>CM057344.1:488442456-493442456 GCA_030015575.1 Agapanthus africanus
TGGGTATACTGGACGGACTCGCCGAGAACTCTCAGATGGTATTATACCTCACGTCAGATAGCAGTTCTCCGGTAACACTGGTACAGAGTAGTCCGTTGACCCGAGATCGTCATAAAGTCTTGTGTGATTCCCACTATGCTTTGATTTCCATCATACCATGTCCAAGAGGGCGTGCAAAAAGGTGGCTTTTAGGTACAGTCCCGAATCACATGGAGGCAATGAGCAATAGGAGGGGATTCGTCTCTCCCGGTATAGGGAGTTGATGTTGTGCTGTGTTCGATTGGCTATAACTGGAAATCTCTGGCCAGGGTTGCTGAGATTTACTGGTAAGTGTTATCAGTGGTTTCTCGAACTGTTATAGACCTCATATCGACACGACTTATCAAGCTACTAGGGTCTGACGTTTACCACCCCTAGGCGAGATATGCGACATATCAGATGATGAGACCGGACTGTACGGGAGTGTTACTGATTGGATTCGGAGGAGAATATACAGGCTTTCTTGTTGATCTTCTGATCGCTCAATACATGGGTGGCTGTTACGTTTAGCTGACCGCTTGCAGCTTGTGGGTGTTTGATATGATCATCACCTACTGCCGGCGTATTGACGATTCTTTAGAGTCCTACATAGAGGTTTCCTGGCTCAGGCAAAACGGAGTAGGGGCACATATGTGATATGTGCAGGACCGAGGATAATGCGATATGAGATACCATATTCTATTCTCGCGATATTTGATATCAGCCGGGTCATCGGATCAAGTGTTGATTCGATGAATCGGTAAATGATATATTAGTCGGTTATATGCGATATTGCCGGATTGTCGGATCAAGTGTTGATTCGATGATTTAATTTATAATAATATATTTGATATATTAAATTGCATTAACTAATATAAGCTCACTAGAAGATTCTTTTTCTCACTCGGGTAATACATTGATATATATGCAATATATGTTAATTATATTATTTTCTTTTGTAACATTAAATATTGTATATGTGATATATAATATTGTAACAAGTTAGGATTACAAATGCAACATGATTTAGCGAGTTAAACCAAGTTAGGGTTTGGATTAGGGTTAGCATTTGGGTTATCTTTTTCATGAGCTTTCATGAAGCTTTATGAAGCTTTGACTTTTTCTTTTCTCTTTTGATTTTTGTGGAGTCATACTTAACCCAACCCAAACCCTTTACCTTAGGTTAACTCTCTACAATGGTTAACCTAATCATAACCAACCATAGTTGCATTTGTAATGATTAACTAATATTTCATTATTCATCACAAAAGGATTCTTCATCTTCTTCTTTGAGTTTTTCCATGGAAAAGTTTTCTAGCTTTTTCAAAGGAGATGAAAATGAGTGAGAATTGTAAGTCCACGTTGCGACCCCCGGTTCTTACGGGGAGGCGGAAACGGTATAAAAATCAAATTATTAGCGCAAGGGGCAACATGGACTAAGCAAAGTCGGGATCTTTGACTAAACTAAAACTAGCATACTTAGCTAAAGAGAGTTAGCTACTCGGATAGAGATGGTTATACCTAAACTTGAACTCCTTCGTCTCCGAGCTCCGATGGTGGTCCGATGGCTCCTTCTCGTCGTCTCCGTACGCCGAAGATAGATCCACCTGAAAGCTCCAACCTTTAGCTCCTTCTTCGTTCTTTGAAGAAACTAGTTCACTTGGTTTGCTAAACCTAGTGAACTAGAATGAGTAGAGAAGATTTAGAATGAGATTTTATCTATGGTTCTTGATTCTCAACTCATGAGACAAGAGAACCATAGATCAAGAGAGGGAGCAAGAGGTTGAGGGTGAGAGCAAGAGGAGAGCTCAAGAACAAGAGAGAGAATGAGCAAGAAAGAATGAGCAACTCTTTTGTCTCTCACCCTCTCATAATCTAAAGCAATGATAACTCATCATATTAACAAAAGTCTTATGTGATGGTTAGAAGCAACCACAACCATATCATTTCATGCACTCATTTTACACAAATGAGCAAGTAAACAAAAGTCTTTGCCATGAAATGATGGCTATGGTCATCATGATGGTCAACTAGTCAAGCCTAGTCAACCGGTCAACAAGTCAACAAAAGTCAACAAGTCACCAAAGTCAACAAGTCAACAAAAGTCAACAAGTCAACAACCATATCACCATAATACTTAATTAATATAATAGTTAATCACATATCATATTCTCATTAGGGTTGAGCATAAAGTCAAAATGTCAACGGTCAACTGTCAACAACCCTAATGAGAATCCGCTGCCTCCGCCTCCCTGTCAACTGTGCATACACACCCGCATCCGCGTTCCGAGGAACACGAATGCAAACTGGATAAATCCAATCCCATAAGGTACACTAGGATCTGGCTTAAACCAAAGCCCGCTAGTGTAAACTGTCCGGACACTGTACGTGCACAAGTGCACGGATGTGACCGAACCCTGTCGCAAAACCATGCGACCTGTCGCAATACCATGTGACCTCTACTCTTTTGCCTAAAGGCGAAAAGCTTTCTGTGTGGGACTCTAAAGACTCGACACTACGCTGGCAGTGGGTTTAACCACAGATCGCAAGCGGCACTAGCTGTGCGTAACGGTCCCCAGGTAATGCCGACAAGAAGACCGACGAGGCGAAACCCATCTGAACTCCTACTGAGCCTGAGTGTGACATTCTCCGTACAGTCCGGTCTGTTCGTCTGATACATCGCATGGCGGGCCTAGGGGGCGGTAAACGTCAGTCCCCCAATAGCGGTACAAGTCGTGCCGGAGCGAAGCCCAAAACACCCTGAGATAACACTGGAAACCTACCAGTATATCTCGTTTGCCCTGGCCAGGGACTACTCGTGTAATGGCTCTCCTAGACACAGCGCGATGTCAACCCCCAATACCGGGAGAGACGAATCCTGTCTAACCGTCACTGCCTCCAAGTGCTTCGGGACTGCACCCAACCACCACCTGTTTGCACGACTCCATTGAGCCGTGGTAGGGTAGTGATCAAAGTACAGTGGGAACACACCCGAGGCGAAGTGACAGTGTCAAGTCAGCGGACTAAGCTGTACTCATGTCACCTGGGAACTGATAACTGACGATAGGTATAATACCAACTAGTCAGTTCCCGACGAGTCCTGTCCAGTGTACCCGTAACCTAACGAGCACCCGCATACTATCTCAAGTACGACGTACTGACGGCTGTGGGACAGACCGTCTCCCACACTGGGATGAGAAGCGCATGCGCTGGTCTACTCCGGAGTATCGATGCCCTGTCTCGATAGTCCTGCGACCAGGGACCTGCATAAGGATGTGCTTATAGATTACCCAGCCCCACTAGTGTGACGGCCATCACATCGCTGGTAATCAAGCAAAGATCCTAAGGGCTCTACTAATGTGTATAGGCGATATACAAAAATAAACACATGTACACATTGAAGTAGAAACAAACCAAGTAGCATACTACTATTTTGAGCAAGATTGTATATACAAGGTGAATATCCCAAGCATCCATTAAGTAATATACAAACTAGTATGATACAGTAATGGCCTCTAGGGCATATACACTAACAATCTCCCACTTGCACTAAGGCCATGTACTGGCGTATCGAAGACCTATCATCTCGATCAGCCGCTCGAACTGAGTCTGGGGCAGGGCCTTGGTGAATGGATCTGCAGTGTTATCTTCTGAAGCGACTCTCCGAACCTCGATCTCCTGGCGATCTACGATCTCCCTGATCAGGTGATACCGCCTTAAGATGTGCCTGGATTTCTGATGGGACCTTGGTTCCTTCGCTAAAGCTATAGCCCCATTGTTGTCGCAATACAGAGGTATTGGATCAACAATGGACGGAACCACCTGAAGTTCTTTCAAGAACTTCCTCATCCAGACAGCTTCTTTTGCGGCATCAGATGCAGCGATGTATTCCGCTTCCATCGTCGAGTCTGCAACGGTTTCTTGTTTGGAACTCTTCCAACACACCGCCCCTCCATTGAGGGTAAAGACAAAACCCGACATGGACTTGGAATCATCCTTGTCACTCTGGAAGCTGGAGTCAGCAAAGGCCTCGATCTAGAGGTCTTTTCCGCCATACACCAAGAACATCTCCTTAGTCCTTCTCAGGTACTTGAGAATGTTCTTTACCGCTATCCAGTGTTTCTCCCCAGGGTTTGACTGATACCGGCTTACCACACTCAGTGCATAAGCTACATCCGGTCTGGTACACAACATCGCATACATTATAGAGCCTACCGCAGAAGCGTAGGGTATAATAGACATGCGATCCCTCTCCAAATCAGTCTTGGGAGACATCTCTTTAGAGAGGGTGATCCCGTGACAAGCCGGTAGGTTACCGCGCTTGGAATCTTCCATACTGAACCTCTTCAGTATGGTGTCGATGTACCTGGACTGTGAAAGTCCTAATATCCTCTTGGATCTGTCACGGTAGATCCGGATACCCAGAATGTATGAGGCATCACCCAGGTCTTTCATGGAGAACCTGTGTGACAAGAACCCCTTGACAGATTGTAGCATAGGAATGTCATTTCCTATTAAGAGAATGTCATCCACGTATAAAACGAGGAATACTACAGTTCTCGCTACAAATCTACTATAGATGCATGGTTCATCTGGATTTTTGATAAAGCCAAATTCTTTGACCGTCTCATCAAAGCAGATGTTCCAACTCCGTGATGCCTGCTTTAATCCATAGATGGACTTAAGCAACTTGCACACCTTTCCGCTGCTCCCACTCTGAATGAAACCCTCTGGCTGGTCCATATAGACACACTCCTCTAAATTTCCATTTAGAAAAGCTGTCTTTACGTCCATTTGCCAGATCTCATAATCGTGGAAGGAAGCAATGGCAAGAAGGATCCGAATGGATTTCAGCATGGCTACTGGAGAAAAGGTTTCGTCGTAGTCCAAGCCAGGTCTTTGACGAAAACCCTTTGCTACCAGCCTAGCTTTATAGGTCTCAACCTGTCCATCTACACCAATCTTCCTTTTGAAGATCCACTTGCATCCTACGGGTTTTACCCCGTCTGGAGCAATGTCCAACGTCCATACCTTGTTGGTGTACATGGACTCCATTTCGGTCCGCATTGCATCCAGCCATTTCACTGAGTCAACGCTCTGAACGGCCTGCTGGAAGCTAGTAGGCTCATCATAATCTATGATGCAATCCTCTCTATCCCCGTCTATGAGAAAACCGTAGTATCTCTCGGGCGGATGAGACTGCCTACTACTTCTGCGGAGCGGCGTAGGAATGTCCTGCTCTGTTGAACCCTCTGGTTCCGCTAACCTTTCAGTAATAGTCTGTGGTTCTGGAATTTCTTCCAGTTCTACTGCGCTCCCACTTATTTCCTTTTCCAAGAACTGGTGTTCTAGAAAGTGGGCATTACGAGAAACAAGGACTTTTTGTTCCTCTGCGTAGTAGAAAAGATACCCCCTGGTGTTCTTTGGGTATCCCACAAACTTGCACAGTACTGAGCGTGCCTCGAGTTTGTCCGCATGCTGCTTTTTGACAAAAGCCGGACATCCCCAGATCTTCAGATATTGAAGATAGGGTTTCTTCCCACTCCACATTTCATATGGTGTGGTAGGCACAGTCTTAGTCGGAACTCGGTTCAAAAGGTATGCAGCTGATTCTAGTGCATACCCCCAGAATGATCGCGGCAACTCAGCATTACTCATCATGGACCGCACCATATCCAATAGGGTGCGGTTCCGTCTCTCCGATACACCGTTATGTTGCGGGGTGTATGGAGGAGTAAGCTGAGAGAGAATTCCGTTCTCTTTTAAATAGTCCAGGAACTCGGCACTTAAGTATTCTCCACCTCGATCCGATCTTAGAATCTTAATACTTTTGCCGGTCTGTTTCTCTACTTCATTCTTATACTCCTGGAATTTTCCAAAAGCCTCGGACTTATGTTTCATTAAGAAGACATAGCCGTACCTTGAGAAGTCATCCGTAAAAGTAATGAAGTAAGAATGTCCGCTTCGGGCATGTGTAGACATTGGACCGCACACGTCACTGTGTACGAGTCCCAAGAGCTCGCTCGCTCTTACTCCTTGTCCAGTAAATGGAGTCTTTGTCATCTTTCCTTTGAGACAAGATTGACAAGTGGCATACGATTGATATTCGAACGCATTCAAATATCCTTCTGCATGTAACTTAGTCAACCTTCTCTCATTGATGTGACCCAATCTACAATGCCATAAGAAAGTCTGATTTATTTCTGGAGACTTTCTTTTGTGTGTATTCTGGACATTAAAAATCTGCGGTTGGTTTAACACGTATATACCATTACTCAATGTACCTGACCCAATCAAAACTTGATTAAGGTGAATGTTTACAACATTACTTACAAACGCAAATTCATAACCTTCTTTAGAAACTAAAGATACAGAAATGATATTACAAGTTGCGTTGGGTACAAAAAAGCAATTACGCAAAACCAAAACATGTCCATCTGACATTCCCAGGTGATAGTCCCCCACGGCTTTAGCATCCATGCTAGCTCCGTTTGCAACTCTGAGGGTCATGTCACCTGCCTTCAAAACCCTACGGTTTCTCAACGCCTGCAAAGAATTACAGATATGAGATCCTGATCCGGTATCCAATACCCAGGAAATAGAGTTTATTGAAAGACAGTTTTCAATAACATACACACCTGAAGCTGAAGCTGCAACTTGCTTCAATTCCTGTGTTCTGGCCTTCCAGGCCGTGCAATCATTCTTCCAGTGTCCTTTCTTATGACAATAGAAGCATTCTTCCTTATCCACAAGCTTCCCTGCTATCTTTGTTGCTTTTCCTTTTCCCTTCGTATCCACTTTACTAACACCGCCCCTTGGTTTGGCGGGGGCCTTCTTCTTCTTTCCCTTGGCTTTCGCCTTGGACCTAGAAGAAGATGATCCTCCTACAAACAAAGTGGATGTTTCCCTACCTTTCTGTAGGGTGCCCTCTGCGCTCCTCAGCATGTTGAGGAGCTCTGATAGTTCAACCTCTTTTTCTTGTAGGTTGAAGTTCAGTATAAACTGGGCGTAAGTGGAAGGAAGGGACTGGAGAACTATATCCGTATATAGCTCACTCTCCAATGTGATCCCTAGGTCAGCGAGCTCCTCAATGAAGCCGATCATCTTTAGCACGTGCTCGGCTACTGATGATCCGACGGCCATTCTTGTCGAAAATAACTTTTTCGACGCTTCGTATCTTGCGATACGTGATTGCTCTCCATACAGTTCTTTTGTATGGAGCAATATGGACTCCATGTCCATATTCTCATGCCTCCTCTGATGTTCGTTGTCCATCGAGGCAAGCAGGAGGCACTTGGCCTTCGCGCTATCAATCTCCCAAGTCTTGCGGATTTCCTTATCCGCGACACTGGAAGTTGGACCAGGGACAGGGGGAGCTTTGGTGGTAAGAAGATACCCCAGCTTGTCATAAGTGATTGCTATCTTGACATTCCTGAGCCAATCTTTGTAGTTTGGCCCTGTCAGTTTGTTTTTATCTAGGAGTAACTTAAGTCCAGTCATGTTGATTGGTCGCTGCAATTAGGAGAGAGAAGAAGAAACACTCAGCATGATGCTCTTGCAAGTTTAGAGTGGTTTTTAGTTTATCTAAACAGGATGGCTCCCACTGTTTCTCGAATCCCTCCTCAAACCATAAAGGAAGAATTAGTCAGGATCAATCCCACCGTACAATACTTGCTTAACCGTTCAGCCAGGCCGGTGTCGGTACTTCGAGGGAGGTTTTCCAACGCTTTCACGAAGTTCCTTAATTAAAGAACCTCTTTTCCCTGGGGGCGTAGCCCCGCTAACACCTTTCTAGGCACCTACTAGGTTTATAGCATTGATCGTTAAGTGAGAAATTTCCCGAGGAGTAGCATATACTCACAGTAGGATCGGGATCCAAATATCATCGCGTGACGAAACTGAAGGAATCCTACCAGAATCATCACACTCCAAATGGTATGCAAATCTAGCAAGTTTCAGTACTTATGAAACTCCCGATGTGGATTTTTGCCCCATGCTCTTATGACCTTGGCGTGAGGTCAAAATGTCATAAGTCACATGTCAAGTTCGTCCCATCATTATCCAGGTTAATTTGAACCCACCCGTACATACCCTTGACGTAGGCCAAAATGGCAGTACGACTGTCTCAAACCAACGCATTCTATCTATGCAACAGATAAATATCCGGCAGCTACCAATCACTATGCCTTGGCGTGAGGTCAAAATACATAGCTTGAATACTACCGAATATTTAACTGAAATGATGGAGGGCTACGGATGGTTTTGGCAAAACCGTGAACGTAGTGAACTTGATTTGGTCGATGGAACGAGATAGCTTTTAAATGGAGTGGCTCAAACTCCGTATTTTAAAAGTTTGTTTTGAAAAGAACCGAGTGGTTTTTCGAAAGTGTTCCAACGACTTTAACTTGGTTTATTATCTTGCATTAGTTCTTTTAATGCGTGATATTCTTGCATTAGTTCTTTTAATGCGTCCCATCAATTAAACCTACCATTGCAGAAAACAACCAAAATATGACGTACGCTTATGCCATTCGCATTCGCCACTGGGCCCCGTCATTACCCGTTAGGTTACTTAACTAACGACAGAGCGGGGGCTGGGCTAGCGCGTCTGTAAAACATAAGCAACGCCTAAATAATATCATATATAGATATACTGCAATGATAAACATTTCAGATCACAGATAAATACATTGGATATACTAGCAATCTGTAATTTGTACGAGCCTGTAACAAAAACAGATAACACGGTCGCGGTGAATAGCCAATACCCCACCCAAGACCCCTACGAGTGCGGCAAACTACCTGCCAAGTACCCGAAGAGTAGCAACCTCCCTCATCTCCATGAGTAGGCCACTCGACACTTCGGCATACCCGGTAGTTTGTGCACCCCTCCATGGGTCTATCGTAGGAGCAAAAACAGTAAAAAGAAATTATACAATGACGGCTACAACCCCGACCCGGTTGTGCGGCCATACAAATAATTATTACATCAATTTACAAATTTACATAAATTGCAAGAAAAGAAAACTCTCGTCTCACAACCCCCGGCTATTCACCCGCGACAATCCAACATATTTATATACACATTCCAATATCAAACACAGATCATGTATAACCCCGACCAATCGACTTATAGCGATTAGCCGACGTTCAATACATGCAAGCATCACAGATATAACCATCATAGTCAAAGTGCAGTGAAGTTCGGAAAAAAATACGGAATTATAGGACCCCAAAAGGAAATTTCTTTTCTGGAAAATCTGGGGACATATAATATATTTCAAAAATCCCAAAACCAACACAGACACACACTGCACGAAAAACGATGCAGAGAAGACGACAAAACACGGCGCTTCCGCGGCACATGCCTACCTAGTGCGGCGGAAGCGCGGCGGTTTGAACGAAACAGTGGACCGTTTTTCATGGGTGTTCACACAAAACCCTGAGCCGAATTTAGGAGTATAAAGTTTTTCATTTTGACCAGAAAAAATTTCAACAGAAACTCAGTTTTTGTAAAAGTTTGGTTTTTGGATTTTTCCGGTTTCGAACTTCGTTACACTTCACTACCAAGCTAGTTTAAGTTTAGTTAGGCTCTGATACCACTGTAAGTCCACGTTGCGACCCCCGGTTCTTACGGGGAGGCGGAAACGGTATAAAAATCAAATTATTAGCGCAAGGGGCAACATGGACTAAGCAAAGTCGGGATCTTTGACTAAACTAAAACTAGCATACTTAGCTAAAGAGAGTTAGCTACTCGGATAGAGATGGTTATACCTAAACTTGAACTCCTTCGTCTCCGAGCTCCGATGGTGGTCCGATGGCTCCTTCTCGTCGTCTCCGTACGCCGAAGATAGATCCACCTGAAAGCTCCAACCTTTAGCTCCTTCTTCGTTCTTTGAAGAAACTAGTTCACTTGGTTTGCTAAACCTAGTGAACTAGAATGAGTAGAGAAGATTTAGAATGGGATTTTATCTATGGTTCTTGATTCTCAACTCATGAGACAAGAGAACCATAGATCAAGAGAGGGAGCAAGAGGTTGAGGGTGAGAGCAAGAGGAGAGCTCAAGAACAAGAGAGAGAATGAGCAAGAAAGAATGAGCAACTCTTTTGTCTCTCACCCTCTCATAATCCAAAGCAATGATAACTCATCATATTAACAAAAGTCTTATGTGATGGTTAGAAGCAACCACAACCATATCATTTCATGCACTCATTTTACACAAATGAGCAAGTAAACAAAAGTCTTTGCCATGAAATGATGGCTATGGTCATCATGATGGTCAACTAGTCAAGCCTAGTCAACCGGTCAACAAGTCAACAAAAGTCAACAAGTCAACAACCATATCACCATAATACTTAATTAATATAATAGTTAATCACATATCATATTCTCATTAGGGTTTAGCATAAAGTCAAAAAGTCAACGGTCAACTGTCAACAACCCTAATGAGAATCCGCTGCCTCCGCCTCCCTGTCAACTGTGCATACACACCCGCATCCGCGTTCCGAGGAACACGAATGCAAACTGGATAAATCCAATCCCATAAGGTACACTAGGATCTGGCTTAAACCAAAGCCCGCTAGTGTAAACTGTCCGGACACTGTACGTGCACAAGTGCACGGATGTGACCGAACCCTGTCGCAAAACCATGCGACCTGTCGCAATACCATGCGACCTCTACTCTTTTGCCTAAAGGCGAAAAGCTTTCTGTGTGGGACTCTAAAGACTCGACACTACGCTGGCAGTGGGTTTAACCACAGACCGCAAGCGGCACTAGCTGTGCGTAACGGTCCCCAGGTAATGCCGACAAGAAGACCGACGAGGCGAAACCCATCTGAACTCCTACTGAGCCTGAGTGTGACATTCTCCGTACAGTCCGGTCTGTTCGTCTGATACATCGCATGGCGGGCCTAGGGGGCGGTAAACGTCAGTCCCCCAATAGCGGTACAAGTCGTGCCGGAGCGAAGCCCAAAACACCCTGAGATAACACTGGAAACCTACCAGTATATCTCGTTTGCCCTGGCCAGGGACTACTCGTGTAATGGCTCTCCTAGACACAGCGCGATGTCAACCCCCAATACCGGGAGAGACGAATCCTGTCTAACCGTCACTGCCTCCAAGTGCTTCGGGACTGCACCCAACCACCACCTGTTTGCACGACTCCATTGAGCCGTGGTAGGGTAGTGATCAAAGTACAGTGGGAACACACCCGAGGCGAAGTGACAGTGTCAAGTCAGCGGACTAAGCTGTACTCATGTCACCTGGGAACTGATAACTGACGATAGGTATAATACCAACTAGTCAGTTCCCGACGAGTCCTGTCCAGTGTACCCGTAACCTAACGAGCACCCGCATACTATCTCAAGTACGACGTACTGACGGCTGTGGGACAGACCGTCTCCCACACTGGGATGAGAAGCGCATGCGCTGGTCTACTCCGGAGTATCGATGCCCTGTCTCGATAGTCCTGCGACCAGGGACCTGCATAAGGATGTGCTTATAGATTACCCAGCCCCACTAGTGTGACGTCCATCACATCGCTGGTAATCAAGCAAAGATCCTAAGGGCTCTACTAATGTGTATAGGCGATATACAAAAATAAACACATGTACACATTGAAGTAGAAACAAACCAAGTAGCATACTACTATTTTGAGCAAGATTGTATATACAAGGTGAATATCCCAAGCATCCATTAAGTAATATACAAACTAGTATGATACAGTAATGGCCTCTAGGGCATATACACTAACAAGAATAAGAAAACAAATGAGGGCTAAAATCCTACTTCATCATCCTCATCAATCCTTGCCATTTAGATGAGAGTGTTCACTTCATTTAGTGAGTGAGAGCTTGTGTTAATGAAACTTCAAGGTAGATCATCTTTGTTATCGAAGATCGGAAGCAAGCTTGTATCTTTCTCTTCGTGGAGCCTCTCGATAGTCCGAAACACGATGATCGCAGCGAAGGGACTTCGACACGGAGCTTTAGAAGTGAAGGACCGGATCTACAAAGGTTGTAATCCCTCTCACTTAGTGTTAAAGTGTTTAACATGCTTGTTTCGCCTAATCTCTAGTATAAAGATCTTGTTAAGGGTTGTTCGGCACGTCTAAATTTTAAAACAGGCATGGTTGATGCCTCGTAGACCCTTGTGAGAGTGCCTAGTAACCCTACAGTGGTATCAGAGCCAAGCTAGAGCTTTAGGCGAAGTCTATACGAATTTTAAAGTCCGATCGAACCCCGAAACCCTAGTTTTTACCCCTCTCTGGAAATTTTCTAAAATTGTGATTTTTTCTGTATTAAAAATGCTCAAAAAATCAGATGGGAAATACAAGAGTTACTGTGAAACACGAGCCAATGTTACCCTTAAAGCGCCACGGAAACGCGGCCGTACCATGGCTTTGGCGGCGGTTCCACGGCCAAACAGTAGCATATTGGTTTGTGTTTTGCACAGTAACCTCCGTATGTGTTTCCTGATTCTTCTGGGAATTTTTAATTCTTACTCAAGTGTTGAGTTTTCAGGGTTGTATTGGGAGCTCGTTGATTTGATCGGAAAGTAAAACTTCATTTAGTTTGTCCGGGTAATTTTATAGAACGTGTTAAAAAGTTCGAACGGATATCAATAACTCACTTTTTCCCCTGCCGGAAAATTTCCAAGCATTGGATTTTTCCGTAGTTTAAGAACGTTCTAAGTCATGCAAGTAACGCGGTGGACCCTCTAAAAGACAGCAAACCTTAACTCGATTATGTGACCGTCTTGAACTGCCTCTAAACCTTAGGGTTTGGGGCAGTACAACGTGCCACATGTGAGGCGTTGGCATGACCCTTCTACGGCTGGACCATTGGTACTGTGGCATGTGATGGATGTTTTTAAACTAATTTCAAGTGTTGAGAACAATTTGGGAAAACTTGGGTGTTTGTTTATTCAGTCGGAAAGTTTAACGTTGTCTATTTATCTGGAACGTGATACAATATTTGGAATCCACAAGTAGTTATGAGATAACTAATTTGAATGTTATAAATCTAGCAGTTCAGTCTCAGATGATCGGTTTCCACAGGATTTTGATGCGATCAAAAGTCCGTCAAACTCACGGAGCGTACGCGGATACTCGCCGGGTAAACTTAACAGACAGCCACGCCCCATGGCCCCGACCAAGTGACTGTAGGAGAACCCCGTCGCCAAAAGCATCCGTTTGGGTGCTCACGGCAGCGGTGTTTCGCCTTAGTGCACTTCGTCGACAGCATCGGGGGTGCGACCGTCTACTAAAGTTTGCGTCAAGCATTCGATCAGCATATCAAGAATCTTGTTGATTTTCCCGACTTGATATTGAAAAGAGTTTTCGATAATGAGACTAAAATGCGGGGTTTATAATTGTTAGGCATGCGATGTCTAAGGAATTCATTTGGTTAGGCATGCGATATCTAAAGAGGTTGCGGATTCTAACTATTATAGTTTTACACTTTCTTTTCTGTGACCGTAAGTATAGTATGTAGTTGTATCGCTGGTTTTCGTTACTATACATCAACGACAATCGGTGTATGCGTACTTATTTACGTTGATGATATAAGATATTATGTGTTGCTGTGATATGTTATATTGGATCGTCGTGTTTGAGTAGCCGGGGGTTTTATGTGAGATGGGAGTTTTGCTTTTTCATTCATGTAAAATTCATTGTATGTAATATTCTTTTATTGGGGCACTTCCGGGCTGAGGATGATGTCACCATTGTATATTATTTACTTTTCCGCATTAGGTAGACCCAAGGCGGGGAGCACAAGTAATCGGGTTCTAGGGTCCAGTGGGAGACCATCTCGAGGAGTCGAGACCGGGTCTCCTAACCCTAGAATTGGCAGTGTTGCTTGCCGCTCTCGTAGGGGTCTAGGGATGTGGGTTTGGCTATTCATCACGACCATGGAATCTGTGTTTTATACAGGCTCGTATTAAAAACACGGACGTCCTAGTATATCCAATATTTCATATATGTTCTTCTGCTGCAATGTTCTGTGATGAGATCATATTACTGCCTGAGATGAATGTTTATATTATATATATGAAATATATATTATATATTGTTGATTTCGTTTCATATCTGATGCTTGTGTAGAATAATAAAATGGGACTTCATTAATGAGATTAATGAAGTAAAAGAAACCTAAAGATGTTGTAGAAACTTGTTTAAAAAACTGGTAGCTCTAGTTCTTTCTTTGCATAGCGGTGTTCCTTGTAGAACATCCAGCACCTTATTCAATAAGGAAAGAGCCGAGATCCCTTCACCAGGAGTGACCTCTTTAGTGAAACTAGCAGATACTTCAAACTCGGTTTGTCTTTTGATTGCTTCTATAGTTCTTGCTTTGCACAGCGGTATATATGATATATCCTGCACCATATTCAATGAGGAAAGAGCCGACGATCCCTTCACCGAGAGTGACCTCTTTAGCAAAACTAGAAAAGCCTCAAAAACATTCCATTTAAAATCACTCGATTCTACAACGATATCAAGTTCATTACGTAAAGGGTTTTCTTAAAAACCTGTCGTAGCCCTCCGTCATTTCAGATAAGTACTTCATAGTATTCGTGCTACGTTTGTTGACCTTGTCAAGGCGTAGTGTGTGGTAGCTATTTATGCTTATCTGTATAAGCAAATGATGCGATTGAGTTAGGGTAGTCATGTGACTTTGTTAACCTTGTCAAGGGTCATGCGGGTGGGTTTAATTCAATCGGGAAATGACGGGTTGAACTTGACTTGCGGTCTATGGTTTGTTGACCTTGTCAAGGTCATAGATCGCTCGAGGCAAAATATTATCGGGAATTTCAAGTGTTGAAATTTGCAATGAGATTGCATACCTTCTATGAGATAGTTGGATCCCGATACCCACTGCGAGTAAGAGTTACTCCTGGGAGAGTTTTACACATTACAATTAGCCGATCAAGTAGGTGTCTAGAAAGGTGTTAACGGGGTTACGCCCCTGGGAAAATGAGGTTTACTTTAATTAGGTCCATGCGAAAGCACGGGGAACCTCCCTCAAAGTACCGGAAATGGTCTGGCTGAAATATTGGCGAACTTGTAATGTAATTAATCCCGACTAGTCTTTCCTTTTAGGGTTTGAAGGAAGATTTGAATAAAACAGTGGGAGAAATCCTGATTAAATATATTAGATAACCAATCTAATCTTGCAAGAGCATACGCTGAGTGTTTTCTTCTCTCTCTCTCCAGGTAGCGACCATATCACGCCTTAATCAAGATAATAATACGGATATATTGACCGAACCCGCTTGTTATACTGAGTTGGAGAACGTTGGTCCCGCTCCAACTTATAATTGTTATAAGACAGAGCAGGAAATAGAGGATTACCAGAATTCCCGTTCAGCATTACTCCTCCGTATACACCACAGCACGTCTGTGTATCGGGGCGGAGCAATCACACCCTATTTGATATGGTGCGCTCTATGATGAGTACTACTGAGTTTCCTATTTCCTTTTGGGAGTTATGCACTTGAGAAGCTGCATACCTATTGAATAGGGTTCAAATCAAGCCAGTTGCCTACCACTTCATATGTGATATAGAATGGGAAGAACCCATATCTTAAGTTTGTTAAGATTTGGAGTTGTCCGGCCTATGTTTAAAAAGCAAAATCCGGACAAGCTCGAGGCAAAGTCGAATCTGTGGAAGTTTGTTGGATATCCCAAGCATACGCAAGGGAACATCTTCTACCTAACCAAGGAAAAAAAGATGTTTTGTTTCTCAACATGCCACCTTTGTGAAAGGGAATTTCTTATGGAAAAATTAGTGGTCATGAGGTAGAACTGGAAGGAGTTCCAGCTATACAAACTACAACAGATGATTTGATAGAACCAAAAGATTCAGTAGTTTCCAACGAACCTCAGCCTCTCCGCTGATCTAGTAGGGTTCCTCACCCACCCGAGAGATACTTTGGTTTTCTCTATGACAATGGGAGCGAGGATTGCATCATGAGATGATGACCCAACTTGTTTCGAGCTGGCCATCAGGAGTGGGACTCAGTAAGAATGGCTGGATGCTTAGTAATCTGAGATGGAATCCTTATACACCAACAAAGTATGGACATTGGTTGCTTTATCTGAAGGGTTAAATCCCCATCAGGAGCAAGTATATCTTGAGAAGATTGCTTGGTGTACATGGAAAAGTTGAGACTTTCAAAGCTATGCTTAAGTCCATCCAGATCCTACTTGCCACGGCTACATACCATGACTACGATATCTGGTGGTTGGGTGTCATGACTGCTTTTCTAAATGATGTTTTAGAAGAGAGCGTCTATAAGTACACAGCCAGAGGGCTTCGTAGACAGTGGGAGCAGCGGAAACGTGTGCAGATGTTTTATGTGATAAAGCAGGCATTGCGGAGTTGGAACGTCTGTTTTGATGTGGTAGTCAAAGAGTTTGACATCATCAAAATGGTAGATGAACCTTGTATATAAAAAAAGGTAGTAGAGAGTATGGTGGTGATCCTCGTAGAGTACGTGGATGACATACTCTTGATAGGGAAGGAGTTTCCTATGCTACGCTCGGTCAATCTCCGCTTATCACAAGGATTCTCCATATAGGATCAAAATGATACCTCCTAAATCCTAGGTTTTGGATCTATGAGATAGATCTAAATGGATGTTAGGATACTCACTAGTTGTAGTGAGATGGTATCAATCGATCCTGGGGAGAATCACTAGAAAGGTTCCAGGGTGATAAGGACGACTGAAAGTCAGTCCCAGGCATTGTCTTTACCCTCAGTGGAGGGACGGTATGTTGGAAGAGTTCCAAGCTAGATACCGTGACTTACTAGACGATTAAAGACAAGATACATCGTTACCAAGGATGCTATAAAAGAGGCAGTCTGGATATATTTAAGTTCATGAGATGAACTTCGTTTCTGCCATTGTGTGACAATGGAGTTATGGCTTCGGCCAAAGGAACCATCGTCCCATCAGAAATCCAGATATAATTCTTAGGTAGTATCACCTGATCATGGAGATGGTTGATCTCCAGGGAGATGGTTGATCTCCAGGGAGATCGAGGTTAGGAGAGAAGACACAGAGGACAGCAGTGCGGATCCACTCACAAAGGCCTTTTTCCCAGTAGAGACTTTTTATGGGATGGTTGAGTATGAGATACTTCAACCGCAGCTAATTATTGGGTATGTGATACCACAACAGATGGCCCTAGTACAAGTGGGAGATTGTTAGTTATATGTATGCCCTAGAGGCCATTACTGTATATACGATGTATATTGTAATGGATGCTTGTGTTAGATATATATATGCCCTAGAGGCCATTACTGTACATTGGATGTATATTGTAGTGGATGCTGGGACATATATAGGTAGGACTTTCTTGCTCGACATGATAGTACGCTATCTGGTTGCTCTTTATCTTAACGTGTATACTTTCTGTCTCTCTGTTACATGTTGATAAAGCCCTTAGGATGTGTACTCGACTTCCAGGACTATGATGTAGATCATACTAGTGGGGCCTGGGTAGTCCATGAGTACATCCTTGAAATGTTCCTAGTCGAGGGAATATCGAGACGGGGCATCGATATTCCAGAGTAGACTAGCGTATATCTTCTCGACCCATGCGATGGGCGATGGATGATCCCATATCCATTGGTGTTTGACATCGGAGATGGTATGCGGGTGCTCAGTGCAGACTGGGTACACTGAACGGACTCGCCGAGAACTCCCAGATGGTATTATACCTTACGTCAGATGGCAGTTCTCTGGTGACACTGGTACAGCTTAGTCTGTTGACCCGAGATCGTCATAGAGTCTTGTGTGTCTCCCACTGTGCTTTGATTTCCACCCTACCACGGCTCTACTGAGTCGTGCAAACAGGTGGTTTTTGGGTACAGTCCCGATTCACATGGAGGCAATGAGCGATAGGAGGGGATTCGTCTCTCCCGGTATTGGGGGTTGATGTTGTGCTATGCTCGACTGGCCATAACAGGAAATCCCTGGTCAGGGTTGCAGTGATATACTGGTAAGAGTTATCAGTAGTTTCACGAATGTTATGGACCTCAAGTCGGCATGACTTATCGAGCTACTGGGGTCTGACGTTTACCACCCCTAGGCGAGATATGCGACATATCAGACGAACAGACCGGACTGTACGGTAAGTGTTACTGGTTGGATTCACAGGAGTGTGAGCGGGCTTGCTCGTCGATCTTCTGATCGCTCAATACCAGGGTGGCCGTTACGTTTAGCAGACCGCTTGCGGCTTGTGGGTGCTTGATATGATCATCATCCGCTACCGGCGTATTGACGAGTCTTTAGAGTCCTACACAGAGGTTTCCTGGTTCAAGCGAAACGAAATAGGAGTGCATATGAGATATGTGCGGGACCGAGAATAATGCGTGTATGTGATACCGCATTCTATTATCGCGATGAATGTATCGATTAGTTATATGCGATATAACCTAGTTATCGAATCAAGGATTGATTCGATAAGCCGATACATTGGATACTAGTCGGTTATATACGATATGACCGGATCGTTAAATCAAGTGTTGATTTAATGATTTAATGTATAATTATATATTTGATATATTACTTTGCATTAACTAGTATTGGTTCACTTTAAATGGATTTACTCACTTGTTTTGTGCACATTGCATATGTGATATATTTTGTGCTCATGATTGTATCATGTTTGATGATACATGCAAACTAGGGTTAGTGTAAAGAATTAGACCATGGTTAAGATTATGATTAGGGTTTTCATTTTCCTTATTTATTTATTTTTTTTATTTTGGAAAAAGATGAGAAAAGAATGGTTGCTTTTTTTGTTTGCTAGTTGAACATTCTTGAAGCTTTGAATTAGTCCACCATCCTTGTCTTATACTTAACCCTAACCATTCTAGTTAACCATGGTCCATTCTCTACAACTAACCAAGGGTTAGTAAATGATAAGTATTGATTTATTTATCATTTACATAATACTTATCATATTCTTTTTCTTCATCTTCTTCTTCTTCAACATGAGAAAAAAGCTTGCTACATCAATGGTGATTGATGAAAAAGTGTGGGAAATCCAAAACTAAAGTCTACCCAATTCCTATTTCTTCATCCTCTACCTCTTGCCAAGTAGTATAAGGTGTTTCCTTCACAAGTTTTCAAGGCTTGGTGAAGTTGGAGCTTGTTCTTGTGATGCCTCGACGTAGATCATCTTCGGCATCGAACCGACGATCAAGCCCGCCCATTCTTCGATGATGCCAATGCTAGAGTCAAGGGTTTGATTTGGACAGCGGAGGGAGATCATCGTGGAGCTTAGGAAGTGGTGGACCGGATCTACAAAGGTTGTAGCCCCTTTCCTTTAGCTATATTTCCGTTTACTTGCTTGCTTCGCCTATTTATCTAGTTAACGATCCGTATTAGGGTTTATAGGCACTTGTAAAATTTGATTTGTGCATGTTTGATCACTTGTGAGACTCCATTAGAGTGCCTAGGAACCCTACAGTGGTATCAGAGCCTAGCTAGAGCCTTAGGCGAAGTCCCGACGGAGTTAGAAGTCCGATCGACCCAAAACCCCGATTTTAACATGCTCTCTGGACTTTTTTGAAATTCGTGGTTTTTTGTGAATTAAAAATATTCAGAAAAATCAGCAGGAAGATCTAAGACTTACTGTGAAATTCGAGCTCCTGTATCCATCAAAGAGCCGCGTTTCCGCCGCATAAGCATGGCTTATGCGGCGGATCCGCAGCCATAATGTATCTTTATTTGATGAAATGTGCACAGTAATTCTTAGTATGCAGTGCTGGTTTTCCTGGGAATATTTTAATATTTATTCCAGAGTTTTATTTTCTGGGTTGTATTGGGAACTCAGTGTATCGATCGGATTGTCTAATTTTGTCAGTGTGTTTTTCCGGATAAATTTTAGAATATGTTAAAAAGTTCGACCGGATATAAATACCCAATTTTTCCCTTGTCGGGAAATTTCCAGGTGTTGGATTTTTCCATAGTTTAACGACGTTCTAAGTAGTGCAAGTAACGCGATGGACCCTCTAGAAGACAACAAACCTTAACTCGATTATGTGACCGTCTTGAACTGCCCTTTGAACCTTCGGGTTTGGGGCAGTACGGCGTGCCACATGTGAGGCGTTAGCTTGACCCTTCTACGGCTGGACCATTGGTACTGAGGCACGAACTGAATGTTGTTAGACTTATTTCATGTGTTGAGCTGTATCGGGAAAACTTGGGTGTTCGATTGTTCGATCGAAAAGTTTAGCATTTTCTATTTATCTGGAATGTAATACAATAATTGGAATTCACAAATTGTTATGAGATAACGGAATGAATATTATAAACGTAGCAGTTTAGTCTCACTTGATCGGTTGCCACGGAATTTTGATGTGATCAAAAGTCCATAGCAATCACGTAGCGTACGCGGATACTCGCCGGGTAAACTTAATAGACAGCCTCACTCCATAGCCCCGACCAAGTGACTGTAGGAGAACCCCGTCGCCGAAAGCATCCGTTCGGGTGCTCGCGGCAGCGGTGTTCCGCCTTGGTGCACTTTGTCGACGGCGTCGGGGGTTCGGCCGCCTACTAAAGTTTGCGACGAGCATTCAATCAGTCTTTCGGGAATCTTGTTGAATTGCCCGACTTGATATTGAAAAGTGTTTTCGATAATGAGACTAAAATGCGGGGTTTATAATTGTTAGGCATGCGATGTCTAAAGAATTCATTTGTTCAGGCATGCGATGTCTGAGGTGGTTGCGGATTCCAACTGTTGTAGTTTTACACTTTCTTTTCTGTGACCGTAAGTGTAATATGTGATATCGCCGGTTTCGTTGCTATATGTCAACGACAATTGGGATACGCATGTTTGCTTACGTTGATGACATGTGATGTTATGTGTTGCTGGATATATTATATTGGATCGTCGTGTTTGAATAGCCGGGGTTTTTTTTATGTGAGATGAATGTTTTTCCATTTTCATTCATGTAAAAACTTGTATGTAATATTCTTTTATTGGGGCACTTCCAGGTTGCGGATGTTGTCACCACTTGTATATTATTTACTTTTCTGCACTAGGATAGACCCAAGGAGGGGAGCACAAGTAACCGGGTTCTGGGGTCCAGTGGGAGACCAACTCGAGGAGTCGAGTCCGGGTCTCCTAACCCTGGAATTGGTAGGGTTACTTGCCACTCTCGTAGGGGTCTAGGGGTGTGGGATTGTCTATTCATCACGACCGTGGAATCCGTGTTTTATACTGGCTCGTATTGAAAACACGGACGTCCTAGTATATCAAATATTTCATATGTTTCTTCTGCTGTGATTTATCTGTGATCATGTGATGTTTAGGTGGACTTAATTGATGGGATATTCATTAATGAGATTAATGAAAGAAAATAAACCTAATTGATGTTGTGGAATCGAATTTCAAAATAAAAACAGGTAGCTACAGTTCTTGCTTTGCATCGCGGTGTTCATTATAGAACATCCTGCACCTTATTCGATGAGGAAAGGACCGAGATCCCTTCACCGGGAGTGACTCCTTTAGCAATAACTGGCAGATGCTACAACCCTCGGTTTGTCTTTGATCGCTTCTATAGTTTCCGCTTTGCACAGTGATATATATGATATATCCCGCACCTCATTCGACGAGGAAAGGGCCGACGATCCCTTCACCGGGAGTGACCCCTTTAGCAAAACTAGAAAAGCCTCGAAAACATTCCATTTAAAAACCATTTGATTCTGCAACGAGATCAAGTTCAAAGCGTTAAAGGTTTTCACAAAAACCATTCGCAACCCTCCGTCATTTTAGGAAGTAGAGTACTTAGTATTCGTGCTGTGTTTGTTGACCATAGTCAAGGCACAGTGTACGGTAGCTAAGTGATGTCTTCCTACACCGCATATGATGCGATTAGTTAGGACAGTCATGTGGCTTTGTTGACCTTAGCCAAGGGTCATGTGGGTGGATCTAATTAATCACGAAATGACGGGTAGAACTTGACTAGTACCTATGATTTGTTGACCTTAGCCAAGGTCATAGGTGCTAGGGGTAAAAACCATTATCGGGAGTTTCAAGTGTTGAAATTTGCAATGAGATTGCATACCTTCTATGTGATAGTTGGATCCCGATACCCACTGCGAGTAATTGTTACTCCTGGGAGAGTTTTGCACTTTGCAATTAGCCGATCAAGTAGGTGTCTAGAAAGGTGTCAACGGGGTTACGCCTCTGGGAAAACGAGTTTTACTGTAATTAGGTCCGTGCGAAAGCACGGGAAACCTCCCTCAAAGTACCGACACTGGCCTGGCTGAAAGATTGGCGAACTTGTAGAGTGTAATTAATCCCGGCTAGTCTTTCCTTTTAAGGTTTGAAGGAAGATTTGATAAAAACAGTGGGAGCCATCCTGATTAGATAAAATATATAACCAATCTGATCTTGCAAGAGCGCACGCAGAGTGTTTTCTTCTCTCTCTCTCCTGGTAGCGACCATATCACGCCTTAATCAAGATAATAATACGGAAGTATTGACCGAACCCGCTTGTTATACTGAGCTGGGAAACGTTGGTCCCGCTCCAACTTATAATTGTTATAAGACAGAGCAGGAAATTGGGGAATACCAGAATTCCTATGCCGCCCAAACGAAGAAAGTGCATATGATGCATCTCCTTCGGGTGTGTTCATTACAAAGAACTGTTTCTCAGTATCCTCTGCATCCTTGGTATATGATACCGGATCAGGATCCCAGATATGTAATCTGTTACATAGGGCTACAAAAGGGTAGAAAAACTGAGAACGGGTGATAAGTTTCATGAGACAGAAAACGGGGCAAGTGTTGCAGCCAAGTCTGTAGGTCACTGTCACCCTGTATTACGAATACATTGATTCTGAACAAATGCTATTAGATACCGAACCTGATATACAAAATCATATCAGTCTCTTTATTAGTAAAGAAAGGATATAATTTTGTATTGATGGATAATGTTTTGAACACTTCCTATATCAAAAGTTGATCGGTTCAGGCACGCTATCTAAAAGCATTAATGTTCTAAATCATACTACAGTTCCTAGTATACTGAACACACATAAGAAGAAGAGTTCAGAAATGAACGAATTCTTCTTGAGGCATTGTAGACTAGGTCATATCAATGCGACCCGACTGGCTGAAGTTACATTTAGATGTATATTTAAATCAGTTTGAATTTACATCTTGTGAAACTTGTCAGTCATGTCACAAAGATAATATGACCATAGCTCTGTTTATTGGAAACAGAGAAAGAGTTAATGAACTCTTGGGAATGATGCATGATGATGTATGTAAGGTCTCCTGTCTACACATGCCAGGACTGGTTCTTTATACTTCATTATATTCTCTGATGATCTTTCAAGATTCAGTCATATATTCCTGTTGAAATATAAGTCCGAACCTTTTGAGGTATTCACAGAATATAAGTAGGAAGTAGAGAACCAAAATACGGGTATAAGTATTATGTCCTATGATGAGATCAGGGAGGAGAATACTTGTGCATAGCATTCCTGGACTATTCTAAAAGAAAATGAGATTCTCTCTCAGCATTACTCCTCCGTATAAACCATAGCACGATGGTATATCGGGGCGGAGCAATCACACCCTATATGATAAGGTGTGCTCTATGATGAGTACTACTGAGTTGCCTATTTCCTTTTTGGGAGTTATGCGCTTGAGAAGCTGCATACCTATTGAATTAGGTTCAAATCAAATCAGTGCCTACCACTCCATATAAGATATGGTGCGGGAAGATCCCATCTCTTAAGTAAGTTAAGATTTGGGATTGTCCGTCCTATGTCAAAAGCAAAATCCGGACAAGATCGAGGCAAGATCAGTTCTGTAGAACTGGAAAGGTTCCAGCTGTACAAAACTGCAAATGATTTGACAGAACCAAAGGATTCAATAGTTTCCGACGAACCTCAGCCTCTCCGCCGATCTAGTAGGGTTCCTCACCCACCTGAGAGATACCTCGGTTTCTCGATGATAGTGGGAGCGAGGATTGCATCATGAGATGATGACCCAACCAGTTTCGAGCAGGCCATCGAGAGTAGGGACTCTGTAAGAATGGCTGGATGCTTAGTGATCTGAGATGGAATCCTTATACACCAACAAAGTATGGACTTTGGTTGCTATAACTGAAGGGTTAAATCCCCATCAGGAGCAAGTATATCTTGAGAAGATTGCGTGGTGTACATGGAAAGGTTAAGACTTTCAAAGCTAGACTTGTTAAAGGTTTTCGTCATCAACCAGGCACGGATAATGATGAAACCTTTTCCAGGGACTATGTTTAAATCCATCCAGATCCTACTTGCCATGGCTACATACCATGACTACGATATCTGGTGGTTGGGTGCCATGACTACTTTTCTAAATAATGATTTAGAAGAGAACGTCTATAAGAACACAGCCAGAGGGCCTCGTACACAGTGGGAGCAGCGGAAACGTGTGAAAGATGCTTTATAGGATAAAGCAGGCATCGCGGAGTTGGAACATCTATTTTGATGGATTAGTCAAATAAGTTGACATCATCAAAATGGTAGATGAACCTTGTATAAACAAAAGGATAGTAGGGAGTATGGTGACGATCCTCGTAGAATACGTGGATGACATACTCTTGTTGGGGAAGGAGTTTCCTATGCTACGCTCGATCAATCTCCGCTTATCACAATGATTTTCCATATAGGATCAAAGTGATACCTACTAAATCCTAAGCTTTGGATCTATGAGATAGATTTAATTAGATGTTAGGATACTCACTAGTTGAAGTGAGATGGTATCAATCGATCCTGGGGAGAATCACTGGAAAAGTTCCAGAGTGATAAAGACGACTGAATGTCAGTCACAGGCATTGTCTTTACCCTCAGTAAAGGGACGGTATGTTGGAAGATTTCCAAGCTAGATACCGTGACAAACTAGACGATAAAGGCTGGTAACATCGCTATTAAAGATACTACCAAAGAGGCAGTTTGGGTGTATATTGGTTCATAAGATGAACTAGGTTCCTGCCATTGTATGACAATGGAAGTGTAGCTTCGGCCCTGGAACCCTGGTCCCATCAGTGACCCAGACAAATTCTGAGGTAGCATCACCTGATCATGGAGATAGTTGATCTCCAGGGTGATCGATGTTAGGAGAGAAGACTCAGAGGACAACACGGCGGATCCACTCACGAAGGCCTTTTCCCAGAGAGAGACTAATATGGGATGGTTGAGTATTAGATACTGCGACCACTGCTACAGATGGCCCTAGTGCAAGTGGGAGATTGTTAGTTATATATATGCCCTAGAGGCCATTACTGTACATTGGATGTATATTGTAGTGGATGCTGGAACATATATAGGTAGGACTTTCTTGCTCGACATGATAGTACGCTATCTGGTTGCTCTTTATCTTAACGTGTATACTTTCTGTCTCTCTGTTACATGTTGATAAAGCCCTTAGGATGTGTACTCGACTTCCAGGACTATGATGTAGATCATACTAGTGGGGCCTGGGTAGTCCATGAGTACATCCTTGAAATGTTCCTAGTCGAGGGAATATCGAGACGGGGCATCGATATTCCAGAGTAGACTAGCGTATATCTTCTCGACCCATGCGATGGGCGATGGATGATCCCATATCCATTGGTGTTTGACATCGGAGATGGTATGCGGGTGCTCAGTGCAGACTGGGTACACTGAACGGACTCGCCGAGAACTCCCAGATGGTATTATACCTCACGTCAGATGGCAGTTCTCTGGTGACACTGGTACAGCTTAGTCTGTTGACCCGAGATCGTCATAGAGTCTTGTGTGTCTCCCACTGTGCTTTGATTTCCACCCTACCACGGCTCTACTGAGGCGTGCAAACAGGTGGTTTTTGGGTACAGTCCCGATTCACATGGAGGCAATGAGCGATAGGAGGGGATTCGTCTCTCCCGGTATTGGGGGTTGATGTTGTGCTATGCTCGACTGGCCATAACAGGAAATCCCTGGCCAGGGTTGCAGTGATATACTGGTAAGAGTTATCAGTAGTTTCACGAATGTTATGGACCTCAAGTCGGCATGACTTATCGAGCTACTGGGGTCTGACGTTTACCACCCCTAGACGAGATATGCGACATATCAGACGAACAGACCGGACTGTACGGTAAGTGTTACTGGTTGGATTCACAGGAGTGTGAGCGGGCTTGCTCGTCGATCTTCTGATCGCTCAATACCCAGGTGGCCGTTACGTTTAGCAGACCGCTTGCGGCTTGTGGGTGCTTGATATGATCATCATCCGCTACCGGCGTATTGACGAGTCTTTAGAGTCCTACAAAGAGGTTTCCTGGTTCAAGCGAAACGAAATAGGAGCGCATATGAGATATGTGCGGGACCGAGAATAATGCGTGTATGTGATACCGCATTCTATTCTCGCGATGAATGTATCGATTAGTTATATGCGATATAACCTAGTTATCGAATCAAGGATTGATTCGATAAGCCGATACATTGGATACTAGTCGGTTATATACGATATGACCGGATCGTTAAATCAAGTGTTGATTTAATGATTTAATGTATAATTATATATTTGATATATTACTTTGCATTAACTAGTATTGGTTCACTTTAAATGGATTTACTCACTTGTTTTGTGCACATTGCATATGTGATATATTTTGTGCACATGATTGTATCATGTTTGATGATACATGCAAGCTAGGGTTAGTGTAAAGAATTAGACCATGGTTAAGATTATGATTAGGGTTTTATTTTTCCTTATTTTTTTATTTTTTTATTTTGGAAAAAGATGAGAAAAGAATGGTTGCTTTTTTTGTTTGCTAGTTGAACATTCTTGAAGCTTTGAATTAGTCCACCATCCTTGTCTTATACTTAACCCTAACCATTCTAGTTAACCATGGTCCATTCTCTACAACTAACCAAGGGTTAGTAAATGATAAGTATTGATTTATTTATCATTTACATAATACTTATCATATTCTTTTTCTTCATCTTCTTCTTCTTCAACATGAGAAAAAAGCTTGCTACATCAATGGTGATTGATGAAAAAGTGTGGGAAATCCAAAACTAAAGTCTACCCAATTCCTATTTCTTCATCCTCTACCTCTTGCCAAGTAGTATAGGGTCTTTCCTTCACAAGTTTTCAAGGCTTGGTGAAGTTGGAGCTTGTTCTTGTGATGCCTCGACGTAGATCATCTTCGGCATCGAACCGACGATCAAGCCCGCCCATTCTTCGATGATGCCAATGCTAGAGTCAAGGGTTTGATTTGGACAGCGGAGGGAGATCATCGCGGAGCTTAGGAAGTGGTGGACCGGATCTACAAAGGTTGTAGCCCCTTTCCTTTAGCTATATTTCCGTTTACTTGCTTGCTTCGCCTATTTATCTAGTTAACGATCCGTATTAGGGTTTATAGGCACTTGTAAAATTTGATTTGTGCATGTTTGATCACTTGTGAGACTCCATTAGAGTGCCTAGGAACCCTACAGCTTGGACATATATTGGGAGGACTTTCTTGCTCGACATGATAGTATGCTATCTGGTTGTACTTTATCTTAACATGTACTCTGATTGTCTCTATGTTACATGTTGATAAAGCCCTTAGGATATGTACTCGACTACTGGGACTATGATGAGATCATACTAGTGGGGCCACGGTAGTCGTCGAGTACATCCTATAACTGTTCCTAGTCGAGGGTGTATTGAGACAGGGCATCGATACACCAGAGTAGACTAGCGTATACGCATCTTGACCCATATGATGGGCGATGGATGATCCTATATCCATCGGTGTTTGACATCAATGATGGTATACGGGTGCTCAGTAGAGACTAGGTACACTGGACGGACTCACCGAGAACTCCCAGATGGTATTATACCTCACGTCAGATGGCAGTTCTCTGGTGACACTAGTACAAAGTAGTCTGTTGACCCGAGATCGTCATAGAGACTTGTGTCATTCCCACTATGCTTTGATTTCCATCATACCACGTCCAAGAGGGCGTGGAAAAAGGTGGCTTTTGGGTACAGTCCCGAATCACATGGAGGCAATGAGCGATAGGAAGGGATTCGTCTCTCCCGGTATAGGGAGTTGATGTTGTGCTGTGTTTGATTGGCTATAACTGGAAATCCCTGGCCAGGATTGCTGAGATTTACTGGTAAGTGTTATCAGTAGTTTCTCGAACTGTTATAGACCTCATATCTACACGACTTATCATGCTACTGGGGTCTGACATTTACTACCCCTAGGCGAGATATGCGACTTATCAGACGATGAGACCGGACTGTACGGGAGTGTTACTGATTGGATTCGCAACAGAATGTACAGGCTTGCTTGTTGATCTTCTGATCGCTCAATACCTGGGTGGCTGTTACGTTTAGCTAACCGCTTGCAGCTTGTGGGTGTTTGATATGATCATCATCTACTGCCGGCGTATTGACGATTCTTTAGAGTCCTACACAGAGGTTTCCTGGCTCAGACAAAACGGAGTAGGGGCACATATGTGATATGTGCAGGACCGAGGATAATGCGATATAAGATACCGTATTCTATTCTCGCTATATTTGATATCAGCGGGGTCATCGGATCAAGTGTTGTTTCGATGAATCGGTAAATGATATAGTAGTCGATTATATGTGATATAGCCCGATTGTCGGATCAAGTGTTGATTCGATGATTTAATGTATAATAATATATTTGATATATTAAATTGCATTAACTAATATAAGCTCACTAAAAGATTCTTTTTCTCACTCGGGTAATACATTGATATATATGCGATATATGTTAATTGTATTATTTTCTTTTGTTACATTAAATATTGTATATATGATATATAATATTGTAACAAGTTAGGATTACAAATGCAACATGATTTAGCGAGTTAAACCTAGTTAGGGTTTGGATTAGGGTTAGCATTTGGGTTAGCTTTTTCATGAGCTTTCAAGAAGCTTCATGAAGCTTTGACTTTTTCTTTTCTCTTTTGATTTTTGTGGAGTCATACTTAACCCAACCCAAACCCTTTACCTTGTGAAGCACTACCTTGCTTGGTCCATTACGCGTAGGTAAACCTCCTCAATCGACGGGGAGGGCTCTGTACCATGTTCCTCCCTAAACTTAGGTAATACTCTACAATGATTAACCTTATCATAACCAACCATGGTTGCATTTGTAATGATTAACTAATATTTCATTATTCAATATAAAAGGATTATTCATCTTCTTCCTTGAGTTTTTCCATGGAAAAGTTTTCTAGCTTTTTCAAAGGTGATGAAAATGAGCGAGAATAAGAAAAAAAATGAGAGCTAAAATCCTACTTCATCATCCTCATCTATCCTTGCCATTTAGATGAGGGTGTTCACTTCATTTAGTGAGTGAGAGCTTGTATTAATGAAACTTCAAGGTAGATCATCTCTGTTATCGAAGATCGGAAGCAAGCTTGCATCATTCTCTTCGTGGAGCCTCTCGAGAGTCCGGAACACGATGATCGCAACAAAGGGAACTCAACATGGAGCTTTAGAAGTGAAGGACCGGATCTACAAAGGTTATAATCCCTCTCACTTAGTGTTAAATTGTTTAACATGCTTGTTTCGCCTAATCTCTAGTATAAAGATCTTGTTAAGGGTTGTTCGGCACGTCTAAATTTTAAATCGGGCATGGTTGATGCCTCGTAGACCCTTGTGAGAGTGCCTAGTAACCCTACATTTGTCAGCCCTCAACCTTTCCGGAAATGGAGCTCTATCAATAAGCGTTGGGTCCAACATTTGTGGAGAAGTTTGTGGGGATGGGAAGGATGAAGTGGGTGGAGGGTTCGAGTCTTTGGGAAAACGGAGAATAAGCTCGGTAGAAGAAGGTAAATTGGACGAAATAGGGTAAGAAATAGAAGTGGGAGTGGAAGTGGAAGTGGAAGCCAGGGTGTTAATGATCAATTCATCATTATCAATTTGTTCACCCACATGATTGTCTAGCACTCTTCCAGATCTCAACATGGTAAATGCATCCACATTAGTGTAATTTGAAGTACCAGGTGTTAGTTATATGTATGCCCTAGAGGCCATTACTGTACATTGGATGTATATTGTAGTGGATGCTGGGACATATATATGGAGGACTTTCTTGCTCGACATGATAGTATGCTATCTGATTACTCTTTACCTTAACGTGTATACTGATTGTCTTTCTGTTGCACGTTGGTAAAGCCCTTAGGATGTGTACTTGACTACCTGGACTATGATGCAGATCATACTACTGGGGACATGGTAGTCCATAAGTACATCCTTCAAGGTCCCTAGTCGTGGGTGTATCAAGACGGGGCATCGATATACCAGAGTAAACTAGCGTATACCTTCTCGACCCATACAGATAGACGATGGATGATCCCATATCCATTGGTGTTTGATATCAGAGATGATATACGGGTGCTCAGTGGAGACTGGGTACACTGGACGGACTCGCCGAGAACTCCCAGATGGTATTATACCTTACGTCAGATGGCAGTTCTCTGGTGACACTGGTACAGAGTAGTCTGTTGACCCGAGATCGTCATAGAGTCTTGTGTGGTTCCCACTATGCTTTGATTTCCACCTTACCACGTCCAAGAGGGCATGCAAAACGGTGGTTTTTGGGTACAGCCCCGAATCACATGGAGACAATGAGCGATAGGAGGGGATTTGTCTCTTCCGGTATAGGGGGGTTGATGTTGCGCTGTGTTCGATTGGCTATAACCGGAAATCCCTGGCCAGGATTGCTGAGATTTACTGGTAAGTGTTACCAGTAGTTTCTCGAACTGTTATAGACCTCATATCGACACGACTTATCGAGCTATTGGGGTCTGACGTTTACCACCCCTAGGCGAGATATGCGACATATCAGACGACGAGACCGGACTGTACGGTAAGTGTTACTGGTTGGATTCACAGGAGTATGAGCGGGCTTGCTCGTCGATCTTCTGATCGCTCAATACCCAGGTGGCCGTTACGTTTAGCAGACCGCTTGCGGCTTGTGGGTGCTTGATATGATCATCACCTGCTGCCGGCGTATTGACGAGTCTTTAGAGTCCTACACAGAGGTTTCCTGGCTCAAGCGAAACGAAATAGGAGCGCATATGAGATATGCGCGGGACCGAGAATAATGCGTGTATGTGATACCGTATTCTATTCTCGCGATGAATGTGTCGAATGGTTGTATGCGATATAACCTAGTTATCGAATCAAGGATTGATTCGATAAGACGATACATTGGATATTAGTCGGTTATATGCGATATGACCGGATCATTAAATCAAGTGTTGATTTAATGATTTAATGTATAATTATATATTTGATATATTACTTTGCATTAACTAGTATTGGTTCACTTTAACTGGATTTTCTCACTTGCTTTGTGCAAGTTGTATATGTGATATACTTTTGTGCACATGATTGTATCATGTTTGATGATACATGCTTATTTGGTTAAGTGTAAAGAATTAAACCATGGTTAAGTTGATGATTAGGGTTTTGCTTATTCCTTTATTTATTTGTTTATTCATTTTGGAAAAGATAAGAAAAGAATGGTGGCTTTATTTGTAGTTTTGTTGAAGCTTCATGAAGCTTTGACCTAGTCCACCATTCTTATCTCTTGCTTAACCCTAACCATCATAACTAACCATGGTCTATTCTCTACACTTAACTAAGGTTAGAATATGATAAGAATCAATTCTTTTTCAATTATTCTATAACACTTATCACTTTCTTTCTTCATCTTCTTCTTCATGAGCAAGAAAGAAAAGCTTGCCTCATCAATGGCAAGTGATGAAATTATGTGAGAAATCCAATTCCAAAGTGAACCCACTTCCTATTTCTTCATCCTCTACCTCTTGCCAAGTAGTATAGGGTGTTTCCTTCACAAGTTTCATGACTTGGTGAAGTGGGAGCTTGATCTTGTGATGCCTCGACGTAGATCATCTTCGGCATCGTTGTCGATGACCTAGCCCGCCCATTTCTCCGATGAAGCCGACACTAGAGTCAAAGATCCGATTTGTACAGCGGAGGGACGTCTACGTAGAGCTAAGGAAGTGGAGAACCGGATCTACAAAGGTTGTAGCCTCTTTCTTTTAGTTAAGTTGTTAACTAGTTTCTTTTTCGCCTAAAATCTAGTTAACGATCCGTATTAGGGTTTCTCGGCACTTGTAAAATTTGAAATTGGCATGGTTGATGCCTTGTGAGACCTCATTAGTGTGCCTAGGAACCCTACAGTGGTATCAGAGCCTAGCTAGAGCCTTAGGCGAAGTCTAGACGACATTTGAAATCCGAACGAACCCGAAACCCTAACTCTAAAATGCTCTCTGGAAATTTTCTGAAAATTTGGATTTTTGTGAATTAAAAATTGCTAAAAAATTCAGCAGGGTGTTATTTGAATTACTGTGAAATTCGAGGGGCTGATTCAACTAAAGCGCGGTGGAACCGCGGTACAAGCATGGCTTGTGCGGCGGTTCCGCGGCCATTTTGTCGCATTAATTTATGAATTTTCCACAGTAATTCATGTTTTCTGGTGCTGAGTTTTCTGGGAATTTTTAATTTGAACTCAAGAGTTGAGTTTTCTGGGGTGTTTTGGAGCTTGGATGATTCGATCGGATTATCATACTTTGTCTATGTGGCTTTCCGGATATTTTAGAATATGTTAAAAAGTTCGACCGGATATAAATACCCACTTTTTCCCCTGCCAGGAAATTTCCAATTGTTGGATTTCTCTGTAGTTTAAAGACGTTCTATGTAGTGCAAGTAACACGATGGTCCCTCTAGAAGACAACAAACCTTAACTCGATTATGTGACCGTCTTGAACTGCCCTTTGAACCTTCGGGTTTGGGGCAGTACGGCGTGCCATATGTGAGGCGTTGGCTTGACCCTCCTACGGCTGGACCGTTGGTACTGAGGCACGAAGTGAATGTCTTTGAACTTATTTCATGTGTTAAGCTGTATTGGGAAAACCTGGGTGTTCGATTGTTCGATCGGAAAGTTTAATATTTTCTATTTATCCGGAATGTGATACAATAATTGGAATTCACAATAAGTTATGAGATAACTGAATGAATGTTATAAAAATAGCACTTTAGTCTCACTTGATCGGTTGCCACGGAATTTTGATGTGATCAAAAGTCCGTCGCAATCACGTAGCGTACGCGGATACTCGCCGGGTAAACTTAATAGACAGTCTCACTCTATAGCCCCGACCAAGTGACTGTAGGAGAACCCCGTCGCCGAAAGCATCCGTCCGGGTGCTCACGGCAGCGGTGTTCCGCCTTGGTGCACTTCGTCAGCGGCGTCGGGGGTGCGGCCGCCTACTAAAGTTTGCAACGAGCATTCGATCAGCATGTCGGGAATCTTGTTGAATTACCCGACTTGATATTGAAAAGTGTTTTCGATAATGAGACTAAAATGTGGGGTTTATAATTGTTAGGCATGCGATGTCTAAGGAATTCATTTGATTAGGCATGCGATGTCTATGTAGGTTGCGGATTCCAACTGTTGTAGTTTTACACTTTCTTTTCTGTGACCGTAAGTGTAATATGTGATATCGCCGGTTTCGTTGCTATATGTCAACGACAATTGGGATGCGCATATTTACTTACGTTGATGACATGTGATGTTATGTGTTGCTGGATATGTTATATTGGATCGTCGTGTTTGAATAGCCGGGTTTTTTTTATGTGAGATGAGTGTTTTTCATTTTCATTCATGTAAAAACTTGTATGTAATATTCTTTTATTGGGGCACTTCCAGGTTGCGGAAGATGTCACCTTCTGTATATTATTTACTTTTCCGCACTAGGATAGACCCAAGGAGGGGAGCACAAGTAACCGGGTTCTGGAGTCCAGTGGGAGACCAACTCGAGGAGTCGAGTCCGGGTCTCCTAACTCTAGAATTGGTAGGGTTGCTTGCCGCTCTCGTAGGGATCTAGGGGTGTGGGTTTGGCTATTGATCACGACCGTAGAATCCGTGTTTTATACTGGCTCGTATTGAAAACACGGACGTCCTAGTATATCCAATATTTCATATGATTCTTCTGCTGCGATATCTGTGATGTGATCATGATATGTTCTGTGATGGATACAGTATATAGTATATATGATATATTATATAGACGTTACTTATGTTTTACACCCGCGCTAGCCCTGCCCCGATCTATCGTTAGTTACCTAACCTAACGGTGCACGAGGGGACATCGAGGCGAATGCGGATGGCATAAGTGTACGTCGTATTTATCTGTGATGTTTAGGTAACTTAAATGATGGGACTTCATTAATATGATTAATGAAAGAAAATGAAACCTAAGATGTTGTGGAATCGAATTTCAAAAATAAAAACAGATAGCTACAGTTCTTGCTTTGCACAGCGGTATATATGATATATCCTGCACCTTATTCGATAAGGAAAGGACCGAGATCCCTTCACCGGGAGTGACTCCTTTAGCAATAACTGACAGATGCTACATTCTCGGTTTTTCTTTTGATTGCTTTTAAGAGTTTTTGCTTTGCACAGTGATATATATGATATATCCCGCACCTCATTCGACGAGGAAAGGACCGACGATCCCTTCACCGGGAGTGACTCCTTTAGCAGAACTAGAAAAGCCTAAAAAACACTCCATTTTAAAATCATTTGATTCTACAACGATATCAAGTTCATTACGCAATAGGTTTTCAGAAAAACCTGTCGTAGCCCTCCGTCATTTCAGATAAGTCCTGTTTAGTATTCGTGCTGCGTTTGTTGACCTTGTCAAGGCGCAGTGTGCGGTAGCTAACCAGTATTTATCTGCTTATGCATATGATGCAGATTGGGTTAGGGTAGTCGTGCGGCCTTGTTGACCTTGTCAAGGGTCGTGCGGGTGGGTTTGATTCAATCAAGAAATGACGGGTTGAACTTGACTTGCGGTCTATGGTTTGTTGACCTTGTCAAGGTCATAGATCGTTCGGGGAAAAATATTATCGGGAATTTCAAGTGTTGAAATTTGCAATGAGATTGCATACCTTCTATGAGATAGTTAGATCCTGATACCCGCTGTGAGTAAGAGTTAGTCCTGGGAGAGTTTTTCACATTGCAACTAGCCGATCAAGTAGGTGTCTAGAAAGGTGTCAACGGGGGACCTCCCTCAAAGTACCGACACTGGCCTGGCTGAAAGATTGGCGAACTTGTAGTGTGTAATTAATCCCGGCTAGTCTTTCCTTTTAGGGTTTGAAGGAAGATTTGATAAAAACAGTGGGAGCTATCCTGATTAGATAAAATAATAACCAATCTATTCTTGCAAGAGCGCACGCTGAGTGTTTTCTTCTCTCTCTCAAGGTAGCGACAATATCACGCCTTAATCAAGATAATAATACGGATTATTGACCGAACCCACTTGTTATACTGAGCTGGGGAACGTTGGTCCCGCTCCAACTTATAATTGTTATAAGACAGAGCAGGAAATTGGGGAATACCAGAAATCCTATGCCGCCCAAACGAAGAGAGTGCATGCTGATGCATCATCTTCGGGTGTGTTCGTTACAAAGAACTGTTTCTCAGTATCCTCCGAATCCTGGATATATGATACCGGATCAGGATCCCAGATATGTAATCTATTACATAGGGCTACAAAAGGATAGAAAAACTGAGAACGGGTGATAAGTTTCATAAGACAGAAAACGGGGCAAGTGTTGCAGCCAAGTCTGTTGGTCACTGTCACCCTGTATTCCAAATACATTGATTCTGAACGAATGTTATTAGATACCGAACCTGATATACAAAATCATATCAGTCTCTTTATTAGTAAAGAAAGGATATAATTTTGTATTGTTGGATAATGTTTTGAACATTTCCTATATCAAAAGTTGATCGGTTCAGGCACGTTATCTAAAAGCATTGATGTTCTAAATCAAACTACAGTTCTTTAGTATACGGAACACACAAAAGAGGAAGAGTTCAGAAATGAACAAATCCTTCTTGAGGCATTGTAGACTAGGTCATATCAATGTGACCCGACTAGCTGAAGTTACATGAAGATGCATATTTAAATCAGTTTGAATCTACATCTTGTGAAACTTGCCAGTCATGTCACAAAGATATAATGACACCAGCTCTGTTTATTGGAAACAGAGAAAGAGTTGGTACACTCTTGGGACGATACATGTTGATGTATGTAGGTCCCCTGTCTACACATGCCGAGACCGGTTCTTTGTACTTCATTACATTCTCTGATGATCTCTTTAGATTCAGACATATGTTCCTGTTGAAACACAAGTCCGAACCTTTTAAGATATTCACAGAATATAAGTTAGAAGTAGGGAACCAATAAGGGTATAAGTATTATGTCCTTTGATCAGGGAGGAGAATACTTGAGCACGGAATTCCTGGACTATTCTAAAGGAGAATGAGATTCTCTCTCAGCATTACTCCTCCGTATACACCATAGCAAGATGGTATATCGGGGCGGAGCAATAGCACCCTATATGATAAGGTATGCTCTATGATGAGTACTACTGAGTTACCTATTTCCTTTTGGGAGTTATGCACTTGAGAAGCTGCATACCAATTGAATTGGGTTCCAATCAAATCGGTTGCCTACTGCTTCATATGTGATATGGAAAGGGAAGAGCCCATATCTTAAGTTGGTTAAGATTTGGGGTTGTCCGGGCTATGTCTAAAAGCATAATCCGGACAAGCTCGAGGCAAGGTCTGTTATGTAGAACTGGAAATGTTCCAGCTATACAAACTGCAGCTGATGATTTGAAAGAACCAATGGATTCAATAGTTACCAACGAACCTCAGCCTCTCCGCCGATCTAGTAAGGTTCCTCACCCGCCTGAGAGATACTTCGGTTACTCTATGACAGTAGGAGCGAGGATTACATCATGAGATGATGACCAACTAGTTTCGAACTGGCCATCAGGAGTGGGACTCTGTAAGAATGGCTTGATGCTTAGTGATCTGAGATGGAATCCTTATACACCAACAAAGTATGGACTTTAGTTACTTTATCTGAAGGGTTAAATCCCCATCAGGAGCAAGTATATCTTGAGAAGATTACTTGGTGTAAATGGAAAAGTTGAGACTTTCAAAGCTAGACTTGTTAAAGGTTTGCATCATTAACCAGGTGTGGATCATGATGAAACTTTTTCTAAGGAGCTATGCTTAAGTCCATCCAGATCCTACTTACCACGGCTACATACCATGACTACGATATCTGGTGGTTGGGTGTCATGACAGCTTTTCTAAATGATGTTTTAGAAGAGAGCGTCTATAAGTACACAGCCAGAGGGCCTCGTAGACAGTAGGAGCAGCGGAAACGTGTGCAAGATGTTTTATGTGATAAAGCAGGCATCGCGGAGTTGGAACATCTGTTTTGATGGATTAGTCAAAAAGTTTGACATCATCAAAATGGTAGATGAACCTTGTATAAACAAAAAGGTAGTAGGGAGTATGGTGGTGATCCTCGTAGAGTACGTGGATGGCATACTCTTAATAAGAAAGGAGTTTCCTATGCTACGCTCGGTCAATCTCCGCTTATCACAATGATTCTCCATAAAGGATCAAAGTAATACCTCCTAAATCCTGGGTTTTGGATCTATGAGATAGATCTAATTGGATGTTAGGATTCTCACTAGTTGTAGTGAGATGGTATCAATTGATCCTGGGGAGAATCACTGGAAGGGTTCCAGAGTGATAAGGACGACTGAAAGTCAGTCACAGGCATTGTCTTTACCCTTAGTAAAGGGACGGTATGTTGGAAGAGTTCCAAGCTAGATACCGTGGCATACTAAACGATAAAGGCTGGATACATCGCTACTTAAGATGCTACCAAAGAGGCAGTCTGGATGTATATTTGTTCATGAGATGAACTTAGTTCCTCCCATTGTGTGACAATGGAGTTGTGGCTTATCCCAAGGAACATCCGTCCCATCAGTGATCCAGACATATTCTAAGCCAGTATTACCTGATCATGGAGATGGTTGATCTCCACGGGATCGAGGTTAGGAGAGTAGACTCAGAGGACAGCACGGCGGATCCACTCACAAAGGCCTTTTCCCAGAGAGAGACTTTTATGGGATGGTTGAGTATGAGATACTACAACCACTGCTATCAGATGGCCCTAGTGCAAGTGGGAGATTGTTAGTTATATGTATGCCCTAGAGGCCATTACTGTACATTGGATGTATATTATAGTGGATGCTGGGACATATATTGGGAGGACTTTCTTGCTCGACATGATAGTATGCTATCTGGTTACTCTTTACCTTAACGTGTATACTGATTGTCTCTCTGTTGCACGTTGGTAAAGCCCTTAGGATGTGTACTTGACTACCTGGACTATGATGCAGATCATACTAGTGGGGACATGGTAGTCCATAAGTACATCCTTCAAGGTCCCTAGTCGTGGGTGTATCAAGACGGGGCATCGATATACCAGAGTAGACTAGCGTATACCTTCTCGACCCATACAGATGGGCGATGGATGATCCCATATCTATTGGTGTTTGACATCAGAGATGATATACGGGTGCTCAGTGGAGACTGGGTACACTGGACGGACTCGCCGAGAACTCCCAGATGGTATTATACCTTACGTCAGATGGCAGTTCTCTGGTGACACTGGTACAGAGTAGTCTGTTGATCCGAGATCGTCATAGAGTCTTGTGTGGTTCCCACTGTGCTTTGATTTCCACCTTACCACGTCCAAGAGGGCATGCAAAACGGTGATTTTTGGGTACAGTCCCGAATTACATGGAGACAATGAGCGATAGGAGGGGATTCGTCTCTCCTGGTATAGGGGGGTTGATGTTGCGCTGTGTTCGATTGGCTATAACCGGAAATCCCTGGCCAGGGTTGCTGAGATTTACTGGTAAGTGTTACCAGTAGTTTCTCGAACTGTTATAGACCTTATATCGACACGACTTATCGAGCTATTGGGGTCTGACGTTTACCACCCCTAGGCGAGATATGCGACATATCAGACGACGAGACCGGACTGTACGGTAAGTGTTACTGGTTGGATTCACAGGAGTATGAGCGGGCTTGCTCGTCGATCTTCTGATCGCTCAATACCCGGGTGGCCGTTACGTTTAGGAAACCGCTTACGGCTTGTGGGTGCTTGATATGATCATCACCTGCTGCCGGCGTATTGACGAGTCTTTAGAGTCCTACACAGAGGTTTCCTGGCTCAAGCGAAGCGAAATAGGAGCGCATATAAGATATGCACGGGACCAAGAATAATGCGTGTATGTGATACCGTATTCTATTCCCGCGATGAATGTGTCGAATGGTTGTATGCGATATAATCTAGTTATCGAATCAAGGATTGATTCGATAAGACGATACATTGGATATTAGTCGGTTATATGCGATATGACCGGATCGTTAAATCAAGTGTTGATTTAATGATTTAATGTATAATTATATATTTGATATATTACTTTGCATTAACTAGTATTGGTTCACTTTAAATGGATTTTCTCACTTGCTTTGTGCAAGTTGTATATGTGATATACTTTTGTGCACATGATTGTATCATGTTTGATGATACATGCTTATTTGGTTAAGTGTAAAGAATTAAACCATGGTTAAGTTGATGATTAGGGTTTTGCTTATTCCTTTATTTATTTGTTTATTCATTTTAGAAAAGATAAGAAAAGAATGGTGGCTTTATTTGTAGTTTTGTTGAAGCTTCATGAAGCTTTGACCTAGTCCACCATTCTTGTCTCTTGCTTAACCCTAACCATCATAACTAACCATGGTCTATTCTCTACACTTAACTAAGGTTAGAATATGATAAGAATCAATTCTTTTTCAATTATTCTATAACACTTATCACTTTCTTTCTTCATCTTCTTCTTCATGAGCAAGAAAGAAAAGCTTGCTTCATCAATGGCAAGTGATGAAATCATATGAGAAATCCAATTCCAAATTGAACCCACTTCCTATTTCTTCATCCTCTACCTCTTGCCAAGTAGTATAGGGTGTTTCCTTCACAAGTTTCATGACTTGGTTAAGTGGGAGCTTGATCTTGTGATGCCTCGACGTAGATCATCTTCGGCATCGTTGTCGATGACCTAGCCCGCCCATTTCTCCTGTAACGTTTTAAAAATAATTAAATAAATAATTAAATGAATAAAATTGTTTAAGTGAATTTTATGAATTTCGGTAAAGTAAAATGTATTTTTCGTAAAATTAAACCGTAATTGTTTTTCATTATAATTTCAAAAATACATATTTTAATTATGTAATTACTAGTAAATGGTGTTTATTTAGCCACTTATAAATTTTTATTTTAATTAAATATTTTTCCTAAATTAATTATTTTAAATATTAACATAAGCTTTATTTTTTAAACTAAATTAGTGTAAATTATAAATTTGAATGGTTTTAATTTGTAAAAATGAGCCATGGAATATTAGAATCAAGTGTGTAATATGCAAAATCTTTTCCAAAATCTCTCCATGGTTCTAGAAATTTCTAGGAAAATGGTTAAATTGAAAAAGTTAGATAATAAAGGGTTTAAGTGAAAAAAATGCATTATTTATGAACTTTCTACACAATACCACACATTTTTTCTCTCTCTCCACCCTCCTCCCTCTCCATGGCCGGCCTCCCCTCCATGGGTAGCCCCAAAATTTTCCCCCCATCATTTTTGGAATAAAAATCATCAAAAATCATCAAAAATTCCAAAAATAAATCTCAAAAATCAACATTCAACCTCTACCATTTTCCTTTGACCTATTTAGCATGGATTTTGGAGATGGAAAGCATGCATTTTGGAGGCTCATTTTCATGTTTGAGTTTCATATTTTGAAGGTATAAATTTCCTTCTTTTGTTTTATTTCTATTAGATGTTTCATTTAAAGCATAATTAGATTTAATATATTAATTCTAGTTGCAAATTTTAAAATTAAAGTTAGGGTTTGTAAATTCAAGTTGTGGTTTTTATTAATTAAATAAGGTTATAATAGCTAGTTTAACATCTTTTAGAGTGGAAAAATATTGCATGGTTGTTGTATAATAAATTGTTTATTCAAATTGTTTTAATTAAGCTATTTAGCTAACTAGATTTTTCAAAAATGTGTTTGTGGGTAAAATAAAATTCTTATTAAGCTTGTTATCATTAGATGGTAGTTTTAATGAGAATATTAGCATATTAAAGGAAAGAAAAACTTAGTTTGATCACTAGTTTCCTTTGATAATTGGAAAATAGTAATAAAATGCTTGTATTTTGTAAACTAGATTTTGGAAATTCCTATATAAATGAAATAAAAAATATAATCATGGTTTCATCATATCATTATCATCATGAATTGTAGTTTAGTACATTAATTCATGCAAAATCAATTTTTGTGGTGGAATTTAGGTATTTTGCTTGAAAAATGTTGAAAATTGTTAAAGGTTGCAAACTAGAAATTTCAAATTAATACAAATTTGTGTAATAAAAATATAGTAATGCTTTGTATAGTCTAGTTATGCTATTTAATGAGTTTTATGACCATTGGTTTCATTTAAATGTCAAGTTTTGATGAAAAACGGTAAATTGGTATTTTCGGGTTTTACGAAATTGGACGGTTTGAAGGATTTTAGGGTTTCGATGGATTTAATCATGTTTTATAATATAAGTAAGGTGTTTTAAAACTACGAGTTATTTTTTGATGTTTATCTCGATCCATCGGAGTTTATACGCCGATATCGAGCGATATTTGGTTCTTTTGCGTGGACAGGACATAGGTTTTAACCTATGCTTGTTCCTTGCGTCGTTTTGGCTTTTGTATGTGATTCAGTTTACGATACTATTTATATGTTTGCGTTTAGGTACCCCTCACGTGGACTGCGGGCGATGAAGAGGATGATGGCGACACCGTCTTCGGCAGACATGGACCAGGTGAGTAGATGCATATCTACTGGGGGAAGTCGGGTGGATGGCGTTTAGCACCCCCGCTACGTAGAATAGGAATAGTACTTATTGACATTAGAAAACCAGATGTGACCCTAAATTCTTAATGAGTAGGACCCTAGTAATGACCCTAGGCTGGACCAGACTGATTTAGGAAGACCATACCAGAGAATGAATACCCTGGAAGAGGTTCGTAGGTTTCAGGTAGAAAAACACACACGCACACACTGAAACTCGACATGGTGTATACGGGTATGTGTGTATATATATAGGACTAGGTATAGGTATATATATAGATATATACAACACGTATGTGGGATACATTGATACACGGGAATGAAACAGGATAACTGGGCTTGATGCCGTGATTCTTGACTATACAGTCGTATTAAAGTGTTAGCGGATCATTAGAGAATGAGATAATGAACAGGTATACCTAAATTATAATGGGTAGTGATGATATTGAGGTACATGGGACTCTAAAATAGAACCCGAACTGTAACTTGTGACTGATCACGATATGATATATGTATGACTTGATTACGACATCATATAGGTGTGACCTGATGTCGATATCATATAGGTGTGACTTAATGACGATATGATATCAGTATGACTCGATCACAACATGATACATATGACATGCTATTTCTGAGGATAAATTAATGAGGTATATTTATGATGGCAATTTTATATAATTGATGTATGCGATTACAGCATAGCACCTCGATCATGACATGTGTTGATGATGATATTATACGAATAATGAGACACGCAGGTGATATTTGACCCGTACCCCGATATTGGGATGCCGTACGATGGATTTTACCGTACGAGGCATAGATGTGATGATTGATCCGCACTCTTGATTTGAGGAAGTCGTACTATGTACGTGACGCTATTGAGGCAGGATCGCCGACTATTAGAGATATGGACTCAGGCTTTAGATATACTTCTATCGACCAGTTCTTAGGTTTAGTTTTCCTTAAGGGGGGTTAGATGGACACTACGTTAGGTTCGAGTCGTATAGTGGTAGTGGTAATTGTATATCAAATGAGTGGATAACACACATCCGTCTTTACTTTCACATTGTAATCATAATGTTGCATGTTCTTACATATGTTGGTATAATCAGTATAAACTTTACCTATTAGGACACCGGCACCATTACCGATGATGCGCATATTCCACGCACACTTATTTGCTGGCTCACACACATCATCATCGGTAATTGCTATGTCACGTACACTTTAGATCATATTGTCTTTTATGGATAGAATCAGTTAACAACTAGACCGATATAATATTGTGATTATTCTCTGATGTTAGTATAGACATGATATTTATTACTTAGACATTCATGCATTCATATTTTCATGTTATCATGCAGTATTATGGGCATATGCCGACACTTATCATATAGTTACTCATGATTTTGAGATTTGGATTTCTATGAGATTTCTGGATTTTGGGGAAAACCGCAAGAATATGTAAAAAACTTCTCTCTCCTCCTCCTCTCTTTTTAAAAACATAAGATGCGGTTTTCTCGTAATGTATGTGCCGTCCACCATTAGATTTCATGTTTTCTGTTGGATTTCGAGACCCGATTCGAGGAGTGGATAAACCGTCTCGGGTACATGGTGGGCCCGGTATGGTACCCCGGGGCAAGAAGATCGAGTTGTAGACGATGAGCCTGGCAGGGGAAGGCTACCTACCGGTGATGTCTGGCGCGGCGGATATCCGGAGGATACCGACCGTTGTCGTGAGATTTGATGATATGGGCCGATCCGGACTGACGGAGCCCGAGATATTGAGACTTGAGATTACATGTGTTGTGTCGACGCTTGACATGGATTTCCATGGATTTCATTGTTGAGATTTCAGATTCTTATACACATTTTACTATGATAATAGCTAAAGATTTCTTATACATACATATCTGGATTTCAGGATTTGTTACTTTACATTCATGGTGCATGCATTTCATTTCATATGACATAGTATTATATGAGGCACTGACACAAGCACGGAGTATCTGCACTTACACGTAGTTTTACCCTGCTATTACTAGATGATTGGGATATTATAGTGTATTATTATGACCTAGGATAGCGTCGTGCATTCGATTTCTTTTCGTAGATGTCTTCTACTCACGAGTTGGCAACTCACCCCCGTTGTGCCAAATTTTATTTCAGGTTCGATGTACAGGTTTCCGTGGCAGCTTGTTGGCACATCTTTTCCTCAGGGTGATTTGCACGGTAGGTTGGTTCACTTGTATCCGAACCACCATTGTACTTTTATTCATTCATTTGTATCTAGTAAGCTCCATCAACCATACTTGTATTACTTGATAAGTTTATTGGACCAGTCTTTTATTTCGACCTTAGAGTCGCGCATGTATTATTCTGATCTGGTGGTTTTGTTTTCTTTTGAGTTTTGAGCCTCGCCCTTTGGCGTTGTATATTATTGTGTTTGTTGTGGTTGTTTCCGCCTGTTGGCGTTGAGCTAGCACCCGTTTGGGGATGCTTTTTATTGTTTATTTATATTATACTTGTTGTACCCGTTTGGGGGCCAGTTTTTACAGAGGAGACTCTGCCGAAATTTTTGAGAAAATTTGCTGATGCATTTAAACTTGTTTTCTTTTTTTTTCTTCTTCTTCTTTTATGGTTTAGATTTCTGGGCTTCGGCTTACTTAGGTTACGTGGCGCCTCTAGACGCTTCGTAATCTAAGTGCCGGTCACGTTCCGTACTTTCGGGTCGTGACAAAGTTGGTATCAGAGCGCTAGGTTTAACCTTGTATAAGTCTAGGTGACCCTTGGTTGATGGAGTAGGCGATTTAGGTAGAGTAACGTACCGTGGGTATGGTCCGCGGCATACTTACGATACGCTACTCTGCTTAAGGAGCCTTAAGATGTACAATTGTTTGCACCGTATTCCATTCGTTCTTTTGATCTATCTTCGTCAATGTTGGAGGGTGGTTTCTGTTAACCACGGGCACACTGGCAGAAGGAGCTGCGGCTCGAATGCGATAACCATTAGAGTATTGGTTATTCTTGAGAATTGAAGCATTGCTTAGCGTGCGGATAAAGGGTATTCACATGCCGTCCGGATGAAGTTAAAGGGTTCGAACGATTATCAGAAAACCATTTTCCCAAGTTTAAGATATTCGGAAGAACATGCAGGTATTTCGATAGACCCTCTAGAAGAATGAAACCCTAACTCGACATAATGACCACGAGAACGCCCTTAAACCTTAGGGTTTACGGCAGTTCCGCGGTGCCATTAGTGAGGCTTGGGTTTGCCATTCTACGGCTGGATCATCGATGCTGGGGTATGTACCGGATATTTTAAACTGTACTTGAGTGTTGAGCTCTCGGGGAATTATGGGATTTGATGGATCGATCGAAAGGTTTAATATAGTCCGGATATCAAGTGAAGGGATCGACTACGTGGGAGACTCTAGATATGAGTATTGCCGTCGGTAGCGCAGTCAGCACACTTATGAAGAGATAAGTTTGAAGCAATCGACATCAGAGGAAAGAGGCGCACATTGACGATAGTGATTACGATGTGACTTGGTCATTTGAATTTCATATTTCTGTTATTGGATTTTGGTATTTTGAGGATTTTGTTCTACGATTGGTATTTCTTATGTGTACCTTCATTGCATTCTATCCGTGTTTCACATATCAGCTGTATTGATGTTGCTTAGTATACACCCGGTACACTTGATTTGGTTTTATATATTTTGAGATTTTTTTTTATTTTTTGATTTCCTGCATATGGGTTACACATGATTTTGATATATGCTTCGACCTAGTTTTTATCCATTTTCGTATTGTGATTTCGATTCTGATATTCGATGTATGTTTTCGTGCACCATGTGCACCTGATTAGGATTCTTGCGCATACTTGGCGCACTTGATGCGATTTTGTGCACACCAGATGCACTAAATCGGGGTTTTGTGCAGATTAGATGCACCTGATAGTGAGTCGTGCACGCCCGTTGCACTTGACAGATGTTTTGGTGCACACCTGTTGCACTTATTTTGTTTTTGTGTGTATTCATGGTATCTGTATTTGGTTTCGATTTCAGTGCGCACCGGACGCACATGATATTTTATTGATGTGATTGGGATTGATTTCAGTTTGAGCAGTATGTTTCATAATCATTATTATTTGATTTAGTAACCAGGCGGGACGTGTATGTTAAATAAAAGATATATATATATATATATAGTTATAGTTATTTTTTTTTAAATAAACGTCCGCTACTTATGCCGTGACACGTGCATTGCACGGCGATTTTCAAGAGGGGTTTTCGTATGCTTCTTTATTATGATATTTAGGTGATTTCACTATGATGCACACTATATATAAGTTGTAGATTGATGTATATTATGTTGGTTTTCATATTGGGTTTTGATATTTTATTCTCGCCATAACTCCGATGATTGCGGAGTTGATTTTTGTTATGTATTGATGATTTCGGAGCCCCGACGATTTGAGTGTTTTGCTAAATGTTTTAGTATTTGGAGGGGGAGTTTTAATTTAAATTCGGGGACCGAATTTCTTAAAGGGGGGAAGATTGTAACGTTTTAAAAATAATTAAATAAATAATTAAATGAATAAAATTGTTTAAGTGATTTTTATGAATTTCGGTAAAGTAAAATGTATTTTTCGTAAAATTAAACCGTAATTGTTTTTCATTATAATTTCAAAAATACATATTTTAATTATGTAATTACAAGTAAATGGTGTTTATTTAGCCACTTATAAATTTTTATTTTAATTAAATATTTTTCCTAAATTAATTATTTTAAATATTAACATAAGCTTTATTTTTTAAACTAAATTAGTGTAAATTACAAATTTGAATGGTTTTAATTTGTAAAAATGAGCCATGGTATATTAGAATCAAGTGTGTAATATGCAAAATCTTTTCCGAAATCTCTCCATGGTTCTAGAAATTTCTAGGAAAATGGTTAAATTGAAAAAGTTAGATAATAAAGGGTTTAAGTGAAAAAAATGCATTATTTATGAACTTTCTACACAATACCACACATTTTTTCTCTCTCTCCACCCTCCTCCCTCTCCATGGCCGGCCTCCCCGCCATGGGTAGCCCCAAAATTTTCCCCCCATCATTTTTGCAATAAAAATCATCAAAATTCATCAAAAATTCCAAAAATAAATCTCAAAAATCAACATTCAACCTCTACCATTTTCCTTTGACCTATTTAGCATGGATTTTGGAGATGGAAAGCATGCATTTTGGAGGCTCATTTTCATGTTTGGGTTTCATATTTTGAAGGTATAAATTTCCTTCTTTTGTTTTATTTCTATTAGATGTTTCTTTTAAAGCATAATTAGATTTAATATATTAATTCTAGTTGCAAATTTTAAAATTAAAGTTAGGGTTTGTAAATTCAAGTTGTGGTTTTTATTAATTAAATAAGGTTATAATAGCTAGTTTAACATCTTTTAGAGTGGAAAAATATTGTATGGTTGTTGTATAATAAATTGTTTATTCAAATTGTTTTAATTAAGCTATTTAGCTAACTAGATTTTTCAAAAATGTGTTTGTGGGTAAAATAAAATTCTTATTAAGCTTGTTATCATTAGATGGTAGTTTTAATGAGAATATTAGCATATTAAAGGAAAGAAAAACTTAGTTTGATCACTAGTTTCCTTTGATAATTGGAAAATAGTAATAAAATGCTTGTATTTTGTAAACTAGATTTTGGAAATTCCTATATAAATGAAATAAAAAATATAATCATGGTTTCATCATATCATTATCATCATGAATTGTAGTTTAGTACATTAATTCATGCAAAATCATGTTTTGTGGTGGAATTTAGGTATTTTGCTTGAAAAATGTTGAAAATTGTTAAAGGTTGCAAACTAGAAATTTCAAATTAATACAAATTTATGTAATAAAAATATAGTAATGGTTTGTATAGTCTAGTTATGCTATTTAATGAGTTTTATGACCATTGGTTTCATTTAAATGTCAAGTTTTGATGAAAAACGGTAAATTGGTATTTTCGGGTTTTACGAAATTGGACGGTTTGATGGATTTTAGGGTTTCGATGGATTTAATCATGTTTTATAATATAAGTAAGGTGTTTTAAAACTACGAGTTATTTGTTGATGTTTATCTCGATCCATCGGAGTTTATACGCCGATATCGAGCGATATTTGGTTCTTTTGCGTGGACGGGACATAGGTTTTAACCTATGCTTGTTCCTTGCGTCGTTTTGGCTTTTGTATGTGATTCAGTTTACGATACTATTTATATGTTTGCATTTAGGTACCCCTCACGTGGACTGCGGGCGATGAAGAGGATGATGGCGACACCGTCTTCGGCAGACATGGACCAGGTGAGTAGATGCATATCTACGGGGGGAAGTCGGGTGGATGGCGTTTAGCACCCCCGCAACGTAGAATAGGAATAGTACTTATTGACATTAGGAAACCAGATGTGACCCTAAATTCTTAATGAGTAGGACCCTAGTAATGACCCTAGGCTGGACCAGACTGATTTAGGAAGACCATACCAGAGGATGAATACCCTGGAAGAGGTTCGTAGGTTTCAGGTAGAAACACACACACGCACACCCTGAAACTCGACATGGTGTATACGGGTATGTGTATATATATATATAGGACTAGGTATAGGTATATATATAGATATATACAACACGTATGTGGGATACATTGATACACGGGAATGTAACAGGATAACTGGGCTTGATGCCGTGATTCTTGACTATACAGTCGTATTAAAGTGTTAGCGGATCATTAGAGAATGAGATAATGAACAGGTATACCTAAATTATAATGGGTAGTGATGATATTGAGGTACATGGGACTCTAAAATAGAACCCAAACTGTAACTTGTGACTGATCACGATATGATATATGTATGACTTGATTACGACATCATATAGGTGTGACCTGATGTCGATATCATATAGGTGTGACTTGATGACGATATGATATCAGTATGACTCGATCACAACATGATACATATGACATGCTATTTCTGAGGATAAATTAATGAGGTATATTTATGATGGCAATGTTATATAATTGATGTATGCGATTACAGCATAGCACCTCGGTCATGACATGTGTTGATGATGATATTATACGAATAATGAGACACGTAGGTGATATTTGACCCGTACCCCGATATTGGGATGCCGTACGATGGATTTTACCGTAAGAGGCATAGATGTGATGATTGATCCGCACTCTTGATTTGAGGAAGTCGTACTATGTACGTGACGCTATTGAGGCAGGATCGCCGACTATTAGAGATATGGACTCAGGCTTTAGGTATACTTCTATCGACCAGTTCTTAGGTTTAGTTTTCCTTAGGGGGGTTAGATGGACACTACGTTAGGTTCGAGTCGTATAGTGGTAGTGGTAATTGTATATCAAATGAGTGGATAACACACATCCGTCTTTACTTTCACATTGTAATCATAATGTTGCATGTTCTTACATATGTTGGTATAATCAGTATAAACTTTACCTATTAGGACACCGGCACCATTACCGATGATGCGCATATTCCACGCACACTTATTTGCCGGCTCACACACATCATCATCGGTAATTGCTATGTCACGTACACTTTAGATCATATTGTCTTTTATGGATAGAATCAGTTAACAACTAGACCGATATAATATTGTGATTATTCTCTGATGTTAGTATAGACATGATATTTATTACTTAGACATTCATGCATTCATATTTTCATGTTATCATGCAGTATTATGGGCATATGCCGACACTTATCATATAGTTACTCATGATTTTGAGATTTGGATTTCTATGAGATTTCTGGATTTTGGGGAAAACCGCAAGAATATGTAAAAAACTTCTCTCTCCTCCTCCTCTCTTTTTAAAAACATAAGATGCGGTTTTCTCGTGATGTATGTGCCGTCCACCATGAGATTTCATGTTTTCTGTTGGATTTCGAGACCCGATTCGAGGAGTGGATGAACCGTCTCGGGTACATGGTGGGCCCGGTATGGTACCCCGGGGCAAGAAGATCGAGTTGTAGAAGATGAGCCTGGCAGGGGAAGGCTACCTACCGGTGATGTCTGGCGCGGCGGATATCTGGAGGATACCGACCGTTGTCGTGAGATTTGATGATATGGGCCGATCCGGACTGACGGAGCCCGAGATATTGAGACTTGAGATTACATGTGTTGTGTCGACGCTTGACACGGATTTCCATGGATTTCATTGTTGAGATTTCAGATTCTTATACACATTTTACTATGATAACAGCTAAAGATTTCTATACATATATATCTGGATTTCAGGATTTGTTACTTTACATTCATGGTGCATGCATTTCATTTCATATGACATAGTATTATATGAGGCACTGACACAAGCACGGAGTATCTGCACTTACACGTAGTTTTACCCTGCTATTACTAGATGATTGGGATATTATAGTGTATTATTATGACCTAGGATAGCGTCGTGCATTCGATTTCTTTTCGTAGATGTATTCTACTCACGAGTTGGCAACTCACCCCCATTGTGCCAAATTTTATTTCAGGTTCGATGTACAGGTTTCCGTGGCAGCTTGTTGGCACATCTTTTCCTCAGGGTGATTTGCACGGTAGGTTGGTTCACTTGTATCCGAACCACCATTGTACTTTTATTCATTCATTTGTATCTAGTAAGCTCCATCAACCATACTTGTATTACTTGATAAGTTTATTGGACCAGTCTTTTATTTCGACCTTAGAGTCGCGCATGTATTATTCTGATCTGGTGGTTTTGTTTTCTTTTGAGTTTTGAGCCTCGCCCTTTGGCGTTGTATATTATTGTGTTTGTTGTGGTTGTTTCCGCCTGTTGGCGTTGAGCTAGCACCCGTTTGGGGATGCTTTTTATTGTTTATTTATATTATACTTGTTGTACCCGTTTGGAGGCCAGTTTTTACAGAGGAGACTCTGCCGAAATTTTTGAGAAAATTTGCTGATGCATTTAAACTTGTTTTCTTTTTTTTTCTTCTTCTTCTTTTATGGTTTAGATTTCTGGGCTTCGGCTTACTTAGGTTACGTGGCGCCTCTAGACGCTTCGTAATCTAAGTGCCGGTCACGTTCCGTACTTTCGGGTCGTGACATCTCCGATGAAGCCGACACTAGAGTCCAAGATCCGATTTGTACAGCGGAGGGACGTCTACATGGAGCTAAGGAAGTGGAGAACCGGATCTACAAAGGTTGTAGCCTCTTTCTTTTAGTTAAGTTGTTAACTAGTTTCTTTTTCGCCTGAAATCTAGTTAACGATCCGTATTAGGGTTTCTCGGCACTTGTAAAATTTGAAATTGGCATGGTTGATGCCTTGTGAGACCTCATTAGTGTGCCTAGGAATCCTACACCAGGATCAGGTAGGGGTTGAGATAGATGATTCCCTTTCTCTCTAGCACTCATTGCTGCAGTCAGTTGTGCGATTTGTCTTTCCATCGATTTAATAATCTCACCTTGGGAGGCAAAGTTCCTATTTAAGTCATCGACAGAAGACTAAAAATTTGCAGTAACTTGCATGAAATTTATCAGAAACAAATTCATGGTTTGTTCGAGTGAAGAGGTGTTATTGGTTCCGGCAGAAAAAGGATCAATGTTGTTGGCCGGGTTTTGAAAATTTTGTGGTTGGAAGGGGTGCTGACTCATTAGTGGTGGTTGCTGTTGTAGTGGAGGGACCCATTGAAATTTATTCTGGTTTGGATCCGCGTATTGAGATTGGTGTTGGATCCAAGAAAGATCAGGGTGATTCCTCCAATCTTGATTATATGAGGAAGAAGAAGGATCGTTTCCAAGTTTTTGCTGAAATGCAGCATTAGTGTGACCTTGAAACGGTACATTCAAAGGACATTCTTCCGTCAAATGTGATGGATTTGAACAGCAGCCACATACGGTTTTGGGAAGTGTGTATTGGTTTAGGGAGGCTGAAGAGAACTTGTTTTCTATAGCGTCGAGCTTCCTTTGCATTGCGGCCATTTCTGCACTTATTATGACCGAAACATCGAGCCGATTGACACTTTCCCCAGACAATGGTGGTCCAACACTTTCCCATTGTAATGTGTTTTGAGCTAAATCTTCTAAATATTTCCAAGCTTCACCATCATCTTTAGATAGGAATTAGAAATGACACATGGTTTCAAGCATCTATTTAGTCGTGAAATCAATACCCTCATAGATAACTCGACACAAATCCCATCTGGGGATTCCGTGATGAAGGCATTGTAAAAGAAGATTCTTGAACCGTTAAAAGCAATTCCAAAATGGTTCATTGGGAAGTTGAGTAAATTTGAAGATTTCGCTCCGAATACGGGCGGTCTTATGATTGGGATAAAATTTCTTAAGGAATGCTACAACAAATTCATCCCATTTTGAAATAGAATGTGCGGGTGTGTTGTAAAGCCACTTCTCGGCTAAATCGCACAAAGTGAATGGGAGAAAACGTAAACGCATAGCATCCATAGATAGTTGTGAATTACCCATCAAAGCACATACGTTTTCGAATTTTGTGATAAAAACGTATGCGTCTTCAGACTCAAGCCCGTGAAATTTGGGTAAAAGTTTGATGAATTGGGGTTTAATTTCGAAATTGTCCCCATTGGATGGTGTTATAGAAAGACGGGTAGGAAGGGGAACACGTGTAGGATAGTATCTCTCTTGGAGAGAAATGCGTGGAGGATTCTGCACACCTGCGAGCGGTGGCAGAGTGGTGTTAAAGTTTGATGGATATCCTTCCATCACGGTCGTGGTGGGTGGTGGGAAAGAAGACGAAGAATTACCGACTTTGGGGTCGATAAAAGAACGCGGACAAGACAGAAAATGGAATCCCGTGTCCAGCCTAACATGTGCTAAATGGTTGTAGCACAGGTGGCAGCATTGGTAATAATTAGAAGAAAAGTTGGTTGGTGTTTGTTTTGAAAAATACGGGTTTATGAAAATTCACACAAACATGCACACACAACCTTATATCTAATGGTCACCTAGGTCAAGTCTCTAGACCGCTCCTAGACTTCCAGAAGACAAATCGCAGGATAAATCCTCTACTACCTCTTTGCCCCTCCCGTGGTCAGTTAAGTGCCAGGTAAGTGGGAGGTTCTCCACAACGTAAGTAGTGGGTCTAATTAACTAATCACTTGCCTTAGACACACTTGCCTTAGACACCACAAAAGAAACATGGATAAGCAATAGATTACCCACGACCTCCCTTTGTCCTAAGTGAGCGCGACGGTCCTTAAAGTCTTGTCTAGATTTCTTTTAATTAATGAAGGGTAATGCGGATGCAGTTTTGTGATGTTTGGGGCTTAGGAAGGGTAATGAACTCCCCACCTAATCTGAATTTGGTCTTTGCCCCTTAATTTCCGTATTAAAATATGCAAACAACCAAGATCAAAACACGCAACAAATTTTTCTTTTAGCGGCGCTGCGAATTTTGCAAAGAATCCTGCAGAAAATGGTTATTGGAGAAGATCAGAGAGGAGAGGAGAGTACAGAGAGCAAACCTGAGAAATTTCACACTGTGAAAACCCTAAACGGCGGCGGTTCCACCGCAAAAACGCCTCTCTAGCCGCGGTTCCGCGGCTTGATGGGGGAATTAGGGTTTGCAAATTTTTCCTCAGCTATTTGTGCTTCCCTGAACTTCGTAAAACTTCTCTGAATCTTGAGATCCCTTCTACAGTGATGCCAGATTCCCTCGCAAAAATTCAAACACTATCGTTAAGCACTTGATGCGATTTTTATCAAAAAATTCTGATGGAATAATAATTTTTCGACTCAAATAACAAAAACGAACAAAATAGCACACATCCTCGGCAACGGTGCCATTTGATTGATCTCAATTTCCGTGTCGTGTTTTGAAAAGTGTAAAAGATCATAACCAAAGAAATTTATACCACAATCAATTAACAATGTCGATGTAGCGCGTTAATGAATACAGATCGTCCACTGAGATGTGTGTTTTGATCGATTTTGTTTTAGATGAGTCAAAATGAAAAGGTAAAAGAAAATTGCAAGAAAAATTGATTCAAGATTTGTGAAATTTAGTTTCAAGAATCATCAAGAACTAGATCTAAAATCAAGAAATATTAAAGATCAAGAAGATGTCCAAATCGAATGAATTATCAAGATTTGTAAAGAGGCTTGTAGGAATCGATACAATTGATAGTGATGATGAAGAATTATGATTACAAATTCTTATCTATTGATGATTTGTTGCTAGATCGATGATGATCAACGAGAATTAGGGATCTATTGAAGAAACTAGGGTTTCTCCTTCTATCCCTTATCCTTTCGTTGATTAGCATTCAAATTCTAGCCTCTAGGAAACTCAATCATCGATCGTTGATCTCTAATTTGGAGCGAAAACATTCTAGAAAGCATCTCGCTCAAATTAGGTTGTCGATGATTCAATTTCCTAAAGTTTCCAAAATTCATAAGACTTAAGAATCGTTCAAGAATTTAATCATCATCATCTACCTATTTTCTCGATTCCTCCACAAGTGGAGTTTTCACTCAAACATCATGAAAAAGATAACAATCAAGAATCGATAACTCTTCATAATGCTCAAACGTAAATAAAAGCAAGATCAAGAATTTTCACCTTTTATAAATCAACGTTTCGTTACAATTCACTCAAAGATTATAAGATTTTGAGGAGAGAACTCAATCGTCGAAACTAGCTTCGCATCGTCTTCTTGAGTCGCGGATCGTCGTGAATCTCTTGCTCGGATGAAGATCAGCGTCGCTTCAAAGGGCTCGTTAAAGTCTTGCTTCGGCACGGTACTCGGTGGATCTTGATTTGGATCAAATTGTGCCACTCAATTTGATTTAGAATTGATTTGGATCTCACTACAATTTTGATTTCCCTCCAAATTCAACAACCTCCAAACCCTAGATCTAGATTCATTTTTATATCCACCTCATTTGAATCATCCCTCCAAAGCTAGGTTGTTAGAGAGAGTCTTCTAGAAGAAGTTTGTTGGAGGGAATATTCTAGAATAAGGAATATTCTAGGATAAGGTTGTTAGGCTGAGCCTTCTGGATGAAACCATGTGGTCTTTGGGAGTCTTCTGGAAGCTGAGGCCGTTACAATAAAGACACGTGTGCATATTTATGTTTCCAAGGAGCTGGATAGACCGCGGATCCGCGGCAAATAGGCCAACTCAGCCGCGGATCCGCGACCAAGTGAGAAGTTTGCTGCATCAAATTTCCAGTGCTAACTCTTCTTGACTTTTGGAACTTTCCTGATGTGTGGAATATTTTTATACTTTCTTGTTTACTACCAGGTCTCAGGTCTTGGACTTGATGTATTTTTATCAACACTTTTAGCAGTTCCGGCTCTTTTACCTAGAGAATTTCCTGCACACAATCTCGAGACAAGTGTTGATTCACAAAAGATCATGCGTGTAATAATAAACACTCAATTTCCCTCAAAATGTCGGTTATAATGTATAACACATGTTATTTGGTATTTTACAGACAAATTGCTAATATGTGTTATATTCATACCGAACACCTTTAGATGATTGTAAATAATAGGAAAATTGATGTGTTAAAAATGCAATATTTTCGACTGATCACTCATCATGAACGAGAACTGACCAGGGCGTGATTTCAGGGACATACGATTTGCTTAGAGGCATCGTTTTATTGTGTTTTCGCGCCAGGAGCGTTTGATGGATCACTTTTACGAGATTACTCGGACGTGCAGATCAGCACCAGAGGATTGGGCTACTGCTATAGGCCAGCCGGAATGTGATGACTATTAATGTATCGCTTATTCATGATGATTGAGGCACTGTTCAGCGTGCAGACGAATAAGCCAGTTGTTGCTACAAACGACGAGATATCGACCTAAATGTTGGAGCTACTGCAGCATGAGTTTATACTTAGAGATTTGATAGAAGATCGCTAGTCACCTAAGGAGGAATGACTAGGACATGTGATTCGTTGCCTATCCCGATGCGAGGTCATCAAATTGATTAATTCCAGCTAGAGACGACTTCACGGAGGTACGTTGAGTGTCGATATAGATGATCGAATGTCAGAAGCCCATTTTCCAAGTTTAAAGTATTCAGAGACAAATGCAAGTAATGCTATGGACTCTCTAGAAGAATGAAACCCTAACTCGACATAATGACCATGAGAACGCTTTGAAACCTTAGGGTTTGCGGTAGTTCAACGATGCCATTAGTGAGGCTTGGGTTTGCCCTTCTACGGTTGGTCCATAGGTGTTGTGGCATGTACTCGATATTATTAAACTGTACTCAAAATGTTGAGATCTTGGGGGATTATGAGGTTTTCACGAATCGATCGAATGGTTCGACATCTTTCGGATATCATGTGATGGGATACGTTGCTTGGGAGACTCCAGATACGAGTATAGCCGTTGGAGCACAGTCCATGCAGCCACGAAGAGACTAGTCCGAATTTGTCGACATTAGAGAAAACTGGAGTAAGAGGTTCATACGAGATTATGACGAGACGACATTCCATTCTGCTGACATCAGAGATGTGACACGCATGCAGAGGCATTACATACGGATATAACTTTCAGGAGGAGTCATGACGAGTATGCAGCCGTTCCGGAACAAGAAATAGATTTAGTAAAAGATGAAAACTTCCGTGAAGTTCGGCAGAAACGAGATTTAGGAGAGACCTCGACATGACCTTTCTGGAATACTATACGAGAAGATTTGGACCCAGGATCGGTCATATTACGCACACCCAGTAGGCCAGAGTTCGGCATCGTCGATGAAACATATTATGAGTGACTATGATAGTTGGCCAGAGATCTTTATAGGATGTGCCAGAGCGGACTGCTTCCATTATCGTTGTAAGTCTGCGGTAGCGCCCCAGCAGTCAATCTGATGCCAAATGCGGAACAAAAACTTTTATAACTGGCGCTATCGCGTACTATAACCCGGATCCTGCCATTAACGCTAAACTAACAAACAACAAAGTGGGTAGAAATGCTATACCGAACGATCCGAGTCCTTCGGTCTTTAGCCATCATCCCACGCTTTTTTGCGGCATCTGTGATCTCGCTCGATCTCTGATCTCCTCATCCAGGTGGCACCACGTCAACGGATCATTATACGGGCTCCCGTCTCTGAACCGAGGAAACTCGGACATGAAGTTTGCTAGCCGACATGTCTAAGATTGATGTAGAGAATGAGTTGAATACTTTGTCTTGTTTCATCCAAAACCATGAATGAACGGTTAATGAAATTGCCTTTTGAATGGAGTAATGAGAAAATGAGCATATCAAATTTTCATTAGCCAAATAAATCATCATTTTTATCAACCATATATCAAAACCATAAGCATGGCCGGCCACTAAAAGGAGAGGAGGGGTGAGTGTAGGAGGAAGGGTGACCATAAGAAATAATATCCTCACAAAAGATCTTAGCAAGAACAAAAGTCATTAAAGCAAAGAATGACTCACTTAAACACCTTGCAAAAAAATAATTAATGCAAAATGTTGACACACTAACCTAGTCACCAAATCAAGAAGCTTCCTCATGACTCACCCTCATGACTCACCCTCAAGAAAAAGATAATTCCACATTAAACTGAATGTTTAAGACGGGTGATAGAAACTGGCAACTTCCAAAAGCGATCCCGAAACGAATTTCAGGATAACCCCGTAACAGTATAAACATACCCGCATTTGTATTACGACCGAATACAAATGCAACTGAGACAAAGATATTATATCTACACAGTATAATACTCGGATCCGGCTTAAACAAAAGCCTACCAGTATTATATGTCCGAAATACGACACGTGCGTAAACGCACGTGCATTTTCCGAACCCTGCCATAAAACCATACGGCCTCTACAACGTTTCGCCCGAACTTGGGAAACTATCTCTGGGGGACTCTAATGAATCGTCAGTACCCTGGCAGTGGGTTTAACCACAAGCCGTCAGCGGCACTAGCTGCGCATAATGGCTGCCCATGTACTGATCTCAAGGGAAGCCGATGAGCGAACTCATCCTGAAACCCTACTGAGCATAAAAGTGACAATATACATACAGTCCGGTTTGTTCGTCTATGAGTATCGCATATCGGGCCTAGGGGCTGGTAACGTCAAACCCCCAATAGCGGTATAAGTCGTGTCGGAGACAAGCCCTGAACACCCTGAGAAACTACTGGAGTACCTACCAATAATTCTCACCTGCCTTGGCCAAGGACTTGGTGTAATGGCTTTCCTAGACACAGCGCAATCTCACCCCCAATACCGGGAGAGACGAATCCCCTGCCGATCCGCTCACTTGCCTCCATATGGCTCGGGACTGTACCCAAAAAATACCTGTTTGCACGACTCCTTTGAGCCGTGGTAGGGTAGAAATCAAAGTACGGTGGCAACTCACACGAGATAAATGACGAACTCTGGTCGATGAACTAAACTGTACACATGTCACCAGGGAACTGCTATCTAACGCTAGGTATATTACCAACTAGCAGGTTCCTGGCGAGTCCTGTCCGGTGTACTTATAACCCAATGAGCACCTGTATACATCTTAGGTGATCCAACTGACACTGGTGGCTTGTGAGACCGGCCACCGCCCCTCGTCGGGGTCTCGACTGTATACACTAGTCTACTCCGGAGTATCGATGCCCTGTCTTGAAACTCCCACGACTAGGGAATACTTTTAAGGGTGTGCTTATAGACTACCCAACTCTCACGTATTTGATCGCCATCATATTGTTGGTAGTCAAGCAGGATCCTAAAGGCTCTATCAACGTGTAATAGTGATCAGTCACCTGAACCTGTACACGACTGATAAAGGGAAACCAGATAGCATACTATCATCTCGAGTAAGACTGTGCTACCAGTATAGGTCCTCCTCAATCATTGCAATCACGTACGTGCGATCCAATAATTGACTTTGAGGGCACTATATCCAACAATCTCCCACTTGCACTTAAGGCTAATTATTGCGATGTCGCATACTCACAGCACGCGTGATACCGAACATTCAACTCCTATACTAGTCAGTTTCACAAAGCCCGTTTGTAAAACTTTTGTGTTCGAGAAATAGCCTCAATGAGTGGATCTGCCCTGATATTTCTTTCTTTGTCTCTGTTAATCTCAAGTTCGCGGAGAAAGCCATCTCCCGAATTGAGTAATACCTGTCTTAGAATATGTCTGGATATTTGATGGGACTTAGTTCATAAATGAACTCCAAATCCAAACTTCTTAGACTGTATCGTCAACTGAACCTAATCAGTATCCTGCACCATGCCTCCCACAGTATCCTCTTAGACCACCTGTCCATAATACTGCCCCTCGTCAGAGGAAAAACTATAACTCCGACAATCACTCTGTCATCTATGTTACCTTTGAAGCCTGGAATGATAACCGTCTCTAAAGGAGGCTGCCGTCATCAAATCCATAGAACATCCACTTATGTTCTAAAACTGCATCCTTATGTTTCTTAAGGATTGGATTAATATAAACTTATCGCATGTAGTGCAAAAACAACATCTAGTGTGGTACTTGACATCTCACGATTGACTCAATTGCCTAAGCAGGTGATATGCCAATCATGCACATCCCTCTCCCCTTTAGTCTGTAAGACACCTTTAGAGAGGGTGACTCCATCATCTCCAGGTACACCACCATGCCAGGAGTCATCTATTCCAAATACTTTTAGAATACAGTCAAAGTACCCATATTGGGAAACTACCCAAATCTAGATCTAAAACCATAGATCTAGTAACCAGAATGTCTGATATTATATCTATATCCTTTGTGGATAAACAATTGTGTGACGACCACAGTACAACCGATCGTAGTATAGGAATTTTACTTCCTACTCTGTGTATGTCATCTAAATACCAGGACATCACACCCTACTACCTTCTTAACAGATCCATCCCCTATTCTGATGAAGTCAAACCTATGACTGTCACATCAAAAATAGATGATCTATCTCCACTATATCTGCTTTAGTCTATAAATAGACATAAGAAACTTGCCCACTATGCTTCCGCTGCTCCCACTGACCACAACAACCCTCTGGCAGAATAATATATACGTGCACTTCTAAAACAAGTATAAAACGACGCTATACTTAACCTCCTACCGGGTCTCATAGCCTGGAACAACAGTAGTGTCAAGTCTGGGTAAACAAGAACCTCCCTGTCACCGTCCTTGAGGCTACCGGAGTAGCTATCGGGTGTCAGAGGTTACCCACCATATCTGCGGAGTGGCTAATGGAATGTCAAACCTGATTGAATCTATAGGTCCTATTAAATTTTATGTAATCGTTTGCGGTTCTGGAATCACTTCCAGTTCTACCATACTACCACTATTGTTTTCTGAAAAAATCCATTTTACTAAAACTATGGCGAGTCAAGAATAATATCACTATTGATCTTCCAGATGGTAGAAAATCAACCCTCGACATAGCCCGGGTCAACCCACAAACTGCCATTACAGATATGTACCTTGAGTTATCCAGAGTCTGGTTTTAAGCATAAGCCGGACAACTCCCCGTACCTTAACATCGTTAAGATATGAACCATTCTATATCCAATATAGAAAGTTTGGCACTTAATTAATTGGAACCAGATTCAAATCATGCAGCTGTCTCCAGTGCATATCAACTTAATGGAGAGAGGCTAATCAGCATTACTCGACTTAGGAATACATCCAATTATGAGTAACCTGAAAGAGAAACAAGATTCTCAAAACCATTACCATCATCTGAATACCACTCACAAGTATCTACATCTTCAATCTCTTTGAAGAATCCCTATACTTGCGATACCTGGTTCTTTAGTTTATTCTTATACCCACAACTTCTCAAAACTTAGACATTGTATTTCTTCGAAACACTTCTCTAAAAACTAGAGAAGTCACAAGTAAACAGAACATAGTACGAGGACCACCCCTTTGTCCTGACGGACACTCGACAACATACAATACAATACTCTGTATAAGTCTGCTGAGTTGAATAACTCAAAACCTGTGCATCGTAGGTTGAAAACTGTACTTATGGTTAAGAACTACTCCGTTGTTCAATGCTCCTTACCCAATCGACAACTGATATAGGTAAATATCACGGACATAATTTCAAAAAGTTATATCTCACTTTATAAAATAAACGTACAGATATATCATTTTGAAATTGGTGAACAACAATGGATACTCAAAACTAAATACATGCCGTCCGGCAAAAACCCAGGCGATTTCCTCAAATATCACCAATTACAACGAATTTCGATATAATGAGGATGATCACCTGATTCCCAATAACCTACTCCCACTCATCATCTGTAAAACCATACAGATGTTAGAATCATACCTGGTAAATACATACCCTGGAGTAAGTATCTAATCGGGAAATCAGTTTTCCTTTAACAATGCACAGTGAAAATGAAACATGAAAATGTTTCGTAGGGGTATCCTGGTATTCCTAGTAATGCCTCTTCCATAATCCAATTCCTGACTATAACCGTATATTTCTTTTCCATCTCTCCAAATCCCTTTATTTGTCTTTATTCGTTACCTTCTGTACACCATCGTTAGGCTAAATGGTTTTCTTCCTTCCCTACCGTTCGGCACCAGCCTATGGTTTGGAAGAAGACTATCCAGTAAGAATAATAGGTGTACCCTCCTAAACAAAGGAGTACTCGCAACTTGAGAGAAGGTGATGATAAAAGACAACTGAATAATACCTTATTCTATTTCTCCCGAACTGGGGAAAAAAGCAAAGGTGAAATAGGAGTGGCGATGAAGTACGATGTTTGGTCGTGAATGATAATAGTCGCAATTTACTTTGCCCTCTTTCTAATCCCTTTATTTTGTCTTTAGTTATTACCTTCTGTACACCCTACTTAGGCTAATTGGCTTTCTTCATTCCCTACCTTTCGGCACCTGCCTATGGTTTGGAAGAAGACTATCCAATAAGCGTAATAGGCATACTCTCCTAAACTAAGGAGCCCTTGCAACCTGAGAGAAGGTGATGATAAAAGACAACCGAATAAACCAATTATATTTCTCCTGAACCTGGATCCATCCTTGAAGAAGTCCTTTCGAGTTCGTATATAACCATACGATGGATCTATCCAATGGAAGTGGATGCTCGTAGTAATACGAGGTGTTCTGAGAAATGCAAAGGGTAAAAGAAGGAGCGGAAATGACTTATGCAACTTAGACAATCCAAAAGCTAGTATTTTAAGAAGGTTCGGTCAACTTGGTCACTGAGTCATAGTCTAGGGTCGGTCAAAGGTCGCTGCCAAAGAGAGAGAGAGAAAAGAAATACTCTACGTGCACTCTAACCTAGATCAGAATGGTTATCACTTTATCTAATCAGGAAACCTCCAACTGTACTGTCAAATTCTCCTCCAAACCTGAAAGAAGAATCAATCGGGATCACCCGAAGAGTAAACCAACTCATCAGTGGGAATCGGGATCCTACTCTCATCGCATGATAACATGACGGAATCCACTCAGTTATCACACTCCAGAAGGTATGCGCATGCCTGGCAAGTTTCAGTTTCTTTAGAAACTCCCGATGTGATTTTTGCCCCATGCTCTAATGATCGTGACTAAGGGCCAACCCATCATAAGTCGCATGTCAAGTTCTTACCATCATTATCTTGTTAATTTGAACCCACCCGTACTCGCCCTTGACTAAGGGCCAACAAGGTTGTACGGCTGTCCCAAACCAACGCATCTATCTATGCAACAGAAAATTAACAAGCAGCTACCATCCACTATGCCTTGATGAAGGCCAACAAACATAGCATGAATACTACGTGCTACCCATCTGAAACGACGGAGGGCTACGGCTGGTTTTTGGAAAAAAACCTTTAACGTAATAAACTTGATCTCGCTGAAGGAACCTAATAGCTTTTTATAAAAATATAGTGACGAAAACCTTTGCTAAAGAGGTCACTCCCGGTGCAGGGATCTCGGCTCTTTCCTCATGGAATGAGGTGCAGGATATTCTAACTGAATACCACGATGCAAAGCAACATGTAATCGACTATAATGAAGTTATTACCCTGACGCAAACTTCTGCCCAAGGGGTCACTCCCAGTGAAGGGATATCAGCCCTTGCCTCGTCGAATGAGGTGCAGGATATTCCAACCGAATACCACTGTGCAAAACAAAAGAAAAAGTCTTTGTAATAACACTTTTTAAAACTGTTCTAACAACATCCAAATAGGTTTGTTTTCCTTTGCATTGATCAGAATCAACGCAGTCCCATCAATTAATCACACTAGAAAAGAACGAAAATAAAATGTACGTATATGTCATCCGCATTCGTCACTGGGTCCCGTCATCACCCGTTAGGTTACTTAACTAACGAAAGAGCGTGGACTGGACTAGCGCGGGTGTAAAACATATACAACATCTACTAGTATATAAACCAATATACAATAATCGCTCCATGCGTGATAATATGCAACATTACAGAAAAGTAATAAGTATCACAGAACAATACAGATAATCTGGGATCCCCGGGTTTCACAGAGCCGTTACTGAAACCCGACGTTCCCCTGGTCGTGTGGATAGCCTGTGCAATGAAACCTAGACCCCTATTGGTGCGGCAAGTTACCCGCCAAAACCTGAAGCGAGGCAGCCCCTACAGCAAAGTGAATGGACCACCCTGCACTTCACGGAATCCGGTAACTTGAGCACCCCTCCTTGGTTCAACCTGTACCCCTTACGAGTGCGGCGAATAGTCTGCCAATTCTAGAGTGAGGCCTCTCTACCTCTCAAAACCGTGAGATGCGGACCCGTTGCCCTCCAGAACCCGGCTATCCGCGCACTCCGTAGCGGGGTAAACCTAGTACAGAAATGAAAAATATGTACAACGGGTACATCAACCTCAGCCCGGTCGTGCCCCAAAAGAATATTGTACAAACAGGCAGTGACAGCAGTCCACATGTTGGACGCTCGCCCCGCAATATCAAATGTACAAATAAATCCAAACTGCACTACCATTGCACAATGCTATCCACCACGACAAATCCGCAACAATCACAGCAAAACACAGAATATCAACGCGAATGTCACGTTCGCAAACCCGTCTAAAAGAACTATAGCAATTAGACGCGGTTTACCGCTCGAATGACATTCACGGTCGGAGATATAATGTAAGTACTGTAAACTAATAAGTTTAAAATTTCGATCGACAAAACTTCCCGAAGTGGGCCCCACGTACATCTGTTATACAGTAAAAAAATCTGGGCCCAAAACAAATATTCCAGAAACCACAATTCCCTATGAAGAAGCCCCAGAAGAAAATTGGCCCACTGAAGCACCAAGACGGCCGCGGTTCCGCGGCCAAATCTAGGCATGTGCGGCGGTTCCGCGGCCGTATGGTCGAATCAGGGGATCAAATTTCTACTGTGTTCTTAAAAAAGCCTACACGATTTTCTGAGATGCTCAAAATAATTTTTAGGCCTGTTTTTAAAATCGACAGAAACTTTACACAGAAAATTATAGTTTTCGAAATTCCGTTCGATCGATATTTTAAACGCGTTAGCACAAGTTAATAAAGCTTAATGGCGTGGCTCTGATACCATGTAAGTCTACGGTAGCGCCCCAGCCGTCAATCTGACGCCAAATGCAGAACAAAAACTTTTATAACTGGCGTTATCGCATACTATAACCCGGATCTTGCCATTAAAGCTAAACTAACAAACTACAAAGTGGGTAGAAATCTATACCGAACGATCCGAGTCCTTCGGTCTTTAGCCATCATCCCACGTTTCTTTGCGGCATCTGTGATCTCGCTCGATCTCTGGTCTCCTCGTCCAGGTGGCACCACGTCAACGGATTTTTATACGGGCTCCCGCCTCTGAACCGAGGCAACTCAGACATGAAGTTTGCTAGCCGACATGTCCAAGATTGATGTAGAGAATGAGTAGAATATTTTGTCTCGTTTCATCCAAAACCATGGATGAACGGTTAATGAAGATGCCTTTTGAATGGAGTAATGAGAAAATGAGCATATCAAATTTTCTTGAGCCAAATTAATCATCATTTTTATCATCCATATATCAAAACCATAAGAATGGCCGGCCACTAAAAGGAGAGGAGGAGGTGAGTTTAGGAGGAAGGATGACCATAAGAAATAATATCCTCACAAAAGATCTTAGCAAGAACAAAAGTCATTAAAGCAAAGAATGACTCACTTAAACACTTTGCAAAAAAATAATTAATGCAAAATGGTGACACACTAACCTAGTCACCAAATCAAGAAGCTTCCTCATGACTCACCCTCATGACTCGCCCTCAAGAAAAAGATAATTCCGCATTAAACCGAATGTTTAAGACGGGTGATAGAAAACTGGCAACTTCCAAAAGCGATCCCGAAACGAATTCCAGGATAACCCCGTAACAGTATAAACATACCCGCATTTGAATTACGACCGAATACAAATGCAACTGAGACAAAGATATTATATCTACACAGTATAATACTCGGATCCGGCTTAAACCAAAGCCCACCAGTATTATCTGTCCGAAATATGACACGTGCGTAAACGCACGTGCATTTTCTGAACCCTGCCATAAAACCATACGGCCTCTACAACGTTTCTCCCGAACTTGGGAAACTATATTTGGGGGACTCTAATGACTCGTCAGTACCGTGGCAGTAGTTTAACCACAAGCCGTCAGCGGCACTAGCTGTGCATAACGGCTGCCCATGTACTGACCTTATGGGAAGCCGATGAGCGAACTCATCCTGGAACCCTACTGAGCCTAACAGTGACAATATACATACAGTCCGGTCCGTTCGTCTATGAGTATCGCATATCGGGCCTAGAGGGTCGGTAACGTCAGACCCTCAATAGCGGTATAAGTCGTGTCGGAGACAAGCCCTGAACACCCTGAGAAACTACTGGAGTACTTACCAGTAATTCTCACCTGCCTTGGCCAAGGACTTGGTGTAATGGCTTTTCTAGACACAGCGCGATCTCACCCCTAATACCGGGAGAGATGAATCCCTGCCGATCCGCTCACTTGCCTCCATGTGGCTCGGGACTGTACCCAAAAAATACCTGTTTGCACGACTCCTTTGACCCTCAATAGCGGTAAAAATACTTCGAAGGAGGAAATATCGACGACGGTATTTATGATTTGTGATTTGGTGATTCGATTATCACGAATCCGTCACCTTGGATTTCAGTATTTTGAGCGATCTATTCGCATGATTTAGTCTTGATGACTGAGTTTCATGATATTTGTTTTCATGCACCATGGTTGCACCTACTGGGTATTTATATTTTGTGCATAGTTATTACACTTGAGTTATGCCTTATACACCGTTGTGTTGATTTATGATTTATGCACGGTATCGCACTTGATATCGTTTTGTGTCTTGGATGCACATGTTTATGATTTCATGGATTTCACATAGTTGGGCTGACTTTATGAATATGGTACGAATTCGATTTGGTTTTTGCACTCGGTATGGTTCATATATGCTTGCAGTGCATTGATACGTATTTTGTGCACCACAGTTGCACCTGACTTCGTTTTGATGTCATTTGAGATATTGATTGTGATTTCCTGCCTAGGGCATGCATATGATTTGACTTATGCTTTCGGCATAGTTTTCACGCACTTTTAGTATTTTGATTTGCTTTTATGCACGCTGATGCACATGGTTGGGAGATTATATACCACGGTATACCTGATTTGGATTTGGATTGAAATATGTTGTATACCGTCGATTTCGATAGTGATACTCGATATTTGTTTTGTGCACCCTGTGCACCTGATTGGATTCTTGCGCCATGTTACGCGTTTAGACTGGATTTCGCACATGTTGGGCCATGTTACGAGATGCGATTTTGGTGCACACCAGATGCACTAAATCGGGATTCTTTATGCATATCAGATGCACCTGATATTGCTGTCAGGCACACCGTTGCCTCTGACAGGTGTTTCGTGCACACCCGTTCCACTTAGATGTTGTTCTGTGCAAGTGTATGGCACATTCATGGATTTTGATTCCCGTGCGCACCAGACGCATACGGCATTCTTATGCATATTTTGGGATTGATTTCTTATGGAGCAATACATTTTTATGGTATTTACTATTTGTTTTCGTACTGAGCAGGACTAATCAGAGGACAGTACCTGGATATACTTTGCATGCACTAATAGCTATCAAAGGGATTTCCAAAAAGGGACCTATAGTCTCAGTATTTACCTATGTGTCTGAGATGACATGAAACATTTTATAATGGAAACCCTTCTAAATTATTTTCAAAAAAACGGCGGGACGTATATAATAAACAAAGGATAAGTGTATATATATATATATAAAGTTATTTTCTTACAATAGACGTCCACCACTGTGCCGCGATACGCGCATCGCACAGCAACATGAAAGGTTTGGCATGCATTTCCTTCAGATGTTTACATGTATAGTTTTGATGTATATCATATTGGTTTTCGTATTGGATTTGACATTTTTGTCTTCACCATGACTCCGATGACTGTGAGATGCTTGACGGAGTTTTGATTTGGAGTTATCTGCTCATTTTTCATGCGCATGCATTGCGCTATGATGCATCTTATGTATTGATGATTTCGGAGCCCCGACGACTTGGACTTTTTACTGAAATGTTTTAGTATTTGAGGGGTTTAAATTTATATTCGGGGACCGAATTTCTTTAAGGGGGAAGATTGTAACATTTCAGAAAAAATTAAAATATTTTTTTGGGGATTTTTATAATTAAATAATATTATATTGAATATTCTAATATTGCGGTATAATTAAATACCAATAAATTGGGAAAAATTTGGAAAATTATGGAAATTATTGAAATAAGGGTGCTTTATTGGATTTAAGCAAATTATGAAATTTTATGATTTATTATACACTATTTTAATGCTAATCGCGGTTAAATATAGCTAATCGCGCATTAAGCTTGTTTTGTGCAAAACATGCACCATGTCATTTAAACACTTGTTATATTTTTATCATGGTTTTTTCTCATTTTTCATGCATGGTTGTGTTTAAATGAGAAGACAGAAGAAAAGAAAAGAATAAAGAAAAGAAATGAAATGAATATAGTTAGAGGTATGGGCATGAGAGAGAGAGAGGTGGGGGGGTCAACCTTGGTCAAGGTCTCATTCTTCTCTCATTTTCTCTTCTTCATTCTCTCTCCCCTCAACTCCCATGGTTTCCGTCTTCCTCCCCCATCTCTTCATCAAAACCTCAAAACACCCCTAAAACAACATCAAAAGTCCATCCCCATATCATAAAAAATATACACAAGCTCACAAGCTACACCTTGGACCAAGAAAGCAAAGATTTTGGACACTTGGGGGAACTCAAGAATTTTCTTGAGTTGCCAAATGAGCTAATTTCTGAACCATTAGTGTAGTATTTGGTTTACTTCAGCTTCCATGCATGTTTAGAAGTGATTAGGCGATGTTTAGTGGGGTTTGGAAATTCTTAGAAAAGGATTAGGGTTTGAATTGATTCCAAAAGGGTAATTGAGATTTGTAGAGGCTATACAACCCCTGTTTTGATGATTTGGTAGACTGAACCTAAGACATAAACCCCAAATACGAACTTTCAAATTCTGCAGATACGGAAATTGTGGGAATTGTGATGAGAAAATTGAATCTGCTAACACCCGGGGACTCTAAAATTTATTTAGCGAACACGGAGAGATGTGCAGGTGATTTAGAGCATACCCCAAAGACCCCAACCCCTACACCCTCATCCGAGCCGCAAATAAAACCTTTCTGGCCGCAATTTGCGGCCAGAGCTTGAGCTATGGGCTTCGTTATTCGTCTGTAGCTCCATCTCCTGTAAATTAGACCCCTCATGTATGCAAAATTGGCTAGTTTGGCCTAGGGTAAAATCAGGGACTAATTTCACGAGTTGTTATTTTGATTCGGGGTTATATTTTTCCTATTTTGGATTCTGGATTTTAGTATTTGTGTTTTACCTCGATCACTTGACTCTTGTACGTCTATATCGAATGATATTTGGTGGTTTTGAAATGAGTAGTCCGTAGATTCTAACCTATAGGCTTTTAGCATGTTGTTTTGGTTTTTGTCACGACCCAAAGTTCGGCCCGTGACCGGCATTTAACCACGTGACGTCTACAGGCGTAACGCGACTAAGTAAGCCGAAACCCAGAAATCAAAACCATTAAAAGTATTGAGTGTTTAAAACATTTATTAGAACTTTTGTTAAACATTTAGAAAACTTTAAGTTGTTTTAGTAAAATTCTTTAAAATTTCAAGTTATTATCTTAAAAATATTTGGCAGCATTTTCTTTGTAAAAACTAGTCCCGAAATCGGGTACAAGACAATATATGAGTAAAATGATATACAGTAAGGATGAGGCATCCCAAACGGGAGAAATCACGCCCAACGGCGGAACCAATCACCACAATGATAATATACGGCGCCGTAGCGAAGAACAAGTAAAAATAAGTGAAGACAACATGAAATATAAAACCGCATAAATAAAGTCAACTCACAACGAGCTCGACACCGGAGTACAAATAATAAACATTGTCCTCACTACTGGTCTCTAAGTCGATACATGAAAAGTAGATGAAGAATACTAGATGCAACAGTGTATACAGCTGAAAAATATACAGATACCGCACAAAAACCCACCTATCACAAAAGGGCTAGTACGCCAACTGCAGTGGTATCTGTGTTAAAAGATGTAAGGAAACAGCCTGCCGCGACTACTCCGAGGGGCAACCTGCAAACACTGTGGCACAACGGGGGTGAGTTGCCAACTCATGAATAGTAGATTACATATAAAGGTAATCGCGAGTATGCACGTACTGCGATACTCTAACATATGCCAGTAGATAATGTTTATATGATGAACTGGATACGCAATAATCATGCCTATCAGGTGCAATTTAATAACATCGATATACATATATGGTGAGCAGGGTATGTAATAATCATGCAAAAGTACTCTATCAGGTACTATAGCTACAGGATGAGATGCAAAATAATGAATGCTGAGCATGGGAATAAATATCATCTACATGGAATGTCACGTGGAAGAATAATCGGTGTCTATCAATGCATCCAAATCCCAATAAAACTAACTCAGGCGCCGTCATCCTCCTCGGCCCTCAAATCCTATAAATCTCATAGAATCATGAGTGCCTAGCATCGGCACACGAAAATATCATGAAATCATCGTGTCTAGCATCAACATGCAAATCCTCAAGTATCAGGCTCCGTCAGTCGGATCGGCCCACGGGCTCCGTCTGCAGAATCGGCCCTCGGCCCCGGCAGTACGGATCATCCCATAACCATCTATCGACTCTGGTCCCTATCCTCCGGATAACCACCAGGTCCAACCAATCACCGGTAGGTAGTAGTCCCTTTGCCAGGCTCACCGTCTGTATACACAGCATCTCTTTCTTGCCCCGGGGTACCATATCGGGTCCACCATATACCCGCAATCGGCCTCGTCCAGCTCCTCGATTCGGGTTCACATGTCGCACGTCTCAGAACTGAGAAAACGCATGGAAGACGCAGTGAAATATCATATCAAGGGAAACCGGGTTTTTAAAACAGTGCGTATTTTCTTAAAATAATACTCCGGTTCCCAAATTCAGAAATCACATAAATCCAAACTCAATGCGTAAATCCATGCAATGTGTCGTATCACTAAGTGTAAAAGAAAGGGAAAACCGCTCTTTTAAAAGATCCAGTTTTGATATCCCATACGGTCCCTTAGTTTTTAAATCATGTCAATATTATCCATGTATGTAACATATATATGTGTATAGGTATGGATGTGCAAATGGATATGTACGCAATGTGAGTGTAGCAATATACATGTGCACTAAATGTATGTTACACTTACACCGTTAGTGATTGCCATGACACTCACATTATAGGAGATAGTATGCTACTATAGTTAATGACAGTGCAGTGTTCTATACTTACCATTCTATATGCAACAGGAGATGGTATGCTACTATAGTATATATATATGTATATATGTGTATATATATATATATATATGTGTGTGTGTATATGTATGAACACATATAATCTAAAATATCCTATAACGCCCTGACGCTTAACGCCATACGGGCGATTTCCCCGTAGATGTTAAATCTACTCACATGGTCGCGTGCTAAGTGTAGCCGACCACCTGCTTCCCTTTCCTTGCGGCGTCTGACGTACCCGCCTGTGAACCTGGAATTTACACAAGGAAACCATATAAGCAAATATCTCGCCAAAACACGATATCGAACTAAACGAGAAACTCGCGTTGCGAACTAAACGCGCGTGTATACGTAACGTGTGTGCATACGCCAAAACCCAATGCGACAAGTTGTGGCACACAACGACACGCTGTGATACACAGCAAACCAAGTCGACACGCATCGTACGTGTCGCGCAAATTCTGCTACGCTAAAAATAGGTAAACGGTCCCAGATTTAATCTGGAGCAAAAACAGGAAAATCAAATAAGACCAAACCCTTCAATTTACTGTTAGTTATGTATATGCCCTAAAGGCCATTGTTGTACATATGATATATATTATAATGGATACTTGGATATATATAGAGAGGACTTTCTTGCTCGTCATGATAGTATGCTATTTGGTTTCACTTTATCTTAACATGTTGACTTGTATTGGTTTACTGTCTTACTCCCACATATTAATAAAGCCCTTAGGATCTGTACTCAACTACTGGGACTATGATGAGATCATACTAGTGGGGCCATGGTAGTCGATGAGTACATCCTATAACTGTTCCTAGTCAAGGGTATATCGAGACAGGGCATCGATACACCTGAGTAGACTAGCGTATACGCATCTTGACCCATATGATGGGCGATGGATGATCCCATATCCATCGGTGTTTGACATCAAGGATGGTATACGGGTGCTCAGTAGAGACTGGGTACACTGGACGGCCTCGCTGAGAACTCCCAGATAGTGATATACCACACGTCAGATGGCAGTTCTCCGATGACAATGGTACAGGGTAATCTGTAGACCCGAGATCGTCATAGAGTCTTGTGTGATTCCCACTGTGCTTTGATTTCCACCTTACCACGTCCAAGAGGGCGTGCAAAATGGTGGCTTTTGGGTGCAGTCCCGAATCACATGGAGGCAATGAGCGATAGGAGGGGATTCACCTCTCCCGGTATAGGGAGTTGATGTTTTGCTGTGTTCGATTGGCTAAAACTGGAATTCCTTAGCCAGGGCTGATATAGAGATTTACTGGTAAGTGTTACCAATAGTTTCTTGACCCGTTATGAGCCTCACATCGACACAACTTATCGGTTACTGGGGTCTGACGTATACCACCCCTAGACTAGATATGCAACATATCAGACGAAGAGACCGGACTGTATGGGAGTGTTACAGATTGGATTCACAGGAGAATGTACAGGCTAGATTGTTGATCTTCTGATCGCTCAATACCTGGGTGGCTGTTACTTTAGCTGACCTCTTGCAGCTTGTGGGTGTTTGATTTGATCATCACCTGCTACCGGCGTATTAACGATTCTTTAGAGTCCTACACAGAGGTTTCTTGACTCAGAAAAAATGGAGTAGGGGCACATATGTGATATGTGCAGGACTGAGGACCCAATATGAGATACCGTATTATATTCTCGCGGAATTTTGATATGAGCCGAGTCATCGGATCAAGTGTTGATTCGATGAATCGGTACATGATATATTAGTCGGTTATATTCGATATAGCCGGATTGTCGGATCAAGTGTTGATTCGATAATTTAATGTGTAATAATATATATGATATATTGCATTACATTATCTAATATCAGCTTGCTTTATTGATTCATTTTCTCACCGGATAATACATTGATATATTTGCGATATATGATAATTGTATTATTTTCTTTTGTTACAAAATATATTATATATGTGATATATAATATTGTAACATATTATTATTACTAATTCAACATGTTTAGTGAAGATTAAACAAGATTAGGGTTTGATTTGGGTTAGTTCTTTCTTGTTGTTTTTAGAAGGTTTCTTTTTGTTTTGAGCTAAGATATTATGGTTGATATTTTCTAGTGACTCATTCTTAACCCAACCCAAACCCTTAGTCTTAGTTAATTCTCTACATGAGTTAGCCTTTTCATGGTTGACCATGGTTGCATTTGTAATAATATATCATTTTCATTATTCATCACAAAAGGATTAATTCATTATTTCTTCTTCTTCTTCAACCTTGAGCTTTGAGAAAGCTTTCTAGGTTTTCATTTTGTGATGCTTAAGAGTGAGAATTTGATAAGAAAAGAGAGCACAAATACTACTCCATCATCCTCATCTAATCTAGCCAATTAGATTAGGGTGTTCACCTCATTAGAGAGAGAAAGCTTGAGTTATAGAAACATCGACGTAGATCATCGGAGAAAAGGAAGACTACAAGCTAGCATGGATCGTTCAAGTTGTGGAGCCTCTCTTGAGTCCGGGAGATCTTGGATCACGGCGAAGGGACTTCTACTCGGAGCTTATGAAGTGAAGGAGTGGACTACAAAGGTTGTAATTCCTCACTCTTAGTTGTAAAGATGTTTACTTTCATGTTAAACCCTAATAATCTATCAAAGATCCCGGCTTTGGGTTGTTCGGCACGTCTAAATTTTAAATCGGTTATAGTTGATGCCTTATAGACCTTTGTATGACTGCCTAGGAACCCTACAGTGGTATCAAAGCCTAGCTAGAGCATTAGATGATGTGTATACGAAGTTAAAACTCCGATCGAACCCCGAAACACCGATTTTGACCCCCTCTCTGGACAATTTTTAAAAATGTGATTTCTTCTGTATTAAAAATACTCAAAAAATTCAGCAGGGACTTATATGTATTACTGTGGAAAATGAGCAGGTATTTCGTACGGACCTCCACGGAACCGCGTCAATACCTTTCTTGCGCCGCAGATCCGCGGCCGTACAGTCGAATTGTGCTTTGGTTTTGGCACAGTAATATCCGTAGCTGTTAGTGCATATTTCTGGGTATTTTTAATCTGACTCAAGTGTTGAATATTCTGGGGATTATTTTGATTTCGTTGATTCGATCGGAAAATTTAATTTCGTTCTTTTTTCGGATAATTTAGAAACTATTAAAATGTTCGAACGGATATCATTAACTCATTTTTTCCCGGCACGAAAAACATTCAAGTTGTAACGTTTTGAAAATCGTTTCGGTGAAATTTCGGAAAATCGGTAAAATAAGGGGGTTTTCTGTAAAAATTCAAAATGCAAATATCTTATTATAAAAATTAAATATACATATTCTAGCTATGTAATTGCTAGTATTTGGTGTTTATTAAGCCACTGGTGAAATTTCAAATCTTCAGAAATTTTTTTTTATTTTATTATTATTTTAAGCCGTCACCAATACATTTAATTAGGGAAAATTACAAATTGGAATGAGTTGAAACAAATTTTGTGCATCATGACACATTAAATAAAATTTTATCATGTGGTTTTTGAAATAAAATCGTTTGCCAAAACGGTTTAGAAATTATTGAAGAAAAAAGGCTTTTTTGGTGAAATTAGTGTAAATAGATATTGGGATATAACATTTCTCATTTTTCCTTCACCCCACACTTGTTAGTTGTATGTATGCCCTAGAGGCCAGTATTGTACAGATGATGTATATTATATTGGATGCTTGGACATATATAGAGATGACTTTCTTGCTCGATATGATAGTATGCTATCTGGTTGCTCTTTATCTTAACATGTACACTTGTCTCTTTAAACTGTCTTATAGTTACATGTTGGTAAAGCCCTTAGGATGTGTACTTGACTACCTGGACTATGATGCAGATCATACTAGTGGGGACATGGTAGTCCATAGGTACATCCTTCAAGGTCCCTAGTCGTGGGTGAATCGAGACGGGGCATCGATATACCAGTGTAGACTAGCGTATACGCTTCTCGACCTATGAGATGGGCGATGGATGATCCCATATCCATTGGTGTTTGACATCAGAGATGGTGTACGGGTGCTCAGTGGAGACTGGGTACACTGGACGGACTCGCCGAGAACTCCCAGATGGTATTATACCTCACGTCAGATGGCAGTTCTCAGGTGACACTTGTACAGGTTAGTCTGTAGACCCGAGATCGTCATAGAGTCTTGTGTGATTCCCACTGTGCTTTGATCTCCATCATACCACGTCCATGAGGGCGTGCAAAATGGTGGTCTTTGGGTACAGTCCCGAGTCACATGGAGGCAATGAGCGATAGGAGGGGTTTCGTCTCTCCCGGTATTGGGGGTTGATGTTGTGCTATGCTCGATTGGCCGTAACAGGGAAGTCCCTGGCCAGGGCTGATCAGAGATTTGCTGGTAAGTGTTACCAGTAGTTTCTCGACCCGTTATGAGCCTCACATCGGCACGACTTATCGGTTATTGGGGTCTGATGTTTACCACCCCTAGACTTGATATGCGACATATCAGACGAACAAACCGGACTGTACGGTAAGTGTTACTGGTTGGATTCACAGGAGTGTGAGCGGGCTAGCTCGTCGATCTTCTGATCGCTCAATACCCGGGTGGCCGTAACGTTTAGCAGACCGCTTGCGGCTTGTGGGTGCTTGATATGATCATCATCTGCTACCGGCGTATTGACGAGTCTTTAGAGTCCTACACAGGGGTTTCCTGGCTCAAGCGAAACGAAATAGGAACGCATATAAGATATGTGCGGGACCAAGAATAATGCGAGTATGTGATACCGTATTTCATTCTCGCGATGAATGTTTCGATTGGTTGTATGCGATATAACCTAGTTATCGAATCGTTGATTCGATAAATCGATACATTGTATACTAGTCGGTTATGTGCGACATGACCGGATCATTGAATCAAGTGTTGATTTAATGATTTAATGTATAATTATATATTTGATATATTACTTTGCATTAACTAGAATTGGTTCACTTTAAATGGATTTTCTCACTTGATATTCACAAGTTGTATATGTGATATACTTTTATGCACTTGATTGTATCATATTTGATGATACAAATCACACTTGGATTTGTGTAAAGACTTAAACCATGTTTAGTGAATGGTTAGGGTTTCATATTTTCACTTAATATTTATCTTTTCTTTTTTGAGAAATAGATAAAAGAAAACAAAATGGTTTCTTTTTATCATGAAGCTTGTTGAAGCTTCATGAAGCTTTGACGAAGTGACCAATTTTTCCTTCATGCTTAACCCTAACTATTCCCACTAACCATGGTCTATTCTCTACACCTAACCAAGGTTAGAAGATGATAAGTATTCATTTTATTATTCTTTTTAAAAACACTTATCATATCTTTTCTTCTTCTTCATCATCTTCATCAAGAAGGAAAGCTTGTCTTCATCAATGGCATCTTGAGCAAAAGTGTGAGAAATCCAATTCTAAAGTGAACCCACCTCCTATTTCTTCACCCTCTACCTCTTGCCAAGTAGTATAGGGTGTTTTCTTCACAATTTTCACAACTTGGTGAAGTTGGAGCTTGATCTTGTGTAACCTCGACGTAGATCATCTTCGGCATCGTAGCCGACGACTTGTCCGCTCATTTCTCCGATGAAGCCGATGCTAGAGTCCGAGATCCGAATAGGATAGCGAGAGGACGTCTACGTGGAGCTAAGGAAGTGGAGAACCGGATCTACAAAGGTTGTAGCTTCTCACTTTTACTTAAGATGTTAACTAGCTTAACTTTTTGCCTAAAATTCTAGTTAACGATCCGTATTAGAGTTTCTCGGCACTTGTAAAATTTGAAATTGGCATGGTTGATGCCTTGTGAGACCTCTTGAGAGTGCCTAGGAACCCTACATTGGTATCAGAGACTGGCTAGAGCCTTAGGCGATGCTTAGACGATGTTTGAAACCCGATCGAAACCGAAACCCTAAAACCAAATCGCTCTCTGGACTTTTTCTAAAAACTGGGTTTTTTCCATATTAAAAATGCTTAAAAAATTCGGCAGGAAGTTATAAGAATTACGGTGCAAAATTGGACAAATGATGACTCCAACCTGCGGCGGAACCGCGGCAGAAGCCTAGCTTCTGCGGCGGTTCCGCGGCGACATGATGACGTCATCCCTCCAAATTTGCACAGTAATTCCTATTTTACAGTGCTGAGTTTTATGGGAATTTTTAATATTTATTCAAGAGTTGAATTTTCTGGTGTGTTTTGGGAGTTCGCTGATTCGATCGGATTATCAGATTTTGTCTATATGGATTCCGGATAATTTTTGAATATGTTAAAAAGTTCGACCGGATATAAATACCCAACTTTTCCCCAGCCGGAAAAATTTCCATGTGTTGGATTTTTCTGTGGTTTAAGGACGTTCTGAGTAGTGCAAGTAACGCGATGGTCCCTCTAGAAGACAACAAACCTTAACTCGATTATGTGACCGTCTTGAACTGCCCTTTGAACCTTAGGGTTTGGGGCAGTACGGCGTGCCACATGTGAGGCGTTGGCTTGACCCTTCTACGGCTGGACCGTTGATACTGAGGCATGAAGTGAATGTCTTTGAACTTATTTCATGTGTTGAACGGTTTCGGGAAAACTTGGGTGTTCGAATGTTCGATCGGAAAGTTTAATATTTTCTATTTATCCGGAATAGGATACAATAATTGGAATTCACACACAGTTATGAGATAACTGAATGAATGTTATAAATCTAGCGGTTTAGTCTCACTTCATATTGAAAAGAGTTTTCGATAATGGGACTAAAATGCGGGGTTTATAAGTGTTAGGCATGCGATGTCTAAAGAGGTTGCGGATTCCAACTGTTGTAGTTTTACACTTTCTTTTCTGCGACCGTAAGTGTAATATGTGATATCGCCGGTTTCGTTGCTATATGTCAACGACAATTGGGATGTGCATATTTACTTACGTTGATGACATGTGATGTTATGTGTTGCTGGATATGTTATATTGGATCGTCGTGTTTGAATAGCCGGGTTTTTTTTATGTGAGATGAGTGTTTTTCATTTTCATTCATGTACAAACTTGTATATAATATTCTTTTATTTGGGGCACTTCCAGGTTGCGGAAGCTGTCAGCCTTTGTATATTATTTACTTTTCTGCATTAGGATAGACCCAAGGAGGGGAGCACAAGTAACCGGGTTCTAGGGTCCAGTGGGAGACCATCTCGAGGAGTCGAGTCCGGGTCTCCTAACCCTAGAATTGGTAGGGTTGCTTGCCGCTCTCATAGGGGTCTAGGGGTGTGGGATTGGCTATTCATCACGACCGTGGAATCCGTGTTTTATACTGGCTCGTATTGAAAACACGGACGTCCTAGTATATCCAATGTTTCATATGTTTCTTCTGCTGCGATATCTGTGATGTGATCATGTGATGTTCTGTGATAGATACTTTATATAGTATATATGATATATTATATAGACGTTACTTATGTTTTGCACCCGCACTAGCCCTGCCCTGCTCTGTTGTTAGTTACCTAACCTAACGGTGCACAAGGGGACATCCAGGCGAATGCGGATGGCATAAGTGTACGTCGTATTTATCTGTGATGTTTAGGTGAATTAAATGATGGGACTTCATTAATGTGATTAATGAAAGAAAAGAAACCTAGGATGTTGTAGAATCAAATTTTAAACAAAACAGGTAGCTACAGTTCTTGCTTTGCATAGCGGTATATATGATATACCCTGCACCTTATTCGATGAGGAAAGGACCGAGATCCCTTCACCGGGAGTGACTCCTTTAGCAATAACTGGCTGATGCTACACACTCGGTTTGTTTTTTGATTGCTTCTATAGTTTCTGCTTTGTATAGCGATATATATGATATATCCCGCACCTCATTCGACAAGGAAAGGGCCGATGATCCCTTCACAGGGAATGACCCCTTTAGCAAAACTAGAAAAGCCACAAAATCATTCCATTTCAAAACTTCATTTGATTCTACAACGATATCAAGTTCATTACGCAATAGGTTTTCAGAAAAACCTGTCATAGCCCTCCGTCATTTCAGATAAGTCCTGTTTAGTATTCGTGCTGCGTTTGTTGACCTTGTCAAGGCGCAGTGTGCGGTAGCTAACCAGTATTTATCTGCTTATGCATATGATGCAGATTGAGTTAGGGTAGTCGTACGGCCTTGTTGACCTTGTCAAGGGTCGTGCGGGTGGGTTTAATTCAATCAAGAAATGACGGTTTGAACTTGACTTACGGTCTATGGTTTGTTGACCTTGTCAAGGTCATAGATCGTTTGGGGCAAAAGCATTATCGGGAATTTCAAGTGTTGAAATTTGCAATGAGATTGCATACCTTCTATGAGATAGTTGGATCCCGATACCTACTGCGAGTAAGAGTTACTCCTGGGAGAGTTTTGCACATTACAATTAGCCGATCAAGTAGGTGTCTAGAAAGGTGTCAACGGGGTTACGCCTCTGGGAAAATGAGATTTACTTTAATTAGGTCCGTGCGAAAGCATGGGGAACCTCCCTCAAAGTACCGACACTGGCCTAGCTGAAAGATTGGCGAAGTTGTAGGGTGTAATTAATTCCGGCAAGTCTTTCCTTTTATGGTTTGAAAGAAGATTTGATAAAAACCAGTGGGAGCCATCCTGATTAGATAAGATAATAACCAATCTGATCTTGCAAGAGCATACGCTAAAGTGTTTTCTTATCTCTCTCTCCAGGTAGCGACCATGTCATGCCCTAATAAAGATAATAATATGGATGTATTGACTGAACCCGCATGTTATACTGTGCTGGGGAACGTTGGTTCCGTTCTTTCTTATAAGAGTTATAGGAATGAACAGGATATAGGGGAATACCAGGATTCCCATGCCACCCGATTCAAGAAAGTACATGATGATGCATTTTCTTCGGGTGTGTTCGTTACTGAGAACTGTTTCTCCATTTGCTCTACGTCCTGGGTATTAGATACCGGGTCAGGATTCCATATATGTAATCAGTTACATGGGCTAAGGAAAGGTAGAGAACTTGGAGAAGGTGATAAAGACATTAGAGTTGGAAATGGTGCAATTGTTGCATCTAAGACTGTCGGGGAATATCACCTTGCATTACCTACTGGTAATACATTAGTTCTGAACGAATACTATTACATGCCGAACCTGATATGCAACATTATATCGGTTTCTTTGTTGAGTAAAGAGGGATATAATTTTGTATTACAGGATAATGTTATGAACATTTTCCGTAACCAAAAGTTGGTTGGATCAGGCACGTTGTGCAATGGCATTTATGTTCTAAATCAATTAACAGTTCTGAGCATAACAAACACACACAAGAGAAAGAGTTCTGAACTGAATGAATCCTTCTTGTGGCATTGTAGACTGGGTCACATCAATGCGACACGACTGGCTAAGTTACATAAGGATGGATATTTGAAACCTTTCGAATTTTCATCTTATGAGACTTGCCAGTCATGTCTCAAAGGCAAGATGACCAAAACTCCGTTTACGGGACATGGAGAAAGAGTTACCGAACTCTTGGGACTGATACATAGTGATGTATGCGGTCCTATGTCTACACATGCCAGGGATGGTTCTTCGTACTTCATTACATTCACTGACGATCTCTCTAGATTCGGATATGTGTTCCTGATGAAACACAAATCAGAAGCTTTTGAGAAATTTAGAGAATATAAACAAGAAGTCGAGAACCAAACCGAAAAAAGTATTAAAATCCTTCGATCTGATTGAGGAGGTGAATACTTGAGCAATGAATTCCTGGACTTCCTAAAAGAGAATGGGATTCTCTCTCAGCTGACTCCTCCATATACACCACAGCACAACGGTGTATCAGAACGGAGAAACCGCACCCTATTAGATATGGTGCGCTCTATGATGAGCACAGCTGAGTTACCTATTTCCTTTTAGGGATATGCGCTGGAAACAGCAGCATACCTATTGAATCAAGTTCCATCTAAATCTGTATCTACCACACCATATGAGATATGGAGTGGGAAGAGGCCATATCTTAAACGAGTTAAGATATGGGGTTGTCCAGCCTATGTCAAAAGACAAAATCCGGACAAGCTCGAGGCACGGTCAGTTCTTTGCAAGTTTGTGGGATATCCAAAGAACTCATATGGGTATTTTTTCTACCACAGTGAGGAACAAAAAGTGTTTGTTGCTCAACATGCCACCTTTTTAGAAAAGGAATTCCTTGAAAAAGAAATTAGTGGCATAGTGGTAGAGCTGGAAGAAGTTCCAGATACACAAACCGTAACTGAAGATTTAGTGGAACCAGAAGATTCAGTAGCTCCCAATGAACCTCAACCTCTCCGCCGATCTAGTAGGGTTCCTCGCCCACCTGAGAGATACTACGGTTTTCTCATGGATGGTGGGAGCGAGGATTGCATCATGGAGGATGATGACCCAACTAGCTTCGAGCAGGCCATCACGAGTAGGGACTTAGTGAAATGGCTGGATGCTATGCGGTCCGAGATGGAATCCATGTACACCAACAAAGTATGGACTTTGGATGTTGCTCCTGAAAGGGTAAAACCCATCGGGAGCAAGTGGATCTTCAAGAAAAAACTTGGTGTAGATGGGAAAGTGGAGACTTTCAAAGCTAGACTTGTAGCAAAGGGTTTTCGTCAAAGACCAGGTGTGGACTATGACGAAACCTTTTCTCCAGTGGCTATGCTTAAATCCATCCGGATCATGCTTTCCATCGCTGCATAGCATGATTACGAAATCTGGTAAATGGATGTTAAGACCGCCTTTCTAAATGGTGATTTAGAAGAGTGTGTGTACATGACTCAGCCAGAGGGCATCGTAGACAGTGGGAGCAGCGGGAAGATGTGCAAGCTGCTTAAATCCATTTATGGATTAAAGCAAGCATCGCGGAGTTGGAACATCTGCTTTGACGTCGTTATCAAAGAGTTTGATTTCGTCAAAAACCCAGATGAACCTTGTATCTACAAGAAGGTAGCAGAGAGTAAGGTGGTCTTCCTCGTATTGTACGTGGACGACATACTCTTGATAGGAAATGATATTCCTATGCTGCAATCGGTCAAGCTCTTCTTATCATAAAGATTCTCAATGAAAGATCTTGGTGATGCCTCCTGCATATTGGGAATTAGGATCTATAGAGATAGATCCAAACGGATATTGGGATTGTCCCAATCCAGGTACATTGACACCATACTAAAGAGGTTTAGTATGGAAGAATCCAAGCGTGGGAACTTACCCACGATCTCTGGAGTCACTCTCTCCAAAGAGATGTCTCCCAAGACTGATTTGGAGAGAGATCGCATGCAAGGGATACCCTATGCTTCAGCTGTAGGCTCTATCATGTACGCGATGCTATGTACCAGACTCGATGTAGCATACTCACTAAGTGTAGTGAGCAGGTATCAAGCTGATCCTGGAGAGAGTCACTGGACAGCTGTGAAGAGCATTCTCAAGTACTTACGAAGGACTAAAGAGATGCTCTTGGTGTATGGTAACGGAGAACTCCAAGTGGAGTCCTTTACCGATTCAAGCTTCCAGAGTGATAAGGACGACTCTAAGTCGCAGTCGGGATTTGTCTTTACCCTTTACGGAGGGGCGGTTAGCTGGAAGAGTTCCAAGCAGGAAACCGTGGCAGACTCGACGATGGAGGCTGAATACATCGCTGCCAACGATGCTGCTAAAGAGGCTGTCTGGATCAAGAAGTTCATTACTGAACTTGGAGTAGTTCCATCCATTGAGCATCCAATACCTTTGTATTGTGATAACAATGGAGCGGTGGCTTTGGCCAAGGAACCTAGGACCCATCAGCGATCCAGGAATATTCTGAGGCGGTATCACCTGATCCGGGAGATAGTTGATCGCCGGGAGATCGAGGTCAGGAGGGTTGACACGAAGAACAACACGGCGGATCTATTCACGAAGTCCATTCCCCAGATACAGTTTGAGTGACTCTTCGGGATGCTCGGTATGCGATACTACAGCAGCTGGCCCTAGTGCAAGTGGGAGATTGTTAGTTGTATGTATGCCCTAGAGGCCAGTATTGTACAGATGATGTATATTATATTGGATGCTTGGACATATATAGAGATGACTTTCTTGCTCGATATGATAGTATGCTATCTGGTTGCTCTTTATCTTAACATGTACACTTGTCTCTTTAAACTGTCTTATAGTTACATGTTGGTAAAGCCCTTAGGATGTGTACTTGACTACCTGGACTATGATGCAGATCATACTAGTGGGGACATGGTAGTCTATAGGTACATCCTTCAAGATCCCTAGTCGTGGGTGTATCGAGACGGGGCATCGATATACCAGTGTAGACTAGCGTATACGCTTCTCGACCCATGAGATGGGCGATGGATGATCCCATATCCATTGGTGTTTGACATCAGAGATGGTGTACGGGTGCTCAGTGGAGACTGGGTACACTGGACGGACTCGCCGAGAACTCCCAGATGGTATTATACCTCACGTCAGATGGCAGTTCTCAGGTGACACTTGTACAGGTTAGTCTGTAGACCCGAGATCGTCATAGAGTCTTGTGTGATTCCCACTGTGCTTTGATCTCCACCTTACCACGTCCATGAGGGCGTGCAAAACGGTGGTCTTTGGGTACAGTCCCGAGTCACATGGAGGCAATGAGCGATAGGAGGGGTTTCGTCTCTCCCGGTATTGGGGGTTGATGTTGCGCTGTGCTCGATTGGCCGTAACAGGGAAGTCCCTGGCCAGGGCTGATCAGAGATTTGCTGGTAAGTGTTACCAGTAGTTTCTCGACCCGTTATGAGCCTCACATCGGCACGACTTATCGGTTATTGGGGTCTGACGTTTACCACCCCTAGACTTGATATGCGACATATCAGACGAACAAACCGGACTGTACGGTAAGTATTACTGGTTGGATTCACAGGAGTGTGAGCGGGCTAGCTCGTCGATCTTCTGATCGCTCAATACCCGGATGGCCATTACGTTTAGCAGACCGCTTGCGGCTTGTGGGTGCTTGATCTGATCATCATCTGCTACCGGCGTATTGACGAGTCTTTAGAGTCCTACACAGGGGTTTCCTGGCTCAAGCGAAACGAAATAGGAGCGCATATGAGATATGTGCGGGACCGAGAATAATGCGAGTATGTGATACCGTATTTCATTCTCGCGATGAATGTTTCGATTGGTTGTATGCGATATAACCTAGTTATCGAATCGTTGATTCGATAAATCGATACATTGTATACTAGTCGGTTATGTGCGACATGACCGGATCATTGAATCAAGTGTTGATTTAATGATTTAATGTATAATTATATATTTGATATATTACTTTGCATTAACTAGTATTGTTTCACTTTAAATGGATTTTCTCACTTGATGTTCACAAGTTGTATATGTGATATACTTTTATGCACTTGATTGTATCATGTTTGATGATACAAATCACACTTGGATTTGTGTAAAGACTTAAACCATGTTTAGTGAATGGTTAGGGTTTCATATTTTCACTTAATATTTATCTTTTCTTTTTTGAGAAATAGATAAAAGAAAACAAAATGGTTTCTTTTTATCATGAAGCCTGTTGAAGCTTCATGAAGCTTTGACCAAGTGACCATTTTGTCTTCATGCTTAACCCTAACTATTCCCACTAACCATGGTCTATTCTCTACACCTAACCAAGGTTAGAAGATGATAAGTATTCATTTTATTATTCTTTTTAAAAACACTTATCATATCTTTTCTTCTTCTTCATCATCTTCATCAAGAAGGAAAGTTTGTCTTCATCAATGGCATCTTGAGCAAAAGTGTGAGAAATCCAATTCTAAAGTGAACCCACCTCCTATTTCTTCACCCTCTACCTCTTGCCAAGTAGTATAGGGTGTTTTCTTCACAAGTTTCACAACTTGGTGAAGTTGGAGCTTGATCTTGTGTAACCTCGACGTAGATCATCTTCGGTATCGTAGCCGACGACTTGTCCGCTCATTTCTCCGATGAAGCCGATGCTAGAGTCCGAGATCCGACTAGGACAGCGAGAGGACGTCTATGTGGAGCTAAGAAAGTGGAGAACCGGATCTACAAAGGTTGTAGCTTCTCACTTTTAGTTAAGATGTTAACTAGCTTAACTTTTCGCCTAAAATTCTAGTTAACGATCCGTATTAGAGTTTCTCGGCACTTGTAAAATTTGAAATTGGCATGGTTGATGCCTTGTGAGACCTCTTGAGAGTGCCTAGGAACCCTACAACACTTACACACCACCACTTGCCCTCATTGGCCGAGCCCATGGCAGCCCACACCCAAATATCTCACACTTCTAGTTTGGTTTGAAAGAATAATATATGAAAAGAAAAGGAAATGATAGAATATATATATATAGGTTTGAGCTTGGTTGACCTTGGTCAATTCTTGACTTCATAACCTCACCAAATTCTCTCTCCCCTCACCCACCCTCTTCAGGCCGAGCCCCCTTCTCCCAACAGCAACAGCCCCCCCAAATCCCACTCAATTTTGCATCAAAAAAATCCACAAAATCACTTCAAAATCCATACAAATTCAAATCTAAATCCAAATCCAACACTTACCCATTATTTCTTGTCCAAGCTAGCGTAGATCTTGGAGCAAAGAGAGCATCTTGGAGGCTTAGTTGTACGTTTAATCATGATTTGTGAGGTATAAATCTCAACCCATGTTTTCATTGTTGCTAAATTATCAAAATCTAGCCTGATTAGGCATTATTGTGTTTTAATTTCAAGATTTGGGAAGTTTTAGGAGAAGGGTTTGAAAATGAATTAGGGCTAAACCATCACAACTAGGCTAATCAAGTGGAATTTAACGCCCTAAGATGTGCACCATCTTGAATTGTTGTTAAGATTGTAAAGAGTTACTTCAAAGTTGTTAAGATTTGATAATTTCATAGACTAGGTTCTTATTATATAATTATATATGTGATATAATATTTTAGTGATGGTTTTTATCAATTATTCGTGGTTTTAATGGGTAGATTAACTTGTAATTGAATGCAAAATCTAAGTTGGTTGCTACTTGCTAATTCGTTAAATTAAAATGGTGATAATTTTGCTAAATTGCTACTAGGTTTTAATAAAATTGTTAAATTTGGGTATATTGTAAACTAGAATTTTGGAATTTATGGAAATTGATGAGAATAAATTTCAGGAATGGTTTATATGACTCTGTTATGATATTTAGTGAATATTGTGGCCGCTAGATTCATTTAAACATCAAGGTGTTGTATTAAAGAGGATAATTTTGCATATTAGGTTTTCGGAAAAATAGCTTTAAAGCGAATTTGAAGTTTTGGTGATTTTAACTTTTTATATATATATTTAAGGTGTTGTGAAACCACGATTGATACGTTTGAGTTTTTCTCGATGGTTTGGCGTTTGTACGCCGACGCCGAGGGTTTTTGGGTTGATTTATGAAAGCAACCATAGGTTTTGACCTATGTGGGATTCGTGTGTCGTTTTGGGTCATGAGTCAGATTTTAATGCGATACGGTGCGTTATGATATGTAGGTACCCCATGTGGACTTCGAGACGACAAGCAAGCGCGTGGCGACGTCGGCACCGGCGAGCGAGGACCAGGTGAGTAGATTTATATCTACGGGGAGAAGTCGGGTGGATGGCGTATAGCACCCCCGCAGTTCGTGGTGATGTATACGAATACGTATACACACATATATATATTGTTTATATATTGTTTGAGTTTATTGATGATAAATATGGATATTTGGTGTTCTTGGATTAGTTTAGTGTTAGTTGCGAAACCCTAGAGTAGTTGTTATACCCACACACGCACACACACACATGCATACATCTATGTTTTTACCTGTGCGTATATGGGGAGATGTGTTTATGTGTTCACCTGGGTATGGGACTATGTGTTCACATACTGGATTTGCGGATGATACTTGGGATTGAGATGAGTCGATGAGATTTGATTTGAGGCCGTGAGATCGGTGATATAGCAGGGTTCGTATTTGAGATATGACATGACGTTGTAGCGGGTCCTTGACGTAGTGTTTCACACACGTGCATGCATACTTAGGCTGTATCAGTATTGTACTAGACGTAGATCAGTACCCCGATCATGATATTTGATAAAGAGGATACCAGGTGATTAGTATGATGAATGTGATATTAACCCGTACCCAGATTTGGGGATGCCGTACGACGGATTTACGTACGAGCTATATTTTGATGATTGATCCGCACTCTTGACTTGGGATGCCTGCTTATAGATATGGTATCGGATATGATATTATTGAGGCGGGATCACCGACTAATATATATACAGGTATGTATATGTATCGACTCAGATGTTAGGCGGTTTCCTTACCTTTAGTCCAGCTTGTTAGCTTAGCCCTTTAGTTTAGTTTAGTTGTTAGATTAGATTCGATTCTTACCTATTTCAAAAACTAACGAATCGTGGGTATTTTAAAAGACAGCCCAAGGGATCCTACGGATATTTCAAAAGACGTATCTTTTCATAAAAACACCGTAGCCCCTATTTTCAAAACCCTATGATTCGTGTTATTTCAAAAGGCACCATTTGTAGGACTTATATTAGATTAATGCAGATTAGTTATAGTTGCGTCTAGTATTCAGCTCCCGCTCATTATTGTGGTTCGCTTTGCATCGCATGCTTATATTATGTTTCATACTCCATTATTGATATCATGCTGTTAGGACACCAGCACCATTACCGATGATGCGTATGTACCACGTACACTTACTTGCCAGCTCACACACATCTTCATCGGTAATTGCCATGTCACGTACACCTTAGAAAATATTATTGCTTGACATAGCCTGTTAGCTAATAGTTTAGACATGATATTAGCGTACTTGCCTTATATGTTAGTTTAGACATTGTAGTTATTACCTGCTACTTCATGCATACTGTTATTCATTGTTATGCCGCATTCATGGATTCTCATGCATATATTCTATGTTACGTGTTATTGAGGTTTTGGATTCGGATTTCCATGAGTTTTCTGGATTTGGAGGAAAACCGCAAAAAAACCATAAATAAACCTTTTCTCTCTTTTAAAATAAAAAGTGTGGTTTTCCCATGATGTATGAGTCGTCCACCATGAGTTTGCTGATGGATTTCGAGACCCGATTCGAGGAGTGGAGGAACCGTTTCGGGTACATGGTGGGCCCGGTGCGGTACCCCCGGGCAAGAGGATCGTGTTGTTGACGTTGAGCCTGGCAGGGGAGCACTACCAACCGGTAATATTACCCGACGCGTCGGATATCCGGAGGATACCGTCGTGGTCTTGAGATGGATGGTAGGGGCCGGTCTGGACTGACGGCGCCCTAGATATTGAGATTTTGAGATATTGAGGTACAGAGATTGTGATACAGAGATATCGAGATATTTGGACACTTGTTTTGTGTCGATGCTGGGCACTGTTTTATGCTGATTTCATTTATGGTACCTCACTTTTAAAATACAGAAATCTCACTGATTTATGAAAGCAGTTTTCGTCAGTACATGGATTCTGTTCCATGCATTCATACATCATCCATATGTTATATTGCTACCTGAGGCAATGGCATGGGCATATGGAATTACACTTGGATTAGATATTTACCCTAGTCATTGTTATAGACTGCTGGTTTTATTTGAGGATTATATATATTGATCATATGACATAGGATTGCGTTATACATGCGATTTCTGTTCGTAAATGTTTTTCTATTCACGAATTGGCAACTCACCCCCGTTGTGCCCCAGTTTCTTGCAGGTTTTGCCGTATAGGTTTCATTACGGCTTTGCTGGCACTGCTTCCCATTTCCGGGTGATTTGCTAGTTGGTGGGTTTACTTGTATCGTACCCCCATTATATATCTTGTATATCATTATTCTGTTGTATCTAGAAGTTCCATCAACCAAACATGTATTTAATTTGAGATAGAGACCAGTGATGTTATTCCTTCGACCTTAGAGTCGCGCGTTATTTTTCTGTGGTTTTCTTGTGGTTTGAGTTTCCTTTTGAGTTTTGATCCTCGCCGTTGGCGTTGTATATTATATTGCTTGTGTGGTTGTGACCGTCGATTGACGAAGAGCTATCTTCCGCTTGGGGATGCCTTTTTTTTATTTCGTATACTATTCATGTTGTATCTCGTTTGGGGGCCAGTATTTACAAAGGAGACACTGCCGAAATTTTCAGGAAATTTTTGATGTTTTTAGAAACCCGCATAATTCGGCTTATGCTATTGAAACTACTTGTTTTAAATTGGTTTTCCTTCACTCTACTACTTCTCTTGGTTTGGATTTCTGGGTTTTCGGTTTACTTAGATTACGTACGCCTTGAGACGTTCGTAGTTTAAGTGCCGGTCATATTCCGTACTTTTGGGACGTGACAAAGTTGGTATCAGAGCGTTAGGTTTTACCTTCGGAGCGTAGGATGACCCTTGGTTGATGGAATAGGTGACTAAAGTAGAGTGACGTACCGTAGGTATGTTCCGCGGTATATTTACGATACGCTACTCCACTTAAGAAGCCTTAGGATGTACATTTCTTTGCTCAGTATTATATTCAATCCGATCTAGCCTCATCAATACCAGTTATGGTTTTGCTGCCACGATTACGGGCAGGGAGAGCTACAGCTAGAGTTGCGGTCAGCACGAGCTCGTCACGAACAAGGACTGACCAGGGCGAAATTCCGGCGACACACGATTGCGGAGATGTGTCTTTTTACTGTGTTTCCGCGCCACGAGCGTTTGGCGGATCGCCTTTATGAGGTTACTCGGATGTGCTGATCGACACTAGAGGACTGAGCCAATGATAGAGGCCGGCCAGATTTTGATGACTGTTGGTGTATTGCTTACTCATGATGATTGAGGCACTGTTCAGCGTGCAGACGACTGAGCCAGTTGTTGCTCCGAGCGACGAGATATCTCCCTATATGTTGGAGCTATTGCAGTACAGGTTGTACTAAGAGATGATAGAAGGTCGCTTGCCACCCGAGGATGAATGACTAGGACATGTGGTTCGTTCTCCTACCCGATGAGAGGTCATCAGATAGATTGATTCCAGCTAGAGAAGACTTCACGCGGAGACGTCGAGAGTCGACAGAGACGATCGAATGTCAGAAACCTATTATTCCAAGTTTAAAGTAGTCGGAAAGACATGCAGGCAATTCTATAGTCCCTCTAGAAGAAAGAAACCCTAACTCGACTTAATGACCGTGTGAAAGCCTTGGAACCTTCGGGTTTGCGGCAGTTCTGCGGCGCCATTAGTGAAGCTTGGGTTTGCCCTTCTACGGCTGGACCACCGATGCTGTGGTATGTACTCGATACTATTAAACTATGCCCAAGATATTGAGCTCTTGGGGGATTATGAGGTTTTGACGACTCGATCGGATGGCTTGACTTAATTCGGATGCTAGGTGGTGAGATGCATTTCTTGGGAGACTCCCGATACGAGGATAGCCGTTGGAACTCAGTCCATGCAGCCGCGACGAGACGAGTCCAAAGCAGACGACGTTAGAGAAAAGTGAAGTAAGAGCTTCGTACCAGATCTAGATGAGATGACGTTCCACTCTGCCGACATCAGAGATGCGATGCGCATGCCGAGGCATGGTACTTGGATTTACCTTCCAGAAGGAGTCGTGATGAGTATGCAGCCGTTCTGGAACGAGAACAGATCTAGTAAGGGACGATGACTTTCGGACAGTTCGGCAGAGGCGAGATTTGGGAGAGACCTCGATAGAACCTTTCTGGAATGAATTACGAGAAGACTTGGACCCAGGAATGGTCATGTTACGCACACCAGCAGGCCGGAATTCAGGTTCGTCGACGAGACATGCTATGAGTGACCACGACAGTTGGCCAGAGGTTCTTAGAGGAAGTGCTTGAGCGAGGACTATTCCGCCATATTTGATTTCGGTATTTTGGGCGATCTATTCGCATGATTGATTTTGATGATTGAGTTTCATGATACTTGTTTTCATGCGTCATTGTTGCACCTACTGAGTATTTACGATCTTTGCACAGTTGTTGCACTTGAGATAGTTTTTGTGCCTTGGTTTCTCATGTTTTGATTATATGGATTTCATACAGTTGAGTTGATTTGTGCGTATATACGCATACGATTTGGTTCTTGCACTCGGTATAGTTCACATATGCTTGCAGTGCAGTGATTCGCATTATGTGCACTTAGATGCACTGAACTTCGATTTCGATGGTGATACTCGATATTGTTTTGTGCACTTTTTGCACCTGATTGGATTTTGCGCATGTTCGACGCTTGATATTGGATTTCATGATTCCGTGCACGATGGATGCACATGATTTGGATTTTCGCGCATGTTGGGCTCATGTTTTGAGAAGCGATTTCGGTGCACACCAGATGCACTAAATCGAGATTCTTCGTGCGTGTCAGACGCACCTGTTCTTGCTGTCAGGCATACACGTTGCCTATGACAGATGTTGTGTGCACACCCGATGCACTTAGATATTGTTTCTGTGCGCATGTATGGCACATATATGGATTTTGACTTCCGTGCGCACCAGACGCACATAGTATTCATATGCGTATTTTGGGATTGATTTCTTATAGAGCAGTACGTTTTTATAATATTTTCTATGTGTTTTCGTACTGAGCAGGACTAGTCAAAGGACAGTACCTGAATCTTTTTTGCATGCATTGATAGCTATCGAAGGGATTTCCAAAAAGCGAGCTATAGTCTCAGTATTTACCTACGTGTCTGATATGACACGAGACGTTTAAACAAGGAAACCCTTCTAAATTGTTTTCCAAAACGGCAGAATGTACATTTTAAACAAAAGGTATATATGTATATGGTTATTTTCTTATAATAGACGTCCGCCACTGTGCAGTGCTGCGAGCATCGCACAGCGATTTGAAGAAGATTTGGCATGCATTGCTTCCAGATGTTTTAATGATGTATATCATATTGATTTTCATTTTGGGATTTAGACATTGTGTCTTCACCAAGACTCCGATAATTGCGGGATGCTTGACGGAGTTTTGATTTTGAGTTATATGCTCATTTTTCATACGCATGCGCTGCGCTACGACTTGTTTTACGTATTTATGAATTTGGAGCCCCGACGACTTAATGGTTTTGCTTAGATGTTTTAGTATTTGGGGGAGTTTTTAATTTAAATTCGGGAACCGAATTTCTTTAAGGGGGGAAGATTGTAACGTTTTGAAAATCGTTTCGGTGAAATTTCGGAAAATCGGTAAAATAATGGGGTTTTCTGTAAAAAGTCAAAATGCAAATATCTTATTATAAAAATTAAATATACATATTCTAGCTATGTAATTGCTAGTATTTGGTATTTATTGAGCCACTGGTGAAATTTCAAATTTTCTGGAAAAAAAATATTATTTTATTATTATTTTAAGCCGTCACTAATACATTTAATTAGGGAAAATTACAAATTGGAATGAGTTGAAACAAATTTTTTGAACCATGACACATTAAATAAAATTTTATCATGTGGTTTTTGAAATCAAATCGTTTGCCAAAACGGTTTAGAAATTATTGAAGAAAAAAGGCTTTTTTGGTGAAATTAGTGTAAATAGATATTGGGGTATAACATTTCTCATTTTTCCTTCACCCCACACTTACACACCACCACTTGCCCTCATTGGCCGAGCCCATGGCACCCCACACCCACACATCTCACACTTCTAGTTTGGTTTGAAAGAATAATATATGAAAAGAAAAGGAAATGATAGAATATATATATAGGTTTGAGCTTGGTTGACCTTGGTCAATTCTTGACTTCATAACCTCACCAAATTCTCTCTCCCCTCACCCACCCTCTTCAGGCCGAGCCCCTTTCTCCCAACAGCAGCAGCCCCCCCCCCCCAAATCCCACTCAATTTTGCGTCAAAAAAATCCACAAAATCACTTCAAAATCCATACAAATTCAAATCTAAATCCAAATCCAACACTTACCCATTATTTCTTGTCCAAGCTAGCGTGAATCTTGGAGCAAAGAGAGTATCTTGGAGGCTTAGTTGTATGTTTGATCATGATTTGTGAGGTATAAATCTCAACCCATGTTTTCATTGTTGCTAAATTATCAAAATCTAGCCTAATTAGGCATTATTGTGTTTTAATTTCAAGATTTGGGAAGTTTTAGGAGAAGGGTTTGAAAATGAATTAGGGCTAAACCATCACAACTAGGCTAATCAAGTGGAATTTAACGCCCTAAGATGTGCACCATCTTGAATTGTTGTTAAGATTGTAAAGAGTTACTTCAAAGTTGTTAAGATTTGATAATTTCATAGACTAGGTTCTTATTATATAATTATATATGTGATATAATATTTTAGTGATGGTTTTTATCAATTATTCGTGGTTTTAATGGGTAGATTAACTTGTAATTGAATGCAAAATCTAAGTTGGTTGCTACTTGCTAATTCGTTAAATTAAAATGGTGATAATTTTGCTAAATTGCTACTAGGTTTTAATAAAATTGTTAAATTTGGGTATATTGTAAACTAGAATTTTGGAATTTATGGAAATTGATGAGAATAAATTTCAGGAATGGTTTATATGACTCTGTTATGATATTTAGTGAATATTGTGGCCGCTAGATTCATTTAAACATCAAGGTGTTGTATTAAAGAGGATAATTTTGCATATTAGGTTTTCGGAAAAATAGCTTTAAAGCGAATTTGAAGTTTTGGTGATTTTAACTTTTTATATATATATTTAAGGTGTTGTGAAACCACGATTGATACGTTTGAGTTTTTCTCGATGGTTTGGCGTTTGTACGCCGACGCCGAGGGTTTTTGGGTTGATTTATGAAAGCAACCATAGGTTTTGACCTATGTGGGATTCGTGTGTCGTTTTGGGTCATGAGTCAGATTTTAATGCGATACGGTGCGTTATGATATGTAGGTACCCCATGTGGACTTCGAGACGACAAGCAAGCGCGTGGCGACGTCGGCACCGGCGAGCGAGGACCAGGTGAGTAGATTTATATCTACGGGGAGAAGTCGGGTGGATGGCGTATAGCACCCCCGCAGTTCGTGGTGATGTATACGAATACGTATACACACATATATATATTGTTTATATATTGTTTGAGTTTATTGAAGACAAATATGGATATTTGGTGTTCTTGGATTAGTTTAGTGTTAGTTGCGAAACCCTAGAGTAGTTGTTATACCCACACACGCACACACACACATGCATACATCTATGTTTTTACCTGTGCGTATATGGGGAGATGTGTTTATGTGTTCACCTGGGTATGGGACTATGTGTTCACATACTGGATTTGCGGATGATACTTAGGATTGAGATGAGTCGATGAGATTTGATTTGAGGCCGTGAGATCGGTGATATAGCAGGGTTCGTATTTGAGATACGACATGACGTTGTAGCGGGTCCTTGACGTAGTGTTTCACACACGTGCATGCTACTTAGGCTGTATCAGTATTGTACTAGACGTAGATCAGTACCCCGATCATGATATTTGATAAAGAGGATACCAGGTGATTAGTATGATGAATGTGATATTAACCCGTACCCAGATTTGGGGATGCCGTACGACGGATTTACGTACGAGCTATATTTTGATGATTGATCCGCACTCTTGACTTGGGATGCCTGCTTATAGATATGGTATCGGATATGATATTATTGAGGCGGGATCACCGACTAATATATATACAGGTATGTATATGTATCGACTCAGATGTTAGGCGGTTTCCTTACCTTTAGTCCAGCTTGTTAGCTTAGCCCTTTAGTTTAGTTTAGTTGTTAGATTAGATTCGATTCTTACCTATTTCAAAAACTAACGAATCGTAGGTATTTTAAAAGACAGCCCAAGGGATCCTACGGATATTTCAAAAGACGTATCTTTTCATAAAAACACCGTAGCCCCTATTTTCAAAACCCCATGATTCGTGTTATTTCAAAAGGCACCATTTGTAGGACTTATATTAGATTAATGCAGATTAGTTATAGTTGCGTCTAGTATTCAGCTCCCGCTCATTATTGTGGTTCGCTTCGCATCGCATGCTTATATTATGTTTCATACTCCATTATTGATATCATGCTGTTAGGACACCAGCACCATTACCGATGATGCGTATGTACCACGTACACTTACTTGCCGGCTCACACACATTTTCATCGGTAATTTCCATGTCACGTACACCTTAGAAAATATTATTGCTTGACATAGCCTGTTAGCTAATAGTTTAGACATGATATTGGCGTACTTGCCTTATATGTTAGTTTAGACATTGTAGTTATTACCTGCTACTTCATGCATACTGTTATTCATTGTTATGCCGCATTCATGGATTCTCATGCATATATTCACTATGTTACGTGTTATTGAGGTTTTGGATTCGGATTTCCATGAGTTTTCTGGATTTGGAGGAAAACCGCAAAAAAACATAAATAAACCTTTTCTCTCTTTTAAAATAAAAAGTGTGGTTTTCCCATGATGTATGAGTCGTCCACCATGAGTTTGCTGATGGATTTCGAGACCCGATTCGAGGAGTGGAGGAACCGTTTCGGGTACATGGTGGACCCGGTGCGGTACCCCGGGGCAAGAGGATCGTGTTGTTGACGTTGAGCCTGGCAGGGGAGCACTACCGACCGGTGATATTACCCGACGCGTCGGATATCCGGAGGATACCGTCGTGGTCTTGAGATGGATGGTAGGGGCCGGTCTGGACTGACGGCGCCCTAGATATTGAGATTTTGAGGTACAGAGATTGTGATACAGAGATATCGAGATATTTGGACACTTGTTTTCTGTCGATGCTGGGCACTGTTTTATGCTGATTTCATTTATGGTACCTCACTTTTAAAATACAGAAATCTCACTGATTTATGAAAGCAGTTTTCGTCAGTACATGCATTATGTTCCATGCATTCATACGTCATCCATATGATACATTGCTACCTGAGACACTGGCACGGGCACATGGAATTACACTTGGATTAGATATTTACCCTAGTAATTGTTATAGACTGCTGGTTTTATTTGAGGATTATATATATTGATCATATGACATAGGATTGCGTTATACATGCGATTTCTTTTCGTAGATGTTTTTCTATTCACGAGTTGGCAACTCACCCCCGTTGTACCCCAATTTCTTGCAGGTTTTGCCGTACAGGTTTCATTACGGCTTTGCTGGCACTGCTTCCCATTTCCGGGTGATTTGCTAGTAGGTGGGTTTACTTGTATCGTACCCCCATTATATATCTTGTATATCATTATTCTGTTGTATCTAGAAGTTCCATCAACCAAACATGTATTTACTTTGAGATAGAGACCAGTGATATTATTCCTTCGACCTTAGAGTCGCGTGTTATTTTTCTGTGGTTTTCTTGTGGTTTGAGTTTACTTTTGAGTTTTGATCCTCGCCGTTGGCGTTGTATATTATATTGCTTATGTGGTTGTGACCGTCGATTGACGAAGAGCTAGCTCCCGCTTGGGGATGCCTTTTTTTTATTTCGTATACTATTCATGTTGTATCCCGTTTGCGGGCCAGTATTTACAAAGGAGACTCTGCCGAAATTTTCAGGAAATTTTTGTTGTTTTTAGAAACCCGCATAATTCGGCTTATTCTATTGAAATTACTTGTTTTAAATTGGTTTTCCTTCACTCTACTACTTCTCTTGGTTTGGATTTCTGGGTTTTCGGTTTACTTAGATTACGTACGCTTCGAGACGTTCGTAGTTTAAGTGCCGGTCATATTCCGTACTTTCGGGACGTGACACAAGTGTTGAATTTTTCTTGGGTTTAAATCTTTCGGAAAAACGTGCAAGTAACGCGGTGGTCCCTCTAGAAGAACACAAACCTTAACTCCATTATATGACCGTCTGAACCGCCTCTAAATCGTAGGGTTTGGGGCAGTATGGCGTGCCACATATGAAGCGTTGGCTTGACCCTTCTACGGCTGGACCATTGGTACTGTGACATATTCTGGGATTATTTGAACTCCGCTCAAGTGTTGAACTATTTAGGAAATCTTGGGTTTTTGATTATCCGATCGGAAAGTTTAATACTGTCTATTTATGTGGAATGTGATACAATATGTGGAATTCATATAGTTAGGCATGAAATGCGAAGTATGTGATATTTCGGATTTATGATGTCTAAAGTGATTATGGATTCCAAATGTTGTAGTTTTACAATTTCTTTTCTGTAACCTTAAGTTTAGTATGTAGTTGTATTGCCGGTTTTCGTTGCAATACAATAATGACGATCGGTGTGTGCATACTTACTTGCGTTGATGATATGAGATATTATGTGTTGCTGTGATATGTTATATTGGATCGTCGTGTTCTGAATAGCCGGGGTTTTTATGTGAGATGAGGGTTTTATTTTCATTCATGTAATATTCATTTGTATGTAGTATTCTTTTATTGGGGAACTTCCGGGATGAGGTTAATGTCACCAGTGTATATTATTTACTTTTCCGCATTAGGTAGACCCAAGGAGGAGAGCACAAGTAACCGGGTTCTAGGGTCCAGTAGGAGGCCATCTCGAGGAGTCGAGACCGGGTCTCCTAACCCTAGAATTGGCAGTGTTGCTTGCCGCTCTCGTAGGGGTCTAGGGATGTGGGTTTGGCTATTCATCGCGACGGTGGAATCCGTGTTTTATACAGGCTCGTATTAAAACACGGACATCCTAGTATATCCAATATTTTATATATGTTCTTCTGCTGCAATGTTCTGTAATGAGATCATATTACTGCCTGAGACGAATGCTTATACTATATATATATGCTGATATATAAATATTACTGCTTTCGTTTCTACTGTGATACTTAGGAAGCATAAGCTGATGGGATATATTAATGAGATTAATAAAATGAAAAGAAACCTAAAAGATGTTATAGAATCAAAACTTTATAAAAAGGATAGCTACAGTTTTTATTTGCATAGCGGTATATATGATATACCCTGCACCTTATTCGATGAGGAAAAAGCCGCGATCCCTTCACCGGGAGTGACCTCTTTAGCGAAACTGGCAGATGCTACAAACTCGCGATTTTGTTTTTGACAGCTTATATAGTTCTTACTTTGCGCAGCGGTATATATGATATATCCAGCAGCTTATTCGATGGGGAAAGAGCCGAGATCCCTTCACCAGGAGTGACCTCTTTAGCGAAACTAGAAAAGCCTCAAAAACACTTGAATCTACGACGATATCAAGTTCATTACGCTCAAGGTTTTCTGAAAAACCTGTGTAGCCCTCCGTCATTTCAGATAGGTAATATTTAGTATTCGTGCTGCGGTAGTTTGTCATGCGTCAAGGCGTAGTGTACGGTAGCTGATTACTACTTATCTGTAGCATGAGATGCGATTGGATTAGGGTATTCGTAGGGCGTTGTTTGGCATGTGTCAAGGGTCATACGGGTGGGTTTAATTCAATCAGGAAATGTACGGGTTGAACTTGACTAGCAGACTATGGGTTGTTTGGCATGCGTCAAGGTCATAGCATGCTAGGGGTAAAAGTATTATTGGAAATTTCAAGTGTTGAAATTTGCAATGAGATTGCATACCTCCTATGAGATAGTTGGATCCCGATACCCACTGCAAGTAAGAGTTACTACTGGGAGAATTTTACACAGGACAATTAGCCGATCAAGTAGGTGTCTAGAAAAGTGTTAACGGGGTTATGCCTCTGGGAAAATGAGGTTTATTTTAATTAGGTCCGTGCGAAAGCACGGGGAACCTCCCTCAAGTACCGACACTGATCTGGCTGAAAGATTGACGAAATTGTAGGGTGTAATTAATCCCGGCTAATCTTACCTTTTAGAGTTTGAAGGAAGATTTGATAAAAACAGTGGGAGACATCCTGATTAGATAAGATAATAAACAATCTAATCTTGCAAGAGCATACGCTAAAGTGTTTTTCTTCTCTCTCTCTCCAAGTAGCGACCATGTCAAGCCATAATCAAGATAATAATATGGATGTATTGACTGAACCCGCTTATTATACTGAGCAGGGGATCGTTAGTCCCGTTCTTTCTTATAAGAGTTATAAGACTGAACAGGAAACAGGAGAATATCTGGATTCTCACGCCGCCCAAACAAAGAACATGCATGCCGATGCATCTTCTTCGGATGTATTAGTTATTGAGAACTGTTTCTCAGTTCACCCTACGTCCTGGGTATTAGATACCGGATAGGGATCCCACATATGTAAATTGTTATATGGGCTACGGAAAGGTAGAGAACTGGGAAAAGGTGATCATTCCGTTCAAGTAGGGAATGGTGCAAGTATTGTAGCCAAAGCAGTTAGCGAATATCACCTTGTATTACCAAGTGGTAATACACTGATTCTGAATGAGTGCTATTATATACTGAACATGATGTGCAACATTATATCAGTTTCTTTATTAAGTAAAGAAGGATATAATTTTGTAGTAAAGGATAATGTTATGAACATAATCCTAGATCAAAAGTTGATTGGATCAGGCTCGTTACATAATGGCATATTCATTCTCAATCAAAATACAGTCCTTAATATACAAAACACACACAAGAGGAAGAGTTCAGAAATGAATGAATCCTTCTTGTGGCATAGTAGACTTGGTCATATCAATGCGACACGACTAGCTAAGTTACATAAGGATGGATATTTGAATCCGTTCAAATTATTATCTTAAGATACTTGCCATTCATGTCTCAAAGGTAAAATGACCAAAGCTCCGTTTAGTGGACACGGAGAAAGAGTTACGGAACTCTTAGGACTGGTACATAGTGGTGTATGAGGTCCTATGTCTACGCATGCGAGGAACGGTTCATCCTACTTCATTATATTCACTGGCGATCTCTCTAGATATGAACATGTGTTCCTGATGAAACACAAGTCTGAAGCTTTTGAAAAATTCAGAGAATATAAGCACGAAGTAGAGAACCAAACGGGCAAAAATATTAAGATCCTTCGATCTGATCGAGGAGGAGAATACTTGAGCAATGATTTTCTGGATTATCTAAAAGAGAATGGGATTCTCTCTCAGCTTACTCCTCCTTATACACCACAGCACAACGGTGTATCAGAATGGAGGAATCACACCCTATTAGATATAGTGTGCTCTATGATGAGCACTGCTGGATTGCCTATTTTCTTCTGGGGGTATGCGCTTGAGACAGCCATAGACCTATTGAATTGGGTTCCCACCAAATCTGTACCAACCACTCCATATGAGATATGGAAAGGAAAGAGACCACATCTTAATTACATTAAGATATGGGGTTTTCCGGCATATGTGAAAACACAATATCCGGACAAGCTCGAGGCAAGATCGGTTCTATGCAAGTATATTGGATATCCCAAGCATTCGCAAGGGTATAACTTCTACCACTCCGAGGAACAAAAAGTGTTTGTTTCTCGACATGCCACATTCTTAGAAAAGGGTTTTCTTATGAAACAAAATAGTGGCAATGAGGTAGAACTGGAAGAAGTTCCAGCAACACAAACTGCAACTGAAGATTTAGTGGAACCAGAGAATTCAATTGTACCCGATGAACCCCAGCCTCTCCATCGATCTAGCAGGGTTTCTCATCCACCTGAGAGATACTACGGTTTTCTCATTGATGGTGGGAGCGAGGATTGCATCATGGAAGATGATGACCAGACTAGTTTCGAGCAGGCCATCACAAGTGGTGACTCTGTGAAATGGCTGGATGCAATGCGATCTGAGATGGAATCCATGTAAACCAACAAAGTATGGACTTTGGAAAATGCTCCTGAAGGGGTAAAACCCATTGGGAGCAAGTGGATCTTTAAAAAGAAAATTGGTGTAGATGGAAAAGTTGAGACTTTCAAAGATAGACTTGTTGCAAAGGGTTTTCATCAACGACCAGGTGTGGATTATGACGAAACCTTTTCTCCAGTGGCTATGCTTAAGTCCATCTGGATCTTACTTGCCATTGTTGCATACCATGACTACGAAATCTGGCAAATGGATGTTAAGACCGCCTTTCAAAACGGTGATTTAGAAGAGTGCGTGTACATGACTCAGCCAGAGGGCTTCGTAGATAATGGGAGCAGCGGAAAGGTGTGCAAGCTGCTTAAATCCATTTATGGGTCAAAGCAAGCATCGCGGAGTTGGAATATCTGTTTTGATGTTGTAGTCAAAGAGTTTGACTTCATCAAAAATAGAGATGAACCTTGTATTTATAAGAAGGTTGCATAGAGTAAGGTTGTATTCCTCATATTGTACATGGATGACATACTCTTGATAGGAAATGATGTTCCTATGCTACAATCAGTCAAGCTCTTCTTGTCATAAAGATTCTCAATAAAAAGTCTAGGTGATGCCTCCTGCATATTGGGAATCATGATCTATAGAGATAGATCTAAACAGATACTGGGATTGTCTCAATCCAGGTACATTGACACCATACTAAAGAGGTTTAGTATGGAAGAATCCAAGAATGGTAACCAACCCACACTCTCTGGACTCACTCTCTCTAAAGAGATGTCTCCCAAGACTGGTTTGGAGAGAGCTCGCATGCAAGGGATGTTAGTTGTATGTATGCCCTAGAGGCCAGTATTGTACAGATGATGTATATTATATTGGATGCTTGGACATATATAGAGAGGACTTTCTTGCTCGATATGATAGTATGCTATCTGGTTGCACTTTACTTTAACATGTATACTTGTCTCTTTATACTGTCTTATAGTTACATGTTGGTAAAGCCCTTAGGATGTGTACTTGACTACCTGGACTATGATGCGGATCATACTAGTGGGGACATGGTAGTCCATAAGTACATCCTTCAAGGTCCCTAGTCGTGGGTTATCGAGACGGGGCATCGATATACCAGTGTAGACTAGCGTATGCGCTTCTCGACCCATGAGACGGGCGATGGATGATCCCATATCCATTGGTGTTTGACAACAGAGATGGTATACGGGTGCTCAGTGGAGACTGGGTACACTGGACGGACTCGCCGAGAACTCCCAGATGGTATTATACCTCACGTCAGATGGCGGTTCTCTGGTAACCCTTGTGCAGGTTAGTCTATAGACCCGAGATCGTCATAGAGTCTTGTGTGATTCCCACTGTGCTTTGATTTCCACCTTACCACGTCCATGAGGGCGTGCAAAACGGTGGTTTTTGGGTACAGTCCTGAGTCACATGGAGGCAATGAGCGATAGGAAGGGTTTCGTTTCTCCCGGTATTGGGGGTTGATATTGCGCTGTGCTCGATTGGCCATAAAAGGGAAGTCCCTGGCCAGGGCTGTTTTAGAGATTTACTGGTAAGTGTTACCAGTAGTTTCTCGACCCATTATGTGCCTCACATCGGCACGACATATCGGTTATTGGGGTCTGACGTTTACCACCCCTAGACTTGATATGCGACATATCAGACGAGGAGACCGGACGGTACGGGAAGTATTACCGGCAGGCTTTTACAGGAGTTGGAGCGGGCTTGCTTGCTGATCTTCTGATCGCTCAATACCCAGGTAGCCGTTACGTGCAGCTAGTACCGCTGACGGCTTGTGGGTGTTTGATGCGATCATCACCTACTGCCGGCGTATTAACGATTCTTTAGAGTCCTACACAGAGGTTTTACTGGCTCAGGCAAAATGAAATAGGAGCACGTATGTGATATGTGCAGGACCGAGAATAATGCGTGTATGTGATACCGTATTCTATTCTCGCGACTTTTTGTATCGGTCGGTTATATATGATATAGCCGGGTTATCGAATCAAGTGTTGATTCGATAAGTCGATACATTGAATGTTAGTCGGTAATATGTGATATGACCGGATTATTAAGTCAAGTATTGATTTAATAATTTATTGTATAATTGTATATTTGATATACTAGTTTATATTTACTAACACTTGTTCACTTTAGGGTTTTTCTCACATGTGCACACTTTATTATATATATGTGATATATATTAAAAAGTGTTTTCTTTTTGTATCATGGTTGATGATAAACTAGACTTGGGTGTGTAAGACATACACCATTCTATGTATTATGGTGGGTTATGATTATTTAAGATAATTACAAATTTAGTGGATATTTGGAAAGAGCATGAAGCTTGTAGAAGCTTACTTTGCTTTGACAAAGTCTACTAGCTTTGTCTTTACCTTAGATTCCTTTTAACCCAACCATAATCAATTAGCTATGGTTATGCCTCTACAAGAGTTAGTATATGATACTCACTCACCATGGTTACACTTCTCACTTGATCATTATCCTCTTTTCTTTCTTTAGTTCATCTTCTTCTTCATTTGCAAAAAGAAAAAGCTTGCTAGGGTTTGATCAAAAGTGAGAAAGCTTGTGAGAAATAAAATTCTAAAGAGAACCCACTTCCTATTTCTCCATCCTCTACTAGACTAGAACTTTAGTTTAGGGTGTTTACTTCACTAATTCTCTAGTTAGTGAAGTAGGAGCTTGAGTCGGAATTTCCTCGACGTAGATCATCTTCGGCCATGAAGACTTCAAGCAAGGTCGCATCTTTCGTCTCGTGAAGCCATGCAAGAGCCCAGGAGTACCTTGATCGCAGCGAAAGGACTTCAACTAGGAGCTAAAGAAGTGAAGGACCGATCTACAAAGGTTGTATTTCGTATTCCCTTTAAAGTAAAGTTGTTTGCTTGCTATTAGTTTCGCCTAAACTCTAGTATACAATCTTGCTTAGTGTTATTCGGCACATAAAAATTTAATTTTGGCATGGTCGATGCCTTGTAGAGCCTTGTTAGTGTGCCTAGTAACCCTACAGTGGTATCAGAGCCTAGCTAGAGCATTAGGCTATGTGTTAACGAAGTTAAAACTTCGAACGAACCACAAAGTAAACCCCTCTCTGGACAGTTTCTAAAATTGTGGATTTTTGTGTATTAAAAATGCCTAAAAAATTCAGCAGGGAAATATAAGACTTTTTGTGAAAAACGAGGGAATACACTGTTCATACCGCCGCGGAACCGCGGCCGTACCGTGCTTGGGCCGCGGATCCGCGGCAGAAAAGATGACGTATGCCCTATTTTTTACACTATAATTTCTTTGTCTGTGATTGCTATTTTCTGGGTATTTTTAATCTGACTCAAGTGTTGAGTATTTTGGGGTTTATTTTGTAATCGTCGATTCGATCGGAGAATTTAATTTTGTTATGTTATTCCGGATAATTTAGAAAGTATTAAAATGTTCGAACGGATATCATTAACTCATTAATTTCTCGGCACGAAAAACATTCAAATGTTGAATTTTTCTCGGGTTTAAATCTTTCGGAAAAACGTGCATGTGATGCGATAGACCCTCTAGAAGACAACAAACCTTAACTCGATTATGTGACCGTCTTGAACTGCCCTTTGAACCTTAGGGTTTGGGGCAGTACGGCGTGCCACATGTGAGTCGTTGGCTTAACCCTTCTACGGCTGGACCGTTGCTACTGTGACGTATTCTGGAATTTTTGAACTCTGCTCAAGTGTTGAGCTATTTAGGAAATCTTGGGTATTTGACTATTCGATCGGAAAGTTTAATACTATCTATTTATCTGGAATGTGATACAATATGTGGAATTCATGAAGTTAGGCATGAAATGCGAAATATGTGATATTTCGGATTTACGATGTCTAAAGTGATTGTGGATTCCAAATGTTGTAGTTTTACACTTTCTTTTCTGTGACCGTAAGTATAATATGTGATATCGCCGGTTTCGTTGCTATATGTCAACGACAATTGGGATACACATGTTTACTTACGTTGATGACATGTGATGTTATGTGTTGCTGGATATGTTATATTGGATCGTCGCGTTTTGAATAGCCGGGGGTTTTTATGTGAGATGAGAGTTTTTATTTTCATTCATAAATGTATGTAATATTCTTTTATTGGGGCACTTCCGGGATGAGGTTGATGTCACCTTTTGTACATTATTTACTTTTCCGCACTAAGATAGACCCAAGGAGGAGAGCACAAGTAAACGGGTTCTGGAGTCCAGTGGGAGACCAACTCGAGGAGTTGAGTCCGGGTCTCCTAACTCTAGAATTGGTAGGGTTGCTTGCCGCTCTCGTAGGGGTCTAGGGGTATGGGTTTGGCTATTCATCGCGACCGTGGAATCCGTGTTTTATAGAGGCTCAAAATAAAACATAGACGTCCTAGTGTATCCAATGTTTCATATGTTTCTTCTGCTGCGATATCTGTGATGTGATCATTTGATGTTCTGTGATAAATACTGTAAATAGTATATATTATATATTATATAGGTGTTACTTATGTTTTACACCCGCGCTAGCCCTGCCCCGCTCTGCCGTTAGTTACCTAACCTAACGGTGCATGAGGGGACATCGAGGAGAATGCGGATGGCATAAGTGTACGTCGTATTTATCTGTGATGTTTAGGTGACATAAATGATGGGACTTCATTAATGTGATTAATGAAAGAAAAGAAACATAAAAGATGTTGTAGAATCAAACTTTTCAAAAAGGGTAGCTACAGTTTTGCTTTGCATAGCGATATATATGATATATCCCACACCTTATTCGATGAGGAAAGAGCCGAGATCCCTTCACCGGGAGTGACCTCTTTAGCAAAACTGGCAGATGCTGCAACACTCGGTTTGAATTTTGACTGCTTTTGGAGTTTTGCTTTGCATAGTGATGTATATGATATATCCTGCACCTTATTCCATAAGGAAAGAGCCGAGATCCCTTCACCGGGAGTGACCTCTTTAGCAAAACTAATAAAAGCCTCAAAATCACTCCATTTCAAAATTCACATGATTCTACGACGATAGAAAGTTCATTACGCAATAGGTTTTCAAAAAAACCTGTCGTAGCCCTCCGTCATTTCAGATAAGAACTGTTTAGTATTCGTGCTGCGTTTGTTGGCCTTTGTCAAGGCGTAGTGTGCAGTAGCTGAATGGTGCTTATCTGCTTATGCATATGATGCAGATTGTTTTGGGGTAGTCGTACGACCTTGTTGGCCTTTGTCAAGGGTCGTGCGGGTGGGTTTGATTCAATCAAGAAATGACGGGTTGAACTTGACTAATATCCTATGATTTGTTGGCCTTTGTCAAGGTCATAGGGGTTAGGGGCAAAATATTATCGGGAATTTCAAGTGTTGAGATTTGCAATGAGATTGCATACCTTTTATGAGATAGTTGGATCCCGATACTCACTGTGAGTAATTGTTACTCCCGGGAGAGTTTTACACAGGACAATTAGCCGATCAAGTAGGTGTCTAGAAAAGTGTCAACAGGGTTACGCCTCTGGGAAAACGAGGTTTGCTTTAATTAGGTCCGTGCGAAAGCACGGGGAACCTCCCTCAAAGTATCGACACTGGCCTGGCTGAAAGATCAGCGAAGTTGTAGGGTGTAATTAATCCCGGCTAGTCTTTCCTTTTAGGGTTTGAAGGAAGATTTGATAAAAACAGTGGGAACCATCCTGATTAGACAAAATAATAACCATTCTGATCTTGCAAGAGCATGCGCTAAAGTGTTTTCTTCTCTCTCTCCAGGTAGCGACCATATCATGCCTTAATCAAGATAATAATATGGATGTATTAACCGAACCCGAATGTTATACTGTGCTGGGGAACGTTGGTTCTGTTCTTTCTTATAAGAGTTATAGGACTGAACAGGATATAGGGGAATACCAGGATTCCCATGCCACCCGTATGAAAAAAGTACATGTTGATGCATTTTCTTCGGGTGTGTTCATTACAGAGAACTGTTTCTCCATTTCCTCTACGTCCTGGGTATTAGATATCGGGTCAGGATCCCATATATATAATCAGTTACATGGGCTTAGGAAAGGTAGAGAACTTGGAGAAGGTGATAAAGACATAAGGGTTGGAATGGTGCAATTATTGCAGCTAAAACCGTCGGGGAATATCACATTGTATTGCCAACTGGTAATACATTGATTCTGAACGAATGCTATTACATGCCGAACCTGATATGCAACATTATATCGGTTTCTTTGTTGAGTAAAGAAGGATATAATTTTGTATTACAGGATAATGGTATGAACATTTTCCTTAACCAAAAGTTGGTTGGATCAGGCATATTGTGCAATGGAATTTATGTTCTAAATCAATCAACGGTTCTAAATATAACAAACACACACAAGAGGAAAAGTTCAGAAATGAACGAATCATTCTTGTGGCATTGTAGACTGGGTCACATCAATGTGACATGACTAGCCAAGTTGCATAAGGATGGATATTTGAACCCATTTGAATTTTCATCTTATGACACTTGGCAGTCATGTCTCAAAGGCAAGATCACCAAAACTCCGTTTACGGGACACGGAGAGAGAGTTACGGAACTCTTGGGACTGGTACATAGTGATGTATGCGGCCCCATGTCTACACATGCCAGGAATGGTTCTGTGTACTTCATTACATTCACTGACGTCTCTCTAGATTCGGATATGTGTTCCTGATGAAATACAAATCAGAAGCTTTTGAGAAATTTAGAGAATATAAACAAGAAGTCGAGAACCAAACCGGGAAAAGTATTAAAATCCTTTGATCTGATCGAAGAGGTGAATACTTGAGCAATGAATTCCTGGACTTCCTAAAAGAGAATGGGATTCTCTCTCAGCCGACTCCTCCATATACAATACAGCACAACGGTGTATCGGAACGAAGGAACCGCACCCTATTAGATATGATGAGCACAACTCAGTTACCTATTTCCTTCTGGGGGTATGCGCTGGAGACAGCAGCATACCTATTGAATCGAGTTCCATTTAAATCTGTACCTACCACTCCATATGAGATTTGGAGTGGGAAGAGACCATGTCTTAAATGAGTTAAGATATGGGGTTGTCCGGCCTATGTCAAAACGCAAAATCCGGACAAACTCGAGGCACGGTCAGTTCTATGCAAGTTTGTGGGATATCCCAAACATTCACATGGATATCTTTTCTACCATACTAAGGAACAAAAAGTGTTTGTTTCTCGACATGCCACCTTTTTAGAAAAGGAATTTCTTACAAAAGAAATTAGTGGCGACAAGGTAGAACTGGAAGAAATTACGGCTACACAAACTCAAACTGAAGATTTAGTGGAACCGGAGGATTCGATAGTTCCCAACGAACCTCAGCCTCTCCGCCGATCTAGTAGGGTTCCTCACCCACCTGAGAGATACTACGGTTTTCTCGTAGATGGTGGGAGCGAGGATTGCATCATGGTTGATGATGACCCAACTAGCTTCGAGCAGGCCATCACGAGTGGGGACTCAGTGAAATGGCTGGATGCAATGTGGTCCGAGATGGAATCCATGTACACCAACAAAGTATGGACTTTGGAAGATGCTCCTGAAGGGGTAAAACCCATTGGGAGCAAGTGGATCTTCAAGAAAAAACTTTGTGTAGATGGGAAAGTGGAGACTTTCAAAGCTAGACTTGTTGCAAAGGGTTTTCGTCAAAGACCAGCTGTGGACTATGACGAAACTTTTTCTCCAGTGGCTATGCTTAAATCCATCCGGATCATGCTTTCCATCGCTGCATATCATGACTACGAAATCTGGCAAATGGATGTTAAGACCGCCTTTCTAAACGGTGATTTAGAAGAGTGCGTGTACATGACTCTGCCAGAGGCTTCGTAGATAGTGGGAGCAGCAGGAAGGTGTGCAAGCTACTTAAATCCATTTATGGATTAAAGCAAGCATCGCGGAGTTGGAACATCTACTTTGACGTCGTTATCAAAGAGTTTGATTTCGTCAAAAACGTAGATGAACCTTGTATCTACAAGAAAGTGGCAGAGAGTAAGGTTGTCTTCCTCGTATTATACGTGGACGACATACTCTTGATAGGAAATGACATTCCTATGCTGCAATCGGTCAAGCTCTTCTTATCATAAAGATTCTCAATGAAAGATCTAGGTGATGCCTCCTGCATATTGGGAATTAGGATCTATAGAAATAGATCTAAAAGGATATTGGGATTGTTCCGGTCCAGGTACATTGACACCATACTAAAGAGGTTTAGTATGGAAGAGTCCAAACGTGGGTTTTTACCCACGATCTCAGGGCTCACTCTCTCCAAAGAGATGTCTCCCAAGACTGATTTGGAGAGAGCTCGCATGCAAGGGATACCCTATGCTTCGGCAATAGGCTCTATCATGTACGCGATGCTATGTACCAGACCCGATGATGCATACTCACTAAGTGTAGTGAGTAGGTATCAAGCTGATCCTGGAGAGAGTCACTGGACAGCTGTGAAGAGCATTCTCAAGTACTTGCAAAGGACTAAAGAGATGCTCTTGGTGTATGGTAACGGAGAACTCCAAGTGGAGTCCTTTACCGATTCGAGCTTCCAGAGTGATAAGGACGACTCTAAGTCGCAGTCGGGATTTGTCATTACCCTTTACGGAGGGGCGGTTAGCTGGAAGAGTTCCAAGCAGGAAACCGTGGCAGACTCGACGATGGAGGCTGAATACATCGCTGCCAACGATGCTGCCAAAGAGGCTGTCTGGATCAAGAAGTTCATTACTGAACTTGGAGTGGTTCCATCCATTGAGCATCCAATACCTTTGTATTGCGATAACAATGGAGCGGTGGCATTGGCCAAGGAACCCAGGTCCCATCAGCGATCCAGGTATATTCTGAAACGGTATCACCTGATCCGGGAGATAGTTGATTGCCGGGAGATCGAGGTCAGGAGGGTTGACATGAAGAATAACACAGCGGATCCACTCACGAAGGCCATTCCCCAGATACAGTTTGAGAGACACTTCGGGATGCTTGGTATGCGATACTACAGCAGCTGGCCCTAGTGCAGGTGGGAGATTGTTAGTTGTATGTATGCCCTAGAGGCCAGTATTGTACAGATGATGTATATTATATTGGATGCTTGGACATATATAGAGAGGACTTTCTTGCTCGATATGATAGTATGCTATCTGGTTGCACTTTACTTTAACATGTATACTTGTCTCTTTATACTGTCTTATAGTTACATGTTGGTAAAGCCCTTAGGATGTGTACTTGACTACCTGGACTATGATGCGGATCATACTAGTGGGGACATGGTAGTCCATAAGTACATCCTTCAAGGTCCCTAGTCGTGGGTGTATCGAGACGGGGCATCGATATACCAGTGTAGACTAGCGTATGCGCTTCTCGAACCATGAGACGGGCGATGGATGACCCCATATCCATTAGTGTTTGACAACCGAGATGGTATACGGGTGCTCAGTGGAGACTGGGTACACTGGACGGACTCGCCGAGAACTCCCAGATGGTATTATACCTCACGTCAGATGGCGGTTCTCTGGTAACCCTTGTGCAGGTTAGTCTATAGACCCGAGATCGTCATAGTGTCTTGTGTGATTCCCACTGTGCTTTGATTTCCACCTTACCACGTCCATGAGGGCATGCAAAACGGTGGTTTTTGGGTACAGTCCTGAGTCACATGGAGGCAATGAGCGATAGGAAGGGTTTCGTTTCTCCCGGTATTGGGGGTTGATGTTGCGCTGTGCTCGATTGGCCATAAAAGAGAAGTCCCTGGCCAGGGCTGTTTTAGAGATTTACTGGTAAGTGTTACCAGTAGTTTCTCGACCCGTTATGTGCCTCACATCGGCACGACATATCGGTTATTGGGGTCTGACGTTTACCACCCCTAGACTTGATATGCGACATATCAGACGAGGAGACCGGACGGTACGGGAAGTATTACCGGCAGGCTTTTACAGGAGTTGGAGCGGGCTTGCTTGCTGATCTTCTGATCGCTCAATACCCAGGTAGCCGTTACGTCCAGCTAGTACCGCTGACGGCTTGTGGGTGTTTGATGCGATCATCACCTACTGCCGGCGGATTAACGATTCTTTAGAGTCCTACACAGAGGTTTTACTGGCTCAGGCAAAATGAAATAGGAGCACGTATGTGATATGTGCAGGACCGAGAATAATGCGTGTATGTGATACCGTATTCTATTCTCGCGACTTTTTGTATCGGTCGGTTATATATGATATAGCCGGGTTATCGAATCAAGTGTTGATTCGATAAGTCGATACATTGAATGTTAGTCGGTAATATGTGATATGACCGGATTATTAAGTCAAGTATTGATTTAATAATTTATTGTATAATTGTATATTTGATATACTAGTTTATATTTACTAACACTTGTTCACTTTAGGGTTTTTCTCACATGTGCACACTTTATTATATATATGTGATATATATTAAAAAGTGTTTTCTTTTTGTATCATGGTTAATGATAAACTAGACTTGGGTGTGTAAGACATACACCATTCTATGTATTTTGGTGGGTTATGGTTATTTAAGATAATTACAAATTTAGTGGATATTTGGAAAGAGCATGAAGCTTGTAGAAGCTTACTTTGCTTTGACAAAGTCTACTAGCTTTGTCTTTACCTTAGATTCCTTTTAACCCAACCATAATCAATTAGCTATGGTTATGCCTCTACAAGAGTTAGTATATGATACTCACTCACCATGGTTACACTTCTCACTTGATCATTATCCTCTTTTCTTTCTTTAGTTCATCTTCTTCTTCATTTGCAAAAAGAAAAAGCTTGCTAGGGTTTGATCAAAAGTGAGAAAGCTTGTGAGAAATAAAATTCTAAAGAGAACCCACTTCCTATTTCTCCATCCTCTACTAGACTAGCACTTTAGTTTAGGGTGTTTACTTCACTAATTCTCTAGTTAGTGAAGTAGGAGCTTGAGTCGGAATTTCCTCGACGTAGATCATCTCCGGCCATGGAGACTTCAAGCAAGGTCGCATCTTTCGTCTCGTGAAGCCATGCAAGAGTCCAGAAGTACCTTGATCGCAGCGAAGGGACTTCAACTAGGAGCTAAAGAAGTGAAGGACCGATCTACAAAGGTTGTATTTCGTATTCCCTTTAAAGTAAAGTTGTTTGCTTGCTATTAGTTTCGCTTAAACTCTAGTATACGATCTTGCTTAGTGTTATTCGGCACATAAAAATTTAATTTTGGCATGGTTGATGCCTTGTAGAGCCTTGTTAGTGTGCCTAGTAACCCTACAAGGGATACCCTATGCTTCGGCAGTAGGCTCTATCTGTAGGGTTCCTAGGCACACTAAAGAGGTTCCATAAGGCATCTACCGTGCCAAATTCAAATTTTATGTGCCAAGAAACCCTAATATAAATCGTTAACTAGAGGATAGGCGAAACAAACAAGCAAGCAAACTACTTTGCTACTAAGTGAATGAAAATACAACCTTTGTAGATCCGGTCCTCCACTTCTTTAGCTCCGTGATGACGTCCCTTCGCTGCGATCACCGGGATCCCGGACTCTAGCGATGGTTTCGTCGGAGAAATGAGCGGGCTAGGTCGTTGACTTCGATGCCGAAGATGATCTATGTTGAGGCAACTCTAACTCAAGCTCCATCTTCCCTTGGTCATGAAACTTATGAAGATAACACACTCTACTACATGGCAAGTGATAGAGGATGAAGAAATAGGAAGTGGGTTCACTTTGGATTTGGATTTCTCACTTGATTTCATCACTTAGAAATTTTCAAGAAAGCTTTCTTCTTCACTTGAAGAAGATGATCAAGAAGAAGGAAAAAGAATTATCTACAAAATAATAAATCAAGTGAATCTTATCATAATGCAACCATGGGTGAAGTAACACATGTAGAGAATAAAATAGGGTTTAGGTTTAATGGTTAGGTTAAGGCAAAAGACAAAATGGCTAGACTTTTCAAAGCTTTATGAAGCTTCAAGTAAAAACCAAAGAAAGCCACCATTTTTATTTCTTGCCAAAAATAAATGAATAAAATAAATAAAACAAATAAAACCTGACCATTAACCTAAACATGGTTAAAGTGATACACACACCCAAGTTTGCATGTATCATCAAACATGATACAAACTAGTGCACAAACATATATCATATATACAATGTGCACAATCAAGTGAGAAAATAATCTTAAGTGAACCAATACTAGTTAATGTAAAGTAATATATCAAATATATAATTATACATTAAATCATTAAATCAACATTTGATTTAATGATCTGGTCATATTGCATATAACCGACTAATATCAAGTGTATCATCATATCGAATCAACATTTGATTCGGTAACCCGGCTATATCTTATATAACCGTCCGATGATACAACTCGCGAGAATAGAATTCAGTATCACATACTGGTATTATTCTCGGTCCCGCACATATCTCATATACGCTCCTATTTCGTTTCGCTTGAGCCAGGAAGCCTCTGTGTAGGACTCTAAAGGCTCGTCAATACGCCGGCAACAGATGATGATCATATCAAACACCCACAAGCCGCAAGCAGTCTGCTAAACGTAACGGCCACCCGGGTATTGAGCGATCAGAAGATCAACGAGCAAGCCCGCTCACACTCCTGTGAATCCAACCAGTAACACTTACCGTACAGTCCGGTCTGTTCGTCTGATATGTCGCATATCTCGCCTAGGGGTGGTAAACGTCAGACCCCAGTAGCTTGATAAGTCATGTCGATACGTGATCTATAACAGTTCGAGATACTACTGATAACACTTACCAGTAAATCTCAGCAACCTTGGCTAGGGATTTTCGGTTATAGCCAATCGAACACAGCGCAACATCAACTCCCTATACCGGGAGAGACAAATCCCCTCCTATCGCTCATTGCCTCCATGTGATTCGGGACTGTACCCAAAAACCACCGTTTTGCATGCCTTCTTGGACGTGGTAAGGTGGAAATCAAAGCACAGTGGGAATCACACAAGACTCTATGACGATCTCGGGTCTACAGACTAACCTGTACCAGTGTCACCAGAGAACTGCCATCTGACGTAAGGTATAATACTATCTGGGAGTTCTCGGCGAGTCCGTCCAGTGTATCCAGTCTCCACTGAGCACCCGTATACCATCTCTGATGTCAAACACCAATGGATATGGGATCATTCATCGCCCATCTGTATGGGTCGAGAAGGTATACGCTAGTCTACTCTGGTATATCGATGCCCCATCTCGATACACCCACGACTAGGGACCTTGAAGGATGTACTTATGGACTACCATGTCCCCCCTAGTATCATCCGCATCATAATCCAGGTAGTCAAGTACACATCCTAAGGGCTTTACCAACATGTAACAGAGAGACAATCAGTGTACACATTAAGATAAAGAGCAACCAGATAGCATACTATCATGTCGAGCAAGAAAGTCCTCCCTATATATGTCCTAGCCTCCACTACAATATACATCCTATGTACAGTAATGGCCTCTAGGGCATACATATAACTAACAATCTCCCACTTGCACTAGGGCCATCTGTAGCAGTGGTTGCAGTATCTCATATTCAACCATCCCATAAAAGTCTCTCTCTGGGAAAAGGCCTTTGTGAGTGGATCCGCCTTGTTGTCCTCTGAGTCTACTCTCCTTACCTCGATCACCCTGGAGATCAACTATCTCCATGATCAGGTGATGCTACCTCAGAATACATCTGGGTCACTGATGGGACCGTGGTTCCTGGGCCAAAGCTACACTTCCATTGTCACACAATGGTAGGAACCTAGTTCATCTCATGAACCAATATACACCCAAACTGGCTCTTTGGTAGTATCTTTAATAGCGATGTCACCTGCCTTTATCGTCTAGTTTGCCACGGTATCTAGCTTGGAACTCTTCCAACATACCGTCCCTCCACTGAGGGTAAAGACAATGTCTGCGACTGACATTCAGTCGTCCTTATCACCCTGGAACCTTTCCAGTGATTCTCCCCAGGATCCATTGATACCATCTTACTACACCTAATGAGAATCCTAACATCCATTTAGATCTATCTCATAGATCCAAAACCCAGGATTTAGTAGGTATCATTTTGATCCTATATGGAGAATCATTGTGATAAGCGGAGATTGACCGAGCGTAGTATAGAAAACTACTTCCCTATCAAGAGTATGTCATCCACGTACTCTACGAGGATCACCACCATATTCCCTACTACCTTTTTGTATATAAAAGGTTCATCTACCATTTTGATGATATCAAACTCTTTGACTAACACATCAAAACAGACGTTCCAACTCCGCGATGCCTGCTTTAATCTGTAAAGCAACTTGCACACGTTTACGAAGCCCTCTGGCTGTGTACTTATAGACGTTCTCTTCTAAATCAATATTTAGAAAAGCATTCATGACACCCAACCACTAGATATCGTAGTCATGATATGCAGCAATGGTAAGTAGGATCTGGATGGACTTAAGCATAGCCACTTGAAAAGGTTTCATCATTTTCCACGCCTGGTTGATGACGAAAACCTTTAACAAGTCTAGTCTTTGAAAGTCTCAAATTTTCCATCTACACCAAGTAATCTTCTCAAGATATACTTGCTCCTGATGAGGATTTAACCCTTCAGATAAAGCAACCAAAGTCCATACTTTGTCGGTGTATAAGGATTCCATCTCAGATCGCTAAGCATCCAGCCATTCTTATAGAGTCCCACTCCTGATGGCCAGCTCGGAACTAGTTGGGTCATCATCTCATGATGCAATCCTCGCTCCCACTGTCATCGAGAAACTAAAGTATCTCTCAAGCGGATGAGGAACCCTACCAGATCGGCGGAGAGGCTGAGGTTTGTCGGGAACTATTAAATCCTTTGGTTCTGTCAAATCAACAGCTGCAGTTTTTTATAGCTGGAACCTTTCCAGTTGTACAGAACTGACATTGCCTGGATCTTGTCCGGATTTTGCTTTTGACATAGGCCGGACAATCCCAAATCTTAACTTACTTAAAAGATAGGTTCTTCCCATACCATATCACATATGAAGCGGTAGGCAACTGTTTTGATTTGAACCTTATTCAATAGGTTTGCAGCTTCTCAAGTGCATAACTCCCAAAAGGAAAGAGGAAACTCAGTAGTACTCATCATAGAGCACACCATATCACATAGGGTGCTATTGCTCCGCCCCTATATATCATCGTGCTATGGTGTATACGGAGGAGTAATGCTGACAGAGAATCTCATTCTCCTTTAGAATAGTCCAGGATTTCCGTGCTCAAGTATTCTCCTCCCTGATCACATCAAAGGACATAATACTTATACCCGTATTTTGGTTCTCTACTTCTAACTTATATTCTGTGATTATCTCAAAAGTTTCGGACTTTTGTTTCAACAGGAACATATATCTGAATCTTGAGAGATAATCAGTGAATGTAATTAAGTACAAAGAACCGGTCTTGGCATATGTAGACAGGGGACCTGTATACATCAGCACGTATCAATCCCAAGAGTTCACTAACTCTTTCTTTGTTTCCAACAAACAGAGCTGTGGTCATCGTATCTTTGTGACATGACCGGCAAGTTTCACAAGATGTAAATTCAAACTAATTTAAATATGCATCTAAATGTAACTTCAGCCAGTCGGGTCGCATTGATATGACCTAGTCTACAATGCTTCAAGAAGGATTCGTTCATTTCTGAACTCTTCCTCTTGTGTGTGTTCCGTATACTAAGAACTGTAGTTTGATTTAGAACATCAATGCTTTTAGATAACGTACCTGAACCGATCAACTCTTGATATAGGAAATGTTCAAAACATTATCCAATAAAACAAAATTTTATCATTTCTTTACTAATAAAGAGACTGATATGATTTTGTATATCAGGTTTGGTATCTAATAACATTCATTCAGAATCAATGTACTGGTAATACAGGGTGATAGTGACCAACAGACTTGGCTGCAACACTTGCACCGTTTTCTGTCTCATGAAACTTATCACCCGTTCTCAGTTCTCTACCTATCTGTAGCCCATGTAACAGATTACATCTGCGGGATCCTGATCCTGTATCATATACCCAGGACGTAAAGGACACTGAGAAACAGTTCTTTATAATGAACACACCCGAAGGAGATGCATCACATGCACTTTCTTCGTTTGGGCGGCATAGGAATTCTGGTATTCCCCTATTTCCTGCTCTGTCTTATAACAATTATAAGTTGGAGCGGGACCAACGTTCCCCAGCTCAGTATAACAAGCGGGTTCGGTCAATTCATCCGTATTATTATCTTGATTAAGGCGTAATATGGTCGCTATCTGGAGAGAGAGAGAGAGAAGAAAACACTCAGCGTATGCTCTTGCAAGATCAGATTGGTTATTATTTTATCTAATCAAGATGGCTCACACTGTTTTAATCAAATCTTCCTTCAAACCCTAAAAGGAAAGACTAGCCGGGATTAATTACACGCTACAAGTTCGCCAATCTTTCAGCCAGGCCAGTGTCGGTACTTTGAGGGAGGTTCCCCGTGCTTTCGCACGGACCTAATTAAAGTAAACCTCATTTTCTCAGAGGCGTAACCTCGTTAACACCTTTCTAGACACCTACTTGATCGGCTAATTGTAATATGTAAAACTCTCCCAGGAGTAACTCTTACTCGCAGCGGGTTTCAGGATCCAACTATCTCATAGAAGGTATACAATCTCATTGCAAATTTCAACACTTGAAATTCCCGATAATATTTTGCCCCAAACGATCTATGACCTTGACAAGGTCAACAAACCATAGACCGTAAGTCAAGTTCAACCCGTCATTTCTTGATTGAATCAAACCCACCCGCACGACCCTTGACAAGGTCAACAAGGCCGTACGACTACCCTAACCCAATCTGCATCATATGCATAAGCAGATAAATACTGGTTAACTACCGCACACTGCGCCTTGACAAGGTCAACAAACGCAGCACGAATACTAAGCAAGATTTATCTGAAATGATAGAGGGCTACGACAGGTTTTTCTGAAAACCTATTGCGTAATGAACTTGATATCGTTGTAGAATCAAATGATTTTAAAATGGAGTGTTTTTTAGGCTTTTTCTAGTTTTGCTAAAGGGGTCACTCCCGATGAAGAGATCGTCAGCCCTTTCCTCATCGAATAAGGTGCAGGATATATCTTGTACATCGCTGTGCAAAGCAAAAACTATAGAAGCAATCAAAAGACAAACCGAGGGTTGTAGCATCTGCCAGTTATTGCTAAAGGGGTCACTCCCGGTGAAGGGATCTCGGCCCTTTCCTTATCGAATAAGGTGCAGGATATTCTACAAGGAACACCGCGATGCAAAGCAAGAACTGTAGCAACCTTTTTTTGAAAATTCGATTCCACAACATCTTAGGTTTCTTTTCTTTCATTAATCATATTAATGAAGTCCCATCATTTAAGTCACCTAAACATCACAGATAAATACGACGTACACTTATGCCATCCGCATTCGCCTCGATGTCCCCTCGTGCACCGTTAGGTTAGGTAACTAACGGCAGGGCAGGGCAGGGCTAGCGCGGGTGTAAAACATAAGTAACGTCTATATAATATATCGTATATACTATATACAACATCCATCACAGCATATCAAATGATCACATCACAGATATCGCAGCAGAAGAAACATATAAAACATTAGATATACTAGGACGTCCGTGTTTTTAATACGAGCCAGTATAAAACACAGATTCCACGGTCGCGATGAATAGCCAAACCCATACCCCTAGACCCCTACGAGAGCGGCAAGCAACCCTACCAATTCTAGAGTTAGGAGACCCACACTCGACTCCTCGAGTTGGTCTCCCACTGGACTCCAGAACCTGATTACTTGTGCTCTCCTCCTTGGGTCTATCCTAATGCGGAAAAGTAAATAATATACATCAACGGTGACATCTTCCGCAGCCTGGAAGTGCCCCAATAAAAGAATATTACATACAAGTTTTTACATGAATGAAAATGAAAAACACTCATCTCACATAAAAAAAAACCGGCTATTCAAACTCGACGATCCAATATAACATATCCAACAACACATAACATCACATGTCATCAACATAAGTAAACATGGATATCCCAATTGTCGTTGACATATAGCAATGAAACCGGCGATATCACATATTACACTTACGGTCACAGAAAAGAAAGTGTAAAACTACAACAGTTGGAATCCGCAACCTCCTTAGACATCGCATGCCTAACGATCTGAATTCCTTAGACATCACATGCCTAACAATTATAAACCCCGCATTTTAGTCTCATTATCGAAAACTCTTTTCAATATCAAGTCAGGCAATTCAACAAGATTCTCGACATTTTGATCGAATGCTCGTCGCAAACTTTAGTAGGCGGCCGCATCCCCAATGCCGTCGACGAAGTGCACCAAGGCGGAACACCGCTGCCGCAAGCACCCGAACGGATGCTTTCGGCGATGGGGTTCTCCTACAGTCACTTGGTCGGGGCTATGGAGTGTGGCTGTCTATTAAGTTTACCCGGCGAGTATCCGCGTACGCTACGTGATTGCGACAGACTTTTGATCGCATCAAAATCCCGTGGCAACCGATCAAGTGAGACTAAACTGCTAGATTCATAACATTCAAATCAGTTATCCCATAACTTCTTGTGGATTCCAAATATTGTATCACATTCCAGATAAATAGAAAATGTTAAACTTTCCGATCGAACAATCAAACACCAAAGTTTTCCCGAAACAGCTCAACACATGAAATAAGTTTAAAAACATTCACTTCATGCCACAGTTCCAACGGTCCAGCCGTAGAAGGGTCAAGCCAACGCCTCACATGTGGCACGCCGTACTGCCCCAAACCCTAAGGTTCAAAGGGCAGTTCAAGACGGTCACATAATCGAGTTAAGCTTTGTTGTCTTCTAGAGGGTCCATCGCGTTACTTGCACTACTTAGAACGTTCTTAAACTATGGAAAAATCCAACACTTGGAAATTTTCCGGCAGGGGAAAAATTGGGTGTTTATATCCGGTCGAACTTTTTAACGGTTTCTAAAATATCCGGAAAAACATAAACGAAGTTAAATTATCCGATCGAATTAACGAGTGCCCAATAAAACCCTAGAAAACTCAACACTTGAGTGGAATTAAAAAATTCCCAGAAAAAAATGACAAGAAAGGACCTAAGAATAAATATGTGAAGTTTGAGGGACTAATTCACAATTTTGGCCGCGGAAGCGCCGCCAAACCCTTGGTTTGGCCGCGGTTCCGCGGTCAAAATTTTGAGCTAGAGGTCCGTACTTCACAGTAATTCTTAGAGTTTCCTGTTTAATTTTCTGAGCATTTTTAATTCACAAAAATCCACAGTTTGAAAAAATGTACAGAGAAGGGTTTTGATCGGGGTTTAGGGGTTCGATCGGATCTCTAACTTCGTCTACACTTAGCCTAAAGCTCTAGCTAGGCTCTGATACCACTGTAGGGTTCCTAGGCACACTCAAGAGGTTCCACAAGGTATCTACCATGCCAAATTCAAATTTTATATGCCGAGAAACCCTAATATAGATCGTTAACTAGAGGATAGGCGAAACAAACAAGCAAGCAAACTACTTTGCTATTAAGTGAATGGAAATACAACCTTTGTAGATCCGGTCCTCTACTTCTTTAGCTCCGTGATGACGTCCCTTTGCTGCGATCACCGGTATCCCGGACTCTAGCGATGGTTTCGTCGGAGAAATGAGCGGGCTAGGTCGTTGACTTCGATGCCGAAGATGATCTACGTCGAGGCAACTCTAACTCAAGCTCCATCTTCACTTGGTCATGAAACTTATGAAGATAACACACTCTACTACACGGCAAGTGGTAAAGGATGAAGAAATAGGAAGTGGGTTCACTTTGGATTTGGATTTCTCACTTGATTTCATCACTTAGAAATTTTCAAGAAAGCTTTCTTCTTCACTTGAAGAAGATGATCAAGAAGAAGGAAAAAGAATTATCTACAAAATAATAAATCAAGTGAATCTTATCATAATGCAACCATGGGTGAAGTAACACATGTAGAGAATAAACTAGGGTTTAGGTTTAATGGTTAGGTTAAGGCAAAAGACAAAATGGCTAGACTTTTCAAAGCTTCATGAAGCTTCAAGTGAAAACCAAAGAAAGCCACCATTTTTATTTCTTGCCAAAAATAAATGAATAAAATAATTAAAACAAATAAAACCTAACCATTAACCTAAACATGGTTAAAGTGATACACACACCCAAGTTTGCATGTATCATCAAACATGATACAAACTAGTGCACAAACATATATCATATATACAATGTGCACAATCAAGTAAGAAAATAATCTTAAGTGAACCAATACTAGTTAATGTAAAGTAATATATCAAATATATAATTATACATTAAATCATTAAATCAACACTTGATTTAATGATCCGGTCATATTGCATATAACCGACTAATATCAAGTGTATCATCATATCGAATCAACATTTGATTCGGTAACCTGGCTATATCTTATATAACCGTCCGACGATACAAATCGCGAGAATAGAATTTAGTATCGCATACTGTTATTATTCTCGGTCCCACACATATCTCATATGCGCTCCTATTTCGTTTCGCTTGAGCCAGGAAACCTCTGTGTAAGACTTTAAAGACTCGTCAATACGCCGGCAACAGGTGATGATCATATCAAACACCCACAAGCCGCAAGCGGTCTGCTAAACGTAACGGCCACCCGGGTATTGAGCGATCAGAAGATCAACGAGCAAGCCCGCTCACACTCCTGTGAATCCAACTAGTAACACTTACCGTACAGTCCGGTCTGTTCGTCTGATATGTCGCATAACTCGCCTAGGGGTAGTAAACGTCAGACCCCAGTAGCTTGATAAGTCGTGTCGATACGTGGTCTATAACAGTTCGAGATACTACTGATAACACTTACCAGTAAATATCAGCAACCCTGACCAGGGATTTCCGGTTATAGCCAATCGAACACAGCGCAACATCAACTCCCTATACCGGGAGAGACGAATCCCCTCCTATCGCTCATTGCCTCCATGTGATTCGGGACTGTACCCAAAAACCACCATTTTGCACACCCTCTTGGATGTGGTAAGTTGGAAATCAAAGCACAGTGGGAATCACACAAGACTCTATGACGATCTCGGGTCTACAGACTAACCTGTACCAGTGTCACCAGAGAACTGCCATCTGACGTAAGGTATAATACCATCTGGGAGTTCTCGGCGAGTCCGTCCAGTGTACCCAGTCTCCACTGAGCACCTGTATATCATCTCTGATGTCAAACACCAATGGATATGGGATCATCCATCGCCCATCTGTATGGGTCGAGAAGGTATACGCTAGTCTACTCTGGTATATCGATGCCCCGTCTCGATACACCCACGATTAGGGACCTTGAAGGATGTACTTATGGACTACCATGTCCCCACTAGTATGATCCGCATCATAGTCCAGGTAGTCAAGTACACATCCTAAGGGCTTTACCAACATGTAACAGAGAGATAATCAGTGTACACGTTAAGATAAATAGCAACCGGATAGCATACTATCATGTCGAGCAAGAAAGTCCTCCCTATATATATCCTAGCCTCCACTACAATATACATCCTATGTACAGTAATGGCCTCTAGGGCATACATATAACTAACACTATCATGTATGCGATGCTATGTACCAGACCCGATGTAGCATACTCACTAAGTGTAGTGAGTCGGTATCAAGCAGATCCTGGAGAGAGTCACTAGATAGCTGTGAAGAACATTCTCAAGTACTTACGAAGGACTAAGGAGATGTTCTTGATGTATGGTAACGGAGAACTCTAAGTGGAGTCCTTTACCGATTCCAGCTTCCAAAGTGATAAGGACAACTCTAAGTCACACTCTGGATTTGTCTTTACCCTTAATGAAGGGGCGGTATGTTTGAAGAATTCCAAACAGGATACCGTTGCAGACTAGACGATGGAGGCTGAATACATCGCTGCCAACGATGCTGCCAAAGAGGCTGTCTGGATAAAGAAGTTCATTAGTGAACTTGGTGTGGTTCCATCCATTAAACATCCAATACCTCTGTATTGCGATAACAATGGATCTGTGGCTTTGGCCAAGGAACCCAGGTCTCATCAAAAGTCCAGACATATTCTGAGGCGGTATCACCAGATCAGGGAGATAATTGATCGCCGGAAGATAGAGGTCAGGAGAGTAGATACGAAGGACATCACTGCGGATCCACTCACGAAGGCCATTCCCCATATACAGTTTGAGAGATTATTCGGGATGCTGGGTATGAGATACTACAGCAGCTGGCCTTAGTGCAAGTGGGAGATTGTTAGTTATGTATATACCATAGAGGCCATTGTTGTACATATGATGTATATTATAATGGATGCTTGGATATATATAGAGAGGACTTTCTTGCTCGTCATGATAGTATGCTATTTGGTTTCATTTTATCTTAACATGTTGACTTGTATTGGTTTACTGTCTTACTCTCACATGTTGATAAAGCCCTTAAGATCTGTACTCGACTACTGGGACTATGATGGGATCATACTAGTGGGGCCACGGTAGTCGATGAGTACATCCTAAAACTGTTCCTAGTCGAGGGTATATCGAGACAGGGCATCGATAAACCAGAGTAGACTAGCGTATACGCATCTTGACCCATATGATGGGCGATGGATGATCCCATATCCATCGGTGTTTGACATCAAGGATGGTATACGGGTGCTCAGTGGAGACTGGGTACACTGGACGGACTCGCCGAGAACTCCCAGATGGTGATATACCACACGTCAGATGGCAGTTCTCCGGTGACACTGGTACAGGGTAATCTGTAAACCCGAGATCGTCATAGAGTCTTGTGTGATTCCAACTGTGCTTTGATTTCCACCTTACCACGTCCAAGAGGGCATGCAAAATGGTGGCTTTTGGGTGCAGTCCCGAATCACATGGAGGCAATGAGCGATAGGAGGGGATCCGTCTCTCCCGGTATAGGGAGTTGATGTTGTGCTGTGTTCGATTGGCTATAACTGGAAGACCCTGGCCAGGGCTGATATAGAGATTTTACTGGTAAGTGTTACCAGTAGTTTCTCAACCCGTTATGAGCCTCACATCGAGACGACTTATCGGTTACTGGGGTCTGACGTATACCACCCCTAGACTAGATATGCAACATATCAGATGAAGAGACCGGACTGTACGGGAGTGTTACTGATTGGATTCACAGGAGAATGTACAGGCTAGCTTGTTGATCTTCTGATCGCTCAATACCTGGGTGGCTGTTACGTTTAGCTGACCGCTTGCAGCTTGTGGGTGTTTGATATGATCATCACCTGCTACCGGCGTATTGACGATTCTTTAGAGTCCTACACAGAGGTTTCTTGACTCAGACAAAATGGAGTAGGGGCATATATGTGATATGTGCAGGACCGAGAATAATACGATATGAGAATGGGCTTGGGATTCGACACACTATCCTATACTGCCTGCACACTATTCTGCATGTGTTTGCTAGGCTAGAAAATGATTAGAAATGCAGCAGATTTTATATATCCTATAATATGTTTCAAAACCGTAATTTAAATTCAAGTTTAGTGACTTAAGACTATCTAGCTAAATCTAGAGACACTACTAAGCTAAAACAGCAACACTAACACATAATAGGGTTGATTAAGCTAAAATAACTCTAACATAGCTTAAATCTTACCTAAATCACAAAACTAGCTCTAAACTCACACTATTCGCTAACCGAAGCTAAAACAACACATGCAAGCAAAGAAAAGGAGTTGGGTTCAGAGATTATACCTCACCCTCGATCCTACGATGCAGGAGAACGAGGAGGAGAAGAAGTGCTGCGGCTGCTGTTGCTGGGGTGCTACTGCTGCTGATGCTTGTTGCTGCTGCTTGAGGCTGCTGCTGTTGCTGCTGGTGCTGGTGCTGCTGCTGCTGAGGCTGCTGGGGCTGCTGCTGCTGTTGTAATGTGTGTGTGTGAGAGTGAGTGAGAGTGAGTGAGATGTGGGGAAAAATGGGAGGCAAAACAAAAGAGAATGAGAGCCTACACTAGTCAACCCCTCTCTCTCTCTCTCATTTAATGCAAGCATGGCTCATGCCATGATGCACTCCATCTCTCTCATTTAATGCAAGCATGGCACTTGCCATGATGCCCACCCTCTCTCTCTCTTCCCAAGTCAACACAAAAGAAAATTTAAATCCTTTTTCATAAAAAAAATACCCTTAATTAAAATCATTTTTACTTAAAAAGGGTGGGTTAGTCTACCATGGTTGTTAAACACGGTTTAACCCAAATTAAGCCCTAGTTAACATGCACATGTGTGTGCAAGCTTAGAAAAATTCTAATAAAATATTCATTAAATTTGATAAAATATTTGAAAATCAATTTGGTAAACTTTTTATTAAAAACCGTTTATTTAAATATAAATAGCCACTAAACACATCCTAAGGTATTACAATCTTCCCCCCTTAAAGAAATTCGTCCCCGAATTTAAAAATAAAGCTACGCATACCTTCAAAGAGATGAGGGAATTTCTTCTGCATCTCGCCCTCGGCCTCCCAAGTGATCTCTTCACCATTCGGGCTGCGCCAAAGCACTTTCACTGATGGCAAGACCTTCGATCTAAGTTGCTTCACCTGCCGGTCCAATATCACGACTGCCTGCTCGGTGAACGAAAGATCGCTCTCGAGCTGAACGTCCTGATTCTGAATCATGTGCGAAGGGTCATGTAGGTATCTGTGAAGCATCGACACGTGGAATACGGGGTGAACATCTAGGAAGTCGGGTGGAAGAGCCAAACGATATGCTACTGCGCCCACATGCTCGAGGATCTCGAAGGTACCTATGAATCTGGGGCTAAGCTTCCCCTTCCGTCCAAACCTCATCACTCCCTTCATCGGAGAGACCCTCAGAAAAACGTGATCGCCAACTGCGAACTCTAATCTGCGGCGGCGTCTGTCAGCATACGATCTCTGCCTGCTTTGAGCTGTCTTCATCCTGTCTCGAATCAGCTGTATCTTGTCGGTCGTCTCCTGTACGATCTGTGGCCCCAAAATACTGCTCTCACTGAGCTCTGTCCAACAGACGAGCGATCTACATCTCCTCCCATACAAGGCCTCGAAAGGTGCCATCTGAATAATAATCTGGAAACTATTGTTGTAGGAGAACTCCACAAAGGGTAAATGATGATCCCAGCTACCACCAAAGTCTAAAACGCACGCTCGGAGCATGTCCTCGAGAGTCTGAATAGTCCACTCTGACTGGCCGTCGGTCTGCGGATGAAATTCTATGCTGAAACTCAAGCGGGTGCCCAAAGCCTCCTAAAGCCTCTGCCGTAGTTAGCTGGTAAACTGGGTGCCTCGGTCGGACACGATACATATTGGGACTCCATGCAGTCGTACTATCTCGTCGATGTAAATCTGGGCATACTGAGCAAATCCGAAAGTCGTCTTCACTGGCAGAAAGTGAGCCGCTTGTTAGTTATATGTATGCCCTAGAGGCCATTACTTTACATAGGATGTATATTGTAGTGGATACTGGGACATATATAGGGAGGACTTTCTTGCTCGACATGATAGTATGCTATCTGGTTACTCTTTACCTTAACATATATATATACTAATTGTCTCTCTGTTACATGTTGGTAAAACCCTTAGGATGTGTACTTGACTACCTGGACTATGATGCGGATCATACTAGTGGGGACATGGTAGTCCATAAGTACATCCTTCAAAGTCCCTAGTCATGGGTGTATCGAGACGGGGCATCGATATACCAGAGTAGACTAGCGTATACCTTCTCGACCCATACAGATGGGCGATGGATGATCCCATATCCATTGGTGTTTGACATCAGAGATGATATACGGGTGCTCAGTGGAGACTGGGTACACTGGACGGACTCGCCGAGAACTCCCAGATGGTATTATACCTTACGTCAGATGGCAGTTCTCTGGTGACACTGGTGCAGAGTAGTCTGTTCACCCGAGATCGTCACAGAGTCTTGTGTGATTCCCACTGTGCTTTGATTTCCACCTTACCACGTCCAAGAGGGCATGCAAAACGGTGGCTTTTGGGTACAGTCCCGAATCACATGGAGGCAATGAGCGATAGGAGGGGATTCGTCTCTCCCGGTATAGGGAGTTGATGTTGCGCTGTGTTCGATTGGCTATAATCGGAAATCCCTGGCCAGGGTTGCTGAGATTTACTGGTAAGTGTTACCAGTAGTTTCTCGAACTGTTATAGACCTCATATCGACACGACTTATCGAGCTAATAGGGTCTGACGTTTACCACCCCTAGGTGAGATATGCGACATATCAGACGAACAGACCGGACTGTACGGTAAGTGTTGCTGGTTGGATTCACAGGAGTATGAGTGGGCTTGCTCGTCGATCTTCTGGTCGTTCAATACCCGGGTGGCCGTTACGTTTAGCAGACCGCTTGCGGCTTGTGGGTGTTTGATATGATCATCACCTGCTGCCGGCGTATTGACGAGTCTTTAGAGTCCTACACAGAGGTTTCCTGGCTCAAGCAAAACGAAATAGGAGCACATATGAGATATGTGCTGGACCGAGAATAATACCAGTATGTGATACTGTATTTGATTCTCGCGATATGTAACATTGATCGGTTATATGCGATATAGCCGGGTTATCGGATCAAGTGTTGATTCGATAAGTTGTTAATATTGATATTAGTCGGTTATATGCGTTATGACCGGATCATTAAATCAAGTGTTGATTTAATGATTTAATGCATAATTATATATTTGATATATTACTTTGCATTAACTAGTATCGGTTCACTTAAGATGGATTTTCTCACTCGCATGTGCACATCGTATATGTGATATATTTTTTGTGCACTTGATTGTATCATGTTTGATGATACATGATGGCTAGGGTTTGTGTAAAGACTTATACCATTGTTATGTTAATGGTTAGGGTTTTGGTTTTATTCATTTATTTATTTATCTATTCATTTTTGAGAAATAGATAAAAGAAAAACAAAAGTGGTTTCTTTAATTCTTTCATGAAGCTTGTTGAAGCTTCATGAAGCTTGTTGAAGCTTTGACCAAAGCAACCATTCTTGTCTTCTTCTCTAACCCTAACCATTCAACCTAACTCAAGTTAACTCTCTACACTTGACCTTGGTTAAGATATGATAAGTGTGGATTTTTTTTTTAAAAAAATAACTTATCATAATATATTCTTTCTTCTTCTTCTTCATCTTCTTCAATGAAGAAAGCATAACTTCATCAATGGTGACTTGATGAAATGAGTGAGAAATCCAATTCTAAAGTGAACCCACTTCCTATTTCTTCATCCTCTATCTCTTGCCAAGTAGTATAGGATGTTTTCTTCACAAGTTTAATGGCTTAGTGAAGTTGGAGCTTGATCTTGTGATGCCTCGACGTAGATCATCTTCGGCATCGTAGTCGATGACCTAGCCCGCCCATTTCTCCGATGAAGCCGACGCTAGAGCCCGGGATTCGATTTGGACAGCGAGGAGACTTCATTGCGGAGCTATGGAGGTGGAGGACCGGATCTACAAAGGTTGTATTTCCGTTCTTGTAGTTAAGTTGTTAACTAGTTTCATTCTTTCGCCTAAAATTCTAGTTAACGATCCGTATTAGGGTTTCTTGGCACCCGTAAAATTTGAAATTGGCATGGTTGATGCCTTATGAGACCTCATTAGCGTGCCTAGGAACCCTACATTGGTATCAGAGCTACTAGGCATTAGATGTCGACCTATGGGGGGTTCTCACTGTGTGACAGTGTGGCGAAGCATAGGCTCTTACCCCCAGGGTGTCCCGAGACCGGAAGGTGTTCCGGCGGGTTGTAGTCCTCGCGAGGGGGCATGCGTAAAAAGTAGCGGCTGAGGGACCCGTTGGTGCTACGGCGACCCCATTGGATGGGGTGGCTGCCTGACCTACAGTGGTATCAGAGACTAGCTAGAGCCTTAGGCGATCCGTAGACGAAGTTTGAAACCCGATCGAACCGAAACCCTAAACCCAAAATTGCTCTCTGTACATTTTTCAATTTCAGGGATTTTTCCACATTAAAAATATGCAGAAAATTCAGCAGGGAATTGTAAGAATTACTGTGAAGCCCGTACCCAAGATTCCACAACATTGCGGCGGAACCACGGCATTAGCATGGCTAATGCGGCGGTTCCGCGGCAACTTTGTCCCTTCTCCCAGTAATTTTTGCACAGTAACTCTTAAATTTTATTGCTGTATTTTCTGGGAATTTTTAATTTGACTCAAGAGTTGAGTGGTCTGGGGTTGTATTGGGAATCGTAGATTCGATCGGATTGTCAAACTTTGTCTATGTGGTTTTCCGGATAATTTTTTGAATATGTTAAAAAGTTCGACCGGATATAAATACCCAATTTTTCCCCTGCCGGAAAATTTCTAAGTGTTGGATTTTTCCGTGGTTTAAAGACGTTCTAAGTAGTGCAAGTAACGCGATGGACCCTCTAGAAGACAACAAAACTTAACTCGATTATGTGATCGTCTTGAACTGCCCTTTGAACCTTAGGGTTTGGGGCAGTACGGCGTGCCACATGTGAGCCGTTGGCTTGACCCTTCTACGGCTGGACCGTCGGTACTGAGGCATGAACTGGATGTTTTTAAACTTGTTTCATGAGTTGAGCAGTTTCGGGAGAACTTGGGTGTTTGAATGTTCGATCGGAAAGTTTAACATTTTCTATTTATCTGGAACCGGATACAATAATTGGAATTCACAAATAGTTATGAGATAACTGAATGAATGTTATAAACATAGCAGTTTAGTCTCACTTGATCGGTTGCCACGGAATTTTGATGTGATCAAAAGTCCGTCGCAATCACGTAGCGTACGCGGATACTCGCCGGGTAAACTTAATAGACAGTCTCGCTCCATAGCCCCGACCAAGTGACTGTAGGAGAACCCTGTCACCGAAAGCATCCGTTCGGGTGCTCGCGGCAGCGGTGTTCCGCCTTGGTGCACTTCGTCGACGGTATCGGGGGTGCGGCCGCCTATTAAAGTTTGCGACGAGCATTCGATCAGGATGTCGGGAATCTTGTTGAATTGCCCGACTTGATATTGAAAAGAGTTTTCGATAATGAGACTAAAATGCGGGGTTTATAATTGTTAGGCATGCGATGTCTAAGGAGTTCATTTGATTAGGCATGCGATGTCTATAAAGGTTGCGGATTCCAACTGTTGTAGTTTTACACTTTCTTTTCTGTGACCGTAAGTGTAATATGTGATATCGCCGGTTTCGTTGCTATATGTCAACGACAACTGGGATGCGCATATTTACTTACGTTGATGACATGTGATGTTATGTGTTGCTGGATATGTTATATTGGATCGTCGTGTTTGAATAGCCGGGGGTTTTTATGTGAGATGAGTGTTTTTTCATTTTCATTCATGTAAAAACTTGTATGTAATATTCTTTTATTGGGGCACTTCCAGGTTGCGGAAGATGTCACCCTTTGTATATTATTTACTTTTCCGCACTAGGATAGACCTAAGGAGGAGGGCACAAGTAACCGGGTTCTGGAGTCCAGTGGGAGACCAACTCGAGGAGTCGAGTCCGGGTCTCCTAACTCTAGAATTGGTAGGGTTGCTTGCCGCTCTCGTAGGGGTCTAGGGGTGTGGGTTTGGCTATTCATCACGACCGTGGAATCCGTGTTTTATACTGGCTCGTATTGAAAACACAGACGTCCTAGTATATCCAATATTTCATATGTTTCTTCTGCTGCGATATCTGTGATGTGATCATGTGATGTTCTGTGATAGATACTATATATAGTATATATGATATATTATATAGACGTTACTTATGTTTTACACCCGCGCTAGCCCTGCCCCGCTCTGCCGTTAGTTACCTAACCTAACGGTGCACGAGGGGACATCGAGGCGAATGCGGATGGCATAAGTGTACGTCGTATTTATCTGTGATGTTTAGGTACTTAAATGATGGGACTTCATTAATGTGATTAATGAAAGAAAAGAAACCTAAGATGTTGTGGAATCGAATTTCAAAATAAAACAGGTAGCTACAGTTCTTGCTTTGCACAGCAGTATATATGATTTATCCTGCACCTTATTCGATAAGGAAAGGACCGAGATCCCTTCACCGGGAGTGACTCCTTTAGCAATAACTGGCAGATGCTACACACTCGGTTTGTCTTTTGATTGCTTTTAAGAGTTCTGCTTTGCACAGTGATATATATGATATATCCCGCACCTCATTCGACGAGGAAAGGACCGACGATCCCTTCACCGGGAGTGACTCCTTTAGTAAAACTAGAAAAGCCTCAAAAAAACTCCATTTTAAAATCATCTGATTCTACAACGATATCAAGTTCATTAAGCAATAGATTTTCTCAAAAACCTGTCGTAGCCCTCCGTCATTTCAGATAAGTTGTATATAGTATTCGTGCTACATTTGTTGGCTTTCGTCAAGGTGTAGTGTGCGGTAGCTATCTGCTGCTTATCTGCTGCATATGATGCGATTGGATTAGGGTAGTCGTGCGGCTTTGTTGGCTTTCGTCAAGGGTCGTGCGGGTGGGTTTAATTCAATCAAGAAATGACGGGTTGGACTTGACTAGTAGCCTATGGTTTGTTGGCTTTCGTCAAGGTCATAGGATGCTAGGGGCAAAATATTATCGGGAATTTCAAGTGTTGAAATTTGCAATGAGATTGCATACCTTCTATGAGATAGTTGGATCCCGATACCCGCTGCGAGTAAGAGTTACTCCTGGGAGAGTTTTATACATTACAATTAGCCGATCAAGTAGGTGTCTAGAAAGGTGTCAACGGGGTTACGCCTCTGGGAAAACGAGGTTTACAGTAATTAGGTTCGTGCGAAAGCACGGGGGACCTCCCTCAAAGTACCGACACTGGCCTGGCTGAAAGATTGGCGAACTTGTAGTGTGTAATTAATCCCGGCTAGTCTTTCCTTTTAAGGTTTGAAGGAAGATTTGATAAAAAGCAGTGGGAGCCATCCTGATTAGATAAAAACCAATCTATTCTTTCAAGAGCGCACGCTGAGTGTTTTCTTCTCTCTCTCTCCAGGTAGCGACCATATCACGCCTTAATCAAGATAATAATACGGATTATTGACCGAACCCGCTTGTTATACTGAGCTGGGGAACGTTGATCCCGCTCCAACTTATAATTGTTATAAGACAGAGCAGGAAATTGGGGATTACCAGAATTCCCGTGTCGCCCAAACGAAGACAGTGCATGTTGATGCATCATCTTCGGGTGTGTTCATTACAAAGAACTGTTTCTCAGTATCCTCCGCATCCTAAGTATATGATACCGGATCAGGATCCCAGATATGTAATCTGTTACATAGGGCTACAAAAGGGTAGAAAAACTGAGAACGGGTGATAAGTTTCATGAGACAGAAAACGGGGCAAGTGTTGCAGCCAAGTCTGTTGGTCACTGTCACCCTGTATTACCAATACATTGATTCTGAACAAATGCTGTTAGATACCAAACCTGATATACAAAATCATATCAGTCTCTTTAGTAGTAAAGAAATTATAAAATTTTGTATTGTTGGATAATGTTTTGAACATTTCCTATATCAAAAGTTGATCGGTTCAGGCACGTTATCTAAAAGCATTGACGTTCTAAATCAAACTACAGTTCCTAGTATATAGAACACACACAAGAAGAAGTGTTCAGAAATGAACGGATCCTTCTTGAGGCATTATAGAGTAGGTCATATCAATGCGACCCGATTGGCTGAAGTTACATTTAGATGCATATTTAAATCAGTTTGAATTTACATCTTGTGAAAACTTGCCAGTCATGTCACAAAGATTAGATGACCATAGCTCTGTTTATTGGAAACAGAGAAAGAGTTAGTAAACTCTTGGGATGATACATGTTGATGTATGTAAGGTCCCCTGTCTACATATGCCAGGACCGGTTCTTTATACTTCATTACATTCTCTGATAATCTCTCAAGATTCAGACATATGTTCCTGTTGAAACACAAGTCCGAACCTTTTGAGATATTCACAGAATATAAGCTAGAAGTAGAGAACCAATACGGGTATAAGTATTATGTCCTTTGATGTGATCGAAGAGGAGAATACTTGAGCATGGAAATCCTGGACTATTCTAAACGAGAATGAGATTCTCTCTCAGCATTACTCCTCCGTATACACCATAGCACGATGGTATATCGGGGCGGAGCAATAGCACCCTATGTGATTTGGTGTGCTCTATGATGAGTACTACTGAGTTTCCGATTTCCTTTTTGGGAGTTATGCACTTGAGAAACTGCATACCTATTGAATAGGGTTCCAATCAAATCAGTTGCCTACCGCTTCATATGTGATATGGAAAGGGAAGAGCCCATATCTTAAATTGGTTAAGATTTGGGGTTGTCTGGCCTATGTCTAAAGGCATAATCCGGACAAGCTCGAGGCAAGGTCTGTTATGTACAACTGGAAAGGTTCCAGCTATACAAACTGCAGATGATGGTTTGATAGAACCAAAGGATTCAATGGTAACCAACGAACCTCGGCCTCTCCGCCGATCTAGTAGGGTTCCTCACCCACCTGAGAGATACTTCGGTTCCTCTATGATAGTGGGAGCGAGGATTGCATCATGAGATGGTGACCCAACTAGTTTCGAGCTGGCCATCAGGAGTGGGACTCTGTAAGAATGGCTGGATGCTTAGCGATCTGAGATGGAATCCTTATACACCAACAAAGTATGGACTTTGGTTGCAATATCTGAAGGGTTAAATCCCCATCAGGAGCAAGTATATCTTGAGAAGATTACTTGGTGTACATGGAAAAGTTGAGACTTTCAAAGCTAGACTTGTTAAAGGTTTGCATCATTGACCAGGTATGGATCATGATGAAACCTTTTCTAAGGATCTATGCTTAAGTCCATCCAGATCCTACTTGCCACGGCTACATACCATGACTACGATATCTGGTGGTTGGGTGTCATGACTGCTGTTTTGGAAGAGAGCGTCTATAAGTACACAGCCAGAGGGCTTCGTAGACAGTGGGAGTAGCGGAAACGTGTGCAAGATGCTTTATAGGATAAAGCAGGCATCGCGGAGTTGGAACATCTGTTTTTGATGTTGTAGTCAAAAAGTTTGACTTCATCAAAATGGTAGATGAACCTTGTATATACAAAAAGGTAGTAGAGAGTATGGTATTGATCCTCGTAGAGTACGTGGATGACATACTCTTGATAGGGAAGGAGTTTCCTATGCTACGCTCGGTCAATCTCCGCTTATCACAAGGATTCTCCATAAAGGATCAAAGTGATACCTCCTAAATTCTGAGTTCTCATCTATGAGATAGATGTAATTGGATGTTAGGATACTCACTAGATGTAATGAGATGGTATCAATCGATCCAGGGGAGAATCACTGGAAGGGTTCCAGGGTGATAAAGACGACTGAATGTCAGTCACAGGCATTGTCTTTACCCTCAGTAAAGGGACGGTATGTTGGAAGAGTTCCAAGCTAGATACCGTGGCATAATAGATGATAAAGGCTGGATACATTGCTACTTAAGATGCTACCAAAGAGGCTGTCTGGGTGTATATTAGTTCATGAGATGAACTTAGTTCCTACCATTGTGAGACAATGGATTTGTGGCTCATGCCAAGGAAGGTCCGTCCCATCAGTGATCCAGACATATTCTAAGGCAGTATCACCTGATCATGGAGATAGTTGATCTCCAGGGTGATCGAGGTTACGAGAGTAGACTCAGAGGACAACACGGCGGATCCACTCACGAAAGGCCTTTTCCCAGAGAGAGACTTTTATGGGATGGTTGTGTATGAGATACTACAACCACTGCTATCAGATGGCCCTAGTGCAAGTGGGAGATTGTTAGTTATATGTATGCCCTAGAGGCCATTACTGTACATAGGATGTATATTGTAGTGGATGCTGGGACATATATAGGGAGGACTTTCTTGCTCGACATGATAGTATGCTATCTGGTTACTCTTTACCTTAACATATATATATACTAATTGTCTCTCTGTTACATGTTGGTAAAACCCTTAGGATGTGTACTTGACTACCTGGATTATGATGCGGATCATACTAGTAGGGACATGGTAGTCCATAAGTACATCCTTCAAAGTCCCTAGTCGTGGGTGTATCGAGACGGGGCATCGATATACCAGAGTAGACTAGCGTATACCTTCTCGACCCATACAGATGGGCGATGGATGATCCTATATCCATTGGTGTTTGACATCAGAGATGATATACGGGTGCTCCGTGGAGACTGGGTACACTGGACGGACTTGCCGAGAACTCCCAGATGGTATTATACCTTACGTCAGATGGCAGTTCTCTGGTGGCACTGGTGCAGAGTAGTCTGTTGACCCGAGATCGTCATAGAGTCTTGTGTGATTCCCACTGTGCTTTGATTTCCACCTTACCACGTCCAAGAGGGCGTGCAAAACGGTGGCTTTTGGGTACAGTCCCGAATCACATGGAGGCAATGAGCGATAGGAGGGGATTCGTCTCTCCCGGTATAGGGAGTTGATGTTGCGCTGTGTTCGATTGGCTATAACCGGAAATCCCTGGCCAGGGTTGCTGAGATTTACTGGTAAGTGTTACCAGTAGTTTCTCGAACTGTTATAGACCTCATATCGACACGACTTATCGAGCTAATGGGGTCTGACGTTTACCACCCCTAAGTGAGATATGCGACATATCAGACGAACAGACCGGACTGTACGGTAAGTGTTGCTTGTTGGATTCACAGGAGTATGAGCGGGCTTGCTCGTCGATCTTCTGGTCGTTCAATACCCGGGTGGCCGTTACGTTTAGCAGACCGCTTGCGGCTTGTGGGTGTTTGATATGATCATCACCTGCTGCCGGCATATTGACGAGTCTTTAGAGTCCTACACAGAGGTTTCCTGGCTCAAGCAAAACGAAATAGGAGCACATATGAGATATGTGCGGGACCGAGAATAATACCAGTATGTGATACTGTATTTGATTCTCGCGATATGTAACATTGATCGGTTATATGCGATATAGCCGGGTTATCGGATCAAGTGTTGATTCGATAAGTTGTTACTATTGATATTAGTCGGTTATATGCGATATGACCGGATCATTAAATTAAGTGTTGATTTAATGATTTAATGCATAATTATATATTTGATATATTACTTTGCATTAACTAGTATCGGTTCACTTAAGATGGATTTTCTCACTCGCATGTGCACATCGTATATGTGATATATTTTTTGTGCACTTGATTGTATCATGTTTGATGATACATGATAGCTAGGGTTTGTGTAAAGACTTATACCATTGTTATGTTAATGGTTAGGGTTTTGGTTTTATTCATTTATTTATTTATCTATTCATTTTTGAGAAATAGATAAAAGAAAAACAAAAGTGGTTTCTTTCATTCTTTCATGAAGCTTGTTGAAGCTTCATGAAGCTTTGACCAAAGCAACCATTCTTGTCTTCTTCTCTAACCCTAACCATTCAACCTAACTCGAGTTAACTCTTTACACTTGACCTTGGTTAAGATATGATAAGTGTGGATTTTATTTTGTTTTTAAAATAACTTATCATAATATATTCTTTCTTCTTCTTCTTCATCTTCTTCAATGAAGAAAGCATGACTTCATCAATGGTGACTTGATGAAATAAGTGAGAAATCCAATTCTAAAGTGAACCCACTTCCTATTTCTTCATCCTCTACCTCTTGCCAAGTATTATAGGATGTTTTCTTCACAAGTTTAATGGCTTAGTGAAGTTGGAGCTTGATCTTGTGATGCCTCGACGTAGATCATCTTCGGCATCGTAGTCGATGACCTAGCCCGCCCATTTCTCCGATGAAGCCGACGCTAGAGCCCAGGATTCGATTTGGACAGTGAGGAGACTTCATTGCGGAGCTATGGAGGTGGAGGACCGGATCTACAAAGGTTGTATTTCCGTTCTTGTAGTTAAGTTGTTAACTAGTTTCATTCTTTCGCCTAAAATTCTAGTTAACGATCCGTATTAGGGTTTCTCGGCACCCGTAAAATTTGAAATTGGCATGGTTGATGCCTTGTGAGACCTCATTAGCGTGCCTAGGAACCCTACACCACTTTCGTCAAACGATCCACGATCACCCAAATGGAGTCACACCCTCACCTAGTCCTAGGTAGACCCACGATGAAGTCCATCGAAATCTGCTCCCATTTCCACTCCGGAATGGGTAACGGCTGTAGCTCTCCTGCTGGCCTCTGGTGCTCGACCTTGACTTGCTGGCAAGTCAGGCATCTCGACACGAAGTCTGCGATGTCCTTCTTCATTCCGTCCTACCAGTAAACATCTCTCATATCATGGTACATCTTGGTGGAACCCGGATGAACACTATACACCGATCGGTGTGCCTCCTCAAGAATCTCACGCCGCAGTCCCTCAGCATCTGGTACGCACAGTCTAGTCCCAAATCGCAGTACCCCCTGATCATCGATCACGAACTCGGAAAATCTGCCCTGTCCAATCTGTGCCATGATCTCTGAACATCGGTCATCACTGTGTTGTGCCTCATGTATACGGTCAAGCAACTATGGGCGTGCACGAACATGCGCAAGCTGTCCCCCGATCGGCGTGAACTCGAACTGTACTCGGCTGTCGTATAAAATCTGCTAATCTGCCGACGACTGCCTATGCACTGCGCTCAAACAAACTAGACTACCCCTGGGCCTCCTGCTTAAAGCATCCGCCACTACATTCGCCTTGCCCGGGTGATACAAGATCTCGCAATCGTAGTCCTTTACTAGTTCCATCCAACTGTGTAGTCGGAGATTCAGGTCTCGCTTCTGAAATATATACTTTAACCTCTTGTGATCAGTGAATATCTGGCACGACTCGCCGTATAGGTAATATCGCCAAATCTTGAGTGCAAAGACCACTGCGGCCATCTCCAAATCGTGAGTAGGGTAGTTCTGTTCATGTTTCTTCAGCTGTCGTGAAGCATACGCGATCACCCTGTCATGCCGCATCAATACGCACCCTAGCCCCACTCGAGAAGCATCACAATAGACCACAAATCCGCCCGATCCTGAAGGCAATGATAACACTGGCGCCATAGTCAAACGAGTCCGTAGCTGCTGAAAACTGTGCTCGCACTCCTCCGTCCAATCGAAAGGAACTCCCTTCCGGGTCAACCTGGTCAAAGGTGCAACAATGCGGGAGAAGTCCTGCACAAATCACCTGTAATAATCGGCCAATCCTAGAAAGCTGCGGATCTCCATAACTGATGCGGTTCTGTGCCAACTCTAGACGACCTCAATTTTCTTTGGGTCCACACATATACCATCTCGCGTAATCACGTGACCCAAGAAGTCTACGCTGTCAAGCCAGAATGCGCACTTGGAGAATTTTGCAAATAGCTGGTGCTCCCTCAAAGTCTGCAGTGTAATCCGCAGGTGTTGCTCGTGCTCCTCTCTGCTCCGGGAATACACCAATATATCGTCAATGAATACGATGATGAACAAGTCCAAATAAGGCCTGAATATTGTTAGTTATATGTATGCCCTAGAGGCCATTACTGTACATAGGATGTATATTGTAGTGGATGCTGGGACATATATAGGGAGGACTTTCTTGCTCGACATGATAGTATGCTATCTGGTTGAACTTTACCTTAACGTGTATACTGTTTGTCTCTCTGTTGCATGTTGGTAAAGCCCTTAGGATGTATACTTGACTACCTGGACTATGATGCGGATCATACTAGTGGGGACATGGTAGTCCATAAGTACATCCTTCAAAGTCCCTAGTCGTGGGTGTATCGAGACGGGGCATCGATATACCAGAGTAGACTAGCGTATACCTTCTCGACCCATACAGATGGGCGATGGATGATCCCATATCCATCGGTGTTTGACATCAGAGATGATATACGGGTGCTCAGTGGAGACTGGGTACACTGGACGGACTCGCCGAGAACTCCCAGATGGTATTATACATCACGTCAGATGGCAGTTCTCTGGTGACACTGGTACAGAGTAGTCTGTTGACCCGAGATCGTCATAGAGTCTTGTGTGGTTCCCACTGTGCTTTGATTTCCATCTTACCACGTCCAAGAGGGCGTGCAAAACGGTGGTTTTTGGGTACAGTCCCGAGTCACATGGAGGCAATGAGCGATAGGAGGGGATTCGTCTCTCCCGGTATAGGGGGTTGATGTTGTGCTGTGTTCGATTGGCTATAACAGGAAATCCCTGGCCAGGGTTGCTGAGATTTACTGGTAAGTGTTACCAGTAGTTTCTCGAATTGTTATAGACCTCATATCGACACGACTTATCGAGCTATTGGGGTCTGACGTTTACCACCCCTAGGCGAGATATGCGACATATCAGACGATCAGACCGGACTATACGGTAGTGTTACTGGTCGGATTCACTGGAGTGTGAGCGGGCTTGCTCGTCGATCTTCAGATCGCTTAATACCCGGGTGGCCGTTACGTTTAGCAGACCGCTTGCGGCTTGTGGGTGTTTGATATGATCATCACCTGCTGCCGGCGTATTGACGAGTCTTTAGAGTCCTACACAGAGGTTTCCTGGCTCAAGCGAAACGAAATAGGAGCGCATATGAGATATGTGCGGGACCGAGAATAATGCGTGTATGTGATACCGTATTTCATTCTCGCGATGAATGTGTCGAATGGTTGTATGCGATATAACCTAGTTATCGAATCGAGGATCGATTCGATAAGCCGATACATTGGATACTAGTCGGTTATATGCGATATGACCGGATCGTTAAATCAAGTGTTGATTTAATGATTTAATGTATAATTATATATTTGATATATTACTTTGCATTAACTAGTATCGGTTCACTTTAAATGGATTTTCTCACTCGGATGTGCGCATTGCATATGCGATATGATTTTGTGCACTTGCTTGTATCATGTTTGATGATACATGCCTTTTGGTTAAGTGTATAGAATTAAACCATGGTTAACTTAATGATTAGGGTTTTGCTTTTTCATTTAATTATTTGTTTATTCATTTTGGATATTAATAAAAGCATAAAAGAAAAGCAAAATGGTTTCTTTATTTTATTTTCTTTCATGAAGCTTTTTGAAGATTCATGAAGCTTTGACCAAAGTGACCACTTTGTCTTTATCTTTAACCCTAACCATTAATCTAACCTTAGTTAATTCTCTACACTTGACCATGGTAGATTATGATAAGTATTCTTTTATTTTTCTATTTTTAATTAACTTATCATAACACTTTCTTCTTCTTCTTCCTTAAACTCAAGAAGAAAAGCTTGACTACATCAATGGTGGATTGATGAAATGAGTGAGAAATCCAATTCTAAAGTCTACCCACTTCCTATTTCTTCATCCTCTACCTCTTGCCAAGTATTAGAGTGTGTTTTCTTCACAAGTTTCTTGACTTGGTGAAGTCGGAGCTTGATTTAGCGATGCCTCGACGTAGATCATCTTCGGCATGGACATCGATGACCTAGCCCGTCCATTCCCCGATGAAGCCGACGCTAGAGCCCGGGACTTGTTATGGACAGCGAGGAGACTTCATTGCGGAGCTATGGAGGTGGAGCACCGGATCTACAAAGGTTGTATTTCCGATTCTTATAGTTAAGTGTTAACTAGTTACTTTGTTCGCCTAGAAATCTAGCCAACGATCCGTAGCTTAGGGTTTCTCGGCACCGTAAAATTTTATATTGGCATGGTTGATGCCTTGTGAGACCTCATTAGCATGCCTAGGAACCCTACAGTGGTATCAGAGCCTAGCTAGAGCCTTAGGCGAAGTCTAGACGGAGTTTGAAGTCCGAACGACCCGAAAACCCAAACCCAAATTTGCTCTCTGTCCTTTTTTCAAAAACTGGGATTTTTCCAAATTAAAAATTACTAAAAAATTCAGCAGGGAAAAATAAGAATTACGGTGCAAAATATTTTTGGTGAACAGTGAATAGTGCGGCGGAACCGCGGCAGAAGCCTGGCTTCTGCGGCGGTTCCGCGGCATTAATGTGACGTCAGCCCTAAATAGATGCACAGTAATTCCTGATTAATTGTGCTGAGTTTGCTGGGAATTTTTAAAATTTATTCATGAGTTGAATTTTCTGGGTTGTTTTGGGGATTCGAATGTTCGATCGGATTATCAAATTTTGTCTATGTGGCTTTCCGGATAAATTTTAGAATATGTTAAAAACTTCGACCGGATATAAATACCCAATTTTACCCCTGTCGGGAAATTTCCAAGTGTTGGATTTTTCCGAAGTTTAACGACGTTCTAAGTAGTGCAAATAACGCGATGGACCCTCTAGAAGACAAAAAACCTTAACTCGATTATGTGACCGTCTTGAACTGCCCTTTGAACCTTCGGGTTTGGGGCAGTACGGCGTGCCACATGTGAGGCGTTGGCTTGACCCTTCTACGGCTGGACCGTTGGTACTGAGGCACGAACTGAATGTTGTTAGACTTATTTCATGTGTTGAGCTGTATCGGGAAAACTTGGGTGTTTGACTGTTCGATCGAAAAGTTTAACATTTTCTATTTATCTGGAATGGGATACAATAATTGGAATTCACAAAAGTTATGTGATAACTGAATGAATGTTATAAACATAGCAGTTTAGTCTCACTTGATCGGTTGCCACGGAATTTTGATGTGATCAAAAGTCCGTCGCAATCACGTAGTGTACGCGGATACTCGCCGGGTAAACTTAATAGACAGCCTCACTCCATAGCCCCGACCAAGTGACTGTAGGAGAACCCCGTCGCCGAAAGCATCCGTTCGGGAGCTCGCGGTAGCGGTGTTCCGCCTTGGTGCACTTCGTCGACGGCGTCGGGGGTGCGGCCGCCTACTGAAGTTTGCGACGAGCATTCGATCAGGATGTCGGGAATCTTGTTGAATTACCCGACTTTATATTGAAAAGTGTTTTCAATGATGAGACTAAAATGCGGGGTTTATAATTGTTAGGCATGCGATGTCTAAGTAATTCATTTGGTCAGGCATGCGATGTCTGAGGAGGTTGCGGATTCCAACTGTTGTAGTTTTACACTTTCTTTTCTGTGACCGTAAGTGTAATATGTGATATCGCCGGTTTCGTTGCTATATGTCAACGACAATTGGGATGGACATATTTACTTACGTTGATGACATGTGATGTTATGTGTTGCTGGATATGTTATATTGGATCGTCGTGTTTGAATAGCCGGGGGTTTTTATGTGAGATGAGTGTTTTTCATTTTCATTCATGTAAAAACTTGTATGTAATATTCTTTTATTGGGGCGCTTCCAGGTTGCGGAAGTTGTCACCGTTTGTATATTATTTACTTTTCCGCACTAAGATAGACCCAAGTAGGAGAGCACAAGTAACCGGGTTCTGGAGTCCAGTGGGAGACCAACTCGAGGAGTCGAGTCCGGGTCTCCTAACTCCAGAATTGGTAGGGTTGCTTGCCGCTCTCGTAGGGGTCTAGGGGTGTGGGTTTGGCTATTCATCACGACCGTGGAATCCGTGTTTTATACTGGCTCGTATTGAAAACACGGACGTCCTAGTATATCCAATATTTCATATGTTTCTTCTGCTGTGATATCTGTGATGTGATCATATGATGTTCTGTGATAGATACAGTATATCGTATATATGATATATTATATAGACGTTACTTATGTTTTACACCCGCGCTAGCCCTGCACTGCTCTGCCGTTAGTTACCTAACCTAACGGTGCACGAGGGGACATCGAGGCGAATGCGGATGGCATAAGTGTACGTCGTATTTATCTGTGATGTTTAGGTACTTAAATGATGGGACTTCATTAATGTGATTAATGAAATAAAAGAAACCTAAGATGTTGTAAAATCGAATTTCAAAATTAAAACAGGTAGCTACATTTCTTGCTTTGCACAGCGGTATATGTGATATATCCTGCACCTTATTCGATGAGGAAAGGACCGAGATCCCTTCACCGGGAGTGACTCCTTTAGCAATAACTGGCAGATGCTACACACTCGGTTTGTCTTTTGATTGCTTTTAAGTGTTTTTGCTTTGCACAGTGATATATGTGATATATCCCGCACCTCATTCGACGAGGAAAGGACCGACGATCCCTTCACCGGGAGTGACTCCTTTAGCAAAACTAGAAAAGCCTCAAAAGCACTCCATTTCAAAAATTCATTCGATCCTACAACGATATCAAGTTCATTACGCAATAGGTTTTCATAAAAACCTGTCGTAGCCCTCCGTCATTTCAGATAAGTAGTAGTTAGTATTCGTGCTGCGTTTGTTGTCCTTTGTCAAGGCGTAGTGTGCGGCAGCTAAGTGGTGCTTATCTGCTTATGCATATGATGCAGATTGAGTTAGGGTAGTCGTGCGACCTTGTTGGCCTTTTTCAAGGGCCGTGCGGGTGGGTTTAATTCAATCAGGAAATGACGGGTTGAACTTGACTAGCATCCTATGGTTTGTTGGCCTTTGTCAAGGTCATAGGAGGTTAGGGGCAAAATATTATTGGGAATTTCAAGTGTTGAAATTTGCAATGAGATTGCATACCTTCTATGAGATAGTTGGATCCCGATACCCGCTGCGAGTAAGAGTTACTCCTGGGAGAGTTTTATACATTACAATTAGCCGATCAAGTAGGTGTCTAGAAAGGTGTTAACGAGATTACGCCTCTGGGAAAACGAGGTTTACATTAATTAGGTCCGTGCGAAAGCACGGGGCACCTCCCTCAAAGTACCGACACTGGCCTGGCTGAAAGATTGGCGAACTTGTAGTGTGTAATTAATCCCGGCTAGTCTTTCCTTTTAGGGTTTGAAGGAAGATTTGATAAAAAGCAGTGGGAGCCATCCTGATTAGATAAAATAATAACTAATCTATTCTTGCAAGAGCGCACGCTGAGTGTTTTCTTCTCTCTCTCTCCAGGTAGCGACCATATCACGCCTTAATCAAGATAATAAAACGGAATATTGACCGAACCCGCTTGTTATACTGAGCTGGGGATCGTTGGTCCCGCTCCAACTTATAATTGTTATAAGACAGAGCAGGAAATTGGGGATTACCAGAATTCCCGTGCCGCCCAAACGAAGAGAGTGCATGCTGATGCATCATCTTCGGGTGTGTTCATTTTACAGAGAACTGTTTCTCAGTATCCTTTACGTCCTGGGTATGTGATACTAGATCAGGATCCCAGATATGTAATCTGTTACATAGGGCTACAGAAAGGTAGAGGACTGAGAACGGGTGATAAGTTTCATGAGGCAGAAAACGGGGCAAGAGTTGCAGCCAAGTCTGTTGGTCATTGTCACCCTGTATTACAATACATTGATTCTGAACGAATGTTTTTAGATACCGAACCTGATATACAAAATCATATCAGTCTCTTTATTAGTAAAGAAATGATAAAATTTTGTATTGTTGGATAATGTTTTGAACATTTCCTATATCAAAAGTTGATCGGTTCAGGCACGTTATCTAAAAGCATTAATGTTCTAAATCAAACCACAGTTCTTAGTATACGGAACACACACAAGAGGAAGAGTTCAGAAATGAATGAATCCTTCTTGAGGCATTGTAGACTAGGTCATATCAATGCGACCCGACTGGCTAGAGTTACATAAAGATGCATATTTAAATTAGTTTGAACTTACATCTTGTGAAACTCGCCAGTCATGTCACAAAGATAAGATGACCATAGCTCCGTTTACTGGAAACAGAGAAAGAGTTAGTAAACTCTTGGGATGATACATGTTGATGTATGTAGGTCCCCAGTCTACACATGCCAAGACCGGTTCTTTGTACTTCATTACATTCTCTGATAATCTCTCAAGATTCAGACATATGTTCCTGTTGAAACATGAGTCCGAGCCTTTTGAGATATTCACAGAATATAAGCGAGAAGTAGAGAACCAGAATAAGGGTATAAGTATTATGTCCTATGATGAGATCAAGGAGGAGAATACTTGAGCACGGAAATACTGGACTATTCTAAAGGAGAATGAGATTCTCTCTCAGCATTACTCCTCTGTATACACCATAGCACGATGGTATATCAGGGTGGAGCAATCACACCCTATATGATAAGGTATGCTCTATGATGAGTACTACTGAGTTACCTATTTCCTTTTGGGAGTTATGCACTTGAAAAGCTGCATACCTATTGAATTAGGTTTGAATCAAATCAGTGCCTACCACTTCATATGTGATATGGAAAGGGAAGAGCCCATGTCTTAAGCTAGTTAAGATTTGGGGTTGACCGGCCAATGTCTAAAAGAAAAATCCGGACAAGCTCGAGGCAAAGTCAGTTATGTAGAACTGGAAAGGTTCCAGCTATACAAACTGCAGCTGATGATTTGATAGAACTAAAGGATTCAATAGTTACCAACGAACCTCAGCCTCTCCGCCGATCAAGTAGGGTTCCTCACCCACCTGAGAGATTCTTCGGTTTCTCTATGACAGTGGGAGCGAGGATTGCATCATGAGATGATGACCCAACTAGCTTCGAGCTGGCCATCTAGAGTAAGACTCTGTAAGAATGGCTGGATGTTTATCGATCTGAGATGGAATCCTTATACACCAACAAAGTATGGACTTTGGTTGCTATATCTGAAGGGTTAAATCCCCATCAGGAGCAAGTATATCTTGAGAAGATTACTTGGTGTAGATGGAAAAGTTGAGACTTTCAAAGCTAGACTTGTTAAAAGTTTGCATCATTGACCAGGTGTGGATAATGATGAAACCTTTTCAAGTAGCTATGCTTAAGTCCATCCAGATACTACTTGCCACGGCTACATACCATGATTACGATATCTGGCGGTTGGGTGTCATGACTGCTTTTCTAAATGACATTTTAGAAGAAAGAGTCTATAAGTACACAGTCAGAGGGCTTCGTAAACAGTGGGAGCAGCGGAAACGTATGCAAGATGCTTTATAAGATAAAGCAGGCATCGCGGAGTTGGAACATCTGTTTTGATGGATTAGTCAAAGAAGTTGACATCATCAAAATGGTAGATGAACCTTGTATAAACAAAAAGGTGTATAGGGAGTATGGTGACGATCCTCGTAGAGTACGTGGATGACATACTCTTGATAAGAAAGGAGTTTCTTATGCTACGCTCGATCAATCTCCGCTTATCACAATGATTCTCCATATAGGATCAAAGTGATACCTACTAAATCCTGGATTTTGGATCTATGAGATAGATTTAATTGGATGTTAGGATTCTCACTAGTTGTAGTGAGAAGGTATCAATCGATCCTGGGAAGAATCACTGGAAGGGGTCCAGGGTGATAAAGACGACTGAATGTCAGTCACAGGCATTGTCTTTACCCTCAGTAAAGGGACGGTATGTTGGAAGAGTTCCAAGCTGGATACCGTGACATACTAGACGATAAAGGCTGGATACATCGCTACTTAAGATGCTACCAAAAGAGGATGTTTGGGTGTATATTGGTTCATGAGATGAACTGTGTTCCTCCCATTGTGTGACAATGGAGTTATGGCTTATGCCAAGGAACGCAGGTCCCATCAGTGATCCAGACATATTCTAAGGCAGTATCACCTGATCATGGAGATGGTTGATCTCCAAGGAGATCGAGTTTTGGAGAGTAGACTCAGAGGACAACACAGCGGATCCACTCACAAAGGCCTGTTCCCAGAGAGAGACTTTTATGGGATGGTTGAGTATGAGATACTACAACCACTGCTACAGATGGCCCTAGTGAAAGTGGGAGATTGTTAGTTATATGTATGCCCTAGAGGCCATTACTGTACATAGGATGTATATTGTAGTGGATGCTGGGACATATATAGGGAGGACTTTCTTGCTCGACATGATAGTATGCTATCTGGTTGAACTTTACCTTAACGTGTATACTGTTTGTCTCTCTGTTGCATGTTGGTAAAGCCCTTAGGATGTGTACTTGACTACCTGGACTATGATGCGGATCATACTAGTGGGGACATGGTAGTCCATAAGTACATCCTTCAAAGTCCCTAGTCGTGGGTGTATCGAGACGGGGCATCGATATACCAGAGTAGACTAGCGTATACCTTCTCGACCCATACAGATGGGCGATGGATGATCCCATATCCATCGGTGTTTGACATCAGAGATGATATACGGGTGCTCAGTGGAGACTGGGTACACTGGACGGACTCGCCGAGAACTCCCAGATGGTATTATACCTCACGTCAGATGGCAGTTCTCTGGTGACACTGGTACAGAGTAGTCTGTTGACCCGAGATCGTCATAGAGTCTTGTGTGGTTCCCACTGTGCTTTGATTTCCATCTTACCACGTCCAAGAGGGCGTGCAAAACGGTGGTTTTTGGGTACAGTCCCGAGTCACATGGAGGCAATGAGCGATAGGAGGGGATTCGTCTCTCCCGGTATAGGGGGTTGATGTTGTGCTGTGTTCGATTGGCTATAACAGGAAATCCCTGGCCAGGGTTGCTGAGATTTACTGGTAAGTGTTACCAGTAGTTTCTCGAATTGTTATAGACCTCATATCGACACGACTTATCGAGCTATTGGGGTCTGACGTTTACCACCCCTAGGCGAGATATGCGACATATCAGACGATCAGACCGGACTATACGGTAGTGTTACTGGTCGGATTCACTGGAGTGTGAGCGGGCTTGCTCGTCGATCTTCAGATCGCTTAATACCCGGGTGGCCGTTACGTTTAGCAGACCGCTTGCGGCTTGTGGGTGTTTGATATGATCATCACCTGCTGCCGGCGTATTGACGAGTCTTTAGAGTTCTACACAGAGGTTTCCTGGCTCAAGCGAAACGAAAAAGGAGCGCATATGAGATATGTGCGGGACCGAGAATAATGCGTGTATGTGATACCGTATTTCATTCTCGCGATGAATGTGTCGAATGGTTGTATGCGATATAACCTAGTTATCGAATCGAGGATCGATTCGATAAGCCGATACATTGGATACTAGTCGGTTATATGCGATATGACCGGATCGTTAAATCAAGTGTTGATTTAATGATTTAATGTATAATTATATATTTGATATATTACTTTGCATTAACTAGTATCGGTTCTCTTTAAATGGATTTTTTCACTCGGATGTGCGCATTGCATATGCGATATGATTTTGTGCACTTGCTTGTATCATGTTTGATGATACATGCCTTTTGGTTAAGTGTATAGAATTAAACCATGGTTAACTTAATGATTAGGGTTTTGCTTTTTCATTTAATTATTTGTTTATTCATTTTGGATATTAATAAAAGCATAAAAGAAAAGCAAAATGGTTTCTTTATTTTATTTTCTTTCATGAAGCTTTTTGAAGCTTCATGAAGCTTTGACCAAAGTGACCACTTTGTCTTTATCTTTAACCCTAACCATTAATCTAACCTTAGTTAATTCTCTACACTTGACCATGGTAGATTATGATAAGTATTCTTTTATTTTTCTATTTTTAATTAACTTATCATAACACTTTCTTCTTCTTCTTCCTTAAACTCAAGAAGAAAAGCTTGACTACATCAATGGTGGATTGATGAAATGAGTGAGAAATCCAATTCTAAAGTCTACCCACTTCCTATTTCTTCATCCTCTACCTCTTGCCAAGTAGTAGAGTGTGTTTTCTTCACAAGTTTCTTGACTTGGTGAAGTCGGAGCTTGATTTAGCGATGCCTCGACGTAGATCATCTTCGGCATGGACATCGATGACCTAGCCCGTCCATTCCCCGATGAAGCCGACGCTAGAGCCCGGGACTTGTTATGGACAGCGAGGAGACTTCATTGCGGAGCTATGGAGGTGGAGCACCGGATCTACAAAGGTTGTATTTCCGATTCTTATAGTTAAGTGTTAACTAGTTACTTTGTTCGCCTAGAAATCTAGCCAACGATCCGTAGCTTAGGGTTTCTCGGCACCGTAAAATTTTATATTGGCATGGTTGATGCCTTGTGAGACCTCATTAGGGTGCCTAGGAACCCTACAAATATACAGTTCATCAAGTCCATGAATGCTGCTGGTGCGTTGGTGAGTCTGAACAACATCACCAGAAACTGATAATGGCCGTAACGCGTGCGGAAAGCTGTCCTCGGTATATCATCCTGTCGAACCCGCAGCTGATGGTATCCTGATCACAAGTCAATCCTCGAAAAATATCCTGCCCCCTGAAGCTGGTCGAACAAGTCGTCAATGCGTGGCAACGGATATCTGTTCCGCATGGTAACTCGGTTCAGCTGGCGGTAGTCGATACACAAACCCAAACTGTCGTCCTTCTTCTTGACAAACAGAACCAGAGCACCCCAAGGAGAAACACTGGGTCGAATAAGTCCCTTATCTAGCAAATCTTGCAGGTGACTCTTCAACTCTCTAAGCACCACCAGGGCCATCCGATAAGGCGGTATAGAAATAGGCCCCGTGCCGGGAATCAAATCAATACAGAAGGCAATATCGCGCTAAGGTGGTAGCCCAGGAAGCTCGTCAAGGAAAACATCAGGGAACTTACATACAATCGGAACCTGGTCCAATGGAACATCTGTAGCTCTAGTATCGCAAACATAGGCTAGAAATCCCCGACATCCCTGTAAGTGCACGGCGGCGCCCCGACCGTCAATCCGACGCCGGAATGCGGAAACGAAACTTTTCTAGAACTTAGAAACCGGCACCACCGCGGACAAAAAATCCCGGATCGGGCCTTTAACCTAACTCTAGCAAACAAGAAAAGGAGTAGAGAAGCTATACCGAGCGATCCGTGTCCTTCGGTCTTCGGCCTCCACTCCGATCTCCTCGCGGAATCTCCGGTCTTCGGCTCCTCGTCGGAATGGGCACCACATCGCCGGGTTCTTTTATGGGCTCCCACCTCTGGACCGAGGCAACTCAGGCGTGAAGTTGGCTAGCCGACGCGTCCAAGGTTGAAGTAGAGAAGTGTAGAATGGTTTGTCGCTTTTGGGGTTGTAAAGTTGCCTTTGATGAAAGTGGAGAAAAACTTTGGAGAGGGGCTTTTGAGCTTTAATACAAAAATGAGATGAACATTTTTCCCACTCTCAAAATGAAAACCTCTCCCTCACTAGAATGTGGCCGGCCCCTACCACATGATGGGGAGAAAAGAAAAAAATGAATTTTCAAGAGAAGAAAAAAAATGATAATCATAGATTAAAGTGACACCCATTTCGCCTCTCAACAAATCAAAGTTCCATCGCATTTAATGCAAAGGATAAGAAGGAAAAAGAATCTCATGATGATAGTCAAATCATAATCCACATATAAAAACAACCCCCTCCATAAATGCTAATTTGCAGAATTGCAAATTAGCCCCTCCATCGGAAAAGTCCGGCCGGGAAGGAACAAAGGAAAACTGTCCGGAACGGAATGCAAACTGGCAACTTCAGAAAACTGATCCCGTAATAAATTACAGAAAAACCCCACGCCTGTATATACATACCCGCATTTGTATTCCCACTGAATACAAATGCAATGAGACAAAATCTACACTGTCCAATACTAGGATCCGGCATAAACCAAAGCCCGCTAGTATTAACCGTCCGATCATGATCCATGCAATACCGCACGTATCTAATCGAACCCTTCCATATCTCCATACGGCCTCTACAGCGTTTCTCCCAAAACTTGAGAAACTAGTCTGTGGGGGACTCTAAAGACTCGTCAACACCTTGGTTGTGGATTTAACCACTAGCACGTCAGAGGTATTAGCCATACGTGACGGGCTACCAGCTATTGACCAAAAAGGACGTCGATGAGCGAACTCATCCTGACACCCTACTGAGCCTGTCAGTGACAATATCCGTACAGTCCGGTCCTTTCGTTTATGAGTATCGCATGGCGGGCCTAGGGGGTTGGTAAAAGTCAGACCCCCAAAAGCGGTACAAGTCATGTCGGAGTGTAGCCCAGAACACCCTGAGATACTACTGGAATACCTACCAGTAAATCTCCTGCCTTGGCCAAGGACTTTCATGTAATGGCTCTCCTAGACACAGCGCGACCTCACCCCTAATACAGGGAGAGACGAACCCCTGCAGATCCGCTCACTGCCTCCATGTGGCTCGGGACTATACCCAACTAAAACCCGTTTGCACATCTCCTTTGAGCGTGGTAGGGTAGTAATCAAAGCACAGTGGGAACTCACACGAGACAAATTACGATCTCAGGTCGATGAACTAACCTGTACACATGTCACCAGGGAACTGCTATCTGACGTCTGGTATAATCCCAACTAGCAGGTTTCCGGCGAGTCATGTCCGGTGTACTCATAACCCAATGAGCACCTGTATACATCTTAGGTGAACCAACTGACACCAGTGGCTTGTGAGACCGGCCACCGTCCCTCGTCGGGGTCTCGACTGTATACACTAGTCTACTCTGGAGTATCGATGCCCTGTCTCGAAACTCCCACGACTAGGGACCTTTTAAGGATGTGCTTATACACCCCAGCTCCCACGTATATGATCGCCCTCATACTGCTGGTAGTCAAGCAAGAATCCTAGGGGCTCTATCAATGTGCAATAGTGATCAGTAATGTCACCTAAAGCAGTACACGACGATAAAGATAAACCAAATAGCATACTATCATCTTGAGTAAGACTGTCTTACCGGTATAGGTCCTCCCTCAATCATTGCAATCACGTGCCTGTGATCCAATAATTGACTCTGAGGGCACTATCTCCAACAATCTCCCACTTGCACTCAAGGCTAATTATTGGGATGTCGCATACTCATAGCCCGTGATACCGAACACCCAACTCCTCTACTAGTCAGTCTCACAAAGCTCGTTTGCGAAACTATTGCGTTCGAGGAATAGCCTCAGTGAGTGGATCCGCTCTGATGTTTCTTTCTGTCTCTCTTTATCTTAAATTCGCGGAGAAACCCATCTCCCGAAATGAGCAATACCTGTTTTAGAATATGTATGGATGTCTGATGGGACCTAGTTCATAAGTGAACTCCAAATCCAAACTTCTTAGACTGTATCGTCTACTGAACTTAATCAGTATCCCGTGCCATGCCTCCCTCAGTATCCGCTCGGACCTCCTGTCCAAACTACTGCCCCTCGTCAGAGGGAAAACTATAACTCTGACAGTCACTCTGTCATCCAGGTCACCTTGGAAGCCTAGAATGATAACTGTCTCCCGAAGGAGGATGCCGTTATCATATCCCTAGAACATCCACTTATGTTCTAAAACTGCTTCCGATCGTTTCTCTAGGATAGGATCAATATCCTAAGTGGAGAAACCATCTTGTGACAACCAAAGTATAACCGATCGTAGTATAGGAATATCACTTCCTACTCTGTGTATGTCATCCAAATACCAGGACATCACACCCTACTACCTTCTTAACAGATCCATCCCCTATTCTGATGAAGTCAAACCTATGACTGTCATATCATAAATAGATGATCTATCTCTGCTATATCTGCTTTAGTCTATGAATAGAAACAAGCCCCTTGTCCACTATGCTTCCGCTGCTCCCACTGACTACGACAACCCACTGGCAGAGTCATATAGACGTACACTTCTAAAGCTAGTTTAGAAAAGACGCTATACTCATCCTCTTGCCGGGTCTCACAGCCTGGAACAACAGTAGTGTCAAGTCTGGATAAACAAGAACCTCCCTGTCACCGTCCTTGAGCATACCGAAGTACCTCTCGAGTGCCTAAGGTTACCCACCATATCTGCGGAGTGGCCAATGGAATGTCAAAACAGATTGAATCTTTAGGTTCTTATCAAATCTTCTGTAATCGTTTGCGGTTCTGGAATCACTTCCAGTTCTACCATACTCCCACTTCTGTTTTCTGAAAAAATCCATTTTTATTAAAACTGTGGCGAGTCAAGAACAATATCACTATTGATCTTCCAGATGGTAGAAAGTCAACCCTCGTCATAACCTGGGTCAACCCACAAATAGCCATTACAGAAACGTGCCTTGAGTTGTCCACTGTCTGGTTTTAAGCATAAGCTGGACAACTCCCCGTACCTTAACAATGTCAAGATATGAACTGTTCTATATCCAATATAGAAACAGAGGCACTGATATAATTGAACCAGATTCAAATCATGCAGCTGTTTCCAGTGCATGTCATCTAAATAGAAGGAGGCCGATCAGCGTTACTCAACTTAGAAATGCTTCCAATTATGAGTAACCTGAAAGAGAAGCAAGTTCTCTTAATCATTACTATTAACTGAATACCACACACAAGTATCTACATCTTCGATCACCTTGAAGAATCCTGATACTTGCAATACCTGGTTCTCTACTTTATTCATATACCTATAACTACTCAAAACTTGGACCTTGCATTTCTACGAAACACATATCTAAGAATCAGAGAAGTCACAAGTAAGCAGAATATAGTACGAGGACCAACCCCTCTGTCCTAATGGACATTGGACATTATACAATACTCTGTATAAGTCCCTGAGTGTAGTGACTCATTCACTGTGTGTCGTAGGTTGAAAAATGTACTTATGGTTAAGAAGAATTATACCGCTGTTCAATGCTCCTTACCTAACTATCCACTGATATAGGTAAATGTCATAGACATAATTTCAAAAAGATATATCTCACTCTATAAAAATAGACGTACAGATATATCAATTTGAAACTGGTGCATAACAAAGGATATTCAAAACCAAATATTTGCCGTCCGGCAAACAACCCAGGTGACTTCCTTAAATATCACCAATTACAACGAATCCCGATATAATGAGGATGATCACCTAATTCCCAATAACTTACTCCCACTCATCATCTGTAAAACTATACAGATGTGAGAATCATACATGGTAAATACATACCCTGGAGCAAGTGTCTAATTGGGAAATCAGTTTTCTTTTAACAGTACATGTTGGAGATAGTGCCCTCAGAGTCAATTATTAGGTCACAGGTACGTGATTGCAATGATTGATGGAGGACCTATCCCGGTAGGACAGTCTTACTCGAGATGATAGTATGCTATCTGGTTTACCTTTATCATCGTATACTGCTTCTGGTGACCTGACAAGTCGCTATTACACGTTGGTAGAGCCCCTAGGATTCTTGCTTGACCACCAGCAGTATGAGGGCGATCATATACGTGGGAGCTGGCAGTCTATAAGCATATCCTTAAATGGTCCCTAGTCGTGAGAGTTTCGAGACAGGGCATCGATACTCCATAGTAGACTAGTGTATACAGTCGAGACCCCGACGAGGGGCGGTGGCCGGTCTCACAAGCCATTGGTGTCAGTTGGATCACCTAAGATGTATACAGGTGCTCATTGGGTTATGAGTACACCGGACAGGACTCGCCGGGAACATGCTAGTTGGTCATATACCAGACGTCAGATGGCAGTTCCCTGGTGACATGTGTACAGGTTAGTTCATCGACCTGGGGATCGTCATTTGTCTTGTGTGAGTTCCCACTGTACTTTGATTACTACCCTACCATGGCTCAAAGGAGTCGTGCAAACAGGTTTTAGTTGGGTACAGTCCCGAGCCACATGGAGGCAGTGAGCGTATCTTCAGGGGTTCGTCTCTCCCGGTATTGGGGGTGAGGTCGCGCTGTGTCTAGGAGAGCCATTACACGAAGCCCTCGGCCGAGGCAAGGAGATTTACTGGTAGGTATTCCAGTAGTATCTCAGGGTGTTCTGGGCTACACTCCGACACGACTTGTACCGCTTTTGGGGGTCTGAATTTTACCAACCCCCTAGGCCCGCCATGCGATACTCATAGACGAACGGACCGGACTGTACGGATATTGTCACTGACAGGCTCAGTAGGGTTGTCGGGCTGAGTTCGCTCACAGACGTCCCTTTTGGTCAATACCTGGTAGCCCGTTACGTATTGGCTTGTACCTCTGACGTGCTAGTGGTTAAATCCACAACCAAGGTGTTGACGAGTCTTTAGAGTCCCCCACATTCAGTTACTCAGCTCTCGGGCGAAAGGTTGTAGAGGCCGTATGGAGATATGGCAAGGTCCGATCAGATACGTGCGGTATTGCACGGATCAGGATCGGACAGTTTGTACTATAGGCCGTATGGTTATATGGCAGGGTTCGATCAGATACGTGCGGTATTGCACGGATCAGGATCGAACGGATAATACTAGCCGGTTTTGGTATAAGCCGGATCCTAGTATAGTACAGTGTAGATTTTGTCTCATTGCATTTGTATTTCGGTCGAAATACAAATGCGGGTGTGTATGCACAGTATCGGGGTTTTCCTGTAATTTATTACGGGACCAGTTTTATAGAGTTGCCAGTTTGCTTTCCGTTTCGGCCAATTTCCTTTGTATCGTTCATTGGCCGAAGTTTGGTGGAGGAGGGCTTATTTGCATTGTTGCAAATAAGTGGTTGTGGAGGGGGTCTTTGCCTTTTTGTTGCATCATGATTATAGCACCATACCTTGACTTTCTTTAGTTGATCATGGCTTGACTTTTGGCTCATCATGGTTGTTGATGATGAGGTTGGTGGTAGGTGGTTGAGTGTGGGTTTTGATTTGGTGATCATTGTTTATCATTGCAACCCTCTCTCTCTTGTATGATGGTGGGCTTATTTTCTTTGATTGTTACACCCACTCCCTCATGCTCTCCTCCCCATTGTAGTGGCCGGCCATTCCTCTTTAGGGGCTGTCCCATTTTTTACATGAGGGAATTACACTCATTTGGCTTGGAAAAAATCCTACAAGTTCCATTTCCAAACTCCATAGTTGATCCCTCCACCAAAAGGCAATTCCTACAACCCCAAAGTGAGACATGTAATCCACATTACATTCTACAGCAAATCTTGGGCACGTCGACTAGCCAGCTTCGTGCCCGAGTTGCCTCGGCATTGAGGTGGGAGCCCGTAAAAGAAGTAGGCGATGTGGTGCACTTCCGGCGACGAGGTGGAGACCGGAGCTTCCGCAGGAGATCGGGACGACGACGAGAAGACCGGAGGACTTGGATCAGTCGGTATATCTCTCTTCCCCATCTTGTAGTTAGCTAGGACTAATTAATGGTTCGATCCGGGTATTAGTGCGCGGTGGTGCCAGTTCAGTAAAATTTAAAGTTTATCACCGCTTCCGCATTTGGCCGTCGGATTGACGGCCGGAGCGCCGCCGTGCACTTACAGTACACAGCGAAACTGAAACATTAAAATGTTTCGATGGGGTATCCCGGTATTCCTAGTAATGCCTCTTTCATTATCCAGATTCACAACTGAAACCGTATAATTCTTTGCCACCTCTCCAAATCCCTTTATATGTCTTTAGTCGTTACCTTCTGCACACCCCTTTAGGACAAATGGTTTTCTTCCTTCCCTACCGTTCGGCACCAACCTATGGTTTGGAAGAAGACTGTCCAATAAGCATAATGGGTGTACTGTCCTAATCCTAGGAGCACTCGCAATGCGAGAGAAGGTGAAGATAAAAGACAACCGAATAAAACTTATTCATGTTTCTCCTGAACCAGAATCCATCCCCGAACTGGAACAAGTTCCTTTCAAGTTCGTATATAACCATACGATGGAGTATCCAATAAACTGTGGATCTTCGTAGTGATACGGAGTGTCCTGGAGAAATACAAAGGTGATTTAGGATTGGCGAAGAAATACTTGGTTTGGTCGTGAATAGTAGTCGCAATTTACTTTGCCCTCTTACTAATCCCTTGATATGTCTTTACTTAATACCTTCTGTACACCATCGTTATGCTAATTAGTTTTCTTCATTCCCCACCGTTCGGCACCAGCCTATGGTATGGAAGAAGACTATCCAATTTGCGTAATAGGTGTACTATCTCCTAAACCAAGGAGTACTCGTAACCTGAGAGAAGGTAAAAGGAAAAGACAACTGAATAGTCCTATTTGTTTTCTCCAGAACCGGAAACCATCCTCGAATAAATTCCTTTGAGTTCGTATATAACCATACGATGGTTTTGTCCAATGGAAGTGGACGTTCGTAGTAATACGGGGTGTCCTGGAGAAAAGGGTATAAGTAGGAGTAGCAATGAGGTTTGCAACTCTGACAATCCAAAAGCCAGTGTTATAAGAAGGTTTGGTTAATCTTGGTCACTGAGTCATAGTCTAGGGTCGGGTCATGGTCGCTGCCAAAGAGAGAGAGAAAAGAAACACTCAGCGTGCACTCTAACCTAGATCAGAATGGTTATCACTTTATCTAATCAGGAAACCTCCCACTGTAACGTCAAATTCTTCCCCAAACCTGAAAGAAGAATTAGTCGGGATAACCCGAGGAGTAAACCAACTCATCAGTGGGAATCGGGATCCAACTATCATCGCATGATAACGTGACGGAATCTGCTCATGTTATCACACTCCAGAAGGTATGCGCATATCTGGCAAGTTTCAGTTTCTTTAGAAACTCCCGATGTGATTTTTGACCCATGCTCTTATGACCTTGACGAAGGTCAACAAATCATAAGTCACATGTCAAGTTCTACCCGTCATTATCCAGGTTAATTTGAACCCATCCGTACAAGCCCTTGACGAAGGTCAACAAGGCTATACGACTGTCCCAAACCAACACATCTATCTATGCAGCAGAAAGGTAACAAGCAGCTACCATACACTATGCCTTGACGAAGGTCAACAAACATAGCATGAATACTACGTGCTACCCGTCTGAAATGACGGAGGGCTACGAATGGTTTCTGGCGAAAAACCTTTAACGTAATGAACTTGATATTGTTGAAGGAACCGGATAGCTTTTTAGAAAAATATAGTGGCGAAAACCTTCGCTAAAGAGGTCACTCCCGGTGAAGGGATCTCGGCTCTTTCCCCGTAGAATCAGGTGCAGGATATTCCAACTGAATACCACGATGCAAAGCAAAAGTAATCGACTATAGTGAAGTTATTGCCCTGACGCAAACTTCTGTCCAAGGGGTCACTCCCGGTGAAGGGATCTCGGCCCTTACCTCGTCGACTGAGGAGCTGGATATTCACAACCGAATACCATTGTGCAAAACAAAAGAGAACGCCCTTGCAATAACAGCTTTTTGAAAAATGTTCCAACAACATCAGAATAGGTTTGTTTTTAACTTGCATTGATCCGAATCAACGCAGTCCCACCAATTGATCACACCACAAAAGAACGAAAATAATGATGTGCGTATATGCCATCCGCATTCGCCACTGGGTCCCATCTTCACCCGTTAGGTTACTTAACTAACGACAGAGCGGGGACTGGACTAGCGCGGATGCAAAACATATACAACATCTACTAGTATATATATCAATATATAATATTCGCTCAAGGCGTGATAAAATGCAACATCACAGAAATGTAATAAGCATCACAGAACAATACGGATATTTGGGATCCCCGGGTTTCACAGAGCCGCTACTGAAACCCGACATTCCCCTGGTCATGTGGATAGCCTGTGCAATGAAATCCTAGACCCCTATGGGTGCGGCAAGTTACCCGCCAAAACCTGAAGCGAGGCAGCCCCCTTCAGCAACGTAAATGGACCACCCAGCACTTCACGGAATCCGGTAACTTGGGCACCCCTCCTTGGGTCAACCTGTACCCCCTACGAGTGCGGCGAATAGCCTGCCAATTCTAGAGTAAAGCCCCCTCCGTCTCAACGCCATGAGATGCGGGCCTGTTTCCTTCTAGAACCCGGCTACCCGTGCACCCCACCGTGGGGTAATCCTAGTACAGAAAGTAAAATATACATACCACGGGTACATCGACCACAACCTGGCCGTGCCCCAAAAGAATAATATACAGACATGCAGTGACGGCAGTCCACATGTCAGACGCTCGCCCCGCAATATCAAATGTACATATAAAACAAAACTGTACTAACATTGCATCCAGGCTATCCCCCACGACCAATCCGCAACATCACAGCACAACACAGAACATCAACGCGAATGTCACGTTCGCAAATCCGTCTAAAAGGGCTATAGCAGTTAGACAGGATTTACCGATCAAATGACATTCACGGTCGCAGATATAATGTAAATACTGTGAACTAACATGTTTAAAATTTCCGATCGATCAAATTTACCGAAGTGGGCCCCAAGCACTACTGTAGCACTCACAGAAAATCTGGGCCCAAAAAGAATATCCCAAAACCCCTATTTCCAACCCAGAAGCCCACTGGAAAAATTTAATGCATCGATCACACATTACTGCCGCGGAACCGCGGCCATAACAGAGGTTTGGCCGCGGTCCCACCATGGAGTCAATGCATCGAATTTTTCCAGAGTTCTTAGAATTCGCTGCAAATTTTTCTGCAACAACTTGAAAAATATTTAGAGCCCAAAACATTTCGACAGAAACCTGATACACTAGAAAATACAGTTTTTGGGATTTTTGTTCGATCGAGTCATTAAACATACTAGAGCAAGCTAGACTAGGCTAATGGCCTGGCTCTGATACCAGTGTAAGTGCACGGCGGCGCCCCGGCCGTCAATCCGACGCCGGAATGCGGAAACGAAACTTTTCTAGAACTTAGAAACCGGCACCACCGCGCACAAAAAATCCTAGATCGGGCCATTAACCTAACTCTAGCAAACAAGAAAAGGAGTAGAGAAGCTATACCGAGCGATCCGTGTCCTTCGGTCTTCGGCCTCCACTCTGATCTACTCACCGAATCTCCGGTCTTCGGCTCCTCGTCGGAACGGGCACCACATCGCTGGGTTTTTTTACGGGCTCCCACCTCTGGACCGAGGCAACTCGGGCGCGAAGTTGGCTAGCCGACGCCTCCAAGGTTGAAGTAGAGAAGTGTAGAATGGTTTGTCTCTTTTGGGGTTGTAAAGTTGCCTTTGATGGAGGTGGAGAAAAACTTTGGAGAAGGGCTTTTGAGCTTTGATACAAAAATGAGATGAACATTTTTCCCACTCTCAAAATGAAAACCTCTCCCTCACTAGAATGTGGCCGGCCCCTACCACATGATGGGGAGAAAAGAAAAAAATGAATTTTCAAGAGAAGAAAAGAAATGATAATCATAGATTAAAGTGACACCCATTTCACCTCTCAACAAATCAAAGTTCCATCTCATTTAATGCAAAGGATAAGAAGGAAAAAGAATCTCATGATGATAGTCAAATCATAATCCACATATACAAATAACCCCCTCCACAAATGCTAATTTGCACAATTGCAAATTAGCCCCTCCATCGGAAAAGTCCTGCCGGGAAGGAACAAAGGAAAACTGGCCGGAACGGAATGCAAACTGGCAACTTCAGAAAACTGATCCCGTAATAAATTACAGGAAAATCCCGCGCCTGTATATACATACCCGCATTTGTATTCCCACTGAATACAAATGCAATGAGACAAAATCTACACTGTCCAATACTAGGATCCGGCTTAAACCAAAGCCCGCTAGTATTAACCGTCCGATCATGATCCGTGCAATACCGCACGTATCTTATCGAACCCTGCCATATCTCCATACGGCCTCTACAGCGTTTCGCCCGAAACTTGAGAAACCGGTCTGTGGGGGACTCTAAAGAATTGTCAACACCTTGGTTGTGGATTTAACCACTAGCACGTCAGAGGTATTAGCCTATACGTAACGGGCTACCAGGTATTGACCAAAAGGGACGTCTATAAGAGAACCCATGCTGACACCCTACTGAGCCTGTCAGTGAAAATATCCGTACAGTCCGGTCCGTTCGTCTATGAGCATCGCATGGAGGGCCTAGGGGTTGGTAAAAGTCAGACCCCCAAAAGCGGTACAAGTCGTGTCGGAGTGTAGCCCAGAACACCCTGAGATACTACTGGAATACCTACCAGTAAATCTCCTGCCTTGGCCAAGGACTTTAATGTAATGGCTCTCCTAGACACAGCACGACCTCACCTCCAATACCGGGAGAGACGAACCCCTGCAGATCCGCTCACTGCCTCCATGTGGCTCGGGACTGCACCCAACTAAAACCTGTTTGCAAGTCTCCTTTGAGCGTGGTAGGGTAGTAATCAAAGCACAGTGGGAACTCACACGAGACAAATTACGATCTCAGGTCGATGAACTAACCTGTACACATGTCACCAGGGAACTGCTATCTGACGTCTGGTATAATCCCAACTAGCAGGTTCTCGGCGAGTCCTGTCCGGTGTACTCATAACCCAATGAGCACCTGTATACATCTTAGGTGAACCAACTGACACCAGTGGCTTGTGAGACCGGCCACCGCCTCTCGTCGGGGTCTCGACTGTATACACTAGTCTACTCTGGAGTATCGATGCCCTGTCTCGAAACTCCCTCGACTAGGGACCTTTTAAGGATGTGCTTATAGACCCCAGCTCCCACGTATATGATCGCCCTCATACTGCTGGTAGTCAAGCAAGAATCCTAGGGGCTCTATCAACGTGCAATAGTGATCAGTAATGTCACCAAAAGCAGTACACGACGATAAAGATAAACCAGATAGTGTTAGTTATATGTATGCCCTAGAGGCCATTACTATACATAGGATATATATTGTAGTGGATGCTGGGACATATATAGGGAGGACTTTCTTGCTCGACATGATAGTATGCTATCTGGTTGATCTTTACCTTAACGTGTACACTGATTGTCTCCCTGTTACATGTTGGTAAAGCCCTTAAGATCTGTACTTGACTACCTGGACTATGATGCGGATCATACTAGTGGGGACATGGTAGTCCATAAGTACATCCTTCAAAGTCCCTAGTCGTGGGTCTATCGAGACGGGGCATCGATATACCAGAGTAGACTAGCGTATACCTTCTCGACCCATACAGATGGGCGATGGATGATCCCATATCCATTGGTGTTTGACATCGGAGATGATATACGGGTGCTCAGTGGAGACTGGGTACACTGGACGGACTCGCCGAGAACTCCCAGATGGTATTATACCTCACGTCAGATGGCAGTTCTCTGGTGACACTGTTACAGAGTAGTCTGTTGACCCGAGATCGTCATAGAGTCTTGTGTGGTTCCCACTGTGCTTTGATTTCCATCTTACCACGTCTAAGAGGACGTGCAAAACGGTGGTTTTTAGGTACAGTCCCGAGTCACATGGAGGCAATGAGCGATAGGAGGGGATTCGTCTCTCCCGATATAGGGGGTTGATGTTGCGCTGTGTTCGATTGGCTATAACAGGAAATCCCTGGCCAGGGTTGCTGAGATTTACTGGTAAGTGTTACCAGTAGTTTCTCGAATTGTTATAGACCTCATATCGACACGACTTATCGAGCTATTGGGGTCTGACGTTTACCACCCCTAGGCGAGATATGCGACATATCAGACGATCAGACCGGACTGTACGGTAGTGTTACTGGTTGGATTCACTGGAGTGTGAGCGGGCTTGCTCGTCGATCTTCTTATCGCTCAATACCCGGGTGGCCGTTACGTTTAGCAGACCGCTTGCGGCTTGTGGGTGTTTGATATGATCATCACCTGCTGCCGGCGTATTGACGAGTCTTTAGAGTCCTACACAGAGGTTTCCTGGCTCAAGCAAAACGAAATAGGAGCGCATATGAGATATGTGCGGGACCGAGAATAATGCGTGTATGTGATACCGTATTCTATTCTCGCGATGAATGTGTCGAATGGTTGTATGCGATATAACCTAGTTATCGAATCGAGGATTGATTCGATAAGCCGATACATTGGATACTAGTCGGTTATATGCGATATGACCGGATCGTTAAATCAAGTGTTGATTTAATGATTTAATGTATAATTATATATTTGATATATTACTTTGCATTAACTAGTATTGGTTCACTTTAAAGGATTTTCTCACTTGGATGTACAAGTTGTATATGTGATATACTTTTTGTGCATATAATTGTATCGTGTTTGATGATACATGAATGCTAGGGTTTGTGTAAAGAGTTAAACCTTAGTTAAGTAAATGGTTAGGGTTATTATATATTTATTCATTCATTTATTGAATTGTTTATTTCTTTTTGGCAAAAGGAAAATGGTGGCTAATTTTGTTCTTTGTTGAAGCTTCATGAAGCTTTGAATAAAGTCCACCATTTTTGTTTTATGCCTAACCTAACCATTCACCTAACTATAGTTTGCTCTCTACACATAACCATGGTTGGATTATGATAAGTTTTGATTTTCTTTTCTATTTTAAATTAACTTATCATAACACTTATCATCTTCTTGCTTTCTTCTTCTTCTTCACTTCAAGAAGAAAGCTTGCTACATCAATGGCAAGTGATGAAAAAGAGTGAGAAATCCAATTCTAAAGTGAACCCACTTCCTATTTCTTCATCCTCTACCTCTTGCCAAGTAGTAGAGTGTGTTTTCTTCACAAGTTTCATGACTTGGTGAAGTGGGAGCTTGATCTTGTGATGCTTCGACGTAGATCATCTTCGGCACGAAGCCGACGACCTTGCCCTCCCATTTCTCCGATGAAGCCGACGCTAGAGCTCGGATTTTGATTTGGACAGCGGAGAGGACTTCATCACGGAGCCGTGGAGGTGGAGGACCGGATCTACAAAGGTTGTATTTCCGTTCTTTTAGTTTAGATGTAAACTAGTTTCTTTTTCGCCTAGAAATCTAGCCAACGATCCGTTCTAGGGTTTCTCGGCACCGTTTAAATTTGAAATTTGCATGGTTGATGCCTTGTGAGACCTTATTAGGGTGCCTAGGAACCCTACAGTGGTATCAGAGCCTAGCTAGAGCCTTAGGCGAAGTCTAGACGGAATTTGATGTCCGAACGAACCCGAAACCCATTTTCCAAAATGCTCTCTGTCCATTTTTTAAAAATCTGGATTTTTCAATATTAAAAATATGCAGAAAATTAAGCAGGGTTTTTTATGAATTACTGTGAAAAACGGAGACCTAACTCCGTCATAACGCCGCGGAACCGCGGCCTGAGCCCACGTGGCGCGGCGTTCCCGCGGCCATATTGTTGACTCTTTGATTCCTTTTTGCACAGTAATGTTTATAATTAATCCCTGTGTTTTCTGGGTAATTTTAATATATGCTATGCAGTTGAGTTTTCTGGGGTTGTTTTGGGGATTCGAATGTTCGATCGGATTATCAAATTTTGTCTGTGTGGCCTTCCGGATAAATTTTAGAATATGTTAAAAAGTTCGACCGGATATAAATACCCAATTTTTCCCCTGTCGGGAAATTTCCAAGTGTTGGATTTTTCCGTAGTTTAACGACGTTCTAAGTAGTGCAAGTAACGCGATGGACCCTCTAGAAGACAACAAACCTTAACTCGATTATGTGACCGTCTTGAACTGCCCTTTGAACCTTCGGGTTTGGGGCAGTACGGCGTGCCACATGTGAGGCGTTGGCTTGACCCTTCTACGGCTGGACCGTTGGTACTGAGGCACGAACTGAATGTTGTTAGACTTATTTCATGTGTTGATCTGTATCGGGAAAACTTGGGTGTTCGAATGTTCAATCGGAAAGTTTAACATTTTCTAATTATCTAGAATGGGATACAATAATTGGAATTCACAAGAAGTTATGAGATAACTGAATGAATGTTATAAACATAGCAGTTTAGTCTCACTTGATCGGTTGCCACGGAATTTTGATCAAAAGTCCGTTGCAATCACGTAGTGTACGCGGATACTCGCCGGGTAAACTTAATAGACAGCCTCACTCCATAACCCCGACCAAGTGACTGTAGGAAAACCCCGTCGCCGAAAGCATCCGTTCGGGTGCTCGCAGTAGCGGTGTTCCGCCTTGGTGCACTTCGTCGACGGTATCGGGGGTGCGACCGTCTACTGAAGTTTGCGACGAGCATTCGATCAGGATGTCGGGAATCTTGTTGAATTGCCCGACTTGATATTGAAAAGTGTTTTCGATAATGAGACTAAAATGCGGGGTTTATAATTGTTAGGCATGCGATGTCTAAGAAATTCATTTGGTCAGGCATGCGATGTCTGAGGTGGTTGCGGATTCCAACTGTTGAAGTTTTACACTTTCTTTTCTGTGACCGTAAGTGTAATATGTGATATCGCCGGTTTCTTTGCTATATGACAACGACAATTGGGATGCACATATTTACTTACGTTGATGACATGTGATGTTATGTGTTGCTGGATATGTTATATTGGATCGTCGTGTTTGAATAGCCGGGGGGTTTTATGTGAGATGTGTATTTTTCATTTTCATTCATGTAATAACTTGTATGTAATATTCTTTTATTGGGGCACTTCCAGGTTGCGGAAGTTGTCACCCTTTGTGTCACGACCCGCAGGGTACGGAACGTGACTGGCACTTAAGTTTACGAAACGTCTAAAGACGTCCGTAAAATAAGTAAGCCAAAGCCCAGAAAACAAAACCAATTAAACAAAAGAGTGAAGAAAACCCAATCAGTTGAAAGCGAGTTTATCAAATAAGTCATGTAAAACCCTTTTTAAAAACAATACCAATTTTTCCGAAAATTTCGGCAGAGTCTCCTTTGTAAATACTGGCCCCCAAAATGGGTACAACAAGAATAAATATGAATCCAACAAAATAGGGCATCCCCAAGCGGGAGCTAGCTCTTCGCCACAAGGCGGTCACAAATCCCACGCAAAATAAAGCAACAACATGCGAAATAAACATAATGAAGCATAAGAAAAACAGCATGTCGACTCAAGTGAGCTCGACCCCAAAATACAGCATAAAAGTCCACAAACCTCACAGTCTCATCTCTAGGTCAATATACAATGATACTGGTAGATACAGTAGATGGAGTGCACTAGATACAAAGAATACACAAGGTGGTACAAAAATAGTAACATAACCCACCTAAGAGCAAAACCTCGAGTCCAGGCAAAGGAGGCAAAAGAACAAGTGCGCCCGCCGCTACTGAACTGACGGGGCGGACCTGCAAAAGACTGTGGCACAACGGGGGTGAGTTGCCAACTCGTGAGTAATAAATAACACCTACAAAGGCTATCGTATGCATGCACACAAGCAACCTAGCATCTAAAATACAGGTATGAATGGATGCACTAGCAGGTGTGTATACAACATCAGTGTACGAATATGTATGCAACATGAATATCTGAGGTCTCAATAGGTATCTATAAGAAACATTTTATCTCTTTTTGTTTTTGAAACTCTTTTAGAATGCCAGCATAATACTCAAGGAATCGACGAGAACCGGTGTCCAGCAACGACACCTAAAAGCTGTCTCAAATCGCATAAATCCATGTCATAGTGTCTCTGGCCTCAGCCGTCCGGCTGACCCATCTCAAATATCAATATCTCATCATCTAGCGGCCACGGTCGGTATCCTCTGGATATCCGCCGTCCCAAACAGTCACCGGTAGGTAATCCGTCCCCTGCCAGGCTCAACGTCAACACCACATTCCTCTTGCCCCGGGGTACCTTACCGGGCCCACCATATACCCGTGCCGGTTCCTCCACTCCTCGACACGGATTTCCAAAACCACAGCAAACTCATGGTGGACGACACTTACATCACTAGAAAACCGCAATTTACATATTTTAAAAATATAATAAGTTTAGAAATTTTGCGGCTTTCCCCCGAAATCCAGAAATATCATAAAATCTCAAGAAATCCTCATAAGTGCATATATCAATGATAATGAATGCATATGGTATCAATAATCAAGTTGCGATGTGTGATTAATATATTAGGCATGAACAATTAATATGATGAAGTACATGCACATGAATAGCAATCCTACGGTTTCATTTTAAGGAATTAAAGGCAATAGCACAAGTTTAAGTATCATTTAGTAAAAGATTTAAATTAAAAGGTTATCTAGTGTGGTGGCATGGCAATTACCAGGGTGTGTGTGTAAGCATGAATAGTGCTCGTGCTGCATATAAAAACCCTGGCAATAGTGCAGGTGTCCTATAACATGGTTTCGTATATGTATGTCAATATAATGCATGGATGCAGCAAATAGTCAACTAAGTATTTCACCCCTAATTACTATCATCACTAAGGATCTTGTAAGTTACTAAAACTATCGGGCGGCTTGCGCCATCCAACGATAGTCCCCCGTAGATGTTACATCTACTCACCGGAATCCCTGGCTAGCTGTGTCCAATCACCGCTTTCCCCTTTCGTGCCGCGTCTGACGTCTCCGCGACCGAACCTGGAATTTACATCAATACCAAACATAAGGTTACATATCAAGAACGACGCAAAACCCAATGAAACTACTAAAGTTCACTAGCTAGGTACAACGTGTGCAGGGTGCGCGGAACATACGCGAAAATCGCAAAAACTGCCAAAAAACGCCGATTTGGTCGCCCGGCAAAACTAAAACCCGACTACTCAAAAATCCGCACTCACGCATCCTAAACGTCATAGGAGATGCTAAAAATATCCCCAAGGTATCACAAATAATTCACCAAATAATTTAATAAAAACCTAGTAAGCACAAACTAGCAATTTTGGTGCAAAAATCGAAATTTAGCGATACGGTTATCACAATCCAACCACACCACAAGCAATCTACAAACACTATAATTACAACACATTAGCAAAGATTAAAAACCTATTTTCCATAAACAACCATTACTTGAATTATCTAACCTAGCAATTCTTAATCCAAACTATATATGAAAACCTTAAATTAACACTAATTTATAACTCAATTAGCAAGTTAACCTTCTAGATTAGGTTAGCAAAACAACTAGATAACAAATTAGATTTAATCAACTAAATAATGGTTTCTAAACCCTAATTCAACTCATTTATCATGCTTCACAACTCACAATCCATACACAACCCTCTTCTAGATTTTGGTAAATTAGCAAACTTAATGCAATTTCACCCAAGTTTAACATAGATTAGGTTAATAGGAAGCCGCTTAAGCAAGGTAACCATAAAGATTAGTTAAGTAACAACTAGATTAACTACAAAACAATTTAATTAACTATCATGGCTTCAAAAACCCTAGTTTAACTTTTCAACCATAACCTAAGAAAAAAACTAGATTAGAAATTAGCTAAACTTTTAACACTAAACCATATAATTAAAGGAATTTAGCCAAAAGAAATTAACTTGATGGAAATTATACCTCAAGATCTATAGATCAAGCATGAATAATTTGCCTCCAAAGATGCCATTTTTCTCCTTAATTTAAACTAATAGGGGTGTGAGAAGAGGTAGAATAAGGATTTGGGTTGAATTTGTGAAGGATTTGTGGATTTTTCTTGGATTTTGAGATGAAATTTAGAGGAAAAATGAGAAGGAGAATTTTTCTTTTTGGGGAGAATGATGGGCTGCAGAATTCGTGCAGGAGAAGGAATGGGGGGAAATGTGTGAGTGGTTGTGGGATTTTCCAAAGTCAAAGCAACCATTCACAACTAAACACAAATTAATATATTTTAAACAACATAAGGTTTCAATACAAAGATGGAGACAAAAATGAGGGGGAAAATTCATGGCTGCTGATTTGGGGGGTGGGGCCGGCCCAAAAGGGAGGGGTGAGGTTGTGAGATTTGCACAAAAAAAAATTCTATGCAAAAAGAACCCTCAAGTTACAAAATTTGCAAGTTTAAGCTTAAATTAAATAAATTTCGTTTTCTATAATAAAAATTAGTTAAAAATCAAAATAAAATACTAAAAATTTATGTTACAACTAGATTTTAATTAACATAATTTTAAGGATTAAAATTAGCCCGGAAAAATTTGTATTTATCGCTAATTTAATGTATTTTCTTACCGGCTTAAAATAATATTGAAAAATTAGGGAAAATTAGGGAAAATTTTTAAATGACCAAAATTTCATAAGTAACTCATTAGCTACTAAAAACAAGCAATTACCTATCCATTTTAGGTATAATTAGTCCTAAACTGCAAAATAACAAAAAAGACGGTTTTCGGAAAAATACCGAATTTTCACCGATTTTCAGGAAAACACCAAAATGACTTTTCAAGGCGCTACAATCTTCCCCCCTTAAGTAAATTCGGTCCCCGAATTTAAAAATATAACTACGCATACCTTCAAAGAGATGGGGATATTTCTTCCTCATGTTGCCCTCGGTCTCCCAGGTAACCTCCTCGCTGCTCGGGCTACGCCAAAGGACCTTGACGGTTGGTATAATCTTCGACCTCAACTTCTTCACCTGCCGATCCAAGATGGCCACCGGCTGCTCTGCAAAAGAAAGGTCGCGCTCTAGCTGGACTGTCGGGTGCTGAATTGCATGCGAAGGGTCGTGAAGGTACTTGCGGAGCATCGAAACATGGAAGACGGGGTGAACATCGGGAAAGCTGGGAGGAAGAGCCAAACGATAAACAACTGCGCCGACATGCTCGAGGATCTCGAAAGGACCTACGAATCTAGGGCTAAGCTTCCCTTTTTGCCCAAAACGCATCACGCCCTTCATCGGAGAGACTTTCAGAAAAACATGGTCGCCAACTGCGAACTCTAATCTGCGACGGCGCCTGTCTGCATAGGATTTCTGTCTGCTCTGAGCCGCTCTCATCCGGTCTCGGATCAACTGTATCTTCACCGTCGTCTTCTCAACAAGCTGCGGCCCCAAAATGCTGCTCTCGCTGAGCTCTGTCCAACAGACGGGCGATCTGCATCTCCTCCCATACAATGCCTCGAAAGGTGCCATCTGAATAGTATCCTGGAAGCTGTTGTTGTAGGAGAACTCCACTAGAGGTAAATGACGATCCCAGCTACCACCAAAGTCTAAAACGCACGCTCTAAGCATGTCCTCGAGAGTCTGAATAGTCCGCTATGACTGTCCGTCGGTCTGCGGATGAAACGCTGTGCTGAAGCTCAAACGAGTGCCCAAAGCCTCCTGAAGTCTCTGCCAAAGTCGGCTGGTGAACTGAGTGCCTCGATCTGACACGATACAAGTCGGTACGCCGTGTAGTCGCACGATCTCGTCAATATAGAGCTGAGCATACTGAGCGAAGCTGAAAGTCGTCTTCACTGGCAGGAAGTGAGCCGCTTTCGTCAATCTATCCACGATCACCCAGATGGAGTCGTACCCTCGACTGGTCCTGGGTAGACCCACAACGAAGTCCATCGAAATCTGCTCCCATTTCCACTCTGGAATGGGTAACGGCTGTAGCTCTCCTGCGGGCCTCTGGTGCTCGGCCTTGACCTGCTGACAAGTCAGGCATCTCGAAACGAACTCCGCAATGTCCCTCTTCATCCCGTCCCACCAGTAGGTCTCTCTCATATCATAGTACATCTTGGTGGAACCGGGGTGGACACTATACACTGATCGGTGTGCCTCCTCAAGAATGTCGCGCCGCAATCCATCAGCATCTGGTACGCACAGTCTAGATCCATATCGTAAAATCCCCTGATCGTCAATCACGAACTCGGAAAATCTGCCCTGTCCCATCTGTGCCATGATCTCTGAGCAACGGTCGTCACTGCGCTGTGCCTCATATATACGGTCAAGCAACTGTGGGCGTGCACGAACATGCCCGAGCTGTCCCCCTGTCTGAGTGAACTCGAACTCAACTCGGCTGTCGCATAACATCTGCCAATCTGCTGACGACTGCCTCTGCACTGCGCGTAAAAAGGATAGACTACCCCCGGGCCTTCTACTCAATGCATCTGCCACCACATTCGCCTTGCCGGGGTGATATAGGATCTCGCAGTCGTAGTCTTTCACCAACTCCATCCAACGACGCTGTCTGAGGTTCAGGTCTCGCTGCTGAAATATGTACTTTAAGCTCTGGTGATCGGTGAATATCTGACACGACTCGCCGTATAGGTAATGTCGCCAAATCTTCAGTGCAAAGACCACTGCAGCCATCTCCAAATCATGAGTGGGGTAGTTCTGTTCATGCTTCTTCAACTGCCGAGAAGCATAAGCGATCACCCGGCCATGCTGCATCAATACGCATCCTAATCCCACTCGCGAAGCATCACAGTAGACAACAAATCCGCCTGATCCCGAAGGCAAAGATAATACCGGCGCTGTAGTCAAACAAGTCCGTAGCTGCTGAAAACTGCGCTCGCACTCCTCTGTCCAGACGAAAGGAACTCCCTTCCGGGTCAAACCGGTCAAAGGTGCAGCTATACGGGAGAAGTCCTGAACAAAACGCCTGTAGTAGCCCGCCAGGCCTAGAAAACTACGGATCTCTGTAACCGATGTAGGTCGGGGCCACTGCTGAACAGCCTCAATCTTCTTCGGGTCCACACAAATGCCGTCTCTCGTAACCACGTGACCCAAGAATCCGACGCTGTCCAGCCAGAATGCACACTTGGAGAACCTCGCGAACAGCTGGTGCTCCCTCAGAGTCTGTAACGTAATCCACAAGTGCTGCTCGTGCTCCTCTCTGCTCTGGGAGTACACCAAGATATCGTCGATAAATACGATGATGAACAAGTCAAGATACGGCCTGAATGTACGGTTCATCAAATCCATGAATGCTGCTAGGGCGTTGGTGAGTCCGAACGACATCACCAAAAACTCGTAATGGCCGTAGCGCGTGCGGAAAGCTGTCCTCGGTATATCCTCCTGTCGAACTCGCAGCTGATAGTATCCTGATCGCAAGTCGATCCTCGAAAAATACCCCGCACCCTGAAGCTGGTCGAACAAATCATCAATGCGCGGCAACGGATATCTGTTCCGAACGGTAACTTTGTTCAGCTGGAGGTAGTCGATACATAAGCGCAAACTTCCATCCTTCTTCTTGACAAACAGGACCGGAGCACCCCACGGAGAAACACTCGGTCGAATAAGCCCCTTATCTAACAAATCCTACAACTGATCCTTCAGCTCTCGAAGCTCTGCCGGGGCCATCCGATAAGGCGGTATAGAAATAGGCCCCGAGCCGGGAATCAAATCAATGCAGAACTCAACATCGCGCTCAGGCGGTAGCCCAGGTAGCTCATCAGGGAAAACATCAGGGAACTCACAAACTACCGGGACCCGGTCCAACGGAACCTCTGCAGCTCGAGTATCACAAATACACCCTAAGAATCCCTGACATCCCTTCCGCAAGAGCTGACCAGCGCGAAGAGACGAAATTAAGCTGGGAAGGGTGACACTGCGGTCTCCCTGAATAACAAGGACTGGCTCTCCCGGAAAGATAAATCTGACTGCCTTCTCACGGCAGTCCACCGAAGCATAACAAGTGGCCAGCCAGTCCATGCCCAGAAGCACATCAAAGTCCAACATATCGAGGAGTATCAAATCAACTGATGAATCCCTCTCCCCGATACGAACGGAACACAAACGAAATACAAAACGAGCGACAAACGACTCGCCTACCGGAGTAACAACAACAAGCGGATGATCTAACGACGAGGACTCACGGCCCAACATCGGTGCAAAGTGTGTAGATACGTACGAATGTGTGGAACCTGGGTCAAATAATACCCGTGCGTCGAAAGAACAAACTGGCAAGGTACCTATCACAACGGCATTGGATGCCTGCGCATCCTGCGGTGTCAAAGCAAAAACTCGGGCCTGTCCTCCACCGATAGCGGGCTGACCTCGACCTCGGCCTCGGCCTCGGCCTCCTCGTCCTCTCTGAACAGGACCGCCGCGTCCACGGCCTCTGGGTGCACCTAACTGGCGTGGAGCATCGCCTGGGGTAGGAAGTAGGGCTCTCTGAGGAGGGGGTGGTGATGGTGGTAGGGTCACATGCGGAACTGTCGCTGCTCCCTGTCGTCTCACCGGACAGTCTCTGACAAGATGGTGCAAACTCCCGCACCCAAAACACCCTGGAGACGGCTGCTGCCCCTGGGGATAAGAACCATATAACTGTCCCCGCCCAAATCCTCTGCCAGGCCTATCTTTCGGAAAGAATCTGGCTCGCTGCCTCTGAGACGGTACATCGGTGCGAATCCTCTTCGGCCCAGAAACGGCCGAAGTCCGTGATATGCGTGCCTCCATCCGCAATGCCGTATCCATAGCAGCTGAATAAGTGTCGTAGTGCTGGGCGCCAATGGCAAGATATAGCTGGGCATCAAGTCCCTGTACGAACCTCTTCACCATCTTCTCCTCGGTATCCACCAAATACTAAGCATATCGGGATAACTGTGTAAACTGGATGTCATACTCAGACACCGTCATCCCAGGTGTCTTGACTAAGGCCTCGAAGCTACGAGCTCTGGCGTCACGAACGCTCTCTGGAAGGAAACAGGCTAGAAAGACCGCTGTAAACTCGGCCCAAGTCATAGGCGGTAGACCTGCAGCTCGACCTCTCAAGACTGACTCCCACCATGTCTGTGCGAGACCCTCTAGTCGGAAACTCGCAAGCTCTACCCATCGATCATCCGAACATCTCAGCGAACGGCAGATCCTGGCTAAACTGTCAAGGAACGTCTGTGGGTCCTCCGCTGCCTCGGTGCCGGTGAATACTGGAGGTCTCAGCCTCATGAAATCCTGTAGTGAAACCGGAATGGTCACGGTGGTAGTAGTAGGAGCAGGTATCATGGTCGTCTGTGATGTAGTAGGTACGTCATCCGGTCTCGGTGTACGACTGGCTGCAACTAGGGATCCTACCATCTGACGTAGCTCCTGCATGCCTCCCATCATCTGTCGCAACTCCTCCATACCAGTCTCGAGCCTATCCATACGGCCTGGGGAAGGTGGATCGGTCTGTCCCTGCGGCGTAGGCATACCACCCTGCTCAGTCCTAGTCACGGACGAGCCAGCTCGAATCTCGTCTCTGGCGGCAGCCCTCTGTGCCCTCGTAGCCTTCGGCGGCATAGTGGCTGTTACAGGAAAACGGATAGTAAGAACAGTGCAATAGGATCATAGGATACACGGAATTAAAGAAGGAATTTTCAAGCAAGTATATCCTAAAGTCACTTAGGCGGAGTACCGTATCGTAAGTATGCCGCGGACATACACACGCTACGTTACCCTACTTAAGTCACTTACTCCATCTACCAAGGGTCATCCTACACTCAAAAAGGTAAAACCTATCGCTCTGATACCAACTTTGTCACGACCCGCAGGGTACGGAACGTGACTGGCACTTAAGTTTACGAAACGTCTAAAGACGTCCGTAAAATAAGTAAGCCAAAGCCCAGAAAACAAAACCAATTAAACAAAAGAGTGAAGAAAACCCAATCAGTTGAAAGCGAGTTTATCAAATAAGTCATGTAAAACCCTTTTTAAAAACAATACCAATTTTTCCGAAAATTTCGGCAGAGTCTCCTTTGTAAATCTGGCCCCCAAAATGGGTACAACAAGAATAAATATGAATCCAACAAAATAGGGCATCCCCAAGCGGGAGCTAGCTCTTCGCCACAAGGCGGTCACAAATCCTACGCAAAATAAAGCAACAACATGCGAAATAAACATAATGAAGCATAAGAAAAACAGCATGTCGACTCAAGTGAGCTCGACCCCAAAATACAGCATAAAAGTTCACAAACCTCACAGTCTCATCTCTAGGTCAATATACAATGATACTGGTAGATACAGTAGATGGAGTGCACTAGATACAAAGAATACACAAGGTGGTACAAAAATAGTAACATAACCCACCTAAGAGCAAAACCTCGAGTCCAGGCAAAGGAGGCAAAAGAACAAGTGCGCCCGCCGCTACTGAACTGACAGGGCGGACCTGCAAAAGACTGTGGCACAACGGGGGTGAGTTGCCAACTCGTGAGTAATAAATAACACCTACAAAGGCTATCGTATGCATGCACACAAGCATCCTAGCATCTAAAATACAGGTATGAATGGATGCACTAGCAGGTGTGTATACAACATCAGTGTACGAATATGTATGCAACATGAATATCTGAGGTCTCAATAGGTATCTATAAGAAACATTTTATCTCTTTTTGTTTTTGAAACTCTTTTAGAATGCCAGCATAATACTCAAGGAATCGACGAGAACCGGTGTCCAGCAACGACACCTAAAAGCTGTCTCAAATCGCATAAATCCATGTCATAGTGTCTCTGGCCTCAGCCGTCCGGCTGACCCATCTCAAATATCAATATCTCATCATCTAGCGGCCACGGTCGGTATCCTCTGGATATCCGCCGTCCCAAACAGTCATCGGTAGGTAATCCGTCCCCTGCCAGGCTCAACGTCAACACCACATTCCTCTTGCCCCGGGGTACCTTACCGGGCCCACCATGTACCCGTGCCGGTTCCTCCACTCCTCGACACGGATTTCCAAAACCACAGCAAACTCATGGTGGACGACACTTACATCACTAGAAAACCGCAATTTACATATTTTAAAAATATAATAAGTTTAGAAATTTTGCGGCTTTCCCCCGAAATCCAGAAATATCATAAAATCTCAAGAAATCCTCATAAGTGCATATATCAATGATAATGAATGCATATGGTATCAATAATCAAGTTGCGATGTGTGATTAATATATTAGGCATGAACAATTAATATGATGAAGTACATGCACATGAATAGCAATCCTACGGTTTCATTTTAAGGAATTAAAGGCAATAGCACAAGTTTAAGTATCATTTAGTAAAAGATTTAAATTAAAAGGTTATCTAGTGTGGTGGCATGGCAATTACCAGGGTGTGTGTGTAAGCATGAATAGTGCTCGTGCTGCATATAAAAACCCTGGCAATAGTGCAGGTGTCCTATAACATGGTTTCGTATATGTATGTCAATATAATGCATGGATGCAGCAAATAGTCAACTAAGTATTTCACCCCTAATTACTATCATCACTAAGGATCTTGTAAGTTACTAAAACTATCGGGCGGCTTGCGCCATCCAACGATAGTCCCCCGTAGATGTTACATCTACTCACCGGAATCCCTGGCTAGCTGTGTCCAATCACCGCTTTTCCCCTTCGTGCCGCGTCTGACGTCTCCGCGACCGAACCTGGAATTTACATCAATACCAAACATAAGGTTACATATCAAGAACGACGCAAAACCCAATGAAACTACTAAAGTTCACTAGCTAGGTACAACGTGTGCAGGGTGCGCGGAACATACGCGAAAATCGCAAAAACTGCCAAAAAACGCCGATTTGGTCGCCCGGCAAAACTAAAACCCGACTACTCAAAAATCCGCACTCACGCATCCTAAACGTCATAGGAGATGCTAAAAATATCCCCAAGGTATCACAAATAATTCACCAAATAATTTAATAAAAACCTAGTAAGCACAAACTAGCAATTTTGGTGCAAAAATCGAAATTTAGCGATACGGTTATCACAATCCAACCACACCACAAGCAATCTACAAACACTATAATTACAACACATTAGCAAAGATTAAAAACCTATTTTCCATAAACAACCATTACTTGAATTATCTAACCTAGCAATTCTTAATCCAAACTATATATGAAAACCTTAAATTAACACTAATTATAACTCAATTAGCAAGTTAACCTTCTAGATTAGGTTAGCAAAACAACTAGATAACAAATTAGATTTAATCAACTAAATAATGGTTTCTAAACCCTAATTCAACTCATTTATCATGCTTCACAACTCACAATCCATACACAACCCTCTTCTAGATTTTGGTAAATTAGCAAACTTAATGCAATTTCACCCAAGTTTAACATAGATTAGGTTAATAGGAAGCCGCTTAAGCAAGGTAACCATAAAGATTAGTTAAGTAACAACTAGATTAACTACAAAACAATTTAATTAACTATCATGGCTTCAAAAACCCTAGTTTAACTTTTCAACCATAACCTAAGAAAAAAACTAGATTAGAAATTAGCTAAACTTTTAACACTAAACCATATAATTAAAGGAATTTAGCCAAAAGAAATTAACTTGATGGAAATTATACCTCAAGATCTATAGATCAAGCATGAATAATTTGCCTCCAAAGATGCCATTTTTCTCCTTAATTTAAACTAATAGGGGTGTGAGAAGAGGTAGAATAAGGATTTGGGTTGAATTTGTGAAGGATTTGTGGATTTTTCTTGGATTTTGAGATGAAATTTAGAGGAAAAATGAGAAGGAGAATTTTTCTTTTTGGGGAGAATGATGGGCTGCAGAATTCGTGCAGGAGAAGGAATGGGGGGAAATGTGTGAGTGGTTGTGGGATTTTCCAAAGTCAAAGCAACCATTCACAACTAAACACAAATTAATATATTTTAAACAACATAAGGTTTCAATACAAAGATGGAGACAAAAATGAGGGGGAAAATTCATGGCTGCTGATTTGGGGGGTGGGGCCGGCCCAAAAGGGAGGGGTGAGGTTGTGAGATTTGCACAAAAAAAAATTCTATGCAAAAAGAACCCTCAAGTTACAAAATTTGCAAGTTTAAGCTTAAATTAAATAAATTTCGTTTTCTATAATAAAAATTAGTTAAAAATCAAAATAAAATACTAAAAATTTATGTTACAACTAGATTTTAATTAACATAATTTTAAGGATTAAAATTAGCCCGGAAAAATTTGTATTTATCGCTAATTTAATGTATTTTCTTACCGGCTTAAAATAATATTGAAAAATTAGGGAAAATTAGGGAAAATTTTTAAATGACCAAAATTTCATAAGTAACTCATTAGCTACTAAAAACAAGCAATTACCTATCCATTTTAGGTATAATTAGTCCTAAACTGCAAAATAACAAAAAAGACGGTTTTCGAAAAAATACCGAATTTTCACCGATTTTCAGGAAAACACCAAAATGACTTTTCAAGGCGCTACAATCTTCCCCCTTAAGTAAATTCGGTCCCCGAATTTAAAAATATAACTACGCATACCTTCAAAGAGATGGGGATATTTCTTCCTCATCTCGCCCTCGGTCTCCCAGGTAACCTCCTCGCTGCTCGGGCTACGCCAAAGGACCTTGACGGTTGGTATAATCTTCGACCTCAACTTCTTCACCTGCCGATCCAAGATGGCCACCGGCTGCTCTGCAAAAGAAAGGTCGCGCTCTAGCTGGACTGTCGGGTGCTGAATTGCATGCGAAGGGTCGTGAAGGTACTTGCGGAGCATCGAAACATGGAAGACGGGGTGAACATCGGGAAAGCTGGGAGGAAGAGCCAAACGATAAACAACTGCGCCGACATGCTCGAGGATCTCGAAAGGACCTACGAATCTAGGGCTAAGCTTCCCTTTTTGCCCAAAACGCATCACGCCCTTCATCGGAGAGACTTTCAGAAAAACATGGTCGCCAACTGCGAACTCTAATCTGCGACGGCGCCTGTCTGCATAGGATTTCTGTCTGCTCTGAGCCGCTCTCATCCGGTCTCGGATCAACTGTATCTTCGCCGTCGTCTTCTCAACAAGCTGCGGCCCCAAAATGCTGCTCTCGCTGAGCTCTGTCCAACAGACGGGCGATCTGCATCTCCTCCCATACAATGCCTCGAAAGGTGCCATCTGAATAGTATCCTGGAAGCTGTTGTTGTAGGAGAACTCCACTAGAGGTAAATGACGATCCCAGCTACCACCAAAGTCTAAAACGCACGCTCTAAGCATGTCCTCGAGAGTCTGAATAGTCCGCTATGACTGTCCGTCGGTCTGCGGATGAAACGCTGTGCTGAAGCTCAAACGAGTGCCCAAAGCCTCCTGAAGTCTCTGCCAAAGTCGGCTGGTGAACTGAGTGCCTCGATCTGACACGATACAAGTCGGTACGCCGTGTAGTCGCACGATCTCGTCAATATAGAGCTGAGCATACTGAGCGAAGCTGAAAGTCGTCTTCACTGGCAGGAAGTGAGCCGCTTTCGTCAATCTATCCACGATCACCCAGATGGAGTCGTACCCTCGACTGGTCCTGGGTAGACCCACAACGAAGTCCATCGAAATCTGCTCCCATTTCCACTCTGGAATGGGTAACGGCTGTAGCTCTCCTGCGGGCCTCTGGTGCTCGGCCTTGACCTGCTGACAAGTCAGGCATCTCGAAACGAACTCCGCAATGTCCCTCTTCATCCCGTCCCACCAGTAGGTCTCTCTCATATCATAGTACATCTTGGTGGAACCGGGGTGGACACTATACACTGATCGGTGTGCCTCCTCAAGAATGTCGCGCCGCAATCCATCAGCATCTGGTACGCACAGTCTAGATCCATATCGTAAAATCCCCTGATCGTCAATCACGAACTCGGAAAATCTGCCCTGTCCCATCTGTGCCATGATCTCTGAGCAACGGTCGTCACTGCGCTGTGCCTCATATATACGGTCAAGCAACTGTGGGCGTGCACGAACATGCCCGAGCTGTCCCCCTGTCTGAGTGAACTCGAACTCAACTCGGCTGTCGCATAACATCTGCCAATCTGCTGACGACTGCCTCTGCACTGCGCGTAAAAAGGATAGACTACCCCCGGGCCTTCTACTCAATGCATCTGCCACCACATTCGCCTTGCCGGGGTGATATAGGATCTCGCAGTCGTAGTCTTTCACCAACTCCATCCAACGACGCTGTCTGAGGTTCAGGTCTCGCTGCTGAAATATGTACTTTAAGCTCTGGTGATCGGTGAATATCTGACACGACTCGCCGTATAGGTAATGTCGCCAAATCTTCAGTGCAAAGACCACTGCAGCCATCTCCAAATCATGAGTGGGGTAGTTCTGTTCATGCTTCTTCAACTGCCGAGAAGCATAAGCGATCACCCGGCCATGCTGCATCAATACGCATCCTAATCCCACTCGCGAAGCATCACAGTAGACAACAAATCCGCCTGATCCCGAAGGCAAAGATAATACCGGCGCTGTAGTCAAACAAGTCCGTAGCTGCTGAAAACTGCGCTCGCACTCCTCTGTCCAGACGAAAGGAACTCCCTTCCGGGTCAAACCGGTCAAAGGTGCAGCTATACGGGAGAAGTCCTGAACAAAACGCCTGTAGTAGCCCGCCAGGCCTAGAAAACTACGGATCTCTGTAACCGATGTAGGTCGGGGCCACTGCTGAACAGCCTCAATCTTCTTCGGGTCCACACAAATGCCGTCTCTCGTAACCACGTGACCCAAGAATCCGACGCTGTCCAGCCAGAATGCACACTTGGAGAACCTCGCGAACAGCTGGTGCTCCCTCAGAGTCTGTAACGTAATCCACAAGTGCTGCTCGTGCTCCTCTCTGCTCTGGGAGTACACCAAGATATCGTCGATAAATACGATGATGAACAAGTCAAGATACGGCCTGAATGTACGGTTCATCAAATCCATGAATGCTGCTAGGGCGTTGGTGAGTCCGAACGACATCACCAAAAACTCGTAATGGCCGTAGCGCATGCGGAAAGCTGTCCTCGGTATATCCTCCTGTCGAACTCGCAGCTGATGGTATCCTGATCGCAAGTCGATCCTCGAAAAATACCCCGCACCCTGAAGCTGGTCGAACAAATCATCAATGCGCGGCAACGGATATCTGTTCCGAACGGTAACTTTGTTCAGCTGGAGGTAGTCGATACATAAGCGCAAACTTCCATCCTTCTTCTTGACAAACAGGACCGGAGCACCCCACGGAGAAACACTCGGTCGAATAAGCCCCTTATCTAACAAATCCTACAACTGATCCTTCAGCTCTCGAAGCTCTGCCGGGGCCATCCGATAAGGCGGTATAGAAATAGGCCCCGAGCCGGGAATCAAATCAATGCAGAACTCAACATCGCGCTCAGGCGGTAGCCCAGGTAGCTCATCAGGGAAAACATCAGGGAACTCACAAACTACCGGGACCCGGTCCAACGGAACCTCTGCAGCTCGAGTATCACAAATACACCCTAAGAATCCCTGACATCCCTTCCGCAAGAGCTGACCAGCGCGAAGAGACGAAATTAAGCTGGGAAGGGTGACACTGCGGTCTCCCTGAATAACAAGGACTGGCTCTCCCGGAAAGATAAATCTGACTGCCTTCTCACGGCAGTCCACCGAAGCATAACAAGTGGCCAGCCAGTCCATGCCCAGAAGCACATCAAAGTCCAACATATCGAGGAGTATCAAATCAACTGATGAATCCCTCTCCCCGATACGAACGGAACACAAACGAAATACAAAACGAGCGACAAACGACTCGCCTACCGGAGTAACAACAACAAGCAGATGATCTAACGACGAGGACTCACGGCCCAACATCGGTGCAAAGTGTGTAGATACGTACGAATGTGTGGAACCTGGGTCAAATAATACCCGTGCGTCGAAAGAACAAACTGGCAAGGTACCTATCACAACGGCATTGGATGCCTGCGCATCCTGCGGTGTCAAAGCAAAAACTCGGGCCTGTCCTCCACCGATAGCGGGCTGACCTCGACCTCGGCCTCGGCCTCGGCCTCCTCGTCCTCTCTGAACAGGACCGCCGCGTCCACGGCCTCTGGGTGCACCTAACTGGCGTGGAGCATCGCCTGGGGTAGGAAGTAGGGCTCTCTGAGGAGGGGGTGGTGATGGTGGTAGGGTCACATGCGGAACTGTCGCTGCTCCCTGTCGTCTCACCGGACAGTCTCTGACAAGATGGTGCAAACTCCCGCACCCAAAACACCCTGGAGACGGCTGCTGCCCCTGGGGATAAGAACCATATAACTGTCCCCGCCCAAATCCTCTGCCAGGCCTATCTTTCGGAAAGAATCTGGCTCGCTGCCTCTGAGACGGTACATCGGTGCGAATCCTCTTCGGCCCAGAAACGGCCGAAGTCCGTGATATGCGTGCCTCCATCCGCAATGCCGTATCCATAGCAGCTGAATAAGTGTCGTAGTGCTGGGCGCCAATGGCAAGATATAGCTGGGCATCAAGTCCCTGTACGAACCTCTTCACCATCTTCTCCTCGGTATCCACCAAATACTAAGCATATCGGGATAACTGTGTAAACTGGATGTCATACTCAGACACCGTCATCCCAGGTGTCTTGACTAAGGCCTCGAAGCTACGAGCTCTGGCGTCACGAACGCTCTCTGGAAGGAAACAGGCTAGAAAGACCGCTGTAAACTCGGCCCAAGTCATAGGCGGTAGACCTGCAGCTCGACCTCTCAAGACTGACTCCCACCATGTCTGTGCGAGACCCTCTAGTCGGAAACTCGCAAGCTCTACCCATCGATCATCCGAACATCTCAGCGAACGGCAGATCCTGGCTAAACTGTCAAGGAACGTCTGTGGGTCCTCCGCTGCCTCGGTGCCGGTGAATACTGGAGGTCTCAGCCTCATGAAATCCTGTAGTGAAACCGGAATGGTCACGGTGGTAGTAGTAGGAGCAGGTATCATGGTCGTCTGTGATGTAGTAGGTACGTCATCCGGTCTCGGTGTACGACTGGCTGCAACTAGGGATCCTACCATCTGACGTAGCTCCTGCATGCCTCCCATCATCTGTCGCAACTCCTCCATACCAGTCTCGAGCCTATCCATACGGCCTGGGGAAGGTGGATCGGTCTGTCCCTGCGGCGTAGGCATACCACCCTGCTCAGTCCTAGTCTCGGACGAGCCAGCTCGAATCTCGTCTCTGGCGGCAGCCCTCTGTGCCCTCGTAGCCTTCGGCGGCATAGTGGCTGTTACAGGAAAACGGATAGTAAGAACAGTGCAATAGGATCATAGGATACACGGAATTAAAGAAGGAATTTTCAAGCAAGTATATCCTAAAGTCACTTAGGCGGAGTACCGTATCGTAAGTATGCCGCGGACATACACACGCTACGTTACCCTACTTAAGTCACTTACTCCATCTACCAAGGGTCATCCTACACTCAAAAAGGTAAAACCTATCGCTCTGATACCAACTTTGTCACGACCCGCAGGGTACGGAACGTGACTGGCACTTAAGTTTACGAAACGTCTAAAGACGTCCGTAAAATAAGTAAGCCAAAGCCCAGAAAACAAAACCAATTAAACAAAAGAGTGAAGAAAACCCAATCAGTTGAAAGCGAGTTTATCAAATAAGTCATGTAAAACCCTTTTTAAAAACAATACCAATTTTTCCGAAAATTTCGGCAGAGTCTCCTTTGTAAATCTGGCCCCCAAAATGGGTACAACAAGAATAAATATGAATCCAACAAAATAGGGCATCCCCAAGCGGGAGCTAGCTCTTCGCCACAAGGCGGTCACAAATCCTACGCAAAATAAAGCAACAACATGCGAAATAAACATAATGAAGCATAAGAAAAACAGCATGTCGACTCAAGTGAGCTCGACCCCAAAATACAGCATAAAAGTTCACAAACCTCACAGTCTCATCTCTAGGTCAATATACAATGATACTGGTAGATACAGTAGATGGAGTGCACTAGATACAAAGAATACACAAGGTGGTACAAAAATAGTAACATAACCCACCTAAGAGCAAAACCTCGAGTCCAGGCAAAGGAGGCAAAAGAACAAGTGCGCCCGCCGCTACTGAACTGACAGGGCGGACCTGCAAAAGACTGTGGCACAACGGGGGTGAGTTGCCAACTCGTGAGTAATAAATAACACCTACAAAGGCTATCGTATGCATGCACACAAGCATCCTAGCATCTAAAATACAGGTATGAATGGATGCACTAGCAGGTGTGTATACAACATCAGTGTACGAATATGTATGCAACATGAATATCTGAGGTCTCAATAGGTATCTATAAGAAACATTTTATCTCTTTTTGTTTTTGAAACTCTTTTAGAATGCCAGCATAATACTCAAGGAATCGACGAGAACCGGTGTCCAGCAACGACACCTAAAAGCTGTCTCAAATCTCATAAATCCATGTTATAGTGTCTCTGGCCTCAGCCGTCCGGCTGACCCATCTCAAATATCAATATCTCATCATCTAGCGGCCACAGTCGGTATCCTCTGGATATCCGCCGTCCCAAACAGTCATCGGTAGGTAATCCGTCCCCTGCCAGGCTCAACGTCAACACCACATTCCTCTTGCCCCGGGGTACCTTACCGGGCCCACCATGTACCCGTGCCGGTTCCTCCACTCCTCGACACGGATTTCCAAAACCACAGCAAACTCATGGTGGACGACACTTACATCACTAGAAAACCGCAATTTACATATTTTAAAAATATAATAAGTTTAGAAATTTTGCGGCTTTCCCCCGAAATCCAGAAATATCATAAAATCTCAAGAAATCCTCATAAGTGCATATATCAATGATAATGAATGCATATGGTATCAATAATCAAGTTGCGATGTGTGATTAATATATTAGGCATGAACAATTAATATGATGAAGTACATGCACATGAATAGCAATCCTACGGTTTCATTTTAAGGAATTAAAGGCAATAGCACAAGTTTAAGTATCATTTAGTAAAAGATTTAAATTAAAAGGTTATCTAGTGTGGTGGCATGGCAATTACCAGGGTGTGTGTGTAAGCATGAATAGTGCTCGTGCTGCATATAAAAACCCTGGCAATAGTGCAGGTGTCCTATAACATGGTTTCGTATATGTATGTCAATATAATGCATGGATGCAGCAAATAGTCAACTAAGTATTTCACCCCTAATTACTATCATCACTAAGGATCTTGTAAGTTACTAAAACTATCGGGCGGCTTGCGCCATCCAACGATAGTCCCCCGTAGATGTTACATCTACTTACCGGAATCCCTGGCTAGCTGTGTCCAATCACCGCTTTCCCCTTTCGTGCCGCGTCTGACGTCTCCGCGACCGAACCTGGAATTTACATCAATACCAAACATAAGGTTACATATCAAGAACGACGCAAAACCCAATGAAACTACTAAAGTTCACTAGCTAGGTACAACGTGTGCAGGGTGCGCGGAACATACGCGAAAATCGCAAAAACTGCCAAAAAACGCCGATTTGGTCGCCCGGCAAAACTAAAACCCGACTACTCAAAAATCCGCACTCACGCATCCTAAACGTCATAGGAGATGCTAAAAATATCCCCAAGGTATCACAAATAATTCACCAAATAATTTAATAAAAACCTAGTAAGCACAAACTAGCAATTTTGGTGCAAAAATCGAAATTTAGCGATACGGTTATCACAATCCAACCACACCACAAGCAATCTACAAACACTATAATTACAACACATTAGCAAAGATTAAAAACCTATTTTCCATAAACAACCATTACTTGAATTATCTAACCTAGCAATTCTTAATCCAAACTATATATGAAAACCTTAAATTAACACTAATTTATAACTCAATTAGCAAGTTAACCTTCTAGATTAGGTTAGCAAAACAACTAGATAACAAATTAGATTTAATCAACTAAATAATGGTTTCTAAACCCTAATTCAACTCATTTATCATGCTTCACAACTCACAATCCATACACAACCCTCTTCTAGATTTTGGTAAATTAGCAAACTTAATGCAATTTCACCCAAGTTTAACATAGATTAGGTTAATAGGAAGCCGCTTAAGCAAGGTAACCATAAAGATTAGTTAAGTAACAACTAGATTAACTACAAAACAATTTAATTAACTATCATGGCTTCAAAAACCCTAGTTTAACTTTTCAACCATAACCTAAGAAAAAAACTAGATTAGAAATTAGCTAAACTTTTAACACTAAACCATATAATTAAAGGAATTTAGCCAAAAGAAATTAACTTGATGGAAATTATACCTCAAGATCTATAGATCAAGCATGAATAATTTGCCTCCAAAGATGCCATTTTTCTCCTTAATTTAAACTAATAGGGGTGTGAGAAGAGGTAGAATAAGGATTTGGGTTGAATTTGTGAAGGATTTGTGGATTTTTCTTGGATTTTGAGATGAAATTTAGAGGAAAAATGAGAAGGAGAATTTTTCTTTTTGGGGAGAATGATGGGCTGCAGAATTCGTGCAGGAGAAGGAATGGGGGGAAATGTGTGAGTGGTTGTGGGATTTTCCAAAGTCAAAGCAACCATTCACAACTAAACACAAATTAATATATTTTAAACAACATAAGGTTTCAATACAAAGATGGAGACAAAAATGAGGGGGAAAATTCATGGCTGCTGATTTGGGGGGTGGGGCCGGCCCAAAAGGGAGGGGTGAGGTTGTGAGATTTGCACAAAAAAAAATTCTATGCAAAAAGAACCCTCAAGTTACAAAATTTGCAAGTTTAAGCTTAAATTAAATAAATTTCGTTTTCTATAATAAAAATTAGTTAAAAATCAAAATAAAATACTAAAAATTTATGTTACAACTAGATTTTAATTAACATAATTTTAAGGATTAAAATTAGACCGGAAAAATTTGTATTTATCGCTAATTTAATGTATTTTCTTACCGGCTTAAAATAATATTAAAAAATTGAAAAATTAGGGAAAATTTTTAAATGACCAAAATTTCATAAGTAACTCATTAGCTACTAAAAATAAGCAATTACCTATCCATTTTAGGTATAATTAGTCCTAAACTGCAAAATAACAAAAAAGACGGTTTTCGGAAAAATACCGAATTTTCACCGATTTTCAGGAAAACACCAAAACGACTTTTCAAGACGCTACACTTTGTATATTATTTACTTTTCCGCACTAGGATAGACCCAAGGAGGAGGGCATAAGTAACCGGGTTCTGGAGTCCAGTGGGAGACCAACTCGAGGAGTCGAGTCCGGGTCTCCTAACTCTAGAATTGGTAGGGTTGCTTGCCACTCTCGTAGGGGTCTAGCGGTGTAGGTTTGGCTATTCATCACGACCGTGGAATCCGTGTTTTATACTGGCTCGTATTGAAAACACGGACGTCCTAGTATATCCAATATTTCATATGATTCTTCTGCTGCGATATCTGTGATGTGATCATGTGATGTTCTGTGATAGATACAGTATATAGTATATATGATATATTATATAGATGTTACTTATGTTTTACACCCGCGCTAGCCCTGCCCCGCTCTGCCGTTAGTTACCTAACCTAACGGTGCACGAGGGGACATCGAGGCGAATGCGGATGGCATAAGTGTACGTCGTATTTATCTGTGATGTTTAGGTACATAATTGATGGGACTTCATTAATGTGATTAATGAAAATAAAAGAAACCTAAGATGTTGTAGAATCGGATTTCAAAATAAAACAGGTAGCTACAGTTCTTGCTTTGCACAGCGGTATATATGATATATCCTGCACCTTATTCGATAAGGAAAGGACCGAGATCCCTTCACCGGGAGTGACTCCTTTAGCAATAACTGGCAGATGCTGCACACTTGGTTTGTCTTTTGATTGCTTTTAAGTGTTTTTGCTTTGCACAGTGATATATATGATATATCCCGCACCTCATTCGACGAGGAAAGGGCCGACGATCCCTTCACCGGGAGTGACCCCTTTAGCAAAACTAGAAAAGCCTCAAAATCATTCCATTTTAAAACTTCATTTGATTCTACAACGATATCAAGTTCATTACGCAATAGGTTTTCAGAAAAACCTGTCGTAGCCCTCCGTCATTTCAGATAAGTTGTATATAGTATTCGTACTGCATTTGTTGGCTTTCGTCAAGGTGCAGTGTGCCGTAGCTATATGCTGCTTATCTGCTAGCATACGATGCGATTGGATTAGGGTAGTCGTGCGGCTTTGTTGGCTTTCGTCAAGGGTCGTGCGGGTGGGTTTAATTCAATCAAGAAATGTACGGGTTGAACTTGACTAGCGGGCTATGGTTTGTTGGCTTTCGTCAAGGTCATAGCTCGTTAGGGGCAAAATATTATCGGGAATTTCAAGTGTTGAAATTTGCAATGAGATTGCATACCTTCTATGAGATAGTTGGATCCCGATACCCGCTGCGAGTAAGAGTTACTCCTGGGAGAGTTTTATACATTACAATTAGCCGATCAAGTAGGTGTCTAGAAAGGTGTCAACGGGGTTACGCCTCTGGGAAAACGAGGTTTACATAAATTAGGTTCGTGCGAAAGCACGGGGGACCTCCCTCAAAGTACCGACACTGGCCTGGCTGAAAGATTGGCGAACTTGTAGTGTGTAATTAATCCTGGCTAGTCTTTCCTTTTAGGGTTTGAAGGAAGATTTGATAAAAAGCAGTGGGAACCATCCTGATTAGATAAAATAATAACCAATCTATTCTTGCAAGAGCGCACGCTGAGTGTTTTCTTCTCTCTCTCCTGGTAGCGACCATGTCACGCCTTAATCAAGATAATAAAACGGATTATTGACCGAACCCGCTTGTTATACTGAGCTGGGGAACGTTGGTCCCGCTCCAACTTATAATAGTTATAAGACAGAGCAGGAAATTGGGGAATACCAGATTTCCCGTGCCGCCCAAACGAAGAGTGTGCATGCTGATGCATCATCTTCGGGTGTGTTCATTACAGAGAACTGTTTCTCGGTATCCTTTACGTCCTGGGTATGTGATACCAGATCAGGATCCCAGATATGTAATTTGTTACATAAGGCTACAGAAAGGTAGAGAACTGAGAACGGGTGATAAGTTTCATGAGGCAGAAAACGGGGCAAGAGTTGCAGCCAGGTCTGTTGGTCACTGTCACCCTGTATTACCAATACATTGATTCTGAACGAATGTTATTAGATACCGAACCTGATATACAAAATCATATCTGTCTCTTTATTAGTAAAGAAACGATAAAATTTTGTATTGTTGGATAATGTTTTGAACATTTCCTATATGAAAAGTTGATCGGTTCAGGCACGTTATCTAAAAGCATTAATATTCTAAATCAAACTACAGTTCTTTGTATACGGAACACACAGAAGAGGAAGAGTTCAGAAATGAACGGATCCTTCTTCAGGAATTGTAGACTAGGTCATATCTATGCGATCCGACTGGCTGAAGTTACATATTAGATGCATATTTAAATCAGTTTGAATTTACATCTTATGAAACTTGCCAGTCATGTAACAAAGATAAGATGACCATAGCTCTGTTTACTGGAAACAGAGAAAGAGTTAGTGAACTCTGGGGATGATACATGTTGATGTATGAAGGTCCCCTGTCTACACATGCCAGGACTGGTTCTTTATACTTCATTACGTTCTCTGATGATCTTTCGAGTTTCAGACCTATGTCCTGTTGAAACACAAGTCCGAACCTTTTGAGATATTCACAGAATATAAGCGAGAAGTAGAGAACCAGAATACGGGTATAAGTATTATGTCCTATGATGAGATCAAGGAGGAGAATACTTGAGCACGGAAATACTGGACTATTCTAAAGGAGAATGAGATTCTCTCTCAGCATTACTCCTCCGTATACACCATAGCAAGATGGTATATCGGGGTGGAACAATCACACCCTATATGATATGGTGTGCTCTATGATGAGCACTATTGAGTTACCTATTTTCCTTTTTGGGAGTTATGCACTTGAGAAGATGCATACCTATTGAATTAGGTTCGAATCAAATCAATGCCTACCACTTCATATGTGATATGGAAAGGGAAGAGCCCATGTCTTAAGTTAGTTAAGATTTGGGGTTGTCCGGCCTATGTCTAAAAGCAAAATCCGGACAAACTCGAGGCAATGTTAGTTATGTAGAACTGGAAAGGTTCCAGCTATGCAAACTACAGAAGATGATTTGATGGAACCAAAGGATTCAATAGTTACCAACGAACCTCGGCCTCTCCGCCGATCTAGTAGGGTTCCTCACCCACCTGAGAGATACTTCGGTTCCTCTATGACAGTGGGAGCGAGGATTGCATCATGAGATGATGACCCAACTAGCTTCGAGCAGGCCATCGAGAGTAAGACTCTGTAAGAATGGCTGGATGTTTAGCGATCTGAGATGGAATCCTTATACACCAACAAAGTATGGACTTTGGTTGCTATATCTGAAGGGTTAAATCCCCATCAGGAGCAAGTATATCTTGAGAAAATTACTTGGTGTACATGGAAAAGTTGAGACTTTCAAAGCTAGACTTGTTAAAGGTCTTCGTCATCGACCAGACGTGGATAATGATGAAACCTTTTCCAGTACCTATGCTTAAGTCCATCCAGATACTACTTGCCATGGCTACATACCATGACTACGATATCTGGTGGTTGGGTGTCATGACAACTTTTCTAAATAATGTTTTGGAAGAGAGCGTCTATAAGTACACAGCCAGAGGGCCTCGTAGACAGTGGGAGCAGCGGAAACGTGTGCAAGATGCTTTATAAGTTAAAGCAGGCATCGCGGAGTTGGAACATCTGTTTTGATGGATAAGTCAAAGAGTTTGACATCATCAAAATGGTAGATGAACCTTGTATATACAAAAAGGTAGTAGGGAGTATGGTGGTAATCCTCGTAGAGTACGTGGATGACATACTCTTGATAGGGAAGGAGTTTCCTATGCTACGCTCGATCAATCTCCGCTTATCACAATGATTCTCCACATAGGATCAAAATGATACCTACTAAATCCTGGTTTTTGGATCTATGAGATAGATCTAAATGGATGTTAGGACTCTCACTAGTTGTAGTGAGACGGTATCAACCGATCCTGGGGAGAATCACTGGAAGGGTTCCAGGGTGATAAAGACGACTGAATGTCAGTCACAGGCATTGTCTTTACCCTTAGTGGAGGGACGGTATGTTGGAAGAGTTCCAAGCTAGATACCGTGGCATACTAGAAGATAAAGGCAGGATACATCGCTACTTAAGATGCTACCAAGGAGGATGTTTGGGTGTATATTGGTTCATGAGATGAACTACGTTCCAACCATTGTGAGACAATGGAGTTGTGGCTTATGCCAAGGAACGTCCGTCCCATCAGTAATCCAGATATATTCTAAGGCAGTGTCACCTGATCATGGAGATGGTTGATCTCCAGGGAGATCGAGGTTAGGAGAGTAGACTCAGAGGACAACACAGCGGATCCACTCACAAAGGCCTGTTCCCAGAGAGAGACTATTATGGGATGGTTGAGTATGAGATACTGCAACCACTGCTATCAGATGGCCCTAGTGCAAGTGGGAGATTGTTAGTTATATGTATGCCCTAGAGTTCATTACTATACATAGGATGTATATTGTAGTGGATGCTGGGACATATATAGGGAGGACTTTCTTGCTCGACATGATAGTATGCTATCTGGTTGATCTTTACCTTAACGTGTATACTGATTGTCTCCCTGTTACATGTTGGTAAAGCCCTTAGGATCTGTACTTGACTACCTGGACTATGATGCGGATCATACTAGTGGGGACATGGTAGTCCATAAGTACATCCTTCAAAGTCCCTAGTCGTGGGTGTATCGAGACGGGGCATCGATATACCAGAGTAGACTAGCGTATACCTTCTCGACCCATACAGATGGGCGATGGATGATCCCATATCCATTGGTGTTTGACATCGGAGATGATATACGGGTGCTCAGTGGAGACTGCGTACACTGGACGGACTCGCCGAGAACTCCCAGATGGTATTATACCTCACGTCAGATGGCAGTTCTCTGGTGACACTGGTACAGAGTAGTCTGTTGACCCGAGATCATCATAGAGTCTTGTGTGGTTCCCACTGTGCTTTGATTTCCATCTTACCACGTCCAAGAGGGCGTGCAAAATGGTGGTTTTTGGGTACAGTCCCGAGTCACATGGAGGCAATGAGCGATAGGAGGGGATTCGTCTCTCCCGGTATAGGGGGTTGATGTTGCGCTGTGTTCGATTGGCTATAACAGGAAATCCCTGGCCAGGGTTGCTGAGATTTACTGGTAAGTGTTACCAGTAGTTTCTCGAATTGTTATAGACCTCATATCGACACGACTTATCGAGCTATTGGGGTCTGACGTTTACCACCCCTAGGCGAGATATGCGACATATCAGACGATCAGACCGGACTGTACGGTAGTGTTACTGGTTGGATTCACTGGAGTGTGAGCGGGCTTGCTCGTCGATCTTCTGATCGCTCAATACCCGGGTGGCCGTTACGTTTAGCAGACCGCTTGCGGCTTGTGGGTGTTTGATATGATCATCACCTGCTGCCGGCGTATTGACGAGTCTTTAGAGTCCTACACAGAGGTTTCCTGGCTCAAGCAAAACGAAATAGGAGCGCATATAAGATATGTGCGGGACTGAGAATAATGCGTGTATGTGATACCGTATTCTATTCTCGTGATGAATGTGTCGAATGGTTGTATGCGATATAACCTAGTTATCGAATCGAGGATTGATTCGATAAGCCGATACATTGGATACTAGTCAGTTATATGCGATATGACCGGATCATTAAATCAAGTGTTGATTTAATGATTTAATGTATAATTATATATTTGATATATTACTTTGCATTAACTAGTATTGGTTCACTTTAAAGGATTTTCTCACTTGGATGTACAAGTTGTATATGTGATATACTTTTTGTGCATATAATTGTATCGTGTTTGATGATACATGAATGCTAGGGTTTGTGTAAAGAGTTAAACCTTAGTTAAGTAAATGGTTAGGGTTATTATATATTTATTCATTCATTTATTGAATTGTTTATTTCTTTTTGGCAAAAGGAAAATGGTGGCTAATTTTGTTCTTTGTTGAAGCTTCATGAAGCTTTGAATAAAGTCCACCATTTTTGTTTTATGCCTAACCTAACCATTCACCTAACTATAGTTTGCTCTCTACACATAACCATGGTTGGATTATGATAAGTTTTGATTTTCTTTTCTATTTTAAATTAACTTATCATAACACTTATCATCTTCTTGCTTTCTTCTTCTTCTTCACTTCAAGAAGAAAGCTTGCTACATCAATGGCAAGTGATGAAAAAGAGTGAGAAATCCAATTCTAAAGTGAACCCACTTCCTATTTCTTCATCCTCTACCTCTTGCAAAGTAGTAGAGTGTGTTTTCTTCACAAGTTTCATGACTTGGTGAAGTGGGAGCTTGATCTTGTGATGCTTCGACGTAGATCATCTTCGGCACGAAGCCGACGACCTTGCCCGCCCATTTCTCCGATGAAGCCGACGCTAGACCTCGGATTTTGATTTGAACAGCGGAGAGGACTTCATCACAGAGCCGTGGAGGTGGAGGACCGGATCTACAAAGGTTGTATTTCCGTTCTTTTAGTTTAGATGTAAACTAGTTTCTTTTTCGCCTAGAAATCTAGCCAACGATCCGTTCTAGGGTTTCTCGGCACCGTTTAAATTTGAAATTTGCATGGTTGATGCCTTGTGAGACCTCATTAGGGTGCCTAGGAACCCTACAGATAGCATACTATCATCTTGAGTAAGACTGTCCTACCGGTATAGGTTCTCCCTCAATCATTGCAATCACGTGCCTGTGATCCAATAATTGACTCTGAGGGCACTATCTCCAACAATCCCTTCCTCAACAGTTGTCCAGCGCGAAGAGAAGAAATCAAAATGTAAGGGGCGGCACCACAGTCCCCCTGCACAACAAAATCCAACTCGCCGGGAAAACAAAACCTAACAGTCTTCTCGCAGCAGTCCACAGACGCATAGCATGTGGCTAACCAATCCATGCCCAAAAGAACGTCGAAATCTAACATCTCAAGAAGGATCAAGTCGACAGGCAACTCTCTCTCGCCAATACGGATAACAAAAGATCGGAACACGTGCCTAGCAACAAACGACTCTCCCACAGAAGTGGTCACAACAAGCGGCTGATCAAGTAAAACGGACTCTCTACCCAAACTCGGCACGAAGTGTGTGGAAACGTACGAGTGCGTCGACCCGGGATCAAACAAAACGTGTGCGTCAACAGAACATACTGATAGTGTATCTGAGACCACTGCATTGGACGCCTGTGCATCCTGATGCGTCCACGCAAAAACTCGCGCCTGTCCTCCACCGGCGACTGGCGGTCCCCTAGTAGAAACTGGCTGCACTCTGCCGGTAGCTGGCTGTCCTCTTCCTCGGCCACCTCGTCCTCTAATAACAAACCCTCCGCGACCACGGCTTCTCTGTGCATGAGCCTGACGTGGAGCAACAGTAGGTACAACAGGCAACACCCACTGGAGTGGTGAAGGTGGTAATGTGACATGCGGTACTGTTGCCTCCCTCCAAGGTATCTCAGGACAATCTCGAACACGATGATAAGAACTCCCGCATCGGAAACATCTGGATGGTGCCGGCTGACCCTCCTGGGGATAAGAGCTGAATAGCTGACCTCGTCCCGATCCTCCGCTACCCCCCCTCCCGTACCTAAACGGAACCTGTCGCGGCGCCTAAACGGCTGTCTCTGCGCTGACATTACCGTACGAACTCTCTTCGGCTCTGGAACTACTGAAGTCTCAGCAAGGCGCTCCTCGACTAATAAGGCTGCGTCTACAGCTGCTGCATATGTCTCGCAATGCTGTGCGCTGATCGCAAGGAACAGTGGGGTAAGCAAGCCTCGAACGTACCTCTTGACTCGCATCTCCTCATTCGCCACTGGGTATGGGGCATAAACGGATAGCTCGGTGAACAATACATTATACTCTGCCACTGTCATCTTTGGCGTCTGGCGTAAGGACTCGAATCTGCGTGCCCTAGAATCTCTGACACTCTGTGGAAGGAAGTGGGCAAGGAATACCGTCACAAACTCTGCCCAGGTCATAGGAGGAAGACCTGCTGCTCTGCCCTTCTCAACCGATTCACACCATTTCTGTGCAAGACCTTCCAGGCGAAAGCTCGCGAACTCTACCCATCGCGCATCTGAGCATCTAAGTGAACGACATATCCGGGCCATCCTATCAATGAAAGACTATGCGTCCTCGGCTGCATCGGTGCCTGTGAAGACCGGAGGCTTCAGCCTCATGAATTCTGATAGCGATACTGTAATAACCTCCATGGCTGCAGGGGCAACTGCCTGTACTTTAGGTACCATTGTGGTCCCTGTAATGGGTGGAGCTACCTCTAGTCGCTGCGCTCGAAGCGTCTCAACTTGCGATCCTATCATCTGGCGCATCTCCTACATACCGGATCCCATCGTCTGGCGCATCTCCTGCATACCGGCCCCTAACATAGAGATCTGGTCTGTCGTAGGAGGAATAGTCTGCTCTAGCACAACTGGTGTACTACCCGGATCAGTCCTCGTCTTGGATGAGTCAACTCTAATCTTTGCTCTCGCGGCCACTCCCTGCGCCCTCATAGTCTTTGGCGGCATAATGGCTGAAAAGAAAGTAGGATTCGATAAGGATACGGAAATCGAATCATAAGAATGTATACAATCATGAACGAATTCCGATCAATAAGCCCTAGGGTCGCTTAGGCGGAGTACCGTGTCGTGAGTATGCCGCGGAATATTCACACGCTACGCCACTCTGCTTCAGCTACCTATCCATCATACTAGGGTCATCCTACACTCCAAAAGGTAAAACCTACGCTCTGATACCAACTTTGTCACGACCCAAAGTTCTGTTGGAGATGGTGCCCTCAGAGTCAATTATTGGATCACAGGCTTGTGGTTGCAATGATTGAGGGAGGACCTATCCCAGGAGGACAGTCTTACTCAAGATGATAGTATGTTATCTGGTTTATCTTTATCATCGTGTACTGCTTTAGGTGACCTGATAGGTTGCTATTACACGTTGATAGAGCCCCTAGGATTCTTACTTGACTGCCAGCAGTATGAGGGCGATCATATACGTGAGAGCTGGTAGTCTATAAGCACATCCTTAAATGGTCCCTAGTCGTGGGAGTTTCGAGACAGGGCATCGATACTCCAGAGTAGACTAGTGTATACAGTCGAGACCCCGACGAGGGGCGGTGGCCGGTCTTACAAGCCACTGGTGTCAGTTGGTTCACCTAAGATGTATACAGGTGCTCATTGGGTTATGAGTACACCGGACAGGACTCGCCGGGAACATGCTAGTTGGTCTTATACCTGACGTCAGATAGCAGTTCCCTGGTGACATGTGTACAGGTTAGTTCATCGACCTGAGGATCGTAATTTGTCTCGTGTGAGTTCCCACTGTATTTTGATTACTACCCTACCACGCTCAAAGGATATGTGCAAACAGGTTTTAGTTGGGTACAGTCCCGAGCCACATGGAGGCAGTGAGCGGATCTTCAGGGGTTCGTCTCTCCCGGTATTGGGGGTGAGGTCGCGCTGTGTCTAGGAGAGCCAGTACATGAAAAGTCCTTGGCCAAGGCAGGAGATTTACTGGTAGGTATTCCAGTAGTATCTCAGGGTGTTCTGGGCTGATCTCTGACACAACTTGTACCGCTTTTGGGGGTCTGACTTTTACCAACCCCCTAGGCCCGCCATGCGATGCTCATAGACGAACGGACCGGACTGTACGGATATTGTCACTGACAGGCTCAGTAGGGTGTCAGGATGAGTTCGCTCATCGACGTCCCTTTTGGTCAATAGCTGGTAGCCCGTCACGTATGGCTAATACCTCTGAAGTGCTAGTGGTTAAATCCACAGCCATAGTATTGACGAGTCTTTAGAGTCCCCCACAGACAGTTGCTCAAGTTTTCGGGCGAAACGTTGTAGAGGTCGTATGGAGATATGGCAGGGTTTGATCAGATACGTGCGGTATTACACAGATCCTGATCGGACGGTTTATACTAGCGGGCTTTGGATTAAGCCGAATCCTAGTATTGTATAGTGTAGATTTTGTCTCATTGCATTTGTATTCGGTCGGAATACAGATGCGGGTGTGTATACACAGTATCGGGGTTTTCCTGTAATTTATTATGAGACCAGTTTTCTGGAGTTGCCAGTTTGCTTTCCGTTTCGGCCATATTTCTTTGTATCTTTCATTGGCCGAAGATTGGTGGAGGAGGGCTTATTTGCAATTGTGCAAATAAGCATTGTGAGAGGTGGTCTTTGCATATTAATGCTTCATGATAGCTCTTGTTTGACCTTGTCCCATTGACTTTATATGTTCATGATTGCTTGTGTAATCATGGTTGTTGATTTGTTGATGGAGTGTGGATTTGTTGGTGATCATTTTCTTTTCATGATCACATTTGATTCCTCTCCCTTGTATGATTGTGGGGCTCCCCTCATTTTTGTTACTCTCTCCCATTATTGAGGGGATCATGGCCGGCCAAGCTCTTTGGGGCTGTCCAAAAATTTTGTGAGGCAATTTTTGCTCTCTTCATGCTCACAAAATCCCTTTATTCATCCCCAAAAGCTCATATCTCATACCTCCACCAAAAGGCAACTTCTAGTAACCCCAAATGAGACATAGAGTTCCACACTTATTCTACAGCAAATCTTGGGCACGTCGACTTGCCAACTTCGTGCCCGAGTTGCCTCGGTCCCGAGGTAGGAGCCCGTAAAAGAAGCCGGCGACGTGGTGCCCTTCCGGCGACTTGGTGGAGGCCGGAGATTCCGCGGGGAGATCGGGACAACGACGAGAAGACCGAAGGACACGGATCGCTCGTTATATCTCTCTACCCCCTTTTCTAGTTTAGCTAGGACTAGTTTAATGGCATGATCCGGTTTTATAGTGGGCGGTGGTGCCGGTTTTAAAGTTTAAAGAAAAGCATCGCTTCCGCATTCCGGCGTCGGATCGACGACCGAGGCGCCGCCGTGCACTTACAGTGGTATTAGAGCCTCGCCATTAACCTAGTCTAGTTTTGTCTAGCGTGTTTACATTTCCGATCGAACAAAAAAAATCCCAAAACCGCGTTTTCATGTGCATCAGTTTCTGTCGAAATTTTTTCAGCTCCAAAAATTTTTCAGGTAGTTGCAGAATGATGTGCAGGGAATTCTAAGACATCTGTAAAAAATCGATCACCTGAATACACTATACGACCGCGGAACCGCGGCCAAACCTATGCTTGGGCCGCGGTTCCGCCGCGATATTTACTGTTCAGTGCATCGAAATTCTACAAAGTGTCTCTGTATTGAAAATAGGGGTTTTGGAACATTCTTTTTGGGCCCAGAATTTCTTTATGTGCTACAGTAGTGCTTGGGCCCACTTGGGTAAATTTGATCGATCGGATATTTTAAACACATTGGTTCACAGTATTTACATTATATCTGCGACCGTGAATGTCACTTGATCGGTCAATCCTGTCTAACTGCTATAGCCCGGTTAGACGGATTTGCGAACGTGACATTCACGTTGATGTTCTGTGTTGTGCTGTGATGTTGCGGATTGGTCGTGGGGATAGCCTGGGTGCAATGCTAGTACAGTTTTTGTTGTATTATGTACATTTGATATTGCGGGGCGAGCGTCCGACATGTGGCCTGCCGTCACTGCCTGTTTGTATATTATTCTTTTGGGGCACGACCGAGTCGAGATCGGTGTACCCGTTGTATGTATATTTTACTTTCTGTACTAGGATGACCCCAAGGTGGGGTGCACGGATAGCCGGGTTCTAGAGGGCAACAAGCCCGCATCTCATGGCATTGAGACGGAGGGGGCTTTACTCTAGAATTGGCGGGCTATTCGCCGCACTCGTAGGGGGTACAGGTTGACCCAGGAGGGGTGCCCAAGTTACCGGATTCCATGAAGTGCTGGGTGGTCCATTCACGTTGCTGAAGGGGCTGAAGGGGGCTGCCTCGCTTCAGGTTTTGGCGGGTAACTTGCCACGTCTGTAGAGGTCTAGGGTTTTCATTGCACAGGCTATCCACACGACCAGGGGAACGTCGGGTTTCAGTAGCGGCTCTGTGAAACCCGGGGATCCCAGATATCTGTATTGTTCTGTGATACTTTACATTTCTGTGATGTTGCATTTTATCACGCCTTGAGCGAAATATTATATATTGATATATATACTAGTAGATGTTGTATATGTTTTGCATCCGCACTAGTCCAGTCCCCGCTCTGTCGTTAGTTAACTAACCTAACGGGTAATGACGGGACCCAGTGGCGAATGCGGATGGCATATACGTACGTCATTATTTTCGTTCTTTATTGGTGTGATCAATTGATGGGACTGCGTTGATTCGGATCAATGCAAGTTAAAAACAGACCTATTCTGATGTTGTTGGAACAATTTTTCAAAAAGCTGTTATTGCAAGGGCGTTCTCTTTTGTTTTGCATCGTGGTATTCAGTTGGAATATCCTGCTCCTCAGTCGACGAGGCAAGGGCCGAGATCCCTTCACCGGAAGTGACCCCTTGGACAAAAAGTTTGCATCAGGGCAATAACTTCACTATAACCGATTACTTTTGCTTTGCATCGTGGTATTCAGTTGGAATATCCTGCACCTCATTCTACGGGGAAAGAGCCGAGATCCCTTCACCGGGAGTGACCTCTTTAGCAAAGGTTTTCGTCACTATATTTTTCTAAAAAGCTATCAGTTCCTTCAACGATATCAAGTTCATTACGTTAAAGGTTTTCGCCAGAAACCATTCGTAGCCCTCCGTCATTTCATATGGATAGTCAATAGTATTCTAGCTGTGTTTGTTGGCCATAGTCAAGGCACACTGTTTGGTAGCTATTGGGTGTTCATATGTAGCATAGATAGATGCGTTGGTTTGGGACAGTCGTATAGCCTTGTTGGCCCTAGTCAAGGGCTTGTATGGGTGGGTTCAAATTAACCTGGACAATGACGGGTAGAACTTGACATGTGACTTATGATTTGTTGGCCTTCGTTAAGTTCATAAGAGCATGGGGCAAAAATCACATCGGGAGTTTCTAAAGAAACTGAAACTTGCCAGATATGCGCATACCTTCTGGAGTGTGATGGAGTGAGCGGATTCGTCACGTTATCATGCGATGATAGTTGGATCCCGATTCCCACTGATGAGTTGGTTTACTCCTCGGGTGATCCCGACTAATTCTTCTTTCAGGTTTGGAGGAGAATTTGACGGTACAGTGGGAGGTTTCCAGATTAGATAAATTGGTAACCATTCTGATCTAGGCTAGAGTGCACGCTGAGTGTTTCTTTTCTCTCTCTCTTTGGCAGCGACCATTGACCCGACCCTAAGACTATGACTCAGTGACTAAGTTGACCGAACCTTCTTAAACACAGGCTTTTGGATTGTCAGAGTTGCAAACCTCATTGCCACTCCTACTTTTACCCTTTTCTCCAGGACACCCCGTATTACTACGAACGTCCACTTCCATTGGACAAAACCATCGTATGGTTAGATACGAACTCGAAGGAATTTATTCAAGGATGGTTTCCGGTTCTGGAGAAAACGAATAGGACTATTCAGTCGTCTTTTCCTTTTACCTTCTCTCAGGTTGCGAGTACTCCTTGGTTTAGGAGATAGTACACCTATTACGCAAATTGGATAGTCTTCTTCCAAACCATAGGCAGGTGCCGACCGGTAGGGAATGAAGAAAACCAATTAGCCTAACGATGGTGTACAGAAGGTATTATGTAAAGACAAAGAAAGGGATTAGAAGGAGGGCAAAGTAAGCTGCGACTGCTATTCATGACCAAACCAAGTATTTCATTACCACTCCCGCTTCACCTTTGTATTTCTCTAGGACACTCCGTATCACTACGAAGATCCACAGTTTATTGGATACTCCATCGTATGGTTATATACGAACTCAAAAGGAACTTGTTCCAGTTCGGGGATGGATTCTGGTTCAGGAGAAATAGGAATAAGGTTTATTCGGTTGTCTTTTATCTTCACCTTCTCTCTCATTGCGAGTGCTCCTAGGATTAGGACAGTACACCCATTATGCTTATTGGATAGTCTTCTTCCAAACCATAGGCCGGTGCCGAACGGTAGGGAAGGAAGAAAACCATTTGGCCTAAAGGGGTGTGCAGAAGGTAATGACTAAAGACATATAAAGGGATTTGGAGAGGTGGCAAAGAATTACACGGTTACAATTGTGAATCTGGATAATGGAAGAGGCATTACTAGGAATACTGGGATACCCTATCGAAACATTTCAATGTTTCAGTTTCACTGTGTACTGTTAAAGGAAAACTGATTTCCCAATTAGACACTTGCTCCAGGGTATGTATTTACCAGGTGTGATTCTCACATCTGTATGGTTTTACAGATGATGAGTGGGAGTAAGTTATTGGGAATTAGGTGATCATCCTCATTATATCGGGATTCATTGTAATCGGTGATATTTGAGGAAGTCACCTGGACTGTCTGCCGGTCGGCAAATATTTGGTTTTGAATATCCGCTGTTATGCACCAATTTCAAATTGATATATCTGTACGTATATTTTTATAGAGTGAGATATATCTTTTTGAAATTATGTCTGTGACATTTACCTATATCAGTGGATGGTTAGGTAAGGAGCATTAAACAGCGGTGTAATTCTTCTTAACCATAAGTACAGTTTTCAACATACGACACACAGTGAATGTGTTATCAGACTCAAGGGACTTATACAGAGTATTGTATGTTGTCCAGGGTCCATCAGTACAGAGGGGTTGGTCCTCGTACTATATTCGGTTTACTTATGACTTCTCTAGTTTTTAGACAGGTGTTTCGTGCAAACACAGGATCCGAATTTTGATAAGTTATAGGTATATGAATAAAGTAGAGAACCAGGTGTTGCAAGTATCGGGATTCTTCAAGGTGATCGAAGATGTAGATACTTGTGTAGGGTATTCAGTTGATAGTAATGGTTAAGAGAACTTGCTTCTCTTTCAGGTTGCTCATAATTGGAAGCATTCCTAAGTTGAGTAACGCTGGTCGACCTCCTTCCATTTAGCTGACATGCACTGGAGACAGCTGCATGATTTGAATCTGGTTCAATTAAATCAGTGCCTCTGGTTCTATATTGGATGTAGAACAGTTCATATCTTAACGATGTTAAGGTACGGGGAGTTGTCTGGCTTATGATTAAAACCAGAAACTGGACAACACAAGGCACGTTTCTGTAATGGCTGTTTGTGGGTTGACCCAGGCTATGACGAGGGTTGACTTTCTACCATCTGGAAGCTCAATAGTGATATTGTTCTTGACTCGCCACAGTTTTAACAAAAATGGATTTTTTCAGAAAACAGTAGTGGGAGTATGGTAGAACTGGAAGTGATTCCAGAACCGCAAACGATTACTGAAGATTTGATAGGAACCTAAAGATTCAATCTGGTTTGTGTAGGGTTCCTAGGCACTCTCAAGAGGTCTCACAAGGCATCAACCATGCCAATTTCATATTTTACCGGTGCCGAGAAACCCTAATACGGATCGTTAACTAGAATTTTAGGCGAAACAATAAACTAGTTAACAACTTAACTAAAAGTAGGAAACTACAACCTTTGTAGATCCGGTTATCCACTTCCTTAGCTCCACGTAGTTGTTCCCTCGCTGTCCATCTCGAATCCCAGACTCAAGCATCGGCTTCATCGGAGAAATGGGCGGGCAAGGTCGTCGGCTTCGTGCCGAAGATGATCTACGTCGAGGCAACACAAGTTCAAGCTCCAACTTCACCAAGTTGTGAAACTTGTGAAGAAAACACCCTATACTACTTGGCAAGAGGTAGAGGGTGAAGAAATAGGAGGTGGGTTCACTTTAGAATTGAATTTCTCACTCTTTTGCTCAAGATGCCATTGATGGAATCAAGCTTTCTTTCTTGATGAAGATGATGAAAAAGAAGAAAGAATATGATAAGTGTTGCTTTTAAAATGAAAATAAAATCAATACTTATCATATGCTAACCATGGTAAAGTGTAGAGAATAGATCATGGTTAGTTAGAATGGTTAGGGTTAAGGATGAAGACAAAATGGTAACTAAGTCAAACCTTCATGAAGCTTCAACAAAATACAAAGAAAGCCACCATTTTTCTTCATAATCCTTTCCAAAATCAATAAATAAATAAATGAGTAATAAAAAGGAAACCCTAACCATTACACAACCATGGTTTAATCTTTACACAAAACACAAGTTAGCATGCAACATCAAACATGATACAATCAAGTGCACACAAAATATATCACATATACAATGTGTTTTTCAAGTGAGAAAATCCCTTTAAAGTGAACCAATACTAGTTAATGTAAAGTAATATATCAAATATATAATTATACATTAAATCATTAAATCAACACTTGATTCAATGATCCGGTCATGTCGTACATAACCGACTAGTATCCATTGTATCGACTTATCGAATCGACCTTCGATTCGATAACTAGGTTATATCGCATACAACAAATCGAAACATTAATCGCGAGAATGAAATACGGTATCACATACACGCATTATTCTCGGTCCCGCACACATCTCATATGCGCTCCTATTTCGTTTCGCTTGAGCCAGGAAACCTCTGTGTAGGACTCTAAAGACTCGTCAATACGCCGGTAGCAGATGATGATCATATCAAGCACCCACAAGCCGAAAGCGGTCTGCTAAACGTAACGGCCATCCGGGTATTGAGCGATCAGAAGATCGACGAGCTAGTCCGCTCACACTCCTGTGAATCCAACCAGTAACACTTACCGTACAGTCCGGTCTGTTCGTCTGATATGTCGCATATCAAGTCTAGGGGTGGTAAACGTCAGACCCCAATAACCGATCGTGCCGATATGAGGCTCATAACGGGTCGAGAAACTACTGGTAACACTTACCAGCAAATCTCTAATCATCCCTGGCCAGGGACTTCCCTGTTACGGCCAATCGAGCACAGCGCAACATCAACCCCCAATACCGGGAGAGACGAAACCCCTCCTATCGCTCATTGCCTCCATGTGACTCGGGACTGTACCCAAAGACCACCATTTTGCACGCCCTCATGGACGTGGTAAGGTGGAGATCAAAGCACAGAAGGAATCACACAAGACTCTATGACGATCTCGGGTCTACAGACTAACCTGTACAAGTGTCACCTGAGAACTGCCATCTGACGTGAGGTATAATACCATCTGGGAGTTCTCGGCGAGTCCGTCCAGTGTACCCAGTCTCCACTGAGCACCCGTATACCATCTCTGATGTCAAACACCAATGGATATGGGATCATCCATCGCCCATCTCATGGGTCGAGAAGCATATACGCTAGTCTACACTGATATATCGATGCCCCGTCTCAATACACCCACGACTAGGGACCTTGAAGGATGTACTTATGGACTACCATGTCCCCACTAGTATGATCTGCATCATAGTCCAGGTAGTCAAGTACACATCCTAAGGGCTTTATCAACATGTAACTATAAGACAGTATAAAGAGACTAGTATACATGTTAAGATAAAGTGCAACCAGATAGCATACTATCATATCGAGCAAGAAAGTCATCTCTATATATGTCCAAGCATCCAATATAATATACATCATCTGTACAATACTGGCCTCTAGGGCATACATACAACTAACAATCTCCCACTTGCACTAGGGCCAGCTGCTGTAGTATCGCATACCGAGCATCCTGAAGAGTCTCTCAAACTGTATCTGGGGAATGGCCTTCGTGAGTGGATCCGCCATGTTGTTCTTCGTGTCAACCCTCCTGACCTCGATCTCCCGGCGATCAACTATCTCCCGGATCAGGTGATACCGCCTCAGAATATACCTGGATCGCTGATGGGACCTAGGTTCCTTGGCCAAAGCCACCGCTCCATTGTTATCGCAATACAAAGGTATTGGATGCTCAATGGATGGAACCACTCCAAGTTCAGTAATGAACTTCTTGATCCAAACAGCCTCTTTAGCAGCATCATTGGCAGCGATGTATTCAGCCTCCATCGTCGAGTCTGCCACGGTTTCCTGCTTGGAACTCTTCCAGCTAACCGCCCCTCCATAAAGGGTAAAGACAAATCCCAACTGCGACTTAGAGTCGTCCTTATCACTCTGGAAGCTCGAATCGGTAAAGGACTCCATTTGGAGTTCTCCGTTACCATACACCAAGAGCATCTCTTTAGTCCTTCGTAAGTACTTGAGAATGCTCTTCACAGCTGTCCAGTGAATCTCTCCAGGATCAGCTTGATACCTGCTCACTACACTTAGTGAGTGTTCTACATCGGGTCTGGTACATAGCATCGCATACATGATAGAGCCTACAGCCGAAGCATAGGGTATCCCTTGCATGCGAGCTCTCTCCAAATCAGTCTTGGGAGACATCTCTTTGGAGAGAGTGACTCCAGAGATCATGGGCAAGTTCCCACGCTTGGATTCTTCCATACTAAACCTCTTTAGTATGGTGTCAATGTACCTGGATTGGGACAATCCCAATATCCGTTTGGATCTATCTCTATAGATCCTTATTCCCAATATGCAGGAGGCATCACCAAGATCTTTCATTGAGAATCTTTGTGATAAGAAGAGCTTGACTGATTGCAGCATAGGAATATCATTTCCTATCAAGAGTATGTCGTCCACGTACAATACGAGGAAGACAACCTTACTCTCTGCTACCTTCTTGTAGATACAAGGTTCATCTGGATTTTTGACGAAATCAAACTCTTTGATAACGACGTCAAAGCAGATGTTCCAACTCCGCGATGCTTGCCTTAATCCATAAATGGATTTAAGCAGCTTGCACACCTTCCCGCTGCTCCCACTGTCTACGAAGCCCTCTGGCTGAGTCATGTACACGCACTCTTCTAAATCACCATTTAGAAAGGCAGTCTTAACATCCATTTGCCAGATTTCATAGTCATGATATGCAGCGATGGCAAGCATGATTCGGATGGATTTAAGCATAGCTACTGGAGAAAAGGTTTCGTCATAGTCCACACCTGGTCTTTGACGAAAACCCTTTGCAACAAGTCTAGCTTTGAAATTCTCCACTTTCCCATCTACACCAAGTTTTTTCTTGAAGATCCACTTGCTCCCAATGGGTTTTACCCCTTCAGGAGCAACATCCAAAGTCCATACTGTAAGTGCACGGCGGCGCCCCGGCCGTCAATCCGACGCCGGAATGCAGAAGCGGTGAATAACTTAAATTTTTGCGGACTTAGCAAACCGGCACCACCGCGCACTAAACATCCGGATCGTAACCATTAACAAGTCCTAGCTAACTAGAAGAAGGGGAATAGAGATATACCGACGATCCAAGTCCTCCGGTCTTCTCGTCATGGTCCCGATCTCCTGCGGAAAAGTCCCGTCTCCTCCTCGTCGCCGGAAGTGCACCACATCGCCTACTTTGTTTACGGGCTCCCACCTCAATGCCGAGGCAACTCGGGCACGAAGCCGGCTACTCGACGTGCCCAAGATTCGCTGTAGAAATGTGTAGTGAGCTATTGTCTCTATAGGGGTTGAAGGAGTTGCCAAATGGTGGAGGAAAAAGGAACTTGGAGAGATGTGTGGAAAAAAGTAGCATGCAAAGAATGAATGTATCATATTTTCTCCACTTATGAAATGAATCCCCTCCTCTTCCCAATAGTGGCCGGCCCTCTTTGTGAATGGGGAGAGAGTGTGAGTGAGGAGAGAGCCAAGGATTAATCAATCACAACCATAATGCAAGGGAGAGAGAAAAGCTCATGATATCAAGAAATGATTGCAAGTAAATAACCTCACTCCAACTACCAAATCATCAACAACCATCATGTCCCTCCATCATCATACAAAAGTCAAGCCATGATGAGGTTATGAAGTCAAGGTCAATGAGAGACAATCATGATACAAATATATGCAAAGACCCCCTCCACAAATGCCTATTTGCAACAATGCAAATAAACCCTCCTCCACCAATCTTCGGCCAATGAACGGAACAAAGGAAATTGGCCGAAACGGAAAGCAAACTGGCAACTCCAAAAACTGGTCCCGTAATAAATTACAGGAAAACCCCGATACTGTGCATACACACCCGCATTTGTATTCCGACCGAAATACAAATGCAATGAGACAAAATCTCCACTGTACTATACTAGGATCCGGCTTATACCAAAGCCGGCTAGTAATATCTGTTCGATCCTGATCCGTGCAATACCGCACGTATCTGATCGAACCCTGCCATATAACCATACGGCCTATAGTACAAACTGTCCGATCCTGATCCGTGCAATACCGCACGTATCTGATCGGACCTTGCCATATCTCCATACGGCCTCTACAACCTTTCGCCCGAAAGCTGAGTAACTGAATGTGGGGGACTCTAAAGACTCATCAACACCTCGGTTGTGGATTTAACCACTAGCACGTCAGAGGTATAAGCCAATACGTAACGGGCTACCAAGTATTGACTAAAAGGGATGTCTGTGAGTGAACTCAGCCTGACAACCCTACTGAGCCTGTCAGTGACAATATCCGTACAGTCCGGTCCGTTCGTCTATGAGTATCGCATGGCGGGCTTAGGGGGTTGGTAAAAGTCAGACCCCCAAAAGCGGTACAAGTCGTGTCGGAGTGTAGCCCAGAACACCCTGAGATACTACTGGAATACCTACCAGTAAATCTCCTTGCCTTGGCCAAGGACTTTGTGTAATGGCTCTCCTAGACACAGCACGACCTCACCCCCAATACCGGGAGAGACGAACCCCTGAAGATACGCTCACTGCCTCCATGTGGCTCGGGACTGTACCCAACTAAAACCTATTTGCACGACTCCTTTGAGCCGTGGTAGGGTAGTAATCAAAGTACAGTGGAAACTCACACAAGACAAATGACGATCCCCAGGTCGATGAACTAACCTGCACACATGTCACCAGGGAACTGCCATCTGACGTCTGGTATATGACCAACTAGCATGTTCCCGGCGAGTCCTGTCCGGTGTACTCATAACCCAATGAGCACCTGTATACATCTTAGGTGATCCAACTGACACCAGTGGCTTGTGAGACCGGCCACCGCCCCTCGTCGGGGTCTCGACTGTATACACTAGTCTACTAATGGAGTATCGATGCCCAGTCTCGAAACTCCCACGACTAGGGACCTTTTAAGGATATGCTTGTAGACCCCCAGCTCCCACTTATATGATCGCCCTCATACTGCTGGTGGTCAAGCAAGAATCCTAGGGGCTCTATCAACGTGTAATAGCGACGTGTCAGGTCACCTAAAGCAGTACACGATGATAAAGGTAAACCAGATAGCATACTATCATCTCGAGTAAGACTGTCCTACCGGGATAGGTCCTCCATCAATCATTACAATCACGTACCTGTGACCTAATAATTGACTCTGAGGGCACTATCTCCAACAATCTCCCACTTGCACTCAAGGCTAATTATTGCGATGTCGCATACTCACAGCCCGTGTGATACCGAACACCCAACTCCTCTACTAGTCAGTCTCACAAAGCTCGTTTGCGGAACTATTGCGTTCGAGGAATAGCCTCAGTGAGTGGATCCGCTTAGTTGTTTCTTCCTTTGTCTCTCTATATCTCAAGTTCACGGAGAAAGCCATCTCCCGAAATGAGCAATATCAGTCTTAGAATATGTCTGGATGTCTGATGGGACGTAGCTCATAAATGAACTCCAAATCCAAACTTCTTAGACTGTATTGACAACTGAACTTAATCAGTGTCCTGCGCGCCATGCCTCCCTCAGTATTGCCTTGGACCACCTGTCCAAAATACTGCCCCTCATCAGAAGGAAAACTATAACTCTGACAACCTCCTTGTCGTCCATGTCACCTTGGAAGCCTGGAATGATAACTGTCTCCTGAATGAGGCTGTCGTTATCATCTCCCTAGAACATCCACTTATGTTCTAAAACTGCTTCCGACTGTTTCTCCAGGATTGGATTAATGTCAACTTATCGCATCTAGTGCACATCTAGTGCAAGAACAACATCTGGTGTGGTACTTGACATCTCACGATTGACTCAATTGCCTGAGCAAGTGATCTGCCAATCATGCCCGTCCCTCTCCCCTTTAGTCTGTAAGACACCTTTGGAGAGGGTGACTCCATTACCTGCAGGTACACTACCGTGCCAGGAGTCGTCCATCCTAAATACTCTTAGAATGCTGTCAAGTACCCTGATTGGGAAACCACCCAAATCTAGATCTAAGACCATAGATCTAGTAACCAGTATGTCTGATATAAAATCCATTTCCTTTGTGGAGAAACAACTGTGTGACGACCAAAGTATAACCGATCGTAGTGTAGGATTTTCTTTTCCTACTCTGTGTATATCATCCAAATACCAGGATATCACACCCTACTACCTTCTCAACAGATCCATCCCCTATTCTGATGAAGCCAAACCCATGACTGTCACGTCAGAAATAGATGATCTATCTCCGCTATATCTGCTTTAGTCTACAAATAGACATAAGCTACCTGTCCACCAATGCTTCCGCTGCTCCCACTGACTACGACAACCCTCTGGCAGAGCCATATAGACGTACACTTCTAAAACTAGTTTAGAACGACGCTATACTCATCCTCCTGCCGGGTCTCGTAACCTGGAACAACAGCAATGGCAATTGTGGGTAAACAAGAACTTCCTTGTCACCGTCCTTGAGGCTACCGGAGTACCTCTCGGGTGCCTAAAGTTACCCACCTTATCTGCGGAGTGGCCAGTGGAATGTCAATCCAGATTGAATCTTTAGGTTCCTTATCAAATCTTCAGTAATCGTTTGTGGTTCTGGAATCACTTCCAGTTCTACCATACTCCCACTACTGTTTTCCTGAAAAAATCCATTTTTAATTTAAAACTGTGGCGAGTCAAGAACAATATCGCTATTGATCTTCCAGATGGTAGAAAGTCAACCCGCGTCATAGCCTGGGTCAACCCACAAACAGCCATTACAGAAACGTGCCCTGAGTTGTCCAGTGTCTGGTTTTAAGCATAAACCGGACAACTCCCCGTACCTTAACAATGTTAAGATATGAACTGTTCTATATCCAATACAGAAACAGAGGTACTGATTTAATTTGAACCAGATCCAAATCATGCAACTGTCTCCAGCGCATGTCAACTAAATGGAAGGAGGCCGGTCAGCGTTACTCAACTTAGGAATACTTCCAATTATGAGTAACCTGAAAGAGAAGCAAGATCTCTTTATCATTACTATCAACTGAATACCATACACAAGTATCTACATCTTCGATCTCTTTGAAGAATCCCGATACTTGCTATACCTGGTTCTCTACTCTATTCAAATACCTATAACTCCTCAAAACTTAGACCCTGTGTTTCTACGAAACACATGTCTAAGAACTAGAGAAGTTAAAAGTAAACAGAATATAGTATAAGGACCAACCCCTCTGTCCTAATGGACACTGGACAACATACAATACTCTGTATAAGTCCCTTGAGTCTGATAACTCTTTCACTGTGTGTCGTAGGTTGAAAACTGTACTTATGGTTAAGAAGAATTACACCGCTGTTTAATGCTCCTTACCTAACCATCCACTGATATAGGTAAATGTCGTAGACATAATTTCAGAAAGGTGTATCTCACTCTATGAAAATAGACGTACAGATATATCAATTTGAAATTGGTGCATAACAGCGGATATTCAAAACCAAATATTTGCCGACCGGCAAACAGCCCAGGTGATTTCCTCAAATATCACTGATTACAACGAATCCCGATATAATGAGGATAATCACCCAATTCCCAATAACTTACTCCCACTCATCATCTGTAAAACCATACAGATGTGAGAATCGTACCTGGTAAATACATACCCTGGAGTAAGTATCTAATCGGGAAATCAGTTTTCCTTTAACATTACACAGTGAAACTGAAACATTGAAATGTTCCGATGGGGTATTCTGGTATTCCTAGCAATGCCTCTTCCAGATTCACGACTGTAACCGTATAATTCTTTGCCACCTCTCCAAATCCCTTCATATGTCTTTAGTCTTTACCTTCTGCACACCCTTTTAGGCCAAATGGTTTTCTTCCTTCCTTACCGTTCGGCACCAGCCTATGGTTTGGAAGAAGACTATCCAATAAGCATAATGGGTGTACTGTCCCAATCCTAGGAACACTCGCAATGAGAGAGGGTGAAGATAAAAGACAACCGAATAAACCTTATTCCTATTTCTCCTGAACCAGAATCCATCCCCGAACTGGAACAAGTTCCATTCGAGTTCGTATATAACCATACGATGGAGTATCCAAATAAACTGTGGATCTTCGTAGTGATACGGAGTGTCCTGGAGAAATACAAAGGTGATGTGGGAGTGGTAACGAAATATTTGGTTTGGTCGTGAAAATCTGTTGCAATTTACTTTGCCCTCTTACTAATCCCTTGCTTTGTCTGAACTTAATACCTTCTGCACACCATCGTTATGCTAATTGGTTTTCTTCATTCCCTACCGGTCGGCACCAGCCTAAGGTTTGGAAGAAGACAATCCAATTTGCGTAATAGGTGTACTACCCCTAAACCAAGGAGTACTCGTAACCTGAGAGAGGGTAAAAGGAAAAGACAACTGAATAATCCTATCCGTTTTCTCCAGAACCGGAAACCATCCTCGAATAAATTCTTTCGAGTTCGTATCTAACCATACGATGGTTTTGTCCAATGGAAGTGGACGTTCGTAGTAATACGGGGTGTCCTGGAGAAAAGGGTAAAAGTAGGAGTGGCAATGAGGTTCGCAACTTTGACAATCCAAAAGCCGGTGTTTAAGAAGGTTCGGTCAACTTGGTCACTGAGTCAAAGTCTTAGGGTCGGGTCAATGGTCGCTGCCAAAGAGAGAGAGAAAAGAAACACTCAGCGTGCACTCTAACCTAGATCAGAATGGTCACCAATTTATCTAATCTGGAAACCTCCCACTGTCACCTCAAATTCTCCTCCAAACCTGAAAGAAGAATTAGTCGGGATGTCCCGAGGAGTAAACTAACTCATCAGTGGGAATCGGGATCCAACTCTCATCGCATGACAACGTGACGGGATCCGCTCACGGTATCACACTCCAGAAGGTATGCGCATATCTGGCAAGTTTCAGTTCTTTTGAAACTCCCGACGTGATTTCTGCCCCATGCTCTTATGACCTTGGCGTGAGGTCAAAATATCATAAGTCACATGTCAAGTTCTACCCGTCATTATCCAGGTTAATTTGAATCCACCCGTACGTACCCTTGACGTAGGCCAAAATAGTAGTACGACTGTCCCAAACCAACGCATCTATCTATGCAACAGATAAATACCCGGCAGCTACCAATCACTATGCCTTGGCGTGAGGTCAAAATACATAGCTTGAATACTACCGAATATTTAGCTGAAATGACGGAGGGCTACGAATGGTTTCTGGCGAAAACCTTTAACGTAAAGAACTTGATATCGTCGAAGGAACGGATAGCTTTTTAAAATATAGTGACGAAAACCTTCGCTAAAGAGGTCACTCCCGGTGAAGGGATCTCGGCTCTTTCCCCGTAGAATGAGGTGCAGGATATTCCAACTGAATACCTCGATGCAAAGCAAAAGTAATCGGCTATAGTGAAGTTAATGCCCTGACGCAAACCTTTTGTCCAAGGGGTCACTCCCGGTGAAGGGATCTCGGCCCTTGCCTCGTCGACTGAGGAGCAGGATATTCCAACTGAATATCTCGATGCAAAACAAAAGTAAACGTCCTTGCAATAACAGCTTTTTGAAAAGTGTTCCAACAACATCAGATTAGGTTTGTTTTTAACTTGCATTGATCCGAATCAATGCAGTCCCATCAATTAATCACACCAAAAAGAACGAAAAATATACTGATGTACGTATATGCCATCCGCATTCGCCACTGGGTCCCGTCATTACCCGTTAGGTTAGCTTACTAACGACAGAGCGGGGACTGGACTAGCGCGGATGCAAAACATATACAACATCTACTAATATATATACCAATATATTATATTTCGCTCAAGGCGTGAAAGAAATGCAACATCACAGAAAATGTACAGCATCACAGAAACAATACAGATATCTGGGATCCCCGGGTTTCATAGAGCCACTACTGAAACCCGACGTTCCCCTGGTCGTGTGGATAGCCTGTGCAATGAAATCCTAGACCCCTACGGGCGCGGCAAGTCACCCGCCAAAACCTGAAGCGAGGCAGCCCCCTTCAGTGCCGTGAATGGACCACCCAGCACTTCACGGAATCCGGCAACTTGGGCACCCCTCCTGGGTCAACCTGTACCCCCTACGAGTGCGGCGAATAGCCCGCCAATCCTAGAGCGAAGCCCCCTCCGTCTCAATGCCATGAGATGCGGGCTTGTTGCCCTCCAGAACCCGGCTATCCGTGCACCCCTCCGCGGGGTAATCCTAGTACAGAAAGTAAATTATACATACACCGGGTACATCGACCGCAACCAGGTCGTGCCCCAAAATAATAATACAATCAGGCAGTGACGGCAGTCCACATGTCGGACGCTCGCCCCGCAATATCAAATGTACATAATACAACAAAACTGTACTAGCATTGCATCCAGGCTATCCCCCACGACCGATCCGCAACAACACAGCAAATACATAGAACATCAACGTGAAGGTCACGTTCGCAAATCCGTCTAACCGGGCTATAGCAGTTAGACCGGATTTACCGATCGAGTGACATTCACGGTCGCAGATATAATGTAAATACTGTGAAAAATGTGTTTAAAATTTTCCGATTGATCAAACAATTAACAAGTGGGCCCCAAAGAAAACTGTAGCACTCACAGAAACAATTGGCCCAACTTTAATATTCCAAAACCCCTAATTACAGCCCATGAGCCCACTGCAAAAAAATTTCCACACGAACCCATACTCCTGCGGCGGAAGCGCGGCCAGAAGGGGGTTTTGGCCGCCCTTCCGCGGTCGTACGGAGGAATTGTGTGACCAAATTTTTCCAGTGTTCTAATAACTCCCTGCACATCATTCTGAGATGACCTGAAAAATTTTTAGACTCCAAAAAAATTCGACAGAAACTGATGCGAAGGCAATACGGGTTTTGGAACTTTTTGATCGATCGGAAATGCAAACACATTACACAAAGCTAGACTAAGTTAATGGGGAGGCTCTGATACCACTGTAAGTGCACGGCGGCGCCCCGGCCGTCAATCCGACGCCGGAATGCGGAAGCGGTGAATAACTTAAATTTTTGCGGACTTAGCAAACCGGCACCACCGCGCACTAAACATCCGGATCGTAACCATTAACAAGTCCTAGCTAACTAGAAGAAGGGGAATAGAGATATACCGACGATCCAAGTCCTCCGGTCTTCTCGTCATGGTCCCGATCTCCTGCGGAAAAGTCCCGTCTCCTCCTCGTCGCCGGAAGTGCACCACATCGCCTACTTTGTTTACGGGCTCCCACCTCAATGCCGAGGTAACTCGGGCACGAAGCCGGCTACTCGACGTGCCCAAGATTCGCTGTAGAAATGTGTAGTGAGCTATTGTCTCTATAGGGGTTGAAGGAGTTGCCAAATGGTGGAGGAAAAAGGAACTTGGAGAGATGTGTGGAAAAAAGTAGCATGCAAAGAATGAATGTATCATATTTTCTCCACTTATGAAATGAATCCCCTCCTCTTCCCAATAGTGGCCGGCCCTCTTTGTGAATGGGGAGAGAGTGTGAGTGAGGAGAGAGCCAAGGATTAATCAATCACAACCATAATGCAAGGGAGAGAGAAAAGCTCATGATATCAAGAAATGATTGCAAGTAAATAACCTCACTCCAACTACCAAATCATCAACAACCATCATGTCCCTCCATCATCATACAAAAGTCAAGCCATGATGAGGTTATGAAGTCAAGGTCAATGAGAGACAATCATGATACAAATATATGCAAAGACCCCCTCCACAAATGCCTATTTGCAACAATGCAAATAAACCCTCCTCCACCAATCTTCGGCCAATGAACGGAACAAAGGAAATTGGCCGAAACGGAAAGCAAACTGGCAACTCCAAAAACTGGTCCCGTAATAAATTACAGGAAAACCCCGATACTGTGCATACACACCCGCATTTGTATTCCGACCGAAATACAAATGCAATGAGACAAAATCTCCACTGTACTATACTAGGATCCGGCTTATACCAAAGCCGGCTAGTAATATCTGTTCGATCCTGATCCGTGCAATACCGCACGTATCTGATCGAACCCTGCCATATAACCATACGGCCTATAGTACAAACTGTCCGATCCTGATCCGTGCAATACCGCACGTATCTGATCGGACCTTGCCATATCTCCATACGGCCTCTACAACCTTTCGCCCGAAAGCTGAGTAACTGAATGTGGGGGACTCTAAAGACTCATCAACACCTCGGTTGTGGATTTAACCACTAGCACGTCAGAGGTATAAGCCAATACGTAACGGGCTACCAAGTATTGACTAAAAGGGATGTCTGTGAGTGAACTCAGCCTGACAACCCTACTGAGCCTGTCAGTGACAATATCCGTACAGTCCGGTCCGTTCGTCTATGAGTATCGCATGGCGGGCTTAGGGGGTTGGTAAAAGTCAGACCCCCAAAAGCGGTACAAGTCGTGTCGGAGTGTAGCCCAGAACACCCTGAGATACTACTGGAATACCTACCAGTAAATCTCCTTGCCTTGGCCAAGGACTTTGTGTAATGGCTCTCCTAGACACAGCACGACCTCACCCCCAATACCGGGAGAGACGAACCCCTGAAGATACGCTCACTGCCTCCATGTGGCTCGGGACTGTACCCAACTAAAACCTATTTGCACGACTCCTTTGAGCCGTGGTAGGGTAGTAATCAAAGTACAGTGGAAACTCACACAAGACAAATGACGATCCCCAGGTCGATGAACTAACCTGCACACATGTCACCAGGGAACTGCCATCTGACGTCTGGTATATGACCAACTAGCATGTTCCCGGCGAGTCCTGTCCGGTGTACTCATAACCCAATGAGCACCTGTATACATCTTAGGTGATCCAACTGACACCAGTGGCTTGTGAGACCGGCCACCGCCCCTCGTCGGGGTCTCGACTGTATACACTAGTCTACTAATGGAGTATCGATGCCCAGTCTCGAAACTCCCACGACTAGGGACCTTTTAAGGATATGCTTGTAGACCCCCAGCTCCCACTTATATGATCGCCCTCATACTGCTGGTGGTCAAGCAAGAATCCTAGGGGCTCTATCAACGTGTAATAGCGACGTGTCAGGTCACCTAAAGCAGTACACGATGATAAAGGTAAACCAGATAGCATACTATCATCTCGAGTAAGACTGTCCTACCGGGATAGGTCCTCCATCAATCATTACAATCACGTACCTGTGACCTAATAATTGACTCTGAGGGCACTATCTCCAACACATACTTTGTTGGTGTACATGGATTCCATCTCGGACCGCATAGCATCCAGCCATTTCACTGAGTCCCTACTCGTGATGGCCTGCTCGAAGCTAGTTGGGTCATCATCCTCCATGATGCAATCCTCGCTCCCACCATCCATGAGAAAACCGTAGTATCTCTCAGGTTGGCGAGGAACCCTACTAGATCGTCGGAGAGGCTGAGGTTCATTGGGAGCTACTGAATCCTCTGGTTCCACTAAATCTTCTGTTGTGTTTTGTTCAGCTGGAACCTCTTCCAGTTCTACCTCAGAGCCACTAATCTCTTTTGCAAGAAATTCCTTTTCTAAAAAGGTGGCATGTTGAGCAACAAAAACTCTTTGTTCCTCACTGTGGTAGAAGATATACCCTCGCGAATGTTTGGGATATCCAACAAATTTACACAGAACAGACCTTGCCTCGAGTTTGTCCGGTTTTTGTCTTTTGACATAGGCCGGGCAACCCCATATCTTAATAAAATTAAGATATGGTCTCTTCCCTTCCCATATCTCATATGGTGTGGTAGGCACAGATTTGGTGGGAACCCTATTCAGTAGGTATGCTGCTGTTTCCAGTGCATATCCCCAGAAGGAAACAGGTAACTCAGCTACACTCATCATAGAGCGCACCATATCCAATAGGGTGCGGTTCCTCCGTTCTGATACACCATTGTGTTGTGGTGTATATGGAGGAGTTAGCTGAGAGAGAATCCCATTCTCTTTTAGGAAGTCCAGGAATTCAATGCTCAAGTATTCACCTCCTCGATCAGATCGTAGGATTTTAATACTTTTTCCGGTTTGGTTCTCGACTTCTTGTTTATATTCTCTAAATTTCTCAAAAGCTTCTGATTTGTGTTTCATCAGGAACACATATCCGAATCTAGAGAGATCGTCAGTGAATGTAATGAAGTACGAAGAACCATTCCTGGCATGTGTAGACATGGGACCGCATACATCACTATGTATCAGTCCCAAGAATTCGGTAACTCTTTCTCCGTGTCCCGTAAACGGAGTTTTGGTCATCTTGCCTTTGAGACATGACTGGCAAGTGTCATAAGATGAAAATTCAAACGGATTTAAATATCCATCTTTATGCAACTTAGCTAGTCGTGTCGCATTGATGTGACCCAGTCTACAATGCCACAAGAAGGATTCGTTCAGTTCAGAACTCTTCCTCTTGTGTGTGTTTGTTATGCTCAGAACTGTTGATTGATTTAGAACATAAATGCCATTGCACAACGTGCCTGATCCAACCAACTTTTGGTTACGGAAAATGTTCATAACATTATCCTGTAATACAAAATTATATCCTTCTTTACTCAACAAAGAAACCGATATAATGTTGCATATCAGGTTCGGCATGAAATAGCATTCGTTCAGAACCAATGTATTACCAGTTGGTAATACAAGGTGATATTCCCCGACAGTCTTAGCTGCAACAATTGCACCATTTCCAACTCTAATGTCTTTATCACCTTCTCCAAGTTCTCTACCTTTCCTAAGCCCATATAACTGATTACATATATGGGATCCTGACCCGGTATCTAAAACCCAGGACGTAGAGCAAATGGAGAAACAGTTCTCTGTAACGAACACACCCCAAGAAATGCGTCATCATGTACTTTCTTCATTCGGGTGGCATGGGAATCCTGGTATTCCCCTATATCCTGTTCAGTCCTATAACTCTTATAGGAAAGAACGGAACCAACGTTCCCCAGCATAGTATAACATGCGGGTTCGGTCAATACATCCATATTATTATCTTTATTAGGGCATGACATGGTCGCTACCTGGAGAGAGAGAGAAGAAAACACTTTAGTGTATGCTCTTGCAAGATCAGATTGGTTATTATCTTATCTAATCAGGATGGCTCCCACTGGTTTTTATCAAATCTTCCTTCAAACCCTAAAAGGAAAGACTAGCCGCGATTAATTACACCCTACAACTTCGTCGATCTTTCAGCCAGGCCAGTGTCGGTACTTTGAGGGAGGTCCCCCGTGCTTTCGCACGAACCTAATTAATGTAAACCTCGTTTTCCCAGAGGCGTAACCCCGTTGACACCTTTCTAGACACCTACTTGATCGGCTAATTGTAATGTGTAAAACTCTCCCAGGAGTAACTCTTACTCGCAGTGGGTATCGGGATCCAACTATCTCATAGAAGGTATGCAATCTCATTGCAAATTTCAACACTTGAAATTCCCGATAATATTTTGCCCCAAGCATCCTATGACCTTGACGGAGGTCAACAAACCACAGGGTGCAAGTCAAGTTCAACCCGTCATTTCTTGATTGAATCAAACCCACCCGCACGACCCTTGACGGAGGTCAACAAGGTCGTACGACTACCCTAATCCAATCTGCATCATATGCATTAAGCAGATAAATACTAGTTAGCTACCGCACACTACGCCTTGACGGAGGTCAACAAACGTAGCACGAATACTAAGTAGGATTTATCTGAAATGACGGAGGGCTACGTCAGGTTTTTCTGAAAACCTATTGCGTAATGAACTTGATATCGTTGTAGAATCAAGTGAAGTTTTGAAATGGAGTGATTTTGAGGCTTTTCTAGTTTTGCTAAAGGGGTCACTCCCGGTGAAGGGATCGTCGGCCCTTTCCTCGTCGAATGAGGTGCGGGATATATCATATATATCACTGTGCAAAGCAGAAACTATAGAAGCAATCAAAAGTCAAACCGAGTGTGTAGCATCTTCCAGTTATTGCTAAAGGAGTCACTCCCGGTGAAGGGATCTCGGTCCTTTCCTCATCGAATAAGGTGCAGGGTATATCATATATACCGCTATGCAAAGCAAGAACTGTAGCTACCTGTTTTATTTTGAAATTCGATTCTACAACATCTTTAGGTTTCTTTTATTTCATTAATCTCATTAATGAAGTCCCATCATTTAAATACCTAAACATCACTGATAAATACGACGTACACTTATGCCATCTGCATTCGCCACGATGTCCCCTCGTGCACCGTTAGGTTAGGTAACTAACGACAGAGCAGGGCAAGGCTAGTGCGGGTGCAAAACATAACTAACGTCTATATAATATATCATATATACTATATACTGTATCTATCACAGAACATCACATGATCACATCACAGATATCGCAGTAGAAGAAACATATGAAACATTGGATATACTAGGACGTCCGTGTTTTCAATACGAGCCAGTATAAAACACGGATTCCACGGTCGTGATGAATAGCCAATCCCACACCCCTAGACCCCTACGAGAGCGGCAAGCAACCCTACCAATTCTAGGGTTAGGAGACCCGGACTCGACTCCTCGAGATGGTCTCCCACTGGACCCTAGAACCCGGTTACTTGTGCTCCCCTCCTTGGGTCTATCCTAGTGCAGAAAAGTAAATAATATACAAAAGGGTGACATCTTCCGCAACCTGGAAGTGCCCCAATAAAAGAATATTACATACAAGTTTTTATATGAATGAAAATGAAAAACACTCATCTTACATAAAAACCCCCGGCTATTCAAACACGACAATCCAATATAACATATCAAGCAACACATAACATCACATGTCATCAACGTAAGTAAATATGCGGATCCCAATTGTCGTTGACATATAGCAACGAAACCGGCGATATCACATATTACACTTACGGTCACAGAAAAGAAAGTGTAAAACTACAACAGTTGGAATCCGCAACCTCATTAGACATCGCATGCCTAATCAAATGAAATACTTAGACATCACATGCCTAACAATTATAAACCCTGCATTTTAGTCCCATTATCGAAAACTCTTTTCAATATCAAGTGAGACTAAACCGCTAGATTTATAACAGTCATCCAGTTATCTTATAACTGATTGTGAATTCCAATTATTGTATCCCATTCTGGATAAATAGAAAATATTAAACTTTCCGATCGAACATTCGAACACCCAAGTTTTCCCGAAACTGTTCAACACATGAAATAAGTTCAAAGACATTCACTTCATGCCTCAGTACCAACAGTCCAGCCGTAGAAGGGTCAAGCCAACGCCTCACATGTGGCACGTCGTACTGCCCCAAACCCGAAGGTTCAAAGGGCAGTTCAAGACGGTCACATAATCGAGTTAAGGTTTGTTGTCTTCTAGAGGAACCATCGCGTTACTTGCACTACTCAGAACGTCCTTAAACCACAGAAAAATCCAACACTTGGATATTTTCCGGCAGGGGAAAGATTGGGTATTTACATCCGGTCGAACTTTTTAACATATTCCAAAATATCCGGAAAGCCACATAGACAAAGTCTGATAATCCGATCGAATCAGCGAACTCCCAAAACACCCCAGAAAATTCAACTCTTGAATAAATATTAAAAATTCCCATAAAACTCAGCACTGTAAATTAGGAATTACTGTGCAAATTTGGAGGGCTGACGTCATCATGTCGCCGCGGAACCGCCGCAGAAGCTAGGCTTCTGCCGCGGTTCCGTCGCAGGTTGGAGGCATCATTTGTCCAATTTTGCACCGTAATTCTTATAACTTCCTGCTGAATTTTTTAAGCATTTTTAATATGGAAAAAACCCAGTTTTTAGAAAAAGTCCAGAGAGCGATTTGGTTTTAGGGTTTCGGTTTTGATCGGGTTTCAAACATCGTCTAAGCATCGCCTAAGGCTCTAGCTAGGCTCTGATACCACTGTAGGGTTCCTAGGCACTCTCAAGAGGTCTCACAAGGCTTCAACCATGCCAATTTCATATTTTACCGGTGCCGAGAAACCCTAATACGGATCGTTTACTAGAATTTTAGGCGAAACAATAAACTAGTTAACAACTTAACTAAAAGTAGGAAACTACAACCTTTGTAGATCCGGTTATCCACTTCCTTAGCTCCACGTAGTTGTCCCCTCGCTGTCCATCTCGAATCCCAGACTCAAGCATCGGCTTCATCGGAGAAATGGGCGGGCAAGGTCGTTGGCTTCGTGCCGAAGATGATCTACGTCGAGGCAACACAAGTTCAAGCTCCAACTTCACCAAGTTGTGAAACTTGTGAAGAAAACACCCTATACTACTTGGCAAGAGGTAGAGGGTGAAGAAATAGGAGGTGGGTTCACTTTAGAATTGGATTTCTCACTCTTTTGCTCAAGATGCCATTGATGGAATCAAGCTTTCTTTCTTGATGAAGATGATGAAGAAGAAGAAAGAATATGATAAGTGTTGCTTTTAAAATGAAAATAAAATCAATACTTATCATATGCTAACCATGGTAAAGTGTAGAGAATAGATCATGGTTAGTTAGAATGGTTAGGGTTAAGGATGAAGACAAAATGGTAACTAAGTCAAACCTTCATGAAGCTTCAACTAAATACAAAGAAAGCCACCATTTTTCTTCATAATCCTTTCCAAAATCAATAAATAAATAAATGAGTAATAAAAAGGAAACCCTAACCATTACACAACCATGGTTTAATCTTTACACAAAACACAAGTTAGCATGCAACATCAAACATGATACAATCAAGTGCACACAAAATATATCACATATACAATGTGTTTTTCAAGTGAGAAAATCCCTTTAAAGTGAACCAATACTAGTTAATGTAAAGTAATATATCAAATATATAATTATACATTAAATCATTAAATCAACACTTGATTCAATGATCCGGTCATGTCGTACATAACCGACTAGTATCCATTGTATCGACTTATCGAATCGACCTTCGATTCGATAACTAGGTTATATCGCATACAACAAATCGAAACATTAATCGCGAGAATGAAATACGGTATCACATACACGCATTATTCTCGGTCCCGCACACATCTCATATGCGCTCCTATTTCGTTTCGCTTGAGCCAGGAAACCTCTGTGTAGGACTCTAAAGACTCGTCAATACGCCGGTAGCAGATGATGATCATATCAAGCACCCACAAGCCGAAAGCGGTCTGCTAAACGTAACGGCCATCCGGGTATTGAGCGATCAGAAGATCGACGAGCTAGTCCGCTCACACTCCTGTGAATCCAACCAGTAACACTTACCGTACAGTCCGGTCTGTTCGTCTGATATGTCGCATATCAAGTCTAGGGGTGGTAAACGTCAGACCCCAATAACCGATCGTGCCGATATGAGGCTCATAACGGGTCGAGAAACTACTGGTAACACTTACCAGCAAATCTCTAATCATCCCTGGCCAGGGACTTCCCTGTTACGGCCAATCGAGCACAGCGCAACATCAACCCCCAATACCGGGAGAGACGAAACCCCTCCTATCGCTCATTGCCTCCATGTGACTCGGGACTGTACCCAAAGACCATCGTTTTGCACGCCCTCATAGACGTGGTAAGGTGGAGATCAAAGCACAGTGGGAATCACACAAGACTCTATGATGATCTCGGGTCTACAAACTAACATGTACAAGTGTCACCTGAGAACTGCCATCTGACATGAGGTATAATACCATCTGGGAGTTCTCGGCGAGTCCGTCCAGTGTACCCAGTCTCCACTGAGCACCCGTATACCATCTCTGATGTCAAACACCAATGGATATGGGATCATCCATCGCCCATCTCATGGGTCGAGAAGCATATACGCTAGTCTACACTGGTATATCGATACCCCGTCTCGATACACCCACGACTAGGGACCTTGAAGGATGTACTTATGGACTACCATGTCCCCACTAGTATGATCTACATCATAGTCCAGGTAGTCAAGTACACATCCTAAGGGCTTTATCAACATGTAACTATAAGACAGTATAAAGAGACTAGTATACATGTTAAGATAAAGTGCAACCAGATAGCATACTATCATATCGAGCAAGAAAGTCATCTCTATATATGTCCAAGCATCCAATATAATATACATCATCTGTACAATACTGGCCTCTAGGGCATACATACAACTAACAGTTTGACATTCCATTGTCCACTCCGCAGATATGGTGGGTAACCTCAGGCATCCGAGGGGTACTCCGGTAACCTCAAGGACGGTGGCAGGGAGGTTCTTGTTTACCCGGACTTTCCATTGTTGTTGTTCCAGACTGTGAGACCCGGCAGGAGGATGAATATAGCGTCATTCTAAACAGGCTTTAGAAGTGTACATCTATATGACTCTGCCAGAGGGTTGTCGTGGTCAGTGGGAGCAGCGGAAGCCTGGTGGACAAGTGGCTTATGTCTATTTATAGACTAAAGCAGATATAGCGGAGATAGATCATCTATTTCTGATGTGACAGTCATAGACTTCATCAGAATAGGGGATGGATCTGTTGAGAAGGTAGTAGGGTGTGATGTCATGGTATTTGGATGACATACACAGAGTAGGAAGTGATATTCCTATACTACAATCGGTTATACTTTGGTCGTCACACAGTGGTTTCTCCACATGGGACTTAGACATTAAATCAGACATACTGGTTACTGGATCTATGGTTTTAGATCTAGATTTGGGTAGTTTCTCAATCTGGGTACTTAGACAACATTCTAAGAGTATTTAGAATGGACGACTCCTGGCACGGTAGTATACCTGCAGGTGATGGAGTCACCCTCTCTAATGGTGTCTTACAGACTAAAGGGGAGAGGGATGTGCATGATTGGCAGATCCCTTGCTTAGGCAATTGAGTCAATCATGAGATGTCAAGTTCCACACCAGATGTTGTTTTTGCAGTAGGTGCAATAAGTTGATATTGATCCAATCCTGGAGGAACATTAGGAAGCAGTTTTAGAACATAAGTGGATGTTCTAGGGATATGATAACGACAGCCTCATTCGGGAGACAGTTATCATTCCAGGCTTCCAAGGTGACCTGGACGACAGGGAGGTTGTCAGAGTTATAGTTTTTCCTTCTGACGAGGGGCAGTATTTTGGACAGGTGGTCCAAGGCAATACTGAGGGAGGCATGGCGCAGGATACTGATTAAGTTCAGTTGACGATACAGTCTAAGAAGTTTGGATTTGGAGTTCATTTATGAGCTAGGTCCCATCAGACATCCAGACACATTCTAAGATAGATATTGCTCATTTCGGGAGATGGCTTTCTCTGCGAACTTGAGATATAGAGAGACATAGAAAGAAACATCAAAGCGGGTCCACTCGTGAAGCTATTCCTCGAACGCAATAGTTTCTCAAACGAGCTTTGTGAGACTGACTAGTAGAGGAGTTGGGTGTTCGGTATCACACGGGCTGTGAGTATGCGACATCGCAATAATTAGCCTTGAGTGCAAGTGGGAGATTGTTGGAGATGGTGCCCTCAGAGTCAATTATTGGATCACAGGCACGTGGTTGGAATGATTGAGGGAGGACCTATCCCAGGAGGACAGTCTTACTCAAGATGATAGTATGCTATCTGGTTTATCTTTATCAGCGTGTACTGCTTTAGGTGACCTGATAGGTTGCTATTACACATTGATAGAGCCCCTAGGATTCTTGCTTGACTGCCAGCAGTATGAGGGCGATCATATACGTGAGAGCTGATAGTCTATAAGCACATCCTTAAATGGTCCCTAGTCGTGGGAGTTTCGAGACAGGGCATCGATACTGCAGAGTAGACTAGTGTATACAGTCGAGACCCCGACGAGGGGCGGTGGCCGGTCTCACAAGCCACTGGTGTCAGTTGGTTCACCTAAGATGTATACAGGTGCTCATTGGGTTATGAGTACACCGGACAGGACTCGCCGGGAACATGCTAGTTGGTCTTATACCTGACGTCAGATAGCAGTTCCCTGGTGACATGGGTACAGGTTAGTTCATCGACCTGAGGATCGTCATTTGTCTCGTGTGAGTTCCCACTGTACTTTGATTACTACCCTACCATGGTCAAAGGAGACGTGCAAACAGGTTTTAGTTGGGTACAGTCCCGAGCCACATGGAGGCAGTGAGCGGATCTTCAGGGGTTCATCACTCCCGGTATTGGGGGTGAGGTCGCGCTGTGTCTAGGAGAGCCAGTACATGAAAAGTCCTTGGCCAAGGCAGGAGATTTACTGGTAGGTATTCCAGTAGTATCTCAGGGTGTTCTGGGCTGATCTCTAATATGACTTGTACCGCTTTTGGGGGTCTGACTTTTACCAACCCCCTAGGCCCGCCATGCGATGCTCATAGACAAACGGACCGGACTGTACGGATATTGTCACTGACAGGCTCAGTAGGGTGTCAGGATGAGTTCGCTCATCGACGTCCCTTTTGGTCAATAGCTGGTAGCCCGTCACGTATGGCTAATACCTCTGACGTGCTAGTGGTTAAATCCACAGACATAGTATTGACGAGTCTTTAGAGTCCCCCACAGACAGTTGCTCAAGTTTTCGGGCGAAACGCTGTAGAGGCCGTATGGAGATATGACAGGGTTCGATCAGATACGTGCGGTATTGCACGGATCCTGATCGGACGGTTTATACTAGCGAGCTTTGGTTTAAGCCGGATCCTAGTATTGTATAGTGTAGATTTTGTCTCATTGCATTTGTATTCGGTCGGAATACAGATGCGGGTGTGTATACACAGTATCGGGGTTTTCCTGTAATTTATTACGGGACCAGTTTTCTGGAGTTGCCAGTTTGCTTTCCGTTTCGGCCATATTTCTTTGTATCTTTCATTGGCCGAAGATTGGTGGAGGATGGCTTATTTGCAATTGTGCAAATAAGCATTGTGGGAGGTGGTCTTTGCATATTAATGCTTCATGATAGCTCTTGTTTGACCTTGTCCCATTGACTTTATATGTTCATGATTGCTTGTGTAATCATGGTTGTTGATTTGTTGATGGAGTGTGGATTTGTTGGTGATCATTTTCTTTTCATGATCACATTTGATTCCTCTCCCTTGTATGATTGTGGGGCTCCCCTCATTTTTGTTACTCTCTCCCATTCTTGAGGGGATCATGGCCGGCCAAGCTCTTTGGGGCTGTCCAAAAATTTTGTGAGGCAATTTTTGCTCTCTTCATGCTCACAAAATCCCTTTATTCATCCCCAAAAGCTCATATCTCATACCTCCACCAAAAGGCAACTTCTAGTAACCCTAAATGAGACATAGAGTTCCACACTTATTCTACAGCAAATCTTGGGCACGTCGACTCGCCAACTTTGTGCCCGAGTTGCCTCGGTCCAGAGGTGGGAGCCCGTAAAAGAAGCCGGGGACTTGGTGGAGACCGGAGATTCCGCGGGGAGATCGGGACGACGACGAGAAGACCGAAGGACACGGATCGCTCGGTATATTTCTCTACCCCCTTTTCTTGTTTAGCTAGGACTAGTTTAATGGAACGATCCGGGTTTATAGTGCGCGGTGGTGCCGGTTTTAAAGTTTAAAGAAAAGCATCGTTTCCGCATTCCGGCGTCGGATCGACGGCCGGGGCGCCGCCGTGCACTTACAAGTTCGGCCCGTGACCGGCACTTAACCACGTGACGTCTACAGTCGTAACGCGACTAAGTAAGCCGAAACCCAGAAATCAAAACCATTAAAAGTATTGAGTGTTTAAAACATTTTTTAGAACTTTTGTTAAACATTTAGAAAACTTTAAGTTGTTTTAGTAAAATTCTTTAAAGTTTCAAGTTATTATCTTAAAAAATTTTGGCAGCATTTCCTTTGTAAAAACTAGCCCCGAAATCGGGTACAAGACAATATATGAGTAAAATGATATACAGTAAGGATGAGGCATCCCAAATGGGAGCAATCATGCCCAACGCCAGAACCAATCACCACAATGATAATATACGACGCCGTAGCGAAGAACAAGTAAAAATAAGTGAAGACAACATGAAATATAAAACTGCATAAATAAAGTCGACTCACAATGAGCTCGAACCAGAGTACAAATAATATACATCGTCCTCACTACTGGTCTCTAAGTCGATACATGAAAAGTAGATGGAGAATACTAGATACAGCAGTGTATACAACTAGAAAATAAACAGATACCGCACAAAAACCCACCTATCACAAAAGGGCTAGTACGCCAACTGCAATGGTATCTGTGTCAAAAGATGTAAGGAAACAGCCTGCCGCGATTACTCCGAGGGGCAACCTGCAAACACTGTGGCACAACGAGGGTGAGTTGCCAACTCGTGAATAGTAGATAACATATAAAGGTAATCGCGAGTATGCACGTACTGCGATACTCTAATATATGCTAGCAGATAATGTCTATATGATGAACTGGATACGCAATAATCATGCCTAACAGGTGCAATTTAATAACATCGATATACATATATGGTGAGCAGGGTATGCAATAATCATGCAAAAGTACTCTATCAGGTACTATAGCTACAGGATGAGATGCAAAATAATGAATGCTGAGCATGGGAATAAATATCATCTACACGGAATGTCACGTGGAAGAATAACCGGTGTCTATCAATGCATCCAAATCCCAATAAAACAAACTCAGGCGCCGTCATCCTCATCGGCCCTCAAATCCTGTAAATCTCATAAAATCGTGAGTGCCTAGCATCGGCACACGAAAATATCATGAAATCATCGTGTCTAGCATCGACACGCAAATCCTCAAGTATCGGGCTCCGTCGGTCTGATCGGCCTACGGGCTCCGTCTGTGGAATCGGCTCTCGGCCCCGGCAGTATGGATCGTCCCGTAACCATCTATCGACTCTGGTCAGTATCCTCCGGATAACCGCCAGGTCCAACCAATTACCGGTAGGTAGGAGTCCCTCTGCCAGGCTCACCGTCTGTATACACAGCATCCCTTTCTTGCCTCGGGTTACCATACCGGGTCCACTATGTATCCGCAATCGGCCTCGTCCAGCTCCTCGTTCGGGTTCACATGTCACACGTCTCAGAACCAAGAAAACGCATGGTGGATGCACTGAAATATCATATTAAGGGAAACCGGATTTTTAAAACAGTGCGTATTTTCTTAAAATAATACTCCGGTTCCCAAATCCAGAAATCACATAAATCCAAACTCAATGCGTAAATCCATGCAACGTGTCTTATGACACTAAGAGTAAAAGAAAGGGAAAACCGCTCTTTTAAAAGATCCAGTTTTGAAATATCCCATGCGGTCCCTTAGTTTTTAAATCATGTCAATATCATCCATGTATGTAACGCATGTATGTGTATAGGTATGGATGTGTAAATGGATATATACGCAATGTGAGTGTAGCAATGTACATGTGCACTAATATGGATATACGATGTATATGCGCACAAGTGTAGATATATCAAGGTATGTATGCACTAAGATGAATATAAAGGGTGCATGTGCGCAGGTAGTGATATATCAATGAAAATATGCACAAAAAGAGAATATACAGTGTGCATGGTATGGATATGAATACATGCCAATATGCAGCAAGTCATGACAATCATCAATGAAGCGGAATCAAGACGATATATGATTCGTAGAAATCCTATAATGTGAGTGTCATGGCAATCACTAACGGTGTGAGTATAACATACATTTAGTGCTCGTGCAACTTAAACCGTTAGTGACACTGCAGTGTTCTATACTTACCATTCTATATGAAATAGGAGATGGTATGCTACTATATATATATGAACACATACAATCTAAAATATCCTATAACGCCCTGACGCTTAACGTCATACGGGCGATTTTCCCGTAGATGTTAAATCTACTCACCTGGTCGCGTGCTAAGTGTAGCCGACCACCTGCTTCCCTTTCTTTGTGGCGTCTGACATACCCACCTGCGAACCTGGAATTTACACAAGGAAACCATAAAAGAAAATATCTCGCGAAAACACGATATCGAACTCAACGAGAAACTCGTTTCACGAACTAAACGCGCGTATATACGTAACGTGTGTGCATAATCCAAAACCCAATGCGACACGCTATGGCACACAACGACACGGTGTGATACACAGCAAACCAAGTCGACACGCATCGTACGTGTCGCGCAATTCCCGCTACGCTAAAAATAGGTAAACGGTCATAAATTTAATCTAGAGAAAAAAAAGGAAAATCAAACAAGACCAAACCCTTCAATTTACCTACAGACATCTACCTGCCAAAATCTAACACAAAACCCAACCATTAGGCCGGCGGCAAAGGGGTATCATACCGGCCCAAAACCGGTGGGTGGGGTCCAGGTCTCTACCCTAAGGTTCTAACACCATTCATAGCCTAATGTATATGTTTGTTTGCTAACTAAACTATTCTAGTAGCAGCAGTTTCAATGTATCATAAGGTTTAGTTTAAAAGCATTATAAAATGCTAAGTTTGCAACAAATGGGTATTTCTATGGGACTGGGTGTGTTTATAGGAATCTAGCGATACCAACAGCATATAAATGAGCTAGTCTAACATTAAACCACCAATTTTAACGTCAAAGTCCACAAAACACCAAAAATACTCAACTTTAACTAAACCAACCCAGATTTCACCCACTGCTAAACCCCAAAAACTAAACAATACCAAACACAGAAAAATCCCCACAGACACCCCCTACACAAAGCACAAATACCCAGAGCTTCAGGGGGCCGGCGACGCCGGATTTGGTAGGGTGGTCGCCGGTTTTCAGGTGAGGGAATGGGCTCGGGTTTCGACACACTAGCCTATACTGCCTGCACACTATTCTGCATGTGTTTGCTAGGCTAGAAAATGATTAGAAATGCAGCAGATTTTATATATCCTATAATATGTTTCAAAACCGTAATTTAAATTCAAGTTTAGCGACTTCAGGCTATCTAGCTAAATCTAACGACACTACTAGGCTAAAACAGCAACACTAACACTTAATAGGGTTGGTTAAGCTATAATAACTCTAACATAGCTTAAATCTTACCTAAATCCAAAAACTAGCTCTAAACTCACACTATTCGCTAACCGAAGCTAAAACAACACATGCAAGCAAAGAAAAGGAGTTGGGTTCAAAGATTATACCTCACCCTCGACCCTACGATGCAGGAGAAGAAGTGTTGCGGCTGCTGTTGCTGGGGTGCTGCTGATGCTGATGCTTGCTGCTGCTGCTTGGGGCTGCTGCTGTTGTTGCTTGTGCTGCTGCTGCTGAGGCTGCTAGGGCTGCTGCTGCTATTGTAATGTGTGTGTGTGAGAGTGAGTGAGAGTGAGTGAGATGTGGGGAAAAATGTGAGGCAAAACAAAAGAGAATGAGAGCCTACACTAGTCAACCCCTCTCTCTCTCTCATTTAATGGAAGCATGGCTCTTGCCATGATGCACTCCCTCTCTCTCATTTAATGCAAGCATGGCACTTGCCATGATGCCCACCCTCTCTCTCTCTCTCTCTCCCCAAATCAACACAAAAGAAAATTTAAATCCTTTTTCATAAAAAAATACCCTTAATTAAAATCATTTTAACTTAAAAAGGGTGGGTTAGTCTACCATGGTTGTTAAACATGGTTTAACCCAAATTAAGCCCTAGTTAACATGCACATGTGTGTGGAAGCTTAGAAAAATTCTAATAAAATATTCATTAAATTTGATAAAATATTTGAAAATCAATTTGGTAAACTTTTTATTAAAAACCATTTATTTAAATATAAATAGCCACTAAACACATCCTAAGGTGTTACAGTTTTGAATTGGGTTTTAATGCGGCATGATACGTTATGATGTTTAAGTACCCCCACGAGGACTTCGAGATGACAAGCAAGCACATGGCGACGTCGGCAGTGGTAAGCGAAGAGCAAGATGAGTAGATTATATCTACGGGGGAAGTCGGGTGGATAGCGTATAGCACCCCCGCAGTTCGTAGTGGAGCGTATGGTGTATATATATTATATGGATATATTCATATGTTTATTAGGAGATTATGATTATCTAGATAGACTTTGGGAGTTATGGATAACTTTAGTGTAATTGGGTGATAGCGTCATTAGTTAGTTTAGTCACGAACCTTAGAATAAGGTTTACACCCACACGCACACATGTTTACATCGTTTTACTTGTGCGTTTATGGGGATATATATATATATATATATATATATATATATATATACTCACGTAGGTATGGGACTATGTATATATATATATACACACACACACACATATGCATATACATGGATGATGAGGATTATTTATGATACTTGGAGATGAGTTGATGAGATTGGGCATCATGCCATGAGATCGGTGATATAATTTGATTCGTATTATGAGATACGACATAAGATTTTAGCGGGCCTTTAGGCGTGTGTTTTTCATACACGCATATGTATGCAGATGGTATCAGTTTGTACTAGACTTAGATCAGTACCCCCAGTTCATGAGATATGATGATAATGGATACCAGATGAGTGATGAGATGAATGTGATATTCGACCCGTACCCATATTTGGAATGGCGTATGATAGATTTACCGTACGAGCTATATATTGATGATAGATCCGCACTCTTGACTCGAGAATGTCATATGGTATATTGTATCATATGTGATACTATTGAGGCGGGATCACCGACTATTATATATATATATATATATATATATCGACTCAGACTTAGATGGTTTTCCCTTACCCTTTCGGTGAGACTGTTCGTTTAGTCCTGTAGTTTACTTGTAGATGTTAGACTAGACTCGAGTCATACCTATTTCCAAAACTAACGAATCGTGAGTATTTAAAAGACAGGCCAAGGGATTCTACGGATATTTCAAAGGACGTACCCTCTTTTCTTAAAAACACCGTAGCCCCTATTTTTCCAAAACACCACGATTTGTGTGATTTCAAATGACAAACTGTACGACTCATATAATTAATGTAGATTCCTTATTGTTACATTTGCTTTCCATTCTATATATCCATGTGGTTATTAGCGCATTTCATGCCTATATACTTGTGATTATTGTTATATTAAACCCATGCTGTCAGGACACCAGCACAATTATCGATGATGCGTATGTTCCACGTACACCATACTTGCGCACATACATATTGTACACCATACTTCCTCACATACATATTGTACACCATAATTGCGCACATACATATTGTACACCATACTTGCGCACATACATATTGTACACTCATACTTACGTATATACCTACTTGTACATCCATATTGGCGCACAGGCATATTGTACACTCATACTTGCGTATATACCTACTTGTACATCCATATTGGCGCACAGGAATATTGTACACTCATACTTGCGTATATAGCTACTTGTACATCCATATTGGCACACCGGAATATTGTACACTCATACTTGCGTATATACCTACTTGTACATTCATATTGGTGTACAGGCATATTGTACACTCATATTTGCGTATATGCCTACTTGTACATCCATGTTGGCGCACAAGCATATTGTACACTCATACTTGCGTATATACCTACTTGAACATCCATACTTGCGTACAGACATATTGTACACTCATACTTGCGTACACACATATTGTACACCCATACTTGCATACATACGTATTTGCACATACATAGATGATTCTGGCTTGATTTTGGAGATTTGGGAACTGCAAGATATATTTTAAAACTGGATTCATTTTAAAAAAGCGGTTTTCCCTCGATATGTGCATATTACTGTTCCATGTTGCATGATATATGGATATACTTACATTTCTGTTATATGTCGCATACATCATGCTTTATGATTATATGCATTGAGATATGTTGTTTTCATGAGATTTCTGGATTTGGGAACCGTGGTTATTTCAAAAGAGAGTATGCATTGTTTTAAAAACCCAGTTACCCTTGATATGATATTTCAGTGTGTTCACCATGTGTTTTCTCGGTTCTGAGAGTGGCATGTGAAACCCGATTCAAGGAGTGGTAGGCACCGTCTGCGGGTACATGGTGGACCCGGTGAGGTACCCCGGGGCATGAAGACTCGTATATGTTAAACGGTGAGCCTAGCGGGGGGCACTACCTACCGGTGATAGTATTTGGACTCGACGGTTATCCGGAGGATACCGACCGGAGTAGTAAGATGGATATGAGGGCCGACCAGATTATGCGGCGCCTGAGGGCCGATCTGAGGATGCGGCGCCTGAGATATATGAGGATTTACGTATCGATGGTAGGCATGGTTTTCAAGATGTTTCGAGTATCGATACTGGATACTCAGGTTCCATGATTTTGATGTGTCGCAAGGGACACACATTGATTTATATCCTCATACTTTCATGCATATGCTTTTATGACTTTTACATGCATGATATTGTTGTGTCATTGGTTAACACATGGACGTGATCCACATACATACAGGCATTGATTTCATAGTTGGATGATATCCACATACTTATAGACTTCATGATATAGTTGCCACTGATTTCATGATGATTATATTTATCACTGTTAGTGTATATGCCCAAGGGGCCATTATTGTATCATACTAGTTTGTATATTACTTAATGGAAGCTTGGGATATTCACATATATATAACAGTCTTGCTAAACATGGTAGTATGCTACTTGGTTTTTCTATCTTAATATGTGAGTATACGTATTGGTAGAGCTCTTAGGATCTTGCTTGACTACCAGCGTTGTGATGGCAGTCACACTAGTGGGGGCTGGGTAGTCCACAAGCACATCCTTATTCAGGTCCCTAGTCGTTGGATTATCGAGACAGAGCATCGATACTCCGGAATAGACTAGTGTGTGCGCTTCTCATCCCAGTTGGGGTGATGGTCTGTCCCACAGCCATCAGTACGTTGTACTGGAGATAGTATACAGGTGCTCGTTGGGTTACGGGTACACCGGACAGGACTCACAGGGAACTGTTGGTTGGTTTTATACCAGTCGTCAGTGAACAGTTCCCAGGTGACATGAGTACAGCATAGTCCGCAGACTTGACACTGCTACTTCGCCTCGAGTGTGTCCCACCGTTCTTAGATTGCTACCCAACCACGGCTCGAAGGAGTCGTGCAAACAGGTAGCAGTTGGGTGCGGTCCCGAGCACTTGGAGGCAGTGGTGGTTAGAAAGGATTCGTCTCTCCCGATATTGGGGGTTGATATCGCGCTGTGTCAGAGAGCCATTACGCAAAGTCCCTGGCCAGGGCAAGCGAGATTTGCTGGTAGGTTCCAGTAGTTTCTCAGGGTGTAATGGGCTTCGCTCCGACACGACTTATACCGCTATTAGGGGACTGACGCTTGCCGCCCCCTAGGCCCGATATGCGATAGTCTTAGACGAACGGACCGGACTGTACGGAGATTGTCACATTAGACTCAGTAGGAGTTTGGATGGGTTTCCTCATCGGCCTTCTTATCGACATCTACCTGGGGACCGTTACGTACAGCTAGTGCCGCTTGCAGTCTGTGGTTAAACCCACTTCCAGCGTAGTAGTCGAGTCTCTAAAGTCCCACGCAGAGAGTTTCCCTACTCCAGGCGAAACGATATAGAGGTCGTATGGTTTTACGACAAGGGTTCGGACGCATACGTGTGTTTACGCACGTACGACTTTTCGGACAATTTTTACTAGTCGGCTTTGGTTTAAGCCAGTTACTAGTATCCGGTTATTGGATTTATACAGTCTAAAGTTTTTCCGTGTTTTCACGGATAGGAGGGGCGTTCTCGTAATTGCACGAGAAGCTTCTAGAAGATGGTGACTAAGGAGGTTTAGGTGGCATATGCATTGAATGAGATTAGTGAGTCATATGGATGATTCATTCATGTCATTAATGCTTCATAATTGCTTAATGACTCATGGAGATGAATCACCACAAGATATTTATCAAGCATGGTTGTAAATCATTTTCTTTTCTTTTCTTGATAAAATAAAATACTTGATATATATTATGATAACTCATTTTCTCTTCTCATTATTATGTTCATCTTCTCTCTCCTCAAGCTCTCTCTCTTCAAACCCTAATCCTCCCCTCTCATGTGTTGAGTACAAGGATTAGTTAGACTACTTAATCCATAACCATACTCTATTTCATCTAGGTACTTTGATTAGCACTTAAAGATACCTAGTTGCCTCAAGTTTAGAGGCAAAGCTTGGAGTTTAGCTCTCGTGGTGGATCGTCTACTACTTGGAGAAGGCCGAGGAGGAGGTGGAGTTCGTAAAGACGAAGGACACGGTTCTTTAGGTATAATCCCTTTACATAGTAGTTGTTAACTTCTATATTTGATGTTAGTTATCGTTTAGCTTCGATTCTTGCGGTTAGTCGATGTTTAAGCAAAGAACAAGATCGTTTTTCATATTTCCGCCTCCCCGCAAGTCGTGGGGTGTTGTACATCGACTTACAGTGGTATCAGAGCCTCGCTAAACAATAAACAACTTACTTGCAAATTTGTATGAATTTCGAACGGAAAAAACGAAACCGAAAAAGCCCGAAATCATAAGTTTCTGTCGATTTTTAAATGAAGTCCAAAAATTTTTCAGGGATGTTCAGAAAGCTTGAAAAGACAGTAGAAGAACACCCAAGAAAATTGGGCCCCTGAATCGCCTAAAGCGCTGTGGAACCGCGGCGGATCGGTGGGATCCGCCGCGATTCCGCCGCCGAGTTGGCGATTCAGGAACCCAATTTTTCTGTGTTGGTTCTCTAGGATATTTGGTATTTTCTGGAATTTTTAATTTTTGCTCAGGTTTCAGATTTACAGAGAAGTATTGGAGCAAAATTAAAAGTGTTTAATCGATCGAAATTATACAGTATTTGCTTGTTGGATTATATCTGTGTTTGTATAATGTGTTCGTAAACCTCCCCTTACTGCTAGTATGTCGGTTGGCAGGGGGTTGCACATTTCTGTAATGGATTTTATCTGTTTGTGTATATGAACTATGTTGGACTGTTGTGATGTATAGCCGGGGTTATGTGATAGGTTATTATTTAATTCATTTGATGTAAATGTAATTTGTTGTAATATTATTTTGCGGGGCACATCCAGGTTGCGGTTGTAGCCACCGTTGTATTATTTCATTTTACTGTTTTTGCTCCTAAGACAGACCCAAGGTGGGGTGCATAAACTGCCGGGCGGGTAGTTTGCCGTACCCGTTGGGGTCTTGGGTGGGGTAATGGCTATTCATCACAACTGTGTAATCCGTCTTTTGTTGCAGGCTCAAAACAAACACGGATTACTTGCAAATCCAATAAAGTTCATCTGTGATCTGGAATGCCTATTATTGCGTCTGACGAATATACAATATCTATATATGATAGCTATTTAGACGTCACTTATGTTTTACACCCGCGCTAGCCCAGCCCCCGCTCTGTCGTTAGTTAAGTAACCTAACGGGTGATGACGGGACCCCGTAGTGAATGCAGATGGCATAAGAGGACGTTGTATTTTCGTTGTTTTCTGCAATGATAGGTTAATGATGGGACGTATTATTTATAATGCAAAGAAAATAAACCAAAAGTTTAATCATTGGAACAATTTAAAAGAAACCACTCAGTTAATTTTAAAAACAGATATTTTTTTAAATGCGGAGCTTTAAACACTCCTTTTAAAAGCTATCAGGTTCCTTCGGTTATATCAAGCTCACTACGTTCACGGTTTCGCCAAAACCATTCGTAGCCCTCCGTCATTTCATTTGGGTATTCAGTAGTATTCAAACTATGCATTTTGGCCAAAGTCAAGGCATAGTGTTTGGTAGCTGCTGGGTTTTCATTTGTTGCATAAGATAGATGAGTTGGTTTGGGACAGTCGTATTATCATTTGACCAAAGTCAGGGGTATATACGGATGGGTTCAAATTGACAAGATAATGACGGGTAGAACTTGACATGTGACTTATGACATTTTGACCAAAGCCAAGGTCATAAGAGCATGGGGCAAAAACTAATATCGGGAATTTCTAAAGAAACTGAAATTTGCAAAGAGATGCATACCATTTGGAGTTTGATGAATGTTGGTAGCATTCCTTCAACATTATCATACGATGATATTTGGATCCCGATCCTACTGTGAGTATATGCTACTTATCAGGAGATTCGTCACTTAACGATCAATGCTATAAACCAAGTAGGTGTCAAGAAAGGTGTCAGCGGGGTTACGCCCCCAGAGAAAAGAGTTTATTTAATTAAGGAACTTCGCGAAAGCGTTGGAAAACCTCCCTCGAAGTATCGACAATAGCCTGGCTGAACGGTTAAGCAAGTATTGTACAGTGAGAATAGTCCTGGCTAATTCTTCTTTTATGGTTTGAGGAAGGATTCGAGAAACAGTGGGAGCCATCCAGTTTAGATAAACTAAAAACCACTCTAAACTTGCAAGAGCATCATGCTAAAGAGTTTTCTTCTCTCTCTCCTATTTGCAGCGACCCTGAAAATGACTGGACTTAAGTTACTTTTAGAGAAAAATATACTGACAGGGCCAAACTATAAAGATTGGCTGTGGAATGTCAAAATGGCTTTGACCTATGACAAACTGGGGTACGTCCTCACCGCTACGGCACCTGCTGTCCCTGGTCCCAAATCCAGTAATGCGGATAAGGAAATCCGCAAAACCTGGGATTTAGATTGCGCGAAAGCCAAGTGCATCGTGCTTGCCTCGATGAACAATGAACATCAGAGGAGGCACGAGAATATGGACCTAGATGGCATATTTCTCCATACAAAGGAACTTTATGGAGAGCAATCTCGTATAGCAAGATACGAGACCTCTAAGAACTTGTTTCGAGCGAGGTTGGCTGTCGGGTCATCGGTAGGAGAACATGTCCTAAAGATGATCGGCTATATTGAAGAGCTCGCAGACCTTGGGACGACTTTGGATAATGAGCTCTATACAGACCTTATTCTCCAGTCCCTTCCTCACACCTACGCCCAGTTTATCCTGAACTTCAACATTCAAAGAAAAGAAGTTGAACTTCCGGAACTCCTGAACATGTTAAGGAGTGCAGAGGGCACCTTGCAGAAGACAAGGGAAACACCCGCTATGTTTGTTGGCGGTGCATCTTCTTCCGGGTCCAAGGCTAGGGCCAAAGGAAGGAAGAAGAAGGCCGCCACCAAACCTAGAGGAGGTGTTAGTAAGGTGGGAGGGAAGGGAAAGAAAAAGTTTGCAGTGCCGGTAGTGGGCTAGGATGAGTGCTTCCATTGTCACAGGAAAGGGCACTGGAAGAAAGATTGCAATGCGTGGAACGCCAAGAACCAGGAACCGAAGCAAGCTGTGGCTTCGACTTCAGGTGTGTTTGTAATTGAGAATTGTCTGTCAATTAACTCTACTTCCTGGGTATTGGATACCGGATCAGGATCTCATATTTGCAATTCATTGCAGGCACTGAGAAACCGTAGAGTGCTGAAGGAAGGTGATATGACCCTAAAGGTTGCTAACGGAGCTAGCGTGGGAGCTGCGTCCGTCGGGGATTATCACCTAGGATTGACGAGTGGACACATTTTGGTTTTACATAACTGTTTTTTTGTACCAAGCTTAACGTGTAATATCATATCAGTTTCCTTGTTATCAAATAAAGGTTATGATTTCACGTTTGTAAGAGATGTTGTTAACATCCACCTTAATCATGGTTTGATTGGGTCCGGTACACTAAATAACGGTATATATGTTTTAAACCAACTCCAAATTTTCAATGTCCAGAACACACTAAAAAGAAAGTCTCCAGATTTAAATAAAGCTTTCTTATGGCATTGTAGACTAGGTCACATCAATGAGAAAAGGTTGACTAAGTTGCATAGAGAAGGATATTTGGACTCGTTCGAATATCAAACTTATAACACTTGTCAATCTTGTCTCAAAGGAAAGATGACAAAGACTCCATTTACTGGACATGGAGTAAGAGCGAGCGAGCTCTTAAGACTCATACACAGCGATGTATGTGGTCCAATGTCTACGCATGCAAGAGGTGGTTTTTCCTATTTCATTACTTTCACGGATGATTACTCAAGATACGGATTCATTTATCTGATGAAACATAAATCCGAGGCTTTTGAGAAATTCCAAGAGTATAAGAATGAAGTAGAAAACCAAACCGGCAAAAGTATCAAGACACTTAGATCTGATCGAGGTGGTGAATACTTGAGTGCCGAGTTCCTAGGTTACCTAAAAGAGAAAGGAATTCTCTCTCAGCTTACTCCTCCATACACTCCATAGCATAATGGTGTATCGGAGAGACGGAATCGAACCCTATTGGATATGGTACGATCCATGATGAGTAATGCTGAGTTACCGCGATCTTTCTGGGGTTATGCGCTAGAATCAGCGGCATATCTTTTGAACAGGGCTCCTACCAAGACTGTGCCTACCACTCCATATCAGATGTGGACTGGGAAGAAACCCCATCTTCAGCATATGAAGATTTGGGGATGTCCAGCTTTTGTTAAAAAGCAGCATGTGGACAAGCTCGAAGCACGATCAGTAAAATGTATGTTTGTGGGATATCCAAAGAACTCCAAGGGATATTATTTCTATTACGCAGAGGAACAAAAGGTTTTTGTTTCTCGTAATGCCCATTTTCTGGAACATCAGTTTTTAGAAAAGGAAATAAGTGGGAGTGAAATAGAACTGGAAGAAATTCCAGAACCACAAGTTGCTACTGAAAGTTTGGTAGAACCGGAAGTTCAAGAAGAACAGGATATTCCCGCACCCCTCCGCAGGAGTAGTAGGCAGTCTCATCCGCCTGAGAGATACTACGGTTTTCTCATAGATGAGGATAGAGAGGATTGCATCATAGATGATGATGAACCTACTGACTTTCAGCAGGCCATCCAGAGCGGCGACTCGGTACGATGGCTAGATGCAATGCGGACCGAAATGGAGTCCATGTACACCAACAAAGTATGGACTTTGGACTTTGCTCCAGATGGGGTAAAACCCATAGGATGCAAATGGATCTTCAAGAAAAAGATTGGTGTAGATGGACAGGTAGAAACCTATAAGGCTAGACTTGTTGCAAAGGGTTTTCGTCAAAGACCTGGTTTGGACTATGACGAAACGTTTTCTCCAGTGGCTATGCTCAAATCCATTCGGGTCCTTCTTGCTATTGCTGCCTTCCATGATTATGAAATCTGGCAGATGGACGTAAAGACGGCTTTTCTGAATGGAAATTTAGAAGAGTGCGTCTATATGGATCAGCCAGAGGGTTTCAATCAGAGTGGGAGCAGCGGGAAAGTATGCAAGCTGCTTAAGTCCATTTATGGACTAAAGCAGGCATCGCGGAGTTGGAACATCTGTTTTGATGAGACAGTCAAAGAATATGACTTAATCAAAAATCCAGATGAACCGTGCATATATAGTAAAGTTGTAGCCAGAAGTGTCGTATTCCTCGTCTTGTACGTGGATGACATTCTATTGATAGGAAATGACATTCCTATGCTACAATCTGCCAAAGGATTCTTGTCACACAGGTTCTCCATGAAAGACCTGGGTGATGCCTCTTACATTCTGGGGATCCGGATCTATCGTGATAGATCCAAGAGGATGTTGGGACTTTCGCAGTCCAGGTATATCGACACTGTACTGAAAAGATTCAGTATGGAAGATTCTAAGCGCGGTAATCTACCGGCTTGTCACGGAATCACCCTCTCCAAAGAGATGTCTCCCAAGACTGATTTGGAAAGGGAACGCATGTCTATTATACCCTACGCTTCTGCGGTAGGCTCTATAATGTATGCGATGTTGTGCACCAGACCAGATGTAGCTTACGCACTGAGTGTGGTAAGCCGGTATCAGTCAGACCCAGGGGAGAAGCACTGGATAGCAGTAAAGAACATTCTCAAGTACCTGAGAAGGACTAAGGAGATGTTCTTGGTTTACGGCGGAAAAGACCTCAGGTTGGAGGCCTTTGCTGATTCCGGCTTCCAGAGTGATAAGGACGATTCCAAGTCCATGTCGGGTTATGTCTTTACCCTCAATAGAGGGGCGGTGTGCTGGAAGAGTTCCAAGCAGGACACCGTTGCTGACTCGACGATGGAAGCGGAGTATATAGCTGCTTGCGATGCCGCAAAAGAAGCAGTCTGGATGAAGAAGTTCCTAACAGAACTTCAGGTGGTTCCTACTATTGTTGATCCAATACCTCTGTATTGGGACAACAACGAAGCTATAGCTTTAGCGAAGGAACCAAGGTCCCATCAGAAGTCCAGACACATCTTAAGGCGGTATCACCTGATCAGGGAGATCATTGATCGTCAGGAGATCGAGGTTCGGAGAGTTGCTTCTGAAGAGAACATTGCTGATCCATTCACGAAGGCCCTACCTCAGATTCAGTTCGAGAGGCTACTCGAGATCATCGGTCTTCGATATGCCAGTACATGGCCCTAGTGCAAGTAGGAGATTGTTAGTGTATATGCCCTAGGGGCCATTATTGTATCATACTAGTTTGTATATTACTTAATGGAAGCTTGGGATATTCACATATATATAACAGTCTTGCTAAACATGGTAGTATGCTACTTGGTTTTTCTATCTTAATATGTGAGTATACGTATTGGTAGAGCTCTTAGGATCTTGCTTGACTACCAGCGTTGTGATGGCAGTCACACTAGTGGGGGCTGGGTAGTCTACAACCACATCCTTATTCAGGTCCCTAGTCGTTGGATTATCGAGACAGAGCATCGATACTCCGGAGTAGACTAGTGTGTGCGCTTCTCATCCCAGTTGGGGAGATGGTCTGTCCCACAGCCATCAGTACGTTGTACTAGAGATAGTATGCAGGTGCTCGTTGGGTTATGGGTACACCGGACAGGACTCACAGGGAACTGTTGGTTGGTTTTATACCAGTCGTCAGTGAACAGTTCCCAGGTGACATGAATACGGCATAGTCCGCAGACTTGACACTGCTACTTCGCCTCGAGTGTGTCCCACTGTTCTTAGATTGCTACCCAACCACGGCTCGAAGGAGTCGTGCAAACAGGTAGCAGTTGGGTGCAGTCCCGAGCACTTGGAGGCAGTGGCGGTTAGAAAGGATTCGTCTCTCCCGGTATTGGGGGTTGATATCGCACTGTGTCAGAGAGCCATTACGCAAAGTCCCTGGCCAGGGCAAGCGAGATTTGCTGGTAGGTTCCAGTAGTTTCTCAGGGTGTAATGGGCTTTGCTCCGACACGACTTATACCGCTATTAGGGGACTGACGCTTGCCGCCCCCCTAGGCCCGATATGCGATAGTCTTAGACGAACAGACCGGACTGTACGGAGATTGTCACATTAGACTCAGTAGGAGTTCGGATGGGTTTCCTCATCGGCCTTCTTATCGACATCTACCTGGGGACCGTTACGTACAGCTAGTGCCGCTTGCGGTCTATGGTTAAACCCACTGCCAGCGTAGTAGTCGAGTCTCTAGAGTCCCACGCAGAGAGTTTCCCTACTCCAGGCGAAACGATATAGAGGTCGTATGGTTTTACGACAAGGGTTCGGACGCATACGTGTGTTTACGCACGTACGACTTTACGGACAGTTTTTACTAGTCGGCTTTGGTTTAAGCCAGTTACTAGTATCCGGTTATTGGATTTATACAGTCTAAAGTTTTTCCGTGTTTTCACGGATAGGAGGGGCGTTCTCGTAATTGCGCGAGAAGCTTCTAGAAGATGGTGACTAAGGAGGTTTAGGTGGCATATGCATTGAATGAGATTAGTGAGTCATATGGATGATTCATCCATGTCATTAATGCTTCATAATTGCTTAATGACTCATGGAAATGAATCACCACAAGATATTTATCAAGCATGGTTGTAAATCATTTTCTTTTCTTTTCTTGATAAAATAAAATGCTTGATATATATTATGATAACTCATTTTCTCTTCTCATTATTATGTTCATCTTCTCTCTCCTCAAGCTCTCTCTCTTCAAACCCTAATTCTCCCCTCTCATGTGTTGAGTATAAGGATTAGTTAGACTACTTAATCCATAACCATACTCTATTTCATCTAGGTACTTTGATTAGAACTTAAAGATACCTAGTTGCCTCAAGTTTAGAAGCAAAGCTTGGAGTTTAGCTCTCGTGGTGGATCGTCTACTACTTGGAGAAGGCCGAGGAGGAGGTGGAGTTCGTAAAGACGAAGGACACGGTTCTTTAGGTATAATCCCTTTACATAGTAGTTGTTAACTTCTATGTTTGATGTTAGTTATCGTTTAGCTTCGATTCTTGCGGTTAGTCGATGTTTAAGCAAAGAACAAGATCGTTTTTCATATTTCCGCCTCCCCGCAAGTCGTGGGGTGTTGTACATCGACTTACAATCACACCTGATATTTACGATATGTTGCTACCTGAGGCACTGACACGAGCACTTGGTATTACACTTATGTGTAGATGTTTACCCTTGCCACCTTATCATGCTTCAGATTTTATCATATTGAGGATATATATTACTGATCGTATTGACCTAGGATTGAGTCATACATACGATTTCTGCTCTGTGATGTTTTCTACTCACGATTTAGCAACTCACCCCCGTTGTGCCATAGTTTCTTGCAGGTTTTGCCGTACAGGTTCGTTGCGGATTTGCTGGCACGCTGTCCTTTTTCGGGTGATTGCTTGGTAGGTGGGTTCACTTGTATTATGATCACCATTGTACTCTATTTATTTCAGTTGTATCTAGAAACTCCATCAACCAGACTTGTATGTTGTTTCAGACTTAGAAAACCAATTGTCTTTCGACCTTAGAGTCGCACGTTGTATTATTATGGTTTTCTTGATGTTTGAGTTTCCTTTTGAGTTTTGATCATCGCCCTTCGGCGTTGTATATTATATTGCTTACGTGGTTGTGACCGTCGATTGACGAAGAGCTAGCTCCCGCTTAGGGATGCCTTTTATCATGGTGCATATATTATTCATGTTGTATCCTATTTGGGGCCAGTATTTACAAAGGAAACTCTGCCGAAATTTTCAGAAAAGACTTGAGATTTTAAAAATGCATATTTCGGCTTATGTTATTAAAACCCCTTGTTTTAAAACATGTTTTCTTCACTTCCTTCTTTAAATGGTTTAGATTTCTGAGATTTCTTGGCTTACTTGAATTAGATGGGGTCCTATAGACTTCATATGATTCAAATGCCAGTCACGTGCCATTTCGGGTCGTGACAGTACGTAGGCATGAATGCACAAGATATGTATGCGCGCCAATACGGATATACAAGTAGGTATATACGCAATTATGAGTGTATAATATGTATGTGCGCCAATATGGATGTACAAGTGGTATATACGCAAGCATGAGTGTACAATATATATGTACGCAAGTAAGGTGTACAATATGTATATGCGCCAATATGGATGTACAAGTGGTGTATACGCAAGCATGAGTGTACAATATATATGTGTGCCAATATGAATGTACAAGTGGTATATACGCAAGCATGAGTGTACAATATGTATGTGGGCCAATATGGTTGTACAAGTGGTATATACGCAAGCATGAGTGTACAATATGTATGTACGCAAGTAAGGTGTACAATATGTATGTGCGCCAATATGGATGTACAAGTGGTATATATGCAAGCGTGAGTGTACAATATGTATGTACGCAAGTAAGGTGTACAATATGTATGTGAGCCAATATGGATGTATAAGAGGTATATACGCAAGCATGAGTGTACAATATGTATGTACGCAAGTAAAGTGTACAATATATATGTGTGCCAATATGGATGTTCAAGCGGTATATACGCAAGTATGAGTGTACAATATGTATATGGGCAAGTAAGGTATACAATATGTATATGCGCCAATATGGATGTACGGAGTCATATCATGATGCAGCAATCCTATTGTGTAGTGACATGGCAATTATCGATGATGAAGTGTGTGAGCCGGCAAATCTGTGTAAGTGTAACTTACGCATCATTGATAATGGTGTAGGTGTACTAGCACAGGTATAAGTAATGCAATGCGAATAACATGAATTCAGTATAAGGTAAATCGTCAGCTAAAAGCTATAAGGTATACGGGTATACAAGACCGTGTCGGTGAATCTATCAATCGGCATCCAGCCTAACAACATCGCGTACGGTATAATCCATCGTACGGCATTCTCTAGTCAAGGGTATGGATCAAACATCAAGTCAAACTCATCATGCACGGAAAATCATCGTACGGCGGCATGAAGCTATCAGGGATCCTATCAACCTATAAGACGAGGAGGGTACGGACCTAACGTCTCGTATGACTATCACTCATGATTCACAACATATATAAATATCTCTATATACCTATTTCTCATGTCACATCCGCAACAATCTCATATCAGGAGACCGGCAGGGTATAAATCATCTCAATCGACTCGCATCCGTATACGAACATGTCATCAAATCATCATGCCACGTCATATATTGTTTTCATCGCATTTATGTCCCACATCAAGTCAAATTTACAAATACATTTTACCTTTAGTATAAGCATACATATCTAATCTAACATACACACCCGAACCATACAAAAAGTTTTTGAAAGATGCGAATCGTAGTTTTGAAAGTAGGGGCTACGGTATTTTTAAAGAAAAGATATCATTTGAAAATCCGTAACGTCCCTTAAGGTATCTGTTTAAAAGATGCATACGATTCTTCAGTTTGGAAATAGGTATGGTTCGGATGACACATCTACGTCGACTATCTAGTCCTATAGTACCCTAAACAGCAATATCATCTAATCTCATTCTCAAGTCCCGTCATCACATACTAGTCGTATCCTATCGCTTCTAACTATCCTTAGTTTCTAATATGGTTCTCTAACTATCTTTTTACTCTATCTAAAGTTTTCAATTAAAGGTTTCATTAACCATAATCTATATATAAATCGGTTTCCATCAAAGTGTGCGGGGGTGCTATACGCCATCCACCCGACTTCCCCCGTGGATATAGATCCACTCACCTTAGTCTTCGCTTGCCGAAATCGATGACGCCATGCTCTATCACCTTGGAATCCACGCGAAGGTACCTACAATAACAACACATATCGCAATACCATAAAAATCAAGTTCTGAAATCCAAAACGGCACACGAATCGCCTGTAGGTTAGAACCTATAGCCCGCGTATGCAAAACCAACAAATTACCCCTAGTCGTTGATGTACAAACATCCAACAACCAAAAACGAACCCAAAAGAAAAAATAAAACATTCCAAAATACGGAAAAACATAGCCAAAAGCACTCTAATGTGCTCCCAAATTTTGACTCAGGCCAAAAGGAGTTGCACAAACAAGTCTAGAGTGTAGTACAAGGTGTATATGACCTACTGAACCGACCTAGACCCCTACCCTCACCAAGTGGACAGCCCAAAGGCCCTCAAATCTGGCGACCTTGGTCCATAGGGGGCCGTTTGGGTTCGTCTTCCTACAGTGGGTTCCTAGTGGTTCAAATAGGCCTCTGGACTTGTTTGCTTGTCTCAGAAATTCCCCGGGTTGCTCCAGATTTCCCTGCACACCCTATATCCTCACAAAACCGACATGGATCAATTCCTAAATCCATATTTTAGGGTTCTAAGCTATGGTCCAGGTCAATAATCACTTCAAAAGTCTTATTGACAGCCACAAAACATCATCAATATCCCAAACCCTTCTCTAGAAATTTCTAACTTCACCATTACACACTTAAACCACTTTTAAACTAAACTAGAATATAAAGAACTAAAAACTACACTAAATGGAAGAAGATATACCTTATGGATGCAACTCAAGAAAAACCCTAGTTTGCCAATGTTGTCAAAATCCCACTTTTCTTGGTCCAATGTGTAGAGGAAAAGGAGCGGATCAACTTTTATGAAGAGGGTTTAGGGTTTTGGTGAATATTTGGAGATGGATCTTGGGGTAGAGGTGGAGGGAAGTGGGTTGAGGAAGATGAAGGAAAAATAATGGGGGAAATGAAGTAACATGGCTGCCCTCTCTCTCTCTCCTTCTCTTATTCTCACCCGCTCTCTCATCTATTTACCCTTTTACCCTTTTCTCTTTTCTTTTCTCTTTTCTTTTAAAATCAAACCATATAATACCCAAAACAACACAAGAAAACAACATGTAACCAAAATGCAACATGGCATGGTGCACTAGCCATGGAAAACTATAGAAACACGGATTTTGCCTAATCGCGATTAGCAGTGCACTAATCGGGTTTTTATTGAAACTGCGTATAATAAATTTTAAAATATGCCAAATCCTTTAATTATATTATTAAATGAATAAATCATTTTAATTTCCATTTATTTCACAATAATTGGTATATATTTATACCCTTTTTCGAAAACCCCAATTTAGCAAATCGGACAGTTTTCGGGAAAATATTATTTTAATATTAAATTCCAAAAATAATATTTTATATTTTCTAAAATGTTACAATTTCATTATACCTTTATTTAAAAACTTCACCTCTTTTATTTTCATTAAAATGGTTTAGATTTCTGGGTTTCAGCTTACTTGAATTACGTTACGCCTTTAGACATTTCGTAATTTAAGTGCTAGTCACGAGCTAATAATTCAGGTCGTGACACTAAGATGCTTGTGGAAGTATGTAGAAATCTTGACTTAGTCCACTAATTTTGTTTTACTCTAGATATTTATTAACCCAAGTCTAATTTTTAGCCATTGTTAAGTCCCTACATGAGTTATATGAGATATTTTCTCACCCATGGTTCACACTTGATCACTTGAGATCATTTTCTTCATCTCCTTCCTTGCTCTCTTTCTTTGAGTGAGTGAAGAAAGAATGAGAGAAAAATTATTCTAAAGTGAGCAAAATTCCTACTTCACCAATTGTCACGACCCGAAAGTACGGAACGTGACCGGCACTTAGATTACGAAGCGTCTAGAGGCGCAACGTAACCTAAGTAAGCCGAAGCCCAGAAATCTAAACCATAAAAAAAAAGTAAAGGAAAACACGTAGAAAACAATTTTAAAAGCAACATCCCATTTTCTCAAAAATTTCGGCAGAGTCTCCTTTGTAAAAACTAGCCCCAAACGGGTACAACAAGTATAATATACATAAACAATAAAAAGCATCCCCAAACGGGAGCTAGCTCAACGCCAACAGGCGGAAACAACCACAACAATACACAATAGTATACAACGCCAAAGGGCGAGGCTAAAAACTCAAAAGAAAACAAAACCACCAGATCAGAATAATACATGCGCGACTCTAAGGTCGAAATAAATAACTGGTCCAATAAACTTATCAAGTAATACAAGTTTGGTTGATGGAGCTTACTAGATACAAATGAAAGAATAAAAAATACAATGGTGGTTCAGATACAAGTGAACCAACCTACCGTGCAAATCACCCTGAAGAAAAGATGTGCCAGCAAGCTGCCAGGGAAACCTGTACATCGAACCTGTAATAAAATTTGGCACAACGGGGGTGAGTTGCCAACTCGTGAGTAGAACACATCTACGAAAAGAAATCGAATGCACGACGCTATCCTAGGTCATAATATTACACTATTATATCCCAATCATCTAGTAATAGCAGGGTAAAACTAAGTGTAAATGCAGATACTCCGTGCTCGTGTCAGTGCCTCATATAATACTATGTCATATGAATGGATATGCATGCATCATGAATATAAAATAACCAATACTGAAATCCAGAAATATCTGTATAAGAAATCTTTAGCTGTTATCATAGTAAAATGTGTATAAGAATCTGAAATCTCAACAATGAAATCCATGGAAATCCGTGTCAGGTATCGACACAACACATGTAATCTCAAGTCTCAATATCTCGGGCTCCGTCTGTCCGGATCGGCCCATATCATCAAATCTCACGACAACGGTCGGTATCCCCCGGATATCCGCAGCGCCAGACATCACCGGTAGGTAGCCTTCCCCTGCCAGGCTCATCGTCTACAACTCGATCTTCTTGCCCCGGGGTACCATACCGGGCCCACCATGTACCCGAGACGGTTCATCCACTCCTCGAATCGGATCTCGAAATCCATCAGAAAACATGAAATCTCATGGTGGACGACACATACATCACGAGAAAACCGCATCTTATTTTAAAAAAAAGAGAAGAGGAGAGAGAGAGAAGTTTGTTTATATATTCTTGCGGTTTTCCCCAAAATCCAGAAATCTCATAGAAATCCAAATCTTAAAATCATAAGTAACTATATGATAAGTGTCGGCATATGCCCATAATACTGCATGATAACATGAAAATATGAATGCATGAATGTCTAAGTAATAAATATCATGTCTATACTAACATCAGAGAATAATCACAATATTATATCGGTCTAGTTGTTAACTGATTCTATCCATAAAAGACAATATGATCTAAAGTGTACGTGACATAGCAATTACCGATGATGATGTGTGTGAGCCGGCAAATAAGTGTGCATGGAATATGCGCATCATCGGTAATGGTGCTGGTGTCCTAACAGGTAAAGTTTATACTGATTATAGCAACATATGTAAGAACATGCAACATTATGATTACAATGTGAAAGTAAAGACGGATGTGTGTTATCCACTCATTTGATATACAATTACCACTACCACTATACGACTCGAACCTAACGTCGTGTCCATCTAACCCCCCTAAGGAAAACTAAACCTAAGAACTGGTCGATAGAAGTATACCTAAAGCCTGAGTCCATACCTCTAATAGTCGGCGATCCTGCCTCAATAGCGTCACGTACATAGTACGACTTCCTCAAATCAAGAGTGTGGATCAATCATCACATCTATGCCTCGTACGGTAAAATCCATCGTACGGCATCCCAATATCGGGGTACGGGTCAAATATCACCTACGTGTCTCATTATTCGCATAATATCATCATCAACACATGTCATGATCGAGGTGCTATGCTGTAATCGCACACATCAACTATATAACATTACCATCATAAATATACCTCATTAATTTATCCTCAGAAATAGCATGTCATATGTATCATGTTGTGATCGAGTCATACTGATATCATATCGTCATCAAGTCACACCTATATGATATCGACATCAGGTCACACCTATATGATGTCGTAATCAAGTCATACATATATCATATCGTGATCAGTCACAAGTTACAGTTCGGGTTCTATTTTAGAGTCCCATGTACCTCAATATCATCACTACCCATTATAATTTAGGTATACCTGTTCATTATCTCATTCTCTAATGATCCGCTAACACTTTAATACGACTGTATAGTCAAGAATCACGGCATCAAGCCCAGTTATCCTGTTTCATTCCCGTGTATCAATGTATCCCACATACGTGTTGTATATGTCTATATATATACCTATACCTAGTCCTATATATATACACATACCCGTATACACCATGTCGAGTTTCAGTGTGTGCGTGTGTGTGTTTCTACCTGAAACCTACGAACCTCTTCCAGGGTTTTCATCCTCTGGTATGGTCTTCCTAAATCAGTCTGGTCCAGCCTAGGGTCATTACTAGGGTCCTACTCATTAAGAATCTTGGGTCACATCTGGTTTCCTAATGTCAATAAGTACTATTCCTATTCTACGTTGCGGGGGTGCTAAACGCCATCCACCCGACTTCCCCCCGTAGATATGCATCTACTCACTTGGTCCATGTCTGCCGAAGACGGTGTCGCCATCATCCTCTTCATCGTCCGCAGTCCACGTGAGGGGTACCTAAACGCAAACATATAAATAGTATCGTAAACTGAATCACATACAAAAGCCAAAACGACGCAAGGAAAAAGCATAGGTTAAAACCTATGTCCCGTCCACACAAAAGAACCAAATATCGCTCGATATCGGCGTACAAACTCCGATGGATCGAGATAAACATCAACAAATAACTCGTAGTTTTAAAACTCATTACTTATATTATAAAACATGATTAAATCCATCGAAACCCTAAAATCCATCAAATCGCCCGATTTCGTAAAACCCGAAAATGCCAATTTACCGTTTTTCTTCAAAACTTGACATTTAAATGAAACCAATGGTCATAAAACTCATTAAAAAGCATAACTAGACTATACAAACCATTACTATATTTTTATTACACAAATTTGTATTAATTTGAAATTTCTAGTTTGCAACCTTTAACAATTTTCAACATTTTTCAAGCAAAATACCACAATTCCACCACAAAACATGATTTTGCATGAATTAAGGTACTAAACTACAATTCATGATGATAATGATATAATGAAACCATAATTATATTTTTAATCTCATTTATTTAGGAATTTCCAAAATCTAGTTTGCAAAAACAAGCATAATTAGCATATTTATCACACTTTATTAACTAACAATTGAAACTAATAACTAGATTAGGTTTTGCATTCCACTAACATGTTAATATCCCTATTAAAACCATAATATAATGATAAAAACATTAATTAGAATTTTATCTCACCCACATTACATTTCTAAAAAACTAGTTAGCTAAATAGCCTAATTAAATAAATTTTGGATTAACAAATTATTATACCACAACCATGCAAGAATTTTCCACTCTAAAAGATGTTAAACTAGCTATTATAACCTTATTTAATTAATAAAAACCACAACTTGATTTTTCAAACCCTAACTTGAATTTTAAAAGTAGTAAATAGAATTAATATATTAAATCTAATTATGCTTAAATGAACATCTAATAACAATAAATCAAAAGAAGAAAATTTATACCTCCAAAATATGAAACCCAAACATGAAATAAGCCTCCAAAATGCATGCTTTCCATCTCCAAAATCCATGCTAAATAGGTCAAAGGAAAATGGTAGAGGTTGAATGTTGATTTTTGAGATTTATTTTTGGAATTTTTGATAATTTTTGATGAATTTTGATGATTTTTAATGCAAAAATGATGGGGGGAAAATTTTGGGGCTATTCATGGAGGGGAGGCCGGCCATGGAGAGGGAGGAGGGTAGAGAGAGAGAAAAAATGTGTGGTATTGTGTAGAAAGTTCATAAATAATGCATTTTTTTCACTTAAACCCTTTATTATCTAACTTTTTCAATTTAACCCTTTTCCTAGAAATTTCTAGAACCATGGAGAGATTTTGAAAAAGATTTTGCATATTACACACTTGATTCTAATATACCATGGCTCATTTTTACAAATTAAAACCATTCAAATTTGTAATTTACACTAATTTAGTGTAAAAAATAAAGCTTATGTTAATATTTAAAATATTTAATTTAGGAAAAATATTTAATTGAACTAAAAATTTATAAGTGGCTAAATAAACACCATTTACTAGTAATAATATAATTAAAATAGATATTTTTAAATTTATTGTAAAAAATAATTACGGTTTAGTTTTACGAAAAATACATTTTACTTTACCGAAAATCCTAAAATTCACTTAAATTTTTTTTTATTTATTTAATTATTTTTAAAATGTTACAGTCTTCCCCCCTTTAAGAAATTCGGTCCCCGAATTTAAATTAAAACTCCCCCTTCAAATACTAAAACATCGAGCAAAACGCTCAAGTCGTCGGGGCTCCGAAATCGTCAATATATAACTAAAATCAACTCCGTCAAGCTTAACGCAATCATCGGAGTTATGGTGAAGACAAAATATCAAAACCCAATACGAAAACCAGCATAATATACATCAAAACTATAACTTAAATATAGTGCGCATCATAGTAAAATCGTCCAAATATCTGGATAAGGAAATATGCAACACCCCTTTTTGAAAATCGCCGTGTGATGCACGTGTCACGGCATAAGTAGCGGACGTTTATTTAAAAAAAATAACTATATATATATCTTTTATTTAACATACACGTCCCGCCTGGTTACTAAATCAAATAATAATGACTATGAAAACATACTGCTCAAACTGAAATCAATCTCAATCACATCATTAAAATATCATGTGCGTCCGGTGCGGACTGAAATCGAAATCACAGTACAAAAATGCATGAAAACTAGATCGAAACATATGTCAAAATCATGTGTAACCATATGCACGAAATTAAATCAAAATCACAAAAGGTATTAAAACCAAATCAAGTGCACTGGGTATGTACTAAACAACATCAATACAACCGATATATGAAACACACTAGAATGTAATGAAGGTACACACATGAAATACCAATAGTAGAACAAGGTCCTCAAAATACCAAAATCCAATCAACGAAAAGATGAAATTCAAATCACCAAATCGCAATCGTAAACACTATCGTCAATGTGCGCCTCTTTCCTCTGATGTCGATTGCTTCGAACTCGTCTCTTCGTAGCTGTGCTGACTGCGCTACCAACGGCAATACTCATATCTAGAGTCTCCCACGTAGTCGATCCCTTCACATGATATCCGGACTACATTAAACTTTTCGATCAATCCATCAAAATCCCATAAGTCCCCGAGAGCTCAACACTCAAGTACAGTTTAAAAATATCCAGTACATACCCCAGCATCGATGATCCAGCCGTAGAAGGGCAAACCCAAGCCTCACTAATGGCACCGCGAAACTGCCGTAAACCCTAAGGTTCAAGGGCGTTCTCGTGGTCATTATGTCGAGTTAGGGTTTCATTCTTCTAGAGGGTCCATCGAAATACCTGCATGTTCTTCCGAATACTTTAAACTTGGGAAAATGGTTTTCTGATAATCGTTCGAACCCTTTAACTTCATCCGGACGGCATGTGAATACCCTTCGTTCGCACGCTAAGAAATGCTTCAATCCTCAAGAATAACCAATACTCTAATGGTTATCGTATTCGAGCCGCAGCTCCCTCTGCCCGTGCGCCCGTGGTAACAGAAACCACCCTCCGACATTGACGAAGATAGATCAAAGGAACGAATGAAATACGGTGCAAACAAATGTACATCCTAAGGCTCCTTAAGCCGAGCAGCGTATCGTAAGTATGCCGCGGACCATACCCACGATACGTTACTCTACCTAAATCACCTACTCCATCGACCAAGGGTCACCTAGACATATACAAGGTTAAACCTAGCACTCTGATACTAACTTTGTCATGACCCGAAAGTACGGAACGTGACCGGCACTTAGATTACGAAGCGTCTAGAGGCGCAACGTAACCTAAGTAAGCCGAAGCCCAGAAATCTAAACCATAAAAAAAAAGTAAAGGAAAACACGTAGAAAACAAGTTTAAAAGAAACATCCCATTTTCTCAAAAATTTCGGCAGAGTCTCCTTTGTAAAAACTAGCCCCAAACGGGTACAACAAGTATAATATACATAAACAATAAAAAGCATCCCCAAACGGGAGCTAGCTCAACGCCAACAGGCGGAAACAACCACAACAATACATAATAGTATACAACGCCAAAGGGCGAGGCTAAAAACTCAAAAGAAAACAAAACCACCAGATCAGAATAATACATGCGCGACTCTAAGGTCGAAATAAATAACTGGTCCAATAAACTTATCAAGTAATACAAGTTTGGTTGATGGAGCTTACTAGATACAAATGAAAGAATAAAAAATACAATGGTGGTTCAGATACAAGTGAACCAACCTACCGTGCAAATCATCCTGAAGAAAAGATGTGCCAGCAAGCTGCCAGGGAAACCTGTACATCGAACCTGTAATAAAATTTGGCACAACGGGGGTGAGTTGCCAACTCGTGAGTAGAACACATCTACGAAAAGAAATCGAATGCACGACGCTATCCTAGGTCATAATATTACACTATTATATCCCAATCATCTAGTAATAGCAGGGTAAAACTACGTGTAAATGCAGATACTCCGTGCTCGTGTCAGTGCCTCATATAATACTATGTCATATGAATGGATATGCATGCATCATGAATATAAAATAACTAATACTGAAATCCAGAAATATCTGTATAAGAAATCTTTAGCTGTTATCATAGTAAAATGTGTATAAGAATCTGAAATCTCAACAATGAAATCCATGGAAATCCGTGTCAAGTATCGACACAACACATGTAGTCTCAAGTCTCAATATCTCGGGCTCCGTCTGTCCGGATCGGCCCATATCATCAAATCTCACGACAACGGTCGGTATCCTCCGGATATCCGCCGCGCCAGACATCACCGGTAGGTAGCCTTCCCCTGCCAGGCTCATCGTCTACAACTCGATCTTCTTGCCCCGGGGTACCATACCGGGCCCACCATGTACCCGAGACGGTTCATCCACTCCTCGAATCGGGTCTCGAAATCCATCAGAAAACATGAAATCTCATGGTGGACGACACATACATCACGAGAAAACCGCATCTTATTTTAAAAAAAGAGAAGAGGAGAGAGAGAGAAGTTTGTTTATATATTCTTGCGGTTTTCCCCAAAATCCAGAAATCTCATAGAAATCCAAATCTTAAAATCATAAGTAACTATATGATAAGTGTCGGCATATGCCCATAATACTGCATGATAACATGAAAATATGAATGCATGAATGTCTAAGTAATAAATATCATGTCTATACTAACATCAGAGAATAATCACAATATTATATCGGTCTAGTTGTTAACTGATTCTATCCATAAAAGACAATATGATCTAAAGTGTACGTGACATAGCAATTACCGATGATGATGTGTGTGAGCCGGCAAATAAGTGTGCGTGGAATATGCGCATCATCGGTAATGGTGCTGGTGTCCTAACAGGTAAAGTTTATACTGATTATAGCAACATATGTAAGAACATGCAACATTATGATTACAATGTGAAAGTAAAGACGGATGTGTGTTATCCACTCATTTGATATACAATTACCACTACCACTATACGACTCGAACCTAACGTAGTGTCCATCTAACCCCCCTAAGGAAAACTAAACCTAAGAACTGGTCGATAGAAGTATACCTAAAGCCTGAGTCCATACCTCTAATAGTCGGCGATCCTGCCTCAATAGCGTCACGTACATAGTACGACTTCCTCAAATCAAGAGTGTGGATCAATCATCACATCTATGCCTCGTACGGTAAAATCCATCGTACGGGCATCCCAATATCGGGGTACGGGTCAAATATCACCTACGTGTCTCATTATTCGTATAATATCATCATCAACACATGTCATGATCGAGGTGCTATGCTGTAATCGCATACATCAATTATATAACATTGCCATCATAAATATACCTCATTAATTTATCCTCAGAAATAGCATGTCATATGTATCATGTTGTGATCGAGTCATACTGATATCATATCGTCATCAAGTCACACCTATATGATATCGACATCAGGTCACACCTATATGATGTCGTAATCAAGTCATACATATATCATATCGTGACCAGTCACAAGTTACAGTTCGGGTTCTATTTTAGAGTCCCATATACCTCAATATCATCACTACCCATTATAATTTAGGTATACCTGTTCATTATCTCATTCTCTAATGATCCGCTAACACTTTAATACGACTGTATAGTCAAGAATCACGGCATCAAGCCCAGTTATCCTGTTTCATTCCCGTGTATCAATGTATCCCACATACGTGTTGTATATGTCTATATATATACCTATACCTAGTCCTATATATATACACATACCCGTATACACCATGTCGAGTTTCAGTGTGTGCGTGTGTGTGTTTCTACCTGAAACCTACGAACCTCTTCCAGGGTATTCATCCTCTGGTATGGTCTTCCTAAATCAGTCTGGTCTAGCCTAGGGTCATTACTAGGGTCCTACTCATTAAGAATCTAGGGTCACATCTGGTTTCCTAATGTCAATAAGTACTATTCCTATTCTACGTTGCGGGGGTGCTAAACGCCATCCACCCGACTTCCCCCCGTAGATATGCATCTACTCACTTGGTCCATGTCTGCCGAAGACGGTGTCGCCATCATCCTCTTCATCGCCCGCAGTCCACGTGAGGGGTTCCTAAACGCAAACATATAAATAGTATCATAAACTGAATCACATACAAAAGCCAAAACAACGCAAGGAACAAGCATAGGTTAAAACCTATGTCCCGTCCACGCAAAAGAACCAAATATCGCTCGATATCGGCGTACAAACTCCGATGGATCGAGATAAACATCAACAAATAACTCGTAGTTTTAAAACTCATTACTTATATTATAAAACATGATTAAATCCATCGAAACCCTAAAATCCATCAAATCGCCCGATTTCGTAAAACCCGAAAATGCCAATTTACCGTTTTTCTTCAAAACTTGACATTTAAATGAAACCAATGGTCATAAAACTCATTAAAAAGCATAACTAGACTATACAAACCATTACTATATTTTTATTACACAAATTTGTATTAATTTGAAATTTCTAGTTTGCAACCTTTAACAATTTTCAACATTTTTCAAGCAAAATACCACAATTCCACCACAAAACATGATTTTGCATGAATTAAGGTACTAAACTACAATTCATGATGATAATGATATAATGAAACCATAATTATATTTTTAATCTCATTTATTTAGGAATTTCCAAAATCTAGTTTGCAAAAACAAGCATAATTAGCATATTTATCACACTTTATTAACTAACAATTGAAACTAATAACTAGATTAGGTTTTGCATTCCACTAACATGTTAATATCCCTATTAAAACCATAATATAATGATAAAAACATTAATTAGAATTTTATCTCACCCACATATACATTTATAAAAAACTAGTTAGCTAAATAGCCTAATTAAATAAATTTTGGATTAACAAATTATTATACCACAACCATGCAAGAATTTTCCACTCTAAAAGATGTTAAACTAGCTATTATAACCTTATTTAATTAATAAAAACCACAACTTGATTTTTCAAACCCTAACTTGAATTTTAAAAGTAGTAAATAGAATTAATATATTAAATCTAATTATGCTTAAATGAACATCTAATAACAATAAATCAAAAGAAGGAAATTTATACCTCCAAAATATGAAACCCAAACATGAAATAAGCCTCCAAAATGCATGCTTTCCATCTCCAAAATCCATGCTAAATAGGTCAAAGGAAAATGGTAGAGGTTGAATGTTGATTTTTGAGATTTATTTTTGGAATTTTTGATGAATTTTGATGATTTTTAATGCAAAAATGATGGGGGGGAAATTTTGGGGCTACCCATGGAGGGGAGGCCGGCCATGGAGAGGGAGGAGGGTGGAGAGAGAGAAAAAATGTGTGGTATTGTGTAGAAAGTTCATAAATAATGCATTTTTTTCACTTAAACCCTTTATTATCTAACTTTTTCAATTTAACCCTTTTCCTAGAAATTTCTAGAACCATGGAGAGATTTTGAAAAAGATTTTGCATATTACATACTTGATTCTAATATACCATGGCTCATTTTTACAAATTAAAACCATTCAAATTTGTAATTTACACTAATTTAGTGTAAAAAAATAAAACTTATGTTAATATTTAAAATATTTAATTTAGGAAAAATATTTAATTGAACTAAAAATTTATAAGTGGCTAAATAAACACCATTTACTAGTAATAACATAATTAAAATAGATATTTTTAAATTTATTGTGAAAAATAATTACGGTTTAGTTTTACGAAAAATACATTTTACTTTACCGAAAATCCTAAAATTCACTTAAAATTTTTTTTATTTATTTAATTATTTTTAAAATGTTACACCAATCTATACCAAACTAGCCATTTAATATAGGTTGTTTCTTCACTAGTTCATCAATTAGTGAAGAGGTAGCTTGAGTTAGAGATTCTTCGATGTAGATCATTTTCGGCCTTGATGATCCTTGAGCAAGCTCGTTCCTTTTACCTAGTGGATCTAAAAGAGATTCCAGGACACCACTACTTAGAGCAAAGGGACTACTACACGGAGTTTTAGAAGTGAAGGACCGGTCTACAAAGGTTTTATTTCTTGTTCACTTAGAATAAAGATATTTACTTGCTTAGTTTAATCCTAATTCTCTAGTTAAATCATCGGTTATGGGTTACTTTGCTCTCTAGATTTTTTAAAATTGCTGCTTGATGCCTTAGAAAATATAGTGGGAGTGCTAAGGAACCCAGCAATACAAGAGAAAACCAGCCATGAATTGCATGGTGGAAACTCCTAGGAGTTGTAGGGGCTCAAGCTTGATGGTATGCACAAATTTTATGAAGGAATTCATGGCTTTTGAGTGAAGTGTTAAACTTGATATGAGGTTGAAGGAGAAAGATATTTTTGTTCAATTTGAAAATAAGGAATGAATATGTGTAATTAGAGGAGGGAGGTATGTAAAGAAAGAAAAATGAGATGGAGAGTTGTAAAGTGGTGGTGTAAGGATTGAAGCATGAGGTGGAGGGATGTGAGGTGTGTGTGTGGTGTGGAGGTTGTGAGGGTATAACCTTGTAAGGTTACTAGGCACTGTCATAAGGGTCTATAAGCCATCAACCATACCCGATTTAAAATTTAGAAGTGCCGAACAACCCAAATCGAGGATCTTTGCTAGATAATTAGGGTTAACAAAGCATGTAAACAAACTTGCATCTAAGAGAGAGGGATTACAACCTTTGTAGTCCGCTCCTTCGCTTCATAAGCTCCGAGCAGTAGTCCCTTCGCCGCGATCCATGATCTCCCGGACTCAAGAGAGGCTCCACAAGCCGAACGATCCATACTTACTTGAAGTCTTCCTTTTCGAAGATGATCTACATTGAAGAATCTTTAACTCAAGCCCTCACTTCTCTAATCAATTATTAATGAAGTGAACACCCTAATCTAATTAGCTATATTAGATGAGGATGATGAAGTAGGTATTTGGCTCTCATTTGTTTTCAAATTCTCACACTAATTCATCACAAAAGCAAAAGCTAGAAAGCTTTTCAAGGAGGAAGAAGAAGATGAAGTCTTTTTTTTGATGAATAATGAATTGTTATTCTTATTAGAATTGCAACCCATGGTTAAGTAAAGAAAGGCTTAACCATTGTAGAGATCTAATTAGGGTAAAAGGGTTTGGGTTGGGTTAGGAAATATCTCCAAAATATCAACACATAATATCTTTGCTTAAAACAAAACAAAAGCTTCTAGAAGCTTCATGAAAAAGCTAACCCAAATCAAACCCTAACCATATTTTATCTCCACTAATCATGTTGTATTTATAATCATAACTTGTTACAATATTATATATCACATATATAATATATTTTTGTAACAAAAGAAAATAATACAATTAACATATATCGCATATATATCAATGTATTATCCGGTAAGAAAATGAAACAATAAGTGAGCTTATATTAGATAACGTAATGCAATATATCACATATATAATTATACATTAAATTATCGAATCAACACTTGATCCGACAATCCGGTTATATCGAATATAACCGACTAATATAACATGTACCGATTCATCGAATCAACACTTGATCCGATGACCCGTCTTTATCATATATCGCGAGAATAGAATACGGTATCTCATATCGTATTTTTCTCGGTCCCACGCATATCACATATGTGCTCCTACTCCATTTTGCCTGAGTCTAGAAACCTCTATGTAGAACTCTAAAGAATCGTCAATACACCGGCACTAGGTGATGATCATATCAAACACCCACAAACTGCAAGCGGTCAGCTAAACGTAACAGCCATCCAGGTATTGAGCAATCAGATGATCAACAAGCAAGCCTGTACAATCTCCTGTGAATCCAATCAGTAACACTACCGTACAGTCCGGTCTCTTCGTCTGATATGTCGCATATCTAGTCTAGGGGTGGTAAACGTCAGACCCCAGTAACCGATAAGTCGTGTCGATGTGAGGCTCATAACAGGTCGAGAACCTACTGATAACACTTACCAGTAGTACTCTATATCATCCCTGGCCAAGGACTTCCAGTTATAGCCAATCAAACACAGCACAACATCAACTCCCTATACCGGGAGAGACAAATCCCCTCATATCGCTCATTTCCTCCATGTGATTCGGGACTGGGCCCAAAAGCCATCGTTTTGCACGCCCTCATGGACGCGGTAAGGTGGAAATCAAAGCACAGTGGGAATCACACAAGACTCTATGACGATCTCGGGTCTACAGACTAACCTGTACCAGTGTCACCGGAGAACTGCCATCTGATGTGAGGTATAATACCATCCGGGAGTTCTCGGCGAGTCCGTCCAGTATACCCAGTCTCCACTGAGCACCCGTACACCATCTTTGATGTCAAACACCGATGGTTATGGGATCATCCATCACCTATCATATGGGTCAAGATGCGTATACGCTAGTCTACTCTGGTGTATCGATGCCCTGTCTCGACACACCCTCGACTAGGAACGGTTATAGGATGTACTCGTTGACTACCGTGGCCCCACTAGTATGATCTCATCATATTCCCAGTAGTCGAGTATATATCCTAAGGGCTTTATCAACATGTAAGAGCAAGACAGTAAACTAATACAAGTCAACATGTTAAGATAAAGTGAAACCAAATAGCCTACTATCATGTCGAGCAAGAAAGTCCTCTCTATATATATATCCAAGTATCCACTATAATATACATCATATATACAACAATGGCCTCTAGAGCATATATATAACTAACAATCTCCCACTTTCACTAAGGCCAGCTGTTGTAGTATCGCATACCTAACATTCCGAATAATCTCTCAAATTGAATCTGGGGTATGGCCTTCGTGAGTGGATCCGCAGTGTTGTCCTTCATATCAACTCTCCTGACCTCGATCTCCCGGCGATGAACTATCTCCTGGATCAGGTGATACCGCCTCAGAATATGTCTGGACTTCTGATAGGACCTGGGTTCCTTGGCCAAAGCCACAGCTTCATTTTTATCACAATACAAAGGTATTGGATGCTCTATGGATGGAACCACACCAAGTTCAGTGATGAACTTCTTCATCCAGACAGCCTCTTTGGCAGCATCGTTGGCAGCGATGTATTCAGCCTCCATTGTCGAGTCTGCAACGATTTCCTGTTTGGAACTCTTCCAACACACTGCCCCTCCATTGAGGGTAAAGACAAATCCTGAGTGTGACTTAGAGTCTTCCTTATCACTCTAGAAGCTCGAATCGGTAAAGGACTCACCTGGAGTTCTCCATTACCATACACTAAGAACATCTCTTTAGTCCTTCGTAAGTACTTAAGAATGTTCTTCACAGCTGTCCAGTGACTCTCTCCAGGATCTGCTTGATACCGAGTCACTACACTTAGTGAGTATGCTACATCGGGTCTGGTACATAGCATCGCATACATGATACAGCCTACTGCCGAAGCATAAGGTATCCCTTGCATGCAAGCTCTTTCCAAATCAATCTTGGGAGACATCTCTTTGGAAAGAGTGAGTCCAGAGATCATAGGTTGGTTACCACGCTTGGATTCTTCCATACTAAACCACTTTAGTATGATGTCAATATACCTGGATTGGGACAATCCCAGTATCCGTTTAGATCTATCTCTATAGATCATAATTCCCAGTATGCAGGAGGCATCACCTAGATCTTTCATTGAGAATCTTTGTGATAAGAAGAGCTTGACTTTTTGCAGCATAGGAACATCATTTCCTATCAAGAGTATATCATCCACGTACAATACGAGGAATACAACCTTACTCTCTGCAACCTTCTTGTATATACAAGGTTCATCTATATTTTTGATGAAGTCAAACTCTTTGACTACAACATCAAAACAAATGTTCCAACTCCGCGATGCCTGCTTTAACCCGTAAATGGATTTAAGCAGCTTGCACACATTTCCGCTGCTCCCACTTTCTACGAAGCCCTCTGGTTGAGTCATGTACACGCACTCTTCTAAATCACCATTTAGAAAAGCGGTCTTAATATCCATCTGCCAGATTTCGTAGTCATGATATACAGCAATGGCAAGTAAGATCCAGATGGACTTAAGCATAGCCACTGGAGAAAAGGTTTCGTCATAATCCACACCTGGTCGTTGACGAAAACCCTTTGCAACAAGTCTAGTTTTGAAAGTCTCAACTTTTCCATCTACACCAAGTTTCTTCTTAAAGATCCACTTACTCCCAATGGGTTTTACCCCTTCAGGAGCAACTTCCAAAGTCCATACTTTGTTGGTGTACATGGATTCCATCTCAGATCGCATTGCATCCAGCCACTTCACAGAGTCACCACTCATGATGGCCTGCTCAAAACTAGTCGGGTCATCATCTTCCATGATGCAATCCTCGCTCCCACCATCAACAAGAAAACCGTAGTATCTCTCAGGTGGATGAGAAGCCCTACTAGATCGGCGGAGAGGCTGGGGATCGTTAGGAACTACTGAATCCTTTGGTTCTACTAAATCTTCAGTTGTAATTTGTTCTGCCGGAACTTCTTCCAGCTCTACCGCATCGCCACTGATTTCTTTTGCAAGAAATTCCTTTTCTAAAAAGGTGGCATGTAGAGAAACAAACACTTTTTGTTCCTCGCCGTGGTAAAATAGATATCCATGTGAATGTTTAGGATATCCTACAAACATACAAAGAACTGACTGTGCCTTGAGTTTGTCCGGATTTTTCTTTTTGACATAGGCTGGATAACCCTATATCTTAACTCGTTTAAGACATGGTCTCTTCCCACTCCATATCTCATATGGTGTGGTAGGTTATAGATTTAGATGGAACTTGATTCAATAAGTATGCGGCTGTCTCTAGTGCATGTCCCCAGAAGGAAATAGGTAACTCAGCAGTGCTCATCATAGAGCACACCATATCTAATAGGGTGCGATTCCTCCGTTCCGATATACCGTTGTGCTGTGGTGTATAAGGAGGAGTAAGCTGAGAGAGAATCCCATTCTCTTTCAGATAGTCCAGAAACTCATTGCTCAAGTATTCTCCTTCTCGATCAGATTGAAGGATCTTAATACTTTTGCCCGTTTGATTCTCTACTTCGTACTTATATTCTCTAAATTTCTCAAAAGCTTCAGACTTGTGTTTCATCAGGAACACATGTCCGTATCTTGAGAGATCGTCAGTGAATGTAATGAAGTAGGAAGAACCGTTCCTGGCATGTGTAGACATGGGACCACATACATCACTATGTATCAGCCCTAAGAGTTCCATAACTCTTTCTCCGTGTCCACTAAACAGAGTTTAGGTCATTTTGCCTTTGAGACATGAATGACAAGTTTCATAAGATGATAATTCGAACGGATTCAAATATCCATCCTTATGTAACTTAGCTAGCCGTGTCGTATTGATATGACCAAGTCTACAATGCCACAAGAAGGATTCATTCATTTCTGAACTCTTCCTCTTGTATGTGTTTTGTACATTAAGGACTGTAGTTTGATTGAGAACGTATATGCCATTATGTAACGAGCCTGATCCAATCAACTTTTGATTTAGGAAGATATTCATAACATTATCCTGTATTACAAAATTATATCCTTCTTTACTTAATAAAGAAACTAATATAATACTGCACATCATGTTCGGTATATAATAGCACTCGTTCAGAATTAATGTATTACTACTTGGTAATACAAGATGATATTCGCCAACTGCTTTGGCTGCAACATTTGCACCATTCCCTACTGTTACGGAATGATCACCTATTCCCAGTTCTCTACCTTTACTTAGCCCACGTAACATATTACATATGTGGGATCCTGATCCGGTATCTACTGCCCAGGACGTAGAGTGAACTAAGAAACAGTTCTCGATAACTAATACACCCGAAGAAAATGCATCAGCATGCTTGTTCTTTGTTTGGGCGGTATGAGAATCCAGATATTCTCCTATTTCCTGCTCAGTCTTATAACACTTATAAGAAAGAACGAGACCAACGTTCCCCTGCTCAGTATAATAAGCGGGTTCAATCAATATATCCATATAATTATCTTGATTAAGGCCTGACATGGTTGCAACCTGGAGAGAGAGAGAGAAGAAAACACTTTAGTGTATGCTCTTGCAAGATTAGATTGGTTATTATCTTATCTAATAAGGATGTCTCCCACTTTTTTTATCAAATCTTCCTTCAAACCCTAAAAGGTAAGATTAGCCGGGATTAATTACACCCTACAATTTCATCAATTTTTCAGCCAGATCAGTGTTGGTACTTGAGGGAGGTTCCCCGTGCTTTCGCACGGACCTAATTAAAATAAATCTCGTTTTTCCATAGGCATAACCCCGTTAACACCTTTCTAGACACTTACTTGATCGGCTAATTTTCCTGTGTAAAATTCTCCCAGGAGTAACTCTTACTCGCAGTGGGTATCGGGATCCAACTATCTCATAGTAGGTATGCAATCTCATTGCAAATTTCAACACTTGAAATTCCCGATAATACTTTTACCCCTAACCCCCTATGACCTTGACAAAGGACAACAAACCATAGGAAGCTAGTCAAGTTCAACCCGTCATTTCTTGATTGAAATAAACCCACCCGCACGACCCTTGACAAAGGCCAACAAGGTCGTACGACTACCCTAATCCAATCACATCACATGCTTAAACAGATAAGTACTAGTCAGCTACCGCACACTACGTATTGACAAAGGCCAACAGACGCAGCACGAATACTAAATAGTCTTTATCTGAATTGACGGAGGACTACGCCGGTTTTTCAGAAAACCATGAGCGTAATGAACTTGATATCATTGTAGAAACAAGTGATTTTGAAAAGGTGTGTTTTTTAGGCTTTTCTAGTTTCGCTAAAGTGGTCACTCCCGGTGAAGGGATCTCGGCTCTTTCCTCATCGAATAAGGTGTAGGGTATATCATATATACCGTTTTGCAAAGCAAGAACTATAAAAGCAATCAAAAACTAAACCGTGAGTTTATAGTATCAGCCAGTTTTGCTAAAGAGATCACTCCCGGTGAATGGATCTCGGCTCTTTCCTCATCGAATAAGGTGCTGGGTATATCATATATACCGCTGAAACGTTTTGAAAATCGTTTCGGTGAAATTTCGAAAAAACGGTAAAATAAAGGGGTTTTCTGTAAAAAGTCAAAATGCAAATATCTTTATTATAAAATTAAATATACATATTCTAGCTATGTAATTGCTAGTATTTGGTGTTTCTTGAGCCACTAGTGAAATTTCAAATTTTCTGAAAAATTTTCCGAAATTAATTATTTTAATATTATTTTAAGCCGTCAGTAATACATTTAATTAGGAAAAATTACAAATTGGAATGAGTTGAAACAAATTTTGTGCATCATAACACATTAAATAAAATTTTATCATGTGGTTTTTGAAATGAAATGGTTTTCCAAAACGGTTTAGAAAAATATCGAAGAAAAAGGCTTTTTTCGGTGAAATTAGTGTTAATGGGAATTGGAGTAATACATTTATCTTTTTCCCTAACCCACACACCCACACCTCACCCTCTCTTCCCCTCTCCATGTGGCTGGCCCCACCATGACAGCCCTCCCCCTATCTCTCTCTCCAATCACCAAGAAAAGAAAAGAAAAGAAAGGAAAGGAAAATGATAGAAAAATGGTGGACTTTGACTAAATATTACTTTCTCCACCTCACTCTCTCTCCTCCCTCACCCAAACCCCCTCCATTTCTGGCCAAACCTGAACCCCCCACAACAGCAGCCCTCCACCAAAATCGCACACCATTTTGCCTCAAAAATCCATTAAAATGCTTCAAAAATCCATGCAAATTCAAAGCAAACTCAAAATCCAAGCTATTCCCATTTTCCCTTAGCCTATCTAGCATGGATCTAGGTGTATAGGAGCTATTTTTGGGTGGCTTAGTTCTATGTTTGATCCATGGATAGTGAGGTATAAACCCTAAACCCATGTTCATTTGTTGCTAATGCTTTAGTCTAGCTTAACTAGATGTTTAATTATGGTTTTAAATTTGTGATTCAAAATTCAAGAGAAGGGTTTGTAAATTAAATTAGGGTTTTCATCTTTGGGTATTGATCTTAATGAGTGGATTAACATGTTAATTCTTGCTAAAAGCTAATCTAGTTACTAATTTCAAATTGTTAGTTGGAAATTGTGATAAATGTGCTTTTTGCTAACTAGTTTTTTTTGAAATGGTTTTATATTTGGGATTAAAATATAAATTAAGGTTTCATGTCATTATTAATATTATAATGAGTGGTTTAATGACTTTGGTTCATGCAAAACCAAGCTTAATTGATGAATTGTGAATTTTGCTTTAAAAGGTGTTAAAAATTGATATTTTTGCAAACTAGGATTTTGGAAATTTTGCAAATTTATGAGATTAAATTATGGAAATGGTTTTTATGACTTATTTAAGATGTTTAATAAGTATTATGGTCATTAGATTTGTTTAAACGTCGAGTTTTGTACTAAAACGGGTAATTTGTGCTTGCTAGATTTTCGGAAAAATGGCTTTTAAAGTGAATTTGGGGTTTTTGTGAATTTTAAGCTATTTTATATTATAATTAGTGCTCGTGATTGTAAAAATGAGTGTGGTTGGGTTTTTCTCGATGGTTTGGCGTTTGTACGCCGACGTCGAGGGTTTTTGGGTTGATTTGTGAAAGCAACCATAGGTTTTGACCTATGTGGGTTTCGTGTGTCGTTTTGGTCATGAGTCGGATTATAATGCGATACGGTGCGTTATGATATGTAGGTACCCATGTGGACTTCGAGATGACAAGCAAGCGCGTGGCGACGTCGGCACCGGCGAGCGAGGACCAGGTGAGTAGATTTATATCTACGGGGAGAAGTCGGGTGGATGGCTTATAGCACCCCCGCAGTTCGTGGTGATGTATACGAATACGTATACACACATATATATATTGTTTATACATTGTTTGAGTATATTGATGATAATATGGATATTTGATGTTCTTGGATGATTTAGTGTCGCGAAACCCTAGAGTAGTGGTCGCACTACACATGCACACAACAACCCATACTTGCATACTTTCTTCTTTCATTTGTGCTTATACGGGAATATATAGTTATGTGTTCACATGGGTATGGGACTATGTGTTCACATATGGATTTGAGGATGATACTTGGGTTTGAGATGAGTCGATGAGATTTGTATTGAGGTTGTGAATTCGGTGATATGGCAGGATTCGTATTTGAGATACGACATGACGTTGTAGCGGGTCCTTGACGTAGTGTTTCACACACGTCCATGCATACTTAGGCGGTATCAGTATTGTACTAGACGTAGATCAGTACCCCGATCATGATATTTGATAAAGAGAATACCAGGTGAATAGTATGACGAATGTGATATTGACCCGTACCCAGATTTGGGATGCCGTACGACGGATTTACGTACGAGCTATATTGATGATTGATCCGCACTCTTGACTTGGGATGCCTGATTATAGATATGGTATCGGATATGATATTATTGAGGCGGGATCACCGACTATACATATACAGGTATGTATATGTATCGACTCAGATGATAGGCGGTTTCCTTACCTGTAGTTCAGCTTGTTAGTTCAGCCGTATAGTTTAGTATAGTTGATAGATTAGATTAGACTCCTACCTATTTCAAAACTAGCGGATCGTGGGTATTTTAAAAGACAGGTCAAGGGATCTACGGATATTTCAAAAGACGTATCCTTTCTTAAAAAAACCACCGTAGCTCCTATTTTCAAAACCCCGTGATTCGTGTTATTTCAAATGGCACCATTGTGTAGTATTTAGCTCCCGCTCATTTTTGTTGTTCGCTCCGCATCGCATGCTTATATTATGATTCATATCCTATTATTAATATCATGCTGTTAGGACACCAACACCATTACCGATGACGCGTATGTAGCACGTACACTTACTTGCCAGCTCACACACATCTTCATCGGTAATTGCCATGTCACGAACACTTTAGAAAATACTATTTCATTTGACATAGGTTGTTAGCTAATAGTTTAGACATGATATTAGTGTACTTGCCTTATATGCTAGTTAGACATTGTAATTATTGCCTACTAATTCATGCATGTTATTATTCGCTGTTGTGTCGCATTCATGGATTCTCATGCCTATATTCACTGTTTACATGCTATTGATGACTTGGATTCGGATTTCATGAGATTTCTTAGATTTGGAGGAAAACCGCAAAAACATAAATAAACATTTTCTCTCTTTTAAAATAAAAAGTGCGGTTTTCCCATGATGTATGAGTTGTCCACCATGAGTTTGCTAATGGATTTCGAGACCCGATTCGAGGAGTGGAGGAACCGTTTCGGGTACATGGTGGGCCCGGTGCGGTACCCCGGGGCAAGAGGATCGTGTTGTTGACGTTGAGCCTGGCAGGGGAGCACTACCGACCGGTGATTTTTCCCGACGCGTCGGATATCCGGAGGATACCGTCGTGGTCTTGAGATGGATGGTAGGGGCCGGTCTGGACTGACGGCGTCCTAGATATTGTGATTGAGACATTGAGATTTTAAGATTTTGAGGTACAGAGATTGTGACACAGAGATATCGAGATATTTGGATACTTATTTTGTGTCGATGCTGGGCACTGTTTTATGCTGATTTCATTTATGGTACCTCCTATTTAAAATACAGAAATCTCACTGATTTATGAAAGTGGCTTTATTCAGTACATGCATTCTGGTTTATACATTCATACATCATCCATATGATATATTGCTACCTGAGGCACTGACACGAGCACTTGGTATTACCGTTGCTTAGAGGTATACCCTAGCCATTGTTATAGGCTGCATGTTATATATATATTTGAGGATATATTATGATCTTTGACCTAGAATTGCGTTATTTATGCAATTTCTGTGAGTAGATGTTTTTCTACTCACGAGTTGGCAACTCACCCCCGTTGTGCCACAGTTCTTGCAGGTTTCGCCGTACAGGTTTCATTACGGCTTTGCTGGCACTATTTCCATTTCCGGGTGACTTGCCAGTAGGTGGGTTTATTTGTATCGTACCCATCATTATATCTTGTATATTATTATTCTGTTGTATCTAGAAGTTCCATCAACCAAATATGTATTTATTTAAGATAGAGACCATTGATGTTCATTCTTTCGACCTTAGAGTCGCGCGTTGTATTTCTATGGATTTCATGTTGTTTTGAGTTTCTATTTGAGTTTTGATCCTCGCCCTTGGCGTTGTATATTATATTACTTGTGTGGTTGTGACCGTCGATTGACGAAGAGCTAGCTCCCGCTTGGGGATGCCTTTTTATTGATTTCGTATACTATTCATGTTGTATCCCGTTTGAGGGCCAGTATTTACAAAGGAGACTCTGCCGAAATTTTCAGGAAATATTTAATGTTTTTAAAAGGCATAATTCGGCGTATGCTATTAAAACTACTTGATTTAAATTGGTTTTCCTTCACTCTACTACTTTTCTTGGTTTGGATTTCTGGGTTTTTTTTCGGCTTACTTAGATTACGTAAGTGCCGGTCATGTTCCGTACTTTCGGGTCGTGACAACCGCTTTGCAAAGAAAAACTGTAGCTACCCTTTTTATAAAGTTTTGATTCTACAACATCTTTTAAGTTTCTTTTCTTTATTAATCTCATTAATAAATCCGATCAGTTAATGCTTCCTAAGCATCACAGAAGAAACGAAAGCAGTAATATTTATATATCAACATATATATATATATAGTATAAGCATTCGTCTCAGGCAGTAATATGATCTCATCACAGAACATTGCAGCAGAAGATAACATATAAAATATTGGATATACTAGGACGTCCGTGTTTTATTTCGAGCCTGTATAAAACACAGATTCCACGGTCGTGATGAATAGCCAAACCCACATCCCTAGACCCCTACGAGAGCGGCAAACAACACTGCCAATTCTAGGGTTAGGAGACCCGGTCTCGACTCCTCGAGATGGCCTCCCACTGGACCCTAAAACCCGGTTACTTGTGCTCCCCTCCTTGGGTCTACCTAATGCGGAAAAGTAAATAATATACAATAGTGACACTAACCTCAACCCGGAAGTGCCCCAATAAAAGAATATTACATACAAAAACTTTTTACATGAATGAAAATAAAAACCCTCATCTCACATAAAACCCCAGGCTATTCAGAACACAACGATCCAATACAACATATCACAGCATCACATAATATCTCATATCGTCAACGTAAGCAAGTATGCGTATCCCGATTGTCGTTGATGTATAGCAACGAAGTCGACGATACACCACATACTACGCTTACGGTCACAGAAAAGAAAGTGTAAAACTACAACATTTGGAATTCACAATCACTTTAGACATCATAAATCCGGAATATCACATACTTCGCATTTCATGCCTAACTATATGAATTCCATATATTGTATCACATTCTAGATAAATAGACAAAGTTAAACTTTCCGATCGAATAATCAAACACCCAAGAATTCCCAAATAGCTCAACGCTTGAGCGGAGTTCAAAAATCCCAGAACATGTCATAGCCCCAATGAACAGCCGTAGATGGGTCAAACCAATGCCTCACATGTGACAACGCTAAACTACCACAAACCCTAGGGTTCAGTGGCAGTTTTGACGGTTACATAATCGAGTTAAGATTACTTTCTTCTAGAGGGTCCACAAATATGCTTGCATGTTTTTCCGAAAGTTTTAAACTCAAGAAAAATTCAACACTTGAAAGTTTTTCATGTCGGGAAAAAGTGAATTATTGATATCCATTCGAACATTTTAACACGTTCTAAATTATCCGAATAACTAAACGAAGTTAAACTTTCCGATCGAATCGACGAATACAGAAGATCTCCAGAAAACTCAACACTTGAGTAAGATTAAAAATTCCCAGAAGCATGTAGTAATACCTACGGATTAACCCTACAAATACGAGTCCCTAATTCCCAAGTACAGCCGCGGAACCGCCGCGCAAAGCATGTTCTTGCCGCGGTTCTGCGACGACTTGAGGGAATTAGGGGTTCGTATTTCACACTAATCCTTAGAATTCTGTGCTTAATTTTCTGAGTATTTTTAATACGGAAAAAACCAAAATTTTAAAAACTTTCCAAATAGGGGGTCAAAATCGACGTTTCGGGCTTCGATCGGACTTTTAACTTCGTATACATGTCGCCTAATACTCTAGCTAGGCTCTGATACCACTGTAAGATTACTAGGCACTGTCACAAGGGTCTATAAGGCATCAACCATGCCCGATTTAAAATTTAGAAGTGCCGAACAACCCAAAGCGAGGATCTTTGCTAGATAATTAGGGTTAATAAAGCATGTAAACAACTTTACATCTAAGAGAGAGAGATTACAACCTTTGTAGTCCGCTCTTTCGCTTCATAAGCTCCGAGTAGTAGTCCCTTCGCCACGATCCATGTTCATCGGACTCAAGAGAGGCTCCACAAGCCGAACGATCCATGCTTGCTTGAAGTCTTCCTTTTTAAAGATGATCTACCTTGAAGAATTTTTAACTCAAGCTCTCACTTCTCTAATCAAGTATTAATCAAGTGAACACCCTAATCTAATTAGCTAGATTAGATGAGGATGATGAAGTAGGTATTTGGCTCTCATTTGTTTTCAAATTCTCACACTAATTCATCATAAAAGCAAAAGCTAGAAAGCTTTTCAAGGAGGAAGAAGAAGATGAAGTCTTTTTTTTATGAATAATGAATTGTTGTTCTTATTACAATTGCAACCCATGGTTAAGTGAAGAAAGGCTTAACCATTGTAGAGATTTAACTAGGGTAAAAGGGTTTGGGTTGGGTTAGGAAATATCTCCAAAATATCAACACGTAATATCTTTGCTTAAAACAAAACAAAAGTTTCTAGAAGATTCATGAAAAAGCTAACCCAAATCAAACCCTAACCATATTTAATCTCCACTAATCATGTTGCATTTTTAATCATAACTTGTTACAATATTATATATCACATATATAATATATTTTTGTAACAAAAGAAAATAATACAATTAACATATATTGCATATATAGCAATGTATTATCCGGTGAGAAAATGAAACAATAAAGCGAGCTTATATTAGATAACATAATGTAATATATCACATATATAATTATACATTAAATTATCGAATCAGCACATGATCCGACAAACCGGTTATATCGAATATAACCGACTAATATAACATGTACCGATTCATCGAATCAACACTTGATCCGATAACCCGGCTTTATCATATATCGCGAGAATTGAATATGGTATCTCATATCGTATTATTTTCGGTCCCGCACATATCACATATGTGCTCCTACTCCGTTTTGCCTGAGTCAAGAAACCTCTGTGTAGGACTCTAAAGAATCGTCAATACACCGGCAGTAGGTGATGATCATATCAAACACCCACAAACTGCAAGCGGTCAGCTAAACGTAACAGCCACCCAGGTATTGAGCGATCAGAAGATCAACAAGTAAGCATGTACATTCTCCTGTGAATTCAATCAGTAACACTACCGTACAGTCCGGTTTCTTCGTTTGATATATCGCATATCTTGTATAGGGGTGGTAAACGTCAGACCCCGGTAACCGATAAGTCATGTCAATGTGAGGCTCATAATAGGTCGAGAACCTACTGATAACACTTACCAGTAGTACTCTATATCATCCCTGGCCAGGGACTTCCAGTTATAGCCAATCGAACACAACACAACATCAAAACCCTATACCGGGAGAGACGAATCCCCTTCTATCGCTCATTGCCTCCATGTGATTCGGGACTGTACCCAAAAGACACCGTTTTTCACGCCCTCTTGGACGTGGTAAGGTGGAAATCAAAGCACAGTGGGAATCACACAAGACTCTATGACGATCTTGGGTCTACAGACTAACCTATACCAGTGTCACCGGAGAACTGCCATCCGACGTGAGATATAATACCATCTGGGAGTTCTCCGCGAGTCCGTCCAGTGTATCCAGTATCCACTGAGCACCCGTACACCATCTTTGATGTCAAACACCGATGGATATGGGATCATCCATCGCCCATCATATGGGTCAAGATGCGTATACGCTAGTCTACTCTGGTTTATCGATGCCCTGTCTCGACACACCCTCGACTAGGAACAGTTATAGGATGTACTCGTCGACTACCGTGGCCTCACTAGTATGATCTCATTATAGTCCCAGTAGTCGAGTACATATCCTAAGGGCTTTATCAACATGTGAGAGTAAGACAGTAAACTAATACAAGTCAACATGTTAAGATAAAGTGAAACTAAATAGCATACTATCATATCGAGCAAGAAATTCCTTTCTATATATATCCAAGCACCCACTATAATATACATCATATGTATAACAATGGCCTCTAGGGCATATATATAACTAACAAACCTAACCCTAACATATATCCACCCTCACAAAAATAAAACAAACCTTTTTAAAAATACCTCCATGTTACAAAAATCTAAATTCTTGATTTTTAAAAGAAATAAGATACTTAATATAATACTTAATACCATTATCTTATAATAAAATCTCATGCCATGTTGAAATAATTAAAATATCATTTTTATGATATCATACATTTTCTACATTTTTACTAAAATAATTACATTTTTGCGGATATAAATCCGATACCAAAATTCGTATGCGATATTATTTTTTTGGTAAACTCATTATATTCATATTTAAAATTATAAATTAATAATTATAATTTTCCAAAATGTCACATTACATCTCACTACCACAAATAAGGGTTGCCCCTACGGATTTATCCGTAGGGGCAACCCACTGCCCCTACGGAGATATGCGTAGGGGCGAAAAAGACCCCGTAGGTGCAAAGGTCGCAGGTGCAAGTTGAAGCCCTGAACTTGCCCCTACGGGCAAAATCTTGCCCCTACGGATTTCTGTGTAGGTCCTGTTGCACCTACAGAATAGGCCGTAGGGTAAAAAAAGTTATATTATTTACAGTTTTTTTAAATATATTAACTGTACCTACGGATATAGCCGTAGGGCCACTTACTACCCCCTACGGATACCTGCGTAGGTACCTATCCGTAGGGGGGAAAATATCAGGATTTCTGATATTTTGCCCCTACGGATAACTCCGTAGGGGCTAAGCAATGGCCCCTACGGATATGTCCGTAGGGGCACTCCTAACCCCCTGGTACTGAGATCAGGGGGGAAATATCAGTTACTGCTGATATTTTGCCCCTACGGTTTAATCCGTAGGGGCAACATGTGTACCTATGGATTAATCCGTAGGTACACATTATCTGTATTTTTTTTTAAAAAGGGCTGCCTGATTTTTTCCCGCCCTGTGCACAATAATATATACATCAATCAAATATAAAATTAATCATCACACAACATATATCGCAGTATTCATAATCATATCTCACACATATAATATACAAAAGAAACCCAAAAACTGAATATGATATAAATATAAACCAATATCAATATCGTTTCAAAATGTAGTACAATGTGTATGATATAAATAAATACATGTTTCAAAAAATAAGAACCAAAAAGCTACCCTAGCTCGGTCCAGCTCCACCTCTGAATAACGATAGAATAACGCGCGCCTGCTCCTCGGTCAATAAACTCTGCAATTCGGTGCGAGCGGGAGTCTGAGCGGCCTATGGAGATGGCGATGTGGTCTGCGCAGCCGCCGTCGAGGTAGTCGCTTGCGGAGCCACGGCTGCGGGAGTCTGAGCGGGCGGTGGAGCTATAGGAGCTGTCTGCGGAACCGCAGCCAATGTAGTAGCTTGCGGAGCCGCAGCCGAAGGAGATGCATGTGGAGGCTCGGTCGATGTACCCTGTCGCGTCTGGAAATAACGTGTGTAAGAAGCGTGTAAGAACTGTGTATTATTTGAATTCGTATCATTATTAAGTTATTTCGAAACCCCGTTTGGATATCTAGTTTGGAAAACCGTTGTTTATTTTAATTACATATGTATGTATGATTAATCAAACTTAAGTCTAAAACCAAATAAGCTCAAGCTACGTACTAATTATGGATATGTCAATATCTATATAATATGACATGATATTTTACTATAAAGTAGTATACGTACCAGCATCTCCTTCAACTCCTGAACGGTGGCCCTCTCTAGTTCCTGATGGACACATCGGTCACTGGAGATGGAGGAAGTAACCGCCGGGGTGGAGTCCAACCTCATATGGGCCCTGCTAGGGCCCAGTCCTCGGCCTCTTTCCCAACCTCCGTGGTGCCCTCCGTGTGCGGCGTCCAGAACTGGGGTCAGCAGCCTCGGATCGCTCTATCCGGTAAAATCGATCCCCGAGGCCTGGGCCTGCTCAACCACCTGCTCCTACACCCACATTAAGCAGTAAAGTATAAGTATAAAATTTAAACTTGAACCTTCCAAAACTAAAATTTCAAATTTGGGTAGAAAAAATATTAACACTTACGCAATACTCCTGGGTAGCGACGTCGGGATATCGAAGCTCGCCCGTGGCGGGATCTGTCGAGGTGCCGTGGACGGCATGATATGCGGATAGCACGCTCGGTGTACCACCTGACGCCACGGTCCAAGATGTCTGCAATATTAGAAAGTAACTCTTAATTTTAGAAATATTAGAAAATAACTCTTAATATTGAAGAATTTCACAAAGGTCAGTCTATTATAATTTACCGATAACTCCATGGCTCGAGTAATGTTCCTCGAGCCACCTGTGTAAGTAGGGCGACCCCTCTTCGCCGACTTCCTGTTCTCTGTATTCTGAGCGGACTGTTTCTGCACAACGCATTAACATTTAGTTTTCTAATTAAGGAACACAAAAAATAAATTATATCCTAAACAATGAATTACATTTAAAATACATACTTGTTTGCGCTGGGAGTCGAAATATTCGCACAATAGAGACCATGTCTCTACGTCGACTCTCGCAAACGCCGGAGTAGATAGGAGGGCCGCTCTCTCTACCTCGGGGGTCGCCATCCACAGGGAGTAGCAGTCGGCCTTCAGCTCATTCCTGTTGTATCGGACCTTGGCCTGCATGTTCTTCATCAGGCCATTGTACAGAGCATGAAGGTCGAGCACCCTCCCCGGATGATCAGGGTCGGCTACAAGCTGAAAATCGTAATCCAACTGAAAATACAAAAAAAAACATTGTTATTAGATTGCAAGTGTTAATAATAAATATGATAAGCGGATATATCAACTGAAAATATATATTAATACGTACCCGAGCCTAATCAAAGAAGATGGCGAATGAGCGTTGGTGCGGCTCGCCCCACTCAACGTGAAGTGGATAGTTCTTCACGAGCCGGCTCTCGTCCCCCATATACCGGCCGAACCTCTCGGCATGAGGACCGGTATAGCGATAGTCAAGGGTAAAAAAAAGGGGGAATGATGCCTCCCCCTAGCTCTGTCAGGCCTCAGCCTATGGGACTGATTCGAGCCTCGAATCCCCCTCTGGGGATGGGAAGGCCCTGCGTCTGCACGAAATATCAAGACAATCAATATTAAGAGAAAGTTGTATTAAGAAATCAAGGTTAAATGAAAATTCAAGTGTGATATATACCTCCGGTGACTATCGCACGAGCCTGGGCCCGAGCAGCAGCACGAGCGGGACGCTAGTTCCTCCGGTGAGGAACAACCGGGGTCCCGGATGCGGACGCATCCCCTCCAACTAGAAAATAAACATCGACACTAAATTTCCCTGAAGTTCATATTTATTCTATAGAGCATATGTAAAATGAATAAATATTTTAAATTTATTCATACTAACCTGCAGACGATGCGGAGGGTATGGAAGCGGCAGGAGTGGCCCCTGCGGAAGATGTGGACGCACCACCTATAATTAGACAATTAAAAATAGATTATATAAGTAATTGCAAAAAGAATGTGTAGATCAATAATATAACGTTCTAAATCAATATGCATGCACTATAGGATGTATAAACATACCCGCAGGTGCGGTGGTGTCACCACCTACAGCTAGACAATAATAAAAATTGCTAAGTAAGAGCAAAAGGAATGTGTGTATTTATGATATAGCATTCTAAATCAATATACATGCACTATATGATATATAAACATACCTGGAGGAGCGGGAGTGGCCTCTGTCCCAGATGTGGACGCATCACCAACAACTTGACAATCAAACATTGACAATATAAGTAATTTTGACATAAATAGGCATGAATATCTGTAATATTACATTCAAAATGGATATGCGTGCAGTATACCTGGAGGTGTGGCAAAATCCACACGGAAAGAGGCATCCGAAGGGGTCTCCGATCTGGGTGCAAGACCGGCCCTCTGAAGCTCCCTACGGAGCTCTCCGGGCGGCAGAACCGCTCTGCCTCTGCCTCTGCCTCTGCCGCGGCTGGAGCACCTGCCGCCCCTCGCTGCTCCCGACATCGTCATCAAATCTAGATAAACGGTTCGTGGATGCATTAGACAATCATTAAAAGTATTGACTATATATGTATAGAGCGTAAAATGTGAAGTAATAATATAACATTACTGATAACCTTTTTCGTTTCGTAGGCGCATTATACATATCTACTTGGATTTCATCGTCGATGTCATTTCTAACCCACGTAACTTCATGATTGGTCGAAGACAACCCGTCCTTCGAAACAGACGGTCGGAGCACTTTAAGCCTTCTTTCTTCTTCGTCCTCATCGCTGTCCTCGAATTCTGGGACATCGTAGATATCTCTGGGTTTCCATCGACATACAACACTCCATCCCGGATGCTTCAAACACTGTGAGTAGTATACTTGGAACACTTGGTTCGGAAAGATAAACGGATCATCCTGACCGTAAAATCGAAGTGTGTTCACACTGGTCAATCCATATTCATCTTTCTAAGTCCCAAGATTGCTTCTCCACCTGTCCGTATCGGTTCGCGGATCGTACCAAGTACACTGGAATATATAAAAGGGTTCTGATCGTCCGGGATAGTGGATGCCGAGTATACAATTTAAGTACCCATAGTAAATCACACCGTCCGATCCTACCGTCGCTATCCTACTATTCTGAGTGGTTCTAGATGTTTCTATATTCTTAACTTCGAATTTGTATCCAAGGACACCAAATCCTTTGTAATATGCAACCTCCATACTAGGAAATTGAGCTAAACATCTTGAATCACTCTCAAATGATGCAGACAAGTTCGGATCGTGGATCTAACAAAACAAATTTTACAACAAATACATAACGATACAAGTTTAGATTAAAACTGATAGCAATAAAATATTATTCGAATAACTTACATGATCTGTGACCCAATCACAAAAATTATCCTGATTGTATTTTTCCAAACGTTCTTCGTTCTAATCAGGATGCCCCTCACGTACCTCGTTAAAATGAATTCTGTTTTTGACAAATAATTATGACATTAATATTATATCATTTCATACACACAGAAACACAGATATAACAATTAATCCAAAAAAACTTACTCTCTAATTTGTTCAAGACATGCGCAATTAAGCAAGATAAACCGGTATATCTTGTTGATAAACATAGTGTCTACCTTCTTATACTCGACTTTACCATATGGCCCGTCTTGAATTCTTCGTGGTCGGTTAAGCCTTGTCTCAATGTTCTCGTCCAGATAGCGGGAACAAAATGTGGTTGCTTCATCAAGAAGATAACCTTGCATGATAGAACCCTCTGGTCGATTTTTATTGCGTATATACTTCTTAAGAGTGTAGAGCTACCTAATGAGAATATGATGAATAAATAAATACGGGCATACAGGACAACAATAAATTTATAAATTGCGCGAAACGAAAAATTACACATACCTCTCGACGGGATACATCCATCGATATTGTACCGGTCCGGCTAACTTCGCCTCAGTTGCAAGATGAACCGTCAAATGTATTATGATATCGAAGAATGACGGTGGGAAAATACGCTCAAACTTGCAAAGTATCAACGCAATAGAATTTTCTAGTTTATCCAGTGTCGCAACCTCCAGTGTTTTAGCACACAACTCCCTGAAAAAACAACATAGGTCGTTGATTACTAGACCAACCGAGGCGGGAAGAGAAGTCCTGAGGGCTAATGGAAGAAGGTTCTCCACAATAACATGGTGATCATGACTTTTCAGCCCATCGATCTTGCCCCTCACAATTTTTATTTTCTTACTGAATAATCCTGAGAAACCTGTGGGGACTTTCAAATCATGCAACACCTGCAGGAATCTTTTCTTCTCCGGTTGTGACATATGATAAGCGGCATTGGGAAGTACAAACTTGCCTGGTTTACCCACTACCGGTCTAGGGTACAATTCACTTCTTATTCCCCACTCTTGTAGATCCATCCGAGTATTCATGTTGTCTTTCGATTTCCCGTCTTTACAAAGAAGCAAGTTAAGTATGTTCTCTGATACTCCCTTCTCTATATGCATAACGTCCAGACAATGACGCACTGAATTTGTAGACCAGTACGGAAGCTCGAAGAAAATGCTTAACTTGTTCCAATATTGTGGTTTGACCTGTTTCGTCGGATCCATCCCGAAGGTCACGTTATTGTAACCATCCCATTTAGCAGTCATGTCCTCTCCTGACAATGGGGATGGAGGTCCAAGAAGCTCCTGATGACCATCAAAGTGAACCGTGTCTAACCTATAGGGGTGGTCTGGAGGCAGGAAATGTCGATGGCCGCAATAACAAACCTTCCTGCTAAAATTCAAGAATTTTGATGTTGTGTGTTCATGGCAATGAGGACATGCTTTGTGACCATGTACAGACCAACCTGATAGCATTCCATACGCAGGAAAGTCATTAATTGTCCACATTAAAACCGCACGCAGTATGAAGGTTGTATTTATGTTTGAATCATATGTCTCTACACCATCAATGAACAAAGATTTCAACTCCTCGATCAGAGGTCGGAGATAGACGTCGATATTGTTCCCCGGTGAGTTCGGTCCGTCGATAAGAAGAGGCATCATAAAGTATGATTGGTCCATAGCCAACCAAGGCGACAGATTATAAATTATCATTACAACGGGCCATGTGCTGTGACTTCCAGCCATATAGTTGAATGGGCAGAAGCCATCAGTAGCCAGTCCGAGCTGGACATTACGAGGATCGCTACTGAATATTGCATGCCTCCTATCGAAATCCTTCCATGCCGGTGAATCTCTTGGATGGCTCATTTTTCCATCTTCGTTTGGAGAAGCACGGTGATGCCAAATCATTGCCTCGGCTTTTTTCTTGCACCTGAATAGCCTCTGTAGCATCTGTGTTATGGAAAAGTATCGTTCTATCTTCACAGGTATATCAGGCTTCTTATCAGAATCTTTCGGCTTATACCTGGCCTCTCCGCATGTTGGACACTCTTTCAAATCTGAATTCTCTTTCCGGTACAACACGCAATTTTTAGGACATCCTTGAATCTTCTCGCACTTTAGACCCAAATCAGACATCATCTTCTGGGCTTCGTACCAACTGTCGGGCACATTATTTCCCGGAGGCATAGAATCTTTCAAGAACGAAAGAAGCATTATGAATGACTTGTTGCTCCATCCATTTAAGCACTTAATCTGGAAAAGTTGAACGAACCATGAGAAGGTGGAATACTTCGCATTCTCATAAATTGGTTTCCTAGCATCATTCATGAAATTTTCATATTTATCCGCACGCGGTCCTTGACCGGAAGGAATGTCATCTTCGGTATGAATAGATTCACCTAGGGCAGCCTCTACCATATCCTCCATTTCTTCTGATGGAAATAAATTTCCGTCTCCTGCCGCATTACCGAATTCTTCTTCTTCTCCTGCCGCATTATCGTGTTCTCCTTCTTCTTCTGCCGCAGTACTGCATTCTTCGCCTTTCCCGTGATATTTCCAAGTTGTATAAAGTCTAGTAAACCCATGTTTTACAATATGAAGCTCTGCCAATTCTACTTTCTGCCAGTACTTATTGACACATCTATCGCACGGACAGAGAATCTTCTCTATTATGATCTTATTATGTGCGCGTACAAATTCAAGGAAAGCAGCAACTCCCGCGACAAACTTAGGTTGCATACGTTGTTTCCAATCCACATACATCCAGTCCTTAACTCTGACGTACTCATGGGCCATGTTAGACTGTATAACATATAAATTGTAGGTTATGCTGACTATATTGAGAAATATAAGAACGGGATAGTTACTGACAAAGGAGAAAATCCGTGTATATGCTTTGTGTGTGCGTTTGTCGTTGAAAAGAATAAATTATTACACGTATGTTAACCGATAGACGGGGACTAAGTGGCGCTTTTAGTTTCATATATGAGTATCGATGGGAATATGAAGGTTTCATATTATCATATATTGGTTTTAATCCGAACATCTCGAATCGCTCTCTAATTATGCATTTGTTGTGTATTCTTGTTATATGTGTGTGTTCCGGCTGTCGGGGGTAGGCTTCTATCCCATTAAGAATGTAAAGAGCGAACACCCATCACTTGTGCTTTCAACCGTTTCGAGTAAATTTCGGCAGCACCTCCCCGCTGTTCTCCGAGTACACTGTAATAGAATAGATAATCATTTCAAAGCTGTGAAACAACGTTGAAATGAACATCTAATCTATCTTTGTACACGGAGAACCAGCGGAAAGGTACCGACGAAATATCTCGAAACGGATGAAAACACAAGTGAATGAAGGCGTTTGCTTTATACATTCTTAACTTGTCCACACGGGACAAATTTATGGGTTACCACAAATTGAATTTTCTTGTCGCGTAGACTATACGATGGTTGTTAGTATCGAGCTATACTGTCCGATATTTAACAACCTTCGTATAGTTCTAGGTCACGACGAGTATCGCACGTATGTTAACCGATAGACGGGGACTAAGTGGGGCTTTTAGTTTCATATATGAGTATCGATGAGAATATGAAGGTTTCATATTATCATATATTGGTTTTAACCCGAACATCTCGAATCGCTCTCTAATTATGCGTTTGTTGTGTATTCTTGTTGTATGTGTGTGTTCCGGCTGTCGGGGGTAGGCTTCTATCCCATTAAGAATGTATAGAGCGAACACCCATCACTTGTGCTTTCAACCGTTTCGAGTAAATTTCGGCAGCACCTCCCCGCTGTTCTCCGAGTAAACTGTAATAGAATAGATAATCATTTCAAAGCTGTGAAACAACGTTGAAATGAACATCTAATCTATCTTTGTACACGGAGAACCAGCGGAAAGGTACCGACGGAATATCTCGAAACGGATGAAAACACAAGTGAATGAAGGCGTTTGCTTTATACATTCTTAACTTGTCCACACGGGACAAATCTATGGGTTACCATACGATTGAATTTTCTCGTCGCGTAGACTATACGACGGTTGTTAGTATCGAGCTATACTGTCCGATATTTAACAACCTTCGTATAGTTCTAGGTCACGACGAGCATCGCACGTATGTTAACCGATAGACGGGGACTAAGTGGCGCTTTTAGTTTCATATATGAGTATCGATGAGAATATAAAGGTTTCATATTATCATATATTGGTTTTAACCCGAACATCTCGAATCGCTCTCTAATTATGCGTTTGTTGTGTATTCTTGTTGTATGTGTGTGTTCCGGCTGTCGGGGGTAGGCTTCTATCCCATTAAGAATGTATAGAGCGAACACCCATCACTTGTGCTTTCAACCGTTTCGAGTAAATTTCGGCAGCACCTCCCCGCTGTTCTCCGAGTACACTGTAATAGAATAGATAATCATTTCAAAGCTGTGAAATAACGTTGAAATGAACATCTAATCTATCTTTGTACACGGAGAACCAGCGGAAAGGTACCGACGAAATATCTCGAAACGGATGAAAACACAAGTGAATGAAGGCGTTTGCTTTATACATTCTTAACTTGTCCACACGGGACAAATCTATGGGTTACCATACGATTGAATTTTCTCGTCGCGTAGACTATACGACGGTTGTTACTATCGAGCTATACTGTCCGATATTTAACAACCTTCGTATAGTTCTAGGTCACGACGAGCATCGCACGTATGTTAACCGATAGACGGGGACTAAATGGCGCTTTTAGTTTCATATATGAGTATCGATGAGAATATGAAGGCTTCATATTATCATATATTGGTTTTAACCCGAACATCTCGAATCGCTCTCTAATTATGCGTTTGTTGTGTATTCTTGTTGTATGTGTGTGTTCCGGCTGTCGGGGGTAGGCTTCTATCCCATTAAGAATGTATAGAGCGAACACCCATCATTTGTGTTTTCAACCGTTTCGAGTAAATTTCGGCAGCACCTCCCCGCTGTTCTCCGAGTACACTGTAATAGAATAGATAATCATTTCATAGCTGTAAAACAACGTTAAAATGAACATCTAATCTATCTTTGTACACGGAGAACCAGCGGAAAGGTACCGACGAAATATCTCGAAACGGATGAAAACATAAGTGAATGAAGGCGTTTGCTTTATACATTCTTAACTTATCCACACGGGACAAATTTATGGGTTACCATACGATTGAATTTTCTCGTCGCGTAGACTATACGACGGTTGTTAATATCTTGCTATACTGTCCGATATTTAACAACATTCGTATAGTTCTAGGTCACGACGAGTATCGCACGTATGTTAAGCGATAGACGGGGACTAAGTGGCGCTTTTAGTTTCATATATGAGTATCGATGGGAATATGAAGGTTTCATATTATCATCGAGTATCATATATTGGTTTTAACCTGAACATCTCGAATCGCTCTCTAATTATGCGTTTGTTGTGCATTCGTGTTGTATGTGTAACATGATTTTAAACCATTGAGATCAAGATTGATAGAACTGATCATCCTACATTGCAATAGCATTCATCAACCAAAAACTATTATTGCAATGGCATTCATCTATAACAATCAACAATTAAAACTACAAATGTAGGATACTGATATCATAAAGCGTTATACGCAACATATTAATTCACATGACTGAAACATGCATCAAAATATTGAAGTAAGGGGGCAGAAAAAAACCCTATTTGATTATCAAATGCATGGGTTTGTATGATTTATATGTATGCATTTTAGTGCTGCAATTCTGAAATTTGCTTTAACTTGTATGTTGCTTTATGTTGTTAATTTGATCATTTTTAAAATTATAATTGGTTCTACACATAATTATTTCGTTATTGTAACAGAAAATTTTGTTTCTTTCGATATGAAACAGATACGATACACGATATGATAAATAAAAAAACGAAACACAAACCGTATCAAGATTTAACAACTTTGATTATGTCATATACGCGGGCCGATATTTTCATATTAGCCAATAGGCAAAAATAGATTGCGGTCTGGATATAGCATATTGGCAGATGTTACCTATATGTATACATGCATGTTGTCTCCCCATTTTTTCATAATTAAACCAACTTTTCTATACATGCTAGTAATTACTGGATACATCAGCTTAAATGCATAGAGCTAGCCGTACTTTTCTCTACGGTAAACTTTCATCAATGCAACACTTTGGTTCGCCTAACTAGATCGCCATTCACGAACACAATCTATTTATATGGCATGATTTTATACACTTAATTTTACCACATTTAATGAAAACGGATCATTCATGATATGATACATGTATATACATCGATACCCAACCCCAACCTAACCCTAGCCCCAGCCTCAGCCCAGCCCCGCCCCAACCTAACCCTAACCCCAGCCCCAGCTAAACCCCAACCCAAACCCTAAGCCAAACCCTAACCCCAGCCCCAGCCCCAGCCGTAGCCGAACCCCAACCCCAACCCCGACCGCAACCCCTGCCGAACCCCAACTCCAACCGCAACCCCAGACCCAGCCATGAACCCTAGCCCTAAATAATCAAAAATTTCTTTAATTTAGTTGAAGATTTACTAACCTGAACGGCGGTGGCGACGACCTGAACGGCGGCGGCGACGACGAGAACGCGGTAGCAATGACGAGAACGGCGGTGGCGATGAGAACGGCGGCGGCGACGACGAGAACGCGGTAGCAATGACGAGAACGGCGGTGGCGATTTGGGGATTTTGTTTCGCGCGCGATCGAGAGAGGAAGAAAGAGATAACGGGCGTAAGCGATCGATCTGTGCCTTTATTAAATCGCTATTTAGTTGCCCCTACGGATTTGTCCGTAGGTCCTTGGTTTGAGGCTCCGTAGGGGCAAACACCAAATTAAGAATTAATATTTTTATTCTTGGACGTCTTGACCCGTAGGGGCAACCTTATAGCCCTACGGATTAATCCATAGGGCCAACATAAATCTGTCCCTACGGATTTCAATATCCGTAGGGGCAACCCCCTATTTTAGTAGTGTCTCTCACATTCTATCCCTAACAAGTTTAGAATATCCGCCGTTTCCTCAAAGATCTCTTTGGAGCAAAGCTGGAGCTTGAATCCAGTTCTTTCGGGTGGATCATCTTTGGCATGGGAGATCACCTCTCAAACTTTTTCCTGATGGGTAGGAGCCTAGATGAGGTCTTCCATGATTGGACGGACACGCTACAAAAATTGTATTCTCGCAAACTTATAGCTAACTCTCTTAGTTTGTTTGCTAGTTTAGTGTTTGGACGATTTCTAGGTTGTAGTTGCTAGTGCATGTATAAAAGTTTTTATTTTCGTTTCCTTCTTGACCGCGAGTTTAGTGACGCGAGGACTAAGGACTCCTTCAATCTTTACCCTAGAACAGCTGAAACTGAGGCAATCAATAGAAATAATAATAATAAAGAAGTCGGAAACTAAGACAAACAATAATAAATAGGACAAGCAAGTATAAATAAGATGTGTTTATAAAAGAAATTAGGGAAAGCAACGAGAAAGAAAGAATAATAAAGAACCCATGAAAACCTATACGTACATAACAAAAAATCTCGTTTTCTAAATTCGTGGAAAATCCAAAAAATCTCACGGTCTTTTGTATTAGAAAATATTAAAAGACTATTATAAACAATGCATACATCAATAAGTACAAATCAAGATTCAGATTTAAAATAATTTCAAAGTATATTTTTGGATTGTAAATTTTGAAATTCCGTGGATTAAAAATATGCTATTTTTCCAAACTGTTTTTTTTTTTTTTTTTGCTTTTTTGGATAAAGGTATGAACGGCCATGAATTCCTGCATTTTGGTTGGAAACGTCCATTTCGATGACGTTTCTTCCCTCCAACTCTGACGTTTCTTTTGGAAAAGGAAAGAAACAAGATATCTCTATCCCTCTCTCTCTCTCTCTCTCTCTCTCTCTCTCTGTAGTTAATTAAATATTCCAGAGTGTATTATTAGTTGGGAAATTTGGATTGCCTTCACCAAATTTTCCTATTTAAATATCAATGCATGAGCACAACGACCTTCATCTCTCTCCACTCTACTGTGTGCAAATCATCAAAAGAGTGTGAGAGAAGATAGAGACATGGGAGAATTAATGGATAAAAAAAGAAGGGAAGAAGAGCCTGTGGCTAAACACAGAGGCTGGAAAGCTATGCCATATATTATAGGTATGTATATTACTGATCCTGCATCAAAATTTTGAAGTTGTGACCAATGATTACCATGCGGCTAAAATCTATAATTTTTGGATAGAAGTAAACTTTTTAATGTTTTAAGTTCTGTTTAAATTAATGTAAGACTGATAAGATTTGAATCTGAATGGCTATGGTACTATCTTATTCATAATTTGTCAGCATATATAGTTTTTGTAACCACAGATTTATTTATGGTAAAACGAAAATTGGATTTGTCTTAGCATAACCTTTTGTAGATTTCGAAAGCGAAAAAGAAGTTTCAGAACTTTTGATGTTGAATCTGCACGGTGTTAATTTGCAAGAATTTTGTAGAACTCTAGACGTTTTGTATGGTACTAATTTTGACATATTTAAACCACATCTTGTAAATGTATGGCAATGAGATTTTGACATATTTAAACCACATCTTTTATATATATAAGATTTAATATCTTATTCAAACGTAGCCAGCAACTTTCATGTTTTTTGTGCTTGATACCATAAACTAATTTAATTACAAATAAGGACCATGAACTACCATCTCCGATTGCAACTAAATACAATAAGCTTTTTTTTGTCTGCAAACGTTATATTTAACTGCCACTTCATCAATATTTGACTTGTTTTCCCCATTTTACATTTATGTTCTCAGTCAACCGCTAAAATTTTGAGGAGTATAATGGTGCATTAAGTCACAAAAGTTAACATCGTATGATAGTTATGTCAAAAAAAATAGTTTATTGTATTTATTTCTAATTATTAAAATTCATCGTATCAATCACAAAAAACGTGAAAGTAGATGATTACATTTTTGCAATTTAGCCATATATCTATATATATATATATATATATAGATATAGATATATATATGGGTACATTTTTGCAATTTAGTCATACACACACGTGTGATTTTGCTTGAGTTAAAATGAACGCATGCTTGTGTGCATGAAAATTTATTTGGCATGCCGGCCATATATGTCCAATCATAAGGAGAAAAAAAGAGCATAGATATCACCAAGATGCTCAATCGGTGCCTGAAATTTTCCATCTCTTTCTCTCTTCCCTTGGTGTATTACACCTGGCAAATCGAATAATTTCTCTATATGCATGCAAACCTTCTTGTCTGGTTGTGTAATTAATACACCTGCACACCGAACAATTTCTCTGTGTACATACAAACCTTCATTAATTTGGATGGTGATACAGAAAGAAAGAGATTATAGTGTGGAATATTACCAACTTAATTTGCAAAATTCAATAAAAGAAAATATTACTATGGAACCTTGCAAACTCTAGTTTTAAAAAACTCTTTCCAAACCTAACATACTTCTAGATTTTGCAGTTTGGTTGTCAAACTAGTGGGCCTTCCGATCATGATTGAGAGACATACTTTTATATTCTAATCAATATGCATATACACACCCAAATTTACCTAACAACCTGTCATTTATTATTTTTCACTAATACTAATTATCGTTATTTTTTTTTATACTAAATGACGCTTAATTAGGAAATGAGAAATTTGTGAAGAAGGGGACCTTGATACCATTTTTCCGACCGGTGTCGCTAGGATAATTTTTTTAAAAATAATAATATGTGTGTGTATTACAGCACAATAAACTAATTTTAAATTCAAAATATTACATGGAATATTAGGCTGCAGTGGTACTAGTCTTGAAACATATAGTTAATACTACAATTTCTTAAGTGAGATCGCCTATACACAACATTACAATATGGTAGCTAGCTCTGTATATAGATAATTTCAATACTATTTATCGGTTTCTATCACTTGGCCAATGTTTCGTTATCGTGTGACAGGATTTTCATTTTCTCTTAACGTTATACCACACAAAAACAAAAATAGGATCAGTAGAATTTACCATATGTCATTTGTTTCTGCTAAATGTTATTATTGATGATAATTAATTGATGCATGATTAATCAGGAAACGAGACATGTGAGAAGCTGGGGACAATAGGCACATCTCAAAATCTACTTGTGTACTTAACCACCATCTTTCATATGAAGAGTGTCACTGCTGCTACTCTTCTGAATGTCGTCAATGGAACTACTAATCTTGCACCTCTTCTTGGGGCCTTTCTTTCCGATGCTTATTTCGGTCGCTACGTCACTTTGGGCTTCGCTTCCGTCTCTTCCCTCTTGGTAACTATATTTATCTCATTGTTGAAGCTATATATATATATATATATATAAAATCTAGATTTGATGGTAACTACTTTTTTTTTACCTTAAGGGCATGTTGATCCTCACTCTCACTGCCGGGATTTCCAATCTCCGCCCACCTATCTGTCACCAAGGTCAACAATGCTTGTCTGCAACACCATGGCAATTAGCCGTCCTCCTGTCTTCCTTCGCCTTTCTGGTCATCGGGGCCGGTGGGATTCGCCCTTGCAACCTCGCCTTCGGGGCTGACCAATTCAATTCCCGAACAGAGTCGGGCCGAAATGGAATCAACAGCTTCTTCAATTGGTACTACTTTACGTTCACCTTTGCTATGATGATCTCTGCAACGATCATTATTTATGTTCAGAGCGACGTGAGCTGGTCGCTAGGGCTTGCGATCCCTACAGTTTTGATGTTCTTCTCGTGTGCTTTCTTTTTCGTCGGGACGAAAATTTACGTGAGGGTTCAGCCAGAGGGTAGCCCCTTCACTAGCATCGCGGAGGTGCTGGTGGCGGCATTTCTAAAGAGAAGGTTGGAGGTTCCAGATGATCCTAAGATGTCGCTCCATAATCCTCCTCATGTTAGTTCTCTCAACTCCAAGCTTCCGTATACCGAACAGTTCAGGTAAACACCATATTTCATTTTAGATCAATCGATAGGCATCGATCTGGTGTCGTAGTAAATAACTTTTAGTTTGATCTGTTAAATTTCAACTTTACGCTATTTGGATCTTAATCTTCATGCATGGTCTGAGATTGGATACACCAAATTCAATATATTCACTTTATCTAAGAAATCAAAATGTTTGATTGTTGATATACTTGTATATTCTACACTTTCATTTTAATCTTCATGCATGAGGCATTTTAATCTGGAACCTCATCAAATTAAACACCCAAAATTATTTTTTTTAAAAGTCAAATTATATCAATCATAATTTGATTCAAACGATTTTTAACTTATAAAGGGTGAATTTCACTAAACACCTCTAAACTGTCGCTGGTTTGCACTAAGCTACCATGAACTTGCTTTATTATTTTTAACTGTCCTGGACTTCCACATAGTTTTCAGAAATCTCTCCACACCATTAACTCTTTGTTAAAGAAAATCATTAGATGCAACACATGTACGTACCTTTTTTTTTTTTTTACTTAAATACTGTTTTAGACCAAAAATTAACTAAATACAATATTCCGCCTAATAGTAAATTATTTTCTTAATTTATATTAATCTCAATTAATGTATTCTGTTATTTTTAAATATTCTCAGATTTCTTCAATTTTTTTTACTTTATTATTCTTTTTAGTTAAACCACCTTGAAATTTGAATATATAATAGAAAAAACCACTTAACTACATATGAAAGTCTCTCCAAAGTCTTTCCAAGTAGAATTAACACAACTAACAATGCAACACTATCTTTATTTTTCTTAAAAGAAAATTTTCAACAAAAAATGTTTTTTTGAAAAAGATATTTTATTATTCAATTATTAGGAAAAAGTTTTGCCTTCAAGCAACCATATATATACTTTGTCAATATCTTTCACAAAAAAATAAATACAATAAATGCAAAATAATTTATCATAAAGTGCATAGATTTTATAAAATGACAAATAATAAATGATAAATTATTGAACATTAACAATTGTTTTTTAATAATAACTATGCATTTTATGATAAATTAATTTTCATTTATTACTATTTTTGGTCAAAGATATTGACATATTTTATAAATGGTTGCTTGAAGGCAATTTTTTCTCATAATCTAACAATTATAAAATAGTCTATTTTTTATTTAAAAAATTGTGTTAAAATTTTTCTATTCTAAAAAAAAAGTTGCATTATTGTTAGTTGGATTAATTCTATTACGGAAAGATTTTTGGACTGACCTTTAAATGTAAATTATTTGAAAGGTTAAGTTATTTTCTTAATATATATTCAAACCTCAACGAAATTTACTAAAATAATAATAAATAAAAACCCATTAGAAATTTGGGAATATTAAATAAATAACATAATAAATAAAATAAGATTAATATAATAAAAAAAGTAATTTGATATTAGGTGGAATAGGGGTATTTAAGTAATTTTCCTCGCAAATGGTATTTTAGTCATAAAATGGTACCTGTTTTGCACCTAATCTATATCTTTAATATAGAGTTAATGGTGAGAAGTTTTCCGAAAAGCTAATTGAAAGTTTGATGAGAATCGGCTTACGGAGGCTTGATGCTCTGCACGATCTCTTATTCTCAAAAGAAATCACAAGAAAAAAACCCTTGATAACCAAGGATGATGTATGATGGCCTTTTCTTAAACACAAAAAACACAACTTTTCTTTTGCTAACAAGCAACATTTATTCAATAATTAAATTCATCTCCCCATACAATAGTTCTCATCTTTTTAAATAAGAGGATAGAATCTATTACCAAAAAGAAATAAATCTTACCTAAAAAAGAAAGACAATAAAATAAATCTAAGCTAAACTAACAAGATCTAAACAATTTAAATTGCACCAAATCTTAATTTAAATTGTAAATAAATCCATACCAAATCTTTCCTAAATCTCAACCATATCTCACATAAAATCTTAACTGATCTCGGCATATGCTCATGCATCAGACTCTCCAGGTTGAAAAAAACTCGACCTCAAGTTCGGCTCTCCTTGCTCAATGTAGCGTTTTAGATCGGCAACATCGAAAGTCGCCGAACCACCATAGCTGCCTGGTAGCTCGATCTTATATACATTCTCACCAATTCTTTCTAGCACTCTGAATGGTCCATTGGCTCGGTCCTTCAGCTTTTCAAATTTACCTTGAGAAAATCGCTCGGGCCGAATATTGATCCACACTAAATCTCCCACTTCAAATTCAATTGGCCTTCGATATTTGTTAGCAGCCGTTTTATACTTCTCGTTCGACTTTTCAATTTTGGCACGAACTTATTGATAAAGTTTCTTGATATGTTCGGCCATGTCATCGGCATCTCCACTAAATTTCGTAGTGATAGGAATTGGTACAAGATCAAGAGGATTAGTTGGATTCCTCCCATACACCACCTCAAAAGGAATCTTTCCTATTGATCTTGAAATCGATCAGTTGTAGGCAAACTCGGCTTGTGATAACACAGACTCCCAGCTTTTTTTATTAACGTCCACATAACTCCTCAGGAAGTTTCCCAATGTTTGGTTCACCACTTAGTCTGTCCATCAGTCTGCGCATGATGCGAGATACTGAACTACAACTACGTCCCCATCTTTCGCCATAAGATTCTCCAAAAATGTCCAACGAACATTATATCTCGGTTCGATGTCACCGATTTCGGAATTCTATGTAACTTAATAATCTCTATAAAATATAATCCGGCCACTCGAGAAGTATCGAACGTTCGGTTGCATGGAAGAAAATGCGCCATCTTTGAAAATCTATCAACAAAAAATAAGATTGAATCCATACCACTTTGTGTTCTTGGCAAACCCAAAATAAAGTCCAGGCTAATGTCATCCTATAGAGTTTCGGGCGTGGTGGTGTATAACGAGCCATGTTCTGCAATCGGTTTTTAGCCAAGATACAAGTTTGACATCTTTCCTCGTGTTTTGCCACATCACTTGCTAATTTCGGCTGCACAAAATACTCCTCTACTAGAGCAATCATCTTGTCTCGACCGAAATGTCCTGCTAAACCTCCATTATGGCTCTCCAAAATAATTGCATTTCGAAGTGAGGAATTCGGCATATATAATCGACTTCTTTTGAAAAGAAAGTCATCAACAAGCACATAAACTTCAAAATTTCCTGATAGACATTTTCTCCAAATTTCGCAGAAATCTTTATCTTCCTTAACCAATTCTTTCAACCGCTCAAAGTTAATAATTTTGACTTGTAAATTCGACAAAAGTGAAACTCGTCGGCTCAACGCATCAGCTACTTTAAACTATCGGCTTTCTTTATGCCGAATGAAAAACGGCACAAACCTCTATTTATAACAAACCCACTTTCTACGCCGACTATTCAACTTATGATCACTTCAACACCTTATGATCTAAATTTAATACAAACTCTTGATGAAATAGATAATGCTCCTAATGTTGAAGAGATTGAACAATTGCATACAATTCGACATCATAAGTTGAGTAACTACTCTTTGAGGCATTCAATTTCTCTCTAAAGAACGCAATAGGCCGACCTTCTTGACTCAATGCTTCACCAATTCCCACTTTAGATGCATCACAATCAATTTCAAACACTTTACCGAAATCGGAAAGTGTAAGTACTAGAGTTTCGGTGATTTTCTTCTTAATCAACTCAAAACTCTTGTCGGTCGCTTTCATCCAGTTGAAAGTTTTTTTCCTTTTAAGCATTCGGTCATCGACGCTATCAACATACTGAAATTTTTAATGAACCGCTGATAAAAAGAAGCAAAACCATGAAAACTACGCACTTCATGAATAGATGTCGGCGTCGTCAATGAAGTGATAGCTTCTACTTTCACCGGGTCGACTTTTACCCTTTCAGCTGAAACTATATTACCTAAGAAAATCATACCGTCGGTAATAAACTCGCACTTTTTGAGATTCATAAACAATCTCTGCTCTCTCAGGGTACATAAAATTTGCCGAAGATACTCAACATGTTGCTCCAAATTTCGACTATAAACCAAGATTTCATCAAAATAGACGATCATAAACTTTCCAATAAAAGGTTGAAACATTTGGTTCATAAGTCGTATAAAGGTACTCGGTGCATTAGACAGCCTAAACGGCATAACAAGCCATTCATACAATCCATCTTTCGTCTTAAAAGTTGTTTTCCACTTATCTCCTCGCAGAATCCTAATTTGGTGATATCCACTTCTCAAGTCGATTCTTTAGAATACATTTGAACCTGAAAGATTATCTAGCATATCATCAAGCTGAAATATAGGAAATTGATATTTTATTATGATTTTGTTGATAACTTGGCAATCGATATACATTCTCTATGATCCATCTTTCTTTGGAACAAGTAACGCCGGCACTGCACAAGAACTCATGCTTTCCTTCAAGTATCCCTTTGTATCAAATCCTCTACTTGTCGTCACAACTTTTCATGCTCCTTTGGTGTCATGCAATAAGCCAATTTATTTGGAACGAGATCGATATTATGCTGAATATCTCGGTCAGGTGGCAACCCAGCAGTAAATCTTTTAGCATGATATCCGAAAATTCTTCCAAAAGACCCTCCATGATTGGTGGATAGCTCAGATGTTTCTTATTAGCTTCCAACACCATCAAAGCATACATCTCATCACTTTTTTCGTCTGCCTCCATAAACTCAATATGACTCGAAAAATTATTAACCGAGTTTTTGTTTCGCACTTCTTCAATTTTCGAAGGCCCTAATGTAATCTTCACTCCATCCTTACTAAAAGAGTAAGTATTATTATATCCATTATACACCACTCATCGGTAAAATAGCCATGGTCGACCAAATAGCAAGTGACACGCATCCATCAATACTATATCATACCACAATGAATCCTGATAATTCTTGCCGATAGAAAAAGATACTAAACACTTCTCGGTGACCGATACAGCGTTTCCCTTTCAAAGCCAAGCAAGCCGATAGGGTTTTTCTCGCTTCTCGGTCTTTAGTTGCAACATGTCAACTATCATTCGGACGACAACGTTTTAACAACCACCGCCATCAATGATCACACCGCATACCTTCCTATAGGCCATACAATGAGTATGTAAGATGTTATACTGTAGCCAATCATCCTCGTCCTTACTCGCTCGGCCATTCATATTGCGCCGGATCACCAGGGATTATCTATAATCACAATAAGTAATTTTTTCGGCGTTTTTATCATCATACTTATCGTGGATGTGTGGTTTCACTTATTCTTCTTCTTCAATAGCATCCCCTTTATTATTGTTACGGCTCGTCGGTTGGGACACTCGGCTTTGTAATGACCATAGCCCTGACACTTATGGCATTAGCCCATCTTGTCTCCTCCAAAACCATTTGGTTTATTTGAGCTCATTGGTTTCTCTTTGGCCGAAGTTGTACGGTTGGCCTTTCTTTGGAATTCGGTCGTTTTTGGCGTCTCAGCCGTTTTCGCTCGGTAATTACCGCCGATGAGGAACTCCTCAGCTGTTATCATTATTTGATCTCGGCCACCTTTTGGCCTTCAATTGCTTCTTTACTTTGACTGTCAATTTGTATAGGTCATTATATGAAACATATTGTAAGAGCTCGACGATATCTTTGATTTCGATGCGAAACCCTTCTAAGTATCGAGCAATTGTTTGCCGCTCGGCTTCGGTGACTCCGCATCTCGTCATCAATAAATCGAACTCCTCGATGTACTTTTCAACGGATCGATCTCCTTACCGAAGGGTATGCAACTGGATATAGATTTGTTGCACATAATTCTCTGGTATAAACTTTTCGCGAAGCTTCTTTTTCATCTTCTGCCAAGTTGAGATCTTGGGATTTTCGGCTCGGGTGCGTTTGATCTTAACATTATCCCACCAAATTGAAGCGTGACCTCTCAACTTGAGTGCGACTGCCTTTACCTTTCTCTCCTCGGACATCTCATTATAGTCAAAGACTCACTCGACGGTATGCAACCAGTCGATGAAAACCTCCAGATTGAATCTACTCGAAAACTCCGGTAACTCCACCTTCTTATCAGATCCCTGTAGAGGTCGGTTGGATACTGATGTCTATTCCCAATACTTCTTTTATCGTCGGATCCCAAATGCTAAAAAGAGTTCTCATCTTCGGACCCCAAACTGTCTTCATCTGGCCCCCGAAGGTTGGTGGACTCGATAGAACTTGTATCCGAACGTCTTCGATATCGATATCTCGCAGTTCCCGCTCTCTTTGTTGTGCACCACGTCCATGGTGTGCCATCAGTTCTTCGCTTTTTACCAAGAATGCGATGATGCCTATGATCTGATATCAACTGATGAGGAACAACCTACGGAGGCTCGATACTCAACACGATCTTTGACTCTCAAGAGAAATCGTAAGAAAAAAACCCTTAAATAACTAAGGACGAGATACGTTGGCCTCTCCTTAAATACAAAAGCCGCAGTTTTTTCTTTGCTAACAAGCAATCTTAATTGAATAATCAAATTCAACTTCCCAAACAATAGTTCTTATCTCTTTAAATAATAGAATATAATCCTTTACCAAAAAGAAATAAATCTTAACAAAAAAAAGACAATAAAATAAATCTAATATAAACCAACAAGATCTAAATAATTTAAATTACAACAAATCTTAATTAAATCTCTTAAATTGTAAATAATCCCATGCCGAATCTTTCCTAAATCTCAACCATATTTTCTGTAAAATCTTAATTGATCTCGGCATATGCTCCTGTATCAAAGTTTAAGTTAGTTAAGAATAACAAAGCAAGTTAGGACAATTTAGTGGTAAAAGATGAAAGTTCAGGGTAGTTTAGTGAAATCAATTCAATTTTTAACTCAAAATGAGAGGGGGTCATAGATTGAAATTCAAATTTGATTTAAGCTTGAAATACGGAAAAATAGAACCTTGTAGTTTCAATAAAATAACATTTTAAAAATAAATTTTTAACCATTCAAATCTTTACAAACCTCCCCTATCACAAATCTATAGAAACGGCCTATTTTAACGAAAATCTATAAAAATTCTTATATTTCCATGTGTTGAATACAACTACACGCGCATCACACATGCAAAATACTAGTACACCTAATTCACAATAGAAAAATTATATAGCCTTGCTATATATCAAAGATGAAATGTAATGATCATCCAAAAAATATAGTTGACATATTTTCACACGACACCCTTAATCTATTTTTTTAAATAAATATATTTCTTAATAGCAAGCTTACTTTGTTTATGTTCTTCATGCTGTATGTCATTAGGTTCCTTGACAAAGCTGCAATTCTACAAACAAATGGAACCAATCACAATGCTTTAGATAATATACCATGGAGATTATGCACTCTCCAACAGGTAGAAGAAGTGAAATGCTTGCTAAGAATAATCCCAATTTGGTCAGCTGGTCTCATGTTCAACATTGCAATGGTCCAACAATCAAACTACGTAGTTTTCCAAGTAGAGCAATCCAACAGGCATCTCTTCGGCACTAACTTCCAGATCCCTGCAGGCTCCTTTGTAGTCTTCACAATGCTTTCCCTCTCAGTATGGATCCCTATTTACGATCGTATCATTGTGCCAAAATTTCGAAAAATTTTCAAGAACGAAGAAGGGATCACAATGCTTCAACGAATGGGTATCGGATTAATCCTATCAATAATCACGATGGTCAGCGCTGCGGTTGTTGAAGAAAGAAGAAGAAGCTTTGCAATTCATAGACCAACCATCGGGACATTTTCAGGTTGCCAAAAACCACTCAATTAGCCAGAAGCTCCAAGCGAGCATAAACACGTAACTCTCTTCTTCACGCGGGCCTCTAGGCTGCGTGAAAAGGCATCTAGCGGAAATCCCCGCTTATAAACTGAAAACAAATAGGGTTAAGAAATACTTTCTGATTACCAAAGATAAGATATAATCCACGATCTCTTGAAACTTGGTGCGTTTTGATATATTTCCTATATATATCAAGAACCAACTTATTAAAAAAGCGTAAGTTGTTGGTTTATCAATCTATATCAAACTAACATAGTATTTAACCCAGGTAATGGTGAAATTTCATCAATGTCAAGCCTTTGGATGGTGCCTCAACTTTTGGTTATTGGGCTTGCTGAGGCGTTCAATTCGATCGGGCAGATTGAGTTTTACTACAAGCAGTTTCCTGAAAATATGAGAAGCATTGCTGGGTCTTTGTTCTTTTGTAGCCTGGCAATTTCTAATTACTTGAGTGGTTTGATGGTAACAATAGTTCATAGGACAAGCAGTTGGTTGGATCAGGATCTAAATCTGGGAAGGCTGGATTATTTTTATCTTTTGATTGCTGGGATGGGAGTTTTGAACTTGGTTTACTTTATTGTCTGTGCGTTTTGGTATAGATACAAGGTGCCAGATGTAGTGAAAGAGATTGGTTTGGAAACAAATGAAGAAAAATCTCTTCCAGTGTGAAGAAATAGATAGGTAGCTGATTGTTATAATGATAAATATTTGATCAATGTAATGAACAATGAGAAGCAAGTTGGTGATTTCTAAAAGTCTATAGATTGTCATATTTTACTTGTTATAATTTTTTAAAAATAAATATGTTTCACTATTGAGTTTCTTATAAGGAATAAGTTGTGGCTTTATCGCATTGAGAGAAACGAGTTAAAATCATAAGTTGCATTAAATAATTATTATACTGACATGAATGCAGGGCTTCAACAACTTCTCCATGATTATGCTAACAGGAACATATAAAATAAACTCAATGATGAAGTGCCAAGCTAGAATTCCAAAGGTATGCAATTCTTGGGGTCATTTAACCACTTCTCCATGATTCTAGGGTCTTCTTCTATTGAATTTGCATGTGGCTTGAACTGCACAAAGTTTCTTATAACGGATATATCCTTGCTTTAATTTCTTTCGGACTTCTTCACTTCTTTAGTTTAATATCAAACTTGTAAAATGCACGTGCTATGCCCGTGTGTTAGGAGAAATTTCTTATTCTCGTGTCAAGATTTGTTTTTGGCATTAAGAGGCCTGCAGCATACCCTGCAGGCCTACACACTGTAGTGCCCTCACACATTCATGGATAGGGTCCAAGATGACGATATTGTAGTGGGGGGCCTGCTGGGACATTGCAAGCTTCGTAAGCTCTTTTTTTCCCCCTTTCTTAGCCTTGTTGTCTTTTATTTACTTTTTATTTTTTCTTTGCTTTTAGTTTAGGCTGGGTTGATGTTTCGTTAAAAATTTTTTTCATTTAATGAAACGCGGAGACATTTGCTTTCGTTTTGATAAAAAAATTTTTTTTGATGGTCATTAGTTCAAAAACTATTTATCTTGTGCTAAGTTTGTTCATTTTTTAAAGTTTGTTTATTTTCCAAAGATCAGATATTTTGTATTGAGAATTGTTGAAGGGTATAAACGTAATTATATGCATATGAGAAAACGGTATGACATTTTCTAGTTATAGAATTCTCACATGGATTTTTCTCATTTTTGCATTTTTTAAATGAAAAGGTGATGAACTTTGTCGTGCCCCATGAGCTCAAGTTATAATCATTAGTATTTTGCACGTGCGATGCATGTGTGCATATTTTGAACAACTGATATATCCAAGGCATGTGTAGAAATTTTATTCTTGACATTACATGAAATTTTATAATAATATCTATGATTTTTCTAAATTTAAATTAATGGATGTGGTTAGTGATAATATTAGAATTGAGAAATTTATAAGTTATGAAAAATAACAAAGATACAAGTGATTATATATAAATTTGCAAGTCATATTTTTTTTTGGGATTTTAAGCATGAGAGAGAATGTGTAATGAATGAGAGAGAGAGAGAGAAAGAGAGGGGGGCTGTTGACTTTTCATTTTCTTATTTTTGTTTTTTTGTAATGGATGGGTTGGTCATTTCCAATGCTTAACTTTGGCAATGCTTAACTTTGGCTAATGGAATTTTGTCATTTTTTATATATTTTATTTTGTTGATTAATGACATCATCTAATAACTTCTACTTACAATAGTAAGGTTGCGCATATTTTATTTTGTTGATTAATGACATTATCTAAAGACTTCTAATTATAATAGTAAAGTTGCGGTTGGTCTACTACAATAAGGGTTTGCTCCTACGGCTACATGAATCCGTAGGGGCAACTTTTTATTGCCCCTACGGATTAATCCGTAGGGCCATCCGGTTGCCCCTACGGTACCCTACGGATTAATTTAAAATTATTAAAATGTAATATTTTATTTGGCCCTACGGAGCCGCAAAAGAAAATCCTACTGATTAATCCGTAGGGGCAACCAAGAGTTATTTATAAAAGAAATAAAGCCCAGAAATTCCTCACCCCGAATTTTTCCCACCAACTTCACCACACGTCGTCACCTCAGTCTCGTCACCCGCCGGAATCATTTCTCATCGCCAAAACTTCCCGCCTTCGTCGTCACCTCGGTCTTCGCCACCACCTCGTCGAGCTCCTCCACCTTAGTCTCGCCACAGTCTCGCCAAAATTTCCCGCTCGTCGCCATCTTGCAGCCACCACCTCATCGAGCTCCATCTCCGGCCTCCTCCACCTCGTCGAGCTCCATCCGCCGGCAAAACTACAAGTGAGGTGAGTTAATTTCCATTTTGAACTATTAATTATTCTTAATTTTTGTGTTATTGTTGATTTTAGGGTTAGGGTTAGGGTAAGTTCCGGGTTAATTGGGGGTTAATTAGGGTTAGGGTGAAGGTTAATTAGGTAGGTTAGGGTTAGGGTTAGGGTTAGGGTTCGGTTTAAGGTTAGGGTTAGGGTTCGGTTTAGGGTTAAGTTTCGGTTTAGGGTTAGGATTAGGGCTTGGTTTAGGGTTAGGGTTAGTTATGGTTAATTAGGTAAAATTGGGTTGGTAATAATTGGGGTTAGGGTTAATGTCACGACCCGAAATTACGGAACATGACCGGCACTTAAGTTACGAACGTCTCAAGGCGTCCGTAAAATAAGTAAGCCGAAGCCCAGAAATCCAAACCAAGAGAAGTAGTAGAGTGTAGGAAAAACCATAGGTGAATCAACCTGTAAGCAACATAATATACAACGCCTAAAGGCGAAGATCTCAACAGAAATGAAACTCAACCAGCAAGAACCCATGGAAATATAACACGCGACTCTAAGGTCGAAAGAATAAATATCACTGGTCTCTATCTCAATAAGTACATGTTTTGGTTGATGGAACTTCTAGATACAACTGAATATAATATACAATGTATAATGATGGGTACGATACAAATAACCCACCTACTAGCAAGTCACCTGAAATAAGCTGTGCCCGCAAAGCCGTAATGAAATCCGTACGGCAACACCTGCATGAAACTGGGGCACAACGGGGGTGAGTTGCCAACTCGTGAGTAGAAAAAGATCTACGAACAGAAAATCGCATGTATGACGCAACCTAGGTCATACGATCATAATATAAATAATCCTCAAATATATAACCAGTAATCTCTAACCATGGCTAATGTAAATATCTAACCCAAGTGTAATCCCATATGTCTGTGCCAGTGCATCAGGTGGCAATATATCATATGAATGATGTATGAATGCATGAAACAGAATGCATGTACTGAAGAAAACTGCTTTTGTAACTTTGTGAGATTTCTGTATTTTTAAAATGAGGTATCACGATGAAATCAGTATAAAACAGTGCCTAGCATCGGCACAAAACATAAGTCTCAGTATCTCGATACCTCTGTATCACAATCTCTGTACCTCAATATTTCGAAATCTCAATGTCTCAATCACAAAATCTAGGGCGCCGTCAGTCCAGATCGGCCCCTACCATCCATCTCAAGACTACGACGGTATCCTCCGGATATCCGACGTGTCGGGTAATATCACCGGTAGGTAGTGCTCCCCTGCACAGGCTCAACGCCATCATCTGCGATCTTCTTGCCCCGGGGTACCGCACCGGGTCCACCATGTACCCGCAATCGGTCTCATCCGCCTCCTCGATTCGGGTTTCACATGTCACTCTCAGCACCGAGAAAACACATGGTGAACGCACTGAAATATCATATCAAGGGTAACCGGGTTTTTTAAACATTTACACAATCTCTTTGAGATACCCACGGTTCCCAAATCCAGAAATAACATAGAAACAGCATATCTCAATGCGTATAATCAGGAAGCATGATGTATGTGACATATAAATGGAATGCAAGTGTAACAGTATGTCCTGCAACATGAATAATAGTATGCACATACAAGGGTCATATCCTGATGCAATAATACTACTGTGTAGTGACATGGCAATTACCGATGAAGATGTGTGTGAACTGGCAAGTAAGTGTATGTGGAACATACGCATCATCGGTAATGGTGCTGGTGTCCTAACAGCATGATATCAATAATAGAATATGAATCATAACAGTATGTGATGCAGAGCAACAATAATAATATGCGGGAGCTGAAATACTGAACACCATGATCGCTAAACTGCATCTAATGTCATAAAGGTCATGTAGCTACAATACTACAAGGCTGAGCTAAAGCTAGTAGTAGGTAAGGGAAACTGCCTAACCTCTGAGTCGATACATATATATATATACATATATATAGTCGGTGATCCCGCCTCGATCATATCACATCCGATACTGTGTCCCTATAATCGGTTATTCCCAAGTCAAATAGGCGGATCAAACATCAAAATATAGCTCGTACGTAAATCCGTCGTACGGCCTCCCAAATCTGGGTACGGGTCAATATCACATTTGTCATATCATTCATCGAGTATTCTCTTTATCAATTATCATCATCTGGGCACTAACCTATGTTTAGTACAATTCCAACATCATCGCTATAATCAAGATCTAACTACTGATCGACAATCCCGTATAAATCGATATCATCAGCACATATCATCTCAAGGAGTATACCCCGCCCAAGGCGGCCTATTAGAAATATCCTGTCATATCATATCATATCATATCTCGTATTATAATCACATGTCGATCATTTACATATTTGTATCACTATTCCTATGGCATCATTATCCCAAAATCCGCTAAGGCATCAAGGTGTATCTAAATCATGAATTTTACTATCATAACAGGTCATATCGCCGATATCATAATCTCAGATCAACTCATCGACTCATATCAATCCCATGTATCATCCTCAAATCCTTAATAAACACATAGCCTCATATCCAAGTGAACACATGTCCATAACGAATCCCATAAGAATATATGAAGTGAGGATGTATGCAAATATGTATATGTGTGCATGTATGTGTAGTGCACCCACTACCCTATGGTTTCGTAACTTTTCACCAATCCAATATACCAATATCCATCTTAAATCATCAATAATTTCCCGAACAACATATAATAATAATTGTAGGTGTGTATACGCATCCGTATACATTACCACGGACTGTGGGGGTGCTATACGCCATCCACCCGACTTCTCCCCGTAGATATAAATCTACTCACCTAGTTATGTGTTCCGGTGCCGATGTCGTCATTTGCGTCTCCAACGCCTCGATGTCATGTGAGTACCTATAAGAATATCACATGCTAAAATACATGAAAACCATGTCGGAAACCAAAATGGTGCACACTACGCCCATAGGTAAAAACCTGTGACCTTGTGGGCAAAAACAGCCAATATCCACTGTCGTCGACGTCCGAACGCCACCCGACAGATACGAATCATCGAATATCAAAATCCATACAAAAACACGTCGTAAAACATACGCCAACTCATGAAAATGAACCCAGATTTTATCCTAACAGGAACCAGTCAAAACTAGACATGCCGGGGGTCAATTTTACATGAAAAAGGGCCTGTGCACGCAAAACGAGGCATTTTTATACAGGTCTGGCCGCAAATTGCGGCCAGAATGAGGTAATTTGCGGCCGGAGTTTTGAATTAGTGGCTAAGGCTTTTGGTAGGGGTTCCAGGGTGCCTGCACAGCTCACTGACATGTCTACTTTTCTCTAGGAGGCCCCGGGTGAAAGCAGATTTCAGAAAGGCCTCAAAATCGACAAAAACGGTAAAATACGCCAAGTCGAATAACTCTGGTAAATACTTGGATTTTAGAGTAATATTGGTTACAATGGTCTCAAAAGTATCTAATAAGGTTATACTAACGATCAAAACCAATACTAGGTCAAGTTTCACTCAAAATTGCCTAAACTAGCACAATATCACACTAAAACAGTAAACTTTCAGATATTACACCAGAACTGAGCAAGAACTGAGTTGGGATGCGAGATTATACCTCGAAGGGGTCCTAGGAGGAAGGAGAAGGGAAGATGAAGGAAGGAGGAGGGGTTGTGCTGCCGGGGAGTTGCTCCATTGGCTGTTGCAGCATCAGGCTGCTGCTTAAAGCTGATGTTGTTCTTTTTTTGTAGTTGCTGCTGCTGCAATTCTCTCTCTCTCTCTTTTGCTCTTCTTTCTCTCTTTTTTTTTTCTTTCTCATGTGTTGCAGGAGCAGCTGCAACACTTCAAGAAGGGGGTATATATGGTGCATATGATGTGGTGTGATGAGGGTGTGGGTTGTTACTGGTGCTGCTGTTGTTTTGTAGAAACCATGGCTGATTGGTGGCTGAAGTGTTGAAAAATAGGGGTTGTTCTGATGGCTGAAGTCAGATATTGTGGGTGAAAAGATGATGATGAGAGTATAGGTGTGGGGCTATGGTGTTAGGAGCTAGGGGTTGCTGAAGTCCATCATTGTAGGCTGAAAGTATTGACAAAGGGGGGCTGATTAGCTGCTGATTGATGCATGTCTTCAGCTGAATTTAGGGGCTGGTGTGGTGTATCAGCAGTTGATGCGTTGATGGAGGCTGAAGTGGGTGTTTAGGTCAGCAATGGGGGGCTGAAATGTGTTAGGGGCTGATGTATATCAGTTATGGAGCTGATGTAGCTGTTGTAGGGGTTGCTGAATTATTGTTTCAGCTGCTGATGTTGGCTGATGTAGCAGCTGATGTGTTGCTATGGGGCTGAATTTGGAGAATTTGGGGCTGCTGTGTGAGAGGGGGTAAAGAACACAAGGAATAATGATATGGGATGGATCATGGCACATCCTAACCACCTCTCTCTTTCTCCAAAACAATGCTCACAAGACACCAAGCCACCATAGCTCACTTCTCTCTACACAGTCGACATAACCCCAGCTCTAATCAAATGGTTCAACCCACCATGGTCACCTAAACATGGTCCAACCCTAGGCTACCATGACCAAAACAAGAAACAGGTGTAGAAAATGTCATGTGCACATTTTTGCACAAAAAGCCAAAAATCCACTTAGCGATTGTCAATCGCGATTTACACCAAAATAACATATACGTAACCATAAGAGCTTAAAAATGACATACTTCCACAAAATACCCTATTTTAGAATTTCTAAAATTTTCTCCGGAATTTTCACCATTTATCGGTATTTAATTACACCGACTATTAAAATATTCATTAAAAATTATGAAAATTCCCAAAAATAATATTTTATTTTTTTGAAATGTTACAATCTTCCCCCCTTAAAGAAATTCGGTCCCCGAATTTAAATTTAAACCTCCCAATTCTAAAACATTTTAAATAAATGTCCAAACCAATGGGGCTCCGAAATCATCAATACATAAAAGACATCATAGCGCAATACATGCGCATGAGTAACGAGCAGATAACTCGAAGTCAATACTCCGTCAAGCGTCTCGCAATCATCGGAGTCGTGACGAAAACACGACTGCCAAATCCAAAGCAAAACCGATATGCTAGAAATCGGAATTTTTACATGTAATTAATGAGACTATAGCTCGCCTTTGGAAATCCCTTTAAAATCTGTCAATATATGCAAAATATACCCAGGCACTGTCATCTGATCAGTCCTGCTCAGTACGAAAATCAATCGCAATATCATAGAAATGTACTGCTCCCTAAGAAATCAATTCCAAAAATATGCATATAAAAACCCTGTGCGTCTGGTGCGCACGGAAATCAAAATCCATGAATGTGCCATACATGCGCACAAAAACAATATCTAAGTGCATCGGGTGTGCACGAAACATCTGTCAAGGCAACAGGTGTGCCTGACAGCAAAACAGGTGCATCTGACATGCACGAAGAATCTCGTTTAGTGCATCTGGTGTGCACCAAATCACATCTCATAACATGCGCCCAACATGCGCTAAAAAATCCAAATCCGGTGCATCCATCATGCACGAAACAAATATCGAGCATCACCATCGAAATAGAAGTCCAGTGCATCCAAGTGCACAAAATACGAATCACTGCACTATAAGCATACATGAACTATGCAGAGTGCAAAAATCAAATCGTGTGCGTGCATACGCACAAAATCAACTCAAATGTCTAAGCCCCATAAAATCACAAACATGTGAAACCAAGGCACGAAGACGATAACAAGTGCAACGACTTTGCGAAAATCGTAAATACTCAATCATCAAAATCAGATCAGGCTAATAAATTCCCCAAAACATCGAAATCAAATATGGCGGAATAGCTCTCCTCTAGCACGTCCTCCAATAATCTCGGGCCAACTGTCGTGGTCATCGTAGCATATCTCGTCGACGATCCTGAACTCTGGCCTACTAGTGTGCGTAACATGACCACTCCTGGGTCCAAGTCTTCTCTGTGGATTACCAAATCTCACGATCCATCGGCTCATCGGCCTTATCAGGTGTGCTAACGGGGTCGATTCCATTCTGGCACTTCTCTGGCCATCTCTCGGGCAATCATCGTGACCACTCGTAAAGCAACATGTCACTGGCGTCGGCCTCTGGCTCTCTGAATGTACGTGACACATCTGATCCTGGGTGCAAGTATTATTGCAGCAGTGTCCTGAAAGGAATCCTACTCAAGGTCTCTTCCAGTCTCATCTCTGCCAACTGTCCGGAAGTCATCGTCCTTTACTATATCTGCTTCTTGTTCCGGAACGGCTGCATACTCATCACGACTCCTTCTAGAAGGTATATCCATTTACAATGCCTCGGTATGCGCATCGCATTTCTGATGTCGGCGGAGTGGAACGTCGTCTCATCTAGATCTGGTACGAACCTCTTACTCCACTTTTCTCTAATGTCGACTGCTTCGGACCCGTCTCGTCGTGGCTGCATGGACTAAGCTCCAACGGTTATCCTCGTATCTGGAGTCTCCCAAGAAATGTATCTCACCACCTAACATCCGAATTAAGTCGAACCATTCGATCGATTTGTCAAAACCTCATAATCCTCCAAGAGCTCAACATCGTGGGTACAGTATAATAGTATCGAGTACGTACCACAGCATCGGTGGTCTAACCGTAGAATGGGAAACCAAGTCTCACTAATGGCGTCGCAGAACTGCGGCAAACCCTAAGGTCAAAAGGCTTTCACACGGTCATTATGTCGAGTTAGGGTTTCATTCTTCTAGAGGGTCCATAGAATTGCCTGCATGTCTTTTCGAATACTTTAAACTTGAAATAATAGGTTTCTGACATTCGATCGTCTCTGTAGACTTTCCACGTCTCTGCGTGAAATCGTCTCTAACTGGAATCAATTTATCTGATGATCTCGCATCGGGGTAGCGAATGATCCACATGTCCTAGTCATTTATTCTTGGTGACTAGCGATCTTCTATCATCTCTTAGTACCACTCGTACTGCAATAGCTCCAACATCTGGGCGATATCCTGTCGTTTGCAGTAAAACTAGCTCGCTCGTCTGCACGCTGAGCCGTGCCTCAATCATCATGAATGAGCAATACATCAACGGTCATCAAAATCTGGCTGGCCTCTATCAGTGGCTCAATCTTCTGGTGCTAATCCGCACGTCCGAGTAATCTCATACAGCGATCCATCCATCGCTCGTGGCACAAAGCACAATCAAAAGACACATCTCTACAATAATGTGTCGCCAGGCTCACGCCATGGTCAGTCCTCGTTCGTAACGAGTTCATGCTGACCGCAACTCTAGCCGTAGCTCTCCCTGCCCGTAATCGTGGCAGCAAAACCGAAACTGGTACCGATGAGGCTAGATCAGGAAGGAATATGATACTGAACAAGGAAATGTACATCCTAAGGCTTCTTAAGTGGAGTGGCGTATCGTAAATATGCCGCGGACATACCACGATACGTCACTCTACTTTAGTTACCTATTCCATCAACCAAGGGTCATCCTATACTCCGAAGGTAAAACCTAACGCTCTGATACCAACTTTGTCACGACCCGAAATTACGGAACATGACCGGCACTTAAGTTACGAACGTCTCAAGGCGTCCGTAAAATAAGTAAGCCGAAGCCCAGAAATCCAAACCAAGAGAAGTAGTAGAGTGTAGGAAAAACCATAGGTGAATCAACCTGTAAGCAACATAATATACAACGCCTAAAGGCGAAGATCTCAACAGAAATGAAACTCAACCAGCAAGAACCCATGGAAATATAACACGCGACTCTAAGGTCGAAAGAATAAATATCACTGGTCTCTATCTCAATAAGTACATGTTTTGGTTGATGGAACTTCTAGATACAACTGAATATAATATACAATGTATAATGATGGGTACGATACAAATAACCCACCTACTAGCAAGTCACCTGAAATAAGCTGTGCCCGCAAAGCCGTAATGAAATCCGTACGGCAACACCTGCATGAAACTGGGGCACAACGGGGGTGAGTTGCCAACTCGTGAGTAGAAAAAGATCTACGAACAGAAAATCGCATGTATGACGCAACCTAGGTCATACGATCATAATATAAATAATCCTCAAATATATAACCAGTAATCTCTAACCATGGCTAATGTAAATATCTAACCCAAGTGTAATCCCATATGTCTGTGCCAGTGCATCAGGTGGCAATATATCATATGAATGATGTATGAATGCATGAAACAGAATGCATGTACTGAAGAAAACTGCTTTTGTAACTTTGTGAGATTTCTGTATTTTTAAAATGAGGTATCACGATGAAATCAGTATAAAACAGTGCCTAGCATCGGCACAAAACATAAGTCTCAGTATCTCGATACCTCTGTATCACAATCTCTGTACCTCAATATCTCGAAATCTCAATGTCTCAATCACAAAATCTAGGGCGCCGTCAGTCCAGATCGGCCCCTACCATCCATCTCAAGACTACGACGGTATCCTCCGGATATCCGACGTGTCGGGTAATATCACCGGTAGGTAGTGCTCCCCTGCACAGGCTCAACGCCATCATCTGCGATCTTCTTGCCCCGGGGTACCGCACCGGGTCCACCATGTACCCGCAATCGGTCTCATCCGCCTCCTCGATTCGGGTTTCACATGTCACTCTCAGCACCGAGAAAACACATGGTGAACGCACTGAAATATCATATCAAGGGTAACCGGGTTTTTAAAACATTTACACAATCTCTTTGAGATACCCACGGTTCCCAAATCCAGAAATAACATAGAAACAGCATATCTCAATGCGTATAATCAGGAAGCATGATGTATGTGACATATAAATGGAATGCAAGTGTAACAGTATGTCCTGCAACATGAATAATAGTATGCACATACAAGGGTCATATCCTGATGCAATAATACTACTGTGTAGTGACATGGCAATTACCGATGAAGATGTGTGTGAACTGGCAAGTAAGTGTATGTGGAACATACGCATCATCGGTAATGGTGCTGGTGTCCTAACAGCATGATATCAATAATAGAATATGAATCATAACAGTATGTGATGCAGAGCAACAATAATAATATGCGGGAGCTGAAATACTGAACACCATGATCGCTAAACTGCATCTAATGTCATAAAGGTCATGTAGCTACAATACTACAAGGCTGAGCTAAAGCTAGTAGTAGGTAAGGGAAACTGCCTAACCTCTGAGTCGATACATATATATATATACATATATATAGTCGGTGATCCCGCCTCGATCATATCACATCCGATACTGTGTCCCTATAATCGGTTATTCCCAAGTCAAATAGGCGGATCAAACATCAAAATATAGCTCGTACGTAAATCCGTCGTACGGCCTCCCAAATCTGGGTACGGGTCAATATCACATTTGTCATATCATTCATCGAGTATTCTCTTTATCAATTATCATCATCTGGGCACTAACCTATGTTTAGTACAATTCCAACATCATCGCTATAATCAAGATCTAACTACTGATCGACAATCCCGTATAAATCGATATCATCAGCACATATCATCTCAAGGAGTATACCCCGCCCAAGGCGGCCTATTAGAAATATCCTGTCATATCATATCATATCATATCTCGTATTATAATCACATGTCGATCATTTACATATTTGTATCACTATTCCTATGGCATCATTATCCCAAAATCCGCTAAGGCATCAAGGTGTATCTAAATCATGAATTTTACTATCATAACAGGTCATATCGCCGATATCATAATCTCAGATCAACTCATCGACTCATATCAATCCCATGTATCATCCTCAAATCTTTAATAAACACATAGCCTCATATCCAAGTGAACACATGTCCATAACGAATCCCATAAGAATATATGAAGTGAGGATGTATGCAAATATGTATATGTGTGCATGTATGTGTAGTGCACCCACTACCCTATGGTTTCGTAACTTTTCACCAATCCAATATACCAATATCCATCTTAAATCATCAATAATTTCCCGAACAACATATAATAATAATTGTAGGTGTGTATACGCATCCGTATACATTACCACGGACTGTGGGGGTGCTATACGCCATCCACCCGACTTCTCCCCGTAGATATAAATCTACTCACCTAGTTATGTGTTCCGGTGCCGATGTCGTCATTTGCGTCTCCAACGCCTCGATGTCATGTGAGTACCTATAAGAATATCACATGCTAAAATACATGAAAACCATGTCGGAAACCAAAATGGTGCACACTACGCCCATAGGTAAAAACCTGTGACCTTGTGGGCAAAAACAGCCAATATCCACTGTCGTCGACGTCCGAACGCCACCCGACAGATACGAATCATCGAATATCAAAATCCATACAAAAACACGTCGTAAAACATACGCCAACTCATGAAAATGAACCCAGATTTTATCCTAACAGGAACCAGTCAAAACTAGACATGCCGGGGGTCAATTTTACATGAAAAGGGCCTGTGCACGCAAAACGAGGCATTTTTATACAGGTCTGGCCGCAAATTGCGGCCAGAATGAGGTAATTTGCGGCCGGAGTTTTGAATTAGTGGCTAAGGCTTTTGGTAGGGGTTCCAGGGTGCCTGCACAGCTCACTGACATGTCTACTTTTCTCTAGGAGGCCCCGGGTGAAAGCAGATTTCAGAAAGGCCTCAAAATCGACAAAAACGGTAAAATACGCCAAGTCGAATAACTCTGGTAAATACTTGGATTTTAGAGTAATATTGGTTACAATGGTCTCAAAAGTATCTAATAAGGTTATACTAACGATCAAAACCAATACTAGGTCAAGTTTCACTCAAAATTGCCTAAACTAGCACAATATCACACTAAAACAGTAAACTTTCAGATATTACACCAGAACTGAGCAAGAACTGAGTTGGGATGCGAGATTATACCTCGAGGGGGTCCTAGGAGGAAGGAGAAGGGAAGATGAAGGAAGGAGGAGGGGTTGTGCTGCCGGAGAGTTGCTCCATTGGCTGTTGCAGCATCAGGCTGCTGCTTAAAGCTGATGTTGTTCTTTTTTTGTAGTTGCTGCTGCTGCAATTCTCTCTCTCTCTCTTTTGCTCTTCTTTCTCTCTTTTTTTTTTCTTTCTCATGTGTTGCAGGAGCAGCTGCAACACTTCAAGAAGGGGGTATATATGGTGCATATGATGTGGTGTGATGAGGGTGTGGGTTGTTACTGGTGCTGCTGTTGTTTTGTAGAAACCATGGCTGATTGGTGGCTGAAGTGTTGAAAAATAGGGGTTGTTCTGATGGCTGAAGTCAGATATTGTGGGTGAAAAGATGATGATGAGAGTATAGGTGTGGGGCTATGGTGTTAGGAGCTAGGGGTTGCTGAAGTCCATCATTGTAGGCTGAAAGTATTGACAAAGGGGGGCTGATTAGCTGCTGATTGATGCATGTCTTCAGCTGAATTTAGGGGCTGGTGTGGTGTATCAGCAGTTGATGCGTTGATGGAGGCTGAAGTGGGTGTTTAGGTCAGCAATGGGGGGCTGAAATGTGTTAGGGGCTGATGTATATCAGTTATGGAGCTGATGTAGCTGTTGTAGGGGTTGCTGAATTATTGTTTCAGCTGCTGATGTTGGCTGATGTAGCAGCTGATGTGTTGCTATGGGGCTGAATTTGGAGAATTTGGGGCTGCTGTGTGAGAGGGGGTAAAGAACACAAGGAATAATGATATGGGATGGATCATGGCACATCCTAACCACCTCTCTCTTTCTCCAAAACAATGCTCACAAGACACCAAGCCACCATAGCTCACTTCTCCCTACACAGTCGACATAACCCCAGCTCTAATCAAATGGTTCAACCCACCATGGTCACCTAAACATGGTCCAACCCTAGGCTACCATGACCAAAACAAGAAACAGGTGTAGAAAATGTCATGTGCACATTTTTGCACAAAAAGCCAAAAATCCACTTAGCGATTGTCAATCGCGATTTACACCAAAATAACATATACGTAACCATAAGAGCTTAAAAATGACATACTTCCACAAAATACCCTATTTTAGAATTTCTAAAATTTTCTCCGGAATTTTCACCATTTATCGGTATTTAATTACACCGACTATTAAAATATTCATTAAAAATTATGAAAATTCCCAAAAATAATATTTTATTTTTTTGAAATGTTACAGTTAATTAGATTAATTGGTGTTAATTTTGGTTTGGGCTAGAGTTAATTTGGATTGGGGTTTGGGTGATGATTAGGGTTATGTTGAGTTGGTTTAGGGTTTGGGCTAGAGTTAATTTGGGTTAATTAGGTAAAATAGAGTGTATTTGTGTTAAGGTGTTGATTATGGTTTATTTGGGTTAATTTTGGGTTGATTAGGATTTATTTGGGTTAGGGTGATAATTAGGGTTAATTTGGATTAATTAGCTTAATTTGGGTTAATTAGGTTAATTTACGTTAATTTTGGGTTAATTAGGGATAATTTGAGTTAGGGTGATTATTAGGGTTTAATTTTGGGTTAATTAGGGATAATTTAGGTTAATTAGGGTTAGGGTTTAGGGTGCACTAGTTCCTTCAGTAGGATACTCGATGATAACGTAAACGCACAATTTTACTGTAAATTTAACCCTTCATAGAAGAACATAGTTTTTCCTTTGGTTGAGATTTGCAGAAGCAAATCTCCCCACAAGTTGAGAATTTAATTCTCATCGGGGAGATTTTGTTCCGCAGATTCAAAACTTAGGGGAAAAGAACTAACTTAAAAGAAAATAACAGAAACATATGAGAATTTAATTCCTCCAAAAATTAGAGTTAGGGTTTAGGGTGCACCTGTTCCTTCAGTAGGATACTCGATGAAAACGTAAACGCACAACTTTACCGTAAACTTAACCCTTCATATAAGAACTTAATTTTTCCTCTGGTTGAGATTTGCAGAAGCAAATTTTCCCAAAAATTGAGAATTTAATTCTCATCGGGGAGATTTTGTTCTGCAGATTCAAAAATTAGGAGAAAATAACTAATTTAAAACGAAATAACAGGAACATATGGGAATTTAATTCCTCCAAAAATTAGGGTTAGGGTGTAGGGTGCACTAGTTCCTTCAGTAGGATACTCGATAATAACGTAAACGCATAATTTTACCGTAAACTTAACCCTTCTATAAGAACTTAGTTCTTTTTCTGGTTGAGATTTGCAGGAGCAAATCTCCCTACAAGTTGAGAATTTAATTCTCATCGGGGAGATTTTTTTCTGCAGATTCAAAACTTAGAAAAGAAGAACTAAGTTAAAAAAAATAACAGGGACATATGGGAATTTAATTCCTCCAAAAATTAGGGTTAGGTTTTAGGGTGCACTAGTTCCTTCAGTAGGATACACGATGATAACGTAAACGCACAACTTTACCGTAAACTTAACCCTTCACATAAGAACTTAGTATTTGCTCTGGTTGAGATTTGCAGAAGCAAATCTCCCTACAAGTTTAGAATTTAATTCTCATCAGGAAGATTTTGTTCTGCAGATTCAAAATTTATGGGAAAAGAACTAACTTAAAAAGAAATAATATGAATATATGGGAATTTAATTCTTCCAAAAATTAGAGTTAGGTTTAGAGTGCATCAGTTCTTTCAGTAGGATACTCGATGATAACGTAAACGCACAAGTTTACCGTAAACTTAATTTTTCATATAAGAACTTAGTTTTTCCTCTGGTTGAGATTTGCAGAAGCAAATCTTCCCACAAGTTGAGAATTTAATTCTCATCAGGAAGATTTTGTTCTGCAGATTCAAAAATTAGGAGAAAAGAACTAACTTAAAAAAAAATAACAGGAACATATGAGAATTTAATTCCTCCAAAAATTAGGGTTCGGGTTTAGGGTGCACTAGATCCTTCAGTAGGATACTCGATGATAACGTAAACGCACAATTTTACCGTAAACTTAACCCTTCATATAAGAACTTAGCTCTTCCTCTGGTTGAGATTTGCAAAAGCAAATCTCCCCACAAGTTGAGAATTTAATTCTCATCGGGAAGATTTTTTTTTCCTGCAGATTCAAAACTTAGGCGAAAAGAACTAAGTTAAAAAGTAATAACATGGACATATGGGAATTTAATTCTTCCAAAAATTAGGGTTAGGCTTTAGGGTGCACTAGTTCCTTCAGTAGAATACTCGATGATAACTTAAACGCACAACTTTACCATAAACTTAACCCTTCATATAAGAACTTAGTTTTTCCTCTGGTTGAGATTTGCAGAAGCAAATCTCCCCACAAGTTGAGAATTTAATTCTCATCGGGGAGATTTTGTTCTGCAGATTCAAAACTTAAGAGAAAAGAACTAACTTAAAAAGAAATAATAGGAACATATGGGAATTTAATTCTTCCAAAAATTAGGGTTAGGGTTTAGGGTGCATTAGTTCCTTCAGTAGGATACTCGATGATAACGTAAACGTACAACTTTACCGTAAAGCTAACCCTTCATATAAGAACTTAGTTCTTCCTCTGGTTGAGATTTGCAGAAGCAAATCTCCCTACAAGTTGAGAATTTAATTCTCATCGGGAAGATTTTGTTCTGCAGATTCAAAACTTAGATGAAAAAAACTAACTTGAAAAGAAATAATAGGAACATATGTGAATTTAATCCTACAAAAATTAGAGTTTAACCCTACATAAAGAACTTAGTTCTTCAAAAAAATGATGATGATCCAAGATCCTCAAAATCGAAATCTTGATGATCATCAATGACTAAAATGTCATTAACAGGAGATCACTATCTCTAAGAAAACACAAGAATACCTTGGTGACTCGTTAGTGCTTAGCATTATTTTGAAGCCTCACGTGTTTCCCACATGAGTGCTTCAAACAAACAAAATGAAATAACAGGAACATATGGGAATTTAATTCCTCAAAAAATTAGGGTTTAACCTTTTATAAAGAAATTAGTTCTTCAAAAAAATGATGATTTATTCTTTTCAACCCTACACAAACCACATACACACTAACAACCCTAAACTTAAGAGAAATCATAAATTGAAACACAGATACACAGAATACAACTCATACTTAGGTATCTTTAAATCTAACTTTGTTTATCGATAATTTATTCTTTTCAAGGACAAATTTGTATCTACGAATTTTCTTCTTTGTCTGTAACCATCCCGTTCTTAGATTTCTTAATATAGTCATCATAACCTACAATTTATATGTTATACAGTCTAATATGGCCCATGAGTACATCAGAGTTTAGGACTGGATGTACGTGGATTGGCAACAACGTATGAAACCTAAGTTTTTCGCAGGAGTTGCTGCTTTCATTGAATTTGCACGCGCACATAATAAGATCGTGTTAGAGAAGATTCTATGCTCGTGCGATAGATGTGGGAATAAGTACTGGCAGAAGGTAGAATTTGTAGAGCTTCATATCGTTAAACATGGTTTTACAAGATTTTATACAACTTGGCTATATCACGGGGAAGGACAAGAAGAAGACGGTAATGCAACAGAAGAAGAAGGAAAAGACGGTAATGTGGCAGAAGAAGAACACAATAACTTCTTTCCAGGAGAAGAAATGGAGGATATGATAGATGATGCCCTAGGTGATAGTATTGCGACCGAAGATGACATTCCTTCCGGTCAAGGACCGCGTGCGGATAAGTATGAAAAGTTCATTGTCACGTCCCGAAAGTACGGAATATGACCGGCACTTAAACTACGAAACGTCTCGAAGCGTACGTAATCTAAGTAAGCCGAAAACCCAGAAAACCAAACCAAGAAAAGTAGTGGAGTGAAGGAAAACCAACTAAAAGCAAGTAGTTTTAATAGCATAAGCCGAATTATGCATTTTTTAAAAACATCAAATATTTCCTGAAAATTTCGGCAGAGTCTCCTTTGTAAATACTGGCCCCTAAACGGGATACAACATGAATAGTATACGAAATCAATAAAAAGGCATTCCCAAGCGGGAGCTAGCTCTTCGTCAATCGACGGTCACAACCACACAAGCAATATAATATACAACGCCAAGGGCGAGGATCAAAACTCAAAAGAAAACTTAAAACAGCAAGAAATCCAAAGAAGTACAACGCGCGACTCTAAGGTCGAAAGAATAAATATCACTGGACTCTATCTTTGAAATAAATACATGTTTGGTTGATGGAACTTCTAGATACAACTGAATAATAATATACAAAGTATAATGATGGGTACGATACAAATAAACCCACATACTAGCAAGTCACCCGAAAAGAAACAGTGCCAGCAAAACCGTAATGAAACCTGTACGGCAAAACCTGCAAGAAACTGTGGCACAACGGGGGTGAGTTGCCAACTCGTGAGTAGAAAACATCTACGAACAGAAATCGCATGAACAACGCAATCCTAAGTCATACAATCATAATATATCCTCAAATATATAACCACCAGCCTATAACAATGGCTAGGGTATACCTCTAAACAACGGTAATACCAAGTGCTCGTGTCAGTGCCTCAGGTAGCAATATATCATATGGATGAGGTATGAATGCATGAAACATAATGCATGTGCTGAAGAAAACTGCTTTCATAAATTAGTGAGATTTCTGTATCTTTTTAAAAGAGGTATCATAAATGAAATCAGTATAAACAGTGTCTAGCATCGACATAAAACATAAACCTCAATGTCTCAAAATCTCAGGCTCCGGCTATCCGGACTGGCCTGTATCATCAAATCTCAATACCTCAATAGCTCGAAATCTCAATGTCTTAATCTCAATATCTAGGGCGCCGTTAGTCCAGACCGGCCCCTACCATCCATCTCAAGACTACGACGGTATCCTCCGGATATCCGACGCGTCAGGTAAAATCACCGGTCGGTAGTGCTCCCCTGCCAGGCTCAACGCCATCATCTGCGATCCTCTTACCCCGGGGTGTAAGTCCATGTCACGCACCCCACAAACTTGCGGGGAGGCGGAATATATGAAAAACGATTATCAACACGGACTTGAGCGCATGAATCGTTTCTAAAACGTTACTAGCAAACTACGAAAGGTTTAACTACCCGGATACGAAGTTATACCTCACGATACTTGTCCTTCGGGTCTTCATCGCGGTCCTCCACTCCTCGTAGGCTTCTTGGAACATCGGCACCTCAACGGCCTCCTCGAATCAAAGATGATCCACCCGAGAGCTCCTATGCCAAGCTTTATCTCTAACTTGAGATAACTAGGTTGCTCAAAGTGCTAATCTAAGCTACCTAGGGGATATAGAGTGAGGTTATGGATGTATTAGTCTAGCTAACCCTTGATCTCAACACATGAGAGGTTAGGGTTTGAAGAGAGAGTGAGCTTGAGAGGAGAGAAGGTGAAGATGATAATGATAATGAGATAATGATCTATCATAATATATATGAAGCATTATTATTTATCCAAAAATAAAATAAAAGATTTAACAACCATGCTTCATAAATACATATGAGTGATTCATCTCTATGAGTCATTAAGCATTTATGATGCATTAATGACATGGATGAATCACACAAATGAGTCACTAATCTCATTTAATGCAATGCCACCTTACCCCCCCCAAGTCACCACTCTTCTAGAAGCTTCCCGACAAATTACGAGAATGCCCCTCCAATCCTTGAAAACACAGAAAAACTTTAGACTGTATAAATCCAATAACCCGATACTAGAATCTGGCTTAAACCAAAGCCGGCTAGTAAAAACTGTCCGAAAAGTCGTACGTGCGTAAACACACGTACGCGTCCGAACCCTTGTCGTAATACCATACGACCTCTATATCGTTTCGCCTGGAGCAGGGAAAATCTCTGTGTGGGACTCTAAAGACTCAACACTACGCTGGCAGTAGGTTTAACCACAGACCGCAAGCGGCACTAGCTGTACGTAACGGTCCCCAGGTAGATGTCGATAAGAAGGCCGATGAAGAAAACCATCCGAACTCCTACTGAGCCTGATGTGACAATCTCCGTACAGTCCGGTCTGTTCGTCTAAGAATATTGCATATTAAGCCTAGGGGGCGGCAAGCGTCAGTCCCCTAATAGCTGTATAAGTCGTGTCGGAGCGTAGCCCATTACACCCTGAGAAAACTACTGAAACCTACCAGTAAATCTTGCTTGCCCTGGCCAGGGACTTTGCGTAATGGCTCTCTGACACAGCGCGATATCAACTCCCAATACCAGGAGAGAAGAATCCTGTCTAACTGCCACTGCCTCCAAGTGCTCGGGACTGCACCTAACTGCTACCTGTTTGCATGACTCCTTTGAGCCGTGGTAGGGTAGCAATCTAAGAACAGTGGGACACACTCGAGGCGAAGTAGCAGTGTCAAGTCTGCGGACTATGCTGTACTTATGTCACCTGAGAACTGTTAACCAACGATGGGTATAATACTAACCAATCAATTCCCCTGCGAGTCCTGTCCGGTGTACCCGTAACCTAACGAGCACCTGTATACTATCTCCAGTACGACGTACTGACGGCTGTGGGACAGACCATCTCCCCAACTGGGATGAGAAGCGTACACACTTAGTCTACTCCGGAATATCGATGCCCTGTCTCGATAATCCTACGACTAGGGACAAGTATAGGATGTTGCTTATAGACTACCCAGCCCCCACTAGTGTGACTGCCATCACAACGCTGGTAATCAAGCAAAGATCCTATGGGCTCTACTAATATGTATAAGTGATACGCTACAAGAAACATATGCACATATTAAAGTAGACACAAACCAAGTAACATACTACCATTTTTAGCAAGACTGTATATACAACTGTGAATATCCCAAGCTTCCATTAAGTAATATACATACAGGTATGATACAATAATGGCCCCTAGGGCATATACACTAACAATCTCCCACTTGCACTAGGGCCATGAGCTGGCATATCGTAGACCTATCATCTCGAATAGCCTCTCGAACTGCGTCTGAGGAAGGGCCTTTGTGAATAGATCAGCAATGTTATTCTCTGTCTCTACTCTTTTCACCTCGATCTCCCGGCGATCTATGATCTCCCTGATATGGTGGTACCGCCTTAAGATGTGTCTGGACTTCTGATAGGACCTAGGTTCCTTCGCTAAAGCTATAGCGCCATTGTTGTCACAATACAGAGGTATTGGATCAACACTGGTAGGAACCACCTGAAGTTCTGTGAGGAACTTCTTCATCCAGACAGCTTCTTTTGCGGCATCGCAAGCAGCTATGTACTCTGCTTCCATCGTTGAGTTAGCAACGGTCTCCTGTTTGGAACTCTTCCAACAGATCGCCCCTCCATTGAGGGTAAAGACATAACCCGACATGGATTTGGAGTCATCTTTGTCACTCTGGAAGCCGGAGTCGGCAAAGGCCTCCATCTGGAGGTCTTTTCCGCCATACACCAAGAACATTTCCTTAGTCCTCCTCAGGTACTTGAGAATGTTCTTTACTGCTATCCAGTGCTTCTCCCCTGGATTTGCCTGATACCGGTGATTGAATGATTTTTGTTGTGTATGTTGGAAAATTGTATAGAAATCACAACCAAAAATATTTGACCGCAATCAATAACGGTGTCGGTTGTAGCGCGTTAGCGAGTGCGGATCGTCCACAGGGAAAGTGTAATCGTTCGTCTTTCGAATTAGATGAGTCGAAACTTTAATGAAAAGAAAACAAACAATTCATGATTTATATTTGAAGTTCAAGAATTAGAAAATCTAGATCTAATAACAAGAAAAAGATAGAATCAAGAATTGATAGTTTGATGATTTTTCCAAACCAAATATCAAGAATCGAAATGAGGCTCGTAGGAATCGATCGGATCTATAGATGTGATGTAATCTTACAATTACGTATTCTTATCCTTCGATGAATTGATACTAGATCGATGATAATCGATCAAGAATTAGGGATTTCTTATGAAACTAGAGTTTCATCTTATCTCTTGTTCTTTCGTCGATATCATTCATATTCTAGCCTCTAGTAAATTCAAGAAACGATCGTAGATCCCTAATTTCGAGCGATCACAATCAAGAAAGCATCGCAACAAAACTAGGTCATCGATTCTTGAATTTGCTAGGGTTTACAAAGCTCGTAGGACTTAAAAATCGTATTAAGATTTGTTATATCATCATTCTATTGATCGTCTCGGCTCCTTTACGAGCGGAGTTTTACTCAAACATCACAACAAGAATCACAATAACAAATTGAGATCGAATCATGATGCAAGAATTTAAAGAAAGCAAGATTAAAGAATTTCACATTTTATTTATATCAACAATTTCATTACATTCGCTCAAGAAGTACAAGAGGAAGAACTCGATCGTCGATTTGGCTTCGCTCGGCTCCGTGAGTCGCGGATCGGCTTGGATCACTTGCTCGATTGGAGATCGGCTCCGCTCCTAAAAGGTTGAAGGGCTTCTCGCTTGATTGGTACTCGGGATCTTGAATTTGGAGTGGAATTAGGGTTAGGGTTTCGCACAAGTCTTGTCACTAGACTTGTGGAAGAAGATGAAGAATTAGAGATTTAGGAATATGAAAGATTTGCTAACAAAGGATTGATTACCTAAAAAATTCATTCCTTTAACCCTAGGTCTAGGCTTCTATTTATAGACATCCCAACCCTAGATCTAGGATTTCAAATTTTAAGTTTCCCTCCAAAAGTTTGTTGAGGAAATTTGAATTTCCCTCCAAAAGTTAGTTAGAGGAGAAGCTTCTAGATTTGATTAGTTAAGAGCTTAATTAGGATTAGCCTTGCTTAATGATCTTTGCTGATCTGGTAGAAGCTTCGAGATAATTATGGAATTTGACGTGTCTTTCTGAGCTTCTGGGACTGAGATAGGAATTATGCCCTAAAAATAAACTGCTGACGTGGCAAGAATGCGGCGGATCCGCGGCGCAAGCAGTCTCCCGCCGCGGATCCGCGGCGCTTTATGAGCCTTGGGGATTGGGCTTTCTGGTACAGGCTTGGACTGATTCTTGGGCCTTTTTAGGATATATTGATTTGTATAATTCCTTCTGAATTGCTACCAGATCTGAAATCATTGAGTTGGCGTATTTTTGATCAGCTCTTTTGGCTTTTCTTCCGGATTTTCCTGCACAATTTCTCAAGACAAGTGTTGCGCAATATAGAGATGATGCGATGCCATGAAATGCAGTCAATTTCCTTTATAGTGCCGGTTTTAGAGTCTAACACATGCAATCTGATATTTTACGACTGATTTGCTAATATGTGAAATATGAATACCGAACACTTCTAAATGAGTGAAAAAGATGTGGAAATTGCCGTGTTAAAAATACATTATTTTCGACTGATCAAATTCCCCCAAACTTAATTTCGATCGTCTCGAGCGACTGTTTTATTAAAAAGAGAAGGAGAAAATAAAGAAAGAGAAAAACTAACTAGCACACTTTCGTAGGCAACACGATTGCACTGAGCACGTGCAACAGGCCTTTAAACCTCTAGGTGTCCCTAGTAGGAGGAGTGTTGTCTCCTGAGGGTTTTCAGCGGATTGCACCCACAAAATCCAATAATAAAAGGAAGATCATGAATATTACAAAAGACAAGAATTGTAAAAGAAAAGCTTTGAAAATTAGGGTTTTCAACTAAGCTAGCTTTTCGGTTGTCATGAGCCCTATCTTAATGGTCATGAAAAGATGTCAGAAATCACGTCCTCCCTCAATAATGTTAGTTATATGTATGCCCTAGAGGCCATTACTATACATAGGATGTATATTGTAATGGATGCTTGGACGTATATAGGGAGGACTTTCTTGCTCGACATGATAGTATGCTATCTGGTTACTCTTTACCTTAACGTGTATACTGATTGTCTCTCTGTTACATGTTGGTAAAGCCCTTAGGATGTGTGTATCGAGACGGGGCATCGATATACTAGAGTAGACTAGCGTATACCTTCTCGACTAGGGACTTTGAAGGATGTACTTATAGACTACCATGTCCCCACCAGTATGATCCGCATCATAGTCCAGATAGTCAAGTACACATCCTAAGGGCTTTACCAACATGTAACAGAGAGACAATCAGTATACACGTTAAGGTAAAGAGTAACCAGATAGCATACTAATTGTCTCTCTGTTACATGTTGGTAAAGCCCTTAGGATGTGTACTTGACTACCTGGACTATGATGCGGATCATACTAGTGGGGACATGGTAGTCTATAAGTACATCCTTCAAAGTCCCTAGTCGTGGGTGTATCGAGACGGGGCATCGATATACCAGAGTAGACTAGGGACTTTGAAGGATGTACTTATAGACTACCATGTCCCCACTAGTATGATCCGCATCATAGTCCAGGTAGTCAAGTACACATCCTAAGGGCTTTACCAACATGTAACAGAGAGACAATTAGTATGCTCTCTGGTTACTCTTTACCTTAACGTATATACTGATTGTCTCTCTGTTACATGTTGGTAAAACCCTTAGGATGTGTACTTGACTACCTGGACTATGATGCGGATCATACTAGTGGGGACATGGTAGTCTATAAGTACATCCTTCGAAGGTATACGCTAGTCTACTCTGGTATATCAATGCCCCGTCTCGATACACCCACGACTAGGGACTTTGAAGGATGTACTTATAGACTACCATGTCCCTACTAGTATGATCCGCATCATAGTCCAGGTAGTCAAGTACACATCCTAAGGGCTTTACCAACATGTAACAGAGAGACAATCAGTATACACGTTAAGGTAAAGAGTAACCAGATAGCATACTAATTGTCTCTCTGTTACATGTTGGTAAAGCCTTTAGGATGTGTACTTGACTACCTGGACTATGATGCGGATCATACTAGTGGGGACATGGTAGTCTATAAGTACATCCTTCAAAGTCCCTAGTCTACTCTGGTATATCGATGCCCCGTCCCGATACACCCACGACTAGGGACTTTGAAGGATGTACTTATAGACTACCATGTCCCCACTAGTATGATCCGCATCATAGTCCAGGTAGTCAAGTACACATCCTAAGGGCTTTACCAACATGTAACAGAGAGACAATTAGTATGCTATCTGGTTACTCTTTACCTTAACGTGTATACTGATTGTCTCTCTGTTACATGTTGGTAAAGCCCTTAGGATGTGTACTTGACTACCTAGACTATGATGCGGATCATACTAGTGGGGACATGGTAGTCTATAAGTACATCCTTCAAAGCCCCTAGTCGTGGGTGTATCGAGACGGGGCATCGATATACCAGAGTAGACTAGCGTATACCTTCTCGACCCATACAGATAGGCGATGGATGATCCCATATCCATTGGTGTTTGACATCAGAGATGATATACGGGTGCTCAGTGGAGACTGGGTACACTGGACGGACTCGCCGAGAACTCCCAGATGGTATTATACCTTACGTCAGATGGCAGTTCTCTGGTGACACTGGTACAGAGTAGTCTGTTGACCCGAGATCGTCATAGAGTCTTGTGTGGTTCCCACTGTGCTTTGATTTCCACCTTACCACGTCCAAGAGGGCGTGCAAAACGGTGGCTTTTGGGTACAGTCCCGAATCACATGGAGGCAATGAGCGATAGGAGGGGATTCGTCTCTCCCGGTATAGGGGGTTGATGTTGTGCTGTGTTCGATTGGCTATAACCGGAAATCCCTGGCCAGGGTTGCTGAGATTTACTGGTAGGTGTTACCAGTAGTTTCTCGAACTGTTATAGACCTCATATCGACATGACTTATCGAGCTATTGGGGTCTGACGTTTACCACCCCTAGGCAAGATATGCGACATATCAGACGACAAGACCGGACTGTACGGTAAGTGTTACTGGTTGGATTCACAGGAGTGTGGGCGGGCTTGCTCGTCGATCTTCTGATCGCTCAATACCCGGGTGGCCGTTACGTTTAGCAGACCGCTTGCGGCTTGTGGGTGCTTGATATGATCATCATCTGCTGCCGGCGTATTGATGAGTCTTTAGAGTCCTACACAGAGGTTTCCTGGCTCAAGCGAAACGAAATAGGAGCGCATATGAGATATGTGCGGGACCGAGAATAATGCGTGTATATGATACCGTATTCCATTCTCGCGATGAATGTATCGATTGGTTGTATGCGATATAACCTAGTTATCGAATCAAGGATTGATTCGATAAATCAATACATTGGATACTAGTCGGTTATGTGCGACATGACCGGATCATTGAATCAAGTGTTGATTTAATGATTTAATGTATAATTATATATTTGATATATTACTTTGCATTAACTAGTATTGGTTCACTTTAAATGGATTTTCTCACTTGAAGTTCACAAGTTGTATATGTGATATACTTTTGTGCACTTGATTGTATCATGTTTGATGATACATGCTTACTTGAGTTTGTGTAAAGATTAAACCATGGTTATATGAGTGGTTAGGGTTTTGGTTTATTTACTTATTCATTTATTTATTTCTTTTGTTCATTTTGACAAAAGAAAATGATAAAGAGAAAATGGTGGCTTTCTTTGTTTGATATTGAAGCTTCATGAAGCTTTGACTAAGTCACCATTTTGTCTCATGCTTAACCCTAACCATTCCACTTAACCCTAGTTCATTCTCTACACTTGACCATGGTTGGATTATGATAAGTATTCATTTTATTTTCTTTTTGAGATATACTTATCATAATATACTTCATCTTCTTCTTCTTCTTCTTCTTCAAGAAGAAGCTTGCCTCCATCAATGGCAACTTGAGAAAATGAGTGAGAAATCCAATTCTAAAGTGAACCCACTTCCTATTTCTTCATCCTCTACCTCTTGCCAAGTAGTATAGGGTGTTTTTTTTCACAAGTTTCATGACTTGGTGAAGTGGGAGCTTGATCTTGTGATGCCTCGACGTAGATCATCTTCGGCATCGTAGTCGATGACCTAGCCCGCCCATTTTTCCGATGAAGCCGACGCTAGAGCCCAGGATTCGATTTGGACAGCGAGGAGACTTCATTACGGAGCTATGGAGGTGGAGGACCGGATCTACAAAGGTTGTATTTCGTTCTCTTAGTAAAGTAGTTTACTAGTTGCATCTTTCGCCTAAATATTTAGTTAACGATCCGTATTAGGGTTTCTCGGCACCCGTAAAATTTGAAATTGGCATGGTTGATGCCACGTGAGACCTCATTTGAGTGCCTAGGAACCCTACAGTAGTATCAGAGCCTAGCTAGAGCCTTAGGCGACGCGTAGACGAAGTTTGAAACCCGATCGACCCGAAACCCTAACATCAAAGTGCTCTCTGGACTTTTTCTAAAAACTGGGTTTTTTCCAGATTAAAAATTCTTTAAAATTTCAGCAGGAAAAACTATGAATTACGATGCAAAATTTTTTGAGTGAAGCTGCTACAGTGCGGCGGAACCGCGGCAGAAGCTTGGCTTCTGCGGCGGTTCCGCGGCCAATATATGTTATCACTGTTTAATTTTTGCACAGTAATTCATGTTTTCAGGTGTTGAGTTTTCTGGGAATTTTTAATATTTATTCAAGAGTTGAATTTTCTGGGGTTGTTTTGGGGATTCGATGAATCGATCGGATTATTTAACTTTGTCTATTTGGCTTTCCGGATATTTTTGAATATGTTAAAAAGTTCGACCGGATATAAATACCCACTTTTTCCCCTGCCGGAAAATTTCCAAGTGTTGGATTTTTCCGTAGTTTAACGACGTTCTAAGTAGTGCAAGTAACGCGATGGTCCCTCTAGAAGACAACAAACCTTAACTCGATTATGTGACCGTCTTGAACTGCCCTTTGAACCTTCGGGTTTGGGGCAGTACGGCGTGCCACATGTGAGGCGTTGGCTTGACCCTTCTACGGCTGGACCGTTGGTACTGAGGCACGAACTGAATGTTTTTAGACTTATTTCATGTGTTGAGCTGTATCGGGAAAACTTGGGTGTTTGTCTGTTCGATCGAAAAGTTTAACATTTTCTATTTATCTGGAATGGGATACAATAATTGGAATTCACAATAAGTTATGAGATAACTAAATGAATATTATAAACATAGCAGTTTAGTCTCACTTGATCGGTTGCTACGGAATTTTGATGTGATCAAAAGTCCGTCGCAATCACGTAGCGTACGCGGATACTCGCCGGGTAAACTTAATAGACAGCCTCACTCCATAGCCCCGACCAAGTGACTGTAGGAGAACCCCGTCGCCGAAAGCATCCGTTCCGGTGCTCGCGGCAGCGGTGTTCCGCCTTGGTGCACTTCATCGACGGTATCGGGGGTGCGGCCGTGTACTGAAGTTTGCGACGAGCATTCGATCAGGATGTCGGGAATCTTGTTGAATTGCCCGACTTGATATTGAAAAGAGTTTTCGATAATGAGACTAAAATGCGGGGTTTATAATTGTTAGGCATGCGATGTCTAAGGAATTCATTTGATTAGGCATGCGATGTCTATGGAGGTTGCGGATTCCAACTGTTGTAGTTTTACACTTTCTTTTCTGTGACCGTAAGTGTAATATGTGATATCGCCGGTTTCGTTGCTATATGTCAACGACAATTGGGATGGACATATTTACTTACGTTGATGACATGTGATGTAATGTGTTGCTGGATATGTTATATTGGATCGTCGTGTTTGAATAGCCGGGGTTTTTTTTATGTGAGATGAGTGTTTTTCATTTTCATTCATGTAAAAACTTGTATGTAATATTCTTTTATTGGGGCACTTCCAGGTTGCGGAAGATGTCACCTTTTGTATATTATTTACTTTTCCGCACTAGGATAGACCCAAGGAGGAGAGCACAAGTAACCGGGTTCTGGAGTCCAGTGGGAGACCAACTCGAGGAGTAGAGTCCGGGTCTCCTAACTCCAGAATTGGTAGGGTTGCTTGCCGCTCTCGTAGGGGTCTAGGGGTGTGGGTTTGGCTATTCATCACGACCGTGGAATCCGTGTTTTATACTGGCTCGTATTGAAAACACGGACGTCCTAGTATATCCAATATTTCATATGTTTCTTCTGCTGCGATATCTGTGATGTGATCATGTGATGTTCTGTGATAGATACAGTATATAGTATATATGATATATTATATAGATGTTACTTATGTTTTACACCCGTGCTAGCCCTGTCCTGCTCTGCCGTTAGTTACCTAACCTAACGGTGCACGAGGGGACATCGAGGCGAATGCGGATGGCATAAGTGTACGTCGTATTTATCTGTGATGTTTATGTACTTAAATGATGGGACTTCATTAATGAGATTAATGAAAGAAAAGAAACCTAAGATGTTGTAGAATCGAATTTCAAAATAAAACAGGTAGCTACAGTTTTTGCTTTGCACAGCGATATATGTGATATATCCTGCACCTTATTCGATGAGGAAAGAACCGAGATCCCTTCATCGGGAGTGACTCCTTTAGCAATAACTGGCTGATGCTACACACTCGGTTTGTCTTTTGATTGCTTTTAAGAGTTTTTGCTTTGCACAGCGATATATGTGATGTATCCTGCACCTTATTCGATGAGGAAAGGACCGACGATCCCTTCACCGGGAGTGACTCCTTTAGCAAAACTAGAAAAGCCTAAAAAACACTCCATTTTTAAAATCATTTGATTCTACAACGATATAAAGTTCATTACGCAAAAGGTTTTCTTAAAAACCTGACGTAGCCCTCCGTCATTTCAGATAAGTCCTAGTTAGTATTCGTGCTGCGTTTGTTGACTCAGTCAAGGCGTAGTGTGCGGTAGCTGATTAGTGCTTATCTGCAAAGCATATGATGCGATTGGATTAGGGTAGTCGTGCGGCCTTGTTGACTCAGTCAAGGGTCGTGCGGGTGGGTTTAATTCAATCGAGAAATGACGGGTTAAACTTTACTTGCGGTCTATGGTTTGTTGACTCAGTCAAGGTCATAGATCGCATGGGGCAAAATATTATCGGGAATTTCAAGTGTTGAAATTTGCAATGAGATTGCATACCTTCTATGAGATAGTTGGATCCCGATACCCGCTGCGAGTAAGAGTTACTCCTAGGAGAGTTTTATACATTACAATTAGCCGATCAAGTAGGTGTCTAGAAAGGTGTCAACGAGGTTACGCCTCTGGGAAAACGAGGTTTACATTAATTAGGTTCGTGCGAAAGCACGGGGGACCTCCCTCAAAGTACCGACACTGGCCTGGCTGAAAGATTGGCGAACTTGTAGTGTGTAATTAATCCCGGCTAGTCTTTCCTTTTTGGGTTTGAAGGAAGATTTGATAAAAAGCAGTGGGAGCCATCCTGATTAGATAAAATAATAACCAATCTATTCTTGCAAGAGCGCATGCTGAGTGTTTTCTTCTCTCTCTCTCCAGGTAGCGACCATATCACGCCTTAATCAAGATAATAATACGGAATATTGACTGAACCCGCTTGTTATACTGAGCTGGGGAACGTTGGTCCCGCTCCAACTTATAATTGTTATAAGACAGAGCAGGAAATTGGGGAATACCAGATTTCCCGTGCCGCCCAAACGAAGAGAGTGCATGTTGATGCATCATCTTCGGGTGTGTTCATTACAGAGAACTGTTTCTCAGTATCCTTTACGTCCTGGGTATGTGATACCAGATCAGGATCCCAGATATGTAATATGTTACATAGGGCTACAGAAAGGTAGAGAACTGAGAACGGGTGATAAGTTTCATGAGACAGAAAACGGGGCAAGTGTTGCAGCCAAGTCTGTTGGTCACCGTCACCCTGTATTACCAATACATTGATTCTGAACGAATGTTATTAGATACCGAACCTGATATACAAAATCATATCAGTCTCTTTATCAGTAAAGAAATGATAAAATTTTGTATTGTTGGATAATGTTTTGAACATTTCCTATATCAAAAGTTGATCGGTTCAGGCACGTTATCTAAAAGCATTGTAGTTCTAAATCAAACTACAGTTCTTTAGTATACGGAACACACACAAGAGGAAGAGTTCAGAAATGAACGAATCCTTCTTGAGGCATTGTAGATTAGGTCATATCAATGCGACCCGACTGGCTTAAGTTACATTTAGATGCATATTTAAATTAGTTTGAATTTACATCTTATGAAACTTGCGAGTCATGTCACAGAGATAAGATAATCACAGCTCCGTTTACTGGAAACAGAGAAAGAGTTAGTGAACTCTTGGGATGATACATGTTGATGTATGTAGGTCCCCTGTCTACACTTGCCAAGACTGGTTCTTTGTACTTCGTTACATTCTCTGATAATCTCTCAAGATTCAGACCAATGTTCCTGTTGAAACACAAGTCCGAACCTTTTGAGATATTCACAGAATATAAGTTAGAAGTAGAGAACCAAAATACGGGTATAAGTATTATGTCCTATGATGAGATCTGAGAGGAGAATACTTGAGCACGGAAATCCTGGATTATTCTAAAGGAGAATGAGATTCTCTCTCAGCATTACTCCTCCGTATACACCATAGCACGATGGTATATCGGGGCGGAGCAAAAGCACCCTATGTGATATGGTGTGCTCTATGATGAGTACTACTGAGTTTCCTATTTCCTTTTTGGAGTTATGCACTTGAGAAGCTGCATACCTATTGAATAGGGTTCAAATCAAATCAGTTGCCTACCACTTCATATTTGATATGATAAGGGAAGAGCCCATCTCTTAAGTTAGTTAAGATTTGGGGTTGTCCAGCCTATGTCTGAAAAGCAAAATCCGGACAAGCTCGAGGCAAGGTCTGTGATGTAGAACTGGAAATGTTCCAGCTATACAAACTACGGCTGATGATTTGATAGAACCAAAAGGATTCAGTAGATTCCAACGAACCTCAGCCTCTCCGCCGATCTAGTAGGGTTCCTCACCCACGTGAGAGATACTTCTGTTTCTCTATGACAGTGGGAGCGAGGATTGCATCATGAGATGATGACCCAACTAGTTTCGAGCTGGCCATCAGGAGTGTGACTCTGTAAGAATGGATGGATGCTTATCGATCTGAGATGGAATCCTTATGCACCAACAAAGTATGGACTTTGGTTGCTATATCTGAAGGGTTAAATCCCCATCAGGAGCAAGTATATCTTGAGAAGATTACTTGGTGTACATGGAAAAGTTGAGACTTTCAAAGCTAGACTTGTTAAAGGTTTTCTTCATCGACCAGGCGTGGATAATGATGAAACCTTTTCCAGTATCTATGCTTAAGTCCATCCAGATCCTACTTGCCACGGCTACATACCATGACTACGATATCTGGTGGTTGGGTATCATGACAGATTTTCTAAATGATGTTTTAGAATAGAGCGTCTATAAGTACACAGCCAGAGGGCCTCGTAGACAGTGGGAGCAGCGTAAACGTGTGCAAGATGCTTTATAGGATAAAGCAGGCATTGCGGAGTTGGAACATCTGTTTTGATGAGTTAGTCAAAGAAGTTGACATCATCAAAATGGTAGATGAACCTTGTATAAACAAAAAGGTAGTAGGGAGTATAGTGACGATCCTCGTAGAGTACGTGGATGACATGCTCTTGATAAGAAAGGAGTTTCCTATGCTACGCTCGGTCAATCTCCGCTTATCACAATGATTCTCCATATAGGATCAAAATGATACCTCCTAAATCCTGGATTTTGGATCTATGAGATAGATCTAAATGGATGTTAGGATTCTCACTAGTTGTAGTGAGATGGTATCAATCGATCCTGGGGAGAATCACTGGAAAGGTTCCAGGGTGATAAGGACGGCTGAAAATCAGTCGCAGGCATTGTCTTTACCCTCAGTAAAGGGACGGTATGTTGGAAGAGTTCCAAGCTAGATACCGTGGCATACTAGACGATAAAGGCTCGATACATCGCTACTTAAGATGCTACCAAAGAGGCAGTCTGGATGTATATTAGTTCATGAGATGAACTTCCTTCCTCCCATTGTGTGACAATGGAGTTGTGGCTTATGCCAAGGAACACCCGTCCCATCAGTGATCCAGACATATTCTAAGGCAGTGTCACCTGATCATGGAGATGGTTGATCTCCAGGGTGATCGAGGTTAGGAGAGTAGACTCAGAGGACAACACGGCGGATCCACTCACAAAGGCCTTTTCCCAGAGAGAGACTTTTATGGGATGGTTGAGTATGAGATACTACAACCACTGCTATCAGATGGCCCTAGTGCAAGTGGGAGATTGTTAGTTATATGTATGCCCTAGAGGCCATTACTATACATAGGATGTATATTGTAGTGGATGCTTGGACGTATATAGGGAGGACTTTCTTGCTCGACATGATAGTATGCTATCTGGTTACTCTTTACCTTAACGTGTATACTGATTGTCTCTCTGTTACATGTTGGTAAAGCCCTTAGGATGTGTACTTGACTACCTGGACTATGATGCGGATCATACTAGTGGGGACATGGTAGTCTATAAGTACATCCTTCAAAGTCCCTAGTCGTGGGTGTATCGAGACGGGGCATCGATATACCAGAGTAGACTAGCGTATACCTTCTCGACCCATACAGATGGGCGATGGATGATCCCATATCCATTGGTGTTTGACATCAGAGATGATATACGGGTGCTCAGTGGAGACTGGGTACACTGTACGGACTCGCCGAGAACTCTCAGATGGTATTATACCTTACGTCAGATGGCAGTTCTCTGGTGACACTGGTACAGAGTAGTCTGTTGACCCGAGATCGTCATAGAGTCTTGTGTGGTTCCCACTGTGCTTTGATTTCCACCTTACCACGTCCAAGAGGGCGTGCAAAACGGTGGCTTTTGGGTACAGTCCCGAATCACATGGAGGTAATGAGCGATAGGAGGGGATTCGTCTCTCCCGGTATAGGGGGTTGATGTTGCGCTGTGTTCGATTGGCTATAACCGGAAATCCCTGGCCAGGGTTGCTGAGATTTACTGGTAAGTGTTACCAGTAGTTTCTCGAACTGTTATAGACCTCATATCGACACGACTTATCGAGCTATTGGGGTCTGACGTTTACCACCCCTAGGCAAGATATGCGACATATCAGACGACGAGACCAGACTGTACGGTAAGTGTTACTGGTTGGATTCACAGGAGTGTGAGCAGGCTTGCTCGTCGATCTTCTGATCGCTCAATACTCGGGTGGCCGTTACGTTTAGCAGACCGCTTGCGGCTTGTGGGTGCTTGATATGATCTTCATCTGCTGCCGGCGTATTGACGAGTCTTTAGAGTCCTACACAGAGGTTTCCTGGCTCAAGCGAAACGAAATAGGAGCGCATATGAGATATGTGCGGGACCGAGAATAATGCGTGTATGTGATACCGTATTCCATTCTCGCGATAAATATATCGATTGGTTGTATGCGATATAACCTAGTTATCGAATCAAGGATTGATTCGATAAATTGATACATTGGATACTAGTCGGTTATGTGCGACATGACCGGATCATTGAATCAAGTGTTGATTTAATGATTTAATGTATAATTATATATTTGATATATTACTTTGCATTAACTAGTATTGGTTCACTTTAAATGGATTTTCTCACTTGAAGTTCACAAGTTGTATATGTGATATACTTTTGTGCACTTGATTGTATCATGTTTGATGATACATGCTTACTTGAGTTTGTGTAAAGATTAAACCATGGTTATATGAGTGGTTAGGGTTTTGGTTTATTTACTTATTCATTTATTTATTTCTTTTGTTCATTTTGACAAAAGAAAATGATAAAGAGAAAATGGTGGCTTTCTTTGTTTGATATTGAAGCTTCATGAAGCTTTGACTAAGTCACCATTTTGTCTCATGCTTAACCCTAACCATTCCACTTAACCCTAGTTCATTCTCTACACTTGACCATGGTTGGATTATGATAAGTATTCATTTTATTTTCTTTTTGAGATATACTTATCATAATATACTTCATCATCTTCTTCTTCTTCTTCAAGAAGAAGCTTGCCTCCATCAATGGCAACTTGAGAAAATGAGTGAGAAATCCAATTCTAAAGTGAACCCACTTCCTATTTCTTCATCCTCTACCTCTTGCCAAGTAGTATAGGGTGTTTTCTTCACAAGTTTCATGACTTGGTGAAGTGGGAGCTTGATCTTGTGATTCCTCGACGTAGATCATCTTCGGCATCGTAGTCGATGACCTAGCCCGCCCATTTTTCCGATGAAGCCGACGCTAGAGCCCGGGATTCGATTTGGACAGCGAGGAGACTTCATTGCGGAGCTATGGAGGTGGAGGACCGGATCTATAAAGGTTGTATTTCGTTCTCTTAGTAAAGTAGTTTACTAGTTGCATCTTTCGCCTAAATATCTAGTTAACGATCCGTATTAGGGTTTCTCGGCACCCGTAAAATTTTAAATTGGCATGGTTGATGCCATGTGAGACCTCATTTGAGTGCCTAGGAACCCTACAAATAAAACATCATCTTATTCTTCATTCCTATCTTTCTTCCAAAACATCGATCATATCACCCTGCGTGTGTGTAAAGACATCCCTACACCCGGAGAATTCAATTCAAGCTATCATACTCTTGCCCGTCAGCCTAAGTACTTTTTAATTAATGAATATTTAGATGAGATTGCTTACACACTTTCATGCGACCGTTAATACTTCTTGAGGTACTAACCGACCGATTACTCCTGTGCTTGCTTACTTGGTGTATTTTCCTCGTCTTGCACCACCTCAGGCATAGCAGTGACTCCCAGACCAGTTGGCCTTAGGGCACTAGGTGAAAAAGCACCCTTGCTATACATTTTTATTGCCCTCGGTGATAACAAAACCAGTGTCCATTTTTCTCACCACTTTATATTTTCATTCACTTTTTTTTCTTTTTATTTCCTTCATACATCGGTTTTAAGACAAGAGCATTTCAAGGTATCCTCTACTATCCCAGGCTTCAAGACGTGTGTAAGTGCGAATAGCAGGGTATCAACGTTCAAAATGTTTGGCTTCTAGAATAGAAACTATTTTTCAGACTTATTTTTATCCTCAGATTAGTGACGTCTTTCATCTTACTAACCCTTGGGACAACGGCTCATAACTACTTATTACTAGTTCGTATAAGAAAACTTCTAATTTTCTTAGTTTTCTTAAATTTTTCTAATCTCATAGATGTAATTTTTCACTATCTAATCTTTTATTATCTTATTTATATACAAAAATATTTTTATCTTTTGAAATTTTTTAAATTTTTATAGGTTTTTGAAAAATGTTTTGTGCTTATGCAAATGATGCAAAAATAAGCACAAACCTCCCCCAAACTTGCTTTCAACAGTGTCCTCACTGTTGCCATCAGCTAAATCTCGAAAAACCTGTAAGCTTGGGAGGAATTTATTAGTGGGGGCAAAATATTTAAGTGAAGATCCTCCCCCAAACTTTTTTTTGGCTCATAATTTTGTAAAAATTTTCTTTTCAAGAGCCAGATTATACCCCCCCAAACTTAAGTTATGCAATGTTAAGCTTTGAAAATCACATGAGGGGGTCAAAAATCATTGGTCGATGCCAAGCTTTGCAAAGACCGAATGTTAACACCAACCATTCAAAAATTTTATCAACGCAGTGCTCTGGTTGGTGGAAGAAGAAGTGGGGAAAGGTTAAGTGGTGGAAAAGAATGTGTGTGCGTCTCATTTTGGAGAGACGATGCAGTGAATGTGATGGATTACTCGCATTCTTTTTACAAGTCAGAAGAAGGGGTGAAGGTTCAATTTCATTGATTGGGAGATGATTCATCTCAACACCCGTGTCATTCAAAAATGCGAGTTCATCAGCGAAGATCTCCTCAAAAGTTCCATCAATACCCCGATGAATAATATCATCACAAAGTGCGGGGTGATCTTCAGACTCTAAGAACAGTTCATAATCAGTGTTAATTGTTGACCCGGACATCTCGGTGGAAAAGTCCGTATGTGTATGATACATAGTTGGGTCAAAAAACAACATATGAAAAGAGTCTAGATCGGTATCATGAGGATCATCAAATTCGCTGCTGTCGACATCCATTAAGTCGACAGAACAGACCTGAGCAGTAGGTTCGGAGGGTACACTTCCCAACTTGTAAATGTTCAGTTCTATTGACCTATTCCCGAAAGATAGGGTCATAGAACCGTTACGACAGTTGATGATAGCGTTGGAAGTGGCCAAAAAGGGGTGACCTAAAATCACCGGAATTTGATTCCGTGGGTTCTCTACAGGCTGTGTATCAATTACAATAAAGTCCACAGGGAATATAAATTCCCCGATTTTTATTAACACATCCTCCAGTTCACCCCTAGGTTTGGTGATTGATCGGTCAGCCATCTGGAGAGTGCAATGGGTTGGCTTCAACTCTCCGATACCTAGTTGCTCATATACCGAGTAAGGAAGTAAGTTAACACTAGCGCCAAGGTCAAGTAACGCACGGTTGATGCGTTTCTCCCCAATAGAAATGGAAATAGTAGGACAGCCAGGGTCCTTACGTTTCCGTGGTAATTGTTGGGAAAAAGTCGTGTCTACAGTACTTGACATGAAGATTTTTTTAGGCACTCGAGTCTTCCTCTTCCTAGTGTACAAGTTCTTAAGAATTTTCGCATAGGACGGAACTTGTTGAATAGCATTTAGGAGAGGGATGTTAATGTTAACTTCCTTAAACATGTCCACAATCTTCTCCATTTTGGCATCATGTTTCTTGGGCCTCAACCTATTTGGAAATGGAGCTCTATCAATAAGTGTTGGGTCCAACATTTGTGGAGAAGTTTGTGGGGGTGGAAAAGATGAGGTGGGTGGAGGGTTCGAGCCTTTGGGAACACGGAGAATACGCTCGGAAGAAGAAGGTAAGTTAGAAGAAATAGGGTAAGAAGTAGAAGTGTGAGTGGAAGTGGAAGTGGAAGCCGGGGTGTTAATGATCAATTCATCATTATCAATTTGTTCACCCGAATGATTGTCTAGCACTCTTCCAGATCTCAACGTTGTAAAAGCGTCCACATTAGTGTAATGTGAAGGTCTAGGATCAGGTACGGGTTGAGATGGAAGATTCCCTTCTTCTCTAGCACTTATTTCGGCTGTTATTCGTTCAATTTGTGCTTCCATTGATTTGATATTCTCATTTTGAGTGAGAATGATCTTTATCATATTATCGATGGAAGATTGAAAACTTGCCGACTCTTGGATGGATTGTTTCAAGAAAGTAACCAAGGTTTGCACCAGTGCAGAGACATTATCAGTACCGGCCAATTGCAAAGAGTTTTCATGTAGTGCAAAAGTGTTGGCAGGATTTTGAAAATTTTGTGGTTGGAAGGGGTGCTGACTCAATTGAAGTGGTGGTTGCTGTTGTGGTGGAGGGACCCTTTGAAAATTGTTTAGGATTGGAACCGTATTTTGAGATTGTGATTGGTTCCAAGCAAAGTTCGGGTGATTCCTCCAATCTTGATTATATGAGGAAGAAGAGGGATAGTTTCCAGGTCTTTGCTGAAGTGCAGTATTAGTGTGACCTTGAAACGGTACATTCAAAGGACATTCTTCCGTCAAATGTGAAGGGTTTGAACAGCAGCCACACACGGTTTTGGGAAGTGTGGATTGGTTTAGGGAGGCTGAAGAGATTTTGTTTTCTATAGCGTCGAGTTTCCTTTGTATTGCGGCCATTTCGGCTTTCATGGTGACGGAAACATCGAGCTGATTGACATCTTCCCTAGGCGGTAGTGGTCTAACACTTTCCCATTGTGATGTGTTTTGAACTAAATCTTCTAGCTATTTCCAAGCTTCACCATCATCTTTAGATAGGAATTGGCAATGACACATGGTTTCAAGCATCTGTCTAGTAGTGAGATCAATACCCTCATAGATAATTCGACACAAATCCCATCTGGAGATTCCGTGATGAGGGCATTGGATAAGAAGATCCTTGAACCGTTCAAAGCATTTCCAAAATGGTTCATTGGGAAGTTGGGTAAATTTAGAGATTTCGCTCCGAACACAGGCGGTCTTGTGATTGGGATAAAATTTCTTAAGGAATGCTGCAACGAATTCGTCCCATGTTGAAATAGAATGTGCGGGTGTGATGTAAACCCACTTCTCGGCTAAATCGCACAAAGTGAATGGGAGAAGACGTAAACGCAGAGCATCCAAAGACAGTTGTGAATTTCCCATCAAAGCACATACGTTTTCAAATTTGGAAATAAACACGTATGCGTTTTCAGAATCAAGACCATGAAATTTGGGTAACAGTTTGATGAATTGGGGGTTGATTTCAAAATTTTCCCCGTTGGCAGGTGGTATAGAAAGACAGGTGGGAAGGGTAACACGTGTAGGATAGCATCTCTCTTGGAGAGAAATGCGTGGAAGATTCTGCACACCTGCGGGCGGTGGCAGAGTAGTGTTAAAGTTTGATGGATTTGGGTCCATCGCGGTTGTGGTGGGTGGTGGGGGAGAAGATGAAGAATTACTGACTCTGGGGTCGATAAAAGAAACGCGGACAAGACGGGAAATGGAATCCCGTGTCCAGCCTAACATTGTGCTAAACGGTTGTAGCACAAGTGGCAGCGTTGGTATAATTAGAGGAAATGATGAATGCGGTGTTTGTTTTGAAAATATACGGATTTTTTTTAAAAAAATGATGCGATCACAACAAATGCAACAAGCAAAACCCTAATTCTATTGGTCACCTAGGTCAGGCTCTAGACCGCTCCTAACTGCCAAAAGACAAGTCGCAGGATAAATCCTCCACTGCCTCTTTGTCCCCCTGTGGCCAGGTAAGTACCAGGTAAGTGGGAAGGTACTCCACTACGTAAGTAGTGGGCCTAATTAATAACCACTAGCCTTCGACACACTTGCCTTAGACACCACAAGAAAATGCGGATAAGCAATGAATTACCCATGGCCTTCTTCTGTCCTAAGTGAGCGCGACGGTCCTTAGAGTCATCTCTAGATATTTTTTAATTAATGAGGGTAATGCGGATGCAAGTTTGTGATTTTTGGGGCTTAGGAAGGGTAATGAACTCCCCACCTAATCTGGATTTGGTCGTGCCCCTTAATTTTCCGTATTAATATGCAAACAACCAAAAATCAAAACACGCACAAATTCTTTTGCGGCACTGCGATTATTTGCAAAGAAACCTGCAGGAAATTGTTAATTGGAGCAGATGAGAGAGAAGATAAGAAAGTGAGAAGCTTACAGAGAAATTTTGGTACACTGAAGCAGCTAGGCTGCCGCGGAACCGCCGCAATAGGAGGCTCCCACCGCGGAACCGCGGTCTTCTGTGCGGATCTCTGTGCAAAATTTTAACAGTGAACTTCTGTTCACTCCTTCAGCTCTCTGGAATATTCACAAAATTTTTATCCAAGCTCCAATGATTCCAGATTTCCTCGCAATCAAATCACAACACACGTATTAGGGTTTGTGCGAGTTTAGATCTAAAAATTATAATGGAATAAATTTTTCAACTCAAATTTCAAAATACGAACAATTAGCGCACTATCCCCGGCAACGGTGCCATTTGATTGAATGATTTTTGTTGTGTATGTTGGAAAATTGTATAGAAATCACAACCAAAAATATTTGACCGCAATCAATAACGGTGTCGGTTGTAGCGCGTTAGCGAGTGCGGATCGTCCACAGGGAAAGTGTAATCGTTCGTCTTTCGAATTAGATGAGTCGAAACTTTAATGAAAAGAAAACAAACAATTCATGATTTATATTTGAAGTTCAAGAATTAGAAAATCTAGATCTAATAACAAGAAAAAGATAGAATCAAGAATTGATAGTTTGATGATTTTTCCAAACCAAATATCAAGAATCGAAATGAGGCTCGTAGGAATCGATCGGATCTATAGATGTGATGTAATCTTACAATTACGTATTCTTATCCTTCGATGAATTGATACTAGATCGATGATAATCGATCAAGAATTAGGGATTTCTTATGAAACTAGGGTTTCATCTTATCCCTTGTTCTTTCGTCGATATCATTCATATTCTAGCCTCTAGTAAATTCAAGAAACGATCGTAGATCCCTAATTTCGAGCGATCACAATCAAGAAAGCATCGCAACAAAACTAGGTCATCGATTCTTGAATTTGCTAGGGTTTACAAAGCTCGTAGGACTTAAAAATCGTATTAAGATTTGTTACATCATCATTCTATTGATCGTCTCGGCTCCTTTACGAGCGGAGTTTTACTCAAACATCACAACAAGAATCACAATCACAAATTGAGATCGAATCATGATGCAAGAATTTAAAGAAAGCAATATTAAAGAATTTCACATTTTATCTATATCAACAATTTCATTACATTCGCTCAAGAACTACAAGAGGAAGAACTCGATCGTCGATTTGGTTTCTCTCGGCTCCGTGAGTCGCGGATCGGCTTGGATAACTTGCTCGATTGGAGATCGGCTCCGCTCCTAAAAGGTTGAAGGGCTTCTCGCTTGATTGGTACTCGGGATCTTGAATTTGGAGTGGAATTAGGGTTAGGGTTTCGCATAAGTCTTGTCACTAGACTTGTGGAAGAAGATGAAGAATTAAAGATTTAGGAATATGAAAGATTTGCTAACTAAGGATTGATTACCTAAAAAATTCATTCCTTTAACCCTAGGTCTAGGCTTCTATTTATAGACATCCCAACCCTAGATCTAGGATTTCAAATTTTAAGTTTTCCTCCAAAAGTTTGTTGAGGAAATTTGAATTTCCCTCCAAAAGTTAGTTAGAGGAGAAGCTTCTAGATGTGATTAGTTAAGAGCTTAATTAGGATTAACCTTGCTTAATGGTCTTTGCTGATCTGGTAGAAGCTTCGAGATAATTATGGAATTTGACGTGTCTTTCTGAGCTTCTGGGACTGAGATAGGAATTATGCCCTAAAAATAAACTGCTGACATGGCAAGAATGCGGCGGATCCGCGGCGCAAGCAGTCTCCCGCCGCGGATCCGCGGCGCTTTATGAGCCTTGGGGATTGGGCTTTCTGGTACAGGCTTGGACTGATTCTTGGGCCTTTTTAGGATATATTGATTTGTATAATTCCTTCTGAATTGCTACCATATCTGAAATCATTGAGTTGGCGTATTTTTGATCAGCTCTTTTGGCTTTTCTTCCGGATTTTCCTGCACTATTTCTCAAGACAAGTGTTGTGCAATATAAAGATGATGCGATGCCATGAAATGCAGTCAATTTCCTTTATAGTGCCGGTTTTAGAGTCTAACACATGCAATCTGATATTTTACGACTGATTTGCTAATATGTGAAATATGAATACCGAACACTTCTAAATGAGTGCAAAAGATGTGGAAATTGCCGTGTTAAAAATACATTATTTTCAACTGATCAACCGGCTTACAACGCTTAATGCGTATGCTACATCTGGTCTGGTACATAACATCGCATACATTATAGAGCCTACCGCAGAAGCGTAGGGTATAATCGACATGCGATCCCTTTCCAAATCAGTCTTGGGAGACATCTCTTTGGAGAGGGTGATTCCGTGACATGCCGGTAGATTACCGCGCTTAGAATCATCCATACTGAATCTCTTCACTATGGTGTCTATGTACCTGGACTGTGAAAGTCCCAACATCCTTTTTGATCTATCACGATAGATCCGGATCCCCAGAATGTAGGTGGCATCACTCAGGTCTTTCATGGAGAATTTATGTGACAAGAATCTTTTGACTGACTGTAACATAGGAATATCATTTCCTATTAGGAGAATGTCATCCACATACAAGACGAGGAATACCACAGCTCTCCCTACAATCTTACTGTATATGCAAGGTTCATCTGGATTTTTGATAAAGTCAAATTCTTTGACAGAATCATCAAAACAGATGTTCCAACTCCGCGATGCCTGCTTTAGTCCATAAATGGACTTAAGCAGCTTGCATACTTTACCGCTGCTCCTACTCTGAATGAATCCCTCTGGCTGATCCATATAGACGCTCTCTTCCAAATTACCATTTAGAAAGGCTGTCTTTACGTCCATCTACCAGATTTCATAATCGTGGAAGGCAGCAATAGCAAGAAGGACTCGAATACATTTAAGCATAGCCACTGGAGAAAAAGTTTCGTCATAGTCCAAACCAGGTCTTTGACGGAAACCCTTTGCAAAAAGTCTAGCCCTATAGGTTTCAACCTGTCTATCTACACCAATCTTCTTTTTGAAGATCCATTTGCATCCTACGGGTTTTACCCCATCTGGAGCAATGTCCAAAGTCCATACTTTGTTAGTGTACATGGACTCCATTTCGGTCCGCATTGCATCCAGCCATTTTACCGAGTCACCGCTCTGAATGGCTTGCTGGAAGCTAGTAGGCTCATCATAGTCAATAGTGCAATCCTATCTATCCCCGTCTATGAGAAAACCGTAGTATCTCTCGGGCGGATGAGACTGCCTACTACTCCTGCGGAGTGGCGTCGGGATGTCCTTTTCTTCTGAAGCCTCAGGTTCTACCATACTTTCAGTAGTAGTTTATGGTTCTGGAATTTCTTCCAGTTCTATTTCGCTCCCACTTGTTTCCTTTTCTAAAAACTGATGTTCTAGAAAATGGGCATTACAAGAAACAAAAACCTTTTGTTCCTCTGCGTAATAGAAAAAATACCCCCTGGAGTTCTTTGGGTATCCCACAAACTTACATAATACTGAGCATGCCTCAAGCTTGTCCACATGCTGCTTTTTAACAAAAGCTGGACATCCCCATGCCTTTAGGTACTGAAGACAGGGTGTCTTCCCACTCCACATCTGATATGATGTTGTAGGTTTGGTTGGAACCTTGTTCAAAAGATATGTAGCTGATTCTAGCGCATATCCTCAGAAAAATCACGGTAACTCAGCCTTACTTATCATGGAACGAACCATATCCAATAGGGTTCGATTCCTCCTTTCTGATACACCGTTGTGTTGTGGTGTGTATGGAGGAGTAAGCTGAGAGAGAATACCATTCTCTTTTAAGTAACCCAGGAACTCGGCACTTAAGTATTCACCACCTCGATCAGATCTCAGTGTCTTTATACTCTTGCCTGTTTGTTTTTCCACTTCATTCTTGTATTCTTGGAATTTCTCAAAAGCCTCGGATTTATGCTTCATTAAGAAGACATATCCATACCTAGAGAAATTATCCGTAAAAGTAATGAAGTAGGAATAACCACCTCGCGCATGTGTAGACATTGGACCGCACACGTCACTGTGTACGAGTCCCAAGAGCTCGCTTGCTCTTACTCCGTGTCCAGTAAACGGAGTTTTTGTCATCTTTCCTATGAGACAAGATTCACAAGTAGTATAAGATTGATATTCGAACGGATTTAAATATCCTTCTCTATGTAACTTAGTCAACCTTCTTTCGTTGATGTGACCTAGTCTACAATACCATAAGAAAGCCTGATTTATTTCCGGAGACTTTCTTTTAAGTGTTTTCTGGACATTGAAAACCTGAGCTTGATTTAATACGTATATTCCGTTTTGTAATGTACCTGACCCAATCAAAACTTGATTTAGGTGGATGTGAACCACATCGCTTATAAAAGTAAAATCATATCCTTCCTTAGAAAGTAAGGATACAGATATGATATTACAAATTGTACCTGGTACATAAAAACAGTTACGCAGAATCAATATCTGCCCAGTTGTCAGTCCAAGATGATATTCCCCTACGGATTCAGCGTCCATGCTCATTCCGTTAACAACTGTGAGGGTCATATCACCTATCCTGATAACCCTACGGTTTCTCAGATCCTGTAACGAATTACAGATGTGAGATCCTGACCCGGTATCCAATACCCAGGAAGTAGGGTTAACTGACATACAGTTCTCTATTACAAACACATCCGAAGCTGAAGCCACAACATGCTTCGAATCCTGGCTACTGGCTTTGCTAGCCCTGCAATCATTCTGCCAATGTTCATTCCTGTAACAATAGGAACGTCTCTCTTTTACTATATCCAGTCCCGAAACTTTTGCCTTTCACTTTCCTTTTACTTCCCTGGTTTCCTTCAGGGTAGGAGGCAGAGACTGTAGAATCAAGTCAGTATTTGACTCATTTCCCAACGCGGTCTCCAGGTCCTGGAGCTTATCAATACAGCTAGTCATTGTAAGGACGTTGTCCCCTACAGATGACCCGTCAGCCAACCTCGCTTGAATTAATTCGTTCGAGATTTCATATCTAGTAATATGAGATTGCTCTCCATATAAATCTTTGTTATGGAGAAAGATGGAAACTAAGTCCATCTTCTCGTGCTGCTTCTGGTATACACCATCAACTGAAGCTAACACGAGGCACTTAGCTTTCGCTTTATCTTTTTCCCTTGTCTGACGGATATCCATATCCGCGACAGTGGAAACTGGACCTGGGACGGCGGGATCTTGAGTAGTAATAGGGTGGTCCAGCTTGTCATAGGCAATGGACATCTGGACAGACCTTTGCCAGTCATAAAAGTAAGATTCAGTCAATTTATTATCTAGATGTAACCTATGTGTGGTCACAAGGTCGCTGCAATTTTAAGAGAGAGAAGAAAATACTATTAGCATGATGCTCTTGCAAGTTTAGAGTGGTTTAATTTATCTAAATAGGATGGCTCCCACTGTTTCTCGAATCCCTCCTCAAACTATAAAAGAAGAATTAGCCAGGACTATTCTCACAGTACAATTCTTGCTTAACCGTTCAGCTAGTCAGTGTCGATACTTTGAGGGAGGTTTTCCAACGCTTTCGCGAAGTTCCTTAATTAAATAACCTGTTTTCTCTGGGGGCGTAACCCCGCTGACACCTTTCTAGGCACCTACTTGGTTTATAGCATTGATCGTTAAGTGACGAATCTCCTGATAAGCAATATATACTCACAGTAGGATCGGGATCCAAAATATCATCGTATGATAATGTTGAAGGAATCCTACCAACATTCATCAAACTCCAAAATGGTATGCTCTCACTGCAAATTTCAGTTTTTTTAGAAATTCCCGATATAAATTTTTGCCCCATGCTCTTATGACCTTGACGAAGGCCAACATATTATAAGTCACATGTCAAGTTCTACTCGTCATTGTCCAGGTTAATTTGAACCCATCCGTACATACCCTTGACGAAGGCCAAAATAGTAGTACGACTGTCCCAAACTAACGCATCTATCTGTTGGAGATAGTGCCCTCAGAGTCAATTATTGGATCACAGGCACGTGATTGCAATGATTGAGGGAGGACCTATCCCGGTCGGACAGTCTTACTCGAGATGATAGTATGCTATCTGGTTTACCTTTATCACCGTGTACTGCTTTAGGTGACCTGACAGGTCACTATTACACGTTGATAGAGCCCCTAGGATTCTTGCTTGACCACCAGCAGTATGAGGGCGATCATATAAGTAGGAGCTGGAGGTCTATAAGCACATCCTTAAAAGGTCCCTAGTCGTGGGAGATTCGAGACAGGGCATCGTTTCTCCAGAGTAGACTAGTGTATACAGTCGAGACCCCGACGAGGGGCGGTGGCCGGTCTCACAAGCCATTGGTGTCAGTTAGATCACCTAAGATGTATACAGGTGCTCATTGGGTTATGAGTACACCGGACAGGACTCGCCGGGAACATGCTAGTTGGTCATATACCAGACGTCAGATGGCAGTTCCCTGGTGACATGTGTACAGGTTAGTTCATCGACCTGGGGATCGTCATTTGTCTCGTGTGAGTTCCCACTGTACTTTGATTACTACCCTACCACGCTCAAAGGAGACGTGCAAACAGGTTTTAGTTGGGTACAGTCCCGAGCCACATGGAGGCAGTGAGCGTATCTTCAGGGGTTCGTCTCTCCCGGTATTGGGGGTGAGGTCGCGCTGTGTCTAGGAGAGCCATTACACAAAGCCCTCGGCCGAGGCAGGAGATTTACTGGTAGGTATTCCAGTAGTATCTCAGGGTGTTCTGGGCTACACTCCGACACGACTTGTACCGCTTTTAGGGGTCTGACTTTTACCAACCCCTTAGGCCCGCCATGCGATGCTCATAGACGAACGGGCCGGACTGTACGGATATTGTCACTGACAGGCTCAGTAAGGTGTCAGGATGAGTTCGCTTATCGACGTCCCTTTTGGTCAATACCTGGTAGCTCGTTACGTATTGGCTTATACCTCTGACGTGCTAGTGGTTAAATCCACAACCAAGGTGTTGACGAGTCTTTAGAGTCCCCCACATTTAGTTACTCAAGCTTTCGGGCGAAAAGCTGTAGAGGCCGTATGGAGATATGGCAAGGTTCGATCAGATACGTGCGGTATTGCACGGATCGGGATCGGACAGTTCGTACTAGAAGCCGTATAGATATATGGCAGGGTTCGATCAGATACGTACGATATTGCACGGATCAGGATCGGACGGATATTACTCGCCGGCTTTGGTTTAAGCCAGATCCTAGTATAGTACAGTGTAGACTTTCTCTCATTGCATTTGTATTTCGGTCGGAATACAAATGCGGTTGTGTATACACAGTATCGGGGTTTTCCTGTAATTTATTACGGGACCAGTTTTCTGGAGTTGCCAGTTTACTTTCCGTTTCGGCCATTTTCATTTGTATCTTTCAATGGCCGAAGATTGGTGGAGGAAGGCTTATTTGCATTTGTGCAAATAAGCTTTTGTGGAGGGGGTCTTTGCATTTTGTTGTATCATGATGACTTAGCCTCCATTGACTTCTAGGATCATGATGGTTCATGATTGCTTATCTTTTGTCATGGTGATGGTGATGGATTATGATGGTGGAGTATGATTTTGGTTGTGATGATTCTTGATCATCATCACACCTTTTCTCTCTCTCTCTCTCTTGCATTATGAGAGTCTCTCTTTTGTTTTTGGATACACACTCTCCTCTCTTGCTCTTGCTCATGCCATGGCCGGCCACATTGGGGTGGGCTGTCCAAATTTTTGGGTGTGGAATTTGTTGTTCTTTTGATGCTCCAAAAATCCCCAAGTCCCTCTACATAGTTCTTGTATCATCCCTCCACCAAAATGGCACCTCCATGAACCCCAAATGAGACACAAGCCTCTACACTATATTCTACAGCAAATCTTGGGCACGTCGACTAGCCAGCTTCGTGCCCGAGTTGCCTCAGCATTGAGGTGGGAGCCCGTAAAAGATGTAGGCGATGTGGTGCACTTCCGGCGACGAGGTGGAGACAGGACATTCCGTAGGAGATCGGGACGATGACGAGAAGATCGAAGGACTCGGATCAGTCGGTATATCTCTATTCCCCATCTTGTAGTTAGCTAGGACTAGTTAATGGTTCGATCCGGGTTTTAGTGCGCGGTGGTGCCGGTTTGCTAGTTTGCAAAATTAAAGTTTATCACCGCTTCCGCATTTGGCCGTCGGATTGACGGCCGGGGCACCGCCGTGCACTCACACTATCTATGCTACAGATAAATATCCAGCAGCTACTAATCACTATGCCTTGGCGAAGGTCAAAATACATAGCTTGAATACTACTGAATATTTATCTGAAATGATGGAGGGCTACGACTGGTTTTGGCAAAACCGTGAACGTAGTGAACTTGATATAATCGAAGGAACCTGATACTTTTTAAAAGGAGTGGTTAAAGCTCCGCAATTAAAAAATCTGATCTTTTTAAAATAACCGAGTGGTTTCTTTTAAATTTGTTCCAACGATTAAACTTTGGTTTATTTTCTTTGCATTATAATAATGCGTCCCATCATTTATCCTATCATTGCAGAAAACAACAAAAATACCACGTCCTCTTATGCCATCCGCATTCGCCACGGGGTCCCGTCATCGCCCATTAGGTTACTTAACTAACGACAGAGCGGGGGCTGGGCTAGCGCGGGTGTAAAACATAAGTGACGTCTAATAGCTATCATATATAGATATTGTATATTCGTCAGACGCAATAATAAGCATTCCAGATCACTGATGAACTTTATTGGATTTACTAGCAATCCGCATTTGCTTTGAGCCTGCAATAAAAGACGGATTACACAGTTGTGATGAATAGCCATTACCCCACCCTAGACCTCTACGGGTACGGCAAACTACCCGCCAAGTACCCGAAGTGAAGCGGTCTCCCTCAACAAAGTGAGTAGGCCACTAAACACTTTAAAGTACCCGGTAGTTTGTGTACCCCACCTTGGGTCTATCCTAGGAGCAAAAACAGTAAAAAGAAATAATACAACGGTGGCTACAACCGCAACCTGGATGTGCCCCGCAAAAGAATATTACATCATATTACATTTACATCGAATGAATGAATATCAAACCCATCTCAAACCCCGGCTAATCATCACAACATTCTAATCAAGTCCATATACACAAACAGTAAACATTACAGAAATGTGCAACCCCTTGCCAACCGACATACTAGCAGTTAGGGAAGGTTTACGAACATATTAAACACTACAGATAATAACCCAATTAGCAAATATCTTAGAACATCGATCGATTACCATATTCCGTGTTTACCCCAAAAGCAAACCAGCAAAGAAGCAACCTGGGTAGAAATAGAACATACAAGAAAACAGAAAACCACAAAATAGGAATTACTGAGCAAATCTGAGTCAACTCGGCGTTGACTCGGCGGCGGATCCGCGGCACAAGCACTCTATTGCCACGGATCCGCGGCCGTTTTGCCGAGTTACTGGCTCGTATTTTCCCAGTATTTTTAAAATACCCTGCTGTGAATTTTAAGGTATGTCAAACAATTTTTGTGACATGTTTAAAATTAACAGAAACTGTAAAGGGGTTAGGGTTTTGTTTTCGTGTTTTCCGTCGATCGAACTTCTAATTAGTTGCTAACAAGCTAGTAATGGTTTAGTTGTCTTTGATACCACTGTAAGTCCATGTCACGCACCCCACGAACTTGCGGGGAGGCGGAATATATGAAAAACGATTATCAAAGCTTCGTAACATGGACTTGAGCGCATGAATCGTTTCTAAACCGTTACTAGCAAACTACGAAAGGTTTAAATACTCGGATACGAAGTTATACCTCACGATACTTGTCCTTCGGGTCTTCATCGCGGTCCTCCACTCCTCGTAGGCTCTTTGGAATATCGGCACCTCAACGGCCTCCTCGAATCAAAGATGATCCACCCGAGAGCTCCTACGCCAAGCTTTATCTCTAACTTGAGATAACTAGGTTGCTCAAAGTGCTAATCTAAGCTACCTAGGGGATATAGAGTGAGGTTATGGATGTATTAGTCTAGCTAACCCTTGATCTCAACACATGAGAGGTTAGGGTTAGGGTTTGAAGAGAGAGTGAGCTTGAGGAGAGAGAAGGTGAAGATGATAATGATAATGAGATAATGATCTATCATAATATATATGAAGCATTATTATTTATCCAAAAATGAAATAAAAGATTTAACAACCATGCTTCATAAATACATATGAGTGATTCATCTCCATGAGTCATTAAGCATTTATGATGCATTAATGACATGGATGAATCACACAAATGAGTCACTAATCTCATTTAATGCAATGCCACCTTACCCCCCAAGTCACCACTCTTCTAGAAGCTTCCCGACAAATTACGAGAACGCCCCTCCAATCCGTGAAAACACGGAAAAACTTTAGACTGTATAAATCCAATAACCCGATACTAGAATCTGGCTTAAACCAAAGCCGGCTAGTAAAAACTGTCCGAAAAGTCGTACGTGCGTAAACACACGTACGCGTCCGAACCCTTGTCGTAATACCATACGACCTCTATATCGTTTCGCCTGGAGCAGGGAAACTCTCTGTGTGGGACTCTAAAGACTCGACACTATGCTGGTGTAGGGTGTTTTTCGTCACCCCAGTGAGATGGGAATACGCGCACGCTTGTCAGGCGTACTACAGATTCCCCCTGCCTAGGGTAGGCCGGGGTTTAATGATTGTGGGGATCCGAATCTCCGGCAGCCGTGGACTAAGCTGCCGTTAATTACCCCTCGCCTTTGGGGCGGGGGAACCTCCGATTGACGGGTTAAACTGGTCATGCGAACTCAACATGCAGTGTACGTGTGTTGTGTTTTGAAAGGGGGGTTTTGGATATATCGGGAGCCACGCAGAGTTTTTACGGGGGTCCCGCTACCCGGATAGCGGGCTGGGGGTCAAGGGGGCTAGCAGCCCCCTTGCGGGGTGCGGGGCAGCGCGCCGTTAGAAATTTTTTTCTAACAGGGACAGTGTCGTGGAGTACGTGTGTGTACAAATTTGTATACATATGTATATATGTATGTATGTACACAAAAAGAGAGGGAAAAGGCATCCAAGGGATGCGTGGGGCAGCACCTTGGACGCTGTGCGCTTAGGTGCTGTGCGCAGGTGCGCAAGCACGCGCGCCATGTGTCGGCACGCGGGCGCCTTACGCACTTGCGCAGGTGCGCAAGCGCGCGCGCCACGTGTCGGCACGCGGGCGCCTTGCGCACTTGCGCAAGCGCGCAGGCGCGCAAGCCACGTGTCGGCACGCGGGCGCCTTGCGCACTTGCGCAGGTGCGCAAGCGCGCGCGCCACGTGTCGGCACGCTGGCGCCTTGCGCACTTGCGCTGCGCGCCGGAGAGGCACAAGAGGCTTTTAGCCTGAAAAAAAGGATTTCTCAAAGGAGAAATCAGAGAGGAGTCGGGCTCCTGAATGTGTTTTGGGTTTAATGGAAGTGGTTCTTCTTCTTCCTCCTGTCGCTTGCTGGATCTTGAAGATCAAGAGATGTGAAATCTCAAAATCTCTTCTTTTTAAGATCTGATGACAGATCCAAGTTCCCCTTTGTAGGTTTTGTGGTGGAAAACTATTTAGTTTTGAAAAAGGAAGAGTAAAACTCTTGATTTAATTCAAAAGAAAGAGGAAGGTTTTGGAACCTTGAAGAAGGAGGAAAGAGCTCAGCTCTGAAACTTTTTTGGAGAGAGAAAAGTTATGAGATATTTTCATTATCTTTGCCTTTATAGGCCATACATTTTACACATAGCCCCTTGGGCTTCACAAAATGGCATTTTGCCTATTTCATGGCTCATGTGCCATTTCTTTTTGCACATAAGCCATGGGCTTTACAAAAATTTGGCTTTATGCCCATTTTCTTACATTTATCCATAAAATAAAATAAAAGAAAATGCAACAAGATTATTTATTACAAAAATTTTATCTTGGCGTAGAGGAGGCCGGCCGCTTCATGTTCGGGCTCGACTCGGGCATGGGCCCACTGGGTCTGGGCTTGGGCCCACTTGGCTTGGGGTTGACTTGGATTTTGACTTGGTCAACCGGGGTGTAAATTTTTACCCCAACAAATTTCCCCCCATCAATAAATGCACACCACATATGTGGGTCATGTGCATGAAATTGATGGATCTTCTTTCGCGTGGAGGCGACTTGATTTGGTTCCCACCTTTTGGGAAGCTGGCACTGCCCTTTTTACGACATGGACGGTCGGTGCTGCCCTTTTTGCGTCTTGGACGGTCGGTGCTGCCCTTTTAGCGACGTGGACGGTCGGTTCTGCCCTTTTTGCGACATGGATGGTCGGTGCTGCCCTTTTAGCGACGTGGACGGTCGGTGCTGCCATTTTAGCGACGTGGATGGTCGGTTCTGCCCTTTTTGCGACATGGACGGTCGGTGCTGCCCTTTTAGCGACGTGGACGGTCGGTTCTGCCCTTTTTGCGACTTGGACGGTCGGTGCTGCCCTTTTAACGACGTGGACGGTCGGTGCTGCCCTTTTAGCGACGTGGACGGTCGGTTCTGCCCTTTTTGCGACTTGGACGGTCGGTGCTGCCCTTTTAGCGACGTGGACGGTCGGTTCTGCCCTTTTTGCGACTTGGACGGTCGGTGCTGCCCTTTTAGCGACGTGGACGGTCGGTGCTGCCCTTTTAGCGACGTGGACGGTCGGTGCTGCCCTTTTTGCGACTTGGACGGTCGGTGCTGCCCTTTTAACGACGTGGACGGTCGGTTCTGCCCTTTTAGCGACGTGGACGGTCGGTGCTGCCCTTTTAGCGACGTGGACGGTCGGTGCTGCCCTTTTAGCGACGTGGACGGTCGGTTCTGCCCTTTTTGCGACTTGGACGGTCGGTGCTGCCCTTTTAGCGACGTGGACGGTCGGTGCTGCCCTTTTAGCGACGTGGACGGTCGGTGCTGCCCTTTTTGCGACTTGGACGGTCGATGCTGCCCTTTTAGCGATGTGGACGGTCGGTGCTGCCATTTTAGCGACGTGGACGGTCGATGCTTGATTTGACTTGCTCTGCTTCTTGCAGTGTCAGGGATAGACTTGACTTGCTCCGCTTCTTGCGGTGTCGGAGTGGAAGTTGACTTGTTGATTTTGATTTGGGTTGACATCAGCATCGCTATACTGGAATATGGTACCAGGAGCGAATCATCATCTGTCATGGAGAGGATTTTGGGATTTTGGTTTTTGTTTGGCATCTGCATTGCTGCACTGGAATAATGCCAGGAGCAACTCATCATTTGCCCCGAGAGGATTTCGGAGAAATTGGGATTGTTTTACGCCCGTGGATTGTATACGGTTTTGCAGGATGTATGATCCAGACCGTAGGGCCGGAAAAATTTCGGGACTTTGTCGGCGTCTGCATCGCTGCACTGGAATATGGTACCAGGAACGACTCATCATTCGCCGTTGGGGTATGGGATTTGGAATTTGGTTGGCGTCTGCATCGCTGCACTGGAATATGGTACCAGGAGCGACTCATCATTCGCCACTTGGGGATTGGGGGAGCGAATTTGGTTGGCGTCTGCATCGCTGCACTGGAATGTAGTACCAGGAGCGACTCATCATTCGCCTCTTGGTGCATGGGGATTGGGTTGCGATTGCTTAGGAGACAGGTTTAGATCCCTACCACCTAAGACTTTTCAATTTTATGGGCCGTGAGGGTCCCATAACAGTATTTTCTCCCTGCGAGTCGTAAGGATCCCGCAGGTGTATGTTCTCCTTAGGAGTCGTGGGGACTCCTAAGTGTGTTTTTCCTTCGTGAGTCGTAAGGATCCCACGAAGGTTTGTTCTCCTTATGTATCGTGAGGACACATGAGTGGGTCTTCTCAATGGAGCATAATTCCAAAGGCGGAGACCAGCCGCGTGACTGGTGATTACGGTGGGGCCTGAGGGTGATGAGAATTATTTAAGCCCGTGGATTGTATACGGTAGTCAATTTGGGGACTAACCGTAGGGCCGGGAGAATTTTGAGAAATTGGATTTTGGTTGGCGTCTGCATCGCTGCACTGGAATATGGTACCAGGAGCGACTCATCATTCGCCGTTGGTATGAGATTTGGAATTTGGTTGGCGTCTGCATCGCTACACTGGAATATGGTACCAGGAGCGACTCATCATTCGCCACTTGGGGGGTGGGGAGCGATGGCTTAGGAGACAGGCTTGGATCCCTATCACCTAAGACTTTTCAATTTTATGGGCCGTGAGGGTCCCATAAAAGCATTTTCTCCCTACGAGTCGTAAGGATCCCGCAGGTGTATTTTCTCCTTAAGAGTCGTGAGGACTCCTAAGTGTGTTTTTCCTTGGTGAGTCGTAAGGATCTCACGAAGGTTTGTTCTCCTCATGCATCGGGAGGACACATGAGTGGGTCTTTCCAATGAAGCATAATTCCAAAGGCGGAGACCAGCCGCGTAACTGGTGGTTGCGGTGGGGCATGGGTATGCTGAGAATTATTTGAGCCCGTGGATTGTATACGGTAGTCAATTTGGGGACTGGCCGTAGGGCTGAAAGAATTTTGGGAAATTGGATTTTGTTTGGCGTCTGCATTGCTGCACTGGAATAATACCAGGAGCAACTCATCATCCGCCCTTGTTTTTTTTTGTTGTTTTTTTTATTTTTTTTATTTTACCGCGATTGCTCTATCATTTCAGCTTTTCTTATCGCGAAGGTCGCATCGCCCTATCATTTCGGCTATTTATTCGCGGTTGCCCCATCATTTCGGCTTTATTTTCATTTTCATTTTTACTCGCTGATTTTTATTGCGAGTTGCCCCATCATTTCGGCTTTATTTTCATTTTCATTTTTACTCGCTGATTTTTATTGCGAGATGCCCCATCATTTCGGCTTTTCTTTATTTTTCTTTTATTTACACATTTTTTTTTATTTACATTTTTTTACATTCCCAGTTTAACGACTTAGAGGTCAATTGTTCCCAGTTTAATGACGTGGCGGTCGATTGTTTTCAGAGAAAGGCAGATGCCTGAGAGAATCGGTTTCACAAAGAACTTCGGTCTCCGTTTGTATGAAATTGGCGGTTGCAGCTTGACTGTTTGTTAACACGCCTTTGGACAGTTCTATCTCTCCTGCCTTGTATTGCTTTTCGACCCAATCTTTGAAGACGAAGCAGTCCTCAATGGCATGGCCTATCACTCTGTGATAGGGGCAGTATTTGGGGTCGTCGGTCCTATTCGCTTCCTACGGTCTTTTTGACTCTGGCAGTTGTAGACCGTTCTTCAGGGCGTCTTTGAATATTTTACGGATTTTGTCCCTTCTGAAGGAATAGACCTTATCCAGCTTCTCTTTCAGTGGAGATTCTCCCCCCTCTCCGAACATTGGCTTCCGAAGCTGGTTGGCATTAGGCCCGCTCAACCCTTGCTTATTTCGGTTAGCCGAAGCATTGAAAGATTCAGAATCGTCGGGATCTCCGCCTTTGCGATTATCGTCCTTTCGGTTTCTCCATGACTTATTGTTATTTTGGGAATCCGAGGAGGACTCCTGCTTTGAGCGCTCCAGCATCTGAACTTTCCTGGTCAGCTCTTGGAATGTTTTGAGACCCGCGGTGCATAGAAACGAGGCCATCCAATTGTTGAGATTTCCGACGAGGAGACTGACAGATTGGTCCTGCTCTATCGGTGGTTCACATTTGACGGAGAGATTGCGCCATCGGGTTATAAAATCTGTGCTGCTTTCATTGTTCTTGGGCTTGGTCCTTACGAGCTCGGCAATGGTGATCTTATCGCTGACGCTCATGAACCTTTGTCGAAACAAAGATTCCATTTGGACGAAAGTAGTAACGGAGCCATCCGGTATGCTCGCGTACCATTCGAAAGCAACATCGGTCAAGCTATTAACGAACTGGCGGAGGAGAAGCGCATCGTTGCCCCCAGTATTCCCGCATGAGGCTTTGAAGTAGGCGATGTGCTGATTCGCGTTTCCCGTCCCATCGAATCTTCCGAATTTGGGGATGACATAGCCGCTAGGGAATTCCACCAGATCATACTGAGCAGGATATGGTCTCCCACTACTGCTGATATCTTTTTGCGCTTCGGCTTCGGCCACCAATGTTTTGACTTTGCTGGCAACCAAATCCATAATTTGATCTTGAGTTAGCGGGCTACTGTCATCGGTAGCCAAGACATTTCCTGAGATAGGATGCGATTGACTTTCATGAGGTCCGCCCACTTTTGGATTTGAGGGAATAGGCGTCGGTTGCTTTGGGACACCATTTCCCGGTTCATGAGCTGAGCCCTGTGCTTGATTGGGCGGCTGAGAGGCAAGTTGGGCCGTAAGCCGTAAGACGACATTTGTCAAGTCGTCGATCTTTGAGTAGAGCTTGGCCATCTCCTTATCTTTGCTTCTGAGCTGTTTTCGGAGCTCTTGGAGAAGTTGCTGCTCTGTGGTCTTAGGATGGAAAGTTGGCTCATCTTCGCTTTCCGAGCCTGACTCCTCATGAATTGAGGGCTCCCTCTGCCTATCAGCCTCATCGAGAGGGTTTTCATCATCCAGCGGAGGCGGCTGTTCTTGGGAAGTGGCAACCACATTCAAGCCAGATTGGATTTGAGATGTGGTGGCCCCGTCCTTGCTCTTGCTGCGCGTGCCCACCACGTAGACAGTGTGGATAACACATTCAGCCATCCCCTCATCTTTGGCGGGGTAACCCTGTTCTTCGAACCTCATGAGGTTTAGCCTGGCAGGAGCCCTAGCCCTTTTGTTGGCTCTATATCTGAGCCTTTTCTCCCTCAGCTTCTCGATTTTGAAGGCTTGGCGGGCATCCGCTACCCGGGAAGCCATTGTAAGTTGCTCAGCGGGGAGCTTAGAGAAGACACCCGATCGAGCATTTGTCAGGGACGCCGCTGGAGCTTGCTCGGGATGCGTTGTAGCTTTGTTGGTGTTGATGGCCTTGCCCCCAGCTAGGGCCAAGGAAAATCGTTCAGACACCGACTTGCGTTTGGGTTGGGGCGCCCTTGAGATCACCACATTTGGTCTCCTGCCTTTCGAAACCGGTTTGTCTGCCACCGGGGCTTGAGGAGCTGGGATGGCGCCAACTGGCATGAACAGAATAGAGCCGAATGGTAGCAGCGGCTCCTCCCATTGTCGCCCGAGACTGGCCGGGAGGACCGTCCTGGAGTCTATCTTCATTGTGTAGGAGACGGGAGCCGTGCTGAGAGCTGAGTTCATCATCGGAGACATTGTTGGAAAGTGATTGCTTGAAACCCTGCATGAAAAAGCATTATTTTAGTATAAATATAGGTATGTATATTGATTGAGTTCGCATGAACGCTTAACCCGAAATATGGGAGGAGAGATTGGTCCCACCGGGCGTGCCAGAGTCTGTAGGGTGTTTTTCGTCACCCCATTGAGATGGGAATACGCGCGCGCTTGTCAGGCGTACTACAGATTCCCCCTGCCTAGGGTAGGCCGGGGTTTAATAATTGTGGGGATCCGAATCTCCGGCAGCCGCGGACTAAGCTGCCGTTAATTACCCCTCGCCTTTGGGGCGGGGGAACCTCCGATTGACGGGTTAAACTGGTCATGCGAACTCAACATGCAGTGTACGTGTGTTGTGTTTTGAAAGGGGGGTTTTGGATATATCGGGAGCCACGCAGAGTTTTTACGGGGGTCCCGCTACCCGGATAGCGGGCTGGGGGTCAAGGGGGCTAGCAGCCCCTTGCGGGGTGCGGGGCAGCGCCCCGTTAGAAATTTTTTTCTAACAGGGACAGTGTCGTGGAGTACGTGTGTGTACAAATTTGTATACATATGTATATATGTATGTATGTACACAAAAAGAGAGGGAAAAGGCATCCAAGGGATGCGTGGGGCAGCACCTTGGGCGCTGTGCGCTTAGGTGCTGTGCGCAGGTGCGCAAGCGCGCGCGCCACGTGTCGGCACGCGGGCGCCTTGCGCACTTGCGCAGGCGCGCAAGCGCGCAAGCCACGTGTCGGCACGCGGGCGCCTTGCGCACTTGCGCAAGCGCGCAGGCGCGCAAGCCACGTGTCGGCACGCGGGCGCCTTGCGCACTTGCGCAGGTGCGCAAGCGCGCGCGCCACGTGTCGGCACGCTGGCGCCTTGCGCACTTGCGCTGCGCGCCGGAGAGGCACAAGAGGCTTTTAGCCTGAAAAAAAGGATTTCTCAAAGGAGAAATCAGAGAGGAGTCGGGCTCCTGAATGTGTTTTGGGTTTAATGGAAGTGGTTCTTCTTCTTCCTCCTGTCGCTTGCTGGATCTTGAAGATCAAGAGATGTGAAATCTCAAAATCTCTTCTTTTTAAGATCTGATGACAGATCCAAGTTCCCCTTTGTGGGTTTTATAGTGGAAAACTATTTAGTTTTGAAAAAGGAAGAGTAAAACTCTTGATTTAATTCAAAAGAAAGAAGAAGGTTTTGGAACCTTGAAGAAGGAGGAAAGAGCTCAGCTCTGAAACTTTTTTGGAGAGAGAAAAGTTATGAGATATTTTCATTATCTTTGCCTTTATAGGCCATACATTTTACACATAGCCCCTTGGGCTTCACAAAATGGCATTTTGCCTATTTCATGGCTCATGTGCCATTTCTTTTTGCACATAAGCCATGGGCTTTACAAAAATTTGGCTTTATGCCCATTTTCTTACATTTATCCATAAAATAAAATAAAAGAAAATGCAACAAGATTATTTATTACAAAAATTTTATCTTGGCGTAGAGGAGGCCGGCCGCTTCATGTTCGGGCTCGACTCGGGCATGGGCCCACTGGGTCTGGGCTTGGGCCCACTTGGCTTGGGGTTGACTTGGATTTTGACTTGGTCAACCGGGGTGTAAATTTTTACCCCAACAGCTGGCAGTGGGTTTAACCACAGACCGCAAGCGGCACTAGCTGTACGTAACGGTCCCCAGGTAGATGTCGATAAGAAGGTCGATGAAGAAAACCATCCGAACTCCTATTGAGCCTGATGTGACAATCTTCGTACAGTCCGATCTGTTCGTCTAAGAATATTGCATATCAAGCCTAGGGGGAGGCAAGCGTCAGTCCCCTAATAGCTGTATAAGTCGTGTCGGAGCGTAGCCCATTACACCCTGAGAAAACTACTGGAACCTACCAGTAAATCTCGCTTGCCTTGGCCAGGGACTTTGCGTAATGGCTCTCTGACACAGCGCGATATCAACTCCCAATACCGGGAGAGACGAATCCTGTCTAACTGCCACTGCCTCCAAGTGCTCGGGACTGCACCCAACTGCTACCTGTTTGCACGACTCCTTTGAGCCGTGGTAGGGTAGCAATCTAAGAACAGTGGGATACACTCGAGGCGAAGTAGCAGTGTCAATTCTGCGGACTATGCTGTACTCATGTCACCTGGGAACTGTTAACCGACGATAGGTATAATACCAACCAATCAGTTCCTCTGCGAGTCCTGTCCGGTGTACCCGTAACCTAACGAGCACCTGTATACTATCTCCAGTACGATGTACTGACGGCTGTGGGACAGACCATCTCCCTAACTGGGATGAGAAGCGTACACACTTAGTCTACTCCGGAATATCGATGCCCTGTCTCGATAATCCTACGACTAGGGACAAGTATAGGATGTTGCTTATAGACTACCCAGCCCCCACTAGTGTGACTGCCATCACAACGCTGGTAATCAAGCAAAGATCCTATGGGCTCTACTAATATGTATAAGTGATACGCTACAAGAAACATATGCACATATTAAAGTAGACACAAACCAAGTAACATACTACCATTTTTAGCAAGACAGTATATACAACTGTGAATATCCCAAGCTTCCATTAAGTAATATACATACAAGTATGATACAATAATGGCCCCTAGGGCATATACACTAACACGGGGTACCACACTGGGTCCACCATGTACCCGAAACGGTTCCTCCACTCCTCGAACTCGGGTCTTGAAATCCATCAGCAAACTCATGGTGGACGACTCATACATCATGGGAAAACCACGCTTTTTATTAAAAAGAGAGAAGAAGTTTGTATAAGTTTTGCGGTTTTCCTCCCAAATCCAAAAAATCTCATGGAAATTCAAATCCAAAACCTTAATAGCACGTAAGATAGTGAATATATGCTTGAGAATCCATGAATGCGGCATAACAGTGAATAATAACATGCATGAAGTAGCAGGTAATAACTACAATGTCTAAACTAGCATATAAGGCAAGTACACTAATATCTTGTCTAAACTATTAGCTAACAGGCTATATCAATGTAATAGTATTTTCTAAGTGTACGTGACATGGCAATTACCGATGAAGATGTGTGCGAGCCGGCAAGTAACTGTATGTGGAACATACGCATCATCGGTAATGGTGATGGTGTCCTAAAAGCATGATATCAATAATGAAATATGAATTACAATAAGTATGCGATGCGGAGCAACAGCAATAATATGCGGGAGCTGAATACTAGACACAACGATAACTAATCTGCATTACCCTACTATAAGTTCTACAATAGTGCCTTTTGAAATAACACGAATCGCGGTGTTTTGAAAATAAGGGCTACGGTGTTTTTAAGAAAAGATACGTCTTTTGAAATATCCGTAGGATCCCTTGACCCGTCTTTTAAAATACCCACGATTCGTTAGTTTTGAAATAGGTAGGAGTCTAATCTATTCTAATAACTACACTAAACTATACGGCTGAACTAACAAGCTGAACTACAGGTAAGGAAACCGCCTAACATCTGAGTCGATACATAAACATACTTGTATATATATTAGTCAGTGATCCCGCCTCAATAATATCATATCCGATACCATATCTATAATCAGACATCCCAAGTCAAGAGTGCGGATCAATCATCAATATATAGCTCGTACGTAAATCCGTCGTACGGCATCCCCAAATCTGGGTATGGGTCAATATCATACTCATCACACTGTTCATCTGGTATCCTCTTTATCAAGATCATCATTTGGGATACTGACCTACGTCTAGTACACTACTAATATCACTATTCACATGGCATTGTCATCCAAAGATCCGCTATAACATCAGGACGCATCAAGTACGAATCCTGCCATATCACCGATCTCACGGTCTCAACTCAAATCTTATCGACTCATCTCAATCCCAAGTATCATCCGCAAATCCAGTATGTGAACACCTAGTCCCATACCCAGGTGAACACATAAACACATATCCCCATATACGCACGGGTAATAACATAGATGTATGCATGTGTGTGTGTACGTGTGTGGGTGTAACAACTACTCTAGGGTTTCACAACTAACACTAAACTAATCCATGAACACCTAGAATCTACCTTTATCATTGTTCCCCTCCGAACGACGGCTCAAGACTGAACGTCTTGCCTGAGATTCGGGGCAGATGCTAATTGGTTTTATCTATCTACCTCTCCGAAGATGCCAAGTTAATTTATGGCATCGTGTATCGGAGGTTTAGACGGATGCGGCCGATGTTGCAGACTTCGTCAGATTCCCCCTCACTTGAGGGGTTTTTGATTGTGGGGACACTCTTCCCTGCAGGTGCAAGCCCCTGCAGTTAATTACGCTACCGCTTCGCGGTAACAACTTTCTCCTTCTCCAGAAATTTCACTTCGTGTCGTGTGTGTTTGTTTGTTTGTGGATGCCCGTGGATTGTATACGGAGACTAAGTTATGCCGTCGCCCGTAGGACGTGGATTAGTCCAAATCCGTATTTACTTAGATTTGGGTTTGGTGTTTTAGTTTAAGGATACGTTAGCCATATTGAGGCTAAGATCAACTCAAATGTTCGTTAAGGATGCGTTAGTCTTATTTGAGACTAAGATCAACTTAACAGGAGAGCATTTAGGGGCTCTAATGTTTCAGTTTAGGGACGTAGTGGTCCATTTAATATATGGCCATCGGGACCCGTCACCTCTCTGATGACGTTGAAGGATTACAACGACAGGTGTCAGAGGAGTTCGGAGATGTACCTTTGAACCAAAGTTGATTAGGGAATGTGAAGTCTGTTTAAGGAAACGTTAGCCATGTTTAAGGCTAAGATCAACTTAAATGGGATCATTTAGATCCGACAAAAGAGTGTTTGGGCGCTCTATTGTTCCAGTTTAGGGACGTAGTGATCCATAAGTAGTTTAAGGACATTGCGGTCCATTGCCAGTTTAGGGACATGGTGGTCCATGGGTAGTTTAAGGACGCATAAGTCCATGGGTTTAAGGACCCCACAGTCCATATGGGTGTGTCTAAGGACGCATTAGTCCGTTAGTTTAAGGACGCATAAGTCCGTGGGTTTAAGGACCCCACAGTCCGTATCTTGGTTTAAGGACGCATAAGTCCATGAGTTTAAGGACCCCACAGTCCGTGTTGATGTGTGGTTGTCAGGACCCGTCACCTCTCTGACGTCGTTGAAGGATTACAACGATAGGTGTCAGAGGAGTTCGGAGATGTACCCTCGAACCGGATGTAAATTGATTTAGGAGAGCAGTCGTGCTCAGTCAATTTAATTTGAGGACTTACGGCCATGATTGGGCTAAGTCCAGTTGAGAATATTCAACGTTTTTCTTGATTTTTGGCCTATTAGGCCTGTGCTAGGGCTTTGCCCATGTTTGATAGTGCACTGCATTTTATTTTGGCCTGTTAGGCCTTTTAATTTGGGCTCAGTCCCTTTATGAATGATGCAGAGCATCTGTTCTTGTTTGGGTTCTGCCCTTTTTAAAATAATGCATAGCATTTTATTTGGCCTGTTAGGCCTTTTTTTAATTGGGCTTGTCCCTTCTGTAAGTAATGCAAAGCATTAATCAAACTGACAGGTGGCCTGTCAGGCGCTTTGCGCCAATTGACGAGCGCAAGCGCATGTGGAGGTGACACGTGTCACGCTCTGGTGAGCGCAAGCGCAACAGCGCAGTGCGCTGTGTCAGTACGCTGCGCTGTTGCGCCGCTGACACATGGCGCTCTCTGGTGACTTGCGCTAATACAGGAGCGCAACAGTGCAGTTTTTGCAAGTGCAAGGCAGTATTTCAATAACTTGATCCAATTTTGGATTCAAGAAAAGAATCTTTAAGATTCTAGAACCAATGGTTCATAAAAAAGTGCAAGGCACTGTTATTATTTCTTTTTTATTGGAGATCATTGATCTTGTTCTTAGATCAATGATCTATTTCAGAAGAAATTCTGCTTCTTTTTATAAAGGTTTTTTTAAACCTTTTTCTTGAGTTCTTTTAAGAAATTCTTCAGAGTTCTCTCTGTTTTGAAGTTCTTGATGTCGATCTCTTTTGAATTGGGGTCTACGGGCCTTTATATAGTGCCCATAAATTAGTTAAATTTGTTAAAGAGATCCTTCTCTGAGTGATTTAGGGAATTTTCCCCACCGTTGGATGTTTGATCCAAGGGCTCCTCTTTTACAGAAGACAATCTTCTTGTTTTAACAAGAACAGAAAGATCTTACTAGAATTTTAATTCTGTTTCGCGCAAACGCCCCAGCGCTTGACACGTGTCACGCAGTGCACAGCGCAGCGCAGCGCAGCTGCGCTTGCGCAACTACGCTGACACGTGTCGCGCAGCGCAGCGCTTGCGCAAAAGCAACTGCGCTGACACATGTCGCGCAGCGCAGCGCTTGCGCAACTGAAGCCTTGCTTCCTTTAATTTTGTTTTTTAATAGAGCCTTGCTCTGATTGGGCGCACTGCCTTGGGCGCTGCGCTGACGTATCGGCTTCTAACACATGGCGCGTTGCGCGCAGCGCACGGAATTTGAAGCGTTGCTTCAAAATTTGAATTTTTGAAATTCAAACAGAGCCTTGCTCTGATTGGGGGAAACAAATGCCCCCCTACCGTTGCGCTCACGTGGCGCACACGTGAGTGCAACGGTGGAAAAATCTTGGCCGTTAGATCAACAGGTGAGTTGAAGGGGCGCAGGCGCCTATAAATAGGACCCTTGGTCCTTGAATTTTTTTTTACCATTTTCAAGAACTTGAATTTCAGAGCCTTGCTCTTGTTTAAGAATTTCAGAGCCTTGCTCTCGTTTCTTTCCAAGAACTCCAAAGTTCATATTTTTAGAACAACTTAGGTAAAATTTAAATTAAATTAAATTTGATTAACAGAGTCTTGCTCTTATAGATCTTTGATTTAAAGAAAACCCTTTTGGGGTTTCATCAACAGAGCCTTGCTCTCCAAAGTTCATAGATCTACAGAGATCTTGCTCATGGGTTTTAACCCATGAACATAGCTTTGTTCATGGATCAAATGTAGATCTTTTTTTTTATCTGAAAATGGAAAACTTTTTATAAGTTTTCATGGATTTTTAAGATCCTAAAATTTTAGTTCTTTCAAGAGTAAAATTTTTTTGATGGATCTTTCCATTATTACCATAGAGCTAGGCTTTTTTTAGGAAATTTTATTCCCTTGAGACCAGAGTTTGACAAATGTCACTCTGTGACAGAGCTTTACTCTAAAAGAGGAGATTTTCTCCTTGTCTCTAGAGATTTCCCATTAATGAGAATATTCTCCTGGGGATCTCTTCATTAATTGACAGTCCCCATTTGGTCCCCTACCCACTGCATTGCAGTATGGTGTAAACTTTTTAAAAACGCCAAGCGTTGGAGTTACAACACTGACGGCTGACTTTTGTCTCTTTACAGGAAACATGCCTGCTGACTTATCGTTCCCGTTCGTTCGCTCAGAGGGAGGATTTCCCCAGGAACCAATGGACCGAGAGGTGCTCACTCTCATCAAGGATCATGACCCTGAGCACAAGAACCTTCACTTGTGGGGTAGGTGGTATAAAGATATTATCCAGGGTCGCCGAAGCTTTGGTTTTGCTACGCCGTCTGAGCCAATATTCTCGGTTCCCTATGCGGATGAACCCCCGGTGAAGTATGCCGTGGAGGTCAAAAATTGGAACTCGGATGACCTCCTCCAGCCTGCAATTGGTGCTATTCCCGTGCAGCCACCGGCGGCAATAGACATTTTGGGGAGGCGAATCTGTCAGGGTGAAGCACGCCCTTGGGGACAGGCCTACAACATTGGATTGGTCCCGCGACCGCCCGCCGGATATTTGCAGTGGGCCCGGTACATCTTATCGGCGAAAAGGACTCATCTGACGAAGATTGGTTTGTATTCGGCCATCTACGTCTCGCTCTTTGAGTATCCCTCTCCTCCAACGTGGCGGATTAAGGCTTTTATCGAGCAATGGAATATCCCCACCCACACCTTCCTGATGACGGACAGGGAGGTCTCTATCTCCTTGGAGGAGTTTTCCGAAATCTCGGGTCTGCCAATGAGGGGGGAGCATTACGAGGAGCTGCTTCCTCCTGAAGAATACGTCTTTGCCACCAAGCCGCTGGTGTTTGATCTAACTCCGGAGAACGCTATTCAGCACCAGTTTCCGGGCCTGGTGAAGGTACTGAACATCTATGAAGGGCTCTATCAGGAATCGGGCATCCGGGGAGTCAGCTTCGCAGATTTTATCGCCCGCTTCGTTCGACCGGAGTTCTTATCGGAGCGGAGCGAGAAGTTCGCCCAGCTTGATGACCCTTTTGGTTTCGGCTTGGACCGTCGACCCACATCGGAAGATGCTCACCAGGACTTTTATCTCCCCGGTGCCGCCATTATACCCTTGTCAGAGATCGCCGTCCCGGGCATGGATGAGGAAACCTTTTTTGTAGGGTTCTTAGGATTGTGGCTGTGCAGCTTTGCGCTCCCCATGCATCCGCGCCACATGAGGCCATCTGTCTTCTACCCAGGGCATCGGATGGTGGCTAGTTTGCAATTGTCAGTAGGAATCACTGGGCTGGCTTACCTTTATAATGGACTTAGTGTAGCGGCGGACGCTAGTGAGCCTGGGGTGCAGCCTGCTAACTTCCCGATGCACTACTTCACCTCTTGGATGGAAATGCATGTGCACGGGGTGTTCGGCGCCCATAAGATCCCTCCGTTCTTTGAGAAGTGCAGACTCCCAAGAGTCATGCGGTTGGTCGGTGCTTCGATCGTGGTTGCACCTCCACGGGAGGCTAGGGGGCTACTCCTTCATCCACACCTGGTCGGAGCGAAGGTTTCTTTTTTGGATAAGGTGATAACCATAGGCTCAGAGACCACCAAGTCGGTAGTGCCGCTGCGCGATGATTTTAAGGACGGGGCTTCCATATTGAAGGCTCGGGAGATCCTCCACCTCTACTCTATCGGCCGGGCTACCTGGTGTTTAGACAGAATGAGACGGCACTCTTCATGAGGTATAACCCTCACCGGTTTGCTCAGCAATCGAGCTATCACCAAGGGATCCCGATGGAAGCTTTCTTGGAAAAGCCCGTGGTCAGCCGAGAGGGGATAAGAAATGTAATGCACCATTTTATGCGGCTTAACACGGGTTCCTATTTCTTCATCAGCGAGCCGAGCTGCGTCCCTAAAGTCCTCAACGCGTACGTGGCTTGGTACGCGCATGCAATGGGTCCTGTTATCCTTATGGAGAAGCGCATGCTGGTTGACCGCAAGGGTGCGCCTCCCGGTGGCGATCGCAAGGCTCCCTTGAAGCCAAGGACCCCCGTCATTCCTCCGCTGAAAGACGTCGGAGTTGGGCCACCGCGCGTGCTGAGCCCCCCGGGTGGATTGCCGCTTCGTGATACGGTGGATGCGCCACCAGTTCCCCGTGCTCCAGTGGAGACGGTAGACGTGGTATCACAAGAGTCTGGCGTGGGTGCGGATATCGGGACCCGCCGCCCTAGGGTGCCTGCAAAGCGCAAGTCAATCTCGGGTGCACCCAGGGCTGGTGGGCAGAAGAGGAAGAAGAAGTCGCTCCTCTCTCTCGATGCAATCCTAGGTTTAGAGCCTGAGGCCCCTCTTACCGAAGGAATAAGCGAGTATGGCAGCAATAAAGGCTTCTCGGTAGACCCGGCAGACACCGATCTGGCGGCCGCCATTGCGGCTTCTGAACGATCAGTGAGGCTTGAAGTGTGGTTGGATAAATTCGCTCGAGCAGGTAATCATTAGTTGCATCCTTCATTATTTTGTCGCATTTTCATCATTATTTTTGACTAATGCTTCCCCCTTTTTTAAACAGGTGTCACTACCGAAGAAGCCATCGCTGCTTCTTTGAAAACCTTCCAGGAGGAGGAAAACAAGCGCACTTTAATGGGCGCTGGTACGTCCCACCTTATTACATTTTTATCCTCTTTTCTGATGGCCAACCTAAACTTCTTCCTTTGTTTCTTTGTAGGGGTTACTCCAGCTGACGTGGGGACTCTCCCTAGACCCTCTACTGAAGTCCCAGCTTCCTCGGGGCCGCCGCGAGAGCCTCAACTTGAAAAATCGATGAGGGATGCCTTGAAAGATTTGGAGGCATCCCTGTTCACGGACGAGAACGCTTCAATGAGGAAAGCCTTGGAGAGCTCCATCTTGACGGCTCGAGAGAAGAGAAAACGGCTAAGGCATGAGGCGAAGGCACGCAGGGCTGCCTTGGCCATGGGAGCGGGCCCAAGCACCGTCCCCCGAGCTGATACTCCCTCAGAAGAGCCCCCCGTCACCCTATCCACCGCTCGCAGACAGGTGGCGCGTGCTGCTCGGAGTGCTAATGATAAGTCCACCTCAGGTGACGCATCTTTCAAGATTAATTTGTAAGAATTGTAAACTTGCCAGTTCTTATATATCTTGTCTTGCAGGGCCCAGTCCAACCGAGCGGGAGGCGAAGACCGTCGAACCCAAGGAAACAGAGGAGGAAGCACTGGCCGAACCCGAGCCGACGGTGGGCAACGTCGCCTGGGTTGCCGAGCCTGAGCTGGAGGCTGAGGGAACTGCACCCGAGAAGGTCGTTGATGCCGAGCCTGAGGTGGCAGCAAATAAGATGACCGTTATAACTGAGCCCAGGATAGCGGCGGACGAGGCGCTTGAGACTAGCGACCTCATGGTGACGGCGGATGAGACAATGGCGACCGTCGAGACCGAAGAAGTAGCGAGCGAGATGGGCATGACTCTTGGGGAAGAGCCAGTCGCTCTTTCTCAAGAGTCCGGCAATGCTCCGATTATTGCCCTCCCCGTCTACGGTCCTCCGCCGTCTCCTGGCCGCGCGAGCACGACGACAGCCCCCATTGAGTCGGGTGATGAAGCCACGGTCGGTGGCCTCATATCGATAGAGGAGGGAAACGCCTCTGTTTCGGCCAGCAGCTCATCAGGTAAATCCCGAGTTACTGTTCCCTTTCTTTTTTATCTTGCAATCCTTTCTGACAAGTTTACCTTTGTTTTTTAACGCAGGTGCGGCCAGTGCCGATGCTCCATTGCTTGAGGGAGTGTCGTCAACTACTGCCTCGGCGGTGGTCACCTCTCAGCCCTCCCTTGTACCATCAAAGATGTTGGAAGGTATGGATTTGCAACCTATTAGTTTTGTCTTTTAGCCGCATAATTTATGTACTAAAGTCGTACTGTTGTGTCTTTTTAGGAGTGCTTTTTGATCATCTTTATCAGGTGTTGCACCCACACTTCTCCTTCCCATCTGAACTCGCTTCTTCCTCCAGTGGCGCTGGTGAGTATAGTTTCCAACTGATATCTTTCTTTTTCAGTAATGGAATTATTCCTAACTTTCCCTCGTCTTGATTGCAGTGCTACAAATCGAAGGAGGGGATGAAAGATCGGCCGCGCCACCGGCCATTCCGGCCTTGCCACCTGCTGCAGCTGGTATAGTAGACTATCTTATCAATGACTTTTTTCATATTTCTTGAACCGTCATCTAATCGCATTTTGTCTTTTCAGCTGTCGTCCCGATCCCGGTGCCCTTCGAGTCTCGCGTTATGATGCCGGCAGGCCCTTTCCTGAGACGTCTGTCTTCAAAGGGTGCCGTAATGAGCTTATGTATGCTGAGCGGATACGTTGAGGAGCTTAACGTAGACGCTCTCCCCTCTGCCGCAGACTTCGCCGTGGAGGTTAACCCAATGTTGACGGCGCTTGTAAATTTTCACGATGGAGGCGTCGTCGAGCTTTGGGTTAATCACTGCAGGGAAATCGAGGTTCGCCTACATCAATCGGAGTTTGCGCGTCCTGCTCCCGAGACCTTAGCCGCAAGCAATCAAAGAGCAGCATGGATCGAGCAAAGCGCTTCTTACTTCCGTCACCTGGAACAAGAAGCGGCTTCACGACTGAGGGAATGCCAAGAGACCTCGAGCGAGACGGCTTGTCTGCGTGCTGAGGTTGAGGCTAATGCTGCCCAAGTGAAGGCTATCTTTGAGGGCCTCCTGGAACGCATCTCAAATGGGCTGAACCTGAAGCAGAAACTCGATGCTGCCGAGCGTAATGCTAAAAGCCGTGAAGCAGCTCAGCAGGCCGTTAGGGAGCAGCTTGCATCCTTCATGCAGCAGTGGGCTCAAGTGGAGGCCGAACTGGCAGTGGTGGCCGATCAGGAGAAGGCGTGGCAGGAAGTGCGTGAGCAATTGACCGAGCTATTCAAGACACTTCCTTCTCCTTGAACATTTTGTATCATTTACACAATTGTAATTTTTGCATAGTATGTACACATTCTTTATTCTTTATACGATTCGCCTTGTACTTAATTGAATTCATGAATAAAGATATACATTTTTTTTCTTTGCAATGTCATGTACTATTTCTTTGCTTTCTCCCTTCTCTTATTATCAGCACGCTGTCTTGATAAACATGGTTGACAGATAATAGAGTAAGCATCTTGGTTTCTTCAAGAGATAGCGATGGCTTAGGCCGCAGGTTCAGATCTGCCGCCTAAGACTTTTCAACTCTATGAGCCGTGAGGGTCTCATAGAGACTTTTCTCCCTACGGATCGAGAGGATCTCGTAGGTGTATTTTCTCCTTAGGAATCGTAAGGATTCCTAAGTGCGTTTTCTCTTATAAGTCGTAAGGATCTTATAAGAGAATTTTCCCTCTTACGAGTCGAGAGGACCCGTAAGCGGTTGTTTCCTTCATTGTCGAGATTCGACTTTAGAGAGTGACACCCGTGAATAGTATGCAAGAGACCGTTTTAGACCGACATGCTGGGGCCCAATGCTCAGAAAACAAGTTTTTTAATCCCTGTTGCCTAAGGCTTTATCTTGCAAGTTGAGACGAATCGGGAATTTCTCGCGGAGACACTGGTTTCTCTGCGGGCCGACGCGAATCAGGATTTTCTCATCAAGGACGCTGGTTTCCCCGAGTCGGAGGATTTTGCCAAAGACACTGGTTTCTTCGAGGTTGAGACGAATCGGGAATTTCTCGCGGAGACACTGGTTTCTCTGCGAGCCGACGTGAATCAGGAGGCTCTCATCAAGGACGCTAGTTTCCCTGAGTTGAGGAGTTTGCCAAGGACACTTGTTTCCCTGGGATTGAAACGAATCGAGAATATCACGCAGATACGCTAGTTTCTCTGCGGGTCGACGCGAATCAGGATTTTCTCATCAAGGACACTGGTTTCCCTGAGTCGAAGGATTTTGCCGAAGACACTGGTTTCTTCGGGGTTGAAACGAATTGGGAATTTCTCACGGAGACACTGGTTTCTCTGCGAGCCGACGCGAATCAGGAGGCTCTCATCAAGGACGCTAGTTTCCCTGAGTTGAGGAGTTTGCCAAGGACACTTGTTTCCCTGGGGTTGAAACGAATCGATGTATTCCCGCGGAGACGCTAGTTTCTCTGCGGGTCAACGTGAATCAGGATTTTCTCGTCGAGGACACTGGTTTCCCTGAGTCGAAGGATTTTGCCGAAGACACTGGTTTCTTCGGGGTTGAGACGAGTCAGGAATTTCTCGCGGGGACACTGGTTTCTCTGCGAGCCGACGCGAATCAGGAGGCTCTCATCAACGACGCTAGTTTCCCTGTAATGAGGAGTTTGCCAAGGACACTTGTTTCCCTGGGGTTGAAATGAATCGATGTATTCCTGCGGAGACGCTAGTTTCTCTGCGGGTCGACGCGAATCAGGATTTTCTCGTCAAGGACGCTGGTTTCCCTGAGTCGAAGGATTTTGCCGAAGACACTGGTTTCTTCGGGGTTGAAACGAATCGGGAATTTCTCGCGGAGACACTGGTTTCTCTGCGAGCCGACGCGAATCAGGAGGCTCTCATCAAGGACGCTAGTTTCCCCGATTTGAGGTATTTGCCAGGGACACTTGTTTCCCTGGGGTTGAAACGAATCGATGTATTCCTGCGGAGACGCTAGTTTCTCTACGGGTCGACGCGAATCAGGATTTTCTCGTCAAGGACGCTGGTTTTCCTGAGTCGGAGGAATTTGCCGAAGACACTGGTTTCTTCGGGGTTGAAACGAATCGGGAATTTCTCGCGGAGACACTGGTTTCTCTGAGAGCCGACGCGAATCAGGAGGATCTCATCAAGGACGCTAGTTTCCCCGATTTGAGGTATTTGCCAGGTACACTTGTTTCCCTAGGGTTAAAACGAATCAATGTATTCCTGCGGAGACGCTAGTTTCTCTACGGGTCGACGCGAATCGGGATTTTCTCGTCAAGGACGCTGGTTTCCCTGAGTCGAAGGATTTTGCCGAAGACACTGGTTTCTTCGGGGTTGAAACGAATCGGGAATTTCTCGCGGAGACACTGGTTTCTCTGCGAGCCGACGCGAATCAGGAGGCTCTCATCAAGGACGCTAGTTTCCCCGATTTGAGGTATTTACCAGGGACACTGGTTTCCCTGGGGGTTGAACTGATCTGTGGTGGTCTTTCAGGTTTTATATAAGTTACCGTCAAAACCGTGAAGCTAGGAATTTGATCTTCATTTCGTTTGCTGGCACTGCGTCTGCTGTATTGAGACGAATGTCGCGGTTGTCTCTAGGCTGTTGGTGAACCGTCGAGATTTGGCTTAGCTTTCTGACGGAGCCTATTGGGAAAGTGTGGTTCCCTCTTTGTTTGTGCCCTTGGATTGTATACAGGGATCAATGTGATCTCAACTGTAGGGCAAAAGTTTTATTCATTTTTATTGCTTTATTTCCGCGATGCTCTATCATTTCAGCTTTTATATCTCGAAGGTCGCGATTGCCCAATCATTTCGGCTATTTCTCGCGGTGCCCAATCATTTCGGCTATTTATTTTATTTTTACTCGCTGCTTTTTATTGCGAGTTGCCCAATCATTTTAGCTATTTTGTATGCATACGTTTTCTTTACTTGCTGCTTTTTATTGCAAGCTGCCCCATCATTTCGGCTATTTTGTAGGCATACATTTTCTTTACTTGCTGCTTTTTATTGCAAGCTGCCCCATCAATTCGGCTATTTTGTATGCATGTGCGGCTTGCTGGCTTTTCACCGTAAACCAGAAATTAGACACCGATTTCGGCATCAGCACCGCTACAACTGGGATATTGCCAGGAGCGAATCATCATTTTCCTCTGTCGATATTGAACAGAGGTGTCTTAGCGAACATGGTTAAGGTCCTGTCGACTAAGGCTTTTAACTTCATGAGCCGTAAGGGTCTCACAAAGGTATTTTTCCCTACAAGTCGTGAGGATCTTGTAGGTGTATTTTCTCCTTAGAAATCGTGAGGATTCCTAAGTGTACGTTCCTCTGTAAGTCGTAAGGATCCTACAAGAGGGTTTTCTCCTTATAAGTCGAGAGGACTTACAAGGGTTGTTCACCATGCAAACATATCCCTAGTCACGGATGGGACTTTGTTAGGGAAATGTTTATTCGCGCCCGTGGATTGTATACAAGGGTCAGTATTGAACCACTTGTAGGGCAAAATCGAAGGTTGTGGAGGTTGCTTAAGCACAGGTTTAGGTCTCTGTAACTTAAGACTTTCAAATCTTATGAGCCGTGAGGGTCCCATAAGAGAGTTCTCCTTACAAGTCGTGAGGATCTCGCAAGTGTATTTTCTCCTTAGGAATCATGGGGATCCCTAAGTGTGTTGCTCCCTTGTGAGTCGTAAGGATCTCACGCGGGTGGTTTCTCCTTACGAGGTCGAGAGGACCTTGCAAGTGTCCTTTAACGAGGTTGCGCCCTTTCGGGTTTTCACAAACACTCGCCGGTAGTCCTGCTGTTTTTACTCACGGAGCCCTTTCGGGTTTTCATCCGTGCCCTTTTGCTTATGGGCATACCTTTTTTTTATTCTTTTTATTTTAATTTTTTTTACGAGGTCGCGCCCTTTCGGGTTTTCACGAACACTCGCCGGTAGCCCTGCTGTTTTTACTCACGGAGCACTTTCGGGTTTTCATCCGTGCCCTTTTTGCTTATGGACATTCCGTTTTTATTTTTTAATTATATTTATATTTTTTCTTCTTTCTTTTTTTTATTCATCTCGTCAGCCTAAGGATGCTGCGGTAGTAGTTTAAGGACGTTTCGGTCCGTCATTAGTGTAAGGACGTTTCGGTCCGTCGATGGAGAAGGCCGGTTACTAATTATAGGGTTTGAGCTTAGGAAGATAGCGAGCGGACATAGTCGTCGTCATCTATCATTGACCTAGGCGGTAACTCATTAAGCATAGTATTTCTTTAGGAAGCGGCCATTTATTGGCCCGAAAGGCCTTTCACCGTGCATATCCATGAGTAGATAGGCTACACCCTGGTAGACCTTGTCTATGATGTATGGGCCTTCATAGTTTGGCTCGAATTTTCCCCGCTTGGCGCGATTGGGGATCATAGGTCTTTTGACCACTGGCACGAGTTCGCCTTGGCGGAATGTTCTCGGCCTAGTCAATCTTTCATATGAGCGCGTCATCTTTGCTTTATAAGCTTCCAGATTTTGTTGCACTATAAGCCGGATTTCATCAAGGGCATCAAGCTCCTCAAGCCTAAGGTGAGCATTTTCTTCATCCGTCAGCTCGTAGTGGACTGCCACTCGCAGAGAGGGTAACTCTATCTCGAGGGGGAGTACTGCTTCTGTACCGAATACCAACGCATATGGCGTTGCGTTCGTGGCTGTCTTGAACGTGGTTCGATACGTCCAAAGAGCCTCTTGCAGTCTCTCGTGCCAGTCCTTCTTATTTCGGGACACCGTCTTCTTCATGATCTTTTTCAAGGTCTTATTGAAGGCCTCAGTTAGACCGTTAGCTCACGGATTATAAACCGAGGAATATCTCCAGTCTATATTATGCTGCTGCGTGAAGGGACTGATCTTGTGGCTTCTGTAGGCTGGCCCGTTATCGGAGATGATCCGTCATGGAGTTCCGAACCGGTATATGACATGCGTCTTGAAGAAATGGAGGATATTCTCCGTCTTCACTTCTCTCAGCGGTACTGCTTCTGCCCATTTGGAGAAGTAATCAGTCGTTGCCAGGATGAAACGATGTCCTTTAGACGATGCTGGTTCGATGGGGCCGACTATGTTAGTTGAGAGGGTTCATCTTCAAGTTGTATTGTCGAAGGCGTTGAAATACGGTCTTCAGATGCTCGAGATGTTCCTCATATGATTTGCTTTTAACCACGAGATCGTCGATATAGCACTCGACGATTTCATGTGTAAGGTCATCGAAGATCTTCATCATGGCCCTCTAATAGGTGGCACCGGCGTTCTTTAGGCCGAAGGGCATCACCTTGTAGCAGAATGTACCCAAAGGGGTCCTGAAGGCAGTGTGCTTCTGGTCTTCGGGATGCATCTTTATCTGATTATACCCTGATGAGCCGTCCATGAAGGAGAAAACCTCATGAGTGGACGTATTGTCTATCATCAGTTCGGTGACTGGCACTGGGAAATCGTCCTTCGGGCAAGCTTTATTGAGATCCCGGAAATCCACGCATATGCGTACTATCCCATTTTTCTTCATCACCGGGACGATATTGGCGATCCACTCGGGATACTGGACCTCCTGGATGAAGCCAGAGTCGATCAGCTTCTTGACCTCAGTATTGATACTCATCTCAAGCTCGAGCCGCATTCTTCTTGGAACCTGTTTGACCAGCTTGACGTCCAGAGATATCGCCAATTTATGCACAGCAATTTCTAGATCTAGTCCCGGCATTTCGGAATAGTTCCATGCGAAGCAATCTTTATGCTGTACAAGGACGTCTTTTAACGCAGCCACCCTCTCTTCAGATAGCAGCTCGCTAACAAATGTCGGTCGCGGGTCGTTCGCCGTCCCGAACTCAATTTTCTTGAGGTTATCTGCAGTGGTATGTATTCCATCTTCCAGCTCTTTCGGTGCTGGTGGAAATTCTGAGATCACCTCATCATTGCTGTTTTCGAAGCACCAGGGAAGGTTATCCATGTTCTCGGGCTCTTCTTTTAATATTGTTATCATGTGACAAGTGCGAATCTGCTTCCAAGCCCAATGTGGAGTTGGTTCTGTTCTCGTGGCTTTAGGTTTGTGCTTCTGTGGCGGCGTAACCCTCCAGTTGTCAGACAGAGCAAACTTGCCGATCTAATATTGGTCTTCGACCCAATTCTTGAAAGTGAAGCAGTCTTCGAGAGGATGCCCTATTACTCGGTGATAAGAGCAATAGTTTGGGTGTGAGACTTCGCCTGCTTGCTCAGGGTGCTTGGACTCCGGCAGCGTAAGCATCTGGTATTTTATAGCTCGGTCAAGTATCTTCTTTGTCTTGTCTCGAGGAAAAGAGTACGCTCGACCCATTTTCTTCATAAGGGATAGATCAGAACCGCTCGATTCTTGCTTGCGTGGCTTTTCAGTCCCGCTTTGTTGCTGTTTAGAGTTTTTTTCGCGTTTCGACTTGTTTCTGCCTCTGCGTCGAGCCTTTTTTATATTAGGTTGACAGGGAGCGGCATTTTCATCTTTCACAGCCTGTTGGAGGAGGCGTTGCGTTTTAGCTTTCTTGTAGATGGCCATTTCGCGGTTATGGTCGTCTTAGACTTTTTGACTAGCTTCTCTTATAAGCTTGTCCATTTGCTCTTCGAACGACGGACTGAGCACTTTTGCATCGGGAACTTTTACTGGTTCAGGATTAGTATCTTCCCATTGAGCATCCGCTTCTTCATCAAAGTCATGTACGACATAGCAACCGTGGAGTAGCTCTCGTTTCTTGGACCGAATGTATCCAAGCCCAATTGTTTCCATTCTCCCGTTAGGCAACTTATGCTGAGTCCCGGGAACGTTCCAGACCTTGTCATAGAACTTGGCTTTTCGAGCGGTCTGTTTAAAGGATATCCCTTGGCGCTTTAGCAGCCTCTTCAAGCCTTCTGTATAATATCTGGGGATACGAATGGGGTGAAGTCTGTCAAGCGTAGGATCCGCACCGTGCCAGATTTCTTTTACGACTTTGGTTTCCTCAGAGCGGTAGAATAGAATTGCCTTTTCGCCTTCTCGCCTTCTCGCCTGAGAGGGACATAGAACGTCCGCAGCCCCTCAACACTGTAGATATCAAGTGCATCAGTTCTTTATGGTGTTTAAGTGGAACCATGGCGACTTGCAGACTTTGCTCTTCGTCAGCGGACGTTTGTATTGAAGGTCGAACAGAGAATACAGTATGGACCTCATCTTCCGAATCGCTGCCAAATATCAACATGGGAGTGGACTGTCCCGGCTTGTTGTGTTGGGGTGGACCCGAATAAACTATCTCCTCTTCCTCCTCGGTATCACTGCCGAAAACAGGGATGGTGGCGTTGGCCTTATTCTCCGGCTTGTTACACCTCTCCATGTCTTCGAAATCCGGTAAGAAGTATTTGGCATCTTCATATTTGCGGACCTCGTTCATAGAGAACGGGTTCAATTCTCCCGTCACGGTATACTCGAGACCATCCTTAAAATACTTCATACACTGATGTTGTGTAGAAGGGATGATGTTGTACTCGTGTAACCATGGTCGGCCGAGCAGAGCATTGTAGCATGTCTTGGCGTCTATGACGTGGAACTTAATGTCCGTGATGAGTAGCCCAAAGCGTAGCATCAGTATCACAGACCCAAGAGTTCTTGATGATTGGGAGTCGAACCCGGAGATGGTGATCTTATCCCGAGCAAGGTGCTGGACGCTCATGCAGATTTCCTTTAACACCCGCACATTGAGGAGATTAACGGAGGATCCATTGTCGACCAGGATTTTGCCTATCTTTATATCATGGCAGTATCCTGAGACATAGAGAGGGCGATTGTGTTCGTACGTCCCAAGGAGAAGGTCTTCGTCGCCAAAAGTGATATCGGCCGTGTGCACTTCCTCCAATTCATCCTTCATCTTTTCTTCAGCCAGGAAAGCTTGGAATTGCTCCAGCTCCTGTAGTGCCTTGATTAACGAATTTCTCGCCTCTTTTGATAGTAAAAGGGCGTCAAGAATGCTGAGCTGCGAGGGTAGCTTCCTCAGATGCGCTAAGACGTTGTAATCCACCTTATTTTTCTGTGGCGGGTCCTTGGCAGTTAGCTCTTCTATGACTCGGTCATCTAAGACGATATCTTCAGAGACCTTTTCTTTCCCTTTATCTTTTTTGTTTGAGGGTCCGAGATTCTTTTCGGGTAGCGTCCGATTACGCAGCCGGATATTTTCACAGACCTTCTGCTCTTTTTCTTTTCCCGAGGTGGACTCTTTGAAGAGGGGGCTAAGAGCCAACTCTTCGTCAAGATTGCTCCTGAATGTAAGCACTTGTGATCCCCCGGCGTTAACCATGCGACAATCGCCGGTAGTCTTGTTAAGCTCCTCGATCGTATTGTTCTGCTCCCGGCGACTTTTGCGCTTTTCCCGCTTAAAATGTTGTCGGTGAACAACATATCCCTGCCACCATCTAATGAAAGCTTTGCACTCTTCAGTGGGGTGCGAAATCTTCCGATGATATAAGCAGTAGGAGGGGTGCATTTCCGCTTCACCGGTAATGTTTCCTTCAGAGGATGGTAGCTTCATACCCATTGATATGGCCTTAGCAAACCTTTTCCTCGTCTTGAATTTGCTTCTATCCGTGGTGGATGTATTTTGCTCTAGCGGAAGTGTCTCAGCTCTTTCGTCAAGTCGCTGGCACTTGGCCCTTTCAAATATAGCCGTCTCACGTTCCCGATCAGCTTTACTTTTCAACAGAGCTTCATTGAGGAATGCGTCAATTATTTCATCCGATGGCCCCAGAAATTCCGGTTTAGGATCTGCCCCCAGCTTTTCAGTGCAAGGAGTTTTCTCATCGTCTGTAAACGAATGGGAGATCATATGGCAGCTCACCACGTATTCTTCAGATTCATCTGACGAACTTTCTCCCTCATCTTCCTCTTGAAAGACGTGGTTGAGGAACTCTTGGAGTGTAATGGGAGTCCGTGCTTTCTGGTTGTATTCCTCCAGCGCGTCAATTTGTTTTTGTATGTCCGTGCGCTTGTCGCCAGGCTTCACAGGCTTCTTGGATTTCTTCTTCTTCTTCTTCGAAGATTTTGACGGCTGGTTCTGAGTGCTTGGGCCACCACTATCGGTCTTTGGGGTTGGACGCGGCTTCAACATCCCTTCAATGATCTGAGGTTCCAACGGGTTCTTCCACTTGATCGCTGGGCATGTTTGAAGATCGTTCAGCATCCTCTTTGTCTTGGCTGACAGCACAACTTCCCATGGAGCTTCTTCAACGAGAGAGCACGTTTCCCCCGGCGTATTCATCCTTTTAGAGGCGTGAGGCTGCGGCGGATTCACCTTCTATCTGTCGGACAACGCGAACTTGCCCTGTTGGTACTGGTCTTCAATCCAATTTTTGAAGACGTAGCAATCTTCGATCGAATGACCCAGTACTCGGTGATAGGGACAGTAGTTGGGCTCATTGACATCATTTGGTTGCGACGGACGTTTTGGATCTGACAGATTTATGAGTCGGTTGCGCAAGCCAGCTCGAATAATCTTCTCGTTTTATCTCGGGGAAACGAGTAAAGACGTCCTAGCCTCTCCTCAAGGGGTACGTGCGGACGCATATTATTTTAACGGACAACCGGCTTCATGTTGCTCGGCTGTTGTTGAGCATTAGCGACAACGATCGCTTTCCCTTTTCCTTTCTCATTTCGGGAGTCCGACTTCGGAAGAGGGGGTCTATGGCCTATCTGATCCATTTGCGCTAGCTTGTCGATCAGGGCCTGGAAGGTAGTCGGCTTGAAGAACATCATAAATTGCGAGATGGTTGCTTGCGGATCAAGGGTTCCCACAAACATACCTACTGCAGGAGCTTCTTCAATGCGTTGCTCGCATTTTGACCATAAGTTCCGCCACCGTATAGCATATTGGACCCATGTCTCGCCCGGCTTCACCCTGGCATTAATCAATGCCGTTATCGGGGTATGCTCGCTGGCACTCGTGAAACGCTGGGTAAACAGCAGCTCCATCTCCGTAAAGGTCTTGATAGAGTCGTTCGGGAGCTCGGAATACCACTCGAATGCTGTATCCGATAAGCTACTAACGAACCGGCGAAGCAACAATTTATCATCACCGCCAGTGTTGCCGCAAAGCGCCCTGAACTGGGCAATATGCTGGTGAGGATTGTCAGTCCCCTTATACACATGGAATTTTGGTATTGTATAGCCTGGCGGATACTTAATCTGATCGTACCAGCTCGGATATGGTCGCCCCGTTTTTATGACCTGACCGGCTGCTTCAGTCGCCTGATGAACCCGGATCTGCTGAGCTATATATTCGTCCAGGTCAGCTTTGGAGATTGCCTCCTCCTTGGCTGTTGACAAAGCCAGTGGAGGATTTGACGTTTCTCCCCTGTCGTCTTCAAGGACGATCGGAGGATCTTCAGCAGGAGGATCTTGCTGGATCATTATCCCTACCATGTCCTGGAACAAGAGGGCCATTTGTTTTATGTTGGCTGCTTGTTCCGCAGCCTCCTGATCCTTCTTTTCCAATATTCGGCGAAGGAATTCAGCGTCAGTTTCTTGCTCCTGGCGTTCATCTGAGGACGCTTCAGGGCTTTCTTTTGGCCCAGTGAGTACGACCATCGCGTTCATCATTTCCTGGAGCTTTTGCTGTTGCTTCTGAGCTTTGGTCACTGACCGTGTAATCGGTCTATGGCCTGTAGATGCACGGCTGTCTTCCTTTCCCGATGCCATGTATACAGTGTGGACCACGATGCCCCCGGACTTAGGGCGTTTAGGCTCACCGCCTTTGGCATTTGTTGCGGGCGCGGGGATTTTCTCCGGCCTGCTTCTTTTGTGGGTCGTTGACGTTGAGGGAGCCGTTGCAGTGGGCACCCTGGTGACTGTCGTCCTTTGCTGTTTGATCGGACGTCTTTTTTCTTCTGTCACTTTCGCCCTTTTCTGTTGACGAGAGTGATCTTGGTCAATCATGGAGTCTTGAACCCTTCGCCAAACTATATAAATTTTGGAGGATAGCCGCTGAGGGGGTTGCTCCAGTTTCGTTTCCGGAACCCTCTCCGCAGGTGGAGGAGATCTTTTCAGTGTAGCAGTCGGAGAGTTCTTACGTACCCTCCGAAGTGGTTAAAAGCTGTTCCCAGTTGGAACAGCAGCATTGACTTCCACCACTGGAGCAGGTGGAGTTAGCCCTGAAGGGGAGTTGCCCCCTGCCTTCCTTACTCGTCGCCAATGGCGACGTCGAGCATGACGAGCCATTGGGATTGGCTCGGCGATAGAGACGGCTTCTTCTTGCCCCTTGTCTGAATGAGGCGCTGCCGGTGCCAGCCTCTTAAAGACTGATGTTGTCCTTTGGGTGGCGATATTCAGTCTGTCAAAGACAGATCCTCGAGCAGGGGCAGGAGCCGGAATAGTCAGCCTTGAAAAGACTGACTCTTTGACAGGAGAAGCCGCCTTGACGACTTCAAGAGCAGCGGTTGCTGCCTTCCTTGTGACAGCCACTTTTGGGTTCATAGGCTTCTTGGTGGACCCATGAGAGTTCTGATCCAGCCTGTCAAAGACAGAGGCTGCTGGTTTGATGTTGGACGACCCATTGGAAGGGGCCGTTGTAGGAGTGAGCCGATCGAAAACCGACTTCTTGTTCGCTTCTGGTGTAGGCACTGGCATAGTGAATCTTGCGGAAGGGAGCATGGTCCCGAAAATAGGCCGGTGGTGGCCCGGGTCACCTATTCTATCGGCAGGGCAAGTATGGAGGCCGCTTGAGGCCCATAGGCTACGCCTCCAGGTGAGGCGGAGCGTTGATTGCACTGGCACTTCGAGCAGTTCGAGCAATTGGAGGCCATTGATGCTTGATTTCTGCGCCAGGCAAAAGACCAAATCTTAGTAACTTGAAATCCAAAGGCAACCATTTAACAAACCGCGATTCGTTCGCGAAGACGACACACGAAGTGTGGAGTGGAAAGAGGAAAAGGTCCTACCGGGCGTGCCAGAATCTGTTCCCCTCCGAATGACAGCTCAAGACTGAACGTCTTGCCTGAGATACGGGGCAGATGCTAATTGGTTTTATCCGTCTACCCCTCCGAAGATGCCAAGTTGATTTATAGCACCGTGTATCAGAGGTTTAGACGGATGCGGCCGATGTAGCAGACTTCGTCAGATCTCGCTTGAGGGGTTTTTGATTATGGGGATACTCTTCCTTGCAGGCGCAAGCCCCTGCAGTTAATTACGCTACCGCTTCGCGGTAACAACTTTCTCCTTCTCCAGAAATTTCACTTCGTATCGTGTTTGTTTGTTTGTGGATGCCCGTGGATTGTATACGGAGACTAAGTTATGCCGTCGCCCGTAGGACGTGGATTAGTCCAAATCCGTATTTACTTAGATTTGGGTTTGGAGTTTTAGTTTAAGGATACGTTAGCCATATTGAGGCTAAGATCAACTCAAACGTTCGTTAAGGATGCGTTAGTCCTATTTGAGACTAAGATCAACTTAACGGGAAAGCATTTAGGGGCTCTAATGTTTCAGTTTAGGGACGTAGTGGTCCATTTAATATATGGCCGTCGGGACCCGTCACTTCTCTGACGACGTTGAAGGATTACAACGACAGGTGTCAGAGGAGTTCGGAGATGTACCCTTGAACCAAAGTTGATTAGGGAATGTGAAGTCTGTTTAAGGATACGTTAGCCATGTTTAAGGCTAAGATCAACTTAAACGGGATTATTTAGATCCAACAAAAGAGCATTTGAGCGCTCTATTGTTCCAGTTTAGGGACGTAGTGGTCCATAAGTAGTTTAAGGACATTGCGGTCCATTGCCAGTTTAGGGACATGGTAGTCCATGGGTAGTTTAAGGACGCATAAGTCCATGGGTTTAAGGACCTCATAGTCCATATGGGTGTGTTTAAGGACGCAATAGTCCGTTAGTTTAAGGACGCATAAGTCCGTGGGTTTAAGGACCCCACAGTCCGTATCTTGGTTTAAGGACGCATAAGTCCATGAGTTTAAGGACCCCACAGTCCGTGTTGATGTGTGGTTGTCGGGACCCGTCACCTCTCTGACGTCGTTGAAGGATTACAACGATAGGTGTCAGAGGATTTCGGAGATGTACCCTCGAACCGGATGTAAATTGATTTAGGAGAGCAGCCGTACTCAGTCAATTTAATTTGAGGACTTACGGCCATGATTGAGCTAAGTCCAGTTGAGAATATTCAACGTTTTTCTTGATTTTTGGCCTATTAGGCCTGTGCTAGGGCTTTGCCCATGTTTGATAGTGCACTGCATTTTATTCTGGCCTGCTAGGCCTTTTAATTTGGGCTCAGTCCCTTTATGAATGATGCAGAGCATCTGTTCTTGTTTGGGCTCTGCCCTTTTTAAAATAATGCATAGCATTTTATTTGGCCTGTTAGGCCTTTTTTTAATTGGGCTTGGCCCTTCTGTAAGTAATGCAAAGCATTAATCAAACTGACAGGTGGCCTGTCAGGCGCTTTGCGCCAATTGATGAGCGCAAGCGCATGTGGAGGTGACACGTGTCACGCTCTGATGAGCGCAAGCGCAACAGCGCAGTGCGCTATGTCAGTGCGCTGCGCTGTTGCGCCGCTGACACGTGGCGCTCTCTGGTGGCTTGCGCCAATACAGGAGCACAACAGTGCAGTTTTTTCAAGTGCAAGGCACTGTTTCAATAACTTGATCCAATTTTGGATTCAAGAAAAGAATCTTTAAGATTCTAGAACCAATAGTTCATAAAAAAGTGCAAGGCACTGTTATTATTTCTTTTTTATTGGAGACCATTGATCTTGTTCTTAGATCAATGATCTATTTCAGAAGAAATTCTTCTTCTTTTTATAAAGGTTTTTTTTATACCTTTTTCTTGAGTTCTTTTCAGAAATTCTTCAGAGTTCTCTCTGTTTTGAAGTTCTTGATGTCGATCTCTTTCGAATTGGGGTCTAGGGGCCTTTATATAGTGCCCATAAATTAGTTAAATTTGTTAAAGAGATCCTTCTCTGAGTGATTTAGGAAATTTTCCCCACCGTTGGATCTTTGATCCAAGGGCTCCTGTTTTACAGAAGACAATCTTCTTATTTTAACAAGAACAAAAAAATCTTACTAGAATTTTAATTCTGTTTGGCGCAAACGCTCCAGCGCTTGATACGTGTCACGCAGCGCACAGCGCAGCGCAGCTGCGCTTGCGCAACTGCGCTGACACGTGTCGCGCAGCACACAGCGCAGCGCAACTGCGCTGACACGTGTCGCGCAGCGCAGCGCTTGCGCAAAAGCATCTGCGCTGACACGTGTCGCGCAGCGCAGCGCTTGCGCAACTGAAGCCTTACTTCCTTTAATTTTGTTTTTTAATAGAGCCTTTCTCTGATTGGGCGCACTGCCTTAGGCGCTGTGCTGACGTATCAGCTTTTGACACGTGGCGCGTTGCGCGCAGCGCACGGAAGTTGAAGCGTTGTTTCAAAATTTGAATTTTTGAAATTCAAACAGTGTCTTGCTCTGATTGGGGGATACAATCATCAAGTCTCATATCAACATAATATATATAATCAAAATATATGTGTGTATACGTATTCGTATACATCACCACGAACTGTGGGGGTGCTATGCGCCATCCACCCGACTTCTCCCCGTAGATATAAATCTACTCACCTGGTCCTTGCTCGCCGGTGCCGACGTCGCCACGCGCTTGCTTATCGTCTCAAAGTCCACATGGGGTACCTACATATCATAACGCACCGTATCGCATTAAAATCCGACTCATGACCAAAACGACACATGAATCCCACATAGGTCAAAACCTATGGTTGCTTTCACAATTCAACCCAAAAACCCTCGACGTCGGCGTACAAACGCCAAACCATCGAGAAAAACCCAAACACACTCATTTACACATTCACAAACACTAATTATAATATGAAATAGGTTGCAATTCACAAAAACCTCAAACTCACTTAAAAAGCTATTTTTCCGAAAATCAAGCAAGCAAAATTAACCGTTTTAGTACAAAACTTTATATTTAAATAAACATAGCGGCCACAATATCCACTAAATAATATAAATAAGTCATACAACCCTAATTAGATTTTTAATCTTATCAAGTTCATTAAACCCAAAAACTTAGTTTAAAATAGCTTAATTAGCAAAATTTTGAAATAACAATTTGTAACTAGCTACAAGGTTTGGTTTTTAGCATTCCATTAACATGTTAAACTCCTCATGAAAACAACAATCATATGATAAAATCCTGACAATAGTTTTATGTCACATAAGAAAATATTTTACAAAACCTAGTTTGCACTAGAAATCGAAAAATTGCGCAAATATCGCGGATTTGCTACAAAATGGTCACAACATTGCACAATCACCCAATCCACACTACTAGATAGCTACAACACTCAAATTAACCCACATGAAATGATTCAATTTCAATTTCTAATATCAACCCTTCTCTTGAATTTCATCACACAAGCAACAACAACCAAATTAACACTTTAAAAGCATATTTTAGCATAATCAAACTACAAATTAAACATTAGATTAGAATTATACCTCTCAAGTTTGAAACCCTAGGTTCTCTAGCCTCCAAAGACACCTCCTTTCACCATGCTTTAAACCAATTTGACTGTTAGAAGAGGTAGAACAGGGATTAGCTTTGAATTAGTGAAGGAATTGTGGATTTTTTTGATGTGTTTTGAGATGAAATTGAAGCAAAAGAGATGGGAATTTAGGGGAAAAAATGGGGCTGCTGCTGATCATTTTCGGCCATGGGAGGAAGTGGGGAGTTGTGAGGGAATGGTGTGAAAAAAACTAAGTCAAAGCCCCTCCCAATTACCATAATACCCCCACCTACATAAATATATAAAAAAAACCTTTTATTTTAACTATTCTTTTCACATGAAAGAAGTAAAAAGGAGGGGGAAAGTGAGTGGGCTGCTGTTGGTGGTGGTGGGGCCGGCCATGAGTTGGTGAGGATGGGTGAGAGAGAGTACAAGAAAATTCCATGCAAAAAGAACCCCTCAAGTTACCAAATTGCAAGTTTTAGTTAAACTATTTAAATTTTAGTTTTCCCCTTAATTATAACAAATTAGAACTTGAAATAAATTGCTAAAAAATTATATTACTAATTAGATTTTAGTTGTCAAGGTTCTATAGTGTGTAATTAGCCTATTCAAATTTGTATTTATCGGTAAATTTAATATATTTGTGACGGCTTAAAATAATATTAAAATAATTAATTTCTGAAAATTTTTCAGAAAATTAGAAATTTTACCAGTGGCTCAATAAACACCAAATACTAGTAATTACATAGCTAGATTATGCATATTTAATTTTATATTAAAGATATTTACATTTTGACTTTTTACGGAAAACCCCCTTATTTTACCGATTTTCCGAAATTTCACCGAAACGATTTTCAAAACGTTACAATCTTCCCCCCTTAAAGAAATTCGGTTCCCGAATTTAAATTAAAACTCCCCCCAAATACTAAAACATCTAAGCAAAACCATCAAGTCGTCGAGGCTTCGAAATCATAAATAAATAAAACAAATCGTAGCGCATCGCATGCGCATGAAAAATGAGCATATAACTCAAAATCAAAACTCCGTCGAGCATCCCGCAATCATCGGAGTCATGGGGAAGTCATCAATGTCAAGATCCAATACGAAAACCAACATGATATACATCATTAAAGCATCTAGAAGCAATGCATGCCAAACCTTTTTCAAATCACCGCGCGATGTAAAATAACTACATATATATATATATATATATATATATATATATATATATATATATCCATTGTTTAATATGCACGTCCCGCCGTTTTGAAAGCAATTTGAGAAGGGTTTCCTTTATAAAATGTTTCGTGTCATCTCGGACACGTAGGTAAATATTGAGACTATAGCTCTTCTTTGGAAATCCCTTCGATAACTATCAATGCATGCAAAAATATACTCAGGTACTGTCCTGTGACTAGTCCTGCTCAGTATTAAACCAAATAGCAAATATCATAAAATATACTGCTCCAACATAAATCAGTCCCAAATATATATATGAATGCCATGTGCGTCTGGTGTGCACGGAAATTGAAATCCATGAATGTGCCATACATATGCACAGAAACAACATCTAAGTACATCGGTTGTGCACGAAACATCTGTCAAGGGCAACAGGTGTGCCTGACAGTAAAACAGGTGCATCTGACATGCACGAAGAATCTCGATTTAGTGCATCTGGTGTGCACCAAAATCGTATCTCATAACATGCGCCCAACATGCGTGAAAACCCAAATCAGGAGCATCTATCATGCACGAAATCATGAAATCCAATATCAAGCGCCGAACATGCGCAAAATCCAATCAGGTGCACAAAACCAATATCGAGCATCACAATCGAAATCGAAGTCCAGTGCATCTAAGTGCACAAAATGCGTATCACTGCACTGCAAGCATATGTGAACTATACCGAGTGAAAAAACCAAATCGTATATGTACATATGCACAAAATCATCTCACTGTATGAAACCCATAAATCATAAACATGTGAAACCAAGGCACGAAAACGATATCAGGTGCAACAACTGTGCAAAAATTATAAATACTCAGTAGGTGCAACCATAGTGCATGAAAACAAATATCATGAAACTCCATCATCAAAATCAATCATGCAAATAGACCGCCAAAAATACCGAAATCAAATATGGCGGAATAGTCCCGCTCAAGCACATCCTCCAAGAATCTCTGGCCAACTGTTGTGGTCACTCATAGCATGTCTCGTCGACGATCCTGAACCCTGGCCTGCTGGTGTGCGTAACATGACCACTCCTGGGTCCGAGTCTTCTCGTAATTTATTCCAGAAAAGTCCCATCGAGGTCTATCCCAAATCTCGTCTCTGCCGAACTGTCCGGAAGTCATCGTCCTTTACTATATCTGCTTCTTGTTCCGGAACGGCTGCATACTCATCACGACTCCTTCTGGAAGGTATATCCAAGTACAATGCCTCGGCATGCATATCGCATCTCTGATGTCGGCGGAGTGGAACGTCATCTTATCCATATCTTGTACGAACCTCTTACTCCACTTTCTCCAATGTCGATTGCTTCGGACTCGTCTCGTCGTGGCTGTATGGACTGAGCTCCAACGGCTATCCTCATATCTGGAGTCTCCCAAGAAATGCATCTCACCACCTAGCATCCGAAGAAAGTCGAACCCTTTGATCGATTCGTCAAAACCTCATAATCCCCCAAGAGCTCAACATCTTGGGTACAGTTCAATAGTATCGAGTACATACCACAGCATCGGTGGTCCAGCCGTAAAAGGGCAAACCCAAGCCTCACTAATGGCGCCGTGGAACTGCCGCAAACCCTAAGGTTCAAAGGCTTTCACACGGTCATTAAGTCGAGTTAGGGTTTCATTCTTCTAGAGGGTCCATAGAATTTCCTGCATATCTTTCCGAAAACTTTAAACTTAGAATAATAGGTATCTGACATTCGATCGTCTCTGTCGACTCTCAACGTCTTCGCGTGAAGTCGTCTCTAGCTGGAATCAATCTATCTGATGACCTCGCATCGGGTAGCGAACGAACTACATGTCTTAGTCATTCATCCTCGGTGACTAGCGACCTTTTATCATCTCTTAGTACAACTCGTACTGCAATAGCTCCAACATCTGGGGCGATATCTCGTCGTTCGCAGCAGCAACTGGCTCACTCGTCTACACGCTGAACGGTGCCTCAATCATCACGAATACGCAATACATCATCGGTCATCAAAATTCGGTTGGCCTCTATCAGTGGCACAATGCTCTGGTGTTGATCTGCACGTCCGAGTAATCTCATACAGCGATCCATCCAACGCTCATGGCGCAAAACACAATAAAAAGACACATCTCTGCAATCGTGTATCGCCGAAATTACGCCCTGGTCAGTCCTCGTCCGTAACGAGCTCGTGCTGACCGCAACTCTAGCCGTAGCTCTCCCTGCCCGTAATCGTGGCAGCAAAACCATAACTGGTACCGATGAGGCCAGATCATAGAAAGGAATATAATACTGTGCAAGGAAATGTACATCCTAAGGCTTCTTAAGCGGAGTAGCGTATCGTAAGTATGCCACGGAACATACCCACGGTACGTCACTCTATTTTAGTCACCTATTCCATCAACCAAGGGTCATCCTACACTACGAAGGTAAAACCTAACGCTCTGATAGCTACTTTGTCACGTCCCGAAAGTACGGAATATGACCGGCACTTAAACTACGAAACGTCTCGAGGCGTACGTAATCTAAGTAAGCCGAAAACCCAGAAAACCAAACCAAGAAAAGTAGTGGAGTGAAGGAAAACCAACTAAAAGCTAGTAGTTTTAATAGCATAAGCCGAATTATGCATTTTTTAAAAACATCAAATATTTCCTGAAAATTTCGGCAGAGTCTCCTTTGTAAATACTGGCCCCCAAACGGGATACAACATGAATAGTATACGAAATCAATAAAAAGGCATCTCCAAGCGGGAGCTAGCTCTTCGTCAATCGACGGTCATAACCATACAAGCAATATAATATACAACGCCAAGGGCGAGAATCAAAACTCAAAAGGAAACTTAAAACAGCAAGAAATCCATAGAAGTACAACGCGCGACTCTAAGGTCGAAAGAATAAACATCACTAGTCTCTATCTCTGAAATAAATATATGTTTAGTTGATGGAACTTCTAGATACAACTGAATAATAATATACAAAGTATAATGATGGGTACGATAAAAATAGACCCACCTACTAGCAAGTCACCCGAAAAGAAACAGTGCCAGCAAAGCCGTAATGAAACCTGTACGGCAAAACCTGAAAGAAACTGTGGCACAACAGGGGTGAGTTGCCAACTCGTGAGTAGAAAACATCTACGAACAGAAATCGCATGAACAACGCAATCCTAAGTCATACAATCATAATATATCCTCAAATATATAACCACCAGCCTATAACAATGGCTAGGGTATACCTCTAAACAACGGTAATACCAAGTGCTCGTGTCAGTGCCTCAGGTAGCAATATATCATATGGATGAGGTATGAATGCATGAAACAGAATGCATGTACTGAAGAAAACTGCTTTCATAAATTAGTGAGATTTATGTATCTTTTTAAAAGAGGTATCATAAATGAAATCAGCATAAACAGTGTCTAGCATCGACACAAAACATAAATCTCAATGTCTCAAAATCTCAGGCTCCGGCTATCCGGACTGGCCTGTATCATCAAATCTCAGTACCTCAATAGCTCGAAATCTCAATGTCTCAATCTCAATATTTAGGGCGCCGTCAGTCCAGACTGGCCCCTACCATCCATCTCAAGACTACGACGGTATCCTCCGGATATCCGACGCGTCGGGTAAAATCACCGGTCGGTAGTGCTCTCCTGCCAGGCTCAACGCCATCATCTGCGATCCTCTTTCCCCGGGGTACCGCAACGGGTCCACCATGTACCCGAAACGGTTCCTCCACTCCTCGAACTCGGGTCTCGAAATCCATCAGCAAACTCATGGTGGACGACTCATACATCACGGGAAAACCGCGCTTTTTATTAAAAAGAGAGAAGAAGTTTGTATAAGTTTTGCGGTTTTCCCCCCAAATCCAGAAAATCTCATGGAAATCCGAATCCAAAACCTCAATAGCACGTAAGATAGTGAATATATGCATGAGAATCCATGAATGCGGCAAAACAGTGAATAATAACATGCATAAAGTAGCAGGTAATAACTACAATGTCTAAACTAGCATATAAGGCAAGTACACTAATATCATGTCTAAACTATTAGCTAACAGGCTATGACAATGTAATAGTATTTTCTAAGTGTACGTGACATGGCAATTACCGATGAAGATGTGTGTGAGCCGGCAAGTAAGTGTACATGGTACATACGCATCATCGGTAATGGTGATGGTGTCCTAACAGCATGATATCAATAATGAAATATGAATTACAATAAGTATGCGATGCGGAGCAACAGCAATAATATGCGGGAGCTGAATACTAGACACAACGATAACTAATCTGCATTACCCTAATATAAGTCCCACAATAGTGCCTTTTGAAATAACACGAATCGCGGTGTTTTGAAAATAAGGGCTACGGTGTTTTTAAGAAAAGATACGCCTTTTGAAATATCTGTAGGATCCCTTGACCCGCCTTTTAAAATACCTACGATTCGTTAGTTTTGAAATAGGTAGGAGTCTAATCTATTCTAACAACTACACTAAACTATACGGCTGAAATAACAAGCTGAACTACAGGTAAGGAAACCGCCTGACATCTGAGTCGATACATATACATACTTGTATATATATTAGTCGGTGATCCCGCCTCAATAATATCATATCCGATACCATATCTATAATCAGACATCCCAAGTCAAGAGTGCGGATCAATCATCAATATATAGCTCGTACGTAAATCCGTCGTACGGCATCCCCAAATCTGGGTACGGGTCAATATCATACTCATCACACTGTTCATCTGGTATCCTCTTTATCAAGATCATCATCTGGGGTACTGATCTACGTCTAGTACACTACTAATATCATTATTCACATGGCATTGTCATCCGAAGATCCGCTATAACATCAGGACGTATCTCAAGTACGAATCCTGCCATATCACCGATCTCACGGCCTCAACTCAAATCTCATCGACTCATCTAAATCCCAAGTATCATCCGCAAATCCAGTATGTGAACACCTAGTCCCATACCTAGGTGAACACATAAACACATATCCCCATATACGCACAGGTAATAACATAAATGTATGTAAGTGTGTGTGTGCATGTGTGGGTGTAACAACTACTCTAGGGTTTCGCAACTAACGTTAAACTAATCCATGAACACCTAGAATCTACCTTTATCATCAAGTCTCATATCAACATAATATATATAATCAAATATATGTGTGTATACGTATTCGTATACATCACCACGAACTGCGGGGGTGCTATGCGCCATCCACCCGACTTCTCCCCGTAGATATAAATCTACTCACATGGTCCTTGCTCGCCGGTGCCGACGTCGCCACGTGCTTGCTTGTCGTCTCAAAGTTCACATGGGGTACCTAAATATCAAAACGCACCGTATCGCATTAAAATCCGACTCATGACCAAAACGACACACGAATCCCACATAGGTCAAAACCTATGTTGCTTTCACAATTCAACCCAAAAACCCTCGACGTCGGCGTACAAACGCCAAACCATCGAGAAAAATCCAAACACACTCATTTGCACATTCACAAACACTAATTATAATATGAAATAGGTTGCAATTCACAAAAACCTCAAACTCACTTAAAAAGCTATTTTTCCGAAAATCTAGCAAGCAAAATTAACCGTTTTAGTACAAAACTTGATATTTAAACAAACCTAGCGGCCACAATATCCACTAAATATTATAAATAAGTTATACAACCCTAATTATATTTTTAATCTTATCAAGTTCATTAAACCCAAAAACTTAGCTTATAAATAGCTTAATTAGCAAAATTTTGAAATAACAATTTGCAACTAGCTACAAGGTTTGGTTTTTAGCATTCCATTAACATGTTAAACTCCTCATGAAAACAACATTCATATGATAAAACCCTCACAATAGTTTTATCTCACATAAGAAAATATTTTACAAAACCTAGTTTGCACTAGAAATCAAAAAATTGCGCAAACATCGCGGATTTGCGACAAAATGGTCACAACATTGCAAAATCACCTAATCCACACTACTAGCTAGCTACAACACTCAAATTAACCCACATGAAATGATTCAATTTCAATTTCTAACATCAACCCTTCTCTTGAATTTCATCACACAAGCAACAACAACCAAATTAACACTTTAAAAGCATATTTTAGCATAATCAAACTACAAATTAAACATTAGATTAGAATTATACCTCTCAAGTTTGAAACCCTAGGTTCTCTAGCCTCCAAAGACACCTCCTTTCACCATGCTTTAAACCAATTTGAATGTTAGAAGAGGTAGAATAGGGATTAGCTTTGAATTAGTGAAGTAATTGTGGATTTTTTTGATATGTTTTGAGATGAAATTGAAGCAAAAGAGATGGGAATTTGGGGGGGAAAATGGGGTTGCTGCTGATCATTTTCGGCCATGGGAGGAAGTGGGGAGTTGTGAGGCAATGGTGTGAAAAAAACTAAGTCAAAGTCCCTCCCAATTACCATAATACCCCTACCTACATAAATATATATAAAAAATCTTTATTTTAACCATTCTTTTCACATGAAAGAAGTAAAAAGGAGGGGGAAAGTGAGTGGGCTGCTGTTGGTGGTGGTGGGGCCGTCCATGAGTGGGTGAGGATGGGTGAGAAAGAGTACAAGAAAATTCCATGCAAAAAGAATCCCTCAAGTTACCAAATTGCAAGTTTTAGTTAAACTATTTAAATTTTAGTTTTCCCCTTAATTATAAACAATTAGAACTTGAAATAAATTGCTAAAAATTTATATTACTAACTAAATTTTAGTTGTCAAGGTTCTATAGTGTGTAATTAGCCTATTCAAATTTGTATTTATCGCTAAATTTAATGTATTTGTGACGGCTTAAAATAATATTAAAATAATTAATTTCGGAAAATTTTTCAGAAAATTAGAAATTTTACCAGTGGCTCAATAAATACCAAATACTAGTAATTACATAGCTAGAATATGTATATTTAATTTTATATTAAAGATATTTACATTTTGACTTTTTACGGAAAACCCCCTTATTTTACCGATTTTCCGAAATTTCACCGAAATGATTTTCAAAACGTTACATTCATGAATGATGCTATAAGACCAATTTATGATAATGCAAAGTATTCCACCATATCATGGTTCATCCAAATTTTCCAGATTAAGTGCCTAAATGGAAGGGGCAACAGGTCATTCACGATACTTCTGAAGTTCTTGAAAAATTTTATGCCCCCGGAAAATAACGTGCCCGACAGCTGGTATGGAGCCCAGAAGATGATGTCTGATTTAGGTTTGAAGTGTGAGAAGATTCAAGCATGTCCCAAAAATTGCGTGTTGTACCGGAAAGAGAATCCAGATTTGAAAGAGTGTCCAACATGCGGAGAGACCAGGTATAAGCCGAAAGATTCTGATAAGAAGCCCGATATACCTGTCAAGATAGCACGATACTTTCTCATAACACAGAGACTGCAGAGGCTATTCAGGTACAAGAAAACAGCCGAGGCAATGATTTGGCATCACCGTGCTCCTCCAAATAAAGATGGAAAAATGAGTCATCTAAGAGATTCACCGGCATGGAAGGATTTTGATTGGAGGCACAAAATATTCAGTAGTGATCCTTGCAATGTCAGGCTCGGACTCTATAGTGATGGCTTCTACCCATTCAACTATATGGCTGGAAGCCACAGCACATGGCCCGTTGTAATGATAGTTTATAATCTGTCGTCTTGGTTGGTTATGGATCAATCCTACTTTATGATGCCTCTTCTTATCGACGGACCAAACTCACCAGGAAACAATATCGACGTCTATCTTCGACCTCTGATCGATGAGTTAAAATATTTATTCATTGATGGTGTAGAGACTTACGATGCAAACACAGATACAACCTTCACACTGCGTGCGGCTTTAATATGGACAATTAATGACTTTCCTGCGTATGGAATGCTATCAGGTTGGTCCGTACAAGGTCACAAAGCATGCCCTTATTGCCATCAATATACAACATCGAAATTCTTGAATTTTAGCAGGAAGGTTTGTTATTGCGGTCATCGGGGTTTCCTGCCACTAGACCATCCCTACAGGTTAGACGCTGCTCACTTTGATGGTCATCAGGAGCTTCTTGAGCCTCCAGCCTCATTGTCCGGAGAGAACATGTGTAACATTTCAGAAAAATAAAATATTATTTTGGGGAAGTTATGTTGGATATAGTTTCCTCGGAGTTAATTATTGGATCACAGGCACGTGATTGCAATGATTGAGAGAGGACCTATACCGGTAGGACAGTCTTACTCGAGAGGTTTGTATACTATCTGGTTTGTCTTTATCATCGTGTACATGCATTAGGTGATATTGTAGTTCACTATTACATGTTGATAGAGAATAGTATGCTACCATGGTTTGTCTCTATCATCGTATACTGCTTTAGGTGACCTTACAGGTCGCTATTACACATTGATAGAGCCCTTAGGATTCTTGCTTGACTGCCAGCGGTATGATGGCGATCATATACGTAGGAGCTGGGGTTTATAAGCACATCCTTAAAAGGTCCCTAGTCGTGGGAGTTTTCGAGATAGGGCATCGATACTCCAGAGTAGACTAGTGTATACAGTCGAGACCCCGACGAGGGGCGGTAGCCGGTCTCACAAGCCACTGGTGTCAGTTGGTTCACCTAAAATGTATACAGGTGCTCATTGGGTTATGAGTACACCGGACAGGACTCGTCGGGAACATACTAGTTGGTATTATACCTGACGTCAGATGGCAGTTCCCTGATGACATGTGTACAGGTTAGTATATCGACCTGAGATTGTCATTTGTCTCGTGTGAGTTCCCACTGTGCTTTGATTACTACCCTACCACGGCTCAAAGGAGTCATGCAAACAGGTTTTAGTTGGGTACAGTCCCGAGCCATATGTGGCAGTGAGCGGATCGGCAGGGGTTTCGTCATTCCCGGTATTGGGGGTGAGATCGCGCTGTGTCTAGGAAAGCCATTACATGAAGTTCTTGGCCAAGGCAGGAGATTTACTGGTAGGTATTCCAGTAGTATCTCAGGGTGTTCTGGGCTACACTCCGACACGACTTGTACCGCTTTTGGGGGTCTGAGTTTTACCAACCCCCTAGGCCTGCCATGCGATGCTCATAGACGAACGGACCGGACTGTACGGATATTGTCACTGACAGGCTCAGTAGGGTGTCAGGATGAGTTTGCTCATCGACCTCCCTTTTGGTCAATACCTAGTAGCCCGTCATGTACGGCTAGTACCTCTGACATGCTAGTGGTTAAATCTACAGTCAAAGTATTGCCGAGTCTTTAGAGTCCCCCACAGACAGTTTCTCAAGTTTCGGGCGAAACGTTGTAGAGGCCGTATGATATATGGCAGGGCGATCATATACATGCAGTAGTGCACGGATCATGATCGGGCGGATCATACTAGTGGGCTTTGGTTTAAACCGGATCCTAGTATTAGATTTGTTGGATTACTTTAGTCTCATCGTATTCGCATTCAGTCGGTGTTGTGCCACGGCAGCGCCCCGGCCGTCTACTCGAGGCCACAATGCGGAATCAAAAAAAAAATTCTTAACTTTAAACCGGTGCTACCGCGGACAATAAACCCGGATCGAACCATTAACCTAATGCTAGCAAACGAGAGAGAGGGTAGAATGCTATACCGAGCGATCCGTGTCCTTCGGTCTTCGTCTCCACTCCAATCTCCCGCGGAATCTCCGTCCGTCACCTCCTCGTCGGAAAGGGCACCACGTAGCCGGATTCTTTTACGGGCTCCCACCTCTGGACCGAAGCAACTCAGGCGTGAAGTTGGCTAGCCGACGCGTCCAAGGAATGCTGTAGGCAAGTGTAGAAACCATGTCTCTTGGGGTTATATGAAGTTGCCTTTGGTGATGGAGGAATGAAGAACTTTGGAGAGGGTTTTTCCTTTTGTTGCATGAATGGAATAATGAGATAGCAAAAAAATGAGAACAACAATAATCTCCCTCTCACTCTCTAGTGGCCGGCCCCCCCTTATGAATGGTGGAGGAGAGAAAAGAAAAAGCACAAGGGAGGTGAGTGTAGGAAATGAAAAGAGGTGACCACATCAAAAGGTTATGATAACAATATCATATCAAGTTCAAATCCTTTCTAATCTCATTAATGCAAGAAAAGCAAAGATGCTTTGAATCATCATGATAAACCATTTCACAAATAACCCCTCCACATAAGTAATTTGCACAACTGCAAATAACCCCCTCCATCGGAAAGTCTGGCTGTGAAGGAACAAAGGAAAACTGGCCGGAACAGAATGCAAACTGGCAACATCAGAAAACTGATCCCGTAATAAATTACAGGAAAACCCCGCGACTGCATATACATGCCCGCATTTGTATTCCCACTGAATACAAATGCAAAGAGACAAAACTACACTGTCTAATACTAGGATCCGGCTTAAACCAAAGCCCGCTAGTAAAATCCGTCCGATCACGATCCGTGCAATACCACACGTATCTGATCGAACCCTGCCATATCTCCATACGACCTCCACAGCGTTTCGCCCGAAACTTAAGTAACTGTGTGTGGTGGACTCTAAAGACTCGTCAATACTATGGCTGTGGATTTAACCACTAGCACGTCAGAGGTATTAGCCATACGTGACGGGCTACCAGCTATTGACCAAAAGGGACGTCGATGAGCGAACTCATCCTGACACCCTACTGAGCCTGTCAGTGACAATATCCGTACAGTCCGGTCCGTTCGTCTATGAGTATCGCATGGCGGGCCTAGGGGGTTGGTAAAAGTCAGACCCCCAAAAGCGGTACAAGTCGTGTCGGAGTGAAGCCCAGAACGCCCTGAGATACTACTGGAATACCTACCAGTAAATCTCCTGCCTCGGCCGAGGGCTTTGTGTAATGGCTCTCCTAGACACAGCGCGACCTCACCCCCAATACCGGGAGAGACGAACCCCTGCAGATCCGCTCACTGTCTCCATGTGGCTCGGGACTATACCCAACTAAAACCTGTTTGCACGACTCCTTTGAGCCATGGTAGGATAGTAATCAAAGTACAGTGGGAACTCACACGAGACAAATGACGATCTCAGGTCGATGAACTAACCTGTACACATGTCACCAGGGAACTGCTATCTGACGTCTGGTATAATCCCAACTAGCATGTTCCCGGCGAGTCCTGTCCGGTGTACTCATAACCCAATGAGCACCTGTATACATCTTAGGTGAACCAACTGACACTAGTGGCTTGTGAGACCGGCCACCGCCCCTCGTCGGGGTCTCGACTGTATACACTAGTCTACTATGGAGTATCGATGCCCTGTCTCGAAACTCCCACAACTAGGGACCTTTTAAGGATGTGCTTATGGACCCCAGCTCCCACGTATATGATCGCCCTCATACTACTGGCAATCAAGCAAGAATCCTAGGGGCTCTATCAACGTGTAATAGCGACTCGTAAGGTCACCTAAAGCAGTACACGATGATAAAGATAAGCCAGATAGCATACCATCATCTTGAGTAAGACTGTCCTACCGGGATAGGTCCTCCCTCAATCATTGCAATCACGTGCCTGTGATCCAATAATTGACTCTGAGGGCACTATCTCCAACAATCTCCCACTTGCACTCAAGGCTAATTATTGCGATATCGCATACTCACAGCCCGTATGATACCGAACACCCAACTCCTCTACTAGTCAGTCTCACAAAGCTCGTTTGTGAAACTATTGCGTTTGAGGAATAGCCTCAGTGAGTGGATCCGCTGTGATGTTTCTTTCTATGTCTCTCTAAATCTCAAGTTCACGGAGAAAGCCATCTCCCGAAATGAGCAATACCTGTCTTAGAATATGTCTGGATGTCTGATGGGACCTAGCTCATAAATGAACTCCAAATCCAAACTTCTCAGACTGTATCGTCAACTGAACTTAATCAATATCCTGCGCCATGCCTTCCCTCAGTATCTACCTGGACCACCTGTCCAAAATACTGCCCCTCGTCAGAGGGAAAACTATAACTCTGACAATCACTCTGCCATCCAGGTCACCTTGGAAGCCTGGAATGATAACCGTCTCTTAAAAGAGGCTGTCGATATCATATCCCTAGAACATTCACTTATGTTCTAAAACTGCTTCCGAATGTTTCTCCAGGATTGGATTAATATCAACTTATTGCATCTCCTGCAAAAACAACATCTGGTGTGGTACTTGACATCTCATGATTGACTCAATTGCCTAAGCAAGTGATCTGCCAATCATGCACATCCCTCTCCCCTTTAGTCTGTAAGACACCTTTAGAGAGGGTGACTCCATCTCCTGCAGGTATACTACCGTGCCAGGAGTCGTCCATTCTAAAAACTCTTAGAATGCAGTCTAAGTACCCTGATTGGGAAACCACCCAAATCTAGATTTATAGATCTAGTAACCAGAATGTCTGATATAATATCCAAGTCCTATGTGGAGAAACTACTGTGTGACAACCATAGTATAACCGATCGTAGTATAGGAATATTACTTCCTACTCTGTGTATGTCATCAAATACCAGGACATCACACCCTACTACCTTCTTAACAGATCCATCCCCTATTCTGATGAAGTCAAACCTATGACTGTAACATCAGAAATAGATGATTTATCTCTGCTATATCTGCTTTAGTCTATAAATAGACATAAGCCACCTGTCAACCATGCTTCCGCTGCTCCCACTGACTATGACAACCCTCTGGCAGAGTCATATAGACGTACACTTCTAAAGCTAGTTCAGAACGACGCTATACTCATCCTCCTGCCGGGTCTCACAGTCTGGAACAGCAGCAATGGCAAGTCTGGGCAAACAAGAACCTCCCTGCCACCGTCCTTGAGTATACCGAAGTACCACTCGGGTGCCTGAGGTTACCCACCATATCTGCGGAGTGGCCAATGGAATGTCAAACCAGATTGAATCTTTAGGTTCTTATCAAATCTTCAGTAATCGTTTGCGGTTCTGGAATCACTTCCAGTTCTACCATACTCCCACTACTGTTTTCTGAAAAAAATCCATTTTTGTTAAAACTGTGGCAAGTCTTAGAACAATATCACTATTGATCTTCCAGATGGTAGAAAATCAACCTTCGTCATAGCCCGGGTCAACCCACAAACAGCCATTACAAAAACGTGCCTTGAGTTATCCGGAGTCTGGTTTTAAGCATAAGCTGGACAACTCCCCGTACCTTAACATCGTTAAGATATGAACTGTTCTATATCCAATACAGAAACAGAGGCACCGATTTAATTGAACCAGATTCAAATCATGCAGCTGTCACCAGTGCATGTCAACTAAATGGAAGGAGGCCGATCAGCGTTACTCAACTTAGAAATGCTTCCAATTATGAGTAACCTGAAAGAGAAGCAAGTTCTCTTAATCATTACTATCAACTGAATACCATTCACAAGTATCTACATCTTCGATCACCTTGAAGAATCCCGATACTTGCAACACCTGGTTCTCTACTTTATCCACATACCTATAACTTCTCAAAACTTGGACCCTGTGTTTCTACGAAACACCTGTCTAAGAACCAGAGAAGTCATAAGTAAACAGAATATAGTACGAGGACCAACCCCTCTGTCCTAATGGACACTGGACAATATACAATACTCTGTATAATTCCTCTGAGTCTAATAACTCATTCACTGTGTGTCGTAGGTTGAAAACTGTACTTATGGTTAAGAAGAATTACACCGTCGTTTAATGCTCCTTACCTAACCATCCACTGATATAGGTAAATGTCATAGATATAATTTCAAAAAAGGTACATCTCACTCTATAAAAATAGACTTACAGATATATCAATTTGAAATTGGTACATAACAACGGATATTCAAAACCAAACATTTGCCGTCTGGCAAACAATCCAGGTGACTTCCTCAAATATCACCAATTACAACGAATCCCGATATAATGAGGATGATTACCTAATTCTCAATAACTTACTCCCACTCATCATCTGTAAAACCATACAGATGTGAGAATCAAACCTGGTAAATACATACCCTGGAGCAAGTGTCTAATTGGGAAATCAGTTTTCTTTTAATAGTACACAGTGAAACTGAAACATTGAAATGTTTCGATGGGGTATCCTGGTAATCCTAGTAATGCCTCTTCCATTATCCAGATTCACAACTATAACCGTATAATTCTTTGCCATCTCTCCAAATCCCTTTATATGTCTTTATTCATTACCTTCTGCACACCCCTTTAGGCCAAATGGTTTTCTTCCTTCCCTACCGTTCGGCACCAGTCTATGGTTTGGAAGAAGACTATCCAATAAGTATAATGGGTGTACTGTCCTAATCCTAGGAGCACTCGCAATTCAAGAGAAGGTGAAGATAAAAGACAACCGAATATACCTTATTCCTATTTCTCCTGAACCAGAATACATCCCCGAACTGGAACAAGTTCCTTTCGAGTTCGTATATAACCATACGATGGAGTATCCAATAAACTGTGGATCTTCGTAGCGATACGGAGTGTCCTGGAGAAATACAAAGGTGATTTAGGATTGGCGAAGAAGTACTTGGTTTGGTCGTGAATAGCAGTCGCAATTTACTTTGCCCTCTTACTAATCCCTTTCTTTGTCTTTACATAATACCTTCTGTACACCATCGTTATGCTAATTGGTTTTCTTCATTCCCCACCGTTCGGCACCAGCCTAAGGTTTGGAAGAAGACTATCCAATTTGCGTAATAGGTGTACTATCTCCTAAACCAAGGAGTACTCACAACCCGAGAGAAGGTAAAAAGGAAAAGACAACTGAATAGTCCTATTCGTTTTCTCCAGAACCGGAAACCATCCTCGAATTCCTTCGAGTTCGTATATAACCATACGATGGTTTTGTCCAATGGAAGTGGACGTTCGTAGTAATACGGGGTGTCCTGGAGAAAAGGGTAAAAGTAGGAGTGGCAATGAGGTTTGCAACTCGGACAATCCAAAAGCCAGTGTTTAAGAAGGTTCAGTTAACTTGGTCACTGAGTCATAGTCTAGGGTCGGGTCAATGGTCGCTGCCAAAGAGAGAGAGAAAAGAAACACTCAGCGTGCACTCTAACCTAGATCAGAATGGTTATCACTTTATCTAATCTGGAAACCTCCCACTGTAACGTCAAATTCTTCTCCAAACCTGAAAGAAGAATTAGACGAGATCACCCGAGGAGTAAACCAACTCATCAGTGGGAATCAGGATCCAACTATCATCGCATGATAACGTGACGGAATCCGCTCACGTTATCACACTCCAGAAGGTATGCGCATATCTGGCAAGTTTCAGTTTCTTTTGAAACTCCCGATGTGATTTTTACCCCAAGCGGCTTATGACCTTGACTAGGTCAACAAACCATAAAACGCCAGTCAAGTTCAACCCGTCATTATTCTGGATTGCATTAAACCCATCCGTACGTGCCCTTGACTAGGTCAACAAGGCCGCACGACTGTCCTAACCAATCCCATTTATGCAACAAACAAGTACTACTTAGCTACCGAACACTACGTCTTGACTAGGTCAACAAACGCAGCACGAATACTAAATAATACCTGTAGGAAATGACGGAGGGCTACGGCTGGTTTTTGGCAAAAAACCTTTAACGTAATGAACTTGATATCGTTGAAGGAACTGCATAGTTTTTTATAAAAATATAGTGGCGAAAACCCTTTGCTAAAGAGGTCACTCCCAGTGAAGGGATCTCGGCTCTTTCCCCGTAGAATGAGGTGCAGGATATTCCAACTGAATACCACGATGCAAAGCAAAAAGTAATCGGCTATAGTGAAGTTATTACCCTGACGCAAACTTCTGTCCAAGGGGTCACTCCCGGTGAAGGGATCTCGGCCCTTGCCTCGTCGACTGAGGAGCAGGATATTCCAACTGAATACCACGATGCAAAACAAAAGTGAACGTCCTTGCAATAACAGCTTTTTTTTTATAAAAATGTTCCAACAACATCAGAATAGGTTTGTTTAGCTTGTATTGATCCGAATCAATGCAGTCCCATCAATTGATCACACCAATAAAGAACGAAAATAATGATGTACGTATATGCCATCCGCATTCGCCACTGGGTCCCGTCATCACCCGTTAGGTTACTTAACTAACGACAGAGCGGGGACTGGACTAGCGCGGATGCAAAACATATACAACATCTACTAGTATATATATTAATATATAATATTTCGCTCAAGGCGTGATAAAATGCAACATCACAGAAATGTACAGCATCACAGAACAATACAAATATCTGGAAGCCCCGGGTTTCACAGAGCCGCTACTGAAACCCGACGTTCCCCTGGTCGTGTGGATAGCCTGTGCAATGAAAATCCTAGACCCCTACGGGCGTGGCAAGTCACCCGCCAAAACCTGAAGCGAGGCAGCCCCCTTCAGCAACGTGAATGGACCACCCAGCACTTCACGGAATCCGGTAACTTAGGCACCCCTCCTGGGTCAACCTGTACCCCCTACGAGTGCGGCGAATAGCCCGCCAATTCTAGAGTAAAGCCCCCTCCGTCTCAATGCCATGAGATGCGGGCTTGTTGCCCTCTAGAACCTGGCTATCCGTGCACCCCTCCGCGGGGTAATCCTAGTACAGAAAGTAAAATATACATACAACGGGTACATCGACCTCGACCTGGTCGTGCCCCAAAAGAATAATACAAACAGGCAGTGACGGCAGTCCACATGTCGGACGCTCGCCCCGCAATATCAAATGTACATATAAAACAAAACTGTACTACTATTGCATCCAGGCTATCCTCCACGACCAATCCGCAACATCACAGCACAACACAGAACATCAACGTGAATGTCACGTTCGCAAATCCGTCTAAAAGGGTTATAGCACATAGACTGGATTTACCGATCGAGTGACATTCACGGTCGCAGATATAATGTAAATACTGTGAACTAACATGTTTAAAATATCCGATCGAACAAATCTATCGAAGTGGGCCCCAAGCACTACTGTAGCACTCACAGAAAATCTGGGCCCCAAAAGAATATCCCAAAACCCATAATTCCATGTCAGAAGCCCACTGGAAAAAACTGGTGAGATGAAGCCATATTACTGCGGCGGAACCGCGGATAAAATAGGGTTATGGCCGCGGTTCCGCGGCTATATTGAGGGATTAGGTCACCAAATTTTTACAGTGTTCTTAGAATTCTGTGCACATGTTACTGAAACAACCTGAAAAAATTTTTAGAGCCCAAAAATTTCGACAGAAACCTGATGCACACGAAATAAGGTTTGTAGGATTTTTGTTCGATCGAGTCTTTAAACATACTAGAGCAAGCTAGACTAGGTTAATGGCGTGGCTCTGATACCATGTTGTGCCACGGCAGCGCCCCGGCCGTCTACTCGAGGCCACAATGCGGAATCAAAAAAAAATTCTTAACTTTAAACCGGTGCTACCGCGGACAATAAACCCGGATCGAACCATTAACCTAATGCTAGCAAACGAGAGAGAGGGTAAAATGCTATACCGAGCGATACGTGTCCTTCGGTCTTCGTCTCCACTCCAATCTCCCGCGGAATCTCCGTCCGTCACCTCCTCGTCGGAAAGGGCACCACGTAGCCAGATTCTTTTACGGGCTCCCACCTCTGGACCGAGGCAACTCGGGCGCAAAGTTGGCTAGCCGACGCGTCCAAGGAATGCTGTAGGCAAGTGTAGAAACCATGTCTCTTGGGGTTATATGAAGTTGCCTTTGGTGATGGAGGAATGAAGAACTTTGGAGAGGGTTTTTCCTTTTGTTGCATGAATAGAATAATGAGATAGCAAAAAAATGAGAACAACAATAATCTCCCTCTCACTCTCTAGTGGCCGGCCCCCCTTATGAATGGTGGAGGAGAGAAAAGAAAAAGCACAAGGGAGGTGAGTGTAGGAAATGAAAAGAGGTGACCACATCAAAAGGTTATGATAACAATATCATATCAAGTTCAAATCCTTTCTAATCTCATTAATGCAAGAAAAGCAAAGATGCTTTGAATCATCATGATAAACCATTTCACAAATAACCCCTCCACATAAGTAATTTGCACAACTGCAAATAACCCCCTCCATCGGAAAGTCCGGCCGTGAAGGAACAAAGGAAAACTGGCCAGAACGGAATGCAAACTGGCAACTTCAGAAAACTGATCCCGTAATAAATTACAGAAAAACCCCGCGACTGCATATACATGCCCGCATTTATATTCCCACTGAATACAAATGCAAAGAGACAAAACTACACTGTCTAATACTAGGATCCGGCTTAAACCAAAGCCCGCTAGTAAAATCCGTCCGATCACGATCCGTGCAATACCGCACGTATCTGATCGAACCCTGCCATATCTCCATACGGCCTCCACAGCGTTTCGCCCGAAACTTAAGTAACTGTGTGTGGTGGACTCTAAAGACTCGTCAATACTATGGCTATGGATTTAACCACTAGCACGTCAGAGGTATTAGCCATACGTAATGGGCTACCAGCTATTGACCAAAAGGGACGTCGATGAGCGAACTCATCCTGACACCTTACTGAGCCTGTCAGTGACAATATCCGTACAGTCCGGTCCGTTCGTCTATGAGTATCGCATGGCAGGCCTAGGGGGTTGGTAAAATCCAGACCCCCAAAAGCGGTACAAGTCGTGTCGGAGTGAAGCCCAGAACACCCTGAGATACTACTGGAATACCTACCAGTAAATCTCCTGCCTCGGCCGAGGGCTTTGTGTAATGGCTCTCCTAGACACAGCGCGACCTCACCCCCAATACCGGGAGAGACGAACCCCTCCAGATCCGCTCACTGCCTCCATGTGGCTCGGGACTGTACCCAACTAAAACCTGTTTGCACGACTCCTTTGAGCTATGGTAGGGTAGTAATCAAAGTACAGTGGGAACTCACACGAGATAAATGACGATCTCGGGTCGACGAACTAACCTGTACACATGTCACCAGGGATCTGCTATCTGACGTCTGGTATAATCCCAACTAGCATGTTCCCGGCGAGTCCTGTCCGGTGTACTCATAACCCAATGAGCACCTTTATACATCTTAGGTGAACCAACTGACACCAGTGGCTTGTGAGACCGGCCACCGCCCCTCGTCGGGGTCTCGACTGTATACACTAGTCTACTATGGAGTATCGATGCCCTGTCTCGAAACTCCTACGACTAGGGACCTTTTAAGGATGTGCTTATGGACCCCAGCTCCCACGTATATGATCGCCCTCATACTGCTGGCAGTCAAGTAAGAATCCTAGGGGCTCTATCAACGTGTAATAGCGACTCGTAAGGTCACCTAAAGCAGTACACGATGATAAAGATAAGCCAGATAGCATACCATCATCTTGAGTAAGACTGTCCTACCGGGATAGGTCCTCCCTCAATCATTACAATCACGTGCCTGTGATCCAATAATTGACTCTGAGGGCACTATCTCCAACAGTCGGAATGCGGATGCAGGTATGTTTATACATGTGAGGGGTATCCTTGTGACCCGTCACGAGTTTACTTTAGATGTTGCCGTATCTTTTTATTGTTGCAAACATTTGGATTAATGTTTGCATATGGAAATTATGAGCTAGAAATCATCATGAGGAGCATTTAATGTGACATAAACTTCATTAATGACTCATGGTATCTTTTTATGTGCTAATGTCACATTATGTGATTGATTTGTGAGATGAAATGAGAGGAAGGGAGAGAAGGGCAGCCATATCCCTTTGGGTTTTCTCTTGTATGAATTATTTCTTGCTCTCATTTTATCATACAACAAAAGAAAGAAATGACTTCTTCTTCTTCTTCCTCCTCTAGCTCACAACCTCCATTAATGGCATCATCTCTAACCTCCATCCATACAATAGATGCAAGAGACAAAGTTGTCACAAACATACTCTACTTCACCTTGGGCACGTTGGCTAGCAAAATTCATGCCCGAGTTGCTTCGGATGAAGCGGGAGCCCGTAAAAAGACTCGAAGATGTGGTGCCCTTTCCGATGAGGAGATCGCACTCGGAGATGCCGCGAGGAGCTTGGGATGGTGGCCAAAGACCGAAGGACACGGATCGATCGGTATAGCTTTCCAACCCTTCTCTTGTTTGCTAGTTGAAGGTTAATGGTTCGATCCGGGTTTTAAGCATACGATAGCGTCTGTTTCTAGTTTAGAAAAAGTTTTCATTTCCGCATTTTGGCCTCGGACAGACGGCCGGGGCGCTACCGTAGACTTACATGGTATCAGAGCCACGCCATTAACCTTTACTAGTTTGCTCTAACATGTTTAGAACTTCGATCGAACAAAATTCGAAACTGCATTTCTAATACTGAACTTTCTGTCGAATTTTTATTGTCGTCGAAAAATTATTTTGAGTATTGCAGAAAAACAGACAGGGTTTTTTAAGAGTTCTGAGAAAATTTGGTACATTGATTGCACTGTAGCGCCGCGGAACCGCGGCCGTACCCATGTTTTGGCCGCGGTTCCGCCGCCGTACTGTAGCATTAGGGCACCAAAATTTCTACAGTTCTCTCTGTGTTGGAATTGGGGTTTCTGGTATTTTTGTTTTGGGCCCAGATTTGTTTGAGTACTGGGTATTGTGCTTGGGGCCCGCTTCGGGGAAATTTTGTCGATCGAAAATTTTAAACATGTTAGTTCACAGTATTTACATTATATATGTGACCGTGAATGTCATTTGAGCGGTAAATCCAGTCTAATTGCTATAGCTCTTTTAGACGGATTTACGAACGTGACATTCACGTTGATGTTCTGTGTTGTGCTGTGATGTTGTGGATTTGTCGTGGTGGTTATCCTGGATGCAATGGTAGTACAGTTTGGTTGTATATGTACATTTGATAATGCGGGGCGAGCATCCGACATGTGGACTGCCGTCACTACCTGTTTGTATATTATTCTTTTAGGGCACGACCGGGCTGAGGTCGATGTACCCGTTGTATATTTTACTTTCTGTACTAGGATTACCCCGTGGATGGGTGCACGGATAGCCGGGTTCTAGAGGGCAACGGGCCTGCATCTCATGGCTTTGAGACGGAGGGGGCTTCACTCTAGAATTGGCGGGCTATTCGCCGCACTCGTAGGGGGTACATGTTGACCCAAGGAAGGGTGCTCAAGTTACCAGATTCCGTGAAGTACTGGGTGTTGGAGATAGTGCCCTCAAAGTCAACTATTGGATCACAGGTGTTGGAGATAATGCCCTCAGAGTCAATTATTGGATCACAGGCACGTGATTGCGATGATTGAGGGAGGACCTATCCCGGTAAGACAGTCTTACTCGAGATGATAGTATGCTATCTGGTTTACCTTTATCATCGTGTACTGCTTTAGGTGACCTGACAGGTCGCTATTGCACGTTGATAGAGCCCCTAGGATTCATGCTTGACTGCCAGCAGTATGAGGGCGATCATATAAGTGAGAGCTGGAGTCTATAAGCACATCCTTAAAAGGTCCCTAGTCGTGGGAGTTTCGAGACAGGGCATCGATTCTCCAGAGTAGACTAGTGTATACAGTCGACACCCCGACGAGGGGCGGTGGCCGGTCTCACAAGCCACTGGTGTCAGTTGGTTCACCTAAGATGTATACAGGTGCTCATTGAGTTATGAGTACACCGGACAGGACTCGCCGGGAACCTGCTAGTTGGTATTATACATATCGTCAGCTAGCAGTTCCCAGGTGACATGTGTACAGGTTAGTTCATCGACCTGGGGATCGTCATTTGTCTCGTGTGAGTTCCCACTGTGCTTTGATTACTACCCTACCACGGCTCAAAGGAGTCGTGCAAACAGGTTTTAGTTGGGTACAGTCCCGAGCCACATGGAGGCAGTGAGCGGATCTTCAGGGGTTCGTCTCTCCCGGTATTGGGGGTGAGGTCGCGCTGTGTCTAGGAGAGCCATTACACGAAGTCCTTGGCCAAGGCAGGAGATTTACTGGTAGGTATTCCAGTAGTATCTCAGGGTGTTCTAGGCTACACTCCGACACGACTTGTACCGCTTTTGGGGGTCTGACTTTTACCAACCCCCTAGGCCCGACATGCGATGCTCATAGACGAACGGACCGGACTGTACGGATATTGTCACTGACAGGCTCAGTAGGGTGTCAGGATGAGCTCGCTCATCGACGTCCCTTTTGGTCTATAGCTGGTGGCCCGTTACGTATTGGCTTATACCTCTGACATGCTAGTGGTTAAATCCACAGCCATAGTATTGACGAGTCTTTAGAGTCCACCACACTTTCAGTTACTCAGGCTTTCGGGCGAAACGCTGTAGAGGCCGTATGGAGATATGGCAGGGTCCGATCAGATACGTGCGGTATTGCACGGATCAGGATCGGACGGTTTGTACTAGTGGCCGTATGGATATATGGCAGGGTTCGATCAGATACGTGCGGTATTGCACGGATCAGGATCGAACGGATATTACTAGCCGGCTTTGTTTTAAGCCGGATCCTAGTTTAGTATAGTGTAGATTTTGTCTCTTTGCATTTGTATCCGGACGGAATACAGATGCGGGTGTGTATGCACAGTATCGGGATTTTCCTGTAATTTATTACGGGACCAGTTTTCTGGAGTTGCCAGTTTGCATTCCGTTCCGGCCGGTTTTTCTTTGTTCTTTCCCGGCCGGACTTTTCCGATGGAGGGGGTTATTTGCAATTGTGCAAATAACATTTGTGGAGGGGGTTTCTTGCAAATATATTCATTATGATATGTTTAGCATCTTTAGATTCCCTTTCCATCTTTTCTTTTGATGCACCATCACTTGCATTAAGAGAGGGTATGGGTTTGTAGTGATAAGTATGGTTGATGTTTGGATATGGTCACCTCTTTTCTTCTCCTACCATCACCTCCCTTCATGCTTGATTTTTCCTCCACCATTCTCACATGTATATGGCCGGCCACTTCATGGAAATGAAGGGAGTCGATTTCATTTTGGTGTGGCAAGAAATTAAGCATCCATCTCATTTTAGCTTGCCACCAAAATTCCCAAGTTCATATCTTGTTGATTCCTCCATCAAGGCAATTTCACAAACCCCATGAGACAAAGTGATTCTACACTACAACCTACAGCAAGTCTTGGGCACGTCGACTTGCCAGCTTCGTGCCCGAGTTGCCTCGGTATTGAGGTGGGAGCCCGTAAAAGATGCAGGCGATGTGGTGCCCTTCCGGCGAAGAGGCGACGACCGGAGTTTCCGCGAGAGATCGGGATGACGACGAGAAGACCGGAGGACTCGGATCACTCGGTATATCTCTAACCCGTCATGTAGCTAGCTAGATCTAGTTTAATGTCCCGATCCGGGGTTTAGTGCGCGGTGGTGCCGGTTTGCTAAGTTCGCAAAATTAAAGTTTATCACCGTTTCCGCATTTGGCCGGCGGATTGACGACCGGGGCGCCGCCGTGCACTTACAGTGGTATCAGAGCCTCGCCATTAACTTCGTCTAGCTTTGTTTGATGTGTTTGCATTTCTGATCGACCAAAATTCCAAAAACTCGCGTTTTTCCTCACATCAGTTTTCTGTCGAAATTTTTTGAACTCCAAAAATTTTTCAGGTTGTAAAAAACTAATGTACTGGAAATTCTAAGACTACTGGAAAAATTCGACACAGTCAGTCGACCACTGAAGCGCGGAACCGCGGCCAAACACCCCCTTGGGCCACGGTTCCGCCGCACATTGGTGTCGTCACTGCATCATTTTTTTCCACTGGGCTTCTGGGCTAATTTTAGGGGTTTTGGAATATTAAAATTGGGCCCAGAATTTCTGTGAGTGCTACAGTATTGCTTGGGGGCCCACTTGTTAATTTTTGATCGATCGGATATTTTAAACACATTATTTCACAGTATTTACATTATATCTGCGACCGTGAATGTCACTCGATCGGTAAATCCAGTCTAACTGCTATAGCCCGGTTAGACGGATTTGCGAACGTGACTTTCACGTTGATGTTTTGTGTTTTTGCTGTGATGTTACGGATCGGTCGTGGGGATAGCCTGGATGCAATGCAAGTGCAGTTTTGTTGTATTATGTACATTTGATATTGCGGGGCGAGCGTCCGACATGTGGACTGCCGTCACTGCCTGTTTGTATTATTGTTTTGGGGCATGACCTGGTTACGGTCGATGTACCCGTTGTATGTATATTTTACTTTCTGTACTAGGGTTACCCCGTGGAGGGGTGCACGGATAGCCGGGTTCTAGAGGGCAACGGGCCCGCATCTCAGGGCATTGAGACGGAGGGGGCTTCAGTCTGGAATCGGTGGGCTATTCGCCGCACTCGTAGGGGGTACAGGTTGACCCAGGAGGGGTGCCCAAGTTACCAGATTCCGTGAAGTGCTGGGTGGTCCATTCACGGTGCTGAAGGGGGCTGCCTCGCTTCAGGTTTTGGCGGGTGACTTGCCGCGCCCGTAGGGGTCTAGGATTTCATTGCACAGGCTATCCACACGACCAAGAGAACGTCGGGTTTCAGTAGTGGCTCTATGAAACCCGGGGATCCCAGATATCTGTATTGTTCTGTGATGCTGTACATTTCTGTGATGTTGCATTTTATTCACGCCTTGAGCGAAATATAATATATTGGTATATATATTAGTAGATGTTGTATATGTTTTTCATCCGCGCTAGTCCAGTCCCCGCTCTGCCGTTAGTTAGCTAACATAACGGGTGATGACGGGACCCAGTGGCGAATGCGGATGGCATATACGTACGTCAGTATATTTTCGTTCTTTGTGGTGTGATCAATTGATGGGACTGCGTTGATTCGGATCAAAGCAAGTTAAAACAAACCTATTCTGATGTTGTTGGAACACTTTTCAAAAAACTGTTATTGCAAGGACGTTCACTTTTGTTTTGCATCGTGGTATTCATTTGGAATATCCTGCTCCTCAGTCGACGAGGCAATGGCCGAGATCCCTTCACCGGGAGTGACCCCTTGGACAGAAGTTTGCGTCAGGGCATTAACTTCACTATAGCCGATTACTTTTGCTTTGCACCGTGGTATTCATTTGGAATATCCTGCACCCCATTCTACGGGGAAAGAGCCGAGATCCCTTCACCGGGAGTGACCTCTTTAGTAAAGGTTTTCGTCACTATATTTTCTAAAAAGCTATCCGTTCCTTCAACGATATCAAGTTCATTACGTTAAAGGTTTTCGCCAGAAACCATTCGTAGCCCTCCGTCATTTCAGACAGGTAGCACGTAGTATTCATGCTATGTTTGTTGGCCTTCGTCAAGGCATAGTGCATGGTAGCTGCTTGTTGCTTTTCTGCTGCATAGATAGATGTATTGGTTTGGGACAGTCGTATAGCCTTGTTGACCTTCGTCAAGGGCTTGTACGGGTGGGTTCAAATTAACCTGGACAATGACGGGTGGAACTTGACATGTGACTTATGATTTGTTGACCTTCGTCAAGGTCATAAGAGCATGGGGCAGAAATCACATCGGGAGTTTCAAAAGAACTGAAACTTGCCAGATATGCGCATACCTTCTGGAGTGTGATACCGTGAGCGGATTCCGTCACGTTATCATGCGATGATAGTTGGATCCCGATTCCCACTGATGAGTTGGTTTACTCCTCGGGTGACCCCGACTAATTCTTCTTTCAGGTTTGGAGGAGAGTTTGAGGTACAGTGGGAGGTTTCCAGATTAGATAAATTGGTAACCATTCTGATCTAGGTTAGAGTGCACGCTGAGTGTTTCTTTTCTCTCTCTCTTTGGCAGCGACCATTGACCCGACCCTAGACTATGACTCAGTGACCAAGTTGACCGAACCTTCTTAACACTGGCTTTTGGATTGTCAGAGTTGCAGACCTCATTGCCACTCCTACTTTTACCCTTTTCTCCAGGACACCCCGTATTACTGCGAACGTCCACTTCCATTGGACAAAGCCATCGTATGGTTAGATACGAACTCGAAGGAATTCGAGGATGGTTTCCGGTTCTGGAGAAAACGGATAAGGTTTATTCAGTTGTCTTTTCCTTTTTGCCTTCTCTCAAGTTACGAGCACTCCTTAGTTTAGGAGATAGTACACCTATTACGCAAATTGGATAGTCTTCTTCCAAACCTTAGGCTGATGCCGACCGGTAGGGAATGAAGAAAACCAATTAGCCTAAACGGTGTGCAGAAGGTATTAAGTTAAGACAAAGCAAGGGATTAGTAAGAGGGCAAAGTAAAATGCGACTGATATTCATGACCAAACCAAGTATTTCTTCGCCAATCCTAAATCACCTTTGTATTTCTCCAGGACACTCCGTATCACTACGAAGATCCACAGTTTATTGGATAATCCATATACGAACTCGAAAGGAACTTGTTCCAGTTCGGGGATGGATTCTGGTCCAGGAGAAATAGGAATAAGGTTTATTCAGTTGTCTTTTATCTTCACCTTCTCTCGCATTGCGAGTGCTCCTAGGACTAGGACAGTACACCCATTATGCTTATTGGATAGTCTTCTTCCAAACCATAGGCTGGTGCCGAACGGTAGGGAAGGAAGAAAACCATTTGGCCTAAGGGGTGTGCAGAAGGTAATGACTAAAGACATATAAAGGGATTTGGAGAGGTGGCAAAGAATTATACGGTTATAGTTGTGAATCTGGATAATGGTAGAGGCATTACTAGGAATACCGGGATACCCCATCGAAACATTTCAATGTTTCAGTTTCACTGTGTACTGTTAAAAGAAAACTGATTTCCCGATTAGATACTTACTCCAGGGTATGTATTTACCAGGTATGATTCTCACATCTGTATGGTTTTACAGATAATGAGTGGGAGTAGGTTATTGGGAATTGGGTGATCATCCTCATTATATCGGGATTCGTTGTAATCGGTGATATTTGAGGAAATCACCTGGGCTGTTTGCCGGTCCGCAAATATTTGGTTTTGAATATCCGCTTTTATGCACCAATTTCAAATTGATATATCTGTACGTCTATTTTCATAGAGTGAGATATACCTTTTGATATTATGTCGATGACATTTACCTATATCAGTGGATGGCTAGGTAAGGAGCATTAAACAGCGGTGTAATTCTTCTTAACCATAACTACAGTTTTCAACCTACAACACACAGTGAAAGAGTTGTTAGACTCAGCGGACTTATACAGAGTATTGTATGTTGTCCAGTGTCCATGAGGACAGAGGGGTTGGTCCTCATACTATATTCTGTTTACTTTTAACTTCTCTAGTTCTTAGACATGTGTTTCGTAGAAACACAGGGTCTAAGTTTTGAGGAGTTATAGGTATTTGAATAGAGTAGAGAACCAAGTGTAGCAAGTATCGGGATTCTTCAAAGTGATCGAAGATGTAGATACTTGTGTATGGTATTCAGTTGATAGTAATGATAAAGAGAAATTGCTTCTTTTTCAGGTTACTCATAATTGGAAGCATTCCTAAGTTGAGTAACGCTGATCGGCCTCCTTCCATTTAGTTGACATGCAGTAGAGATAGCTGCATGATTTGAATCTGGTTAAATTAAATCAGTGCCTCTGGTTCTATATTGGATATAGAACAGTTCATATCTTAACGATGTTAAGGTACGGGGAGTTGTCCGGCTTATGACTAAAATCAGACACTGGACAACTCAAGGCACGTTTCTGTAATGGCTGTTTGTGGGTTGACCCAGGCTATGACGAGGGTTGACTTTCTACCATCTGGCAGATCAATAGAAATATTGTTCTAGACTCGCCACAGTTTTTTTTAAAATGTTTTTTTCAAAAACAGTAGTGGGAGTATGGTAGAACTGGAAGTGATTCCAGAACCGCAAACGATTACTGAAGATTTGATAAGGAACCTAAAGATTCAATCTGATTTGACATTCCATTGGCCACTCCGCAGATAAGGTGGGTAACTTCAGGCACCCGAGAGGTACTCCGGTAACCTCAAGGAAGGTGACAGGGAAGTTCTTGTTTACCCACACTTGCCATTGTTGTTGTTCCAGACTGCGAGACCCGGCAGGAGGATGAGTATAGCGTCGTTCTAAACTAGCTTTAGAAGTGCACATCTATATGACTCTGCCAGAGGGTTTTCGTAGTCAGTGGGAGCAGCGGAAGCATTGGTGGACATCAGGCTTATGTCTATTTATAGACTAAAGCAGATATAGCGGAGTTAGATCATCTATTTCTGATGAGACAGTCATGGGTTTGACGTTATCAGAATAAATGATGGATCAGTTGAGAAGGTAGTAGGGTGTGATATCCGGGTTTTGGATGACATACACAAGGTAGGAAGTGACATTCCTATACTACGATCGGTTATACTTTGGTCGTCACACAGTGGTTTCTCCACAAGGGACTTGGACATTATATCAGACATACTGGTTACTAGATCTATGGTTTTAGATCTAGATTTGGGTGGTTTCCCAATCAGGGTACTTCGACAACATTCTAAGAGTATTTAGAATGGACAACTCCTGGCACGGTAGTGTACCTGCAGGTGATGGAGTCACCCTCTCTAAAGGTGTCTTATAGACTAAAGTAGAGAGGGATGTGCATGATTGGCAGATCACTTGCTTAGGCAATTAAGTCAATCATGAGATGTCAAGTACCACACCAGATGTTGTTCTTGCACTAGATGCAATAAGTTGACATTGATCCAATCCTGGAGAAACAGTCGGAAGCAGTTTTAGAACATAAGTGGATGTTCTAGGGATATGATAACGACAGCCTCATTTGGGAGACAGTTATCATTCCAGGATTCCAAGGTGACATGGACAACAAGGAGGTTGTCAGAGTTATAGTTTTCCTTCTGACGAGGGGCAGTGTTTTGGACAGGTGATCCAAGGCAATACTGAGGGTGGCATGGCGCAGGATACTGATTAAGTTCAGTTGACGATACAGTCTAAGAAGTTTGGATTTGGAGTTCATTTATGAGCTAGGTCCCATCAGGCATCCAGACATTCTAAGACATGTATTGCTCATTTCGGGAGATGGTTTTCTCCGCGAACTTGAGATATAGAGAGACATAGAAAGAAACATCTAGGCGGATCCACTCACTGAGGCTATTCCTCTAACGCAAGAGTTTCGCAAACAGGCTTTATGAGACTGACTAGTAGAGGAGTTGGGTGTTCGGTATCACACGGGCTGTGAGTATGCGACATCGCAATAATTAGCCTTGAGTGCTAGTGGGAGATTGTTGGAGATAATGCCCTCAGAGTCAATTATTGGATCACAGGCACGTGATTGCGATGATTGAGGGAGGACCTATCCCGGTAAGACAGTCTTACTCGAGATGATAGTATGCTATCTTGTTTACCTTTATCATCGTGTACTGCTTTAGGTGACCTGACAGGTCGCTATTGCACGTTGATAGAGGCCCTAGAATTCATGCTTGACTGCCAGCAGTATGAGGGCGATCATATAAGTGAGAGCTGGAGTCTATAAGCACATCCTTAAAAGGTCCCTAGTCGTGGGAGTTTCGAGACAGGGCATCGATTCTCCAGAGTAGACTAGTGTATACAGTCGAGACCCCGACGAGGGGCGGTGGCCGGTCTCACAAGCCACTGGTGTCAGTTGGTTCACCTAAGATGTATACAGGTGCTCATTGGGTTATGAGTACACCGGACAGGACTCGCCGGGAACATGCTAGTTGGTCTTATACCTGACGTCAGATAGCAGTTCCCAGGTGACATGTGTACAGGTTAGTTCATCGACCTGGGGATCGTCATTTGTCTCGTGTGAGTTCCCACTGTGCTTTGATTACTACCCTACCACGGCTCAAAGGAGTCGTGCAAACAGGTTTTAGTTGGGTACAGTCCCGAGCCACATGGAGGCAGTGAGCGGATCTTCAGGGGTTCGTCTCTCCCGGTATTGGGGGTGAGGTCGCGCTGTGTCTAGGAGAGCCATTACACGAAGTCCTTGGCCAAGGCAGGAGATTTACTGGTAGGTATTCCAGTAGTATCTCAGGGTGTTCTAGGCTACACTCCGACACGACTTGTACCGCTTTTGGGGGTCTGACTTTTACCAACCCCCTAGGCCCGACATGCGATGCTCATAGACGAACGGACCGGACTGTACGGATATTGTCACTGACAGGCTCAGTAGGGTGTCAGGATGAGCTCGCTCATCGACGTCCCTTTTGGTCAATAGCTGGTGGCCCGTTACGTATTGGCTTATACCTTTGACGTGCTAGTGGTTAAATCCACAGCCATAGTATTGACGAGTCTTTAGAGTCCACCACACTTTCAGTTACTCAGGCTTTCGGGCGAAACGCTGTAGAGGCCGTATGGAGATATGGCAGGGTCCGATCAGATACGTGCGGTATTGCACGGATCAGGATCGGACGGTTTGTACTAGTGGCCGTATGGATATATGGCAGGGTTCGATCAGATACGTGCGGTATTGCACGGATCAGGATCGAACGGATATTACTAGCCGGCTTTGTTTTAAGCCGGATCCTAGTTTAGTATAGTGTAGATTTTGTCTCTTTGCATTTGTATCCGGACGGAATACAGATGCGGGTGTGTATGCACAGTATCGGGGTTTTCCTGTAATTTATTACGGGACCAGTTTTCTGGAGTTGCCAGTTTGCATTCCGTTCCGGCCGGTTTTTCTTTGTTCTTTCCCGGCCGGACTTTTCCGATGGAGGGGGTTATTTGCAATTGTGCAAATAACATTTGTAGAGGGGGTTTCTTGCAAATATATTCATTATGATATGTTTAGCATATTTAGATTCCCTTTCCATCTTTTCTTTTGATGCACCATCACTTGCATTAAAGAGAGGGTATGGGTTTGTAGTGATAAGTATGGTTGATGTTTGGATATGGTCACCTCTTTTCTTCTCCTACCATCACCTCCTTTCATGCTTGATTTTTCCTCCACCATTCTCACATGTATATGGCCGGCCACTTCATGGAAATGAAGGGAGTGGATTTCATTTTGGTGTGGCAAGAAATTAAGCATCCATCTCATTTTAGCTTGCCACCAAAATTCCCAAGTTCATATCTTGTTGATTCCTCCATCAAGGCAACTTCACAAACCCCATGAGACAAAGTGATTCTACACTACAACCTACAGCAAGTCTTGGGCACGTCGACTTGCCAGCTTCGTGCCCGAGTTGCCTCGGTATTGAGGTGGGAGCCCGTAAAAGATGCAGGCGATGTGGTGCCCTTCCGGCGAAGAGGCGACGACCGGAGTTTCCGCGAGAGATCGGGATGACGACGAGAAGACCGGAGGACTCGGATCACTCGGTATATCTCTAACCCGTCTTGTAGTTAGCTAGATCTAGTTTAATGGCCCGATCCGGGGTTTAGTGCGCGGTGGTGCCGGTTTGCTAAGTTCGCAAAATTAAAGTTTATCACCGTTTCCGCATTTGGCCGTCGGATTGACGACCGGGGCGCCGCCGTGCACTTACAACAGGTACGTGATTGCAGTGATTGAGGCAGGACCTATACCGATATGACAGTCTTGCTCGAGATAATAGTGTTAGTTATATGTATGCCCTAGAGGCCACTACTGTACATAGGATGTATATTGTAGTGGATGCTGGGACATATATAGGTAGGACTTTCTTGCTCAACATGATAGTACGCTATCTGGTTGCTCTTTATCTTAATATGTATACTTTCAGTCTCTCTGTTACATGTTGATAAAGCCCTTAGGATGTGTACTCGACTTCCAGGACTTTGATGTAGATCATACTAGTGGGGCCTGCGTAGTCAATGAGTACATCCTTCATTGTTCCTAGTCGTGGGAATATCGGGACGGGGCATCGATATTCCAGAGTAGACTAGCGTATATCTTCTCGACCCATGTGATGGGCGATGGATGATCCCATATCCATTGGTGTTTGACATCAGAGACGGTATGCGGGTGCTCAGTGGAGACTGGGTGCACTGAACGGACTCGCCGAGAACTCCCAGATGGTATTATACCTCACGTCAGATGGCAGTTCTCTGGTGACACTGGTACAGCTTAGTCTGTTGACCCGAGATCGTCATAGAGTCTTGTGTGTCTCCCACTGTGCTTTGATTTCCACCCTACCACGGCTCTACTGAGTCGTGCAAACAGGTGGTTTTTGTGTACAGTCCCGATTCATATGGAGGCAATGAGCGATAGGAGGGGATTCGTCTCTCCCGGTATTGGTGGTTGATGTTGCGCTATGCTCGACTGGCCATAACCGGAAATCCCTGGCCAGGGTTGCTGTGATTTACTGGTAAGAGTTATCAGTAGTTTCACGCTTGTTATGGACCTTATATCGGCATGACTTATCAAGCTACTGGGGTCTGACGTTTACCACCCCTAGGCGAGATATGCGACATATCAGACGAACAGACCGGACTGTACGGTAAGTGTTACTGGTTGGATTCACAAGAGTGTGAGCGGGCTTGCTCGTCGATCTTCTGATCGCTCAATACCCGGGTGGCCGTTACGTTTAGCAGACCGCTTGCGGCTTATGGGTGTTTGATATGATCATCACCTACTGCCGGCGTTGACGAGTCTTTAGAGTCCTACACAGAGGTTTCCTGGCGCAAGCGAAACGAAATAGGAGCGCATATGAGATATGTGCGGGACCGAGAATAATGCGTGTATGTGATACCGTATTCTATTCTCGCGATGAATGTATCGATTGGTTGTATGCGATATGTGTAAGTCCATGCTACCGCTCCCGGTACTTACGGGCTTGCGGAAATGACGAAAAACGATTTTTCTAGAGGAGGTAACATGGACTCAAAACGGAACTTTGTTAAACTATCTACCTAACAACCTAACTAGGAGTTATTAACTACTCGGTTAGGGGGTTATACCTTTCTTTCTTGAACTCCTTCGTCTTCAACTCTCGATGGTGTACGGATCGGCTTCACCCCGTCGTCTCCTTGCGCCGAAGATCGATCCACCCGAAAGCTTCTACCTTTGGCTTCTTCTTCGAACTTTGAAGAAACTAGTTCACTTGGTTTGCTAAACCTTGTGAACTAGAGTGAGTAGAGGAGAGTGTGTTGGGATTTTTCTCTATGGTTCTTGCTTCTCAACACATGAGACAAGTGAACCATAGACTAGAGAGAGAGGAAGAGCAAGAGGAAGAGGGTGAGAGCTCAAGCCAAGAGAGAGAATGGAAATGATAGAATAAGCAAGACTTTTCTCTCTTGGCTCTCATAATCCAAAACCATCATAACCAATAATAGCAATCAAGTATTAGTGATGGTTTAAGTCAAAATAGCCATATCATTTCATGCACTCATTTTGCACAAGATAAACAAGCAAGAAAAAAGTCTTTGCCATGAAATGGTAGCTATTGTCATGATGATGGTCAACTAGTCCAACCTAGTCAACCGGTCAACAAAGTCAACAAGTCAACAAAGTCAACCCCTCAACAACCATGTCACTATAATACTTAATTAATATTATTGTTAATTATATTTCATATTCTCATTAGGGTTTAACAAAAAGTCAATAGTCAACAGTCAACAGTTAACAACCCTAATGAGAATCCTCTGCCTCTGTCTCTCCGTCAACTGTGCATACACACCCGCATCCGCGTTCCGAGGAACACGAATACATATTAGATAAAACCAATCCCAAAACGTACACTAGGATCTGGCTTAAACCAAAGCCCGCTAGTGTTAACTGTCCGGACGCTAAATGTGCACAAGTGCACGGATGTGACCGAACCCTGTCGCAAAACAATGCGACCTGTCGCAAAACCATGCGACCTCTACTCTTTTGCCTAAAGGCGAATAACTTTCTGTGTGGGACTCTAAAGACTCGACACTATGCTGGCAGTGGGTTTAACCACAGACCGCAAGCGGCACTAGCTGTACGTAACGGTCCCCAGGTAGATTCCGACAAGAAGACTGACGAGGTGAAACCCATCTGAACTCCTACTGAGCCTGAATGTGACATTCGCCGTACAGTCCGGTCTGTTCGTCTGATACATCGCATGGCGGGCCTAGGGGGCGGTAAATGTCAGTCCCCTAATAGCGGTACAAGTCGTGTCGGAGTGAAGCCCAGAACACCCTGAGATAACACTGGAAACCTACCAGTATATCTCGCTTGCCCTGGCCAGGGACTACTCGTGTAATGGCTCTCCTAGACCCAGCGCGATGTCAACCCCCAATACCGGGAGAGACGAATCCTGTCTAACCGTCACTGCCTCCAAGTGCTTCGGGACTGCACCCAAAAACTACCTGTTTGCACGACTCCTTTAAGCCGTGGTAGGGTAGTAATCAAAGTGCAGTGGGAACACACTCGAGGCGAAGTGACAGTGTCAAGTCAGCGGACTAAGCTGTACTCATGTCACCTGGGAACTGATAACTGACGATAGGTATAATACCAACCAATCAGTTCCCGACGATTCCTGTCCAGTGTACTCGTAACCCAACGAGCACACGCATACTATCTCCAGTACGACGTACTGATGGCTGTGGGACAGACCATCTCCCATACCGGGATGAGAAGCGCATACGCTAGTCTACTCCGGAGTATCGATGCCCTGTCTCGATAGTCCTGCGACTAGAGACCTGCATAAGGATGTGCTTATAGATTACCCAGCCCCCACTAGTGTGACTGCCATCACAACGCTGGTAATCAAGCAAAGATCCTAAGGGCTCCACTAATGTGTATAGGTGATATACTAAAATAAACACATGTACACATTGAAGTAGAAACAAACCAAGTAGCATACTACTATTTTGAGCAAGATTGTTTATACAAGGTGAATATCCCAAGCTTCTATTAAGTAATATACAAACTAGTATGATACAGTAATGGCCTCTAGGGCATATACACTAACAATATGACCTAGTTATCGAATCGAGAATTGATTCGATAAGTCGATACATTGGATATTAGTCGGTCATATGCGATATGACCGGATCGTTAAATCAAGTGTTGATTTAATGATTTAATGTATAATTATATATTTGATATATTACTTTGCATTAACTAGTATTGGTTCACTTAAAATGGATTTTCTCACTTGATGTGCACATTGTATATATGATATAGTTTTGTGCACTAGTTTGTATCATGTTTGATGATACATGCAAGTTTGGGTGTATGTTTACTTTAAACCATGTTTAAGTGAATGGTTAGGGTTTTGTTATCTTTTCTTAACTATTTATTTTATTTATTTATTTTTGGTCAAGAAAAGAAATGGTTGCTTCTTTTGTTTGTTTCCTTGAAGCTTCAAGAAGCTTTGACCATTCTTGTTTCTTTCCTAAACCTAACCATTCACCTAACCATAGTTTACTCTCTACACTCAACCATGGTTGCATTATGATAAGAATGACTTGGATTTTCTTTTTAAGATAATCCTTTTTATTCTTTCATCTTCTTCATCTTCATCAAGCTTCATGAAAGCTTTCTAGCTCCAATGGTGCCATGAGAAAAAGAGTGAGAAATCCAATTTTAAAGTGAACCCACTTCCTATTTCTTCATCCTCTACCACTTGCCATGTAGTATAAGGTGTTTTCTTCACAAGTTTCATGACTTGGTGAAGTTGGAGCTTGATCTTGAGTTGCCTCGACGTAGATCATCTTCGGCATCGAAGTCGACGACCTAGCCCGATCATTTCTCCGATGAAATCAACACTAGAGTCCGAGATCCGATGATCGCAGTGAAAGGACATCGTCACGGAGCTACGAAGGTGGAGGACCGGATCTACAAAGGTTGTATTTTCTGTTCACTCTTAGTTAAGTTGTTAACTGGTTATCGTTTTCGCCTTTGCTTCTAGTTAACGATCTAGCATTAGGGTTTCTCGGCATAAGAAAAATTTTGATTTTGGCATGGTTGATGCCTTGTGGAACCTCTTGAGTGTGCCTAGGAACCCTATAGTGGTATCAGAGCCAGGTTAGAGCCTTAGGCGATGCGTAGACGAAGTTAGAAACCCGATCGAACACCGAAACCCTAGATTTCACCCTTCTCTGTACAATTTTTGAAAACTGGGATTTTTCCAAATTAAAAATATGCAGAAAAATCAGCAGGGATTTATAAGAAATTGTGTGCAAAACGAGCGGCTAACTCCATCAAACCGCCGCGGAACCGCGGCACGAGCATGGCTCGTGCGGCGGTTCCGCGACGGTACGAAAGCATCCTTCATTACAATTTGCACAGTAATTCCTATATTGTTGTGCTGTATTTTCTGGGAAGTTTTAACTTCTACTCAAGAGTTGAGTTTTCTGGGTTGTATTGGGAGTTCGTAGATTCGATCGGATTGTCTAATTTTGTCTGGTTGTTTTTCCGGGTAATTTTAGAATATGTTAAAAAGTTCGACCGGATATAAATACCCAATTTTTCCCCTGCCGGAAAATTTCCAAGTGTTGGATTTTTCCGTGGTTTAAAGACGTTCTAAGTAGTGCAAGTAACGCGATGGACCCTCTAGAAGACAACAAACCTTAACTCGATTATGTGACCGTCTTGAACTGCCCTTTGAACCTTCGGGTTTGGGGCAGCACGGCGTGCCACATGTGAGGCGTTGGCTTGACCCTTCTACGGCTGGACCGTTGGTACTGAGGCATGAAGTGAATGTTTTTAAACTTATTTCATGTATTGAGCTGTTTCGGAAAAACTTGGGTGTTTGACTGTTCGATCGGAAAGTTTAACATTTTCTGTTTATCTGGAATGTGATAAAATATTTGGAATCCACATGTAGTTATAAGATAACTGATTTGAATGTTATAAACATAGCAGTTTAGTCTCACTTGATCGGTTGCCACGGAATTTTGATGTGATCAAAAGTCCGTCGCAATCACGTAGCGTATGCGGATACTCTCCGGGTAAACTTAATAGACATCTACACCCCATAGCCCCGACCAAGTGACTGTAGGAGAACCCCGTCGCCGAAAGCATCCGTTCGGGTGCTCGCGGCAGCGGTGTTTTTCCTTGGTGCACTTCATCGACGGTATCGGGGGTGCGGCCATCTACTGAAGTTTGCGATGAGCATTCGATCAGGATATCGGGAATCTTGTTGAATTGCCCGACTTGATATTGAAAAGTGTTTTCGATAATGAGACTAAAATGCGGAGTTTATAATTGTTAGGCATGTGATGTCTAAGGAATTCATTTGATTAGGCATGCGATGTCTAAAGAAGTTGCGGATTCCAACTGCTGTAGTTTTACACTTTCTTTTCTGCGACCGTAAGTGTAATATGTGATATCGCCGGTTTCGTTGCTATATGTCAACGACAATTGGGATGCGCATATTTACTTACGCTGATGACATGTGATGTTATGTGTTGCTGGATATGTTATATTGGATCGTCGTGTTTGAATAGCCGGGGTTTTTTATGTGAGATGAGTGTTTTTCATTTTCATTCATGTAAAAACTTGTATGTAATATTCTTTTATTGGGGCACTTCCAGGTTGCGGAAGATGTCACCCATTGTATATTATTTTCTTTTCCGCACTAGGATAGACCCAAGGAGGAGGGCACAAGTAACCGGATTCTGGAGTCCAGTGGGAGACCATCTCGAAGAGTCGAGTCCGGGTCTCCTAACCCTAGAATTGGTAGGGTTGCTTGCCGCTCTCGTAGGGGTCTAGGGGTGTGGGATTGGCTATTCATCACGACCGTGGAATCCGTGTTTTATACTGGCTCGTATTGAAAACACGGACGTCCTTGTATATCCAATATTTCATATGATATTTTCTGCTGCGTTATCTGTGATGTGATCATGTGATGTGTTCAGATAGATATAGTATATAGTATATATGATATATTATATAGACGTTGCTTATGTTTTACACCCGCGCTAGCCCTGTCTCGCTCTGGCGTTAGTTACCTAACCTAACGGTGCAGACGGGACATCGAGGCGAATGCGGATGGCATAAGCGTACGTTATATTTATCTGTGATGTTTAGGTGGACTTAAATGATGGGATGTTCATTAATGTGATTAATGAAAGAAAATAAACCTAAAAGATGTCGTGGAATCGAATTTCAAAATAAAAACAAGTAGCTACAGTTCTTGCTTTGCATCGCGGTGTTCCTTGTAGAACATCCTGCACCTTATTCGATAAGGAAAGGACCGAGATCCCTTCACCGGGAATGACTCCTTTAGCAATAACTGGCAGATGCTACAACCCTCAGTTTGTTTTTTGATTGCTTCTATAGTTTTCGCTTTGCACAGCGGTATATATGATATATCCTGCATCTTATTCGATGAGGAAAGGGCCGACGATCCCTTCACCGGGAGTGACCCCTTTAGCAAAACTAGAAAAGCCTCAAAAACACTCCATTTAAAAACCATTTGATTCCGCAACGAGATCAAGTTCAAAGCATTAAAGGTTTTCATAAAAACCATTCGCAACCCTCCGTCATTTTAGGAAGTAGAGTACTTAGTATTCGTGCTGTGTTTGTTGACCATAGTCAAGGCACAGTGTACGGTAGCTAAGTGATATCTTCCTACACCGCATATGATGCGATTAGTTAGGACAGTCGCGTGACTGTGTTGACCTTAGTTAAGGGTCATGTGGGTGGGTCTAATTAATCATGAAATGACGGGTAGAACTTGACTAGTACTTATGATTTGTTGACCATAGTTAAGGTCATAAGTGCTAGGGGTAAAAACCTTTATCGGGAGTTTCAAGTGTTGAAATTTGCAATGAGATTGCATACCTTCTATATGATAGTTGGATCCCGATACCCACTGCGAGTAATTGTTACTCCTGGGAGAGTTTTGCACTTTGCAATTAGCCGATCAAGTAGGTGTCTAGAAAGGTGTCAACGGGGTTACGCCTCTGGGAAAACGAGGTTTACTGTAATTAGGTCCGTGCGAAAGCACGGGGAACCTCCCTCAAAGTACCGACACTGGCCTGGCTGAAAGATTGGCGAACTTGTAGAGTGTAATTAATCCCGCCTAGTCTTTCCTTTTAGGGTTTGAAGGAAGATTTGATAAAAACAGTGGGAGCCATCCTGATTAGATAAAATAAATAACCAATCTAATCTTGCAAGAGCGCACGCAGAGTGTTTTCTTCTCTCTCTCTCCAGGTAGCGACCATATCACGCCTTAATCAAGATAATAATATGGATGTATTGACCGAACCCGCTTGTTATACTGAGCTGGGGAACGTTGGTCCCGCTCCAACTTATAATTGTTATAAGGCAGAGCAGGAAATAGGGGAATACCAGAATTCCTATGCCGCCCAAACGAAGAAAGTGCATATGATGCATCTCCTTCGGGTGTGTTCATTATAAAGAACTGTTTCTCAGTGTCCTCTGCGTCCTGGGTATCTGATACCGGATCAGGATCCCAGATATGTAATCTGTTACATAGGGCTACAGAAAGGTAGAGAACTGAGAACGGGTGATAAGTTTCATGAGACAGAAAACGGTGCAAGAGTTGCAGCCAGGTCTGTTGGTCACTGTCACCCTGTATTACCAATACATTGATTCTGAATAAATACTATTAGATACCGAAACTGATATACAAAATCATATCAGTCTCTTTATTAGTAAAGAAAGGATATAATTTTGTATTGTTGGATAATGTTTTGAACATATCCTATATCAAAAGTTGATCGGTTCAGGCACGTTATCTAAAAGCATTGACGTTCTAAATCAAACTACAGTTCCTTATATACGGAACACACACAAGAGGAAGAGTTCAGAAATGAACGGATTCCTTCTTGAGGCATTATAGACTAGGTCATATCAATGTGACCCGACTAGCTTAAGTTACATTTTAGATGCATAATTAAATCAGTTTGAATTTACATCTTGTGAAACTTGCCAGTCATGTTACAAAGATTAGATGACCATAGTTCTGTTTATTGGAAACAGAGAAAGAGTTAGTAAACTCTTGGGACTGATACATGATGATGTATGTAAGGTCTCCTGTCTACATATACCAGGACCGGTTCTTTGTACTTCATTACATTCTCTGATAATCTCTCAAGATTCAGCAATATGTTCCTGTTGAAACATAGGTCCGAAGCTTTTGAGATATTCACAGAATATAAGTTAGAAGTAGAGAACCAAAAACCGGGTATAAGTATTATGTCCTATGATAAGATCAGGGAGGAGAATACTTGTGCATGGAATTCTTGGACTATTCTAAAAGAAAATGAGATTCTCTCTCAGTATTACTCTTCTGAATACACCACAGCACAATGGTGTATCAGGGCGGAGCAATCGCACCGTATTAGATATGGTGTGCTCTATGATGAGTACTACTGAGTTACCTATTTCCTTTTGGGGTTGTGCACTTGAGAAGCTGCATACCTATTGAATTAGGTTCGAATCAGATCACTGCCTACCACTCCATATAAGATATGGTATGTGAAGAGCCTATTTCTTAAGTAAGTTAAGATTTGGGATTGTCCGGCCTATGTCTAAAGAAAAATCCGGACAAGATCGAGGCAAGTCAGTTCTGTAGAATTGGAAAGGTTCCAGCTATACAAAACTGCAGCTGAGGATTTGAAAGAACCAACGGATTCAATAGTCCCCGACGAACCTCAGCCTCTCCGCCGAACTAGTAGGGTTCCTCATCTGCTTTAGAGATACTTCGGTTTCTCGATGACAGTGGGAGCGAGGAATGCATCATGAGATGATGACCCAACCAGTTTCGAGCAGGCCATCGAGAGTAGGGACTCTGTAAGAATGGCTGGATGCTTAGCGATCTGAGATGGAATCCATGTACACCAACAAAGTATGGACTTTGGTTGCTATATCTGAAGGGTTAAATCCCCATCAGGAGCAAGTATATCTTGAGAAGATTACTTGGTGTAGATGGAAAAGTTGAGACTTTCAAAGCTAGACTTGTTAAAGGTTTTCGTCATCAACCAGGCATGGATAATGATGATACCTGTTCCAGTGGCTATGCTTAAGTCCATCCTGATCCTACTTACCACGGCTACATACCATGACTACGATATCTGGTGGTTGGGTGCCATGACTACTTTTCTAAATAATGATTTAGAAGAGAACGTCTATAAGAACACAGCCAGAGGGCTTCGTAGACATGGGAGCAGCGGAAACGTGTGCAAGTTGCTTTACAGAATAAAGCAGGCATCGCGGAGTTGGAACATCTGTTTTGATGTGGTAGTCAAAAGGTTTGACTTCATCAAAATGGTAGATGAACCTTGTATATACAAAACGGTAGTAGAGAGTACGGTGGTCATCCTCGTATTGTACGTGGACAACATACTCTTGATAGGAAAAGAGTTTCCTATACTACGATCGGTCGATCTCCTCTTGTCACATGGATTCTCCAATAGGATAAAGGTGATACCTCCTAAATGTCAGTCGCAGGCAATGTCTTTACCCTCAGTGGAGGGACCGTATGTTGGAAGAGTTCCAAGCTAGATACCGTGGAAGACTAGACGATAAAGGCTGGTAACATCGCTATTAAAGATAATACCAAAGAGGAAGTTTGGGTGTATATTGGTTCATAAGATGAACTAGGTTCCTACCATTGTGTGACAATGGAAGTGTGGCTTTGGCCCAGGAACCCAGATCCCATCAGTGACCCAGACATATTCTGAGGCAGCATCACCTGATCATGGAGATAGATGATCTCCAGGGTGATCGAGGTTAGGAAAGTAGACTCAGAGGACAACACAGCAGATCCACTCACAAAGGCTTTTTCCCAGAGAGAGACTCATATGGGATTGTTGAGTATTAGATACTGCAACCACTGCTACAGATGGCCCTAGTGCAAGTGGGAGATTGTTAGTTATATGTATGCCGTAGAGGCCACTGCTGTACATAGGATGTATATTGTAGTGGATGCTGGGACATATATAGGTAGGACTTTCTTGCTCGACATGATAGTACGCTATCTGGTTGCTCTTTATCTTAACATGTATACTTTCAGTCTCTCTGTTACATGTTGATAAAGCCCTTAGGATGTGTACTCGACTTTCAGGACTATGATGTAGATCATACTAGTGGGGCATGGGTAGTCAATGAGTACATCCTTCATTGTTCCTAGTCGTGGGAATATCGAGACGGAGCATCGATATTCCAGAGTAGACTAGCGTATATCTTCTCGACCCATGTGATGGGCGATGGATGATCTCATATCTATTGGTGTTTGATATCAGAGACGGTATGCGGGTGCTCAGTGGAGACTGGGTGCACTGAACGGACTCGCCGAGAACTCCCAGATGGTATTATACCTCACGTCAGATGGCAGTTCTCTGGTGACACTGGTACAGCTTAGTCTGTTGACCCGAGATCGTCATAGAGTCTTGTGTGTCTCCCACTGTGCTTTGATTTCCACCCTACCACGGCTCTACTGAGTCGTGCAAACAGGTGGTTTTTGGGTACAGTCCCGATTCACATGGAGGCAATGAGCGATAGGAGGGGATTCGTCTCTCCCGGTATTAGGGGTTGATGTTGCGCTATGCTCGACTAGCCATAACCGGAAATCCCTGGCCAGGGTTGCTGTGATTTACTGGTAAGAGTTATCAGTAGTTTTACGCTTGTTATGGACCTTATATCGGCATGACTTATCAAGCTACTGGGGTTTGACGTTTACCACCCCTAGGCGAGATATGCGACATATCAGACGAACAGACCGGACTGTACGGTAAGTGTTACTGGTTGGATTCACAGGAGTGTGAGCGGGCTTGCTCGTCGATCTTCTGATCGCTCAATATCCGGGTGGCCGTTACGTTTAGCAGACTTCTTGCGGCTTGTGGGTGTTTGATATGATCATCACCTACTGCCGGCGTATTGACGAGTCTTTAGAGTCCTACACGGAGGTTTCCTGGCTCAAGCGAAACGAAATAGGAGCGCATATGAGATATGTGCGGGACCGAGAATAATGCGTGTATGTGATACCGTATTCTATTCTCGCGATGAATGTATCGATTGGTTGTATGCGATATGACCTAGTTATCGAATCGAGAATTGATTCGATAAGTCGATACATTGGATATTAGTCGGTCATATGCGATATGACCAGATCGTTAAATCAAGTGTTGATTTAATGATTTAATGTATAATTATATATTTGATATATTACTTTGCATTAACTAGTATTGGTTCACTTAAAATGGATTTTCTCACTTGATGTGCACATTGTATATATGATATAGTTTTGTGCACTAGTTTGTATCATGTTTGATGATACATGCAAGTTTGGGTGTATGTTTACTTTAAACCATGTTTAAGTGAATGGTTAGGGTTTTGTTATCTTTTCTTAACTATTTATTTTATTTATTTATTTTTGGGCAAGAAAAGAAATGGTTGCTTCTTTTGTTTGTTTCCTTGAAGCTTCAAGAAGCTTTGACCATTCTTGTTTCTTTCCTAAACCTAACCATTCACCTAACCATAGTTTACTCTCTACACTCAACCATGGTTGCATTATGATAAGAATGACTTGGATTTTCTTTTTAAGATAATCCTTTTTATTATTTCATCTTCTTCATCTTCATCAAGCTTCATGAAAGCTTTCTAGCTCCAATGGTGCCATGAGAAAAAGAGTGAGAAATCCAATTTTAAAGTGAACCCACTTCCTATTTCTTCATCCTCTACCACTTTCCATGTATTATAGGGTATTTTCTTCACAAGTTTCATGACTTAGTGAAGTTGGAGCTTGATCTTGAGTTGCCCCGACGTAGATCATCTTCGGCATCGAAGTTGACGACCTAGCCCGATCATTTCTCCGATGAAATCAACACTAGAGTCCGAGATCCGATGATCACAGCGAAGGGACATCGTCACGGAGCTATGGAGGTGGAGGACCGGATCTACAAAGGTTGTATTTTCCGTTCACTCTTAGTTAAGTTGTTAAATAGTTATCGTTTTCGCCTTTGCTTCTAGTTAACGATCTAGCATTAGGGTTTCTCGGCACAAGAAAAATTTTGATTTTGGCATGGTTGATGCCTTATGGAACCTCTTGAGTGTGCCTAGGAACCCTATAGATAGTATGCTATCTGGTTTGTCTTTATCATCATATACATACTTTAGTTCACTATTGCATGATGATAGAGCCCATAGGATTCTTGCTTGACTACCAGCAGTATGATGGCGATCATATACGTGGGAGCTGGGGTCTGTAAGTACATCCTTAAAGTGTCCCTGGTCGTGGGAGTTTCGAGACAGGGCATCGATACTCCAGAGTAGACTAGTGTATACAGTCGAGACCCCGACGAGGGGTGATGGCCGGTCTCACAAGCCATTGGTGTCAGTAGGATCACCTAAGATGTATACAGGTGCTCATTGAGTTATGAGTACACCGGACAGGACTCGCCGGGAACCTGCTAGTTGGTATTATACATATCGTCAGATAGCAGTTCCCTGGTGACATGTGTACAAGTTAGTTCATCGACCTGAGATCGTCATTTGTCTCGTGTGAGTTCCCACTGTGCTTAAATTACTACCCTACCACGCTTAAAGGAGTTGTGCAAACAGGTTTTAGTTGGGTACAGTCCCGAGCCACAATGGAGGCAAGTGAGCGGATCGTCGGGGATTCGTCTCTCCCAGTATTGGGGGTTGATGTCGCGCAGTGCACGGGTGGACATCACTAGGAATCCTCGGCCGAGGTAGTGGAGAATTACTAATTTGGATCAGTAGTTTCTCAGGTGGTGATGGGCTTCATGCCGACACGATTTATCGCGTTATTAGGTGTCTGACTTTATCTACCCCCTAGACTCGATATGCGATACTCTTTAGACGAACGGACCGGACTGTATATACATTGTCACTATCAGGCTCAGTAGGGTTTATAGATGAGTTTGCTCGTCAGCTTCCCTTCCAATCAATACATAGGCAAAACGTTACGTGCAGCTTGTACCTCTGACATGCTAGTGGTTATACCCAGTGCCAGTGTGTTGATGAGTCATTAGAGTCCCCCACAGACACTTTCCCAAGTTCGGGCGAAACGTTGTAGAGGCCGTATGGGTTTATGGCAAGGTTCGGAAAAAGCACGTGCGTTTTCGCACGTGTCGTTTTTCGGGCAGATAATACTGGTAGGCTTTGGTTTAAACCGGAACCCAGTATTATACTGTGTAGATATAATATCTTTGTCTCAGTTGCATTTTTATTCGGTCGTAATACAAATGCGGGTATGTTTATACTGATACGGGGTTATCCTGAAATTCGTTTCAGGATCACTTTTGGAAGTTGCCAGTTTCCAGTTTTCTATCAGCCGTATTTTGACATTCGGTTAAATGCGGATTTATCTTTTCTTGATGAGGGTGAGTCGTGCTTCTAGAAGGTTCTAGATGGTGACTAGGATGGTGAGGTGGCTTTGTTCATTAATTGGTCATTTAATGTTATGATAACTAGGGTTTAAGGTTCAATGTTTGCATTAATGTGATGCAAGGTGTTACATTTGACTCATGCTTTTGATTTAGTGCTTATAGTCACCTTCCCCTCTCCTACACTCACCCCCCTCTCTCTTTATATGGCCGGCCACCCCTTGGTGGGATTGTGAGTTGTTCATTTGAGAAAAGATTAAGGTTTATGGTTCATGGAAATTGATATATTTTCATAGCTCATTTTTATTCGATCCAAAAGGCAACTTCATTAACCGTTCGTCCGTGACCTTGGACGTAACGAGACAAAGTGTTCTACTCATTCTCTACTTCATCTTGGTCGTCTCTTTTAGCAAACTTGACGATCGAGTTGCCTCGGTTCAGAGGTGGGAGCCCGTTTAAAGATCCGTCGACGTGGTGCCACCTGGATGAGAAGACTCGAGATCGAGGAGATCGGAGCAGCCGCAACAAGCGTGGGATGATGGTTGAAGACCGAAGGACTCGGATCATTCGGTATAACGTTTCTACCCACTTTGTAGTTTGTTAGTTTAGCTTTAATGGCAGATCCGGGTTACGGTACACGATAGCGCCAGTTTGTAAAATGTTTTTTGTTCTGCATTTGGCGTCTGTTAGACGGCCGGGGCGCTACCGTGGACTTACAGTGGTATCAGAGCCTCACCATTAAGCTATACCAACTTGTGCTAACACGTTTAAAATATTGATCGAACCGAATTTCGAAAATCACATTTTTTCAGTTCCTGAGTTTCTGTTGATTTTTTTAAGGGCCTAAAAATAATTTTACATATCACAGAAAGATAAGCAGGGTTTTCTAAGAATACTGATAAATTTTGAGCACATGATCCCACGTGACCGCCGCGGATCCGCGGTCAAATCTAGGGTTTGACCGCGGAACCGCGGCAATACTGTGGGAACAGTGCTTCAAAATTCTTCAGTGGGCTTTTATGTGGAATTTGTGGTTTTTGGCATAGTTCTTTTGGGCCCAGATTTTGTTACTGTACAGCAGATGTACGTGGGGCCCACTTCGGGAAATTTAGTCGATCGAAATTTTAAATTTGTTAGTATGCAGTATTTACATTATATCTCTGACCGGGAATGTCATTTGATCGGTAAACCGCGTCTAATTGCTATAGTTCTTTCAGACGGGTTTGCGAACGTGACATTCGCGTTGATGTTCTGTATTGTGCTGTAATGTTGCGGATATGTCGTGGTGGATAGCCGTGTGCAATGGTAGTGCAGTTTGGATTTATTTGTACATTTGATATTGCGGGGCGAGCGTCCAACATGTGGACTGCCGTTACTGCCTGTTTGTATAATATTCTTTTGGGGCACGACCGGGTCGAGGTCGATGTACCCGTTGTACATATTTTATTTCTGTACTAGGTTTATCCCGCGAAGGAGTGCACGGATAGCCGGGTTCTGGAGGGCAACGGGTCCGTATCCCATGGCATTGAGAGGCAAAGGGGCCTCACTCTAGAATTGGCAGACTATTCGCCGCACTCGTAGGGGGTACAGGTTGACCCAAGAAGGGGTGCTCAATTTACCGGATTCCGTGAAGTGTCGGGTGTTCCATTCACTATGTTGTGGGGACTACCTCGCTTCAGGTTTTGGCGGGTAACTTGCCGCACCCGTAGGGGTCTAAGTTTCATTGCACAGGCTATCCACACGACCAGGGGAACGTCAGGTTTCAGCAGCGGCTCTGTGAAACCCGGGGATCCCAGATTATCTGTATTGTTCTGTGATGCTTATTACTTTTCTGTAATGTTGCATATTATCACGCCTGGAGCGATTATTGTATATTGGTATATATACTATTAGATGTTGTATATGTTTTACACCCGCGCTAGTCCAGCCCCCGCTCTGTCGTTAGTTAAGTAACCTAACGGGTGATGACGGGACCCAGTGGCGAATGCGGATGGCATATACGTACATTATATTTTCGTTCTTTTCTGGTGTGATTGTTTGATGGGACTGCATTGATTCTTATCAATGCAAGGATAAAACAAACCTATATTTGATGTTGTTGGAACAAATTTTAAAAAGGTGTTATTACAAAGATGTTTCCTTTTGTTTTGCATAGTGATATTCAGTTAGAATATCCTGCACCTCATTCGACGAGGCAAGGGTTGATATCCCTTCACCGGGAAAAACCTCTTGGGCAGAAGTTTACGTCAGGGTGATAACTTCAATATAGTCGATTACAAGTTGCTTTGCATCGCGGTATTCAGTTGGAATATCCTGCACCTCATTCCACGAGGAAAGAGCCGAGATCCCTTCACCGGGAGTGACCTCTTTAGCAAAACATTTTCGTCACTATATTTTATAAAAAGCTATCAGTTTCCTTCAACGAGATCAAGTTCATTACGTTAAAGGTTTTTCGCCAAAAACCAGCCGTAGCCCTCCGTCATTTCTTATGGATGGTCAGTAGTATTCAAGCTATGTTTGTTGGCTTTCGTCAAGGCATAGTGCTTGGTAGCTGCTGGGGTATTCATTTGTAGCATAGATAGATGTGTTGGTTTGGGACAGTCGTATTACCTTGTTGGCTTTCGTCAAGGGTATGTACGGGTGGGTTCAAATTAACCTGGACAATGACGGGCAGAACTTGACATGTGACTTATGATTTGTTGGTTTTCGTCAAGGTCATAAGAGCATGGGGAAAAAATCACATCGGGAGTTTCAAACATAGAGGAAACTTGCTAGGCATGCGCATACCTTCTGGAGTGTGATAACTTGAGTGGCTTCCATCAAGTTATCATGCGATGACAGTTGGATCCCGATTCTCACTGATGAGTTAGTTTACTCTTCGGGTGATCCCGACTAATTCTTCTTTCAGGTTTGGAGGAGAATTTGAGATTACAGTGGGAGGTTTCCTGATTAGATAAAATGATAACCATTCTGATCTAGGTTTGAGTGCACGCAGAGTGTTTCTTTTCTCTCTCTCTTTGGCAGCGACCTTTGACCAACCTGAGATTTTAACTCAATGACCAAATTGACCGAACCTTCTTAAAAATACTCGCTTTTGAATTGTCTAAGTTGCATAAGTCATTGTCGCTCCTTCTTTTACCCTTTGTATTTCTCAGAACACCCCGTATTACTACGGACATCCACTTCCATTGGATAGATCCATCGTATGGTTATATACGAACTCGGAGGGACTTCTTCGAGGATGGATCCAGGTTCAGGAGAAATAGAATTAGTTTATTCAGTTGTCTTTTATTATCACCTTCTCTCATGTTGCGAGAGCTCCTTGGTAAAGGAGAGTACACCTATTATGCTTACTGGATAGTCTTCTTCCAAACCATAGGCCGGTGCCGAAAAGTAGGGAATGAAGAAAACCAATTAGCCTAAGTAGGGTGTGCAGAAGGTAATATGTAAAGACAAAATAAAGGGATTGGAAAGAGGGCAAAGTAAATTACGACTGTTATCATTCACAACCAAACCGCGTACTTCATCGCCACTCCTGTTTCACCTTTGCTTTTTCCCAGTTCAGGAGAAATAGAATAAAGTATTATTCAGTTGTCTTTTATCATCACCTTCTCTCAAGTTGCGAGTACTCCTTGGTTTAGGAGGGTACACCTATTATGCTTACTGGATAGTCTTCTTCCAAACCATAGGCTGGTGCCGAACGGTAGGGAAGGAAGAAAACCACTTAGCCTAAAGGGGTGTACAGAAGGAAATGAATAAAGACAAATAAAGGGATTTGGAGATATGGCAAAGAAATATACGGTTACAGTCATGAATTGGATTGTGGAAGAGGCATGACTAAGAATACCAGAATACCCCTACGAAACATTTTCATGTTTCAGTTTAACTGTGCATTGTTAATTGTAAACTGATTTCCCGATTACATACTTACTCCAGGGTATGTATTTACCAGGTTTTATTCTCATATCTGTATGTTTTTACAGATGATGAGTGGGAGTAAGTTATTGGGAATTAGGTAATCATCCTCATTATATCGGAATTTGTCGTAATTGGTGATATATGAGGAAATCACCTGGGTACAGTTTTTAACCTACGATGCACAGGTTTTGAGTTATTCAACTTAGTAGACTTATTCAGAGTATTGTATGTTGTCCAGTGTCCATCAGGACAAAGGGGTAGGTCATTGTACTATGTTCTGTTTACTTGTAACTTCTTTAGTTTTTAGAAAAGTGTTTCATAGAAATACAATGTCTAAGTTTTGAGAAGTTGTGGGTATAAGAATAAAGTAAAGAACCAGGTATCGCAAGTATCGGGATTCTTCAAAGAGATCGAACATGTAGATTCTTGTGATTAGTATTCAGTTGACAGTGATGGTTTTGAGAAACTCGTTTCTCTTTCAGGTTACTCATAATTGGATGGACTCCTAAGTTGAGTAATGCTGAGTAGCCACTTTCCATTAAGTTGTTATGCACTGGAGACAGCTGCATGATTTGAATCTGGTTCTAATTAAATTAGTGCCTCTATTTCTATATTGGATATAGAATGGTTCATATCTTAACGATGTTAAGGTACGGGGAGTTGTCCAGCTTATACTTAAAACCAGACACTGGATAACTCAAGGCACGTTTCTGTAATGGCTGTTTGTGGGTTGACCCTGCCTTTGACGAGGGTTGACATTTCTACCATTTGGAAGATCAATAGTGATATTGTTCTAGATTCTCCACAGTTTTATTAAAATGGATTTTTTCAGAAAACAGCAGTGGGAGTATGGTAGAACTGGAAGTGATTCCAAAACCGCAAACGATTACGGAAAATTTAATAGGACCTATATATTCAATCAGGTTTGACATTCCATTAGCCACTCCGCAGATATGGTGGGTAACCTCAGACACCCAAGAGGTACTCCGGTAGCCCCAAGGACGGTGATAGGGAGGTTCTTGTTTATCCAGACTTGACACTACGGTTCTTCCAGGCTATGAGACCCGGCAGGAGGATAAGTATAGCGTCGTTCTAAACTAACTTTAGAAGTGTACGTATATATTATTCTGCCATAGGGTTATCGTAGTCAGTGGGAGCAGCGGAAGCATAGTGGACAAGTAGTAGCTTATGTCTATTTATAGGCTTGAGCAGATATAACGGATATAAGATCATCTAATTTTGATGAGACAGTCATGGCTTTGACTTCATCAGAATAGGGGATGGATCTGTTGAGAAGGTAGTAGGGTGTGATGTCCTGGTATTTGGATGACATACACAGAGTAGGAAGTAAAATTCCTATACTACAATCGGTTGTACTGTGGTCGTCACACAGTTGTTTCTTCACAAAGGACATGGATATAATATCAGACATTCTGGTTACTAGATCTACGGTTTTAGATCTAGATTTGGGTAGTTTCCCAATATGGGTACTTTGACAATATTCTAATAGTATTTTAGAATAAATGACTCATGGCATGGTGGTGTACTGCAGGTGATGGAGTCACCCTCTCTAAAGGTGTCTTACAGACTAAAGGAGAGAGGGATGTACATGATTGGCAGATCACTTGCTTAGGCAATTGAGTCGATCATGAGATGTCAAGTACCACACCAGATGTTGTTTTTGCACTTGATGCGATAAGTTTATATTAATCCAATCCTGAAGAAATAAAAGGAAGCAGTTATAGAACATAAGTGCATGTTCTACGGATTTGATGTCGGCAGCCTCCTTCGGGAGACGGTTAACATTCCAGGCTTCCAAGGTGACATGGATGACAGAGTGATTGTCAGAGTTATAGTTTTTCCTCTGACGAGGGACAGTATTATGGACAGGTGGTCCAAGAGGATACTATGGGAGGCATGGTGCTGGATACTGATTAAGTTCAGTTATCGATACAGTCTAAGAAGTTTGGATTTGGAGTTCATTTATGAAGTAGGTCCTATATGATATCCAGACATATTCTAAGACAGGTATTACTCAATTCGGGAGATGGCTTTCTCCGCGAACTTGAGATTGAGAGAGACATAGAAAGAAACATCAGGGCGGATCCACTCACTGAGGCTATTCTCGAACACAAGAGTTTTACAAACTAGCTTTGTGAAACTGATTAGTAGAGGAGTTGGATGTTCGGTATCACACGGGCTGTAAGTATGCGACATCGCAATAATTAGCCTTGAGTGCAAGTGGGAGATTGTTGGAGATAGTGCCCTCAAAGTCAATTATTGGATCGCAGGTACGTGATTGCAGTGATTGAGGCAGGACCAATACCGATATGACAGTCTTGCTCGAGATGATAGTATGCTATCTGGTTTGTCTTTATCATCGTATACATGCTTTAGTTCACTATTGCATGATGATAGAGCCCATAGGATTCTTGCTTGACTACCAGCAGTATGATGGCGATCATATACGTGGGAGCTGGGGTCTGTAAGTACATCCTTAAAGTGTCCCTAGTCGTGGGAGTTTCGAGACAGCGCATCGATACTCCAGAGTAGACTAGTGTATACAGTCGAGACCCCGACGAGGGGCGATGGCCGGTCTCACAAGCCATTGGTGTCAGTAGGATCACCAAAGATGCATACAGGTGCTCATTGAGTTATGAGTACACCGGACAGGACTCGCCGGGAACCTGCTAGTTGGTATTATACATATCGTCAGCTAGCAGTTCCCTGGTGACATGTGTACAAGTCAGTTCATCAACCTGAGATCGTCATTTGTCTCGTGTGAGTTCCCACTGTGCTTAGATTACTACCCTACCATGCTCAAAGGAGTTGTGCAAATAGGTTTTAGTTGGGTACAGTCCCGAGCCACATTGGAGGCAAGTGAGTGGATCGTCGGGGATTCGTCTCTCCCGGTATTTGGGGTTGATGTCGCGCAGTGCACGGGTGGCCATCACTAGGAATCCTCGGCCGAGGTAGTGGAGAATTACTGATTTGGATCAGTAGTTTCTCAGGTGGTGATGGGCTTCATGCCGACACGATTTATCACGTTATTAGGGGTCTGACTTTATCCACCCCCCTAGACTCGATATGCGATACTCTTTAAACGAATGGACCGGACTGTATATACATTGTCACTGTCAGGCTCAGTAGGGTTTATAGATGAGTTCGCTCGTCAGCTTCCCTTCCAATCAATACATAGGCAAAACGTTACGTCCAGCTTGTACCTCTGACGTGCTAGTGGTTATACCCAGTGCCAGTGTGTTGATGAGTCGTTAGAGTCCCCGACAGACACTTTCCCAAGTTTGGGCGAAACGTTGTAGAGGCCGTATGGGTTTATGGCAAGGTTCGGAAAAAGCACGTGCGTTTTCGCACGTGTCGTTTTTCGGGCAGATAAAACTGGTAGGCTTTGGTTTAAGCCGGAACCCAGTATTATACTGTGTAGATATAATATCTTTGTCTCAGTTGCATTTTTATTCGGTCGTAATACAAATGCGGGTATGTTTATACTGATACGGGGTTATCCTGAAATTCGTTTCAGGATCACTTTTGGAAGTTGCCAGTTTCCAGTTTTCTATCAGCCGTATTTTGACATTCGGTTAAATGTGGATTTATCTTTTCTTGATGAGGGTGAGTCGTGCTTCTAGAAGGTTCTAGATGGTGACTAGGATGGTGAGGTGGCTTTGTTCATTAATTGGTCATTTAATGTTATGATGACTAGGGTTTAAGGTTCAATGTTTGCATTAATGTGATGCAAGGTGTTACATTTGACTCATGCTTTTGATTTAGTGCTTATAGTCACCTTCCCCTCTCCTACACTCACCCCCCCTTCTCTCTTTATATGGCCGGCCACCCCTTGGTGGGATTGTGAGTTGTTCATTTGAGAAAAGATTAAGGTTTATGGTTCATGGAAATTGATATATTTTCATAGCTCATTTTTATTCGATCCAAAAGGCAACTTCATTAACCGTTCGTCCGTGACCTTGGACGTAACGAGACAAAGTGTTCTACTCATTCTCTACTTCATCTTGGTCGTCTCTTTTAGCAAACTTGACGATCGAGTTGTCTCGGTTCATAGGCGGGAGCCCGTTTAAAGATCCGTCGACGTGGGGCCACCTGGACGAGAAGACTCGAGATCGAGGAGATCGGAGCAGCCGCAACAAGCGTAGGATGATGGTTGAAGACCGAAGGTCTCGGATCATTCGGTATAACGTTTCTACCTACTTTTTAGTTTGTTAGTTTAGCTTTAATGGCAGATCCGGGTTACGGTACACGATAGCGCCAGTTTGTAAAAAGCTTTTTGTTCCGCATTTGGCTTCTGTTAGACGGCCGGGGCGCTACCGTGGACTTACACTGGGTGGTCCATTCACTTTGTTGAAGGGGGCTGCCTCGTTTCAGGTTTTGGCGGGTAACTTGCCGCGCCCGTAGGGGTCTAGGATTTCATTGCACAGGCTATCCACACGACCAGGGGAACGTCGGGTTTCAGTAGCGGCTCTATGAAACCCGGGGATCCCAGATTATCTGTATTGTTCTGTGATACTTATTACATTTTTGTGATGTTGCATTTTATCACGCCTTGAGCGATTATTATATATCGATATATATACTAGTAGATGTTGCATATGTTTTACACCCGCGCTAGTCCACTCCCCGCTCTGTCGTTAGTTAAGTAACCTAACGGGTGATGAAGGGACCCAGTAGCGAATGCGAATGATATATACGTACATCATATTTTCGTTCTTTATTGGTGTGATCAATTGATGGGACTGCATTGATTCGGATCAATGCAAGCTAAACAAACCTATTCTGATGTTGGAACATTTTTCAAAAAACTGTTATTGCAAGGACGTTCTCTTTTGTTTTGCACAGTGGTATTCGGTTATGAATATCCAGCACCTCAGTCAACGAGGCAAGCGCCGAGATCCCTTCACCGGGAGTGACCCCTTAGACAGAATTTTGTGTCAGGGTAATAACTTCACTATAGACGATTACTTTTTGCTTTGCATCGTGGTATTCAGTTAGGAATATCCTGCACCTCATTCTACGGGGAAAGAGCCGAGATCCCTTCACCGGGAATGACCTCTCTAGCAAAGGGTTTTCGCCACTATATATTTATAAAAAGCTATGCAGTTCCTTCAACAATATCAAGTTCATTACGTTAAAGGTTTTTCGCCAAAAACCAGCCATAGCCCTCCGTCATTTATGTTGGATATAGTGCCCTCAAAGTCGATTATTAGATCGCAGGCACGCGATTGCAATGATTGAGGGAGGACCTATACCGGTAGGACAGTTTTACTCGAGAGGTTTGTATATTATCTGGTTTGTCTTTATCATCATGTACATGCTTTAGGTGACATTGTAGTTCACTATTACACGTTGATAGAGAATATTATGCTACCATGGTTTTTCTTTATCAGTCGTGTACAGCTTTAGGTGATATGTTCACTATTACACATTGATAGAGCCCTTAAGATCCTGCTTGACTACCAACAGTATGATGGCGATCATATACGTGAGAGTTGGGTAGTCCATATGCACATCCTTAAAAGTAGTCTCTAGTCGTGGGAGTTTCGAGACAGGGCATCGATACTCCGGAGTAGACTAGTGTATATAGTCGAGACCCCGACGAGGGGCGATGGCTGGTCTCATAAGCCATTGGTGTAAGTTGGATCACCTAAGATGTATACAGGTGCTCATTAGGTTATGAGTACACCGGACAGGACTCGTCGGGAATCTGCTAGTTGGTAATATACCTAACATCAGATAGCAGTTCCCTGGTGACATGTGTACAGGTTAGTTCATCGACCTGAGGTCGTCATTTGTCTCGTGTGAGTTCCCACTGTGCTTTGATTACTACCCTACCACGGGTTAAAGGAGTCGTGCAAACAGGTTTTAGTTAGGTACATTCCCGAGCTACATGGAGGCAAGTGAGCGGATCGGCAGGGGATTCGTCTCTCCCGGTATTGGGGGTGAGATCGCGCTGTGTCTAGGAGAGCCATTACGCAAAGCCCTCGGCTGGGGCAGGAGATTTACTTGTAAGTATTCCAGTAGTATCTCAGGGTGTTCTGGGCTATGTAAGTCCATGCTACCTCTCCCGGTACTTTCGGGCATGCGGAATTTGGTAAAAAAACGATTTTTATAGAGGTGGTAACATGGACCTATAACCCGGATCTTGGTTAAACATCTAACTAACAACCTAACTACGAGTTTCTAACTACTCGGTTAGGGGGTTATACCTTGCTTGTCTTGAACTCCTTCATCTTCAAGCTCCGATGGTGGTCCGGATTGGCTTCTTCCCGTCGTCTCCGTACGCCGAAGATAGATCCACCTGAAAGCTCCAACCTTTGGCTCCTTCTTCGAACTTTGAAGAAACTAGTTCACTCGGTTTGCTAAACCTTGTGAACTAGAATGAGTAGAGAAGAGTTTGTATGGGATTTTATCTATGGTTCTTGATTCTCAACTCATGAGATATGTGAACCATAGAGTCAAGAGAGGGAGCAAGAGGAAGAGGGTGAAAGCAAGAGCAAGAGAGCTCAAGAACAAGAGAGAGAATGAGCAAGAAAGAATGAGCAAGTCTTTTGTCTTTCACCCTCTCATAATCCAAAACCATCATAACTCATTATACCAAATCAAGTGTTATGTGATGGTTGAAGCAACCATAACCATATCATTTCATGCACTCATTTTGCACAAATGAGCAAGCAAGCAAAAGTCTTTGCCATGAAATGATGGCTATGGTTATCATGATGGTCAACTAGTCAAGCCTAGTCAACCGGTCAACAAAGTCAACAAGTCAACAAAGTCAACAAAAGTCAACAACCATATCACCATAATACTTAATTAATATAATAGTTAATCACATATCATATTCTCATTAGGGTTGAGCAAAAAGTCAAATAGTCAACGGTCAACTGTCAACAACCCTAATGAGAATCCGCTGCCTCTGTCTCCCCGTCATCTGTGCATACACACCCGCATCCGCGTTCCGAGAAACACGAATGCATACTGGATAAATCCAATCCCAAAAGGTACACTAGGATCTGGCTTAAACCAAAGCCCGCTAGTGTAAAATGTCCGGACACTGTACGTGCACAAGTGCACGGATGTGACCGAACTCTGTCGCAAAACCATGCGACCTCTACTCTTTTGCCTAAAGGCGAAAAGCTTTCTGTGTGGGACTCTAAAGACTCGACACTACGCTGGCAGTGGGTTTAACCACAGACCGCAAGCGGCACTAGCTGTGCGTAACGGTCCCCAGATAATGCCGATAAGAAGACCGACGAGGCGAAACCCATCTGAACTCCTACTGAGCCTGAATGTGACATTCTCCGTACAGTCCGGTCTGTTCGTCTGATACATCGCATGGCGGGCCTAGGGGGCGTTAAACGTCAGTCCCCCAATAGCGGTACAAGTCGTGTCGGAGTGAAGCCCAAAACACCCTGAGATAACACTGGAAGCCTACCAGTATATCTCGTTTGCCCTGGCCAGGGACTACTCGTGTAATGGCTCTCCTAGACACAGCACGATGTCAACCCCCAATACCGGGAGAGACGATCCTGTCTAACCGTAACTGCCTCCAAGTGCTTCGGGACTGCACCCAACCACTACCTGTTTGCACGACTCCTTTGAGCCGTGGTAGGGTAGTGATCAAAGTACAGTGGGAACACACTCGAGGCGAAGTGACAGTGTCAAGTCAGCGGACTAAGCTGTACTCATGTCACCTGGGAACTGATAACTGACGATAGGCATAATACCAACTAGTCAGTTCCCGACGAGTCCTGTCCAGTGTACCCGTAACCTAACGAGCACCCGCATACTATCTCAAGTACGACGTACTGACGGCTGTGGGACAGACCGTCTCCCACACTGGGATGAGAAGCGCATGCGCTGGTCTACTCCGGAGTATCGATGCCCTGTCTCGATAGTCCTGCGACCAGGGACCTGCATAAGGATGTGCTTATAGATTACCCAGCCCCACTAGTGTGACGGCCATCACATCGCTGGTAATCAAGCAAAGATCCTAAGGGCTCCACTAATGTGTATAGGCGATATACAAAAATAAACACATGTACACATTGAAGTAGAAACAAACCAAGTAGCATACTACTATTTTGAGCAAGATTGTATATACAAGGTGAATATCCCAAGCTTCCATTAAGTAATTTACAAACTAGTATGATACAGTAATGGCCTCTAGGGCATATACACTAACAGGCTACACTCCGATACGACTTGTACCGCTTTTGGGGGTCTGACTTTTACCAACCCCCTAGGCCCGCCATGCGATGCTCATAGACGAATGGACTGGACTGTACGAATATTGTCACTGACAGGCTCAGTAAGGTGTCAGGATGAGTTCGCTCATCGACCTCCCTTTTGGTCAATACCTGGTAGCCCGTTACGTACGACTAGTACCTCTGACGTGCTAGTGGTTAAATCCACGGCCAAAATATTGACTAGTCTTTAGGGGCCCCCACAGACATTTTCTCAAGTTTCGGGCGAAACGATGTAGAGGCCGTATGACATATGGCAGAGTCCGATCATATACGTGCAGTAGTGCACGGATAATGATCTGGCGGATCATACTAGTGGGCTTTGGTTTAAGCCAGATCCTAGTATTAGATTTGTTGGATTACTTTAGTCTCATCGCATTCGCATTCGGTCGGAATGCGGATGCCGGTATGTATATACAGGTGAGGGGTATCCTTGTGATCCGTCACGAGTTTACTTTAGATGTTGCCGGATTTTTCTTTGTTGGACCAAACATTTGGATTAATGTTTGGATGGTGGAAATTATGAGCTAGAAATCATCATTTAGAGAATTAATGGTGACACATGTACAAGTGATGACTCATGGTCTCTTTCTATGTGCATGTGTCACATTTTGTGATGGATTTGAGCCTTGAAATGATAAGGAGAGAGAGAGGGGGCTGCCATGATATGGGCTTAGCTCTTATATTTTTTAGGCTGACTCTCTCTCATTTTTATCATAAGAAACACAAGAAAGAAAAAGGCTCCTTCTTCTTCTTCTTCCTCTAGCTCAAAATCTCCATCAATGGCAACACCTTCAACCTCCATCCATCTCATGGATGCAAGGGACAAAGTGATCACAAACATTCTCTACATCACCTTGGACATGTCGGCTAGAACACTTCGTGCCCGAGTTGCTTCGGATGAAGCGGGAGCCCGTAAAAAGAATCGATGATGTGGTGCCCTTTCCGACAAGGAGATCGAGACCGGAGATGCCGCGAGGAGCTTGGAATGGTGGCCAAAGACCGAAGGACACGGATCAATCGGTATAGCTTACCAACCCTCTCTCTAGATAGCTATTTGTAGGTTAATGGTTCGATCCGGGATTTAAGCATACGATATCGCCGGTTTCAAGTTTAGAAAAAGTTTTCGTTTTCGCATTTTGGCCTCGGAAAGACGGCCGGGGCGCTACCGTAGACTTACATGGTATCAGAGCTACGCCATTAACCTTTACCAGTTTGCTCTAACGTATTTAAAACTTCGATCGGCCGAATTTTCCAAAACCGCGATTTCAAAAAGTGCAGTTTCTGTCGAATTTTTTTTTGTTGTCAAAAAATTATTTGATATGTTGCAGAAAATAAGGCAGGCTGTTATAAGAACACTGCAGAAAAATGGTTGCATGAAGTCACTGTAGAGCCGCGGAACCGCGGCCGTACCCCCATTTTGGCCGCGGTTCCGCCGCAGCACAGTAACTTCTCTGCACCATTTTTCCTACAGTGATTTTTGAGTTGGAATTGGGGTTTTTGGTATTTTTTTTTTGGGCCCAGATTTTTTTTGAGTACTAGGAATTGTGCTTGGGGCCCACTTCGGGAAATTTTATCGATCGAAAATTTTAAACATGTTAGTTCATAGTTTTTACATTATATCTGCGACCGTGAATGTCATTCGAGCGGTAAATCCTGTCTAATTGCTATAGCCCTTTTAGACGAATTTGCGAACGTGACATTCACGTTGATATTCTGTGTTGTGCTGTGATGTTGCGGATTTGTCGTGGTGGATAGCCTGGATGCAATAGTTGTACAGTTTGGTTATATATGTATATTTAATATTGCGGGGCGAGCGTCCGACATGTGGACTGCCGTCACTGCCTATTTGTATATTATTTTTTTAGGGCACGACCGGGTTGAGGTCGATATACCCGTTGTATATATTTTATTTTCTGTACTAGAATTACCCCGCGGTGGGGTGCACGGATAGCCGGGTTCTAGAGGGAAACGAGCCCGCATCTCATGGCTTTGAGACGGAGGGGGCTTCACTCTAGAATTGGCGGGCTATTCGCCGCACTCGTAGGGGGTACAGGTTGACCCAAGGAGGGGTGCTTAAGTTACCAGATTCCGTGAAGTGCTGGGTGGTCCATTCACGTTGTTGAAAGGGGCTGCCTCGCTTCAGGTTTTGGCGGGTAACTTTCCGTGCCCGTAGGGGTCTAGGATTTCATTGCACAGGCTATCCACACGACCAGGGGACGTCGTGTTTCAGTAGCGGCTCTATGAAACCCGGGGATCCCAGATTATCTGTATTATTCTGTGATACTTATTACATTTCTGTGATGTTGCATTTTATCACGCCATGAGAGATTATTATATATTGATATATATACTAGTAGATGTTGTATATGCTTTACACCCATGCTAGTCCAGTCCCCGCTCTATCGTTAGTTAAGTAACCTAACGGGTGATGACGAGACCCAGTGGCGAATGCAGATGGCATATACGTACATCGTATTTTCGTTCTTTTGTGGTATGATTAGTTGATGGGACTGCATTGATTCGGATCAATGAAAGCTAAACAAACCTATTCTGATGTTGTTGGAACATTTTTCAAAAATCTGTTATTGCAAGGACATTCTCTTTTGTTTTGTACAGTGGTATTATGAATATCCAGCACCTCAGTCGACGAGGCAAGGGCCGAGATCCCTTCACCGGGAGTGACCCCTTGGACAGAAGTTTGCGTCAGGGTAATAACTTCACTATAGCTGATTGCCTTTTTGCTTTGCATCGTGGTATTCAGTTGGAATATCCTGCACCTCATTCTACGGGAAAAGAGCCGAGATCCCTTCACCGGGAGTGACCTCTTTAGCAAAGGTTTTCGCCACTATATTTTTATAAAAAGCTATGCAGTTCCTTCAACGATATAAAGTTCATTACGTTAAAAGTTTTTCGTCAAAAACTAGACGTAGCTCTCCGTAATTTCTTACAAGTATTACTTAGTATTCATGCTGCGTTTGTTGACTGTGTCAAGGCGTAGTGTGCGGTAGCTAAGTAGTGTTTGTTTATGGCATATTAATGGGATTGGTTAGGACAGTCGTGCGGCCTTGTTGACTGTGTCAAGGGCTTGTACGGGTGGGTTTAATGCAATCCAGGATAATGACGGGTTGAACTTGACTAGGACTCTTTGATTTTTTGACTGTGTCAAGGTCACTCGGGTCCTAGGGGTAAAAATCACAACGGGAGTTTCTAAAGAAACTGAAACTTTCCAGATATGCGCATACCTTCTGGAGTGTGATAATGTGAGTGGATTCCATCACATTATCATGCGATGATAGTTGGATCCCGATTCTCACTGATGAGTTGGTTTACTCCTCGGGTGATCCCGACTAATTCTTCTTTCAGGTTTGGAGGAGAATTTGAGGTTACAGTGGGAGGTTTCCTGATTAGATAAATTGATAACCATTCTGATGTAGGTTAGAGTGCACGCTGAGTGTTTCTTTTCTCTCTCTTTGGCAGCGACCATGGCCCGACCCTTGACTATGACTCAGTGACCAAGATTAACCGAACCTTCTTAAAATATTGGCTTTTGGATTGTCAGAGTTGCATACTTCATTGCCACTCTTACTTTTACCCTTTTCTCCAGAACACCCCGTATTACTATGAACGTCCACTTCCATTGGATAAAACGATCGTATGGTTATATATGAACTCGAAGGAACTTGTTCCAAATTCGAGGATGGTTTCTGGTTCTGGAGAAAATGAATAGGACTATTCAGTTGTCTTTTCCTTTTACCTTCTCTCAGGTTACGAGTGTTCCTTGGATTAGGACGGTACACCATTACGCTAATTGGATAGTCTTCTTCCAAACCATAGGCAGGTGCCGAACGATAGGGAATGAAGAAAACCAATTAGCCTAACGATGGTGTACAGAAGGTAATAAGTTATGACAAATAAAGGGATTAGAAAGAGGGCAAAGTAAAATGCGACTACTATTCACGACCAAACCAAGTATTTCATCACCACTCCTACTTCACCTTTGTATTTCTCCAGGACACTCCGTATCACTACGAAGATCCACAGTTATTTGGATACTCCATTGTATGGTTATATACGAACTTGAAGGAACTTGTTCCAGTTCGGAGATGGATTCTGGTTCAGGAGAAATAGGAATAAGGTTTATTCAGTTGTCTTTTATCTTTACCTTCTCTCGGATTGCGAGTGCTCCTAGGATTAGGACAGTACACCCATTATGCTTATTAGATAGTCTTCTTCCAAACCATAGGCTGGTACAAAACGGTAGGGAAGGAAGAAAACCATTTGGCCTAAAGGGGTGTACAGAAGGCAATGACTAAAGACATATATAGGGATTTGGAGAGATGGAAAAAAAATATACGGTTACAGTTGTGAATCTGATAATGGAAGAGGTATTACTAGGAATACCCGGATATCCCTACGAAACATTTTCATGTTTCAGTTTCACTGTGTATTGTTAATAGAAAACTGATTTCCCAATTAGACATTTGCTCCAGGGTATGTATTTACCAGGTATGATTCTCACATCTGTATGGTTTTTCAGATGATGAGTGGGAGTAAGTTATTGGAATTAGGTGATTATCCTCATTATATCGGAATTCGTTGTAATTGGTGATATTTGAGGAAATCGCCTGGGCTGTTTGCCGGACGGCAGATATTTGGTTTTGAATATCCGTTGTTATGCACCAATTTCAAATTGATATATCTGTACATTTATTTTTATAAAGTGAGATATAACTTTTTGAAATTATGTCTATGACATTTACCTATATCAGTGGATGGTTAGGTAAGGTGCATTAAACAACGGTGTAATTCTTCTTAACCATAAGTACAGTTTTCAACCTACGACACACAGGGAATGAGTTATTAGACTCAAAGGACTTATATAGAGTATTGTATGTTTTCCAGTGTCCATTAGGACAGAGGGTTTGGTCCTCGTACTGTATTCGGTTTACTTATGACTTTTCTAGTTTTTAGACATGTGTTTCGTACAAACACAAGATCCAAATTTTGAGAAGTTATAGGTATATGAATAAAGTAGAGAACCAGGTATTGCAAGTATCAGGATTCTTCAAGGTGATCGAAAATGTAGATACTTGTGTATGGTATTCAGTTGATAGTAATGGTTTTTGAGAAACTTGTTTCTCTTTCAGGTTACTCATATCTGGATGCATTCCTAAGTTGAGTAACGCTGATCGGCCTCCTTCCATTTAGTTGACATACACTGGAGACAGCTGCATGATTTGAATCTGGTTCCAATTAAATCAGTGCCTCTGTTTCTATATATTAGTTATATGTATGCCCTAGAGGCCATTACTGTACATTGGATGTATATTGTAGTGGATGTTGGGACATATATAGGAATGACTTTCTTGCTCGACATGATAGTACGCTATCTGGTTGCTCTTTATCTTAACATGTATACTTTCTGTCTCTCTGATTACATGTTGATAAAGCCCTTAGGATGTGTACTCGACTTCCAGGACTATGATGAAGATCATACTAGTGGGGCCTGGGTAGTCAGTGAGTACATCCTTCATTGTTCCTAGTCGTGGGAATATCGAGACGGGGCATCGATATTCCATAGTAGACTAGCGCATATCTTCTCGACCTATGAGATGGGCGATGAATGATCCCATATCCATTGGTGTTTGACATCGAAGATGGTATGCGGGTGCTCAGTGGAGACTGGGTACACTGAACGGACTCGCCGAGAACTCCCAGATGGTATTATACCTCACGTCAGATGGCAGTTCTCTGGTGACACTGGTGCAGCTTAGTCTGTTGACCCGAGATCGTCATAGAGTCTTGTATGTCTCCCACTGTGCTTTGATTTCCACCCTACCACGGCTCTACTGAGTTGCGCAAACAGGTGGTTTTTGGGTACAGTCCCGATTCACATGGAGGCAATGAGCGGTAGGAGGGGATTTGTCTCTCCCGGTATTGGGGGTTGATGTTGTGCTATGCTCGACTGGCCATAACAGGAAATCCCTGGCCAGGGTTGCAGTGATATACTGGTAAGAGTTATCAGTAGTTTCACGAATGTTATGGACCTCAAGTCGGCATGACTTATCGAGCGACTGGGGTCTGACGTTTACCACCCCTAGGCGAGATATGCGACTTATCAGACGAACAGACCGGACTGTACGGTAAGTGTTACTGGTTGGATTCACAGGAGTGTGAGCGGGCTTGCTCGTCGATCTTCTGATCGCTCAATACCCGGGTGGCCGTTACGTTTAGCAGACCGCTTGCGGCTTGTGGGTGTTTGATATGATCATCACCTGCTGCCGGCGTATTGACGAGTCTTTAGAGTCCTACACAGAGGTTTCCTGGCTCAAGCGAAACGAAATAGGAGCACGTATGAGATATGTGCGGGACCGAGAATAATGCATGTATGTGATACCGTATTCTATTCTCGCGATGAATGTATCGATTGGTTGTATGCGATATAACCTAGTTATCGAATCAAGTATTGATTCGATAAGCCGATACATAGGATACTAGTCGGTTATATGCGATATGACCGGATCGTCAAATCAAGTGTTGATTTAATGATTTAATGTAGAATTATATATTTGATATATTACTTTGCATTAACTAGTATTGGTTCACTTTAAATGGATTTTCTCGCTCGGATGTGCACATTGTATATGTGATATACTTTTTGTGCACTTGCTTGTATCATGTTTGATGATACATACTCACTAGGGTTTGTGTGAAGATTAAGCCATGGTTGTATATAGGTTAGGGTTATGGTTTTCTTATTTATTTATTTATTCATTTATTCTCATTGGAAAATATTATGCATAAAGAGAAAATGGTGACTTTCTTTGTTTGAACATTGAAGCTTCATGAAGCTTTGACCTTGTGACCATTTTGTCTTGATGCTTAACCCTAACCCTTCATTCTAACTATGGTTTATTCTCTACAACAAACTATGGTTGGCTTATGATAAGTATTGATATTATATTCTTTTTGAAAAAGAATAATATAACACTTATCATCTTCTTCCTCTTCTTCTTCTTCATGAAGAAACCTTACTTCAACAATGGCAACTTGAGTATTTGAGTGAGAAATCCAATTCTAAAGTGAACCCAACTCCTATTTCTTCATCCTCTACCTCTTGCCAAGTAGTAGAGTGTGTTCTCTTCACAAGTTTCATGACTTGGTGAAGTGGGAGCTTGATCTTGCGATGCCTCGACGTAGATCATCTACGGCACGTCGTCGATGACCTAGCCCGCCTATTCTCCGACGAAGCCGACGCTAGAGCCCGGATTTTGATTTGGACAGCGGAGAGGACTTCATTGCGGAGCCGTGGAGGTGGTGGACCGGATCTACAAAGGTTGTATATCCGTTCCCTTAGTTAAAATGTTAACTAGTTTGCTTGTTTCGCCTAAATATCTAGTAAACGATCCGTAGTCGGGTTTGTAGGCACCCGTAAAATTTGATTTGTGCATGTTTGATCACTTGTGAGACTTAACTAGAGTGCCTAGGAACCCTACAGTGGTATCAGAGCCTAGCTAGAGCCTTAGGCGAAGTCCAGACGGAGTTTGAAGTCCGAACGAACCCGAAAATGGTGACTTTCTTTGAAGTCCGAACGAACCCGAGAATAATGCATGTATATGATACCGTATTCTATTCTCGCGATGAATGTATCGATTGGTTGTATGCGATATAACCTAGTTATCGAATCAAGTATTGATTCGATAAGCCGATACATAGGATACTAGTCGGTTATATGCGATATGACCGGATCGTCAAATCAAGTGTTGATTTAATGATTTAATGTAGAATTATATATTTGATATATTACTTTGCATTAACTAGTATTGGTTCACTTTAAATGGATTTTCTCGCTCAGATGTGCACATTGTATATGTGATATACTTTTTGTGCACTTGCTTGTATCATGTTTGATGATACATACTCACTAGGGTTTGTGTGAAGATTAAACCATGGTTGTATATAGGTTAGGGTTATGGTTTTCTTATTTATTTATTTATTCATTTATTCTCATTGGAAAATATTATGCATAAAGAGAAAATGGTGACTTTCTTTGTTTGAACATTGAAGCTTCATGAAGCTTTGACCTTGTGACCATTTTGTCTTGATGCTTAACCCTAACCCTTCATTCTAACTATGGTTTATTCTCTACAACAAACTATGGTTGGCTCATGATAAGTATTGATATTATATTCTTTTTGAAAAAGAATAATATAACACTTATCATCTTCTTCCTCTTCTTCTTCTTCATGAAGAAACCTTACTTCAACAATGGCAACTTGAGTATTTGAGTGAGAAATCCAATTCTAAAGTGAACCCAACTCCTATTTCTTCATCCTCTACCTCTTGCCAAGTAGTAGAGTGTGTTCTCTTTACAAGTTTCATGACTTGGTGAAGTGGGAGCTTGATCTTGCGATGCCTCGACGTAGATCATCTTCGGCACGTCGTCGATGACCTAGCCCACCTATTCTCCGACGATGCCGACGCTAGAGCCCGGATTTTGATTTGGACAGCGGAGAGGACTTCATTGCGGAGCCGTGGAGGTGGTGGACCAGATCTACAAAGGTTGTATATCCGTTCCCTTAGTTAAAATGTTAACTAGTTTGCTTGTTTCGCCTAAATATCTAGTAAACGATCCGTAGTCGGGTTTGTAGGCACCCGTAAAATTTGATTTGTGCATGTTTGATCACTTGTGAGACTTAACTAGAGTGCCTAGGAATCCTACATTGGTATCAGAGCCTAGCTAGAGCCTTAGGCGAAGTCCAGACGGAGTTTGAAGTCCGAACGAACCCGAAAACCCATTTCTAACATGCTCTCTGTCCTTTTTTGAAAATTGTGGATTTTTCGATATTAAAAATATGCAGAAAAACATGCAGGAATATCTAAGAGTTACTGTGAAGTCGTATGCCCTAATTCCATCAATGAGTCGCGGATCCGCGGCACGAGCATGGCTCGTGCGGCGGTTCCGCGGCAGTTTTGTCGTTTTGTGTATTTTGTTTTTCACAGTAATTCTCAGATTTCTGTGCTGGTTTTCCTGGGATTTTTTAAACTTTATTCAAGAGTTGAATTTTCTGGAGTTGTTTTGTGGATTCGGTGTTTCGATCGGATTATCAAATTTTTGTCTGTGTGAATTTCCGGATAAATTTTAGAATATGTTAAAAAGTTCGACCGGATATAAATACCCAACTTTTCCCCTGTCGGGAAATTTCCAAGTGTTGGATTTTTCCGTAGTTTAACGATGTTCTAAGTAGTGCAAGTAACGCGATGGACCCTCTAGAAGACAACAAACCTTAACTCGATTATGTGACCGTCTTGAACTGCCCTTTGAACCTTCGGGTTTGGGGTAGTACGGCGTGCCACATGTGAGGCGTTGGCTTGACCCTTCTACGGCTGGACCGTTGGTACTGAGGCACGAACTGAATGTTGTTAGACTTATTTCATATGTTGATCTGTATCGGGAAAACTTGGGTGTTTGACTGTTCGATCAAAAAGTTTAACATTTTCTGTTTATCTGGAATGGGATACAATAATTGGAATTCACAAGTAGTTATGTGATAACTGAATGAATGTTATAAACATAGCAGTTTAGTCTCACTTGATCGGTTGCCACGGAATTTTGATGTGATCAAAAGTCCGTCGCAATCACGTAGCGTACGCGGATACTCGCCGGGTAAACTTAATAGACAGCCTCACTCCATAGCCCCGACCAAGTGACTGTAGGAGAACCCCGTCGCCGAAAGCATACGTTCGGGTGCTCGCGGCAGCGGTGTTCCGCCTTGGTACACTTCGTCGACGGTATCGGGGGTGCGGCTGCCTACTGAAGTTTGCGACGAGTATTCGATCAGAATGTCGGGAATCCTGTTGAATTGCCCGACTTGATATTGAAAAGAGTTTTTGATAATGAGACTAAAATGCGGGGTTTATAATTGTTAGGCATGCGATGTCTAAAGAATTCATTTGGTCAGGCATGCGATGTCTGAGGTGGTTGCGGATTCCAACTGTTGTAGTTTTACACTTTCTTTTCTGTGACCGTAAGTGTAATATGTGATATCACCGGTTTCGTTGCTATATGTCAACGACAATTGGGATGCGCTTATTTACTTACGTTGATGACATGTGATGTTATGTGTTGCTGGATATGTTATATTGGATCGTCGTGTTTGAATAGCCGGGGGTTTTTATGTGAGATGAGTGTTTTTCATTTTCATTCATGTAAAAACTTGTATGTAATATTCTTTTATTGGGGCGCTTCCAGGTTGCGGAAGTTGTCACCGTTGATGTATATTATTTACTTTTCTGCACTAGGATAGACCCAAGGAGGGGAGCACAAGTAACCGGGTTCTAGGGTCCAGTGGGAGACTAACTCGAGGAGTCGAGTCCGGGTCTCCTAACCCTAGAATTGGTAGGGTTGCTTGCCGCTCTCGTAGGGGTCTAGGGGTGTGGGATTGGCTATTCATCACGACCGTGGAATCCGTGTTTTATACTGGCTCGTATTGAAAACACGGACGTCCTAGTATATCCAATATTTCATATGTTTCTTCTGCTGTGCTTTATCTGTGCTGTGATCATATGATGTTCTGTGACAGGTATTATATATAGTATGTATGATATATTATATAGACGTTGCTTATGTTTTACACCCGCGCTAGCCCTGCCTCGCTCTGGCGTTAGTTACCTAACCTAACGGTGCAGACGGGACATCGAGGCGAATGCGGATGGCATAAGCGTACGTTATATTTATCTGTGATGGTTAGGTGGACTTAAATGATGGGATATTCATTAATGAGATTAATGAAAGAAAATAAACCTAATTGATGTTGTGGAATCGAATTTCAAAATAAAAACAGGTAGCTACAGTTCTTGCTTTGCATCGTGGTGTTCCTTGTAGAACATCCTGCACCTTATTCGATAGGGAAAGGACCGAGATCCCTTCACCGGGAGTGACTCCTTTAGCAATAACTGGCAGATGCTACAACCCTCGGTTTGTCTTTGATCGCTTCTATAGTTTCCGCTTTGCACAGTGATATATATGATATATCCCGCACCTCATTCGACGAGGAAAGGGCCGACGATCCCTTCACCGGGAGTGACCCCTTTAGCAAAACTAGAAAAAGCCTAAAAAACATTCCATTTAAAAACCATTTGATTCCGCAACGAGATCAAGTTCAAAGCGTTAAAGGTTTTCACAAAAACCAGCCGCAACCCTCCGTCATTTTAGGAAGTAGAGTACTTAGTATTCGTGCTGTGTTTGTTGACCATAGTCAAGGCACAGTGTACGGTAGCTAAGTGATGTCTTCCTACACCGCATATGATGCGATTAGTTAGGACAGTCATGTGGCTTTGTTGACCTTAGCCAAGGGTCATGTGGGTGGGTCTAATTAATCACGAAATGACGGGTAGAACTTGACTAGTACCTATGATTTGTTGACCTTAGCCAAGGTCATAGGTGCTAGGGGTAAAAACCTTTATCGGGAGTTTCAAGTGTTGAAATTTGCAATGAGATTGCAAACCTTCTATATGATAGTTGGATCCCGATACCCACTGCGAGTAATTGTTACTCCTGGGAGAGTTTTGCACTTTGCAATTAGCCGATCAAGTAGGTGTCTAGAAAGGTGTCAACGGGGTTACGCCTCTGGGAAAACGAGGTTTACTGTAATTAGGTCCGTGCGAAAGCACGGGGAACCTCCCTCAAAGTACCGACACTGGCCTGGCTGAAAGATTGGCGAACTTGTAGAGTGTAATTAATCCCGGCTAGTCTTTCCTTTTAGGGTTTGAAGGAAGATTTGATAAAAACAGTGGGAGCCATCCTGATTAGATAAAATATATAACCAATCTGATCTTGCAAGAGCGCAAGCAGAGTGTTTTCTTCTCTCTCTCTCCAGGTAGCGACCATATCACGCCTTAATCAAGATAATAATATGGATGAATTGACCGAACCCGCTTGTTGTACTGAGCTGGGGAACGTTGGTCCCGCTCCAACTTATAATTGTTATAAGACAGAGCAGGAAATTGGGGAATACCAGATTTCCCGTGCCGCCCAAACGAAGAGAGTGCATGCTGATGCATCATCTTCGGGTGTGTTCATTATACAGAACTGTTTCTCAGTATCCTCCGCATCCTTGGTATGTGATACCGGATCAGGATCCCAGATATGTAAGATATTACATAGGGCTACAAAAGGGTAGAAAAACTGAGAACGGGTGATAAGTTTCATGAGACAGAAAACGGGGCAAGTGTTGCAGCCAAGTCTGTCGGTCACTGTCACCCTGTATTGTAATACATTGATTCTGAACGAATGTTATTAGATACCGAACCTGATATACAAAATCATATCAGTCTCTTTATCAGTAAAGAAATGATAAAATTTTGTATTGTTGGATAATGTTTTGAACATTTCCTATATCAAAAGTTGATCGGTTCAGGCACGTTATCTAAAAGCATTGAAGTTCTAAATCAAACTACAGTTCCTAGTATACAGAACACACACAAGAAGAAGAGTTCAGAAATGAACGAATCCTTCTTGAGGCATTGTAGACTAGGTCACATCAATGCGACCCGAATGGCTGAAGTTACATTTTAGATGCATATTTAAATCAGTTTGAATTTACATCTTGTGAAACTTGCCAGTCATGTCACAAAGATTAGATGACCATAGCTCTGTTTATTAGAAACAGAGAAAGAGTTAGTAAACTCTTGGGACTGATACATGATGATGTATGTAAAGTCTCCTGTCTACACATGCCAGGATTGGTTCTTTATACTTCATTATATTCTCTGATAATCTCTCAAGATTCAGTCATATGTTCCTGTTGAAACATAAGTCCGAACCTTTTGAGGTATTCACAGAATATAAGTTAGAAGTAGAGAACCAATAACCAGGTATAAGTATTATGTCCTATGATGAGATCAGGGAGGAGAATACTTGTGCATGGCATTCCTGGACCATTCTAAAGGAGAATGAGATTCTCTCTCCGTAGTACTCCTCTGAATACACCACAGCACAACGGTGTATCAGGGCGGAGCAATTGTACAATATTAGATATGGTGTGCTCTATGATGAGTATTACTGAGTTACCTATTTCCTTTTGGGGTTATGCACTTGAGAAGCTGCATACCTATTGAATTAGGTTCAAATCAAATCAGTGCCTACCACTCCATATAAGATATGGTGCGGGAAGATCCTATCTCTTAAGTAAGTTAAGATTTGGGGTTGTCCGGCCTATGTTTAAAGAAAAATCCGGACAAGATCGAGGCAGAATCAGTTCTGTAGAACTGGAAAGGTTCCAACTATACAAAACTGCAGTTGATGATTTGACAGAACCATAAGATTCTATAGTTCCCAACGAACCTCAGCCTCTCCGCCGATCTAGTAGGGTTCCTCATCCGCCTGAGAGATACCTCGGTTTCTCGATGACAGTGGGAGCAAGGATTGCATCATGAGATGATGACCCAACCAGTTTCGAGCAGGCCATCGAGAGTAGGGACTCTGTAAGAATGGATGGATGCTTAGTGATCTGAGATGGAATCCTTATACACCAACAAAGTATGGACTTTGGTTGCTATATCTGAAGGGTTAAATCCCCATCAGGAGCAAGTATATCTTGAGAAGATTACTTGGTGTAGATGGAAAAGTTGAGACTTTCAAAGCTAGACTTGTTAAAGGTTTTCGTCATCGACCATGCGTGGATAATGATGAAACCTTTTTCGAGTAGTTATGCTTAAGTCTATCCAGATCCTACTTACCACGGCTACATACCATGACTACGATATCTGGCGGTTGGGTGCCATGACTGTTTTTCTAAATACTGATTTAGAAGAGAACGTCTATAAGAACACAGCCAGAGGGCTTCGTAAACAGTGGGAGCAGCGGAAACGTGTACAGGTTGCTTTACATAATGAAGCAGGCATCGCGAAGTTGGAACGTCTGTTTTGATGTGATAGTCAAAGTGTTTGACTTCATCAAAATGGTAGACGAACCTTGTATTTACAAAAGGGTAGTAGAGAGTAAGGTGGTCATCTTCGTATTGTACGTAGACAACATACTCTTGATAGGAAAAGAGTTTCCTATACTACGATCGGTCAATCTCCTATTATCACTAGGATTCTCCAAATAGGATAAAGATGATACCTCCTAAATCCTGAGATTTGGACCTATGAGATAGATCTAAAGGGATATTAGGGTTCTCACTAGGTATAGTGAGATTGTATCAATCGATCCTGGGGAGAATCACTGGAAGTGTTCCAGGGTGATAAAGACGACTGAATGTCAGTCACAGGCATTGTCTTTACCCTCAGTAAAGGGACGGTATGTTGGAAGATTTCCAAGCTAGATACCGTGACAAACTAGACGATAAAGGCTGGTAACATCGCTATTAAAGATACTACCAAAGAGGCAGTTTGGGTGTATATTGGTTCATAAGATGAACTAGGTTCCTGCCATTGTATGACAATGGAAGTGTGGCTTTGGCCCTGGAACCCTGGTCCCATCAGTGACCCAGACATATTCTGAGGCAGCATCACCTGATCATGGAGATAGTTGATCTCCAGGGTGATCGAGGTTAGGAGAGTAGACTCAGAGGACAACACGGCGGATCCACTCACGAAGGCCTTTTTCCCAAAGAGAGACTTTTAGGGGATGGTTGAGTATGTGATACTGCAACCACTGCTACAGATGGCCCTAGTGCAAGTGGGAGATTGTTAGTTATATGTATGCCCTAGAGGCCATTACTGTACATTGGATGTATATTGTAGTGGATGCTGGGACATATATAGGAATGACTTTCTTGCTCGACATGATAGTACGCTATCTGGTTGCTCTTTATCTTAACATGTATACTTTCTGTCTCTCTGATTACATGTTGATAAAGCCCTTAGGATGTGTACTCGACTTCCAGGACTATGATGAAGATCATACTAGTGGGGCCTGGGTAGTCAGTGAGTACATCCTTCATTGTTCCTAGTCGTGGGAATATCGAGACGGGGCATCGATATTCCAGAGTAGACTAGCGCATATCTTCTCGACCCATGCGATGGGCGATGGATGATCCCATATCCATTGGTGTTTGACATCGAAGATGGTATGCGGGTGCTCAGTGGAGACTGGGTACACTGAACGGACTCGCCGAGAACTCCCAGATGGTATTATACCTCACGTCAGATGGCAGTTCTCTGGTGACACTGGTGCAGCTTAGTCTGTTGACCCGAGATCGTCATAGAGTCTTGTGTGTCTCCCACTGTGCTTTGATTTCCACCCTACCACGGCTCTACTGAGTTGTGCAAACAGGTGGTTTTTGGGTACAGTCCCGATTCACATGGAGGCAATGAGCGATAGGAGGGGATTCGTCTCTCCCGGTATTGGGGGTTGATGTTGTGCTATGCTCGACTGGCCATAACAGGAAATCCCTGGCCAGGGTTGCAGTGATATACTGGTAAGAGTTATCAGTAGTTTCACGAATGTTATGGACCTCAAGTCGGCATGACTTATCGAGCGACTGGGGTCTGACGTTTACCACCCCTAGGCGAGATATGCGACTTATCAGACGAACAGACCGGACTGTACGGTAAGTGTTACTGGTTGGATTCACAGGAGTGTGAGCGGGCTTGCTCGTCGATCTTCTGATCGCTCAATACCCGGGTGGCCGTTACGTTTAGCAGACCGCTTGCGGCTTGTGGGTGTTTGATATGATCATCACCTGCTGCCGGCGTATTGACGAGTCTTTAGAGTCCTACACAGAGGTTTCCTGGCTCAAGCGAAACGAAATAGGAGCACGTATGAGATATGTGCGGGACCGAGAATAATGCATGTATGTGATACCGTATTCTATTCTCGCGATGAATGTATCGATTGGTTGTATGCGATATAACCTAGTTATCGAATCAAGTATTGATTCGATAAGCCGATACATAGGATACTAGTCGGTTATATGCGATATGACCGGATCGTCAAATCAAGTGTTGATTTAACGATTTAATGTAGAATTATATATTTGATATATTACTTTGCATTAACTAGTATTGGTTCACTTTAAATGGATTTTCTCGCTCGGATGTGCATATTGTATATGTGATATACTTTTTGTGCACTTGCTTGTATCATGTTTGATGATACATACTCACTAAGGTTTGTGTGAAGATTAAACCATGGTTGTATATAGGTTAGGGTTAGGGTTTTCTTATTTATTTATTTATTCATTTATTCTCATTGGAAAATATTATGCATAAAGAGAAAATGGTGACTTTCTTTGTTTGAACATTGAAGCTTCATGAAGCTTTGACCTTGTGACCATTTTGTCTTGATGCTTAACCCTAACCCTTCATTCTAACTATGGTTTATTCTCTACAACAAACTATGGTTGGCTCATGATAAGTATTGATATTATATTCTTTTTGAAAAAGAATAATATAACACTTATCATCTTCTTCCTCTTCTTCTTCTTCATGAAGAAACCTTACTTCAACAATGGCAACTTGAGTATTTGAGTGAGAAATCCAATTCTAAAGTGAACCCAACTCCTATTTCTTCATCCTCTACCTCTTGCCAAGTAGTAGAGTGTGTTCTCTTCACAAGTTTCATGACTTGGTGAAGTGGGAGCTTGATCTTGCGATGCCTCGACGTAGATCATCTTCGGCATGTCGTCGATGACCTAGCCCGCCTATTCTCCGACGAAGCCGACGCTAGAGCCCGGATTTTAATTTGGACAGCGGAGAGGACTTCATTGCGGAGCCGTGGAGGTGGTGGACCGGATCTACAAAGGTTGTATATCCGTTCCCTTAGTTAAAATGTTAACTAGTTTGCTTGTTTCGCCTAAAAATCTAGTAAACGATCCGTAGTCGGGTTTGTAGGCACCCGTAAAATTTGATTTGTGCATGTTTGATCACTTGTGAGACTTAACTAGAGTGCCTAGGAACCCTACACTATATTGGATATAGAATAGTTCATATCTTAACGTTGTTAAGGTTCGGGGAGTTGTCCGGCTTATGCTTAAAACCAGACTCTGGATAACTCAAGGCACATTTCTGTAATGGTTGTTTGTGGGTTGACCCGGGCTATGACGAGGGTTGACTTTCTACCATCTGGAAGATCAATAGTGATATTGTTCTTGACCCGCCACAGTTTTAATAAAAATGGATTTTTTTCATAAAACAGTAGTAGGAGTATGGTAGAACTGGAAGTGATTCCAGAACCGCAAACGATTACTGAAATTTGATAAGAACCTAAAGATTCAATCTGGTTTGACATTCCATTGGTCACTCCGCAGATAAGGTGGGTAACCTCAGGCACTCAAAAGGTACTTCGGTATGCTCAAAGACGGTGACAAGGAGGTTCTTGTTTACCCAGACTTGCCATTGCTGTTGTTCCAGACTGTGAGACCCGGCAGGAGGATGTGTATAGCGTCGTTCTAAACTGGCTTTAGAAGTGTACGTGTATATGACTCTGCCAGAGGGTTGTCATAGTCAGTGGGAGCAGCGGAAGCATAGTGGACAAGTAGCTTATGTCTATTTATAGACTAAAGCAGATATAGCGGAGATAGATCATCTATTTCTGATGTGAAAGTCATAGGTTTGACTTCATCAGAATAGGGAATGGATTTGTTAAGGAGGTAGTAGGGTGTAATGTCCTGGTATTTGGATGAAATACATAAAGTGGGAAGTGAAATTCCTATACTACGATCGGTTATACTTTGGTTGTCACACAGTGGTTTCTCCAAATAGGGCTTGGATATTATATCTAACATTCTGGTTACTAGGTCTATGGTTTTAGATCTAGATTTGGTTAGTTTCCCAATCTGGGTACTTAGACAGCGTTCTAAGAGTATTTAGAATAGACGACTCCTGGCACGGTAGTGTACCTGCAGGTGATGGAGTCACCCTCTCTAAAGGTGTCTTACAGACTAAAGGGGAGAGGGATGTACATGATTGGCAGATCACTTGCTTAGGCAATTGATTTGATCATGAGATGTCAAGTACCACACCAGATGTTCTTTTTGCATTAGATACAATATGTTGATATTGATCCAATCCTGGAGAAACGATCGGAAGCAGTTTTAGAACATAAGTGGATGTTCTAGGGATAGGATAATGGCAGCCTCTTTCGGGAGACGGTTATCATTCCAGGCTTCCAAGGTGACCTGAATGACAGAGTGACTGTCAGAGTTATAGTTTTCCCTCTGACGAGGGGCAGTAGTTTGGACAGGTGGTCCAGGCGGATACTGAGGGAGGCATGGCGCACGATACTGATTAAGTTCAATTGACGATACAGTCTGAGAAGATTATATTTGGAGTTCATTTATGAACTTGGTCCCATCAGATATCCAGACATATTCTAAGACGGTATTGCTCATTTCGGGAGATAGGTTTCTCCGCAAACTTGAGATTAAGAGAGACATAGAAAGAAACATCAGGGCGGATCCACTAGCTGAGGCTATTTCTCGAACGCAATAGTTTCGCAAATGGCTTTTATGAGACTGAATAGTAGAGGAGTTGGGTGTTCGGTATCACACGGGCTGTGAGTATGCGACATCGCAACAATTAGCCTTGAGTGCAAGTGGGAGATTGTTGGATATAATGCCCTCAAAGTCGATTATTGGATCGCAGACACGTGATTGCAATGATTGAGGGAGGACCTATACCGGTAGGACAGTCTTACTCAAGAGGATTGTATACTATCTGGTTTGTCTTTATCATCGTGTACATGCTTTAGGTGACATTTTAGTTCACTATTACACGTTGATAGAGAATAGTATGCTACCATGGTTTGTCTTTATCAGTCATGTACAGATTTAGGTGACATGTTCACTATTACACATTGATAGAGCCCTTAGGATCCTGCTTGACTATCAAAAGTATGAAGGCGATCATGTTAGTGGATATGCCCTAGGGGCCATTATTGTATCATACTAGCATGTATATTATTTAATGGAAGCTTGGGATATTCACAGTTGTATATAACAGTCTTGCTAAATATGGTAGTATGCTACTTGGTTTGAGTCTACTTTAATATGTGCATATGTTTCTTGTAACGTGTCACTTATACATATTAGTAGAGCCCATAGGATCTTTGCTTGATTACCAGCGTCGTGATGGCAGTCACACTAGTGGGGGCTGGGTAGTCTGTAAGCAACATCCTATACAGGTCCCTGGTCGTTGGATTATCGAGATAGGGCATCGATATTCCAGAGTAGACAAAGTGTATATGCTTCTCATCCCAGTTGGGGAGATGGTCTGTCCTACAGCCATCAGTACGTCGTACTAGAGATAGTATACAGGTGCTCGTTAGGTTACGGGTACACCAGACAGGACTCGCCGGGGAACTGATTGGTTGGTATTATACCCATCGTCAGTTAACAGTTCCCAGGTGACATGAGTACAGCATAGTCCGCAGACTTGACACTGCTGCTTCGCCTCGAGTGTGTCTCATTGTTCTTAGATTGCTATCCTACCACGGCTCAAAGGAGTCATGCAAACAGGTAGCAGTTGGGTGCAGTCCTGAGCACTTGGAGGCAGTGGCGGTTAGATAGGATTCGTCTCTCCCGGTATTGGGAGATGATATCGCGCTGTGTCAGAGAGCCATTACGCAAAGTCCCTGGCCAGGGCAAGCGAGATATACTGGTAGGTTCCAGTAGCTTCTCAGGGTGTAATGGACTTCGCTCCGACACGACTTATACAGCTATTAGGGGACTGACGCTTGCCGCCCCCTAGGCTTGATATGCGATAGTCTTAGACGAACAGACCGGACTGTACGGAGATTGTCACATCAGGCTCAGTAGGGATTCGAGATGGTTTTCCTCATCGGCCTTCTTATCGACATCTACCTGGGGACCGTTACGTACAGCTAGTGCCGCTTGCGGTCTGTGGTTAAACCCACTGCCAGCGTAGTGTCGAGTCTTTAGAGTCCCACACAGAGAGTTTCCCTACTCCAGGCGAAACGATATAGAGGTCGTATGGTTTTACGATAAGGGTTCGGATGCGTACGTATGTTTACGCACGTACGACTTTTCGGACAGTTTTTACTAGCCGGCTTTGGTTTAAGCCAGATTCTAGTATCGGGTTATTGGATTTATACAGTCTAAAGTTTTTTCGTGTTTTCACGGATTATAGGGGCGTTCTCGTAATTTGTCGGGAACCTTCTAGAAGAGTGGTGACTAAGGGGTTAAGGTGGCATGAGCATTAATTGATTAATGACTCATTTGTATGATTCATCCTTTGCATTTAATGACTCATTAATGAGATAATGAGTCATATGATGAATCACACAAGGTGAATGCATCAACCATAATGATTAAATCATTTATTTATTTATTTGATTAAATTGTTATGGTTGTTATATTCAAAATGAGTTCATTATTCTTTTCATTCTCATCTTCTCCTTCTCTCTCCTCAAGCTCACTCTCTCTTGAAACCCTAACCCTAACCTCTCATGTGTTGAGATCAAGGGTTAGATAGACTAAAACATCCATAACCTCACTCTATATCACCTAGTTAGTTTAGATTAGCGATTTGAGCTAACTAGTTATCTCAAGTTTGAGATTTAGCTTGGCGTAGGAGCTTTCGGGTGGATCGTCTTTGATTCGAGGAGGCCGTGAAGTTGCCGATGTTCCAAGAAGCCTACGAGGAGTGGAGGACAGCGATGAAGACCCGAAGGACATGTAACGTGAGGTATAACTCCGGTACTGAGTAGTTAAACCTCTAGTACATCGTTAGCAATGGTTTAGATTACGATTCTTGCGCTGAAGTCCGTGTTACGAAGCTTTGATAATCATTTTTCATATATTCCGCCTCCCCTTAAGTTAGTGGGGTGCGTGACATGGACTTACAGTGGTATCAGAGCCAACTAAACCATTACTAGCTTGTTAGCAACTGATTAGAAGTTCGATCGACGCAAAATACGAAATACGAAAAACCAAAACCCATAGTTTTTGTTAATTTTAAAACTGTCTGGAAAAAAATTTGACATACCTTAAAATTCACAGCAGGGAAATTGATGAATACTGGGAAAATACGAGCCACTGAATCGGCAAAACGGCCGCGGATACGAGGCAATAGAGAGCTTTTGCCGCGGATCCGCCGCCGAGTCAACGCCGAGTTGACTCGGAGTTTCACAGTAATTCATAATTTTGGGTTTTTTGTCTTCCTGTATGTTCTGTTTCTACCCAGGTTACTTCAGTACAGGTTTGCTTTTGGGGTAGACACGGAATTTGGTATTCGATCGATGTTCTAAGATATTTGCTAACTGGGTTTTTATCTGTAATGTTTAATGTGTTCGTAAACCTCCCCTAACTGCTAGTATGTCGGTTGGCAGGGGGTTGCACATTTCTGAAATGTTTACTGTTTGTGTATTGAACTGTATTGGACTGTTGTGATGATTAGCCGGGGGTTTGAGATGTATTTAATATTCATTCAATGTAAATGTAATTTGATGTAATATTCTTTTGCGGGGCACATCCAGGTTGCGGTTGTAGCCACCGTTGTATTATTTCTTTTTACTGTTTTTGCTCTTAGGATAGACCCAAAGTGGGGTACACAAACTACCGGGTACGTCGAAGTGTTTAGTGGCCTACTCACGTTGTTGAGGGAGACCGCTTCACTTCGGGTACTTGGCGGGTAGTTTGCCGTACCCGTAGGGGTCTAGGGTGGGGTAATGGCTATTCATCACAACTGTGTAATCCGTCTTTTATTGCAGGCTCAAAGCAAAATGCGGATTGCTAGAATATCCAATAAAGTTCATCTGTGATCTGGAATGCTTATTATTGCGTCTGACGAATGTACAATATCTATCTATAATAGCTATTAGACGTCACTTATGTTTTACACCCGCGCTAGCCCAGCCCCCGCTCTGTCGTTAGTTAAGTAACCTAACGGGTGATGACGGGACCCAGTGGCAAATGCGGATGGCATAAGAGGACATGGTATTTTCGTTGTTTTCTGCAATGATGGGACGCATTATTATGCAAAGAAAATAAACCAAAGTTGAATCGTTGGAACAAATTTAAAAGAAACCACTCGGTTATTTTAAAAGATCAGAATTTTTAATTGCGGAGCTTTAACCACTACTTTTAAAAAGTATCAGGTTCCTTCGATTATATCAAGTTCACTACGTTCACGGTTTTGCCAAAACCATTCGTAGCCCTCCATCATTTCATATAGATAGTCAATAGTATTCAAGCTGTGTTTGTTGACTAAAGTCAAGGCACGGTGTTTGGTAGCTGTTGGATATTTATATGCAGCATAGATAGATGCGTTGGTTTGGGACAGTCGTATTACCTTGTTGACTAAAGTCAAGGGTATGTACGGGTGGGTTCAAATTAACCTGGACAATGACGGGTAGAACTTGACATGTGACTTATGATTTGTTGACTAAAGTCAAGGTCATAAGAGCATGGGGAAAAAATCCACATCGGGAATTTCTAAAGAAACTGAAATTTGCAGAGAGAGCATACCATTTTGGAGTTTGATGAATGTTGGTAGGATTCCTTCAACATTATCATACGATGATATTTTGGATCCCGATCCTACTGTGAGTACATGCTACTTATCAAGAGATTCGTCACTTAACGATCAATGCTATAAACCAAGTAGGTGCCAAGAAAGGTGTCAGCGGGGTTACGCCCCCAGAGAAAAGAGGTTATTTAATTAAGGAATTTCGCGAAAGCATTGGAAAACCTCCCTCGAAGTATCGACACTATCCTGGCTGAACGGTTAAGCAAGTATTGTACGGTGAGAATTGTCCTGACTAATTCTTCTTTTATGGTTTGAGGAAGGATTCGAGAAACAGTGGGAGCCATCCTGTTTAGATAAACTTAAAACCAATCTAAACTTGCAACGGCATCATGCTAAAATGTTTTCTTCTCTCTCTCTTAATTGCAGCGACCTTGTGACCACACATAGGTTACATCTAGATAATAAATTGACTGAATCTGACTTATATGACTGGCGACGGTCTGTCCAGATGTCCATTGGCTATGACAAGCTGGACCACCCTATTACTACTCAAGATCCCGCCGTCCCAGGTCCAGTTTCCACTGTCGCGGATATGGATATCCGTCAGACAAGGGAAAAAGATAAAGCGAAAGCTAAGTGCCTCGTGGTAGCTTCAGTTGATGGTGTATACCAGAAGCAGCACGAGAAGATGGACTTAGTTTCCATCTTTCTCCATAATAAAGATTTATATGGAGAGCAATCTTATATCACTAGATACGAAACCTTGAACAAATTAATTCAAGCGAGGTTAGCTGACGGGTCATCTGTAGGGGACAACGTCCTTACAATGACTAGCTGTATTGATGAGCTCCAGGAACTGGAGACCGCGTTGGGAAACGAGTCAAATACTGACTTGATTCTACAGTCTCTGCCTCCTACCCTGAAGGAAACCAGGGAAGGAGAAGGAAAGAGAAAGGCAAAAGTTTCGGGACTGGATATAGTAAAAGAGGGACATTCCTATTGTTACAAGAATGAACATTGGCAGAATGATTGCAGGGCTTTAGAAGCTAGTAACCAGAATGTGAAGCATGTTGTGGCTTTAGCTTCAAGTGTGTTTGTTATTGAGAACTGTATGTCAGTTAACCCTACTTCCTGGGTATTGGATACCGGGTCAGGAACTCACATCTGTAATTCATTACAGACTCTGAAAAACCGTAGGGTTATCGGGATAGGTGATATGACCCTCACGGTTGCTAACGGAATGAGCATGAACGCTGAATCCATAGGGGAATATCATCTTGGACTGACAACTGGGCAGATATTGATTCTGCGTAACTGTTTTTATGTACCAGGTACGACTTGTAATATCATATCTGTACCCTTACTTTCTAAGGAATGATATGATTTTGCTTTTACAAGAGATGTGGTTCACATCCACCTAAATCAAGATTTGATTGGGTCAGGTACATTAGAAAACGGAATATACGTATTAAATCAAGCTCAGATTTTCAGTGTCCAGAACACACTTAAAAGAAAGTCTCCAGAAACAAATCAGGCTTTCTTATGGCATTGTAGACTAGGTCACATCAATGAGAGAAGGTTGACTAAGTTACATGGAGAAGGATATTTGAATCCGTTCGAATATCAATCTTATGCTACTTGTGAATCTTGTCTCATGGGAAAGATGACAAAGACTCCGTTTACTGGACACGGAGTAAGAGCAAGCGAGCTCTTGGGACTCGTACACAGTGACGTGTGCGGTCCAATGTCTACACATGTGCGAGGTGGTTATTCCTACTTCATTACTTTTACGGATGATTTCTCTAGGTATGGATATATCTTCTTAATGAAGCATAAATCTGAGGCCTTTGAGAAATTCCAAGAATACAAGAATGAAGTGGAAAAACAAATCGGCAAAAGTATCAAGACACTGAGATCTGATCGAGGTGGTGAATGCTTAAGTGCCGAGTTCCTAGGTTACTTAAAAGAGAATGGAATTCTCTCTCAGCTTACTCCTCCATACACACCACAACATAACGGTGTATCGGAGAGACGGAACCGAACCCTATTGGATATGGTACGTTCCATGATGATTAACGCTGAGTTGCCGCGATCATTCTGGGGATATGCACTAGAATCAGCTGCATATCTTTTAAACCGAGTTCCAACCAAGACTGTGCCTACCACACCATATCAGATGTGGAGTGGGAAGAAACCCTGTCTTAAGTATCTTAAGACATGGGGATGTCCAGCTTTTGTAAAGAAGCAGCATGCGGACAAGCTCGAGGCATGCTCAGTACAGTGTAAGTTTGTGGGATATCCAAAGAACTCCATGGGATATTGTTTCTATTACGCAGAGGATCAAAAGGTCTTTGTTTCTCAACATGCCCGCTTCTTAGAAACTGAGTTTTTAGAAAATCAGAAGAGTGGGAGCCCAATAGAACTGGAAGAAATTCCAGAACCACAAGCTATTACTGAAACCTTGGTAGAACGAGAAGGTTCAGGAGAACAGGACATCCCGACGCCACTCCGCAGGAGTAGTAGGAAATCTCATCCGCCCGAGAGATACTACGGTTTTCTCATAGACGGGGATAGAGAGGATTGCACTATTAACTATGATGAGCCTACTAGCTTCCAGCAAGCCATTCAGAGCGGTGACTCAGTAAAATGGCTGGATGCAATGCGGACCGAAATGGAGTCCATGTACACCAACAAAGTATGGACTTTGGACGTTGCTCCAGATGGGGTAAAACCCGTAGGATGCAAATGGATCTTCAAAAAGAAGATTGGTGTAGATAGACAGGTTGAAACCAATAAGGCTAGACTTGTTGCAAAGGGTTTCCGTCAAAGACCTGGTTTGGACTATGACGAAACCTTTTCTCCAGTGGCTATGCTTAAATCTATTCGGGTCCTTCTTGCTATTGCTGCCTTCCACGATTATGAAATCTGGCAGATGGTCATAAAGACGGCCTTTCTAAATGGTAATTTGGAAGAAAGCGTCTATATGGATCAGCCAGAAGGATTCATTCAGAGTGGGAGCAGCGGTAAAGTATACAAGCTGCTTAAGTCCATTTATGGACTAAAGCAGGCATCGCGGAGTTGGAACATCTGTTTTGATGATGCTGTCAAAGAATTTGACTTTATCAAAAATCCAGATGAACCATGCATATACAGTAAGATTGTAGGGAGAGCTGTAGTATTCCTCGTCTTGTACGTGGAAGACATTCTCCTAATAGGAAATGATATTCCTATGTTACAGTCAGTCAAAAGATTCTTGTCACATAAATTCTCCATGAAAGACCTAGGTGATGCCACCTACATTCTGGGAATCCGGATCTATCGTGATAGATCTACGAGGATGTTGGGACTTTCACAGTCCAGGTACATAGACACCATAGTGAAGAGATTCAGTATGGATGATTCTAAGCGCGGTAACCTACCGGCTTGTCACGGAATCACCCTCTCCAAAGAGATGTCTCCCAAGACTGATTTGGAAAGGGATCGCATGTCGATTATACCCTACGCTTCTGCGGTAGGCTCTATAATGTATGCGATGTTATGTACCAGACCAGATGTAGCATACGCATTGAGCGTTGTAAGCCGGTATCTGGCAAGCCCTGGGGAGAAGCACTAGATAGCAGTAAAGAACATTCTCAAGTACCTGAGAAGGACTAAGGAGATGTTCTTAGTGTATGGCGGAAAATACCTCCAGATGGAGGCCTTTGCCGACTCCGGCTTCCAGAGTGACAAAGATGACTCCAAGTCCATGTCGGGTTATGTCTTTACCCTCAATAGAGGGGCGGTCTGTTGGAAGAGTTCCAAGCAGGAGACCGTTGCTGACTCAACAATGGAAGCGGAGTACATAGCTGCTTGCGATGCCGCAAAAGAAGCTGTCTGGATGAAGAAGTTCCTCACAGAACTTCAGGTGGTTCCTTCCAGTGTTGGTCCAATACCTCTGTATTGTGACAACAACGGCGCTATAGCTTTAGCGAAGGAACCCAGGTCCCATCAGAAACCCAGACACATCTTAAGGCGGTATTACCTGATCAGGGAGATCATAAATCCCCGGGAGATCGAGGTGAAGAGAGTAAAGACGGAGGATAACATTGCTGACCCATTCACAAAGGTCATTCCTCAGATGCAGTTCGAGATGATAGGTCTACGATATGCCAGCTCATGGCCCTAGTGCAAGTGGGAGATTGTTAGTGTATATGCCCTAGGGGCCATTATTGTATCATACTACATGTATATTACTTAATGGAAGCTTGGGATATTCACAGTTGTATATAACAGTCTTGCTAAACATGGTAGTATTCTACTTGGTTTGAGTCTACTTTAATATGTGCATATGTTTCTTGTAACGTATCACTTATACATATTAGTAGAGCCCATAGGATCTTTGCTTGATTACCAGCGTCGTGATGGCAGTCACACTAGTGGGGGCTGGGTAGTCTGTAAGCTACATCCTATACAGGTCCCTGGTCGTTGGATTATCGAGATAGGGCATCGATATTCCAGAGTAGACTAAGTGTATACGCTGCTCATCCCAGTTGGGAAGATGGTCTGTCCCACAGACATCAGTACGTCGTACTAGAGATAGTATACAGGTGCTCGTTAGGTTACGGGTACACCGGATAGGACTCGCCGGGGAACTGATTGGTTGGTATTATACCCATCGTCAGTTAACAGTTCCCAGGTGACATGAGTACAGCATAGTCCGCAGACTTGACACTGCTGCTTTGCCTCGAGTGTGTCCCACTGTTCTTAGACTGCTACCCTACCACGGCTCAAAGGAGTCGTGCAAACAGGTAGCAGTTGGGTGCAGTCCCGAGCACTTGGAGGCAGTGGCGGTTAGATAGGATTCGTCTCTCCCGGTATTGGGAGATGATATCGCGCTGTGTCAGAGAGCCATTACGTAAAGTCCCTGGCCAGGGCAAGCGAGATATACTGGTAGGTTCCAGTAGCTTCTCAGGGTGTAATGGACTTCGCTCCGACACGACTTATACAGCTATTAGGGGACTGACGCTTGCCGCCCCCTAGGCTTGATATGCGATAGTCTTAGATGAACAGACCGGACTGTACGGAGATTGTCACATCAGGCTCAGTAGGGGTTCGAGATGGTTTTCCTCATCGGCCTTCTTATCGACATCTACCTGGGGACCGTTACGTATAGCTAGTGCCGCTTGCGGTCTGTGGTTAAACCCACTGCCAGCGTAGTGTCGAGTCTTTAGAGTCCCACACAGAGAGTTTCCCTGCTCCAGGCGAAACGATATAGAGGTCGTATGGTTTTACGACAAGGGTTCGGATGCGTACGTGTGTTTACGCACGTACGACTTTTCGGACAGTTTTTACTAGCCGGCTTTGGTTTAAGCCAGATTCTAGTATCGGGTTATTGGATTTATACAGTCTAAAGTTTTTCCGTGTTTTTACGGATTATAGGGGCGTTCTCGTAATTTGTCGGGAACCTTCTAGAAGAGTGGTGACTAAGGGGTTAAGGTGGCATGAGCATTAATTGATTAATGACTCATTTGTATGATTCATCCTTTGCATTTAATGACTCATTAATGAGATAATGAGTCATATGATGAATCACACAAGGTGAATCCATCAACCATAATGATTAAATCATTTATTTATTTATTTGATTAAATTTTTATGGTTGTTATATTCAAAATGAGTTCATTATTCTTTTCATTCTCATCTTCTCCTTCTCTCTCCTCAAGCTCACTCTCTCTTGAAACCCTAACCCTAACCTCTCATGTATTGAGATCAAGGGTTAGATAGACTAAAACATCCATAACCTCACTCTATATCACCTAGTTAGTTTAGATTAGCGATTTGAGCTAACTAGTTATCTCAAGTTTGAGATTTAGCTTGGCGTAGGAGCTTTCGGGTGGATCGTCTTTGATTCGAGGAGGCCGTGAAGTTGCCGATGTTCCAAGGAGCCTACGAGGAGTGGAGGACAGCGATGAAGACCCGAAGGACATGTAACGTGAGGTATAACTCCGGTACCGAGTAGTTAAACCTCTAGTACACCGTTAGCAATGGTTTAGATTACGATTCTTGCGCTGAAGTCCGTGTTACGAAGCTTTGATAATCGTTTTTCATATATTCCGCCTCCCCGTAAGTTAGTGGGGTGCGTGACATGGACTTGCGCTGAAGTCCGTGTTACGAAGCTTAAATATCCGTTGTTATGCACCAATTTCAAATTGATATATCTATACGTTTATTTTCATAAAGTGAGATATAACTTTTTGAAATTATGTCGGTGACATTTACCTATATCAGTTGATGGTTAGGTAAGGAGTATTAAACAGCGGTGTAATTCTTAATAACCATAGTACAGTTTTCAACCTACGATATACAGGGTTTGAGTTATTCAACTCAGGGGACTTATACAGAGTTTTGTATGTTGTCCAGTGTTCATGAGGACAGAGGGGTTGGTACTCGTTCTATATTCTGTTTACTTGTGACTTCTCTAGTTCTTAGACATGTGTTTCGTAGAAATGCAATGTATAAGTTTTGAGAAGGTATAGGTATAAGAATAAAGTAGAGAACCAGGTGTTGCAAGTATTAGTATTCTTCAAGGTGATCGAAGATGTAGATACTTGTGTATGGTATTGAGTTTATAGTAATGATTATGAGAACTTGCTTCTCTTTCAGGTTACTCATATCTGGATGTATTCCTAAGTTGAGTAATGCTGATCGGCCTCTCTCCATTTAGTTGACATGCACTGGAGACAGCTGCATGATTTTGAATCTGGTTCCAATTAAATTAGTGCCTCTGTTTCTATATTGGATATAGAACGGTTCATATCTTAACGATGTTAAAGTACGGCGAGTTGTCCCGCTTATGCTTAAAACTAGACTCTGGATAACTCAAGGCACGTTTCTGTAATGGCTGTTTGTGAGTTGAACAGGGCTATGACGAGGGTTGACTTTCTACCATCTGGAAGATCAATAGTGATATTGTTCTTGACTCGCCACAGTTTTAATAAAAATGGATTTTTTCAGAAAACAGTTGTGGGAGTATGGTAGAACTGGATGTGATTCCAGAACCGCAAACGATTACTGAAAATTTGATAAGAACCTAAAGATTCAATCTGGTTTGACATTCCATTGGCCACTCCGCAGATATGGTGGGTAACCTCAGGCACTCGAGAGGTACTTCAGTATGCTCAAAGACGGTGACAGGGAGGTTCTTGTTTACCCAGACTTGACACTACTGTTGTTCCAGACTATAAGACCCGGCAAGATGATGAGTATAGCATCGTTCTGAACTGGCTTTAGAAGTGCACGTGTATATTAATCTGCCAGAGGGTTGTCGTAGTCAGTGGGAGCAGCGGAAGCATAGTGGACAAGTGGCTTATGTCTATTTATAGACTAAAGCAAATATAGCGAAGATAGATCATCTATTTCTGATGTGACAGTCATAAGTTTGACTTCATCCGAATAGGGGATGGATCTATTAAGAATGTAGTAGGGTATGATGTCCTGGTATTTAGATGGCATACACAGAGTAGGAAGTGAGATTCCTATACTACGATCGGTTATACTTTGGTTGTCACACAGTGGTTTCTCCACATAGGATATGGATATTATATCAGATATTCTGGTTACTAGATCTATGGTTTTAGATCTAGATTTGGGTAGTTTCTTAATTTGGGTACTTAGACAGAATTCTAAAGGTGTTTAAGAATGGACGACTCCTGGCACGGTAGTGTACCTGCAGGTGATGGAGTCACCCTCTCTAAAGGTGTCTTAAAGACTAAAGGGGAGATGGATGTGTATGATTGGCAGATCACTTCCTTAGGCAATTGAGTTGATCATGAGATGTCAAGTACCACACCAGATGTTGTTTTTTGCACGAGATGCAGTAAGTTGATATTAATCCTATCCTGGAGAAACGTTCGGAAGCAGTTTTAGAACATAAGTGGATGTTCGAGGGATATGATAACAACAACCTCTTTTAGGAGACGGTTATCATTCCAGGCTTCCAAGGTGACCTGGATGATAGAGTGACTGTCAGAGTTATAGTTTTCCCTCTGACGAGGGGCAGTATTTTGAACAGGTAGTCCAAGCGGATACTGAGGGAGGCATGGCGTAGGATACTGATTAAGTTCAGTTGACGATACAGTCTAAGAAGTTTGGATTTGGAGTTCATTTATGAGCTAGGTCCCATCAGATATCTAGACATATTCTAAGACACGTATTGCTCATTTCGGGAGATAGCTTTCTCCGCGAACTTAAGATAAAGAGAGACATAGAAAGAAACATCAGGGCGGATCCACTCACTGAGGCTATTCCTCGAACGCAATAGTTTCACAAACGGGCTATGTGAGACTGATTAGTAGAGAAGTTGGGTGTTCGGTATCACACGGGCTGTGCGTATGCGACATCGCAATAATTAGCCTTGAGTGCAAGTGGGAGATTGTTGGATATAGTGCCCTCAGAGTCAATTATTGGATTGCAGGCACGTGATTGCAATGATTGAGGGAGGACCTATACCGTTAGGACAGTCTTACTCGAGAGGTTTGTATACTATCTGGTTTGTCTTTATCATCGTGTACATGCTTTAGGTGACATTGTAGTTCACTATTACACGTTGATAGAGAATAGTATGCTACCATGGTTTGTCTTTATCATCGTATACTGCTTTAGGTGACCTTACAGGTCGCTATTACATGTTGATAGAGCCCTTAGGATTCTTGCTTGACTGCCAGCAGTATGATGGCGATCATATACGTGGGAGCTGGGGTCTATAAGCACATCCTTAAAAGGTCCCTAGTCGTGGGAGTTTTCGAGACATGGCATCAATACTCCAAAGTAGACTAGTGTATACAGTCGAGACCCCGATGAGGGGCAATGGCCAGTCTCACAAGCCACTGGTGTCAGTTGGTTCACCTAAGATGTATACAGGTGCTCATTGGGTTATGAGTACACCGGACAGGACTCGCCGGGAACATGCTAGTTGGTATTATACCTGACGTCAGATAGCAGTTCCCTTGTGACATGTGTATAGGTTAGTTCATCGACCTGAGATCGTCATTTGTCTCGTGTGAGTTCCCACTGTGCTTTGATTACTACCCTACCATGGCTCAAAGGAGTCGTGCAAACAGGTTTTAGTTGGGTACAGTCCTGAGCCATATAGAGGCAGTAAGCAGATCGGCAGGGGTTTCGTCTCTCCCAGTATTGGGGGTGAGATCGCGCTGTGTCTAGAAGAGCCATTACACGAAGTCCTTGGCCAAGGCAGGAGATTTACTGGTAGGTATTACAGTAGTATCTCAGGGTGTTCTGGGCTACACTCTAACATGACTTGTACCGCTTTTGGGGGTCTGACTTTTACCAACCCTCTAGGCCCGCCATGCGATGCTCATAGACAAACGGACCGGACTGTACGGATATTGTCACTGACAGGCTCAGTAGGGTGTCAGGATGAGTGCGCTCATCGACCTCCCTTTTGGTCAATACCTTGTAGCCCATCACGTACGGCTAGTACCTCTGACGTGCTAGTGGTTAAATCCACAGCCAAAGTATTGACGAGTCTTTAGAGTCCCCCACAGACAGTTTCTCAAGTTTCAAGCGAAACGTTGTAGAGGCCGTGTGATATATGGCAGGGCGATCATATACGTGCAGTAGTGCACGGATCATGATCGGGCGGATCATACTAGTGGGCTTTGGTTTAAGCCGGATCCTAGTATTAGATTTGTTGGATTACTTTAGTCTCATCGTATTCGCATTCAGTCGGAATGCGGATGCAGGTATGTATATACAGGTGAGGGGTATTCTTGTGATCCGTCACGAGTTTACTTTAGATGTTGCCGTATCTTTTTATTGTTGCAAACATTTAGATTAATGTTTGCATATGGAAATTATGAGCTAGAAATCATCATGAGGAGCATTTAATGTGACATAGACTTCATTAGTGACTCATGGTCTCTTTTTATGTGCTAATGTCACATTATGTGATTGATTTGTGAGATGAAATGAGAGGAAGAGAGAGAAGGGCAGCCATATCCCTTTGGGTTTGCTCTTGTATGAATTATTTCTTGCTCTCATTTTATCATACAACAAAAGAAAGAAATGGCTTCTTCTTCTTCCTCCTCCTCTAACTCACAACCTCCATTAATGGTATTATCTCTAACCTCCATCCATACAATGGATGCAAGAGACAAAGTTGTCATACACATACTCTACTTCACCTTGGGCACGTCGGCTAGCAAACTCCGTGCCTGAGTTGCTTCGGATGAAGCGGGAGCCCGTAAAAAGACTCGAAGATGTGGTGCCCTTTTCGACAAGGAGATCGAGCTCAGAGATGCCGCGAGGAGCTTGGGATGGTGGCCAAAGACCGAAGGACACGGATCAATCGGTATAGCTTTCCAACCCTTCTCTTGTTCGCTAGTTGTAGGTTAATGGTTCGATCCGGGTTTTAAGCATACGATAGCGGCGGTTTCTAGTTTAGAAAAAGTTTTCGTTTCCGCATTTTGGCCTCGGACAGACGGCCGGGGCGCTACCGTAGACTTACAAGTTAAATAATTAAAATAATAAATATTAAGAATATTTTAATGTGTGGACATTAGTTTTAATGTTATGGTATGATCACATACCAATAGATTGGAAAAATATTGGAAAATTACATTTGAATGTTGATTTTAAAAGAATATTATATGATTTAGATACTTTATAAATTTTATACAATTGATTATATACAAGTTTATGTCTAAGCTTAATTAATAATTACTAATCATGCACCAAGCGTGATTGTGTACATGACATGCACCATGTCATATTGTAAAAACACTTGTTACATTTTATTCTACCATGACTTCTTTTTCTTTTCAAGAATGGCTTTTGTTTTAAAATTGAAATTAAAAGAAAAGAAAAGAAAAGAAATGAGAGATATTTGAGACCAAGAGACAAGGAGGTATGGGCAAGAGAGAGAGAGAGAGAGAGAGAGGGTGATGGGTCTCTTTGGACCATAGTTCATTATTCCTCACTTCATTTTCTTCATCATTTTCTTCTCCTTTTCCCTCCATGGCTGCCCTCTCCCTCCACCTCCTCTACTTTCTCACAACACCCTCAAATCTATCTCAAAACATCATATCCCTTTCATTAAAATTGTGCACAAGCTCACAACAAGAAAGGTGGACTAAGCAAGTTAGGATTTTGAGCACTTAAGGCAACTCAAGAATTTTCTTGAGTTACCAAATGAGATATTTCTTTCACCATTAGTGTAGTAATTCATTTATTTTAGCATCTATTTTAGTTTAGAAGTGATTAAGTGTAGTTTAGTGATCTTGGAAAATTCCAAGATGATGTTTAGGAGATTCTTGAGTTGTAATAGTTCAAGTGAGAGTAATTGAAGACTACAAACCCCCTTTAGTGTTAAAAACCTAGATCAAACCAGAACCTAGGACATGAAACTTGAGTTTGAAACTTTCCGTGTCGGTTTTTGTGAATTGTGATGCCTACAGGAAATCTGGAATGACCTGGAACCTTTACAAGAAAAACTAGCAACCCTATTAACCTAGATTTAACACTAGAAGACCACCCTGTGAATACGAACCTAGAACAAGCACCTAGGGCTGAGCAGGCCGGATTTGGGGGTGATCTTGCCGAGTCATTCGTGGGTGTTGGTGTTAGGATTGGTTCTGTAGCTCACATACCCCATATACTACCCCACTGTATTGCTTGTCTAGCCTAATTTCACCTGAGACTAAATCTGGAACCATTTTCTTGAGTTGTTGTTTTGATTTGTGACTTTTAATGACTTGAATTTTGGATATTGTGTTTTATCTCGATCGATTGGCGTTTGTACGTCGATGTCAAGGGTTATTTCGTTCTTTTGCATGAGTAGACCATATGTTTTAACCTATATGTGATTTGTGTGCCGTTTCGGTTTTCGTGGGCGATTTCTGTTTACGATACTATGTGTTATATGTGTAGGCACCTTCACGTGGATTTCGGATAATAAGGAAGAGCATGGCGACATTGACTTCGGCAAGTAAGGATCAAAATGAGTAGATGTATATCTACAGGGGAAGTCGGGTGGATGGCATATAGCACCCCCGCAGTTTCATAGTATAGCATGCGAATATATTATATATATATAAATATGTGTATTGTGAGACGTGAATAATTAGCAAGAAAGGCTTTAGGAGATCATGAGCTAGTTTTACCGTAGTTGGAAGAAAGTGTTGTTAGTTTAGTTTCTTAGTTGTGAAACCCTAGAGTAAAGGTTCACACACACACACACATGCACACACGTGATATGTTTGGGTGTATATGTTTATATGTGTGTGTGTGTGTGTGTGGATCCGTTGGTGTACACACACACACACATATACATACATACATACATACATACATACATATACATATACACGGATGATGAGGATAGTATATGATACTTGGAGGTGAGTCGATATGATAGGGCATGTGCCGTGAGATCGGTTATGTGATTTGGGTCGTGTTATGATATACGACATGTTATTATAGTGGATCGTTGGACGATATGTTTTCATACACACGAGAATATATGTCTGATGATATTGGTATGTACTAGACTTTAGAACGGTACTCCTAATTCAGGATATTATGATAATGATACCATATGAATAATTAGGTATATGTGATATTTGACCCGTACCCCGATTTTGGGATGCCGTACGATAGATTTTACCGTACGAGGTATAAATATGATGATTGATCCGCACTCTTGACTTGAGGATGTCGTATTATATATTTTACCGAACGTGACGCTATTGAGGCGGGATCGCCGACTACTAGATATATCGACTCGGAATTTTGGTGGATTTCTTACCCTTTCAACTAGTTCTTTAGTTTAGTCTTTTAATTGGTTAGGAAGAGGTTGGAACAGGCTCAAGTCATACTTATTATCAAAAGCTAACGAATCGTGAGTATTTTAATGTGACAACCCGAGGGATATTATAGATTTTTCAAAGGACGTGCATTTTCTTAAATACACCGTAGCCCCTATTTTCTAAAAGCCACGATTCGTGCTATTTCAAATGCTAACACTGTATGACTCTTATATAGAGATGTATATTCTTCATTGTTGCGTTTACTATTAATTCTTCGTTTATTCATGTTGTTCTCATCGCATTGCATGCTTGTACCTGTATTTTCTTTAGTTATTATGACCCCTGTTGTCAGGACACCAGCACCATTACCGATGATGTGTATGCTCCACGTACACTTGCTTGCCGGCTCACACACATCATCATCGGTAATTTCCATGTCACGTACACGTTAGAAAAATATTACTTCATTGGTATAATTTGCTAACCGGTTGTTTCAACATAGTACTAGTACGCTTGCTTTCATATGCTAGTTTAGATATTGCATTTCTTACTTAGATACTTCATGCATGTATATATTCATTTGTCATGCAATATTATGGGGCTTTATGCCGGTAATTCACTGTTTATTTACTCTCAAGTTTGGGATTTCGGATTTTCCATGAGATTTCTGGAATTGGAGAAACCGCAAGGATTTATATACTCATTATCATTTCTAAAGAATGAAATTTGCGGGTTTCTCGTGATATGATGTGAGAGGTGTCCACCATGAGTTTTCTCGGTTCTTGAGTGGTATCATACACCCGATTCGAGGAGGAGGATGAACCGTCTGCGGGTGTATGGTGGACCCGGTGCGGTACCTCGGGGCAAGATGGTCGCAGATGATGGCGTTAAGCCCGGCAGGGGAGCACTACCGACCGATTATTTGTGACGCGGTGGATATCCGAAAGATACCGACGTAGTCTTGAGATTTGATGATATGGGCCAGTCCGGATTGCCGGAGCCCGAGATTTGATGATATGGGCCAGTCCGGATTGCCGGAGCCTGAGATTTGATGATATGGGCCAGTCCGGATTGCCGGAGCCCGAGATATTGAAGTATTGAGATATTGTGATATATATTTTGTGTCGATGCTTGACACGGATTCTCTGTTGATTTCATTGATGATGCTTCGGTTTTTACACAAAAATCTCACCGAGATAAGAAAACAGTTTTCTCGTACAAGATGTATTCTGCTTTCATTCTTAATGCATTAGTACATCATATATGTGATGTGTTGCTACCTGAGGCACTGACATGAGCACTTGGTATCACACTTATGTTTAGATGATTACCCTTACCAGTATTAGATGTTTCAGGTTATATATTATGAGGATATTATTGTATGACCTAGGAGAGAGTCATACATGCGATTTCTTCTCAGTGATATTTTCTACTCACAAGTTGGCAACTGTTAATTATATGTATGCCCTAGAGGCCATTATTGTACATATGATGTATATTATAGTGGATACTTGGACATTCATAAGGAGAACTTTTTTGCTCAACATGATAGTATACTATCTAATTACTCTTTATCTTAACATGTACACTGATTGTCTCTCTGTTACATGTTGATAAAGCACTTAGGATGTGTACTTGACTACCTGGATTATGATGCGGATCATACTAGTAGGACAAAGGTAGTCCGTGAGTACATCCTTTAATGATCCCACATCCATTAGTGTTTGGCATCAAAGATGGTATACAGGTGCTTAGTGGAGACTGGGTACATTGAACTGGACTCGCCGAGGACTCCTATGTGGTAGTATACCTATCGTCAGATAGCAGTCCTCTGGTGACACTGGTATATGTTAGTCTGTAGACCCGAGATCGTCATAGAGTCTTATACGGCTCCCACTGTGCTTTGATTTCCTCCCTACCACGCTCAAAGGAGACGTGCAAACAGGTGGATTTTTGGTACAGTCCCGAGTCGCATGGAGGCAATGAGCAATAGGAGGGGTTTCGTCTCTTCCGGTATTGGGGGTTGATGTTGCGCTATGTTCGATTAGCTATAACTGGAAGTCCCTGGCCAGGGCTGCTGCCGAGATTTAATGATAAGTGTTGTCAGTATTTTCTCGAACCATTATAGGCCAGACATCGGCATGACTTATCACGTTACTGGGGTCTGACGATTTCCACCCCTAGACTTGATATGCGGCATATCAGACGAAGAGAGCGGACTGTACGGTAGTGTTACTGATAGGTTTCATGGAGACTGTGGACAGGATTGCTTGTTGATCTTCACATCGCTCAATACCCAGGTAGTTGTTACGTCCAACTAGTACCGCAAACGGCTTGTAGGTGACTGATGTGATCATCACCTACTGCTGGCGTATTGACGAGTCTTTAGAGTCCCACACAGAAGTTCCCTGGTTCAAGCGAAACGAAGTAGGACATATATGTGATATGTGTGTGGGCCTGATTAAATACGAGTATTTGATACCGTATTGTAATCTGGCAGTTATCTGTTATCGGTTCAGTTATATGTGATATAACCAGGTTGCCGAATCAAGTGTTAATTTGGTAATGTGATATACAAATAAATGATATTAGTCTGTCATATGTGATATAACCGGATTATTAAATCAAGTGTTGATTTAATAATATGATATATATTATATGTGATATAATTATATCTTAACTAATATCATTAGCTCACTGATTATTCTTCATTATATATATATATATATATATATATATATATATATATATATATATAGTAGCAGTAGTAGTAGTAATAATAAAGCATGGCATATGAATTTTTATTTTGTGAAAATAGAATGAGGTGGAAAATGAGAGCATGGTTGCAAGCATGAGATTTGGTTTTGTTTATTCATCTTGACTCACTATTCAAGCATGGTAGCAATTTTATATTGCATAATTCCATGCTTGAATGAGTGAGGGGTCAAGAGTTTCCATTCATTCTCGCTTATTCTCAACACTTAGCCATTTTTCTTGAGTTGCTCCCATGGTTGCTCTCTAGCTTCTTCCTCCTCCTCATGTCATGATTCAAGTTTCAACTCTCACATATGTGATGTGAATCATGAAGCTTGAACACAATTTGTGAGTTTTAATATCCCCTACTTCACCATCCTACACTTGACTAGCGATCAAGTGAGCGTGTTTCCTACGCTAAAGAGTTTAGTGTAGAGGTAGCTTGAGATGGAGGGACTTCGCGTGGATCATTTTCGACACGAAGGTCATCGAAGGAAACTCGTTCAAAGCATCAAGTGGAGCCTAGTAGAGTCGCGGGACTACTACACGGAGCAAGCGAAGTGAAGGACCGGTCTACAAAGGTTGTAATCTTTGTTCACTTGATGTAAAATTGTTTACTTTCTTGTATCGTCTAATTCTCTAGTTAAGATTCTAGGGTTAGGGTTATTTAGCAAGGCAAGTTTTTGAAAACGGCATGGATGATACCTTCCGAAACCTTATTGTCGTGCTAGGCAACCCAACAATTCTTCGCCCGAGGCATCGTATATTACTGCATGGTTGTGTTTTCACCGAGTGGGTGTTGATATTGTTCCCATATATGGGATGCCTTTATATTTATTATTTTGTACTCATTTTATTCAAACTATACAGAGAAGGTGTTGTCCATTTTTCAAATAAAGTTTCACAGCAAGGTTCAAATTTTGCAAAACTTTTCAAACTTTCACCTCCACTATTTCTTTTAAAAATGGTTTAGATTCTAGGTTTTGGTTTACTTGAACCACGTCATCGTCTTTAGACGTTGCATGATTTAAGCGCCTGTCACTTCCGTTTCCGGGTCGTGACACTTGGTGTTGTCAGAGAAAGGGGGGCTCGACGACGATGGCAGAAATGAAGGAGGAAGTGGCGGGAGAAAGGAGAAGCGTCGTCGGAGAGAGGGAGACACGGCGGATATGGGGAATTGGGCGACGCGTGTGGTGCATATATAGAGGAGAGGGGAAAGCGACTAAGTTGATGGTGGAGGAGCTCGAGGAGGTCATGGGCGAAGGGAAGACGCGGAGGGATTGGATCGCGGGCGAGGGAATAGATCACGGGAGGTCGCGGGCGAGGAGGTCGAGGATGTCACGCGTGAGGGGAGGAGCTCGAGAAGATCGTGGGGAGGGGCTTGAAAAGGTTGCGGGCGAGGGGAGGAGCTCGAGTAGTTTGCGGGTGAGAGGATTGGGTCGGCGGATCTACAATGAGGTGGAGGAAATTGGGGGGCGCGGGAGTGGAGTATTTTGGGAAATTGGTTGGGATCTGGGAATTCGGGGGTGGGGACAGAGAGGAGGAATGTAACGACATGAGTCTTAATTATATTTATTTAATAAAGGGGTGTTGATCGACTGTATATATCAGTCCACCAAGGCCCCAAGTATCAACCAAATATTTGGTCGACTGAATTATTCAGTCGACCAGTAGCCTTTGGTCGGCCCCAACTAAACACGCCCCAGGTCAAGGAAAATTATAAAGGAAAAAAGTTTAATTGAAATTAATTTATTCCACAAAGAAGACAAATCCGAAGGAGCAATTTCTTTCAAAATAAGCCATAACTAAAAACAGTATACAAAGTTTCTGTTGGAATCCTGCAACATCTTCCTAACAAAAAGCTTCAAATTTCCATCACTACTTGCTTCAAACTAGTGATTTGTTTCCCTCCAAAGCGATTTCTGACTCACTAGCAAAGCCTTTGTATCTATACCACTTGGCACAAACAAGAAAATACATAAAGTTCACCATTCCTATAAAAGCTATCAAATAATAGAAATAATCAAGCCTTCCTTTGTCGAGATCAGTATCTAGCCAATTCCTCTTCCCTCCATTTCCACCAGTTGCTTCATGCACTATTGTGATTATAAACCCACTCACATAATTTGCTAATGCGCTACTCAAAAAAGTTAATGATCCCGCGAAACTTCTCATATTTTCAGGAAACTGCTTATAGTAAAACTCAACCTGGGCAATTATGTTAAAAGCCTCGGAAAGCCCTAAAATACAGAGTTGAGGGATCAACCAAAAACTCGACATTGTTGAATTAGATGCCCTCCTTCGCTTTTCAACTAAACCAGCGACGATCATAGCAACAATTGCAAGAATCATACCTATGCCCATTCTTTGGAGCAATGTGATGCCGCCTTCTTTTTTGGTGACTTTACGGAGCCATGGGACGATGATTCGGTCGTAGATTGGTATCCAGATTGTGAGCGCGATCATTGAGAATATGGAGATAGAAGCGGCCGGAATTTCAAACTTGGAATTTCCAATGTGTCTATTAGATTGGAGGGCGGAGAAAACAACGTAAGAAGAGTTCTGCACAATCGCGACGGCGTAGAGAATGCATGATGACCATATAGGTAAAATTCTTAATATGCATTTGACCTCTTCGACTTGTTGGAGAGTGCATAGCCTCCATGGATTGCTAGGAGAACCATTGGATTTGATTTCCTCAGGAGATGTTATTCTTGCTGCCTTGTCTAGAAATCTGATGAAAAATCAAAACAACATTCAGTTTTTCGAACATCGATTATAGAGATGTTATGTTTGAAACAGAATTAATTGAGTGGAATTGAAAATCGTCAACTGAAAAATGCAAACTGTATTGATTTTATTTAAAATAGTGATGGATTTGATGGACAACTGAAAGAAGCAAATTAATAATAGTTTGTTCTTTAGGGTATATAAGTGTAGCGAAAAAATCAATAAAATATATAAGTGCGAAGTATGTCAAACATTAGCGTGTTATTTAGAAATTAACCCAAGGAACATGAGTAGAAGAGGAGAGGAGAGAATGCTTATTACATTAATAAATGACGATATTATCAAAACTTTTAGAGTCTATGCACCAGCATTTAAAGTTGAATAAGAGTTGACCATATTATCAAAACTTTTATATGTATTTCATTTTGTGGCATTTTGGTTATAATAAAAGAGATAAAGATATTTGCATGGTTTCCACCTCATAATTTTAAATAAAATAACAAGTTAGGAAGCGACTCGATCGATCGATATCGGTTTCTATTTACCTGAATTGATCCGTACAGGGAAGCTTGGAATTTATGCAACTTTTCTTTAGAGAAGGATTATATAAGGACGCTTTTGGATCAATATTATCGATGTTGGCTAGCCCTCTCTTCTTATACGCAGCAGTAACGACCATGGCCATGCTAGTAAGCGGACTCCCCTGAGGCTTCACCTTCACATAAATTCCCGACCCCCAAAAAAAGAACGCACAAGATAAAAGCATAAGCATTGTAGGTATCGCAAGCCCGATTGACCAGCTGACGTCGCTCTGTACGTAGATGATGATGGTGGATGAGATCATCACGGCGAATGTGAAAGTGAAGTAGTACCTGTTAAAAGGTGATTAAGATTCTCTCGTTATATATCTGCTTTTAGTAGGAGTGCTAATCTAAACGAGCCGAACTCGAGCATAACATGGCTCGTTTGTAATAACCTAATAGTGCCGGTTACCCGATCCAACATCTTATATTATATACAAAACTTTTTATTTTTACTCATTTCTCTTCATATCAAGGCCAAATTTTCGGCCGTCGATTTGAAGAAAACTTTAGCCCTTTTTATCACCCCAAATTCGAGAAGTCTCTGGTCCTAACTTGGAAACCTTCAAAAATAAAAGAAAAGAAACTAAATCTGCTTGAAAGACTGTTCTTCTTTGAAATCCTAAAACAAGATCTCTACAAATCAAAACATCGAGTTCCAATTTGAAAAAATCGAACACGAAATCAAAATTTTTGAGTTCCAAAGATCGGTTCGTTAAGAGCTCGGCCGTTTAAATAAACAAACATGAGCCTAATGTTTCAGCTCGGGATTGAAATCGAGCCGAACTCGAGCTGAGTCAATACCAAACGAGTCAATACCAGCCCTAGCTTTTATAATGCAACCAAACGGTGATGAGACGACAGTCTTAACTTTCATGTGCAGATGCGAAAACAACCCCAATGTGAAGATTCTATAGCTCATTGTCACATTTGTATCTCAACCTATTTACTACATAATCTTTAAAATCTATTTGCTAGGTACTAATTTTTTTTATTTAATGGCAACCAAAACATATATAACTTTAATTAATTACTATTGGTTTTCCCCTGTGTGCCATAACTATTAGTTATATCCTTGACATACCAGTTGAAGAAGCTGTTGATTCCTTTTTTGCCAGAATCTGTGTTCGGATCGAATTGGTCGGCACCGAAGGCAAGGTTACAGGGCCGAATTCCACCAGCTCCAATGACAAGAAATACAAAAGAGGAGAGGAGCACGGCGAGTTGGGCAGTGGTGGGTCCGGCGCATTGTTGGGGGTTGATGCATTGTGCAGGGTGGAGGTTTGATATGGCGGCGGTAAGGGTGAGGATGAACATTCCCTGAAAGATATCGAGACGATAATAACTTCAGAGTTTTTGGTAATTGAAGACCGTAAAATCATTTTAAATTAATTCATTGTCTACTTAAATTAAGAAAATTAGTTAATCAGACAAACGAGATTTATTCAAAAAAGTTTTCAGGTTTCAACCAAGAAGCGTAGAATTGTAAGATATGTTATAACATACAAGTATTTTTTCCATAATTTTTTACTGTATCTTCAAATTTTTGGTGAAGTAAGTTTGCATTTCTTTCTACTCACTGTTATTAAATAGTCATTCTCTAGCTACTAACAGTACCAAACTAATGGAAGATCGAACAAACAAGAATGACATAAACAAAAAACCTTACCAATAAAGAAGAAATTGAGGCAAAACCAATCGTCAGATATCGACCAAAGTAAGTATCCGAGAGAAAAGCCCCAAGAATTGGAGCTAAATTTAAAGTTCCATTGTTGATGTTTAGAAGTGTCGTCGCGGTCACGCTCTGCATATGGAATATACTAGTGAGGTACACCAACAAATTTGATGAAGTGCCGATGGTTCCAAGCTTCTCAAATGTTTCATTACCTGCATAATTGTCCTCTTAGGAGTTATATATGTTTATGAACCAAGGAAGAACGGAGAAGGAAGAATGGAGGAGTAATTATTCAAGGCATAACGAAGCTGGTTATGCCCTCTAAGTAAATTAGCTTTATTCATAGGGTAAGACTAATATACTCTCAGAACATAACCATTATGCCCTTTTCATTTGTCTTTTATTTATTGAAAAAAATAAAGAGTTTTTGTTATTTAAAAGGTGAGAGAATAGAGGATCTTATAAATAATCTAAAATCCTATTAGGTTTTCTCTCTCCTTGTATTTGTCAATTGTCTTCTTACTTTATTGATGAATAAAAGGCAAATGAAGTAATTATCCACATGCCATAACTAAACTGGTTATACTCTAGAAGTAAATTAGCCTTACCTTATACATGCGTGTGCAGGGAGCTGATCAATTAAGGTTGAAACTTATTTTTTAAAATGAGGCCAATCGTTCAAACTCTCGAACCGTTGTCTTTTTCACCGATCCGATCGGTCATCATGATCTTCATGTCATGAATAGGTCAGGTATAAAAATTCATGAGATTTTGCTAACATATCTATCAAGTGATTGTATATTTTATGTATTGGAAAGTTGTTAATTTTTTACTCCAACCAATCAATGTGTTCAAGGTCTCCAAATCACGTGATTTTTTTTATATGCAACCTATTTATAACATGTTGATCATGATGACCAGTCGGATCGGTGAAAGGCATGATGGTTTGGAAGTTTGAAGAGTTGGTCTCATTTTATAAAATGAGAACTGGTCTCTTATATATATATATATATATATATATATATATATATATATATATATATATATATATATATATATATATTAGTGTTAAATGGAGGGGGCAGAGCTACTATTCGCAAATTCGGAGGTACTGGACCCGGAATCAACTCAGCAAGAAAATGGATTGTTCAAATTTGAGAATCCAATTTTAATGACAGCTTTCTAAATGGTTATAAAATTTTCTCTTTTTTTCTATCAAAAAAAAATTTGCTAATTATTTTCTTCCTCTCTCACTAACTATTACCCATTATCTCTTTCGATTTCCAACCCGACAAATTTCTTTCAATCAGTAACGTGTATCGCACATGTAAAATACTAGAATATCTCAATTACTATAGCACAAAAGAAAAGGGATCATTTAATTTTGAAATTAATTGGTGACGTGGCTTTTTAGTTATTTAGAGAAATCAAACAAAAAAAACACCATCGTTTTTACCTGCAAGGCAATTAAATTGGCAGGTCATTATTATTTTATAAGTATGATACATGTAATTAAATTGGCAAGTCATTAATATTTTACAAATGCTATGTACGTAGTTAAATTAATAAAGAAATTTGTTATAAAAGTATCACTTACCAAAATAACAAATACCGAAAGGCCCGGGCCACCGCGGGTCCCTTGGGTGAGGCCACTGTAGCCCCCATTGCTCATAACAAAAGCAACGAAATTTTACGTAGATTTACAGAAATCAAGGGAGCATATATATGCAATAAAACCCACAAAAGGATCTTGCTTTATTAGAAGTAATGAACTACCACATATAATTAATTAATGGAATATAACTATATAAAATAGAGCTATAAGGAGGCCTTGCCGAATGACACACACACACACATATATATACAGAGGCTATATAAAATTTTACCTATGACATAGGGCATAGCTTTCCACCCTCTATATTTGATGCTAGTCTCTTCTTCTGCTTCCTCCATTTCTTCCTTTCTCATCTCTACTTTTGTTTCTAACTTCTCTCTCATCCCTGCCTTCATCTCTACTCTAAGATAGTAGCAGCTTAATTAGGTTCCACACAAGTACTGTCTTGTCTTGTATAAATAAGAAGCAAACTGAAGAATCCAGTCCACGCAAATCTCAACCACATAGCGAAGAGACATGTAGAGATATCTATGTATAAAGAGACGTGACGCAGAATGAGAGATGAGAGACTTTTCTTTTTCTTTCTCTTTCTTTTTTGTATTGTTCTGTGGCGCCTTAATGGAAACAGAAACAAGAGAGGAGAAATATATAATTGAGGATGTAGACCCATGCATGCACTGCAGCTGATATTAGTTTTTACATTGATACATACCACTAGGCTCATGTCCCAACTGAATCAAGTAATGTTGAATACCGACATCAGATCCAATACATGAATCCAAATGAAAAATATTGTAAATAGTTTCTCAGTTTTCGGATTAGCATGTGTTAATAATTAATCCACAGCTCCGAAGATAATTAATGTCCGGCTTAATACACCCAGACTAGGCTAATTTTGCTTTAGCGGCACTATCACTTAGCTATCTGGATATCTGGCATGTCATGACCATCGGATGAAGGGGCTACGGAAAAAAAAAACAGTTCTCAGGCTAATATTTCCGATTATCTTAGTAATATTTTTTCCTTCTTAATGATGAAAGATTTAAAAATACACAGATTTTTTTAATGAAAAAGTAGCGCAGTAGCTCACCCAATATGTACATTAATAAAAGTAAATTCAAGTACATAAAAGTCTGCTAATTACAGTTTTGAAAATTGTGAAGCAGATAAATACCCTTGATGAAAGCACCAAAGTTTTCATCTTAAATAGTTTCTTAAGACATAAGCCGACAATTTTTCATTTCACTAGCAAGAAAAAATGAATTGGTAATTTATTAAGTCTATGACGAATTAAACTTAGCGCTACTTTTAAAAAGCTGATTTACGTAAACTAGCTGGTTCCATCAACAATGATTGTAGGTTAGCTGATTGACTTAACTAGTTCTCCCTTAATAATGAGTGTTGTGATTGTATACGATGTGATGTCATGAATAATTTTTAATCTGAAACTCCATTATCAATTTCTTCATTAACAAATATGTTACAAACTCCTATGAAATTCCGAATTTAGGTTATTTCTCATAAGTTGTTGGATTTTGTTGAAAATTCAAACCAAAACCCAAATTACTTTCTTCTTCATTCAATGCATGCATTCGACGAGGGAGGCGGCGACCGCACGAGAGCGCCGCGAGCAGCGCCAAGGGAGCCCACACGAGGGGCGGCTGCCGACGACGCGAGGGGCCCATGATGGCGACTGCTGCCAACGACCATCGGGGCAGTGTGGTCGGCGGCCGACCACGAGGTCGGCAGTGCATGGGGTCCACACGCGTGGGTTTTGTCACGATGGGTTCAAGGTAGAAGAGAGAAAGGGATGAGTGAAATTAAATTGGGTCCTATGATTATTCTAATATGATTATTCTAACATTTTTCCAATTCTATATATATGTATGTGCTCTTTGTGACGGGAGAAGCTATGAACCGAGCCAACAAAAGAATGGGCAAAACAAATTAATAACAAGGCCAAAGCCAGTTTACCAGAGACGAAGAGATATTGATATAGAGAGATTTAAGATAAATCTTCTACGTTTGCTCTGATTTGCAAACTAGATTCAACTATAGTCGACATTTGTAGATTCTGCTTTACCAGGGACTAGTCATACGGTGGGTGAAGCTCGTTAACAAATTCCTTGTGCCTCTCTGTTCTGTATTTGATTTCTTATTTATTCTCGCATTTATTAATCTATATGTTTCATTGTTTAATTGCGTGATTGCTTTGCGTGATTGTTGGTCGCGAGCACTGTTCCATAGGTCGACTTATCTCCCACAACAACTGTCATCAAAGTAAGGTTAAGAGAACCTAGGGTTCTTTAATACTACAATCTAGATCAACGGTGGGTAATGACGCTTGTGTCCTCTTCCCCACTTTCTTAGATTGTAGTTTTGAAGGCGTTGTTCAAATTTAGGAGGACGTCAAGTTTGCTGCGATACAGACGAAAGATGATGAAGGATAAGATAAGAATCAAGAAATTCAGTGGTCACAATTTTGATTGGTGGCGTAAGTAGTTGGAGAACTGTCTATACCAAAATGATGTAAATCTCCTTCACTAGAACAAAAACAAGAGAAGATGACCGATGAGGAGTGGAACGTTTTGGATAGGAAATCTCTGGCGACGATTAAATTGTCGTTGACTTCACAGGTAGCCTTTAATATCTCAAAATAAAAAATAACTAAGGCTTCATATTAGCAAAGTTGTATGAGAAACCTTCGACATCAAACAAAATATTTTTGATGAAGAAACTTTTCAATATGAAGATGGAAGAGAATAGTTCGGTGACTGAGCACCTAAGTGAGTTCAACAGCGTGATGAGCCAACTCGAATCGTTTTCAATCGTCTTTGAAGACGAGATTCGAGACATACTATTCCTATGTTCATTGCCGGGGTGTTTGGAGAACTTAGTGATGGCTGTTAGCAACTCTATCTCGGAGATTCTCACGTTTAATGATGCGGTGAGCTGCAAATTAAATGATGAGATGCGGAGAAAGGCTGTGAGTGGGATTTCGGGAACTTCTTCACTTTCGGTGGAAAATCGCGGCAAAACGATGGAAAGGGGAAATAGGAAGAAGGGCAAGTCTAAAAGCCGATGTAAATCTTAAGGAAAAATCCAAGGCGCCTGTTGAAATTGCGAAAAGAAGGGCCACAGAAAAAGTGAATGCAGACTTCCGAAGAAAGGCTCAGATGAGAAGGCGGATGAAAAAGGAAGCGAATGTGGTGTCTACACAAGAACAAGAGAAACAAGGTCTTTGTTTATCGGCAAGTAAGAACACAAAGGCGGATACTTAGTTTCTAAATTCAAGGGCATCTTTTCATTGCACTTCGGGTATACATCACTTTAGCAAGTATGTTCACAACAGCCTTGGACATGTGACGGTGGGAAACGGCCAATCATGCAAGATCGTTGGAAAGGAGACGACCATCTTGCAACAGTCAGGAGGTGGTCAAATCAAATTGAAGAATACTCGTCATATTCCGAATTTAAAGAAAAGCTTGATTTCCACAAGTCAGCTAGACAACGAAGGGTTTATTATGACGTTTGGGAATTTTTAATGGATGATTTCTAAAGGGTTGGTGGTGGTCGCAAGGGGAAAGTTGAGCGGTTCATTGTACTCATTCAGTGGATGCAGCGGAGACTCGGTTGCATTGGCGGCAAGTTCAGAATCAGATTCGGAGATTTCGTTGTGACATAAAAGATTGGGGCACTTTAGCGAGAAGAACATGAAAATTCTTCAAGCCAAGGGACTTCTTTCGAGGCTGAAAAAGGTGGAGTTGAGATTTTGCGAGAGCTGCGTTTGTGGAAAAAAAAGCACGCTTAGATTTCAACATGGAGGTATAACAAAAAAGACCATACGGACGTATGTGGTTCGTCCTCGGTGGAGTCTTATAGGGGAAATCGGTATTTCGTGATGTTCATCGATGATGCAAGCCAAAAGACATGGGTGTATGCGATGAAAAAGAAGTTTGATATGTTTGATATCTTTAAACACTGGATTGTGTAGGTGAAGAACAAAATGGAGCTGAAGGTTAAATGCCTAAAGTCCGATAATGGGGGGATACTACACACAGGAGTTTGAGGTATTTTTCTCGCAAAAGGGTATTCGTTGGTTAAACACGGTACCAGAGACACCACAGGAGAATGGCATCGCTGAAAGGATGAACATGACGATCCTAGAGCGAGTGCGAAACATGACCTTGGATGCAGATGTGCCAAAATTCCTGTAGGCAGCAACGGTCGATGTTGCTGTGTATCTGATCAACAGAAGCCCGGTAAGTGCGCTTGATGGAGGTATTCCAGAGGAAATTTGGTCGGGTATACTGTTCAACTATTCGCACCTTAAAATATTTAGCTGTATTGCGTATTCTTTGATTGATAAGGCAGAAAAGGTGTAAGCTTGACTCCAAATCTAAGAAGTGTGCTTTCATCAGGTATGGTGGAGACGAGTTCGAATATCGGCTGTGGGATTACACAAGTAAGAAAGTAATACGAAACCAGAACGTTGTCTTTGATGAGCATCACTTATATAAAAAAGAAAAGCAAGCCAAAGATGGTACAGTATCTGAGTTCGTGGAGTTAGATGGAACACAAGAAAGCAATCAGGTGCTTACTAAAGAAGATCAGAACTTGGAGGAGACTACAGTGCATGATCAAATTCAAGAACAAGGTGGTGACCATGTTCGGTAACCAGATGTACCAGTTATGAGGAGATCTATGTAAGAAAGGAGGCTACCTGAAAGACTTGTGACCGACTTCATTCTGTACATGGATTTGGGGGAGGCTGAATCCCTTGAAGAGGCGACGCAAGATGGTGCTAGCAAGCAGTGGGAGCGAGCTATGGACGAGGAGATGGATTCTTTGAAGAAGAACCGTATGTGAGACCTAGTGAAACTACCCAAGAGTCAAAAAGCGCTGCTGAATAAGTGAGTGTACAGAATTAAAGATGTGGCTGATGGTGTGAATGTTGGAGATAGTGCCCTCAGAGTCAATTATTGGATCACAGGCACGTGATTGCAATGATTGAGGGAGGACCTATGCCGATAGGACAGTCTTACTCAAGATGATAGTATGCTATCTGGTTTATCTTTATCATCGTGTACTAGTTTAGGTGACCTTACAGGTCACTATTGCACGTTGATAGAGCCCTTAGGATTCTTGCTTGACTGCCAGCAGTATGAGGGCGATCATATACGTGGGAGCTGGGGTCTATAAGCACATCCTTAAACGGTCCCTAGTCGTGGGAGTTTCGAGACAGGGCATCGATACTCCAGAGTAGACTAGTGTATACAATCGAGACCCCGACGAGGGGCGATGGCCGGTCTCACAAGCCACTGGTGTCAGTTGGTTCACCTATGATGTATACATGTGCTCATTGGGTTATGAGTACACCGGACAGGACTCGCCGGGAACATGCTAGTTGGTCTTATACCAGACGTCAGATAGCAGTTCCCTGGTGACATGTGTACAGCTTAGTTCATCGAACTGAGATCGTTATTTGTCTCGTGTGAGTTCCCACTATACTTTGATTACTACCCTACCACACTCAAAGGAGACGTGCAAACAGGTTTGTAGGGTTCCTAGGCACTCTTGTGAAGGTTCAAAAGGCATCAAACATGCCCGGATAAAAATTTAGACGTGCCGAACAACCCAAAGCCGGGATCTTTGCTAGATTATTAGGGTTTAACATGCAAGATGATAACTTTTATCTAAGTGTGAGGGATTACAACCTTTGTAGTCCGCTCCTTCACTTCACAAGTGTCACGCCCCGCTTCCCAGAGTAAGCAAGATTGGGCACGTGACATAGCCAACCATGCTACCTGTGGGTAGGACGCATCCGTCCACAGTCACATTACGGTTGTAAAGATATCAAGAACAGAAAAAATAAACTAAACTAGTACATGTCCAAATCCATAATAACAAGAATCAATGAACAATAAGTGCGGAAGCTAATGATCCAATACAATGAATAAACAGTACGTCCCGTAATGCGGGCTCACATCTGGAAATGAAATGAAAATAAATAAACTAAACCCTAAGGACTCACTGGTCAGCCTGCTGGCTGAAGTACTCCTGCTCGGTCGTCGACAAAGGTACGGAATCTGGGCCATGCAAAACCCAGACGTCAGCGCGTCAAGATATCAAGTATAAAGTATAAACATGGTAATAAGCAATGCAAGTATGAACATGAATAAAGCAATAATGAGAGATAACAAGCAGGGTAATGTGCAATGGTGACTAAGCTGTCCTATCAGGTTTTCTACTCTATAGTCTTTGAAACCAATTGATGAATCGTCGATGTAACTCAATAGTATCCCGTGCGTGCCCGGGACCACGGTCATGACCCTCGGGGCTGGATCCGAGACGTGCCGCTAAGCAGTAAAAGTAGGTAGTAGGATGGACGAGTGATGTCAGCATCATCACTCCCGGACTGGCCAAGCCCGTAAGACTGATCAGAACAATGTATCGAACTGTTGAGTTACAAGTCAGTTTCACCTTTGATTTCCCCATACCCCCAAACTATGTATGTCAGGTCAGGTGTTCAGTAGTCAAGAACTAATGCCAACACAAGTCAAGTAAAAGTAGGTCTGTCTGGATCGACAGCAGGAATGGTTAGGTTTGTCGGCATTAGGCATGAAATCAGGTAACAGGTCAGGTAATGTATAAAGGTGTCATGTCATGTCAAGAGTGTACGGTACCATATCATGTCAAGTAGGAAGTGTAACAGGTCATGTCAGGAAGCACAAGATGTCATGTGGGTGCTCATAATCAAACTATCATAAACATGTGTATAAATAAACAAGCATGAGTACTATTAGAATAATAAACTGGAACATGTAATATGATAGGCAAATAGATATAATTTCAAGGATATGGATGCACAGTTATTGATTAGGGTTACATTTATAGTTCCAATATTAATTAGGATGCAATTTATTAAACATGGAGTATTAATATCACATTATTATGTAGTAATGCGATCTATGGATGCAATTATATTTATCTTAAATGCGATGGATGCAAACGGGTATCCGAAGAGTTATAAAACTATAAAATGGTAGTGTGGGATGTACAACTAAGCAATATGTGATATAAATATTTATATAATAATATTAATATGGATAGCATATTCAAAGCGATTAGTAACTATAAAAGCTGTATTGATTAACCATGCACAAGAAGGTTCCGTTCAGAAATTCAGCGTCACCCTAATTTGTAAAATAGCTTAAAAATAACAAACGTTCTCCAAAAGAGACGTATCTTATACCAAAACAAAGATAATTCAATAAGGTTTTCAGTTTTATAAGTATAAGCATCTCAGGTTATCCCTACAAAAAGTTATGAATATTCAAAGTTGAAAGTTTGCTGCTGGAATTTCCCTGGACAGCAGTTTAAAGGCATTTTCATTTGCATTTTACGTTATTTAAACAATTTATTTTGCAAGTAAATATTTCATAGAGTTATAGTATTCTGAATTAGCTTCGTAACGAACTAAAGAACGTATACTAATGATTTTTCTATGATTTATAATGAATTTTATAAGATAAGGTGTACAGTAAATTTCAGATTTGTCATATCCGATTTTTCAACGACATTTCATATGTAAACTATAAGATTTTCAAATGTATAATATTATAAAATGAAGATTATAAAAGTATATAGCATGTAGCAAGATTAACTTGCCTCGATGGGTCGCAAATCGGGAAAACGGAACGTTAACCGTCGGCGGGGAAAACTCGCGACGGCGCACGGTTCACGGAATGAACCCAAACGACGAACAAAGGAACCACACGGGTCGGGGTATCTCGCTGGAACGTCGAGAAACGTCACCGGCACGACGGAATTCCGGCAACAAAAGAACAGTTAAAACAAATGAGAAACGAGACATGAAGCAAGAAGAGAAAAATGATAAAGAGAAGTACGAGAGAATATATGAGGGAGAGGGAGAGAGAGGAAAAAGTGGAGAGAGAGAGAGAGAAAGTGGGGCCCACGGGGTTAAAGGGGGGGTTGCGATTGGCTGAGAGAATAAATTAAGAAGGATATAAAGATTGTAAAAATATTATATGGTTAACTTAAAGATTTAAAAGATAGGTAATGAACAGTAAGATATCAGGTTAGTTAGAAAAATATATGCGATGGTTTTAATAATATTAAAATTTAGGATTTTGGTGCCAAATGAAACATTTCCAAATTGCGTCCGGGTTGGATCCAAAAATTCGAAATTCAAATAATAGGATTTTAGGCGGGTTCCAAATTTTAAAATGAAATGTTTTATGATTAAAAAGCATACTCCCAAAACGGACACACGCACGTGCACGTAGCCATCCAAACTCGCCCGTTTCACTGAACGGGACGAGAATACAATGCACGGACGCTACCACGAGGCTAAGGGTGTCAAGTAGGCCAAGAAGAATATTTTCAATTTTATTTTGGGTGCTAAAATTTGTTATATGCAGAATGACTTAGCCGGTTAAAATTGTGCAATAAGAACCAAACAAGCAAGATAAATGAAATGAGCAATGCCAAACACTCAACCAGTAACAGAAATAGTATTATTGGGCTCGGGTGTTACAACAAGCTCCGAGTAGAAGTCCCTTTGCCGCGATCCACGATCTCCCGGACTCATGAGAGGCTCCACGACTCGAACGATCCATGCTAGCTCGAAGTATTCCAAATCTCCGATGATCTACTTCGAAGTTGCAAAGACTCAAGCTTTCTCACTCAAAAGAGATGAACACACTAATCCCATGGGCTAGATGAGATGAGGATGAGAGAGTAGTAATTTTGCTTTCTTTTTATATCATTTTCTCATATTTATTCATCACTTAAGGATTTTCTAGCAAGCTTTTCAAGAGAGAAGAAGATGATAATGGAAAAGATTATGATAAAATCCTTTTGTGATGAATAGAAATAAAAGTATATGATTGAAGTATTAACCATGGTCAAGGATGAGTGGCTAATAATGTGTAGAGAAACAACTAGAGTTAGGGTTTGGTTGGGTTAAAATGTGTCATCAACAAATATCTTAACCAAGACAAAAGAAGTTGCTTCTAGAAGGTGCATGAAGCTACTAACCCTAATCAAACCCTAACCTCAATTAATCATCCTTAAAAATGTTTAACAATTAATCATATCATGTCACAATAATATATATCACATATATATTATATATTTGCAACAAAAGAAAATAATACAATTAACATATATCGCATATATATCAATGTATCATCCAGTGAGAAAATGAAATAATAAAGCGAGCCAATATTAGATAATGTAATAATATATCATATATATTATTATACATTAAATCATCGAATCAACACTTGATCCGACGATCCGGCTATATCAAATATTACCGACTAATATATCATGTACCGATTCATCGAATCAACACTTGATCCGATGACCAGGTTCATAACTAAATATCGCGAGAATATAATACGATATCCCATATCGCATCATTCTCGGTCCTGCACATATCACATATGTGCCTCTACTCCGTTTCGCCTGAGCCAAAAAACCTCTGTGTAGGACTCTAAAGAATCGTCAATACGCCGGTAGAAGGTGATGATCATATCAAACACCCACAAGCTGCAAGCGGTCAGCTAAACGTAACAGCCACCTAGGTATTGAGCGATCAGAAGATCAACAAGCTAGCCTGTGCGTTCTCCTGTGAATCCAACCAGTAACACTCCCGTACAGTCCGGTCTGTTCGTCTGATATGTCGCATATCAAGTCTAGGGGTGGTATACGTCAGACCCCAGTAACCGATAAGTCGTGTCGATGTGTGGCTTATAACGGGTCGAGAAACTACTAGTAACACTTACCAGTAAATCTCCATATCAGCCCTGGCCAGGGACTTCCAGTTATAGCCAATCGAACACAGCACAACATCAACTCCCTATACCGGGAGAGACGAATCCCCTCCTATCGCTCATTGCCTCCATGTGATTTGGGACTGTACCCAAAAGCCACCGTTTTGCACACCCTCTTGGACGTGGTAAGGTGGAAATCAAAGCACAGTGGGAATCACACAAGACTCTATGACGATCTCGGGTCTACAGACTACCCTGTACCAGTGTCACCGGAGAACTGCCATCTGACGTGTGGTATATCAGCATCTGGGAGTTCTCGGCGAGTCCGTCCAGTGTACCCAGTCTCCACTGAGCACCCGTACACCATCTCTGATGTCTAACACCGATGGATATGGGATCATCCATCGCCCATCATATGGGTGAAGATGCGTATACGCTAGTCTACTCTGGTGTATCGATGCCCTGTCTCGATATACCCTCGACTAGGAACAGTTATAGGATGTACTCATCGACTACCGCGGCCCCACTAGTATGATCTCATCATAGTCCCAGTAGTCGAGTACAGATCCTAAGGGCTTTATCAACATGTGAGAGTAAAACAGTAAACCAATACAAGTCAACATGTTAAGATAAAGTGAAACCAAATAGCATACTATCATGACGAGCAAGAAAGTCATCTCTATATATATCCAAGCATCCATTATAATATACATCATATGTACAACAATGGCCTCTAGGGCATATACATAACTAACAATCTCCCACTTGCATTAAGACCAGCTGCTGTAGTATCGCATACCTAGCATCCCGAATAATCTCTCAAACTGTATCTGGGGAATAGCCTTCGTGAATGGATCCGCAGTGTTGTCCTTCGTATCTACTCTCCTGATCTCGATCTCCCGGCGATCAACTATCTCCCTGATCAGGTGATACCGCCTCAGAATATGTCTGGACTTTTGATGGGACCTGGGTTCCTTGGCTAAAGCCACAGCTCCATTGTTATCGCAATACAGAGGTATTGGATGCTCAATGGATGGAACCACTCCAAGTTCAGTAATGAACTTCTTGATCCAGACAGCCTCTTTGGCAGCATCGTTGGCAGCGATGTATTCAGCCTCCATCGTCGAGTCTGCAACGGTATCCTGTTTGGAACTCTTCCAACATACCGCCCCTCCATTGAGAGTAAAGACAAAACCCGAATGCGACTTAGAATCATCCTTATCACTTTGGAAGCTGGAATCGGTAAAGGACTCCACCTGGAGTTCTCCGTTACCATACACCAAGAACATCTCCTTAGTCCTTCGCAAGTACTTGAGAATGTTCTTCACAGCTGTCCAGTGACTCTCTCCAGGATCTGCTTGATACCGACTCACTACACTCAGTGAGTATGCTACATCGGGTCTGGTACATAGCATCGCATACATGATAGAGCCTACTGCCGAAGCATAGGGTATCCCTTGCATGCGAGCTCTCTCCAAATCAGTCTTGGGAGACATCTCTTTGGAGAGAGTGAGTCCAGAGATCGTGGGTTGGTTCCCACGCTTGGATTCTTCCATACTAAACCTCTTTAGTATGGTGTCAATGTACCTGGATTGGGACAATCCCAGTATCCGTTTAGATCTATCTCTATAGATCATGATTCCCAATATGCAGGAGGCATCACCTAGATCTTTCATTGAGAATCTCTGTGATAAGAAGAGCTTGACTGATTGCAGCATAGGAATATCATTTCCTATCAAGAGTATGTCATCCACGTACAATACGAGGAAGACAACCTTACCCTTTGCTACCTTCTTATAGATACAAGGTTCATCTATATTTTTGATGAAGTCAAACTCTTTGACTACAACATCAAAACAGATGTTCCAACTCCGCGATGCTTGCTTTAACCCATAAATGGATTTAAGCAGCTTGCACACCTTTCCGCTGCTCCCACTATCTACGAAGCCCTCTGGCTGAGTCATGTACACGCACTCTTCTAAATCACCGTTTAGAAAGGCGGTCTTAACATCCATTTGCCAGATTTCATAGTCATGGTATGCAGCAATGGCAAGTAAGATCCGGATGGACTTAAGCATAGCCACTGGAGAAAAGGTTTCGTCATAATCCACACCTGGTCGTTGAAGAAAACCCTTTGCTACAAGTCTAGCTTTGAAAGTCTCAACTTTTCCATCTACACCAAATTTCTTTTTAAAAATCCACTTGCTCTCAATGGGTTTTACCCCTTCAGGAGCATTTTCCAAAATCCATACTTTATTGGTGTACATGGATTCCATCTCAGATCGCATTGCATCCAGCCATTTCACGGAGTCACCACTCGTGATGGCCTGCTCGAAACTAGTCGGGTCATCATCATCCATGATGCAATCCTCGCTTCCACCATCAATGAGAAAACCGTAGTATCTCTCAGGTGGACGAGAAACCCTACTAGATCTGCGGAGAGGCTGGGGTTCGTCGGGTACTACTGAATCCTCCGGTTCTACTAAATCATCTGTCGTAGTTTGTGTTGCTGGAACCTCTTCCAGTTCTACCTCATTGCCATCAATTTCTTTCATAAGAAAACCCTTTTCTAAAAAGGTGGCATGTCGAGAAACAAACACTTTTTGTTCCTCGGAGTGGTAGAAGATATACCCTCGCGAATGCTTGGGATATCCAATAAACTTACATAGGACAGACCTTGCCTCGAGCTTGCCCGGATTTTGTGTTTTAACATAGGCCGGGCAACCCCATATCTTAATAAAATTAAGATATGGTCTCTTCCCTTCCCATATCTCATATGGGGTGGTAGGCACAGATTTGGTAGGAACTTTATTCAGTATGTATGCCGCTGTCTCAAGCGCATACCCCCAGAAGGAAATAGGTAACTCAGCATCGCTCATCATAGAGCGCACCATATCTAATAGGGTGCGATTCCTCCGCTCATATACACCGTTGTGCTGTGGTGTATAAGGAGGAGTAAGCTGAGAGATAATCCCATTCTCTTTTAGATAATCTAAAGAATCACCGCTTAAGTATTCACCTCCTCGATCAGATCGAAGAATCTTAATACTTTTGCCCGTTTGGTTCTCTACTTCGTGCTTATATTCTCTGAATTTCTCAAAAGCTTCAGACTTGTGTTTCATCAGAAACACATGTCCGTATCTAGAGAGATCGTCAGTGAATGTAATGAAGTAGGAAGAACCGTTCCTGGCATGCGTAGACATGGGACCGCATACATCACTATGTACCAGTCCTAAGAGTTCGGTAACTCTTTCTCCGTGTCCACTAAACGGAGCTTTGGTCATTTTTCCTTTGAGACATGAATGGCAAGTATCATAAGATGATAATTCGAACGGATTCAAATAACCATCTTTATGCAACTTAGCCAGTCGTGTCGCATTGATATGACCAAGTCTACAATGCCACAAGTAGGATTCGTTCATTTCTGAACTTTTCCTCTTGTGTGTGTTTTGTATATTCAGGACTGTATTCTGATTTAGAATGAATATGCCATTATGTAACGAGCCTGATGCAATCAACTTTTGATCTAGGAATATGTTCATAACATTATCCTTTACTACAAAATTATATCCTTCTTTACTTAATAAAGAAACTGATATAATGTTGCACATCATGTTCGGTATATAATAACACTCATTCAGAATCAGTGTATTATGACTTGGTAATACAAGGTGATATTCGCCAACTGCTTTGGCTACAATACTTGCACCGTTCCCTACTTGAACGGAATGATCACCTTTTCCTAGTTCTCTACCTTTTCGCAGCCCATGTAACAATTTACATATGTGGGATCCTGATCCGGTATCTAATACCCAGGACATAGGATGAACTGAGAAACAGTTCTCAATAACTAACACACCTGAAGAAGATGCATCAACATGCATGTTCTTTTGGGCGGCTTGAGAATCCAGATATTCTCCTGTTTCCTGTTCAGTCTTACAACTCTTATAAGAAAGAACGGGTCTAACGTTCCCTTGCTCAGTACAATAATTGGGTTCAGTCAATACATCCATATTATTATCTTGATTATGGCATGACATGGTCGCTACCTGGAGAGAGAGAGAAGAAAACACTTTAGCGTATGCTCTTGCAAGATTAGATTGGTTATTATCTTATCTAATCAGGATGTCTCCCACTGGTTTTATCAAATCTACCTTAAAACCTAAAAAGGTAATATTAGCCGGGATTAATTACACCCTACAATTTCGTCAATCTTTCAGCCAGATTAGTGTCGGTACTTTGAGGGAGGTTCCCCGTGCTTTCGCACGGACCTAATTAAAGTAAACCTCGTTTTTCCAGAGGCGTAACCCCGTTAACACTTTTCTAGACACCTACTTGAATGACTAATTGTCCTGTGTAAAACTCTCCCAGGAGTAACACTTACTCGCAGTGGGTATCGGGATCCAACTATCTCATAGAAGGTATGCAATCTCATTGCAAATTTCAACACTTGAAATTCTCGATAATATTTTTACCCCTAGCGTCCCATGACCTTGACGGAGGCCAAACTACCCATAGGGCGCTAGTCAAGTTCAACTCGTCATTTCTTGATTGAATTAAACCCACTCGTACGACCCTTGACGGAGGCTAAACTACGCCGTACGAATACCTTAATCCAATCGCATCATATGCTAGCAGATAAGCACTAGTTAGCTACCGTACACTACGCCTTGACGGAGGCCAAACAACCGCAGCACGAATACTAAGTAGTACTAATCTGAAATCACGGAGGGTTACGCAGGTTTTTCAGAAAACCCTGAGCGTAATGAACTTGATATCGTCGTAGAATCGAGTAGTTTTTGAAAAGGAGTGTTTTTGAGGCTTTTCTTAGTTTCGCTAAAGGGGTCACTCCAGGTGAAGGGATCGTCGGCCCTTTCCTCATCGAATAAGGTGCAGGATATATCATATATACCGCTGTGCAAAGCAAAACACTAAAAGCAATCAAAAGACAAACCGAGTTTTGTAGCATCTGTCAGTTTTGCTAAAGGAGTCACTCCCGGTGAAGGGATCTCGGTCCTTTCCTCATCGAATAAGGTGCATGATATATCGTATATATAACTGTGCAAAGCAAAACTGTAGCTACCCCTTTTATAAAGTTTTGATTCTACAACATCTTTAGGTTTCTTTTCCTTTTATTAATCTTATTAATAAAAATCCCATCAGCTTATGCTTCCTAAGCATCACAGAAGAAACGAAAGCAGTAATATTTATATATCAGCATATATATATATAATATAAGCATTCATCTCAGGCAGTAATATGATCTCATCACAGAACATTGCAGCAGAAGAACATATATGAAATATTGGATATACTAGGACGTCCGTGTTTTTAATACGAGCCTGTATAAAACACGGATTCCACGGTCGCAACGAATAGCCAAACCCACATCCCAAGACCCCTACGAGAGCGGCAAGTAACACTGCCAATTCTAGGGTTAGGAGACCTGGTCTCGACTCCTCGAGATGGCCTCCAACTGGACCCTAGAACCCGGTTACTTGTGCTCCCTTCCTTGGGTCTACCTAATGCGGAAAAGTAAATAATATACACTGGTGACAGCAACCGCAACCTGGAAGTGCCCCAAATAAAAGAATATTACATTACAAATGAATTTTACATGAATGAAAATAAAAACCCTCATCTCACATAAAACCCCCGGCTATTCTGAACGCGACGATCCAATATAACATATCACAGCAACACATAATATCTCATATCATCAACGTAAGTAAATATGTGCATCCCAATTGTCGTTGACATATAGCAACGAAACCGGCGATATCACATATTACACTTACGGTCACAGAAAAGAAAGTGTAAAACTACAACATTTGGAATCCACAATCACTTTAGACATCGTAAATCCGAAATATCACATACTTCGCATTTCATGCCTAACTCTATGAATTCCACATATTGTATCACATTCCAGATAAATAGACAGTATTAAACTTTCCGAACAGATAATCAAATACCCAAAATTTCCCAAAGTGCTCAACACTTGAGCGGAGTTCAAATAATCCCAGAATATGTCACAGTACCGGTGATCCAGCCGTAGAAGGGTCAAGCCAACGCCTCACATGTGGCACGCCGTACTGCCCCAAACCCGAAGGTTCAAAAGGCAGTTCAAGACGGTCACATAATCGAGTTAAGGTTTGTTGTCTTCTAGAGGGTCCACCGCTTAACTTGTACAATTTTTCCGAAAGATTTAAACCCGATAAAAATTCAACACTTGAAAGTTTTACGTGTCGGGAAACAGTAAGTTAATGATATCCGTTCAAATAGTTTAACAGTTTCTAAATATCCGGAAAGAAATACGAATTTAAAATTTCCAATCGAGTCTACTATTACAAAACAAACCCCAGAATTTTCAACACCTGAAACAGATTAAAAATACCCAGAAGCATCAACAAGCACCTACGGACATTACCATAAAAGCCACGTGTCACAATCCTATCAATCCGCCGCGGAACCGCCGCGCAAGGCATGCTTGCGCCGCGGTTCCGCCGCCGTTTGATCGAATTGGGGGCTCGGGTTTTATGGTAATTCTTAGAATTCCCTGCTGATTTTTTTACATATTTTTAATTCAGAAAAATCCTAAAATTTAGAAAATTTCCAGAGAGAGGTCTAGTTTCGTCGTTTCGGGTTCGATCGGAGTTTTAACTTCGTAAACACATCGCCTAATGCTCTAGCTAGGTTCTGATACCACTGTAGGGTTCCTAGGCACTCTTGTGAAGGTTCACAAGGCATCAAACATGCCCGGATAAAAATTTAGACGTTCCGAACAACCCAAAGCCGGGATCTTTGCTAGATTATTAGGGTTTAACATGCAAGATGATAACTTTTATCTAAGTGTGAGGGATTACAACCTTTGTAGTCCGCTCCTTCACTTCACAAGCTCCGAGTAGAAGTCCCTTTGCCGCGATCCACGATCTCCCGGACTCATGAGAGGCTCCACGACTCGAACGATCCATGCTAGCTCGAAGTATTCCAAATCTCCGATGATCTACCTCGAAGTTGCAAAGACTCAAGCTTTCTCACTCAAAAGAGATGAACACATTAATCCCATGGGCTAGATGAGATGAGGATGAGAGAGTAGTAATTTTGCTTTCTTTTTATATCATTTTCTCATATTTATTCATCACTTAAGGATTTTCTAGCAAGCTTTTCAAGAGAGAAGAAGATGATAATGGAAAAGATTATGATAAAATCCTTTTGTGATGAATAGAAATAAAAGTATATGATTGAAGTATTAACCATGGTCAATGATGGGTGGCTAATAATGTGTAGAGAAACAACTAGAGTTAGGGTTTGGTTGGGTTAAAATGTGTCATCAACAAATATCTTAACCAAGACAAAAGAAGTTGCTTCTAGAAGGTGCATGAAGCTACTAACCCTAATCAAACCCCTAACCTCAATTAATCATCCTTAAACATGTTTAACAATTAATCATATCATGTCACAATAATATATATCACATATATATTATATATTTGCAACAAAAGAAAATAATACAATTAACATATATCGCATATATATCAATGTATCATCCAGTGAGAAAATGAAATAATAAAGTGAGCCAATATTAGATAATGTAATAATATATCATATATATTATTATACATTAAATCATCGAATCAACACTTGATCCGACGATCCGGCTATATCAAATATTACCGACTAATATATCATGTACCGATTCATCGAATCAACACTTGATCCGATGACCAGGTTCATAACTAAATATCGCGAGAATATAATACGGTATCCCATATCGCATCATTCTCGGTCCTGCACATATCACATATGTGCTTCTACTCCGTTTCGCCTGAGCCAAGAAACCTCTGTGTAGGACTCTAAAGAATCGTCAATACGCCGGTAGCAGGTGATGATCATATCAAACACCCACAAGCTGCAAGCGGTCAGCTAAACGTGACAGCCACCCAGGTATTGAGCGATCAGAAGATCAACAAGCTAGCCTGTGCGTTCTCCTGTGAATCCAACCAGTAACACTCCCGTACAGTCCGGTCTGTTCGTCTGATATGTCGCATATCAAGTCTAGGGGTGGTATACGTCAGACCCCAGTAACCGATAAGTCGTGTCGATGTGTGGCTTATAACGGGTCGAGAAACTACTAGTAACACTTACCAGTAAATCTCCATATCAGCCCTGGCCAGGGACTTCCAGTTATAGCCAATCGAACACAGCACAACATCAACTCCCTATACCGGGAGAGATGAATCCCCTCCTATCGCTCATTGCCTCCATGTGATTCGGGACTGTACCCAAAAGCCACCGTTTTGCACGCCCTCTTGGACGTGGTAAGGTGGAAATCAAAGCACAGTGGGAATCACACAAGACTCTATGACGATCTCGGGTCTACAGACTACCCTGTACCAGTGTCACCGGAGAACTGCCATCTGACGTGTGGTATATCAGCATCTGGGAGTTCTCGGCGAGTCCGTCCAGTGTACCCAGTCTCCACTGAGCACCCGTACACCATCTCTGATGTCTAACACCGATGGATATGGGATCATCCATCGCCCATCATATGGGTCAAGATGCGTATACGCTAGTCTACTCTGGTGTATCGATGCCCTGTCTCGATATACCCTCGACTAGGAACAGTTATAGGATGTACTCATCGACTACCGCGGCCCCACTAGTATGATCTCATCATAGTCCCAGTAGTCGAGTACAGATCCTAAGGGCTTTATCAACATGTGAGAGTAAAACAGTAAACCAATACAAGTCAACATGTTAAGATAAAGTGAAACCAAATAGCATACTATCATGACGAGCAAGAAAGTCATCTCTATATATATCCAAGCATCCATTATAATATACATCATATGTACAACAATGGCCTCTAGGGCATATACATAACTAACAAGGTTTTAGTTGGGTATAGTCCCGATCCACATGGAGGCAGTGAGCGGATCTTTAGGGGTTCGTCTCTCCCGGTATTGGGGGTGAGGTCGCGCTTTGTCTAGGAGAGCCATTACACGAAGTCCTTGGCCAAGGCAGGAGATTTACTGGTAGGTATTCCAGTAGTATCTCAGGGTGTTCTGGGCTACACTCTGACACGATTTGTACCGCTTTTGGGGGTCTGACTTTTACCAACCCCCTAGGCCCGCCATACGATGCTCATAGACGAACGGACCGGACTGTACGGATATTGTCACTGACAGGCTCAGTAGAGTGTCAGGATGAGTTCTCTCATTGACGTCCCTTTCGGTCAATAGCTAGTGGCCCGTTACATATGGCTAATACCTCTGACACGCTAGTGGTTAAATCCACAGCCAAAAGTATTGACGAGTCTTTAGAGTCCCCTACAGACAGTTTCTCAAGTTTCGGGCGAAACGCTGTAGAGGCCGTATGGAGATATAGCAGGGTTCGATCATATACGTACGGTATTGCACGGATCATGATCGGACGGATAATACTAGCGGGCTTTGGTTTAAGCCGGATCCTAGTATTGTACAGTGTATATTTTGTCTCATTGTATTTGTATTCGGTCAGAATACAAATGCGGGTATGTATATACAGTCACGGGGTTTTCCTGTAATTTATTACGGGATCGATTTTTTGAAGTTGCCAGTTTGCTTTCCGTTTCGGCCATTTTCCTTTATTTCTTTCTTTGGCTGAAAATTGGTGGAGGATGGCTTATTTGCAAATGTGCAAATGAGCATTGTGGAGGGTGGTCTTTGTAAATGGTTGCTTCATGATTGTGCACCATCTCTTGACTTATTTTATTCATCATGGCTTGACCTTTGGAGTTATGATGGTTGATGGAGTGTTGGATTTTGTTGGTGATGATTTCTTCTCATCATCACTTTTTCTCTTTCTTGCATTATTCCTTTAGGCTCACTCCCTCTTCTCATTTTCTTCATGCCAAGATGGCCGGCCATTTTGATAAGGGTCTGTCCAAAATTTGTGTGTGGGAATTTTTTCCCTTCTTGCTACAAAAATTCCCTAGTTCATTGCAAAAAAGTTGATATCTCATTCCTCCATCAAAAAGGACAACTTCTACTAACCCCAAGAGACAAACCATCCTACACTTCATCTACAGTATCCTTGGGCACGTCGACTCGCCAACTTCGTGCCCGAGTTGCCTCGGTCCAGAGGTGGGAGCCCGTAAAAGAACCCGGCGATCTGGTGCCCTTCCGACGAGGAGATGAAGACCGGAGATTCCGTGGGTAGATCGGGACGACGACGAGAAGACCGAAGGACACGGATCGCTCGGTAATATCTCCCTACCCCTTCTCTTGTTAGCTAGGAGTAGGTTAATGGCCCGATCCGGAATTTTAGTGCACGGTGGTGCCGGTTTTAAAGTTAAAGAAAAGTATCGTTTCCGCATTTAGGCCTCGGATTGACGGCCGGGGTGCCGCCGTGTACTTACACTGGTATCAGAGCCACGCCATTAACCTATTCTAGCTTGCTCTAATATGTTTAAAACTTTGATCGAACAAATTTCCAAAAAGCCCGATTTCCATTTGCATCAGTTTCTGTCGAATTTTTTTTGGCTCGAATTTTTTTTCAGTGTGTTGCAGAAATACGTGCAGGGAATTCTAAGCATTCTGGAAAAATTCGATGCACTGATTCATCAGTAGGACCGCGGAACCGCGGCCAAACCCCTGTTGTGGCCGCGATTTCGCGGCAGGAAAGTGAAATCAATGCATCAGGTTTTTACAGTGGACTTCGGAGTTGAAAATGAGGTTTTTGGAATATTCTTTTTGGGCCCAAATTTTCTTTGAGTGCTACAGTTGTGCTTGGGGCCCACTTCGGTAAATTTTAGTCGATCAAAAATTTTAAACATGTTAGTTCACAGTATTTACATTATATATGCGACCGTGAATGTCATTTGATCGGTAAATCCTGTCTAACTGCTATAGCCCTTTTAGACGGATTTGCGAACGTGACATTCACGTTGATATTCTGTGTTGTGCTGTGATGTTGCGGATTGTCGTGGTGGATAGCCTGGATGCAATGTTAGTACAGTTTTGATATTATTATGTACATTTGATATTGCGGGGCGAGCGTCCGACATGTGGACTGCCGTCACAGCCTGTTTGTATATTATTCTTTTGGGGTACGACCGGGGTGAGGTCGATGTACCCGTTGTATGTATATTTTACTTTCTGTACTAGGACTACCCCGCGGAGGGGTGTACGGATAGCCAGGTTCTAGAGGGCAACGGGCCCGCATCTCATGGCGTTGAGACGGAGGGGGCCTCACTCTAGAATTGGCAGGCTATTCGCCGCACTCGTAGGGGGTACAGGTTGACCCAAGGAGGGGTGCCCAAGTTACCGGATTCCGTGAAGTGCTGGGTGGTCCATTCACGTTGCTGAAGGGGGCTGCCTTGCTTCAGGTTTTGGCGGGTAACTTGCCGCGCCCGTAGGGGTCTAGGATTTCATTGCACAGGCTATCCACACGACCAGGGGAACATCGGGTTTCAGTAGCGGCTCTGTGAAACCCGAGGATCCCAGATATCTGTATTGTTCTGTGATGCTTATTACATTTCTGTGATGCTGCATTTTATCACGCCTTGAGCGAATATTATATATTGATATATATACTAGTAGATATTTTATATGTTTTGCATCCGCGCTAGTCCAGTCCCCGCTCTGTCGTTAGTTAAGTAACCTAACGGGTAATGACGGGACCCAGTGGCGAATGCGGATGACATATACGTACATCATTATTTTCGTTCTTTATTGGTGTGATCAATTGATGGGACTGCGTTGATTCGGATCAATGCAAGCTAAACAAACCTATTCTAATGTTGTTGGAACTTTTTTCAAAAAGCTGTTATTGCAAAGGCATTCTCTTTTGTTTTGCACAGTGATATTCGGTTATGAATATCCAGCACCTCAGTCGATGAGGCAAGGGCCGAGATCCCTTCACCGGGAGTGACCCCTTGGACAGAAGTTTGCGTCAGGGAAATAACTTCACTATAGTCGATTACTTTTGCTTTGCATCGTGGTATTCAGTTGGAATATCCTGCACCTTATTCTACGGGGAAAGAGCCGAGATCCCTTCACTGGAAGTGACCTCTTTAGCAAAGGTTTTCGTCACTATATTTTTATAAAGCTATCTGGTTCCTTCAACGATATCAAGTTCATTACGTTAAAGGTTTTTCGCCAAAAACCATTCGTAGCCCTCCGTCATTTCAGAAAGGTAGCACTTAGTATTCATGGTATGTATGTTGGCCTTCGTCAAGGCATAGTGTATGGTAGCTATTTGTTACTTTTCTGTAGCATAGATAGATGCATTGGTTTGGGACAGTCGTACTACTATTTTGGCCTTCGTCAAGGGTATGTACGGGTGGGTTCAAATTAACCTGGATAATGACGGGTAGAACTTGACATGTGACTTATGATATGTTGGCCTTCGTCAAGGTCATAAGAGTATAGGGTAAAAATCACATCGGGAGTTTCTAAAGAAACTGAAATTTGCTAGATATGCGCATACCTTCTGGAGTGTGATAACATGAGCGGATTCCGTCACGTTATCATGCGATGATAGTTGGATCCCGATTCCCACTGATGAGTTGGTTTACTCTTCGGGTGATCCCGACTAATTCTTCTTTCAGGTTTGGAGGAGAATTTGACGGTACAGTGGGAGGTTTCCTGATTAGATAAATTGGTAACCATTCTGATCTAGGTTAGAGTGCACGCTGAGTGTTTCTTTTCTCTCTCTCTTTGGCAGTGACCATGACCCGACCCTAGACTATGACTTAGTGACCAAAATTAACCGAACCTTCTTAAACACTGGCTTTTGGATTGTCAGAGTTGCATACCTCATTGCCACTCCTACTCTTACCCTTTTTCTCCAGGATACCCCGTATTACTACGAACGTCCACTTCTATTGGACAAAACCATCGTATGGTTATATACGAACTCGAAGGAATTTATTCGAGGATGGTTTCCGGTTCTGGAGAAAACGAATAGGACTATTCAGTTGTCTTTTCCTTTTACCTTCTCTCAGGTTGCGAGTACTCCTTGGTTTAGGAGATAGTACACCTATTACGCAAATTGGATAGTCTTCTTCCAAACCATAGGCAGGTGCCGAATGGTAGGGAATGAAGAAAACCAATTAGCCTAATGATGGTGTACAGAAGGTATTATGTTAAGACAAATAAAGGGATTAGTAAGAGGGCAAAGTATATTGCGACTGCTATTCATGACCAAACCAAGTATTTCTTCGCCAATCCTAAATCACCTTTGTATTTCTCCAGAACACTCCGTATCACTATGAAGATCCACAGTTTATTGGATACTCCATCGTATGGTTATATACGAACTCGAAAGGAACTTGTTCCAGTTCGGGGATGGACTCTGGTTTAGGAGAAATAGGAATAAGGTTTATTCAGGTATCTTTTATCTTTACCTTCTCTCATGTAGCGAGTGCTCCTAGGATTAGGACAGTACACCCATTATGCTTATTGGATAGTCTTCTTCCAAACCATAGGCTGGTGCCGAACAGTAGGGAAGGAAGAAAACCATTTGGCCTAAAGGGGTGTGCAGAAGGTAACGACTAAAGACATATAAAGGGATTTGGAGAGGTGGCAAAGAAATATACGGTTACAGTTGTGAATCTGGATAACGGAAGAGGCATTACTAGGAATACCAGGATACCCAATCGAAACATTTCAATATTTCAGTTTCGCTGTGTACTGTTAAAAGAAAACTGATTTCCCAATTAGACACTTGCTCCAGGGTATGTATTTACCAGGTATGTTTCTCACATCTGTATGGTTTTACAGATGATGAGTGGGAGTAAGTTATTGGGAATTAGGTGATCATCCTCATTATATCGGAATTCGTTGTAATTGGTGATATTTGAGGAAATCGCCTGGGTTGTTTGCTGGACGGCAAATATTTGGTTTTGAATATCCGTCGTTGTGCACCAATTTCAAATTGATATATCTGTACGTCTATTTTTATAGAGTGAGATATAACTTTTTGAAATTATGCCTATGACATTTACCTATATCAGTGGATGGTTAGGTAAGGAGTATTAAACAGCGGTGTAATTCTTCATAACCATAGTACAGTTTTCAACTTACGACACACAACGAATGAGTTATTGGACTCAGGGGACTTATACAGAGTATTGTATGTTGTCCAGTGTCCATTAGGACAGAGGGGTTGGTCCTCGTACTATATTTGGTTTACTTATGACTTCTCTAGTTTTTAGACAAGTGTTTCGTAGAAACACGAGGTCTGAGTTTTGAGAAATTATGGGTATATGAATAAAGTAGAGGACCAGGTATTGCAAGTATCAGGATTCTTCAAGGTGATCGAAAATGTAGATACTTGTGAATGGTATTCAGTTGATAGTAATGATTAAGAGAACTTGCTTCTCTTTCGGATTACTCATAATTGGAAGTATTCCTAAGTTGAGTAACACTGATCGGCCTCTCTCCATTTAGTTGACATGCACTGGAGACAGCTGCATGATTTGAATCTGCTTCAATTAAATCAGCGCCTCTGTTTCTGTATTGGATATAGAACAGTTCATATCTTGACGTTGTTAAGGTACGGGGAGTTGTCCGGCTTATGCTTAAAACCAGACTCTGGATAACACAATGCACGTTTCTGTAATGGCTGTTTGTGGGTTGACCCAGGCTATGACGAGGGTTGACTTTCTACCACCTGGAAGATCAATAGTGATATTGTTCTGGACTCGCCGCAGTTTTAAGTAAAATGGATTTTTTAGAAAACAGTAGTGGGAGTATGGTAGAACTGGAAGTGATTCCAGAACCGCAAACGATTACTGAAGATTTGATAAGAACCTAAAGATTCAATCTGATTTGACATTCCATTGGCCACTCCGCAGATATGGTGGGTAACCTCGGACACTCGAGAGGTACTTCGGTATGCTCAAAGACGGTGACAGGGAGGTTCTTGTTTACCCAGACTTGCCATTGCTGTTGTTCCAGACTGTGAGACCCGACAGGAGGATGAGTATAGCGTCGTTCTAAACTAGCTTTAGAAGTGTACGTTTATATGACTCCGCCAGAGGGTTGTCGTAATCAGTGGGAGCAGCGGAAGCATTGGTGGATAACAGGCTTATGTCTATTTATAGACTAAAGCAGATATAGCGGAGATAGATCATCTATTTCTGACGTGACAGTCATAGGTTTGACTTCATCAGAATAGGGGATGGATCTGTTAAGAAGGTAGTAGCGTGTGATGTCCTGGTATTTGGATGACATACACAGAGTAGGAAGTGAAATTCCTTTACTACGGTCGGTTATAGTTTGGTCGTCACACAGTGGTTTCTCCACAAAGGAAATGGATTTCATATCAGACATTCTGGTTACTGGATCTATGGTTTTAGATCTAGATTTGGATAGTTTCCTAATCAAGGTACTTAGACAGCATTCTAGAGGTGCTTTAGAATGGACAACTCCTGGCATAGTGGTGTACCTGCAGGTGATGGAGTCACCCTCTCTAAAGGTGTCTTACAGACTAAAGGGGAGAGGGATGTGCATGATTGGCAGATCACTTGCTTAGGCAATTGAGTCAATCATGAGATGTCAAGTACCACATCAGATGTTGTTTTTGGAGTAGGCGCAATAAGTTGATATTGATCCAATCCTGGAGAGACATTCGGAAGCAATTTTAGAACATAAGTGGATGTTCTAGGGATATGATAACAACAGCTTCTTTTGGGAGACAGTTATCATTCCAGGCTTCCAAGGTGACCTAGATGACAGAGTGGTTGTCAGAGTTATAGTTTTCCTTCTGACCAGGGGCAGTATTTTGGACAGGTGGTCCAAGGGGATACTGAGGGAGGCATGACGCAGGATACTAATTAAGTTCAGTTGACGATACAGTCTAAGAAGTTTGGATTTGGAGTTCATTTATGAGCTAGGTCCCATCATATATCCAGACATATTCTAAGACAGGTATTGCTCATTTCGGGAGATGGCTTTCTCCGCGAACTTGAGATAAAGAGAGACATAGAAAAAAACATCAAAGCGGATCCACTCACTGAGGCTATTCCTCGAACGCAATAGTTTCGCAAACGGGTTTTGTGAGACTGACAAGTAGAGGAGTTGGGTGTTCGGTATCATACGGGCTATGAGTATGCGACATCGCAATAATTAGCCTTGAGTGCAAGTGGGAGATTGTTGGAGATAGTGCCCTCAGAGTCAATTATTGGATCACAGGCACACGATTGCAATGATTGAGGGAGGACCTATGCCGATAGGACAGTCTTACTCAAGATGATAGTATGCTATCTAGTTTATCTTTATCATCGTGTACTGCTTTAGGTGACCTTACAGGTCACTATTGCACGTTGATAGAGCCCCTAGGATTCTTGCTTGACTGCCAGCAGTATGAGGGTGATCATATACGTGGGAGCTAGGGTCTATAAGCATATCCTTAAACGGTCCCTAGTCGTGGGAGTTTCGAGACAGGGCATCGATACTCCAGAGTAGACTAGTGTATACAGTCGAGACCCCGACGAGGGGCGGTGGCCGGTCTCACAAGCTACTGGTGTCAGTTTGTTCACCTAAGATGTATACAGGTGCTTATTGGGTTATGAGAACACCGGACAAGACTCGCCGGGAACATGCTAGTTGGTCTTATACCAGACGTCAGATAGCAGTTCCCTGGTGACATGTCTACAGGTTAGTTCATCGACCTGAGATCGTCATATGTCTCGTGTGAGTTCCCACTGTACTTTGATTACTACCCTACCACGCTCAAAGGAGACGTGCAAACAGGTTTTAGTTGGGTACAGTCCCAAGCCACATGGAGGCAGTGAGCGGATCTTCAGGGGTTCGTCTCTCCTGGTATTAGGGGTGAGGTCGCGCTGTGTCTAGGAGAGCCATTACACGAAGTTCTTGGCCAAGGCAGGAGATTTACTGGTAGGTATTCCAATAGTATCTCAGGGTGTTCTGGGCTACACTCCGACACGACTTGTACTGCTTTTGGGGGTCTGACTTTTACCAACCCCTTAGGCCCGCCATGCGATGCTCATAGACGAACGGACCGGACTGTACGGATATTGTCACTGACAAGCTCAGTAGGGTGTCAGGATGAGTTCTCTCATCGACGTCCCTTTCGGTCAATAGCTGGTAGCCCGTTACGTATGGCTAATACCTCTGACGTGCTAGTGGTTAAATCCACAGCCAAAGGTATTGACGAGTCTTTAGAGTCCCCCACAGACAGTTTCTCAAGTTTCGGGCGAAACGCTATAGAGGCCGTATGGAGATATAGCAGGGTTCGATCATATACGTGCGGTATTGCACGGATCATGATCGGACGGATAATACTAGCGGGCTTTGGTTTAAGCCGGTTCCTAGTATTGTACAGTATAGATTTTGTCTCATTGCATTTGTATTCGGTCGGAATACAAATGCGGGTATGTATATACAGTCATGGGGTTTTCCTGTAATTTATTACGGGATCGATTTTTTGAAGTTGCCAGTTTGCTTTCCGTTTCGGCCATTTTCCTTTGTTTCTTTCTTTGGCTGAAAATTGGTGGAGGAGGGCTTATTTGCAAATGTGCAAATGAGCATTGTGGAGGGTGGTCTTTGTAAATGGTTGCTTCATGATTTTGCACCATCCCTTGACTTATTTTATTCATCATGGCTTGACCTTTGGAGTTATGATGGTTGATGGAGTGTTGGATTTTGTTGGTGATGATTTCTTCTCATCATCACTTTTTCTCTCTCTTGCATTATTCCTTTGGGCTCACTCCCTCTTCTCATTTTCTTCATGCCAAGATGGCCGGCCATTTTGATAAGGGGCTGTCCAAAATTTGTGTGTGGGAATTTTTTCCCTTCTTACTACAAAAATTCCCTAGTTCATTGCAAAAAAGTTGATATCTCATTCCTCCACCAAAAAGGGCAACTTCTAGTAACCCCTGTTAGTGTATATGCCCCAGAGGCCATTACTGTATCATACTGGTATGTATATTACTTAATGGAAGCTTGGGATATTCACCTTGTATTGACAATCTTGCTCAAAATGGTAGTATGCTACTTGGTTTGTTTCTACTTCAATGTGTACATGTGTTTATTTTAGTATATCGCCTATACACATTAGTGGAGCCCTTAGGATCTTTGCTTGATTACCAGCGTTGTGATGGCGGTCATACTAGTGGGGCTGGGTAATCTATAAGCACATCCTTTTGCAGGTCCCTGGTCGCAGGACTATCGAGACAGGGCATCGATACTCCGGAGTAGACTAGCGCATGCGCTTCTCATCCCAGTGTGGGAGACGGTCTGTCCCACAGCCGTCGGTACGTCGTACTTGAGATAGTATGCGGGTGCTCGTCGGGTTACGAGTACACTGGACAGGACTCGTCGGGAACTGACTAGTTGGTATTATGCCTATCGTCAGTTATCAGTTCCCAGGTGACATGAGTACAGCTTAGTCCGCTGACTTGACACTGTCACTTCGCCTCGAGTGTGTTCCCACTGTACTTTGATTACTACCCTACCACGGCTCAAAGGAGTCGTGCAAACAGGTGGTAGTTGGGTGCAGTCCCGAAGCACTTGGAGGCAGTGACGGTTAGACAGGATTCGTCTCTCCCGGTATTGGGGGTTGACATCGCGCTGTGTCTAGGAGAGCCATTACACGAGTAGTCCCTGGCCAGGGCAATCGAGATATACTGGTAGGCTTCCAGTGTTATCTCAGGGTGTTTTGGGCTTCACTCCGACACGACTTGTACTGCTATTGGGGGACTGACGTTTACCGTCCCCTAGGCCCTCCATGCGATGTATCAGACGAACAGACCGGACTGTACGGAGAATGTCACATTCAGGCTCAGTAGGAGTTCAGATGAGTTTCGCCTCGTCAGTCTTCTTGTCGGCATCTACCTGGGGACCGTTACGCACAGCTAGTGCCGCTTGCGGTCTATGGTTAAACCCACTGCCAGCGTAGTGTCGAGTCTTTGGAGTCCCACACAGAAAGCTATTCGCCTTTAGGCAAAAGAGTAGAGGTCGCATGGTTTTGCGACAGGTCGCATGGTTTTTGCGACAGGGTTCAGTCACATCCGTGCACTTGTGCACGTTTAGTGTCCGGACAGTTTACACTAGCGGGCTTTGGTTTAAGCCAGATCCTAGTGTACGTATTGGGATTGGTTTTATCCAGTTTGCATCCGTGTTCCTCGGAACGCGGATGCGGGTGTGTATGCACAGTTGACAGAGAGACAGAGGCAGAGGATTCTTATTAGGGTTGTTGACCGTTGACTGTTGACTATTGACTTTTTGCTCAACCCTAATGAGAATATGATATATATATATATATATATATATATATATTTAGCAATAATATTAATTAAGTATTATAGTGACATGGTTGTTGGAGGGTTGACTTTGTTGACTTGTTGACTTTGTTGACCGGTTGACTAGGTTGGACTAGTTGACCATCATCATCACAATGGTTGTCATTTTCATGCAAAGACTTTTGCTTGCTTGTTGTAGTTTGCAAAATGAGTGCATGGAAATGATATTGCCTTTGTCATGATATGAACCATCACATAATACTTGGTTGACATTATGGCTAATGATGCTTTTGGATTATGAGAGGGTGAAAGACAAAAGAGAGGCTCATTCTTGCTTGACCTCTCTCTCTCTTGGTTTTGAGCTCTCATGCTCTTGCTCTCACCCTCTTCCTCTTGCTCTCTATCTTTAGTCTATGGTTCACTTGTCTCATGTGTTGAGAAGCAAGAACCATAGAGCAAAATCCCAACATACTCTTCTCTACTCATTCTAGCTCACAAGGCCTAGCAAGCCAAGTGATCTAGTTTCTTCAAAGTCTGAAGAACAAGCCAAAGGTAGAAGCTTTCAGGTGGATCCATTTTCGACGCAAGGAGACGATGAGGTGAGGCCGATCCGAACTCCGTGACGGTTGAAGACGAAGGAGTTCAAGAAAGGTATAGCCCCCTAACCGAGTAGGTAAACTCTTGTTAGGTTGTTAGTTAGCAGTTTAACAAAGATCCGGGTTTTTGAGTCCTTGTTACCACCTCTAAGAAAATCGTTTTTCACCAAATTCCGCAAGCCCGTAAGTACCGGGAGAGGTAGCATGGACTTACAGTGGTATCAGAGCCTAGTTAAACTCTATCTAACATGTTAGCAAAGTTGCTAGAAGATCGATCAAAGAAAAAGTCGCAAAACGAACCCCGTTTTTTAAACTTTCTGTCGATTTTAAAAGTGCTGGAAATTTTTTTTTAGATACACCAAAAATCGACTCAGGGTTTTCTGAAGAAACTGCAAAAATTTGACCCTCTAACTCGATCAAAGCGCCGCGGTTCCGCGGCGGGAGCTTGCTCCCGCAGTGGAACCGCGGCCGAGTTGACTCGGTCATGGGGTTTCTTCTTTGCAGTTTGCTCATAGGGGTATTTTGGGATTTTTGGAATATATATTTTCTGCCCAGATTTTCCAGAACGAAAATTTTATTTTTGGGGTCCTGAAAATCCGTATTTTTGATCGAACTTCTAAAAGACTTAAGCTGACGGGTTTTTCTGTGATGTGATATTTGTATTGAACGTCTGCTAATCGCTATATATCGATTAGTGGGGGTTATACAAATCTGTGATCTGTAATGTTATTGGAATGTGTATATGAATTCATTAGATTGTCGCGGGTGAATAGCCGGGGGTTGTGAGACGAGAGTTTTCTTTTCTTTCAATTCATTTAAATTTGTAAATTGATGTAATAATTATTTGTATGGCCGCACAACCGGGTCGGGGTTGTAGCCGTCATTGTATAATTTCTTTTTACTGTTTTTGCTCCTAGGATAGACCCATGGAGGGGGTGCACAAACTACCGGGTATGCCGAAGTGCCGAGTGGCCTACTCACGGAGTTGAGGGAGGTTGCTTCGCTTCGGGTACTTGGCGGGTAGTTTGCCGCACCCGTAGGGGTCTTGGGTGGGGTATTGGCTATTCACCGCGACCGTGTAATCTGCTTTTCGTTACAGGCTCGTACGAATTGCAGCTTCCTAGTATATCCAATGTGTTCATCTGTGATCTGAAATGACTATCATTGCAATATATCTATATATGATATTATTTAGGCGTTGCTTATGTTTTACAGCCGCGCTAGCCCAGCCCCCGCTCTGTCGTTAGTTAAGTAACCTAACGGGTAATGACGGGGCCCCGTGGCGAATGCGAATGACATAAGCGTACGTCATATTTTGGTTGTTTTCTGCAATGGTAGGATTAATTGATGGGACGCATTAAAAGAACTAATGCAAGAATATCGCGCATTAAAAGAACTAATGCAAGAAAATAAACCAAGTATTGGAACACTTTGAAAACCACTCGGTTCTTTTCAAAACTAATTTTTAAATGCGGAGCTTGAGCCACTCCTTTTAAAAGCTATTTCGTTCCTTCGATTATATCAAGTTCACTACGTTCAAGGTTTCGCCAAAACCATCCGTAGCCCTCCGTCGTTTCATATGAATAATCAACAGTATTCAAGCTGTGTTTGTTGGCCTTAGTCAAGGCACAGTGTTTGGTAGCTGGTGGGTATTCATATGTTGCATAGATAGAATGAGTTGGTTTGGGATAGTCGTATTACTTTGTTGGCCATAGTCAAGGGTATATACGGGTGGGTTCAAATCAACCTGGACAACGACGGGTAGAACTTGACATGTGAGTTATGATTTGTTGGCCTTAGTCAAGGTCATAAGAGCATGGGGCAAAAATCTACATCGGGAGTTTCAAAAGTACTGAAACTTGCTAGTGTTGCATACCATTTGGAGTGTGATGATCCTGGTAGGATTCCTTCAGTTTCGTCACACGATGATATTTGGATCCCGATCCTACTGTGAGTATATGCTACTCCTCGGGAAATTTCTCACTTAACGATCAATGCTATAAACTAAGTAGGTGCCTAGAAAGGTGTTAGCGGGGCTACGCCCCCAGGGAAAAGAGGTTCTTGAATTAAGGAACTTCGTGAAAGCGTTGGAAAACCTCCCTCGAAGTACCGACACTGGCCTGGCTGAACGGTTAAGCAAGAATTGTACGGTGAGATTGATCCTGACTAATTCTTCCTTTTTGGTTTTGAGGAGGGATTCGAGAGACAGTGGGAGCCATCCTGTTTAGACAAATTAAAAACCACTCTAAACTTGCAAGAGCATCATGCTGAGTGTTTTCTTCTCTCTCTCTTAATTGCAGCGACCAAGTGACCGCACCTAGGTTACATCTAGATAATAAAAATGACTGAATCTGACTGTTATGACTGGCAAAGGTCTGTCCAGATGTCCATTACCCATGACAAGCTGGGACACCTCTTAACTAATCAAACCCCTGTCGTCTCAGGTCCAGTTTCCCCTGTCACGGATGTTTACATCCAAAGGACATCGGAAAAGGATTGTGCGAAAGCCAAGTGCCTCGTGTTAGCCTCAGTTGATGGTGCAAACCAGGGGCAGCATGAGAAGATGGACTCAGTTTCTATCTTCCTCCATAACAAAGATTTATATGGAGAGCAATCTCGTATCGCAAGATATGAGACCTCGAACGAATTGCTTCAAGCGAGGTTGGCTGTCGGGTCATCTGTAAGGGACAACGTCCTTACAGAGACCAGCTATTTTAAGCTCACGGACCTGGAGACCACGTTGAAGAATGGGTCAAGTACTGACTTAATTCTACAGTCCCTGCCCTCTGCTTATACCCTGAAAGAAACCAGGGAAGAAAAAGGAAAAGCAAGGGCAAAAGTTTCAGGACTGGATATAGTAAAAGAGGGACGTTCCTATTGTAACGGGAATGAACAATGGCAGAAAGATTGCAGGGCTTGCAAAGCCAGTAGCCAGAATTCGAAGCATGTTGTGGCTTCGGCTTCGAGTGTGTTTGTAATAGAGAACTGTTTGTCAGTTAACCCTACTTCCTGGGTATTGGATACTGGATCAGGATCTCACATCTATAATTCGTTACAGGCTCTGAGAAACCGTAGGGTTATCAGGAAAGGTGATATGACTCTCAGGGTTGCTAACGGAATGAGCATGGATGCTGTATCCGTAGGGGAATATCACCTAGGACTGACAACTGGGCAGATATTGATTCTGCGTAACTGTTTGTATGTACCAGGTGCGACTTGTAATATCATATCTGTATCCTTACTTTCTAAGGAAGGATATGATTTTGCTTTTGTAAGCGATGTAGTAAACATCCACCTAAATCAAGTACTGATTGGGTCAGGTACATTAAATAACGGTATATACGTATTGAATCAAGCTCAGATATTCAGTGTCCAGAACACACTTAAAAGAAAGTCTCCAGAATTAAATCAGGCTTTCTTATGGCATTGTAGACTGGGTCACATCAATGAGACACGGTTGACTAAGTTACATAAAGAAGGATACTTGGATCCGTTCGAGTACCAGTCTTATGCCACTTGTGAATCTTGTCTCATGGGAAAGATGACAAAGACTCCGTTCACTGGACACGGAGTAAGAGCGAGCGAGCTCTTAGGACTCATACACAGTGACGTGTGTGGTCCAATGTCTACACATGCGCGAAGTGGTTATTCATACTTCATTACTTTCACAGATGATTTCTCTAGGTATGGACATGTCTTCTTAATGAAGCACAAATCCGAGGCCTTTGGGAAATTTCAAGAATACAAGAATGAAGTTGAAAAACAAACCGGCAAAAGTATCAAGATTCTAAGATCGGATCGAGGTGGAGAATACTTGAGTGCCGAGTTTCTGGGCTACTTAAAAGAGAATGGAATTCTCTCTCAACTTACTCCTCCATACACACCACAACACAACGGTGTATCGGAAAGGAGGAATCGAACCCTATTAGATATGGTTCATTCCATGATGAGTAAGGCTGAGTTACTGCGATCTTTCTAGGGTTATGCACTAGAAACAGCTACACATCTCTTGAACCAAGTTCCTACTAAAACAGTGCCTACCACACCATATCAGATGTGGAGTGGGAAGAAACCCTGTCTTAAATCCTTTAAGACATGGGGATGTCCAGCTTTTGTAAAAAAGCAGCATGCGGACAAACTCGAGGCACGCTCAGTACAGTGCAAGTTTGTGGGATACCCAAAGAACTCCAAGGGGTATCTTTTCTATTACGCAGAGGAGCAAAAAGTCCTTGTTTCTCGTCATGCCCGCTTCTTGGAAACTGAGTTTTTAGAAAATCAGATAAGTGGGAGCGCAATAGAACTGGAAGAAATTCCAGAACCACAAACTATTACTGAAACCTTAGTAGAACCAGAAGGTTCAAAGGAACCGGTCATTCCTACGCCACTCCGCAAGAGTAGTAGGCAGTCTCATCCGCCCGAGAGATACTACGGTTTTCTCATAGACGGGGATAGAGAGGATTGCACCATGGATTATGGTGAGCCTACTAGCTTCCAGCAAGCCATTCAGAGCGGTGACTCGGTAAAATGGCTGGATGCAATGCGGACCGAGATAGAGTCCATGTACACCAACAAAGTATGGACTTTGGACTTTGCTCCAGAAGGGGTAAAACCCGTAGGCTGCAAATGGATCTTCAGAAAGAAGATTGGTGTAGATGGGCAGGTTGAAACCTATAAAGCTAGGCTCGTTGCAACAGGGTTTTCGTCAAAGACCTGGTTTGGACTATGACGAGACATTTTCTCCGGTGGCCATGCTTAAATCCATTCGGATCCTTCTTGCCATTGCTGCCTTCCACGATTATGAAATCTGGCAGATGGACGTAAAGACGGCTTTTCTAAATGGAAATTTGGAAGAGTGCGTCTATATGGATCAGCCAGAGGGATTCAATCAGAGTGGGAGCAGCGGTAAAGTGTGCAAATTGCTCAAGTCCATCTATGGACTCAAGCAGGCATCGCGGAGTTGGAACATCTGCTTTGATGATACTGTCAAAGAATTCGACTTTGTCAAAAACCCAGATGAACCATGCATTTACAGTAAGATTGTAGGGAGAAATATGGTATTCCTCGTCTTGTACGTCGATGACATTCTCCTATTAGGAAATGATATTCCTATGCTACAGTCAGTCAAAGGATTCTTGTCGCAGAGGTTCTCCATGAAGGACCTGGGCGATGCCAACTACATTCTGGGGATCCAGATCTATCGTGATAGATCCAAGAGGATGTTGGGACTTTCACAGTCAAGGTACATTGACACCATACTGAAATGATTCAGTATGGAAGATTCCAAGCGTGGTAATCTACCGGCTTGTCACGGAATCACCCTCTCCAAAGAGATGTCTCCCAAGACTGATTTGGAAAGGGCTCGCATGTCATCAATACCCTACGCATCTGCGGTAGGCTCTATTATATATGCGATGTTGTGTACCAGACCAGATGTAGCATACGCATTGAGCGTTGTAAGCCGGTATCAGTCGAACCCAGGGGAGAAACACTGGATAGCAGTAAAGAACATTCTCAAGTACCTGAGAAGGACTAAGGAGATGTTCTTGGTGTATGGCGGAAAAGACCTCCAGATTGAGGTCTTTGCTGACTCCAGCTTCCAGAGTGATAAGGATGACTCCAAGTCCATGTCGGGTTATGTCTTTACCCTCAATAGAGGGGCGGTTTGCTGGAAGAGTTCCAAGCAGGAAACCGTTGCTGACTCAACTATGGAAGCGGAGTACATAGATGCTTGCGATGCCGCAAAGGAAGCTGTCTGGATGAAGAAGTTCCTCACGGAACTTCAGGTGGTTCCTACCAGTGTTGATCCAATACCGCTGTATTGTGACAACAACGGCGCTATAGCTTTAGCGAAGGAACCCAGGTCCCATCAGAAGTCCAGGCATATTTTGAGGCGGTACCACCTGATCAGGGAGATCGTTGATCGCCGGGAGATCGAGGTGAAGAGAGTAAATACGGAAGATAACACTGCTGATCCACTCACGAAGGCCTTACCCCAGACTCAGTTCGAGCGGCTGATCGAGATGATAGGTCTTCAATACGCCAGTACATGGCCTTAGTGCAAGTGGGAGATTGTTAGTGTATATGCCCTAGAGGCCATTACTGTATCATACCTGTAGGGTTCCTAGGCACCCTAATGAGGTCACACAAGGCATCGAACATGCCAAATTAAAAAATCTAACGGTGCCGAGAGACCCGACTACGGATCGTTTGCTAGATGATTAGGCGAAAAAGCTAACTAGTTAACACTTAACTATTGGGAATACGGAAATACAACCTTTGTAGATCCGGTCCTCCACCTCCACGGCTCCGCAACGAGGTCGTCTCCGCTGTCCAAATCAAATCCGGGCTCTAGAGTCGGCTTCGTCGGAGAATGGGCAAGCTAGGTCGTCGATGTCCATGCCGAAGATGATCTACGTCGAAGCATCGCAAGATCAAGCTCTCACTTCACCAAGTCATGAAACTTGTGAAGAAAACACACTCTACTACTTGGCAAGAGGTAGAGGATGAAGAAATAGGAAGTGTGTTAACTTTAGAATTGGATTTCTCACTCAAAACATCAATCTACCATTGATGACCTCAAGCTTCTTCACTTGAAGCAAGGAAGAAGAAGAAGGAAAATGATATGATAAGTTAAAAGAATAAGAAAAGAAAATGAATTCTTATCATAATTTTAACTAGAGTCAAGTGTAGAGAATGAATCATGGTTAGTGGGAATGGCTAGGGTTAAGGATGAGATAAGAATGGTTGACTTGAACAAAGCTTCATGAAGCTTCAACTAAAGAACAAAATTAGCCACCATTCTTTTCTCTTTTCTTTTATTCATTTATCAAAAATGAAAAGGATAATTAAATAAGATAAATGAATAATAAATAATAAACCCTAACCATTTCATTAACCAAGGTTTAATCTTTACACTTGAACCCTAGCATGACATGTATCATCAAACATGATACAATCAAGTGCACAAAAGTATATCGCATATACAATGCGCCCATCCGAGTGAGAAAATCCATCTTAAGTAAACCGATACTAGTTGATGCAAAGTAATATATCAAATATATAAATATGCATTAAATCATTAAATCAACACTTGATTCAATGACCCGGTTATGTCGCACACACCCGACTAGTATACAATATATCGGCTTATCGAATCAACGCTTGAATCGATAACTAGGTTATATCGCATACAACCATTCGATATATTTATCGCTAGAATAGAATACGGTATCACATACACGCATTATTCTCGGTCCCGCACATATCTCATATGCGCTCCTATTTCATTTCGCTTGAGCCAGGAAACCTCTGTGTAGGACTCTAAAGACTCGTCAATACGCCGGCAGCAGGCGATGATCATATCAAACACCCACAAGCCGCAAGCGGTCTGCTAAACGTAACGGCCACCCGGGTATTGAGCGATCTGAAGATCGACGAGCAAGCCCGCTCACACTCCAGTGAATCCGACCAGTAACACTAACCGTACGGTCCGGTCTGTTCGTCTGATATGTCGCATATCTCGCCTAGGGGTGGTAAACGTCAGACCCCAGTAGCTCGATAAGTCATGCCGACTTGAGGTCCATAACATTCGTGAAACTACTGATAACTCTTACCAGTATATCACTACAACCCTGGCCAGGGATTTCCTGTTATGGCCAGTCGAGCATAGCACAACATCAACCCCCAATACCGGGAGAGACGAATCCCCTCCTATCGCTCATTGCCTCCATATGAATCGGGACTGTACCCAAAAACCACCTGTTTGCACAACTCAGTAGAGCCGTGGTAGGGTGGAAATCAAAGCACAGTGGGAGACACACAAGACTCTATGACGATCTCGGGTCAACAGACTAAGCTGTACCAGTGTCACCAGAGAACTGCCATCTGACGTGAGGTATAATACCATCTGGGAGTTCTCGGCGAGTCCGTTCAGTGTACCCAGTCTCCACTGAGCACCCGCATACCATCTTCGATGTCAAACACCAATGGATATGGGATCATCCATCGCCCATCGCATGGGTCGAGAAGATATGCGCTAGTCTACTCTGGAATATCGATGCCCCGTCTCGATATTCCCTCAACTAGGAACATTTCAAGGATGTACTCTTGGACTACCCAGGCCCCACTAGTATGATCTACATCATAGTCCTGGAAGTCGAGTACACATCCTATGGGCTTTATCAACATGTAATCAGAGAGACAGAAAGTATACATGTTAAGATAAAGAGCAACCAGATAGCGTACTATCATGTCGAGCAAGAAAGTCCTACCTATATATGTCCCAGCATCCACTACAATATACATCCAATGTACAGTAATGGCCTCTAGGGCATACATATAACTAACAATCTCCCACTTGCACTAGGGCCATCTGTAGCAGTGGTTGCAGTATCACATACTCAACCATCCCCTAAAAGTCTCTCTTTGGGAAAAGGGCCTTCGTGAGTGGATCCGCCGTGTTGTCCTCTGAGTCTACTCTCCTTACCTCGATCACCCTGGAGATCAACTATCTCTATGATCAGGTGATGCTGTCTTAGATTATGTCTGGGTCACTGATGGGACCAGGGTTCCAGGGCCAAAGCCACACTTCCATTGTCATACAATGGCAGGAACCTAGTTCATCCTATGAACCAATATACACCAAAACTGCCTCTTTGGTAGTATCATTAATAGCGATGTTACCAGCCTTTATCGTCTAGTTTGTCACGGTATCTAGCTTGGAAATCTTCCAACATACCGTCCCTCTATTGAGGGTAAAGACAATGCCCGTGACTGACATTCAGTCGTCTTTATCACCCTGGAACACTTCCAGTGATTCTCCTCAGGATCGATTGATACCATCTCACTACATCTAGTGAGAATCCTAACATCCAATTACATCTATCTGATAGATGAAAACTCAGGATTTAGGAGGTATCCCTTTGATCCTATTTGGGGAATCCTAGTGATAATAGGAGATTGACCGATCGTAGTATAGGAAACTCTTTTCCTATCAAGAGTATGTTGTCTACGTACAATACGAAGATGACCACCTTACTCTCTACTACCCTTTTGTATATACAAGGTTCGTCTACCATTTTGATGAAGTCAAACACTTTGACTATCACATCAAAACAGACGTTCCATCTCCGCGATACCTGCTTCATCATGTAAAGCAACTTGCACACGTTTCCGCTGCTCCCACTGTTTACGAAGACCTCTGGCTGTGTTCTTATAGACGTTCTCTTCTAAATCAGTATTTAGAAAAGCAGTCATGGCACCCAACCGCCAGATATTGTAGTCATGGTATGTAGCCGTGGTAAGTAGGATCTGGATAGACTTAAGCATAGCTACTGGAAAAAGGTTTCATCATTATCCACGCCTGGTCGATGACGAAAACCTTTAACAAGTCTAGCTTTGAAAGTCTCAACTTTTCCATCTATACCAAGTAATCTTCTCAAGATATACTTGCTCCTGATGGGGATTTAACCCTTCAGATATAGCAGCTAAAGTCCATACTTTGCTGGTGTACATGGATTCCATCTCAGATCGCTAAGCATCCAGCCATTCTTACAGAGTCCCTACTCTCGATGGCCTGCTCGAAACTAGTTGGGTCACCATCTCATGATGCAATCCTTGCTCCCACTGTCATCGAGAAACCGAGGTATCTCTCAGGCGGATGAGGAACCCTACTAGATCGGCGGAGAGGCTGAGGTTCGTCGGAAACTATTGAATCCTTTGGTTCTACCAAATCATTAGCAGTTTTGTACAGCTGGAACCTTTCCAGTTCTACAGAACTGATCTTGCCTCGATCTTGTCCGGATTTTGCTTTTGACATAGGCCGGACAATCCCAAATCTTAACTTACTTAAGAGATAGGTTCTTCCCATACCATATCTTATATGGAGTGGTAGGCAGTGATTTGATTCAAACCTAATTCAATAGGTATGCAGCTTCTCAAGTGCATAACTCCCAAAAGGAAAAAGGTAACTCAGTAGTACTCATCATAGAGCACACCATATCATATAGGGTGCGATTGCTCCGCCCCGATATACCATCGTGCTATGGTGTATTCGGAGGAGTAATGCTGAGAGAGAATCTCATTCTCCTTTTGAATAGTCCAGGAATTCCATGCTCAAGTATTCTCCTCCTTGATCACATCAAAGGATATAATACTTATACCTGTATTTTGGTTCTCTACTTCTAACTTATATTCTGTGAATATCTCAAAAGGTTCGGACTAGTGTTTCAACAAGAACATATGTCTGAATCTGAAGAGATCATCAAAGAACGTAATGAAGTATAAAGAACCAGTCATGGCATGTGTAGACAGGGGACCTTACATACATCAACATGTATCATCCCAAAAGTTCACTAACTCTTTCTCTGTTTCCAGTAAACGGAGCTATGGTCATCTTATCTTTGTGACATGACTGGCAAGTTTCACAAGATGTAAATTCAAACTGATTTAAATATACATCTAAATGTAGCTTCAGCCAGTCGGGTCGCATTGATATGACCTAGTCTACAATGCCTCAAGAAGGATTCGTTCATTTCTGAAGTCTTCCTCTTGTGTGTGCTCTGAATACTAAGAACTGTAGTTTGAGTTAGAACGTCAATGCTTTTAGATAACGTGCCTGAACCGATCAACTTTTGATATAGGAAATGTTCAAAACATTATCCATCAATACAAAATTATATCCTTTCTTTACTAATAAAGAGACTGATATGATTTTGTATATCAGGTTCGGTATCTAATAGCATTTGTTCAGAAACAATGTATTCTTAATACAGGGTGACAGTGACCAACAGACTTGGCTGCAACACTTGCCCCGTTTTCTGCCTCATGAAACTTATCACCCGTTCTCAGTTTTTCTACCTTTCTGTAGCCCTATGTAACAGATTACATATCTGGGATCCTGATCCGGTATCATATACCCAGGATTCAGAGGATACTGAGAAACAGTTCTTTGTAATGAACACACCCGAAGGAGATGCATCATATGCACTTTCTTCGTTTGGGCGGCATGGGAATTCTGGTATTCCCCTATTTCCTGCTCTGTCTTATAACAATTATAAGTTGGAGCGGGACCAACGTTCCCCAGCTCAGAATAACAAGCGGGTTCGGTCAATACATCCGTATTATTATCTTGATTAAGGCGTGATATGGTCGCTACCAGAGAGAGAGAGAAGAAAACACTCTGCGTGCGCTCTTGCAAGATCAGATTGGTTATTTATTTTATCTAATCAGGATGGCTCCCACTGTTTTTATCAAATCTTCCTTCAAACCCTAAAAGGAAAGACTAGCCGGGATTAATTACACTCTACAAGTTCACCAATCTTTCAGCCAGGCCAGTGTCGGTACTTTGAGGTAGGTTCCCCGTGCTTTCGCACGGACCTAATTACAGTAAACCTCGTTTTCCCAGAGGCGTAACCCCGTTGACACCTTTCTAGACACCTACTTGATCGGCTAATTGCAAAGTGCAAAACTCTCCCAGGAGTAACAATTACTCGCAGTAGGTATCAGGATCCAACTATCACATAGAAGGTATGCAATCTCATTGTAAGTTTCAACACTTGAAACTCCCGATAAAGGTTTTTACCCCTAGCACCTATGACCTTAACTATGGTCAACAAATCATAAGCACTAGTCAAGTTCTACCCGTCATTTCGTGATTAATTAGACCCACCCACATGACCCTTAACTAAGGTCAACAAAGTCACGCGACTGTCCTAACTAATCGCATCATATGCGGTGTAGGAAGACATCACTTAGCTACCGTACACTGTGCCTTGACTATGGTCAACAAACACAGCACGAATACTAAGTACTCTACTTCCTAAAATGACGGAGGGTTGCGAATGGTTTTTGTGAAAACCTTTAACGCTTTGAACTTGATCTCGTTGCGGAATCAAATGGTTTTTAAATGGAATGTTTTCGAGGCTTTTCTAGTTTTGCTAAAGGGGTCACTCCCGGTGAAGGGATCGTCGGCCCTTTCCTCGTCGAATGAGGTGCGGGATATATCATATATATCACTGTGCAAAGCGGAAACTATAGAAGCGATCAAAGACAAACCGAGGGTTGTAGCATCTGCCAGTTATTGCTAAAGGAGACACTCCCGGTGAAGGGATCTCGGTCCTTTCCTTATCGAATAAGGTGCAGGATGTTCTACAATGAACACCGCGATGCAAAGCAAGAACTGTAGCTACTGTTTTATTTTGAAATTCGATTCCACAACATCATTTAGGTTTATTTTCTTTCATTAATCTCATTAATGAATATCCCATCATTTAAATCCACCTAAACATCACAGATAAATATAACGTACGCTTATGCCATCCGCATTCGCCTCGATGTCCCGTCTGCACCGTTAGGTTAGGTAACTAACGCCAGAGCGAGGCAGGGCTAGCGCGGGTGTAAAACATAAGCAACGTCTATATAATATATCATATATACTATAATATCTGTCACAGAGCACAGAACATCGCATGATCACAGATAAAACACAGCAGAAGAAACATATGAAATATTGGATATACTAGGACGTCCGTGTTTTCAATACGAGCCAGTATAAAACACGGATTCCACGGTCGTGATGAATAGCCAATCCCACACCCCTAGACCCCTACGAGAGCGGCAAGCAACCCTACCAATTCTAGGGTTAGGAGACCCGGACTCGACTCCTCGAGTTGGTCTCCCACTGGACCCCAGAACCCGGTTACTTGTGCTCCCCTCCTTGGGTCTTTCCTAGTGCAGAAAAGTAAATAATATACAAACGGTGACTACTTCCGCAACCTGGAAGTGCCCCAATAAAAGAATATTACATACAAGTTTTTACATGAATGAAAATGAAAAACACTCATCTCACATAAAAACCCCCCGGCTATTCAAACACGACGATCCAATATAACATATCCAGCAACACATAACATCACATGTCATCAACGTAAGTAAATATGCGCATCCCAATTGTCGTTGACATATAGCAACGAAACCGGCGATATCACATATTACACTTACGGTCACAGAAAAGAAAGTGTAAAACTACAACAGTTGGAATCCGCAACCACCTCAGACATCGCATGCCTGACCAAATGAATTACTTAGACATCGCATGCCTAACAATTATAAACCCCGCATTTTAGTCTCATTATCGAAAACACTTTTCAATATCAAGTCGGGCAATTCAACAGGATTCCCGACATTCTGATCGAATGCTCGTCGCAAACTTCAGTAGACGGCCGCACCCCTGATACCGTCGACGAAGTGCACCAAGGCGGAACACCGCTACCGCGAGCACCCGAACGGATGCTTTCGGCGACGGGGTTCTCCTACAGTCACTTGGTCGGGGCTATGGAGTGAGGCTGTCTATTAAGTTTACCCGGCGAGTATCCGCGTACGCTACGTGATTGCGACGGACTTTTGATCACATCAAAATTCCGTGGCAACCGATCAAGTGAGACTAAACTGCTATGTTTATAACATTCATTCAGTTATCTCATAACTTCTTGTGAATTCCAATTATTGTATCACATTCCGGATAAATAGAAAATGTTAAACTTTCCGATCGAACAATCGAACACCCAAGTTTTCCCGATACAGATCAACACATGAAACAAGTCTAAAAACATTCAGTTCGTGCCTCAGTACCAACGGTCCAGCCGTAGAAGGGTCAAGCCAACGCCTCACATGTGGCACGCCGTACTGCCCCAAACCCGAAGGTTCAAAGGGTAGTTCAAGACGGTCACATAATCGAGTTAAGGTTTGTTGTCTTCTAGAGAGACCATCGTGTTACTTGCACTACTTAGAACGTGATTAAACTACAGAAATATCCAACACTTGGAAATTTCCCGACAGGGGAAAAATTGGGTATTTATATCCGGTCGAACTTTTTAACATATTCAAAAATTATCCGGAAAAACACATAGACAAAATTTGACAATCCGATCGAATGTACGAACCCCTTATACAACCCAAAATACTCAACTCTTGATTTCAGAAAAAAATATTCCAGGAAAACCAACACTGAAAAATAGGAGTTACTGTGCAAAATTGAGTGCCTAATAAGACAAAACTGCAGCGGAAGGGCCGCATTAGCACGCTAATGCCGCGGTTCCGCCGCACTTTTGAGGGATCATTAGGTAATTTTTGCACCGTAATTCTTAGATTTCCCTGATTATTTTTCTGCATATTTTTAATTTGCAAAAATCCACAAATTTGAAAAAAGTACAGAGAGCAAGTTGGATGTAGGTTTTCGGTTCGATCGGACTTCAAATTCCGTCTACGCATCGCCTAAGGCTCTAGCTAGGCTCTGATACCACTGTAGCGTTCCTAGGCACCCTAATGAGGTCACACAAGGCATCGAACATGCCAAATTAAAAAATCTAACGGTGCCGAGAGACCCGACTACGGATCGTTTGCTAGATGATTAGGCGAAAAAGCTAACTAGTTAACACTTAACTATTGGGAATACGGAAATACAACCTTTGTAGATCCGGTCCTCCACCTCCACGGCTCCGCAACGAGGTCGTCTCCGCTGTCCAAATCAAATCCGGGCTCTAGAGTCGGCTTCGTCGGAGAATGGGCAAGCTAGGTCGTCGATGTCCATGCCGAAGATGATCTACGTCGAAGCATCGCAAGATCAAGCTCTCACTTCACCAAGTCATGAAACTTGTGAAGAAAACACACTCTACTACTTGGCAAGAGGTAGAGGATGAAGAAATAGGAAGTGGGTTAACTTTAGAATTGGATTTCTCACTCAAAACATCAATCCACCATTGATGACCTCAAGCTTCTTCACTTGAAGCAAGGAAGAAGAAGAAGGAAAATGATATGATAAGTTAAAAGAATAAGAAAAGAAAATGAATTCTTATCATAATTTTAACTAGAGTCAAGTGTAGAGAATGAATCATGGTTAGTGGGAATGGCTAGGGTTAAGGATGAGATAAGAATGGTTGACTTGAACAAAGCTTCATGAAGCTTCAACTAAAGAACAAAATTAGCCACCATTCTTTTCTCTTTTCTTTTATTCATTTATCAAAAATGAAAAGGATAATTAAATAAGATAAATGAATAATAAATAATAAACCCTAACCATTTCATTAACCAAGGTTTAATCTTTACACTTGAACCCTAGCATGACATGTATCATCAAACATGATACAATCAAGTGCACAAAAGTATATCGCATATACAATGCGCCCATCCGAGTGAGAAAATCCATCTTAAGTAAACCGATACTAGTTGATGCAAAGTAATATATCAAATATATAAATATGCATTAAATCATTAAATCAACACTTGATTCAATGACCCGGTTATGTCGCACACACCCGACTAGTATACAATATATCGGCTTATCGAATCAACGCTTGAATCGATAACTAGATTATATCGCATACAACCATTCGATATATTTATCGCTAGAATAGAATACGGTATCACATACACGCATTATTCTCGGTCCCGCACATATCTCATATGCGCTCCTATTTCGTTTCGCTTGAGCCAGGAAACCTCTGTGTAGGACTCTAAAGACTCGTCAATACGCCGGCAGCAGGCGATGATCATATCAAACACCCACAAGCCGCAAGCGGTCTGCTAAACGTAACGGCCATCCGGGTATTGAGCGATCTGAAGATCGACGAGCAAGCCCGCTCACACTCCAGTGAATCCGACCAGTAACACTAACCGTACGGTCCGGTCTGTTCGTCTGATATGTCGCATATCTCGCCTAGGGGTGGTAAACATCAGACCCCAGTAGCTCGATAAGTCATGCCGACTTGAGGTCCATAACATTCGTGAAACTACTGATAACTCTTACCAGTATATCACTACAACCCTGGCCAGGGATTTCCTGTTATGGCCAGTCGAGCATAGCACAACATCAACCCCCAATACCGGGAGAGACGAATCCCCTCCTATCGCTCATTGCCTCCATGTGAATCGAGACTGTACCCAAAAACCACCTGTTTGCACAACTCAGTAGAGCCGTGGTAGGGTGGAAATCAAAGCACAGTGGGAGACACACAAGACTCTATGACGATCTCGGGTCAACAGACTAAGCTGTACCAGTGTCACCAGAGAACTGCCATCTGACGTGAGGTATAATACCATCTGGGAGTTCTCGGCGAGTCCGTTCAGTGTACCCAGTCTCCACTGAGCACCCGCATACCATCTTCGATGTCAAACACCAATGGATATGGGATCATCCATCGCCCATCGCATGGGTCGAGAAGATATGCGCTAGTCTACTCTGGAATATCGATGCCCCGTCTCGATATTCCCTCAACTAGGAACATTTCAAGGATGTACTCTTGGACTACCCAGGCCCCACTAGTATGATCTACATCATAGTCCTGGAAGTCGAGTACACATCCTATGGGCTTTATCAACATGTAATCAGAGAGACAGAAAGTATACATGTTAAGATAAAGAGCAACCAGATAGCGTACTATCATGTCGAGCAAGAAAGTCCTACCTATATATGTCCCAGCATCCACTACAATATACATCCAATGTACAGTAATGGCCTCTAGGGCATACATATAACTAACAATACTAGTATGTATATTACTTAATGGAAGCTTGGGATATTCACCTTGTATTGACAATCTTGCTCAAAATGGTAGTATGCTACTTGGTTTGTTTCTACTTCAATGTGTACATGTGTTTATTTTAGTATATCGCCTATACACATTAGTGGAGCCCTTAGGATCTTTGCTTGATTACCAGCGTTGTGATGGCGGTCACACTAGTGGGGCTGGGTAATCTATAAGCACATCCTTTTGCAGGTCCCTGGTCGCAGGACTATCGAGACAGGGCATCGATACTCCGGAGTAGACTAGCGCATGCGCTTCTCATCCCAGTGTGGGAGACGGTCTGTCCCACAGCCGTCGGTACGTCGTACTTGAGATAGTATGCGGGTGCTCGTCGGGTTACGAGTACACTGGACATGACTCGTCGGGAACTGACTAGTTGGTATTATGCCTATCGTTAGTTATCAGTTCCCAGGTGACATGAGTACAGCTTAGTCCGCTGACTTGACACTGTCACTTCGCCTCGAGTGTGTTTCCACTGTACTTTGATTACTACCCTACCACGGCTCAAAGGAGTCGTGCAAACAGGTGGTAGTTGGGTGCAGTCCCGAAGCACTTGGAGGCAGTGACGGTTAGATAGGATTCGTCTCTCCCGGTATTGGGGGTTGACATCGCGCTGTGTCTAGGAGAGCCATTACACGAGTAGTCCCTGGCCAGGGCAATCGAGATATACTGGTAGGCTTCCAGTGTTATCTCAGGGTGTTTTGGGCTTCACTCCGACACGACTTGTACCGCTATTGGGGGACTGACGTTTACCGCCCCCTAGGCCCGCCATGCGATGTATCATACGAACAGACCGGACTGTACGGAGAATGTCACATTCAGGCTCAGTAGGAGTTCAGATGGGTTTCTCCTCGTCAGTCTTCTTGTCGGCATCTACCTGGGGACCGTTACGCACAGCTAGTGCCGCTTGCGGTCTGTGGTTAAACCCACTGCCAGCGTAGTGTCGAGTCTTTAGAGTCCCACACAGAAAGCTATTCGCCTTTAGGCAAAAGAGTAGAGGTCGCATGGTTTTACGACAGGTCGCATGGTTTTTGCGACAGGGTTCAGTCACATCCGTGCACTTGTGCACGTTTAGTGTCCGGACAGTTTACACTAGCGGGCTTTGGTTTAAGCCAGATCTTAGTGTACGTATTAGGATTGGTTTTATCCAGTTTGCATCCGTGTTCCTCGGAACGCGGATGCGGGTGTGTATGCACAGTTGACAGAGAGAAAGAGGCAGAGTATTCTCATTAGGGTTGTTGACCGTTGACTGTTGACTATTGACTTTTTGCTCAACCCTAAAGAGAATATGATATATATATATATATATTTAGCAATAATATTAATTAAGTATTATAGTGACATGGCTGTTGGAGGGTTGACTTTGTTGACTTGTTGACTTTGTTGACCGGTTGACTAGGTTGGACTAGTTGACCATCATCATCACAATGGTTGTCATTTTCATGCAAAGACTTTTGCTTGCTTGTTGTAGTTTGCAAAATGAGTGCATGGAAATGATATTGCATTTGTCATGATATGAACCATCACATAATACTTGGTTGACATTATGGCTAATGATGCTTTTGGATTATGAGAGGGTGAAAGAAAAAAGAGAGGCTCATTCTTGCTTGACCTCTCTCTCTCTTGGTTTTGAGCTCTCATGCTCTTGCTCTCACCCTCTTCCTCTTGCTCTCTATCTTTAGTCTATGGTTCACTTGTCTCATGTGTTGAGAAGCAAGAACCATAGAGCAAAATCCCAACATACTCTTCTCAACTCATTCTAGCTCACAAGGCCTAGCAAGCCAAGTGATCTAGTTTCTTCAAAGTCCGAAGAACAAGCCAAAGGTAGAAGCTTTCAGGTGGATCCATTTTCGACGCCAGGAGACGACGAGGTGAGGCCGATCCGAACTCCGGGACGAGTTGAAGACGAAGGAGTTCAAGAAAGGTATAGCCCCCTAACCGAGTAGGTAAACTCTTGTTAGGTTGTTAGTTAGCAGTTTAACAAAGATCCAGGTTTTTGAGTCCTTGTTACCACCTCTAAGAAAATTGTTTTTCACCAAATTCCGCAAGCCCGTAAGTACCGGGAGAGGTAGCATGGACTTACAACCCCAAGAGATAAACCATCCTACACTTCATCTACAGTATCCTTGGGCACGTCGACTCGTCAACATCGTGCTCGAGTTGCCTCGGTCCAGAGGTGGGAGCCCGTAAAAGAACCCGGCGATCTGGTGCCCTTCCGACGAGGAGATGAAGACCGGAGATTCCGTGGGGAGATCGGGACGACGACGAGAAGACCGAAGGACACAGATCGCTCGGTATATCTCTCTACCCCTTCTCTTATTAGCTAGGAGTAGGTTAATGGCCCGATCCGGGATTTTAGTGCACGGTGGTGCCGGTTTTAAAGTTAAAGAAAAGTATCGTTTCCGCATTTAGGCTTCGGATTGACGGTCGGGGCGCCGCTGTGCACTTACAGTGAAGCGGTACAAGGCTTGCTTGGTGGTCAAGAGATATGCACAAAAGCAAGAAATTTCCTATTAAGAGATATTTTCCTTTGTAGTGAAGATGATATCAATTCGGGCGATTCTTAGTATTGTGGTGGTGGAAGACTTGCATTTAGAGCAGCTAGATGTGAAAACGATGTTCCTTTATGGAGATTTGCAGGAGGAGATTTATATGATATAGCCACCAGGATACGTGGTAAATGGGAAATAAGAGATGGTATGTAGATTGCAAAAGAGCTTATATGGCCTTAAGCAAGCTTTTAGGCAGTGGTATCTCAATCTCGATCAGTTTATGTTGGAGACAGGATTTGTGCGCTGTGAATTAGATCACCGCGTGTATGTTCAAACTTTTGAGGACGGGGACTATATCATTCTGTCACATTATGTGGATGATATTGTCACGACCCGAAGGTATGGAACGTGACTTGTACTTAAACTACGCAACGTCTAAAGGCGTAACGCAATCTAAGTAAGCCAAAACCCAGAAATCTAAACCATTTAAAGAAATAGAGTGAAGGAAAACTTATTTAAAGAAAACGATTTAAACCAAATCAGTCGCATTAAACATTTTTAAAAACATCAAAATTTCACGAAAATTTCGGCAGAGTCTCCTTTGTAAATACTAGCCCTGAAACGGGTACAAAACAAGAAAATATATATAAATGATTAAAGGCATCCCCAAACGGGAGCTAGCTCTTCGCCAATGGCGGAATCACAACCACAAGCAATATATATCATCAAGTGTAAAAATAAGCATATAAAAGCACGAAAGTAAAAACAACTCATCGTCTCAAGTGAGTATCGACACCAGAAATAGAATACATACAAATCTCACAACTCACCATCTAAGTCCAATGTACGAAGGGTAGATGGAGTATACTAGATACAAATAAAATATACGGTGGGAGCAAAAAAAAATCCTCCAAAACCCACCTATGAGCAAGCTGCAAGCCGAAGCAAACGAAGCGGAATAGAAGGTACACCCGTCGCTACTTTGCTGACGGGTCTGACCTGCAAGATACTGTGGCACAACGGGGGTGAGTTGCTAACTCGTAAGTAGTAAGTAACATCTAATAAGGTTATCGTAAGCATGCACGCAAATGCGTCACAACCTACGCATATACTGATATGATGCGATGCATAAGTATGTATAAAACATGAATGCGTAATCAAAATGAAGTCTGAGTATGTTTGGTATGAGAAAATCTTTATTTTTATCTTAGAAAAACTCCTGTGAAATAACTGAAGTAACATCAATGAAATCAACAGAAATTCGTGTCAAATATCGACACAAAATATGTATATCTCAATATCTCAATATCTCAAAGTCTCAATATATCAATATCTCTGTATCTCAATATCTCAATATCTCGGGCTCCGGCAGTCCGGATCGGCCCAAATCATCAAATAACACGACTATGGTCGGTATCCTCCGGATATCCGACGCGTCACAAATAACCGGTAGGTAGTGCCCCCCTGCCGGGTTCATTGTCATCTCCACGAAAACTATCTCGCCCAGGGGTACTATACCGGATCCACCATGTACCCGCAGACGATGCACCCCCTCCTCGAATCGGGTATATGATACTGCTCAAGAACCGAGAAAACTCATGGTGGACGTCACACACATCACATCACGAGAAAATCGCAAATTTCTATTTTAAAAAATGATAATAGGTTCATAGAATTATTGCGGTTTTCCCAAAAATCCAGAAATCTCATAAATACTGAAATACTCGAGAAGAATTACAATATATAAACATTCCAGTAAGGTGGAAATCTACGATACGGTAGCGTATACCATGCGAAATACGGCCAGAAACTATGCACGAATCATGATGCAATGAGGTTTGTATACATGACTAACAATCCTACGTATCCATCTTAATGAAATGAATATACAAATATAAGTTTACGGATCATATATGATGCAAATGCACTAATACAAATTCTAAGCAAGTTCTATAGTGTTCATGACATAGCAATTACCGATGGTGTGTGTGTTCATATAAATAGTGCACGTGCGGCAGGAACCAATGGCAATGGTGCAAGTGTCCTATGAGATGATATCACATACATACATACATACATACATACATATATATATATATATATATATATATATATATATATATAACGATGCGATGCAATGAGATGTCTAACGAGAAAACTACGCATAAAAATGCAAGTACTACTAGTAATCCTACTGTCGGGCGCCTTGCGCCATCCAGACGATCCCCCATAGATGTGTACATCTACTCACCGGGACGCCTCGGCTAATCTGATCCGATCTCAGCTTTATCTTTCCGCGCCATGTCCGACATCTTTACACCCGATACTAAAATCACACACAGGTAAATTAGAGGATAAATATAAATAATCGCGGACATGAACGATACAACACAACCAACGCGCATTAACTAGACACACACACGCTTGGTGCACAAAATGCGCCCACGACAACGCCACAACCCACGACTAGGGTCGCTATACTTGACCACAACCATGTCTAAAACCCAATCGCGTATTCACAACACATTAATTATCTTAGGGAATAGGTTAGAGATAATCAAAACCGCAAACTTAATTAAAATCGATTTATTCCAAAAACCAAGTAAGCATTCATTTACCATTTTCATTCAAATCTACATGTTTTAACAAAACTAGTGGCCACAATGATCATTTAATAGCTTAATTAAGCCACACAAACCTTTGCTAAAATTTTATCTCACCAATTTACATTAATCCTAAAAATCTAGTTTGCAAGATAGCTTAATTAGGACAATTTAAAAATAACAATTAGTAATTTAACAACTAGTTTACATTTTGCATACCTTAAGATATTAAATTACACTTTCAAACCATAATCTAGTGATAAAACCCTAACTCTAATTCAAACCCTTCTCTTGAAATTAATTCCATATTTAAACATCTAAATAAATTAGATCGAAGTAAAATGTTAGTTATATGTATGCCTTAGAGGCCATTACTGTACATACGATGTATATTGTAATGGATGCTTGGACATATATAGGGAGGACTTTCTTGCTCGACATGATAGTATGCTATCTGGTTGTACTTTATCTTAACATGTACTCTGATTGTCTCTATATTACATGTTGATAAAGCCCTTAGGATATGTACTCGACTACTGGGACTATGATGAGATCATACTAGTGGGGCCACGGTAGTCGACGAGTACATCCTATAACTGTTCCTAGTCGAGGGTATATCGAGACAGGGCATCGATACACCAGAGTAGACTAGCGTATACGCATCTTGACCCATATGATGGGCGATGGATGATCCCATATCCATCGGTGTTTGACATCAAGGATGGTGTACGGGTGCTCAGTAGAGACTGGGTACACTGGACGGACTCGCCGAGAACTCCCAGATGGTATTATACCTCACGTCAGATGGCAGTTCTCCGGTGACACTGGTACAGAGTAGTTTGTTGACCCGAGATCGTCATAGAGTCTTGTGTGATTCCCACTGTGCTTTGATTTCCATCATACCACGTCCAAGAGGGCGTGCAAAAAGGTGGCTTTTGGGTACAGTCCCGAATCACATGGAGGCAATGAACGATAGGAGGTGATTCGTCTCTCCCGGTATAGGGAGTTGATGTTGTGCTGTGTTCGATTGGCTATAACCGGAAATTTTTGGCCAGGGTTGCTGAGATTTACTGGTAAGTGTTATCAGTAGTTTCTCGAACTGTTATAGACCTTATATCGACACGACTTATTGAGCTACTGGGGTCTGACGTTTACCACCCCTAGGCGAGATATGCGACATACTAGACGACGAGACCGGACTGTACAGGAGTGTTACTATTTGGATTCACAGGAGAATGTACAGGCTTTCTTGTTGATCTTCTGAGGGCTCAATACCTGGGTGGCTGTTATGTTTAGCTGACCGCTTGCAGCTTGTGGGTGTTTGATATGATCATCACCTACTGCCGGCGCATTGACAATTCTTTAGAGTCCTACACAGAGGTTTCTTGACTCAGGCAAAATGGAGTAGGGGCATATATGTGATATGTGCGGGACCGAGGATAATGCAATATGAGATACCGTATTATATTCTCGTGATATTTGATATCAGCCGGGTCATCGGATCAAGTGTTAATTCGATGAATCGGTACGGATAAATATTAGTCGGTTATATGCGATATAGCCGGATTGTCGGATCAAGTGTTGATTCGATAATTTAATGTATAATAATATATATGATATATTAAATTACATTAACTAATATTAGCTCACTAAAAGATTCTTTTTCTCACTCGGGTAATACATTGATATATATGCGATATATGTTAATTGTATTATTTTATTTTGTTACGATAAATATTATATATGTGATATATAATATTGTAACATGATATGATAACTAATGCAACATGTTTAGTGGAGTTTAAACATGATTAGGGTTTGGATTAGGGTTAAGACTTCTAGTAGATTCTAGATGGTTTCTTTTTGTCATGATAAAGATATTTGTGTTGATATTTATCTATGACTTATACTTAACCCAACCCAAACCCTAGCCCTTGGTTAATTCTATACAATGGTTTAGTCAACCATGGTTGAATTATTTCATCATATTAATCCTTTCATTATTCATCACAAATGAAATGGATCACTATTCTTCTTCTTCCTCCTCCTTTGCAAAGCTTTCTTGCTTTTTATTTGTGATGAAAAATGAGTGAGAATAAGAAAACAAAAGAAAGCAATAATCCTACTTCATCATCCTCATCTATCCTTGCCATTTAGATGAGGGTGTTCACTTCATATTATGAGTGTTAGCTTGTGTTAACGAAACTTCAAGGTAGTTCATCTTTGTATCGAAGATCGGAAGCAAGACTGCATCTTTCTCTTCGTGGAACCTCTCGAGAGTCCGGAACACGATGATCGCAGCGAAGGGACATCTACACGGAGCTATTGAAGTGAAGGACCGGATCTACAAAGGTTGTAATCCCTCTCACTTAGTGTTAAAGTGTTTAACATGTTAGTTTTCGCCAAAACCCTAGTTAAAGATCCGGTTTTGGGTTGTTCGGCACGGCTATTTTTTTAATCGGGCATGGTTGATACCTCATAGAACCTTGTGAGCGTGCCTAGCAACCCAACAGTGGTATCAGAGCCAAGCTAGAGCTTTAGGCGAAGTCTATACAAAGTTTAAAGTCCGATCGAACCCGAAAACCCCGATGTTTACCCTTCTCTGTACATTTTTCAAAAAAGTGATTTTTTATGAATTAAAAATGCTCAGAAAAACAAGTAGGAAAAACTAAGAATTACTGTGAAGTACGGTCCACTAAATCAATTATTTGACCGCGGAACCGCGGCCAAATCAAGGGTTTAGCTGCGGTTCCGCGGCCCAAATTGTGACTTAGCCCCGAAAATTTCATGTAATTATTCTTAGGTCCTTTCTTGTTATTTTTTTATGTGAATATTTTTATTACACTCAAGTGTTGAGTTTTCTAGGGTCGTATTGGGGACTCGTTGATTCGATCGGATAATTTAACTTTGTTTAGTTTATCCGGATAATTTTTAAAAACTGTTAAAAAGTTCGAACGGATATCAATAACTCATTTTTTCCCCTGTCGGAAATTTTTTCAAAAGTTGGATTTTTTCTCGAGTTTAAGAACGTTCTAAGTCGTGCAAGTAATGCGGTGGACCCTCTAGAAGACAACAAACCTTAACTCGATTATGTGACCGTCTTGAACTACCTCTAAACCTTAGGGTTTGCGGCAGTACGGCGTGCCACATGTGAGGCGTTGGCTTGACCCTTCTACGGCTGGACCATTGGTACTGTGGCATGTGATTGATGTTTTTAAAATGATTTCAAGTGTTGAGATATATTGGGGAAATCTTGGGTGTTTGATTATTCGATCGGAAAGTTTAACATTGTCTATTTTTCTGGAATGTGATACAATATTTGGAATCCACAGGTAGTTATGAGATAACTAATTTAAATGTTATAAATCTAGCAGTTCAGTCTCAAATGATCGGTTGCCACGGAATTTTGATGCGATCAAAAGTCCGTCGCAATCACGTAGCGTACGCGGATACTCGCCGGGTAAACTTAATAGACAGCCATGCCCCATAGCCCCGACCAAGAGACTGTAGGAGAACCCCGTCGTCGAAAGCATCCGTTCGGGTGCTCGCGGCAGCGGTGTTCCGCCTTAGTGCACTTCGTCGACGGCATCCGGGGGTGCGGCCGTCTACTAAAGTTTGCGACGAGCATTCGATCAGGATGTTGGGAATCTTGTTGAATTGCCCGATTTGATATTGAAAAGAGTTTTCGATAATGAGACAAAAATGCGGGGTTTATAATTGTTAGGCATGCGATATCTAAGGAATTCATTTGGTTAGGCATGCGATGTCTAAGGAGGTTGCGGATTCCAACTGTTGTAGTTTTACACTTTCTTTTCTGTAACCGTAAGCGTAGTATGTAGTGTATCGCCGGCTTCGTTGCTATACATCAACGACAATCGGGATACGCATACTTGCTTACGTTGATGATATGAGATATTATGTGTTGCTGTGATATGTTATATTGGATCGTCGCGTTCTGAATAGCCGGGGGTTTTATGTGAGATGAGAGTTTTTTTCTTTTTCATTCATGTAAAATTCTTTTGTATGTAATATTCTTTTATTGGGGCACTTCTGGGCTGAGGATGATGTCATTGTTGTATATTATTTACTTTTCCGCATTAGGTAAACCCAAGGCAGGGAGCAAAAGTAACCGGGTTCTGGGGTCCAGTGGGAGACCATCTCGAGGAGTCGAGACCGGGTCTCCTAACCCTAGAATTGGCAGTGTTGCTTGCCGCTCTCGTAGGAGTCTAGGGATGTGAGTTTGGCTATTCATCGCGACCGTGGAATCCGTGTTTTATACTGGCTCATTTTGAAAACACGGACATCCTAGTATATCCCATATTTCATATATGTTCTTCTGCTGTAATGTTTTGTGATGAGATCATATTACTGCCTGAGACGAATGTTTATATTATATATATGAGATATATGTTATATTTCAGATTTCGTTTCAAATGTGATGCTTGTGAAGCATAATAAAATGGGACTTCATTAATGAGATTAATGAAATAAAAGAAACCTAAAGATGTTGTAGAAATTTGTTTAAAAACTGGTAGCTCTAGTTCTTGCTTTGCATAGCGGTGTTCCTTGTAGAACATCCAGCACCTTATTCGATAAGGAAAGAGCCGACGATCCCTTCACCGGGAGTGACCTCTTTAGTGAAACTAGAAGATGCTACAAACTCGGTTTGTCTTTTGATTGCTTCTATAGTTCTTGCTTTGCATAGTGGTATTTGTGAAATATCCTGTACCTTATTCGATGCGGAAAGGGCCGACAATCCCTTCACCGGGAGTGACCCCTTTAGCAAAACTAGAAAAGCCTCAAAAATACTCCATTTAAAAATCACTCGATTCTACAACGATATAAAGTTCATTACGCAAAGGGTTTTCTTAAAAACCTGTCATAGCCCTCCGTCATTTCAGACAAGTAATAGTTAGTATTCGTGCTGCGTTTGTTGACTCAGTCAAGGCGAAGTGTGCGGTAGCTGATTAGTGCTTATCTGCAAAGCATATGATGCGATTGGATTAGGGTAGTCCTGTGGCCTTGTTGACTCAGTCAAGGGTCGTGCGGGTGGGTTTAATTCAATCGGGAAATGACGGGTTGAACTTTACTTGCGGTCTATGGTTTGTTGACTCAGTCAAGGTCATAGATCGCTTGGGGAAAAATATTATCGGGAATTTCAAGTGTTGAAATTTGCAATGAGATTGCATACCTTCTATGAGATAGTTAGATCCCGATACCCGCTGCGAGTAAGAGTTACTCCTTAGAGAGTTTTACACATTACAATTAGCCGATCAAGTAGGTGTCTAGAAAGGTGTTAACGGGGTTACGCCCCTGGGAAAACGAGGTTTACTTTAATTAGGTTCATGCGAAAGCACGGGGGACCTCCCTCAAAGTACCGGCACTGGCCTGGCTGAAAGATTGGCGAACTTGTAGCGTGTAATTAATCCCGGCTAGTCTTTCCTTTTAGGGTTTGAAGGAAGATTTGATTAAAACAGTGGGAGACATCCTGATTAGAAATATTAGATAACCAATCTAATCTTGCAAGAGCATACGCTGAGTATTTTCTTCTCTCTCTCCAGGTAGCGACCATATCACGCCTTAATCAAGATAATAATTCGGATATATTGACCGAACCCGCTTGTTATACTGAGCTAGGTAACGTTGATCCCGCTCCAACTTATAATTGTTATAAGACAGAGCAGGAAATTAGGGAATACCAGATTTCCCGTGCCGCCCAAACGAAGAAAGTGCATGCTGATGCATCATCTTCGGGTGTGTTCATTACAGAGAACTGTTTCTCAGTATCCTTTACGTCCTGGGTATGTGATACCGCATCAGGATCCCGCATATGTAATCTGTTACATGGGCTACAGAAAGGTAGAGAACTGAGAACGGGTGATAAGTTTCATGAGACAGAAAACGGTACAAGTGTTGCAGCCAAGTCTGTTGGTCACTATCACCCTGTATTACCAGAATACATTGATTCTGAACGAATGTTATTAGATACTGAACCTGATATACAAAATCATATCAGTCCCTTTATTAGTAAAGAATGATATAATTTTTTTATTAGTAAAGAATGATATAATTTTGTATTGTTAGATAATGTTTTGAACATTTCCTATATCAAGTGTTGATCGGTTCAGGCACGTTATCTAAAAGCATAAACGTTCTAAATCAAACTACAGTTCTTAGTATACAGAACACACATGAGAGGAAGAGTTCAGAAATGAACGAATCCTTCTTGAGGCATTGTAGACTAGGTCATATCAATGCGACCCGACTAGCTAAGTTACATTTAGATGCATATTTAAATCTGTTTGAATTTACATCTTGTGAAACTTGCCGGTCATGTCACAAAGATAAGATGACCATAGCTCTGTTTATTGGAAATAGAGAAAGAGTTAGTGAACTCTTGGGATTGATACATGCTGATGTATGAAAGTCTCCTGTTTACACATGCCAAGACCGGTTCTTTGTACTTCATTACATTCTCTGATGATCTCTCAAGATTCAGACATATGTTCATGTTGAAACACAAGTTCGAACCTTTTGAGTTATTCACAGAATGTAAGTTAGAAGTAGAGAACCAAAATACGGGTATAAGTATTATGTCCTTTGATAAGATCAAGGAGGAGAATACTTGAGCACGGAATTCCTGGACTATTATAAAAGAGAATGTGATTCTCTCTCAGTATTACTCCTCCGTATACACCATAGCACGATGGTATATCGGGGCGGAGCAATAGCACCCTATGTGATATGGTGTGCTCTATGATGAGTACTACTGAGTTTCCTATTTCCTTTTGGGAGTTATGCACTTGAGAAGCTGCATACCTATTGAATAGGGTTCAAATCAAATCAGTTGCCTACCATTTCATATGTGATATGGAAAGGGAAGAGCCCATATCTTAAGTTTGTTAAGATTTGGGGTTGTCCGGACTATGTCTAAAAGCAAAATTCGGACAAGCTCAAGGCAAGGTCTATTATGTAGAACTGAAAAGGTTCCAGCTATACAAACTGCAGCTGATGATTTGGTAGAACCTGTAACGTTTTGAAAATCGTTTCGATGAAATTTCGAAAAAATCGGTAAAATAAGGGGGTTTTCAGTAAAAAGTCAAAATACAAATATCTTATTATAAAAATTAAATATATATATTCTAGCTATGAAATTGCTATTATTTGGTGTTTATTGAGCCGTGGGTGAAATTTCAAATTTTCTGAAAAAAATAATTATTTTATTATTATTTTAAGCCGTCACTAATACATTTAATTAGTGAAAATTACAAATTGGAATGAGTTGAAACAAATTTTGTGCATCATAAAACATTAAATAAAATTTTATCATGTGGTTTTTGGAACGAAATCATTTGCCAAAACGGTTTAGAAATTATTGAAGAAAAAAAGGCTTTTTTTAGCGTAAATGGATGTTTGGGGTATTGTATTTATCATTTTTCATCACCCCACACCCGTACCCACACCCACACACCCCCATTCACTTATCCCCTTGAAGAATTCAGCAGCCCCCTCTTTTGTTCCCACTTGAATTTCAAAGAAAATGAAATGAAAGAAAAGAAAAGAAAAGAGTAGAAAATGATATAATTTGAGTTGACTTTGACTTGAACTAACTTTCTCCACCTCACTCTCTCTCCTCCCTCACCCAACCCCCCCACAATCTGGCTGAAACTAGCAACCCCCAACAGCCCCCTTTTCCTCTTCTCCTCTCTTTGTTCCATCAAAGAAAATCCAAAGAAAAATCCACTAAAAATCAAGCAAAAATCCAAATCAAAATCCGACTCCTACCCATTTTGGCTTAGCCCGTATAGCATGGATTTTGGTGACAAGGGAGCATTTTGGAGGGCTATGTGTGCTTGTGGGATCTTCAATTTGTTTGGGTAAATTTTAACCCTTTTGCTTAGATTGTTGTTAATTGCTTGTAGTTAGCTTAATTGAGTGTTAATTTGGTTTTATGTGGGTTCAATTGTATGATTAAGGAATTCTAGTTAGGGTTTTGTTTTGAAATTGGGTTGCGATCACTTGTGCATGGTTTGTGATGTGAGCTAACATCTTAAAAAATTGTTAAAATTTATCTAGTTGCATATTACAATTTGTTACTTGAAAAATGTCCAAATTAAGCTTTTTTGTGCAAACTAGGGTTTTATGAAATGCATTTATATGTGAGATTAAAAATATGGTTAGGGTTTTTATCATATTATTAACTTTATTAAGTGTAGTTTAACACTTTAGTTCATGGAAATCCAACCTAAATTGTAGTTTGCGCATTTTTTTTGCTATGAAATTGTTAAAAAAGGGTATTTTGTAAACTAGAATATTAGGGTTTTTGGAATTTAATGAGATTAAATTTCGGAAATTTGTTTCTATGACTTATTTAAGATATTTAATAAATATATTGGCCGCTACATTCATTTAAACATCCTGTTTTGTACAAAAACGGCGAATTGTGCTTGCTAGATTTTCGGAAAAGTGACTTTTTAAGTAAAGTTGGGGTTTTTGTGAGATTTAACCTAGTTTATATTAAAATTAGTGTTCGTGAATGTGCAAATGAGTGTGATTGGATTTTTCTCGATGGTTTGACGTTTGTACATCGACATCGAGGGTTGGTTTGACTATTCTTGCATGCGTAGGCGATAGGTTTGGACCTATGCGTGATACGCGTGCCGATTTGATTTTCGTACGCCGTTTCGATTTCGAATTTAGTTTAATGCGATACGGTGCGTTATGATATGTAGGTACCCCATGTGGACTTCGAGACGACAAGCAAGTGCATGGCGACGTCGGTACCGGCGAGCGAGGACCAGCTGAGTAGATTTATATCTACGGGGAGAAGTCGGGTGGATGGCGTATAGTACCCCCGCAGTCCGTGGTGGTGTATACGGATGCGTATACACACCAACATTTATTATATGTTATTTGGGATTAATAACGTTGCTTAGGATGGATATTGGTGTGTTGGATTACCTTAGTGTTGCGAACCCTAGGGTAGTGTTGCACTACACATACACACATACATACTTGCATACATTCCTATTGATATGTGCTCATGGGATTCTTTATAGTTATGGGTTCACATGGGTATGGGACTATGTTTTCACATACGGATTTGAGGATGATACTTGGGATTGAGCTGAGTCGATGAGATTTGATTTGAGGCCGTGAGATCGGTGATGTAGCAGGGTTCGTATTTGAGATACGACATGACGTTGTAGCGGGTCCTTGACGTAGTGTTTCACACACGTCCATGCATACGTAGGCGGTATCAGTATGGTACTAGACGTAGATCAGTACCCCGATCATGATAATTGATAAAGAGGATACCAGGTGAATAGTATGATGAATGTGATATTGACCCGTACCCAGATTGGATGCCGTACGACGGATTTACGTACGAGCTATATTGATGATTGATCCGCACTCTTGACTTGGGATGCCTGATTATAGATATGGTATCGGATATGATATTATTGAGGCGGGATCACCGACTATACATATACAGGTATGTATATGTATCGATTTAGATGATAGGCGGTTCCCTTACCTGTAGTTCAGCTTGTTAGTTCAGCCGTATAGTTTAGTGTAGTTGTTAGATTAGATTAGACTTTTTACCTATTTCAAAAAACCAACGAATCGTGGGCATTCTTAAAGACAGCCCAAGGGATCCTACGGATATTTCAAAAGACGTATCTTTTCATAAAAACACCGTAGCCCCTATTTTCAAAACCCATGATTCGTGTTATTTCAAAAGGCACCATTTGTAGGACTTATATTAGATTAATGCAGATTGTTATAGTTGCGTCTAGTTTTCAGCTCCCGCTCATTTTTGTTGTCCGCTTCGCATCGCATGCTTATTTTATGTTTCATACTCCATTAGTGATATCATGCTGTTAGGACACCAGCACTATTACCGATGATGCGTAGGTACCACGTACACTTAATTGCCGGCTCACACACATCTTCATCGGTAATTGCCATGTCACGTACACCTTAGAAAATATTATTGCTTAACTTAGCTAGATAGCTAGTAGTCTGACATAATATTAGTGTACTTACCTTATATGCCAGCTTAGATATTGTAGTTATTACTTGTCACTTCATGCATACTGTTATTCATCGTTATGCCGCAGTCATGGATTCTCATGCATATATTCACTATTTTACGTGTTATTGAGGTTTTGGATTCGGATTTCCATGAGATTTTCTGGATTTGGAGGAAAACCGCAAAAACATAAATAAACCTCTTCTCTCTTTTAAAATAAAAAGTGCGGTTTTCCTATGATGTATGAGTCGTCCACCATGAGTTTGCTGATGGATTTCGAGACCCGATTCGAGGAGTGGAGGAACCGTTTCGGGTACATGGTGGGCCCGGTATGGTACCCCGGGGCAAGAGGAATGTGGTGTTGATGTTGAGCCTGGCTGGGGAGCACTACCTACCGGTGATATTACCCGACGCGTCGGATATCCGGAGGATACCGTCGTGGTCTTGAGATGGATGGTAGGGGCCGGTCTGGACTGACGGCGCCCTAGATATTAAGATTGAGACATTGATATTTCGAGACATTGAGATTTATGTTTTGTGTCGATGCTAGACACTGTTGATACTGATTTCATTTATGATACCTCAGTTTAAAAATACAAAGGAAATCTCACTAATTTATGAAAACTGTTCTTCATTTACATGTATTCTGTTTTCATGCATTCATACCTCATTCATATGATATATTGCTACCTGAGGCACTGGCACGGGCACATGAGATTACACTCGGGTTAGATATTTACCCTAGCCTTGTTATAGGCTACGTGTTATTCATATATTTGAGGACATATTATGATCATTGACCTAGGTTGCGTTATTTATGCGATTTTTGTGCGTAGATATTTTTCTATTCACGAGTTGGCAACTCACCCCGTTGTGCCCCAGTTTCTTGCAGGTTTGCCGTACAGGTTTTATTACGGCTTTGCGGGCTCAGTTTCATTCGGGTGACTTGCTAGTAGGTGGGTTTTTCTTGTATCGTACCCATCATATTACCTTGTATAATATTATTCCGTTGTATCTAGTAAATTCCATCAACCAAACATGCATTTATTGAGATAGAGACCAGTGTTGTTTATTCTTTCGACCTTAGAGTCGCTCGTTATATTTCTGGTGGTTTTGAGTTTCCTTTTGAGTTTTGATCCTCGCCGTTGGCGTTGTATATTATATTGCTTGTGTGGTTGTGACCGTCGATTGACGAAGAGCTAGCTCCCGCTTGGGGATGCCTTTTTATTGATTTCGTATACTATTCATGTTGTATCCCGTTTGGGAGCCGGTTTTTACAAAGAAGACTCTGCCGAAATTTTCAGTAAATTTTGATGTTCTTAAAAACCGCATAATTCGGCTTATGCTATTAAAACTACTTGTTTTAAATTGGTTTTCCTTCACTCTACTTCTTTTCTTGGTTTGGATTTCTGGGTTTTCGGTTTACTTAGATTACGTACGCCTCGAGACGTTTAGTAGTTTAAGTGCTGGTCATGTTCCGTACTTTCGGGGCGTGACAAAGTTGGTATCAGAGCGTTAGGTTTTAACCTTCGGAGAGTAGGATGACCCTTGGTTGATGGAATAGATGACTAAAGTAGAGTGACGTACCGTTGATATGTTCCGCGGCATATTTACGACACGCCACTCCACTTATGAAGCCTTAGGATGTACATTTCCTTGTTCAGTATTATATTCCTTCCTGAGCTAGCCTCATCGGTACCAGTTTGGTTTTGCTGCTACGGTTATGGCAGGGAGAGCTACGGCTAGAGTTGCGGTCAGCATGAGCTCGTTACGAACGAGGACTGACCATGGCGTGATTCGGGCGACACACGATTGTAGAGATGTGTCTTTTGGATTGTGTTTTTGCACCACGAGCGTTGGATGGATCGCTGTATGAGGTTACTCGGAGGTGCTGATCGACACTAGAGAATTGAGCCAATGATGGAGGCCAGCCAGATTTTAATGACCGTTGGTGTGTTGCTTACTCCTGATGATTGAGGCACGGTTCAGCATGCAGACGAGTAAGCCAGTTATTGCTGCGAACGACGAGATATCGCCCCAGATGTTGGAGCTATTGCAGTATAAGTTGTACTAAGAGATGATAGAAGGTCGCTAGTTACCCGATGATGAATGACTAGGACAGGTGGTTCGTTCGCTTACCCCGATGCGAGGTCATCAGATAGATTGATTCCAGCTAGAGACGACTTCACGCAGAGACGTGAGGGTCGACAGAGACGATCGAATGTCGAAAACCTATTATTCCAAGTTTAAAGTAGTCGGAAAGACATGCAGGCAATTCTATGGTCCCTCTAGAAGAATGAAACCCTAACTCGACTTAATGACCGTGTGAAAGCCTTTGAACCTTCGGGTTTGCGGCAGTTCTACGGCGCCATTAGTGAGGCTTGGGTTTGCCCTTCTACGGCTGGACCACCGATGCTGTGGTATGTACTCGATACTATTAAACTGTACCCAAGATGTTGAGCCCTTGGGGGATTATGAGGTTTTGACAATCGATTGGATGGTTCGACTTAATTCGGATGCTAGGTGGTGAGATGCATTTCTTGGGAGATTCCCGATACGAGGATAGTTGTTGGAGCTCAGTCCATGCAGCCGCGACGAGACGAGTCCAAAGCAGACGACATTAGAGAAAAGTGGAGTAAGAGGTTCGCACCAGATCTAGATAAGATGACGTTCCACTCCGCCGACATCAGAGAGGCGATGCGCATGCCGAGGCATGGTACTTGGACTTACCTTCCAGAAGGAGTCGCGATGAGTATGCAGTCGTTCCAGAGCAAGATGCAGATATAGGAAAGGATAATGACTTCCGGACAGTTGGCAGAGACGAGACATGGAAGAGACCGTGAGCAGGATTCCTTTCAGGACACTGCTGCAATGATACTTGCACCCAGGATCAGATGTGTCACGTACATTCAGAGAACCAGAGGCCGACGCCATTGATATGCTGTCTTACGAGTAGTCGCGATGATTGACCGGGGGATGACAAGAGATGTGCCAGAACGGGATCATCCCCGTTAGCACACCTGACAGGGCCGATGAGCCAATGGACCGAGAGATTGGTAATTCACAGTGAAGACCTTGACCCAGGAGTGGTCATTGTTATGCACACCAGCAGGCCAGAGTTCATGATCATCGACGAGACGTCCCATTAGTGACCGCGACAGTTGGCCCGAGATTCTTAGAGGATGCACTTGTGCGATACTATTCCGCCATTATTGATTTCGATGTTTTGGGTGATTTATTCGCATGATTTGATTTTGATGATTGGGGATTTACGATCTTTGCACAGTGTTGCACTTGATATCGTTTTTGTGCTTGGGTTTCACATATTTGTGATTTTACGGTTTTAGACATTTGAGTTGATTTTGTGCGTATGCACGCACACGAATTGGTTCCTGCACTCTGTATAGTTATTATATGCTTGCAGTGTGTACTGGACTTCGATTTCGATTGTGATACTCGATATTTGTTTTGTGCACCTTGTGCACCTGATTGATTTTGCGCACGTTCGGCGCTTGATATTGGATTTCATGATTTCGTGCACGATGGATGCACCTGATTTGGATTTTCGCGCATGTCTTGAGATGCGATTTTGGTGCACACCAGATGCACTAAATCGAGATTTTTCGTGTATGTCAGATGCACCTGATTTTGCTGTCAGGCACACATGTTGCCTACGACAGATGTTTCGTGCACACCCGATGCACTTAGATGTTGTTTCTGTGCGCATGTATGGCACATTCATGGATTTTGATTTCCGTGCGCACCAGACGCACGTAGCATTCATGTGCATATTTTGGGGATTGATTTAGTATAGAGCAGTACGTTTTTATGATGATTGCTATATGTTTTTATACTGAGCAGGACTAGTCAGAGGACAGTACCTGAGTATATTTTGCATGCATTGATAGTTATCGAAGGGATTTCCAAAAGCGAGCTATAGTCTCAGTATTTACCTACGCGTCTGATAAGACACGAAACGTTTAAAACAAGGAGACCCTTCTAAATTGTTTTCAAAACGGCGGAACGTGCATATTAAACAAAAGGTACACATGTATATGGTTATTTTCTTATAAGAGACGTCCGCCACTGTGCAGTGTTATGCGCATTGCACAACGACTTTAAAAGATTTGGCATGCATTTCCTTTAGAAACTTACATGTATAGATTTGATATCTACATGTATAGTTCTGATTTATATCATATTGGTTTTGCTTTGGATTTGGCATTCGTGTCTTTACCATGACTCCGATGATTGCGGGATGCTTGACGGAGTTTTGATTTGAGTTATATACTCATTTTTCAAGCACATGCGCTGCGCTACGATTTGTTTTATGTATTTACAATTTCGGAGCCCCGACGACTTGATGGGTTTTCTTAGATGTTTTAGTATTTGGGGGAGTTTGAATTTAAATTCGGGGACCGAATTTCTTTAAGGGGGGAAGATTGTAACGTTTTGAAAATCGTTTCGGTGAAATTTCGAAAAAATCGGTAAAATAAGGGGTTTTCTGTAAAAAGTCAAAATACAAATATCTTATTATAAAAATTAAATATACATATTCTAGCTATGAAATTGCTATTATTTGGTGTTTATTGAGCCGCGGGTGAAATTTCAAATTTTCTGAAAAAAATAATTATTTTATTATTATTTTAAGCCGTCACTAATACATTTAATTAGGGAAAATTACAAATTGGAATGAGTTGAAACAAATTTTGTGCATCATAAAACATTAAATAAAATTTTATCATGTGGTTTTTGGAATGAAATCATTTGCCAAAACGGTTTAGAAATTATTGAAGAAAAAAGGCTTTTTTTAGCGTAAATGGATGTTTGGGGTATTGTATTTATCATTTTTCATCATCCCACATCCGTACCCACACCCACACACCCCCATTCACTTATCCCCTTGAAGAATTCAGCAGCCCCCTCTTTTGTTCCCACTTGGATTTCAAAGAAAATGAAATGAAAGAAAAGAAAAGAAAAGAGTAGAAAATGATATAATTTGAGTTGACTTTGACTTGAACTAACTTTCTCCACCTCACTCTCTCTCCTCCCTCACACAACCCCCCCACAATCTGGCCGAAACCAGCAACCCCCAACAGCCCCCTTTTCCTCTTCTCCTCTCTTTGTTCTATCAAAGAAAATCCAAAGAAAAATCCACTAAAAATCAAGCAAAAATCCAAATCAAAATCCGACTCCTACCCATTTTAGCTTAGCCCGTATAGCATGGATTTTGGTGACAAGGGAGCATTTTGGAGGGCTATGTGTGCTTGTGGGATCTTCAATTTGTTTGGGTAAATTTTAACCCTTTTGCTTAGATTGTTGTTAATTGCTTGTAGTTAGCTTAATTGAGTGTTAATTTGGTTTTATGTGGGTTCAATTGTATGATTAAGGAATTCTAGTTAGGGTTTTGTTTTGAAATTGGGTTGTGATCACTTGTGCATGGTTTGTGATGTGAGCTAACATCTTGAAAAATTGTTAAAATTTATCTAGTTGCATATTACAATTTGTTACTTGAAAAATGTCCAAATTAAGCTTTTTTGTGCAAACTAGGGTTTTATGAAATGCATTTATATGTGAGATTAAAAATATGGTTAGGGTTTTTATCATATTATTAACTTTATTAAGTGAAGTTTAACACTTTAGTTCATGGAAATCCAACCTAAATTGTAGTTTGCGCATTTTTTTTTGCTATGAAATTGTTAAAAAAAGGGTATTTTGTAAACTAGAATATTAGGGTTTTTGGAATTTAATGAGATTAAATTTCGGAAATTTGTTTCTATGACTTATTTAAGATATTTAATAAATATATTGGCCGCTACATTCATTTAAACATCCTGTTTTGTACAAAAACGGCGAATTGTGCTTGCTAGATTTTCGGAAAAGTGACTTTTTAAGTAAAGTTGGGGTTTTTGTGAGTTTTAACCTAGTTTATAGTAAAATTAGTGTTCGTGAATGTGCAAATGAGTGTGATTGGATTTTTCTCGATGGTTTGACGTTTGTACATCGACATCGAGGGTTGGTTTGACTATTCTTGCATGCGTAGGCGATAGGTTTGGACCTATGCGTGATACGCGTGCCGATTTGATTTTCGTATGCCGTTTCGATTTCGAATTTAGTTTAATACGATACGGTGCGTTATGATATGTAGGTACCCCATGTGGACTTCGAGACGACAAGCAAGTGCATGGCGACGTCGGCACCGGCGAGCGAGGACCAGGTGAGTAGATTTATATCTACGGGGAGAAGTCGGATGGATGGCGTATAGCACCCCCGCAGTCCGTGGTGGTGTATACGGATGCGTATACACACCAACATTTATTATATGTTATTTGGGATTAATAACGTTGCTTAGGATGGATATTGGTGTGTTGGATTACCTTAGTGTTGCGAACCCTAGGGTAGTGTTGCACTACACATACACACATACATACTTGCATACATTCCTATTGATATGTGCTCATGGGATTCTTTATAGTTATGGGTTCACATGGGTATGGGACTATGTTTTCACATACGGATTTGAGGATGATACTTGGGATTGAGCTGAGTCGATGAGATTTGATTTGAGGCCGTGAGATCGGTGATGTAGCAGGGTTCGTATTTGAGATACGACATGACGTTGTAGCGGGTCCTTGACGTAGTGTTTCACACACGTCCATGCATACGTAGGCGGTATCAGTATGGTACTAGACGTAGATCAGTACCCCGATCATGATAATTGATAAAGAGGATACCAGGTGAATAGTATGATGAATGTGATATTGACCCGTACCCAGATTGGATGCCGTACGACGGATTTACGTACGAGCTATATTGATGATTGATCCGCACTCTTGACTTGGGATGCCTGATTATAGATATGGTATCGGATATGATATTATTGAGGCGGGATCACCGACTATACATATACAGGTATGTATATGTATCGATTCAGATGATAGGCGGTTCCCTTACCTGTAGTTCAGCTTGTTAGTTCAGCCGTATAGTTTAGTGTAGTTGTTAAATTAGATTAGACTTCTTACCTATTTCAAAAAACCAACGAATCGTGGGCATTCTTAAAGACAGCCCAAGGGATCCTACGGATATTTCAAAAGACGTATCTTTTCATAAAAACACCGTAGCCCCTATTTTCAAAACCCATGATTCGTGTTATTTCAAAAGGCACCATTTGTAGGACTTATATTAGATTAATGCAGATTGTTATAGTTGCGTCTAGTTTTCAGCTCCCGCTCATTTTTGTGGTCCGCTTCGCATCGCATGCTTATTTTATGTTTCATACTCCATTAGTGATATCATGCTGTTAGGACACCAGCACCATTACCGATGATGCGTAGGTACCACGTACACTTAATTGCCGGCTCACACACATCTTCATCGGTAATTGCCATGTCACGTACACCTTAGAAAATATTATTGCTTAACTTAGCTAGATAGCTAGTAGTCTGACATAATATTAGTGTACTTACCTTATATGCCAGCTTAGATATTGTAGTTATTACTTGTCACTTCATGCATACTGTTATTCATCGTTATGCCGCAGTCATGGATTCTCATGCATATATTCACTATTTTACGTGTTATTGAGGTTTTGGATTCGGATTTCCATGAGATTTTCTGTATTTGGAGGAAAACCGCAAAAACATAAATAAACCTCTTCTCTCTTTTAAAATAAAAAGTGCGGTTTTCCTATGATGTATGAGTCGTCCACCATGAGTTTGCTGATGGATTTCGAGACCCGATTCGAGGAGTGGAGGAACCGTTTCGGGTACATGGTGGGCCCGGTATGGTACCCCGGGGCAAGAGGAATGTGGTGTTGACGTTGAGCCTGGCTGGGGAGCACTACCTACCGGTGATATTACCCGACGCGTCGGATATCCGGAGGATACCGTCGTGGTCTTGAGATGGATGGTAGGGGCCGGTCTGGACTGACGGCGCCCTAGATATTGAGATTGAGACATTGATAGTTCGAGACATTGAGATTTATGTTTTGTGTCGATGCTAGACACTGTTGATACTGATTTTATTTATGATACCTCAGTTTAAAAATACAAAGGAAATCTCACTAATTTATGAAAACAGTTCTTCATTTACATATATTCTGTTTTCATGCATTCATACCTCATTCATATGATATATTGCTACCTGAGGCACTGGCACGGGCACATGAGATTACACTCGGGTTAGATATTTACCCTAGCCTTGTTATAGGCTACGTGTCATTCATATATTTGAGGACATATTATGATCATTGACCTAGGTTGCGTTATTTATGCGATTTCTGTGCGTAGATATTTTTCTATTCACGAGTTGGCAACTCACCCCGTTGTGCCCCAGTTTCTTGCAGGTTTGCCGTACAGGTTTCATTACGGCTTTGCGGGCTCAGTTTCATTCGGGTGACTTGCTAGTAGGTGGGTTTTTCTTGTATCGTACCCATCATATTACCTTGTATAATATTATTCCGTTGTATCTAGTAAATTCCATCAACCAAACATGCATTTATTGAGATAGAGACCAGTGTTGTTTATTCTTTCGACCTTAGAGTCGCTCGTTATATTTCTGGTGGTTTTGAGTTTCCTTTTGAGTTTTGATCCTCGCCGTTGGCGTTGTATATTATATTGCTTGTGTGGTTGTGACCGTCGATTGACGAAGAGCTAGCTCCCGCTTGGGGATGCCTTTTTATTGATTTCGTATACTATTCATGTTGTATCCCGTTTGGGAGCCAGTTTTTACAAAGAAGACTCTGCCGAAATTTTCAGTAAATTTTGATGTTCTTAAAAACCGCATAATCGGCTTAGGCTATTAAAACTACTTGTTTTAAATTGGTTTTTCTTCACTCTACTTCTTTTCTTGGTTTGGATTTCTGGGTTTTCGGTTTACTTAGATTACGTACGCTTCGAGACGTTTCGTAGTTTAAGTGCCAGTCATGTTCCGTACTTTCGGGGCGTGACAGAACCCAAGGATTCAATAGTTTCCAACGAACCTCAGCCTCTCCGCCGATCTAGTTGGGTTCCTCACCCACCTGAGAGATACTTCGGTTTCTCTATGACAGTGGGAGCGAGGATTGCATCATGAGATGATGACCCAACTAGTTTCGAGCATGCCATCAGGAGTGGGACTCTGTAAGAATGGCTGGATGCTTAGCTATCTGAGATGGAATCATTATACACCAACAAAGTATGGACTTTGGTTGCTTTATCTGAAAGGTTAAATCCCCATCAGGAGCAAGTATATCTTGAGAAGATTACTTGGTGTACATGGAAAAGTTGAGACTTTCAAAGCTATGCTTAAGTCCATCCAGATCCTAATTGCCACGGCTACATACCATGACTACGATATCTGGCGGTTGGGTGTCATGACAGCTTTTCTAAATGATGATTTGGAAGAGAGTGTCTATAAGTACACAGCCAGAGGGCTTCATAGACAGTGAGAGCAGCGGAAACGTATGCAAGATGCTTTATAGGATAAAGCAGGCATCGCGGAGTTGGAACATCTGTTTTGATGTGGTAGTCAAAGAGTTTGACTTCATCAAAATGGTAGATGAACCTTGTATATACAAAAAGGTAGTAGAGTGTATGGTGGAGATCCTCGTAGAGTACGTGGATGACATACTCTTGATAGGGAAGGAGTTTCCTATGCTACGCTCGGTCAATCTCCGCTTATCACAAGTATTCTCCATATAGGATCAAAGTGATACCTCCTAAATCCTGGGTTTTTAGATATATGAGATAGATCTAATTGGATGTTTTGATTCTTACTAGTTGTAGTGAGATGGTATCAATTGATCCTGAGGAGAATCACTGGAAAGGTTCCAGGGTGATAAGAACGATTGAATGTCAGTCGCAGGCATTGTCTTTACCCTCAGGGGAGGGATGGTATGTTGGAAGAGTTCCAAGCTAGATACCGTGGTATACTGGACGATTAAAGGCAAGATACATCGTTACCAAGGATACTACTAAAGAGGCAGTCTGGATATATAAGTTCATGAGATGAAGTTCGTTCCTACCATTGTGTGACAATGGAGTTGTGGCTTTTGCCAAGGAACTACCGTCCCATCAGAAATCCAGATATAATTCTTAGGCAGTATCACCTAATCATGGAGATGGTTGATCTCCAGGGAGATCGAGGTTAGGAGAGTAGACACAGAGGACAACAGCGCGGATCCACTCACAAAGGCCTTTTTCCCAGTAGAGACTCTTATGGGATGGTTGAGTATGAGATACTTCAACCGCAGCTAATTGTTGGGTATGTGATACCACAACAGATGGCTTAAGTGCAAGTGGGAGATTGTTAGTTATATGCATGCCCTAGAGGCCATTACTGTACATACGATGTATATTGTAATGGATGCTTGGACATATATAGGGAGCACTTTCTTGCTCGACATGATAGTATGCTATCTGGTTGTACTTTATCTTAACATGTACTCAGATTGTCTCTATATTACATGTTGATAAAACCCTTAGGATATGTACTCGACTACTGGGACTATGATGAGATCATACTAGTGAGGCCACGGTAGTCGACGAGTACATCCTATAACTGTTCCTAGTCGAGGGTATATCGAGACAGGGCATCGATACACCAGAGTAGACTAGCGTATACGTATCTTGACCCATATGATGGACGATGGATGATCCTATATCCATCGGTGTTTGACATCAAGGATGGTGTACGGGTGCTCAGTAGAGACTGGGTATACTGGACGAACTCCCCGAGAACTCCCAGATGGTATTATACCTCACGTCAGATAGCAGTTCTCCGGTGACACTGGTACAGAGTAGTCTGTTGACCCGAGATCGTCATAGATTCTTGTGTGATTCCCACTGTGCTTTGATTTCCATAATAACACGTCCAAGAGGGTGTGCAAAAAGATTGCTTTTGGGTACAGTCCCGAATCACATGGAGGCAATGAACGATAAGAGGGGATTCGTCTCTCCCGGTATAGGGAGTTGATATTGTGCTGTGTTCGATTGGCTATAACCGGAAATCCCTGGCCAGGGTTGCTGAGATTTACTGGTAAGTGTTATCAGTAGTTTCTCGAACTCTTATCGACCTTATATCGACACGACTAATCGAGCTACTGGGGTCTGACGTTTACCACCCCTAGGCGAGATATGCAACATATCAGACGACGAGACCGGACTGTACGGGAGTGTTACTGTTTGGATTCGCAGGAGAATGTACTGGCTTGCTTGTTGATCTTCTGAGCGCTCAATACCTGGGTGGCTGTTATGTTTTGCTTACCGCTTGCAGCTTGTGGGTGTTTGATATGATCATCACCTAGTGCCGGCGTATTGACGATTCTTTAGAGTCCTACACAGAGGTTTCTTGACTCAGGCAAAATGAAGTAGGTGCACATATGTGATATGTGCGGGACCGAGGATAATGCGATATGAGATACCGTATTATATTCTCGCGATATTTGATATCAGCCGGCTCATCGGATCAAGTGTTGATTCGATGAATCGGTACGGATAAATATTAGTCGGTTATATGCGATATAACCGGATTGTCGGATCAAGTGTTGATTCGATAATTTAATGTATAATAATATATATGATATATTAAATTACATTAACTAATATTAGCTCACTAAAAGATTCTTTTTCTCACTCGGGTAATACATTGATATATATGCGATATATGTTAATTGTATTATTTTATTTTGTTACAATAAATATTATTTATGTGATATATAATATTGTAACATGATATGATAACTAATGCAACATGTTTAGTGGAGTTTAAACATGATTAAGGTTTGGATCTGGGTTAAGACTTCTCGTAGATTCTAGAAGGATTCTTTTTGTCATGATAAAGATATTTGTGTTGATATTTATCTATGACTCATACTTAACCCAACCCAAACCCTAGCCCTTGGTTAATTATCTACAATGGTTTAGTCAACCATGGTTGCATTATTTCATCATATTAATCCTTTCATTATTCATCACAAATGAAATGGATCACTATTCTTCTTCTTCCTCCTCTTTTTGCAAAGCTTTCTTGCTTTTTATTTGTGATGAAAAATGAGTGAGAATAAGAAAACAAAAGAGAGCAATAATCCTACTTCATCATCCTCATCTATCTTTGCCATTTAGATGAGGGTGTTCACTTCATATTATGAGTGTTAGCTTGTGTTAACGAAACTTCAAGGTAGATCATCTTTGTATCGAAGATCGGAAGCAAGACTGCATCTTTCTCTTCGTGGAACCTCTCGAGAGTCCGGAACACGATGATCGCAGCGAAGGGACATCTACACGGAGCTATTGAAGTGAAGGACCGGATCTACAAAGGTTGTAATCCCTCTCACTTAGTGTTAAAGTGTTTAACATGTTAGTTTTCGCCTAAACCCTAGTTTAAAGATCCGGCTTCGGGTTGGTCGGCACGGCTATTTTTTTAATCGGGCATGGTTGATACCTCGTAGAACCTTGTGAGTGCCTAGCAACCCTACATAAAATAACCAACAACTACCCATTAGGTTAAGATTATACTTCAACAAGTTTGAGATCAAACTTGCAAACTTGGCCTCCAATAATGGTTTCTTGCTTCAAGATTCCAAGCTAGCTTGGCCAGAGAAAATTGGATGAAGATTTAATTTGGAATTAATAAGGTTTTGTATTGATTTTTTGAAGCAAAAATGAAGGATTTTTGAGATAAAATGAAGTGGAGAAAATTTGGGGCTGCCACAATGTGGGGGGGGGGGGCTCGGCCAAAACCTTAAGAGGGAAGAGAGAGAGTGTGAAAAGTGTGTGGGTGTGTGCGGAAACCTCCCCAATTATTACCTCTTTTAATTCTTTTCATAATTCTTTTATTTTATTTTATTTTCTAATTTTAATTTATCCTAGAAATCATTAGAAACTTGGAAACAAATTAAGAAGAGAAGAGCATGTTACAAACTTTATTCTAAGTTATCATGGTTCGCATTTGTACAATTAACCCATTCCAATTTGTAATTTACACTAATTTAATGTATAAATGAAAGCTTATAATAATAGTTAAAATAATTAATTAAGAAAAAAATTTAAGTAAACTAACAATTTATAAGTGACTAAATAAACACCAAATACTAGCAATTATATAGTTAAAATAGGCATATTTAATTCTATGTTGAAAAATAATTATAGTTATGTTTTACGGAAAATATGATTTATATTACCGGTTAACGAAAATTTCACCTAAAGGATTTATTTATTTATTTATTTTTAAAATGTTATAATCTTCCTCCCTTAAAAAAATTCGGTCCCCGAATTTAAAATCTTGCTAGGCGTACCCTCGAAGAGATGGGAATATCTCTTCCGCATCTCGTCCTCGGCTTCCTACGTGACCTTTATCGCCGTTCGTGCCACGTCAAAGAACCCTTACGGACGATATGACCTTAAACCTCAGTTTCTTCACCTGCCGATCTAGAATGACGATCGGCTGTTTGGTGAAAGAAAATCGCGCTCCAGCTGAATCGTCTGATGCTGTATTGCGTGAGAGGGTCATGAAGGTACTTGCGGACTATCGATACATAAAACACGGGATGAACAATCTGGAAAACTAAGTCGAAGAGCCACACAAAAAACACTGCGCCGACACGCTTGAGAATCTCTGAGGGACCCACATATCTGGGACTAAGCTTCCCTTCCTCCTGAATCTCAACATGCCCTTCATCGGAGAAACCTTCAAGAAAACATGATCGCCAATTGTAAACTCAAGTCTCGCCGACGTCGGTCTGCATAAAATTCGTGCCAGTTCTGGGCCGACTCTCATCCTATCCCGAATCAACTGGATCTCTTTTCGGTCATCTCTGTACAAACCGTGGCCCTAAAATACTGTTCTTCCTGAGCTCTATCCAATATACGGGCGATCGACATCTCTTCCCATAAAACACTTCAAAGGGTGTGTTCATCACAGAAAACTGCAATTCAATACCGCTCATTCATTATCTATTTTGTTATATATCGGTGCTATTAATCAGTGTCTGCTCTATAATTACAGTTTACATGTATTCTTGATAAAATACCGGAAACACATTCAAAAAAATGGATATATCGCCTGTGAGCCGACCCGGCAACCGGAACTAGAAACTGACCGATATCCAATGAGCTTTTGCAAATAATATGTGTGCACAATATTTTGGTCCAACACAATGCAAGTGCACACATACTCTTTAGCACTAGGACCATGTGGGGCTGCCCTTGGCACAATTCATGCAATAGAGCACATGTATGGATGTGATGTGCATTGATTAGGCAATAAATGCAATAAAGTGTTGATGTGATATTGGCATCTTTTTCCCTCCAAATCTCTGCATACAAACCATGTTATTTTAGACCAATCAAACAGAACCAGAGTGATGTTGGAAGAGACACTTGACCACACAACTAATACGAGCCTGAGTGCTCGGTTTTAGACCGGCCAAGCACCCCTTGGATCTGAGCTCGCCGGCCCCACCATCTCCAATGAGCCCCGGTTTTCTACAGAGCTTCCCTTGATTCCACATCACCTCATTTTAATTGTTTGTTTATTTTTCTTTGGTGCCTATATAAAGCAGACCAGTGAAGCAAGGGGATCTCTCTTTTATTCTCACATACTTCTATAGTTTTGTTAGTTTCTTTAGGGTGAGTAGGCTTCATCATTGGTTACTTCTTATTCCCTCTTGAAGCTTTCTTTGGAGAGCTTCATTAAGGAGGTTGAACAAGTAACCAAAATCTTGTAACTCTTCATCAAGTGTTTATATATATTGCTTTGTTTTTGCTTTCTTTGCTTTGTTTCTTTACTTGCTTTCTTTTTATCATGTGTAACTAATCTTCATTGGTTATGGTATTGGTGAGAAAGTGAGATGAAAGGCTTTTGCCTCCTCCGCCTCTTTTTTATGTTTTAATGTGCTTATCCACATGATTATAACTTAAAAATTGATTTATATATTGATGTGATATGGTATTTTGAAACCATGGTTACTTGTAACCTCTTCATATACCATATTCACTCCCCTTCCCTATTTAACAATGTTTAAATTAGAATCAAAATTGGTGTTAAGTTTGCTAAGTTTGGATACGATATTTTGTGTCTGAGTGCTTGACAAACCCTTGGTTTTCATGTACCGTATACCATCACAAACCTTTAGCAAAGTTAACACCAAAACTAGTTTGCTCTCACTCACTAATTGTGTTTTTGATGTTGTGGTAAGCTTGCTATCCCTTGTGCTTAGTGTTGTTACCTTAAGCTCGGACATACATCGGTAAGTGAACAAAACGGACTAGTTTCGTGTTTGTGGAGGATATTGGAATTTGACTACTTGTGGCTCGCAACCGCTTCGACAAACCGTGCTTCATGCCGGGATCAACGCGAGAACGGACAACTCATGAACAAAGGAGCATCGAGGGAATCGTCGCGGTTCAACCTTCCAAACCAAAGCCGCAACCATTCTTTTTGACTTGTTTTCTTTCTTTCTTTGTTTTCCGTATTTTCGTATTCTTTTTATATTTTTGTGACAAAACCAACAATTAGTTAATTTGTTGAACCTTAGAAGGCAAGACTTAATACATAATTCCCTGCGAATCGACCCGTGCTTGCCGGCTAGCTACAACACGCCGTGCACTTGCGGTTTATAAATAGTAAAACGAGAACGATCTCGCGTGCGCAATCCGTTTCCTTCATTTCATATCCATTTCCATAACATTCTCGTTCACGTGCGCGGGTGAATTTGCAACAAGTTTTTTGTGCCGTTGCCGAGGAGTTAGTAGTATTAGGAATTGTTATTTCTGGTTTTTGCTAACTCACTAATTTCTAATTCAAATTTTTTTCAAAACTAACAAAACACGATTCTTTTTAATTTGTTCTTTGTCTTTACTACCTGCTATCACCCTAAACTTAAACTAAAAAATCAAGTTAGACCATTAGAATACTAATATAGCCTAGAGAACTCACCAAAAATTTGTTCACCTAACCCTTTGGAAAAACCGGCGACATCCTCTGTTGATCCGAGCTCGCCGGCCTGTCTCTGTGGTTTTGGGTTTATTCTTTTTTGGTGTTCTCCAGTGCAGTGTTTGTACTATTTTGGTATTGTTTCATTTTTATAATTTTAAGTGTACAGAAATTGGGGCATGTATATCGCTTTTTCACACTAAATATCGTATTTTCCGATATTTCAGATTTTTTAGGAATTACGACCAGCAATCCTGCGGAGCGAGGCTTCAATTTCCAGTACAAGACGTTAGTGAAGTATAGTGCCAAAGATCCGGATGTTTGACCCGGGCAAGCGAACACTCAAGCACTCGTCGATCACTTCAACGGGGGTTTCTTAACCCAATTCACATCGGCACATCACTTTCTAACACCTTCGTTCAAATTCGAGACATTCCACTATTCTATCATCTGCAGGATTTTTCGCACAAACTTGAACCCAATGGCACAGAGAACTAACTATATTTGTTGCAACGCCTAAGCTTAAACTGAAAAGGAATTACTTAAAATTGCTTGATTTTTTTGAATTCTTTTGTTGAATGTGCATTTGCATATTAATACGGATTTTAAGGGCAAAAAGACCAAACAAGATACGGTAAACGATTTTATCACCTTTTCTCCGTAGCCGACAAATCACACAACTGCACTCTTGCATACCCCCAATAATTTAAAATCAACTAGACTTTGACTTTAAGAATTTCGCACTAATTAGGAGAAGTTAACTGTGTTTAGAATACCGCATAACGGTTTATCGTTGTAACACTTTGAATTTCGTTTAGGTAGTTTTTCGAAAATCGGTAAAATAAACAGTATTTTCCGTAAAATGTCAAAATAATTATTTTTCAATATAGGCCTAATTATACAAAATTTAGATAAGAAATTGATAGAAATTGGTTAATAAATTGTCACTTAAAAATTTCTAGTCATTTAAAAAAATTTCCTTAATTAATTATTTTTAATATTATTTTAAGCTTTTAAATATACATTAAATTAGTGATAAATACAAATTTAAATGGGTAAATTACACACTTAAGAACCATTATAAACTAAAATCTAGTAGTAACAAAATTTTATCAAGACATTTTAACTCTAATGTTTTCTATGGTTTAAATGAATTAAAAATGAAACTTTAAAAAAAGAAATGATGTGAAATGCATTAATGATTTAAGAAGGGGTTCTTTCAACCTAGAAACATCTACACACTCACACACACTCCCGCCTCTACCCCAAGGCCGAAAATAACCTGCTGCAGCCCCCTCTTTACCGCCAAATTCTTTTGCTTCAAAATTCATGCAAAAATCCACAAAAATCCACAATCTTCTTCACTAATTCAAACCTAACCCCTATTCTACCTCTTCCCAAACCCAAATTGGTTTAAAAACAAGGAGAAAAGAGGCAACTTTGGAGGTTAAGTGCAAGAGGTTCAGAACTTGGAAGGTATAATTCTAATCTAAATGTTTAATTTGTAGTTTAAAGATGCTAAAATAGAAATTTAAAGTGTGAAAATGGTTGTAATTTCTTGTTTAATGAAATTCAAGAAAAGGGTTGATTTTGTAATTAGGATTTAAAGCATGGTAAATGGGTTAAAATTAGTGTTGTGGCCATCTAGTGGGTTAGCTTGGAAATTTATGTTAGTTTGTGAACGCTATATCGTTAATCCGTGATGTTTGCATCGAAATTGATATGTGAATACTTACTAGGTTTTTCATAAAATTAAGAAGTGATTTAATTGCGATATCTTGACGATACTATTAGCATCTCCTAAAACTTTTAGGGTGTGTGAATGCGGAATTTGGCTTAGTCGGGTTTTAGTTTTGACGGTTGCCCCGAAACGACGATTTTAGTTAAGGTTTTAGTGGTTTTTGTGTGTGTTCCGCACCTAGTGCACGTTGTGCCTAACTTGTGTGCATTGATCTAATCATATTGTGACTTGCATAGTTTCATGATGTGTAATCTTATGTTGTGTGTTATGCAATTTTAGGATCGGCTGCGGAAACATCGGACGCGGCGCGCAAAGGCAAAGCGGTGGTTGGATCAGATTAGCGAGGTATCCGGGTGAGTAGATGTATACATCTATGGGGAAATCGTCTGGATGGTGCGAGGCGCCCCATAGTTAGGATCACTTTATTATTTGCAAACTATACGAATAGTTATTTAGTTAACCATCTCATTCATATGCATAGCTTTCTGGTTATCTATATACACATGTGTGATATCACCCCTTAGCGCACTTACACCATTACCATTGGCTCATGTTGCACACTCACTATTCATGTGACACACACGCCTTTGGTAATTTCCATACCACGAGCACTGTAGAACCTGCTTAGTTCAGTATCAACACTTGCATCGTATATGATACATTGAATTGCATAGCATATATATATATATATATCTCACTTCATCATCATGCTTATATAGATTCCTAGCCATAAATCACATTTCATACCTTTGACATCATAAGCATTTATCATATACAACATGTTGGGTATTATGATTTTCTAGAGGATTTCAGTATTGATGAGATTTCTGGATTTTGGGGAAAACCGCAAGAATTTAACAAAAGCTTTATTATTATCATTTTTAAAATAAAGTTGCGGTTTTCTCATGATGTATGTGTCGTCCACCATGAGTTTTCATATTTTCTGTTGGATTTCGAGACTCGATTCGAGGAGTGGATGAACCGTCTCGGGTACATGGTGGGCCCGGTATGATATCCCGGGGCAAGAAGATCGAGTTGTAGACGATGAGCCTGGCAGAGGAAGACTACCTACCGGTGATGTCTGGCGCGGCGGATATCTGGAGGATACCGACCGTTGTCGTGAGATTGATGATATGGGCCGATCCGGACTGACGAAGCCCGATGTATTGAGATATTGATATAATGAGACATTGAGACAGATATACTTCCATATTTGGTGTCGATGCTTGACACGGTTTTCGGATGATTTCATTGATGGTATCTTAGCTATTGTACAGATATTTTTCTAAGTTAAGAATGCAGAGATCATCGTATTTAAACACTTAAAAATTTCGTATTGATTTTGCATACATGTGCATACATACTAGTGGCATTACATCATATCTATACATACATGTTGTGACGCATTGCGTACATTCTTACGATAGCCTTATTAGATGTTATATTCTACTCACGAGCTGGCAACTTATCGCCGTTGTGCCATAGTATCTTGCAGGTCGGACCAGTCAGCTTCGTAGCGGCGGGCGTATCTTTTCATTGGCTTCTTGTTCAGACTCGCGACATTGCTCGTAGGTGGGTTGCGAGGGCACCTTATCTCTTTTTGTACTATCATTGTATCTAGTATTCTCCATCTACCACTTCTTATTTGTATATGCGACCTAGTGATGAGACTGAGAGATTTGTGTATATATGGTTTCTCTGGGGTCGAGCTCACTTGAGCCGACGTTGTGTTTTCTTTATTTTTGTGCTTCTTTATGCTTATTTGCTTGATATCATATACATATTGCGTGTGGTTGTGATCCGCCTTGGGCGAAGAGTTAGCTCCCGCTTGGGGATGCCATTTTGTTATTATAGGTTTATATATCTTGTTGTACTCATTTTGGGTGCTAGTATTTACAAAGGTGACTCTGCCGAAATTTTCGGAAAATTTTGATGTTTTAAAAAAAAGGGGTTAATATTACTTAATTGGTTAAAAATTGTTTTCATAAATGGTTTTCCTTCACTCTTACTATTTATGGTTCAGATTTTCTGGGCTTCGGCTGACTTAGGTTATGTTACGCCTTGAGACGTCTCGTAATCTAAGTGCCAGTCACGTTCCGTACCTTCGGGTCGTGACAAAGTTGGTATCAGAGCGTAGGTTTTACCTTTCTGAGTGTAGGACGACCCTTGGTAGATGGAGTAGGTGACTTAAGCAGAGTGGCGTAGTGTGGATATGTTCCGCGACATACTTACGATACGGTACTCCGCCTAAGTGACCTTAGGACATAATTGCTTGTATTTCCCCTCTTGATTCCTTGCATTCCTTGATTCAATTTCAATGTTCTTATCGCTCCTGTTTCTTATTCCAGCTTCGATGCTGCCAAAGACTACGAGAGATCAGCGGGCTGCCGCTAGGGATAAGCTTCGAGCGGGCTCGTCTGAGGCGAGGATCGAGCGGGATGATACACCTACCCCTCAGGGTCAGATTGATCCGCCTTCTCCAGACCGTATTGCCAAATTAGAGGCCGGTATGCAGGAGTTGCGACAGATGATAGGATCGTTAGTTGAGTCCAGTCGGGCACAGAGATCCGAGGACGTTCCTTCCACCACACAGACCACGATTGTACCTGCTGCCCAGACGGTTACTCCTGCTACTACTGCGACTATCCCTGTTTCACTACAGAAGTTTATGAGGCTGAGACTTCCAGCTTTTACCGGCACGGATGCGACAGAGGACCCGCAGGCATTTCTTGATAGGATGGCTAGGATTTGCCATTCGTTGAGGTGTTCTGATGATAGATGGGTGGAGTTCGCGAGTTTTCGTTTGGAGGGCCTTGCCCAGACGTGGTACGATTCAGTAGAGAGAGGCCGAGCTGTAGGTCTACCTCCTATGACTTGGGATGAGTTCACAGCTGCATTTCTTGCCCGTTTTCTTCCGGAGAGTGTCCGAGATGCTCGAGCCCGTAGTTTTGAGTCTTTGCGTAAGACTCCTGGAATGACAGTGTCCGAGTATGATATATAGTTTACTCAGTTGTCCCGATATGCTCCGTACCTAGTAGACACTGAAGAGAAGAGGATAAAGAGATTTGTACAAGGACTTGATACACAGCTATTCCTTGCCATCGGCACCCAGCACTTTGACACACATGTAGCCGCGATGGATGCAGCCTTACTTTTGGAGGAGCGCATTTCTGAGACTCCGGTCGTTTCTAGGCCGAAGCGGATTCGTACTGATACGCCAGCTCAGCGGCAGATAGGTAGACACCGTGAAAGGTTCTTTCCGGGAGATGGTGGCGGCAGAGGATTGAGATGAGGTCAGTTATTTAGTTCATGTCCGCAGACCCAGCAGTCGTCGCCAGGATGTTTTCGGTGCGGGAGTCAGTACCATCGTGTCAGAGACTGTACCATGGGGCGCAAGGGCGCAGCGACAGTGCCACATGTGACCTTACCACCTTCACCACCTCCTCATAGAGCTCTACTTCCTACCTCTGATGAGGCTCCTTGCCAGGCAGATGCTCCTAGAGGTCGTGGGCGTGGAGGTCCTATTCAGAGAGGATGAGGTGGCAGAGGCAGAGACAGAGGACAGCCAGCTATTAGTGGTGGACATGCCCGAGTGTTCGCGTTGACTCCTCAGGATGCGCAGGCATCCAATGCCATCGTAACAGGTACTCTTCCAGTATGTTCTTTTGATGCACGGGTATTATTTGATCCAGGCTCTACACATTCCTATGTATCCACATACTTTGCACCGAGGTTGGGCCGAGAGTCTTCTTCGTTAGATCAGCCGCTTGTCGTTATTACTCCGGTAGGCGAGTCGTTTGTTGCCCGTTTTGTATACCGATCGCGTCTTGTTCGTATCGGGGAGAGGGATTCTTTAGTTGATTTGATTCTCCTTGATATGCTAGACTTCGACGTTCTTCGTTGTATGGACTAGCTAGCCACCTGTTATGCATCCGTGGACTGCCGTGAAAAGGCAGTCAGATTCAGTTTTCATGGTGAGCCGGTTCTTGTTATTCAGGGAGATTGTAGTGCTACCCTTCCCAGCTTGATTTCTTCTCTTCGTGCTGGTCAGCTCTTGTGAAAAGAGTGCCAGGGATTCTTAGCCTATGTTTGTGATACTAGCGCCACAGAGGTTCCATTGGACCAGGTCCCTGTTGTGAGAGAGTTTCCTGATGTATTTCTTGATGAGCTGCCTGGTCTGCCACCAGAGCGCGAGATTGAGTTCTGCATTGACTTGATCCCCGGTACGGGACCTATCTCTATACCGCCTTATCGGATGGCCCCGGCGGAGCTTGGAGAGCTGAAGGATCAGTTATATGACTTGCTGGACAAAGGGCTTATTCGACGGAGTGTGTCACCTTGGGGTGCTCCCGTCCTGTTTGTTAAGAAGAAGGACGGAAGTATGCGCTTATGCATTGATTATCGTCAGCTGAACCGGGTCACTGTGCGGAACAGATATCCCCCACCCTGCATTGACGAATTATTTGATCAGCTCCATGGTGCGGGGTATTTCTCGAAGGTTGATTTACGGTCAGGTTATCATCAGTTGCGGGTTCGGAAGGAGGATATTCCGAAGACTGCTTTCCGTACACGATATGGCCATTATAAGTTCTTGGTGATGTCGTTCGGGCTCACTAATGCCCCGGCAGCATTTATGGACTTGATGAACCGTGTATTTAGGCCGTATCTTGATCAGTTCATCATTGTTTTCATTGACGACATCTTGGTATATTCTCGGAGCCGGGAGGAGCACGAGCAGTACTTGCGTATCACATTGCAGACTTTGAGGGAGCATCAGTTGTTCGCTAAATTTTCCAAGTGCGCATTCTGGTTAGACAGTGTCAACTTCCTGGGTTACGTGGTGACGAGAGATGGTATTTGTGTGGACCCAAAGAAGATCAAGGCAGTTTAGTGTTGGCCCAGACCGATATCAGTTACGGAGGTTCGCAGCTTTCTAGGTCTGGCTGGCTATTATCGACGTTTTGTCCAGGATTTCTCCCGTATTGCTGCACCATTGACCGGGTTGACCCGGAAGGGGGTTCCTTTTGATTGGACCGAGGCATGTGAGGATAGCTTCCAGCAGTTGAAGACTCGTCTGACTACTGCACCAGTGTTATCATTGCCTTCAGGATCAGGCGGTTTCGTGGTATATTGTGATGCTTCTCGAGTGGGGCTGGGCTGTGTATTGATGCAGCACGACAGGGTTATTTCGTATACTTCTCGGCAGTTGAGGAAACACGAGTAGAACTACCCCACTCATGATTTAGAGATGGCTGCAGTGGTGTTTGCACGTAAGATCTGGAGAAATTACCTATACGGCGAGTCGTGCCAGATATTCACTGACCACAAGAGCTTGAAGTATATCTTTCAGCAGCGAGATCTAAATCTGAGGCAGCGCCATTAGATGGAGTTGGTGAAAGATTATTACTGCGAGATTCTATACCATCCGGGCAAGGCGAATGTGGTGGCTAATGCTTTGAGTAGGAGGCCCGAGGTAGCTTATCTTGTTTGAGCGCAGTACAGATGCAATCGACGGCGGATTGGCAGGTGTTAAGTGACAGCAGAGTGCAATTCGAGTTTACTCCTACAGGGTGACAGCTGGCCCATTTCAGAGCACACCCACAGTTACTTGACCGTATTCACGAGGCACAGTCCGGTGATGCCCGTATTTTACAGATTATCGAGCAGATTCGGCAGGGCAGAGTTTCCAAGTTTGTGATTAATGATTAGGGGATACTTCTATTTGGGACTCGACTGTGTGTACCAGATTCTGAGGGACTGAGGCATGATATTCTTGAGGAGGCACATAGATCAGTGTACAGTGTGCATCCAGGTTCCACCAAGATGTACCGTGATTTGAGAGAGGTTTACTGGTAGGACGGGATAAAGAAGGATGTTACAGACTTTGTATCTATATGCCTAACTTGTCAGCAAGTCAAGGCCGAGCACTAGAGGCCAGCCGGCGAGTTACAGCCTTTGCCCATCCCTGAGTGGAAGTGGGAACAGGTCTCCACAGACTTCATTATGGGTCTACCCAGGACCAGTCGAAGGTATGACTCTATTTGGGTGATTGTGGATCGACTGACGAAAGCGGCTCACTTCCTGCCAGTGAGACCACTTTTGGATTTGCTCAGTACGCCCATGCTTATATTGATGAGGTCGTGCGACTGCATGGCGTCCTGACTTGCATCGTGTCCGACCGAGGCACCCAGTTTACCAGCCGATTATGGCAGAAACTTCAGGAGGCTTTGGGCACCCGATTGAGTTTTAGCACAGCTTTTCATCCGTAGACTGATGGTCAGTCAGAGCATACTATTCAGACTCTTGAGGACATGCTCAGAGCTTGTGTTTTAGATTTCGGTGGTAGCTGGGATCGTCATTTGCCCTTGATCGAGTTCTCCTACAGCTCTCAGGAGACGATTCAGATGGCACCTTTCAAGGCTTTATATGGAAGGAAATGTCGATCGCCCGTATGTTGGACAGAGCTCAGGGAGAGCAGTATTTTGGGGCCGCAGATCATGCAGGAGACGACCGAAAAGATACAGCTGATTCGGGACAGGATGAGAGCGGCCCAGAGTAGGCAGAAATCATATGCTGACAGGCGCCGTCGCTGACTCGAGTTCGCTGTTGGCGATCATGTTTTCCTGAGGGTCTCTCTGATGAAGGGCGTGATGAGATTTGGACGGAAAGGGAAGCTTAGTCCTAGATATGTTGGTCCCTTCGAGATCCTAGAGTGTGTTGGTTCGGTGGCTTATCAGTCAGCTCTTCCGCCCAGCTTCCCCGATATTCACCCCGTGTTCCATATTTCGATACTCCGCAAGTACCTTCATGACCCTTCCCGTGAGATTCAGCACCAGACGATTCAGCTGGAGCGCGATCTTTCATTCACCGAGCAGCCGGTGGTCATTTTGGATCGGCAGGTGAAGAAATTGAGGTCGAAAGTTATACCGTCCGTCAAGGTTATTTGGCGTGGCCCGAACAGCGAGGAGGTCACCTGGGAGACCGAGGACGAGATGAGGAAGAAATATCTCCATCTTTTTGAAGGTACGCGTAGTTAAATTTTAAATTCGGGGACTGAATTTCTTTAAGGGGGGAAGATTGTAACACTTTGAATTTCGTTTAGGCAGTTTTTGGAAAATCGGTAAAATAAACAGTATTTTCCGTAAAATGTCAAAATAATTATTTTTCAATATAGGCCTAATTATACAAAATTTAGATAAGAAATTGCTAGAAATTGGTTAATAAATTGTCACTTAAAAAATTCTAGTTATTTAAATTTTTTTTCCTTAATTAATTATTTTTAATATTATTTTAAGCTTTTAAATATACATTAAATTAGCGATAAAATGGGTAAATTACACACTTAAGAACCATTATAAACTAAAATCTAGTAGTAACAAAATTTTATCAAGACATTTCAACTCTAATGTTTTCTATGGTTTAAATGAATTAAAAATGAAACTTTAAAAAAAGCAATGATGTGAAATGCATTAATGAGTTAAGAAGGGGTTCTTTCAACCTAGAAACATCTACACACTCACACACACTCCCGCCTCTACCCCAAGGCTGAAAATAACCTGCCGCAGCCCCACTTTTTCCCCCAAATTCTTTTGCTTCAAAATTCATGCAAAAATTCACAAAAATCCACAATCTTCTTCACTAATTCAAACCTAACCCCTATTCTACCTCTTCCCAAACCCAAATTGGTTTAAAATAAGGAGAAAAGAGGCAACTTTGGAGGCTAAGTGCAAGAGCTTCAAAACTTGGGAGGTATAATTCTAATCTAAATGTTTAATTTGTAGTTTAAAGATGCTAAAATAGAAATTTAAAGTGTGAAAATGGTTGTAATTTCTTGTTTAATGAAATTCAACAAAAGGGTTGATTTTGTAATTAGGGTTTAAAGCATGGTAAATAGGTAAAGTTAGTGTTGTGGCCATCTAGTGGGTTAGCTTGGAAATTTATGCTAGTTTGTGAACACTATATCGTTAATCCGCGATGTTTGCATCGAAATTGATATGTGAATGCTTACTAGGGTTTTCTTAAAATTAGGAAGTGATTTAATTGCGATATCTTAACGATACTATTAGCATCTCCTACGACTTTTTGGGTGTGTGAATACTGAATTTGGTTTAGTCGGGTTTTAGTTTTGACGGTTGCCCCGAAACGACGATTTTAGTTAAGGTTTTAGTGGTTTTCGTGTGTGTTCCGCGCACCTAGTGCACGTTGTGCCTAACTTGTGTGCGTTGATCTTATCATATTGTGACTTGCGTCATTTCATGATGTGTAATCTTATGTTGTGTGTTATGCAATTTTAGGATCGGCTGCGGAAACATCGGACGCGGCGCGCAAAGGCAAAGCTGTGGTTGGATTAGATTAGTGAGGCGTCCGGATGAGTAGATGTATACATCTATGGGGAAATTGTCTGGATGGCGTGAGGCGCCCCATAGTTATGATCACTTTATTATTTGCAACCTATACGCATAGTTATTTAGTTAACCATCTCATTCATATGGTTATCTATATATAGATGTGTGATATCACCCCTTAGCACACTTACACCATTACCATTGGCTCATGTTGCACGCGCACTATTCATGTGACACACACGCCTTTGGTAATTGCCATGCCACGAGCACTGTAGAACCTGCTTAGTTCAGCATCAACACTTGCATCGTATATCATACATTGAATTGCATAGCATATATATATATATATATCACTTCATCATCATGCTTATATAGATTCTTAGCCATAAATCACATTGCATACCTTTGACATCATAAGCATTTATCACATACAACATGTTGGGTATTATGATTTTCTTGAGGATTTCAGTATTGATGAGATTTCTGGATTTTGGGGAAAACCGCAAGAATTTAACAAAAGCATTATTATTATCATTTTTAAAATAAAGTTGCGGTTTTCTCGTGATGTCTGTGTCGTCCACCATGAGTTTTCATGTTTTCTGTTGGATTTCGAGACCTGATTCGAGGAGTGGATGAACCGTCTCGGCTACATGGTAGGCCCGGTATGGTACCCCAGGGTAAGAAGATCGAGTTGTAGACGATGAGCCTGGCAGGGGAAGACTACCTACCGGTGATGTCTGGCGCGGCGGATATCCGGAGGATACCGACCGTTGTCGTGAGATTGATGATATGGGCCGATCCGTACTGACGGAGCCCGATGTATTGAGTTATTGATATAATGAGACATTGAGACAGATATATTTCCATATTTGGTGTCGATGCTTGACACGGTTTTCGGATGATTTCATTGATGGTATCTTAGCTATTGTACAGATATTTTTCTAAGTTAAGAATGCAGAGATCATCGTATTTAAACACTTAAAGATTTCGTATTGATTTTGCATACATGTGCATACATACTAGTGGCATTACATCATATCTATACATACATGTTGTGACGCATTGCGTGCATTCTTACGATAGCCTTATTAGATGTTATATTCTACTCATGAGCCGGCAACTCATCCCCGTTGTGCCACAGTGTCTTGCAGGTCGGACCCGTCATCTTCGTAGCGGCGGGCGTATCTTTTCATTAGTTTATTGTTCAGACTCGCGACATTGCTCGTAGGTGGGTTGCGAGGACACCTTATCTCTTTTTGTACTATCATTATATCTAGTATTCTCCATCTACCACTTCTTATTTGTATATGCGACCTAGTGATGAGACTGAGAGATTTGTGTATATATAGTTTCTCTGGGGTCGAGCTCACTTGAGCCGACGTTGTGTTTTCTTTATTTTTGTGCTTCTTTATGCTTATTTGCTTGATATCATATACATATTGCGTGTGGTTGTGATCCGCCTTGGGCGAAGAGCTAGCTTCCGCTTGGGGATGCCATTTTGTTATTACAGGTTTATATATCTTGTTATACCCATTTTGGGGGCTAGTATTTACAAAGGAGACTCTTCCGTAATTTTCGGAAAATTTTGATGTTTTAAAAAAAAAGGGGTTAATATTTCTTAATTGGTCGAAATTCGTTTTCATAAAAGGTTTTCCTTCACTCTTACTGTTTATGGTTTAGATTTTCTGGGCTTTGGCTGACTTAGGTTACATTACGTCTTGAGACGTCTCATAATCTAAGTGCCAGTAATATTATGTACCTTCGGGTCGTGACAATCGTTCACGGGGTTTCTAGGCAAGTGTTCAAGAGAAAGGGTTATCTAATTAAGGAAGTTCACGAAAGCGTTGGAAAACCTCCCTTTCTCTCTTGCACTTACCTGGCTTCATGATCCGTATATCTTGAACCCGTTTCTCGACACAGTTTTATTTCGACAATCAGGGTCTTAAGCAGATCTAGTTGATTGGCATACCATAGACTGCTATGGGTGTGATATTCTTTGTTTTTGTGATATTTGTGAATCTTGTTAATATGGGTGATGTACGATTCAATTCAATTTTTCACGATTCTTTTGTTCAAATTCAGATTGGAGGATTTGTGAAAACTTCATCTTCATACACGATTCAATTCAAATCTTGTTAATATGAATGAAATCTTTTATTTATACCCAGTCCCAATTCTTTTTTTCAAATTGCCAAGATTCTTCCCACATTCATGACAACTGTCCTTTCTTAGGGGGTGACCAACCGTCCCAGAATTTTGATAATGGTCACCCACCTAACACTCTTGAACCCAATCCCACTTTAACCATAGACCAAATGATTGAAAATTTAGAGAAAGAGATCGACAGATTGACTGCTTTAGTATCACCACCATCACAACCCCTCCAACCTGAAACAATTGAGCCATTATTAGGGAATGATAGTGCGATGGATGCTAAGTTGATCATTTTAGAGAAGGGTATTGAAGTAATGACTGCGGTCGAGAATCAATCAGCTTCTACGCTAGCCCTGTTCATACAGCAGTCTGAACAATTGTTTTTTACTCAAGCTCAATCATTGGCTAGAATAGAGGAACACGTGAAACAATTAGCTGAAAGGATTCTAGGGAGTGAACACAGTCAATCGGAACCCAATAATGTTATTGTCTGTCATCTAGGAAGTCACCAGAGTGAGCTAAATGATCAATTGAATTTTGATGATTTCATAGATGACGATACAATTGAATTGACTAAGTGTTATCAGGACATACAAGAAAAACCTCCGACTGATTTTTGCATTCCAATTTTAGAGGAAGAATCTTGTGGCTTTTATGGGTATGGTTTGGATAGATTGTCAGAAGAGATCAATGATCAGGAACCCACAATTTTTGTATCACCTAGTGATATTATTTCGGAAGAAATGTTAGTGTGGGAACCTACTTTTTTGGATGACATATACCTACCCATTTGTGAATGTGATGAGAGAGAACTCGTATTGGGAATTGTGAGTTGTAGCAATAAGAATAGAATTGTGGTAGATTATAGGGAAGAAGACAGTCTTGAAAAATATTCTTTCATATCGAGTTTTGAGGAAATTTTTGCGGATGAACTTGATATTCTTGGTGAGTTTAAGTCAGGATCAATTTGGGAGCATCCTAAGAACCTTTCTTTTGCTGAACTTTTTGCTGATGAACTCCAATTTTTACACGAACTTGACTTTGAAACTCCATTTATACTTCTTGAAAATTCAATTCAATCGAACAACAATTTTTTGACCTCTTCAAAACTTCATCTTCATCTTCAGCGTCTTCGGATCCCTACCTTTAGACGCCCATTCCCTTCACTAACATCTAACTTACACCCTTTCTTTTTCTTTTTCTTGTGTATATACATATTATTTTACCAGCCATTGCACTATATAGACAAAATTTTTAAATGGCTGGTATTAATTTCTGGACTAACCCAATCTTTTAACATGTAAATTAGTCTTAGGTTTTTTTCTTTTTCTTTGAATAAAATTCTCACTATGATGTCTAAGTCTAGCTACCGGAGACGGGGGCAACGATAAGGACATCATAAAACTCAAGTTTGGGGGTGAGCACTGCGTTTATTTTTGCTGCATTGCATGTGTATATTGTGTATTCTGCATTGCATACATATTAAAGAAAACCCATAAAAATTGTAAAATTTTCCTAAAAAAATAAAATCTTTGTCATGTTAGATAGCGGGGGAACTTAGATTCAAAGTCTGATGGTTTGGTTGATAAGTTGAAAAAACTAAATCCTTTTTATGAAACCGACAATCCGAAAAATAAACCTTTCTGTATGTTTAACCATAACTGATATACGTCTTTTATATCACTTACACGTGTCATATGTGTTTTGAGAATTTGATAAATGTCTGATATGTCTGAAAAACTTTTAAAATTGATAAATATCGTTAGGATCAAGCAGGTTTGTTCTAAGCTAAGCAAAATATCAAGAATAGTTCATAGAGTGAAGTAGATATGAAGAATTTTATAGAAGTTTTAACAGAAGCTATAAGTTTGAAAAATAACCCATCTGAAACCTTGTTGGAGTAATTACACACCTTATCCACATGTAACTGTTAGTTATATGTATGCCCTAGAGGCCATTACAGTACATATGATGTATATTGTAATGGATGCTTGGACATATATAGGGAGGACTTTCTTGCTCGACATGATAGTATACTATCTGGTTGTACTTTATCTTAACATGTACTCTGATTGTCTCTATATTACATGTTGATAAAGCCCTTAGGATATGTACTCGACTACTGGGACTATGATGAGATCATACTAGTGGGGCCACGGTAGTCGACGAGTACATCCTATAACTGTTCCTAGTCGAGGGTGTATCGAGACAGGGCATCGATGCACCAGAGTAGACTAGCGTATACGCATCTTGACCCATATGATGGGCGATGGATGATCCCATATCCATCGGTGTTTGACATCAAGGATGGTGTATGGGTGCTCAGTAGAGACTGGGTACACTGGACGGACTCGCCGAGAACTCCCAGATGGTATTATACCTCACGTCAGATGGCAGTTCTCTGGTGACACTGGTACAGAGTAGTCTGTTGACCCGAGATCGTCATAGAGTCTTATGTGATTCCCACTTTGCTTTGATTTCCATCATACCACGTCCAAGAGGGCATGCAAAAAGGTGGCTTTTGGGTACAGTCCCGAATCACATGGAGGCAATGAGCGATAGGAGGGGATTCGTCTCTCCCGGTATAGGGAGTTGATGTTGTGCTGTGTTCGATTGGCTATAACCGAAAATACCTGGCCAGGGTTGCTGAGATCTACTGGTAAGCGTTATTAGTAGTTTCTCGAACTGTTATAGACCTTATATCGACATGACTTATCAAGCTACTGGGGTCTGACGTCTACCACCCCTAGACGAGATATGCGACATATCAGAAGATGAGACCGGACTGTACGGGAGTGTTACTGTTTGGATTCACAGGAGAATGTACAGGCTTGCTTGTTGATCTTCTGAGCGCTCAATACCTGGGTAGCTGTTACGTTTAGCTGACCGCTTGCAGCTTGTGGGTGTTTGATATGATCATCACCTACTGCCGGCGTATTGACGATTCTTTAGAGTCCTACACAGAGGTTTCTTGGCTCAGGCAAAACGGAGTAGGGGCACGTATGTGATATGTGCGGGACCGAGGATAATGCGATATGAAATACCATATTATATTCTCGCGATATTTGACATCAGCCGGGTCATCGGATCAAGTGTTGATTCGATGAATCGGAACGGATGAATAATAGTCGGTTATATGCGATATAGCCGGATTGTCGGATCAAGTGTTGATTCGATAATTTAATGTATAATAATATATATGATATATTAAATTACATTAACTAATATTTGCTTACTAAAACATTCTTTTTCTCGCTCGGGTAATATATTGATATATATGCGATATATGTTAATTGTATTATTTTATTTTGTTACAATAAATATTATATATCTTATTTATAATATTGTAACATGATATGGTTATTAATGCAACTTGATTAGTGGAGATTAAACATGGCTAGGGTTTGATTAGGGTTACGCTACTCTAGAAGTTTCTAGAAGGTTTTTTGTTTTGTTTTGTGTAAGATATTTTGTGAAGATATTTGCTTAACCAAACCCAAACCCTTGACCATGGTTGTTTCTCTACAAGGGTTAAAGATTCATTCTTAACTATGGTTGCATTTCTAACCTCACTAATGAGTTATTCATTATTCATCACAAAAGGATTCCATCTTCTTCTTCCTTTTTTCTTTTCATGGAAAAGTTTTCTTGCTTTGCTTTTTGTGATGAAAATGAGTGAGAAATAGAAAATAAAAGAGAGCAAAAATCCTACTTCATCATCCTCATCTATCCTTGCTATTTAGATGAGGGTGTTCACTTCATATCATGAGTGTTAGCTTGTGTTAACGAAACTTCAAGGTAGATCATCTTTGTATCGAAGATCGGAAGCAAGACTGCATCTTTCTCTTCGTGAAACCTCTCGAGAGTCCGGAACACGATGATCGCAGCGAAGGGACCTCAACACGGAGCTTAAGAAGTGAAGGACTGGATCTACAAAGGTTGTAATCTCTCTCACTTAGTGTTAATCTATTTAACATGCTAGTTTTCGCCTAAACCCTAGTTTAAAGATCCGGTTTCGGGTTGTTCGGCACGGCTAATTTTTTAATCGGGTATTGTTGATGCCTCGTAGACCCTTGTGCGCGTGCCTAGCAACCCTATAGTGGTATCAAAGCCAAGCTTGAGATTTAGGCGAAGTCTAGACGAAGTTTAAAGTCTGATCGAACCCGAGAACCCCGATATATACCCTTCTCTGGAAATTTTCTCAAAATGTGATTTTTTGTGAATTAAAAATGCTCAGAAATTTAAGCAGGGAAAACTAGAAATTACTGTGAAGTACGGACCCTTGATGCGATCACGTGACAGCGGAACCACGACCAAACCATGCACGTGACCGCAGTTCCGCGGCTGAATTGTGATATTGGGGCCCACCACTTCACAGTAACATTCCTGGTTTCTTATGCACTGTTCTGGGAAGTTTTAATTCTACTCAAGTGTTGAGTTTTCTGGGTTGTATTGGGGACTCGTTGTTTCGATCGGATATTATAACTTCGTTTAGTTTTGTCTGGGTAATTTTTAGAAACTGTTAAAAAGTTCGAACGGATATCAATAACTCACTTTTTCCCCAGTCGGAAATTTTTTCAAAGGTTGGATTTTTTCTCGAGTTTAAGAACGTTCTAAGTCGTGTAGGTAACGCGGTGGACCCTCTAGAAGAAAACAAACCTTAACTCGATTATGTGACCGTCTTGAATTGCCTCTGAACCTTAGGGTTTGTTGCAGTACGGCGTGCCACATGTGAGGCGTTGGCTTGACCCTTCTATGGCTGGACCTTTGGTACTGTGGCATGCGATGGATGTTCTTAAACTGATTTCAAGTATTGAGAAATATTGGGGAAATCTTGGGTGTTTGATTATTCGATCGGAAAGTTTAACATTTTCTATTTATCTGGAATGTGATACAATATTTGGAATCCACAAATAGTTATGAGGTAACTAATTTGAATGTTATAAATCTAGCAGTTCAGTCTCAATTGATCGGTTTCTACGGAATTTTGATGTGACCAAAAGTCCGTCGCAATCATGTAGCGTACGCGGATACTCGCCGGATAAACTTAACAGACAGCCACGCCCCATAGCCCTGACCAAGTGACTGTAGGAGAACCCCATCGCCAAAAGCATCCGTTCGGGTGCTCGTGGCAGCAGTGTTCCGCCATAGTGCACTTCGTCGACGGCATCCAGGGGTGCGGCCGTCTACTAAAGTTTCCAACGAGCATTCAATCAGGATGTCGGGAATCTTGTTGAATTGCCCAACTTGATATTGAAAAGAGTTTTCGATAAAGAGACTAATATGCGGGGTTTATAATTGTTAGGCATGCGATGTCTAAGGAATTCATTTGGTTAGGCATGCGATGTCTAAGGAGGTTGCGGATTCCAACTGTTGTAGTTTTACACTTTCTTTTCTGTGACCGTAAGCGTAGTATGTGGTGTATCGCCGGCTTCGTTGCTATACATCAATGACAATCGGGATACGCATACATGCTTACGTTGATGATATGAGATATTATGTGTTGCTGTGATATGTTATATTGGATCGTCGCGTTTTGAATAGCCGGGGGTTTTATGTGAGATGAGAGTTTTTCCTTTTCATTCATGTAAAATTCATTTGTATGTAATATTCTTTTATTGGGGCACTTCCGGGCTGAGGATGATGTCACCGTTGTATATTATTTACTTTTCCGCATTAGGTAGACCCAAGGCGGGGAGCACAAGTAACCGGGTTCTAGGGTCCAGTGGGAGACCATCTCGAGGAGTCGAGACCGGGTCTCCTAACCCTAGAATTGGCAGTGTTGTTTGCCGCTCTCGTAGGGATCTAGGGATGTGGGTTTGGCTATTCATCGCGACCGTGGAATCCGTGTTTTATACAAGCTCGTATTAAAATACGGACGTCCTAGTATATCCAATATTTCATATATGTTCTTCTGCTGTAATGTTTTGTGATAAGATCATATTACCGCCTGATATGAATGTTTATATTATATATATGAGATATATGTTATATTGCTGATTTCGTTTCAAATGTGATGCTTGTGAAGCATATTAAAATGGGACTTCATTAATGAGATTAATGAAATAAAAGAAACCTAAGATATTGTAGAAACTTGTTTAAAAACTGGTAGCTCTAGTTCTTGCTTTGCATAGCGGTGTTCCTTGTAGAACATCCAGCACCTTATTCGATAAGGAAAGAGCCGAGATCCCTTCACCGGGAGTGACCTCTTTAGTGAAACTAGCAGATGCTATAAAATCGGTTTGTCTTTTGATTGCTTCTATAGTTCTTGGTTTGCACAGCGGTATATATGATATATCCTGCACCTTATTCGATGAGCAAAGGGCCGACGATCCCTTCACCGGGAGTGACCCCTTTAGCAAAACTAGAAAAGCCTCAAAAATACTCCATTTAAAATCACTCGATTCTAAAACGATATCAAGTTCATTACGCTCATGATTTTCTTAAAAACCTGCGTAGCCCTCCGTCATTTCAGATAAGTACTACTTAGTATTCGTGCTGCGGTAGTTTGGCATGCGTCAAGGCGTAGTGTACGGTAGCTAACTAGTGCTTATCTGCTAGCATACGATGCGATTGGATTAGGGTATTCGTACGGCGTTGTTTGGCATGCGTCAAGGGTCGTGCGGGTGGGTTTAATTCAATCAAGAAATGTACGGGTTGAACTTGACTAGCGGACTATGGGTTGTTTGGCATGCGTCAAGGTCATAGCACGCTAGGGGTAAAATATTATTGGGAATTTCAAGTGTTGAAATTTGCAATGAGATTGCATACCTTCTATGAGATAGTTGGATCCCGATACCCGCTGCGAGTAAGAGTTACTCCTGGGAGAGTTTTGCACATTACAATTAGCCGATCAAGTAGGTGTCTAGAAAGGTGTTAACGGGGTTACGCCTATGGGAAAATGAGGTTTACTTTAATTAGGTTCATGCGAAAGCACGGGGGACCTCCCTCAAAGTACCGACACTGGCCTGGCTGAAAGATTGGCGAACTTGTAACGTGTAATTAATCCCGGCTAGTCTTTCCTTTTAGGGTTTGAAGGAAGATTTGATTAAAACAGTGGAAGACATCCTGATTAGATATATTTGATAACCAATCTAATCTTGCAAGAGCATACGCTGAGTGTTTTCTTCTTTCTCTCTCTCTCCAGGTAGCGACCATATCACGCCTTAATCAAGATAATAATATGGATGTATTGACCGAACCCGCTTGTTATACTGAGCTGGGGAACGTTGGTCCCGCTCCAACTTATAATTGTTATAAGACAGAGCTGGAAATTGGGGAATACCAGATTTCCCGTGCCGCCCAAACGAAGAAAGTGCATGATGATGCATCATCTTCGGGTATGTTCATTACAGAGAACTGTTTCTCAGTATCCTTTACGTCCTGGGTATGTGATACCGGATCAGGATCCCGCATATGTAATCTGTTACATGGGCTACAGATAGGTAGAGAACTGAGAACGGGTGATAAGTTTCATGAGATAGAAACGGTGCAAATGTTGCAGCCAAGTCTGTTGGTCACTGTCACCCTGTATTACCAGAATACATTGATTCTGAACAAATGTTATTAGATACCGAACCTGATATACAACATCATATCAGTCTCTTTATTAGTAAAGAAGGATATAATTTTGTATTGTTGGATAATGTTTTGAACATTTTCTATATCAAGAGTTGATCGGTTCAGGCACGTTACCTAAAAGCATTGACGTTCTAAATCAAACTACAGTTCTTAGTATAAAGAACACACACAAGAACAAGAGTTCAGAAATGAATGAATCCTTCTTGAGGTATTGTAGACTAGGTCATATCAATGCGACCCGACTGGCTGAAGTTACATATAGATGCATATTTAAATTAGTTTGAATTTACATCTTGTGAAACTTGCCGGTCATGTCACAAAGATAAGATGACCATAGCTCTGTTTATTGGAAACAGAGAAAGAGTTAGTGAACTCATGGGATTGATACACGCTGATGCATGAAAGTCCCCTGTCTACACATGCCAAGACCGGTTCTTTGTACTTCATTACATTCTTTGACGATCTCTCAAGATTCAGACATATGTTCCTGTTGAAACACAAGTCCGAACCTTTTGAGATATTCACAGAATATAAATTAGAAGTAAAGAACTAACAACGGGTATAAGTATTATGTTCTTTGATGAGATCAGGGAGGAGAATACTTGAGCACGGAATTTCTGGACTATTCTAAAGGAGAATGAGATTCTCTCTCAGCATTACTCCTCCGTATACACCATAACACGTCGGTGTATCGGGGCGGAGCATTAGCACCCTATGTGATATGGTGTGCTCTATGATGAGTACTACTGAGTTTCCTATTTCCTTTTAGGAGTTATGCATTTGAGAAGCTGCATACCTATTGAATAGGGTTCAAATCAAATCAGTTGCCTACCACTTCATATGTGATATGGAAAGGGAAGAGCCCATATCTTAAGTTTGTTAAGATTTGGGGTTGTCCGGCCTATGTCTAAAAAGCAAAATCCGGACAAGCTCGAGGCAAGGTCTGTTATGTAGAACTGGAAAGGTTCCAGCTATACAAACTGCAGCTGATGATTTGGTAGAACCAAAGGATTCAATAGTTTCCAACGAACCTCAGCCTCTCCGCCGATCAAGTAGGGTTCCTCACCCACCTGAGAGATACTTCTGTTTCTCTATGACAGTGGGAACGAGGATTGCATCATGAGATGATGACCCAACTAGTTTCGAGCTGGCCATCAGGAGTGGGACTCTGTAAGAATGGCTGGATGCTTAGCGATCTCAGATGGAATCCTTATACACCAACAAAGTATGGACTTTGGTTGCTTTATCTGAAGGGTTAAATCCCCATCAGGAGCAAGTATATCTTGAGAAGATTACTTGGTGTACATGGAAAAGTTGAGACTTTCAAAGCTATGCTTAAGTCCATCCGGATCCTACTTGCCACGGCTACATACCATGACTACGATATCTGGCGGTTGGGTGTCATGACTGCTTTTCTAAATGATGTTTTAGAAAAGAGTGTCTATAAGTACACAGCCAGATGGCTTCGTAAACAGTGGGAGCAGCAGAAACGTGTGCAAGATGCTTTATAAAATAAAGCAGGCATCGCGGAGTTGGAACATCTATTTTGATGTAGTAGTCAAAGAGTTTAACTTCATCAAAATGGTAGATGAACCTTGTATATACAAAAAAGGTAGTGGGGAGTATGGTGGTGATCCTCGTAGAGTACGTGGATGACATACTCTTGATAGGGAAGGAGTTTCCTATGCTACGCTCGGTCAATCTCCGCTTATCACAAGGATTCTCCATATAGGATCAAAATGATACCTCCTAAATCCTGGGTTTTGGATCTATGAGATAGATCTAATTGGATATTAGGATACTCACTAGTTGTAGTGAGATGGTATCAATCGATCCTGGGGAGAATCACTGGAAAGGTTCCAGCGTGATAAGGACCACTGAATGTCAGTTGCAGGCATTGTCTTTACCCTCAGTGGAGGGACGGTATGTTGGAAGAGTTCCAAGCTAGATACCGTGACTTACTAGACGATTAAAGGCAAGATACATCATTACCAAAGATACTACCAAAGACGCAGTCTGGATATATATAGGTTCATGAGATGAACTTCGTTCCTACCATTGTGTGACAATGGAGTTGTGGCTTTAGCCAAGGAACTACCGTCCCATCAGAAATCCAGATATAATTCTTAGGCAGTATCACCTGATCATGGAGATGGTTGATCTCCACGGAGATCAAGGTTAGGAGAGTAGACACAGAGGACAACAGCGCGGATCCACTCACAAAGGCCTTTTTCCCCTTAGAGACTCTTACGGGATGGTTGAGTATGAGATACTTCAACCGCAGCTAATTGTTGGGTATGCGATACCACAACAGATGGCCCTAGTGCAAGTGGGAGATTGTTAGTTATATGTATGCCCTAGAGGCCATTACTGTACATATGATGTATATTGTAATGGATACTTGGACATATATAGGGAGGACTTTCTTGCTCGACATGATAGTATGCTATCTGGTTATACTTTATCTTAACATGTACTCTGATTGTCTCTATATTACATGTTGATAAAGCCCTTAGGATATGTACTCGACTATTGGGACTATGATGAGATCATACTAGTGTGGCCACGGTAGTCGACGAGTACATCCTATAACTGTTCCTAGTCAAGGGTGTATCGAGACAGGGCATCGATGCACCAGAGTAGACTAGCGTATACGCATCTTGACCCATATGATGGGCGATGGATGATCCCATATCCATCGGTGTTTGACATCAAGGATGGTGTACGGGTGCTCAGTAGAGACTGGGTACACTGGACGGACTCGCCGAGAACCCCCAGATGGTATTATACCTCATGTCAGATGGCAGTTCTCTGGTGACACTGGTGCAGAGTAGTCTGTTGACCCGAGATCGTCATAGAGTCTTGTGTGATTCCCACCGTGCTTTGATTTCCATCATACTACATCCAAGAGGGTGTGGAAAAAGGTGGCTTTTGGGTACAGTCCCGAATCACATGGAGGCAATGAGCGATAGGAGGGGATTTGTCTCTCCCGGTATAGGGAGTTGATGTTGTGCTGTGTTCGATTGGCTATAACCGGAAATCCCTGGCCAGGGTTGCTGAGATCTACTGGTAAGTGTTATCAGTAGTTTCTCAAACTGTTATAGAACTTATATCGATACGACTTATCAAGCTACTGGGGTCTGACGTCTACCACCCCTAGGCGAGATATGCGACATATCAGACGACGAGACCGGACTGTACGGGAGTGTTACTGTTTGGATTCACAGAAGAATGTACAGGCTTGCTTGTTGATCTTCTGAGCGGTCAATACCTGGGTAGCTGTTACGTTTAGCTGACCGCTTGCAGCTTGTGGGTGTTTGATATGATCATCACCTACTGCCGGCGTATTGACGATTCTTTAGAGTCCTACACAGAGGTTTCTTGGCTCAGGCAAAACGGAGTAGGGGCACGTATGTGATATGTGCGGGACCGAGGATAATGCGATATGAAATACCGTATTATATTCTCGCGATATTTGACATCAGCCGGGTCATCGGATCAAGTGTTGATTCGATGAATCGGAACGGATGAATATTAGTCGGTTATATGCGATATAGCCGGATTGTCGGATCAATGTTGATTCGATAATTTAATGTATAATAATATATATGATATATTAAATTACATTAACTAATATTTGCTCACTAAAGGATTCTTTTTCTCGCTCGGGTAATACATTGATATATATGCGATATATGTTAATTGTATTATTTTATTTTGTTACAATAAATATTATATATGTGATATATAATATTGTAACATGATATGGTTATTAATGCAACTTGATTAGTGGAGATTAAACATGGTTAGGGTTTGATTAGGGTTAAGCTATTCTAGAAGTTTCTAGAAGGTTTTTTTGTTTTGTTTTGTGTAAGATATTTTGTGAAGATATTTGCTTAACCAAGCCCAAACCCTTGACCATGGTTGTTTCTCTACAAGGGTTAAAGATTCATTCTTAACTATGGTTGCATTTCTAACCTTAATAATGAGTTATTCATTATTCATCACAAAAGGATTCCATCTTCTTCCTTTTTTCTTTTCATGGAAAAGTTTTCTTGCTTTTCTTTTTGTGATGAAAATGAGTGAGAAATAGAAAATAAAAGAGAGCAAAAATCCTACTTCATCATCCTTATCTATCCTTGCCATTTAGATGAGGGTGTTCACTTCATATCATGAATGTTAGCTTGTGTTAACGAAACTTCAAGGTAGATCATCTTTGTATCGAAGATCGGAAGCAAGACCGCATCTTTCTCTTCGTGGAATCTCTCGAGAGTCTGGAACACGATGATCGCAGCGAAGGGATCTCAACACGGAGCTTAAGAATTGAAGGACCGGATCTACAAAGGTTGTAATCCCTCTCACTTAGTGTTAATCTGTTTAACATGCTAGTTTTCGCCTAAACCCTAGTTTAAAGATCCGGCTTCGGGTTGTTCGACACGGCTAATTTTTTAATCGGGCATGGTTGATGCCTCGTAGACCCTTGTGCGCGTGCCTAGCAACCCTACAGTAATGTCTTCGCATTTAAAAGAAAAGGCTGGCTATAACTCAATTTTCACCGAGTGCAGAATTATTTAAAATAAAATGAGTCTTATTTTGTGGCCTTGGTAGCTTGGGTAATTATGTCCTTGGGGTGTCTCCACACCTAATGCCCTAAAACCATCTAGTTTGGGAGTCATTGACCCAAATCTCGCTAAGTTTCCAATCGCCAGATAAAACAAGCTAAGCAAGTGTTCTCTCCAAGTTAAAAGTCCTAACGGTTCTTTGTGGGAGAATAATCTTAGCGGAGACGAATTTTCTATAAAATAGTTTTTTCATGGAGATATGAAGGTTTGTATTTATTAAAACGTTTTGCACGATAACGAAGGGTGTGTATGAACAAAAACAGGTGAAAGGGTGGAGTGAAGTATAAGATTTAGGTTCTATGTTAAAATTGAAATATATTCTGACTTGAAACCTAACTGGAGAATAAAACTTGAGAAAATCTTAACTCCTTTCAAACTCGTGTGATCCTTTAGAAGTTTATCCTGATTCATATTTATGACATGATGACCTTAGTCATAATTCTTAAAACCTTATAGACACTATCCGTACTATCACGAAAAGATGCTTATATGCTTATGTTAAACAAATGGTGAGGAGTGAAAAATAGGGTTTAACGTTTCTGAATTGGGTAATAGAACTTCTAACTTTGATCTCTAACTTTAAAATTAGAATCAAGAGTTTATCCGCAAAACCAACTTGACTGGATTTTGTGGGTGTAATTCGCTGAAAACCCTTAGGAAACAACACTCGTCCTTCTAGGAACACCTAAAGGTTTAATGGCTTGTTGCACATGCTCAGTGCAATCACGTTCCCTGCGGAAGTGAGGCTAAGATTCTTTTTGTTTTGCTCGGGACGAGCAATAGATAATTTTGGGGGTATTTTTTCATCACAGAAAACTGCATTTTAATACCGCTCATTCATTATCTATTTTGTTATATATTGGTGCTATTAATCAGTATCTGCTCTGTAATTACAGTTTACAGGTATTCGTGATAAAATACCGGAAACACATTCAAAATCACGGATATATCATCTGTGAGCCAACACGAAACCGGAACTGGAAACCGACCGATATCTAAAGAGATTTTGCAAATAATATGTGTGCACAATATTTTGGTCCAACACAATGCAAGTGCACACATACTCTTTGGCACTAGGACCATGTGGGGCTGCCCTTGGCACAATTCATGCAAGAGAGCACATGTATGGGTGTAATGTGCATTGATTAGGCAATAAATGCAATAAAGTATTGATGTGATATTGGCATCTTGTTCCCTCCAAATCTCTGCATACAAACCAGGTTATTTTAAACCAATCAAACAGAACCAGGGTGATGTTGGAAGAGATACTTGACCACACAACCAATACGATCCTGAGTGCTCGGTTTTGGACCGGCCGAGCACCCCTTGGTTCCGAGCTCGCTGGCCCCACCATCTCCAATGAGCCTCAGTTTTCTACAGAGCCTCCCTTGATGCCACGTCACCTCATTTTTATTGTTTTTTTATTTTTCTTTGGTGTGTATATAAAGCTGACCAGTGAAACAAGGGGAGCTCTCTCATTCTCACATACTTCTATAGTTTTGTTAGTTTCTTTATTTTTTGGTTTAGCTTGAGGCTGAGTGGGCTTCATCATTGGTTTCTTCTTCTGCTCTTGAAGCTTTCTTTAGAGAGCTTCATTAAGAAGGTTGAACAAGTAACCAAAATCTTGCAACTCTTCATCAAGTGTTTATATATATTGCTTTGTTTTTGCTTTCTTTGCTTTGTTTATTTACTTGCTTTCTTTTTATCATGTGTAACTAATCTTCATTGGTTGTGGTATTGGTGAGGAAGTGATATGAAAGGCTTTTGCCTCCTCCACCTCTTGTTTATGTTTTAATATGCTTATCTACATGATTATAACTTAAAGATTGATTTATATATTGATGTGATATGGTATTTTGAAACCATGGTTACTTGTAACCTCTTCATATACCATATTCAATCCCCTTCCCTATTTAACAACGTTTAAGTTAAAATCAAAATTGGTGTTAAGTTTGCTAAGTTTGGATACGGTATTTTGTGTCCGAGTGCTTGACAAACCCTCGGTTTCATGTACCGTATACCACCACAAACCCTTAGCAAACTCAACACCAAATTAATTTTGCTCTCACTCACTAATTGTGTTTTTGATTTTGTGGTAAGCTTGCTATCCCTTGTGCTTAGTGTTGTTACCCCAAGCTCAGACATACATCGGTAAGTGAACAAAACGGACTAGTTTCGTGTTTGCGGAGGATATCGGAATTTGACGACTTGTGCCTCGCAACCGCTTCGACAAGCCGTGCTTCATGCCGGGATCAACGCGAGAACGGACAACTCAAGAACAAAGGAGCATCGAAGGAAACATCGTGATTCAACCTTCCGAACCAAAGCCGTAACCATTCTTTCTGACTTGTTTTCCTTCTTTCTTTGTTTTCCGTATTTTCGTATTCTTTTTATATTTTTGTGAAAAAACCAACAATTCGTTAATTTGTTGAACCTTAAAAGACAAGACTTAATATAAAATTCCCTACGGATCGACCCCTGATCAGTCGAAAATAATGTATTTTTAACACGGCAATTTCCCCATCATTTGCACTCATCTAGAAGTGTTCGGCATTCATATTTCACATATTAGCAAATCAGTCGTAAAATATCAGATTGCATGTGTTAGACTCTAAAACCGACATTTCTGAGGAAATTGTGTGTTTATCATGGCATCGCATCATCCCTGTATTGCGCAACACTTGTTTCGAGATTTGTGCAGGAAATTGAAGGATTAAAGCCAAAAGAAGCTGATAAAAAATACACCAACTCCAAGTCTTGAGTTCTGGTAGCAATCTAGAGGGCATAACACAATTCAACATATCAAAAAAGGGCCCAAAAGTCAGTACCAGAGAAGCCCAGAAAGCCCAAGCCCCAAAGGCCACAAAGTGCCGCGGATCCGCGGCAGGAGACTGCTTGCGCCGCGGATCCACGGCAGTTCCAAGGCTTCAGCTCCCAATTTTTTGTGAAAAATTTATAACTCTGGGCCCACATTTCTTTAGTATACTTCAAACTCCAGAAAACCCTTGAAGCTTCTGCCAGATCAGCAAAGATGATTAATTAAGCTAATCCTAATTAAGTTCCTAACAAACTATTTCTAGAAGCTCCCTCCTAACTAATCACATGTAGAAGCTTCTCCTCAACAAACTTTTGGAGGGAAATTCAAATCTCCTCTAACTAACTTTTGGAGGGAAATTCAAATTCTAATCCTAGATCTAGGGTTTGGGGAAGTCTATAAATAGAAGCCTAGACCTAGGGTTAATGGCTAATCCTTAGTTAATCTTTTAGTTCCTTAATCTCTACCTCTTACATCATCTTCTTCCACAAGTCTAGTGACAAGACTTGTGCGAAACCCTAACCCTAATTCCACTCCAAATTCAAGATCCCGAGTACCAAATCAAGCGAGAAGCCTTCAACCTTTTATGAGCCGAGCCGATCTTCAATCGAGCAAGTGATCCAAGCCGATCCGCAACTCACGGAGACGAGCGAAGCCAAATCGACGATCGAGTTCTTCCTCTTGTAGTTCTTGAGCGATTGTAATGAAATTGTTGATATAAATAAAAGGTGAAATTCTTTAATCTTGCTTTCTTTAAATTCTTGCATCATGATTCGATCTCAATTTGTAATTGTAGTTCTTGTTGTGATATTTGAGTAAAACTTCGCTCGTAAAGGAGTCGAGACGATCAATAGAATGATGATGTAACAAATCTTAATACGATTCTTAAGTCCTACGAGTTTTGTAAACCCTAGCAAGTTCAAGAATCGATGACCTAGTTTCATTGCGATGCTTTCTTGATTGTTATTGCTCGAAATTAGGGTTCTACGATCGTTTCTTGAATTTACTAGAAGCTAGAATGTGAATGATATCGACGAAAGAACAAGGGATAAGATGAAACCCTAGTTTACTAGAAATCCCTAATTCTTGTCGATCATCATCGATCTAGTATCAATTCATCGAAGGATAAGAATACGTCATTGTAAGATTACATCACGTCTATAGATCCGATCGATTCCTACGAGCCTCATTTAGATTCTCGATATTTGGTTTGGAAAAATCACAAATTACCACTTCATGATTTTTTAATGCTTTCTTTTAGATCTAGATTTTTCTCTTTCTTGAAATGCAATTTTAAATCATGAATTGTTTTCTTTTCTTTTCCTTAAAGTTTCAATTCATTTAATTCAAAGCACGAACGATTACACTTTCCCTGTGGACGATCCGCACTTACTAACGCGCTACATTCGACACCGTTATTGATTGCGGTCAAATAATTTTTGGTTGTGATTTCTTTACAATTTTCACACTACACAATCCGAAATCGTTTTCAATAAAACGGCACCATTGCCGGGGATCATTTGATTTGATTTACACAAACGAGAATTTAGAACAATCAAATGGCGCTGTTGCCGGGGATAGTGCGCTAATTGTTCGTATTTTGAAATTTGAGTTGAAAAATTTATTCCATTATAAATTTTAGATCTAAACTCGTACAAACCCTAATACGTGTGTTGTGATTTGATTGCGAGGAATCTGGAATTATTGGAGCGGGAGAAAATTTTTTCTGAGCATTCCAGAAAGCTCTTGAGGTGAACAGAAGCCTCTGTATAAAATTTTGTGCAGTGATCTTCTCACAAGACCGCGATTCCGCGGTTTAAGTCCCTAATTGCCGCGCTTCCGCGGTTGCATTAGCTCTTCAGTGTACCAAAATTTCTCTGTAAGCTTCTCACATTCTTATCTTCTCCCTAAGCTGCTCCAAATAACACTTTGCTGCAGGTTTCTTTGCAAATATTCGCAGCGCGCAAAAAAGCAAAATTAAATTGTGCTTGTTTTGATTTTTGTGGTTGTTTGCATAAGTAATACGGAAATTAAGGGGCAAAGACCAACTCCAGATTAGGTGGGGAGTTCATTACCCTTCCTAAGCCCCGAAAATCACAAACTTGCATCCGCATTTACCCTCATTAATTAAAAGAAATTTAGAGATGACTCTAAGGACCGTCGCGCTCACTTAGGACAGAAGAAGGCCGTGGGTAATTCATTGCTTATCCGCGTTTTCTTGTGGTGTCTAAGGCAAGTGTGTCGAAGGCTAGTGGTTATTAATTAGGCCCACTACTTACGTAGTGGAGTACCTTCCCACTTACCTGGCACGTACCTGGCCATAGGGGGACAAAGAGGCAGTGGAGGATTTATCCTGCGACTTGTCATTTGGCAGTTAGGAGCGGTCTAGAGTTTGACATAGGTGACCACTAGATTTTAGGGTTTTGTGTGTTGCATTTGTTGTGTTGTATCATTTTTTCAAAAGTCCGTATCAATTTTCAAAACAAACACCGCATTCATTCATTCCCCTAATTATAAATTCACGCTGCCACTTGTACTAACCCTTTTTAGTACAAGATAGGCTGGACAACGGGTTTCTAGTGCCCGTTAAGTCCGCGTTTCCTTTGATCGACCCAAAAGTCGGTATTTCTACATTTACCCTTTCTTTTACCCACCACCACACCCACTTCAATGGATCCACCTCCATCGAATTTCTTTTCCACTACCCTGCCGCCGTCCGTTGGTGCGCAGAATCCACCTCGCATCTCTCTCCAAGAGAGGTGCTATCCTACACGAGGTCTACTTTCCACCTGCCTTTCCATTCCACCAGCCAACGGGGAAAATTTTCAAATAAAACCCCAATACATCAACCTTCTACCAAAATTTCACGGTCTCGAGTCTGAGGACGCATACGTGTTTATCACGAAATTTGAAAATGTATGCGTAATGATGGGTACTTCATACCTTTCTGTGGATGCTTTACGTCTACGTCTTCTCCCATTCACTTTGTACGATATAACCGAGAAGTGGCTATATAACACTACCGCACATTCCATTTCAAATTGGGAAGACTTCGTCAAAGCATTCCTTAAGAAATTCTACCCACATCAAATGACAGCTCGAGTCCGTAGCGAAATCTATCAATTCACCCAGCTTCCAAATGAAACATTTTCAAAATGTCTTGAACGCTTCAAAGATCTGTTAGTCCAATGTCCACATCACGGCATCCCGAGATGTGATCTGTACCGAATCATTTATGAGGGCATTAATCCTAACACAAGACAGACCCTTGAATCTATGTGTCAAGGCAACTTCATGACTAAAGATGATGGGGAAGCCTGAAATTTTTTAGAAGAATTCACAGAAAAATCTTTACAGTGGGAGGGTGTGAGTCAATCGTCTAGGGATGGCAATGATATTTCCATAGGAGTTAGAGCTGACATTTCAGCAATGCAAAAGAAACTCGAGATTATGGAAAACAAATTCTTAGCCGCCCTAAGTCAAATATCACTCTCCAAAACTGTATGTGGATGCTGTTCTGATCCTTCTCACTTGACGGAAGAATGTCCAAGAAATTCTCTGTTTCAAGGTTACGAGCATACCAATGTCGCATTTCAAAGACCTAGAAACGATCCATCTTCTTCCACATATAATCAGGGTTGGAGGAATCACCCTAACTTTGCTTGGAACCAATCACAATCTCAAAACACGGTTCCAACCCAAAACAATTTCCAAAGGGTCCCTCCACCACAACAGCACCCACAACTTCAATTGAGTCAGCACCCCTTCCAAGCACATAATTTTCAAAATCCGGTCAACACACCCGCACCATCTAGTCCTTTGCAGTTGACCGGGACTGATGAATCCTCTTCATTCATAAACTTGCTTCTAACAAATCTCATGCAAGTATTGGCTGAAATAAAGACTTCTGTCGATTATATAAAGAAAAACTCTGCGTCCTAAAGCGAGAGTATTAATTCGATGGAAGAAGAAATTGCACGATTAAAAACCGAAATGAGTGCAAGAGAGAAAGGGAAACTTCCAGCTCAACCTTTACCCAATCCTGGCTATTCACATCATGTGGATGCAATCACATTGAGATCTGGAAGAGTGCTTGACACTCACGTTGGGGAAGAGTTTGATGATACTGATAAATCAATCAATAAAACCCCGGCTGAGACCTTTCCTCACACACACACTTCTAATTCTGACTCCAGTTCTTCTACCCCACACCCTTCTCCCGAGCCTATTCTTCGTTTCCCAAAAGGCTCGCCACTTCAGCCCACCTCTTTTACTCCTCCACGGACGATCCCCACTTCTATTCTGGGATCGAGTCCACAAACACTTCCTTCTCCTATGATGGACCCAGCTCTTATTGCTAAAGCACCTTATCCTAATCGGTTAAGGGATAACACACCAAGTCTATATATGGAGAAAATTATGAACATTTTTAAGCAAGTTAATATCAACATCCCTCTCCTAGATGCTATTCAACAAGTTCCGTCCTATGCGAAAACTCTTAAGAACTTGTGCACTAGGAAGAGGAAGACTCAAGTGCCCAAGAAGATATTCATGGCAAAAACAGTAGACACGGCTTTCCCCTAGCAAGTACCGAGGAAACATAAGGACCCTGGCTGTCCTACTATTTCCATTTCTATTGGGGAAAAACACATTAACCGTGCTCTACTAGACCTTGGCGCTAGTGTTAACTTGCTTCCATATTCGGTCTATGAGCAACTAGGTATTGGAGTGTTAAAGCCCTCGAGCATAACTCTCCAGATGGCTGACCGATCAATCACCAAATCTAGGGGTGAACCGGAGGATGTGTTAATAAAAATTGGGGAATTCATATTCCCTGTGGATTTTATTGTAATTGATACACAGCCTGTAGCGAACCCACGGAATCAAATTCCGGTGATTTTAGGTCGCCCCTTTTTGGCCACTTCCAATGCAATAATCAACTGTCGTAACGGTTCTATGACCCTATCCTTCGGGAATAGGTCAATAGAGCTAAACATTTACAAGTTGGGAAGTGTACCCTCCGAACCTACTGCTCAGGTCTGTTCTGTCGACTTAATGGATGTCGACAGCAGCGAATTTGATGATCCTCTTTATACTGAGCTTGACTCTTTTCATACGTTATTGTTTGACCCAACTATGTTTCATACACATACGAACTCTTCCACCGAGTTGTCCGGGTCAACAATTAACACGGATTATGAACTGTTCTTAAAGTCTGAAGATCACCCCGCACTTTGTGATGACATTATTCATCAGGGTATTGATGGAACTTTTGAGGAAATCTTCGCTGATGAACTCGCATTTTTGAATGACACGGGTGTTGAGATGAATCATCTCCCAATCAATGAAATTGAACCTCCACCCCTTCTTCTGAACTGTAAAAAGAATGCAAGTAATCCATCATATTCACTGCATCGTCTCTCCAAAATGAGACACACACACATTCTATTCCACCACTTACCCTTTCCCCACTTCTTCTTCCACCAACCAGAGCACTGCATTGATAAAATTTTTGAATGATTGGTGTTGACATTCGGTCTTTGCAAAGCTTGGCATCGACCATTGATTTTTGACCCCCTCATATGATTTTCAGAGATTAACATTGCATAACTCAAGTTTGGGGGGGTACATTTTTTCTGGCTCTTGAAAAGAAAATTTTTACAAAATGATGAGCCAACAATAAGTTTGGGGGAGGTTCTTCACTTAAATATTTTGCCCCCACTAATAAATTCCTCCCAAGCTTACAGGTTTTGTAGATTTAGCAGTTAGCAACAGTGAGGACACTGTTGAAAACAAGTTTGGGGGAGGTTTGTGCTTATTTTCGCATCATTTGCATCATACTTTGCATAAGCACAAAACATTTTTGAAAACCTATAAAAATTTTCAAAAGATAAAAAATAAAAATATTTTTTTGTACATAAATAAGATAATGAAAGTTTAGATAGTGAAAAATTACATCCATGAGATTAGAAAAATTTAAGAAAACCAAGAAAATTAGAAGTTTTCTTATACGAACTAGTAATAAGTAGTTATGAGCCGTTGTCCCAAGGGTTAGTAAGATGAAGGACGTCACTAATCTGAGGATAAAAATAAGTCTGAAAAATAGTTTCTATTCTGGAAGCCAAACATTTTGAACGTTGATACCCTGCTATTCGCACTTACACACGTCTTAAAGCCTGGGATAGTAGATGATACCTTGAAATGCTCTTGTCTTAAAGCCAAAAGGATGAAAAAAAAGTGAATAAAAAATATAAAGTGGTGAGAAAAATGGACACTGGTTTTGTTATCACCAAGGGCAATAAAAAATTTATATCGAGGGTGCCTCTTCACCTAGTGCCCTAAGGCCAACTGGTCTGGGAGTCACTGCTATGCCTTAGGTGGTGCAAGACGAGGAAAATACACCAAATAAGCAAGCACATGAGTAATCGGTCGGTTAGTACCTCAAGAAGTATTAACGGTCGCATGAAAGTGTGTGAGCAATCTCATATAAATATTCATTAATTAAAAAGTACTGAGGCTGATGGGCAAGAGTATGATAGCTTGAATTGAATTCTCCGGGTGTAGGGATGTCCTTTACACACACGCGTGGTTATATGATCGATGTTTGGAAGAAAGATAGGAATGAAGAATATGACGATGTTTTATTGAGGGAGGACGTGATTTCTGACATCTTTTCATGACCATTAAGATAGGGCTCATGACAACCGAAAAGCTAGCTTAGTTGGAAACCCTAATTTTCGAAGCTTTTCTTTTACAATTCTTTTCTTTAAATGTAATATTCATGATCTTCCTTTTATTATTGGATTTTGTGGGTGCAATCCGCTGATAACCCTCAGGAGACAACACTCCTCCTACTAGGGACACCTAGAGGTTTAAAGGCTTGTTGTACGTGCTCAGTGCAATCGTGTTGCTTACGAAAGTATGCTAGTTAGTTTTTCTCTTTCTTTATTTTCTCCTTCTCTTTTTAATAAAACAATTCGCTCGAGACGATCGAAAATAAGTTTGGGGGAATTTGATCAGTCGAAAATAATGTATTTTTAACACGGCAATTTCCCCATCATTTGCACTCATCTAGAAGTGTTCGGCATTCATATTTCACATATTAGCAAATCAGTCGTAAAATATCAGATTGCATGTGTTAGACTCTAAAACCGACATTTCTGAGGAAATTGTGTGTTTATCATGGCATCGCATCATCCCTGTATTGCGCAACACTTGTTTCGAGATTTGTGCAGGAAATTGCAGGATTAAAGCCAAAAGAAGCTGATCAAAAATACACCAACTCCAAGTCTTGAGTTCTGGTAGCAATCTAGAAGGCAAAACACAATTCAACATATCAAAAAAGGGCCCAAAAGTCAGTACCAGAGAAGCCCAGAAAGCCTAAGCCCCAAAGGCCACAAAGTGCCGCGGATCCGCGGAAGGAGACTGCTTGCGCCGCGGATCCGCGGCAGTTCCAAGGCTTCAGCTCCTAAATTTTTGTGAAAAATTTATAACTCTGGGCCCACATTTCTTTAGTATACTTCAAACTCCAGAAAACCCTCAAAGCTTCAGCCAGATCAGCAAAGATGATTAATTAAGCTAATCCTAATTAAGCTCCTAACAAACTATTTCTAGAAGCTCCCTCCTAACTAATCACATGTAGAAACTTCTCCTCAACAAACTTTTGGAGAGAAATTCAAATCTCCTCTAACTAACTTTTGGAGGGAAATTCAAATTCTAATCCTAGATCTAGGGTTTGGGGAAGTCTATAAATAGAAGCCTAGACCTAGGGTTAATGGCTAATCCTTAGTTAATCTTTTAGTTCCTTAATGTCTACCTCTTACATCATCTTCTTCCACAAGTCTAGTGACAAGACTTGTGCGAAACCCTAACCCTAATTCCACTCCAAATTCAAGATCCCGAGTACCAAATCAAGCGAGAAGCCTTCAACCATTTATGAGCCGAGCCGATCTTCAATCGAGCAAGTGATCCAAGCCGATCCGCGACTCACGGAGACGAGCGAAGCCAAATCGACGATCGAGTTCTTCTTCTTGTAGTTCTTGAGCGATTGTAATGAAATTGTTGATATAAATAAAAGGTGAAATTCTTTAATCTTGCTTTCTTTAAATTCTTGCATCATGATTCGATCTCAATTTGTAATTGTAGTTCTTGTTGTAATGTTTGAGTAAAACTCCGCTCGTAAAGGAGTCGAGACGATCAACAGAATGATGATGTAACAAATCTTAATACGATTCTTAAGTCCTACGAGTTTTGTAAACCCTAGCAAGTTCAAGAATCGATAACCTAGTTTCATTGCGATGCTTTCTTGATTGTTATCGCTCGAAATTAGGCTTCTACGATCGTTTCTTGAATTTACTAGAGGCTAGAATGTGAATGATATCGACGAAAGAACAAGGGATAAGATGAAACCCTAGTTTCACTAGAAATCCCTAATTCTTGTCGATCCTCATCGATCTACTATCAATTCATCGAAGGATAAGAATACGTCATTGTAAGATTACATCATGTCTATAGATCCGATCGATTCCTACGAGCCTCATTTAGATTCTTGATATTTGGTTTGGAAAAATCACAAATTACCACTTCTTGATTTTTTAATGTTTTCTTTTAGATCTAGATTTTTCTCTTTCTTGAAATGCAATTTTAAATCATGAATTGTTTTCTTTTCTTTTCCTTAAAGTTTTAATTCATCTAATTCAAAGCATGAACGATTACACTTTCCCTGTGGACAATCCGCACTTACTAACGCGCTACATTCGACACCGTTATTGATTGCGGTCAAATAATTTTTGGTTGTGATTTTTTTACAATTTTCACACTACACAATCCGAAATCGTTTTCAATCAAATGGCGCCGTTGCCGGAGATCATTTGATTTGATTTACACAAACGAGAATTTAGAACAATCAACCCCTGCTTGCCGGCTTGCTACAACGCGCCGTGCACTTGCGGTTTATAAATAGTAAAATGAGAATGATCTCGCGTGCGCATTCCGTTTTCTTCATTTCATATCCATTTCCATAACATAAGCGTTTGCGCGCGCGGGTGAATTCCCAACAGGATGCTATCTAAATATTCTCCTGGAAGATGTTATTATAGGAAAACTCTATCAATGGCAAGTTGCGATCCCAACTGCCACGAAATCTAGAACGCAAGCTCGGAGAATGTCCTAAAGAATCTGAATAGTACACTCTGATTGATCGTCGGTCTATGGATGGAAATCTGTACTGAAGCTCAATTGGTATCCAAAACCTCCTGAAGTTTCTAACATAGTTGGCTGGTGAACTAGGTGCCTCTGTCGGACATAAAACAAGTCGGAACTCCATGTAGTCGCACCATCTTATCATCATATATCTGAATATACTGCACGAGTCCGAAAGTGATCTTACTAGCAGAAAGTGAGCTGCTTTCGTTAATCGGTTTACGATTACTCAAATAGAGTCATACTCTTGACTGGTCCTAAGTAGACCCACGATATGATCCATAGAAATCTGTTCCCATTTCCACTCCGGAATGGGCAAGGGTTGTAATTCTTCTGCTGGCCTCTGATGCTCGGCCTTGACTTGCTGACAAGTCAGCATCTTGAAACAAAGTCTTTGACATCCCTCTTCATCCCTTCACATCTGTAGACATCTCTTACGTTATGATACATCTTGGTGGAAACCGGATAAACACTATATGTTGACAGGTATGCTTCCTCTAAAATATCGCATCTCAGTCCCTCGCAATCTGGCACACACAGTCGATTCCTAAATCATAGTACTCCCTAATCATCCATCATAAACTGTGAATCTCTGCCCTATCAAATTTGCTCCATGATCTCTGAGCAACGAACGTCATTGGACCATACTTCATGGATATGGCCAAATCACCGTGTACGTGCACGGACACGGGCAAGTTATCCCCCGGTCGATGTAACTCGAACTGTACTCGGCTGTTACAAAGAATCTGCTAATCCGCCGTCGACTGTCTCTGAACTGTGCTCAACCAAGAAAAGTTACCTCTAGGCCTCCAACTCAAAGCATCTACCACAACATTCTTCTGGCCCGAATGATAAAGAATCTCGCAGTCATAGTCTTTCACTGGCTCCATTCGTCTATGGTGTCTCAATTTCAGATCTCGCTGTTGAAAAATATACTTCAAACTCTTGTGGTCCGTAATTATCTAGCACGACTTGTCGTGTAAGTAGTGTCTCCAAATCTTAAGTGTAAAATTCACCGCAGCCATATATAAGTCATGCATGGAATAGTTCTGCTCGTATGCCTCAGTCCAAAGAAAAGAAATTCCCTTCCGGGTCAATCCGGTCAACGTTGCAGCTATATGACAAAAATCCTGTATGAACGTCGATAATATCTGGCCAAACCCAAAAGTTACGGACTTTTGTAACGGATACTGGTCTGAGCTAGTGCTGAACAACCTCAATCTTCTTTGTTCCATACTTACCATTCCTCGTAACTACGTGACCAAAGATGTCAACACCATCCAACCAGGAAACACACTTAGATAATTTAGTGAATAGCTGGCGCTTCCTCAAGGTCTGCAAAAAAATCCTCAAATACTGTCCAGGCTCTACTCGGTTCCAAAAGTATACTAGGATGTCCCCAATGCATATGATGATAAACTGATCGCAAGTAAAACTTCGAGAAATGTCCCGTACCCTGGAGCTATTAAAATAATTCATTGATGCGAGGTAAGGGATATTTTTTCCGCACAGTAACCCGATTCAACTGACGATAATCGATGCACAACGCAGACTGACGTCTATCTTCTTGACGAACAGGATAGGAGCACTCCCAAGGTGATACACTCGGACGAACAAGCCCTTTATCCAGCAAATCTTGCAACTGATCCTTCAGTTCTTTAAGCTCCGCCATTTCTATCCGATATGGCGGTATAGAAAAAGGCTCCGTACCGGAAATCAAGTCAAAACAGAACTCAACATCGCGCTCTGGCGACAAACTAAGCAACTTGTCATGGAAGACATCCTGAAATTCCCTCACAATCGGGACGTGGTCCAACGGGACCTCTGCGACTCAACATGTCGAACATACGCTAAGAATCTCATACATCCTTTCCTCAAGGGCTGACTAGCGTGAAGAGCAGAAATCAAACTGGAAAGGGTGGCGCTATGATCTCCCTGAACGATAAGAACTGGCGCACCCGGAAAACTAAATCTGACTGCCTTCTGGCGGCAGTCCACGGACGCATAACACATGGCTAACTAATCCAAGGCCAGAAGAACGTCAAGGTCTAACATATCAAGAAGAATCAAATTGAAAGAAGAATCCTTATTTCTAATGTGAACAAAACAAACACGAACGAAAAAACATATCGAGCGACCAAAAGACTATCCTATGGAAGAAATCACAACAAGCGGCTGATTTCGCAAGGACTACCATCGGCAAGACTTCGATACAAATTATGTGGATACCATTTCAAACGACACCAAGAAAGAAATACGCATCAGGAGAAAACACCGAAAGAATGTTGGATATATATGCCCTAGAGGCCTTCATTGTATAGGATGCTAGGGACATGTATGTACATGACAATCTTGCTTGATATGATAATACGCTATTTGGTTTGTCTTTATCTTAACATGTGATATATTTTACTTTGTATTTGTATACATGTTGATAAAGCCCATAGGGTGTTTGCCTGACTACCGGCGTTGTGATGGCAGTCATACTTGTGGGAGCTAGATAGTCAATAGGCACATCCTTGAATGTCCCTGGTCGCAGGAGTATCGAGACTGGGCATCGATGCTCCAGAGTAGACTAGTGTATACATATCTAGACCCTGACAAGGGGCGATGGATTGGTCCCGCAGCCATTGGTGATGTGCACCTAAGATTGTATACAGATGCTCACTGAGTGTGAGTATACCGGACAAGACTCGCCGAAAACTGACTGGATGGTATTATACCTAGCGTCAGATAGCAGTTCTCAGGTGACATGTGTGCAGATAGTGTGTCGACTTGAGGTCGTCATTTATCTCGTGTGAGTTCCCACTGTACTTTGATTACTACCCTACTACGGCTCAAAAGAGTCATGCAAACAGGTTTTAGTTGGGTACAGTCCCAAGCCACATGGAGGCAGTGAGCGACTGTTAGGGATTTGTCTCTCCCGGTATAGGGAGTCGATATCGCACTGTGATCGGTTGGTCATTACCATAAGTCCCTGTCCAGGGCTGTTAGTTATATGTATGCCCTAGAGGCCATTACTGTACATACGATGTATATTGTAGTGGATGCTTGGACATATATAGGGAGGACTTTCTTGCTCAACATGATAGTACGCTATCTGGTTGCACTTTATCTTAACATGTACTCCGATTATCTCTATGTTAACATATTGATAAAGCCCTTAGGATATGTACTCGACTACTGGGATTATGATGAGATCATACCAGTGGGGCCACGGTAGTCGGCGAGTACATCCAATAACTGTTCCTAGTCGAAGGTGCATCAAGACAGGGCAACGATGCACCAGAGTAGACTAGCGTATACGCATCTTGACCCATATGATGTGCGATGGATGATCCCATATCCATCGGTGTTTTACATCAAGGATAGTGTATGGGTGCTCAGTGGAGACTGGGTACACTGGACGGACTCACCGAGAACTCCCAGATGGTATTATACCTCACGTCAGATGGCAGTTCTCTGGTGACACTGGTACAGAGTAGTCTGTAGACCCGAGATCGTCATAGAGTCTTGTGTGATTCCCACTGTGCTTTAATTTCCATCATACCACGTCCAAGAGGGCATGCAAAAAGGGGGCTTTTGGGTACAGTCCCGAATCACATGGAGGCAATGAGCGATAGGAGGGGATTCGTCTCTTCCGGTATAGGGAGTTGATCTTGCGCTGTGTTCGATTGGCTATAACTGGAAATCCCTGGTCAGGGTTGCTGAGATTTACTGGTAAGTGTTATCAGTAGTTTCTCGAACTGTTATGGACTTCATATCGACACGACTTATCAAGCTATTGGGGTCTGACATTTTCCACTCCTAGGCGAGATATGCGACATATCAGACGAAGAGACCGGACTGTACGGGACTGTTACTGACTGGATTCATAGGAGAATGTACAGGCTTGCTTGTTGATCTTCTAAGCGCTCAATACCTGGGTGGCTGTTACGTTTAGCTGACCGCTTGCAGCTTGTAGGTGTTTGATATGATCATCACCTACTGTCGGCGTATTGACGATTCTTTAGAGTCCTACACAGAGGTTTCTTGGCTCAGGAAAAAAGGAGTAGGAGCACATATGTGATATATGCGGGACCGAGAACAATACGTGTATGTGATACCGTACTAGATTCTCGCGATATGAGATATCGGCCGGGTATATGTGATATAGCCGGGTTATCGGATCAAGTGTTGATTCGATGAATTGATACAGATTATATTAGTCGGTTATTTATGAAGTAGCCGGATTATCTAATCAAGTGTTGATTCGATAATTTAATGTAAAATTATATATTTGATATATTAAATTATATTAACTAATATAAGCTCACTAAAAGATTCTTTTTCTCACTCGGGTAATACATAGATATATGCGATATATGTTAATTGTATTATTTTATTTTGTTACAATAAATATTGTATATGTGATATATAATATTGTAACATGTTATAACTACTAATGCAACATGATTAGTGGAGATTAAACAAGGTTAGGGTTTGATTTGGGTTAGCTCATTCTTGTAGCTTCTAGAAGCTTTTCTTTTTGTCATGAGCTAAGATATTTTGTATGATATTTTGTAACCCAAACCACACCCTTAACTCAAGTTAACTCTCTACAAAGGTTAGCTATTATTATATTAGCAACCATGGTTGCATAAGGCATTATCACAACATTTCATTATTCATCACAAATGATTATTCATTTTCTTCTTCCTTGAGCTTTTGAGAAAAGCTTTCTAGGTTTTTCTTATGTGATGAAAATGAGTGAGTTAATGAAAACAAATGAGAGCTAAAATCCTACTTCATCATCCTCATCTATCCTTACCATTTAGATGAGGGTGTTCACTTTATTTAGTGAGTGAGAGCTTGTGTTAATGAAACTTCAAGGTAGATCATCTTAGTTATCAAAGATCGGAAGCAAGCTTGCATCTTTCTCTTCGTGAAGCTTTTCGAGAGTCCGGATACTCGATGATCGCAGCGAAGGGACTTCAACACGGAGCTTTAGAAGTGAAGGAACAGACTACAAAGGTTGTAATCCCAAAATCTTAGATGTTAAAGTGTTTAACATGCTTTGTTTCGCTTAATCTCTAGTCTAAGATCTTGGTTTAGGGTTGTTCGCCACGGCTAAATTTTAAATTGGGCATGGTTGATGCCTTATAGACCCTTGTGCGTGTGCCTAGAAATCCTACAGTGGTATCAGAACCAAGCTAGAGCTTTAGGCGAAGTCTAGGCGAAGTTTAAAGTCCGATCGAACTCCGAATACCCGTAAAACCATAGTTTCTGGAAATTTTTCAAAACTGTTGATTTTTTCATATTAAAAATACTCAAAAAAATCAGCAGGGAATTTTAAGGATTTATGTGAAAAACGATCCATTAATACGTTTAAAGCGACGCGGAATCGCGGCAGGAACATGCCTTGCGCGGCGGTTCCGCGGTGCTACAGTGCGATTATGGTATTATGTTTTCACAGTAACTTCCGTACGAATTTCCTGATGCTTCTGGGAAATTTTAATTTACTCAAGTGTTGAGTTTTCTGGGTTGTACTGGGAGCTCGTTGATTCGATCGGAAAGTTTAACTTCGTTTATTTTTTTTCCGGGTAATTTTAAAAACTGTTAAAAAGTTAGAATGGATATCAATAACTTATTTTTTCCCCAGTCGGAAAATTTTTCAAAAGTTGGATTTTTTTTCTCGAGTTTGAAACTTCCGGAAAATCATGCAAGTAACGCGGTGGACCTTCTAGAAGAACAAAAATCTTAACTCGATTATGTGACCGTCTTGAACTTCCTCTGAACCTTAGGGTTTCGGACAGTACGGCGTTGCCACATGTGAGGCGTTGGCTTGACCCTTGTACGGCTGGACCATTGGTACTGTGACATGTGATGGATATTTTTTGAACTCCGCTCAAGTGTTGAGCTATTTGGGAAATCTTGGGTGTTTGATTATTCGATCGGAAAGTTTAACACTGTCTATTTATCTGGAATGTGATACAATATTTGGAATCCACAGGTAGTTATGAGATAACTAATTTGAATATTATAAACATAGCAGTTTAGTCTCAATTGATCGATTGCCACGGAATTTTGATGTGATCAAACGTCCATCGCAATCACGTAGCGTACGAGGATACTCGCCGGGTAAACTTAATAGATAGCCACGCCGTATAGCCCCGACCAAGTGACTGTAGGAGAACCCCATCGCCAAAAGCATCCGTTCGGGTGCTCGCGGCAGCAGTGTTCCGCCATAGTGCACTTCGTCGACGGCATCCAGGGGTGCGGCCGTCTACTAAAGTTTCGAACGAGCATTCAATCAGGATGTCGGGAATCTTGTTGAATTGCCTGACTTGATATTGAAAAGAGTTTTCGATAATGAGACAAAAATGTGGGGTTTATAATTGTTAGGCATGCGATGTCTAAGGAATTCATTTGGTTAGGCATGAGATGTCTAAGGAGGTTGCGGATTCCAACTGTTGTAGTTTTATACTTTCTTTTCTGTAACCGTAAGCGTAGTATGTGGTGTATCGCCGGCTTCGTTGCTATACATCAACGACAATCAGGATACGCATACTTGCTTACGTTGATGATATGAGATATTATGTGTTGCTGTGATATGTTATATTGGATCGTCGCATTTTGAATAGCCGGGGGTTTTATGTGAGATGAGAGTTTTCTTTTTCATTCATGTAAAATTCATTTGTATGTAATATTATTTTATTGGGACACTTTCGGGCTGAGGATGATGTCACCATTGTATATTATTTACTTTTCCGCTTTAGGTAGACCCAAGGCGGGGAGCACAAGTAACCGGGTTCTAGGGTCCAGTGGGAGACCATCTCGAGGAGTCAAGACCGGGTCTCTTAACCCTGGAATTGGCAGAGTTGCTTGCCGCTCTCGTAGGGGTCTAGGGATGTGGGTTTGGCTATTCATCGCGACCGTGGAATCCGTGTTTTATACAGGCTCGTATTAAAACACGGACGTCCTGGTATATCCAATATTTCATATATGTTCTTCTGCTGCAATGTTCTGTGATGAGATCATATTACTGCCTGAGACGAATGTTTATATTATATATATGAGATATATGTTATATTGCAGATTTCGTTTCAAATGTGATGCTTGTGAAGCATAATAAAATGGTACTTCATTAATGAGATTAATGAAACTAAAAGAAACCTAAAGATGTTGTAGAAACTTGTTTAAAAACTGGTAGCTCTAGTTCTCGCTTTGCATAGCGGTGTTCCTTATAGAACATCCAGCAGCTTATTCGATAAGGAAAGAGCCGAGATCCCTTCACCGGGGGTGACATCTTTAGTGAAACTAGCAGATGCTACAAACACGGTTTGTCTTTTGATTGCTTCTATAGTTTTTGCTTTGCATAGTGGTATTTGCGAAATATTCTGCATCTTATTCGATAAGGAAAGAGCCGACGATCCCTTCACCGGGAGTGACCTCTTTAGCAAAACTAGAAAAGCCTAAAAAACACTCCATTTGAAATCACTCGATTCTACGACGATATCAAGTTCATTACGCAAAAGGTTTTCTTAAAAACCTGTCGTAGCCCTCCGTCATTTCAGATAAAGACTGTTTAGTATTCGTGCTGCGTTTGTTGGCCTTTGTCAAGGTGTAGTGTGCGGTAGCTAAATAGTACTTATCTGCTTATGCATATGATGCAGATTGGATTAGGGTAGTCGTACGACCTTGTTGGCCTTTGTCAAGGGTCGTGCGGATGGGTTTGATTCAATCAGGAAATGACGGGTTGAACTTGACTAGTAGCCTATGGTTTGTTGGCCTTTGTCAAGGTCATAGGAGGCTTGGGGTAAAATATTATTGGGAATTTCAAGTGTTGAAATTTTCAATGAGATTGCATACCTTCTTGAGATAGTTGGATCCCGATACCCGCTGAGAGTAAGAGTTACTCTTAGGAGAGTTTTACACATTACAATTAGCCGATCAAGTAGGTGTTTAGAAAGGTGTCAACGGGATTACGCCCCTGGGAAAACGAGGTTTACTTTAATTAGGTCCGTGCGAAAGCGCGGGGAACCTCCCTCAAAGTACCAGCACTGGCCTGGCTGAAAGATTGGCGAACTTGTAGAGTGTAATTAATCCCGGCTAGTTTTTCCTTTTAGGATTTGAAGGAAGATTTAACTAAAACAGTGGGAGACATCCTGATTAGATAAATTGATAACCAATCTAATCTTGTAAAAGCGCACGCTGAGTGTTTTCTTCTCTCTCTCTCCTGGCTGCAACTATGTCACGCCTTAATCAAGATAATAATACGGATGTATTGACCGAACCCGCTTGTTATACTGCGCTAGGGAACGTTGGTCCCGCTCCAACTTATAATTGTTATAAGACAGAGCAGGAAATAGGGGATTACCATAATTCCCGTGCGGCCCAAACGAAGAAAGTGCATGCTGATGCATCTTCTTCGGGTATGTTCATTACCGAGAACTATTTCTCAGTATCCTTTATGTTCTGGGTATGAGATACCGGATCAGGATCCCCTAAATGTAATTTGTTACATGGGCTACAGATAGGTAGAGAACTGAGAACGGGTGATAAGTTTCAAAAGTTGGAAATGATGCAAGTGTTGCAGCCAAGTCTGTTGGCGGATATCACCCTGTATTACCAGAATACATTGATTCTGAATGAATGTTATTAGATACCGAACCTGATATACAACATCATATCAGTCTCTTTATTAGTAAAGAAAGGATATGATTTTGTATTGTTGGATAATGTTTTGAACATTTCCTATATCAAGCGTTGATCGGATCAGGCACGTTATCTAAAAGCATACACGTTCTAAATCAAACTACAGTTCTTAGTATACAGAACACACACAAGAGGAAGTGTTCAGAAATGAACGAATCCTTCTTGAAGCATTGTAGACTAGGTCATATCAATGCGATCCGACTAGCTGAAGTTACATATAGATGGATATTTAAATTAGTTTGAATTTATATCTTGTGAAACTTTCCGGTCATGTCACAGAGATAAGATGACCACAGCTCCGTTTATTGGAAACAGAGAAAGAGTTAGTGAACTCTTGGGATTGATACATGTTGATGTATGAAGGTCCCCTGTCTACACATGCTGAGACCGGTTCTTTGTACCTCATTATATTCATTGACGGTCTCTCAAGATTCGCACATGTGTGTTAGTGTATATGCCCTAGAGGCCATTATTGTATCATAATAGTTTGTATATTACTTAATGGAAGTTTGGGATATTCACATGTATATAACAATCTTGCTAAACATGGTAGTACGCTACTTGGTTTTTTTCTATCTTAATATGTGAGTATACGTATTGATAGAGCTCTTAGGATCTTGCTTGACTACCAGCGTTGTGATGGCAGTCACACTAGTGGGGGCTGGGTAGTCTACAAGCATATCCTTATTCAGGTCCCTAGTCGTAGGATTATCGAGACAGGGCATCGATACTCCGGAGTAGACTAGTGTGTAAGCTTCTCATCCCAGTTGGGGAGATGGTCTGTCCCACAGCCGTCAGTACATCGTACTGGAGATAGTATACAGGTGCTCGTTGGGTTACGGGTACACCGGACAGGACTCGCAGGGAACTATAGGTTGGTTTTATACCAGTCGTCAGTTAAAAGTTCCCAGGTGACATGAGTACAGCATAGTCCGCAGACTTGACACTGCTACTTCGCCTCGAGTGTGTCCCACTGTTCTTAGATTGCTACCCTACCACGGCTCAAAGGAGTCGTGCAAACAGGTAGCAGTTGGGTGCAGTCCCGAGCACTTGGAGGCAGTGGCGGTTAGACAGGATTCGTCTCTCCCGGTATTGGGAGTTGATATCGCGCTGTGTCAGAGAGCCATTACGCAAAGTTCCTGGCCAGGGCAAGCGAGATTTACTGGTAGGTTCTAGTAGTTTCTCAGGGTGTAATGGGCTTCACTCCGACACGACTTATACCGCTATTAGGGGACTGACGCTTGCCGCCCCCTAGGCCCGATATGCGATAGTCTTAGACGAACAGATCGGACTGTACGGAGATTGTCACATCAGGCTCAGTAGGAGTTCGGATGGGTTTCCTCATCGGCCTTATTATCGACATCTACCTGGGGACCGTTACGTACAGCTAGTGCCGCTTGCGGTCTGTGGTTAAACCCACTACCAGCGTAGTAGTCGAGTCATTAGAGTCCCACACAGAGAGTTTCCCTGCTCCAGGCGAAACGATATAGAGGTCATATGGTTTTACGACAAGGGTTCGGACGCATACGTGTGTTTACGCACGTACGACTTTCGGACAGTTTTTACTAGTCGTCTTTGGTTTAAGCTAGATTCTAGTATCGGGATATTGGATTTATACAGTCTAAAGTTTTTCCGTGTTTTCACGGATAGGAGGGGCGTTCTCGTAATTTCACGAGAAGCTTCTAGAAGATGGTGACTTGGGGGTTTAGGTGGCATATGCATTTAATGAGATTAGTGACTCATTTGTGTGATTCTTCCATGTCATTAATGCATCATAAATGCTTAATGACTCATGGAGATGAATCACCCATTTGTATTTATGAAGCATGGTTGTTAAATCCTATTTTCTATTTATTTGATAATGATAATGCTTCATATATATCATGAGAGATCATTATCTCATTCCATTCTCATGCTCACCTTCTCTCTCCTCAAGCTCTCTCTCTTCAAACCCTAATCTTCCCCTCTCATGTGTTGAGACCAAGGATTAGATTAGACCACTTAATCCATAATCCAACTCTATATCACCTAGGTTACTTGGATTAGCACTTTAAGAAACCTAGTTACCTCTAGTTTGAGGTGAAGCTTGAAGTATAGCTCTCGGGTGGATCGTCTACTACTTGGAGAAGGCCGAGGAGGAGGTGGAGAACGAAAAGACGAAGGACACGGTTCATTAGGTATAATCACTTTTCATAGTAGTTGTTAACTTCTATGATTCTTGTTAGTTATAGTTTAGCAAAGATTCTCGGTTAGTCGATTTTCATGCAAAGAACAAGATCGTTTTTCAATTTTCCGTCACCCCGCAAGTCATGGGGTGTTGTACATCGACTTACAGTGGTATCAGAGCATCGCTAAACAATAATTAACTCATTAGCAAAGTTGTATGAATTTCGAACGCAAAACGAACCACAAAAGACATCGATATCACAAGTTTCTGTCGATTTCAAAACATGCTCTAAAATTTTTTCAGGTTGCTGTAGAGTAACAAGCATAGAAAGATAAGAACACTGGAGAAAAATGGGTTAGTCAATCGGCTATACAGCCGCGGAACCGCGGCCGATCCCACCGATCCGCCGTGGATCCGCGGCCGAGTTGGGGCCGATTCGACCCAGTTTGCTCCAGTTATTCTTTTGTGATATTTTTGTGTTTTCTGGAATGTTTATTTTCTGCTCAAAGTCTCAGGTGCACAGAGAAGTTTTGGGAGTAGAATCTGATATGTTTGCACGATCGAAATTATACGATGTTTGCTAATTTGATTATATCTGTGATTGTATAATGTGTTCGTAAACCTCCCCTAACTGCTAGTATGTCGGTTGGCAGGGGGTTGCACATTTCTGTAATGGTTATTACTGTTTGTGGTTGTGAACTATATTGGACTGTTGTGATGATTAGCCGGGGTTTTGAGATGGGTTGTTATATTCATTCATTCAATGTAATTGTAATATGTTGTAATATTATTTTGCGGGCACATCCAGGTTGCGGTTGTAGCCACCGTTGTATTATTTCATTTTACTATTTTTGCTCCTAGGACAGACCCAAGGTGGGGTGCACAAACTACCGGGTACTTTGAAGTGTTTAGTGGCCTACTCACTTTGTTGAGGGAGACTGCTTCACTTCAGGTATTTGGCGGGTAGTTTGCCGTACCCGTAGGGGTCTAGGGTGGAGTAATGGCTATTCATCACAACTGTGTAATCCGTCTTTTGTTGCAGGCTCTAAACAAACGCGGATTGCTTGCAAATCCAATAAAGTTCATATGAGATCTGGAATGCCTATTATTGCGTCTAACGAATGTACAATATCTATATATGATAGCTATTTAGACGTCACTTATGTTTTACACCCGCGCTAGCCCAGCCCCCGCTCTGTCGTTAGTTAAGTAACCTAACGGGTGATGACGGGACCCAGTGGCGAATGCGGATGACATAAGAGGACGTTGTATTTTCGTTGTTTTCTGCAATGATAGGTTAATGATGGGACGCATTATTATTAATGCAAAGAAAATAAACCAAAAGTTTAATTGTTTGAACTATTTAAAAGAAACCACTCGGTTATTTTAAAACAGAGGATATTTTTTAATTGCGGAGCTTTAACCACTCCTTTTAAAAGCTATCAGGTTCCTTCGGTTATATCAAGTTCACTACGTTCACGGTTTCACCAAAACCATTCGTAGCCCTCCGTCATTTCATTTGAGTATTCATTAGTATTCAAGCTATATATTTTGATCTAACGCCAAGGCATAGTGTTTGGTAGCTGCTGGGTATTCATTTGTTGCATCGATAGATGAGTTAGTTTGGGACAGTCGTATTATCATTTTGGCCGAACGTCAAGGATATGTACGGATGGGTTCAAATTAACAAGATAATGATGGGTAGAACTTGACATGTGACTTATGACATTTTGACCTAACGCCAAGTGCATAAGAGCATGGGGCAAAAATTTATATCGGGAATTTCTAAAGAAACTGAAATTTGCAAAGAGATGCATACCATTTGGAGTTTGATGAATGTTGGTAGGATTCTTTCAGCTTTATCAGACGATAATATTTGGATCCCGATCCTACTGTGAGTATATACTACTTATCAAGATATTCGTCACTTAACGATCAATGCTATAAACCAAGTAGGTGTCAAGAAAGGTGTCACCGGGGCTACGCTCCCAGAGAAAAGAGGTTCTTTAATTAAGGAACTTCGCGAAAGCGTTGGAAAACCTCCCTTGAAGTATCGACACTAGCCTGGCTGAACGGTTAAGCAAGAATTGTACGATGAGAATAGTTCTGGCTAATTCTTCTTTTATGGTTTGAGGAAGGATTCGAGAAACAGTGGGAGCCATCCAGTTTAGATAAACTAAAAACCACTCTAAACTTGCAAGAGCATCATGCTAAAGAGTTTTCTTCTCTCTCTCCTAATTGCAGCGACCCTGAAAATGACTGGACTTAAGTTACTTTTAGAGAAAAATATACTGACAGGGCCAAACTATAAAGATTAGCTGCGGAATGTCAAAATGGTTTTGACCTATGACAAATTGGGGTACGTCCTCACCGCTAAGGCACCTGCTGTCCCTAGTCCCAAATCCAGTAATGCAGATAAGGAAATCCGCAAAACCTGGGATTTCGATTGCGCGAAGGACAAGTGTATCGTGCTTGCCTCGATGAACAATGAACATCAGAGGAGGCATGAGGATATGGAACTAGATGCTATATTTCTCCATACAAAGGAACTTTATGGAGAGCAATCTCGTATAGCAAGATACGAGACCTCAAAGAACTTGTTTCGAGCGAGGTTGGCCATTGGATCATCGGTAGGAGAACATGTCCTAAAGATGATAGGCTATATAGAAGAGCTCGCAGACCTTGGGTCGACTTTGGATAATGAGCTCTATACAGACCTTATTCTCCAGTCCCTTCCTTCCACCTACGCCAAGTTTATTCTGAACTTCAACATTCAAACAAAAGAAGTTGAACTTCCGGAACTCCTTAACATGTTGAGGAGTGCAGAGGGCACCTTGCAGAAGGCAAGGAAAACACCCGCTATGTTTGTTAGCAGTGCCTCTTCTTCCGGGTCCAAGGCTAGGGCCAAAGGAAGGAAGAAGAAGGCCGCCACCAAACCTAGAGGAGGTGTTAGTAAGGTGGGAGGGAAGGGAAAGAAAAAGATTGCGGTGCCGGTAGTGGCCCAGGATGAGTGCTTCCATTGTCACAGGAAAGGGCACTGGAAGAAAGATTGCAAGGCGTGGAACGCCAAGAACCAGGAACCGAAGCAAGCTGTGGCTTCGACTTCAGGTGTATTTGTAATTGAGAATTGTCTGTCAATCAAGTCTACTTCCTGGGTATTGGATACCGGATCAGGATCTCATATATGCAATTCATTGCAGGCACTGAGAAACCGTAGAGTGCTGAAGGAAGGTAATATGACCCTAAAGGTTGCTAACGGAGCTAGCGTGGGAGCTGTGTCCGTCAGGGATTATCACCTGGGATTGACGAGTGGACACATTTTGGTTTTACATAACTGTTTTTATGTACCTAGCTTAACGTGTAATATCATATCAGTTTCCTTGTTATCAAATAAAGGTTATGATTTCACGTTTGTAAGTGATGTTGTTAACATCCACCTTAATCATAGTTTGATTGGGTCCGGTACACTAAATAACGGTATATATGTCTTAAACCAACTCCAGATTTTCAATGTCCAGAACACACTAAAAAGAAAGTCTCCAGATTTAAATAAAGCTTTCTTATAGCATTGTAGACTGGGTCACATCAATGAGAGAAGGTTGACTAAGTTACATAGAGTAGGATATTTGGACTCGTTCGAATATCAAACTTATGCCACTTGTCAATCTTGTCTCAAAGGAAAGATGACAAAGACTCCATTTACTGGACATGGAGTAAGAGCGAGCGAGCTCTTAGGACTCATACACAGCGATGTATGTGGTCCAATTTCTACACATGCAAGAGGTGGTTTTTCCTATTTCATTACTTTTACGGATGATTACTCAAGGTACGGATTCATTTATCTAATGAAACATAAATCCGAGGCTTTTGAGAAATTCCAAGAGTATAAGAATGAAGTAGAAAACCAAACCGGCAAAAGTATCAAGACACTAAGATCTGATCGAGATGGTGAATACTTGAGTGCCGAGTTCCTAGGTTACCTAAAAGAGAAAGGAATTCTCTCACAGCTTACTCCTCCATACACTCCACAGCATAACGGTGTATCGAAGAGACGGAATCGAACCTTATTGGATATGGTACGATCCATGATGAGTAATGCTGAGTTACCGCGATCTTTCTGGGGTTATGCGCTAGAATCAGCGGCATATCTTTTGAACATGGTTCCTACCATGACTGTGCCTACCATGCCATATCAGATGTGGAGTGGGAAGATACCCCATCTTTAGTATGTAAAGATATGGGGATGTCCAGCTTTTGTTAAAAAGCAGCATGTGGACAAGCTCGAGGCACGATCAGTAAAATGTAAGTTTGTGGGATATCCAAAGACCTCCAGGGGATATCTATTCTATTACGCAGAGGAACAAAAGGTTTTTGTTTCTCGTAATGCCCATTTTCTAGAACATCAGTTTTTAGAAAAGGAAACAAATGGGAGCGAAATAGAACTGGAAGAAATTCCAGAACCACAAACTACTACTGAAAGTTTGGTAGAACAAGTAGTTCAAGAAGAACAGGACATTCCCGCACCCCTCCGCAGGAGTAGTAGGCCGTCTCATCTGCCTGAGAGATACTACGGTTTTCTCATAGATGGGGATAGAGAGGATTGCATCATTGATGATGATGAACCTGCTAGCTTCCAGAAGGCCATTCAGAGCGGCGACTTGGTACGATGGCTAGAAGCAATGCGGACCGAAATGGAGTCCATGTACACTAACAAAGTATGGACTTTGGACTTTGCTCCAGATGGGGTAAAACCCATAGGATGCAAATGGATCTTCAAGAAAAAGATTGGTGTAGATGGACAGGTGGAAACCTATAAGGCTAGACTTGTTGCAAAGGGTTTTCGTCAAAGACCTGGTTTGGACTATGACGAAACTTTTTCTCCAGTGGCTATGCTCAAATCCATTCGGGTCCTTCTTCCTATTGCTGCCTTCCATGATTATGAAATTTGGCAGATGGACGTAAAGACGGCTTTTTTGAATGGTAATTTAGAAGAGTGCGTCTATATGGATCAGCCAGAGGGTTTCAATCAGAGTGGGAGCAGCGGTAAAGTATGCAAGTTGCTTAAGTCCATTTATGGATTAAAGCAAGCATCGCGGAGTTGGAACATCTGTTTTGATGAAACAGTTAAAGAATATGACTTTATCAAAAATCCAGATGAACCATGCATATATAGTAAAGTTGTAGCAAGAACTATCGTATTCCTCGTCTTGTACGTGGATGACATTTTATTGATAGGAAATGACATTCCTATGTTACAATCTATCAAAGGATTCTTGTCACACAGGTTCTCCATGAAAGATCTGGGTGATGCCTCTTACATTCTGGGGATCCGGATCTATCGTGATAGATCCAAGAGGATGTTGGGACTTTCGCAATCCAGGTATATCGACACTGTACTGAAAAGATTAAGTATGGAAGATTCTAAGCGCGGTAATCTACCGGCTTGTCACGGAATCACCCTCTCCAAAGAGATGTCTCCCAAGACTGATTTGCAAAGGGAACGCATGTCTATTATACCTTACGCTTCTGCGGTAGGCTCTATAATGTATGCGATGTTGTGCACCAGACCAGATGCAGCTTACGCACTGAGCGTGGTAAGCCGGTATCAGTCAGACCCAGGGGAGAAGCACTGGATAGCAGTAAAGAACATTCTCAAGTACCTGAGAAAGACTAAGGAGATTTTCTTGGTTTACGGCGGAAAAGACCTCAAGATGGAGGCTTTTGCTGATTCCGGCTTCCAGAGTGATAAGGAGGATTCCAAGTCCATGTCGGGTTATGTCTTTACCCTCAATGGAGGGGCGATGTGCTGGAGGAGTTCCAAGCAGGACACCATTGCTGACTCGACGATGGAAGCGGAGTATATTGCTGCTTGCGATGCCGCAAAAGAAGCGGTCTGGATGAAGATGTTCCTAACAGAACATCAGGTGGTTCCTACCATTGTTGATCCAATACCTCTGTATTGCGAAAACAACGGAGCTACAGCTTTAGCGAAGGAACCAAGGTCCCATCAGAAGTCCAGACACATCTTAAGGCGGTATCACCTGATCAGGGAGATCATTGATCGTCGGGAGATCGAGGTTCGGAAAGTTGCTACTGAAGAGAACATTGCTGATCCATTCACGAAGGCCCTACCTCAGATTCAGTTCGAGAGGCTACTCGAGATCATCGGTCTTCGATATGCCAGTACATGGCCCTAGTGCAAGTGGGAGATTGTTAGTGTATATGCCCTAAGGGCCATTTTTGTATCATACTAGTTTGTATATTACTTAATGGAAGCTTGGGATATTCACATGTATATAACAGTCTTGCTAAACATGGTAGTATGCTACTTGGTTTTTTCTATCTTAATATGTGAGTATACGTATTGATAGAGCTCTTAGGATCTTGCTTGACTACCAGCGTTGTGATGGCAGTCACACTAGTGGGGGCTGGGTAGTCTACAAGCACATCCTTATTCAGGTCCCTAGTCGTAGGATTATCGAGACAGGGCATCGATACTCCGGAGTAGACTAGTGTGTACGCTTCTCATCCCAGTTGGGGAGATGGTCTGTCCCACAGCCGTCAGTACGTCGTATTGGAGATAGTATACAGGTGCTCGTTGGGTTACGGGTACACCGGACAGGACTCGCAGGGAACTGTAGGTTGGTTTTATACCAGTCGTCAGTTAATAGTTCCCAGGTGACATGAGTACAGCATAGTCCGAAGACTTGACACTGCTACTTCGCCTCGAGTGTGTCCCACTGTTCTTAGATTGCTACCCTACCACGGCTCAAAGGAGTCGTGCAAACAGGTAGCAGTTGGGTGCAGTCCCGAGCACTTGGAGGCAGTGGCGGTTAGACAGGATTCGTCTCTCCCGGTATTGGGAGTTGATATCGCGCTGTGTCAGAGAGCCATTACGCAAAGTCCCTGGCCAGGGCAAGCGAGATTTACTGGTAGGTTCCAGTAGTTTCTCAGGGTGTAATGGGCTTCACTCCGACACGACTTATACCGCTATTAGGGGACTGACGCTTGCCGCCCCCTAGGCCCGATATGCGATAGTCTTAGACGAACAGACTGGACTGTACGGTGATTGTCATATCAGGCTCAGTAGGAGTTCGGATGGGTTTCCTCATCGGCCTTCTTATCGACATCTACCTGGGGACCGTTATGTACAGCTAGTGCCGCTTGCGGTCTGTGGTTAAACCCACTGCCAGCGTAGTAGTCGAGTCATTAGAGTCCCACACAGAGAGTTTCCCTGCTCCAGGCGAAACGATATAGAGGTCGTATTGTTTTACGACAAGGGTTCGGACGCATACGTGTGTTTACACACGTACGACTTTCGAACAGTTTTTACTAGTCGGCTTTGGTTTAAGCCAGATTCTAGTATCGGGATATTGGATTTATATAGTCTAAAGTTTTTCCGTGTTTTCACGGATAGGAGGGGCATTCTCGTAATTTCACAAGAAGCTTCTAGAAGATGGTGACTTGGGGGTTTAGGTGGCATATGCATTTAATGAGATTAGTGACTCATTTGTGTGATTCATCCATGTCATTGATGCATCATAAATGCTTAATGACTCATGGAGATGAATCACCCATTTGTATTTATGAAGCATGGTTGTTAAATCCTATTTTCTATTTATTTGATAATGATAATGCTTCATATATATCATGAGAGATCATTATCTCATTCCATTCTCATGCTCACCTTCTCTCTCCTCAAGCTCTCTCTCTTCAAACCCTAATTCTCCCCTCTCATGTGTTGAGACCAAGGATTAGATTAGACTACTTAATCCATAATCCAACTCTATATCACCTAGGTTACTTGGATTAGCACTTTAAGAAACCTAGTTACCTCTAGTTTGAGGTGAAGCTTGAAGTATAGCTCTCGGGTGGATCGTCTACTACTTGGAGAAGGCCGAGGAGGAGGTGGAGAACGAAAAGACGAAGGACACGGTTCATTAGGTATAATCACTTTTCATAGTAGTTGTTAACTTCTATGATTCTTGTTAGTTATAGTTTAGCAAAGATTCTCGGTTAGTCGATGTTCATGCAAAGAACAAGATCGTTTTTCAATTTTCCGCCTCCCCGCAAGTCGTGGGGTATTGTACATCGACTTACAATGTGTTCCTGTTGAAACACAAGTCTGAAACTTTTGAGAAATTCAATGAATATAAGTTAGAAGTAGAGAACCAAAAACGGGTATAAGTATTATGTCCTTTGATGAGATCAGGGAGGAGAATACTTGAGCACGGAGATCCTGGACTATTCTGGAGAATGAGATTCTCTCTCAGCATTACTCCTTCGTATACACCACAACACGATGGTATATCGGGGCTGGGCAATAGCACCCTATGCGATATGGTGTGCTCTATAATGAGTACTACTGAGTTTCCTATTTCCTTTTGGGAATTATGCACTTAAGAAGTTGCATACCTATTGGATAGGGTTCAAATCAAATCAGTTGCCTACTACTTCATATGTGATTTGGAAAGGGAAGAGCCCATATCTTAAGTTTGTTAAGATTTGGGTTATCCGGCCTATGTCTAAAAAGCAAAATTTGGACAAGCTCGAGGCAAAGTCAGATCTGTGGAAGTTTGTTGGATATCCGAAGCATACGCAAGGGAATATCTTCTACCTAACCGAGAAACAAAAGATGTTTTGTTTATCAACATGCCACCTTTGTGAAAGGGAATTTCTTGTGAAGAAATTATTGGTCATGAGGTAGAATTGGAAAGAGTTCCAGCTATACAAACTGCAGCTGATGATTTGGTAGAAACAAAGGATTCAATAGTTTCTAACGAACCTCAGCCTCTCCGCCGATCTAGTAGGGTTTCTCACCCACCTGAGAGATACTTCGGTTTCTCTATGACTGTGGGAGCAAGGATTGCATCATGAGATGATGACCCAACTAGTTTCGAGCAGACCATCAGGAGTGGGACTCTGTAAGAATGGCTGGATACTTAGTGATCTGAGATGGAATCCTTATACACCAACAAAGTATGGACTTTGGTTGCTTTATCTGAAGGGTTAAATCCCCATCAGGAGCAAGTATATCTTGAGAAGATTACTAGGTGTACATGGAAAAGTTGAGAATTTCAAAGCTATGCTTAAGTCCATCCAGATCCTACTTGCCATGGCTACATACCATGACTACGATATCTGGTGGTTGGGTGTCATGACTGCTTTTCTAAATGTTGATTTGGAAGAGGGCGTCTGTAAGTACATAGCCAGAGGGCTTCGTAGACAGTGGGAGCAGCGGAAACGTGTGCAAGATGTTTTATGTGATAAACCAGACATCGCGGAATTGGAACATCTGTTTTGATGTGGTAGTCAAAGAGTTTGACTTCATCAAAATGGTAGATGAACCTTGTATATACAAAAAGGTAGTAGGGAGTATGGTGGTGATCCTCGTAAAGTACGTGGATGGCATACTCTTGAGAGGGAAGGAGTTTCCTATGCTACGCTCGGTCAATCTCCGCTTATCACAAGGATTCTCCATATAGGATCAAAGTGATACCTCCTAAATCCTGGGTTTTGGATCTATGAGATAGATCTAATTGGATGTTAGGATTCTCACTAGTTGTAGTAAGATGGTATCAATCGATCCTGGGGAGAATCACTGGAAAGGTTCCAGGGTGATAAGGACGACTGAATGTCAGTCGCAGGCATTGTCTTTACCCTCAGTGGAGGGATGGTATGTTGGAAGAGTTCCAAGCTAGATACCGTGACTTACTAGAGGATTAAAGGCAAGATACATCATTACCAAGGATGCTACCAAAGAGGCAGTCTGGATATATATATATAAGTTCATGAGATGAACTTCGTTCCTACCATTGTGTGACAATGGAGTTGTGGCTTATGCAATGGAACCCCCGTCCTATCTGAAATCCAGATATAATTCTTAGGCAGTATCACCTGATCATGGAGATGGTTGATCTCCAGGGAGATCGAGGTTTGGAGAGTAGACACAGAGGACAACAGCGCGGATCCACTCACAAAGACCTTTTTCTCAGTAGAGACTTTTATGGGATGGTTGAGTATAAGATACTTCAACCACAGCTAATTGTTGGGTATGCGATACCAGAACAGATGGCCCTAGTGCAAGTGGGAGATTGTTAGTATATGTATGCCCTAGAGGCCATTACTGTACATACGATGTATATTGTAGTGGATGCTTGGACATATATAAGGAGGACTTTCTTGCTCGACATGATAGTACGCTATCTGATTGCACTTTATTTTAACATGTACTCCGATTGTCTCTATGTTAACATGTTGATAAAGCCCTTAGGATATGTACTTGACTACCGAGACTATGATGAGATCATACTAGTGGGGCCACGGTAGTCGGCGAGTACATCCTATAACTATTCCTAGTCGAGGGTATATCGAGACAGGGCATCGATACACCAGAGTAGACTAGCGTATACGCATCTTGACCCATATGATGGGCGATGGATGATCCCATATCCATCGGTGTTTGACATCAGCATGGTGTACGGGTGCTCAGTGGAGACTGGGTACACTGGACGGACTCACCGAGAACTCCCAGATGGTATTATAACTCACGTCAGATGGCAGTTCTCAGGTGACACTGGTACAGAGTAGTCTGTAGACCCGAGATCATCATAGAGTCTTGTGTGATTCCCACTGTGCTTTGATTTCCATCATACTACGTCCAAGAGGGCATGCAAAAAGGGGGCTTTTGGGTACAGTCCCGAATCACATGGAGGCAATGAGCGATAGGAGAGGATTCGTCTCTTCCGGTATAGGGAGTTGATGTTGCGCTGTGTTCGATTGGCTATAACTGGAAATCCCTGGCCAGGGTTGCTGAGATTTACTGGTAAGTGTTATCAGTAGTTTCTAGAACTGTTATGGACCTCATATCGACACGACTTATCAAGCTATTGGGGTCTGACGTTTTCCACCCTTAGGCGAGATATGCGACATATCAGACGAAGAGACCGGACTGTACGGGAGTGTTACTGACTGGATTCATAGGAGAATGTACAGGCTTACTTGTTGATCTTCTGAGCGCTCAATACCTGGGTGGCTGTTACATTTAGCTGACCGCTTGCAGCTTGTGGGTGTTTGATATGATCATCACCTACTGCCGGCGTATTGACGATTCTTTAGAGTCCTACAAAGAGGTTTCTTGGCTCAGGCAAAACGGAGTAGGAGCACATATGTGATATGTGCGGGACCGAGAACAATACATGTATGTGATACCGTACTAGATTCTCGCGATATGAGATATCGGCCGGGTATATGTGATATAGCCGGGTCATCGGATCAAGTGTTGATTCAATGAATTGATACAGTTTATATTAGTCGGTTATTTGTGAAGTAGCCGGATTATCGGATCAAGTGTTGATTCGATAATTTAATGTATAATTATATATTTGATATATTAAATTACATTAACTAATATAAGCTCACTAAAAGATTCTTTTTCTTACTCGGGTAATACATTGATATATATGCGATATATGTTAATTGTATTATTTTATTTTGTTACAATAAATATTGTATATGTGATATATAATATTGTAACATGTTATAATTACTAATGCAACATGATTAGTGTAGATTAAACAAGGTTAGGGTTTGATTTGGGTTAGCTCATTCTTGTAGCTTCCAGAAGCTTTTCTTTTTGTCATGAGCTAAGATATTTTGTATGATATTTTGTAACCCAAACCACACCCTTAACTCAAGTTAACTCTGTACAAAGGTTAGCTATTATTATATTAGCAACCATGGTTGCATAAGGAATTATCACAACATTTCATTATTCATCACAAAGGATTATTCATTTTCTTCTTCATTGAGCTTTTGAGAAAAGCTTTCTAGGTTTTTCTTATGTGATGAAAATGAGCGAGTTAATGAAAACAAATGAGAGCTAAAATCCTACTTCATCATCCTCATCTATCCTTGCTATTTAGATGAGGGTGTTCACTTCATTTAGTGAGTGAGAGCTTGTGTTAATGAAACTTCAAGCTAGATCATCTTAGTTATCGAAAATCGGAAGCAAGCTTGCATCTTTCTCTTCATGAAGCTTTTCGAGAGTCCAGATACTCGATGATCGCAGCGAAGGGACTTCAACATGGTGCTTTAGAAGTGAAGGACCGGACTACAAAGGTTGTAATCCCAAACTCTTAGATGTTAAAGTGTTTAACATGCTTTGTTTCGCCTAATCTCTAGTCTAAGATCTTGGTTTAGGGTTGTTCGGCATGGCTAAATTTTAAATCCGGTATGGTTGATGCCTTATAGACCATTGTGCGTGTGCCTAGAAACCCTACAAGGGCTAATAGAGAATTACTGGGGGACTGACCAGTAGATTTTCGGATGGTCTTGAGCCACACCGGCATGACTTATACGGTTGTTAGGGGTCTGACGTTCACCACCTCCCTAGACCATACATACGATACTCCCAGACGAATAGACCGGACTGCATGGATATTGTCACGGACAGGCTCATTAGGGGTTACGGATGAGTTCGCTCGTCGGCCTCTCTTTCGACACGTACCTGGGTTGCCGTTACTTACATCTTGTGCTACTGAAGGACTTGCGGTTAAACCCACTGCCGGCGTACTGTCGAGTCTTTAGAGTCCCACACAGAGGGTTTCCCTGGATTAGGCGAGACGATGTAGACGCCGTATGGTCTTACGGCAGGGTTTCGATCGCATTTGTGTACTGGCTACTCGAATGACGATCGGATGGATAATACTGGTAGGCTTTGGTTTAAGCCGGATACTAGTATTATAGTATTAAATTATACTGATCTCGGTGTATCCGTATTTTTCGGAATATGAATACGGGTATGAAAATACGGAAAAAGGCATTCTTGTAAATTCACAAGATTGACCTTCTAGAAGGAGACGCCTCATTGTTGTTTTATTCTTTTTCATTAAAGAATTAATGAGGTGGAAATTAGGAGGCATGGGTTGAAGAATGGCTAAGTATTTGTTTATTTCATTTGGAGCCACTATTCAAGCATGGTTGTAGATTATATGATTTAATAATTCCATGGTTGAATTATTGGCTCAAGACTTAACCATTCTCTCTTCTCATTTCTATTATCATTATCCCAAAAGCATTCTCTCGCCTAGGTTTTCTTCTTTCCTTCTTCTTCAAGCTCATACACTTGCATGCGTTGCAAAACAATGAGCTTTGAGATTAAATAATCCAATACACTCACTCTACATCAACTTAGTCTTCTCTCTTAGCAAGTTAGATCACTAAGTTATCTCATGGAGGTTGGAGCTTGACCATAGCCCTTGGGTGGATCCATCTTCGACACAAAGGAGACCGGCAACCGAGATCGTTCAAAAGCCAAAGCGAGGAGATCAAGAAGAAGGATCTTGAACCAAGGAGCAAGGAGCAACTTGAACACCCGAAGGACTAGGAACGAGGGTATAACTCCTTTACTTAGTAGTTAGCTCTCTCTCTTAGTCTAGTTTTTTGTTAGCTACGGTTTAAACAAGATCCTAAAGTGGAACAAGTTCATGATGCAAAGCTAAAACATGTTTCTTTTGAGGTGAGAAAATCGTTTTTCAAGTATTCTGCTTTCCCGCAAGCCGTGGGGTGTGCATCATGGACTTACACTGGTATAGCCTAGTTAAACCTTAACTAGTTAGCAAAGTGTTAGAAATTCGATCGCCGGAAAAATCCCGAAATCACGTCCGAAAATGCCGTTTTCTGTCGATTTTGAAATCTGGTCGTAAAAATTTTCAGAAGTCTTAAAAATACAGACAGGGTTTTTTAAGAACACATAAGAAATTTGGGCTCATGAATCGGTCAGACCACCGCGGATCCGCGGCAGAACCCAGCGTTCTGCCGCGGATCAGCGGCCGAGTCGACTCCGATTCAGTCCAAATTTATTCTGTTTTTCTTATTTTCTGGATTTGTGATTTTTGGGATATTTTGCTTCTGCCCAGATATTTTGAGTACTCTGTGGAACTTGGGGTAGATTCAAATTTGCTTAATCAATCGAAATTCTAATTGCTTTAGCTAATCGGTTCTTCTGTAATGTTATATGTGTTTTGAAACGTCTGTTAATCGCTATACGGCGATTAGTGGGGGTTGCACATATCTGTGATGATTGGTTTGTGTATATGAATCTTATTGGATTGTCGATGATGAATAGCCGGGGGGTGTGAGATGAGTGTTTTCTTTTCTTTCATTCAATGTAATTTGTAAAATTGTTGTAATATTATTTTTGCGGGACACATCTGGGTTGAGATTGTAGCCACCGTTGTATTATTTCTTTTACTGTTTTTGCTCCTAGGATAGACCCAAGGAGGGGTGCACAAACTACCGGGTATTTTGAAGTGCTTAGTGGCCTACTCACGTTGTTGAGGGAGACTGCTTCACTTCTGGTACTTGGCGGGTAGTTTGCCGCACCCGTAGGGGTCTAAGGTGGGGTTTTGGCTATTCATCACGACCGTGGAACCCATCCTTCGTTATGGGCTTAAACGAAGTGCAGAATTCCTAGTATATCCAATATGTTCATCTGTGATATGGAATGCCTATTATTGCGTGCGACGAATGGATATATCTATATATGATATTTATTAGGCGTTGCTTATGTTTTACACCCGCGTTAGTCCAGCCCCCGCTCTGTCGTTAGTTAAGTAACATAACGGGTGATGACGGGGCCCAGTGGCGAATGCGGATGGCATAAGCGTACGTTGTATTTTTGTTGTTTTCTGCAATGGTAGGATTAAATGATGGTTCAACATTAATTCATTAATGCAAAGAAATAAACCTAAACTAAATCGTTGGAACAATTTCAAAACCACTCGGTTTTCTTCAAAAAGAAAATTTTAAAAGCGGATCTTAAACCACTCCTTTTTTAAAAGCTATCATGGTTGCTTCGATCATATCAAGTTCATTACGTTAACGGTTTCGCCAAAAACCAGCCGTAACCCTCCGTTGTTTCAAATAAACAACACATCGTATTCATGCTATGTTTGTTGGCCTACGTCAAGGCATAGTGTATGGTAGCAATGTGTTGCTTATTTGTTGCACGGATAGATGCATTAGTTTAGGACAGTCGTACAGCCTTGTTGGCCTACGTCAAGGGCGAGTACGGATGGATCTAACTTAATCAGGACAACGACGGGTAGAACTTGACTTGCATCTTATGATTTGTTGGCCTACGTCAAGATCATAAGAGCTTGGGGTAAAAATCACATCGGGAGTTTCAAACATAAAGGAAACTTGCAGATTAAGCATACCTTCTGGAGTGTGGTGACTAGAGTGGCTTCCATCTAGGGCATCATGCGATGATAGTTGGATCCCGATCCCACTGATGAGTAGGACTACTCTCGGGAGATTTTCACACTTAACAATCAATGTTATAAACCAAGTAGGTGTCTAGAAAGGTGTTAGTGGGGCTACGCCTCCAGGGAAAAGAGGTTATATAATTATAGAACTTCGCGAAAGTGTCGGAAAACCTCCCTCGAAGTACCAACACTGGCCTGGCTGAAAGGTTAAGCAAGTATTGTGACGTGCGATTAATCCTGACTAATTCTTCTTTTAGGGTTTGAAGAAGGATTTGAGGAAACAGTGGGAGACATCCTGTTTAGATAAACTAATAAACCAATCTAAACTCGCAAGAGCATATGCTGAGTGTTTCTTTTCTCTCTCTCTGGCAGCTACCATGACGGGAATAAAACTATTACTTGAAAAGAATACACTGACCGGGCCAAACTATAAAGATTGGCTAAGGAACGTCAACATTACACTGACTTATGACAAAGTTGCATATGTTACCACCGATGTTCCTCCCCTTATCCCAGGACCAGATTCCTTAGTTGCGGACAAGGAGGTTCGCAAAACTTCGGATATAGACTATGAGAGAGCTAAGTGTATCGTGCTGGCGTCCATGAACAATGAACTCCAGAAACAGCACGAGAGTATAGATATTATATCCATCTTTCTCCATTGCAAGGATATGTATGGAGAGCACCCCCGTATCAAGAGGTACGAGACCTCAAGGAAACTGTTCCAGATGAGTTTAGCTCCAAGATCGCCTGTAGGAGAGCACGTCCTGAAAATGATCAGCCTCATTGAGGAACTCGCAAACCTGGGATGCGTGCTAGAGAATGATTTGTACATCGACTTGATTTTGCAGTCCCTTCCCCACACCTTCTCTCAGTTCGTGCTGAACTTCAATATGCACGAAATGGAAGCTGATCTTCCAAAGCTCCTCAACATGCTGAGGGTAGCAGAGACCTCCTTGAAAAAGGAGAAGACCCCCGTTCTGTATGTTGGCCAATCATCCACTTCTAAATCTAAAGCGAAAACTAAAGGGAAGAAGAAGATGAAAGCCACCAAACCGAAAGGCGGGGTGAAGACGGTGCAGGGAACGAACAAGGCGGGAAGGGTGAAGGCGGATAAGAACGAATGCTACCATTTTCACAAGCAAGGGCACTGGAAGAAGGATTGCATGGCTTACAAAGCCAAGGATACGAAGCAAGCTGCTGCTGCTGCTTCAGGTGTGTTTGTAATCGAAAATTGTCTTTCAGTAAACTCTACATCATGGGTACTTGATACCAGTTCTGGTTCTCACATCTGTAATTCTTTGCAGGCTCTGAGAAACCGTAGAGCACTGAAAACAGGTGATATGACCCTCCGGATGGGCAATGGAATGAACGTAGATGCTGTTGCAATGGGGAATATCACCTGGGGTTGAATAGTGGGCATATTTTGGTGTTGTACAGCTGTTTTTGTATTCCCAATATGCTGTGTAATATTATATCAGTAGCTTTGTTATCAAATGAAGGATATAATTTTTCACTTGAAAGAAATGTCATGAACATTCTCCTAAATCAAGAAATGATTGGGTTTGGCACACTAGAAAATGGCATATACATACTTAATCAACCTCAAGTTTTCAATATTCAAAACACGCTTAAAAGGAAGGCTCCAGATTCAAACCTAACCTTCCTATGGCATTGTAGACTTGGTCATATAAATGAAACAAGGTTGACTAAGTTACATAAAGATGGATATTTAGATCCGTTTGAATATTCATCGTATGAAACTTGTCAATCATGTATTAAAGGAAAGATGACCAAATCTCCGTTCACAGGACACGGAGAAAGAGCTACGGAACTCTTGGGACTTGTACACAGTAATGTATGTGGTCCAATGTCTTCACATGCATGAAGCGGTCACTCCTACTTCATCACTTTTACTGATGACTTCTCTAGGTATGGACATGTGTTTTTAATGGAGCATAAATCTGAGGCTTTTGAGAAGTTTAAGAAGTATAAAAATGAAGTAGAGAAACAGACTGGTAAAAGAATCAAGACACTTCGATCTGATCGAGGTGGAGAATACTTAAGTACCAGTTTCCTTGAATGTTTAAAAGAGAATGGAATTCTCTCTCAGCTTACTCCACCATATATACCTCAGCATAATGGTGTATCATAAAGGAGGAATCGCACGCTACTAGACATGGTGCGTTCAATGATGAGTAGTACTGAGTTGCCGCTTTCCTTCTGGGGTTTTGCGCTAGAATCAGCAGCATACCTATTGAATAGAGTTCCGACTAAGTCTGTGCCTACCACTCCATATGAAATGTAGAGCGGGAAGAGACCATGTCTCAAGTATATCAAGATATGGGGGTGTCCGACATTTTTTAAAAAGCATAATCCGGACAAGCTCGAGGCACGATCGGTTTTGTGCAAGTTTGTGGGATACCCCAAGTATTCAAGGGGATATATTGTCTACCACACTGAAGAACAAAAGATGGTTGTCGCTCGCCACATTGTCTTCTTAGAGAACAAATTTCTTGCAAAAGAAATTAGTGGGAGCGCAGTAGAGCTAGAAGAAATTCCAGAACCTCAAACTACTGCCGAGGACTTAGTAGAACCTCAGGTTTCAATAGAGCCCGACGAACCAACGCCGCTCCACAGAACTGGTAGGCTTTCTCGTCCTCCTGAAAGATACTGTGGGTTTCTTGTAGATGGGGATCGAGAGGATTGCATCATCGATGATGATGAGCCTACTAATTTTTAGCAGGCTATCACGACTAAAGACTCGATGAAGTGGCTGGATGCTATGAGATCCGAAATGGAATCCATGTACACCAATAAAGTTTAGACTTTAGATGTTGCTCCTCCTGGGGTGAAACCAGTTGGATGAAAATGGATCTTCAAAAAGAAGATTGGTGCATTTGGACAAGTGGAAACCTACAAAGCTAGACTCGTTGCAAAAGGTTTTCATCAAAGACCAGGATTGGACTATGATGAAACCTTTTCCCAGTAGCTATGCTTAAATCCATTCAGATCCTGCTTGCCATTGCTGCCTTCCTATGAAATCTGGCAGATGGACGTAAAAACAGTTTTTATAAATGGACATTTAGAAGAAAGTGTTTACATGGATCAACCAGAAGGTTTCTTAGACAGTGGGAGCAGCAGAAAGGTGTGCAAGTTGCTTAAATCCATTTATGGATTAAAGCAAGCATCGCGGAGTTGGAACATCTGCTTTGATGAGACGGTCAAAGAATTTGGCTTTATCAAAAATGTAGATGAACCATTCATTTATAGGAATATTGTAGAAGGAGCAATAGTCTTCCTCATTTTGTACGTCGATGACATACTACTGATAGGAAATGATGTCCTTATGCTACAATCAGTAAAGCTCTTCTTGTCACAGAAATTCTCCATGAAATACTTGGGAGATGCATCATACATTCTGGGCATTAAGATCTATTGTGATAGATCCAAAAGGATGTTGGGACTTTCACAGTCCAAGTATATTGACACTATACTAAAGAGATTTAGTATGGAAGATTCCAAGCACGGTAATTTACCCGCTTTTCACGGGATCACCCTTTCCAAAGAGATGTCTCCAAAGACTGATGAAGAGAGGGCTTGCATAGGCATTATACCCTACGCTTCGGCAGTAGGATCCATAATGTATGCGATGTCATGTACCAGACCAGATGTAGCTTATGCACTTAGTGTGGTAAGCAGGTATGAGTCTGACCCAGGTGAGAAGCATTGGATAGCGGTAAAGAACATTCTCAAGTACATGAGAAGGACTAAAGAGATGTTCTTGGTTTACGGTAATGGGGACCTACAGGTCGAGGCCTTTACCGACTCCAGCTTCCAAAGTGACAAAGATGACTCTAAATCCGTTTCGATTTTTGTGTTTACCCTCAATGGAGGGGCGGTATGTTGGAGGAGTTCCAAACAAGATACCGTCGTAGACTCAACTATGGAGGCTGAGTATATAGCTGCTAACGATGCCGCGAAAGAGGCTGTCTGGATGAAGAAGTTCATCTCTGAACTTCAGGTGGTTCCGTCCATTGCCAATCCAATACCTTTGTATTGTGATAACAATGAGGTTGTAGCATTAGCGAAGGAACCAAGGTTCCATCAGAAATCCAGGCATATCTTAAGGCGGTATCACCTGATCAGGGAGATCGCAGATCGCCGGGAGATCGAGGTGCGGAGAGTGGACACAAAAGACAATACGGCAGATCCATTCACCAAGGCCATCCCTCAAGTCCAGTTCGAGAGGCTATTTGAGATGTTGGGCATGCGGTACGCCAGCAACTGGATCTAGTGCAGACAGTGGGTACTCATTGCGCCAATTACAGGCCTTAGTGAAAGTGGGAGATTGTTGGATATATATGCCTTAGAGGCCTTCATTGTATAGGATGCTAGGGATATGTATGTACATGACAATCTTGCTTGATATGATAGTACGCTATTTGGTTTGTCTTTATCTTAACGTGTGATATATTTTACTTTGTATTTATATACATGTTGATAAAGCCCATAGGGTGTTTGCCTGACTACCGGCGTTGTGATGGCAGTCATACTTATGGGAGCTGGATAGTCAATAGGCACATCCTTGAATGTCCCTGGTCACAGGAGTATTGAGACTGGGCATCGATGCTCCAGAGTAGACTAGTGTATACATATCTAGACCCTGACGAGAGGTGATGGATTGGTCCCGTAACCATTGGTGATGTACACCTAAGATTGTATACAGATACTCACTAAGTGTGAGTACACCAGACATGACTCGTCGAGAACTGACCGGATGGTATTATACATAGCGTCAGATAGCAGTTCTCAGGTGACATGTGTGCAGATAGTCTGTCGACTTGAGGTTGTCATTTGTCTCGTGTGAGCTCCCACTGTACTTTGATTACAACCCTACCACGGCTCAAAGGAGTCGTGCAAACAGGATTTAGTTGGGTACAGTCCTGAGCCACATGGAGGCAGTGAGTGACTGTTAGGAATTCATCTCTCCTGGTATAAGGAGTCGATATCGCACTGTGATCGGTTGGTCATTACCATAAGTCCCTGGCCAGGGCTGATAGAGAATTACTGGTGGAATGACCAATAGATTCTCGGATGGTCTTGAGCCACACCGTCATGACTTGTACGGTTGTTAGGGGTCTGACGTTCACCACCTCCCTAGACCATACATGTGATACTCTCAGACGAACAGACCGGACTACACGGATATTGTCACGGACAGGCTCAGTAGGGGTTACGGACGAGTTCGCTCATCGGCCTCCTTTTCGACACGTACCTGGGTTGCCGTTACGTACAGCTAGTGCCACTGACGGACTTTTGGTTAAACCCACTGCCAGCATCATGTCAAGTCTTTAGAGTCCCACATAGAGGGTTTCCCTGGATCAGGCGAGACGATGTAGACGCCGTATGGTCTTACAGCAGGGTTTCGATCGCATTCGTGTACTGGCTATTCGAATGACGATCAGACGGATAATACTGGTAGGCTTTGGTTTAAGCCGGATACTAGTATTGTAGTATTGGATTATACTGATCTCGGCGTATCCGTATTTTTCGGAATACGGATACAGGTATGAAAATACGGAAAAGGGCATTCTTGTAAATTCACAAGATTGACCTTCTAGAAGGAGACACCTTATTGTTGTTTTATTCTTTTTCATCAAAGAATTAATGAGGTGGAAATTAGGAGGCATGGGTTGAAGAATGGCTAAGTATTTGTTTATTTCATTTGGAGCCACTATTCAAGCATGGTTGTAGATTATATGATTTAATAATGCCATGGTTGAATTATTGGCTCAAGACTTAACCATTCTCTATTCTCATTTCTATTATCATTATCACAAAAGCATTCTCTCTCCTAGGTTTTCTTCTCTCCTTCTTCCTCAAGCTCATACACTTGCATGTGTTGCAAAATAATAAGCTTTGAGATCAAATAATCCAATAGACTCACTCTACATCAACTTAGTCTTCTCTCTTAGCAAGTTAGATCACTAAGTTATCTCATGAAGGTTGGAGCTTGACCATAACCCTCGGGTGCATCCATCTTCGATACAAAGGAGGCCGGCAACCGAGATCGTTCAAAAGCCAAAGCAAGGAGATCAAGAAGAAGGAGCTTGAATCAAGGAGCAAGGAGCAACTTAAAGACCCGAAGGACTAGGAACGAGGGTATAACTCCTTTATTTAGTAGTTAGCTTTCTCTCTTAGTCTAGTTTTTTGATAGCTAAGGTTTAAACAAGATCCTAAAGTGGAACAAGTTCATGATGCAAAGCTAAAACATGTTTCTTTTGAGGTGAGAAAATCGTTTTTCAAGTATTCTGCCTCCCCGCAAGCCGTGGGGTGTGCATCATGGACTTACAAAGAATACTTGTCACAACGGCGTCTATCTAACCGCCTTGAGCTGACATACCGGTATGAATCCGCTTCGATCAAAAAACGACTGAAGTCTCAGAAAGGAGATCCTCCAACAATAAGGTTGCATTCGTAGCAGCGGCGTAAATGTCAAAATGCTGGGCACCGATTGCAAGAAATAACCGCGCTTCAAGTCCCCGCACAAACATCTCATGCGTTTCTCCTTAGTGTCCACCAGGTAAGGAGCATATCGGTCCGCTGAATAAACTAAATGTCATACTCGGACACTGTCATTCCTGGAGTCTTACGCAAAGACTCAAAACTATGAGCTAGGGCATCTCGGATGCTCTTCGGAAGGAAACGAGCAAGAATACTGCTGTAAATTTATCCCAAGTCATAGGAGGTAGATCTGTAGCTCAGCTTCTCTCAACTGACTCGCACCACGTCTGAGCAAGACCTCTCTAGACGAAAACTCGCAAGCTCAATCCATATCTCGTCAGAACATCTCTGTGAACGACAAATTCTAGCTATCCTGTCGAGAATTGTCTATGGATCCTCCGCCGCATCTGTGCCGGTAAAACTGGAGGCTTCAGCCTCAAAACTCCAGTAAGGATACAGAATAATCTTGGTAACAAAAGAAACAGTTGCCTGAGCAACAGGTACAAACACAATCCCTGCACTAGGAGGGACATCATTGGCTCTCAGAGCTTGGCTAACCCCGACTAACAATCCAACCATCTGTCACTAGTCCTGAATACTCGACTCCAGCCTAGCCATCCAGCCTGGAATAACGGATCACTCTGTCCTTGAGGGGTGGGTGTACCGCCCCTGATCGGTCCTTATCTTAAACGAGCCTATTCTAATCTCATCCCTGGCGGCAACCCTCTGGCCCTCGTAGTCATCGGCGGTATAGTGGCTGGAGTAAGAAACAGGATTGATAGGAATATTGAAATTGAATCAAAAGATTTCCGGAATCAAGGAGGTAGTACAAGCAAAAATATATATATCCTAAGGTCACTTAGGCGGTGTACCGTATCGTAATTATGCCGCGGAACATACAAACGCTACATCACTCTTCTTATGTCACCTACTCCATCTACCAAGGGTCATCCTACACTCAGAAAGGTAAAACATATCGCTCTGATACCAACTTTGTCATGATCCGAAGGTATGGAATGTGACTGGCACTTAAACTACGCAACGTCTAAAGGAGTAACGCAATCTAATTAAGCCAAAGCCCTGAAATCTTGTTGGGTTTCCCTAGTGTTGGAGATAGTGCCCTCATAGTCAATTATTGGATCGCAGGTACGTGATTGCAATGATTGAGGCAGGATCTATACCGATATGACAGTCTTGCTCAAGATGATTAAATGCTATCTGGTTTGTCTTTATCATCGTATATATGCTTTAGTTCACTGTTGCATGATGATAAAGCCCATAGGATTCTTGCTTGACTATCAGCAGTATGATGGCGATCATATACGTGGGAGCTGGGGTCTGTAAGCATATCCTTAAAAGTGTCCCTAGTCGTGGGAGTTTCGAGACAGGGCATCGATACTCCAGAGTAGACTAGTGTATACAGTCGAGACCCTGATGAGGGGCGGTGGCCGGTCTCACAAGACACTGTTGTCAGTTGGATCACCTTGTAAGTGTACGGCGGTGCCCCGGCCTCCATCCCGAGGCCAAATGCGGAAGCGAAAAACTTTAATTTTGCAAACTAGCAAACCGGCACCACCGCGCACTAAACACCCGGATCGAACCATTAACTAGTCCAAGCTAACTACAAGATGGGGAATAGAGATATACCGACTGATCCAAGTCCTCCGGTCTTCTCGTTGTCGTCCCGATCTCCCGCGGAAACTCCGGTCGTCGCCTCCTTGCCGGAAGGGCACCACATCGTCTGCATCTTTTACGGGCTCCCACCTCAATACCAAGGCAACTCGGGCACGAAGCTGGCTAGTCGACGTGCCCAAGATTTGCTGTAGAATGTGTAGTGCTCAAGTCTCATTTTGGGGTTGTAGGAATTGCCATATGGTGGAGGAAATGATATCAGCTTGTGGAGATGGAACATGTGGGATTTTACAAAGCTAGAAGAACAAAAATCCCACCCCAACAAATTGGGACAGCCCCCCTCCCTCTATGTGGCCGGCCATCACTATGGAATGGAGAGAATGAGAGTGAGAGCAATGAGGGAGTGAGTGGCTTGATCAATAATGCAAGAGGGAAAACTAAAATGAAATCATGAAGGAACATGATAAAAACATCCACACTCAACCACAACTATCATCAACAATCATGTCCACAAAAGTCATGCCATCATGACACTACAAGACTAGCCATGATGAGAAGGAGAGGTCAAATGGTGGAGGAATTATCATGATACAAGAATATGCAAAGGCCCCCTCCACAAAAGCTTATTTGCACAAATGCAAATAAGCCCTCCTCCACCAATCTTCGGCCAATGAACGATACAAAGGAAATCGGCCGAAACGGAAAGCAAACTGGCAACTCCAGAAAACTGGTCCCGTAATAAATTACAGGAAAACCCCGATACTGTGCATACACACCCGCATTTGTATTCCGACCGAAATACAAATGCAACGAGACAAAGTCTACACTGTACTATACTAGGATCCGGCTTAAACCAAAGCCGGCTAGTAATATCCGTCCAATCCTGATCCGTGCAATACCGCACGTATCTGATCGAACCCTGCCATATATCCATACGGCCTCTAGTACGAACTGTCCGATCCTGATCCGTGCAATACCGCACGTATCTGATCGGACCTTGCCATATCTCCATACGGCCTCTACAGCTTTTCGCCCGAAAGCTGGAGTAACTGAATGTGGGGGACTCTAAAGACTCGTCAACATCTTGGTTGTGGATTTAACCACTAGCACGTCAGAGGTATAAGCCAATACGTAATGGGCTACCAGGTATTGACCAAAAGGGACGTCGATGAGCGAACCCATCCTGACACCCTACTGAGCCTGTCAGTGACAATATCCGTACAGTCCGGTCCGTTCGTCTATGAGCATCGCATGGCGGGCCTAAGGGGTTGGTAAAAGTCAGACCCCCAAAAGCGGTACAAGTCGTGTCGGAGTGTAGCCCAGAGCACCCTGAGATACTACTGGAATACCTACCAGTAAATCTCCTGCCTCGGCCGAGGGCTTTGTGTAATGGCTCTCCTAGACACAGCGCGACCTCACCCCCAATACCGGGAGAGACGAACCCCTGAAGATGCGCTCACTGCCTCCATATGGCTCGGGACTGTACACAACTAAAACTTGTTTGCACGTCTCCTTTGAGCGTGGTAGGGTAGTAATTAAAGTACAGTGGGAACTCACACGAGACAAATGACGATCCTCAGGTCGATGAACTAACCTGTACACATGTCACCTGGGAACTGCTATCTGACGTCTAGTATAAGACCAACTAGCATGTTCCCGGCGAGTCCTGTCCGGTGTACTCATAACCCAATGAGCACCTGTATACATCTTAGGTGATCCAACTGACACCAATGGCTTGTGAGACCGGCCACCGCCCCTCGTCGGGGTCTCGACTGTATACACTAGTCTACTCTGGAGTATCGATGCCCTGTCTCGAAACTCGCACGACTAGGGACCTTTTAAGGATGTGCTTATAGACCCCCAGCTCCCACTTATATGATCGCCCTCATACTGCTGGTAGTCAAGCAAGAATCCTAGGGGCTCTATCAACGTGTAATAGCGACATATCAGGTCACCTAAAATAGTACACGCTGATAAAGATAAACCAGATAGCATACTATCATCTCGAGTAAGACTGTCCTACTGGGACAGGTCCTCCCTCAATCATTGCAATCACGTGGCTGTGATCCAATAATTGACTCTGAGGCCACTATCTCCAACACACCTAAGATGTATACAGGTGCTCATTGAGTTATGAGTACACCGGACATGACTCGCCGGGAATCTACTAGTCGGTATTATACATATCGTCAGATAGCAATTCCCTGGTGACATGTGTACAGGTTAGTTCATCGACCTGAGGTCGTCATTTGTCTCGTGTGAGTTCCCACTATGCTTTGATTTCTACCCTACCACGGCTCAAAGGAGTCGTGCAAACAGGTCTTTTTTGGGTACAGTCCCGAGCCACATTGGAGGCAAGTGAGCGGATCGTCGGGGATTCGTCTCTTCCGGTATTGGGGGTTGATGTCGCGCAGTGCACGGGTGGCCATCGCTAGGAATCCTCGGCCGAGGTAGTGGAGAATTACTGATTTGGATCAGTAGTTTCTCAGGTGGTGATGGGCTTCATGCCGACACGATTTATCGCGTTATTAGGGGTCTGACTTTATCCACCCCCTGGACTCGATATGCGATACTCTTTAGATGAATGGACCGGACTGTATATACATTGTCACTGTCAGGCTCAGTAGGGTTTTATAGATGAGTTCGCTCGTCAGCTTCCCTTCCAATCAATACATAGGCAAAACGTTACGTACAGCTTGTACCTCTAACGTGCTAGGGGTTATACCCAGTGCCAGTGTGTTGATGAGTCATTAGAGTCCCCCACAGACACTTTCCCAAGTTCGGGCGAAACGTTGTAGAGGCCGTATGGTGATATGGCAAGGTTCGGAAAAAGCACGTGCGTTTTTGCACGTGTCGTTTTTCGGGCAGATAATACTGGTAGGCTTTGGTTTAAGCCGGAACCCAGTATTATACTGTGTAGATATAATATCTTTGTCTCAGTTGCATTTTTGTTCGGTCGTAATACAAATGCGGGTATGTTTATACTGATACGGGGTTATCCTGAAATTCGTTTCACGATCACTTTTGGAAGTTGCCAGTTTTCAGTTTTCTATCAGCCGTATTTAACAGTCGGTTAAATGCGGATTTATCTTTTCTTGATGAGATGAGTCAGTGTTCTAGAAGATTCTAGAGAGGGTGACAAGGCTTGATGACTCATGGTTAGCATTAATTGTTCAATTAATGCTAGATGACTAGGTTAATTGTGATTGGTTTGCATTGATTGTGTTCATACTAGGTGTTGTATGACTCATTCTATGTGTTTTGGTTATGATAAGCTTCATATCCTTATGGTCACCATTCTTGCTCCTACACCCACCCCCTCCCCTCTATAAGTGGCCGGCCTCCTTCCCGCCATAGATGATGGTTGTTGTTCACTAGAAAAAGATTATGATAGATTCGGGTTCACGAAAAATAGATAGCCTCTTTCTCATTTCACCCGATCCAAAAGGCAACTTCCATAACCGTTCGTCCGTGACCCTGGACGTAATGAGACAAAGTGTTCTACTCATTCTCTACTTCATCTTGGTCGTCTCTTTTAGCAAACTTGATGATCGAGTTGCTTCGGTTTAGAGGCGGGAGCCCGTTTAAAGATCCGTCGACGTGGTGCCACCCAGACGACAAGATTGGAGATCGAGGAGATCGGAGCAGCCGCAACAAGCGTGGGATGATGGTTGAAGAACGAAGGACTCGGATCATTCGGTATAACGTTTCTACCCACTTTGTAGAATGTTAGTTTAGCTTTAATGGCAGATCCGGGTTACGGTACACGATAGCGCCAGTTTCGTTAAAAGTTTTTGTTCCACATTTGGCGTCTGTGAGATGGCCGGGGCGCTACCGTGGACTTACAGTGGTATCAGATCCTAACCATTAAGCTATACTAACTTGCGCTAACACATTTAAAACATCGATCGAACGGATTTCGCAAAAACTACTTTTTCAAGCATCTGAGTTTCTGTCGATTTTAAACAGTGTCCTAAAATTATTTTACATCTCACAGAATATTCAGCAGGGTTATCTAAGAATACTGAGAAAAATTGGGCACGTGATCCCACAAGAACGCCGCGGTTCCGCGGTCAAACCTAGGGTTTGACCGCGGAACCACCGCGCTTTAGTGGGAACAGTGCATCAATTTTTCACAGTGAGCTTCTATGAGGAAATTGTGGCTTTTGGGAATATTTGTTTGGGCCCAGATTTTGTTACTGTACAGCAGTTGTTAGTGGGGCCCACTTCGAGAAATTTGGTCGATCGAAATTTTAAATTTGTTAGTATGCAGTATTTATATTATATCTCCGACCGGGAATGTCATTTGATCGGTAAACCGCGTCTGATTGCTATAGTTCTTTTAGACGGGTTTGCGAACGTGACATTCGCGTTGATGTTCTGTGTTGTGCTGTATTGTTGCGGATATGTCGTGGTGGATAGCAGGGTGCAATGATAGTGCTGTTTGGATTTATTTGTATATTTGTTATTGCGGGGCGAGCTTCCAACATGTGGACTGCCGTTACTTCCTGTTTGTATAATATTCTTTTGGGGCACGACCAGGTTGTGATCGATGTACCTGTTGTACTATTTTTATTTCTGTACTAGGTTTATCCCGCGAAGGAGTGCACGGATGGCCGTGTTCTGGAGGGCAACGGGTTCGTATCTCATGGCATTGAGAGGCAGAGGGATCTCACTCTAGAATTGGCAGACTATTCGCCGCACTCTTAGGGGGTACAGGTTGACCCAAGGAGGGGTGCTCAATTTACCGGATTCCGTGAAGTGCCGGGTGTTCCATTCACTATGCTGTGGGGACTACCTCGCTTCAGGTTTTAGCGGGTAACTTGCCGCACCCGTAGGGGTCTAGGTTTCATTGCACAGGCTATCCACACGACAAGGGGAATGTCGGGTTTCAGCAGCGGCTCTGTGAAACTCGGGGATCCCAGATTATCTGTATTGTTCTGTGATGCTTATTACTTTTCTGTAATGTTGCATATTATCACGTCTGGAGCGATTATTGTATATTGGTATATATACTATTAGATGTTGTATATGTTTTACACCCACACTAGTCCAGCCCCCACTCTGTCGTTAGTTAAGTAACCTAACGGGTGATGACGGGACCCAGTGGCGAATGCGGATGGCATATACGTACATTATATTTTCGTTCTTTTCTGGTGTGATTGATTGATGGGACTGCATTGATTCTTATCAATGCAAGATAAAACAAACCTATATTTGATGTTGTTGGAACGAATTTTAAAAAGGTGTTATTACAAAGATGTTTCCTTTTGTTTTGCATAGAGATATTCAGTTAGAATATCCCGCACCTCATTCGACGAGGCAAGGGCCGAGATCCCTTCACCGGGAATGACCCCTTGGGCATAAGTTTACGTTAGGGTAATAACTTTAATATAGTCGATTACATGTTGCTTTGCATCGCGGTATTCAGTTGGAATATCCTGCACCTCATTCCACGAGGAAAAAGCCGAGATCCCTTCACCGGGAGTGACCTTTTTAGCAAAAGGTTTTTCGTCACTATATTTTTATAAAAAGCTATCAGTTTCCTTCAACGAGATCAAGTTCATTACGTTAAAGGTTTTTCGCCAAAAACCAGTCGTAGCCCTCCGTCATTTCTTATGGATGGTCAGTAGTATTCAAGCTATGTATTTTGACCAACGCCAAGGCATAGTGTTTGGTAGCTGCGGGGTATTCATCTGTTGCATAGATAGATGAGTTGGTTTGGGACAGTCGTTCTGCCATTTTGGCCAACGTCAAGGGCATGTGCGGGTGGGTTCAAATTGACCTGGATAGTGATGGGTAGAACTTGGCATGTGACTTATGATATTTTGACCAACGCCAAGGTCATAAGAGCATGGGGCAAAAATCACATCGGGAGTTTCTAAAGAAACTGAAACTTGCCAGATATGCGCATACCTTCTGGAGTGTGATAATTTGAGTGGCTTCCATCAAGCTATCATGCGATGATAGTTGGATCCCGATTCTCATTGATGAGTTGGTTTACTCTTCGGGTGATCCCGACTAATTCTTCTTTCTGGTTTGGAGGAGAATTTGAGATAACAGTGGGAGGTTTCCTGATTAGATAAATTGATAACCATTCTGATCTAGGTTAGAGTGCACGCAGAGTGTTTCTTTTCTCTCTCTCTTTTTGGCAGCGACCTTTGACCGACCCTAGACTATGACAAAGTGACCAAGTTGACCGTACCTTCTTAAAATACAGACTTTCGGATTGTCAAAGTTGCATAAGTCATTGCCGCTCCTTCCTTTACCCTTTGTATTTCTCAGAACACCCCGTATTACTACGGACATCCACTTCCATTGGATAGATCCATCGTATGGTTATATACGAACTCGAAGAACTTCTTCGAGGATGGATCCAGGTTCAGGAGAAATAGAATTAGTTTATTCAGTTGTCTTTTATTATCACCTTCTCTCAGGTTGCGAGGGCTCCTTGGTTTAGGACAGTACACCTATTACGCTTATTGGATAGTCTTATTCCAAACCATAGGCAGGTGCCGAAAGGTAGGGAATGAAGAAAACCAATTAGCCTAAGTATGGTGTACAGAAGGTAATAGCTAAAGACAAAATAAAGGGATTAGAAAGAAGGCAAAGTAAATTGCGACTGTTATCATTCACGACCAAACCGCGTACTTCATCGCTACTCCTATTTCACCTTTAAAAGAATAAGGTTTTATTCAGTAGTCTTTTATCATCACCTTCTCTCAAGTTGCGAGTACTCCTAGGATTAGGAGGGTACACCTATTATGCTTACTGGATAGTCTTCTTCCAAACCATAGGCTGGTGCCGAACGGTAGGGAAGGAAGAAAACCATTTAGTCTAACGATGGTGTACAGAAGGTAACGACTAAAGATAAATATAGGGATTTGGAGAGATGGCAAAGAAATATACGGTTATAGTCATGAATTGGATTATGGAAGAGGCATTACTAGGAATACCAGGATGCCCCTACGAAACATTTTCATGTTTCAGTTACATTGTGCATTGTTAAAGGAAAACTGATTTCCCGATTAGATGCTTACTCCAGGGTATGAATTTACCAGGTGAGATTCTCACATCTGTATGGTTTTACAGATGATGAGTGGGAGTAAGTTATTGGGAATTAGGTGATCATCCTCATTATATCGGAATTCGTTGTAATTGGTGATATTTGAGGAAATCGCCTGGGTACAGTATTCAACCTACGATGCACAGGTTTTGGGTTATTCAACTTAGGGGACTTATAAAGAGTATTGTATGTTGTCCGGTGTCCATCAGGACAATGGGGTAGGTCCTCGTACTATGTTCTGTTTACTTATCACTTCTCTAGTTTTTAGACAAGTGTTTCGTAGAAATACAATGTCTAAGTTTTGAGAAGTTATGGGTATAAGAATAAAGTAGAGAACCAGGTATCGCACGTATCGGGATTCTTCAAAGAGATCGAAGATATAGATTCTTGTGATTGATATTCAGATGATAGTAATGGTTTTGAGAAACTTGTTTCTCTTTCAGGTTACTCATAATTGGATGGATTCCTAAGTTGAGTAATGCTGATTAGCCTTTCTCCATTAAGTAGATATGCACTGGAGACAGCTGCATGATTTGAATCTGGTTCCAATTAAATTAGTGCCTCTATTTCTATATTGGATATAGAATGGTTAATATCTTAACGTTGTTAAGATACGGGGAGTTGTCCAGCTTATGCTTAAAACCAGACACTGGATAACTCAAGGCGCGTTTCTGTAATGGCTGTTTGTGGGTTGACCCTGGCTTTGACGAGGGTTGACATTTCTACCATTTAGAAGATCAATAGTGATATTGTTCTAGACTCGCCATATTTTTATTAAAATGGATTTTTTCAGAAAACAGTAGTGGGAGTATGGTAGAACTGGAAGTGATTCCAGAACCGCAAACGATTACGGAAAATTTAATAGGACCTATATATTCAATCAGGTTTGACATTCCATTAGCCACTCCGCAGATATGGTGGGTAACCTCAGACACCCGAGAGGTACTCAGGTAGCCTCAAGGACGGTGACAGGGAGGTTCTTGTTTACCCAGACTTGACAGTACTGTTGTTCCAGACTATGAGACCCGGCAAGAGGATAAGTATAACGTCGTTCTAAACTAGCTTTAGAAGTGTACATAGATATTATTCTGCCAGAGGGTTGTCGTAGTCAGTGGGAGCAGCGGAAGTATAGTGGACAAGTAGCTTATGTCTATTTATAGACTTAAGCAGATATAGCGGAGAAGATCATCTGATTTTGATATGACAGTCATGGGTTTGACTTCATCAGAATAGGAGATGGATCTGTTAAGAAGGTAGTAGGGTGTAATGTCCTGGTATTTGGATGACATACACAGAGTAGGAAATAAAATTCCTATACTACGATCGGTTGTACTATGGTTGTTACACAGTTGTTTCTTCACAAAGGACATGAATATAATATCAGACATTCTGGTTACTAGATCTATGGTTTTAGATCTAGATTTGGGTAGTTTCCCAATATGGGTACTTCGACAGTATTCTAATAGTATTTTGGAATAGATGACTCCTGGCATGGTGGTGTACCTGCAGGTGATGGAGTCATCCTCTCTAAAGGTGTCTTATAGACTAAAGTAGAGAGGGATGTGCATGATTGGCAGATCACTTGCTTAGGCAATTGAGTCAATCATGAGATGTCAAGTACCACACCAGATATTGTTTTTGCACTTGATGCGATAAGTTTATATTAATCCAATCCTGAAGAAACATAAGGAAACAGTTTTGGAACATAAATGCTTGTTCTACGGATTTGATGACGGCAGCCTCCTTCGGGAGACGGTTATCATTCCAGGCTTCAGAGGTGACATGGATAACAGAGGGATTGTCAGAGTTATAGTTTTCCCTCTCACGAGGGATGGTATTATGGACAGATGGTCCAAGAGGATACTGTGGGAGGCATGGTGCTGGATACTGATTAGGTTTAGTTATCGATACAGTCTAAGAAGTTTGGATTTGGAGTTCATTTATGAACTAGGTCCCATCAGATATCCAGACATATTCTAAGACAGGTATTACTCAATTCAGGAGATGGCTTTCTCCGCGAACTTGAGATTAAGAGAGACATAGATAGAAACATCAGGGCGGATCCACTCACTGAGGCTATTTCTCGAACACAAGAGTTTTACAAACTAGCTTTGTGAAACTGATTAGCAGAGGAGTTGGATGTTCGGTATCACACGGGCTGTGAGTATGCGACATCGTAATAATTAGCTTTGAGTGCAAGTGGGAGATTGTTGGAGATAGTGCCCTCATAGTCAATTATTGGATCGCAGATACATGATTGCAATGATTGAGGCAGGACCTATACCGATATGACAGTCTTGCTCAAGATGATAGTATGCTATCTGGTTTGTCTTTATCATCGTATATATGCTTTAGTTCAGTGTTGCATGATGATAAAGCCCATAGGATTCTTGCTTGACTATCAGCAGTATGATGGCGATCATATACGTGGGAGCTGGGGTCTGTAAGCACATCCTTAAAAGTGTCCCTAGTCGTGGGAGTTTCGAGACAGGGCATCGATACTCCAGAGTAGACTAGTGTATACAGTCGAGACCCCGACGAGGGGCGGTGGCCGGTCTCACAAGCCACTGGTGTCAGTTGGATCACCTAAGATGTATACAGGTGCTCATTGAGTTATGAGTACACCGGACAGGACTCGCCGGGAATCTGCTAGTTGGTATTATACATATCGTCAGATAGAAATTCCCTGGTGACATGTGTACAGGTTAGTTCATCGACCTGAGGTCGTCATTTGTCTCGTGTGAGTTCCCACTGTGCTTTGATTTCTACCCTACCACGGCTCAAAGGAGTCGTGCAAACAGGTCTTTTTTGGGTACAGTCCCGAGCCACATTGGAGGCAAGTGAGCGGATCGTCGGGGATTCGTCTCTCCCAGTATTGGGGGTTGATGTCGCGTAGTGCACGGGTGGCCATCGCTAGGAATCCTCGGCCGAGGTAGTGGAGAATTACTGATTTGGATCAGTAGTTTCTCAGGTGGTGATGGGCTTCATGCCGACACGATTTATCGCGTTATTAGGGGTCTGACTTTATCCACCCCCCTGGACTCGATTTGCGATACTCTTTAGACGAATGGACCGGACTGTATATACATTGTCACTGTCAGGCTCAGTAGGGTTTTATAGATGAGTTCGCTTGTCAGCTTCCCTTCCAATCAATACATAGGCAAAACGTTACGTACAACTTGTACCTCTGACGTGCTAGGGGTTATACCCAGTGCCAGTGTATTGATGAGTCATTAGAGTCCCCCACAGAAACTTTCCTAAGTTCGGGCGAAACGTTGTAGAGGCCGTATGGTGATATGGTAAGGTTCGGAAAAAGCACGTGCGTTTTCGCACGTGTCGTTTTTCGGGCAGATAATACTGGTAGGCTTTGGTTTAAGCCGGAACCCAGTATTATACTGTGTAGATATAATATCTTTGTCTCATTTGCATTTGTGTTCGGTCGTAAAACAAATGCGGGTATGTTTATACTAATACGGGGTTATCCTGAAATTCGTTTCAGGATCACTTTTGGAAGTTGCCAGTTTCCAGTTTTCTATCAGCCGTATTTAACAGTCGGTTAAATGCGGATTTATCTTTTCTTGATGAGGTGAGTCAGTGTTCTAGAAGATTCTAGAGAGGGTGACAAGGCTTGATGACTCGTGGTTAGCATTAATTGTTCAATTAATGCTTGATGACTAGGTTAATTGTGATTGGTTTGGATTGATTGTGTTCATACTAGGTGTTGTATGACTCATTCTTTGTGTTTTGGTTATGATAAGCTTCATATCCTTATGGTCACCATTATTGCTCCTACACTCACCCCCTCCCCTATATAAGTGGCCGGCCTCCCTCCCCCCTCATAGATGATGGTTGTTGTTCACTAGAAAAAGATTATGATAGATTCGGGTTCACGAAAAATAGATAGCCTCTTTCTCATTTCACCCGATCCAAAAGGCAACTTCCATAACCGTTCATCCGTGACCCTGGACGTAACGAGACAAAGTGTTTTACTCATTCTCTACTTCATCTTGGTCGTCTCTTTTAGCAAACATGACGATCGAGTTGCCTCGGTTCAGAGGCGGGAGCCCGTTTAAAGATCCGTCGACGTGGTGCCACCCAGACGACAAGATTGGAGATCGAGGAGATCGGAGCAGCCGCAACAAGCGTGGGATGATGGTTGAAGACCGAAGGACTCGGATCATTCGGTATAACGTTTCTACCCACTTTGTAGAATGTTAGTTTAGCTTTAATGGCAGATCCGGGTTACGGTACACGATAGCGCCAGTTTCGTTAAAAGTTTTTGTTCCGCATTTGGCGTCTGTTAGACGGCCAGGGCGCTACCGTGGACTTACACCTAGCACCTACTGTAGATTATGGAAGCATCATACATGCCATTTTAAAAATTATAGAGGTGCTAAGTAAACAAAGCAAAGATCTTTAACTAGAACTCTAGGGTAACAACTAAAGTATCACATACTATAAACATATTATCACTAAGTGAAAGAAATACAACCTTTGTAGTCCTTTTGTAATGACTCCTAGGATCATTGAGAGTTTGAAAAAGCTTGCAAGTAAGCTCCTTTGTCCACGATGATCCACCCGAAGTCCACTTTGTCAAACCTCCTAGCTCCACTTGATCAAAGAAGAAGATGAAGCTACACACTCTAAACTAATTGGCTAGATAGAGTAGAATGATGAGGTGGTTTGTTTTCTCTAATCAAAACCCTTTCTTTTTTATACCCTCACTCTATGGAAAACTCAAGAGTGCTTGGAGAATGAGGTGGAAGATGAAGGAAACTCAAGAGCTCAAGATAATATCAAAGATAATGAATAATGAGAATAGAAAATAACATATATATTTTCTTATTCTCATCTCAAACCATGGTAACAAATATCTAGATATTATTGTAAATGAGTTAAAAGCCAAAAGAAAAACTAATCCAAGGTTAAAAGTTTGGTGAAGTATGGTTTACTTTTGAAGAGTGTAGAAAGATAACCATGGATTGATTTTTCCTTTTCTTTTCTTTTAACTTAAATACAAATGTATATATATATATATATATATATATATATATATATATAAGTTCCATGTGAGTCTTGTATTGTCATCAAGGGTGTATCATCAACCATGATACTATGTATGCATGTATGTGTCCATGCACATCAACATGTGCATACATGCATGCATACATCATATAAAAAGAAATGGGTTTAATTAAGAAATTAAACTAAAAGTCAAATGTTAAATCAACACTTGATTTAACAAACTGGTCATATCACATACGACCCGACCAATGGAAAAACGCCCGACAAAAATACGGTATCACATGCACGTATTTAATCGGGTCCCCGTGCATATCTCATTTGCACACCACATCGTTTCGCCTGGGCTAGGGAACTCCTGTGTGGGACTCTAAGACTCGTCAATACGCCGGCAGTGGGTGATGATCATATCAAACACTCACAAGCCGCAAGCGGTCAGCTAAACGTATTGAGCGATCAGAAGAAAACCAGCAAAGCTGTCAAAACTCCCGTCGAGCTAACTGGCAACACTTACAATACAGTCCGGTCTCCTCGTCAGATATGTTGCATATCGAGTCTAGGGATGGTATCATCGACCCCAATAACTCAAAAATTCATGCTGGTGTATGGCTCATAACAGATCCAGAAACTACTGGTAACACTTATCAGTAAATCTCAGCAGCCCTGGGCAGGGACTTCCTGTTATAGCCAATTGAGCATAGCACAACATCAACTCCCAATAGCAGGAGAGACGAAACCCCTCCTATCACTCATTGCCTCCATGTGCCTCGGGACTGTACCTAAAATCCACCTGTTTGCATGACTCAATAGAGCCATGGTAGGGTGGAGATCAAAGTGTTGGAGATAGTGCCCTCAGAGTCAATTATTGGATCATAGGCACGTGATTGCAATGATTGAGGGAGGACATATACCGGTAGGACAGTCTTACTCAAGATGATAGTATGCTATCTGGTTTATCTTTATCATCGTGTACTGCTTTAGGTGACCTTACAGGTCACTATTGCACGTTGATAGAGCCCCTAGGATTCTTGCTTGACTACCAGCAGTATGAGGGCGATCATATACGTGGGAGCTGGGGTCTATAAGCACATCCTTAAAAGGTCCCTAGTCGTGGGAGTTTCGAGACAGGGCATCGATACTCCAGAGTAAACTAGTGTATACAGTCGAGACCCTGACGAGGGGTGGTGGCCGGTCTCACAAGCCACTGGTGTCAATTGGTTCACCTAAGATGTATACAGGTGCTCATTGGGTTATGAGTACACCGGACAGGACTCGCCGGAAACCTGCTAGTTGGGATTATACCAGACGTCAGATAGCAGTTCCCTGGTAACATGTGTACAGGTTAGTTCATCGACCTGAGATCTTCATTTGTCTCGTGTGATTTCCCACTGTGCTTTGATTACTACCCTACCACGCTCAAAGGAAACGTGCAAACAGGTTTTAGTTGGGTACAGTCCCGAGCCACATGGAGGCAGTGAGCGGATCTGCAGGGGTTCGTCTCTCCCGGTATTGGGGGTGAGGTCGCGCTGTGTCTAGGAGAGCCAGTACATGAAAGTCCTTGGCCAAGGCAGGAGATTTACTGGTAGGTATTCCAGTAGTATCTCAGGGTGTTCTGGGCTGCACTCCGACACGACTTGTACTTCTTTTAGGGGTCTGAGTTTTACCAACCCCCTAGGCCCGCCATATGATGCTCATAGACGAACGGACCGGACTGTACGGATATTGTCACTGACAGGCTCAGTAGGGTGTCAGGAATAGTTCGCTCATCGATGTCCCTTTTGGTCAATACCTGGTAGCCCGTTACGTATTGGCTAATACCTCTGACATGCTAGTGGTTAAATCTACAACCAAAGTATTAACGAGTTTTTAGAGTCCCCCACAGACCAGTTTCTCAAGTTTTGGGCGAAACGCTGTAGAGTCCGTATGGAGATATGGCAGTGTTCGATCAGATACGTGCGGTATTGCACGGATCATGATCGGACGGATAATACTAGCGGGCTTTGGTTTAAGCCGGATCCTAGCATTGTATAGTGTAGACTTTGTCTCTTTGCATTTGTATTCAGTGGGAATACAAATGCGGGCATGTTTATGCAGTCGCGGGGTTTTCCTGTAATTTATTACGGGATCAGTTTTTTGAAGTATCCAGTTTGTGTTCCGTTCCGGCCAGTTTTCTTTTGTTCCTTCACGGCCGGTCTTTTGTTATGGAGGGGTTATTTGCAAGTGTGCAAATTATCTTTTGTGGAGGGGGTTATTTGTATTTGTGGCTTCATGATATGACTAGCATCATGAGATTCTTTTTATATCTCTTCACTTGCATTAAATTAGCAAGGATTTGGATAGGATTGATTTGTAAATGGTGCGACCATTTTCTTATCATTTTAATCACCTTTTCTTCTCTTGATGAATTATTCATTTTTTCCTCCAACATGAGAGATAAAGGGGCCGGCAACTTCTAGTGGGAGAGAGAGGGTTCATTTTTGTGAGGGAAATTCCATCATCTCATTTTTCTCTACTTGCCACAAAAATCTCTAAAGTTCTTCTTCTTCTCCTCAATCCTTGTGGCAACTTCACTACCCGCTTGAGACAAGCCTTCTACACTTCATCCATAGCATATCTTGGGCACGTCGGCTCGCCAACTCCGTGCCCGAGTTGCCTCGGTCTAGAGGTGGGATCCCGTAAAAGAACCCCGGCGATGTGGTCCCGTTCCGACGAGGAGCTGAAGACCGGAGGTTCCGCGAGGAGATCGGAGTGGAGGCCGAAGACCGAAGGACACGGATCGCTCGGTATAGCTTCTCTACTCATATTCTTGTTTGCTAGATTTAGGTTAATGGCCCCGATCCGGGATATTTTGTGCGCGGTGGTGCTGGTTTCTAAGTTCTAGAAAAGTTTCATTTCCGCATTCCGGCGTCGGATTAACGGCCGGGGCGCCGCCGTGCACTTACAATGGTATCAGAGCCATGCCATTAACCTAGTCTAGCTTGTTCTAACGTGTTTAGAACTTCGATCGGACGAATTTTCAAAAACCACATTTTCATTGCATTAGTTTATGTCGAAATTTTTTTGGGCTCTAAAAATTTTTCAGGTTGTTGCAGAAACACATGCAGGCAAATATAAGCATTCTGAGAAAATTTGGTCGCGTGACGTCACTGTACCACCGCGGAACCGTGGTCAAACCCAAGCATTGGCCGCAGTTCCGCCGCCATGTTGACTGTTCACTTTACCAAATTTTCACAGTGGGCTTCTGGGTTGAAATTGGGGTTTTTGGAATATCCTTTTTAGGCCCAGATTTTCTGTGAGTGCTACAGTAGTGCTTGGGGCCCACTTCGATAAATTTGATCGATTGAAAAGTTTAAACATGTTAGTTCACAGTATTTACATTATATTTGCGACAGTGAATGTCATTTGATCTGTAATTCCTGTCTATCTGCAATAGCCCTTTTAGACGGATTTGCGAACGTGACATTCACGTTGATGTTCTGTGTTGTGCTGTGATGTTGCAGATTGGTCGTGGGGATAGCCTGGATGCAATGGTAGTACAGTTTGGTTTATTATGTACATTTGATATTGCGGTGCGAGCGTCCGACATGTGGACTGCCGTCACTGCCTGTTTGTATATTATTCTTTTGGGGCACGACCGGGTTGAGGTCGATGTACCCGTTATATATTTTACTTTCTGTACTAGGATTTCCCCGCGGTGGGGTGCATGGATACCCGGGTTCTAGAGGGCAACGGGCCCGCATCTCAGGGCTTTGAGATGGAGGGGGCTTTACTCTAGAATTGGCGGGCTATTCACCGCACTCGTATGGGGTACAGGTTGACCCAAGGAGGGGTGCCCAAGTTACCGGATTCCGTGAAGTGATGGGTGGTCCATTCACGTTGCTGAAGGGGTCTACCTCGCTTTAGGTTTTGGCGGGTAACTTGCCGCGCCCGTAGGGGTCTAGGATTTCATTGCACAGGCTATTCACACGACCAGGTGAACGTCGGGTTTCAGTAGGGGCTCTATGAAACCCAGGGATCCCAGATATCTGTATTGTTCTGTGCCAGATATCTGTATTGTTCTGTGATGCTTATTACATTTCTGTGACGTTGCATTTTATCACGCCTTGAGCGAATATTATATATTGATATATATACTAGTAGATGTTATATATGTTTTGCATCCGCGCTAGTCCAGTCCCCGCTCTGTCGTTAGTTAAGTAACCTAACGGGTGATGATGGGACCCAGTGGCGAATGCGGATGGCATATACGTACATCATTATTTTCGTTCTTTTGTGGTGTGATCAATTGATGGGACTGCGTTGATTCGGATCAATGCAAGCTAAACAAACCTATTCTGATGTTGTTGGAACACTTTTCAAAAAGCTGTTATTGCAAGGACGTTCTCTTTTGTTTTGCATCGTGGTATTCAGTTGGAATATCCTGCTCCTCAGTCGACGAGGCAAGGGCCGAGATCCCTTCACCGGGAGTGACCCCTTGGACAGAAGTTTGCGTCAGGGCAATAACTTCACTATAGTCGTTTGCTTTTGCTTTGCATCGTGGTATTCAGTTGGAATATCCTGCACCTCATTCTACGGGGAAAGAGCCGAGATCCCTTCACCAGGAGTGACCTCTTTAGCATAGGTTTTCGTCACTATATTTTTAAAAGCTATCCGGTTCCTTCATCGATATCAAGTTCATTACGTTAAAGGTTTTCGCCAGAAACCATTCGTAGCCCTCCGTCGTTTCATATGGATAGTCAATAAGTATTCAAGCTGTGTTTGTTGGCCAAAGTCAAGGCACAGTGATTGGTAGCTATTGGGTATTCATATGCAGCATAGATAGATGCGTTGGTTTGGGGCAGTCGTATAGCCTTGTTGGCCAAAGTCAAGGGCTTGTATGGGTGGGCTCAAATTAACCTGAAGAATTACGGGTAGAACTTGACATGCGACTTATGATTTGTTGGCCAAAGTCAAGGTCATAAGAGCATGGGGTAAAAATCACATCGGGAGTTTCTAAAGAAACTGAAACTTGCCAGATATGCGCATACCTTCTGGAGTGTGATAACGTGAGCGGATTCCGTCACGTTATCATGCGATGATAGTTGGATCCCGATTCCCGCTGATGAGTTGGTTTACTCCTCGGGTAATCCCGACTAATTCTTCTTTTAGGTTTGGAGAAGAATTTGACGTTACAGTGGGAGGTTTCCTGATTAGATAAATTGATAACCATTCTGATCTAGGTTAGAGTGCACGCTGAGTGTTTCTTTTCTCTCTCTTTGGCAACGACCATGACCCGACCCTAGACTATGACTCAGTGACCAAGATTAACCAAACCTTCTTAAACATTGGTTTTTGGATTGTGAGAGTTGCAAACCTCATTGCCATTCCTACTTTTACCCTTTTCTCCAGGACACCCCGTATTACTACGAACGTCCACTTCCATTGGACAAAACCATCGTATGGTTATATATGAACTCGACGGAATTTATTCGAGGATGGTTTCCGGTTCTGGAGAAAACGAATAGGATTATTCAGTTGTCTTTTCCTTTTACCTTATCTCAGGTTGCGAGTACTCCTTGGTTTAGGAGATAGTACACCTATTACGCAAATTGGATAGTCTTCTTCCAAACCTTAGGCTGGTGCTGAACGGTAGGGAATGAAGAAAACCAATTAGCATAACGATGGTGTGCAGAAGGTATTAAGTAAAGACATATCAAGGGATTAGTAAGATGGCAAAGTAAATTGCGACTGCTATTCACGACCAAACCAAGTATTTCTTCGCCAGTCCTAAATCACCTTTGTATTTCTCCAGGACACTCCGTATCACTACGAAGATCCACAGTTTATTGGATACTCCATCGTATGGTTATATACGAACTCGAAAGGAACTTGTTCCAGTTTGGGGATGGATTCTGGTTCAGGAAAAATAGGAATAAGGTTTATTCGGTTGTCTTTTATCTTCATCTTCTCTCGCATTGTGAGTGCTCCTAGGATTAGGACAGTACACCCATTAAGCTTATTGGATAGTTTTCTTCCAAACCATAGGCTGGTGCCGAACGGTAGGGAAGGAAGAAAGCCATTTAGCCTAAGAGGGTGTACAGAAGGTAATGACTAAAGACATATAAAGGGATTTGGAAAGGTGGCAAAGAATTATACGGTTATAGTTGTGAATCTGGATAATGGAAGAGGCATTACTAGGAATACCGGGATACCCCATCGAAACATTTCAATGTTTTAGTTTCACTGTGTACTGTTAAAAGAAAACTGATTTCCCAATTAGAAACTTGCTCCAGGGTATGTATTTCCCAGGTTTGATTCTCGCATCTGTATGGTTTTACAGATGATGAGTGGGAGTAAGTTATTGGGAATTAGGTGATCATCCTCATTATATCGGGATTCGTTGTAATTGGTGATATTTGAGGAAATCGCCTGGGTTGTTTGCCGGACGGCAAATATTTGGTTTTGAATACCCGTCGTTGTGCATCAATTTCAAGTTGATATATCTGTACGTCTATTTTTATAGAGTGAGATATACCTTTTTGAAATTATGTCTATGACATTTACCTATATCAGTGGATGGTTAGGTAAGGAGCATTAAACAGCGGTGTAATTCTTCATAACCATAGTAAAGTTTTCAACCTACGACACACAGGGAATGAGTTGTTTGGCTCAAGGGACTTATACAGAGTATTATATGTTGTCCAGTGTCCGTGAGGACAGAGGGGTTGGTGCTCGTACTATATTTTGCTTACTTGTGACTTCTCTGGTTCTTAGACATGTGTTTCGTAGAAATGTAAGGTCCAAGTTTTGAGAAGTTATAGGTATATGAATAAAGTAGAGAACCAGGTATTGCAAGTATCAGGATTCTTCAAGGTAATCGAAGATGTAGATACTTGTGTGTGGTATTCAGTTAATAATAATGATTAAGAGAACTTGCTTCTCTTTCAGGTTACTCATAATTGGAAGCATTCCTAAGTTGAGTAACGCTGATCGGCCTCCTTCCATTTAGTTGGCATGCACTGGAGATAGCTACATGATTTGAATCTGGTTCAATTAAATCAGTGCCTCTGTTTCTATATTGGATATAGAATAGTTCATATCTTGATATTGTTAAGATACGGGGAGTTGTCCAGCTTATGCTTAAAACCAGACTCTGGATAACTGAAGGCACGTTTCTGTAATGGCTATTTGTGGGTTGACCCGGGCTATGATGAGGGTTGATTTTCTACCATCTGGAAGATCAATAGTGATATTGTTCTAGACTCGCCACAGTTTTAACAAAAATGGATTTTTCAGAAAACAGTAGTGGGAGTATGGTAGAACTGGAAGTGATTCAAGAACCGCAAACAATTACTGAAGATTTGAAAAGAACCTAAACATTCAATCTGGTTTGATATTCCATTGGCCACTCCGCAGATATGGTGGGTAACCTCAGCCACCCGAGAGGTACTCTGGTAGCCTCAAGGACGGTGACAGGGAGGTTCTTGTTTACCCATACTTGCCATTGCTGTTGTTCCAGACTGTGAGACCCGGCAGGAGGATGATTATAGCGTCGCTCTGAACTGGCTTCAGAAGTGTACGTGTATATGAATCTGCCAGAGGGTTGTCGTAGTCAGTGGGAGCAACGGAAGCATAGTGGACAAGTGGCTTAAGTCTATTTATAGACTAAAGCAGATATAGCGGAGATAGATCATCTATTTCTGATGTGACAGTCATAGGTTTGACTTCATCAAAATAGGGGATGGATCTGTTAAAAAGGTAGTAGGGTGTGATGTCCTGGTATTTGGATGACATACACAGAGTAGGAAGTGATGTTCCGATACTACGATCGGTTATACTTTGGTTGTCACACAGTGGTTTCTCCAGATAGGATATTAATCCAGTCCTGGAGAAACATTCGGATGCAGTTTTAGAACATAAGTGGATGTTCTAGGGATATGATAACTTCAGCCTCATTCAGGTGACGGTTATCATTCCAGGCTTCCAAGGTGACCTGGATGACAGAGTGACTGTCAGAGTTATAGTTCTCCCTCTAAAGAGGGGCAGTACTTTGGACAGGTGGTCCAGGCGGATACTGAGGGAGGCATGGCGCAGGATACTGATTAAGTTCAGTTGACGATACAGTCTAAGAAGTTTGGATTTGGAGTTCATTTATGAACTAGGTCCCATCAGATATCTAGACATACTCTAAGACAGGTATTGCTCATTTCGGGAGATGGGTTTCTCCGCGAACTTGAGATAAAGAGAGACATATAGAGAAACATCATAGCGGATCCACTCACTGAGGCTATTCCTCGAACGCAATAGTTTCGCAAACGAGCTTTGTGAGACTGACTAGTAGAGGAGTTGGGTGTTCGGTATCACACGGGCTGTGAGTATGCGACATCGCAATAATTAGCCTTGAGTGCAAGTGAGAGATTGTTGGAGATAGTGCCCTCAGAGTCAATTATTGGATTACAGGCACGTGATTGCAATGATTGAGGGAGGACCTATACCGGTAGGACAGTCTTACTCAAGATGATAGTATGCTATCTGGTTTATCTTAATCATCGTGTACTGCTTTAGGTGACCTTACAGGTCACTATTGCACGTTGATAGAGCCCCTAGGATTCTTGCTTGACTACCAGCAGTATGAGGGCGATCATATACGTGGGAGCTAGGGTCTATAAGCACATCCTTAAAAGGTCCCTAGTTGTGGGAGTTTCGAGACAGGGCATCGATACTCCAGAGTAGACTAGTGTATACAGTCGAGACCCCGACGAGGGGCGGTGGCCGGTCTCACAAGCCACTGGTGTCAGTTGGTTCACCTAAGATGTATACAGGTGCTCATTGGGTTATGAGTACACCGGACAGGACTCACCAGGAACCTGCTAGTTGGGATTATACCAGACGTCAGATAGCAGTTCCCTGGTGACATGTATACAGGTTAGTTCATCAACCTGAGATCGTCATTTGTCTCGTGTGAGTTCCCACTGTGCTTTGATTACTACCCTACCACGCTCAAAGGAGACATGCAAACAGGTTTTAGTTGGGTACAGTCCCGAGCCATATGTAGGCACTGAGTGGATCTGCAGGGGTTCTTCTCTCCTGGTATTGGGGGTAAGGTCGCGCTGTGTCTAGGAGAGCCAGTACATGAAAGTCCTTGGCCAAGGCAGGAGATTTACTGGTAGGTATTCCAGTAGTATCTCAGGGTGTTCTGGGCTGCACACCAACACGACTTATACCGCTTTTGGGGGTCTGACTTTTACTAACCCCTTAGGCCCGCCATGCGATGCTCATAGACGAATGGACCGGACTGTACGGATATTGTCACTGACAGGCTCAGTAAGGTGTCAGGATGAGTTCGCTCATCGACGTCCCTTTGGTCAATACCTGGTAGCCCGTTTTGTATTGGCTAATACTTTTGACGTGCTAGTGGTTAAATCTACAACCAAAATATTGACGAGTCTTTAGAGTCCCCCACAGACCAGTTTCTCAAGTTTCAGGCGAAATGCTATAGAGGCCGTATGGAGATATGGCAGGGTTCGATCAGATACGTGCGGTATTGCACGGATCATGATCGGACGGATAATACTAGCGGGCTTTGGTTTAAACCGGATCCTAGTATTGTACAGTGTAGACTTTGTCTCTTTGCATTTGTATTTAGTTGGAATACAAATGCGGGAATGTATATGCAGTCGCGGGGTTTTCCTGTAATTTATTACGGTATCAGTTTTTTGAAGTTGCCAGTTTGTGTTCCGTTCCGGCCAGTTTTCCTTTGTTCCTTCACGGCTGGACTTTTGTTATGGAGGGGTTATTTGCAAGTGTGCAAATTATCTTTTGTGGAGGGGGTTATTTGTATTTGTGGCTTCATGATATGACTAGCTTCATGAGATTCTTTTTATATCTCTTCACTTGCATTAAATGAGAAAGGATTTGGATAGGATTGATTTGTAAATGGTGTGACCATTTTCTTCTCATTTTAATCACCTTTTCTTCTCATGATGAATTATTCATTATTTCCTCCACCAAGAGAGAAAAAGGGGCCGGCCACTTCTAGTGGGAGAGAGAGGGTTCATTTTTGTGAGGGAAATTCCATCATCTCATTTTTCTCTACTTGCCACAAAAATCTCCGAAGTTCTTCTTCTCCTCCTCAATCCTTATGGCAACTTCACTACCCACTTAAGACAAGCCTTCTACACTTCATCCACAGCATATCTTGGGCACGTCGGCTCGCCAACTTTGTGCCCGAGTTGCCTCGGTCTAGAGGTGGGAGCCCGTAAAAGAACCCGGCGATGTGGTGCCCGTTCCGACGAGGAGCTGAAGACCGGAGGTTCCGCGGGGAGATCGGAGTGGAGGCCGAAGACCGAAGGACACGGATCGCTCGGTATAGCTTCTCTACTCTTATTCTTGTTTGTTAGATTTAGGTTAATGGCCCAATCCGGGATTTTTTGTGCGCGGTGGTGCTGGTTTCTAAGTTCTAGAAAAGTTTCGTTTTCGCATTCTGGCGTCGGATTGACGGCCGGGGCGCCGCCGTGCACTTGCACAAAGTACAGTGGGAGGACATACAAGACTCTATGACGATCTTGGGTCAACAGACTGACCTGTACCAGTGTCACCTAAGAACTGCTATCCGACGATAGATATAATACCGCATTGGAGTTCTTAGTGAGTCCGTTCAATGTACCCAGTCACCACTGGGCACCCGCATACAATCTTTGGTGTCACCACACCAGATGGATATGAGATCATCCATTGCCCATTATACGGGACAAGAATGGTATACGCTAGTCTACTCTGGAATATCGATGCCCCATCTCGATACACCTATGACTAGGAACAGTTTAAGGATATGCTTATAAACTACACGTGTCCCACTAGTATGATCCGCATCATAGTCGGAGTAGTCAAGCAAATATCCTAAGGGCTTTATCAACATGTGTATATGAATAAAAGCATGATCAAGTCAACATGTCAGATAAAGTAAACCAGATAGCATACTATTGTTAGTTATATGTATGCCCTAGAGGCCAGTATTGTACAGATGATGTATATTATATTGGATGCTTGGACATATATAGAGATGACTTTCTTGCTCGATATGATAGTATGCTATCTGGTTACTCTTTATCTTAACATGTACACTTGTCTCTTTAAACTGTCTTATAGTTATATGTTGATAAAGCCCTTAGAATGTGTACTTGACTACCTGGACTATGATGCAGATCATACTAGTGGGGACATGGTAGTCCATAAGTACATCCTTCAAGGTCCCTAGTCGTGGGTGTATCGAGACGGGGCATCGATATACCAGTGTAGACTAGCGTATACGTTTCTCGACCCATGAGATGGGCGATGGATGATCCCATATCCATTGGTGTTTGACATCGGAGATGGTATACGGGTGCTCAGTGGAGACTGGGTACACTGGACGGACTCGCCGAGAACTCCCAGATGGTATTATACCTCACGTCAGATGGCAGTTCTCAGGCGACACTTGTACAGGTTAGTCTGTAGACCCGAGATCGTCATAGAGTCTTGTGTGATTCCCATTGTGCTTTGATCTCCACCTTACCACGTCCATGAGGGCGTGCAAAATGGTGGTCTTTGGGTACAGTCCCGAGTCACATGGAGGCAATGAGCGATAGGAGGGGTTTCGTCTCTCCCGGTATTGGGGGTTGATGTTGCGCTGTGCTCGATTGGCCGTAACAGGGAAGTCCCTGGCCAGGGCTGATCAGAGATTTGCTGGTAAGTGTTACCAGTAGTTTCTCGACCCGTTATGAGCCTCACATCGGCACGACTTATCGGTTATTGGGGTCTGACGTATACCACCCCTAGACTTGATATGCGACATATCAGACGAACAGACCGGACTGTACGGTAAGTGTTACTGGTTGGATTCACAGGAGTGTGAGCGGGCTAGCTCGTCGATCTTCTGATCGCTCAATACCCGGATGGCCGTTACGTTTAGCAGACCGCTTGCGGCTTGTGGGTGCTTGATATGATCATCATCTGCTACCGGCGTATTGACGAGTCTTTAGAGTCCTACACAGAGGTTTCCTAGCTCAAGCGAAACGAAATAGGAGCGCATATGAGATATGTGCAGGACCGAGAATAATGCGTGTATATGATACCGCATTTCATTCTCGCGATATATGTTTCGATTGGTTATATTCGATATGACCTAGTTATCGAATCATTGATTCGATAAATCGATACATTGGATTCTAGTCGGTTATGTGCGACATGACCGGATCATTGAATCAAATGTTGATTTAATGATTTAATGTATAATTATATATATTTGATATATTGCATTGCATTAACTAGTATTGGTTCACTTTATATGGATTTTCTCACTTGATGTGCAAGAAATATATGTGATATACTTTTGTGCACATATTTGTATCATGTTTGATGATACTTGATCATTTTGTTAAGTGTAAAGAATTAAAACCATGGTTAAGTGTTGATTAGGGTTTTACATATTCATTTATTTATTTATTTGAAAAGGATTATGATGAGAATGGTGGCTTTCTTTGTTTTAAGTTGAAGCTTCATGAAGCTTTGACTTTTGTAACCATTCTTGTCTTCATGCTTAACCCTAACTCATCCAAGTAACCATGGTCTATTCTCTACACTTAACTATAGTTAGCTTATGATAAGTATTAAATTATTATTCATTTTATCTCAACACTTATCATAAAACTAGCTTCATCTTCTCCTTCTTCTTCAAGATAGAAACCTTGATGCCATCAATGGCAACTTGAGTTCTAGTGAGAGAAATCCAATTCTAAAGTGAACCCACCTCCTATTTCTTCACCCTCTACCTCTTGCCAAGTTGTTTTGGGTGTTTTCTTCACAAGTTTCACTACTTTGTGAAGTCGGAGCTTGAACTTGTGATGCCTCGACGTAGATCGTCTTTGACACGAAGCCGACGACCTAGCTCTCCCGTTTCTCCGATGAAGCCGACGATTGAGTTCGGGATTCATGATGGACAGCGAGAGGACACCCACGTAGAGCTAAGGAAGTGGAGAACTGGATCTACAAAGGTTGTAGCATCTAACTTTTAGTTAAGTAGTTAACTGGATTCGTATTTCGCCTAGAATTCTAGCCGACGATCCGTATTAGGGTTTCTCGGCACCCATAAAATTTTAAATTGGCATGGTTGATGCCTTGTGTGACCTCTATAGTGTGCCTAGGAACCCTACAGTGGTATCAGAGCCTAGCTAGAGCCTTAGGCGAAGTCTAGACGGAGTTTGAAGTCCGAACGAACCGAAACCCTAACTCACAAAATGCTCTCTGTACATTTTCTAAAATCTGGGATTTTTCCAAATTAAAAATATGCAGAAAAATCAGCAGGTGATTCTAAGAGTTACTGTGAAATTCGACAGCCCAAATCCACCAAGTCGCCGCGGTTCCGCGGCATGAGCATAGCTCATGTGGCGGTTCCGCGGCCGTACGGCCTCATTAAACAATGAATTCTGCACAGTAATTCTTATTTTCCAGTGCTGGTTTTCCTGGGAATTTTTAAAATTTTTTCAAGAGTTGCATTTTCTGGGGTTGTTTTGGAGCTTCGATAGTTCGATCGGATTATCAAATTTCGTCTATGTGTTTTTCCGGATATTTTAAGAATATGTTAAAAAGTTCGACCGGATGAAAATACCCAACTTTTCCCCTGCCGGAATATTTCCAAGTGTTGGATCTTTCTATGGTTTAAAGACGTTCTGAGTAGTGCAAGTAACGCGATGGTCCCTCTAGAAGACAACAAACCTTAACTCGATTATGTGACCGTCTTGAACTGCCCTTTGAACCTTCGGGTTTGGGGCAGTACGGCGTGCCACATGTGAGGCGTTGGCTTGACCCTTCTACGGCTGGACCGTTGGTACTGAGGCATGAAATGAATGTCTTTGAACTTATTTCATGTGTTGATCGGTGTCGGGAAAACTTGGGTGTTCGAATGTTCGATCGGAAAGTTTAATATATTCTATTTATCCGGAATTGGATACAATAATTGGAATTCACAAACAGTTATGAGATAACTGAATGAATGTTATAAATCTAGCAGTTTAGTCCCATATGATATTGAAAAGAGTTTTCGATAATGAGACTAAAATGCGGGGTTTGTAACTGTTAGGCATGTGATGTCTAAGTATTTCATTTGATTAGGCATGTGATGTCTAAAGAGGTTGCGGATTCCAACTGTTGTAGTTTTACACTTTCTTTTCTGTGACCGTAAGTGTAATATGTGATATCGCCGGTTTCGTTGCTATATGTCAACGACAATTGGGATACGCATGTTTACTTACGTTGATGACATGTGATGTTATGTGTTGCTGGATATGTTATATTGGATCGTCGTGTTTGAATAGCCGGGGGTTTTTATGTGAGATGAGAGTTTTTCATTTTCATTCATGTAAAAACTTGTATGTAATATTCTTTTATTTGGGGCACTTCCAGGTAGCGGAAGTTGTCACCTTTTGTATATTATTTACTTTTCCGCATTAGGATAGACCCAAGGAGGGCAGCACAAGTAACCGGGTTCTGGGGTCCAGTGGGAGACCAACTCGAGGAGTCGAGTCCGAGTCTCCTAACCCTAGAATTGGTAGGGTTGCTTGCCGCTCTCGTAGGGGTCTAGGGGTGTGGGATTGGCTATTCATCACGACCGTGGAATCCGTGTTTTATACTGGCTCGTATTGAAAACACGGACGTCCTAGTATATCCAATGTTTCATATGTTTCTTCTGCTGCGATATCTGTGATATGATCATGTGATGTTCTGTGATGGATACAGTATATAGTATATATGATATATTATATAGACGTTACTTATGTTTTACACCCGTACTAGCCCTGCCCCGCTCTGCCGTTAGTTACCTAACCTAACGGTGCACGAGGGGACATCGAGGCGAATGCGGATGGCATAAGTGTACGTCGTATTTATCTGTGATGTTTACGTATTTAAATGATGGGACTTCATTAATGTGATTAATGAAAGAAAAGAAACCTAAGATGTTATGGAATCAAATTTTAAATAAAAAGGGTAGCTACAGTTCTTGCTTTGCATAGCGGTATATATGATATACCCTGCACCTTATTCGATGAGGAAAGGACCGAGATCCCTTCATCGGGAGTGACTCCTTTAGCAATAACTGGCAGATGCTACACACTCGGTCTGCTTTTGATTGCTTCTATAGTTTCTGCTTTGCTCAGTGATATATATGATATATCCCGCACCTCATTCGACGAGGAAAGGGCCGACAATCCCTTCACCGGGAGTGACCCCTTTAGCAAAACTAGAAAAGCCTCAAAATCACTCCATTTTAAAACTTCATTTGATTCTACAACGATATCAAGTTCATTACGCAATAGGTTTTCAGAAAAACCCGTCGTAGCCCTCCGTCATTTCAGATAAGTAGTAGTTAGTATTCGTTCTACGTTTGTTGGCCTGCGTCAAGGCGTGGTGTGCTGTAGCTAACTAGTATTTATCTGCTTATGCATATGATGCAGATTGGATTAGGGTAGTCGTACGACTTTGTTGGCCTGCGTCAAGGGTCGTGCGGGTGGGTTTAATTCAATCAGGAAATGACGGGTTGAACTTGACTAGCGCACTATGGTTTGTTGGCCTGCGTCAAGGTCATAGGACGCTAGGGGCAAAATATTATCGGGAATTTCAAGTGTTGAAATTTGCAATGAGATTGCATACCTTCTATGAGATAGTTGGATCCCGATACCCGCTGCGAGTAAGAGTTACTCCTGGGAGAGTTTTACATATTACAATTAGCCGATCGAGTAGGTGTCTAAAAAGGTGTTAACGAGGTTACGCCTCTGGGAAAATGAGGTTTACATTAATTAGGTTCGTGCGAAAGCACGGGGGACCTCCCTCAAAGTACCGACACTGGCCTGGCTGAAAGATTGGCGAACTTGTAGTGTGTAATTAATCCCGGCTAGTCTTTCCTTTTAGGGTTTGAAGGAAGATTTGATAAAAAGCAGTGGGAGCCATCCTGATTAGATAAGATAATAACCAATCTGATCTTGCACGAGCATACGCTAAAGTGTTTTCTTCTCTCTCTCTCCAGGTAGCGACCATTTCATGCCCTAATGAAGATAATAATATGGATGTATTGACCGAACCCGCATGTTATACTGTGCTGGGGAACGTTGGTTCCGTTCTTTCTTATAAGAGTTATAGGAATGAATAGGAAATAGGGGAATACCAGGATTCCCATGCCACCCGATTGAAGAAAGTACATGTTGATGCATTTTCTTCGGGTGTGTTCGTTACAGAGAACTGTTTCTCCATTTGCTCTACGTCCTGGGTATTAGATACCGGGTCAGGATCCCATATATGTAATCAGTTACATGGGCTTAGGAAAGGTAGAGAACTTGGAGAAGGTGATAAAGACATTAGAGTTGGAAATGGTGCAATTGTTGCAGCTAAGACTGTCGGGGAATATCACCTTGTATTACCAACTGGTAATACATTGGTTCTGAACGAATGCTATTACATGCCGAACCTGATATGCAACATTATATCGGTTTCTTTGTTGAGTAAAGAGGGATATAATTTTGTATTACAGGACAATGTTATGAACATTTTCCGTAACCAAAAGTTGGTTGGATCAGGCACGTTATGCAATGGCATTTATGTTCTAAATCAATCAACAGTTCTGAGCATAACAAATACACACAAGAGGAAGAGTTCAGAACTGAACGAATCCTTCTTATGGCATTATAGACTGGGTCACATCAATGCGACACGACTAGCTAAGTTGCATAAAGATGGATATTTAAATCCGTTTGAATTTTCATCTTATGACACTTGCCAGTCATGTCTCAAAGGCAAGATGACCAAAACTCCGTTTACGGGACACGGAGAAAGAGTTACCGAACTCTTAGGACTGATACATAGTGATGTATGCGGTCCTATGTCTACACATGCCAGGGATGGTTCTTCATACTTCATTACATTCACTGACGATCTCTCTAGGTTCGGATATGTGTTCCTGATGAAACACAAATCAGAAGCTTTTGAGAAATTTAGAGAATATAAACAAGAAGTAGAGAACCAAACCGGAAAAAGTATTAAAATCCTACGATCTGATCGAGGAGGTGAATACTTGAGCAATGAATTCCTGGACTTCATAAAAGAGTGGGATTCTCTCTCAGCTGACTCCTCCATATACACCACAGCACAACGGTGTATCAGAACGGAGGAACTGCACCCTATTAGATATGGTGCGCTCTATGATGAGCACAGCTGAGTTACCTATTTCCTTCTGGGGATATGCGCTGGAGACGGCTGCAGACCTATTGAATATGGTTCCCACCAAAACCGTGCCGACCACTCCATATGAGATATGGAAAGGAAAGAGACCATGTCTTAACTATGTTAAGATATGGGGTTGTCCGGCCTATGTAAAAACGCAAAATCCGGACAAACTCGCGGCAAGGTCCATTCTGTGTAAGTTTATTGGATATCCCAAACATTCGCGCGGGTATATCTTCTACCACACCGAGGAACAAAAGGTGTTTGTTTCTCGACATGCCACCTTTTTAGAAAAGGAATTTCTTGAAAAGGAATTTCTTGAAAAGGAGATTAGTGGCAAGGAGGTAGAACTGGAAGAGGTTCCAGCAATACAGACTACAACAGAAGATTTGGTTGAACCAGAGGATTCAGTAGCTCCCGATGAACCTCAGCCTCTCCGCCGATCTAGTAGGGTTCCTCGCCCACCTGAGAGATACTACGGTTTTCTCATGGATGGTGGGAGCGAGGATTGCATCATGGATGATGATGACCCAACTAGCTTCGAGCAGGCCATCACGAGTAGGGACTCAGTGAAATGGCTGGATGCTATGCGGTCCGAGATGGAATCCATGTACACCAACAAAGTATGGACTTTGGACATTGCTCCTGAAGGGGTAAAACCCATTGGGAGCAAGTGGATCTTCAAGAAGAAACTTGGTTTAGATGGGAAAGTGGAGACTTTCAAAGCTAGACTTGTTGCAAAGGGTTTTCGTCAAAGACCAGGTGTGGACTATGACGAAACTTTTTCTCCAGTGGCTATGCTTAAATCCATCCGGATCATACTTGCCATCGCTGCATATCATGATTACGAAATCTGGCAAATGGATGTTAAGACCGCCTTTCTAAATGGTGATTTAGAAGAGTGCGTGTACATGACTCAGCCAGAGGGCTTCGTAGACAGTGGGAGCAGCGGGAAGGTGTGCAAGCTGCTTAAATCCATTTACGGATTAAAGCAAGCATCGCGGAGTTGGAACATCTGCTTTGACGTCGTTATCAAAGAGTTTGATTTCGTCAAAAACCCAGATGAACTTTGTATTTACAAGAAGGTGGCAGAGAGTAAGGTTGTCTTCCTCGTATTGTACGTGGACGACATACTCTTGATTGGAAATGATATTCCTATGCTGCAATCGGTCAAGCTCTTCTTATCACAAAGCTTCTCAATGAAAGATCTTGGTGATGCCTCCTGCATATTGGGGATCAGGATCTATAGAGATAGATCCAAACGGATACTGGGATTGTCCCAATCCAAGTACATTGACACCATACTAAAGAGGTTTAGTATGGAAGAATCCAAGCGTGGGAACTTACCCACGATCTCTGGAGTCACTCTCTCCAAAGAGATGTCTCCCAAGACTGATTTGGAGAGAGCTCGAATGCAAGGGATACCCTATGCTTCAGCTGTAGGCTCTATCATGTATGCGATGCTATATACCAGACCCGATGTTGCATACTCACTAAGTGTAGTGAGCAGGTATCAAGCTGATCCTGGAGAGAGTCACTGGACAGCAGTGAAGAGCATTCTCAAGTACTTACGAAGGACTAAAGAGATGCTCTTGGTGTATGGTAACGGAGAACTCCAAGTGGAGTCCTTTACCGATTCGAGCTTCCAGAGTGATAAGGACGACTCTAAGTCACAGTCGGGATTTGTCTTTACCCTTTACGGAGGGGCGGTTAGCTGGAAGAGTTCCAAGCAGGAAACCGTGGCAGACTCGACGATGGAGGCTGAATACATCGCTGCCAACGATGCTGCCAAAGAGGCTGTCTGGATCAAGAAGTTCATTACTGAACTTAGAGTGGTTCCATCCATTGAGCATCCAATACCTTTATATTGTGATAACAATGGAGCGGTGGCTTTGGCCAAGGAACCCAGGTCCCATCAGCGATCCAGGCATATTCTGAGGCGGTATCACCTGATCCGGGAGATAGTTGATCGCCGGGAGATCGAGGTCAGGAGAGTTGACACGAAGAACAACACAGCGGATCCACTCACGAAGGCCATTCCCCAGATACAGTTTGAGAGACTCTTCGGGATGCTCGGTATGCGATACTACAGCAGCTGGCCCTAGTGCAAGTGGGAGATTGTTAGTTGTATGTATGCCCTAGAGGCCAGCATTGTACAGATGATGTATATTATATTGGATGCTTGGACATATATAGAGATGACTTTCTTGCTTGATATGATAGTATGCTATCTGGTTACTCTTTAACTTAACATGTACACTTGTCTCTTTAAACTGTCTTATAGTTACATGTTGATAAAGCCCTTAGGATGTGTACTTGACTACCTGGACTATGATGCAGATCATACTAGTGGGGACATGGTAGTCCATAAGTACATCCTTCAAGGTCCCTAGTCGTGGGTGTATCGAGACGGGGCATCGATATACCAGTGTAGACTAGCGTATACGTTTCTCGACCCATGAGATGGGCGATGGATGATCCCATATCCATTGGTGTTTGACATCGGAGATGGTATACGGGTGCTCAGTGGAGACTGGGTACACTGGACGGACTCGCCGAGAACTCCCAGATGGTATTATACCTCACGTCAGATGGCAGTTCTCAGGCGACACTTGTACAGGTTAGTCTGTAGACCCGAGATCGTCATAGAGTCTTGTGTGATTCCCACTGTGCTTTGATCTCCACCTTACCACGTCCATGAGGGCGTGCAAAACGGTGGTCTTTGGGTACAGTCCCGAGTCACATGGAGGCAATGAGCGATAGGAGGGGTTTCGTCTCTCTCGGTATTGGGGGTTGATGTTGCGCTGTGCTCGATTGGCCATAACAGGGAAGTCCCTGGCCAGGGCTGATCAGAGATTTGCTGGTAAGTGTTACCAGTAGTTTCTCGACCCGTTATGAGCCTCACATCGGCACGACTTATCGGTTATTAGGGTCTGACGTATACCACCCCTAGACTTGATATGCGACATATCAGACGAACAGACCGGACTGTACGGTAAGTGTTACTGGTTGGATTCACAGGAGTGTGAGCGGGCTAGCTCGTCGATCTTCTGATCGCTCAATACCCGGATGGCCGTTACGTTTAGCAGACCGCTTGCGGCTTGTGGGTGCTTGATATGATCATCATCTGCTACCGGCGTATTGACGAGTCTTTAGAGTCCTACACAGAGGTTTCCTGGCTCAAGCGAAACGAAATAGGAGCGCATATGAGATATGTGCAGGACCGAGAATAATGCGTGTATGTGATACCGCATTTCATTCTCGCGATATATGTTTCGATTGGTTATATTCGATATGACCTAGTTATCGAATCATTGATTCGATAAATCGATACATTGGATTCTAGTCGGTTATGTGCGACATGACCGGATCATTGAATCAAATGTTGATTTAATGATTTAATGTATAATTATATATATTTGATATATTGCATTGCATTAACTAGTATTGGTTCACTTTATATGGATTTTCTCACTTGATGTGCAAGAAGTATATGTGATATACTTTTGTGCACATATTTGTATCATGTTTGATGATACTTGATCATTTTGTTAAGTGTAAAGAATTAAAACCATGGTTAAGTGTTGATTAGGGTTTTGCATATTCATTTATTTATTTATTTGAAAAGGATTATGATGAGAATGGTGGCTTTCTTGGTTTTAAGTTGAAGCTTCATGAAGCTTTGACTTTTGTAACCATTCTTGTCTTCATGCTTAACCCTAACTCATCCAAGTAACCATGGTCTATTCTCTACACTTAACTATAGTTAGCTTATGATAAGTATTGAATTATTATTCATTTTATCTCAACACTTATCATAAAACTAGCTTCATCTTCTCCTTCTTCTTCAAGATAGAAACCTTGATGCCATCAATGGCAACTTGAGTTTTAGTGAGAGAAATCCAATTCTAAAGTGAACCCACCTCCTATTTCTTCACCCTCTACCTCTTGCCAAGTTGTTTTGGGTGTTTTCTTCACAAGTTTCACTACTTTGTGAAGTCGGAGCTTGAACTTGTGATGCCTCGACGTAGATCGTCTTTGACACGAAGCCGACGACCTAGCTCGCCCGTTTCTCCGATGAAGCCGACGATTGAGTTCGGGATTCATGATGGACAGCGAGAGGACACCCACGTGGAGCTAAGGAAGTGGAGAACCGGATCTACAAAGGTTGTAGCATCTAACTTTTAGTTAAGTAGTTAACTAGATTCGTATTTCGCCTAGAATTCTAGCCGACGATCCGTATTAGGGTTTCTCGGCACCCATAAAATTTTAAATTGGCATGGTTGATGCCTTGTGTGACCTCTATAGTGTGCCTAGGAACCCTACAACTATCATGTCGAGCAAGAAAGTAATCTATATATACATGTCCAACCATCCACTATATATATAATGGCCTCTAGGGCATACATATATCCAACAATCTCCCACTTGCACTAAGGCCAATTTTTGGCGTATCACATACCCAACATCTCAAAAAGTCGCTCATGCTGCGGCTGTGGAAGGGCCTTGGTGAATGGATCTGCGATGTTATTCTTTGTATATACTCTCCGAATCTCGATCTCGTGGCGATCTACTATCTCCCGGATCAAATGATATCGCCTTAGGATGTGTCTGAACTTCTGATGGGACCTTGGTTCTTTGGCTAACGCCATAGCCCCATTATTATCACAATACAATGGTATTGGATCAAAAATGGTTGGAACTACTCCTAGTTCCGCGACGAACTTCCTCATCCAGACGGCTTCCTTTGCAACATCATTTACAGCAATATACTCAGCTTCCATCATGGAGTCTGCAACGGTATCCTATTTGGAACTCTTCCAACTAACCACCCCTCCATTGAGGGTAAATACAAACCTTGAGATAGATTTGTTATCATCCTTATCACTTTGGAAGCTGGAATCGGTAAAGGCCTCCATTTGGAGATCCCCATTACCATACACCAAGAACAATTCTTTAGTCCTTCGTAAGTAGTTAAGAATGTTCTTCACTGCTATCCAATGTTTCTCCCCTGGGTTTGATTGATACCTGCTTATTACAGCTAGTGCATAAGCTACATCAGGGCGTGTACATAACATCGCATACATTATAGATCCTACGGCTGAAGCGTAGGGTATAATGCCCATGCGAGCTCTCTCTTCATTAGTCTTCGGACAGAAGTCCCTGGAGAGAGTGATTCCATGACAAGCAGGCAAGGCATCACGCTTGGAATCTTCTATACTAAACCTTTTTAGGATGGTGTCAATGTACATTGATTGGGACAATTCCAATAACCTCTTGGATCTATCTCTATCGATCCGTATGCCCAAAATGCACGGGGCATCACCCATGTCCTTCATGGAGAACCTTTGGGATAAGAATAATTTGACCGATTGTAGTATAAGAATATCATTTCCTATCAAGAGAATGTCATCCACGTACAATACGAGGAATGTGACAGAATTCCCTACAATCTTCTTATAAATGCATTGTTCATCTATATTTTTGATAAAATCCAACTCTTTGATTGCATCATCAAAATAGATGTTCCAGCTCCGTGAGGCCTGCTTCAATCCATAAATGGATTTAAGCAATCTACATGCTTTTCCGCTGCTCCCACTGTCAATGAAGCCCTCTGGCTGATCCATATAAACGCATTCTTCTAAATCACCATTTAGAAATGCAGTTTTAATGTCCATCTGCCAGATTTCATAATCATAGTGAGCAGCAATAGCAAGTAGGATCCGAATGGATTTAAGCATTACTACTGGAGAGAAGGTTTCATCATAGTCCAATTCTGGTCTTTGACGAAAACCTTTCGCTACAAGCCTTGTTTTAAAGGTCTCTACCTGTCCATCTACACCAATCTTTCTCTTAAAGATCCATTTGCACCCAACGGGTTTTATCCCAGGAGGTGCAACGTCCAAATTCCATACTTTGTTGGTGTATATGGACTCCATTTCGGATCTCAAGCCTTCTAGCCACTTCACTGAGTCACTACTCGTGATAGCTTGCTGAAAACTAGTAGGGTCATCATCATCCATGATGCAATCTTCTCTATCACCATCAATGAGAAACCCATAGTATCTCTCTAGTGGGCAAGAAGTTCTACTAGATCTCCGGAGCGGCTGAGGTTCTTAAAGTTCTACTGCAACATCAGCTTCAACCAATTCGTCCTGAGTAATTTGTGTCTCTAGAACCTCTTCAAGTTCTACTGCATTGCCATCAGTACTGTTTGTAAAGATTTCATTTTCCAAAAATGTGGCATGTAGAGAAACAAACACTTTTTGTTCCTCCTTGTGGTAGAATAGATATCCATATGAATGTTTTGGATATCCCATAAATTAACACATGACCGATCGTGTCTCGAGCTTGTCTGGATTCTTCTTTTTGACAAAAGCCGGACAACCTCATATCCTAACTCTTTTAAGAGATGATCTCTTTCCACTCCATATCTCATATTGAGTGGTAGATACGGTCTTGGTTGGAACCCTATTTAACAGATACATTGCTATCTTCAATGCATGCCCCAAAAGGAAAGCGGTAACTCAGCATCACACATCATGGACAGTACCATATCTAATAGGGTACGATTCCTTCATTCTGACACACCATTGTGCTGTGGTGTGTAAGGAGGAGTGAGCTGAGAGAGAATCCCATTCTCTTTTAAGAAGTCTGAAAACTCTGTACTTAAATACTCTCCATCTCGATCTGATCGAAGTTTCTTGATGCTCAAGCCTGTTTGTTTTTCTACTTCAAGTTTATACTCCTTGAATTTCTCGAAAGCTTCGGATTTGTGTTTTAACAAAAACACGTGTCCGAATCTTGAGAAATCATCAGTAAAAGTTATGAAGTATGAAAAACCGGCTCTAACATGTGTAGACATTGGTCCGCATACATCACTATGTGTGAGGCTTAAGAGTTCCACAGCCCTTTCTCCATGTCTAGTAAACGGAGTTTTGGTCATTTTACCTTTGATACAGGACTGACATGTCGCATAAGATTTATATTCAAAAGGATTCAAATATCCATCTTTATGTAGCTTGCTTAGTCTTGTTTCATTAATATGACCAAGTCTACAATGCCAAAGAAAAGCTTCATTTATATCTGAAAACTTTCTTTTATTAGTATGTTCTATATTGAAAACTGTGTGTTGGTTCAGGACGTAAATACCGTTATTCAGTGTACCATAGCCAATCAACACTTGATTTAAGTTAATGTTCATAACATTATTCTGCAACACAAAATGATATCCTTCATTATCCAACAAAGAAACGGATATTATATTACATAGCAAACTAGGTACAAAATAACAAGGGTTCAAAACCAAAATACAACCCGAAGGTAACCCCAGATGATACTCTCCTACGGATACAACATGTACATTAGAACCATTTCCAACCCGCAGAGTATGGTCTCCAGTCTTCAAAACTCTACTGTTTCTCAACCCCTGCATACAATTGCAGATGTGAGAACCAGAACCGGTATCTAATACCTAAGATGCAGAGTTAATTGAAAAACAGTTCTCAGTTACAAACACATCTGAAGCGGAAGCATCAGCATGCTTCTTCTTCTTGAGATCAACAAGATACAAAGCACAGTTATGTTTCCAATGTCCCGACTTGTGGCAGTAAAAACATTCTCCTTTTCCACTTCTCGCGGCCCCAGATATGCCTTTCCCCTTCGCCTTTTTAACTCCACCTTCCGGTTTGGTGGGTTTCTTCTTCTTCTTTCCCTTGGCCTTGGCTTTTGGGATGGAAGAGGAAGATAGCCCATATAACAGAGCCGGAGTTTTCGCTGTCTTAAGCGCGCTCTCTGCACTTCTCAACATATTGAGAAGTTCAGGAAATGATTTCTCTAAATCGTTCATATTGAAATTCACTATGAACGGAGCAAAGGCAGGAGGGAAAGACTGTAGAACAATATCTGTATATTCCTCATTATCCATGGTCCATCCCAGTTCCTCAAGTTCTTCTATAAGACCTATCATCTTCAAAACATGTTCTCCTACTCATGTGCCAGGGGCCATACGCATCTGAAACAACTTTCGAGATGCCTCGTATCGCAAAGTACGAGATTGCTCTTCATACAACTCCTTTGTATGAAAAAAGATGGATTGCACATCCATATTCTCGTGCTATTTCTGATGAATGCTGTCCACAGAAGCAAGCGCGAGCCACTTGGCCGTGTTGCAATCAATATCTCATGTTTTTCGGATCTCCCTATCCGAAACAGATGATTCAGGTCCTAGGACGGGTGGGGCATTGGTAGTGAGGACATATGATACTTTTGTTGGAGATAGTGCCCTCAGAGTCAATTATTAGATCACAGGCACGTGATTGCAATGGTTCAGGGAGGAACTGTCCCAGTAGGACAGTCTTACTCGAGATGAAAGTATGCTATCTGGTTTATCTTTATCATCGTGTACTGCTTTAGGTGACCTGACATGTCACTATTACACGTTGATAGAGCCCCTAGGATTCTTGCTTGACCACCAGCAGTATGAGGGCGATCATATAAGTGGGAGCTGGGGTCTATAAGCACATCCTTAAAAGGTCCCTAGTCATGGGAGTTTCGAGACAGGGCATCGATACTCCAGAGTAGACTAATGTATACAGTCGAGACCCCGACGAGGGGCGGTGGCCGGTCTCACAAGCCACTGGTGTCAGTTTGTTCACCTAAGATGTATACAGGTGCTCATTGGGTTATGAGTACACCGGACAGGACTCGCCGGGAACATGCTAGTTGGTCTTATACCTGACGTCAGATAGCAGTTCCCTGGTGACATGTGTACAGGTTAGTTCATCGACTTGGGGATCATCATTTGTCTCGTGTGAGTTCCCACTGTACTTTGATTACTACCCTACCATGTTCAAAGGAGACGTGCAAACAGGTTTTAGTTGGGTACAGTCCCGAGCCACATGGAGGCAGTGAGCGGATCTTCAGGGGTTCGTCTCTCCCGGTATTGGGGGTGAGGTCGCGCTGTGTCTAGAAGAGCCATTACACAAAGCCCTCGGCCGAGGCAGGAGATTTACTGGTAGGTATTCCAGTAGTATCTCAGGGTGTTCTGGGCTACACTCCGACACGACTTGTACCGCTTTTGGGGGTCTGACTTTTACCAACCCCCTAGGCCCGTCATGCGATGCTCATAGACGAACGGACCGAACTGTACGGATATTGTCACTGACAGGCTCAGTAGGGTGTCAGGATGAGTTCGCTCATCGACGTCCCTTTTGGTCAATACCTGGTAGCCCGTTACGTATTGGCTTATACCTCTGACGTGCTAGTGGTTAAATCCACAACCAAGGTGTTGACGAGTCTTTAGAGTCCCCCACATTCAGTTGCTCAAGTTTTCGGGCGAAACGCTGTAGAGGCCGTATGGAGATATGGCAGGGTTCGATCAGATACGTGCGGTATTGCACGGATCATGATCGAACGGATAATACTAGCCGGCTTTGGTTTAAGCCGGATCCTAGTATAGTACAGTGTAGATTTTGTCTTATTGCATTTGTATTTCGGTCGGAATACAGATGCGGGTGTGTATACACAGTATCGGGGTTTCCTATGATTTATTACGGGACCAGTTTTCTGGAGTTGCCAGTTTGCTTTCCGTTTCGGCCATTTTCATTTGTATCTTTCAATGGCCGAAGATTGGTGGAGGAGGGCTTATTTGCATTTGTGCAAATAAGCGTTTGTGGAGGGTGTTCTTTACATTTTGTTGTATCATGATGGTGAACAATCCCTTGACCATTTGACTTCTTCATCCATCATGGCTTGACTTTTATATGACATGGTTTTTATGATGGTTGTGGTTGAGTGTGGTTTTTGTTTGGTGATCATGTTCTTTCATGATATCATTTTGATTCCCTCATGCATTATTGGTGTGGCCTCTCTCATTTTTTTTCTTTGACACACTCCATTCTCACTCTCCCCTCACTTTGCTTGGCCGGCCATTCCCTCTTGGGGCTTTCCAAATTTTGGATGTGGGAATTGTTGTTGTTTTCATGCCACAAAATTCCCAAGTTCATCAAAAATTCCACTAGTTTGATTCCTCCACCAAAATGGCAACCTCCACTACCCCAAAATGAGACACAAGTTCTACACACCATTCTACAGCAAACCTTGGGCACGTCGGCTCGCCAACTTCGTGCCCGAGTTGCCTCGGTATAGAGGTGGGAGCCCGTAAAAGAAGCCGGCGACGTGGTGCCCTTCCGGCGACGAGGTGGACACCGGAGATTCCGCGGGAGATCGGGACGACGACGAGAAGACCGGAGGACACGGATCACTCAGTATATCTTTCTTCTCCATCTTGTAGTTAGCTAGGACTAGTTAATGGCCCGATCCGGGTTTTAGTGCGCGGTGGTGCCGGTTCAAGAAAATTAAAGTTAACCATCGCTTCCGCATTTGGCCTCGGGATGGAGGCCGGGGCGCCGCCGTGCACTTACAGTGGTATCAGAACCTCGCCATTAACTTAGTCTAGCTTTGTCCAATGTGTTCTACATTTCCGATCGAACAAAAATTCCAAAACCGCGTTTTTTACACACATCAGTTTTCTGTCGAATTTTTTTTGGCTCCAAAATTTTTTCAGTATGTTGCAGAATGATGTGCAGGGAGTTATAATAATTCTGTGAAATTTTTATTGCATGATCTCACTTTTCGACCGCGGAACCGCGGCCAAAGCCATGCTTGGGCCGCGGTTCCGCCGCAGTCTTGACTGTTCATGGCCCCAAAATTTTACAGAATGCTCCTGGGTTGAAAATAGGGATTTTGGAATATTAATTTTGGGCCTAGAATTTCTTGATGTGCTACAGTAGTACTTGGGGGCCCACTTGGTAAAATTTAATCGATCGGATATTTTAAACATATTAGTTCACAGTATTTACATTATATCTGCGACCGTGAATGTCACTTGATCGGTAAATCCTGTCTAACTGCTATAGCCCGGTTAGACGGATTTGCGAACGCGACTTTCACGTTGATGTTCTGTGTTATGCTGTGATGTTGCGGATCGGTCGGTGGGGATAGCCTGGTTGCAGTGGTAGTACTGTTTTGTTGTATTATGTACATTTGATATTGCGGGGCGAGCGTCCGACATGTGGACTGCCGTCACTGCCTGTTTGTATTATTATTTTGAGGCACGACCAGGTTGCGGTCGATGTACCCGTTGTATGTATATTTTACTTTCTGTACTAGGATTACCACAAGGTGGGGTGCACGGATAGCCGGGTTCTAGAGGGCAACAAGCGCGCATCTCATGGCATTGAGACGGAGGGGGCTTCACTCTAGAATTGGTGGGCTGTTCGCCGCACTCGTAGGGGGTACAGATTGACCCAGGAGGGGTGCCCAAGTTACCGGATTCCGTGAAGTGCTGGGTGGTCCATTCACGTTGCTGAAGGGGGCTGCCTCGCTTCAGATTTTGGCGGGTAACTTGCCGCGCCCGTAGGGGTCTAGGATTTCATTGCACAGGCTATCCACACGACCAGCGGAACGTCGGGTTTCAGTAGTGGCTCTGTGAAACCCGGGGATCTCAGATATCTGTATTGTTCTGTGATGTTGCATTTTATCATGCCTTGAGCGAAATATAATATATTGGTATATATATTAGTAGATGTTGTATATGTTTGGAATCCGCGCTAGTCCAGTCCCCGCTCTGTCGTTAGTTAGCTAACCTAACGGGTAATGACGGGACCCAGTGGCGAATGCGGATGGCATATACGTACATCAGTATATTTTCGTTCTTTGTGGTGTGATCAATTGATGGGACTGCATTGATTCGGATCAATGCAAGTTAAAAACAAACCTAATCTGATGTTGTTGGAACACTTTTCAAAAAGCTGTTATTGCAAGGACGTTCACTTTTGTTTTGCATCGTGGTATTCAGTTGGAATATCCTGCTCCTCAGTCGACGAGGCAAGGGCCGAGATCCCTTCACCGGGAGTGACCCCTTGGACAAAAAGTTTGCGTCAGGGCAATAACTTCACTATAGTCGATTACTTTTGCTTTGCACCGTGGTATTCAGTTGGAATATCCTGCACCTCATTCTATGGGGAAAGAGCCGAGATCCCTTCACCGGGAGTGACCTCTTTAGCAACGGTTTTCGTCACTATATTTTTAAAAGCTATCCGTTCCTTCAACGATATCAAGTTCTTTACGTTAAAGGTTTTCGCCAGAAACCATTCGTAGCCCTCCATCATTTCAGTTAAATATTCGATAGTATTCAAGCTATGTATTTTGACCTCATGCCAAGGCATAGTGTTTGGTAGCTGCCGGGTATTTATCTGTTGCATAGATAGATGCATTGGTTTGGGACAGTCGTACTACTATTTTGGCCTACGTCAAGGGTATGTACGGGTGGGTTCAAATTAACCTGGATAATGATGGGCAGAACTTGACATGTGACTTATGATATTTTGACCTCACGCCAAGGTCATAAGAGCATGGGGCAAAAATCACATCGGGAGCTTCTAAAGAAACTGAAACTTGCCAGATATGCGCATACCTTCTGGAGTGTGATGACGTGAGCGGATTCCGTCATGTTATCATACGATGATAGTTGGATCCCGATTCCCACTGATGAGTTAGTTTACTCCTCGGGTGATCCCGACTAATTCTTCTTTCAGGTTTGGAGGAGAATTTGACGGTACAGTGGAAGGTTTCCAGATTAGATAAATTGGTAACCATTCTGATCTAGGTTAGAGTGCACGCTGAGTGTTTCTTTTCTCTCTCTCTTCGGCAGCGACCATTGACCCGACCCTAGACTATGACTCAGTGACCAAGTTGACCGAACCTTCTTAAACACTGGCTTTTGGATTGTCATAGTTGCAAACCTCATTGCCACTCCTACTTTTACCCTTTTCTCCAGGACACCCCGTATTACTACGAACGTCCACTTCCATTGGACAAAACCATAATATGGTTAGATACGAACTCGAAAGAATTTATTCGAGAATGGTTTCAGGTTCTGGAGGAAACGAATAGGACTATTCAGTTGTCTTTTCCTTTTACCTTCTCTCAAGTTGAGAGTACTCCTTGGTTTAGGAGATAGTACACCTATTACGCAAATTGGATAGTCTTCTTCCAAATCTTAGGCTGGTGCCGAACGGTAGGGAATGAAGAAAACCAATTAGCCTAATTATGGTGTACAGAAGGTATTATGTAAAGACAAAGCAAGGGATTAGTAAGAGGGCAAAGTAAATTGCAACTGATATTCATGATCAAACCAGGTATTTCATTACCACTCCCAAATCACCTTTGTATTTCTCCAGGACACTCCGTATCACTACAAAGATCCACAGTTTATTGGATAATCCATCGTATGGTTATATACGAACTCGAAAGGAACTTGTTCCAGTTCGGGGATGGATTCTGGTTCAGGAGAAATAGGAATAAGATTTATTCAGGTGTCTTTTATCTTCACCTTCTCTCGCATTGCGAGTGCTCCTAGGATTAGGACAGTACACCCATTACGCTTATTGGATAGTCTTCTTCCAAACCATAGGCTGGTGCCGAACAGTAGGGAAGGATGAAAACCATTTGGCCTAAAGGGGTGTGCAGAAGGTAATGACTAAAGACATAGAAAGGGATTTGGAGAGGTGGCAAAGAATTATACAGTTACAGTCGTGAATCTGGAAGAGGCATTACTAGGAATACCGGGATACCCCATTGAAACATTTCAATGTTTCAGTTTCACTGTGTACTGTTAAAAGAAAACTGATTTCCCAATTAGTCCTTACTCCAGGGTATGTATTTACCAGGTATGATTCTCACATCTGTATGGTTTTACAGATGATGAGTGGGAGTAAGTTATTGGGAATTGGGTGATCATCCTCATTATATCGGGATTCGTTGTAATCGGTGATATTTGAGGAAATCACCTGGGCTGTTTGCCGGTCGGCAAATATTTGGTTTTGAATATCCGCTGTTATGCACCAATTTCAAATTGATATATCTGTACGTCTATTTTTATAGAGTGAGATATACCTTTTTGAAATTATTTCTATAACATTTACCTATATCAATGGATGGTTAGGTAAAGAGCATTAAACAGCGGTGTAATTCTTCTTAACCATAAGTACAGTTTTCAACCTACGACACACAGTGAATGAGTTATCAGACTCAAGGGACTTATACGGAGTATTGTATGTTGTCCAGGGTCCATCAGGACAGAGGGGTTGGTTCTCGTACTATATTCGGTTTACTTATGACTTCTCTAGCTTTTAGACAGGTGTTTCGTAGAAACACAGGGTCCGAATTTTGAGAAGTTATAGGTATTTGAATAAAGTAGAGAACCAGATATTGCAAGTATCGGGATTCTTCAAAGTGATCGGAGATGTAGATACTTGAGTATGGTATTCAGTTGATAATAGTGATTAAGAGAACTTGCTTCTCTTTCAGGTTACTCATAATTGGAAGCATTCCTAAGTTGAGTATCGATGATCGGCCTCCTTCCATTTAGTTGACATGCACTGGAGACAGCTGCATGATTTGAATCTGGTTCAATTAAATCAGTGCCTCTGGTTCAATATTGGATATAGAACAGTTCATATCTTAACGATGTTAAGGTACGGGGAGTTGTCTGGCTTATGATTAAAACCAGACTCTGGATAACTCAAGGCAAGTTTCTGTAATGGCTGTTTGTGGGTTGACCCAGGCTATGACGAGGGTTGACTTTCTACCATCTGGAAGATCAATAGTGATATTGTTCTAGACTCGCCACAGTTTTAAATAAAATGGATTTTTTCAGAAAACAGTAGTGGGAGTATGGTAGAACTGGAAGTGAATCCAGAACCACAAACGATTACTGAAGATTTCATAGGAACCTAAAGATTCAATCTGGTTTGACATTCCATTGGCCACTCCGCAGATAAGGTGGGTAACCTCAGGCACCCGAGGGGTACTCTGGTAGCCTTAAGGACGGTGACAGGGAGGTTCTTGTTTACCCACACTTGCCATTGCTGTTGTTCCAGGCTGTGAGACCCGGCGAGAGGATGAGTATAGAGTCGTTCTAAACTAGTTTTAGAAGTTTACGTGTATATGACTCTGCCAGAGAGTTGTCGTGGTCAGTGGGAGCAGCGGAAGCATTGGTGGACAGGTGGCTTATGTCTATTTATAGACTAAAGCAGATATAGCGGAGATAGATCATCTATTTCTGATGTGACAGTCATAGGTTTGACTTCATCAGAATAGGGGATGGATCAGTTGAGAAGGTAGTAGGGTGTGATGTCCTGGTATTTGGATGACATACACAGAGTAGGAAGTGATATTCCTATACTACAATCGGTTATACTTTGGTCGTCACACAGTGGTTTCTCCACATGGGACTTGGACATTAAATCAAACATACTGGTTACTAGATCTATGGTTTTAAATCTAGATTTGTGTGGTTTCCCAATTAAGGGTACTTAGACAGCATTCTAAGAGTATTTAGAATGGATGACTCTTGGCACGGTAGTGTACCTGCAGGTGATGGAGTCACCCTCTCTAAAGGTGTCTTACAGACTAAAGGGGAGAGGGATGTGCATGATTGGCAGATCACTTGCTCAGGCAATTGAGTCAATCATGAGATGTCAAGTACCACACCAGATGTTGTTCTTGCACTAGATGCAATAAGTTGATGTTGATCCAATCCTGGAGAAACAGTCGGAAGCAGTTTTAGAACATAAGTGGGTGTTCTAGGGATATGATAACGACAGCCCCATTCGGGAGACAGTTATCATTCCAGGCTTCCAAGGTGCCATGGACGACAAGGAGGTTGTCAGAGTTATAGTTTTTCTTCTGACGAGGGGCAGTATTTTGGACAGGTGGTCCAAAGCAATACTGAGAGAGGCATGGCGCAGGATACTGATTAAGTTCAGTTGACGATACAGTCTAAGAAGTTTGGATTTGGAGTTCATTTATGAGCTAGGACCCATCAGACATCCAGACACATTCTAAGACAGGTATTGCTCATTTCGGGAGATTGCTTTCTCCGCGAACTTGAGATATAGAGAGACATAGAAAGAAACATCAAAGCAGATCCACTCACTGAGGCTATTCCTCGAACGCAATAGTTTCGCAAACGAGCTTTGTGAGACTGACTAGTAGAGGAGTTGGGTGTTCGGTATCACACGGGCTGTGAGTATGCGACATCGCAATAATTAGCCTTGAGTGCAAGTAGGAGATTGTTGGTGATAGTGCCCTCAGAGTCAATTATTGGATCACAGGCACGTGATTGCAATGATTGAGGGAGGACCTGTCCCAGTAGGACAGTCTTACTCGAGATGATAGTATGCTATCTGGTTTATCTTTATCATCGTGTACTGCTTTAGGTGACCTGACATGTCACTATTACACGTTGATAGAGCCCCTAGGATTCTTGGTTGACCACCAGCAGTATGAGGGCGATAATACAAGTGGGAGCTGGAGTCTATAAGCACATCCTTAAAAGGTCCCTAGTCATGGGAGTTTCGAGAGAGGGCATCGATACTCCAGAGTAGACTAGTGTATACAGTCGAGACCCCGACGAGGGGTGGTGGCCGGTCTCACAAGCCACTGGTGTCAGTTGGTTCACCTAAGATGTATACAGGTGCTCATTAGGTTATGAGTACACCGGACAGGACTCGCCGGGAACATGCTAGTTGGTCTTATACCTGACGTCAGATAGCAGTTCCCTGGTGACATGTGTACAGGTTAGTTCATCGACCTGGCGATCGTCATTTGTCTCGTGTGAGTTCCCACTGTACTTTGATTACTACCCTACCACGCTCAAAGGAGACATGCAAACAGGTTTTAGTTGGGTACAGTCCCTAGCCACATGGAGGCAGTGAGCGGATCTTCAGGGGTTCGTCTCTCCCGGTATTGGGGGTGAGGTCGCGCTGTGTCTAGGAGAGCCATTACACGAAGCCCTCGGCCGAGGCAAGAGATTTACTGGTAGGTATTCCAGTAGTATCTCAGGGTGTTCTGGGCTACACTCCGACACGACTTGTACCGCTTTTGGGGGTCTGACTTTTACCAACCCCCTAGGCCCGCCATGCGATGCTCATAGACGAACGGACCGGACTGTATGGATATTGTCACTGACAGGCTCAGTAGGGTGTCAGGATGAGTTCGCTCATCGACGTCCCTTTTGGTCAATACCTGGTAGCCCGTTACGTATTGGCTTATACCTCTGACGTGCTAGTGGTTAAATCCACAACCAAGGTGTTGACGAGTCTTTAGAGTCCCCCACATTCAGTTGCTCAAGTTTTCGGGCGAAAAGCTATAGAGGCCGTATGGAGATATGGCAGGGTTCGATCAGATACGTGCGGTATTGCACGGATCAGGATCGGACGGATATTACTAGCCGGCTTTGATTTAAGCCGGATCCTAGTATAGTACAGTGTTGATTTTGTCTCATTGCATTTGTATTCGGTCAGAATACAGATGCGGGTGTGTATACACAGTATCGGGGTTTTCCTGTGATTTATTATGGGACCAGATTTCTGGAGTTGCCAGTTTTCTTTCCGTTTCGGCCATTTTCATTTGTATCTTTCAATGGTCGAAGATTGGTGGAGGAGGGCTTATTTGCATTTGTGCAAATAAGCGTTTGTGGAGGGTGTTCTTTACATTTTGTTGTATCATGATGGTGAACCATCCCTTGACCATTTGACTTCTTCATCCATCATGGCTTGACTTTTATATGACATGGTTTTTATGATGGTTGTGGTTGAGTGTGGTTTTTGTTTGGTGATCATGTTCTTTCATGATATGATTTTGATTCCCTCATGCATTATTGGTGTGGCCTCTCTCATTTTTTTCTTTGACACACTCCATTCTCACTCTCCCCTCACTTTGCTTGGCCGGCCATTCCCTCTTGGGGCTGTCCAAATTTTGGACGTGGGAATTGTTGTTGTTTTCATGCCACAAAATTCCCAAGTTCATCAAAAATTCCACTAGTTTGATTCCTCCACCAAAATGGCAACCTCCACTACCCCAAAATGAGACACAAGTTCTACACACCATTCTACAGCAAACCTTGGGCACGTCGGCTCGCCAACTTCGTTCCCGAGTTGCCTCGGTATAGAGGTGGGAGCCCGTAAAAGAAGCCGGCGATGTGGTGCCCTTCCGGCGACGAGGTGGACACCGGAGATTCCGCGGGAGATCGGGACGACGACGAGAAGACCGGAGGACACGGATCACTCGGTATATCTCTCTTCCCCATCTTGTAGTTAGCTAGGACTAGTTAATGGCCCGATCCGGGTTTTAGTGCGCGGTGGTGCCGGTTCAAGAAAATTAAAGTTAACCATCGCTTCCGCATTTGGCCTCGGGATGGAGGCCGGGGCGCCGCCATGCACTTACAGCTTTATCATATGTGAATGGAATGTTCAAGTTCCTCAACCATTCTTTATAATTCGGTCCAGTCAGTTTTTTTCTCTAAAAGAAGTTTAAGTCTTGTCATCAGTATCTGCCATTAGGAGAGAGAAAAGAATACACTCAGCGAAATGCTCTTGCAAAGAATTAGATTGGTTATTATCTTATCTAATCGATGTCTCTTACTGCTTTTATCGAATTTTCTTTCAAAACCTTAAAAGAAAACTAGCCAGGATTAATTACATTCTACAATTTCGGTAACCGGTCAGCCAGACTAGTGTCGGTACTTTGAGGGAGGTTCCCCATGCTTTCGCACGGACCTAATTAAAATAAACCTTGTTTTCCCAGAGGTCATTGTAGGGATGCTAGGCACACGCATAAAGGTCTACGAGGCATCAACCATGCCCGATTAAAATTTTAGCCGTACCGAACAACCCAAAGCCGGATCTTTAAACTAGAGTTTATGCGAAACTAAGCATGTTAAACACTTTAACATTAAGTGAGAGGGATTACAACCTTTTTAGATCTGGTCCTTCACTTCTTAAGCTCCGTGTTGAGGTCCCTTCGCTGCGATCATCATGTTCCGGACTCTCGAGAGGCTCCACGAAGAGAAAGATGCAGTCTTGCTTCCGATCTTCGATAACATAGATGATCTACCTTGAAGTTTCATTAACACAAGCTAACACTCATAATATGAAGTGAACACCCTCATCTAAATGGCAAGGATAGATGAGGATGATGAAGTAGGATTATTGCTCTCTTTTATTTTCATTTATTTACTCACTCATTTTTCATCACAAATAAAAAGCAAGAAAGCTTTGCAAAAGGAGGAAGAAGAAGAAGAATAGTTATCCATTCTTATTTGTGATGAATAATGAAAGGATTAATATGATGAAATAATGCAACCATGGTTGACTAAACCATTGTAGAGAATTAACCAAGGGCTAGGGTTTGGGTTGGGTTAAGTATGAGTCATAGATAAATATCAACACAAATATCTTTATCATGACAAAAAGAAACCTTCTAGAATCTACTAGAAGTCATAACCCTAATCCAAACCCTAATCATGTTTAAACTCCACTAAACATGTTGCATTAGTTATCATATCATGTTACAATATTATATATAACATATATAATATTTATCGTAACATAATAAAATAATACAATTAACATATATCGCATATATATCAATGTATTATCCGAGTGAGAAAAAGAATCTTTTAGTGAGCTAATATTAGTTAATGTAATTTAATAAATCATATATATTATTATACATTAAATTATCGAATTAACACTTGATCCGACAATCCGGCTATATCGCATATAACCGACTAATATTTATCCGTACCGATTCATCGAATCAACACTTGATCCGATGACCCGGCTGATATCAAATATCACAAGAATATAATACGGTATCCCATATCGCATTATCCTCGGTCCCGCACAAATCACATATGTGCCCCTACTCTATTTTGCCTGAGTCAAGAAATCTCTGTGTTGGACTCTAAAGAATCGTCAATACGCCGGCAGTAGGTAATGATCATATCAAACACCCACAAGCTGCAAGCGGTCAGCTAAACGTAACAGCCACCGAGGTATTGAGCGCTCAGAAGATCAACAAGCAAGCCTGTACATTCTCCTGTGAATCCAAACAGTAACACTCCTGTACAGTCCGGTCTCGTCGTCTGATATATTGCATATCTCGCCTACGGGTGGTAAACGTCAGATCCTAGTAGCTCGATAAGTCGTGTCGATATGAGGTCTATAACAGTTCGAGAAACTACTGATAACACATACCAGTAGATCTCAGCAACCCTGGCATGGGATTTCCGGTTATATCCAATCGAACATAGCACAACATCAACTCCCTATACCGGGAGAGACGAATCCCCTCCTATCGCTCATTGCCTCCATGTGATTCGGGACTGTACCCAAAAGCCACCTTTTTGCACGCCCTCTTGGACGTGGTATGATGGAAATCAAAGCATGGTGAGAATTACATAAGACTCTATGACGATCTCGGGTCAACAGACTACTCTGTACTAGTGTCACCGGAGAACTGCCATCTGACGTGAGGTATAATACCATCTGGGAGTTCTCGGCGAGTCCGTCCAGTGTACCCAGTCTCCACTGAGCACCCGTACACCATCCTTGATGTCAAACACCGATGGATATGGGATCATCCATCGTCTATCATATGGGTCAAAATGCGTATACGCTAGTCTACTCTGGTGTATCGATGCCCTGTCTCGATACACCCTCTACTAGGAACAGTTATAGGATGTACTCGTCAACTACCGTGGCCCCACTAGTATGATCTCATCATAGTCCCAGTAGTCGAGTACATATCCTAAGGATTTATCAACATGTAATATAGAGACAATCAGAATACATGTTAAGATAAAGTACAACCAGATAGCATACTATCATGTCGAGCAAGAAAGTCATCCCTATATATGTCCAAGCATCCATTACAATATACATCGTATGTACAGTAATGGCCTCTAGGGCATACTTATAACTAACAATCTCCCACTTGCACTAGGGCCATCTGTTGTGGTATCACATACCCAACAATTAGCTGCGGTTGAAGTATCTCATACTCAACCATCCCATAAAAGTCTCTACTGGGAAAAAAGCCTTCGTGAGTGGATCCGCGTTGTTGTCCTCTGTGTCTACTCTCCTAACCTCGATCTCTCTGGAGATCAACCATCTCCATGATCAGGTGATACTGCCTAAGAATTATATCTGGATTTCTGATGGGACGGTAGTTCCTTGGCTAAAGCCACAACTCCATTGTCACACAATGGTAGGAACGAAATTCATCTCATGAACTTATATGTATCCAGACTGCCTCTTTGGTAGCATCTTTGGTAAAGATGTATCATGCCTATAATCGTCTAGTAAGTCACGGTATCTAGCTTGGAACTCTTCCAACATACCGTCCCTCCACTGAGGGTATAGACAATGCCTGCGACTGACATTTAGTCGTCCTTATCACCCTGGAACCTTTCCAGTGATTCTCCCCAGGATCGATTGATACCATCTCACTACAAATAGTGAGTATCCTAACATCCAATTAGATCTATCTCATAGATCCAAAACCCAGGATTTAAGAGGTATCATTTTGATCCTATATGGATAATCCTTGTGATAAGCGGAGATTGACCGAGCGTAGCATAGGAAACTCCTTCCCTATCAAGAGTATGTCATCCACGTACTCTACGAGGATCACCACCATACTTTCTACCACCTTTTTGTATATACAAGGTTCATCTACCATTTTGATGAAGTCAAACTCTTTGACTATCACATCAAAACAGACGTTTCAACTCCGCGATGCCTGCTTTATCCTATAAAGCATCTTGTACACGTTTCCGCTGCTCTCACTGTCTACGAAGCCTTCTGGCTGTGTACTTGTAGACGCTCTCTTCTAAAACATCATTTAGAAAAGCTGTCATGACACCCAACCACCAGATATCGTAGTCATGGTATGTAGCCGTGGCAAGTAGGATCTGAATGGACTTAAGCATAGCTCTGAAAGTCTCAACTTTTCCATGTACACCAAGTAATCTTCTCAAGATATACTTGCACCTGATGGGGATTTAACCCTTCAGATAAAGCAACCAAAGTCCATACTTTGTTGGTGTATAAGAATTCCATCTCAGATCGCTAAGCATCCAGCCATTCTTACAGAGTCCCACTCCTGATGGCCAGCTCGAAAATAGTTGGGTCATCATCTCATGATGCAATCCTCGCTCCCACTGTCATAGAGAAACCGAAGTATCTCTCTGGTGGGTGAAGAACCCTACTAGATCGGCGGAGAGGCTGAGGTTCGTTGGAAACTACTGAATCCTTTGGTTCTACCAAATCATCAGCTGCAGTTTGTATAGCTGGAACTACTTCCAGTTTTACAGAGCTGACCTTTCCTCGAGCTTGTCCGGACTTTGCTTTTAGACACAGGCCGGACAACCCCAAATCTTAGAAAAGTTAAGATATGGGCTCTTCCCTTTCCATATCACATATGAAGTGGTAGGCAACTGATTTGATTTGAACCCTATTCAATAAGTATGCAGCTTCTCAAGTGCATAACTCCTAAAAGGAAATAGGAAACTCAGTAGTACTCATCATAGAGCACACCATATCACATAGGGTTCTTTTGCTCCGCCTCGATATACCATTGTGCTATGGTGTATACGGAGGAGTAATGCTGAGAGAGAATCTCATTCTCCTTTAGAATAGTCCAGGAATCCCGTGCTCAAGTATTCTCCTCCCTGATCACATCAAAGGACATAATACTTTTACCCGTATTTTGGTTCTCTACTTCCAACTTATATTCTGTGAATATCTCAAAAGGTTCGGACTTGTGTTTCAACAGGAACATATGTTTGAATCTTGAGAGATCATCAGAGAATGTAATGAAGTACAAAGAACTGGTCTTGGCATGTGTAGACAGGGGGCCATCATACATCAGCATGTATCAATCCCAAGAGTTCACTAACTCTTTCTCTGTTTCCAATAAACAGAGCTGTGGTCATCTTATCTTTGTGACATGACCGGCAAGTTCCACAAAATGTAAATTCAAAAAAAATTTAAATATGAATCTTTATGTAACTTAGCTAGTCGGGTCGCATTGATATGACCTAGTCTATAATGCCTCAAGAAGGATCCGTTCATTTCTGAACTCTTCCTCTAGTGTGTGTTCTGTATACTAAGAACTGTGGTTTGATTTAGAACGACAATGCTTTTAGATAACGTGCATGAACCGATCAACTCTTGATATGGGAAATGTTCAAAACATTATCCAACAATACAAAATTATATCCGTTCTTTACTAATAAAGAAACTGATATGATGTTGTATATCAGGTTCGGTATCTAATAACATTCGTTCAGAATCAATGTATTCTGGTAATACAGGGTGACAGTGACCAACAGACTTGGCTGCAACACTTGCACCGTTTTCTGTCTCATGAAACTTATCACCCGTTCTCAGTTCTCTACCTATCTGTAGCCCATGTAACAAATTACATATACGGGATCCTGATCCGGTATCTCATACCCAGGACGTAAAGGACATTGAGAAACAGTTCTCTGTAATGAACATACCCGAAGATGATGCATCAATATGCACTATCTTCATTTGGGCGGCACGGGAAATCTGGTATTCCCCAATTTCCTGCTCTGTCTTATAACAATTATAAGTTGGAGCGGGACCAACGTTCCCCAGCTCAGTATAACAAGCGGGTTCGGTCAATACATCCGTATTATTATCTTGATTAAGGCGTGATATGGTCGCTACCTGGAGAGAGAGAGAAGAAAACACTCAGCGTATGCTCTTTGCAAGATTAGATTGGTTATCTAATATATCTAATCAGGATGTCTCCCACTGTTTTAATCAAATCTTCCTTCAAACCCTAAATGGAAAGACTAGCCGGGATTAATTACACGCTACAAGTTCGCCAATCTTTCAGCCAGGCCAGTGTCGGTACTTTGAGGGAGGTTCCCCGTGCTTTCGCACGGACCTAATTAAAGTAAACCTCGTTTTCCCAGAAACGTAACCCCGTTAACACCTTTCTAGACACCTACTTGATCAGCTAATTGTAATGTGTAAAACTCTCCCAGGAGTAACTCTTACTCGCAGCGGGTATCGGGATCCAACTATCTCATAGAAGGTATGCAATCTTATTGCAAATTTCAATACTTGAAATTCCCAATAATATTTTACCCCTAGCGTCCTATGACCTTGACGAATGCCAACAAACCATAGGCTACTAGTCAAGTTCAACCCGTCATTTCCTGATTGAATTAAATCCACCCGCACGACCCTTGACGAATGCCAACAAAGTCGCACGACTACCCTAACTCAATCTGCATCATATGCATAAGCAGATAAGCATAAATAGCTACCGCACACTATGCCTTGACGAAAGCCAACAAACGCAACACGAATACTATGAAGTACTTATCTGAAATGACGGAGGGCTACGACAGATTTTTAAGAAAACCTTTTGCATAATGAACTTGATATCGTTGTAGAATCGAGTGATTTTAAATAGAGTGTTTTTGAGGCTTTTCTATTTTGCTAAAGGGGTCACTCCCGGTGAAGGGATCGTCGACCCTTTCCTCATCGAATAAGGTGCAGCGTATATCATATATACCACTATGCAAAGCAAGAACTATTGAAGCAATCAAAAGACAAACCGAGTTTGTAGCATCTGCTAGTTTCACTAAAGAGGTCACTCCCGGTGAAGGGATCTCGGCTCTTTCCTTATCGAATAAAATGCTGGATGTTCTACAAGGAACACCGCTATGCAAAGCAAGAACTAGAGCTACCAGTTTTTAAACAAGTTTCTACAACATCTTAGGTTTCTTTTATTTCATTAATCTCATTAATGAAGTCCCATTTTAATATGCTTCACAAGCATCACATTTGAAACGAAATCTGCAATATAACATATATCTAATATATATAATATAAACATTCGTCTCAGGAAGTAATATGATCTCATCACAGAACATTGCAGCAGAAGAACATATATGAAATATTGGATATACTAGGACATCCGTGTTTTCAATACGAGCCTGTATAAAACACGGATTCCACTATCGCGATGAATTGCCAAACCCACATCCCTAGACCCCTACGAGAGCGGCAAGCAACACTGCCAAATCCAAGATTAGGAGACCCGGTCTCGACTCCTCGAGATGGTCTCCCACTGGACCCTAGAACCTGGTTACTTATGCTTCCCTCCTTGGGTCTACCTAATGCGGAAAAGTAAATAATATACAACGGTGACATCATCCTCAGCCCGGAAGTGCCCCAATAAAAGAATATTACATACAAATGAATTTTACATGAATGAAAAAGAAAAAACTCTCATCTCACATAAAAACCCCGGCTATTCAAAACGCGACGATCGAATATAACATATCACAGCAACAAATAATATCTCATATCATCAACGTAAGCAAGTATGCATATCCCGATTGTCGTTGATGTATAGCAACGAAGACGGCGATACACCACATACTACGCTTACGGTCACAGAAAAGAAAGTGTAAAACTACAACAGTTGGAATCCGCAACCTCCTTAGACATCGCATGCCTAACCAAATGAATTCCTTAGACATCGCATGCCTAACAATTATAAACCTCGTATTTTAGTCTCATTATCGAAAACTCTTTTCAATATTAAGTCGGGCAATTCAACAAGATTACCGACGTCCTGATCGAATGCTCGTCGCAAACTTTAGTAGACGGCCACACTCCCGGATGCCGTCGACGAAGTGCACTAAGGCGGAACACCGCTGCCGCGAGCACCCGAACGGATGCTTTCGGCGACGAGGTTCTCCTACAGTCACTTGGTCGGGGCTATGGGGCGTGGCTATCTATTAAGTTTACCCGGCGAGTATCCGCGTACGCTACGTGATTGCGACGGACTTTTGATCACATCAAAATTCTGTGGCAATCGATCAATTGAGAGTAAACTGCTAGATTTATAACATTCAAATTAGTTATCTCATAACTACATGTGGATTCCAAATATTGTATCACATTCCAGATAAATAGACAATGTTAAACTTTCCGATCGAATAATCAAACACCCAAGATTTCCCCAATATATCTCAACACTTGAAATCAGTTTAAAAACATCCATCACATGCCACGGTACCAATGGTCCAGCCGTAGAAGGGTCAAGCCAACGCCTCATATATGGCATGCCGATCTCGGCTCAACAGACTACTCTGTACCAGTGTCACCAGAGAACTGCCATCTGACGTAAGGTATAATACCATCTGGGAGTTCTCGGCGAGTCCGTCCAGTGTACCCAGTCTCCACTGAGCACCCGTATATCATCTCTGATGTCAAACACCAATGGATATGGGATCATCCATCGCCCATCTGTATGGGTCGAGAAGGTATACGCTAGTCTACTCTGGTATATCGATACCCTGTCTCGATACACCCACGATTAGGGACCTTGAAGGATGTACTTATGGACTACCCTGTCCCCACTAGTATGATCCGCATCATAGTCCAGGTAGTCAAGTACACATCCTAAGGGCTTTACCAACATGTAACAGAGAGACAATCAGTGTACACGTTAAGGTAAAGAGCAACCAGATAGCATACTATCATGTCGAGCAAGAAAGTCCTCCCTATATATATCCCAGCATCCACTACAATGTACATCCAATATACAGTAATGGCCTCTAGGGCATACATATAACTAACAAGATGCAGTCTTGCTTCCGATCTTCGATAACATAGATGATCTACCTTGAAGTTTCATTAACACAAGCTAACACTCATAATATGAAGTGAACACCCTCATCTAAATGGCAAGGATAGATGAGGATGATGAAGTAGGATTATTGCTCTCTTTTATTTTCATTTACCCACTCATTTTTCATCACAAATAAAAAGCAAGAAAGCTTTGCAAAAGGAGGAAGAAGAAGAAGAATAGTGATCCATTCTTATTTGTGATGAATAATGAAAGGATTAATATGATGAAATAATGCAACCATGTTGACTAAACCATTGTAGAGAATTAACCAAGGGCTAGGGTTTGGGTTGGGTTAAGTATGAGTCATAGATAAATATCAACACAAATATCTTTATCATGACAAAAAGAAACCTTCTAGAATCTACTAGAAGTCTTAACCCTAATCCAAACCCTAATCATGTTTAAACTCCACTAAACATGTTGCATTAGTTATCATATCATGTTACAATATTATATATCATATATATAATATTTATCGTACCATAATAAAATAATACAATTAACATATATCGCATATATATCAATGTATTACCCGAGTGAGAAAAAGAATCTTTTAGTGAGCTAATATTAGTTAATGTAATTTAATATATCATATATATTATTATACATTAAATTATCGAATCAACACTTGATCCGACAATCCGGCTATATCGCATATAACCGAGTAATATTTATCTGTACCGATTCATCGAATCAACACTTGATCCGATGACCCGGCTGATATCAAATATCGCGAGAATATAATACGGTATCTCATATCGCATTATCCTCGGTCCCGCACATATCACATATGTGCCCCTACTCCGTTTTGCCTGAGTCAAGAAACCTCGGTGTTGGACTCTAAAGAATCGTCAATATGCCGGCAGTAGGTGATGATCATATCAAACACCCACAAGCTGCAAGCGGTCAGCTAAACGTAACAGCCACCCAGGTATTGAGCGCTCAGAAGATCAACAAGCAAGCATGTACATTCTCCTGTGAATCCAAACAGTAACACTCCCGTACAGTCCGGTCTCATCGTCTGATATGTTGCATATCTCGCCTATGGGTGGTAAACGTCAGACCCTAGTAGCTCGATAAGTCGTGTCGATATGAGGTCTATAACAGTTCGAGAAACTACTGATAACACATACCAGTAGATCTCAGCAACCCTGGCCAGGGATTTCCGGTTATAGCCAATCGAACACAGCACAACATCAACTCCCTATACTGGGAGAGACGAATCCCCTCCTTTCGCTCATTGCCTCCATGTGATTCGGGACTGTACCCAAAAGCCACCTTTTCGTTGGAGATAGTGCCCTCAGAGTCAATTATTGGATCACAGGCACCTGATTGCAATGATTGAGGGAGGACCTATCCCGGTGGGACAGTCTTACTCGAGATGATAGTATGCTATCTGGTTTATCTTTATCATCGTGTACTGCTTTAGGTGACCTGACATGTCGCTATTACACGTTGATAGAGCCCCTAGGATTTTTGCTTGACCACCAGCAGTATGAGGGCGATCATATTAGTGGGAGCTGGGGTCTATAAGCACATCCTTAAAAGGTCCCTAGTCATGGGAGTTTCGAAACAAGGCATCGATACTCCAGAGTAGACTAGTGTATACAGTCGAGACCCCGACGAGGGGCGGTGGCCGGTCTCACAAGCCACTGGTGTCAGTTGGTTCACCTAAGATGTATACAGGTGCTCATTGGGTTATGAGTACACCGGACAGGACTCGCCGGGAACATGCTAGTTGGTCTTATACCTGACGTCAGATAGCAGTTCCCTGGTGACATGTGTACAGGTTAGTTCATCGACCTGAGGATCGTCATTTGTCTCGTGTGAGTTTCCACTGTACTTTGATTACTACCCTACCACGCTCAAAGGAGACGTGCAAACAGGTTTTAGTTGGGTACAGTCCCGAGCCACATGGAGGCAGTGAGCGGATCTTCGGGGGTTCGTCTCTCCCGGTATTGGGGGTGAGGTCGCGCTGTGTCTAGGAGAGCCATTACACAAAGCCCTCGGCCGAGGCAGGAGATTTACTGGTAGGTATTCCAGTAGTATCTCAGAGTGTTCTGGGCTACACTCCGACACGACTTGTACCGCTTTTGGGGGTCTGACTTTTACCAACCCCCTAGTCCCGCCATGCGATGCTCATAGACGAACGGACCGGACTGTACGGATATTGTCACTGACAGGCTCAGTAGGGTGTCAGGATGAGTTCGCTCATCGACGTCCCTTTTGGTCAATACCTGGTAGCCCGTTACGTATTGGCTTATACCTCTGACGTGCTAGTGGTTAAATCCACAACCAAGGTGTTGACGAGTCTTTAGAGTCCCCCATATTCAGTTGCTCAAGTTTTCGGGCGAAACACTGTAGAGGCCGTGTGGAGATATGGCAGGGTTCGATCAGATACGTGTGGTATTGCACGGATCAGGATCGAACGGATAATACTTGCCGGCTTTGGTTTAAGCCGGATCCTAGTATAGTACAGTGTAGATTTTGTCTCATTGCATTTGTATTTCGGTCGGAATACAGATGCGGGTGTGTATACACAGTATCGCGGTTTTCCTGTAATTTATTACGGGACCAGTTTTCTGGAGTTGCCAGTTTGCTTTTCGTTTCGGCCATATTTCTTTGTATCCTTCATTGGCCGAAGATTGGTGGAGGAGGGCTTATTTGCATTTGTGCAAATAAGCAATATGGAGTTTTGTGTCATGATGGTTTCATGATGGAGCCCCATCCTTTGACCTTCTATGGTTCATGATTGCTTGACTTTTTGTAGCAATCATGGTTGTTGATTAGTTGGTGGAGTGTGGTTTTGTTAGTGATCATTGCTTGACTTTGGAGTCATCATGCTTTTGGTGATGGTTGAATATGATAACCATTTTCCTTTTACTTGATTATTCTTGTGGCTATCCTTTTTCACTCTCTCCCTCTCTCATTCTCACTCTCCCCATTCACCATGGCCGGCCATCATATGGAAGGGGGCTGTCCAAAATTTTGTTCAAAGGGATTTCATCTCTTTTGGCTTTGGAAAAATCATATAGCTCCACAAAAATTCCATGTATCCTCCCTCCACCAAAAATGGCACCTTCATGAACCCCAAAATGAGACATAGCTCACCACACCATTCTACAGCAAACCTTGGGTACGTCGGCTCGCCAACTTCGTGCCCGAGTTGCCTCGGTATAGAGGTGGGAGCCCTTAAAAGAAGCCAGCGACGTGGTGCCCTTCCGGCGACGAGGTGGAGACCGGAGCTTCCGCGGGAGATTGGGACGACGACGAGAAGACCGGAGGACACGGATCAGTCGGTATATCTCTCTTCCCCATCTTATTGTTAGCTAGGACTAATTAATAGTTCGATCCGGGTTCTAGTGCGCGGTGGTGCCGGTTCAAGAAAAATTAAAGTTAACCATCGCTTCCGCATTTGGCCTCGGGATGGAGGCCGGGGCGCCGCCGTGCACTTACAGTGGTATCAGAGTCTCGCCATTAATATAGTCTAGCTTTGTCTAATGTGTTTTACATTTCCGATCGAACAATTTTCCGAAAACCGTATTTTTCTGCACATCAGTTTCTGTCGAAATTTTTTGAAGTCTAAAAATTTTTCAGGTTGTTTCAGAATGATGTGTAGGACAATCTAAGAGTTCTGGAAAAATTTGGTCTCGTGAACAGTCTAAACGACCGCGGAACCGCGGCCAAACCCATGCTTGGGCCGCGGTTCCGCCGCGACTTGAACTGATCAGTGTACCAAAATTTTCCAGAAAGCTCCTGAGTTGAAAATATGGGTTTTGGAATATTAATTTTGGGCCCAGAATTTCTTGATGTGCTACAGCAGTACTTGGGGCCCACTTGTTATAATTTTGATCGATCGGATATTATAAACACATTTGTTCACAGTATTTACATTATATCTGCGACCGTGAATGTCACTTAATCGGTAAATCCTGTCTAACTGCTATAGCTCGGTTAGACGGATTTACGAACGTGACTTTCACGTTGATGTTATGTGTATTGCTGTGATGTTGCGGATCGGTCGTGGGGGATAGCCTAGATGCAATGCTAGTACAGTTTTTTGGTTGTATTATGTACATTTGATATTGCGGGGCGAGCGTCCGACATGTGGACTGCCGTCACTGCCTGTTTGTATTATTATTTTAGGGCACGGCCAGGTTGCGGTCGATGTACCCGTTGTATGTATATTTTACTTTCTGTACTAGGATTGCCCCGCGGAGGGGTGCACGGATAGCCAGATTCTAGAGGGCAACAAGCCCGCATCTCTTGGCATTGAGACGGAGGGGACTTCACTCTAGAATTGGCGTGCTTTTCGCCGCACTCGTAGGGGGTACAGGTTGACCCACGAGGGGTACCCAAGTTACCGGATTCCGTGAAATGCTGGGTGGTCCATTAACGTTGCTGAAGGGGGCTGCCTCGCTTCAGGTTTTGGCGGGTAACTTGCCGCGCCCGTAGGGGTCTAGGATTTCATTGCTCAGGCTATCCACACAACCAGGGGAAAGTCGGGTTTCAGTAGTGGCTCTGTGAAACCCGGGGATCCCAGATATCTGTTTTGTTCTGTGATGCTGTACATTTCTGTGATGTTGCATTTTATCACGCCTTGAGCGAAAATTATATATTGGTATATATATTAGTAGATGTTGTATATGTTTTGCATCCGCACTAGTCCAGTCCCCGCTCTGTCGTTTGTTAGCTAACCTAACGGGTAATGACGGGACCCAGTGGCGAATGCGGATGGCATATACGTACGTCATATTATTTTTGTTCTTTGTGGTGTGATCAATTGATGGGACTGCGTTGATTCGGATCAATGCAAGTTAAAAACAAACCTAATATGATGTTGTTGGAACACTTTTCAAAAAGCTGTTATTGTAAGGACGTTCACTTTTGTTTTGCATCGTGGTATTCAGTTAGAATATCCTGCTCCTCAGTCGACGAGGCAAGGGCTGAGATCCCTTCACCGGGAGTGACCCCTTGGACAAAAAGTTTGCGTCAGGGCATTAACTTCACTATAGCCGATTACTTTTGCTTTGCACCGTGGTATTCAGTTGGAATATCCTGCACTTCATTCTATGGGGAAAGAACCGAGATCCCTTCACCGGGAGTGACCTCTTTAGCAAAGGTTTTCGTCACTATATTTTTCTAAAAAGCTATCCGTTCTTTCAACGATATCAAGTTCATTACGTTGAAGGTTTTCGCCAGAAACCATTCGTAGCCCTCCGTCATTTCATATGGGTAGTCAATAGTATTCAAGCTGTGTTTGTTGGCTAAAGTCAAGGCACAGTGTTTGGTAGCTGTTGGTTATTCATATGCAGCATAGATAGATGCGTTGGTTTGGAACAGTCGTACTGCCTTGTTGGCCAAAGTCAAGGGTAGGTACGGGTGGATTTAAATCAACCTAGAGAATGACGGGTAGAACTTGACATGTGACTTATGATTTGTTGGCCAAAGTCAAGGTCATAAGAGCATGGGGTAAAAATCACATCGGGAGTTTCAAAAGAACTGAAACTTGCCAGATATGCGCATACCTTCTGGAGTGTGATAGCGTGAGCGGATTCCGTCACGTTATCATGCGATGATAGTTGGATCCCGATTCCCACTGATGAGTTAGTTTACACCTCGGGTGATCCCGACTAATTCTTCTTTCAGGTTTGGAGGAGAATTTGACGGTACAGTGGAAGGTTTCCAGATTAGATAAATTGGTAACCATTCTGATCTAGGTTAGAGTGCACGCTGAGTGTTTCTTTTCTCTCTCTCTTCGGCAGCGACCATTGACCCGACCCTAGACTATGACTCAGTGACCAAGTTGACCGAACCTTCTTAAAGACTGGCTTTTGGATTGTCATAGTTGCAAACCTCATTGCCACTCCTACTTTTACCCTTTTCTCCAGGACACCCCGTATTACTACGAACGTCCACTTCCATTGGACAAAACCATAATATGGTTAGATACGAACTCGAAAGAATTTATTCGAGAATGGTTTCAGGTTCTGGAGGAAACGAATAGGAATATTCAGTTGTCTTTTCCTTTTACCTTCTCTCAAGTTGAGAGTACTCCTTGGTTTAGGAGATAGTACACCTATTACGCAAATTGGATAGTCTTCTTCCAAATCTTAGGCTGGTGCCGAACGGTAGGGAATGAAGAAAACCAATGAGCCTAATGATGGTGTACAGAAGGTATTATGTAAAGACAAAGTAAGGGATTAGTAAGAGGGCAAAGTAAATTGCAACTGATATTCATGATCAAACCAGGTATTTCATTACCACTCCCAAATCACCTTTGTATTTCTCCAGGACACTCCGTATCACTACGAAGATCCACAGTTTATTGGATAATCCATCGTATGGTTATATACGAACTCGAAAGGAACTTGTTCCAGTTCGGGGATGGATTCTGGTTCAGGAGAAATAGGAATAAGATTTATTCAGGTGTCTTTTATCTTCACCTTCTCTCGCATTGCGAGTGCTCTTAGGATTAGGACAGTACACCCATTACGCTTATTGGATAGTCTTCTTCCAAACCATAGGCTGGTGCCGAACAGTAGGGAATGATGAAAACCATTTGGCCTAAAGGGGTGTGCAGAAGGTAATGACTAAAGACATAAAAAGGGATTTGGAGAGGTGGCAAAGAATTATACGGTTACAGTCGTGAATCTGGAAGAGGCATTACTAGGAATACCGGGATACCCCATTGAAACATTTCAATGTTTCAGTTTCACTGTGTACTGTTAAAAGAAAACCGATTTCCCAATTAGTCCTTACTCCAGGGTATGTATTTACCAGGTATGATTCTCACATCTGTATGGTTTTACAGATGATGAGTGGGAGTAAGTTATTGGGAATTGGGTGATCATCCTCATTATATCGGGATTCGTTGTAATCGGTGATATTTGAGGAAATCACCTGGGCTGTTTGCCGGTCGACGAATATTTGGTTTTGAATATCCGCTGTTATGCACCAATTTCAAATCGATATATCTGTACGTCTATTTTCATAGAGTGAGATATACCTTTTTGAAATTATGTCTATGACATTTACCTATATCAGTGGATGGTTGGGTAAGGAGCATTAAACTGCGGTGTAATTCTTCTTAACCATAAGTACAGTTTTCAACCTATGACATACAGTGGATGAGTTATCAGACTCAAGGGACTTATACAGAGTATTGTATGTTGTCCAGGGTCCATCAGGACATAGGGGTTGGTTCTCGTACTATATTCGGTTTACTTATGACTTCTCTAGTTTTTAGACAGGTGTTTCGTGGAAACACAGGGTCCGAATTTTGAGAAGTTATAGGTATTTGAATAGAGTAGAGAACCAGGTGTAGCAAGTATCGGGATTCTTCAAGTTGATCGCAGATGTAGATACTTGTGTATGGTATTCAGTTGATAGTAATGATTAAGAGATCTTGCTTCTCTTTCAGGTTACTCATGATTGGAAGCATTCCTAAGTTGAATAACGCTGATCGACCTTCTTCCATTTAGTTGACATGCACTGGAGACAGCTGCATGATTTGAATCTGGTTCAATTAAATCGGTGCCTCTGGTTCTATATTGGATATAGAACAGTTCATATCTTAACGATGTTAAGGTACGGGGAGTTGTCCGGCTTATGCTTAAAACCAGACTCTGGATAACTCAAGGCACGTTTCTGTAATGGTTGTTTGTGGGTTGACCCAGGCTATGACGCGGGATGACTTTCTACCATCTGGAAGATCAATAGTGATATTGTTCTTGACTCGCCACAGTTTTATTAAAAATGGATTTTTTCAGAAAACAGTAGTGGGAGTATAGTAGAACAGGAAGTGATTCCAGAACCACAAACGATTACTGAAGATTTGATAGGAACCTAAAGATTCAATCTGGTTTGACATTCCATTGGCCACTCCGCAGATTTGGTGGGTAACCTCAGGCACCCGAGAGGTACTCCGGTAGCCTCAAGGACGGTGACGGGGAGGTTCTTGTTTACCCACACTAGCCATTGTTGTTGTTCCAGACTGTGAGACCCGGCAGGAGGATGAGTATAGCGTCGTTCTAAACTTGCTTTAGAAGTGTACGTGTATATGACTCTACCAGAGAGTTGTCGTAGTCAGTGGGAGCAGCGGAAGCATTGGTGGACAGGTGGCTTATGTCTATTTATAGACTAAAGCACATATAGCGGAGATAGATCATCAATTTCTGATGTGACAGTCATAGGTTTGACTTCATCAGAATAGGGGATGGATCTGTTGAGAAGGTAGTAGGGTGTGATGTCATGGTATTTGGATGACATACACAGAGTAGGAAGTGATATTCCTATACTACGATCGGTTATACTTTGGTCATCCCACAGTAGTTTCTCCACATGGGACTTGGACATTATATCAGACATACTGGTTACTAGATCTATGGTTTTAGATCTAGATTTGGGTGGTTTCCAAATTAAGGGTACTTAGACAGCATTCTATGAGTATTTAGAATGGACGACTCCTGGCACGGTAATGTACCTGCAGATTATAGAGTTACCCTCTCTAAAGGTGTCTTACAGACTAAAGGGGAGAGGGATATGCATGATTGGCAGATCACTTGCTTAGGCAATTGAGTCAATCATGAGATGTCAAGTACCACACCAGATGTTGTTCTTGCACTAGATGCAATAAGTTGACATTGATCCAATCCTGGAGAAACAGTCGGAAGCAGTTTTAGAACATAAGTGGATGTTCTAGGGATATGATAACGACAGCCTCATGCGGGAGACAGTTATCATTCCAGGCTTCCAAGGTGACCTGGACGACAAGGAGGTTGTCAGAGTTATAGTTTTTCCTTCTGACGAGGGGCAGTATTTTGGACAGGTGGTCCAAGGCAATGCTGAGGGAGACATGGCGCGGGATACTGATTAAGTTCAGTTGACGATACAGTCTAAGAAGTTTGGATTTGGAGTTCATTTATGAGCTAAGTCCCATCAGACATCCAGACACATTCTAAGACAGGTATTGCTCATTTCGGGAGATGGTTTTCTCCGCGAACTTGAGATATAGAGAGACATAGAAAGAAACATCAAAGCGGATACACTCACTGAGGCTATTCCTCGAACGCAATAGTTTCGTAAACAGGCTTTGTGAGACTGACTAGTAGAGGAGTTGGGTGTTCGGTATCACACGGGCTGTGAGTATGCGACATCGCAATAATTAGCCTTGAGTGCAAGTGGGAGATTGTTGGAGATAGTGCCCTCAGAGTCAATTATTGGATCACAGGCACGTGATTGCAATGATTGAGGGAGGACCTATCCCGGTAGGACAGTCTTACTCGAGATGATAGTATGCTATCTGGTTTATCTTTATCATCGTGTACTGCTTTAGGTGACCTGACATGTCGCTATTATACGTTGATAGAGCCCCTAGGATTCTTGCTTGACCACCAGCAGTATGAGGGCGATCATATTAGTGGGAGCTGGGGTCTATAAGCACATCCTTAAAAGGTCCCTAGTTATGGGAGTTTCGAGACAGGGCATCGATACTCCAGAGTAGACTAGTGTATACAGTCGAGACCCTGACGAGGGGCGGTAGCCGGTCTCACAAGCCACTGGTGTCAGTTGGTTCATCTAAGATGTATACAGGTGCTCATTGGGTTATGAGTACACCGGACAGGACTCGCCGGGAACATGCTAGTTGGTCTTATACCTGACGTCAGATAGCAGTTCTCTGGTGACATGTGTACAGGTTAGTTCATCGACCTGAGGATCGTCATTTGTCTCATATGAGTTCCCACTGTACTTTGATTACTACCCTACCACGCTCAAAGGAGACGTGCAAACAGATTTTAGTTGGGTACAGTCCCGAGCCACATGGAGGCAGTGAGCGGATCTTCGGGGGTTCGTCTCTCCCGGTATTGGGGGTGAGGTCGCGCTGTGTCTAGGAGAGCCATTACACAAAGCCCTCGGCCGAGGCAGGAGATTTACTGGTAGGTATTCCAGTAGTATCTCAGAGTGTTCTGGGCTACACTCCGACACGACTTGTACCGCTTTTGGGGGTCTGACTTTTACCAACCCCCTAGGCCCGTCATGCGATGCTCATAGACGAACGGACCGAACTGTACGGATATTGTCACTGACAGGCTCAGTAGGGTGTCAGGATGAGTTCGCTCATCGACGTCCCTTTTGGTCAATACCTGGTAGCTCGTTACGTATTGGCTTATACCTCTGACGTGCTAGTGGTTAAATCCACAACCAAGGTGTTGACGAGTCTTTAGAGTCCCCCACATTCAGTTGCTCAAGTTTTCGGGCGAAACGCTGTAGAGGCCGTATGGAGATATGGCAGGGTTCGATCAGATACGTGCGGTATTGCACGGATCATGATCGAACGGATAATACTAGCCGGCTTTGGTTTAAGCCGGATCCTAGTATAGTACAGTGTAGATTTTGTCTTATTGCATTTGTATTTCGGTCGGAATACAGATGCGGGTGTGTATACACAGTATCGGGGTTTTCCTGTAATTTATTACGGGACCGGTTTTCTGGAGTTGCCAGTTTGCTTTTCGTTTCGGCCATATTTCTTTGTATCCTTCATTGGCCGAAGATTGGTGGAGGAGGGCTTATTTGCATTTGTGCAAATAAGCAATATGGAGGGTGTTCTTTGCATACTTTTGTGTCATGATGGTTTCATGATGGAGCCCCATCCTTTGACCTTCCATGGTTCATGATTGCTTGACTTTTTGTAGCAATCATCGTTGTTGATTAGTTGGTGGGGTGTGGTTTTGTTAGTGATCATTGCTTGACTTTGGAGTCATCATGCTTTTGGTGATGGTTGAATATGATAACCATTTTCCTTTCACTTGATTATTCTTGTGGCTATCCTTTTTCACTCTCTCCCTCTCTCATTCTCACTCTCCCCATTCACCATGGCCGGCCATCATATGGAAGGGGGCTGTCCAAAATTTTGTGCAAGGGGATTTCATCTCTTTTGGCTTTGGAAAAATCATATAGCTCCACAAAAATTCCATGTATCCTCCCTCCACCAAAAATGGCACCTCCATGAACCCCAAAATGAGACATAGCTCACTACACCATTCTACAGCAAACCTTGGGTACGTCGGCTCGCCAACTTCGTGCCCGAGTTGACTCGGTATAGAGGTGGGAGCCCGTAAAAGAAGCCGGCGACGTGGTGCCCTTCCGGCGACGAGGTGGAGACCGGAGCTTCCGCGGGAGATCGGGACGACGAAGAGAAGACCGAAGGACACGGATCAGTCTGTATATCTCTCTTCCCCATCTTATTGTTAGCTAGGACTAGTTAATGGTTCGATCCGGGTTCTAGTGCGCGGTGGTGCCGGTTCAAGAAAAATTAAAGTTAACCATCGCTTTCGCATTTGGCCTCGGGATGGAGGCCGGGGCGCCGCCGTGCACTTACACGTTTTGCACGCCCTCTTGGACGTGGTATGATGGAAATCAAAGTACAGTAGGAATCACACAAGACTCTATGACGATCTCGGGTCAACAGACTACTCTGTACTAGTGTCACCGAAGAACTGCCATCTGACGTGAGGTATAATACCATCTGGGAGTTCTCGGCGAGTACGTCCAGTGTACCCAATCTCCACTGAGCACCCGTACACCATCCTTGATGTCAAACACCGATGGATATGGGATCATCCATCGCCCATCATATAGGTCAAGATGCGTATACGCTAGTCTACTCTGGTGTATCGATGCCCTGTCTCGATACACCCTCGACTAGGAACAGTTATAGGATGTACTCGTCGACTACCGTGGCCCCACTAGTATGATCTCATCATAGTCCCAGTAGTCGAGTACATATCCTAAGGGCTTTATCAACATGTATTATAGAGACAATCAGAATACATGTTAATATAAAGTACAACCAGATAGCATACTATCATGTCGAGCAAGAAAGTCATCCCTATATATGTCCAAGCATCAATTACAATATACATCGTATGTACAGTAATGGCCTCTTGGGCATACATATAACTAACAGTCATACCCCGTTGACACCTTTCTAGACACCTACTGGATTAGCTAATTGTAAAGTGCAAAACACTCCTGAGAGTAACTCTTACTCACAGTAGGATCGGGATCCAACTATCATATAGATGGTATGCAATCTCATTGCAAATTTCAACTCTAGAAACTCACGATATGGCTTTTACCCCTAGCTGCTTATGACCTTGGCTATGGTCAACATATTATAAGAACTAGTCAAGTTCTACCCATCATTTTGAGATTAACTAGACCCATGACTATGATCAACATAATCACATGAATGTCCTAACTGATCGCATCATATGCTTTGTAGGAAGTCATCACTTAGGTACCGTACACTACGCCTTGACTATGATCAACATACGTAGCATGAATACTAAGTACTCTGCTTCCTAAAATTACGGAGGGTTACGGATGGTTTTTATGAAAGCCTTTAACGATTTGAACTTGATCTCGTTGTAGAATCAAAACGGTTTAGAAAAGGAGTAGCTTAGGCTCCGCATCTTTTGAAACTTGCATTTTTAACAAAAAGGCCGAGTGTGTTTCAAATATGATTCTACAACATCTTTAGGTTTCTTTTTCTTTACATTAATCTTATTAATGTAGTCCCATCATTTAAGTTCCTAAGCCATCATAGGAAAAGAAACGAAAATAGAACGTACACTTATACCATCCGCATTCGCCACAATATCCCATTATGCACCATTAGGTTACTTAACTAACAGTTTACCGGGGCGGGACTAGCGCGGGTGTAAAATATAAGCAACGTTTATTATATATCATATATATAATAATAATCTATTCGTCTCAGATACTAAGTAATCACATTACAGAATATCAACAGCAGAAGCACATATGAAAATAAAAAAAAGGATATCTAGCAGGTCCGTATTTTGTATTCAGCCAACAATAGAAAATACGGATTCCACGGTCGCGATGAATAGCTAAGCCCACACCCCTAGATCCCTACGAGAGCGGCAAGTGACCCTGCCAATTCTAGAGTTTAGGAGACCCGGTCTCGACTCCTCGAGATGGCCTCCCACTGAACCCTAGAACCCGGTCACTTGTGCTCCCCACCATGGGTCTATCCTAATGCGGAAAAGTAAATAATATACAATAATGGTGACATCATCCTCAATCCGGAAGTGCCCCAAATAAAAGAATATTACATACAATTGATATTTACACGAGTGAAAATAAAGACTCCCATCTTACATAAAACCCCCGGCTATTTGATTGCGACAATCCTGCACATTATATCTCAGCAATACATAATATCTCATATCATCAACGTAAGCAAGTATGCGTATCCCGATTGTCGTTGATGTATAGCAACGTAAATGGCGATACACCACATACTACACTTATGGTCTCAGAAAAGAAAGTGAAAAACAACAATTGCAATTATCACAATCTCATGTATTAAGACGATGTTTAACATTTCGATCGAATCAACATACACCCATAATTTACCCCGAGAGCTCAATACTTGAGCAATGTTACAAATACTCAAAAACGCGCCACAGTGTCTATGGTCCAGCCGTAGAAGGGGTTAACCAACGCCTCACCTATGACACCACGGAACTACGGCAAACCCTAAGATTCGATCGCGGTTCCATGGGCATAGAATCGAGTTAAGATTATTATATTCTTCTAGAGGGCCCATAGGATACTTGCGCGAGTATTGAATATAAAGTTAACTTAGGAAAAATTACAATACTTGGAAATTTCAGCGGGGTCAAGATGTGGGGTTTTGAAGTTCATTCGAACTGCTAAACATTGTAAAGGTTACCAATACAGTGTTAGAATATACGACTACGAAACACTACGAATTATCGCTTAATCAAAATAAACATCACATGAAAATTTAGGCTAAGCGAACAATACCTAAAACCCCAAATTGAAGACAACAAAGCACTGGAGCAATACGGGGGGGAATGGAGCACTAGGGGCCGGCCTGCTCCGTTTTAGGGGCCAAGTGCTCGGCCAAAATCTGGGCACCCCCTCCGTATTTCCCCAGTGTTCTTATAATGTCCCAAATAGTGTTTTGCAGTTGTTTAAAAAGTTTTAAAACGACTTTTTAAAAAATTTACAGAGAGCAAAAACTAGGGTTTCACATATCGTGTTTTCGGAGTCAATTTCGTTTTCCTAATAGTTCTAATACCGTGTCTAGAATTCTAGCTTGGCTCTGATACCATTGTTGGGTTTCCCTAGCACCTACTGTAGAGTATGGAAGCATCACACACGCCACTTTAAAAATTATAGAGGTGCTAAGAAAAAAAAGCAAGGATCTTTAACTAGAAGTCTACGGTAACAACTAAAATATCACATACTATAAACATATTATCACTAAGTGAAAGAAATACAACCTTTGTAGTCCTCTTGTAATGACTGCTAGGATCATTGAGAGTTTGAAAAAGCTTGCAAGTAAGCTCCTTTGTTCACGATGATCTACCCAAAGTCCACTTTGTCCAAGCTCCTAGCTCCACTTGATCCAAGAAGAAGATGAAGCTAAACAGTCTAAACTAATTGGATAGATTAGAGGAGAATGATGAGGTGGTTTGTTTTCTCTAATTCAAACCCTTTCTTTTTTATATCCTCACTCTATGGAAAACTCAAGAGAGCTTGGAGAATGGGGAGGAAGATGAAGGCAACTCAAGAGCTCATGATAATATCAAAGATAATGAATAATGAGAATAGAAAATAACATATATATTTTCTTGTTCTCATCTCAATCCATGGTAGCAAATATCTAGATATTATTGTAAATGAGTTAGAAGACAAAAGGAAAACCAATCCAAGGATAAAAGTTTGGTGAAGTATGGTTTACTTTGGAAGAGTGTAGAAAGATAACCATGGATTGATTTTTCCTTTTCTTTTCTTTTAACTTAAATACAAATGTGTGTGTGTGTGTGTATAAATTCCATGTGAGTCTTGTATTGCCATCAAGGGTGCATCATCAACCATGATACTATGTATGCATATATGTGTCCGTGCACATCAACATGTGCATACATGCATGCATACATCATATAAAAAGAAATGGGTTTAATAAAGTAATTAAACTAAAAGTCAAATGTTAAATCAACACTTGATTTAACAAACCGGTCATATCACATACGACCCGACCAATAGAAAAACGCCCGACTAAAATACGGTATCATATGCACGTATTTAATCGGGTCCCTGTGCATATCTCATATGCACACCACATCGTTTCGCCTGGGCTAAGGAACTCATGTGTGGGACTCTAAGACTCATCAATACGCCGGCAGTGGGTGATGATCATATCAAACACCCACAAGCCGCAAGCGGTTAGATAAACGTAACGGCCACCCGGGTATTGAGCGATTGGAAGAAAACCGGTAAAGCTGTCAAAACTCCCGTCGAGCCAACTGGCAACACTTACCGTACAGTCCGGTCTCCTCATCAGATATGTTGCATATCGAGTCTAGGGATGGTATTGTGGACCCCAATAACTCAATAAGTCATGCTGGTGTATGACTCATAACAGATCGAGAAACTACTGATAACACTTATCAGTAAATCTCAGTAGCCCTGTTAGTTATATGTATACCCTAGAGGCCATTACTGTATATATGATGTATATTGTAATGGATGCTTTGACATATATAGAGCGGACTTTCTTGCTCGACATGATAGTACACTATCTGATTACCCTTTATCTTAACATGTACTCTGATTGTCTCTATGTTACATGTTGATAAAGCCCTTAGGATATGTACTCGACTACTGGGACAGTGATGAGATCATACTAGTGGGGCCACGGTAGTCGACGAATACATCCTATAATTGTTCCTAGTCGAGGGTGTATCGAGATAGGGCATCGATACACCAGAGTAGACTAGCGTATACACATCTTGACCCATATGATGGGCGATGGATGATCCCATATCCATCGGTGTTTGACATCAAGGATGGTGTACGGGTGCTCAGTAGAGACTGGGTACACTGGACGGACTCGCCGAGAACTCCCAGATGGTATTATACCTCACATCAGATGGCAGTTCTCTGGTGACACGGGTACAGGTTAGTCTGTAGACCCGAGATCGTTATAGAGTCTTGTGTGATTCTCACTGTGCTTTGATTTCCATCATACCATGTCCAAGAGGGCATGCAAAAAGGTGGCTTTTGGGTACAGTCCCGAATCACATGGAGGCAATGAACGATAGGAGGGGATTCGTCTCTCCCGGTATAGGGAGTTGATGTTGCGCTGCGTTCGATTGGCTATAACTGGAAATCCCTGGCCAGGGTTGCTGAGATTTACTGGTAAGTGTTATTAGTAGTTTCTCAAACTGTTATAGACCTCGTATCGACACGACTTCTCAAGCTACTGGGGTCTGACGTTTACCACCCCTAGGCGAGATATGCGACATATCAGACGACGAGACCGGACTGTACGGGAGTGTTACTGATTGGATTCGCAGGAGAATGTACAGGCCTGCTTGTTGATCTTCTGATTGCTCAATACCTGGATGGCTGTTACGTTTAGCTGACCGCTTGCAGCTTATGGGTGTTTGATATGATCATCACCTACTGCCGGAGTATTGACGATTCATTAGAGTCTTATACAGAGGTTTCTTGGCTCAGGCAAAACGGAGTAGGAGCACATATATGATATGTGCGGGACCGAGAACAATACGTGTATGTGATACCGTATTAGATTCTCATGATATGAGATATCGGCCGGGTATATGTGATATAGCCGGGTCATCGGATTAAGTGTTGATTCGATGAACTGATACAGATTATATTAGCCGGTTATTTATGAAATAGCCGGATTATCGGATCAAGTGTTGATTCGATAATTTAATGTATAATTATATATTTGATATATTAAATTATATTAACTAATATTAGCTCACTTATTGATTCATTTTCTCACTCGGGTAATACATTGATATATATGCGATATATGTTAATTGTATTATTTTCTTTTGTTACAAAATATATTATATATGTGATATATAATATTGTAACAAGTTATGATAACTAATGCAACATGATTAGTGGAGATTAAACAAGGTTAGGGTTTGATTTGGGTTAGTCCATTCATGAACCTTCTAGAAGGTTTTCTTTTCTTTTGTGCTAAGATATTATGGTTGATATTTTAGTGACTCATGGTTAACCCAACCCAAACCCTTCACCCTTGGTTAATTCTCTACATTGGTTAGCCTTTTCATTGAGCAACCATGGTTTCATAAGTTATAATTATTACATTTTCATTATTCATCACAAAAGGATTCATCTTCTTCTTCCTCTTAAAAAGCTTTCATGCTTTGATTTTTGTGATGAAAGTGAGTGAGAATAAGAAAACAAATGAGAGCAAAAATCCTACTACATCATCCTCATCTATCCTTGCCATTTAGATGAGGGTGTTCACTTCATTTAGTGAGTGAGAGCTTGTCACGACCCGAAAGAGCACGTGACTGGCCCTTGAACCATATGAAGTCTATAGGACTCCATCTGATCCAAGTAAACCAAAAGCCCAGAAGTCTAAAACCATTTTAAGAGTAAGTAAAGAAAAATGGTTTAAAGAAGTGAAGGAAAACATGTTTGAAGTCAAGGTTTTTAATAACTAAGCCGAATATGCATTTTAAAATGTCAATTCTTTTCTAAAAATTTCGGCAGAGTTTCTTTGTAAATACTGGCCCCGAACGGGGTACAACAAGAACAACATATATGCAATAATAAAAGGCATCCCCAAGCGGGAGCTAGCTCTTCGTCAATCGACGGTCACAACCACACAAGCAATATAATATACAACGCCGAAGGGCGATGATCAAAACTCAAAAGAAAACTCATAATAACATGAAAACCGTAATACTGCTAAGCGCGACTCTAAGGTCGAATAATACATCACTAGTGTCTAAGTCTGAAACAATATATAAGTTTTGGTTGATGGAATTCTAGATACAATGAATAATATAAGTAAAATGGTGGTTCTTGATGCAAAAGAACCCGCCTACCAAATGCAATTCACCCGCAAGGAAGCAGTATGCCAAAAATGCCGCAATGAAACCTGTACGGCAAAACCTGCAAGAACTGTGGCACAACGGGGGTGAGTTGCCAACTCGTGAATAGAAATATCTACAAGCAGAAACCGAATGCAAGACATAATCCTAGGTCAATACGATCAGTAAAATATAAACCACAAGAGTACGTCTGAAGCACGATAAGGTGGCAATGTAACATCTAAACATGTAGGTAGTGCCAAGTACTCAGGTAATAGCATGTCATCAGTATAAGGTATGTCTGCATGAAGTAAATATGATGAAGTATCAAAAGGATATCAATACACATATATTAGTGTCCCATTCCACTAATATTGGTGTAAGGGTATATATAACAGCGCCCTCATACCCTGTTATATATACAAATGAAGTATGATCAATGTAAATCCAGTCTGTATAAACGTGGAACCCGTCCACCCGTCACCCAATGACAATAAACGTGGAACCCATCCACCCGTCACCCAATGACAATAAACATCATGTATGTAAATATGAGGATATAATCAAAATCATGGAAATCATCATGAAAACTGTGCCTAGCATCGGCACGTAAATCCTCATCCATATGGGGCTCCGTCTGCGGTATCGGCCCTCGGCTCCCGGCAGTACGGGTCAGCCCATGTCCATTTCTCAACTCCGGTCGGTTTCCTCCAGATATCCGCCGAGCTCAAATACAATCACCGGTAGGTTGTAGTCCCTCTGCCAGGCTCACCGTCTACTACACAGCGAAACCGTTCTCGTCCCGGGGTACCATACCGGGTCCACCATGCACCCGCAATCGGCCTCATCCGCCTCCTCGAATCGGGTTTCACATGTCGCTCTCAGCACCGAGAAAACACATGGTGGACGCACTGAAATATCATATCAAGGGTAACCGGATTTTTAAAACAATCATATATTCTCTTTTGAAATACCCACGGTTCCTAAATCCATAAATATCATGGAAACAACATATCTCAATGCGTATAATCAAAACATGATGTATGCGACATGTAAGAAAAGGTAAGCATATCAGAAGTCATGAAACATGGAATAGTAATGTGCACATGTCGAGGGAAACCGCTCTTTTAAAACGAATCAGTTTGAAGAACATCTTGCGGTTCCCGAATCTCCAATCAAGTCAGAATCATCTATGTTTGTGTACAGGTATAAGCGTACAATATGCCATGCAAGAGTCATATCATGAATGCAACAGTACTACAGTGTAGTGGCATGGCAATTATCGATGATGAAGTGTGTGAGCCGGCAAATAGTGTACGTGGAATATACGCATCATCGATAATGGTGCTGGTGTCCTAACAGCATGATAATAATATAGCAATAAACATATGCAAGCAATGCGAATAGCATGAATATGCGGAAATCAAATAATCAACACCACAGTGAAGAATTTACTATGCAAACTACAGATCTAAGTATCAAGTCAATCGGGAGAGGTATGGAAACCAGCTAAATCTGAGTCGATATATATAGATATACTAGTCGGTGATCCCGCCTCAATAATATCGCGTACGATACAGTATATCGTAAGACATCCACGAGTCATGAGCGCGGATCTATCATCAATATAGGCTCGTACGGTAAATCATCTTAGGGCATCCCAATAGCTGGGTACGGGTACATATCACATTCCTCTCATCAGATATCAGGTATCCTTATCATCATAACAAATAATCTGGGGTACTGATCTAAGTCTAGTACAAATCGATACCATCTATATACTGCGTGTGCAAGCACACATCCCAAGGCCCGCTAGAGATCACGTATCGTATCCCAAATACGAGTCATATCAAATCACCGATCTCGCGGCACAATGCCCAACATCATCGACTCATCTCCAAAGTCATCCAATATCATCAAACCCAGTGCAAGTAAAAGGAATATGCAAGGGTGTGCAAGTAGGTGTAAATCTGTAGCGTTTTGAAAATCGTTTCGGTGAAATTTCGGAAAATCGGTAAAATGAGGGGGTTTTCTGTAAAAAGTCAAAATACAAATATCTTATTATAAAAATTAAATATACATATTCTAGCTATGTAATTGCTATTATTTGGTGTTTATTATGCCGCTGGTGAAATTTCAAATTTTCTGAAAAAAATATTATTTTATTATTATTTTAAGCCGTCACTAATACATTTAATTAGGGAAAATTACAAATTGGAATGAGTTGAAACAAATTTTGTGCATCATAAAACATTAAATAAAAATTTATCATGTGGTTTTTGGAACGAAATCATTTGCCAAAACGGTTTAGAAATTATTGAAGAAAAATGGCTTTTTTTTAGCGTAAATGGATGTTTGGGGTATTGTATTTATCATTTTTCATCACCCCACACCCGTACCCACACCCACACCCCCCACTTATTCCTCCTCTTAGCCAAATTCAGCAGCCCTCACTTTTTCCCCACTTGGTTTGCAAAGGAAAGAAAAGGAAAAGAAAAGAAAAGAAAAGAGTAGAAAATGATATAAATTGAGTTGACTTTGACTTGAAACAACTTTCCCCACCTCACTCTCTCTCCTCACTCACCCACTCCCCCCAAAATCTGGCCGAAACTGATCCCTTAGCAGCAGCCCCCCCCTTCCCAAGTTCTCACTCCATTTTTGCTTCAAAAATCCATAAAAAAGCTTCAAAATCCATACAATTTCAAAGCTTTTTTCCAAATCCAACACTTACCCATTATTCCTTAGCATTTCAAGCATGGATCCTTGTGAAAAGAGAGCATTTTGGAGTGCCATGGATGCTTGTGGATCTTCATATGCTTTTGGGTATATTTCTAAACATTTTGTTGCTTAAATTGTTACTAATTTCTTAAGCTAATTTATTTAAGTGTTATTTGGATATGTGAGTTTGATTGCACGTTTTGGAATTCAAGAAAAGGGTTTGAATGCAAGTTAGGTTATTGTGAATTGGTGTATGGTTGTGATGGGTAGCTTACCATCTTAGAATTTGTAGAAAGTAATTTAGTAGTTAAATTTCATATTGTTGCATGGAAATGTCTAAATTAAGTTTTGTTTTTGCTAACTAGAGTTTTTGAAAAATTATCAAATGCTTAGATTAAAATATAATTAAGTGTTCATGTCATTATAACTATTATAATGAGTGGTTTAATGACTTTGGTTCATGCAAAACGAAGCTTAATTGATGAATTGTGAATTTTGCTTTAAAGGGTGTTAAATTTGATATTTTGCAAACTAGGATTTTGGAAATTATGCAAATTTATGAGTTTAAATTATGGAAATGGTTTTTATGACTTATTTAAGATATTTAATAAATATATTGGCCGCTACATTCATTTAAACATCGTGTTTTGTACAAAAACGGCGAATTGTGCTTGCTAGATTTTCGGAAAAATGACTTTTTGAGTGAAATTGGCGTTTTTGTGAGTTTTAACCTAGTTTATATTAAAATTAGTGTTCGTGAATGTGCAAATGAGTGTATTTGGGTTTTTCTCGATGGTTTGGCATTTGTACGCCGACGTCGAGGGTTTTTGGGTTGATTTGTGAAAGCAACCATAGGTTTTGACCTATGTGGGATTCGTGCGTCGTTTTGATCATGAGTCGGATTTTAATGAGATATGGTGCGTTATGATATGTAGGTACCCCCATGTGGACTTCGAGACGACAAGCAAGCGCGTGGCAACGTCGGCACCGGCTAGCGAGGACCAGGTGAGTAGATTTATATCTACGGGGAGAAGTCGGGTGGATGGCGTATAGCACCCCCGCAGTCCGTGGTGGTGTATACAGATGCGTATACACACCAACAATTATTATATGTTATTTAGGATTAATAACGATGCTTAGGATGGATATTGGTGTGTTGGACTATTTTTAGTGTTGCGAACCCTAGGGTAGTGTTACACACACATACACACATACATACTTGCATACATTCCTATTGATATGTGCTCATGGGATTCTTTATAGTTATGTGTTCACATGGGTATGGGACTATGTGTTCATATACGGATTGAGGATGATACTTGGGATTGAGCTGAGTCGATGAGATTTGATTTGAGGCCGTGAGATCGGTGATATAGCAGGGTTCGTATCTTAGATACGACATGACGTTGTAGCGGGTCCTTGACGTAGTGTTTCACACACGTCCATGCATACGTAGGCGGTATCAGTATGGTACTAGACGTAGACCAGTACCCCGATCATGATATTTGATAAAGAGGATACCAGGTGAATAGTATGATGAATGTGATATTGACCCGTACCCAGATTGGGATGCCGTACGACGGATTTACGTACGAGCTATATTGATGATTGATCCGCACTCTTGACTTGGGATGCCTGATTATAGATATGGTATCGGATATGATATTATTGAGGCGGGATCACCGACTATACATATACAGGTATGTATATGTATCGACTCAGATGATAGACGGTTTCCTTACCTGTAGTTCAGCTTGTTAGTTCAGCCGTATAGTTTAGTGTAGTTGTTAGATTAGATTAGACTTCTTACCTATTTCAAAAACTAACGAATCGTGGGCATTTTTAAAGACAGCTCAAGGGAATCTACGGATATTTCAAAAACGACGTATCTTTTCATAAAAACACCGTAGCCCCTATTTTCAAAACCCCATGATTCGTGTTATTTCAAAAGGCACCATTCGTAGGACTTATATTAGATTATTGCAGATTAGTTATCGTTGTGTCTAGTATTCAGCTCCCGCACATTATTGCTGTTCGCTCTGCCTCGCATATTTATTTTGCTGCATATTCCATTATTGATATCATGCTATTAGGACACCAGCACCATTACCGATGATGCGTATGTACCACGTACACCTATTTGCCGGCTCACACACATCTTCATCGGTAATTTCCATGTCACGTACACTTTAGAGAATATAATTGCTTGACTTAGATTGTTAGCTGGTAGTTTTGACATGATATTAGTGTACTTCCTTTATATGCCATATTAGACATTGTAGTTATTACCTACCACTTCATGCATACTGTTATTCAGTTGTTCATGTCTAGTTCATTATCATTGACATATGCACTTGTGATGATTTCTTGAGATTTATGATATTTCTGGATTTCGGGGAAAGCCGCAAAATTTACAACTTATGATCTTTTAAAATATAAAATGTTGCGGTTTTCTAGTGATGTAAAGTGTCGTCCACCATGAGTTTGCTGTGGTTTTGGAGATCCGTGTCGAGGAGTGGAGGAACCATCACGGGTACATGGTGGGCCCGGTATGGTACCCCGGGGCAAGAGGAATGTGGTGTTGACGTTGAGCCTGGCTGGGGAGCACTACCTACCGGGGATATTACCCGACGCGTCGGATATCCGGAGGATACCGTCGTGGTCTTGAGATGGATGGTAGGGCCGGTCTGGACTGACGGTGCCCTAGATATTGAGATTGAGACATTGATATTTCGAGACAGTGAGATTTATGTTTTGTGTCGATGCTAGACACTGTTGATGCTGATTTCATTTATGATACCTCAGTTTAAAAATACGAAGGAAATCTCACTAATTTATGAAAACAGTTTCTTCATTTACATGTATTCTGTTTCATGCATTCATACCTCATTCATATGATATATTGCTAACTGAGGCATTGACACGGGCACATGAGTTTACACTCGGTTAGATATTACCCTAGCCATTGTTATAGGCTGCATGTTATACATATTTTTGAGGATATATTATGATCATTGACCTAGGTTGCGTTATTTATGCGATTTCTGTGCGTAGATATTTTTCTATTCACGAGTTGGCAACTCACCCCCGTTGTGCCCCAGTTTCTTGTAGGTTGCCGTACAGGTTCCTTACGGCTTTGCGGGCATAGTTTCATTCGGGTGATTTTCTAGTAGGTGGGTTTACTTGTATCATACCCCCATTATTTACCTTGTATGATATTATTCAGTTGTATATAGTAAATTCCATCAACCAAACATGTATTTATTGAGTTAGAGACCAGTGTTGTTTATTCTTTCGACCTTAGAGTCGCTCGTTATATTTCTGGTGGTTTTGAGTTTCCTTTTGAGTTTTGATCCTCGCCCTTGGCGTTGTATATTATTTTGCTTGTGTGGTTGTGACCGTCGATTGACGAAGAGCTAGCTCCCGCTTGGGGATGCCTTTTTTTTGATTTCGTATACTATTCATGTTGTATCCCGTTAAGGAGCCAGTATTTACAAAGGAGACTCTGCCGAAATTTTCAGGAAATACTTGATGTTTTTTTTTAAAAAAACCGCATAATTCGGCTTATGCTATTAAAACTACTTGATTTTAAATTGGTTTTCCTTCACTCTACTACTTTTCTTGGTTTGGATTTCTGGGTTTTCGGCTTACTTAGATTACGTACGCCTCGAGACGTTTCGTAGTCTAAGTGCCGGTCATTTTCCGTACTTTCGGGACGTGAAAAAATCTATTCTAGGGTTCGCGACTATGAACTACACTAGTCACTTCTAACCCTACACTATCCATAATACACCTAACTATCATATATAATATAACAACTACGGACTGCGGGGGTGCTATACGCCATCCACCCGACTTCCCCCTGTAGATATAATCTACTCACCTTGCGTCTTCATTTGTGGACGTCGCCACGCGCTTGCTTGTCGTCCCGAAGTCTTCATGGGGTACCTACACATCAAAGTATCGTATATGCGTATTAAAACCAAATCAAAGCTAACACGGCACACGAATCCCAAAACGATACAATAAGGGGCATATAGGTTAGAACCTATGGCACGCCTTCAAAACCATAAATCAATCCTCGATATCGTCATATAAACGCCAAATAGTCGAGGTAAAACACAATACGTGAATTCAGAATTAAAATACGGAATACGGAAATACGAATCCAAAACAACAACTAAGGAAATATGCTCCAGATTTCACCTTAGGTCAAGCTAGACAAATCTATACATACCAGGGATTTAATCTACTAATAAGGCGGCACCAAAACCAAAACGAGCCAAAACGGTGGGGTCCAGGCCGCAAATTGCAGCCAATTGGATTAAATTTACGGCCAGGAAAGGGAAGTAGGGGCTGGGGCCTTGGTGATAGCTTTCTGGGTGCCTGCACATATCACTGTCCAATCAATTTTATTTTCAGGTGTCTCGGGTGAAAGCAGATTCAATATAACCTTCACAGATTTCATAACTTTTCCGATATCGGTTTCTAAATCCGTATTTCGGGTTTCAAGTCTCAGGTTTAAGTCTCAATTCATGCACTAGGGTGTTTATAAAATCTCTACTGAGCTCAATTTCACAATACAACACAAAATTCCCTCAACCCTAACTTGGTTATCCTCAAGTCCACAACATCACACAATATCGATTCAATCTTAACATGGGGGTAAAGGAAATGCTATAACTAAGATAATGGTTCAGAAAATACCTCATTTGGCAACTCAAGAATTTTCTTGAGTTGCCCCTAGTGGCTAAAATCCTTGCTTTCTTGGTCCAATGTGTAGATCTTGAGCTTGTGCACACTTTTAATGAAAAGAGAGTGGGGTTTTGGAGTTGTTTTCATGGTGATTTGGAGATTGAAGAGGGGAGGGAGAATGAGGTGCAGGAGCAGCAGCAGCAATGGGAGAAGAAGGAGGGAAAGGAAGGAAGGGAAATGGCTAAGTCCTAGGTCAAATGAGACCATACCTCTCACTCTCACCAAACCTCATATTATATTCCCTTTTCTTTTCTTTTTCTTTTCTTTCTCTTTTCTTATCTCAAAAATTCCTTTCTCACATAAATAGTAACCCCAAAACAAACCATGGTGAAAATGCACAAGTGTAGAAAAGATATGTGCATGTTTTGCACAAAATTGCTAAAAAGCCGATTAGCGATTTTTAATCGCGATTAACATTAAATTAGCATATAACTAATCTTAAAAAATTATAAAATGACATAATTCCATAAATTACCCTATTTTAGAATTTTCCATAATTTTTCCAAATTTTTTTTCCATTTATTTGTATTTAATAATACCAAAATATTAAAATATTCAATAAAATAATATTAAATTATAAAAATTCCCAAAAATGATATTTTATTTTTCTTGAAATGTTACAATCTTCCCCCCTTAAATAAATTCGATCCCCGAATTTAAATTTAAACCCCCAAATACCAAAACATTCCAGTAAAATCCAGATTGTCGGGGTTCCGAAAACATCAATACGTAGCGAATATCATAAAAATGTACTGCTCTATAAGAAATCAATCCCTAAAAATGTATATAAGAATATCCGGTGCGTCTGGTGCGCACGGAATCAAAATCCATATATGTGTCACACAGGTGTACAAAACAACATCTAGGTGCAACTGGTGTGCACGAAACATCTGTCATAGGCAACGTGTGTGCCTGACAGCAAAATCAGGCGCATTTGATATGCACGAAGAATTTCGATTTAGTGCATCTGGCGTGCACCAAAATCGTATATCAAAACACTAAAGGTGCATGAAAGCTATGATGGAAGTGTAAATCAAATCGCTGCATAAGATAGGCGTGAAATCACAATCAATACCTCAAATGTAATTTCTATGCACAAAATATAAATACCCAGTGGGTGCATAAAACAAATATCATGAAACTCAGTCATCAAAACTAAATCATGCAATAAAACGCCCAAAATACCAAAATCCAAGATGACGGATACGTGATAATCGAATCACAAAATCACAAATCATAAATATCGTCGTCAGTAGTTCCTCCTTCAAGGTCGAGAAGGAGTCGGTGCATCCAATGCTAGTAGCGCAAGATATCTACTTACCTCTTGCTTACGGTCTGGCGTCCTCTGACTCTGGGTCCTTATCTTCTCTGTGGATTACCTATCTAGCAGTCAATCGGCTCATCGGCCCTGTTAGGTGTGCTAACGGGGACGATTCCGTTCTGGTACTTCTCTGGTCATCTCTTGGTCAATCATCACGACCACTCATAAAGCAGCATATTACTGACGTCGGCCTCTGGCTCTCTAAATGCACATCTCACATCTGATCCTGGGTGCAAACATCTTTGCAGCAATGTCCTGGAAGGAATCCTGTTCAAGGTCTCTGCCGATCTGGCCTATGCCGATCTGTACGGAAGCTGGTACTCTTGCATAATCTCTTCTCGCTCAATGGACATCTGCGTCCTCAGCACAGCATTTCCTCGGAAGCTGGTTGCATCCCAACGCCTCTGTAAGCTTATCTGACCTCTGGTCTCGACGGGAAGTAATGACAGATCGTCAGCATTTCGCACGAATCTCTGGTTCCACTTGTCTGTATTTCTGTCCACTTCGACGTCACGCCATGCTATGTACGCACTGCACTGTTCTCGGCCACGGTCAATCCGAAGTCTCTCGCACGGACTCGAAATCGCGTACTCTGTAGCTTCATCATTCTATAGAAGATGTCTGGCCGAACAGGTCCTCGGGAACGCATCCCAACCATCGGAGGAATACTCAATACTCGTCCGTCCTTGATCAATTCGCAACGCATCTGGGTAAGGTCCTTTATCCAAACCTAGTCAACTACCTTGTCGACGATGCCGAACTCTGGCCTGCTGGGTGTGCGCAATATGACCACCCCTGGGTCTAGGTTTTCTCGTATCGTATTCCAGAAAGGTCCTGTCGAGGTCTCTCTCACAAATCTCATTCCTGCCGGATTGCCCGGAAGTCATCATCCATTGCTGAAGCTAATTCTTATTCCGGAACGGCTGCATACTTATCGTGCCTCTTTCTGGAAGATATATCCATATACAACGCCTCTGGGTGTGTATCACATCTCTGATGTCAACGGAGTGGGACGCCATCTCGTCGAAATCTTTTGCGAAATCTTTTCTTCACTCTGCTTCAATGTCGACTGATTCGGACTCGTCTCATCGTGGCTGCATGGACTGTGCTCCAACGGCTATACTCGTATCTGGAGTCTCCCAAGCAATGCATCCCATCACATGATATCCGAATGATGTCGAATCATTCGATCGACTCGTCAGAACCTTATAATCCCCCAAGAGATCAACATATTGAGTACAGTTTAATAGTATCGAGTACATGCCACAGCGTCGGTGGTCCAGCCGTAGAAGGGCAAACCCAAGCCTCGCTAATGGCGCCGCGGAACTGCTGCAAACCCTAAGGTTCAAAGGCTTTCACATGGTCATTAAGTCGAGTTAGGGTTTCATTCTTCTAGAGGGTCGATAGAATCACCTGCATGTCATTCCGTATACTTTAAACTTGGAAAATGGGCTCCTGACATTCGATCGTCTCTATCGACTCTCAACGAATCTGCGTGAAGTCGTCTCTAGCTGGAAACAATCTATCTGATGACCTCGCATCAGTAAGCGAACGAACCACATGTCCTAGTCATTCATCCTCGGGTGACCAGCGACTGTCCATCATATCTCTAAGTATAAACTCATGCTACAGTAGCTCCAATCATCTGGGCGATATCTCGTTATTTGCAGCAACAGCTGGCTCATTCTCCTGTACGCCGAACAGCGCCTCAATCCTCCAGGAAAGGCGATACATTGGCGGTCATCTCTGAATCGGTCTGCTCTAGATCTGAGTAAGACTCTCCACACTGAAAATCTTCAACTCAACTGAGCCCGCTCCGGCGCATAAATCGGACGAATCACCTTCGTCTCTCAAATCGGGTAGACTAGCTATCATCTGTCTCATATCTGCCTGGAAGCTCCGGCAATCTCAGCTCGTAAGCTCAGGAAGCGACATCCTGTCAATCTCAGCAACAGCTGGTCCATCTGTCTGCACGGTAGGCGACATCATAATCTCTGAGGTATGCTGTACATCAACAGTCCTCTCTCAACTGGCAGCTCTAACAATGGCCCGATCATCCAGTGCAAAACCAAGCACTCACCTCCACTAGAGGTCACAGTCATCAATACTAACTCGAGACGTTCCCATGTCACCAGAAAACACAATGGTCGGCCCTCGTACCAGACGAGCTCGCCCTGACCGTAACCCTAGCAGCAGCCCAAACTGCGCTTAAACATGGCGACAGGAACCTCAATCGAGTATCGAAGAGAGCAGATCAATGGCAAGAAAGAGAACAACAGATCCAGAGTGGATACATGATCATAAGAAGGAACAACATCAATGAAGGTATGATCATGAAACTAATAGAATCGGGGATCTCAAATGGATGTATAATCATGGATATGAAGAGAGTCACTGATCTCGAAAATATGTACATCCTAAGGTTCCTTAAGCGGAGTGGCGTGTCGTAAGTATGCCGCAGAACATACCCACGGTACGTCACTCTACTTTAGTCACCTATTCCATCAACCAAGGGTCATCCTACGCGACGAAAGTTCGGGTCTAATACCCCCTCGACTAAGTCTAAGTTCCGTAAGGTCAAGCCTAAGTTCCGTATATATATAAACGCCCTAGGCTCCACATAATCAAACTTAGACTCGAACCAAGGTCAACCTAGCGCTCTGATACCAACTTTGTCACGACCCGAAAGAGCACGTGACTGGCCCTTGAACCATATGAAGTCTATAGGACTCCATCTGATCCAAGTAAGCCAAAAGCCCAGAAGTCTAAAACCATTTTAAGAGTAAGTAAAGAAAACTGGTTTAAAGAAGTGAAGGAAAACATGTTTGAAGTCAAGGTTTTTAAATAACTAAGCCGAATATGCATTTTAAAATGTCAAGTCTTTTCTAAAAATTTTGGCAGAGTTTCTTTGTAAATACTGGCCCCGAACGGGGTACAACAAGAACAACATATATGCAATGATAAAAGGCATCCCCAAGCGGGAGCTAGCTCTTCGTCAATCGACGGTCACAACCACACAAGCAATATAATATACAACGCCGAAGGGCGAGGATCAAAACTCAAAAGAAAACTCATAATAACATGAAAACCGTAATACTGCTAAGCGTGACTCTAAGGTCGAATAATACATCACTAGTGTCTAAGTCTGAAACAATATACAAGTTTTGGTTGATGGAATTCTAGATACAATGAATAATATAAGTACAATGGTGGTTCTTGATGCAAAAGAACCCGCCTACCAAATGCAATTCACCCGCAAGGAAGCAGTATGCCAAAAATGCCGCAATAAAACCTGTACGGCAAAACCTGCAAGAACTGTGGCACAACGGGGGTGAGTTGCCAACTCGTGAATAGAAATATCTACAAGCAGAAACCGAATGCAATACATAATCCTAGGTCAATACGATCAGTAAAATATAAACCACAAGAGTACGTCTGAAGCACGATAAGGTGGCAATGTAACATCTAAACATGTAGGTAGTGCCAAGTACTCAGGTAATAGCATGTCATCAGTATAAAGTATGTCTGCATGAAGTAAATATGATGAAGTATCAAAAGGATATCAATACACATATATTAGCGTCCCATTCCACTAATATTGGTGTAAGGGTATATATAACAGTGCCCTCATACCCTGTTATATATACAAATGAAGTATGATCAATGTAAATCCAGTCTGTATAAACGTGGAACCCGTCCACCCGTCACCCAATGACAATAAACGTGGAACCCGTCCACCCGTCACCCAATGACAATAAACATCATGTATGTAAATATGAGGATATAATCAAAATCATGGAAATCATCATGAAAACTGTGCCTAGCATCGGCACGTAAATCCTCATCCATATGGGGCTCCGTCTGCGGTATCGGCCCTCGGCCGTCGGCCCCCGGCAGTACGGGTCAGCCCATATCCATCTCTCAACTCCGGTCGGTATCCTCCAGATATCCGCCGAGCTCAAATACAATCACCGGTAGGTAGTAGTCCTTCTGCCAGGCTCACCGTCTACTACACAGCGAAACCGTTCTCGCCCCGGGGTACCATACCGGGTCCACCATGTACCCGCAATCGGCCTCATCCGCCTCCTCGAATCGAGTTTCACATGTCGCTCTCAGCACCGAGAAAACACATGGTGGACGCACTGAAATATCATATCAAGGGTAACCGGGGTTTTAAAGCATTCATATATTCTCTTTTGAAATACCCACGGTTCCCAAATCTAGAAATATCATGGAAACAACATATCTCATTGCGTATAATCAAAACATGATGTATGCGACATGTAAGGAAAGGTAAGCATATCAGAAGTCATGCAACATGGAATAGTAATGTGCACATGTCGAGGGAAACCACTCTTTTAAAACGAATCAGTTTGAAGAACATCTTGCGGTTCCCAAATCTCCAATCAAGTCAGAATCATCTATGTTTGTGTACAGGTATAAGCGTACAATATGCCATGCAAGAGTCATATCATGAATGCAACAGTACTACAGTATAATGGCATGTCAATTATCGATGATGAAGTGTGTGAGCCGGCAAATAGTGTACGTGGAATATACGCATCATCGATAATGGTGCTGGTGTCCTAACAGCATGATAATAATATAGCAATAAACATATGCAAGCAATGCGAATAGCATGAATATGCGGAAATCAAATAATCAACACCACAGTGAAGAATCTACTATGCAAACTACAGATCTAAGTATCAAGTCAATCGGGAGAGGTATGGAAACCACCTAAATCTGAGTCGATATATATAGATATACTAGTTGGTGATCCCGCCTCAATAATATCGCGTACGATACAGTATATCATAAGACATCCTCGAGTCATGAGCGCGGATCTATCATCAATATAGGCTCGTACGGTAAATCATCGTACGGCATCCCAATAGCTGGGTACGGGTCAATATCACATTCCTCTCATCAGATATCAGGTATCCTTATCATCATAACAAATAATCTGGGGTACTGATCTAAGTCTAGTACAAATCGATACCATCTATATACTGCGTGTGCAAGCACACGTCCCAAGGCCCGCTAGAGATCACGTATCGTATCCCAAATACGAATCACATCAAATCACCGATCTCGCGGCACAATGCCCAACATCATCGACTCATCTCCAAAGTCATCCAATATCATCAAACACAGTGAAAGTAAAAGGAATATGCAAGGGTGTGCGTGTAGGTGTAAATCTATTCTAGGGTTCGCGACTATGAACTACACTAGTCACTTCTAACCCTACACTATCCATAATACACCTAACTATCATATATAATATAACAACTATGGACTGCGGGGGTGCTATACGCCATCCACCCGACTTCCCCCTGTAGATATAATCTACTCACCTTCCGTCTTCATTTGTGGACGTCGCCACGCGCTTGCTTGTCGTCCCGAAGTCTTCATGGGGTACCTACACATCAAAGTATCGTATATGCGTATTAAAACCAAATCAAAGCTAACACGGCACACGAATCCCAAAACGATACGATAAGGGGCATATAAGTTACAACCTATGGCACGCCTTCAAAACCATAAATCAATCCTCGATATCGTCGTATAAACGCCAAATAGTCGAGGTAAAACACAATACGTGAATTCAGAATTAAAATACGGAATACGGAAACACGAATCCAAAACAGCAACTAAGGAAATATGCTCTAGATTTCACCCTAGGTCAAACTAGACAAATCTATACATACCAGGGGTCTAATCACTGATAAGGGGGCACCAAAACCAAAACGAGCCAAAACGGTAGGGTCCAGGCCGCAAATTGCGGCCAATTGGATTAAATTTGCGGCCGGAAAAGGGAAGTAGGGGCTGGGGCCTTGGTGATAGCTTTCTGGGTGCCTGCACATATCACTGTCCATTCAATTTTATTTTCAGGTGTCTCGGGTGAAAGCAGATTCAATATAACCTTCACAGATTTCATAACTTTTCCGATATCGGTTTCTAAATCCGTATTCCGGGTTTCAAGTCTCAGGTTTAGGTCTCAATTCATGCACTAGGGTATTTATAAAACCTCTACTGAGCTCAATTTCACAATACAACACAAAATTCCCTCAACCCTAACTTGGTTATCCTCAAGTCCACAACATCATACAATATCGATTCAATCTTAACATGGGGGTAAAGGAAATGCTATAACTAAGCTAATGGTTCAGAAAATACCTCATTTGGCAACTCAAGAATTTTCTTGAGTTGCCCCTAGTAGCCAAAATCCTTAATTTCTTGGTCCAATGTGTAGATCTTTAGCTTGTGCACACTTTTAATGAAAAGAGAGTGGGGTTTTGGAGTTGTTTTCATGGTGATTTGGAGATTTAAGAGGGGAGGGAGAATGAGGTGTAGGAGCAGCAGCAGCAATAGGAGAAGAAGGAGGGAAAGGAGGGAAGGGAAAAGGCTAAGTCCTAGGTCAAATGAGACCATACCTCTCATTCTCACCAAACCTCATATTATATTCCCTTTTCTTTTCTTTTTCTTTTCTTTCTCTTTTCTTATCTCAAAAATTCCTTTCTCACATAAATAGTAACCCCAAAACAAACCATGGTGAAAATGCACAAGTGTTGAAAAGATATGTGCATATTTTGTACAAAATTGCTAAAAAGCCGATTAGCGATTTTTAATCGCGATTAACAGTAAATTAGCATATAACTAATCTTAAAAAACTTTAAAATGACATAATTCCATAAATTACCCTATTTTAGAATTTTCCATAATTTTTCCAAAATTTTTCTCCATTTATTTGTATTTAATAATACCAAAATATTAAAATATTCAATAAAATAATATTAAATTATAAAAATTCCCAAAAATGATATTTTATTTTTCATGAAATGTTACAGAGCTTGTGTTAATGAAACTTCAAGGTAGATCATCTTTGCTATCGAAGATCGGAAGCAAGCTTGCATCTTTCTCTTCGTGGAGCCTCTCGAGAGTCCGGAACTTGATGATCGCAGCGAAGGGACCACAACACGGAGCTTATGAAGTGAAGGACCGGACTACAAAGCTTGTAATCCTAAAATCTTTGATGTTAAAGTGTTTAACATGCTTTGTTTCGCCTAATCTCTAGTCTAAGATCTTGGTTTAGGGTTGTTCGGCACGGCTAAATTTTAAATCGAGCATGGTTGATGACTTATAGACCCTTGTACATGTACCTAGTAACCCTACAGTGGTATCAGATCCAAGCTAGAGCTTTATGTGAAGTCTGGACGAAGTTTAAAGTCCGATCGAACTCCGAATACCCGTAAAGCCCTAGTTTCTGGAAGTTTTTCAAAACTGTTGATTTTTTCATATTAAAAATACTCAAAAAAATCAGCAAGGTATTTTAGGAATTACTGTGCAAAACGACACCCTAAATCCACTAAAGCGCCGCAGAACCGCGGCCAAACCAGGGTATTGGCGGCGGTTCCGCGGCAGGTACTGTACATTGAGGGATAGTTTTTATACAGTAACGACCGTAGGTACTTCCTGATTCTTCTTGGAATTTTTAGTTATACTCAAGTGTTAAGTTTTCTGGGTTGTATTGGGGACTCGTTGATTCGATCGGATAATTTAACTTCGTTTAAGTTTTTTCTGGATAATTTTAGAAACTATTAAAAAGTTCGAACGGATATCAATAACTCACTTTTTCCCCTGTCGGAAAATTTTCAAAAGTTGGATTTTTTCTCGAGTTTGAAACTTCGGAAAGTCGTGCAAGTAACGCGGTGGACCCTCTAGAAGAACACAAGCCTTAACTCGATTATGTGACCGTTTGAACCGCCTCTGAACCTTAGGGTTTGTGGCAGTACGGCGTTGCCACATGTGAGGCGCTGGCTTGACCCTTCTACGGCTGGACCATTGGTACTGTGGCATGTGATAGATGCTTTTAAACTCCGCTCAAGTATTGAGCTATTTGGGAAAACTTGGGTGTTTGATTATTCGATCGGAAAGTTTAACACCGTCTATTTATCTGGAATGTGATACAATATTTAGAATCCACAATTAGTTATGAGATAACTAATTTGAATGTTATAAATCTAACGGTTTAGTCTCATTTGATCGGTTGCCATGGGATTTTGATGCGATCAAAAGTCCGTCGCAATCACGTAGCGTACACGGATACTCGCCGGGTAAACTTAATAAAAAGCCACGCCCCAAAGCCCCGACCAAGTGATTGTAGGAGAACCCCGTCGCCAAAAGCATCCATTCGGGTGCTCACGGCAGCGGTGTTCCGCCTCAGTGCACTTCATCGATGGCATCCGGGGGTGCGGCCGTCTACTAAAGTTTGCGACGAGCATTCGATCAGGATGTCGGGAATCTTGTTGAATTGCCCGACTTAATATTGAAAAGAGTTTTCGATAATGAGACTAAAATGCGGGGTTTATAATTGTTAGGCATGCGATGTCTAAGGAATTCATTTGGTTAGGCATGCGATGTCTAAAGAGTTTGCGGATTCCAACTGTTGTAGTTTTACACTTTCTTTTCTGTGACCGTAAGCATAGTATATGGTGTATCACCGGCTTCGTTGCTATACATCAACGACAATCGGGATACACATACTTGCTTACGTTAATGATATGTGATATTATGTGTTGCTGTGATATGTTATATTGGATCGTCGCGTTCTGAATAGCTGGGGGTTTTATGTGAGATGAGAGTTTTTTTTCATTCATGTAAAATTCATTTGTATGTAATATTCTTTTATTGGGGCACTTCCGGGCTGAGGATGATGTCACCCTTGTATATTATTTACTTTTCCGCATTAGGTAGACCCAAGGCGGGGAGCACAAGTAACCGGGTTCTAGGGTCCAGTGGGAGACCATCTCGAGGAATCGAGACCGGGTCTCCTAACACTAGAATTGGCAGTGTTACTTGCCGCTCTCGTAGGGGTCTAAGGATGTGGGTTTGGCTATTCATCGCGACCGTGGAATCCGTGTTTTATACAGACTCGTATTGAAAACACGGACATCCTAGCATATCTAATATTTCATATATGTTCTTCTGCTGCAATGTTCTGTGATGAGATCATATTACTGCCTGAGATGAATGTTTATATTATATATATGAGATATATGTTATATTGCAGATTTCGTTTCAAATGTGACGCTTGTGAAGCATAATAAAATGGGACTGTTAGTGTATATGCCCTAGGGGCCATTATTGTATCATACTTGTATGTATATTACTTAATGGAAGCTTGGGATATTCACAGTTGTATATACAGTCTTGCTAAAAATGGTAGTATGCTACTTGGTTTGTGTCTACTTTAATATGTGCATATGTTTATTCTAACGTATCACTTATACATATTAGTAGAGCCCATAGGATCTTTGCTTGATTACCAGCGTTGTGATGGCAGTCACACTAGTAGGGGCTGGGTAGTCTGTAAGCAACATCCTATACTGGTCCCTAGTCATTGGATTATCGAGATAGGGCATCGATATTCCAGAGTAGACTAAGTGTGTACGCTTCTCATCCCAGTTGGGGAGATGGTCTGTCCCACAGCCTTCAGTACGTCGTACTGGAGATAGTATACAGGTGCTTGTTAGGTTACGGGTACACCGGACAGGACTCACAGGGGAACTGATTGGTTGGTATTATACCCATCGTCAGTTAACAGTTCCCAGGTGACATGAGTACAGCATAGTCCGCAGACTTTACACTGCTACTTCGCCTCGAGTGTGTCCCACTGTTCTTAGATTGCTACCCTACCACGGCTCAAAGGAGTCGTGCAAACAGGTAGCAGTTGGGTGTAGTCCTGAGCACTTGGAGGCAGTGGCGGTTAGACAGGATTCGTCTCTCCCGGTATCGGGAGTCGATATCGCGCTGTGTCAGAGAGCCATTACGCAAAGTCCCTGGCCAGGGCAAGTGAGATTTACTGGTAGGTTCCAGTAGTTTTCTCAGGGTGTAATGGGCTACGCTCCGACATGACTTATACAGCTATTAGGGGACTGACGCTTGCCACCCGCTAGGCTCGATATGCGATAGTCTTAGACGAACAGACCAGACTGTACGAAGATTGTCACATCAGGCTCAGTAGGAGTTCGGATGGGTTTCCTCATCGGCTTTCTTATCGACATCTACCTGGGGACCGTACAGCTAGTGCCCCTTACGGTCTGTGGTTAAACCCACTGCCAGCGTAGTGTCGAGTCTTTAGAGTCCCACACAAAGAGTTTCCCTGCTCCAGGAGAAACGATATAGAGGTCGTATGGTTTTACGACAAGGGTTCGGACGCGTACGTGTGTTTACGCACGTACGACTTTTCGGACAGTTTTTACTAGACGGCTTTGGTTTAAGCCAGATTCTAGTATCGGGTTATTGGATTTATACAGTCTAAAGTTTTTCCGTGTTTTCACGGATTGGAGGGGCGTTCTCGTAATTTGTCAGGAAGCTTCTAGAAGAGTGGTGACTAAGGGGTTAAGGTGGCATGAGCATTAATTGCTTAATGACTCATTTGTGTGATTCATCATTTGCATTAAATGATTCATTAATGAGTTAATGAGTCATATGATGAATCACACAAGGTGAATGCATCAACCATGATGATTAATCATTTATATTATTTATTTGATTAATTGTTATGGTTGTTATATTCTAGTGAGTTCATTTTTCTTCTCATGTTATTGCTCACCTTCTCTCTCCTCAAGCTCATCCTCTCTTGAAACCCTAATCCTCCCCTCTCATGTGTTGAGATCAAGGATTAGATAGACTAATACATCCATAACCTTACTCTATATCCCCTAAATAGCTTAGATTAGCAATTTGAGCAATCTAGTTATCTCAAGTTAGAGATCAAGCTTGGACAAAGAGCTCTCGGGTGGATCGTCTTTGACTCGAGGAGGCCGTTGAGATCCCGATGTTCCAAGGAGCCTACGAGGAGTGGAAGACAGCGATGAAGACCCGAAGGATATGTAACGTGAGGTATAACTTCGAATCCGAGTAGTTAAACCTCTAGTAGATAGTTAGCAATGGTTTAGATACGATTCATGCGCTCAAGTCCGTGTTACGAAGCTTTGATAATCGTTTTTCATATATTCCGCCTCCCCGCAAGTTCGTGGGGTGCGTGATAAGGACTTACAGTGGTATCAGTGCCAAGTAAACCATTACTAGCTTGTTAGCAACTAATTAGAAGTTCGATCGACGGAAAACACGAAAACAAAACCCTAACCCCTTAACAGTTTCTGTTAATTTTAAACATGTCACAAAAATTTTTTGACATACCTTAAAATTCACAGCAGGGTATTTTAAGAATACTGGGAAAATACGAGCCAGCAACTCGGCAAAACGGCCGCGGATCCGCGGCAATAGATTGCTTGTGCTGCAGATCCGCCGCCGAGTCAACTCCAAGTTGACTCGGATTTGCTCTGTAATTCTTATTTTTTGGTGTTTTGGTTCTCTATTTATTCTGTTTATACCCAGGTTACTTCAGTGCTGCTTTGCTTTTGGGGTAGACACGGAATATGGTAATCGATCGATGTTCTAAGATATTTGCTAATTGGATTTTTATCTGTAATGTTTAATGTGTTCGTAAACCTCCCCTAACTGCTAGTATGTCGGTTGGCAGGGGGTTGCATATTTCTGTAATGTTTACTGTTTGTGTATATGGACTTGATTGGAATGTTGTGATGATTATCCGGGGTTTGAGATGGGTTTAATATTCATTCATTCGATGTAAATGTAATATGATGTAATATTCTTTTGCGGGGCACATCCAGGTTGCGGTTGTAGCCACCGTTGTATTATTTCTTTTTACTGTTTTTGCTCCTAGGATAGACCCAAGGCGGGATACACAAACTACCGGGTACTTTGAAGTGTTTAGTGGCCTACTCACTTTGTTGAGGGAGACCGCTTCACTTCGGGTTCTTGGCGGATAGTTTTCCGTACCCGTAGGGGTCTAGGGTGGGGTAATGGCTATTCATCACAACTGTGTAATTCGTCTTTTATTGCAGGCTCAAAGCAAATGCGGATTGCTAATAAATCCAATAAAGTTCATCTGTGATCTGGAATGCTTATTATTGCATCTGACGAATGTACAATATCTATATATGATAGCTATTAGACGTCACTTATGTTTTACACCCGCGCTAGCCCAGCCCCCGCTCTGTCGTTAGTTAAGTAACCTAACGGGTGATGACGGGACCCAGTGGCGAATGTGGATGGCATAAGAGGACGTGGTATTTTCGTTGTTTTCTGCAATGATAGGATAAATGATGGGACCCATTATTATAAATGCAAAGAAAATAAACCAAAGTTTAATCGTTGGAACAAATTTAAAAAACCACTCGGTTATTTTAAAAGATCAGAATTTTTAGTTACGGAGCTTTAACCACTCCTTTTAAAAAGTATCAGGTTCCTTCGATTATATCAAGTTCACTACGTTCACGGTTTTGCCAAAACCATTCGTAGCCCTCCGTCATTTCATTTGGGTATTCAGTAGTATTCAAGTTATGCATTTTCACCAACGCCAAGGCATAGTGTTTGGTAGCTGCTGGGTATTTCATTTGTTACATAGATAGATGTGTTAGTTTGGGACAGTCGTATTATCGTTTTGGCCAACGTCAAGGATATATACGGGTGGGTTCAAATTAACCAGGATAATGATGGGTAGAACATGGCATGTGACTTATGACATTTTGACCAACGCCAAGGTCATAAGAGTATGGGGCAAAAATTTATATCGGGAATTTCTAAAGAAACTGAAATTTGCAGAGAGATGCATACCATTTTGGAGTTTGATGAATGTTGGTAGGATTCCTTCAACATTATCATATGATGATATTTTGGATCCCGATCCTACTGTGAGTACATGCTACTTATCAGGAGATTCGTCACTTAACGATCAATGCTATAAACCAAGTAGGTGCCTAGAAAGGTGTCAGCGGGGCTATACCCCCAGAGAAAAGAGGTTCTTTAATTAAGGAACTTCGCGAAAGCGTTGGAAAACCTCCCTCGATGTATCGACACTGGCCTGGCTGAACGGTTAAGCAAGTATTGTACGGTGAGAATTGTCCTGACTAATTCTTCTTTTATGGTTTGAGGAAGGATTCGAGAAAGAGTGGGAGCCATCCTGTTTAGATAAACTTAAAACCAATCTAAACTTGCAACAGCATCATGCTAAAATGTTTTCTTCTCTCTCTCTTAATTGCAGCGACCTTGTGACCACACATAGGTTACATCTAGATAACAATTTGATTGAATTTGACTTATATGACTGGCAAAAGTCTGTCCAGATGTCCATTGCCTATGACAAGCTGGACCACCCTGTTACTACTCAAGATCCCGCCATCCCAGGTCCAGTTTCCACTGTTGCGGATATGGATATCCGTCAGACAATGGAAAAGAATAAAGCGAAACCCAAGTGCCTCGTGTTAGCTTCAGTTGATGGTGTATACCAGAAGCAGCACGAGAAGATGGACTCAGTTTCCATCTTTCTCCATAACAAAGATTTATATGGGAGCAATCTCATATCGCAAGATATGAGATTTCGAACGAATTAATTCAAGCGAGGTTGGATTTCGGGTCATCTGTAGGGGACAACGTTCTTACAATGACTAGCTATATTAATGAGCTCCAGGACCTAGAGACCACGTTAGGAAACGAGTCAGATACTGACTTGATTCTACAGTCTCTGCCTTCTACCCTGAAGGAAACCAGGGAAGTAGAAGAAAAGAGAAAGGTAAAAGTTTCGGGACTGAATGTAGTAAAAGAGGAACATTCCTATTGTTATGGGATTGGGCATTGGCAGAAAGATTGCAGAGCTTTAGAAGCCAATAACCGGGATACGAAGCATGTTGTGGCTTCAGCCTCAAGTGTGTTTGTTATTGAGAACTGTTTGTCTATTAACTCTACTTCCTGGGTATTAGATACCGGAGCAGGATCTCATATCTGTAATTCATTACATGCTTTACGAAACCGTAGAGTTATAAAGGTAGGTGATTGGTCTCTCAGAGTTGCAAACGGAATGAGCGTGGACGCTGAATCCGTGGGAGAATATCGCCTAGGTTTGACAAGTGGGCAGATATTGATTCTACGTAACATTCTGTATGTACCTAGTATGACTTGTAATGTCATATCAGTATCCTCACTTTCAAAAGAGGGATATAATTTTACATTCGAAAGAGATGTAGTTCACATCCACCTAAATCAAGTAATGATTGGGTCCGGTACATTAGATAATGGCATATACGTATTGAGTCAAGCTCAGGTTTTCAATATTCAGAACACACTTAAAAGAAAGTCTCCGGAATTAAATCAGGCTTTCTTATGGCATTGTAGACTAGGTCACATTAATGAGAGAAGGTTGACTAAGTTACATGGAGAAGGATATTTGAATCCGTTCGAATATCAATCTTATGCTACTTATGAATCTTGTCTCATGGGAAAGAAGACAAAGACTCCGTTTACTGGACACGGAGTAAGAGCAAGCGAGCTCTTGGGACTCGTACACAGTGACGTGTGCGGTCCAATGTCTACACATGCGCGAGGTGGTTATTCCTACTTCATTACTTTTACGGATGATTTCTCTAGGTATGGATATATCTTCTTAATAAAGCATAAATCCGAGGCCTTTGAGAAATTTCAAGAATACAAGAATGAAGTGGAAAAACAAACCGGCAAAAGTATCAAGACACTAAGATCTGATTGAGGTGGTGAATACTTAAGTGCCGAGTTCCTGGGTTACTTAAAAGAGAATGGAATTCACTCTCAGCTTACTCCTCCATACACATCACAACACAACGGTGTATCGGAAAGGAGGAATCGAATCCTATTAGATATGGTTCGTTCCATGATGAGTAACGCTGAGTTACCGCGATCATTCTGGGGATATGCACTAGAATCAGCTGCATATCTTTTGAACCTAGTTCCTACCAAGACTGTGCCTACCACACCATATCAGATGTAGAGTGGGAAGAAACCTTATCTTCAGTATCTGAAGATTTGGGGATGTTCGGCTTTTGTTAAAAAGCAGCATATGACAAGCTCGAGGCATGATCAATACATTGTAAGTTTGTGGGATATCCAAAGAACTCCAAGGGGTATCTATTCTATTACACAGAGGAACAAAAGGTTTTTGTTTCTCGTCATGCCCACTTTTTGGAACATCAGTTTTTGGAAAAAGGAACAAGTGGGAGCGTAGTAGAACTGGAAGAAATTTCAGAACCACAAGCTATTACTGAAAGCTTGGAAGAACCAGAAGGTTCAGGAGAACGGGACATCCCGACGCCACTCCGTAGGAGTAGTAGGCAATCTCATACGCTCGAGAGATACTACGGTTTTCTCATAGACGGGGATAGAGAGGATTGCACTATTGACTATGATGAGCCTACTAGCTTCCAGCAAGCCAATCAGAGCGGTGACTCAGTGAAATGGATGGATGCAATGCGGACCGAAATGGAGTCCATGTACACTAACAAAGTATGGACTTTGGACATTGCTCCAGATGGGGTAAAACCCGTAGGATGCAAATGGATCTTCAAAAAGAAGATTGGTGTAGATGGACAGATTGAAACCAATAAGGCTAGACTTGTTGCAAAGGGTTTCCGTCAAAGACCTGGTTTGGACTATGACGAAACCTTTTCTCCAGTAGCTATGCTGAAATCCATTCGGGTCCTTCTTGCTATTGCTGCCTTCCACGATTATGAGATCTGGCAAATGGACGTAAAGACGGCCTTTCTAAATGGAAATTTAGAAGAGAGCGTCTATATGGATCAGCCAGAGGGATTCATTCAGAGTGGGAGCAGCGGTAAAGTATGTAAGCTGCTTAATTCCATTTATGGATTAAAGCAGGCATCGCGGAGTTGGAACATCTATTTTGATGATGCTGTCAAGGAATTTGACTTTATCAAAAATCCAGATGAACCATGCATATAGAGTAAGATTGTAGGGAGAGTTGTAGTATTCCTCGTCTTGTACGTGGATGACATTCTCCTAATAGGAAATGATATTCCTATGTTACAGTCAGTCAAAAGATTCTTGTCACATAAATTCTCTATGAAAGACCTGGGTGATGCCACCTACATTCTGGGGATCCAGATCTATCGTGATAGATCAAAAAGGATGTTAGGACTTTAACAGTCCAGGTACATTGACACCATAGTGAAAAGATTCAGTATGGATGATTCTAAGCGCGGTAACTTACCAGCTTGTCACGGAATCACCCTCTCCAAAGAGATGTCTCCCAAGACTGATTTGGAAAGGGATCGCATGTCGATTATACCCTACGCTTCTGCGGTAGGCTCTATAATGTATGTGATGTTATGTACCAGACCAGATGTAGCATACGCATTGAGCATAGTAAGCCGGTATCAAGCAAACCCAGGGAAGAAGCACTGGATTGCTGTAAAGAACATTCTCAAGTACCTGAGGAGGACTAAGGAGATGTTCCTGGTGTATGGCGGAAAAGACCTCCAGATGGAGGCCTTTGCCTACTCCGGCTTCCAGAGTGACAAAAATGACTCTAAGTCCATGTCGAGTTATGTCTTTACCCTCAATGGAGGGGCGGTCTGTTGGAAGAGTTCCAAACAGGAGACCGTTGCTGACTCAACGATGGAAGCAGAGTACATAGCTGCTTGCGATGCCCAAAAGAAGCAGTCTGGATGAAGAAGTTCTTCACAGAACTTCAGGTGGTTCCTACCAGTGTTGGTCCAATATCTCTATATTGTGACAACAATGGCGCTATAGCTTTAGCGAAGGAACCCAGGTCCCATCAGAATTCTAGACACATCTTAAGGCAGTATCACCTAATCAGGGAGATCGTAGATCGCCAGAAGATCGAGGTAAAAAGAGTAGAGACAGAGAATAACATTGCTGATCCATTCACAAAGGCCCTTCCTCAGACGCAGTTCGAGAGGCTATTCGAGATGATAGGTCTACGATATGCCATCTCATGGCCCTAGTGCAAGTGGGAGATTGTTAGTGTATATGCCCTAGGGGTCATTATTATATCATACTTGTATGTATATTACTTAATGGAAGCTTGGGATATTCATAATTGTATATACAGTCTTGCTAAAAATGGTAGTATGCTACTTGGTTTGTGTCTACTTTAATATGTGCATATGTTTCCTCTAACGTATCACTTATACATATTAGTAGAGCCCATAGGATCTTTGCTTGATTACCAGCGTTGTGATGGCAGTCACACTAGTGGGGGCTGGGTAGTCTGTAAGCAACATCCTATACAGGTCCTTAGTCATTGGATTATCGAGATAGGGCATCGATATTCCAGAGTAGACTAAGTGTGTACGCTTCTCATCCCAGTTGGGGAGATGGTATGTCCCACAGCCATCAGTACGTCGTACTGGAGATAGTATACAGGTGCTCGTTAGTTTACGGGTACACCGGACAGGACTCACAGGGGAACTGATTGGTTGGTATTATACCCATCGTCAGTTAACAGTTCCCAGGTAACATGAGTACAGCATAGTCCGCAGACTTGACACTGTTACTTCGCCTCGAGTGTGTCCCACTGTTCTTAGATTGCTACCCTACCACGGCTCAAAGGAGTCGTGCAAACAGGTAGCAGTTGGGTGCAGTCCCGAGCACTTGGAGGCAGTGGCGGTTAGACAGGATTCGTCTCTCCCGGTATTGGGAGTCGATATCGCGCTGTGTCAGAGAGCCATTACGCAAAGTCCCTGGCCAGGGCAAGCGAGATTTACTGGTAGGTTCCAGTAGTTTTCTCAGGGTGTAATGGGCTACGCTCCGACATGACTTATACAGCTATTAGGGGACTGACGCTTGCCGCCTCCTAGGCTCGATATGCGATAGTCTTAGACGAACAGACCAGACTCTACGGAGATTGTCACATCAGGCTCAGTAGGCGTTCGGATGGGTTTCCTCATAGGCTTTCTTATCGACATCTACCTGGGGACCGTTACGTACAGCTAGTGCCTTCGGTCTGTGGTTAAACCCACTGCCAGCGTAGTGTCGAGTCTTTAGAGTCCCACACAGAGAGTTTCCCTGCTCCAGGCGAAACGATATAGAGGTCGTATGGTTTTACGACAAGGGTTCGGACGCGTACGTGTGTTTACGCAAGTACGACTTTTCGGACAGTTTTTACTAGCCGGCTTTGGTTTAAGCCAGATTCTAGTATCGGGTTATTGGATATATACTGACTAAAGTTTTTCCGTGTTTTCACGGATTGGAGGGGCGTTCTCGTAATTTGTCGGGAAGCTTCTAGAAGAGTGGTGACTAAGGGATTAAGGTGGCATGAGCATTAATTGCTTAATGACTCATTTGTGTGATTCATCCTTTGCATTAAATGATTCATTAATGAGTTAATGAGTCATATAATGAATCACACAAGGTGAATGCATCAACCATGATGATTAATCATTTATATTATTTATTTGATTAATTGTTATGGTTGTTATATTCTAGTGAGTTCATTTTTCTTCTCATGCTAATGCTCACCTTCTCTCTCCTCAAGCTCATCCTCCCTTGAAACTATAATCCTCCCCTCTCATGTGTTGAGATCAAGGATTAGATAGACTAATACATCCATAACCTTACTCTATATCTCCTAGATAGCTTAGATTAGCAATTTGAGAAATCTAGTTATCTTAAGTTAGAGATCAAGCTTGGACAAAGAGCTCTCGGGTGGATCGTCTTTGACTCGAGGAGGCCGTTGAGATCCCGATGTTCCAAGGAGCCTACGAGGAGTGGAGGACAGCGATGAAGACCCGAAGGACATATAACGTGAGGTATAACTTCAAATCCGAGTAGTTAAACCTCTAGTAGATAGTTAGCAATGGTTTAGATACGATTCATGCGCTCAAGTCCGTGTTACGAAGCTTTGATAATCGTTTTTCATATATTCCGCCTCCCCGCAAGTTCATGGGGTGCGTGACATGGACTTGCAGGGACTTCATTAATGAGATTAATGAAACTAAAAGAAACCTAAAGATGTTGTAGAAACTTGTTTAAAAATTGGTATCTCTAGGTCTTGCTTTGCATAGCGGTGTTCCTTGTAGAACATCCAGCACCTTATTCGATAAGGAAAGAGTCGAGATCCCTTCACCGGGAGTGACCTCTTTAGCGAAACTAGCAGATGCTACAAACTCGGATTGTCTTTTGATTGTTTCAATAGTTTTTGCTTTAAATAGTGATATTTGTGTTGTATCCTGCACCTTATTCGATGAGGAAAGAGCCGACGATCCCTTCACTGGGAGTGACCTTTTTAGCGAAACTAGAAAAGCCTCAAAAATATTCCATTTAAAATCACTCGATTCTACGACGATATCAAGTTCATTACGCAAAAGGTTTTCTTAAAAACCTGTTGTAACCCTCCGTCATTTTAGGAAGTAGAGTACTTAGTATTCGTGCTGTGTTTGTTGACCTTAGTTAAGGCATAGTATACGGTAGCTAAGTGATGTCTTCCTTTATAGCATATGACGCGATTAGTTAGGGCAATCATGTGACTTTGTTGACCTTAGTTAAGGGTCATGTGGGTGGGTCTAATTAATCAAGAAATGACGGGTAGAACTTGACTAGTGCTTATGATTTGTTGACCATAGTTAAGGTCATAAGTCACTAGGGGTAAAATATTATTGGGAATTTCAAGTGTTGAAATTTGCAATGAGATTGCATACCTTCTATGAGATAGTTGGATCCCGATACCCACTGCGAGTAAGAGTTACTCCTGGAAGAGTTTTACACATTACAATTAGCCGATCAAGTAGGTGTCTAGAAAGGTGTTAACGGGGTTACGCCTCTGGGAAAACGAGGTTTATTTTAATTAGGTCCGTGCGAAAGCGCGGGGAACTTCCCCCAAAGTACCGGCACTGGCCTGGCTGAAAGATTGGCGAACTTGTATGGTGTAACTAATCCCGGCTAGTCTTTCCTTTTAAGGTTTGAAGAAAGATTTGACAAAAATAGTGGGAGACATCCTGATTAGATAAATTGATAACCAATCTAATCTTGTAAAAGCGCACGCTGAGTGTTTTCTTCTCTCTCTCTCCTGGTTACGACTATGTCACGCCTTAATCAAGATAATAATACGGATGTATTTACCGAACCCGCTTGTTATACTGCGCTAAGGAACGTTGGTCCCGCTCTAACTTATAATTGTTATAAGACAGAGCAGGAAATTAGGGATTACCAGAATTCCCGTGCCGCCCAAACGAAGAAAGTGCATGTTGATGCATCATCTTCGGGTGTGTTCATTACAGAGAACTGTTTCTCAGTATTCTTTACGTCCTGGGTATGAGATACCGGATCAGGATCCTATAAAATGTAATTTGTTACATAGGCTACAGATAGGTAGAGAATTGAGAACGGGCGATAAGTTTCAAGAGTTGGAAATGATGCAAGTGTTGCAGCTAAGACTGTTGGCAGTTATCACCCTGTATTACCAGAATACATTGATTCTGAACAAATGTTATTAGATACCGAACCTGATATACAACATCATATCGGTCTCTTTATTAGTAAAGAAGGATATAATTATGTATTGTTGGATAATGTTTTGAATATTTCCTATATTAAGAGTTGATCGGTTCAGGCACGTTATCTAAAAGCATAGACGTTCTAAATCAAACCACAGTTCTTAGTGTACAGAACACACACAAGAGGAATAGTTCATAAATGAACGAGTCCTTCTTGAGGCATGGTAGACTAGGTCATATCAATGCGACCCGACTAGCTGAAGTTACATTTAGATGCATATTTAAATTAGTTTGAATTTACATCTTATGAAACTTGCCGGTCATGTCATAAAGATAAGATGACTACAACTCTGTTTATTGGAAACAGAGAAAGGGTTAGTGAACTCTTGGGATTGATACATGTTGATGTATGAAAGTCCCCTGTCTACACATGCCAAGACCGGTTCTCTGTACTTCATTACATTTACTGATTATCTCTCAAGATTCGGACATATCTTCCTGTTGAAAGAAAGGTCTGGAACTTTTGAGAAATTCAATGAATATAAGTTGGAAGTAGAGAACCAAAAACGGGTATAAGTATTATGTCCTATGATGAGATCAGGGAGGAGAATACTTGAGCACGGAGATTCCTGGACTATTCTAAAGGAGAATGAGATTCTCTCTCAGCATTATTCCTCCGTATACACCACAGCACCTCGGTGTATCGGGGCGGAGCAATCACATCCTATTAGATATGGTGCGCTCTATGATGAGTACTACTGAGTTTCCTATTTTCTTTTAGGAGTTATGCACTTGAGAAGCTGCATACCTATTGAATAGGGTTCCAATCAAATCAGTTGCCTACCACTTCATATGTGATATGGAATGAGAAGAGCCCATATCTTAAGTAAGTTAAGATTTGGGGTTGTCCGGCCTATGTCTAAAAGCAAAATCCGGACAAGCTCGAGGCAAAGTAAGTTCTGTTGAAGTCTGTTGGATATCCCAAGCATTCGCAAGGGAATATCTTCTACCTAACCGAGGAACAAAAGATATTTTGCTTCACAACATGCCATCTTTGTGAAAGGGAATTTCTTGTGAAGAAATTATTGGTCATGAGGTAGAAGTGGAAAGAGTTCCAGCTATACAAACTGCAGCTGATGATTTGGTAGAACCAAAGGATTCAATAGTTTCCAATGAACCTCAGCCTCTCCGCCGATCTAGTAGGGTTCCTCACCCACCTGAGAGATACTTCGGTTTCTCTATGACAGTGGGAGCGAGGATTGCATCATGAGATGATGACCCAACTAGTTTCGAGCAGGCTATCAGGAGTGGGACTCTGTAAGAATGGTTGGATGCTTAGCGATCTGAGATGGAATCCTTATACACCAACAAAGTATGGACTTTGGTTGCTTTATCTGAAGGGTTAAATCCCCATCAGGAGCAAGTATATCTTGAGAAGATTACTTGGTGTACATGGAAAAGTTGAGACTTTCAAAGCTATGCTTAAGTCTATCCAGATCCTACTTGCCACGGCTACATACCATGACTACGATATCTGGTAGTTGGGTGTCATGACTGCTTTTCTAAATGATGTTTTGGAAGAAAGTGTCTATAAGTACACAGCCAGAGGGCTTCGTAGACAGTGGGAGCAGCGGAAACGTGTGCAAGATACTCTATAGGATAAAGCAGGCATCGCGGAGTTGGATCGTCTGTTTTGATGTGGTAGTCAAAGAGTTTGACTTCGTCAAAATGGTAGATGAACCTTGTATATACAAAAAAGGTAGTAGAGAGTATGGTGATGATCCTCGTAGAGTACGTGGATGACATACTCTTGATAGGGAAGGAGTTTCTTATGCTACGCTTGGTCAATCTCCGCTTATCACAAGGATTCTCCATATATGATCAAGGTGATACCTCCTAAATCCTAGGTTTTATATCTATGAGATAGATCTAAATGGATGTTAAGATTCTCACTAGTTGTAGTGAGATGGTATCAATGGATCCTGGGGAGAATCACTGGAAAAGTTCCAGGGTGATAAGGACGATTGAATGTCAGTCGCCGGCATTGTCTTTACCCTCAGTGGAGGGACGGTATGTTGGAAGAGTTCCAAGCTAGATACCGTGACTTACTAGACGATTAAAGGCAAGATACATCGTTACCTAGGATGCTACCAAAGAGGCAGTCTGGATATATTAGTTCATGAAATGAATTTCGTTCTTACCATTGTGTGATAATGGAGTTGTGGCTTATGCCAAGGAACCCCCGTCTCATCTGAGATCCAGATATAATTCTTAGGCAGTATCACCTGATCATGGAGATGGTTGATCTCCAGGGAGATCGAGGTTAGGAGAGTAGACACAGAGGACAACAGCGCGGATCCACTCACAAAGGCCTTTTTCCTAGTAGAGACTTTTATCGGATGGTTGAGTATGAGATACTTCAACCGCAGCTAAATGTTGGGTATGCGATACCACAACAGATGTCCCTAGTGCAAGTGGGAGATTGTTAGTTATATGTATGCCCTAGAGGCCATTACTGTACATATGATATATATTGTAGTGGATGCTTGGACATATATAAGGAGGACTTTCTTGCTCGACATGATAGTACGCTATCTGGTTACCCTTTATCTTAACATGTACTCTGATTGTCTCTATATTACATGTTGATAAAGCCCTTAGGATATGTACTCGGCTACTGGGACTATGATGAGATCATACTAGTGGGGCCACGGTAGTCGACGAGTACATCCTATAACTGTTCCTAGTCGAGGGTGTATCGAGACAGGGCATCGATACACTAGAGTAGACTAGCGTATACGCATCTTGACCCATATGATGGGCAATGGATGATCCCATATCCATCGGTGTTTGACATCAAGGATAGTGTACGGGTGCTCAGTAGAGACTGGGTACACTAGACGGACTCGCCAAGAACTCCCAGATGGTATTATACCTCACGTCAGATGGCAATTCTCTGGTGACACTGGTACAGGTTAGTCTGTAGACCCGAGATCGTCATAGAGTCTTGTGTGATTCCCACTGTGCTTTGATTTCCATCATACCACGTCCAAGAGGGCGTGCAAAAAGGTGGCTTTTGGGTACAGTCCCGAATCACATGGAGGCAATGAGCGATAGGATGGGATTCGTCTCTCCCAGTATAGGGAGTTGATGTTGCGCTGTGTTCGATTGGCTATAACTGGAAATCCCTGGTCAGGGTTGCTGAGATTTACTGGTAAGTGTTATCAGTAGTTTCTCAAACTGTTATAGACCTCGTATCGACATGACTTATCAAGCTACTGGGGTATGACGTTTACCACCCCTAGGCGAGATATGAGACATATCAGACGACGAGACCGGACTGTATGGGCGTGTTACTGATTGGATTCGCAGGAGAATGTATAGGCTTTCTTGTTGATCTTCTGGTCGCTCAATACCTGGGTGGCTGTTAAGTTTAGCTGACCGCATGCAGCTTGTGGGAGTTTGATATGATCATCACCTACTGCCGGCGTATTGACGATTCTTTAGAGTCCTACACAGAGGTTTCTTAGCTCAGGAAAAACGGAGTAGGAGCACATATATGATATGTGCGGGACCGAGAACAATACGTGTATGTGATACCGTATTAGATTCTCACGATATGAGATATCGGCCGGGTATATTTGATATAGCCGGGTCATCGGATCAAGTGTTGATTCGATGAACTGATACAGATTATATTAGCCGGTTATTTATGAAATAGCCGGATTATCGGATCAAGTGTTGATTCGATAATTTAATGTATAATTATATATTTGATATATTAAATTACATTAACTAATATTAGCTCACTTATTAATTCATTTTCTCACTCGGGTAATACATTGATATATATGCGATATATGTTAATTGTATTATTTTCTTTTGTTACAAAATATATTATATATGTGATATACAATATTGTAACTGTAGGGTTCTTAGGCACACTAATGAGGTCTCACAAGGCATCAACCATGCCAATTTCAAATTTTACAAGTGCCGAGAAACCCTAATACGGATCGTTAACTAGATTTTTAGGCGAAACAAGCAACTAGTTAACAACTTAACTAAGTGAACGGAAATACAACCTTTGTAGATCCGATCCTCCACCTCCATAGCTCCATGATGAAGTCTCCTTGCTGTCCAAATCGAATCCCGGGCTCTAGCGTCGGCTTCATCGGAGAAATGGGCGGGCTAAGTCATCGACTACGATGCCGAAGATGATCTACGTCGAGGCATCACAAGATCAAGCTCCCACTTCACCAAGTCATGAAACTTGTGAAGAAAACACCCTTTACTACTTGGAAAGAGGTAGAGGATGAAGAAATAGAAGGTGGGTTCACTTTAGAATTGGATTTCTCACTCTTTTCATCAATTCACCATTGATGAAGCAAGGTTTTCTTCATGTGAAGAAGAAAAAGAAGAAAATGAATAATATGATAAGTTCATTTTGAATAGAAAAGAAAATCAATACTTATCATAATACAACCATGGTCAAGTGTAGAGAATCAACTAGGGTTAAGTGGAGTGGTTAGGGTTAAGCATGAGACAAAAATAGTCACTTAGTCAAAGCTTCATGAAGCTTCAAGATGCAAACAAAGAAAGCCACCATTTTCTCTTTATGCCATTTATTTTCCAAAAAGAATAAATAAATAAATAAATGAATAAGAAAACAAAACCCTAACCATTCATATAACCATGGTTTAATCTTTACACAAACCCAAGTAAACATGTATCATCAAACATGATATAATCAAGTGCACAAAAGTATATCACATATACAAATTGTGCAATGCAAGTGAGAAAATCCATTTAAAGTGAACCTATACTAGTTAATGCAAAGTAATATATCAAATATATAATTATGCATTAAATCATTAAATCAATACTTGATTTAACGATCCGGTCATATCGCATATAACCGACTAATATCCAATGTATCGACTTATCGAATCAATCCTTTATTCGATAACTAGGTTATATCGCATACAACCATTCGATACATTCATCGCGAGAATGAAATACGGTATCACATACATGCATTATTCTCGATCCCGCACATATCTCATATGCGCTCCTATTTCGTTTCGCTTGAGCCAGGAAACCTCTGTGTAGGACTCTAAAGACTCGTCAATACGCCGGCAGCAGATGATGATCATATCAAGCATCCACAAGCCGCAAGCGGTCTGCTAAACGTAACGGCCACCCGGGTATTGAGCGATCAGAAGATAGACGAGCAAGCCCGCTCATACTCCTGTGAATCCAACCAGTAACACTTACCGTACAGTCCGGTCTGATCGTCTGATATGTCGCATATCTCGCCTAGGGGTGGTAAACGTCAGACCCCAATAGCTCGATAAGTCGTGTCGATATGAGGTCTATAACAATTCGAGAAACTACTGGTAACACTTACCAGTAAATCTCAGCAACCCTGGCCAGGGATTTCCGGTTATAGCCAATCGAACACAGCGCAACATCAACTCCCTATACCGGGAGAGACGAATCCCCTCCTATCGCTCATTGCCTCCATGTGATTCGGGACTGTACCCAAAAGCCACCGTTTTGCACGTCCTCTTGGACGTGGTAAGGTGGAAATCAAAGCACAGTGGGAACCACACAAGACTCTATGACGATCTCGGGTCAACAGACTACTCTGTACTAGTGTTACCAGAGAACTGCCATCTGACGTAAGGTATAATACCATTTGGGAGTTCTCGGCGAGTCCGTCCAGTGTACCCAGTCTCCACTGAGCACCCGTACATCATCCCTGATGTCAAACACCAATGGATATGGGATCATCCATCGCCCATCTGTATGGGTCGAGAAGGTATACGCTAGTCTACTCTGGTATATCGATGCCCTGTCTCGATACACCCACGACTAGGGACCTTGAAAGATGTACTTATGGACTACCATGTCCCCACTAGTATGATCCGCATCATAGTCCAGGTAGTCAAGTACACATCCTAAGGGCTTTACCAACATGTAACAGAGAGACATTCAGTATACACGTTAAGGTAAAGAGTAACCAGATAGCATACTATCATGTCGAGCAAGAAAGTCCTCCCTATATATGTCCCAGCATCCACTACAATATACATCCTATGTATAGCAATGGCCTCTAGGGCATACATATAACTAACAATCTCCCACTTGCACTAGGGCCATCTGTAGAAGTGGTTGCAGTATCTCATACTCAACCATCCCATAAAAGTCTCTCTCTGGGATAGTCCCCCACGGCCTCAGCATCCATGCTAGCACCGTTCGCAACTCTGAGGGTCATGTCACCTGCCTTCAAAACTCTACGCTTTCTCAACGCCTGCAAAGAATTACAGATATGAGATCCTGATCCGGTATCCAATACCCAGGAAGTAGAGTTTATTGATAGACAGTTTTCAATAACATACACACCTGAAGCTGAAGCTGCAACTCGCTTCAAATCCTGTGTTCTGGCTTTCCAAGCCTTGCAATCCTGTTTCCAGTGACCACTTTTGTGACAGTAGAAGCATTCTTCCTTCCCCACCAGCTTTCCCGCTACCTTTGTTGCTTTTCCTTTTCCCTTCGTATCCACTTTACTGACACCGCCTCTTGGTTTGGCGGGGGCTTTCTTCTTCTTGCCCTTAGCTTTCGCCCTGGACCTAGAAGAGGAAGATCCTCCTACAAACAAAGTGGATGTCTCCCTACCCTTCTGTAGGGTGCCCTCAGCAATCCTCAACATGTTCAGAAGTTCGGAAAGTTCAACCTCCTTTCCTTGCATGTTGAAGTTAAGAATGAACTGGGCGTAAGTGGAAGGAAGGGACTGGAGAATCAAATCAGTATAGAGTTCATTCTCCAACGTGGTCCCAAGGTCCGCGAGCTCCTCAATGTAGCCAATCATCTTAAGCACGTGTTCCGCTACCGATGATCCGACGGCCAATCTTGCCGAAAAAAGCTTCTTCGACACTTCGTATCTTGCGATACGAGACTGCTCTCCATACAGTTCTTTTGTATGGAGAAATATGGACTCTAGGTCCATATTCTCGTGCCTCCTCTGATGTTCGTTGTCCATCGAGGCTAGTACGAGGCATCTGGCCCTCGCGCAATCTATCTCCCATGTCTTACGGATTTCTACATCCGCGACGCTGGAGGTGGGACCTGGGACAGGGGGAGCTTTGGTGGTAAGTACATACCCCAACTTGTCATAAGTGATAGCCATCTTGACATTCCTGAGCCAATCTTTGTAGTTTGGCCCTGTCAGTTTATTTTTATCTAATAATAACTTAAGTCCGGTCATCTTGAATGGTCGCTGCAATTAGGAGAGAGAAAAGAAACACTTTAGCATGATGCTCTTGCAAGTTTAGAGTGGTTTTTAATTTGTCTAAACTGGATGGCTCCCACTGTCTCTCGAATCCCTTCTCAAACCGTAAAGAAAGGATTAGTCAGGATTACTCTCACCGTACAATACTTGCTTAACCGTTCAGCCAGGCCAGTGTCGGTACTTCGAGGGAGGTTTTCCAACGCTTTCGCGAAGTTCCTTAATTAAGTAACCCCTTTTCCCTGTGGGCGTAGCCCCGCTAACACCTTTCTAGGCACCTACTAGGTTTATAGCATTGATCGTTAAGTGAGAGTTTTCCCGAGGAGTAGCATATACTCACAGTAGGATCGGGATCCAAATATCATCGCGTGATAAAACCGAAGGAATCCTACCAGAATCATCACACTCCAAATGGTATGCAAGGCTAGCAAGTTTCAGTACTTATGAAACTCCCGATGTGGATTTTTGCCCCATGCTCTTATGACCTTGACTTTGGCCAAAATATCATAAGTCACATGTCAAGTTCTACCCGTCATTCTCCTGGTTAATTTGGACCCACCCGTACCTACCCTTGACTTTGGCCAAAATGGCAGCACGACTGTCCCAAATCAACGCATCTATCTATGCTGCACATGAATACCCAAACGCTACCAATCACTATGCCTTGATTTTGGCCAAAATACATAGCTTGAATACTTTTGACCATTCATGTGGAATGACGGAGGGCTATGAATGGTTTTGGCGAAACCGTGAACGTACTGAACTTGATATAATCGATGGAACGAGATAGCTTTTAAAAGGAGTGGTTCAAGCTCCGCGTTTAAAAGTTTAGTTTTGAAAAGAACCGAGCGGTTTTCAAAGTGTTCCAATCGACTTTTACTTGGTTTATTTTCTTGCATTAGTTCTTTTAATGCATCCCATCATTTAATCCTACCATTGCAGAAAACAACGAAAATATGACGTACGCTTATGCCATTCGCATTCGCCACGGGGCCCCGTCATCACCCGTTAGGTTACTTAACTAACGACAGAGCGGGGGCTGGGCTAGCGCGGCTGTAAAACATAAGCAACGCCTAAATAGTTATTATATATATATATATATAGCAATGATAGACATTACAGATCACAGATGAATACATTGGATATACTAGGAATCCGCAATGCGTTCGAGCCTGCAACGTAAAACGGATTACACGGTCGCGGTGAATAGCCAAAACCCCACCCAAGACCCCTACGGGTGCGGCAAACTACCCGCCAAGCACCCGAAGCGAAGCAACCTCCCTCACCACCGTGAGTAGGCCACTCGGCACTTCGAGATACCCGGTAGTTTGTGCACCCCCTCCATGGGTCTATCCTAGGAGCAAAAACAGTAAAAAGAATTATACAATGACGGCTACAACCCCGACCCGGTTGTGCGGCCATACAAATAATATTATTACATCAATTTACATGTTACAAATGAATGAAAGAAAAATAACACTCATCTCACATCCACCCCGGCTATTCACCCGCGACAATCCAATCCATTCATATCCACAAACCAACAACAATCACAGATCACAGAGATGTATAACCCCGACTAATCGACTTATAGCGATTAGCCGACGTTCAATACATGCAAGCATCACAGATATAACCGATATAGTTAAAGTGTAGTGAAGTTCCGGAAAAAATACGGATTTATAGGCCCCCAAAAGTAAATTTTAGTTTTGGAAAATCTGGGCAAATATAACATATCCTAAAAATCACAAAACCAAAACAGAAATACACTGCACCAAAATCAAGGCAGAGAGGAGACAAGACGGCCGCGGATGCGCGGCGCAATAGCTTCCTATTGCCGCGGATCCGCGGCCATTTGGTCGACTCTCTGTCTCGTTTTTGGTGGTCTTCTTAACAAAACCCTGAGATAATTTTTGGTGTATAACAAATTTTATTTTGACCAGAAAAAAAATTAACAGAAACTTAGGGTTTTGCGAGTTTGGTTTTTCGATTTTCCGGTTTTGAAACTTCGTTACACTTAACTACTTAGCAAGTTTATGTTTAGTTAGGCTCTGATACCACTGTAAGTCCACGTTGCCCACCCCGGTGCTTACGGGGAGGCGGAAAACATAATAAAAATTGGATTTTTATCAACTATAGGCAACATGGACCAAGCTTTAAGGATCTTTGCTAAACATAAACTTGCTAAAGCTAACTACAAAGTAGCTAAGTGATGGAAAGGTTATACCTTGAGCTCAAAGTCCTTCTCTCCTTGCTCCTTGGAATGGTAGAAAGAGGTCACCTTGCTTGTCTTCTCCCGTCAAAGAAGGATCCACCCGAAAGCCTCGACCTTTAGCTTCAACTCCAAGCTAGGAGTAACTAGAGTGCAAGAAATGCTAAGACTTGAACCCTAGAAGAGAGTAGAGAAGATCAAGTGAGGGTTTTTCTCAAGCTTTTTGTTTCTCAACACATGAGAGGGAGAGAGCTTGAGGGAGAGGATGAGCAAGAGAGAGAAATGATATGAGAGAATGAATTATTAGTGAGCCATTCTCACTAATATGTGTGAATAATTTTAATTGAATAATTAGCTTGAAAATTGTCATGGTAAATCATGACATGACCATTATCATTTCAATTTTGCAAAGATCAAAGAGCATCTTCCAAAAGAAATGATGATGGTCAAAATGTCAACCTAGGTCAACAAGTCAATGAAGTCAAAAGGTCAACAACAACAACCATGCACAATTATTAAGCTAATTATCAATTAACTATAATACACACAAAAGCAATAGGGTTAATAAAATGACAATAGCCATTAACCCTAAACAAGGTCCTCTCCCCCAATCTCAAGCAACTGTGCATACGCACCCGCATTCGTGATCCGAGGAACACGAATACACTAAGAAAAACCAATCTCAAATCATATACTAGGATCCGGCTTAAACCAAAGCCCGCTAGTATAAACTGTCCGGACAGCAAACGTGCACAAGTGCGCGGATGCGAACGAACCCTGTCGCAAAACCATGCGACCTCTACTCATTTTGCCTAAAGGCGAATAGCTCTCTGTGTGGGACTCTAAAGACTCGACACTACGCTGGCAGTGGGTTTAACCACAGACCGCAAGCGGCACTAGCTGTACGTAACGGTCCCCAGATAGATGTCGATAAGAAGACTAACGAGGTGAACCCCATCTGCACTCCTACTGAGCCTGTATGTGACAGTCTCCGTACAGTCCGGTCTGTTCGTCTGATACATCGCATGGCGGGCCTAGGGGGGCGGTGAACGTTAGTCCCCTAATAGCGGTACAAGTCGTGTCGGAGTGTAGCCCAGAACACCCTGAGATAACACTGGAAACCTACCAGTATATCTCGCTTGCCCTGGCCAGGGACTACTCGTGTAATGGCTCTCCTTGACACAGCGCGATGTCAACCCCCAATACCGGGAGAGACGAATCCTGTCTAACCGTCACTGCCTCCAAGTGCTTCGGGACTGCACCCAAAAACTACCTGTTTGCACGACTCCTTTGAGTCGTGGTAGGGTAGTAATCAAAGTGCAGTGGGAACACACTCGAGGCGAAGTGACAGTGTCAAGTCAGCGGACTAAGCTGTACTCATGTCACCTGGGAACTGATAACTGACGATAGGTATAATACCAACCAACAGTTCCCGACGAGTCCTGTCCAGTGTACTCGTAACCTAACGAGCACCCGTATACTATCTCAAGTACGACGTACTGACGGCTGTGGGACAGACCGTCTCCCTCACTGGGATGAGAAGCGCATACGCCAGTCTACTCCGGAGTATCGATGCCCTGTCTCGATAGTCCAACGACTAGGGACCTGTATAAGGATGTGCTTATAGATCACCCAGCTCCCACGAGTGCGAGCGCCATCACAACGCTGGTAATCAAGCAAAGATCCTAAGGGCTCTACTAATATGTATACCAGCAATATGCTAAAAAAAACACATGCACATATTAAAGCAGAGACAAACCAAGTAGCATACTACCATTTCGAGCAAGATTGTATATACAACTGTGAATATCCCAAGCTTCCATTAAGTAATATACAAACTAGTATGATACAGTAATGGCCTCTAGGGCATATACACTAACAATCTCCCACTTGCACTAAGGCCATGTACTGGCGTATCGAAGACCTATCATCTCGATCAGCCGCTCGAACTGAGTCTGGGGCAAGGCCTTGGTGAATGGATTTGCTGTGTTATCCTCTGATGCAACTCTCCGGACCTCGATCTCCTGGCGATCCACGATCTCCCTGATCAGGTGATACCGCCTTAAGATGTGTCTGGATTTCTGATGGGATCTGGGTTCCTGCGCTAAAGCTATAGCCCCGTTGTTGTCGCAATACAGAGGTATTGGGTCAACAATGGACGGAACCACCTGAAGTTCTCTCAAGAACTTCCTCATCCAGACAGCTTCTTTTGCGGCATCAGATGCAGCGATGTATTCCGCTTCCATCGTCGAGTCAGCAACGGTTTCCTGTTTGGAGCTCTTCCAACACACCGCCCCTCCATTGAGGGTGAAGACAAAACCCGACATGGACTTGGAATCATCCTTGTCACTCTGGAAGCTGGAGTCAGCAAAGGCCTCAATCTGCAGGTCTTTTCCGCCATACACCAAGAACATCTCCTTAGTCCTTCTCAGGTACTTGAGAATGTTCTTTACTGCTATCCAATGTTTATCCCCTCGGTTTGACTGATACCTGCTTACTACACTCAGTGCATAAGCCACATCCGGTCTGGTACACAACATCGCATACATTATAGAGCCTACCGCAGAAGCGTAGGGTATAATAGACATGCGATCCCTCTCCAAATCATTCTTGAGAGACATCTCTTTGGAGAGGGTGATCCCGTGACAAGCCGGTAAATTACCGCGCTTGGAGTCTTCCATACTGAATCTCTTCAGTATGGTGTCGATGTACCTGGACTGTGAAAGTCCCAATATCCTCTTGGATCTGTCACGGTAGATCCGGATACCCAGAATGTATGAGGCATCACCCAGGTCTTTCATGGAGAACCTGTGTGACAGGAACCCCTTGACAGATTGTAGCATAGGAATGTCATTTCCTATTAAGAGAATGTCATCCACGTATAAAACGAGGAATACTACAGTTCTCGCTACAAATCTACAATAGATGCATGGTTCATCTGGATTTTTGATAAAGCCAAATTCTTTGACCGTCTCATCAAAACAGATGTTCCAACTCCGCGATGCCTGCTTGAGTCCATAAATGGACTTGAGCAACTTGCACACCTTTCCGCTGCTCCCAGCCTGAATGAAACCCTCTGGCTGGTCCATATAGACACACTCCTCTAAATGACCATTTAGAAAAGCTGTCTTTATGTCCATCTGCCAAATCTCATAATCGTGGAAAGCAGCGATGGCAAGAAGGATCCGAATGGATTTCAGCATAGCTACTGGAGAAAAGGTTTCGTCATAGTCCAAACCAGGTCGCTGACGAAAACCTTTTGCTACCAGTTTAGCTTTATAGGTCTCAACCTGTCCATCTACACCAATCTTCCTTTTGAAGATCCACTTGCATCCTACGGGTTTTACCCCGTCTGGAGCAATGTCCAACGTCCATACTTTGTTGGTGTACATGGACTCCATCTCGGTCCGCATTTCATCCAGCCATTTTACCGAGTCGACGCTCTGAATGGCTTGCTGGAAGCTAGTAGGCTCATCACAATCTATGATGCAGTCCTCTCTATCCCCGTCAATGAGAAAACCGTAGTACCTCTCGGGCGGATGAGACTGCCTACTACTCCTGCGGAGTGGCGTGGGAATGTCCTGATCTTTTGAACCCTCTGGATCAACCAAGCTTTCAGTAATAGCTCGTGGTTCTGGAATTTCTTCCAGTTCTATTACGCTCCCACTTAATTCTTTTTCTATGAACTAGTGTTCTAGAAAGTGGGCATGGCGAGAAACAAGGACTTTTTGTTCCTCTTCGCAATAGAAGTAATATCCCTTGGAGTTCTTTGGATATCCCACAAACTTGCACTGTACTGAGCGTGCCTCGAGCTTGTCCGCATGCTGCTTTTTTACAAAAGCTGGGCATCCCCATGTCTTAATATGATTAAGATAGGGTTTCTTCCCACACCACATCTGATATGGTGTAGTAGGCACAGTCTTAGTTGGAACCCGGTTCAAAAGGTATGCAGCTGATTCTAGCGCATATCCCCAAAACGATCGCGGCAACTCAGCATTACTCATCATGGACCGTACCATATCCAATAGGGTTCGGTTCCGTCTCTCCGATACACCATTATGTTGCGGAGTGTATGGAGGAGTAAGCTGAGAGAGAATTCCATTCTCTTTTAAGTAACCCAGGAACTCGGCACTCAAGTATTCACCACCTCGATCAGATCTTAGTGTCTTTATACTTTTGCCTGTTTGTTTTTCTACTTCATTCTTATATTCCTGGAATTTTTCAAAAGCCTCGGACTTATGTTTCATCAAGAAGACATAACCGTACCTTGAAAAGTCATCCGTAAAAGTAATGAAGTAAGAATAACCGCTTCGCGCATGTGTAGACATTGGACCGCACACGTCGCTGTGTACGAGTCCCAAGAGCTCGCTCGCTCTTTCTCCGTGTCCAGTAAACGGAGTCTTTGTCATCTTTCCCTTGAGACAGGATTGACAAGTTGCATACGATTGATATTCGAATGAATCCAAATATCCTTCTGTGTGTAACTTAGTCAACCTTCTCTCATTGATGTGACCCAGTCTACAATGCCATAAGAAAGTTTTATTGATTTCTGGAGACTTTCATTTGTGTGTATTCTGGACATTGAAAATCTGTGGTTGGTTTAATACGTATATACCGTTGTTCAATGTACCTGACCCAATCAAAGCTTGATTAAGGTGAATGTTCACTACATTACTTACAAATGCAAATTCATAACCTTCTTTAGACAATAAAGATACAGAAATGATATTACAGGTTGCATTTGGTACATAATAACAACTACGCAAAACCAAAAAATGTCCATCTGACAATCCCAGGTGATAGTCCCCCACGGCCTCAGCATCCATGCTAGCACCGTTCGCAACTCTGAGGGTCATGTCACCTGCCTTCAAAACTCTACGCTTTCTCAACGCCTGCAAAGAATTACAGATATGAGATCCTGATCCGGTATCCAATACCCAGGAAGTAGAGTTTATTGATAGACAGTTTTCAATAACATACACACCTGAAGCTGAAGCTGCAACTCGCTTCAAATCCTGTGTTCTGGCTTTCCAAGCCTTGCAATCCTGTTTCCAGTGACCACTTTTGTGACAGTAGAAGCATTCTTCCTTCCCCACCAGCTTTCCCGCTACCTTTGTTGCTTTTCCTTTTCCCTTCGTATCCACTTTACTGACACCGCCTCTTGGTTTGGCGGGGGCTTTCTTCTTCTTGCCCTTGGCTTTCGCCCTGGACCTAGAAGAGGAAGATCCTCCTACAAACAAAGTGGATGTCTCCCTACCCTTCTGTAGGGTGCCCTCAGCAATCCTCAACATGTTCAGAAGTTCGGAAAGTTCAACCTCCTTTCCTTGCATGTTGAAGTTAAGAATGAACTGGGCGTAAGTGGAAGGAATGGACTGGAGAATCAAATCAGTATAGAGTTCATTCTCCAACGTGGTCCCAAGGTCCGCGAGCTCCTCAATGTAGCCAATCATCTTAAGCACGTGTTCCGCTACCGATGATCCGACGGCCAATCTTGCCGAAAAAAGCTTCTTCGACACTTCGTATCTTGCGATACGAGACTGCTCTCCATACAGTTCTTTTGTATGGAGAAATATGGACTCTAGGTCCATATTCTCGTGCCTCCTCTGATGTTCGTTGTCCATCGAGGCTAGTACGAGGTATCTGGCCCTCGCGCAATCTATCTCCCATGTCTTACGGATTTCTACATCCGCGACGCTGGAGGTGGGACCTGGGACAGGGGGAGCTTTGGTGGTAAGTACATACCCCAACTTGTCATAAGTGATAGCCATCTTGACATTCCTGAGCCAATCTTTATAGTTTGGCCCTGTCAGTTTATTTTTATCTAATAATAACTTAAGTCCGGTCATCTTGAATGGTCGCTGCAATTAGGAGAGAGAAAAGAAACACTTTAGCATGATGCTCTTGCAAGTTTAGAGTGGTTTTTAATTTGTCTAAACTGGATGGCTCCCACTGTCTCTCGAATCCCTTCTCAAACCGTAAAGAAAGGATTAGTCAGGATTACTCTCACCGTACAATACTTGCTTAACCGTTCAGCCAGGCCAGTGTCGGTACTTCGAGGGAGGTTTTCCAACGCTTTCGCGAAGTTCCTTAATTAAGTAACCCCTTTTCCCTATGGGCGTAGCCCCGCTAACACCTTTCTAGGCACCTACTAGGTTTATAGCATTGATCGTTAAGTGAGAGTTTTCCCGAGGAGTAGCATATACTCACAGTAGGATCGGGATCCAAATATCATCGCGTGATAAAACCGAAGGAATCCTACCAGAATCATCACACTCCAAATGGTATGCAAGGCTAGCAAGTTTCAGTACTTATGAAACTCCCGATGTGGATTTTTGCCCATGCTCTTATGACCTTGACTTTGGCCAAAATATCATAAGTCACATGTCAAGTTCTACCCGTCATTCTCCTGGTTAATTTGGACCCACCCGTACCTACCCTTGACTTTGGCCAAAATGGCAGCACGACTGTCCCAAATCAACGCATCTATCTATGCTGCACATGAATACCCAAACGCTACCAATCACTATGCCTTGACTTTGGCCAAAATACATAGCTTGAATACTTTTGACCATTCATATGGAATGACGGAGGGCTACGAATGGTTTTGGCGAAACCGTGAACGTAGTGAACTTGATATAATCGATGGAACGAGATAGCTTTTAAAAGGAGTGGTTCAAGCTCCGCGTTTAAAAGTTTAGTTTTGAAAAGAACCGAGCGGTTTTCAAAGTGTTCCAATCGACTTTTACTTGGTTTATTTTCTTGCATTAGTTCTTTTAATGCATCCCATCATTTAATCCTACCATTGCAGAAAACAACCAAAATATGACGTACGCTTATGCCATTCGCATTCGCCACGGGGCCCCGTCATCACCCGTTAGGTTACTTAACTAACGACAGAGCAGGGGCTGGGCTAGCGCGGCTGTAAAACATAAGCAACGCCTAAATAGTTATTATATATATATATATAGCAATGATAGACATTACAGATCACAGATGAATACATTGGATATACTAGGAATCCGCAATGCGTTCGAGCCTGCAACGTAAAGCGGATTACACGGTCGCGGTGAATAGCCAAAACCCCACCCAAGACCCCTACGGGTGCGGCAAACTACCCGCCAAGCTCCCGAAGCGAAGCAACCTCCCTCACCACCGTGAGTAGGCCACTCGGCACTTCGAGATACCCGGTAGTTTGTGCACCCCCTCCATAGGTCTATCCTAGGAGCAAAAACAGTAAAAAGAATTATACAATGACGGCTACAACCCCGACCCGGTTTTGCGGCCATACAAATAATATTATTACATCAATTTACATGTTACAAATGAATGAAAGAAAAATAACGCTCATCTCACATCTACCCCGGCTATTCACCCGCGACAATCCAATCCATTCATATCCACAAACCAACAACAATCACAGATCACAGAGATGTATAACCCCGACTAATCGACTTATAGCGATTAGCCGACGTTCAATACATGCAAGCATCACAGATATAACCGATATAGTTAAAGTGTAGTGAAGTTCCGGAAAAAATACGGATTTATAGGCCCTCAAAAGTAAATTTTAGTTCTGGAAAATCTGGGCACATATAACATATCCTAAAAATCACAAAACCAAAACAGAAATACACTGCACCAAAATCAAGGCAGAGAGGAGACAAGACGGCCGCGGATGCGCGGCGCAATAGCTTCCTATTGCCGCGGATCCGCGGCCATTTGGTCGACTCTCTGTCTCGTTTTTGGTGGTCTTCTTAACAAAACCCTGAGATAATTTTTGGTGTATAACAAATTTTATTTTGACCAGAAAAAAAATTAACAGAAACTTAGGGTTTTGCGAGTTTGGTTTTTCGATTTTCCGGTTTTGAAACTTCGTTACACTTAACTACTTAGCAAGTTTATGTTTAGTTAGGCTCTGATACCACTGTAAGTCCACGTTGCCCACCCCGGTGCTTACGGGGAGGCGGAAAACATAATAAAAATTAGATTTTTATCAACTATAGGCAACATGGACCAAGCTTTAAGGATCTTTGCTAAACATAAACTTGCTAAAGCTAACTACAAAGTAGCTAAGTGATGGAAAGGTTATACCTTGAGCTCAAAGTCCTTCTCTCCTTGCTCCTTGGAATGGTAGAAAGAGGTCACCTTGCTTGTCTTCTCCCGTCAAAGAAGGATCCACCCGAAAGCCTCGACCTTTAGCTTCAACTCCAAGCTAGGAATAACTAGAGTGCAAGAAATGCTAAGACTTGAACCCTAGAAGAGAGTAGAGAAGATCAAGTGAGGGTTTTTCTCATGCTTTTTGTTTCTCAACACATGAGAGGGAGAGAGCTTGAGGGAGAGGATGAGCAAGAGAGAGAAATGATATGAGAGAATGAATTATTAGTGAGCCATTCTCACTAATATGTGTGAATAATTTTAATTGAATAATTAGCTTGAAAATTGTCATGGTAAATCATGACATGACCATTATCATTTCAATTTTGCAAAGATCAAAGAGCATCTTCCAAAAGAAATGATGATGGTCAAAGTGTCAACCTAGGTCAACAAGTCAATGAAGTCAAAAGGTCAACAACAACAACCATGCACAATTATTAAGCTAATTATCAATTAACTATAATACACACAAAAGCAATAGGGTTAATAAAATGACAATAGCCATTAACCCTAAACAAGGTCCTCTCCCCCAATCTCAAGCAACTGTGCATACGCACCCGCATTCGTGATCCGAGGAACACGAATACACTGAGAAAAACCAATCTCAAATCATATACTAGGATCCGGCTTAAACCAAAGCCCGCTAGTATAAACTGTCCGGACAGCAAACGTGCACAAGTGCGCGGATGCGAACGAACCCTGTCGCAAAACCATGCGACCTCTACTCATTTTGCCTAAAGGCGAATAGCTCTCTGTGTGGGACTCTAAAGACTCGACACTACGCTGGCAGTGGGTTTAACCACAGACCGCAAGCGGCACTAGCTGTACGTAACGGTCCCCAGGTAGTTGTCGATAAGAAGACTGACGAGGTGAACCCCATCTGCACTCCTACTGAGCCTGTATGTGACAGTCTCCGTACAGTCCGGTCTGTTCGTCTGATACATCGCATGGCGGGTCTAGGGGGGCGGTGAACGTCAGTCCCCTAATAGCGGTACAAGTCGTGTCGGAGTGTAGCCCAGAACACCCTGAGATAACACTGGAAACCTACAAGTATATCTCGCTTGCCCTGGCCAGGGACCACTCGTGTAATGGCTCTCCTTGACACAGCGCGATGTCAACCCCCAATACCGAGAGAGACGAATCCTGTCTAACCGTCACTGCCTCCAAGTGCTTCGGGACTGCACCCAAAAACTACCTGTTTGCACGACTCCTTTGAGTCGTGGTAGGGTAGTAATCAAAGTGCAGTGGGAACACACTCGAGGCGAAGTGACAGTGTCAAGTCAGCGGACTAAGCTGTACTCATGTCACCTGGGAACTGATAACTGACGATAGGTATAATACCAACCAACAGTTCCCGACGAGTCCTGTCCAGTGTACTCGTAACCTAACGAGCACCCGTATACTATCTCAAGTACGACGTACTGACGGCTGTGGGACAGACCGTCTCCCTCACTGGGATGAGAAGCGCATACGCCAGTCTACTCCGGAGTATCGATGCCCTGTCTCGATAGTCCAACGACTAGGGACCTGTATAAGGATGTGCTTATAGATCACCCAGCTCCCACGAGTGCGAGCGCCATCAAAACGCTGGTAATCAAGCAAAGATCCTAAGGGCTCTACTAATATGTATACCAGCAATATGCTAAAAGAAACACATGCACATATTAAAGCAGAGACAAACCAAGTAGCATACTACCATTTCGAGCAAGATTGTATATACAACTGTGAATATCCCAAGCTTCCATTAAGTAATATACAAACTAGTATGATACAGTAATGGCCTCTAGGGCATATACACTAACACTTCCAACATACCGTCCCTTTACTGACGGTAAAGACAATGCCTGTGACTGACTTTCAGTCGTCCTTATCACTCTGGAACCCTTCCAGTGATTCTCCCCAGGATCGATTGATACCGTCTCACTACAACTAGCGAGATTCCTAGCATCCAATTACATCTATCTCATAGATGATAACTCAGGATTTAAGAGGTATCACTTTGATCCTATATGGAGAATCCTTGTGATAAACGGAGATTGACCGAGCGTAGCATAGGAAACTCCTTCCCTATCAAGAGTATGTCATCCACGTACTCTACGAGGATCATCACCATACTCCCTACTACCTTTTTGTTTATACAAGGTTCATCTACCATTTTGATGATATCAAACTCTTTGACTACCATATCAAAACAGATGTTCCAACTCCGCGATGCCTGCTTTATCCTATAAAGCATCTTGCACACGTTTCCGCTGCTCCCACTGTCTATGAAGCCCTCTGGCTGTGTACTTATAGACGCTCTCTTCCAAAACATCATTTAGAAAAGCAGTCATGACACCCAACCACCAGATATCATAGTCATGGTATGTAGCCGTGGTAAATAGGATCTGGATTGACTTAAGCATAGATCCTTAGAAAAGGTTTCATTATGATCCATATCTGGTCAATGATGCAAACCTTTAACAAGTCTAGCTTTGAAAGTCTTAACTTTTCCATGTACACCAAGTAATCTTCTCACGATATACTTTCTCCTGATGGGGATTTAACCCTTCAGATATAGCAACCAAAGTCTATACTTTGTTGGTGTATAAGGATTCCATCTCAGATCGCTAAGCATCCAGCTATTCTTACAGAGTCCCACTCCTGATGGCCAGCTCGAAACTAGTTGGGTCATCATCTCATGATGCAATCCTCGCTCCCACTGTCACAGCGTAACCGAAGTATCTCTCAGGCGGGTGAGGAACCCTACTAGATCGTCGGAGAGGCTGAGATTCGTTGGAATCTACTGAATCCTTTGGTTCTACCAAATCATCTGCTGTTGTTTGTATAGCTGGAACCTTTCCAGTTGTACATAACAGACCTTGCCTCGAGCCTGTCCGGATTATGCTTTTAGACATAGCCCAGACAACCCCAAATCTTAACTAACTTAAGATATGGGCTCTTCCCTTTCCATATCACATATGAAGTGGTATGCAACTAATTTGATTTGAACCTTTTTCAATAGGTATGCAGCTTCTCAAGTGCATAACTCCCAAAAGGAAATAGGTAACTCAGTAGTACTCATCATAGAGCACACCTTATCATATAGGGTGTGATTGCTCCGCCCCGATATACCATCGTGCTATGGTGTATACGGAGGAGTAATGCTGAGAGAGAATCTCATTCTCCTTTAGAATAGTTCAGGAATTCTATGCACAAGTATTCTCCTCCTTGATCTCATCAAAGGACATAATACTTATACCCGTATTTTGGTTCTCTACTTCTAACTTATATTCTGTGAATATCTCGAAAGATTCGGACTTGTGTTTCAACAGGAACATATGTCTGAATCTTGAGAGATCATCAGAGAACGTAATGAAGTATAAAGAACCAGTCTTGGCATGTGTAGACAGGGGACCTACATACATCAACATGTATCATCCCAAGAGTTTTACTAACTCTTTCTTTGTTTCCAATAAACAGAGCTGGTGTCATTATATCTTTGTGACATGACTGGCAAGTTTCACAAGATGTAGATTCAAACTGATTTAAATATGCATCTACATGTAACTTCAGCTAGTCGGGTCACATTGATATGACCTAGTCTACAATGCCTCAAGAAGGATTCGTTCATTTCTGAACTCTTCCTCTTGTGTGTGTTCCGTATACTAAAGAACTGTAGTTTGATTTAGAACATTAATGCTTTTAGATAACGTGCCTGAACCGATCAACTTTTGATATAGGAAATGTTCAAAACATTATCCAACAATACAAAATTATATCATTTCTTTACTAATACAGAGATTGATATGATTTTGTATATCAGGTTCGGTATCTAATAACATTCGTTCAGAATCAATGTATTGGTAATACAGGATGACAGTGACCAACAGACTTGGCTGCAACACTTGCCCCGTTTTCTGCCTCATGAAACTTATCACCCGTTCTCAGTTCTTTACCTATCTGTAGCCCGTGTAACAAATTACATATGCGGGATCCTGATCCGGTATCACATACCCAGGACGTAAAGGACACTGAGAAACAATTCTATATAATGAACACACCCGAAGATGATGCATCAGCATGCACTTACTTCGTTTGGGCGGCACGGGAATTCTGGTAATCCCCAATTTCCTGCTCTGTCTTATAACAATTATAAGTTGGAGCAGGACCAATGTTCCCCAGCTCAGTATAACAAGTGGGTTCGGTCAATATTCCTTATTATTATCTTGATTAAGGCGTGATATGGTCGCTACCTGGAGAGAGAGAGAAGAAAACACTCAGCGTGCGCTCTTGCAAGAATAGATTGGTTATTATTTTATCTAATCAGGATGGCTCCCACTGTTTTTATCAAATCTTCCTTCAAACCCTAAAAGGAAAGACTAGCCGGGATTAATTACACACTACAAGTTCGCCAATCTTTCAGCCAGGCCAGTGTCGGTACTTTGAGGGAGGTCCCCCGTGCTTTCGCACGAACCTAATTAATGTAAACCTCGTTTTTCCCAGAGGCGTAACCTCGTTAACACCTTTCTAGACACCTACTTGATCGGCTAATTGTAATGTGTAAAACTCTCCCAAGAGTAACTCTTACTCGCAGTGGGTATCGGGATCCAACTATCTCATAGAAGGTATGCAATCTCATTGCAAATTTCAACACTTGAAATTCCCGATAATATTTTGCCCCTAGCGTCCTATGACCTTGACGGAGGCCAAACAACCCATAGTCCGCTAGTCAAGTTCAACCCGTCATTTCCTGATTGAATTAAACCCACCCGCACGACCCTTGACGGAGGCCAAACAACGCCGTACGAATACCCTAATCCAATCGCATCATATGCTAGCAGATAAGCACTAGTTAGCTACCGTACACTACGCCTTGACGGAGGCCAAACTACCGCAGCACGAATACTAACTAGTACTTATCTGAAATGACGGAGGGCTACGACAGGTTTTTCTGAAAACCTATTGCGTAATGAACTTGATATCGTTGTAGAATCAAATGATTTTGAAATGGAGTGTTTTTGAGGCTTTTCTAGTTTTGCTAAAGGGGTCACTCCCGGTGAAGGGATCGTCGGCCCTTTCCTCGTCGAATGAGGTGCGGGATATATCATATATATCACTGTGCAAAGCAAATACTCTTAAAAGCAATCAAAAGACAAACCGAGTGTGTAGCATCTGCTAGTTATTGCTAAAGGAGTCACTCCCGGTGAAGGGATCTCGGTCCTTTCCTTATCGAATAGGGTGCAGGATATATCATATATACCGCTGTGCAAAGAAAGAACTGTAGCTACCTGTTTTATTTTTGAAATTCGATTCTACAACATCTTTAGGTTTCTTTTCTTTCATTAATCACATTAATGAAGTCCCATCATTTAAGTACCTAAACAGCACAAATAAATACGACGTACACTTATGCCATCCGCATTCGCCTCGATGTCCCCTCGTGCACCGTTAGGTTAGGTAACTAACGACAGAGCGGGGCAGGGCTAGCGCGGGTGCAAAACATAAGTAACGCCTATATAATATATCATATATACTATATAAAGTATCTATCACAGAACATCACATGATCACATCACAGATATCGCAGCAGAAGAAACATATGAAACATTGGATATACTAGGACGTCCGTGTTTTCAATACGAGCCAGTATAAAACACGGATTCCACGGTCGCGATGAATAGCCAAACCCACACCCCTAGACCCCTACGAGAGCGGCAAGAAACCCTTCCAATTCTAGAGTTAGGAGACCCGGACTCGACTCCTCGAGTTGGTCTCCCACTGGACTCCAGAACCCGGTTACTTGTGCTCTCCTCCTTGGGTCTATCCTAGTGCGGAAAAGTAAATAATATACAAAAGGGTGACATCATCCGCAACCTGGAAGTGCCCCAATAAAAGAATATTACATACAAGTTTTTACATGAATGAAAATGAAAAACACTCATCTCACATAAAAAAACCCCGGCTATTCAAACACGACGATCCAATATAATATATCCAGCAACACATAACATCACATGTCATCAACGTAAGTAAACATGCATATCCCAATTGTCGTTGACATATAGCAACGAAACCGGCGATACCACATATTACACTTACGGTCACAGAAAAGAAAGTGTAAAACTACAACAGTTGGAATCCGCAACATCCTCAGACATCGCATGCCTGACTAAATGAATTCCTTAGACATCGCATGCCTAACAATTATAAACCCCGCATTTTAGTCACATTATCGAAAACTCTTTTCAATATCAAGTCGGGCAATTCAACAAGATTCCCGACATCCCGATCGAATGCTCGTCGCAAACTTCAGTAGACGGCCGCACCCCCGATACCGTCGACGAAGTGCACCAAGGCGGAACACCGCTGCCGCGAGCACCCGAATGGACGCTTTCGGCGACGGGGTTCTCCTACAGTCACTTGGTCGGGGCTATAGAGTGAGACTGTCTATTAAGTTTACCCGGCGAGTATCCGCGTACGCTACGTGATTGCGACGGACTTTTGATCACATCAAAATTCCGTGGCAACCGATCAAGTGAGACTAAATTGCTAGATTTATAACATTCATTCAGTTATCTCATAACTTTTGTGAATTCCAATTATTGTATCACATTCCGGATAAGATAGAAAATGTTAAACTTTCCGATCGAACAATCGAACACCCAAGTTTTCCCGATACAGCTCAACACATGAAATAAGTCTAAAAACATTCAGTTCGTGCCTCAGTACCAACGGTCCAGCCGTAGAAGGGTCAAGCCAACGCCTCACATGTGGCACGCCGTACTGCCCCAAACCCTAAGGTTCAAAGGGCAGTTCAAGACGGTCACATAATCGAGTTAAGGTTTGTTGTCTTCTAGAGGGTCCATCGCGTTACTTGCACTACTTAGAACGTCTTTAAACCATGGAAAAATCCAACACTTGGAAAATTCCCGATAGGGGAAAAATTGGGTATTTATATCCGGTCGAACTTTTTAACATATTCTAAAATTATCCGGAAAAGCACATAGACAAAATTAGAAAATCCGATCGAAACACCGAGTCCCCAATACAACCCAGAAAACTCAACTCTTGAGTAAATATTAAAAATTCCCAGAAAACTCATCATTTCAAGAAAGAAGTTACCGTGCAAAAATTTTTGAATGAAGTGATTAACTGGCCGCGGAACCGCCGCATTAGCCATGCTAATGCCGCGGTTCCGCCGCTCAATGAACGAATCATGGGTCCCGTTTTGTACAGTAATTCTTAGAATCCCCTGCTGAGTTTTCTGCATATTTTTAATTTGGAAAAAACCCAGTTTTTAAAAAATGTACAGAGAGCCGTTTTCGGGTTAGGGTTTTGGTTCGATCGGACTTCAAACTCCGTCTACGCTTCTCCTAAGGCTCTAGCTAGGCTCTGATACCACTGTAGGATTCCTAGGCACACTAATGAGGTCTCACAAGGTATCAACCATGCAAATTTCAAATTTTACAAGTGCCGAGAAACCCTAATACGGATCGTTAACTAGATTTTTAGGCGAAACAAGCAACTAGTTAACAACTTAACTAAGTGAACGGAAATACAACCTTTGTAGATCCGATCCTCCACCTCCATAGCTCCATGATGAAGTCTCCTTGCTGTCCAAATCGAATCCCGGGCTCTAGCGTCGGCTTCATCGGAGAAATGGGCGGGCTAGTTCATCGACTACGATGCCGAAGATGATCTACGTCGAGGCATCACAAGATCAAGCTCCCACTTCACCAAGTCATGAAACTTGTGAAGAAAACACCCTTTACTACTTGGCAAGAGGTAGAGGATGAAGAAATAGGAGGTGGGTTCACTTTAGAATTGGATTTCTCACTCTTTTCATCAATTCACCATTGATGAAGCAAGGTTTTCTTCATGTGAAGAAGAAGAAGAAGAAAATGAATAATATGATAAGTTCCTTTTAAATAGAAAAGAAAATCAATACTTATCATAATACAACCATGGTCAAGTGTAGAGAATCAACTAGGGTTAAGTGGAGTGGTTAGGGTTCAGCATGAGACAAAAATGGTCACTTAGTCAAAGCTTCATTAAGCTTCAAGATGCAAACAAAGAAAACCACCATTTTCTCTTTATACCATTTATTTTCCAAAAAGAATAAATAAATAAATAAATGAATAAGAAAACAAAACCCTAACCATTCATATAACCATGGTTTAATCTTTACACAAACCCAAGTAAACATGTATGATCAAACATGATACAATCAAGTGCACAAAAGTATATCACATATACAAATTGTGCAATGCAAGTGAGAAAATCCATTTAAAGTGAACCAATACTAGTTAATGCAAAGTAATATATCAAATATATAATTATGCATTAAATCATTAAATCAACACATGATTTAACGATCTGGTCATATCGCATATAACCGACTAATATCCAATGTATCGACTTATCGAATCAATCCTTGATTCGATAACTAGGTTATATCGCATACAACCATTCGATACATTCATCGCGAGAATGAAATACGGTATCACATACACGCATTATTCTCGGTCCCGCACATATCTCATATGCGCTCCTATTTCGTTTCGCTTGAGCCTGGAAACCTCTGTGTAGGACTCTAAAGACTCGTCAATACGCCGGCAGCAGATGATGATCATATCAAGCATCCACAAGCCGCAAGCGGTCTGCTAAACGTAACGGCCACCCGGGTATTGAGCGATCAGAAGATCGACGAGCAAGCCCGCTCATACTCCTGTGAATCCAACCAGTAACACTTACCGTACAGTCCGGTCTGATCGTCTGATATGTCGCATATCTCGCCTAGGGGTGGTAAACGTCAGACCCCAATAGCTCGATAAGTCGTGTCGATATGAGGTCTATAACAATTTGAGAAACTACTGGTAACACTTACCAGTAAATCTCAGCAACCCTGGCCAGGGATTTCCGGTTATAGCCAATCGAACACAGCGCAACATCAACTCCCTATACCGGGAGAGACGAATCCCCTCCTATCGCTCATTGCCTCCATGTGATTCGGGACTGTACCCAAAAGCCACCGTTTTGCATGCCCTCTTGGACGTGGTAAGGTGGAAATCAAAGCACAGTGGGAACCACACAAGACTCTATGACGATCTCGGGTCAACAGACTACTCTGTACTAGTGTCACCAGAGAACTGCCATCTGACGTAAGGTATAATACCATCTGGGAGTTCTCGGTGAGTCCGTCCAGTGTACCCAGTCTCCACTGAGCACCCGTACAGCATCCCTGATGTCAAACACCAATGGATATGGGATCATCCATCGCCCATCTGTATGGGTCGAGAAGGTATACGCTAGTCTACTCTGGTATATCGATGCCCTGTCTCGATACACCCACGACTAGGGACCTTGAAGGATGTACTTATGGACTACCATGTCCCCACTAGTATGATCCGCATCATAGTCCAGGTAGTCAAGTACACATCCTAAGAGCTTTACCAACATGTAACAGAGAGACATTCAGTATACACGTTAAGGTAAAGAGTAACCAGATAGCATACTATCATGTCGAGCAAGAAAGTCCTCCCTATATATGTCCCAGCATCCACTACAATATACATCCTATGTATAGCAATGGCCTCTAGGGCATACATATAACTAACAGTAACAAGTTATGATAACTAATGCAATATGATTAGTGGAGATTAAACAAGGTTAGGGTTTGATTTGGGTTAGTCCATTCATGAACCTTCTAGAAGGTTTTCTTTTGTTTTGTGCTAAGATATAATGGTTGATATTTTAGTGACTCAAGGTTAACCCAACCCAAACCCTTCATCCTTGGTTAATTCTCTACATTGGTTAGCCTTTTCATTGAGCAACCATGGTTGCATAAGTTATGATTATTACATTTTCATTATTCATCACAAAAGGATTCATCTTCTTCTTCCTCTTAAAAAGCTTTCTTGCTTTGACTTTTAGTGATGAAATTGAGTGAGAATAAGAAAACAAATGAGAGCAAAAATCCTACTTCATCATCCTCATCTATCCTTTCCATTTAGATGAGGGTGTTCACTTCATTTAGTGAGTGAGAGCTTGTGTTAATGAAACTTCAAGGTAGATCATCTTTGTTATCGAAGATCGGAAGCAAGATTGCATCTTTCTCTTCGTGGAGCCTCTCGAGAGTCTGGAACTTGATGATCGCAGCGAAGGGACCACAACACGGAGCTTATGAAGTGAAGGACTGGACTACAAGGGTTGTAATCCTAAACTCTTAGATGTTAAAGTGTTTAACATGCTTCGTTTCGCCTAATCTATAGTCTAAGATCTTGGTTTAGGGTTGTTCGGCACGGATAAATTTTAAATCGGGCATGGTTGATGTCTTATAGACCCTTGTGCGTGTGCCTAGTAACCCTACAAGCCCTGGCCAGGGACTTCCTGTTATAGCCAATCGAGCATAGAACGACATCAATTCCCAATACCGGGAGAGACGAAACCCTTCCTATCGCTCATTGCCTCCATGTGCCTCGGGACTGTACCTAAAATCCACCTGTTTGCGCGACTCAGTAGAGCCGTGGTAGGGTGGAGATCAAAGTACAGTGGGAGGACACACAAGACTCTATGACGATCTTGGGTCTATAGACTAACCTGTACCAGTGTCACCTGAGAACTGCTATCCGACGATAGATATAATACAATATAAGAGTTCTCGGTGGGTCCGTTCAGTATACCCAGTCACCACCGGGCATCCGCATATAATCTTTGGTGTCACCACACCAGATGGATATGGGATCATCCATCGCTCATCATATGGGACAAGAATGGTATACGCTAGTCTACTATGGAATATCGATGCCCCGTCTCGATACACCCACGACTAGGAACAGTTTAAGGATATGCTTATAAACTACACGTGTCCCACTAGTATGATCCACATCATAGTCGGAGTAGTCAAGCAAATATCCTAAGGGCTTTATCAACATGTGCATATGAATGAAAGCATGATCAAGTCAACATGTCAGATAAAGGAAACCAGATAGCATACTATCATGTCGAGCAAGAAAGTAATCTATATATACATGTCCAAGCATCCACTATACATATAATGGCCTCTAGGGCATACATATATCCAACAAATCTAAACCTTTTAAAGAAATAGAGTGAATGAAAACTTATTTAAAGAAAGTGATTTAAACAGAATACGCCGCATTAAACATTTTAAAAAATATCAAAATTTCCCGAAAATTTCGGCAGAGTCTCCTTTGTAAATACTGGTCCCGAAACGGGTACAAAACAAGAAAATACATATAAATGAATAAAGGCATCCCCAAGCGGGAACTAGCTCTTTGATAATAACAGAATCACAACTACAAGCAATATATATCATCAAGTGTGAAAATAAGCATATAAAAGCACGAAAGTAAGAAAACAACTTGTCGGTTCAAGTGAGCATCGACACCAGAAATAGAATACATACAAATCTCACAACTCACCATCTAAGTCCAATGTACGAAGGGTAGATGGAGTATACTAGATACAAATAAAATACATGGTGGGAGCAAAAGAAAATCCTCCAAAACCCACCTATAAGAAAGCTGCAAGCCGAAGCAAACGAAGCGGAATAGAAGGTACACCGCCCGCTACTGTGCTGACGGGTCAGACATGCAAGATACTGTGGCACAACGGGGGTGAGTTGCTAACTCGTGAGTAGTAAGTAACATCTAATAAGGCTATCGTAAGTATGCACGCAAATGCGTCACAACCTACGCATATACCGATATGATGCAATGCATTAATATGTATGCAACATGAAAGCATAATCAACATGAAGTATGAGTATGTTTGGTATGAGAAAATCTTTATTTTTATCTTAGAAAAACTCCTGTGAAATAACTGAAGTAACATCAATGAAATCAACATAAATCTGTGTCAAACATCAACACAAAATATATATATCTCAATATCTCCATATATCAATATTTCTATATTTCAAAGTCTCAATATCTCAATATCTCTGTATCTCAAAATCTCAAAATGTCAATATCTCGGGCTCCGATAGTCCGGATTAGCCGAAATCATCAAATCACACGACTACGGTCGGTATCCTTCGGATAGGTAGTGCTCCCCTGCCGGGCTCATCGTCATCCCCACGAAAACTATCTCGCCTTGGAGTACCATACCGGGTCCATCATGTACCCACAGATGGTGTATCCCCCTCCTCGAATCGGATATATGATACTGCTCAAGAACTGAGAAAACACATGGTGGACGCCACACACATCACATCACAAGAAAACCATAAATTTCTGTTTTTAAAAATGATAATAGGTTCATAAAATTCTTGCGGTTTTCCCAAAAATTCAGAAATCTCATAAATACTGAAATCCTCGAGAAGAATCACAATATATAAACATGCCAGTGATGTGGAAATCTATGATACGGTAGTGTATACCATGCAAAATACGACCTTAAACTATGCACGAATCACGATGCAATGAAGTATGTATATATGACTAACAATCCTACGTATCCATCTTAATGAAATGAATATACAAGTATAAGTCTACGGATCATATATGATGCAAATGCACTAATACCAATTCTAAGCAAGTTCTATAGTGTTAGTGACATAGCAATTACCAATGGCATGCGTGTTCGCATAAATAGTGCAAGTGCGGCAGGAACCAATGGTAATGGTGCAAGTGTCCTATGAGATGATAGCATATACATACATATATATATAACGATGCGATGCAATGAGATGGCTAACGAAATAACTACGCATAGAAATGCAAGTACTACTAGTAATATTACTATCGGGCGCCTCGCGCCATCCAGACGATCCCCTCATAGATATGTACATCTACTCACCGGGACACCTCGGTTAATCTGATCCGATCTCAGCTTTACCTTTCCGCACCATGTCTGATGCCTCTGCACCCGATCCTAGAATCTCACATAGGTTAATAAGAGGATAAATATAAATAATCGCAGACACGAACGATACAACACAACCAACGCGCATTAACTAGACGCACACACGCTTGGTGCACAAAACGCGCCTGCGACAACGCCACAACCCACTACTAGGGTCACTATACGTGACCACAACCATGTCTAAAACCCAATCGTGCATTCACAACACATTAATTATCTTAGGGAATATGTTAGAGATCATCAAGACCGCAAACTTAATTAAAATCGATTTATTCCAAAAATCTAGTAAGCATTCATTTACCATTTTAGTTCAAATCTACATGTTTTAACAAAACTAGTGACCATAATGATCATTTAATAGCTTAATTAAGCCACAAAAATCTTTACTAAAATTTTATCTCACCAATTTACATTAATCCTAAAAATCTAGTTTGCAAGATAGCTTAATTAGGACAATTTAAAAATAACTATTAGTAATTTAATAACTAGATTACATTTTGCATTTCTTAAGATATTAAATTACACTTTCAAACCATAATCTAGTGATACAGTATCTGAGTTCGTGGAGTTAGATGGAACTCAAGAAAGCAATCAGGTGCTTACTAAAGAAGATCAGAACTTGGAGGAGACTACAGTGCAGGATCAAATTCAAGAACAAGGTGGTGACCATGTTCAGTAACCAGATGTACCAGTTTTGAGGAGATCTACGCAAGAAAGGAGGTTACCTGAAAGACTTGTGACCGACTTCATTCTGTACATGGATTTGGGGGAGGCTGAATCCCTCAAAGAGGCGACGCAAGATGGTGCTAGCAAGCAGTGGGAGCGAGCTATGGACGAGGAGATGGATTCTTTGAAGAAGAACCGTATGTGAGACCTAGTGAAACTACCCAAGAGTCAAAAAGAGCTGCTGAATAAGTGAGTGTACAGAATTAAAGATGTGGCTGATGGTGTGAAGTGGTACAAGGATTGCTTGGTGGTCAAGAGATATGCACAAAAGCAAGAAATTGCCTATTAAGAGATATTTTCCTTTGTAGTGAAGATGATATCAATTCGGGCGATCCTTAGAATTGTGGTGGTGGAAGACTTGCATTTAGAGCAGCTAGATGCAAAAACGATGTTCCTTTATGGAGATTTGCAGGAGGAGATTTATATGATATAGCAACCAGGATACATGGTAAATGGGAAATAAGAGATGTTATGTAGATTGCAAAAGAGCTTGTATGGCCTTAAGCAAGCTTTTAGGCAGTGGTATCTCAATCTCGATCAGTTTATGTTGGAGACAGGATTTGTGCGCTGTGAATTAGATCACCGCGTGTATGTTCAAACTTTTGACGACGGGGACTATATCATTCTATCACATTATGTGGATGATATTGTCACGACCCGAAGGTATGAAACGTGACTGGTACTTAAACTACGCAACGTCTAAAGGCGTAACGCAATCTAAGTAAGCCAAATCAGTCGCATCTAAACCATTTAAAGAAATAGAGTGAAGGAAAACTTATTTAAAGAAAACGATTTAAACCAAATCGGTCGCATTAAACATTTTTAAAAACATCAAAATTTCACGAAAATTTCGGCAGAGTCTCCTTTCTAAATACTGGCCCTGAAATGGATACAAAACAAGAATATATATATATAAATGATTAAAGGCATCCCCAAACGGGAGTTAGCTCTTCGCCAATGGCGGAATCACAACCACAAGCAATATATATCATCAAGTGTGAAAATAAGCATATAAAAGCACGAAAGTAAAAACAACTCGTCGTCTTAAGTGAGTATCGACACCAGAAATAGAATACATACAAATCTTACAACTCACCATCTAAGTCCAATGTATGAAGGGTAGATGGAGTATACTAGATACAAATAAAATATACGGTGGGAGCAAAAGTAAATCCTCCAAAACCCACCTATGAGCAAGCCGAAGCAAACGAAGCGGAATAGAAGGTACACCCGTCGCTACTGTGCTGACGGGTCTGACCTGCAAGATACTGTGGCACAACGGGGAAGAGTTGCTAACTCGTGAGTACTAAGTAACATCTAATAAGGCTATCGTAAGCATGCACGCAAATGCGTCACAACCTACGCATATACTGATATGATGCGATGCATAAGTATGTATAAAACATGAATGCGTAATCAAAATGAAGTCTGAGTATGTTTGGTATAAGAAAATCTTTATTTTTATCTTAGAAAAACTCCTGTGAAATAACTGAAGTAACATCAATGAAATCAACAGAAATCCGTGTCAAACATTGACACAAAATATGTATATCTCAATATCTCTATATCTCAAAGTCTTAATATATCAATATCTCTGTATCTCAATATCTCAATATCTCAGGCTCCGGCAGTCCGGATCGGCCCAAATCATCAAATAACACGACTATGGTCGGTATCCTCCGGATATCCGACGCGTCATAAATAACCGGTAGGTAGTGCCCCCCTGCCGGGTTCATTGTCATCTCCACGAAAACTATCTCGCCCAGGGGTACCATACCGGATCCACCATGTATCCGCAGAAGATGCACCCCCTCCTCGAATCGGGTATATGATACTGCTCAATAACCGAGAAAACTCATGGTGGACGCCACACACATCATATCATAAGAAAACCGCAAATTTCTATTTTTAAAAATGATAATAGGTTCATAGAATTATTGCGGTTTTCCCAAAAATCCAGAAATCTCATAAATACTGAAATCCTCGAGAATATTCACAATATATAAACATGCCAGTGAGGTGGAAATCTATGATACGGTAGCGTATACCATGCGAAATACGGCAAGAAACTATGCACGAATCATGATGCAATGAGTTTTGTATATATGACTAACAATCCTACGTATCCATCTTAATGAAATGAATATACAAATATAAGTCTACGGATCATATATGATGCAAATGCACTAATACAAATTCTAAGCAAGTTCTATAGTGTTCATGACATAGCAATTACCAATGGCGTGTGTGTTCACATAAATAGTGCACGTGCGGCAGGAACCAATGGTAATGGTGCAAGTGTCTTATGAGATGATATCACATACATATATACATACATACATACATATATATATATATATAACGATGCGATGCAATGAGATGTCTAACGAGAAAACTACGCATAAAAATGCAAGTACTACTAGTAATCCTACTGTCGGGCGCCTCGCGCCATCCAGACGATCCCCCATAGATGTGTATATCTACTCAACGGGACGCATCGGCTAATCTGATCCGATCTCAGCTTTACCTTTCCGCGCCATGTCCGACATCTCTACACCCGATACTAAAATCACACACAGGTAAATTAGAGGATAAATTTAAATAATCGCGGACACGAACGATACAACACAACCAACGCGCATTAACTAGACACACACACGCTTGGTGCACAAAATGCGCCCACGGCAACGCCACAACCCACGACTAGGGTCGCTATACTTGACCACAACCATGTCTAAAACCCAATCGCGTATTCACAACACATTAATTATCTTAGGGAATAGGTTAGAGATAATCAAAACCGCAAACTTAATTAAAATCGATTTATTCCAAAAACCTAGTAAGCATTCATTTACCATTTTCATTCAAATCTACATATTTTAACAAAACTAGTGGCCACAATGATCATTTAATAGCTTAATTAAGCCACACAAACCTTTGCTAAAATTTTATCTCACCAATTTACATTAATCCTAAAAATCTAGTTTGCAAGATAGCTTAATTAGGACAATTTAAAAATAACAATTAGTAATTTAATAGCTAGATTACATTTTGCATTTCTTTAGATATTAAATTACACTTTCAAACCATAATCAAGTGATAAAACCCTAACTCTAATTCAAATCCTTCCCTTAAAAATTTAAATCTTGAAATTAATTCCATATTTAAACATCTAAATAAATTAGATTGAAGTAAAATAACCAACAACTACCCATTGGGTTAAGATTATACCTCAACAAGTTTGAGATCAAACTTGCACACTTGGCCTCCAATAATGGTTTTTTCCTTCAAGATTCCAAGCTAACTTGGCCAAAGAAAATTGGATGAAGATTTAATTTGGAATTAGTGAGGTTTTGTATTGATTTTTTGAAGCAAAAATGAAGGATTTTTGAGAGGAAATGAAGTGGAGAAAATTTGGGGCTGCCACAGGGGGGGCTCGGCCAAAACCTTAAATGGGAAGAGAGAGAGAGAGAGAGAAAAGTGTGTGGATGTGTGTGGAAACTTCCCCAATTATTACCTCTTTTAATTATTTTCATAATTATTTTATTTTATTTTCTAATTTTAATTTATTCTAGAAATCACTAGAAACTTGGAGACAAATTAAGAAGAGAAGAGCATGTTACAAAATTGATTCTAAGTTATCATGGTTCACATTTGTACAATTAACCCATTCCAATTTGTAATTTACACTAATTTAATGTATAAATGAAAGCTTATAATAATAGTTAAAATAATTAATTAAGGAAAACTATTTAAGTAAACTAACAATTTATAAGTGTCTAAATAAATACTAAATACTCGCAATTACATAGTTAAAATAGACGTATTTAATTCTTAGTTGAAAAATAATTATAGTTAAGTTTTACGGAAAATATGATTTATATTACCGGTTAACGGAAATTTCACCTAAAGGATTTATTTATTTATTTTTAAAACGTTACAGATATGTTTGTAGCAGGTCCGAATTTCGAGAAAATTCAATGTTTGAAGAAGATGATGGCTAAGAAATTTTCTATAAAGGATTTGGGAGTGCCAAACAAATCTTGGGCACGAATATCGTTCGAGAAAGGAAGCAGCGGAAGCTGTGGTTATCACAAAGGGACTACATCGAGAAGGTTTTGAAGTGGTTCAACATGGACAAGTCAAAACCAGTGAGTGCGCCCTTAGAAAAGCATTTCAAATTCATGAAGGAGTTATGCCCGACAACTTAAGAGCAGAAGGACGAGATGGAAATAGTGCCATATGCATCTGTAGTGAGGAGTTTGATGTATGTGATGGTGAGTACGGGACCTGATATTGCACATACAGTGGGAATTGTTAGCAGGTATAAGCAAAACCCGGGGAAGTAACATTGGAGTGCGGTGAATTGGATATTGAGGTATCTTATAGGTACATCCAGTCATTACTTATATTGCAGGGGTGACTCTCTAAAGGTTCAAGGTTACGTTGATGAGGACTACTCGGGTCATCGAGATAGTGGAAAGAGCATAACATGATACGTATTCATGGTTGGGGAAACAACGGTGAGTTGGGTCTCTTAATTGAAAAAGATGGTGGTATTGTCAACTATGGAGGCTAAGTACGATCACAAAAGCTGGTAAAAAGATGATATGGCTATAAGGATTACTCGAAGAGTTGGATAAGAAGCAAGACTTCAAAACATTGTGGAGAAACAGCCAAAGTGCAATACATTTAGAAAAAATGCGTCATAACACTCTCAAACAAAGAACATCAAGGTGCGATACTACTTTATACGAATAGAGTTAGAAGATGGTGAGTTAACACTGCAAAAGACTGTAAGAAAAAAGAATCCGATGGATATGTTCTTCAAGATCGTAGATAGTGATAAATTGGATCTCTATTCCAGGTTGGTGAACCTCTCCATGAAAATTTGATAAGAAAAAAACAGCAGCGAAATCGTGTAAAGACTATAAGGTTTAAACCAAGGAGGAAGTATTTACATCAAGTGGGAGACTGTTGAAGGTCAGGACAACGAGAACAGAATTTCACAGTTTGAGAAAGTGATGAGGTTTTGTGATTGATTTTAAACAAAGGTGGAGATTGTTGGATTTTGTTAAAAATTCAAACCCAAAACCAAATTACCTTCTTCTTTTCATTCAAAACACATGGTCGGCAAGGGAGGCGGCAATCGCATGAGGGCGGCGCCGCAACCAACGCCAGGGTAGCCCACACGGTGGTACCTGCCAACGACGTTAATCATCTAGTTTAAGATCTTGGTTGGTGTTGATTAGCACCCCGAAATTTTTTAAAATGGCATGCTTTATGGTAGTAAAACCCAGTGGTGGTGCTAACAAACACTTTCAATATGTGCATGTGTTTCTTTTAGCATATCGTTTATGTAGGGTTACTAGGCACTATCACAAGGGTCTATAAGGCATCAACTATGCCGAATTTAAAATTTAGTAGTGCCGAAACAACCTAAAGCGAGGATCTTTTCTAGATAATTAGGGTTAACAAAGCATGCAAACAACTTTACATCTAAAGGAAAGGGATTACAACCTTTGTAGTCCGCTCCTTTGCTTCATAAGCTCCGAGTAGTAGTCCCTTCGGCACGATCCATGAACTTCCGGACTCTAGAGATGCTCCACAGGCCGAATGATCCATGCTTGCTTGAAGTCTTCCTTTTCGAAGATGATCTACCTTGAAGAATCTTTAACTCAAGCTCTCACTTCTCTAATCAAGTATTAGAGAAGTGAACACCCTAATCTAAGTGGCTAGAATAGATGAGGATGATGAAGTAGGAATTTAGCTCTCTTTTTATTTCAATTTCTCACTTTTTATTCATCACTTTTCAAAAAGCTAGCAAGCTTTTCAATGAGGAAGAAGAAGAAGAAATCTTTTGTGATGAATAATGAATTATTGCTCATGGTTACAAATCCAACCTTGGGTTAAGTATGATGGCTTAACCCTTGTAGAGAATTGAATAGGGTAAACGGTTTGGGTTGGGTTAAGAAATATCAACTCAAAATATCTAAGCATAAAACAAAAGTAAAGCTTCTAGAAGTTTCATGAAAATGCTAACCCAAATTAAACCCTAACTATATTTAATCTCCACAAATCATGTTGCATTTATAATCATAACTTGTTAGAATATTATATATCACATATATAATAAATTTTTGTAACAAAAGAAAATAATACAATTAACATATATCGCATATATCAATGTATGATCCGGTAAGAAAATGAATCAATAAAGCGAGGTTATATCAGTTAATGTAATGTAATATATCACGTATATAATTATACATTAAATTATCGAATTAACACTTGATCCGACAATCCGGCTATTTCTCAAATAACCGACTAATATAATCTGTATCAGTTCATCGAATCAACACTTGATCCGATGACCCGGCTATATCACATATACCCGGCCGATATCTAATATCGCGAGAATAGAATACGGTATCTCATATCGCAATATTCTCGATCCCGCACATATCACATATGTGCTCCTACTCCGTTTTGCCTGAGTCAAGAAACCTCTATGTAGGACTCTAAAGAATCATCAATACGCCAGCAGTTAGTGATGATCAAATCAAACACCCACAAGCTACAAGCGGTCAGCTAAACGTAACAGCCACCCAGGTATTGAGCGATCAGAAGATCAACAAGCAAGCCTGTACATTCTCCTGTGAATTCAATCAGTAACACTACCGTACAGTCCGGTCTCTTCGTCTGATATGTCGCATATCTAGTTTAGGGGTGGTAAACGTCAGACCCTAGTAACCGATAAGTCATGTCGATGTGAGGCTTATAACCAGTCGAGAAACTACTGATAACACTTACCAGTAGCACTCTATATCAGCCCTGGCAGGGACTTCCAGTTATAGCCAATCGAACATTGCACAACATCAACTCCCTATACCGGGAGAGACGAATCCCCTCCTATCGCTCATTGCCTCCATATGATTCGGGACTGTACCCAAAAGCCACCGTTTTGCATGCCCTCTTGGACGTGGTAAGGTGGAAATCAAAGCATAGTGGGAATCACACAAGACTTTATGACGATCTCGGGTCTACAGACTAACCTGTACCAGTGTCACCGGAGAACTGCTATCTGACGATTGGTATAAACCTATCTAGGAGTTCTCGGGGAGTCCGTTCATTGTACCCAGTCTCTACTGAGCACCCGTACACCATCTTTGATGTCAAACACCGATGGATACGGGATCATCCATCGCCCATCATATGGGTCAAGATGCGTATACGCTAGTCTACTCTGGTGTATCGATGCCCTGTCTCGATACACCCTCGACTAGGAACAATTATAGGATGTAATCATAGACTACCGTGGCCCCACTAGTATGATCTCATCATAGTCCCAGTAGTCGAGTACATATCCTAAGGGCTTTATCAACATGTGAGAGCAAGACAGTAATTTAATATAAGTCAACATGTTAAGACAAAGTGAAACCAAATAGCATACTATCATGTCGAGTAAGAAAGTCCTCTCTATATACATCCACGCATCCACTATAATATACATCATATGTACAACAATGGCCTCTAGGGCATAAATATAACTAACAATCTCCCACTTGCACTAAGGCCAGCTGTTGTAGTATCTCATTCCCAACATCCCGAAGAGTCTCTCAAACTGTGTCTGGGGAATGGCCTTCGTGAGTGGATCCACAGTGTTGTCCTTTGTATCAACTCTCCTGATCTCGATCTCCCGGCGATCAACTATCTCTCGGATCAGGTGATACCGCCTCAGAATATGTCTGGACTTCTGATGGGACCTGGGTTCCTTGGCCAAAGCCACAGCTCCATTGTTATCACAATACAAAGGTATTGGATGCTCAATGGATGGAACCACACCAAGTTCAGTAATGAACTTCTTCATCCGGACAGCCTCTTTTGCAGCATTGTTGGAAGCGATGTATTTAGCCTCCATCGTCGAGTCTGCAACGGTTTCCTGTTTGGAACTCTTCCAACACACCGCCCCTCCATTGAGGGTAAAGACAAATCCCGAGTGTGACTTAGAGTCGTCCTTATCACTTTGGAAGCTTGAATCGGTAAAGGACTCCACCTGGAGTTCTCCATTACCATACACCAAGAACATCTCTTTAGTCCTTCTCAAGTACTTGAGAATGTTTTTCACAGCTATCCAGTGACTCTCTACAGGATCTTCTTGATACCTACTCACTATACTTAGTGAGTATGCTACATCGGGTCTGGTACATAGTATCGCATACATGATAGAGCCTACTGCCGAAGCAAAGGGTATCCCTTGCATGCGAGCTCTTTCCAAATCAGTCTTGGGAGACTTCTCTTTGGAGAGAGTGAGTCCAGAGATCGTGGATAGGTTCCCATGCTTGGATTCTTCCATACTAAACCTCTTTAGTATGGTGTCAATGTACCTAGATTGGGACAATCCCAGTATCCGTTTAGATCTATCTCTATAGATCATTATTCCCAGTATGCAGGAGGCATCACCTAGATCTATCATTGAGAATTTTTGTGATAAGAAGAGCTTGACCGATTGCAGCATAGGAACATCTTTTCCTATCAAGAGTATGTCATCGACGTATAATACGAGAAAGACAACCTTACTCTCTGCAACCTTTTTATATATACAAGGTTCATCTACGTTTTTGATGAAGTCAAACTCTTTGACTACAACATCAAAGTAGATGTTCCAACTCCGCGATACCTGCTTTAACCCGTAGATGGATTTAAGCAGCTTGCACACCTTTCCGCTGCTCCCATTATCTACGAAGCTCTCTGGCTGAGTCATGTACACGCACTTCTCTAAATCACCATTTAGAAAGGCGGGCTTAACATCCATTTTCCATATTTCGCAGTCATGGTATGCAGCAATGGCAAGTAAGATCCAGATGGACTTAAGCATAGCCACTAGAGAAAAGGTTTTGTCATAATCCACACCTGGTCGTTGACGAAAACCCTTTGCAATAAGTCTAGCTTTGTAAGTCTCAACTTTTCCATCTACACCAAGTTTCTTCTTAAAGATCCATTTGCTCCCAATGGGTTTTACCCCTTCAGGAGCAACTTCCAAAGTCCATACTTTGATTGTGTACATGGATTCCATCTCAGATCGCATTGCATCCAGCCACTTCACAGAGTCACCACTCGTGAGGGCCTGCTCGAAGCTAGTTGGGTCATCATCTTCCATGATGTAATCCTCACTCCCACCATCAACGAGAAAACCGTAGTATCTCTCAGGTGGATGAGAAACCCTACAAGATCAGCGGAGAGGCTGGGGTTCGTTGAGTACTACTGAATCCTCTGGTTCCACTAAATCTTCAGTTGCAGTTTGTGTCGCTGGAACCTCTTCCAGCTCTACCTCTTCGCCACTAATTTCTTTTGCAAGAAATTCCTATTCTAAAACGGTGGCATATTAAGAAACAAACACCTTTTGTTCCTCACCGTGGTAGAAGATATATCCATAGGAATCTTTTGGATATCCCACAAACTTACATAAACTTGATCTTGCCTCGAGCTTGTCCGGATTTTGCCTTTTAACATAGGCCGGATTACCCCATATCTTAACTCGTTTAAGAGATGGTCTCTTCCGATTCCAAATCTCATATGGAGTGGTAGGCACTGATTTAGTTGGAACTCTATTCAATAGGTATGCAGCTGTCTCCAGCGCATAACCCCAAAAGGAAATAGGTAACTCAGCGGTGCTCATCATAGAGCGCACCATATCCAATAGGGTGTGATTCCTCCGCTCCGATACACCGTTGTGCTGTGGTGTATAAGGAGGAGTAAGCTGAGAGAGAATCCAATTCTCTTTTAGATTGTCCAGGAACCCATTGCTTAAGTATTCTCCTCCTTGATCAGATCGAAAGATCTTAATACTTTTGCCCGTTTGGTTCTCTACTTCGTGCTTATATTCCCTGAATTTCTCAAAAGCTTCATACTTGTGTTTCATCAGGAACACATGTCCGTATCTTGAGAGATTGTCAGTGAATGTAATGAAGTAGGAAGAACCGTTCCTGGCATGTGTAGACATGGGATCGCATACATCACTATGTATCAGCCCTAAGAGTTCTTTAACTCTTTCTCCGTGTCCACTAAACGGAGTTTTGGTCATCTTGCCTTTGAGACATGACTGGCAAGTGTCATAAGATGAAATTCAAATGGATTCAAATATCCATCCTTATGCAATTTAGCTAGCCGTGTCGCATTGATATGACCAAGTCTACAATGCCACAAGAAGGATTCGTTCATTTCTGAACTTTTTCTCTTGTTTGTGTTCTGTACATTAAGAATTGTAGTTTGATTTAGAACGTACATGCCATTATTTAACGATCCTGATCCTATCAACTTTTGATTCAGGAATATGTTCATAACATTATCGTGTATTACAAAATTATATTCTTCTTTATTCAATAAAGAAACTGATATAATATTGCATATCAGGGTCGGAATGTAATAGCATTCGTTCAGAATCAATGTATTACCTTTTAGTAACACAAGATGATATTCGCCAATAGCCTTGGCTGCAACATCTGCATAATTCCCTACTCTTATGGAATGATCACCCATTCCCAGTTCTCTACCTTTACGTAGCCCACGTAACTTATTACATATGTGGGATCCTGATCAGGTATCTAATACCCAGGACGTAGAGTGAACTGAGAAACAGTTCTCAATAACTAACACTTCCGAAAAAGATGCATCAGCATGCTTGTTCTTCGTTTGGGCGGTGTGAGAATCCAGATATTCTCCTATTTCCTGCTCAGTCTTATAACACTTATAAGAAAGAACGGGACCAACGTTCCCCTGCTCAGTATAATAAGCGGGTTCAGTCAATACTTCCATATTATTATCTTAATTAAGGCCTGACATGGTCGCTACCTGGAGAGAGAGAGAAGGAAATACTTTAGCGTATGCTCTTGCAAGATTAGATTGGTTATTATCTTATCGAATCAGGATGTCTCCCACTGTTTTTATCATATCTTCCTTCAAACCCTAAAAGGAAAGACTAGCCGGGATTAATTACACCTTACAAGTTCGCCAATCTTTCAGCCAGGCCAATGCTGGTACTTTGAGGGAGGTTCCCCGTGCTTTCGCACAGACCTAATTAAAATAAACCTCGTTTTCCCAGAGGCATAACCCCGTAAACACCTTTCTAGTCACCTACTTGATCGGCTAATTTTCCTGTGTAAAAGTCTCCCAGGAGTAACTCTTACTCGCAGTGAGTATCAGGATCCATCTATCTCATAGAAGGTATGCAATCTCATTGAAAATTTCAATATTTGAAATTCCCGATAATGTTTTTACCCCTAGTGACTTATAACCTTAACTATGGTCAACAAATCATAAGCACTAGTCAAGTTTTACCCGTCATTTCTTGATTAATTTAGACCCATCCACATGACCCTTAACTATGGTCAACAAAGTCATATGACTGTTCTAATTAATCACATCATATGTTATATAGGAAAACATCACTCAGCTACCGTACACTGCGCCTTAACTATGGTCAACAAACGCAGCACGAATACTAAGTACTCTATTTTTCTAAAATGACGGAGGGTTACGCAGGTTTTTAAGAAAACCATGAGCGTAATGAACTATATATCGTTGTAGAAACAAGTGGTTTTGAAAAGGAGTGTTTTTTAGGCTTTTCTAGTTTCGCTAAAGAGGTCACTCCCGGTGAAGGGATCTCAGCTCTTTCCTTATCGAATTATGAGCAGGATATTTCACAAATACCGTTGTGCAAAGTAAGAACTATAGAAGCAATCAAAAACTAAACCGCAAGTTTATAGCATCTGCCAGTTTTGCTAAAGAGGTCACTCCCGGTGAAGGGATCTCGGCTTTTTCCTCATCGAATAAGGTGCAGGGTATATCATATATACCGCTATGCAAAGCAAAACTGTAGCTACCCTTTTTATAAAGTTTTGATTCTACAACATCTTTTAGGTTTCTTTTCTTTTATTAATCTCATTAATAAATCCCATCAGTTACGCTTCCTAAGCATCACAGAAGAAACGAAAGCAGCAATATTTATATATCATATATATAGTATAAGAATTCGTCTCAGGCAGTAAAATGATCTCATCACAGAACATTGCAGCAGAAGATAACATATGAAATATTGGATATACTAGGACGTCCGGGTTTTACAACGAGCCTGTATAAAACATGGATTCCACGGTCGCGATGAATAGCCAAACCCACATCCCTAGACCCCTATGAGAGCGGCAAGCAACAGTGCCAATTCTAGGGTTAGGAGACCCGGTCTCGACTCCTCGAGATGGCCTCCCACTGGACCCTAGAACCCAGTTACTTGTGCTCCCCTCCTTGGGTGCACCTAATGCGGAAAAATAAATAATATACAATGGTGACATCATCCTCAACCCGGAAGTGCCCCAATAAAAGAATATTACATACAAATGAATTTTACATGAATGAAAATAAAAACCCATATCTCACATAAAACCCCCGGCTATTCAAAACACGATGATCCAATATAACATATCACAGCAACACATAATATCTCATATCATCAACGTAAGCAAGTATGCGTATCCCGATTGTCATTGATGTATAGCAACGAAGCCGGCGATACACCACATACTACGCTTACGGTCACAGAAAAAAATGTAAAACTGCAACATTTGGAATCCACAATTACTTTAGACATCTTAAATCCGAAATATCACATACTTCGCATTTCATGCCTAACTATATGAATTCCACATATTGTATCACATTCCAGATAAATAGACAATGTTAAACTTTCCGATCAAATAAACAAACACCCAAGAATCCCAGAACAAGTCACTACGCCAATGAACCAGCCGTAGAAGGGTCAAACCAATGCCTCACATGTGGCAATGCTAAACTACCACAAACCCTAGGGTTCAGTGGCAGTTTTGACGGTCACATAATTGAGTTAAGGTTACGTTCTTCTAGAGGGTCCACAGATACGCTAGCATGATTTCCCGAAAGTTTTAAACAGAGGAAAAATCCAACTCTTGAAAGTTTTCCGTCATGAAAAAAATGAGTTATTGATATCTGTTCGAACCTTTTAACACGTTCTAAATTACCCAAAAAACTAAACGATGTTAAACTTTCCGATCGAATCAACGAATTCCAAAGATCTCCAGAAAACTCAACACTTAAGTAATATTAAAAATTCCCAGAAGCATGTAGTAATACATACGGATGAACCCTAGAAATAACTACCCCTGATACCCAAGTACGGCCGCGGAACAGCCGCAAAAAGCTTGTTATGGCCGCGGTTCCGTGGCGACTTTAAGGAATTAGGGGCTCGTCTTTCTCTGTTATCCATAGAATTACCTGCTTATTTTTTGAGTATTTTTAATAGGGAAAAAACCACCTTTTAAAAAAATTTCTAGAGAGGGGGTCAAATACGATGTTTCGGGGTTCGATCGGAATTTTAACTTCGTCTGCACGTCGCCTAATGCTCTGGCTAGGCTCTAATACCACTGTAGGGTTACTAGGCACTATCACAAGGGTCTATAAGGCATCAATCATGCCGAATTTAAAATTTACAAGTGCCGAACAACCTAAAGCGAGGATCTTTGCTAGATAATTAAGGTTAACATGTAAGTCTACGGTAGCTCCCCGGCCGTCTGTCCGAGAACAAAATGCGGAAACGAAAACTTTTTCAAAACTTGAAACCGCCGCTATCGGAGACTTTAATCCCGGATCGAACAATTAACCTACAACTAGCTAACAAGAGAAGGGTTAGAAAATCTATACCGATCGATCCGTGTCCTTCGGTCTTTGGTCACCAACCCAAGCTCCTCACGGCATCTCCGATCTTCGGTCTTCTCGTCGGAAAGGGAACCACATCTTCGAGTCTTTTTACGGGCTCCCGCTTCGTCCGAAGCAACTCAGACACGAAGTTTGCTAGCCGATGTGTCCAAGGAGAAGTAGAGAATGTGTGTCATCACTTTGTCTCTTGAGGATTTAGTGGATGCCATTAGTGAGGAGATAATGAGCTCAAGAAAGAAGAGGAGGAAGTAGAAGTTTTTCTCTCTTTTTCATTTGTGTTCTTATGATAAAATGAGAGAGAGTGTGAATGGAAAAATACAAGACCAAAACTATCATATGGCAGCCCTCTTTCTCTCTCCCTCTCATTTCAACACTCAAATCCATCAAAAATGTGACACATGCACAAAGAAAGAGACCATGAGTCATCACTTGTGCATGTGTCACAATTAATGCTCTTAATGATGATTTCTAGCTCATTATTTCCATATGCAAACATTAATCCAAATGTTTGCAACAACAAAAAGATACGACAACATCTAAAGTAAACTCGTGACGGATCACAAAGATATCCCTCACCTGTTTATACATACTTGCATCCGCATTCCGACTGATTGTGAATGCGATGAGACAAAAGTAATCCAACAAATCTAATACTAGGATCTGACTTAAACCAAAGCCCACTAGTATGATCCGCCCGATCATGATGCGTGTACTACTGCACGTATATGATCGAACCCTGCTATATATCATACGGCCTCTACAACGTTTCGCCCGAAACTTGAGAATCTTTCTGTCGGGGACTCTAAAGACTCGTCAATACTTTGGCTATGGATTTAACCACTAACACGTCAGTGGTACTAGCCGTACGTAACGGGCTACCAGGTATTGATCAAAAGGGAGGTCGATGAGCAAACTCGTCCTGACACCCTACTGTGCCTGTCAGTGACAATATCCGTATAGTTCGGTCTGTTCATCTATGAGTATCGCATGTCGGGCCTAGGGGGTTGCTAAAAGTCAGACCCCCAAAAGCGGTACAAGTCGTGTCGGAGTGTAGCCCAGAACACCCTGAGATACTACTGCAATACCTACCAGTAAATCTCCTGCCTTGGCCAAGGACTTCATGTAATGGCTCTCCTAGACACAGCGCGATCTCACCCCCAATACCGGGAGAGATGAAACCCCTGCCGATCCGCTCACTGTCTCAATGTGGCTCGGGACTGTACCAAACTAAAACCTGTTTGCACGACTCCTTTGAGCCGTGGTAGGATAGTAATCAAAGCACAGTGGGAACTCACACGAGACAAATGATGATCTCAGGTCGATGAACTAACTTGTACACATGTCACCAGGGAACTGCTATCTGACGCCAGGTATAATACCAACTAGCATGTTCCCGACGAGTCCTGTCCGGTGTACTCATAACCCAATGAGCACCTGTATACATTTTAGGTGAACCAACTGACACCAATGGCTTGTGAGACCGGCCACCGTCCCTCGTCAGTGTCTCGACTGTATACACTAGTCTACTAATGGAGTATCGATGCCCTGTCTCGAAACTCCCACGACTAGGGACCACTTTAAGGATGTGCTTATAGACCCCAGCTCCCACGTATATGATTGCCATCATACTGCTGGCCGTCAAGCAAGAATCCTATGGGCTCTATCAACGTGCAATAGTGACCTGTAATGTCACCTAAAGTATATACACGATGATAAAGATAAACCAGATAGCATACTATCATTTCAAGTAAGACTGTCCTAACGGCATAGGTCCTCCCTCAATCATTGCAATCACGTGCTTATGATCCAATAATTGACTCTGAGGGCACTATATCCAACAATCTCCCACTTGCACTCAATGCTAATTATTACGATGTTGCATACTCACAGCCCGTATGATACCGAACATCCAACTCCTCTACTAATCAGTTTCACAAATCCCATTTGCGAAACTATTGTATTCGAGGAATAGCCTCAGTGAGTGGATCCACCCTAATGTTTCTTTCTATGTCTTTCTTTATCTGAAGTTCGCGGAGAAAGCCATCTCCCAAAATGAGTATTACCTGTCTTAGAATATGTTTGGATATCTGATGGGACCTAGTTCATAAATGAATTCTAAATCCAAACTTCTTAGACTATATCGTCAACTGAACTTAATAAGTATCCTGCGTCATGCCTCCCTCAGTGTCCTCTTGGATCACCTGTCCAAATCACTGCCCTCGTCAGAGGGAAAACTATAACTCTGATAGCCACTCTGTCATCCAGGTCAACTTGGAAGCCTGGAATGATAACCGTCTCCTGAAAGAGGCTGTCGTTATCATATCCATAGAACATCTACTTATGGTCTAAAACTGCTTCCGAATGTTTCTCCGGGATTGGATTAATATCTGAACTTATAGCAGCTAGTGCAAAAACGACATCTGGTGTGGTACTTGACATCTCATGATTGACTCAATTTTCTAAGCAAGTGATATGTCAATCATACACATCCCTCTCCCCTTTAGTCTGTAAGACACCTTTAGAGAGGGTGACTCCATCACCTGCAAGTATACAACCGTGCCAGGAGTCGTCCATTCTAAAATACCTTTAGAATGCTGTCTGAGTACCCAGATTGGGAAACTACCTAAATTCAGATCTAAAACCATAGATCTAGTAACCAGAATGTCTGATATTATATCTATATCCTATGTGGAGAAACCACTGTGTGACAACCAAAGTATAACCGATCGTAGTATAAGAATTTAACTTCCTACTCTGTGTATGTCATCCAAATACCTAGACATCACACCCTACTACCTTCTTAACAGATCCATCCCCTATTCTGATGAAGTCAAACCTATGACTGTCGCATCAGAAATAGATGATCTATCTCCGCTATATCTGCTTTAGTCCATAAATAGACATAAGCTACTTGTCCACTATGCTTCTGCTGCTCCCACTGGATGCGACAACCCTCTGGCAGAATAATATACACGTGCACTTCTAAAGCCAGTTCAGAACGACACTATACTCATCCTCCTGCCGGGTCTCATAGCCTGGAACAACAGTAGTGTCAAGTCTGGGTAAACAAGAACCTCCCTGTCACCGTCTTTGAGCATACCGAAGTACCTCTCGAGTGCCTGAGGTTACCCACCTTATCTGCGGAGTGGCCAATGGAATGTCAAACCATATTTAATCTTTAGGTTCTTATCAAATTTTCAGTAATCGTTTGCGGTTCCGGAATCACTTCCAGTTCTACAATACTCCCACTACTGTTTTCTGAAAAAAAAAATTCCATTTTACTAAAACTGTGGCGAATCAAGAACAATATCACTATTGATCTTCCAGATGGTTGAAAATCAACCCTCGTCATAGCCCGGGTCAACCCACAAACAGCCATTACAGAAACATGCCTTGAGTTATCCAGAGTCTAGTTTTAAGCATAAGCCGGACAACTCCCCGTACTTTAACATTGTTAAGATATGAACTATTCTATATCCAATATAGAAACAGAGGCACTGGTTTAATTGGAACCAGATTCAAATCATGCAGCTGTCTCCAGTGCATGTCAACTAAATGAAGAGAGGCCGATCAGTATTACTCAACTTAGGAGTGCTTCCAATTATGAGTAAACCGAAAGAGAAGTAAGTTCTCTTAATCATTACTATTAACAGAATACCATACACAAGTATCTACATCTTCGATCACCTTGAAGAATCCTGATACTTTCAACGCCTGGTTCTCTACTTTATTCTTATACCTATAACTTCTCAAAACTTAGACCTTGCATTTCTACGAAACACATGTCTAAGAACTAGAGAAGTCACAAGTAAACAGAATATAGTACGAGTACGAACCCCTCTGTCCTCATGGATACTGGAAAACATACAATACTCTGTATAAGTCCCCTGAGTCTAATAACTTATTCCCTATGTGTCGTAGGTTGAAAACTGTACTTATGGTTAAGAAGAATTACACCGCTGTTTAATACTCCTTACCTAACCATTAACTGATATAGGTAAATGTCATAGACATAATTTCAAAAAGTTATATCTCACTTTATAAAAATAAACATACAGATATATCAATTTGAAATTGGTGCAAAACAACGGATATTCAAAACCAAATATTTGTCGTCCGGCAAACAACCCAGGAAATTTCCTTAAATATCACCAATTACAACGAATCCCGATATAATGAGGATGATCACCCAATTCCCAATAGCTTACTCCCACTCATCATCTGTAAAACCATACAGATGTGAGAATCAAACCTGGTAAATATATACCCTGGAGTAAGTACCTAATTGGGAAATCAGTTTTCTATTAACAATACACAGTGAAACTGAAACATGTAAATGTTTCGAAGGGTTATCCGGGTATTCTTAGTAATGCCTCTTCCATTATCAGATTCACAACTGTAACCGTATATATCTTTGTCATCTCTCCAAATCCCTTTATATGTCTTTATTCATTACCTTCTGTACACTCTTTAAGCTAATTGGTTTTCTTCCCTCCTTACCGTTTGACACCAGCCTATGGTTTGGAAGAAGACTATCCAATAAGCATAGTGGGTGTACTCTCCTAATCCTAGGAGTACTCGTAACCTGTGAGAAGGTGAAAATAAAAGACAACTGAATAAAACCTTATTCCTATTTCTCCTGAACCAGAATATATCCCCGAACTGGAACAAGTTCCTTCGAGTTCGTATATAACCATACGATGTATTATCCAAGTAACTGTGGATCTTCGTAGTGATACGGGGTGTTCTGGAGAAACACAAAGGTGAATCAGGAGTGGCGATGAAATACTTGGTTTGGTCATGAATAGTAGTCGCAGTTTACTTTGCCCCCTTTCTAATCCCTTTATTTGTCTTAACTTATTACCTTCTGTGCACCATCTTTATGCTAATTGGTTTTCTTCATTCCCTACCGTTCGGCACCTGCCTATGGTTTGGAAGAAGACTATCCAATTAGCGTAATAGGTGTACTGTCCTTATCCAAGGAGCACTCGCAACCTGAGAGAAGGTCAAAGGAAAAGACAACTGAATAGTCCTATTCATTTTCCCAGAACCGGAAACCATCCTCGAATCTGGAACAAGTTCCTTCGAGTTTGTATATAACCATACGATGGCTTTATCCAATGGAAGTGGATGTTCGTAGTAATACGAGGTGTTCTGGGGAAAAGGGGTGAAAAAAGGAGTGGCAATGAGGTATGCAACTCGGACAATCCAAAAGCCAGTGTTTTAAGAAGGTTCGGTTAACTTGGTCACTGAGTCATAGTTAAGGGTCGGGTCATGGTCGCTGCCAAAGAGGGAGAGAAAATAAACACTCAGCGTGCACTCTAACCTAGATCAGAATGGTTATCACTTTATCTAATCAGGAAACCTCCCACTGTATCGTCAAATTCTCCTCCAAACCTGAAAGAAGAATTAGTCGGGATCACCTGAGGAGTAAACCAACTCATCAGTGGGAATCGAGATCCAACTATCATCGCATGATAATGTGATGGAATCCACTCACGTTATCACACTCCAGAAGGTATGCGCATGCCTGGCAAGTTTCAGTTTCTTTAGAAACTCCCGATATGGTTTTTACCCCATGCTTTTATGACCTTGACTTTGGCCAACAAATCATAAATCACATGTCAAGTTCTACCCGTCATTATCCAGGTTAATTTGAACCTACCCGTACCTACCCTTGATTTTGGCCAACAACGCAGTACGACTGTCCTAAACCAACGCATCTATTTATGCAAAAAAAAGTAACAAATAGCTACCATACACTATGCCTTGACTTTGGCCAACAAACATAGCATGAATACTAAGTGCTACCCGTCTGAAATGACGGAGGGCTACGAATGGTTTTTGGTGAAAAACCTTTAACGTAATGAACTTGATATCGTTGAAAAAACCGGATAGCTTTTTATAAAAATATAGTGGCGAAAACCTTTGCTAAAGATGTCACTCCAGGTGAAGGGATCTCGGCTCTTTCCTCGTAGAATGAGGTGCAGAATATTCCAACTGAATACCTCGATGCAAAGCAAAAAGGCAATCGGCTATAGTGAAGTTATTACCCTGACACAAACTTTTGTCCAAGGGGTCACTCCCGGTGAAGGGATCTCGGCCCTTGCCTCGTCGACTGAGGTGCTGGATATTCATAACCGAATACCACTGTGCAAAACAAAAGAGAACATCCTTGCAATAACAGCTTTTTGAAAAATGTTCCAACAACATCATAATAGGTTTGTTTAGCATGCATTGATCCGAATCAATGCAGTCCCATCAATTAATCACACCACAAAAGAACGAAAATATGATGTACGTATATGTTAGTTGTATGTATGCCCTAGAGGCCAGTATTGTACAGATGTTGTATATTATATTGGATGCTTGGACATATATAGAGATGACTTTCTTGCTCGATATGATAGTATGCTATCTGGTTACTCTTTATCTTAACATGTATACTAGTCTCTTTATACTGTCTTATAGTTACATGTTGGTAAAGCCCTTAGGATGTGTACTTGACTACCTGGACTATGATGCAGATCATACTAGTGGGGACATGGTAGTCCATAAGTACATCCTTCAAGGTCCCTAGTCGTGGGTGTATCGAGACGGGGCATCGATATACCAGTGTAGACTAGCGTATACGCTTCTCGACCCATGTGATGGGCGATGGATGATCCCATATCCATTGGTGTTTGACATCAGAGATGGTATACGGGTGCTCAGTGGAGACTGAGTACACTGGACGGACTCGCCGAGAACTCCCAGATGGTATTATACCTCACGTCAGATGGCAGTTCTCAGGAGACACTTGTACAGGTTAGTCTGTAGACCCGAGATCGTCATAGAGTCTTGTGTGATTCCCACTGTGCTTTGATCTCCACCTTACCACGTCCATGAGGGCGTGCAAAACGGTGGTCTTTGGGCACAGTCCCGAGTCACATGGAGGCAATGAGCGATAGGAGGGGTTTCGTCTCTCCCGGTATTGGGAGTTGATGTTGCGCAGTGCTCGATTGGCCGTAACAGGGAAGTCCCTGGCCAGGGCTGATCAGAGATTTGCTGGTAAGTGTTACCAGTAGTTTCTCGACCCGTTATGAGCCTCACATCGGCATGACTTATCGGGTTATTGGGGTCTGACGTTTACCACCCCTAGACTTGATATGCGACATATCAGACGAATAGACCGGACTGTACGGTAAGTGTTACTGGTTGGATTCACAGGAGTGTGAGCGGGCTAGCTCGTCGATCTTCTGATCGCTCAATACCCGGGTGGCCGTTACGTTTAGCAGACCGCTTGCGGCTTGTGGATGCTTGATATGATCATCATCTGCTACCGGCGTATTGACGAGTCTTTAGAGTCCTACGCAGAGGTTTCCTGGCTCAAGCGAAACGAAATAGGAGCGCATATGAGATATGTGCAGGACCGAGAATAATGCATGTATGTGATACCGCATTTCATTCTCGCGATATATGTTTCGAATGGTTATATTCGATATGACCTAGTTATCGAATCATTGATTCGATAAATCGATACATTGGATTCTAGTCGGTTATGTGCGACATGACCGGATCATTGAATCAAATGTTGATTTAATGATTTAATGCATAATTATATATTTGATATATTACTTTGCATTAACTAGTATTGGTTCACTTTAAATGGATTTTCTCACTTGACGTGCAAAAGGTATATGTGATATACTTTTGTGCACATTTTTTTGTATCATGTTTGATGATACTTGATAATGTGGTTAAGTGTAAAGGTTTAAACCATGGTTAAGTGATGATTAGGGTTTTGGTTTTTCATTTATTTATTTGTTTATTTATTTGGAAAGGATTAAGTTAAGAATGGTGGCTTATTTTGGAGCTATGTTGAAGCTTCTTGAAGCTTTGACAAAGTCCACCATCCTTATCTCATCCTTAACCCTAACCACTCCAACTAACCTTGGTTTAATCTCTACACTTGACCATGGTCAAGATATGATAAGTATTCATATTAGTTTTATTTTAAAATTACAATACTTATCATTCTTTCTTGAGCTCCATCTTCTTCTTCAAGAAAAGCTCAAGGTCCATCAATGGCAACTTGAGCTAAAGTGAGATAAATCCAATTCTAAAGAGAACCCACCTCCTATTTCTTCACCCTCTACCTCTTGCCAAGTTGTTTTGGGTGTTTACTTCACAAGTTTCACAAGTTTGTGAAGTCGGAGCTTGAACTTGCGAAGCCTCGAGGTAGATCGTCTTTGACACAAAGCCGACGACCTATTCCGCTCGTTTTCCCGATGAAGCCGATGATCGAGTCTAGAATTTGAAAAGGACAGCGAGAGGATGCCTACGTGGAGCCAAGGAAGAGGATTACCGGATCTACAAAGGTTGTAGCATCTAACCTATAGTTAATTTGTTAACTAGTTTTGTTTTTCGCCTAGACATCTAGTCAACAATCCGCGTTAGGGTTTCTCGGCACCAATATTTTTGAAATTGGCATGGTTGATGCCTTGTGAGACTTCATTAGGATGCCTAGGAACCCTACAGTGGTATCAGAGCCTAGCTAGAGCCTTAGGCGAAGTCTAGACGCGATTTGAAGCCCGAACGAACCCGAAACCCTAAACTTAACATGCTCTCTGTACATTTTCTAAAATCTGAGATTTTTCAATATTAAAAATATGCAGAAAAATAAGCAGGAAATTATAAGGTTTACTGTGAAATTCGTGAGCGTAATTCCACCAAGATAGCGCGGATCCGCGGCATGAGCATGGCTCATGCGGCGGATCCGCGGTCGTACGGCCTCTATATTTAAAGAATTTTACACAGTAATTCTTATTTTCCAGTGGTGATTTTCCTGGGTATTTTTAATAATTATTCAAGAGTTGAATTTTCTGGGGTTGCTTTGGGGATTCGGTGTTTCGATCGGGGTATCAAATTTCGTCTTTGTGTATTTCCGGATAATATTTAGAATATGTTAAAAAGTCCGACCGGATATAAATACCCAATTTTTCCCCTGTCGGGAAATTTCCAAGTGTTGGATTTTTCCGTAGTTTAACGACGTTCTAAGTAGTGCAAGTAACGCGATGGACCCTCTAGAAGACAACAAACCTTAACTCGATTATGTGACCGTCTTGAACTGCCCTTTGAACCTTCGGGTTTGGGGCAGTACGTCGTGCCACATGTGAGGCGTTGGCTTGACCCTTCTACGGCTGGACCGTCGGTACTGAGGCACGAACTGAATGTTGTTAGACTTATTTCATGTGTTGAGCTGTATCGGGAAAACTTGGGTATTCGACTGTTCGATCGGAAAGTTTAACATTTTCTGTTTATCTGGAATGTGATACAATAATTGGAATTCACAAGTAGTTATGAGATAACTGATTGAATGTTATAAATCTAGCAATTTAGTCCCATACGATATTGAAAAGAGTTTTCGATAATGAGACTAAAATGCGGGGTTTGTAACTGTTAGGCATGTGATGTCTAAAGAGGTTGCGGATTCCAATTTTTGTAGTTTTACACTTTCTTTTTTGTGACCGTAAGTGTAGTATGTTCATATCGCCGGTTTCGTTGCTATACGTCAACGACAATTGGGGTATGCATACTTACTTACGTTGATGACATGTGATGTTATGTGTTGCTGGATATGTTATATTGGATCGTCGTGTTCGAATAGCCGGGGGTTTTTATGTGAGATGAGTGTTTTTCATTTTCATTCATGTAAAAACTTGTATGTAATATTCTTTTATTTGGGGCACTTCCAGGTAGCGGAAGTTGTCACCCTTTGTATATTATTTACTTTTCCGCATTAGGATAGACCCAAGGAGGGGAGCACAAGTAACCGGGTTCTGGGGTCCAGTGGGAGACCAACTCGAGGAGTCGAGTCCGGGTCTCCTAACCCTAGAATTGGCAGGGTTGCTTGCCGCTCTCGTAGGGGTCTAGGGGTGTGGGATTGGCTATTCATCACGACCGTGGAATCCGTGTTTTATACTGGCTCGTATTGAAAACACGGACGTCCTAATATATCCAATATTTCATATGTTTATTCTGCTGCGATATCTGTGATGTGATTCTGTGATGGATATAGTATATAGTATATATGATATATTATATAGACGTTACTTATGTTTTACACCCGCGCTAGCCCTGCCCTGCTCTGTCGTTAGTTACCTAACCTAACGGTGCACGAGGGGACATCGAGGCGAATGCGGATGGCATAAGTGTACGTCATATCTATCTGTGATGTTTAGGTATTTAAATGATGGGACTTCATTAATGTGATTAATGAAAGAAAAGAAACCTAAGATGTTGTAGAATCAGATTTTAAACAAAACAGGTAGCTACAGTTCTTGCTTTGCATAGCGGTATATATGATATACCCTGCACCTTATTCGATGAGGAAAGGACCGAGATCCCTTCACCGGGAGTGACTCCTTTAGCAATAACTGGCAGATGCTACACACTCGGTTTGCTTTTGACTGCTTATGGGTTTTTGCTTTGCACAGCGATATATATGATATATCCCGCACCTCATTCGACGAGGAAAGGACCGAGATCCCTTCGCCGGGAGTGACTCCTTTAGCAAAACCAGAAAAGCCTCAAAATCACTCCATTTCAAAACTTCATTTGATTCTACAACGATATCAAGTTCATTACGCTCATGGTTTTTATGAAAAACCTGCGTAGCCCTCCGTCATTTCAGATAAGTATTAGTTAGTATTCGTGCTGCGGTAGTTTGGCCTCCGTCAAGGCGCAGTGTACGGTAGCTAACTAGTGCTTATCTGCTAGCATATGATGCGATTGGATTAGGGTATTCGTACGGCGTTTTTTGGCCTCCGTCAAGGGTCGTGCGGGTGGGTTTAATTCAATCAGGAAATGACGGGTTGAACTTGACTAGCACACTATGGGTTGTTTGGCCTCCGTCAAGGTCATAGGATGCTAGGGGCAAAATATTATCGGGAATTTCAAGTGTTGAAATTTGCAATGAGATTGCATACCTTCTATGAGATAGTTGGATCCCGATACCCGCTGCGAGTAAGAGTTACTCCTGGGAGAGTTTTACACATTACAATTAGCCGATCAAGTAGGTGTCTAGAAAGGTGTTAACGAGATTACGCCTCTGGGAAAACGAGGTTTACATTAATTAGGTTCGTGCGAAAGTACGGGGGACCTCCCTCAAAGTACCGACACTGGCCTAGCTGAAAGATTGGCGAACTTGTAGTGTGTAATTAATCCCGGCTAGTCTTTCCTTTTAGGGTTTGAAGGAAGATTTGATAAAAAGCAGTGGGAGCCATCCTGATTAGATAAGATAATAACCAATCTGATCTTGCACGAGCATACGCTAAAGTGTTTTCTTCTCTCTCTCTCCAGGTAGCGACCATTTCATGCCTTAATAAAGATAATAATATGGATGTATTGACCGAACCCGCATATTATACTGTGCTGGGGAACGTTGGTTCCGTTCTTTCTTATAAGAGTTATAGGAATGAACAGGATATAGGGGAATACCAGGATTCCCATGCCACCCGAATGAAGAAAGTACATGCTGATGCATTTTCTTCGGGTGTGTTCGTTACTGAGAACTGTTTCTCCATTTGCTCTACGTCCTGGGTATTGGATACCGGGTCAGGATCCCATATATGTAATCAGTTACATGGGCTTAAGAAAGGTAGAGAACTTGGAGTAGGTGATAAAGACATTAGAGTTGGAAATGGTGCAATTGTTGCAGCTAAGACTGTCGGGGAATATCACCTTGTATTACCAACTGGTAATACATTGGTTCTGAACGAATGCTATTACATGCCGAACCTGATATGCAACATTATATCGGTTTCTTTATTAAGTAAAGAGGGATATAATTTTGTATTACAGAACAATGTTATGAGCATTTTCCATAACTAAAAGTTGGTTGGATCAGGCACGTTGTGCAATGGCATTTATGTTCTAAACCAATCAACAGTTCTGAGTATAACAAACACACACAAGAGGAAGAGTTCAGAACTGAACGATTCTTTCTTGTGGCATTGTAGACTAGGTCACATCAATGCGACACGACTGGCTAAGTTGCATAAAGATGGATATTTGAAACCTTTCGAATTTTCATCTTATGACACTTGCCAGTCATGTCTCAAAGGCAAGATGACCAAGACTCCGTTTACGGGACACGGAGAAAGAGTTACCGAACTCTTGGGACTGATACATAGTGATGTATGCGGTCCCATGTCTACACATGCCAGGGATGGTTCTTCATACTTCATTACATTCACTGACGATCTCTCTAGGTTCGGGTATGTGTTCCTGATGAAACACAAATCAGAAGCTTTTGAGAAATTTAAGGAATATAAACAAGAAGTTGAGAACCAAACCGGAAAAAGTATTAAAATCCTTCGATCTGATCGAGGAGGAGAATACTTAAGCAATGAATTCCTGGACTTCCTAAAAGAGAATGGGATTCTCTCTCAGCTGACTCCTCCATATACACCACAGCACAACAGTGTATCGGAGCGGAGAAATCGCACCCTATTAGATATGGTGCGCTCTATGATGAGTACAGCTGAGTTACCTATTTCCTTCTGGGGATATGTACTGGAGACTGCTGCATACCTACTGAATAGAGTTACGACCAAATCAGGGCCTACCACTCCATATGAGATATGGAATGGCAAGAGACCATGTCTTAATTTTATTCAGATATGGGGTTGTCCGGCTTATGTTAAAACACAAAATCCGGACAAGCTCGAGGCAAGGTCTGTTCTATGTAAGTTTGTTGGATATCCCAAACATTCGCGAGGGTATATCTTCTACCACTCCGAGGAACAAAAAGTGTTTGTTTCTCGGCATGCCACTTTCTTAGAAAAAGGTTTTCTTATGAAACAGATAGGTGGCATTGAGGTAGAACTGGAAGAGGTTCCAGCAATACAGACTACAACAGAAGATTTGGTTGAACCAGAGGATTCCGTAGTTCCCGATGAACCCCAGCCTCTCCGCCGATCTAGTAGGGTTCCTCGCCAACCTGAGAGATACTACGGTTTTCTCATTGATGGTGGCAGTGAGGATTGCATCATGGAGGATGATGACCCAACTAGCTTCGAGCAAGCCATCACGAGTGGGGACTCAGTGAAATGGCTGGATGCTATGCGGTCCGAGATGGATTCCATGTACACCAACAAAGTATGGACTTTGGAAGTTGCTCCTGAAGGGGTAAAAAAAGGAGTGGCAATGAGGTATGCAACTCGGACAATCCAAAAGCCAGTGTTTTAAGAAGGTTCGGTTAACTTGGTCACTGAGTCATAGTTAAGGGTCGGGTCATGGTCGCTGCCAAAGAGGGAGAGAAAATAAACACTCAGCGTGCACTCTAACCTAGATCAGAATGGTTATCACTTTATCTAATCAGGAAACCTCCCACTGTATCGTCAAATTCTCCTCCAAACCTGAAAGAAGAATTAGTCGGGATCACCTGAGGAGTAAACCAACTCATCAGTGGGAATCGAGATCCAACTATCATCGCATGATAATGTGATGGAATCCACTCACGTTATCACACTCCAGAAGGTATGCGCATGCCTGGAAAGTTTCAGTTTCTTTAGAGACTCCCGATATGATTTTTACCCCATGCTCTTATGACCTTGACTTTGGCCAACAAATCATAAATCACATGTCAAGTTCTACCCGTCATTATCCAGGTTAATTTGAACCTACCCGTACCTACCCTTGACTTTGGCCAACAACGCAGTACGACTGTCCTAAACCAACGCATCTATCTATGCAAAAAAAAGTAACAAATAGCTACCATACACTATGCCTTGACTTTGGCCAACAAACATAGCATGAATACTAAGTGCTACCCGTCTGAAATGACGGAGGGCTACGAATGGTTTTTGGTGAAAACCCTTTAACGTAATGAACTTGATATCGTTGAAAAAACCGGATAGCTTTTTATAAAAATATAGTGGCGAAAACCTTTGCTAAAGAGGTCACTCCCGGTGAAGGGATCTCGGCTCTTTCCTCATAGAATGAGGTGCAGAATATTCCAACTGAATACCTCGATGCAAAGCAAAAAGGCAATCGGCTATAGTGAAGTTATTACCCTGACGCAAACTTCTGTCCAAGGGGTCACTCCCGGTGAAGGGATCTCGGCCCTTGCCTCGTCGACTGAGGTGCTGGATATTCATAACCGAATACCACTGTGCAAAACAAAAGAGAACATCCTTGCAATAACAGCTTTTTGAAAAATGTTCCAACAACATCATAATAGGTTTGTTTAGCATGCATTGATCCGAATCAATGCAGTCCCATCAATTAATCACACCACAAAAGAACGAAAATATGATGTACGTATATGTTAGTTGTATGTATGCCCTAGAGGCCAGTATTGTACAGATGTTGTATATTATATTGGATGCTTGGACATATATAGAGATGACTTTCTTGCTCGATATGATAGTATGCTATCTGGTTACTCTTTATCTTAACATGTATACTAGTCTCTTTATACTGTCTTATAGTTACATGTTGGTAAAGCCCTTAGGATGTGTACTTGACTACCTGGACTATGATGCAGATCATACTAGTGGGGACATGGTAGTCCATAAGTACATCCTTCAAGGTCCCTAGTCGTGGGTGTATCGAGACGGGGCATCGATATACCAGTGTAGACTAGCGTATACGCTTCTCGACCCATGTGATGGGCGATGGATGATCCCATATCCATTGGTGTTTGACATCAGAGATGGTATACGGGTGCTCAGTGGAGACTGAGTACACTGGACGGACTCGCCGAGAACTCCCAGATGGTATTATACCTCACGTCAGATGGCAATTCTCAGGTGACACTTGTACATGTTAGTCTGTAGACCCGAGATCGTCATAGAGTCTTGTGTAATTCCCACTGTGCTTTGATCTCCACCTTACCACGTCCATGAGGGCGTGCAAAACGGTGGTCTTTGGGCACAGTCCCGAGTCACATGGAGGCAATGAGCGATAGGAGGGGTTTCGTCTCTCCCGGTATTGGGAGTTGATGTTGCGCAGTGCTCGATTGGCCGTAACAGGGAAGTCCCTGGCCAGGGCTGATCAGAGATTTGCTGGTAAGTGTTACCAGTAGTTTCTCGACCCGTTATGAGCCTCACATCGGCACGACTTATCGGGTTATTGGGATCTGACGTTTACCACCCCTAGACTTGATATGCAACATATCAGACGAATAGACCGGACTGTACGGTAAGTGTTACTGGTTGGATTCACAGGAGTGTGAGCGGGCTAGCTCGTCGATCTTCTGATCGCTCAATACCCGGGTGGCCGTTACGTTTAGCAGACCGCTTGCGGCTTGTGGATGCTTGATATGATCATCATCTGCTACCGGCGTATTGACGAGTCTTTAGAGTCCTACACAGAGGTTTCCTGGCTCAAGCGAAACGAAATAGGAGCGCATATGAGATATGTGCAGGACCGAGAATAATGCATGTATGTGATACCGCATTTCATTCTCGCGATATATGTTTCGAATGGTTATATTCGATATGACCTAGTTATCGAATCATTGATTCGATAAATCGATACATTGGATTCTAGTCGGTTATGTGCGACATGACCGGATCATTGAATCAAATGTTGATTTAATGATTTAATGCATAATTATATATTTGATATATTACTTTTCATTAACTAGTATTGGTTCACTTTAAATGGATTTTCTCACTTGACGTGCAAAAGGTATATGTGATATACTTTTGTGCACATTTTTTTGTATCATGTTTGATGATACTTGATAATGTGGTTAAGTGTAAAGGTTTAAACCATGGTTAAGTGATGATTAGGGTTTTGGTTTTTCATTTATTTATTTGTTTATTTATTTGGAAAGGATTAAGTTAAGAATGGTGGCTTATTTTGGAGCTATGTTGAAGCTTCTTGAAGCTTTGACAAAGTCCACCATCCTTATCTCATCCTTAACCCTAACCACTCCAACTAACCTTGGTTTAATCTCTACACTTGACCATGGTCAAGATATGATAAGTATTCATATTAGTTTTATTTTAAAATTACAATACTTATCATTCTTTCTTGAGCTCCATCTTCTTCTTCAAGAAAAGCTCAAGGTCCATCAATGGCAACTTGAGCTAAAGTGAGATAAATCCAATTCTAAAGAGAACCCACCTCCTATTTCTTCACCCTCTACCTCTTGCCAAGTTGTTTTGGGTGTTTACTTCACAAGTTTCACAAGTTTGTGAAGTCGGAGCTTGAACTTGCGAAGCCTCGAGGTAGATCGTCTTTGACACAAAGCCGACGACCTATTCCGCTCGTTTTCCCGATGAAGCCGATGATCGAGTCTAGAATTCGAAAAGGACAGCGAGAGGATGCCTACGTGGAGCCAAGGAAGAGGTTACCGGATCTACAAAGGTTGTAGCATCTAACCTATAGTTAATTTGTTAACTAGTTTTGTTTTTCGCCTAGACATCTAGTCAACGATCCGCGTTAGGGTTTCTCGGCACCAATATTTTTGAAATTGGCATGGTTGATGCCTTGTGAGACTTCATTAGGATGCCTAGGAACCCTACAGTATATGCCATCCGCATTTGCCACTGGGTCCCGTCATCACCCGTTAGGTTATTTAACTAACGACAGAGCGGGGACTGGACTAGCGCGGGTGTAAAACATATACAACATCTACTAGTATATATATCAATATATAATATTCGCACATGGCGTGATAAAATACAACATCACAGAGAGTAATAAGCATCACAGAACAATACAGATAATCTGGGATCCCCGGGTTTCCTTTGAGCCACAAGTGAAACCCGACGTTCCCCTGGTCGTGTGGATAGCCTGTGCAATGAAATCCTAGACCCCTACGGGCGCGGCAAGTTACCCGCCAAAACCTGAAGCGAGGCAGCCCCTACAGCAAAGTGAATGGACCACCCAGCACTTCACGGAATCCGGTAACTTGAGCACCCCTCCTTGGGTCAACCTGCACCCCCTACGAGTGCGGCGAATAGCCCGCCAATTCTAGAGTGAAGCCCCCTCCGTCTCAAAGCCATAAGATGCGGGCCCGTTGCCCTCTAGAACCCGGCTATCCGTGCACCCCACCGTAGGGTAATCCTAGTACAGAAAGTAAAAATATATACAACGGGTACATCGACCTCAGCCCGGTCGTGCCCCAAAAAAATAATATACAAACAGGCAGTGACGGCAGTTCACATGTCGGATGCTCGACCCGCAATATCAAATGTACAAATGTAATCAAACTGTACTAACATTGCACCAAGCTATCCACCACGACAAATCCACAACATCACAGCATAACACAGAACATCAACGTGAATGTCACGTTCGCAAATCCGTCTAAAAGAGCTATAGCAATTAGATAAGATTTACCGATCAAATGACATTCACGGTCGCAGATATAATGTAAGTACTATAAACTAACGTATTTAAAATTCCGATCGACAAAAAATCCCGAAGTGGGCCCTAAGTACAATTCCATCACTCAAAATATTCTGGGCCAAAACTATATATCACAAAAATCATATTTCCCTGAAATAAACACTCAGAAAAAATTTGGGGCGTTGTAGCCCAAAAACGGCCGCGGAAGGGCCGCCAAATGCGACATTTCGCGGCAGTCCCGCGGTGGAATTTTGGACATAGATCTCCAAATTTTTTCTGTAGCTTTATAAATGCCTGCATGTATTTTTTAGATGCCAAAAATAATTTTTTGAACAACATTGAAAATTGACAGCAAGCATACTGAAATGGAAATACGAATCGGAAATTTCGATCGATCGATATTTTAAACACGTTAGAACAAGATAGTAAAGGTTAATGGTGTAAGTCCATGTCACGCACCCTACGAACTTGCGGGGAGGCGGAATGTATGAAAAACGATTATCAAAGCTTCCTAACACGGACTTGAGCGCATGAATCGTTATCTAAACCATTGCTAACTATCTACTAGAGGTTTAACTACTCGGATACGAAGTTATACCTCACGTTAGTTGTCCTTCGGGTCTTCATCGCGGTCCTCCACTCCTCGTAGGCTCCTTGGAACATCGGCACCATAACGGCCTCCTCGAATCAAAGACGATCCACCCGAAAGCTCCTACGCCAAGCTTAATCTCAAACTTGAGATAACTAGGTTGCTTAAAGTACTAATCTAAACTACCTAGGGGATATAGAGTGAGGTTATGGATGTATTAGTCTAGCTAACCCTTGATCTCAACACATGAGAGGTTAAGGTTAGGGTTTGAAGAGAGAGTGAGCTTGAGGAGAGAGAAGGTGAAGATGATAATGAGAATGAATAATGAACTCATATGAATATAACAACCATAACAATTAATTAAATAAATAATATAAATGATTAATCATCATGGTTGATGCATTCACCTTGTGTGATTCATCATATGACTCATTAAATCATTAATGAATCATTTAATGCTAAGGATGAATAACACAAATGAGTCATTAAGCATTTAATGCTCATGCCACCTTAACCCCTTAGTCACCACTCTTCTAGAAGCTTCCTGACAAATTACGAGAACGCCCCTCCAATTCGTGAAAAGACAGAAAAAACTTTAGACTGTATAAATCCAATAATTCGATACTAGAATCTGGCTTAAACTAAAGCCGGCTAGTAAAAATTGTCCGAAAAGTCGTACGTGTGTAAACACACGTACGCGTCCGAACCCTTGTCGTAAAACCATACGACCTCTATATCGTTTCGCCTAGAGCAGGGAAACTCTCTGTGTGGGACTCTAAAGACTCGACACTACACTGGCAGTGGGTTTAACCACAGACCGCAAGCGGCACTAGCTGTACGTAACGGTCCCCAGGTAGATGTCGATAAGAAAGCCGATGAGGAAACCCATCCGAACTCCTACTGAGCCTGATGTGACAATCTCCGTACAGTCCGGTCTGTTTGTCTAAGACTATCGTATATCAAGCCTAGGGGCGGCAAGCGTCAGTCCCCTAATAGCTGTATAAGTCATGTCGGAGCGAAGCCCATTACACCCTGAGAAAACTACTGGAACCTACCAGTAAATCCCTCTTGTCCTGGCCAGGGACTTTGCGTAATGGCTCTCTGACACAGCGCGATATCGACTCCCAATACCGGGAGAGACAAATCCTGTCTAACCATTACTGCCTCCAAGTGCTCGGGACTGCACCCAACTGCTACCTGTTTGCACGACTCTATTGAGTCGTGGTAGGGTAGCAATCTAAGAACAGTGGGACACACTCGAGGCGAAGTAGCAGTGTCAAGTCTGCGGACTATGCTGTACTCATGTCATCTGGGAACTGTTAACTGACGACGGGTATAATACCAACTAATCAGTTCCCCTGCGAGTCATGTCCGGTGTACCCGTAACCTAACGAGCACCTGCATACTATCTCCAGTACGACGTACTGATGGCTGTGGGACAGACCATCTCCCCAACTGGGATGAGAAGCGTACACACTTAGTCTACTCCGGAATATCGATACCCTATCTCAATAATCCAACGACCAGAGACCTGTACAGGATGTTGCTTACAGAATACCCAGCCCCCACTAGTGTGACTGCCATCACGACGCTGGTAATCAAGCAAAGATCCTATGGGCTCTACTAATATGTATAAGTGATACGTTACAAGAAACATATGCACATATTAAAGTAGACACAAACCGAGTAGCATACTACCATTTTTAGCAAGACTATATATATAACTATGAATATCGCAAGCTTCCATTAAGTAATATACAATCTAGTATGATACAATAATGGCCCCTAGGGCATATACACTAACAATCTCCCACTTGCACTAGGGCCATGAGCTGGCATATCGTACACCTATCATCTCGAATAGCCTCTCGAACTGCGTCTGAGGAAGGGCCTTTGTGAATGGATCAGCAATGTTATTCTCTGCCTCTACTCTTTTCGCCTCGATCTCCCGGTGATCTACGATCTCCCTGATCAGGTGATACCGCCTTAAGATGTGTCTGGATTTCTGATGGGACCTGGGTTCCTTCGCTAAAGCTATAGCGCCGTTGTTGTCACAATACAGATGTATTGGACCAACACTGGTAGGAACCACCTGAAGTTCTGTGAGGAACTTCTTCATCCAGACTGCTTCTTTTGGGCATCGCAAGCAGCTATGTACTCTGCTTCCATCGTTGAGTCAGCAACGGTCTCCTGTTTGGAACTCTTCCAACAGACCGCCCCTCCATTGAGGGTAAAGACATAACCCGATATGGACTTGGAGTCATCTTTGTCACTCTGGAAGCCGGAGTCGGCAAAGGCCTCCATCTGGAGGTCTTTTCTGCCATACACCAGGAACATCTTCTTAGTCCTCCTTAGGTACTTGAGAATGTTCTTTACTGGTATCCAGTGATTCTCCCCTGGGTTTGCCTGATACCGGCTTACTACGCTCAATGCGTATGCTACATCTGGTCTGGTACATAACATCGCATACATTATAGAGCCTACCGCTGAAGCGTAGGGTATAATCGACATGCGATCCCTTTCCAAATCAGTCTTGGGAGACATATCTTTGGAGAGGGTGATTCCGTGACAAGCCGGTAGGTTACCGTGCTTAGAATCTTCCATACTGAATCTTTTCAATATGGTGTCTATGTACCTGGACTGCGAAAGTCCCAACATCCTCTTTGATCTATCACGATAGATCTGGATCCCCAGAATGTAGGTGGCATCACCTAGGTCTTTCATGGAGAACTTCTGTGACAAAAAACTTTTGACTGACTGTAACATAGGAATATCATTTCCTATTAGGAGAATGTCATCCACATACAAGACGAGGAATACTACAGCTCTCCCTACAATCTTACTGTATATGCATGGTTCATCTAGATTTTTGATAAAGTCAAATTCCTTGACAGCATCATCAAAACAGATGTTCCAACTCCGCGATGCCTACTTTAATCCATAAATGGACTTAAGCAGCTTGCATACTTTTCCGCTGCTCCTACTCTGAATGAATCCCTCTGGCTGAAACATATAGACGCTCTCTTCCAAATTTCCATTTAGAAAAGCCGTCTTTATGTCCATCTGCCAGATCTCATAATCGTGGAAGGCAGCAATAGCAAGAAGGACCCTAATGGATTTTAGTATAGCTACTGGAGAAAAGGTTTTGTCATAGTCCAAACCAGGTCTTTGACGGAAACCCTTTGCAACAAGTCTAGCTTTATAGGTTTCAACCTGTCCATCTACACCAATCTTCTTTCTGAAGACCCATTTGCATCCTACGGGTATTACCCCTTCTGGAGCAAAGTCCAAAGTCCATACTTTTTTAGTGTACATGGACTCCATTTCGGTCCGCATTGCATCCAGCCATTTTACTGAGTCACCGCTCTGAATGGCTTGCTGGAAGCTAGTAGGCTCATCATAGTCAATAGTGCAATCCTCTCTATCCCCGTCTATGAGAAAACCGTAGTATCTCTCAGGCGGATGAGACTGCCTACTATTCCTGCGGAGTGGCGTTGGGATGTCCGATTCTTCTGAAACCTCTGGTTCTACCATACTTTCAGTAGTAGTTTATGGTTCTGGAATTTCTTCCAGTTCTATTTCGCTCCCACTTGTTTCCTTTTCTAAAAACTGATATTCTAGAAAATGGGCATTACGAGAAACAAAAACCTTTTGTTCCTCTGCGTAATAGAAAAAATACCCCCTGGAGTTCTTTGGGTATCCCACAAACTTACACAGTACTGAGCGCGCCTCGAGCTTGTCTGGATGCTGCTTTTTTACAAAAGCTGGACATCCCCATGTCTTCAGATACTGAAGACAGGGTTTCTTCCCACTCCACATCTGATATGGTGTGGTAGGCACAATTTTGGTTGGAACCTTGTTCAAAAGATATGCAGCTGATTCTAGTGCATAACCCCAGAAAGATCGCGATAACTCAATCTTATTCATCATGGAACGAACCATATCCAATAGGGTTCGATTCCTTCTTTCCGATACACCGTTGTGTTGTGGTGTGTATGGAGGAGTAAGCTGAGAGAGAATTCCATTCTCTTTTGAGTAACCCAGGAACTCGGCACTTGAGTATTCACCACCTCGATCAGATCTCAGTGTCTTGATACTTTTGCCTGTTTGTTTTTCCACTTCATTTTTGTATTCCTGGAATTTCTCAAAGGCCTCGGATTTATTCTTCATCAAGAAGATATGTCCATACCTAGAGAAATCATCCGTAAAAATAACGAAGTAGGAATAACCACCTCGCGCATGTGTAGACATTGGACCACACACATCACTCTGTATGAGTCCTAAGAGCTCGCTTGCTCTTTCTCCGTGTCCAGTGAACGGAGTCTTTGTCATCTTTCCCATGAAACAAGATTCACAAGTGGCATAAGACTGATACTCGAACGGATCCAAGTATCCCTTTCTATGTAACTTTGTTAATCTTCTCTCATTGATGTGATCCAGTCTACAATGCCATAAGAAAGCCTGATTTGTTTCCGGAGACTTTCTTTTAAGTGTGTTCTGGACACTGAAAATCTAAGCTTGATTTAATACGTATATTCAATTTTCTAATGTACCTGACCCAATCAAAACTTGATTTAGATGGATGTGAACCACATCTCTTGCAAAAGTAAAATCATATCCTTCTTTAGAAAGTAAGGGTACAGATATGATATTACAAGTCGTACCTGGTACATAAAAACAGTTACGCAGAATCAATATCTGCCCAGTTGTCAATCCAAGATGATATTCCCCTACGGATTCAGCGTTCATGCTCATTCCGTTAGCAACCGTGAGGGTCATATCACCTATCCCGATAACCCTACGGTTTCTCAGAGCCTGTAATGAATTACAGATGTGAGTTCCTTATCCGGTATCTAATACCCAGGAAGTAGGGTTAACTGACATACAGTTCTCTATCATAAACACACCCGAAGTTGAAGCCACAACATGCTTCGTATCCTGGCTACTGGCTTCTAAAGCCCTGCAATCATTCTGCCAATGCCCGATCCTATAACAATAGGAATGTCCCTTAATAGGATGGTCCAGCTTGTCATAGGCAATGGACATCTGGACAGACCTTTGCCAGTCATATAAGTCAGAATCAGTCAATTTATTATCTAGATGTAACCTATGTGTGGTCACAAGGTCGCTGCAATTATAAGAGAGAGAGAGAGAAGAAAACACTTTAGTATGATGCTGTTACAAGCTTAGATTGGTTTTTAATTTATCTAAACAGGATGGCTCCCACTGTTTCTCGAATCCTTCCTCAAACCATAAAAGAAGAATTAGCCAGGACTATTCTCACCGTACAATACTTGCTTAACCGTTCAGCCAGGCCAGTGTCGATACTTCGAGGGAGGTTTTCCAACGCTTTCGCGAAGTTCCTTAATTAAAGAATCTCTTTTCTCTGGGGGCGTAGATCCGCTGACACCTTTCTAGGCACCTACTTGGTTTATAGCATTGATCGTTAAGTGACGAATCTCCTGATAAGTAGCATGTACTCACAGTAGGATCGGGATCCAAAATATCATCGTATGATAATGTTGAAGGAATCCTACCAACATTCATCAAACTCCAAAATGGTATGCTTCTTTCTGCAAATTTCAGTTTCTTTAGAAATTCCCGATGTGGATTTTTGCCCCATGCTCTTATGACCTTGACGAAGGCCAACATATCATAAGTCACATGTCAAGTTCTACCCGTCATTATCCAGGTTAATTTGAACCCACCCGTACATACCCTTGACGAAGGCTAAAATAGTAGTACGACTGTCCCAAACCAACGCATCTATCTATACTACAGATAAATATCCAGCAGCTACCAATCACTATGCCTTGGCGAAGGTCAAAATACATAGCTTGAATACTACTGAATATTTAACTGAAATGACGGAGGGCTACGACTGGTTTTGGCAAAACCGTGAACGTAGTGAACATGATATAATCGAAGGAACCTGATACTTTTTAAAAGGAGTGGTTAAAGCTCCGCAATCAAAAATTCTGATCTTTTAAAATAACCGAGTGGTTTCTTTTAAATTTGTTCCAACGATTGAACTTTGGTTTATTTTCTTTGCGTTATCACAATGCGTCCTATCATTTATCCTATCATTGCAGAAAACAACGAAAATACAACGTCCTCTTATGCCATCCGCATTCGCCACTGGGTCCCGTCATCACCCGTTAGGTTACTTAACTAATGACAGAGCGGGGGCTGGGCTAGCGCGGGTGTAAAACATAAGTGACGTCTAAATAGCTATCATAAATAGATATTGTACATTCGTCAGACGCAATAATAAGCATTCCAGATCACAGATGAACTTTATTGGATATACTAGGAATCCGCATTTTCTTTGAGCCTGCAATAAAAGACGGATTACACAGTTGTGATGAATAGCCATTACCCCACCCTAGACCCCTACGGATACGGCAAACTACCCGCCAAGTACCCGAAGTGAAGCGGTCTCCCTCAACAAAGTGAGTAGGCCACTAAACACTTAAAAGTACCCGGTAGTTTGTGTACCCCGCCTTGGGTCTATCCTGGGAGTAAAAACAGTAAAAAGAAATAATACAACGGTGGCTACAACCGCAACCTAGATGTGCCCCGCAAAAGAATATTACATCATATTACATTTACATCGAATGAATGAATATTAAACACATCTCAAACCCCGGCTAATCATCACAACAGTCCAACACAGTTCATATACACAAACAGTAAACATTACAGAAATGTGCAACCCCCTGCCAACCGACATTCTAGCAGTTAGGGGAGGTTTACGAACACATTAAACATTACAGATAAAAACCCAATTAGCAAATATCTTAGAACATCGATCGATAACCATGTTCCGTGTCTACCCCAAAAGCAAAGCAGCACTGAAGTAACCTGGGTATACACAGAACAAACAGAGAACCAAAACACCAAAAATTAAGAATTACAGAGAAAATCCGAGTCAACTCGGAGTTGACTCGGTGGAGGATACGCGGCAGAAGCACTCTATTGCCGCGGATCCGCGGCCGTTTTGCTGAGTCACTGGCTCGTTTTTTCCCAGTATTCTTAAAATACCCTGCTGTGAATTTTAAGGTATGTCAAATCTTTTTTCAGACACATTTAAAATTAACAGAAACTGTTAAGGGGTTAGGGTTTTGTTTTCGTGTTTTCCGTCGATCAAACTTCTAATTAGTTGCTAACAAGCTAGTAATGGTTTAGTTGGCTCTGATACCACTGTAAGTCCATGTCACGCACCCCACGAACTTGCGGGGAGGCGGAATGTATGAAAAACGATTATCAAAGCTTCGTAACACGGACTTGAGCGCATGAATCGTTATCTAAACCATTGCTAACTATCTACTAGAGGTTTAACTACTCGTGTTGGAGATAGTGCCCTCAAAGTCAATTATTGGATCGCAGGTACGTGATTGCAATGATTGAGGCAGGACCTATACCGATATGACAGTCTTGCTCAAGATGATAGTATGCTATCTGGTTTGCCTTTATCATCGTATATACGCTTTAGTTCGCTATTGCATGATTGATAGAGCCCATAGGATTCTTGCTTGACTACCAGCAGTATGATGGCGATCATATACGTGGGAGCTGGGGTCTGTAAGCACATCCTTAAAGTGTCCCTAGTCGTGGGAGTTTCGAGACAGGGCATCGATACTCCAGAGTAGACTAGTGTATACAGTCGAGACCCCGACGAAGAGCTGTGGCCGGTCTCATAAGCCACTGGTGTCAGTTGGATCACCTAAGATGTATACAGGTGCTCATTGAGTTATGAGTACACCAGACAGGACTCGCCGGGAATCTGCTAGTTGGTATTATACATATCGTCAGATAGCAATTCCCTGGTGACATGTGTACAAGTTAGTTCATCGACTTGAGGTCGTCATTTGTCTCGTGTGAGTTCCCACTGTGCTTTGATTTTTACCCTACCACGGCTCAAAGGAGTCGTGCAAACAGGTCTTTTTTGGGTACAGTCCCGAGCCACATTAGAGGCAAGTGAGCGGATCGTCGGGGATTCGTCTCTCCCGGTATTGGGGGTTGATGTCGCACAGTGCACGGGTGGCCATCACTAGGAATCCTCGGCCGAGGTAGTGGAGAATTACTGATTTGGATCAGTAGTTTCTCAGTTGGTGATGGGCTTCATGCCGACACGATTTATCGCGTTATTAGGGGTCTGACTTTCTCCACCCCCTAGACTCGATATACGATACTCTTTAGATGAATGGACCGGACTGTATATACATTGTCACTATCAGACTCAATAGGGTTTATAGATGAGTTCGCTCGTCAGCTTCCCTTTCAATCAATACATAGGCAAAACGTTACGTGCAGCTTGTACCTCTGACGTGCTAGTGGTTATACCCAGTGCCAGTGTGTTGATGAGTCATTAGAGTCCCCCACAGACACTTTCCCAAGTTCGGGCGAAACGTTGTAGAGGCCGTATAGGTTTATGGCAAGGTTCGGAAAAAGCACGTGCGTTTTCGCACGTGTCGTTTTTCGGGCAGATAATACTGGTAGGCTTTGGTTTAAGCCGGAACCCAGTATTATACTGTGTAGATATAATATCTTTGTCTCAGTTGCATTTGTATTCGGTCATAATACAAATGCGGGTATGTTTATACTGATACGGGGTTATCCTGAAATTCGTTTCAGGATCACTTTGGGAAGTTGCCATTTTCCAGTTTTCTATCAGCCGTCCTTTAACATTCGGTTAAAGACGGATTTATCTTTTCTTGGATAAGTGTGGAAGATTCTAGAAGCGGTGAGGTGTTATTGTTTCATTGGTTGCTTTCTTTGAGTTCACACTGTGTGTTCATACTAGATATTTATTTATGTTCACACTAGATATTTTGCTTGTGGTCACCCCCCTCTCCTACAATCACCCCCCCTCTTGCTATAAAGTGGCCGGCCCCTCCCCTCTCTCTCTCTCACTTGAATCATGGTTGTTGTTCACTAGAAAAAGATTATGATAGATTCGGGTTCACGAAAAATAGATAGCCTCTTTCTCATTTCACCCGATCCAAAAGGCAACTTCCATAACCGTTCGTCCGTGACCCTGGACATAACGAGACAAAGTGTTCTACTCATTCTCTACTTCATCTTTGTCGTCTCATTTGGCAAACTTGACGATCGAGTTGCCTCGGTTCAGAGGCGGGAGCCCGTTTAAAGATCCGTCGACGTGGTGCCACCCAGACGACAAGATTGGAGATCGAGGAGATCGGAGCAGCCGCAACAAAGCTTGGGATGATGGTTAAAGACCGAAGGACTCGGATCATTCGGTATAATGTTTCTACCCTTTTGTAGTTTGTTAGTTTAGCTTTAATGGCAGATCCGGGTTATGGTACACGATAGCGCCAGTTTCGTTAAAAGTTTTTGTTCCGCATTTGGCGTCTGTTAGACGGCCGGGACGCTACCGTGGACTTACAGTGGTATCAGAGCCTCACCATTAAGCTATACTAACTTGCGCTAACACGTTTAAAACATCGATCGAACGGATTTCGCAAAAACTACATTTTCAAGCATCTGAGTTTCTGTTGATTTTTAACAGTGTCTAAAAATAATTCTACATATCACAGAAAATTCAGCAGGGTTTTCTAAGCTCACCGTCAAAATTTGGTCACGTGATCTCACAAGACCGCCGCGGAATCGCGGTCAAACCTAGGGTTTGACCGCGCTTCCGCGGCCATTCTGTGAGATCAGTGCACCAAATTTGCACAGTGACTTTTTTACTGGAAATTGGGGGGTTTTGGTATATTTCTTTTGGGCCCAGTTTTGGTTACTGTACAACAGTTGTTCGTGGGGCCCACTTTGGGAAATTTAGTCGATCGAAATTTTAAATTTGTTAGTATGCAGTATTTACATTATATCTCCGACCGGGAATGTCATTTGATCGGTAAACCGCGTCTGATTGCTATAGTTCTTTTAGACGGGTTTGCGAACGTGACATTCGCGTTGATGTTCTGTGTTGTGCTGTATTGTTGCGGATATGTCGTGGTGGATAGCAGAGTGCAATGATAGTGCTGTTTTGGATTTATTTGTACATTTGATATTGCGGGGCGAGCGTCCAACATGTGGACTGCCGTCACTGCCTGTTTGTATAATATTCTTTTGGGGCACGACCGGGTCGAGGTCGATGTACCCATTGTACATATTTTTATTTCTGTACTAGGTTAATCCTACGAAGGAGTGCACGGATAGCCGGTTTCTGGAGGGCAACGGGTCCGTATCTCATGGCATTGAAAGGCAAAGGGACCTCACTCTAGAATTGGCAGACTATTCGCCGCACTCGTAGGGGGTACAGGTTGACCCAAGGAGGGGTGCTCAATTTACCGGATTCTGTGAAGTGCCGGGTGTTCCATTCACTATGCTGTGGGGACCACCTCGCTTCAGGTTTTGGCGGGTAACTTGCCGCACCCGTAGGGGTGTAGGTTTCATTGCACAGGCTATCCACATGACCAGGGGAACGTCAGGTTTCAGCAGCGGCTCTGTGAAACCCGGGGATCCCAGATTATCTGTATTGTTCTGTGATGCTTATTACTTTTCTGTAATGTTGCATATTATCACGCCTGGAGCGATTATTGTATATTGGTATATATACTATTAGATGTTGTATATGTTTTACACCCGCGCTAGTCCAGTCCCCGCTCTGTCGTTAGTTAAGTAACCTAACGGGTGATGACGGGACCCAGCGAATGCGGATGGCATATACGTACATTTTATTTTCGTTCTTTTCTGGTGTGATTGAATGATGGGATTGTGTTGATTCTTATCAATGCAAGATAAATCAAACCTATATTTGATGTTGTTGGAACAAAATTTAAAAAGTGTTATTACAAAGACGTTTCCTTTTGTTTTGCATAGTGATATTCAGTTAGAATATCCTGCACCTCATTCGACGAGGCAAGGGCCGAGATCCCTTCACCGGGAATGACCCCTTGGGCATAAGTTTACGTCAGGGTAATAACTTTAATATAGTCGATTACAAGTTGCTTTGCATCGCTGTATTCAGTTGGAATATCCTGCACCTCATTCCACGAGGAAAGAGCCGAGATCCCTTCACCGGGAGTGACCTCTTTAGCAAAACGTTTTCGCTACTATATTTTTATAAAAAGCTATCAGTTTCCTTCAACGAGATCAAGTTAATTACATTAAAGGTTTTTCGCCAAAAACCAGTCGTAGCCCTCCGTCATTTCTTATGGATGGTCAGTAGTATTCAAGCTATGTATTTTGACCAACGCCAAGGCATAGTGTTTGGTAGCTGCGGGGTATTCATCTGTTGCATAGATAGATGAGTTGGTTTGGGACAGTCGTTCTGTCATACCTGGCCAACGTCAGGGGCATGTGCGGGTGGGTTCAAATTGACCTGGATAGTGACGGGTAGAACTTGGCATGTGACTTATGATATTTTGACCAACGCCAAGGTCATAAGAGCATGGGGCAAAAATTACATCGGGAGTTTCAAACATAAAGCAAACTTGCCAGGCATGCGCATACCTTCTGGAGTGTGATAACTTGAGTGGCTTCCATCAAGTTATCATGCGATGATAGTTGGATCCCGATTCCCACTGATGAGTTGGTTTAATCTTCGGGTGATCCCGACAAATTCTTCTTTCAGGTTTGAAGGAGAATTTGAGATTACAGTGGGAGGTTTCCTGATTAGATAAAGTGATAACCATTCTGATCTAGGTTAGAGTGCACGCAGAGTGTTTCTTTTCTCTCTCTCTTTGGCAGCGACCTTTGACCGACCCTAAACTACGACTCAGTGACCAAGTTGACCGAACTTTCTTAAAATACTGGCTTTTTGATTGTCTGAGTTGCATAAGTCATTGCCACTCCTTCTTTTACCCTTTGCATTTCTCAGAACACCCCGTATTACTACGGGTATCCACTTCCATTGGATAGATCCATCGTATGGTTATATACGAACTCGAAGGGACTTCTTCGAGGATGGATCCAGGTTCAGGAGAAATAGAATTGATTTATTCAGTTGTCTTTTATTATCACCTTCTCTCAGGTTGCGAGGGCTCCTTGATTTAGGAAAGTACACCTATTATGCTTATTGGATAGTCTTATTCCAAACCATAGGCAGGTGCCGAAAGGTAGGGAATGAAGAAAACCAATTAGCCTAAGTAGGGTGTACAGAAGGTAATATGTAAAGACAAAATAAAAAGGATTAGAAAAGGGCCAAAGTAAATTGCGACTGTTATCATTCACGACCAAACAACGTACTTCATCGCCACTCCTATTTCACCTTCAAAAGAATAAGGTTTTATTCAGTAGACTTTTATCATCACCTTCTCTCATGTTGCGAGTACTCCTAGGATTAGGAGGGTACACCTATTATACTTACTGGATAGTCTTCTTCCAAACCATAGGCTGGTGCCGAACGGTAGGGAAAAAAGAAAACCATTTAGCCTAACGAAGGTGTACAGAAGGTAACGACTAAAGACAAATAAAGGGATTTGGTGAGATGGCAAAGAAATATACGGTTATAGTCATGAATTGGATTATGGAAGAGGCACTACTAAGAATACCATAATACCCCTACGAAACATTTTCATGTTTCAGTTACACTACGCAATGTTAAAAGAAAACTGATTTCCCGATTAGATACTTACTCCAGGGTATGTATTTACCAGGTTTCATTTTGCATATCTGTAAGTGCACGGCGGCGCCCCGGCCGTCAATCCGACGCCGGAATGCGGAAACGGTGAATAACTTAAATTTTTGCGGACTTTGCAAACCGGCACCACCGCGCACTAAACACCCGGATCGGGCCATTAAACTAGATCTAGCTAACTAGAAGAAGGGAAGAGATGTACCGACTGATCTGAGTCCTCCGGTCTTCATCTCCACTCTGATCTCCTCGCGGGATCTCCATCGGTCTCCTCCTCGTCGGAAAGGGCACCACATCGCCTGTAGCTTTTACGGGCTCCCACCTCAATACCGAGGCAACTCGGGCGCGAAGCTGGCGAATCGACGCGTCCAAGATTTGCTGTAGGAAGTGTAGTGTAGAATCGTAGTCTCTTTTTGGGGTCTTGGAGTTGCCTTTAGATGGAGGGAAGAATGAAACTTTGGAGGCAAATGATGCTATCAATTTATGCAAGGAAATGAGATGAACAAATGAAGCACAAAAATGAACCTCTCATTTTTCCTCTCCTCACAATGTGTGGCCGGCCAATGCAATATGAAAATGGTGGAGGAAAACAACATATATCATATGAGGGAGGTGAGTGTAGGAGAAGAAGGAGGTGACCACAACCCAAGACAAGAAAACAAAACACCATGCTTTACCTGTTTTCAAACCATACCCTTTCATGTCACAATAAAAACAAAAGCATGGTGGAAAAGATAATGATAGCTATCATAATCAATCTTTATGCAAGAAAACCCCTCCACAAATGTAATTTGCAAAACTGCAAATTACCCCCTCCATCGGAAAAGTCCGGCCGGGAAAGAACAAAGGAAAACCGGCCGGAACGGAATGCAAACTGGCAACTCCAGAAAACTGGTCCCGTAATAAATTACAGGAAAACCCCGATACTGTGCATACACACCCGCATCTGTATTCCGTCCGGATACAAATGCAAAAATACAAAATCTACACTGTACTAAACTAGGACCGGCTTAAACCAAAGCCGGCTAGTGATATCCGTTCGATCCTGATCCGTGCAATACCGCACGTATCTGATCGAACCCTGCCATATACCTATACGGCTACTAGTACAAACCGTCCGATCCTGATCCGTGCAATACCGCACGTATCTGATCGGACCCTGCCATATCTCCATACGGCCTCTACAGCGTTTCGCCCGAAACTTGAGTAACTGAAAGTGTGGTAGACTCTAAAGACTCGTCAATACTATGGCTGTGGATTTAACCACTAGCCCGTCAGAGGTATAAGCCAATACGTAACGGGCCACCAGCTATTGACTAAAAGGGACGTCGATGAGCGAACTCATCCTGACACCCTACTGAGCCTGTCAGTGACAATATCCGTGCAGTCCGGTCCGTTCGTCTATGAGTATCGCATGGCGGGCCTAGGGGGTTGGTAAAAGTCAGACCCCCAAAAGCGGTACAAGTCATGTCGGAGTGTAGCCCAGAACACCCTGAGATACTACTGGAATACCTACCAGTAAATCTCCTTGCCTTGGCCAAGGACTTTGTGTAATGGCTCTCCTAGACACAGCACGACCTCACCCCCAATACCGGGAGAGACGAACCCCTGAAGATACGCTCACTGCCTCCATGTGGCTCGGGACTGTACCCAACTAAAACCTGTTTGCACGACTCCTTTGAGCCGTGGTAGGGTAGTAATAAAAGTACAGTGGGAACTCACACGAGACAAATGACGATCCCCAGGTCGATGAACTAACCTGCACACATGTCACCAGGGAACTGCCATCTGACGTCTGGTATATGACCAACTAGCATGTTCCCGGCGAGTCCTGTCCGGTGTACTCATAACCCAATGAGCACCTGTATACATCTTAGGTGATCCAACTGACACCAGTGGCTTGTGAGACCGGCCACCGCCCCTCGTCGGGGTCTCGACTGTATACACTAGTCTACTAATGGAGTATCGATGCCCAGTCTCGAAACTCCCACGACTAGGGACCTTTTAAGGATAAGCTTATAGACCCCCAGCTCCCACTTATATGATCGCCCTCATACTGCTGGTGGTCAAGCAAGAATCCTAGGGGCTCTATCAACGTGTAATAGCGACGTGTCAGGTCACTTAAAACAGTACACGATGATAAAGGTAAACCAGATAGCATACTATCATCTCGAGTAAGACTGTCCTACCGGGATAGGTCCTCCCTCAATCATTACAATCACGTACCTGTGACCTAATAATTGACTCTGAGGGCACTATCTCCAACAATCTCCCACTTGCACTCAAGGCTAATTATTGCGATGTCGCATACTCACAGCCCGTGTGATACCGAACATCCAACTCCTCTACTAGTCAGTCTCACAAAGCTCGTTTGCGGAACTATTGCGTTCGAGGAATAGCCTCAGTGAGTGGATCCGCTTAGTTGTTTCTTTCTATGTCTCTCTATATCTCAAGTTCGCGGAGAAAACCCATCTCCCGAAATGAGCAATACCTGTCTTAGAATGTGTCTGGATGTCTGATGGGACATAGCTCATAAATGAACTCCAAATCCAAACTTCTTAGACTGTATCGTCAACTGAACTTAATCAGTATCCTGCGCCATGCCTCCCTCAGTATTGCCTTGGATCACCTGTCCAAAATACTGCCCCTCGTCAGAGGGAAAAACTATAACTCTGACAACCTCCTTGTTGTCCATGTCACCTTGGAAGCCTGGAATGATAACTGTCTCCTGAATGAGGCTGTCGTTATCATATCCCTAGAACATCCACTTATGTTCTAAAACTGCTTCCGACTGTTTCTCCAGGATTGGATTAATGTCAACTTATTGCATCTAGTGCAAGAACAACATCTGGTGTGGTACTTGACATCTCATGATTGACTCAATCGCCTGAGCAAGTGATCTGCCAATCATGCACATCCCTCTCCCCTTTAGTCTGTAAGACACCTTTAGAGAGGGTGACTCCATTACCTGCAGGTACACTACCGTGCCAGGAGTCGACCATTCTAAATACTCTTAGAATGCTGTCTAAGTGCCCAGATTGGGAAACCACCCAAATCTAGATCTAAAACCATAGATCTAGTAACCAGTTTGTCTGATATAAAATCCATTTCCTTTGTGGAGAAACAACTGTGTGACGACCAAAGTATAACCGATTGTAGTATAGGAGTTTCTTTTCCTATTCTGTGTATGTCATCCAGATACCAGGACATCACACCCTACTACCTTCTCAACAGATCCATCTCATATTCTGATGAAGTCAAACCCATGACTTCACATCAGAAACAGATGATCTATCTCCGCTACATCTGCTCTAGTCTATAAATAGACATAAGCAACCTGTCCACCAATGCTTCCGCTGCTCCCACTGACTACGACAACCCTCTGGCAGAGTCATATAGACGTACACTTCTAAAACTGGTTTAGAACGACGCTATACTCATCCTCCCGCCGGGTCTCGTAACCTGGAACAACAGCAATGGCAATTGTGGGTAAACAAGAACTTCCCTGTCACCGTCCTTGAGGCTACTGTAGTGCCTCTCGGGTGCCTGAAGTTACCCACCTTATCTGCGGAGTGGCCAATGGAATGTCAATCCAGATTGAATCTTTAGGTTCCTTATCAAATCTTCAGTAATCGTTTGCGGTTCTGGAATCACTTCCAGTTCTACCATACTCCCACTACTGTTTTCTGAAAAAATCCATTTTTAATAAAACTGTGGCGAGTCTAGAAGGCTATTGTTCATCCAGATGGTAGAAAGTCAACCCGCGTCATAGCCTGGGTCAACCCACAAACAGCCATTACAGAAACGTGCCTTGAGTTATCCAGAGTCTGGTTTTAAGCATAATCCGGACAACTCCCCGTACCTTAACATCGTTAAGATACGAACTGTTCTATATCCAATATAGGACCAAAGGCACTGATTTAATTGAACCAGATTCAAATCATGCAGCTGTCTCCAGCGCATGTCAACTAAATGGAAGGAGGCCGATCAGCGTTACTCAACTTAGGAATACTTCCAATTATGAGTAACCTGAAAGAGAAGCAAGTTCTCTTAATCATTACTATCATCTGAATACCATACACAAGTATCTACATCTTCGATCTCTTTGAAGAATCCCGATACTTGCTACACCTGGTTCTCTACTCTATTCAAATACCTATAACTTCTCCAAATTCGGACTCTGTGTTTCTACGAAACACCTGCCTAAAAACTAGAGAAGTCATAAGTAAACCGAATATAGTACGAGGACCAACCCCTCTGTCCTTATGGACCCTGGACAACATACAATACTCTGTATAAGTCCCTTGAGTCTGATAACTCATTCACTGTGTGTCGTAGGCTGAAAACTGTACTTATGGTTAAGAAGAATTACACCGCTGTTTAATGCTCCTTACCTAACCATCCACTGATATAGGTAAATGTCGCAGACATAATTTCAAAAGGGTATATCTCACTCTATGAAAATAGACGTACAGATATATCAATTTGAAATTGGTGCATAACTGCGGATATTCAAAACCAAATATTTGCCGACCGGCAAACAGCCCAGGTGATTTCCTCAAATATCACCGATTACAACGAATCCCGATATAATGAGGATGATCACCCAATTCCCAATAATTTACTCCCACTCATCATCTGTAAAACCATACAGATGTGAGAAACGTATCTGGTAAATACATACCCTGGAGTAAGGACTAATTGGGAAATCAGTTTTCCTTTAACATTACACAGTTGAACTGAAACATTGAAATGTTCCGATGGGGTATTCTGGTATTCCTAGTAATGTCTCTTCCAGATTCACGACTGTAACCGTATAGTTCTTTGTCACCTCTCCAAATCCCTTCATATGTCTTTAGTCTTTACCTTCTGCACACCCTTTTAGGCCAAATGGTTTTCTTCCTTCCCTACCGTACGGCACCAGCCTATGGTTTGGAAGAAGACTATCCAATAAGCATAATGGGTGTACTGTCCCAATCCTAGGAACACTCGCAATGAGAGAGGGTGAAGATAAAAGACAACCGAATAAACCTTATTCCTATTTCTCCTGAACCAGAATCCATCCCCGAACTGGAACAAGTTCCATTCGAGTTCGTATATAACCATACGATGGAGTATCCAATAAACTGTGGATCTTCGTAGTGATACGGAGTGTCCTGGAGAAATACAAAGGTGATTTAGGATTGGCGAAGAAATATTTGGTTTGGTCGTGAATATCAGTCGCAATTTACTTTGCCCTCTTACTAATCCCTTGCTTTGTCGTAATCCTAATACCTTCTGCACACCGTTTAGGCTAATTGGTTTTCTTCATTCCCTACCGGTCGGCACCAGCCTATGGTTTGGAAGAAGACTATCCAATTTGCGTAATAGGTGTACTACCCCTAAACCAAGGAGTACTCGTAACCTGAGAGAGAGTAAAAGGAAAAGACAACTGAATAATCCTATCCGTTTTCTCCAGAACCGGAAACCATCCTCGAATAAATTCTTTCGAGTTCGTATCTAACCATACGATGGTTTTGTCCAATGGAAGTGGACGTTCGTAGTAAAACGGGGTGTCCTGGAGAAAAGGGTAAAAGTAGGAGTGGCAATGAGGTTTGCAACTCTGACAATCCAAAAGCCAGTGTTAAGAAGGTTCGGTTAACTTGGTCACTGAGTCAAAGTCTTAGGGTCGGGTCAATGGTCGCTGCCAAAGAGAGAGAGAAAAGAAACACTCAGCGTGCACTCTAACCTAGATCAGAATGGTTACCAATTTATCTAATCTGGAATCCTCCCACTGTACCTCAAATTCTCCTCCAAACCTGAAAGAAGAATTAGTCGGGAACACCCGAGGAGTAAACCAACTCATCAGTGGGAATCGGGATCCAACTCTCATCGCATGACAACGTGACGGAATCCGCTCACGTCATCACACTCCAGAAGGTATGCGCATATCTGGCAAGTTTCAGTTCTTTTGAAACTCCCGATGTGATTTCTGCCCCATGCTCTTATGACCTTGGCGAAGGTCAACAAATCATAAGTCACATGTCAAGTTCTACCCGTCATTATCCAGGGTTAATCTGAATCCACCCGTACAAGCCCTTGACGAAGGTCAACAAGGCTATACGACTGTCCCAAACCAACGCATCTATCTATGCAGCAGAAAGGTAACAAGCAGCTACCATACACTATGCCTTGACGAAGGTCAACAAACATAGCATGAATACTACGTGCTACCCGTCTGAAACGACGAAGGGCTACGAATGGTTTCTGGCGAAAACCTTTAACTTAATGAACTTGATATCGTTGAAGGAACAGATAGCTTTTTTTTTTATAAAAAATATAGTGACGAAAACCGTTGCTAAAGAGGTCACTCCCGGTGAAGGGATCTCGGCTCTTTCCCCGTAGAATGAGGTGCAGGATATTCCATCTGAATACCACGGTGCAAAGCAAAAGTAATCGGCTATAGTGAAGTTATTGCCCTGACGCAAACTTTTGTCCAAGGGGTCACTCCCGGTGAAGGGATCTCGGCCCTTGCCTCGTCGACTGAGGAGCAGGATATTCCAATGAATACCACGATGCAAAACAAAAGTAAACGTCCTTGCAATAACAGCTTTTTGAAAAGTGTTCCAACAACATCAGATTAGGTTTGTTTTTAACTTGCATTGATCCGAATCAATGCAGTCCCATCAATTGATCACACCAAAAAGAACGAAAATATACTGATGTACGTATATGCCATCCGCATTCGCCACTGGGTCCCGTCATTACCCGTTAGGTTAGCTTACTAACGACAGAGCGGGGACTGGACTAGCGCGGATGCAAAACATATACTACTCTACTAATATATATACCAATATATTATATTCGCTCAAGGCGTGAAAGAAATGCAACATCACAGAAATGTACAGCATCACAGAACAATACAGATATATGGGATCCCCGGGTTTCACAGAGCCACTACTGAAACCCGACGTTCCCCTGGTCGTGTGGATAGCCTGTGCAATGAAATCCTAGACCCCTACGGGCGCGGCAAGTTACCCGCCAAAACCTGAAGCGAGGCAGCCCCCTTCAGCGCCGTGAATGGACCACCCAGCACTTCACGGAATCCGGCAACTTGGGCACCCCTCCTGGGTCAACCTGTACCCCCTACGAGTGCGGCGAATAGCCCGTCAATCCTGGAGTGAAGCCCCCTCCGTCCCAATGCCATGAGATGCGGGCTTGTTGCCCTCCAGAACCCGGCTATCCGTGCACCCCTCCGCGGGGTAATCCTAGTACAGAAAGTAAAATATACATACAACGGGTACATCGACCGCAACCAGGTCGTGCCCCAAAATAATAATACAAACAGGCAGTGACGGCAGTCCACATGTCGGACGCTCGCCCCGCAATATCAAATGTACATAATACAACAAAACTGTACTAGCATTGCATCCAGGCTATCCCCACCGACCGATCCGCAACATCACAGCAAATACATAGAACATCAACGTGAAAGTCACGTTCGCAAATCCGTCTAACCGGGCTATAGCAGTTAGACCGGATTTACCGATCGAGTGACATTCACGGTCGCAGATATAATGTAAATACAGTGAAAAATGTGTTTAAAATTTTCCGATTGATCAAACATTAACAAGTGGGCCCCCAAACAAAACTGTAGCAACCACAGAAAATATGGGCCCAATTTTAATGTTCCATAAACCACATTTTTTATTAAGGAACACACTGCAAAAATTCGAGGGGGTGAACAGTTACCTCCGCGGCGGAAGCGCGGCCAAATCAGGGGTTTGGCCGCCCTTCCGCGGCGCTATGGTGAGTTCGTGGCACCAAAATTTTACAGTAACCTTAAAATTCCCTGCACATCACTCTGAGACAACCTGAAAAATTTTTGGACTCAAAAAAAATTCGACAGAAACTGATGTGCATGAAAAATGCGTTTTCGGGATTTTGTTCGATCGGAAACGTAAAACACATCAAACGAAAGCTAGACGAAGTTAATGGCGAGGCTCTGATACCACTGTAAGTGCACGGCGGCGCCCCAGCCGTCAATCCGACGCCGGAATGCGGAAACGGTGAATAACTTAAATTTTTGCGGACTTTGCAAACCGGCACCACAGCGCACTAAACACCCGGATCGGGCCATTAAACTAGATCTAGCTAACTAGAAGAAGGGAAGAGATGTACCGACTGATCCGAGTCCTCCGGTCTTCATCTCCACTCTGATCTCCTCGCGGGATCTCCATCGGTCTCCTCCTCGTCGGAAAGGGCACCACATCGCCTGTAGCTTTTACGGGCTCCCACCTCAATACCGAGGCAACTCGGGCGCGAAGCTGGCGAATCGACGCGTCCAAGATTTGCTGTAGGAAGTGTAGTGTAGAATCGTAGTCTCTTTTTGGGGTCTTGGAGTTGCCTTTAGATGGAGGGAAGAATGAAACTTTGGAGGCAAATGATGCTATCAATTTATGCAAGGAAATGAGATGAACAAATGAAGCACAAAAATGAACCTCTCATTTTTCCTCTCCTCACAATGTGTGGCCGGCCAATGCAATATGAAAATGGTGGAGGAAAACAACATATATCATATGAGGGAGGTGAGTGTAGGAGAAGAAGGAGGTGACCACAACCCAAGACAAGAAAACAAAACACCATGCTTTACCTTTTTTCAAACCATACCCTTTCATGTCACAATAAAAACAAAAGCATGGTGGAAAAGATAATGATAGCTATCATAATCAATCTTTATGCAAGAAAACCCCTCCACAAATGTAATTTACAAAACTGCAAATTACCCCCTCCATCGGAAAAGTCCGGCCGGGAAAGAACAAAGGAAAACCGGCTGGAACGGAATGCAAACTGGCAACTCCAGAAAACTGGTCCCGTAATAAATTACAGGAAAACCCCGATACTGTGCATACACACCCGCATCTGTATTCCGTCCGGATACAAATGCAAAGAGACAAAATCTACACTGTACTAAACTAGGACCGGCTTAAACCAAAGCCGGCTAGTGATATCCGTTCGATCCTGATCCGTGCACTACCGCACGTATCTGATCGAACCCTGCCATATACCTATACGGCTACTAGTACAAACCGTCCGATCCTGATCCGTGCAATACCGCACGTATCTGATCGGACCCTGCCATATCTCCATACGGCCTCTACAGCGTTTCGCCCGAAACTTGAGTAACTGAAAGTGTGGTAGACTCTAAAGACTCGTCAATACTATGGCTGTGGATTTAACCACTAGCCCGTCAGAAGTATAAGCCAATACGTAACGGGCCACCAGCTATTGACTAAAAGGGACGTCGATGAGCGAACTCATCCTGACACCCTACTGAGCCTGTCAGTGACAATATCCGTGCAGTCCGGTCCGTTCGTCTATGAGTATCGCATGGCGGGCCTAGGGGGTTGGTAAAAGTCAGACCCCCAAAAGCGGTACAAGTCGTGTCGAAGTGTAGCCCAGAACACCCTGAGATACTACTGGAATACCTACCAGTAAATCTCCTTGCCTTGGCCAAGGACTTTGTGTAATGGCTCTCCTAGACACAGCACGACCTCACCCCCAATACCGGGAGAGACGAATCCCTGAAGATACGCTCACTGCCTCCATGTGGCTCGGGACTGTACCCAACTAAAACCTGTTTGCACGACTCCTTTGAGCCGTGGTAGGGTAGTAATCAAAGTACAGTGGGAACTCACACGAGACAAATGACGATCCCCAGGTCGATGAACTAACCTGCACACATGTCACCAGGGAACTGCCATCTGACGTCTGGTATATGACCAACTAGCATGTTCCCGGCGAGTCCTGTCCGGTGTACTCATAACCCAATGAGCACCTGTATACATCTTAGGTGATCCAACTGACACCAGTGGCTTGTGAGACCGGCCACCGCCCCTCGTCGGGGTCTCGACTGTATACACTAGTCTACTAATGGAGTATCGATGCCCAGTCTCGAAACTCCCACGACTAGGGACCTTTTAAGGATAAGCTTATAGACCCCCAGCTCCCACTTATATGATCGCCCTCATACTGCTGGTGGTCAAGCAAGAATCCTAGGGGCTCTATCAACGTGTAATAGCGACGTGTCAGGTCACTTAAAACAGTACACGATGATAAAGGTAAACCAGATAGCATACTATCATCTCGAGTAAGACTGTCCTACCGGGATAGGTCCTCCCTCAATCATTACAATCACGTACCTGTGACCTAATAATTGACTCTGAGGGCACTATCTCCAACAATATCTGTATAGTTTTATAGATGATGAGTGGGAGTAAGTTATTGGGAATTAAGGTGATCATCCTCATTATATCGGAATTCGTTGTAATTGGTGATATTTGAGGAAATCGCCTGGGTACAGTTTTCAACCTACGATACACAGGTTTTGAGTTATTTCGACTCAGCGGACTTATACAGAGTATTGTATGTTGTCCCGTGTCCGTCAGGACAAAGGGGTAGGTCCTCGTACTCTGTTCTATTTACTTGTAACTTCTCTAGTTTTTAGACAAGTGTTTCGTAGAAATACAATGTCTAAGTTTTGAGAAGTTATGGGTATGAGAATAAAGCAGAGAACCAGATGCCGCAAGTATCGGGATTCTTCAAAGAGATTGAAGATGTAGATTCTTGTGATAGGTATTAAGTTGATAGTAATGGTTTTTGAGAAACTTGTTCAGGTTACTCATAATTGGATGGATTCCTAAGTTGAGTAATGCTGATTAACCTCTCTCCATTAAGTTAATATGCACTGGAGACAGTTGCATGTTTTGAATCTGGTTCCAATTAAATTAGTGCCTCTGTTTCTATATTGGATATAGAATGGTTCATATCTTAACGATGTTAAGATAAGGGGAGTTGTCCAGCTTATGCTTAAAACCAGACACTGGATAACTCAAGGCACGTTTCTGTAATGGCTGTTTGTGGGTTGACCCTGGCTTCGACGAGGGTTGACTTTTCTACCATCTGGAAGATCAATACTGATATTGTTCTTGACTCGCCACAGTTTTAATAAAAATAGATTTTTTCAAAAAACAATAGTGCGAGTATAGTAGAACTGGAAGTGATTCCAGAACCACAAACGATTACGGAAAATTTAATAGGACCTATATATTCAATCAGGTTTGACATTCCAATAGCCACTCCGCAGATATGGTGGGTAACCTCAGACACCCGAGTGGTACTCAGGTAGCCTCAAAGACGGTGACAGGGAGGTTCTTGTTTACCCAGACTTGACAGTACTGTTGTTCCAGACTGTGAGACCCGGCAAGAGGATAAGTATAACGTCGTTCTAAACAGGCTTTAGAAGTGAACGCGTATATTATTCTGCCAGAGGGTTGTCGTAGTCAGTGGGAGCAGTGGAAGTATAAGTGGGCAAGTAGCTTATGTCTATTTATAGACTTAAGCAGATAGAGCGAAGATAAGATCATCTAATTTTGATGTGACAGTCATGGGTTTGACTTCATCAGAATAGGGGATGGATCTGTTAAGAAGGTAGTAGGGTGTGATGTCCTGGTATTTGGATGGCATACACAGAGTAGGAAGTAAAATTCCTATACTACGATCGGTTGTACTTTGGTCGTCACACAGTTGTTTCTCTAGAAAGGATATGGATATAAATTAGACATTCTGGTTACTAGATCTATGGCTTTAGATCTAGATTTGGGTAGTTTCCCAATGTGGGTACTTTGACAGTATTCTAATAGTACTTTAGAATAGATGACTCCTGGTATGGTGGTGTACCTGCAGGTGATGGAGTCACCCTCTCTAAAGGTGTCTTATAGACTAAAGCAGAGAGGGCTGTGCATGATTGGCAGATCACTTGCCTTGGCAATTGAGTCAATCATGAGATGTCAAGTACCACACCAGATATTTTTGCACTAGATGCAATAAGTTTATATTAATCCAATCCTGGAGAAACATAAGGAAGCAGTTTTAGAACATAAGTGCATGTTCTATGGATTTGATGACGGCAGCCTCCTTCGGGAGACGGTTATCATTCCAGGCTTCAAAGGTGACATGGATGACAGAGTGATTGTCAGAGTTATAGTTTTCCCTCTGACGAGGGACAGTATTATGGACAGGTGGTCCAAGAGGATACTGTGGGAGGCATGGTGCTGGATACTGATTAGGTTCAGTTATCGATACAGTCTAAGAAGTTTGGATCTGGAGTTCATTTATGAACTAGGTCCCATCAGGTATCCAGATATATTCTAAGATAGGTATTACTCGATTCGGGAGATGGCTTTGTCCGCGAACTTGAGATTAAAAGAGACATAGAAAGAAACATCAGGGCGGATCCACTCACTGAGGCTATTTCTCGAACACAAGAGTTTTACAAACTAGCTTTGTGAAACTGATTAGTAGAGGAGTTGGATGTTCGGTATCACACGGGCTGTGAGTATGTGACATCGCAATAATTAGCCTTGAGTGCAAGTGGGAGATTGTTGGAGATAGTGCCCTCAAAGTCAATTATTGGATCGCAGGTATGTGATTGCAATGATTGAGGCAGGACCTATACCGATATGACAGTCTTGCTCAAGATGATAGTATGCTATCTGGTTTGTCTTTATCATCGTATATATGCTTTAGTTCGCTATTGCATGATTGATAGAGCCCATAGGATTCTTGCTTGACTACGAGCAGTATGATGGCGATCATATACGTTGGAGCTGGGGTCTGTAAGCACATCCTTAAAGTGTCCCTAGTCGTGGGAGTTTCGAGACAGGGCATCGATACTCCAGAGTAGACTAGTGTATACAGTCGAGACCCCGACGAGGGGCGGTGGCCGATCTCATAAGCCACTGGTGTCAGTTGGATCACCTAAGATGTATACAGGTGCTCATTGAGTTATGAGTACACCGGACAAGACTCGCCGGGAATATGCTAGTTGGTATTATACATATCGTCAGATAACAATTCCCTGGTGACATGTGTACAGGTTAGTTCATCGACCTGAGGTCCTCATTTGTCTCGTGTGAGTTCCCACTGTGCTTTGATTTCTACCCTACCACGGCTCAAAGGAGTCGTGCAAACAGGTCTTTTTTGGGTACAGTCCCGAGCCACATTGGAGGCAAGTGAGCGGATCGTCGGGGATTCGTCTCTCCCGGTATTGGGGGTTGATGTCGCACAGTGTACGGGTGGCCATCACTAGGAATCCTCGGCCGAGGTAGTGGAGAATTACTGATTTGGATCAGTAGTTTCTCAGGTGGTGATGGCTTCATGCCGACACGATTTATCGCGTTATTAGGGGTCTGACTTTATCCACCCCCCTAGACTCGATATGCGATACTCTTTAGACGAATGGACCGGACTGTATATACATTGTCACTGTCAGACTCAGTAGGGTTTATAGATGAGTTCGCTCGTCAGCTTCCCTTTCAATCAATACATAGGCAAAACGTTACGTGCAGCTTTTACCTCTGACGTGCTAGTGGTTATACCCAGTGCCAGTGTGTTGATGAGTCATTAGAGTCCCCCACAGACACTTTCCCAAGTTCGGGCGAAACGTTGTAGAGGCCGTATAGGTTTATGGCAAGGTTCGGAAAAAGCACGTGCGTTTGCGCACGTGTCGTTTTTCGGGCAGATAATACTGGTAGGTTTTGGTTTAAGCCGGAACCCAGTATTATACTGTGTAGATATAATATCTTTGTCTCAGTTGCATTTGTATTCGGTCGTAATACAAATGCGGGTATATTTATACTGATACGGGGTTATCCTGAAATTCGTTTCAGGATCACTTTTGGAAGTTGCCAGTTTCCAGTTTTCTATCAGCCATCCTTTAACATTCGGTTAAAGACGGATTTATCTTTTCTTGGATGAGTGTGGAAGATTCTAGAAGCGGTGAGGTGTTATTGTTTCATTGGTTGCTTTCTTTTTGTTCACACTGTGTGTTCACACTAGATATTTATTTGTGTTCTCACTAGATATTTATTTGTGTTCACACTAGATATTTTGCTTGTGGTCACCCCCCTCTCCTACACTCACCCCCCTCTTGCTATAAAGTGGCCGGCCCCTCCCCTCTCTCTCTCTCACTTGAATCATGGTTGTTGTTCACTAGAAAAAGATTATGATAGATTCGGGTTCACAAAAAATAGATAGCTTCTTTCTCATTTCACCCGATCCAAAAGGCAACTTCCATAACCGTTCGTCCGTGACCCTGGACGTAACGAGACAAAGTGTTCTACTCATTCTCTACTTCATCTTGGTCGTATCTTTTGGCAAACTTGACGATCGAGTTGCCTCGGTTCAGAGGCGGGTGGATAAAGTCAGACCCTTAACAACGCGACATTTAGTGTCGGTATGAAACCCATCACCACCTGAGAAACTATCGATCCTGGATCGGTAATTCTCGTCCAGCATGGTCATTGATTTCTAGTGATGGCCACCCGTGCACAATGCGACATCAACCCCCAATACCGGGTGAGATGAATCCCCGACGATCTGATCACTGCCTCTATGTGGCTCGGGACCGTACCTAACTAAAACCTATTTGCATTGAGCCGTGGTAGGGTAGTAATCAAAGCACAGTAGGAACTCACACGAGATAAATGACGATCTCAGGTCGACAGTGTAGGGTTCCTAGGCACGCTAATGAAGTCTCACAAGGCATCAACCATGCCAATTTCAAATTTTACGGGTGCCGAGAAACCCTAATACGGATCGTTGACTAGAAGTTTAGGCGATAAACGAATCTAGTTAACAACTTAACTAAAGATAAGAAGCTACAACCTTTGTAGATCCGGATATCCACTTCCTTGGCTCCACGTAGGCATCCTCTCGCTGTCCATCTCGAATCCCGGACTCAATCGTCGGCTTGATCGGAGAAATGGGCGAACTAGGTCGTCGGCTTCGTGCCGAAGATGATCTACGTCGAGGCATCACAAGTTCAAGCTCCGACTTCACAAATTTGTGAAACTTGTGAAGAAAACACCCAAAACAACTTGGCAAGAGGTAGAGGGTGAAGAAATAGGAGGTGGGTTCACTTTGGAATTGGATTTCTCACTTTAGAACTCAAGTTGCCATTGATGGCATCAAGCTTTCTTTCTTGAAGAAGAAGATCAAGAAGAAGGAAATATTATGATAAGTCTTGAATTAAAATGAAAATAAATCAATACTTATCATAAGCTAACTAAGGTTAAGTGTAGAGAATAGACCATGGTAAGTGGGAATGGTTAGGGTTAAGCATGAAGACAAAAGGTCTCTTTAGTCAAAGCTTCATGAAGCTTCAACAAGCTTCATGATAAAAAGAAACCATTTTCTTTTCTTTTATCTATTTAAATAAATAAAGAATGGATAAATAAATACATGAATAACACAAAACCCTAACCATTATCATAACCATGGTTTAATTCTTTGCACAAACCCAAGTAAGTATGTATCATCAAACATGATACAATCAAGTGCACACAAAAGCATATCATATATACAATGTGCACTTCAAGTGAGAAAATCCTTTTAAAATGAACCAATACTAGTTAATGCAAATTAATATATCAAATATACAATTATACATTAAATCATTAAATCAACACTTGATTCAATGATCCGGTCATGTCGCACATAACCGACTAGTATACAATGTATCGATTTATCGAATCAATGATTCGATAACTAGGTTATATCGCATACAACCAATCGAAACATTCATCGCGAGAATGAAATACGGTATCACATACACGTATTATTCTCGGTCCCGCACATATCTCATATGCGCTCCTATTTCGTTTCGCTTGAGCCAGGAAACCTCTGTGTAGGACTCTAAAGACTCGTCAATACGCCGGCAGCAGATGATGATCATATCAAGCACCCACAAGCCGCAAGCGGTCTGCCAAACGTAACGGCCATCCGGGTATTGAGCGATCAGAAGATCGACTAGCTAGCCCGCTCACACTCCTGTGAATCCAACCAGTAACACTTACCGTACAGTCCGGTCTGTTCGTCTGATATGTCGCATATCAAGTCTACGGGTGGTAAACGTCAGACCCCAATAACCGATAAGTCGTGCCGATATGAGGCTCATAACGGGTCGAGAAACTACTGGTAACACTTACCAGCAAATCTCTGATCAGCCCTGGCCAGGGACTTCCCTGTTACGGCCAATCGAGCACAGCGCAACATCAACCCCCAATACCGGGAGAGACGAAACCCCTCCTATCGCTCATTGCCTCCATGTGACTCGGGACTGTACCCAAAGACCACCGTTTTGCACGCCCTCATAGACATGGTAAGGTGGAGATCAAAGCACAGTGGGAATCACACAAGACTCTATGACGATCTCGGGTCTACAGACTAACCTGCACAAGTGTCACCTGAGAACTGCCATCTGACGTGAGGTATAATACCATCTGGGAGTTCTCGGCGAGTCCGTCCAGTGTACCCAGTCTCCACTGAGCACCCGTATATCATCTCTGATGTCAAACACCAATGGAAATGGGATCATCCATCGCCCATCTCATGGGTCGAGAAGCGTATACGCTAGTCTACTCTGGTATATCGATGCCCCGTCTCGATACACCTACGACTAGGGACCTTGAAGGATGTACTTATGGACTACCATGTCCCCACTAGTATGATCTGCATCATAGTCCAGGCAGTCAAGTACACATCCTAAGGGCTTTACCAACATGTAACTTAGACAGTTTAAAGAGACTAGTGTACATGTTAAGATAAAGAGAAACCAGATAGCATACTATCATATCGAGCAAGAAAGTCATCTCTATATATGTCCAAGCATCCAATATAATATACATCATCTGTACAATACTGGCCTCTAGGGCATACATACAACTAACAATCTCCCACTTGCACTAGGGCCAGCTGCTGTAGTATCGCATACCGAGCATCCCGAAGAGTCTCTCAAACTGTATCTGGAGAATGGCCTTCGTGAGTGGATCCGCCGTGTTGTTCTTCGTGTCAACTCTCCTGACCTCGATCTCCCGGCGATCAACTATCTCCCGGATCAGGTGATACCGCCTCAGAATGTGCCTGGATCGCTGATGGGACCTAGGTTCCTTAGCCAAAGCCACCGCTCCATTGTTATCGCAATACAAAGGTATTGGATGCTCAATGGATGGAACCACTCCAAGTTCAATAACGAACTTCTTGATCCAGACAGCCTCTTTAGCAGCATCGTTGGCAGCGATGTATTCAGCCTCCATCGTCGAGTCTGCCACGGTTTCCTGCTTGGAACTCTTCCAGCTAACCGTCCCTCCGTAAAGGGTAAAGACAAATCCCGACTGCGACTTAGAGTCGTCCTTATCACTCTGGAAGCTCGAATCGGTAAAGGACTCCACTTGGAGTTCTCCGTTACCATACACCAAGAGCATCTCTTTAGTCCTTCGTAAGTACTTGAGAATGCTCTTCACAGCTGTCCAGTGACTCTCTCCAGGATCAGCTTGATACCTGCTCACTATACTTAGTGAGTATGCAACATCGGGTCTGGTACATAGCATCGCGTACATGATAGAGCCTACTGCCGAAGCATAGGGTATCCCTTGCATGCGAGCTCTCTCCAAATCAGTCTTGGGAGACTTCTCTTTGGAGAGAGTGACTCCAGAGATCGTGGGCAAGTTCCCACGCTTGGATTCTTCCATACTAAACCTCTTTAGTATGGTGTCAATGTACCTGGATTGGGACAATCCCAAAATCCGTTTGGATCTATCTCTATAGATCCTAATTCCCAATATGCAGGAGGCATCACCAAGATCTTTCATTGAGAATCTTTGTGATAAGAAGAGCTTGACCGATTGCAGCATAGGAATATCATTTCCTATCAAGAGTATGTCGTCCACGTACAATACGAGGAAGACAACCTTACTCTCTGCCACCTTCTTGTAAATACAAGGTTCATCTGGGTTTTTGACGAAATCAAACTCTTTGATAACGACGTCAAAGCAGATGTTCCAACTCCGCGATGCTTGCTTTAATCCATAAATGGATTTAAGCAGCTTGCACACCTTCCCACTGCTCCCACTGTCTACGAAGCCCTCTGGCTGAGTCATGTACACGCACTCTTCTAAATCACCATTTAGAAAGGCGGTCTTAACATCCATTTGCCAGATTTCATAGTCATGATACGCAGCGATGGCAAGCATGATTCGGATGGATTTAAGCATAGCCACTGGAGAAAAGGTTTCATCATAGTCCACACCTGGTCTTTGACGAAAACCCTTTGCTACAAGTCTAGCTTTGAAAGTCTCCACTTTCCCATCTACACCAAGTTTTTTCTTGAAGATCCACTTGCTCCCAATGGGTTTTACCCCTTCAGGAGCAACTTCCAAAGTCCATACTTTGTTGGTGTACATGGATTCCATCTCGGACCGCATAGCATCCATCCATTTCACTGAGTCCCTACTCGTGATGGCTTGCTCGAAGCTAGTTGGGTCATCATCCTCCATGATGCAATCCTCACTACCACCATCAATGAGAAAACCGTAGTATCTCTCAGGTGGACGAGAAACCCTACTAGATCGGCGGAGAGGCTGGGTTCATCGGGTGCTACCGAATCTTCTGCTTCCACTAAATCTTTAGTTATAGTTTGTGTTTCTGGAACTTCTTCCAGTTCTACCTCAGAGCCACTAATCTCTTTTGCAAGAAATTCCTTTTCTAAAAAGGTGGCATGTTGAGCAATAAACACTTTTTGTTGTTCACTGTGGTAGGAAAAATATCCATTTGAATGTTTAGGATATCCCACAAACTTACATAGAACTGACCGTGCCTCGAGTTTGTCTGGATTTTGCCTTTTGACATAGGCCAGACAACCCCATATCTTAACTCGTTTAGGACATGGTCTCTTCCCACTCCATATCTCATATGGTGTGGTAGGTACAGATTTAGTTAGAACTTTATTCAATAGGTGTAGCGTCTTGAAAAGTCGTTTTGGTGTTTTCCTGAAAATCGGTGAAAATTCGGTATTTTTTCAAAAACCGTCTTTTTTGTTATTTTGCAGTTTAGGGCTAATTATACCTAAAATGGATAGATAATTGCTTGTTTTTAGTAGCTAATGAGTTACTTATTAAATTTTGGTCATTTAAAAAATTTTCCCTATTTTTCAATTTTTTAATATTATTTTAAGCCGGTAAGAAAATACATTAAATTAGCGATAAATACAAATTTTTCTGGGCTAATTTTAATCCTTAAAATTATGTTAATTAAAATCTAGTTGTAACATAAATTTTTAGTATTTTATTTTGATTTTTAACTAATTTTTATTATAGGAGACGAAATTTATTGAATTTAAGCTTAAACTTGCAATTTTTGACTTGTAGGGGGTCTTTTTGCATAAAATTTCTTTTGTAAAACCCCTCTCTCTCTTCCCTCAGCCCTAGGCCAGCCCCACCATGCTCAGGTCCAGAAAATTTCTTGCCTCACTTTGACCTTATTCATGTGATGAAATGGATTGTTTTGAGAGTTGATTAAAATATAGTATTTGGAAGTATGGTGTATTGACTTGATAGGGTTGACTTAGGAATTTTCTCACAACACCCACCCCCATCCCTCACCTCTTTCCTGGCCGAAAATCTGCAGGAAATCCCCCCCATTTCCTCTTCTCTTTCTCTCTCAAATTTCATCAAAATATTGCTCCAAAAATCAAAAATTTAATCTCACAACTTAATTCCCATTCCTTATTCCTTTCACCTTGGGTTTTATAGCTTGGATCATGATGCTTTGAGGCCATCAATTGAAGCAAATTTATTCTTGCTAGATCTCTAGTTGAGGTATAAATTCTTGCTAATTAAATTCTTTTGGTTAAGTTTCTTAAGTTAAATTGTTGTAGTGTTAAATTAGTGTTAATCCTAATCTAGTTTTTTTTCTAGTTAATGGTTTGAGTTTAACTAGGGTTTTAGAAACCATTATTTAGTTGATTAAATCTATTTTGTTATCTAGCTGTTTTGCTAATCTAATCTAAGAGGTTAACTTGCTAATTGGGCTATAAATTAGTGTTAATTTAAGGTTTTTCATGTGTAGTTTGGATTAAGATTGCTAGTTATAAAATTCTAGAAAGGGTTTGTTTATGGAAAATATGATTTGAAGCATTGTAATGTGTTATAATTAAAATGATTGTGGTTAACTAGTTATGCGGTTGGATGTTTATGCTAGGTTGTAGTCTTTTGTCACAAATCGGCGATTTTTGCACCGATTTTTTTTGAAGGTAATGCTTACTAGTTTTATATAAAATTTTGTGATGAACTATTTGCGAGATCTTGATGATATTTTTGAGATATCCTATGACGTTTAGGATGCGTGAGTGCGGATTTTTGAGTAATCGGGTTTTAGTTTTGCCGGGCGGCCAAATCGACTTTTTTGGTAGATTTTTGCGAGTTTCGCATGTGTCCCGCGGACTTTGTGCACGTTGTACCTAGCTTGTGAACGTTAGTGTTTTCGTTTAGGTTTTGCATCGTTCTTGATATGTAACCTTATGTTTGGTATTGATGTAAATTCCAGGTTCGGTCGCGGAGACGTCAGACGCGGCTCGAAAGGGGAAAGCGGTGATCGGACGAGACTAGCTAGGGATTTCGGTGAGTAGATGTAACATCTACGGGGGACTATCGTTGGATGGCGCAAGTCGCCCGATAGTTTTAGTACCTTAAAAAGATTCTTAGTAATGTTAGTAATTAGGGGTGTAATACTTGTATGATTATTTGCTACATTCATGCCCTATATTGACATACATATACGAAACCATGTTATAGGACACCTGCACCATTGCCAGGTTTTTATATGCAGCACGAGCACTATTCATGCTTACACACACACCCTGGTAATTGCGATGCCACCACACTAGATAACCTTTAAATTGAACCCTTTTACTATAATTGATACTTAAACTTACGCTATTGCTTTAATTCCTTAAAATGAAATCGTAGAATTGCTATTCATGTGCATGTACTTCATCATATTAATTGTTCACGCCTAATCTATAAATCATACATCGCAACTTGATTATTGACACCATATGCATTCATTATCATTGGTATATGCATTTATGAGGATTTCACGAGATTTTGTGATATTCTGGATTTCTGGGGAAAGCCGCAAAATTTCTAAACTTATTATATTTTTAAAATATGTAAATTGCGGTTTTCTAGTGATGTAAGTGTCGTCCACCATGAGTTTGCTGTGGTTTTCGAGACCCGTTTCAAGGAGTTGGATGAACCGTCTCGGGTACATGGTGGGCCCGGTAAGGTACCCCGGGGCAAGAAGCTCGTGTTGCTGACGATGAGCCTGGCAGGGGACGGATTACCTACCGGTGACTTCATTGGGCACGGCGGATATCCAGAGGATACCGACCGGGGCCGCGAGAGGATGAGATATTGATATTGAGATGGGTCAGCCGGATGGCTGAGGCCAGAGACACTATGACATGGATTTATGAGATTTGAGACAGCTTTTAGGTGTCGTTGCTGGACACAGGTTCTTGTCGATTCTTTGAGTATTATGCTGGCATTCTAAAAGAGTTTCAAAAACAAAAAGAGATAAAATGTTTCTTATATATACCTATTGAGACCTCAGATATTCATGTTGCATACATACTAGTATACTGATGTTGTATACACACCTGCTGGTGCATCCAGTCATACCTGTATTAGAGATGCTAGAATACTTGTGTGCATGCATGCGATAGCCTGTGTAGATGTTATTTATTACTCACGAGTTGGCAACTCACCCCCGTTGTGCCACAGCCTTTTTCAGGTCCGCTCCGTCAGTACAGTAGCGGCGGCGCACTTGCTTATTTTGCTCTCTTGCCTGGACTCGAGGTTTTGCTCTTAGGTGGGTTATATTATTATTTTTGCACCACCTTGTATATTCTTTGTATCTAGAGCACTCCATCTACTGTATCTACCAGCATTATTGTATATTGACCTAGAGATGAGACTGTGAGATTTGTGGACTTTTATGCTGTATTTTGGGGTCGAGCTCACTTGAGTCGACATGCTGTTTTTCTTATGCTTCATTATGATTATTTTGCATGTTGTCGTTTTATATTGCGTGGGATTTGCGACCGCCTTGTGGCGAAGAGCTAGCTCCCGCTTGGGGATGCCCTATTTTGTTGGATTCATATATATTCTTGTTGTACCCATTTTGGGGGCCAGTATTTACAAAAAAGACTCTGCCGAAATTTTCGGAAAAATTGGTATTGTTTTTAAAAAGGGTTTTATATGGATTATTTGATAAACTCGCTTTCAATTGATTGGGTTTCTTCACTCTTTTGCTTTTTGGTTTTGGTTTCTGGGCTTTGGCTTACTTATTTTACGGACGTCTTGAGACGTTTCATAAACTTAAGTGCCAGTCACGTTCCGTACCCTGCGGGTCGTGACAAAGTTGGTATCAGAGCGATAGGTTTTATCTTTTTGAGTGTAGGATGACCCTTGGTAGATGGAGTAAGTGACTTAAGTAGGGTAACGTAGCGTATGTATGTCCGCGGCATACTTGCGATACGGTACTCCGCCTAAGTGACTTTAGGATACTTGCTTGAAATTCCTTCTTCAATTCCGTGTATCCTATGATTCTATTGCACTGTTCTTATTATCCGTTTTCCTGTAACAGCCACTATGCCGCCGAAGGCTACGAGGGCACAGAGGGCTGCCGCCAGAGACGAGATTCGAGTTGGCTCGTCCGAGACTAGGACTGAGCAGGGTGGTATGCCTACGCCGCAGGGACAGACCGATCCACCTTCCCCAGGCCGTATGGATAGGCTTGAGACTGGTATGGAGGAGTTGCGACAGATGATGGGAGGCATGCAGGAGCTACGTCAGATGGTAGGATCCCTAGTTGCAGCCAGTCGTACACCGAGGCCGGATGACGTACCTACTACATCACAGACGACCATGATACCTGCTCCTACTACTACCACCGTGGCCATTCCGGTTTCACTACAGGATTTCATGAGGCTGAGACCTCCAGTATTCACCGGCACCGAGGCAGCGAGGACCCACAGACGTTCCTTGACAGTTTAGCCAGGATCTGTCGTTCGCTGAGATGTTCGGATGATCGATGGGTAGAGCTTGCGAGTTTCCGACTAGAGGGTCTCGTGCAGATATGGTAGGAGTCAGTCTTGAGAGGTCGAGCTGCAGGTCTACCGCCTATGACGTGGGCCGAGTTTACAACGGTCTTTCTAGCCCGTTTCCTTTCAGAGAGCGTTCGTGACGCCAGAGCTCATAGCTTCGAGGCCTTAGTCAAGACACCTGGGATGACGGTGTCTGAGTATGACATCCAATTTACACAGTTATCCCGATATGCTCAGTATTTGGTGGATACCGAGGAGAAGATGGTGAAGAGGTTCGTACAGGAACTTGATGCCCAGCTATATCTTGCCATTGGCGCCCAGCACTATGACACTTATTCAGCTGCTATGGATACGGCATTGCGGATGGAGGCACGCATATCACAGACTTCGGCAGTTTCTGGGCCGAAGAGGATTCGCACCGATGTACCGTCTCAGTGGCAGCGCGCCAGATTCTTTCCGAGAGATAGGCCTGGCAGAGGATTTGGGCGGGGAAAGTTATATGGTTCTTATCCCCAGGGACAGCAGCCGTCGCCAGGGTGTTTTGGGTGCGGGAGTCCGCACCATCTTGTCAGAGACTGTCCGGTGAGACGACAGGGAACAGCGACAGTTCCGCATGTGACCCTACCACCATCACCACCCCCTCCTCAGAGAGCCCTACTTCCTACCCCAGGCAATGCTCCACGCCAGCTAGGTGCACCCAGAGGCCGTGGACGCGGCGGTCCTGTTCAGAGAGGACGAGGAGGCAGAGGACGAGGTCGAGGTCAGCCCGCTATCGGTGGAGGACAGGCCCGAGTATTTGCTTTGACACCGCAGGATGCGCAGGCATCCAATGCCGTTGTGACAGGTACCTTGCCAGTTTGCTCTTTCGACGCACGGGTATTATTTGACCCAGGTTCCACACATTCGTACGTCTCTACACACTTTGCACCGATGTTGGGCCGTGAGTCGTCGTCGTTAGATCATCCGCTTGTTGTTAGTACTCCGGTAGGCGAGTCGTTTGTCGCTCGTTTTGTTTTTCGATTGTGTTCCGTTCGTATCGGGGAGAGGGATTCATCGGTTGATTTGATTCTCCTCGATATGTTGGACTTTGATGTGCTTCTGGGCATGGATTGGCTAGCCACTTGTTATGCTTCGGTGGACTGCCGTGAGAAGGCAGTCAGATTTAGCTTTCCGGGAGAGCCAGTCCTTGTTATTCAGGGAGACCGCAGCGTCACCCTTCCCAGCTTGATTTCGTCTCTTCGCGCTGGTCATCTCTTGCGGAAGGGATGTCAGGGATTCTTAGCGTTTATTTGTGATACTCGAGCTGCAGAGGTTCCGTTGGACCGGGTCCCGGTTGTTTATGAGTTCCCTGATGTTTTCCCTGATGAGCTACCTGGGCTACCGCCTGAGCACGATGTTGAGTTCTGCATTGATTTGATTCCCGGCTCGGGGCCTATTTCTATACCGCCTTATCGGATGGCCCCGGCAGAGCTTCGAGAGCTGAAGGATCAGTTGCAGGACTTGTTAGATAAGGGGCTTATTCGACCGAGTGTTTCTCCGTGGGGTGCTCCGGTCCTGTTTGTCAAGAAGAAGGATGGAAGTTTGCGCTTATGTATCGACTACCGCCAGCTGAACAAAGTTACCGTTCGGAACAGATATCCGTTGCCACGCATTGATGATTTGTTCGACCAGCTTCAGGGTGCGGGATAGTTTTCGAGGATCGACTTGCGATCAGGATACCATCAGCTGTGAGTTCGACAGGAGGATATACCGAAGACAGCCTTCCGTACACGCTATGGCCACTACGAGTTTTTGGTGATGTCGTTCGGACTCACCAACGCCCCAGCAGCATTCATGGATTTGATGAACCGTACATTCAGGCCGTATCTTGACTTGTTCATCATCGTGTTTATCGACGATATCTTGGTGTACTCCCGGAGCAGATAGGAGCACGAGCAGCACTTGCGGATTACGTTATAGACTCTGAGGGAGCACCAGCTGTTCGCAAAGTTCTCCAAGTGTGCATTCTGGCTGGACAGCGTCGGATTCTTGGGTCACGTGGTTACGAGAGACGGCATATGTGTGGACCCGAAGAAGATTGAGGCTGTTCAGCAGTGGCCCCGACCTACATCGGTTACTGAGATCCGTAGTTTTCTAGGCCTGGCGGGCTACTACAGGCGTTTTGTTCAGGACTTCTCCCGTATAGCTGCACCGTTGACCGGTTTGACCCGGAAGGGAGTTCCTTTCGTCTGGATGGAGTAGTGCGAGCGCAGTTTTCAGCAGCTGCGGACATGTTTGACTACGGCGCCGGTATTATCTTTGCCTTCGGGATCAGGCGGATTTGTGGTCTACTGCGATGCTTCGCGGGTGGGATTAGGATGCGTATTGATGCAGCATGGCCGGGTGATCGCTTATGCTTCTCGGCAGTTGAAGAGGCACGAACAGAACTACCCCACTCACGATTTGGAGATGGCTGCAGTGGTCTTTGCACTGAAGATTTGGCGACATTACCTATACGGCGAGTCGTGTCAGATATTCACAGACCACAAGAGCTTAAAATACATATTTCAGCAGCGAGACCTGAACCTTAGACAGCGTCGTTGGATGGAGTTGGTGAAAGACTACGACTGCGAGATCCTATATCACCCAGGCAAGGCGAATGTAGTGGCAGATGCGTTGAGCAGGAGGCCCGGGGGTAGTCTATCCTTTTTGCGCGCAGTGCAGAGGCAGTCGTCAGCAGATTGGCAGATGTTATGCGACAGCCGAGTTGAGTTCGAGTTCACTTAGACAGGGGGGACAGCTCGCGCATGTTCGTGCATGCCCACAGTTGCTTGACCGTATATATGAGGCACAGCGCAGTGACGACCGTTGCTCAGAGATCACGGCACAGATGGGACAGGGCAGATTTTCCGAGTTCGTGATTGACGATCAGGGGATTTTACGATATGGATCTAGACTGTGCGTACCAGATGCTGATGGATTGCGGCGCGACATTCTTGAGGAGGCACACCGATCAGTGTATAGTGTCCACCCCGGTTCCACCAAGATGTACCATGATATGAGAGAGACCTACTGGTGGGACGGGATGAAGAGGGACATTGCGGAGTTCGTTTCGAGATGCCTGACTTGTCAGCAAGTCAAGACTGAGCACCAGAGGCCCGCAGGAGAGCTACAGCCGTTACCCATTCCAGAGTGGAAATGGGAGCAGATTTCGATGGACTTCGTTGTGGGTCTACCCAGGACCAGTCGAGGGTACGACTCCATCTGGGTGATCGTGGATAGATTGACGAAAGCGGCTCACTTCCTACCAGTGAAGACCACTTTCAGCTTCGCTCAGTATGCTCAGCTCTATATTGACGAGATCGTGCGACTACATGGCGTACTGACTTGTATCGTGTCAGATCGAGGCACTCAGTTTACCAGCCGACTATGGCATAGACTCCAGGAGGCTTTGGGCACTCGTTTGAGCTTCAGCACGGCATTTCATCCGCAGACCGACGGACAGTTAGAGCGGACCATTCAGACACTCGAGGACATGCTCAGAGCGTGCGTTTTAGACTTTGGTGGTAGCTGGGATCGTCATTTACCTCTAGTGGAGTTCTTCTACAACAACAGCTTCCAGGATACTATTCAGATGGCACCTTTCGAGGCATTGTATGGGAGGAGATGCAGATCGCCCGTCTGTTGGACAGAGCTCAGCGAGAGCAGCATTTTGGGGCCGCAGCTTGTTGAGGAGACGACAGCGAAGATACAGTTGATTCGAGACCGGATGAGGGCAGCTCAGAGCAGACAGAAATCCTATGCAGACAGGCGCCGTCGCAGATTAGAGTTCGCAGTTGGCGACCATGTTTTTCTGAAAGTCTCTCCGATGAAGGGCGTGATGCGTTTTGGGCAAAAAGGGAAGCTTAGCCCTAGATTCGTAGGTCCCTTCGAGATCCTCGAGCGTGTCGGCGCAGTTTCATATCGTTTGGCTCTTCCTCCCAGCTTTCCCGATGTTCACCCCGTCTTCCATGTTTCGATGCTCCGCAGGTACCTTCACGACCCTTCGCATGCGATTCAGCACCCGACAGTCCAGCTAGAGCGCGACCTTTCTTTTGCAGAGCAGCCGGTGGCCATCCTGGATCGGCAGGTGAAGAAGTTGAGATCGAAGATTATACCAACCGTCAAGGTCCTTTGGCGTAGCCCGAGTAGCGAGGAGGTTGCCTGGGAGACCGAGGGCGAGATGAGGAAGAAATATCCCCATCTCTTCGAAGGTACGCGTAGTTATATTTTTAAATTCGGGGACCGAATTTCTTTAAGGGGGGAAGATTGTAGCGTCTTGAAAAGTCGTTTTGGTGTTTTCCTGAAAATCGGTGAAAATTCGGTATTTTTCCGAAAACCGTCTTTTTTGTTGTTTTGCAGTTTAGGGCTAATTATACCTAAAATGGATAGGTAATTGCTTGTTTTTAGTAGCTAATGAGTTACTTATTAAATTTTGGTCATCTAAAACTTTTTCCCTATTTTTCAATTTTTTAATATTATTTTAAGCCGGTAAGAAAATACATTAAATTAGCGATAAATACAAATTTTTCTGGGCTAATTTTAATCCTTAAAATTATGTTAATTAAAATCTAGTTGTAACATAAATTTTTAGTATTTTATTTTGATTTTTAACTAATTTTTATTATAGGAGACGAAATTTATTGAATTTAAGCTTAAACTTGCAATTTTTGACTTGTAGGGGGTCTTTTTGCATAAAATTTCTTTTGTAAAACCCCCCTCTCTCTTCCCTCAGCCCTAGGCCAGCCCCACCATGATCAGGTCCAGAAAATTTCTTGCCTCACTTTGACCTTATTCATGTGATGAAATGGATTGTTTTGAGAGTTGATTAAAATATAGTATTTGGAAGTATGGTGTATTGACTTGAGAGGGTTGACTTAGGAATTTTCTCACAACACCCACCCCCATCCTTCACCTCTTTCCTGGCCGAAAATCTGCAGGAAATCCCCCCCATTTCCTCTTCTCTTTCTCTCTCAAATTTCATCAAAATATTGCTCCAAAAATCAAAAATTTAATCTCACAACTTAATTCCCATTCCTTATTCCTTTCACCTTGGGTTTTATAGCTTGGATCATGATGCTTTGAGGCCATCAATTGAAGCAAATTTATTCTTGCTAGATCTCTAGTTGAGGTATAAATTCTTGCTAATTAAATTCTTTTGGTTAAGTTTCTTAAGTTAAATTGTTGTAGTGTTAAATTAGTGTTAATCCTAATCTAGTTTTTTTTCTAGTTAATGGTTTGAGTTTAACTAGGGTTTTAGAAACCATTATTTAGTTGATTAAGTCTATTTTGTTATCTAGTTGTTTTGCTAACCTAATCTAAGAGGTTAACTTGCTAATTGGGCTATAAATTAGTGTTAATTTAAGGTTTTTCATGTGTAGTTTGGATTAAGATTGCTAGTTATAAAATTCTAGAAAGGGTTTGTTTATGGAAAATATGATTTGAAGCATTGTAATGTGTTATAATTAAAATGATTATGGTTAACTAGTTATGCGGTTGGATGTTTATGCTAGGTTGTAGTCTTTTGTCGCAAATCGGCGATTTTTACACCGATTTTTTTTGAAGGTAATGCTTACTAGTTTTATATAAAATTTTGTGATGAACTATTTGCGAGATCTTGATGATATTTTTGAGATATCCTATGACGTTTAGGATGTGTGAGTGCGGATTTTTGAGTAATCGGGTTTTAGTTTTGCCGGGCGGCCAAATCGACTTTTTTGGTAGATTTTTGCGAGTTTCGCGTGTGTCCCGCGGACTTTGTGCACGTTGTACCTAGCTTGTGAACGTTAGTGTTTTCGTTTGGGTTTTGCATCATTCTTGATATGTAACCTTATGTTTGGTATTGATGTAAATTCCAGGTTCGGTCGCGGAGACGTCAGACGCGGCTCGAAAGGGGAAAGCGGTGATCGGACGTGACTAGCTAGTGATTTCGGTGAGTAGATGTAACATCTACGGGGGACTATCGTTGGATGGCGCAAGTCGCCCGATAGTTTTAGTACCTTAAAAAGATTCTTAGTAATGTTAGTAATTAGGGGTGTAATACTTGTATGATTATTTGCTACATTCATGCCCTATATTGACATACATATACGAAACCATGTTATAGGACACCTGCACCATTGCCAGGGTTTTTATATGCAGCACGAGCACTATTCATGCTTACACACACACCCTGATAATTGCCATGCCACCACACTAGATAACCTTTAAATTGAACCCTTTTACTATAATTGATACTTAAACTTACGCTATTGCTTTAATTTCTTAAAATGAAATCGTTGAATTGCTATTCATGTGCATGTACTTCATCATATTAATTGTTCACGCCTAATCTATCAATCATACATCGCAACAGGATTATTGACACCATATGCATTCATTATCGTTGGCATATGCATTTATGAGGATTTCACGAGATTTTGTGATATTCTGGATTTCTGGGGAAAGCCGCAAAATTTCTAAATTTATTATATTTTTAAAATATGTAAATTGCGGTTTTCTAGTGATGTAAGTGTCGTCCACCATGAGTTTGCTGTGGTTTTCGAGACCCATTTCGAGGAGTTGGATGAACCGTCTCGGGTACATGGTGGGCCCGGTAAGGTACCCCGAGGCAAGAAGCTCGTGTTGCTGACGATGAGCCTGGCAGGGGACGGATTACCTACCGGTGACTTCATTGGGCACGGCGGGTATCCAGAGGATACCGACCGGGGCCGCGAGAGGATGAGATATTGATATTGAGATGGGTCAGCCGGATGGCTGTGGCCAGAGACACTATGACATGGATTTATGAGATTTGAGACAGCTTTTAGGTGTCGTTGCTGGACACAGGCTCTTGTCGATTCTTTGAGTATTATGCTGGCATTCTAAAAGAGTTTCAAAAACAAAAAGAGATAAAATGTTTCTTATATATACCTATTGAGACCTCAGATATTCATTTTGCATACATACTAGTACACTGATGTTGTATACACACCTGCTGGTGCATCCAGTCATACCTGTATTAGAGATGCTAGAATACTTGTGTGCATGCATGCGATAGCCTGTGTAGATGTTATTTATTACTCACGAGTTGGCAACTCACCCCCGTTGTGCCACAGCCTTTTGCAGGTCCGCTCCGTCAGTACAGTAGCGGCGGCGCACTTGCTTATTTTGCTCTCTTGCCTGGACTCGAGGTTTTGCTCTTAGGTGGGTTATATTATTATTTTTGCACCACCTTGTATATTCTTTGTATCTAGAGCACTCCATCTACTGTATCTACCAGCATTATTGTATATTGACCTAGAGATGAGACTGTGAGATTTGCGGACTTTTATGCTGTATTTTGGGGTCGAGCTCACTTGAGTCGACATGCTGTTTTTCTTATGCTTTATTATGATTATTTTTCATGTTGTCGTTTTATATTGCGTGGGATTTGTGACCGCCTTGTGGCGAAGAGCTAGCTCCCGCTTGGGGATGCCCTATTTTGTTGGATTCATATATATTCTTATTGTACCCATTTTGGGGGCCAGTATTTACAAAGGAGACTCTGCCGAAATTTTCAGAAAATTTGGTATTGATTTTAAAAAGGGTTTTATATGGCTTATTTGATAAACTCTCTTTCAATTGATTGGGTTTCTTCACTCTTTTGCTTTTTGGTTTTGGTTTCTGGGCTTTGGCTTACTTATTTTACGGACGTCTTGAGACGTTTCGTAAACTTAAGTGCCAGTCACGTTCCGTACCCTGCGGATCGTGACAATAGGTATGCTGCTGTTTCAAGCGCATACCCCCAGAAGAAAATAGGTAACTCAGCTGTACTCATCATAGAGCGCACCATATCTAATAGGATGCGATTCCTCCGCTCCGATACACTGTTGTGCTGTGGTGTATAAGGAGGAGTAAGCTGAGAGAGAATCCCATTCTCTTTTAGATAATCTAGGAACTCATTGCTTAAGTATTCTCCTCCTCGATCAGATCGAAGGATCTTAATACTTTTGCCTGTTTGTTTTTCTACTTCGTGCTTATATTCTCTGAATTTCTCAAAAGCTTCAGACTTGTGTTTCATCAGGAACACATGTCCGAATCTAGAGAGATCGTCAGTGAATGTAATGAAGTAGGAAGAGCCATTCCTGGCATGCGTAGACATGGGACCGCATACATCACTATGTATCAGTCCTAAGAGTTCATTAACTCTTTCTCCGTGTCCACTAAACGGAGCTTTGGTCATTTTTCCTTTGAGACATGAATGGCAAGTATCATAAGATGATAATTCAAAAGAATTCAAATAACCATCCTTATGTAACTTAGCCAGTCGTGTCGCATTGATATGACCAAGTCTACAGTGCCACAAGTAGGATTCGTTCATTTCTGAACTTTTCCTCTTGTGTGTGTTTTGTATATTGAGGACTGTATTCTGATTTAGAATGAATATGCCATTATGTAACGAGCCTGATGCAATCAGCTTTTGATCTTTGAATATGTTCATAACATTATCCTTTACTATAAAATTATATCCTTCTTTACTTAATAAAGAAACTGATATAATGTTGCACATCATGTTCGGTATATAATAGCACTCATTTAGAATCAGTGTATTATGACTTGGCAATACAAGGTGATATTCGCCAACAGCTTTGGCTGCAATACTTGCACCGTTCCCTACTTGAACGGAATGATCACCTTTTCCCAGTTCTCTACCTTTACATAGCCCATGTAACATTTTACATATATGGGATCCTAATCCGGTATCCAATACCCAGGACGTAGGGTGAACTGAGAAACAGTTCTCAATAACTAACACACCAGAAGAAGATGCATCAACATGCATGTTCTTTTGGGCGGCGTGAGTATCCAGATATGCTCCTGTTTCCTGTTCAGTCTTATAACTCTTATAAGAAAGAACGGGTCCAACGTTCCCCTGCACAGTATAACATGCGGGTTCTGTCAATACATCCATATTATTATCTTGATTAAGGCATGAACTGGTCGCTACCTGGAGAGAGAGAGAAGAAAACACTTTAGCGTATGCTCTTGCAAGATCAGATTGGTTATTATCTTATCTAATCAGGATGGCTCCCACTGGTTTTTATCAAATCTTCCTTCAAACCCTAAAAGGAAAGACTAGCCGGGATTAATTACACACTACAAGTTCGCCAATCTTTCAGCCAGGCCAGTGTCGGTACTTTGAGGGAGGTCCCCCGTGCTTTCGCACGAACCTAATTAATGTAAACCTCGTTTTCCCAGAGGCGCAACCCCGTTGACACCTTTCTAGACACCTACTTGATCGGCTAATTGTAATGTGTAAAACTCTCCCAGGAGTAACTCTTACTCGCAGCGGGTATCGGGATCCAACTATCTCATAGAAGGTATGCAATCTCATTGCAAATTTCAACACTTGAAATTCCCGATAATATTTTGCCCCTAGTGTGCCATGACCGTGACAGAGGTCAACAAACCATAGTGCACTAGTCAAGCTCAACCCGTCATTTCTTGATTGAATCAAACCCACTCGCACGACCCTTGACAGAGGTCAACAAGGTCGTACGAATACCCTAATCCAATCTGCATCATATGCATAAGCAGATAAATACTAGTTAGCTACCGCACACTACGCCTTGACAGAGGTCAACAAACGCAGCACGAATACTAAATAGTCTTTATCTGAAATGACGGAGGGCTACGACAGGTTTTTCTGAAAACCTATTGCGTAATGAACTTGATATCGTTGTAGAATCAAATGAAGTTTTGAAATGGAATGATTTTGAGGCTTTTCTAGTTTTGCTAAAGGGGTCACTCCCGGTGAAGGGATCGTCGGCCCTTTCCTCGTCGAATGAGGTGTAGGATATATCGTATATATCACTGTGCAAAGCAGAAACTATAGAAGCAATCAAAAGCAAACCGAGTGTGTAGCATCTACCAGTTATCGCTAAAGGAGTCACTCCCGGTGAAGGGATCTCGGTCCTTTCCTCATCGAATAAGGTGCAGGGTATATCATATATACCGCTATGCAAAGCAAGAACTGTAGCTACCTGTTTTATTTAAAATTTTATTCTACAACATCATTTGGTTTCTTTTATTTCATTAATCACATTAATGAAGTCCCATCATTTAATTCACCTAAGCATCACAGATAAATACGACGTACACTTATGCCATCCGCGTTCGCCTGGATGTCCTCTCATGCACCGTTAGGTTAGGTAACTAACGACAGAGCAGGGCATGGCTAGTGCGGGTGCAAAACATAAGTAACGTCTATATAATATATCATATATACTATATACTGTATCTATCACAGAACATCACATGATCACATCACAGATATCGCAGCAAAAGAAACACATGAAACATTGGATATACTAGGACGTCCGTGTTTTCAATACGAGCCAGTATAAAACACGGATTCCACGGTCGTGATGAATAGCCAATCCCATACCCCTAGACCCCTACGAGAGTGGCAAGCAACCCTACCAATTCTAGGGTTAGGAGACCCAGACTCGACTCCTCGAGATGGTCTCCCACTGGACCCTAGAACCCGGTTACTTGTGCTCCCCTCCTTGGGTCTATCCTAGTGCAGAAAAGTAAATAATATACAAAGGGTGACATCTTCCGCAACCTAGAAGTGCCCCAATAAAAGAATATTACATACAAGTTTTTACATGAATGAAAATGAAAAACACTCATCTCATATTAAAAACCCCGGCTATTCAAACACGACAATCCAATATAACATATCCAGCAACACATAACATCACATATCATCAACATAAGTAAATATGCGCATCCCAATTGTCGTTGACATATAGCAACAAAACCGGCGATATCACATATTACACTTACGGTCACAGAAAAGAAAGTGTAAAACTACAACAGTTGGAATCCGCAACCTCTTTAGACATCACATGCCTAATCGTATGAAATACTTAGACATCACATGCCTAACAGTTATAAACCCCGCATTTTAGTCTCATTATCGAAAACTCTTTTCAATATCAAATGAAACTAAACCGCTAGATTTATAACATTCATTCAGTTATCTCATAACTGTTTGTGAATTCCAATTATTGTATCCCATTCCGGATAAATAGAAAATATTAAACTTTCCGATCGAACATTCGAACACCCAAGTTTTCCCGAAACCGTTCAAGACATGAAACAAGTTCAAAGACATTCACTTCATGCCTCAGTACCAACGGTCCAGCCGTAGAAAGGTCAAGCCAACGCCTCACATGTGGCACGCCGTACTGCCCCAAACCCGAAGGTTCAAAGGGCAGTTCAAGACGGTCACATAATCGAGTTAAGGTTTGTTGTCTTCTAGAGGGACCATCGCGTTACTTGCACTACTCAGAACGTCCTTAAACTACAGAAAAATCCAACACTTGGAAATTTTCCGGCAGGGGAAAAGTTGGGTATTTATATCCGGTCGAGCTTTTTAACATATTCAAAAAATTATCCGGAAAGTCACAGACAAGATTAGACAATCCGATCGAAACTCCGAGTCCCCAATACAACCCTAAAAATTCAACTCTTGAAAAATTATTAAAAATTCCCAGAAAACTCAGCATCATAAAATAGGAATTACTGTGCAAAAATGAAATGATGATGTCATAAGATGGCCGCGGAACCGCCGCAGAAGCCAGGCTTCTGCCGCGGTTTCGCCGCCGTTTGGACGAATTGAGTGATCGTGTTTCACAGTAATTCTTAGAAAGTCCTGCTGAATTTTCTGCATATTTTTAATGTCGAAAAAGACCAGATTTCAGAAATTGTCCAGAGAGCATCTTAGGGTTTTTGGTTTTGGTTCGATCGGACTTCTAATTCCGTCTACGCATCGCCTAAGGCTCTAGCCTGTCTCTGATACCACTGTAGGGTTCTTAGGCACGCTAATGAAGTCTCACAAGGCATCAACCATGCCAATTTCAAATTTTACGGGTGCCGAGAAACCCTAATACGGATCGTTGACTAGAAGTTTAGGCGATAAACGAATCTAGTTAACAACTTAACTAAAGATAAGAAGCTACAACCTTTGTAGATCTGGATATCCACTTCCTTGGCTCCACGTAGGCGTCCTCTCGCTATCCATCTCGAATCCCGGACTCAATCGTCGGCTTGATCGGAGAAATGGGCGAACTAGGTCGTCGGCTTCGTGCCGAAGATGATCTACGTCGAGGCATCACAAGTTCAAGCTCCGACTTCACAAATTTGTGAAACTTATGAAGAAAACACCCAAAACAACTTGGCAAGAGGTAGAGGGTGAAGAAATAGGAGGTGGGTTCACTTTGGAATTGGATTTCTCACTTTAGAACTCAAGTTGCCATTGATGGCATCAAGCTTTCTTTCTTGAAGAAGAAGATCAAGAAGAAGGAAATATTATGATAAGTCTTGAATTAAAATGAAAATAAATCAATACTTATCATAAGCTAACTAAGGTTAAGTGTAGAGAATAGACCATGGTAAGTGGGAATGGTTAGGGTTAAGCATGAAGACAAAAGGTCTCTTTAGTCAAAGCTTCATGAAGCTTCAACAAGCTTCATGATAAAAAGAAACCATTTTCTTTTCTTTTATCTATTTAAATAAATAAAGAATGGATAAATAAATAGATGAATAACACAAAACCCTAACCATTATCATAACCATGGTTTAATTCTTTGCACAAACCCAAGTAAGTATGTATCATCAAACATGATACAATCAAGTGCACACAAAAGCATATCATATATACAATGTGCACTTCAAGTGAGAAAATCCTTTTAAAATGAACCATACTAGTTAATGCAAATTAATATATCAAATATACAATTATACATTAAATCATTAAATCAACACTTGATTCAATGATCCGGTCATGTCGCACATAACCGACTAGTATACAATGTATCGATTTATCGAATCAATGATTCGATAACTAGGTTATATCGCATACAACCAATCGAAACATTCATCGCGAGAATGAAATACGGTATCACATACACGCATTATTCTCGGTCCCGCACATATCTCATATGCGCTCCTATTTCGTTTCGCTTGAGCCAGGAAACCTCTGTGTAGGACTCTAAAGACTCGTCAATACGCCGGTAGCAGATGATGATCATATCAAGCACCCACAAGCCGCAAGCGGTCTGCCAAACGTAACGGCCATCCGGGTATTGAGCGATCAGAAGATCGACGAGCTAGCCCGCTCACACTCCTGTGAATCCAACCAGTAACACTTACCGTACAGTCCGGTCTGTTCGTCTGATATGTCGCATATCAAGTCTAGGGGTGGTAAACGTCAGACCCCAATAACCGATAAGTCGTGCCGATATGAGGCTCATAACGGGTCGAGAAACTACTGGTAACACTTACCAGCAAATCTCTGATCAGCCCTGGCCAGGGACTTCCCTGTTACGGCCAATCGAGCACAGCGCAACATCAACCCCCAATACCGGGAGAGACGAAACCCCTCCTATCGCTCATTGCCTCCATATGACTCGGGACTGTACCCAAAGACCACCGTTTTGCACGCCCTCATAGACATGGTAAGGTGGAGATAAAAGCACAGTGGGAATCACACAAGACTCTATGACGATCTCGGGTCAACAGACTAACCTGCACAAGTGTCACCTGAGAACTGCCATCTGACGTGAGGTATAATACCATCTGGGAGTTCTCGGCGAGTCCGTCCAGTGTACCCAGTCTCCACTGAGCACCCGTATATCATCTCTGATGTCAAACACCAATGGATATGGGATCATCCATCGCCCATCTCATGGGTCGAGAAGCGTATACGCTAGTCTACTCTGGTATATCGATGCCCCGTCTCGATACACCTACGACTAGGGACCTTGAAGGATGTACTTATGGACTACCATGTCCCCACTAGTATGATCTGCATCATAGTCCAGGCAGTCAAGTACACATCCTAAGGGCTTTACCAACATGTAACTTAGACAGTTTAAAGAGACTAGTGTACATGTTAAGATAAAGAGAAACCAGATAGCATACTATCATATCGAGCAAGAAAGTCATCTCTATATATGTCCAAGCATCCAATATAATATACATCATCTGTACAATACTGGCCTCTAGGGCATACATACAACTAACAGACAGACTAACATGTACACATGTCACCTGGGAAATGCTATCTGACAATAGGTATAATAACAACTAGCAGGTTTCCGACGAGTCCGTCCAGTATACTCATAACCCAATGAGCACCTGTATACTATCTTAGGTGAACAAACTAACACCGATGGCTTGTGAGACCTGGACACCGCCCCTCGTCGGGGTCTCGATCAGTATACACTAGTCTACACTAGAGTATCGATGCCCAGTCTCGATACTCCCACGACTAGGGATATTTAAGGATGTGCTTACAGACCCCCAGCTCCCATGTATATGATTGCTATCATAATGCTGGTAGTCAGGCAAGAATCCTATAGGCTCTATCAACATGTACATGATGATAAAGACAAACCAGATAGCATACTATCATCTCGAGTAAGACTGTTCTACCGGTATAGGTCCTCCCTTAATCATCATAATCACCTACCTGCGATTATGATAATTGCATTGAGTGTCTATAGCCAACAATCTCCCACTTGCACTTAAGGCCAATTATTGCGATATCGTATACTCACAGCTTGTATGATACTGAATACCCAACTTCTCTACTAATTAGTTTCGCAAAGCCCGTTTGCGAAACTATTGCGTTCGAGAAATAGTCTCAGTGAGTGGATCCGCTCTAATGTTTCTTTCTGTATCTCTCTATATCTCAACTCCGCGGAGAAAGCTATCTCCCGAAACAAGCAATACCTGTCTTAGAATTTGTCTGGTTATCTGACAGCTCACAAATGAACTCCAAATCCAGCGAACTTCTTAGACTTTATCATCCACTGAATTTAATCAGCATCCTGCACCATGCCTTCCACAGTGTCTGCTTGGACCACCTGTCCAACATACTGTCCCTCAAAAAGGGAAAACTATAACTCTGACAGTCACTCTGTCATCCAGGTCACCTTGGAAGCCTGAAATGATAACTGTCTCCCGAAGGAGGCCGCCATTACCATATCCCTAAAACATCTATTTATGTTCATAAACTGCTTCCCAACGTTTCTCCAGGATTGAATTAATATATCTTCTTATTGCAGCTAGTGACATTTCATGATTAACTCAATTGCCTAAGCAAGTGATATGCTAATCATGCAGATCCCTCTCCCCTTTAGTCTATAAGACACCTTTAGAGAGGGTGACTCCATCACCTGCAGGTACACCACCATGTTAGGAGTCGATTATTCTAAAACACTTTAGAATAGTGTCAAGTACCCAAATTGGGACACTTCCAAAATCTAGATCTAAAACCAAAGATTTAGTAACCAGAAACCCTGATATTATATCTATATCCTATGTGGAGAAATAACTGTATGACAACAACAGTATAACCGATCGTAGTATAGGAATATCTCTTCCTATCAAGTGCATGCCATCCTAAATACCTGGACATCACTCTTTACCACCTTCTTAACAGATCCATCTCATATTCTGATGAAGTCAAAGCCTATGACTGTCATATCAAAAATAGATGATCTATTTCCGCTATACCTGCTTTAGTCTATAAATAGACATAAGCTACTTGCCTACTATGCTTCTGATGCTCCCACTGACTACAGCAACCCTCTGGCAGAGTCATATATACGTGCACTTCTAAAGCTAGTTTAGAATGACGCTATACTCATCCTCCTACCGGGTCTCATAGTCTAGAACAACCGCAATGGCAAGTACGGGTAAACAAGAACCTCCCTGTGACCATCTCTAAGAAGACCGAAGTGCTTCTCGGGCGCCTGAGGTTACCCACCAAATCTGTGGAGTAGCTAATGGAATGTCGAAACAAATTGAATGCTTAGGTTCTATTAAATCTTCAGTGATCGTTTATGGTTCTGGAATCATTTCCAGTTCTACAATACTCCTACTTTTGTTTTTCTGAAAAAATCCATTTTACGAAAACTGTGGCGAGTCAAGAACAATATAAATATTGATCTTCCTGATGGTAGAAAATTAACCCTCGTCAAAGCTCGGGATAACCCACAAACAGCCATTACTGAAATGTGCCTCGTGTTTATCTGGATTCTTGTTTTAAGCATCAGCCGGATAACTCTCTATACCTTAACATAGTTAAGATATAAATTAATTCTATATATATATATATACAATATAGAAACAAAAGCACTAATTTAATTTGAACCAGATTCAAAATCATGCAACTGTCTCTAGTGCATATCAACCAAATAGAAAGAGGCCAATCAACATTACTCATCCAGGAGTGCATCCTTATATGAGTAACCTGAAAGAGAAGCAAGTTCTATAAATCATTACTATCAACGGAATACCAAACACAAGTATCTACATCTTCGACTACCTCGAAGAATCCTGATACTTCTAACAAATTGTTCTCTACTTTATTCTTAAACCTATAACTTCTCAAAATCTGAACCTCGTATTTCAACGAAATACTAGTCTAGAACTAGAGAAGTTATGAGTAAACAGAATATAGTACGAGTGCCAACCCCATTGTCCTAATGGACCCTGGACAACATACAATACTTTGTATATGTCCCCTGAGTGTTGGATATAGTGCCCTCAGAGTCAATTATTGTATCACAGGCACGTGATTGCAATGATTGAGGGAGGACCTATACCGGTAGGACAGTCTTACTCAAGATGGTAGTATGCTATCTGGTTTATCTTTATCATCATGTACTGCTTTAGGTGACCTTATAGGTCACTATTATACATTGATAGAGCCCTTAGGATTCTTGCTTGACTACCAGCAGTATGATGGCGATCATATACGTGGGAGCTGGGGTCTATAAGCGCATCCTTAAGAGGTCCCTAGTCGTGGGAGTTTCAAGACTGGGCATCGATACTCCATTAGTAGACTTATGTATACAGTCGAGACCCCGACGAAGGGCGGTGGCCGGTCTCATAAGCCATTGGTGTCAGTTGGTTCACCTAAGATGTATACAGGTGCTTATTGGGTTATTAGTACACCGGACAGGACTCGCCGGGAACATGCTAGTTGGTATTATACCTGACGTCAGATAGCAGTTCCCTGGTGACATGTGTACAGGTTAGTTCATCGACCCGAGATCGTCATTTGTCTTGTGTGAGTTCCCACTGTGCTTTGATTACTACCCTGCCATGGCTCAAAGGAGTCGTGAAAACAGGTTTTAGTTGGGTACAGTCCCGAGCCACATGGAGGCAGTGAGCGGATCGGCAGGGGTTTCGTCTTTCTCGGTATTGAGGGTGAGATCACGCTGTGTCTAGGAGAGCCATTACACAAAGTCCTTGGCCAAAGCAGGAGATTTACTGGTAGGTATTCCAGTAGTATCTCAGGGTGTTCTGGGCTACACTCCGACATAACTTGTACCGCTTTTGGGGGTCTGACTTTTACCAACCCCCTAGACCCGCCATGCGATGCTCATAGACGAACGGACCGGACTGTACGGATATTGTCACTGACAGGCTCAGTAGGGTGTCAGGATGAGTTCGCTCATCGACCTCTCTTTTGGTCAACACCTGGTAGCCCGTTACGTACGGCTAGTACCTCTGACATGCTAATAGTTAAATCCACAGCCAATGTATTGACGAGTCTTTAGAGTCCCCCACAAACAGTTTTCAAGTTTCGGGCGAAACTTTGTAGAGGCCGTATGATATATGGCAGGGTCCGATCATATACGTGCAGTAGTGCACGGATCATGATCGGACGGATCATACTAGTGGGCTTTAGTTTAAGCCGGATCCTAGTATTAGATTTGTTGGATTATTTTAGTCTCATCGCATTCGCATTCAGTCGGAATGCGGATGCAGGTATGTATATACAGGTGAGGGGTAACCTTGTGATCCATCACGAGTTTACTTTAGATGTTGCCATATCTTTTTATTGTTGTAAACATTTGGGTTAATATTTACAAATGGAAATTGTGAGCTTAAGTCATCATTTTGTGCATTAAATGATACATGTACTTCATAGGTGACTCATGGTATCATTTCTTGTGCATATGTCACTTTATTTGATGGATTTGAGTGTTGAAATGAGAAGGAGAGAGAGAGGGGCTGCCATTTGATAATGTTTGGTCTTGTATTTTTGATCTCACACTCTCACTCTCATTATCATCACAAGACATAAGAAAAAGGAAAGGGAATTTCTTCTTCTTCCTCTTCTTCCTCTTCTTCTTCTTCCTCTAGCTCACAACCTCCATTGATGGCTTCATCTTCAACCTCCATCCATGCAATGGATGCAAGAAACAAAGTTGTCACAACATTCTCTACTTCACCTTGGACACGTCAGCTAGCGAACTTCATGCCCGAGTTGCTTCGGATGAAGCGGGAGCCCGTAAAAAGACTCGAAGATGTGGTGCCCTTTCCGACGAGGAGATCGAGACCGGAGATGCCGCGAGGAGTTTGGGATGGTGGCCAAAGACCGAAGGACACGGATCGATCGGTATAGATTTCCAACCCTTTCTCTAGTTGCTAGTTGTTGGTTAATGGTTTTATCCGGGTTTAAAGTCTTCGATAGCGCCGGTTTCTAGTTTAAAAAAAGTTTTCGTTTCCGCATTTTGGCCTCGGACAGCCGGCCGGGGCGCTACCGAAGACTTACATGGTATCAGAGACACGCCATTAACCTTTACTAGCTTGCTCTAACGTGTTTAGAACTTCGATCGGACGAAATTTTCCAAAACTGCATTTCCAATACTGAACTTTCTGACGAAAATTTTTTGTTCTCTAAAAATTTTTTTGGGTATGTCAAAAAATCAGGCAGGAAATTCTAAGACCACCGCAGAAATTTGGTTGCATGACTCTACAATGCCACCACGGAACCGCGGCACTAACCCTGTTCTAGCCGCGGTTCTTCCGTACAACTATAGAACCACTGCACCAAACTTTCTGCAGTGGTCTCTGGCTTGGAATTGGGGTTTCTGGTAATTTTTGTTTTGGCCCAGATTATTTTAAGTACTGGGTATTGTACTTAGGGCCCACTTCGGGAAATTTTGTCGATCGAAAATTTTAAACATGTTAGTTCACAGTATTTACATTATATCTGCGACCGTGAATGCCATTCGAGCGGTAAATCCTGTCTCATTGCTATAGTTCTTTTAGACGGATTTGCGAACGTGACATTCACGTTGATGTTTTGTGTTGTGCTGTGATATTGCGGATTTGTCGTGGTGGATAGCCTGGATGCAATGGTAGTACAGTTTGGTTGTATTTGTACATATGATATTGCGGGGCGAGCGTCCGACATGTGGACTGCCGTCACTGCCTGTTTGTATATTATTCTTTTGGGGCACGACCGGGCTGAGGTCGATGTACCCATTGTATATATTTTACTTTCTGTACTAGGATTACCCCGCGGTGGGGTGCACGGATAGCCGGGTTCTAGAGGGCAACGGGCCCGCATCTCATGGCTTTGAGACAGAGGGGGCTTCACTCTAGAATTGGCGGGCTATTCGCCGCACTCGTAGGGGGTACAGGTTGACCCAAGGAGGGGTGCTCAAGTTACCGGATTCTGTGAAGTGCTGGGTGGTCCATTCACGTTGTTGAAGGGGGCTGCCTCGCTTCAGGTTTTGACGGGTAACTTACCGCGCCCGTAAGGGTCTTGGATTTCATTGCACAGGCTATCCACACGACCAGGGGAACGTCGGGTTTTAGTAGCGGCTCTATGAAACCCGGGGATCCCAGATTATCTGTATTATTCTGTGATGCTTATTACTCTCTATGATGTTGCATTTTATCATGCCATGAGCGAATATTATATATTGATATATATACTAGTAGATGTTGTATATGTTTTACACCAGCGCTAGTCCAGCCCCTCTCAGTCGTTAGTTAAGTAACCTAACGGGTGATGACGGGACCCAGTGGCGAATGCGGATGGCATATACGTACATCATATTTTCGTTCTTTTATGGTGTGATTAATTGATGGGACTGCATTGATTCGGATCAATGCAAGCTAAAAAAACCTATTCTGATGTTGTTGGAACATTTTTCAAAAAGCTGTTATTGCAAGGACATTTTCTTTTGTTTTGCACAGTGGCATTCGGTTATGAATATCCAGCACCTCGGTCGACAAGGCAAGGGCCGAGATCCCTTCACCGGGAGTGACCCCTTAGATAGAAGTTTGCGTCAGGGTAATAACTTCACTATTTGCCTTTTTGCTTTGCATCGTGGTATTCAGTTGGAATATCCTGCACCTCATTCTACGGGGAAAGAGCCGAGATCCCTTCACCGGGAGTGACCTCTTTAGCAAAGGTTTTCGCCACCATATTTTTATAAAAAGTTATGCAGTTCCTTCAACGATATCAAGTTCATTACGTTAAAGGTTTTTCGCCAAAAACCAGTCGTAGCCCTCCGTCATTTCTTACAAGTATTACTTAGTATTCGTGCTGCGTTTGTTGACTGTGTCAAGGTGTAGTGTGCGTTAGCCAAGTAGTGTTTGTTTGTGGCATATTAATGCGATTGGTTAGGACAGTCATGCGGCCTTGTTGACTGTGTCAAGGGCTCGTACGGGTGGGTTTAATACAATCCAGGATAATGACGGGTTGAACTTGACTAGGACTCTTTGATTTGTTGACTGTGTCAAGGTCACTTGGGTTCTAGGGGTAAAAACACACATCGGGAGTTTCTAAAGAAACTGAAACTTACCAGATATACGCATACCTTCTGGAGTGTGATAACGTGAGTGGATTCCATCACGTTATCATGCAATGATAGTTGGATCCCGATTCCTACTGGTGAGTTGGTTTACTCCTCGGGTGATCCCGACTAATTCTTCTTTCAGGTTTGGAAGAAAATTTGACGATATAGTGGGAGGTTTCCTGATTGGATAAATTGGTAACCATTCTAATCTAGGTTAGAGTGCACGCAGAGTGTTTCTGTTCTCTCTCTCTTTGGCAGCGACCATGACCCGACCCTTGACTATGACTCAGTGACCAAGTTAACCGAACTTTCTGCAAACACTGGCTTTTGGATTGTCAGAGTTGCATACCTCATTGCCACTCCTACTTTTACCCTTTTCTCCAGCACCCCGTATTACTACGAACATCCACTTCCATTGGATAAAACCATCGTATGGTTATATACGAACTCGAAGGAACTTGTTCCAGATTCGAGGATGGTTTCCGGTTCTGGAGAAAATGAATAGGACTATTCAGTTGTCTTTTCCTTTTACCTTCTCTCAGGTTGCGAGTGCTCCTTGGATTAGGACTTCTAAACCATAGGCTGGTGCCGAACGGTGGGGAATGAAGAAAACCAATTGGCCTAACGATGGTGTACAGAAGGTAATAAGTTAAGACAAATAAAGGGATTAGTAAGAGGGCAAAGTAATTGCGACTGCTATTCACGACCAAACCAAGTATTTCATCACAACTCCTACTTCACCTTTGTATTTCACTAGGACACTCCGTATCACTACGAAGACCCACGGTTATTTGGATAATCCATCGTATGGTTATATACGAACTCGAAGGGACTTGTTCTAATTCGGGGATGAATTCTGGTTCAGGAGAAATAGGAATAAGGTTTTATTCAGCTGTCTTTTATCTTCACCTTCTCTCAGGTTACGAGTACTCTTAGGATTAGGTAAGTACACCCATTATGCTTATTGGATAGTCTTCTTCCAAACCATAGGCTGGTGCCGAACGGTAGGGAAGGAAGAAAACCATTTAGCCTAAGAGGGTGTACAGAAGGTAAAGATTAAAAACATATAAAGGGATTTGGAGAGATGGCAAAGAAATATATGGTTATAATTGTGAATCTAATAATGAAAGAGGCATTACTAGAAATACCCGGATACCCCTTCGAAACATTTATATGTTTCAGTTTCACTGTGTATTGTTAAAAGAAAACTGATTTCCCAATTAGCCCTTGCTCCAGGGTATGTATTTACTAAGTTTGATTCTCACATCTGTATGGTTTTACAGATGATGAGTGGGAGTAAGTTATTAGGAATTGGGTGATCATTCTCATTATATCGGGATTCGTTGTAATTGGTGATATCTGAGGAGATCGCCTGGGTTGTTTGCCGGACGGCAAATATTTGGTTTTGAATATCCGTTGTTATGCACCAATTTCAGATTGATATATCTGTACGTTTATTTTTATAAAGTGAGATATAACTTTTTGAAATTATTTCCATGACATTTACCTATATCAGTGGATGGTTAGGTAAGGAGCATTAAACAGCGGTGTAATTCTTCTTAACCATAAGTACAGTTTTTAACCTACGACACACAGGGAATGAGTTATTAGACTCAGGGGACTTAAAGAGTATTTTTATATTGTCCAGTGTCCATAAGGACAGAGGGGTTGGTACTCGTACTATATTATGTTTACTTGTGACTTCTCTAGTTCTTAGACATGTGTTTCGTAGAAATGTAAGGTCCAAGTTTTGAGAAGTTATAGGTATAAGAATAAAGTAGAGAACCAGGCGTTGCAAGTATCAGGATTCTTCAAGGTGATCGAAGATGTAGATACATGTGTATGGTATTCAGTTGATAGTAATGATTAAGAGAACTTGCTTCTCTTTCAGGTTACTCTTAATTGGAAGCACTCCTAAGTTGAGTAATGCTGATCGGCCTCTCTCCATTTAGTTGACATGCACTGGAGACAGCTGCATGATTTGACTCTGGTTCTAATTAAATCAGTGCCTCTGTTTCTATATTGGATATAGAATAGTTCATATCTTAACAATGTTAAGGTACGGGGAGTTGTCCGGCTTATGCTTAAAACCAGACTCTGGATAACTCAAGGCACGTTTCTGTAATGGCTGTTTGTGGGTTGACCCGGGCTCTGACAAAGGTTGACTTTCTACCATCTGGAAGATCAATAGTGATATTGTTCTTGACTCGCCACAGTTTTAATAAAAATGGATTTTTTCAAAAAACAGTAGTGGGGGTATGGTAGAACTGGAAGTGATTCCAGAACCGCAAACGATTACTGAAAATTTTATAAGAACCTAAAGATTCAATCTGGTTTGATATTCCATTGGCCACTCCGCAGATATGGTGGGTAACCTTAGGCACCTGAGAGGTATTTCGATATGCTCAAGGACGGTGACAGAGAGGTTCTTGTTTACCCAGACTTTCCATTACTGTTATTCCAGACTGTGAGACCCGGCAGGAGGATGAGTATAGCGTCATTCTAAACTAGCTTTAGTACGTGTATATGACTCTGCCAGAGGGTTGTCATAGTCAGTGGGAGCAGCGGAAGCATAGTGGATAGGTAGTTTATGTCTATTTATGGACTAAAGCAGATATAGCGGAGATAGATCACCTGTTTCTAATGTGACAGTCATAGGTTTGACTTCATCAGAATAGGGATGGATCTGTTAAGAAGGTAGTAGGGTGTGATGTCCTGGTATTTGGATGACAGACACAGAGTAGGAAGTGAAATTCATATACTACAATCGGTTATACTTTGGTTGCCACATAGTGGTTTCTCCACATAGGACATGGATATTATATCAGATATTCTAGTTACTAGATCTATGGTTTTAGATCTAGATTTGGGTAGTTTCCCAATCTGGGTACTTAGACAGCATTCTAAAGGTGTATTAGAATGGACGACTCCTGGCACGGTAGTGTACCTACAGGTGATGGAGTCACCCTCTCTAAAGGTGTCTTAAAGACTAAAAGGGAGAGGGATGCGCATGATTGGCAGATCACTTGCTTAGGAAATTGAGTTGATCATGAGATGTCAAGTACCACACCAGATGTTGTTTTTGCACTAGATGCAATAAGTTGATATTAATCCTATCCTGGAGAATCGTTCGGAAGCAGTTTTAGAACATAAGTGGATGTTCTAGGGAAATGATAACAGCAGCCTCCTTCGGGAGACAGTTATCATTCCAGGCTTCCAAGGTGATCTGGATGACAGAGTGGCTCTCAGAGTTATAGTTTTACATCTGACGAGGGGCAGTATTTTGGACAGGTGGTCCAAGCAGATACTGAGGGAGGTGTGGCGCAGGATACTGATTAATTTCAGTTGACGATACAGTATAACAAGTTTGGATTTGGAGTTAATTTATAAACCAAGTCCCATCAGATATCCAGACATATTCTAAGACAGGTATTGCTCATTTCGGGAGATAGTTTTCTCCGCGAACTTAAGATAAAGAGAGAGATAAAAAGAAACATCAGAGCGGATCCACTCACTGAGGCTATTCCTCGAACGCAATAGTTTCACAAACGGGCTTTGTGAGACTGATTAGTAGAGGAGTTGGGTGTTCGGTATCACACGGGCTGTGAGTATGCGACATCGCAATAATTAGCCTTGAGTGCAAGTGGGAGATTGTTGGATACAGTGCCCTCAGAGTCAATTATTGGATCACAGGCACGTGATTGCAATGATTGAGGGAGGACCTATACCAGTAGGACAGTCTTACTCAAGATGATAGTATGCTATCTGGTTTATCTTTATCATCGTGTACTGCTTTAGGTAACCTTATAGGTCGCTATTACACATTGATAAAGCCCTTAGGATTCTTGCTTAACGACCAGCAGTATGATGGCGAACATATACGTGGGAGCTGGGGTCTATAAGCGCATCCTTAAAAGGTCCCTAGTCGTGGGAGTTTCGAGACTAGGCATCGATACTCCAATAGTAGACAAGTGTATACAGTCGAGACCCCGACGAGGGGCGGTGTCCGGTCTCACAAGCCATTGGTTTCAGTTGGTTCACCTAAGATGTATACAGGTGCTCATTGGGTTATGAGTACACCAGACAGGACTCGCCGAGAACATGCTAGTTGGTATTATACCTGACGTCAGATAGCAGTTCCCCGGTGACATGTGTACAGGTTAGTTCATCGACCTGAGATCGACATTTGTCTCGTGTGAGTTCCTACTGTGCTTTGATTACTACCCTACCACGGCTCAAAGGAGTCGTGCAAACAGGTTTTAGTTGGGTACAGTCCCGAGCCACATGGAGGTAGTGAGTGGATCGACAGGGGTTTCGTCTCTCTCGGTATTGAGGGTAAGATCGCGCTGTGTCTAGGAGAGCCATTACACGAAGTCCTTGGCCAAGGCAGGAGATTTACTAGTAGGTATTCCAGTAGTATCTCAGGGTGTTCTGGGCTACACTCCGACACGACTTGTACCGCTTTTGGGGGTCTGACTTGTACCAACCCCCTAGGCTCGACATGTGATGCTCATAGACGAACGGACCGGACTGTACGGATATTGTCACTGACAGGTTCAGTAGGGTGTCAGGATGAGTTCGCTCATCGACCTCCGTTTTGGTCAATACCTGGTGGCCCGTTACGTACGGTTAGTACCTATGACGTGCTAGTGGTTAAATCCACAGCCAATGTATTGACGAGTCTTTAGAATCCCCACAGAGAGTTTTCAAGTTTCGGGCGAAACGTTGTAGAGGCCGTATGATATATGGCAGGGTCCGATCATATACGTGCAGTAGTCCATGGATCATGGTCGGACGGATCATACTAGTGGGCTTTGGATTAAGCCGGATCCTAGTATTAGATTTGTTGGATTACTTTAGTCTCATCGCATTCGCATTCAGTCAGAATGCTGATGCAGGTATGTATATACAGGTGAGGGGTATCCTTGTGATCCGTCACGAGTTTACTTTAGATGTTGCCGTATCTTTTTATTGTTGTAAACATTTGGGTTAATGTTTACAAATGGAAATTGTGAGCTTAAGCCATCATTTTGTGCATTAAATGATACATGTACTTCATAGGTGACTCATGGTATCATTTCTTGTGCATATGTCACTTTATTTGATGGATTTGAGTGTTGAAATGAGAAGGAGAGAGAGAGGGGCTGCCATATGATAATGTTTGGTCTTGTATTTTTGATCTCACACTCTCACTCTCATTATCATCACAAGACATAAGAAAAAGAAAAGGGAACTTCTTCTTCCTCCTCTTCTTCTTCTTCCTCTAGCTCACAACCTCCATTGATGGCTTCATCTTCAACCTCCATCCATGCAATGGATGCAAGAGACAAAGTTGTCACAACATTCTCTACTTCACTTTGGACACGTCGGCTAGCGAACTTTATGCTCGAGTTGCTTCGGATGAAGCGAGACCGTAAAAAGACTCGAAGATGTGGTGCCCTTTCCGACGAGGAGATCGAGACCGGAGATTCCGCAAGGAGCTTTGGATGGTGGCCAAAGACCGAAAGACACGAATTGATCGGTATAGCTTTCCAACCCTTTCTCTAGTTGCTAGTTGTAGGTTAATGGTTCAATCCGGGTTTAAAGTCTGCGATAGCGCCGGTTTCTATTTTAAGAAAAGTTTTTGTTTCCGCATTTTGGCCTCGGACAGACGGCCGGGGCACTACCGTAGACTTACACTGAGTTCAATAACTCAAACTCTGTGCGTCGTAGGTTGAAAAACTGTAATATGGTTAGGAAGAATTACACCGCTGTTGAATGCACCTTACCTAATCACTAACTGATATAGGTAAATGTCACAGACATAATATCAAAAAAGTTATATCTCACTAAACGTACATATATAACAGTTTGAGATTGGTGCATAATAACGGATATTCAAAACCAATTATTTGCCTTCTGGCAAAATCCAGATCAACAACAACAACAACAACAACTGAGCCTTTTATCCCAAGCATATGGGGTAGGCTACATGAACCAACATGAGAATCACGCCGGGTCCAGCACATGAATCCTCTGTCTCCACTCACTTCTATCGAACAATATACTTTCATTGAGTCCTTTGGCAACCATATCGTTTCGTATCACCTCCATCCATGTTTTCTTCGGTCTCCCTTTTGCCCTTTTGCCATTACCCATATCGAGAGTATCTATTCGTCGAACCGGTTCTTCCATAGGTCTGCGTCGCACATGACCAAACCATCTAAGCCGGTTTTCCCGCATCTTCTCCTCCACGGGTGCTACACCAACTTTTGCACGAATATCCTCATTTCGTACCTTGTCTTTTCTAGTGTTACCGCACATCCAACGAAGCATGCGCATCTCCGCTACGTGCATCTTCTGTGTATGATGCTTCTTAGGAGCCCAGCATTCTGTACCATATAATAAGGCAGGCCGAATAGCGCTCCGATAAAACTTCCCTTTCAATTTTAACGGAAAGTTACGATCACACAAAATCCCTGTTGCACTCCTCCATTTCAACCAACCAACTTGGATCCTTTGATTAACATCACTATCGATCTCCCCATTCCTTTGGATGATGGAACCTAGATATCTAAACTGGTCGCTCAGTGATATCTCTTGCCCTTCCAATGTTATACCAATATGGTTTTGACTTCTCTGGCTACTAAATTTGCAGTGCATATATGCTGTCTTGGACCTGCTCAATCTGAATCCCCGAGATTCCAATGTTTGTCTCCATAATTCCAATTTGGCATTAACCCCTGCTTTCGTCTCATTTACTAGAACAATATCATCAGCGAATAGCATACACCAAGGGACCTCATCTTGGATAGTTCTAGTAAGCTCATCCATCACGATGGTAAACAGGAAAGGACTTAATGCAGATCCTTGATGTAAACCAATAGTAATCGGAAAATCACTTGTTAAGCCACCGCAAGTTCTGACATTTGCCACTACTCCGTCGTACATATCCTTGATTATGTCAATATACTTGACGGGGACCCCCTTTTTCATCATTGTCCCCCATAATACCTCTCTAGGTACCTTGTCGTACGCTTTTTCTAAATCAATAAATATCATATGCAAATCTCTTCTCCTCTCTCGAAAGCGCTCGACAAGTTGACGAAGCAAATGAATCGCCTCTGTCGTCGATCGTCCAGGCATGAACCCAAATTGGTTCTCTGTTATCTTAATATCCTTTCTTAGCCTGTGTTCAATCACTCTCTCCCAAAGTTTCATGGTGTGACACATTAGTTTTATTCTACGGTAGTTTGAGCAACTTTGAATGTCACCCTTATTCTTGTAGATAGGTACAAGGATACTTTTCCTCCATTCATTTGGCATCTTTTTTGTCTGCCAAATCTTATTAAACAGATCTATCAGCCATTTAACGCCTATTTCTCCTAAGCATCTCCAAATCTCGATAGGAATCCCGTCAGGACCAACCGCTTTTATATCACCAATTACACTGAATTCCGATATAATGAGGATCTAATCACACAATTCCCAATATCTTACTCCCACTCACCATCCGTAATAATATACTGATGTGAGAAACTGATATGGTAAATACATACCCTAAAGTTAGATTCCTGTTGGGAAAACAGTTTTCAATTAACATCGCACAGTGAAACTGAAACATGAAAATGTTTCAAAAAGGGTTAACTGGTATTCCTAGTAACACCTCTTCCACTATCCTAATTCATGACAGTAATCATATACTTACCTCCCTCACTCCAATCCCTTTATTATGTCTTTACTTATTACCTTCTGTACACCTTCTTTAGGCTAATTGGTTTTCTTCTTTCCCTACCCTTCGGCACCAGCATAAGGTTTGGAAGAAGACTATCCAATAAGTGCAATAGGTGTACTCTCCTAACCCTAGGAGCCCTCGCAACCTGAGAGAAGGTAATGGGAAAAGACATCTGAATAACTCTATTCTATTTCTCCTGAACCGGAAACCATTCTCGAATCTGGAACGAATTTCTTCGAGTTCGTATGTAACTATACGATGGCATATCCAATAGGAGTAGATATCTATAGTGATACGGAGTGTTCTGGAGAAATCCAAAGTGGATTTGGGAGTGGCAGGGGTATACACGGTTTTGTCGTGAATGATGGTGGTCGCAATTTTCTTTGCCCTTAATCTAATCCCTTTATTTGTCTTTACTTATTACCTTCTGTACACCACACTTAGGCTTAATTGGTTTTCTTCCTTCCCTACCTATCGGCACTTGCCTATGGTTTAGAAGAAGATTATCCAATAAGCTTAATAGGTGGACCCTCTCCTAATCCTAGGAGCCCTCACAACCTGAGAGAAGGTAAAGGGAAAAGACAACCGAATAATCTTATTCAATCTCTCCAGAACCAGAATCCATCTTCGAATCTGGAACAAGTTCCTTCGAGTTCGTCTATAACTATACGATGGATTTATCCAATATAAGTGTATATTCGTAGTGATACGGGGTGTTCTGGAGAAATCCAAAGGTGATATAGAAGTGGAAATGATATATGCGACACCATGACATTCCAAAAGCCAAAGTGTTTTAAAAAGGTTCGGTTAACTTGGTTCATGAGTTTTAGTTTAGGGTCAGGTCATGGTCGCTACCAGAGAGAGAAAAAAGAAACACTCAACGTGCACTCTAACCTAGATCCGAATGGTTAATCACTTTATCTAATCTGGATGGCTCCTACTATTTCCTCGAATTCTCCTCCAAACCCTAAAAGAGAATTAGTCGGGATCATCTAAAATCACCCGACGAGTAATCCTACTCATCAGTGGGAATCGGGATCCAACTCTCATCGCATGATAACTTGATAGATGCCACTCAAGTTACCACACTACAGAAGGTATGAGCAAGCCTGCAAGTTTCCTCTATGTTTGAAACTCCCAACGCGATTCTTACCCCTAGGACCCAAGTGACCTTGACGAATAATCAACAAATCAAAAGGTCCTAGTCAAGTTCAACCCGTTATTATCTTGATTGCGTTAAACCCACCCGCACAACCCTTGACAAATAATCATCAAAGTCGTACGACTGTCCTAACCAATCCACATGTCCATGTGACAGAAAAGCATTACAGAGCTACCGCACACTACGTCTCAGCGAATAGCAACGACATACGTAGCACGAATACTAAGCAATACTAGTCTGAAATGACGGAGGGCTATAGCTGGTTTTTGGCGAAAAACCTTTAATGTAATGAACTTGATATCGTTGAAGGAACCGAGTGGTTTTACAAATTTATAGTGGCGAAAATTTTTGCTAAAGAGGTCACTCCCTGTGAAGGGATCTCGGCTCTTTCCTCGTAGAATGAGGTGCAGGATATTCCAAACTGAATACCATGATGCAAAGTAAAAGGAAACGACTATAGTGAAGTTATTACGTTGACGCAAACTTTTACTCAAGGGGTCACTCCCGACGAAGGGATCTCGGCCCTTGCCCCGTCGAGTGAGGTGCTGGATATTCATAACCGAACACCACGGTGCAAAATAAAAGAGAACGTCTGCAATATCAGTTTTTATAAACTTGGTTCCAACAACATCATATAGGTTTGTTTTATCCTTGCATTGATAAGAATCAATGCAGTCCCATCAATTAATCACACCAGAAAAGAACGAAAATAAAATGTACGTATATGCCATCTGCATTCGCTACTAGGTCCCGTCTTCACCCGTTAGATTACTTAACTAACGACAGAGCGGGGACTGGACTTGTACAGGTGAAAAACATATACAACATCTACTAGTATATATATAAATATATATAACAATCGTCCCAAGTATGATATAAAGCAACAATACAGAAGCATCACAGAAGCAACACAGAATGGTGGATAATCCTGGAGCCCCGGGTTTCACTTGAGCCGCAAATGAAATCCGACGTTCCCTGTCGTATGGATAGCATGTGCAATAATAACCTAGACCCCTACGAGTGCGTCAAGTTTCCCGTCAAAACCAGAAGTGAGGCAACCCCCTTCAACAACGTGAATGGGCCACCCAGCACTTCACAGAATCCGGTAACTTGAGCACCCCCTCCGTGGGTCAACCTATACCCCTACAAGTGCGGCGAATAGCCCACCAATTCTAAAGTAAGGTCCCCTCCGTCTCAACGCCATGTGATGCGGACCCGTTGCCCTCTAGGACCTGACTATTCATGCACTCCACCGCGGGGTAATCCTAGTACAGAAAAGAAAATAATATACAAGGGTGACATCGACCTCAACCCGGTCGTGACCCAAACAAATAATTGTTAGTTATATGTATGCCCTAGAGGCCATTACTGTACATACGATGTATATTGTAGTGGATGCTAGGACATATATAGGGAGGACTTTCTTGCTCAACATGATAGTATGCTATCTGGTTGTACTTTATCTTAACATGTACTCTGATTGTCTCTATGTTACATGTTGATAAAGCCCTAAGGATATGTACGCGACTACTGGGACTATGATGAGATCATACTAGTGGGGCCACGGTAGTCGACGAGTACATCCTATAACTGTTCCTAGTCGAGGGTGTATCGAGACAGGGCATCGATGCACCAGAGTAGACGAGCGTATACGCATCTTGACCCATATGATGGGCGATGGATGATCCCATATCCATCGGTGTTTGACATCAAGGATGGTGTACGGGTGCTCAGTAGAGACTGGGTACACTGGACGGACTTGCCGAGAACTCCCAGATGGTATTATACCTCACGTCAGATGGCAGTTCTCCGGTGACACTGGTACAGAGTAGTCTGTTGACCCGAGATCGTCATAGAGTCTTATGTGATTCCCACTATGCTTTGATTTCCATCATACCACGTCCAAGAGGGCATGCAAAAAGGTGGCTTTTGGGTACAGTCCCGAATCACTGTTAGTGTATATGCCCTAGAGGCCATTACTGTATCATACTAGTTTGTATATTACTTAATGGATGCTTGGGATATTCACCTTGTATATACAATCTTGCTCAAAATAGTAGTATGCTACTTGGTTTGTTTCTACTTCAATGTGTACATGTGTTTATTTTTGTATATCGCCTATACACATTAGTAGAGCCCTTAGGATCTTTGCTTGGTTACCAGCGATGTGATGGCCGTCACACTAGTGGGGCTGGGTAATCTATAAGCACATCCTTATGCTGGTCCCTGGTCGCAGGACTATCGAGACAGGGCATCGATACTCCGGAGTAGACCAGCGCATGCGCTTCTCATCCCAGTGTGGGAGACGGTCTGTCCCACAGCCGTCAGAACGTCGTACTTGAGATAGTATGCGGGTGCTCGTTAGGTTACGGGTACACTGGACAGGACTCGTCGGGAACTGACTAGTTGGTATTATACCTATCGTCAGTTATCAGTTCCCAGGTGACATGAGTACAGCTTAGTCCGCTGACTTGACACTGTCACTCCGCCTCGAGTGTGTTCCCACTGTACTTTGATCACTACCCTACCACGGCTCAAAGGAGTCGTGCAAACAGGTAGTGGTTGGGTGCAGTCCCGAAGCACTTGGAGGCAGTGACGGTTAGACAGGATTCGTCTCTCCCGGTATTGGGGGTTGACATCGCGCTGTGTCTAGGAGAGCCATTACACGAGTAGTCCCTGGCCAGGGCAATCGAGATAAACTGGTAGGTTTCCAGTGTTATCTCAGGGTGTTTTGGGCTTCGCTCCGGCACGACTTGTACCGCTATTGGGGGACTGACGTTTACCGCCCCCTAGGCCCGCCATGCGATGTATCAGACGAACAGACCGGACTGTACGGAGAATGTCACACTCAGGCTCAGTAGGAGTTCAGATGGGTTTCGCCTCGTCGGTCTTCTTATCGGCATTACCTGGGGACCGTTACGCACAGCTAGTGCCGCTTGCGGTCTGTGGTTAAACCCACTGCCAGCGTAGTGTCGAGTCTTTAGAGTCCCACACAGAAAGCTTTTCGCCTTTAGGCAAAAGAGTAGAGGTCGCATGGTATTGCGACAGGTCGCATAGTTTTGCGACAAGGTTCGGTCACATCCGTGCACTTGTGCACGTACAGTGTCCGGACAGTTTACACTAGCGGGCTTTGGTTTAAGCCAGATCCTAGTGTACCTTATGGGATTGGATTTATCCAGTTTGCATTCGTGTTCCTCGGAACGCGGATGCGGGTGTGTATGCACAGTTGACAGGGAGGCAGAGGCGGCGGATTCTCATTAGGGTTGTTGACTGTTGACCGTTGACTATTTCACTTTATGCTCAACCCTAATGAGAATATGATATGTGATTAACTATTATATTGATTAAGTATTATGGTGATATGGTTGTTGACTTGTTGACTTTTGTTGACTTGTTGACTTTGTTGACTTGTTGACTTTTGTTGACTTGTTGACCGGTTGACTAGGCTTGACTAGTTGGCCATCATGATAACCATGGTTATCATTTCATGCCAAAGACTTTTACTTGCTTGCTCATTTGAGTAAAATGAGTGCATGACATGATAAGGTTATGGTTGCTTCAAACCATCACATAAGACTTTTTTGATATGATGAGTTATGATCACTTTGGATTATGAGAGGGTGAAAGACAAAAGAGTTGCTCATTCTTTCTTGCTCATTCTCTCTCTTGTTCTTGAGCTCTCCTCTTGCTCTCACCCTCAACCTCTTGCTCCCTCTCTTGATCTATGGTTCTCTTGTCTCATGAGTTGAGAATCAAGAACCATAGCTAAAATCCCATTCTATTTCCTCTCTACTCATTCTAGTTCACTAGGTTTAGCAAACCAAGTGAACTAGTTTCTTCAAAGAACGAAGAAGGAGCTAAAGGTTGGAGCTTTCAGGTGGATCTATCTTCGGCGTACGGAGACGACGAGAAGAAGCCATTGGACCACCATCGGAGCTTTGAAGACGAAGGAGTTCAAGACAAGCAAGGTATAACCATCTCCATCCGAGTAGCTAACTCTCTTTAGCAAAGTATGCTAGTTTTAGTTTAGTCAAAGATCCCGACTTTGCTTAGTCCATGTTGCCCCTTGCGCTAAAAATTTGATTTTTATACCGTTTCCGCCTCCCCGTAAGAACCGGGGGTCGCAACGTGGACTTACAGTGGTATCAGAGCCTAACTAAACTTAAACTAGCTTGGTAGTAAAGTGTAACGAAGTTCGGAACCGAAAAAATCCAAAAACCTAACTTTTACAAAACCTGAGTTTCTGTTGAAATTTTTTCTGGTCAAAATGAAAAACTTTATACTCCTAAATTCGGCTCAGGGTTTTGTGTGAACACCCATGAAAAACGGTCCACTGTTTCCTTCAAACCGCCGCGCTTCCGCCGCACGAGGTAGGCATGTGCCGCGGAAGCGCCGCGGTTTGTCGTCTTCTCTGCATCGTTTTTCGTGCAGTGTGTGTCTGTGTTGGTTTTGGGATTTTTGAAATATATTATATGTGCCCAGATTTTCCAGAAAAGAAATTTCCTTTTGGGGTCCTATAATTCCGTATTTTTTTCCGAACTTCACTGCACTTTGACTATGATGGTTATATCTGTGATGTTTGCATGTATTGAACGTCGGCTAATCGCTATAAGTCGATTGGTCGGGGTTATACAAGATCTGTAATGTGCTGGAATGTGTATATGAATATGTTGGATTGTCGCGGGTGAATAGCCGGGGGTTGTGAGACGAGAGTTTTCTTTCCTTGCAATTCATGTAAATTTGTAAATTGATGTAATAATTATTTGTATGGCCGCACAACCGGGTCGGGGTTGTAGCCGTCATTGTATAATTTCTTTTTACTGTTTTTGCTCCTAGGATAGACCCATGGAGGGGGTGCACAAACTACCGGGTATGCCGAAGTGTCGAGTGGCCTACTCATGGAGATGAGGGAGGTTACTACGCTTCGGGTACTTGGCGGGTAGTTTGCCGCACCCGTAGGGGTCTTGGGTGGGGTTTTGGCTATTCACCGCGACCGTGTAATCTGTCTTTCGTTACAGGCTCGTACGAATTACAGATTCCTAGTATATCCAATGTATTTATCTGTGATCTGAAATGTTTATCATTGCAGTATATCTATATATGATATTATTTAGGCGTTGCTTATGTTTTACAGACGCGCTAGCCCAGCCCCCGCTCTGTCGTTAGTTAAGTAACCTAACGGGTAATGACGGGGCCCCGTGGCGAATGCGAATGGCATAAGCGTACGTCATATTTTGGTTGTTTTTTGCAATGGTAGGATTAAATGATGGGACGCATTAAAAGAACTAATGCAAGAATATCACGCATTAAAAGAACTAATGCAAGATAATAAACCAAGTTAAAGTCGTTGGAACACTTTCGAAAAACCACTCGGTTCTTTTCAAAACAAACTTTTAAAATACGGAGTTTGAGCCACTCCATTTAAAAGCTATCTCGTTCCATCGACCAAATCAAGTTCACTACGTTCACGGTTTTGCCAAAACCATCCGTAGCCCTCCATCATTTCAGTTAAATATTCGGTAGTATTCAAGCTATGTATTTTGACCTCACGCCAAGGCATAGTGATTGGTAGCTGCCGGATATTTATCTGTTGCATAGATAGAATGCGTTGGTTTGAGACAGTCGTACTGCCATTTTGGCCTACGTCAAGGGTATGTACGGGTGGGTTCAAATTAACCTGGATAATGATGGGACGAACTTGACATGTGACTTATGACATTTTGACCTCACGCCAAGGTCATAAGAGCATGGGGCAAAAATCCACATCGGGAGTTTCATAAGTACTGAAACTTGCTAGATTTGCATACCATTTGGAGTGTGATGATTCTGGTAGGATTCCTTCAGTTTCGTCACGCGATGATATTTGGATCCCGATCCTACTGTGAGTATATGCTACTCCTCGGGAAATTTCTCACTTAACGATCAATGCTATAAACCTAGAAGGTGCCTAGAAAGGTGTTAGCGGGGCTACGCCCCCAGGGAAAAGAGGTTCTTTAATTAAGGAACTTCGCGAAAGCGTTGGAAAACCTCCCTCGAAGTACCGACACCGGCCTGGCTGAACGGTTAAGCAAGTATTGTACGGTGGGATTGATCCTGACTAATTCTTCCTTTATGGTTTGAGGAGGGATTCGAGAAACAGTGGGAGCCATCCTGTTTAGACAAACTAAAAACCACTCTAAACTTGCAAGAGCATCATGCTGAGTGTTTCTTCTTCTCTCTCCTAATTGCAGCGACCAATCAACATGACTGGACTTAAGTTACTCCTAGATAAAAACAAACTGACAGGGCCAAACTACAAAGATTGGCTCAGGAATGTCAAGATAGCAATCACTTATGACAAGCTGGGGTATCTTCTTACCACCAAAGCTCCCCCTGTCCCTGGTCCAACTTCCAGTGTCGCGGATAAGGAAATCCGCAAGACTTGGGAGATTGATAGCGCGAAGGCCAAGTGCCTCCTGCTTGCCTCGATGGACAACGAACATCAGAGGAGGCATGAGAATATGGACATGGAGTCCATATTGCTCTATACAAAAGAACTGTATGGAGAGCAATCACGTATCGCAAGATACGAAGCGTCGAAAAAGTTATTTTCGACAAGAATGGCCGTCGGATCATCAGTAGCCGAGCACGTGCTAAAGTTGATCGGCTACATTGAGGAGCTCGCTGACCTAGGGATCACATTAGAGAGTGAGCTATATACGGATATAGTTCTCCAGTCCCTTCCTTCCACTTACGCCCAGTTCATACTGAACTTCAACCTACAAGAAAAAGAGGTTGAACTTTCAGAGCTCCTCAACATTCTGAGGAGCGCAGAGGGCACCCTACAGAAAGGTAGGGATACATCCACTTTGTTTGTAGGAGGATCATCTTCTTCTAGGTCCAAGGCGAAAGCCAAGGGAAAGAAGAAGAAGGCCCCCGCCAAACCAAGGGGCGGTGTTAGTAAAGTGGATACGAAGGGAAAAGCAAAAGCAACAAAGATAGCGGGGAAGCTTGTGGATAAGGAAGAATGCTTCTATTGTCATAAGAAAGGACACTGGAAGAATGATTGCAGGGCCTGGAAGGCCAGAACACAGGAATTGAAGCAGGTTGCAGCTTCAGCTTCAGGTGTGTATGTTATTGAAAACTGTCTTTCAATAAACTCTACTTCCTGGGTATTGGATACCGGATCAGGATCTCATATCTGTAATTCTTTGCAGGCGTTGAGAAACCGTAGGGTTTTGAAGGCAGGTGACATGACCCTCAGAGTTGCAAACGGAGCTAGCATGGATGCTAAAGCCGTGGGGGACTATCACCTGGGAATGTCAGATGGACATGTTTTGGTTTTGCGTAATTGCTTTTTTGTACCCAACGCAACTTGTAATATCATTTCTGTATCTTTAGTTTCTAAAGAAGGTTATGAATTTGCGTTTGTAAGTAATGTTGTAAACATTCACCTTAATCAAGTTCTGATTGGGTCAGGTACATTGAGTAATGGTATATACGTGTTAAACCAACCACAGATTTTCAACGTCCAGAATACACACAAAAGAAAGTCTCCAGAACTAAATCAGACTTTCTTATGGCATTGTAGATTGGGTCACATCAATGAGAGAAGGTTGACTAAGTTACATACAGAAGGATATTTGAATGCGTTCGAATATCAATCGTATGCCACTTGTCAATCTTGTCTCAAAGGAAAGATGACAAAGACTCCGTTTGCTGGACAAGGAGTAAGAGCGAGCGAGCTCTTGGGACTCGTACACAGTGACGTGTGCGGTCCAATGTCTACACATGCCCGAAGCGGACATTCTTATTTCATTACTTTTACGGATGACTTCTCAAGGTACGGTTATGTCTTCTTAATGAAACATAAGTCCGAGGCCTTTGGAAAATTCCAGGAGTATAAGAATGAAGTAGAGAAACAGACCGGCAAAAGTATTAAGATTCTAAGATCGGATCGAGGTGGAGAATACTTAAGTGCCGAGTTCCTGGACTATCTAAAAGAGAACGGAATTCTCTCTCAGCTTACTCCTCCATACACCCCGCAACATAACGGTGTATCGGAGAGACGGAACCGCACCCTATTGGATATGGTGCGGTCCATGATGAGTAACGCTGAGTTACCGCGATCATTCTGGGGGTATGCGCTAGAATCAGCTGCGTACCTTTTGAACCGAGTTCCGACTAAGACTGTGCCTACCACCCCATATGAAATATGGAGTGGGAAGAAACCCTATCTTCAATATCTGAAGATCTGGGGATGTCCAGCTTTTGTCAAAAAGCAGCATGCGGACAAACTCGAGGCACGCTCAGTACTGTGCAAGTTTGTGGGATACCCAAAGAACACCAGGGGGTATCTTTTCTACTACGCAGAGGAACAAAAAGTCCTTGTTTCTCGTAATGCCCACTTTCTAGAACACCAGTTCTTAGAAAAGGAGATTAGTGGGAGCGCAGTAGAACTGGAAGAAATTCCAGAACCACAGACTATTACTGAAAGGTTAGTGGAACCAGAGGGTTCAACAGAACAGGACATTCCTACGCCGCTCCGCAGAAGTAGTAGGCAGTCTCATCCGCCCGAGAGATACTACGGTTTTCTCATAGACGGGGATAGAGAGGATTGCATCATAGATTATGATGAGCCTACTAGCTTCCAGCAGGCCGTTCAGAGCGTTGACTCAGTGAAATGGCTGGATGCAATGCGGACCGAAATGGAGTCCATGTACACCAACAAGGTATGGACGTTGGACATTGCTCCAGACGGGGTAAAACCCGTAGGATGCAAGTGGATCTTCAAAAGGAAGATTGGTGTAGATGGACAGGTTGAGACCTATAAAGCTAGGCTGGTAGCAAAGGGTTTTCATCAAAGACCTGGCTTGGACTACGACGAAACCTTTTCTCCAGTAGCCATGCTGAAATCCATTCGGATCCTTCTTGCCATTGCTTCCTTCCACGATTATGAGATCTGGCAAATGGACGTAAAGACAGCTTTTCTAAATGGAAATTTAGAGGAGTGTGTCTATATGGACTAACCAGAGGGTTTCATTAAGAGTGGGAGCAGCGGAAAGGTATGCAAGTTGCTTAAGTCCATCTATGGGCTAAAGCAGGCATCGCGGAGTTGGAACATCTGCTTTGATGAGACGGTCAAAGAATTTGGCTTTATCAAAAATCCAGATGAACCATGCATCTATAGTAGATTTGTAGCGAGAACTGTAGTATTCCTCGTTTTGTACGTGGATGACATTCTCTTAATAGGAAATGACATTCCTATGCTACAATCTGTCAAGGGGTTCTTGTCACACAGGTTCTCCATGAAAGACCTGGGTGATGCCTCATACATTCTGGGTATCCGGATCTACCGTGACAGATCCAAGAGGATATTAGGACTTTCACAGTCCAGGTACATCGACACCATACTGAAGAGGTTCAGTATGGAAGATTCCAAGCGCGGTAACCTACCGGCTTGTCACGGGATCACCCTCTCTAAAGAGATGTCTCCCAAGACTGATTTGGAGAGGGATCGCATGTCTATTATACCCTACGCTTCTGCGGTAGGCTCTATAATGTATGCGATGTTGTGTACCAGACCGGATGTAGCTTATGCACTGAGTGTGGTAAGCCGGTATCAGTCTAACCCTGGGGAGAAACACTGGATAGCGGTAAAGAACATTCTCAAGTACCTGAGAAGGACTAAGGAGATGTTCTTGGTGTATGGCGGAAAAGACCTCCAGATCGAGGCCTTTGCTGACTCCAGCTTCCAGAGTGACAAGGATGATTCCAAGTCCATGTCGGGTTTTGTCTTTACCCTCAATGGAGGGGCGGTGTGTTGGAAGAGTTCCAAACAAGAAACCGTTGCAGACTCGACGATGGAAGCGGAATACATCGCTGCATCTGATGCCGCAAAAGAAGCTGTCTGGATGAGGAAGTTCTTGAAAGAACTTCAGGTGGTTCCGTCCATTGTTGATCCAATACCTCTGTATTGCGACAACAACGGGGCTATAGCTTTAGCGAGGGAACCAAGGTCCCATCAGAAATCCAGGCACATCTTGAGGCGGTATCACCTGATCAGGGAGATCGTGGATCGCCAGGAGATCGAGGTTCGGAGAGTCGCTTCAGAAGACAACACTGCAGATCCATTCACCAAGCCCTTGCCCCAGACTCAGTTCGAGCGGCTGATCGAGATGATAGGTCTTCGATACGCCAGTACATGGCCTTAGTGCAAGTGGGAGATTGTTAGTGTATATGCCCTAGAGGCCATTACTGTATCATACTAGTTTGTATATTACTTAATGGATGCTTGGGATATTCACCTTGTATATACAATCTTGCTCAAAATAGTAGTATGCTACTTGGTTTGTTTCTACTTCAATGTGTACATGTGTTTATTTTTGTATATCGCCTATACACATTAGTAGAGCCCTTAGGATCTTTGCTTGGTTACCAGCGATGTGATGGCCGTCACACTAGTGGGGCTGGGTAATCTATAAGCACATCCTTATGCTGGTCCCTGGTCGCAGGACTATCGAGACAGGGCATCGATACTCCGGAGTAGACCAGCGCATGCGCTTCTCATCCCAGTGTGGGAGACGGTCTGTCCCACAGCCGTCAGTACGTCGTACTTGAGATAGTATGCGGGTGCTCGTTAGGTTACGGGTACACTGGACAGGACTCGTCGGGAACTGACTAGTTGGTATTATACCTATCGTCAGTTATCAGTTCCCAGGTGACATGAGTACAGCTTAGTCCGCTGACTTGACACTGTCACTCCGCCTCGAGTGTGTTCCCACTGTACTTTGATCACTACCCTACCACGGCTCAAAGGAGTCGTGCAAACAGGTAGTGGTTGGGTGCAGTCCCGAAGCACTTGGAGGCAGTGACGGTTAGACAGGATTCGTCTCTCCCGGTATTGGGGGTTGACATCACGCTGTGTTTAGGAGAGCCATTACACGAGTAGTCCCTGGCCAGGGCAATCGAGATATACTGGTAGGTTTCCAGTGTTATCTCAGGGTGTTTTGGGCTTCGCTCCGGCACGACTTGTACCGCTATTGGGGGACTGACGTTTACCGCCCCCTAGGCCCGCCATGCGATGTATCAGACGAACAGACCGGACTGTACGGAGAATGTCACACTCAGGCTCAGTAGGAGTTCAGATGGGTTTCGCCTCGTCGGTCTTCTTGTCGGCATTACCTGGGGACCGTTACGCACAGCTAGTGCCGCTTGCGGTCTGTGGTTAAACCCACTGCCAGCGTAGTGTCGAGTCTTTAGAGTCCCACACAGAAAGCTTTTCGCCTTTAGGCAAAAGAGTAGAGGTCGCATGGTATTGCGACAGGTCGCATGGTTTTGCGACAGGGTTCGGTCACATCCGTGCACTTGTGCACGTACAGTGTCCGGACAGTTTACACTAGCGGGCTTTGGTTTAAGCCAGATCCTAGTGTACCTTATGGGATTGGATTTATCCAGTTTGCATTCGTGTTCCTCGGAACGCGGATGCGGGTGTGTATGCACAGTTGACAGGGAGGCAGAGGCGGCGGATTCTCATTAGGGTTGTTGACTGTTGACCGTTGACTATTTGACTTTATGCTCAACCCTAATGAGAATATGATATGTGATTAACTATTATATTAATTAAGTATTATGGTGATATGGTTGTTGACTTGTTGACTTTTGTTGACTTGTTGACTTTGTTGACTTGTTGACTTTTGTTGACTTGTTGACCGGTTGACTAGGCTTGACTAGTTGACCATCATGATAACCATGGTTATCATTTCATGCCAAAGACTTTTACTTGCTTGCTCATTTGAGTAAAATGAGTGCATGACATGATAAGGTTATGGTTGCTTCAAACCATCACATAAGACTTTTTTGATATGATGAGTTATGATCACTTTGGATTATGAGAGGGTGAAAGACAAAAGAGTTGCTCATTCTTTCTTGCTCATTCTCTCTCTTGTTCTTGAGCTCTCCTCTTGCTCTCACCCTCAACCTCTTGCTCCCTCTTTTGATCTATGGTTCTCTTGTCTCATGAGTTGAGAATCAAGAACCATAGATAAAATCCCATTCTATTTCCTCTCTACTCATTCTAGTTCACTAGGTTTAGCAAATCAAGTGAACTAGTTTCTTCAAAGAACGAAGAAGGAGCTAAAGGTTGGAGCTTTCAGGTGGATCTATCTTCGGCGTACGGAGACGACGAGAAGAAGCCATTGGACCACCATCGGAGCTTTGAAGACGAAGGAGTTCAAGACAAGCAAGGTATAACCATCTCCATCCGAGTAGCTAACTCTCTTTAGCAAAGTATGCTAGTTTTAGTTTAGTCAAAGATCCCGACTTTGCTTAGTCCATGTTGCCCCTTGCGCTAAAAAATTGATTTTTATACCGTTTCCGCCTCCCCGTAAGAACCGGGGGTCGCAACGTGGACTTACAATCACATGGAGGCAATGAGCGATAGGAGGGGATTCGTCTCTCCCGATATAGGGAGTTGATGTTGTGCTGTGTTCGATTGGCTATAACCGGAAATCCCTGGCCAGGGTTGCTGAGATTTACTGGTAAGTGTTATCAGTAGTTTCTTGAACTGTTATAGACCTCATATCGATATGACTTATCAAGCTACTGGGGTCTGACGTTTACCACCCCTAGGCGAGATATGCGGCATATCAGACGACGAGACTGGACTGTACGGGAGTGTTACTGATTGGATTCACAGGAGAAGTTACAGGCTTGCTTGTTGATCTTCTGAGCGCTCAATACCTGGGTAGCTGTTACGTTTAGCTGACCGCTTGCAGCTTGTGGGTGTTTGATATGATCATCACCTACTGCCGGCGTATTGACGATTCTTTAGAGTCCTACACAGAGGTTTCTTGGCTCAGGCAAAACGGAGTAAGGGTACGTATGTGATATGTGTAACTCCATGCTACCTCTCCCGGTACTTTCGGGAATGCGGAATTTGGTAAAAAACGATTTTCTTAAAGATGGTAACATGGACCTAAAACCCGGATCTTGGTTAAACATCTATCTAACAACCTAACTATGAGTTTCTAGCTACTCGGTTAGGGGGTTAAACCTTGCTTGTCTTGAACTCCTTCGTCTTCAAACTCCGATGGTGGTCCGATTGGCTTCTTCTCGTCGTCTCCGTACGCCGAAGATAGATCCACCTGAAAGCTCCAACCTTTAGCTCCTTCTTCGTTCTTTGAAGAAACTAGTTCACTTGGTTTGCTAAACCTAGTGAACTAGAATGAGTAGAGAAGAATTAGAATGGGATTTTATCTATGGTTCTTGATTCTCAACTCATGAGAGATATGAACCATAGAGTAAAGAGAGGGAGCAAGAGCAAGAGGGTGAGAGCAAAAATAGAGAGCTCAAGAACAAGAGAGAGAATGAGCAAGAAAGAATGAGGCTCTCTTTTGTCTTTCACCCTCTCATAATCCAAAGCAATCATAACTCATCATACTAACAAAAGTCTTATGTGATGGTTTGAAGCAACCATAACCATATCATTTCATGCACTCATTTTACACAAATGATCAAGCAAGAAAAAGTCTTTGCCATGAAATGATGGCTATGGTTATCATGATGGTCAACTAGTCAAGCCTAGTCAAGCCTAGTCAACAAAGTCAACAAGTCAACAAAAGTCAACAAGTCAACAAAGTCAACAAGTCAACAAAAGTCAACAAGTCAACAAAGTCAACAACCATATCACCATAATACTTAATTAATATAATGGTTAATCACATATCATATTCTCATTAGGGTTGAGCAAAAAGTCAAATTGTCAACGGTCAACTGTCAACAACCCTAATGAGAATCCGCTGCCTCTGCCTCCCTGTCAACTGTGCATACACACCCGCATCCGCGTTCCGAGGAACACGAATGCACACTGGATAAATCCAATCCCAAAAGGTACACTAGGATCTGGCTTAAACCAAAACCCGCTAGTGTAAACTGTCCGGACACTATACGTGCACAAGTGCACGGATGTAACCGAACCCTGTCGCAAAACCATGCGACCTGTCGCAATACCATGCGACCTCTACTCTTTTGCCTAAAGGCGAAAAGCTTTCTGTGTGGGACTCTAAAGACTCGACACTACGCTGGCAGTGGGTTTAACCACAGACCGCAAGCGGCACAAGCTGTGCGTAACGGTCCCCAGGTAGTGCCAACAAGAAGACCGACGAGGCGAAACCCATCTGAACTCCTACTGAGCCTGAGTGTGACATTCTCCGTACAGTCCGGTCTGTTCGTCTGATACATCGCATGGCGGGCCTAGGGGGCGGTAAACGTCAGTCCCCCAATAGCGGTACAAGTCGTGCCGGAGCGAAGCCCAAAACACCCTGAGATAACACTGGAAACCTACCAGTATATCTCGTTTGCCCTGGCCAGGGACTACTCGTGTAATGGCTCTCCTAGACACAGCGCGATGTCAACCCCCAATACCGGGAGAGACGAATCCTGTCTAACCGTCACTGCCTCCAAGTGCTTCGGGACTGCACCCAACCACTACCTGTTTGCACGACTCCTTTGAGCCGTGGTAGGGTAGTGATCAAAGTACAGTGGGAACACACTCGAGGCGAAGTGACAGTGTCAAGTCAGCGGACTAAGCTGTACTCATGTCACCTGGGAACTGATAACTGACGATAGGTATAATACCAACTAGTCAGTTCCCGACGAGTCCTGTCCAGTGTACCCGTAACCTAACGAGCACCCGCATACTATCTCAAGTACGACGTACTGACGGCTGTGGGACAGACCGTCTCCCACACTGGGATGAGAAGCGCATGCGCTGGTCTACTCCGGAGTATCGATGCCCTGTCTCGATAGTCCTGCGACCAGGGACCTGCATAAGGATATGCTTATAGATTACCCAGTCCCACTAGTGTGACGGCCATCACATCGCTGGTAATCAAGCAAAGATCCTAAGGGCTCTACTAATGTGTATAGGCGATATACAAAAATAAACACATGTACACATTGAAGTAGAAACAAACCAAGTAGCATACTACTATTTTGAGCAAGATTGTCAATACAAGGTGAATATCCCAAGCTTCCATTAAGTAATATACATACTAGTATGATACAGTAATGGCCTCTAGGGCATATACACTAACAATCTCCCACTTGCACTAAGGCCATGTACTGGCGTATCGAAGACCTATCATCTCGATCAGCCGCTCGAACTGAGTCTGGGGCAAGGCCTTGGTGAATAGATCTGCAGTGTTATCTTCTGATTTTACTCTCTTTACCTCGATCTCCCGGCGATCAATGATCTCCCTGATCAGGTGGAACCGCCTCAAAATGTGCCTGGACTTCTGATGGGACCTGGGTTCCTTCGCTAAAGCTATAGCGCCGTTGTTGTCACAATACAGCGGTATTGGATCAACACTGGTAGGAACCACCTGAAGTTCCGTGAGGAACTTCTTCATCCAGACAGCTTCCTTTGCGACATCGCAAGCAGCTATGTACTCCGCTTCCATGGTTGAGTCAGCAACGGTTTCCTGCTTGGAACTCTTCCAGCAAACCGCCCCTCCATTGAGGGTAAAGACATAACCCGACATGGACTTGGAGTCATCCTTGTCACTCTGGAAGCTGGAGTCAGCAAAGGCCTCAATCTGGAGGTCTTTTCCGCCATACACTAAGAACATCTCCTTAGTCCTTCTCAGGTACTTGAGAATGTTCTTTACTGCTATCCAGTGTTTCTCCCCTGGGTCCGACTGATACCGTCTTACAACGCTCAATGCGTATGCTACATCTGGTCTGGTACATAACATCGCATACATAATAGAGCCTACCGCAGATGCGTAGGGTATTGATGACATGCGAGCCCTTTCCAAATCAGTCTTGGGAGACATCTCTTTGGAGAGGGTGATTCCGTGACAAGCCGGTAGATTACCGCGCTTGGAATCTTCCATACTGAATCGTTTCAGTATGGTGTCGATGTACCTTGACTGTGAAAGTCCCAACATCCTTTTAGATCTATCACGATAGATCTGGATCCCCAGAATGTAGTTGGCATCGCCCAGGTCCTTCATGGAGAACCTCTGTGACAAGAATCCTTTGACTGACTGTAGCATAGGAATATCATTTCCTATTAGGAGAATGTCATCGACGTACAAGACGAGGAATACGACATTTCTCCCTACAATCTTACTGTAAATGCATGGTTCATCTGGGTTTTTGACAAAGTCGAATTCTTTGACAGTATCATCAAAGCAGATGTTCCAACTCCGCGATGCCTGCTTAAGTCCATAGATGGACTTGAGCAACTTGCACACTTTACCGCTGCTCCCACTCTGATTGAATCCCTCTGGCTGATCCATATAGACGCACTCTTCCAAATTTCCATTTAGGAAAGCCGTCTTAACGCCCATCTGCCAGATCTCATAATCGTGGAAGGCAGCAATGGCAAGAAGGATCCGAATGGATTTAAGCATGGCTACCGGAGAAAAAGTCTCGTCATAGTCCAAACCATGTCTTTGACGAAAACCCTTTGCAACGAGCCTAGCTTTATAGGTTTCAACCTGCCCATCTACACCAATCTTCTTTCTGAAGATCCATTTGCAGCCTACGGGTTTTACCCCTTCTGGAGCAAAGTCCAAAGTCCAAACTTTGTTGGTGTACATGGACTCCATCTCGGTCCGCATTGCATCCAGCCATTTTACCGAGTCACCGCTCTGAATGGCTTGCTGGAAGCTAGTAGGCTCATCATAATCTATGATGCAATCCTCTCTATCCCCGTCTATGAGAAAACCGTAGTATCTCTCGGGCGGATGAGACTGCCTACTACTCCTGCGGAGCGGCGTAGGAATGTCCGGTTCCCCTGAACCTTCTGGTTCTACTAAGGTTTCAGTAATAGCTTGCGGTTCTGGAATTTCATCCAGTTCTATTGCGCTCCCACTTATCTGATTTTCTAAAAACTCAGTTTCCAAGAAGCGGGCATGACGAGAAACAAGGACTTTTTGCTCCTCTGCGTAATAGAAAAGATACCCCTTGGAGTTCTTTGGGTATCCCACAAACTTGCACTGTACTGAGCGTGCCTCGAGCTTGTCTGCATGCTGCTTTTTTACAAAAGCCGGACATCCCCATGTCTTAAAGGATTTAAGACAGGGTTTCTTCCCACTCCACATCTGATATGGTGTGGTAGGCACTGTCTTAGTAGGAACTTGGTTCAAGAGATGTGCAGCTGTTTCCAGTGCATAACCCCAGAAAGATCGCGGCAACTCAGCCTTACTCATCATGGAACGAACCATATCTAATAGGGTTCGATTCCTTCTTTCCGATACACCGTTGTGTTGTGGTGTGTATGGAGGAGTACGCTAAGAGAGAATTCCATTCTCTTTTAAGTAGTCCAGAAACTCGGCACTCAAGTATTCACCACCTCGATCCGATCTTAGGATCTTGATACTTTTGCCTGTTTGTTTTTCTACTTCATTCTTATATTCCCGAAATTTCTCAAAGGCCTCGGATTTGTGTTTCATTAAGAAGACATGTCCATATCTAGAGAAATCATCTGTGAAAGTAATGAAGTATGAATAACCGCTTCGCGCATGTGTAGACATTGGACCACACACGTCACTGTGTATAAGTCCCAAGAGCTCGCTCGCTCTTACTCTGTGTCCAGTGAACGGAGTCTTTGTCATCTTTCCCATGAGACAAGATTCACAAGTGGCATAAGACTGGTACTCGAACGGATCCAAGTATCCTTCTTTATGTAACTTAGTCAACCGTGTCTCATTGATGTGACCCAGTCTACAATGCCATAAGAAAGCCTGATTTAATTCTGGAGACTTTCTTTTAAGTGTGTTCTGGACACTGAATATCTGAGCTTGATTCAATACGTATATACCGTTATTTAATGTACCTGACCCAATCAGTGCTTGATTTAGGTGGATGTTTACTACATCGCTTACAAAAGCAAAATCATATCCTTTCTTAGAAAGTAAGGATACAGATATGATATTGCAAGTCGCAACTGGTACATACAAACAGTCACGCAGAATCAATATCTGCCCAGTTGTCAGTCCTAGGTGATATTCCCCTACGGATACAGCATCCATGCTCATTCCGTTAGCAACCCTGAGAGTCATATCACCTTTCCTGATAACCCTACGGTTTCTCAGACCCTGTAACGAATTACAGATATGAGATCCTGATCCGGTATCCAATACCCAGGAAGTAGGGTTAACTGACAAACAGTTCTCAATTACAAACACACTCGAAGCCGAAGCCACAACATGCTTCGAATTCTGGCTACTGGCTTTACAAGCCCTGCAATCTTTCTGCCATAGTTCATTCCCGTTACAATAGGAACGTCCCTCTTTTACTATATCCAGTCCTGAAACTTTTGCCCTTGTTTTTCCTTTTTCTTCCCTGGTTTCTTTCAGGGGATAAGCAGAGGGCAGGGACTGTAGAATTAGGTCAGTACTTGACCCATTCTCCAACGTGGTCTCCAGGTCCGTGAGCTCAATATAGCTGGTCTCTGTAAGGACGTTGCCCCTTACAGATGACCCGACTGCCAACCTCGCTTGAAGCAATTCGTTCGAGGTCTCATATCTTGCGATACGAGATTGCTCTCCATATAAAACTTTGTTATGGAGGAAGATAGAAACTGAGTCCATCTTCTCGTGCTGCCTCTGGTTTGTACCATCAACTGAGGCTAACACGAGGCACTTGGCTTTCGCACAATCCTTTTCCGATGTCCTGCGGATGTGAACATCCATGACAGGGGAAACTGGACCTGAGACAGCAGGGTTTTGATTAGTTAAGAGGTGTCCCAGCTTGTCATGGGCAATGGACATCTGGACAGACCTTTGCCAGTCATAACAGTCAGGTTCAGTCATGTTTTTATCTAGATGTAACCTAGGCGTGGTCACAGGGTCGCTGCAATTAAGAGAGAGAAGAAAAAACACTCAGCATGATGCTCTTGAAAGTTTAGAGTGGTTTTTAGTTTGTCTAAACAGGATGGCTCCCACTGTTTCTCGAATCCCTCCTCAAACCATAAAGGAAGAATTAGTCGGGATCAATCCCACCGCACAATACTTGCTTAACCGTTCAGCCAGGCCGGTGTCGGTACTTCGAGGGAGGTTTTCCAACGCTTTCGCGAAGTTCCTTAATTAAAGAACCTCTTTTCCCTGGGGGCGTAGCCCCGCTAACACCTTTCTAGGCACCTACTAGGTTTATAGCATTGATCGTTTAGTGAGAAATTTCCCGAGGAGTAGCATATACTCACAGTAGGATCGGGATCCAAATATTATCGCGTGACGAAACTGAAGGAATCCTACCAGAATCATCACACTCCAAATGGTATGCAAATCTAGCAAGTTTCAGTACTTATGAAACTCCCGATGTGGGTTTTTGCCCCATGCACTTATGACCTTGACTAAGGCCAACAAATCATAAGTCACATGTCAAGTTTTACCCGTCGTTGTCCAGGTTAATTTGAACCCATCCGTATATACCCTTGACTAAGGCCAACAAGGTAATACGACTGTCCCAAACCAACGCATCTATCTATGCAACATATGAATGTCCACCAGCTACCAATCACTGTGCCTTGACTAAGGCCAACAAACACAGCTTGAATACTGTTGAATATTCATATGAAACGACGGAGGGCTACGAATAGTTTTGGCGAAACCATGAACGTAGTGAACTTGATTTAGTCGATGGAACGAGATAGCTTTTCAATGGAGTGGCTCAAACTCCGCATTTTAAAAGTTTGTTTTTGAAAAGAACCGAGTGGTTTTTCGAAAGTGTTCCAACGACTTATACTTGGTTTATTTTCTTGCATTAGTTCTTTTAATGCATGTTTTGCTTGCATTAGTTCTTTTAATGCGTGATATTCTTGCATTAGTTCTTTTAATGCGTCCCATCATTTAATCCTACCATTGCAGAAAACAACCAAAATATGACGTACGCTTATGCCATTCGCATTCGCCACGGGGCCCCGTCATTACCCGTTAGGTTACTTAGCTAACGACAGAGCGGGGGCTGGGCTAGCGCGGCTGTAAAACATAAGCAACGCCTAAATAATATCATATATAGATATACTGCAATGATAAACATTTCAGATCACAGATGAATACATTGGATATACTAGGAATCTGTAATTCGTATAACGAAAACAGATTACACGGTCGCGGTGAATAGCCAAAACCCCACCCAAGACCCCTACGGGTGCGGCAAACTACCCGCCAAGTACCCGAAGCGTAGTAACCTCCCTCATCTCCATGAGTAGGCTACTCGACACTTCGGCATACCCGGTAGTTTGTGCACCCCCTCCATGGGTCTATCCTAGGAGCAAAAAACAGTAAAAAGAAATTATACAATGACGGCTACAACCCCGACCCGGTTGTGCGGCCATACAAATAATTATTACATCAATTTACAAATTTACATGAATTGAAAGATAAGAAAATTCTCGTCTCACAACCCCCGGCTATTCACCCGCGACAATCCAACATATTCATATACACATTCCATCAACATTACAGATCACAGATTTGTATAACCCCCACTAATCGACATATAGCGATTAGTAGACGTTCAATACAAATATCACATTACAGAAAAACCCGTTAGCTTAAGTCTTTTAGAAGTTCGATAAAAAATACGGATTTTCAGGACCCCAAAGTAAAATTTTCGTTCTGGAAAATCTGGGTTGAAAATATATATACAAAAAATCCCAAAATACCCCCACTAGTAAACTGCAAAAAAGAAAACCCCTGACCGAGTCAACTCGGCCGTGTTTACGCGGCGGGAGCGTGCTCCCGCCGCGGAAACGCGGCGCTTTGATCGAGTCAGGGGCCCAAAATTTTGCAGTTTCTTTAAAAAAGCCTGAGTCGATTTTAGGTGTATTTCAAAAAGGTTTTCCAGCACTTTTAAAATCGACAGAAAGTTTAAAATTCCGGGGTTCGTTTCGGGACTTTTTCGTTGATCGATCTTCTAGTTACTTACTAACATGTTAGATAGAGTTTAACTAGGCTCTGATACCACTGTAACTCCATGCTACCTCTCCCGGTACTTTCGGAAATGCGGAATTTGGTAAAAAACGATTTTCTTAAAGATGGTAACAAGGACCTAAAACCCGGATCTTGGTTAAACATCTATCTAACAACCTAACTATGAGTTTCTAGCTACTCGGTTAGGGGGTTAAACCTTGCTTGTCTTGAACTCCTTCGTCTTCAAACTCCGATGGTGGTCCGATTGGCTTCTTCTCGTCGTCTCCGTACGCCGAAGATAGATCCACCTGAAAGCTCCAACCTTTAGCTCCTTCTTCGTTCTTTGAAGAAACTAGTTCACTTGGTTTGCTAAACCTAGTGAACTAGAATGAGTAGAGAAGAATTAGAATGGGATTTTATCTATGGTTCTTGATTCTCAACTCATGAGAGATATGAACCATAGAGTAAAGAGAGGGAGCAAGAGCAAGAGGGTGAGAGCAAAAATGGAGAGCTCAAGAACAAGAGAGAGAATGAGCAAGAAAGAATGAGGCTCTCTTTTGTCTTTCACCCTCTCATAATCCAAAGCAATCATAACTCATCATACTAACAAAAGTCTTATGTGATGGTTTGAAGCAACCATAACCATATCATTTCATGCACTCATTTTACACAAATGAGCAAGCAAGAAAAAGTCTTTGCCATGAAATGATGGCTATGGTTATCATGATGGTCAACTAGTCAAGCCTAGTCAACCGGTCAACAAAGTCAACAAGTCAACAAAAGTCAACAAGTCAACAAAGTCAACAAGTCAACAAAAGTCAACAAGTCAACAAAGTCAACAACCATATCACCATAATACTTAATTAATATAATGGTTAATCACATATCATATTCTCATTAGGGTTGAGCAAAAAGTCAAATAGTCAACGGTCAACTGTCAACAACCATAATAAGAATCCGCTGCCTCTGCCTCCCTGTCAACTGTGCATACACACCCGCATCCGCGTTCCGAGGAACACGAATGCACACTAGATAAATCCAATCCCAAAAGGTACACTAGGATCTGGCTTAAACCAAAACCCGCTAGTGTAAACTGTCCGGACACTATACGTGCACAAGTGCACGGATGTGACCGAACCCTGTCGCAAAACCATGCGACCTGTCGCAATACCATGCGACCTCTACTCTTTTGCCTAAAGGCGAAAAGCTTTCTGTGTGGGACTCTAAAGACTCGACACTACGCTGGCAGTGGGTTTAACCACAGACCGCAAGCGGCACTAGCTGTGCGTAACGGTCCCCAGGTAGTGCCGACAAGAAGACCGACGAGGCGAAACCCATCTGAACTCCTACTGAGCCTGAGTGTGACATTCTCCGTACAGTCCGGTCTGTTCGTCTGATACATCGCATGGCGGGCCTAGGGGGCGGTAAACGTCAGTCCCCCAATAGCGGTACAAGTCGTGCCGGAGCGAAGCCCAAAACACCCTGAGATAACACTGGAAACCTACCAGTATATCTCGTTTGCCCTGGCCAGGGACTACTCGTGTAATGGCTCTCCTAGACACAGCGCGATGTCAACCCCCAATACCGGGAGAGACGAATCCTGTCTAACCGTCACTGCCTCCAAGTGCTTCGGGACTGCACCCAACCACTACCTGTTTGCACGACTCCTTTGAGCCGTGGTAGGGTAGTGATCAAAGTACAGTGGGAACACACTCGAGGCGAAGTGACAGTGTCAAATCAGCGGACTAAGCTGTACTCATGTCACCTGGGAACTGATAACTGACGATAGGTATAATACCAACTAGTCAGTTCCCGACGAGTCCTGTCCAGTGTACCCGTAACCTAACGAGCACCCGCATACTATCTCAAGTACGACGTACTGACGGCTGTGGGACAGACCGTCTCCCACACTGGGATGAGAAGCGTATGCGCTGGTCTACTCCGGAGTATCGATGCCCTGTCTCGATAGTCCTGCGACCAGGGACCTGCATAAGGATGTGCTTATAGATTACCCAGCCCCACTAGTGTGACGGCCATCACATCGCTGGTAATCAAGCAAAGATCCTAAGGGCTCTACTAATGTGTATAGGCGATATACAAAAATAAACACATGTACACATTGAAGTAGAAACAAACCAAGTAGCATACTACTATTTTGAGCAAGATTGTCAATACAAGGTGAATATCCCAAGCTTCCATTAAGTAATATACATACTAGTATGATACAGTAATGGCCTCTAGGGCATATACACTAACAATATGTGCGGGACCGGGGATAATGAGATATGAGATACCATATTCTATTCTCGCGATATTTGATATCAGCCGGGTCATCGGATCAAGTGTTGATTCAATGAATCGGTACGGATAAATATTAGTCGGTTATATGCGATATAGCCGGATTGTCGGATCAAGTGTTGATTCGATAATTTAATGTATAATAATATATATGATATATTAAATTATATTAACTAATATTAGCTCCCTAAAAGATTCTTTTTCTCACTCGAGTAATACATTGATATATATGCGATATATGTTAAATGTATTATTTTATTTTGTTACGATAAATATTATATATGTGATATATAATATTGTAACATGATATGATAACTAATGCAACATGTTTAGTGGAGATTAAACATGGTTAGGGTTTGATTAGGGTTAAGCTTTTCTAGATGTTTCTAGAAGCTTTCTTTTTGTTTTGTGCAAAGATATTTTTGCATGATATTTCTTAACCCAACCACACCCCTTAACCCTAGTTCAATCTCTACAAAGGTTACCCAACCATGGTTTCATAAATGATTATGATAACTTTTTATTATTCATCACAAATGAAATCTATCATCTTCTTCCTTGAACTTTTCATGGAAAAAGCTTACTAGCTTTTTTCCAAGTGATGAATATGAGTGAGAATGAGAAAATAAAAGAGAGAGAAAATCCTACTTCATCATCCTCATCTATCCTTGCCATTTAGATGAGGGTGTTCACATCATTTCATGAGTGATAGCTTGTGTTAACGAAACTTCAAGGTATATCATCTATGTTATCGAAGATCGGAAGCAAGGTTGCATCATTCTCTTCGTGAAGCCTCTCGAGAGTCCAGAACACGATGATCGCAGCGAAGGGACCTCAACACGGAGCTTAAGAAGTGAAAGACCGGATCTACAAAGTTTGTAATCCCTCTCACTTAGTGTTAAAGAGTTTAACATGCTTGTTTTCGCCTAAACCCTAGTTTAAAGATCCGGCTTCGGGTTGTTCGGCACGGCTAATTTTTTAATCGGGCATGGTTGATGCCTCGTAGACACTTGTGCGCGTGCCTAGCAACCCTACAGTGGTATCAAAGCCTAGCTAGAGCTTTAGGCGAAGTCTAGACAAAATTTAAAGTCCGATCGAACCCGAAAACCCCGACACGAACCCTTCTCTGTACATTTTTCAAAAATGTGGTTTTTCTGAATTAAAAATGCTCAGAAAATTAAGCAGGAAAAACTAAGAATTACTTTGAATTACGGACCTCTAACTCAAAAATTTGACCGCGGAACTGCGGCCAAACCAAGGGTTTTGCGGCGGTTCCGCGGCCAAAATTTGGACTTGGTCCCTGGAATTTCACTTAATTATTCTTAGGTCCTTTCTTGTTATTTTTTTCTGGGAATATTTTAATTCCACTCAAGTGTTGAGTTTTCTAGGGTTGTATTGGGGAATCGTTGATTCGATCAGATAATTTAACTTTGTTTAGTTTTGTCCGGATAATTTTTAGAAACTGTTAAAAAGTTTGAACGGATATCAATAACTCACTTTTTCCCCTGTCGGAAAATTTTTCAAAAGTTGGATTTTTTCTTGTGTTTAAGAACGTTCTAAGTCGTGCAAGTAACGTGGTGGACCCTCTAGAAGACAACAAACCTTAACTCGATTATGTGACCGTCTTGAACTGCCTCTGAACCTTAGGGTTTGTGGCAGTACGGCGTGCCACATGTGAGGCGTTGGCTTGACCCTTCTACGGCTGGACCATTGGTATTGTGGCATGTGATGGATGTTTTTAAACTGATTTCAAGTGTTAAGATATATTGGGGAAATCTTGGGTGTTTGATTATTCGATCGGAAAGTTTAACATTGTCTATTTATCTGGAATGTGATACAATATTTGGAATCCACAGGTAGTTATGAGATAACTAATTTGAATGTTATAAATCTAGCTGTTTAGTCTCAGATGATCGGTTGCCACAGAATTTTGATGTAATCAAAAGTCCGTCGCAATCACGTAGCGTACGCGGATACTCGCCGGGTAAACTTAACAGACAGCCACGCCCCATAGCCCCGACCAAGTGACTGTAGGAGAACCCCTTCGCCAAAAGCATCCGTTCGGGTGCTCGCGGCAGCGGTGTTCCGCCTTAGTGCACTTTGTCGAAGGCATCGGGGGTGCGGCCGTCTACTAAAGTTTGCGACGAGCATTCGATCAGGATGTCGGGAATCTTGTTGAATTGCCCGACTTGATATTGAAAAGAGTTTTCGATAATGAGACTAAAATGCGGTGTTTATGATTGTTAGGCATGCGATGTCTAAGGAATTCATTTGGTTAGGCATGCGATGTCTAAGGAGGTTGCGGATTCCAACTGTTGTAGTTTTACACTTTCTTTTCTGTGACCGTAAGTGTAGTATGTAGTTGTATTGCCGGTTTTCGTTGCTATACATCGACGACAATCGGTGTATGCATACTTACTTACGTTGATGACATGTGATGTTATGTGTTGCTGTGATATGTTATATTGGATCGTCGTGTGTGAATAGCCGGGGGTTTTATGTGAGATGAGAGTTTTTCTTTTTCATTCATGTAAAAAAACCTTGTATGTAATATTCTTTTATTGAGGCACTTCCAGGTTGCGGAAGATGTCACCGTTGATGTATATTATTTACTTTTCCGCATTAGGTAGACCCAAGGCGGGGAGCACAAGTAACCGGGTTCTAGGGTCCAGTGGGAGACCATCTCGAGGAGTCGAGACCGGGTCTCCTAACCCTAGAATTGGCAGTGTTACTTGCCGCTCTCGTAGGGGTCTAGGGATGTGGGTTTGGCTATTCATCGTGACCATGGAATCCGTGTTTTATACAGGCTCGTATTGAAAACACGGACGTCCTAGTATATCCAATATTTCATATATGTTCTTCTGCTGCAATGTTCTGTGATGAGATCATATTACTGCCTGAGACGAATGTTTATATTATATATATGAGATATATGTTATATTGCAGATTTCGTTTCAAATGTGATGTTTGCATAGCATAATAAAATGGGACTTCATTAACGAGATTAATGAAACTAAAAGAAACCTAAGATGTTGTAGAAACTTGTTTAAAAACTGGTAGCTCTAGTTCTTGCTTTGCATAGCGGTGTTCCTTGTTGAACATCCAGCACCTTATTCGATAAGGAAAGAGCCGAGATCCCTTCACTAGGAGTGACCTCTTTAGTGAAACTAGCATATGCTACAAACTCGATTTGTCTTTTGATTGCTTCTATAGTTCTTGCGTTGCATAGTGGTATTTGTGAAATATCCTGCACCTTATTCGATGAGGAAAGGGCCGACGATCCCTTCACCGGGAGTGACCCCTTTAGCCAAACTAGAAAAGCCTAAAAAACACTCCATTTAAAAATCACTCGATTCTACAATGATATCAAGTTCATTACGCAAAGGGTTTTCTTAAAAACCTGTCGTAGCCCTCCGTCATTTCAGATAAGGATTGTTTAGTATTCGTGCTGTGTTTGTTGGCCTTTGTCAAGGCGTAGTGTGCGGTAGCTGAATAGTACTTATCTGCTTATGCATATGATGCAGATTGGATTAGGGTAGTCGTGCGACCTTGTTGGCCTTTGTCAAGGGCCGTGCGGGTGGGTTTAATTCAATCAAGAAATGACGGGTTGAACTTGACTAGCAGGCTATGGTTTGTTAGCCTTTGTCAAGGTCATAGGACGCTAGGGGTAAAATATTATCGGGAATTTCAAGTGTTGAAATTTGCAATGAGATTGCATACCTTCTATGAGATAGTTGGATCTCGATACCCGCTGCGAGTAAGAGTTACCCCTGGGAGAGTTTTACACATTACAATTAGCCGATCAAGTAGGTGTCTAGAAAGGTGTTAACAGGGTTAAGCCTCTGGGAAAACGAGGTTTACTTTAATTAGGTTCGTGCGAAAGCACTGGGGACCTCCCTCAAAGTACCGACACTGGCCTGGCAGAAAGATTGGAGAACTTGTAGCGTGTAATTAATCCCGGCTAGTCTTTACTTTTAGGGTTTGAAGGAAGATTTGATTAAAACAGTGGGAGACATCCTGATTAGATATATTAGATAACCAATCTAATCTTGCAAGAGCATACGCTGAGTGTTTTCTTCTCTCTCTCTCCAGGTAGCGACCATATCACGCCTTAATCAAGATAATAATACGGATGTATTGACCGAACCCGCTTGTTATACTGAGCTGGGGAACGTAGGTCCCGCTCCAACTTATAATTGTTATAAGACAGAGCAGGAAATTGGGGAATACCAGATTTCCCGTGCCGCCCAAATGAAGAAAGTGCATGTTGATGCATCATATTCGGGTGTGTTCATTACAGAGAACTGTTTCTCAGTATACTTTACGTCCTGGGTATTTGATACCGGATCAGGATCCCGCATATGTAATCTTTTATATGGGCTACAGAAAGGTAGTGAACTGAGAACGGGTGATAAGTTTCATGAGATAGAAACGGTGCAAGTGTTGCAGCCAAGTCTGTTGGTCACTATCACCCTGTATTACCAGAATACATTGATTCTGAACGAATGTTATTAGATACCAAACCTGATATACAACATCATATCACTCTCTTTATTAGTAAAGAAATGATAAAATTTTGTATTGTTGGATAATGTTTTGAACATTTCCTATATCAAGAGTTGATCGGTTCAGCTACGTTATCTAAAAGCATTGATGTTCTAAATCAAACTACAGTTCTTAGTATACGGAAGACACTCAAGAGGAAGAGTTCAGAAATGAACAAATTCTTCTTGAGGTATTGTAGACTAGGTCATATCAATGCGACCCGACTGGCTGAAGTTACATATAGATGCATATTTAAATTAGTTTGAATTTACATCTTGTGAAACTTGCCGGTCATGTCACAAAGATAAGATGACCATAGTTCCGTTTATTGGAAACAGAGAAAGAGTTAGTGAACTCTTAGGATTGATACATGCTGATGTATGAAGGTCCCCTGTCTACACATGCCAAGACCGGTTCTTTGTACTTCATTACATTCTCTGATGATCTCTCAAGGCTCAGACACATGTTTTTGTTGAAACACAAGTCCGAAGCTTTTGAGATATTCACAGAATATAAGTTAGAAGTAGAGAACCAAAATACGGGTATAAGTATTATGTCCTTTGATGAGATCAAGGAGGAGAATTCTTGAGCACGGAATTCCTGGACTTTTCTAAAGGTGAATGAGATTCTCTCTCAGCATTATTCATCCGTATACACCATAGCACGATGGTATATCGGGGCGGAGCAATAGCACCCTATGTGATATGGTGCGCTCTATGATGAGTACTACTGAGTTTCCTATTTCCTTTTGGGAGTTATGCACTTGAGAAGCTGCATACCTATTGAATAGGGTTCAAATCAAATCAGTAGCCTACCACTTCATATGTGATATGGAAAGGGAAGAGCCCATATCTTAAGATTGTTAAGATTTGGGGTGGTCCGTCCTATGTCTAAAAGCAAAATCCGGACATGCTCGAGGCAAGGTCTGTTATGTAGAACTGGAAAGGTTCCAGCTATACAAACTGCAGCTGATAATTTGGTAGAACCAAAGGATTCAATAGTTTCCAATGAACCTCAGCCTCTCCGCCGATCTAGTAGGGTTCCTCACCCACCTGAGAGATACTTTGGTTTCTCTATGACAGTGGGAGCGAGGGTTGCATCATGAGATGATAACCCAACTAGTTTCGAACTGGCCATCAGGAGTGTGACTCTGTAAGAATGGCTGGATGTTTATCGATCTGAGATGGAATCCTTATACACCAACAAAGTATGGACTTTGGTTGCTTTATCTGAAAGGTTAAATCCCCATCAGGAGCGAGTATATCTTGAGAAGAATACTGGGTGTACATGGAAAAGTTGAGACTTTCAAAGCTATACTTAAGTCCATCCAGATCCTACTTGCCACGGCTACATACCATGACTACGATATCTGGCGGTTGGGTGTCATGACTGCTTTTCTAAATGATGTTTTGGAAGAGAGCGTCTATAAGTACACAGCCAGAGAGCTTCGTAGACAGTGGGAGCAGCGGAAACGTGTGCAAGATGTTTTATGTGATAAAACAGGCATCGCGGAGTTGGAACATCTGTTTTGATGTGGTAGTCAAAGAGTTTGACTTCATCAAAATTGTAGATGAACCTAGTATATACAAAAAGGTAGTAGGGAGTATGGTGGTGATCCTCGTAGAGTACATGGATGACATACTCTTGATAGGGAAGGAGTTTCCTATGCTACGCTCGGTCAATCTCCGCTTATCACAACGATTCTCCATATAGGATCAAAGTGATACCTTCTAAATCCTGGGTTTTTTTATCTATGAGATAGATCTAATTGGATGTTAGGATTCTCACTAGTTGTAGTGAGATGGTATCAATTGATCCTGGGGAGAATCATTGGAAAGGTTCCAGGGTGATAAGAACGACTGAATGTCAGTCGCAGGCATTGTCTTTACCCTCAGTGGAGGGACGGTATGTTGGAAGAGTTCCAAGCTAGATACCGTGACATACTAGACGATTAAAGGCAAGATACATCGTTACCAAGGATGCTACCAAAGAGGCGGTCTGGATATATATAAGTTCATGAGATGAACTTCGTTCCTACCATTGTGTGACAATGGAGTTGTGGCTTTAGCCGATGAACTACCGTCCCATCAGAAATCCAGATATAATTCTTAGGCAGTATCACCTGATCATGGAGATGGTTGATCTCCAGGGAGATCGAGGTTAGGAGAGTAGACACAGAAGACAACAGCGCGGATCCACTCACAAAGGCCTTTTTCCCAGTAGAGACTTTTATGGGATGGTTGAGTATGAGATACTTCAACCACAGCTGATTGTTGGGTATGTGACACCACAACAGATGGCCCTAGTGCAAGTGGGAGATAGGAACAGTTATAGGATGTACTCGTCGAGAACTCCCAGATGGTATTATACCTCAAGTCAGATGGCAGTTCTCCGGTGACACTGATACAGAGTAGTCTGTTGACCCGAGATCGTCATAGAGTCTTGTGTGATTCCCACTGTGCTTTGATTTCCATCATACCACGTCCAAGAGGGCATGCAAAAAGGTGGCTTTTGGGTACAGTCCCGAATCACATGGAGGCAATGAGCGATAGGAGGGGATTCGTCTCGCCCGGTATAGGGAGTTGATGTTGTTCTGTGTTCGATTGGCTATAACCGGAAATCTCTGGCCAGGGTTGCTGAGATTTACTGGTATGTGTTATCAGTAGTTTCTCGAACTGTTATAGACCTCATATCGACACGACTTATCAAGCTACTGGGGTCTGACGTTTACCACCCCTAGGCGAGATATGCGACATATCAGACGACGAGACCGGACTGTACGGGAGTGTTACTGATTGGATTCACAGGAGAAGTTACAGGCTTGCTTGTTGATCTTCTGAGCGCTCAATACCTGGGTAGCTGTTACGTTTAGCTGACCGCTTGCAGCTTGTAGGTGTTTGATATGATCATCACCTACTGCCGGCGTATTGACGATTCTTTAGAATCCTACACAGAGGTTTCTTGGCTCAGGCAAAATGGAGTAGGGGCACGTATGTGATATGTGCGGGACCGAGGATAAAGCGATATGAGATACCGTATTCTATTCTCGCGATATTTGATATCAGCCGGGTCATCGGATCAAGTGTTGATTCGATGGATCGGTACGGATAAATATTAGTCGGTTATATGCGATATAGCCGGATTGTCGGATCAAGTGTTGATTCGATAATTTAATGTATAATAATATATATGATATATTAAATTACATTAACTATTATTAGCTCACTAAAAGATTCTTTTTCTCACTCGAGTAATACATTGATATATATGCGATATATATTAAATGTATTATTTTATTTTGTTACGATGAATATTATATATATGATATATAATATTGTAACATGATATGATAACTAATGCAACATGTTTAGTGGAGATTAAACATGGTTAGGGTTTGATTAAGGTTAAGCTTTTCTAGATGTTTCTAGAAGCTTTCTTTTTGTTTTGTGCAAAGATATTTTTGCATGATATTTCTTAACCCAATCACACCCCTTAACCCTATTTCAATCTCTACAAAGGTTACTCAACCATGGTTGCATAAATGATTATGATAACTTTTTATTATTCATCACAAATGAAATCTATCATCTTCTTCCTTGAAATTTTCATGGAAAAAGCTTACTAGCTTTTTTCCAAGTGATGAATATGAGTGAGAATGAGAAAATAAAAGAGAGAAAAAATCCTACTTCATCATCCCTATCTATCCTTGACATTTAGATGAGGGTGTTCACATCATTTCATGAGTGATAGCTTGTGTTAACAAAACTTCAAGGTAGATCATCTATGTTATCGAAGATCGGAAGCAAGGTTGCATCATTCTCTTCATGAAGCCTCTCGAGAGTCCAGAACACGATGATCGCAGCGAAGGGACCTCAACACGGAGCTTAAGAAGTGAAGGACCGGATCTACAAAGGTTGTAATCCCTCTCACTTAGTGTTAAAGAGTTTAACATGCTTGTTTTCGCCTAAACCCTAGTTTAAAGATCCGGCTTCGGGTTGTTCGGCACGGCTAATTTTTTAATCGGGCATGGTTGATGCCTCGCAGACACTTGTGCGCGTGCCTAGCAACCCTACAATAATATACAAACTGGCAGTGACGGCTGTCCACATGTCGGACGCTCGTCCCGCAATATCAAATGTACAAATAAAACTAAACTGTACTAAAATTGCACCATAGCTATCCACCACGACGATTCAACCACAACACGGCACAATACAGAACATCAACGTGAATATCACGTTCGCAAACCCGTCTACAAAAACTATAGCAATTAGAAAAGTTGTACCGATCTAATGACATTCAAGGTCGCAGATAGTAATGTAAGTACTGATAAACATTTAAACAGTGCTAAATTATCGACTTCGAAACACCCCGAATTGCCCCTGAACAACAGATAACATAATATCCAAAATGGGCAAAACTAGCAATACCACTGAACCAACATTCCAGAGACTAAACAACACCCAAAATACGAAGCCCAAATTCTTTATTGTGGCCGGCCTCCTCGGTTTTTCAGCCAATGTGCTCGGGTCAAATTGCATGGAATGGGTTCGTGTTTGGGGTATGTTCTAGTGGTCATATAAGAAGTCTTTCGCAGTTGCTAAAAATTTTTTAAGACTTTAAAATTTGACATGGACTGGAATCTACAGTGCACAGTTTTAGGATTGTTTCGATTTCGATACATTAACATTGTCTAAACTAGCTAGTTAAGGGTTTAAAGGCTGGCTCTGATACCATGTTGGGTTACGGCAGCACCCCGGTCATCAAACCGTGGCCAAATGTGGAACAAAAATTTACTGAACTGGCTCTACCATTACCCGATGCCTGGATCTACCTTAAACCCTAAACTAGCAAGCTATATATAAGAAGTTAGATGGTTATACCGAGTTGATCCGTGTCTTTCGGTCTTCAACCATCATCTCCAAGCTCTTAGTTTCTCCTTAATCGAGTTTGGTTGCCGGTCTTCTTCCATCTACGACGATCAACCTGAGAGAAACGGCGCAAGATTCAGCCTCGCGAAATGAGACAACCGACGCTCTAAGGTTGCTAGCAATGGAGAGTGGAGGTGTAAGAATATGTCACTATATTTTTCTCTCATCATAATTGCTCAAGGGAGCAACCATAGAAGATGAAGAAGGTGAGAAAACAATGGCATGAGCATTACAAGAATGGCTAAGTTTTGAAGTGAGGGGTGAATGAAAGAGCTAGCAAGTGAATAAAAATGACCAACTCCACACAAGAGTTGTGGCTGCCCCTCTCTCTCTCTCTCATGCACCAAAATATCTCATATCAATATCCAAATAAACAATTCCAAGCCATACCTATGACCCATGCTCATGCCACCTCACTCCTCCACCTTATTTGTGAAACAAATGAATTTCCAAAAATGAAAAATCATACAAATGAGGTGTCCACTTCTAGAAGCTATTCCGTATAATTATGGAATACTTCCCGGTACATGTATCGAAATACATATACGCGTATTCGTACAAAAATTCGAATAGCCAAGAGAGAAAATGAATAGTGAACAATAATACTAGAATACATATCTATAAATACATATATAAATTATTAAATAAAAACTTGATTTAATAATTCGGCTTAATCCTAAGCCGCTAGTATTATCAACCGTCCGATTAAAGTCTGTGCAGCCTGTACACATATTTAATCGGACACCTGTATGTACCTGTTAGTTATATGTATGCCCTAGAGACCATTACTGTACAAGGGATGTATATTTTAGTGGATGCTTGGATATATATAGGAAGGACTTTCTTACTCGATATGATAGTATGCTATCTAGTTACTCTTTGTCTTAACATGTTGACTTGTATACGTGATGCTGTCTTGCTCTCACTTGTTAATAAATTCCTTAGGATGTGTACTTGACTATCAGGACTATGATGGAGATCATACTAGTGGGGCCAAGGGTAGTCCACAAGTACATCCTATAATTGTTCCTAGTCGTGGGAGTATCGAGACAGGGCATCGATATTCCAGAGTACACTAGCGTATACGCTTCTCGACCCATGTGATGGGCGATGGATGATCCCATATCCATTGGTGTTTGACATCAGAAAAGGTATACGGGTGCTCAGTGGAGACTGGGTATACTTAACGGACTCACCGAGAACTCCTAGATGTTATTATACCTATTGTCGGATAGCAGTTCTCTGATGACACTGGTACAGGTTAGTCTGTAGACCCGAGATCGTCATAGAGTCTTGTGTGATTCCCACTGTGCTTTGATTTCCACCATACCATGGTCAAGAGATCATGCAAAAAGGTGGTTTTTGGGTACAGTCCCGAATCACATGGAGGCAATGAGCTATACGAGGGGTTTCGTCTCTTCCGGTATTGGGAGTTGATATTGTGCTATGCTCGATTGGCCATAACAGGAAATCCCTGGCTAGGATTGCTGAGATCTATTGGTAAGTGTTATCAGTAGTTTCTCGAACCGTTATATACCTTGCATCGGCATTACTTATCAAGCTATTGGGGTCTTACGTTATACCACCCCAGGCTGTGATATGCGACATATCAGACGAAAAGACCGGACTATACGGTAGTGTTACTGATTTGATTCGCAGAAGTACGAGCAGGTTTGCTTGTTGATCTTTTGATCGCTCAATACCCGGGTGGCCGTTACGTTTAGCAGACCGCTTGCGGCTTGTGGGTGTTTGATATGATCATCACCTACTGCCGGCGTATTGACGAGTCTTTAGAGTCCTACACAAAGGTTTTCTAGTTCATGCGAAATGGAGTAGGAGCATATATGCGATATGTGCGGGACCGAGATAAATGCGTTTGTGTGATATCGCATTCTATTCTCGCGATTTGTGAAATCGCCGGTTATATATGATATAGCCAAGTTATCGGATCAAGTGTTTATTTAATAAGTTGTTACATTTGATATTAGTCGGATGTATGTGATATAGCCGGATTATTAAATCAAGTGTTGATTTAGTAATTTAATGTAGAATTATATATTTGATTTATTAAATTACATTAACTAATATTAGCTCACTTAAGTATTCATTTTCTCACTTATGATACATTGATATATATGTGATATATGTTAAATGTATTGTTTTGTTTTTGCACACAAAATATATATGTGATATATATTGCTGTGTCATGCTAGTTTACACATGCAACATGTATGTATGAGACTCACACCATGCTAGGTTAAGGTTAGGGTTTTATTTGTTTTAAGTAATTCAAACAACTTGGATAATTAGTCATGGTTGAGCTTGGATGGAAGCTAGTAGAACATTGATTTAGTCCACTTGTTTGTTTTACTTAAGATATTTTTTAACCTAACCCCTTAACTCATAGATATGGTTTAGTCTCTACAATGGTTAGTGCATGACATACACTCACCATGGTTGCATTTTTAACCTCATGAGTTGTCACGACCCGAAAAGTACGGAACATGACCGGCACTTAAATTACGAAACGTCTCGAGGCGTACGTAATCTAAGTAAGCCAAAACCGAGAAATCAAAACCAAGTAAAGCAGTAGAGTGAAGGAAAAACCAATTTAAATCAAGTAGTTAGCAACATAAGCCGAAATATGCATTTTTAAAATCACAAGTCTTTATAAAAATTTCGGCAGAGTTTCCTTTGTAAAAACTGGCCCCGAACGGGGTACAACACTGATAAAGCATATATAATGAATAAAGGCATTCCCAAGCAGGAGCTAGCTCTTCGTCAATCGACGGACAAAACCACACAATACAATATAATATACAACGCCGAAAAGCGAGGTTCAACTCAGGATAAACATCCAACATCATCAAGAAAACCAGATGAAACCATAATAATACAGCGCACGACTCTAAGGTCGAAAGAATATACACTGGCCTTCTATGTCTATCAAATTATACAATGGTGGTCCTGATGCAAAAAAACCCACATACCAAAGCAATCACCCGGAAGGGACAGCGTGCCAGCAAAACCGCAACGAAACCTGTGCGGAAAAACCTGCAAGAACTGTAGCACAACGGGGGTGAGTTGCCAACTCGTGAGTAGAAAACATCTACGAGTAGAAATCGTATGTATGACACAATCCTAGATCAATACGATCAATAATATATATAACCTAAAAAGATAAGTCTGAAGCAAGAAAAAGTGGCAAGGGTAAACACCTATACATAAGTGTAATCCTATGTGCTCGTGTCAGTGCCTCAGGTAGCAACATATCATATGAATGAGGTATGAATGCATGAAAACAGAATACATGTAAATGAAGAAACTGCTTTCATAATTTAGTGAGATTTCTGTATATTTAAAACGAGGTATCATCAATGAAATCAACATAAACAGTGTCTAGCATCGACACAAAATATAAATCCCAATATCTCAGGCACCGGCTATCCGGACTGGCTTGTATCAACAAATCTCAATATCTCAATATCTCAAAATCTCAGTGTCTCAAATCTCACTATCTAGGGCTGCGTCAGTCCTGATCGGCCCCTATCATCAATCACACGACCACGAATGGTATCCTCCGGATATCCGACGCGCCAGGTAAAATCACTGGTAGGTAGTCTGCCCCTACCGGGCTCATCATCTACACCTCGATCTTCTTGCCCCGGGGTACCTTACCGGGTCCACCATGTATCCGCAGACGGTTCATCCAACTCCTCGAATCGGGTCTCGAAATCCATCTCTTAACCGAGAAAATATTATGGTGGACGACTCATACATCACGAGAAAACCACACTTTTCATTTTTAAAAAGAGAGAGAGAGAGAGAGAGAAGTTTATATATATATTGTTGCGGTTGTCTCCCAAATCCAGGAAATCTCATGAAAATCCGAAACCCAATCATCAATAGCAAGTAAACAGTGAATATCGGCATAAAACTCCATACTACTACGTAATCAATGAATACATGAATGCATCTGATATCATGCAATGAATGCAATAGTTAAACAAGCATCTGAAAGCTATAACATATTGCAACTATCAACTTAGCAAGCAATGTCAAGGAATAGTAGTTTCTAAAGTGTACGTGACATGGCAATTACCGATGAAGATGTGTGTGAGCCGGCAAGCAAGTGTATGTGGAGCATACGCATTATCGGTAATGGTGCTGGTGTCCTGACAGCATAGTTTCATAATAATTATAGATAACATGTGTATAAGCATGCAATGCGATGAAATATCATGAATATACAGAAAGCGATATGATAACAGCAACACTGAAGAAATAATCCTACCCAATGTACGAGTCATACAATTTGGTATTTAAAATACTCACAATCCTCCACTTTTGAAAACTAGTGTGACTCGAGCCCAGTCAAAAGGGTAAGGGAATCCACCTAAGTCGGAGTCGATCTATATATTTCTAGTAGTCGGTGATCTCGCCTCTACAGTATCACGTACGATACAATAAATAATATGACATTCTCGAGTCAAGAGTGCGGATCTATCCTTATAACTATCTCTCGTACGGTAAATCTATCGTATTTATCTCATTATTCATCTAATATCCTTATCATCACAAATCGTGAACAGGGGGTACTGATCTATGTCTAGCACACTACTAATATCATCGACACTAATCATGATCTGGCTACTGATCTACAGCCTCATACAATCCGGTGTCATCCATACATATCATCATATAGGAGTATATATCGCCCAAGCGGTCCATTATAATATCTTAACATATCATATCTCATATCTCGATATATAACTTATCAACTATCATAATATATCATCAACATAGTATCGTCGTCCAACGACCCGCTATGACATCAGGACATATCTCGGTCGCGCACTAAATATCTCACGGCATTATGCCCGATCAGATCGACTCATTCCCAAATATCAAATAACATTCTCGTCATCCAAGCATAGGAATACAAATATAATTATGTCCCCAATACACACAAGGAAGTCAAAGTATGCGAGTATATGTATGTGCATGTATGCAAATCTTTACCCTAGGGTTTCGGGACTAAGAAATCGACTAGAGTCCTTTCATCCATACACGCTAACACTAACCCCTAACCTCCTAAAGCTTTCTTGCTAAGGCTCATATCACATCCTAACATATAAAGGTATATATATCGTATCCCATCATATAATTCCTTAAAACTTTGCGGGGGTGCTATACGCCATCCACCCGACTTCACCTCGTAGATATAAATCTACTCACCTTGCTTCTCGTATGCCGATGCCGATGTTGGTCAAAGGAAAGGGGAGGTCCAGATTCCAGGTCGCCATCTTCATCTTCAACGTCTCGACATCTCGTGGGGTACCTACACATATAATCCAATCGCAAATGCGTATTAAAATCACATCGGAAAACCAAAACGACACGCTAAAGGCCTATAGGTTAGAACCTATGGACCACGCCTTCAAAACCACCACCAACCCTCGATATCGTCGTACAAACGTCAAGTGATCAAGGTAAAACACAGATACAACAATCCAAAATTCAAAATACGAGAAATGTTAGAAGACAGATTGCGGCCTTCTGGGTTTAGATTACAGATACTAGATCCACAGACAAAGCACGAACAAAAATAGTGGGACCCAGGCCGCAAATTGCGGCCTTCTGGGTTAAATCTGCGGCCAGGTTGAGGAGGTAGGGGCTAGGGTTTTGGGTGATGCTTCCTAGGTGCCTGCATGTATCACTGTCTTTGCTAAATAATTTTTCAGGTCCCCAAGTGTTAGAAGATTTCCAAATACCATCAAAATTTCATATTTTTTCCGATATCGGTTTCTAAATTCGGGTTTGGGGTTCTATTCTCTGGTTTCAGTCCATAATAAAATCCCTACAAGGGTTTAAGGTCACTATTAAGCCTTAATTACACATTTGGATTCAAAACAAACCCTAATCCTCAACTTAAGTTTTCAAAGTCCCCAAACTACACAATATCAATTCTAATTTATCACGGATGCTAAAGGAATGGAAATTCTACACTAATGATGGAATAATTACCTCATTTTGCACTCATGAATTCTCTACAGCGCCAAAACTCCAACTTTCTTAGTCCAAAGGGTTGCTTGAGAGCTTGTGCACACTTTTTGTGAAGTGGGAGTAGGGTTTTGGGTTTTGTTTTGGTGATGAAGTGAGGTGATTTATAAAGGGGGAGAGAGGAGGTGCTGCCATGAAGAAGGAGAAGGAGAAGAAGATGAAGTGAATGAAGTTGAGAGAATGGCCCAAGTCAAAGAAACCCCTCTCACACTCTTTTTCTCTTGCCCATACCTCCCATACTCTTTTGTTTATTCATTTTCCATTTTCCTTTTTCTTTTCTTTTCTTTTCTTCTCTTGGCAATAGTAAACCCAAAACAATAACCATCAACCCAAAAATCATGTAGTAAAAAATGTAACAAGTGTGAAAAAAATGACATGTGCACAAAATACGCTTAAAGTTAGATTAACGATTTTTAATCGTGATTAGAACAAAATTAGTGTATAATAAATCGTAAAATTTCATAATTTGCATAAATCACATAAAACACCATCTTTTTAGTAATTTCCATAATTTTCCAAATTTTTCCCAATTTATCGGTATTTAATTATACCGCCTTATTAAAATATTTAATATTTTATTATTTAATTATAAAAATTCCCAAACATAATATTTTATTTTTCTGAAATGTTACATGAGTTTCATTTTTCATCTTCTTCCTCACTTGAGAAAAGGCTTGCTAGTTTTTTCTATGTGATGAAAACTTGTGAGAAAAATAAAACTAAAGTGAGCCCACTTCTTACTTCATCATCCTCTACTATTAGCCATTTAGCTTAGGGTGTTTGCTTCACAAATTTCACCATTAGTGAAGAGATATCATGAGCTTGAGTCTTCTCGACGTAGATCATCTTCGGCCTCGAAAACATTAAGCAATGTTCGTTTCTTCATGTGAACCCTTACTAAAGTCTGGGTCTTCACAACTTGCTGTGAAGGGACTATGACATGGAGCTTTAGAAGTGAAGGACCGGTCTACAAAGGTTGTATTCCCTCATTCACTTAGATGTAAAGTGTTCACGTTTAGTATCGTCAGATTTTCTAGTAACGATTCTAGGGTTAGGTGTTAGTTATGTATATGTCCTAGAGGCCATTGTTTTACATATGATGTATGTTATAGTGTATGCTTGGATATATATAGAGAGGACTTTCTTGATCGACATGATAGTATGCTATCTGGTTTCACTTTGTCTTAACATGTTGACTTATATTGGTTTACTGTCTTGCTCTCACATGTTGATGAAACCTTTAAGATATATACTCGACTACTAGGACTATGATATAGATCATAATAGTGGGGCCAGGGTAGTCCAAGAGTACATCCTATAACTGTTCCTAGTCGAGGGAGTATCGAAATAGGGCATCGATACTCCAGAGTAGACTAGCGTATACACTTCTCGACCCATATGATGGCCGATGGATGATTATCACGACCCGAAATATTAGCTCGTGACCAGCACTTAAATCACGCAATGTCTAAAGGTGTAACGTAATTTAAGTAAACTGAAACCCAGAAATCTAAACCTTTTTAAGAAAATAAAAGAGGTGAACTTTTGAAATAAAATTATAATGAAATCAAGTTTTCTTAATGCATAGAAAAGGAACATGAAAATGCAAGTGAAATTGCTAGTTTGAAAATGTGTTTCGTCTTTGAAAAATTTGGGCAGCACCTCCTTTGTATATGTTGATCTAAAACCATAAATACATAACAAGAATAATGGCATCCCCAAACGAGAGCTAGCTCTTCGCCAACCGACGGATCACAACCACGCAAAGCATAAAAATGAGTATACGACGCCCAACGGCGAAGTTCACCACAAAAGATAAAGAAATAAGCAAGACATCAAAACCACAAGTAGCGGAAAATCCCTTGCTCTAAGTCTCGCAACCACAATCTCACTAAGTCTCATTACTTATACAATTTACTAATTTTGATTGATGGAGTTGACTAGATACAATATGAAATATAAATACAAGAGTGGGTACGATACAAATGTACCACCTACCAAGCATTCAAAACCACCACCAACCCTCGATATCGTCGTACAAACGTCAAGTGATCGAGGTAAAACACAGATACAACAATCCAAAATTCAAAATACGAGAAATGAAACCCCGAATCAAAACAGCAACTCTTGAAAATGGTCCCAGATTTTACCCTAGGTAAAATCAGTCAATTTTGCATATGTGGAGGGTTTAGATTACAGATACTAGATCCACAGACAAAGCACGAACAAAAATAGTGGGACCCAGGCCGCAAATTGCGGCCTTCTGGGTTAAATCTGCGGCCAGGTTGAGGAGGTAGGGGCTAGGGTTTTGGGTGATGCTTCCTAGGTGCCTGCATGTATCACTGTCTTTGCTAAATAATTTTTCAGGTCCCCAAGTGTTAGAAGATTTCCAAATACCATCAAAATTTCATATTTTTTCCGATATCGGTTTCTAAATTCGGGTTTGGGGTTCTATTCTCTGGTTTCAGTCCATAATACAATCCCTACAAGGGTTTAAGGTCACTATTAATCCTTAATTACACATTTGGATTCAAAACAAACCCTAATCCTCAACTTAAGTTTTCAAAGTCCCCAAACTACACAATATTAATTCTAATTTATCACGGATGCTAAAGGAATGGAAATTCTACACTAATGATGGAATAATTACTTCATTTTGCACTCATGAATTCTCTACAGCGCCAAAACTCCAACTTTCTTAGTCCAAAGGGTTGCTTGAGAGCTTGTGCACACTTTTTGTGAAGTGGGAGTAGGGTTTTGGGTTTTGTTTTGGTGATGAAGTGAGGTGATTTATAGAGGGGGAGAGAGGAGGTGCTGCCATGAAGAAGGAGAAGGAGAAGAAGATGAAGTGAATGAAGTTGAGAGAATGGCCCAAGTCGAAGAAACCCCTCTCACACTCTTTTTCTCTTGCCCATACCTCCCATACTCTTTTGTTTATTCATTTTCCATTTTCCTTTTTCTTTTCTTTTCTTTTCTTCTCTTGGCAATAGTAAACCCAAAACAATAACCATACACTCAAAAATCATGTAGTAAAAAATGTAACAAGTGTGAAAAAAATGACATGTGCATAAAATACGCTTAAAGTTCGATTAACGATTTTTAATCGTGATTAGAACAAAATTAGTGTATAATAAATCGTAAAATTTCATAATTTGCATAAATCACATAAAACACGCTCTTTTTAGTAATTTCCATAATTTTCCAAATTTTTCCCAATTTATCGGTATTTAATTATACCGCCTTATTAAAATATTCAATATTTTATTATTTAATTATAAAAATTCCCAAACAAAATATTTTATTTTTCTGAAATGTTACATGAGTTTCATTTTTCATCTTCTTCCTCACTTGAGAAAAGTCTTGCTAGTTTTTTCTATGTGATGAAAACTTGTGAGAAAAATAAAACTAAAGTGAGCCCACTTCTTACTTCATCATCCTCTACTATTAGCCATTTAGCTTAGGGTGTTTGCTTCACAAATTTCACCATTAGTGAAGAGATATCATGAGCTTGAGTCTCCTCGACGTAGATCATCTTCGGCCTCGAAAACATTAAGCAATGTTCGTTTCTTCATGTGAACCCTTACTAAAGTCTGGGTCTTCACAACTTGCTGTGAAGGGACTATGACATGGAGCTTTAGAAGTGAAGGACCGGTTTACAAAGGTTGTATTCCCTCATTCACTTAGATGTAAAGTGTTCACGTTTAGTATCGTCAGATTTTCTAGTAACGATTCTAGGGTTAGGTGTTAGTTATGTATATGTCCTAGAGGCCATTGTTTTACATATGATGTATATTATAGTGTATGCTTGGATATATATAGAGAGGACTTTCTTGATCGACATGATAGTATGCTATCTGGTTTCACTTTGTCTTAACATGTTGACTTATATTGGTTTACTGTCTTGCTCTCACATGTTGATGAAACCTTTAAGATATATACTCGACTACTAGGACTATGATATAGATCATAATAGTGGGGCCAGGGTAGTCCAAGAGTACATCCTATAACTGTTCCTAGTCGAGGGAGTATCGAAATAGGGCATCGATACTCCAGAGTAGACTAGCGTATACACTTCTCGACCCATATGATGGCCGATGGATGATTATCACGACCCGAAATATTAGCTCGTGACCAGCACTTAAATCACGCAATGTCTAAAGGTGTAACGTAATTCAAGTAAACTGAAACCCAGAAATCTAAACCTTTTTAAGAAAATAAAAGAGGTGAACTTTTGAAATAAAGTTATAATGAAATCAAGTTTTCTTAATGCATAGAAAAGGAACATGAAAATGCAAGTGAAATTGCTAGTTTGAAAATGTGTTTCGTCTTTGAAAAATTTGGGCAGCACCTCCTTTGTATATGTTGATCTAAAACCATAAATACATAACAAGAATAATGGCATCCCCAAGCGAGAGCTAGCTCTTCGCCAACCGACGGATCACAACCACGCAAAGCATAAAAATGAGTATACGACGCCCAACGGCGAAGTTCACCACAAAAGATAAAGAAATAAGCAAGACATCAAAACCACAAGTAGCGGAAAATCCCTTGCTCTAAGTCTCGCAACCACAATCTCACTAAGTCTTATTACTTATACAATTTACTAATTTTGATTGATGGAGTTGACTAGATACAATATGAAATATAAATACAAGAGTGGGTACGATACAAATGTACCACCTACCAAGCATTCAAAACCACCACCAACCCTCGATATCGTCGTACAAACGTCAAGTGATCGAGGTAAAACACAGATACAACAATCCAAAATTCAAAATATGAGAAATGAAACCCCGAATCAAAACAGCAACTCTTGAAAATGGTCCCAGATTTTACCCTAGGTCAAATCAGTCAATTTTGCATATGTGGAGGGTTTAGATTACAGATACTAGATCCACAGACAAAGCACGAACAAAAATAGTGGGACCCAGGCCGCAAATTGCGGCCTTCTGGGTTAAATCTGCGGCCAGGTTGAGGAGGTAGGGGCTAGGGTTTTGGGTGATGCTTCCTAGGTGCCTGCATGTATCACTGTCTTTGCTAAATAATTTTTCAGGTCCCCAAGTGTTAGAAGATTTCCAAATACCATCAAAATTTCATATTTTTTCCGATATCGGTTTCTAAATTCGGGTTTGGGGTTCTATTCTCTGGTTTCAGTCCATAATACAATCCCTACAAGGGTTTAAGGTCACTATTAATCCTTAATTACACATTTGGATTCAAAACAAACCCTAATCCTCAACTTAAGTTTTCAAAGTCCCCAAACTACACAATATCAATTATAATTTATCACGGATGCTAAAGGAATGGAAATTCTACACTAATGATGGAATAATTACCTCATTTTGCACTCATGAATTCTCTACAGCGCCAAAACTCCAACTTTCTTAGTCCAAAGGGTTGCTTGAGAGCTTGTGCACACTTTTTGTGAAGTGGGAGTAGGGTTTTGGGTTTTGTTTTGGTGATGAAGTGAGGTGATTTATAGAGGGGGAGAGAGGAGGTGCTGCCATGAAGAAGGAGAAGGAGAAGAAGATGAAGTGAATGAAGTTGAGAGAATGGCCCAAGTCGAAGAAACCCCTCTCACACTCTTTTTCTCTTGCCCATACCTCCCATACTCTTTTGTTTATTCATTTTCCATTTTCCTTTTTCTTTTCTTTTCTTTTCTTCTCTTGGCAATAGTAAACCCAAAACAATAACCATACACCCAAAAATCATGTAGTAAAAAATGTAACAAGTGTGAAAAAAATGACATGTGCACAAAATACGCTTAAAATTCGATTAACGATTTTTAATCGTGATTAGAACAAAATTAGTGTATAATAAATCGTAAAATTTCATAATTTGCATAAATCACATAAAACACGCTCTTTTTAGTAATTTCCATAATTTTCCAAATTTTTCCCAATTTATCGGTATTTAATTATACCGCCTTATTAAAATATTCAATATTTTATTATTTAATTATAAAAATTCCCAAACAAAATATTTTATTTTTCTGAAATGTTACATGAGTTTCATTTTTCATCTTCTTCCTCACTTGAGAAAAGTCTTGCTAGTTTTTTCTATGTGATGAAAACTTGTGAGAAAAATAAAACTAAAGTGAGCCCACTTCTTACTTCATCATCCTCTACTATTAGCCATTTAGTTTAGGGTGTTTGCTTCACAAATTTCACCATTAGTGAAGAGATATCATGAGCTTGAGTCTCCTCAACGTAGATCATTTTCGGCCTCGAAAACATTAAGCAAGCTTGTTCGTTTCTTCATGTGAACCCTTACTAAAGTCTGGGTCTTCACAACTTGCTGTGAAGGGTCTATGACATGGAGCTTTAGAAGTGAAGGACCGGTCTACAAAAGTTGTATTCCCTCATTCACTTAGATGTAAAGTGTTCACGTTTAGTATCGTCAGATTTTCTAGTAACGATTCTAGGGTTAGGTGTTAGTTATGTATATGTCCTAGAGGCCATTGTTTTACATATGATGTATATTATAGTGTTTTCTTGGATATATATAGAGAGGACTTTCTTGATCGACATGATAGTATGCTATCTGGTTTCACTTTGTCTTAACATGTTGACTTATATTGGTTTACTGTCTTGCTCTCACATGTTGATGAAACCTTTAAGATATATACTCGACTACTAGGACTATGATATAGATCATAATAGTGGGGCCAGGGTAGTCCAAGAGTATATCCTATAACTGTTCCTAGTCGAGGGAGTATCGAAACAGGGCATCGATACTCCAGAGTAGACTAGCGTATACACTTCTCGACCCATATGACAGGCGATGGATGATTATCACGACCCGAAATATTAGCTCGTGACCAACACTTAAATCACGCAATGTCTAAAGGTGTAACGTAATTCAAGTAAACTGAAACCCAGAAATCTAAACCTTTTTAAGAAAATAAAAGAGGTGAACTTTTGAAATAAAGTTATAATGAAATCAAGTTTTCTTAATGCATAGAAAAGGAACATGAAAATGCAAGTGAAATTGCTAGTTTGAAAATGTGTTTCGTCTTTGAAAAATTTGGGCAGCACCTCCTTTGTATATGTTGATCTAAAACCATAAATACATAACAAGAATAATAGCATCCCCAAGCGGGAGCTAGCTCTTCGCCAACCGACGGATCACAACCACGCAAAGCATAAAAATGAGTATACGACGCCCAACGGCGAAGTTCACCACAAAAGATAAAGAAATAAGCAAGACATCAAAACCACAAGTAGCGGAAAATCCCTCGCTCTAAGTCTCGCAACCACAATCTCACTAAGTCTCATTACTTATACAATTTACTAATTTTGATTGATGGAGTTGACTAGATACAATATGAAATATAAATACAAGAGTGGGTACGATACAAATATACCACCTACCAAGCCTTCAAAACCACCACCAACCCTCGATATCGTCGTACAAACGTCAAGTGATCGAGGTAAAACACAGATACAACAATCCAAATTTCAAAATACGAGAAATGAAACCCCGAATCAAAACAGCAACTCTTGAAAATGTCCCAGATTTTACCCAAGGTCAAATCAGTCAATTTTGCATATGTGGAGGGTTTAGATTACAGATACTAGATCCACAGACAAAGCACGAACAAAAATAGTGGGACCCAGGCCGCAAATTGCGGCCTTCTGGGTTAAATCTTCGACCAGGTTGAGGAGGTAGGGGCTAGGGTTTTGGGTGATGCTTCCTAGGTGTCTGCATGTATCACTATCTTTGCTAAATAATTTTTCAGGTCCCCAAGTGTTAGAAGATTTCCAAATACCATCAAAATTTCATATTTTTTCCGATATCGGTTTCTAAATTCGAGTTTGGGGTTCTATTCTCTGGTTTCAGTCCATAATACAATCCCTACAAGGGTTTAAGGTCACTATTAAGCCTTAATTACACATTTGGATTCAAAACAAACCATAATCCTCAACTTAAGTTTTCAAAGTCCCCAAACTACACAATATCAATTCTAATTTATCACGGATGCTAAAGGAATGGAAATTCTACACTAATGATGGAATAATTACCTCATTTTGCACTCATGAATTCTCTACAGCGCCAAAACTCCAACTTTCTTAGTCCAAAGGGTTGCTTGAGAGCTTGTGCACACTTTTTGTGAAGTGGGAGTAGGGTTTTGGGTTTTGTTTTGGTGATGAAGTGAGGTGATTTATAGAGGGGGAAAGAGGAGGTGCTGCCATGAAGAAGGAGAAGGAGAAGAAGATGAAGTGAATGAAGTTGAGAGAATGGCCCAAGTCAAAGAAACCCCTCTCACACTCTTTTTCTCTTGCCCATACCTCCCATACTCTTTTGTTTATTCATTTTCCATTTTCCTTTTTCTTTTCTTTTCTTTTCTTCTCTTGGCAATAGTAAACCCAAAACAATAACCATACACCCAAAAATCATGTAGTAAAAAATGTAACGAGTGTGAAAAAAATGACATGTGCACAAAATACGCTTAAAGTTCGATTAACGATTTTTAATCGTGATTAGAACAAAATTAGTGTATAATAAATCGTAAAATTTCATAATTTGCATAAATCACATAAAACACCCTCTTTTTAGTAATTTCCATAATTTTCCATATTTTTCCCAATTTATCGGTATTTAATTATACCATTTTATTAAAATATTCAATATTTTATTATTTAATTATAAAAATTCCCAAACATAATATTTTATTTTTCTGAAATGTTACATGAGTTTCATTTTTCATCTTCTTCCTCACTTGAGAAAAGGCTTGCTAGTTTTTTCTATGTGATGAAAACTTGTGAGAAAAATAAAACTAAAGTGAGCCCACTTCTTACTTCATCATCCTCTACTATTAGCCATTTAGTTTAGGGTGTTTGCTTCACAAATTTCACCATTAGTGAAGAGATATCATGAGCTTGAGTCTCCTCGACGTAGATCATCTTCGGCCTCGAAAACATTAAGCAAGCTTGTTCGTTTCTTCATGTGAACCCTTACTAAAGTCTGGGTCTTCACAACTTGCTGTGAAGGGACTATGACATGGAGCTTTAGAAGTGAAGGACCGGTCTACAAAGGTTGTATTCCCTCATTCACTTAGATGTAAAGTGTTCACGTTTAGTATCGTCAGATTTTCTAGTAACGATTCTAGGGTTAGGTGTCAGTTATGTATATGTCCTAGAGGCCATTGTTTTACATATGATGTATATTATAGTGTATGCTTGGATATATATAGAGAGGACTTTCTTGATCGACATGATAGTATGCTATCTGGTTTCACTTTGTCTTAACATGTTGACTTATATTGGTTTACTGTCTTGCTCTCACATGTTGATGAAACCTTTAAGATATATACTCGACTACAAGGACTATGATATAGATCATAATAGTAGGGCCAGGGTAGTCCAAGAGTACATCCTATAACTGTTCCTAGTCGAGGGAGTATCGAAACAGGGCATCGATACTCCAGAGTAGACTAGCGTATACACTTCTCGACCCATATGATGGGCGATGGATGATTATCACGACCCGAAATATTAGCTCGTGACCAGCACTTAAATCACGCAATGTCTAAAGGTGTAACGTAATTCAAGTAAACTGAAACCCAGAAATCTAAACCTTTTTAAGAAAATAAAAGAGGTGAACTTTTGAAATAAAGTTATAATGAAATCAAGTTTTCTTAATGCATAGAAAAGGAACATGAAAATGCAAGTGAAATTGCTAGTTTGAAAATGTGTTTCGTCTTTGAAAAATTTGGGCAGCACCTCCTTTGTATATGTTGATCTAAAACCATAAATACATAACAAGAATAATGGCATCCCCAAGCGGGAACTAGCTCTTCGCCAACCGACGGATCACAACCACGCAAAGCATAAAAATGAGTATACGACGCCCAACGGCGAAGTTCACCACAAAAGATAAAGAAATAAGCAAGACATCAAAACCACAAGTAGCGGAAAATCCCTCGCTCTAAGTCTCGCAACCACAATCTCACTAAGTCTCATTACTTATACAATTTACTAATTTTGATTGATGGAGTTGACTAGATAAAATATGAAATATAAATACAAGAGTGGGTACGATACAAATGTACCACCTACCAAGCAAACCCCCCAAAAGTAACTATGTGCCAGCGATGCCGCTACTGATCCATACGGTCAATCTGCAAGAACTGTGGCACAACGGGGGTGGGTTGCCAACTCGTGAGTAGAAAAACATCAACAAGTAGAATTTGAATAAATGACTCCTAGGTCAACTATATCATGAAGGTAATACTATGATATCTTGGGTGACCATATCTACATATGTGCAAATAATATACTCAAGATCTATCTGTATGTGGATATCATACAACAATATAATCAGTATATGTATGCATGTGGATCTCGTTCACCCATATAATCAATGTATGTATGCATGTGGATCTCGTCCACGTGTCAACCAATGATACAACATCATGCATGTAAATATCATAAAAGCATATGCATGAAGGTATGAGGATATAAATCAACATGTGTCCCTCGTGACACATCAAAATCATGTAACCTAAGTGTCCAGCATCGACACTCGAAACATCATGAAAAACCGTGTCCAGTATTGACACGTAAATCCTCATATCTCAGGCGCCACATCCTCAGATCGGCCTTCAAATATCTCGTCTCAGGCGCCGCCTACTCTAGTTGGCCCTCATATCCATCTCATGACTCCGGTCGGTATCCTCCGGATAACCGACAGGTCCAAATACTATCACCGGTAGGTAGTGCTCCCCTGTCGGGCTCACCGTCTAACAATACGAGTCTTCTTGCCCCGGGGTACCGCATCAGGTCCACCATGTACCTGCAGACTGTGCCTACCGCTCCTCGAATCGGGTTTCACATGCCATTCTCAGAACTGAGAAAACATATGGTGGACGAACTGAAATATCATATCAAGAGAAACCGGGGTTTTTACAACAATACATACATTCTTTTAAAATGACTGCGGTTCTCAAATCCAGAAATCTCATGAAAACAGCATATCTCAATGCGTATAGTCATAAAGCATGATGTATGCGATATATAACAGAAATGTAAGCATATCCGTATATCATGCAACATGGATCAGTAATATGCACATATCGAGGGAAAACTGCTCTTTTAAATGAATCCAGTTTTAAAAATAAATCATGTGGTTCCCAAATCTCCAAAATCGAATGCAATATCCTATAAAGGTGCATATGTGTATATACACAAGTATGGACGTACAAATGTGTATGTCCGCAAGTATGGGTGTACAATATGTATGTACGCAAGTATGCTGTACAATATGTATATGCACCAATATGGATGTACAAGTGGTATATACGCAAGTATGAGTGTACAATATGTATATGCACCAATATTGATGTACAAGTGGGTATATACGCAAGTATGAGTGTACAATATGTACGTGCGCCAATATAGATGTATAAGTGATATATACGCAAGCATAGATGTACAACATGTATGTGCGCCAATATGGATGTAAAAGTGGGTATATACGCAAGTATGAGTGTACAATATGTATGTGCGCCAATATGGATGTACAAGTGGTATATACACAAGTATGGATGTACAATATGTATGTGCGCCAATATGGATATACAAGTGGCTATATACGCAAGTATAAGTGTACAATATGTATGTGCGCCAATATGGATGTACAAGTGGTATATACGCAAGCATGGGTGTACAATATGTATGTGCGCCAATATGGATGTACAAGTGGGTATATACGCAAGTAATTTATGCAAAGAGTCATATCAGGATGCAGCAATCCTACTGTGTAGTGACATGGCAATTATCGATGATGAAGTGTGTGAGCCGGCAAATTTGTGTAGTGTAACATACGCATCATCGATAATGGTGCAAGTGTACTAGCACAGGTATAAGCAATGCAATAAGAATAATATGAATGCAGCATAAGATAAATCATATGCAAATGCTGAAGGGTATACTTATCTAACATGATCGAGTCGGTGAATCTATCAATCAGCATCTAGCCACACAACATTACGTACGGTATAATCCATTGTACGGCATCCTCTAGCCAAGAGTATGGATCAAATCTCATGTCAAACTCATCACGTACGGAAAATCATTGTACGGCGGCATTAAGCTATCAGGGATCCTATCAACCTTTACGACAATGAGGGGTACGGACCTAACGTCTCGTACTGTAGGGTTAGTATAGCACCTTAGCAAGGTTTTGGAAAGCATCAAACATTCTAAATTAAAAATTTTGGGGTGCTAAACAAACCCTAACCAAGATCTTAACTAGAGAATTAGGGTTAACTATGCATGTAAACAACTTTACATCTAAGAGAGAGGGATTACAACCTTTGTAGTCCGTTCCATCACTTCATAAGCTCCGAGTAGTAGTCCCTTTGCCGCGAACCATGATCTCCCGGACTCAAAAGAGGCTCCACAAGTCAAATTATCCATTGTTGCTTGACATTTTTCTTTTCGAAGATGGTCTACCTTGAAGAGTCTCAAGATCAAGCTTTCACTTCTCTAATCAAGTATTAGTGAAGTGAACAGTCTAATCTAAGTGGATAGAATAGATGAGGATGATGAAGTAGGAATTTTGCCCTCTTTTATTTTCATTTTCTCACTTTAAATCATCACAAGTCAAAAAGCTAGAAAGCTTTTTCAAGGAAGAAGAAGAAGAAGAAAACTTTTGTGAAGAATAATGAATATTGGTATGGTTACAAATGACAACCATGGGTTAATAATATCAAGGCTTTAACTCATGTAGAGAATGGACTAGAGTTAAGGGTTTGGGTTGGGTTAAATAATTTCTATACAAAATATCTTAGCTAAAGACAAAATAAAGCTTCATGAGGCTTCATGAAAAAGCTAACCCAAATGCTAACCCAAATCAAATCCTAACTTGTTTAATCTCCACAAAACATGTTGCATTTGTAACCCTAACTTGTTACAATATTGTATATCACATATATAATATATTTTTGTAACAAAAGAAAATAATACAATTAACATATATCGCATATATATCAATGTATTACCCGGTGAGAAAATGAATCAATAAAGCGAGCTTATATCAGTTAATGTAATGTAATATATCACATATATAATTATACATTAAATTATCGAATCAAAACTTGATCCGACAATCCGGCTATATAGCATATAATCGGCTAATATAACATGTACCGATTCATCGAATCAACACTTGATCCGATGACCCGGCTATATCACATATACCCGGCCGATATCATATATTGCGAGAATAGAATACGGTATCTCATATCGTATTATTCTCGGTCCTGCTCATATCACATATGTGCTCCTACTCCATTTTGCCTGAGCCATGAAACCTCTGTGTAAGACTCTAAAGAATCGTCAATAAGCCGGCAGTGGGTGATGATCATATCAAACACCCACAAGCTGCAAGTGGTCAGCTAAACGTAACAGCCACCCGTGTATTGAGCAATCAGAAGATCAACAAGCAAGCCTGTACATTCTTTTGTAAATCCAATCAGTAAACACTCCCGTACAGTTCGATCTCTTCGTCTGATATGTTGCATATCTAGTCTAGGGGTGGTAAACGTCAGACCCCAGTAACCGATAAGTCGTGTCGATGTAAGGCTCATAACGGGTCGAGAAACTACTGATAACGCTTACCAGTAAATCTCCATATCATCCCTGGCCAGGGACTTCCAGTTATAGCCAATCGAACATAGCACAACATCAACTCCCTATACCGGGAGAGACGAAACCCCTCCTATCGCTCATTGCCTCTGTATGATTCAGGACTGTACCCAAAAGCCACCATTTTGCATGCCCACTTGGACGTGGTAAGGTGGAAATCAAAGCACAGTGGGAATCACACAAGACTCTATGACGATCTTAGTTCTACAGACTAACCTATACCAGTGTCACCAGAGAACTGCTATCTGACGATAGGTATAATACCATCCAGGAGTTCTCGGCGAGTCCGTTCAGTGTACCCAGTCTCCACTGAGCACCCGTACACCATCTTTGATGTCCAACACCAATGGATATGGGATCATCCATCGCCCATCATATGGGTCAAGATGCGTATACGCTAGTCTACTCTGGAGTATCGATGTCCTGTCTCGGTACACCCTCGACTAAGAACTGTTATAGGATATACTCGTTGACTACCCTGGCCCCACTAGTATGATCTCATCATAGTCCTAGTAGTCAAGTACATATCCCACGGGCTTTATCAACACGTGATCACAAAACAGTATTTGTTAACATGTTTTGATAAAGTGAAACCAGACAGCATACTATCATATCGAGCAAGAAAGTCCTCTCTATATATATCCAAGCATCCACTATAATATATATCATATGTACAACAATAGCCTCTAGGGCATACATATAACTAACAATCTCCCACTTGCACTAAGTCCAGCTGTTGTAGTATCCATACCCAACATCCCGAAGAGTCTATCAAATTGTATCTGAGGAATGGCCTTTGTGAGTGGATCTGCAATATTGTCCTTCGTATCAACTCTCCTGACCTCGATCTCTCGGCGATCAACTATCTCCCGGATCAGGTGATACCGCCTCAAAATATGTTTGGACTTCTGATGGGACCTGCGTTCCTTGGCCAAATCCACAGCTCCATTGTTATCACAATACAGAGGTATTGGACGGAACCACACCAAGTTCAGTGATGAAATTCTTTATCCAGACACCCTCTTTGGCAGCATCGTTAGCAGCGATGTATTCAGCCTCCATCGTCGAGCCTGCCATGGTTTCCTGTTTAGAACTCTTCCAACAAACCGCCCCTCTATTTAGGGTAAAGACAAATCCCGAATGCGACTTACAGTCGTCTTTATCACTTTGGAAGCTCGAATCGGTAAAGGACTCCACCTAGAGTTCTCCGTTACCATACACCAAGAACATCTCTTTAGTCCTTCTCAAGTACTTGAGAATGTTCTTCACAGCTGTCCAGTGATTCTCTCCAGGATCTGCTTGATACCTACTCACTACACTTAGTGAGTATGCTACATTGGGTCTGGTATATAGCATCGCGTACATGATAGAGCCTACTGCTGACGCATAAGGTATCCCTTGCATGCGAGCTCTTTCCAAATCAGTCTTGGGAGACATCTCTTTGGAGAGAATGAGTCCAGAGATCGTGGGTAAATTCCCACGCTTGGATTCTTCCATACTAAGCCTCTTTAGTATGGTGTCAATGTACCTGGATTGGGACAATCGCAGTATCCGTCTAGATCTATCTCTATAGATCTTAATTCCCAAAATGCAAGAGGCATCACCTAGATCTTTCATTGAGAATCTATGTAATAAGAAGAGCTTGACCGAGTGCACCATAGGAATATCATTTCCTATCAAGAGTATGTCATCCACGTACAATACGAAGAAGACAACCTTACTCTCTGCCACCTTCTTGTATATACAAGGTTCATCTATGTTTTTTATGAAATCAAACTCTTTGACTACCACATCAAAACATATGTTCCAACTCCGCGATGCCTGCTTTAACCCATAGATGGATTTAAGCAGCTTGCACACCTTTCCGCTGCTCCCATTATCTACGAAGCCCTCTGGTTGAGTCATGTACACGCATTCCTCTAAATCACCATTTAGAATGGCGGTCTTAACATCCATTTGCCAGATTTCGTAGTCATGGTATGCAGAAATGGCAAGTAAGATCCGGATGGACTTAAGCATAGCCACTGGAGAAAATGTTTCATCATAATCCACACCTGATCATTAACGAAAACCCTTTGCAATAAGTCTAGCTTTGAAAGTCTCAACTTTTCCATCTACACCAAGTTTCTTCTTAAAGATCCATTTGCTGTAGGGTTCCTAGACATCCTAGTTAAGTCTCACAAGTGATCAAACATGCACAAATAAAATTTTACGGGTGCCTACAAACCCGACTACGGATCGTTTACTAGATATTTAGGCGAAACAAGCAAACTAGTTAACACTTAACTAATGAGAAAACGGAAATACAACCTTTGTAGATCCGGTGCTCCACCTCCATAGCTCCGCAACGAGGTCCTCTCCGCTGTCCAAATCAAATCCGGGCTCTAGGATCGGCTTCGTCGGAGGATGGGCAAGCTAGGTCGTCGATGTCCATGCCGAAGATGATCTACGTCGAGGCATCGCTAAATCAAGCTCCGACTTCACCAAGTCAAGAAACTTGTGAAGTAAACACACTCTACTACTTGGCAAGAGGTAGAGGATGAAGAAATAGGAAGTGGGTAGACTTTATTTTTGGATTTCTCACTCTTTTCCAACAATCACCATTGATGGACTTCAAGCTTCTTCACTTGAAGCAAGGAAGAAGAAGAAGAAAAAGGTTATGATAAGATAATAGAAAATGAAAAGAAAATGAATTCTTATCATAATTTTAACTAGAGTTAAGTGTAGAGAATGAATCATGGTTAGTGGGAATGGTTAGGGTTAAGGATGAGATAAGTATGGTTGACTTGAACAAAGCTTCATGAAGCTTCAACTAAAGAACAAAAGAAGCCACCATTCTTTTTCTCATTTCTTTTATTCATTTGTCAAAAATAAAAAGCATAATTAAATAAGATAAATGAATAATAAATAATAAACCCTAACCATTTCATTAACCAAGGTTTAATCTTTACACTTGAACCCTAGCATGACATGTATCATCAAACATGATACAATCAAGTGCACAAAAGTATATCGCATATACAATGCGCACACCCGAGTGAGAAAATGCATTTAAAGTAAACCGATACTAGTTGATGCAAAGTAATATATCAAATATATAAATATGCATTAAATCATTAAATCAACACTTGATTCAATGATCCGGTCATGTCGCACACAACCGACTAGTATACTATGTATCGGCTTATCGAATCAACGCTTGAATCGATAACTAGGTTATATCGTATACAACCATTCGACACATTCATCGCGAGAATAGAATACGGTATCACATACACGCATTATTCTCGGTCCCGCACATATCTCATATGCGCTCCTATTTCGTTTCGCTTGAGCCAGGAAACCTCTGTGTAGGACTCTAAAGACTCGTCAATACGCCGGCAGCAGATGATGATCATATCAAACACCCACAAGCCGCAAGCGGTCTGCTAAACGTAACGGCCACCCGGGTATTGAGCGATCTGAAGATCGACGAGCAAGTCCGCTCACACTCCAGTGAATCCGACCAGTAACACTACCGTATAGTCCGGTCTGTTCGTCTGATATGTCGCATATCTCGCCTAGGGGTGGTAAACGTCAGACCCCAATAGCTCGATAAATCATGCCGACGTAGGGTCCATAACATTCGTGAAACTACTGATAACTCTTACCAGTATATCACTGCAACCCTGGCCAGGGATTTCCTGTTATGGCCAGTCGAGCATTGCACAACATCAACCCCCAATACCGGGAGAGACGAATCCCCTCCTATCGCTCATTGCCTCCATGTGAATCGGGACTGTACCCAAAAACCACCTGTTTGCACAACTCAGTAGAGCCGTGGTAGGGTGGAAATCAAAGCACAGTGGGAGACACACAAGACTCTATGACGATCTCGGGTCAACAGACTAAGCTGTACCAGTGTCACCAGAGAACTGCCATCTGACGTGAGGTATAATACCATCTGGGAATTCTCGGCGAGTCCGTTCAGTATACCCAGTCTCCACTGAGCACCCGCATACCATCTTCGATGTCAAACACCAATGGATATGGGATCATCCATCGCCCATCGCATGGGTCGAGAAGATATGCGCTAGTCTACTCTGGAATATCGATGCCCCGTCTCGATATTCCCTCGACTAGGAACATTTCAAGGATGTATCATGGACTACCCAGGCCCCACTAGTATGATCTACATCATAGTCCTGGAAGTCGAGTACACATCCTATGGGCTTTATCAACATGTAATCAGAGAGACAGAAAGTATACATGTTAAGATAAAGTGCAACCAGATAGCGTACTATCATGTCGAGCAAGAAAGTCCTCCCTATATATGTCCCAGCATCCACTACAATATACATTCTATGTACAGTAATGGCCTCTAGGGCATACATATAACTAACAATCTCCCACTTGCACTAGGGCCATCTGTAGCAGTGGTTGTAGTATCTCATACTCAACCATCCCATAAAAGTGTCTCTCTTTAGGAAAAAGGCCTTCGTGAGTGGATCCGCCGTGTTGTCCTCTGAGTCTACTCTCCTTACCTCGATCACCCTGGAGATCAACTATCTCCATGATCAGGTGATGCTGCCTCAGAATACGTCTGGGTCACTGATGGGACCAGGGTTCCAAGGGCCAAAGCCACACTTCCATTGTCATACAATGGCAGGAACCTAGTTCATCTTATGAACCAATATACACCCAAACTTCCTCTTTGGTAGTATCTTTAATAGCGATGTTACCAGCCTTTAATCGTCTAGTTTGCCACGGTATCTAGCTTGGAACTCTTCCAACATACCGTCCCTCTATTGAGGGTAAAGACAATGCCCGTGACTGACATTCAGTCGTCTTTATCACCCTGGAACACTTCCAGTGATTCTCCTCAGGATCGATTGATACCATCTCACTACATCTAGTGAGAATCCTAATATCCAATTACATCTATCTCATAGATGAAAACTCAGGATTTAGGAGGTATCACTTTGATCCTATTTGGGGAATCCTAGTGATAATTGGAGATTGACCGATCGTAGTATAGGAAACTCTTTTCCTATCAAGAGTATGTTGTCTACGTACAATACGAAGATCGTCACCATACTCCCTACTACCTTTTTGTTTATACAAGGTTCATCTACCATTTTGATGAAGTCAAACACTTTGACTATCATATCAAAACAGACGTTCCAACTCCGCGATGCCTGCTTCATTATGTAAAGCAACTTGCACACGTTTCCGCTGCTCCCACTGTTTACGAAGACCTCTGGCTGTGTTCTTATAGACGTTCTCTTCTAAATCAGTATTTAGAAAAGCAGTCATGGCACCCAACCGCCAGATATCGTAGTCATGGTATGTGGCCGTGGTAAGTAGGATCTGGACAGACTTAAGCATAGCTACTGGAAAAAGGTTTCATCATTATCCACGCCTGGTCGATGACGAAAACCTTTAACAGGTCTAGCTTTGAAAGTCTCAACTTTTCCATCTACACCAAGTAATCTTCTCAAGATATACTTGCTCCTGATGGGGATTTAACCCTTCAGATATAGCAGCTAAAGTCCATACTTTGCTGGTGTACATGGATTCCATCTCAGATCGCTAAGCATCCAGCCATTCTTACAGAGTCCCTACTCTCGATGGCCTGCTCGAAACTAGTTGGGTCACCATCTCATGATGCAATCCTTGCTCCCACTGTCATCGAGAAACCGAGGTATCTCTCAGGCGGATGAGGAACCCTACTAGATCGGCGGAGAGGCTGAGGTTCGTCGGAAACTATTGAATCCTTTGGTTCTACCAAATCATTAGCAGTTTTGTACAGCTGGAACCTTTCCAGTTCTACAGAACTGATCTTGCCTCGATCTTGTCCGGATTTTGCTTTTGACATAGGCCGGACAATCCCAAATCTTAACTTACTTAAGAGATAGGTTCTTCCCATACCATATCTTATATGGAGTGGTAGGCAGTGATTTGATTCAAACCTAATTCAATAGGTATGCAGCTTCTCAAGTGCATAACTCCCAAAAGGAAAAAGGTAACTCAGTAGTACTCATCATAGAGCACACCATATCATATAGGGTGCGATTGCTCCGTCCCGATATACCATCGTGCTATGGTGTATTCGGAGGAGTAATGCTGAGAGAGAATCTCATTCTCCTTTAGAATAGTCCAGGAATTCCATGCTCAAGTATTCTCCTCCTTGATCACATCAAAGGATATAATACTTATACCCGTATTTTGGTTCTCTACTTCTAACTTATATTCTGTGAATATCTCAAAAGGTTCGGATTAGTGTTTCAACAAGAACATATGTCTGAATCTGAAGAGATCATCAAAGAACGTAATGAAGTATAAAGAACCAGTCCTGGCATGTGTAGACAGGGGACATTACATACATCAACATGTATCATCCCAAGAGTTCACTAACTCTTTCTCTGTTTCCAGTAAACGGAGCTATGGTCATCTTATCTTTGTGACATGACTGGCAAGTTTCACAAGATGTAAATTCAAACTGATTTAAATATACATATAAATGTAGCTTCAGCCAGTCGGGTCGCATTGATATGACCTAGTCTACAATGCCTTAAGAAGGATTCGTTCATTTCTGAAGTCTTCCTCTTGTGTGTGCTCTGAATACTAAGAACTGTAGTTTGATTTAGAACGTCAATGCTTTTAGATAGCGTTCCTGAACCGATCAACTTTTGATATAGGAAATGTTCAAAACATTATCCATCAATACAAAATTATATCCTTTCTTTACTAATAAAGAGACTGATATGATTTTGTATATCAGGTTCGGTATCTAATAGCATTTGTTCAGAATCAATGTATTCTTAATACAGGGTGACAGTGACCAACAGACTTGGCTGCAACACTTGCCCCGGTTTCTGTCTCATGAAACTTATCACCCGTTCTCAGTTTTTCTATCTTTTTGTAGCCCTATGTAACAGATTACATATCTGGGATCCTGATCCGGTATCATATACCCAGGATTCAGAGGATACTGAGAAACAGTTCTTTGTAATGAACACACCCGAAGGAGATGCATCATATGCACTTTCTTCGTTTGGGCGGCATAGGAATTCTGGCATTCCCCAATTTCCTGCTCTGTCTTATAACAATTATAAGTTGGAGCGGGACCAACGTTCTCCAGCTCAGTATAACAAGTGGGTTCGGTCAGTACATCCGTATTATTATCTTGATTAAGGCGTGATATGGTCGCTACCAGGAGAGAGAGAGAAGAAAACACTCTGCGTGCGCTCTAGCAAGATCAGATTGGTTATATATTTTATCTAATCAGAATGGCTCCCACTGTTTTTATCAAATCTTCCTTCAAACCCTAAAAGGAAAGACTAGCCGGGATTAATTACACTCTACAAGTTCGCCAACCTTTCAGCCAGGCCAGTGTCGGTACTTAGAGGGAGGTTCCCCGTGCTTTCGCACGGACCTAATTACAGTAAACCTCGTTTTCCCAGAGGCGTAACCCCGTTGACACCTTTCTAGACACCTACTTGATCGGCTAATTGTAAAGTGCAAAACTCTCCCAGGAGTAACAATTACTCGCAGTGGGTATCGAGATCCAACTATCACATAGAAGGTATGCAATCTCATTGCAAATTTCAACACTTGAAACTCCCGATAAAGGTTTTTACCCCTAGCACCTATGACCTTAACTATGGTCAACAAATCATAAGTACTAGTCAAGTTCTACCCGTCATTTCGTGATTAATTAGACCCACCCACATGACCCTTAACTAAGGTCAACAAAGTCACGCGACTGTCCTAACTAATCGCATCATATGCGGTGTAGGAAGACATCACTTAGCTACCGTACACTGTGCCTTGACTATGGTCAACAAACACAGCACGAATACTAAGTACTCTACTTCCTAAAATGACGGAGGGTTGCGGCTAGTTTTTGTGAAAACCTTTAACGCTTTGAACTTGATCTCGTTGCGGAATCAAATGAATTTTAAATGGAATGTTTTTGAGGCTTTTCTAGTTTTGCTAAAGGGGTCACTCCCGATGAAGGGATCGTCGGCCCTTTCCTCGTCGAATGAGGTGCGGGATATATCATATATATCACTGTGCAAAGCAGAAACTATAGAAGCGATCAAATACAAACCGAGTGTGTAGCATCTGCCAGTTATTGCTAAAGGAGTCACTCCCGGTGAAGGGATCTCGGTCCTTTCCTCATCGAACAAGGTGCAGGATGTTCTATAATGAACACCGCGATGCAAAGCAAGAACTGTAGCTACCTGTTTTATTTTGAAATTCGATTCCACAACATCAATTAGGTTTATTTTCTTTCATTAATCTCATTAATGAATATCCCATCATTTTAAGTTACCTAAACATCACAGATAGATATGACGTACACTTATGCCATCCGCATTCGCCTCGATGTCCCCTGGTGCACCGTTAGGTTAGGTAACTAACGGCAGAGCGGGGCAGGGCTAGCGCGGGTGTAAAACATAAGCAACGTCTATATAATATATCATATATACTATATATAATATCTGTCACAGAACATCACATGATCACAGATAAAACACAGCATAAGAAACATATGAAATATTGGATATACTAGGACGTCCGTGTTTTCAATATGAGCCAGTATAAAACACGGATTCCACGGTCGTGATGAATAGCCAATCCTACACCCCTAGACCCCTACGAGAGCGGCAAGCAACCCTACCAATTCTAGGGTTAGGAGACCCGGACTCGACTCCTCGAGTTGGTCTCCCTTTGGACCCCAGAACCCGGTTACTTGTGCTCCCCGCCTTGGGTCTATCCTAGTGCAGAAAAGTAAATAATATACAAAAGGTGACTACTTCTGCAACCTGGAAGCGCCCCAAATAAAAGAATATTACATACAAGTTTTTACATGAATGAAAATGAAAAAACACTCATCTCACATAAAAACCCCCGGCTATTCAAACACGACGATCCAATATAACATATCCAGCAACACATAACATCTCATGACATCAACGTAAGTAAATATGCGCATCCCAATTGTCGTTGACATATAGCAACGAAACCGGCGATATCACATATTACACTTACGGTCACAGAAAAGAAAGTGTAAAACTACAACAGTTGGAATCCGCAATCACCTCAGACATCGCATGCCTGACCAAATGAATTACTTAGACATCGCATGCCTAACAATTATAAACCCCGCATTTTAGTCTCATTATCGAAAACACTTTTCAATATCAAGTCGGGCAATTCAACAGGATTCCCGACATTCTGATCGAATGCTCGTCGCAAACTTCAGTAGACGGCCGCACCCCTGATACCGTCGACGAAGTGCACCAAGGCGGAACACCGCTACCGCGAGCACCCGAACGGATGCTTTCGGCGACGGGGTTCTCCTACAGTCACTTGGTCGGGGCTATGGAGTGAGGCTGTCTATTAAGTTTACCCGGCGAGTATCCGCGTACGCTACGTGATTGCGACGGACTTTTGATCACATCAAAATTCCGTGGCAACCGATCAAGTGAGACTAAACTGCTATGTTTATAACATTCATTCAGTTATCTCATAACTTCTTGTGAATTCCAATTATTGTATCACATTCCGGATAAATAGAAAATGTTAAACTTTCCGATCGAACAATCGAACACCCAAGTTTTCCCGATACAGATCAACACATGAAACAAGTCTAAAAACATTCAGTTCGTGCCTCAGTACCAACGGTCCAGCCGTAGAAGGGTCAAGCCAACGCCTCACATGTGGCACGCCGTACTGCCCCAAACCCGAAGGTTCAAAGGGTAGTTCAAGACGGTCACATAATCGAGTTAAGGTTTGTTGTCTTCTAGAGGGACCATCGTGTTACTTGCACTACTTAGAACGTGATTAAACTACAGAAATATCCAACACATGGAAATTTCCCGACAGGGGAAAAATTGGGTATTTATATCCGGTCGAACTTTTTAACATATTCAAAAATTATCCGGAAAAACACATAGACAAAATTTGACAATCCGATCGAATGTACGAACCCCCTATACAACCCAAAATACTCAACTCTTGATTTCAGAAAAAAATATTCCAGAAAAACCAACACTGAAAAATAGGAGTTACTGTGCAAAATTGAGTGCCTAATAAGACAAAACGGCGGCGGAAGGGCCGCATTAGCACGCTAATGCCGCGGTTCCGCCGCACTTTTGAGGGATCATTAGGTAATTTTTGCACCGTAATTCTTAGATTTCCCTGCTTATTTTTCTGCATATTTTTAATTTGCAAAAATCAACATTTTACAAAAAAGTACAGAGAGCAATTTGGAAATCGTATTTCGGTTCGATCGGACTTCAAACTCCGTCTACGCTTCGCCTAAGGCTCTAGCTAGGCTCTGATACCACTGTAGGGTTCCTAGACACCCTAGTTAAGTCTCACAAGTGATCAAACATTCACAAATAAAATTTTACGGGTGCCTACAAACCCGACTACGGATCGTTTACTAGATATTTAGGCGAAACAAGCAAACTAGTTAACACTTAACTAATGAGAAAACGGAAATACAACCTTTGTAGATCCAGTGCTCCACCTCCATAGCTCCGCAACGAGGTCCTCTCCGCTGTCCAAATCAAATCCGGGCTCTAGGATCGGCTTCGTCGGAGGATGGGCAAGCTAGGTCGTCGATGTCCATGCCGAAGATGATCTACGTCGAGGCATCACTAAATCAAGCTCCGACTTCACCAAGTCAAGAAACTTGTGAAGTAAACACACTCTACTACTTGGCAAGAGGTAGAGGATGAAGAAATAGGAAGTGGGTAGACTTTATTTTTGGATTTCTCACTCTTTTCCAACAATCACCATTGATGGACTTCAAGCTTCTTCACTTGAAGCAAGGAAGAAGAAGAAGAAAAAGGTTATGATAAGATAATAGAAAATGAAAAGAAAATGAATTCTTATCATAATTTTAACTAGAGTTAAGTGTAGAGAATGAATCATGGTTAGTGGGAATGGTTAGGGTTAAGGATGAGATAAGTATGGTTGACTTGAACAAAGCTTCATGAAGCTTCAACTAAAGAACAAAAGAAGCCACCATTCTTTTTCTCATTTCTTTTATTCATTTGTCAAAAATAAAAAGCATAATTAAATAAGATAAATGAATAATAAATAATAAACCCTAACCATTTCATTAACCAAGGTTTAATCTTTACACTTGAACCCTAGCATGACATGTATCATCAAACATGATACAATCAAGTGCACAAAAGTATATCGCATATACAATGCGCACACCCGAGTGAGAAAATGCATTTAAAGTAAACCGATACTAGTTGATGCAAAGTAATATATCAAATATATAAATATGCATTAAATCATTAAATCAACACTTGATTCAATGATCCGGTCATGTCGCACACAACCGACTAGTATACTATGTATCGGCTTATCGAATCAACGCTTGAATCGATAACTAGGTTATATCGTATACAACCATTCGACACATTCATCGCGAGAATAGAATACGGTATCACATACACGCATTATTCTCGGTCCCGCACATATCTCTTATGCGCTCCTATTTCGTTTCGCTTGAGCCAGGAAACCTCTGTGTAGGACTCTAAAGACTCGTCAATACGCCGGCAGCAGATGATGATCATATCAAACACCCACAAGCCGCAAGCGGTCTGCTAAACGTAACGGCCACCCGGGTATTGAGCGATCTGAAGATCGACGAGCAAGTCCGCTCACACTCCAGTGAATCCGACCAGTAACACTACCGTATAGTCCGGTCTGTTCGTCTGATATGTCGCATATCTCGCCTAGGGGTGGTAAACGTCAGACCCCAATAGCTCGATAAATCATGCCGACGTAGGGTCCATAACATTCGTGAAACTACTGATAACTCTTACCAGTATATCACTGCAACCCTGGCCAGGGATTTCCTGTTATGGCCAGTCGAGCATTGCACAACATCAACCCCCAATACCGGGAGAGACGAATCCCCTCCTATCGCTCATTGCCTCCATGTGAATCGGGACTGTACCCAAAAACCACCTGTTTGTACAACTCAGTAGAGCCGTGGTAGGGTGGAAATCAAAGCACAGTGGGAGACACACAAGACTCTATGACGATCTCGGGTCAACAGACTAAGCTGTACCAGTGTCACCAGAGAACTGCCATCTGACGTGAGGTATAATACCATCTGGGAGTTCTCGGCGAGTCCGTTCAGTGTACCCAGTCTCCACTGAGCACCCGCATACCATCTTCGATGTCAAACACCAATGGATATGGGATCATCCATCGCCCATCGCATGGGTCGAGAAGATATGCGCTAGTCTACTCTGGAATATCGATGCCCCGTCTCGATATTCCCTCGACTAGGAACATTTCAAGGATGTATCATGGACTACCCAGGCCCCACTAGTATGATCTACATCATAGTCCTGGAAGTCGAGTACACATCCTATGGGCTTTATCAACATGTAATCAGAGAGACAGAAAGTATACATGTTAAGATAAAGTGCAACCAGATAGCGTACTATCATGTCGAGCAAGAAAGTCCTCCCTATATATGTCCCAGCATCCACTACAATATACATTCTATGTACAGTAATGGCCTCTAGGGCATACATATAACTAACATTTGCTCCCAATGGGTTTTACCCCTTTAGGAGCAACTTCCAAAGTCCATACTTTGTTGGTGTACATGGATTCCATCTCAGATCGCATTGCATCCAGCCATTTCACAGAGTCACCACTTATGATGGTCTGCTCGAAACTAGTCGGGTCATCATCTTCCATGATGCAATCCTCGCTCCCACCATCGACGAGAAAACTATAGTATCTCTCAGGTGGATGAGGTACCCTACTAGATCGGCGGAGAGGCAGGGGTTCGTCGGGAACTACTGAATCCTCTGGTTCCATTAAATCTTCAGTTGCAGTTTGTGCTGCTGGAACTTCTTCCAGCTCTACCTCTTTGCCACTAATTTCTTTTACAAGAAATTCCTTTTCTAAAAAGGTTGCATGTTGAAAAACAAACACCTTTTGTTTTTCACCGTGGTAAATAGATATCCATACGAATTGCTTGGATATCCTACAAACTTACAAAGAATTGATCTTGCCTCGAGCTTGTCCGGACAACCCCATATCTTAACTCGTTTAAGAGATGGTCTCTTCCTATTCCATATCTCATATGGAGTGGTAGACACTGATTTAGTTAGAACTCTAGTCAATAGGTATATGGCTGTCTCAAGCGCATACCCCCAAAAGAAAATAGGCAACTCAGCAGTGCTCATCAAAGAGCGCACCATATCTAATAGGGTGCAATTCCTCCGCTTTGATACACCATTGTGTTGTGGTGTATATGGAGGAGTAAGCTGAGAGAGAATCCCATTCCCTTTTAGATAATCCAGGAACTCATTGCTCAAGTATTCTCCTCCTCGATCAGATCGAAGGATCTTAATACTTTTGCCCGTTTGGTTCTCAACTTCGTTTTTATATTCTCTGATTTCTCAAAAGTTTCAGACTTGTATTTCAACAGGAACACATGTCTTTATCTTGAGAGATCGTCGGTGGACGTAATGAAGTACGAGGAACCGTTCCTGGCATGTGTAGACATGGGACCGCATACATCACTATGTATCAGTCCTAAGAGTCCCGTAACTCTTTCTCCATGTCCATTAAATGGAGTTTTGGTCATTTTGCCTTTGAGACATAAATGGCAAGTTTCATAAGATGATAATTCGAACGGATTCAAATATCCATCCTTATGTAACTTAGCTAGTCGTGTCACATTGATATGACCAAGTCTACAATGCCACAAGAAGGATTCGTTCATTTCTGAACTCTTCCTCTTGTGTGTGTTTTTTACATTAAGGACTGTACTTTGATTTAGAACGTATATGCCATTATTTAACGAGCCTGATCCAATCAACTTTTGATCTAGGAAGATGTTCATAACATAATCCTGTACTACAAAACTATATCCCTCTTTACTTAATAAAGAAACTGATATAATGTTGCATATCATGTTCGGTATATAATAGCATTCGTTCAGAATCAATGTATTATCACTTGTTAATACAAGGTGATATTCGCCAACTGCTTTGGCTGCAACATTAGCACCATTCCCTACTCTTACGGAATGATCACCCTATCCCAGTTCTTTACCTTTTCGTAGCCCATATAACATATTACATATATGGGATCCCGATCCGGTATCTAATACCCAGGACGTAGAGTGAACTGAGAAACAGTTCTCAGTAACTAACACACCTAAAGAAGATGCATCAACATGCTTATTCTTCGTTAGGGTGGTGTGAGAATTCAGATATTCGACTATTCCCTGCTCAGACTTATAACAATTATAAGCAGGAGCGGGACCAACGTTCCCCTGCTCAATATAACAAGCGGGTTCAGTCAATACATCCATATTATTATCTTGATTAAGTCCTAACATGGTCGCTACCTGGTGAGATAGAGAAGGAAAAACACTTTAGCGTGTGCTATTGCAAGATTAGATTAGTTATTATCTTATCTAATCAGGATGCCTCCCACTATTTTAATCAAATCTTCCTTCAAACCCTAAAAGGTAAGATTAGACGGGATTAATTACACCTTACAAGTTCATCAATCTTTCAGCCAAATCAGTGCTGGTACTTTAAGGGAGGTTCCCCGTGCTCACGCACGGACCTAATTAAAATAAACCTCGTTTTTCCCAGAGGCATAACCCCGTTAACACCTTTCTATACACCTACTTGATCGGCTAATTGTCCTGTGTAAAATTCTCCTAGAAGTAACTCTTACTCGCAGTGGGTATCGGGATTCAATTATCTCATAGAAGGTATGCAATCTCATTGCAAATTTCAACACTTGAAATTCCCGATAATATTTTGCCCCTAGCATCTTATGACCTTGGCTACGGTCAACAAATCACAAGTGCTAGCCAAGTTCAACCCGTCATTTTCCTGATTGAATTAAACCCACCCGTACGACCCTTGGCTAAGGTCAACAAAGTCGTACGAATACCCTAACTCAATAACATCTCATGTTTTAGCAGATAAATACTGATTAGCTACCGTACACTACGCCTTGGCTAAGGTCAACAAACGCAGCACGAATACTAACTAGTCTTTATCTAAAAAGACGGAGGGCTACGCAGGTTTTTCAGAAAACCATGAGCGTAATGAACTTGATATCGTTGTAGAAACAAGTTATTTTGAAAAGGAGTGTTTTTTAGGCTTTTCTAGTTTCCCTAAAGAGGTCACTCCCGGTGAAGGGATCTCGGCTCTTTCCTCATCGAATAAGGTGCAGGATATTTCATAAATACCGCTGTGCAAAGCAAGAACTATAGAAGCAATCAAAAACTAAATCATGAGTTTGTAGCATCTGCCAATTTGCTAAAGAGGTCACTCCCGGTGAAGGGATCTCGGCTCATTCCTTATCGAATAAGGTGCTGGATATTCTACAAGGAATACTGCTATACAAAGCAAGAACTGTAGCTACCCTTTTTGAAAATTTGATTCTACAACATTTTTAGGTTTCTTTTCTTTTATTAATCTCATTAATAAAACCCATCATTTAAGCTTCCTAAGCATCACAGAAGAAACGAAAGCAGCAATATTTATATATTAGCATATAGTATAAGCATTCGTCTCAGGCAGTAATATGATCTCATCACAGAACATTGCAGCAGAAGTCAACATATGAAATATTGGATATACTAGGACATCCATGTTTTATTTTGAGCCTTTATAAAACACGGATTCCACAGTCGCGATGAATAGCCAAACCCACATCCTTAGACCCCTACGAGAGCGGCAAGTAACCCTACCAATTCTAGAGTTAGGAGACCCGATCTCGACTCCTCGAGATGGCCTCCTACTGGACCCTAGAACCCGGTTACTTGTGCTTTCCGACTTGGGTCTATCCTAATGCGGAAAAGTAAATAATATACAACGGTGACATCATCCTCAATCTTGAAGTGTCCCAATAAAAGAATATTACATACAAATGAATTTTACATGAATGAAAAAGAAAACTCTCATCTCACATAAAAACCTCGGCTATTCAATACACAACGATCCAATATAACATATCACAGCAACACAAAAACATCACAGATAACTAGGAGAAGTTAGATGATGTTAGTTATAAATATGCCCTAGAGGCCATTTATTTACATATGATGCATATTATAGTGGATGCTTGGATATATATAGAGAGGACTTTCTTACTCGTCATGATAGTATGCTATTTGGTTTCACTTTATCTTAACATGTTTTGACTTGTATTAGTATACTGTCTTGTTCTCACATGTTGATAAAGCCCTTAGGATATGTACTCGACTACTGGGAATATGATGAGATCATACTAGTGAGGCCAGGGTAGTCGACGAGTACATCCTATAACTGTTCCTAGTTGAGGGTGTATCGAGACAGGGCATCGATACACCAGAGTAGACTAGCGTATACGCATCTTGACCCATATGATGGGCGATGGATGATTCCATATCCATCGGTGTTTGACATCAAAGATGGTGTACGGGTGCTCAGTGGAGACTGGGTACACTGGACGGACTCGCTGAGAACTCCCAGATGGTTCTATACCGCACGTTAGATGGCAGTTCTCTGGTGACACTGGTACAGGTTAGTCTGTAGACCCGAGATCGTCATAGAGTCTTGTGTGATTCCCACTGTATTTTGATTTCCATTATACCACGTCCAAGAGGACATGCAAAACGGTGGCTTTAGGGTACAGTCCTGAATCACATAGAGGCAATGAGCGATAGGAGGGGTTTCGTCTCTCCCGGTATAGAGAGTTGATGTTGTGCTGTGTTTGATTGGCTATAACTTGAAGTCCCTGGGCAGGGCGGATATTGAATACTACCGGTAAGTGTTATCAGTAGGTTCTTGACCTATTATGAGCCTCACATCGACACGACTTATCGGTTACTGGGGTCTGACGTATACCACCCCTAGACTAGATATGCAACATATCAGACGAAGAGACCGGACTGTACGGTAGTGTTACTGATTGGATTCACAGGAGAATGTACAAGCTTGCTTGTTGATCTTCTAATCGCTCAATACCTGGGTGGCTGTTACGTTTAGCTGACCGCTTGCAGCTTATGGGTGTTTGATATGATCATCACCTACTGCCGGCGTATTGACGATTTTTTAGAGTCCTACACAGAGGTTTCTTGACTCAGGCAAAATGGAGTAGGGGCACATATGTGATATATGCATGACCGAGAATAAAGCGATATGAGATACCGTATTCTGTTCTCACGATTTTTGATATCATCCGGCTCATCGGATCAAGTGTTGATTCGATGAATCGGTATAGATATTTATATTAGTCGGTTTTTTGAGAAATAGCCGGATTGTCGGATCAAGTGTTGATTCGATAATTTAATGTATAATTATATATATGATATATTACATTACATTATCTAATATAGGCTCGCTTTATTAATTCATTTTCTCACCGGATAATGCATTGATATATATGCGATATATGTTAATTGTATTATTTTCTTTTGTTACAAAAATATATTATATGTGTGATATATAATATTGTAACAAGTTATGATTACTAATGCAACATGATTATTTGAGATTAAACATGTTTAGGGTTTGATTTGGGTTAGCCCTTTCTTGTAGCTTCTAGAAGCTTTTATTTTGTTTTGAGCTAAGATATTATATGTTGATATTTTGTGAGATATTTTTAAACCCAACCCAAGCCCTCAACCTTAGTCAACTCTCTACAATGGTTAGCCCTTTCTTTTATCAACCATGGTTGCATTTGTAATTATTATCACAATTCATTATTCATCACAAATGAGTTCATCTTCTTCTTCCTCCTTGCAAAGCTTTCTAGTTTTGAGTTTTGTGATGAATTAATGTGAGATTATGAAATAAAAGAGAGCTTAAATCCTACTCCATCATCCTCATCTAATCTAGCCAATTAGATTAGTGTGTTCACATCATTAATACTTAATTAGTGAGTAAGAGCTTGAGTTAAAGAAATTTCAAGGTAGATCATCATAGAAGAGGAAGACTTCAAGCAAGCATGGATCATTCGCGTTGTGGAGCTTCTCTTGAGTCCGGAAGATCATGGATCGCGGCGAAGGGACTACTACTCGGAGCTTACGAAGTGAAGGAGCGGACTACAAAGGTTGTAATCCCTCTCTCTTAGTTGTAAAGATGTTTACTTGCATGTTTAACCCTAATTATCTAGCAAAGATCCTAGCTTTGGGTTGTTCGGCACTTCTAAATTTTAAATCGGGCATGATTGATGCCTTGTAGAACCTTATGACAGTGCCTAATAACCCTACAGTGGTATCAGAGCCTAGCTAGAGCATTAGGCGACGTGTATACGAAGTTAAAAGCCCGATCGAACCCCGAAATGTCGGTTTTGACCCCCTCTCTGGAAATTTTTTTAAAATGTGATTTTTTCTGCATTAAAAATACTCAAAAAAAATCAGCAGGGAATTCTAAGGATTTCTGTGAAACACGAGCCACCAATACCCTCAACTCGCCGCGGAACCGCGACAAGAACCTGCTTCGCGCGGCGGTTCCGCGACCGAACTTTGGTATTAGGGACACGTGTTTTTAGGGTTCATCCGTAGGTATTTGTACATGCTTCTGGGTATTTTTAATCTTACTCAAGTGTTAAGTTTTCTGGGGATATTTTGTAATCGTTGATTCGATCGGAAAGTTTAACTTCGTTCTGTTTTCCGGATAATTTAGAAAGTATTAAAATGTTCGAACGGATATCAATAATTCACTTTTTCCCGACGCGAAAAACTTTCAAGTGTTGGAATTTTTCCGGGTTTAAAACTTACAGAAAAACATGCAAGCATATCTGTGGACCCTCTAGAAGAACGTAGCCTTAACTCGATTATGTGACCGTCAAAACTTCCACTGAACCCTAGGGTTTGTGGTAGTTTGGCGTTGCCACATGTGAGGCGTTGGTTTGACCCTTCTACGGCTGGTTCACTGGGGCGGTGACATGTTCTTGGATTTTTGAACTTCGCTTAAGTGTTGAGCTATATGGGAAATCTTGGGTATTTGATTATTCGATCGGAAAGTTTAATATTGTCTATTTATCTGAAATGTGATACAATATGTGGAATTCATATAGTTAGGCATGAAATGCGAAGTATGTGATATTTCGGATTTATGATATCTAAAGTGATTGTGGATTCCAAATGTTGTAGTTTTATACTTTCTTTTCTGTGACCGTAAGCGTAGTATGTGGTGTATCGCCGGCTTCATTGCTATACATCAACGACAGTCGGGATACACATACTTGCTTACGTTGATGATATGAGATATTATGTGTTGCTGTGATATGTTATATTGGATCGTCGTGTTCTGAATAGCCGGGGTTTTATGTGAGATGAGGGTTTTTATTTTCATTCATGTAAAATTCATTTGTATGTAATATTCGTTTATTGGGGCACTTCCGGGATGAGGATGATGTCACCATTGTATATTATTTATTTTTCCGCATTAGATAGACCCAAAGAGGGGAGCACAAGTAACCGGGTTCTAGGGTACAGTGAGAGGCCATCTCGAGGAGTCGAGATTGGGTCTCCTAACCTTAGAATTGGCAGTGTTGCTTGCCGCTCTCGTAGGGGTCTAGGGATGTGGATTTGGCTATTCATCGCGACCGTGGAATCCGTGTTTTATACAGGCTCGATATAAAACACGGACGTCCTAGTATATCCAATATTTCATATGTTATCTTCTGCTGCAATGTTCTGTGATGAGATCATATTACTGCCAGAGACGAATGCTTATACTATATATATGATATATAAATATTACAGTTTTCGTTTCTTCTGTGGTGCTTAGGAAGAATAATTGATGGGATTTTATTAATGAGATTAATAAAAGAAAAGAAACCTAAAAGATGTTGTAGAATCAAAACTTTATAAAAAAGGTAACTACAGTTTTGCTTTGCACAGCGGTATATATAATATACCCTGCACCTTATTCGATGAGTAAAGAGCCGAGATCCCTTCACCGGGAGTGACCTCTTTAGTAAAACTGGCAGATGCTACAAACTCGCGGTTTTGTTTTTGGATTGATTCTATAGTTCTTGCTTTGCACAGTGGTATATATGATATACCCTGCACCTTATTCGATGAGGAAAGAGCCGAGATCCCTTCACCGGGAGTGACCTCTTTAGCGAAACTGGAAAAGCCTCAAAAACACTCCTTTTCAAAAATTACTTGTTTCTACAACGATATCAAGTTCATTACGCAATAGGTTTTCTGAAAAACCTGTAGTAGCCCTCCGTCATTTCAGATAAGTCCTACTTAGTATTCGTACTACGTTTGTTGACCTCCGTCAAGGTGTAGTGTGTGGTAGCTAACTAGTATTTGTCTGTTAATACATATGATGCAGATTGGATAAGGGTAGTCGTACGGCCTTGTTGACCTCCGTCAAGGGTCGTGCGGGTGCGTCTGATTTAATCAAGAAATGACGGGTTGAACTTGACTAGCACCCTATGATTTATTGACCTCCATCAAGGTCATGGGATGCTTGGGGCAGAATATTATCGGGAATTTCATGTGTTGAAATTTGCAATGAAATTGCATACCTTCTATGAGATAGATTGATCCTGATACCCACTACGAGTAAGTGTTACTCCTGGGAGAATTTTACACAGAACAATTAGCCGATCAAGTAGGTGTCTAGAAAGGTGTTAACGGGGTAAAGCCTCTGGGAAAACGAGGTTTATTTTAATTAGGTCCGTGCGAAAGCACGGGGAACCTCCCTCAAAGTACCAACACTGATCTAGCTGAAAGATTGACGAAATTGTAGGGTGTAATTAATCCTTGCTAATCTTAACTTTTATGGTTTGAAGGAAGATTTGATAAAAATAGTGGGAGACATCCTGATTAGATAAGATAATAACCAATCTAATCTTACAAGAGCATACGCTAAAGTGTTTCCTTCTCTCTCTCTCCAGGTAGAGACCATGTCAGGCCTTAATCAAGATAATAATATTGATGTATTGACTGAAGCCGCTTATTATACTGAGCAGGGGAACGTTGGTCCCATTCTTTCTTATAAGTGTTATGAGACTGAGCAGAGAATAGGACAATATCTGGATTCTCATGCTGCCCAAACGAAGAACAAGTATGTTGATGCATCTTCTTCGAGTGTATTAGTTATTGAGAACTGTTTCTCAGTTCACCCTACGTCCTGGGTATTAGATACCGGATCGGGATCCCACATATGTAATTTGTTACGTGGGCTACGTAAAAGTAGAGAACTAGGAAAGGGTGATCTTTCCGTACAGGTAGGGAATGGTACAAATATGGTAGCCAAAGCAGTTGGCGAATATCACCTTGTATTACCAAGTAGTAATACATTGATTCTGAACGAGTGCAATTATATACCGAACATGATGTGCAACATTATATCAGTTTCTTTATTAAGTAAAGAAGGATATAATTTTGTAGTACAGGATAATGTTATGAACATCTTTCAAAATCAAAAGTTGATTGGATCAGGCTCGTTACATAATGGCATATACATTCTCAATCAAAATACAGTCCTTAATATACAAAACACAAACAAGAGGAAAAGTTCAGAAATAAACGAATCCTTCTTATGGCATTGTAGACTTGGTCATATCAATGCGACACGGCTAGCTAAGCTACATAAGGATGGATATTTGAATCCGTTCGAATTATCATCTTATGATACTTGCCATTCATGTCTCAAAGGTAAAATGACCAAAACTCCACTTAGTGGACACGGAACAAGAGTTACGGAACTCTTAGGACTGGTACATAGTGATGTATGCGGACCCATGTCTATACATGCCAGGAACGGTTCTTCTTACTTCATTACATTCACTGACAATCTCTCAAGATTCGGACATGTGTTCCTGATGAAATACAAGTCTGAAGTTTTTGAGAATATAAGAACGAAGTAGAGAACCAAATGGGCAAAAGTATTAAGATCTTTCGATCTGATCGAGGAGGAGAATACTTAAGCAATGAGTTCCTGGACTATCTAAAAGAGAATGGAATTCTCTCTCAGCTTACTCCTTCTTATACACCACAACACAACGGTGTATCGGAGCGGAGGAATCGCACCCTATTGGATATGGTGCGCTCTATGATGAGCAATGCTGAGTTACCTATTTCCTTCTGGGGACATGCACTGGAGACAGCTGCATACTTATTGAATAAAGTTCCTATGAAATCTGTGCCTACCACTCCATATGAGATATGGGAAGGGAAGAGACCATATCTTAATTTTGTTAAGATATGGGGTTGCCCGGCCTATGTCAAAAGGCAAAAACCGGACAAACTCGAGGCAAGATCTATTTTGTGTAAGTTTGTTGGATATCCCAAGCAGTCGCGAGGGTATATCTTCTACCATAGTGAGGAACAATGAGTGTTTGTTGCTCAACACGCCACTTTTTTAGAAAAGGAATTTCTTGCAAAAGAGATTAGTGGCTCTGAGGTAGAACTGGAAGAAGTTCCAGCAGAAAAACTACAACAGAAGATTTGATGGAACCAGAAAATTCAGTAGTTCCTGACGAACCCTAGCCTCTCCGCCGATCTAGTAGGGTTTCTCACCCACCTGAGATGCTACGGTTTTCTCATTGATGGTGGAAGCGAGGATTGCATCATGGAAGATGATGATCCAACTAGCTTCGAGCAGGCCATCACGAGTGGTGACTCCATGAAATGGCTGGATGCAATGCGATCTGAGATGGAATCCATGTACACCAACAAAGTATGGACTTTGGAAGTTGCTCTTGAAGGGGTAAAACCCATTGGGAGCAAATGGATCTTTAAGAAGAAACTTGGTGTAGATGGAATAGTTGAGACTTTCAAAGCTAGACTTGTTGCAAAGGGTTTTCGTCAACGACCAGGAGTGGATTATGACGAAACCTTTTCTCCAGTGGCTATGCTTAAGTCCATCCGGATCTTACTTTCCATTGCTGCATACCATGACTATGAAATCTGGCAGATGGATGTTAAGACCGCCTTTCTAAATGGTGATTTAGAAGAGAGCGTGTACATGACTCAGCCAAAGGGCTTCGTAGATAGTGGGAGCAGTGGAAAGGTGTGCAAGCTGCTTAAATCCATCTATGGATTAAAGCAAGTATCGCGGAGTTGGAACATCTGCTTTGATGTTGTAGTCAAAGAGTTTGACTCATCAAAAACGTAGATGAACCTTGTATATATAAGAAGGTTGCAGAGAGTAAGGTTGTCTTCCTCGTATTGTACGTCGATGACATACTCTTGATAGGAAATGATGTTCCTATACTGCAATCGGTCAAGCTCTTCTTATCACAAAGATTCTCAATGAAAGATCTAGGTGATGCCTCCTGCATACTGAAAATTATGATCTATAGAGATAGATCTAAACGGATACTGGGATTGTCCCAATCCAGGTACATTGACACCATACTAAAGAGGTTTAGTATGGAAGAATCCAAGCATGGGAACTTACCCACGATCTCTGGACTCACTCTCTCCAAAGAGATGTCTCCCAAGACTGATTTGGAGAGAGCTCGCATGCAAGGGATACCCTATGCTTCGGCAGTAGGTTCTATCATGTATGCGATGCTATGTACCAGACCCGATGTAGCATAATTACTAAGTATAGTGAGTAGGTATCAAGAAGATCCTGGAGAGAGTCACTGGATAGCTGTGAAGAACATTCTCAAGTACTTGAGAAGAACTAAGGAGATGTTCTTGGTGTATGGTAACGGGGAACTCCAGGTGGAGTCCTTTACCGATTCGAGCTTCCAAAGTGATAAGGACGACTCTAAGTCACACTCGGGATTTGTCTTTACACTCAATAGAGGGGCGGTATGTTGGAGGAGTTCCAAACAGGATACCGTTGCAGACTCGGCGATGGAAGCTGAATACATCGCTGCCAATGATGCTGCAAAAGAGGCTGTCTGGATCAAGAAGTTCATTACTGAACTTGGTGTGGTTCCATCCAATGAGCATCCAATACCTTTGTATTGTGAGAACAATGGAGCTGTGGCTTTGGCCAATGAACCCAGGTCCCATCAGAAGTCCAGACATATTCTGAGGCGGTATCACCGGATCAGGGAGATAGTTGATCACCGGGAGATCGAGGTCAGGAGAGTTGATACGAAGGACAACACTGTGGATCCACTCACGAAGGCCATTCCCCAGACATAGTTTGAGAGACTCTTCGGGATGCTGGGTATGAGATACTACAACAGCTGGCCTTAGTGCAATTGGAAGATTGTTAGTTATATATATGCTCTAGAGACCATTGTTGTACATATGATGTATATTATAGTGGATGCTTGGATATATATAGAGAGGACTTTCTTGCTCGTCATGATAGTATGCTATTTGGTTTCACTTTATCATAACATGTTGACTTGTATTAGTTTACTGTCTTGTTCTCACATGTTGATAAAGCCCTTAGGATATGTACTTGACTACTGGGACTATGATGAGATCATACTAGTAGGGCCAGGGTAGTCGACGAGTACATCCTATAATTGTTCCTAGTTGAGGGTGTATCGAGACAGGGCATCGATACACCAGAGTAGACTAGCGTATACGCATCTTGACCCATAAGATGGGCGATGGATGATCCCATATCCATCGGTGTTTGACATCAAAGATGGTGTACGGGTGCTCAGTGGAGACTGGGTACACTGGACGGACTCGCCGAGAACTCCCAGATGGTTCTATACCGCACGTCAGATGGCAGTTCTCTGGTGACACTGGTACAGGTTAGTCTGTAGACCCGAGATCGTCATAGAGTCTTGTGTGATTCCCACTGTATTTTTATTTCCATCATACCACGTCCAAGTGGGCATGCAAAACGGTGGCTTTTGGGTACAGTCCCGAATCACATGGAGGCAATGAGCGATAGGAGGGGTTTCGTCTCTCCCGGTATAGGGAGTTGATGTTGTGCTGTGTTCAATTGGCTATAAATGGAAGTCCCTGGCCAGAGCGGATATTGAGTACTACTGGTAAGTGTTATCAGTAGGTTCTCGACCTGTTATGAGCCTCACATCGACACGACTTATCGGTTACTGGGGTCTGACGTATATCACCCCTAGACTAGATATGCAACATATCAGACGAAGAGACCGGACTGTACGGTAGTGTTACTGATTGGATTCACAGGAGAATGTACAAGCTTGCTTGTTGATCTTCTAATCGCTCAATACCTGGATGGCTGTTACGTTTAGCTGACCGCTTACAGCTTGTGGGTGTTTGATATGATCATCACCTACTGCCGGCGTATTGACGATTTTTTAGAGTCCTACACAGAGGTTTCTTGACTCTGACAAAACGGAGTAGGGGCACATATGTGATATGTGCATGACCGAGAATAATGCGATATGAGATACCATATTCTGTTCTCGCGATATTTGATATTAGCTGGCTCATCGGATCAAGTGTTGATTCGATGAATTGGTATAGATATTTATATTAGTCGATTATTTGAGAAATAGCCGGATTGTCGGATCAAGTGTTGATTCGATAATTTAATGTATAATTATATATATGATATATTAAATTACATTATCTAATATAGGCTCGCTTTATTGATTCATTTTCTCATCGGGTAATACATTGATATATATGCGATATATGTTAATTGTATTATTTTCTTTTGTTACAAAAATATATTATATATGTGATATATAATATTGTAACAAGTTATGATTACTAATGCAACATGATTAGTGGAGATTAAACATGGTTAGGGCTTGATTTGGGTTAGCTCTTTCTTGTAGCCTCTAGAAGCTTTTCTTTTGTTTTGAGCTAAGATATTATATGTTGATATTTTGTGAGATATTTTTAAACCCAAGCCCTTAACCCTAGTCAACTCTCTACAATGGTTAGCCCTTTCTTTTATCAACCATGGTTGCATTTGTAATAATTATCACAATTCATTATTCATCACAAATGAGTTCATCTTCTTCTTCCTCCTTGCAAAGCTTTCTAGCTTTGAGTTTTGTGATGAATTAATGTGAGATTATGAAAGAAAAGAGAGAATAAATCCTACTTCATCATCCTCATCTAATCTAGCCAATTAGATTAGGGTGTTCACATCATTAATACTTAATTAGTGAGTGAGAGTTTGAGTTAAAGAAATTTCAAGGTAGATCATCTTAGAAGAGGAAGACTTCAAGCAAGTATGGATCATTCGCGTTGTGGAGCTTATCTTGAGTCCAGGAGATCATGGATCGCGGCGAAGGGACTACTACTCGGAACTTATGAAGCGAAGGAGCGGACTACAAAAGTTGTAATCCCTCTCTCTTAGTTGTAAAGATGTTTGCTTGCATGTTTAACCCTAATTATCTAGCAAAGATCCTAGCTTTGGGTTGTTCGGCACTTCTAAATTTTAAATCGGGCATGGTTGATGCCTTGTAGAACCTTGTGACAGTGCCTAGTAACCCTACAGATAATTCGACAGACACAACAAATTCCTAAAATACCCCAGTGAGCTCAACACTTGAGCAGAAAATAAAAATTCCCAGTAGCATGCCCCATGACCTATGGACCGTCGCTGAAGTTCCCGTCCCAAGCCTCCACAGTGGCGCCGCGGAACCGCCGCCAAAACCAGGTTTTGGCCGTGGTTACGCGGTCACTGTAGCGAGTTAGGGATCCTTTCTTCAGGTGGGTCCATAAAATTCCCTGCATGATTTTCTAAGTATTTTTAATATGAAAAATTTCAACTTTTGAAAAAATTTCCAGCAAGGGGTCAATTCTCGGTGTTTCGGGGTTCGATCGGACTTCTATCTTCGTCTAGACAACGCCTAATGCTCTAGCTTGGCTCTGATACCACTGTAGGGTTAGCATAGCACCTTAGCAAGGTTTTGGCAAGTATCAAACATGCTATATTAAAAATTTTGGGGTGCTAAACAAACCCTAACCAAGATCTTAACTAGAGAATTAGGGTTAACTATGCATGTAAACAACTTTACATCTAAGAGAGGGGGATTACAACCTTTGTAGTCCGTTCCTTCGCTTTATAAGCTCCGAGTAGTATTCCCTTTGCCGCGATCCATGATCTCCCAGACTCAAGAGAGGCTCCACAAGTCGAATGATCCATTCTTGCTTGACGTTTTCCTTTTCAAAGATGATCTACCTTGAAGAATCTCAAGATCAAGTTTTAACTTCTCTAATCAAGTATTAGTGAAGTGAACACCCTAATCTAAGTGGTTAGAATAGATGAGGATGATGAAGTAGGAATTTTGCTCTCTTTTATTTTCATTTTCTCACTTTAAATCATCACAAGTGAAAAAGCTAGAAAGCTTTTTCAAGGAGGAAGAAGAAGAAAGCTTTTGTGATGAATAATGAATATTGTTATGGTTACAAATGACAACCATGAGTTAATAATATCAAGGCTTTAACTCATGTAGAGAATGAACTAGAGTTGAGGGTTTGGGTTGGGTTAAATAATATCTACACAAAATATCTTAGCTAAAAACAAAAGAAAGCTTCATGAAGCTTCATGAAAAAGCTAACCCAAATCAAACCCTAACTTGTTTAATCTCCACAAAACATGTTGCATTTGTAACCCTAACTTGTTACAATATTATATATCACATATATAATAAATTTTTGTAATAAAAGAAAATAATACAATTAACATATATCTCATATATATCAATGTATTACCCGGTGAGAAAATGAATCAATAAAGAGAGCTTATATCAGTTAACGTAATGTAATATATCACATATATAATTATACATTAAATTATCGATTCAACACTTCATCCGACAATCCGGCTATATAGCATATAACCGACTAATATAACATGTACCGATTCATCGAATCAACACTTGATCCGATGACCCGGCTATATCACATATACCCGGCCGATATCATATATCGCAAGAATAGAATACGGTATCGCATATCGTATTATTCTCGGTCCCGCACATATCACATATGTGCTCCTACTCCGTTTTGCCTGAGCTAAGAAACCTCTGTGTAGGACTTTAAAGAATCGTCAATACGCCGGCAGTGGGTGATGATCATATCAAACACCCACAAGCTGCAAGCGGTCAGCTAAACATAACAGCCACCCATGTATTGAGCAATTAGATGATCAACAAGTAAGCCTGTACATTCTCCTGCAAATCCAATCAATAAACACTCACGTACAGTCCGATCTCTTCGTCTGTTATGTTGCATATCTAGTCTAGGGGTGGTAAACGTCAGACCCTAGTAACCGATAAGTCGTGTCGATGTAAGGCTCTTAACGGGTCGAGAAACTACTGATAACGCTTACCAGTAAATCTTCATATCAGCCCTTGCCAGGGACTTCCAGTTATAGCCAATCGAACACAACACAACATCAACTCCCTATACCGGGAGAGACGAAACCCCTCCTATCGCTCATTGCCTCCATGTGATTCGGGAATGTACCTAAAAGCCACCGTTTTACATGCCCTCTTGGACGTGGTAAGCTGAAAATCAAAGCACAGTGGGAATCACACAAGATTCTATGACGATCTCGGGTTTACAGACTAACATGTTCCAGTATCACCGGAGAACTGCTATCTGACGATGGGTATAATACCATCCAGGAGTTCTCGGCGAGTCCGTTCAGTGTACCCAGTCTCCACTGAGCACCCGTACACCATCTTTGATGTCCAACACCAATGGATATGGGATCATTCATCACCCATCATATGGGTCAAGATGCGTATACGCTAGTCTACTCTGGAGTATCGATGCCCTGTCTCGATACACCCTCGACTAGGAACTGTTATAGGATGTACTCATTGACTACCCTGGCCCCACTAGTTTGATCTCATCATTGTCCTTGTAGTCAAGTACATATCCCAAGGGCTTTATCAACACATGATCACAAAACAGTATTCGTTAACATGTTTAGATAAAGTGAAACCAGACAGCATACTATCATATCGAGCAAGAAAGTCCTCTCTATATATATCCAAGCATCCACTATAATATACATCATATGTACAACAATGGCTTCTAGGGCATAAATATAACTAACACGTACGACATATCACACATGATTCACGACATTCTATATATATCTATATACCTATGTCCCAGGTCACATCCATAACAATCGCGTATCAGGGGACTGGCAAGGTATCAATCACCTCAATCGACTCGCATCCGTATACCAACATATCATCATATCACATGTTAAATCATATTCTCTTTTCATCATAATTATATCTCACATAAGGTCAAGTTTACATATACATTCTACCTTTACTATAAGCATAAGTATCTAATCTAACATACACACTCGAACCATACAATCAGCATTCAAAAGGTGCGAATCGTAGTTTTGAAAGTAGAAGTTACGGTGTTTTTAAGGAAAAGATATCGTTTCAAAATCCTTAACGTCCCTCAAGGTATCAGTTTATAAGATGCATACGATTCTTCAGTTTGGAAATAGGTATGGTTCGGATGACACATCTACGTCGACTATCTAGTCATATTGTACCGTAAACGGCAATATCATCAAATATCATCCTTAAATCCCGTCATCACATACTAGTCGTATCATATCACTTCTAACTATCCTTAGTTTCTAATATGGCTCTAACTACCTTTTTACTCTATCTATAGTCTTCTATTGAAGGTTTCACTAATCATAATCTATATATATAAATCGGTTTCCATCAAAGTTTGCGGGGGTGCTATACGCCATCCACTCGACTTCCCTCGTGGATATAGATCCACTCACCTTGGTCTTCGCTTGCCGAAGTCGATGACGCCACGCCCCGTCGCATCGAAATCCACGCGAAGGTACCTACAAAAACAACACATGTTGCAACGCTATTAAAATCAAGTTTTGAAATCCAAACGGCACGCGCATTGCTCATAGGTTAGAACCTATAGCTTACGCGTACAAAAGCAACCAAACAACTCTTGTTGTTGATGTACAAACATTCAACAACCAAATACAAATCCAAATATCAAAACTAAACATTTCAAAATACGGAAAACATAGCCAAATTCACACCAAAGTGCTTCCAGATTGTAGGGTTCCTAGGCACGCTAATGAAGTCTCACAAGGCATCAACCATGCCAATTTCAAATTTTTCATGTGCCGAGAAACCCTAATACGGATCGTTAACTAGAATTTTAGGCGAAAAATGAAACTAGTTAACAAATTAACTAAGTGAACGGAAATACAACCTTTGTAGATCCGGTCCTCCACCTCCATAGCTCCATGATGAAGTCTCCTTGCTGTCCAAATCGAATCCCGGGCTCTAGTGTCGGCTTCATCGGAGAAATGGGCGGGCTAGGTCATCGACAACGATGCCGAAGATGATCTACGTCGAGGCATCACAAGATCAAGCTCCCACTTCACCAAGTCATGAAACTTGTGAAGAAAACACCCTTTACAACTTGGCAAGAGGTAGAGGATGAAGAAATAGGAGGTGGGTTCACTTTAGAATTGGATTTCTCACTCTTTTTCATCAAATCAGCATTGATGGTTGCAAGCTTCTTCATCTTGAAGAAGAAGAAGAAGAAGAAAATATTATGATAAGTTATTTTTTAAAAAGAAAACAATATGATACTTATCATGTATTCAACCATGGTTTAGTGTAGAGATTTAACTAAGGTTAAGTGGAGTGGTTAGGGTTAAGCATGAGACAAAATGGTCACTTAGTCAAAGCTTCATGAAGCTTCAAGATGCAAACAAAGAAAGCCACCATTTTCTCTTTATGCCATTTATTTTCTAAAAAGAATAAATAAATAAATAAATGAATAAGAAAACAAAACCCTAACCATTCATATAACCATGGTTTAATGTTTACACAAACCCAAGTAAACATGTATCATCAAACATGATACAATCAAGTGCACAAAAGTATATCACATATACAAATTGTGCAATGCAAGTGAGAAAATCCATTTAAAGTGAACCAATACTAGTTAATTCAAAGTAATATATCAAATATATAATTATGCATTAAATCATTAAATCAACACTTGATTTAACGATCCGGTCATATCGCATATAACCGACTAATATCCAACGTATCGACTTATCGAATCAATCATTGATTCGATAACTAGGTTATGTCGCATACAACCATTCGATACATTCATCGCGAGAATGAAATACGATATCACATACACGCATTATTCTCGGTCCCGCACATATCTCATATGCGCTCCTATTTCGTTTCGCTTGAGCCAGGAAACCTCTGTGTAGGACTATAAAGACTCGTCAATACACCGGCAGCAGGTGATGATCATATCAAACGCCCACAAGCCGCAAGCGGTCTGCTAAACGTAACGGCCACTCGGGTATTGAGCAATCAGAAGATCGACGAGCTAGCCCGCTCATACTCCTGTGAATCCAACCAGTAACACTTACCGTACAGTCCGGTCTGTTCGTCTGATATGACGCATATCTCGCCTAGGGGTGGTAAACGTCAGACCCCAATAGTTCGATAAGTCGTGTCGATATGAGGTCTATAACAGTTCGAGAAACTACTGGTAACACTTACTAGTAAATCTCAGCAACCCTGGCCAGGGATTTCCGGTTATAGCCAATCGAACACAGCGCAACATCAACTCCCTATATCGGGAGAGACGAATCCCCTCCTATCGCTCATTGCCTCCATGTGATTCGGGACTGTACCCAAAAACCACCATTTTGCACGCCCTCTTGGACGTGGTAAGGTGGAAATCAAAGCACAGTGGGAACCACACAAGACTCTATGACGATCTCGGGTCAACAGACTAACATGTACCAGTGTCACCAGAGAACTGCCATCTGACGTAAGGTATAATACCATCTGGGAGTTCTCGGCGAGTCCGTGCAGTGTACCCAGTCTCTACTGAGCACCCGTATATCATCTCTGATGTCAAACACCAATGGATATGGGATCATCCATCCCTCATCTGTATGGATCGAAAAGGTATACGCTAGTCTACTCTGGTATATCGATGCCCCGTCTCGATACACCCACGACTAGAGACCTTGAAGGATGTACTTATGGACTACCATGTCCCCACTAGTATGATCCGCATCATAGTCCAGGTAGTCAAGTACACATCCTAAGGGCTTTACCAACATGTAACAGAGAGACATTCAGTATACACGTTAAGGTAAAGAGTAACCAGATAGCATACTATCATGTCGAGCAAGAAAGTCCTCCCTATATATGTCCCAGCATCCACTACAATATACATCCTATGTATAGCAATGGCCTCTAGGGCATACATATAACTAACAATCTCCCACTTGCATTAGGGCCATCTGTAGCAGTGGTTGCAGTATCTCATACTCAACCATCCCATAAAAGTCTCTCTCTGGGAATAGGCCTTGGCGAGTGGATCCGCCGTGTTGTCCTCTTAGTCTACTCTCCTAACCTCGATCCCTTAGAGATCAACCATCTCCATGATCAGGTGATACTACCTTAGAATATGTCTGGATCACTGATGGGACCTGCGTTCCTTGGCATAAGCCACAACTCCATTGTCTCACAATGGTAGGAACGTAGTTCATCTCATGAACCATTATACACCCAAACAGCCTCTTTGGTAGCATCTTAAGTAGCGATGTATCCTGCCTTTATCGTCTAGTTAGCCACGGTATCTAGCTTGGAACTCTTCCAACATACCGTCCCTTTACTGAGGGTAAAGACAATGCCTGTGACTGACTTTCAGTCGTCCTTATCACTCTGGAACCCTTCCAGTGATTCTCCCCAGGATCGATTGATACCGTCTCACTACAACTAGCGAGATTCCTAGCATCCAATTACATCTATCTCATAGATGATAACTCAGGATTTAGGAGGTATCACTTTGATCCTATATGGAGAATCCTTGTGATAAACGGAGATTGACCGAGCGTAGCATAGGAAACTCCTTCCCTATCAAGAGTATGTCATCCACGTACTCTACGAGGATCATCACCATACTCCCTACTACCTTTTTGTTTATACAAGGTTCATCTACCATTTTGATGATATCAAACTCTTTGACTACCATATCAAAACAGATGTTCCAACTCCGCGATGCCTGCTTTATCCTATAAAGCATCTTGCACACGTTTCCGCTGCTCCCACTGTCTACGAAGCCCTCTGGCTGTGTACTTATAGACGCTCTCTTCCAAAACATCATTTAGAAAAGCAGTCATGACACCCAACCACCAGATATCGTAGTCATGGTATGTAGCCGTGGTAAGTAGGATCTGGATGGACTTAAGCATAGATCCTTAGAAAAGGTTTCATTATGATCCATATCTGGTCAATGATGCAAACCTTTAACGAGTCTAGCTTTGAAAGTCTTAACTTTTCCATGTACACCAAGTAATCTTCTCAAGATATACTTGCTCCAGATGGGGATTTAACCCTTTAGATATAGCAACCAAAGTCCATACTTTGTTGGTGTATAAGGATTCTATCTCAGATCGCTAAGCATCCAGCTATTCTTACAGAGTCCCACTCCTGATGGCCAGCTCGAAACTAGTTGGGTCATCATCATATGATGCAATCCTCGCTCCCACTGTCATAGAGAAACCGAAGTATCTCTCAGGTGGGTGAGGAACCCTACTAGATCGGCGGAGAGGTTGAGGTTCGTTGGAAACTATTGAATCCTTTGGTTCTACCAAATCATCAGCTGCAGTTTGTATAGCTGAAACCATTCCAGTTCTACATAACTGATCTTGCCTCGAGCTTGTCCGGATTATGCTTTTAGACATAGCCCGGACAACCCCAAATCTTAACCAACTTAAGATATGGGCTCTTCCCTTTCCATATCACATATGAAGCGGTAGGCAACTGATTTGATTGGAACCCTATTCAATAGGTATGCAGCTTCTCAAGTGCATAACTCCCTAAAAGGAAATAGGTAACTCAGTAGTACTCATCATAGAGCGCACTATATCGAATAGGGTGCAACTGCTCCACCCCGATATACCATCGTGCTATGGTGTATACGGAGGAGTAATGCTGAGAGAGAATCTCATTCTCCTTTAGAATAGTCTAGGATTTCCGTGCTCAAGTATTCTCCTCCTCGATCTCATCAAAGGACATAATACTTATACCCGTATTTTGGTTTTCTACTTCTAAATCATATTCTGTGAATATCTCAAAAGGTTCGGACTTGTGTTTCAACAGGAACATATGTCTGAATCTTGAGAGATTATCAGAGAATGTAACGAAGTACAAAGAACCAGTCCTGGCATATGTAGACAGGGGACCTTACATACATCAACATGTATCATCCCAAGAGTTTACTAACTCTTTCTCTGTTACCAATAAACAGAGTTGTGGTCATCTTATCTCTGTGACATGACTGGCAAGTTTCACAAGATGTAAATTCAAACAGATTTAAATATGCATCTAAATGTAACTTCAGCTAGTCAGGTCGCATTGATATGACCTAGTCTACAATACCTCAAGAAAAATTCGTTCATTTCTGAACTCATCCTCTTGTGTGTGTTCTGTATACTAAGAACTGTAGTTTGATTTAGAACATCAACGCTTTTAGATAACGTGCCTGAACCGATCAACTTTTGATATAGGAAATGTTCAAAACATTATCCAACAATAAAAAATTATATCCTTTCTTTACTAATAAAGAGATTGATATGATTTTGTATATCAGGTTCGGTATCTAATAACATTCGTTCAGAATCAATGTATTGGTAATACAGGGTGACAGTGACCAACAGACTTGGCTGCAACTCTTGCCCCATTTTCTGCCTCATGAAACTTATTACCCGTTCTCAGTTCTCTACCTTTCTATAGCCCTATGTAACAGATTACATATCTGGGATCCTGATCTGGTATCACATACCCAGGACGTAAAGGATACTGAGAAACAGTTCTCTGTAATGAACACACCCGAAGATGATGCATCAACATGCACTCTCTTCGTTTGGGCGGCACGGAAAATCTGGTATTCCCCAATTTCCTGCTCTGTCTTATAACAATTATAAGTTGGTGTAACCCTTCGAAAATCGTTTAGGCAGTTTTTCGGTAATCGGCTAATTTTTCGGCTTTTTCCGTAAAAAGTCAAAATAGGTATTTTTCATTGTAGATCTAATTATACAAAATTTAGATAAGATATTACTATAATTTTGTCACTAAAATGTCACTTATAATTTTCTAGTTAAATAAAAAAAATTCGTAATTAATTATTTTTTTTATTATTTTAAGCCTTTTTTAAATACATTAAATTAGGGATAAATACAAATTTAATTAGGTAAATTTCATAATTAGGAATCTTTATAAACTAAAATATGGTGTTAATAAAATTATATCATGACTTGCAAACTTTTGGTTTTAGGGTTGGAAATTTAATGGAAAAATGATGTAAAATAAGGTTTTTTTTGTAAAATGTTGATATGAAAGCATTAAATGAGCACATGGGGTGTTTTTGGACCAAGAAACTTCTCCAAATTTCCCCCCATTACCTCCTCCTACTGCTGGCCGAGCCTCCTTGCTGAAATCCCTCATCTTCTCACTTCATTCTTACTTCTAAAATCATGATAAAATCAAGAAAAATCCACAAAATTGCACCATTTTCTTCATAGATTCAAACCAAAACCTTAATCCCTCCATTCCCTAACCCTAATTAGTTAGAGAAGTGGAGAAAGGAGGCCACTTTGGAGGCTTAGTGCAAGTTGGGGTTCACTTGGGAGGTATAGTTCCTAAACTAGTTGTTAATTTGTAGTTTAATAAAGCTAGTTTAGTATTTTAAAGTGATTAATTTCATTGTAATGGTTAGTTTTGAAATTTCAAGAAAGGGATGATGTTCTAGATTATGGTTTGTAGCATGGTGGTTGGATTTAAGTTAGGGTTTGGTTATCTAATTGATTGGAGTGGTTAATTGTGTAGTGTTATGCTCGCTAAATCGACAAAATTGCTATGTTTGTATCGAATCGGTAAGCAAATTGCTTACTAGATTTTTATAAAAATTAGAATGTGATCAAATTGCGTTATGTTAGCGATATAATTAGCTTCGTATAGGACTATTAGAGTGCGTGAACGCGGGGTTTCGTCTAGTCGGGTTGTAGTTTTGTCGATTTCCCCGAAATGACGATTCTAGTTAAAGATTAGCGATTTTCGTGCGTTTTTCCGCGCACCAAGTGCATGCTATGTTTAATTCGAGAGCGCCGATAATTGTATATTGTGACTTGCATCGTTTTAGGTTTTGTAATCTTATGCTTGGTGTTGTGCAAATATAGGATCGGTCGGGGAAACATCGGACACGGCGCGTAAAGGAAAGGCGGTGGTCGGATCGGATTAGCGGGGATTTCAGGTGAGTAGATGTATTCATCTATGGGGGAATCGTCTGAATGGCGCGAGGCGCCCCCCTAGTTAGGATTACCCTACTTTTTACAAGATTTATATTGTTAGCTAGCTTATCCATTCATGTACACTGCATACCCTTATAACGAACAGTATATTAGATTGCATGGACATTCATCTATACTTATGCGATATCACTTCGTAGGACACGAACACCATTACCATTGGCATCTATTGCACGCGCACTATTCATGTGACACACACGCCTTTGGTAATTGCCATGCCACGTGCACTATAGAACCTGTTTAACTTAATAACGCCATTTGCATTCATACATGATATATGGAATTGCATAGAATGCATATACCTCGCTTTACCATCATATCTACATAGATTTCTAGCCAAAACTCACATCACATACATTGATATCATAGACATTTATCATATATAACATGTGAACATTATGATTTTCTTGAGGATTTCAGTATTGCTGCGATTTCTGGATTTTTGGGGAAAACCGCAAGAATTTAACAAAAGCTTATATTCATCATTTTTAAAACAAAGTTGCAGTTTTCTCGTGATGTATGTGTCGTCCACCATGAGTTTTCAGGTTTTCTGTTGGATTTCGAGACCCGATTCGAGGAGTGGATGAACCGTCTCGGGTACATGGTGGGCCCGGTATGGTACCCCGGGGCAAGAAGATCGAGTTGTAGACGATGAGCCTGGCAGGGGAAGACTACCTACCGGTGATGTCTGGTGCGGCGGATATCCGGAGGATACCGACCGTTGTCGTGAGATTTATGATATGGGCTGATCCGGACTGACGGAGCCCGATATTGAGACAGATATGATTCCTATTTGGTGTCGATGCTTGACACGGGTTTTCAGATGATTTCTTGATGGTACTTAGCTATTATACAGATATTCATTTTCTAGAGTTAAGAATTCAATACCCTTAGCATTTAAAACACTTAAAGATTTAGTAATGATATTGCATACATGTGCATGCATAATAGAGATATTATATCACATATGGACATACATGTTGTTCCGCATTGCGTGCATTCTTACGATTGCCTTATTAGATGTTATATTTACTCACGAGCTGGCAACTCACCCCCGTTGTGCCACAGTGTCTTGTAGATCGGACTCATCAATCTTGTAGCGGCGGCTATCTTATCATCAGCTCCTTTTGCTCAGACTCGCGACATCGCCTGTAGGTGGGTTGCGAGCACACTTTATTTCTTTTTGCTTTATCATTGTATCTAGTATACTCCATCTACCACTTTATATTGTATATGCGACCTAGTGATGAGACTGAGAGATTTGTATATTTGTGGTTTCTTTTGGGTCGAGCTCACTTGAGCCGGCGATGTGTTTTCTGATATTTTGCGTTTCTTTTATGCTCTTTTCTTGATATGGTTATTATATTGCATGTGGTTGTGATCCGCCTTGGGCGAAGAGCTAGCTCCCGTTTGGGGATGCCATTTTTATGATTACAGGTTTATTATCTTGTTGTACCCATTTTGGGGGATAGAAAATACAGGGGAGACTCTGCCGAAATTTTCAGAAATTTATGATGTTTTTAAAAAGGGATTCTATGCAACCTAAATGATTTTAAAAACCATTTTCATTAAAGGTTTTCCTTCACTCTCTTTTGATTTTGGTTTAGATTTTTCTGGGCTTTGACTGACTTAGGTTACGGTACGCCTTTAGACGTCTCGTAATCTAAGTGCCAGTCACGTTCCGTACTTTCGGGTCGTGACAAAGTTGGTATCAGAGCGTAGGTTTTACCTTTCTGAGTGTAGGACGACCTTGGTAGATGGAGTAGGTGACTTAAGCAGAGTGGCGTAGCGTGGGTATGATCCGCGGCATACTTACGATACGGTACTCCGCTTAAGTGACCTTAGGACATAATTGCTTGTATTTCCTTTCTTGATTCCTTGCATTCCTTGATCCAATTGCGATGTTCTTATCAGTCCTGTTTCTTATTCCAGCTTCGATGCCGCCAAAGACTACGAGAGCTCAGCGGGCTGCCGCTAGGGATGAGATTCGGGCGGGCCCGTCTGAGGCGAGGATCGAGCGGGATGATACACCTACCCCTCAGGGTCATACTGATCCGCCTTATCCTGACCGTATTGCCAGATTAGAGGCCGGCATGCAATAGTTGCGACAGATGATGGGATCTTTAGTTGAGTCCAGCCGGGCACAGAGATCCGAGGACGTTCCTTCCACTGCACAGACCACGATCGTACCTGCTGCACAGATGGTCACTCCTGCTGCTACTACGGAGACTATCCCTGTTTCACTACAGGAGTTCATGAGATTGAGACCTCCAGCTTTTACCGGTACAGATGCGACAGAGGACCCACAGGCATTTCTTGATAGGATGGCTCGGATTTGCCGTTCGTTGAGGTGTTCTGATGATAGATTGGTGGAGTTTGCGAGTTTTCGTCTGGAGGGTCTTGCCCAGACATGGTACGACTCAGTAGAGAGAGGCCGAGCTGCAGGTCTACCTTCTATGACCTGGGATGAGTTTACATCTGCATTTCTTGCCCGTTTTCTTCCGGAGAGTGTCCGAGATGCTCGAGCCCGTAGTTTTGAGTCTTTGCGTAAGACTCCTGGGATGACAGTGTCGGAGTATGATATACAGTTTACCCAGTTGTCTCGATATGCTCCGTACCTAGTCGACACAGAAGAGAAGAGAATAAAGAGGTTTGTACGAGGGCTTGATACACAGCTATTCCTTGCCATCGGCACCCAGCACTTTGATACATACGCTGCCGCGATGGATGCAGCCTTACTTTTGGAGGAGCGTATTTCTGAGACTCCGGTCGTTTCTGGGCCGAAGAGGATCCGTACTGATACGCCAGCTCAGCGGCAGATGGGTAGACACCGCGATAGATTATTTCCGGGAGATGGTGGAGGCAGAGGATTGAGACGAGGTCAGTTATTTGGTTCATATCCACAGACCCAACAGTCGTCTCCAGGATGTTTTCGGTGTGGAAGTCAGTACCACCGTGTCAGAGACTGTACCATGGGACGTCCGGGCGCGACGACAGTCCCGCATGTGACTTTACCACCCTCACCACCTTCTCAGAGAGCTTTACTTCCTACTCCTGACGATGCTCCACGTCAGTCAGATGCTTCTAGAGGCCATGGGCGTGGCGGTCCAGTTCCGAGAGGACGAGGCGACAGAGGCAGAGGCCGAGGTAGAGGCAGAGGACAGCCAGCTATTAGTGGTGGACAGGCCCGAGTGTTCGCGTTGACTCCTCAGGATGCACAAGCATCCAATGCCGTCGTGACAGGTACTCTGCCAGTATGTTCTTTTGATGCACGGGTATTATTTGATCCAGGCTCCACACATTCCTATGTATCCACGTATTTTGCACCGAGGTTGGGCCGAGAGTCTTGTCCGTTAGATCAGCCGCTTGTCGTTATTACACCGGTAGGCGAGTCTTTTGTTGCCCGTTTTGTGTACCGATCGTGTTCCGTTCGTATCGGGGAGAGAGATTCTTCAGTTGATTTGATTCTCCTCGATATGCTAGACTTTGACGTTCTTCTTGGTATGGACTGGCTAGCCACCTGCTATGCATCCGTGGACTGCCGTGAAAAAGCAGTCAGATTCAGTTTTCCTGGTGAGCCGGTTCTTGTTATTCAGGGAGATCGTAGCGCTACCCTTCCCAGCTTGATTTCTTCTCTTCACGCTGGTCAGCTCTTAAGGAAAGGGTGTCAGGGATTCTTAGCCTATATTTGTGATACTAGCTCCACAGAGGTTCCGTTGGACCAGGTCCCTGTTGTGAGAGAGTTTCCTGATGTTTTCCCTGACGAGCTTCCTGGTCTGCCACCAGAGCGCGAGATTGAGTTCTGTATTGACTTGATCCCTGGCACGGGGCCTATCTCTATACCGCCTTATCGGATGGCCCCGGCAGAGCTGAGAGAGCTAAAGGATCAGTTACAGGACTTGCTGGACAAAGGGCTTATCCGACCGAGTGTGTCACCTTGGGGTGCTCCCGTCTTGTTTGTTAAGAAGAAGGACGGAAGTATGCGTTTATGCATTGATTATCGTCAGCTGAACCGGGTTACTGTGCGGAACAGGTATCCCCTACCCCGCATTGATGACTTATTCGATCAGCTCCAGGGTGCAGGGTTCTTCTCGAAGGTTGATTCACGGTCAGGTTATCACCAGTTGCGGGTTCGGAAGAAGGATATTCCGAAGACTGCCTTCCGTACTCGTTATGGTCATTATGAGTTCTTAGTGATGTCGTTCGGGCTCACCAATGCCCCGGCAGCATTTATGGATTTGATGAACCGTGTATTCAGGCCGTATCTCGATCGGTTCATTATTGTGTTCATTGACGACATCTTGGTTTATTCTCGGAGCCGGGAGGAGCATGAGCAGCACTTACGTATCACATTGCAGATTTTGAGGGAGCATCAGCTGTTCGCCAAATTCTCCAAATGCGCATTCTGGTTAGACAGTGTCGACTTCTTGGGTCATGTGGTGACGAGAGATGGTATTTGTGTGGACCCGAGGAAGATCGAGGCAGTTCAGCGTTGGCCTAGACCAGTATCAGTTACAGAGGTTCGCAGTTTTCTAGGTCTGGCCGGCTATTATCGACGTTTCGTCCAGGATTTCTCCCGCATTGCTGCACCATTGATCGGGTTGACCCGGAAGGGGGTTCCTTTTGATTGGACCCAGGCATGTGAGGATAGTTTCCAGCAGTTGAAGACTCGTCTGACCACTGCACCAGTGTTAGCATTGCCTTCAGGATCAGGCGGGTTCGTAGTATATTGTGATGCTTCTAGAGTGGGGCTGGGATGTGTATTGATGCAGCACGACAGAGTTATTGCGTATGCTTCTCGGCAGCTGAGGAAACACGAACAGAACTACCCCACCCATGATTTAGAGATGGATGCAGTGGTATTTGCACTTAAGATTTGGAGACATTACCTATACGGTGAGTCGTGCCAGATATTCACTGACCACAAGAGTTTGAAGTATATCTTCCAGCAGCGAGATCTGAACCTGAGACAGCGCCGATGGATGGAGCTGGTGATGGATTATGACTGCGAGATTTTATACCATCCAGGCAAGGCGAATGTGGTGGCAGATGCTCTGAGTAGGAGGCCCGAAGGTGGCTTATCTTGTTTGAGCACAGTACAGATGCAGTCGATGGCGGATTGGCAGGTTTTATGTGACAGCAGAGTGCAGTTCGAGTTTACTCCTACAGGGGGATAGCTAGCCCATTTCAGAGCACGCCCACAGTTACTTGACCGTATCCGCGAGGCACAGTCCGGCGATGCCCGTACATTAGAGATTATTGAGCAGATTCGGCAGGGCAGAGTTTCTGAGTTCGTGATCGATGATCAGAGGATACTCCGATTTGGGACTCGACTGTGCGTGCCAGATTCAGAGGGACTGAGGCGTGATATTCTCGAGGAGGCACATAGATCTGTATACAGTGTGCATCCAGGTTCCACCAAGATGTACCGTGATTTGAGAGAGGTTTACTGGTGGGACGGGATGAAGAAGGATATTATAGACTTTGTGTCGAGATGCCTGACTTATCAGCAAGTCAAGGCCGAGCACCAGAGGCCAGCCGGCGAGTTACAGCCTTTGCCCATCCCTGAGTGGAAGTGTGAGCAGGTCTCCATGGATTTTATTGTGGGTCTACCCAGGACCAGTCGAGGGTACGACTCTATATGGGTGATTGTGGATCGACTGACGAAAGCGGCTCACTTCCTGCCAGTGAAGACCACTTTTGGATTTTCTCAGTACGCCCAGGTTTATATTGATGAGATAGTGCGACTGCATGGCATTTCGACTTGCATCGTGTCCGACCGTGGCACCCAGTTTACCAGCCGATTGTGGCAAAAACTCCAGGAAGCATTGGGCACCCGATTGAGTTTTAGCACAGCCTTTCATCCTCAGACTGACGGTCAGTCGGAGCGTACGATTCAGACTCTTGAGGACATGCTCAGAGCTTGTGTTTTAGATTTCGGTGGTAGCTGGGATCGTCATTTGCCTTTGATCGAGTTTTCCTACAATAATAGCTTCCAGGAGACGATTCAGATGGCACCTTTTGAGGCTTTATATGGGAGGAGATGTCGATCGCCTGTATGTTGGACAGAGCTCAGGGAGAGCTGTATTTTGGGGCCGCAGATTGTACAGGAGACGACCGAGAAGATACAGCTGATTCGGGACAGGATGAGAGCGGCACAGAGCAGGCAGAAATCATATGCTGACCGGCACCGTCGCCGACTCGAGTTCGCTGTTGGCGATCATGTTTTCCTGAAGGTCTCTCCGATGAAAGGTGTGATGAGATTTGGGCGGAAAGGGAAGCTGAGTCCAAGATATGTTGGTCCTTTAGGGATTCTAGAGCGTTGGCCCGGTCGCTTATAGGTTAGCTCTTCCGCCCAGCTTCCCCGATGTTCACCCCGTATTCCATGTCTCGATGCTCCACAAGTACCTTCATGATCCTTCCCAGGCGATTCAGCACCAGACGATCCAGCTAGAGCGTGATCTTTCTTTCACCGAGCAGCCGGTGGTCATTTTGGATCGGCAGGTGAAGAAATTGAGGTTGAAGGTTATACCGTCCGTCAAGGTTCTTTGGCGTGGCCCGAACAGCGAGGAGGTCACCTGGGAGACCGAGGTCGAGATGAGGAAGAGATATTCCCATTTTTTTGAAGGTACGCGTAGTTAAATTCTAAATTCGGGGACCGAATTTCTTTAAGGGGGGAAGATTGTAACCCTTCGAAAATCGTTTAGGCAGTTTTTCGGTAATCGGCTAATTTTTCGGCTTTTTCCGTAAAAAGTCAAAATAGGTATTTTTCATTGTAGATCTAATTATACAAAATTTAGATAAGATATTACTATAATTTTGTCACTAAAATGTCACTTATAATTTTCTAGTTAAATAAAAAAAAATCGTAATTAATTGTTTTTTTTATTATTTTAAGCCTTTTTAAATACATTAAATTAGGGATAAATACAAATTTAATTAGGTAAATTTCATAATTAGGAATCTTTATAAACTAAAATATGGTGTTAATAAAATTATATCATGACTTGCAAACTTTTGGTTTTAGGGTTGGAAATTTACTGGAAAAATGATGTAAAATAAGGTTTTTTTTGTAAAATGTTGATATGAAAGCATTAAATGAGCACATGGGGTGTTTTTGGACCTAGAAACTTCTCCAAATTTCCCCCCATTACCTCCTCCTACTGCTGGCCGAGCCTCCTTGCTGAAATCCCTCATCTTCTCACTTCATTCTTACTTCTAAAATCATGATAAAATCAAGAAAAATCCACAAAATTGCACCATTTTCTTCATAGATTCAAACCAAAACCTTAATCCCTCCATTCCCTAACCCTAATTAGTTAGAGAAGTGGAGAAAGGAGGCCACTTTGGAGGCTTAGTGCAAGTTGGGGTTCACTTGGGAGGTATAATTCCTAAACTAGTTGTTAATTTGTAGTTTAATAAAGCTAGTTTAGTATTTTAAAGTGATTAATTTCATTGTAATGGTTAGTTTTGAAATTTCAAGAAAGGGATGATGTTCTAGATTAGGGTTTGTAGCATGGTGGTTGGATTTAAGTTAGGGTTTGGTTATCTAATTGATTGGTGTGGTTAATTGTGTAGTGTTATGCTCGCTAAATCGACAAAATTGCGATGTTTGTATCGAATCGGTAAGCAAATTGCTTACTAGATTTTTATAAAAATTAGAATGCGATCAAATTGCGTTATGTTAGCGATATAATTAGCTTCGTATAGGACTATTAGAGTGCGCGAACGCGGGGTTTCGTCTAGTCGGGTTGTAGTTTTGTCGATTTCCCCGAAATGACGATTCTAGTTAAAGATTAGCGATTTTCGTGCGTTTTTCCGCGCACCGAGTGCATGCTATGTTTAATTCGAGAGCGCCGATAATTGTATATTGTGACTTGCATTGTTTTAGGTTTTTTAATCTTATGCTTGGTGTTGTGCAAATATAGGATCGGTCAGGGAAACATCGGACACGGCGCGTAAAGGCAAGGCGGTGGTCGGATCGGATTAGCGGGGATTTCAGGTGAGTAGATGTATTCATCTATGGGGGAATCGTCTGAATGGCGCGAGGCGCCCCCTAGTTAGGATTACCCTACTTTTTGCAAGATTTATATTGTTAGCTAGCTTATCCATTCATGTACACTGCATACCCTTATAGCGAACAGTATATTAGATTGCATGGACATTCATCTATACTTATGTGATATCACTTCGTAGGACACGAACACCATTACCATTGGCATCTGTTGCACGCGCACTATTCATGTGACACACACGCCTTTGGTAATTGCCATGCCACGTGCACTAGAGAACCTGTTTAACTTAATAACGCCATTTGCATTCATACATGATATATGGAATTGCATAGCATGCATATACCTCGCATTACCATCATATCTACATAGATTTCTAGCCAAAACTCACATCATATACATTGATATCATAGACATTTATCATATATAACATGTGAACATTATGATTTTCTTGAGGATTTCAGTATTGCTGCGATTTCTGGATTTTTGGGGAAAACCGCAAGAATTTAACAAAAGCTTATATTCATCATTTTTAAAACAAAGTTGCGGTTTTCTCGTGATGTATGTGTCGTCCACCATGAGTTTTCAGGTTTTCTGTTGGATTTCGAGACCCGATTCGAGGAGTGGATGAACCGTCTCGGGTACATGGTGGGCCCGGTATGGTACCCCGGGGCAAGAAGATCGAGTTGTAGACGATGAGCCTGGCAGGGGAAGACTACCTACCGGTGATGTCTGGCGCGGCGGATATCCGGAGGATACCGACCGTTGTCGTGAGATTTATGATATGGGCCGATCCGGACTGACGGAGCCCGATATTGAGATAGGTATGATTCCTATTTGGTGTCGATGCTTGACACGGGTTTTCAGATGATTTCTTGATGGTACTTAGCTATTATATAGATATTCTTTTTCTAAAGTTAAGAATTCAATACCTTTAGCATTTAAAACACTTAAAGATTTAATGATGATATTGCATACATGTGCATGCATAATAGAGATATTATATCACATATGGACATACATGTTGTTCCGCATTGCGTGCATTCTTACGATTGCCTTATTAGATGTTATATTTACTCACGAGCTGGCAACTCACCCCCGTTGTGCCACAGTGTCTTGCAGATCGGACTCATCAGTCTTGTAGCGGCGGCTATCTTATCATCAGCTCCTTTTGCTCAGACTCGTGACATCGCCTGTAGGTAGGTTGCGAGCACACTTTATTTCTTTTTTCTTTATCATTGTATCTAGTATACTCCATCTACCACTTTATATTGTATATGCGACCTAGTGATGAGACTGAGAGATTTGTATATTTGTGGTTTCTTTTGGGTCGAGCTCACTTGAGCCGGCGATGTGTTTTCTGATATTTTGCGTTTCTTTTATGCTCTTTTCTTGATATGGTTATTATATTGCATATGGTTGTGATCCGCCTTGGGCGAAGAGCTAGCTCCCGCTTGGGGATGCCATTTTTATGATTACAGGTTTATTATCTTGTTGTACCCATTTTGGGGGATAGAAAATACAGGGGAGACTCTGCCGAAATTTTCAGAAATTTATGATGTTTTTAAAAAGGGATTCTATGCAACCTAAATGATTTTAAAAACCATTTTCATTAAAGGTTTTCCTTCACTCTCTTTTGATTTTGGTTTAGATTTTTCTGGGCTTTGGCTGACTTAGGTTACGGTACGCCTTTAGACGTCTCGTAATCTAAGTGCCAGTCACGTTCCGTACTTTCGGGTCGTGACAGTTGAAGCGGGACCAACGTTCCCCAGCTCAGTATAACAATCGGGTTCGGTCAATATTCCGTATTATTATCTTGATTAAGGCGTGACATGGTCGCTACCTGGAGAGAGAGAAAAGAAAACACTCTGTGTACGCTCTTGCAAGAATAGATTGGTTATTATTTTATCTAATCAGGATGGCTCCCACTGGTTTTTATCAAATCTTCCTTCAAACCCTAAAAGGAAAGACTAGCCGGGATTAATTACACACTACAAGTTCGCCGATCTTTCAGCCAGGCCAGTGTCGGTACTTTGAGGGTGGTCCCCCGTGCTTTCGCACGAACCTAATTAATGTAAACCTCGTTTTCCCAGAGGCGTAACCCCGTTGACACCTTTCTAGACACCTACTTGATCGGCTAATTGTAATGTGTAAAACTCTCCCAGGAGTAACTCTTAATCGCAGTGGGTATCGGGATCCAACTATCTCATAGAAGGTATGCAATCTCATTGCAAATTTCAACACTTGAAATTCCCGATAATATTTTGCCCCTAACAGCTATATGACCTTAACATAGTCAACAAATCATAAGTGCTAGTCAAGTTCAACCCGTCATTTCTCGATTGAATTAAACCCACCCGCACGACCCTTAACATAGTCAACAAAGTCGCACGACTACCCTAATCCAATCGCATCATATGCTTATGCAGATAAGCACTAATTAGCTACCGCACACTACGCCTTAACATAGTCAACAAACGTAACACGAATACTAACTAGTACTTATCTGAAATGACGGAGGGCTACGACAGGTTTTTCTGAAAACCTATTGCGTAATGAACTTGATATCGTTGTAGAATCAAATGAAGTTTTGAAATGGAATGATTTTGAGGCTTTTCTAATTTTGCTAAAGGGGTCACTCCCTGTGAAGGGATCATCGGCCCTTTCCTCGTCGAATGAGGTGCGGGACATATTATATATATCACTGTGCAAAGCAGAAACTATAGAAGCAATCAAAAACAAACCGAATGTGTAGCATCTGCCAGTTATTGCTAAAGGAGTCACTCCCGGTGAAGGGATCTCGGTCCTTTCCTCATCGAATAAGGTGCAGGGTATATCATATATGCCGCTATGCAAAGCAAGAACTGTAGCTACCTGTTTTATTTTGAAATTCGATTCTACAACGTCTTAGGTTTCTTTTATTTCATTAATCACATTAATGAAGTCCCATCATTTAAATACCTAAACATCACAGATAAATACGACGTACACTTATGCCATCCGCATTCGCCTGGATGTCCCCTCGTGCACCGTTAGGTTAGGTAACTAACGACAGAGCAGGGCAGGGCTAGTGCGGATGCAAAACATAAGTAACGTCTATATAATATATCATATATACTATATACTGTATCTATCACAGAACATCACATGATCACATCACAGATATAAGTAACATATGAAACATTGGATATACTAGGACGTCCGTGTTTTCAATACGAGCCAGTATAAAATACGGATTCCACGGTCGTGATGAATAGCCAAACCCACACCCCTAGACCCCCTACGAGAGCGGCAAGCAACCCTACCAATTCTAGGGTTAGGAGACCCGGACTCGACTCCTCGAGATGGTCTCCCACTGGACTCTAGAACCCGGTTACTTGTGCTCCCCTCCTTGGGTCTATCCTAGTGCAGAAAAGTAAATAATATACAAAGGGTGACAACTTCCGCAACCTGGAAGTGCCCCAAATAAAAGAATAATACATACAAGTTTTTACATGAATGAAAATGAAAAACACTCATCTCACATAAAAACCCCCGGCTATTCAAACACGACAATCCAATATAACATATCCAGCAACACATAACATCACATGTCATCAACGTAAGTAAATATGCGCATCCCAATTGTCGTTGACATATAGCAACGAAACCGGCGATATCACATATTACACTTACGGTCACAGAAAAGAAAGTGTAAAACTACAACAGTTGGAATCCGCAACCTCATTAGACATCGCATTCCTAATCAAATGAAATACATAGACATCACATGCCTAACAATTATAAACCCCGCATTTTAGTCCCATTATCGAAAACTCTTTTCAATATCAAGTGAGACTAAACCGCTAGATTTATAACAGTCATCCAGTTATCTCATAACTGTTTGTGAATTCCAATTATTGTATCCCATTCCGGATAAATAGAAATTATTAAACTTTCCGATCGAACATTCGAACACCCAAGTTTTCCCGAAACTGTTCAACACATGAAATAAGTTCAAAGACATTCACTTCATGCCTCAGTACCAACGGTCCAACCGTAGAAGGGTCAAGCCAACGCCTCACATGTGGCACGTCGTACTGCCCCAAACCCGAAGGTTCAAAGGGCAGTTCAAGACGGTCACATAATCGAGTTAAGGTTTGTTGTCTTCTAGAGGGACCATCGCGTTACTTGCACTACTCAGAACGTCTTTAAACCACAGAAAAATCCAACACTTGGAAATTTTCCGGCAGGGGAAAAGTTGGGTATTTATATCCGGTCGAACTTTTTAACATATTCTTAAATCATCTGGAAAAACACACAGACAAAATTTGATAATCCGATCGAATAATCGAAGCTCCAAAACACCCCAGAAAACTCAGCTCTTGAGTGCAAATTAAAAATTCCCAGAAAACTCAGCACCTGAAAACATAAATTACTGTGCAAAGTTTGGAGGCAAATCCCATCAAGTGGCCGCGGAACCGCCGCAGAAGCCAGGCTTCTGCCGCGGTTCCGCCGCGCTTTAGAGGCATCATGAGATAATTTTTGCACCGTAATTCTTAGAATTCCCTGCTGAATTTTTTAAGGATTTTTAATCTGGAAAAAACCCAGTTTTTAGAAAAAGTCCAGAGAGCGATTTGGTTTTAGGGTTTCGGTTTCGATCGGGTTTCAAACGTCGTCTACACTTCGCCTTGTTGGAGATAGTGCCCTCAGAGTCAATTATTAGGTCACAGGTACGTAATTGCAATGATTGATGGAGGACCTATCCCGGTAGTACAGTCTTACTCGAGATGATAGTATGCTATCTGGTTTACCTTTATCATCGTGTACTGCTTTAAGTGACCTGACAAGTCGCTATTACACGTTGGTAGAGCCCCTAGGATTCTTGCTTGACCACCAGCAGTATGAGGGCGATCATATACGTGGGAGCTGGTAGTCTATAAGCATATCCTTAAATGGTCCCTAGTCGTGTGAGTTTCGAGACAGGGCATCGATACTCCAGAGTAGACTAGTGTATACAGTCGAGACCCCGACGAGGGGCGGTGGCCGGTCTCACAAGCCACTGGTGTCAGTTGGATCACCTAAGATGTATACAGGTGCTCATTGGGTTATGAGTACACCGGACAGGACTCGCCGGGAACATGCCAGTTGGTCATAGACCAGACGTCAGATGGCAGTTCCCTGGTGACATGTGTACAGGTTAGTTCATCGACCTGGGGATCGTCATTTGTCTTGTGTGAGTTCCCACTGTACTTTGATTACTACCCTACCACGGCTCAAAGGAGTCATGCAAACAGGTTTTAGTTGGGTACAGTCCCGAGCCACATGGAGGCATTGAGCGCATCTTCAGGGGTTCGTCTCTCCCGGTATTGGGGGTGAGGTCGTGCTGTGTCTAGGAGAGCCATTACACGAAGCCCTCGGCCGAGGCAAGGAGATTTACTGGTAGGTATTCCAGTAGTATCTCAGGGTGTTCTGGGCTACACTCCGACACGAATTGTACCGCTTTTGGGGGTCTGACTTTTACCAACCCCCTAGGCCCGCCATGCGATGCTCATAGACGAACGGACCGGACTGTACGGATATTGTCACTGACAGGCTCAGTAGGGTTGTCAGGCTGAGTTCGCTCACAGACTTCCCTTTTAGTCAATACCTGGTAGCCCGTTACGTATTGGCTTATACCTCTGACGTGCTAGTGGTTAAATCCACAACCAAGGTGTTGACGAGTCTTTAGAGTCCCCCACATTCTGTTACTCAGCTTTCGGGCGAAAGGTTGTAGAGGCCGTATGGAGATATGGCAAGGTCCGATCAGATACGTGCGGTATTGCACGGATCAGGATCGGACAGTTTGTACTATAGGCCGTATGGATATATGGCAGGGTTCGATCAGATACGTGCGGTATTGCACGGATCAGGATCGAACGGATATTACTGGCCGGCTTTGGTTTAAGCCGGATCCTAGTATAGTACAGTGTAGATTTTGTCTCATTGCATTTGTATTTCGGTCGAAATACAGATGCGGGTGTGTATGCACAGTATCGGGATTTTCCTGTAATTTATTACGGGACCAGTTTTCAGGAGTTGCCAGTTTGCTTTCCGTTTCGGCCGATTTCCTTTGTATCGTTCATTGGCCGAAGATTGGTGGAGGAGGGCTTATTTGCATTGTTGCAAATAAGTGGTTGTGGAGGGGGTCTTTGCATTTTTGTTGCATCATGATTATAGCACCATACCTTGACTTTCTTTAGTTGATCATGGCTTGACTTTTGCTATCATGGTTGTTGATTGAGTGTTGGAATTGTTGTGATCATTTGGTTTCTTTTCATCATCACTCACTTTCCACCCACCCCCTTTTCTTTGTTCTTTCTCTCTCCAATCACACATAAAGGGGGGGGCGGGCCATTCCTTGGTAGGGGATGGGATTCATTTCTTTATGTGTATGGCAATTTTGGTTCTCATGGTGCCAAGGAAAAATGCTCTCTTGTTCATCCAAAAACATCCTTTATTTCCTCCACCAAAATGGCAATTCCACAACCCCAAAATGAGACTTCTTCACTACACATTCTACAGTAAATCTTGGGTACGTCGAGTAGCCGGCTTCGTGCCCGAGTTGCCTCGGCATTGAGGTGGGAGCCCGTAAAAGAAGTAGGCGATATGGTGCACTTCCGGCGACGAGGTGGAGACCGGAGCTTCCGCAGGAGATCGGGACGACGACGAGAAGACCGGAGGACTTGGATCGTCGGTATATCTCTTTCCCATCTTGTAGCTAGCTAGGACTAATTAATGGTTCGATCCGGTATTAGTGCGCGGCGGTTTGCCAGTTCAAGTAAAATTTAAGTTTATCACCGCTTCCGCATTTGGCCGTCGGATTGACGGCCGGGGCGCCGCCGTGCACTTACAGTGGTATCAGAGCCTCGCCATTAACTTAGTCTAGCTTGGTTTAATGTGTTTAGCATTTCCGATCGACCAAAATTCCAAAATCTACATTTTTGTTCGCGACAGTTTTCTGTTGAAATTTTTTGGTCTCCAAAAATTTTTCAGGTTGTATAAAATTGATGTACTGGAGATTACAAGGCTACTGTAGAAATTCGACAGGGTGATTCCACTGTGGGAGCGCGGAACCGCCGCAAACACCCCCTTATCGCCGCGGTTCCGCCGCACACTGTGGAGATCCCTGTACCAAATTTCTACAGTTCCTTTCTGGGGTTAAAATTGGGGTTTTGGAATATTAAAATTGGGCCCAGAATTTCTGTGAGTGCTACAGTATTGCTTGGGGGCCCACTTGTTAATTTTTGATCGATCGGATATTTTAAACACATTATTTCACAGTATTTACATTATATCTGCGACCGTGAATGTCACTCGATCGGTAAATCCGGTCTAACTGCTATAGCCCGGTTAGACGGATTTGCGAACGTGACTTTCACGTTGATGTTTTGTTTTTGCTGTGATGTTGCGGATCGGTCGTGGGGGATAGCCTGGATGCAATGTTAGTACAGTTTTGTTGTATTATGTACATTTGATATTGCGGGGCGAGCGTCCGACATGTGGACTGCCGTCACTGCCTGTTTGTATTATTATTTTGGGGCACGGCCAGGTTGCGGTCGATGTACCCGTTGTATGTATATTTTACTTTCTGTACTAGGATTGCCCCGCGGAGGGGTGCACGGATAGCCGGGTTCTAGAGGGAAACAAGCCCGCATCTTATGGCATTGAGAGGGAGGGGGCTTCACTCTAGGATTGGCGGGCTATTCGCCGCACTCGTAGGGGGTAAAGGTTGACCCAGGAGGGGTGCCCAAGTTACCGGATTCCGTGAAGTGCCGGGTGGTCCATTCACGTCGCTGAAGGGGGCTGCCTCGCTTCAGGTTTTGGCGGGTGACTTGCCGCGCCCGTAGGGGTCTAGGTTCTCATTGCACAGGCTATCCACACGACCAGGGGAACGTCGGGTTTCAGCGGCTCTGTGAAACCCGGGGATCCCAGATATCTGTATTGTTTCTGTGATGCTGTACATTTTCTGTGATGTTGCATTTTATTCACGCCTTGAGAGAAATATAATATATTGGTATATATATTAGTAGATGTTGTATATGTTTTGCATCCGCGCTAGTCCAGTCCCCGCTCTGTCGTTAGTTAGCTAACCTAACGGGTAATGACGGGACCCAGTGGCGAATGCGGATGGCATATACGTACATCAGTATATTTTCGTTCTTTTTGGTGTGATCAATTGATAGGACTGCGTTGATTCGGATCAATGCAAGTTTAAAAACAAACCTAATCTGATGTTGTTGGAACACTTTTCAAAAAGCTGTTATTGCAAGGACGTTCACTTTTGTTTTGCATCGTGGTATTCATTTGGAATATCCTGCTCCTCAGTCGACGAGGCAAGGGCCGAGATCCCTTCACCGGGAGTGACCCCTTGGACAGAAGTTTGCATCAGGGCATTAACTTCACTATAGCCGATTACTTTTGCTTTGCACCGTGGTATTCAGTTGGAATATCCTGCACCTCATTCTACGGGGAAAGAGCCGAGATCCCTTCACCGGGAGTGACCTCTTTAGCAACGGTTTTCGTCACTATATTTTTAAAAGCTATCCGTTCCTTCAACGATATCAAGTTCATTACGTTAAAAGTTTTCGCCAGAAACCATTCGTAGCCCTCCGTCGTTTCAGACGGGTAGCACGTAGTATTCATGCTGTGTTTGTTGACCTTCGTCAAGGCATAGTGTATGGTAGCTGCTTGTTACCTTTCTGCTGCATAGATAGATGCGTTGGTTTGGGACAGTCGTATAGCCTTGTTGACCTTCGTTAAGGGCTTGTACGGGTGGATTCAAATTAACCTGGATAATGACGGGTAGAACTTGACATGTGACTTATGATTTGTTGACCTTCGCCAAGGTCATAAGAGCATGGGGCAGAAATCACATCGGGAGTTTCAAAAGAACTGAAACTTGCCAGATATGCGCATACCTTCTGGAGTGTGATACCGTGAGCGGATTCCGTCACGTTGTCATGCGATGATAGTTGGATCCCGATTCCCACTGATGAGTTGGTATACTCCTCGGCTGATCCCGACTAATTCTTCTTTCAGGTTTGGAGGAGAATTTGAGGTACAGTGGGAGGTTTCCTGATTAGATAAATTGGTAACCATTCTGATCTAGGTTAGAGTGCACGCTGAGTGTTTCTTTTCTCTCTCTCTTTGGCAGCGACCATTGACCCGACCCTAAGACTATAACTCAGTGACCAAGTTGACCGAACCTTCTTAACACTGGCTTTTGGATTGTCAGAGTTGCAGACCTCATTGCCACTCCCACTTTTACCCTTTTCTCCAGGACACCCCGTATCATTACGAACGTCCACTTCCATTGGACAAAACCATCGTATGGTTAGATACGAACTCGAAAGAATTTATTCGAGGATGGTTTCCGGTTCTGGAGAAAACGGATAGGATTATTCAGTTGTCTTTTCCGTTTACCTTCTCTCAGGTTGCGAGTACTCCTTGGTTTAGGAGATAGTACACCTATTACGCAAATTGGATAGTCTTCTTCCAAACCTTAGGCTGGTGCCGACCGGTAGGGAATGAAGAAAACCAATTAGCCTAACGATGGTGTACAGAAGGTATTAAGTTCAGACAAAGCAAGGGATTAGTAAGAGGGCAAAGTAAATTGCAACAGATATTCACGACCAAACCAAATATTTCGTTACCACTCCCACATCACCTTTCTATTTCTCCAGGACACTCCGTATCACTACGAAGATCCACAGTTTATTTGGATACTCCATCGTATGGTTATATACGAACTCGAATGGAACTTGTTCCAGTTCGGGGATGGATTCTGGTCCAGGAGAAATAGGAATAAGGTTTATTCGGTTGTCTTTTATCTTCACCCTCTCTCATTGCGAGTGTTCCTAGGATTGGGACAGTACACCCATTATGCTTATTGGATAGTCTTCTTCCAAACCATAGGCTGGTGCCGAACGGTAGGGAAGGAAGAAAACCATTTGGCCTAAAGGGGTGTACAGAAGGTAAAGACTAAAGACATATGAAGGGATTTGGAGAGGTGGCAAAGAACTATACGGTTACAGTCGTGAATCTGGAAGAGGCATTACTAGGAATACCAGAATACCCCATCGGAACATTTCAATGTTTCAGTTTCACTGTGTAATGTTAAAGGAAACTTGATTTCCCGATTAGATACTTACTCCAGGGTATGTATTTACCAGGTACGATTCTCACATCTGTATGGTTTTACAGATGATGAGTGGGAGTAAGTTATTGGGAATTGGGTGATTATCCTCATTATATCGGGATTCGTTGTAATCGGTGATATTTGAGGAAATCACCTGGGCTGTTTGCCGGTTGGCAAATATTTGGTTTTGAATATCCGCAGTTATGCACCAATTTCAAATTGATATATCTGTACGTCTATTTTCATAGAGTGAGATATACCTTTCTGAAATTATGTCTACGACATTTACCTATATCAGTGGATGGTTAGGTAAGGAGCATTAAACAGCGGTGTAATTCTTCTTAACCATAAGTACAGTTTTCAACCTACGACACACGGTGAATGAGTTTTCAGACTCAAGGGACTTATACAGAGTATTGTATGTTGTCCAGGGTCCATTAGGACAGAGGGGTTGGTCCCCGTACTATATTCGGTTTACTTATGACTTCTCTAGTTTTTAGACAAGTGTTTCGCGGAAACACAGGGTCCGAATTTTGAGAAGTTATAGGTATTTGAATAGAGTAGAGAACCAGGTGTAGCAAGTATCAGGATTCTTCAAAGAGATCGAAGATGTAGATACTTGTGTATGGTATTCAGTTGACAGTAATGATTAAGAGATCTTGCTTCTCTTTCAGGTTACTCATAATTGGAAGCATTCCTAAGTTGAGTAACGCTGATCGGCCTCTCTCCATTTAGTTGACATGCACTGGAGACAGTTGCATGATTTGAATCTGGTTCAATTAAATCAGTGCCTCTGGTTCTATATATGATATAGAACAGTTCATATCTTAACGATGTTAAGGTACGGGGAGTTGTCCGGTTTATAATTAAAACCAGACACTGAACAACTCAAGGCACGTTTCTGTAATGGCTGTTTGTGGGTTGACCCAGGCTCTGACGAGGGTTGACTTTCTACCATCTGGATGAACAATAGCAATATTGTTCTAGACTCGCCACAGTTTTATTAAAAATGGATTTTTTCAGAAAACAGTAGTGGGAGTATGGTAGAACTGGAAGTGATTCCAGAACCACAAACGATTACTAAAGATTTGATAAGGAACCTAAAGATTCAATCTGGATTGACATTCCATTGGCCACTCCGCAGATAAGGTGGGTAACTTCAGGCACCCGAGAGGTACTACGGTAGCCTCAAGGACGGTGACAGGGAAGTTCTTGTTTACCCACAATTACCATTGCTGTTGTTCCAGGCTGCGAGACCAGGCGGGAGGATGAGTATAGCGTCATTCTAAACTAGTTTTAGAAATGGATGTCTATATGACTCTGCCAGAGGGTTGTCGTAGTCAGTGGGAGCAGCGGAAGCATTGGTGGACAGGAAGCTTATGTCTATTTATAGACTAAAGCAGATGTAGCGGAGATAGATCATCTATTTCTGACGTGACAGTCATAGGTTTGACTTCATCAGAATAGGGGATGGATCTGTTGAGAAGGTAGTAGGGTGTGATATCCTGGTATTTGGATGACATACACAAAGTAGGAAAGGAAACTCCTATACTACGATCGGTTAAACTTTGGTCGTCACACAGTGGTTTCTCCACAAAGGAAATGGATTTTGTATCAGACATACTGGTTACTAGATCTATGGTTTTAGATCTAGATTTGGGTGGTTTCCCAATCAGGGTACTTGGACAGCATTCTAAGAGTATTTAGAATGGACGACTCCTGGCACGGTAGTATACCTGTAGGTGATGGAGTCACCCTCTCTAAAGGTGTCTTACAGACTAAAGTAGAGAGGGATGTGCATGATTGGCACATCACTTGCTTAGGCAATTGAGTCAATCATGAGATGTCAAGTACCACACCAGATGTTGTTCTTGCGGTAGGTGCAATAAGTTGATATTGATCCAATCCTGGAGAAACAGTCGGACGCAGTTTTAGAACATAAGTAAATGTTCTAGGGATATGATAATGGCAGCCTCATGCAGGAGACAGTTATCATTCCAGGCTTCCAAGGTGACCTGGACGACAGGGAGGTTGTCAGAGTTATAGTTTTCCTTCTGATGAGGGGCAGTATTTTGGACAGGTGGTCCAAGGCAATACTGAAGGGTGGCATGGCGCAGGATACTGATTAAGTTCAGTTAACGATACAGTCTAAGAAGTTTGGATTTGGAGTTCATTTATGAGCTATGTCCCATCAGACATCCAGACACATTCTAAGACAGGTATTGCTCATTTCGGGAGATGGGTTTCTCCGCGAACTTGAGATATAGAGAGACATAGAAAGAAACAACAAAGCGGATCCACTCACTGAGGCTATTTCTCGAACGCAATAGTTTCGCAAATGAGCTTTGTGAGACTGAATAGTAGAGGAGTTGGGTGTTCGATATCACACAGGCTGTGAGTATGCGACATCGCAATAATTAGCCTTGAGTGCAAGTGGGAGATTGTTGGAGATAGTGCCCTCAGAGTCAATTATTAGGTCACAGGTACGTGATTGCAATGATTGATGGAGGACCTATCCCGGTAGGACAGTCTTACTCGAGATGATAGTATGCTATCTGGTTTACCTTTATCATCGTGAACTGCTTTAAGTGACCTGACAAGTCGCTATTACACGTTGGTAGAGCCCCTAGGATTCTTGCTTGACCACCAGTAGTATGAGGGCGATCATATACGTGGGAGTTGGTAGTCTATAAGCATATCCTTAAATGGTCCCTAGTCGTGTGAGTTTCGAGACAGGGCATCGATACTCCAGAGTAGACTAGTGTATACAGTCGAGACCCCGACGAGGGGCGGTGGTCGGTCTCACAAGCCACTGGTGTCAGTTGGATCACCTAAGATGTATACAAGTGCTCATTGGGTTATGAGTACACCGGACAGGACTCGCCGGGAACATGCCAGTTGGTCATATACCAGACGTCAGATGGCAGTTCCCTGGTGACATATGTACAGGTTAGTTCATCGACCTGGGGATCGTCATTTGTCTTGTGTGAGTTCCCACTGTACTTTGATTACTACCCTACCACGGCTCAAAGGAGTCGTGCAAACAGGTTTTAGTTGGGTACAGTCCCGAGCCACATGGAGGCAGTGAGCGCATCTTCAGGGGTTCGTCTCTCCCGGTATTGGGGGTGAGGTCGTGCTGTGTCTAGGAGAGCCATTACACGAAGCCCTCGGCCGAGGCAAGGAGATTTACTGGTTGGTATTCCAGTAGTATCTCAGGGTGTTCTGGGCTACACTCCGACACGACTTGTACCGCTTTTGGGGGTCTGACTTTTACCAACCCCCTAGGCCCGCCATGCGATGCTCATAGACGAACGGACCGGACTGTACGGATATTGTCACTGACAGGCTCAGTAGGGTTGTCAGGCTGAGTTCGCTCACAGACGTCCCTTTTAGTCAATACCTGGTAGCCCGTTACGTATTGGCTTATACCTCTGACGTGCTAGTGGTTAAATCCACAACCAAGGTGTTGACGAGTCTTTAGAGTCCCCCACATTCTGTTACTCAGCTTTCGGGCGAAAGGTTGTAGAGGCCGTATGGAGATATGGTAAGGTCCGATCAGATACGTGCGGTATTGCACGGATCAGGATCGGACAGTTTGTTCTATAGGCCGTATGGATATATGGCAGGGTTCGATCAGATACGTGCGGTATTGCACGGATCAGGATCGAACGGATATTACTGGCCGGCTTTGGTTTAAGCCGGATCCTAGTATAGTACAGTGTAGATTTTGTCTCATTGCATTTGTATTTCGGTCGAAATACAGATGCGGGTGTGTATGCACAGTATCAGGATTTTCCTGTAATTTATTACGGGACCAGTTTTCAGGAGTTGCCAGTTTGCTTTCCGTTTCGGCCGATTTCCTTTGTATCGTTCATTGGCCGAAGATTGGTGGAGGAGGGCTTATTTGCATTGTTGCAAATAAGTGGTTGTGGAGGGGGTCTTTGCATTTTTGTTGCATCATGATTATAGCACCATACCTTGACTTTCTTTAGTTGATCATGGCTTGACTTTTGCTATCATGGTTGTTGATTGAGTGTTGGAATTGTTGTGATCATTTGGTTTCTTTTCATCATCACTCACTTTCCACCCACCCCCTTGTCTTTGTTCTTTCTCTCTCCAATCACACACAAAGGGGGGGGCCGGCCATTCCTTGGTAGGGGATGGGATTCATTTCTTTATGTGTGTGGCAATTTTGGTTCTCATGGTGCCAAGGAAAAATGCTCTCTTGTTCATCCAAAAACATCCTTTATTTCCTCCACCAAAATGGCAATTCCACAATCCCAAAATGAGACTTCTTCACTACACATTCTACAGTAAATCTTGGGTACGTCGAGTAGCCGGCTTCGTGCCCGAGTTGCCTCGGCATTGAGGTGGGAGCCCGTAAAAGAAGTAGGCGATGTGGTGCACTTCCGGCGACGAGGTGGAGACCGGAGCTTCCGCAGGAGATCGGGACGACGACGAGAAGACCGGAGGACTTGGATCGTCGGTATATCTCTTTCCCATCTTGTAGCTAGCTAGGACTAATTAATGGTTCGATCCGGGTATTAGTGCGCGGCGGTTTGCCAGTTCAAGTAAAATTTAAGTTTATCACCGCTTCCGCATTTGGCCGTCGGATTGACGGCCGGGGCGCCGCCGTGCACTTACACGCCTAAGGCTCTAGCTAGGCTCTGATACCACTGTAGGGTTCCTAGGCACTCTAATGAGGTCTCACAAGGCATCAACCATGCCAATTTCAAATTTTTCATGTGCCGAGAAACCCTAATACGGATCGTTAACTAGAATTTTAGGCGAAAAATGAAACTAGATAACAAATTAACTAAGTGAACGGAAATACAACCTTTGTAGATCCGGTCCTCCACCTCCATAGCTCCATGATGAAGTCTCCTTGCTGTCCAAATCGAATCCCGGGCTCTAGCGTCGGCTTCATCGGAGAAATGGGCGGGCTAGGTCATCGACAACGATGCCGAAGATGATCTACGTCGAGGCATCACAAGATCAAGCTCCCACTTCACCAAGTCATGAAACTTGTGAAGAAAACACCCTTTACTACTTGGCAAGAGGTAGAGGATGAAGAAATAGGAGGTGGGTTCACTTTAGAATTGGATTTCTCACTCTTTTTCATCAAATCAGCATTGATGGTTGCAAGCTTCTTCATCTTGAAGAAGAAGAAGAAGAAGAAGAAAATATTATGATAAGTTATTTTTTAAAAAGAAAACAATATGATACTTATCATGTATTCAACCATGGTTTAGTGTAGAGATTTAACTAAGGTTAAGTGGAGTGGTTAGGGTTAAGCATGAGACAAAATGGTCACTTAGTCAAAGCTTCATGAAGCTTCAAGATGCAAACAAAGAAAGCCACCATTTTCTCTTTATGCCATTTATTTTCCAAAAAGAATAAATAAATGAATAAGAAAACAAAACCCTAACCATTCATATAACCATGGTTTAATCTTTACACAAACCCAAGTAAACATGTATCATCAAACATGATACAATCAAGTGCACAAAAGTATATCACATATACAAATTGTGCAATGCAAGTGAGAAAATCCATTTAAAGTGAACCAATACTAGTTAATTCAAAGTAATATATCAAATATATAATTATGCATTAAATCATTAAATCAACACTTGATTTAACGATCCGGTCATATCGCATATAACCGACTAATATCCAATGTATCGACTTATCGAATCAATCCTTGATTCGATAACTAGGTTATATCGCATACAACCATTCGATACATTCATCGCGAGAATGAAATACGGTATCACATACACGCATTATTCTCGGTCCCGCACATATCTCATATGCGCTCCTATTTCGTTTCGCTTGAGCCAGGAAACCTCTGTGTAGGACTCTAAAGACTCGTCAATACGCAGGCAGCAGGTGATGATCATATCAAACACCCACAAGCCGCAAGCGGTCTGCTAAACGTAACGGCCACCCGGGTATTGAGCGATCAGAAGATCGACGAGCTAGCCCGCTCATACTCCTGTGAATCCAACCAGTAACACTTACCGTACAGTCCGGTCTGTTCGTCTGATATGTCGCATATCTCGCCTAGGGGTGGTAAACGTCAGACCCCAATAGCTCGATAAGTCGTGTCAATATGAGGTCTATAACAGTTCGAGAAACTACTGGTAACACTTACCAGTAAATCTCAGCAACCCTGGCCAGGGATTTCCGGTTATAGCCAATCGAACACAGCGCAACATCAACTCCCTATACCGGGAGAGACGAATCTCCTCCTATCGCTCATTGCCTCCATGTGATTCGGGACTGTACCCAAAAACCACCATTTTGCACGCCCTCTTGGACGTGGTAAGGTGGAAATCAAAGCACAGTGGGAACCACACAAGACTCTATGACGATCTCGGGTCAACAGACTAACCTGTACCAGTGTCACCAGAGAACTGCCATCTGACGTAAGGTATAATACCATCTGGGAGTTCTCGGCGAGTCCGTCCAGTGTACCCAGTCTCTATTGAGCACCCGTATATCATCTCTGATGTCAAACACCAATGGATATGGGATCATCCATCGCCCATCTGTATGAGTCGAGAAGGTATACGCTAGTCTACTATGGTATATCGATGCCCCGTCTCGATACACCCACGACTAGGGACCTTGAAGGATGTACTTATGGACTACCATGTCCCCACTAGTATAATCCACATCATAGTCCAAGTAGTCAAGTACACATCCTAAGGTCTTTACCAACATGTAACAGAGAGACATTCAGTATACACGTTAAGGTAAAGAGTAACCAGATAGCATACTATCATGTCGAGCAAGAAAGTCCTCCCTATATATGTCCCAGCATCCACTACAATATACATCCTATGTATAGCAATGGCCTCTTGGGCATACATATAACTAACACAGATTTTGACTCAGGCCAAAACAATGTGCACAAACAAGTCTAAGGTGCTGTATACGGTGTATATGAGCTACTGGACCAACCCCGACACCAAATTCCACTAAGTAGCCGGCCACCTACCCACAAAATCTGGTATCCTCGGCCCCCTAGGCTCCTCTAGGATTCGTCTCATCAAGGTGGTCTCCTAGTACTCTAATTTGGTCCCTGGAGTTGTTTGCTTTCCTAAAAAATTCCCCGGGTTGCTCCAGATTTCCCTGCACACCCTATATACTCACAAAACCGACATGAACAAAATCCTAAATCCGTATTTTGGTTTCTATACTAAATTACAGGTCTTGAATTCAATCCCTAAGGTTTGTAACAGCCACTACACACCTCAAAACTACACAAACACCCAAACCCTTCACTAGAATTTTCCAACACCAAAATTCTACGCTAAAACAACTTCTAAACTAAACTTGAATATAAAGGAACTTAAAACTAACTAAATGGTAGAAATTATACCTCAAGGATGTCACTTAAGCAAACCCTAGAAGTCCAAAGTCATCAAGATCCAATTTTTCTTGGTCCAATGTGTAGAGGAAGAGATGGGGATTAATTTTTTTGAAGGGAGTATAAGGTTTTGGGGATTATTTGGAAATGGATCTAGGGGTAGAAGTGGAGGGATATGAGCTTGAGGATATGAAGAAGGAGATGAAAATGATGGGGAAAAAATGTTATGGCAGCAGCCCCCCTCTCTCTCACTTATTCTCACACACACTCTCTCTCTCTCTCCAATCATTCACCTTTTTTACACTTTTCATTTCTTTTTTCTTTTCCCTTTTAAATTTCAAAACCAAATCACATAATACCCATAAAACAATACAAATACAACAACATGTAACCAAATGTAACATGACATGGTGCACTAGTCAGGGAAAACTGTAGAAACACGGATTTGGCTTAATTGCGATTAGCAATGCACTAATCGGGTTTTTATCCAAACTGCATATAATAAATTTTAAAAATGTCAAATCCTTTAAATATATTATTAAATGAATAAATCAATTTACTTTCCATTTATTTCACAATTATCGGTATATATTTATACCCCTTTTCGAAAACCCCAATTTCGCAAATCAGGCAATTTTTGGGAAATTTATTATTTTAATATTAAATTCCAAAAATAATATTTTATATTTTCTGAAATGTTACAGTCTTCTCCCCTTAAATAAATTCGGTCCCCGAATTTAAATTTAAACCCCCAAAATTTAAAATATTTCAATAATCAGCTCAAATCAACGAGGCTCCGAAATCAGGGAAGATGCAGAAACAACACAGCGCATCAAGTGCGCATGAAAATGAGTACAAAACTCAAAATCGAACTCCGCCAAGCGTCACACAAATCATCGGATTCGCACGCATATCCTTGGAGTTACAATAGAGATACAGATCTCGAAATCCACTACTGAAATCCAGTATACACTAGTCAAATACGTGTATAGGACGCATCTTTGAAAACTCCAAAATCTGAATAAAATACATGGAAAATCTTTTCTAAATCGCCGCGTGTATGTGTAACCCATAGCATAAGTGATGGACGCTCATTTGTAAAATAATAATATATGTCCAAATATGTATTGCTAAATATACGTTCCGTCGTTTCAAAATATCCCAAAAGGTTTTCTTTTAAAAACGTTCGTGTCGCTCACGGACAGGTAGGAAATAGCGAGACTATAGCTCTTTTTCAAAAACCTCTTGGTAAACTTTTAATGCATGCAAAGTACTCAGGTACCGTCCTTAGATCAGTCATGTTTGGCCACTATATAATATGGTGACCAAAATGAAAACAAAAGTGCTCAAAAGAAAAATCAGCCTCAAAAGGCGTATCAAAAATCAAGTGTGTCTGGTGCGCACAGAAATCAAATCCAAATACACGTGCCACAACATGCACAAAAGTAAAACTAAGTGTAACGGGTGTGCACGAAAACATCTGTCCAGTGCAACGGGTGTGCACGACAATAATATCAAGTGCACCTAGAGTGCACGAAAATCTCAACCCAGTGCAACTAACGTGCACGAATAAAAATCCCAAATCGAGTGCATCCGGTGTGCACAAAATCACGTCTCATATCATGCGCCCAATATGCGTGAAAATCCAAATCAAGTGCATCCATCATGCACGAATGAAATCTAAATCAAGTGCATCAAACATGCACAAATAAAAGCTAAATCAAGTGCATCCATCATGCATGAATAAAAGCTAAATCAAGTGCATCCATCATGCACGAAAGAAATCTAAATCAAGGGCATCCGACATGCATGAGTAAAAATCTCACTCAAGTGCATCCGATGCGCACAAAATCCAAAATCAAGCGCCTAATATGTGCAAAAATCCTATCCAAGCGCGTCGGGTCCGTAAAAGCATATAGTGCAGTAGCATCCACGAAAACGAACGGCAAGTGCCAACGCACACGAAAACACAAATCAGATAACACTAATGCTCAAAGACATAAATCGGTGCAGTAATGTACGGAGTATATATCTAGCGCAACCAATGCACAAAACATAAATCCAGTGCAAAAAATGCACGAATACCCGTCCGGTGCAACAAATGCATGAAATGCAAATCTAGTACGACAAAATACAAATCCGGTGCATCTAGTGAACGAAATAAAAATCCAGTGCATCTAGTGCACGAAATACAAATCTGGTGCATCAAGTGCACAAAATACCAATCAATAACTCAAATGCGTAAATAGCAACATCGAGTATACCAAGATGTATAAAATCATAAACGCGTGCAACTGCATGCACAAAACACGTATCAATGCACTGCAAGCACATGTAAGCTATACCGAGCGCAAAAATCAAATCGAGTGCGTACCAGATGCACAAAAATCAAATCAACCATATGAAATCCACGAAATCATAATTACATGCAGCCAAGGCACAAACCGAATCTCAAGTGTAATAGATATGCACAAATCGCAAATCAACACAACGATATATAAAATATATATCAAGTGCAATAACTATGCACAAAAATGTAAATACCCAGTAGGTGCAGCCGTGGTGCACGAAAATGATATCACGGAACTCAATCATCAAAACTCAAATCCAAGTGATATAAGCATGATACTCGGATCACAAACGCAAATCGCAATAAATGAGATCGAAGTACACCTCCTACAATGTCGAAAAATGAATTGGTGCGCCTAAAACCGGCAGAACAAGAATATCCGCTTCCTCCTGCTAACGGTCTGGCGTCCTCAGTCTTTGGGTCCTTATCTTCTCTGTGGATTCACCAATCTCGCAATTCATCGGCTCATCGGCCCGGTCAGGTGTGCTAACGGGAACGATTCCGTTCCGGCACTTCTCTGGTCATCTCTTGGCCAATTATCATGACCACTCGTAAAGCAGCACGTCACCGGCGTCGGCCTCTGGCTCTCTGAATACACGTGACACAACTGATCCTGGGTGTAAACCTCATTGCAGCAGTGCCCTAGATGGAATCCTGCTCAAGGTCTCTTTCCGATCTCGCCTATGCCGAATTGTACGAGGACTGGTACTCTCGCATAACCTCTTCTCGTTCTCTGGACATCTGCGTTCTCAGCACAACATTTCCTCGGGAATTGGCCGCATCCCAACGCCTCTGTATGTATATCAGATTTCTAATCTTGAAGGGGAGTAACAACAGCTCATCAGCATCTCGCACGAAACTCCGGTTCCGCTCGTCTTTATCATCGTCCACCTTGACGTCACGCCATACTATCTGCATACTGTAATGTTTCTCGGCCATGGTCAATCCGAAGTTTCTCACATGGACTCGAACTCGGTATCTTCATTACTCTGTAGAAGATATCTGGCCGAACACATCCTCGGGAGCTCGTCCCAACCATCGGAGAAATGCTCAATACTCTTCCGTTCTCTTTCAACTCAAAACGCATCTGAGTGAGGTCCTCTATCCGAAACTGGTCAGCTTGCTGATCTCTTATCACATGATATCCGGACGACGCTAAACTTTTCGATCGAGGCATCAAGGTCCCAAAATTTCCCGAAGGCTCAACACCTGAGCACAGTCTAAAAATATCTGGTACATACCACAGTACCTCTGGACCAGCCGTAAAAGGGCAAACCCAAGCCTCACTGATGGCACCGCTAAACTGTTGCAAACCCTAAGGTTCAATAGCGGTTCCATGGTCATCATGTCGAGTTAGGGTTTCATTCTTCTAGAGGGTCCACAGAATCACTTGCATGTTCCTCTGAACACTTTAAACTTGGGGGGAAAATGGGTTTCTGACACTCGCTCGAACTTTTTAGCTTCGCCTAGCCGACATGTGAAAACCCTTCGTCCGCATGCTAAACAATGCCTTAATTCTCCAGGAAAGACGATACATCAACAGTCATCTCTGGATCAGTCTGCTCTAGATCTGAGTAAGACTCTCCACACTGGAAATCTTCAACTCAACTAGGCCTACGTCGGCACATCAATCTGACGAATCACCTTCGTCTCTCAACTCAGGGTAGACTAGCTATCATCTGTCGCATTTTTGCCTGAAAGCTCCGGCAATCTCAGCTCGTAAGCTCTGGAAGCGACATCCTATCAATCTCAGCAATATCTGGGTCATCTGTCTGCACAGTAGGCGACATAACAATCTCTGAGGTATGCTTTACATCAACAGTCCTCTCACAACAGGCAGCTCTATCAATGGCCCGATCATCCGGTGCAAAGCCAAACACTCACCTCCAATAAGAGGTCACAACATAAACGCTAACTTGAGACGTTCCCATGTCACCAGAAAACACAATGGTCAGCCTTCGTCCATGACGAGCTCGCCTTGACCGCCTCACTAGCAGCAGCTCAATCTGCGCTCGAACCATGGTGACAGGAACCTCAAGCGTGCATCGATGAAAACAGATCAAAGGGATGAAAGGAAACGACAGACCCAGAATGGATACATGATCATAAGAAGGAACATCATCAATGAGAGTATGATCATGGAAACAAGTAGAATCGAGGATCTCAAATGGATGTATAATCATGGGTACGAAGACAATCATAAGTCTCAAAATATGTACATCCTAAGGTTTCTTAAGTGGAGTATCGTGTCGTAAATATGCCGCGGAACATACGTACAGTACGTCACTCTACTCAAGCTACCTACTCCTTCAATCAGGGTCAGCCTATGAAACGAAAGTTCGGTTCTAATACCCCCCCCCCCCGTTCAAGTCTAAGTTCCGTAAGGTCAAGCCTAGGTTCCGAAATACATACCCGTCCTAAACTCCGCATAGTCAAACATAGACTCGAACCAAGGTTAGACCTAGCGCTCTGATACCAACTTTGTCACGACCCGAAATATTAGCTCGTGACCAGTACTTAAATCACGCAACGTCTAAAGGCGTAACGTAATTCAAGTAAGCTGAAACCCAGAAATCTAAACATTTTTAAGAAAATAAAGGAGGCGAAGTTTTTAAATAAAGGTATAATGAAATCAGGTTTTCTTAATGCATAGAAAAGGAACATGAAAATGCAAGTGAAATTGCTAGTTTGAAAACGTATTTCATCTTTGAAAAATTTGGGCAGCACCACCTTTGTATATTTTGATCCAAAACCACAAATACAAAATAAGAATAATGGCATCCCCAAGCGGGAGCTAGCTCTTCGCCAACAGGCGGATCACAACCACGCAAATCATAAAAATGAGTATACGACGCCCAACGGCGAAGTTCATCACAAAAGGTAAAGATATAAGAAAGACATCAAAACCACAAGTAGCGGAAAACCCCTCGCTCTAAGTCTCGCAACCATAATCTCACTAAGTCTCATTACTTATACAATTTACTAATTTTGATTAATGGAGTTGACTAGATACAATATGAAATATAAATACAAGAGTAGGTACGATACAAATGTCCCACCTACCAAGCAAACTACCCAAAAGTAACTATGTGCCAGTGTAACCGCTACTGATCCGTGCGGTCAACCTGCAGGAACTGTGGCACAACGGAGGTGAGTTGCCAACTCGTGAGTAGAAAAAATGTTAACAAGTAGAAATCGAATAAACGACTCCTAGGTCAACTATATCATGAAGGTAATACTATGATATCTAGGGTGACCGTATCTACATGTGTGCCAATAATATACTCAAGGTCTATCTGTATGTGGATATCATACAACAATATAATCGGTGTATGTATGCATGTGGATCTCGTCCACCAATATAATCAATGTATGTATGCATGTGGATCTCGTCCACTCATATAATCAATGTATGTATACATGTGGATCTCGTCCACGTGTCAACCAATGACACAACATCATGCATGTAAATATCATAAAAGTATATGCATGAAGGTATGAGGATATAAATCAACGTGTGACCCTCGCGACACATCAAAATCATGGAACCTGAGTGTCCAGCATCGACACTCGAAACATCATGAAAACCCGTGTCCAGCATCGACACGTAAATTCTCATATCTCAGGCGCTACATCCTCAGATCGGCCCTCAAATATCTCGTCTCAGGCGCCGCCTACTCTGGTCAGCACTCATATCCATCTCATGACTCCAGTCGGTATTCTCCGGATAACCGACAGGTCCAAATACTATCACCGGTAGGTAGTGCTCCCCTACCGGGCTCACCGTCTTACAATACGAGTCTTCTTGCCCTGGGGTACCTAACCGGGTCCACCATGTACCCGCAGACGGTGCCTACCGCTCCTCGAATCGGGTTTCACATGCCACTCTCAAAACCGAGAAAACACATGGTGGACGAACTGAAATATCATATCAAGAGAAACCGGGTTTTTAAAACAATACATACTTTCTTTTAAAATGACCGCGGTTCTCAAATCTAAAAATCTCATGAAAACAACATATCTCAAAGCGTATAATCATAAAGTATGATGTATGCGACATATAACAGAAATGTAAGCATATCTATATATCATGCAACATGGAAAAGTAATATGCACATATCGAGAGAAAACCGCTCTTTTAAATGAATCCAGTTTTAAAAATAAATCATGCGGTTCCCAAATCTCCAAAATCGAATGCAATATCGTATAAAGGTGCATATGTGTATCTACACAAGTATGGACGTACAAATGTGTATGTCCGCAAGTATGGGTGTACAATATGTATGTACGCAAGTATGCTGTACAATATGTATAAGCACCAATATGGATGTACAAGTGGTATATACGCAAATATGAGTGTACAATATGTATATGCACCAATATGGATGTACAAGTGGGTATATACGCAAGTATGAGTGTACAATATGTATGTGCGCTAATATGGATGTACAAGTGGTATATACGCAAGCATGGATGTACAATATGTATGTGCGTCAATATGGATGTATAAGTGGGTATATACGCAAGTATGAGTGTACAATATGTATGTGCGCCAATATGGATGTACAAGTGGTATATACGCAAGCATGAATGTACAATATGTATGTGAGCCAATATGGATGTACAAATGGGTATATATGCAAGTATGAGTGTACAATATGTATGTGCGCCAATATGGATATACAAGTGGTATATACGCAAGCATGGGTGTACAATATGTATGTGTGCCAATATGGATGTACAAGTGAGTATATATGCAAGTAATTTATGCAAAGAGTCATATCAGGATGCAGCAATCCTACTGTGTAGTGACATTTCAATTATCGATGATGAAGTGTGTGAGCCGGCAAATCTGTGTAGTGTAACATACGCATCATCGATAATGGTGCAGGTGTACTAGCACAGGTATAATCAATGCAATGAGAATAATATGAATGCAGCATAAGGTAAATCATATGCAAATGCTGACGGGTACACATATCTAACATGATCGAGTCGGTGAATCTATCAATCGGCATCTAGCCACACAACATTACGTACGGTATAATCCATCCTACGGCATCCTCTAGTCAAGGGTATGGATCAAACCTCAAGTCAAACTCATCACGTACGGAAAATCATCGTACGGCGGCATTAAGCTATCAGGGATCCTATCAACCTTTGCGACAATGAGGGGTACGGACCTAACGTCTCGTACGATATATCACACATGATTCATGACATTCTATATATATCTATACACCTATGTCCCAGGTCACATCCATAACAATCTCGTATCAGGGGACTGGCAAGGTATCAATCACCTCAACCGACTCGTATCCGTATACCAATATATCATCATATCACATGTCAAATCGTATTCTCTTCTCATCATAATTATATCTCACATAAGGTCAAGTTTACATATATATTCTACATTTACTATAAGCATAAGTATCTAATCTAACATATACACCCGAACCATACAATCAGTTTTTAAAAGGTGCGAATAGTAGTTTTGAAAGTAGAGGTTACGGTGTTTTTAAGGAAAAGATATCATTTGAAAATCCGTAATGTCCCTCAAGTTATCTGTTTAAAAGATGCATACGATTTTTCAGTTTGGAAATAGGTATGGTTCGGATGAAACATCTACGTCAACTATCTAGTCTTATAATACCCTAAACGGCAATATCATCAAATATCATCCTCAAATTGCGTCATCACATACTAGTCGTATCATATCATTTCTAACTATCCTTAGTTTCTAATATGGCTCTAACTACCTTTTTACTCTATCTATAGTCTTCTATTAAAGGTTTCACTAATCATAATCTATATACATAAATCGGTTTCCATCAAAGTTTGCGAGGGTGCTATACGCTATCCACCTGACTTCCCCCGTGGATACAGATCCACTCACCTTGGCCTTCGCTTGCCGAAGTCGATGACGCCATGCTCTGTCGCATCGGAATCCACACAAAGGTAACTACAATAACAACACATATCGCAACGCTATTAAAATCAAGTTCTAAAATCCAAACGGCATGCGCATTGCTTATAGGTTAGAAGTTATAGCTTACGCGTACAAAACCAACAAAACAACCCTTGTTGTTGATGTAAAAACATCCAACAACCCAATACAAATCCAAATATCAAAACTAAACAATTCAAAATATAGAAAATATAGCCAAAATCACACCAACGTGCTTCCAGATTTTGACTCAGTCCAAAACAAGGTGCACAAACAAGTCTAGGGTGTTGTACATGGTGTATATGAGCTACTGGAACAACCTCGACACCAAATTCCACTAAGTAGCTGGTCACCTACCCATAAAATCCGGCATCCTCGGCCCCCTAGGCTCCTCTGGGCTTTGTCTCGTCAAGGTGGTCTCCTAGTACTCTAATTTGGTCCCTGGAGTTGTTTGCTTTCCACAAAAATTCCCTGGGTTGCTCCAGATTTCCCTGCACACCCTTTATACACACAAAACCGACATGAACAAAATCCTAAATATGTATTTTGGTTTCTATACTAAATTCCAGGTCTTGAATTCTATCCCTAAGGTTTGTAACAGCCATTACACACCTCAAAACTACACAAACACCCAAACCCTTCACTAGAATTTTCCAACACCAAAATTCCACGCTAAAACAACTTCTAAACTAAACTAGAATATAAAGGAACTTAAAACTAACTAAATGGTAGAAATTATACCTCATGGATGTCACTTAAGCAAACCCTAGAAGTCCAAAATCATCAAGTTCCAACTTTTCTTGGTCCAATGTGTAGAGGAAGAGATGGGGAAGGCAGGAGATTTACTAGTAGGTATTCCAGTAGTATCTCAGGGTGTTCTGGGCTACACTCCGACATGACTTGTACCGCTTTTGGGGGTCTGACTTTTACCAACCCCTAGGCCCGACATGCGATGTTCATAGACGAACGGAGCGGACTGTACGGATATTGTCACTGACAGGCTCAGTAGGGTGTCAGGATGAGTTCACTCATTGACTTCCCTTTTGGTCAATACCTGGTGGCCCGTTACGTACAGCTAGTACCACTGACGTGCTAGTGGTTAAATCCACAGCCGGTGTATTGACGAGTCTTTAGAGGCCCCCTAGACAGTTTCTCAAGTTTTGGGCGAAACGTTGTAGAGGCCGTATGGATTTATGGCAGGGTTCGAACATACGCGTGCACTTGTGCACGTGTCATGGTTCGGACGAATAATACTAGCGGGCTTTGGTTTAAGCCGGATCCTAATATTATACTATGTAGATTTTGTCTCATTGCATTTGTATTTGGTCGGAATACAAATGCAGGTATGTAGATACAGTTGCGCGGTTATCCTGTAATTTAATACGGGATCGTTTTTTGAAGTTGCCGGTTTGTTTTCTTGATTTGGCCAAATTCCTTTTCTATTGTTCTTTGGCTGAATTTTCCTTGGAGGGGGTTCTTTGCAAAAGTGGGGTTTTATAAAATGCATGGGGGGTTTTTGTGGTGCCGGGGCTCCAGGTCTGTTGCCGCATGCTTCTTGATGCTTCTAGCATCATTGATTCTTTTTGTGCATTTATTGTAATAGGATTGGGAAAAGATATTGGTGTGACTTATTTTCCTTGTTATCACCCCTTTTTCTTTTGCTTTTGCTCACCCCTTTTCCTCCTCAATCCTACATGGCCGGCCACTACAAGAGGAGCCCTAAATTTTTTGAGGTAGAGAAAAATTGATTCATTCTCATTGCAAAGAAAAATCCTCAAGCTCATTCCTCTTGCTCATTTCATCTTCACTCCAAAAGGCAACTTCGATTAACCCTTGAGACAAAGCGTTCTACACTTAGTCTACAGCAATCTTGGACACATCGGCTAGCAAACTTCATGTCCGAGTTGCCTCGGTTCAGAGGCGGGAGCCCGTAAAAAGACTCTTTGATGTGGTGCCCTTCCGACGAGGAGACCGGAGATCGTAGATGCCGCGAGGAGCTTTGGATGGTGGCCAAAGACCGAAGGACACGGATCTATCGGTATAGCTTTTCCAACCCTTCTCTAGTTTGCTGGTTATAGGTTAATGGTTCGATCCAGTATTAAAGTCTGCGATAGCGCTGGTATCAGGTTTTGAAAAAGTTTTCGTTTCCGCATTTTGGCCTCGGACAGACGGCCGAGGTGCTACTGTAGACTTACATTGGTATCAGAGCCACGCCATTAACCTTTACTAGCTTGTTCTAACGTATTTAAAACATCGATCGAACAAAATTTCTGAAACCGCAATTTCAAAAATGAAGTTTCTGTCGAATTTTTTTTATGGTCGAAAAATTATTTTGAGTGCGTCAGAAAATCAGGAAGGCTTTTCTAAGACCACTGTAGAAATTTGGAAGTGCAACTCCACCATAGCGCGGCGGAACCACGGCATTACCCTCATTTTGGGCACGGTTCTGCCGCACTACTGTAGCTTTAGGGCACCAGTTTTTCTACAGTGGTCTCTGACTTGGAATTGGGGTTTCTGGTAATTTTAGTTTTGGCCCAGATTATTTTGAGTGCTGGATTTGTGCTTGGGGCCCACTTCGGGAAATTTTGTCGATCGAAAAATTTAAATATGTTAGTTTACAGTACTTACATTATATCTGCGACCGTGAATGTCATTTGATCGGTAAATCTTGTCTAATTGCTATAGCCCTTTTAGACGGATTTGCAAACATGACATTCACGTTGATGTTCTGTGTTGCGCTGTGATATTGCGGATTTGTCGTGGTGGATAGACTGGATGCAATGGTAGTACAGTTTGGTTGTATTTGTTCATTTGATATTGCGGGGCGAGCGTCCGACATGTGGACTGCCGTCACTGCCTGTTTGTATATTATTCTTTTGGGGCACGACCGGGCTGAGATCGATGTACCCGTTGTATATATATTTTACTTTCTGTACTAGGATTACCCAGGGGAGGGGTGCACGGGTAGCCGGGTTCTAGAAAGCAAGGGGCCCGCATCTCATGGCTTTGAGACGGAGGGGGCTTCACTTTAGAATTGGCGGGCTATTCGCCGCACTCGTAGGGGGTACAGGTTGACCCAAGGAGGGGTGCTCAAGTTACCGGATTCCGTGAAGTGATGGGTGGTCCATTCACTTTGTTGAAGGGGGCTGCCTCGCTTCACGTTTTGGTGGGTAACTTGCCGCGTCCGTAGGGGTCTAGGATTTCATTGCACAGGCTATCCACACGACCAGGGGAACGTCGGGTTTCAGTAGCGGCTCTATGAAACCCGGGGATCCCAGATTATCTGTATTATTCTGTGATGCTTATTACATTTCTGTGATGTTGCATTTAATCACGCCATGAGTGATTATTATATATTGATATATATACTAGTAGATGTTGTATATGTTTTACACCCGCGCTAGTCCAGTCCCCGCTCTGTCGTTAGTTAAGTAACCTAACGGGTGATGACGGGACCCAGTGGCGAATACGAATGGCATATACGTACATCATATTTTCGTTCTTTTGTGGTGTGATTAATTGATGGGACTGGATTGATTCAAATCAATGCAAGCTAAAAAAACCTATTCTGATGTTGTTGGAACATTTTTCAAAAAGCTGTTATTGCAAGGACGTTCTCTTTTGTTTTGCACAGTGGTATTCGGTTATGAATATCCAGCACCTCAGTGGACGAGGCAAGGGCCGAGATCCCTTCACCGGGAGTGACCCCTTGGACAGAAGTTTGTGTCAGGGTAATAACTTCACTATAGCCGATTGCCTTTTTTGCTTTGCATCGTGGTATTCAGTTGGAATATCCTGCACCTCATTCTACGGGGAAAGAGACGAGATCCCTTCACCGGAAGTGACCTCTTTAGCAAAGGTTTTCGCCACTATATTTTTATAAAAATCTATCTGGTTCCTTCAACGATATCTAGTTCATTACGTTAAAGGTTTTTCGCCAAAAACCATTCGTAGCCCTCCGTCATTTCAGACGGGTAGCACTTAGTATTCATCCTATGTTTGTTGGCCAAAGTCAAGGCATAGTGTATGGTAGCTATTTGTTACCTTTCTGTTGCATAGATAGATGTGTTGGTTTGGGACAGTCGTACTGCTTTGTTGGCCAAAGTCAAGGGTAGGTACGGGTAGGTTCAAATTAACCTGGATAATGACGGGTAGAACTTGACATGTGAATTATGATATGCTGTCCTTCGTCAAGGTCATAAGAGCATGGGGTAAAAATCACATCGGGAGTTTCTAAATAAACTGAAACTTGCCAGATATGCGCATACCTTCTGGAGTGTGATAACGTGAGTGGATTCCATCACGTTATCATGCAATAATAGTTGGATCCCGATTCCCACTGATGAGTTGGTTTACTCCTCGGGTGATCCCGACTAATTCTTCTTTCAGGTTTGGAGGAGAATTTGAGGTTACATTGGGAGGTTTCCTGATTAGATAAATTGATAACCATTCTGATCTAGGTTAGAGTGCACGCAGAGTGTTTCTTTTCTCTCTCTCTTTGGCAGTGACCATGACCCGACCCTTGACTATGACTCAGTGACCAAGTTAACCGAACTTTCTTAAAACACTGGCTTTTGGATTGTCTGAGTTGCATACCTCATTGCCACTCCTACTTTTACCCTTTTCTCCAGAACACCCCGTATTACTATGAACATCCACTTCCATTGGATAAAACCATCGTATGGTTATATACGAACTCGAAGGAACTTGTTCCAGATTCGAGGATGGTTTCCGGTTCTGGGGAAAATGAATAGGACTATTCAGTTGTCTTTTCTTTTTACCTTCTCTCTGACTGCGAATGCTCCTTGGATTAGGACGGTCCACCTATTATGCTAATTGGAGAGTCTTCTTCCAAACCATAGGCAGGTGCCGAACGGTGGGGAATGAAGAAAACCAATTTGCCGAACGGTGGGGAATGAAGAAAACCAATTAGTAAGGGATTAGTAAGAGGGCAAAGTAAATTGTGACTGCTATTCACGACCAAACCAAGTATTTTATCGCCACTCCTACTTCACCTTTGTATTTCTCCAGGACACTCCGTATCACTACGAAGATCCACAGTTATTTGGATACTCCATCGTATGGTTATATACGAACTCGAAAGGAACTTGTTCCAGTTCGGGGATGGATTCTAGTTCAGGAGAAATAGGAATAAGGTTTTATTCAATTGTCTTTTATCTTTACCTTCTCTCGGGTTACGAGTGCTCCTAGGATTAGGACAGTACACCCATTATGCTTATTGGATAGTCTTCTTCCAAACCATAGGCTGGTGCCGAACGGTAGGGAAGGAAGAAAACCATTTAGCCTAGACGGGTGTACAGAAGGTAATGACTAAAGACATATAAAGGGATTTGAAGAGATGGCAAAGAAATATACAGTTACAGTTGTGAATCTGATAATGGAAGAGGCAATACTAAGAATACCAGGATACCCCTTCGAAATATTTACATGTTTCAGTTTCACTGTGTATTGTTAAAAGAAAACCGATTTCCCAATTAGCCCTTACTCCAGGGTATGTATTTACCAGGTTTGATTCTCACATCTGTATGGTTTTACAGATGATGAGCGGGAGTAAGTTATTGGGAATTGGGTAATCATCCTCATTATATCGGGATTCGTTGTAATTGATGATATTTGAGGAAATCACCTGGGTTGTTTGCCGGACGACAAATATTTGGTTTTGAATATCCGTTGTTATGCACCATTTTCAAATTGATATATCTGTACGTCTATTTTTATAGAGTGAGATATAACTTTTTAAAATTATGTCTATGACATTTTCCTATATCAATGGATGGTTAGGTAAGGAGCATTAAACAGCGGTGAAATTCTTCTTAACCATAAGTACAGTTTTCAAACTACGACACACAGGGAATGAGTTATTAGACTTAGGGGACTTATACAGAGTATTGTATGTTGTCCAGTATCTATAAGGACAGAGGGGTTGGTACTCGTACTATATTCTGTTTACTTGTGACTTCTCTAGTTCTTAGACATGTGTTTCATAGAAATGCAAGGTCTAAGTTTTGAGAACTTATAGGTATAAGAATAAAGTAGAGAACCAGGCCTTGTAAGTATCAGGATTCTTCAAGGTGATCGAAGATGTAGATACTTGTGTATAGTATTCAGTTAATAGTGATGATTAAGAGAACTTACTTCTCTTTCAGGTTACTCATAATTGGAAGCACTCCTAAGTTGAGTAATGCTGATCGGCCTCTCTCCATTTAGTTGACATGCACTTGAGACAGCTGCATGATTTGAATCAGGTTCCAATTAAACCAGTGCATCTGTTTCCATATTGGATATAGAATAGTTCATATCTTAACAGTGTTAAGGTACGGGGAGTTGTCCGGCTTATACTTAAAACCAGACTCTAGATAACTCAAGGCACGTTTCTGTAATGGATGTTTGTGGGTTGACCCAGGCAATGACGAGGGTTGACTTTCTACCATCTGGAAGATCAATGGTGATATTGTTCTTGACTCGCCACAGTTTTAATAAAAATAGATTTTTTCAGAAAAAAGTAGTGGGAGTATGGTAGAACTGGAAGTGATTCCAGAACCGTAAACGATTACTGAAAATTTAATAGGACCTAAAGATTCAATCTGGTTTGACATTCCATTAGCCACTCCGCAGATATGGTGGGTAACCTCAAGCGCCCGAGAGATACTTTGGTAGCCTCAAGGACGGTGACAAGGAGGTTCTTGTTTACGCAGACATATCATTACTGATGTTCCAGACTGTGAGACCTGGTAGGAGGATGAGTATAGCGTCGTTCTAAACTAGCTTTAAAAGTGCACGTGTATATGACTCTGCCAGAGGGTCTAGTTTACTGGAGATGGGGCCATGGAAGAAACACGAACCCAAATGGGCCAGGTCTGGCCGCAATTTGTGGCCAGAGGGATTAAATCTGCAGCCGGAAATAGAAGTCAGGGGCTGGGGTTTTGGTGGTAGCTTCCTAGGTGCCTGCATGTATCACTGCCCTTGCAAAATTATTTTCAGAGTCTCGGGGTGATAGCAGATTTCATTTAACCCTCACAGAATCCATAAATTTCCGATATCGGCTTTTCTAAATCCGTATTCTGGGTTTCTAGTCTCTGGTTTAGGCCTGGATTCTAGCACTAGGGGGTTTGTGTGGCCTCTACTGAGCTTAATTTCACATCACCACTCTCAAATCCCATAAACCCTAATTAGAATTTTCTAAGTCCACAAAACCACTCAATATCGACATGAAACATGTATGGATGCATAAGGAATTAAAACACTACACTAATGGTGCAGAAATTACCTCCTTTGGCAACTCAAGAATTTTCTTGAGTTGCTCAAAGTCCTCAAAATCTCTTCTTTCTTGGTCCAATGTGTTTCTCTTGAGCTTGTGCATCTATTTAATGAAATGGGATTTGGGTTTTGAGTTTGTTTTGGAGATGAAATGGGGTGATTTGTAGAGGAGCGAGGAGAAGGCAGCAGCAGCATGTGGAGAGGGAGGGGAGAGGAATGAGTGAAGAATGAAGAGGAATGGCCAAGACTTGGGTCAAAGGTAAACTCTCACCTTTCTCTCTCTCACCCATACCTATTATAATACTCTTTTCCTTTTTCTTTTCTTTTCTTTTCCCCTATCTAATAATTCAACAACCATGATATAAAACATGTAAGAAAGCCATAAGAATATGTAACAAGCGAAAAAAAAAAGATATGGTGCACGTTTTGCACAAATATGCTAAAAATTCGATTAGCGATTTTTAATCGCGATTAGCACTAAATTAGCATATAATTAATCATAAAAACTTAAAAATTGCATAATTCACATAAAACACCATCTTTTAATAATTTCTGTAATTTTCCAAATTTTTCCCTATTTATCGGTATTTAATTATACCGCCTTATTAAAATATTCAATATTTTATTATTAAATTATAAAAATTCCCAAAAATAATATTTTATTTTTTTGAAATATTAAAATCTTCCCCCATTAAAGAAATTTGGTCCCCGAATTTAAATTTAAACCCCTCAAATACTTAAAACAATTTCAGTAAAAGTCGTCATCGGGGCTCCGAAATCATCAATACATAAGACGCATCATAGCGCAATGCATGCGTAAAAACAATGAGAAGATAACTCAAAATCAAAACTCCGTCAAGCATCCCGCAATCATCGGAGTCATGGTAAAGACACAAAGGTCAAATCCAAAACAAAACCGATATGATATACATCATAATTATACATGTAGACATCAAATCTATACATGTAAATATCTGGAAGAAATGCATGCCAAACCTTTTTAAGTCGTTATGCGATGCACATAACACTGCACAGTGGCGGACGTCTATTGTAAGAAAATAACCATATACGTATATATCTTTTGTTTAATATGTACGTTCCGCCGTTTTGAAAACAATTTAGAAGGGTTTCCTTATTTTAAACGTGTCGTGTCATATCAGACACGTAGGTAAATACTGAGACTATAGCTCGCCTTTTGGAAATCCCCTTGATAACTATCAATGCATGCAAAATCTATCCAGGTATTATCCTCTGACTAGTCCTGCTCAGTACGAAAACATATAGCAAATATCATAAAAACGTACTGCTCCATAAGAAATCAAAATCCATGTGTGTGCCATACATTTTCACATAAACAACATCTAGGTGCAATGGGTGTGCACAAAACATCTGTCATAGACAACGTGTGTGCCTGACAGCAAAATCAGGTACGTCTAACATGCACGAAGAATCCTGATTTAGTGCATCTGGGGTGCACCAAAACCGCATCTCAAAATATGCGCTCAACAAGCGCGAAAATCCAAATCAAATGCACGGAATGCAAGAAATCAACATCAATATCAGAATCAAAATCGACGGTATACAATACAGCTCAATCAAATCAGGTATACCGCGGTATATAAGCTCACAACCATATGCATCAGCATGCACAAATCAAATCAAAACACTAAAAGTGCATGTAAACGATCCCGAAGGCATAAGTCAAATCGCATGCATAACATAGACATGAAATCAAAATCAACATATCGAATGACATCAAATCGAAGTCAGGTGCAACCGTAGTGCATAAAATATAAATCCGGTGCAACAAAGGCACGAAATATAAATCTGGTGCGATAAACGCATGAAGTATAAAACTGGTGCATCCTGTGAACAAATATGAATACCCAGTAGGTGCAACCATGGTGCATGAAAACAGAAATCATGAAACTCAGCCATCAAGACCAAATCATGCGAATAGATCGCCCAAAATACTGAAATCCAAGAGACGGATACGTGATAATCGAATCACAAAATTACAAATCATAAATACCATCGTCGGTATATCCTCCTTCAAAGTCGAGAAGGTGTCGGTGCATCCAATGCTAGCAGCGCAAGATATCTACTTGCCTCTTGGTCACGGTCTGGCGTCCTCTGTCTCCGGGCCCTTATCTCTTCTGTGGATTACCAATCTCGCAATCCGTCGGCTCATCGGCCCTGTCAGGTGTGCTAAGGGGACGATTCCGTTCTGGCACTTCTCTGGTCCTCTGAATACATATTACACATCTGATCCCGAGTGCAAATCTTATCGCAGCTGTGTCCTGGAAGGAATCCTGCTCAAGGTGTCTTCCGATCTCGCCTATACCGAACTGTACGGAGGCCGATACTCTTGCATAATCTCTTCTCACTCTATGGACATCTGCGTCCTTAACACAGCATTTTCTCGGAAACTGGTCGTATCTCAACGCCTCTGCAGACATATCCGACCTTTAATCTTAACGGGAAGTAACAACAGCTCATCAGCATCTCGCATGAACTTCTTGTCGCATTTGTCTGTATCGTCGTCCACTTCGACGTCATGTCTCTATCTGTGCACTGCAAATGTTCTCGGCTACGGTCAATCCAAAGTCTCTCATGCGGACTCGAAATCACGAACTCGGTATATTCATCACTCTGTGGAAGATATCTAGCCGAACACGTCCTCCAGAACTCGTCCCAATCTGCGGAGATATATTCCATTCTTGATCAACTCACAACGCACCTGGGTGAGGTCCTCTATCCGAACCTGGTCAACTATCTCATCAACGATGCTAAACTCTGGCCTGCTGGGTAGGCGCAATATGACCACTCTTGGGTCCAAGTCTTCTCGTACAGTATTCCAGAAAGGTCCTATCAAGGTCTCTTTCAATTCTCGTTTCTACCGAACTTCCTGGAAGTTATCATCCTTCACTATATCTGTTTCTTGTTCCGGAACGACTGCATACTCGTCGTGACTCCTTCTAGAAGGTATATCCATAATCAACGCCTCTGCATGCGTATCGCATCTCTGATGTCAGCGGAGTGGAGTGTCATCTCATTGAAATCTCGTGCGACCTCTTTACTCCACTCTGTTCCAATGTCGACTGATTCGGACTCGTCTTCTCATGGCTGCATGGACTGTGCTCCAACGGCTATACTCGTATCTAGAGTCTCCCAAGCAATGTGTCCCGTCGCATGATATCCGAATGATGTCGAACCATCCGATCGATTCGTCAGAACCTCATATTCCCCCAAGAGATCAACATCTTGAGTACAATTTAATAGTATTCCAGTACATGCCACAACACCTGTGGATCAACCGTAGAAGGGCAAACCCAAGCCTCACAAATGGCACCGCTAAACTGCCGCAAACCCTAAGGTTCGAAGGCGTTCCATGGTCATTACATCGAGTTAGGGTTTCATTCTTCTAGAGGGTCCATAGCATTACTTACATTGTCTTCCGAATACTTTAAACTTGGAAATGGGTTCCTGACATTCGATCGTCTCTATCGACCCTCAACGAATCTGCGTGAAGTCGTCTCTAGCTGGAATCAACCTATCTGATGACCACGTATGGGGTTAAGCGAACGAACCACATGTCCTAGTCGTTCATCCTCGGGTGACTAGCAACCTTCCATTATATCTCTAAGTATATACTCATGCTGCAGTAGCTCCACATCTGGGCGATATCTCGTTATTTCCAGCAGCAACTGGCCCATTCGTCTGTACGCTGAACAGCGCCTCAATCATCATGAATAAGCGATATATTAATGGTCATCACATCCTGGCTGGCCTCTAGCAGTAGCCTGATCCTCTGGTGCCGATCAGCACATCCGGGAAATCTCGTAAAGCGGCCTGTCAAACGTTCATGGCGTGAAAACACACTAGAACGACGCCTCTCTTTGCAATCGTACGTCTTTGGAATCTCGCCCCGGTCAGTCCTCGTCCGTGACGAGCTCAAGCTGACGCAACTCTAGCCATAGCTCTCTCTCTCTCTCTGCCCGTGTAATCGTGGCAGCAAAATCATAACCAGTATCGATGAGGATAGATCATAGGAATGAATATAATACTGTGCAAGGAAATGTACATCCTAAGGTTTCTTAAGAGGAGTAGCGTATCGTAAGTATGCCGCGGAACATATGTATGGTATGTCACTCTACTCAAGCTACCTACTTCATCAACCAAGGGTCATCCGACGCGACGAAAGTTCGGGTATAATACCCCCTCGACTAAGTCTAAGTTCCGTAAGGTCAAGCCTAAGTTCCGTATATATATAAACGCTCTAGGCTCCACATAGTCAAACTTAGACTCGAACCAAGGTTAACCTAGCGCTCTGATACCAACTTTGTTACGACCCAAAATAGCACATAACTGGCACTTGAATCATATGAAGTCTATAGGACCCCATCTAATTCAAGTAAGCCAAAAGCCCAGAAATCTAAAACCATTTTAAGGAGTAAATAAGGAAAAGTAGATTTAAGAAGTAAGAAAACATGTTTAAAAACAAGGTTTTAAAATAAGTAAGCCGAACATGCATTTTTAAATCCTCAAATATCTTTTCTGAAAACTTCGGCAGAGTTTCCTTTGTAAATACTGGCCCCGAACGGGGTACAACATGAATAATATATATATGCACAAAAAAAGGCATCCCCAAGCGGGAGCTATCTCTTCGTCAATCGACGGTCACAACCACACAAGCAATATAACATACAACGCCAAAGGGCGAGGATCAAAAATCAAAGGAAAACTCAAATCAGCTTGAAAACCATAATACTACAACGCGCGACTCTAAGGTTGAAATAACACACAACTGGTTTTCTAAGTCAGAAACAATATACAAGTTTGGTTGATGGAATTTCTAGATACAACTGAATAATACATATACAATGGTGGTTCTGATGCAAAAGAATCCACCTACCAAAGCAAGTCACCCGTAAGGGAAGCATGTAAGTCTACGGTAGCGCCCCGGCCGTCTTTCCGAAGCTAAAATGCGGAAACGAAAACTTTTCTTAACTTGAAAACCGGTGCTACCGCGGACTATAAACCCGGATCGGACCATTAACCTACTACTAGCTAACTAAAGAAAGGGTAGAGAGCTATACCGATCGATTCGTGTCCTTCGTTCTTTGGCCACCATCCCAAGCTCCCCGCGGCATCTACGATCTCCGGTCTCCTCGTCGGAAAGGGCACCACATCTACGAGTCTTTTTACGGGCTCCCGCTTCATCCGAAGCAACTCGGGCACGAAGTGTGCTAATCGATGTGTCCAAGGTTGAAGTAGAGTAGTGTAGAACTCTTTGTCTCAACTCATCCAAGCTCATGGATGATGGTTGATTGAAGTTGCCATTTTGGTGAAGATGGAGGAATGAACTTTAAAGAGAAGCTAAGGACTTTGATGCAAGAAATATGAGATCAATTTTTCACACCAAAATTTGACCCACCCTAGTAGTGGCCGGCCCTTCATCATGGAGGAGGAAAAAAAGGATCCTCAAAAGCAAAAGGAAAATGTATGATCACAAGAAAAAGATGTCACCCTCATATCCTTTCCAAATCCAATCTCATTTAATGCAAACCATAATGATGCAAAAAGAATCAAGCTCATCTAGAAAGATCATGAACCCTCCACCACAAAAAAAAAACCTTGCATTTTGCTAAATGCCACTTTGCAAGAAAACCCCTCTCCTCACAAAAATTCATCCATGAACAAAAGAAAGGAAAATGGCCGAAAAGGGAAAGCAAGCTGGCAACATCAAAAAGCGATCCGGTAACAAATTACAGGATAACCCCGCAACTGTATATACATACCCACATTTGTATTCAAACCGAATACAAATGCAATGAGACAAAATATACACTGTACAATACTAGGATCCGGCTTAAACCAAAGCCCGCTAGTATTATCCGTCCGATCATGATCCGTGCAATACCGCACGTATATGATAGAACCCTGCCATAAATCCACACGGCCTCTACAGCGTTTCGCCCGAAACTTGAGAAACTGTCTGTGGGGGACTCTAAAGACTCGTCAATACTTTGGCTGTGGATTTAACCACTAGCACGTCAGAGGTATTAGCCGTACGTAACGAGCTACCAGGTATTGACCAAAAGGGAGGTCGATGAGCGAACTCATCCTGAAACCCTACTGAGCCTGTCAGTGACAATATCTGTACAGTCTGGTCCGTTCGTCTATGAGCATCGCATGGCAGGCCTAGGGGGTTGGTAAAAGTCAGACCCCCAAAAGCGGTACAAGTCGTGTCGGAGTGTAGCCCAGAACACCCTGAGATACTACAGGAATACCTACCAGTAAATCTCCTGCCTTGGCCAAGGACTTTCGTGTAATGGCTCTCCTAGACACAGCGCGATCTCACCCCCAATACCGGGAGAGATGAAACCCCTGCAAATCCGCTCACTGCCTCCATGTGGCTCGGGACTGTACCCAACTAAAACCTGTTTGCACGACTTCTTTGAGCCGTGGTAGAGTAATAATCAAAGCACAGTGGGAACTCACACAAGACAAATGACGATCTCAAGTCGATGAACTAATCTGTACACATGTCACCAGGGAACTGCTATCTGACGTCAGGTATAATACCAACTAGCATGTTCCCGGCGAGTCCTGTCCGGTGTACTCATAAACCAATGAGCACCTGTATACATCTTAGGTGAACCAACTGACACCAATGGCTTGTGAAACTGGCCACCGCTCCCCGTCGGGGTCTCGACTGTATACACTAGTCTACTCCGGAGTATCGATGCTCTGTCTCGAAAACACCCACGACTAGGGACCACTTTAAGGATGTGCTTATAGACCCTAGCTCCCACGTATATGATCGCCATCATACTGCTGGCCGTCAAGCAAGAATTCTAAGGGCTCTACCAACGTGCAAAAGTGATCTGTAATGTCACCTAAAGCAGTACACGATGATAAAGATAAACCAGATAGCATGCTATCATCTTGAGTAAGACTGTCTTACCGGTATAGGTCATCCGTCAATCATTGCAATCACGTGCCTGTGATCCAATAATTGACTCTGAGGGCACTATATCCAACAATCTCCCACTAGCACACAAGGCTAATTATTGCGATGTCGCATACTCACAGCCCGTGTGATACCGAACACCCAACTCCTCTACTAATCAGTCTCACAAAGCCCGTTTGCGAAACTATTGTGTTCGAGGAATAGCCTCAGTGAGTGGATCCGCCCTGGTGTTTCTTTCTATGTCTCTCTTTATCTCAAGTTCGCGGAGAAAGCCATCTCCCGAAATGAGTGTCTTAGAATATGTCTGGATAACTGATGGGACCTAGCTCATAAGTGAACTCCAAATCCAAACTTCTTAGACTGTATTGTCAACTGAACTTAATCAGTATCCTGCGCCATGCCTCCCTCAGTATCCCCTTGGACCACCTGTCCAAACTACTGCCCCTCGTCGGAGGGAAAACTACAACTCTGACAGCCACTCTATCATCCAGGTCACCTTGGAAGCCTGGAATGATAACCGTCTCCTAAAAGAGGTTGTTGTTATCATATCCCTAGAACATCCACTTATGTTCTAAACTGCTTCCGAATGTTTCTCCAGGATTGGATTAATATCTGAACTTATTGCATCTAGTGCAAAAACAACATCTGGTGTGGTACTTGACATCTCATGATTGACTCAATTGCCTAAGCAAGTGATCTACCAATCATGCATATCCCTCTCCTCTTTAGTCTGTAAGACACTTTTAGAGAGGGTGACTCCATCACCTGCGGTTACATTACCGAGCCAGGAGTCGTCCATTCTAAAACACCTTTAGAATGCTGTCTAAGTACCCAGATTGGAAAACTACCCAAATCTAGATCTAAAACCATAGATCTAGTAACCAGAATGTCTGATATTATATCTATATCCTATGTGGAGAAACCACTGTGTGACAACCAAAATATAACCGATCGTAGTATAGGAATTTCACTTCCTACTCTGTGTATGTCATCCAAATACCAGGACATCACACCCTACTACCTTCTTAACAGATCTATACCCTATTCTGATGAAGTCAAACCTATGACTGTCACATCAGAAATAGATGATCTAACCCCGCTATTTCTGCTTTAGTCCAAAAATAGACATAAGCTACTTGTCCACTATATTTCCGCTGCTCCCACTGACTATGACAACTCTCTGGCAGAGTCATATACACATACACTTCTAAAGCTAGTTTAGAACGACGCTATACTCATCCTCCTGCCGGGTCTCACAGTCTGGAACAACAGCAATGTCAAGTCTGGATAAACAAGAACCTCCCTGTCACCGTCTTTGAGCATACCGAAGTACCTCTCAAGTGCCTGAGGTTACCCACCATATCTGCGGAGTGGCCAATGGAATGTCAAACCAGATTGAATCTTTAGGTTCTTATCAAATTTTCAGTAATCGTTTGCGGTTCTGGAATCACTTCCAGTTCTACCATACTCCCACTACTGTTTTCTGAAAAATCCATTTTACTAAAACTGTGGCGAGTCAAGAACAATATCACTATTGATCTTCCAGATAGTAGAAAGTCAACCCTCGTCATAGTCCGGGTCAACCCACAAACAGCCATTACAGAAACGTGCCTTGAGTTATCCAGAGTCTGGTTTTAAGCATAAGCCGGACAACTCCCCGTACCTTAACAATGTTAAGATTTGAACTATTCTATATGCAATATAGAATCAGAGGCACTGATTTAATTGGAACCAGATTCAAATCATGCAGCTGTCTCCAGTGCATGTCAACTAAATGGAAGGAGGCCGATCAACATTACTCAACTTAGGAGTGCTTCCAATTATGAGTACCTAAAGAGAAGCAAGTTCACTTAATCATTACTATCAACTGAATGCCATACACAAGTATCTATATCTCCGATCACCTTGAAGAATCCCGATACTTGCAACACCCGGTTCTTTACTTTATTCTTATACCTATAACTTCTCAAAACTTGGACCCTGTGTTTCTACGAAACACTTGTCTAAGAACTAGAGAAGTCATAAGTAAACAGAATATAGTATGAGTACCAACCCCTCTGTCCAAATGGACACTGGACAACATACAATACTCTGTATAAGTCTCTTGAGTCTACTAACTCATTCCCTGTGTGTCGTAGGTTGAAAACTGTACTTATAGTTAAGAAGAATTACACCGCTGTTTAATGCTTCTTACCTAACCATCCACTGATATAGGTAAATGTCATAGACATAATTTCAAAAAGTTATATCTCACTCTATAAAAATAGACGTACAGATATATCAATCTGAAATTGGTGCATAACAACGGATATTCAAAACCAAATATTTGTCGTCCGGCAAACAACCCAGGTCATTTCCTCAAATATCATCAATTACAACGAATCCCGATATAATGAGGATGATCACCCAATTCCCAATAACTTACTCCCGCTCATCATCTGTAAAACCATACAGATGTGAGAATCAAACGTAGTAAATACATACCGTGGAGCAAGGGCTAATTGGGAAATCGGTTTTCTTTTAACAATACACAGTGAAACTGAAACATGTAAATGTTTCGAAGGGGTATCCTGGTATTCTTAGTAATGCCTCTTCCATTATCAGATTCACAACTGTAACTGTATATTTCTTTGCCATCTCTTCAAATCCCTTTATATGTCTTTAGTCATTACCTTCTGTACACCCGTCTAGGCTAAATGGTTTTCTTCCTTCCCTACCGTTCGGCACCAGCCTATGGTTTGGAAGAAGACTATCCAATAAGCATAATGGGTGTACTGTCCTAATCCTAGGAGCACTCGTAACCCGAGAGAAGGTAAAGATAAAAGACAATTGAATAAAACCTTATTCCTATTTCTCCTGAACCAGAATCCATCCCCGAACTGGAACAAGTTCCTTTCGAGTTCGTATATAACCATACGATAGAGTATCCAATAAACTATGGATCTTCGTAGTAATACGGAGTGTTCTGGAGAAATACAAAGGTGATATAGGATTGGCGAAGAAATACTTGGTTTGGTCGTGAATAGCAGTCGCAACTTACTTTGCCCTCTTACTAATCCCTTTATATGTCTTTACTTAATACCTTCTGTACACCTTCGTTAGGCTAATTGGTTTTCTTCATTCCACACCGTTCGGCACCTGCCTATGGTTTAGAAGAAGACTATCCAATAAGCGTAATAGGTGTACTGTCCTAATCCAAGGAGCACTCACAATCTGAGAGAAGGTAAAAGGAAAAGACAACTGAATAGTCCTATTCGTTTTCTCCAGAACCAGAAACCATCCTCGAATAAATTCCTTCGAGTTCGTATATAACCATACGATGGTTTTATCCAATGGAAGTAGACGCTCGTAGTAATACGGGGTGTCCTGGAGAAAAGGGTAAAAGTAGGAGTGGCAATAAGGTATGCAACTCAGACAATCCAAAAGCCTGTGTTTTAAGAAGGTTCGGTTATCTTGGTCACTGAGTCATAGTCTAGGGTCGGGCCATGGTCGCTGCCAAAGAGAGAGAGAAAAGAAACACTCTGTGTGCACTCTAATCTAGATTAGAATGGTTATCACTTTATCTAATCAGGAAACCTCCCACTGTAACCTCAAATTCTCCTCCAAACCAGAAAGAAGAATTAGTCGGAATCACCCGAGGAGTAAACCAACTCATCAGTGGGAATCGGGATCCAACTATCATCGCATGATAACGTGATGGAATTCACTCACGTTATCACACTCCAAAAGGTATGCGCATCTGGCAAGTTTCAGTTTCTTTAGAAACTCCCGATGTGATTTTTACCCCATGCTCTTATGACCTTGACGAAGGCCAACAAATCATAAGTCACATGTCAAGTTTTACCCGTCATTGTCCAGGTTAATTTGAACCCACCCGTACAAGCCCTTGATGAAGGCCAACAAGGCTATGCCACTGTCCCAAACCAACGCATCTATCTATACAGCAGAAAGGTAACAAATAGCTACCATACACTACGCCTTGACGAAGGCCAACAAACATAGCACGAATACTACGTGCTACCTGTCTGAAATGACGGAGGGCTACGAATGGTTTTTGGCGAAAAACATTTAACGTAATGAACTTGATATCGTTGAAGGAACCGGATAGCTTTTTATAAAAATATAGTAGCGAAAACCTTTGCTAAAGAGGTCACTCCCGGTGAAGGGATCTCGGCTCTTTCCCCGTAGAATGAGGTGCAGGATATTCCAACTGAATACCACGATGCAAAGCGAAAAGTAATCGGCTATAGTGTAGTTATTACCCTGAAGCAAACTTCTGTCCAAGAGGTCAATCCCGGTGAAGGGATCTCGGCCCTTGCCTCGTCGACTGAGGTGCAGGATATTCCAACTGAATACCACTGTGCAAAACAAAAGAGAACGTCCTTGCAATAACAGCTTTTTGAAAAATGTTCCAACAACATCAGAATAGGTTTGTTTAGCTTGCATTGATCCGAATCAACGCAGTCCCATCAATTAATCACACCACAAAAGAACGAAAATATGATGTACGTATATGCCATCCGCATTCGCCACTGGGTCCATCATCACCCGTTAGGTTACTTAACTAACGACAGAGCGGGGACTGGACTAGCGCGGGTGTAAAACATATACAACATCTACTAGTATATATATCAATATATAATATTCGCTCATGGCATGATAAAATGCAACATCACATAAATGTAATAAGCATCACAGAACAATACAGATAATCTGAGATCCCCGGGTTTCATAGAGCCGCTACTGAAACCAGACGTTCCCCTGGTCGTGTGGATAGCATGTGCAATGAAATCCTAGAGCTACGGGCGCGGCAAGTTACCCGCTAAAACCTGAAGCGAGGCAGCCCCCTTCAACAAAGTGAATGGACCACCCAGCACTTCAAGGAATCCGGTAACTTGAGCACCCCTCCTTGGGTCAACCTGTACCCCCTACGAGTGCGGCGAATAGCCCGCCAATTCTAGAGTGAAGCCCCCTCCGTCTCAAAGCCATGAGATGCGGGCTCGTTGCCCTCTAGAACCCGGCTATCCGTGCACCCCACCTTAGGGTAATCCTAGTACAGAAAGTAAAAATATATACAACGGGCACATCGAACTCAGCCCGGTCGTGCCCCAAAAGAATAATATACAAATAGGCAGTAACGGCAGTCCACATGTTGGACACTCGCCCTGCAATATCAAATGTACATATACAACCAAACTGTACTACCATTGTATCCAGGCTATCCACCATGACAAATCCGCAACATCACAGCACAACACAGAACATCAACGTGAATGTCACGTTCGCAAATCCGTCTAAAAGGGCTATAGCAATTAGACAGGATTTACCGATCAAATGACATTCACGGTCGCAGATATAATGTAAATACTGTGAACTAACATGTTTTAAAATTTTCGATTGACAAAGTTTCCCGAAGTGGGCCCCAAGTACAGCTGCAGCACTCAAAATAATCTGGGCCCAAACAAAATATTCCAAAAACCCCCTTTTCAAGTCAGAAACCTACTGTAGAAATTTGGTGCAGTGAAGCCACTATTCCGCGGCGGAACCGCGGCCAAAGTGGGGTTACGGCCGCGGTTCCGCGGCGCTACAGTAATATTATGGTACCAATTTTCTACAGTGTTCTCAGAAAACCCTGCACATATTTCTGCAACATACCAAATAATTTTTTCGAGCACAAATGAAAATCGACAGAAAGTGCATTTTTGAAATTGTGGTTTTTGGAATTTTTGTTCCATCGAAGTTCTAAACACGTTAGAGTAAGCTAGAAAAGGTTAATCACGTGGCTCTGATACCATGTAAGTCTACGGTAGCGCCCCGGCCGTATTTCCGAGGCCAAAATGTGGAAATGAAAACTTTTCTAACTTGAAAACCGGCGCTACTGCGGACTATAAACCCGGATTGGACCATTAACCTACTACTAGCTAACTAGAGTAAAGGTAGAGAGCTATACCGATCGATTCGTGTCCTTCGGTCTTTGGCCACCATCCCAAGCTCCCCGCGGCATCTACGATCCGGTCTCCTCGTCGGAAAGGCCACCACATCTACGAGTCTTTTTACGGGCTCCCGCTTCATCCGAAGCAACTCGGACAAGAAGTGTGCTAGTCGACGTGTCTAAGGTTGAAGTAGAGTAGTGTAGAACTCTTTGTCTCAACTCATCCAAGCTCATGGATGATGGTTGATTGAAGTTGCCATTTTGGTGAAGATGGAGGAATGAACTTTAAAGAGAAGCTAAGGACTTTGATGCAAGAAATATGAGATCAATTTTTCACACCAAAATTTGACCCACCCTAGTTGTGGCCGGCCCTTCATCATGGAGGAGGAAAAAAAGGATCCTCAAAAGCAAAAGGAAAATGTATGATCACAAGAAAAAGATGTCACCCTCATATCCTTTCCAAATCCAATCTCATTTAATGTAAACCATAATGATGCAAAAAGAATCAAGCTCATTTAGAAAGATCATGAACCCTCCACCACAAAAAAAAACCCTTGCATTTTGCTAAATGCCACTTTGCAAAAAAAAAAACCACTCCACACAAAAATTCAGCCATGAACAAAAGAAAGGAAAATGGCCGAAAAGGGAAACCAAGCTGGCAACATCAAAAAGCGATCCGGTAACAAATTACAGGATAACCCCACGACTGTATATACATGCTCGCATTTGTATTCCAACCGAATACAAATGCAATGAGACAAAATCTACACTGTACAATACTAGGATCAGGCTTAAACCAAAGCCCGCTAGTATTATCCGTCTGATCATGATCCGTGCAATACCGCACGTATATGATCGAACCCTGCCATAAATCCACACGGCCTCTACAGCGTTTCGCCTGAAACTTGAGAAACTGTTTGTGGGGGACTCTAAAGACTCGTCAATACTTTGGCTGTGGATTTAACCACTAGCACGTCAGAGGTATTAGCCGTACGTAACGAGCAACCAGGTATTAACCAAAAGGGAGGTCGATGAGCGAACTCATCCTGACACCCTACTAATCCTGTCAGTGACAATATCCGTACAGTCCGGTTTGTTCGTCTATGAGCATCGCATGGCGGGCCTAGGGGATTGGTAAAAGTCAGACCCCCAAAAGCGGTACAAGTCGTGTCGGAGTGTAGCCCAGAACACCCTGAGATACTACTGGAATACCCACCAGTAAATCTCCTGCCTTGGCCAAGGACTTTCGTGTAATGGCTCTCCTAGACACAGCGCGATCTCACCCCCAATATCGGGAGAGACGAAACCCCTGCAGATCCGCTCACTGCCTCCATGTGGCTCGGGACTGTACCCAACTAAAACCTGTTTGCACGACTCCTTTGAGCCGTGGTAGGGTAGTAATCAAAGCACAGTGGGAACTCACACGAGACAAATGATGATCTCAGGTCGATGAACTAATCTGTACACATGTCACCAGGGAACTGCTATCTGACGTCAGGTATAATATCAACTAGCATGTTCCCGGCGAGTCCTGTCCGGTGTACTCATAACCCAATGAGCACCTGTATACATCTTAGGTGAACCAACTGACACCAATGGCTTGTGAGACCGGCCACCGCCCCTCGTCGGGGTCTCGACTGTATACACTAGTCTACTCCAGAGTATCGATGCCCTGTCTCGAAAACACCTACGACTAGGGACCACTTTAAGGATGTGCTTATAGACCCTAGCTCCCACGTATATGATCGCCATCATACTGCTGGCTGTCAAACAAGAATCCTAAGGGCTCTACCAACGTGCAATAGTGATATGTAATGTCACCTAAAGTAGTACACGATGATAAAGATAAACCAGATAGCATACTATCATCTTGAGTAAGACTGTCCTACCGGTATAGGTCCTCCCTCAATCATTGCAATCACGTGTCTGGGATCCAAAAATTGACTCTGAGGGCACTATATCCAACAAAGCAGTGTGCCAGAAAAGCCGCAATGAAACCTGTATGGCAAAACCTGCAAGAAACTGTGGCACGACGGGGGTGAGTTGCCAACTCGTGAATAGAAAACGTCACAGAACAGAAATCGTATGTATGACACAATCCTAGGTCAATACGATCAGATATATATAAACCTCAAATGAATAAGTCCGAAGCATGATAAGATGGAAAGGTAAACAACTATACATAAGTGTAGTACCAAGTGCTCGTGCCAGTGCCTCAGGTAATAACATATCATAAATATGAGGTATGATCAATGTCGACTATATCATGAAGTCTATAAGTATGTGGATATCATCCAACTATGTAATCAATGTCTGTATGTATGTGGATCCCGTCCATGTGTCCTCAATGACAATAAACATCATGCATGTAAATACCACAAAGCATATGCATGGAAGTATGAGGATTTAATCAGCATGTGTCCCTCGCGACACATCAAAATCATGGAACCGGAGTGTCCAGCATCGACACTGGAAAACATCATGAAAGCTGTGCCCAGCATCGGCACGTAAATCATCATATATCGGGCTCCGTCGGTCCGGATCGGCCCACGGGCTCCGACAGTCCGGATCGGCCCATATCATCTCTCGACTCCGGTCGGTATCCTCCGGATATCCGCCGAGCCCAAATACTATCACCGGTAGGTAGTTGTCCCTCTGCCAGGCTCACCGTCTACTACACAGCGATCCGTTCTCGTCCCGGAGTACCATACCGGGTCCGCCATGTACCCGCAATCGGCCTCATCCGCCTCCTCAAATCGGGTTTCACATGTTGCTCTCAGAACCGAGAAAACACATGGTGGACGCACTGAAATATCATATCAAGGGTAACTGGGTTTTTAAAACAATTACATACTCTCTTTTGAAATACCCACGGTTCTCAAATCCAGAAATATCATAGAAACAACATATCTCAATGCGTATAATCAAAAAGCATGATGTATGCGACTTGTAAAAGAAATGTAAGCGTATCAGTATATCATGCAACATGGAATAGTAATATGCACATATTGAGGGAAACCGCTCTTTTAAAATGAATCAATTTTAAAGAGTATCTAGCGGTTCCCAAATCTCTAATCAAGCCAGAATCATCTATGTATGTGCAATTACTTATGTATGTAAGTATGGATGTACAATAGGTATGTACACGAGTATGAATGTACAATAGATGTGTGCACAAGTATGAATGTACAATATGTAAGTACACGAGTATGCCATGCAAGGGTCATATCCGGAATGTAACAGTACTACAGTGTAGTGACATGGCAATTATCGATGATGAAGTGTGTGAGTCGGCAAGCAGGTGTACGTGGAACATATGCATCATCGATAATGGTGCTGGTGTCCTAACAGCATGGTTTTAATATACAATAAACATATTTCAACATTCAATGCGATGCGAAAAGCAGGTATATGCGACAAATGGATAATAAACACAACAGTACAGTATCTACATCAATATATCTATATCATACTGTTTTCCCATTTGAAAGAAGACGAATCAGGGTTTTTAGGAAAATAAGGGCTACGGTGTTTTTAAGAAAAGATGTGTCCTTTGAAAATATTCGTAGAATCTCTTTGCCTGCCTTTAAAATACTCCCGATTCGTTAGTTTTTGAAATAGGTATGACATCGGCTTAGCCTAACATCTACTAGTAAAACTACAGCTCTAACTAACAAGTCAATCAGGAAGGGTATGGAAACCACCTAAATCTGAGTCGATATAAATATATATATATATAATTATAATAGTCAGTGATCCCGCCTCAAGGTACCGCGTACGATACAATATCATATGACATCCTCAAGTCATGAGTGCGGATCTATCATCAATATAAAGCTCGTACGGTAAATCATCGTACGGCATCCCAAAAGCTGGGTACGGGGCAATATCACATCCATCTCATCAATTATCTGGTATCCTTATCATCATATCTCATGATCTGGGGTACTGATCTAAGTCTAGTACAACTGATACCATCTATATAAATATAAATGCGTGTGTGAAACACACGTCCAAAGGCCCGCTAAAATCTCATGTCGTATCCCAAATACGAATCATATCATATCACCGATCTCATGGCACTATGCCCAATCTCATCGACTCCTCTCCAGTTATCACACACTATTCTCATCATCCAGGTATGAGTATCACAAGCAAGCGTGTGTGTGTGGGTGTAAACCTATTCTAGGGTTCGCAACTAGGAACTATACTAGTTTACTTCTAAACCCTAATCTATCCACAGTACACCTAATCACATCTAGAATATCCAAGTCACACATAACGCTATCATACATATACATATAGTACATATAGTATACTAAACATCAAACTGCGGGGGTGCTATACGCTATCCACCCGACTTCCTCTGTAGATATAATCTACTCACCTTGCATCCTGCGTGTCGGTGTCGATGTCTCCTTCATCTTCTTCCTCGTATAAAGCCCTCGAGAAGGTACCTACAAGGTAACACAATAGCAAAAGCATCTTAAATTCACATCGAGAAAACTAAACGACGCGCTAAGGCCTATAAGTTAGAACCTATGGACTACGCTTTCAAAACCATCAAACAATCCTCGATATCATCTACAAACATCAAGTGATCGAGGTAAAACACAAATACGCAAATCCAAAATTTAAAATTCGCAAAACGACACTCCGAATCAAAACAGCAACTCGGGAAAAAGGCTCCAGATTCTACCCTGGATCAAATTGGTCAATTTTGCATATACCAAGGGTCTAGTTTACTGGAGATGGGGCCATGGAAGAAACACGAACCCAAATGGGCCAGGTCTGGCCGCAATTTGCGGGTAGAGGGATTAAATCTGCAGCCGGAAATAAGAGTCAGGGGTTGGGGTTTTGGTGGTAGCTTCCTAGGTACCTGCATGTATCACTGCCTTCGCAAAGTTATTTTCAGAGTCTCGGGGTGATAGCAGATTTCATTTAACCCTCACAGAATCCACAAATTTCCGATATCGGCTTTTCTAAATCCGTACTCCGGGTTTCTAGTCTCTGGTTTACCCCTGGATTCTAGCACTAGGGGGTTTGTGTGGCCTCTACTGAGCTTAATTGCACATCACCACTCTCAAATCCCATAAACCCTAACTAGAATTTTCTAAGTCCACAAAACCACTCAATATCGATATGAAACATGTATGGATGCATAAGGAATTAAAACACTATACTAATGGTGCAGAAATTATCTCCTTTGGCAACTCAAGAATTTTCTTGAGTTGCTCAAAGTCCTCAAAATCTCTTCTTTCTTGGTCCAATGTGTTTCCCTTGAGCTTGTGCATCTATTTAATGAAATGGGATTTGGGTTTTGAGTTTTTGGAGATGAAATAGGGTGATTTGTAGAGGAGGGAGGAGAAGGCAGCAGCAGCAGCAGCATGTGGAGAGGGAGGGGAGAGGAATGAGTGAAGAATGAAGAGGAATGGCGAAGACTTGGGTCAAAGGTAAACTCTCACCCTTCTCTCTCTCACCCATACCTATTATAATACTCTTTTCCTTTTTCTTTTCTTTTCTTTTCCCCTCTCTAATAATTCAACCACCATGATATAAAATATGTAGGAAAGCCATAAGAATATGTAATAAGCGAAAAAAAAAGATATGGTGCACGTTTTGCACAAATATGCTAAAAATCCGATTAGCGATTTTTAATCGCGATTAGCACTAAATTAGCTTATAATTAATCATAAAAACTTAAAAATTGAATAATTCACATAAAATACCCTCTTTTAATAATTTATGTAATTTTCTAAATTTTTCCCTATTTATCGGTATTTAATTATACCGCCTTATTAAAATATTCAATATTTTATTATTAAATTATAAAAATTCCCAAAATTGACCAATTTGACCTAGGGTAGAATCTGGAGCCTTTTTCCTGAGTTGCATTTTTGATTCGGAGTGTCGTTTTGCATATTTTAAATTCTGGATTTGCGTATTTGTGTTTTACCTCGATCACTTGACGTTTGTACGACGATATCGAGAATTGTTTGATGGTTTTGAAAGCGTAGTCCATAGGTTCTAATCTATAGGCCTTAGCGCGTCGTTTGGTTTTCTCGATGTGACTTTAAGATGCTTTTGCGATTGTGTTACCTTGTAGGTACCTTCACGAGGGCTTCATACGAGGAAGAAGATGAAGGCGACATCGACACCGACACGCATGATGCAAGGTGAGTAGATTATATCTACGGGGGAAGTCGGGTGAATGGCGTATAGCATCCCCGTAGTTCGATATTTAGTATACTATATATACTATATGTATATGTATGATAGCGTTATGTGTGACTTGGATATTCTAGATGTGATTACGTGTACTATGGATAGATTAGGGTTTAGAAGTAAACTAGTATAGTTCCTAGTTGCGAACCCTAGAATAGGTTTACACCCACACACACACGCTTGCTTGTGATACTTATACCTGGATGATGAGAATAGTGTATGATAATTGGAAAGGAGTCGATGAGATTGGGCATAGCGCCATGAGATCGGTGATATGATGTGATTCGTATTTGGGATACGACATGAGATTTTAGCGGGCCTTTGGACATGTGTTTCACACACGTATTTATATGTATATAGATGGTATCAGTTATATTAGACTTAGATCAATACCCCAGATCATGAGATATGATGATAAGGATACCAGATAATTGATGAGATGGATGTGATATTGCCCCGTACCCAGCTTTTGGGATGCCATACAATGATTTACCGTACGAGCTTTATATTGATGATAGATCCGCACTCATGACTTGAGGATGTCATATGATATTGTATCGTACGCGGTACCTTGAGGCGGGATCACCGACTATTATAATTATATATATATATATATATATATATTTATATATATATCGACTCAGATTTAGGTGGTTTCCATACCCCTCCTGATTGACTTGTTAGTTAGAGCTGTAGTTTTGCTAGTAGATGTTAGGCTAGGCCGATGTTAGGCTAGGCCGATGTCATATCTATTTCAAAAACTAACGAATCGGGAGTATTTTAAAGGCAGGCAAAGGGATTCTACGGATATTTTCAAAGGACGCATCTTTTCTTAAAAACACCATAGCCCTTATTTTCCTAAAAGCCCCGATTCGTCTTCTTTCAAATGGCAAAACAGTATGATATAGATATATTGATGTAGATACTGCACTGTTGTGTTTATTATCCATTTGCCGCATATACCTGCTTTTCGCATCGCATTGCATGTTGAAATATGTTTATTGTATATTAAAACCATGTTGTTAGGACACCAGCACCATTATCGATGATGCATATGTTCCACGTACACCTGCTTGCCGGCTCACACACTTCATCATCGATAATTGCCATGTCACTACACTGTAGTACTGTTGCATTCAGGATATGACCCTTGCATGGCATACTCGTATACTTACATATTGTACACTCATACTTGTGCACACATCTATTGTACATTCATACTCGTGTACATACCTATTATACACCCATACTTACATCATAAGTAATTGCACATACATAGATGATTCTGGCTTGATTAGAGATTTGGGAACCGCAAGATACTCTTTAAAACTGATTCATTTTAAAAGAGCGGTTTCCCTCAATATGTGCATATTACTATTCCATGTTGCATGATATACTGATATACTTATATTTTTTTTACATGTCGCATACATCATGCTTTTTAATTATACGCATTGAGATATGTTGTTTCCATGATATTTCTGGATTTGGGAACCGTGGGTATTTCAAAAGAGAGTATGTAATTATTTTAAAAACCCAGTTTCCCTTGATATGATATTTCAGTGCGTCCACCATGTATTTTCTCGGTTCTGAGAGCGACATGTGAAACCCGATTCGAGGAGGCGGATGAGGCCGATTGCGAGTACATGGCGGACCCGGTATGGTACCCCGGGGCGAGAACGGATCGCTGTGTAGTATACGGTGAGCCTGGCAAAGGGACTACTACCTACCGGTGATAGTATTTGGGTTCGGCGGAGATCCGGACGATACCGACCGGAGTCGAGAGATGATATGGGCCGATCCGGACTGACGGAGCCCGTGGGCCGATCCGGACTGACGGAGCCCGATATATGAGGATTTACTTGCCGATGCTGGGCACAGCTTTCATGATGTTTTTGTTGGAGATAGTGCCCTCAGAGTCAATTATTGGATCACAGGCACGTGATTGCAATGATTGAGGGGAGGACCTATCCCGGTAGGACAGTCTTACTCGAGATGATAGTATGCTATCTGGTTTATCTTTATCATCGTGTACTGCTTTAGGTGACCCTTCGAGTCGCTATTACACGTTGATAAAGCCCCTTGGATTCTTGCTTGACCACCAGCAGTATGAGGGCGATCATATAAGTGGGAGCTGGGGGTCTACAAGCACATCCTTAAAAGGTCCCTAGTCGTGGGAGATTCGAGACAGGGCATCGTTTCTCCAGAGTAGACTAGTGTATACAGTCGAGACCCCGACGAGGGGCGGTGGCCGGTCTCACAAGCCACTGGTGTCAGTTGGTTCACCTAAGATGTATACAGGTGCTCATTGGGTTATGAGTACACCGGACAGGACTCGCCGGGAACCTGCTAGTTGGGATATACCAGACGTCAGATAGCAGTTCCCAGGTGACATGTGTACAGGTTAGTTCATCGACCTGGGATCGTCATTTGTCTCGTGTGAGTTCCCACTGTACTTTGATTACTACCCTACCACGGCTCAAAGGAGTCGTGCAAACAGGTTTTAGTTGGGTACAGTCCCGAGCCACATGGAGGCAGTGAGCGGATCTTCAGGGGTTCGTCTCTCCCGGTATTGGGGGTGAGGTCGTGCTGTGTCTAGGAGAGCCAGAACATGAAAAGTCCTTGGCCAAGGCAGGAGATTTGCTGGTAGGTATTCCAGTAGTATCTCAGGGTGTTCTGGGCTACACTCCGACACGACTTGTACCGCTTTTGGGGGTCTGACTTTTACCAACCCCCTAGGCCCGCCATGCGATGCTCATAGACGAACGGACCGGACTGTACGGATATTGTCACTGACAGGCTCAGTTGGGTGTCGGGGTGAGCTTCCTCATCGACGTCCCTTTTTGTCAATAGCTGGTGGCCCGTCACGTATTGGCTTATACCTCTGACGTGCTAGTGGTTAAATCCACAGCCATAGTATTGACGAGTCTTTAGAGTCCACCACACAGACAGTTACTCAAGTTTCGGGCGAAACGCTGTAGAGGTCGTATGGAGATATGGCAGGGTTCGATCAGATACGTGCGGTATTGCACGGATCGTGATCGGACAGATTTTTCTAGCCGGCTTTGGCTTAAGCCGGATTCTAGTTTTAGATAGTGTAGTTTTGTCTCTTTGTATTTGTGTTCAGTGGGAATACAAATGCGGGCATGTATTTGCAGTAGCAGGGTTTTCCTGTAATTTATTACGGGATCGGTTTTCTGGGGTTGCCAGTTTGCATTCCGTTCCGGCCGGTTTTCTCTTTTTTCTTCCCGGTCGGACTTTTCGTTGGAGGGTGTTAATTGCAAGTTTGCAATTAACATGTTGTGAGGGGTTTCTTTGCATAAGTGTGGCTTCATGATTGTTGCTTAATCATGAGATTCCCTTTTGGTCATTTTCATTTGCTTTTCTTGTGAGTGGACTTTGATGAGAATGAAAGGTGACCATTTTTCCATTCTTATCTCTCATTTACATTTCTTAATTATTGATATTGTTTTATGCCATTCTTTTTCTCTCTCCAATCTAATTTGATGGAGAGGGGGCCGGCCACTTTAGTGGGAGAGAGAGGATCATTTTCCTTTTGAGTGAAAAATATGTTTGATATCCTTTCTCATGCTAAAAAGTTCATAAGCTCTTTTTGAGTTGTTTTCTTTACCTCCACCATTCCATGGCAACTTCCCTAAACCCTAAAGAGACAACTCACTACACTATTCTATAGCAAGCCTTGGACGCGTCGGCTAGCCAACTTCGCGCCCGAGTTGCCTCGGTCAAGAGGCGGGAGCCCGTAAAAGATTCCGGCTACGTGGTGCCCCTTTCCGACGAGCGAGGAGGTGACAGAGATTCCGCAAGAGATCGGAGTGGAGACGAAGACCGAAGGACACGGATCGCTTGGTATAACTTCTCTACTCCTTTTCTATTTAGCTAGCTAGCTAGGTTAATGGCCCGATCCGGGTGAAAAGTCCGCGGCGGTGCCGTTTTGCAAAGTTCGCAAAGTTTTTGTTTTCCGCGTTTCCGGCGTCGGATCGACGGCCGGGGCGCCCCCACGGGCTTACAATGGTATCAGAGCCACGCTATTAACCTAGCCTAGCTTGCTCTTGTATGTTTAGAACCCGATCGAACAAAATCCCCAAAAACCGTATTTTTGTGCACATGTGTTCTCTGTTGAAATTTTTTGAGCTCCTAAAATTTTTCAGGTTGTTTCAGAGGCATGTACAAGCAATTATAAGAAATCTGGGAAAATACGATCCACTCATTCCATACTTAGACCGCGGAAGCGCGGCCAAAACCCAGGTTTGGCCGCGCTTGCGCGGCGGAAATAGGGAATTGTGGCACCATATTTTCCCAGTAAGCTTATCAGTTGGAAATAGGGCTTTTGGGATATTTTATTTGGGCCCAGTTTTTCTGTAAGTGCTACAGTAGTATTTGGGGCCCACTTTGATAAATTTGTTCGGTCGGATATTTTAAACATGCCAGTTCACAGTTTTTACATTATATCTGCGACCGTGAATGTCACTCGATCGGTAAATCCGGTCTAACTGCTATAGCCCGGTTAGACGGATTTGCGAACGTGACTTTCACGTTGATGTTCTGTGATTGTACTGTGTTGTTGCGGATCGGTCGTGGGGGATAGCCTGGTTGCAGTGGTAGTACAGTTCTGTTTTATATGTACATTTGATATTGCGGGGCGAGCGTCCGACATGTGGACTGCCGTCACTGCCCGTTTGTATTATTCTTTTGGGGCACGACCTGGTTGCGGTCGATGTACCTATTGTATGTATATTTTACTTTCTGTACTAGGATTACCCCAGGAGGAGTGCACGGATAGCCGGATTCTAGAGGGCAACAAGCCCGCATCTCATGGCATTGAGGCGGAGGGGCTTCACTCTAGAATTGGCGGGCTATTCGCCGCACTCGTAGGGGGTATAGGGTTGACCCAGGAGGGGTGCCCAAGTTACCGGATTCCGTGAAGTGTTGGGTGGTCCATTCACGTAGCTGAAGGGGGCTGCCTCGCTTCAGGTTTTGGCGGGTGACTTGCCGCGCCCGTAGGGGTCTAGGATTTTCATTGCACAGGCTATCCACACGACCAGGGGAACGTCGGGTTTCAGCGGCTCTGTGAAACCCGGGGATCCCAGATATCTGTATTGATCTGTGTTGCTATACATTTCTGTGTTGCATTTTATCACGCCTTGAGCGAAAATTATATATTGGTATATATATTAGTAGATGTTGTATATGTTTTTCATCCGCGCTAGTCCAGTCCCCGCTCTGCCGTTAGTTAGCTAACCTAACGGGTGATGACGGGACCCAGTGGCGAATGCGGATGGCATATACGTACATCAGTATATTTTCGTTCTTTGTGGTGTGATCAATTGATGGGACTGCGTTGATTCGGATCAATGCAAGATAAACAAACCTATTCTGATGTTGTTGGAACACTTTTTCAAAAAGCTGTTATTGCAAGGGCGTTCTCTTTTGTTTTGCACAGTGGTATTCAGTTGGAATATCCTGCTCCTCAGTCGACGAGGCAAGGGCCGAGATCCCTTCACCGGGAGTGACCCCTTGGACAAAGGTTTGCGTCAGGGCAGTAACTTCACTATAGCCGATTACTTTTGCTTTGCACCGTGGTATTCAGTTGGAATATCCTGCACCTCATTCTACGGGGAAAGAGCCGAGATCCCTTCACCGGGAGTGACCTCTTTAGCAAAGGTTGTCGTCACTATATTTTTATAAAGCTATCCGTTCCTTCAGCGATATCAAGTTCATTACGTTAAAGGTTTTCGCCAGAAACCATTCGTAGCCCTCTGTCATTTCAGTTAAATATTCGGTAGTATTCAAGCTATGTATTTTGACCTCACGCCAAGGCATAGTGTTTGGTAGCTGCCGGGTATTTATCTGTTGCATAGATAGATGCGTTAGTTTGGGACAGTCGTACTACTATTTTGGCCTACGTCAAGGGTATGTACGGGTGGGTTCAAATTAACCAGGATAATGACGGGTAGAACTTGACATGTGACTTATGATATTTTGACCTCACGCCAAGGTCATAAGAGCATGGGGCAAAAATCCACATCGGGAGTTTCAAAAGAACTGAAACTTGCCAGATATGCGCATACCTTCTGGAGTGTGATAACGTGAGCGGATTCCGTCACGTTATCATGCGATGAGAGTTGGTTCCCGATTCCCACTGATGAGTTGGTTTACTCCTCGGGTTATCCCGGCTAATTCTTCTTTCAGGTTTGGGGAAGAATTTGACGTTACAGTGGGAGGTTTCCAGATTAGATAAATTGGTAACCATTCTGATCTAGGTTAGAGTGCACGCTGAGTGTTTCTTTTCTTTCTCTCTCTCTGGCAGCGACCATTGACCCGACCCTAGACAATGACTCAGTGACCAAGTTGACCGAACCTTCTTAACACTGGCTTTTGGATTATCAGAGTTGCAGACCTCTTTGCCACTCCTACTTTTACCCTTTTCTCCGGGACACCCCGTATTACTACGAACGTCCACTTCCATTGGACAAAACCATCGTATGGTTATATACGAACTCGAAGGACTTCGAGGATGGTTTCCGGTTCTGGAGAAAACGAATAGGACTATTCAGTTGTCTTTTCCTTTTTCCTTCTCTCAGGTTGCGAGTACTCCTTGGTTTAGGAGTAGTACACCTATTACGCAAATTGGATAGTCTTCTTCCAGACCCTAGGCTGGTGCCGAACGGTGGGGAATGAAGAAAGCCAATTAGCCTAAACGGTGTACAGAAGGTATTAAGTTCAGACAAAGCAAGGGATTAGTAAGAGGGCAAAGTAAATTGTGACTGCTATTCACGACCAAACCAAGTACTTCTTTGTCAATCCTAAATCACCTATGAATTAAGTTCATTCGGTTGTCTTTTATCCTCACCTTCACTCGCATTGCGAGTGCTCCTAGGACTAGGACAGTACACCCATTATGCTTATTGGATAGTCTTCTTCCAAACCATAGGCTGGTGCCGAACGGTAGGGAAGGAAGAAAACCATTTGGCCTAAAGGGGTGTACAGAAGGTAATGATTAAAGACATGTAAAGGGATTTGGAGAGGTGGCAAAGAATTATACGGTTATAGTTGTGAATCTGGATAATGGAAGAGGCATTACTAAGAATACCAGGATACCCCATCGAAACATTTCAATGTTTCAGTTCCACTGTGTACTGTTAAAAGAAAACTGATTTCCCGATTAGATACTTACTCCAGGGTATGTATTTACCAGGTATGAGTCTCACATCTGTATGGTTTTACAGATGATGAGTGGGAGTAAGTTATTGGGAATTAGGTGACCATCCTCATTATATCGGGATTCGTTGTAATCGGTGATATTTGAGGAAGTCACCTGGGTTGTTTGCCGGTCGGCAAATATTTGGTTTTGAATATCCGTTGTTATGCACCAATTTCAAATTGATATATCTGTACGTCTATTTTTATAGAGTGAGATATACCTTTCTGAAATTATGTCTATGACATTTACCTATACCAGTGGATGGTTAGGTAAGGAGCATTGAACAACGGTGTAATTCTTCTTAACCAAAAGTACAGTTTTCAACCTACGACACACAGTGAATGAGTCACAAGACTCAAGGGACTTATACAGAGTATTGTATATTGTCCAGTGTCCATTAGGACAGAGGGGTTGGTCCTCGTACTATATTCTGTTTACTTTTAACTTCTCTAGTTCTTAGACATGTGTTTCGTAGAAACACAGGGTCTAAGTTTTGAGGAGTTATAGGTATAAGAATAAAGTAGAGAACCAGATATTGCAAGTATCGGGATTCTTCAAGGTGATCGAAGATGTAGATACTTGTGTATAGTATTCAGTTGATAGTAATGATTAAGAGAACTAGCTTCTCTTTCAGGTTACTCATAATTGGAAGTACTCCTAAGTTGAGTAACGCTGATCGGCCTCTCTTCCATTTAGTTGACATGCACTGGAGACAGCTGCATGATTTGAATCTGGTTCAATTGAATCAGTGCCTCTGTTTTTGGATATAGAACAGTTCATATCTTGACATTGTTAAGATACGGGGAGTTGTCCGGCTTATGCTTAAAACCAGACACTGGACAACTCAAGGCACGTTTCAGTAGTGGCTGTTTGTGGGTTGACCCGGGCTATGACGAGGGTTGATTTTCTACCATCTGGAAGATCAATAGTGATATTGTTCTTGACTCGCCACAGTTTTATTAAAAGTGGATTTTTTCAGAAAACAGTAGTGGGAGTATGGTAGAACTGGAAGTGATTCCAGAACCGCAAACGATTACTGAAGATTCGATAAGAACCTAAAGATTCAATCTGGTTTGACATTCCATTGGCCACTCCGCAGATAAGGTGGGTAACCTCAAGCACCCGAGAGATACTTCGGTATACTCAAGGACGGTGGCAGGGAGGTTCTTGTTTACCCAGACTTGCCATTGCTGTTGTTCCAGGCTGTGAGACCCGGCGGGAGGATGAGTATAGCGTCGTTCTAAACTGGCTTTAGAAGTGCACGTCTATATGACTCTGCCAGAGGGTTGTCGTAGTCAGTGGGAGCAGCGGAAGCATTGGTGGATATCAGGCTTATGTCTGTTTATAGACTAAAGCAGATATAGCGAAGATAGATCATCTATTTCTGATGTGACAGTCATAGGTTTGACTTCATCAGAATAGAGGATGGATCTGTTAAGAAGGTAGTAGGGTGTGATGTCCTGGTATTTGATGACATACACAGAGTAGGAAGTGATATTCCTATGCTACAATCGGTTATACGTTGGTCGTCACACAGTGGTTTCTCCACATAGGACTTGGATATAATATCAGACATCTGGTTACTAGATCTATGATTTTAGATCTAGATTTGGGTGGTTTCCCAATCTGGGTACTTTGACCGCATTCTATGAGTATTTAGAATGGACGACTCCTGGCACGGTAGTGTACCTGCAGGTAATGGAGTCACCCTCTCTAAAGGTGTCTTACAGACTAAAGGGGAGAGGGATACGCATGATTGACAGATCACTTGCTTAGGCAATTGAGTCAATCATGAGATGTCAAGTACCACACCAGATGTTGTTCTTGCAGTAGGTGCAATAAGTTGATATTGATCCAATCCTGGAGAAACAGTCGGAAGCAGTTTTAGAACATAAGTTGATGTTCTAGGGAAATGATAACGGTAGTCTTCTTCGGTAGACAGTTATCATTCCAGGCTTCCAAGGTGACCTGGATGGCAGAGTGGCTGTCAGAGTTATAGTTTTCCCTCTGATGAGGGGCAGTATTTTGGACAGGTGGTCCAGGTGGATACTGAGGGAAGGCATGGCGCAGGATACTGATTAAGTTCAGTTGACGATACAGTCTAAGAAGTTTGGATTTGGAGTTCACTTATGAGCTAGGTCCCATCAGACATCCAGACATTCTAAGACAGGTATTGCTCATTTCGGGAGATAGTTTTCTCTGCGAGAATGAGATATAGAGAGACATAGAAAGAAACATCAAAGCGGATCCACTCACTGAGGCTATTCCTCGAACGCAATAGTTTCGCAAACGGGATTTGTGAGACTGACTAGTAGAGGAGTTGGGTGTTCGGTATCACACGGGCTGTGAGTATGCGACATCGCAATAATTAGCCTTGAGTGCAAGTGGGAGATTGTTGGAGATAGTGCCCTCAGAGTCAATTATTGGATCACAGGCACGTGATTGCAATGATTGAGGGGAGGACCTATCCCGGTAGGACAGTCTTACTCGAGATGATAGTATGCTATCTGGTTTATCTTTATCATCGTGTACTGCTTTAGGTGACCCTTCGAGTCGCTATTACACGTTGATAAAGCCCCTTGGATTCTTGCTTGACCACCAGCAGTATGAGGGAGATCATATAAGTGGGAGCTGGGGGTCTACAAGCACATCCTTAAAAGGTCCCTAGTCGTGGGAGATTCGAGACAGGGCATCGTTTCTCCAGAGTAGACTAGTGTATACAGTCGAGACCCCGACGAGGGGCGGTGGCCGGTCTCACAAGCCACTGGTGTCAGTTGGTTCACCTAAGATGTATACAGGTGCTCATTGGGTTATGAGTACACCGGACAGGACTCGCCGGGAACCTGCTAGTTGGGATATACCAGACGTCAGATAGCAGTTCCCAGGTGACATGTGTACAGGTTAGTTCATCGACCTGGGATCGTCATTTGTCTCGTGTGAGTTCCCACTGTACTTTGATTACTACCCTACCACGGCTCAAAGGAGTCGTGCAAACAGGTTTTAGTTGGGTACAGTCCCGAGCCACATGGAGGCAGTGAGCGGATCTTCAGGGGTTCGTCTCTCCCGGTATTGGGGGTGAGGTCGTGCTGTGTCTAGGAGAGCCAGAACATGAAAAGTCCTTGGCCAAGGCAGGAGATTTGCTGGTAGGTATTCCAGTAGTATCTCAGGGTGTTCTGGGCTACACTCCGACACGACTTGTACCGCTTTTGGGGGTCTGACTTTTACCAACCCCCTAGGCCCGCCATGCGATGCTCATAGACGAACGGACCGGACTGTACGGATATTGTCACTGACAGGCTCAGTTGGGTGTCGGGGTGAGCTTCCTCATCGACGTCCCTTTTTGTCAATAGCTGGTGGCCCGTCACGTATTGGCTTATACCTCTGACGTGCTAGTGGTTAAATCCACAGCCATAGTATTGACGAGTCTTTAGAGTCCACCACACAGACAGTTACTCAAGTTTCGGGCGAAACGCTGTAGAGGTCGTATGGAGATATGGCAGGGTTCGATCAGATACGTGCGGTATTGCACGGATCATGATCGGACAGATTTTTCTAGCCGGCTTTGGCTTAAGCCGGATTCTAGTTTTAGATAGTGTAGTTTTGTCTCTTTGTATTTGTGTTCAGTGGGAATACAAATGCGGGCATGTATTTGCAGTAGCAGGGTTTTCCTGTAATTTATTACGGGATCGGTTTTCTGGGGTTGCCAGTTTGCATTCCGTTCCGGCCGGTTTTCTCTTTTTTCTTCCCGGTCGGACTTTTCGTTGGAGGGTGTTAATTGCAAGTTTGCAATTAACATGTTGTGAGGGGTTTCTTTGCATAAGTGTGGCTTCATGATTGTTGCTTAATCATGAGATTCCCTTTTGGTCATTTTCATTTGCTTTTCTTGTGAGTGGACTTTGATGAGAATGAAAGGTGACCATTTTTCCATTCTTATCTCTCATTTACATTTCTTAATTATTGATATTGTTTTATGCCATTCTTTTTCTCTCTCCAATCTAATTTGATGGAGAGGGGGCCGGCCACTTTAGTGGGAGAGAGAGGATCATTTTCCTTTTGAGTGAAAAATATGTTTGATATCCTTTCTCATGCTAAAAAGTTCATAAGCTCTTTTTGAGTTGTTTTCTTTACCTCCACCATTCCATGGCAACTTCCCTAAACCCTAAAGAGACAACTCACTACACTATTCTATAGCAAGCCTTGGACGCGTCGGCTAGCCAACTTCGCGCCCGAGTTGCCTCGGTCAAGAGGCGGGAGCCCGTAAAAGATTCCGGCTACGTGGTGCCCCTTTCCGACGAGCGAGGAGGTGACGGAGATTCCGCAAGAGATCGGAGTGGAGACGAAGACCGAAGGACACGGATCGCTTGGTATAACTTCTCTACTCCTTTTCTATTTAGCTAGCTAGCTAGGTTAATGGCCCGATCCGGGTGAAAAGTCCGCGGCGGTGCCGTTTTGCAAAGTTCGCAAAGTTTTTGTTTTCCGCGTTTCCGGCGTCGGATCGACGGCCGGGGCGCCCCCGCGGGCTTACAGTTTTCGAGTGTCAATGTTGGACTCTCCGGTTCCTTGATTTTGATGTGTCGCGAGGGACACATGTTGATTATATCCTCATACTTCCATGCATATGCTTTATGGTATTTACATGCATGATGTTTATTGTCATTGAGTGACACGTGGACGAGATCCACATACATTCAGACATTGATTACATAGTTGGATGATATCCACATACTTATAGACTTCATGATATAGTCGACGTTGATCATACCTCATATTTATGATATATTATTACCTGAGGCACTGGCACGAGCACTTAGTACTACACTTATGTATAGATGTTTACCTTGCCACCTTATCATGCTTCAGACTTATTCATTTGAGGTTTATATATATATATATATATATATATATATATATGATATATATATATATATCTGATCGTATTGACCTAGGATTGTGTCATACATACAATTTCTGTTCTGTGACGTTTTCTATTCACGAGTTGGCAACTCACCCCCATTGTACCACAGTTTCTTGCAGGTTTTGCCGTACACGTTTCATTGCGGCTTTTCTGGCACAGTGCTTCCTTTACGGGTGACTTGCTTTGGTAGGTGGATTCTTTTGCATCAGAACCACCATTGTATATGTATTATTCAGTTGTATCTATAAATTCCATTAACCAAACTTGTATATTGTTTCTGACTTAGAAAACCAGTTGTGTATTATTTCGACCTTAGAGTCGCGCGTTGTAGTATTATGGTTTTCAAGCTGATTTGAGTTTTCCTTTGAGTTTTGATTCTCTCCCTTTGGCGTTGTATATTATATTGCTTGCGTGGTTGTGATCGTCGATTGACGAAGAGCTAGCTCCCGCTTGGGGATGCCTTTTTTTGTGCATATATATATTATTCATGTTGTACCCCGTTCGGGGCCAGTATTTACAAAGGAAACTCTACCGAAATTTTCAGAAAAGATATTTGAGGATTTAAAAATGCATGTTCAGCTTACTTATTTTAAAACCTTGTTTTTAAACATGTTTTCTTACTTCTTAAAACTAGTTTTTCTTATTTACTTCTTAAAATGGTTTTAGATTTCTGGGCTTTTGGCTTACTTGAATTAGATGGGGTCCTATAGACTTCTTATGATTCAAGTGCTAGTCACTTGCTATTTCGGGTCGTGACAAAGTTGGTATCGGAGCGCTAAGTTAATCTTGGTTCGAGTCTAAGTTTGACAATGTGGAGCCTAGAGCGTTTATATATATACGGAACTTAGGCTTGACCTTACGGAACTTAGACTTAGTCGAGAGGGTATTATACCCGAACTTTCGTCGCGTTGATTGACCCTTGGTTGATGGAGTAGGTAGCTTGAGTAGAGTGACGTACCGTACGTATGTTCCGCGGCATACTTACGATACGTTACTCCGCTTAAGAAACCTTAGGATGTACATTTCCTTGCACAGTATTATATTCATTCCTATTATCTATCCTCATCGATACTGGTTATGATTTTGCTGCCACAATTACACGGGCAGAGAGAGAGCTACGGCTAGAGCTGCGTCAGCTTGAGCTCGTCACGGACGAGGACTGACCAGGGCGAGATTCTAGAGACGTACGATTGCATAGAGAGGCGTCGTTTTAGTGTGTTTTCGCGCCATGAGCGTTTGACAGGTCGCTTTACGAGATTTCCCGGATGTGCTGATCGGCACCAGAGGATCAGGCTACTGCTAGAGGCCAGGCAGGATATGATGACCATTGATATATCGCTTATTCATGATGATTGAGGCGCTGTTCAGCGTATAGACGAATGGGCTAGTTACTGCTGCAAATGACGAGATATCGCCCAGATGTGGAGCTACTGCAACATGAGTATATACTTAGAGATATGATGGAAGGTCGCTAGTCATCCGAGGATGAATGACTAGGACATGTGGTTCGTTCGCTTACCCCGATACGAGGTCATCAGATAGGTTGATTCCAGCTAGAGACGACTTCACGCAGATTCGTTGAGGGTCGATAGAGACGATCGAATGTTAGAAACCCATTTCCAAGTTTAAAGTATTCGGAAGACAATGCAAGTAATGCTATGGACCCTCTAGAAGAATGAAACCCTAACTCGACGTAATGACCATGGAACGCCTTCGAACCTTACGGTTTGAGGCAGTTTAGCGGTGCCATTTGTGAGGCTTGGGTTTGGCCTTCTACGGTTGGTCCACAGGTGCTGTGGCATATACTGGAATACTATTAAACTGTACTCAAGATGTTGATCTCTTGGGGGAATATGAGGTTCTGACGAATCGATCGAATGGTTCGACATCATTCGGATATCATGCGATGGGATACATTGCTTGCGAGACTCCAGATACGAGTATAGCCGTTGGAGCGCAGTCCATGTAGCCATGAGAAGGTGAGACCGAATCAATCGACATTGGAACAAAGTGGAGTAAAGAGGTCGCACGAGATTTCGACGAGATGACGCTCCACTCCGCTGACATCAGAGATGCGATACGCATGCAGAGGCGTTGATTATGGATATACCTTCTAGAAAGAGTCACGACGAGTATGCAGCTGTTCCGGAATAAGAAACAGATATAGTGAAGGATGATAAATTCCGGGCATTTCGGCAGAAACGAGAATTGAGAGAGACCTCGATAGGACCTTTCTGGAATACTGTACGAGAAGACTTAGACCCAGGAGTGGTCATATTGCGCCCACCAAGCAAGCCAGAGTGTGGCATCGTCGACGAGATAGTTGACCAGGTTCAGATAGAAGACCTCACCCAGGTGCGTTGTGAGTTGATCAAGAATGGACAAGAGTGGAATATATCTCCACAGATTGGGACGAGTTCCGAGGGACGTGTTTGGCTAGATGTCTTCCACAGAGTGATGAAGATACCGAGTTCGTGATTTCGAGTCCGCATGAGAGACTTCGGATTGACCGTAGCCGAGAACATTTGCAGTGCGCAGATAGAAACATGACGTCGAAGTGGACGACGATACATACAAATGCGACAAGAAGTTCATGCGAGATGCTGACGAGCTGTTGTTACTTCCCGTTAAGATTAAAGGTCGGATATGTCTGCAGAGGCGTTGAGATGCGACCAGTTTCCGAGAAAATGCTGTGCTAAGGACGCAGATGTCCATAGAGCGAGAAGAGATTATGCAAGAGTACCAGCCTCCGTACAGTTCGGCATAGGCGAGATCGGAAGAGACCTTGAGCAGGATTCCTTCCAGGACACAGCTGTGATAAGATTTGCACTCGGGATCAGATGTGTAATATGTATTCAGAGGACCAGAGAAGTGCCAGAACGGAATCGTCCCCTTAGCACACCTGACAGGGCCGATGAGCCGACGGATTGCAAGATTGGTAATCCACAGAAGAGATAAGGGCCCGGAGACAGAGGACGCCAGACCGTGAGCAAGAGGCAAGTAGATATCTTGCACTGCTAGCATTGGATGCACCGACACCTTCTCGACTTTGAAGGAGGATATACCGACGACGGTATTTATGATTCGTGATTTTGTGATTCGATTATCACGTATCCGTCCCTTGGATTTTGATATTTTGGGTGATCTATTCGCATGATTTGGTCTTAATGGCTGAGTTCCATGATTTCTGTTTTCGTGCACCATGGTTGCACCTACTGGGTATTCATATTTGTGCACAGGATGCACCAGTTTTATACTTCATGCGTTTATCGCACCAGATTTATATTTCGTGCTTTTGTTGCACCGGATTTATATTTTATGCACTACGGTTGCACCTGACTTCGATTTAATGCCATTCGATATGTTGATTTTGATTTCATGCCTATGTTATGCATGCGATTTGACTTATGCCTTCGGCATCGTTTACATGCACTTTTAGTGTTTTGATTTGATTTATGCACGCTGATGCACATGGTTGTGAGCTTGTATACTGCGGTTACCTGATTTGATTGAGCCGTATTGTATACCGTCGATTTTGATTCTGATATTGATGTTGATTTCTTGCATTCCGTGCATTTGATTTGGATTTTCACGCGTGTTCAGCGCATGTTTTGAGATGCGGTTTTGGTGCACACCAGATGCACTAAATCGGGATTCTTCGTGCATGTCAGATGCACCTGATTTTGCTGTCAGGCACACACGTTGTCTATGACACATGTTTCGTGCACACCCGTTGCACCTAGATGTTGTTTATGTGCACATTTATGGCACATACATGGATTTTGATTTCTTATGGAGTAGTACGTTTTTATGATATTTGCTATATGTTTTCGTACTGAGCAGGACTAGTCAGAGTACAGTACCTGGATAGATTTTGCATGCATTGATAGTTATCGAGGGGATTTCCAAAAAGCGAGCTATAGTCTCAGTATTTACCTACGTGTCTGATATGACAGGCAACGTTTAAAACAAGGAAACCTTTCTAAATTGTTTTCAAAACGGTGGAACGTACATATTAAACAAAAGATATATACATATATAGTTATTTTCTTACAATAGACGTCCGCCACTGTGCAGTGTTATGTGCATCGCACAGCGACTTAAAAAGGTTTGGCATGCATTTCTTCCAGATATTTACATGTATAGATTTGATGTCTACATGTATAATTATGATGTATATCATATCGGTTTTGTTTTGGATTTGACCTTTATGTCTTTACCATGACTCCGTTGATTGCGGGATGTTTGACGGATTTTTTATTTTGAATTATCTGCTCATTATTTTTGCGCATGTATTGCGCTATGATGCGTCTTATGTATTGATGATTTCGGAGCCCCGACGACGACTTTTACTGAAATTGTTTTAAGTATTTGAGAGGTTTAAATTTAAATTCGGGGACCACATTTCTTTAAGGGGGAAGATTGTAACATTTCAAAAAAAAATATTATTTTTGGGAATTTTTATAATTTAATAATAAAATATTGAATATTTTAATAAGGCGGTATAATTAAATACTGATAAATAGGGAAAAATTTGGAAAATTACAGAAATTATTAAAATAGGGTGTTTTATGTGAATTATGTAATTTTTAAGTTTTTATGATTAATTATATGGTAATTTAGTGCTAATCGCGATTAAAAATCGCTAATCGGATTTTTAACATATTTGTGCAAAACGTGCACCATATCTTTTTTTTCACTTGTTACATATTCTTATGGCTTTCCTACATGTTTTATATCATGGTTGTTGAATTATTAGAGAGGGGAAAAGAAAAGAAAAGAAAAAGGAAAAGAGTATTATAATAGGTATGGGGTGAGAAAGAGAAAGGTGAGAGTTTACCTTTGACCCAAGTCTTGGCCATTCCTCTTCATTCTTCACTCATTCCTCTCCCCTCCCTCTCCACATGCTGCTGCTGCAGCTGCCTTCTCCTCCCTCCTCTACAAATCACCCCATTTCATCTCCAAAACAAACTCAAAACCCAAATCCCATTTCATTAAATAGATGCACAAGCTCAAGGGAAACACATTGGACCAAGAAAGAAGAGATTTTGAGGACTTTAAGCAACTCAAGAAAATTCTTGAGTTTCCAAAGGAGGCAATTTCTGCACCATTAGTGTAGTGTTTTAATTCCTTATGCATCCATACATGTTTCATGTCGATATTGAGTGGTTTTGTGGACTTAGAAAATTCTAGTTAGGGTTTATGGGATTTAAGAGTGGTGATGTGCAATTAAGCTCAGTAGAAACCACACAAACCCCCTAGTGCTAGAATCCAAGCCTAAACCAGAGACTAGAAATCCGGAATACGGATTTAGAAAAGCCGATATCGGAAATTTGTGGATTCTGTGAGGGTTAAATGAAATCTGCTATCACCCCAAGACTCTGAAAATAATTTTGCAAGGCCAGTGATACATGCAGGCACCTAGGAAGCTACCACCAAAACACCAGCCCCTGACTCCTATTTCCGGCCACAGATTTAATCCCTCTGGCCGCAAATTACGGCCAGACCTGGCCCCAAATTACGGCCAGACCTGGCCCATTTGGGTTCATGTTTCTTCTATTGCCCCATCTCCAGTAAACTAGACCCTTGGTATATGCAAAATTGACCAATTTAACCTAAGGTAGAATCTGGAGCCTTTTTTCCTGAGTTGCTGTTGTGATTCGGAGTGTCGTTTTGCGAATTTTAAATTCTAGATTTGCGTATTTATATTTTACCTCGATCACTTGACGTTTGTACGACGATATCGAGGATTGTTTGATGGTTTTGAAAGCGTAGTCCATAGGTTCTAACCTATAGACCTTAGCGCGTCGTTTGGTTTTCTCGATGTGATTTTAAGATGCTTTTGTGATTGTGTTACCTTGTAGGTACCTTCTCGAGGGCTTCATACGAGGAAGAAGATGAAGGCGACATCGACACCGACACGCAGGATGCAAGGTGAGTAGATCATATCTATGAGGGAAGTCGGGTGGATGGCATATAGCACCCCCGCAGTTCGATGTTTAGTATACTATATATATATGTATGATAGCATTATGTGTGACTTGGATATTCTAGATGTGATTAGGTGTACTGTGGATAGATTAGGGTTTAGAAGTAAACTAGTATAGTTCCTAGTTGCGAACCCTAGAATAGGTTTACACCCACACACACACGCTTACTTGTGATACTTATACCTGGATGATGAGAATAGTGTATGATAATTGGAGAGGAGTCGATGAGATTAGGCATAGCGCCATGAGATCGGTGATATGATGTGATTCGTATTTGGGATACGACATGAGATTTTAGCGGGCCTTTGGACGTGTGTTTCACACACGCATTTATATTTATATAGATGGTATCAGTTGTACTAGACTTAGATCAGTACCCCAGATCATGAGATATAATGATAAGGATACCAGATAATTGATGAGATGGATGTGATATTGCCCGGTACCTAGCTTTTGGGATGCCGTACGATGATTTACCATACGAGCTTTATATTGATGATAGATCCGCACTCATGACTTGAGGATGTCATATGATATTGTATTATACGCGGTACCTTGAGGCGGGATCACCGACTATTATAATTATATATATATATATATATATATATATATATATATATATATATCGACTCAGAATTAGGTGGTTTCTATGTTGGATATATATGCCCTAGAGGCCTTCATTGTATAGGATTCTAGGGATATGTATGTACATGACAATCTTTCTTGATATGATAGTATGCTATTTGGTTTGTCTTTATCTTAACATATGATATATTTTGTGTTGTATTCATTTATATATACATGTTGATAAAGCCCATAGGGTGTTTGCCTGACTAACGGCGTTGTGATGGCAGTCATACTAGTGGGAGCTGGATAGTCAATAGGCACATCCTTCGATGTCCCTGGTCGCAGGAGTATCGATACTGGGCATCGATACTCCGGAGTAGACTATTGTATACATATCTAGACCCTGATGAGGGTCGATGGATTGGTCCCGTAGCCATTGGTGGTGTGCACCTAAGATTGTATACAGATGCTCACTGGGTGTGAGTACACCGGACAGGACTCGCCGAGAACTGACTGGATGGTATTATACCTAACGTCAGATAGCTGTTCTCAGGTGACATGTATGAAGATAGTCTGTTGACTTAAAGTCATCATTTGTCTCGTGTGAGTTCCCACTGTGCTTTGATTATTACCCTACCACGGTTCGAAGGAGTCGTGCAAACAGGTTTTAGTTGGGCACAGTCCCGAGCCACGTAGAGGCAGTGAGCGACTGTTAGGGATTCGTCTCTCCCGGTATAGGGAGTTGAAATCGCACTGTGGTCGGTTGGTCAATACCATAAGTCCCTGGCCACGGCTGATTGAGAATTGCTGATGGAATGATCAGTAGATTCTCGGATGGTCTTGAACCATACCGACACGACTTGTACGGTTATTAGGGGTCTGGCGTCCACCACCTCCATAGACCATACATGCGATACTCTTAGACGAACAGACCGGACTGCACGGATATTGTCACAGACAGGCTCAGTAGGATTTCGGATGGGTTTCCTGATCGGCTTTCTTATCGACAACTACCTGGGGACCGTTACGTACAGCTAGTGCCGCTTGCGGTCTGTAGTTAAACCCACAGCCAGCGTAGTGGTCGAGTCTTTAGAGTCCCACACAGAGATTTCCCAACTCCAGGCGAAATGATAAAGAGGTCGTACGGTTTTACGACAAAGGGTTCGGACGCATACATGTTTAAACGCACGTACGACATTCGGACAGTTTTTACTAGCCGGCTTTGGTTTAAGCCAGATTCTAGTATCGGGTTATTGGATTTATACAGTCTAAAGTTTTCCGTGTTTTCATGGATGCGAGGGGCGTTCTCGTAATTTTCCGGGAAGCTTCTAGAAGGATGGTGACTAAGGGGGTTACGGTGGCATTTTCATTTAATGCAAATTGTGACTCATTTGTGTGTTCACTATGTCATTAATGCATCATTTATTGCTTAATGACTCACATAGTGAATCACTCATATTGAATTAATGATGCATGGTGAATAATCATGTATATTCATTTATTTGATAATTCATTATGTTTCATATATTCAAGTGAGAAGCTTTTTCATTATCATTATCATCTTTACCTTCTCTCTCCTCAAGCTCACTCTCTTCTTCAAACCCTAATCCTACCACTCATCAGTTGAGTACAAGGATTAGAAAAGACTAAACACTCCATAACCTAACTCTATATGACCTAAGTTACTTTGATTAGCAACTAGAGAAACTTAGTTACCTCAAGTTTAGAGGTAAAGCTTGGATTAGGGTTCTCGGGTGGATCTTCTATCACGGAAAGGAAGCCGAGGAGGACGTGGAGATCCAAGGAGGCCGTAGAGATCATAAAGACGAAGGACACGAATCATTAGGTATAATCTCTTTGCATAGTAGCTTAGAACTTTTATGATTGTAGTTAATTATCATTTAGAAAAGATCTTCGGTTAGTCAATGTTTGCTTAATAAATAAATCGTTTTTCAAATTTTCGCCTCCCCGCAACTCGTAGGGTGTTGCACATCGACTTACAGTGGTATCAGAGCCTCACTAAACCATAATTAACTCATTTGCAAAGTCGTATGAATTTCGAACGCAAAACCAACCGGAAAATACACCGATATTGCATAGTTTCTGTCGATTTAAAAATGAGGTCTAAAAATTTTTCAGGGACTTCCAGAATGACCAGCATGAAAATATAAGAACACAGAAGAAAAATGGGCTCCTGAATCGGCCACTGAGCCGCGGAACCGCGGCCGATACCACCGATCCGCCGTGGATCCGCGGCCGAGTTGGGACCGATTCAGCCCAGTTTTCCTCTGTGCATCTTTTGTGATATTTTGTATTTTCTGGTATTGTTTATTTTCTGAATCGTTGGAACAATTTCAAAACCACTCGGTTTTCTTCAAAAAGCAAATTTTTAATGCGGAGCTTAAACCACTCCTTTTAAAATAAAAGCTATCATGGTTCCTTTGATTATATCAAGTTCACTACGTTAACGGTTTTTTGCCAAAAACCAGTCGTAAACCCTCCGTCGTTTCAGATAGACAGCACATCGTATTCATGCTATGCTTGTTGGCCTACGTCAAGGCATAGTGTATGGTAGCAGTGTGTTGCTTATTTGTTGCATAGATAGATGCATTAGTTTAGGACAGACGTACAGCCTTGTTGGCCTACGTCAAGGGCATGTACGATGTACCTAAATTAATCAGGACAACGACGGGTAAAACTTGACTTGCGTCTTATGATTTGTTAGCCTACGTCAAGGTCATAAGAGCTTGGGGTAAAAATCACATCGGGAGTTTCAAACATAAAGGAAACTTGCAGATTTAGCATACCTTCTGGAGTGTGGTGACTAGAGTGGCTTCCATCTAGGGCATCATGCAATGATAGTTGGATCCCGATCCCACTGATGAGTAGGATTACTCTCGGAAATTTTTCTCACTTAACAATCAATGCTATAAACCAAGTAGGTGTCTAGAAAGGTGTTAGAGGGGCTACGCCTCCAGGGAAAAGAGGTTCATTAATTAAGGAACTTCGCGAAAGCGTTGGAAAACCTCCCTCGAAGTACCAAAACCAGCCTGGCTAAAAGGTTAAGCAAGTATTGTGACGTGTGATTAAATCCTGACTAGTTCTTCTTTTAGGTTTTGAAGAAGGATTTGAGGAAACAGTGGGAGCCATCCTGTTTAGATAAACTAATAACCAATCTAAACTTGCAAGAGCATATGCTGAGTGTTTTCTTTTCTCTCTCTCTGGCAGCTACCATGACAGGACTTAAACTATTACTTGAAAAAAATATACTGACCGGACAGAACTATAAAGATTGGCTAAGGAACGTCAATATTGCGCTGACTTATAAAAAAGTAGCTTATGTTACCACCGCTGTTCCTCCCCTTATCCCAGGACCAGATTCCTCAGTTGCAGACAAGGAAGTTCGCAAAACCTGGGATCTAGATTATGAGCCAGCTAAGTGTATCGTGCTGGCGTCCATGAACAATGAACTCCAGAAACAGCACGAGAGTATGGATATTGTATCCATCTTTCTCCATTGCAAGGAATTGTATGGGGAACACTCCCGTATCGCGAGGTACGAGACCTTAAGGAAACTCTTCCAGATGAGGTTAGCTCCAGGATCACCTGTTGGAGAGCACGTCCTGAAAATGATCACCCTCATTGAGGAACTCGCAAACCTGGGATGCGTGCTAGAGAATGATTTGTATATCGACTTGATTTTGCAGTCCCTTCCCCACACCTTCTCTCAGTTCATGCTGAACTTCAATATGCACGAAATGGAAGCTGATCTTCCAAAGCTCCTCAACATGTTGAGGGTAGCAGAGACCTCCTTGAAAAAGGAGAAGACCCCCATTCTGTATGTTGGCCAATCTTCTTCTTCTAAATCTAAAGCGAAAGCTAAAGGGAAGAAGAAGATGAAAGCCACCAAACCGAAAGGTGGGGTCAAGAAGGTGCAGGGAACGAACAAGGCAGGAAGGGTGAAGACAGAAAAGAACGAATGCTTCTATTGTCACAAGCAGGGACACTGGAAGAAGGTTTGTTTGGCCTTTAAAGCCAAGGACAAGAAGCAAGTTGTTGCTTCTGCTTCAGGTGTGTTCGTAATCGAAAATTGTCTTTCAGTAAACTCTACATCATGGGTACTTGATACCGGTTCTGGTTCTCACATCTGTAATTCTTTGCAGAATCTGAGAAATAGTAGAGTACTGGGGACAGGTGATATGACTCTCCGGATGGGCAATGGAATGCATGAAGATGCTGTTGCAATAGGGGAATATCACCTAGGGTTGACTAGTGGGCACATTTTGGTGTTGTACAGTTGTTTTTATATTCCCAGTATGTTGTGTAATATTATATCAGTATCTTTGTTGTCTAATGAAGGATATAATTTTGCGCTTAAAAGAAATGTCATGAACATTCTCCTAAATCAAGAACTGATTGGGTATGTCACACTGGAAAACGGCATATGCATACTTAATCAACCTCGAATTTTCAATATTCAAAACACGCGTAAAAGAAAGGCTCCAGATTCAAATCAAGCCTTCCTATGGCATTATAGACTTGGTCATATAAACGAAACAAGGTTGACTAAGTTACATAAAGATGGATATCTAGATCCGTTTGAATATTCATCATATGCAACTTGTCAATCGTGTATCAAAGGAAAAATGACCAAATCTCCGTTCACTAGACACGGAGAAAGAGCCACAGAACTCTTAGGACTTGTATACAGTGATGTATGTGGTCCAATGTCTACATATGCACGAAGCGGTCACTCCTACTTCATTAATTTTACTGATGACTTCTCTAGGTATGGACATATATTCTTAATGAAACATAAATCCGAGGCCTTTGAAAAGTTTAAGGAGTATAAAAATGAAGTAGAAAAACAGACCGGTAAAAGCATCAAGACACTTCGATCTGATCGAGGTGGAGAATACTTAAGTACCAGTTTCCTTGAATACTTAAAAGAGAATGGAATTCTCTCTCAGCTTACTCCACCTTATACACCTCAGCATAATGGTGTATCAGAAAGGAGGAATCGCACGTTGTTAGACATGGTGCGTTCAATGATGAGTAGTGCTGAGTTGCCACTTTCCTTCTGGGGATTTGCTCTAGAATCAGCAGCATACCTATTGAATAGAGTTCCGACTAAGTCTGTGCCTACCACTCCATATGAAATGTGGAGAGGGAAGAGACCATATCTCAAGTTTATCAAGATATGGGGGTGTCCGGTATATGTTAAAAAGCATAATCCGGACAAGCTCGAGGTACGATCGGTTTTGTGCAAGTTTGTAAGATACCCCAAGCATTCAAGGGGGTATATGGTCTACCACACTGAAGAACAAAAGGTATTTGTTGCTCGCCACATTGTCTTCTTAGAAAGCGAATTTCTTGCAAAAGAAATTAGTGGGAGCGCGGTAGAACTGGAAGAAATTCCAGAACCTCAAACTGCTACCGAGGACTTAGTAGAATCTCAGATTTCAATAGAACATGATGAACCAACGCCACTCCGTAGATCTAGTAGGCTTTCTCATCCTCCTGAAAGATACTATGGTTTTCTTCTTGATGGGGATCGAGAGGATTGCATCATCAATGATGATGAGCCTACTAGTTTTCAGCAGGCTATCACGAGTAGCGACTCGGTGAAGTGGCTGGATGCTATGAGATCCGAAATGAAATCCATGTACACCAATAAAGTATGGACTTTAGAAGTTGTTCCTCCTGGAGTAAAACCAGTTGGATGCAAATGGATCTTCAAAAATATGATTGGTGCATTTGGACAAGTGGAAACCTACAAAGCTAGACTCGTTGCAAAAGGTTTTCGTCAAAGACCAGGATTGGACTATGATGAAACCTTTTCACCTGTAGCTATGCTTAAATCCATTCGGATCCTGCTTGTGATTGCTGCCTTCCATGATTATGAAATCTGGCAGATGGACGTAAAAACAGCTTTTCTAAATGGACATTTAGAAGAGAGTGTTTACATGGATCAACCAGAAGGTTTCTTAGAGAGTGGGAGCAGCGGAAGAGTGTGAAAGTTGCTTAAATCCATTTATGGATTAAAGCAAGCATCGCGGAGTTGGAACATCTGCTTTGATGAGACAGTCAAGGAATTTGACTTTATCAAAAATGTAGATGAACCATGTATTTATAGGAAGATTGTAGAAGGAGCAGTAGTCTTCCTCGTTTTGTACGTCGACGACATACTACTGATAGAGAATGATGTCCCTATGCTGCAATCAGTAAAGCTCTTCTTGTCACAGAAATTCTCCATGAAAGACTTGGGAGATGCATCATACATTCTGGGCATTAAGATCTATCGTGATAGATCTAATAGAATGTTGGGACTTTCACGGTCCAGGTATATTGACACTATACTAAAAAGATTTAGTATGGAAGATTCCAAGCGCGGTAATATGCCCGCTTGTCATGGGATCACCCTCTCCAAAGAGATGTCTCCAAAGACTGATGAAGAGAGGGCTCGCATGGGCATTATACCCTACGCTTCGGCAGTAGGATCTATAATGTATGCGATGTTATGTATGTTAGTGTATATGCCCTAGAGGCCATTACTGTATCATACTAGTTTGTATATTACTTAATGGAAGCTTGGGATATTCACAGTTGTATATACAATCTTGCTCAAAATGGTAGTATGCTACTTGGTTTGTTTCTACTTTAATGTGTACATGTGTTTCTTTTAGCATATTATCTATACACATTAGTAGAGCCCTTAGGATCTTTGCTTGATTACCAGCGTTGTGATGGCAGTCACACTCGTGGGGGCTGGGTAATCTACAAGCACATCCTTATACACGTCCCTAGTCGTGGGATTATCGAGACAGGGCATCGATACTCCGGAGTAGACTAGCGTATACGCTTCTCATCCCAGTGCGGGAGGCGGTCTGTCCCACAGCCGTCAGTACGTCGTACTTGAGATAGTATGCGGGTGCTCGTTAGGCTACGAGTACACTGGACAGGACTCGTTGGGAACTGATGGTTGGTATTATACCTATCGTCAGTTATCAGTTCCCAGGTGACATGAGTACAGCTTAGTCCGCTGACTTGACACTGTCATTTCGCCTCAAGTGTGTTCCCACTGTACTTTGACTACTACCCTACCACGGCTCAAAGGAGTCGTGCAAACAGGTAGTAGTTGGGTGCAGTCCCGAAGCACTTGGAGAAAGTGACGGTTAGACAGGATTCGTCTCTCCCGGTATTGGGGGTTGACATCGCGTTGTGTCTAGGAGAGTCATTACACGAGTAGTCCCTGGCCAGGGCAAGCGAAATATACTGGTAGGTTTCCAGTGTTATCTCAGGGTGTTCTGGGCTTCACTCCGACACGACTTGTACCGCTATTAGGGGACTGACGTTTACCGCCCCCTAGGCCCGCCATGCGATGTATCAGACGAACAGACCGGACTGTACGGAGACTGTCACATTCAGGCTCAGTAGGAGTTCAGATGGGGTTCACCTCGTCAGTCTTCTTATCAGCATCTACCTGGGGACCGTTATGTACAGCTAGTGCCGCTTGCGGTCTGTGGTTAAACCCACTGCCAGCGTAGTGTCGAGTCTTTAGAGTCCCACACAGAGGGTTATTCGCCTTTGGGCAAAACAGAGTAGAGGTCGCATGGTTTTGCGACAGGGTTCGTTCTCATCCGCGCACTTGTGCACGTTTGGAGTCCGGACGGATATTACTAGCGGGCTCTGGTTTGAGCCAGATCCTAGTATATGTTTTGGGGTTAGTTTTATCTCATAGTATTCATGTTCCTCGGAACACGAATGCGGGTGTGTATGCACAGATGATTGAGGCGGAGGAAGAGGATTTTCATTAGGGTTTCGGAACGGGTGTGTATGCACAGTTGACAGTCGTCTTTTTCCAAACCCTAATGAATTTGTGAATTATCAATTAATAATATTAATTAAATGAAAATGTGTCATGGTTGGGTTTGTTGACTTGTTGACCCAGGTTGACTTGTTGACCATGGTTGAAACATTGACTATCATCATTACACATCAAAGATGCTCTTTGATTCTAGCAAAACCATTTAATGTGAAATGATAATAGTCTTATCAAACCTACCATCAACTTTTCATTTAGATTAATTTTATTAATTTGATAATTCACTAGATATTATTATGGTTGTAAAAAACCATTTCATTCTATCATAACCATTCTCTCTCCTCTCTTCTTCTTCCTCCTCCTCTAGTTCAAGGAGATCCATTCTCATGTGTTGAGAAACCTCTCCTTGAGATAAAATACTCTAAATCACTCTCTACTCACTCTAGGGTTGAAGGTCTAGCAAGCCAAAGACCTTATTTCTCTCAAAGTTCGAGAAAGGAGCCCAAGGTTGAACCCTCAGGTGGATCCATCTTTGACGAAAGAAGGCGACGAGGAAAGCACCATCCAACTTCTACAAAGAGTTCAAGAAGAAGGAGTTCAAGTGAGGTATAACATCTTTTCCGAGTAGCTAACTCTCTTTAGCTTTGTAGCTAGTTTTGTTTAGAAAAGATCCCGACTTTTGTTAGTCCATGTTGCCTAGTGCGCTAAAAATTTGATTTTTATACCGTTTCCGCCTCCCCGGAAGAACCGGGGTTGGCAACGTGAACTTACAGTGGTATCATAGCCTAACTAAACATAAACTAGCTAGGTAGTAAAGTGTATAGAAGTTCGATCGGAAAAATCGCAAAACTACGACATGCAAAACCCTAAGTTTCTGTTAAAATTTTTTCTGCTCTAAAAATAAAAAGTCATACTCCAAAAATCATCTCAGGGTTTTGTGAAGAAGCCCACCAAAAACGGTCGAGTGATCCCTTCAAAGCACGGCGGTTCCGCGGCAAAAGTATACCCATTGCCGCGGAACCGCGGCCGTTTTGACTCGGTTCATGACCGAGTTTGGTGCAGTGTTCTTAGGTTGTGGTTTTGGGAATTTTAAGATGGTTTATTTCAGCCCAGATTTTCCAGAAATGAAATTTGTATTTGGGGGCCTATAAATCCGTATTTTTGATCGAACTTCACTATACTTTGACTAATCGGTTATATCTGTGATGTTTATATGTATTGAACGTCGGCTAATCGCTATATGTTGATTAGTGGGGGTTATACATATCTGTGATCTGTGTTTGATGATGGTATGTGTATATGAATGCGTTGGATTGTCGCGGGTGAATAGCCGGGGTGGATGTGAGATGAGTGTTTCTTTTTCTTTCATTCATGTAATATGTAAATTGATGTAATATTATTTGTTTGGCCGCACAACCGGGTCGGGGTTGTAGCCGTCATTGTATAATTCTTTTTACTGTTTTTGCTCCTAGGATAGACCCATGGAGGGGGTGCACAAACTACCGGGTATCTCGAGGTGCCGAGTGGCCTACTCACGGAGTTGAGGGAGGTTGCTTCGCTTCGGGTACTTGGCGGGTAGTTTGCCGCACCCGTAGGGGTCTTGGGTAGGGTATTGGCTATTCACCGCGACCGTGTAATCCGCTTTTCGTTGCAGGCTCGAACGGATTGCGGATTCCTAGTATATCCAATGTATTCATCTGTGATCTGTAATCTCTATCATTGCTATATATTTACATATAATAACTATTTAGGAGTTGCTTATGTTTTACAGCCGCGCTAGCCCAGCCCCCGCTCTGTCGTTAGTTAAGTAACCTAACGGGTGATGACGGGGCCCCGTGACGAATGCGAATGGCATAAGCGTACGTCATATTTTGGTTGTTTTCTGCAATGGTAGGATTAAATTATGGGACGCATTAAAAGAACTAATGCAAGAAAATAAACCAAGCAAAAGTCGATTGGAACACTTTGAAAACCACTCGGTTCTTTTCAAAACTAAACTTTTAAATGCGGAGCTTGAACCACTCCTTTTAAAAGCTATCTCGTTCCATCGATTATATCAAGTTCACTACGTTCACGGTTTCGCCAAAACCATTCGTAGCCCTCCATCATTTCAGTTAAATATTCGGTAGTATTCAAGCTATGTATTTTGACCTCACGCCAAGGCATAGTGATTGGTAGCTGCCGGATATTTATCTTTTGCATAGATAGAATGCGTTGATTTGAGACAGTCATACTGCCATTTTGGCCTACGTCAAGGGTAGGTACGAGTGGGTTCAAATTAACCTGGATAATGATGGGTAGAACTTGACATGTGACTTATGACATTTTGACATCACGCCAAGGTCATAAGAGCATAGGGCAAAAATCACATCAGGAGTTTCATAAGTACTGAAACTTGCTAGCGTTGCATACCATTTGGAGTGTGATGATTCTGGTAGGATTCCTTCAGTTTTGTCACGCGATGATATTTGGATCCCGATCCTACTATGAGTATATGCTACTCCTCGGGAAATTTCTCACTAAACGATCAATGCTATAAACCGAGTAGGTGTCTAGAAAGGTGTTAGCGGGGCTACGCCCCCAGGGAAAAGAGATTCTTAAATTAAGGAACTTCGCGAAAGCGTTGGAAAACCTCCCTCGAAGTACCGACACTGGCCTGGCTGAATGGTTAAGCAAGTATTGTACGGTGGGATTGATCCCGACTAATTCTTCCTTTATGGTTTGAGGAGGGATTCGAGAGACAGTGGGAGCCATCCTGTTTAGACAAACTAAAAACCACTCTAAACTTGCAAGAGCATCATGCTGAGTGTTTCTTTTCTCTCTCCTAATTGCAGCGACCATTCAAGATGACCGGACTTAAGTTATTACTAGATAAAAACATACTGACAGGGCCAAACCACAAAGATTGGCTCAGGAATGTCAAGATGACAATCACTTATGACAAGTTGGGGTATCTTCTTACCACCAAAGCTCCCCCTGTCCCAGGTCCCAAAACCAGTGTCGTAGATAAGGAAATCTATAAGACCTGGGAACTAGACTGCGCGAAGGCCAAGTGCCTCGTGCTTGCCTCTATAGACAATGAACATCAGAGGAGGCATGAGAATATGGACCTTGAATCCATATTTCTCCATACAAAAGAACTGTATGGAGAGCAATCTCGTATCGCAAGATACGAAGTGTCGAAGAAGCTATTTTCGGCAAGATTGGTCGTCGGATCATCGGTAGCGAAACACGTGCATAAGATGATTGGCTACATTGAGGAGCTCGCGGACCTTGGGACCACGTTGGAGAATGAACTCTATACGGACTTGATTCTCCAGTCCCTTCCTTCCACTTACGCCCAGTTCATCCTAAACTTCAACATGCAAGGAAAGGAGGTTGAACTTCCTGAGCTTCTGAACATGTTGAGGACTGCTGAGGGCACCCTACAAAAGGGTAGGGAGACATCCACTTTGTTTGTAGGAGGATCTTCCTCTTCTAAGTCCAAGGCGAAAGCCAAGGGAAAGAAGAAGAAAGCCCCCGCCAAACCAAGGGGCGGTGTCAGTAAAGTGGATACGAAGGGAAAGACAAAAGCAACAAAGATAGCAGGGAAGCTTATGGGGAAAGAAGAGTGCTTTTACTGTCACAAGAGTGGACACTGGAAAAAGGATTGCAGGGCTTGGAAAGCCAGCACACAGGATCTGAAGCAGGTTGCGGCTTCAGCTTCAGGTGTGTATGTTATTGGAAACTGTCTATCAATAAACTCTACTTCCTGGGTATTGGATACCGGATCAGGATCTCATATCTGTAATTCTTTGCAGGCGTTGAGAAAGCGTAGGTTTTTGAAAGCATGTGACATGACCCTCAGAGTTGCAAACGGAGCTAGCATGGATGCTGGGGCCGTGGGAGACTATCACCTGGGTTTGTCAGATGGACATTTTTTGGTTTTGCGTGGTTGTTATTTTGTACCAAATGCAACTTGTAATATCATTTCTGTATCTTTATTATCTAAAGAAGGTTATGAATTTACATTTGTAAGTAATGTTGTGAACATTCACCTTAATCAAGCTCTGATTGGGTCAGGTACATTAAGCAACGGTATATACGTATTAAACCAACCACAGATTTTCAACGTCCAGAATACACACAAAAGAAAGTCTCCTGATATCAATCAGGCTTTCTTATGGCATTGTAGACTAGGTCACATCAATGAGAGAAGGTTGACTAAGTTACATACAGAAGGATATTTGGATCCGTTCGAGTATCAATCTTATGCAACTTGTCAATCCTGTCTCAAAGGAAAGATGACAAAGACTCCGTTCACTGGACACGGAGTAAGAGCGAGCGAGCTCTTGGGACTCGTACACAGCGACGTGTGCGGTCTAATGTCTACGCATGCACGAAGCGGTTATTCTTACTTCATTACTTTTACGGATGATTTTTCAAGGTTCGGACATGTCTTCTTAATGAAACATAAATCTGAAGCCTTTGAAAAATTCCAGGAATACAAGAATGAAGTAGAAAAACAAACAGGCAAAAGTATCAAGACACTCGAGTTCCTGAATTACTTAAAAGAGAATGGAATTCTCTCTCAGCTTACTCCTCCATACACTCCGCAACATAACGGTGTATCGGAAAGACGGAACCGAACCCTATTGGATATGGTACGGTCCATGATGAGTAACGCTGAGTTACCGCGATCATTCTGGGGATATGCGCTGGAATCAGCCGCATACCTTTTGAACCGGGTTCCAACTAAGACCGTGCCTACCACACCATATGAATTATGGAGTGGGAAGAAACCCTATCTTCAATACCTGAAGATCTGGGGATGTCCAGCTTTTGTCAAAAAGCAGCATGCGGACAAACTCGAGGCACGCTCAGTACTGTGCAAGTTTGTGGGATACCCAAAGAACACCAGGGGGTATCTTTTCTACCACGCAGAGGAACAAAAGGTATTTGTTTCTCGTAATGCCCACTTTCTAGAACACCAGTTCTTGGAAAAGGAAATTAGTGGGAGCGCAGTAGAACTGGAAGAAATTCCAGAACCACAAGCTATTACTGAAAGCTTAGTAGAACCAGAGGGTTCGAGAGATCAGGACATTCCTACGCCGCTCCGCAGGAGTAGTAAGCAGTCTCATCCGCCTGAGAGATACTACGGTTTTCTCATAGACGGGGATAGAGAGGACTGCATCATTGATAGTGATGAGCCTACTAGCTTCCAGCAAGCCATTCAGAGCGTTGACTCGATAAAATGGCTAGATGCAATGCGGGCCGAAATGGAGTCCATGTACACCAACAAAGTATGGACGTTGGACATTGCTCCAGATGGGGTAAAACCCGTAGGATGCAAGTGGATCTTCAAAAGGAAGATTGGTGTAGATGGACAGGTCGAGACCTATAAAGCTAGACTTGTTGCAAAGGGTTTTCGTCAGAGACCTGGTTTGGACTATGACGAAACCTTTTCTCCAGTAGCTATGCTGAAATCCATTCGGATCCTTCTTGCCATCGCTGCTTTCTACGATTATGAGATTTGGAAGATGGACGTAAAGACCGCTTTTCTAAATGGAAATTTAGAGGAGTGCGTCTATATGGACTAGCCAGAGGGTTTCATTCAGAGTGGGAGCAGCGGAAAGGTGTGCAAGTTGCTTAAGTCCATCTATGGACTAAAGCAGGCATCGCGGAGTTGGAACATCTGTTTTGATGATACGGTCAAAGAATTTGGCTTTATCAAAAATCCAGATGAACCATGCATCTATAGTAGATTTGTAGCAAGAACTGTCGTATTCCTCGTTTTGTACGTGGATGACATTCTGTTGATAGGAAATGACATTCCTATGCTACAATCTGTCAAGGGGTTCTTGTCACACAGGTTCTCCATTAAAGACCTGGGTGATGCCTCCTACATTCTGGGGATCCGGATCTATCGTGATAGATCCAAGAGGATATTAGGACTTTCGCAGTCCAGGTACATCGACACCATACTGAAAAGATTCAGTATGGAAGATTCCAAGCGCGGTAATCTACCGGCTTGTCACGGGATCACCCTCTCCAAAGAGATGTCTCCCAAGACTGATTTGGAAAGGGATCGCATGTCTATTATACCTTACGCTTCTGCGGTAGGCTCTATAATGTATGCGATGTTGTGTACCAGACCAGATGTGGTTTATGCACTGAGTGTAGTAAGCAGGTTGTAAGTGCACGGCGGCGCCCCGGCCGTCAATCCGACGCCGGAATGCGGAAGCGGTGAAAAACTCTAATTTTTGCGGACTTAGCAAACCGGCACCACCGCGCACTAAACACCCGGATCGTAACCATTAACAAGTCTAAGCTAACTAGAAGATGGGTTAGAGATATACCGACGATCCAAGTCCTCCGGTCTTCTCGCCATCGTCCCGATCTCCTGCGGAATGTCCCGTCTCCTCCTCGTCGCCGGAAGTGCACCACATCGCCTACTTTGTTTACGGGCTCCCACCTCAATGCCGAGGCAACTCGGGCACGAAGCCGGCTACTCGACGTGCCCAAGGTTCGCTGTAGAATATGTAGTCCTCAAGTCTCACTTTGGGGTTCATGGAGATGCCATTTTAGGTGGAGGGATGATACAAGAACAATGTGGAGGAACTTGGGGATTTTTCTAACATCAAGAGAGCAAAAATCCCCACTACAAAAATGGGCAACCCCTCCTCCAAGCTTGGCCGGCCATAACTAGAGGGGGAGGAGAGAATGAGAATGAGAGAGTCAAGTGTGTAACCAAAAAGGGAGCCATTCTCATCTAATCCCAAAGAGAGAGAGGAAAGCTATCATACAAAAGGGAATGATCACAAGGCAATGCCAACACTCCACACAACCATCATCAACAACCATGATGCTAACAAAGTCAAGCCATCATGAAGTATGAAGTCAAGCAAGTCAATGGATGGTGCACCATCATGAAGACTATCATGATGCTACAAAAAACAAAGAACCCCTCCACAAATGCCTATTTGCAACGATGCAAATAAACCCTCCTCTACCAAACTTCGGCCAATGAACGGAACAAAGGAAATTGGCCGAAACGGAAAGCAAACTGGCAACTCCAGAAAACTGATCCCGTAATAAATTACAGGAAAACCCCGATACTGTGCATACACACACGCATCTGTATTTCGACCGAAATACAAATGCAGTGAGACAAAATCTACACTGTACTATACTAGGATCCGGCTTATACCAAAGTCGGCTAGTAATATCTGTTCGATCCTGATCCGTGCAATACCGCACGTATCTGATCGAACCCTGCCATATAACCATACGGCCTATAGTACAAACTGTCCGATCCTGATCCGTGCAATACCGCACGTATCTGATCGGACCTTGCCATATCTCCATACGGCCTCTACAACCTTTCGCCCGAAAGCTGAGTAACTGAAATGTGGGGGACTCTAAAGACTCGTCAACACCTTGGTTTTGGATTTAACCACTAGCACGTTAGAGGTATAAGCCAATACATAACGGGCTACCAGGTATTGACCAAAAGGGACGTCTGTGAGTGAACTCATCCTGACAACCCTACTGAGCCTGTCAGTGACAATATCCGTACAGTCCGGTCCGTTCGTCTATGAGTATCGCATGGCGGGCCTAGGGGGTTGGTAAAAGTCAGACCCCCAAAAGCGGTACAAGTCGTGTCGGAGTGTAGCCCAGAACACCCTGAGATACTACTGGAATACCTACCAGTAAATCTCCTTGCCTTGGCCAAGGACTTTGTGTAATGGCTCTCCTAGACACAGCACGACCTCACCCCCAATACCGGGAGAGACGAACCCCTGAAGATACGCTCACTGCCTCCATGTGGCTCGGGACTGTACCCAACTAAAACCTGTTTGCACGACTCCTTTGAGCTGTGGTAGGGTAGTAATCAAAGTACAGTGGGAACTCACACGAGACAAATGACGATCCCCAGGTCGATGAACTAACCTGCACACATGTCACCAGGGAACTGCCATCTGACGTCTGGTATATGACCAACTAGCATGTTCCCGGCGAGTCCTGTCCGGTGTACTCATAACCCAATGAGCACCTGTATACATCTTAGGTGATCCAACTGACACCAGTGGCTTGTGAGACCGGCCACCGCCCCTCGTCGGGGTCTCGACTGTATACACTAGTCTACTAATGGAGTATCGATGCCCGGTCTCGAAACTCCCACGACTAGGGACCTTTTAAGGATATGCTTGTAGACCCTCAGCTCCCACTTATATGATCGCCCTCATACTGCTGGTGGTCAAGCACGAATCCTAGGGGCTCTATCAACGTGTAATAGCGACATGTCAGGTCACTTAAAGCAGTACACGATGATAAAGGTAAACCAGATAGCATACTATCATCTCGAGTAAGACTGTCCTACCGGGATAGGTCCTCCATCAATCATTACAATCACGTACCTGTGACCCAATAATTGACTCTGAGGGCACTATCTCCAACACAGGTATCAGTCAAACCCTGGGGAGAAACACTGGATAGCGGTAAAGAACGTTCTCAAGTACCTGAGAAGGACTAAGGAGATGTTCTTGGTGTATGGCGGAAAAGACCTCCAGATCGAGGCCTTTGCTGACTCCAGCTTCAATAGTGACAAGGATGATTCCAAGTCCATGTCGGGCTTTGTCTTTACCCTCAATGGAGGGGCGGTGTGTTGGAAGAGTTCCAAACAGGAAACCGTTGCAGACTCGACTATGGAAGCGGAATACATCGCTGCATCTGATGCCGCAAAAGAAGCCGTCTGGATGAGGAAGTTCTTGAAAGAACTTCAGGTGGTTCCGTCCATTGTTGATCCAATACCTCTGTATTGCGACAACAACGGGGCTATAGCTTTAGCGAAGGAACCCAGGTCCCATCAGAAATCCAGACACATCTTGAGGCGGTATCACCTGATCAGGGAGATCGTGGATCGCCAGGAGATCGAGGTTCGGAGGGTTGCTTCAGAAGATAACACTGCATATCCATTCACCAAGGCCTTGCCCCAGACTCAGTTCGAGCGGCTGATCGAGATGATAGGTCTTCGATACGCCAGTACATGGCCTTAGTGCAAGTGGGAGATTGTTAGTGTATATGCCCTAGAGGCCATTACTGTATCATACTAGTTTGTATATTACTTAATGGAAGCTTGGGATATTCACAGTTGTATATACAATCTTGCTCAAAATGGTAGTATGCTACTTGGTTTGTTTCTACTTTAATGTGTACATATGTTTCTTTTAGCATATTATCTATACACATTAGTAGAGCCCTTAGGATCTTTGCTTGATTACCAGCGTTGTGATGGCAGTCACACTCGTGGGGGCTGGGTAATCTACAAGCACATCCTTATACACGTCCCTAGTCGTGGGATTATCGAGACAGGGCATCGATACTCCGGAGTAGACTAGCGTATGCGCTTCTCATCCCAGTGCGGGAGGCGGTCTGTCCCACAGCCGTCAGTACGTCGTACTTGAGATAGTATGCGGGTGCTCGTTAGGCTACGAGTACACTGGACAGGACTCGTTGGGAACTGATGGTTGGTATTATACCTATCGTCAGTTATCAGTTCCCAGGTGACATGAGTACAGCTTAGTCCACTGACTTGACACTGTCACTTCGCCTCAAGTGTGTTCCCACTGTACTTTGACTACTACCCTACCACGGCTCAAAGGAGTCGTGCAAACAGGTAGTAGTTGGGTGCAGTCCCGAAGCACTTGGAGGCAGTGACGGTTAGACAGGATTCGTCTCTCCCGGTATTGGGGGTTGACATCGCGCTGTGTCTAGGAGAGCCATTACACGAGTAGTCCCTGGACAGGGCAAGCGAGATATACTGGTAGGTTTCCAGTGTTATCTCAGGGTGTTCTGGGCTTCACTCCGACACGACTTGTACCGCTATTAGGGGACTGACATTTACCGCCCCCTAGGCCTGCCATGCGATGTATCAGACGAACAAACCGGACTGTACGAAGACTGTCACATTCATGCTCAGTAGGAGTTCAGATGGGGTTCACCTCGTCAGTCTTCTTATCGGCATCTACCTGGGGACCGTTACGTATAGCTAGTGCCGCTTGCGGTCTGTGGTTAAACCCACTGCCAGCGTAGTGTCGAGTCTTTAGAGTCCCACACAGAGGGCTATTCGCCTTTGGGCAAAACAGAGTAGAGGTCGCATGGTTTTGCGACAGGGTTCGTTCTCATCCGCGCACTTGTGCACGTTTGGAGTCCGGACGGATATTACTAGCGGGCTCTGGTTTGAGCCAGATCCTAGTATATGTTTTGGGGTTAGTTTTATCTCATAGTATTCATGTTCCTCGGAACACGAATGCGGGTGTGTATGCACAGATGATTGAGGCGGAGGAAGAGGATTTTCATTAGGGTTTCGGAACGGGTGTGTGTGCACAGTTGACAGTCGTCTTTTTCCAAACCCTAATGAATTTGTGAATTATCAATTAATAATATTAATTAAATGAAAATGTGTCATGGTTGGGTTTGTTGACTTGTTGACCAAGGTTGACTTGTTGACCATGGTTGAAACATTGACTATCATCATTACATATCAAAGATGCTCTTTGATTCTAGCAAAACCATTTAATGTGAAATGATAATAGTCTTATCAAACCTTCCATCAACTTTTCATTTAGATTAATTTTATTAATTTGATAATTCACTAGATATTGTTATGGTTGTAAAAAACCATTTCATTCTATCATAACCATTCTCTCTCCTCTCTTCTTCTTCCTCCTCCTCTAGTTCAAGGAGATCCATTCTCATGTGTTGAGAAACCTCTCCTTGAGATAAAATACTCTAAATCACTCTCTACTCACTCTAGGGTTGAAGGTCTAGCAAGCCAAAGACCTTAGTTCTCTCAAAGTTTGAGAAAGGAGCCCAAGGTTGAACCCTCAGGTGGATCCATCTTTGACGAAAGAATGCGACGAAAGAAGCACCATCCAACCTCTACAAAGAGTTCAAGAAGAAAGAGTTCAAGTGAGGTATAATATCTTTTCCGAGTAGCTAACTCTCTTTAGCTGTGTAGCTAGTTTTGTTTAGAAAAGATCCCGACTTTTTTTAGTCCATGTTGCCTAGTGCGCTAAAATTTTGACTTTTATACCGTTTCCGCCTCCCCGCAAGAACCGGGGTTGGCAACGTGGACTTACAATGTACAAGACCAGATGTAGCTTACGCACTTAGTGTGGTAAGCAGGTATCAATCTGGCCCAGGTGAGAAACATTGGATAGCGGTAAAGAACATTCTCGAGTACCTGAGAAGGACTAAGGAGATGTTATTAGTTTACGGTAATGGGGACCTCCAGGTAGAGGCTTTTACCGACTCCGTCTTCCAAAGTGACAAAGATGATTCTAAATCCATTTCGGGTTTTGTGTTTACCCTCAATGGAGGGGCGGTATGTTGGAGGAGTTCCAAATAGGATACCGTCGCAGACTCAACAATGGAGGCTGAGTATATAGCTGCTAGTGAAGCCGCAAAAGAGGCTGTCTGGATGAGGAAGTTCATTTCTGAACTTTAGGTGGTTCTGTCCATTGCCAATCCAATACCTTTGTATTGTGATAACAATGAGGCTGTAGCATTAGCGAGGGAACCAAGGTCCCATCAGAAATCCAGGCATATCTTAAGGCGGTTTCACCTGATCAGGGAGATCGTGGATCGTCGAGAGATCGAGATACGGAGGGTGGACACAAAAGACAACACGGCAGATCCATTCACCAAGGCCATCCCTCAAGTGCAGTTCGAGAGGCTATTTGAGATATTGGGCATGCGGTACGCCAGCAACTGGATCTGGTAGAGACAGTAGGTACTCATTGCGCCAATTATAGGCCTTAGTGCAAGTGGGAGATTGTTAGATATATATGCCCTAGAGGCCTTCATTGTATAGGATTCTAGGGATATGTATGTACATGACAATCTTGCTTGATATGATAGTACGCTATTTGGTTTGTCTTTATCTTAACATATGATATATTTTGTGTTGTATTCATTTATATATACATGTTGATAAAGCCTATAGGGTGTTTTCCTGACTACCGGCGTTGTGATAGCAGTCATACTAGTGGGAGCTGGATAGTCAATAGGCACATCCTTAGATGTCCCTGGTTGCAGGAGTATCGAGGCTGAGCATCGATACTCCGGAGTAGACTAGTGTATACATATCTAGACCCTGACGAGGGGCGATGGATTGGTCTCGCAGCCATTGGTGGTGTGCACCTAAGATTGTATACAGATGCTCACTGGGTGTGAGTACACCGGACAGGACTCGCCGAGAACAGACTGGATGGTTTTATACCTAACGTCAGATAGCAGTTCTCAGGTGACAAGTGTGCAGATAGTCTGTTGACTTGAAGTCATTATTTGTCTCGTGTGAGTTCCCACTGTGCTTTGATTATTACCCTACCACGATTCAAAGGATTCGTGCAAACAGGTTTTAGTTAGGCACAGTCCCGAGCCACGTGGAAGCAGTGAGCGACTGTTAGGGATTCGTCTCTCCCGGTATAAGGAGTTGATATCACTGTGGTCGGTTGGTCATTACCATAAGTCCCTGGCCAGGGCTGATTGAGAATTGCTGATGGAATGATCAGTAGATTCTCGGATGGTCTTGAGCCATACCGACACGACTTGTGTAAGTCCATATTGCGACCCCCGGTACTTACGGGGAGGCGGAAACGGTATAAAAAACGAATTTTTATCGCAAGAGGCAACATGGACTAAACTTTGTCGGGATCGTTGTCTAAACTAAAACTAGTTAACAAGCTAAAGAGAGTTAGCTACTATGGAAGATGGTTATACCTAAACTTGAACTCCTTCTTCTTCAAACCTTGTAGAGGTTGATGGTTCTCTTTTCGTCGCCTTCTCCCGTCGAAGATGGATCCACCTCGAAGGTTCGACTTTGGGCTCTTCCTCGATCTTTGAGTGAACTAGGGTTTCCGGCTTGCTAAACCTTCATCCTAGAATGAGTAGAGAGTGATTAGGGTTTGCTTTTCTATCTAAAGAGAATGATTCTCAACACATGAGAAGGTTTCTCTTTTCAAGAGGAAGAAGAAGATGAAATGAGGAGAGAGAGTGAGAATGATAGAATGAGCAATATTTTCTCTTTCTTGCAACCATATTGCAAAAAAGAAAAGAATTATCTAAATGATAATAATTGAAATAAGAATAGTTGATGGTTATTTTAGGAATGACCACTATCATGCTTCTTTAAATGAAGTGTAAGCATGAATCAAGGAGGATCTTCAAAGCATGATGGTGGTCAAAGGTCAACAAGTCAACCAAGGTCAACAAGTCAACAAAAAATCAACCATAACATAATTCTCATTTAATTACTATTATTAATAGATAATATACAAATCCATTAGGGTTTGGAAAAAGATAACTGTCAACTGTGCATACGCACCCGATCCGAAACCCTAATGAAAAACCTCATTCTCCGCCTCAAGCAACTGTGCATACACACCTGCATTCTCGTTCCGAGGAACAAGAATACCAAGAATAAAAAGCAACCCCCAAAACATATACCAGTATCTGGCTCAAACCAGAGCCTGCCAGTATAATCCGTCCGGACTCCAAACGTGCACAAGTGCGCGGATGAGAACGAACCCTGTCGCAAAACCATGCGACCTCCACTCTGTTTTGCCCAGAGGCGAATACCCTCTGTGTGGGACTCTAAAGACTCGACACTACGCTGGCAGTGGGTTTAACCACAGACCGCAAGCGGCACTAGCTGTGCGTAACGGTCCCCAGGTAGATGCCGACAAGAAGGCTGACGAGGTGAAACCCCATCTGAACTCCTACTGAGTCTGAATCGTGACATTCTCCGTACAGTCCGGTCTGTTCGTCTGATACATCGCATGGCGGGCCTAGGGGGCGGTAAAACGTCAGTCCCCCAATAGCGGTACAAGTCGTGTCGGAGTGAAGCCCAAAACACCCTGAGATAACACTGGAAACCTACCAGTATATCTCGCTTGCCCTGGCCAGGGACTACTCGTGTAATGGCTCTCCTAGACACAGCGCGATGTCAACCCCCAATACCGGGAGAGACGAATCCTGTCTAACCGTCACTGCCTCCAAGTGCTTCGGGACTGCACCCAACCACTACCTGTTTGCACGACTCCTTTGAGCCGTGGTAGGGTAGTGATCAAAGTGCAGTGGGAACACACTCGAGGCGAAGTGTCAGTGTCAAGTCAGCGGACTAAGCTGTACTCATGTCACCTGGGAACTGATAACTGACGATAGGTATAATACCAACCTGTCAGTTCCCGACGAGTCCTGTCCAGTGTACTCGTAACCCAACGAGCACCCGTATACTATCTCCAGTACGACGTACTGATGGCTGTGGGACAGACCATCTCCCACACTGGGATGAGAAGCGCATACGCTAGTCTACTCCGGAGTATCGATGCCCTGTCTCGATAGTCCTACGACTAGGGACCTGTATAAGGATGTGCCTATAGATTACCCAGCCCCCACTAGTGTGACTGCCATCACAACGCTGGTAATCAGGCAAAAGATCCTAAGGGCTCCACTAATGCGTATAAGTGATATACTGAAATAAACACAAACACACATTGAAGTAGAAACAAACCAAGTAGCAAACTACTATATTGAGCAAGATTGTTTATACAAGGTGAATATCCCAAGCTTCCATCAAGTAATATACAAACTAGTATGATACAGTAATGGCCTCTAGGGCATATACACTAACAACTTGTACGGTTATTAGGGGTCTGACGTCCACCACCTCCTTAGACCATACATGCGATACTCTTAGACGAACAGACCGGACTGCGCGGATATTGTCACGGATAGGCTCAGTAGGATTTCGGATGGGTTTCCTCATCGGCTTTCTTATCGACAACTACCTGGGGACCGTTACGTACAGCTAGTGCCGCTTGCGGTCTGTGGTTAAACCCACTGCCAGTGTAGTAGTCGAGTCTTTAGAGTCCCACACAGAGATTTCCCAACTCCAGGTGAAATGATATAGAGGTCGTACGGTTTTACGACAAAGGGTTCGGACGCATACGTGTTTAAACGCACGTACGACATTCGGACAGTTTTTACTAGCCGGCTTTGGTTTAAGCCAGATTCTAGTATCGGGTTATTGGATTTATACAGTCTAAAGTTTTTCCGTGTTTTCACGGATCCGAGGGGAGTTCTCATAATTTTCCGGGAAGCTTCTAGAAGGATGGTGACTAAGGGGGTTAAGATGGCATTTTCATTTAATGCAAATTGTGACTCATTTGTGTGATTCACTATGTCATTAATGCATCATTTATTACTTAATGACTCACATAGTGAATCACTAATAGTGAATTAACGAAGCATGGTGAATAATCATTTATATTCATTTATTTGATAATTCATTATGTTTCATATATTCAAGTGAGAAGCTTTTTCATTATCATTATCATCTTCACCTTCTCTCTCCTCAAGCTTACTCTCTTCTTCAAACCCTAATCCTACCACTCATGAGTTGAGTACAAGGATTAGAAAGACTAAACACTCCATAACCTAACTCTATATGACCTAAGTTACTTTGATTAGCAACTAGAGAAACTTAGTTACCTCAAGTTTAGAGGTAAAGCTTGGATTAGGGTTCTCGGGTGGATCGTCAATCAAGGAAAGGAAGCCGAGGAGGACGTGGAGATCCAAGGAGGCCGTAGAGATCGTAAAGACGTAGGACACGAATCATTAGGTATAATCTCTTTGCATAGTAGTTTAGAACTTCTATGATTGTAGTTAATTATCGTTTAGAAAAGATCTTCGGTTAGTCGATATTTGCTTAATAAACAAGATCGTTTTTCAAATTTCCGCCTCCCCGCAACTCGTGGGGTGTTGCACATCGACTTACATTCCATACCCCTCCTGATTGACTTGTTAGTTAGAGCTGTAGTTTTTCTAGTAGATGTTAGGCTAGGCCGATGTCATACCTACTTCAAAAACTAACGAATCGAGAGTATTTTAAAGACAGGCAAAGGGATTTTACGGATATTTTCAAAGGGCGCATCTTTTCTTAAAAACACCATAGCCCTTATTTTCCTAAAAGCCCCGATTCACCTTCTTTCAAATGGCAAAACAGTATGATATAAATATATTGATGTAGATACTGCACTGTTGTGTTTATTATCCATTTGCCGCATATACCTGCTTTCCGCATCGCATTGCATGTTGAAATATGTTTATTGTATATTAAAACCATGCTGTTAGGACACCAGCACCATTATCGATGATGCATATGTTCTACGTACACCTGCTTGCCGGCTCACACACTTCATCATCGATAATTGCCATGTCACTACACTGTAGTACTGTTGCATTCAGGATATGACCCTTGCATGGCATACTCGTATACTTACATATTGTACACTCATACTTGTGCACACATCTATTGTACATTCATACTCGTGTACATACCTATTGTACACCCATACTTACATACATAAGTAATTGCACATACATAGATGATTCTGGCTTGATTAGAGATTTGGGAACCGCGAGATACTCTTTAAAACTGATTCATTTTAAAAGAGAGGTTTCCCTCAATATGTGCATATTACTATTCCATGTTGCATGATATACTGATATGCTTATATTTCTTTTACATGTCGCATACATCATGCTTTTTGATTATACGCATTGAGATATGTTGTTTCCATGATATTTCTGGATTTGGGAACCGTGGGTATTTCAAAAGAGAGTATGTAATTGTTTTAAAAACCCAGTTACACTTGATATGATATTTCAGTGCGTCCACCATGTATTTTCTCGGTTCTGAGAGCGACATGTGAAACCCGATTCGAGGAGGCGGATGAGGCCGATTGCGAGTACATGGCGGACCCGGTATGGTACCCCGGGGTAAGAACAGATCGCTGTGTAGTAGACGGTGAACCTGGCAGAGGGACTACTACCTACCGGTGATAGTATTTGGGCTCGGCGGATATCCGGAGGATACCGACCGGAGTCGAGAGATGATATGGGCCGATCCGGACTGACGGAGCCCGTGGGCCGATCCGGACTGATGGAGCCCGATATATGAGGATTTACGTGCCGATGCTGGACACAGCTTTCATGATGTTTTCGAGTGTCGATGCTGGACACTCCGGTTCCTTGATTTTGATGTGTCGCGAGGGACACATGTTGATTATATCCTCATACTTCCATGCATATGCTTTATGGTATTTACATGCATGATGTTTATTGTCATTGAGTGACACGTGGACGAGATCCACATACATACAGACATTGATTACATAGTTGGATGATATCCACATACTTATAGACTTCATGATATAGTCTACGTTGATCATACCTCATATTTATGATATGTTATTACCTGAGGCACTGGCACGAGCACTTGGTACTACACTTATGTATAGATGTTTACCTTGCCACCTTATCATGCTTCAGACTTATTCATTTGAGGTTTATATATATATATATATCTAATCGTATTGACCTAGGATTGTGCCATACATACAATTTCTGTTCTGTGACGTTTTCTATTCACGAGTTGGCAACTCACCCCGTTGTGCCACAGTTTCTTGCAGGTTTTGCCGTACAGGTTTCTGTAGGGTTGCTAGGCACTACCACAATGGTCTACGAGGCATCAACCATGCCCGATTATAAAATTCGCCGTGCCGAACAACCCGAAACCGGATCTTTAAACTAGGGTTTAGGCGAAAACTAACATGTTAAACACTTTAACACTAAGTGAGAGAGATTACAACCTTTGTAGATCCGGTCCTTCACTTCTAAAGCTCCGTGTTGAAGTCCCTTCGCTGCGATCATCGTGTTCCGGACTCTCGAGAGGTTCCACGAAGAGAAAGATGCAGTCTTGCTTCCGATCTTCGATACAAAGATGATCTACCTTGAAGTATCGTTAACACAAGCTAACACTCATAATATGAAGTGAACACCCTCATCTAAATGGCAAGGATAGATGAGGATGATGAAGTTGGATTTTTGCTCTCATTTGTTTTCTATTTCTCACTCATTTTCCATCACTTAGAAAAAGCTAGAAAGCTTTTTTCATGAAAAGAGAAGGAAGAAGAAGATGGAATCCTTTTGTGATGAATAATGAATAACTCATATGTGAGGTTAGAAATGCAACCATAGTTAAGAATGAAACTTTAACCCTTGTAGAGAAACAACCATGGTCAAGGGTTTGGGTTTAGTTAAGCAAATATCTTCACAAAATATCTTACACAAAACAAAATAAAAAACCTTCTAGAAACTTCTAGAATAGCTTAACCCTAATCAAACCCTAATCATGTTTAATCTCTACTAATCATGTTGAATTAATAACCAAATCATGTTACAATATTATATATCACATATATAATATTTATTGTAACAAAATAAAATAATACAATTAACATATATCGCATATATATCAATGTATTACCCGAGTGAGAAAAAGAATCTTTTAGTGAGTTAATATTAGTTATTGTAATTTAATATATCATATATATTATTATACATTAAATTATCGAATCAACACTTGATCCGACAATCCGGTTATATCGCATATAACCGACTAATATTTATCCGTACCGATTCATCGAATCAACACTTGATCCGATGACCCGGCTGATATCAAATATCGTGAGAATAGAATACGGTATCTCATATCGTATTATCCTCGGTCCCGCACATATCACATACGTGCCTCTACTCCATTTTGCCTGAGTCAAGAAACCTCTGTGTAGGACTCTAAAGAATCGTCAATACGCCGGCAGTAGGTGATGATCATATTAAACACCCACAAGCTGCAAGCTGTCAGCTAAACGTAACAGCCACCCAGGTATTGAGCGCTCAGAAGATCAACAAGTAAGCATGTACATTCTCCTGTGAATCCAAACAGCAACACTCCCGTACAGTCCGGTCTCGTCGTCTGATATGTTGCAAATCTCGCCTAGGGGTGGTAAACGTCAGACCCCAGTAGCTTGATAAGTCGTGTCGATATGAGGTCTATGACAGTTCGAGAAACTACTGATAACACTTACCAGTAAATCTCAGCAACCCTGGCCAGGGATTTCCAGTTATAGCCAATCGAACACAGCACAACATCAACTTCCTATACCGGGAGAGACGAATCCCCTCCTATCGTTCATTGCCTCCATGTAATTCGGGACTGTACCCAAAAGCCACCTTTTTGCACGCCCTCTTGGACGTGGTATGATAGAAATCAAAGTATAGTGGGAATCATACAAGACTCTATGACGATCTCGGGTCAACAGACTACTCTGTAACAGTGTCACCGGAGAACTGCCATCTGACGTAAGGTATAATACCATCTGGGAGTTCTCAGCGAGTCCGTCCAGTGTACCCAGTCTCCAATGAGCACCCGTACACCATCCTTGATGTCAAACACCGATGGATATGGGACCATCCATCGCCCATCATATAGGTCAAGATGCGTATATACTAGTCTACCCTGGTGTATCGATGCCCTGTCTCAATACACCCTCGACTAGGAACTATTATAGGATGTACTCGTCGACTACCGTGGCCCCACTAGTATGATCTCATCATAGTCCCAGTAGTCGAGTACGTATCCTAAGGGCTTATCAACATGTAACATAGAGACAATCAGAGTACATATTAAGATAAAGTACAACCAGATAACATACTATCATGTCGAGCAAGAAAGTCCTCCCTATATATGTCCTAGCATCCACTACAATATACATCGTATGTTTAGTAATGGCCTCTAGGGCATACATATAACTAACAATCTCCCACTTGCACTAGGGCCATCTGTTGTGGTATCACATACCCAACAATTAGCTGTGGTTGAAGTATCTCATATTCAACCATCCCATAAAAGTCTCTACAGGGAAAAAAGGCCTTTGTGAGTGGATCCTCGCTATTGTCCTCTGTGTCTACTCTCCTAACCTTGATCTCCCTGGAGATCAACCATCTCCATGATCAGGTGATACCGTCTAAGAATTATATCTGGATTTCTGATGGGATGGGGGTTTCTTGGCAAAAGCCACAACTCCATTGTCACACAATGGTAGGAACGAAGTTCATCTCATGAACTTATATGTATCCAGACTGCCTCTTTGGTAGCATCTTTGGTAACGATGTATCTTGCCTTTAATCGTCTAGTAAGTCATGGTATCTAGCTTGGAACTCTTCCAACATACCGTCCCTCCACTGAGGGTAAAGACAATGCCTGCGACTGACAATCAGTCGTCCTTATCACACTGGAACCATTCCAGTGATTCTCCCCAGGATCGATTGATACCATCTCACTACAAATATTGAGAATCCTAACATCCAATTAGATCTATCTCATAGATCCAAAAACACAGGATTTAGGAGGTATCACTTTGATCCTATATGGAGAATCTTTGTGATAAGCGGAGATTGACCGAGCGTAGCATAGGAAACTCCTTCCCTATCAAGAGTATGTCATCCACGTACTCTACGAGGATCACCACCATACTCCCTACTACCTTTTTGTATATAAAAGGTTCATCTACCATTTTGATGAAGTCAAACTCTTTGACTACCACATCAAAACAGATGTTCCAATTCCGCGATGCCTGTTTTATCATATAAAATATCTTGTACACGTTTCCGCTGCTCCCACTGTCTACGAAGCCCTCTGGCTATGTACTTATAGACGTTCTCTTCTAAAACATCATTTAGAAAAGCAGTCATGACACCCAACCCCAGATATCGTAGTCATGGTATGTAGCCGTGGCAAGTAGGATCTGGATGGACTTAAGCATAGCTTTGAAAGTCTCAACTTTTCCATGTACAACTAGTAATCTTCTCAAGATATACTTGCTCCTGATGGGGATTTAACCTTTCAGATAAAGCAACCAAAGTCCATACTTTGTTGGTGTATAAGGATTCCATTTCAGATCGATAAGCATCCAGCCATTCTTACAGAGTCCTACTCCTGATGGCCAGCTCGAAACTAGTTGGGTCATCATCTCATGATGCAATCCTCGCTCCCACTGTCATAGAGAAACCGAAGTATCTCTCAGGTGGGTGAGGAACCCTACTAGATCGGCGGAGAGGCTGAGGTTCGTTGGAAACTATTGAATCCTTTGGTTCTACCAAATCATCAGCTGCAGTTTGTATAGCTGGAACATTTCCAGTTCTACATAACAGACCTTGCCTCGAGCTTGTCCGGATTTTGCTTTTAGACATAGGCCGGACAACCCCAAATCTTAACAAACTTAAGATATGGGCTCTTCCCTTTCCATATCACATATGAAGTGGTAGGCAACTGATTTGATTTGAACCCTATTCAATAGGTATGCATCTTCTCAACTGCATAACTCCCAAAAGGAAATAGGAAACTCAGTAGTACTCATCATAGAGCACACCATATCACATAGGGTGCTATTGCTCCGCCCCGATACCCCGATGTGCTGTGGTGTATACGGAGGAGTAATGCTGAGAGAGAATCTTATTCTCCTTTAGAATAATCCAAGAATTCCGTGCTCAAGTATTCTCCTCCTTGATCTCATCAAAGGACATAATACTTATACCCGTTTTTGGTTCTCTACTTCTAACTTACATTCTGTGAATATCTCAAAATGTTCGGACTTGTGTTTCAACAGGAACATATGTCTGAATCTTGAGAGATCATCAGAGAATGTAATGAAGTACAAAGAACCGGTCTTGGCATGTGTAGACAGGAGACTTTCATACATCAGCATGTATCAATCCCAAGAGTTCACTAGCTCTTTCTCTGTTTCAAGTAAACAGAGCTATGGTCATCTTATCTTTGTGACATGACCGGCAAGTTTCACAAGACGTAAATTCAACCAGATTAAAATATGGATATAAATGTAACTTAGCTAGTCGGGTGGCATTGATATGACCTAGTCTATAATGCCTCAAGAAGGATTCGTTCATTTCTGAATTCTTCCTCTTGTGTGTGTTCTGTATACTAAGAACTGCAGTTTGATTTAGAACGTCTATGCTTTTAGATAACGTGCCTGAACCGATCAACTCTTGATATAGGAAATGTTCAAAACATTATCCAGCAATACAAAATTATATCCATTCTTTACCAATAAAGAAACTGATATGATGTTGTATATCAGGTTCGGTATCTAATAACATTCGTTCAGAATCAATGTATTCTGGTAATACAGGGTGATAGTGACCAACAGACTTGGCTGCAACACTTGCACCTTTTTCTATCTCATGAAACTTATCACCCGTTCTCAGTTCTCTACCTATCAGTAGCCCATGCAACAGATTACATATGCGGGATCCTGATCCGGTATCTCATACCCAGGACGTAAAGGATACTGAGAAATAGTTCTCTGTAATGAACACACCCGAAGATGATGCATCAACATGCACTTTCTTCGTTTGGACGGCATGGGAAATCTGGTATTCCCCAATTTCCTGCTCTGTCTTATAACAATTATAAGTTGGAGCGGGACCAACGTTCCCCAGCTCAGTATAACAAGCTGGTTCGGTCAATACATCCGTTTTATTATCTTGATTAAGGCGTGATATGGTCGCTACCTGGAGAGAGAGAGAAGAAAACACTCAGCGTATGCTCTTGCAAGATTAGATTGATTATCTAATATATCTAATCAGGATGTCTCCCACTGTTTTAATCAAATCTTCCTTCAAACCCTAAAAGGAAAGACTAGCCAGGATTAATTACACGCTACAAGTTCGCCAATCTTTCAGCCAGGCCAGTGTCGGTACTTTGAGGGAGGTCTCCCGTGCTTTCGCACGAACCTAATTAAAGTAAACCTCGTTTTCCCAGAGGCGTAACCCCGTTAACACCTTTCTAGACACCTACTTGATCGGCTAATTGTAATGTGTAAAACTCTCCCAGGAGTAACTCTTACTCGCAGCGGGTATCGGATCCAACTATCTTATAGAAGGTATGCAATCTCATTGCAAATTTCAACACTTGAAATTCCCAATAATATTTTGCCCCTACCGTCCTATGACCTTGACGAATGCCAAACCACCCACAGTCCGCTAGCCAAGTTCAACCCGTACATTTCTTGATTGAATTAAACCCACCCGCACGACCCTTGACGAATGCCAAACAACGCCGTACGAATACCCTAATTCAACCGCATCGTATGCTAGAAGATAAGCACTAGTTAGCTACCGTACACTACGCCTTGACGAATGCCAAACTACCGCAGCACGAATACTAAGTAGTACTTATCTGAAATGACGGAGGGCTACGACGGGTTTTTAAGAAAATCCTTTGCGTAATGAACTTGATATCGTTGTAGAATCGAGTGATTTTAAATGGAGTGTTTTTTAGGCTTTTCTAGTTTTGCTAAAGGGGTCACTCCCGGTGAAGGGATCGTCGGCCCTTTCCTCATCGAATAAGGTGCAGGATATATCATATATACCGCTGTGCAAAGCAAGAACTATAGAAGCAATCAAAAGACAAACCGAGTTTGTAGCATCTGCTAGTTTCACTAAAGAGGTCACTCCCGGTGAAGGGATCTCGGCTCTTTCCTTATCGAATAAGGTGCTGGATGTTCTACAAGGAACACCGCTATGCAAAGCAAGAACTAGAGCTACCTGTTTTTGAGACAAGTTACTACAACATCTTTAGGTTTCTTTTAGTTTCATTAATCTCATTAATGAAGTCCCATTTTATTATGCTTCACAAGCATCTCTTTTGAAACGAAATCTGCAATATAACATATATCTCATATATATAATATAAACATTCGTCTCAGGCAGTAATATGATCTCATCACAGAACATTGCAGCAGAAGAACATATGAAATATTGGATATACTAGGACGTCCATGTTTTCAATACGAGCCTGTATAAAACACGGATTCCACGTTCGCGATGAATAGACAAACCCACATACCTAGACCCCTACGAGAGCGGCAAGAAACACTGCCAATTCTAGGGTTAGGAGACCCGGTCTCGACTCCTCGAGATGGTCTCCCACTGGACCCCAGAACCCGGTTACGTGTGCTCCCCGCCTTAGGTCTACCTAATGCGGAAAAGTAAATAATATACAATGGTGACATCATCCTTAGCCTGGAAGTGCCCTAATAAAAGAATATTACATACAAATGAATTTTACATGAATAAAAAAAGAAAAACTCTCATCTCACATAAAACCCCCGGCTATTCAAACGCGACGATCCAATAAAACATATCACAGCAACACATAATATCTCATATCATCAACGTAAGCAAGTATGCGTATCCCGATTGTCTTTGATGTATAGCAACGAAGACCGGAAATACAACTACATACTACACTTACGGTCACAGAAAAGAAAGTGTAAAACTACAACAGTTAGAATCCGCAACCGCCTTAGACATCGCATGCCTAACCAAACGAATTCCTTAGACATCGCATGCCTAACAATTATAAACCCCGCATTTTAGTCTCTTTATCGAAAACTCTTTTCAATATCAAGTCGGGCAATTCAATAAGATTCCCGACATCCTGATCGAATACTCGTCGCAAACTTTAGTAGACGGCCGCACCCCTAATACCGTCGACAAAGTGCACTAAGGTGGAACACCGCTGCCGTAAGCACCCGAATGGATGCTTTTGACGACGGGGTTCTCCTACAGTCACTTGGTCGGGGCTATGGGGCGTGGTTGTCTGTTAAGTTTACCCGGCGAGTATCCGTGTACGCTACATGATTGCAACAGACTTTTGATCGCATCAAAATTCCGTGGCAACCGATCATCTGAGACTAAACTGCTGTGTTTATAATATTCAAATTAGTTATCTCATAACTTGTTGTGGATTCCAAATATTGTATCACAATCCAGATAAATAGACAATGTTAAACTTTCCGATCGAATAATCAAACATCCAAGATTTCCCCAATATATCTCAACACTTGAAATCAGTTTTAAAACATCCATCACATGCCACAGTACCAATGGTCCAGCCGTAGAAGGGTCAAGCCAACGCCTCACATGTGGCACGCCGTACTGCCCCAAATCCTAAGGTTTAGAGGCAGTTCAAGACGGTCACATAATCGAGTTAAGGTTTGTGTTCTTCTAGAGGGTCCACTGTGTTACTTGCAGGACTTAGAACATTCTTAAACACGAGAAAAAAATCCAACTTTTGAAAAATTTTCCGACTGGGAAAAAGTGAGTTATTAATATCCGTTCAAACTTTTTAACAGTTTCTAAAATTATCCGGACAAAACTAAACAAAGTTAAATTATCTGATCGAATCAACGAGTCCCCAATACAACCCTAGAAAACTCAACACTTGAGTAGAATTAAAAAATTCCCGGAAAAAATTGCCAAGAAAGGACCTAAGAATAAATAAGTGAAATTACAGGGACTAAGTCCAAATTTTGGCCGCGGAACCGCCGCCAAACCCATGGTTTGGCCGCGGTTCCGCTGTCAAAATATTGAGTTAGTGGACCGTACATCACAGTAGTTCTTAGTTTTTCCTGCTTGTTTTTCTGAGCATTTTTAATTCAGAAAAAAAATCAAATTTTTGAAAAATGTATAGAGAAGGGTTCGTGTCGGGGTATTCGGGTTCGATCGGACTTTAAACTTTGTCCGGACTTCGCCTAAAGCTCTAGCTAGGCTCTGATACTACTGTAGGGTTGCTAGGCACTGCCACAAGGGTCTACGAGGCATCAACCATGCCCGATTATAAAATTAGCCGTGCCGAACAACCCGAAGCCGGATCTTTAAACTAGGGTTTAGGCGAAAACTAACATGTTAAACACTTTACACTAAGTGAGAGATATTACAACCTTTGTAGATCCGGTCCTTCACTTCTAAAGCTCCGTGTTGAAGTCCCTTCGCTGCGATCATCATGTTCCGGACTCTCGAGAGGTTCCACGAAGAGAAAGATGCAGTCTTGCTTCCGATCTTCGATACAAAGATGATCTACCTTGAAGTTTCGTTAACACAAGCTAACACTCATAATATGAAGTGAACACCCTCATCTAAATGGCAAGGATAGATGAGGATGATGAAGTAGGATGTTTGCTCTCATTTGTTTTCTATTTCTCACTCATTTTCCATCACTTAGAAAAAGCTAGAAAGCTTTTTTCATGAAAAGAGAAGGAAGAAGAAGATGGAATCCTTTTGTGATGAATAATGAATAACTCATATGTGAGGTTAGAAATGCAACCATAGTTAAGAATGAAACGTTAACCCTTGTAGAGAAACAACCATGGTCAAGGGTTTGGGTTTGGTTAAGCAAATATCTTCACAAAATATCTTACACAAAACAAAATAAAAAACCTTCTAGAAACTTCTAGAATAGCTTAACCCTAATCAAACCCTAACCATGTTTAATCTCTACTAATCATGTTGCATTAATAACCAAATCATGTTACAATATTATATATCACATATATAATATTTATTGTAACAAAATAAAATAATACAATTAACATATATCGCATATATATCAATATATTACCCGAGTGAGAAAAAGAATCTTTTAGTGAGTTAATATTAGTTAATGTAATTTAATATATCATATATATTATTATACATTAAATTATCGAATCAACACTTGATCCGACAATCCGGCTATATCGCTTATAACCGACTAATATTTATCCGCACCGATTCATCGAATCAACACTTGATCCGATGACCCGGCTGATATCAAATATCGCGAGAATAGAATACGGTATCTCATATCGTATTATCCTCGGTCCCGCACATATCACATACATGCCCCTGCTCCATTTTGCCTGAGTCAAGAAACCTCTGTGTAGGACTCTAAAGAATCGTCAATACGCCGGCGGTAGGTGATGATCAAATCAAACACCCACAATCTGCAAGCGGTCAGCTAAACGTAACAGCCATCCAGGTATTGAGCGCTCAGAAGATCAACAAGCAAGCCTGTACATTCTCCATTGAATCCAAACAGTAACACTCCCGTACAGTCCGGTCTCGTCGTCTGATATGTTGCATATCTCGCCTAAGGGTGGTAAACGTCAGACCCCAGTAGCTTGATAAGTCGTGTCGATATGAGGTCTATAACAATTCGAGAAACTACTGATAACACATACCAGTAAATCTCAGCAACCCTGGCCAAGAATTTCCGGTTATAACCAATCGAACACAGCACAACATCAACTCCCTATACCGGGAGAGACGAATCCCCTCCTATCGCTCATTGCCTCCATGTGATTCGGGACTGTACCCAAAAGCCACCTTTTTGCACACCCTCTTGGACGTGGTATGATGGAAATCAAAGCATAGTGGGAATCACACAAGACTCTATGACGATCTCGGGTCAACAGACTACTCTGTAACAGTGTCACCGGAGAACTGCCATCTGACGTAAGGTATAATACCATCTGGGAGTTCTCGGAGAGTCCGTCCAGTGTACCCAGTCTCCACTGAGCACCCGTACACCATCCTTGATATCAAACACCGATGGATATGGGATCATCCATCGCCCATCATATGGGTCAAGATGCGTATACGCTAGTCTACTCTTATGTATCGATGCCCTGTCTCGATACACCCTCGACTAGGAACTGTTATAGGATGTACTCGTCGACTACCATGGCCCCACTAGTATGATCTCATCATAGTCCCAGTAGTCGAGTACGTATCCTAAGGGCTTTATCAACATGTAACATAGAGACAATCAGAGTACATGTTAAGATAAAGTACAACCAGATAGCATACTATCATGTCGAGCAAGAAAGTCCTCCCTATATATGTCCTAGCATCCACTACAATATACATCGTATGTACAGTAATGGCCTCTAGGGCATACATATAACTAACAGTTTCATTGCGGCTTTTCTGGCACACTGCTTCCCTTACGGGTGACTTGCTTTGGTAGGTGGATTCTTTTGCATCAGAACCACCATTGTATATGTATTATTCAGTTGTATCTAAAAATTCCATCAACCAAACTTGTATATTGTTTCTGACTTAGAAAACCAGTTGTGTATTATTTCGACCTTAGAGTCGCGCGTTGTAGTATTATGGTTTTCAAGCTGATTTGAGTTTTCCTTTGAGTTTTGATCCTCGCCCTTTGGCGTTGTATATTATATTGCTTGCGTGGTTGTGACCGTCGATTGACGAAGAGCTAGCTCCCGCTTGGGGATGCCTTTTTATTGTGCATATATATATTATTCATGTTGTACCCTGTTCGGGGCCAGTATTTACAAAGGAAACTCTGCCGAAATTTTCAGAAAAGATATTTGAGGATTTAAAAATGCATGTTCGGCTTACTTATTTTAAAACCTTGTTTTTAAACATGTTTTCTTACTTCTTAAAACTAGTTTTCCTTATTTACTCCTTAAAATGATTTTAAATTTCTGGGCTTTTGGCTTACTTGAATTAGATGGGGTCCTATAGACTTCATATGATTCAAGTGCCAGTCACGTGCTATTTCGGGTCGTGACATATATCTATTGTCGGATAGCAGTTCTCAGGTGACACTGGTACAGGTTAGTCTGTAGACCCAAGATCGTCATAGAGTCTTGTGTGTCCTCCCACTGTACTTTGATCTCCACCCTACCACGGCTCTACTGAGTCGTGCAAACAGGGGGACTTTGGGTACCGTCCCGAGGCACATGGAGGCAATGAGCCATAGGAGGGATTTTGTCTCTCCCGATATTGGGAGTTGATGTTGTGCTATGCTCGATTGGATATAACATGAAGTCCTTGGCTAGGGCTGCTGAGATTTACTGATAAGTGTTATCAGTAGTTTCTTGATCTGTTATGAGCCATACACCAGCATGACTTATTGAGTTATTGGGGTCAACGATACCATCCCTAGACTCGATATGCGACATATCTAACGAGGAGACCGGACTGTACGCTAAGTGTTGCTAGATGGCTTGACGGGAGTTTTGACAGCTTTGCTGGTTTTTCTTTTGATTGCTCAATACCCGGTGGTCGTTACGTTTAGCTGACCACTTGCGGCTTGTGGGTGTTTGATATGATCATCACCTACTGCCGGCGTATTGATGAGTCTTAGAGTCCCACACAGGAGTTCTCTAGCCCGGGCGAAACGATGTGGTGTGCATATGAGATATGGGCGGGGACCCGATTGAATACGACTATGTGATACCGTATGTTAATCGGGCGTTTTTCTATTAGTCGGGTCGTATATGATATGACCGGATTGTTAAATCAATTGTTGATTTAACATTTGACTTTTAGTTTTATTTTTTATTCAAACCCTTTTTCTTAAAGAAGATGTATGCATGCATGTATGCACATGTTGATGTGTATGGACACATACATGCATAGTGTCATGGTTGATGATACATCATTGGTGGCAATACAAGACTTACATAGTTCAATATATATATGTGTGTGTGTGTGTGTGTATAATAAAAGGCAAATGGAAATTTAAATCATTATTGGTTTTTTCTACACACTTCTTTGCTTTGACCTTGGTTAAACCCTTGGTTTAGTTTCCATTTGGTCTTTAACCCAAATAGAAAAATATCTAGATATTATTTGAACCATGGTTTAAATGAGAGATAAATATATATATATATATATATATACACTATATTTTCTATTTTTCATTTAAGCTTTATCATTATCATTTAGACAAAATCTTTTGACATCGTCTTCTTCTTCCTCCAAGCTCTCTTGAGTTTTCCATAGAGTGAGAGAATAAAAAAGAAAGGGTTTTGATTAAAGAAAACACACCACCTCATCATTCTACTCTAATCTAGTCAATTAGTTTAGAGTGTTTGGCTTCATCATCTTCTTTGATCAAGTGAAGCTAGGAGCTTGGACGAAGTGGACTTCGGGTGGATCATCGTGGACAAAGGAGCTTACTAGTAAGCCTTTCCAAACTCTCAACGATACTAGGAGTAACAACAAGAGGACTACAAAGGTTGTATTCCTTTCACTTAGTGATTAAATGTTCTTTGTATGAGATACTAGTGTTGTTGCCCTAAATTTCTAGTCAATGATTCATGGATAGTTTGCTTAGCACCTCTTTAAATTTTAAAGTGGCATGTGTGATGCTTCCATACTCTTAAGTAGGTGCTAGGGAAACCCAACGGTACACACCCTTGATTTTGGCCAACAAGGTGGCACGACTGTCCTAAACCAATGCATCTATCTATACTACGGATAAGCAGCACACACTACCATTCACGATGCCTTGACTTTGGCCAACAAACACCGCATGAATACTATATGCTACTTATCCGAAACGACGGAGGGCTAAGCTGGTTTTTGGCGGAAAACCTATAACTTAATGAACTTGATATCATTGAAGGAACTCAAGCAGTTTTGAAAAGGAGTGGTTTAGGCTCTGCAATTTTAAAACGAGTGGTTTTGTAAAAAACTGATGGTTTTGAAGAAAACCGATTAGTTTATAGTCACGTAAACTTTTACCAAAGAGGTCACTCCCTGTGAAGGGATCTAGGCTCTTTCCTCATCGAATGAGGTGTAGAATATTCCTGACTGAATACCTCGATGTAAAGCAAAGGAAATGACTATCGTTTTCAAAATTTGGTTCTATCATTTAGGTTTGTTTTCCTTGTATTAATCATAACTAATGCAGTCCCATCAATTAATCATATAATGCCAAAAGAAACGAAAATAGGCACGCACATATATGTCATCAGCATTCTCCATAGGGTCCCGGGTCTTCACCGTAAGGTTATTTAACTTACGGTAGGGCGAAGACAGGACTAGTGCGGATGCAAAACATATATAGCGTCTACTAAATATACATCATATTTATAAACATTCGTCTCACACATGATATCAAGTAACATCACAGAAACATCACAGCAGAAGAAAACACAATTGGAAATGCGGATAATCTAGGAAAAGCACATTTCAATGGAGCCAAATATGAAATGCAATTTTCCAGTCGTGTGAATAGCCCGTAGTATTAGACCCTAGACCCTATGAGTGCGGCAAGCCACCCGCCAATCCCAGAAGCGAGGCAACCCCAATCAACGAAGTGAATGGGCCACCCAGCACTTCCAAAATCCGGTGACTTGGGCACCCCTCTCCGGGTCAATCCTATACCCCCTACGAGTGCGGCGAATAGCCCGCTAATTCTAGAGTAAGGTACCCCGGACTCAACGTCGTAAGATGGAGGCCCGTTGCCTTCTAGAACCCGGCTACTCGAGCACTCTACAGCGGAGCAATCATAGAGCATGTAATGAAAACCTGAATATACAATGGTGACTACGTCTGCAACCAGGACGCGCCCAAAAGAATAATACAAGCCACAATGACAGCAGTCCACATGTCGGACGCTCGCCACACAATATGAATATACATTACAACACAGAGAATTACATCTAATACTACATACTCCGGGCTATCCGTCGCGACAAATCCAACACAACCATAATCAACAAGCAATATCCATCACAGAACATGCAAACTTGCGAGTATCAATTCTGTAACCCCGTCTAATTATATGTATAGAAATTAGACAATGTTTAACCAAACGTTATCATACATGCAACAATCACAAAGCCTATGACAATCGAATACCGCACACTAATAGCTAAAGGTTCAATCTTCCAAAACACTGAAAATCAAGTGTGGTAAAAACAGACAAAAATTCCACGCTAAAACCCACTCCGGGAGTCCGAAATGAGCTCGGATTGAGCCAAAACTTCGTGGAGGGCCCCGACACAAAATTAACTTCGACTTAAAGGCACCTAAGGGGTACCCACCTGATCATCACTAAAAACTGCATTTTAATACCGTTCATTCGTTATCTTTTTTGTCATATATCGGTGCTATTAATCAGTGTTCACTCTGTAATTATAGTTTATAGGTATTCGTGATAAAATACTGGAAACACATTCAAAATCACGGATATATCATCTGTGAGCCGACATTGCAGCTGGAACTGAAAACCGACCGATATCCCAAGAGTTCGTTTGCAATAAATTGATGTGTACACACATTTTGTATAAATAGTCCAACACAAGGCAAGTGTACACACCAAACTCTTGGGCTAGGACCATGTGGGGGCAGCCATGGCATGATGGCTTAAGCAAGTGGGCATGTGTTGGTGTGATGTGCATTAATGGGCATTGAATGCATAAAGATATGATGTGATTTGAAGCATCTCATTTCCCTCCAATTCTCTGCATACAAACCAGGTGAAATAAGACCAAGCAAACAGCATCAGAGGCTTATTGGAGTGCACACAATCCCACACACCCAATACGAGCCCCTCTCCTCGGATTTGACCCGGTGACCATCCCCTAAAAACCGGCGACGCCGGCCCCACATCCTCCTGTGGGCCCCATCTTTCTCCAGTGCCTTCCCTTCTGCCACTTAGGATTATTTTTATTTTTTATTTATTTATCTTTTGAGCCTATAAATACAGATCATTGGGCAAAGGAAGGAGGCTAACCATGTATATACAATTTCATAATTTTGTTTTGCTTTGTTTTTGTTTAGCTTGAGGGTGAGTGTGCTTCATCTTAGTTTCTTCTTCTTCTTCCCTCTTGAAGCTCTCTTTGGAGAGCTTCATTCAGGAGGTTGAACAAGTCACCAAAGTTTGTATCTTGTTCTCAAGTGATCAATACATTGTTGTTTCTTTATTTGCTTGCTTTCTTTTCTTGCTTTCTTTTTATTACCATGCTTAACTAATTCTTTATTTTGGTTGTGGTGTGTTGAGGAAGTGAGATGAAAGGCTTTGCCTCCTCCACCTCTTGATTATGTTTAATATGCTTAAAATCCATTTTTTGTTAAGGTTGCTAAGCTAGGATATGGTATGTTGTGATAAAGAGCTTGACAAACTCTTTGTTTCATATACTATATACCTTCACAAACCCTTAGCAAACTCAACACCAATATCTTTTGCTCTCACTAACCTTTTTGTGTTTTCATTGTTGTGGTATGCTTGCAAAACCTTGTGTTTAGTGTTGATACCCCAAGCGCGGACATACAAACGGTAAGTGACCAAAACGGACTCGTTTCGTGCTTTGCGGCGAATATCGGACTTTGACGGTTTGTGCTCCGCAACCGCGTTGACAAGTCGTGCTCCATGCCGAGATCAAGGTAAGGTCGGACAACTCATAACCAAGGGAGCGTAGAGGTAAACGTCGCGATTCAAGCTTCCGAACCAAGCCACAACCATTCTTTCCTTACACTTGTTTTCTTGCTTTTCTTGTTTTCATTCTTTTCTAATTATTTGTGACAACCAACCAATTCATTAATTTATTAACCTTAAACAATGATACCTAATACTCAATTCCCTGCGGATCGACCCGTGCTTGCCGGCTCGCTACAACGCGCCGTGCACTTGGTGTTATAAATAGTAAAATGAGAACGATTTCGTGCGCACATCCCGTTTCCTAAAAACCATATCTCATATTTCCATAACATACGCGTTTGCGTGCGCGGGAGGATTCCTAACAAGTTTTTGGCGCCGTTGCCAGGGAGTTGTAGTTATTAGATATTGTTATTTTTGGTTCTACTAACTAAACTAACTTCTAATTCATTTTTTCAAAAAACTAACAAAATACGAATTTTTGGGGCTTCACTCAATTTGTTCTCTGTTGATATACCTGCTATCACTCTGCAATTCAATTTAAAAATCAAGTAAAACCATTAGAACACTAATATAGTCTAAAGATTTCGCCAAAATTCCCTGCACCTAACCCTCTGAAAAATCCGGCGACAAGGGGAAAAAATCCGGCGTCGCCGACTATTTTGAGGAGTTTGTGGTTTTTTCTTTTTTGGTGATCTCTAGTTCTGTGTTTTGGATCTTTTGGTTTTGTTTGATTTTTCTAATTTTGAGTGTGCAGGAATTGGGGCATTCGTATCGCTTTTGACACTAAATATCGTATTTTCCGACATTTTAGGTTTTTCGCAGAATTATGACCAGCGATCGTGCGGAGCGAGGTTCAATTGCAATTTCAAGACATTGGGGAAGATTAGTGCCAAAGATCCGGGTAGTTTGACCCGCGCAAGCGAACATTCAACGACTCAGATCACTTTCAAAGGGTTTTCTTAAACCAAATCCATTTGGTACGTATTTCCTAACACCTCCTCTCGAATCCGACGCAATCCAATTCTCTATCTTTTGCAGGATTCTTTGCATAATTTTGCCGCTAATTGCAAAGAGAACTAACCGTATTTGTTGCAGCGCATAATACTTAATTGAAAAAGAATTAATTTAAATTGCTTGACTTCTTGAATTCTTTTATTTGATTGTGCATTGCATCTTAATACGGAATTAAGGGCATAAATGACCAAACAAGATACGGTAAAGGATTTCATCACCTTTTCTCTGTAGCCCACAAATCACAAAACTGCATTCTTGCATACCCTCAGTAAATTAAAATCAATTAGATTTTTTACTTTAAGGATTTCGCGCTCATTAGGAGAAGTTAACTGTGTTTAGAACTTTGCTTAACGGTATATTGTTCACGGGGTGTCTAGGTAAGCGTTCAAGAGAAAGGGTTATTTAATTAAGGAACTTCGCGAAATCGTTGTAAAACCTCCCCTTCTCTCTTGCACTTACTTGGCTTCGTGATCTGTATATCTTGAGCCTATTTCTCGACACAGTTTTACTTCATCAATCAGGTTCTTGAGCAGGTCTAGTTGACTTAGAATACCGTAGACTGCTAAGGGTGTGATATTCTTTGTTTTTATGATTTTTGTGAATTCTTGTTAAAATGGGTGACACGCAATTCAATTCAATTTTTCACGATTCCTATTCTTTTGTTTATACTCAATCCCAAATTATTTGTTCAAATTGCCAAAATTCTTCCCACATTCATGATGATTGTCCTTTCCTAGGGGGTGACCAACCGTTCCAAATTCTTGACGGTTGATTGAATAGATTTTCCGTTGTGTATGTAGAAAATAGAATAGAAATCACAACCAAAAATATTTTGACCGCAATCAATAACGGTGTCGATTGTAGATTGTTAGCGAGTGCGGATCGTCCACAGGGACAGTGTAATCGTTCGTCTTTTGACTTAGATGAGTCGAAACATTAATGAAAAGAAAACAAAACAATTCATGATTTATAGTTGAAGTTCAAGAATTAGAAAAATCTAGATCTAATAACAAGAAAAAGATAGAATCAAGAATTGATAGTTTGTTGATTTTTTTTCAAACCAAATATCAAGAATCGAAATGAGGCTCGTAGGAATCGATCGGATCTATAGATGTGATGTAATCTTACAATTACGTATTCTTATCCTTCGATGAATTGATACTAGATCGATGATGATCGATCGAGAATTAGGGATTTCTTATGAAACTAGGGTTTCATCTTATCCCTTATTCTTTCGTCGATATCATTCACATTCTAGCCTCTAGTAAATTCAAGAAACGATCGTAGATCCCTAATTTCGAGCGATCACAATCAAGAAAGCATCGCAACGAAACTAGGTCATCGATTCTTGAACTTGCTAGGGTTTACAAAGCTCGTAGGACTTAAAAATCGTATTAAGATTTGTTACATCATCATTCTACAATCGTCTCGACTCCTTTACGAGCGAAGTTTTACTCAAACATCACAACAAGAACCACAATCACAAATTGAGATCTAATCATGATGCAAGAATTAAAAGAAAGTAAGATTAAAGAATTTCACCTTTTATTTATATCAACAATTTCATTACATTCGCTCAAGAACTACAAGAGGAAGAACTCGATCGTCGATTTGGCTTCGCTCGTCTCCTTGAGTCGCGGATCGGCTTGGATCACTTGCCCGATTGAAGATCGGCTCGGCTCCTAAAAGGTTGAAGGCTTCTCGCTTGATTTGGTACTCAAGATCTTGAATTTGGAGTGGGATTAGGGTTAGGGTTTCGCACAAGCCTTGTCACTAGACTTGTGGAAGAAGATGAAGAAAAAGGTAAAGATTGGAATATTCAAGATTTCTCAACCCTTAGATCTAGGATCCTATTTATAGACTTCCTTAACCCTAGATCTAGGATTAGAATTTGAATTTCCCTCCAAAAGTTTGTTGAGGAGAAGCTTCTAGATGTGATTAGTTAGGAGGGAGCTTCTAGAAGAGGTTAGTTAGGAGCTTAATTAGGATTAGCTTTGCTTAATGATCTTTGCTGATCTGGCAAAAGACTCTGGAGAATTCTGGAATTTGACGTGTCAAAATGAGGTGCAGGCCTTGAGATAGGAGTTTTGCACTGAAAATTGAGCGATGATGTGGCAAAAGCGCCGCGGTTCCGCGGCGCAAGCGCGCTCCCGCCGCGGTTCCGCGGCGCTTTAGAGGCTTCAGGGCTTGGTTCTTCTGGTGCTTGTTGGGCTTGAGTTGTGGGCCTTTCTTTGATATGTTGAATTGTATTTTTCCCTCTATATTGCTACCAGATCTGAAAACATGGAGTTGGTGTATTTTTTATCAGCTTCTTTTGACTTTTCTCCTGCAATTTCCTGCAAAAATCTCGAGACAAGTGTTGCGCAAATACAGAGATGATGCGATGCCATGAAATGCGATCAATTTCCCTTAAAGTGCCGGTTTTAGAGTCTAACACATGCAATCTGATATTTAACGACTGATTTGCTAATATGTGAAATATGAATACCGAACACTTCTAAATGAGTGCAAAAGATAGGGAAATTGCCGGTTAAAAGATGCAATATTTTCGACTGATCAAATTCCCCCAAACTTATTTTCGATCGTCTCGAGCGAACTTTTTGTTAAAAAGAGAAGGAGAAAATAAAGAAAGAGAAAAACTAACTAGCACACTTTCGTAGGCAACACGATTGCACTGAGCACGTGCAACAAGCCTTTAAACCTCTAGGTGTCCCTAGTAGGAGGAGTGTTGTCTCCTGAGGGTTTTCAGCGGATTGCACCCACAAAATCCAATAACAAAAGAAAGATTATGAATATTACATTTAAAGACAAAAATTGTAAAAGAAAAGCCTTGAAAATTAGGGTTTCCAACTAAGCTAGCTTTTCGGTTGTCATGAGCCCTATCTTAATGGTCATGAAAAAATGTTAGAAATCACGTCCTCCCTCAATAAAACATCGTCTTATTCTTCATTCCTATCTTTCTTCCAAACATCGATCATATAACCCTGCGTGTGTGTAAAGGACATCCCTACACCCGGAGAATTCAATTCAAGCTATCATACTCTTGCCCATCAGCCTCAGTACTTTTTAATTAATGAATATTTAGATGAGATTGCTCACACACTTTCATGCGACCATTAATACTTCTTGAGGTACTAACCGACCGATTACTCCTGTGCTTGCTTATTTGGTGTATTTTCCTCGTCTTGCACCACCTCAGGCATAGCAGTGACTCCCAGACCAGTTGGCCTTAGGGCACTAGGTGAAGAGGTACCCTCGCTATATATTTTTTATTGCCCTTGGTGATAACAAAACTAGTGTTCATTTTTCTCACCACTTTATTATTTTTATTTTTTTTTCATTTTTTTTTAATTCCTTCATACTTTTGGCTTTAAGACAAGAGCATTTCAAGGTATCCTCTACTATCTCAGGCTTCAAGACGTGTGTAAGTGTGAATAGCAGGGTATCAACGTTCAAAATGTTTGGATTCCAGAATAGAATCTATTTTTCAGACTTATTTTTATCCTCAGATTAGTGACGTCCTTCATCTTACTAACCCTTGGGACAACGGCTCATAACTACTTATTACTAGTTCGTATAAGAAAACTTCTAATTTTCTTGGTTTTCTTAAATTTTTCTAATCTCATGGATGTAATTTTTCACTATCTAAACTTTTATTATCTTATTTATGTACAAAAATATTTTTATTTTTTATTTTTTTTTGAAAATTTTTAAATTTTTATAAGTTTTCAAAAAAATGTTTTGTGCTTATGCAAATGATATGCAAATGATGCGAAAATAAGCACAAACCTCCCCCAAACATATTTTCAACAGTGTCCTCACTGTTGCGATCAGCTAAATCTCGAAAAAACCTGTAAGCTTGGGAGGAATTTATTAGTGGGGGCAAAATATTTAAGTGAAGAACCTCCCCCAAACTTATTTTTGGCTCAAAATTTTACAAAAAATTTTCTTTTCAGGAGCCCGAAAAATGTACCCCCCCCCAAACTTGAGTTATGCAATGTTAAGCTTTGAAAATCATATGAGGGGGTCAAAAATCAGTGGTCGATGCCAAGCTTTACAAAGACCGAATGTCAACACCAACCATTCAAAAATTTTATCAATGCAGTGCTCGGGTTGGTGGAAGAAGAAGTGTGGAAAGGAAAGGGGTGGAAAAGAATGTGTGTACGTCTCATTTTGGAGAAACGATGCAGTGAGCGTGATGGATTACTCGCATTCTTCTTACACTTCAGAAGAAGGGGTGGAGGTTCAATTTCATTGATTTGGACATGATTCATCTCAACACCTGTGTCATTCAAAAATGCGAGTTCATCAGCGAAGATCTCCTCAAAAGTTCCATCTATACCCCGATGAATAATACCATCACAAAGTGCGGGGTGATCTTCAGACTCTAAAAGCAGTTCATAATCAGTGTTAGTTGTTGACCCGGACATCTCGGTGGAAGAGTCCGTATGTGTATGATACATAGTTGGGTCAAACAACAACGTATGAAAAGAGTCAAGATCAGTATAAAGAGGATCATCAAATTCGCTGCTGTCGACATCCATTAAGTCGACAGAACAGACCTGAGCAGTAGGTTCGGAGGGTACACTTACCAACTTGTAAATGTTTAGTTCTATTGACCTATTCCCGAAAGATAGGGTCATAGAACCGTTACGACAGTTGATAATAGCATTGGAAGTGGCCAAAAAGGGGCGACCTAAAATCACCGGAATTTGATTCCGTAGGTTCGCTACAGGCTGTGTATCAATTACAATAAAATCTACCGGGAATATAAATTCTCCGATTTTTATTAACACATCCTCCAGTTCAACCCTAGGTTTGATGATTGATCGGTCATCCATCTGGAGATTTATGCTCGAGGGCTTTAACACTCCGATACCTAGTTGCTCGTATACCGAGTAAGGAAGTAAGTTAACACTAGCGCCAAGGTCAAGTAACGCACGATTGATGTGTTTCTCCCCAATAGAAATGGAAATAGTAGGACAACCGGGGTCCTTACATTTCCGTGGTAATTGTTGGGGAAAAGCCGTGTCTACAGTACTTGACATGAAGATTTTTTTAGGCACTTGAGTCTTCCTCTTCCTAGTGCACAAGTTCTTAAGGGTTTTTGCATAGGACGGAACTTGTTGAATAGCATCTAGGAGAGGGATGTTGATGTTAACTTCCTTAAACATGTTTATAATCTTCTCCATATGTGGACTTGGTGTGTTAGCCCTTAACCGATTAGGATAAGGTGCTTTAGCAATAAGCGCTGGGTCCATCATAGAAGAAGGAAGTGTTTGTGGAACCGATCCCAGAATAGAAGTGGGGATCGTCCGTGGAGGGGTAAAAGAGGTGGGCTGAAGTGGCGAGCCTTGTGGGAAACGAAGAATAGGCTCGCAAGAAGGTGGTGGGGTAGAAGAACTGGGGTAAGAATTAGAAGTGTGTGTGTGAGGGTAGGCCTCAGCCAGGGTTTTGTTAATTGATTTTTCTGTATCATCAAACTCTTCCCCAACGTGAGTGTCAAGCACTCTTCCAGATCTCAACGTGATTGCATCCACATGATGTGAATAGCCAGGATTGGGTAAAGGTTGAGCTGGAAGTTTCCCTTTCTCTCTTGCACTCATTTCGGCTTTTAATCGTGCAATTTCTTCTTCCATCGATTTAATACTCTCGCTTTGGGATGCAGAGTTTTTCTTTATATAATCGACAGAAGTCTTTATTTCAGCCGATACTTGCATGAGATTTGTTAAGACCAAATTCATGCATTGTGCAAATGAATAGGATTCATCTGTCCCGGTCAACTGCAAAGGACTAGATGGTGCAGGTGTGTTGACCGGATTTTGAAAGTTTTGTGCTTGAAAGGGGTGCTGACTCAATTGAAGTGGTGGCTGCTGTTGTGGTGGAAGGACCCTTTGGAAATTGTGTTGGGTTGGAACCGTGTTTTGAGATTGTGATTGGTTCCAAGCAAAGTTAGGGTGATTCCTCCAACCCTGATCATATATGGATGAAGATGGATCGTTTCTAGGTCTTTGAAATGCGGCATTGGTATGCTCATGACCTTGAAATGGACATTCTTCCGTCAAGTGAGACGGATCAGAACAACAGCCACATACAGTTTTGGAGAGTGATATTTGACTTAGGGCGGCTAAAAATTTGTTTTCCATAGTCTCAAGTTTCTTTTGCATAGCTGAAATGTCAGCTCTAACTCCTATGGAAATATCATTGCCTTCCCTAGACGATTGATTCACACCCTCCCACTGTAAAGATTTTTCAGCGAAATCTTCTAGAAAATTCCAGGCTTCCCCATCATCTTTAGTCATGAAGTTGCCTTGACACATAGATTCAAGGGTCTGTCTTGTGTAAGGAGTAATGCCCTCATAAATGATTCGGCACAATTCCCATCTCGGGATGCCGTGATGTGGACATTGGACTAACAAATCCTTGAAGCGTTCAAGACATTTTGAAAATGTTTCATTTGGAAGCTGGGTGAATTGATAGATTTCGCTGCGGACTCGAGCTGTCTTATGATGTGAGTAGAATTTCTTAAGGAATGCTTTGACGAATTCGTCCCAATTTGAAATGGAATGTGCGGTAGTGTTATATAGCCACTTCTCGGCTAAATCACACAAAGTGAATGGGAGAAGACGTAGACGGAAAGCATCCACAGAAAGCTGTGAAGTACCCATCATTGCGCATACATTTTCAAATTTCATGATAAACACGTATGCGTCTTCAGACTCGAGACCGTGAAATTTTGGTAGAAGGTTGATGTATTGGGGTTTTATTTGAAAATTTTCCCCGTTGGCTGGTGGAATGGAAAGGCAGGTGGAAAGGGGACCTCGAGTAGGATAACACCTCTCTTGGAGAGAGATGCGAGGTGGATTCTGCGCACCAACGGACGGCGGCAGGGTAGTGGAAAAGAAGTTCGATGGAGTCGGATCCATCGATGTGGGTGTGGTGGTGGGTAAAGAAAAGGTAAATGTAGAAATGCCGACTTTTGGGTCGATAGGGGGACGCGGACTGAACAGGCACTAGAATCCTGTTGTCCAGCCTATCTTGCACTAAAAAGGGTTAGTACAAGTGGCAGCGTGAATTTATAATTAGGGGAGAATGAATGCGGTGTTTGTTTTGAAAAGTGATACGGATTTTGAAAAAATGATGTAACACAACAAATGCAACACACAAAACCCTAGAATCTAGTAGTCACCTAGGTCTGGCTCTAGACCGCTCCTAACTGCCAAAAGACAAGTCGCAGGATAGAATCCTCCACTTCCTCTTTATCCCCCTGTGGCCGGATAAGTGCTAGGTAAGTGGGAAGGTACTCCACTACGTAAGTAGTGGGCCTAATTAAAAACAACTAGCCTTAGACACACTCGCCTTAGACACCACAAGAGAACGCGGATAAGCAATGAATTACCCACAGCCTTCTTCTGACCTAATTGAGCGCGACGGTCCTTAGAGTCATCTCTAGATTTCTTTTAATTAATGAGGGTAATGTGGATGCAAGTTTTGCGATTTTTGGGGCTTAGGAAGGGTAATGAACTCCCCACCTAATTTGGATTTGGTCGTGCCCCTTAATTTCCGTATTAATATGCAAACAACCAAAAATCAAAAACACGCACAAATTTTAATTTTGCTATTTTGCGCGCTGCGATTATTTGCAAAGAAACCTGCAAGAAATTGTTAATTGGAGCAGATAGAGGAGAAGATAAGAAAGTATGTAAGTATACCTGAAAATTTGAAGCAGTGATCAACTTAAACTGCGGCGGATCCGCCGCAATAGCGCCCAAATGCCACGGAACCACGGTCTTCTAATGGGATCACTGCACCAATTTTTGTGTACAAGCTCCTGTTCACTTACAAAGCTCTCTGGAGTTTGCAGAAAAAAATTTCCACAGCTCCACAAGTTCCAGATTTCCTCGCAATCAAATCACAACCACGTATTAGGGTTTGCGTGAATTTTGATCTAAAAATTTTAATGGAATAAATTTCTCAACTCAAATTTTAAAATACGAACAATTAGCGCACTATCCCCGGCAACGGCGCCATTTGATTGAATAGATTTTCCGTTGTGTATGTAGAAAATAGAATAGAAATCACAACCAAAAATATTTTGACCGCAATCAATAACGGTGTCGATTGTAGATTGTTAGCGAGTGCGGATCGTCCACAGGGACAGTGTAATCGTTCGTCTTTTGACTTAGATGAGTCGAAACATTAATGAAAAGAAAACAAAACAATTCATGATTTATAGTTGAAGTTCAAGAATTAGAAAAATCTAGATCTAATAACAAGAAAAAGATAGAATCAAGAATTGATATTTTGTTGATTTTTTTTCAAACCAAATATCAAGAATCGAAATGTGGCTCGTAGGAATCGATCGGATCTATAGATGTGATGTAATCTTACAATTACGTATTCTTATCCTTCGATGAATTGATACTAGATCGATGATGATCGATCGAGAATTAGGGATTTCTTATGAAACTAGGGTTTCATCTTATCCCTTATTCTTTCGTCGATATCATTCACATTCTAGCCTCTAGTAAATTCAAGAAACGATCGTAGATCCCTAATTTCGAGCGATCACAATCAAGAAAGCATCGCAACGAAACTAGGTCATCGATTCTTGAACTTGCTAGGGTTTACAAAGCTCGTAGGACTTAAAAATCGTATTAAGATTTGTTACATCATCATTCTACAATCGTCTCAACTCCTTTACGAGCGGAGTTTTACTCAAACATCACAACAAGAACCACAATCACAAATTGAGATCTAATCATGATGCAAGAATTAAAAGAAAGTAAGATTAAAGAATTTCACCTTTTATTTATATCAACAATTTCATTACATTCGCTCAAGAACTACAAGAGGAAGAACTCGATCGTCGATTTGGCTTCGCTCGTCTCCTTGAGTCGCGGATCGGCTTGGATCACTTGCCCGATTGAAGATCGGCTCGGCTCCTAAAAAGTTGAAGGCTTCTCGCTTGATTTGGTACTCAAGATCTTGAATTTGGAGTGGGATTAGGGTTAGGGTTTCGCACAAGCCTTGTCACTAGACTTGTGGAAGAAGATGAAGAAAGAGGTAAAGATTGGAATATTCAAGATTTCTCAACCCTTAGATCTAGGATCCTATTTATAGACTTCCTTAACCCTAGATCTAGGATTAGAATTTGAATTTCCCTCCAAAAGTTTGTTCAGGAGAAACTTCTAGATGTGATTAGTTAGGAGGGAGCTTCTAGAAGAGGTTAGTTAGGAGCTTAATTAGGATTAGCTTTGCTTAATGATCTTTGCTGATCTGGCAGAAGACTCTGGAGAATTCTGGAATTTGACGTGTCAAAATGAGGTGTAGGCCTTGAGATAGGAGTTTTGCACTGAAAATTGAGCGATGATGTGGCAAAAGCGCCGCGGTTCCGCGGCGCAAGCGCGCTCCCGCCGCGGTTCCGCGGAGCTTTAGAGGCTTCAGGGCTTGGTTCTTCTGGTGCTTGTTGGGCTTGAGTTGTGGGCCTTTCTTTGATATGTTGAATTGTATTTTTCCCTCTATATTGCTACCAGATCTGAAAACATGGAGTTGGTGTATTTTTTATCAGCTTCTTTTGACTTTTCTCCTGAAATTTCCTGCAAAAATCTCGAGACAAGTGTTGCGCAAATACAGAGATGATGCGATGCCATGAAATGCGGTCAATTTCCCTTAAAGTGCCGGTTTTAGAGTCTAACACATGCAATCTGATATTTAACGACTGATTTGCTAATATGTGAAATATGAATACCGAACACTTCTAAATGAGTGCAAAAGATAGGGAAATTGCCGGTTAAAAGATGCAATATTTTCGACTGATCAACGGTCTCCCCCTAGCACTCCTGAACCCAGTCCCACATCAACCATTGACCAACTGATTGAAAATTTAGAGAAAGAATTCGACAGAATGACTACTTTAGCATCACAACCCCTCCAACCCGAAACCGTTGAACCATCTGTAGGGTATGATAATGAGATGGATGCTAGGCTGACCGCTCTAGAAAAAGGTATTGAAGTAATGACTGCGGTCGAGAATCAAACAGCTTCTACGTTAGCCCTATTCATACAGCAGTCTGAGCAATAATTTCTTGCTCAGGCCCAATCTTTGGCTAACATAGAGGAACAAGTGAAACATTTAGCTGAGAGGATCCTAGGGAGTGAGCACAGTCAATCAGAACCCGATAATGTTAATTTCTGCCATCTAGGGAGTCACCCAAGTGAGGTAAATGATCAATCAAACTTTGATGATTTCTTAGTGTAGGGTTCCTAGGCACCCTAATGAGGTCTCACAAGGCATCAACCATGCCAATTTCAAAATTATGGGTGCCGAGAGACCCTAATATACGGATCGATGGCTAGATGTCTAGGCGAAAAGTAAACTAGTTAACAATTAACTAAGGGAATACGGAAATACAACCTTTGTAGATCCGTTTGTCCACCTCCATAGCTCCGCAACGAAGTGCCTTCACTGTCCAAGTGAACTCCCGGGCTCTAGCGTCGGCTTCGTCGAAGAATAAGCGAGCTAGGTCGTCGATGTCCATGCCGAAGATGATCTACGTCGAGGCATCGCTAGATCAAGCTCCACCTTCACCTTGCCATGAAAACTTGTGAAGGAAACACACTCTACTACTTGGCAAGAGGTAGAGGATGAAGAAATAGGAAGTGGGTTCACTTTAGAATTGGATTTCTCACTCATATGCTCAATATGCCATTGATGAAGACAAGCTTCTTCATGAAGAAGAAGAAGAGCAAGAAGAAGATAAAAGTTATGATAAGTTAATTTAGAATAGAAAAGAATAATAAACTTATCATAATTTTCACCATGGTTAGGTGTAGAGAATTAACTTAGGTTAGATCAATGGTTAGGGTCAAAAGAAGAAGACAAAATGGTTAAGTGGTCAAAGTTTCATGAAGCTTCAATAAGCTTCATGAAGAATAAAGAAAGAAAACCATTTTGTTTTTCTTCTTTTATGCTTTAATTATTTTCCAAAATGAATAAGCAAATAATTAAAAGAAAATGCAAAACCCTAATCATCATCTTGACCATAGTTTTATTCTATACACTTAACCAAAAACCATGCATCATCAAACATGATACAAGTAAGTGCACAAAACTATATCGTATATACAATGTGCACACCCGAGCGAGAAAATCCATTTAAAGTGAACCGATACTAGTTAATGCAAAGTAATATATCAAATATATAATTATGCATTAAATCATTAAATCAACACTTGATTCAATGATCCGGTCATGTCGCACATAACCGACTGGTATCATCAATAACAACTTATCGAATCAACACTTGATCCGATAACTCGGCTATATCGCATATAACCGATCAATGTCACATCGCGAGAATCGAATACAGTATCACATACTGGTATTATTCTCGGTCCCGCACATATCCCATATACGCTCCTATTTCGTTTCGCTTGAGCCAGGAAACCTCTGTGTAGGACTCTAAAGACTCGTCAATACGCCGGCAGCAGATGATGATCATATCAAACATCCACAAGCCGCAAGCGGTCTGCTAAATGAAACGGCCACCCGGGTATTGAGCGATCTGAAGATCGACGAGCAAGCCCGCTCACACTCCAGTGAATCCAACCAGTAACACTACCGTACAGTCCGGTCTGATCGTCTGATATGTCGCATATCTCGCCTAGGGGTGGTAAACGTCAGACCCCAATAGCTCGATAAGTCGTGTTGATATGAGGTCTATAACAATTCGAGAAACTACTGGTAACACTTACCAGTAAATCTCAGCAACCCTGGCCAGGGATTTCCTATTATAGCCAATCGAACACAGCGCAACATCAACCCCCTATACCGGGAGAGACGAATCCCCTCCTATCGCTCATTGCCTCCATGTGACTCGGGACTGTACCCAAAAACCACCATTTTGCACGCCCTCTTGGACGTGGTAAGATGGAAATCAAAGCACAGTGGGAACCACACAAGACTCTATGACGATCTCGGGTCAACAGACTACTCTGTACCAGTGTCACCAGAGAACTGCCATCTGACGTGAGGTATAATACCATCTGGGAGTTCTCGGCGAGTCCGTCCAGTGTACCCAGTCTCTACCGAGCACCCGTATATCATCTCTGATGTCAAACACCAATGGATATGGGATCATCCATCGCCCATCTGTATGGGTCGAGAAGGTACACGCTAGTCTACTCTGGTATATCGATGCCCCGTCTCGATACACCCACGACTAGGGACTTTGAAGGATGTACTTATGGACTACCATGTCCCCACTAGTATGATCCGCATCATAGTCCAGGTAGTCAAGCACACATCCTAAGGGCTTTACCAACATGTAACAGAGAGACAATCAGTATACACGTTAAGGTAAAGTTCAACCAGATAGCATACTATCATGTCGAGCAAGAAAGTCCTCCCTATATATGTCCCAGCATCCACTACAATATACATCTTATGTACAGTAATGGCCTCTAGGGCATACATATAACTAACACTTAGATGATGATACGATTGAATTGACTGAGTGCTATCAGGACACACAAGAAAACCCTCTAAGTCAGTCCACCACTAGCCTTCAAGTATCCACTGAACCTCTTGTCACTTTAGAGATTGATTTAACGGAAATATTACTTGATGAGGAAATTCTTGAACCGACTGATTTCTGCTTTCCAATTTTAGAGGAGGAACCTTGTGAATTTGTCAGGTATGGTTGGGATAAATTAGAAGAGATGAATGATCGGGAACCCAAAATTTTTATATCACCTGTTGATATTGTTTCGAAAGAAACATTGGGGTGGAAACCTACTTTTTTAGATGATATGAACCTACCCAGTTATGAATGTGAAAAGGAAAAAATCTTTTTGGGAGCGAGTGTAAATAATGAGTGTAGGATAGTGAAAAATAATCAGGAGGAAGGCAGCATTGAAAATTATTCTTTCATGTCGAGTTTTGAGGAAATTTTTGCAGATGAACTTGATATTTTAGGTGAGTTGGAGTCAGGATCATTTTGGGATCATCCTTTGAACCTTTCCTTTTCTGAACTTTTTGCGGATGAACTCCAGTTTTTACACAAACTTGACTGCGGAACCCTACATACGCTTATTGAACATTCAATTCATCCAGAAAACAATTCATTGACCTCCTCAAAATTTTATCTTCACCTTCAGCGTCTTCTAACCCCTATTTTTTCACGCCCATGCCCTTCACTAACAACTAACACATACATATTCTTTTTCTTTTTCTTCTTTTTATACACATTCTTTTACCAGCCCCTACATTATATAGACAAAATCTTTTTGTGGCTGGTATTAATTTCTGCACTAACCCAGTCTTTTAACGTGTATATGTTGTAATTAATCTTATTTTTTTTCCCTTTTTTTCTTGAATAAAATTCTCATCCTGGTGTCTAAGTCTAGCTACCGCACGCGGGGGCAACGATGAGGACATCATAAAACTCAGGTTTGGGGGTGAGCACTGCATCATGTGTATATTCTGCACTGCATATATATTAAAAAACCCATAAAAATTGAAAAATTTTACAAAAATATAAAAACTTTTCAAGTTAGCTAATAGGGTAACTTAGATTTTATTCCGAAAGTTTAGTTGATACGTTAGAAGTAACTAAATCCTAGGCTTAGGAATTGAAAACCCTAAAAATAACCCTCGTTCTGTTTAAACTTGGTAATTATACGTCCTTACAGTTTTTTTTTTAGAAATAGGTAATCTTGAGTTCAGTTCTTTAGTTAAGTCAAGATGAAGGGAGAATATTGAAGCTTTACTGAAAGATAAGTCTGAAAAATAGTTTCTATTCTTGAGGCCAAATTTAGAAAGTATATACCCTACAAATTGCACATACACGCACCATGAAACTTGGGATAGTAGAGGATACCTAGAAATACTCTTGCCTGAAAGCCTAGTATGAAAGAAAAATTGGTATTTAAAGTTAAACACCAAAAAAGAGCATCATTGAAAAATATATCTGGTCTTGAAAAGAAAAAGAAAAATAAAAGAAAAAAATAATAAAGCCAAGACCTGGAGACTGCTATTTGCGCTTTAATGCTCATACATTCAGTAATCGGTTGTTGGTGCCTCAAGAAGCATTAATGGTCGCATGAAAGGTGTATGAGCAACACCGTCCATCCATTAATAAAAAGAAGTAGTATTAGGTATTAAAGCAAGGGTACTATAGCTTGAATTGAATTCTTAAGTGCAGGGGTGCAAATTTACACACACGTAGGGGTATACAATCGATATTTGGAAGAAAGATAAAAACGAAGAATAAGACTTATGTTTCTGTAAAGTTGATAAAAATTCCTGACTTGAGACAGCACTTTTAGAAGGAAAACTTAGAAGTTACCGATATCTTTCTAAACTGTAAATACGTATAGGATCTAGGGATAAATATATAGGAGGCGTGAAACATAAGGGTTGAATATTTCTTACTTAGGATGATAGAATTTCTGACTTAAATACTAAACTGTAGGAGTAGAATCGACCTTAGCTTATGAAACTAACTTGACAGGATTTTATTGGTCTAATCCGCTGAAAACCCTCAGGAGACAACACTCCTCCTACTAGGGACACCTAGAGGTTTAACGGCTTGTTGCACGCGCTCAGTGCAATCGCGTTCCCTGCTAAAGTGAGGCTAGGATTTTTTGTATTGCTCGAGACGAGCAATAGATAAGTTTGGGGGTATTTGATCATCACTAAAAACTGCATTTTAATACCGCTCATTCGTTATCTCTTTTGTCATATATCGGTGCTATTAATCAGTGTTTGCTCTGTAATTACAGTTTACAGATATTCATGATAAAATACTGGAAACACATTCAAAATCACGGATATATCATCTGTGAGCCGACACTGCAACCGGAACTGAAAACCGACCGATATCCCAAGAGTTCGTTTGCAATAAATTGATGTGTACACACATTTTGTATAAATGGTCCAATACAAGGCAAGTGTACACACCAAACTCTTGGGTTAGGACTATGTAGGGGCAGCCATGGCATGATGGCTTAAGCAAGTGGGCATGTGTTGGTGTGATGTGCATTAATGGGCATTGAATGCATAAAGATATGATGTGATTTGAAGCATCTCATTTCCCTCCAATTCTCTGCATACAAACCAGGTGAAATAAGACCAAGCAAACAGTATCAGAGGTTTATTGGAGTGCACACAAACCCACAAACCCAATACGAGCCCCTCTCCTCAGATTTGACCCGGTGACCATCCCCTAAAAACCGCCGACGCCAGCCCCACTTCCTCCTATGGGCCCCATCTTTCTCCAGTGCCTTCCCTTCTACCACTTAGGATTATTTTTATTGTTTATTTATTCCTCTTTTGAGCCTATAAATACATATCAGTGGGCAAAGGAAGGAGGCTAACCATGTATATACCATTTCATAATTTTGTTTTGCTTTGTTTTTGTTTAGCTTGAGGGTAAGTGTGCTTCATCTTGGTCTCTTCTTCTTCTTCCCTCTTGAAGCTCTCTTTAGAGAGCTTCATTAAGGAGGTTGAACAAGTCACCAAAGTTTGTATCTTGTTCTCAAGTGATCAATATATTGTTGTTTCTTTTATTTACTTGCTTTCTTTTCTTGCTTTCTTTTTATTACCATGCTTAACTAATTCTTTATTTTGGTTGTGGTGTGTTGAGGAAGTGAGATGAAAGGCTTTGCCTCCTCCACCTCTTGATTATGTTTAATGTGCTTAAAATCCATTTTGTGTTAAGGTTGCTAAGCTAGGATATGGTATGTTGTGATAAAGAGCTTGACAAACTCTTTGTTTCATATACTATATACCTTCACAAATCCTTAGCAAATTCAACACTAATATCTTTTGCTCTCACTAACCACTTTGTGTTTTCATTGTTGCGGTATGCTTGCAAAACCTTGTGTTTAGTGTTGATACCCCAAGCGCAACATACAAATGGTAAGTGACCAAAACGGACTCGTTTCGTGCTTTGCGGCGAATATCGGACTTTGACAGTTTGTGCTCCGCAACCGCGTTGACAAGTCGTGCTCCATGCCGAGATCAAGGTAAGGTCGGACAACTCATAACCAAGGGAGCGTAGAGGTAAACGTCGCGATTCAATCTTCCGAACCAAGCCACAACCATTCTTTCCTTACACTTGTTTTCTTGCTTTTCTTGTTTTCATTCTTTTCTAATTATTTGTGACAACCAACCAATTCATTAATTTGTTAACCTTAAACAACGATACCTGATACTCAATTCCCTGCGGATCGACCCGTGATTGCCGGCTCGCTACAATGCGTCGTGCACTTGCGGTTATAAATAGTAAAACGAGAACGATCTCGTGCGCACATCCCGTTTCCTAAAAGCCATATCTCATATTTCCATAACATACGCGTTTGCGCGAGCGGGAGGATACCCAACACCACCCCCTAAGCCACCCTAAGGTGGCCATGGGAGCATGGCAAACCCGAGCCTGCCCAAAAGGGCAGGACTCGGGTCCTTACCCCCCAAGGCCACCTTAGGATGGTCTCGGGGGTGTGGGCCCTCCCTAAGTTCCTCTGGGGCATTCCTGGGGTCCTCACACACCTCCCCACAGCTTCTCGGTTTAAACCGAGTGCCCGCGGGGAGTCAAAACATTTATATAACATAGAATTACATACTGGTTATACGGCAGTTTTTGCAGGCCAAAAACCGGCGGGATTCGGGAGTCGTAACTGTCTAATTTAGGTTGTTTTGGTGGCTCTGATACCATTGTTTGGTTCCTGTTGTTCTCTCCGGTAGGCCGTGGCCAATGCAAAATTCAAAAATAAAAATTTTCTTGGCACTAAAAATCTACACCCAAGAATCTAACCAAATACCTAAACTAGAACAACAAAAAGGATAGAAATCACAACCTTCATAGCGTCTTCATTTGCTCCAATTGGGTTGGAATTTATCATGCTCTCAAGATCTCCGGATCGAGCTTTCAAGACGGTCCTCCTTCGCCAAAGATGTCCCCCCGCGGGAACCGATTCAAACTCCAGCTTCATCTAGTGAAGCAACCGACGCTCCAAGCTTGCTAGTAATGGACAGTGAGAATGTAGAAATTTTCCACTATAATTTTCTCTCAAATCTAAAGCTCAAGATAGCATCTAAAGAAGGAGGAGATGAGGAAAAATAACCATGAGCAAGTCAAGAAAGCATGAGAATGAATGAATAAAAAGAATAGAGTGGAATGGCTTCATAATTTTTCATAACCATACAATAAAAAATCTCACAACAATTTATAATAAAATAATGAAGCTCATTCCTCTCTACATGTCTTCAACCATGCTCAATGTCACCTCACCCTTCACCTCATTTATGAATGTTCATAAATGAATATTCACAAATGAGGTGTCCATCTTATAAAACAAATTCCGTATAAATACGGAATACAATACGACATACGTATCGAAATACATATACGTGTATCCGTATAAAAATACGAATAGCCAGGAGAAAAAATGAATAGTGAACAATAATACTAGAATACATATAAATATATATATATATATATAAATTATTAAATCAAAACTTGATTTAATAATCCGGCTTAATCCAAAACCGCTAATATTATCAACCGTCCAAATAAAGTCCGTGTAGCATGTGCACATATTTAATCGGACACTTGTATGTTGCAACATACGTCATCTATATCATATCACCTGAACCGAGAAAACCCTATATGTGGGACTCTAAAGAGTCGACAATGTTAGTTGTATGTATGCCCTAGAGGCCAGTATTGTACAGATGATGTATATTATATTGGATGCTTGGACATATATAGAGATGACTTTCTTGCTCGATATGATAGTATGCTATCTGGTTGCTATTTATCTTAACATGTATACTTGTCTCTTTATACTGTCTTATGGTTACATGTTGGTAAAGCCCTTAGGATGTGTACTTGACTACCTGGACTATGATGCGGATCATACTAGTGGGGATATGGTAGTCCATAAGTACATCCTTCAAGGTCCCTAGTCGTGGGTGTATCGAGATGGGGCATCGATATACCAGGGTAGACTAGCGTATACGCTTCTCGACCCATGAGATAGGCGATGGATGATCCCATATCCATTGGTGTTTGACATCAGAGATGGTATACGGGTGCTCAGTGGAGACTGGGTACACTGGACGGACTCGCCGAGAACTCCCAGATGGTATTATACCTCAAGTCAGATGGCAGTTCTCAGGTGACACTTGTGCAGGTTAGTCTGTAGATCCGAGATCGTCATAGAGTCTTGTGTGATTCCCACTGTGCTTTGATTTCCACCTTACTACGTCCATGAGGGCGTGCAAAACGGTGGTTTCTGGGTACAGTCCCGAGTCACATGGAGGCAATGAGCGATAGGAGGGGTTTCGTCTCTCCCGGTATTGGGGGTTGATGTTGCACTGTGCTCGATTGGCCGTAACAGGGAAGTCCCTGGCCAGGGCTGATTAGAGATTTACTGGTAAGTGTTACCAGTAGTTTCTCGACCCGTTATGGGCCTCACATCGGCACGACTTATCGGTTATTGGGATCTGACATTTACCACCGCTAGACTTGATATGCGACATATCAGACGAGGAGACCGGACTGCACGGGTAGTGTTGCCGGTTGGCTCGACGGGAGTTGTAGCAGCTTCGCTTATTTTCTTCTGATCGCTCAATACCCGGGTGGCCGTTACGTTTAGCTGACCGCTTGCGGCTTGGGGGTACTTGATATGATCATCACCCACTGCCGGCGTATTGACGAGTCTTAGAGTCCCACAAAGGAGTTACCTAGTCCAGGCGAAACGTTGTGGTGCGCATATGCGATATGTGCATGGACCCGATTAAAATGCGCGTATAGGATACCGTATATTGATCAGGCGGCTTGCTTTTGGTGGGGTCGTATGTGATATGGCCGGATTGATAAATCAAGTGTTGATTTATCATTTAACCATTAGTTTCTCACTAGAAATCATTTCTTGTATTTGATGGATGTATGCATGCATGTATGCTTTCTTTATAGATTCATGCACATATGGATGTGCATACATACATACATACATACATCATCCTTCATGGTTGATTACACATTGAAAATTATGGCAATATAAGACTCACACCATGGTTTAAATATATGGATTATTATTTATTTTTTTGTTAAAACAAATGAAAAGAAGAAAAGGATAATTCATGGTTAGTTTCTACACTCTTCCTTAACCTAACCATGCTCACCTACTTCTAACCATGGGTTAACCTTCTCTTTGTGTTTTAACTCAAATTAAATAATATCTTAAACATTTAACCATGGTTTGAGATGAGAAGAAATAAATATATATACATATATTTTCATTTTCTTTTTATGGGTTATTCTTTTTACTCTTGTTCAAAGAAAAGCCATCATCTTCTTCTTCCTTCACCTTTTGCTCTCTAGATTTTTGTAGTGAGCAAAATACTCATCAAGTTAGGATTTTGAAGTGAGAAAAACCACCACAACATCATTCTACACAAGTCTTGCCCACTTGTTTAGAGTGTTAGCTTCCTTTTTCATTCTTGATCTTGTGAAGTTGCAAGCTTGGACAAAACGGACTCCGGGTGGATCATCATGAACCTAGAGGAGTTCAAGCGGACTTTTTCCAAACCCCAAGTAGCCGAGGAGTCTAGCGTAGAGAGCTACAAAGGTTGTACTCTCAAAACCCTAGCTTTTCATACTTGAGATGATGTGCAAAATATTGAAACCCTAATTTTCTAGGAACGATTCATTGTATGCTTACTTAGAACCCTATTAATTCAAGCTTTGGTACATGTGATGCTTCCAATCGCTTCATGAGGTGCTAGGTAAACCCAACATTGGTATCAGAGCCGACCTAGAACATTAGGCGACACTTTAGCGAAGTTAAAACCCCGATCGAAACAAAATACGGCTTTTTCGGACACTCTCTGGATATTTTTTCAAAACAGTGATTTTTCAGTATTAAAAATATGTAAAAATATCAGCAGGGAAATCTAAGAGAAACTGGAAAATACGATGCAGTGAACAGTTAATTTCGCCACGGAAACGCGGCCAAAGCTTGCTTGGGCCGCGGTTCCGCGGCCGTACAGATGGGTCAGCGCATACATTTTGCATAGTAATACTTATAACTGCTTGGTGATATTTTTGGGTATTTTTAATCTGGTCTTAGTGTTATTTTTTCTGGAGATTGTTTTGAGTTCAATGATTCGATCGGAATTTTAACTTCATGTTTTTCCGGATAATTAGAAAGTGTTGAATTGTTCGAACGAGTATCATTTACTCACTTTTTCACGGGGTTTAAATCTTTCGGAAATACGTGCAAGTTTGTTTGTGGTGGACCCTCTAGAAGACAACAAACCTTAACTCGATTATGTGACCGTCTTGAACTGCCTTTTGAACCTTAGGGTTTGGGGCAGTACGGCGTGCCACATGTGAGGCGTTGGCTTGACCCTTCTACGGCTCTACCGCTACTACTGTGTCACACTCCGGGTTTTTGAACTCCACTCAAGTGTTGAGCTTTAGGGAATTTTGAGTATTTGATCATTCGTTCGAAAACTTTAATACCGTCTATTTATCTGGAATGTGATGCAATATGTGGAATTCATATAGTTGGACATGAAATACGAAGTATGTGATATTTCGCATTTACGATATCTAAAGAGAATGTGGATTCCAAATATTGCAGTTTTACACTTTCTTTTCTGTGACCGTAAGTGTAGTATGTCGATATCGCCGGTTTCGTTGCTATACATCAACGACAATTGGGGTACGCATACTTACTTACGTTGATGATATATGATATTATGTGTTGCTGAGATATGATGTGCAGGATTATCGCAATTGAATAGCCGGGGGGTTTTATATGAGATGAGAGTTTTATATTTTCATTCATGTAAATTTAAATGTAATATAATATTCTTTTATTTAGGGCACTTCCGGGTTGAGGTTGATGCCACCAGTGTTGTATATTATTTACTTTTCCGCATTAGGATGGACCCAAGGAGGGGAGCACAGGTGACCGGGTTCTGGGGTTCAGTGGGAGGCCATCTCGAGGAGTCGAGACCGGGTCTCCTAAACTCCAGAATTGGTAGGGTCGCTTGCCACTCTCGTAGGGGTCCAGGGTGTGGGCTTGGCTATTCATCGCGACTGTGGAATCCGTATTTTCTATTGTTGGCTAAATACTAAATACGGACGTCCTAGTATATCCCACATTATATCAATGTTTCTGCTGCGATATCTGTGATGTGATCATTTGATATGTTCTGATGGATACAGTATATAGTATTTATGATATATTATATAAACGTTACTTATGTTTTACACCCGCACTAGCCCTGCCCTGCTCTGTCGTTAGTTACCTAACCTAACGGTGCACGAGGGGACATCGAGGCGAATGCGGATGGCATAAGTGTACGTCGTATTTATCTGTGATGTTTAGGTGAGTTACATGATGGGACTTCATTAATGTGATTAATGAAAGAAAAGAAACCTAAAAGATGTTGTAGAATCAAATTTTAATAAAAAGGGTAGCTACAGTTTTGCTTTGCATAGCCGTATATATGATATACCCAGCACCTTATTCGATGAGGAAAGAGCCGAGATCCCTTCACCGGGAGTGACCACTTTAGCAAAACTGGCAGATGCTACAAAACTCGGTTTGGTTTTTGATTGCTTTTGGAGTTTTGCTTTGCACAGTGATGTATATGATATATCCTGCACCTTATTCCATAAGGAAATAGCCGAGATCCCTTCACCGGAAGTGACCTCTTTAGCAAAACTAATAAAAGCCTCAAAATCACTCTATTTCAAAATTCACATGATTCTACGACGATATCAAGTTCATTACGCAATAGGTTTTCAGAAAAACCTGTCGTAGCCCTCCGTCATTTCAGATAAGAACTGTTTAGTATTCGTGCTGCGTTTGTTGGCCTTTGTCAAGGCGTAGTGTACGGTAGCTAAATGGTGGTTATCTGCTTATGCATATGATGCAGATTGTTTTGGGGTAGTCGTACGACCTTGTTGGCCTTTGTCAAGGGTTGTGCGGGTGGGTTTGATTCAATCAAGAAATGACGGGTTGAACTTGACTAACATCCTATAATTTGTTGGCCTTTGTCAAGGTCATAGGGGTTAGGGGCAAAATATTATCGGGAATTTCTAGTGTTGAAATTTGCAATGAGATTGCATACCTTCTATGAGATAGTTGGATCCCGATACCCACTGCGAGTAATTGTTACTCCCGGGAGAGTTTTACACAGGACAATTAGCCGATCAAGTAGGTGTCTAGAAAGGTGTCAACGGGGTTACGCCTCTGAGAAAACGAGGTTTACTTTAATTAGGTCCGTGTGAGAGCACGGAGAACCTCCTTCAAAGTACCGACACTGGCCTGGCTGAAAGATCGGCGAAGTTGTAGGGTTTAATTAATCCCGGCTAGTCTTTCCTTTTAAGGTTTGAAGGAAGATTTGATAAAAACAGTGGGAGCCATCCTGATTAGATAAGATAATAACCAATCTGATCTTACAAGAGCATACGCTAAAGTGTTTTCTTCTCTCTCTCTCCAGGTAACGACCATGTCATGCCTTAATCAAGATAATAATATGGATGTATTGACTGAACCCGCATGTTATACTGTGCTGGGGAACGTTGGTTCCGTTCTATCTTATAAGAGTTATAGGACTGAACAGGACATAGGGGAATACCAGGATTCCCATACCACCCGAATGAAGAAAGTACATGATGATGCATTTTCTTCGGGTGTGTTCGTTACAGAGAACTGTTTCTCCATTTGCCCTACGTCCTGGGTATTAGATACCGGGTCAGGATCCCATATATGTAATCGGTTACATGGGCTTAAGAAAGGTAGAGAACTTGGAGAAGGTGATAAAGACATAAGGGTTGGAAATGGTGCAATTGTTGCAGCTAAGACCGTCGGGGAGTATCACCTTGTATTACCAACTGGTAATACATTGATTCTAAACGAATGCTATTACATGCCGAACCTGATATGCAACATTATATCAGTTTCTTTGTTGAGTAAAGAAGGATATAATTTTGTATTACAGGATAATGTTATGAACATTTTCCTTAACCAAAAGTTGGTTGGATCAGGCACGTTGTGCAATGGCATTTATGTTCTAAATCAATCAACAGTTCTGAGTATAACAAACACACACAAGAGGAAGAGTTCAGAACTGAACGAATCCTTCTTGTGGCATTGTAGACTGGGTCACATCAATGCGACACGACTAGCTAAGTTGCATAAGGATGGATATTTGAATCCGTTTGAATTTTCATCTTATGACACTTGCCAGTCATGTCTCAAAGGCAAGATGACCAAAACTCCGTTTACGGGACACGGAGAAAGAGTTACGAAACTCTTGGAACTGGTGCATAGTGATGTATGCGGTCCAATGTCTACACATGCCAGGAATGGTTCTGCGTACTTCATTACATTCACTGACGATCTCTCTAGATTCGGATATGCGTTCCTGATGAGACACAAGTCTGAAGCTTTTGAGAAATTTAGAGAATATAAACAAGAAGTCGAGAACCAAACCGGAAAAAGTTTTAAAATCCTACGATCTGATCGAGGAGGTGAATACTTAAGCAATGAATTCCTGGACTTTCTAAAAGAGAATGGGATTCTCTCTCAGCTGACTCCTCCATATACACCACAGCACAACGGTGTATCTGAACGGAGGAACCGCACCCTATTAGATATGGTGCACTCTATGATGAGCACAGCTGAGTTAGCTAATTCCTTCTGGGGGTATGCGCTGGAAACTGCGGCATACCTATTGAATCAAGTTCCATCTAAATCTGTATCTACCACACCATATGAGATATGGAGTGGGAAGAGACCATGTCTTAAACGTGTTAAGATATGGGGTTGTCCGGCCTATGTTAAAATGTAAAATCCGGACAAACTCGAGACACGGTCAGTTCTATGCAAGTTTGTGGGATATCCCAAACATTCACATGGATATCTTTTCTACCATACTGAGGAACAAAAAGTGTTTGTTTCTCGACATGCCACCTTTTTAGAAAAGGAATTTCTTACAAAAGAAATTAGTGGCGACCAGGTAGAACTGGAAGAAATTCCGGCTACACAAACTCAAACTGAAGATTTAGTGGAACCAGAGGATTCAGTAGCACCCAACGAACCTCAACCTCTCCGCCGATCTAGTAGGGTTCCTCGCCAACCTGAGAGATACTACGGTTTTCTCATGGATGGTGGGAGCGAGGATTACATCATGGAGGATGATGACCCAACTAGCTTCGAGCAGGCCATCACGAGTGGGGACTCAGTGAAATGGCTGGATGCAATGCGGTCCGAGATGGAATCCATGTACACCAACAAAGTATGGACTTTGGAAGATGCTCCTGAAGGGGTAAAACCCATTGGGAGGAAGTGGATCTTCAAGAAAAAACTTGGTGTAGATGGGAAAGTGGAGACTTTCAAAGCAAGACTTGTTGCAAAGGGTTTTCGTCAAAGACCAGGTGTGGACTATGACGAGACCTTTTCTCCAGTGGCTATGCTTAAATCCATCCGGATCATGCTTTCCATCGCTGCATATCATGACTATGAAATCTGGCAAATGGATGTTAAGACCGCCTTTCTAAACGATGATTTAGAAGAGTGCATATACATGACTCAGCCAGAGGGCTTCATAGATAGTGGGAGCAGCGGGAAGATGTACAAGCTGCTTAAATCCATTTATGGATTAAAGCAAGCATCGCGGAGTTGGAACATCTTCTTTGACGTCGTTATCAAAGAGTTTGATTTCGTCAAAAACGTAGATGAACCTTACATCTACAAGAAGGTGGCAGAGAGTAAGGATGTCTTCCTCGTATTGTACGTGGATGACATACTCTTGATAGGAAATGGCATTCCTATGCTGCAATCAGTCAAGCTCTTCTTATCACAAAGATTCTCAATGAAAGATCTTGGTGATGCCTTCTGCATATTGGGAATCAGGATCTATAGAGATAGATCTAAACGGATACTGGGATTGTCCCAATCCAGGTACATTGACACTATACTAAAGCGGTTTAGTATGGAAGAATCCAAGCATGGGAACTTACCCACGATCTGTGGAGTCACTCTCTCCAAAGAGATGTCTCCCAAGACTGATTTGGAGAGAGCTCGCATGCAAGGGATACCCTATGCTTCGACTGTAGGCTCTATCATGTACGTGATGCTATGTACCAGACCCGATGTAGCATACTCACTAAGTGTAGTGAGCAGGTATCAAGCTGATCCTGGAGAGAGTCACTGGACAGCTGTGAAGAGCATTCTCAAGTACTTACGAAGGACTAAAGAGATGCTCTTGGTGTATGGTAACGGAGAACTCCAAGTGGAGTCCTTTACCGATTCGAGCTTCCAGAGTGCTAAGGACGACTCTAAGTCGCAGTCGAGATTTGTCTTTACCCTTTACGGAGGGGCGGTTAGCTGGAAGAGTTCCAAGCAGGAAACCGTGGCAGACTCGACGATGGAGGCTGAATACATCGCTGCCAACGATGCTGCCAAAGAGGCTGTCTAGATCAAGAAGTTCATTACTGAACTTGGAGTGGTTCCATCCATTGAGCATCCAATACCTTTGTACTGCGATAACAATGGAGCGGTGGCTTTGGCCAAGAAACCCGGTCCCATCAGCGATCCAGGCATATTCTTAGGCGGTATCACCTGATCCGGGAGATAGTTGATCACCGGGAGATCGAGGTCAGGAGGGTTGATGTTCATAACATAATATTGCATTTTGTATTCCCCATTCTTACGCATTTTAGAATAAAAACAGGTGCTTTTGACCCATGTCTGCTACATGTTACAGGTTACAGGTTCTTGGAGCGAAAACAGTGAAAAACACAAAAGACGACACAAAAGAAGGACTTTTGACCAACAATTAGGAAGATCTTAGTAAAGCCCAGCAGAAGAACGGTTCACCACCAACAAGGCAACGCAAGATCCAAATTTGAAAGAAAGACGGTTAAAAGATTCATTGCAAAGTGTTCACTGAAGATCTGGAATTAATACAAAAGCCAAATTGATAAGAGGAATAAAGAACCAAGAAGCCCAGAGTAACCTAAAAAAGCCCAGAAAAAAACCATGAAAAGAACTTATTATTGGGCCGCAGAACCGCGGCCCAAGCGCACCAATGCCGCGGATCCGCGGCCGTTTAAAGGCTTCATGGAAAGAAATTTTTACCAAATTGTTTTGAAAGCTATGGAAAGATTTTCTGGGGGTATATTTGTAATTTTAGACATGCGGAGCAATTGTAAACCTAGGGTTTCTATGTCCTATAAATAGAACCCAAAAGCTTTGTATTTTCTCATGCCTCCCTATGCCTCCCTTCATTAATAAAATTTCAGCATTCTTTTGGAGAGCATCATTTTTTTGTAAGTTCTTTATTTTCTGCTCTAGATTAATTTTCTATTCTTGCCCTAGATAAATTTAATTCCTTACCCTAGATAAATGTTTTTCAATTCCCTAATGAGTGAGTAGTTTTCACGCTTGTTAGGGTTAGGAATGGGGAAGGATTTGAGAGACGAAGATCTCTCATCTCTTTTCTTTGCCAATCTTTTATGAAAATTAGAACTCCATGCATACCTTCTTATTCCGCTCCCTATGGCACTCTACCCTCGAGGTAACGGTGATTCCGTAGTCTAAAAGCCCGGATTTTAAGGTTTTCCATGGAGATTAGGGTAAAGATTAAGAAAGGAAGGACAAGGATCTAGAGGAAGAATCAATCTTCCCAATCATCCTAATCCCTTTTGTTAAGATTTACCATAACACTAATATGATATCTTTAATTAAAGGCAATGGAAAGAGATGTAGATCTTTGTTTACCAAATTTTCCCTAAACCTAATCCTAGCAAGTTTCTAATCCTAGTATCATACAACTTCAATTTTTAGATTTAATAATCAATCCGAACACCCTTCGGAATTAACTCGTTAGCGCGATTAGGAAATTCACAACATCCCTGTGGACCGACCCGTACTCACCGGCTAGCTGCAAAGCGACGCCGTTCTTGATTGCGGTTACAAATATTTTTGATCTATCTTTTAGAAAGCGCAAGCACGCTTAAATCAGTTAAATCAAATGGCACCGTTGCCGGGGATGGCGTAGAATTTTCCTTTTTGCAATTTCGGGTTAATCTAAATTTAAAAAATCATAAAAATCTAAAAAATCCAAAAAAATATAAAAATATATATAATCTGTTATTTTTGGAAGGGATACTGTGTTGTTTGAATTTTTGCAGGATATACAGAATCGGATCTGGAAAATTCCAGAAGGCGAAACAGAAATCAGAAGATCGAAACAGAAGGGGAATTAAATAACAGAACAGAGCAATTTTTCTGCATACCTAATTCCACCACCAAGCCGCGATTCCGCGGCCAAAACCCACCTTAGCCCGCGGAACCGCGGCCTTCCTGTCGAATCGTCGCACCAAAATTTTTCTGGGGATCCAAACAGTCCAGGGGACCGCAGAACCGCGGTGTTAGAACACATTTGCAGCGGAATCGCGGCTATATCGAGTCTTCATCTTGGAAAAAAATTTTCTGTAAGCCCCACTGTTTCTTCTCTGTACATTTTGAAATATCTTTTCTGAAAATTCCTGCAGGATTCCGTGCGCTATAAAAATATTTCCACTTCCAAATAACAATTTTGTGCAGGATTTTTTTTGGGCCCCGCTCAAAATTGAAATTGATTGCAAGTAATCTTTTTTTTTTTTTTTGCATATCTATTCTCGAATATCTTTTTGCAACAATTTTTTCCAAATAAAGATTCTTGTGATATGCTTCAAATAATAACCAATTGCAAGTAATATTTTGCCGTTGCATATCTTTTCTATAAAATATTTTGTTGTTGCATATCTTTTCTCTAAAATCTTTTTGCAACAAAAATTTTTCCAAATAAAGATAAAGAAAAAAAAAATCAATGAAAAATGAAAATAAAAAGGACAAATATTTTATAGAACTTGCAAATTTTTTTTAACCCCAAATAAATCCTTGCACCACCCACCCTTCCTTCTTGTCACCTTTCTTCTTCTAACATGGGTACCCCACATAAAAAATCATTAGCCGAACTTTGGTATCCCGAACCTAATTTTGCGTCATATGTCAATGTGTTCGGTCAATTTAAAGACAATCCTTCCATGCCTAAAAAATCTTTGAAAGATCACATAGAGGAGTCTAGGAGAAACAGTTTGACTTTTCAACCCACTTTGTGTCAACCAAGTCAACCTTCACCACTTCCATATGTTGATACCACTCTTTCGAGTTCTTCTGACACGCCTAGGCCGATGTCCATCGCTGAGCACATTGCTCAATCTCGCAGCCAATCCTTCACCCCTCTCCACACATCTAGTTCTAGGGATCCACAAGATTATTCACACTTTTATCCACATGTAGACCATACCCCTGTCCTACCACCCACTTCCTACCAATCCTACCCGACCTTACCACCTTCACTAGACATTGATTCTACACAGTCTGTTGGGAGTTTTGCATATCCACACAATTTCGAATCTTTTCCCGAAACCCCCTTACCACCAAAGTCTAGTTTGGAAGAGGCGTTGGAGGAGTATATCGCAGCAACAAACAAAATGGTTAGGAATGTGGAAGCATCCGTGGCCGCCCTTATGCAACCTAGTGAACCGATAGCTAGTATCCCGCTAGCTCCAAATTTTTCAATGTATGAGGCGGCAGTTGGACAAGATGAGAATGAGAGAGGATTTTCAAATCAAACCTACCCTTACCCAATTGAAGCCCACAACTCCTGTTTTCCATCGAATGTCCTAAATGATTCACAAGTTCAAAATAAAAACGAGTTGTGTGATTTTGTAGTGTTTGATTTGGCAAATTGTGAGGAACCCCTTTCGAGTGAAACCGCACCTAATCCTTTCGATCTTTACACCTCCCATCTAGAACCTAAATCGATAGATATCCATGCTTTTGATGAGGTGCCTAAGAAAATTGATTTTCACTTGATTGAGGATATAGACGCCGGGAATATTTCGGATGATGAACCTGTCAATTTAATAGAAATTTTATGTTCAAATCATCATCCCGAGTTATTAAATGTTTCTCCCGAATCTCATATGCGTCTTGAATTTGATGATAATGGCATGGATGAGTTGAATTTTGAGGAAAATAATAAGGATAATATTGAGGAGAGTTTTGAGGATAATATTGAGGTTGAACCATTTTTGTTTAATGTGTCGGATTTTCCAATTCAGCCTCCTGAACCTTTAACTGTTATATCACCCTCCCTCCTTCCTATTGTTCCGACCATTACGCTTTCATCTCCGATACCAAGTTCGGCGTACCCATGTCTTCTTGCGAATCTTGAGGGATTTGACCCCATTTCTCGACGGGTTGATAGGTTAGCGCAATCGCTTTTAACACATCGGTCATCACAAATTGCGCTAATTTGTTCACTCGCTTTACACCCTCAAGATCGTACCCCACTTCTTTCTTCTTTCCGCCATTCTTCTCCCCCACCGAGACCATATTCTGCCATTCTTCTTTCCACACGGTCTCGTGTGTTTCTCATTTCTTTCATCCACACCCCATTCTTGCACAAACTATACCACTACCACGATAAGATCTTTGAATGGTTGGTGCTAACCTTTGGCTTGTGTAAGGCCAAGCTTAAGTTTGGGGGAATCTTTGTATATATGTATATATTTTTTGTTTTCTTTTTCTATAAAAAAAATAACAAAAAAATTTCAAAACAATAAAAAAAAAATTGTAAATAAATAAACAGGGGAGTATCGGTATTTTGATCCTCTAGGTTTAGCATGACAGTGAGGACACTGTCAAGTTCAAGTTTGGGGGTATGCTCGGTACGTCTTCTTCCTTCGCATTCATTTGTACATATTTTTGCATTTGCATACTTATTTGAAAACCCATAAAAATTTGAAAATTTTCAAAAATTATAAAAATCAATGTATTCAATTTTGGCCGTATTTGACTTGAGTTTGATAAACAGGTTAACTGGCTAGGAACAACTAGATCTTAGACTTAGTAAATTAAAAACCCTAAAAATAGCCTTCCTTAAAGTTTAGCGGTAGAAAGTATATGTCTTTGTAATTTATTTAGAAATAGGCAAATTTTGGGTTCACTTCTTAGGCTAAGTCGAAATAAGGGAAGAGTATTGATGCTTTTATTAGAGTATAAGTTTGAAAAATAGTTCCTAGCTTAAGTCTAGATTCTGAAAATGTATACCCTACAAAATGCACAATCACGCACCTTGAAACTTGGAATAGTAGAAGAGACCTTGAAATGCTCTTGTCTAAAGTCCTTAGTACAATGAAAAAAAAAGTGAATAGAGAAAAAAAAATGAACACTGGTTTTTGTGATTACTTAAGGCTGTAAAAATAGAAAAATATTTAGCGAGGGTGCTTCATCACCTAGTGCCTTAGACCAACTGGTTTGGGAGTCACTGCTAAAAGCCTTGGGTGTTGCAAGACTAGGAAGTACGCTTTAAAGTGTTAACGCATCTTGTAATCGGTTGTTAGTACCTCAAGAAGTATTAACAGTCGCATGAAGGATGTGTAAGCAAAAATTCAATTAAAAATTCACTAACTAATAAGTACTTTGGACCACGGACGAGAGTATGATTGCTTGATTTGAATTTCCAAGTGTACGGGTGATCTATACACACACGTAGGGGTATATGATTGGAATTTAGATAAGAGAGAGGAATGAAGAATAGAACTTGTATCTTTAATAGAGTTGATAAAAATTCCTAAGAGGAGATGAAACTCTAGAAGGAAAACTTAAGAAATGCTGAAAGCTGAGTAATTCTACAGGATATATATAATCTTAAGTTAAATAATGAGGAAGTGTGAAGAATATGGGTGGATAATTTACGAGTCGACGATAATAGAATTCCTTGTTAGAAAACCTAATTGGAAAACAAAAGTCGAAAAGCCGAATTGATAGGATTTTGTGGGTAGTATCCGCTGAAAACCCTCAGGAGACAACACTCCTCCTACTAGGGACACCTAGAGGTTTAACGGCTTGTTGCACGTGCTCAGTGCAATCGCGTTTCCCTGCGAAAGTGCGGTTAGGTTTTTGTAGAGAATAAAAAAAAATAAGTTTGCTCGAGGACAAGCAAAAGATAAGTTTGGGGGTATTTGTTCATAACATAATATTGCATTTTGTATTCCCCATTCTTACGCATTTTAGAATAAAAACAAGTGCTTTTGACCCATGTCTGCTACATGTTACAGGTTACAGGTTCTTGGAGCGAAAACAGTGAAAAACACAAAAGACGACACAAAAGAAGGACTTTTGACCAACAATTAGGAAGATCTTAGTAAAGCCCAGCAGAAGAACGGTTCACCACCAACAAGGCAACGCAAGATCCAAATTTGAAAGAAAGACGGTTAAAAGATTCATTGCAAAGTGTTCACTGAAGATCTGGAATTAATACAGAAGCCAAATTGATAAGAGGAATAAAGAACCAAGAAGCCCAGAGTAACCTAAAAGAACTCATTATTGGGCCGCGGAACCGCGGCCCAAGCACACCAATGCCGCGGTTCCGTGGCCGTTTAAAGGCTTCATGGAAAGAAATTTTTACCAAATTGTTTTGAAAGCTATAGAAAGATTTTCTGGGGGTATATTTGTAATTTTAGACATGCGGAGCAATTGTAAACCTAGGGTTTCTATGTCCTATAAATAGAACCCAAAAGCTTTGTATTTTCTCATGCCTCCCTATGCCTCCCTTCATTAATAAAATTTCAGCATTCTTTTGGAGAGCATCATTTTTTTGTAAGTTCTTTATTTTCTGCTCTAGATTAATTTTCTATTCTTGCCCTAGATAAATTTAATTCCTTGCCCTAGATAAATGTTTTTCAATTCCCTAATGAGTGAGTAGTTTTCTCGCTTGTTAGGGTTAGGAATGGGGAAGGATTTGAGAGACGAAGATCTCTCATCTCTTTTCTTTGCCAATCTTTTATGAAAATTAGAACTCCATGCATACCTTCTTATTCCGCTCCCTACGGCACTCTACCCTCGAGGTAACGGTGATTCCGTAGTCTAAAGGCCCGGATTTTAAGGTTTTCCATGGAGATTAGGGTAAAGATTAAGAAAGGAAGGACAAGGATCTAAAGGAAAAATCAATCTTCCCAATCATCCTAATCCCTTTTGTTAAGATTTACCATAACACTAATATGATATCTTTAATTAAAGGCAATGGAAAGAGATGTAGATCTTTGTTTACCAAATTTTCCCTAAACCTAATCCTAGCAAGTTTCTAATCCTAGTATCATACAACTTCAATTTTTAGATTTAATAATCAATCCGAACACCCTTCGGAATTAACTCGTTAGCGTGATTAGGAAATTCACAACATCCCTGTGGACCGACCCGTACTCACCGACTAGCTGCAAAGCGACGCCGTTCTTGATTGCGGTTATAAATATTTTTGATCTATCTTTTAGAAAGCGCAAGCACGCTTAAATCAGTTAAATCAGTTGACACGAAGAATAACACAGCGGATCCACTCACGAAGGCCATTCCCCAGATACAGTTTGAAAGACTCTTCGGGATGCTCGGTATGCGATACTACAGCAGCTGGCCCTAGTGCAAGTGGGAGATTGTTAGTTGTATGTATGCCCTAGAGGCCAGTATTGTACAGATGATGTATATTATATTGAATGCTTAGACATATATAGAGATGACTTTCTTGCTCGATATGATAGTATGCTATCTGGTTGCTCTTTATCTTAACATGTATACTTGTCTCTTTATACTGTCTTATGGTTACATGTTGGTAAAGCCCTTAGGATGTGTACTTGACTACCTGGACTATGATGCGGATCATACTAGTGGGGACATGGTAGTCCATAAGTACATCCTTCAAGGTCCCTAGTCGTGGTGTATCGAGACGGGGCATCGATATACCAGTGTAGACTAGCGTATACGCTTCTCGACCCATGAGATGGGCGATGGATGATCCCATATCCATTGGTGTTTGACATCAGAGATGGTATACGGGTGCTCAGTGGAGACTGGGTACACTGGACGGACTCGCCGAGAACTCCCAGATGGTATTATACCTCACGTCAGATGGCAGTTCTCAGGTGACACTTGTGCAGGTTAGTCTGTAGACCCGAGATCGTCATAGAGTCTTGTGTGATTCCCACTGTGCTTTGATTTCCACCTTACCACGTCCATGTGGGCGAGCAAAACGGTGGTTTTTGGGTACAGTCCCGAGTCACATTGAGGCAATGAGCGATAGGAGGGGTTTCGTCTCTCCCGGTATTGAGGGTTGATGTTGCGCTGTGCTCGATTGGCCGTAACAGGGAAGTCCCTGGCCAGGGCTGATTAGAGATTTACTGGTAAGTGTTACCAGTAGTTTCTCGACCAGTTATGGGCCTCACATAGGCACGACTTATCGGTTATTGGGGTCTGACGTTTACCACCCCTAGACTTGATATGCGACATATCAGACGAGGAGACCGGACTGCACGGGTAGTGTTGCCGGTTGGCTCGACGGGTGTTGTAGCAGGTTCGCTTGTTTTCTTCTGATCGCTCAATACCCGGGTGGCCGTTACGTTTAGCTGACCGCTTGTGGCTTGGGGGTACTTGATATGATCATCACCCACTGCCGGCGTATTGACGAGTCTTAGAGTCCCACAAAGGAGTTACCTAGTCCAGGCAAAACGTTGTGGTGCGCGTATGCGATATGCGCATGGACCCGATTAAAATACGCGTATAGGATACCGTATATTGATCGGGCGGCTTGCTTTTGGTGGGGTCGTATGTGATATGGCCGGATTGATAAATCAAGTGTTTATTTATCATTTAACCATTAGTTTCTCACTAGAAATCCTTTCTTGTATTTGATGGATGTATGCATGCATGTATGCTTTCTTTATAGATTCATGCACATATGGATGTGCATACATACATACATACATACATCATCCTTCATGGTTGATTACACATTGAAAATGGTGGCAATATAAGACTCACACCATGGTTTAAATATATGGATTATTATTTATTTTTTTGTTAAAACAAAAGAAAAGAAGAAAAGGATAATTCATGGTTAGTTTCTACACTCTTCCTTAATCTAACCATGCTCACCTACTTCTAACCATGGGTTAACCTTCTCTTTGTGTTTTAACTCAAATTAAATAATATCTTAAACATTTAACCATGGTTTGAGATGAGATGAAATAAATATATATACATATATTTTCATTTTCTTTTTATGGGTTATTCTTTTTACTCTTGTTCAAAGAAAAGCCATCATCTTCTTCTTCCTTCACCTTTTGCTCTCTAGATTTTTGTAGTGAGCAAAATACTCATCAAGTTAGGATTTTGAAGTGAGAAAAGCCACCACAACATCATTCTACACAAGTCTTGCCCACTTGTTTAGAGTGTTAGCTTCCTTTTTCATTCTTGATCTTGTGAAGTTGCAAGCTTGGACAAAGCGGACTCCGGGTGGATCATCGTGGACCTAGAGGAGTTCAAGCGGACTTTTTCCAAACCCCAAGTAGCCGAGGAGTCTAGCGTAGGGAGCTACAAAGGTTGTACTCTCAAAACCCTAGCTTTTCATACTTGAGATGATGTGCAAAATATTGAAACCCTAATTTTCTAGGAACGATTCATTGTATGTTTACTTAGCACCCTATTAATTCAATCTTTGGTACATGTGATGCTTCCAATCCCTTCATGAGGTGCTAGGTAAACCCAACAGACAATACGCTGGCAGTAATTACTGGATAAATTCATGACCACAAGCACGTCAGCGGCACTAGCTGTACGTAACGACTACCCAGGTATTGAATGAAAGGAAGTCCAACATGCAAACCCATCTGTACCCCTACTGAGCCTGTATGTGACAATCTCCATACAGTCCAGTCTGTTCGTCTAAGAGTATCGTATATAATGGATGGATAAATTCAGACCCCTCAAAAGGCGATAATTCATGTCGATGTGAAGCCCATTACCCACTGAGAAACTACTGATCCAAATCAGTAAATCTCGTCCACCTTGACCAAGGATTTCTGGTGATGGCTACCTATGCACTGGATGACATCAACCTCCAATAGCAAGAGAGACGAATCTCCGACGATCCGCTCACTGCCTTCATGTGGCTCAGGACTGTGCCCAACTAAAATATGTTTGCACGACTCCTTTGAGCCGTGGTAGGGTAGTAATCAAAGCACGGTAGGAACTCACACGAGAAAAATAATAATCTCAGATTGACAGACTAACCTGTACTCATGTTACCTGAGAACTGCTATCTAACAATAGGTATAATACCATCTAGCATGTTCCCGGCGAGTTCGTCCAGTGTAACTCATTACCCGATGAGCACATGTATACTATCTTTGGTGACTAACACCAATGGCTGTGAGACCGGCCATTGCCCCTCGTCAGGATCAAGAAAAGTATACACTAGTCTATTCTTGAATATCGATGCTCAGTCTTGATATTCCCACGACCGGGGACATTTAAGGATTTGCTTATAGACTACCCAGTTCTCACAAGTGTGGTCGCCACAATAGCACAGGTAGTCAACCAAGAATCATATAAGCTCTATCAACATGTAATAGTGATCTGTAATACCATATAATACATGTATATGATGATAAAGATAAACCAGATAGCATACTATCATCTCGAGTAAGATTGTTCTACCCATATAAGTACTCCCTCAATCATCATAATCGCCTGCCTGCAATTACAATAATTTCCTTAAGAGCACTATATCCAACAATAAGGTTGTTAGACCCTATCTTGTCAAGTCATCATATCTAACCACCAAGCTGCAATAACTCCGTCGGTATGGCATCTCCTTGCCTAAGAGAGTGTAGGATTCGATACCTAGAAAGGAAAGTGGCCACAATTTAACGCTTTCAGGACAAATTCATGATTCCTTGGCCACGATTTAAACATTTGGTAACACACTAGGAAATACGATTTAGATCCACTCTAGGGATCAACCATGCTTGCATCGGTCATTAGTTAGAAACTAATGGTGAGCCCCACGTGATGTGGCGGATTTTTGGAATAATCTACGAAAATAAATAAATAACTCGTATAAATAGTTATTTCAATCAGTATAACGGTAAAAGTTCATGGTATTTATGTAACAAACAAAGACTATGATATTTATCTGAAAATATTAAAATTTCATGGTATGTATTTGTAATAAACAAAGTTCATAGTATTTATCTGAAAAACGGTGAAAGATGGTGTTATTTTTATTTATAAACAAACTCCATGGTACCTATATGAAATATGTTGAAAGTTCATCGTATTTATTTGTAATAAACAAAATCAATAGAATTCGTATGCAAAAAATTGATATCTCATCGTATTTATTTGTAATAAATAAAATCTATAGTATTTATCCTAAAATAGTGAAAGATCATAATAATAATTTTACAATAAACAAAGTCCATGATATTTTTATGGAAAACGGTGAAAGATCGTGATATTTATTTACATTAGACAGAGTTCATGGTATTAATCTGAAAAAAGACGGAAGTCATTGTATTAATTTGTGATAAAAAAAATCACTTAGGTATTTATCAGTAAAACGGCGAAGGTCATGGTATTTTTTTGTAATAAACAAAGTCAGTAGTATTTATCTAAGAAACGGCGAAAGTCCTGGTATTTAGTTGTAAAAACAAAGGCCATGGAATTTATATAGAAAACGGTGAAAGTCGTGGTATTTATTTGTATTAAATAAAATCTATGGTATTTATATGAAAAGGTTTAAAGTCCATGGTATTTTAGCGAAAACCTAGTGGTCATAAACTGTAAGGTTGCTATGCACGCGCACAAGGGTTTACGAGGTATCAACCATGCCCGATTGAAATTTTAGCCGTGCCGAACAACCCAAAGCCGAATCTTTAAACTAGGGTTTAGGCGAAAACTAACATGTTAAACACTTTAACACTAAGTGAGAGGGATTACAACCTTTGTAGATCCGGTCCTTCACTTCTAAAGCTCCGTATTGAAGTCCCTTCGCTGCGATCATCGTGTCCCGGACTCTCGAGAGGTTCCACGAAGAGAAATATGCAGTCTTGCTTCCGATCTTCGATACAAAGATGATCTACCTTGAAGTTTCGATAACACAAGCTAACACTCATAATATGAAGTGAACACCCTCATCTAAATGGCAAGGATAGATGAGAATGATGAAGTAGGATTTTTGCCCTCTTTTATAATCTTTTTCTCACTCACTTTCATCACAAAAGCAAAACCAGAAAGCTTTTCAAGAAGGAACTCAAGGAAGAAGAAGAATATCATATTCCTTTTGTGATGAATAATGAATTATTGTAGTGGTTACAAATCTAACCAAGGGTTAAGCATGAAGGAGTTAACCCTTGTAGAGAATTAACTAAAGTTAATGGTTTGAATTGGGTTAACATAATATCTTCACAAAATATCAAGCAAAACACAAAGTCAAAGCTTCATGAAGCTTCATAGAAGCTTCATGCAAAAGCTAACCCTAATCAAAACCCTAACCAAGTTTAAACCCTAAACCATTGTTAAATTTGTAACCCTAACATGTTACAATATTATATATCATATATACAATATATTTTGTAACAATAGAAAATAATACAATTAACATATATCGCATATATATCAATGTATTATCCCGTGAGAAAATGAATCTTTTAGTGAGCTAATATTAGTTAATGTAATTTAATATATCATATATATTATTATACATTAAATTATCGAATCAACACTTGATCCGACAATCCGGCTATATCGCATATAACAGACTAATACGATGCCCGGCTATATCACATATACCCGGCCAATATCTCATATCGCGAGAATCCAATACGGTATCACATACCGCATTATCCTCGGTCCTGCACATATCACATATGTGCTCCTACTCCGTTTTGCCTGAACCAAGAAACCTCTGTGTAGGACACTAAAGAATCGTCAATACGCCGGCAGTAGGTGATGATCATATCAAACACCTACAAGCTGCAAGCGGTCAACTAAACATAACAGCCACCCAGGTATTGAGCGCTCAGAAGATCAACAAGCAAGCCTGTACATTCTCCTGTGAATCTAATTAGTAACACTCCCGTACAGTCCGGTCTCGTCGTCTGATATGTCGCATATCTCGCCTAGGGGTGGTATACGTCAGACCCCAGTAGTTTGATAAGTCGTGTCAATATGAGGTCTATAACAGTTCGAGAAACTACTGATAACACTTACCAGTAAATCTCAACAACCCTGGCCAGGGATTTCCAGTTATAGCCAATTGAACACAGCACAACATCAACTCCCTATACCGGGAGAGACGAATCCCCTCCTATCGCTCATTGCCTCCATGTGATTTGGGACTGTACCCAAAAGCCACCTTTTTACACGCCCTCTTGGACGTGGTATGATGGAAATCAAAGCACAATGGGAATCACACAAGACTCTATGACGATCTCGGGTCAACAGACTACTCTGTACCAGTGTCACCGGAGAACTGCCATTTGACATGAGGTACAATACCATCTGGGAGTTCTCGGCGAGTCCGTCCAGTGTACCCAGTCTCTACTGAGAACCCGTACACCATCCTTGATGTCAAACACCGATGGATATGGGACCATCCATCGCCCATCATATAGGTCAAGATGCATATATACTAGTCTACCCTGGTGTATCGATGCCCTGTCTCGATACACCCTCGACTAGGAACAGTTATAGGATGTACTCGTCGACTACTGTGGCCCCACTAGTATGATCTCATCATAGTCCCAGTAGTCGAGTACATATCCTAAGGGCTTTATCAACATGTAACATAGAGATAATCAGAGTACATGTTAAGATAAAGTAAAACCAGATAGCATACTATCATGTCGAGCAAGAAAGTCCTCCCAATATATGTCCAAGCATCCATTACAATATACATCGTATGTACAGTAATGGCCTCTAGGGCATACATATAACTAACAATCTCCCACTTGCACTAGGGCCATCTGTTGTGGTATCGCATACCCAACAATTAGCTGTGGTCGAAGTATCTCATACTCAACCATCCCATAATTAGTCTTTACTGGGAAAAAGGCCTTTGTGAGTGGATCCGCGCTGTTGTCCTCTGTGTCTACTCTCCTAACCTCGATCTCCCTAGAGATCAACCATCTCCATGATCAAGTGATATTGCCTAAGAATTATATCTGGATTTCTGATGGGACGGGGGGTTCCTTGGAAAAAGCCACAACTTTATTGTCACACAATGGTAGGAATGAAGTTCATCTCATGAACTCATATATATCCAGACTGTCTCTTTGGTAGTATCCTTGGTAACGATGTATCTTTCCTTTAATCTTCTAGTAAGTCACGGTATCCAGCTTAGAACTCTTCCAACATACCGTCCCTCCACTGAGGGTAAAGGTAATGCCTGCGACTGACATTCGGTCGTCCTTATCACCCTGGAAACTTCCAGTGATTCTCCCCAGGATCGATTGATACCATCTCACTACAACTAGTGAGTATCATAACATCCAATTATATCTATCTCATAGATCCAAAACCCAGGATTTAGGAGGTATCATTTTGATCCTATATGGAGAATCCTTGTGATTAGAGGAGATTGACCGAGCGTAGCATAGGAAACTCCTTCCCTATCAAGAGTATGTCATCCACGTACTCTAAGAGGATCACCACCATACTCTCTACTACCTTTTTGTATATACAAGGTTCATCTACTATTTTGATGAAGTCAAACTCTTTAACTACCATATCAAAACAGACGTTCCAACTCCGCGATGCCTGCTTTATCACAAAACATCTTACACACGTTTCCGCTACTCCCACTGTCTACGAAGCCCTCAGGCTGTGTACTTATAGATGCACTTTTCCAAATCAACATTTAGAAAAGCAGTTATGACACCCAACCGCCAGATATCGTAGTCATGGTATATAGCCGTGGCAAGTAGGATCTGGATGGACTTAAGCATAGCTTTGAAAGTCTCAACATTTCCATGTACACCAAGTAATCTTCTCAAGATATACTTGCTCCTGATGGGTATTTAACCCTTCAGATAAAGCAACCAAAGTCCATACTTTGTTGGTGTATAAGGATTCCATCTCAGATCAATAAGCATCCAGCCATTCTTACAGAGTCTCACTCCTGATGGCCAGCTCGAAACTAGTTGGGTCATCATCTCATGATGCAATCCTCGCTCCCACTGTCATAGAGAAACCGAAGTATCTCTCATGTGGGTGAGGAACTATACTAGATCGACGGAGAGGCTGAGATTCGTTAGTTGCTATTGAATCCTTTGGTTCTACCAAATCATCTGCTGTAGTTTGTATAGCTGGAACTCTTTCCAGTTCTACCTCATAACCACTAATTTCTTCACAAGAAATTCCTTTTCACAAGGGTGGCATGCTGAGAAACAAAACATCTTTTGTTCCTCTGTTTGGTAGAAGATATTCCCTTGCGTAAGCTTGGGATATCCAACAAACTTCCACAGATCTGAATTTACCTCGAGCTTGTCCGGATTTTGCTTTTAGACATAGGCTGGACAACCCCAAATCTCAACAAACTTAAGATATGGGCTCTTCCCATTCCATATCACATATGAAGTGGTAGGCAACTGATTTGATTTGAACCCTATTCAATAGGTATGCAGCTTCTCAAGTGCATAACTCCCAAAAGAAAATAGGAAACTCAGTAGTACTCATCATAGAGCACACCATATCACATAGGGTGCTATTGCTCCGCCCCGATATACCATCGTGCTATAGTGTATTCGGAGGAGTAATGCCGAGAGAGAATCTCATTCTCCTTTAGAATAGTCCAGAAATTCCGTGCTCAAGTATTCTCCTCCCTGATCTCATCAAAGGAAATAATACTTATACCCGTTGTTGGTTCTCTACTTCTAATTTATATTTTGTGAATATCTCAAAAGCTTCGGACTTGTGTTTCAACGGGAACATATGTCTGAATCTTGAGAGATCATCAGAGAATGTAATGAAGTACAAAGAACCGGTCTTGGCATGTGTAGACAGGGGACCTTCATACATGAGCATGTATTAATCCCAAGAGTTCACTAACTCTTTCTCTGTTTCTAATAAACAGAGTTATTGTCATCTTATCTTTGTGACATGACCGGCAAGTTTCACAAGATGTAAATTCAAACAATTTAAATATGCATCTTAATGTAACTTCAGTTAGTTGGGTCGCATTGATATGACCTAGTCTATAATGCCTCAAGAAGAATTCGTTCATTTCTGAACTCTTCCTCTTGTGTGTGTTCAATATACTAAGAACTGTGGTTTGATTTAGAACGTCAATGTTTTAGATAACGTGCCTGAACCGATCAACTCTTGATATAGGAAATGTTCAAAACATTATCCAACAATGCAAAATTATATCCTTTCTTTACTAATAAAGAGACTGATATGATGTTGTACATCAGGTTCGGTATCTAATAACATTCATTCAAAATCAATGTATTCTGGTAATACAGGGTGACAGTGACCAACAGACTTGGCTGCAACACTTGCACCGTTTTCTATCTCATGAAACTAATCACCCGTTCTCAGTTCTCTACCTATCTGTAGCTCATGTAACAAATTACATATGCGGGATCCTGATCCGGTATCACATACCCAGGACGTAAAGGATACTGAGAAACAGTTCTCTGTAATGAACACACCCGAAGATGATGCATCAACATGCACTTTCTTCGTTTGGGCGGCATGGGAATTCTGTTATTCCCCAATTTCCTGATCTGTCTTATAACAATTATAAGTTGGAGCGGGACCAACGTTCCCCAGCTCAGTATAACAAGCGGATTCGGTCAATACTTCTGTATTATTATCTTGATTAAGGCATGATATGGTCGCTACCTGGAGAGAGAGAGAAGAAAACACTCAGCGTATGCTCTTGCAAGATTAGATTGGTTATCTAATATATCTAATCAGGATGTCTCCCACTGTTTTAATCAAATCTTCCTTCAAACCCTAAAAGGAAAGACTAGCCGGGATTAATTACACCCTATAATTTCGCCAATCTTTCAGCCAGGCTAGTGTCGGTACTTTGAGGGAGGTTCCCCGTGCTTTCGCACGGACCTAATTAAAGTAAACCTCGTTTTTCCAGAGGCATAACCCCGTTAACACCTTTCTAGACACCTACTTGATCGGCTAATTGTAATGTGTAAAACTCTCCCAGGAGTAACTCTTACTCGCAGCGAGTATCAGGATCCAACTATCTCATAGAAGGTATGCAATCTCATTACAAATTTCAACACTTGAAATTCCCAATAATATTTTATCCCTAACAGCTATATGACCTTAACATAGTTAACAAATCATAAGTGCTAGTCAAGTTCAACCCGTCATTTCCCGATTGAATTAAACCCACCCGCACGACCCTTAACATAGTCAACAAAGTCGCACGACTACCCTAATCCAATCGCATCATATGCTTATATAGATAAGCACTAATCAGCTACCGCACACTATGCCTTAACATAGTCAACAAACGTAGCACGAATACTAACTAGTACTTATCTGAAATGACGGAGGGCTATGACAGGTTTTTAAGAAAACCCTTTATGTAATGAACTTGATATCGTTGTAGAATCGAGTGATTTTAAATGGAGTGGTTTTGAGGCTTTTCTAGTTTTGCTAAAGGGGTCACTCCCGGTGAAGGGTTCGTCGGCCCTTTCCTCATCGAATAAGGTGCAGGATATTTCACAAATACCACTCTGCTAGTTTCACAAAAGAGGTCACTCCCGGTGAAGGGATCTCGGCTCTTTCCTTATCGAATAAAGTGCTGGATGTTCTACAAGGAACACCGCTATGCAAAGTAAGAACTAGAGCTACCAGTTTTTAAACAAGTTTCTACAACATCTTTGGGTTTCTTTTAGTTTCATTAATCTCATTAACGAAGTCCCATTTTATTATGCTTCACAAGCATCACATTTGAAACGAAATCTGCAATATAACATATATCTCATATATATAATATAAACATTCGTCTCAGGCAGTAATATGATCTCATCACAGAATATTGCAGCAGAAGAACATATATGAAATATTGGATATACTAGGACGTCCGTGTTTTAGTACGAGCCTGTATAAAACACGGATTCCACGGTCGTGATGAATAGCCAAACCCACATCCCTAGACCCCTACGAGAGCGGCAAGTAACACTGCCAATTCTAGGGTTAGGAGACCCGGTCTCGACTCCTCGAGATAGCCTCCCACTGGACCCTAGAACCCTGTTACTTATGCTCCCCGCCTTGGGTCTACCTAATGCGGAAAAGTAAATAATATACAACGGTGACATCATCCTCAGCCCGGAAGTGCCCCAATAAAAGAATATTACATAAAAATGAATTTTACATAAATGAAAAAGAAAAAACGCTCATCTCACATAAAACCCACGGCTATTCAAAACGCGACGATCCAATATAACATATCATAGCAACACATAATATCTCATATCATCAATGTACGCAAGTATGCGTATCCCGATTGTCGTTGATGTATAGAAACGAAGCCGGCAATACACCACATACTACGCTTACGGTCACAGAAAAGAAAATGTAAAACTACAACAGTTTGAATCCGCAACCTCTTTAGACATCGCATGCCTAACCAAATGAATTCCTTAGACATCGCATGCATAACAATTATAAACCCCGCATTTTAGTCTCATTATCGAAAACACTTTACAATATCAAGTCGGGCAATTCAACAAGATTCCCGATATCCTGATCGAATGCTCGTCGCAAACTTTAGTAGACAGCCGCACCCCCGGATGGCGTCGACGAAGTGCACTAAGGCGGAACACCGCTACCGCGAACACCCGAACGGATGCTTTTGGCGACGGAGTTCTCCTACAGTCACTTGATCGGGACTATGGGGCCTGGATGTCTATTAAGTTTACCCGGCGAGTATCCGCGTACGCTATGTAATTGCAACGGACTTTTGATCACATAAAAATTCCGTGGCAACCGATCATCTGAGACTGAACTGCTAGATTTATAACATTCAAATTAGTTATCTCATAACTACATGTGGATTCCAAATATTGTATCACATTACAGATAAATAGACAATGTTAAACTTTCCGATCGAATAATCAAACACCCAAGTTTTTCCAAATAACTCAACACTTGAGCGGAGTTCAAAAATATCCATCACATGCCACAGTACCGATGGTCCAGCCGTAGAAGGGTCAAGCCAACACCTCACATGTGGCATGCCGTACTGCCGCAAACCCAAAGGTTTAAAGGCAGTTCAAGACGGTCACATAATCGAGTTAAGGTTTGTTGTCTTCGAGAGGGTCCACCACGTTACTTGCATGACTTTACGAAAGTTTCAAACTCAAGAAAAAATCCAACTTTTGAAAATTTTCCGACAGGGGAAAAAGTGAGTTATTGATATCCGTTCGAACTTTTTAACAGTTTCTAAAATTATCCGGACAAACTAAACGAAGTTAAATTATCCGATCGAATCAACGAGTCCCCAATAAAACCCTAGAAAACTCAACACCTGAGTGGAATTAAAAAATTCCTAGAACAAAATGACAAGAAAGGACCTAAGAATAAATATATGAAGTTCCAGGGACAAATTCATAATTTTGGCCGTGGAACCGCCGCCAAACGCTTGGTTTCGCCGCGGTTCCGCGGTCATTTGAGCACATTAATTGTCCGTACTTCACAGTAATTCTTAGTTTTTCCTGCTCTATTTTCTGAGCATTTTTAATTCAGAAAAAACAACATTTTTTGAAAATGTACAGAGAGGGGTAAAATCGGGGTTCTCCGGGTTCGATCGGACTTTAAACTTCGTCTAGATTTCGCCTAAAGCTCTAGCTTGGCTCTGATACCACTGTAGGGTTGCTATGCACGCGCACAAGGTTCTACGAGGTATCAACCATGCCCGATTGAAATTTTAGCCGTGCCGAACAACCCAAAGCCGGATCTTTAAACTAGGGTTTAGGCGAAAACTAACATTTTAAACACTTTAACACTAACTGAGAGGGATTACAACCTTTGTAGATCCGGTCCTTCACTTCTAAAGCTCCGTGTTAAAGTCCCTTCGCTGTGATCATCGTGTTCCGGACTCTCGAGAGGTTTCACGAAGAAAAAGATGCAGTCTTGCTTCCGATCTTCGATACAAAGATGATCTACCTTGAAGTTTCGATAACACAAGCTAACACTCATAATATGAAGTGAACACCCTCATCTAAATGGTAAGGATATATGAGAATGATGAAGTAGGATTTTTGCTCTCTTTTATAATCTTTTTCTCACTCACTTTCATCACAAAAGCAAAACCAGAAAGCTTTTCAAGAAGGAACTCAAGGAAGAAGAAGAATATCATATTCCTTTTGTGATGAATAATGAATTATTGTAGTGGTTAGAAATCTAACCAAGGGTTAAGCATGAAAGAGTTAACCCTTGTAGAGAATTAACTAAAGTTAATGGTTTGGATTGGGTTAACATAATATCTTCACAAAATATCAAGCAAAACACAAAGTCAAAGTTTCATGAAGCTTCATGGAAGCTTCATGCAAAAGCTAACCCTAATCCAAACCCTAACCAAGTTTAAACCCTAAACCATTGTTAAATTTGTAACCCTAACATGTTGCAATATTATATATCATATATACAATATATTTTGTAACAATAGAAAATAATACAATTAACATATATCGCATATATATCAATGTATTATCCCGTAAGAAAATGAATCTTTTAGTGAGCTAATATTAGTTAATGTAATTTAATATATCATATATATTATTATACATTAAATTATCGAATCAACACTTGATCCGGCAATCCGGCTATATCGCATATAACCGACTAATACGATGACCCGGCTATATCACATATACCCGGCCGATATCTCATATCGTGAGAATCCAATACGGTATCACATACCGCATTATCCTCGGTCCTGCACATATCACATATGTGCTCCTACTCCATTTTGCCTGAGCCAAGAAACCTCTGTATAGGACTCTAAAGAATCGTCAATACACAGGCAGTAGGTGATGATCATATCAAACACCCACAAGCTGCAAGCGGTCAGCTAAACGTAACAGCCACCCAGGTATTGAGCGCTTAGAAGATCAACAAGTAAGCATGTACATTCTCCTGTGAATCCAAACAGCAACACTCCCGTACAGTCCAGTCTCGTCGTCTGATATGTTGCATATCTCGCCTAGGGGTGGTAAACGTCAGACCCCAGTAGCTTGATAAGTCGTGTCGATATGAGGTCTATAACAGTTCGAGAAACTACTGATAACACTTACCAGTAAATCTCAGCAACCCTGGCCAGGGATTTCCAGTTATAGCCAATCGAACACAGCACAACATCAACTCCCTATACCGGGAGAGAAGAATCCCCTCCTATCGCTCATTGCCTCCATATGATTCGGGACTGTACCCAAAAGCCACCTTTTTGCACGCCCTCTTGGACGTGGTATGATGGAAATCAAAGCACAGTGGGAATCACACAAGACTCTATGACGATCTTGGGTCTACAGACCACCCTGTACCAGTGTCACCGGAGAACTGCCATCTGACGTGTGGTATATCACCATCTAGGAGTTCTCGGCGAGTCCGTCCAGTGTACTCAGTCTCCACTGAGCACCCATACACCATCCTTGATGTCAGACACCGATGGATATGGGATCATCCATCGCCCATCGTATGGGTCAAGATGCGTATACGCTAGTCTACTCTGGTGTATCGATGCCCTGTCTCGATACACCCTCGACTAGGAACAGTTATAGGATGTACTCGTCGACTACCGTGGCCCCACTAGTATGATCTCATCATAGTCCCAGTAGTCGAGTACATATCCTAAGGGCTTTATCAACATGTAACATAAAGACAATCAGAGTACATGTTAAGATAAAGTAAAACCAGATAGCATACTATCATGTCGAGCAAGAAAGTCCTCCCTATATATGTCCAAGCATCCATTACATTATACATCGTATGTACAGTAATGGCCTCTAGGGCATACATATAACTAACATAAACAAATTCTATGGTATTTATTTTTAAGCAACAAAATCCACGGCATTTATTTGAAAACCATTGAAAGCTCGTGATATTTTAGTGAAAATCTAGTGAGGTTTTGAGTTGCAAATGGCAGAATTGTAATTACTGCACAATAGCAGATCTATAATTCTAGAAAAGTTTTAGACTGATAGCAGAACCGTAAACAAGAGAGATTCTGGAAAAGTGGGGAATTTCCAATGCTATCCCTGCTACATCACAAAAACAATAAGGTATAATATTAAAATACTCCAATGTAGTTTCCCCTTTTTCCACAAAACTACTATGTACATTCAAAATTACAGAAAACTACCCATTTTAACGGTGGCACGTCAGCCCTAACTCTCCATGTCATTGCCACGTCATCTTAATAGCCATGTCATTAATTATTCCAAAAATACCCGTAATTAATCCTAATCTTAATTTTAACCCTAGCCTAACATCCACCTTCTTCCTCCATCAGCCCATTGCCAGCTCCGCCACGCCGCTGGCAACCTCGCCAGTGTCGCTGGAGAACCCCGCCGCTGATGCCGCCACTGTCTTTTTCTTCCTCTTTCAAACCCTCACCATCTTCTCCTTCCTCCTCAACAACCACTACCATCTTCTTCTACCTCATTGTTCATATCAGATTTTTGCAATTTTATACCACTCATTCTTGATCACATTGCATATAGGTAGGTACTTTTGATCCATGTTTGCTAAATAATTGCAGGTTACAGGTTCTTAGCTCTTTATAGTGAAATTCATGAAAAGTCGCAACAAATGAAGGACTACGGCCAACAACAGATAAATACTGATCTCCACTCACTATCCGTATGATGCCGCATATCAGTTCAAGGGACAAAATGACAAATCAGTTGTCATTTCATGCGCAAAGCACAAGGACAGCACAAGATCCAAGACCTCAACGCGGAGCTCAAGAAATCAAGGCAAAAAGTCGACATCATTTCACCTTTTAGACAGCTGGATATCTGGAAGAAAAATGATGAAATCCTGAGAAACCAAGTGTACCAAACAGAAGAGAATAGCAACATGGAAAACCACAGAAAAGATGAAGCCCCAATTCCACTATATGGCCGCGGAACCGCGGCCAACATGGCACTTAGGCCGCGGATCTACGGCTGAGTCAGCTCAGTACTGACTCGTTTTTTATGGGTAGTTTTGTAATTGTATTTGGGGGCAGATTGTATCCCTAGGATTTCAGTTTTCTGCCTATAAATAGCCCGGTGCAAAGCCAAGTGAAGGGTGCATTTCTTTATGTTAGATTTTAGGATAAGTGTTTGTAGTTCTTCTTCATCTTCATCTTTCTCAATTAAAATTGTAGTGAGCTTCATGAGTGATAATGAATAAAAGAAGAGTTTCTTTTTATGTCTTGTAATTGTATTATTTTACTTGATCGTAATTTTCATTTGCTAATCTAGTTGTTGTTATTTGTTTGTTTGCTTTCTTTCTTCTTCTCTTTTTCTTTATCTTTACAACCATGATACTTGAGTATGATCCTTGCCAAAGTGAGGTCTCAAATAGCTAGTTGTGATTTTCTTAACCTCATCTCTTTCTACCTTCCTTCTTGTTTTGTTTTCTTTTTAATGGGGCAGTAGTTTCTCACTTATTAGGGTAAGATAAGGAAAGTTTGAGAGAAGGAAATCTCTCTCACTCTTTTCTTTGCCCAATATCTGTTAATTATATGTATGCCCTAGAGGCCATTACTGTACATAGGATGTATATTGTTGTGGATGCTGGGACATATATAGGGAGGACTTTCTTGCTCGACATGATAGTATGCTATCTGGTTACTCTTTACCTTAACGTGTATACTGATTGTCTCTCTGTTACATGTTGGTAAAGCCCTTAGGATGTGTACTTGACTAACTGGACTATGATGCGGATCATACTAGTGGGGACATGGTAGTCCATAAGTACATCCTTCAAAGTCCCTAGTCGTGGGTGTATCGAGACGGGGCATCGATATACCAGTATAGACTAGCGTATACCTTCTCGACCCATACAGATGGGCGATGGATGATCCCATATCCATTGGTGTTTGACATCAGAGGAGATATACGGGTGCTCAGTAGAGACTGGGTACACTGGACGGACTCGCCGAGAACTCCCAGATGGTATTATACCTCACGTCAGATGGCAGTTCTCTGGTGACACTGGTACAGAGTAGTCTGTTGACCCGAGATCGTCATAGAGTCTTGTGTGGTTCCCACTGTGCTTTGATTTCCATCTTACCACGTCCAAGAGGGTGTGCAAAACGGTGGTTTTTGGGTACAGTCCCGAGTCACATGGAGGCAATGAGCGATAGGAGGGGATTCGTCTCTCCCGGTATAGGGGGTTGATGTTGCGCTGTGTTCGATTGGCTATAACAGGAAATCCCTGGCCAGGGTTGCTGAGATTTACTGGTAAGTGTTACCAGTAGTTTCTCGAACAGTTATAGACCTCATATCGACACGACTTATCGAGCTATTGGGGTCTGACGTTTACCACCCCTAGGCGAGATATGCGACATATCAGACGATCAGACCGGACTGTACGGTAGTGTTACTGGTTGGATTCACTGGAGTGTGAGCGGGCTTGCTCGTCGATCTTCAGATCGCTCAATACCCGGATGGCCGTTACGTTTAGCAGACCGCTTGCGGCTTGTGGGTGATTGATATGATCATCATCTGCTGCCGGCGTATTGACGAGTCTTCAGAGTCCTACACAGAGGTTTTCTGGCTCAAGCGAAACGAAATAGGAGCGCATATGAGATATGTGCGGGACCGAGAATAATACGTGTATGTGATACCGTATTCCATTCTCGCGATGAATGTATCGAATGGTTGTATGCGATATAACCTAGTTATCGATTCAAGCGTTGATTCGATAAGACGATACATTGTATACTAGTCGGTTGTGTGCGACATGACCGGATCATTGAATCAAGTGTTGATTTAATGATTTAATGTATAATTATATATTTGATATATTACTTTGCATTAACTAGTATCGGTTCACTTTAAATGGATTTTCTCACTCGGGTGTGCGCATTGCATATGCGATATGATTTTGTGCACTTGCTTGTATCATGTTTGATGATACATGCTTTTTGGTTAAGTGTAAAGTATTAAACCTTGGTTAATGAATAGGTTAGGGTTTATTATTTGTTATTCATTTATCTTATTTAATTATCCATTTATTTATGATAAATGAATAAAAGAAAATGAAATGAAATGGTTGCTAATTTTGGATTCTAGTTGAAGCTTCTTGATCTTTTGACTAAGTGACCATTTTGTCTCTAGCTTGACCCTAACCATTCCTTTAACCATGATTGATTCTCTACACATTACCATGGTTAAAGATTATGATAAGTATTCTTTTATTTTATTTTTTCTAAATAACTTATCATAACAATTTCCTTCTTCTTCTTCATTTCTTCAAGTGAAGAAAGCTTGCCTCCATCAATGGCAAGTGATGAAAAAGAGTGAGAAATCCAAATCTAAAGTCTACCCACTTCCTATTTCTTCATCCTCTACCTCTTGCCAAGTAGTAGAGTGTGTTTTCTTCACAAGTTTCATGACTTGGTGAAGTGAGAGCTTGCTCTTGCGATGCTTCGACATAGATCATCTTCGGCATGGACATCGACGACCTAGCTCGCTTATTCTTCGACGAAGCCGACGCTAGAGCCCGGATTCCTTTTGGACAGCGGAGAGGACTTCGTTGCGGAGCTTTGGAGGTGGAGAACCGGATCTACAAAGGTTGTATTTCCGTATCTCTTAGTTAAGTGTTAACTAGTTAGCTTTTTCGCCTAAACATCTAGCCAACGATCCGTAGTCGGGTTTCTCGGCACCGTTAAAATTTTAATTTGGCATGATCGATGCCTTGTGAGACCTCATTAGGGTGTCCAGGAACCCTACAGTGGTATCAGAGCCTAGCTAGAGCCTTAGGCGAAGTCCAGACGGAATTTGATGTCCGATCGAACCGAAAACACGAACCCAAAATTGCTCTCTGTCCTTTTTCTAAAACCTGGGATTTTTCCAGATTAAAAATTGCCAAAAAATTCAGCAGGGAATTGTATGAGTTACTGTGAAGCACGTGATGATAAATCCACTAAAGAAGCGCGGAACCGCGGCCCCCACCATATCACTAGCGGCGCTTCCGCGGCCACACTGTAGATTTACACCACGTGGATAGCCCAGTAATTCTTGTCTCAGAGTGCTGAGTCTTCTGGAAATTTTTATATTTTATTCAAGAGTTGAATTTTCTGGAGTTGTTTTGGGGATTCGGTGTTTCGATCGGAGTATCAAATTTTGTCTGTGTGGCTTTCCGGATAATTTTTAGAATATGTTAAAAAGTTCGACCGGATATAAATACCCAATTTTTCCCCTGTCGGGAAATTTCCAAGAGTTGGATTTTTCCGTAGTTTAACGACGTTCTAAGTAGTGCAAGTAACGCGATGGACCCTCTAGAAGACAACAAACCTTAACTCGATTATGTGACCGTCTTGAACTGCCCTTTGAACCTTCGGGTTTGGGGCAGTACGGCGTGCCACATGTGAGGCGTTGGCTTGACCCTTCTACGGCTGGACCGTTGGTACTGAGGCACGAACTGAATGTTGTTAGACTTATTTCATGTGTTGGATTGTATCGGGAAAACTTGGGTGTTCGATTGTTCGATCGAAAACTTTAACATTTTCTGTTTATCTGGAATGTGATACAATAATTGGAATTCATAAATAGTTATGAGATAACTGAATGAATATTATAAACGTAGCAGTTTAGTCTCACTTGATCGGTTGCCACGGAATTTTGATGTGATCAAAAGTCCGTCGCAATCACGTAGCGTACGCGGATACTCGCCGGGTAAACTTAATAGACAGCCTCACTCCATAGCCCCGACCAAGTGACTGTAGGAGAACCCCGTCGCCGAAAGCATCCCTCCGGGTGCTCGCGGTAGCGGTGTTCCGCCTTGGTGCACTTCGTCGACGGTATCGGGGGTGCAGCCGTTTACTGAAGTTTGCGACGAGTATTCGATCAGACTGTCGGGAATCTTGTTGAATTGCCCGACTTGATGTTGAAAAGAGTTTTCAATAATGAGACTAAAATGCGGGGTTTATAATTGTTAGGCATGCGATGTCTAAGGAATTCATTTGATTAGGCATGCGATGTCTATGCCGGTTGCGGATTCCAACTGTTGTAGTTTTACACTTTCTTTTCTGTGACCGTAAGTGTAATATGTGATATCGCCGGTTTCGTTGCTATATGTCAACGACAATTGGGATGCGCATATTTACTTACGTTGATGACATGTGATGTTATGTGTTGCTGGATATGTTATATTGGATCGTCGTGTTTGAATAGCCGGGGTTTTTTATGTGAGATGAGTGTTTTTCATTTTCATTCATGTAAAAACTTGTATGTAATATTCTTTTATTGGGGCGCTTCCAGGTTGCGGAAGTTGTCACCGTTTGTATATTATTTACTTTTCCGCACTAGGATAGACCCAAGGAGGAGGGCACAAGTAACCGGGTTCTGGAGTCCAGTGGGAGACCAACTCGAGGAGTCGAGTCCAGGTCTCCTAACTCTAGAATTGGTAGGGTTGCTTGCCGCTCTCGTAGGGGTCTAGGGGTATGGGTTTGGCTATTCATCACGACCGTGGAATCCGTGTTTTATACTGGCTCGTATTGAAAACACGGACGTCCTAGTATATCCAATATTGCATATGTTTCTTCTGCTGCGATATCTGTGATGTGATCATGTGATGTTCTGTGATAGATACAGTATATAGTATATATGATATATTATATAGGCGTTACTTATGTTTTACACCCGCGCTAGCCCTGCCCTGCTCTGCCGTTAGTTACCTAACCTAACGGTGCATGAGGGGACATCGAGGCGAATGCGGATGGCATAAGTGTACGTCGTATTTATCTGTGATGTTTAGGTACTTAAATGATGGGACTTCATTAATGTGATTAATGAAATAAAAAGAAACCTAAGATGTTGTAGAATCGAATTTCAAAATAAAACAGGTAGCTACAGTTCTTGCTTTGCACAGCGATATATGTGATATATCCTGCACCTTATTCGATGAGGAAAGGACCGAGATCCCTTCACCGGGAGTAACTCCTTTAGCAATAACTGGCAAATGCTACACACTCGGTTTGTCTTTTTGATTGCTTTTAAGTGTTTTTGCTTTGCACAGTGATATATATGATATATCCCGCACCTCATTCGACGAGGAAAGGACCGACGATCCCTTCACCGGGAGTGACTCCTTTAGCAAAACTAGAAAAGCCTCAAAAGCACTCCATTTCAAAATCATTTAATTCTACAACGATATCAAGTTCATTACGCAATAGGTTTTCAGAAAAACCTGTCGTAGCCCTCCGACATTTCAGATAAGTTGTATATAGTATTCGTGCTGCATTTGTTGGCTTTCGTCAAGGTGCAGTGTGCGGTAGCTATATGCTGCTTATCTGCTAGCATATGATGCGATTGGATTAGGGTAGTCGTGCGGCTTTGTTGGCTTTCGTCAAGGGTCGTGCGGGTGGGTTTAATTCGATCAAGAAATGTACGGGTTGAACTTGACTAGCGGGCTATGGTTTGTTGGCTTTCGTCAAGGTCATAGCACGTTAGGGGCAAAATATTATCGGGAATTTCAAGTGTTGAGATTTGCAATGAGATTGCATACCTTCTATGAGATAGTTGGATCCCGATACCCGCTGCGAGTAAGAGTTACTCCTGGGAGAGTTTTATACATTACAATTAGCCGATAAAGTAGGTGTCTAGAAAGGTGTCAACGGGGTTACGCCTCTGGGAAAACGAGGTTTACATTAATTAGGTTCGTGCGAAAGCACGGGGGACCTCCCTCAAAGTACCAACACTGGCCTGGCTGAAAGATTGGCGAACTTGTAGTGTGTAATTAATCCCGGCTAGTCTTTCCTTTTAGGGTTTGAAGGAAGATTTGATAAAAAGCAGTGGGAGCCATCCTGATTAGATAAAATAATAACCAATCTATTCTTGCAAGAGCGCACGCTGAGTGTTTTCTTCTCTCTCTCTCCTGGTAGCGACCATGTCACGCCTTAATCAAGATAATAAAACGGAATATTGACCGAACCCGCTTGTTATACTGAGCTGGGGAACGTTGGTCCCGCTCCAACTTATAATTGTTATAAGACAGAGCAGGAAATTGGGGAATACCAGATTTCCCGTGCCGTCCAAACGAAGAGAGTGCATGTTGATGCATCATCTTCGGGTGTGTTCATTACAAGAATTGTTTCTCAGTATTCTTTACGTCCTGGGTATGTGATACCAGATCAGGATCCCAGATATGTAATCTGTTACATAGGGCTACAGATAGGTAGAGAACTGAGAACGGGTGATAAGTTTCATGAGGCAGAAAACGGGGCAAGAGTTGCAGCCAAGTCCGTTGGTCACTGTCACCCTGTATTGCAAATACATTGATTCTGAACGAATGTTATTAGATACCGAACCTGATATACAAAATCGTATCTATCTCTTTATTAGTAAAGAAATGATAAAATTTTGTATTGTTGGATAATGTTTTGAACATTTCCTATATCAAAAGTTGATCGGATCAGGCATGTTATCTAAAAGCATTGATGTTCTAAATCAAACTACAGTTCTTAGTATATGGAACACACACAAGAGGAAGAGTTCAGAACTGAACGAATTCTTCTTGAGGCATTGTAGACTAGGTCAGATCAATGTGACCCGACTAGCTAGAGTTACATATAGATGCATATTTAAATCAGTTTGAATTTACATCTTGTGAAACTCGCCAGTCATGTCACAAAGATAAGATGACCATAGCTCCGTTTACTGGAAATAGAGAAAGAGTTAGTAAACTCTTGGGATGATACATGTTGATGTATGTAGGTCCCCTGTCTACACATGCCAGGACTGGTTCTTTATACTTCATTACGTTCTCTGATAATCTCTCAAGATTCAGTCATATGTTCCTGCTGAAACATGAGTCCGAACCTTTTGAGATATTCATAGAATATAAGCGAGAAGTAGAGAACCAACATACGGGTATAAGTATTATGTCCTTTGATGAGATCGAGGAGGAGAATACTTGAGCACGGAAATACTGGACTATTTTAAAGGAGAATGAGATTCTCTCTCAGCATTACTCCTCTGTATACACCATAGCACGATGGTATATCGGGGCGGAGTAATAACACCCTATATGATAAGGTGTGCTCTATGATGAGTACTACTGAGTTACCTATTTCCTTTTGGGAGTTATGCACTTGAGAAGTTGCATACCTATTGAATAGGTTCGAATCAAATCAGTTGCCTACCACTCCATATGAGATATGGAAAGGGAAGAATCCGTGTCTTAAGCTAGTTAAGATTTGGGGTTGTCCGGCCTATGTCTAAAAGCAAAATCCGGACAAGCTCGAGGCAAGGTCTGTTATGTAGAACTGGAAGTGTTCCAGCTATACAAACTACAGCAGATGATTTGGTACAACCAAAGGATTCAGTAGATTCCAACGAACCTCAGCCTCTCCGCCGATCTAGTAGGGTTCCTCACTCACCTGAGAGATACTTCGGTTTCTCTATGACAGTGGGAGCGAGGATTGCATTATGAGATGATGACCCAACTATTTTCGAGCTGGCCATCAGGAGTGGGACTCTGTAAGAATGGCTGGATGCTTAGCGATCTGATATGGAATCCTTATACACCAACAAAGTATGGACTTTGGTTGCTATATCTGAAGGGTTAAATCCCCATCAGGTGCAAGTATATCTTGAGAAGATTACTTGGTGTAGATGGAAAAGTCGAGACTTTCAAAGCTAGACTTGTTAAAGGTTTTCTTCATTGACCAGGCGTGGATAATGACGAAACCTTTTCCAGTGGCTATGCTTAAGTCCATCCAGATCCTACTTACCACGGCTGCATACCATGACTACGATCTCTGGTGATTGGGTGTCTTGACTGCTTTTCTAAATAATGATTTAGAAAAGATGACGTCTATAAGTACACAGCCAGAGGGCTTCGTAAACAGTGGGAGCAGCGGAAACGTGTGCAAGATGCTTTATAGGATAAAGCAGGCATCGCGGAGTTGGAACATCTGTTTTGATGAAGTATTCAAAGAGTTTGACATCATCAAAATGGTAGATGAACCTTGTATATACAAAAAGATAGTAGGGAGTATGGTGATGATCCTCGTAGAGTACGTGGATGGCATACTCTTGATAGGGAAAGAGTTTCCTATGCTACGCTCGATCAATCTCCGCCTATCACAAAGATTCTCCACGTAGGATCAAAATGATACCTACTAAATCCTGGATTTTGGATCTATGAGATAGATTTAATTGGATGTTGGGATTCTCACTAGTTGTAGTGAGATAGTATCAATTGATCCTGGGGAGAATCACTGGAAGTGTTCCAGGGTGATAAAGATGACTGAATGTCAGTCGCAGGCATTGTCTTTACCCTCAGTAAAGGGACGGTATGTTGGAAGAGTTCCAAGCTAGATACCGTGACATACTAGACGATAAAGGCAGGATACATCGCTACTTAAGATGCTACCAAAGAGAATGTTTGGGTGTATATTAGTTCATGAGATGAACTACGTTCCTACCATTGTGAGACAATGGAGTTGTGGCTCATTCCGAGGAACACCGGTCCCATCAGTGATCCAGACTTATTCTAAGGCAGCATCGCCTGATCATGGAGATAGTTGATCTCCAGGGTGATCGAGGTTAGGAGAGTAGACTTAGAGGACAACACAGCGGATCCACTCACAAAGGCCTGTTCCCAGAGAGAGATTTTTATGGGATGGTTGAGTATGAGATACTACAACCACTGCTACAGATGGCCCTAGTGCAAGTGGGAGATTGTTAGTTATATGTATGCCCTAGAGGCCATTACTGTACATAGGATGTATATTGTAGTGGATGCTGGGACATATATAGGGAGGACTTTCTTGCTCGACATGATAGTATGCTATCTGGTTACTCTTTACCTTAATGTGTATACAGATTGTCTCTCTGTTACATGTTGGTAAAGCCCTTAGGATGTGTACTTGACTACCTGGACTATGATGCGGATCATACTAGTGGGGACATGGTAGTCCATAAGTACATCCTTCAAAGTCCCTAGTCGTGGGTGTATCGAGACGGGGCATCGATATACCAGTATAGACTAGCGTATACCTTCTCGACCCATACAGATGGGCGATGGATGATCCCATATCCATTGGTGTTTGACATCAGAGGAGATATACGGGTGCTCAGTAGAGACTGGGTACACTGGACGGACTCGCCGAGAACTCCCAGATGGTATTATACCTCACGTCAGATGGCAGTTCTCTGGTGACACTGATACAGAGTAGTCTGTTGACCCGAGATCGTCATAGAGTCTTGTGTGGTTCCCACTGTGCTTTGATTTCCATCTTACCACGTCCAAGAGGGTGTGCAAAACGGTGGTTTTTGGGTACAGTCCCGAGTCACATGGAGGCAATGAGCGATAGGAGGGGATTCGTCTCTCCCGGTATAGGGGGTTGATGTTGCGCTGTGTTCGATTGGCTATAACAGGAAATCCCTGGCCAGGGTTGCTGAGATTTACTGGTAAGTGTTACCAGTAGTTTCTCGAACAGTTATAGACCTCATATCGACACGACTTATCGAGCTATTGGGGTCTGACGTTTACCACCCCTAGGCGAGATATGCGACATATCAGACGATCAGACCGGACTGTACGGTAGTGTTACTGGTTGGATTCACTGGAGTGTGAGCGGGCTTGCTCGTCGATCTTCAGATCGCTCATTACCCGGGTGGCCGTTACGTTTAGCAGACCGCTTGCGGCTTGTGGGTGATTGATATGATCATCATCTGCTGCCGGCGTATTGACGAGTCTTTAGAGTCCTACACAGAGGTTTCCTGGCTCAAGCGAAACGAAATAGGAGCGCATATGAGATATGTGCGTGACCGAGAATAATACGTGTATGTGATACCGTATTCCATTCTCGCGATGAATGTATCGAATGGTTGTATGCGATATAACCTAGTTATCGATTCAAGCGTTGATTCGATAAGACGATACATTGTATACTAGTCGGTTGTGTGCGACATGACCGGATCATTGAATCAAGTGTTGATTTAATGATTTAATGTATAATTATATATTTGATATATTACTTTGCATTAACTAGTATCGGTTCACTTTAAATGGATTTTCTCACTCGGGTGTGCTCATTGCATATGCGATATGATTTTGTGCACTTGCTTGTATCATGTTTGATGATACATGCTTTTTGGTTAAGTGTAAAGTATTAAACCTTGGTTAATGAATAGGTTAGGGTTTATTATTTTTTATTCATTTATCTTATTTAATTATCCATTTATTTATGATAAATGAATAAAAGAAAATGAAATGAAATGGTTGCTAATTTTGGATTCTAGTTGAAGCTTCTTGATCTTTTGACTAAGTGACCATTTTGTCTCTAGCTTGACCCTAACCATTCCTTTAACCATGATTGATTCTCTACACATTACCATGGTTAAAGATTATGATAAGTATTCTTTTATTTTACTTTTTCTAAATAACTTATCATAACAATTTCCTTCTTCTTCTTCATTTCTTCAAGTGAAGAAAGCTTGCCTCCATCAATGGCAAGTGATGAAAAAGAGTGAGAAATCCAAATCTAAAGTTTACCCACTTCCTATTTCTTCATCCTCTACCTCTTGCCAAGTAGTAGAGTGTGTTTTCTTCACAAGTTTCATGACTTGGTGAAGTGAGAGCTTGATCTTGCGATGCTTCGACGTAGATCATCTTCGGCATGGACATCGACGACCTAGCTCGCTTATTCTTCGACGAAGCTGACGCTAGAGCCCGGATTCCTTTTGGACAGCGGAGAGGACTTCGTTGCGGAGCTTTGGAGGTGGAGAACCGGATCTACAAAGGTTGTATTTCCGTATCTCTTAGTTAAGTGTTAACTAGTTAGCTTTTTCGCCTAAACATCTAGCCAACGATCCGTAGTCGGGTTTCTCGGCACCGTTAAAATTTTAATTTGGCATGATCGATGCCTTGTGAGACCTCATTAAGGTGCCCAGGAACCCTACAATATCTTGATTCGGACTCCCGTTAATTGAACCATAATCCGCTCCCTACGGCACCCTATCTTGATAGCGGTGATTCCCTAGTTAGACCGGTTGTGGTTGAATTAACCAGAGGTTAAAGCTAAGAGCCAAGAACGGACGGACAAGGACCAAAAGGAAGGAACTAAGCGTTGGAAAGCCTAGCTTATACTCGCAAGTTTCTTCCTAGTCGTGCTAATCCCCGTTATTGCCGATTACCGTAACACCGATATTAAGAGTGGCAAAGAAAGAAGTGAGCGATTCTTAACTCAAACTAACCTAATCTTAACCCTAGCAAGCTCTTTTTATACATATTTTAGCACATAGTGAAACTAAACAAACCTGGACAAATTTGACTTAACTCGTTAAAGCATATAAAAAAAGATTCCCTTCTCCCTACGGACGACCCGTACTCAACCGGCTAGCTACCAAGCAAAACCGTCTTGATTGCGGTAATTAAAACTAAGCACGTAAAAACTCTAACAATCAAATGGCGTCATTGCCGGGGAAATGGTAGTTTATTTCTTTTTGTAATTTCGAGTTAATTTGTGAATATACATATAACCAAAAACAAAAATAAAATATATTGTAAAAATCATCTTGTTATTTTTTCGTTTTTGTGCAAGTGTGCAGGATAGGAAGAAGGTCAAGTTCAGTGCCAAAGTCGTGGGGTGTTAGACCCATATCTCGCGGCTACACCGCAGCGGATCAAGACAAAACCACGGTCTACTGTAAAATTCTGGAGCAAACTCAGTGACCAAATCAAGATTCAGGGGCTCTAAACAAGAAGAGGAGACCCAACTCAGCACAGGAAAGAAGTTTGAAGGTCCAACTCCACTGTGTACCCGCGGAACCGTGGCACAAGTGCTTGTTTGGCCGTGGAACCGCGGTCAACTGCTGACATCAGCAACCAAAAATCCTCTGTGAGTATTTCAACCCTCTTCTCCACTCCTCTGAACTCCACCGAACTATTCTTTCTGCAGCATTCTTTGCACAAACTCTCTTCCCCTCTCCAATAAAATTGTTTTTGTGCAGGATTCTTTGTGCCGCCGCCAAATAAATTTTGTGCAAGTGTTTTAGATTTTTGTTTGTTACTGTTTTGCATAAATAATACGGACTTTAAGGGGCTATAACACCAATTCAGATTGGGTGGGGATTTCATCACCCTTCCTAAGACTCCAAAAATCACTAAAAGCATACGCATTACTCTTGAGCTTAATAAAAAATATCTAGACTCAGCCAACTAAAGACTGTCGTGCTCAATAGGACAGAGGAAGGTTGTGGGCATTCGATCGTTTATCTAAACTTGACTTTGTGATGCCTAGGCTAGACAAGTGAGAAGGTAACTTTAAAAGGCTCGTCTCACGGTGATTCGTGAGCGGAACCCTCATTTCCTCATTTGTGCTTACCTAGCCACAATTGGCAGTGAAGAGACGATTTGAGGGTTATCTCACAACTTGTCACTTTGGAACAGTTAGGAGCAGTCTAGTGGACTTTGAAGACCATAGCTCTAGGTATGATTGTGCATGTTTTGACTGTGATTGTTTGAAGTTGTGCCATAAGTCCGTACATGTTTTTGCTAAAACTCTTTCTAAAAACATATATAAAAAAAATTATAAAAACTTGCCCTTTGTCACCAGAATTCCATTTCACCTACCTTTCATCCGCATTTCTCCATTGACGTTTTCTTACCCTCACCTTCTACGCTTTGACTATACTAAACTCGTTTAGTGTATGTCCGGTTGGACTCGGGACACTAGTGCCCACCTAGTCCGCGTTACGTTAGTCGCTACCTACTACGCGATCGACTCCGACGTCGAAACTACCTCCACACCTCTTTCACCCTTACCTTTGCCGGCCAACTCCGATGTTGACGGAGATTCTGTTCATACATCCTCACCTTCACCTTCTCCATCACCAAATTCTTCTTCTGAGATGTCAGGATTTCCTCCAAACATTCCTTTACCTCCCCCGGGACTTATTCCACCTCATCTGGGTGTGAATAACCCACAACCACCTCCTGTTGTAGCGCCACAGCGAATCACGCTCCAGGATCGTTTCTATCCTACCCGCTCTGCACTCCCTACCTGTCTTTCACTTCCGTCGGCCAATGGAGATAATCACGAAATTAAGTCCCAATTCATTAACATGCTGTCCAAATTTCACGGGCTGGAATCCGAAGATGCCTACATTTTCATTAACAAGTTCCAGAACGTTTGTGCAATGATGAAGACAACCCAACTGTCCGACGATGCTATACGGCTACGAGTCATTCCTTCACTCTGTGTGACCTTGCTGAGAAGTAGTTGTATAGCACCGCATCGCATTCCATAACCAGTTGGGATGAGTTGTAAAAGCATTTCTTAAAAAGTTCTACCCGAATCACAAGACCGCGAGAATCCGAAACGAAATTAATCCTAGCTTCCTGCCGAACCTTTTTGGAAGTGCTTTGACCGATACAAAGACCTTCTTATTCAGTGCCCTCATCACGGTATTGAGAGATGGCAACTTTGCCAGACCTTATATGAGGGCCTGAATCCAGCAACTAAGCAGTTGCTGGAGACCATTTGTTAAGGCCACTTCCTATCCAAATCTAACGACGAAGCTTGGCAATTCTTCGACGATCTCGCGAAACAAACGCTTCAGTGGGAAAGCACCAGACCGAACACTTCTTCTTCTACTTTTCCCAGTCTTTCTAGGGCAGGCGTTCATCAACTTGATATCTCAATTGCAATGAAGGCCGAGATGGCAGCAATCACACGAAAACTGGAAGCAATTAAGAGCAAATTCTCATCTCCTTCTCTTGCCCCTGCTCTTCCCCCTTGTACCATCTGCAGTTGTTGTTCTGACCCATCCTATTTGACCAAAGAGTGTCCTTACAACCCACCTTCTCAAGGACAGGATCAGGTCAATGCTGCCTTTCAGCAAAGACCAAGAAATGATCCATACTTTTCCACTTACAATCCCGGTTGGAGGAAACACCCCAATTTCACTAGGAATCAGAACCAGCATCAATTCCAAGGCCACAACAACTTCCAGAGGCCTCCTCCTCTGCAACAACAAGCTCAGCAACAAACTCAATATCAATATCAGCAGCCCTTCCAACCTCAACCAATCCAAAATCCGACGAAAAATTTTGCACCCAACAATTCTTTTCCTCAAAACAACTTTGTTCCGTCAAACAACGATAAGGTTTTCTCGCTAGAACGAAGTCTGGAGGCGTTTGTAAAGCAATCGACTCAATCCACCGCCAACATCCAGTCTTCCATTCAGTCTTTGGTGCAACACACTGCTACACACGGGCAAAGCATCAAGACCATCGAAGCCCAGATTGCATAACTGAATGCGGCTTTAAGCGAGCGAGAGAAAAGGAAGCTTCCATCTCAACCACTCCCAAATCCTGGTTACCCACATAATGTACATGTTGCTCATGAACAACAGAACCATAATGTGAGTGCCGTGACTACGCTGAGATCTGGAAGGATGCTGCACAACAACGTTGGCACAGATGATGACACCCCGGCCGCCTCTTCTTCTTCTTCTTCTTCGTCTTCTGAGCCTGTTCTCCATTCTTCAAAAGGCTCTTCTTCTTCCGCTGCTCCAAACGGACCCGCACCTCACTCTACGAAAACTCCAGCTCTGGGATCCGTTCCAACTCCACAATCTCCTCCACAAGCATTGGACTCAACCAATTTCAAAAATGTTCCATTTCCAAACCGGTTGAGGTCCAATAAACAAAATTCACAAATGGAGAAGATTCTGGAGTTGTTTAAACAGGTTAACATTAACATTCCCGTCTTACATGCAGTCCAACAAGTCCCTTTCTACGCAAAAATCTTGAAGGACTTGTGCACTAAGAAGAGGAAATCTCAGGTACCCAAAAAGGTTTTCTTAGCTAGTGTTGTGAGTGATGCTCTTACCCAAACTTTACCTCAAAAACGGAAGGACCCTGGCTGTCCTACTATTTCAATAACCATTGGGGATAAGAACATCAACCGTGCACTTTGGATCTTGGTGCCAGTGTTAACCTGCTTCGTATTCGGTATATGAGCAACTAGGTGTAGGAGAGCTGAAGCCCACACACTGTACTCTCCAAATGGCCGACCGATCTATCACCCATCTTAGGGGTGAGTTAGAGGATGTGTTAATCAAGGTTGGGGACTTCATATTCCCCATTGACTCTATTGTTTTAGACATACAGCCTATAGCTAACCCCCGGAATCAAATTCCTGTGATACTCGGTCGCCCATTCCTTGCAACCTCAAATGCTGTGATCAATTGTCGAAATGGTTCAATGAACCTATCTTTTGGAAACATGACAATTGAATTCAACATTTTTAGGTTGGGGAATCATCCCTCCGAACCTAATGCTCATATACTAGACGTTTGTTCGATCCAGGAGATCACCCCAGAGGACTGTGAATTCGAGGAGTTTTTGTTCGATCACAGCAATCTTGACGCCACTAGTGCATTCCTCTTTGAACCTACTGCTGCTTCTTCTCCCGACAATGACTATAAGTGTTTCACTTTTTCGAACGATCTTGGCCAGTCGCCACCTAAGTTTGAATCTTTTGAATTTCCGGATGCGTTAGCTGAACCATCCAACTAGATCGTTTACACTCGTTTTGAATCTCTACTGAAATCCTTTGAGTTCGAGACCTTTTCACCAATCTTGCCTTCAATCGTTTCACCTCCAACGCTCGAACTCAAGCCGTTGTCGTCTCACCTCAAGTATGGTTACTTAGGTTAGAATGAGACCCTCCCTATCATCATCTCGGCTTCTCTAGCTCCAGAGCAGGAGAAAACCCTTCTAACGGTCTTGCACAGCAATCGGCAAGCTTTTGGCTGGACAATGGCGGACATCAAGGAGATTAGTCCCCTGATCGTTGAACATCACATTCATATGATGGATGATGCCAAACCAGCCAGGGATCCACAAAGGTGTAACGTTTTGAAAATCGTTTCGGTGAAATTTCGAAAAATCGGTAAAATAAGGGGGCTTTCTATAAAAAGTCAAAATACAAATATCTTATTATAAAAATTAAATATACATATTCTAGCTATGTAATTGCTATTATTTGGTGTTTATTGAGCCGCTGGTGAAATTTCAAATTTTCTGAAAAAAAATATTATTTTATTATTATTTAAGCCGTCACTAATACATTTAATTAGGGAAAATTACAAAGTGGAATGAGTTGAAACAAATTTTGTGCATCATAAAATATTAAATAAAATTTTATCATGTGATTTTTGGAACGAAAACATTTACCAAAACGGTTTAGAAATTATTGAAGAAAAAAAGGCTTTTTTTTAGCGTAAATGGATGTTTGGGGTATTGTATTTATCATTTTTCATCACCCCACACCCGTACCCACACCCACACACACCCATTCACTTCTTCCCTTGGCTGAATTCAGCAGCCCCCATCAATTTTCCCCACTTGAATTTCAAAAGAAAAGAAAAGGAAAAGAAAGGATAAAAGAATGTATAAGAATGGGCTTTTGACTTTTCTTTGACTTTGAAACCAACACCCTCTCTCTCTCACTCTCCCACTCATCTCACCCTCCCCACTCTCGGCCAGAACCAGCCCCCCCCCCTATTTTCTCCAAGTATTCATCTTCTTTCACCTCCATTTCCTTCAAAAAAATCAACAAAAATCAACACAAACCCTCACAAAATCAAAATCCGACTCCTACCCATTTCTCTATAGCCAAAATTGCATGGATTAGGGTGACAAGAGAGCATTTTGGATGGCTAGATTTTCGGAAAAATGGCTTTTAAGGTGAATTTGGGGTTTTTGAGAATTTTAACCTATTTTATAGTATAATTAGTGCTTGTGATCGTGCAAATGAGTGTGTTTGGGTTTTTCTCGATGGTTTGGCGTTTGTACGCCGACGTCGAGGGTTTTTAAGTTGATTTGTGGAAGCAAATCATAGGTTTTGACCTATGTGGGATTCGTGCGTCGTTTTGGTCATGAGTCGAATTTTAATGCGATATGGTGTGTTATGATATGTAGGTACCCCATGTGGGCTTCGAGACGACAAGCAAGCGCGTGGCGACGTCGGCACCGGCTAGCGAGAACCAGGTGAGTAGATTTATATCTACGGGGAGAAGTCGGGTGGATGGCGTATAGCACCCCCGCAGTCCGTGGTGGTGTATACGGATGCGTATACACACCAATAATTATTATATGTTATTTGGGATTATTAACGATACTTAGGATGGATATTGGTGTGTTAGATTAATTCAGCGTTGCGAACCCTAGGGTAGTGTTGCACACACATACACACATACATACTTGCATACATTCCTATTGATATGTGCTCATGGGATTCTATATAGTTATGTGTTCTCATAGGTATGGGACTGTGTGTTCACATACGGATTTGAGGATAGTACTTGGGATTTATGATGAGTCGATGAGATTTGATTTGAGGTCGTGAGATCGGTGATATAGTGGGGTTCATATTTGAGATACGACATGACGTTGTAGCAGGTCCTTGACGTAGTTTTTACACACGTGCATGCATACTTAGGCGGTATCAGTATTGTACTAGATGTAGATCAGTACCCCGATCATGATAATTGATAAAGAGGATACCAGGTGAATAGTATGATGAATGTGAGATTGACCCGTACCTAGATTTGGGATGCCGTACGACGGATTTACGTACGAGCTATATTGATGATTGATCCGCACTCTTGACTTGGGGTGTCTGGTTATGGATATGATATTATTGAGGCGGGATCACCGACTATACATATACAGGTATGTATATGTATCGACTCAGATGATAGGCGGTTTCCTTACCTGTAGTTCAGCTTGTTACTTCAGCCGTATAGTTTAGCGTAGTTGTTAGATTAGATTAGACCCTACCTATTTCAAAACTAACGAATCGTGGGTATTTTAAAAGACAGCCCAAGGGATCTTACGGATATTTCAAAAGACGTATCTTTTCATAAAAACACCGTAGCCCCTATTTTCAAAACCCCATGATTCGTGTTATTTCAAAAGGCACCAATTTGTAGGACTTATATTAGATTAATGCAGATTAGTTATCGTTGTGTCTAGTTTCAGCTCCCGCACATTATTGCTGTTCGCTCTGCCTCGCATATTTATTTTGCTGCATATTCCATTATTGATATCATGCTGTTAGGACACTAGCACCATTACCGATGATGCGTATGTACCACGTACACCTATTTGCCGGCTCACACACATCTTCATCGGTAATTGCCATGTCACGTACACTTGAGAGAATATAATTGCTTGACTTAGATTGTTAGCTAGTAGTTTTGACATGATATTAGTGTACTTCCCTTATATGCCATATTAGACATTGTAGTTATTACCTACCACTTCATGCATACTGTTATTCAGTTGTTCATGCCTAGTTCATTATCATTGACATATGCACTTGTGATGATTTCTTGAGATTTATGATATTTCTGGATTTCGGGGAAAGCCGCAAAATTTACAACTTATGATCTTTTAAAATATAAAATGTTGCGGTTTTCTAGTGATGTAAAGTGTCGTCCACCATGAGTTTGCTGTGGTTTTGGAGATCCGTGTCGAGGAGTGGAGGAACCGTCACGGGTACATGGTGGACCCGGTATGGTACCCCGGGGCAAGAGGAATGTAGTGTTGACGTTGAGCCTGGCAGGGGAGCACTACCTACCGGTGATATTACCCGACGCGTCGGATATCCGGAGGATACCGTCGTGGTCTTGAGATGGATGGTAGGGGCCGGTCTGGACTGACGGCGCCCTAGATATTGAGATTGAGACATTGATATTTCGAGACAGTGAGATTTATGTTTTGTGTCGATGCTAGACACTGTTGATGCTGATTTCATTTATGATACCTCAGTTTAAAAATACGAAGGAAATCTCACTAATTTATGAAAACAGTTTCTTCATTTACATGTATTCTGTTTCATGCATTCATACCTCATTCATATGATATATTGCTACCTGAGGCACTGACACGGGCACCTGAAATTATACTCGGGTTAGATATTACCCTAGCCATTGTTATAGGCTGCCTGTTATACTTATATTTGAGGATATATTATGATCATTGACCTAGGTTGCGTTATTTATGCGATTTCTGTGCGTAGATGTTTTTCTACTCACGAGTTAGCAACTCACCCCCGTTGTGCCACAGTTCTTGCAGGTTTCGCCGTACAGGTTTCATTACGGCTTGCTGGCACTCTTTCCATTTCCGGGTGACTTGCTAGTAGGTGGGTTTATTTGTATCGCACCCATCATTATATCCTGTATATCATTATTCTGTTGTATCTAGAAGTTCCATCAACCAAACATGTATTTATTTTGAGTTAGAGACCAGTGATGTTTTTCTTTCGACCTTAGAGTCGCGCGTTTTATTTCTGGTGGTTTTGAGTTTCCTTTTGAGTTTTGATCCTCGCCGTTGGCGTTGTATATTATATTGCTTGTGTGGTGGTGACCGTCGATTGACGAAGAGCTAGCTCCCGCTTGGGGATGCCTTTTTAGTGATTTCGTATACTATTCATGTTGTATCCCGTTTGGGAGCCAGTATTTACAAAGGAGACTCTGCCGAAATTTTCAGGAAAATTTTTAATGCTTTTAAAAACCGCATAATTCGGCTTATGTTATTAAACTACTTATTTTAAATTGGTTTTCCTTCACCCTACTAGTTTTCTTGGTTTGGATTTCTGGGTTTTCGGCTTACTTAGAATACGTACGCCTTGAGACGTTCGTAGTTTAAGTGCCGGTCATGTTCCGTACTTTCGGGTCGTGACAAAGTTGGTATCAGAGCATTAGGTTTTACCTTCGGAGCGTAGGATGACCCTTGGTTGATGGAATAGGTGACTAAAGTAGAGTGACGTACCGTTGGTATGTTCCGCGGCATATTTACGACACGCCACTCCACTTAAGAAGCCTTAGGATGTACATTTCCTTGTTCAGTATTATATTCCTTCCTGATCTAGCCTCATCGGTACCAGTTTGGTTTTGCTGCCACGATTACGGGCAGGGAGAGCTACGGCTAGAGTTGCGGTCAGCACGAGCTCGGCACGAACGAGGACTGACCAGGGCATGATTCCGGCGACACCCGATTGTGGAGAGGTGTCTTTTGACTGTGTTTCCGCGCCACGAGCGTTTGGCGGATCGCCTTTATGAGGTTACTCGGATGTGCTGATCGACATTAGAGGATTGAGCCAATGATAGAGGCCAGCCAGATCTTGATGACTGTTGGTGTGTTGCTTATTCATGATGATCGAGGTACTGTTCGGCGTGCAGACGAGCGAGCCGGTTATTGCTGCGAACGACGAGGTATTGCCCCAGATGCTGCAGTTAGTGCAGAACGAGTTGTACTATGAGATGATAGAAGGTCGCTAGTCATCGTGGATGAATGACTAGGACATGTGGATCGTTCGCCTAACCCGATGCGAGGTCATCAGATAGATTGATTCCAGCTAGAGACGACTTCACGTGGAGACGTTGGGAGTCGACAGAGACGATCGAATGTCAGAAACCTACTATTCCAAGTTTAAAGTATTCGGAAAGACATGCAGGCAATTCTATGGTCCCTCTAGAAGAATGAAACCCTAACTCGACTTAATGACCGTGTGAAAGCCTTTGAACCTTCGGGTTTGCGGCAGTTCTACGACGCCATTAGTGAGGCTTGGGTTTGCCCTTCTACGGCTGGACCACCGATGCTGTGGTATGTACTCGATACTATTAAACTGTGCCTAAGAGGTTGAGCTCTTGGGGGATTATGAGGTTTTGACGACTCGATCGGATGGCTCGACTTAATTCGGATGCTAGGTGGTGAGATGCATTCTTGGGAGACTCCAGATACGAGGATAGCCGTTGGAGCTCAGTCCATGCAGCCGCGACGAGATGATTCCAAAGCAGACGACATTAGAGAAAAGTGGAGTAAGAGGTTCGCACCAGATCTAGATGAGATGACGTTCCACTCCACCGACATCAGAGAGGCATTGCGCATACCGAGGCATTGTACTTGGATATACCTTCCAGAAGGAGTCGCGATGAGTATGCAGTCATTCCAGAGCAAGATGCAGATATAGGAAAGGACAACGACTTCCGGACAGTTGGCAGAGACGAGGCATGGAATAGACCGTGAGCAGGATTCCTTCCAGGCCACTGATGCAATGATATTTGCACCCAGGATCAGATGTGTCACGTGCATTCAGAGAGCCAGAGGCCGACGCCAGTGATATGCTGCCTTGACAGGGCCGATGAGCCGATGGACCGAAAGATTGGTAATTCACAGTGAAGACCTTGACCCAGGAGTGGTCATGGTTACGCACACCAGCAGGCCAGAGTTCATGATCATCGACAAGACGTCCCATTAGTGACCGCGACAGTTGGCCGAGATTCTTAGAGGATGCGCTTGAGCGGTACTGTTCCGCCATTATTGATTTCGATGTTTTGGGTGATTTATTCGTATGATTTGATTTTGATGATTGAGGATTTGCGATCTTTGCACAGTGTTGCACTTGATATCGTTTTCGTGCTTTAGTTTCACATGTTTGTGATTTTACGGTTTTAAACAGTTGAGTTGATTTTGTGCGTATGCACGCACGCGATTTGGTTCCTGCACTCTGTATAGTTTATATATGCTGGCAGTGCAGTGACATGTATTTTGTGCACTTGGATACACTGGATTTCGATTTCGAGGGTGATGCTCGACATTTGTTTTGTGCATTTTATGCACCGGATTGGATTTCATGATTTCGTGCACGATGGATGCACCTGATTTGGATTTTCGCGCGTGTTGGGCGCATGTTTTGAAGTGTGATTTTGGTGCACACCAGATTCACTAAATCGAGATTTTTCGTGCATGTCAGATGCACCTGATTTTGCTGTCAGGCACACATGTTGCCTACGAAAGATGTTTCGTGCACACCCGATGTACTTAGATGTTGTTTCTGTGCATATCTATGGCACCTATTTGGATTTTGATTTCCGTGCGCACCAGACGCACGTAGTATTCATACGCGTATTTTGGGATTGATTTATCTTATAGAGCAGTACGTTTTTATGATATTGCCATGTGTTTTCGTACTGAGCAGGACTAGTCAGAGGACAGTACTTGAATATATTTTGCATGCATTGATAGTTATTGAAGGGATTTCCAAAAAGCGAGCTATAGCCTTAGTATTTACCGACGTGTCTGATATGACACGAAATGTTTAAGACAAGGAGACCCTTCTAAATTGTTTCCAAAACGGCGGAACGTACATTTCAAACAATGGTATATATGTATATAGTTATTTTCTTATGATAGACGTCCGCCACTGTGCAGTGTTATACGCGTTGCACAGCGACTTAAAGAGATTTGGCATACATTTCCTTCAGATACTTATAGACATAGATTCGATTTTTACATGTATAGTTTCGAGTTATATCATATTGGTTTTGATTTGGATTTGGCATTGATGTCTTCTCCATGACTCCGATGATTGCGGGATGCTTGACGGAGTTTTGATTGGAGTTATATACTCATTTTTCAAGCGCATGCGCTGCGCTACGATTTGTTTTATGTATTTATGATTTCGGAGCCCCGACGACTTGATGGTTTTGGTTAGATGTTTTAGTATTTGGGGGGAGTTTTAATTTAAATTTGGGGACCGAATTTCTTTAAGGGGGGAAGATTGTAACGTTTTGAAAATCGTTTCGGTGAAATTTCGAAAAATCGGTAAAATAAGGGGGTTTTCTGTAAAAAGTCAAAATACAAATATCTTATTATAAAAATTAAATATACATATTCTAGCTATGTAATTGCTATTATTTGGTGTTTATTGAGCCGCTGGTGAAATTTCAAATTTTCTGAAAAAAAATATTATTTTATTATTATTTAAGCCGTCACTAATACATTTAATTAGGAAAAATTACAAAGTGGAATGAGTTGAAACAAATTTTGTGCAACATAAAATATTAAATAAAATTTTATCATGTGATTTTTGGAACGAAAACATTTGCCAAAACGGTTTAGAAATTATTGAAGAAAAAAAGGCTTTTTTTAGCGTAAATGGATGTTTGGGGTATTGTATTTATCATTTTTCATCACCCCACATCCGTACCCATACCCACACACCCCCATTCACTTCTTCCCTTGGCTGAATTCAGCAGCCCCCATCAATTTTCCCCACTTGAATTTCAAAAGAAAAGAAAAGGAAAAGAAAGGATAAAAGAATGTATAAGAATGGGCTTTTGACTTTTCTTTGACTTTGAAACCAACACCCTCTCTCTCTCACTCTCCCACTCATCTCACCCTCCCCACTCTCGGCCAGAACCAGCCCCCCCCCCATTTTCTCCAAGTATCCATCTTCTTTCACCTCCATTTCCTTCAAAAAAATCAACAAAAATCAACACAAACCCTCACAAAATCAAAATCCGACTCCTACCCATTTCTCTATAGCCAAAATTGCATGGATTGGGGTGACAAGAGAGCATTTTGGATGGCTAGATTTTCGGAAAAATGGCTTTTAAGGTGAATTTGGGGTTTTTGAGAATTTTAACCTATTTTATAGTATAATTAGTGCTTGTGATCGTGCAAATGAGTGTGTTTGGGTTTTTCTCGATGGTTTGGCGTTTGTACGCCGACGTCGAGGGTTTTTAAGTTGATTTGTGGAAGCAAATCATAGGTTTTGACCTATGTGGGATTCGTGCGTCGTTTTGGTCATGAGTCGAATTTTAATGCGATATGGTGTGTTATGATATGTAGGTACCCCATGTGGGCTTCGAGACGACAAGCAAGCGCGTGGCGACGTCGGCACCGGCTAGCGAGAACCAGGTGAGTAGATTTATATCTACGGGGAGAAGTCGGGTGGATGGCGTATAGCACCCCCGCAGTCCGTGGTGGTGTATACGGATGCGTATACACACCAATAATTATTATATGTTATTTGGGATTATTAACGATACTTAGGATGGATATTGGTGTGTTAGATTAATTTAGCGTTGCGAACCCTAGGGTAGTGTTGCACACACATACACACATACATACTTGCATACATTCCTATTGATATGTGCTCATGGGATTCTATATAGTTATGTGTTCTCATAGGTATGGGACTGTGTGTTCACATACGGATTTGAGGATAGTACTTGGGATTTATGATGAGTCGATGAGATTTGATTTGAGGTCGTGAGATCGGTGATATAGTGGGGTTCGTATTTGAGATACGACATGACGTTGTAGCGGGTCCTTGACGTAGTTTTTACACACGTGCATGCATACTTAGGCGGTATCAGTATTGTACTAGATGTAGATCAGTACCCCGATCATGATAATTGATAAAGAGGATACAGGTGAATAGTATGATGAATGTGAGATTGACCCGTACCTAGATTTGGGATGCCGTACGACGGATTTACATACGAGCTATATTGATGATTGATCCGCACTCTTGACTTGGGGTGTCTGGTTATGGATATGATATTATTGAGGCGGGATCACCGACTATACATATACAGGTATGTATATGTATCGACTCAGATGATAGGCGGTTTCCTTATCTGTAGTTCAGCTTGTTACTTCAGCCGTATAGTTTAGCGTAGTTGTTAGATTAGATTAGACCCTACCTATTTCAAAACTAACGAATCGTGGGTATTTTAAAAGACAGCCCAAGGGATCTTACGGATATTTCAAAAGACGTATCTTTTCATAAAAACACCGTAGCCCCTATTTTCAAAACCCCATGATTCGTGTTATTTCAAAAGGCACCAATTTGTAGGACTTATATTAGATTAATGCAGATTAGTTATCGTTGTGTCTAGTTTCAGCTCCCGCACATTATTGCTGTTCGCTCTGCCTCGCATATTTATTTTGCTGCATATTCCATTATTGATATCATGCTGTTAGGACACTAGCACCATTACCGATGATGCGTATGTACCACGTACACCTATTTGCCGGCTCACACACATCTTCATCGGTAATTGCCATGTCACGTACACTTTAGAGAATATAATTGCTTGACTTAGATTGTTAGCTAGTAGTTTTGACATGATATTAGTGTACTTCCCTTATATGCCATATTAGACATTGTAGTTATTACCTACCACTTCATGCATACTGTTATTCAGTTGTTCATGCCTAGTTCATTATCATTGACATATGCACTTGTGATGATTTCTTGAGATTTATGATATTTCTGGATTTCGGGGAAAGCCGCAAAATTTACAACTTATGATCTTTTAAAATATAAAATGTTGCGGTTTTCTAGTGATGTAAAGTGTCGTCCACCATGAGTTTGCTGTGGTTTTGGAGATCCGTGTCGAGGAGTGGAGGAACCGTCACGGGTACATGGTGGACCCGGTATGGTACCCCGGGGCAAGAGGAATGTGGTGTTGACGTTGAGCCTGGCAGGGGAGCACTACCTACCGGTGATATTACCCGACGCGTCGGATATCCGGAGGATACCGTCGTGGTCTTGAGATGGATGGTAGGGGCCGGTCTGGACTGACGGCGCCCTAGATATTGAGATTGAGACATTGATATTTCGAGATAGTGAGATTTATGTTTTGTGTCGATGCTAGACACTGTTGATGCTGATTTCATTTATGATACCTCAGTTTAAAAATACGAAGGAAATCTCACTAATTTATGAAAACAGTTTCTTCATTTACATGTATTCTGTTTCATGCATTCATACCTCATTCATATGATATATTGCTACCTGAGGCACTGACACGGGCACCTGAAATTATACTCGGGTTAGATATTACCCTAGCCATTGTTATAGGCTGCCTGTTATACTTATATTTGAGGATATATTATGATCATTGACCTAGGTTGCGTTATTTATGCGATTTCTGTGCGTAGATGTTTTTCTACTCACGAGTTGGCAACTCACCCCCGTTGTGCCACAGTTCTTGCAGGTTTCGCCGTACAGGTTTCATTACGGCTTGCTGGCACTCTTTCCATTTCCGGGTGACTTGCTAGTAGGTGGGTTTATTTGTATCGCACCCATCATTATATCTTGTATATCATTATTCTGTTGTATCTAGAAGTTCCATCAACCAAACATATATTTATTTTGAGTTAGAGACCAGTGATGTTTTTCTTTCGACCTTAGAGTCGCGCGTTTTATTTCTGGTGGTTTTGAGTTTCCTTTTGAGTTTTGATCCTCGCCGTTGGCGTTGTATATTATATTGCTTGTGTGGTGGTGACCGTCGATTGACGAAGAGCTAGCTCCCGCTTGGGGATGCCTTTTTAGTGATTTCGTATACTATTCATGTTGTATCCCGTTTGGGAGCCAGTATTTACAAAGGAGACTCTGCCGAAATTTTCAGGAAAATTTTTAATGCTTTTAAAAACCGCATAATTCGGCTTATGCTATTAAACTACTTGTTTTAAATTGGTTTTCCTTCACTCTACTAGTTTTCTTGGTTTGGATTTCTGGGTTTTCGGCTTACTTAGAATACGTACGCCTTGAGACGTTCGTAGTTTAAATGCCGGTCATGTTCCGTACTTTCGGGTCGTGACAAAAGGCGACTTAATCCAGTCATGAAGGAGGCTGTGAAAAAAGAGATCGTCAAGTGTCTGGATAGTGGTATCATTTACCCTATCTCTGATAGCCAGTGGGTCAGCCCCATTCACGTTGTCCCCAAGAAGTCGGGCATAACGGTCATCACCAACGAGGCAACCGAGTTAATCGCTACTCGCACCCAGACTAGGTGGCGAGTATGCATTGATTATAGAAAACTCAAAGCAAAGGACCACTTTCTGCTACCATTCATTGACCAAATGCTAGAACGATTGGCTGGACACGAGTACTACTGCTTTTGGATGGCTACTCCGGCTATAACTAGATTCCTATCGCCGAAAAAGACCAGGACAAAACCATATTCACCTGTCCTTTCGGCACGTTTGCATATCGCCGCATGCCCTTTGGGTTATGCAATGCGCCCGCTACCTTCCAGCGGTGTATGATAGGAATCTTCTCAGACATGGTGGAGAAATTCTTGAAGATATTCATGGACGATTTCTCCATCTTCGGCGATTCCTTTGACGAGTGTCTGCTGCATCTCGACGTTGTCCTTACCCGGTGTAAGGATAAAAACCTCACTTTGAACTAGGAGAAGTGCCACTTCATGGTACACGAAGGTATTGTCCTAGGACATATCATTTCGCAAAATGGCATTAAGGTAGACAAAGCGAAGATTGAAGTCATTTCCAATCTCCCTCCTCCCAGATGCGTCAGAGACATCCGAGCTTTCCTTGGCCACGCCGGTTTTTATAAACGGTTTATCAAGGACTTTAGCAAGATTGCTAGACCCTTGACTCTTCTGCTGGCCAAGGACACCACATTCGACTTCAACTCGAGTTGTGTGACTACGTTAGAATCACTAAAAAGCTCACTCACTTCTGCTCCCGTTCTTTCTTCTCCTGACTGGACGTATCCCCTTGAGATTATGTGCGATGCATCTGACTTTGCTATTGGTGCGGTCCTCGGACAGCACATTGATAAAATGCCGCACGTAATCTACTATGCTAGCCGAACCCTGAACGATACCCAACTGAATTACACAACAACCGAGAAGGAATTCTTGGCTGTTGTGTTTGCATTAGAAAAATTCAGGCCTTACTTGATCAGCTCTCCAGTCATTGTCTACACAGACCATTCAGCTCTACGCCATCTTTTTGTAAAGAAGGACGCAAAATCTCGGCCGATACGTTGGATCCTCTTACTTCAAGAGTTTGACCTTATCATCAAGGACAAAAGAGGATGTAAAAACGTAGCGGCCGACCATCTTTCACGACTTCCTTCTTCGCCGACGCTGCCATTTCCAATAAACGACGTTTTTCCGGATGAACAGCTCTTGACAGTTTCGTGCGAACCCTGGTCCGCAGATATTGTGAACTATTTGGCAACAGTATTACTACCGAACGAATGGTCAAGTCAGGACAGACTTCGATTCTTATCCCAAGTAAAACACTTTTACTGGGACGAACCCTATCTGTTCAAGTACTGTCTCGACCAGATTATTCGTCGGTGTGTTCCTGATAATGAGTTCAAGAGTGTGCTGTCTTTTTTCCACGATCAAGCGTGTGGCGGGCATTTTGGCCCGAGAAAGACAGCCGAGAAGATCTTGCAGTGTGGCTTCTACTGGCCACAGCTCTTCAAAGACGCTCATGATTACTGCAAGACTTGTTCCCGGTGCCAACATTTAGGCCGGATATCCAGGAGAAACGAGATGCCGCTCCAACCAATCTTGGTTGTCGAGATTTTCGATGTTTGGGGAATTGATTTCATGAGGCTGTTTCCCAGCTCTTTTAGGAACCTGTATATTCTTCTCGCTGTTGATTAAGTCTCTAAGTGGGTCGAGGCTGTGCCCAGCCAGACGAACGACAACAAGATTGTCGTTAGATTCCTTAAGGAAAACATCTTTTCCCGGTTTGGGCACCCCCGCGCGATCATTAGCGACAATGGAACTCATTTCTGTAATAGGACTTTCGAAGCCTTGATGCGGAAATACTCCATTAATCATAAGCTATCCACGCCCTACCACCCCCAAACGTGTGGGCAAGCCGATGTTTCAAATCGGTAAATCAAGCAGATATTGGAGAAAACGGTTTCCAAGAACCGTAAGGATTGATCTTTGAAACTCACTGATGCCCTTTGGGCATTTTGAACTGCTTATAAGACTGATCGTGGCATATCTCCTTAACGGCTTGTTTATGGAAAGGCTTGCCACCTTCCAGTGGAAATTGAGCATCGCGCATTTTGAGCGATCAAGGAGCTGAATCTATCTCTTGAAGATGAGGGCAGCCATCGGAAGCTGCAGATCAACGAACTGAACGAGCTTCGGGATGAAGCTCATGAAACGCGGTTGTCATTAAGAACCAAACGAAGGTGTTTCATGATAAACACCTTACGCGCAAAACTTTCACACCTGGACAGCAGGTGCTTCTTTACAACACCCGACTACATTTCCATCCTGGGAAGCTCAGATCTCGCTGGAAATGAGCATTTTTTGTGCGGACTGTATATCCGCACGATGCGGTGGATTTGGAAAATCCATAGGACGGTTTACTATTCAAAGTGAACGGACACAGGTTAAAACCGTTTCTCACCGCAGACCCATCGGAGAAGCTCTTGATGTTGCAGGAGCCGGTTTATATTGACTAATCGTCCTCCGCTTACCACCAAATTTCGGTTATCCAGCCATAAACAGTGGAAACACTGTTTCAAATAAGTTTGGGGGTATGTATATACCATTTTTTTTAATTTCCCACTTGTAATAATTTTTGAAATAATACAATAAAATAATAAAATAAAATAAAATAAAAAATTTAAAAGGGGGTGTTTTTGTAAATATTCAGACCATAAAATAAAATAAAAATAAAAAAATATTTTTAATTATTCCTTTTGGGGGGGCTAATGTACAAAAAAACCAAGAGCCCTTATAAATACCTCCTAGACCGCTCTCTGCATTTACAGAACCCTAATTTTCACCCTCAGAAAAATCCTAGCCACCGCTGAAGAGAGCACAGAGAGATCTCCCTACCCCGCCGCACTTCCGCCGCCGAAGCCCGCTTCCTACCGCGCAACCGCCGCCTCCTTACCTCTTCGCACTCTGAAATTTTCAGAGGAGGTTTGCGTATCTGAACTCCACTCTGTAAAACTTTTAGCTTTCTACACTTTAATTCCATGGCCCCTACACTTCAGTTTGAAAGGGATTTTTCACAATTGTTCGCCCATAACTTGTACGGTAGCTATTTCGGCGACGACATCCGAAAGCACGGATGGAATTTTCTGTTATTTAACCATCCGAACGCATTTGCGCTCCCGGATCTTGTTGCGCGTTTCTATGATAATATGGAAGAGGGGTGTTTAGCGAATCACGGGTTCATACGTTTTTTATGGGGGGATCGCAAAATTATTATCAATAGGGACTTCTTTCATGAAGTCACCTTAATACCACGAATCCCCATTCACGATCAACCCTTCCAATTTGAGAACTATCTACCATTAATGGGAGATGACTGTTCTTGGGAGCCTAGAAATGGCATTCAGGCTCGCACGCTTTATACGAACGTTTTAACTGTATGCCGTTGGGCACAAAACAAAATTTTCGGCAGTTCGCACAACACAACGTTTTTTACCCCATCCCTTCACATAGTGCACACATTGATGACCAGAAATCCTAGCTACGATATGTGCACTGTGTTGCTACACTCGATTGGCGCTGGCAAGAGGGCTGCCAATTATCCATGCCCAATGTTGGTAACACAACTGTGTCGCCATTTCCTCCCTGTTGAGGTATTTGAATTTTACCTGCATGGTGGGGTTCCCATTCGACCCCTTCTTGAGGGTGTCTCCACATCCTACACACGACTTCATGATTTATGGTCGCGCACCGAGCCGGCCGAAGATGTGATGGCCAAGACACCCAGCTCGAGCTCCACAGCGAGCGATGAAGAGCTTACCCCCGCTGCGCAAGCGCGTTTATTCGACGAACCCATAGGAGGGTAGAACGAGTGATAGAGATGCTGACTAACTTTGATCAGCGACTGACGAGTCTGGAACAGGGAATGTCTACCCTACTGGCAAGAGAGGAACGATCACGATCACGATTAAGGGGACGGGGGACAGATAGAGGTGAGGCTAGGACTAGTGAGGCCGCGTCTAGGAGACGCCGTAGGGAGCAGTGAGGACACTGCTATGAGTAAGTTTGGAGGTAAGGTTTGATTGTAAAGTTATCTTTTCATTGCATCTGCACGTTTTTTTTATAAATATTTGTTTTTCTTTGCATATTTAATTCCGTATTGCATTTTTCTGCGTTACATCTTTATAAAAAAATTATATAAAAAATAATTTTAAAAAATGAAATAAAATATATATATATATATATAATATTTAAAAATTTTAAAAATTTCAATATTGGCCATATTTGACTCAAGTTCAACATGACGGTTGACTAGTTAGAAAAAACTAGATCCTAAACTTAGTAAATTAAAAACCCTAAAAATAACCTTTCTTGGAATATAACTGTAGAAAATATACGTCCTTTCAGTTTATTTAGAAATAAACAAATTTTGAGTTCAGTTTTTGGGCTAAGTCGAAATGAGGGAAGTTTATTGAAAGCTCTAATTGAAGTGTAAGTCTGAAAAATAATTCTGAACCTTAAGTCCAAATTTTGAAAATATATACCCTACAAATCGCACATACATACACCTTGAAACTTGGGATGGTAGAAAATACCTAGAAATACTCTAGCCTGAAAGCCTAGTATGAAAGAAAAAACGGCATTTAATGCTAACCACCAAAAGAGCATCATTGCAATATATCTGGTCTTGAAATAAAAGAAATAAAAATAAAATAAAATACAAGACCTGGAGACTGCTATTTACGCTTTAAGCTCACACATTCAGTAATCGGATGTTAGTGCCTCAAGTGTAAGTCCACGTTGCCCACCCCGGTGCTTGCGGGGAGGCGGAAAATGGAATAAAAATCGGATTTTTATCGAACTAGGCAACATGGACTAACTAAAGGAGGATCTTTGCTAAACAAAAACTAACTACAAGCTAACTAGATTTAGCTACATGGAAGAAAAGGTTATACCTTGGGCTTTATGTCCTTCTCTCCTTGCTCCTTGGAGTGGAAGAAAAAGATCACCTTGTCGCCTTCTCTAGTCGAAGAAGGATCCACCCGAGAGCCTCAACCTTTGGCTTCAACTTCAAGCTAGAAGTAACTAAGGTGCTAGAAGTGCTAATCCTAGAACCTTAGATGAGAGTAAAGATTACTTTAGAGAGGTTTATCTCAAACTCAAGTGTTTCTCAACACATGAGAGGGGAGAGCTTGAGAGAGAGGAAGAGAAGGAGAGAGAATCTATATGATAGAATGAAGTGAGAATTGAACCATTCTCACATATATGTGTGAATTATGTAAATTAGATAATTAGTTAGATAATTGTCATGGTTAATCAAGACTTGACCATTATCATTTCACATTAAATGCAAATTGCAAGGATCAAAGAGCACCTTTCATATGGAATGATGATGGTCAACATGTCAACCAAGGTCAACAAGTCAAGTATGGTCAAATGGTCAACAACCCTAACCAAGCACAATTATATTTAACTAATATCAATTATTCATAATACGCACATAAGCATTAGCGTTAAGAAAATGACAATAGTCATCAACCCTAATCAAAGTCCTCTCTTCCTCAGTCTCAGTCAACTGTGCATACGCACCCGTATCCGTGATCCGAGGAACACGAATACAATAAGATAAAACCAATCCCAAATCATATAGTAGGATCCGGCTTAAACCAAAGCCCGCTAGTATAAGCTGTCCGGACAGCAAACGTGCACAAGTGCGCGGATGTGAACGAACCCTGTCGCAAAACCATGCGACCTCTACTCATTTTGCCTAAAGGCGAATAACTCTCTGTGTAGGACTCTAAAGACTCGACACTACGCTGGCGGTGGGTTTAACCACAGACCGCAAGCGGCACAAGCTGTACGTAACGGTCCCCAGGTAGATGCCGATAAGAAGACTGACGAGGTGACCCCATCTGAACTCCTACTGAGCCTGAATGTGACAGTCTTCGTACAGTCCGGTCTGTTCGTCTGATACATCGCATGGCGGGCCTAGGGGGCGGTGAACGTCAGTCCCCTAATAGCGGTACAAGTCGTGTCAGAGTGTAGCCCAGAACACCCTGAGATAACACTGGAAACCTACCAGTATATCTCGCTTGCCCTGGCCAGGGACTACTTGTGTAATGGCTCTCCTGGACACAGCGCGATGTCAACCCTCAATACCGGGAGAGACGAATCCTGTCTAACCGTCACTGCCTCCAAGTGCTTCGGGACTGCACCCAACTACTACCTGTTTGCACAACTCCTTTAAGCCGTGGTAGGATAGTAATCAAAGTACAGTGGGAACACACTCGAGGCGAAGTGACAGTGTCAAGTCAGCGGACTAAGCTGTACTCATGTCACCTGGGAACTGATAATTGACGATAGGTATAATACCAACCAACAGTTCCCGACGAGTCATGTCCAGTGTACTCGTAACCTAACGAGCACCCGCATACTATCTCAAGTACGACGTACTGACGGCTATGGGACAGACCGTCTCCCACGCTGGGATGAGAAGCGCATACGCTAGTCTACTCCGGAGTATCGATGCCCTGTCTCGATAGTCCTACGACTAGGGACCTGTATAAGGATGTGCTTATGGATTACCCAGCCCCCACGAGTGTGAGCGCCATCACAACACTAGTAATCAAGCAAAGATCCTAAGGGCTCTACTAATATGTATAGGTGATATAATAAAAGAAAAACATGTACACATTAAAGCAGAGACAAACCAAGTAGCATACTACCATTTCGAACAAGAATGTCTATACAACTGTGAATATCCCAAGCTTCCATCAAGTAATATACATACTAGTATGATACAGTAATGGCCTCTATGGCATATACACTAACAATCTCCCACTTGCAATAAGGCCATGTAGTGGCGTATCGAAGACCTATCATCTCGATCAGCCGCTCGAACTGAGTCTGTGGTAAGGCCTTCGTGAATGGATCTGCAGTGTTATCTTCTGAAGCAACCCTCCGAACCTCGATCTCCTGGCGATCCACGATCTCCCTGATCAGGTGATACCGCCTCAAGATGTGTCTGGATTTCTGATGGGACCTGGGTTCCTTCGCTAAAGCTATAGCCCCGTTGTTGTCGCTATACAGAGGTATTGGATCAACAATGGACAGAACCACCAGAAGTTCTTTCAAGAACTTCCTCATCCAGACAGCTTCTTTTGCGGCATCAAATGCAGCGATGTATTCCGCTTCCATAGTCGAGTCAGCAACGGTTTCCTGTTTGGAGCTCTTCCAACACACTGCCCCTCCATTGAGGGTAAAGACAAAACCCGACATGGACTTGGAATCATCCTTGTCACTCTGGAAGCTGGAGTCAGCAAAGGCCTCAATCTGGAGGTCTTTTCCGCCATACACCAAGAACAACTCCTTAGTCCTTCTCAGGTACTTGAGAATGTTCTTTACAGCTATCCAATGTTTCTCCCCAGGGTTTGACTGATACCTGCTTACCACACTCAGTGCATAAGCCACATCTGGTCTGGTACACAACATCGCATACATTATAGAGCCTACCGCAGAAGCGTAGGGTATAATAGACATGCAATCCCTCTCCAAATCAGTCTTGGGAGACATCACTTTGGAGAGGGTGATCCCGTGACAAGCCGGTAGATTACCGCGCTTGGAATCTTCCATACTGAATCTTTTCAGTATGGTGTCGATGTACCTGGACTGTGATAGTCCTAAAATCCTCTTGGATCTGTCACGGCAGATCCGGATCCCCAGAATGTATGAGGCATCACCCAGGTCTTTCATGGAGAACTTGTGTGACAAGAACCCCTTGACAGATTGTAGCATAGGAATGTCATTTCCTATTAAGACAATGCCATCCACGTATAAAATGAGGAATACTACAGTTCTCGCTACAAATCTACAATAGATGCATGGTTCATCTGGATTTTTGATAAAGCCAAATTCCTTGACTGTCTCATCAAAACAGATGTTCCAACTCCGCGATGCCTACTTTAGTCCATAAATGGACTTAAGCAACTTGCACACCTTTCCGCTGCTCCCACTCTGAATGAAACCCTCTGGCCGGTCCATATAGACACACTCCTCTAAATGTCCATTTAGAAAAGCAGTCTTTACGTCCATCTGCCAAATTTCATAATCGTGGAAGGCAGCAATGGCAAGAAGGATCCGAATGGATTTCAGCATAGCCACTGGAGAAAAGGTTTCGTCATAGTCCAAACCAGGTCTTTGACGAAAACCCTTTGCAACAAGTCTAGCTTTATAGGTCTCGACCTGTCCATCTACACCAATCTTCCTTTTGAAGATCCACTTGCATCCTATGGGTTTTACCCCATCTGGAGCAATGTCCAACGTCCATACTTTGTTGGTGTACATGGACTCCATTTCGGTCCGCATTGCATCCAGCCATTTTACCGAGTCAACGCTCTGAATGGCTTGCTGGAAGCTAGTAGGCTCATCACAATCTATGATGCAATCCTCTCTATCCCCGTCTATGAGAAAACCGTAGTATCTCTCGGACGGATGAGACTGCCTACTACTCCTACGGAGTGGCGTGGGAATGTCCTGATCTTTCGAACCCTCTGGTTCTACTAAGCTTTCAGTAATAGCTCGTGGTTCTGGAATTTCTTCCAGTTCTATTGCGCTCCCACTAATTTCCTTTTCCAAGAACTGGTGTTCTAGAAAGTGGGCATGGCGAGAAACAAAAACCTTTTGTTCCTCTTCGCAATAGAAGAAATATCCCTTGGAGTTCTTTGGATATCCCACAAACTTGCACTGTACTGAGCGTGCCTCGAGCTTGTCCGCATGCTGCTTTTTGACAAAAGCTGGACATCCCCATGTCTTAATGTGATTAAGATAGGGTCTCTTCCCATACCACATCTGATATGGCGTAGTAGGCACAGTCTTAGTTGGAACTCGGTTCAAAAGGTATGCAGCTGATTCTAGCGCATATCCCCAGAACGATCGCGGTAACTCAGCGTTACTCATCATGGACCGTACCATATCCAATAGGGTTCGGTTTTGTCTCTCCGATACACCGTTATGTTGCGGAGTATATGGAGGAGTAAGCTGAGAGATAATTCCATTCTCTTTTAAGTAACCCAGGAACTCGGCACTCAAGTATTCACCACCTCGATCAGATCTCAGTGCCTTGATACTTTTTCCTGTTTGTTTTTCTACTTCATTCTTATATTCCTGGAATTTTTCAGAGGCCTCGGATTTATGTTTCATTAAGAAGACATATCCGTACCTTGAAAAGTCATCCGTAAAAGTAATGAAGTAAGAATAACCGCTTCGTGCATGTGTAGACATTGGACCGCACACATCACTGTGTACGAGTCCCAAGAGCGAGCTCGCTCGCTCTTACTCCGTGTCCAGTGAACGGAGTCTTTGTCATCTTTCCTTTGAGACAGGATTGACAAGTTGCATATGACTGATATTCGAACGGATCCAAATATCCTTCTGTATGTAACTTAGTCAACCTTCTCTCATTGATGTGACCCAGTCTACAATGTCATAAGAAAGTTTTATTGATTTCTGGAGACTTTCTTTTGTGTGTATTCTGGACATTGAAAATCTGTGGTTGGTTTAAAACGTATATACCGTTGTTTAATGTACCCGACCCAATCAAAACTTGATTAAGGTGAATGTTCACGATATTACTTACAAATGCAAATTCATAACCTTCTTTAGATAATAAAGATACAGAAATGATATTACAGGTTGCATTTGGTACAAAATAACAACTACGCAAAACCAAAAAGTGTCCATCTGACAATCTCAAGTGATAGTCCCCCACGGCCTCAGCATCCATGCTAGCTCCGTTTACAACTCTGAGGGTCATATCACCTGCCTTCAAAACTCTACGCTTTCTCAACGCCTGCAAAGAATTACAGATATGAGATCCTGATCCGGTATCCAATACCCAGGAAGTAGAGTTTATTGATAGACAGTTTTCAATAACATACACACCTGAAGCTGAAGCCGCAACTCGCTTCAGATCCTGGGTTCTGTCCTTCCAAGCCTTGCAATCCTGTTTCCAGTGTCCACTTTTGTGACAGTAGAAGCATTCTTCCTTCCCCACAAGCTTTCGTTGCCTTTCCCTTTCCCTTCGTATCCACTTTACTGACACCGCCCCTTGGTTTGGCGGGGGCTTTCTTCTTCTTTCCCTTGGCTTTCGCCCTGGACCTAGAAGAGGAAGATCCTCCTACAAACAAAGTGGATGTCTCCTTACTTTTCTGTAAGGTGCCCTCAGCACTCCTCAACATGTTCAGAAGTTCGGAAAGTTCAACCTCCTTTCCTTGCATATTGAAGTTTAGAATAAACTGGGCGTAAGTGGAAGGAAGGGACTGGAGAATCAAATCAGTGTAGAGTTCATTCTCCAACGTGGTCCCAAGGTCCGCGAGCTCCTCTATGTAGCTAATCATCTTAAGCATGTGTTCCGCTACCGATGATCCGATGGCCAATCTTGCCGAAAATAGCTTCTTCGACACTTCGTATCTGGCGATACGAGACTGCTCTCCATACAGTTCTTTTGTATGAAGAAATATGGACTCTAAGTCCATATTCTTGTGCCTCCTCTGATGTTCGTTGTCCATCGAGGCAAGTACGAGGCATTTGGCCTTCGCGCAATCTATCTCCCATGTCTTACGGATTTCTACATCCGCGACGCTGGAGGTGGGACCTGGGACAGGGGGAGCTTTGGTGGTAAGGATATACCCCAACTTGTCGTAAGTGATTGCCATTTTGACATTCCTGAGCCAATCTTTGTAGTTTGGCCCTGTCAGTATGTTTTTATCTAGTAATAACTTAAGTCCGGTCATGTTGAATGGTCGCTGCAATTAGGAGAGAGAAAAGAAACACTTTAGCATGATGCTCTTGCAAGTTTAGAGTGGTTTTTAGTTTGTCTAAACAGGATGGCTCCCACTGTCTCTCGAATCCCTTCTTAAACCATAAAGAAAGAATTAGTCGGGATCAATCTCACCGTACAATACTTGCTTAACCGTTCAGCCAGGCCAGTGTCGGTACTTCGAGGGAGGTTTTCCAACGCTTTCGCGAAGTTCCTTAATTAAGTAACCTCTTTTCCCTGTGGGCGTAGCCCCGCTAACACCTTTCTAGACACCTACTAGGTTTATAGCATTGATCGTTAAGTGAGAGATTTCCCGAGGAGTAGCATATACTCACAGTAGGATCGGGATCCAAATATCATCGCGTGATAAAACCGAAGAAATCCTACCAGAATCATCACACTCCAAATGGTATGCAGCGCTAGCAAGTTTCAGTACTTATGAAACTCCCGATGTGGATTTTTGCCCCATGCTTTTATGACCTTGACTTTGGCCAAAATATCATAAGTCACATGTCAAGTTCTACCCGTCATTCTCCTGGTTAATTTGGACCCACCCGTACCTACCCTTGACTTTGGCCAAAATGGCAGCACGACTGTCCCAAACCAACGCATCTACCTATGCTGCACATGAATACCCAATAGCTACCAATCACTAAGCCTTGATTTTGGCCAAAATACATAGCTTGAATACTTTTTGACCATTCATGTGGAATGACGGAGGGCTACGAATGGGTTTGGCGAAACCGTGAACATAGTGAACTTGATATAATCGATGGAACGAGATAGCTTTTAAAAGGAGTGGTTCAAGCTCCGCATTTAAAAGTTTAGTTTTGAAAAGAACCGAGTGGTTTTCAAAGTGTTCCAATCGACTTTTACTTGGTTTATTTTCTTGCATTAATTCCAATGCGTCCCATCATTTAATCCTACCATTGCAGAAAACAACCAAAATATGGTATACGCTTATGCCATCCACATTCGCCACGGGCCCCCGTCATCACCCGTTAGGTTACTTAACTAACGACAGAGCGGGGGCTGGACTAGCGCGGATGCAAAACATAAGCAACCCCTAAATAGTTATCATATATAAATATATAGCAATGATAGCCATTACAGATCACAGATGAACACTTTGGATATACTAGGAATCCGCGATTCGTTCGAGCCTGCAACGAAAAACGGATTACACGGTCGCGATGAATAGCCAATACCCCACCCAAGACCCCTAAGGGTGAGGCAAACTACCCGCCAAGTATCCAAAGCGAAGCAACCTCCCTCAACGACGTGAGTAGGCCACTCGGCACTTCGAGATACCCGGTAGTTTGTGCACCCCACCATGGGTCTATCCTAGGAGCAAAAACAGTAAAAAAAAATTATACAATGACGGCTACAACCCCGACCCGGTTGTGTGGCCAAATAAATAATATTACATCAATTTACATATTACATGAATGAAAGGAAAAAGAAACTCTCATCTCACATCCACCCCGGCTATTCATCCGCGACAATCCACCGAGTTCATATACACAAACCAACAAGCATTATAGATCACAGATATGTATAACCCCCACTAATCGACGTATAGCGATTAGCAGACGTTAAATACATATAAACGTCACAGATATAACCCAATAGTCAAAGTATAGTGAAGTTCGATCAAAAATACGGATTTATAGCCACCCCAAATACAAATTTCTATTCTGGAAAATCTGGGCAGAAATAAAATATCTTAAAAATCCCAAAACCTTAACAGAAGAACACTTCACCAAACTCGGTCCAGAACCGAGTCAACTCGTCCGCGGATCCGCGGCAAGAGCATGCTCTTGCCGTGGAACTGCGGTGCTTTGAACGGTTCACTGGATTGTTTTTGGTGTGCTTCTTAACAAAACCCTGAGCCAATTTTTGAAGTATGATTTATTAGATTCTGAGCAAAAAAAAATCAACAGAAACTTAGGGTTTTGAAACTTTGGTTTTGCAATTTTTACCGATCGAACTTCTATACACTTTACTACCTAGCTAGTTTATATTTAGTTAGGCTCTGATACCACTGTAAGTCCACGTTGCCCACCCCGGTGCTTGCGAGGAGGCGGAAAACGGAATAAAAATCGGATTTTTATCGAACTAGGCAACATGGACTAACTAAAGGAGGATCTTTGCTAAACAAAAACTAACTACAAGCTAACTAGATTTAGCTACATGGAAGAAAAAGTTATACCTTTGGCTTTATGTCCTTCTCTCCTTGCTCCTTGGAGTGGAAGAAAGAGATCACCTTGTCGCCTTCTCTAGTCGAAGAAGGATCCACCCGAGAGCCTCAACCTTTGGCTTCAACTTCAAACTAGAAGTAACTAAGGTACTAAAAGTGCTAATCCTAAAACCTTAGATGAGAGTACTTTAGAGAGGTTTATCTCAAGCTCAAGTGTTTCTCAACACATGAGAGGGGAGAGCTTGAGAGAGAGGAAGGGGAGGAGAGAGAATCTATATGATAGAATGAAATGAGAATTGAACCATTCTCACATATATGTGTGAATTATGTAAATTAGATAATTAGCTAGATAATTGTCATGGTTAATCAAGACTTGACCATTATCATTTCACATTAAATGCAAATTGCAAGGATCAAAGAGCATCTTTCATATGGAATGATGATGGTCAACATGTCAACCAAGGTCAACAAGTCAAGTATGGTCAAATGGTCAACAACCCTAACCATGCACAATTATATTTAACTAATATCAATTATTCATAATACACACATAAGCATTAGGGTTAAGAAAATGACAATAGTCATCAACCCTAATCAAAGTCCTCTCCCTCTGTCTCAGTCAACTGTGCATACGCACCCGTATCCGTGATCCGAGGAACACGAATACAATGAGATAAAACCAATCCCAAATCATATAGTAGGATCCGGCTTAAACCAAAGCCCGCTAGTATAAGCTGTCCGGACAGCAAACGTGCACAAGTACGCGGATGTGAACGAACCCTGTCGCAAAACCATGCGACCTCTACTCATTTTTCCTAAAGGAGAATAACTCTCTGTGTGGGACTCTAAAGACTCGACACTACGCTGGCAGTGGGTTTAACCACAGACCGCAAGCGGCACTAGCTGTACGTAACGGTCCCCAGGTAGATGCCGATAAGAAGACTGACGAGGTGACCCCATCTGAACTCCTACTGAGCCTGAATGTGACAGTCTCCGTACAGTCCGGTCTGTTCGTCTGTACATCGCATGGCGGGCCTAGGGGGGCGGTGAACGTCAGTCCCCTAATAGCGGTATAAGTCGTGTCAGAGTGTAGCCCAGAACACCCTGAGATAACACTGGAAACCTATCAGTATATCTCGCTTATCCTGGCCAGGGACTACTTGTGTAATGGCTCTCCTGGACACAGCGCGATGTCAACCCCCAATACCGGGAGAGACGAATCCTGTCTAACCGTCACTGCCTCCAAGTGCTTCGGGACTGCACCCAACTACTACCTGTTTGCACGACTCCTTTGAGCCGTGGTAGGATAGTAATCAAAGTACAGTGGGAACACACTCGAGGCGAAGTGACAGTGTCAAGTCAGCGGACTAAGCTGTACTCATGTCACCTGGGAACTGATAACTGACGATAGGTATAATACCAACCAACAGTTCCCGACGAGTCCTGTCCAGTGTACTCGTAACCTAACGAGCACCCGCATAATATCTCAAGTACGACGTACTGACGGCTGTGGGACAGACCGTCTCCCACGCTGGGATGAGAAGCGCATACGCTAGTCTACTCCGGAGTATCGATGCCCTATCTCGATAGTCCTACGACTAGGGACCTGTATAAGGATGTGCTTATGGATTACCCAGCCCTCACGAGTGTGAGCGCCATCACAACGCTGGTAATCAAGCAAAGATCCTAAGGGCTCTACTAATATGTATAGGTGATATAATAAAAGAAACACATGTACACATTAAAGCAGAGACAAACCAAGTAGCATACTACCATTTCGAGCAAGATTGTCTATACAACTGTGAATATCCCAAGCTTCCATCAAGTAATATACATACTAGTATGATACAGTAATGACCTCTAGGGCATATACACTAACATCAAGAAGCATTAATAGTCGCATGAAAGGTGTATGAGCAAAATCGTCCATCATTAATGAAAAGAAGTAGTACTAGGTATTAAGGAAAGGGTATTATAGCTTGAATTGAATTTCCAAGTGTAGGGTTGATAAATACACACACGTAGGGGTTATGATCAGAGTTTGGAGGAGAGCTAGGAATGAAAAATAGGGCTTATATCTTTAGTGGAGATGATAAAAATTCCGGATTTGAGATGGTGTTTTAGAAGGAAAACTCAAGAATGCTGAAAGCTTTATAAACTGGCAAAACGTATATGATCTTAAGTTAAATGAAAAGGAAGTGTGAAAAATACGGGTTGATGATTTCTAAGTTAAAGATGATAGAGTTCTTGCTAGAATGTTGAATTGTAGAATTAGAGTCGACGGCCAATTTGATCGGATTTTATAGGTAGTATCCGCTGAAAACCCTCAGGAGACAACACTCCTCCTCTAGGGTAACCTAGAGGTTTAACGGCTTATTACACGAGCTCAATGCAATTGCGTTCCCTGCGAAAATGAGCTTAGGACTTTTTGTGAATAAAATGGCTTTGCTCGGGACGAGCAAAAAATAAGTTTGTGGGTATTTGTTCATATCAGATTTTTGCATTTTTATACCACCCATTCTTGATCACATTGCATATAGGTAAGTACTTTTGATCCGTGTTTACTAAATAATTGCAGGTTACAGGTTCTCAGCTTTTTACAGTGAAATTCATGAAAAGTCGCAACAAATGCAGGACTACGACCAACAACAGATAAATACTGATCTCCGCTCACCATCCGTATGATGCCGCATATCAGTTCAAGGAACAAAATGACAAATCAGTTGTCATTTCATGCACAAAGCACAAGGGCAGCACAAGATCTAAGACTTCAACGCGGAGCTCAAGAAATCAAGGCAAAAAGTCCACATCATTTCACCTTTTTGGACTGCTGGAAATCTGAAAGAAAAATGATGAGATCCTGAGAAACCAAGTGTACCAAACTGAAGAGAACAGCAACATGAAAAACCACAGAAAAGATGAAGCCCCAATTCCACTATATGGCCGCGGAACCGTAGCCAACATGGCACTTAGGCTGCGGATCCGCGGCCGAGTCAGCTCAGTACTGACTCGTTTTTTAAGGGTGGTTTTGTAATTGTATTTGGGGGCAGATTGTATCCCTAGGGTTTCAGTTTTCTGCCTATAAATAGCCCAGTGCAAAACCAAGTGAAGGGTGCTTTTCTTTGTGTTAGATTTTAGGATAAGTGTTTGTAGTTCTTCTTACTCTTCATCTTTCTCCATTAAAATTGTAGTGAGTTTCATGAGTGATAATGAATAAAAGAAGAGTTTCTTTTTATGTCTTGTAATTGTGTTATTTTATTTTCTTGTAATTTTCATTTGCTAATCTAGTTGTTGTTATTTGTTTGCTTGCTTTCTTTCTTCTTCTTTTTTTCTTTATCTTTACAACCATGATACTTGAGTATGATCCTTACCAAAGTGAGGTCTCAAATAGCTAGTTGTGATTTTCTTAACCGCATCTCTTTCTACATTCCTTCTTGTTTTGTTTTCTTTTTAATGGGGGAGTAGTTTCTCAATTGTTAGAGTAGGAAAAGGAAAGTTTGAGAGAAGGAAATCTCTCTCACTCTTTTCTTTGCCCAACATCTTAATTCGGACTCCCGTTAATTGAACCACAATCCGCTCCCTACGACACTCTATCCTACATGATAGCGGTGATTCCCTAGTTAGACCGGTTGTGGTTGAATTAACCGGAGGTTAAGGCTAAGAGCCAAGAATGGACGGACAAGGACCAAAAGGAAGGAACTAAGCGTTGGAAAGCCTAGCTTATACTCGCAAGTTTCTTCCTAGTCGTGCTAATTCTCGTTATTGCCGATTACCGTAACACCGATATTAAGAGTGTCAATGAAAGAAGTGAGCGATTCCTAATTCAAACTAACCTAATTCTAACCCTAACAAGCTCTCTTTATACATATTTTAGCGCATAGTGAAACTAAACAAATCTGGACAAATTTGACTTAACTCGTTAAAGCACATATAAAAAGATTCACATCTCCCTTCGGACGGCCCGTACTCAACCGGCTAGCAACCAAGCGAAACCGTCTTGATTGCGGTAATTAAAACTAAGCACGCAAAAACTCTAACAATCACTCCCCCTTAACCACCATCACTTTCTTTCTCCAAATCCCCACAACATCAGGAGCATCTTCGTTCTCCTTCAAATCCTCACAACCACCACCATCTCCCTCCTTTTCCGAATTCCCACCACCACCATCTTCTTCCTCTAAATTACCATTACCAACCACCATCTTCTTCCACCTCCAAACTCTTACCACCTATATCACCACATTTCTACTTCAAAATCCCCAATCTCACCACCATTTTCTTCTCGTCCTCCTTCTAGCCAGCCATCTTGTTACCGCCGTCTTATCGCCGACGGTCTCGACACCGTCGCCTCACCGCTGGCCGCTCTCGTCCCCGCCTCCGGTCTCCAGCCTCATCCAATTAAGTAATTATCTGATTAATTAACGATTATAATTACTATGGTTATTAATAATTTAGTTAATATATTTAGTTTAGGGGCAAAATGGTCATAACCCTTATGGATCGTTTGACTGTCATTAACCACTAAAACATGTAGTTTTTTTGTATTTTTGTAAGTACAGGATAGTTAAATGGAAAAGGAGGAAACTGCATGATAGTTTCTTAAAATTAAGTCAAATAATAATATTACTAATTTGTTAATTTCATAGAAATTTTGAAAATTCCACTTTTTAACCCCACTTTCTGGTATTAATTTAAGGAAAGATATTTGTTCTCTACTTAGCTTTAGACCTGTGTTACCATAAATCACTAAACTATTAGCGATCCGCGATCTGAAACGGACATTCCCAAATTGGTAACAATAGCAATCCAAACCGCAAGAATCATCGTTCTAGTCTAACCCATTAAAAGCTTAGCTTAAATGGAATATAACCAATTTTTTATTGATACATATACAAGAAAATTCAAGAACTTAAATAAATAGCAAAGATATTAAGATATATATATTAGTATATAGAAAATAATGGAGGAAAGCGGCCACAAGAGGGAATTCCCTCCTGTGGTCGCATTCCTCCATTATTCTCTAGTATATAGTACATACATATTTTTGCATCTAAGATGTGGATACACCAAATTTCATGTGATTCTACCACTTTTTCGCATTCCTCCATGATTCTACCACTTTTCGCCTTTGATTTAGTGGGTGTAAAATTAATGGTTTACCGACAATAGAACTTCTTGCATTGCTAAATCAACGGTGAAAATATGTTAGAATCACATGAAATTTGATGTATTGACATATCAAACGAGGAAGATCAAGATGGGCAGCACAAGCCAACAATCCACTCAAACCACCTTGTTCTACTCATGGAATGATCCATGTATGTAAAATTTTGATTAATATAAACAAGGGATGGATCAAGCATTCAAAAATGGATGGTTTTAAACACAATAAAAATTCCTCACATAAGAAAAATGGACACTTGATCGAAGACATAGAAGGTGTCAAATCGATCAAAATTTCTCACATAAATCGCTCCATGTGTAAAACATGATCGCCAGAACGGATCGTCGATTTCACGGTCAGATTGGACCACCTCTAGGTACTAGCTGACGGTTTAATTTCAACTACTAGCAAAGAACCCGTTTCCTATTCCGTTCCATGTAAGCGTGTCGAAGAAAACTGCTCTTATCACACAACGTTCAATGACAGGTAGCGTTCCACGTTTCCGTTTTCGTTGCACGTACCAAAACGTTCCATATTGCGGGTAACATAGCTTTAGATTTAGCACTCATGCAGTCAAAGGCCTATGCATATGCAATTTAAGGAGATGGGTTCGATTTCTTTTCTTATTAATGTTGAAATCAGAGACCACAGTTTTGGGGTAGATGGCCCTTTACCTGTTCAGTTTGCCTTCAGGAATTAAGGATAAGATTATCAAAAATAGGTAAGAATCCTAAACACAAGCTTGTCTTAATCTAGGTATGCAAGAAGAAATTGATCAAACTTCAAAACATTTAATTGATTATGGATTGGTAAAACTGTAAATGAATGGAAAGAGTATATAAAGGATCTGAATCTACTTGTTAGACCACAGTTAGGATGATTAAGATCACAACTATATAATCTTTTCGACTTTCAAACTATGAGACTTCTACTCAGAATTTTTGTTATCTGTGAGCTGATAATTTCCAGTGAGAAGGTCTAAAGCTCAAATACCTTAGCGACGAAAGGATAGTCACGCTGCCAATCTAATAGAGGCAGAATTGAATTTTGCGGTTAGACGCTAAATAAAGCCTAATAAAAATTAGTCAAACTATACACCAACACCCAAAAAGTACACAAAATTCAGATCTCTAATCATGATCACGAGGTATGTGAAGACCCGATTCAAAAAAATTAAAACCATAAAAGCAACGACCACCAAATGCAAGCCTCATCATACAACCACCCTATATTTTGATTACTTTTGATTAATCAGAATCCACCTGGCTAAGGTATCAAAGGGGTTCTGACTGGGAAGTAATCGTCTTGGGATACTTAGTTCTCGTTGTGTGATATAGGAAGCCAAGTTAGCACTATAGGATAGTTTCTCAATACATGCAATAAAATAGAGCCTTCTCAGTCGAACATTTATCTCCCAAAAAGTCGATACGTGGAAAGAAAAAAAGCTCAATCGATAACTTTGGTTCACAAAAGAACCATGACCAAGATTTAGTCTCGCATTGAATAGAGATTTACAACTAGGAATGACATTGGATATGTAGTTCATAACTTTGGATCGAAACTTTCCTAAAATGTCGTCCGGTAGGGATCAAACTTCCCGTGTGGATAGCATGAAAATGAGAAAAGTATCTTTCCCGTCTCTTTTATGTTCAATGATGAGGCCGCACGGTTGCCAACTATTTCGGAATAATTCCATGATGAAATAAATTTGCGAAGAGAGATCCCGCAATATCTGACTATTTCGGAACATCACTACTATTTTAACTCAAATTGATATTACAATTTAATTCTCAGCATAACATCTGGTAAGAATTATAGCCATATTACAACATTTTATATTTCTATTTTATTAGGTGATGAAACTTATAAAAAAAATATTGAGTTGAAATCTTTGAAACCTCTACTCTGTCACGAAATTTCCAAATCTTCCCAAACATTTTCAAGCGAGTCTAACATATGAAAATGTGCATTGCACATGTAGAATACTGGTTTTTAATATCGCATTTTTGCACGTGTGTGGAGATAGACAAAAGAATTGAGAAGAATTTTAAAGAACTTTTGTTAAGATAACCAAGATTTTTTAAAGATTTTTTAAAGATAATTTTACAAATTTGATAAAATTCAAAAAAGTTGGTTATGGTTGTATTAAACATTTTTCTCTCAAAATTATGAATTGCTAAGGTAGATGCTCTTAAAATAAACAATTAATTTATACTTGGATAATTTGGGCTTGTCATCTGCCCCCCACCCCGCACCCCACCCCCCCCCACCCCCCACCCCCCACCCCCCACCACCACCCCCACCCCCAAAAAAAGGTTTTTTAGTACAATAATAGAGATATTTGAGGAAGGCCATAAAAGTGAAGTCAGCAACTTATGTTTATACTATACACTAGCATCTAGACCTCAACTTACTTTCCACCATCACCACCTCTAGCCCTAACCCTAGCCATAACCACACCACAATCTCTTCCTTTTTCCCATCGCCATTGCCAAGAACATCCTCACAAGTCTTTTCAATTGTCATCACCCCACTTTCATCACTAAGAACCACAGATACTATTCCATTATCTGCTATCTTAATAACGAGCAACGTCGCCTCCTACTCAACAAATAATGATTTATTGATGTAAAATGTCATTCCATAATAATGTGATGGGATATAGTACATAGACCCACTCTAGGGATTGACCGTGCCTGTGATAGTTTGTTATTTTATCTAATATATTATTTATCGGTAATAACTTTCAAAAGTTTAGCTCTAGACAAAGTTTACCAATTAAGCAGTTAAAAGCCAATCCATATACAATTTAAGTTAATAGGTTCGATTTATATTTTTCTCAGTGATGGTCCTTTAGTCAGCCTTAAGGTAACGATGGATAAGATTATCAGATATTGGTAACAACTCAGAAATTTAACACGAGAATTTCTTAATTTATGTACTCATGAAGAAATTGTTCCAGCATTTAATTGATTATGTATTAGTAAAAATGTAAATGAATAGAAAGAATTTCTACTTGCATGTTAAACACAGTTCGTGTACAAAAATCTATTAGTGGTATCTATTGTTGTTCACTCAAGTGACGATGAGGAGGTTGTTTTTGTAGCCATTGTTACATACAGTAGGCCGAAGCGGATCAATCATCCATACACCATCAACAATAAACTTGAACTGCACACCATTTAAATTAGGAGAAAATATTCAGGAAAATAATGGAAAAGGTAGAATATTAAATTTTGAAATCATGGGTTGCTTCTGTTCTGACCTCATACCGTCCAGGATACAACTTCAAGTGCAAAGTAAAGATGCCTTCCTTAGATCTTTCCATTTTTCTCTGCACCACAATTGTGCACATAACTGAATTTGTAATTGGAACCAAGGCATGACAATTAGAAAAAACCATTTATGATATTTGAACCAAAAGAGTTTTAATAGTAATAAATTGCAAAAGCGGATTTGTGAATTGCTTGTAAATATCATGTGTTGCCCAAAAATACGAATGCTAAGAAAAAACATCCATATTATAGAGTGCCTCCTTATCTCTCACACATAAGTATGTAGAACAATTACTCTGGGATCAGCACAATGCAACGATCACGAAAAAACCTATCATGTAGGAAGTTGAACCTAAGCCAGAAACTTTGCAGTTCGGCAATGACCAAGCTTTACATAATAGAATAAGAAATACTGGCTTCAAATATACAAATTTGTCTCTTCATTTTCCTGTTTTCTGTTAGTTGACAAGATAAGAATATAAATAAATAAATAATACCAGAAACTTTTTTGTATTTTGGTTATCGATGGTCAATATGGTTATTATGTCTATGTGGATGCATGTCTATGTGGATGCATGCGTGGGTGTGGTGTGTGTGCTCAACAATCCTTATTGGGAATTTGTTGCTAATTTACGCATAATTTTTAGCTTGTTAATGTTGACTCATAATTTTGATTTGGATGTTGATTTGTACAAAATAATTGATTTTGTATGTTTGTGTATGTAAATCTAAGTGTGTATAATACCAGCCTTAGTTTGTGATAAAATACTATGACATTGTGTACACGTATATTTATGAGTGATGTCTTGATAAAATAATAGTATTTTCCACGTTTAGAAAGATAATGTCTATTAGAAAATCCGTCAGACATCAAGTTAGAATTGAAGAGTTGAAAAATAATGTGCGCAATGCTAACTCCATGAATGTTGCTAAGATCATCTATTGATGACCTATCTTTAGTTAAATAATTCAAAAAAAAATCTACAAATCTATTATCTCATCAAGATATCCACATCATCACAATTCCCTTTTTAAAATGCTTTTTTATTACAAATTCAAATCCACCACCCTGCCTCACAAAATAATTTAGACACCATTATCTAAATCACCCCTTTTGATTTATAGATATACATTTAAAACTTTATTTGAAACATATATATTTAAATCACCCCCGGTGGATCGCACGTGCAAAAAAACTATTTCATCTAGAGGCAGATTTGTAAACACAACCAGTTGATTCATATTATTTTAAATATTGTTATGTTGAAGATAAAGTTTAAAATAATAATTAGTTTATTGAGAATTGTAGATTGAATAGTATTTAATTTATATATTTGCTTGACGTATACATGATTACATATATTAGGATTAGGTTAAAATTTATTTATCAAAAATCTCTCATTGAATTTGATCTAAACATTTGAATATTTTATTTGATTTTTGGAAATCAAATGAAATGTATTTTTTAAATAATAATTTAGAGTAACTTTAATCAACTTGTCAAATTCATTTGTAATTAATGATGTCTAAAGTTGTATTAATGATATCAAACTAACCATAATAACCTAAGACTCTACAATTAACCAATTAGCAAACCCACTAATCCATAATAAACTTAATATGAAAACCCCATTATAAGATGGTAAGAACAATATTACTTTGTATAGGATGGTATCGGTCTCGAAACTCGGAGTGTCGTTTCTGGGATCGGAATCGACCATCTCGAATCACGATTAGCCAAGATTTCAAACCATGATCCCAACAACCACACCCTTACATCCTCGGGATCCTGCAGCCCACCTTCACAATGATCTGTTTGCCCCAGTGCTCCGATGCCAGCAAGTACACTCCCTTTGCATCTCACATTGATTTTTGTACATTGAGTTATTAAAAACGTGCCAACTAACTTTTTCTTTAAGCGATGAGTATTTTCAAGATATCCGGTCCATGACTTAACGGGGGCAGGGAGGGGGGGTTAATGGTATTTTCATAGTTTTGTGGCGTTGTCTCAAAAAGCGGGAAACCCGATGGAGTTTAGTAAAATTTACCCTAACATGCACCACAAACACACACTTGGTGATACTAATATTATATCTACATTAAAAATATCCACCTAATGGAAACATTCTAATCCGAGAGGAAGACTGATGAACCGAACAAACATGTCATTAGAAGAACTAACAAGTTAATGCTTGATGCATATATAGATAATTAAGAAGCATCAACAAGATGTATGCACAAAATAAGTTTGACATAAAATATGATGGGACATGTAAGAAACACACACATAACATGTACGACATGTATACATGATACCGCCACAAATATAGCATGTCGATGCGTGTTGGCCAAATTCGAGCAAGTATGTGTGATACATGTTGGACAGGGACACCACCCTATTGCAAGCGACCATGCTTTATAGAATAATTTCTTATGTTTTCCTCTTGGCATTATGCCTTCGAGTTGAACATAATTTCCTATAGCAAACATGTTAACTTCCCCTCCCCTTCCCCCCCTGCACGCTTTTTGTCTAGTGTGATAGAATTTGGATAATGACATCTGATCAGTAAAATCATGGCTAGTTCCTCCCCTATAATGGTTTCTCAACTAAAAAATTTGTACTATATAAGAGAAGGTTGATGTTTATTCGTCATCCAGTCGTAGATCTAAAATCTTTTCGAAAAGGCTTATAGACGATGATGACGACGATGATGCTTTAATCCCGATAACTAGGCCTGGACAATTGAACCAGAACTCCCCATTTGATCTGACGGCATGACCATTTAGCTAAATCTGAAATTAAATACATACAAAAAAATTATGTTTCACCGTAACTAATCTAAACCGGATAATTAATAGAACCAATCTAAAGATCTATCTAGAAGGTTGAGGGAAGATGGGTCAAAGAACAAATTAGCTTGATCCAGAATTGAGCTGTCAAATGAATACTATTCATCCAATTATTTGTTTAGTCAGCATATGTTCCCATCTAAGCATGCAGAGATATTGCAATAGGTTAATGTTGTGCCAAGCTAATCATCAAGTTAGGTACCGGGGGGGGGGGGGATCAGATTGATTTGTGGTTGAAAATGGCCAGATCCAGATCAACCCGTTCACATGTTATGTGACTCAATGTCTGGCCCATTTACATCACTTGGTCAAACACTGACTGCTTCAAAGTTCAAACCCACGTTGCCGGTCCCAAGTCCGGATGAGAAAGGGTGAGGGTTGTGGTAGGCTTGTGACAGCCAACATAAAACTTTGTCACATTCTATGACATGAACCATAGTAAAAAAAAAACAAGCTATTTGATACCCAAAATCAGTATCTAAGGCTTTTTCCCAATAACATGGAAAGTTCTAAGGATCATGACTTAAGAGTAAAAGGCTCCAAAATAACACCAAGATCAGATGGCAGGCTGTAACATTAAGCTTCAAAAAAGGAAGTAAAAATTAAAGCTTAATGCTTGTAGCTTTAAAGGCCACTATGTGAGGGCATTTTCTCATAATGCAGTTGAAACTTATGCAACCAAGAAACAGACCTAAGAAAACCCATGGACTATGAATGCGTTGACAAAGTTAAATGAAAACTTTGCTAATAACCTAAGGCACAGCAACGCAAGTCAAGGAGTCATATCTATAAAGGAAACTTACTTCAAAGATATCTCTTATACGATAGGGGGCGGAAATTCGATTAATTTTTGGCAGGATTATTGGTGCAGGGCATAACATAGCAGGAGAGATTCTCCATGCTTTTTGAGTTGACAAAGAGTAAGCATCGGTTATAAGCCAATGGAAGGGTAACAAATAGTGGCTAAGATTTCAAAAGGCATTGATGATTGGTGAGAAAAGACAGCGACGCTTGTTGATCGATTATCTTGAGTCTTGTAAACCAACGGAGAGAGAAAACAAAGACGTCACGTCGTGAAAATGATCATCAAGTTGGGATTTTTCTGTTAAATCCTTCTATTCCATTCTTAATTATGGTGGGGTTGAGTCGAGAGTTGATAGAAATATTTGGAAGTTCTCGGTACTTTTAAAGGTCCATGTCTTTTTGTAGTTGTCTTCTAACGACGCAATTTTGACGAAAGTCAACCTAAGCAAGAGGAAATGGATAGGACCGATGTTTTGCGGTATATGTGAGGATCAACCAAAAACGGTGGATCGTTTATTTTTTGTATCCGTTGGCTATGAATGTTTGGGATAGGTTTTGAAGGTCTTTTGGGTTTTCAAACCTGCCGTGTACGTATGGTAAACTTTGGAGTCACGGGAGGAGAAATTGGGAAATTAGGGTTTCCGCGGTCTATTGGAATATTTGGTTAGAGCGGAATAATAGAATTTTAAATAATTCTAAGAAATCGGCATTGGATTATATTAGATGTGATTGAAACCAACATTGAATATTGGTTAGGTGGTGCAACAAAGAGGGTCAAGCAAAAAGACAGTTGCAGAAGACGAGAATTCAGAAGCGGGCAAAGGAAATTCAACTTCTTTTGTTTTGGTGGACGAGACAAGACAGGTAGAGAAGAACAACCGCAGTCGTTAACGGTAATGAAGGACATCGTGTGGGAGAGGAGGATACTGTTTTTTTTAATGCGAGAGTAGTTCTTGTATTTTGGTACTATGTAGGGAATGTGTACTCCCGTCTATTCCTTATTTTATTTGTTTTTCTTTCCGTTATTTTTTTTATTTGAAAGACTATTGATGTAGTTCCGTTAAATCGTTGTTTAATAAAATGCGGGGACTTTTAACCTTCGTTTTTGTTATAATGTGAGAATAATAGTCCCACGTCGAGAAAATTATGGTCTTTTATATTTTGGTTTAGTATATATAACGAGAGAAGCAGCTCTCAAATCCTTGCACACATTTTTATTCTCTCAATTATTTCATAGTATCAAAACTAGGGAAAAAATAAAATTCTCAATTAAAAAAAGGAAAAAAAAAATAGGTTTCAAACAAGCCCTAGCCCTAGCCCGTCTGCCCTCAAACCAAGCTGTCGTCCCCCCTCAACCCTAGCCGTCGCCGCCAACTACTACAACACGGCGCAGCCCGGTACTGTTTATCCTAAAGCACCCACGGTACTATTCATCAAGCAATGTTCATGATTTAGTACCACAGTACTATTCACGTACGATCATGTTCATCCTCCGACATCGATTCCGTCGTTCACCGCTCAATCTTATGATGCCTCGAGGTTGATGAGGTGATCCGTTCTTTCATGTACCGCTCGATCCCGCGAGAAGAGGGTTCATTGTTTGTTGAATATTGTTGAGGGCTTGTGTTCTATTGCTCGGTGGTCTATTATTTGTGGTAAGATAGGTAATAAAGATACAAAAACTCTTTGTTTCTGCGTTAATCCATCATGGAAAAATCATGAAGTGAATTAAATAGCGTTAATTTTCTTGAATGGCGTGATATGGTCAAGATGTATTTGATCCCTCATAGGAAAGGCAAGCGCATGTTCTCGAAGGGACCGGATTTCATGACCGATGAATGGAGGACTGACGACGCACAGATTTATCATTAGATGTACCTGAGTATTGAGCATTCAGTTTATACCTTGGTTCGACATGAACGTACCGTGTATGGTGTGTGGGAATACTTGAATGTATTGCTCTCTGGCAAGAATCAGTTGACCCGCACATTTGATCTAACACATAGCATATATACGGAGCAGCAAGACTCTAAATCTCTCCAACAGTTCTTTGCAGAGTTCATGAGTCGATGGAAGGAACTCGATGAGGTGTTTCCAATCACCGCCGATTTTCAGGAGATGTAGCATCAGCGAGAGCAGATGGGGTTTTGGCATTTCTTCGCGCCCTAGGTCCTGTGTATGGAGGGAACGCCCACAAATTGACATCCAGCTTCTTATTGGTCGATACATATTATATATTGCAGCTGCAGCACATATATTCTATCCCGTCTACAAAGGATAATCGAGAGCAATCTCTACTTACTCGGCCCAGAGTCGCCAGTTCGAGGGAGATGTGGACTAGAGGTTGTGGAGATTTCGAAGATCAAGAACGCGGAGGCCACAAACCCAGTAGAGGCAGAGGGAACCGACCACCATGCGAGAGACCTATTTGTGATTACTTTCATCGTCCGAGCCATGTGAAGGCCACATGTTTTCGGCTTCACCCTCGTCTAGCAGGTGTTATAGCATCACCATATTCTCCACCAACTACCGTTGTAGTTCATAACTCCAACTCCATATCCCCATCTCTTGAGTTTGACTTTAAGTGGAGATGAACTTACACGTTATCAGGCATCCTTAAAGACTCAGAGTAAACCTTTCTCTTCGATGCCATCATCCTCCGCCAATTATCCTACTGCTACTATGGTGAGAGGTAATTATACTGCTTGTCTAACCACAACACCACCATCTAGGACTTGGGTTAATGATTCGGGTCCATCTAATCATATGACTGGGGAGTCAGGTATACTCACAACTTTTTCCCCCACTCCTCCATGTGAATCTGTCACTTTACCAGATGGATTCACATCGAAGGTTGAGGGTATTGGTACTGTCACTCTTACACATTCATTATCATTGTCTTCTGTACTATATTTGCCATGTTTTCTATTTAGTCTACTCTCGGTGAGCAACCTTACTCGTTCTATGAATTGCTATCTCATTTTCTCCATATGGTTGTGTTATGCAGGATCTTGAAACGAAGACAATTGGCACCGGGTATGAAGCTGATGGTCTTTACTATCTTGCCGAGTGTATTGATCCAGTAGTCTATTCGAGCACAACTTCAGCCATTGATCTTCACTCCTGGTTTGGTCACCTGTCACTAGAAATTTTGAAGAAAATGGATTCTTCTCTTAGTTCTGTTAATTCTTTAGATTGTGAGCGTGTCAATTAGGTAAACACCATCATGCGTCGTATCCACCTAGAATCAATAAACATGTGGACCAATCCTTTGAACTTGTGTACAGTGATGTTTAGGGTTCTTGTCATACTGTGTCACAACTTGGTTACCAATATTTTGTTACATATATATTGATGATTACTCTCGTGTGACATGAGTATATCTAATAAAATCCCGTTCTGAAATTTTATCTATTTTTCAAGAAGTTTGTGCTGAAATTAAGAATCATTTTGAAAAATCTATCGGTACTCTTCGTAGTAATAATGCTAAGAATTACTTTAACTCTTCATTTCAAACATTCATGATACAAAATGCCATTACACACCAATTTTCTTGTCCATACACGCCACAACAAAATGAAATAGCAGAACGGAAAAATAGATATCTTTTAGAAATAACCAGCACTTTATTGGTTCATGTGCGTGTCCCTAAGATTTTCTGGGGGACGTTGTACTCACTACATGTTATCTAATTAATCGCATGGTATCATCTGTGTTAGAAGGCCGGATTCCATATCATGTATTGTTTCCTTCTGAATTTTTATTCTCTCTTTCACCTCGCATCTTTAGGTGTACATGTTTTGTTCAAGATTTGCGTCCAGGTAGTACCAAACTTGATGCTAAATCCATTAAGTGTATCTTTCTTGGGTATTCAAGAATTCAAAAGGTCTACAAGTGTCATAGTCCTATGTTAAAGTGTGGTTGTGTCGTCTGATGTCACTTTCTTCGAGTCTACTTCATACTGTGCAGATAATCATTCTCAGCCTAAATTCAATGAAGAATTTCCTTTGGAGGATTCAAATGTCATTTTGACAATCAAGAAGCAATAAAGTGTTATAGTCCTGCTTGATAAAGTTACGAAGACGTACACTCGTCAAAGAGATTAGACTACTCCTTCAGATTCAATGCCAATCCCTTCTACCGTTACAGATCCAGCAAGCTCGACTCCTTCATCTTCTACGCTTGATTTTCCCGTTGCTATGCGAAAAGGTATCCAATCATGCACTTATCTTATTGCTCAATTTGTTTCATATGATCATTTGTCTCCAACCAATCAAATTTTCATTTCTGCTGCTGAATCTCATTCTCTTCCTAAGTCTTTGTCAGATGCACCGTTCTCATCCAGGTCGGAAAGTAGCTATGATTGAAAAGATGTCGACCTTCAGAGGCAAATGATACATGAGAGTTGGTTACTCTTCCCAGTGGAAAGAAATCAGTAGAATGTCGATGGGTGTATACAGTGAAGCTGAATCCCCATGGCTCTCTTTCTCGCCTTAAAACCCGACTGGTGGCTAAAGCCTATTCTAATGTTTATAGCACAGATTTCGAGGAGACATTCTCTCCAATTGCTAAAACGACTTCGATCTATCTTCTACCATCTCTTGCTGATCTCATTAGCCACTCCATCAATTAAATGTCAAGAACGCTTTTCTTCATGGTTATCAGTCGAAGAAAGTTTATATGGAGCAACCTCCGGGGTTTGTTGTTCAGGGGGAGTCTGGCAAAGTATGCAGGTTGAAGAGATCATTACATGTGATAGGGAATTTGAAGAAAAAATAGAATTCTTTTTATTAGCTAATTCATGGAAGAATACATATAAATTTATATTAGAGTTTACGGATACGGGTTTGTATCTAATATCAAAAACCCAACTGCATTATCACACATTATCTCTAACACTCCCCCTCAAGCCGGTGCATACATATCATGTAGATCCAGCTTGTTATATAAAAATTCAATTCTTGTTTTCCCAATGCCTTTGTGAAAATATCTGTTGGTTGATCATTGCTTGCAATGTATTGAGTTAAGAAATCCATTCTCTTTTTCCCAAACAAAATAGCAATCAACTTCAATGTGTTTGGTTCTCTCATGAAAAACAGGATTAGACGAAATATGGATTACTACTTGATTGTCATAAAAAAGAGGAATAGGACGATGAATTTGAAATCCAAGCTCACTTAATAGGTCAGTTATCCAAATCAACTCGCACGTAGTATGAGCCATAGCACGGTATTCAGCCTCCGCACTTGATCTAGCCACAACTGATTGTTTCTTGCTTCTCCACGATACAAAATTATCATTGAGGAAGGTACAATAGCCAGTAGTAGACCTCCTATCAGTAAGAGATCCTGCCCAATCAGCATCACAAAATCCCATCAACTGTTAAATATCTTCATGATTGCGGTAAATTAACCCTTGACCATGTGAGTTCTTCAAATAGCGCACAATACGAATAACTGCCCTCAAACGAGGCTCCCTTGGAGAATTCATAAACTGGCTCACAACGCTAACGGCAAAAGAGGTGTTTGATCTTGTTATCGTAAGATAATTAAGCTTCCAAACCAATCGACAATACCTTCTTGGATCTTTTAATAATTCCCATCGATCATCATAGAGTTTCATATTAGAATCTCTGGGTGTATTTATGGGCTTGGTACCCAAAAGTCCAGTCTCTTATAAAACATCTAGGACATACTTCCTCTGAGACAAGCAAATACCTTCTGGAGAGCGTGCAATCTCAATCCCCAAGAAATATTGCAATAACCGCTAATCCTTTGTATGGAAGTGATATTGGAGAAATTTCTTAAGAACAGCAATCCCATCAGCATCTCCACTGATAACAATATCATCAACATACACCACTAATATAATTCTCTGTTCTTTAAAAACTCGTGTAAAAACAGTACAATCACTTTTGCACTACTATAAACCAAAACTCCTGCATAACAGCACTGAATCTACCAAACCAAACCCGATGAGACTGCTGGAGCCCATATATAGCTTTTCGTAGTCTACATACTTGTCTGTCTCCCCCTCAACCACAAAACCAGGTGGTTGGTCTATGTATACTTCTTCAAGGTCACTGTAGAGAAATGCATTCTTGATATTCAACTGATATAAAGGCCAATTCAAATTTGCTGCTAAAGAAATTAAAATGCACACAGAGAAAGCTTCGATACTGGAGAAAACGTCTCTGCATAATCAATTCCATATGTCTGTGTATAGCCTTTAGCAACAAGACGAGCTTTCAGCCGCTCAATAGTCCCGTCAGGATGATATTTAATAGTGTACATCCAACGACATCCAACTGATAATTTACCAGACGGTAAAGAAACCAAATTACACGTACCATTCTGATACATAGCATCCATCTATTCCTCCATAGCCTTTTTCCAGCCAGGGTGACCCAAACTTTATATAAAGAACCAAGTAAAGAAATGGATGACAAGGAGGATACAAAGGACTGATACATGGATGACAATTGTGAGTAGCAAACAAAATTCGATATGGAATGAGTACAGGAGCATGTATTTTGTCGTAACGCGGTAGGAAGATCGAGGTCAGATTGTGGAGCTTGTGCGAAATTTACATACTGTGGAGCTGATTGAGTAGCTGGCTGTAATCGTGGCCTTCGTGAATAATAACGATGGACTGGTGGTTTGGTAGAAATAACCTGCGATTCTTCAGGACTCAAATCAATATCCACAAGAGGTAAACAATTAAGAGACGACAGGGATGATTCGGTAAAGGATTCACTTGACGGAGAAAAATATGGTAACATTGTCAAAAAAATGACATCTTCTAAAATATAATGTTTATTCAATATAGGTCAAAGCATTTGTAGCCTTTCTGAAGACGAGAGTACCCTAAAAAACACTTAATGGCATGAGGATCCAATTTATCTCCTCCAGAAGCAAGTCTATGAACAAAACACAATGCCGAACACTATGGCAGGTGGTGGAAAATGTAAAATCCCTGGAAACAAAACATGAGACTTTCATCCCAAAGTAGGAGTGGGTAAACAATTAATAAAATAACATGCCGTTAAAACAACATAACTTCAGTAATTTTTAGGAACATGCATATGAAACAATAAAGAACGAGCAATTTCCAATAAATGACATATTTTTCTTTCAACAACCCTATTTTGTTAAGGGGTATATGAGCAAGACGTCTCATGTACAACCCCATTATCAGCAAGATATTTATTGAAATAATTAGAAACATATTCTTTTGCATTGTCTGTACATAAGATTTTCAACGACACACCAAATTGGTTTTGAACTTTCAGATGAAAGACACGAAATATATTATTTAATTTAGAGTGATTTTTTATCAAGCACAAATAAGTGATACGAGAAAAATCATACACAAATATGGCATAATATTTAAAACCTAAATATGGCCTATTGAAGAGACCCCAAATGTCTGAATGCACTTAATGAAAAGGGTTCAACATACGACTATTAGAGATAGGAAAAAAATACACAATAATATTTACCAAATTGATAAGACTCACAATCAAGTGATTTTATTGACCTAAGATGCGAGAATAAATCATGAAGAACCTTCAAATTGAGATGACTTATCTAACAGTGGAGCTAACGAGGAGAAACTGATGAAGACAAAGTTGTGGAACCCGAAGAAAAAACATCATCCGTATTCTGATAATAAAGGCCTTGAGATTCATGCTCGCCGCCAATCAACTTCCTGGTTTGCAGATCCTGAAAGACAAAATGTGAAGGATAAAATGTCACAGAACGGTTCAACGATCTCGTAAGTTTACTGATGGACAATATGCTAATAGGGAATCGTGGAACATGATAAACAGATGAAAACGAAAGATCCTTGGATAGATGTACCGACCCATCTCCAGTAATAGAGAAGGAAGATCCATCGGCCAAGATAACATGAGATTTTTGTGTAGACGATGTGAAGGAAATAAATGAATCACGATTACCTATTATATGATCTATAGCACCTGATGCAGTGATCCATCACTTGCTAATGGCACTACAAACTATAGAAGTACCTGAAGTATGGGTTACCGTGGCAACAGAAACAGACCGCTGAGTAGAGAGGAGCTTGTGATACTCATCCTCAGAAATAGATATCTTTGAGGTCAAAGATGCAGCATCAAATGGAGCGGTGGGATGCGGGTACTCCAATATATCACCCTGAAAGGATGCATGATTAGCAGAAGGTCTGTCATGTAGATCCCAACTAAAGTCAACAGAATGGTATGATTTCCCACATTGTGTGCATAACTTTCCATCTCGATCACCACCACGACCACCACGAAAATAGCCGCGACCACGACCACGTGTACTGTCAAGTGTGGTCACCAATGCAGACTTATCCACACTACTGTCACCACGCACATTAGACGAGAGATCTGACACGGAAGAATGGCGTAACCTAAAAAATACTTCATCGGGATCTCTGAACTCCTTAAAATAGCAGAACGAACGGACTCATACTCCAGAGAAAGACTCGATAATAAAACGCATAACATTCAGCATCTCACATTGCTTCTTCATCTCCGCAACATTGGAAGAAATAGGCTGATACAAATCCAATTCCTGACATAATCTATTGAAAAGAGAGTAATGATCTTCAAAAGAGTTCGCTCCTTTCTCCGCCTGGAAATAATACTGATACAGCTGATAAATGTGTGCAATATTGCTAGAACCCGAGTATGTATTTTTAAGTTGCTCTCATATCTCCTCCGACGTAGGCAAAAACACAACGTTGTTGTTCACCTTAGATTCCATGCTATTCCACAACCCAAGTTTGAATCTATGCATCTTCAGAAAGCCAATAGTCATATTTCTTCTTATTCTTATTCTTAGCGGGAAAACTTACCGGCAAGTAATGCAACTTCTGTTTACCCGTCAAGGTCTCAACTGCAACAAATCATTAGGCATAATTATCACCATTAAGCTTTGTCGATACCATCGGAATAAAATCGGACGAGATAGATAAACTTCCTCTATTGTCCGATATCATTCACATGATTCCAGCAGCAAGGATCAACCACAACCACAACCAATAATGACCAACGACGAACAACGATTAATAGCCAATAATAAACAATGACCAACAGCCAATAATAAACGACCAACAACAAACGATAATCAAATCAACATCCGCATCAGCATACAACATCCAACAAACAACAAAAAAGTCTGGATAATATTGTGCGAATCCATATCAGATCTGAATCAGATCATAAATACGTTGTGGTGATGCAGGATGCAGTAATGACTGATGATGCAGCGGTGGTGCAAGATCTAATGCGATCCGGTGCGGTGATGCATGATGACAAGGATCTGGAAGCGAGATCTGGTGGCGGTGGTGCGGATAGGTTTGATGGTGAAGGTTGGCGGCAGCTAAAGCTTTGGTGTTGATAGGGTTTGATGGTGGAGGTTGGCGGCGGCTAAGCTTTGGTGAAACATAGCTCTGATACCATGACAAGGAATTTAAGGAAAAAATAGAATTCTTTTTATTAGCTAATTCATGGAGAAATACATATAAATTTATACTGGAGTTTACGGCTATGGGTTTGTATCTAATATCAAAAGTCCAACTACTTTATTAGACATTATCTCTAACAACATGGATTGAAGCAATCACCTAGAGCATGCTTTAGGCGATTTTCCGATATTGTGAAGTTATTTGGACTTGCTCGGTGTAATAGTCAACATTCTATATTCTACCGTAATCATCAGGATAGACGCATTCTCTTGATTGTGTATGTGGATGACATATTGATTACAAGAGAAGATGAGAGGGGGATTGTAAAGTTGAAGACATACAAATATTTTCAGACTAAGGATTTAGAGTCTAAAGTACTTCCTAGGTATAGAGGTTGCGATGTCTAAAACAGATATATATCTCCCAAAGGAAATATGTGCTTGTTCTGTTGTCAGAAGCTAGCATGTTGGGTTGTAAACCTGTTGATTCACCTATGGACCCAAATGCTAAGCTGCTACTAGGGGAAGGTGATAGGTTATGTGATCCCAGTAGATACAGAAAACTGGTGGATAAACTGAATTACTTGACAGTTACTCGACTAGATATCTCATTTCCGGTGAGCGTTGTTAGTCAGTTATGGCAGATCCGAGGGTGACACGTTGGGATGCAACTTTTCGGATCTTGCGATATCTGAAAGGTGCACCTGGGAGAGATTTGGTATATTCCAATCATGGACATTCTTGGATAGTTGATTTACAGATGTTGATTGGACAGGATCACATATAAATCAGAGGTCTACTACTGGTTACTGTGTATTCGTTGGAGAAAATCTTATATCATAGAGAAGTAAGAAGCAACATGTTGTAGCTTGATCTAGTGCAGAATCAGAGTATCGAGCCATGGCTGTCATCTCCGGTGAGTTCTATGAATTAGTTATCTACTCGGTGAGCTTGGACTAGGTGATATCCTTCATATGCGTTTGTACTGTGATAATAAGGCAACCATCTATATTGCATCCAATCTAATCTTCCATTAGAGGACAAAACACATTGAGATGGATTGTCATTTTGTTCGAAAGAAAGTAACCCAAGATGGCATTGATACATACCATATCTTCTCGGCAAACCAGTTAGCAGATTTACTTACTAAGCCACTTGAGAGTACGAAAGTGAATTTTATCTGTAACAAGTTGAACATGTTTGATATTTATGCCCCAACTTGAGAGTGTGTTAGAATGTGAGAATAATAATCTCATATCGGGAAAATTTTAGTCTTTCATATTTTGGTTTAGTATATATAAAAAGGAGAGGAGCTCTCAAATCCTTGCCCTCATTTTTATTCTCTCGATTATTTCAGTTTTATTCACACAAAAAAGGTCAAAGAGTCGAATGCGGTCAAAAAGCCAAAGTTGATTAAATACTTCCATAAATTTACTATCCAAAAGCATAAAATAGTTGCAACTCAATAATGTGAGAATAAGCATAAAATAACAGAGGGGAAAGTTTGTTCTGATTATAAACGAATAGATAAAACAACTGTCTAACCCACTTAATCCAATCATTACCTGGGATCAAAATATTTTTGCCCCATTAACACCTGTAATTATCTATAAAATATAAAACATAGGCTCACAGCACAGCCCAATAACTGCAGTAATAACAATTAGTCTACCAAAGCTAATTCGTGAAAAATATTTTCAATAAAAAAAATTCTTCAAGACTAAATATTATAAATAAACCAACCTGATTAGTCCAACCATCAAAAGACCCGGCCAAAAGAACTTCTGAAGCAGAATTGGGCCAGACTATGCAGACTGAGTGAAGAAGGCCTAAAGCTTTTTGAGCAGCATCAAGCCTCTTCTTTCTCTCATCCATCATTTTCTGTTCTTCACTACAAGGACAAATGAATTAAAATAATAAGAAAGAAAGAATCAGCAATACAACGCCAAAATAAAAGTGCAAGAGTCAAGACTTTGGGAAGATGAATTTACTACATACATTATTGCATTTGTCATCTTGCCTCGCAATACTGCCAATTTAGCTCGCATAGATCGTAGTGTAGCTTTGGCATTCATAATTTCAGTCTGATTGAACTCCAGCTCGTCAGAAATCCTATGCAGCTCCCCTAGTGAGCTTTCATGTTCCTGGAAAATTAATAATTCAATTGAATTAGTAGTAGCAGTAATAATTAGAGAAGAAGAAAAGATATGTACCTGTACGTGTTGTGTCTATTTAATTAATATAAAGGCTAGTAAAAATTTGCAGCAACCCCGAACATATTAAAAGATGGTCATAGAAAAAGTGAGAAATATATTGTGTTTGTGTAGGAGATCTGACGCCTAAAGAGTAAGAAGCAATTGTTTCACATCAAGGGCGAGTCAGAATATCAAGCAATGTCTAACTCCACTTATGAATTGGTGTGGTCATGATATTCGCTTGATGAATTGTATGTGATAATTGAGTGGCCATCTACATTACATCTCATCTAACCCGATCCTCCGTTAGCAAACCAAACATATTGAAAAGTTGGTCATAACTTTGTTCATGATAAGGTGAAAGTGGAGATCATGAAGATTAGGTATGTGTAATACTTAATCAAGTGGCAGACTAATTCACTAGGCCTCAAGAGATCCTGTAAGAAATATACTTGTGACAAGTGGCGCGTGTATGAAGTATATGCTCTACTTTGAGTAGGATTATCAAGTTAGTAGGGTGTTATAGAGTATCTATAGCAAGTGAAACAGCTAGTATTGTAATTCTCCATTTATAAATTGACTAGGGGAGAGGTGCAACTTAAGTCCTTTAGCACAATTCTTTCTCTCTTCATCTTCTTCTTGACCCTAATTGGCTAATATTTATATCAACTTCTAACTAAATCTACATGGCTTCTAAGAATGTAACAGATTGGGGATATGAAAGAGTGAGGGGAAAAAAGAATAAGTAAAGGGATTGACGGAGATGAAACCTAATTTCGAGGTGGTGAGGAAGAATAAACAAAAACAATTACCTATAATCCCTGCAAATGACAGTAGAAGACTGCCTTAAGAAATCCCTGCCAATGACAGTAGAAGACTGCCTTAAGACTTGAGGCTTGTTAAGCCTTTAGTAGAGCAAACAACACAGAAAAATTAAGAAAGAGGTTCAAACTAGTGGAGGTGACGGATTTTACAATTTGCCCAAACATGAAGACATCCACACATGGATTTTTCCATGCTGCCTATTAAGTTACATAATCTCATGAGGAAGTTGTATAAGTTCCCTTAATCAAACGACAAGGCAACTTATAAACCAAAAACAATGCAAAAGGATTTCAACCCTCTATCATACAGTCAAATAAATCAAATTACTGTTTTAACTTTAAAGTGATGAAGTAACATCAGAATGAGAATATGGGAAGCGAGCGTGAGGGGAGAGAGTGGGGTGGACCTAAATCTACATCAAGTCCTCAAGAAGACTAGAACCTTTCTTGACTCCAGGCCTTCATCAAATGATAAAAGTAAATATGCAGTCCGATATTTGATTAGTATAATCAAGCAAACTATTATAAGATGATAATGAAGTTTAATAAGAATCACATACCTTGTCAGAAACGACACCTGTAGATCTCGATCGAAGTACACGGAGTGAAGAAGCAAGTTCAGACTCTAAGTGCTTGAGACGTAGATGTATCGGAGTTTGGCAAATGTCTTCAGCATCAGTGTTTGAGCCTTTGCTTTGCTCGCAAATTCTACTCGCACTCTTAGCTACTGCATTATCATCCCCAGGATCATCGCCATTGAAATCATGGTTATCGATGCTCCTCTCTCCATTTGAAACAACTTCGGCAGCTGCACCAATAGCATGAATTATTCATTATACCTATAAGATTTCAATTTTCAGAGCACAGGTAACTAATTGAGAGATACACTACCCTCAAATTCTGTTTCCGGATTGCCTGCCCTCTGAAGACTCCAGATTCTCCACATAGGCGCTGTGCTCATGCCATTGGCATTTGATGTTGTTTCCTTATGCGAATGAATGCCTCCCAATTTATGAAATAATTCTTCATCTAAATCTATACATCTTGATGCTCTACTTCTATCAATGTTAACAACTGCCTTTTCGTTGGCAATCAAAACTGCATATTTAGTTAAGAAGAGTATTATTAGGCAAAAAAGGGTAAAATATAAGAGAATGGTGAATAAATAAATGGAATTAGCAACTGAATCTAGAACCAAGGAATCCAGCAAGCCCTCCTTTACACAAAACATGGATCATGAACCAAGGCATTAGCAAGTATACATAAAGTATACATATTTCAAATATAAGTGGGGTATAGGAAAAGCCTTAAAAGAATGAAACCAATGAATTGGATTTCGTTTTGTACTGTAGTTGAAAGATAAAACAGCTCTATGAAAGGGGGGGGGGGGGGGGACAACAAACAGATCACACACACACACACACACACACACACAACCATTAAGATAGTCAATAGTATGGCATAGATACATCATTTTAAGAATCAGAAGCATGGGCAGACCCACATACATCTCAGTGGGGGTATGTGCCCCCACTGAGATTTTACGGATAAAGAAATCCCTATTTCGATCTGTAGATGCAATACATTACTATGAATATATATAAGGGGTTTTTAATATCTCACCCCCAAAATTTCAATATTTCTAAATTTCTCTCATAAAAAACTATATTTCTAAATTTCACCCCTAAAATCGTCTAAGTTGTTCAAAAATCTCCCCTGGTTAGTTTAAACAAGTATTTGAAGAGAATGTTTTTCATCTTAAGTTAAAAACAGTTATAAGCTTGGTAAAAGAAGAAAATGCCCCCCCCCCCAAAAAATGATCATATACTTCTCCACTAATGTCATAAATTGGGGGTTAGGGCTAGAGTTCTTCTTAATTATCAAAAAAGATATATACTTATTTCCTGCTCCATTATCAAAAAGCATAAGATTTATTCTTAAATGTTATCCTTAACCCAACCATGAGGGTTTCACCTCTTCCATTACTCATTTTCTTCGTTGGAATTGTTGTAATTGCAATAATAAAGATCACAATCTCCCTCTGCATCAACATACTAGATATTTTAAAAAATTACTCTAATTTTTTGTCTGAAGAAAAGCCCTAATTTTGAAATTAAGAAGAACCTTAGTCATAGCCCCCAATTTATGACATTAGTGAAGAAGATGATCATTTTGGGGGGCTTTTTCGTCTTTTACTAAGTTAACTGTTATTAAATCAAGATGAAAAATATTCTTTTCAAATACTTGGTTAAATTAACTAGGAGGATATTTTTGAACGACTTAAAGATTTTAGGGGTGAAATTTAGAAATATAGTTTTTTGGGGGAGAAATTTCGAAATATTAAAATTTTGAGGGTGAGATATGAAAAAACCCATATATATTATATATAATGGTTTCATAAAATCAACACAAAGGTGTTGTTGCTCATGTGGTTAGTGCATGGTAGTTCTTAGCAAAAGGGTGTGGGTTCGATTCTCATTGTGGACATATTATATTTTCATTTTTATTGGAAATAAGAACTTGATCAATCATTTTAATAACATCGGCATTAACTTTTTTGTGTCATATTGTAAACAAAAACATTTGATTTCAAATAAAAATGACAAAATAAGAAAATTTTGAACAAATCTCGATCGAGACTTGCTACAATTGTGCCCCTTCTCACCAAAATTCCTGGGTCCGCCGCTAATTAGAAGTAGTATCACAAACATCAAATGTTAATGCCAATAAAGTGACATGACACTTTCCCTAAGCATAAAACTAATGCACATACAAAGTGAGGCATACGCACAAATCGACAATGGGCAAATTACCCAATAGAATGACATTTGACACAGTAGCTACGCGTGAAAAATATCACATACTTTGGACATCACAGTTAACCTAGCACAAAAATTAAACCACAAAAACGAATATCAAGTAGCTTTAAGATTCTCATATGTGCCACTAACTGTAAGGAAATGTAATGAGACATGGAAACAGAATTGAACTTAGGACATGCATCAAATGACAGTTATGAAAGACAAGACAATGATAACTATAGGAAATGCATTGAGGATTGAGAAAATGTAACATTACAAAGGATTCTAAGGTTATGAGCATATACAGAATCCACGATTCCAGATAACTTGCATGAACAACATGACTTGCCCTCTCATGGGAAACAGAATATAATACATGACTATATAAGCATATAGTATTCTGTTGACAGTAGTACATGGACATTGCCAGTGAAATTCTTGTTCATACCTAAAGCATCCAGTGGAATTCTCGGCCCTGCTGAGAACTATGGACAAAAGAACCAAGTTTTAATTACCAATTGTAACAATAAAGGTTTTCAGGAAAGGCTGATTGTCTTGAATATTGATCCTATGGTTGTTCCCGTAAAGGTACTATTTCCAAATATCACTTCCAGAATTAGATTATACATTAAAGATACCTTAAAACCTAAGTAAGGATACACTAGGCTTAGATAGGATAGGAAATTTGCTTCTGGCTAGGATAGAAATTTGCACAAGCAATGGCACCTTATGCAAGTTAGCGGAAAATTCATCGGAAGGCATACAATTTAAAATCTCAGTAGGCTACTGAGTACTGAGTCAATACAAAGACTCATCGCACCAAAAAAAAGACTCCATGTTTTCAGCAAAAAGAACGCTCACTATCTTCTTTAGGATCTCTTTGTTGATCTAAGTGCGTGATGATTAATGGTTCTCTTTTTAGCCTCCAGTATCTCTCTATATAAACAGAGGGAGATCTCCAATATCCCTAAAATAGAAAACCTAGTTATCATTCCCTATTTAGAAGCTGACAATGAGAAGAGATTATGTCAGAATGAGAAAATATAGGGGTTTTCACCTTATAAGGAAAGTAAACTTTTAATCCATTGAAATATATATTTTATATATATCATCTCCTATATCTTTTAGATGCAGACGGTTTATCAGAAAAACAATGGTTAAATATTTTTTGGTGAATAATGGGGACAAAATATCATTGTTAACATCAGAAAAAGGAATAAAATATATGGTTGTCTAGATTCATTTCCTAGAAAAGAAGAGTTCTTATACAAGTAACTAAAGACCATGAAGCGACAAGTGTATCACCAGAGATCAATTCCTATTAATATGTGATGGTGCTCGATATTGGCGATCCCCAAGATGATGACGCGTGGCAGACGACATGTCCCAAGACCCAGAAGAAAGGGCCCACAAAGGCCGACCAGGCCACCCTCGTACCCGGCCTGCAAGCACAAGCTGGCACTCCTCGGGGGCCCCTGCAAATTGGCCTCCTCGGCCCCTCCGCTCACCCCGAGCTGCCACAGGACCAAGACTCCTCGGCCCTCTTGCTTGTCTCCGAGCTCCTCAGTCGAGGCCGTCTTCCTCGGTCCCTCCAACCGACTAACTCCACCACTCACAGGCGTAACCGCCGCTCCGCAAATCTCGCCACGCGCAGATTCTCCGCCAGCAACGTCCCACGTCATCACGATCCCCATTAATGGGAGATCCGCTATTTACCGGGCGTGACGTCGGGAGCGTAACTACCGGCGAGATTCTCGCTCCTGCTGCTGCGTGCTGTCGTCGCTATATAAACCCCCATCACAAAGGGGTCAAGTAAACCATTTTTTACACTTTTATACCGTTACTCTGCTCGGATCTCATCACTAACTTGAGCGTCGGAGGGTCCTCGGTGGTACCAAACCACCCCGGGACTTTCTTGCAGGTACTCGGCAATAGCATCATCGCCACACCTCTTCCTCCAAAAAACCCATTGAGACCCACACGCAACGAAGGATAATCAGTCAAGTTCATCGCGAGATCAACGGAAGACAAGATCTGACGGAGGCCCGAAAAGGAGCTCCATCAGTTGGCGCCGTCTGTGGGAAACAGTAACTTCACAAAATATAAAGTTTGCCTTCCGATCTCCTCCCACATGACAACCGATTCCTCTAAAGATCCAAACGCCCGCTGCCACCTCCCTCGCAACGGAGACGCAAGCGGACCCTCGCCTAAGGACGTCGGTCTCCCCGCTGGCTGCCTCCTCATAGGCTCCGGCGGCCGCCCGAGCAAAAAGGCTAGGGGCCGAGAGCCCATCACCTTTGGCGACGAGGATCTCCACGGCATATCCGTGCCCCATAGCGACACACTGGTGATCGTGGCACAAATTCACCGATACGAGATCCACCGAGTACTCATCGATTCGGACAGCTCGGCGGACATTCTCTTCCATGACTGCTTTTTGCGCATGGGGCTGGTCCCAGCCGACCTGAGACCAACCTCCCACGTCCTCTCGGGGTTCACCAACCACTCCATCCCGGCACAAGGGATGGTCACCCTGCAGTTCACGATCGGGGAGCCCGGCCGCACGCGCACACTGCCTGTGGACTTCATTGTGGCTAGGGTCCCATCGGCCTACAACGTCCTCCTCGGCCGGACAACACTGAACTCCCTCCAGGCCCAGATCTCGACATACCACCTGGCGATAAAATTCCCCCTCGATCAGGGTGGGATGGGCCGGGCATACAGGAGCCAGCGGGTCGCGGAGGTAGGCCTGACGGAAGCATCTTCCCCCGAGCAGCACGCTGATAGCGCCGATGCATGCGGCGACATTAAAGGGTCCCTGGACACCCGGGACGAGCGGAAGGAGGTCCGGGGAGCACCGGTCGAGCCTCTCACCGAGGTGCCCTTAGCAGAAGGAGACCCAGGAAAGACCGTCCAGGTCGGGTCACTCCTGACGGGGATTCAGCGAGATGACCTGATCGAGTTCCTCTAAAGCAATTCCGACGTCTTCGCCTGGGCACCGGCAGACATGCCTGGGATCGACCCCAAAATCATCTCCCACAAGCTCGGAGTTGATCCTACAGCCCGACCCGTCAGGCAGAAGAAAAGAAGCTTCGCCTCGGTCAAACAGAAAGCTATCGAGGAGGAAGTTGACCGGCTCCTCGCCGCCGACTTCATCAGGAATGTGCCCTACTCGGAGTGGCTGGCAAACGTGGTCTTGGTCAAGAAGTCAAGTGGGAAGTGGCGTATGTGCGTCCACTTCACCGACCTCAACAGGGCCTGCCCCAAGGACAACTTCCCGCTCCCCCGCATAGACCAGCTCGTCGACAGCGCGGCCGGGCACGAGCTTCTAAGCTTTATGGACGCTTTCTCCGGCTATAACCAAATCCGCATGAATCCTGATGACGAAGATATGACCGCATTCACGACGGACCGGGGAATGTACTGCTACAGAGTGATGCCGTTCGGCCTCCAGAACGCCGGGGCCACATACCAGAGGCTGGTCAACCGCATGTTCAAGCCACAGATCGGCAGGAACATGGAAGTCTACGTTGACGACATGCTCGTCAAGTCCGTCTCATCGGCCGACCATGTCAAAGACCTGGGCGAGGCGTTTGGGGTGCTCCGCAAATTCAACATGAAGCTGAACCCCGCCAAGTGTGCGTTCGGAGTCACCGGAGGGAAATTCCTCGGGTTCATGGTCACTCACCGCGGAATTGAAGCTAACCCAAAGAAGATCGACGCCATCCTGAGCATGACCGCACCCAAGACCAACGTCGAGATCATGCGGCTCACAGGACGGGTCGCCGCTCTGAGCCGTTTCATGTCCAGGTCAAGGGAGAAGTGCCTCCCGTTCTTCAAGACGCTGAGGAAAATTCTGAGGTTCGAGTGGTCGGAAGATTGCCAAGCCGCCTTCGACCAACTGAAGAGGCACCTCGCAACACCGCCCCTGCTCACCCGGCCCGTGCAAGGGGACGAGCTGTCGCTGTACCTGGCAGTATCTGACCAAACAGCAGACTCGGTGCTCGTCCGAGAGGCCAAGGGGGCACAGAAGCCAGTGTACTACGTGAGCCATGTGTTCAAGGACGCAGAGACGAGATACCCCGCCATAGAGAAGATTGTCCTGGCCCTCGTAGTAACCTCACGGAAACTGCGGCACTACTTCCAAGCACACACAATCATCGTCCTCACTGAGCGCCCATTGGGGGCTATCCTGGCATCGCCGGAATCCTCAGGCCGTCTAGAGAAATGGAGATGGGAGCTATCTCAATTCGACATAAGGTATCGCCCGAGGCAAGCCATCAAGGCGCAGACCCTGGCTGATTTCATCGTCGAATGCACCATCCCTAGCAGGAAGCCGGATCCTGCGCCACCCTTCACGGCTCGGCATCCCGTCCAGGAAGGCCCTAGCTCAGTTCCAGAGTGGGTCATCTACGTCGACGGGTCTTCTACCGAGGAAGGCTGCGGTGCCGGCCTCATTATCCGGGGCCCAAACTAAGCCGAGATGGAGTATTCCTTGAGGCTCGGTTTCAAAGTATCGAACAACGCGGCGGAGTATGAAGCCCTCCTAGCCGGACTGCGCATGGCCGCCGGGCTGAGGCTGAAGATCATCCGAGTCCGCAGCGACTCGGCCCTAGTTGTCGGCCAAGTGACTGGCCGCTTTGAGGCTCGGGAGCCCCTAATGATGAAGTACCTAGACGAGGTGAGGAAACTCCAAAAAAACTTCGACGAAGTCTAGGTGGAACAGATACCCAGGCAAATGAATGCTCAAGCAGACGCCCTGAGCAAGTTGACTTCATCGTACTCGGCCAATAATAGGCGGTCGATACTCTTCGAAACCTTGACCCGGCCCAGCGTGGGAGACGAGACAGCGACACTCCAAGTGTACACGGCGCAGGAGAACGATCGGGATTGGAGGAAGCCCCTCGTGGAATTCCTGAAGGATGGCATGCTCCCGGAGGACAGAGCGGCTGCCCGCCGCCTCCGAGCCAAAGCCACCCACTTCGTCTGGAGCAATGGGAACCTCTACAAGAAGGCCTTCACCCAGCCCCTGCTCCGGTGCGTTGACCCCCACGAAGCCGACTACGTCCTGCGGGAAATCCATGAAAGGGTGAGCGGCGCACACCAGGGGCTCGAACCTTGATCCAAAAGGCACTACTCCAGAGGTACTACTGGCCCACCACGCACGAGAACGTCTTGAAGCTAGTCAGGAGGTGCAAGAGCTGCTAACTCCACGGCAGTATTCCCCGCCTCCCGGCTACCGAGCTAACCATCCTGACGTACCCGTGGTCATTCGCCCAGTGGGGATTGGATATGATCGGCCAGTTCCCCACCGGAACTGGCGGGCATAAATACGTCCTCGTCGCGGTGGACTACTTCACCAAGTGGATCGAGGCCGTTCCGATCAGGAAACCGGACGCCGCCACAACCATCAAGTTCCTCCAAAACAACCTGATACACCGGTTTGGGATCCCGAGGTGCATCGTCACCGACCATAGGACGAACTTCGAGAACGAGAAAGTAAGGAACTTCTGCAAAGAATACCATATCCTCATGAAGTTCGCCGCGGTCGCGCATCCCCAATGTAACAGGCAGGCCGAGGTCGCTAACCGGGACGTCCTCCGGGGTCTCCGAACCCGCCTGGAAGGGAGACAAGGCAGTTGGGTCGAGAAGCTACCCCGGGTCTTATAGGCCCTGCGCACGTCAAAAAAGACCCCCGCCGGGGAGACCCCTTTCAGCCTCTGCTACGGGACCGAAGCGATGGTCCCAGCGGAGATCGGGCTACCCAGTCACTGGGTCGAGCACTTCGACGATGACGCAAACACCATGGCACTACGAACCAACCTCGACATACTATTAGAGAAAAAGGATCGGGCCCAGATCAGAGCCGCCGCCTATCAACAACAGACGGCCCGATACTACAACGCTCGGGTAAAACACCGCTCCTTCAAAACCGGGGACCTAGTCCTGCGGCAGAACGAATTCATCGACCAAGACAGGCTTCACAAGTTCTCCCCAAAGTGGGAAGGTCCTTTCCTCGTTTCCGAAACGCTACCCGGCGGAGCCTACCGCCTACAGGACGCGGACGGACGAAAGCTCCCTCGGCCTTACAACGCCGAAAAGCTCAAGCTATACCAATGAGGTCAAAGCTAGCGAAGCGTCGCACCCAGCTACCACTCGAGATTTCCCTTTAACAAGATGGTGTAAAACGTTGTCTAGAATTCTTACCCATACAAATAAAGAAACTTCGAATCTTTTTTCCCCGGTAGAGTTCCCCCTGCACAACAAAGAAGCCCTCCCAGAGGCAGTCGAGCCCGAGACTCCCTCGCTCGGCTATCCCCTGCGGGCAGCTTCCCTGCCGCAACGCCGGGGATCAAGAAGCCCTCCCAGAGGCAGTCGAGCCCGAGGCTCCCTCGCTCGGCTATCCCCTGCGGGCAGCTTCCCTGCCACAACGCCGGGGATCAAGAAGCCCTCCCAGAGGCAGTCGAGACCGAGGCTCCCTCGCTCGGCTGTCCCCTGCGGGCAGCTTCCCTGCCGCAACGCCGGGGATCAAGAAGCCCTCCCAGAGGCAGTCGAGCCCGAGGCTCCCTCGCTCGGCTATCCCCTGCGGGCAGCTTCCCTGCCACAACGCCGGGGATCAAGAAGCCCTCCCAGAGGCAGTCGAGACCGAGGCTCCCTCGCTCGGCTATCCCCTGTGGGCAGCTTCCCTGCCGCAACGCCGGGGATCAAGAAGCCCTCCCAGAGGCAGTCGAGCCTAAGGATCCCTCGCTCGGCTATCTTTTCAGGACAAAAGCCCTCGCCAAGAGGCACCGGGCGGTAACCCTACCCGGTCAAGGGTCCTTGGTAGGCTTCTTATAGCCTTATAGCTCTTCCCGTGCCAAGGACCAAAGTCTTCCCAGAGACGGTCGAGTCCTTGCTCGACTATCCCCGGTTGGTAGCTTCCTACCATAACCGACAGTGATCAAAGTCCTCGCCAAGAGGCACTGGACAGTAACCCTGCTCGGTCCCCGTCCTGAAGGATCAAAGCCCTCGCAAGAGACAACCGAGCAGCCACCCTGCTCGGTCTACTCCGGCTGGTAACTCCTTACCCTCGACGCCAGGGATCAAAATCCCTCACAAGAGGCACCAGAGCGGCTATCCCGCTCATTCATCCCAGGCTGGTAGCTGCCTACCCACGACGCCAGAGATCAAAGCCCTCACCAAGAGGCAACCGCGCATCCTCACTGCCCGGTCATTCTTAATGGCCTTCCGCAGCCCTTCCCGCGCTAAGACCCGAAGTCCTCCCAAAGGAGGTCGAGCCCTTGCTCGGCTATCCCGGGCTGGTAGCTTCCTACCACGACCGACAAAGATCAGAGCCCTCGCAAGGCGCAACCAAACAGCCACCCTGCTCGGTCAAGCTCGGCCGGTAACTTTGTGGCCATACATGAGGAAGGACGACGGGTTCACCCAAGTCTGAACGATCTCCCATCGACCTCAGGGGCCATACATAAAGATACCTTCGCGGCAGCGATTGACACACTCGCCGGCCGGTGATTGGAGTCAACTCGACAGGAGATCGCCAGACAAATGGCCGACCTGACACGGAAACACGACAATACAAGCGAGGATATCCTACGAATGTCGTTCACACGCAAAAGACAAAATGCAAACCGACGAATCAAGGATTTCTCTTTTATTGCCAAAATAAAGGTCTTTACAAAGGGTATTCTGGCCCCCCAGAACTGCCCGGAGGCTTACTTCGGCCACTTCATCGTCGGCGTCACGGCCCAAAGCCCTACCACCGGAGACTTTGCCACTAGGGGCACACCCTGCTTCCCTCGCCATCCCTCACCGGAGGCATCGTCGCCGGAAGCGGAACCCGAGCGCGGAGTTCACCATCGTCGAACTCGAGAAGCTGTTCCTTCACGGCGTCCAGAGCCTTGTTCCACCGACGGCAGAATACTCTCCGAGCTCGGCGTAAAACTGCTCGGATGCCTTATACTCAGTCTCGGCAACTTGGGCCTTCAGCAGCGCCGCCCCGGCATCCCCCTACTGGCGTCCCTCTCTTTTTCCAGCACTGCAAAGCGTTCGGCCATGCCCGCCAGTTTCCTATCGGCGACCCGGAGAGAAGCGTTCAGACGACGAAGGGCACCACGAGTCGCCGAGTTGGCAAGCTCCGCGGCCTCCGCCCGGCCCGCCACAACGTCGGCCTTTTCCCTCTCCTGGCGCAGGTCGCGTTGCAAAATCTTGACCTCCGAAGGGAACGCCTCCACTGGCCTCGGGGCGTGGAACGCCCCCTCGGCCTCCATGCGAGTAGCAAGGGCGCAGTGTTGAAGAACCTGACAGAAAGCCGATGAGAAACCGGGAAGCACCCGAACAAAGGGAAGGCATACCAAGACAAATACGCGTAGAGGGGTTCGTACCTGGACCGCCCCTTGGGCCATGGCCTCCAATTGATCCCTCAAGGAGCCACACGGAAGCTTTCCCCCAGCTGACTTCTCCATCCCGGCGAGCAGGCCAGCGGCGACAGAAAGCCCAGACGGAACCATGAAGACGAAACCCCCTTCCTGCACGGGAATCCCTTCAGGGGCCCTCGACGACGGCACGCGAGAAACCGTCCTCTTCCTCTTGAGAAGGGGCCTGCCCTCGCCCTTCCCCCCGTTCGGGACTCGGGCCACTGCTGACGACTGGCTGCCGCCAAAGAAACCACCAGATGCCGTCGATGAAATGGACGGCCCTGCCGCCGACAGAGAATCCGGCGGAGGGCGCGAGCTGGCCGGGGGCTTGGCTACGCCACCGGCTTCCTCCCGGCACGGGCCACCCGAAGAATGTGAGCGAACCATGTATCTCAAAGGAAGAAGAACGCCGAGCGACAGCGACTCAAGGAAGAAGGTAAATGAAAGGTTGGGGGCCCTGAGGCGGGCCCCACCCCCGTTTTATCACCGCGTACGGCCGCATCCAACGGCGCCCGTCACCTCCTGCCGAAACAACTCCTCGCGCCCAGCAGCTCCGATCGTTCCACGTGGCGATCCAGCGCTGGACCAAGTCCTATCAGACGCCGTAGACTTGCGCACATCGCATCGACTAATCGATGCTTGACACGTGGGCCGTCGCTTCGACTGCAAAGTGCACGAATCGGTGCACTTTCTTTAGATGCAAAGATCTCATCCTGATTCGCTAGCGGAAAAGATAACCGACGGCCCGAGGACCCGTCCCGATGAAACCATAGAAGGGATCTCACCTCGGAAGGCCCAGCAATCCCCTCCTGACCCGACCACTATCTGGTCGGGACAAGAGTGGGGGGCTAATGATAGTGCTCGATATTGGCGATCCCCAAGATGATGACGCGTGGCAGACGACATGTCCCAAGACCCAGAAGAAAGGGCCCACAGAGGCCGACCAGGCCACCCTCGTACCCGGCCTGCAAGCACAAGCTGGCCCTCCTCGGGGCCCCCTGCAAATTGGCCTCCTCGGCCCCTCCGCTCACCCCGAGCTGCCACAGGACCAAGACTCCTCGGCCCTCTTGCTCGTCTCCGAGCTCCTCAGCCGAGGCCGTCTTCCTCGGTCCCTCCAACCGACTAACTCCACCACTCACAGGCGTAACCGTCGCTCCGCAAATCTCGCCACGCGCAGATTCTCCGCCAGCAACGTCCCACGTCCTACGCCATCACGATCCCTATTAATGGGTGATCCGCTATTTACGCGGGCGTGACGTCGGGAGCGTAACTGCCGGCGAGATTCTCGCTCCTGCTGCTGCGTGCTGTCGTCGCTATATAAACCCCCATCACAGAGGGGTCAAGTAAACCATTTTTTACACTTTTATGCCGTTACTCTGCTCGGATCTCATCACTAACTTGAGCGTCGGAAGGTCCTCGGTGGTACCAAACCACTCCGGGACTTCCTTGCAGGTACTCGGCAATAGCATCCTCGCCACACCTCTTCCTCCAAAAACCCATTGAGACCCACACGCAACGAAGGATAATCAGTCAAGTTCATCGCGAGATCAACGGAAGACAACATCTGACGGAGGCCTGAAAAGGAGCTCCATCAATATGGAAAATATAAATGCCCCTAACTATATATAAAAGGAGCCAAAGATGGACAAGATGCCAAAGCAAACAAAAAAATAAAACGTTCATCAGAGAGAATTAGATAATGTCCGATTACTTCTACTTTGGATTGAATATGGTCAACAAAGATTCCTATAAATAATGACCAAGCTGCTACTAGGTAGGATAAAAAAATTCTTCACATAATATACTTGACCAAAAAAAATTGCGGCATCGAAGATCATTATAACAACATCGCAAGCCTAAGAGTGTTGGCTATGGAACATAAATATGGAAAGCCAAACTTGTTTGAAGAGAAAAAATATGGAATCGTCTTTAATTGCTAACTTCTTCTTTTTTTCCAAAATGGGACTACCAATAAGTAACAACCATTGCAATATTATTTTAAAAGGGTTGCTTTTAAAGAAATCCTACCATCATCATGAGTTACAGATGTAGCATAAAACTCGCCATCATCGGCTCGATCACAATCCCCATCCCCGCAAGACTTCCTACCATTCACTTGCTTCTCAAGAGAAGCGACGCCAAAAGCCAAGCTCCTCTCTTTCTCCAACCTACTCAATATCCCCTCAATCCCCACTCCGTCTCCAACCTCCACTTCCCTTTAAAGAACAACAACAAAGATAATCAATAATCAAACCATCAAGAAACAACAAAACAAGAAAATCCCAAATCAAAAACTCACATTGATCTCTCATTCGAAGAACGCCCATCACCAATCTCTTCTTCTTCTTCTTCTTCTTCTTCTTCTTCTTGATTCTCCTCCACATTCCATCCCAATGTGAACCAACCCCCTTCTTGAGTAATGGCATCGGCCAAATCGCCCCTCCCCGCTTCGATCAGCTCCCCTCTCGTTGGAAAAGCGCTCGGCTTCTTCGACCTCGCCATGAACTCGTAAATCTCATCCTCCAACTTAGAACCATCGACGTCTCCTCTTCTAGCTCTCTTGGCGCAAAACCCTAGATGAGGGAATCGATCGTGGGCGATTTTGAGAGGCGGCGCCGCATAGAGAGAGGAAGAAGAGAGGTTAGAGGAGGGATTGGGGAAGAAGGAGAAGATTGCCGAGGGCTGCAGCGTCGTGAGGCAAGCCATTCTGATGCATCGCTTCGACGCTTAGAATGCGTTCGATGAAATGCGTCAAGAGAGGAGTGAATAGGGTTTTGTTTAGGCGCGAATGCGATGCGTAGAGGAGGTATCTGTGTGGATATAGTTGGTGATGAGGGGGAATTATTATTTATTATGCGCTGGGATGGCCAAAAAACATGTGGAGGCACATATGACTTGGTAACTAAATTTCATCTCTAAGCAAATTCTTTTTTAAGCTTGATCTAAATTCTTTTGAAATAATTTTTAAAAAAAAATTATTTTTTTTTCAAAACGATTCCATAAATGTATCTGTCTTTACTCATTTCTACATATTAGATGTATTCAACGGATGACATTGTATTCAAAAATTCATGCCATGTTGCATTTTAAATTTGAAAAGATTTTTTTGGAATCTTCCGGCCATCATCATTGATTGTGGTCGACCTCCGTCCTCCTTCAAACGACGGTTATCCTCACATCATCATGCGTTCTTCTCTTACTAATTTTCATATTATATAATTTAACTTTTTGTTTGTAATATATATTTCAGAAATGTATATAACTTTTAATATATATTTCATTGCCTTACTAGCAGTCGATCTAAAGTATATGGATTTTCATTTCTTATAACTATCCATGTCTATATTTGCATCCGCTATCGACCACATGTTATGAATATGGTAGCATCTACCTCCAATCCGTACTCGATCGATAAGAACTATACAAAAGTAATGGTGAAAGTGTTAATTGCAATTTTTTAAAAGACATCTGAGCCTCATATAATTTTCCATTCATGTATGTATACAAAGTAATTATTGACGGACGAATACGATCGATGAGAACATATACAAAGTAATAGCGAAAGTGCTGGTTGCAATTTTTCAAAATACATCTGAGACATCTAATTTCCGATGCATGTACATATACAAAGTTATAGTGGACGTGCTGATTGCAATTGTTAAAAGATATCAAAAACATCATCTAATTTTCCATCCATATAGAAGAATATATTTTTCATAGATGTTATGTTACAATCTATATTGAACAGCGATAATTGTATGAAAATAAATACAGATTATTCATCCGAAAATATATTGCGTAAATCTAAAGATAAACTTAGAATAAGTTAAACGCATATTAACTTAAAATACAGGGGGTCGGAGGGTTGATTTCTCACGAGAAGGGACCAAATGCAGATTTCGTTAGAGGGGTGGAGCAACTTTTCGATGCATGAGGACCAAAAAGAGCTTGAAGAGGGAGTATTCTCTCATACGACTTTATATATGAAAAAATAAGAATAGAATATAATAGCATAGATAGATATACACGGGCCGGATCCAACACTTTTTGGTCTTCATTCTTGGAAAATTAGAGTCGGACCCTTATATTTTAGGGAAATTTGTATTTGCCACCTTCATCTTAATGAAACGTAGTCGATGATGGAAAACATCAGCTTTGCCCCAATGTTTTAAACTTTGTATTTGGTACCTTCTATATCAATCTATATATAGCTAAGAGATGGAAAATTAGATTTTGCCTCTTATTTTTGGTTCAAGTTTTCATGAGCGGATGTATTTTTTGGCCTTCTTTTTTGTACTAGAAAGACAAACTTTCATTTCAATTTCTCATATTTTCTTAAATTTTCTTGACATTAATTAAGTTTAGAGGCATTATCCAAAATGATATATATTTTGGAGTTATATGAACTTGCAGTCAACATTAATAAATTCAATGCAGTTCGCCGCGTCTCAAAAAAAAGACAGTCGAACAATGTGTTTTTATGGTTATTGGAGTGGTGCCCATGGGCCATGGTGTTGGCTATAGTGCCTTCAAGTCAATTATTGAATCGCAGGCACGCGATTGTGATAATTGAGGGAGGACCTATACGGATAGAACAGTCTTACTCAAGATAATAGTATACTATCTGGTTTGTCTTTATCATCATATACCTGCATTATGTGGCATTATAGATCACTATTATATGTTGATAGAGCCCATATGATTCTTGCTTGACTACCAGCATTATGACGGTAATCATATAAGTGGGAAATGGGTGGTCTCTAAGCACATCCTTAAATGTCCCTAGTCGCGGTATCGAGACTGGGCATCGATACTCCGGAGTAGACCAGTGTATACTTATCGAGACCCTGACGAGGGGCGGTGGCCGGTCTCACAAGCTATTGGTGTCAGTTAGTCACCTAAGATAGTATATAGGTGCCCATTGGGTTATGAGTACACTGGACGGACTCACCGGGAACATGCTAGTTGGTATTATTCCTATTGTTAGATAGCAGTTCCCAGATAACATGAGTACAGATCAGTCTGTCGACCTGAGATCGTTATTTGTCTCGTGTGAGTTCCCACCGTGCTTTGATTACTACCCTACCACGGCTCAAAAGGGTTGTGCAAGCAGGTTTTAGTTGGGTACAGTCCCGATAACATGAGTACAGATCAGTCTGTCGACCTGAGATCGTTATTTGTCTCGTGTGAGTTCCCACCGTGCTTTGATTACTACCCTACCACGGCTCAAAAGGGTTGTGCAAACAGGTTTTAGTTGGGTACAGTCCCGAGCCACATGGAGGCAGTGAGCGGATAGTTGGGGATTCGTCTCTCCCGGTATTGGGGGTTGATGTCGCGTTGTGCACAGGTGGCCATCACCAGAAAACCTCGATCGAGGTGGACGAGAATTACTAATTTGGATCAGTAGTTTCTCAGTGGGTGATGGGCTTCATACCGATACGAAATGTCGCGTTATTAGGGGTCTGAGTTTATCCACCTCCTAGACTTGATATGCGATACTCTTAGATGAACATACCGGACTATATGGAGATTATCATGGACGGGCTCAGTAGGGGTTCGGATGAGTTTGCTCGTCGGCCTTCCTTTCGCTCAATACCTGGGTAGCCGTTACATACAGCTAGTGCCGCTGACGTGTTTGTGGTTAAACCCGCTTTTGACGAATCTTTAGAGTCCCACACAGAGGGTTTCCCTGGTTCTGGCAAAACGATGTAGTAGCCGTATTGGATACGTGCAGGGTTCCGATCGATTGATTATACTATGTAACCGGACTTTCAATCGGATAGTTGATGATATTAGCCGGCTCGGGTTTGAGCCGGATTATTAAATCAGGTATTGATTTAATAATTTATATCTATATATTATATATTCCAGTATTATGTTCTTTGTGTTATTCTATCTCTTCAGGTATTCGTATTTCGGTACGGATACATGTATATATATACTGTAGAATGTAATCCGTATTTTTACAGATAACATTCTAGAAGGTGGACACCTCATTTTAGGGTTTGACCATTTATTATAAATAGATAAATGAGGTGGCAATAATTTGATGGGAGTATGTTGAGGACTATACTTGCATAGTGTGCACAAATGAATTCTTAATTCATTTGTGCATACTATTCAAGTATATGCATATTTTAAAATTGTAAGATGTTGTTTACAAAACCAAGCATACTCATTTTCTCTCTCCATGGTTCTCTCTCCATGGTTAGCTCATTATTTTTGTGAGATGGTTCTTCTCTTGAGTATGCCATCTTCTCCTCACCATTTTAGCTTCACTTCCTCTCTAGCTTTCATGTTTTCCCTCCCCCTTTATCTTCCTCCTCCTCTCAACCATCTCATGTGTTGAGAATCATGAGAGGAGGTGAGATGAGATATCTAAACACTTAGTTCACTCACTACATCCTAAGATTTCTAGATTAGCAACCTAAAAACCCTAGTTGCTTCACCTGCATCCTTTGATGTGGAGCTAGAGCCATGACTACATCTCTTGGGTGGATCATCTTCGACGGAGGAAGATCGATGGTCAAGTTCGTTCGAGCACGCCTCAAGGAGCTAAGGAGGATGACGGAAGACTGAAGAACTTAGTTCTTTTGGTATAATCATTATAACCCTTTAGTTTAGCTTCTTTAGTTTGCTAGTATATGTTTATGGTTTAGATCTTGGGCGGGTTTTGTTTGCGCCAAAATTTTTAAACACCAGTTTTTGTTCCGCATCGGCCACGGTAGATGACTAGGACGTAGGCGAAACCCAGCAATGGTATCAGAGCCATCCATAAAACCAATACTAGCTAGTTTGCACAAAGTTAGAATACCGATCGACTAGATTTTCCGAATCATTTTTCCATTTTCACATGCTTGCTGTCGATTTTGAAAAGTGTTCAAAAAATATTTCTGTGTATCTTAAAAATCCGTGCAGGCATTATTAGGGCACCACAAGAAATTTGGTGACAAGACCCCACCAAATGGCTGCGGTTCCGCAGCAATACATGCACATTGGCAGCGGAAGCGCGGCGGATTTGTAGGTGTTTTGTTCCAAATTTTTTCTGGCACTCTCTGACTTGGAAATTTGATTTTTTGTATATTTAGTTTTGGCCCAGATTTGTTTAATGTGTTGTTTTGCATTTGGGGCCAATTTGGGAAAGTTTTAGTCGATTGAAATTTTAACTATGTGTTTATCAGTACATGTGATGATATCTGCGACCGTGAATATTAATGAGCGGTACAACCTGACTAGTTGCTATATGTTCAACTAGACGGGTTTGCGAACATAATATTCACGTTGATGTTCTGTGTTGTGCTGATATTGTGGTTGGATTGTCGTGGTGGATAGCCTGGAGTGCAATGCTAGTAGTACAGTTCAAATTCATTTGTATATTTGTTATTGCTGGGCGACCGTCCGACATGTAGACTGTCGTCTCTGCCAGATTGTATATTCTTGTTTTGGGGTACGACCGGGTTGAGGTCGATGTCACCGCTGTATATACTTTTCTTTTCTGTACTAGAATTACCCCACGGTGGAGTGCATGAATAGCCAGGTTCTAGAGGGCAACAAGCCCGCATCTCATGGCGTTGAGACGGAGGGGGCTTCACTCTAGAATTGGCGGGCTATTCGCCACACCCGTATGGGGGTATAAATGACCCACGGAAGGGCGCTCAAGTTACCGGATTACGTGAAGTGGTGTGTGGCTTATTCACTTTGTTGATTAGGGTTGCTTCACTTCTGGGATTGGTAGGCAACTTGCCGTGTTCGTAGGGGTCTAAGTTTTCATTGTACATGCTATCCACACGACCGGGAATGTCGGGTCTCATTTGCAGCTCAAATTGTCATGACCCGAAGGTACGGAACATGACTGGCACTTAAATTATGAAACGTTTCAAGGCGTAACGTAATCTAAGTAAGCCCAAGCCAAAAATCTAAACTAAAAAGAAATAGAGTGAAGGAAAACTTATTTAAAGAAAACGATTTAAACCAAATAAGTCGCATTAATCATTTTAAAAAAACATCAGAATTTCCCGAAAATTTCGGTAGATTCTCCTTTGTAAATACTGGCCCCCAAACGGGTACAACACATAAAAATACCAATATATCAAGAATAAAGGCATCCCCAAATGGGAGCTAGCTCTTCGTCCAAGGCGGAATCACAACCACATGCAATAAGTATCAAAAGCATGAAAATAAGCATCTGAAAGTAAGAAATAAGAAACACAACGTTGGCTCAAGTGGGTATCAACACCAAAAATCATTAATACAAATTTCACAAGTCTCACCGACTAGTCCAATATATAAGGGTAGATGGAGTATACTAGATACAAATAAAATACACGGTGGGAGCAAAAGAAAATTCTCCAAGACCTACCTATGAGCAAGCCGCAAGTCCAAGAAAATGAAGCAAGGGAAGAAGTACGCCCGCCGCTACTATGCTAACGGGTCGGACCTGCAAGATACTGTGGCACAACGGGGGTGAGTTGACAACTCGTGAGTAGTAAGTAACATCTAATAAGGCTATCGTAAGTATGCACGCAAATGCGTCACAACCCACATATACCGATATGATGCCATGCACTAGTATGTGTGCAACATGAATGCAAAATCACATGAAACCTGAATATGTTTGGTACGAGAAAATCTGTATTCTTATCTTAGTAAAACTTTTGTGAAATAACTGAGTATCATCAATGAAATCAACTGAAATCCGTGCCAAGCATCGATACTAAATATGTATGTTTCAATGTCTCAATATCTCAATATCTATGTATCTCAAAGTCTCAATATCTCAATATCTCTGTATCTCGAATCTCAATATCTTAATATCTCGGGCTCCGGCGGGTCGGATCGGCCCAAATCATCAACTCGCACGGCTACGGTCGGTATCCTCCGGATATCTGCCGCGCTAAACATCACAAATAACCGGTCGGTAGTGCTCCCTTGCCGGGCTCAACGCCTTCTGTGCGATCTTCTTTTCCCGAGGTACCGCACCGGGTCCACCATGTACCCGCAGACGGTGCATCCCCCTCCTCGAATCGGGTATGTGATACAGCTCAAGAACCGAGAAAACACATGGTGGACGCCACACGCATCATATCACGAGAAAATCGCAACTTGCAATTTTAAAAAGGATAATAAGTTTATAAATTCTTGCGGTTTTCTCCAAAATCCAGAAATCTCATCAATACTGAAATCCTCAAGAAGAATCGCAATATGAAAACATGTCGATAATGATGGAAATCTATGATACGGTAGTATATATCATGCGAAGTACATCCAGAGGCTATGCAAAAATCATGATGCAATGAGGTATGTATAAATGTCTAACAATCTTATGCATCCATCTTAATGAAATAAATATGCAAGTATAAATTTACGGATTATATACGATGCATATGCACAATTATCGATCATAAGCAAGTTCTATAGTGTTCGTGACATAGCAATTACCAATGGCGTGTGTGTTCACATAAATAGTGCACGTGCGGCAGGAACCAATGGTAATGGTGCAAGTGTCCTATGAGATGGTATCAAACACACACACACACACACACACACACGAGGTGATGCAATGTAATGAGATGCATAACTAGGAAACTACGCATATAATGCAAGTACTATAAGTAATACTAAATCATCGGGCGCCTCGCGCCATCCAGACGATCCTCCCATAGATGTGTACATCTACTCACCGGGACGCCTCAGTTAGTCTGATCCGGCCTCAGCCCTGTCTATCTGCGCTACGTACGACGCCTCTGCACCCGATCTTAGAATCATACATAAGTACATAAGAGGATAGATATATATGTGAATAGTTACGGCACAACGATTCAAGTCAACCCACGCGCACTAACTAAGCATGTACGCACTTGGTGCACAGAACGCGCTCGCGACAACGCCACAAACTACAATTAGGGTCGCTATATATGACAACCACCAATCCTAGTACCCACTCGTACCAATTGCGCATTCACAACACATTAAATATCTTAGGGATTAAGTTATAACTCATCAAAACCTCAAACTTAATTAGAATCGATTTATTTCAAAAACCTAGTAAGCGTCCATTTTCCATTTTAGTTCAAATCTTAATGTTTTAACAATTCTAGTGGCCACAATACTCACTAAATATCTTAATTAAGTCACACTAACCATTACTACAATTTTATCTCACCAATTTATATAAATTTTAAAAACCTAGTTTGCAAAGTTATCTAATTTGAACAATTTTGAAGCAACACTTAGCAACTTAACAACTAAACTAAATTTTGCATGTCATAAAGTGTTAAATTACACATTGTAATCATGATCCATTTATAAAAACCCTAACTTTAGTTCAACGCCTTCTCTTGAAATTCCAAAACTTGAAATCAACACTATATTAATACCTAGTTATGCTTGATTTAATAAATTAACCAACAATTAACCAATGGTTTAAGATTATACCTCCACAAATTTTTGAGACCTAGCATGCAATCTTAGCCTCCCAAATTGCTCTCTTTTGCTTCAAGATCATTACTAGTTTGGCTAAAGAATAATGGGTAAGGGTTTAATTAAGAGTTTGTAGGATTTTGTATTATTTTTTGATGGATTTTTGGAGATTTTTGAAGTGAGAATGAGGTGAGAAAATTGGAGAGGGGCAACCCTAGGTTTCGGCCAGCATTAGGAGAAGAAAGAGAGAGGAAGTGAAGTGTGTGGGTGTGTGTGGAAACTTCTCAAATTATATCATCCATTTAGTCTTTTCAATAATTGTTTCATTTTCTAATTAAATTCCATCCTAGAAATATCTAGAAGCATGGAGACAAGTGAGAAAATGAGAACACTTTATCAACTTGTTACTATGTTGTCATGGTTCATTAAAATGTAATTAACCTATTCTCATTTGTAATTAGCACTAATTAAATGTATAATTAAAAGCTTATATTAATATTTAAAATAATTAATTAAGGAAAAATATTTAAGTAAACTAATAATTTATAAGTGACTAAATAAATACCAATCACTAGTAATTACATAGTTAAAATAGGCGTATTTAAGTCTATGATGAAAAATAATTATAGTTAAGCTTTACGGAAAATACGGTTTATTTTATCGATTATCAAAAAATTTACCTAAAGGATTTTATTTATTTATTTATTTTTAAAACGTTACAATCTCCCACTTAAAGAAATTCGGTCCCCGAATCTAAAATCTAACTATACGTACCCTCGAAGAGATATGAACATCTCTTCCGCATCTCGATCTCGGCTTCCTACGTGACTTCTTCGCCTCCGTTTGCTGGTCGCCAAAGATGATCTTGGAAGCGCCGCTCGAGCCACGCCAAAGAATCAAAACGATCGATATGACCCCGGACCTCGGTTTCTTCATCTGCCGATCTAAAATAATTATTTGCTGCTCGGTGAAAGAAGGTTTGCACTCCAGCAGAATCATCTGATGCTATATTGCGTAACAGGGGCCATGAAAGTACTTGCGGAGCTTCGATACATAAAATACGGGACGGACAATATGGAAAACTAAGTAAAAGAGCCACACGATAAACACTGCTCCAACACGCTTGAGAATCTCTAAGGGACCCACATATCTAGAACTAAGCTTTCTTTTTCTCCTGAATCTTAACACGCCTTTAATTGGAGAAACCCTCAAGAAAACATGATCACCTTTAACGAATTCAAATCTGCGACGGCGAACTCAATTTGGAATGACATCCATCCACATAAGATTTCTGCCCGCTCTGGGCCGCTCTCAACATATCCTGAATCATTGAATCTTATAGCGATATGAAACTTGGCGCTAGAATAAACCTAAACCGGATCTTTAACCATAAACCTAACTAGCATGTTAGGATTCTATCTACTATGATAGAAAGTATACCTAACGAAACCAGGTCCTTCGGGTCTTCGATCCTCTCCTCAAGCTCCTCGATGGAAGTATGGATCGTGCTTGAACTTTGGCCTTCTTGTGTCAACGATGATCCACCCGAGAGTTCCAACCTTGAGCTAAACCTCCAAGTTGAGGTAACTAGAATACTTAGCTTGCTAATTTAAGTAGACTAGAGTGAGTATAGTGTGATTTAGAATAGCTAAGTCTCATTAACCCTTGATTATCAACACATGATACACTAGGATTTTGAGAGGAAGAAGGAGAGAGCAAGCTTGAGGAAAGAAAAAAGTATTTGTGATAATGATAATAAAAAAAATAGAATGGATAACTTATATATGATCACAAATATGGCATGGAAAATATCTCACCAAAATATCTAAGGCCAAAAATATCTCACAAAATATCTAAGGTCAATAAGTCAATCCAAGTCAAGTGGTCAACATAAGTAGCCATGCCACAAAATTATCATTTATCAAAAATAACAATTACTTTTCTTTACCTCATATTTGTTTTGACCAAGTCAATGGTCAAAACCCCAATGAGGTATCTCCTTCTATACCCCCTCTCATCCGTATATACATACCCGCATCTGTGTTCCGAGAAACACGAATACTATGAGACAAAGCTAATCTAATCATCAAATACTATGATCCGGCTTAAACCAAAGCCCACTAGTATTGTCCGCTCGAACACTACACGCGCACAAGTACACGTATGTGATCGAACCCTATTGTAAAACCATACGACCTCTACTCGTTTTGCCCGAAGCTGGGAAACCCTCTGTGTGGGACTCTAAAGACTCAACAGTACGCTGGCAGTGGGTTTAACCACAAGCACGTCAGCGGCACTAGCTGTACGTAACGGCTACCCAGATACCTGTCGAAAAGGAAGGCCGACGAGCAAACTCGTCCAATCTCCTACTGAGCTTATCCGTGACAGTATCCGTACAGTCCGATCTCTTCGTCAAAGAGTATCGCATACCAGGTCTGGGGGGTGGTAAACGTCAGACCCTAATAACCTGATAAGTTGTGCTGATGTGGCTCAGGACCAATCTAGGAAACTACTGATCAACCTATCAATAAATCCCAACTGCCTTGGCCAAGGTCATATGGTCCTGACCAGTCGATCACTGTGTGATATCAACTCCCAATACCGGGAGAGACGAATCCCCAACAATCGCTCACTGCCTCCATGTGGCTCGGGACTGTACCCAACCAAAACCTGTTTGCATGACTCAGTAGAGCCATGGTAGGGTAGTTATCAAAACTCAGTGGGAACTCACACGAGACAAATGTCGATCTCAGGTCCAAAGACTAACCTGTACACATGTCACCTGAGAACTTCCATCTGACGATAGGTATAGTACCATCTGGAAGTTCTCGGCAAGTCCGTCCAGTGTACTCACACCCAGTGAGCACCTGTATACGATCTTAGGTGCATCAGACCAATGGCTGCGGGACCAACCATCCCCCGGCGGGGCTAGAAATGTATACACTAGTCTACTCTGGAGTATCAATGTCCAGTCTCGATACTCACGCGACTAGGGACTATTTAAAGATGTGATTATGGACTACCCTACTCCCACAAGTATGATCGCCATCACAACGCAGGTAGTCAACCAAGATCCTACGGGCTTTATCAACATGTAATCGCAATATGCAATAACGAGTATAACATATGCCATGTTTAAATAAAGACAAACCACAATAGTATACTGATGTATCGAGTCTTTATCAATATGTGCAAGCTAGATATAACAACAATAGAAATAAATACACATATCCTGACAAAGGCAAGTCAAATAATATACTATAAAACTGAGCAACATTGTCCTATACATACATATCCCTAGCATCCATATATATACATATACAATATTAGCCTCTAGGGCATATATATCCAACACATCTGACATGAGGTATAATACCATCTAGGAGTTCTCGGCGAGTCCGTCCAGTATACCCAGTATCCACTGAGCACCCGTATATCATCTCTGATGTCAAACACCAATGGATATGGGATCATCCATCACCTATCTACATGGGTCGAGAATGTATACGCTAGTCTACTCTAGTATATCGATGCCCCGTCTCGATACACCCATGACTAGGGACATTAAAGAATGTACTCACGGACTACCTTTGTCCCACTAGTATGATCCACATCATAATCCAGGTAGTCAAGTAAACATCCTAAGGGCTTTATCAACATGTAACAGAGAGACCATCGGTGTACACGTTAAGATAAAGAGTAACCAGATAGCATACTATTATGCCGAGCAAGAAATTCCTCCTTATGTATGTCCAAGCATCCACTATAATATACATCATATGTATAATAATGGCCTCTAGGGCATACATATAACTAACAATCTCCCACTTGCACTAGGGCCATATGTTGTAGTATCCAATACCCAACAATCATCAGTGGTTGTAGTATCTCATACTCAACCATCCCATAAAAGTCTCTCTTGGGAAAGGCCTTTGTGAGTGGATCCGCCGTGTTGTCCTCTGAGTCTACTGTCCTAAGCTCGATCTCCCTGGAGATCAACCATCTCTATGATCAGGTGATACTGCCTTAGAATATTGTAAGTCGATGTTAGACACCCCACATGATGCGGGGAGGCAGAATAGGTAAAACAATCATTTTGTTTAAACTGACATCGACTAACTTTACGGATCTTTGCTAAACCCTAACTAACAACTATATAAAAGTGATTAGCTACTATGATAGATGATTATATCTAATGATTCAAGTCCTTCTTGTCCTTGTAGTTCACTTCCTAGTCGGCCTCCTCGTTGTGATAGAAGATCCACCCGAGAACTACTTCTCTAAGCTTTAACCTCTCACTTGAGGTAACTAGGTGGTTATGAGTGCTAATCAAAGTAACCTAGAGGATATAGAAGAGGATTAGGGATCTATTAGTCTTGCTAACTCTAGGATCTCAACACATGAGAGGATTAGGGTTAGTTCTTTGAAGAGAGAGAGCTCGAGGAGAGAGAATGTATGAGTGAGAATGATATGAATAATATCTCATTTGTGAATATATGAAGCAAGATAATTATTAAATGAGTAACATATGATAATATCAACCATGCTTCATTAACTCACTATGTGTGAATCATCTCATGAGTCATTAAGCAATAAATGCTTCATTAACTCATTTGGATGAATCACTCCATGAGTCACTAATCCATTTAATGCAAATTCCACCTAAGCTCTCCACCTCATTTTTCTTCTAGAAGCTTCTCGACAAATCACGAGAATGCCCCTCCCATCCGTGAAAACACGGAAATACTCAGACTGTATAAATCCAATAATCCAATATTAGAATCTGGCTTAAACTAAAGCCCGCTAGTAAAAACTGTCCGAATATCGTATGTGCATAAATACACTTATGTGTCCGAACCCTGTCGTAAAACCATACGACCTCTATATCATTTCGCCTGAAGCAGGGAAACTCTCTGTGTAGGACTCTAAAGACTCGACACTACGCTGGCAGTGGGTTTAACCACAGGCCGCAAGCGGTACTAGCTGTACGTAACGGTCCCCGGGTAGATGTCGATAAGAAGGCCGATGAGGAAACCCATCCGAACTCTTACTGAGCCTGATGTGACAATCTCCGTTCTGTTCGGTCTATTCGTCTAGGACTATCACATATCAGGCCTAGGGGGCGGCAAGCGTCAGTCCCCTAAAAGCTGTATAAGTCATGTCGGAGTGAAGCCCATCACACCTTGAGAAGCTACTGGAAATCCTACCAGTAAATCTCGTTTGGCCTGGTCAGGGACTTTGCGTAATGGCTCTCCAAACACAGCGCGATATCAACTCCCAATACCGGGAGAGACGAATCCTATCTAACTGCCACTGCCTCCAAGTGCTTCGGGACTGCACCCAACTGCTACCTGTTTGCACGACTCCTTTGAGCCGTGGTAGGGTAGCAATCTAAGAACAGTGAGAACACACTCAAAACGAAGCAGCAGTGTCAAGTCTGCGGACTATGCTGTACTCATGTCACCTGGGAACTGTTAACTGACGACGGGTATAATACTAACCAACAGTTCCCTGCGAGTCCTGTCCGGTGTACCCGTAACCCAATGAGCACCTGTATACTATCTCCAGTATAACGTACTAATGGCTGCGGGACAGACCATTTCCCCTGCTGGGATGAGAAGCGTACACACTAGTTTACTCCGGAGTATCGATACCCAGTCTCGATAATCCTACGACTAGGGACCTGAAAAAGGATGTGCTTGTAGACTACCCAGCCCCCACTAGTGTGACTGCCATCACAATGCTGGTAGTCAAGCAAGATCCTATGGGCTCTATCAATATGTATTCGCGATATGCTAACATATACACATATTAAGATAGATACAAACCAAGTAGCATACTATAATATTGAGCGAGACTGTTAATATAACTGTGAATATCCCAAACTTCCATTAAGTAATATACAAACTAGTATGATACAATAATGGCTCCTAGGGCATATACACTAACAATCTCCTACTTGCACTAGGGCCATGTACTGGCGTATCGAAGACCTATCATCTCGAGTAGCCTCTTGAACTGAATCTGAGGTAAGGCCTTTATGAATGGATCTGCAGTGTTCTCCTTTGTAGCAACTCTCCGGATCTCGATCTCCCGGCGATCTATGATCTTCCTGATCAGGTGATACCGCCTTAAGATGTGTCTGGACTTCTGATGGGACCTGGGTTCCTTCGCTAAAGCTATAGCCCCATTGTTGTCATAATATAGAGATATTGGATCAACAATGGATGGAACCACCTGAAGTTCTGTGAGGAACTTCTTCATTCAGACTGCTTCTTTTGCGGCATTGCAAGCAGCGATATACTCCGCTTCCATCGTCGAGTCAGCAACGGTGTCCTGCTTGGAACTCTTCCAGCACACCGCCCCTCCATTGAGGGTAAAGACATAACCTGACATGGACTTGGAGTCATCCTTGTCACTCTGGAAGCTGGAGTCAGCAAAAGTCTCGATCTGGAGGTCTTTTCCGCCATAAACCAAGAACATATCCTTAGTCCTTTTCAGGTACTTGAGGATGTTCTTTACTGCTATCCAGTGCTTCTCCCCTGGGTCTGACTGATACCGGCTTACCACGCTCACTGCGTAAGCTACATCTGGTCTGGTGCACAATATCGCATACATTATAGAGCCTACCGCAGAAGCGTAGGGTATAACTGACTTGCGATCCCTTTTCAAATCAGTCTTGGGAGACATTTCTTTGGACAGGGTGATTCCGTGACAAGCCGGTAAATTACCACGCTTAGAATTATCCATACTGAATCTTTTTAGTATAGTGTTGATATACCTGGACTGCGAAAGTCCTAACATTCTCTTAGATCTATCACGATAGATCTGGATCCCCAGAATGTAAGAGGCATCACCCAGGTCTTTCATGGAGAACCTGTGTGACAAGAATCCTTTGACAGATTGTAGCATAGGAATGTTATTTCCTATCAATAGAATGTCATCCACGTACAAGACGAGGAATACGACAGTTCGTGCTACAATTTTACTATATATACATGGTTCATCTGGATTTTTGATAAAGTCATATTCTTTGACCGTTTCATCAAAATAGATGTTCCAACTCCGCGACGCCTGCTTTAGTCCATAAATGTACTTAAGCAACTTGCACACTTTCCCGCTGCTCCCACTCTGATTGAAACCTTCTGGCCGATCCATATAGACGCACTCTTCTAAATTACCATTTAGAAAAGCCGTCTTTACGTCCATCTGCCAGATCTCATAATCATGGAAGGCGGTAATGGAAAGAAGGATCCGAATGGATTTGAGCATAGCTACTGGAGAAAAAGTTTCGTCATAGTCCAAACCAGGTCTTTGACGAAAACCCTTTGCAACAAGTCTAGCCTTATAGGTTTCCACCTGTCCATCTACACCAATCTTTTTCTTGAAGATCCATTTGCATCCTATGGGTTTTACTCTATCTGGAGCAAAGTACAAAGTCCATACTTTGTTGGTGTACATGGACTCCATCTCGGTCCGCATTGCATCCAGCCATCTTACTGAGTCGCCGCTCTGGATGGCCTGCTGGAAGCTAGTAGGTTCATCATTATCAATGATGCAATCCTCTCTATCCCCATCTATGAGAAAACCGTAGTATCTCTCAGGCGGATGAGACGGCCTACTACTCCTGCGGAGGGGTGCGGGAATGTCCTGTTCTTCTGGAACTACTAGTTCTACCGAACTTTCAGTAGTAGTTTATGGTTCTGGAATTTCTTCCAGTTCTATTGCGCTCCCACTTGTTTCCTTTTCTAAAAACCGTTGTTCTAGAAAATGGGCATTACGAGAAACAAAAACCTTTTGTTCCTTTGCGTAATAGAAAAAATACCTCTTGGAGTTCTTTGGATATCCCACAAACTTACACTGTACTGAGCGTGCCTCGAGTTTGTCTGCATGCTGCTTTTTAACAAAAGCTGGACATCTCCATATCTTCAGATACTGAAGATAGGGTTTCTTCCCACTCCACATCTGATATGGTGTGGTAGGCACAGTCTTGGTAGGAACCCTGTTCAAAAGATATGCAGCTGATTCTAGCGCATAACCCCAGAAAGATCGCGGTAACTCAGCATTACTCATCATGGAACGTACCATATCTAATAGGGTTCGGTTCCGTCTTTCCGATACACCATTATGCTGTGGAGTGTATGGAGGAGTAAGCTGAGAGAGAATTCCTTTCTCTTTTAGGTAACCCAGGAACTCGGCATTTAAGTATTCACCATCTCGATCAGATCTCAGTGTCTTGATACTTTTGCCGATTTGGTTTTCTACTTCATTCTTATATTCTTAGAATTTCTAAAAGGCCTCGGATTTATGTTTCATTAAGAAAATAAATCCATACCTAGAGTAATCATCCGTAAAAGTAATGAAATATGAAAACCGCCTCTTGCATGTGTAGACATTGGACCACATACATCGCTGTGTATGAGTTCTAAGAGCTCGCTCGCTCTTAGTCTTTGTCATCTTTCCTTTGAGACATGATTGACAAGTGGCATAAGATTGATATTCGAACGAATCAAAATATCCTTCTCTATGTAACTTAGTTAACCTTGTTTCATTGATGTGACCTAGTCTACAATGCCATAAGAAAGCCTGATTTATATCTGGAGACTTTATTTTTAGTGTGTTCTAGACATTGAAAATCTGTAATTGGTTTAACACGGATATACCGTTATCTAGTGTACCGGACCCAATCAAACCATGATTAAGGTGGATGTTAACATCATCGCTTACAAACGTGAAATCATAACCTTCTTTTGATAACAACGATACTGATATGATATTACACGTTAAACTAGGTACACAAAAACAGTTGCGCAAAACCAAAATATATCAACTCGTCAATCCAAGGTGATAATCCCCTACGGACACAGCACCCACGCTAGCTCCGTTAGCAACCTTGAGGGTCATATCACCAACCTTCAGCACTCTACGGTTTCTCAGTGCCTGCAATGAATTGCATATATGAGATCCTGATCCGGTATCCAATACCCAGGAAGTAGAGTTGATTGACAGACAATTTTCAATTACAAACACACCTGAAATCGAAGCCACAGCTTGCTTCGGGTCCTGGTTCTTGGCAATCCAAGCTTTGCAATCTTTCTTCCAATGGCCTTTCCTATGACAGTGGAAGTACTCGTCCTTTGCCATTACTGGCACCACAACCTTTGTCTTTCCCTTAACTCCCACCTTACCAACACCACCTTTCGGTTTGGTAGCGGCCTTCTTCTTCCTTCCCTTGGACCCGGAAGAGGAAGCACCGCGAACAAACATAGTGGGTGTTTTCCTTACTTTCTGCAAGGTGCCCTATGCACTCCTCAACATGTTAAGGAGTTCTGGAAGTTCAACTTCTTTTCCTTGAATGTTGAAATTCAGAATAAACTGGGCGTAGGTGGAAGGAAGGGACTGAAGAACCAAGTCTGTATATAGCTCGTTCTCTAATGTTGTTCCGAGGTCCGCGAGCTCTTCTATATAGCCAATCATCTTAAGGACATATTCTCCTACAGATGATCCGACGGCCAGCCTCGACCGAAACAAGTTCTTCGAGGTCTCGTATCTTGCTATACGAGATTGCTCTCCATGCAAATCCTTGGTGTGGAGAAATATGGATTCTAGATCCATATTCTCGTGCCTCCTCTGATGTTCATTATTCATAGAGGCAAGCACGATACATTTGGCCTTCACGCAATCAATCTCCCAGGTCTTGCGGATTTCCTTATCCGCGACACTGGATTCTGGACCAGGGACAGCAGGTGCCTTAGTGGTAAGGACATACCTCAATTTGTCATAAGTAATTGCCATCTTAACATTCCGGAACCAATCTTTATAGTTTGGCCCTGTCAAAATATTTTTATCCAATAATAACTTAAGGCATGTCATATTCTGGGTCGCTGCAAAAAGAGAGAGAGGGAACACTTTAACATGACGCTCTTGCAAGTTTAGAGTGGTTTTTAGTTTATCTAAACAGGATGGCTCCCACTGTTTCTCGAATCCCTCCTCAAACCATAAAGGAAGAACTAGTCAGGACTATTCTCACCGTACAATACTTGCTTAACCGTTCAGCTAGGCCGGTGTCGGTACTTCGAGGGAGGTTTTACGACGCTTTCGCGAAGTTTCTTAATTAAATAACCTCTTTTCTCTGGGGGCATAGCCCCGCTGACACCTTTCTCGACACCTACTTGGTTTATAACATTGATCGTTAAGTGACGAATCTCCTGATGAGTAGCGGATACTCACAGTAGGATCGGGATCCAAATATCATCGTGTGATAAAGCTGAAGGAATCCTATCAAAATTATCACACTCCAAATGGTATGCAACTCTTAGCAAATTTCAGTTTCTTTAGAAATTCCCGATATCAATTTTTGCCCCATGCTCTTATGACCTTGACGTTGGTCAAAATGTCATAAGTCACATGTCAAGTTCTACCCATCATTATCTTGTTAATTTGAACCCATCCGTACATACCCTTGAAGTTGGCCGAATGATAATACGACCGTCCCAAACTAACTCATCTATCTATGCAACAAATGAACACCCAGCAGCTACCAAACACTATGCCTTGGCGTTGGTCAAAATACATAGCTTGAATACCACTGAATACCCAAATGAAATGACGGAGGGCTACAAATGGTTTTGGCGAAACCGTGAACGTAGTGAACTTGATATGATCGAAGGAACCTGATAGCTTTTTAAAAAGGGTGGTTTAAGCTCTGCAATTTAAAAAATATCTTCTGTTTTAAAATAACCGAGTGGTTTCTTTTAAACTGTTCCAACGATTCAACTTTGGTTTATTTTCTTTGCATTAATATAATGCGTCCCATCAATTAACCTATCATTGTAGAAAACAACGAAAATACAACATTCTCTTATGCCATCTGCATTTGCTACTGGGCCCCGTCATTCACCCGTTAGGTTACTTAACTAACGACAGAGCGGGGGCTGGGCTAGCGTGGGTGCAAAACATAAGCGACGCCTACTAGATATCATATATAGATATTGTACATTCGTCAGACGCAATAATAAGCATTCCAGATCACAGATGAACATACTGGGTTTTCTACGAATCCGCATTCCTTTTGAGCCTGCAAAAAAAGACGGATTACACAATCGCGATGAATAGCCAAAACCCCACCCTAGACCCCTACGGGTACGGCAAACTACCCGCCAAGTACCCGAAGTGAAGCGGTCTCCCTCAACGACATGAGTAGCTACTAAACACTTTAAAGTACCCGGTAGTTTATGCACCCCACCTTGGGTCTATCCTAGGAGCAGAAAACGGTATATGAGATAATACAACGGTGGCTACAATCTCAACCCGGATGTGCCCCGCAAAAGAATATTACAACAAATTACAATTTACATTTGAATGAAAGAAACACTGGTCTCACATCCCGGCTATCCATTCACTACAACCCAACAAGTCCACATTCACAAACCAGTAAAAACCATTACAGAAATGTGCAACCCCCTGCTAACCGACATACTAACAGTTAGGGGAGGTTTACGAACACATTAAACACAACACAGATATAATCAAGTTAGCCAAACATCTTAGAATTTCGATCAAGCAACACAAATGATTCTACTCCAAACAATTCTCTGTGCACACAAAACCTGATCAGAAACAAAACATCCCAGAAAACACAACATCAACACAGAAGAATAACTGAGCAAATTTGGGTTGACTCGGAGTCAACTCGGCCGCGGATCTGCGGCGGATCGCTTGGATCGGCGGCGGTTCCGCGGTGGTATGGCCGATTCACAGTCCTAAATTTCTTCATAATTCTTAAAATTCCCTGCTTGTATTTTTAAGGGTCCCTGAAAAAATTTTAGACCCTGTTTAAAAATCGGCAGAAACATGGTGAAAACGTCGTATTTTCGGGTTCGTTTTGCGATCGAATTTCTAACAACTTTACTAACATATTAGTTATGGTTTAGCTAGTCTCTGATACCACTGTAAGTCGACGTTAGACACCCCACATGATGCGGGGAGGCGGAATAGGTAAAACAATTATTTTGTTTAAACTAACATCGACTAACTTTACGGATCTTTGCTAAACCCTAACTAACAACTATATAGAAGCGATTAGCTACAATGATAGATGATTATACCTAATGATTCAAGTCCTTCTTGTCCTTATAGTTCACCTCCTCGTCGGCCTCCTCGTTGTGATAGAAGATCCACCCGAGAGCTACTTCTCCAAGCTTTAACCTCTCACTTGAGGTAACTAGGTGGTTATGAGTGCTAATCAAAGTAACTTAGAGGATATAGAAGAGAATTAGGGATCTATTAGTCTTGCTAACCCTAGGATCTCAACACATGAGAGGATTAGGGTTAGTTCTTTGAAGAGAGAGAGCTTGAGGAGGGAGAAGGTATGAGTGAGAATGATATGAATAATATCTCATTTGTGAATATATGAAGCAAGATAATTATTAAATGAATAATATATGATAATATCAACCATGCTTCATTAACTCACTATGTGTGAATCATCTCATGAGTCATTAAGCAATAAATGCTTCATTAACTCATTTGGATGAATCACTCCATGAGTCACTAATCCATTTAATGCAAATTCCACCTAAACTCTCTACCTCATCTTTCTTCTAGAAGCTTCTCGACAAATTACAATAATGCCCCTCCCATCCGTGAAAACACGGAAATACTCAGACTGTATAACTCCAATAATCCAATACTAGAATCTGGCTTAAACTAAAGCCCGCTAGTAAAAACTGTCCTAACATCGTACGTGTATAAATACACGTATGTGTCTGAACCCTGTCGTAAAACCATACGACCTCTATATCATTTCGCCTTAAGCAGAGAAACTCTCTGTGTGGGACTCTAAAGACTCGACACTACGCTGGCAGTGGGTTTAACCACAGGCCGCAAGCGGTACTAGCTGTACATAACGGTTCCCAGGTAGATGTCGATAAGAAGGCCGATGAGGAAACCCATCCGAACTCCTACTGAGCCTGATGTGACAATCTCCGTACAGTTCGGTCTGTTCGTCTAGGACTATCGCATATCAGGCCTAGGGGGCGGCAAGCGTCAGTCCCCTAAAAGCTATATAAGTCGTGTCGGAGTGAAGCCCATCACACCTTGAGAAGCTACTGGAAATCCTACCAGTAAATCTCGTTTGCCCTGGCTAGGGACTTTGCGTAATGGCTCTCCAAACACAGCGCGATATCAACTCCCAATACCGGGAGAGACGAATCCTATCTAACCGCCATTGCCTCCAAGTGCTTCGTGACTGCACCCAACTGCTACCTGTTTGCACGACTCCTTTGAGCCGTGGTAGGGTAGCAATCTAAGAACAGTAGGAACACGCTCGAGACGAAGCAGCAGTGTCAAGTCTGCGGACTATGCTATACTCATGTCACCTGGGAGCTGTTAACTGACGACGGGTATAATACCAACCAACAGTTCCCTGTGAGTCCTGTCCGGTGTGCCCGTAACCCAACGAGCACCTGTATACTATCTCCAGTATAACGTACTAATGGCTGCGGGATAGACCATTTCCCCTGCTGGGATGAGAAGCGTACACACTAGTCTACTCCGGAGTATCGATATCCAGTCTCGATAATCCTACGACTAGGGACCTGAAAAAGGATGTGCTTGTAGACTACCCAGCCCCCACTAGTGTGACTGCCATCACAACGCTGATAGTTAAGCAAGATCCTATGGGCTCTATCAATATGTATTCGCGATATGCTAACATATACACATATTAAGATAGATACAAACCAAGTAGCATACTACAATGTTGAGCGAGACTGTTAATATAACTGTGAATATCCCAAGCTTCCATTAAGTAATATACAAACTAGTATGAAACAATAATGGCTCCTAGGGCATATACACTAACAAATATGTCTGGGTCACTGATGGGACGGGGGTTCCTACTCATAAGCCACAACTCTATTATCACACAATGGTAGGAATGAAGTTCATCTCATGAACTAATATACACCCAGACTGCTTCTTTGGTAGCATCTTTGGTAGCGATGTATCCAGCCTTTATCGTCTAGTTTGCCACGGTATCTAGCTTGGAACTCTTCCAACATAGCGTCCCTCTACTGAGGTTAAAGACAATGCCTTTGACTGACATTCAGTTGACCTTACCACCTTGGAAGCTATCCAGTGATTCTCCCCAGGATCGATTGATACCATCTTACTACACCTAGTGAGAATCCTAACATCCATTTAGATCTATCTCATAGATCCAAAACTCAGGATTTAGGATGTATCACCTTGATCCTTTATGGAGAGTCCTTATGATAAGAGGAGATTGACCGAGTGTTGCATAGGAAACTCCTTTCCTATCAAGAGTATGTCATCCACGTATAATACGAGGAAGACCACCTTACTCTCTACAATCTTTTTGTATATACAAGATTCATCTACCTGTAAGTCTACGGTAGTGTCCCGGCCGTCTTTCATACGCCAAACGCGGAACAAAAACTGTTTAACTGGCGCTATCGTACTACTAAAATAGGGGGTTGCCCCTACGGATAACGGAATCCGTAGGGGCAGATTTAGTTTGGCCCTATGGATTAGTCCGTAGGGCTAAAAGGTTGCCCCTATGGTCCTTACATATTAATTTAAAAAATATTAAATCGTAAATTGTTGTTTGCCCCTACGGAGCCGCAAACCAAGAACCTACGGACTTATCCGTAGGGGCATCTAAATAGAGATTTAATTAAAAAGGCACAGATCGATCCCTGCGCTCATTAGCTAAAAATTATTTTCCCAATATCGCGCGCGAACCCAAAATCCCCAAACCCTCGTTCCCGCCGATCTCCTGTGTTTTGTCGCCGTTCTCGTCGTCGCCAGGGCAGGCCGATTCGTCGTCGCCACCGCCTGGTTCTTCCTCATCTCCGTTTTCGTCATCGCCTCCTTTCGTCGTCGCCTCCGATCGATCGTCGACGCCTCCACTACACAGGTTAGGAAATCTTAAATTAAACAAATTTTTGATTATTTTATGGCTAGGGTTCATGGTTTGGGTACCAATGAGGCATCCGTTGGGGTTAGCGTTAGGGTTAGGGTTGGGGTTGCGGTTGGGGCTGGGGTTGCGGTTGGGGTTGGCGTTCGGCAGGGGGTTGCGGTTAGGGTTAGGGTTGGGGCTAGGCTGGGGTTAGGGCTGGGGCTGGGGTTAGGGTTAGGGTTAGAATTGGGGTTGGGGTTGCTCTGTTTCGTATCAGAACTCGAGTTTGACATCGTAGATCTTTCAGCCATTTTGGTTATATTGTTATCATGATGTTAAATTCTTTATGCTCTCATCAAATTTTTGGGATCTTTGTAATTTGCTTGCTCTGTTTGGGGTTTCAGTTGATCCTCATTAAAAAATTGGTGATTGATCTCTTCAATCATATTATTATCTATATTTAAAATTTTTGTGAAGCCTTCAGAGTTTGGAAAAATCTAGAATTACTGTTGAAATTCTGGCAACATTCAAAAACTGTGTATATGATGTGTGTGTGTGTATGTATGTATGTATGCATGTATATACAGTTGAAATTTATCTTTCTTCTATTATATAAAACGGTTAAACCGAGGAAAATTACTGGGGGAATTTTTGCTAAAATGTCTTGAGAGGGGGTTCAAGTGATGGGATAATTTCATTTGGTAATCTTTTACTTATTTTACATCTCTTATTTTTTCATGCAGAAATCTGAATAGGTTTCTTGCAATTTTGCCTATCGATCAATTATTATATTTATTTCTATTTTTGTGGATGATTTGGCTTCAATTGAATGGAGGAGATGATGGATTGCCCTCAAGCTTCCACTTTTATGAGCTTTATAGTTATGAGATTGGCGAGGCAAGCTGGTTTGTAGCCATCTTATTTCTTTTTCTAAATTCAAATCCAAATATAAACTGTCCGATTGAGAGAGAGAGAGCGTATGAGAGATTATGTATCATTCAATGTGTTTGGAAGCTGGCATGTTCTGAGCGTCATCTCTGCATGAAAGCTATGGTTTTGCAAAGGGTTTGCCCTAACTGTTTTCTGTGGGGAAGCTGAAGGCCTGAAGCTTCATCAAACTCAGGATTGGATTCTGGTCGGGTATTGTAAATTCCTGTGAAAGATCCGTTCAAGATTTGTTCAGAGCTTGCATAGCATCTTTTTCATCTCTATGAGATCTTTATGCAGTCATTTTTTTGGGTTTATATATTTCTAGAGCCCATTTGACTTTGGACTTAGGATAACCCCAAATCTCTTTCTTATTTTGATTCCTAAGCTGGCATATCTGAGGCTCATATTCCAGTATTGTTGCATGGAAAGCTAGGGTTGCGAACATTTTTGCAACGATAATTTCTGTATGACAGCTTAAGCTCACATAAAACTTAAACAATCTTGAAGCACTGCAGTTTTTCACCAAACTACCTAAAAGTTTTTATATTGCTGCAAGCTTCCTTAAAGTGCTGCATCTAAGTGTATTTTAGTGGGAAAACCCTTGAAAGCCAAACTTCATGGGGGTTTGCTGTTTGCCTTCTCTGTAGCTAGTTTGAGGTTTATTTAGTTTTGGATTTGTTTTGCAACACTCTCTGAGTTCCAAATCAACAAAAAGCTGAATGTTGAATCACAAGCAAGAAGCAGCCAAACTGGCCCTAAAGTAATCCTGAGTGATGATAATTTGCCAGGGAGTTTAAAATTTATAGAAATGGCGAGGCAACATTGGATTGTTTGCAAGTATTCAAGCAACCTGTTTGCAGCCATCATGCTATTTGTGATCCCAAGTATAAAACTCAAACATGCCTCTTAGTTACTTTACTTTAATTTGTTATTTATGTGTGTGTGTCAACATTAGATTGTCCCAAGTATAAAACCAAACCAACAAAACATCAAAACTGTCTTCGACAATCTTATGGTCATTAGACATAAGATTTATGTGTGTGTCACTACTAAAATAGGGGGTTGCTTAAACATTTTGCATTATTTATGTGTGTGTGTGTGTCACTACTATAAATAAGGGTTACCCCCGACAGCCGAAACACACACACACAAGAATACACAACAAACGCATCATTAGAGAGTGATTCAAGATGTTCCGGTCGCGGTCGCGTCTTTCGGCGGAGAACATATGTGACATGTGATATGTATGCATGTGTTTATGTGATATGTGTGTATGTATGCATTTAAGTAAAAACAACCCTACACTTAAGCGAAATCATAAATTGAAACACACATATATAGAATACAACTCATACATGGGTATCCTCAAATCTAACTTTGATTATCGATAATTTATTCTTTTCAACGACAAACGCACACACAAAGCATATACACGGATTTTCTCCTTTGTCAGTAACCATCCCGTTCTTAGATTTCTCAATATAGTCATCATAACCTACAATTTATATGATACAGTCTAATATGGCCTATGGGTACGTCAGGGTTAAGGACTGGATGTATGTGAATTGGCAACAACGTATGCAACCTAAGTTTGTCACTGGAGTTTCTGCTTTCATTGAATTTGCACGCGCACATAATAAGAAGGAGAAGACAGTAATGTGGCAGAAGAAGAAGGAGAAGACAGTAATGTGGCAGAAGAAGAAGAAAATGACATTCCTTGTTCTCTGTTTCAGCATCAATCTTCTGATATGAACTAATGATGGCTTTCACATTGGCTTTTCCTTTTAGAGACTTCTTAGTGTCCAATGGAAAGTATACATCAGATTTGTGCAGGTCAGGTTCTTCTATGACTTTCAAGAGTTTCAACTGATTCTGTAAATTACACCCTTGTCGGGTGATACTTTTACCACTTCTCACTGCAGGTGCGCTCTCTAATATCCATTTTGAATGTAATATTATAGATATTCGTACTTGTTTATGTCAAAATTACTTATATTGTCAATGTTTGATTGTCTAGTTGTTGATGATGCGTCCATATCAGGGACAGAGGCCACTCCCGCTCCTCCAGGTATGTTTATATATCATATAGTGCATGTATATTGATTTAGAATGCTATATCATAAATATACACACATTCCTTTTGCTCTTACTTAGATAGTAATTTTTATTATTGTCTAGCTGTAGGTGGTGACAGTAGTTGACAATAAAATTTGTCATCCTAGAAACTATGATTTTTATATGTGCTCGCATGCGGGAATGATTGTAAGTCGTGGACCTGTACAATAAATTCTTATTTGGTATTTGTTTGAAATCAAATTGAATACTATATAATTGATAAGTTTGTTATATTTGTATTTAGTTTGGAATTAACACAATATTTATTCACGCAGCATGCACTTATGAGAAATAGGGCACCACGCGTCCAACTCATTATCATGTGCTGCTTGATGAGATTAGATTTGCGCCTGATGATCTACAAGAGCTTGTTCACTCCCTGTCTTATGTGTAAGCAGCGCTATATGCGAGTTTATCTTGTTATTATGTATGTACTCAAATTAATTAATATTATTCAAATTTTGATACATGCAGATACTGTAAGTCCACGGTAGCGCCCCGGCCGTCTAACATACGCCAAATGCGGAATAAAAACTTTTTACAACTGGCGCTATCGCGTACTATAACCCGGATCTGCCATTAAAGCTAAACTAACAAACTACAAAGTGGGTAGAAGAGTTATACCGAACGATCCGAGTCCTTCGGTCTTCAACCATCATCCCACGCTTGTTGCAGCTGCTCCGATCTCCTCAATCTCCAGTCTTGTCGTCCAGGTGGCACCACGTCGACGGATCTTTAAACGGGCTCCCGCTTCTGAACCGAGGCAACTCGGTCGTCAAGTTTGCTAAAAGAGACGACCAAGATGAAGTAGAGAATGAGTAGAATACTTTGTCTCGTTACGGCCAAGGCTATGGACGAACGGTTAATGAAGTTGCCTTTTGGAATCGGGTGAAATGAGAAATGAGGCTTATCTAATTTCCATGAGTCCAAAACAATATCAATCTTTTTCTAGCAACCATATCATCCACTAACGGGGTGGCCGGCCACTTAAAAGGAGGAGAGGGGGTGAGTGTAGGAGAGGAGTGGTGACCACAAGCAAAAGATCAAGGAAAAAAAATATCCTAAGCTTTACAAAAAGCATTAAATGAAACAATGATTCATCTAAACCTAGTCACCACAACCATTAATGATTATTAAATACTACCATGAGTCACTAACCTCGACATCACTTTAGAACCTTCTAGAAGCACGACTCACCCTCATGACTCACCCAAGAAGAAAAGATAAATCCGCATTTAACCGAATGTTAAATAAGGCTGATAGAAAACTGGAAACTGGCAACTTCCAAAAGTAATCCTGAAACGAATTTCAGGATAACCCCGTATTAGTATAAACATACCCACATTTGTATTACGACCGAATACAAATGCAACTGAGACAAAGATATTATATCTACACAACATAATACTCGGATCCGGCTTAAACCAGAGCCGACCAGTATTATCTGCCCGAAAAATGACACGTGCGAAAACACACGTGCATTTTCGAACTTTGCCATAAAACCATACGGCCTCTACAACGTTTCGCCCGAACTTGGGAAAGTGTCTGTGGGGGACTCTAATGACTCATTAACACACTGGCACTGGGTATAACCACTAGCACGTTAGAGGTACAAGCTGTACGTAACGGTTTGCCTATGTATTGATTGGAAGGGAAGCTGACGAGCGAACTCATCCATAAACCCTACTGAGCCTAATAGTGACAATATACATACAGTCCGGTCCGTTCGTCTATGAGTATCGCATATCTGCCTAGGGGGCTGGTAACGTCAGACCCCCATTAGCGGTATAAGTCGTGTCAGAGAGTGGCCCAGAACACCTTGAGATACTACTGGAGTACCTACCAGTAAATCTCCTGCCTCGGCCAAGGGCTTTGTGTAATGGCTCTCCTAGACACAGCGCGATCTCATCCCCAATACCGGGAGAGACGAATCCCCTGCCGATCCGCTCACTTGCCTCCAATATGGCTCAGGACTGTACCCAACTAAAACCTGTTTGCACAACTCCTTTGAGAGTGGTAGGGTAGTAATCTATGCACAGTGGGAACTCACACGAGACAAATGACGACCTCAGGTCGATGAACTAACCTGTACACATGTCATCAGGGAACTGCTATCTGACGATATGTATAATACCAACTAGGATGTTCCCGGCGAGTCCTGTCCGGTGTACTCGTAACCCAATGAGCACCTGTATACATCTTAGGTGAACCAACTAACACCAATGGCTTGTGAGACCGGCCATCGCCCCTCGTCGGGGTCTCGACTGTATACACTAGTCTACTTTGGAGTATCGATGCCCTGTCTTGAAACTCCCACGACTAGGGACACTTTAAGGATGTGCTTACAGACCCCAGCTCCCACGTATATGATCGCCATCATACTGCTGGTAGCCAAGCAAGAATCCTATGGGCTCTATCATCATGCAATAGTGAACTAAAGCATGTATACGTTGATAAAGACAAACCAGATAGCATACTATCATTTCGAGCAAGACTGTCATATCGGTGTAGGTCCTGCCTCAATCATTGCAATCACGTACCTGCGATCCAATAATTGACTTTGAGGGCACTATCTCCAACAATCTCCCACTTGCACTTAAGGCTAATTATTGCGATGTCGCATACTCACATCCCGTGTGATACCGAACATCCAACTTCTCGACTAATCAGTTTCACAAAGCTAGTTTGTAAAACTCTTATGTTCGAGAAATAGCCTTAGTGAGTGGATCCGTCCTGATGTTTCTTTCTATATCTCTCTAAATCTCAAGTTCGCGGAGAAAGCCATCTCCCGAATCGAGTAATACCTGTCTTAGAATATGTCTGGATATCTGATGGGACCTAGTTCATAAATGAACTCCAAATCCAAACTTCTTAGACTGTATCGATCACTGAACCTAATCAGTATCCAGCACCATGCCTCCAACAGTATCCTCTTGGACCACCTGTCCATAATACTGTCCCTCATCATAGGGAAAAACTATAACTCTAACAATCACTCTGTCATCCATGTCACCTCTGAAGCCTGGAATGATAACCGTCTCTCGAAGGAGGCTGCCGTCATCAAATCCGTAGAACATCACTCATGTTCTAAAACTGCTTCCTTATGTTTCTTCAGGATTGGATTAATATAAACTTATCGCATCTAGTGCAAAAACAACATCTGGTGTGGTACTTGACCTCTCACTATTGACTCAATTGCCTAAGCAAGTGATCTGCCAATCATGCACATCCCTCTTCCCTTTAGTCTGTAAGACACCTTTGGAGAGGGTGACTCCATCACCTGCAGGTACACCACCATGCCAGGAGTCATCTATTCTAAAATACTATTAGAATATTGTCAAAGTACCCATATTGGGAAACCACCCAAATCTAGATCTAAAACCATAGATCTAGTAACCAGAATGTCTGATATTATATCCATGTCCTTTGTGGAGAAACAACTATGTGACGACCAAAGTACAACCGATCGTAGTATAGGAATTTTACTTCCTACTCTGTATATGTCATCCAAATACTAGGACATCACACCCTACTACCTTCTTAACAGATCCATCCCCTATTCTGATGAAGTCAAACACATGACTGTCACATCAAAATTAGATGATCTTATCTCCGTTATATCCGCTCAAGCCTATAAATAGACATAAGCTACTTGCCCACTATGCTTCCGCTGCTCCCACTGACTATGACAACTCTCTGGCAGAATAATATCTACGTACACTTCTAAAGCTAGTTTAGAACGACGTTATACTTATCCTCTTGCCGTGTCTCATAGTCTGGAACAACAGTTGTGTCAAGTCTGGGTAAACAAGAACCTCCCTGTCACCGTCCTTGAGGCTACCGGAGTACCTCTCGGGTGTCTGAGGTTACCCACCACATCTGCCGAGTGGCTAATGGAATATCAAACCTGATTGAATATATAGGTCCTATTTAAATTTTTTCGTAATCGTTTGCGTTTCTGGAATCTATTCCAGTTCTACCATACTCCTACTACTGTTTTCTGAAAAAATCCATTTTACTAAAACTGTGGCGAGTCAAGAACAATATCACTATTGATCTTTCAGATGGTAGAAAATCAACCCTCGACATAGTCCGGGTCAACCCACAAACTGCCATTACAGAAACGTGCCTTGAGTAATCCAGAGTCTGGTTTTAAGCATAAGCCGGACAACTCCCCGTATCTTAACATCGTTAAGATATGAACAATTCTACATACAATATAGAAATAGAGGCACTAATTTAATTGGAACCAGATTCAAATCATGCAGCTGTCTCCAGTGCATACCAACTTAATGGAGAGGGGCTTATCAGCATTACTCAACTTAGGAATCCATCCAATTATGAGTAATCTGAAAGAGAAACAAGTTTCTCAAAACCATTACTATTATCTGAATACTAATCACAAGAATCTACATCTTCGATCTCTTTGAAGAATCCCAATACTTGTGATACCTGGTTCTCTACTTTATTCTTATACTCACAACTTCTCAAAACTTAGACATTGTATTTCTGTGAAACACTTGTCTAAAAACTAGAGAAGTCATAAGTAAACAGAACATAGTACGAGGACCTACCCCTTTGTCCTGACGGACACTGGACAACATACAATACTCTGTATAAGTCCGCTGAGTTGAATAACTCAAAACCTGTGCATCGTAGGTTGAAAACTGTACCCAGGAGATTTTCTCAAATATCACCAATTACAACGAATTCCGATATAATGAGGATGATCACCTTATTCCCAATAACTTACTCTTACTCATCATCTGTAAAACCATACAGATGTGAGAATCATACCTGGTAAATACATACCCAGGAGTAAGTATTTAATTGGGAAATCAGTTTTCCATTAGCAATGCACTGAAACATGAAAATGTTTCGTAGGGGTATCCTGGTATTCCTAGTAATGCCTCTTCCATAATCCAATTCATGACTATAACCGTATATCTCTTTGCCATCTCTCTAAATCCCTTTATTTGTCTTTAGTCGTTACCTTCTGTACACCATTGTTAGGCTAAGTGGTTTTCTTCCTTCCCTACCGTTCGGCACCAGCCTATGGTTTGGAAGAAGACTATCCAGTAAGCATAATAGGTGTATCCTCCTAAACCAAGGAGTACTTGCAACTTGAGAGAAGGTGATGATAAAAGACAATCTGAATAATACTTTATTCTATTGCTCCCGAACTGGGAAAAAAACAAAGGTGAAAATAGGAGTGGCGATGAAGTACGCGGTTTGGTCGTGAATGATAACAGTCGCAATTTACTTTGCCCTCTTTCTAATCCCTTTATTTTGTCTTTACATATTACCTTCTGCACACCCTACTTAGGCTAATTGGTTTTCTTCCTTCCCTACCTTTCGGCACCAGCCTATGGTTTGGAATAAGACTATCCAATAAGCGTAATAGGTGTACTCTCCTAAACTAAGGAGCCCTCGCAACCTGAGAGAAGGTGATAATAAAAGACAATTGAATAAACTAATTCTATTTCTCCTGAACCTGGATCCATCCTCGAAGAAGTCCCTTCGAGTTCGTATATAACCATACGATGGATCTATCTAATGGAAGTGGATATCCGTAGTAATACGGGGTGTTCTGAGAAATGTAAAGGGTAAAAGAAGGAGCGGCAATGACTTATGCAACTATAGACAATCCAAAAGCCAGTATATTAAGAAGGTTCGGTCAACTTGGTCACTGAGTCATAGTCTAGGGTCGGTCAAAGGTCGCTGCCAAAGAGAGAGAGAAGAAACACTCTGCGTGCACTCTAACCTAGATCAGAATGGTTATCAATTTATCTAATCAGGAAACCTCCCACTGTTATCTCAAATTCTCCTCCAAACCAGAAAGAAGAATTATTCGGGATCACCCGAAGAGTAAACCAACTCATCAGTGAGAATCGGGATCCAACTATCATCGCATGATAACTTGATGGAAGCCACTCAAGTTATCACACTCCAGAAGGTATGCGCATGCCTGGCAAGTTTCCTGTATGTTTGAAACTCCCGATGTGATTTTTGCCCCATGCTCTTATAACCTTGGCGTTGGTCAAAATGTCATAAGTCACATGCCAAGTTCTACCCGTCACTGTCTAGGTCAATTTGAACCCACCCGCACATGCCCCTGACGTTGGCCAAATGGCAGAACGACTGTCCCAAACCAACTCATCTATCTATGCAACAAATGAAATACCCCAGCAGCTACCAAACACTATGCCCTGGCGTTGGTCAAATGCATAGCTTGAATACTACTGAATACCCAAAAGAAATGATGGAGGGCTACGGCTGGTTTTCGGCAAAAAACCTTTAACGTAATGAACTTGATCTCGTTGAAGGAAACTGATAGCTTTTTATAAAAACATAGTGACGAAAACCTTTGCTAAAGAGGTCACTCCCGGTGAGGGGATCTCGGCTCTTTCCTCGTGGAATGAGGTGCAGGATATTCCAACTGAATACCGCGATGCAAAGCAACTTGTAATCGACTATATTAAAGTTATTACCCTGACGTAAACTTCTGCCCAAGGGGTCTTTCCCGGTGAAGGGATATCAGCCCTTGTCTCGTCGAATGAGGTGCAGGATATTCTAAACTGAATATCACTATGCAAAACAAAAGTAAACATCTTTGTAACAACACTTTTTAAAATTTGTTCCAACAACATCAAATATAGGTTTGTTTTATCCTTGCATTGATAAGAATCAATGCAGTCCCATCAATCAATCACACCAGAAAAGAACGAAAATAAAATGTACGTATATGCCATCCGCATTCGTCACTGGGTCCCGTCATCACCCGTTAGGTTACTTAACTAATGACAGAGCGGGGGCTGGACTAGCGCGGGTGTAAAACATATACAACATCTAATAGTATATATACTAATATACAATAATCGCTCCAGGCATGATAATATGCAACATTACAGAAAAGTAATAAGCATCACAGAACAATACAGATAATCTAGGATCCCCGGGTTTCACAGAGCCGCTACTGAAACCCGACGTTCCCCTGGTCGTGTGGATAGCCTGTGCAATGAAACCTAGACCCCTACGGGTGCGGCAAGTTACCCGCCAAAACCTGAAGCGAGGTAGTCCCTACAGCATAGTGAATGGAACACCCGGCACTTCACGGAATCCGGTAAATTGAGCACCCCTCCTTGGGTCAACCTGTACCCCCTACGAGTGCGGCGAATAGTCTGCTAATTCTAGAGTAAGGCCCCTCTGCCTCTCAAAGCCATGAGATACGGACCCGTTGCCCTCCAGAACCCGGCTATCCGTGCACTCCTTCGCGGGATAAACCTAGTACAGAAATGAAAAATATATACAACGGGTACATCGATCTTAATCCGGTCGTGCCCCAAAAGAATATTATACAACAGGCAGTAACGGCAGTCCACATGTTGGACGCTCGTCCCGCAATATCAAATGTACAAATAAATCAAACTGCACTATCATTGCACCCTGCTATCCACCACGACAAATCCGCAACATCACAGCACAACACAGAACATCAACGCGAATGTCACGTTCGCAAACACGTCTAAAAGAACTATAGCAATCAGACGCGGTTTACCGATTAAATGACATTCCCGGTCGGAGATATAATGTAAATACTGCATACTAACAAATTTAAAATTTCGATCGACTAAATTTCCCGAAGTGGGCCCCACGTACATCTGCTGTACAGTAACAAAATCTGGGCCCAAAAGAACTATACCAAAAACCACAATTTCCAAATAGAAGCTCTCTGGAAAAAACTTAAGCACTGTTCCCACTGAAGCGCCGCGGTTCCGCGGTGGTCTTGTGGGATCACGTGCCCAAATTTTTCCAGAATGCTTAGAAAACCCTGCACGCTTTTCTGTGATATGCAAAATTATTTTTAGGTCCTTTTAAAAATCGACAGAAACTTGTGTGCTTGAAAATTGTGATTTCAGAAATTCCGTTCGATCGATCTTTTAAACGCGTTAGCACAAGTTAGTATAGCTTAATGGTGAGGCTCTGATACCACTGTAAGTCCACGGTAGCGCCCCGGCCGTCTAACAGACGCCAAATGCGGAACAAAAACTTTTTACAACTGGCGCTATCGTGTACTATAACCCGGATCTGCCATTAAAGCTAAACTATCAAACTACAAAGTGGGTAGAAGAGTTATACCGAACGATCCGAGTCCTTCGGTCTTCAACCATCATCCCACGCTTGTTGCGGCTGCTCCAATCTCCTCGATCTCCAGTCTTGTCGTCCAGGTGGCACCACATCGACGGATCATTAAACGGGCTCCCGCCTATGAACCGAGGCAACTCGGTCGTCAAGTTTGCTAAAAGAGACGACCAAGATGAAGTAGAGAATGAGTAGAACACTTTGTCTCGTTATGTCCAAGGCTATGGACGAACGGTTAATGAAGTTGCCTTTTGGAATCGGGTGAAATGAGAAATGAGGCTTATCTAATTTCCATGAGTCCAAAACAATATCAATCTTTTTCTAACAACCATATCATCCACCAAGGGGGTGGCCGGCCACTTAAAAGGAGGAGAGGGGGTGAGTGTAGGAGAGGAGTGGTGACCACAAGCAAAAGATCAAGGAAAAAAAATATCCTAAGCTTTACAAAAAGCATTAAATGAAACAATGATTCATCTAAACCTAGTCACCACAACCATTAATGATCATTAAATACAACCATGAGTCACTAACCTTGTCATCACTTCTAGAACCTTCTAGAAGCATGACTCACCCTCATGACTCACCCAAGAAGAAAGGATAAATCCGCATTTAACCGAATGTTAAATACGACTGATAGAAAACCGGAAACTGGCAACTTCCAAAAGTGATCCTGAAACGAATTTCAGGATAACTCCGTTTCAGTATAAACATACCCACATTTGTATTACGACCGAATACAAATGCAAGTGAGACAAAGATATTATATCTACACAGCATAATACTCGGATCTGGCTTAAACCAGAGCCGACCAGTATTATCTGCCTGAAAAATGACACGTGCGAAAACGCACGTGCATTTTCCGAACCTTGACATAAAACCATACGACCTCTACTGTAAGTTGATGTGCAACACCCCACGAGTTGCGGGGAGGCGGAAATTTGAAAAACAATCATGTTTATAAAGCGAACATCAACTAACCGAAGATCGTTTCTAAACAATACTTAACAATAAGCATAGAGTTCTAAGCTACTATGTAAAGAGATTATACCAAACGATTCTAGTCCTTCGTCTTTACGATATCTACGGCCTCCTTGGATCTCCACGTCCTCCTTGGCTTCCTTCCGTGATAGACGATCCACCCGAGAACCCTAATCCAAGCTATAACCTCTAAACTTGAGGTTACTTAGTTTCTCTAGTTGCTAATAAAGAAACTAAGATGATGTAGAGATAGGTTATGGAGTGTTTAGTCTTTACTAATCCTTGTATTCAACTCATGAGTGGTAGGATTAGGGTTTGGAGAAGGAGAGAGAGCATGAGGGGAGAGAAGGTGGAGATGATAATGAGAATAGAAAAGCTTCTCACTTGAATATATAAAACATAATGAATTATCAAATAATATCAATTAAATGATTATTCACCATGCTTCATTTATTCAAGAAGAGTGATTCATCATGTGAGTCATTAGATCATTAATGATGCATTAATGATGCATTTAATGATATGATGAATCATATGAATGAGTCACTAAAGAAATTAATGAAAATGCCACCTTAACCCCTCATGTCACATCCTTCTAGAAGCTTCTCGGAAATTACGAGAACGCCCCTCGCATCCGTGAAAACACGGAAAAACTTTAGACTGTATAAATCCAATAACCTGATACTAGAATCTGGCTTAAACCAAAGCCGGCTAGTAAAAACTGTCCGAATGTCGTATGTGCGTTTAAACACGTATGCGTCCGAACCTTTGTCGTAAAACCATACGACCTCTATATCTTTTCGCCTGGGTTTGGGAAATCTCTGTGTGGGACTCTAAAGACTCGACTACTACGCTGGCAGTGGGTTTAACCACAGACCGCAAGCGGTACTAGCTGTACGTAACGGTCCCCAGGTAGTTGTCGATAAGAAAGCCGATGAGGTAACCCATCCGAAATCCTACTGAGCCTGTCCGTGACAATATCCGCGCAGTCCAGTCTGTTCATTTAAGAGTATCGCATGTATGGTCTAGGGAGGTGGTGGACGTTAGACCCCTAATAACCGTACAAGTCGTGTCGGTATGGCTCTATCACCATCCGAGAATCTACCGATCAATCTATCAGTAATTCTCAATCAGCCCTAGCCAGGGACTTATGGTAATGACCAACCGATCACCGTACGATATCAACTCTCTATACCGGGAGAGACGAATCCCTAACAGTCGCTCACTGCCTCCACGTGGCTCGGGACTGTGCCCAACTAAAACCTGTTTGCACGACTCCTTTGAATCGTGGTAGGGTAGTAATCAAAGCACAGTGGGAACTCATACGAGACAAATGACGACCTTAAGTCAATGGACTATCTGCACACATGTCACCTGAGAACTGCTATCTGACGTTAGGTATAATACCATCCAGTCAGTTCTCGGCGAGTCCTGTCCGGTGTACTCACACCCAGTGAGCATCTGTATACAATCTTAGGTGCACTCCACCAATGGCTGCGGGACCAGTCCATCGCTCCTCCTCAGGGTCTAGATATGTATACACTAGTCTACTCCGGAGTATCGATGCCCAATCTCGATACTCCTGCGACCAGGGAATCTAAGGATGTGCCTATTGACTATTCAGCTCCCATAAGTATGACTGTCATCACAACGCCGGTAGTCAGGCAAACACCCTATGGGCTTTATCAACATATATATATATAAACACCAAGTAAAATATATCATATGTTAAGACAAAGACAAACCAAATAGCATACTATCATATCAAGCAAGACTGTCATGTACATACATATCCCTAGCATCCTATACAATGAAGGCCTTTAGGGCATATATATTCAACATCTACAACGTTTCGCCCGAACTTAGGAAAGTGTCTATGGGGGACTCTAATGACTCATCAACACACTGGCACTGGGTATAACCACTAACACGTCAGAGGTACAAGCTGTACGTAACGGTTTGCCTATATATTGATTGGAAGGGAAGCTGACGAGCGAACTCATCCATAAACCCTACTGAGCCTAACAGTGACAATATACATACAGTCCGGTCCGTTCGTCTATGAGTATCGCATATCTACCTAGGGGGCTGGTAACGTCAGACCCCCATTAGCGGTATAAGTCGTGTCAGAGAGTAGCCCAGAACACCCTGAGATACTACTGGAGTACCTACCAGTAAATCTCCTGCCTCGGCCGAGGGCTTTGTGTAATGGCTCTCCTAGACACAGCGCGATCTCACCCCCAATACCGGGAGAGACGAATCCCCTGCCGATCCGCTCACTTGCCTCCAATGTGGCTCGGGACTGTACCCAACTAAAACCTGTTTGCACAACTCCTTTGAGCGTGGTAGGGTAGTAATCTAAGCACAGTGGGAACTCACACGAGACAAATGACGACCTCATGTCGATGAACTAACCTGTACACGTCACCAGGGAACTGCTTATTAGTTATGTATATGCCCTAGAGGCCATTGTTGTACATATGATGTATATTATAATGGATGCTTGGATATATATAGAGATGACTTTCTTGCTCGTCATGATAGTATGCTATTTGGTTTCACTTTATCTTAACATGTTGACTTGTACTGGTTTACTGTTTTTCTCTCACATGTTGATAAAGCCCTTAGGATCTGTACTCGACTACTGGGACTATGATGAGATCATACTAGTGGGGCCACGGTAGTCGATGAGTACATCCTATAACTGTTCCTAGTCGAGGGTATATCGAGACAGGGCATCGATACACCAGAGTAGACTAGCGTATACGCATCTTGACCCATATGATGGGCGATGGATGATCCCATATCCATCGGTGTTTGACATCAGAGATGGTGTACGGGTGCTCAGAGGAGACTGGGTACACTGGACGGACTCGCCGAGAACTCCCAGATGGTGATATACCACACGTCAGATGGCAGTTCTCCGGTGACACTGGTACAGGGTAGTCTGTAGACCCGAGATCGTCATAGAGTCTTGTGTGATTCCCACTGTTCTTTGATTTACACCTTACCACGTCCAAGAGGGCGTGCAAAACGGTGGCTTTTGGGTACAGTCCCGAATCACATGGAGGCAATGAGCGATAGGAGGGGATTCGTCTCTCCCGGTATAGGGAGTTGATGTTGTGCTGTGTTCGATTGGCTATAACTGGAAGTCCCTGGCCAGGGCTGATATAGAGATTTACTGGTAAGTGTTACCAGTAGTTTCTCGACCCGTTATGAGCCACACATCGACACGACTTATCGGTTACTGGGGTCTGACGTTTACCACCCCTAGACTTGATATGCGACATATCAGACGAACAGACCGGACTGTACGGGAGTGTTACTGATTGGATTCACAGGAGAACGCACAGGCTAGCTTGTTGATCTTCTGATTGCTCAATACCTGGGTGGCTGTTACGTTTAGCTGACCGCTTGCAGCTTATGGGTGTTTGATATGATCATCACCTGCTACCGGCGTATTGATGATTCTTTAGAGTCCTACACATAGGTTTCTTGGCTCAGGCGAAACGGAGTAGAGGCACATATGTGATATGTGCAGGACCGAGAATAATGTGATATGAGATACCGTATTATATTCTCGCGATATTTAGATATGAACCGGGTCATCGGATCAAGTGTTGATTCGATGAATCGGTACATGATATATTAGTCGGTTATATTCGATATAGCCGGATCGTCGGATCAAGTGTTGATTCGATGATTTAATGTATAATAATATATATGATATATTGTATTACATTATCTAATATTGGCTCGCTTTATTGTAGGGTTCCTTGGCACACTAAAGAAGTTTCACAAGTGATCAAACATGCCCAATTAAAATTTTACATGTGCCGAGAAAACCTAATACGGATCGTTAACTAGATATATAGGCGAAGCAAGCATGTAATCGAATTAAATGCTAAGGGAAAGTGACTACAACCTTTGTAGATCCGGTCCACCACCTCCTAGGCTCCGTGATGAAGTCCCCTCGCTGTCCAAATCATATCTTGGGCTCTAGTATCGGATTCATCGGAAAAAAACGGGCTAGGTCATCGACGACGATGCCGAAGATGATCTACGTCGATGCATCGCTAGATCAAGCTCCAACTTCACCAAGTCAAGAAAACTTGTGAAGGAAACACCCTATACTACTTGGCAAGAGGTAGAGGATAAGAAATAGGATGTGGGTTCACTTTAGAATTGGATTTCTCACTAGTTTTCATCACTTGCCATTGGAGTAGCAAGCTTTCTTCATGAAGGAAGAAGATGAAGAAGAAGAAGAAGAAGATATGATAAGTCTTAATTTAAAAAGGAAAATAAATGAATACTTATCATTTCTTTAACCATGGTTTAGTGTAGAGATTTTACTAAGGTTAGATGAGTGGTTAGGGTCAAAGAAGAGACAAGAATGGTGACTTTGTCAAGGTTTCAAGAAGCATCAACTAAAAACAAAACAAGTCCACCATTTATCTTTCTCTTTATCATTTTCTTTTTCCAAAATAAACAAAAAGAATAGATAAATGAATAAGTAAATAAAATGATACCCTAACCACTAACTAACCATGGTTTAATACTTTACACAAAACCAAGCTAGAATGTATCATCAAACATGATACAATCATATGCACAAAAATATATCACATATACAATGTGCAATACAAGTGAGTAAATCCATTTAAAGTGAACCAATACTAGTTAATGCAAAGTAATATATCAAATATATAATTATACATTAAATCATTAAATCAACACTTGATTCAATGATCCGGTCATATCACATATAACCGGCTAGTATCCAATGTATCGGCTTATCGAATCAATCCTTGATTCGATAACTAGGTTATATCGCATACAACCTAATCGATACATTCATCGCGAGAATGGAATACGGTATCACATACATACATTATTCTCGGTCCCGCACATATCTCATATGCGCTCCTATTTCGTTTCGCTTGAGCCAGGAAACCTTTGTGTAGGACTCTAAAGACTCGTCAATACGCTGGCAGCAGATGATGATCATATCAAACACCCACAAGCCGCAAGCGGTCTGCTAAACGTAACGGCCACCCGGGTATTGAGCGATCAGAAGATCGACGAGCAAGCCCGCTCACACTCCTGTGAATCCAACCAGTAACACTTACCGTACAGTCCGGTCTGTTCGTCTGATATGTCGCATATCTCGCCTAGGGGTGGTAAACGTCAGACCCCAGTAGCTCGATAAGTCATGCCGACTTGAGGTCCATAACATTCGTGAAACTACTGATAACTCTTACCAGTATATCACTACAACTCTGGCCAGGGATTTCCTGTTATGGCCAGTCGAGCATAGCACAACATCAACCCCCAATACCGGGAGAGACGAATCCCCTCCTATCGCTCATTGCCTCCATGTGAATCGGGACTGTACCCAAAAACCACCTGTTTGCACAACTCAGTAGAGCCGTGGTAGGGTGGAAATCAAAGCACAGTGGGAGACACACAAGACTCTATGACGATCTCGGGTCAACAGACTAAGCTGTACCAGTGTCACCAGAGAACTGCCATCTGACGTGAGGTATAATACCATCTGGGAGTTCTCGGCGAGTCCGTTCAGTATACCCAGTCTCCACTGAGCACCCGCATACCATCTTCGATGTCAAACACCAATGGATATGGGATCATCCATCGCCCATCGCATGGGTCGAGAAGATATGTGCTAGTCTACTCTGGAATATCGATGCCCCGTCTCGATATTCCCTCGACTAGGAACATTTCGAGGATGTACTCATGGACTACCCAGGCCCCACTAGTATGATCTACATCATAGTCCTGGAAGTCGAATCTGTTCCCCTCCGAAAGACGGCGACGACGTGAAGACGTCTTGCCTGAAGTTCGGGGCAGATGCTATTTGGTTTTATCCGTCTATCTCTCCGAAGATGCCGAGTTGATTTACGGCACCGTATATCGGAGGTTTAGACGGATGCGGCCGATGTAGCAGACTTCGTCAGATTCCCCCTCAGGGTGAGGGGTTTTTGATTGTGGGGACGCTCTTCCCTGCAGGCGCAAGCCCCTGCAGTTAATTACGCTACCGCATCGCGGTAACAACTTTCTCCTTCTCCAGAATTTCACTTCGTGTCGTGTGTGTTTGTTTTGTTTGTGGTTGCCCGTGGATTGTGTTCGGAGACTGAGTAATATCGTCACCCGTAGGACGTGGATTAGTCCAAATCCGTATTTGCTTAGATTTGGGTTTGGTGTTTTTAGTTTAAGGATGCATTAGTCGCGTTGCGACTAAGATCAACTTAAACGTTCATCAAGGATACGCTAGTCCTGTTTTGGACTAAGATCGACTTGACGTAGTGATTGATTTAATTATCCGGCCGTCGGGACTCGTCACCTCTCTGACGTCGTTGAGGGATTACAACGACATACGTCTGAGGAGTTCCGAGATGTACCCTTGAACCAAAGTTGGTTTGGGATTTTATTGTTTATTTAGATGTCTAAGGACACATTAACCGTATTTGGGGTTAAGATCAACTTAGACGGGACCGTTTAGATCCGACAAAAGAGCGTTTGGGCCCTATCGTATCAGTTTAGGTACGTAACGGTCCATATTCCAGTTTAGGGACATGGTGGTCCATTATTAGTTTAGGGACGTTTCGGTCCGTCGCCAGTTTAGGGACATAGTGGTCCGTCATTAGTTTAGGGACGTTTCGGTCCGCTTTTAGTTTAGGGACGTTTCGGTCCGATTTTAGTTTAGGGACGTTTCGGTCCGTCGCCAGTTTAGGGACGTAGTGGTCCGTCATTAGTTTAGGGACGTTTCGGTCCGTCGCCAGTTTAAGGACGTAGTGGTCCGTCATTAGTTTAGGGACGTTTCGGTCCGTCGCCAGTTTAGGGACGTAGTGGTCCGTCATTAGTTTAGGGACGTTTCGGTCCGCTTTTAGTTTAGGGACGTTTCGGTCCGATTTTAGTTGAGGGACGTTTCAGTCCGTCGCCAGTTTAGGGACGTAGTGGTCCGTCATTAGTTTAGGGACGTTTCGGTCCGATTTTAGTTTAGGGACGTTTCGGTTCGTCGCCAGTTTAGGGACGTAGTGGTCCGTCATTAGTTTAGGGACGTTTCGGTCCGCTTTTAGATAAGTGGTCGTTGGGACCCGTCGCCTCTTTGACGTCGTTGAGGAATTACAACGACAGGTGTCAAAGGAGTTCGGAGATGTACCCTCGGACCGGTCGTGACTTGGTTTATGAGAGGCATTTAATTTAAGGACTTACAGCCAGGATTGGGTTAAGTCCAATTTTTATTTTAGGCTCTGCCCGATTAAAAGAATCAACCTAAACAGGGCTCTGCCCCTTCATTATTTTGCAATCTGATTTGTGCCAGGCCCTTTTAAATAATGAGTTACAAAAAAAACTCAGGAATTTTCTGAACAGGGCTTTGCCCTTTTATTATTCTGCAATTGGGCCAGGCCCCTTTAAATAATGAGTTGCAGAAACTCAATAATTTTTTGAGTTGGGCCAGCCCCTTTTGAATGATGAGTTGCACTTGTGCAGAAATTCAAGAATTTTCTTGATTTGAGAACAAAATGTGCATAGCACTCTTGATCTAAATTTAGATCAAAGGAAAACAAGTTCTTCTTGTTTTCCTTGATTTTACAGAACCAAGGGTTCATATCAAGTGCAAGGCACTATTTATTATTCTTTGATTTTTTAGAACCAGGGGTTCATATCAAGTGCAAGGCACTATTTATTATTCTTTGATTTTTTAGAACCAGGGGTTCATATCAAGTGCAAGGCACTATTTCTTTTTTTTATTATTATTAAATTTTTAATATTCTTTTCTTCAGAAATTTTTACCTTCTCTTTTTTTTTGTTCTTGATCAATCTTCAAGAATTCTTTCTTTTCAGAAGTTTATCCTTCTCTTGATGATTCTCTTTTTTTTTTTTGAATGAGGTCTGGGCTCTTATTTATAGTACTCACAAATTTGTTAAATTTGTTACCAAGATCTTTCCTGAATAATTTTGGGAATTTTCCCACCATTGGATCTCTGATCCAAGGGTCCCTGTTTTACAGAAGAACAGAAAAGATTTACTTAAATCTTCATTCAGTTGCTGCGCAACTCACCAGCGCGTGACACGTGTCGCGCTGCCATGCATTTGCGCAGTTTAAGTCTTAATTTTGTTTTCTGAAGAGCCTTGCTCTGATGGGACGCACTGTCTCGGGCGTTACGCTGCCGAATCACCTTCTGCCATGTAGCAAATTGCGCGCTGCGCACGGAAACCGAAGCGTTGCTTCGAATTTTGAATTTTCAAAATTCAGTAGAGCCTTGCTCTGATTGGGGGAAACAGATGCCCCCCCACCGTTGCGCTCACGTGGCGCGCGCGTGAGTGCAACGGTGGCAAGATCCTGACCGTCGGATTGACGGGTCAAGTGAACAGGCGCAGACGCCTATAAATAGGACCCTTGGTCCTTGGTAATTTTTTTACCATTCTCAAGAAATTAAATTTCAGAGCCTTGCTCTTACTTGAGAACTTCCAGAACCTTGCTCTTGCGATTCCTTAAGAACTTCCAAGTTCTATCCTTAGAACCATTCTAGGTAAATTAAATTAATTTAATTTAAATCAAACTTAATTAACAGAGCCTTGCTCTTATAGATCTTTGATCTAAAGGAAACCCCTTTGGGGTTTCTTCAACAGAGCCTTGCTCTTATAGATCTTTGATCTAAAGGAAACCCCTTTGGGGTTTCTATTCACAGAGCCTTGCTCTCAAAAATTTGCAGAGACTCTGTTCTTAGGTTTTAACCCATGAACAGAGCCCTGCTCACAGATCAACTAGAAAACTTTTTAAAAGTTTCCATGGATCTTTAAGACCCCAAAATTTTAATTCTTAGGAGTTGTGAATTTTTATTACTGCTACAGAGTTAGGCTCTTTTTTAAGAAGTTTTATTCTTTTGAAACAGGAGTTTGACAAATGTCACTCTGTGACAGAGCTTTGCTCTGAAAAGAGGAGATCTTCTCCTTGTCTCTAGGGGTCCCCCCCATGAGGATATTCTCTTGGGAGTTCTTTTTATTGACTGATAGTCTCATCCAATGGTGGGATTGTCTCATCAAATGATGCGCCGTCATCTTGATTTTGTGGGTCCCCTACCCACTGCATCACAGTGTGGAGCAAGATTTTTATTTACTATTATTATTTTTATCATTATTTTTTTTTTTAATGTTTAAGCGCCAGGCCACTAATGATATATATATATTTTATGCAGGAAAGATGTCTGACGACTTGTCTTTTCCCTTCGTTCGCTCAGAAGGAGGGTTCCCACATGCACCAGTGGACCGGGTAGTGTTCGCCTTGATTAAAGATCACGATCCTGAGTGCAAGAGACTTCACCTATGGGGAAGGTGGTACAGCCAGATTATCCAAGGCCGCCGCAGTTTTAGTTCCGCCTCGCCTTCCGAACCCATAGTTACGATCCCCTATGCGGACAAACCCCCGGTGGAGTATGCCGTGGAGGTAAAAAATTGGAATTCAGACGACCTTCTCCAGCCTGCAATCAGCGCTATTCCGGTACAGCCGCCGCCGGCCATAGATATCTTGGGAAGGCGAATCTGTCAGGGTGAAGCACGCCCTTGGGGACAGGCTTACAATATTGGATTGAATCCGCGACCGCTTGCTGGAAACCTGTCATGGGCCCGATACATTTTAGCGGCGAAAAGAGCTCACCTGACGAAGATAGGTTTATATTCCGCCGTCTACGTCTCGCTTTTCGAGTATCCTACTCCTCCAACGTGGTGGACAAAGGCCTTCATCGAACAATGGAATATCCCCACGCATACTTTCCTGGCAGCGGATAGGGAAGTTTCAATTTCTCTAGAGGAATTCGTTGAGCTTTCAGGTTTACCGGCGAGGGGGGAGCACTACGAAGAGCTGCTTCCTCCTGATGAGTACGTCTTTGCCACCAAGCAAGTGGTACTCGACTTGACTCCGGAAAATGCCATCCAGCATCAGCATCCGGGCCTGGTGAAGGTGTTGGAGATTTACGAGGAGCTTCATTTGGAATTGGGCGACCGAGGAGTTAGTTTTGCGGACTTCATTGCTCGTTTTATTCGCCCGGAATTTTTATCAGAGCAAGGTGAGAAGTTCGCCCAACTTGCTGATCCTTTTGGTTTCGGCCTGGACCGCCGACCTTCATCGGAAATTGATCAGCGAAGTTTTTACCTTCCCGGCACTGCTAGCGTCCCTTTCTCAGAGATCGCCGTTCCTGGCATGGATGAGGAGACCTTCTTCATCGGGTTCTTAGGTCTGTGGCTGTGCAGCTTCGCGCTTCCCATGCACCCACGCCTCATGAGGTCTTCTGTCTTTTACCCGGCGCATCAAATGGTGGCCGGTCTGCAGTTATCAGTGGGGATCGCCGGGTTGGCTTACCTCTACAATGGACTTAGCGTAGCGGCGGACGCTAATGAACCTGGTGTACAGCCTGCTAACTTCCCGATGCACTATTTCACTTCTTGGATGGAGCTGCATGTTCGAGGAGTGTTTGGTGCCCACAAGACTCCTCCATTCTTTGAGAGATTCACACTCCCAAGAATCATGCGATTGGTCGGGGCTTCCATCGTGTTTGCACCTCCGCGGGAGTCTAGGGGACTGCTTCTGCGTTCGCATCTAGTCGGGGCGAAGACCTCTTTTGTGGATAAGGTCATCACCATGGGTTCCGAGACCACTAAGTCGGTGGTGCCGCTGCGTGATGACTTTAAGGGCGGTGTCTCCGTGTTGAAGGCTCGGGAAATCCTCCATCTTTATTCCATTCGGCCGGGCTATTTGGTATTTAGGCAGAATGACACGGCCCTCTTCATGAGGTATAACCCGCATCGATTTGCCCGGCAATCGAGTTATAACCAAGGAGTCCCGTTGGAAGCCTTCTTGAGAACACCTGCAGTCGGTCCAGAGGGAGTACGGAATGCGATGCATCACTTCATCCGGCTCAATACAAGCTCCTACTTTTTTATCAGTGAGCCCAGCTGTACCCCTAAGATACTCAATTCGTATGTGGCCTGGTACGCGCACGCGATGGGCCCCATCATCTTGATGGAGAAACGTCTATTGGTCGATCGTAGGGCTGCGCCTCCCGGCGGCAATCGCAAGGCTCCATTGCAGCCCAGGGTTCAGGTTATCCCTCCGACGAAAGAGGCCGGAGCTGATCGACCACGGGTGTTGGCCCCTCCGCGTGGACTGCCACTGCCTACTACGGTGGATGCCCCAACGGCGCCCCGTGCTCCGACAAAGACGGTTAAAGCGGCATCGCCGGAGTCGGGTGCAGGAGCGGACATCGGGACTCGCCGCCCGAAAGTGACTGCCAAAACTGGCAAGCGCAAAGCTGCTCCCAGTGGGTCCAAGGCTGGCGGGCAAAAGAAGAAGAAGTCCACTTTATCCCTCGACGCGATTCTTAACTTAGAGTCCGCTGCTCATCCTGCCGAGACTATATGTGAGTACGGCAGCAACGAGGGTTTCGTGGTGGACCCTGAGGACACCAACCTAGCCGCCGCCATTGCAGCTTCGGAGCGATCGGCGAGGCTCGAAGCAATGTTAAGCAGACTCGCTGAGTCAGGTAACCCTCAGCCTGCTTATTTGTCATTTCATCCCACTTTTGTTATTATCTTTAGCTAATATTTGCCTCATTTTCAACAGGTGTATCCACTGAAGAGGCCATTGCTGCCTCTCTGAAGACCTTCCAGGAGGAGGAGAAGAAGCGTACCCTAGCGAGCGTCGGTATGTTTTATCCCTTTCTCTTCTATACGGAAAGTTCGTTATCTTTTTATGATAGTCGACCTGACCTTCTCTTGTTTCTTTACAGGGGTTGTATTAATCGGCGCAAGGACCCTTCCCAAGCCCGTCATCGAAGTCCCAACTCCGTCGAAGCTGCCGCAAGAGCCTCGGCTTGATGCAACAATGAGGGATGCTCTGAAAAATCTGGAGGCATCCCTCTACACGGATGAGGAGGCTTCGCTCAAGGAAGCTCTGATGGCATCTGTCTCATCGGCTCAAGAGGAGCGGAAGCGGTCCAGACGCGAAGCTAAGGCGCGCAGAGCTGCTCTGGCCGCAGGAGCGAGCCCTAGCACTGTTCCTCACGCTAGTACTCCTTCTGAAGAGCCCCCTGTGGCCCTGTCTACCGCTCGTCGGCAAGTTGCGCGCGCGGTTCGGAACGCCAATGATAAATCCGCTTCAGGTAGTACTCCTTTCAGAGCCTTGTTGTATGACTTGTAAAACTATTGGCTTATACATATCTCATCTTGCAGGGTTGAGTCCAATTGAGGGGGAGGCGGAGACGACCGTCGAACCCGAGGGAGCGGAAGAAGCGGTACTCGCCGAACCCGAACCGACAGTGGACAACTTTGTCGAGGCCATGGGGCCTGGAGCCGAGATTGAGGAACCTACCGCGGAGAAAGTCATTGATGCCGTACCCGAAGTGGCGGCAGATGAGATGATTGTCTCGACCGAGCCGAAGGCGGTAGAGGGCGAGGTACTTAAGGCTGGGGACCTCGTGGTGCCGATGGACGGGGCAGCTGTAATCGCTGATCCTGAGGGAGCAGCAGGTGAGGCGGCCATGATTCCTGAGGACGAGCTAGGCGCTCCTTCTCAGGAATCTGGCAATGTTCCTATCTTGGCCCTCCCTGTCTATGGTTCCCCGCCGCCTGCAGAGCTTGAGAGCATAACAACGGTTCCCCTTGAGTCGGGTGATGAAGCTACAGGCGGTGGTCTTCCGTCAGTGGAGGAAGGGACTGCCTCAGTTTCTGCTGGCAGCTCGTCAGGTAAAATTTTTTTTGTCACCAGCGTTTCCCCCTTTTTTTTTGTATATCTTGTGATCTCTTCTAACAAGCTTGTTCTTGCAGGTGCGGCCAGTACCGATGCTCCATTGCTCGAGGGGGCACCGTCAACTACTGCTTTGGCAGTAGTCACCTCCCCGTCTTCCCTTGTACCGTCACGGATGTTGGAAGGTATGGGTTCACGACTCATGCATTAATCTTTCAAAAATGTGGCTTTTGTACTAACGTTACACTATTGTGCCTTTGCAGGAGTGCTTTTTGATCACCTATATCAAGTGTTGCTCCCGCACTTCTCTTTCCCATCCGAACTCGCTTCTCCCTCTAGTGGCGCCGGTAATATCTTTGTTTACCCCTTTTTTTCTAGCAATGGGACGATTTCTAACTTTTCCTTTTCTTTATTGCAGTGCCACAAATCGAAGGAGGGGATGCAAGCCCTGTCGCGCTACCGGCCCTCCCGGCTTTGCCGTCCGCCGTACCTGGTATGGTAAATTTCCTTTTGGTAATCCTTCAACATCTTTTGAACCATCGTTTAAACCTGTTTTGTTTTGCAGCTATTGTTCCGGCTCCGGTCCCCTTCGGGGCTCGCGTCCTTTTACCGGCAGGCCCCTTTTTGAGACGTCCGTCTTCAAAGGGTGCGGTGATGAGTCTAGGCATGCTGAGCGGGTATATCGACGAGCTCAGCATGGACGCTCTCCCTTCCGCTGCAGATTTCGCTGTGGATGTTAACCCCATGTTAGCGGCGCTCGTAACTTTTCACAGCGAAGGCGTCGTTGAATCTTGGGTTAATCACTGCAGGGAGATTGAGGCTTGCTTGTACCGGCTGGAGTTGACGCGCCCTGCTCCCGAAGTTTTAGCTCTGAGCGCCCAACGCACAACTTGGCTCGAGCAAAGCACTTCGCACTCCCGCCACTTGGAGCAAGAAGCAGCTCGGAGACTAAGGGAATGCCAAAAGACCTCAAACGAAATGGCCCATCTGCGCGCTGAGGTTGAGGCAAATGCTGCCCAAGTGAAGACTATCTTTGAGGGTCTCTTGGAGCGCATCTCCCATGGGCTAAATTTAAAGAGGAAGCTTGACGTGGCTGAGCGCTATATCCCAAGTCGGGAGGCTGCTTATCAGGGCGTGAGGGAGCAGCTTGCACTGGTCTTGCGGCAACGAGCCCAAGTGGAGGCAGAGTTGACGGCGGTAGCCGAGCAGGAGAAGGCGTGGAAGGAGATATGCGAGCGATTGCTACATCTGTGCAAGACGCTCCCTTCCCAGTAGCTGCCATTGTATCAATATACTTGTAATTTTCTTTTTTGAATAAGATGTATACATTCTTTATTCTTTTATACGATTCGCCATGTACTTGATTGAGTTAATAAATAAAGATACACATTTTTTTTTTGCGATGTCTTGTATCATTTCTTTGCTTTCTCCCTTCTCTTATTATCAGCATGCTGTCTTGATAAACATGATTGACAGGTAACAGAGTAAGCATTTTGGTTTCTTCAAGATATAACGATGGCTTAGGCCGCAGGTTCGGATCTGCTGCCTAAGACTTTTCAACTCTATGAGCCGTGAGGGTCTCATAGAGACTTTTCTCCCTACGGATCGAGAGGATCTCGTAAGTGGATTTTCTCCTTAGGAATCGTGAGGATTCCCAAGTGTAGTTTTCTCTCATAGGTCGAAAGGATCTTATGAGAGAATTTCTCCTTCTTACGAGTCGAGAGGGCTCGTGAGCGGTTGTTTCCCTCTTTGTCGAGAATCGACTTCAGAGAGTGAAACCCGTGAATAGTATGCAAGAGACCATTTAGGATTGACTTGCAGGATCCCATTGCCCTTCTTACGAGTCGAGAGGGCTCGTAAGCGGTTGTTTCCCTCTTTGTCGAGAATCGACTTCAGAGAGTGAGACCCGTGAATAGTATGCAAGAGACCATTTAGGATTGACTTGCAGGGTCCCATTGTTCAGGAAGCAAGTTTTTGAATCCTTACTGTCCGAGATGTGAGTCAGAAAAGCTCTCGTCACGGAGTGTTTGTATCCGTGAGTTGAGAAGTTTTGCGAGGGATTATTTGTTTCCCAAGCGCCAAGGATTATTTGTGTCCTTGGGGTTTGAAACGAGTCGATGGTTCCCACGGAGGCGCTGGTGGCTCTGCGAGTCGACGCGGATCAGAAGGCTCTCGTCAAGGAGTGTTTGTATCCGTGAGTCGAGGAATTTGCTGGGATTATTTGTTTCCCAAGCGCCAAGGATTATTTGTGTCCTTGGGGTTTGAAACGAGTCGATGGTTCCCACGGAGGCGCTGGTGGCTCTGCGAGTCGACGCGGATCAGGAGGCTCTCGTCAAGGAGTGTTTGTATCCGTGAGTTGAGAAGTTTTGCGAGGGATTATTTGTTTCCCAAGCGCCAAGGATTATTTGTGTCCCTGGGGTTTGAAACGAGTCGATGGTTCCCACAAGGGCGCTGGTGGCTCTGCGAGTCGACGCGGATCAGGAGGCTCTCGTCAAGGAGTGTTTGTATCCGTGAGTTGAGAAGTTTTGCGAGGGATTATTTGTTTCCCAAGCGCCAAGGATTATTTGTGTCCCTGGGGTTTGAAACGAGTCGATGGCTCCCACAAGGGCGCTGGTGGCTCTGCGGGTCGACGCGGATCAGGAAGCTCTCGTCAAGGAGTGTTTGTATCCGTGAGTCGAGGAATTTGCTGGCTTCTTCGGTTGAAATGAACCGTTGAGGTTTGGCTTCGTCATTCGACGGAATCCGCTGGGGAAGTATGGTTTCCTCTTTGTTTGCGCCCTTGGATTGTATACAGGGATCGATGTGATCTTAACTGTAGGGCCGAAGTTTCATCATTTCTTATTTTTGTTTTATTTTATTTCCGCGATGCTCTATCATTTCAGCTTTTATATCGCGAAGGTCGCGATTGCCCAATCATTTCGGCTATTTTTCGCGGTGCCCAATCATTTCGGCTTTTTTATTTTATCTTTACTCGTTGCTTTTTATTACGAGTTGCCCGATCATTTCGGCTATTTTGCATGCATACATTTTACTTGCTGCTTTTTATTGCAAGTTGCCTTATCATTTCGGCTATTTTGTATGCATGAGCGGCCTACTGGCTTTCGCCATAAACCTGAAATTGGACACCGATTTCGGCATCAGCACCGCTGCAACTGGAATATTGCCAGGAGCGAATCATCATTTGCCTCCGTTATTGTCGAATAAAGGGGGCTTAGCGATCAGGGTTAGGGACCTGTCGACTAAGGCTTTCGATTTCATGAGCCGTAAGGGTCTCATAAAGGTATTTCTCCCTACAAGTCGTGAGGATCTTGTAGGTGTATTTTCTCCTTAGGAACTGTGAGGGTTCCTAAGTGTTTTGTTCTTCTGTAAGTCGTAAGGATCCTACAGGAGGGTTTTCTCCTCATAAATCGAGGGGATTTATAAGGGTTGTTTACCATGCGAACGTATTCCCAGTTATGGATGAAATTTGGCGAGGGAAATGTTTATTCGCGCCCGTGGATTGTATACAAGGGTCAATATTGAGCCACTTGTAGGGCAATATTGGAAGTTTGTGGGGGCTTGCTTAAGCACAGGTTTAGGTTTCTGTAACTTAAGACTTTCAAATCTCATGAGCCGTGAGGGTCCCATACGAGAGTTCTCCTTACGAGTCGTGAGGATCTCGCAAGTGTATTTTCTCCTTAGGAATCATGGGGATTCCTAAGTGTGTTGTTCCCTTATGAGTCGTAAGGATCTCACGCGGGTGGTTTCTCCTTACAGGGTCGAGAGGACTCTGTAAGGGTTTTTTAACGAAGTTGCGCCCTTTCGGGTTTTCACAAACATTCGTCGGTAGTCCTGCTGTTTTTACTCACGGAGCCCTTTCGGGTTTTCATCCGTGCCCATTTTGCTTATGGACATACCGTTTTTATTTATTATATATATATGTATATATATATATATATATATATATATATTTTTTAAGAGGTCGCGCCCTTTCGGGTTCTCACGAACACTCGCCGGTAGTCCTGCTGTTTTTACTCATGGAGCCCTTTCGGGTTTTCATCCGTGCCCTTTTTTTGCTTATGGACATACCGTTTTTTTTTATTTTTATTTTATTTTTATATGTTTTTTTTTGTTTTTTTTTGTTTTTATCTCGTCAGCCTAAAGATGCTGCGGTAGTAGTTTAAAGACGTTTCGGTCTGCTATTAGTTTAAGGACATTTCGGTCCGCCGTTGAGAGGGCTGGTTACTGCTTATAAAGCCTGAGCTTAGGAAGATAGCGAGCGGACATAGTCGTCGTCATCTATCATTGACCTAAGCTAAGGCTCGTTAAGCGTAGTATTTCTTTAGGAAGCGACCGTTTATTGGCCTGAAAGGCCTTTCACCGTGCATGTCCATGAGTAGATAGGCCCCGCCCTGGTAGACCTTATCAATGATGTACGGTCCTTCATAGTTTGGCTCAAACTTTCCCCGCTTGGCGCGATTGGGGATCATGGGCCTTTTGACGACTAGCACGAGTTCGCCTTGGTGGAATGTCCTCGGTCGGGTCAATCTTTCGTATGAGCGCGTCATCTTCGCTTTATAAGCTTCCAGATTTTGCTGTACCAGAAGCCGGGTTTCGTCAAGGGCGTCAAGCTCTTCAAACCGAAGGTGAGCATTTTCTTCGTCCGTCAACTCGTAATGGACTGCCACTCGTAGAGAGGGTAATTCTATCTCGAGGGGGAGTACTGCCTCCGTCCCAAATACCAACGCGTATGGCGTTGTGTTTGTGGCCGTTTTAAATGTAGTTCGATACGCCCAAAGAGCCTCTTGCAATCTTTCGTGCCAATCTCTCTTATTTCGTGACACTGTTTTCTTCATGATCTTCGTCAAGGTCTTGTTGAAGGCCTCAGCTAGACCGTTAGCTCGCGGGTTATAAACTGAGGAATATCTCCAGTCTATATTGTGCTGCTGTGCGAAGCGGCTAATCTTATGACTTCGGTAGGCTGGCCCATTGTCAGAGATGATCCTTCTTGGGGTTCCAAACCGGTATATGACATGCGTTTTGAAGAAATGGAGGATGTTCTCCGTTTTTACTTCCCTCAACGGTACCGCCTCTGCCCATTTGGAGAAGTAATCAGTCGTCGCCAATATGAAACGATGTCCCTTTGACGATGCTGGTTCGATGGGACCGACTATGTCAGTTCCCCACATTTCAAATGGCCAACTAGCCACTGTTGGATGCAGTGGATTGGGATGCTGATGGATGAAGTCTCCATGAATTTGGCATGAATGACATTGCCTCGCGTATTCTAGGCAATCCTGCATCATCGTGGGCCAGTAGTAGCCCATCCGCTTTATCTTCAACTTCATCTTAGGGCCTGCTTGGTGGGAACCGCAGAGTCCGTCGTGAACTTCTTGGACGACCCTTCTCGCTTCGCCAGGTCCTAAGCATCTCAACCACAGAGAATCGAATGACCTTTTGTACAGAGTATCATTGACGAAGGCGAAAGACAGAGCTCGTTTCATGAGCTGATGTCTTGCGGACGCATCTTCGGGCATTCGGTGGGACTTGAAGTAGTCTATAAAGACTTCCCTCCAATCCTCAACCTTCTCATGGTCTTTTATTTGTAAGGTCGACTGCTCAGTCGTTCCTTTTTCTTCGGACGATTCCGGAGATATTTCTGTTGGGGCGAGCACTCGACGGCTTTGTACTACGATTCTAACATCGTCGAGGTTCTCGTCAGCCAGTTCTTTAGCAAGTTTGGCTAGTGCGTCTGCTTTGCTGTTTTCCGCGCGCGGTATGCTTTCCAACGTGTAGGAGGGAATTTGGGTTAGCAGTTGTTGCACTTTTTCACCGTATTTTACCAATTCCGGTTTACATGTTTGGTAATCGCCGTTCACTTGACTGACGACCAGTTGGGAGTCCCCGTATATGAGGAGGCTCTCAATTCCCATATCGATGGCGATCTCGAGGCCTGCTATCAAAGCTTCATATTCGGCTTCATTATTCGTTCTCGGCTCCGTTAAGGAGAAGGCGAAGCGCATTATTCCTCCTTGGGGAGTCACAAAGATGAGTCCCACCCCCGATTTGATCGTTGGCATACTTTGTTTGTGCTTTTTCATAGAGGACGCTCCATCGAAGTAAAGCTCCTAACGGGTATCACCACTGTCGATTGCGTCAAATGCATGTCTGTCTGGCAAATCGCAGTTTAAAGGAGAGTCGGCAGGTATGGGATGCTCAGCAAGGAAGTCAGCGATGGCCTGGCCTTTTACTGCCTTGAGAGGTTGATATGTTATGGAAAATTCCATCAAGAGCAGGGCCCATTTAGCGAGTCGTCCTGTCAATATGGCTTTTGACATTAAATATTTGAGAGGGTCCACTTTTGAAATCAGACGGACCTCGTGGGCCAACGCGTAGTGCCTAAGCTTTGTTATTGCGAAGATCAATGCCAGGCAGTGTTTTTCAATGGGAGAATAGTTGCTTTCTGCCCCCAGCAGCACTCGACTTAAGTAGTAGAGCGCCCTTTCTTTCCCTTGATCGTTCTCTTGTGCCCATAATGCGCCTAAGGAACCTTCGAGGGCGGTTGTATAAAGAATAAGAGGCTTCCCCTTAACCGGAGCAGCCAACACCGGCGGGTTCTGCAGGTATTGCTTGATCTCATCCAGTGCGCCTTGGCATTTTTGATCCCAAACGAATGGGGTTCCCTTCTTCATCAGGTGACTATAAGGGCGGCACTTTCCTGAAAGGTTGGCTATAAATCGCCGTATGTATGCGAGTTTCCCTTGGAGAGACCGCAACTGTTTGAGAGTCCTCGGCGGAGGCATTTCCATGATCGCTTTGATCTTTGACGGATCTATTTCAATACCTCGGTGTCGAACGACGAATCCTAGGAATTTGCCCGAGGAAACCCCGAACGCACATTTAAGAGGATTCATCTTCAAGTTGTATTGCCGAAGGCGTTGAAACACGATCTTCAAATGCTCGAGATGTTCCTCGTATGATTTGCTTTTAACCACGAGATCGTCGATATAGCATTCAACGATTTCGTGTATAAGGTCGTCGAAGATCTTCGTCATGGCCCTCTGATAAGTAGCACCAGCGTTCTTCAAACCGAAGGGCATCACCTTATAACAAAATATCCCGAGAGGGGTCCTGAAAGCTGTGTGTTTCTGATCTTCAGGATGCATTTTTATTTGATTATACCCCGACGAGCCGTCCATGAAGGAGAAAACCTCATGAGTGGATGTATTGTCTATCATAAGTTCAGTAACTGGCACTGGGAAATCATCTTTTGGGCAGGCTTTATTAAGATCCCGAAAGTCTACGCATATGCGCACTGTCCCATTTTTCTTCATCACTGGGACGATGTTAGCGATCCATTCAGGGTATTGAACTTCCTGGATGAAGCCAGGTCTATCAGCTTTTTGACTTCGGCGTTGATGCTCATCTCAAGCTCGAGTCGCATTCTTCTTGGCGCCTGTTTGACTGGCTTGATGTCCGGGGATATTGCCAATTTGTGTACAGCAATTTCTGGATCTAGTCCCGGCATTTCGGAATAGTTCCACGCGAAGCAATCTTTGTGCTGTAGAAGCACATCCTTCAACGCGGCCATCCTTTCTTCAGATAGCAGCTTGCTGATGAATGTCGGTCGCGGGTCATTTGCCGTCCCCAACTCGATTTTCTTGAGGTTATCTGCAGTAGTGTGGATTCCATCCTCCAGTTCTTTCGGAGCTGGGGGAAATTCTGAGATTACCTCATCGCGGTCGTTTTCAAAGCACCAAGGGAGGTTGTTCATGTCCTCGGACCCTTCTTTTAATGTTGTTATCACATGACAGGTGCGAGTTTTCTGCCAATCCCAATGCGGGGTTGGTTTTATTCTTGTGTTTTTGGGTTCGTGCTTTTGCGGCGGCGCTACCTTCCAACTGTCAGACAATGCGAATTTGCCAAGCTGATATTGGTCCTCAACCCAATTCTTAAAGGTGAAACAATCTTCAAGCGGATGCCCTACTACTCGATGGTAAGAGCAATAATTTGGGTTGGAGACTTCGCCTGCTTGCTCAGGGTGTTTAGACTCTGGCAGAGTAAGCATTTGATGTTTTAGAGCAAGATCAAGTATTTTCCTTGTTTTGTTCCGAGGAAACGAGTATGCTCGACCCATTTTCTTCATAAGGGCTAGGTCAATAACGCTCGCCTCTCGTATGCGTGGCTTCTTAGCTCTGTCTTGTGGTTGTCGAGCACCTTTTCGGCCCCTCGACTTGTTTTCGCTTTCGCGTCGAACCCTTTTTGTAGCAGGCTGACGTGGGGTAACATCTCCGTTCTTTACTGCCTGTCGAAGGAGACGCTGTGTCTTGGCTTTCTCATAGATTGCCATTTCACGATCGTGATCATCTCGGGCTTTTTGACTCGCATCCTTTATAAGTTTGCTCATCTGGTCTTCAGACGATGGACCGGGAGGTCTTGCATCAGGAACTCTTGCCGATTCAGGATTAGCGTCTTCCCATTGAGCGTCCGCTTCTTCATCAAAGTCATACATGGCATAACAGCTGTTTATTAACTCCCGTTTCTTTGGCCGGATGTACCCGAGCCCTTTTGTTTCCGTTCTCCCGTTAGGCAGTTTGCATTGAGTTCCGGGAACGTTCCAGACCTTGTCATAGAATTTGGCTTTTCTGATGGTCTGTGTGAAGGACATCCCTTGGCGTTTCAGCAGTTTCTTCAAACCTTCGGTATAATATCTGGGAAGACGGATAGGCTGAAGCCTGTCGAGCGTGAGATCCGCGCCATGCCAAATTTCTTTTTCCACCTTGTTTTCTTCAGAACGGTAGAATAGGATTGCCTTCTCGCCTTTTCTTCCGGGAGGGATATAGAATGTCTGCAGTTCTTCTACGCTGTTGGTGTCGAGTGCATCCAGTTCTTTGTAATGTTCAAGCGGCACCATGGTTACCTGCAGACTTCGCTCTTCATCAGTGGAAATCTGTATTGAGGGCCGAGCGGGGAATACAGCATGAACTTCATCCTCTGAGTCACTACCGAAGATCAATGGCGGAACAGATGGTCCTGGCCTGGTGGACTGGGACGGACCTGAATAAATTATATCCTCCTCCTCCTCGGTGTCACTGCCGAAGACAGGGATGGTTGCGTTAGTTTTGTTCTCCGGTTTGTGACACCTTTCCGTGTCTTCGAAACTCGGTAGGAAGTATTTGGCATCTTCATACTTGCGAACTTCGTTCACGGAAAATGGATTCAACTCTCCTGCCACTGTGTACTCGAGGCCGTCCCTAGAATACTTCATGCACTGATGCTGTGTAGAAGGGATGATATTGTATTCGTGTAGCCATGGTCGGCCGAGCAGAGCATTGTAGCACGTCTTGGCGTCTATAACATGGAATTTGATGTCTGTGACGAGCACCCCGAAGCGTAGCGTCAAAATCACAGATCCAAGAGTCTTTGAGGATTGAGAGTCGAAACCGGAGATGGTGATTTTGTCCCGGGCGAGGTGTTGGACACTCATGCAAACCTCCTTTAACACTCGCACATTGAGTAAATTGACAGACGATCCATTATCGACCAAGATTTTTCCTATCTTTATGTCATGGCAGTATCCGGAGACATAAAGGGGGCGATTGTGTTCACACGTCCCGAGGAGAAGGTCTTCATCACCAAAAGCAACGTCGGCTGTGTGCACCTCTTCCAATTCATCCTTCATCTTTTGTTCGGCTAAGAAGGCTTGGAACTGGTCCGGATCTTGTAGGGCCTTAATCAAAGAATCCCTCGCTTCTTTCGATAGCAATAGGGCATCGAGAATGCTGAGTTGTGAGGGTAGCTTTCTCAGATGCGCCAAGACATTGTAATCTACTTTATTCCTTTTTGGGGGATTCTTGGCGGTTAACTCTTCCGCAACTTGGTCATCCAAAGCGATGTCTTCAGAGACCTTCTCTTTCCCTTTGTTTTTCTTATTCAAGGGTCCGAGGTTCTTTTCGGGTAATGTTCGATTGCGCAGCTGTATATTCTCGCAGGCCTTTGGTTCTTTTTCTTTTCCCGAAGTGGATTCTTCGAAGAGGGGACCAAGCTCTAGCTCTTCATCGGAGTCGCTCCCAAATGTAGGCACTTGTGACCCGGTAGTGTTAACCATGTGACAATTGCCGGCAGTTCTTTCAAGCTCTTTAGTCGTATTTCTTTGCTCTCGGCGCATTTTACGTTTTTCCCGTTTAAATCGTTGTCGATTAGCGACGTATCCTTGCCACCATCCATTGAAAGCTTTGCAATCTTGGGTGGAATGTGAGACCTTCTGATGGTATAAGCAATAAGAGGGGTGCATTTCTACCACGCCGGTAACTTTTTCTTCAGAGGGTGGTAGCTTCATGCCCATCGATATGGCCTTAGCAAACTTCTTTTTTATCTTGAATTGGCTTTTGTCAGCGGTGGAGGCATTTTGCTCCAACGGGATCATTTCAGCTCCTTCCTCAAGTCGCTGACGCTTAGCCCTTTCGAATATAGCCGTCTCGCGTTCTCGATCAGCCTTGCTTTTCAACCGAGCTTCATTAAGAAACGCGCTAATCATTTCAACCGGTAACCCTAGGGTTCCTGATTCGGCATTTGCCCCCAGCGTTTCAGTGCCAGAAGTTCCTTCATCGTTCGTGGTCGAATGGGAGATCATATGACAGCTTGCCACATATTCGTCAGATTCATCCGATGAACTTTCTCCTTCATCTTCTTTTTGGAAGACGTGATCAAGGAAATCTTGGAGCGTAATGGGAGTTCGCGCCTTTTGGTTATATTCATCCAGCGCGTCGATTCGCTTTTGTAAGTCCGTGCGCTTGTCATCAGGCTTCACGGGCTTCTTAGATTTCTTCTTCTTCTTTTTCGAAGATTTTGACGGCTGGCTATGAACGCTTGAACTACCACCATCGGTCTTCAGAGTCGGTCGTGGCTTCAACATCCCTTCAATAACCTGCGGTTCCAAGGGGTTCTTCCACTTGACCGCTGGGCAGGTTTGAAGATCATTTAGCATTCTCCTCGTTTTGGCCGATAATACAACCTCCCAGGGAGCCTCTTCAATGACGGAGCATGTTGCCCCCGGCGCATTCGTTCCCTTATAGGTGTGAGGCTGCGGAGGGTTCACCTTCCATTTGTCAGATAGCGCAAATTTGCCCTGACGGTACTGATTCTCCAGCCAATTTTTGAAGACGTAACAGTCTTCGATTGGATGTCCCAACACTCTATGATAAGGGCAGTAATTAGGATCGTTAACGTCACTTGGTTGCGACGGACGTTTTGGATCTGGCAGATTTATGAGCCTGTTGCGCAATGCCAGCTCGAATAACCTCCTTGTTTTATTACGGGGGAAGGAGTAAGCCCGTCCCATCCTGTCCTCAAGGGGTACGTACGGGCGTGTATTATTTGGACGAGCAACCGGCTTCGAATCGTTCGGTTGTTGTTGGGCATTAGCGACGACGATCGCTTTTCCTTTTCCTTTGTCGTTTCGGGAATCCGGCTTCGGGAGAGGGGGTTTATGGCCCATCTGGTCCATCTGCGCCAATTTGTCGATCAAAGCCTGGAAGGAAGTCGGCTTGAAGAACATCATAAATTGTGAAATGGTTGCTTGTGGATCGAGTGTTCCAACAAACATTCCCACCACAGGGGCTTCTTCTATGCGCTGTTCACACTTAGACCATAGATTACGCCACCGTATAGCGTACTGAACCCATGTCTCGCCGGGTTTTACCCTGGCATTGATCAGTGCCGTCATCGGGGTACGCTCGCTGGCACTTGCAAAACGTTGGGTGAAGAGCAGCTCCATCTCCGCAAAGGTTTTAATAGAGTCATTGGGGAGCTCGGAATACCACTCGAAAGCCGTATCTGATAAGCTTCCAACGAATTGGCGCAGCAAGAGTTTGTCGTCGCCTCCAGTGTTACCACAAAGCGCCCTGAACTGGGCGACATGTTGATGGGGATTGCCGGTCCCCTTGTAGACATGAAACTTAGGAATTGTGTAACCTGGCGGGTACTTGATTTGGTCATACCAGCCCGGATATGGTCGTCCCATTTTTACAACGTGGCCGGCTGCTTCGGCCGCCTGATGCACCCGTATTTGTTGAGCAATATATTCATCCAAATCAGCTTTTGATATGGTATCCTCTTTAGCTGCGGATAGAGCCGGTAGAGGATTCGATGTCTCTCCCCTATCATCTTCAAGAATGATCGGGGGATCTTCAACAGGTGGATCTGGTTGAATCATCATACCCACCACATCCTGGAACAGGAGGGCCATTTTCTTTATGTTGGCTGCCTGTTCCGCAGCCTCTTTGTCTCTCTTTTCCAGTGTTCGGCGGAGGAACTCAGCGTCGGTCTCTTCCTCTTGGCGTTCATCTAAGGACGTCTCAGGATTCTCTTTTGGCCCCGTGAGTGCAGCCATTGTAGTCATCATCTCCTGGAGCTTTTGTTGCTGCTCCTGAGACTTGGTCACTGACCGGGTAAGCGGTCGGTGGCCCGTAGAAGTACGACTTTCTTCTTTTCCCGAAGCCATATAGACCGTATGTACTATCATGCCCCCTGACTTGGGGCGTTTAGGTTCGCCGCTTTTAGATTTTGTCATCGTCGCGGGAGCTTTCTCTGGTCTTTTCCTTTTATGGACCTTTGAGGTTGAAGGAGCCGTTGAAGTGGGCCTCCTAGCATTTGTTGCCCCCTGCCGTTTAATGGGGTGGTTCTTGTCTTTTTCCACCTTCGCCCTTTTCTGGCGACGGAAGTGGTCTGAGTCAATCACGGAGTCTTGAACTCTCCGCCAGACTTTATAAATTTTGGACGACAGCCGTTGAGAGGGCTGTTCTTGTTTTACCTCCGGAGCTTTCTCTACGTGCGGAGGAGATCTTTTCAATACGGCGATTGGGGAGTTCTTTCTCACTTTCCTCAGTAATTCAAAGCTGTTCCCAGTTGGAACAGCAGCATTGACCTCCGCCACTGGAGCAGGCGGGGTTAGCCCTGAAGGGGAGTTGCCCCCTGCTTTCCTTATTCGTTGCCAGTGACGACGTCGCGCACGACGAGCCATTGGGACTGGCTCGGAAATCGGGATAGTTTCTTGTTGCCCCCTGTTTGGGTGTGGGGTAACTGCCGGTGTCAGCCTATCAAAGACTGATGCTTTTTGACCAGCTGAAGGAGGAGTAGGAACCGTCAATCTTGTGAAGACTGACTTTCTGATAGGAGAAGCCGCTTCAACGACTTCCGAAGCTGTGGCCGTTGCCCTCTTTGGGACAGCCACTTTATGATCTTGACCTAGCCTGGTGAAAACAGAGGCTGTCAGCTTAGTAGCGGGCGACCCGTTGACAGGGGTCGTGGTAGCAGTGAGCCGGTCGAATACCGACTTCTTGTTCGTTTCTGGTGCGGATATCGGCATGGAGAAGCTTGTAGGTGGGACCATGGTCCCGAAGAACAAGCCGGTGGTGGCTTGCGTCACCTGGTCTACCGGCAGAGTCAGGAAGGAAGCCGCTTGGGGCCCATACGCTACACCTCTCGGTGAGGTGGAACGTCCGCTGGAATGGCATTTCGAGCAGTTGGTGCAGTTGGTGGCCATTGGATCTTGAGTTCTGCGCCAGACAAAAGACCAAATCTTAGCAACTTGAAATCCGAGGACAACCATTTAACAAACCGCGATTGGTTCGCGAAGACGACACACGAAGTGTGGAGTGGAAAGAGGAAAAGGTCCCACCGGGCGTGTCAGAATCTGTTCCCCTCTGAAAGACGGCGACGACGTGAAGACGTCTTGCCTGAAGTTCGGGGCAGATGCTATTTGGTTTTATCCGTCTATCTCTCCGAAGATCCCGAGTTGATTTACGGCACCGTATATCGGAGGTTTAGACGGATGCGGCCGATGTAGCAGACTTCGTCAGATTCCCCCTCAGGGTGAGGGGTTTTTGATTGTGGGGACGCTCTTCCCTGCAGGCGCAAGCCCCTGCAGTTAATTACGCTACCGCATCGCGGTAACAACTTTCTCCTTCTCCAGAATTTCACTTCGTGTCGTGTGTGTTTGTTTTGTTTGTGGTTGCCCGTGGATTGTGTACGGAGACTGAGTAATATCGTCACCCGTAGGACGTGGATTAGTCCAAATCCGTATTTGCTTAGATTTGGGTTTGGTGTTTTTAGTTTAAGGATGCATTAGTCGCGTTGCGACTAAGATCAACTTAAACGTTCATCAAGGATACGCTAGTCCTGTTTTGGACTAAGATCGACTTGACGTAGTGATTGATTTAATTATCCAGCCGTCGGGACTCGTCACCTCTCTGACGTCGTTGAGGGATTACAACGACATACGTCTGAGGAGTTCCGAGATGTACCCTTGAACCAAAGTTGGTTTGGGATTTTATTGTTTATTTAGATGTCTAAGGACACATTAACCGTATTTGGGGTTAAGATCAACTTAGACGGGACCGTTTAGATCCGACAAAAGAGCGTTTGGGCCCTATCGTATTAGTTTAGGGACGTAACGGTCCATATTCCAGTTTAGGGACATGGTGGTCCATTATTAGTTTAGGGACGTTTCGGTCCGTCGCCAGTTTAGGGACATAGTGGTCCGTCATTAGTTTAGGGACGTTTCGGTCCGCTTTTAGTTTAGGGACGTTTCGGTCCGATTTTAGTTTAGGGACGTTTCGGTCCGTCGCCAGTTTAGGGACGTAGTGGTCCGTCATTAGTTTAGGGACGTTTCGGTCCGTCGCCAGTTTAAGGACGTAGTGGTCCGTCATTAGTTTAGGGACGTTTCGGTCCGTCGCCAGTTTAGGGACGTAGTGGTCCGTCATTAGTTTAGGGACGTTTCGGTCCGCTTTTAGTTTAGGGACGTTTCGGTCCGATTTTAGTTTAGGGACGTTTCGGTCCGTCGCCAGTTTAGGGACGTAGTGGTCCGTCATTAGTTTAGGGACGTTTCGGTCCGATTTTAGTTTAGGGACGTTTCGGTCCGTCGCCAGTTTAGGGACGTAGTGGTCCGTCATTAGTTTAGGGATGTTTCGGTCCGCTTTTAGATAAGTGGTCGTTGGGACCCGTCGCCTCTTTGACGTCGTTGAGGAATTACAACGACAGGTGTCAAAGGAGTTCGGAGATGTACCCTCGGACCGGTCGTGACTTGGTTTATGAGAGGCATTTAATTTAAGGACTTACAGCCAGGATTGGGTTAAGTCCAATTTTTATTTTAGGCTCTGCCCGATTAAAAGAATCAACCTAAACAGGGCCCTGCCCCTTCATTATTTTGCAATCTGATTTGTGCCAGGCCCTTTTAAATAATGAGTTACAAAAAAAACTCAGGAATTTTCTGAACAGGGCTTTGCCCTTTTATTATTCTGCAATTGGGCCAGGCCCCTTTAAATAATGAGTTGCAGAAACTCAATAATTTTTTGAGTTGGGCCAGCCCCTTTTGAATGATGAGTTGCACTTGTGCAGAAATTCAAGAATTTTCTTGATTTGAGAACAAAATGTGCATAGCACTCTTGATCTAAATTTAGATCAAAGGAAAACAAGTTCTTCTTGTTTTCCTTGATTTTACAGAACCAAGGGTTCATATCAAGTGCAAGGCACTATTTATTATTCTTTGATTTTTTAGAACCAGGGGTTCATATCAAGTGCAAGGCACTATTTATTATTCTTTGATTTTTTAGAACCAGGGGTTCATATCAAGTGCAAGGCACTATTTCTTTTTTTTTTATTATTAAATTTTTAATATTCTTTTCTTCAGAAATTTTTACCTTCTCTTTTTTTTTGTTCTTGATCAATCTTCAAGAATTCTTTCTTTTCAGAAGTTTATCCTTCTCTTGATGATTCTCTTTTTTTTTTTTGAATGAGGTCTGGGCTCTTATTTATAGTACTCACAAATTTGTTAAATTTGTTACCAAGATCTTTCCTGAATAATTTTGGGAATTTTCCCACCATTGGATCTCTGATCCAAGGGTCCCTGTTTTACAGAAGAACAGAAAAGATTTACTTAAATCTTCATTCAGTTGCTGCGCAACTCACCAGCGCGTGACACGTGTCGCGCGTCCGTGCGCTTGCGCAGTTGCGATTGCGCAACTGCGCAGACACGTGTCGCGCGTCCGTGCGCTTGCGCAGTTGCGCTTGCGCAACTGTGCAGACACGTGTCGCGCTTCCGTGCGCTTGCGCAACTGCGAAGACACGTGTCGCGCATCCGTGCGCTTGCGCAGTTGCGATTGAGCAACTGCGCAGACACGTGTCGCGCTGCCATGCATTTGCGCAGTTTATGTCTTAATTTTGTTTTCTGAAGAGCCTTGCTCTGATGGGACGCACTGTCTCGGGCGTTACGCTGCCGAATCACCTTCTGCCATGTGGCAAATTGCGCGCTGCGTACGGAAACCGAAGCGTTGCTTCGAATTTTGAATTTTCAAAATTCAGTAGAGCCTTGCTCTGATTGGGGGAAACAGAGTACACATCCTAAGGGCTTTATCAACATGTAACAGAGAGACAGAAAGTATACACGTTAAGATAAAGAGCAACCAGATAGCGTACTATCATGTCGAGCAAGAAAGTCCTACCTATATATGTCCCAGCTTCCACTACAATATACATCCAATGTACAGTAATGGCCTCTAGGGCATACATATAACTAACAATCTCCCACTTGCACTAGGGCCATCTGTAGCAGTGGTTGCAGTATCACATACTCAACCATCCCCTAAAAGTCTCTCTTTGGGAAAAGGCCTTCGTGAGTGGATCCGCCGTGTTGTCCTCTGAGTCTACTCTCCTAACCTCGATCACCCTGGAGATCAGCTATCTCCATGATCAGGTGATGCTGCCTCAGAATATGTCTGGGTCACTGATGGGACCAGGGTTCCAGGGCAAAAGCCACAGTTCCATTGTCACACAATGGTAGGAACCTAGTTCATCCTATGAACCAATATACACCCAAACTGCCTCTTTGGTAGTATCTTTAATAGCGATGTTACCAGCCTTTATCTTCTAGTTTGCTACGGTATCTAGCTTGGAACTCTTCCAACATACCGTCCCTTTATTGAGGGTAAAGACAATGCCTGTGACTGACATTCAGTCGTCTTTATCACCCTGGAACTCTTCCTGTGATTCTCCCCAGGATCGATTGATATCATCTCACTACAACTAGTGAGTATCCCAACATCCAATTAGATCTATCTCATAGATCCAAAGCTTAGGATTTAGTAGGTATCATTTTGATCCTATATGGAAAATCTTTGTGATAAGCGGAGATTGATCGAGCGTAGCATAGGAAACTCCTTCCCTAACAAGAGTATGTCATCCACGCACTCTACGAGGATCGTCACCATACTCCTTACTACCTTTTTGTTTATACAAGGTTCATCTACCATTTTGATGATGTCAACTTCTTTGACTAATCCATCAAAACAGATGTTCCAACTTCGCGATGCCTGCTTTATCCTATAAAGCATCTTGCATACGTTTCCGCTGCTCCCACTGTCTACGAGGCCCTCTGGCTGTGTACTTATAGACGTTCTCTTCTAAATCATTATTTAGAAAAGTTGTCATGGCACCCAACCAGCAGATATCGTAGTCATGGTATGTAGCCGTGGCAAGTAGGATCTGGATGGACTTAAGCATAGTCCCTGGAAAAGGTTTCATCATTATCCGTGCTTGGTCGATGACGAAAACCTTTAACAAGTCTAGCTTTGAAAGTCTCAACTTGTCCATCTACACCAAGTAATCTTCTCAAGATATACTTGCTCCTGATGGGGATTTAACCCTTCAGATATCGCAACCAAAGTCCATACTTTGTTGGTGTATATGGATTCCATCTCAGATTGCTAAGCATCCAGCCATTCTTACAGAGTCTCTACTCTTGATGGCCTGCTCGAATCTAGTTGGGTCATCATCTCATGATGCAATCCTTGCTCCCACTGTCATCGAGAAACCGAGGTATCTCTCAGGCAGGCGAGGAACCCTACCAGATCGGCGGAGAGGCTGAGGTTCGTCGGGGACTATAGAATCCTTTGGTTCTGTCAAATCATCTGCTGTAGTTTGTATAGCTGGAACCTTTCCAGTTCTACATTACAGATCTTGCCTCGATCTTGTCCGGATTTTGCTTTTGACATAGGCCGGACAATCCCAAATCTTAACTTACTTAAGAGATAGGATCTTCCCACACCATATCTTATATGGAGTGGTAGGCAGTGATTTGATTCGAACCCTATTCAATAGGTATGCAGCTTCTCAAGCGCATAACTCCCAAAAAGGAAACAAGTAACTCAGCAGTACTCATCATAGAGCACACCTTATCATATAGGGTGTGATTGCTCCGCCCCGATACACCAATGTGCTATGGTTATTTGGAGGAGTAATGCTGAGAGAGAATCTCATTCTCCTTTAAAATAATCCAGGAATTCCATGCACAAGTATTCTCCTTCTTGATCTCATCAAAGGACATAATACTTATACCCGGTTGTTGGTTCTCTACTTCTAACTTATATTCTGTGAATACCTCAAAAGGTTCGGACTTATGTTTCAACAGGAACATATGACTGAATCTTGAGAGATTATCAGAGAATATAATGAAGTATAAAGAACCAGTCCTGACATGTGTAGACAGGAGACCTTACATACATCATTATGTATCAGTCCCAAGAGTTTACTAACTCTTCCTCTGTTTCCAATAAACAGAGCTATGGTCATCTTATCTTTGTGACATGACTGGCAAGTTTCACAAGATGTAAATTCAAACTGATTTAAATATGCACCTAAAATGTAACTTCAGCCAGTCGGGTCGCATTGATATGACCTAGTCTACAATGCCTCAAGAATGATTCGTTCATTTCTGAACTTTTTCTCTTGCGTGTGTTTTGTATACTAGGAACTGTAGTTTGATTTAGAACGTCAATGCTTTTAGATAACGTGCCTGAACCGATCAACTTTTGATATAGGAAATGTTCAAAACATTATCCATCAATACAAAATTATATCCTTTCTTTACTAATAAAGAGACTGATATGATTTTGTATATCAGGTTCGGTATCTAATAGCATTTGTTCAGAATCAATGTATTGGTAATACAGGGTGACAGTGACCAACAGACTTGGCTGCAACACTTGCCCTGGTTTCTGTCTCATGAAACCTATCACCCGTTCTTAGTTTTTCTACCTTTTTGTAGCCCTATGTAACAGCTTACATATCTGGGATCCTGATCCGGTATCATATACCCAGGATTCAGAGGATACTGAGATACAGTTCTTTGTAATGAACATACCCGAAGGAGATGCATCATATGCACTTTCTTCGTTTAGGCGGCATGGGAAATCTGGTATTCCCCAATTTCCTGCTCTGTCTTATAACAATTATAAGTTGGAGCGGGACCAACGTTCCCCAGCTCAGTATAACAAGCGGGTTCGGTCAATACATCCGTATTATTATCTTGATTAAGGCGTGATATGGTCGCTACCAGGAGATAGAGAGAAGAAAACACTCAGCGTGCGCTCTTGCAAGATTAGATTGGTTATGTATTTTATCTAATCAGGATGGCTCCCACTGTTTTTATCAAATCTTCCTTCAAACCTTAAAGAAAAGACTAGCCGGGATTAATTACACTCTACAAGTTCGCCAATCTTTCAGCCAGGCCAGTGTCGGTACTTTGAGGGAGGTTCCCCGTGCTTTCGCACGGACCTAATTACAGTAAACCTCGTTTTCCCAGAGGCGTAACCCCGTTGACACCTTTCTAGACACCTACTTGATCGGCTAATTGCAAAGTGCAAAACTCTCCCTGGAGTAACAATTACTCGCAGTGGGTATCGGGATTCAACTATCACATAGAAGGTATGCAATCTCATTGCAAATTTCAACACTTGAAACTCCCGATAATCATTTTTACCCCTAGCACCTATGACCTTGGCTAAGGTCAACAAATCATAGGTACTAGTCAAGTTCTACCCGTCATTTCGTGATTAATTAGACCCACCCATATGACCCTTGGCTAAGGTCAACAAAGCCACATGACTATCCTAACTAATCGCATCATATGCTGTGTAGGAAGACATCACTTAGCTACCGCACACTACGCCTCGGCTATGGTCGACAAACGTAGCACGAATACTAAGTACTCTACTTCCTAAAATGACGGAGGGTTGCAATGGTTTTTAAGAAAACCTTTAACGCTTTGAACTTGATCTCGTTGTGGAATCAAATGGTTTTTAAATGGAATGTTTTTGAGGCTTTTCTAGTTTTGCTAAAGGGGTCACTCCCGGTGAGGGGATCGTCGGCCCTTTCCTCGTCGAATGAGGTGCGAGATATATCATATATATCACTGTGCAAAGCAGAAACTATAGAAGCAATCAAAAACAAACCGAGTGTGTAGCATCTGCCAGTTATTGCTAAAGGAGTCACTCCCGGTGAAGGGATCTCGGTCCTTTCCTCATCGAATAAGGTGCTGGATGTTCTACAAGGAACACCGCGATGCAAAGCAAGAACTGTAGCTACCTGTTTTTATTTTGAAATTCGATTCCACAACATCAATTAGGTTTATTTTCTTTCATTAATCTCATTAATGAATATCCCATCATTTAAGTCCACCTAAACATCACAGATAAATATAACGTACGCTTATGCCATCCGCATTCGCCTCGATGCCCCGTCTGCACCGTTAGGTTAGGTAACTAACGCCAGAGCGAGGCAGGGCTAGCGCGGGTGTAAAACATAAGCAACGTCTATATAATATATCATATATACTATATACTATATCTGTCTGAACAGAGCACAGAACATCGCATGATCACATCACAGATAATGCAGCAGAAAGAATCATATGAAATATTGGATATACTAGGACGTCCGTGTTTTCAATACGAGCCAGTATAAAACACGGATTCCACGGTCGTGATGAATAGCCAATCCCACACCCCTAGACCCCTACGAGAGCGGCAAGTAACTCTACCAATTCTAGGGTTAGGAGACCCGGACTCGACTCCTCGAGTTGGTCTCCCACTGGACCCCAGAACCCGATTACTTGTGCTCCCCTCCTTGGGTCTATCCTAGTGCAGAAAAGTAAATAATATACATCAACGGTGACAACTTCCGCAACCTGGAAGTGCCCCAATAAAAGAATATTACATACAAGTTTTTACATGAATGAAAATGAAAAACACTCATCTCACATAAAAAGCCCCCGGCTATTCAAACACGACGATCCAATATAACATATCCAGCAACACATAACATCAGATGTCATCAACGTAAGTAAATATGCGCATCCCAATTGTCGTTGACATATAGCAACGAAACCGGCGATATCACATATTACACTTACGGTCACAGAAAAGAAAATGTAAAACTACAACAGTTGGAATCCGCAACCTCCTCAGACATCGCATGCCTGACCAAATGAAATACTTAGACATCGCATGCCTAACAATTATAAACCCCGCATTTTAGTCTCATTATCGAAAACTCTTTTCAATATCAAGTCGGGCAATTCAACAAGATTCCCGACATCCTGATCGAATGCTCGTCGCAAACTTTAGTAGGCGGCCGTACCCCCGATGCCGTCGACGAAGTGCACCAAGGCGGAACACCGCTGCTGCGAGCACCTGAACGGATGCTTTCGGCGACGGGGTTCTCCTGCAGTCACTTGGTCGGGGCTATGGAGTGAGGCTGTCTATTAAGTTTACCGGTGAGTATCCGCGTTCACAACGTGATTGCAACGGACTTTTGATCACATCAAAATTCCGTGGCAACCGATCTAGTGAGACTAAAGTGCTATGTTTATAACATTCATTCAGTTATCTCATAACTTATTGTGAATTCCAATTATTGTATCACATTCCGGATAAGATAGAAAATGTTAAACTTTTCGATAGAACAATCGAACACCCAAGTTTTCCCGATCAACCGAATGAAATAAGTTCAAAGACATTCACTTCATGCCTCAGTACCAACGGTCCAGCCGTAGAAGGGTCAAGCCAACGCCTCACATGTGGCACGCCGTACTGTCCCAAACCCTAAGGTTCAAAGGGCAGTTCAAGACGGTCACATAATCGAGTTAAGGTTTGTTGTCTTCTAGAGGGACCATCGCGTTACCTGCACTACTCAAAACGTCCTTAAACCACAGAAAAATCCAACACTTGGAAATTTTCCGGCAGGGGAAAAAGTGGGTATTTATGTCCGGTCGAAATTTTTAACATATTCTAAAATATCCGAAAAACACATAGACAAAATTAGACAATCCGATCGAATGTACGAACTCCTAATACAACCCAAAAAACTCAACTCTTGATTTCAGATAAAAAAAATTCCCAGGAAAACCAGCACTGCAAAATAGGAATTACTGTGCAAAATTGAATGCCTAATAAGACAAAACGGCCGCGGAACCGCCGCATTAGCATGCTAATGCCGCGGTTCCGCCGCACTTTTGAGGGATCATTAGTTACTTTTTGCACCGTAATTCTTAGAATTTCCTGCTGATTTTTCTGCATATTTTTAATTCTCAAAAATCCACATTTTACAAAAAAGTCCAGAGAGCATTTCAAAGTCGGGGTTTTGGGTCGATCGGACTTCTAACTCCGTCGGGACTTCGCCTAAGGCTCTAGCTAGGCTCTGATACCACTGTAGGGTTCCTTGGCACACTAAAGAAGTTTCACAAGTGATCAAACATGCCCAATTGAAATTTTACATGTGCCGAGAAAACCTAATACGGATCGTTAACTAGATATATAGGCGAAGCAAGCATGTAATCGAATTAAATGCTAAGGGAAAGTGACTACAACCTTTGTAGATCCGGTCCACCACCTCCTAGGCTCCGTGATGAAGTCCCCTCGCTGTCCAAATCATATCTTGGGTTCTAGTGTCGAATTCATCGGAAAAAAATGGGCTAGGTCATCGACGACGATGCCGAAGATGATCTACGTCGAGGCATCGCTAGATCAAGCTCCAACTTCACCAAGTCAAGAAAACTTGTGAAGGAAACACCCTATACTACTTGGCAAGAGGTAGAGGATGAAGAAATAAGATGTGGGTTCACTTTAGAATTGGATTTCTCACTAGTTTTCATCACTTGCCATTGGAGTAGCAAGCTTTCTTCATGAAGGAAGAAGATGAAGAAGAAGAAGAAGATATGATAAGTCTTAATTTAAAAAGGAAAATAAATGAATACTTATCATTTCTTTAACCATGGTTTAGTGTAGAGATTTTACTAAGGTTAGATGAGTGGTTAGGGTCAAAGAAGAGACAAGAATGGTGACTTTGTCAAGGTTTCAAGAAGCATCAACTAAAAACAAAACAAGTCCACCATTTATCTTTCTCTTTATCATTTTCTTTTTCCAAAATAAACAAAAAGAATAGATAAATGAATAAGTAAATAAAATGATACCCTAACCACTAACTAACCATGGTTTAATACTTTACACAAAACCAAGCTAGAATGTATCATCAAACATGATACAATCATATGCACAAAAATATATCACATATACAATGTGCAATACAAGTGAGTAAATCCATTTAAAGTGAACCAATACTAGTTAATGCAAAGTAATATATCAAATATATAATTATACATTAAATCATTAAATCAACACTTGATTCAATGATCCGGTCATATCACATATAACCGGCTAGTATCCAATGTATCGGCTTATCGAATCAATCCTTGATTCGATAACTAGGTTATATCGCATACAACCTAATCGATACATTCATCGCGAGAATGGAATACGGTATCACATACACGCATTATTCTCGGTCCCGCACATATCTCATATGCGCTCCTATTTCGTTTCGCTTGAGCCAGGAAACCTCTGTGTAGGACTCTAAAGACTCGTCAATACGCCGGCAGCAGATGATGATCATATCAAACACCCACAAGCCGCAAGCGGTCTGCTAAACGTAACGGCCACCTGGGTATTGAGCGATCAGAAGATCGACGAGCAAGCCCGCTCACACTCCTATGAATCCAACCAGTAACACTTACCGTACAGTCCGGTCTGTTCGTCTGATATGTCGCATATCTCGCCTAGGGGTGGTAAACGTCAGACCTTAGTAGCTCGATAAGTCATGCCGACTTGAGGTCCATAACATTCGTGAAACTACTGATAACTCTTACCAGTATATCACTGCAACCCTGGCCAGGGATTTCCTGTTATGGCCAGTCGAGCATAGCACAACATCAACCCCCAATACCGGGAGAGACGAATCCCCTCCTATCGCTCATTGCCTCCATGTGAATCGGGACTGTACCCAAAAACCACCTGTTTGCACAACTCAGTAGAGCCGTGGTAGGGTGGAAATCAAAGCACAGTGGGAGACACACAAGACTCTATGACGATCTCGGGTCAACAGACTAAGCTGTACCAGTGTCACCAGAGAACTGCCATCTGACGTGAGGTATAATACCATCTGGGAGTTCTCGGCGAGTCCGTTCAGTGTACCCAGTCTCCACTGAGCACCCGCATACCATCTTCGATGTCAAACACCAATGGATATGGGATCATCTATCGCCCATCGCATGGGTCGAGAAGATATGCGCTAGTCTACTCTGGAATATCGATGCCCCGTCTCGATATTCCCTCGACTAGGAACATTTCGAGGATGTACTCATGGACTACCCAGGCCCCACTAGTATGATCTACATCATAGTCCTGGAAGTCGAGTACACATCCTAAGGGCTTTATCAACATGTAACAGAGAGACAGAAAGTATACACGTTAAGATAAAGAGCAACCAGATAGCGTACTATCATGTCGAGCAAGAAAGTCCTACCTATATATGTCCCAGCTTCCACTACAATATACATCCAATGTACAGTAATGGCCTCTAGGGCATACATATAACTAACATTTATTTCATTTTCTCACCGGATTAATACATTGATATATATGCGATATATGTTAATTGTATTATTTTCTTTTGTTGCAAATATATAATATATATGTGATATATATTATTGTGACATGATATGATTTATTATTAAACATGTTTAAGGATGATTAAATGGGATTAGGGTTTGATTAGGGTTAGCTTCTTCTTGCACCTTCTAGGAGCTTTGCTTTTGTCTTGGTTAAGATATTATGTTTGATATTTTTCCATGACTCATAACTTAACCTAACCAAACCCTAACTCTAGTTTATTCTCTACAAACTCTTAGCCTATCATCCTTGACCATGGTTCTATAATCAATAATATACATTTCTTTTCTATTCATCACAAAAGGATTATCTTTTCCATTATCATCTTCTTCTCTCTTGAGTTCTAAAAGAAAATGCTTACTAGTTAATTCTTTTGTGATGATTTCTTGTGAGAAAGTGAATAAAAAAGAAAGCATAATTACTACTCCCTCATCCTCATCTAATCTAGCCCATTAGATTAGGGTGTTCATCTCTTTAGAGTGAGAAAGCTTGGGTTAAAGCAACTTCGACGTAGATCATCGGAGAATCGGAACACTTCAAGCTAGCATGGATCGTTCGAGTCGTGGAGCCTCTCTTGAGTCCGGGAGATCATGGATCGCGGCGAAGGGACTTCTACTCGGAGCTTGTGAAGCGAAGGAGCGGACTACAAAGGTTGTAATCCCTCACACTTAGATAAAAAGATGTTATCTTGCATGCTAAACCCTAATTATCTAGCAAAGATCCTGTCTTTGGGTTGTTCGGCACATGTAAAATTTTATTCATGCATGTTTGATGCTTTATGAACCTTCACAAGTGTGCCTAGGAACCCTACAGTGGTATCAGAGCCTAGCTAGAGTATTAGGCGACGTGTTTACGAAGTTAAAACTCCGATTGAACCCGAACCGACGAAAATGAACCCCTCTCTGTACATTTTTTAAAATCTGGATTTTTTCTGAATTAAAAATACCTGAAAAATTCAGCAGAGAAAAATAAGAATTACTGTGAAATTTGAGCCATTGATCCGTACAAACGACCGCGGAATCGCGACCATTACCTGCTTGGGCCGCGGTTCCACGGCAGTACTGTTCGATTTGACATTTTTGTTTTTACAGTAATTCTTTATTTGTGCTTATATAGTTTCTGGTATTTTTATTTTTGACTCAAAGGTTGAGTGATCTGGGGTTTCTTTTGTAATCGTAGATTCGATCGGAAAATTTAAATTCGTTATTATTTCCGGATATTTAGAAACTGTTAAACTGTTTGAACGGATATCATTAACTCACTTTTTCCCGGCACGGCAAACTTTCAAGTGTTGAATTTTTACAAAGGTTTAAATCTTTCGGAAAATTGTACAAGTTAAGCGGTGGACCCTCTAGAAGACAACAAACCTTAACTCGATTATGTGACCGTCTTGAACTGCCTTTTGAACCTTTGGATTTGGGGCAGTACGGCGTGCCACATGTGAGGCGTTGGCTTGACCCTTCTACGGCTGGATCACTGGTACTATGACATATTCTGGGATTATTTGAACTCCGCTCAAGTGTTGAGCACTTCAGGAAATTTTGGGTATTTGATTATCTGTTCGAAAAGTTTAATACTATCTATTTATCTGGAATGTGATACAATATGTGGAATTCATAGGGTTAGGCATGAAATGCGAAGTATGTGATATTTTGGATTTACGATGTCTAAAGTGATTGTGGATTCCAAATAATGTAGTTTTACACTTTCTTTTCTGTGACCGTAAGTGTAGTATGTAGTTGTATTACCGATTGTCGTTGCTATACATCGGCGACGATCGGTGTATGCATACTTACTTACGTTGATGATATGTGATATTATGTGTTGCTGAGATATGATGTGCAGGATTGTCGCGATTGAATAGCCGAGGGTTTTATGTGAGATGAGAGTTTTATATTTTCATTCTTGTAAATTCAAATGTAATGTAATATTCTTTTATTTGGGGCACTTCCAGTTTGAGATTGATGCCACCAGTGTTGTATATTATTTACTTTTCCGCATTAGGATGGACCCAAGGAGGGGAGCACAGGTGACCGGGTTATGGGGTTCAGTGGGAGGCCATCTCGAGGAGTCGAGACCGGGTCTCCTAAACTCCAGAATTGGTAGGGTCGCTTGCCGCTCTCGTAGGGGTCCAGGGTGTGGGCTTGGCTATTCATCGCGACTGTGGAATCCGTATTTTCTATTATTGGCTAAGTACTAAATACGGACGTCCTAGTATATCCCACATTATATCTATGTTTCTGCTGCGTTATCTGTGATGAGATCATTTGATATGTTGTGATGGATACAGTATATAGTATATATGATATATTATAAACGTTACTTATGTTTTATACCCGCGCTAGCCTTGCCCCGCTCTGTCGTTAGTTACCTAACCTAACGGTGCACGAGGGGACATCGAGGCGAATGCGGATGGCATAAGTGTACGTTGTATTTATCTGTGATGCTTAGGAAGCATAAACTGATGGGATTTTATTAATGAGATTAATAAAAAGAAAAGAAACCTAAAGATGTTGTAGAATCAAAACTTTATAAAAGGGGTAGCTACAGTTTTGCTTTGCACAGTGATATATATGATATGTCCTGCACCTTATTCGATGGGGAAAGAGCCGATATCCCTTCACCGGGAGTGACCTCTTTAGCGAAACTGGTATATGCTACAAAACTCGGTTTGTCTTTTGATTGCTTTTAGAGTTTTGCTTTGCACAGCGGTATATTTGATATATCCTGCACCTTATTCGATGAGGAAAGGGCCGACGATCCCTTCACCGGGAGTGACCTCTTTAGCGAAACTAGAAAAGCCTCAAAAACACTCCATTTCAAAATTTCACTTGATTCTACGACGATATCAAGTTCATTACGCTCATGGTTTTTATGAAAAACTTGCGTAGCCCTCCGTCATTTCAGATAGATATTATTTAGTATTCGTGCTATGTTTGTTGACTTAGTCAAGGGGTAGTGTACGGTAGCTAAGTGGTGTTTATCTGCTAAAACATGAGATGTGATTGGATTAGGGTATTCGCACGGCCTTGTTGACTCAGTCAAGGGTCATACGGGTGGGTTTAATTCAATCGGGAAATGTACGGGTTGAACTTGACTTGCGATTTATGGTTTGTTGACTTAGTCAAGGTCATAGATCGCTAGGGGCAAAATATTATCGGGAATTTCAAGTGTTGAAATTTGCAATGAGATTGCATACCTTCTATGAGATAGTTAGATCCCGATACCCACTGCGAGTAAGAGTTACTCCTGGGAGAGTTTTACACAGGACAATTAGTCGATCAAGTAGGTGTCTAGAAAAGTGTTAACGAGGTTACGCCTCTGGGAAAACGAGGTTTACTTTAATTAGGTCCGTGCGAAAGCACGGGGAACCTCCCTCAAGTACCGACACTGATCTGGCTGAAAGATTGACGAAATTGTAGGGTGTAATTAATCCCGGCTAATCTTACCTTTTAGGGTTTGAAGGTAGATTTGATAAAAACAGTGGGAGACATCCTGATTAGATAAGATAATAACCAATCTAATCTTGCAAGAGCATACGCTAAAGTGTTTTTCTTCTCTCTCTCTCCAGGTAGCGACCATGTCAGGCCATAATCAAGATAATAATATGGATGTATTGACTGAACGCGCTTATTATACTGAGCAGGGGAACGTTGGACCCGTTCTTTCTTATAAGAGTTATAAGACTGAACAGGGAATAGGAGAATATCTGGATTCTCACGCCACCCAAAAGAACATGCATGTTGATGCATCTTCTTCAGGTGTGTTAGTTATTGAGAACTGTTTCTCAGTTCACCCTACGTCCTGGGTATTGGATACCAGATCAGGATCCCACATATGTAAATTGTTACATGGGCTACGTAAAGGTAGAGAACTGGGAAAAGGTGATCATTCCGTTCAAGTAGGGAATGGTGCAAGTATTGCAGCCAAAGCAGTTGGCGAATATCATCTAGTATTGCCAAGTCGTAATACACTGATTCTAAATGAGTGCTATTATATACCGAACATGATGTGCAACATTATATCAGTTTCTTTATTAAGTAAAGAAGGATATAATTTTGTAGTAAAGGATAATATTATGAACATATTCCTAGATCAAAAGTTGATTGCATCAGGCTCGTTACATAATGGCATATTCATTCTAAATCAGAATACAGTTCTCAATATACAAAACACACACAAGAGGAAAAGTTCAGAAATGAACGAATCCTTCTTGTGGCATTGTAGACTTGGCCATATCAATGAGACACGGCTAGCTAAGTAACATAAAAATGGATATTTGAATTCATTCGAATTTTCATCTTATGATACTTGCCATTCATGTCTCAAAGGAAAAATGACCAAAGCTCCGTTTAGTGGACACGGAGAAGGAGTTACCGAACTCTTAGGACTGGTACATAGTGATGTATGCGGTCCCATGTCTACGCATGCCAGGAACGGTTCTTCCTACTTCATTACATTCACTGACGATCTCTCTAGATACGGGCATGTGTTCCTGTTGAAACACAAGTCTGAAGCTTTTGAGAAATTCAGAGAATATAAGCACGAAGTAGAAAAACAAACGGGCAAAAGTATTAAGATCTTTCGATCTGATCGAGGAGGAGAATACTTAAGCAATGAGTTCCTAGATTATCTAAAAGAGAATGGGATTCTCTCTCAGCTTACTTCTCCTTATACACCACAGCACAATGGTGTATCGGAACGAAGGAATCGGACCCTATTAGATATGGTATGATCTATGATGAGCGATGCTGAGTTACCTATTTCCTTTTGGGGGTATTCGCTTAAGACAGCCATATACATATTGAATCTAGTTCCGTCTAAATCTGTACCTACCACACCATATGAGATATGGAGTGGGAAGAGACCATATTTTAAACGAGTTAAGATATGGGGTTGTCCGGCCTATGTCAAAAGACAAAATCCGGACAAACTCGAGGCACGATCAGTTCTTTGCAAATTTGTGGGATATCCAAAGAATTCTCAAGGATATTTTTTCTACCACGCTGAGGAACAAAAAGTGTTTGTTGCTCAACATGCCACCTTTTTAGAAAAGGAATTTCTTGCAAAAGAAATTAGTGGCAAAGAGGTAGAGCTGGAAGAGGTTCCAGAAACACAAATTGCAACTGAAGATTTAGTAGAACCAGAAGATTCAGTAGTACCCGACGAACCCCAGCCTCTCCGCCGATCTAGTAGGGTTTCTCGTCCACCTGAGAGATACTACGGTTTTCTCATTGATGGTGGAAGCGAGGATTGCATCATGGATGATGATGACCCGACTAGTTTCGAGCAGGCCATCACGAGTGGTGACTCTGTGAAATGGCTGGATGCAATGCGATCTGAGATGGAATACATGTACACCAACAAAGTATGGACTTTGGAAAATGCTCCTGAAGGGGTAAAACCCATTGGGAGCAAGTGGATTTTCAAAAAGAAATTTGGTGTAGATGGAAAAGTTGAGACTTTCAAAGCTAGACTTGTAGCAAAGGGTTTTCGTCAACGACCAGGTGTGGATTATGATGAAACCTTTTCTCCAGTGGCTATGCTTAAGTCCATCCGGATCTTACTTTCCATTGCTGCATACCATGACTACGAAATCTGGCAAATGGATGTTAAGACCGCCTTTCTAAACGGTGATTTAGAAGAGTGCGTGTACATGACTCAGCCAGAGGGCTTCGTAGATAGTGGGAGCAGCGGAAAGGTGTGCAAGCTGCTTAAATCCATTTATGGGTTAAAGCAAGCATCGCGGAGTTGGAACATCTATTTTGATGTTGTAGTCAAAGAGTTTGACTTCATCAAAAATATAGATGAACCTTGTATCTATAAGAAGGTAGCAGAGGGTAAGGTTGTCTTCCTCGTATTGTACGTGGATGACATACTCTTGATAGGAAATGATATTCCTATGCTGCAATCAGTCAAGCTCTTCTTATCACAGAGATTCTCAATGAAAGATCTAGGTGATGCCTCCTGCATATTGGGAATCATGATCTATAGAGATAGATCTAAACGGATACTGGGATTGTCCCAATCCAGGTACATTGACACCATACTAAAGAGGTTTAGTATGGAAGAATCCAAGCGTGGGAACCAACCCACGATCTCTGGACTCACTCTCTCCAAAGAGATGTCTCCCAAGACTGATTTGGAGAGAGCTCGCATGCAAGGGATACCCTATGCTTCGGCAGTAGGCTCTATCATGTATGCGATGCTATGTACCAGACCCGATGAAGCATACTCACTAAGTGTAGTGAGTCGGTATCAAGCAAATCCTGGAGAGAGTCACTGGACAGCTGTGAAGAACATTCTCAAGTACTTGCGAAGGACTAGAGACATGTTCTTGGTGTATGGTAACGGAGAACTCCGGGTGGAGTCCTTTACCGATTCCAGCTTCCAAAGTGATAAGGACGACTCTAAGTCGCATTCGGGTTTTGTATTTACCCTCAATGGAGGGGAGGTATGTTGGAAGAGTTCTAAACAGGATACCGTTGCAGACTCGACGATGGAGGCTGAATACATCGCTGCCAACGATGCTGCCAAGGAGGCTGTCTGGATAAAGAAGTTCATTAGTGAACTTGGTGTGGTCCCATCCATTGAGCATCCAATACCTCTGTATTGCGATAACAATGGAGCTGTGGCTTTGGCCAAGGAACCCAGATCCCATCAGAAATCCAGACATATTCTGAGGCGGTAACACTTGATCAGGGAGATAGTTGATCGCCGGGAGATCGAGGTCAGGAGAGTAGATACGAAGGACAACACTGCGGATCCACTCACGAAGGCTATTCCCCAGATACAGTTTGAGAGATTATTCGGGATGCTAGGTATGAGATACTACAGTAGCTGGCCTTAGTGCAAGTGGGAGATTGTTAGTTATGTATATGCCCTAGAGGCCATTGTTGTACATATGATGTATATTATAATGGATGCTTGGATATATATAGAGATGACTTTCTTGCTCGTCATGATAGTATGCTATTTGGTTTCACTTTATCTTAACATGTTGACTTGTACTGGTTTACTGTTTTTCTCTCACATGTTGATAAAGCCCTTAGGATCTGTACTCGACTACTGGGACTATGATGAGATCATACTAGTGGGGCCACGGTAGTCGATGAGTACATCCTATAACTGTTCCTAGTCGAGGGTATATCGAGACAGGGCATCGATAAACCAGAGTAGACTAGCGTATATGCATCTTGACCCATATGATGGGTGATGGATGATTCCATATCCATCGGTGTTTGACATCAGAGATGGTGTACGGGTGCTCAGTGGAGACTGGGTACACTGGACGGACTCGCCGAGAACTCCCAGATGGTGATATACCACACGTCAGATGGCAGTTCTCCGGTGACACTGGTACAGGGTAGTCTGTAGACCCGAGATCGTCATAGAGTCTTGTGTGATTCCCACTGTGCTTTGATTTCCACCTTACCACGTCCAAGAGGGCATGCAAAACGGTGGCTTTTGGGTACAGTCCCGAATCACATGGAGGCAATGAGCGATAGGAGGGGATTCGTCTCTCCCGGTATAGGGAGTTGATGTTGTGCTGTGTTCGATTAGCTATAACTGGAAGTCCCTGGCCAGGGCTGATATAGAGATTTACTGGTAAGTGTTACCAGTAGTTTCTCGACCCGTTATGAGCCACACATCGACACGACTTATCGGTTACTGGGGTCTGACGTTTACCACCCTTAGACTTGATATGCGACATATCAGACGAACAGACCGGACTGTACGGGAGTGTTACTGATTGGATTCACAGGAGAACGCACATGCTAGCTTGTTGATCTTCTGATTTCTCAATACCTGGGTGGCTGTTACGTTTAGCTGACCGCTTGCAGCTTATGGGTGTTTGATATGATCATCACCTGCTACCGGCGTATTGATGATTCTTTAGAGTCCTACACAGAGGTTTCTTGGCTCAGGCGAAACGGAGTAGAGGCACATATGTGATATGTGCAGGACCGAGAATAATGTGATATGAGATACCGTATTATATTCTCGCGATATTTAGATATGAACCGGGTCATCGGATCAAGTGTTGATTCGATGAATCGGTACATGATATATTAGTCGGTTATATTCGATATAGCCGGATCGTCGGATCAAGTGTTGATTCGATGATTTAATGTATAATAATATATATGATATATTGTATTACATTATCTAATATTGGCTCGCTTTATTTCATTTTCTCACCGGATTAATACATTGATATATATGCGATATATGTTAATTGTATTATTTTCTTTTGTTGCAAATATATAATATATATGTGATATATATTATTGTGACATGATATGATTTATTATTAAACATGTTTAAGGATGATTAAATGGGATTAGGGTTTGATTAGGGTTAGCTTCTTCTTGCACCTTCTAGAAGCTTTGCTTTTGTCTTGGTTAAGATATTATGGTTGATATTTTTCCATGACTCATAACTTAACCTAACCAAACCCTAACTCTAGTTTATTCTCTACAAACTCTTAGCCTATCATCCTTGACCATGGTTCTATAATCAATAATATACATTTCTTTTCTATTCATCACAAAAGGATTATCTTTTCCATTATCATCTTCTTCTCTCTTGAGTTCTAAAAGAAAATGCTTACTAGTTAATTCTTTTGTGATGATTTCTTATGAGAAAGTGAATAAAAAAGAAAGCATAATTACTACTCCCTCATCCTCATCTAATCTAGCCCATTAAATCAGGGTGTTCATCTCTTTAGAGTGAGAAAGCTTGGGTTAAAGCAACTTCGACGTAGATCATCGGAGAATCGGAACACTTCAAGCTAGCATGGATCGTTCGAGTCGTGGAGCCTCTCTTGAGTCCGGGAGATCATGGATCGCGGCGAAGGGACTTCTACTCGGAGCTTGTGAAGCGAAGGAGCGGACTACAAAGGTTGTAATCCCTCACACTTAGATAAAAAGATGTTATCTTGCATGCTAAACCCTAATTATCTAGCAAAGATCCTGTCTTTGGGTTGTTCGGCATATGTAAAATTTTATTCATGCATGTTTGATGCTTTATGAACCTTCACAAGTGTGCCTAGGAACCCTACACTGCTATCTGACGATATGTATAATACCAACTAGCATGTTCCCGGCGAGTCCTGTCCGGTGTACTCATAACCAATGAGCACCTGTATATATCTTAGGTGAACCAACTAACACCAATGGCTTGTGAAACCGGCCATCGCCCCTCGTCGGGGTCTCGACTGTATACACTAGTCTACTTTGGAGTATCGATGCCCTGTCTCGAAACTCCCACGACTAGGGACACTTTAAGGATGCGCTTACAGACCCCAGTTCCCACGTATATGATCGCCATCATACCGCTGGTAGCCAAGCAAGAATCCTATGGGCTCTATCATCATGCAATAGTGAACTAAAGCATGTATACGATGATAAAGACAAACCAGATAGCATACTATCATTTCGAGCAAGACTGTCATATCGGTATAGGTCCTGCCTCAATCATTGCAATCACGTACCTGCGATCCAATAATTGACTTTGAGGGCACTATCTCCAACAGATACCAGAGGAGCACATCTGCTATCTCTGTAGGTAAGGCTTTGAATTTGTTGATTTTGGTATTTCTTGTCAATTTTATAGACCAGTATGTGCTAAATATAATGTTCTGACGGTTGCTAGGGGGAAGGCAGCATTCCCCCTCATTTTTACCCTAGATTATCGCTATACTGGGCCTCATGCCGAGAGGTTCGGCCGGTATATGGGGGATGGGAGCCGGCTCATGAAGAACTATCCACTTCTCATAGTAAAATATCATGTCATATTATAGATATCAACATATCCAATATTAGTACGTAGCCTGAGCTTATTTGGTTGTAGACTTAGGTTTGATTAATCATACATACATATCTAATTAAAATAAACTACGGTTTTCCAAACTAGATATCCAAATAGGGTTTCGAAACAACTTGATAATGATAAGAATTCGAATAATACACAGTTCTTACACGCTTATTACACACGTTAGTTCCAGATGCGACGGGGTACATCGGCCGAGCCTCCACATGCATCTCCTTCGGCTGCGGCTCCGCAAGCCACTACATCGGCTGCGGTTCCGCAGACAGCTCCTATAGCTCCACCGCACGCTCAGACTCCCGCAGCCGTGGCTCCGCAAGCCACTACCTCGACGGCGGCTGCGCAGACCACATCGCCAGCTCCACAGCCCGCTCAGACTCCCGCACGCGCCGAATTGCATGGTTTATTGACCGAGGAGCAGGCACGCCAGATTCTAGCGTTTATCAGAGGTGGAGCTGGACCGAGCTAGGGTAGCTTTTTGATTCTTATTTTTTGAAACATGTATTTATTTATATGATACATATTGTACTACATTTTGAAACATTTTGGACGATATTGATATTGGTTTATATTTATATCATATCCAGTTTTTTGGTTTCTTTTGTATATTATATGCGTGAGATGTGATTATGAATACTGCGATATATGTTGTGTGATGATTAATTTTATATTTGATTGATGTATATATTATTGTGCACAGGGCGAGAAAAAATCAGGCAGCCCTTTTTTTTTAAAAAAAAAACAGATCATATGTACCCACGGATTAATCCGTAGGTAGACATGTTGCCCCTACGGCTTCAACCGTAGGGGCAAAATATCAGAATTAACTAATATTTCCCCCCTGATCTCAGTTTCAAGGGGTTGGGTGTGCCCCTACGGATATATCCGTAGGTGTAAACAAATGCCCCTACGGCGGTATCCGTAGGGGTAAAATATCAGGATTTCTGATATTTTTCGCCTACGGATATGTACCTACGCATGTATCCGTAGGGGCATTACTTAGCCCTACGGATTCATCCGTAGGTACAAGAAATCTATTTTAAAAAACCGTAAATAAAATAATTTTTTTGCCCCTACGGCCTAATCCGTAGGGGAAAATGTACTTACACATAACTCCGTAGGGGCAAGTTTTAGTCCGTAGGGGCATGTTCAGGGCTTCGACTTGCACCTACGGTGTTTGCACCTACAGGTTATTTTTTCGCCCCTACGGATATATCCGTAGGGGCAGTGGTTTGCCCCTACGGGTAAATCCGTAGGGGCAACCCTTATTTGTAGTAGTGTCGCATACTATAACCTGGATCTGCCATTAACGCTAAACTAACAAACTACAAAATGGGTAGAAAGGCTATACCGAACGATCCGAGTCCTTCAGTCTTTAGCCATCATCTCATGCTCCGTTGCGGCTGCTCCGATCTCCTGGCTCCTCGTCGAGGTGGAACCACATCTACGGATCTTTAAACGGGCTCCCGCCTCTGAACCGAGGCAACTCGGACATGAAGTTTGCTAGCCGACATGTCCAAGATTGATGTAGAGAATGAGTATAACACTTTGTCTCGCTTCATCCAAAACCATGGATGAATGGTTAATGAAGTTTCCTTTTGAATGGAATGAAATTAGAAAATGAGCATATCAAATTTCCATGAACCAAAATCTATCATCTAATTTTTTTTTCAATCAACTTACCTCCATAAGAATGGCCGGCCACTATAAATGAGAGGAGGGAGGTGAGTGTAGGAGCAAGGGGTAACTCTAAGCAATAATGTATCATAAAATATCTTAAGCAAATATCCTAGCAAGAACAAAACACATTAAAGCAAATGGTGACTCATTTAAAACACCTCATCAACCATTAATGCAAACTAATGAGTCACTAACCTAGTCACCTCTTCTAGAAGCTTCCATTCATGACTCACCCTCAAGAAAAAGATAAATCCGCATTAAACCGAATGTTTAAGACGGGTGATAGAAAACTGGCAACTTCGAAAAGCGATCCCGAAATGAATTTCAGGATAACCCCGTAACTGTATATACATATCCGCATTTGTATTACGACCGAATACAAATGCAACTGAGACAAAGATATTATATCTACATAGTATAATACTAGGATCCGGCTTAAACCAAAGCCCGCCAGTATTATCTGTCCGAAATATGACGCGTGCGTAAATGCACGTGCATTTTCCGAACCCTGCCATAAAACCATACAGCCTTACAACGTTTCGCCCAAACTTGGGAAACTATCTGTGGGGGACTCTAAAGACTCGTCAGTACCCTGGCAGTGGGTTTAACCACAAGCACGTCAGCGGCACTAGCTGTGCGTAACGGCCGCCCATGTACTGACCTCAAGGGAAGCCGATGAGCGAACTCATCCCGGAACCCTACTGAGCCTATCAGTGACAATATACATACAGTCCGGTTCGTTCGGCTATGAGTATCGCATATCGGGCCTAGGGGGCTGGTAACGTCAGACCCCCAATAGCGGTATAAGTCGTGTCGGAGTGTAACCCAGAACACCCTGAGATACTACTGGAGTACCTACCAGTAAATCTCCTGCCTCGGCCGAGGGCTTTGTGTAATGGCTCTCCTAGACACAGCGCGATCTCACCCCCAATACCGGGAGAGACGAATCCCCTGCCGATCCACTCACTTGCCTCCATGTGACTCGGGACTGTACCCAAAAAAGACCTGTTTGCACGACTCCTTTGAGCCGTGGTAGGGTAGAAATCAAAACACAGTGGGAACCCACACGAGACAAATGACGACCTCAGGTCGATGAACTAACCTGTACACATGTCACCAGGGAACTGCTATCTGACGCTAGGTATAAATTCCAACTAGCAGGTTCCCGGCGAGTCCTATCGGTGTAATTATAACCCAATGAGCACCTGTATACATCTTAGGTGATCCAACTGACACCAGTGGCTTGTGAGACCGGCCACCGCCCCTCGTCGGGGTCTTGACTGTATACACTAGTCTACTCCGGAGTATCGATGCCCTGTTTCGAAACTCCCACGACTAGGGATCACTATTAAGGATGTGCTTATAGAACACCCAACTCTTACGTATATGATCGCCATCATACTGTTGGTAATCAAGCAAGATCCTAAGGGCTCTATCAACGTGTAATAGTGATCAGTCACCTGAACCTATATACGACTGATAAAGGCAAACCAGATAGCATACTATTATCTCGAGTAAGACTGTCTTACCGGTATAGGTCCTCCTCAATCATTGCAATCACGTGCCTGCGATCCAATAATTGACTTTGAGGGCACTATATCCAACAATCTCCCACTTGCACTTAAGGCTAATTATTGCGATGTCGAATACTCACATCCCGTGTGATACCAAACATCCAACTCCCCTACTAATCAGTTTCACAAACCCCGTTTGTAAAACTATTGTGTTCGAGAAATTGTTACTTATATGTATGCCCTAGAGGCCATTACTATACATAGGATGCATATTGTAGTGGATGCTTGGACATATATAGGGATGACTTTCTTGCTCGACATGATAGTATGCTATCTGGTTGCTCTTTACCTTAACGTGTACACTGACTGTCTCTCTGTTACATGTTGGTAAAGCCCTTAGGATGTTTACTTGACTACCTGGACTATGATGCAGATCATACTAGTAGGGACATGGTAGTCCATAAGTACATCCTTCAAGGTCCCTAGTCATGGGTGTATCGAGACAGGGCATCGATATACCAGTGTAGCCTAGCGTATACCTTCTCGACCCATACAGATGGGCGATGGATGATCCTATATTCATTGGTGTTTGACATCAGAGATTATATACGGGTGCTCATTGGAGACTGGGTACACTGGACGGACTCGCCGAGAACTCCCAGATGGTATTATACCTTACGTCAGATGGCAGTTCTCTGGTGACACTGGGACAGAGTAGTCTGTTGACCCGAGATCGTCATAGAGTCTTGTGTGATTCCCACTGTGCTTTGATTTCCACCTTACCACGTCCAAGAGGGCGTACAAAACGGTGGTTTTTGGGTATAGTCCCGAATCACTTGGAGGCAATGAGCGATAGGAGGGGATTCGTCTCTCCCGGTATAGGGAGTTGATGTTGCACTGTGTTGATTGGCTATAACCGGAAATCCCTGGCCAGGGTTGCTGAGATTTACTGGTAAGTGTTACCAGTAGTTTCTTGAACTGTTATAGACCTCATATCGACACGACTTATCGAGCTACTGGGGTCTGACGTTTACCACCCCTAGGCGAGATATGCGATATATCAGACGAACAGACCGGACTGTACGGTAAGTGTTACTGGTTGGATTCACAGGAGTGTGAGCGGGCTTGCTCGTCGATCTTCTGATCGCTCAATACCCGGGTGGCCGTTACGTTTAGCAGACCGCTTGCGGCTTGTGGGTGTTTGATATGATCATCACCTACTGCCGGCGTATTGACGAGTCTTTAGAGTCCTACACAGAGGTTTCCTGGCTCAAGCGAAACGAAATAGGAGCGCATATGAGATATGTGCGGGACCGAGAATAATGCGTGTATGTGATACTGTATTCTATTCTCGCGATGAATGTATCGATTGGTTGTATGTGATATAACCTAGTTATCGAATCGAGGATTGATTCGATAAGTCGATACATTGGATATTAGTCGGTCATATGCGATATGACCGGATCGTTAAATCAAGTGTTGATTTAATGATTTAATGTATAATTATATATTTGATATATTATTTTGCATTAACTAATATTGGTTCACTTAAAATGGATTTTCTCACTTGAAGTGCACATTGTATATGTGATATATTTTTGTGCACTTGATTGTATCATGTTTGATGATACATGCAAGCTTGGGTGTGTATATGCTTTTAACTATGTTTAAGTGAATGGTTAGGGTTTTATTATGTTCTCTTGATTATTTATTTTATTTATTTATTCTTTTAGCAAGAAAAGAAATGGTTGCTTCTTTTGGATTTACTTTGAAGCTTCATGAAGCTTTGAAAAGTTCAACCATTTTTGTTTCTTTTGCCTAACCTAACCATTCACCTAACCCTAGTTTATTCTCTACACTTAACCATGGTTGCATTATGATAACCATCACTTGTTTTTCTATTATTGATGATTCTTATTCATTTTCTTCTTCTTCATCTTCTTCATGAAGAGAAAAAGAAAAACCTTTGCTTGAAATTTCTAAGTGATGATTCCAAGTGAGAAATCCAAATCAAAAGTGAACCCACTTCCTATTTCTTCATCCTCTACCACTTGCCATGTAGTATAGGGTATTTTCTTCACAAGTTTCATGACTTGGTGAAGGTGGAGCTTGATCTTGAGTTGCCTCGACGTAGATCATCTTCGGCATCGAAGTCGACGACCTAGCCCGATCATTTCTTCGACGAAACCATCGCTAGAGTCCAGGATCCGATGATCGCAGCGGAGGAACATCATCATGGAGCTAAGGAAGTGGAGGACCGGATCTACAAAGGTTGTAGTCTCTTTCACTTAGCAGTAAAGTTGTTTACTAGCTTGTTGTTTCGCCTATTCTCTAGTTAACGATCTAGTTTAGGGTTTCTCGGCACCGGAAAAATTTGAATTTGGCATGGTTGATGACTTGTGAGACTTCTTGAGTGTGCCTAGGAACCCTACAGTGGTATCAGAGCCTAGCTAGAGCCTTAGGCGAAGTGTAGACGATGTTAGAAATCCGATTGAGTCACGAAACCCTAACTAAGACCACTCTCTGTACATTTTCTGAAAATGTGGTTTTTTCCAAATTAAAAATATGCAGAAAAATCAGAAGGGTTTTCTAGGAGTTACTGTGCAAAACGAGGTTCTAAATCGATCAAATAGCTGCGGAACCGCGGCAATAGCTTGGCTCATGCGGTGGTTCCGCGGCCGTACGGTCGTTTCTTTCATTAATTTTTGGACAGTAACTCCTATCTATTAGTGCTGTATTTTCTGGGAATTTTTAAATTATACTCAAGAGTTGAGTTTTCTGGGTTGTATTGGGAGTTCGTTGTTTCGATCGAAAGTTTAACTTCGTCTATGTGTTTTTCCGGGTATTTTTAGAAAATGTTGAAAAGTTCGACCGGATATAAATACCCACTTTTTCCCCTGTCGGGAAATTTCCAAGTGTTGGATCTTTCCGTAGTTTAAGAATGTTCGAAGTAGTGCAAGTAACGCGATGGACCCTCTAGAAGACAACAAACCTTAACTCGATTATGTGACCATCTTGAACTGCCCTTTGAACCTCAGGGTTGGGGGCAGTACGGCGTGCCACATGTGAGGCGTTGGCTTGACCCTTCTACGGCTGGACCGTTGGTACTGTGGCATGAAGTGAATGTTCTTAAACTTATTTCATGTGTTGAGCTGTTTCGGGAAAACTTGAGTGTTTGATTGTTCGATCGAAAAGTTTAACATTTTCGATTTATCTGGAATGTGACACAATAATTGGAATTCACAAGTAGTTATGAGATAACTGAATGAATGTTGTAAATCTAGCGGTTTAGTCTCACTTGATCGGTTGCCACGGAATTTTGATGCGATCAAAAGTCCGTCGCAATCACGTAGCGTACGCGGATACTCGCCGGGTAAACTTAATAGACAGCTACACCCTATAGCCCCGACCAAGCGACTGTAGGAGAACCCCGTCGCCGAAAGCATCTGTTCGGGTGCTTGCGGCAGCGGTGTTCCGCCATGGTGCACTTCGTCGACGGCATCGGGGGTGCGGCCGCATAATAAAGTTTGCGACGAGCATTCGATCAAAATGTCGGGAATCTTGTTGAATTGCCCGACTTGACATTGAAAAGAGTTTTCGATAATGAGACTAAAATGCGGGGTTTATAATTATAAGGCATGCGATGTCTAAGGAATTCATTTGATTAGGCATGCGATGTCTAAAGAGGTTGCGGATTCCAACTGTTGTAGTTTTACACTTTTTTTCTGTGACCGTAAGTGTAATATGTGATATCACCGGTTTCGTTGCTATATGTCAATAACAATTGAGATGGGCATATTTGTTAGTTATATGAATGCCCTAGAGGCCATTACTGTACATAGGATGTATATTGTAGTGGATGCTGGGACATATATAGGGAGGACTTTCTTGCTCGACATGATAGTATGCTATCTGGTTACTCTTTGCCTTAACGTGTGTACTGATTGTCTCTCTGTTACATGTTGGTAAAGCCCTTAGGATGTGTACTTGACTACCTGGACTATGATGCGGATCATACTAGTGGGGACATGATAGTCTATAAGTACATCCTTCAAGGTCCCTAGTCGTGGGTGTATCGAGATGGGGCATCGATATACCAGAGTAGACTAGCGTATACCTTCTCGACCCATACAGATGGGCGATGGATGATCCCATATCCATTGGTGTTTGAAATCAGAGATGATATACGGGTGCTCAGTGGAGACTGGGTACACTGGACGGACTCGCCGAGAACTCCCAGATGGTATTATACCTTACGTCAGATGGCAGTTCTCTGGTGACACTGGTACAGAGTAGTCTGTTGACCCGAGATCGTCATAGAGTCTTGTGTGATTCCCACTGTGCTTTGATTTCCACCTTACCACGTCCAAGAGGGCGTGCAAAATGGTGGCTTTTGGGTACAGTCCCGAATCACATGGAGGCAATGAGCGATAGGAGGGGATTCGTCTCTCCCGGTATAGGGAGTTGATGTTGCGCTGTGTTCGATTGGCTATAACCAGAAATCCCTGGCCAGGATTGCTGAGATTTACTGGTAAGTGTTACCAGTAGTTTCTCGAACTGTTATAGACCTCATATCGACACGACTTATCAAGGTATTGGGGTCTGACGTTTACCGCCCCTAGGCGAGATATGCGACATATCAGACGATCAGACCGGACTGTACGGTAAGTGTTACTGGTTGGATTCACAGGAGCGCGAGCGGGCTTGCTCGTCAATCTTCTGATCGCTCAATACCCGGGTGGCCGTTACGTTTAGCAGACCGCTTGCGGCTTGTGGGTGCTTGATATGATCATCACCTGCTGCCGGCGTATTGACGAGTCTTTAGAGTCCTACACAGAGGTTTCCTGGCTCAAGCGAAATGAAATAGGAGCGCATATGAGATATGTGCGGGACCGAGAATAATACCAGTATGGGATACTGTATTCGATTCTCGCGATTTGTGACATTGATCGGTTATATGCGATATAGCCGGGTTATCGGATCAAGTGTTGATTCGATAAGTTGTTACTATTGATATTAGTCGGTTATATGTGATATGACCGGATCGTTAAATCAAGTATTGATTTAATGATTTAATGTATAATTATATATTAGATATATTACTTTACATTGACTAATATTGTTCACTTTAGATGGATTTTCTCACTTGATGTACACAAGTTGTATATGTGATATACTTTTGTGCACAAGATTCTCTCATGTTTGATGATACATGCAAACTTGAGAGTGTGTATGATTAAACCATGGTTATCTTAATGGTTAGGGTTTTGATTTACTTATCTATTTATTTTTATTAATTCATTTTAAGGCAAGAATAAAATGGTGGCTAGTTTTTGTTTCTTTCATGAAACTTCATGAAGCTTTGAAGCTTTGACCATTTTGTCTCTTAGCCTTAACCTAACCATTAAACCTAACCTTAGTTTATTCTCTACACCTAACTATGGTTGTTATATGATAAGATAATTCTTTTTATTCTTATCATAATTCTTTTCTTCTTCTTCTTCTTCTTTAACAATGAAGAAAAGCTTGCTACCATTAATGGCAACTTGAGAAAAAGAGTGAGAAATCCAATTCTAAAGTGAACCCACTTCCTATTTCTTCATCCTCTACCACTTGCCAAGTAGTATAGGGTGTTTTCTTCACAAGTTTCATGACTTGGTGAAGTGGGAGCTTGATCTTGTGTTGCCTCGACGTAGATCATCTTCGGCATCGAAGTCGATGACCTAGCCCGATCATTCTTTCGATGAAGCCGACGCTAGAGCCCGGGATCCGATGATCGCAGTGAGGGGACTTCATCACGGAGCTATGGAGGTAGAGGACCGGTTCTACAAAGGTTGTATTTCCGTTCATTCTTAGTTAAGTTGTTATCTAGTTGCAGTTATCGCCTAAACTCTAGTCAACGATCCGTATTAGGGTTTCTCGGCACTTGTAATTTTTGAAATTGGCATGGTTGATGCCTTGTGAGACCTCATTAGTGTGCCTAGGAACCCTACAGTGGTATCGGAGCCTAGCTAGAGCCTTAGGCGATGTGTAGACGATGTTAGAAACCCGATCGAACCCGAAACCCTAATCCGAGACCATTCTCTGTCCAATTTTTGAAAATATGGATTTTTCTATATTAAAAATATGCAGAAAAATAGGCAGGGATTTATAAGAATTACTGTGAAAAACGAGGTCGTAATTCTATCAAACCGCCACGGAACCGCGGCCTTAGCCCACGTGGCGCGGCGGTTCCGCGGCCATTCTGTTGCATCGTTGACCAAAATTTGCACAGTAATGTTTATATTTGACTGCTGTATTTTCTGGGATATTTTAACTTTTACTCAAGAGTTGAGTTTTCTGGGGTTGTTTTGGGAACTCGTGGATTCGATCGGATTGTCTAATCTTGTCTATGTGTTTTCCGGATAATTATTGAATATGTTAAAAAGTTCGACCGGATATAAATACCCACCTTTTCCCCTGTCGGGAAATTTCCAATTGTTGGATTTTTCCATAGTTTAACGACGTTCTAAGTAGTGCAAGTAACGCGATGGTCCCTCTAGAAGACAACAAACCTTAACTCGATTATGTGACCGTCTTGAACTGCCCTTTGAACCTTAGGGTTTAGGGCAGTACGGCGTGCCACATGTGAGGCGTTGGCTTGACCCTTCTACGGCTGGACCGTTGGTACCGAGGCATGAAGTGAATGTTTTTAAACTTATTTCATGTGTTGAGCTGTTTCGGGAAAACTTGGGTGTTCGATTGTTCGATCGGAAAGTTTGACATTTTCTATTTATCCGGAATGTGATACAATAATTGGAATTCACAAGTTGTTATGAGATAACTGAATGAATATTATAAATCTAGCGGTTTAGTCTCACTTGATCAGTTGCCACGGAATTTTGATGTGATCAAAAGTCCGTTGCAATCACGTAGCGTACGTGGATACTCGCCGGGTAAACTTAATAGACAGCCTCACTCCATAGCCCCGACCAAGTGACTGTAGGAGAACCCCGTCGCTGAAAGCATCCGTTCGAGTGCTCGCGGCAGCGGTGTTCCGCCTTGGTGCACTTCGTCGGCGGCATCGGGGGTGCAGCCGTCTACTGAAGTTTACGACGAGTATTCGATCAGGATGTCGGGAATCTTGTTGAATTGCCCGACTTGATATTGAAAAGAGTTTTCGATAATGAGACTAAAATGCGGGGTTTATAATTGTTAGGCATGCGATGTCTAAGGAATTCATTTAATTAGGCATGTGATGTCTAAAGAGTTTGCGGTTTCCAACTGTTGTAGTTTTACACTTTCTTTTCTGTGACCGTAAGTGTAATATGTGATATCGCCGGTTTCGTTGCTATATGTCAACGACAATTGGGATGCGCATATTTACTTACGTTGATGACATGTGATGTTATGTGTTGCTGGATATGTTATATTGGATCGTCGTGTTTGAATAGCCGGGTTTTTTTTATGTGAGATGAGTGTTTTTTATTTTCATTCATGTAAAAACCTGTATGTAATATTCTTTTATTGGGGCACTTCCAGGTTGCGGAAGATGTCACCGTTTGTATATTATTTACTTTTCCGCACTAGGATAGACCCAAGGAGGAGGGCACAAGTAACTGGGTTCTGGAGTCCAGTGGGAGACCAACTCGAGGAGTCGAGTCCGGGTCTCCTAACTCTAGAATTGGTAGGGTTGCTTGCCGCTCTCGTAGGGGTCTAGGGGTGTGGGTTTGGCTATTCATCACGACCGTGGAATCTGTGTTTTATACTGGCTCATATTGAAAACACGGACGTCCTAGTATATCCAATACTTCATATGTGTTTCTTCTGCTGCGATATCTGTGATGTGATCATGTGATGTTCTGTGATAAATACTGTATATAGTATATATGATATATTATATAGACGTTACTTATGTTTCACACCCGCGCTAGCCCTGCCCCACTCTGTCGTTAGTTACTTAACCTAACGGTGCACGAGGGGACATCGAGGCGAATGCGGATGGCATAAGTGTACGTCGTATTTATCTGTGATGTTTAGGTAACTTAAATGATGGGACTTCATTAATGTGATTAATGAATGAAAAGAAACCTAAGATGTTGTGGAATCGAATTTCTAAATAAAACAGGTAGCTACAGTTCTTGCTTTGCATCGCGGTGTTCCTTGTAGAACATCCTGCACCTTATTCGACAAGGAAAGGACCGAGATCCCTTCACCGGGAGTGACTCCTTTAGCAATAACTGGCAGATGCTACAACTCTCGGTTTTTCTTTTGATTGCTTATATAGTTTCTGCTTTGCACAGTGATATATATGATATATCCCACACCTCATTCGACAAGGAAAGGACCGACGATCCCTTCACCGGGAGTGACTCCTTTAGCAAAACTAGAAAAGCCTCAAAAACACTCCATTTCAAAATTCATTCGATCCTACAACGATATCAAGTTCATTACGCAATAGGTTTTCAGAAAAACCTGTTGTAGCCCTCCGTCATTTCAGATAAGTAGTAGTTAGTATTCGTGCTACGTTTGTTGGCCTGCGTCAAGGCGTAGTGTGCGGTAGCTAACTAGTATTTATCTGCTTATGCATATGATGCAGATTGGATTAGGGTAGTCGTGCGACTTTGTTGGCCTGCGTCAAGGGTCGTGCGGATGGGTTTAATTCAATCAGGAAATGACGGGTTGAACTTGACTAGCGCACTATGGTTTGTTGGCCTGCGTCAAGGTCATAGGACGCTAGGGGCAAAATTATCGGGAATTTCAAGTGTTGAAATTTGCAATGAGATTGCATACCTTCTATGAGATAGTTGGATTCCGATACCCGCTGCGAGTAATTGTTACTCCTGGGAGAGTTTTACACATTATAATTAGCCGATCAAGTAGGTGTCTAGAAAGGTGTCAACGAGGTTACGCCTCTGGGAAAACGAGGTTTACCGTAATTAGGTCCGTGCGAAAGCACGGGGAACCTCCCTCAAAGTACCGACACTGGCCTGGCCGAAAGATTGGCGAACTTGTAGCGTGTAATTAATCCCGGCTAGTCTTTCCTTTTAGGGTTTGAAGGAAGATTTGATAAAAACAGTGGGAGCCATCCTGATTAGATAAAATAATAACCAATCTGATCTTGCAAGAGCATACGCTGAGTGTTTTCTTCTCTCTCTCTGCAGGTAGCGACCATGTCACGCCTTAATCAAGATAATAATACGGATATTTGACCGAACCCGCTTGTTATACTGAGCTGGGGAACGTTGGTCCCGCTCCAACTTATAATTGTTATAAGACAGAGCAAGAAATTGGGGATTACCAGAATTCCCGTGCCGCCCAAACGAAGAAAGTGCATATTGATGCATCATCTTCGGGTGTGTTCATTATACAGAACTGTTTCTCAGTATTCTTTACGTCCTGGATATGAGATACCGGATCAGGATCCCGCATATGTAATTTGTTACATGGGCTACAGATAGGTAAAGAACCGAGAACGGGTGATAAGTTTCATGAGACAGAAAACGGGGCAAGTGTTGCAGCCAAGTCTGTTAGTCACTGTCACCCTGTATTACCAATACATTGATTCTGAACGAATGTTATTAGATACCGAACCTGATATACAAAATCATATCACTCTCTTTATTAGTAAAGAAATGATAAAATTTTGTATTGTTGGATAATGTTTTGAACATTTCTTATATCAAAAGTTGATCGGTTCAGGCACGTTATCTAAAAGCATTGATGTTCTAAATCAAACTACAGTTTTTAAGTATACAAAACACACACAAGAGGAAGAGTTCAGAAATGAACAAATCCTTCTTGAGGCATTGTAGACTAGGTCATATCAATGCGACCCGACTAGCTGAAGTTACATGTAGATGCATATTTAAATCAGTTTGAATTTACATCTTGTGAAACTTGCCAGTCATGTCACAAAGATATAATGACACCAGCTCTGTTTATTGGAAACAGAGAAAGAGTTAGTGAACTCTTGGGATGATACATGTTGATGTATAAAGGTCCCCTGACTACACATGCCAAGACCAGTTCTTTGTACTTCATTACATTCTCTGATGATTGTAGGGTGTTTTTTTCGTCACCCCATTGAGATGGGAATACGCGCACGCTTGTCAGGCGTACTACAGATTCCCCCTGCCTAGGGTAGGCCGGGGTTTAATGATTGTGGGGATCCGAATCTCCGGCAGCCGCGGACTAAGCTGCCGTTAATTACCCCTCGCCTTTGGGGCGAGGGAACCTCCGATTAACGGGTTAAACTGGTCATGCGAATTCAATGTGCAGTGTACGTGTGTTCTGTTCTGAAAGGGGGGTTTTGGATATATCGGGAGCCACGCAGAGTTTTTACGGGGGTCCCGCTACCCGGATAGCGGGCTGGGGGTCAAGGGGGCTAGCAGCCCCCTTGCGGGGTTCGGGGCAGCGCCCCGGCCCGAAAATTTTTTGGAGGGGGAGAATGTTGCAGAGTATGTGTATGTGTACATTTGTATACAAATGTATATATATGTGTATATACATAAAAAGAGGGGGAAAAGGCATCCAAGGGATGCGTGGGGCAGCACCTTGGGTGCTGTGCGCAGGTGCGCAAGCGCGCGCGCCACGTGTCGGCACGCGGGCGCCTTGCGCACTTGCGCAGGTGCGCAAGCGCGCGCGCCACGTGTCGGCACGCGGGCGCCTTGCGCCCTTGCGCAAGCGCGCAGGTGCGCAAGCGCGCGCGCCACGTGTCGGCACGCGGGCGTCTTGCGCACTTGCGCAGGTGCGCAAGCGCGCGCGCCACGTGTCGGCACGCGGGCGCCTTGCGCACTTGCGCAGGCGCGCAGGTGCGCAAGCGCGCGCGCCACGTGTCAGCACGCTGGCGCCTTGCGCACTTGCGCTGCGCGCCGGAGAGGCACAAGAGGCTTTTAGCCTAAGAACAGAAGCTGTGCTTCAGAAATGAAATATTTATTATGTATATATGTATGGAGTTAAACTCCTCTGATGTTTTGAAGCTGATAAAGGGGGTTCTTCTTCTTCCTCCTGTTGTTTGGCCGGATCTTGAAGATCAAGAAGTAGGAGATTTTAAAAATCACTCATTTTTGAGATCTGATGGGAGATCTGAGTTCCCCTTTGTGGGTTTTGTGGTGGAAAACCACTTAGTTTTGGAAAAGAAAGAGTAAAACTCTTGATTTAATTCAAAAGAAATGAGAAGGTTTTAGAACCTTGGAGAAGAAGCAGGAAAGAGCTCAGCTCTGAAACTTTTTTGGAGAGAGAAAAAGTTATTGAGATATTTCATTATCTTTGCCTTTATAGGCTATACACTTTACACATAGCCCCTTGGGCTTCACAAAATGGCATTTTACCTATCCCATGGCTCATGTGCCATTTCTTTTTGCACATAAGCCATGGGCTTTACAAAAATTTGGCTTTATGCCTATTTTTCTTACATTTATCCATAAAATAAAATAAAAGAAATACAACAAAATTATTTATTACAAAATTTTTATCTTGGCATGGGGGGAGGCCGGCCGCTTCATGTTCGGGCTCGACCCGGGCATGGGCCTACTGGATCTGGGCTTGGGCCCACTTGGCTTGGGGTTGACTTTGATTTTGACTTGGTCAACCGGGGTGTAAATTTTTACCCCAACAAATTGCCCCCCATCAATAAATGCACACCACATATGTAGGTCGTGTGCATGAAATTGATGGATCTTTTTTTCACGTGGAGGCGGCTTGATTTGGTTCCCACCTTTTGGGAAGCTGGCACTGCCCTTTTTACGACATGGACGGTCGTTGCTTGACATGTCTCTGAGACGGAGTGTCCGTGATAGACGTTTCCCTGGCCCGGAGTGATCTGGTTCCCGCTTTGTAGGAATCCTGTGCTGCCCTTTTTACGACGTGGACGGTCGTTGCTGCCCTTTTAGCGACGTGGACGGTCGATGCTGCCATTTTTGCGACTTGGACGGTCGATACTGCCCTTTTAGCGACGTGGACGGTCGGTTCTGCCCTTTTTGCGACTTGGACGGTCGGTGCTGCCATTTTAGCGACGTGGACGGTCGGTGCTGCCCTTTTAGCGACTTGGACGGTCGGTGCTGCCCTTTTTGCGACTTGGACGGTCGGTTCTGCCCTTTTTGCGACTTGGACGGTCGGTGCTGCCCTTTTTGCGACTTGGACGGTCGGTGCTGCTCTTTTAGCGACTTGGACGGTCGGTGCTGCCCTTTTTGCGACGTGGACGGTCGTTGCTGCCCTTTTAGCGACTTGGACGGTCGATGCTTGATTTGACTTGCTCTGCTTCTTGCAGTGTCAGGGGTAGACTTGACTTGCTCCGCTTCTTGCGGTGTCGGGTGGAAGTTGACTTGTTGATTTTGATTGGGTTGACATCAGCATCGCTATACTGGAATATGGTACCAGGAGCGAACCATCATCTGTCATGGAGAGGATTTTGGGATTTTGGTTTTTGTTTGGCATCTGCATTGCTGCACTGGAATAATGCCAGGAGCAACTCATCATTTGCCCCGAGAGAATTTGAGAATTGATGGCTTAGGAGGCAGGTTTAGATCCCTATCACCTAAGACTTTTCAATTTTATGGGCCGTGAGGGTCCCATAAAAGCATTTTCTCCCTACGAGTCGAAAGGATCTCGTAGGCGTATTTTCTCCATAGGAGTCGTGGGGACTCCTAAGTGTGTTGCTCCTTTGTGAGTCGTAAGGATCTCACGCGGGAATTTCCTCCTCTCAAAGTCGAGAGGACTTTGAGAGTGCATTTCATCTTCTTTTCACGAGTTTGCGCCCTTTCAGGTTTTCACAAACTCGTCGGCAGTCCTGCTGTTTTTACTCACGGAGCCCTTTCGGGTTTTCCTCCGTATTCATTTTGCTTGTGGACATACCCTTTTTTTTTTTTTTTTAGTGGGACTTTGATTGTGGTCTCACCGGTAGGACTTAGGAGAGATTGGGATTGTTTTACGCCCGTGGATTGTATACGGTTTTGCAGGATGTGTGATCCAGACCGTAGGGCCAGAAAGATTTCAGGGATTTGTTGGCGTCTGCATCGCTGCACTGGAATGTGGTACCAGGAGCGACTCATCATTCGCCGTTGGGGTATGGGATTTGGAATTTGGTTGGCGTCTGCATCGCTGCAATGGAATATGGTACCAGGAGCGACTCATCATTCGCCATTTGGGGACTTGGAATTTGGATCTTGTTTGGCATCAGCATTGCTGCACTGGAATAATGCCAGGAGCAACTCATCATTTGCCTTGGGAGGACTTGGGATTTGGGTTTTTGGTCGGCATCAGCATTGCTGCACTGGAATAATGCCAGGAGCAACTCATCATTTGCCTTGGGAGGACTTGGGATTTGGGTTTTTGGTCGGCATCAGCACCGCTAACACTGAAGCGAAATGCCAGGAGCGACTCATCATTTGCCGTTGCCCGTTGGGGAACGATGGCTTAGGAGACAGGTTTGGGTCCCTATCACCTAAGGCTTTTCAATTTTATGGGCCGTGAGGGTCCCATAAAGCATTTTCTCCCTACGAGTCGTAAGGATCCCGCAGGTGTATTTTCTCCTTAGGAATCGTGAGGATTCCTAAGTGTGTTGCTCCATTGTGAGTCGTAAGGATCTCACGCAGGTGTTTTCTCCTCACAAGGTCGAGAGGACTTTGCGAGTGTTTTTCATCTCTTTTCACGAGTTTGCGCCCTTTCGGGTTTTCACAGACTCGCCGGTAGTCCTGCTGTTTTTACTCACGGAGCCCTTTCGGGTTTTCATCCGTGCCCGTTTTGCTTGTGGACATACCGTTTATTTCTTCTTCTCTTTTTTTTTCTTTTTCTTTCTTTTTCTTTTTTTTTTGCCGCTGGTGGGACTTTAAAAGTAGTCTCACCGGCAGGATTTGGGAGAAATAGGGGTTATTTACGCCCGTGGATTGTATACGGTTTTGCAGGATGTCTGATCCAGACCGTAGGGCTGATGTGCTCAATTCGCCTGCGACATGGAGCATTCACGTGTAGTATTTCTTGAGATATCGGCCATTGATGGGTGGCATGGGCCTTTCTCCCTCGGCACTTATTAGTTGGTAGGATCCTCCGTCGAATACTTTCTCGATGACGTATGGTCCTTCCCAGTTTGGCTCGAATTTTCCCTTGGCATGTCGATTGGGGATGATCGGTCTTTTGAGGACCAACACTAATTCACCTTTCTTGAAAGCGCGGAGACGGGTTATCTTGTCATAGGCCCGTGACATTTGGGCTCGGTATAGCTCCAGATTTTGCTGTACCGCGAGCCTCTTTTCTTCGAGGGCATCGAGCTCTTCAAGTCGAAGGAGCACGTTTTCCTCCTCCGTCAACTCGTGCTGAACGGCCATTCTAAACTTGGAACTTCGACTTCGAGGGGGAGGACCGCCTCCACTCCGAAGAGCAATGAGTATGGAGTGGACTGTGTTGGAGTACGGTGCGTGGTACGATATGCCCACAACGCCTCGTGAAGTTTGAGATTCCAGTCTCTCTTGTTGGCTGAAGCATTTTTCCTCAGGAGCTTGCATAGAGTCTTATTGAAGGCTTCGGCCAGCCCGTTGGCTCTTGGATTATAGATGGAGGAATATCTCCAGTCTATCTTGTGCTGAGTAGCGAACCTTGAGACATTGAAGCTCTTGAAAGAAGGCCCGTTGTCAGAAATGATTCTTCTTGGTGTACCAAAGCGGTATAGAATATTATGCTGGAAGAATGTCAGAATATCTTTTGTCTTGACTTCTTTTAGCGGGACAGCTTCAGCCCATCTGGAGAAGTAGTCTGTCGCGGCCAGTATGAACCGGTGGCCTTTAGATGACGGAGGATCAATTGGGCCAACAATGTCGGTGCCCCAAACTTCGAAGGGCCACGACGCCACTGTAGGATGCAATGGGTTGGGATGCTTGTGAATAAAATCACCGTGAATTTGGCAGATATAACATTTCTTTGCATGCTCTCCGCAGTCCCGTATCATGGTGGGCCAATAATACCCAAGCCGTTTAATTTGCAGTCGCATCCTGGGGCCAGATTGGTGAGCACCGCAAACGCCCGAGTGAACATCTTTCATGACCTTTTGGGCTTCGGCCAATGACAGACACCTGAGCCAGAGTTGGTCATATGACCTGCGGTATAACGTGTCATTTACAAACACGTATCGGAAAGCTCTTTTCTTCAGCTGAATCCTCGCAGATTTTTCTTCGGGAAGCTTGTCATATCGGAGGTACTCTATGAAGGGTTCTCTCCAATCGGGCTCGTCTTGAACGATCGAAGTTTCTTCGGCGGGATTGCTCTTCTGTTCCGCGCTTTCCTCTTCTCGTAGAAAGACAGGGGGTAGGATTTGCCGGCTCCTGACTGTGATCAGAATTTCGTCCATGTCAGGATCAGCCAGCTCCTTGGCCAAGCGAGCGAGTACATCAGCCTTTCCGTTCAACGCTCTAGGGACTCTCATTAGTTCAATATGAGTGAACCGTTTCATGAGTTCCACCACTCGACCTCTGTACCGAGCTAACTCGGGTTTGTATATCTTATAGTCGCCGCTTACTTGGTTGACGACAAGCTGGGAGTCACCGTAGACTCGTAGCCGACGGATTTCCATTTCTACGGCGAGCTCCAAACCAGCTATCAGAGCTTCATACTCAGCTTCGTTATTTGTGCGAGGCTCGGTGAGAGCAAAAGAGCGCCGTAGGGTTCCCATTGATGGCGTGATGAACACCAATCCTATCCCTGCCTTTATCTCCGGGACACTTGATTTACTGGAGGTCCTTATTGATGAGGCTCCATCGAAGTAGAGCTCCCAACTTGGCCCATCTTCCTCGAGGTGCAGAACTTGTTCATCGGGTAGCTCACAATTTAGCGGCGACCCTTCTGGTATGGGATGAGCAGCGAGAAAGTCTGCAAGAGCTTGCCCTTTTACTGCTTTCTGAGGAGTATAAACTATGTCAAACTCAAGTAGCATGACAGCCCATCTTGCCATTCTGCCGGCTAGGCTTGCTTTGGTCATTAAGTGTTTGAGCGGGTCGACCTTGGAGATCAGCATAACCCGATGAGCCAGCAGATAGTGCCTCAGCTTCTTCACAGCAAATATCAGAGCCAGGCATTGCTTTTCGATTGGGGAATAGTTGTGTTCCGCCCCGACTAGAGTTCGACTAAGGTAGTAGAGGGCATTTTCCTTTCCCTCCTCGTTATTCTGGGCAAGGAGCGCACCGAGTGACTCATCTAGCGCGGCAGTGTAGAGAATCAGCGGTTTATTTGGAATAGGAGCGGCCAGCACTGGAGGGTGCAACAAGTATTGTTTGATGCTTTCGAACGCTGCTTGACATTCGGCATCCCAGATAAAAGGAGCTCCTTTCTTCATGAGCTTTGAGAAGGGCCTACATCTCCCCGATAAATTTGAGATAAACCTCCGTATATAAGCAAGCTTGCCTTGAAAAGATCTTAGCTGCGTCAGACTCTTCGGAGGGGGCATCTCCATGATGGCCTTTATCTTCGACGGGTCAACTTCGATCCCTCGATGTCGGACTATGAAGCCCAGGAATTTTCCCGATGACACGCCAAAAGCGCACTTCAGAGGATTCATCTTCAGATCGTATTCCCTCAGTCTGGTGAGAACGGTCCTAAGATCTTGGATATGATCGGCCCTGGTTTTAGTCTTGACGACCAGATCATCGACATAACATTCGACGACTTTATGGATCAGGTCATCAAAGATATTGGTCATTGCCCTTTGATATGTAGCACCTGCGTTCTTCAGTCCGAATGGCATTACCTTGTAGCAATATATTCCGATCGGGGTTCGAAATGCTGTGTGCTTCTCATCCTCAGGCGACATCTTGATCTGATTATATCCAGAAGAGCCGTCCATAAAGGTGAACAGTTCGTAATTTGAGGTGTCATCGACCATCATTTCCATGACCGGTAGCGGGAAGTCATCTTTAGGACATGCCTTATTGAGGTCCCTGAAATCGACACAGACTCGGATCTGCCCATTTTTCTTCTTCACTGGGACTATGCATGCGATCCAGTCTGCATATTTCTCTTCCCTGATGAAGCCGGCATCGATGAGCTTCTTAGTTTCCTCGATGACCTTTTCTTCTAGTTCCCTTCTCATTCTTCGAGGAGCTTGTTTGACTGGCTTAGCATCAGGAGATATAGCCAACTTATGTACGGCCACTTCAGGGGAAAGGCCAGGCATTTCTTTGTATGTCCACGCGAAGCAGTCGACGAACTCATGCAGCAGGGCAATTATCTGCGCTTTCATTCCCTCTGACAAGAGCGAGCTGATGTAGGTCGGCCTTGGATTATCGGGCGTTCCTAAGTCAATCTCGGTTAGCTCGTCAAAGGTTGCTTGTCCGCCATCTTCGAGCTCTTGAGGAGCTTCTTCTGGCTCGGCTATCTCGTCGTCATCATTTGATCTTTCGCTGGCCTCACCAACATGGATCATGTAGCACGCTTTGGAATCAGGTTGAATGTAGCCTATGCCCCGTCTATCTGGAATTCATCCATCGATGAGTGCTCGGACCTGGGGCGGATGCCATAGCCCTTCGTAAAACTTTGCTTCGGACTCCGTTTGATATAACCGGCATCCGCACTTCTTAAAGTATTCCCGCATCTCGGGCGCATAGTATCTGGGATTGAGGACGGCTCTTATGCCTCTCTCATAGGGAAGGCACGCGACAGAAAGATCGTCCGGGTGCACAACGGGGTTTGACCCATAAAACAGGATGCCCTTCTGTCCACTTTTCCTCCCGGGAACGTAGAAAGTTTTCAGCTGGTCCACGGTGGAGATTGATAATGCATCGAGCTCTTTGCACATTTGCTCTGGTACCTTTGTAACGGCTAGGGACCCTTCTGCAACTTCGAAGGTCTCTCGCAGTTTCGCTTGTTGCGTGGGGGTCCAATCTGCACCGCTATTGCACGACAGGTCCTCCTCCTCTGACTCTTCAGTGTCGCTGCCAAGATGAGGGCGGACTTTACTGCTAGATGGGGCTTCAGTGACGGATTCATCCGTATCGCTGCCGAAACGAGGGCGAGTTTTATGGAAGGACGGGCTTCCAGCGTCGGACTCATCAGTGTCGCTACCGAAATGCGGGCGCACTTGGGCATTTTTGCTTTTGAAAGTGACAGCCGGCGCAGATTTTCTTTTGAGCCTTGGGGCTGGTCTATCCTCAGTCAGTTGTGGCTTAGCATTTTGGTGGTTCATAAAGTACCGAGAATCTTCATATCGGACTTCATGCACACCGAACGGTTGGATGTCTCCGTCAATGCGTCTTTCTTCGCCATTTTTAGTATACTTCATGCATTGATGGAGAGTTGACGGAATGATGCCGTAATCGTGGAGCCACGGCCGCCCCAAGAGAATCTTATAAGACGTGTCAGCGTCGATCACGTATATCTTAGCTTCAGTTTGCAGATCCCCGAATTTGATTGGCAGAGCTATGGACCCCAGAACTTGCTGGCAATTTTGGTTGAAGCCTTGAATGACAATCCTTTCCCTTGACAGATGTCGGACGTCCATTGATAAACTCTTCAGAGTTCGCAAGTTCATAATGTTCACTGAGGACCCCGGATCAATCAATATGCGATTAATTCGATCTCCGTCGCTGTACCCGGTCACGTAAAGCGGCCGATTATGCTCAGCCGTTCCCAGTAGCAAGTCTTCATCCTTAAATGTGACCGCGGCGGCATGCAAAGCGTGCTGGGCTTCTTTCATATTAATTTCCGCAAAGTGAGCCTGATACCGCTCGGGGTTTTGTAGAGCGTGAATGAGAACATCTCTAAGCTCCTTAGATAGGACCAAGGCGTCATAGATGCTCAGGAGAGACGGAAGCTTCCGGAGATGTGCCAAGACATTATAGTCCACCGAGGAAGGACTTATGTTTTCATCGGCCGGTTCTCTGCCATCTTCTTCATTAGCGACATGTTTTTCCTTCCCTTTTGGGGCGTTGCCCTGATTTTGCGGTAGAGCCCTGCCGCTTCTGAGCTGGATTTGATTGGCCTTTGTGGTGAGCTCCTCGTCCTCTTCGGGAAAACAGAGATCATCCTCGGAGTCGCTGCCAAGATGGATGGCATAGCAGGTCACTACTGGGATCTCTTCATTGGAGTCTTCTTCTAACTCCTCCAGAATTTCAGCCGCTTGTACGAGGAAGAACTCCTTCAATTGAATCAATGTTCTTTCCTTTTGTTCATATTCTTCGAGGGAATCGATATATTTTTGAATGGTCGATCTCCCTGCAGACTCTTTTTCGTGCCGAGCTGCATTTTTCTTCTTCTTGAGCTTCTTGGATTTTGAGCCTGATGGAGCCGCATAGGCAGCTGGACTGGTAGGCTTCTTCTGTTCTTCCCATTCTATCCTGGGCTCTTTCTGAAGTAGCTTTAGCATCTTCTTCGTCTTATTAGATATGTGCGTACTCCACGGAGGCCGCGATGAGTCAGTTTCATTTCTTAGGGCCGCGGGTTCGGCTGTCTGCTCCCAGAAGGCTTCGGCTTCTGTCTGTATAAAGTTGGCGGTTGCAACTTGATTGTTCACCAACACGCTTTTGGATAGCTCGATCTCTCCAGCCTTGTACTGCTTCTCGACCCAGTCTTTGAAGATATAGCAATCCTCGATCGCATGGCTCACTACTCGGTGGTACGGGCAATACAGAGGATTGTCGGTCATTTTTGCTTCTTGGGGTCTTTTCGACTCCGGCAATTGTAAGCCGTTGTTCAAGGCATCTTTAAATATCTTACGGACCTTGTCCCTTCTGAAAGAGTAAACCTTGTTCTTCTTCTCTTCTAGGGAAGGCCCATCTCCTCCCAGCAATGGCTTTCGAGACCGGTTGGTTTTGGATTCGCCCGCCCTTCGCTTTTCTTCATTGTCGGAGGCATTGAAGACATTGGTACTGCTGGAACTCCCGCTTCTACGGTTGTCGTCCCGCTTGCTTTTCCAGGTTTTGTCTCTCTGAGTGTCCGGCGGGGACTCTTGCTTTGAGCGTTCCAGCATTTGGACTTTCTTGGTTAGCTCCTGAAATGTCTTGAGGCCCGCTGTACACAAGAATGGGACCATCCAATTGCTGAGGTTCCCAATGAGAAGGCTGACGGACTGGTCCTGCTCCAGCGGCGGTTCGCATTTGACTGTGAGATTACGCCATCGGGCGATAAAGTCGGTGTTGCTTTCATTCTTCCCCGGCTTAGTCCTCACAAGGTCGGCAATGGAGATTTTATCACTGACACTCATGAACCTTTACCGAAACAGGGACTCCATTTGGGCAAAGGTAATGACGGACCCGTCCGGTATACTCGCATACCAGTCGAAGGCGACGCCGGTCAGGCTGTTGACAAACTGACGAAGAAGGAGCGCGTCATTGCCCCCTGTATTTCCGCACGATGCTTTGAAGTGGGCGACGTGCTGGTTTGCATTCCCCGTTCCATCAAATCTTCCGAACTTAGGAATGACGTAGCCGCTTGGGAACTCAATCAGATCGTACTGCGCGGGATATGGCCGCCCACTACTGCCGATTTCTTTCTGAGCTTCAGCTTCGGCCACCAATGTTTTAACCTTGCTGGTGACCAAATCCATTATCCGATCCTGTGTTAGCGGGATGGTGCTATCTGGGGCCAAGGCGTCCCCAGAAGCGGAATGTAGCCGGCTTTCATTTGGCTCGACCAGTCTTGGTCCCAAAGGAACAGGCATCGGCTGCCTCGGATTGTCATCACCCGGCTGATTAGTAGCGGCTTGTGCTTGATTAGGAGGTGCTCGAGCAATTTGAGCCGTAAGCTGCATCACCACGTTCGTTAAGTCGTCAATCTTCGAATAGAGCTTGGCCATCTCTTTATCCTTGCTCCTGAGCTGTTTTCGAAGTTCTTGAAGCAGCTCTTGCTCCGCAGTCCTAGGGCGGAAAGTCGGCTCTTCCTCGCTGTCCGAGCTTGACTCTGCATGGACCGAGGGGTCTTTCTGCCTATCATCCTCATCGAGAGGGTTTTCTTCATCCAGCAGGGGCGGCTGTTCTTGGGCAGCGGCAACCACATTCGGGCTAGATTGAGCTTGGGATGTGGTGGCCCCATCCTTGCTTTTGCTGCGAAGGTTGTCGCTGGGGCGTCCTCCCGCCATATAGACCGTATGGATGATATATCCGGCCGTCTTTCTATCATTGGCAGTTGATTTCGTGGATCGCTGTCTTGACCCCCTTGTTTCGGTAGCTGGTAGTCGATTGAAGGCGTCTGGCTTAACCAGTTTCTTGAATGGTGCTGGCGCTTCTTTTCTGGGTTTTCCCCGCTGCTTTCGTGCGGCACAGAGTGCTTCATAGACTCTTGATGAGACAGTGTCATACTTTTTCTGTTGGGGCCGGGACACGTCTCTTTGCGGCACTGTTCGGACTGCTGTCTTCTTGATTCTGACGGTCATGGCATTGTTCTGAACCCACTTTAGAGGCTCGAAGGAATTGCTGATTCTTACATCCGACTCAGCCGTCGTCGCGGGGCAACTCTGCACTTGGAACTTCACACGATTCCATTTGGCCGAAGCCTTGGCCCTTTTGTTGGCTCGATACCTGAGCCGCTTCTGCCTTAACTTTTCTGTTCTAAGCACCTTGCAGACTTCGGCTTTTTGGGAAGACGCCGCATACCGGTTGATGGAGGGCCTTGGAGATACGCCCGATTGTGCATTTGTTGGAGTCATCGCCTGAGCTCGTCCGCAACTTTTAATGTTGCCCTTCACATCGGAAGTCTTGCCCCCAGCTAGAGCGCCAGGGACTCGTTCAGACACCATCTTAAGTTTCGGTTGTGGTGCCTTGGCGATCACGACATTCGACCTCTTACCCCTTGAGACCGGCTTGGCCACCTGTTCCGCTGGGATCTCTGCCAGATGAGCGCTTCCGGCAGGGTAGATGATGACAGAGCCAAACTGGCGGGGCGGTTCCTCCCATTGTCGACTGAGGCTTGCGGGGAGAACCACACGAGCGTTGATCTTGACCACGTACGGAATTGGGGTCGCTTTGGAAGTTGAATTCGTCTGGGAAGACATTGTCGTTGAAGGTTGATTGCTGCACGGAAAAAAAAAACATCATTTCAGTATAGGTAATCGATATGTATATTGATTGAGTTCGTATGAATGTTTAACCCGAAATATGGAAGGAGAGATTGGTCCCACCGGGCGTGCCAGAATCTGTAGGGTGTTTTTTTCGTCACCCCATTGAGATGGGAATACGCGCACGCTTGTCAGGCGTACTACAGATTCCCCCTGCCTAGGGTAGGCCGGGGTTTAATGATTGTGGGGATCCGAATCTCCGGCAGCCGCGGACTAAGCTGCCGTTAATTACCCCTCGCCTTTGGGGCGAGGGAACCTCCGATTAACGGGTTAAACTGGTCATGCGAATTCAATGTGCAGTGTACGTGTGTTCTGTTCTGAAAGGGGGGTTTTGGATATATCGGGAGCCACGCAGAGTTTTTACGGGGGTCCCGCTACCCGGATAGCGGGCTGGGGGTCAAGGGGGCTAGCAGCCCCCTTGCGGGGTTCGGGGCAGCGCCCCGGCCCGAAAATTTTTTGGAGGGGGAGAATGTTGCAGAGTATGTGTATGTGTACATTTGTATACAAATGTATATATATGTGTATATACATAAAAAGAGGGGGAAAAGGCATCCAAGGGATGCGTGGGGCAGCACCTTGGGTGCTGTGCGCAGGTGCGCAAGCGCGCGCGCCACGTGTCGGCACGCGGGCGCCTTGCGCACTTGCGCAGGTGCGCAAGCGCGCGCGCCACGTGTCGGCACGCGGGCGCCTTGCGCCCTTGCGCAAGCGCGCAGGTGCGCAAGCGCGCGCGCCACGTGTCGGCACGCGGGCGCCTTGCGCACTTGCGCAGGTGCGCAAGCGCGCGCGCCACGTGTCGGCACGCGGGCGCCTTGCGCACTTGCGCAAGCGCGCAGGTGCGCAAGCGCGCGCGCCACGTGTCGGCACGCTGGCGCCTTGCGCACTTGCGCTGCGCGCCGGAGAGGCACAAGAGGCTTTTAGCCTAAGAACAGAAGCTGTGCTTCAGAAATGAAATATTTATTATGTATATATGTATGGAGTTAAACTCCTCTGATGTTTTGAAGCTGATAAAGGGGGTTCTTCTTCTTCCTCCTGTTGTTTGGCCGGATCTTGAAGATCAAGAAGTAGGAGATTTTAAAAATCACTCATTTTTGAGATCTGATGGGAGATCTGAGTTCCCCTTTGTGGGTTTTGTGGTGGAAAACCACTTAGTTTTGGAAAAGAAAGAGTAAAACTCTTGATTTAATTCAAAAGAAATGAGAAGGTTTTAGAACCTTGGAGAAGAAGCAGGAAAGAGCTCAGCTCTGAAACTTTTTTGGAGAGAGAAAAAGTTATTGAGATATTTCATTATCTTTGCCTTTATAGGCTATACACTTTACACATAGCCCCTTGGGCTTCACAAAATGGCATTTTACCTATCCCATGGCTCATGTGCCATTTCTTTTTGCACATAAGCCATGGGCTTTACAAAAATTTGGCTTTATGCCTATTTTTCTTACATTTATCCATAAAATAAAATAAAAGAAATACAACAAAATTATTTATTACAAAATTTTTATCTTGGCATGGGGGGAGGCCGGCCGCTTCATGTTCGGGCTCGACCCGGGCATGGGCCTACTGGATCTGGGCTTGGGCCCACTTGGCTTGGGGTTGACTTTGATTTTGACTTGGTCAACCGGGGTGTAAATTTTTACCCCAACAATGATCTCTCAAGATTCAGACATATGTTCCTGTTGAAACACAAGTCAGAACCTTTTGAGGTATTCACAGAATATAAGTTAGAAGTAGAGAACCGATACGGGTATAAATATTATGTCTTTTGATGAGATCAAGGAGGAGAATACTTGAGCATGGAATTCTTGGACTTTTCTAAAGGAGAATGAGATTCTCTCTCAGTATTACTCCTCCGTAAACATCATAGCACGATGGTATATCGAGGCGGAGCAATCACACCCTATATGATAAGGTATGCTCTATGATGAGTACTACTAAGATACCTATTTCCTTTTTGGGAGTTATGCACTTGAGAAGCTGCATACCTATTGAATAGGGTTCAAATCAAATCAGTTGCCTACCACTTCATATTTGATATGATAAGGGAAGAGCCCATCTCTTAAGTTAGTTAAGATTTGGGGTTGTCCGGCCTTGTCTAAAAACAAAATCCGGACAAGCTCGAGGCAAGCTCTGTTATGTAGAACTGGAAATGTTCCAGCTATACAAACTGCAGCTGATGATTTGAAAGAACCAAAGGATTTAATAGTTACCAACAAACCTCAGCCTCTCCGCCGATCTAGTAGGGTTTCTCACCCACCTGAGAGTTACTTCGGTTTCTCTATGACAGTGGGAGCGAGGATTGAATCATGAGATGATAACCCAACTAGTTTCAAGCTGGCCATCAGGAGTTAGACACTGTAAGAATGGCTGGATGCTTAGTGATCTGAGATGGAATCCATGTACACCAACAAAGTATGGACTTTGGTTGCTATATCTGAAGGGTTAAATCCCCATCAGGAGCAAGTATATCTTGAGAAGATTACTTGGTGTAGATGGAAAAGTTGAGACTTTCAAAGCTAGACTTGTTAAAGGTTTTTGTCATCGACCAGGCATGGACAATGATGAAACCTTTTCCGGTGGCTATGCTTAAGTCCATCCGGATCCTACTTGCCACGGCTACATACCATGACTACGATATCTGGCGGTTGGGTGTCATGACTGCTTTTCTAAAATTTTGTTTTAGAAGAGAGCGTCTGTAAGTACACAGCCAGAGGGCTTCATAGATAGTGGGAGCAGCGGAAACGTGTACAAGATGCTTTATAGGATAAAGCAGGCATCGCGGAGTTGGAACATCTGTTTTGATGTAGTAGTCAAATAGTTTGACTTCATCAAAATGGTAGATGAACCTTGTATATACAAAAAGGTAGTAGGGAGTATGGTGGTAATCCTCGTAGAGTACGGGGATGACATACTCTTGATAGGGAAGGAGTTTCCTATACTACGCTCGATCAATCTCCGCTTATCACTATGATTCTCCACATAGGATCAAACTGATACATACTAAATCCTGAGTTTTGAATCTATGAGATAGATCTAAATGGATGTTACGATTCTCACTAGTTGTAGTGAGATGGTATCAATTGGTCCTGGGGAGAATCACTGGAAGTGTTCCAGGGTGATAAGGACGACTGAAAGTCAGTCACAGCCATTGTCTTTACCCTCAGTAAAGGGACGGTATGTTGGAAGAGTTCCAAGCTAGATACCGTGGCATACTAGACGATAAAGGCTGGATACATCGCTACTTAAGATGCTACCAAAGAGGCTGTTTGGGTGTATAATGGTTCATGAGATGAACTAGGTTCCTACCATTGTGTGACAATGGAAGTGTGGCTTTGGCCCAGGAACCCCGGTCCCATCAGTGACCCAGACATATTCTAAGGCAGTATCACCTGATCATGGAGATGGTTGATCGGGTGATGACATGTGAGACCTCATTAGTGTGCCTAGGAACCCTACAATATTTACTTACATTGATGACATGTGATGTTATGTGTTACTGGATATGTTATATTGGATCGTCGCGTTTTTAATAGCCGGGGTTTTTTTATGTGAGACGAGTGTTTTTCATTTTCATTCATGTAAAAACTTGTATGTAATATTCTTTTATTGGGGCACTTCCAGTGCGGAAGATGTCACCTTTTGTATATTATTTACTTTTCCGCACTAGGATAGACCCAAGAAGGGGAGCATAAGTAACCGGGTTCTAGGGTCCAGTGGGAGACCATCTTGAGGAGTCGAGTCCGGGTCTCCTAACCCTAGAATTGGTAGGGTTGCTTGCCGCTCTCGTAGGGGTCTAGGGGTGTGGGTTTGGCTATTCATCGCGACCGTGGAATCCGTGTTTTATACTGGCTCGTATTGAAAACACGGACGTCCTAGTATATCCAATACTTCATATGTGTTTCTTCTGCTGCGATATCTGTGATGTAATCATGTGATGTTCTGTGATAAATACTGTATATAGTATATATGATATATTATATAGACGTTACTTATGTTTCACACCCGCGCTAGCCCTGCCCCGCTCTGTCGTTAGTTACCTAACCTAACGGTGCACGAGGGGACATCGAGGCGAATGCGGATGGCATAAGTGTACGTCGTATTTATATGTGATGTTTAGGTGATTTAAATGATGGAACCTCATTAATATGATTAATGAAAGAAAAAGAAACCTATGATGTTGTGGAATCGAATTTCAAAAATAAAACAGGTAGCTACAGTTCTTGCTTTGCACAGCGGTATATATGATATATCCTGCACCTTATTCGATGAGGAAAGGGCCGACGATCCCTTCACCGGGAGTGACCCCTTTAGCAATAACTGGCAGATGCTACACCCCTCGGTTTGTCTTTTGATTGCTTCTATAGTTTCTGCTTTGCACAGCGGTATATATGATATATCCTGCACCTTATTCGATGAGGAAAGGGCTGACGATCCCTTCACCGGGAGTGGCCCCTTTATCAAAACTAGAAAAGCCTAAAAAACACTCCATTTTAAAATCATTTGATTCTACAACGATATCAAGTTCATTACGCAATAGGTTTTCAGAAAAACCTGTCGTAGCCCTCCGTCATTTCAGATAAGTCCTGCTTAGTATTCGTGCTGCGTTTGTTGACCTTGTCAAGGCGCAGTGTGCGGTAGCTGACCATTATTTATCTGCTTATGCATATGATGCAGATTGGGTTAGGGTAGTCGTACGGCCTTGTTGACCTTGTCAAGGGTCGTGCGGGTGGGTTTGATTCAATCAAGAAATGACGGGTTGAACTTGACTTACGGTCTATGGTTTGTTGACCTTGTCAAGGTCATAGATCGTTTGGGGCAAAATATTATCGGGAATTTCAAGTGTTGAAATTTGCAATGAGATTGCATACCTTCTATGAGATAGTTAGATCCCGATACCCGCTGCGATTAATTGTTACTCCTGGGAGAGTTTTACACATTACAATTAGCCGATCAAGTAGGTGTCTAGAAAGGTGTCAACGAGGTTACGCCTCTGGGAAAACGAGATTTACATTAATTAGGTCCGTGCGAAAGCACGGGGCACCTCCCTCAAAGTACCGACACTGGCCTGGCTGAAAGATTGGCGCACTTGTAGTGTGCAATTAATCCCGGCTAGTCTTTCCTTTTAGGGTTTGAAGGAAGATTTGATAAAAACAGTGGGAGCCATCCTGATTAGATAAAATTATAACCAATCTGATCTTGCAAGAGCGCACGCTGAGTGTTTTCTTCTCTCTCTCTCCTGGTTGCGACCATATCACGCCTTAATCAAGATAATAATACGGATGTATTGACCGAACCCGCTTGTTATACTGAGCTGGGGAACGTTGGTCCCGCTCCAACTTATAATTGTTATAAGACAGAGCAGGAAATTAGGGATTACCAGAATTCCCGTGCCGCCCAAACGAAGAAAGTGCATACCGATGCATCATCTTCGGGTGTGTTCATTACAGAGAACTGTTTCTCAGTATCCTTTACGTCCTGGGTATGTGATACCAGATCAGGATCCCGCATATGTAATTTGTTATATGGGCTACAGAAAGGTAGAGAACTGAGAACGGGTGATAAGTTTCATGAGTCAGAAAACGGTTCAAGTGTTGCAGCCAGGTCTGTTGGTCACTGTCACCCTGTATTACCAGAATACATTGATTCTGAACAAATGTTATTAGATACCGAACCTAATATACAAAATCATATCAGTCTCTTTATTTAGATAAAGAAAGGATATAATTTTGTATTGTTGGATAATGTTTTGAACATTTCCTATATCAAAAGTTGATCGGTTCTGGCACGTTATCTAAAAGCATTGATGTTCTAAATCAAACTACAGTTCTTAGTATACGGAACACACACAAGAGGAAGAGTTCAGATATGAACGAATCCTTCTTGAGGTATTGTAGACTAGGTCATATCAATGTGACCCGACTGGCTGAAGTTACATTTAGATGCATATTTAAATCAGTTTGAATTTACATCTTGTGAAACTTACCAGTCATGTCACAAAGATAAGATGACCATAGCTCTGTTTATTGGAAACAGAGAAAGAGTTAGTAAACTCTTGGGACTGATACATGATGATGTATGTAGGTCCCCTGTCTACACATGCCAAGACCGGTTCTTTGTACTTCATTACATTCTCTGATGATCTCTTTAGATTCAGACATATGTTCCTGTTGAAACACAAGTCCGAACCTTTTGAGATATTCACAGAATATAAGTTAGAAGTAGAGAACCAAAAATCGGGTATAAGTATTATGTCGTTTGATGAGATCAAGGAGGAGAATACTTGAGCACGGAACTCCTGGACTATTCTAAAGGAGAATGAGATTCTCTCTCAAGCATTACTCCTCCGTATACACCATAGCACGATGGTATATCGGGGCGGAGCAATAGCACCCTATTTGATAAGGTGTGCTCTATGATGAGTACTACTGAGTTACCTATTTCCTTTTGGGAGTTTTGCACTTATGAAGTTGCATACTTATTGAATAGGGTCAAATCAAATCAGTTGCCTACAACTTCATATATGATATGGTAAGGGAAGAGCCCATCTCTTAAGTCAGTTAAGATTTGGGGTTGTCCGGCCTATGTCTAAAAAGCAAAATCCGGACAAGTTCGAGGCAAGGTCTGTTATGTAGAATTGGAAAGGTTCCAGCTATACAAACTACAGCAGATGATTTGGTAGAACCAAAGGATTCAGTAGATACCAACGAACCTCAGCCTCTCCGCCGATCTAGTAAGGTTTCTCACCCACCTGAGAGATACTTCTGTTTATCTATGACAGTGGGAGCGAGGATTGCATCATGAGATGATGACCCAACTAGTTTCGAGCTGGCCATCAGGAGTGAGACTCTGTAAGAATGGCTGGATGCTTAGCGATTTGAGATGGAATCCTTATACACCAACAAAGTATGGACTTTGGTTGCTATATCCGAAGGGTTAAATCCCCATCAGGAGCAAGTATATCTTGAGAAGATTACTTGGTGTACTTGGAAAAGTTGAGACTTTCAAAACTAGACTTGTTAAAGGTTTGCATCATTGACCAGGTATGGATTTTGTTGAAATCTTTTCTAAGTAGCTATGCTTAAGTCTATCCAGATCCTACTTGCCACGGCTACATACCACGACTACGATATCTGGCGGTTGGGTGCCATGACTGCTTTTCTAAGTGATGTTTTAGAAGAGAGCGTCTGTAAGTACACAGCCAGAGGGCTTCGTAGAAAGTGGGAGCAGCAGAAACGTATGCAAGATGTTTTATATGATAAAGCAGGCATCGCGGAGTTGGAACATCTGTTTTGATGAGTTAGTCAAAGAGTTTGACATCATCAAAATGGTAGATGAACCTTGTATATACAAAAAGGTAGTAGGGAGTATAGTGGTGATCCTCGTAGAGTACGTGGATGGCATACTCTTGATAGGGAAGGAGTTTCCTATGCTACGCTCGGTCAATCTCCGTTTATCACAATGATTCTCTATATAGGATCAAAGTGATACCTCCTAAATCCTTATTTTGGATCTATGAGATAGATCTAATTGGATGTTAGGATACTCACTAGTTGTAGTGAGATGGTATCAATCGATACTAGGGAGAATCACTGGAAAGGTTCCAGGGTGATAAGGATGACTGAATGTCAGTCATAGGCATTGTCTTTACCCTCAGTAAAGGGACGGTATGTTGGAAGAGTTCCAAGCTAGATACTGTGATATACTAGAGGATAAAGGCTGGATACATCGCTACCAAAGATACTACCAAAGAGGAAATCTGGGTGTATATTAGTTCATGAGATGAACTTCGTTCCTACCATTGTGTGACAATGGAGTTGTGGCCTATGCCTAGGAACGCCCGTCCCATCAGTGATCCAGACATATTCTTAGGCATCATCACCTAATCGAGGAGATGGTTGATCTCCAGGGGATCAAGTTAGGAGAGTAGACTCAGAGGATAACACGGCGGATCCACTCACAAAAGCCTTTTCCCAGAGAGAGACTTTTATGGGATGGTTGAGTATGAGATACTACAACCACTGCTATCAGATGGCCCTAGTGCAAGTGGGAGATTGTTAGTTATATGTATGCCCTAGAGGCCATTACTATACATAGGATGTATATTGTAGTGGATGCTTAGACATATATAGGGATGACTTTCTTGCTCGACATGATAGTATGCTATCTGGTTGCTCTTTACCTTAACGTGTACACTGACTGTCTCTCTGTTACATGTTGGTAAAGCCCTTAAGATGTTTACTTGACTACCTGGACTATGATGCGGATCATACTAGTGGGGACATGGTAGTCCATAAGTACATCCTTCAAGGTCCCTAGTCGTGGGTGTATCGAGACAGGGCATCGATATACCAGTGTAGACTAGCGTATACCTTCTCGACCCATACAGATGGGCGATGGATGATCCCATATTCATTGGTGTTTGACATCAGAGATTATATATGGGTGCTCAGTGGAGACTGGGTACACTGGACGGACTCGCCGAGAACTCCCAGATGGTATTATACCTTACGTCAGATGACAGTTCTCTGGTGACACTGGTACAGAGTAGTCTGTTGACCCGAGATCATCATAGAGTCTTGTGTGATTCCCACTGTGCTTTGATTTACACCTTACCACGTCCAAGAGGGCGTGCAAAACGGTGGTTTTTGGGTACAGTCCCGAATCACTTGGCTGCAATGAGCGATAGGAGGGGATTCGTCTCTCCCGGTATAGGGAGTTGATGTTGCACTGTGTTCGATTGGCTATAACCGGAAATCCCTGGTCAGGGTTGCTGAGATTTACTGGTAAGTGTTACCAGTAGTTTCTCGAACTGTTATAGACCTCATATCGACACGACTTATCGAGCTACTGGGGTCTGACGTTTACCACCCCTAGGCGAGATATGCGACATATCAGACGAACAGACCGGACTGTACGGTAAGTGTTACTGGTTGGATTCACAGGAGTGTGAGCGGGCTTGCTCGTCGATCTTCTGATCGCTCAATACCCGGGTGGCCGTTACGTTTAGCAGACCGCTTGCGGCTTGTGGGTGTTTGATATGATCATCACCTACTGCCGGCGTATTGATGAGTCTTTAGAGTCCTACACAGAGGTTTCCTGGCTCAAACGAAACGAAATAGGAGCGCATATGAGATATGTGCGGGACCGAGAATAATGCGTGTATGTGATACCGTATTCTATTCTCGCGATGAATGTATCGATTGGTTGTATGCGATATAACCTAGTTATCGAATCGAGGATTGATTCGATAAGTCGATACATTGGATATTAGTCGGTCATATGCGATATGACCGGATCGTTAAATCAAGTGTTGATTTAATGATTTAATGTATAATTATATATTTGATATATTATTTTGCATTAACTAATATTGGTTCACTTAAAATGGATTTTCTCACTTGAAGTGCACATTGTATATGTGATATATTTTTGTGCACTTGATTGTATCATGTTTGATGATACATGCAAGCTTGGGTGTGTGTATGCTTTTAACTATGTTTAAGTGAATGGTTAGGGTTTTATTATGTTCTCTTGATTATTTATTTTATTTATTTATTCTTTTAGCAAGAAAAGAAATGGTTGCTTCTTTTGGATTTACTTTGAAGCTTCATGAAGCTTTGAAAAGTTCAACCATTTTTGTTTCTTTTGCCTAACCTAACCATTCACCTAACCCTAGTTTATTCTCTACACTTAACCATGGTTGCATTATGATAACCATCACTTGTTTTTCTATTATTGATGATTCTTATTCATTTTCTTCTTCTTCATCTTCTTCATGAAGAGAAAAAGAAAAACCTTTGCTTGAAATTTCTAAGTGATGATTCCAAGTGAGAAATCCAAATCAAAAGTGAACCCACTTCCTATTTCTTCATCCTCTACCACTTGCCATGCAGTATAGGGGTTTTCTTCACAAGTTTCATGACTTGGTGAAGGTGGAGCTTGATCTTGAGACGTAGATCATCTTCGGTATCGAAGTCGACGACCTAGCCCGATCATTTCTTGACGAAACCATCGCTAGAGTCCGGGATCCGATGATCGCAGCGGAGGAACATCATCATAGAGCTAAGGAAGTGGAGGACCGGATCTACAAAGGTTGTAGTCTCTTTCACTTAGCAGTAAAGTTGTTTACTAGCTTGTTGTTTCGCCTATTCTCTAGTTAACGATCTAGTTTAGGGTTTCTCGGCACCGGAAAAATTTGAATTTGGCATGGTTGATGCCTTGTGAGACCTCTTGAGTGTGCCTAGGAACCCTACAGAAATAGCCTCAGTGAGTGGATCCGCCCTGATGTTTCTTTCTATGTCTCTCTTAATCTCAAGTTCGCGGAGAAAGCCATCTCCCGAATCGAGTAATACCTGTCTTAGAATATGTCTGGATATCTGATGGGACCTAGTTCATAATTGAACTTCAAATCCAAACTTCTTAGACTGCATCAATCACCGAAACTAATCAGTGTCCAGCACCATGCCTCCCACAGTATCCTCTTGGACCACCTGACCATAATACCGTCCCTCATTGTCAGAGGGAAAACTATAACTCTGACAATCACTCCGTCATCCATGTCACCTTTGGAAGCCTGGAATGATAACCGTCTCTCGAAAGAGGCTGCCGTTATCAAATCCGTAGAACATCCACTTATGTTCTAGAACTGCTTCCGTATGTTTCTCCAGGATTGGATTAATATAAACTTATTGCATCTAGTGCAAAAACAACATCTGGTGTGGTACTTGACATCTGATGATCAACTCAATTGCCTAAGCAAGTGATATGTTAATCATGCACATCCCTCTCCCCTTTAGTTTGTAAGACACCTTTAGAGAGGGTGACTCCATCACCTGCAGGTACACCACCATACCAGGAGTCATCTATTCCAAATACCTTTAGAATACTGTCAAAGTACCCTGATTGGGAAACTACCCAAATCTAGATCTAAAACCATAGTTCTAGTTACCAGAATGTCAGATATTATATCCATATCCTGTGTGGAGAAACAACTGTGTGACAACCAAAGTATAACCGATCGTAGTATAGGAATTTTACTTCCTACTCTGTGTATGTCATCCAAATACCAGGACATCACACCCTACTATCTTCTCAACAGATCCATCCCCCATTCTGATGAAGTCAAAACCCATGACCGTCACATCAAAATTAGATGATCTATCTCCGCTATATCTGCTCAAGTCTATAAATAGACATAAGCTACTTGCCCACTATGCTTCCGCTGCTCCCACCGATCACAACAACCCTCTGGCAGAATAATATATACGTGCACTTCTAAAGCTAATTTAGAACGACGTTATACTTAACCTCCTGCCGGGTCTCATAGCCTGGAACAACAGTAGTGTCAAGTCTGGGTAAACAAGAACCTCCCTGTCACCGTCCTTGAGGCTACCGGAGTACCTCTCGGGTGTCTGAGGTTACCCACCATATCTGCGGAGTGGCTAATGGAATGTCAAACCTGATTGAATCTATATGTCCTATTAAATTTTTCGTAATCTTTTGCGGTTCTGGAATCACTTCCAGTTCTACCATACTCCCACTACTGTTTTCTGAAAAAATCCATTTTACTAAAACTGTGGCCAGTCAAGAACAATATCACTATTGATCTTCCAGATGGTAGAAAGTCAACTCTCGACATAGCCCGGGTCAACCCACAAACTGCCATTACAGAAACGTGCCTTGAGTTATCCAGAGTCTGGTTTTAAGCATAAGCCGGACAACTCCCCGTACCTTAACATCGTTAAGATATGAACCATTCTATATCCAATATAGAAACTTTGGCATTTATTTAATTGGAACCAGATTCAAATCATGCAGCTGTCTCCAGTGCATATCAACTTAATGGAGAGAGGCCGATCAGCATTACTCAACTTAGGAATGCATCCAATTATGAGTAATCCGAAAGAGAAACAAGTTTCTCAAAACTATTACTATAAACTGAATACCAATCATAAGTATCTACATCTTCGATCTCTTTGAAGAATCCCGATACTTGTGATATCTGGTTCTCTACTTTATTCCTATACCCACAACTTCTTAAAACTTAGACCTTGTATTTCTACGAAACACTTGTCTAAAAACTAGAGAAGTCACAAGTAAGCAAAACATAGTACGAGGACCAACCCCTTTGACCTGATGGACACTGGACAGCATACAATACTCTGTATGAGTCCCCTGAGTTGAATAACTCAAAACCCGTGCATCGTAGTTTGAAAACTGTACATATGGTTAAGAACTTCTCCGCTGTTCAATGCTCCTTACCCAATCGTCAACTGATATAGGTAAATGTCATGGACATAATTTCAAAAAGTTATATCTCACTTTATAAAAATAAACGTACAGATATATCATTTTGAAATTGGTGCACAACAACGGATACTCAAAACCAAATACTTGCCGTCCGGCAAAAACCCAGGCGATTTCCTCAAATATCACCAATTACAACGAATTCCGATATAATGAGGATGATCACCTTATTCCCAATTACTTACTCCCACTCATCATCTGTAAAACCATACAGATGTGAGAATCATACCTGGTAAATACATACCCTGGAGTAAGTATCTAATCGGGAAATCAGTTTTCCTTTAACAATGCATAGTGAAACTGAAACATGAAAATGTTTCGTAGGGGTATCCTGGTATTCCTAGTAATGCCTCTTCCATAATCAATTCATGACTGTAACCGTATATTTCTTTGCCATCTCTCCAAATCCCTTTATTTGTCTTTAGTCGTTACCTTCTGTACACCCCCTTTAGGCTAAGTGGTTTTCTTCCTTCCCTACCGTTCGGCACCAGCCTATGGTTTGGAAGAAGACTATCTAGTAAGCATAATAGGTGTACTCTCCTAAACCAAGGAGTACTCGCAACCTGAGAGAAGGTGATGATAAAAGACAACTGAATAATACCTTATTCTATTTCTCCCAAACTGGGGAAAAAAACAATGGTGAAGTAGGAGTGGCGATGAAGTACGCGGTTTGGTCGTGAATGATAGCAGTCACAATTTACTTTGCTCTCTTTCTAACCCTTTTATTTTTGTCTTTATATATTACCTTCTGTACACCCTACTTAGGCTAATTGGTTTTCTTTATTCCCTACCTTTCGGCACCTACCTATGGTTTGGAAGAAGACTACCCAATAAGCGTAATAGGTGTACTCTCCTAAACTAAGGAGCCTTCGCAACCTGAGAGAAGGTGATAATAGAAGACAACTGAATAAACCAATTCAATTTCTCCTGAACCTGGATCCATCCTCGAAGAAGTCCTTTTGAGTTTATATATAATCATACGATGGATCTATCCAATGGAAGTGGATGTGCGTAGTGATACGAGGTGTTCTGAGAAATGCAAAGGGTAAAAGAAGGAGTGGCAATGACTTATGCAACTACGACAATCCAAAAGCCAGTATTTTAAGAAGGTTCGGTCAACTTGGTCACTGAGTCATAGTCAAGGGTCGGTCAAAGGTCGCTGCCAAAGGGAGAGAGAAATGAAACACTCCGCGTGTACTCTAACCTAGATCAGAATGGTTATCACTTTATCTAATCAGGAAACCTCCCACTGTACTGTCAAATTCTCCTCCAAACCTGAAAGAAGAATCAATCGGGATCACCCAAAGAGTAAACTAACTCATCAGTAGGAACCGAGATCCAACTCTCATCGCATGATAACGTGACGGAATCCACTCACGTTATCACACTCCAGAAGGTATGCGTATGCCTGGGAAGTTTCAGTTTCTTTAGAAACTCCCGATATGATTTTTGCCCCATGCTCTTATGACCTTAGCTAAGGGCCAAACCAATCATAAGTCACATGTCAAGTTCTTCCCATCATTATCTTGTTAATTTGAACCCACCTGTACATACTCTTGACTAAGGGCCAACAAAGTAATACGACTGTCTCAAACCAATGCATCTATCTATGCAACATGTGAACACCCCAGCAGCTACCAATCACTATGTCTTGACTAAGGGCCAAACCAACATAGCTTGAATACTACTGACCATTCATATGAAATGACGGAGGGCTACGGCTGGTTTTTGGCGAAAAACCTTTAACGTAACGAACTTGATATCGCTGAAGGAACCTGATAGCTTTTTATAAAAATATAGTGGCGCAAACCTTTGCTAAAGAGGTCACTCCCGGTGAAGGGATCTCGGCTCTTTCCTCGTGGAATAAGGTGCAGGATATTCCAACTGAATACTGCGATGCAAAGCAACATGTAATCGACTATAGTGAAGTTATTACCCTGACGCAAACTTCTGCCCAAGGGGTCACTCCCGGTGAAGGGATCTCGGCCCTTGCCTCATCGAATGAGGTGCAGGATATTCCAACCGAATACCACTGTGCAAAACAAAAGGAAACGTCTTTGTAATAACACTTTTTAAAACTGTTCCAACAACATCCAAACAGGTTTGTTTTCCTTTACATTGATCAGAATCAACGCAGTCCCATCAATTAATCATACCAGAAAAGAACGAAAATAAAATGTACGCATATGCCATCTGCATTCGTCACTGGGTCCCGTCATTACCCGTTAGGTTACTTAACTAACGACAAAGCGGCGACTGGACTAGCACGGGTGCAAAACATATACAACATCTACTAGTATATATACCAATATATAATAATCGCTCCAGACGTGATAATATGCAACATTACAGAAAAGTAATAAGCATCACAGAACAATACAAATAATCTGGGATCCCCGGGTTTCACAGAGCCGCTGCTGAAACCCGATGTTCTCCTGGTCATGTGGATAGCCTGTGCAATGAAACCTAGACCCCTACAGGTGCGGCAAGTTACCCGCCAAAACCTGAAGCGAGGCAGCCCCCTTACAGCATAGTGAATGGACCACCCTGCACTTCACGGAATCCGGTAACTTGAGCACCCCTCCTTGGGTCAACCTGTACCCCCTACGAGTGCGGCGAATAGTCTGCCAATTCTAGAGTGAGGCCCCTCTGCCTCTCAAAACCATGAGATGTGGACCCGTTGCCCTCCAGAACCCGGCTATCCATGCACTCCGTCGTGGGGTAAAACCTAGTACAGAAATGAAAAATATGTACAACGGGTACATCGACCTCAGCCCGGTCGTACCCCAAAAGAATATTATACAAACAGGCAGTGACGGCAGTCCACATGTTGGACGCTCGCCCCACAATATCAAATGTACAAATAAATCCAAACTGCACTACCATTGCACACTGCTATCCACCACGACAAATCCGCAACATCACAGCATAACACAGAACATTAACGCGAATGTCACGTTCGCAAATCCGTCTAAAAGGACTATAGCAATTAGACACAATTTACCGCTCGAATGACATTCACGGTCGGAGATATAATGTAAGTACTGTAAACTAACAAGTTTAAAATTTCTATCGACAAAACTTCCCGAAGTGGGCCCCACGTACATGTGCAGTACTCAAACAAAATCTGGGCCCAAAAGTAATATTACAGAAACTGCAATTTTCTATGCAGGAGGTTACTGTTGAAAAATGGCACTCTGATGCTCCAAACCTGCGGCGGAACCGCGGCCAAACCATGGTTTGGGCGGCGGTTCCACGGCAGTACTGTGGAGTCAGTGAATCAAATTTCTACAGTTTACAAAAAAAAGCCTGCTCGATTTTCTGAGATGCTCAAAATGATTTTTAGACCTGTTTAAAAATTCGACAGAAACTTTAACATGAAAAATGCGGTTTCGGAAATTTCGTTCGATCGATATTTTAAACGCGTTAGAACAAGTTAGTAAAGCTTAATGGCGTGGCTCTGATACCATGTAAGTCTACAGTAGCGCCCCGGCCATCTTTCAGACGCCAAACGCGGAACAAAAACTGTTTAACTGGCGCTATCGCATACTATAACCCGGATCTGCTATTAACGCTAAACTAACAAACTACAAAGTGGGTAGAAATGCTATACTGAACGATCCGAGTCCTTCGGTCTTTAACCATCATCTCATGCTCCGTTGCGGCTGCTCCGATCTCCTGGCTCCTCGTCGAGGTGGCACCATATCTACGTATCTTTAAACGGGCTCCCGCCTCTGAACCGAGGCAACTCAGACATGAAGTTTGCTAGCCGACATGTCGAAGATTGATCTAGAGAATGAGTAGAACACTTTGTCTCGCTTCATTCAAAACCATGGATGAACGGTTAATGAAGTTGCCTTTTGAATGGAATGAAATGCGAAAATGAGCATATCAAATTTCCATGAACCAAAATCTATCATCTAATTTTTTTTCAATCAACTTGCCTCCATAAGAATGGTCGGCCACTATAAATGAGAGGAGGGAGGTGAGTGTAGGAGCAAGGGGTAACTCTAAGCAATAATGTATCATAAAATATCTTAAGCAAATATCCTAGCAAGAATAAAACACATTAAAACAAATGGTGACTCATTTAAAACACCTCATCAACCATTAATGCAAACTAATGAGTCACTAACCTAGTCACCTCTTCTAGAAGCTTCCACTCATGACTCACCCTTAAGAAAAAGATAAATCCGCATTAAACCAAATGTTTAAGACGGGTGATAGAAAACTGGCAACTTCGAAAAGCGATCCCGAAACGAATTTCAGGATAACCCTGTAACTGTATATACATACCCGCATTTGTATTACGACCGAATACAAATGCAACTGAGACAAAGATATTATATCTACACAGTATAATACTAGGATCCGGCTTAAACCAAAGCCCACCAGTATTATCTGTCCGAAATATGACACGTGCGTAAATGCACGTGCATTTTCCGAACCCTACCATAAAACCATACGGTCTCTACAACGTTTCGCCCGAACTTGGGAAACTATCTGTGGGGGACTCTAAAGACTCGTCAGTACCCTGGCAGTGGGTTTAACCATAAGCACGTCAGCGACACTAGCTGTGCGTAATGGCTGCCCATGTACTGACCTCAAAGGAAGCCGATGAGTGAACTCATCCCGGAACCCTACTGAGCCTATCAGTGACAATATACATACAGTCCGGTCTGTTCTTCTATGAGTATCGCATATCGGGCCTAGGGGGCTGGTAACGTCAGACCCCCAATAGCGGTATAAGTCGTGTCGGAGTGTAGCCCAGAACACCCTGAGATACTACTGGAGTACCTACCAGTAAATCTCCTGCCTCGGCCGAGGGCTTTGTGTAATGGCTCTCCTAGACACAGCGCGATCTCACCCCCAATACCGGGAGAGACGAATCCCTTGCCGATCCGCTCACTTGCCTCCATGTGGCTCGGGACTGTACCCAAAAAAGACCTGTTTGCATGACTCCTTTGAGCCGTGGTAGGGTAGAAATCAAAGCACAGTGGGAACCCACACGAGACAAATGACGACCTCAGGTCGATGAACTAACCTGTACACATGTTACCAGGGAACTGCTATTTGACGCTAGGTATAAATACCAACTAGCAGGTTCCCGGCGAGTCCTGTCGGTGTACTCATAACCCAATGAGCATCTGTATACATCTTAGGTGATCCAACTGACACCAGTGGCTTGTGAGACCGGCCACCGCCCCTCGTCGGGGTCTCGACTGTATACACTAGTCTACTCCGGAGTATCGATGCCCTATCTCGAAACTCCCACGACTAGGGACCACTATTAAGGATGTGCTTATAGACTACCCAACTCTCACGTATATGATCGCCATCATACTGTTGGTAGTCAAGCAAGATCCTAAGGGCTCTATCAACGTGTAATAGTGATCAGTCACCTGAACCTATACACGACTGATAAAGGCAAACCAGATAGCATACTATCATCTCGAGTAAGACTGTCCTACCGGTATAGGCCCTCCTCAATCATTGCAATCATGTGCCTGCGATCTAATAATTGACTTTGAGGGCACTATATCCAACACTACCAATTTGATGAAGTCAAACACTTTGACTACCACATCAAAACAGATGTTCCAACTCCGCGATGCCTGCTTTAACCTGTAAAGCAACTTGCACACGTTTCTGCTGCTCCCACTGTCTACGAAGCCCTCTGGCTATGTACTTATAGACGCTCTCTTCTAAATCACTATTTAGAAAAGCAGTCATAGCACTCATCCGCCAGATATCGTAGTCATGGTATGTAGCAATGGCAAGTAGGATCCGGATGGACTTAAGCATAGCCATTAGAGAAAAGGTTTCATAATAATCCACACCTGGTCGATAACGAGAACCTTTTACAACAAGTCTAGCTTTGAAAGTTTCAACTTTTCCATCTGCACCAAGTAATCTTCTCAAGATATACTTTCTCCTGATAGGGATTTAACCCTTCAGATAGAGAAACCAAAGTCCATACTTTGTTGGTGTACATAGATTCCATCTCAGATCACTTAGCATCCGGCCATTCTTACAGAGTCCCCACTCTTGATGGCTTGTTTGAAACTAGTTAGGTCATCATCTCATGATGCAATCCTCGCTCCCACTGTCATTGAGAAAACCGAAGTATCTCTCAGGCGGATGGGGAACCTACCAGATCGGCGGAGAGGCTGAGGTTCGTCGGGAGCCATTGAATCCTCCGGTTCTACCAAATCATAAGCTGTAGTTTGTACAGCTGGAACTTATTCTAGTTCTACCTCATGACCACTAATTTCTTCCATAAAAAATTCCTTTTCTAAAAAGCTGGCATGCCGAGAAATAAAACACTTTTTGTTCCTCGGTGCTGTAGAAGATATTCCCTTGCGAATGCTTGGGATATCCAACAAACTTCCACAGAACTGACCTTGCCTCGAGCTTGTCCGGATTTTGCTTTTAGACATAGGGCGGACAACCCCAAATCTTAACTTACTTAAGACATGGGCTCTTCCCATACCATATCTCATATGGAGTGGTAGGCACTTGATTTGGTTGGAACCCTATTCAATAGGCATGCAACTTCTCAAGTGCATAATTCCCTAAAAGGAAATAGGCAACTAAGTTGTACTCATCATAGAGCGCACTAAATCTAATAGGGAGCGATTGCTCCACCCCGATACACCGTTGTGTTGTGGTGTATACGGAGGAGTAATGCCGAGAGAGAATCTCATTCTCCTTTAGAATAGTCCAGGAATTCCGTGCTCAAGTATTCTCTTCCATGATCATATCAAAGGACATAATACTTATACCCTTTTTGGTTCTCTACTTCTGATTTATATTCTATGAATTTCTCAAAAGCTTCAGACTTGTGTTTCAACAGGAACATATGTCCGAATCTTGAGAGATCATCATTGAATGTAATGAAGTACAAAGAACCAGCCCTGGCATGTGTAGACAGGAGACTTACATACATCATCATGTATCAATCCCAAGAGTTCACTAACTCTTTCTCTGTTTCCAATAAACGGAGTTATGGTCATTTTATCTTTGTGACATGACTAGTAAGTTTCACAAGATGTAAATTCAAACTGATTTAAAATATGCATCTTATTGTAACTTAGCTAGTCGGGTCGCATTGATATGACCTAATCTACAATGCCTCAAGAAGGATTCATTCATTTCTGAACTCTTCCTCTTGTGTGTGTTCTGTATGTTAAGAACTGTGGTTTGAACGTATATGCTTTTAGATAACATGCCTGATCCGATCAACTCTTGATATAGGAAATGTTCAAAACATTATCCAACAATACAAAATTATATCCTTCTTTATTAAATAAAGAGACTGATATGATGTTGTATATCAGGTTCGATATCTAATAACATTCGTTCAGAATCAATGTATATGGTAATACAGGGTGATAACCGCAAACAACTTGGCTGCAACAACTGCATCGTTTCCAACTCTTAAAACTTATTACTCATTCTCAGTTCTCTACCTTTCTATAGCCTATGTAACAAATTACATATGTATCCGGTATCTCATACCCAGGACGTAGAGGATATCGAGAAACAGTTCTAGGTAGCGAACACACCCGAAGAAGATGCATCGACATGCACTTTCTTCGTTTGGGCGGCACGGGAATCCTGGTAATCCCCTATCTCCTGCTCGGTCTTATAACAATTATAAGTTGGAGCGGAACCAACGTTCCCCGGCTCAGTATAATAAGCAGGTTCAGTCAATGCATCCATATTATTATCTTGATTAAGGCGTGACATGGTCGCTACCAGGGGAGAGAGAGAGAGAGAGAGAGAGAGAGAAGAAAACACTCTGCGTGCGCTCTTACAAGATCGGATTGATTATTATTTTATCTAATCAGGATGGCTCCCACTGTTTTTATCAAATCTTTCTTCAAACCCTAAAAGGTAAGACTAGCCGGGATTAATTACACCCTACAAGTTCGCCAATCTTTCGGCTAGGCCAGTGTCGGTACTTTGAGGGAGGTTCCCCGTGCTTTCGCATGGACCTAATTAAAATAAACCTCATTTTCCCAGGGGCGTAATCCCGTTAACACCTTTCTAGACACCTACTTGATCGGCTAATTGTAATGTGTAAAACTCTTCCAGGAGTAACTTTTACTCGCAGTGGGTATCGGGATCCAACTATCTCATAGAAGGTATGCAATCTCATTGCAAATTTCAACACTTGAAATTCCCGATAATTTTTTGCCCCTATCTTCCTATAACCTTGACGAAGGCCAACAAACCATAGGCTGCTAGTCAAGTTCAACCCGTACATTTCATGATTGAATTAAACCCACCCGCACGACCCTTGACGAAGGCCAACAAAGTCGCACGACTACCCTAATCCAATCGCATCTCATGCTTAAATAGATAAGCACTAGTTAGCTACCGCACACTATGCGTTGACGAAGGCCAACAAATGTTGCACGAATACTAAGTAGCACTTATCTGAAATGACGGAGGGTTACGACAGGTTTTAAGAAAACCCTTTGCGTAATGAACTTGATATCGTTGTAGAATCGAGTGATTTTAAAAGGAGTTTTTTGAGGCTTTTACTAGTTTTGCTAAAGAGGTCACTTCCGGTGAAGGGATCTCGGCTTTTTCCTCATCGAATGAAGTGCATGATATTTCACAAATACCACTATGCAAAGCAAAAACTATAGAAGCAATCAAAAGACAAACCGAGTGGGTTGTAGAATCTGCTAGTTTCGCTAAAGAGGCCACTCCCGATGAAGGGATCTCGGCTCCTTCCTTATCGAATAAGGTGCTGGATATTATACAAGGAATACAACTATGCAAAACAAGAACCAGAGCTACCAGTTTTTAAAACAAGTTTCTACAACATCTTTAGGGTTTTTTTTCTTTCATTAATCTCATTAATGAAATCCCATCAAATTATGCTTCCTAAGCATCACAGAAGAAACGAATGCAGTAATATTTATTATATATCATATATATATAATATAAGCATTCGTCTCAAAACATATCAAGTGATCACATCACAAAATATTAACAGCAGAAGAACACACATGAAATATTGGATATACTAGGAATTCCGTGTTTTAAATTAAGTCTGTATAAAACACGAATTCCACGGTCGCGATGAATAGCCAAACCCACATCCTTAGACCCTTACGAGAGCGGCAAGCAACCCTACCAATTCTAGAGTTAGGAGACCCGGTCTCGACTCCTCGAGATGGTCTCCCATTGGACCCTAGAACCTGGTTACTTATGCTCCCCTCCTTAGGTCTATCCTAATGTAGAAAAGTAAATAATATACATCAATGGTGACATCATCCTCAATCCGGAAGTGCCCCAATAAAAGAATATTACATACAATCGTTTACATGAATGAAAATGAAAAACTCTCATCTCACATAAAAAAACCCGGCTATTCAAAACACGACGATCCAATATAACATATAACAGCAACACATAACATCACATGTCATCAACGTAAGTAAATATGTGTATCCCAATTATCGTTGACATATAGCAACGAAATCGGCGATACATCACATATTACAGTTACGGTCGCATAAAAGAAATTGAAAAACTATAACAATTGGAATCCGCAACTACCTTAGACATCATAAACCCGAAATGTCTCATATTCCGGATTTCATACCTAACCAAATGAAATCCTTAGACATCGCATGCCTAACAATTTTAAACCCCACATTTTAGTCTCGATATCGAAAAAAATTTTCAATATCCTGTCGGGTAATTCAACAAGATTCCCGATAACCTGATCGAATGCTCGTCGGAAACTTTAGAAGACGGCCGCACCCCCGATGCCATCGGCGAAGTGCACTAAGGAGAAACACCGCGGTCGCGAGCACCCTAACGGATGCTTTTGGCGACGGGGTTCTCCTACAGTCATTTGGTCGGGGCTATGGGACGTGGCTATCTAGTAAGGTTACCTGGTGAGTATTCGCGTACGCTACGTAATTGCGACAGACTTTTGATCAACATCAAAATCCCGTGGCAACTGATCAAATGAGACTAAACTGCTAGATTTATAAATTTTAAATTAGTTATCTCATAACTATTATGTGGATTCTAAATATTGTATCACAACCACAGATAGCTAGACGAAGTTAAACTTTTCGATCGAATAAGCAAGCACCCAAAATTTCCCAACAAGCTCAACACTTGAGCGGAGTTCAAAAAGTATCCAGAACATGCCACAGCTCGTATGAACCATCCGTAGAAGGGCCGACCTATGCCTCACTCATGTCGCCATGGAACTACGGCAAACCCTAGGGTATTACCGCGGTTCCGCGATCCAAAAGTCGAGTATGGGTATCGTTCTTCTAGAGGATCCACATAATCGCTTGCATGATTTTCTGAAAATTTTGAACTTGGAAAAAATCCAACTCTTGGAAAATTTCCAGCGGGGAAAAATATGGGTTATTGATATCCATTCGAACATTTTAATATCGTCTAAATAACCCTAATTCATGTTAGAATTACAACTGCAAAACACTCCGAGTTGCCTTTGCAGAAATTTAACATTACATGCAAATTTAGCAAAAACAAACAACACCTAAAACACCAAAACCCAGAGACTAGAACACCATGAAAAGTTGAAGCCCAGATGAGCAAATTGAACCGAGCATGCCAGTTTTAAGACCAATGTGGCCGGGCACTTTATGATAAAATTGCCTCAAATTTTCACAGTGTTCATGTTATATCTCATACAACATTCTGCAGTTGTTTAAAAAATTTTTAGAGGCCTTTTTAAATTTGACAGAAACTGGGTTGCAATGTTTAAAGTTTCGGAATAGTTTCGGTTTCGTAATCTAACAAACATCGTTTAAATCTCTAGCTTGGCTCTGATACCACTGTAGGGTTCTCTAGGTCGGCAGCAAGGTTTCGGAAGGCATTTTCCATGCCATTTTCAAATTTTTGCCGTTCCAAAGAACCCTAACCTAGAATCTTTAACTAGATATTTATACGAACAAGCAATGTTAATATCTTAACATCCTAAGTGAATGAGGAATACAACCTTTGTAGACCGGTCCTTCACTTCTAAAGCTCCGTGTAGTAGTCCCTTCGCTCCAAGTAGTGAACTCCCGAACTCTAGTAAGGGTTCACATGAAGAAATGAACAACCTTGCTCGATGTCTTCGAGGCCGAAGATGATCTACGTCGAGGAGACTCAAACTCATGCTACCTCTTCACTAATTGTAGATTAGTGAAGCAAACGCCCTAAACTAAATGGCTAATATAGTAGAGGGTGATGAAGTAGGAAATTGGCTCACTTTAGATTTTATTTTCTCACAATATTTTCTCACCTTGAGAAAAGCTAGTGAGCTTTCTCATTGAGGAAGAAGAAGCTCAAGTGAAGAATGAGAGAATGAACCCTTGAGTTGAGAATAGCAACCATGGTGAGTTAGTGTCATACACTAACTCATGTAGAGAATAAACCATGGGTTAATAATAATGGTTGAGTTAATAAATATCTTCAAGTAAAACAAAACAAGTGGACTTGGTCAAAGGTTCCACAAGCTTTTACAAGCTTTAACCATGTGACTAATTACCACTAATTTGTGAATTACCAAGATAAATAAAAACCTTAGAATTATCATAACCATGGTGTAAGTCTCATACGCCCATGTTGCATGTGGCATCAAGGACGCCACAATAAAATGTACAATAATATATATCACATATATACTATATGCACACAAGTGAGAAAAAGAAATGTTTAGTGGGCAAATATTAGTTAATGTAAGTTAATATATCAAATATATAATTATACATTAAATTATCAAATCAACACTTGATTTAATAATCCGGCTATATCCTATACAACCGACTAAAATAAAATGTAACAATCTATCGAATCAGCACTTGATCCGATAACCTGGCTATATCACATATAACTGACCGATGTCACATATCGTGAGAATAGATTACGGTATCACATACGTGCATTAATCTTGGTCCCGCACATATCACATGTGTGCTCCTACTCCATTTTGCCTGAGTCAAGAAACCTTTGTGTAGGACTCTAAAGAATCGTCAATACGCCGGCAGTAGGTGATGATCATATCAAACACCCACAAGCTGCAAGCGGTCAGCTAAACGTAACAGCGACCCGGGTATTGAGCGATCAGAAAATCAACAAGCAAGCCTGCTCATAATCCTGCGAATCTAATCAGTAACACTACCGTACAGTCCGGTCTTTTCGTCTGATATGTCGCATATCTCGCTTGGGGGTGGTAAACGTCAGACCCAATAGCTTGATAAGTCATGCCGATGTGAGGCTCATAACGGGTTGAGAAACTACTAATAACACTTACCGGTAAATCTCAGAAACAGCCCTGGCCAGGGACTTTCCTATTATAGCCAATCGAGCACAGCGTAACATCAACCCCCGATACCGGGAGAGACGAAATCCCCTCCTATCGCTTATAGATGTATACGAAAGGAGTCCAACATACACCATGGACTATGGTAACCCGTAGTACAAGGCTCCGTCGATAAAACAACGGAACAACGGTAATAGATGTATAGTTACATCTTTTAATAACCATCTCGTACCACTTTTAACACATTCCGTGCCAGTCTACCCCTTTAAAAACTCCGTAATGTATTATGTATAGATGTGTATTGTTTTGTTTAATAGATGCACGACTTTCCGAAACCATGATATCATGTAAACGGAATGGATATAAATGGATAGTCATGTAAATAGAGTATATCCATGGTTCGGTTCAGTCGAGTCATGTTCAAGTTGATATAGATTGTATCTGGTATAAATGGATTCATGTTGAATTGAAATTATACTTGAATTGTATTCAATGATAGATCAATTGATTGATTTCAGATTAGACTAAGACTTTGCCTTAGTCAGACACTTAAACAGAATTGAAGTCCTGAATTAGTTTTGATATTATCGGTAACTGCTGCATATGGACGACAGGATTTGTGTCTTTTCCAAGACAATTACCATATTGATAACACCGTTTTTAATTTGTCTACCTTAGATAGGCAGGCACCCATATTCTCTGGTTCCCTGAGGTTCAAGAGAACTGGTCCGCTTAAACCTATGTTTACCAGGGTCCTTATTGCAAATTAATATAACTTGAGGGTTTTTTATGAAAAATAGTTTTGATATATTTTCAAAATACACCTTAAGTATTTAATTATCGTATTTAGGGTTTTTATAGATGTAATTTTTATAAAATGAAATATTCGAGTGGATATAAATCTAAGTTTGAATAGTATATGATATTTTCTTGTAATTTGACTTGTATTGAAATGTGATGGTATTTTCATGATCTTTTGTGATTCTTTTCCTTTGATTAGAAAGCATAGAATATATATTATATTTAAAATAGATATTTTGATAATATATATATATATATATAATTATAAAAAATAGAATTTATTTATTAAATAGAAATCACGTTATCTTAAAAATTGTAATAAGAATTCCATCGATATCGAATGCTCCGTGAGGAGGTCTGCATCTCGCTCTACTAGTTCCGAGAACGTACGATAACCCGCACCATCCCGATCGGGTTCCCCAAAATGGGTTGTAGAGGCTAATTTGTAAGGAATTAATTAAAACAATTTAAAGAATACGGGTTTTGATAGTTTAAGGTATTTTAATGTAAATTGTATTTTGTCCCACGAAAATTGTTACAAAAACCATCGTGCTATATCAAGATGAGTGTTGTGATGAGGTAGGTCTTTACCTCGTGAGTTTCCTAAAGGTAATATGAGCCAAACTATAAAGAAATGTCGTATGTAAACCAGATGGTATTTTACCGTAAAAATGTGATAAAGTTGCACAACATGTTATTTTGAGATGAAACTTGTTCTAAACTGTTTGTTTATGATTTATAAACAATATACAAAAATATGGTAAATTTTTTATTAAGAAAAGTTGGGTTTTTAGTTAAATTAGAATCGGAAGTCGGATTAACTCCGCTTCCGATAAGTTTTGAAACTAAGATTCTATTTACTAGAGAGAGAAGAGGGAAGAGGGGACTTACTAATTGAAGCAGAGGGGAGAGGTAGAGGAAGGGTTGGCAATTGTCGTGGAGTCGCGTCGTCGCAGGATTTGTCCCGAAACGTCGCCGGAACTCGACCTTGAGCTAACTCCACTTGCACAACCTTTTGGACTTAGAAAAATTTGAGAGTTTTGACAAAAGAATTCTGAATGAGGAGGGATAAAGTGTAGGGGTATTTATAGGATAGAATTAGGGTTTAGGGTAATGAAGAGAGAATTAAAAATGTATTAAATCTTGGATTAAAGAGGTGAATTTATTCTCTCTGTAAATTTACAGAGAAATCAAACAGTATTGTCACGGCCTGAAATTTAGTTCGTGATCGGCACTTAAATCATACAACATCTAAAGGCGCAACGTAAATTAAGTAAGCCGAAGCCCAGAAATCTAAACCTTTTAAAGAAATTAAAAGAGGTGAAGTTTTGAAATAAAGGTACGATGAAATCCAAAAGTTTTCTTAAATACATAGATAATGGAACATGAAAATGCAAGTGGATTATACTAGTTGAAAAACATGTTTCGTCTTTTAAAAATTTGGGCAGCACCTCCTTTGTATATTTTGAACCAAAACCACATATATATGATAATATAAAAGGCATCTCCAAGTGGAAGCTAGCTCTTCGCCAATCGGCGGAATCACAACCACGCAAGTCAAAAATATATGTATACGATGTCCAACGGTGAAGATCAACACAAAAGAATAATGTAAATAAAGCAAGACATCAAATCTCCCAATAGAGAACATATAAACTGTCGCTCTAAGTCTCGCAAGCACAAGTCTTTCTAAGTCTTACTAATTATACAAATACTAGTTTCTGATTGATGGAGTTGACTAGATACAACATGAATAATAATACAAGAGTGGGCACGATCTAATGTGTCCCACCTACCATAGCAAATAACCCGAATGTAAGCTGTGTGCCAGTGACACCGCTACTGATCCATGCGGTCAAACCTGCAAGAATGTGGCACAACGGGGGTGAGTTGCCAACTCTTGAGTAGAAAATATCAGCAGGTAGAAATCGAATAAAACAACGACTCCTAGGTCAACTATATCATAAAGGCAATACTATGATATCTTGGGTGACCGTATCTGCATATATGCTAACAATAATCAATGCCTGTATGCATGTGGATATCATCCATGTGTCCAATCAATGATACATCAAAATCATATGCATGTAAATATGAGGATATCAACCAACTTATGTCCATCAACGACACATCAAAATCATGAAACCTGAGTGTCCAACATCGACACTCGAAATATCATGAAACCCGTGTTCAGTATCGACACGTAAATCCTTATATCTCGGGCTCCGTCAGTCCGGATCGGCCCACGGGCTCCGTCAGTCCGGATCGGCCCATATCATCTCACGACTCCGGTCAGTATCCTCCGGATAACCGCCGAGCCCAAATACTATCACCGGTAGGTAGTGTTCCCTCTGCCAGGTTCATCGGCTACTCCACGATAAACATTTCTTGCCCCGGAGTATCTTACCGGGTCCACCATGAACCCGCAAACGGTGCCTACCGCTCCTCGAATCGGGTATACTCATAGCTCAGAATCGAGAAAACTCATGGTGGACGTCTTGAAATATCATCTCAAGAGAACCCGAGTTTTTAAAACAATACATACTTTCTTTTAAAATATAACCACGGTCCTCAAATCCAGAATCTTATGAAAACGACATCTCAATGCGTATAATCATAAAGCATGATGTATGCAAACGTAGAACAGAAATGTGAGCATATCAAGTATATCACGCGACATAGCATAATGATGTGAGCATAGCAATATATCATGCAACATAGCATAGTGATGTGAGCATAGCAATATATCATAGCATGACGTAGCAACTCTACTGTGTAAGTGACATAGCAATTATTGATGATGAACGTGCATGAGCCGGCAAATCTGTGTAAGTGTAACATACGCATCATCGATAATGGTGTAGGTGTACTAGCACAGGTATATATATAATGAAATGAGAATATCATGAATGTAGCAGAAAGTAAATCGTGAGCGTCATGCTATAAGGTATACGTATCTAATCTAATATATCCGAGTCGGTGAATCTATCAATCGGCATCCAGCCTTATAACATCACGTACGGTATAACCCATCGTACGGCATCCTCGAGTCAAAGGTGTGGATCAATCATCAGGTAAAACTCATCACGTACGGTAATCCATCGTACGGTGGCATTAAACGATTAGGGATTCTATCAACCTATATGACAATGAGGGTACGGACCTAACGTCTCGTACGACATATCACTCATTATTCTCATAATTATATATAAATATCTCATTTTACCGATCTCATAATACATCCATCTCAATCTTATCATATTAATTGATCCCATGTCAGATCCTTATACATCTCATTTCATATCTCATTGTATACTCTTTTCATCACATCAATATCTCACATCAAGTTATCTTATTAATCTTATGTCGTATTTATCGACCTCATAACATGCCACTATAATCTCATACCGATTCTCTTGCAACTATATATATATATATATATATATATATATCGTAATTCACATTCACGTTTCACATTCCTTTTATATCAATTCGAGACATCCTTTCTATCATATCATTTCACACTAAAAACCATTAACTATAATCTTAAGTCGTGGCATATCTTGTCTCCAAATTATAAATCACATATCAATATTTGCGGGGGTGCTATACGCCATCCACCCGACTTCCCCTGTAGATATATATCTACTCACCTTGATCCTTTCTTGCCGAAGTCGATGTCATTATGCTCTTCCTTGTTATCCGAAGTCCACGTGAAGATGCCTATATATAAACACATAGCATTGTAAATAAGAATCGCATATGGAAACTAAAACGGCACACGAAACCCATATAGGTTAAAACCTATGGTCTACGCGTGCAAGAACAAACATAAACCCTTGTCATTAACGTACAAACGTCCAATGATCGAATCCACAGTTCGAATACCAAAACCAAGTTATTGAAAACCACGAAACTCAAGAACAGCCACTCAGAAATCTAGCTCCAGATTTTTGGTCAGGTAAAATGAGGATAAAGAAGCAGTGCAGTAGGGTAGTATATGGGGTATGTGAGCTACAGAACCAATTCCAACACCAATTCCCACAGATGACCCGGTGACATCACCCTAATTTCCGATCTTGCCGGCCTTAGAGGCTCTATTTGGGTTCGTCTTCTCAGGGTAGTCTTCTAGTGCTCAATCTAGATCAATGGAGTTGCTAGTTTTTCTCGTAAAGGTCTTAGGTCACTCCAGATTTCCTGTAGGCTCAAGATGTTCACAAAACTGACATTAAAACATCTAATTCAAGTTTTTGGGTTTAGTCACTAGTTTGATCTAGGTTTTAACACAAAAGGGGTTTGTAGTCACCAATTACACTCACTTGCACCATCACAACTCAAGAAACCCCTAAATTGCATCTTGGAATTTTCGAAGATCACTAAACCTCACTAAATCAATTCTAAACTTAAATAGAAGCTAAAGGAAATCAAATACTACACTAATGGTGAAAGAAAATACCTCATTTGGCAACTCAAGAAAATTCTTAAGATGCTCAAAGTCTTTAAAATCCAGTTTTGATTGGTCCAATGGGTTTGTAGAGAGGTTGTGATCATTTTTAGTGAAGGGAGTATAGGGTTTTGGCAAGGTTTTGGAGATGGTACTTGAGGGTAGAAGTGGGGAAAGCTTGAAGATGAAGAGGATGAAGAAACAAGTGGAGAAAAGAAATGAAGGCAGTCCCCTCTCTCTTAGGCTCACTCTTTCTCTTAATCTCACCCCTACTCTCTCTCATGGCATGCTCTCATGCCATCATTTGGTCCCCCCCTCTCTCGTCAATAATTCACTCTCATGCTTCACTCTTCTTTTCTTTTCTCACAAAAATAGAACCAAAAGCAAATGAACAAACATGTAACAAAAATACAACATGTCATGGTGCACTAACCATGGAAATATGTAGAAACACGGATTTGGCCTAATCGCGATTAGTATTGCACTAATCAAATTTAATTTTAGACTTGCATATAATTAATTATAAAAATACCCAAATCCGATAAATATATTTTTAAATGAATAAATCATTTTAATCTCCAATCATTTCACAAATATTGGTATATATTTATACCATTTTAAGAAAACCCCAAATTCGCAAATCGGGTAGTTTTCGCGAAATATATTATTTTAATATTAAATTCCTAAAAAATAATATTTTATATTTCTGAAATGTTACAAGTATAGGAGTAGTGGAGTAGACCAAGGGGTGCTAGGGTTAGAAGATGGGGGTATTAGGGACGGGGACCAGCGGCGCCGGCCCATGGGATAATCTCGCCGGTCCATCATAGGGTGTGGGTGCTTGGATGAATTCCACGTGTTTGTGTGTGCAACATTTTCCACATGTTTGATTTTTCAGTGATTTTTCATTTTACGTGTAGTGCACGTGCAAATCTTTAGGCATCCAAAAGTTTAAAAGAAAAATCAATAAAAATAATATGTGGCTGGGGGAATTTGAACACAGGGGCTACGTCACAGCAGTGCAAGGCTTTACCAATGAGCTACAAGTGTTTTCTTGCGGTTCAAAAGCAATTTAAATTTATAACTTGTGCTCAGGCTTAGGATCTCCTTTCTATATTTTGAAAATTTCTGTACAAAAAGTTCAGGGTCATTACAATGAGATATTCCGGGTTTATGATTTCTAAGGTATTTGCGGATTTTAAATATTGTAGTTTTCATTTTTTTCTGCGACCGTAAATGTAATATGTGGTGTATCCCCGATGTCGTCGCTATATGTCAACGATATTTAGGATACGCATATTTACTTTCGTTGATGACATGTGATGTTGTGTGTTGCTATGATATGCTATATTGGATCGTCGTGATTGAATAGCCGGGGGGGGGGGTTGCGTAAAATGAGAGTTTTTCATTTTCATTCATGTAAAAACTGTATGTAATATTTTTTATTGGGACGCTTTCGGGTTGAGGATGATGTCACTATAGATGTATATTATTTTCTTTTCCGCATTAGGATAGACCCAAGGCGGGGAGCACAAGTAACCGGGTTCTAGAGTCCAGTAGGAGGCCATCTCGAGGAGTCGATGTAAGTCCACGTTGCCCACCCCGGTGCTTGCGGGGAGGCGGAAAACGGAATAAAAATCGGATTTTTATGAGCTTAGGGAACATGGACTATACTATGATGGATCTTTGCTAAACAAAAACTTGCTAAAGCTAACTACAAACTAGCTAAGTGCTAGAAAGGTTATACCTTGGGCTTTATGTCCTTCTCTCCTTGCTCCTTGGGCTTTATGTCCTTCTCTCCTTGCTCCTTGGAGTAGTGGAAGGAGGTTACCTTGTCGTCTTCTCCCGTCAAAGAAAGATCCACCCGAAAGCCTCAACCTTTGGCTTCAACTCCAAGCTAGAAGTAACTAGGGTTCAAGAAGTGCTAGTCTTTCAACCCTAGATGAGAGTAGAGATGATCAAGAGAGGGTTTTTTTCAAGCTCAAGTGTTTCTCAACACATGAGAGGGGAGAGCTTGAGGGAGAGGAAGAACAAGAAAGAGAAATGAAATGATAGAATGAGAATTATGTGAACCATTCTCACTAATATGTGTATATTATTTTAATTGAATAATTAGCTAGATAATTGTCATGGCTAATCATGATATGACCATTATCATTTCAATTTGCAAGGATCAAAAAGCATCTTCCAAAAGAAATGATGATGGTCAAAGTGTCAACCTAGGTCAACAAGTCAAGGAGGTCAAATGCTCAACAACCATAACCATGCACAATTATTAAACTAATTATCAATTAACTATAACACACACATAAGTATTAGGGTTAATAAAATGACAATAGCCATTAACCCTAATCAAGGTCATCTCCCTCAATCTCAAGCAACTGTGCATACGCACCCGCATTCGTGATCCGAGGAACACGAATACAAAGAGAAAAACCAATCCCAAAACATATACTAGGATCCGGCTTAAACCAAAGCCCGCTAGTATAAACTGTCCGGACAGCAAACGTGCACAAGTGCGCGAATGTGAACGAACCCTGTCGCAAAACCATGCGACCTCTACTCATTTTGCCTAAAGGCGAATAGCTCTCTGTGTGGGGCTCTAAAGACTCGACACTACGCTGGCAGTGGGTTTAACCACAGACCGCACGCGGCACTAGCTGTACGTAACGGTCCCCAGGTAGATGTCGATAAGAAGACTGACGAGGTGAACCCCATCCGAACTCCTACTGAGCCTGTATGTGACAATCTCCGTACAGTCCGGTCTGTTCGTCTGATACATCGCATGGCGGGCCTAGGGGGGCGGTGAACGTCAGTCCCCTAATAGCGGTACAAGTCATGTCGGAGTGCAGCCCAGAACACCCTGAGATAACACTGGAAACCTACCAGTATATCTCGCTTGCCCTGGCCAGGGACTACTCGTGTAATGGCTTTCCTGGACACAGCGCGATGTCAACCCCCAATACCGGGAGAGACAAATCCTGTCTAACCGTCACTGCCTCCAAGTGCTTCAGGACTGCACCCAAAAACTACCTGTTTGCACGACTCCTTTGAGCCGTGGTAGGGTAGTAATCAAAGTGCAGTGGGAACACACTCGAGGCGAAGTGACAGTGTCAAGTCAGCGGACTAAGCTGTACTCATGTCACCTGGGAACTGATAACTGACGATAGGTATAATACCAACCAACAGTCCCCGACGAGTCCTGTCCAGTGTACTCGTAACCCAACGAGCACCCGCATACTATCTCAAGTACGACGTACTGACGGCTGTGGGACAGACCGTCTCCCACACTGGGATGAGAAGCGCATACGCTAGTCTACTCCGGAGTATCGATGCCCTGTCTCGATAGTCCAACGACTAGGGACCTGTATAAGGATGTGCTTAAAGATCACCCAGCTCCCATGAGTGTGAGCACCATCACAACGCTGGTAATCAAGCAAAGATCCTAAGGGCTCTACTAATATGTATATCAGCAATGTGCTAAAAGAAACACATGCACATATTAAAGCAGAGACAAACCAAGTAGCATACTACCATTTCGAGCAAGATTGTATATACAACTGTGAATATCCCAAGCTTCCATCAAGTAATATACAAACTAGTATGATACAGTAATGGCCTCTAGGGCATATACACTAACAATCTCCCACTTGCACTAAGGCCATGTACTGGCGTATCGAAGACCTATCATCTCGATCAGCCGCTCGAACTGAGTCTGGGGTAGGGCCTTCGTGAGTGGATCTGCAGTGTTATCCTCTGATGCAACTCTCCGGACCTCGATCTCCTGGCGATCTACGATCTCCCTGATCAGGTGATACCGCCTTAAGATGTGTCTGGATTTTTGATGGGACCTGGGTTCCTTCGCTAAAGCTATAGCCCCGTTGTTGTCGCAATACAGAGGTATTGGGTCAACAATGGATGGAACCACCTGAGGTTCTTTCAAGAACTTCCTCATCCAGACAGCTTCTTTTGCGGCATCAGATGCAGCGATGTATTCCGCTTCCATAGTCGAGTCAGCAACGGTTTCCTGTTTGGAGCTCTTCCAACACACCGCCCCTCCATTGAGGGTAAAGACAAAACCCGACATGGACTTGGAATCATCCTTGTCACTCTGGAAGCTGGAGTCAGCAAAGGCCTCAATCTGCAGGTCCGCCATACACCAAGAACATCTCCTTAGTCCTTCTCAGGTACTTGAGAATGTTCTTTACTGCTATCCAATGTTTCTCCCCAGGGTTTGACTGATACCTGCTTACCATACTTAGTGCATAAGCCACATCCGGTCTGGTACACAACATCGCATACATTATAGAGCCTACCGCAGAAGCGTAGGGTATAATAGACATGCGATCCCTCTCCAAATCAGTCTTGGGAGACATCTCTTTGGAGAGAGTGATCCCGTGACAAGCCGGTAGATTACCGCGCTTGGAATCTTCCATACTGAATCTCTTCAGTATGGTGTCGATGTACCTGGACTGCAAAAGTCCTAATATCCTCTTGGATCTGTCACGGTAGATCCGGATACCCAGAATGTATGAGGCATCACTCAGGTCTTTCATGGAGAACCTGTGTGACAAGAACCCCTTGACAGATTGTAGCATAGGAATGTCATTTCCTATTAAGAGAATGTCATCCACGTATAAAACGAGGAATACCACAGTTCTCGCTACAAATCTACAATAGATGCATGGTCCATCTGGATTTTTGATAAAGCCAAATTCCTTGACCGTCTCATCAAAACAGATGTTCCAACTCCGCGATGCCTGCTTTAGTCCATAAATGGACTTAAGCAACTTGCACACCTTTCCGCTGCTCCCACTCTGAATGAAACCCTCTGGCTGATCCATATAGACACACTCCTCTAAATGTCCATTTAGAAAAGCTGTCTTTACGTCCATCTGCCAAATTTCATAATCGTGGAAGGCAGCAATGGCAAGAAGGATCCGAATGGATTTCAGCATAGCTACTGGAGAAAAGGTTTCGTCATAGTCCAAACCAGGTCACTGACGAAAACCCTTTGCTACCAGTCTAGCTTTATAGGTCTCAACCTGTCCATCTACACCAATCTTCCTTTTGAAGATCCACTTGCATCCTACGGGTTTTACCCCATCTGGAGCAATGTCCAACGTCCATACTTTGTTGGTGTACATGGACTCCATTTCGGTCCGCATTGCATCCAGCCATTTTACCGAGTCGACGCTCTGAATGGCTTGCTGGAAGCTAGTAGGCTCATCAAAGTCTATGATGCAATCCTCTCTATCCCCGTCAATGAGAAAACCGTAGTATTTCTCGGGCGGATGAGACTGCCTACTACTCCTGCGGAGTGGCGTGGGAATGTCCTGATCTTTCGAACCCTCTGGTTCAACCAAGCTTTCAGTAATAGCTCGTGGTTCTGGAATTTCTTCCAGTTCTATTGCGCTCCCACTTAATTCTTTTTCTATGAACTGGTGTTCTAGAAAGTGGGCATGGCGAGAAACAAGGACTTTTTGTTCCTCTTCGCAATAGAAGTAATATCCCTTGGAGCTCTTTGGATATCCCACAAACTTGCACTGTACTGAGCGTGCCTCGAGCTTGTCCGCATGCTGCTTTTTTACAAAAGCTGGACATCCCCATGTCTTAATGTGATTAAGATAGGGTCTCTTCCCACACCACATCTGATATGGTGTAGTAGGCACAGTCTTAGTTGGAACTCAGTTCAAAAGGTATGCAGCTGATTCTAGCGCATATCCCCAGAACGATCGCGGCAACTCAGCATTACTCATCATGGACCGTACCATATCCAATAGGGTTCGGTTCCGTCTCTCCGATACACCGTTATGTTGCGGAGTGTATGGAGGAGTAAGCTGAGAGAGAATTCCATTCTCTTTTAAGTAACCCAGGAACTCGGCACTCAAGTATTCACCACCTCGATCAGATCTCAGTGCCTTGATACTTTTGCCTGTTTGTTTTTCTACTTCATTCTTATATTCCTGGAATTTTTCAAAAGCCTCGGATTTATGTTTCATTAAGAAGACATAACCGTACCTTGAAAAGTCATCCGTAAAAGTAATGAAGTAAGAATAACCGCTTTGTGCATGTGTAGACATTGGACCGCACACGTCGCTGTGCACGAGTCCCAAGAGCTCGCTCGCTCTTTCTCCGTGTCCAGTAAACGGAGTCTTTGTCATCTTTCCTTTGAGACAGGATTGACAAGTTGCATACGATTGATATTCGAACGGATCCAAATATCCTTCTGCATGTAACTTAGTCAACCTTCTCTCATTGATGTGGCCCAGTCTACAATGCCATAAGAAAGTTTTATTTATTCCTGGAGACTTTCTTTTGTGTGTATTCTGGACATTGAAAATCTGTGGTTGGTTTAATACGTATATACCGTTGTTCAATGTACCTGACCCAATCAAAACTTGATTAAGGTGAATGTTCACTACATTACTTACAAATGCAAATTCATAACCTTCTTTAGACAATAAAGATATAGAAATGATATTACAGGTTGCATTTGGTACATAATAACAACTACGCAAAACCAAAAAATGTCCATCCGACAATCCCAGGTGATAGTCCCCCACGGCCTCAGCATCCATGCTAGCACCGTTCGCAACTCTGAGGGTCATGTCACCTGCCTTCAAAACTCTACGCTTTCTCAACGCCTGCAAAGAATTACAGATATGAGATCCTGATCCGGTATCCAATACCCAGGATGTAGAGTTTATTGATAGACAGTTTTCAATAACATACACACCTGAAGCTGAAGCTGCAACTCGCTTCAAATCCTGTGTTCTGGCTTTCCAAGCCTTGCAATCCTGTTTCCAGTGACCACTTTTGTGACAATAGAAGCATTCTTCCTTCCCCACCAGCTTTCCCGCTATCTTTGTTGCTTTTCCTTTTCCCTTCGTATCCACTTTACCGACACCGCCTCTTGGTTTGGCGGGGGCTTTCTTCTTCTTGCCCTTGGCTTTCGCCCTGGACCTAGAAGAGGAAGATCCTCCTACAAACAAAGTGGATGTCTCCCTACTCTTCTGTAGGGTGCCCTCAGCACTCCTCAACATGTTCAGAAGCTCGGAAAGTTCAACCTCCTTTCCTTGCATGTTGAAGTTAAGAATAAACTGGGCGTAAGTGGAAGGAAGGGACTGGAGAATCAAATCAGTATAGAGTTCATTCTCCAACGTGGTCCCAAGGTCCGCGAGCTCCTCTATGTAGCTAATCATCTTAAGCACGTGTTCCGCTACCGATGATCCGACGGCCAACCTTGCCGAAAACAACTTCTTCGACACTTCGTATCTTGCGATACGAGACTGCTCTCCATACAATTCTTTTGTATGAAGAAATATGGACTCTAGGTCCATATTCTCGTGCCTCCTCTGATGTTCGTTGTCCATCGAGGCAAGTACGAGGCATTTGGCCTTCGCGCAATCTATCTCCCATGTCTTACGGATTTCCTTATCCGCGACGCTGGAAGTGGGATCTGGGACAGGGGGAGCTTTGGTGGTAAGGATATACCCCAACTTGTCGTAAGTGATTGCCATTTTGACATTCCTGAGCCAATCTTTGTAGTTTGGCCCTGTCAATATGTTTTTATCTAGTAATAACTTAAGTCCGGTCATGTTGAATGGTCGCTGCAATTAGGAGAGAGAAAAGAAACACTTTAGCATGATGCTCTTGCAAGTTTAGAGTGGTTTTTAGTTTGTCTAAACTGGATGGCTCCCACTGTCTCTCGAATCCCTTCTCAAACCGTAAAGAAAGGATTAGTCAGGATCAATCTCACCGTACAATACTTGCTTAACCGTTCAGCCAGGCCAGTGTCGGTACTTCGAGGGAGGTTTTCCAACGCTTTCGCGAAGTTCCTTAATTAAGTATCCTCTTTTCCCTGTGGGCGTAGCCCCGCTAACACCTTTCTAGACACCTACTAAGTTTATAGCATTGATCGTTAAGTGAGAGTTTTCCCGAGGAGTAGCATATACTCACAGTAGGATTGGGATCCAAATATCATCGCGTGATAAAACCGAAGGAATCCTACCAGAATCATCACACTCTAAATGGTATGCAACGCTAGCAAGTTTCAGTACTTATGAAACTCCTGATGTGGATTTTTGCCCCATGCTCTTATGACCTTGACTTTGGCCAAAATATCATTAGTCACATGTCAAGTTCTACCCGTCATTCTCCTGGTTAATTTGGACCCACCCGTACCTACCCTTGACTTTGGCCAAAATGGCAGCACGACTGTCCCAAACCAACGCATCTATCTATGCTGCACATGAATACCCAATAGCTACCAATCACTATGCCTTGATTTTGGCCAAAATACATAGCTTGAATACTTTTTGACCATTCATGTGGAATGACGGAGGGCTACGGATGGTTTTGGCGAAACCGTGAACGTAGTGAACTTGATCTAATCGATGGAACGGGATAGCTTTTAAAAGGAGTGGTTCAAGCTCCGCGTTTAAAAGTTTAGTTTTGAAAAGAACCGAGTGGTTTTCAAAGTGTTCCAATCGACTTTTACTTGGTTTATTTTCTTGCATTAGTTCTTTTAATGCGTCCCATCATTTAATCCTACCATTGCAGAAAACAACCAAAATATGACGTACGCTTATGCCATTCGCATTCGCCACGGGGCCCCGTCATCACCCGTTAGGTTACTTAACTAACGACAGAGCGGGGGCTGGGCTAGCGCGGCTGTAAAACATAAGCAACGCCTAAATAGTTATCATATATAAATATATAGCAATGATAGACATTACAGATCACTGATGAATACATTGGATATACTAGGAATCCGCAATCCGTTCGAGCCTGCAACGAAAAGCGGATTACAAGGTCGCGGTGAATAGCCAATACCCCACCCAAGACCCCTACGGGTGCGGCAAACTACCCGCCAAGTACTCGAAGCGAAGCAACCTCCCTCACCGCCGTGAGTAGGCCACTCGGCACTTCGAGATACCTGGTAGTTTGTGCACCCTCTCCATGGGTCTATCCTAGGAGCAAAAACAGTAAAAAGAATTATACAATGACGGCTACAACCCCGACCCGGTTGTGTGGCCAAACAAATAATAATATTACATCAATTTACATGTTACAATGAATGAAAGAAAAAGCAACACTCATCTCACATCCACCCCGGCTATTCATCCGCGACAATCCAACCCATTCATATACACAAACCAGTATCAATCACAGATCACAGATATGTATAACCCCGACTAATCGACATATAGCGATTAGCCGATGTTCAATACATCCAAACATCACAGATATAACCGTCATAGTCAAAGTGTAGTGAAGTTCGGAAAAAAATACGGATTTATAGGCCCCCAAAAATAAATTTCTATTCTGGAAAATCTGGGCACATATAACATATCTTAAAAATCCTAAAACCAAGCCAGAGATACACTGCACCAAACTCGACCCAGTGAAGAGCCAACTTGGCCGCGGTTGCGCGGCAATATCTTGCTATTGCCGCGGAACCGCGGCTCCTTGGTCGAGTCACTGGACCGGGTTTGGTGGTTATCTTTAAAAAACCCTGAGACGATTTTTGGAGTATAACAAATTTTGTTTTGACCAGAAAATTTTTTAACAGAAACTAGGGTTTTTGAAAACTCGGTTTTTGGATTTTTCGGTTTCGAACTTCGTTACACTTCACTACCTAGCTAGTTTATGTTTAGTTAGGCTCTGATACCACTGTAAGTCTACGTTGCCCACCCCGGTGCTTGCGGGGAGGCGGAAAACGGAATAAAAATCGGATTTTTATGAGCTTAGGCAACATGGACTATACTATGATAGATCTTTGCTAAACAAAAACTTGCTAAAGCTAACTACAAACTAGTTAAGTGCTAGAAAGGTTATACCTTGGGCTTTATGTCCTTCTCTCCTTGCTCCTTGGAGTAGTGGAAGGAGGTCACCTTGTCGTCTTCTCCCGTCAAAGAAAGATCCACCCGAAAGCCTCAACCTTTGGCTTCAACTCCAAGCTAGAAGTAACTAGGGTTCAAGAAGTGCTAGTCCTTCAACCCTAGATGAGAGTAGAGATGATCAAGAGAGGGTTTTTCTCAAGCTCAAGTGTTTCTCAACACATGAGAGGGGAGAGCTTGAGGGAGAGGAAGAACAAGAGAGAGAAATGAAATGATAGAATGAGAATTATGTGAACCATTCTCACTAATATGTGTATATTATTTTAATTGAATAATTAGCTAGATAATTGTCATGGCTAATCATGACATGACCATTATCATTTCAATTTGCAAGGATCAAAAAGCATCTTCCAAAAGAAATGATGATGGTCAAAATGTCAACCTAGGTCAACAAGTCAAGGAGGTCAAATGGTCAACAACCATAACCATGCACAATTATTAAACTAATTATCAATTAACTATAATACACACATAAGCATTAGGGTTAATAAAATGACAATAGCTATTAATCCTAATCAAGGTCCTCTCCCTCAATCTCAAGCAACTGTGCATACGCACCCGCATTCGTGATCCGAGGAACACGAATACAAAGAGAAAAACCAATCCCAAAACATATACTAGGATCCGGCTTAAACCAAAGCCCGCTAGTATAAACTGTCCGGACAGCAAACGTACACAAGTGCACGAATGTGAACAAACCCTGTCGCAAAACCATGCGACCTCTACTCATTTTGCCTAAAGGCGAATAGCTCTCTGTGTGGGACTCTAAAGACTCGACACTACGCTGGCAGTGGGTTTAACCACAGACCGCAAGCGGCACTAGCTGTACGTAACGGTCCCCAGGTAGATGTCGATAAGAAGACTGACGAGGTGAACCCCATCCGAACTCCTACTGAGCCTGTATGTGACAATCTCCGTACAGTCCAGTCTGTTCGTCTGATACATCGCATGGCGGGCCTAGGGGGCGGTGAACGTCAGTCCCCTAATAGCGGTACAAGTCGTATCGGAGTGCAGCCCAGAACACCCTGAGATAACACTGGAAACCTACCAGTATATCTCGCTTGTCCTGGCCAGGGACTACTCGTGTAATGGCTCTCCTGGACACAGCGCGATGTCAACCCCCAATACCGGGAGAGACGAATCCTGTCTAACCGTCACTGCCTCCAAGTGCTTCGGGACTGCACCCAAAAACTACCTGTTTGCACGACTCCTTTGAGCCGTGGTAGGGTAGTAATCAAAGTGCAGTGGGAACACACTCGAGGCGAAGTGACAGTGTCAAGTCAGCGGACTAAGCTGTACTCATGTCACCTGGGAACTGATAACTGACGATAGGTATAATACCAACCAACAGTCCCCGACGAGTCCTGTCCAGTGTACTCGTAACCCAACGAGCACCCGCATACTATCTCAAGTACGACGTACTGACGGCTGTGGGACAGACCGTCTCCCGCACTGGGATGAGAAGCGCATACGCTAGTCTACTCCGGAGTATCGATGCCCTGTCTCGATAGTCCAACGACTAGGGACCTGTATAAGGATGTGCTTAAAGATCACCCAGCTCCCACGAGTGTGAGCGCTATCACAACGCTGGTAATCAAGCAAAGATCCTAAGGGCTCTATTAATATGTATATCAGCAATATGCTAAAAGAAACACATGCACATATTAAAGCAGAGACAAACCAAGTAGCATACTATCATTTCTAGCAAGATTGTATATACAACTGTGAATATCCCAAGCTTCCATCAAGTAATATACAAACTAGTATGATACAGTAATGGCCTCTAGGGTATATACACTAACAGTCGAGACCGGGTCTCCTAACTCTAGAATTGGCAGGGTTGCTTGTCACTCTCGTAGGGGTCTAGGGATGTGGGTTTGTCTATTCAGCACGACCGTGGAATTCCTATTTTTCATTATTGGCTTAATTTAAAACACGGACCTCCTAGTATATCCAATATTTCATATGTTAACTTCTGCTGCTTGAGTTCTATGATGTGATCATATAACCGCGTGAGACGAATGGTATATATATATATGATATATATAATAAACGTTGCTTATGTTTTTCACCCGCGCTAGTCCTGCCCCCGCTCTGCCGTTAGTTAAGTAACCTAACGGTGCATGATGGGCCTCGTGGCAAATGCGGATGGCATAAGCGTACGTTTTATTTTCGTTTCTTTTCTATGATTTTTAAGGAAACATAAATGATGGGACTTCATTAATGAGATTAATGGAAAGAAAACAAACCTAAAGATGTTGTAGAATCAAAATTTTAAAAAAGGTAGCTCTAGTTCTTTCTTTGCATGGTGGTATTTCTTGATGAATATCCAGCACCTCATTCGATGAGGAAAGAGCCGAGATCCCTTTACCGGGAGTGACCTCTTTAGAAAAACTAGCAAATGCTTTAACCCACTCGGTTTTGTTTTGACAGCTTCTCTAGTTCTTGCTTTGCATAGTGGTATTCCTTAATGAATATCCAGCACCTCATTCGATGAGGAAAGAGCCGAGATCCTTTCACCGGGAGTGACCTCTTTAGCAAAACTAGCAAATGCTACAAAAACCACTCATTTTCAAAATCACTAGATTCTACAACGATATCAAATTCAGTATGTTAAAGGTTTTCTTCAAAACCAGTCGTAGCCCTCCGTCATTTTAGATAAGTTCTATTTAGTATTCGTGCTGCATTTGTTGACCATAACCAATGCGCAGTGTACGGTAGCTGATTAGTGCTTATCTGCCATATGTGATGTGATTGGATTAGGGTAGTCGTACGGCTTTGTTGACCTTAGCCAAGGGTCGTGCGGGTGGGTTTTATTAAATCATGAAATGACGGGTCAAACTTGGCTAGCGCTTATGATTTGTTGACCATGGCCAAGGTAATAAGTCTCTTGAGGTAAAAACAGATATTGGGAATTTCAGGGGTTGAAATTTGTAATGAGATTGCATACTTTCTATGACATAGTTGGATCCCGATACCCACTGCGAGTAAGTGTTACTCCTGGAAGAGTTTTCCACTTTACAATTAGCTGATCCAGTAGGTGAAAGTGTCTACTAGCCCCACGGTGGGGTTAAAATGGGAATCACACATGCAAGTTTTAAAAATTTCATGGTGCTAATGAACACTAACCAAGATCTTACTAGAATATTAGGGTTAACTATGATGATATCACAAAAACTAGCTAAGAGAAGAATGTTACAACCTTTGTAGACCGTGTCCTTCTCTTCTAATGCTCCGGGTTGTAGTCCACGCGACTCCACTAGGCTCCACTTGAAGGTTGAATGAACTTCCTCCGGTGACCTTCGTGCCAAAGATGATCCACCCGAAGTCCGCCAATCCAAACTATCTCTTCACTAAACTCTTTAGTGAAAGAAACACACCACACTAAAGTGCTAATCTAGTGTGGGATGGTGAAGTAGAGGTGTTGATTGCTCACTAGGGATCTCAAGCTCTATGATTCACATCACATGTAAGGGTTTAGAGCTTGAAGTGTGAGGAAGAGGATGATGATGGAGAAAGCTAGAGAGAAGCTCGTCACATGAGCTCTCAAAAATGGCTAAGGCAAATGAGCTAGGAAAAAAATGACCAAGTCAAGAATGGCTCACATCTTGCCCCCACTTATTCAAGCATGGAATAAATTGCAATAATAAATTGCAACCATGCTTGAATAGCGAGTCAAGACAAATAAATAAATGATAAATGTGTTAGTTATATGTATGCCCTAGAGGCCATTACTGTACATTGGATGTATATTGTAGTGGATGCTGGGACATATATAGGTAGGACTTTCTTGCTCGACATGATAGTACGCTATCTGGTTGCTCTTTGTCTTAACATGTATACTTTCTGTCTCTCTGATTACATGTTGATAAAGCCCTTAGGATGAGTACTCGACTTCCAGGACTATGATGCAGATCATACTAGTGGGGCCTGGGTAGTCAATGAGTACATCCTTCATTGTTCCTAGTCGTGGGAATATCGAGACGGGGCATCGATATTCTAGAGTAGACTAGCGTATATCTTCTCGACCCATGTGATGGGCGATGGATGATCCCATATCCATTGGTGTTTGACATCAGAGATGGTATACGGGTGCTCAGTGGAGACTGGGTACACTGAACGGACTCGCCGAGAACTCCCAGATGGTATTATACCTCACGTCAGATGGCAGTTCTCTGGTGACACTGGTACAGCTTAGTCTGTTGACCCGAGATCGTTATAGAGTCTTGTGTGTCTCCCACTGTGCTTTGATTTCCACCCTACCACGGCTCTACTGAGTCGTGCAAACATGTGGTTTTTGGGTACAGTCCCGATTCACATGGAGGCAATGAGCGATAGGAGGGGATTCGTCTCTCCCGGTATTGGGGGTTGATGTTGTGCTATGCTCGACTGGCCATAACAGGAAATCCCTGGCCAGGGTTGCAGTGATATACTGGTAAGAGTTATCAGTAGTTTCACGAATGTTATGGACCTCAAGTCGGCATGACTTATCGAGCTACTGGGGTCTGACGTTTACCACCCCTAGGCGAGATATGCGACATATCAGACGAACAGACCGGACTGTACGGTAAGTGTTACTGGTTGGATTCACAGGAGTGTGAGCGGGCTTGCTCGTCGATCTTCTGATCGCTCAATACCCGGGTGGCCGTTACGTTTAGCAGACCGCTTGCGGCTTGTGGATGTTTGATATGATCATCATCCGCTGCCGGCGTATTGACGAGTCTTTAGAGTCCTACACAGAGGTTTCCTGGCTCAAGCGAAACGAAATAGGAGCGCATATGAGATATGTGCGGGACCGAGAATAATTCGTGTATGTGATACCGTATTTCATTCTCGCGATGAATGTGTCGAATGGTTGTATGCGATATAACATAGTTATCGAATCAAGGATTGATTCGATAAGCCGATACATTGGATACTAGCCGGTTATATACGACATGACCGGATCATTGAATCAAGTGTTGATTTAATGATTTAATGTATAATTATATATTTGATATATTACTTTGCATTAACTAGTATTGGTTCACTTTAAATGGATTTTCTCACTTGAATTGTGCAAGTTGTATATGTGATATATTTTTGTGCACATGATTGTATCATGTTTGATGATACATGCATACTTGGTTAAGTGTATGATTAAACCATGGTTGTGTAATGGTTAGAGTTTTGTATTTATTGACTATTTATTTATTTATTCATTCTTCATTTGGAAAGAAAATAAAATGGTTGATTATTTTGTTCTTTTCTTTGAAGCTTCAAGAAGCTTTGACCATTTTGTCTTCATCTACAAAACCTAACCATTCACTAACCCTAGTTGATTCTCTACACTTAACCAAGGGTAAGATTATGATAAGTATTATATTTCTTTTCTATTTTTAATAACTTATCATATCTTCTTCTTCAATGAAGAAAAACTTGCTACTCCAATGGCAAGTGATGAAAACTAGTAAGAAATCCAATTCTAAAGTGAACCCACTTCCTATTTCTTCATCCTCTACCTCTTGCCAAGTAGTATAGGGTGTTTTCTTCACAAGTTTCATGACTTGGTGAAGTGGGAGCTTGATCTAGTGACGCCTCGACGTAGATCATCTTCGGCATCGAAGCCGACGACCAAGCCCGCCCATTTCCTCGATGAAGCCGATGCTAGAGTCCGGAATTCGATTTGGACAGCGGAGGGACATCGTCGCGGAGCTTAGGATGTGGTGGACCGGATCTACAAAGGTTGTAGCCCCTTTCCTTTTAGATAACCTTTTTTACTTGCATCGCATAGCCTATATATATCTAGTTAACGATCCGTATTAGGTTTTCTCGGCACATGTAAAATTTCAATTGGGCATGTTTGATCACTTGTGAGACTTCATTAGTGTGCCTAGGAACCCTACAGTGGTATCAGAGCCTAGCTAGAGCCTTAGGCGATGCGTAGACGGAATTAGAAGTCCGATTGAACCGAAACCCCAATCGCATTTTGCTCTCTGGACATTTTTAAAAAACGTGGTTTTTTCCAGATTAAAAATATGCAGAAAACTCAGTAGAAGATTCTAAGAATTACTGTATAAAACGGGGCCTCTGAATCCATTAAACCGCGGCGGAACCGCGGCATTAGCATGCTAATGCGGCGGTTCCGCGGCCCTTTTGTCTCATCTTGCAATAAATTTTGCACAGTAATTCCTACTTTGCAGTGCTGGTTTTCCTGGGAATTTTTAATAATTTTTCAAGAGTTGAATTTTCTGGGTTTTATTGGGGACTCGGTGTATCGATCGGATTGTCTAATTTTGTCAGTGTGTTTTTCCGGGTATTTTTAGAATATGTTAAAAAGTTCGACCGGATATAAATACCCACTTTTTCCCCTGCCGGGAAATTTCCAATTGTTGGATTTTTCCGTAGTTTAACGACGTTCTAAGTAGTGCAAGTAACGCGATGGACCCTCTAGAAGACAACAAACCTTAACTCGATTATGTGACCGTCTTGAACTGCCCTTTGAACCTTCGGGTTTGGGGCAGTACGGCGCGCCACATGTGAGGCGTTGGCTTGACCCTTCTACGGCTGGACCGTTGGTACTGAGGCACGAACTGAATGTTGTTAGACTTATTTCATGTGTTGAGCTGTTTCGGGAAAACTTGGGTGTTCGAATGTTCAATTGGAAAGTTTAACATTTTCTGTTTATCCGGAATGTGATACAACAATTGGAATTCACAAAAGTTATGTGATAACTGAATGAATGTTATAAACATAGCACTTTAGTCTTTCTTGATCGGTTGCCACGGAATTTTGATGTGATCAAAAGTCCGTCGCAATCACGTAGCGTACGCGGATACTCGCCGGGTAAACTTAATAGACAGCCTCACTCCATAGCCCCGACCAAGTGACTGTAGGAGAACCCCGTCGCCGAAAGCATCCGTTCGGGTGCTCGCGGTAGCGTTGTTCCGCCTTGGTGCACTTCGTCGATGGTATCGGGGGTGCGACCGTCTACTAAAGTTTGCGACGAGCATTCGATCAAAATGTCGGGAATCTTGTTGAATTGCCCGACTTGATATTGAAAAGTGTTTTCGATAATGAGACTAAAATGCGGGGTTTATAATTGTTAGACATGCGATGTCTAAAGAATTCATTTGATCAGGCATGCGATGTCTGAGGTGGTTGCGGATTCCAACTGTTGTAGTTTTACACTTTCTTTTTCTGTGACCGTAAGTGTAATATGTGATGTCGTCGGTTTCGTTGCTATATGTCAACGACAATTGGGATGCGCATATTTACTTACATTGATGACATGTGATGTTATGTGTTGCTGGATATGTTATATTGGATCGTCGTGTTTGAATAGCCGGGGGTTTTTTTTATGTGAGATGAGTGTTTTTCATTTTCATTCATGTAAAAACTTGTATGTAATATTATTTTATTGGGGCACTTCCAGGTTGCGGAAGATGTCACCGTTGATGTATATTATTTACTTTTCTGCACTAGGATAGACCCAAGGTGGGGAGCACAAGTAACCGGGTTCTAGGGTCCAGTGGGAGACCATCTCGAGGAGTCGAGTCCGGGTCTCCTAACCCTAGAATTGGTAGGGTTGCTTGCCGCTCTCGTAGGGGTCTAGGGGTGTGGGATAGGCTATTCATCACGACCGTGGAATCCGTGTTTTATACTGGCTCGTATTGAAAACACGGACGTCCTAGTATATCCAATATTTCATATGTTTCTTCTGCTGTGATTTATCTGTGATGTGATCATGTGATGTTCTGTGACAGATATTATATATAGTATATATGATATATTATATAAACGTTGCTTATGTTTTACACCCGCGCTAGCCCTGCCCCGCTCTGCCGTTAGTTACCTAACCTAACGGTGCAGACGGGACATCGAGGCGAATGCGGATGGCATAAGCGTACGTTATATTTATCTGTGATGTTTAGGTGGACTTAAATGATGGGATTTTCATTAATGAGATTAATGAAAGAAAATAAACCTAATTGATGTTGTGGAATCGAATTTCAAAATAAAAACAGGTAGCTACAGTTCTTGCTTTGCATCGCGGTGTTCATTATAGAACATCCTGCACCTTATTCGATGAGGAAAGGACCGAGATCCCTTCACCGGGAGCGACTCCTTTAGCAATAACTGGCAGATGCTACAACCCTCGGTTTGTCTTTGATCGCTTCTATAGTTTCCGCTTTGCACAGTGATATATATGATATATCCCGCACCTCATTCGACGAGGAAAGGGCCGACGATCCCTTCACCGGGAGTGACCCCTTTAGCAAAACTAGAAAAGCCTCGAAAACATTCCAATTAAAAACCATTTGATTCCGCAACGAGATCAAGTTCAAAGCGTTAAAGGTTTTCATAAAAACCATTCGCAACCCTCCGTCATTTTAGGAAGTAGAGTACTTAGTATTCGTGCTACGTTTGTCGACCATAGCCGAGGCGTAGTGTGCGGTAGCTAAGTGATGTCTTCCTACACAGCATATGATGCGATTAGTTAGGACAGTCATGTGGCTTTGTTGACCTTAGCCAAGGGTCATGTGGGTGGGTCTAATTAATCACGAAATGACGGGTAGAACTTGACTAGTACCTATGATTTGTTGACCTTAGCCAAGGTCATAGGTGCTAGGGGTAAAAACCATTATCGGGAGTTTCAAGTGTTGAAATTTGCAATGAGATTGCATACCTTCTATATGATAGTTAGATCCCGATACCCACTGCGAGTAATTGTTACTCCTGGGAGAGTTTTGCACTTTGCAATTAGCCGATCAAGTAGGTGTCTAGAAAGGTGTCAACGGGGTTACGCCTCTGGGAAAACGAGATTTACTGTAATTAGGTCCGTGAGAAAGCACGGGGAACCTCCCTCAAAGTACCGACACTGGCCTGGCTGAAAGATTGGCGAACTTGTAGAGTGCAATTAATCCCGCCTAGTCTTTCCTTTTAAGGTTTGAAGGAAGATTTGATTAAAATAGTGGGAGCCATCCTGATTAGATAAAATATATAACCAATCTAATCTTGCAAGAGCGCACGCAGAGTGTTTTCTTCTCTCTCTCTCTCTCCTGGTAGAGACCATATCACGCCTTAATCAAGATAATAAAATGGATGAATTGGCCGAACCCGCTTGTTATACTGAGCTGGGGAACGTTGGTCCCGCTCCAACTTATAATAGTTATAAGACAGAGCAGGAAATAGGGGAATACCAGAATTCCTATGCCGCCCAAACGAAGAAAGTGCATATGATGCATCTCCTTCGAGTGTGTTCATTACAAAGAGCTGTTTCTCAGTATCCTCTGTATCCTGGGTATTATATAATACCGGATCAGGATCCCAGATATGTAATCTGTTACATAGGGCTACAAAAAGGTAGAAAACTGAGAACGGGTGATAAGTTTCATGAGACAGAAAACGGGGCAAGTGTTGCAGCCAAGTCTGTTGGTCACTATCACCCTGTATTACTAATACATTGATTCTGAACTAATGCTATTAGATACCGAAGCTGATATACAAAATCATATCAGTCTCTTTATAAGTAAAGAATTGATAAAATTTTGTATTGATGGATAATGTTTTGAACATTTCCTATATCAAAAGTTGATCGGTTCAGGCACGTTATCTAAAAGCATTGACGTTCTAAATCAAACTACAGTTCCTCGTATACAGAACACACACAAGAGGAAGAGTTCAGAAATGAACGGATCATTCTTGAGGCATTGTAGACTAGGTCATATCAATGCGACCTGACTGGCTGAAGTTACATTTTAGATGCATATTTAAATCAGTTTGAATTTACATCTTGTGAAACTTGCCAGTCATGTCACAAAGATTAAATGACCATAGCTCTGTTTATTGGAAACAAAGAAAGAGTTAGTGAACTCTTGGGATTGATACATGATGATGTATGTAAGGTCTCCTGTCTACACATGCCAGGTCTGGTTCTTTATACTTCATTATATTCTCTGATAATCTCTCAAGATTCAGACATATGTTCCTGTTGAAACACAAGTCTGAACCTTTTGAGATATTCATAGAATATAAGTTAGAAGTAGAGAACCAAAATACGGGTATAAGTATTATGTCCTATGATGAGATCAGGGAGGAGAATACTTGTGCATGGAATCCTTGGACTATTCTAAAGGAAAATGAAATTCTCTCTCAGTATTGCTCCTCTGAATACACCACAGCACAACGGTGTATCGGGGCGGAGCAATCACACAATATTAGATATCGTGTGCTCTATGATGAGTATTACTGAGTTACCTATTTCCTTTTAAGGAGTTATGCGCTTGAGAAGCTGCATACCTATTGAATTTGGTTCGAATCAAATCAGTGCCTACCACTCCATATGAGATATGGTGTGGGAAGATCCTATCTCTTAAGTAAGTTAAGATTTGGGATTGTCCGGCCTATGTCAAAAGCAAAAATCCGGACAAGATCAAGGCAAGGTCAGTTCTGTAGAACTGGAAAGGTTCCAGCTATACGAAACTACAGCTAAAGATTTGACAGAACCAAAGGATTCTATAGTCCCCGACGAACCTCAGCCTCTCCGCCGATCTGGTAGGGTTCCTCGCTTGCCTGAGAGATACCTCGGTTTCTCGATGACAGTGGGAGCGAGGAATGCATCATGAGATGATGACCCAACTAGATTCGAGCAGGCCATCAAGAGTAGGGACTCTGTAAGAATGGCTGGATGCTTAGCGGTCTGAGATGGAATCCATATACACCAACAAAGTATGGACTTTGGTTGCTATATCTGAAGGGTTAAATCCCCATCAGGAGCAAGTATATCTTGAGAAGATTACTTGGTGTAGATGGAAAAGTTGAGACTTCCAAAGCTAGACTTGTTAAAAGTTTTCGTTATCGACCAGGCACGGATAATGATGAAACCTTTTCCAGGGACTATGTTTAAGTCCATCCAGATCCTACTTGCCACGGCTACATACCATGACTACGATATCTGGTGGTTGGGTGCCATGACTACTTTTCTATATATTGATTTAGAAGAGAACGTCTATAAGAATACAGCCAGAGGGCCTCGTAGACAGTGGGAGCAGCGGAAACGTGTGCAAGATACTTTATAGGATAAAGCAGGCATCGCGGAGTTGGAACATCTGTTTTGATGGATTAGTCAAAGAAGTTGACATCATCAAAATGGTAGATGAACCTTGTATAAACAAAAAGGTATTAGGGAGTATGGTGACGATCCTCGTAGAATACGTGGATGACATACTCTTGTTAGAGAAGGAGTTTCCTATGCTACGCTCGATCAATCTCCGGTTATCACAATGATTTTCCATATAGGATCAAAGTGATACCTACTAAATCCTAAGCTTTGGATCTATGAGATAGATTTAATTGGATGTTAGGATACTCACTAGTTGTAGTGAGATGGTATCAATCGATCCTGGGGAGAATCACTGGAAGGGTTCCAGAGTGATAAGGACGACTGAATGTCAGTCGCAGGCATTGTCTTTACCCTCGGTAAAGGGACGGTATGTTGGAAGATTTCCAAGCTAGATACCGTGACAAACTAGACGATAAAGGCTGGTAACATCGCTATTAAAGATACTACCAAAGAGGAAGTTTGGGTGTATATTGGTTCATAAGATGAACTAGGTTCCTGCCATTGTATAACAATGGAAGTGTGGCTTCGGCCCTGGAACCCTGGTCCCATCAGTGACCCAGACATATTCTGAGGCAGCATCACCTGATCATGGAGATAGTTGATCTCCAGGGTGATCGAGGTTAGGAGAGTAGACTCAGAGGAGAACACGGCGGATCCACTCACGAAGGCCTTTTCCCAAAGAGAGACTTTTAGGGGATGGTTGAGTATTAGATATTACAACCACTGCTACAGATGGCCCTAGTGCAAGTGGGAGATTGTTAGTTATATGTATGCCCTAGAGGCCATTATTGTACATTGGATGTATATTGTAGTGGATGCTGGGACATATATAGGTAGGACTTTCTTGCTCGACATGATAGTACGCTATCTGGTTGCTCTTTGTCTTAACATGTATACTTTCTGTCTCTCTGATTACATGTTGATAAAGCCCTTAGGATGAGTACTCGACTTCCAGGACTATGATGCAGATCATACTAGTGGGGCCTGGGTAGTCAATGAGTACATCCTTCATTGTTCCTAGTCGTGGGAATATCGAGACGGGGCATCGATATTCCAGAGTAGACTAGCGTATATCTTCTCGACCCATGTGATGGGCGATGGATGATCCCATATCCATTGGTGTTTGACATCAGAGATGGTATACGGGTGCTCAGTGGAGACTGGGTACACTGAACGGACTCGCCGAGAACTCCCAGATGGTATTATACCTCACGTCAGATAGCAGTTCTCTGGTGACACTGGTACAGCTTAGTCTGTTGACCCGAGATCGTCATAGAGTCTTGTGTGTCTCCCACTGTGCTTTGATTTCCACCCTACCACGGCTCTACTGAGTCGTGCAAACAGGTGGTTTTTGGGTACAGTCCCGATTCACATGGAGGCAATGAGCGATAGGAGGGGATTCGTCTCTCCCGGTATTGGGGGTTGATGTTGTGCTATGCTCGACTGGCCATAACAGGAAATCCCTGGCCAGGGTTGCAGTGATATACTGGTAAGAGTTATCAGTAGTTTCACGAATGTTATGGACCTCAAGTCGGCATGACTTATCGAGCTACTGGGGTCTGACGTTTACCACCCCTAGGCGAGATATGCGACATATCAGACGAACAGACCGGACTGTACGGTAAGTGTTACTGGTTGGATTCACAGGAGTGTGAGCGGGCTTGCTCGTCGATCTTCTGATCGCTCAATACCCGGGTGGCCGTTACGTTTAGCAGACCGCTTGCGGCTTGTGGATGTTTGATATGATCATCATCCGCTGCATGCGTATTGACGAGTCTTTAGAGTCCTACACAGAGGTTTCCTGGCTCAAGCGAAACGAAATAGGAGCGCATATGAGATATGTGCGGGACCGAGAATAATTCGTGTATGTGATACCGTATTTCATTCTCGCGATGAATGTGTCGAATGGTTGTATGCGATATAACCTAGTTATCGAATCAAGGATTGATTCGATAAGCCGATACATTGGATACTAGCCGGTTATATGCGACATGACCGGATCATTGAATCAAGTGTTGATTTAATGATTTAATGTATAATTATATATTTGATATATTACTTTGCATTAAATAGTATTGGTTCACTTTAAATGGATTTTCTCACTTGAATTGTGCAAGTTGTATATGTGATATATTTTTGTGCACATGATTGTATCATGTTTGATGATACATGCATACTTAGTTAAGTGTATGATTAAACCATGGTTGTGTAATGGTTAGGGTTTTGTATTTATTGACTATTTATTTATTTATTCATTCTTCATTTGGAAAGAAAATAAAATGGTTGATTATTTTGTTCTTTTCTTTGAAGCTTCAAGAAGCTTTGACCATTTTGTCTTCATCTACAAAACCTAACCATTCACTAACCCTAGTTGATTCTCTACACTTAACCAAGGGTAAGATTATGATAAGTATTATATTTCTTTTCTATTTTTAATAACTTATCATATCTTCTTCTTCAATGAAGAAAAACTTGCTACTCCAATGGCAAGTGATGAAAACTAGTAAGAAATCCAATTCTAAAGTGAACCCACTTCCTATTTCTTCATCCTCTACCTCTTGCCAAGTAGTATAGGGTGTTTTCTTCACAAGTTTCATGACTTGGTGAAGTGGAAGCTTGATCTAGTGATGTCTCAACGTAGATCATCTTCGGCATTGAAGCCGACGACCAAGCCCGCCCATTTCCTCGATGAAGCCGATGCTAGAGTCCGGAATCCGATTTGGACAGCGGAGGGACATCGTCGCGGAGCTTAGGATGTGGTGGACCGGATCTACAAAGGTTGTAGCCCCTTTCCTTTTAGATAAACTTTTTTACTTGCATCGCAAAGCCTATATATATCTAGTTAACGATCCGTATTAGGTTTTCTCGGCACATGTAAAATTTCAATTGGGCATGTTTGATCACTTGTGAGACTTCATTAGTGTGCCTAGGAACCCTACAAAATGCCATGCCTCACCCATACTCAAAACATCTCCCCATATACACCTCATTTTCTATTTTCCAAAAAAATAGAAAATCCATGTCATGCTTCATTATATATATATATATGTATGTGTATATATATATATATATATATATATATATATATATATATATGAAGAAAATAATTAGTGAGCTAATAATATTAGTTAATATATAATTATATCAAATATAATATATATCAAATTATTAAATCAACACTTGATTTAATAATCCGGTTATATCATATATAACTGACTAATATCATTTATCTGTATATCACATTATCAAATTAACACTTGATTCGATAATCTGGTTATATCACATATAACCTAATCGATACCAGATAACCGACAGATCAGAATACGGTATCACATATACGTATCTAATCAGCCCCCGCATATATCAACATATGTGCCCTACTTCGTTTCGCTTGAACCAGGAAACTTCTGTGTGGGACTCTAAAGACTCGTCAGTACACTAGCAGTAGGTGATGATCACATCAGTCATCCATAAGCCGTCAGTGGTACTAGCTAGACGTAACGGCTGTAGGGTTCCTAAGCACGACAACAAGATTTCGGGTGGCATCATCCATGCCAAATTAAAATTTTGCCATGCTAAAAGAACCCTAACCTAGGATGTTTTAATAGAGAATCATAGGAAAACGAAATGTAAACAACTTTACAACTAAGTGAGTAAGGATTACAACCTTTGTAGTCTGTTCCTTCATTTCTATAGCTCCATGTTGTGGTCCCTTCGCTGCGATCAATGAACTCCCAGACTTTTGAGAAGCTCCATAAGATGTATGATGCATGTTTGCTAGAAGTTTTCAAAGTCTAAGATGATCTACGTTGAGGAAACACGGATTCAAGCTATCATTTCACTAATATGGAATTAGTGAAGCTAACACCCTAATCTAAATGCTAGTTTAGAAGAGGATAATGAAGTAGGAATTTTGCTCACTTTAGAATTTATTTTCTCACTATTTTTCTTTATCTCCTTAAATCAAAGAGAGAGAGCTTGAAGGAGATGAAGAAAGAAGAAGATGAATGAATAATTAGCTTGAGGTTAGAAATGCAACCATGGTGAGTTATGTCATCCTTAACCCATGTAGAGAATAAACCATAGCTAAGTGATTAGGGTTAGGTCAATAAATATCTTAGGTTAAAACAAAATTGGTTGACGTAGTCAATGAATCTACAAGCTTCTTCAAAGCTCATCCATGACTAATTCCAAGCAATTTTGAATTAACTAAAATAAATAAAAACCTACCATTATCACAAGTATGGTGTTAGTCTCATACACCCAAGTTGCATGTATAACCAAGCATGTCACAATAATATATATCTCACACACACACACACACACACACATATATAATTTGTGAACAAAAGAAAACAATACAATAAACATATATATATATATATATATTATGTGAGAAAAATAAATACTTAAGTGAGCATATATTAGTTAATGTAATTTAATATATCAAATATATAATTATACATTAAATTATTAAATCAATACTTGATTTAATAATCCAGCTATATTACATATAATCGACTAATATAATATGTATCATTTCATCGAATCAACACTTGATCCGATGACCCAGCTATATCACATATAACCGGCCGATATCACATATCGCGAGAATAGAAATCGGTATCACATACACGTATTAATCTTGGTCCTGCACATATCACATATGTGCTCCTACTCCGTTTCGCCTGAGCCAAGAAACCTCTGTGTAGGACTCTAAAAACTCGTCAATACTCCGGCAGTCGGTGGTGATCATATTAGTCACCCACAAGCCGTCAGCGGTCAGCTAAACGTAATGGCCACCCAGGTATTAAGCGATCAGAAGATCAACAAGCAAGCCTGCTCACACTCCTGTGAATCCAATCAGTAACACTACCGTACAGTCCGGTCTCTTCGTCTGATATGTCGCATATCCAGTCTAGGGATGGTAAACGTCAGACCCCAGTAACCGATAAGTCGTGCCGATGTGAGGCTTATAACGGGTCGAGAAACTATTGATAACACTTACCAGTAGATCTCCATATCAGCCCTGGCCAGGGACTTCCAGTTATAGCCAATCGAGTACAGCGCAACATCAACCCCCAATACCGGGAGAGAAGAAACCCCTCCTATCGCTCATTGCCTCCATATGATTCGGGACTGTACCCAAAAGCCACCGTTTTGCACGTTCTCTTGAACGTGGTAAGGTGGAAATCAAAGCACAGTGGGAATCATACAAGACTCTATGATGATCTCGGGTCTACAGACTAACCTGTACCAGTGTTACCAGAGAACTGCTATCTGACGATAGGTATAATACCAACTAGGAGTTCTCGGCGAGTCCATTCAGTGTACCCAGTCTCCACTGAGCACCCGTATACCATCTTTGATGTCAAACACCATTAGATGTGGGATCATCCATCGCCCATCATATGGGTCAAGAAGCGTATACGCTAGTCTACTCTGGAGTATCGTTGCCTTGTCTCGATACACCCTCGACTAGGAACAATTATAGGATGTACTTATGGACTACCTTGGCCCCACTAGTATGATCTCCATCATAGTCCTAGTAGTCAAGTACACATCTTAAGGGCTTTATCAACATGTGAGAGCAAGACAGTATCACAATATAAGTCAACATGTTAAGACAAAAAGCAACCAGATAGCATACTATCATGTCGAGCAAGAATGTCCTCTCTATATATATCCAAGCATCCACTATAATATACATCATATGTACAATAATGGCCTCTAGGGCATATACATAACTAACAATCTCCCACTTGCACTAAGGCCAGTTGTTATAGTATCTCATACCTAACATCCCGAAGAGTCTCTCAAATTGTATCTGGGGTATGGCCTTCGTGAGTGGATCTGCTGTGTTGTTCTTCGTATCAACTCTCCTGATCTCGATCTCCCGGCGATCAACTATCTTCCGGATCAGGTGATACCGCCTCAGAATATGCCTGGATCTCTGATGGGATCTGGGTTCCTTGGCCAAAGCCACTGCTCCATTGTTATCACAATACAAAGGTATTGGCTGCTCGATGGACGGAACCACACGAAGTTCATTTATGAACTTCTTCATCCAGATAGCCTCTTTGGCAGCATCGTTGGCAGCGATGTATTCAGCCTCCATCGTCGAGTCTGCCATGGTTTCCTGCTTGGAACTCTTCCAGCATACCGCCCCTCCATTGAGGGTAAAGAAAAATCCCGAGACCGACATAGAGTCGTCCTTATAACTCTGGAAGCTCGAATCGGTAAAGGATTCCACTTGGAGTTCTCCGTTACCATACACCAAGAACATCTCTTTAGTCATTCTCAAGTACTTGAGAATGTTCTTCACAGCTGTCCAGTGACTCTCTCTAGGATCTGCTTGATACATACTCACTACACTTAGTGAGTATGCTACATCGGGTCTGGTACATAGCATCGCGTACATGATAGAGCCTACTGCCGAAGCATAAGGCATCCCTTGCATGCGAGCTCTCACCAAATCAGTCTTAGGAGACATCTCTTTGGAGAGAGTGAGTCTAGAGATCGTGGGTAAATTCCCACGTTTGGATTCTTCCATACTAAACCTCTTTAGTATGGTGTCAATGTACCTGGATTGGGACAATCCCAGTATCCGTTTAGATCTATCTATATATATCTTAATCCCCAAGATGTAGGAGGCATCACCTAGATCTTTCATTGAGAATCTTTGTGATAAGAAGAGCTTGACCGAGTGCAGCATAGGAACATCATTTCCTATCAAGAGTATGTCATCCACATACAATACGAGGAAGACAACCTTACTCTCTGCTACCTTCTTGTATATACAAGGTTCATCTACGTTCTTGATGAAGTCAAACTCTTTGACTACCACATCAAAACAGATGTTCCAACTCCGCTATACCTGCTTTAACCCGTAGATGGATTTAACCAGCTTGCACACATTTCCGCTGCTCCCACTGTTTACGAAGCCCTCTGGTTGAGTCATGTAGACGCTCTCTTCTAAATTACCATTTAGAAAGGCGGTCTTAACATCTATTTACCAGATTTCGTAGTCATGGTATGAAGCAATGATAAGTAGGATCCGGATGTACTTAAGCATAGCCACTGGAGAAAAGGTTTCGTTATAATCCACACCTGGTCGTTGACAAAAACCTTTTGCAACAAGTCTAGCTTTGAAAGTCTCAACTTTTCCATGTACACCAAGTTTCTTCTTAAAGATCCATTTGCTCCCAATGGGTTTTACCCCTTTAGGAGCAACTTCCAAAGTCCATACTTTGTTGGTGTACATGGATTCCATCTCAGATCGTATTGCATCCAGCCATTTCACAGAGTCTCTATTCATGATGGCCTGCTCGAAGCTAGTTGGGTCATCATCTTCCATGATGCAATCCCCACTCCCACCATCAATGAGAAACCCACAGTATCTCTCAGGTGGATGAGGAACCCTACTAGATCAGCAAAGAGGCTGAGGTTCGTTGGGAACTATCGAATCCTCTGGTTCCACTAAATCTTCATTTGTAGTTTGTTCTGCCGGAACTTCTTCCAGCTTTACCTCTTCGCCACTAATTTTTTTTGCAAGAAATTCCTTTTCTAAAAAGGTGGCATGTTGAGCAATAAACACCTTTTGTTGTTCACTGTGGTAGAATAGATATCCATTTGAATGTTTAGGATATCCAACAAACTTACAAAGAACTGATTGTGCCTCGAGTTTGTCCGGATTTTGCCTTTTGACATAGGCCGGACAACCCCATATCTTAACTCGTTTAAGACATGGTCTCTTCCCACTCCATATTTCATATGGTGTGGTAGGTACAAATTTTGATGGAACCTGATTCAATAGGTATGCTGCTGCTTCAAGCGCATAACCCCAAAAGGAAACGGGTAACTCAACTGTGCTCATCATAGAGCGCACCATATCTAATAGGGTGCGATTCCTTCGTTCCGATACATCGTTTTGCTGTGGTGTATACGAAGGAGTAAACTGAGAGAGAATCCCATTCTCTTTTAGATAGTCCCGGAACTTACTGCTCAAGTATTCTCCTCCTCGATCAGATCGAAGGATTTTAATACTTTTACTCTTTTGGTTCTCGACTTCGTGCTTATATTCTTTGAATTTCTCAAAAGTTTCAGACTTGTGTTTCAACAGGAACACATGTCCGTATCTTGAGAGATCGTCAGTGAATGTAATGAAGTACGAGGAACCATCCCTGGCATGTATAGACATAGGACCACAAACATCACTATGTATCAGTTCCAAGAGTTCCGTAACTCTTTCTCCGTGTCCAGTAAACGGAGTTTTGGTCATCTTGCCCTTGAGACATGACTGGCAAGTGCCATAAGATGAAAATTCGAACGGATTCAAATATCCATCCTTATGTAACTTAGCTAGTCGTGTCGCATTGATATGACCTAGTCTACAATTCCACAAGAAGGATTCGTTCATTTCTGAACTCTTCCTCTTGTGTGTGTTTTGTACATTAAGAATTGTGGTTTGATTTAGAACGTATATGCCATTATTTAACGAGCCTGATCCAATCAACTTTTGATTTAGGAAGATGTTCATAACATTATCCTGTACTACAAAATTATATCCTTCTTTACTTAATAAAGAAACTGATATAAGATTGCATATCAGGGTCGGTATGTAATAGCATTCGTTCAGAATCAATGTGTTACCATTTGGTAATATATGGTGATATTCGCCAACTTCTCTGGCTGCAACATTTGCACCATTCCCTGCTCTTACGGAATGATCACCCTTTCCCAGTTTTCTACCTTTCCTTAGCCCATGCAACATATTACATATGTGGGATCCTTATCCGGTATCTAATACCCAGGACGTAGAGTGAACTGAGAAACAGTTCTTGATAACAAACACACCCGAAGAAGATGCATCAACATACTTATTCTTCATTTGGGCGGCGTAGGAATCCGGATATTCCCCTATTTCCTGCTCAGTCTTATAACAATTATAAGAAAGAATGGAACCAACGTTCCCCTTCTCAGTATAACAAGCGGGTTCGGTCAATACATCCTTATTATTATCTTGATTAAGGCCTGGCATGGTCGCTACCTGGAGAGAGAGAGAAGAAAACACTTTAGCGTATGCTCTTGTAAGATTAGATTGGTTATTATTTTATCTAATCAGGATGGCTTCCACCGTTTTTATCAAATCTTCCTTCAAACCCTAAAAGGTAAGACTAGCCGGGATTAATTACACCTTACAAGTTCGCCAGCCAGGACAGTGTTGGTACTTTGAGGGAGGTTCCCCGTGCTTTCGCACGGACCTAATTAAAATAAATCTCGTTTTCTTAGAGGCATAACCCCGTTAACACCTTTCTAGACACCTACTTGATCGGCTAATTGTGATGTGTAAAACTCTTCCAGGAGTAACTTTTACTTGCAGTGGGTATCGGGATCCAACTATCTCATAGAAGGTATGCAATCTCATTGCAAATTTCAACACTTGAAATTCCCGATAATCATTTTTCTCCTAGCGTGCTATGACCTTGACAGATGTCAACAAACCATAGTGCACTAGTCAAGTTCAACCCGCCATTTCATGATTGAATCAAACCCACCCGCATGACCCTTGACAGAGGTCAACAAGGTCGTACGACTACCCTAATCCAATCGCATCACATGCTTTACAGATAAGCGCTAATCAGCTACCGCACACTACACCTTGACAGAGGTCAACAAGCGTAGCATGAATACTAAATAATACTTATTTGAAATGACGGAGGGCTACGACAGGTTTTTATGAAAACCTTTTGCGTAATGAACTTGATATTGTTGTAGAAACAAGTGATTTTGAAAAGGAGTGTTTTTGAGGCTTTTACTAGTTTTGCTAAAGAGGTCACTCCCGGTGTAGGGATCTCGGCTCTTTCCTTATCGAATAAGATGCGGGATATTTCACAAATACCACCATGCAAAGCAAGAACTATAGAAGCAATAAAAAAAAACCGAGTGAGTTGTAGTATCTACTAGTTTCACTAAAGAGGTCACTCCCGGTGAAGGGATCTCGGCTCTTTCCTTATCGAATAAGGTGCTGGATATTCTACAAGGAATACCGCTATGCAAAGCAAAAAACTAGAGCTACCCTTTTTAAAAATTTGATTCTACAACATCTTTTAGGTTTCTTTTCGTTCATTAATCTTATTAATGAAGTCTCATCATTTATGCTTTCTAAGCATCAAAGAAGAAACGAAAATACAATGTACGCTTATGCCATCCGCATTCGCCATAGTGTCTTGTTATGCACCGTTAGGTTACTTAACTAACGGCATAACGGGGCGGGACTAGCGTGGGTGCAAAACATAAGCAACGTTTATTATATATCATATATATAATAATAAAGCATTCGTCTCATATATATAAAGTGATCACATCACAGAATATCAGTAGCAGAAGATAACATTGTTAGTTATATGTATGCCCTAGAGGCCATTATTGTATATATGATGTATATTATAGTGGATGCTTGGACATACATAAGGAGGACTTTCTTGCTCGACATGATAGTGTTGGATATGTATGCCCTAGAGGCCATTATTGTATAGTACTAGTTTGTATAATACATTTTGGAAGCTTGGGATATATACACAGGGTTTGCGACAGTCTTGCTCAATATAGTAGTATGCTACTTGGTTTGTTTCTATCTTAATATGTGTATATGTTTCTTTTAACATATCGCTAAAAACATATTGATGGAGCCCTTAGGATTTTTTCTTGATTACCGGCGTTGTGATGGCGATCACACTAGTGGGGGCTGGGTAGTCTATAAACACATCCTTATTTTGGTCCCTAGTCGTAGGATTATCGAGACAGGGCATCGATACTCCAGAGTAGACTAGTGCATACACTTCTCGTCCCAGCAGGGGAGATGGTCTGTCCCACAGCCATCGGTACGTCGTACTGGAGATAGTATGCAGGTGCTCGTTAGGTTACGAGTACACTGGACAGGACTCGTCGGGAACTGTAGGTTGGTATTATACCTATCGTCAGTTAACAGTTCCTAGGTGATATGAGTACAGCTTAGTCCGTTGACTTGACACTGTCACTTCGCCTCAAGTGTGTTCCCACTGTTCTTAGATTGCTACCCTACTACGACTCTATTGAGTCGTGCAAACAGGTAGTAGTTAGGTGCAGTCCCGAAGCACTTGGAGGCAGTGACGGTTAGACAGGATTCGTCTCTCCTGGTATTGGGAGTTGATATCGCGCTGTGTCTAGGAGAGCCATTACACATAGTCGTCCCTGGCCAGGGCAAGTGAGATTTGCTGGTAGTGTTACCAGTAGTTTCTCAGGGTGTTCTGGGCTACACTCCGACATGACTTATACCGCTATTAGGGGATTGACGTTTATCGCCCCCTATGCCTGACATGCGATACTCTCAGACGAACAGACCAGACTGTACGGAGATTGTCACATTCAGGCTCAGTAGGAGTTCGGATGGGTTCACCTCATTGGTCTTCTTATCGACATCTACCTGGGGACCGTTATGTACAGCTAGTACCGCTTGCGGCCTGTGGTTAAACCCACTGCCAGCGTAGTGCCGAGCCTTTAGAGTCCCACACAGAAGGTTATTCGCCTTTGGGCAAAACAGAGTAGAGGTCGCATGGTTTTGCGACGGGGTTCGTTCACATCCGCGCACTTGTGCACGTTTGGTGTCCGGGCAGTTATTACTAGCGGGCTTTGGTTTAAGCCAGATCCTAGTATTTGTTTTGGGATTGGTTTTGTCTCAGTGTATTCGTGTTCCTCGGAACACGGATGTGGGTGTGTATGCACAGTTGACAGAGGCAGAGGATTCTCATTAGGGTTGTTGACCGTTGACCTTTTCCAAACCCTAATGAGAATGAGAAATATGATTAATGGTATTAATTAAGGATAATTATGCCATGGTTAGGGTTGTTGACCATTTGACTTTGGTTGACCGGTTGACCTATGTTGACATATTGACCATCATCATTTCACATGAAAGATGCTTCTTGATTCTTGCAAAATTCATTTAATGTGAAATGATAATGGTCATTCCAAATGAACCATCACAATTTCTTTAATTATTATTATTAATTCATAATTCTCTCATATAAGAGTATGGTTGAAAAAGGCTAGCTCATTCTCTCTTGCTCTTTCTCTTTCATGTTCTTGAGCTCTCCCTCTTCCTCTCAAAGCTTTAATCTTTCATGTGTTGAAAATCAAAAGCTCTTGAGACAAAACCACAAAAACATCTTTCTACTCTTTCTAGGTTTCTTTGTCTAGCAAACCAAGCACTTTAGTTACCTCTTGGTTGAGGTAGGAGCTCAAGGTAGAAGCCCTCGGGTGGATCTATCTTCGGCAAAGGGAAGACGACGAGCAGGAGCCGTCTACGCCACTACAAGGAGCGAGCAAGAAGGAGAACCACAACAAGAAGAGAAGGAGTTCAAGATCTAGGTATAACCATTCTATATAATAGCTAGAACTTGTAGTTAGTATGTTAGTTTTTGTTTAGCAAAGATCCTTCATGGATGGTCCATGTTACCTTGTGAGAAAAATTTGATTTTTACCTATTCCGCCTCCCCGAAAGAATCGGGGTTGGTAACGTGGACCTAACAGTGGTATCAGAGCCTAGCTAAATAACAACTAACTGTTAGCAAAGTGTTTAGAACTTCGATCCAGAAAAAATCGCAAAATCCGTCTAAAAACTTGTGTTTTCTGTCGATTTATAAAACAGGCCCAAAAATATTTTAACCGACATGAAAAATACAAGCAGGGTTTTTTGAGAAAACTGTAGAAATTTGGGCGCCTGAGTCCCTCAGATGACCGTGGATCCGCGGCCGATCCAAGCGATCCGCCGCGATTCCGCGGCTGAGTCGACTCGGCAGCGCACCAAATTTTTCCAGGGGTTCTCTGTATTGGTTTTGTGATTTTTAAGATGTTTTGTTTCTGTCCAGATTTTCCAGAGAACAATGTTATGTTTGGGGTAGTTACAAATTGGTATTTTGATCGAAGTTCTATAAACTTTAGCTATTTGGTTATATCTGTGATGTGATATATGCACTGAACGTCGACTAATCGCTATATGTCGATTAGTGGGGGTTGTGCATATCTGTGATCTGTAATGTTGTTGGATTGTGTATATGAACTTGTTGGATTGTCGCGGATGAATAGTCGGGGTTTGTGAGATGAGAGTTTCGTTATCTTTCATTTGATGTAATATGTAAATTGATGTAATATTATTTTTATGGTCGCACATCAGGGATGAGGTTGTAGCCGCCATTGTATATTATTTATTTTACTGTTTTTGCTCCTAGGATAGACCCAAGGAAGGGTGCACAAACTACCGGGTACTTTGAAGTGCGGAGTGGCCTACTCACATTGTTGAGGGAGGTTGCTTCACTTCGGGTACTTGGCGGGTAGTTTGCCGCACCCGTAGGGGTCTAGGGTGGGGTTTGGCTATTCATCGCGACCGTGTAATCCGTCTTTCGTTGCAGGCTCGAACGAAACGCGGATTCCTAGCATATCCAATGTGTTTATCTGTGATCTGGAATGGCTATCATTGCATCTGACGAATATATATATCTATATATGATATCTAGTAGGCGTTACTTATGTTTTGCATCCGCGCTAGTCCAGTCCCCGCTTTGTCGTTAGTTAAGTAACCTAACGGGTGATGACGGGGCCCCGTGCCGAATGCGGATGGCATAAGCGTACGTCATATTTTCGTTGTTTTCTGCAATGGTAGGATTAATTGATGGGACACATTATATTAATGCAAAGAAAAACAAACCTAAAAGAAGTTTTTGGAACAATTTTCAAAAAGCTGTTATTACAAGGACGTTCTCTTTTGTTTTGCATAAAGGTTTTCAGTTATGAATACCCAGCACCTCATTCGACGAGGCAAGGGCCGAGATCCCTTCATCGGGAGTGACCCCTTGGATAGAAGTTTGCGTCAGGGTAATAACTTCACTATAGTCGATTATTCTTGCTTTGTATCAAGGTATTCAGTTTGGAATATCCTGCACCTCATTCGACGAGGAAAGAGCCGAGATCCCTTCACAGGGAGTGACCTCTTTAGCAAAAGTTTTCACCACTATATTTTTAAAAAAGGGCAATCAGGTTCCTTCAACGATTATTACGTTAACAGGTTTTTCGCCAAAAACCCAGCCGTAGCCCTCCGTCATTTCGGATTGGTATTATTTAGTATTCGTGCTGCGTCCGTTGACTTTGTCAAGGCGTAGTGAACGGTAGCTAAGTGATATTTTTCTGTGCATTGCCAGTGTGATTGGTTAGTGTTAGTGTATATGCCCTAGAGGCCATTACTGTATCATACTAGTATGTATATTACTTGATGGAAGCTTGGGATATTCACAGTTATACAGACAATCTTGCTCAATATAGTAGTATGCTACTTGGTTTGTCTCTGCTTTAATGTGTACATGTGTGTTTATTTATTATATCACCTATACGCATTAGTAGAACCCTTAAGATCTTTGCTTGATTACCGGCGTTGTGATGGCGATCACATTCGTGGGGGCTGGGTAATCTACAAGCACATCCTTATACACGTCCCTAGTCGTGGGAGTATCGAGATAGGGCATCGATACTCCGGAGTAGACTAGCGTATGCGCTTCTCATCCCAGCACGGGAGACGGTCTGTCCCACAGCCGTCGGTACGTCGTACTTGAGATAGTATGCGCGTGCTCGTTAGGTTACGAGTACACTGGACAGGACTCGCAGGGAACTGATGGTTGGTATTATACCTATCGTCAGTTATCAGTTCCCAGGTGACATGAGTACAGCTTAGTCCGCTGACTTGACACTGTCACTTCGCCTCGAGTGTGTTCCCACTGTTCTTTGATTACTACCCAACCACGGCTCTACTGAGTCATGCAAACAGGTAGTAGTTGGGAGCAGTCCCGAAGCACTTAGAGGCAGTGACGGTTAGACAGGATTCGTCTCTCCCGGTATTGGGGGTTGACATCGCGCTGTGTCTAGGAGAGCCATTACACAAGTAGTCCCTGGCCAGGGCAAGCGAGATATACTGGTAGGTTTCCAGTCCCTGGCCAGGGCATCGCGCTGTGTCTCAGGGTGTATTGGGCTTCACTCCGACACGACTTGTACCGCTATTAGGGGACTGACGTTTACCGCCCCCCTAGGCCCGCCATGCGATGTATCAGACGAACAGACCGGACTGTACGGAGAATGTCATATTCAGACTCAGTAGGAGTTCAGATGGGTTTTACCTCGTCAGTCTTCTTATCGGCATCACATGAAGAGCCTAAACGGCGGCGGATCCACGGCGAAGAGAATAGCTGAGGCCGCGGATCCGCGGCGGTTTGAAGGTTTCATGGGATCGTTTTTCTTGGGTGTTCTCACAAAACCCTGAGCCGATTTTAGGAGTAAAAAGTTTTACATTTAGAGCACAAAAAATTTCAACAGAAACTTAGAGTTTTGATTTCCGGTTTTTGTGATTTTTCCGTTTCGAACTTCCATACACTTCGCTACCAAGCTAGTTTAAGTTTAGTTAGGCTCTGCTAATGCGTATATGAATGTGTTGGACTGTCGCGGGTGAATAGCCGGGGTGGATGTGAGATGAGCTTTTGTTTTTCTTTCATTCATTTGTAAATGTAAATTGATGTAATAATATTATTTGTACGGCCGCACAACCGGGTCGGGGTTGTAGCCGTCATTGTATAATTCTTTTTACTGTTTTTGCTCCTAGGATAGACCCATGGAGGGGTGCACAAACTACCGGGTACTTGGCGGGTAGTTTGCCGCACCCGTAGGGGTCTTGGGTGGGGTTTTTGCTATTCACCGCGACCGTGTAATCCGCTTTTCGTTGCAGGCTCGAACGGATTGCGGATTCCTAGTATATCCAATGTATTCATCTGTGATCTGTAATGTCTATCATTGCTTTATATTTAGGCGTTGCTTATGTTTTACAGCCGCGCCAGCCCAGCCCCCGCTCTGTCGTTAGTTAAGTAACCTAACGGGTGATGACGGGACCCCGTGGCGAATGCGAATGGCATAAGCGTACGTCATATTTTGGTTGTTTTCTGCAATGGTAGGATTTAAATGATGGGACGCATTAAAAGAACTAATGCAAGAAAAATAAACCTAAAAGACGTTGTTGGAACAAGTTTTTTCAAAAAGCTGTTATTACAAGGACGTTCATCTTTTTGTTTTGCATCGAGGTATTCATCTTACGAATGCCCAGCACCTCACTCGACGAGGAAAGTGCCGAGATCCCTTCACAGGGAGTGACCTCTTTAGCAAAAGTTTTCGCCACTATGTTTTCAAAAGGAAGTATCACGTTCCTTCAACGATATCAAGTTCATTACGTTAACGGGTTTTTCGCCAAAAACCCAGCCGTAGCCCTCCGTCGTTTCTTATAAGTTATACTTAGTATTCGTGCTGCGTTTGTTGACTGTGTCAAGGCGCAGTGAACGGTAGCTAAGTGTAGCTTATTTGCTGGATACAATGTGATTGGTTAGGACATTTGTAGAACCTTGTTGACTGTGTCAAGGGTTATGCAGGTGGGTTTAATGCAATCAAGATTATGACGGGATGAACTTGACTAGGACTTTTTGATTTGTTGACTGTGTCAAGATCACTTGAGTCCTAGGGGCAAAAACCACATCGGGAGTTTCAAAAGAACTGAAACTTGCAGATTTCGCATACCTTCTGGAGTGTGGTAGCTAGAGTGGATTCCATCTAGGCTATCACACAATGACAGTTGGATCCCGATCCCACTGATGAGTTGGATTACTCTCGGGAGATTACTTTCACTTAACGATCAATGCTATAAACCTAGTAGGTGCCTAGAAAGGTGTTAGCGGGGCTACGCCCCCAGGGAAAAGAGGTTCTTGAATTAAGGAACTTCGCGAAAGCGTTGGAAAACCTCCCTCGAAGTACCGACACTAGCCTGGCTGAAAGGTTAAGCAAGTATTGTGACGTGAATTAAAATCCTGACTAGTTCTTCTTTTAAAAAGGTTTTAAGAAGAATTTGAGTAAACAGTGGGAGACATCCTGGTTAGATAAATTAATAAACCAATCTAATCTTGCAAGAGCATACGCTGAGTGTTTCTTTTCTCTCTCCAGGCAGCAACCTTTTCACGCCCTAATCAAGATAATAAAATGTATCGCTTGACCAATCCGAATTCTTATTCGGGACTGGGGAAAGTTGGTTCAGCTCTAACTTGTGACAACAGTCATGAGTATGAGAATGGGAAAGGGGATTGTATGGATTTCCAGGATACCCAGTCGAAGAAGAAGCATGGCTTTGCATCTACTTCAGGTGTTCTTGTAATTGAGAACTGTTTTACGGTCAGCCCTACCTCCTGGGTACTTGATACCGGATCAGGATCTCATATCTGTAATTTATTGCAGGGACTGAGAAAAAGTAGGAAAGTTGTACCGGGTGATATGTCACTCAGAGTAGCGAACGGAGCACAAGTTAATGCGGCAGCCGTCGGTGAATATCACCTAGTATTGCCAAATGGCAAGACTATGATTTTGAACGATTGCTACTATGTACCCTCCATGGTTTGCAACATCATATCAGTTTCTTTACTCGATAAAGATGGATATAACTTTGTTCTTGAAAAGAATATCATGAACATTTACCTTCATAAGGTACTGGTTGCAGAGGGTACACTGTGTAATGGTATCTACGTTCTAAATCAGAATACAGTTCTCAATATACAAAACACACGCAAGAGGAAGAATTCAGATACGAATGAATCCTACTTGTGGCATTGTAGACTTGGTCATGTCGGAGAGAAAAGACTGAGTAAGTTGCATAAAGATGGACTCTTAGATGCGTTCGAGTTTTCATCTTATGAAACTTGTCAGTCTTGTCTCAAAGGGAAGATGACCAAATCTCCGTTCACCGGACATGGAGAAAGAGCAGCAGAGCTCTTGGGACTCGTACATAGTGATGTATGTGGTCCGATATCTATACATGCAAGGGGTGGGTTCTCGTACTTCATCACATTCACCGATGATCTCTCTAGGTTCGGATATGTGTATCTGATGAAACACAAATCTGAAGCTTTTGAGAAATTCAAGGAATTCAGAAAGGAAGTAGAGAACCAGACGGGCAAAAGTATGAAGATCCTCCGGTCTGACAGGGGAGGGGAGTACTTAAGCACGGAATTCCTAGATTACTTAAAAGAGAATGGTATTCTCTCTCAGCTTACTCCTCCTTATACACCACAGCACAACGGTGTATCGGAGCGGAGGAATCGTACCCTATTGGATATGGTTCGCTCCATGATGAGTAGTGCTGAGTTACCTCTTTCATTCTGGGGATATGCACTTCAAACTGCAGCACATCTATTGAATCAAGTTCCATCCAAATCCGTGCCTAAGACTCCGTATGAAATATGGAGTAGTAAAAGTTTGTATCTTAAACGTATTAAGATTTGGGGTTGCCCAGCTTATGTCAAAAAGCAGAACCCAGACAAACTTGAGGCACGGGCAGTTTTGTGTAAGTTTGTGGGATACCCAAAAGATTCAAGTGGGTATCTATTCTACTATGCAGAGGAACAGAAGATAATTGTTTCAAGAAATGCCACATTTTTAGAAAAAGAATTTCTTATTAAAAACATTAGTGGCAGCACGGTAGAACTGGATGAAATTCCAGAAACACAAGCTTTAACAGAAAATTTGGAGGAACCGCTAGATTCAATAACCCCAAACGAACCTCAGCCACTCCGCAGATCTGGTAGGATTTCTCATCCGCCCGAGAGATACTACGGTTTTCTCATAGACGGGGATCGAGAGGATTGCATCTTGGAAGAAGATGACCCTACCAGTTTCAGGCAGGCCATTATCAGTAGGGACTCTGATAAGTGGCAGGAAGCAATGCAATCCGAAATGGAGTCCATGTACGCCAATAAAGTGTGGACCTTGGATATTGCTCCACCTGGGGTAAAACCCGTTGGATGCAAATGGATCTACAAAAGGAAACTTGGTGTAGATGGGCAGGTGGAAACCTATAAAGCTAGACTCGTTGCAAAAGGTTTTCGTCAAAGACCTGGTTTGGACTATGATGAAACTTTTTCTCCGGTGGCTATGCTCAAATCCATTCGGATCCTACTTGCCATTGCTGCCTTCCATGACTATGAAATCTGGCAGATGGATGTTAAAACGGCTTTCCTAAACGGTTGTTTGGAAGAGTGCGTTTACATGGATCAACCAGAAGGTTTCGTAGACAGTGGGAGCAGCGGAAAGGTGTGCAAGTTGCTTAAATCCATTTATGGATTAAAGCAGGCATCGCGGAGCTGGAACATCTGTTTTGATGAGGCAATCAAGGAATTTGATTTCATCAAGAACGAAGATGAACCCTGTGTATATAAGAAGATTGTAGGACGAACTGTCGTATTCCTAGTTTTGTACGTGGACGATATTCTTTTGATAGGAAATGATATTCCTATGCTACAATCGGTCAAGCTATTTTTGTCACAAAGGTTCTCCATGAAGGACCTGGGTGATGCCTCGTACATTCTGGAGATCAAGATCTATAGAGATAGATCCAAGAAACTATTGGGACTTTCGCAGTCCAGGTACATAGAGACCGTACTAAAGAGATTTAGTATGGAGGGTTCCAAGCGCGGTAACATACCCGCATTGCACGGAATTACCCTCTCCAAGAAGATGTCTCCTAAGACTGACGAGGAGAGGGTTCGCATGAGCACTATACCCTACGCTTCGGCGGTAGGATCTATAATGTATGCGATGCTATGTACAAGACCAGATGTAGCTTACGCATTGAGCGCGGTAAGCCGGTATCAGTCAGACCCAGGGGAGGACCACTGGACAGCAGTGAAGAACATTCTCAAGTACCTGAGAAGGACTAAGGAGATGTTCCTGGTTTACGGTAATGGAGACCTCAGGGTCGAGTCCTTTACCGATTCAAGCTTCCAGAGTGACAAAGATGACAGCAAGTCTGTCTCGGGTTTTGTGTTTACCCTCAACAGAGGGGCGGTATGTTGGAGGAGTTCCAAGCAGGATACCGTCGCAGACTCGACGATGGAAGCTGAATACATTGCTGCAAGCGATGCCGCAAAAGAGGCGGTCTGGATTAAGAAGTTCATTAGTGAACTTCAGGTGGTTCCGTCCATTATTGACCCAATACCTTTGTATTGCGATAACAATGGGGCTATAGCTTTAGCGAAGGAACCAAGGTCCCATCAGAAATCCAGGCACATCTTAAGGCGGTATCACCTGATCAGGGAGATCATTGATCGCCAGGAGATCGAGGTGCGGAGAGTGGACACAAAGGACAACACTGCGGACCCATTCACGAAGGCTTTACCCCAGACTCAGTTCGAGCGGCTGATCGAGATAATAGGTCTTCGATACGCCAGTACATGGCCTTAGTGCAAGTGGGAGATTGTTAGTGTATATGCCCTAGAGGCCATTACTGTATCATACTAGTATGTATATTACTTGATGGAAGCTTGGGATATTCACAGTTATACAGACAATCTTGCTCAATATAGTAGTATGCTACTTGGTTTGTCTCTGCTTTAATGTGTACATGTGTGTTTATTTATTATATCACCTATACGCATTAGTAGAACCCTTATGATCTTTGCTTGATTACCGGCGTTGTGATGGTGATCACACTCGTGGGGGCTGGGTAATCTACAAGCACATCCTTATACACGTCCCTAGTCGTGGGAGTATCGAGATAGGGCATCGATACTCCGGAGTAGACTAGCGTATGCGCTTCTCATCCCAGCACGGGAGACGGTCTGTCCCACAGCCGTCGGTACGTCGTACTTGAGATAGTATGCGGGTGCTCGTTGGGTTACGAGTACACTGGACATGACTCGCAGGGAACTGATGGTTGGTATTATACCTATCGTCAGTTATCAGTTCCCAGGTGACATGAGTACAGCTTAGTCCGCTGACTTGACACTGTCACTTCGCCTCGAGTGTGTTCCTACTGTTCTTTGATTACTACCCAACCACGGCTCTACTGAGTCGTGCAAACAGGTAGTAGTTGGGAGCAGTCCCGAAGCACTTGGAGGCAGTGACGGTTAGACAGGATTCGTCTCTTCCGGTATTGGGGGTTGACATCGCGCTGTGTCTAGGAGAGCCATTACACAAGTAGTCCCTGGCCAGGGCAAGCGAGATATACTGGTAGGTTTCCAGTGCTATCTCAGGGTGTATTGGGCTTCACTCCGACACGACTTGTACCGCTATTAGGGGACTGACGTTTACCGCCCCCCTAGGCCCGCCATGCGATGTATCAGACGAACAGACCGGACTGTACGGAGAATGTCACATTCAGACTCAGTAGGAGTTCAGATGGGTTTTACCTCGTCAGTCTTCTTATCGGCATCTACCTGGGGACCGTTACGTACAGCTAGTGCCGCTTGCGGTCTGTGGTTAAACCCACTGCCAGCGTAGTGTCGAGTCTTTAGAGTCCCACACAGAGGGCTATTCGCCTCTGGGCAAAACAGGGTAGAGGTCGCATGGTTTTGCGACAGGGTTCGTTCTCATCCGCGCACTTGTGCACGTTTGGAGTCCGGACGGATTATACTGGCAGGCTCTGGTTTGAGCCAGATACTAGTATATGTTTTGGGGTTGCTTTTATCTCTCAGTATTCTTGTTCCTCGGAACGAGAATGCAGGTGTGTATGCACAGTTGCTTGAGGCGGAGGATGAGGTCTTTTCATTAGGGTTTCGGAACGGGTGCGTATGCACAGTTGACAGTCGTCTTTTTCCAAACCCTAATGGATTTATGAAATATCAATTAATAATAGTAATTAAATGAAATAATGTTATGGTTGATTTTGTTGACTTGTTGACCATGGTTGACTTGTTGACCATGGTTGAATGTTGACCATCATCATTGCTTTGCAAGGATACTCCTTGATTCTAGCTTACATTCATTTATTGAAGTGATGATGGTGGTCATTCCAAATACAACCATCAACTATTTCATTTTGATTTATTATTATTAATTAGATAAATCATTTTCCTTTTGTTATGGTTGCAAGAGGAAAATAGCTCATTCTATCATTTTGGTTTCTCTCTCCTCACTTCATCTTCTTCCTCCTCTTGTTCAAGGAGAGCAAATCTCATGTGTTGAGAATCATCTCCTTGAAGATATAACACCCCAAAGCACACTCTACTCACTCTAAGGTAGAAGGTCTAGCAAGCCGAATACCTTAGTTCTCTCAAGATCGAGAAAGGAGCCCAAGGATGAAGCCCTCAGGTGGATCTATCTTCGGCAAAGAGGAGACGAGGAGGGGAAGCCATTCAAGCTACTACAAAGAGCAAGAAAGAAGAAGAACAACAAGAAGAGAAGGAGTTCAAGTTGAGGTATAACCACTTTGCCAAGTGGTTAACTCTTCTTTGCAAGTATGCTAGTTTAGTTTAGCAAAGATCCGGCTTTTACGGTCCATGTTACAAAGTTTTGAAAAAATTTTGTTTTACCGTTTCCGCATCCCCGAAAGTACCGGGAGAGGTAACGAGGACCTAACAGTTAGGACAGTCGTGCAGCCTTGTTGACCTAGTCAAGGGCACGTACGATTGGGTTTAATGCAATCAAGATAATGACTGGTAGAACTTGACTAGCGGTTTATGGTTTGTTGACCTAGTCAAGGTCATAAACCGTTAGGGGCAAAAATCCACATCGGGAGTTTCTAAAGAAACTGAAACTTGCAGATTTAGCATACCTTCTGGAGTGTAGTGACTAGAGTGGATTCCATCTAGGTCATCGCACAATGATAGTTGGATCCCGATCCCACTGATGAGTTGGATTACTCTTGGGAGATTATTTCACTTAATAAAATCAATGCTATAAACCAAGTAGGTGTCTAGAACGGTGTTAGCGGGGCTACGCCTCCAGGGAAAAGAGATTATTTAATTAAGGAACTTCGCCAAAGCGTTGGAAAACCTCCCTCGAAGTACCAACACTAGCCTGGCTGAAAGGTTAAGCAAGTATTGTGACATGCGATTAATCCTGACCAGTTCTTCTTTTAGGGTTTGAAGAAGAATTTGAGAAAATAGTGGGAGCCATCCTGATTAGATAAATTAATAAACTAATCTAATCTTGCAAGAGTGCACGCTGAGTGTTTCTTTTCTCTCTCTCCAGGTAGCAACCATTTCACGCCCTAATCAAGATAATAAAATGTATCGCTTGACCGATCCGAATTCTTATTCGGGGCCGGGGAACGTCGGTTTGGCTCTAACTTATGATAATAGTCACAAGTATGAGCAAGGGAAAGAGGATTGTATGGATTCCAAGGAGACCCAGTTGAAGAAGAAGCATAGTTTTGGATCTACTTCAGGTGTTCTTGTAATTGAGAACTGCTTTACGGTCAGCCCTACCTCCTGGGTACTTGATACCGGATCAGGATCTCATATCTGTAATTTATTGCAGGGACTGAGAAAAAGTAGGAAAGTTGCACCTGGTGATATGTCGCTTAGGGTAGCGAACGGAGCATAAGTTAATGCTGCAGCCGTCGGTAAATATCACCTAGTGTTGCCAAATGGCAATACTATGATTTTGAACGATTGCTACTATGTACCTTCCATAGTTTGCAACATCATATCAGTTTCTTTACTCAATAAAGATAGATATAACTTTGTTCTTGATAGAAATATCATGAACATTTACCTTCATAAGGTACTGGTTGCAGAAGGTACACTGTGTAATGGTATCTACGTTCTAAATCAGAATACAGTTCTCAATGTACAAAACACACGCAAGAGGAAGAGTTCAGATACGAATGAATCCTACTTATGGCATTGTAGACTTGGTCATATCGGAGAGAAAAGACTAAGTAAGTTGCATAAAGATGGACTCTTGAATACGTTCGAGTTTTCATCTTATGAAACTTGTCAGTCTTGTCTCAAAGGAAAGATGACCAAATCTCCGTTCACCGGATATGGAGAAAGAGCAACAGAGCTCTTGGGACTCATACACAGTGATGTATGTGGTATAATGTCTATACATGCAAGGGATGGGTTCTCGTACTTCATCACATTCACTGACGATCTCTCTAGGTTCGGATATGTGTATCTGATGAAACACAAATCTGAAGCTTTTGAGAACTTCAAGGAATTCAGAAATGAAGTAGAGAACCAGACTGGCAAAAGTATCAAGATCCTCCGGTCTGATAGGGGAGGGAGTACTTAAGCACGGAATTCCTAGATTACTTAAAAGAGAATGGTATTCTCTCTCAGCTTACTCCCCCTTATACACCACAGCACAACGGTGTATCGGAGCGGAGGAATCGTACCCTATTGGATATGGTTCGCTCCATGATGAGTAGTGCTGAGTTGCCTCTTTCATTTTGGGGACATGCGCTTTTGACAGCGGCATATCTATTGAATGATGTTCCGTCTAAATCAGTGCCTAAGACTCCATTTGAGATATGGAATGGAAAAAGGCCATATCTTAAAAGATTTAAGATATGGGGTTGTCCGGCTTATGTTAAAATGCATAAACCAGATAAACTAGAGGCACGGTCAGTTTTATGTAAGTTTGTGGGATATCCAAAGAATGGTTATGGATATCTGGTCTACCACACAGAGGAACAGAAGGTGTTTGTTGCTCAGCATGCCGTTTTCTTAGAAACGGAGTTTCTTACAAAAGAAATTAGTGGGAGTACGGTAGAATTGGAAGAAATTCAGCGACCACAAACTGAAACTGAAGATTTGACAGAACCTCATGATTCAATAACCCCAGACGAACCTCAGCCACTCTGCAGATCTGGTAGGATTTCTCATCTGCCAGAGAGATACTACGATTTTCTCATAGACGGGGATCGAGAGGATTGCATCTTGGAAGAAGATGACCCTACCGGTTTCAGGCAGGCCATTATCAGTAGGGATTCTGATAAATGGCTGGATGCTATGCGATTCGAAATGGAGTCCATGTACACCAATAAAGTGTGGACCTTGGATATTGCTCCACCTGGGGTAAAACCCTTTGGATGCAAATGGATCTACAAAAGGAAACTTGGTGTAGATGGACAGGTGGAAACCTATAATGCTAGACTCGTTGCAAAAGGTTTTCGTCAAAGACCTGGTGTGGAATATGAAGAAACTTTTTCTCTAGTGGCTATGCTCAAATCCATTCGGATCCTACTTGCCATTGCTGCCTTCCATGACTATGAAATCTGGCAGATGGATGTAAAAACGGCTTTTCTAAATGGCTGTTTGGAAGAGTGCGTTTACATGGATCAGCCAGAGGGTTTTGTAGACAGTGGGAGCAGCGGAAAGGTATGCAAGTTGCTTAAATCCATTTATGGATTAAAACAGGCATCGCGGAGCTGGAACATTTGTTTTGATGAGGCAATCAAGGAATTTGATTTCATCAAGAACGAAGATGAACCTTGTATCTATAAGAAGATTGTAAGACGAACTGTCGTGTTCCTCGTCTTGTACGTGGACGGCATTCTTTTGATAGGAAATGACATTCCTATGCTACAATCGGTCAAGCTATTCTTATCACAAAGGTTCTCCATGAAAGACCTGGGTGATGCCTCATACATTCTGGGGATCAAGATCTACAGAGATAGATCCAAGAGATTACTGGAACTTTCGCAGTCCAGGTACATAGAGACCGTACTGAAGAGATTTAGTATGGAATATTCCAAGCGCGGTAATATACCCGCATTGCATGGAATCACCCTCTCCAAGAAGATGTCTTCTAAGACTGACGAGAAGAGGGTTCGCATGAGCATTATACCCTACGCTTCGGTGGTAGGATCTATAATGTATGCGATGCTATGTACAAGGCCAGATGTAGCTTACGCGCTAAGCGTGGTGAGCCGGTATCAGTCAGACCCAGGTAAGTACCACTGGACGGCAGTGAAGAACATTCTAAAGTATCTGAGAAGGACTAAGGAGATGTTCCTGGTTTACGGTAATGGAGACCTCAGGGTTGAGTCCTTTACCGATTCAAGCTTCCAGAGTGACAAGGATGACAGCAAGTTTGTCTCGGGTTTTGTGTTTACCCTCAACGGAGGGGTGGTGTGTTGTGGAGTTCCAAACAGGATACCATCACAGACTCGACGATGGAGGCTGAATACATTGCTGCAAGCGATGCCGTAAAAGAGGCGGTCTGGATGAAGAAGTTCATTAGTGAACTTTAGGTGGTTCAGTCCATTGTTGACCCAATACCTTTGTATTGCGATAACAATGGGGCTATAGCTTTAGCGAAGGAACCAAGGTCCCATTAGAGTCCAGACACATCTTGAGGCGGTATCACCTGATCAGGGAGATCATTGATCGCCAGGAGATCGAGGTACGGAGAGTGGACACAAAAGACAACACGGCGGATCCATTCACTAAGGCCCTCTCTCAAACATAGTTCAAGCGACTTTTTGAGCTATTGGGTATGCGGTACGCCAGCAGCTGGCCATAGGCAGACGTTGGGTATGCGGTACACCAATTACTGGCCTTTAGTGCAAGTGGGAGATTGTTGGATATGTATGCCCTAGAGGCCATTATTGTATAGTACTAGTTTGTATAATACATTTTGGAAGCTTGGGATATATACACAGGGTTTGCGACAGTCTTGCTTAATATAGTAGTATGCTACTTGGTTTGTTTCTATCTTAATATGTGTATATGTTTCTTTTAACATATCGCCAAAAACATATTGATGGAGCCCTTAAGATCTTTGCTTGACTACCGGCGTTGTAATGGCGATCACACTAGTGGGGGCTGGGTAGTCTATAAGCACATCCTTATTTGGTCCCTAGTCGTAGGATTATCGAGACAGGGTATCGATACTCCAGAGTAGACTAGTGCATACGCTTCTCGTCCCAGCAGGGGAGATGGTCTGTCCCACAGCCATTAGTACGTCGTACTGGAGATAGTATGCAGGTGCTCGTTAGGTTACGAGTACACTGGACAGGACTCGTCGGGAACTGTAGGTTGGTATTATACCTATCGTCAGTTAACAGTTCCTAGGTGACATGAGTACAGCTTAGTCCGTTGACTTGACACTGTCACTTCGCCTCAAGTGTGTTCCCACTGTTCTTAGATTGCTACCCTACCACGACTCTATTGAGTCGTGCAAACAGGTAGTAGTTAGGTGCAGTCCCGAAGCACTTGGAGGCAGTGACGGTTAGACAGGATTCGTCTCTCCCGGTATTGGGAGTTGATATCCCGCTGTGTCTAGGAGAGCCATTACACATAGTCGTCCCTGTCCAGGACAAGCGAGATTTGCTGGTAGTGTTACCAGTAGTTTCTCAGGGTGTTCTGGGCTACACTCCGACATGACTTATACCGCTATTAGGGGACTGACGTTTATCGCCCCCTATGCCTGACATGCGATACTCTCAGACGAACAGACCAGACTGTACGGAGATTGTCACATTCAGGCTCAGTAGGAGTTCGGATGGGTTCACCTCATCGGTCTTCTTATCGGCATCTACCTGGGGACCGTTACGTACAGCTAGTACTGCTTGCGGCCTGTGGTTAAACCCACTGCCAGCGTAGAGCCGAGCCTTTAGAGTCCCACACAGAGGGTTATTCGCCTTTGGGCAAAACAGAATAGAGGTCGCATGGTTTTGCGACGGGGTTCGTTCACATCCCTGCACTTGTGCACGTTTGGTGTTCGGGCAGTTATTACTAGCGGGCTTTGGTTTAAACCAGATCCTAGTATTTGTTTTGGGATTGGTTTTGTCTCAGTGTATTTGTGTTCCTCAGAACACGGATGCGGATGTGTATGCACAGTTGACAGAGGCAGAGGATTCTCATTAGGGTTGTTGACTGTTGACTTTTTCCAAACCCTAATGAGAATGAGAAATATGATTAATGGTATTAATTAAGGATAATTGTGCCATGGATATGGTTGTTGACCATTTAACTTTGGTTGCCCGGTTGATCTATGTTGACATATTGACCATCATTATTTCACATGAAAGATGCTTCTTGATTCTTGCAAAATTCATTTAATGTGAAATGATAATGGTCATTCCAAATGAACCATCACAATTTCTTTAATTATTATTATTAATTCATAATTCTCTCATATGAGAGTATGGTTGAAAAAGGCTAGCTCATTCTCTCTTGCTCTTTTTCTCTCATGTTCTACAGCTCTCCCTCTTCCTCTCAAAGCTTTAATCTTTCATGTGTTGCAAATCAAAAGTTCTTGAGACAAAACCACAAAAACATCTCTCTACTCTTTCTAGGGTTCTTTGTCTAGCAAACCAAGCACTCTAGTTACCTCTTGGTTAAGGTAGGAGCTCAAGGTAGAGGCCCTCGGGTGGATCTATCTTCGGCAAAGGGAAGACGACGAGGAGGAGCCGTCTACGCCACTACAAGGAGCGAGCAAGAAGGAGAACCACAACAAGAAGAGAAGGAGTTCAAGATCTAGGTATAACCATTCTACATAGTAGCTAGAACTTGTAGTTAGTGTGTTAGTTTTTGTTTAGCAAAGATCCTCCATGGATGGTCCATGTTACCTTGTGAGAAAAATTTGATTTTTACCTATTCCGCCTCCTCGAAAGAACCGGGGAGGGTAACGTGGACCTAACAGATAGTATGCTATCTGGTTACTCTTTATCTTAATATGTATACTGATTGTCTCTCTGTTACATGTTGATAAAGCCCTTAGGATGTGTACTTGACTACCTAGATTATGATCGTATCATACTAGTGGGACGAAGGTAGTCCGTGAGTACATACTTTAATGTCCCTAGTCGTGGGTGTATCAAGACGGGGCATCGATATACCAGAGTAGACTAGCATTTACCTTCTCAACCCATGTAGATGGGCGATGGATGATCCCATATCCATTGGTGTTTGACATCAGAGATGATATACGGGTGCTCAGTGGAGACTAGGTACACTGGACGGACTCGCTGAGAACTCTTAGATGGTATTATACCTATCATCAGATAGTAGTTCTCTGGTGACACTGGTACAGGTTAGTCTGTCGAGCTGAGATCGTCATAGAGTCTTGTGTGATTCCCACTATGCTTTGATTGCCATGTTACCACGTTCAAGAGTACGTGCAAAACGGTGGTTTTTAGGTACAGTCCCGAGTCACATGGAGGCAATGAGCGATAGGAGTGGATTTCGTCTCTCCCGGTATTGAGGGTTGATGTTGGGCTGTGCTCGATTGGCTATAACAGGAAGTCCCTGACCAGGGCTGTTTCTGAGATTTACTGGTAAGTGTTATCAGTAGTTTCTCGACCCGTTATGAGCCTCACATCGGCATGACTTATTGAGTTATTGGTGTCTGATGTTTACCACCCCCAGACGAGATATGCGACATATCAGACGAAGAGACCGGACTGTACGGTAGTGTTACTGATTGGATTCGCAGGAGTATGAGCATGCTTGCTTGTTGATCTTCTGATCGCTCAATACTCGGGTGTCCGTTACGTTTGGCAGGCCGCTTGTGGCTTGTGAGTATTTGATATGATCATCACCTACTGCCGGTGTATTGATGAGTCTTTAGAGTCCTACACAGAGGTTTCCTCGTTCATGCGAAACGAAGTAGGAGCACATATATGATATGTGCGGGACCGAGATTAATGCGCGTATGTGATACTGCATTCTATTCTCACGATATGTGATATCATTCGGTTATATGTGATATAGCCAAGTTATCGGATCAAGTGTTGATTCGATAAATTGTTACATTTGATATTAGTCGGTTATATGTGATATAGCCGGATTATTAAATCAAGTGTTGATTTAATAATTTAATGTAGAATTTTATATTTGATATATTAAATTACATTAACTACTATGAGCTCACTTAAGTATTCATTTTTCTCACTTGATGATACATTAATATATATATGTGATATATGTTAATTGTATTGTTTTCTTTTTTACACATAAATATATATATATATATATGTGTGTGTGTGTGATATATATTCATGTGTCATGCTAGGTAACACATGCAACAAGGGTGTATGAGACTTACACCATGCTAGGATTAATATGGGTTAATATTTATTATTAAGCAAATTCAAAATTAGTAGAGAATTAGTTATGGTTATGGGCTTGGATGAAGCTTGTAGAACATTGACTAAGTCCACCTCTTTTATTTTTACTTAAGATATTTATTAACCAAACCTTTAACCCTACACCATGGTTTAGTCTCTACAATGGTTTGTGTATGACATAAACTACCATGGTTGCATTTCTAACCTCATGGATTATTCTTTCTTCACTTGAACTTCATCTTCTTCATCTTCATTGAAGTTTTCTAGATTTTGATCAAGTGATGAAATTTAGTGAGAAAATAAAATCTAAAGTGAGCAAAATTCCTACTTTATCATCCTCTACTATTAGCCATTTAGTTTAGGGTGTTTAGTTCACTAATTTCACCATTAGTGAAGAGATAGTATGAGCTTGAGTCTCCTCGACGTAGATCATCTTCGGCTTCGAAGGCATTGAGCAAGCTTGTTCATTTCTTCATGTGAACCCTCTCAAGAGTCCAGGTCTTCACAACTTGCAGCGAAGGGACTACGACATGGAGCTTTAGAAGTGAAGGACCGGTCTACAAAGGTTGTATTCCCTCATTCACTTAGATATAAAGTGTTTACATTTGTGTTTCGTATGATTCTCTAGTTAAACATCCTATATTTTGGGCTTCTTGGCATGGCAAAATTTTGATTTGGCATGGTTGATGCCACCAGAAACCCCGCTGCCGTGCTAAGGAACCCGGCAGTGGTATCGGAGCCTAGCTAGAGAATTATACGATGTGTGTTATATTATGAAACCAAAACGAATTCGAAACTTGAAACCCTTTAACCTAGTTTCTGTTGAATTTGAAAAGTGCTCTAAATTTTTTTTAAACAACTGCAGAATGTTATATGTGATATAACATGAACACCATGAAAATTCGAGGCAATTTGAGCTCAAAGTGGCCGGCCACAATGGTGGAAAAACCGGTGTGCTCGGGTCTTTTGTGGAGTTCTGGCTTCAAATTTTCAGGGTGTTCCAGTCTCTGGGTTTTAGTGTTTCAGGTGTTGCTAGTTTTTGCTAAAAATTGCATGTGATGTTAATTTTCTACATAGGCAACTCAGACTGTTTTGTATTCGTAAATCTAACTTTGTTTCGGATATTTTAGACGGCGATAAAAAGTTCGAACGGATATCAATAATCTATTGTTTCCCTTGCTGGAAATTTAACAAGTGTTGGATTTTTCCAAGTTTAAAATATTCAGAAAATCATGCAGGTGATTCTGTGGACCCTCTAGAAGAACGAAACCCTAACTCGATTCTTTGATAATCAGATCCGCCATCAAACCCTAGGGTTTGTGGTAGTTCAGTGGTTGACCCTTCTACGGCTGGTTCATAGGTGCTGTGGCATGTTCTGGGTATCTTTTTTAAACTCCGCTTAAGTATTGAGCTCTTTGGGAAATTTTGGGTGTTTGTTTATTCGATCGGAAAGTTTAACATCGTTTAATTATCTGAGATTGTGATACAATAATTGGAATTTACACTAATTAGTTATAAGATAATTAATTAGTTGCGTGCAAGTTTAACATTTCGGTCTCGAGTGAAATCGGGAATCTTGTTGAATTACCCGACTTCTTTTGAAAAGTATTTTCCTAGATGAGACCTAAATGTAAGATTTGCATTGCTGGCATGAAATCCAGAATATGTGATATTTCGGGTTTATGATCTCTAAGGGTAGTGACGATTCCAATTGTTGTAGTTTTTCACTTTCTTTTTTGCGACCGTAAGTGTAATATGTGGTGTATCGCCAGTTTTGTTGCTATATGTCAATGACAATTGGGATACACATATTTACTTATGTTGATGACATGTGATGTTATATGTTGCCGTGATATGTTATATTGGATCGTCGCTTTTGAATAGCCGGGGGTTTTATGTGAGATGAGAGTTTTTCATTTTCATTCATGTAAAATTCAATGTATGTAATATTCTTTTATTGGGGAACTTCCGGGTTGAGGATGATGTCACCATTGATGTATATTATTTACTTTTCCGCATTAGGATAGACCCAAGGAGGAGAGCACAAGTAACCGGGTTCTAGAGTCCAGTGGGAGACCATCTCGAGGAGTCAAGACTGGGTCTCCTAACTCTAGAATTGGTAGGATTGCTTGCCGCTCTCGTAGGGGTCTAGGGATATGGGTTTGGCTATTCATCGCGACCGTGGAATCCGTGTTTTATACTGGCTTAATTTAAAATACGGAATTCGTAGGATATCCAATATTTCATATGTGTTCTTCTGCTGCTGATATTCTGTGATGTGATCACTTTATATGTTCTGAGACGAATGCCTATATTATATATATGATATATAATAACTATTTGATGCTTTCGTTTCTTCTGTGATACTTGGGAAGCATAAATTTTGATGGGACTTCATTAATGAGATTAATGAAAGAAAAGAAACCTAAAAGATGTTGTAGAAACTTGTTTTAAAAACTGGTAGCTCTAGTTTTTGTTTTGCATAGCGGTATTCCTTTTAGAATATCCAACACCTTATTCGATAAGGAAAGAGCCGAGATCTCTTCACCGGGAGTGATCTCTTTAGCGAAACTAGAAGATACTACAACTCACTCGGTTTTGTTTTTGATTGCTTCTATAGTTCTTGCTTTGCATAGTGGTATTTGTGAAATATCCTGCACCTTATTCGATAAGGAAAGAGCTGAGACCCCTTCACCGGGAGTGACCTCTTTAGCGAAACTAGTAAAAACCTAAAAAACACTCCTTTTCAAAATCACTCGATTCTACAACGATATCAAGTTTATTACGCAAAGGGTTTTCTTAAAAAGCTGTCGTAGCCCTCCGTCATTTCAGATAAGTAATATTTAGTATTCGTGCTGCGTTTGTTGACATTGTCAAGACGTAGTGTGCGGTAGCTGATTAATGCTTATCTGCTAGCATATGATGCGATTGGATTAGGGTAGTCGTGCGACCTTATTGACCTTGTCAAGGGTCGTACGGATGGGTTTAATTCAATCAGGAAATGACGGGTTGAACTTGACTTGCGGTCTATGGTTTGTTGACCTTGTTAAGGTCATAGATCGCTTGGGGCAAAATATTATAGGGAATTTAAAGTGTTGAAATTTGCAATGAGATTGCATACCTTCTATGAGATAGTTGGATCCCGATACCCACTGTGAGTAAGAGTTACTTATGGGAGAGTTTTACACATTACAATTAGCCGATCAAGTAGGTGTCTAGATAGGTGTTAACGGGGTTACGCCCTTGGGAAAATGAGGTTTATTTTAATTAGGTCCGTGCGAAAGCACGGGGAACCTCTCTCAAAGTACCGACACTGGCCTGGCTGAAAGATTGGCAAACTTGTATGGTGTAATTAATCCCGACTAGTCTTACCTTTTATGGTTTGAAGGAAGATTTGATAAAAACAGTGGGAGTCATCCTGATTAGATAAATTAATAACCAATCTAATCTTGCAAGAGCGTACGTAGAGTGTTTTCTTCTCCCTCTCTCCTTGTAGCGACCATGTCACGCCTTAATCAAGATAATAATATGGATGTATTGACCGGACCCGTTTGTTATACTGAGCTGGAGAACATTGGTCCCGCTCTACCTTATAATTGTTATAATACTTAGCAGGAGATAGAGGATTACCAGGATTTCTGTGCCGCCCAAACGAAGAAAGTGCATGATGATGCATCTTCTTCGGGTGTGTTCGTTACAGAGAACTATTTCTCAGTATCCTCTTCGTCTTGGGTATGAGATACCGGATCAGGATCCCACATATGTAATCTGTTACATGGGCTACAGATAGGCAGAGAACTGGGAATGGGTGATAAGTTTCAAGAGTTGGAAACGGTGCAATTGTTGCAGCCAAAGTCGTTGGCGGTTATCACCCTGTATTACCAAATACATTGATTCTGAACGAATGTTATTAGATACCGAACCTGATATACAACATTATATCAGTCTCTTTATTTAGTAAAGAAGGTTATAATTTTGTATTGATGGATAATGTTTTAAACATTTCCTATATCTGTTGGGTTACGGCAGCGCCCTGGCCAGCTAACCGTGGCCAAATGCGGAACAAAATTTTTCTAAACTGGCGCTACCATTATCCGATGCCCGGATCTACCCTAAACCCTAAACTAGCAAGCTATATATAAGAAGTTAGATGGTTATACCGACTTGATCCATGTCCTTTGGTCTTCAACCATCATCCCTAAGCTCCTAGTGGCTCCTTGATCAAGTTATCCACCTGAGGAAAATGGTGTTAGTTATATGTATGCCCTAGAGGCCATTACTATACATAGGATGTATATTGTGGTGGATGCTTGGACATATATAGGGAGGACTTTCTTGCTCGACATGATAGTATGCTATCTGGTTGCTCTTTACCTTAACGTGTACACTGATTGTCTCTCTGTTACATGTTGGTAAAGCCCTTAGGATGTGTACTTGACTACCTGGACTATGATGCAGATCATACTAGTGGGGACATGGTAGTCCATAAGTACATCCTTCAAGGTCCCTAGTCGTGGGTGTATTGAGACGGGGCGTCGATATACCAGAGTAGACTAGTGTATACCTTCTCGACCCACACAGATGGGTGATGGATGATCCCATATCCATTAGTGTTTGACATCAGAGATGATATACGGGTGCTCAGTGGAGACTGGGTACACTGGACGGACTCGCCGAGAACTCCCAGATGGTATTATACCTTACGTCAGAGGGCAGTTCTCTGGTGACACTGGTACAGGTTAGTCTGTAGACCCGAGATCGTCATAGAATCTTGTGTGATTCCCACTGTGCTTTGATTTCCACCTTACCATGTCCAAGAGGGCGTGCAAAATGGTGGTTTTTGGGTACAGTCCTGAATCACATGGAGGCAATGAGCGATAGGAGGGGATTCGTCTCTCCCGGTATAGGGAGTTGATGTTGCGCTGTGTTCGATTGGCTATAACCGGAAATCCCTGGCCAGGGTTGCTGAGATTTACTGGTAAGTGTTACCTGTAGTTTCTCGAACTGTTATAGACCTCATATCGACACGACTTATCGAGCTATTGGGGTCTGACGTTTACCACCCCTAGGCGAGATATGCGACATATCAGACGAACAGACCGGACTGTGCGGTAAGTGTTACTGGTTGGATTCACAGGAGTGTGAGCGGGCTTGCTCGTTGATCTTCTGATCGCTCAATACCCGGATGGCCGTTACGTTTAGCAGACCGCTTGCGGCTTGTGGGTGCTTGATATGATCATCACCTGCTGCCGGCGTATTGACGAGTCTTTAGAGTCCTACACAGAGGTTTCCTGGCTCAAGCGAAACGAAATAGGAGCGCATATAAGATATGTGCGGGACCGAGAATAATACCAGTATGTGATACTGTATTCTATTCTCGCAATTTGTATCATTGGACGGTTATATATGATATAGCCGGGTTACCGAATCAAGTGTTGATTCGATACATTGATACACTTGATATTAGTCGGTTATATGCGATATGACCGGATCATTAAATCAAGTGTTGATTTAATGATTTAATGTATAATTATATATTTGATATATTATTTTACATTAACTTGTATTTGTTCACTTAAGATGGATTTTCTCACTTGATGTGCACATTGTATATATGATATAGTTTTGTGCACTAGTTTGTATCATGTTTGATGATACATGCAAACTTGGGTGTGTGTATGATTTAAACCATGTTTAGGTTAATGGTTAGGGTTTTGTTATCTTTACTTATTTTCTTTATTCATTTTTGGGAAAGAAATAAAATGGTGGCTTCTTTTGTTTCTTACTTGAAGCTTCATGAAGCTTTGTGAAGCTTTTACCATTTTGTTTCTTTCCTTAACCTAACCATTCATCTAAACCCTAGTTTAGTTTCTACACTAGTTACTCTCACCCATGGTTGCATTATGATAAGAATCACTTGGATTTTCATTTTGAAATAATTGATAATTCTTTTTCTTTCTTCTTCTTCATCTTCTTCATGAAGAGAAGAAAACCTAGCTAGAAAATTCTAAGTGATGAATCCAAGTGAGAAATCAAAATCCAAAGTGAACCCACTTCCTATTTCTTCATCCTCTACCACTTGCCATGTTGTATAGGGTGTTTTCTTCACAAGTTTCATGACTTAGTGAAGATGGAGCTTGAGTTAGAGTTGCCGCGACGTAGATCATCTTCGGCATCGAGGTTATCGACCTAGCCCGCCCATTTCTCCGATGAAACCGACAATAGAGTCCGGGATTCCGATGATCGTAGCAGAGGGACGTCAACACGGAGCTAGAGAAGTGGAGGACCGGATCTACAAAGGTTGTAGCCCCTTTCACTTAGCACTAAAGCAGTTTAGTAGCTTGTAGTTTCGCCTAATTTCTAGTTAACGATCTATATTAGGGTTTCTCGGCACCTAAATTTTAGAATTTGGCATGGTTGATGCCTTGTGGAACCTCATTAGTGTGTCCAGGAATCCTACAGTGGTATCAGAGCCTAGCTAGAGTTTTAGGCGAAGTGTAGACGAAGCCAGAAGTCCGATCGAACCCGATATCCCCCGATTTCACCCCTCTCTGTACAATTTTTTAAACTGTGGATTTTTGTGAATTAAAAATGCTCAGAAAATAGAGCAGGTAATTATAAGGAAAACTGTAGAAAACGAAGCCCTAACTCTACTGTAGCGCCGCGGAACCGCGGCCTAACCCTGCTTTTGGCGGCGGTTCCGCGGCCGTATGTAAAGATTATGGATTCATTTTCATACAGTAATGCCCGTATGTGTTTCCTTTGTTCTCTGGGAATTTTTAATCTGTGCTCAATAGTTGAGCTTTCTGGGTTGTTTTGGGGTCTCGAAGTTTCGATCGGATTGTCTTATTTTGTCTATGTGTTTTTCCGGATAATCTTAGAACATGTTAAAAAGTTCGACCGGATATAAATACCCAATTTTTCCCCTGCCGGGAAATTTCCAAGTGTTGGATTTTTCCGTAGTTTGAAAATGTTCTAAGTAGTGCAAGTAACGCGATGAACCCTCTAGAAGACAACAAATCTTAACTCGATTATGTGTCCGTCTTGAACTGCCTTTTGAACCTTAGGGTTTGGGGCAGTACGGCGTGCCACATGTGAGGCGTTGGCTTGACCCTTCTACGGCTGGACCGTTGGTACTGTGGCATGAAGTGAATGTTTTAAAACTTATTTCATGTGTTGAGCTGTTTCGGGAAAACTTGGGTGTTTGATTGTTCGATCGGAAAGTTTAACATTTTCTATTTATCTGGAATGTGATACAATATTTAGAATCCACAAGTAGTTATGAGATAACTAAAATGAATGTTATAAACATAGCAGTTTAGTCTCACTTGATCAGTTGCCACGAAATTTTGATGTGATCAAAAGTCCGTCGCAATCACGTAGCGTACGCGGATACTCGCCGGGTAAACTTAATAGACAGCTACACACCATAGCCCCGACCAAGTGACTGTAGGAGAACCCCGTCGCCGAAAGCATCCGTTCGGGTGCTCGCGGCAGCGGTGTTCCGCCTTGGTGCACTTCGTCGACGGCATCGGGGGTGCGGCCGCCTACTAAAGTTTGCGACGAGCATTCGATCAAAATGCCGGGAATCTTGTTGAATTGCCCGACTTGATATTGAAAAATGTTTTCGATAATAGAGACTAAAATGCGGGGTTTATAATTGTTAGGCATGCGATGTCTAAGGAATTCAGATGGTTAGGCATGTGATGTCTAAGGAGGTTGCGGATTCCAACTTTTGTAGTTTTACACTTTCTTTTCTGTGACCGTAAATGTAATATGTGATATCGCCGGTTTCGTTCCTATATGTCAACGACAATTGGGATACGCATGTTTACTTACGTTGATGACATGTGATGTTATGTGTTGCTGGATATGTTATATTGGATCGTCGTGTTTGAATAGCCGGTTTTTTTTATGTGAGATGAGTGTTTTTCATTTTCATTCATGTAAAAACTTGTATGTAATATTCTTTTATTGGGGCACTTCCAGGTTGCGGAAGATGTCACCTTTTGTATATTATTTACTTTTCCGCACTAGGATAGACCCAAGGAGGAGAGCACAAGTAACCGGGTTCTAGAGTCCAGTGGGAGACCAATTCGAGGAGTCGAGTCGGGGTCTCCTAACTCTAGAATTGGTAGGGTTGCTTGCCGCTCTCGTAGGGGTCTAGGGGTGTGGGTTTGGCTATTCATCGCGACCGTGGAATTCGTGTTTTATACTGGCTCGTATTGAAAACACGGACGTCCTAGTATATCCAAGGTTTCATATGTTTCTTCTGCTGCGATATCTGTGATGTGATCATTTGATGTTCTGTGATAAATACTGTATATAGTATATATGATATATTATATAGACGTTGCTTATGTTTTACACCCACGCTAGCCCTGCCCCGCTCTGCCGTTAGTTATCTAACCTAACGGTACACGAGGGGACATCGAGGCGAATGCGGATGGCATAAGTGTACGTCGTATTTATCTGTGATGTTTAGGTAACTTAAATGATGTGACTTCATTAATATGATTAATGAAAGAAAAAGAAACCTAAAGATGTTGTGGAGTCGAATTTTCAAAAACAGGTAGCTACAGTTCTTGCTTTGCATCGCGGTGTTCCTTGAAGAACATCCTGCACCTTATTCGATAAGGAAAGGGCCAAGATCCCTTCACCGGGAGTGACCCCTTTAGCAATAACTGGCAGATGCTACACCCCTCAGTTTGTCTTTTGATTGCTTCTATAGTTTTTGCTTTGCACCGCGGTATATATGATATATCCTGTACCTTATTCGATGAGGAAAGGGCCGACGATCCCTTCACCGGGAGTGACCCCTTTAGCAAAACTAGAAAAGCCTAAAAAACACACCATTTTAAAATCATTTGATTCTACAACGATATCAAGTTCATTACGCAATAGGTTTTCTTAAAAACCTGTCGTAGCCCTCCGTCATTTTAGATAAGTACTACTTAGTATTCGTGCTGCGGTAGTTTGGCATTCGTCAAGGCGTAGTGTACGGTAGCTAACTAGTATTTATCTGCTTATGCATATGATGCAGATTGGATTAGGGTATTCGTACGGCGTTGTTTGGCATTCGTCAAGGGTCGTGCGGGTGGGTTTAATTCAATCAAGAAATGTACGGGTTGAACTTGACTAGTGGACTATGCGTTGTTTGGCATTCGTCAAGGTCATAGAACACTAGGGGTAAAATATTATCGGGAATTTCAAGTGTTGAAATTTGCAATGAGATTGCATACCTTCTATGAGATAGTTGGATCCCGATACCCGCTGCGAGTAAGAGTTACTCCTGGGAGAGTTTTACACATTACAATTAGCCGATCTAGTAGGTGTCTAGAAAGGTGTCAACGGGGTTACGCCTCTGGGAAAATGAGGTTTACTGTAATTAGGTCCGTGCGAAAGTACGGAGAACCTCCCTCAAAGTACCGACACTGGCCTGGCTGAAAGATTGGCGAACTTGTAGCGTGTAATTAATCCCGGCTAGTCTTTCCTTTTAGGGTTTGAAGGAAGATTTGATAAAAACAGTGGGAGCCATCCTGATTAGATAAAATAATAACCAATCTGATCTTGCAAGAGCACACGCAGAGTGTTTTCTTCTCTCTCTCTCCAGGTAGTGACCATATCACGCCTTAATCAAGATAATAATACGGATGTATTGACCGAACCCGCTTGTTATACTGAGCTGGGGAACGTTGGTCCCGCTCCAACTTATAATTGTTATAAGACAGAGCAGGAAATTGGGGAATACCAAATTTCCCGTGCCGCCCAAACGAAGAAAGTGCATATGATGCATCTCCTTCGGGTGTGTTCATTACAAAGAACTGTTTCTCTGTATCCTCTACGTCCTGGGTATTTGATACCGGATCAGGATCCCAGATATGTAATCTGTTACATAGGGCTACAGAAAGGTAGAGAACTGAGAACGGGTGATAAGTTTCATGAGACAGAAAACGGTGCAAGTGTTGCAGCCAAGTCTGTTGGTCACTGTCACCCTGTATTCCAAATACATTGATTCTGAACAAATGTTATTAGATACCGAATCTGATATACAAAATCATATCAGTCTCTTTATTAGTAAAGAAATGATAAAATTTTGTATTGTTGGATAATGTTTTGAACATTTCCTATATCAATAGTTGATCGGTTCAGGCACGTTATCTAAAAGCATTGACGTTCTAAATCAAACTACAGTTCTTAGTATACAGAACACACACAAGAGGAAAAGTTCAGAAATGAACGAATCCTTCTTAAGGCATTGTAGACTAGGTCATATCAATGCGACTCGACTGGTTGAAGTTATATTTAGATGCATATTTAAATCAGTTTGAATTTACTTCTTATGAAACTTGCCAGTCATGTCACAAAGATTAGATGATCATGGCTCTGTTTATTGGAAACAGAGAAACAGTTAGTAAACTCTTGGGAATGATACATAGTGATGTATGTAAGGTCCCCTGTCTACACATGCCAAGACCGGTTCTTTGTACTTCATTATATTCTCTGATGATCTCTTAAGATTGAGACATATGTTCCTGTTGAAACATAATTCCGAACCTTTTGAGATATTCACAGAATATAAGTTAGAAGTAGAGAACCAAAATAGGTATAAGTATTATGTCCTTTGATGTGATCAAGGAGGAGAATACTTGAGCACGGAATTCTTGGACTTTTCTAAAGGAGAATGAGATTCTCTCTCAGCATTACTCTTCCGTATACACCACAGCACGTCGGTGTATCGGGGCGGAGCAATCACACCCTATATGATAAGGTGTTCTCTATGATGAGTACTACTGAGTTACCTATTTCCTTTTGGGAGTTATGCGCTTGAGAAACTGCATACCTATTGAATAGGGTTCCAATCAAATCAATTGCCTACCACTTCATATGTGATATGGAAAGGGAAGAGTCCATATCTTAAGTTTGTTAAGATTTAGGGTTGTCCGGCCTATGTCTATAAGCAAAATCCGGACAAGCTCGAGGCAAGGTCAGTTATGTAGAACTGGAAAGGTTCCAGCTATACAAACTACAGCAACTGATTTGGTAGAACCAAAGGATTCAGTAGATACCAATGAACCTCAGCCTCTCCGCCGATCTAGTAGGGTTTCTCACCCACCTGAGAGATACTTCTGTTTCTCTAAGACAGTGGGAGCGGGGATTGCATCATGAGATGATGACCCAACTAGTTTCGAGCTGGCCATCGGGAGTGGGACTCTAAAAGAATGGCTGGATGCTTAGCGATCTGAGATGGAATCCTTATACACCAACAAAGTATGGACTTCGGTTGCTTTATCTGAAGGGTTAAATCCCCATCAGGAGCAAGTATATCTTGAAAAGATTACTTGGTGTAGATGGAAAAGTTGAGACTTTCAAAGCTAGACATGTTAAAGGTTTTCATCATCGACCAGGCGTGGATAATGATGAAACCTTTTTCAGTGGCTATGCTTAAGTCCATCCAGATCCTACTTGCCACGGCTACATACCATGACTACGATATCTGGCGGTTGGATGTATGACTGCTTTTCTAAAATGATGTTTTAGAAGAGAGTGTCTGTAAGTACCCAGCCAGAGGGCTTCGTAGACAGTGCGAGCAGCGGAAACGTGTACAAGATGCTTTATAAGATTAAAGCAGGCATCGCGGAGTTGGAACATCTGTTTTGATGAGATAGTCAAAGAGTTTGACATCATCAAAATGGTGGATGAACCTAGTGTAAGGTTCCTAGGCACCCTAGTGAGGTCTCATAAGTCATCATCCATGCAAATTTCTAAAAAATACGGTGCCGAGAAACCCTAGAACGGATCGTTAACTAGATATATAGGCGAAGCGAGTAAGTAAACGGAAATATAGCTAAAGGGAAGGGGCTACAACCTTTGTAGATCAGGTCCACCACTTCCTAAGCTCCGCGATGATCTCCCTCCACTGTCCAAATCGAACCCTTGACTCTAGCATTGGCATCATCGAAGAATGGGCGGGCTTGATCGTCGGTTCGATGCCGAAGATGATCTACGTCGAGGCATCACAAGAACAAGCTCCAACTTCACCAAGCCTTGAAAACTTGTGAAGGAAACACCCTATACTACTTGGCAAGAGGTAGAGGATGAAGAAATAGGAATTGGGTAGATTTTAGTTTTGGATTTCCCACACTTTTTCATCAATCACCATTGATGTAGCAACCTTTTTTCTCATGTTGAAGAAGAAGAAGATGAAGAAAAAGAATATGATAAGTCTTATGTAAATGATAAATAAATCAATACTTATCATTTACTAACCCTTGGTTAGTTGTAGAGAATGGACCATGGTTAACTTGAATGGTTAGGGTTAAGGATGAGACAAGAATGGTGACTTAGTCAAAGTTTCAAGAAACTTCAACTACAAACAAATCAAGCCACCATTCTATATTCTTTATCATTTTATTTTTCCAAAATAAACAAAAAGAATAAGTAAATGAATAAGTAAATAAAAAGAAAACCCTAATCATAAACTTAACCATGGTCTAATTCTTTACACTAACCCTAGCTTGCATGTATCATCAAACATGATACAATCATGTGCACAAAATATATCACATATACAATGTGCACAAACCAAGTGAGTAAATCCATTTAAAGTGAACCAATACTAGTTAATGCAAAGTAATATATCAAATATATAATTATACATTAAATCATTAAATCAACACTTGATTCAATGATCCGGTCATATCGCATATAACCGGCTAGTATCCAATGTATCGGCTTATCGAATCAATCCTTGATTCGATAACTAGGTTATATCGCATACAACCATTCGACACATTTATCGCGAGAATGAAATACGGTAACACATACACGCATTACTCTCGGTCCCGCACATATCTCATATGCGCTCCTATTTCGTTTCGCTTGAGCCAGGAAACCTCTGTGTAGGACTCTAAAGACTCGTCAATACGCCGGTAGCAGATGATGATCATATCAAACACCCACAAGCCACAAGCGGTCTGCTAAACGTAACGGCCACCCGGGTATTGAGCGATCAGAAGATTGACGAGCAAGCCCGCTCACACTCCTGTGAATCCAACCAGTAACACTTACCGTACAGTCCGATCTGTTCGTCTGATATGTCGCATATCTCGCCTAGGGGTGGTAAACGCCAGACCCCAGTAGCTCGATAAGTCATGCCGACTTGAGGTCCATAACATTCGTGAAACTACTGATAACTCTTACCAGTATATCACTGCAACCCTGGCCAGGGATTTCCAATTATGGCCAGTCGAGCATAGCACAACATTAACCCCCATACCGGGAGAGACGAATCCCCTCCTATCGCTCATTGCCTCCATGTGAATCGGGACTGTACCCAAAAACCACCTGTTTGCACGACTCAATAGAGCCGTGGTAGGGTGGAAATCAAAGCACAGTGGGAGACACAAAAGACTCTATGACGATCTCGGGTCAACAGACTAAGCTGTACCAGTGTCACCAGAGAACTGCCATCTGACGTGAGGTATAATACCATCTGGGAGTTCTCGGCGAGTCCGTTCAGTGTACCCAGTCTGCACTGAGCACCCGCATACCATCTCCGATGTCAAACACCAATGGATATGGGATCATCCATCGCCCATCACATGGGTCGAGAAGATATACGCTAGTCTACTCTAGAATATCGATGCCCCGTCTCGATATTCCCACGACTAGGAACAATGAAGGATGTACTCATTGACTACCCAGGCCCCACTAGTATGATCTGCATCATAGTCCTGGAAGTCGAGTACTCATCCTAAGGGCTTTATCAACATGTAATCAGAGAGATAGGAAGTATACATGTTAAGATAAAGAGCAACCGGATAGTGTACTATCATGTTGAGCAAGAAAGTCCTACCTATATATGTCCCAGCATCCACTACAATATACATCCAATGTACAGTAATGGCCTCTAGGGCATACATATAATTAACAATCTCCCACTTGCACTAGGGCCATCTGTAGCAGTGGTTGTAGTATCTAATACTCAACCATCCCCTAAAAGTCTCTCTTTGGGAAAAGGCCTTTGTGAGTGGATCCGCCGTGTTGTCCTCTGAGTCTACTCTCCTAACCTCGATCACCCCGGAGATCAACTATCTCCATGATCAGGTGATGCTTCCTCAGAATTTGTCTGGGTCACTGATGGGACCAGGGTTCCAGGGCCAAAGCCACACTTCCATTGTCATACAATGGCAGGAACCTAGTTCATCTTATGAACCAATATACACCCAAACTTCCTCTTTGGTAGTATCTTCAATAGCGATGTTACCAGCCTTTATCGTCTAGTTTGCCACGGTATCTAGCTTGGAACTCTTCCAACATACCGTCCCTTTACTGAGGGTAAAGACAGTGCCTGTGACTGACATTCAGTCGTCTTTATCACCCTGGAACACTTCCAGTGATTCTCCCCAGGATCGATTGATACAATCTCACTATACCTAGTGAGAACCCTAATATCCCTTTAGATCTATCTCATAGGTCCAAATCTCAGGATTTAGGAGGTATCATCTTTATCCTATTTGGAGAATCCTTGTGATAATAGGAGATTGACCGATCGTAGTATAGGAAACTCTTTTCCTATCAAGAGTATGTTGTCTACGTACAATACGAAGATGACCACCTTACTCTCTACTACCCTTTTGTATATACAAGGTTCGTCTACCATTTTGATGAAGTCAAACACTTTGACTATCACATCAAAACAGACGTTCCAACTCTGCGATGCCTGCTTCTTTATGTAAAGCATCTTGCACACGTTTCCGCTGCTCCCACTGTTTTACGAAGACCTCTGGCTGTGTTCTTATAGACGTTCTCTTCTAAATCAGTATTTAAAAAAGCAGTCATGGCACCCAACCACCAGATATCGTAGTCATGGTATGTAGCCGTGGTAAGTAGGATCTGGATAGACTTAAGCATAGCTACTGGAAAAAGGTTTCATCATTATCCACGCCTGGTCGATGACGAAAACCTTTAACAAGTCTAGCTTTGAAAGTCTCAACTTTTCCATCTACACCAAGTAATCTTCTCAAGATTTACTTGCTCCTGATGGGGATTTAACCCTTCAGATATAGCAGCTAAAGTCCATACTTTGCTGGTGTACATGGATTCCATCTCAGATCTCTAAACATCCAGCCATTCTTACAGAGTCCCTACTCTCGATGGCCTGCTCGAAACTAGTTGGGTCATCATCTCATGATGCAATCCTTGCTCCCACTGTCATCGAGAAACCGAGGTATCTCTCAGGCGGATGAGGAACCCTACTAGATCGGCGGAGAGGCTGAGGTTCGTCGGGAACTATAGAATCCTTTGGTTCTGTCAAATCATCAACTGCAGTTTTGTATAGCTGGAACCTTTCCAGTTCTACAGAACTGATCCTGCCTCGATCTTGTCCGGATTTTGCTTTAAACATAGGCCGGACAACCCCAAATCTTAACTCGCTTAAGAGATAGGATCTTCCCACACCATATCTTATATGGAGTGGTAGGCAGTGATTTGATTCAAACCTAATTCAATAGGTATGCATGCTTCTCAAGTGCATAACCCCAAAAGGAAATGGGTAACTCAGTAATACTCATCACAGAGCACACCATATCTAATATTGTGCAATTGCTCCGCCCTGATACACCATTGTGCTGTGGTGTATTCAGAGGAGTAGCACTCAGAGAGAATCTCATTCTCCTTTAGAATAGTCCAGGAATTCTATGCACAAGTATTCTCCTCCCTGATCTTATCGTAGGACATAATACTTATACCCGTATTTTGGTTCTCTACTTCTAACTTATATTCTGTGAATATCTCAAAAGGTTCGGACTTATGTTTCAACAGGAACATATGACTGAATCTTGAGAGATTATCAGAGAATATAATGAAGTATAAAGAACCATTCCTGGCATGTGTAGACAGGAGACTTTACATACATCATTATGTATCAGTCCCAAGAGTTTACTAACTCTTTCTCTGTTTTTAATAAACAGAGCTATGGTCATCTAATCTTTGTGACATGACTGGCAAGTTTCACAAGATGTAAATGCAAACTGATTTAAATATGCATCTAAAATGTAACTTCAGCCAGTCGGGTCGCATTGATGCGACCTAGTCTACAATGCCCTATGAAGGATTTGTTCATTTCTGAACTCTTCCTCTTGTGTGTGTTCTGTATACTAGGAACTGGAGTTTGATTTAGAACTTCAATGCTTTTAGATAACGTGCCTGAATCGATCAACTTTTGATATAGGAAATGTTCAAAACATTATCCATCAATACAAAATTATATCCTTTCTTTAGTAATAAAGAGACTGATATGATTTTGTTTATCAGGTTCGGTATCTAATAGCATTTGTTCAGAATCAATGTATTCGTAATACAGGGTGACAGTGACCAACAGACTTGGCTGCAACACTTGCCCCGTTTTCTGTCTCATGAAACTTATCACCCGTTCTCAGTTTTTCTACCTTTTTGTAGCCCTATGTAACAGATTACATATCTGTGATTCTGATCCGGTATTATATACCCAGGATGCAGAGGATACTGAGAAACAGTTCTTTGTAATGAACACACCCGAAAGAGATGCATCATATGCACTTTCTTCGTTTGGGCGGCATAGGAATTCTGGTATTCCCCAATTTCCTGCTCTGTCTTATAACAATTATAAGTTGGAGCGGGACCAACGTTCCCCAGCTCAGTATAACAAGCGGGTTCGGTCAATACATCCATATTATTATCTTGATTAAGGCGTGATATGGTCGCTACCAGGAGAGAGAGAGAAGAAAACACTCAGCGTGCGCTCTTGCAAGAATAGATTGGTTATATATTTTATCTAATCAGGATGGCTCCCACTGTTTTTATCAAATCTTCCTTCAAACCCTAAAAGGAAAGACTAGCCGGGATTAATTACACTCTACAAGTTCGCCAATCTTTCAGCCAGGCCAGTGTCGGTACTTTGAGGGAGGTTTCCCGTGCTTTCGCACGGACCTAATTACAGTAAACCTCGTTTTCCCAGAGGCGTAACCCCGTTGACACCTTTCTAGACACCTACTTGATCGGCTAATTGTAAAGTGCAAAACTCTCCCAGGAGTAACAATTACTCGCAGTGGGTATCGGGATCCAACTATCATATAGAAGGTATGCAATCTCATTGCAAATTTCAACACTTGAAACTCCCGATAAAGGTTTTTACCCCTAGCACCTATGACCTTAACTATGGTCAACAAATCATAAGTACTAGTCAAGTTCTACCCATCATTTCGTGATTAATTAGACCCACCCACATGACCCTTAACTAAGGTCAACAAAGTCACGCGACTGTCCTAACTAATCGCATCATATGCGGTGTAGGAAGACATCACTTAGCTACCGTACACTGTGCCTTGACTATGGTCAACAAACACAGCATGAATACTAAGTACTCTACTTCCTAAAATGACGGAGGGTTGCGAATGGTTTTTGTGAAAACCTTTAACGCTTTGAACTTGATCTCGTTGCGGAATCAAATGGTTTTTAAATGGAATGTTTTTGAGGCTTTTCTAGTTTTGCTAAAGGGGTCACTCCCGGTGAAGGGATCGTCGGCCCTTTCCTCGTCGAATGAGGTGCGGGATATATCATATATATCACTGTGCAAAGCGGAAACTATAGAAGCGATCAAAGACAAACCGAGGGTTGTAGCATCTGCCAGTTATTGCTAAAGGAGTCACTCCCGGTGAAGGGATCTCGGTCCTTTCCTCATCGAATAAGGTGCAGGATGTTCTATAATGAACACCGCGATGCAAAGCAAGAACTGTAGCTACCTGTTTTATTTTGAAATTCAATTCCACAACATCTTTTAGGTTTATTTTCTTTCATTAATCTCATTAATGAATATCCCATCATTTAAGTTCACCTAATCATCACAGATAAATATAACGTACGCTTATGCCATCCGCATTCGCCTCGATGTCCCGTCTGCACCGTTAGGTTAGGTAACTAACGCCAGAGCGAGGCAGGGCTAGCGCGGGTGTAAAACATAAGCAACGTCTATATAATATATCATATATACTATATATAATATCTGTCTCAGAACATCACATGACCACATCACAGATAAATCACAGCAGAAGAAACATATGAAATATTGGATTTACTAGGACGTCCGTGTTTTTAATACGAGCCAGTATAAAACACGGATTCCACGGTCGTGATGAATAGCCAATCCCACACCCCTAGACCCCTACGAGAGCGGCAAGTAACCCTACCAATTCTAGAGTTAGGAGACCCGGACTCGACTCCTCGAGTTGGTCTCCCATGGACCCTAGAACCCGGTTACTTGTGCCCTCCTCCTTGGGTCTATCCTAGTGCAGAAAAGTAAATAATATACAAATGGTGACATCATCCGCAACCTGGAAGTGTCCCAATAAAAGAATATTACATACAAGTTTTTACATGAATGAAAATGAAAAACACTCATCTCACATAAAAACCCCCCGGCTATTCAAACCCGACGATCCAATATAACATATCCAGCAACACATAACATCACATGACATCAACGTAAGTAAATATGCGCATCCCAATTGTCGTTGACATATAGCAACGAAACCGGCGATATCACATATTACACTTACGGTCACAGAAAAGAAAGTGTAAAACTACAACAGTTGGAATCCGCAACCTACATAGACATCGCATGCCAAATCAAATGAATTCCTTAGACATCACATGCCTAATAATTATAAACCCCGCATTTTAGTCTCAAAATCGAAAACACTTTTCAATATAAAGTCGGGCAATTCAACAAGATTCCTGAAAAACTGATCGAATGCTCGTCGCAAACTTTAGTAGGCGGCCGCACCCCCGATGCCGTCGACGAAGTGCACCAAGGCGGAACACCGTTGCCGCGAGCACCCGGGCGGATGCTTTCGGCGACGGGGTTCTCCTACAGTCACTTGGTCGGGGCTATGGGGTGAGGCTGTTTATCAAGTTTACCCGGCGAGTATCCGCGTACGCTACGTGATTGCGACGGACTTTTGATCACATCAAAATTCCGTGGCAACCGATCAAGTGAGACTAAACTGCTACGTTTATACTATTCATTCCGTTATCTTATAACAATTTGTGAATTCCAATTATTGTATCACATTCCGGATAAATAGAAAATGCTAAACTTTTCGATCGAACAATCGAACACCCAAGTTTTCCCGATACAGCTTAACACATGAAATAAGTCTAACAATATTCAGTTCGTGCTTCAGTACCAACGGTCCAGCCGTAGAAGGGTCAAGCCAACGCCTCACATGTGGCACGCCGTACTGCCCCAAACCCGAAGGTTCAAAGGGCAGTTCAAGACGGTCACATAACCGAGTTAAGGTTTGTTGTCTTCTAGAGGGTCCATCGCGTTACTTGCACTACTTAGAACGTCGTTAAACTACGGAAAAATCCAACAATTGGAAATTTCCCGGCAGGGAAAAATTGGGTATTTATATTCGGTCGAACTTTTTAACATATTCTAAAAATACCCGGAAAAGCACACCGACAAAATTAGACAGTCCGATCGAATACACCGAGTCCCCAATACAACTCAGAAAATACAACTCTGTAATAAATATTAAAAACATCCAGAACACACAAGAAACACCAACAGAAACAACTGAAGAAAACTCACAGCCTGATCTTCACAGACGGCCGCGGAACCGCCGCAAAATGGGGGTCAACGCCGCGGTTCCGCGGTCGTACTGTAGAATTAGGCTGTCGTTTTCTGCAGTTTTTCTTTGAATTTCCTGCACATTTCTCTGCATATTTTTAATTCTAAAAAATCCACGATTTCAGAAAAAGTACAGAGAGCAAGATTAGGGTTTGGGTTTTGATTCGATCGGAGTTCTAATTCCGTCTGGACTTCGCCTAAGGCTCTAGCTAGGTTCTGATACCACTGTAAGGTTCCTAGGCACCCTAGTGAGGTCTCACAAGTCATCATCCATACAAATTTCTAAAAAATACGGTGCCGAGAAACCCTAGAACGGATCGTTAACTAGATATATAGGCGAAGCGAGTAAGTAAACGGAAATATAGCTAAAGGGAAGGGGCTACAACCTTTGTAGATCAGGTCCACCACTTCCTAAGCTCCGCGATGATCTCCCTCCGCTGTCCAAATCGAACCCTTGACTCTAGCATTGGCATCATCGAAGAATGGGCGGGCTTGATCGTCGGTTCGATGCCGAAGATGATCTACGTCGAGGCATCACAAGAACAAGCTCCAACTTCACCAAGCCTTGAAAACTTATGAAGGAAACACCCTATACTACTTGGCAAGAGGTAGAGGATGAAGAAATAGGAATTGGGTAGACTTTAGTTTTGGATTTCCCACACTTTTTCATCAATCACCATTGATGTAGCAACCTTTTTTCTCATGTTGAAGAAGAAGAAGATGAAGAAAAAGAATATGATAATTCTTATGTAAATGATAAATAAATCAATACTTATCATTTACTAACCCTTGGTTAGTTGTAGAGAATGGACCATGGTTAACTTGAATGGTTAGGGTTAAGGATGAGACAAGAATGGTGACTTAGTCAAAGTTTCAAGAAACTTCAACTACAAACAAATCAAGCCACCATTCTATATTCTTTATCATTTTATTTTTCCAAAATAAACAAAAAGAATAAATAAATGAATAAGTAAATAAAAAGAAAACCCTAATCATAAACTTAACCATGGTCTAATTCCTTACACTAACCCTAGCTTGCATGTATCATCAAACATGATACAATCATGTGCACAAAATATATCACATATACAATGTGCACAAACCAAGTGAGTAAATCCATTTAAAGTGAACCAATACTAGTTAATGCAAAGTAATATATCAAATATATAATTATACATTAAATCATTAAATCAACACTTGGTTCAATGATCCGGTCATATCGCATATAACCGGCTAGTATCCAATGTATCGGCTTATCGAATCAATGCTTGATTCGATAACTAGGTTATATCGCATACAACCATTCGACACATTTATCGCGAGAATGAAATACGGTAACACATACACGCATTACTCTCGGTCCCGCACATATCTCATATGCGCTCCTATTTCGTTTCGCTTGAGCCAGGAAACCTCTGTGTAGGACTCTAAAGACTCGTCAATACGCCGGTAGCAGATGATGATCATATCAAACACCCACAAGCCGCAAGCGGTCTGCTAAACGTAACGGCCACCCGGGTATTGAGCGATCAGAAGATTGACGAGCAAGCCCGCTCACACTCCTGTGAATCCAACCAGTAACACTTACCGTACAGTCCGGTCTGTTCGTCTGATATGTCGCATATCTCGCCTAGGGGTGGTAAACGTCAGACCCCAGTAGCTTGATAAGTCATGCCGACTTGAGGTCCATAACATTCGTGAAACTACTGATAACTCTTACCAGTATATCACAGCAACCCTGGCCAGGGATTTCCTGTTATGGCCAGTCGAGCATAGCACAACATCAACCCCCAATTCCGGGAGAGACGAATCCCCTCCTATAGCTCATTGCCTCCATGTGAATCGGGACTGTACCCAAAAACCACCTGTTTGCACGACTCAGTAGAGCCGTGGTAGGGTGGAAATCAAAGCACTGTGGGAGACACACAAGACTCTATGACGATCTCGGGTCAACAGACTAAGCTGTACCAGTGTCATCAGAGAACTGCCATCTGACGTGAGGTATAATACCATCTGGGAGTTCTCGGCGAGTCCGTTCAGTGTACCCAGTCTGCACTGAGCACCCGCATACCATCTCCGATGTCAAACACCAATGGATATGGGATCATCCATCGCCCATCACATGGGTCGAGAAGATATACGCTAGTCTACTCTGGAATATCGATGCCCCGTATCGATATTCCCACGACTAGGAACAATGAAGGATGTACTCATTAACTACCCAGGCCCCACTAGTATGATCTGCATCATAGTCCTGGAAGTCGAGTACTCATCCTAAGGGCTTTATCAACATGTAATCAGAGAGACAGGAAGTATACATGTTAAGATAAAGAGCAACCAGATAGCGTACTATCATGTTGAGCAAGAAAGTCCTACCTATATATGTCCCAGCATCCACTACAATATACATCCAATGTACAGTAATGGCCTCTAGGGCATACATATAACTAACACCTAGTATATACAAAAAGGTAGTAGGGAGTATGGTGGTGATCCTCGTAGAGTACATGGATGACATACGCTTGATGGGGAAGGAGTTTCCTATGCTACGCTCGGTCAATCTCCGCTTATCACAAGGATTCTCCATATAGGATCAAAGTGATACCTCCTAAATCCTGATTTTTGATCTATGAGATAGAAGTAATTGGATGTTAGGATTCTCACTAGTTGTAGTGAGATGGTATCAATCGATCCTGGGGAGAATCACTGGAAAGGTTCCAGGGTGATAAGGACGACTGAATGTCAGTCACAGGCATTGTCTTTACCCTCAGTAAAGGGACGGTATGTTGGAAGAGTTCCAAGCTAGATACCGTGACATACTAGACGATAAAGGCTGGATACATCGCTACTTAAGATGCTACCAAAGAGGCAGTCTGGATGTATATTTGTTCATGAGATGAACTTAGTTCCTCCCATTGTGTGACAATGAAGTTGTGGCTTATGCCAAGGAACGTCCGTCCCATCAGTGATCCAGACATATTCTAAGGCAGTATCACCTGATCATGGAGATGGTTGATCTCCAAAGAGATCGAGGTTAGGAGAGTAGACTCAGAGGACAACATGGCGGATCCATTCATAAAGGCCTTTTCCCAGAGAGAGACTTTTATGGGATGGTTGAGTATGAGATACTGCAACCACTGCTACAGATGGCCCTAGTGCAAGTGGGAGATTGTTAGTTATATGTATGCCCTAGAGGCCATTACTATACATAGGATGTATATTGTAGTGGATGCTTGGACATATATAGGGAGGACTTTCTTGCTCGACATGATAGTATGCTATCTAGTTGCTCTTTACCTTAACGTGTACACTGATTGTCTCTCTGTTACATGTTGGTAAAGCCCTTAGGATGTGTACTTGACTACCTGGACTATGATGCAGATCATACTAGTGGGGACATGGCAGTCCATAAGTACATCCTTCAAGGTCCCTAGTCGTGGGTGTATTGAGACGGGGCATCGATATACCAGAGTAGACTAGCATATACCTTCTCGACCCATACAGATGGGCGATGGATGATCCCATATCCATTGGTGCTTGACATTAGAGATGATATACAGGTGCTCAGTGGAGACTGGGTACACTGGACGGACTCGCCGAGAACTCCCAGATGGTATTATACCTTACGTCAGATGGCAGTTCTCTGGTGACACTGGTACAGGTTAGTCTGTAGACCCGAGATCGTCATAGAGTCTTGTGTGATTACCACCGTGCTTTGGTTTCCACCTTACCACGTCTAAGAGGGCGTGCAAAACGGTGGTTTTGGGTACAATCCCGAATCACATGGAGGCAATGAGCGATAGGAGGGGATTCGTCTCTCCCGGTATAGGGAGTTGATGTTGCGCTGTGTTCGATTGGCTATAACCGGAAATCCCTGGCCAGGGTTGCTGAGATTTACTGGTAAGTGTTACCTGTAGTTTCTCGAACTGTTATAGACCTCATATCGACACGACTTATCGAGCTATTGGGGTCTGACGTTTACCACCCCTAGGCGAGATATGCGACATATCAGACGAACAGACCGGACTGTGCGGTAAGTGTTACTGGTTGGATTCACAGGAGTGTGAGCGGGCTTGCTCGTTGATCTTCTGATCGCTCAATACCCGGGTGGCCGTTACGTCTAGCAGACCGCTTGCGGCTTGTGGGTGCTTGATATGATCATCACCTGCTGCCGGCGTATTGACGAGTCTTTAGAGTCCTACACAGAGGTTTCCTGGCTCAAGCGAAACGAAATAGGAGCGCATATGAGATATGTGCGGGACCGAGAATAATACCAGTATGTGATACTGTATTCTATTCTCGCGATTTGTATCATTGGACGGTTATATATGATATAGCCGGGTTACCGAATCAAGTGTTGATTCGATACATTGATACACTTGATATTAGTCGGTTATATGCGATATGACCGGATCATTAAATCAAGTGTTGATTTAAGGATTTAATGTATAATTTTATATTTGATATATTATTTTACATTAACTTGTATTTGTTCACTTAAGATGGATTTTCTCACTTGATGCACATTGTATATATGATATAGTTTTGTGCACTAGTTTGTATCATGTTTGATGATACATGCAAACTTGGGTGTGTGTATGATTTAAACAATGTTTAGGTTAATGGTTAGGGTTTTGTTATCTTTACTTATTTTCTTTATTCATTTTTGTGCAAGAAATAAAATGGTGGCTTCTTTTGTTTCTTACTTGAAGCTTTGTGAAGCTTTGACCATTTTGTTTCTTTCCTTAACCTAACCATTCACCTAAACCCTAGTTTAGTCTCTACACTAGTTACTCTCACTCATGGTTGCATTATGATAAGAATCACTTGGATTTTCTTTTTGAAATAATTGATAATTCTTTTTCTTTCTTCTTCTTCATCTTTTTCATGAAGAGAAGAAAACCTAGCTAGAAAATTCTAAGTGATGAATCCAAGTGAGAAATCAAAATCCAAAGTGAACCCACTTCCTATTTCTTCATCCTCTATCACTTGCCATGTTGTATATGGTGTTTTCTTCACAAGTTTCATGACTTAGTGAAGATGGAGCTTGAGTTAGAGTTGCCTCGACGTAGATCATCTTCGGCATCGAAGTTATCGACCTAGCCCGCCCATTTCTCCGATGAAACCGACAATAGAGTCCGGGATTCCGATGATCGCAGCGGAGGGACGTCAACACGGAGCTAGAGAAGTGGAGGACCGGATCTACAAAGGTTGTAGCTGTTAGTTATATGTATGCCCTAGAGGCCATTACTGTACATTGGATGCATATTGTAGTGGATGCTGGGACATATATAGGTAGGACTTTCTTGCTCGACATGATAGTACGCTATCTGGTTGCTCTTTATCTTAACATGTATACTTTCTGTCTCTCTGTTGCATGTTGATAAAGCCCTTAGGATGTGTACTTGACTTCTAGGACTATGATGTAGATCATACTAGTGGGGCCTGGGTAGTCCATGAGTACATCCTTCAATGTTCCTAGTCGTGGGAATATCGAGATGGGGCATCGATATTCCAGAGTAGACTAGCATATATCTTCTCGACCCATGTGATGGGCGATGGATGATCCCATATCCATTGGTGTTTGACATCAGAGATGGTATGCGGGTGCTCAGTGGAGACTGGGTACACTGAACGTACTCGCCGAGAACTCCCAGATGGTATTATACCTCACGTCAGATGGCAGTTCTCTGGTGACACCGGTACAGCTTAGTCTGTTGACCCGAGATCGTCATAGAGTCTTGTGTGGCTCCCACTGTGCTTTGATTTCCACCCTACCACGGCTCTACTGAGTTGTGCAAACAGGTGGTTTTTAGGTACAGTCCCGATTCACATGGAGGCAATGAGCGATAGGAGGGGATTCGTCTCTCCCGGTATTGGGGGTTGATGTTGCGCTATGGTCGACTGGCCATAACTGGAAATCCCTGGCCAGGGTTGCAGTGATTTACTGGTAAGTGTTATCAGTAGTTTCACGCTTGTTATGGACCTTATGTCGGCATAACTTATCAAGCTATTGGGGTCTGACGTTTACCACCCTTAGGCGGGATATGCGACATATCAGACGAACAGACCGGACTGTACGGTAAGTGTTGCTGGTTGGATTCATAGGAGTGTGAGCGAGCTTACTCGTTGATCTTCTGATCGCTCAATACCCGGGTGGCCGTTACGTTTAGCAGACCGCTTGCGGCTTGTGGGTGTTTGATATGATCATCACCTGCTGCCGGCGTATTGACGAGTCTTTAGAGTCCTACACAGAGGTTTCCTGGCTCAAGCAAAACGAAATTGGAGCGCATATGAGATATGTGCGGGACCGAGAATAATGCGTGTATGTGATACCATATTCTATTCTCGCGATGAATGTATCGATTGGTTGTATGCGATATAACCTAGTTATCGAATCGAGGATTGATTCGATAAGTCGATACATTGGATATTAGTCGGTCATATGCGATATGACCGGATCGTTAAATCAAGTGTTGATTTAATGATTTAATGTATAATTATATATTTGATATATTACTTTGCATTAACTAGTATTGGTTCACTTAACATAGATTTTCTCACTTGATGTGCACATTGTATATATGATATAGTTTTGTGCACTAGTTTGTATCATGTTTGATGATACATGCAAACTTGGGTGTGTGTTTATTTTAAACCATGTTTAAGTTAATGGTTAGGTTTTATATTTGTTTTATTTATTTTCTTTAATTCATTTTTGGAAAGATAAATGAAATGGTGGCTTGCTTTGTTGTTTTGTTGAAGCTTCATGAAGTTTTGAATAAGTAACCATTTTGTTTTATCTTTAAACCTAACCATTAGCTAAACTAGGGTTTGCTCTCTACATGAGTTAAACTAACCCAAGGTTGCATTATGATAAGATCAATTGATTTTATTATTATCATGATATATATTCTTTCTTCTTTTTCTTCTTCTTCAAGAAGAAGAAACCTTGCTACCTCCAATGGTGCCATGATCAAAAGAGTGAGAAATCCAAATCCAAAGTGAACCCACTTCCTATTTCTTCATCCTCTACCACTTTCCATGTAGTTGAGTGTGTTATCTTCACAAGTTCTATGACCAAGTGAAGATGGAGCTTGATCTTGAGTTGCCTCGACGTAGATCATCTTCGGCATTGAAGTCAACGACCTAGCCCGATCTTTTCTCCGATGAAACCACCGCGAGAGTCTAGGATTCCGATTGTTGCAGCAGAGGGACGTCATCACGGAGCCAAGGAAGTGGAGGACCGGATCTACAAAGGTTGTAGTCACTTTCCTTTCAGTTAAAGTTGTTAACTTACATTCTTTCGCCTATCCTCTAGTTAACGATCTATATTAGGGTTCTTTGGCACACATAAATTTTTGAATTAGACATGGTTGATCTGTTGTAGAACCTCATGGGTGTGCCCAGGAACCCTACAGTAGCCCCTTTCACTTAGCACTAAAGCAGTTTAGTAGCTTGTAGTTTCGCCTAATTTCTAGTTAACGATCTATATTAGGGTTTCTCGGCACCTAAATTTTAGAATTTGGCATGGTTGATGCCTTGTGGAACCTCATTAGTGTGCCCAGGAACCCTACAAATGGCGCAAGCTTCAACCTCGTCAAGCGAGGCAACCGACGCTCCATGGTTGCTAGCAATGGAGAGTGGAGGTGTAGGAATGTGTCACTATAATATTCTCTCATCACAATTGCTCAAGGGAGCAACCATAGAAGATGAAGGAGGTGAGGAAACAATGGCATGAGCAACTCAAAAAATGGCTAAGTGTTCATATGAGAATAGAATGAAGCAAGTGAAGAAGCAACTCAAGAAAATGAGCAAGGCCAAGTCTAGAATGGTGGCTGCCCTCTCTCTCTCCCATCTCAATAATCCACACATAAAAAATCTCTTTTCCTTTTGCAATAAACAAATAAGACCCATGCCTCTCTACATGTCCAAGACCCATGCTCATGCCACCTCACTCCTCCACCTCATTTGTGAAACAAATGAATTTCCATAAAAGGAAAAAACATACAAATGAGGTGTCCACTTCTAGAAGCTATTCCGTATAAATACGGAATACAACCCGGTACATGTATCGAAATACATATACGCGTATTCGTACAAAAATACGAATAGCCAAGAGAGAAAATGAATAGTGAACAATAATACTAGAATATATATATATATATATACATATATAAAATATTAAATCAAAACTTGATTTAATAATCCGGCTTAATCCTAAGTCGCTAGTATTATCAACCGTCCGATTAAAGTCTGCGCAGCATGTATACATATTTAATCAGACACCCGTATGTACCAACATACATCATCTACACCATATCGCCTGAACCATGAAAACCCTCTGTATGGGACTCTAAATACTCGTCAATACGCTGGCAGTGGGTTTAACCACAAGCACATCTGCGGTACTAGATGTACGTAACGGCTACCCAAGTATTGAGCGAAAGGGAGGCCGACGAGCAAACTCATCCTGAACCCCTACTGAGCCTGACAGTGACAATATCTATACAGTCCGGTCTGTTCGTCTAAGAGTATCGCATATCGAGTCTAGGGGGTGGATAAAATCAGACCCATAACAACGCGACATTTAGTGTCGGCATGAAACCCATCACCACCTGAGAAAATATCGATCCTGGATCGGTAATTCTCGTCTACCATGGCCATGGATTTCTAGTGATGGCCACCCGTGCACAACGCGACATCAACCCCCAATACCGGGAGAGACGAATCCCCGACGATTCGATCACTACCTCCATATGGCTCGGGACCGTACCCAACTAAAACCTGTTTGCACGACTCGTTTGAGCCGTGGTAGGGTAGTAATAAAAGCACAGTGGGAACTCACATGAGACAAATGACGATCTCAGGTTGATAGACCAACCTGTACATATGTCACCTGGGAACTGCTATCTGATAATATGTATAATACCAACTAGTAGGTTCCCGGCGAGTCCGTCCAGTGTACTCATTACCCAATGAGCACCTGTATGCTATCTTAGGTGAACAAACTAACACCAATGGCTTGTGAGACCAGGCCACCGCCCCTTGTCGGGGTCTTGATTAGTATACACTGGTCTACACTGGAGTATCGATGCCCAGTCTGGATACTCCCACGACTAGGGAAATTTAAGTGTAGGGTTTCTAGGCACTCTTGTGAAGGTTCAAAAGGCATCAAACATGCCTGAAAAAAAATTTAGACGTGCCGAACAACCCAAAGCCGGGATCTTTGCTAGATTATTAGGGTTAAGCATGCAAGTAAACATCTTTACAACTAAATATGAGGGATTACAACCTTTGTAGTCCGCTCCTTCGCTTCATAAGCTCCGAGTAGAAGTCCCTTCGCCGCGATCCACGATCTCCCGGGCTCAAGAGAGGCTCCACGACTCGAACGATCCATGTTAGCTTGTAGTGTTCCGTTTCTCCGATGATCTACGTCGAAGTTGCTATAACTCAAGCTCTCTCACTCTAATGAGGTGAACACCCTAATCTAATGAGCTAGATTAGATGTGGATGATGGAGTAGTATTTATGCTTTCTTTTTATATCATAATCTCACATTAAATCATCACAAAAGGAATTTCTAGTAAGCTTTCTCAAAGCTAAAGAGAGAAGAAGAAGATGAATAATGAGATCATTCCTTTTGTTATGAATAATGAAATGTATATATGAATCAATAATGTAACCATAGTTTAGTTATGACAAGGATAACCCTTGTAGAGAATAAACTAGAGCTAAGGTTTGGTTAGGTTAGAAATGAATCATGGATAAATATCAACCCTAATATCTTAACCAAGACAAAAGAGAAAGCTTCTAGAAGGTGCAAGAAGAAGCTACCCCTAATCATACCCTAATCTTGTTTAATCATCACTAAACATGTTTCATTATTAATCATATAATGTCACAATAATATATATCACATATATATTATATATTTGCAACAAAAGAAAATAATACAATTAACATATATTGCATATATATCAATGTATTATCCAGTGAGAAAATGAAATAATAAAGCGAGCCAATATTAGATAATGTAATACAATATATCATATATATTATTATACATTAAATCATCGAATCAACACTTGATCCGACAATCCGGCTATATCGAATATAACCGACTAATATATCATGTACCGATTCATCGAATCAACACTTGATCCGATGTCCCGGTTCATATCTGAATATCGCGAGAATATAATACGGTATCTCATATCGCATTATCCTCGGTCCTGCGCATATCACATATGTGTCTCTACTCCGTTTTGCCTGAGCCAAGAAACCTCTGTGTAGGACTCTAAAGAATCGTCAATACGCCGGTAGCAGGTGATGATCATATCAAACACCCACAAGCTGCAAGCGGTCAGCTAAACATAACAGCCACCCAGGTATTGAGCGATTAGAAGATCAACAAGCTAGCCTGTACGTTCTTCTGTGAATCCAATCAGTAACACTCCCGTACAGTCCGGTCTCTTCGTCTGATATGTCGCATATCAAGTCTAGGGGTGGTAAACGTCAGACCCCAGTAACTGATAAGTCATGTCGATGAGTGGCTCATAACAGGTCGAGAAACTACTGGTAACACTTACCAGTAAATCTCTATATCAGCCCTGGCCAGGGACTTCAAGTTATAGCCAATCGAACACAGCACAACATCAATTCCCTATACAGGGAGAGACGAATCCCCTCCTATCACTCATTGCCTCCATGTGATTCGGGACTGTACCCAAAAGCCACCGTTTTGCACGCCCTCTTGGACGTGGTAAGGTGGAAATCAAAGCACAGTGGGAATCACACAAGACTCTATGACGATCTCGGGTCTACAGACTACCCTGTACCAGTGTCACCGGAGAACTGCCATCTAACGTGTGGTATATCACCATCTGGGAGTTCTCGGCGAGTCCGTCCAGTGTACCCAATCTCCACTGAGCACCCGTACACCATCTCTGATGTCAAACACCGATGGATATGGGATCATCCATCACCCATCATTTGGGTCAAGATGCGTATACGATAGTCTACTCTGGTGTATCGATGCCCTGTCTCGATATACCCTCGACTAGGAACAGTTATAGGATGTACTCATCGACTACCGTGGCCCCACTAGTATGATCTCATCATAGTCCCAGGTAGTCGAGTACAGATCCTAAGGGCTTTATCAACATGTGAGAGAAAAACAGTAAACCAATACAAGTCAACATGTTAAGATAAAGTGAAACCAAATAGCATACTATCATTACGAGCAAGAAAGTCCTCTCTCTATATATCCAAGCATCCATCATAATATACATCATATGTACAACAATGGCCTTTAGGGCATATACATAACTAACATTAAGGATGTGCTTATAGACCCTTAGCTCCCATGCATATGATCGCCATAATAATGCTGGTAATCAAGCATAAATCCTATGGGCTCTGTCAACATGTAATAATGATCTGTAATACCACATAAAGCATGTACATGATAATAAAGACAAACCAGATAGCATACTATCATCTCGAGTAAGACTGTTCTATCGGTATAGGTCCTCCCTCAATCATCATAATCACCTACTTGCGACTATGATAATTGCCTTGAGGGCACTATAGTCAACAATCTCCCACTTGCACTTAAGGTTAATTATTGCGGTGTCGCATACTTACAGCTCGTGTGATACCGAACACCCATCTTCTCTAGTAATCAGCTTCGCAAAGTCCGTTTGCGAAATTATTGCGTTCGAGAAATAACCTTAGAGAGTGGATCCGCTCCAGTGTTTCTTTCTGTATCTCTCTATATCTCAACTTCACGGAGAAAGCTATCTCCCGAAATGAGCAATACCTGTCTTAGAATTTGTCTGGATATCTGATGGGACCCAGTTCACAAACGAACTCCAAATCCAGCAAACTTCCTAGACTGTATCATCCACTGAATTTAATCAGTATCATGCGCCATGCCTTTCCTCAGTATCCGCTTAGACCACCCATCCAACATACTGTCCCTCAAAAGAGGGAAAACTATAACTCTGACAGTCACTCTGTCATCCAGGTCCCCTTGAAAGTCTGAAATGATAACCATCTCCTGAAGGAGGCTGCTGTTACCATATCCCAAGAACATTCACTTATGTTCATAAACTGCTTCCTTACATTTCTCCAGGATAGGATTAATATATCTGCTTATTGCAGCTAGTGCAAAAACAACATCTGGTGTGGTACTTGACATTTCATGATTAACTCAATTGCCTAAGCAAGTGATATGCTAATCATTCAGATCCCTCTCTCATTTAGTCTGTAAGACACCTTTAGAAAGGGTGACTCCATCACCTGCAGGTACACTACCATGCCAGGAGTCGTCCATTCTAAAATACCTTTAGAATAATGTCAAATTATCCAGATTAGGATACTTCCAAAATCTAGATCTAAAACCATAGATCTAGTAACCAGAAATCCTGATATTATATCCATATCCTATGTGGAGAAACAAGTTTGTGACAACCACGGTATAACCGATCGTAGTATATGAATATCTCTTCCTATCAAGTGCATGTCATCCTAATACCCGGACATCACTCTCTACTACCTTCTTAGCAGATCCATCTCCTATTCTGATGAAGTCAAAGCCTATGACTGTCACATAAAAAATAGATGATCTATTTCCGCTATACTTGCTTTAGTTTATAAATAGACATAAGCTACTTACCCACTATGCTTCCGCTGCTCCCACTGACTACAACAACCCTCTGGCAGAGTCATATACACGTGCACTTCCAAAACTAGTTTAGAACGACGCTATACCCATCTTCCTACCGGGTCTTACAGTCTAGAACAGTAGCAATAGCAAGTCTGGGTAAACAAGAACCTCCCTATCATCATCTCTGAGAAGACTGATGTACCTATCGGGTGCCTGAAGTTACCCACAAAATCTGCGGAGTGGATAATGGAAAGTCGAAACCAATTGAATCCTCAGGTTCTATTAAATATTCAGTAATCATTTGTGGTTCTGGAATCACTTCCAGTTCTACCATACTCCCACTTTTGTTTTATAAAATAATCCATTTTACTAAAACTGTGGCGAGTTTAGAACAATATAAATATTGATCTTCCTGATGGTAGAAAGTTAACCCTCGTCAAAACCCGGGATAACCCACAAACAGGCATTACTGAAATGTGCCTCGAGTTTATCTGGATTCTGGTTTTAAGCATCAGCCGGACAACTCCCTATACCTTAGCATCATTAAGATATAAATTGATTCTATATATATCTAATATAGAAACAAAAGCACTAATTTAATTGAACCAGATTCAAAATCATGCAGCTGTCTCCAGTGCATATCAAGCATATGGAAAGAGGCTAATCAGCATTACTCATCTAGGAGTGCATCCATATATGAGTGACCTGAAAGAGAAACAAGTTCTTAAAACCATTACTATCAACGGAATACCAAACACAAGTATCTACATCTTCGACTTCATCGAAGAATCCTGATACTTCCAATAAATGGTTCTCTACTTTATTCTTATACCTATAATTTCTCAATATCTGGACCTCGCATTTCAACGAAACACCTGTCTAAAATTAGAGAAGTCATGAGTAAACAAAATATAGTACGAGTACCGACCCCATTGTCCTAATAGACACCGGACAACATATAATACTTTTTATAAGTCCACTGAGTTTAATAATTCAAACCCTTTGCATCGTAGGTTGAAAAACTGTACTATGGTTAAGAAGAATTACACTACTGTTGAATGCACCTTACCTAATCACCAACTGATATAGGTAAATGTCACAGACATAACATCAAAAGTTATATCTCACTTTATAAAATAAACGTACAGATATATCAGTTTGAAATTGGTGCATAATAACGGATATTCAAAACCAAATATTTGCTATCCGGCAAAATCCAGATGATTTTCTCAAATATAACCAATTACAATGAATTCCAATATAATGAGGATATAATCACCCAATTCCCAATATTTTACTCCCACTCACTATCCGTAATAACATACAAATGTGAGAAACTGATATGATAAATACATACCCTGGGGTTAGATTCCAATTAGGAAAACAGTTTTCAATTAACATCGCACATTGAAATTGAAACATAAAAATGTTTCATAAAGGGGTTAACTGGTATTCCTAGTAACGCCTCTTTCACTAGCCTGATTCATGACAGTAGCCATATACTTACCTGTCCTCACTCCAATCCCTTTATTATATCTTTACTTATTACCTTCTGTACACCTTCTTTAGGCTAATTAGTTTTCTTCCTTCCCTACCCTTTAGCACCAGCCTAAGGTTTGGAAGAAGACTATCCAATAAGCACAATAGGTGTACTCTCCTAATCCTAGGAGCCCTCGCAACCTGAGAGAAGGTAATGGGAAAAGACATCTGAATAATCTTATTCTATTTCTCCTGAACCGGTAACCATCCTCGAATCTGGAACGAATTCCTTCGAGTTCGTATGTAACTATACGATGGCATATCTAATAGGAGTGGATATCCGTAGTGATACGGAGTGTTCTTGAGAAATCCAAAGTGGATGTGGGAGTGGCAGGGGTATACACGGTTTTTTTTCGTGAATGATAGCAGTCGCAATTTTCTTTGCCGTTATTCTAATCCCTTTATATGTCTTTACTTATTACCTTCTGTACACCACCTTTAGGCTACTTGGTTTTCTTCCTTCCCCACCTTTCGGCACCTGCCTATGGTTTCGAAGAAGACTATCCAATAAGCTCAATAGGTGTACTCTCTCCTAATCGTAAGAGCTCTCACAACCTGAGAGAAGGTAAAGAGAAAAGACAACCGAATAATCTTATTCAATCTCTCCAGAACTAGAATCCATCCTCGAATCTGGAACAAGTTCCTTTGAGTTCGTATGTAACTATACGATGGATTTAATGAATAGAAGTGGATGTTTGTAGTGATACAGGGTGTTCTGGAGAAATGCAAAGTTGATTTAGAAGTGGCAATGATATTTGCGACATCGTGACATTCCAAAAGCCTAAGTGTTTTAAGAAGGTTCGGTTAACTTGGTTCATAAGTTTTAGTCAAGGGTCGGGCCATGGTCACGGCCAAAGAGAGAGAGAGAAAAGAAACACTCAGCGTGCACTCTAACCTAGATCAGAATGGTTAATCACTTTATCTAATCAGGATGGCTCCCACTGTTTCCTCGAATTCTCCTCCAAACCCAAAAGAAGAACTAGTTGGGATCATCTAAAATCACCCAAGGAGTAAACCTACTTATTAGTGGGAATCAGGATCTAACTCTCATCACATGATAACTTGATGGAAGTCACTCAAGTCACCACACTCCAGAAGATATGCGCATGCCTGGCAAGTTTCCTGTATGTTTGAAACTTCCGATATGATTTTTACCCCTAACGACTTCATGGCCTTTATAGAGACCAACGTGCCATAAGTCGCTAGTCAAGTTCAACCCGTCATTATCCAAGATTGATCTAAACCCACCTGCACAAGCCCTTGATAGAGACCAACGTGACTATGCGGGTGTCCTAGATAATCGCATATCCATGCTACAGACACGTATCACGCAGCTACCTTACACTATGTCTTGATAGAGACCAACGTACATAGCACGAATACTATGAGATACCTATCTGAAATGACGGAGGGCTACGGCTGGTTTTTGGTGAAAAACCTTTAACGTAATGAACTTGATATCGTTGAAGGAACCCAAGTGTCTTTACAAATATATAGTGGTGAAAACTTTTGCTTAAGAGGTCACTCCCGGTGAAGGGATCTCGGCTCTTTCCTCGTAGAATGAGGTGCAGGATATTCCAAACTGAATACCACGATGCAAAGCAAAAGAAAATGACTATAGTGAAGTTATTACGCTGACGCAAACTTTCGCTCAAAGGGTCACTCCCGATGAAGGGATCTCGGCCCTTACCTCGTCGAATGAGGTGCTGGATATTCCCAATCGAATACCACTGTGCAAAGCAAACGAGAACGTCTGTAATGTCAGTTTTTTTTTAAAAAACTTGGTTCCAACAACATCATATAGGTTTGTTTTATCCTTGTATTGATAAGAATCAATGCAGTCCCATCAATTAATCACACCAGAAAAGAACGAAAATATGATGTCGTATATGCCATCCGCATTCGCTACTGGGTCCCGTCATCACCCGTTAGGTTACTTAACTAACGACAGAGTGGGGACTGGACTAGCGCGGGTGCAAAACATATACAACATATACTAGTATATATATAAATATATATAACAATCGTCCCAGGCATGATATAAAGCAACATCACAGAAGTATCACAGAAGCAACACAAAATGGTGGATAATCTTGGAGCCCTGGGTTTCACTTGAGCCGCAAATGAGACCCGACGTTCCCTGTCGTGTGGATAGCCTGTGCAATGATAACCTAGACCCCTACGAGCGCGGAAAGTTACCCGCCAAAACCAGAAGTGAGGCAACTCTTTTCAACAACGTGAATGAGCCACCCAACACTTCACGGAATCCGGTAACTTGAGCACCCCTCTGTGGGTCAACCTATACCCCCCACGAGTGCGGCAAATAGCCCGCCAATTCTAGAGTAAGGTCCCTTCCGTCTCAACGCTATGAGATGCGGACCCGTTGCCCTTTAGAACCCGGCTATTCGTGCACTTCACTGCGGGGTAATCCTAGTACAGAAAAGAAAATAATATACAAGAGTGACATCGACCTCAACCCGGTCGTGCCCCAACAAATAATATACAAACTGGCAGTGACGGCAGTCCACATGTCGGACGCTTGCCCTACAATATCAAATATACAAATGGATCTAAACTGTACTACCATTGCACCACTGGCTATCCACCATGACGATCCAACCACAACCACAGCACAATACAGAACATCAACTCCCATGTTCGCAAACCCGTCTAAAAGAACATATAGCAGTTAGACTGATTATACCGCTCTAATGACATTCACGGTTGTAGATAGTAATGCATGTACTGTAAATACACAATTAAAATTTCGATCGACTAAATCTTTCCAAATTGGCCCCAAATGTATAACCAACACTCAGACAAATCTGGGTTAAAACCATATATATCAAAAATCAAATTTCCCTGAACTAAAGCCCCAAAAGATTTTTGGGGCACTGTAGCCCAAAAAGCGAGGCGGAACCGTCGCAAAATGTGCTATTTTGCTCCGGTTCCGCCGCCGAATTTTGGAGTTTCGTGCCCAAATTTTTTCCACAGCTATAGTTTTGCCTGCACATATTTTTAAGATATCCAAAAAATTTTTCTGAACAACTTTGAAATTCGACAGCAAGCACATGAAATGAAAATTTGATTCGGAAAAATTTGTCGATCGATATTCTAACATTGTGCAAACAAGTTAGTATGGGGTTAAGGGTTGGCTCTGATACCGTGTTGGGTTACGGCAGTGCTCCGGCCAGAAAACCGTGGCCAAATCCGGAACAAAATATTTCAAAACTGGCGCTACCATTACCCGATGCCCGGATCTACCCTAAACCCTAAACTAGCAAGCTATATATAAGAAGTTAGATGGTTATACCGAGTTGATCTGTGTCCTTCGGTCTTCAACTATCATCCTCAAGCTCCTAGTGGCTCCTTGGTCGAGTTTGGTTGCCGGTCTTCCTCCATCTACGATGATCCACCTGAGGAAAACGGCGCAAGCTTCAACCTCGTCGAGCGAGGCAACCGACGCTCCATGGTTGCTAGCAATAGAGAGTGAAGGTGTAGGAATGTGTCACTATAATATTCTCTCATCATAATTGCTCAAGGGAGAAATCATAGAAGATGAAGGAGGTGAGGAAATAATGGCATGAGCAACTTATGAAATGGATAAGTGTTCATATGAGAATAGAATGAAGCAAGTGAAGAAGCAACTCAAGAAAATAAGCAAGTCCAAGTCTAGAATGTTGGCTACCCTCTCTTTCTCTCTCATCTCAATAATCCACACATAAAAAATCTCTTTTCCTTTTGCAATAAACAAATAAGACCCATGCCTCTCTACATGTCCAAGACCCATGCTCATGCCACCTCACTCCTCCACCTCATTTGTGAAACAAATGAATTTCTATAAAAGGAAAATCATACAAATGAGGTGTCCACTTTTAGAAGCTATTCCGTATTAATACGGAATACAACCCGGTACATGTATCGAAATACATATACACGTATTCGTGCAAAAATACGAATAGCCAAGAGAGAAAATGAATAGTGAACAATAATACTAGAATATATATATATATATATATACACATATATAAAATATTAAATCAAAACCTGATTTAAGAATCCAGCTCAATCCTAAGCCGCTAGTATTATCAACCGTCCGATTAAAGTCTGCGCAGCATATACACATATTTAATCGGACACCTGTATGTACTAACATACGTCATCTACACCATATCGCCTGATCCGTGAAAATCCACTGTATGGGACTCTAAAGACTCATCAAGACGCTGGCAGTGGGTTTAACCACAAGCACATCAGCGGCACTAGCTGTATGTAACGGCTACCCATATATTGAGCGAAAGGGAGACCGACGAGCAAACTCATCCTGAACCCATGCTGAGCCTGACAGTAACAATATCCGTACAGTCCAGTCTGTTCGTCTAAGAGTATTGCATATCGAGTCTTGGGGGTAGATTAAGTCAGACCCTTAACAACGCGACATTTAGTGTCGGCATGAAACTCATTACCACCTGAGAAAATATCGATCTTGGATCGGTAATTCTCGTCCACCATGGCCATGGATTTCTGGTGATGGCCACCCGTACACAACGCGACAACAACCCCAATACCGTGAGAGACGAATCCCTGACGATCCGATCATTTCCTCCATGTGGCTCGGGACCGTACCCAACTAAAACCTGTTTGCACGACTCCTTTGAACCGTGGTAGGGTAGTAATCAAAGCACAGTAGGAACTCACACGAGACAATTGACGATCTCAGGTCGATAGACTAACCTGTACATATGCCACCTGGGAACCGCTATCTGACAATAGGTATAATACCAACTAGCAGGTTCCCGGCGAGTCCGTCCAGTGTACTCATTACCCAATGAGAACTGATTGTTTGAGATTTTCTGTGTCTTTAAATTTAAATTTACCGCAATCAAAACGGTGTCGCTTGGTAGCTAGCCGGTTGAGTATGAGTCGATCCACAAGGAGAAGGTGTCCTTTTCTTTAAGTTCTAACGAGTTAAGTCCTAATTTTGGTAGGTTTTGTTTTAAGATCTAAGAATGAGAATAAATTGATATGAAGGCTTGATAGGGTTAGGATTAGGTTAGTTCGAAATAGGGATTCTTCTCACTTCTTTCAATGCCCTATTTAAGAATATAGGTGTTAGGATAATAGTCAACAACGGGGATTAGCACGACCAGGAAGAAACTTAGTTTCTTCCTTTTGGTCCTTATCCGTCCGTTCTTGGCTCTTATCCCTAACCTCCGGTTAATTCAACCACAACCGGTCTAACTAGGAAATCACCGCTATCATGTAGGATAAGGTGCCGTAGTGAGCGGATTAAGGTTGATTTAAAGAGAGTTCTTAATTAAAATTATTTGGGCAAAGAAAGGAGTGAGAGAGATTTCCTTCTCTCAAACCTTCCCTCTCCTATCCCTAACAAGCGAGGAATTACTCACTCATTAGGAAAGTGATAATAAAATTCATTTTTATCATTTTTGTATTAGACAAACTAAATTGCAGATAAATAAAGAATAGATAAAAATTGCAGGAATTAAAATATGCAAAGAAGAATGCAAGATTGAAAAAGAAAAACTTACTTTATTTGATGTTCTCTCAACAACGTATTACAATGGAATTAAAAATCTAGATCTAAAAATTAAAAAGAGTAAAAACTAAAGAGAGGCATGCCTTCATTTTGTAGGGTTCCTAGGCACTCTAGTGAAGTCTCACAAGTGATCAAACATGCACAAATCAAATTTTACGGGTGCCTACAAACCCGACTACGGATCGTTTACTAGATATTTAGGCGAAACAAGCGAACTAGTTAACATTTTAACTAAGGGAACGGACATACAACCTTTGTAGATCCGGTCCACCACCTCCATGGCTCCGCAATGAAGTCTCCTCGCTGTCCAAATCATGTCTTGGGCTCTAGCGTCGGCATCATCGAAGAATGGGCGGGCTTGATCGTCGGTTCGATGCCGAAGATGATCTACGTCGAGGCATCGCAAGAACAAGCTCCAACTTCACCAAGCTTTCAAAACTTGTGAAGTAAACACCCTATACAACTTGGTAAGAGGTAGAGGATGAAGAAATAGGAAGTGGGTAGACTTTAGATTTGGATTTCTCACACTTTTTCATCAAACACCATTGATGTAGCAAGCTTTTTCTTTTGTTTCTCAAGATGATGAAGAAGAAGATGATATGATATGATAATTAAAATAGAAAAGAAAATATAATACTTATCATATCATTAACCTTAGTTAGGTGTAGAGAATTGACTAAGGTTAATTTGAAGAGTTAGGGTTAAGAAAGAAGACAAAATGGTTACTTAGTCAAAGTTTCAAGAAACTTCAACTACAAACAAAATAAGCCACCATTTCATTTTCTTTATCATTTCCTTTTTCCAAAATAAATAAGAAAAAGAAAACCCTAATCTTAATCTTAACCATGGTCTTATTCTTTACACTAACCCTAGCTTGCATGTATCATCAAACATGATACAATCATGTGCACAAAATATATCACATATACAATGTGCACAAACCAAGTGAGTAAATCCATTTAAAGTGAACCAATACTAGTTAATGCAAAGTAATATATCAAATATATAATTATACATTCAATCATTAAATCAACACTTGATCCAATGATCCGGTCATATCGCATATAACCGGCTAGTATCCAATGTATCGGCTTATCGAATCAATCCTTGATTCGATAACTAGGTTATATCGCATACAACCATTCGACACACATTCATCGCGAGAATGAAATACGGTATCACATACACGCATTATTCTCGGTCCCGCACATATCTCATATGCGCTCCTATTTCGTTTCGCTTGAGCCAGGAAACCTCTGTGTAGGACTCTAAAGACTCGTCAATACGCTGGCAGCGGATGATGATCATATCAAACACCCACAAGCCGCAAGCGGTCTGCTAAACGTAACGGCCACCCGGGTATTGAGCGATCAGAAGATCGACGAGCAAGCCCGCTCACACTCTTGTGAATCCAACCAGTAACACTTACCGTACGGTCCGGTCTGTTCGTCTGATATGTCGCAGATCTCGCCTAGGGGTGGTAAACGTCAGACCCCAATAGCTCGATAAGTCATGCCGACTTGAGGTCCATAACATTCGTGAAACTACTGATAACTCTTACCAGTATATCACTGAAACCCTGGCCAGGGATTTCCTGTTATGGCCAGTCGAGCATAGCACAACATCAACCCCCAATACCGGGAGAGACGAATCTCCTCCTATCGCTCATTGCCTCCATGTGAATCGGGACTGTACCCAAAAACCACCTGTTTGCACGACTCAGTAGAGCCGTGGTAGGGTGGAAATCAAAGCACAGTGGGAGACACACAAGACTCTATGACGATCTCGGGTCAACAGACTAAGCTGTACCAGTGTCACCAGAGAACTGCCATCTGACGTGAGGTATAATACCATCTGGGAGTTCTCGGCGAGTCCGTTCAGTGTACCCAGTCTCCACTGAGCACCCGCATACCATCTTCGATGTCAAACACCAATGGATATAGGATCATCCATCGCCCATCGCATGGGTCGAGAAGATATGCGCTAGTCTACTCTGGAATATCGATGCCCCGTCTCGATATTCCCTCGACTAGGAACATTTCAAGGATGTACTCATGGACTACCCAGGCCCCACTAGTATGATCTACATCATAGTCCTGGAAGTCGAGTACACATCCTATGGGCTTTATCAACATGTAATCAGAGAGACAGAAAGTATACACGTTAAGATAAAGAGCAACCAGATAGCGTACTATCATGTCGAGCAAGAAAGTCCTACCTATATATGTCCCAACATCCACTACAATATACATCCAATGTACAGTGATGGCCTCTAGGGCATACATATAACTAACACATTTGGCTTTCAACTCTCCTATTTATAGATAGGAAAAACCCTAGGTTACATTCTGATCCACACATGAATTTACAAAACTACCCTAAGAAAACCGGGTCAAAGCACCAACACCTCCACCGACACGTGCACCATACGGCCGCGGTTCCGCGGCAGAAAGGCTTATTTGGCCGCGGTTCCGCGGCCATTTGGTGGGATCTTGGACTCAATTCTTCAGCGTTGCTTCATGTTGCTTTTACCTTCTGTTTTCTTCACTTGGTTCCTCAGAATCTCTTCTATTTTCTTCCAGATTTCCTACAGTGCAGAATGATGTGGACTTTTGCCTTGAGCTTCGCGTTGAACTCTTGAATCTTGTGCTGCCCTTGTGCTTTGTGCATTGAACTGTCTAATGATTTTCATTTGTTCCTGTTAGTGTATATGCCCTAGAGGCCATTACAGTATCATACTAGTATGTATATTACTTGATGGAAGCTTGGGATATTCACAGTTGTACAGACAATCTTGCTCAATATAGTAGTATGCTACTTGGTTTGTCTCTGCTTTAATGTGTACTTGTGTGTTTATTTATTATATCACCTATACGCATTAGTAGAGCCCTTAGGATCTTTGCTTGATTACCGGCGTTGTGATGGCGATCACACTCGTGGGGGCTGGGTAATCCATAAGCACATCCTTATACACGTCCCTAGTCGTGGGAGTATCGAGATAGGGCATCGATACTCCAGAGTAGACTAGCGCATGCGCTTCTCATCCCAGTACGGGAGACGGTCTGTCCCACAGCCGTCAGTACGTTGTACTTGAGATAGTATGCGGGTGCTCGTTAGGTTACGAGTACACTGGACAGGACTCGTCGGGAACTGATGGTTGGTATTATACCTATCGTCAGTTATCAGTTCCCAGGTGACAAGAGTACAGCTTAGTCCGCTGACTTGACACTGTCACTTCGCCTCAAGTGTGTTCCCACTGTTCTTTGATTACTACCCTACCACGTCTCTACTGAGTCGTGCAAACAGGTAGTAGTTGGGAGCAGTCCCGAAGCACTTGGAGGCAGTGACGGTTAGACAGGATTCGTCTCTCCCGGTATTGGGGGTTGACATCGCGCTGTGTCTAGGAGAGCCATTACACGTGCAGTCCCTGGCCAGGGCAAGCGAGGTATACCGGTAGGTTTCCAGTGTTATCTCAGGGTGTTGTGGGCTTCACTCCGACACGACTTGTACCGCTTTTGGGGGACTGACGTTTACCGCCCCCTAGGCCCGACATGCGATGTATCAGACGAACAGACCGGACTGTACGGAGATCGTCACATACTGACTCAGTAGGAGTTCGGATGGGTTTACCTCATCGGCCTTCTTGTCGATATCTACCTGGGGACCGTTATGTACAGCTAGTGCCGCTTGCGGTCTGTGGTTAAACCCACTGCCAGCGTAGTGTCGAGTCTTTAGAGTCCCACACAGAGAGTTTCCCTGCACTGAGCGAAACGTGTAGAGGCCGTATGGTTTTACGGCAGGGCTGCGATCACTTACGTACACTTGTGTGCGTATGGTGTTCGGGCAGGCAGTACTAGTGGGCTTTGGTTTAAGCCGGATCCTAGTATTGCACGGATGGATTTGTTTTGTCTTCTGCGCATCCGCATTCTACGGAATGCGGATCCACGTGTGTATGCACAGTTTTCCGGAGTGATGAAGGAGGAGGTGCCTCATTAGGGTTTTGGCAGTTGGTTCGGCCAAAACCGTTATGTGGCGGGCTCATTAGGGTTTTGACAGTTGATTCGGTCAAAACCATTTTGAGGCGGACTCATTAGGGTTTTGACAGTTCGTTTGGTCAAAACCATTATGAGCCGGGGACATTATTTACTAATCCTTTCATTGATAATTATGTTATGGCTAATTACATTGACCATTTGACCATCTTGACTTTGTTGACCATTTGACCAAAGTTGACTAGGATCTTCTTGAAAGATCTAAAGTATTCTTTGGTTTTCTTTTTCTCTTGTTATGATAATGGTCATGTCATTTGTAGCCATCAACTTTATCTTGATGGGATTAGTAATGATAATGTTTTTGCATTATTGCAACCATGGTTGGGTTTTCTCTTGGTTAAGTTTTTCATTTGCTCATTCTCATTCTCTCTCTTGTTTTTCAAGTGAGAAGAAAAGAAAAGCTCCATGGTTGCTAGCCTTCCTCCTTTTTCTTCTTCGTCCTCTTGTTTTGATCTTTTGATCTCATGTGTTGAGAGATAAAGATTTCACAAAGACAAATCCATCCCTTCATCACTTCTACACAACCTAGGGCTTTTAGACTAGCAATCTCTTTGCCCTAGTTATCTCGGCTCGAGGTGGAGCTCGGTGCACATCTCTCGGGTGGATCGTCTTCGACTCAAGGAGGCCGCGGAGGTGACCAAAGTCTGGATCAACCATCGGAGCAAGCAAGGAGAAGAACAACAAGAAGAGAAGGAGTTCAAGTTGAGGTATAACCCCTAACCGAGTAGATAAATCTCTAGTTAGGATGCTAGTGTATTGTTTAGCAAAGATCCGGCTTTTACGGTCCATGTTGCCAAGTCCAGAAAAATTTTTGTTTTACCGTTTCCGCAACCCCGAAAGTACCGGGAGAGGTAACGTGGACCTAACAGTGGTATCAGAGCCTAACTAAACACACCCTAGCATGTTAGCAAAGTATTAAGAATATCGACCGGACAAAAACCCGCAAAATTACCCCGGAAAATTCAGTTTCTGCCGAATTTTAGAACTGTTCCAAAATAAAAAAATCATACACTAAAAATCGGCTCAGGCTTTTTGTAGAATACTGAAGAAAAATGATCACCTAACTCGACTAAAGCGCCGCGGTTCCACGGCATAAGCTTGCTTATGCCGCGGATCCGCGGCCGAGTTAACTCGGTTGGCGATTTTCTTTTCTGCAGTATTCTTATATGGGTATTTTGGGATTTTTGATATATGACTTTTCTGCCCAGATTTTCCAGAAAGCAAAATTTGTTTTTGGGACTCAAAAATCCGTATTTTTGGTCGATGTTCTGTAGACTTTGGCTAATGGTTATATCTGTAATGTTATATGTGTATTGAACGTCTACTAATCGCTATACGTCGATTAGTGGGGGTTAAACATATCTGTGATCTGTGTTGTTGATGGTTTGTGTATATGAACTCGTTGGATTGTCGCGGATGAATAGCCGGGGTGGATGAGAGATGAGAGTTTCTTTTTCTTTCATTCATGTAATAAATTTGTAAATCGGTGTAATATTATTTGTATGGCCGCACAACCGGGTCGGGGTTGTAGCCGTCATTGTATAATTCTTTTTACTGTTTTTGCTCCTAGGATAGACCCATGGAGGGGGTGCACAAACTACCGGGTATCTCGAAGTGCCGAGTGGCCTACTCACGGCGATGAGGGAGGTTGCTTCGCTTCGGGTACTTGGCGGGTAGTTTGCCGCACCCGTAGGGGTCTTGGGTGGGGTATTGGCTATTCATCGCGACCGTGTAATCCGTTTTTCGTTGCAGGCTCGAACGAATCGCAGGTTCCTAGTATATCCAAAGTGTTCATCTATGATCTGGATTGGCTATCATTGCTGTATATCTATATATAATAACTATTTAGGCGTTGCTTATGTTTTACAGGCGCACTAGCCCAGCCCCCGCTCTGTCGTTAGTTAAGTAACCTAACGGGTAATGACGGGGCCCCATGGCGAATGCGAATGGCATAAGCGTATGTCATATTTTGGTTGTTTTCTGCAAATGTAGGTTTTAAATGATGGGACGCATTAAAAGAACTAATGCAAGAAAATAAACCTAAAAGACGTTGTTGGAACAATTTTTCAAAAAGCTGTTATTGCAAGGAAGTTCACTTTTGTTTTGCATCGCGGTATTCGGTTATGAATGCCCAGCACCTCAGTCGACGAGGCAAGGGCCGAGATCCCTTCATCGGGAGTGACCCCTTGGACAAAAGTTTGCGTCAGGGTAATGACTTCACTATAGTCGATTATTCTTGCTTTGCATCGAGGTATTCAGTTTGGAATCTCCTGCACCTCATTCGACGAGGAAAGAGCCGAGATCCCCTCACAGGGAGTGACCTCTTTAGCAAAAGTTTTCGCCACTATTTTTCCAAAAAGGGCAATCATGTTCCTTCAACGATATCAAGTTCATTACGTTAACAGGTTTTTCGCCAAAAACCCAGCCGTAGCCCTCCGTCGTTTCGGATCAATATTATTTAGTATTCGTGCTGCGTTTGTTGACCTAGTCAAGGCGTAGTGAACGGTAGCTAAATAATATTTTTCTGTGGATTGCAAATATGATTGGTTAGGACATTCGTGCGGCCTTGTTGACCTAGTCAAGGGCACGTACGGGTGGGTCTAATGCAATCAGGATAATGACGGGTAGAACTTGACTAACAGTTTGTGGCTTGTTGACCTAGTCAAGGTCATGAACCGTTAGGGGCAAAAACCACATCGGGAGTTTCAAAAGTACTGAAACATGCAGATTTAGCATACCTTCTGGAGTGTGGTGACTAGAGTGGATTCCATCTAGGTCATCACACAATGATAGTTGGATCCCGATCCCACTGATGAGTTGGATTACTCTTAGGAAATTATTTCACTTAACGATCAATGCTATAAACCTAGTAGGTGTCTAGAAAGGTGTTAGCGGGGCTACGCCCCCAGGGAAAAGAGGTTCTTAAATTAAGGAACTTCGCGAAAGCGTTGGAAAACCTCCCTCGAAGTACCGACACTAGCCTGGCTGAAAGGTTAAGCAAGTATTGTGACGTGAATTAAAATCCTGACTAGTTCTTCTTTTAAAAGGTTTTAAGAAGAATTTGAGTAAACAGTGGGAGACATCCTGGTTAGATAAATTAATAAACCAATCTAATCTTGCAAGAGCGTATGCTGAGTATTTCTTTTCTCCCTCTCCAGGTAGCAACCATTTCACGCCCTAATCAAGATAATAAAATGTATCGCTTGACCGATCCGAATTCTTATTCGGGGCTGGGGAACGTTGGTTCAGCTCTAACTTGTGACAACAGTCATGAGTATGAGAATGGGAAAGGGGATTGTATGGATTTCCAGGATACCCAGTTGAAGAAGAAGCATGGTTTTGCATCTACTTCAGGTGTTCTTGTAATTGAGAACTGTTTTACGGTCAGCCCTACCTCCTGGGTACTTGATACCGGATCAGGATCTCATATCTGTAATTTATTGCAGGGACTGAGAAAAAGTAGGAAAGTTGCACCGGGTGATATGTCGCTCAGAGTAGCGAACGGAGCACAAGTTAATGCGGCAGCCGTCGGTGAATATCACTTAGTATTGCCAAATGGAAAGACTATGATTTTGAACGATTGCTACTATGTACCCTCCATGGTTTGCAACATCATATCAGTTTCTTTACTCGATAAAGATGGATATAACTTTGTTCTTGACAAGAATATCATGAACATTTACCTTCATAAGGTACTGGTTGCAGAGGGTACACTGTGTAATGGTATCTACGTTCTAAATCAGAATACAGTTCTCAATATACAAAACACACGCAAGAGGAAGAATTCAGATACGAATGAATCCTACTTGTGGCATTGTAGACTTGGTCATATCGGAGAGAAAAGACTGAGTAAGTTGCATAAAGATGGACTCTTGAATGCGTTCGAGTTTTCATCTTATGAAACTTGTCAGTCCTGTCTCAAAGGGAAGATGACCAAATCTCCGTTCACCGGACATGGAGAAAGAGCAACCGAGCTCTTGGGACTCGTACATAGTGATGTATGCGGTCCGATGTCTATACATGCAAGGGGTGGGTTCTCGTACTTCATCACATTCACTGACGATCTCTCTAGGTTCGGATATGTGTATCTGATGAAACAAAAATCTGAAGCTTTTGAGAAATTCAAGGAATTTAGAAACGAAGTAGAGAACCAGACAGGCAAAAGTATCAAGATCCTCCGGTCTGACAGGGGAGGGGAGTACTTAAGCACGGAATTCCTAGATTACTTAAAAGAGAATGGTATTCTCTCTCAGCTTACTCCTCCTTATACACCACAGCACAACGGTGTTTCGGAGCGGAGGAATCGTACCCTACTGGATATGGTTCGCTCCATGATGAGTAATGCCGAGTTGCCTCTTTCATTTTGGGGACATGCGCTATTAACAGCAGCATACCTATTGAATGATGTTCCGTCTAAATCAGTGCCTAAGACTCCGTTCGAGATATGGAATGGAAAGAGGCCATATCTTAAAAGATTTAAGATATGGGGTTGTCCGGCTTATGTTAAAACGCATAAACCGGATAAACTAGAGGCACGGTCAGTTTTATGTAAGTTTGTGGGATATCTAAAGAACGGTTATGGATGTCTATTCTACCATACTGAGGAACAGAAGGTGTTTGTTGCTCAGCATGCCGTTTTCTTAGAAACGGAGTTTCTTGCAAAAGAAATTAGTGGGAGCACGGTAGAATTGGAAGAAATTCAGCGGCCACAAACTGAAACTGAAAATTTGACGGAACCTCAGGTTTCAATAACCCCAGACGAACCTCAGCCACTCCGCAGATCTGGTAGGATTTCTCATCCGCCCGAGAGATACTACGGTTTTCTCATTGACGGGGATCGAGAGGATTGCATCTTGGAAGAAGATGACCCTACCAGTTTCAGGCAGGCTATTATCAGTAGGGACTCTGATAAGTGGCAGGAAGCAATGCAATCCGAAATGGAGTCCATGTACGCCAATAATGTGTGGACCTTGGATATTGCTCCACCTGGGGTAAAACCCGTTGGATGCAAATGGATCTACAAAAGAAAACTTGGTGTAGATGGGCAGGTGGAAACCTATAAAGCTAGACTCGTTGCAAAAGGTTTCCGTCAAAGACCTGGTTTGGACTATGACGAAACTTTTTCTCTGGTGGCTATGCTCAAATCCATTCGGATCTTACTTGCCATTGCTACCTTCTATGAGTATGAAATCTGGCAGATGGATGTTAAAACGGCTTTCCTAAACGGTTGTTTGGAAGAGTGCGTTTACATGGATCAACCAGAAGGTTTCGTAGACAGTGGGAGCAGCGGAAAGGTGTGCAAGTTGCTTAAATCCATTTATGGATTAAAGCAGGCATCGCGGAGCTGGAACATCTGTTTTGATGAGGCAATCAAGGAATTTGATTTCATCAAGAACGAGGATGAACCCTGTGTCTATAAGAAGATTGTAGGACGAACTGTCGTATTCCTAGTCTTGTACGTGGACGACATTCTCTTGATAGGAAATGGCATTCCTATTCTACAATCGGTCAAGCTTTTTTTGTCACAACGGTTCTCTATGAAGGACCTGGGTGATGCCTCGTACATTCTGGGGATCAAGATCTATAGAGATAGATCCAAGAGACTACTGGGACTTTCGCAGTCCAGGTACATAGAGACCGTACTAAAAAGATTTAGTATGGAGGATTCCAAGAGCGGTAACATACCCGCATTGCACGGAATTACCCTCTCCAAAAAGATGTCTCCTAAGACTGACGAGGAGAGGGTTCGCATGAGCACTATACCCTACGCTTCGGCGGTAGGATCTATAATGTATGCGATGCTATGTACAAGACCAGATGTAGCTTACGCGCTGAGCGCGGTAAGCCGGTATCAGTCAGACCCAGGTGAGGACCACTGGACAGCAGTGAAGAACATTCTCAAGTACCTGAGAAGGACTAAGGAGATGTTCCTGGTTTACAGTAATGGAGACCTCAGGGTCGAGTCCTTTACCGATTCAAGCTTCCAGAGTGACAAAGATGACAGCAAGTCTGTCTCGGGTTTTGTGTTTACCCTCAACGGAGGGGCGGTATGTTGGAGGAGTTCCAAACAGGATACCGTCGCAGACTCGACGATGGAGGCTGAATACATTGCTGCAAGCGATGCCGCAAAAGAGGCGGTCTGGATGAAGAAGTTCATTAGTGAACTTCAGGTGGTTCCGTCCATTGTTGACCCAATACCTTTGTATTGCGATAACAATGGGGCTATAACTTTAGCGAAGGAACCAAGGCCCCATCAGAAATCCAGGCACATCTTAAGGCGGTATCACCTGATCAGGGAGATCATTGATCGCCAGGAGATCGAGGTGCGGAGAGTGGACACAAAAGACAACACAGCGGACCCATTCACGAAGGCCTTACCCCAGACTCAGTTCGAGCGGCTGATCGAGATGATAGGTCTTCGATACGCCAGTACATGGCCTTAGTGCAAGTGGGAGATTGTTAGTGTATATGCCCTAGAGGCCATTACTGTATCATACTAGTATGTATATTACTTGATGGAAGCTTGGGATATTCATAGTTGTACAGACAATCTTGCTCAATATAGTAGTATGCTACTTGGTTTGTCTCTGCTTTAATGTGTACTTGTGTGTTTATTTATTATATCACCTATACGCATTAGTAGAGCCCTTAGGATCTTTGCTTGATTACCGACGTTGTGATGGCGATCACACTCGTGGGGGCTGGGTAATCCACAAGCACATCCTTATACACGTCCCTAGTCGTGGGAGTATCGAGATAGGGCATCGATACTCCAGAATAGACTAGCGCATGCGCTTCTCATCCCAGTACGGGAGACGGTCTGTCCCACAGCCGTCAGTATGTTGTACTTGAGATAGTATGTGGGTGCTCGTTAGGTTACGAGTACACTGGACAGGACTCGTCGGGAACTGATGGTTGGTATTATACCTATCGTCAGTTATCAGTTCCCAGGTGACATGGTACAGCTTAGTCCGCTGACTTGACACTGTCACTTCGCCTCAAGTGTGTTCCCACTGTTCTTTGATTACTACCCTACCACGGCTCTACTGAGTCGTGCAAACAGGTAGTAGTTGGGAGCAGTCCCGAAGCACTTGGAGGCAGTGATGGTTAGACAGGATTCGTCTCTCCCGGTATTGGGGGTTGACATCGCGCTGTGTCTAGGAGAGCCATTACACGTGTAGTCCCTGGCCAGGGCAAGCGAGGTATACCGGTAGGTTTCCAGTGTTATCTCAGGGTGTTCTGGGCTTCACTCCGACACGACTTGTACCGCTTTTAGGGGACTGACGTTTACCGCCCCCTAGGCCCGACATGCGATGTATCAGATGAACAGACCGGACTGTACGGAGATTGTCACATACTGACTTAGTAGGAGTTCGGATGGGTTTACCTCATTGGCCTTCTTGTCGACATCTACCTGGGGACCGTTATGTACAGCTAGTGCCGCTTGCGGTCTATGGTTAAACCCACTGCCAGCGTAGTGTCGAGTCTTTAGAGTCCCACACAGAGAGTTTCCCTGCACTGAGCGAAACGTGTAGAGGCCGTATGGTTTTACGGCAGGGCTGCGATCACTTACGTACACTTGTGTGCGTATGGTGTTCGGGCAGGAAGTACTAGTGGGCTTTGGTTTAAGCCGGATCCTAGTATTGCACGGATGGATTTGTTTTGTCTTCTGCGCATCCGCATTCTACGGAATGCGGATCCACGTGTGTATGCACAGTTTTCCGGAGTGATGAAGGAGGAGGTGCCTCATTAGGGTTTTGGCAGTTGGTTCGGCCAAAACCGTTATGTGGCGGGCTCATTAGGGTTTTGACAGTTGATTCGGTCAAAACCATTTTGAGGCGGACTCATTAGGGTTTTGACAGTTCGTTTGGTCAAAACCATTATGAGCCGGGGACATTATTTACTAATCCTTTCATTGATAATTATGTTATGGCTAATTACATTGACCATTTGACCATCTTGACTTTGTTGACCATTTGACCAAAGTTGACTAGGATCTTCTTGAAAGATCTAAAGTATTCTTTGGTTTTCTTTTTCTCTTGTTATGATAATGGTCATGTCATTTGTAGCCATCAACTTTATCTTGATGGGATTAGTAATGATAATGTTTTTGCATTATTGCAACCATGGTTGGGTTTTCTCTTGGTTAAGTTTTTCATTTGCTCATTCTCATTCTCTCTCTTGTTTTTCAAGTGAGAAGAAAAGAAAAGCTCCATGGTTGCTAGCCTTCCTCCTTCTTCTTCTTCCTCCTCTTGTTTTGATCTTTTGATCTCATGTGTTGAGAGATAAAGATTTCACAAAGACAAATCCATCCCTTCATCCCTTCTACACAACCTAGGGCTTTTAGACTAGCAATCTCTTTGCCCTAGTTATCTCGGCTCGAGGTGGAGCTCGGTGCACATCTCTCGGGTGGATCGTCTTCGACTCAAGGAGGCCGCGGAGGTGACCAAAGTCCGGATCAACCATCGGAGCAAGCAAGGAGAAGAACAACAAGAAGAGAAGGAGTTCAAGTTGAGGTATAACCCCTAACCGAGTAGATAAATCTCTAGTTAGGATGCTAGTGTATTGTTTAGCAAAGATCCGGCTTTTACGGTCCATGTTGCCAAGTCCAGAAAAATTTTTGTTTTACCGTTTCCACAACCCCGAAAGTACCGGGAGAGGTAACGTGGACCTTACAGTTCCTTGAACTGGTAGGCGGCATCATACAGATTCATTTATTGTTGGTCGTAGTCTCACATTTGTAGCGACTTTTCATGAATTTCACTGTAACGATTTGAGAACCTGTAACCTGCAACTATTTAGCAGACATGGATCAAAAGCACCTATTTATATGTAATGTGATTAAGAATGGGCGATATAATAATGCAAAATTCTGATATGAACAAATACCCCCAAACTTATCTTTTGCTCATCCCGAGCAAACCCAATTTTATTCTCAAAAATTCCTAACCTCACTTTCGCAGGGAATGCGATTGCACTGAGCTCATGCAACAAGCCGTTAAACCTCTAGGTGTCCCCAGTAGGAGGAGTATTATCTCCTGAGGGTTTTCAGCGGGTACTACCCACAAAATCCGATCAATTTGGCCTGTTGACTCTAATTCTTCGATTCAGTATTCTAACAAGAAATTCTATTATTTTCAACTTAGAAATCATCAACCCGTATTTTTCACACTCGCTCTTCATTTAACTTAAGATCGTATATGTTTTGCAAATTTATTAAGCTTTTAGCATCTTTTGAATTCTCCTTCTAAGGTGCAATCTCAACTCAGGAATTTTTATCATCTTTACTGGAAATATAAGGCCTATTTTTCATTCCTATCTCTCATCCAAATCCCAATCATATGCCCTACGTGTGTGTAATTATCACCCTACACTTGGAAATTCAATTCAAACTATCTTACTCTTATCCATCGTCCAAAGTACTTTTTAGTTGGTGATTAAATTACTCACACATCCTTCATGTGATCATTAATACTTCTTGAGGTACTAAACGACCGATAACAAAATGTGCTTGCGCATTTAGCCGTAATTCCTCGTCTTACAATACCTAAGGTTTAGCAGTGACTCCCAAACCAGTTGGTCTAAGGCACTAGGTGATAAAGCACCCTCACTATATTTTTTATTTATGCTGCCTTAAGTAATTACAAAACCAGTGTTAATTTTTTTATCTCTTTATTCACCACTTATACTTTTATTTTATTTTCCTTCATACTAAGGATTTTAGACAAGAGCATTTCAAGGTATCCTCTACTATCCCAAGTTTCAAGGTGCGTGTATGCGCAAGTTGTAGGGTATATATTTTCAGAATTTAGACTTAAGGTTCAGAACTATTTTCCAGACTTACACTTCAAATAAAAATTTCAATACTCTTCCCTTATTTTTGACTTAGCCCAAGAATTGAACTCAAAATTTGCCTATTTCTAAATAAACTGCAGGGACATATATTTTCTATAATTAAACTTTAAGAGAGGTTATTTTTAAGGTTTTTAATTTACTAAGTTTAGGATCTAGTTTTTTTTCTAACTAATCTGTAAGTCCACGTTACCCTTCCCGGTTCTTTCGGGGATGCGGAAATGGTGAAAAACGATTTTTTTGGTGGAGGTAACATGGACTCTAAAAACGGATCTTTGCCAAACAAACTATCTAACAACCTAGCTAAGAGTTTAGCTACTATGTTAGGGGTTATACCTAATCTTGAACTCCTTCTCTTCAACTCCTTGTGGTGGTCGGATCGGCCTCACCTCGTCGTCTCCTTGTGCCGAAGATGGATCCACCCGAAAGCTTCTACCTTTGGCTCCAACCTCAATCTAGAGGAAACTAAAATACTTGGCTTGCTAGACCTTGTATTCTAGGATGAGTAGAGAAGTGTTTTGGGTTTTATCTCAATGGTTCTTGTTTCTCAACTCATGAGACAAGAGAACCATGAGCAAGAGGAAGAGCAAGAGGAAGAGGGAGAGCTTGATGATAAGAGAGAATCAATATGATAGAATGAATAAGACTTTTTACCTCCATGCTCTCATAACACCAAATAATCATAATAATAACAATAATTAAGCATCTTGTGATGGTTCATGTCAATGGCATTATCATTTCATGCATTTCATGCATTTTGTGAACAAACAAGCAAGCAAAAGTCATAGCCATGAAATGATAGCCATTGTCATGATGATGGTCAACAAGTCCAACCTAGTCAACCGGTCAACAAAGTCAACAAGTCAACAAAGTCAACCTTTCAACCCAACCATGGCACAATAATACTTAATTAATATTATTATTAATCATATTTCTTATTCTCATTAGGGTTTAGCAAAAGTCAACAGTCAACAACCCTAATGAGAATCCTCTGCCTCTGTCTCTGTCAACCGTGCATACACACCAGCATCCGCATTCCGAGGAACATGAATACAAACGAGATAAAACCAATCCCAAAACGTATACTAGGATCTGGCTTAAACCAAAGTCTGCTAGTAATAACTGCCCAGACACCAAACGTGCACAAGTGCGCGGATGTGACCGAACCCTGTCGCAAAACCATGCGACCTCTACTCTTTTTGCCCAAAGACGAATAGCTCCCTGTTTGGGACTCTAAAGACTCGACACTACGCTGGCAGTGGGTTTAACCATAGACCGCAAGCAGCACTAGCTGTACGTAACAGCCCCCAGGTAGATGCCGACAAGAAGATTGATGAGGTGAACCCATCGGAACTCCTACTGAGCCTGAATGTGACAGTCTCCGTATAGTCCGGTCTGTTCGTCTGAGAATATCGCATAGCGGGCCTAGGGGGGCGGTAAACGTCAGTCCCCTAATAGCGGTACAAGTCATGTCGGAGTGTAGCCCAGAACACCTTGAGATAACACTGGAAACCTACCAGTGTATCTCGCTTGCCCTGGCCATGGACGACTGTGTGTAATGGCTCTCCTTGACACAGCGCGATATCAACTCCCAATACCAGGAGAGACGAATCCTATCTAACCGTCACTGCCTCCAAGTGCTTCGGGACTGCACCTAACTACTACCTGTTTGCACGACTCCTTTGAACCGTGGTAGGGTAGTAATCAAAGTACAGCGGGAACACACTCGAGGCGAAGTGACAGTGTCAAGTCAGCGGACTAAGCTGTACTCATGTCACCTGGGAACTGATAACTGACGATAGGTATAGTACCAACCAATCAGTTCCCGACGAGTCCTGTCTAGTGTACTCGTAACCTAACGAGCACCCGCATACTATCTCAAGTACGACGTACTGACGGCTGTGGGACAGACCGTCTCCCCTGCTGGGATGAGAAGCGCATACGCTAGTCTACTCCAAAGTATCGATGCCCTGTCTCGATAGTCCTACGACTAGGGACCTGTATAAGGATGTGCTTGTGAATTACCCAGCCCCCACGAGTGTGACTGCCATCACAACGCTGGTAATCAAGCATAGATCCTAAGGGCTCCACTAATGTGTATAGGCGATATGTTAAAAGAAATACATGTACACATATTGAAGTAGAGACAAACCAAGTAGCATACTACTATTTTGAGCAAGATTGTCTATACAATTGTGAATATCCCAAGCTTCCATCAAGTAATATACAAGCTAGTATGATACAGTAATGACCTCTAGGGCATATACACTAACAATCTCCCACTTGCACTAAGGCCATATACTGGCGTATCGGAGACCTATCATCTCGATCATCCGCTCGAACTGAGTCTGGGGTAAGGCCTTCGTGAGTGGATCTGCAGTGTTATCTTCTGCATTTACTCTCTTCACCTCGATCTCCCGGCGATCTACGATCTCCCTGATCAGGTGGTACCGCCTCAAAATGTGCCTGGACTTCTGATGGGACCTGGGTTCCTTCGCTAAAGCTATAGAGCCGTTGTTGTCACAATACAGCAGTATTGGATCAACAATGGTAGGAACCACCTGAAGCTCTGTAAGGAACTTCTTTATCCAGACAGCTTCCTTTGCGGCATCGCAAGCAGCTATGTACTCCGCTTCCATAGTTGAGTCAGCAACGGTTTCCTGCTTGGAGCTCTTCCAGCAAACCGCCCCTCCATTGAGGGTAAAGACATAACCTGACATGGACTTGGAGTCATCCTTGTCACTCTGGAAGCTGGAATCAGCAAAGGCCTTGATCTGGAGGTCTTTTCCGCCATACACCAAGAACATCTCCTTAGTCCTTCTTAGGTACTTGAGAATGTTCTTTACTGCTATCCAGTGTTTTTCCCCTGGGTCGGACTGATACCGGCTTACAACGCTCAATGCGTATGCTATATCTGGTCTGGTACATAACATCGCATACATTATAGAGCCTACCGCAGATGCGTAGGGTATTGATGACATGCGAGCCCTTTCCAAATCAGTCTTGGGAGACATCTCTTTGGAGAGGGCGATTCCGTGACAAGCTGGTAGATTACCGCGCTTGGAATCTTCCATACTGAATCGTTTCAGTATGGTGTCGATGTACCTGGACTTTGAAAGTCCCAACATCCTCTTAGATCTATCACGATAGATCTGGATCCCCAGAATGTAGTTGGCATCGCCCAGGTCCTTCATGGAGAACCTCTGTGACAAGAATCCTTTGACTGACTGTAGCATAGGAATATCATTTCCTATTAGGAGAATGTCATCCACGTACAAGACGAGGAATACTACAGTTCTCCCTACAATCTTACTATAAATGCATGGTTCATCTGGGTTTTTGATAAAGTCGAATTCTTTGACAGTATCATCAAAGCAGATGTTCCAACTCCGCGATGCCTACTTCAGTCCATAGATGGATTTAAGCAACTTGCACACTTTACCGCTGCTCCCACTCTGAATAAATCCCTCTGGCTGATCCATATAGACACACTCTTCCAAATTTCCATTTAGGAAAGCCGTCTTTACGTCCATCTGCCAGATCTCATAATCATGGAAAGCAGCAATGGTAAGAAGGATCCGAATGGATTTGAGCATAGCCACTGGAGAAAAGGTCTCGTCATAGTCTAAACCAGGTCTTTGACGAAAACCCTTTGCAACAAGTCTAGCTTTATAGGTTTCAACCTGCCCATCTACACCAATCTTCTTTCTGAAGATCCATTTGCAGCCTACGGGTTTTACCCCTTCTGGAGCAAAGTCCAAAGTCCAAACTTTGTTGGTGTACATGGACTCCATCTCGGTCCGCATTGCATCCAGCCATTTTACTGAGTCACCGCTCTGAATGGCTTGCTGGAAGCTAGTAGGCTCATCATAATCAACAGTGCAATCCTCTCTATTGCCGTCTATGAGAAAACCGTAGTATCTCTCGGGCGGATGAGACTGCCTACTACTCCTGCGGAGCGACGCAGGAATGTCCGGTTCTCCTGAAACTTCTGGTTCTTCCAAGATTTTAGTAATAGCTTGTGGTTCTGGAATTTCTTCCATTTCTATTGCGCTCCCACTTATTCCTTTTTCTAAAAACTGATGTTCCAGAAAGTGGGCATGACGAGAAACAAAAACCTTTTGTTCCTCTGCGTAATAGAAAAGATACCCCCCGGAGTTCTTTGGGTATCCCACAAACTTACACAGTACTGAGCGTGCCTCGAGTTTGTCCACATGCTGCTTTTTAACAAAATCTGGACATCCCCATATCTTCAGATATTGAAGATGGGGTTTCTTCCCACACCACATCTGATATGGTGTGGTAGGCATAGTCTTGGAGGGAACCTTGTTCAAAAGATATGCAGCTGATTCTAGTGTATAACCCTAGAAGGATCGCGGTAACTCAGCCTTACTCATCATGGAACGAACCATATCTAATAGGGTTCGATTCCGCCTTTCCGATACACCTTTGTGCTGTGGTGTGTATGGAGGAGTAAGCTGAGAGAGAATTCCATTCTCTTTTAAGTAGTCCAGAAACTCGGCACTCAAGTATTCACCACCTCGATCAGATCTCAGTGTTTTTATACTCTTGCCTGTTTGTTTTTCAACTTCATTCTTGTATTCTCGAAATTTCTCAAAGGCTTCGGATTTATGCTTCATCAGGAAGACATGTCCATACCTAGAGAAATCATCTATGAAAGTAATGAAGTATGAATAACCACTTCGCGCATGTGTAGACATTGGACCACACACATCACTGTGTATGAGTCCCAAGAGCTCGCTCGCTCTTACTCCGTGTCCAGTGAACGGAGTCTTTGTCATCTTTCCCATGAGACAAGATTCACAAGTGGCATAAGACTGATACTCGAACGGATTCAAGTATCCCTCTTTATGCAACTTAGTTAATCGTGTCTCATTAACGTGACCCAGTCTACAATGCCATAAGAAAGCCTGATTTAATTCCGGAGACTTTCTTTTAAGTGTGTTCTGGACACTGAAAATTTGACCTTGATTCAATACGTATATCCCGTTTTCTAATGTACCTGACCCAATCAGAACTTGATTTAGGTGGATGTGGACCACATCGCTTACAAAAGTAAAATCATATCCTTCCTTAGAAAGTAAGGATATAGATATGATATTACAAGTTGCACCTGGTACATACAAACAGTTACGCAGAATCAATATCTGCCCAGTTGTCAGTCCAAGATGATATTCCCCTACGGATTCAGCGTTCATGCTCATTCCGTTAGCAACCCAGAGAGTCATATCACCTATCTTGATAACCCTACGGTTTCTCAGAGCCTGTAACGAATTACAGATGTGAGATCCTGATCCGGTATCCAATACCCAGGAAGTAGGGTTAACTGACATACAGTTCTCTACTACAAACACACCCGAAGCCGAAGCCACAACATGCTTCAAATCCTGCCTACTGGCTTTACTAGCCCTGCAATCCTTCTGCCAATGTTCATTCCTGTAACAATAGGAACGTCCCTCCTTTACTACATCCAGTCCCGAAACTTTTGCCCTTCCCTTTCCTTCTACTTCCCTAGTTTCCTTCAGGGTAGAAGGTAGAGACTGTAGAATCAAGTCAGCATCTGACCCGTTCTTTAACGTGGTCTTCAGGTCCGTGAGCTCAAAATAGCTGGTCTCTGTAAGGACATTGCCCCCTACAATGACCTGATAGCCAACCTCGCTTGAAGCAATTCGTTCGAGGTCTCATATCTTGCGATACGAGATTGCTCTCCATATAAATCCTTGTTATGGAGGAAGATAGAAACTAATTCCATCTTCTCATGCTGCCTCTGGTATGTACCATCAACTGAGGCTAACACGAGGAACTTGGCTTTCGCACAATCTTTTTCTGATGTCTTACGGATATCACTATCCGTGACAGGGGAAACTGGTCCTGAGACGGTAGGGGTTTGATTAGTTAAGAGGTGTCCCAGCTTGTCATGGGCAATGGACATCTGGACAGACCTTTGCCAATCATAACAGTCAGATTCAGTCATTTTATTATCTAGATGTAACCTATGTGTGGTCACTAGGTCGCTGCAATTAAGAGAGAGAGAAGATAACACTCAACATGATGCTCTTGCAAGTTTAGATTGGTTTTTAATTTATCTAAACAGGATGGCTCCCACTGTTTCTCGAATCCCTCCTCAAACCAAAAAGGAAGAATTAGTCGGGATCAATCTCACCGTACAATACTTGCTTAACCGTTCAGCCAGGCCAGTGTCGGTACTTCGAGGGAGGTTTTCCAACGCTTTCGCGAAGTTCCTTAATTAAATAACCTCTTTTCCCTGGGGGCGTAGCCCCACTAACACCTTTCTAGACACCTACTTGGTTTATAGCATTGATAGTTAAGTGAGAAAGTTCCCGAGGAGTGCATATACTCACAGTAGGATCGGGATCCAAATATCATCGTGTGATAAAACTGAAGGAATCCTACCAGAATTATCACACTCCAAATGGTATGCAGCGCTAGCAAGTTTCAGTTTCTTTAGAAACTTCCGATGTGGATTTTGCCCTATGCTCTTATGACCTTGACGAAGGCCAACATATCATAAGTCACATGTCAAGTTCTACCCGTCATTATCCAGGTTAATTTGAACCCACCCGTACATACCCTTGACGAAGGCCAAAATAGTAGTACGACTGTCCCAAACCAACGCATCTATCTATGCTGCAGATAAATATTCAGCAGCTACCACTCACTATGCCTTGGCGAAGGTCAAAATACATAGCTTGAATACTACTGAATATTTAACTGAAATGACGGAGGGCTACGAATGGTTTTGGCGAAACCGTGAATGTAGTGAACTTGATATAATCGAAGCAACGAGATAGCTTTTAAAAGGAGTGGCTTAAGCTTCGCGTTTAAAAGTTATTTTTGAGAAGAAACTGAGTGGTTTTGAAATTGTTCCAACGACTTTACTTTGGTTTATTTTCTTGCATTAATTTAATGCGTCCCATCATTTAATCCTACCATTGCAGAAAACAACGAAAATATAATGTATGCTTATGCCATCCGCATTCGCCACGGGGCCCCGTCATTACCCGTTAGGTTACTTAACTAACGACAGAGCGAGGGCTGGACTAGCGCGGATGCAAAACATAAGCAACGCCTAAATAGATATCATATATAGATATATACATTCGTCAGATGCAATGATAGCCTTTCTAGATCACAGATGAACACATTGGATATACTAGGAATCCGCATTTCGTTCGAGCCTGTAACGAAAAGTGGATTACACGATGGCGATGAATAGCCAAGACCCTACCCTAGACCCCTACGGGTGCGGCAAACTACCCGCCAAGTACCCGAAATGAAGCAACCTCCCTCAACAACGTGAGTAGGCCACTCGGCACTTCGAGATACCCGGTAGTTTGTGCACCCCACCTTGGGTCTATCCTAGGAGCAAAAACAGTAAAAAAAATTATACAATGGTGGCTACAACCTCATCCCGGATGTGCGGCCATATAAATAATATTACATCAATTACAAATTACATGAATTGAAAGATAAAGAAAACTCTCATCTCACAACCCCTCGGCTATTCATCCGCGACAATCCAACGAATTCATATACACATACCAGCAACATTACAGATCACAGATATGTATAACCCCCACTAATCGATGTATAGCGATTAGCAGACGTTCAATACATATATCACATCACAGATATAACCCATTAGCCAAAGTCTATAGAAGTTCGATCAAAATACAGATTTGTAACCACCCCAAAACACAAATTTGCTTTCTGGAAAATCTGGGTAGAAAAAACATATTGTAAAAATCCCAAAATACCCCTATAAGAACACTGCAAGAAAAGTGACCCACAGCCGAGTCAACTCGACCGCGGATCCGCGGCAGGAGCAAGCTCGTGCCGCGGGTCCGCGGCGCTTTGACCGAGTTAGTGGACCAATTTTCTCCTGTGTTCTTTAAAAACCCTGAGCCAATTTTTAGTGTAAGATTAATTATTTTTTGAACATAAATAAAAATCGGCAGAAAGTTAACATTTTCGGGGTGTTTTGCGGTTTTTTCTCTGATCGAAATTCTAGATACTTTGCTAACATGTTAGATAGTGTTTAGCTAGGCTCTGATGCCACTGTAAGTCCACGTTACCCTTCCCGGTTCTTTCAGGGATGCGGAAATGGTGAAAAACGATTTTTTCGGTGGAGGTAACATGGACTCAAAAAACGGATCTTTGCCAAACAAACTATATAATAACCTAGCTAAGAGTTTAGGTACTATGTTAGGGGTTATACCTAATCTTGAACTCCTTGTGGTGGTCGGATCGGCCTCACCTCGTCGTCTCCTTGTGCCGAAGATGGATCCACCCGAAAGCTTCTACCTTTGGCTCCAACCTCAATTTAGAGGAAACTAAAATACTTGGCTTGCTAGACCTTGTATTCTAGGATGAGTAGAGAATTGTTTTGGGTTTTATCTCAATGGTTCTTGTTTCTCAACTCATGAGACAAGAGAACCATGAGCAAGAGGAAGAGCAAGAGGAAGAGGGAGAGCTTGAGGATGAGAGAGAATCAATATGATAGAATGAATAAGACTTTTTACCTCCATGCTTTCATAACACCAAATAATCATAATAATAACAATAATTAAGTATCTTGTGATGGTTCATTTCAATGGCATTATCATTTCATGCATTTAATGCATTTTGTGAACAAACAAGCAAGCAAAAGTCATAGCCATAAAATGATAGCCATTGTCATGATGATGGTCAACAAGTCCAACCTAGTCAACCGGTCAACAAAGTCAACAAGTCAACAAAGTCAACCTTTCAACCCAACCATGGCACAATAATACTTAATTAATATTATTATTAATCATATTTCTTATTCTCATTAGGGTTTAGCAAAAGTCAACAGTCAACAACCCTAATGCGAATCCTCTGCCTCTGTCTCTGTCAACCGTGCATACACACCCGCATCCGCGTTCCGAAGAACACGAATACAAACGAGATAAAACCAATCCCAAAACGTATACTAGGATCTGGCTTAAACCAAAGCCCGCTAGTAATAATTGCCCAGACACCAAACGTGCACAAGTGCGCGGATGTGACCGAACCCTGTCGCAAAACCATGCGACCTCTACTCTTTTTGCCCAAAGGCGAATAGCTCTCTGTGTGGGACTCTAAAGACTCGACACTACGCTGGCAGTGGGTTTAACCATAGACCACAAGCGTCACTAGCTGTGCGTAACGGCCCCCAGGTAGATGCCGACAAGAAGACTGATGAGGTGAACCCATCGGAACTCCTACTGAGCCTGAATGTGACAGTCTCCGTACAGTCCGGTCTGTTCGTCTGAGAATATCGCATGGCGGGCCTAGGGGCGGTAAACGTCAGTCCCCTAATAGCGGTACAAGTCATGTCGGAGTGTAGCCCAGAACACCCTGAGATAACACTGGAAACCTACCAGTGTATCTCGCTTGCCCTGGCCAGGGACGACTGTGTGTAATGGCTCTCCTTGACACAGCGCGATATCAACTCCCAATACCGGGAGAGACAAATCCTATCTAACCGTCACTGCCTTCAAGTGCTTCGTGACTGCACCCAACTACTACCTGTTTGCACGACTCCTTTGAGCCGTGGTAGGGTAGTAAAAAGTACAGTGGGAACACACTCGAGGCGAAGTGACAGTGTCAAGTCAGCGGACTAAGCTGTACTCATGTCACCTGGGAATTGATACCTGACGATAGGTATAGTACCAACCAATCAGTTCCCGACGAGTCCTGTCCAGTGTACTCGTAACCTAACGAGTACTCGCATACTATCTCAAGTACGACGTACTGACAGCTATGGGTCAGGCCATCTCCCATGCTGGGATGAGAAGCGCATACGCTAGTCTACTCCGGAGTATCGATGCCCTGTCTCGATAGTCCTACGACTAGGGACCTGTATAAGGATATGCTTGTGGATTACCCAGCCCCCACGAGTGTGACTGCCATCACAATGCTGGTAATTAAGCAAAGATCCTAAGGGCTCCACTAATGTGTATAGGCGATATGTTAAAAGAAACACATGTACACACATTGAAGTAGAGACAAACCAAGTAGCATACTACTATTTTGAGCAAGATTGTCTATACAATTGTGAATATCCCAAGATTCCATCAAGTAATATACAAGCTAGTATGATACAGTAATGGCCTCTTGGGCATATACACTTAAGGTTCAGAATTATTTTTCAGACTTAAACTTCAAATAAAAATTTCAATACTCTTCCCTTATTTTTGACTTAGCCCATGAATTGAACTCAAAATTTTGCCTATTTCTAAATAAACTGCAAGGACATATATTTTCTATAATTAAACTTTAAGAGAGGTTATTTTTAGGGTTTTTAATTTACTAAGTTTAGGATCTAGTTTTTTTTCTAACTAATCAACTGTTATGTTGAACTTAAGTCAAATATGGCCAAAATTGAACCTTTTAATTTTTATAATTTTTAATTTTTATGGGTTTTAAACTAAGTATACAAATGCAAAAATATACATATGAATGCGAAGGAAGAAAGCTTACCGAGCACACCCCCAAACTTAAACTTGACAGTGCCCTCACTGTCAGGCTACACCAAGAGGGTCAAAATTGCCGGTACTCCCCTTTTTGTTTATTTATTATTTCTTTATTATTATTATTATTTTTATTTATTTATTTTTTTATTATTATTAACAGGAAAGGAAAACAAAATATATACACAAAAAGGTCCCCCCCAAAGTTAAGTGAAACATTGTTTCCACTGTTGCCATTTTTTTAAATCTCAAAAACTTGTAGACTTGGGAGGAAAAATTTATTAACGGGGACATGAAATATTATCGTGAAAATCTCCCCCAAATTTATTTTTGGCTCACTATTTTGAGTTAGAAAAAAATATTTTCAAGAGCCAAATTATACCCCTCCAACTTAAGTTAAACACTGCTATGCTTTTAAAGAGGGGGGTCAAAGTTATCGGTCAATGCCAAGCTTTGCAAAGACCAAAAGTCAACACCAACCATTCGAAGAATTTATCAGTGAAACGCACCGGTTGGTGGAAGAACATGTTGTATGGAGCCAGGAAGAAGTGGGGAAGAGATAAGTGGTGTAGAAGAAAAGGTTTACGTCTCGATTTGTAGAGATGAAACAATAATGGTGAACGGAAACGAGAATGTGGATGATTAGGAATGGGAAGAATGGTCACATTCTCGTATGGGATAAGAAGAAATGGTGGTGGTTCGACTTCTTCAGGTGGAGGTTGATTAATCACAAAATCCGTGTCTTTTAGGAATGCGAGTTCGTCGGCGAAAATATCTTCGAAGCTTTCATCGATGGTCTGATTGAACGTTTCAATGTCAATAAGTGTTGCGCCAGAATTCAACACACTTGATTTTTCAAAAATTATGGAGGTAGGAGACTCGTACGGCTCATCAACCTTATTCTCAAAAGAGTCTAAATCAAGTTGTTTTTCTAGAATTATCGAACTCAAAATATCGGATTGTGATTCATTAACACTCGCTATCATTAAAGGAAGATTAGAAGAAAAACCAGAGAAGGTAGGAGAAAGAAGTGGAATACGAACTTGAGGGTGGGAATGGAGTGTATAAGTTAGCACAATTTGTAATGACTGATGTGTAAAAAGCGATTGTGCTAATCTATCAACCCACTGAGAAATGAGGTCAAATCCCTCAAGATTCGTGAGAAAACATGGGTACGTCGAACTTGGTAAACCAGACATTGAAAATGAAAGTGTAATAGTTTCTTGCAAGGTCGGAGCGAGGATGAAGGGAAGTGAGTGAGGAAGGGTATCGGTTAAAGATTCAGGAGGGTGTGCACAGTCAATGAAAGGGATAGAATGAATTGGAAAATCCGACTCCTCAAGTAAAACTGCTTCATCCTCAATAATTTCCTCATTACTCTCCATGCAATTCTCATCAAAATCAAGACGCATATGAAGTTTGAGAGAAACATTTAATGACTCGGGATGATGAATTGGAGAGAAAAATTTAGCCAAATCTGCGGGTTCATCATCCAAAATATTCCCAGCGTCGATATCCTCAATCAAGTGAAAATCAATTTTCTTAGACAACTCATCAAAAGCATGGATATTAATAAATTCAGGTTCTAGAGTGGAGGTGTAGAGGTCAAAAGGATTGGTGATGGTTTCACTCGAAAGGGACCCTTCACAATCAGGTAAATCAAACACTACAAAGTCGCACAACTCATTAAACGTTTTATCTTCAAATGGTGAATCATTTGGAACACTTGATAGACATTCAAAACTGGAATTGTGGGATTCAATTAGGGATGGGTAGGTTTGATTTGGAAGGGTGCACAGCTCACTCTCTCCACTCAAATTATCAATCTGTCCAACCGCCTCATCATACATTGGGAAATGTGGAGCTAGTTGGAAACTAGCTACCGGGTCACTAGGTTGTATGAGGACGGCCATGGATGCATTCAAATCCATCATCTGTTGGCATGACGCTACCCTAAAGTCTTCCAACGCCTGTTCCAAACTAGACATGGGTTGTGAAGGAGTTTCAGTAAAAGATTCAAAGTTGTTTGGATACATGAAACTCCCAAATGGCTGTGTAGGAGCAATGTCTAGGAAAGATGTGGAAGTCGGGTAGGACTGGTAGGAATTGAATGGTTGGACAGGAGTAGGATCAACATTTGGATAAGAAGATGAATGGAATTGTTGATCCAAAGAATTCACAGTGGTGAAAGGAGTGAAAGATCGGTTATGAGATTATTCAATATGTTCAGCAATAGACATGGGTTTCGGAGTTACAACAGGACTCGAAAAAGAAGTATCAACGTAAGAAGGTGGTGAAGGTTGAAATGGTTGATATAAGGTTGATTGCGGAGTCCAATTGGTTGTCCTAGACGCGTCTATTCGATCTTTCAAAGAAATTTTAGGCATGGAGGGGTCGTTCGAAATTCGACCAAAACAAGAACCGTAGGAAGTAATGTCTGGTTGTGGGTACCAAAGTTCGGCAAGAGTTTTGCGAGGTGGGTACCCATGATGTAATCAGAGAAAGGAGAAGAAAAAGAATGTGAATTTTTTTTGTAAAAAATTGTTTGTTTTTGGAGTTTAGAAATTTTTGAAAGAGTTTTGCAAGAATGTATACGGACTAACTTCAAACAATCACAGTAAAAATATGCACAATCAAACCTAGAGCTATGATTTTCTAAGTCCACTAGACTGCTCCTAACTATTCCAAAGTGACAAGTTGTGAGATATTTCTTAAATCGTCTCTTCACTGCCAATTGTGGCCAGATAAGTACAAATGAAGAAAGGAGGGTTCCACTCACGAATCACCGTGAGACGGGCCTTTTAAAGTTACCTTTCTCACTTATCTAGCCTAGGCACCACAAAGTCAAGTTTAGATAAACGATTGAATGCCCACAACCTTCCTCTGTCCTAATGAGCACGACAGTCCTTAGTTGGCTAAGTCTAGGTATTTTTTAATTTAGCTCAAGGGTGATGCATATGCTTTTTAGTGATTTTTGGGGTCTTAGGAAGGGTAATGAAATCCCCACCCAATCTGAATTGGTGTTATAGCCCCTTAAATTCCGTATTAATCATGCAAAGCAGTTAACACACCAAAAATCTAAACACTTGCAAATTTTTTTTTGGCAGTGCAAAGAATCCTGCACAAAAACAATTTATTGGATAGGAGAAAGAGAATCTGTGCAAAGAAACCTGCAGGAATTTTTTTTCAGTGGAGTGCAGAGGAGAGGAGAGGAGAAAAGAAATACTTACAGAGAAAATTGGGTGCTGACGTCACCAGTTGACCGCGGTTCCGCGGTCAAACCCTTACTTCTGCCGTGTTTCTGCGGCGGATCAGTGAGTTTGGATCTTTTGACTTTTTTCCTGTGCTGAGTTGGTTCTCCTCTTTCTGTCTAGATCTCCTAAATAATGATTTGTTCACTGAATTTGCTCCAAATCTGTAACAGAGTTTGCTCCAAGCCTGCACACTTGCACAAAAACCTTTCAAAAATAACAAGATGATTTTTATTTTTATTATTTTTTTTGTGTTAAATTTTTTCAATTTTTATAATTTTTAAATTTTTTTTATTAACCCAAAATTACACAAAGATAGAGACTATCGTCTCCGCGGCAACGGTGCCATTTGATTGTTTGAGATTTTCTGTGTCTTTAAATTTAAATTTACCGTAATCAAAACGGTGTCGCTTGGTAGCTAGCCGGTTGAGTACGAGTCGATCCACAGGGAGAAGGTGTCATTTTCTTTAAGTTCTAACGAGTTAAGTCCTAATTTTGGTAGGTTTTGTTTTAAAATCTAAGAATGAGAATAAATTGATATGAAGGCTTGCTAGGGTTAGGATTAGGTTAGTTCGAAATAGGGATTCTTCTCACTTCTTTCAATGCCCTATTTAAGAATATAGGTGTTAGGGTAATAGTCAACAACGGGGATTAGCACGACCAGGAAGAAACTTAGTTTCTTCCTTTTGGTCCTTGTCCGTCCGTTCTTTATTCTTATCCCTAACCTCCGGTTAATTCAACCACAACCGGTCTAACTAGGGAATCGCCGCTATCATGTAGGATAGGATGCCGTAGTGAGCGGATTATAGTTGATTTAAAGAGAGTTCTTAATTAAAATTATTTGGGCAAAGAAAGGAGTGAGAGAGATTTCCTTCTCTCAAACCTTCCCTCTCCTATCCCTAACAAGTGAGGAATTACTCACTCATTAGGAAGGTGATAATAAAATTTATTTTTATCATTTTTGTATTAGACAAACTAAATTGCAGATAAATAAAGAATAGATAAAAATTGCAGGAATTAAAATATGCAAAGAAGAATGCAAGATTGAAAAAGAAAAACTTACTTTATTTGATGTCCTCTCAACAACGCATTACAATTGAATTAAAAATCTAGATCTAAAAATTAAAAAGAATAAAAACTAAAGAGAGGCATGCCTTCATTTGGCTTTCAACTCTCCTATTTATAGATAGGAAAAACCCTAGGTTACACTCTGATCCACACATGAATTTACAAAACTACCCTAAGAAAATCGGGTCAAAGCACCGACACGTGCACCGACATGTGCACCATACGGCCGCGGTTCCGCGGCAGAAAGGCCCGTTTGGCCACGGTTCCACTGCCATTTGGTGGGATCTTGGGCTCAATTCTTCAGGGTTGCTTCATGTTGCTTTTACCTTCTGTTTTCTTCACTTGGTTCCTCAGAATCTCTTTTAATTTCTTTTAGATTTCCAACAGTGCAGAATGATGTGGACTTTTGCCTTGAGCTTCGCGTTGAAATCTTGAATCTTGTGCTACCCTTGTGCTTTGTGCATTGAACTGTCTAATGATTTTCATTTGTTCCTTGAACTGGTAGGCGGCATCTTACGAATTCATCTATTGTTGGTCGTAGTCTCACATTTGTAGTGACTTTTCATGAATTTCACTGTAACGATCTAAGAACCTGTAACCTGCAACTATTTAGCAGACATGGATCAAAAACACCTATTTATATGTAATGTGATTAAGAATGGGCGATATAATAATGCAAAATTCTGATATGAACAAGCACATGTATACTATCCTAGGTGAACAAACTAACACTAATGGCTTGTGAGACCAGGCTACTGCCCCTCGTTGGGGTCTCGATCAATATACACTAGTTTACACTGGAGTATCGATGCCCAGTCTCGATACTCCCACGACTAGGGACATTTAAGGATGCGCTTATAGACCCCCAGCTCCCACGTATATGATCGCCATCATAATGCTGGTAGTCAAGCATAAATCCTATGGGCTCTGTCAACATGTAATAGTGATCTGTAATACCATATAAAGCATGTACATGATGATAAAGACAAACCAGATAGCATACTATCAACTCGAGTAAGACTGTTCTACCGGTATAGGTGCTCCCTCAATCATCATAATCACCTACTTGCGACTATGATAATTGCCTTGAGGGCACTATAGCCAACAATATCAAGAGTTGATCGGATCAGGCACGTTATCTAATGGTATATACGTTCTAAATCAAACTACAGTTCTTAACGTACAAAACAAACACAAGAGGAAGGGTTCAGAAATGAACGAATTCTTCTTGAGGTATTGTAGACTATGTCATATCAATGCGACCCGACTAGCTAAGTTACATTAAGATGCATATTTAAATCAGTTTGAATTTACATCTTATGAAACTTGCCAGTCATTTCACAAAGATAAAATGACCATAGCTCCGTTTACTGGAAACAGAGAAAGAGTTAGCGAGCTTTTGGGATTGATACATGATGATGTATGTAGGTCTCCTGTCTACACATGCCAGGACTAGTTCTTTGTACTTTATTACATTCACTGATGATCTCTCAAGATTCGGACATATGTTCCTATTGAAACACAAGTCTGAAGCTTTTGAGAAATTCAAAGAATATAAGTCTGAAGTAGAGAACTAAAACGGGTATAAGTATTATATCCTTTGGTATGATCAGGAAGGAGAATACTTGAGCACGGAGTTCCTGGACAATTCAAAAGGAGAATGAGATTCTCTCTCGGCATTACTCCTCCGCATACACCACAGCACAACGGTGTATCGGGGGGGAGGGGGAGGGGGAGCAATCGCACCCTATTAGATATGGTGCACTCTATGATGGATACTACTGAGTTGCCTATTTACTTTTTGGGAATTATGCACTTGAGAAGTTGCATACCTATTGAATGGGGTTCCAACCAAATCAGATGCCTACCACTCTATATGAGATATGGTATGGGAAGAGCCCATGTCTTAAGTAAGTTAAGATTTGGGGTTGTCCGGCCTATGTCTAAAAGAAAAATCCGGACAAGCTCGAGGCAATGTCAGTTCTGTGGAAGTTTGTTGGATATCCCAAGTATTCGCAAGGGAATATCTTCTACCGCACCGAGGAACAAAAGGGGTTTTATTTCTTGGCATGCCACCTTTTTAGAAAAGGAGTTTTTTATAGAAGAAATTAGTGGTCATGAGGTAGAACTGGAATAAGTTCCAGGTATACAAACTACAGCTGATGATTTGGTAGAACCGGAGGATTCAATAGCTCCCGACGAACCTCAGCCTCTCCGCCGATCTGGTAAGGTTCCTCATCCTCCTGAGAGATACTTCGGTTTTCTCAATGACAGTGGGAGCGAGGATTGCATCATGAGATGATGACCCAACTAAGTTTTGAGCAGGCTATCAAGAGTGGGGACTCTGTAAGAATGGCTGGATGCTAAGCGATCTGAGATGGAATCTATATACACCAACAAAGTATGGACTTTGGTTGCTATATCTGAAGGGTTAAACCCTCATCAAGAGAAAGTATATCTTGGGAAGATTACTTGGTGTAGATGGAAAAGTTGAGACTTTCAAAGCTAGACTTGTTGTAAAAGGTTTTCGTCATCGACCAGGTGTGGATTATGATGAAACCTTTTCTCTAATGGCTATGCTTAAGTCCATCCGGATCCTACTTGCCATTGCTACATACCATGGCTACGATATCTGGCGGTTGGGTGTCATGACTGCTTTTTCTAAATAGTGATTTAGAAGAGAGCGTCTATAAGTACACAGCCAGAGGGCTTCATAGATAGTGGGAGCAGCGGAAACATATGCAAGTTGCTTTACGGGTTAAAGCAGGCATCACGGAGTTGGAAAATCTGTTTTGATGTGGTATTCAAAGCGTTTGACTTCATCAAAATGGTAGATGAACCTTGTATATACGAAAAGGTAGTAGAGAGTAAAGTAGTCTTCCTCATATTGTACGTAGATGACATACTCTTGATAGGGAAGGTGTTTCCTATACTACGCTCGGTCAATATCCTCTTATCACAAGGATTCTCCATAAAAGATCAAGATGATACTTCCTAAATCCTGGGTTTTGGATCTATGAGATAGATCTAAGTGGATGTTAGGATTCTCACTAGGTGTAGTGAGATGGTATCAATTGATCCTGGGGATAATCACTGGATAGATTCCAGGATGGTAAGGTCGACTGAATGTCAGTCACAGGCATTGTCTTTACCCTCAGTGGAGGGACGGTATGTTGGAAGAGTTCCAAACAAGATACTGTGGCAAACTAGACGATAAAGGCTGGATACATTGCTACCAAAGATGCTACCAAAGAGGTAGTCTGGGTGTATATTATTTCATGAGATGAACTTTGTTCCTACCATTGTGTGACAATGGAGTTGTGGCTTATGCCTAGGAACCCCCGTCCTATCAGTGACCTAGACATATTCTAAGGCAGTATTACCTGATCATGGAGATGGTTGATCTCCAGGGAGATCGAGATTAGGAGAGTAGACTCAGAGGCCAACACGGCGGATCCACTCACAAAGGCCTTTTCCCAAGAGAGACTTTTATGGGATGGTTGAGTATGAGATACTACAACCACTGCTGATTGTTGGGTATTGGATACTACAACATATGGCCCTAGTGTTGGAGATAGTGCCCTCAGAGTCAATTATTGGATCACAGGCACGTGATTGCAATGATTGAGGGGAGGACCTTTCCCAGTAGGACAGTCTTACTCAAGATGATAGTATGCTATCTGGTTTACCTTTATCATCGTGTACTGCTTTAGGTGACCTTACGAGTCGCTATTGCACGTTGATAGAGCCCCTAGGATTCTTGCTTGACTACTAGCAGTATGAGGGCGATCATATAAGTGAGAGCTAGAGTCTATAAGCACATCCTTAAATGGTCCCTAGTCGTGGGAGTTTCGAGACAGGGCATCGATACTCCAGAGTAGACTAGTGTATACAGTCGAGACCCCGACGAGGGGCGGTGGCCGGTCTCACAAGCCACTGGTGTCAGTTGGTTCACCTAAGATGTATACAGGTGCTCATTGGGTTATGAGTACACCGGACAGGACTCGCCGGGAACCTGCTAGTTGGTATTATACCAGACGTCAGATAGGAGTTCCCTGGTGACATGTGTACAGGTTAGTTCATCGACCTGAGATCGTCATTTGTCTCGTGTGAGTTCCCACTGTGCTTTGATTACTACCCTACCACGGCTCAAAGGAGTCGTGCAAACAGGTTTTAGTTGGGTACAGTCCCGAGCCACATGGAGGCGGTGGGCAGATCTGCACGGGTTCGTCTCTCCCGGTATTGGGAGTGAGGTCGCGCTGTGTCTAGGAGAGCCAGAACATGAAAAGTCCTTGGCCAAGGCAGGAGATTTGCTGGTAGGTATTCCAGTAGTATCTCAGGGTGTTCTGGGCTACACTCCGACACGACTTGTACCGCTATTGGGGGTCTGACTTTTACCAACCCCCTAGGCCCGCCATGCGATGCTCATAGACGAACGGACCGGACTGTAAGGATATTGTCACTGACAGGCTCAGTAGGGTGTCAGGATGAGTTCGCTCATCGACGTCCCTTTTAGTCAGTAGCTGGTGGCCCGTCACGTATGGCTGATACCTCTGACGTGCTAGTGGTTAAATCCACAGCCATAGTATTAACGAGTCTTTAGAGTCCACCACACACAGTTACTCAGGTTTCGGGCGAAACGCTGTAGAGGCCGTATGGAGATATGGCAGGGTTCGATCTGATACGTGCGGTATTGCACGGATCATGGTCGGACGGTTTTTACTAGCCGGTTTTGGCTTAAGCCGGATCCTAGTATTAGATAGTGTAGTTTTGTCTCTTTGCATTTGTGTTCAGTAGAAATACAAATGCGGGCATGTATTTGCAGTAGTGGGGTTTTCCTGTAATTTATTACGGGATCAGTTTTCTGAAGTTGCCAGTTTGCATTCCGTTCCGGCCGGTTTTTCTTTGTTCCTTCTCGGCCGGACTTTTCGTTGGAGGGGGTTAATTGCAAGTTCGCAATTAACTTTGTTGTGAGGGGCTTTCTTGCATTTGTAGCCTCTTTATCATGATGAGATTCTATTATGGTCATTTCCATTACTTATCTTGTGATGGTTGTTGATTTGGCTTTGGATTTGAAATGAAGGTGATCTTTGATCATTATCTTCACACTTTTTTCTCATTTGATTATTCATTCCATTTTTTCCCACCCACTTAGAGAGGGGCCGGCCACAATTCATGAGAGAGAGGGAGAGGTTTCATTTTGGATGAGGGAAAGAAATTCATATCATTTTCATGCTTGAAAATTGTATACACCATCATTCTTCCATAGTTCTCCTCACCTCCATCATTCCATGGCAACTTCACAAACCCCAAAGAGACATGGCTACTACACTATTCTACAGCATCCCTTGGACGCGTCGGCTAGCCAACTTCGCGCCCGAGTTGCCTCGGTCCAGAGGTAGGAGCCCGTAAAAGATTCCGGCTTTGTGGTGCCCTTTCCGACGAGGAGTTGATGGACGGACATTCCGGGAGAGATCGGAGTGGAGACGAAGACCGAAGGACACGGATCGCTTGGTATAGCTTCTCTACTCTTTTCTAATTTGCTAGTAGCTAGGTTAATGGCCCGATCCAGGGTGAAAAGTGCGCGGTGGTGCCGGTTGCAAGTTTTGCAAAGTTTTTTGTTTCCGCGTTTCCGGCGTCGGATCGACGGCCGGGACGCCCCCGCGGACTTACATTGGTATCAGAGCCACGCCATTAACCATGCCTAGCTTGCTCTAGTATGTTTAGAACTCGATCGAACAAAAATCCCCAAAAACCGTATTTTCAATGCATTGTGTTTTCTGTCGAAATTTTTTTCTGCTCCAAAATTTTTTTCAGGTCATTGCAGAAATACAAGCAGGAAATTCTAAGAATTCTGGTAAAATTTGATACAGTGATCGCTTAGTACGGCCGCGGAAACGCGGCCAAACCCCTGGTTTGGCCGCGGTTCCGCTGCGGGAAGGTGTGCTCATTGCACCAAAATTTCCCAGTAAGCTTTGGACTTGTAAATAGGGGTTTTGGGATATTATTTTTGGGCCCAGATTTTCTGTAAGTGCTACAGTACTGCTTGGGGCCCACTTTGATAAATTTGTTCGATCGGATATTTTAAACATGCTAGTTCACAGTATTTACATTATATCTGCGACCGTGAATGTCACTCGATCGGTAAATCCAGTCTATCTGCTATAGCCCTTTTAGACAGATTTGCGAACGTGACATTCACGTTGATGTTCTATGTTTTGCTGCGTTGTTGCGGATCGGTCGTGGGGGATAGCCTGGATGCAATGGTAGTACAGTTCTGTTTTATATGTACATTTGATATTGCGGGGCGAGCGTCCGACATGTGGACTGCCGTCACTGCCTGTTTGTATTATTATTATTTTGGGGCACGACCAGGTTGCGGTCGATGTACCCGTTGTATGTATTTTTACTTTCTGTACTAGGTTTACCCAGCGGAAGGGTGCACGGATAGCCGGGTTCTAGAGGGCAACGAGCCCGCATCTCATGGCATTGAGACGGAGGGGGCTTCACTCTAGAATTGGCGGGCTATTCGCCGCACTCGTAGGGGGTACAGGTTGACCCAGGAGGGGTGCCTAAGTTACCGGATTCCGTGAAGTGCTGGGTGGTCCATTCACGTTGCTGAAGGGGGCTGCCTCACTTCAGGTTTTGGCGGGTAGCTTGCCGCGCCCGTAGGGGTCTAGGTTTTCATTGCACAGGCTATCCACACGACCAGGGGAACGTCGGGTTTTAGCGGCTCTGTGAAACCCGGGGATCCCAGATATCTGTATTGTTCTGTGATGCTGTACATTTCTGTGCTGTTGCATTTTATCACGCCTTGAGCGAAAATTATATATTGTATATATACTAGTAGATGTTGTATATGTTTTGCATCCGCGCTAGCCCAGTCCCCGCTCTGTCGTTAGTTAGCTAACCTAACGGGTGATGACAGGACCCAGTGACGAATGCGGATGGCATATACGTACGTCAGTATATTTTCGTTCTTTGTGGTGTGATCAATTGATGGGACTCGTTGATTCGGATCAATGCAAGATAAACAAACCTATTCTGATGTTGTTGGAACACTTTTTCAAAAAGCCGTTATTGCAAGGGCGTTCTCTTTTGTTTTGCATTGCGGTATTCAGTTGGAATATCCTGCTCCTCAGTCGACGAGGCAAGGGCCGAGATCCCTTCACCGGGAGTGACCCCTTGGACAAAAGTTTGCGTCAGGGCAATAACTTCACTATAGCCGATTACTTTTGCTTTGCATCGTGGTATTCAGTTGGAATATCCTGCACCTCATTCTACGGGGAAAGAGCCGAGATCCCTTCACCGGGAGTGACCTTTTTAGCAAAGGTTTTCGTCACTATATTTTTAAAAGCTATCAGTTCCTTCAACGATATCAAGTTCATTATGTTAAAGGTTTTCGCCAGAAACCATTCGTAGCCCTCCGTCGTTTCATATGGATAGTCAATAGTATTCAAGCTGTGTATGTTGGCCAAAGTCAAGGCACAGTGTTTGGTAGCTGTTAGGTATTCATATGCAGCATATATAGATGCGTTGGTTTGGGACAGTCGTACAGCCTTGTTGGCCAAAGTCAAGGGCTTGTACGGGTGGGTTCAAATCAACCTGGATAATGTCGGGTAGAACTTGACATGTGACTTATGATATGTTGGCCAAAGTCAAGGTCATAAGAGCATGAGGCAAAAATCCACATCGGGAGTTTCAAAAGAACTGAAACTTGCCAGATATGCACATACCTTCTGGAGTGTGATAGCGTGAGCGGATTCCGTCACGTTATCATGCGATGATAGTTGGATCCCGATTCCCACTGATGAGTTGGTTTACTCCTCGGGTGATCCCGGCTAATTCTTCTTTCAGGTTTGGGGAAGAATTTGACGTTACAGTGGGAGGTTTCCAGATTAGATAAAGTGATAACCATTCTGATCTAGGTTAGAGTGCACGCTGAGTGTTTCTTTTCTCTCTCTCTTTGGCAGCGACCATTGACCCGACCCTAGACTATGACTCAGTGACCAAGTTGACCGAACCCTCTTAACACTGGCTTTTGGATTGTCAGAGTTGCAAACCTCTTTGCCACTCCTACTTTTACCCTTTTCTCCAGGACACCCCGTATTACTACGAAAGTCCACTTACATTGGACAAAACCATCGTATGGTTATATACGAACTCGAAGGACTTCGAGGATGGTTTCAGGTTCTGGAGAAAACGAATAGGACTGTTCAGTTGTCTTTTCCTTTTACCTTCTCTCAGGTTGCGAGTACTCCTTGGTTTAGGAGATAGTACACCTATTACGCAAATTGGATAGTCTTCTTCCAGACCTTTGGCTGGTGCCGACTGGTAGGGAATGAAGAAAGTCAATTAGCCTAAACGGTGTACAGAAGGTATTAAGTTCAGACAAAGCAAGGGATTAGTAAGAGGGCAAAGTAAATTGCGACTGATATTCACGACCAAACAAAGTATTTCTTTGCCAATCCTAAATCACCTTTGTATTTCTCCAGGACACTCCGTATCACTACGAAGATCCCGGTTTATTGGATAATCCATCGTATGGTTATATACGAACTCGGAAGGAACTTGTTCCAGTTCGGGGATGGATCCTGGTTCAGGAGAAATAGGAATAAAGTTCATTCAGGTGTCTTTTATCTTCACCTTCTCTCGCATTGCAAGTGCTCCTAGGATTAGGACAGTACACCCATTATGCTTATTGGATGGTCTTCTTCCAAACCATAGGCTGGTGCCGAACGGTAGGGAAGGAAGAAAACCATTTGGCCTAAAGGGGTGTACAGAAGGTAATGACTAAAGACATATAAAGAGATTTGAAGAAGTGGCAAAGAATTATACGGTTAAAGTTGTGAATCTGGATAATGGAAGAGGCATTACTGAGAATACCAGGATACCCCATCGAAACATTTCAATGTTTCAGTTTCACTGTGTACTGTTAAAAGAAAACTGATTTCCCAATTAGACACTTGCTCCAGGGTATGTATTTACCAGGTTGGATTCTCACATCTGTATGGTTTTACAGATGATGAGTGGGAGTAAGTTATTGGGAATTAGGTGACCATCCTCATTATATCAGGATTCGTTGTAATTGGTGATATTTGAGGAAGTCACCTGGGTTGTTTGCCGGTCGGCAAATATTTAGTTTTGAATATCCGTTGTTGTGCACCAATTTCAAATTGATATATCTGTACGTCTATTTTTATAGAGTGGGATATACCTTTTTGAAATTATGTCTATGACATTTATCTATATCAGTGGATGGTTAGGTAAGGAGAATTAAACAGCGGTGTAATTCTTCTTAACCATAAGTACAGTTTTCAACCTACGACACACAGTGAATGAGTTGTTAGACTCAGCGGACTTATACAGAGTATTGTATGTTGTCCAGTGTCCGTTAGGACAGAGGGGTTGGTCCTCATACTATATTCTGTTTACTTTTAACTTCTCTAGTTTTTAGACATGTGTTTCGTAGAAACACAGGGTCTAAGTTTTGAGGAGTTATAAGTATAAGAATAAAGTAGAGAACCAGGTATTGCAAGTATCGGGATTCTTCAAGATGATCGAAGATGTAGATACTTGTGTATGGTATTCAGTTGATAGTAATGTTTAAGAGAACTTGCTTCTCTTTCAGGTTACTCATAATTGGAAGCGTTTCTAAGTTGAGTAACGCTGATCGGCCTCCTTCCATTTACTTGACATGCACTGGAGACAGATGCATGATTTGAATCTGGTTCAATTAAATCAGTGCCTCTGTTTCTTGGATATAGAACAATTCATATCTTGACATTGTTAAGATACGGGAAGTTGTCCGGCTTATGCTTAAAACCAGACTCCGGATAACTCAAGGCACGTTTCTGTAATGGCTGTTTGTGGGTTGACCCGGGCTATGACGAGGGTTGACTTTCTACCATCTGGAAGATCAATAGTGATATTGTTCTTGACTCGCCACGGTTTTAATTAAAAATGGATTTTTTCAGAAAACAGTAGTGGGAGTATGGTAGAACTGGAAGTGATTCCAGAACCGCAAACGATTACTGAAGATTTGATAAGAACCTAAAGATTCAATCTGGTTTGACATTCCATTGGCCGCTCCGCAGATATGGTGGGTAACCTCAGGCACTCGAGAGGTACTTCGGTATGCTCAAGGACGGTGGCAGGGAGGTTCTTGTTTACCCATACTTGCCATTGCTGTTGTTCCAGATTGTGAGACCCGGCAGGAGGATGAGTATAGCGTCGTTCTAAACTAGCTTTAGAAATGCACGTCTGTATGACTCTGCCAGAGGGTTGTCGTAGTCAGTGGGAGCAGCGGAAGCATTGGTGGACATCAGGCTTATATCTATTTATAGACTAAAGCAGATATAGCGGAGATAGATCATCTATTTCTGATGTGACAGTCATAGGTTTGACTTCATCAGAATAGGGGATGGATCTGTTGAGAAGGTAGTAGGGTGTGATGTCCTGGTATTTGATGACATACACAGAGTAGGAAGTGATATTCCTATCCTAAGATCGGTTATACTATGGTAGTCACACAGTAGTTTCTCCACATAGGACTTGGATATTATATCAGACATTCTGGTTACTGGATCTATGGTATTAGATCTAGATTTGGGTGGTTTCCCAATCTGGGTACTTAGACAGCATTCTATGAGTATTTAGAATGGACGACTCCTGGCACGGTAGTATACCTGCAGGTGATGGAGTCACCCTCTCTAAAGGTGTCTTACAGACTAAAGGGGAGAGGGATGCGCATGATTAGCAGATCACTTGCTTAGGCAATTGAGTCAATCATGAGATGTCAAGTACCACACCAGATGTTATTCTTGCAGTAGATGCAATAAGTTGATATTGATCCAATCCTGGGGAAACAGTCGGAAGTAGTTTTAGAACATAAGTTGATGTTCTAGGGATATGATAACAGCCTCCTTCGGGAGACGGTTATCATTCCAGGCTTCCAAAGTGACCTGGATGGCAGAGTGGCTGTGAGAGTTATAGTTTTCCCTCTGACGAGAGGCAGTATTTTGGACAGGTGGTCCAAGAGGATACTGAGGGAAGGTATGGCGCAGGATACTGATTAAGTTCAGTTGACGATACAGTCTAAGAAGTTTGGATTTGGAGTTTATTTATGAGCTAGGTCCCATCAGACATCCAGACACATTCTAAGACAGGTATTGCTCATTTCGGGAGATGGCTTTCTCCGTGAACTTGAGATAAAGAGAGACATAGAAAGAAACACCATAGCGGATCCACTCACTGAGGCTATTCCTCGAATGCAATAGTTTCGCAAACGAGCTTTGTGAGACTGACTAGTAGAGGAGTTGGGTGTTCGGTATCACACGGGCTGTGAGTATGCGACATCGCAATAATTAGCCTTGAGTGCAAGTGGGAGATTGTTGGAGATAGTGCCCTCAGAGTCAATTATTGGATCACAGGCATGTGATTGCAATGATTGAGGGAAGGACCTGTCCCAGTAGGACAGTCTTACTCAAGATGATAGTATGCTATCTGGTTTACCTTTATCATCGTGTACTGCTTTAGGTGACCTTACGAGTCGCTATTGCACGTTGATAGAGCCCATAGGATTCTTGCTTGACTACCAGCAGTATGAGGGCGATCATATAAGTGAGAGCTGGAGTCTATAAGCACATTCTTAAATGGTCCCTAGTCGTGGGAGTTTCGAGACAGGGCATCGATACTCCAGAGTAGACTAGTGTATACAGTCGAGACCCCGACGAGGGGCGGTGGCCGGTCTCACAAGCCACTGGTGTCAGTTGGTTCACCTAAGATGTATACAGGTGCTCATTGGGTTATGAGTACACTGGACAGGACTCGCCGGGAACCTGCTAGTTGGTATTATACCAGACGTCAGATAGCAGTTCCCTGGTGACATGTGTACAGGTTAGTTCATCGACCTGAGATCGTCATTTGTCTCGTGTGAGTTCCCACTGTGCTTTGATTACTACCCTACCACGGCTCAAAGGAGTCGTGCAAACAGGTTTTAGTTGGGTACAGTCCCGAGCCACATGGAGGCGGTGAGCGGATCTGCAGGGGTTCGTCTCTCCCGGTATTGGGAGTGAGGTCGCGCTGTGTCTAGGAGAGCCAGAACATGAAAAGTCCTTGGCCAAGGCAGGAGATTTGCTGGTAGGTATTCCAGTAGTATCTCAGGGTGTTCTGGGCTACACTCCGACACGACTTGTACCGCTATTAGGGGTCTGACTTTTACCAACCCCCTAGGCCCGCCATGCGATGCTCATAGACGAATGGACCGGACTGTACGGATATTGTCACTGACAGGCTCAGTAGGGTGTCAGGATGAGTTCGCTCATCGACGTCCCTTTTAGTTAGTAGCTGGTGGCCCGTCACATATGGCTGATACCTCTGACGTGCTAGTGGTTAAATCCAAAGCCATAGTATTGACGAGTCTTTAGAGTCCACCACACACAGTTACTCAGGTTTCGGGCGAAACGCTGTAGAGGCCGTATGGAGATATGGCAGGGTTCGATCTGATACGTGCGGTATTGCACGGATCATGATCGGACGGTTTTACTAGCCGGCTTTGGCTTAAGCCGGATCCTAGTATTAGATAGTGTAGTTTTGTCTCTTTGCATTTGTGTTCAGTGGGAATACAAATGCGGGCATGTATTTGCAGTAGTGGGGTTTTCCTGTAATTTATTACGGGATCAGTTTTCTGAAGTTGCCAATTTGCATTCCGTTCCGGCCGGTTTTTCTTTGTTCCTTCTCGGCCGGACTTTTCGTTGGAGGGGGTTAATTGCAAGTTCGCAATTAACTTTGTTGTGAGGGGCTTTCTTGCATTTGTAGCCTCTTTATCATGATGAGATTCTATTATGGTCATTTCCATTACTTATCTTGTGATGGTTGTTAATTTGGCTTTGGATTTGAAATGAAGGTGATCTTTGATCATTATCTTCATACTTTTTTCTCATTTGATTATTCATTCCATTTTTTCCCACCCACTTAGAGAGGGGCCGGCCACAATTCATGAGAGAGAGGGAGAGGTTTCATTTTGGATGAGGGAAAGAAATTCATATCATTTTCATGCTTGAAAATTGTATACACCATCATTCTTCCATAGTTCTCCTCACCTCCATCATTCCATGGCAACTTCACAAACCCCAAAGAGACATGGCTACTACACTATTCTACAGCATCCCTTGGACGCGTCGGCTAGCCAACTTCGCGCCCGAGTTGCCTCGGTCCAGAGGTGGGAGCCCGTAAAAGATTCCGGCTTTGTGGTGCCCTTTCCGACGAGGAGTTGATGGACGGATATTCCGCGGGAGATCGGAGTGGAGACGAAGACCGAAGGACACGGATCGCTTGGTATAGCTTCTCTACTCTTTTCTAATTTGCTAGTAGCTAGGTTAATGGCCCGATCCGGGGTGAAAAGTGCGCGGTGGTGCCGGTTGCAAGTTTTGCAAAGTTTTTTGTTTCCGCGTTTCCGCCGTCGGATCGACTGCCGGGGCGCCCCCGCGGACTTACACCTAGTGCAAGTGGGAGATTGTTAGTTATATGTATGCCCTAGAGTCCATTATTGTAAATATGATGTATATTATAGTGGATGCTTGGATATACATAGGGAGGACTTTCTTGCTTGACATGATAGTATGCTATCTGGTTACTCTTTATCTTAACATGTACACCGATTGTCTCTCTGTTACATGTTGATAAAGCCCTTAGGATATGTACTTGATGTTGGATATAGTGCCCTCAAAGTCAATTATTGGATCGCAGGTACGTGATTGCAATGATTGAGACAGGACCTATACCGATATGATAGTCTTGCTCGAGATGATAGTATGCTATCTGGTTTGTCTTTATCATCGTATACATACTTTAGTTCACTATTGCATATTGATAGAGCCCATAGGATTCTTGCTTGACTGCCAGCAGTATGATGGCGATCATATACATGGGAGCTGGGGTCTGTAAGCACATCCTTAAAGTGTCCCTAGTCGTGGGAGTTTCGAGACAGGGCATCGATACTCCACAGTAGACTAGTGTATACAGTCGAGACCCCGACGAGGGGCGGTGGCCGTTCTCATAAGTCATTGGTGTCAGTTGGTTCACCTAAGATGTATACAGGTGCTCATTGGGTTATGAGTACACCGGACAGGACTCGCCGGGAACATGCTAGTTGGTATTATACATGTCGTCAGATAGCAGTTCTTTGGTGACATGTGTACAGGTTAGTTTGTCGACCTGAGATCGTCATTTGTCTCGTGTGAGTTCCCACTGTGCTTTGATTTCTACCCTACCACGCTCAAAGGAGACGTGCAAATAGGTATTTTTTGGGTACAGTCCTGAGCCACATGGAGGCAGTGAGCGGATCGTCGGGGATTCGTCTCTCCCGGTATTGGGGTTTGATGTCGCACAGTGCACGGGTGGCCATCAGTAGAAATCCTCGGCCGAGCTAGTGGAGAATTACTGATTTGGATCAGTAGTTTCTCAGGTGGTGATGGGCTTCATACCGACACGAATTATCGCGTTATTAGGGGTCTGACTTCATCCACCCCTTAGACTCGATATGCGATACTCTTTAGACGAACGGACCGGACTGTATGTATATTGTCACTGTTAGGCTCTGTAGGGTTTATGGATGAGTTCGCTCGTCAGCTTTCCTTCCAATCAATACATAGGCAACCGTTACGTACAGCTCGTACCTCTGACGTGCTAGTGGTTATACCCTGTGCCAGTATGTTGATGAGTCATTAGAGTCCCCCAAAGACCGTTTCCCAAGTTCGCACGAAACGTTGTGGAGGCCGTATGGTTTTATGGCAGGGTTCGGAAAATGCACGTGCGTTTTCGCACGTGTCATTTTTCGGGCAGATAATACTGGCAGGCTTTGGTTTAAGCCGGATCCCAGTATTATACTGTGTAGATATAATATCTTTGTCTCAGTTGCATTTGTATTCGGTCGTAATACAAATGCGGGTATGTTTATACTGTTACGGGGTTATCGTGAAATTCGTTTCGGGATCACTTTTGGAAGCTGTCAGTTTCCAGTTTTCTATCGCCCGTATTTAACATTCAGTTAAATGCGGATTTATCTTTTCTTGAGATGAGTGTGGAAGTTTCTAGAGGCTTCTAGAAGGTGGTGACTAGGTTCATGCATCTTTGTGACTCATTAGTGAATTTAATGATATTTGATGACTAGGGTTAATGATTCATCAATTGCATTAAATGCGTTCATACAAGGTGTTATTGTGACTCATTCTTTCTTTATCTTATGGTTACCACTCCTTGCTCCTACACTCACTCTCTCCTCTCTATATATTGGCCGGCCATTATGATTGAGGCAATATGGTTGTTGATTTGAAAAAGATGCAAGTATTTGGTTCATGGAAATTAGTATACTCTACTTCTCATTTTCACCTTATCCAAAAGGCAACTTCATTAACCGTTCGTCCATAGCTTTGGACGTAACAAGACAAAGTATTCTACTCATTCTCTACAACATCTTGGTCGTCTCTTTTAGCAAACTTGATGATCGAGTTGCCTCGGTTCAGAGGCGGGAGCCCGTTTAAAGATCCGTCGACGTGGTGCCACCTCGACGAGAAGACTGGAGATTCAGGAGATCGGAGCAGCCGCAACAAAGCGTGGGATGATGGTTGAAGACCGAAGGACTCGGATCATTCAGTATAACATTTCTACCCACTTTGTAGTTTGTTAGTTTAGCTTTAATGGCAGATCCGGGTTATAGTACGCGATAGCGCCAGTTGTAAAAGTTTTTGTTCCGCATTTGGCGTCTGTTAGACGGCCGGGGCGCTACCGTGGACTTACAGTGGTATCCGAGCCTCACCATTAAGCTTTACTAACTTGTGCTAACACGTTTAAAATATCGATCGGACGGAATTTCCGAAACTGCAATTTTCTGGGTTAAAGTTTCTGTCGATTTTTAAAAGGGTCTAAAAATTATTTTGCATATCACAGAAAAGAGAACAGGCTTTTTTAAGAATTCTGGTGAAATTTGGTCAACTGAAGCTTCCAAAGAGACGCGGCGGTTCCGCCGCCATTTTGGAGCTACAGTAAACCATTTTTCTACAGTATGTTCTACATGGCAAATTGTGACTTTTGGAATATTTCTTTTGGGCCCATATTTTATTACTGTACAGCAGATGTACGTGGGGCCTACTTCGGGAAATTTTGTCGATCGAAATTTAAACGTGTTAGTTTACAGTACTTACTTTATATCTCCGACCGTGAATGTCATTCGAGCGGTAAACCACGTCTAATTGATATAGTTCTTTTAGACGGGTTTGGGAACGTGACATTCGCGTTGATGTTCTGTTTTGTGCTGTGATGTTGCGGATATGTCGTGGTGGATAGCAGTGTGCAATGGTAGTGCTATTTGGATTTATTTGTACATTTGATATTGCGGGGCGAGCGTCCAACATGTGGACTGCCGTCACTGCCTGTTTGTATAATATTCTTTTGGGGCACGACCGGGCTGAGGTCGATGTACCCGTTGTACATATTTTTCATTTCTGTACTAGGTTTACCCCACGACGGAGTGCACGGATAGCCGGGTTCTGGAGGGCAACGGGTCCGTATCACATGGCTTTGAGAGGCAGAGGGGCCTCACTCTAGAATTGGCAGACTATTCGCTGCACTCGTAGGGGGTACAGGTTGACCCAAGGAGGGGTGCTCAAGTTATCGGATTCCGTGAAGTGCCGGGTGGTCCATTCACTATGCTATAAGGGGCTGCCTCGCTTCAGGTTTTGGCGGGTAACTTGCCGCACCCGTAGGGGTCTAGGTTTCATTGCACAGGCTATCCATACGACCAGGGGAACGTCAGGTTTCAGTAGCGGCTCTGTGAAACTCGGAGATCCCATATTATCTGTATTGTTCTGTGATGCTTATTACTTTTCTGTAATGTTGCATATTATCACGCCTGGAGCGATTGCTGTATATTAGTATATATACTATTAGATGTTGTATATGTTTTACTCCCGTGCTAGTCCAGTCCCCGCTCTGTCGTTAGTTAAGTAACCTAACGGGTGATGACGGGACCCAGTGGCGAATGCGGATGGCATATACGTACATTTTATTTTCGTTCTTTTCTGGTGTGATTGATTGATGGGACTGCATTGATTCTTATCAATGCAAGGATAAAACAAACCTATATTTGATGTTGTTGGAACAATTTTAAAAAGTGTTATTACAAAGACGTTTCCTTTTGTTTTGCATAGTGATATTCGGTTGGAATATCCTGCACCTCATTCGACGAGGCAAGGGCTGATATCCGTTCACCGGGAGAGACCCCTTGGGCAGAAGTTTGCGTCAGGGTAATAACTTCAATATAGTCGATTACAAGTTGCTTTGCATAGTGATATTCGGTTGGAATATCCCGCACCTCATTCCACGAGGAAAGAGCCGAGATCCCTTCACCGGGAGTGACCTCTTTAGCAAAGGTTTTTCGTCACTATATTTTATAAAAAGCTATCAGGTTCCTTCAACGAGATCAAGTTCATTACGTTAAAGGTTTTTCGCTAAAAACCAGCCGTAGCCCTCCGTCGTATCTTATGGATGGTCAGTAGTATTCAAGCTATGTTTGTTTGCCTTCGTCAAGGCATAGTGTTTGGTAGCTGCTGGGTATTCATTTGTTGCATAGATAGATGTGTTGGTTTGGGACAGTCGTATAGCCTTGTTGGCCTTCGTCAAGGGTTTGTACGGGTGGGTTCAAATTGATCTGGACAATGACGGGTAGAACTTGACATGTGACTTATGATTTGTTAGCCTTCGTCAAGGTCATAAGAGCATGACGTAAAAATCATATCGGGAGTTTCTAAAGAAACTGAAACTTGCCAAGTATGCGCATACCTTCTAGAGTGTGATAACATGAGTGGATTCCGTCACGTTATCATGTGATAAGAGTTGTATCCCGATTCCTACTGTTGAGTTGGTTTACTCTTCGGGTGATCCCGATTGATTCTTCTTTTAGGTTTGGAGGTGAATTTGACGGTACAGTGGGAGGTTTCCTGATTAGATAAATTGATAACCATTCTGATCTAGGTTAGAGTGCACGCAGAGTGTTTCTTTTCTCTCTCTTTCTTTGGCAGCGACCATTGACCAACCCTAGACTATGACTCAGTGACCAAGTTGACCGAACCTTCTTAAAATACTGGCTTTTGGATTGTCCAAGTTGCATAAAGTTATTACCGCTCCTTCTTTTACCCTTTGAATTTCTCAGAACACCCCGTATTATTACGGATATCCACTTCCATTGGATAGATCCATCGTATAGTTATATACGAACTCGAAGGGACTTCTTCGAGGATGGATCAAGGTTCAGGAGAAATAGAATTGGTTTATTTAGTTGTTTTTTATTATCACCTTCTCTCAGATTGCGAGGGCTCCTTAGTTTAGGAGAGTACACCTATTACGCTTATTGGATAGTCTTATTCCAAACCATAGGCAGGTGCCGAAAGGTAGGGAATGAAGAAAACCAATTAGCCTAAGTAAGGTGTGCAGAAGGTAATAACTAAAGACAAAATAAAGGGATTAGAAAGAGGGCAAAGTAAATTGCGACTGTTATCATTCACGACCAAACCGCGTACTTCATCGCCACTTCTATTTCACCTTTGCTTTTTCCCAGTTCGGGAGAAATAGAATAAGGTATTATTCAGTTGTCTTTTATCATCACCTTCTCTCAAGATACGAGTACTCCTTGGTTTAGGAGAGTACACCTATTATGCTTACTGGATAGTCTTCTTCCAAACCATAGGCTGGTGCCGAACGGTAGGGAAGGAAGAAAACCACTTAGCCTAACGATAGTGTACAGAAGGTAATGAATAAAGACAAATAAAGGGATTTGGAGAAATGGCAAAGAGATATACGGTTAAAGTCATGAATTGGATTATGGAAGAGGTATTACTAGGAATACCAGGATACCCCTACGAAACATTTTCATGTTTCAGTGCTTTGTTAAAGGAAAAATGATTTCTCGATTAGATACTTACTCCAGGGTATGTATTTACCAGGTTTCATTCTCATATCTGTATAGTTTTACAGATGATGAGTGAGAGTAAGTTATTGGGAATTAGGCAATTATCCTCATTATATCGGAATTCGTTGTAATTGGTGATATTTGAGGAAATCGCCTGGGTACAATTTTCAACCTACGTTGCATAGGTTTTGAGTTATTTAACTCAGCGGACTTATACAGAGTATTGTATGTTGTCCAGTGTCCGTCAGGACAAAGGGGCAGGTCCTCGTACTATGTTCTGTTTACTTGTGACTTCTCTAGTTTTTAGACAAGTGTTTCATAGAAATACAATGTCTAAGTTTTGAGAAGTTGTGGGTAAAAGAATAAAGTAGAGAACCAGGTATCGCAAGTATCGAGATTCTTCAAAGAAATCGAAGATGTAGATTCTTGTGATTGGTATTCAGTTGATAGTAACGGTTTTGAGAAACTTGTTTCTCTTTCAAGTTACTCATAATTAGATGAATTCCTAAGTTGAGTAATGCTGATGAGCCTCTCTCCATTAAGTTAATATGCACTGGAGACAGCTGCATGATTTGAATTTGGTTCCGATTAAATTAGTGCCTCTATTTCTATATTGTATATAGAATGGTTCATATCTTAACGATGTTAAGATAAGGGGAGTTGTCCAGCTCATGCTTAAAACCAGACACTGGATAACTCAAGGCACGTTTCTGTAATGGCTGTTTGTGGGTTGACCCTGGCTTTGACGAGGGTTGACATTTCTACCATCTGGAAGATCAATAGTGATATTGTTCTTGACTCACCACAGTTTTAGTAAAATGGATTTTTTTCCAGAAAACAATAGTGGGAGTATGGTAGAACTGGAAGTGATTCCAGAACCGCAAATGATTACGGAAAATTTAATAGGACCTATATATTCGATCAGGTTTGACATTCTAATAGCCACTCCGCAGACATGGTGGGTAACCTCAGACACCCGAGAGGTACTTCGGTAGCTTCACGGACGGTGACAGGGAGGTTCTAGTTTACCCGGACTTGACACTACTGTTGTTCCAGGCTATGAGACCCGGCAGGAGGTTAAGTATAGCGTCATTCTAAACTAGCTTTAGAAGTGTACGTATATATTATTCTGCCAGAGGGTTGTCATAGTCAGTGGGAGCAGCGGAAGCATAGTGGACAAGTAGCTTATGTCTATTTATAGGCTTGAGCAGATATAGCGGAGATAAATCATCTAATTTTGATGTGAGTGTCATGGGTTTGACTTCATCAGAATAGGGGATGGATCTGTTGAGAAGGTAGTAGGGTGTGATGTCCTGGTATTTGGATGACATACACAGAGTAGGAAGTAAAATTCCTATACTACGATGGGTTGTACTTTGGTCGTCACACAGTTGTTTCTCCACAAAGGATATGGATATAATATCTGACATTCTGGTTACTAGATCTATGGTTTTAGATCTAGATTTGGGTAGTTTTCCAATATAGGTACTTTGACAGTATTCTAATAGTATTTTAGAATAGATGACTTCTGGCATGGTGGTGTACCTGTAGGTGATGGAGTCACCCTCTCTAAAGTTGTCTTAGAGACTAAAGGAGAGAGGGATGTGCATGATTGGCAGATCACTTGCTTAGGCAATTAAGTCAATCATGAGATGTCAAGTACCACACCCGATGTTGTTTTTTTCACTTGATGCGATAAGTTTATATTAATCCAATCCTGAAGAAACATGAGGAAGCAGTTTTTGAACATGAGTGCATGTTCTACGGATTTGATGACGGCAGCCTCCATCGAAGACGGTTATCATTCCAGGCTTCCAAGGTGACATGGTTAACAGAGTGATTGTCAGAGTTATAGTTTTCCCTCTGACGAGGAACAGTATTATGGACAGGTGGTCCAAGAGGATACTGTGGGAGGCATGGTACTAGATACTGATTAGGTTTAGTTATCGATACAGTCTAAGAAGTTTGGATTTGGAGTTCATTTATGAACTAGGTCCCATCAGATATCCAGACATATTCTAAGACAGGTATTACTCGATTCGGGAGATGGCTTTCTCCGCGAACTTGAGATTAAGAGAGACATAGAATGAAACATTATGGCGGATCCACTCATTGAGGATATTTCTCGAACACAAAAGTTTTACAAACTAGCTTTGTGAAACTGATTAGTAGAGGAGTTGGATGTTCGGTATCACACAGCCTGTGAGTATGCGACACCGCAATAATTAGCCTTAAGTGCAAGTGGGAGATTGTTTGATATAGTGCCCTCAAAGTCAATTATTGGATCGCAGGTACGTGATTGCAATGATTGAGACGGGACCTATACCGATATGACAGTCTTGCTCGAGATGATAGTATGCTATCTGGCTTGTCTTTATCATCGTATACATGCTTTAGTTCGCTATTGCATGTTGATAGAGCCCATAGGATTCTTTCTTGACTTCCAGCAGTATGATGGTGATCATATATGTGGGAGCTGGGGTCTGTAAGCACATCCTTAAAGTGTCCCTAGTCGTGGGAGTTTCGAGACAGGGCATCGATACTCTACAGTAGACTAGTGTATACAGTCGAGACCCCGACGAGGGGCGATGGCCGGTCTCACATTCCATTGGTGTCAGTTGGTTCACCTAAGATGTATACAAGTGCTCATTGGGTTATGAGTACACCGGACAGGACTCGCCGGGAACATGCTAGTTGGTATTATACATATTGTCAGATAGCAGTTCCCTGGTGACATGTGTACAGGTTAGTTTGTCGACCTGAGATCGTCATTTGTCTCGTGTGAGTTCCCACTGTGCTTTGATTTCTACCCTACCACGCTCAAAGGAGACGTGCAAACATGTATTTTTTGGGTACAGTCCCGAGCCACATGGAGGAAGTGAGCGGATCGTCGGGGATTCGTCTCTCCCGGTATTGGGGGTTGATGTCGCACAGTGCACGGGTGGCCATCAGTAGAAATCCTCGGCCGAGCTAGTGGAGAATTACTGATTTGGATCAGTAGTTTCTCAGGTGGTGATGGGCTTCATACCGACACGAATTATCGCGTTATTAGGGGTCTGACTTTATCCACCCCCCTAGACTCAATATGCGATACTCTTTAGACGAACGGACCGGACTGTATGTATATTGTCACTGTTAGGCTCTGTAGGGTTTGTGGATGAGTTCGCTCGTCAGCTTCCCTTCCAATCAATACATAGGCAACCGTTACGTACAGCTCGTACCTCTGACGTGCTAGTGGTTATACCCTGTGCCAGTGTGTTGATGAGTCATTAGAGTCCCCCAAAGACCGTTTCCCAAGTTCGGGCGAAACGTTGTAGAGGCCGTATGGTTTTATGGCAGGGTTCGGAAAATGCACGTGCGTTTTCGAATGTGTCATTTTTCGGGCAGATAATACTGGTAGGCTTTGGTTTAAGCCGGATCCCAGTATTATACTGTGTAGATATAATATCTTTGTCTCAGTTGCATTTGTAATCGGTCGTAATACAAATACGGGTATGTTTATACTGTTACGGGGTTATCCTGAAATTCGTTTCGGGATCACTTTTGGAAGTTGCCAGTTTCCAGTTTTCTATCGCCCGTATTTAACATTCGGTTAAATACGGATTTATCTTTTCTTGAGATGAGTGTGGAAGTTTCTAGAGGCTTCTAGAAGGTGTTGACTAGGTTCATGCATCTTTGTGACTCATTAGTGCATTTAATGATGTTTGATGACTAGGGTTAATGATTCATCATTTGCATTAAATGTGTTCATACAAGGTGTTATTGTGACTCATTCTTTCTTTATCTTATGGTTACCACTCCTTGCTCCTACACTCACTCTCTCCTCTCTATTTATTGGCCGGCCATTATGATGGAGGCAATATGGTTGTTGATTTGAAAAAGATGCAAGTATTTGGTTCATGGAAATTAGTATACTCTACTTCTCATTTTCACCCGATCCAAAAGGAAACTTCATTAACCGTTCGTCCATAGCTTTGGACGTAACGAGACAACGTATTCTACTCATTCTCTACAACATCTTGGTCGTCTCTTTTAGCAAACTTGACGATCGAGTTGCCTCGGTTCAGAGGCGGGAGCCCGTTTAAAGATCCGTCGACGTGGTGCCACCTGGACGAGAAGACTGGAGATTCAGGAGATCGGAGCAGCCGCAACAAAGCGTGGGATGATGGTTGAAGACCGAAGGACTCGGATCATTCGGTATAACATTTCTACCCACTTTGTAGTTTGTTGGTTTAGCTTTAATGGCAGATCCGGGTTATAGTACGCGATAGCGCCTGTTGTAAAAGTTTTTGTTCCGCATTTGGCGTCGGTTAGACGGCCGGGGCGCTACCGTGGACTTACACTTGACTACCTAGATTATGATGCAGATCATACTAGTGGAATAAAGGTAGTCCGTGAGTACATCCTTTAATGTCCCTAGTCGTGGGTGTATCGAGACGGGGCATCGATATACCAGTGTAGACTAGCATATACCTTCTCGACCCATGTAGATAGGCGATGGATGATCCCAAATCCATTGGTTTTTGACCTCATAGATGATATACGGGTGCTCAGTGGAGACTGGGTACACTGGACGGACTTGTAAGTCCATGCTACCTCTCCCGGCACTTTCGGGCATGCGGAATTTGATGAAAAACGATTTTCTTAGAGGTGGTAACATGGACTCAAAACCGGATCTTTGTTAAACATCTAACTAACAACCTAACTACGAGTTGCTAACTACTCGGTTAGGGGGTTATACCTTTCTTTTTCTCGAACTCCTTCGTCTTCAAGCTTCGATGGTCGTCCGAATCGGCTTCTCCCCGTCGTCTCCTTGCGCCGAAGATAGATCCACCTGAAAGCTTCAACCTTTGGCTCCTTCTTCGAACTTTGAAGAAACTAGTTCACTCGGTTTGCCAAACCTTGTGAACTAGAGTGAGTAGAGAAGAGTTTGTATGGGATTTTATCTATGGTTCTTGGTTCTCAACTCATGAGACAAGTGAACCATAGAATCAAGAGAGGGAGAGCAAGAGGAGGAAGATGAGAGCTCAAGAACAAGAGAGAGAATGAGCATGAAAGAATGAGAGAAGACTTTTCTCCTTTGGCTCTCATAATCCAAAACAATCATAACACCTCATATCAATCAAGTATTATGTAATGGTTTAAGCAACCATAGCCATATCATTTCATGCACTCATTTTGCACAAAAGAGGAAGCAAGCAAAAGTCTTTGCCATGAAATGATAGCTATAGTTATCATGATGGTCAACTAGTCAAGCCTAGTCAACCGGTCAACAAAGTCAACAAGTCAACAAAAGTCAACAAGTCAACAAAGTCAACCCATCAACAACCATGTCACCATAATACTTAATTAATATAATTGTTAATCACAAATCATATTCTCATTAGGGTTGATCAAAAAGTCAATAGTCAACTGTCAACGGTCAACAACCCTAATGAGAATCCTCTGCCTCCTTCTCTCCGTCAACTGTGCATACACACCCGCATCCGCGTTCCGAGGAACACGAATACACACTGGATAAATCCAATCCCAAAAGGTACACTAGGATCTGGCTTAAACCAAAGCCCGCTAGTGTAAACTGTCCGGACACTGTACGTGCACAAGTGCACGGATGTGACCGAACCCTGTCGCAAAACCATGCGACCTGTCGCAAAAACCATGCAACCTCTACTCTTTTGCCTAAAGGCGAATAGCTTTCAGTGTGGGACTCTAAAGACTCGACACTACGCGGGCAGTGGGTTTAACCACAGACCGCAAGCGGCACTAGCTGTGCGTAACGGTCCCCAGGTAGATGCCGACAAGAAGACTGACGAGGCGAAACCCATCTGAACTCCTACTGAGCCTGAATGTGACATTCTCCGTACAGTCCGGTCTGTTCGTCTGATACATCGCATGGCGGGCCTAGGGGGCGGTAAACGTCAGTCCCCCAATAGCGGTACAAGTCGTGTCGGAGTGAAGCCCAAAACACCCTGAGATAACACTGGAAGCCTACCAGTATATCTCGTTTGCCCTGGCCAGGGACTACTCGTGTAATGGCTCTCCTAGACACAACGCGATGTCAACCCCCAATACCGGGAGAGACGAATCCTGTCTAACCGTCACTGCCTCCAAATGCTTCGGGACTGCACCCAACTACCACCTGTTTGCACGACTCCTTTGAGCCGTGGTAGGGTAGTAATCAAAGTACAGTGGGAACACACTCGAGGCGAAGTGACAGTGTCAAGTCAGCGGACTAAGCTGTACTCATGTCACCTGGGAACTGATAACTGACGATAGGCATAATACCAACTAGTCAGTTCCCGACGAGTCCTGTCCAGTGTACTCGTAACCCAACGAGCACCCGCATACTCTCTCAACTACGACGTACCGACGGCTGTGGGACAGACCGTCTCCCACACTGGGATAAGAAGCGCATGCGCTAGTCTACTCCGGAGTATCGATGCCCTGTCTCGATAGTCCTGCGACCAGGGACCTGCATAAGCATGTGCTTATAGATTACCCAGCCCCACTAGTGTGACTGCCATCACAACGCTGGTAATCAAGCAAAGATCCTAAGGGCTCCACTAATGTGTATAGGCGATATACTAAAATAAACATATGTACACATTGAAGTAGAAACAAACCAAGTAGCATACTACTATTTTGAGCAAGATTGTATATACAAGGTGAATATCCCAAGCTTCCATTAATTAATATACAAACTAGTATGATACAGTAATGGCCTCTAGGGCATATACACTAACAATCTCCCACTTGCACTAAGGCCATGTACTGGCGTATCGAAGACCTATCATCTCGATCAGCCGCTCGAACTGAGTCTGGGGCAAGGCCTTGGTGAATGGATCTGCAGTGTTATCTTCTGAAGCGACTCTCCGAACCTTGATCTCCTGGCGATCCACGATCTCCCTGATCAGGTGATACCGCCTCAAGATGTGTCTGGATCTCTGATGGGACCTGGGTTCCTTCGCTAAAGCTATAGCCCCGTTGTTGTCGCAATACAGAGGTATTGGATCAACAATGGACGGAACCACCTGAAGCTCTTTCAAGAACTTCCTCATCCAGACAGCTTCTTTTGCGGCATCAGATGCAGCGATGTATTCCGCTTCCATCGTCGAGTCTGCAACGGTTTCCTGTTTGGAACTCTTCCAACACACCGCCCCTCCATTGAGGGTAAAGACAAAACCCGACATGGACTTGGAATCATCCTTGTCACTCTGGAAGCTGGAGTCAGCAAAGGCCTCGATCTGGAGGTCTTTTCCGCCATACACCAAGAACATCTCCTTAGTCCTTCTCAGGTACTTGAGAATGTTCTTTACTGCTATCCAGTGTTTCTCCCCAGGGTTTGACTGATACCGGCTTACCATACTCAGTGCATAAGCTACATCCGGTCTGGTACACAACATCCCATACATTATAGAGCCTACCGCAGAAGTGTAGGGTATAATAGACATGCGATCCTTCTCCAAATCAGTCTTGGGAGACATCTCTTTAGAGAGGGTGATCCCGTGACAAGCCGGTAGGTTACGGCGCTTGGAATCTTCCATACTGAATCTCTTCAGTATGGTGTCGATGTACCTGGACTGTGAAAGTCCTAATATCCTCTTGGATCTATCACGATGGATCCGGATCCCCAGGATGTATGAGGCATCACCCAGGTCTTTCATGGAGAACCTGTGTGACAAGAACCCCTTGACAGATTGTAGCATAGGAATGTCATTTCCTATTAAGAGAATGTCATCCACGTATAAAACGAGGAACACTACAGTTCTCGCTACAAATCTACAATAGATGCATGGTTCATCTGGATTTTTGATAAAGCCAAATTCCTTGACCGTCTCATCAAAACAGATGTTCCAACTCCGCGATGCCTGCTTTAGTCCATAGATGGACTTAAGCAACTTGCACACCTTTCCGCTGCTCCCACTCTGAATGAAACCCTATGGTTGGTCCATATAGACACACTCCTCTAAATTTCCATTTAGAAAAGCGGTCTTTACGTCCATTTGCCAGATCTCATAATCGTGGAAGGCAGCAATGGCAAGAAGGATCCGAATGGATTTCAGCATAGCCACTGGAGAAAAATGTTTCGTCATAGTCCAAGCCAGGTCTTTGACGGAAACCCTTTGCAACAAGTCTAGCTTTATAGGTCTCAACCTGTCCATCTACACCAATCTTCCTTTTGAAGATCCACTTGCATCCTACGGGTTTTACCCCGTCTGGAGCAATGTCCAACGTCCATACTTTGTTGGTGTACATGGACTCCATTTCGGTCCGCATTGTATCCAGCCATTTTACTGAGTCAACGCTCTGTACGGCCTGCTGGAAGCTAGTAGGCTCATCATAATCTATGATGCAATCCTCTCTATCCCCGTCTATGAGAAAACCGTAGTATCTCTCGGGTGGATGAGACTGCCTACTACTCCTGCGGAGCGGCGTAGGAATGTCCTGTTCTTTTGAACCCTCTGGTTCCACTAAACTTTCAGTAATAGTCTGTGGTTCTGGAATTTCTTCCAGTTCTACTGCGCTCTCACTATTTTCCTTTTCTAAGAACTGGTGTTCTAGAAAGTGGGCATTACGAGAAACAAGGACTTTTTGTTCCTCTGCGTGGTAGAAAAGATACCCCCTGGTGTTCTTTGGGTATCCCACAAACTTGCACAGTACTGAGCGTGCCTCGAGTTTGTCTGCATGCTGCTTTTTGACAAAGCTGGACATCCCCAGATCTTCAGATATTGAAGATAGGGTTTCTTCCCACTCCATAACTCATAAGGTGTGGTAGGCACAGTCTTAGTGGGAACTCGGTTCAAAAGGTATGCAGCTGATTCTAGCGTATACCCCCAGAATGATCGCGGTAACTCAGTGTTACTCATCATGGACCGTACCATATCCAATAGGGTTCGGTTCCGTCTCTCCAATACACCGTTATGTTGCGGAGTGTATGGAGGAGTAAGTTGAGAGAGAATTCCGTTCTCTTTTAAATAGTCCAGGAACTCGGCACTCAAGTATTCACCACCTCGATCCGATCTTAGGATCTTGATACTTTTGCCGGTCTGTTTTTCTACATCATTCTTATATTCCTGGAACTTTCCAAAGGCTTCGGACTTATGTTTCATTAAGAAGACATAACCGTACCTTGAAAAGTCATCCGTAAAAGTAATGAAGTAAGAAAAACCGCTTCGCGCATGTGTAGACATTGGACCGCACACGTCACTGTGTACGAGTCCCAAGAGCTCGCTCGCTCTTACTCCGTGTCCAGTAAACGGAGTCTTTGTCATCTTTCCTTTGAGACAGGATTGACAAGTGGCATACGATTGATATTCGAACGGATTCAAATATCCTTCTGTATGTAACTTAGTCAACCTTCTCTCATTGATGTGACCCAGTCTACAATGCCATAAGAAAGTCTGATTTATTTCCGGAGACTTTCTTTTGTGTGTATTCTGGACATTGAAAATCTGTGGTTGGTTTAATACGTATATACCATTGCTCAATGTATCTGACCCAATCAAAACTTGATTAAGGTGAATGTTTACAACATTACTTACAAACGCAAATTCATAACTTTCTTTAGAAACTAAAGATACAGAAATGATATTACAAGTTGCGTTGGGTACAAAAAAGCAATTACGCAAAACCAAAACATGTCCATCTGACATTCCCAGGTGATAGTCCCCCACGGCTTTAGCATCCATGCTAGCTCCGTTTGCAACTCTGAGGGTCATGTCACCTGCTTTCAAAACCCTACGGTTTCTCAACGCCTGCAAAGAATTACAGATATGAGATCCTGATCCGGTATCCAATACCCAGGAAGTAGAGTTTATTGAAAGACAGTTTTCAATAACATACACACCTGAAGCTGAAGCTGCAACCTGCTTCAATTCCTGTGTTCTGGCCTTCCAGGCCCTGCAATCATTCTTCCAGTGTCCTTTCTTATGACAATAGAAGCATTCTTCCTTATCCACAAGCTTTCCCACTTTCTTTGTTGCTTTTGCCTTTCCCTTTGTATCCACTTTACTAACACCGCCCCTTGGTTTGGCGGGGGCTTTCTTCTTCTTTCCCTTGGCTTTCGCCTTGGACTTAGAAGAAGATGATCCTCCTACAAACAAAGTGGATGTTTCCCTACCTTTCTGTAGGGTGCCCTCTGCGCTCCTCAGCATGTTGAGGAGCTCTGAAAGTTCAACTTCTTTTTCTTGTAAGTTGAAGTTCAGTATGAATTGGGCGTAAGTGGAAGGAAGGGACTGGAGAACTAAGTCCGTATAGAGCTCACTCTCCAATGTGGTCCCTAGGTCCGCGAGCTCCTCAATGTAGCCGATCATCTTAAGCACGTGTTCTGCTACTGATGATCCGACGGCCATCCTTGCCGAAAATAACTTTTTCGACGCTTCGTATCTTGCGATACGAGATTGCTCTCCATACAGTTCTTTTGTATGAAGAAATATGGATTCCAAGTCCATATTCTCGTGCCTCCTCTGATGTTCATTGTCCATAGAGGAAAGTACGAGGCACTTGGCCTTCGCGCTATCAATCTCCCAAGTCTTACGAATTTCCTTATCCGCGACGCTGGAAGTGGGACCAGGGACAGGGGGAGCTTTGGTGGTAAGAAGATACCCCAGCTTGTCGTAAGTGATTGCCATCTTGACATTCCTGAGCCAATCTTTGTAGTTTGGCCCTGTCAGTAAGTTTTTATCTAGAAGTAACTTAAGTCCAGTCATGTCGATTGGTCGCTGCAATTAGGAGAGAGAAGAAGAAACACTCAGCATGATGCTCTTGCAAGTTTAGAGTGGTTTTTAGTTTGTCTAAACAGGATGGCTCCCACTGTTTCTCGAATTCCTCCTCAAACCAAAAAGGAAGAATTAGTCAGGATCAATCTCACCGTACAATACTTGCTTAACCGTTCGGCCAGGCTGGTGTCGGTACTTCGAGGGAGGTTTTCCAACGCTTTCGCGAAGTTCCTTAATTAAATAACCTCTTTTCCCTGGGGGCGTAGCCCCGCTAACACCTTTCTAGACACCTACTAGGTTTATAGCATTGATCGTTTAGTGAGAAATTTCCCGAGGAGTAGCATATACTCACAGTAGGATCGGGATCCAAATATCATCGCGTGACGAAACTGAAGGAATCCTACCAGAATCATCACACTCTAAATGGTATGCAACACTAGCAAGTTTCAGTTCTTTTGAAACTCCCGATGTGGATTTTTGTCCCATGCTCTTATGACCTTGGCGTGAGTTCAAAATGTCATAAGTCACATGTCAAGTTCTTCCCATCATTATCCAGGTTAATTTGAATCCACCCGTACCTACCCTTGACGTAGGCCAAAATGGTAGTACGGCTGTCCCAAAACAACGCATTCTATCTATGCAACAGATAAATATCTGGCAGCTACAAATCACTATGCCTTGGCGTGAGGTCAAAATACATAGCTTGAATACTACCGAATATTTAACTGAAATGATGGAGGGCTACGAATGGTTTTGGCAAAACCTTGAACGTAGTGAACTTGATATAATCGATGGAACGAGATAGCTTTTAAAAGGAGTGGCTCAAACTCCGCATTTTAAAAGTTTGTTTTGAAAAGAACCGAGTGGTTTTCCGAAAGTGTTCCAACGATTTTAACTTGGTTTATTTTCTTGCATTAGTTCTTTTAATGCGTGATATTCTTGCATTAGTTCTTTTAATGCGTCCCATCATTTAATCCTACCATTGCAGAAAACAACCAAAATATGACGTACGCTTATGCCATTCGCATTCGCCACGGGGCCCCGTCATTACCCGTTAGGTTACTTAACTAATGACAGAGCGGGGGCTGGGCTAGCGCGGCTGTAAAACATAAGCAACGCCTAAATAATATCATATATAGATATATTGCAATGATAGCCATTTCAGATCACAGATGAACAAATTGGATATACTAGGAATCCGCAATTCGTACGAGCCTGTAACGAAAAGCAGATTACACGGTCGCGGTGAATAGCCAATACCCCACCCAAGACCCCTACGGGTGCGGCAAACTACCCGCCAAGTACCCGAAGCGAAGCAACCTCCCTCAACTCCGTGAGTAGGCCACTCGGCACTTCGGCATACCCGGTAGTTTGTGCACCCCCTCCATGGGTCTATCCTAGGAGCAAAAACAGTAAAAAGAAATTATACAATGACGGCTACAACCCCGACCCGGTTGTGCGGCTATACAAATAATTATAACATCAATTTACAAATTTACATGAATTGAAAGAAAAGAAAACTCTCGTCTCACAACCCCCGGCTATTCACCCGCGACAATCCAACATATTCATATACACATTCCAATAACATTACAGATCACAGATTTGTATAACCCCCACTAATCGACATATAGCGATTAGCAGACGTTCAATACAAATATCACATCACAGAAAAACCCGTCAGCTTAAGTCTTTTAGAAGTTCGATCAAAAATACGGATTTTCAGGACCCCAAAAATAAAATTTTCGTTCTGGAAAATCTGGGCAGAAAATATATATTCCAAAAATCCCAAAACAACCCCAGAAAAACACTGCACCAAACTTGGACCTCGGCCGAGTCAACTCGGCCGCGGAACCGCGGCGGGAGCGTGCTCCCGCCGCGTTTCCGCGGCACTTTGACTCGATCGTTGGACCAAATTTGGTGGGTGTTCACACAAAAGCCTGAGCCGATTTTTAAGATAAAATTTATCAACTTTTGAACAGAATAAAAATCGGCAGAAACTTGAAAATCTCGGGTTCGTTTCGTGACTTTTCTTTGATCGATCTTCTAGTTACTTTGCTAACATGTTAGATAGAGTTTAACTAGGCTCTGATACCACTGTAAGTCCATTCTACCTCTCCCGGCACTTTCGGGCATGCGGAATTTGATGAAAAACGATTTTCTTAGAGGTGGTAACATGGACTCAAAACCGGATCTTTGTTAAACATCTAACTAACAACCTAACTACGAGTTGCTAACTACTCAGTTAGGGGGTTATACCTTTCTTTTTCTCGAACTCCTTCGTCTTCAAGCTTCGATGGTCGTCCGAATCGGCTTCTCCCCGTCGTCTCCTTACGCCGAAAATAGATCCACCTGAAAGCTTCAACCTTTGGCTCCTTCTTCGAACTTTGAAGAAACTAGTTCACTCGGTTTGCCAAACCTTGTGAACTAGAGTGAGTAGAGAAGAGTTTGTATGGGATTTTATCTATGGTTCTTGGTTCTCAACTCATGAGACAAGTGAACCATAGAATCAAGAGAGGGAGAGCAAGAGGAGGAAGATGAGAGCTCAAGAACAAGAGAGAGAATGAGCATGAAAGAATGAGAGAAGACTTTTCTCCTTTGGCTCTCATAATCCAAAACAATCATAACACCTCATATCAATCAAGTATTATGTGATGGTTTAAGCAACCATAGCCATATCATTTCATGCACTCATTTTGCACAAAAGAGGAAGCAAGCAAAAGTCTTTGCCATGAAATGATAGCTATAGTTATCATGATGGTCAACTAGTCAAGCCTAGTCAACCGGTCAACAAAGTCAACAAGTCAACAAAGTCAACCCCTCAACAACCATGTCACCATAATACTTAATTAATATAATTGTTAATCACAAATCATATTCTCATTAGGGTTGAACAAAAAGTCAATAGTCAACTGTCAACGGTCAACAACCCTAATGAGAATCCTCTGCCTCTGTCTCTCCGTCAACTGTGCATACACACCCGCATCCGCGTTCCGAGGAACACGAATACACACTGGATAAATCCAATCCCAAAAGGTACACTAGGATCTGGCTTAAACCAAAGCCCGTTAGTGTAAACTGTCCGGACACTGTACGTGCACAAGTGCATGGATGTGACCGAACCCTGTCGCAAAACCATGCGACCTGTCGCAAAACCATGCGACCTCTACTCTTTTGCCTAAAGGCGAATAGCTTTCTGTGTGGGACTCTAAAGACTCGACACTACGCTGGCAGTGGGTTTAACCACAGACCGCAAGCGGCACTAGCTGTGCGTAACGGTCCCCAGGTAGATGCCGACAAGAAGACTGACGAGGCGAAACTTATCTGAACTCCTACTGAGCCTGAATGTGACACTCTCCGTACAGTCCGGTCTGTTCGTCTAATACATCGCATGGCGGGCCTAGGGGGCGGTAAACGTCAGTCCCCCAATAGCGGTACAAGTCGTGTCAGAGTGAAGCCCAAAACACCCTGAGATAACACTGGAAGCCTACCAGTATATCTCGTTTGCCCTGGCCAGGGACTACTCGTGTAATGGCTCTCCTAGACACAGCGCGATGTCAACCCCCAATACCGGGAGAGACGAATCCTGTCTAACCGTCACTGCCTCCAAGTGCTTCGGGACTGCACCCAACTACCACCTGTTTGCACGACTCCTTTGAGCCGTGGTAGGGTAATAATCAAAGTACAGTGGGAACACACTCGAGGCGAAGTGACAGTGTCAAGTCAGCGGACTAAGCTGTACTCATGTCACCTGGGAACTGATAATTGACGATAGGCATAATACCAACTAGTCAGTTCCCGACGAGTCCTGTCCAGTGTACTCGTAACCCAACGAGCACCCGCATACTCTCTCAAGTACGACGTACCGACGGCTGTGGGACAGACCGTCTCCCACACTGGGATGAGAAGCGCATGCACTAGTCTACTCTGGAGTATCGATGCCCTGTCTCGATAGTCCTGCGACCAGGGACCTGCATAAGGATGTGCTTATAGATTATCCAGCCCCACTAGTGTGACTGCCATCACAACGCTGGTAATCAAGCAAAGATCCTAAGGGCTCCACTAATGTGTATAGGCGATATACTAAAATAAACACATGTACACATTGAAGTAGAAACAAACCAAGTAGCATACTACTATTTTGAGCAAGATTGTATATACAAGGTGAATATCCCAAGCTTCCATTAAGTAATATACAAACTAGTATGATACTGTAATGGCCTCTAGGGCATATACACTAACAGGACTCACCGAGAACTCCTAGATGGTATTATACCTATCGTGAGATTGCAGTTTTCTGGTGACACCGGTACAGGTTAGTCTGTCGACCCGAGATCGTCATAGAGTCTTGTGTGATTCCCACTGTGCTTTGATTTCCACCTTACCACGTTCAAGAGAACATGCAAAACGGTGGTTTTTGGGTACAGTCCCGAGTCACATGGAGGCAATAAGCGATAGGAGGGTATTTCGTCTCTCCCGGTATTGGGGGTTGATGTTGCGCTGTGCTCGATTGGCTATAACAGGATGTCCCTGGCCAGGGCTGTTTTTGAGATTTATTGGTAAGTGTTATTAGTAGTTTCTCGACCCGTTATGAACCTCACATCGGCATAACTTATCGAGTTATTGGGGTCTGACGTTTACCACCCTCAGACGAGATATGCGACATATCAGACGAAGAGACGGGACTGTACGGTAGTGTTACTGATTAGATTCGCAGGAGTATAAGAAGGCTTGCTTGTTGATCTTCTGATCGCTCAATACCTGGATGGCCGTTACGTTTGGCAGACCGCTTGCGGCTTATGGGTGTTTGATATGATCATCACCTTTTGCCGGCGTATTGACGAGTCTTTAGAGTCATACACAGAGGTTTTCTGGTTCATGCGAAACGAAGTAGGAGCACATATGTGATATGTGCGGGACCGAAATTAATGCGCGTATGTGATACCGCATTCTATTCTCGCGATATGTGATATCGGTCGGTTATATGTGATATAGCCAAGTTATCGGATTAAGTGTTGATTCGATAAATTATTACATTTGATATTAGTCGGTTATATGTGATATAGCCGGATTATTAAATCAAGTGTTGATTTAATAATTTAATGTAGAATTATATATTTGATATATTAAATTATATTAACTAATATTAGCTCACTTAAGCATTCATTTTTTTCACTTGATGATACATTAATATATATGTGATATATGTTAATTGTATTGTTTTCTTTTTTACACATAAATATATATGCGATATATATTCATGTGTCATGCTAGGTTACACATGAAACAAGGGTGTATAAGACTTACACCATGCTAGGATTAATATGGGTTAATATTTATTATTAAGCAAATTCAAAATTAGTGGAGAATTAGTCATGGTTATGAGCTTGGATGAAGCTTGTAGAACATTGACTAAGTCCACCTCTTTTGTTTTTACTTAAAATATTTATTAACTCAACCATTAACCCTACACTATGGTTTAGTCTCTACAATGGTTGTGTATGACATAAACTACCATGGTTGCATTTCTAACCTCATGGATTATTCATTCATCACTTGAACTTCATCTTCTTCTTCTTCATTGAATCTTTCTAGATTTTGATCAAGTGATGAAATTTAGTGAGAAAATAAAATCTAAAGTGAGCAAAATTCCTACTTCATCATCCTCTACTATTATCCATTTAGTTTAGGGTGTTTGCTTCACTAATTTCACCATTAGTGAAGAGGTAGCATGAGCTTGAGTCTCCTCGACGTAGATCATTTTCGGTTTCGAAGGCATTGAGCAAGCTTGTTCATTTCTTCATGTGAACCCTCTCAAGAGTCCGGGTCTTCACAACTTGCAGCGAAGGGACTACGACATGGAGCTTTAGAAGTGAAGGACCGGTCTACAAAGTGTTAGTTATGTATATGCCCTAGAGACCATTGTTGTACATATGATGTATATTATAATGGATGCTTGGATATATATAGAGAGGACTTTCTTTCTTGTCATGATAGTATGCTATTTGGTTTTCCTTTTATCTTAACATGTTGACTTGTATTGGTTTGCTGTCTTTCACTCACATGTTGATAAAGCCCTTAGGATCTGTACTCGACTACTGGGACTATGATGAGATCATACTAGTGGGGCCAGAGTAGTCGATGAGTACATCCTATAACTGTTCCTAGTCGAGGGTATATCGAGACAGGGCATCGATACACCAGAGTAGACTAGCGTATGCGCATCTTGACCCATATGATGGGCGATGGATGATCCCATATCCATCGGTGTTTGACATCAAGGATGGTGTACGGGTGCTCAGTGGAGACTGGGTACACTGGACGGACTCGCTGAGAACTCCCAGATGGTGATATACCATACGTCAGATGGCAGTTCTCCGGTGACACTGGTACATGGTAGTCTGTAGACCCAAGATCGTCATAGAGTCTTGTGTGATTCCCACTGTGCTTTGATTTCTACCGTACCACGTCCAAGAGGGCGTGGAAAACGGTGGCTTTTGGGTACAGTCCCGAATCACATGGAGGCAATGAGCGATAGGAGGGGATTCGTCTCTCCCGGTATAGGGAGTTGATGTTGTGCTGTGTTCGATTGTCTATAACTAGAAGTCCCTGGCCAGGGCTGATATAGAGATTTAATGGTAAGTGTTACTAGTAGTTTCTCGACCCGTTATGAGCCACACATCGACACGACTTATCGGTTACTAGGGTCTGACGTATACCACCCCTAAACTTAATATGCGACATATCAGACGAACAGACCGGACTGTATGGGAGTGTTACTGATTGGATTCACAGGAGAACGTACAGGCTAGCTTGTTGATCTTCTGATCGCTTAATACCTGGGTGGCTGTTACGTTTAGCTGACCGCTTGCAGCTTGCGGGTGTTTGATATGATCATCACCCACTACTGGCGTATTGACGATTCTTTAGAGTCCTGCACAGAGGTTTCTTGGCTCAGGCAAAACGGAGTAGAGGCACATATGTGATATGCGCAGGACCGAGGATAATGAGATATGAGATACCGTATTATATTCTCGCGATATTTAGATAAGAACCGGGACATCGGATCAAGTGTTGATTCGATGAATCGGTACATGATATATTAGTCGGTTATATTCGATATAGCCGGATTGTTGGATCAAGTGTTGATTTGATGATTTAATGTATAATAATATATATGATATATTGTATTACATTATCTAATATTGGCTCTCTTTATTATTTCATTTTCTCACCGGATAATACATTGATATATATGCGATATATGTTAATTGTATTATTTTCTTTTGTTGCAAATATATAATATATATATGTGATATATATTATTGTGACATGATATGATTAATAATGGAATATGTTTAGCGAAGATTAAACAAGGTTAGGGTTTGATTAGGGTTAGCTCCTTCTTGCACATTCTAGAAGGAATTCCTTTTGTCTTGGTTAAGATATTATGGTTGATATTTATCCATGACTCATTCATTAACCTAACCAAACCCTAGCTCTAGTTTATTCTCTACAAGGGTTATCCTTGTCATACTAAACTATGGTTACATTATTAATTCATATATACTTTTCATTATTCATCACAAAAGGATTAACTCTTTTTCCATCATCTTCTTCTCTCTTGAACTTTGAGAAAGCTCACTAGTTATTCATTTTGTGATGATTTCTTGTGAGAATTTGATGTAAAAAGATAGCATAAATACTACTCCATCATCCTCATCTAATCTAGCCCATTAGATTAGGGTGTTCATCTCATTAGAGTGAGAGAGCTTGAGTTATAGCAACTTCGACGTAGATCATCGGAGAAACGGTACACTACAAGCTAGCATGGATTGTTCGAGTCGTGGAGCCTCTCTTGAGTCAAGGAGATCGTGGATCGCGGTGAAGGGACTTCTACTCGGAGCATATGAAGCGAAGGAGCGGACTACAAAGGTTGTAATCCCTCACACTTAGTGGTAAAGATGTTTACTTGCATGTTAAACCCTAATAATCTAGCAAAGATCCCGGTTTTTGGTTGTTCGGCAAGTCTAAAATTTTATTCGGGCATGTTTGATGCCTTATGAACCTTCACTAGAGTGCCTAGGAACCCTACAGTGGTATCAGAGCCTAGCTAGAGCATTAGGAAACGCGTATACGAAGTTAAAACTCCGAACGAACCCCGAAATGACATTTTAAACCCCTCTTTGGATATTTTTTAAAAACTGTGATTTTTCAGAATTAAAATTGCTTAAAAATACCTGCTGGAAAATATAAGCACCTTTGTGAAACACGTGTCAATCCATTCAATCCGCTGCGGAGCCGCGGCAATACCTTGCTCCTTCCACGGATCCGCGACTGTACATACATATTGTTGACTCGTTTTTCCAGGGTTATATCTGTAGGTGATTATGTATTTTTCTGGGTACTTTTAATCTGACTCAAATGTTGAGTGTTCTGGGGTTTATTTTGTAATCGTTGATTCGATCGGAAAATTTAAATTCGTTATTATTTCCGGATATTTAGAAACTGTTAAAATGTTCGAACGGATATCTTTAACTCACTTTTTCCTGGAATGTAAAATTTTCAAGTGTTGAATTTTTATCGGGTTTAAATCTCTCGGATAAACGTACATGTAACGCGACGGTCCCTCTAGAAGAACACAAACCTTAACTCGATTATGTGACCGTCTTGAACTGCCTCTAAACCTTAGGGTTTGGGGCAGTACGACGTGCCACATGTGAGGCGTTGGCTTGACCTTTCTACGGCTGGATCACCGGTACTGTGACATATTCTGGGATTATATGAACTCCGCTCAAGTGTTGAGCTATTTAGGAAATTTTGGATACTTGATTATCTGTTCGGAAAGTTTAATACTGTCTATTTATCTGGAATGTGATACAATATGTGGAATTCATACAGTTAGGCATGAAATGCGAAGTATGTGATATTTCAGATTCAGATGTCTAAAGTGATTGTGGATTCCAAATGTTGTAGTTTTACAATTTCTTTTCTGTGACCGTAAGTGTAGTACGTAGTTGTATTGCCGGTCTTCGTTGCTATACATCTACGACGATCGGTGTATGCATACTTGCTTACGTTGATGATATGTGATATTATGTGTTGTTGTGATATGTTATATTGGATCGTCGTGTTCTGAATAGCCGGGGGTTTTATGTGAGATGAGGGTTTTTATTTTCATTCATGTAAAATTCATTTGTATGTAATATTCTTTTATTGGGGCGCTTCCGGGATGAGGTTGATGTCACCTGTGTATATTATTTACTTTTCCGCATTAGGTAGACCTAAGGAGGGGAGCACAAGTAACCGGGTTCTGGGGTCCAGTAGGAGACCATCTCGAGGAGTCGAGACCGGGTCTCCTAACCCTAGAATTGGCAGTGTTACTTGCCGCTCTCGTAGGGGTCTTGGGATGTGGGTTTGGCTATTCATCGCGACCGTGGAATCCGTGTTTTATACCGGCTCGTATTAAAAACACGGAATCCTAGTATATCCAATATTTCATATATGTTCTTCTGCTGCAATGTTCTGTGATGAGATCATATTACTGCCTGAGACGAATGCTTATACTATATATATATGCTGATATATAAATATTACTGCTTTCTTTTCTTCTGTGATGCTTAGGAAGCATAAGCTGATGGGATTTTATTAATGAGATTAATAAAAAGAAAAGAAACCTAAAAGATGTTGTAGAATCAAAACTTTATAAAAAGGATAGCTACAGTTTTGCTTTGCATAGCGGTATATATGATATACCCTGCACCTTATTCGATGAGGAAAGAGCCGAGATCCCTTCACCGGGAGTGACTTCTTTAGCGAAACTGGCAGATGCTACAAACTCGCGATTTAGTTTTTGACAGCTTATATAGTTTTTTGCTTTACACAGCGGTATACATGATATACCCTGCACCTTATTCGATGGGGAAAGAGCCGAGATCCCTTCACCGGGAGTGACCTCTTTAGCATAACTAGAAGCCTAAAAAACACTCCTTTTCAAAATCAAATGATTCTACGACGATATCAAGTTCATTACGCTCAAGGTTTTCTGAAAAACCTGCGTAGCCCTCCGTCATTTCAGATAAAGACTAGTTAGTATTCGTGCTACGTTTGTTGACTATGTTAAGGCGTAGTGTGCGGTAGCTAATTAGTACTTATCTACTAAAACATGAGATGTGATTGGATTAGGGTAGTTGTACGACTTTGTTGACTATATTAAGGGTCGTGCAGGTGGGTTTAATTCAATCGGGAAATGACGGGTTGAACTTGGCTAGCAATTATGATTTGTTGACTATGTTAAGGTCATAAGTTGCTAGGGGCAAAAGCATTATCGGGAATTTCAAGTGTTGAAATTTTCAATGAGATAGCATACCTCCTATGAGATAGTTGGATCCCGATACCCACTGCGAGTAAGTGTTACTCCTGGGAGAGTTTTACACAGGACAATTAGCCGATCAAGTAGGTGTATAGAAAAGTGTTAACGAGGTTACACCTCTGGGAAAACGAGGTTTACTTTAATTAGGTCCGTGCGAAAGCACGGGGAACCTCCCTCAAGTATCGACACTGATTTGGCTGAAAGATTGACGAAATTGTAGGGTGTAATTAATCCCGGCTAATCTTACTTTTTAGGGTTTGAAGTAAGATTAGATAAAAACAGTGGGAGACATCCTGATTAGATAAGATAATAACCAATCTAATCTTGCAAGATCATACGCTAAAGTGTTTTCATCTCTCTCTCCAGGAAGCGACCATGTCAGGCCATAATCAAGATAATAATATGGATGTATTGACTGAACCGTCTTATTATACTGAGCAGGGGAACGTTGGTCCCGTTCTTTCTTATAAGAGTTATAAGACTGAACAGGAAACAGGAGAATATCTGGATTCTCAAGACGCCCAAAAGAACATGCATGATGATGCATCTTCTTCAGGTGTGTTAGTTATTGAGAACTGTTTTTCAGTTCACCCTACGTCCTGGGTATTAGATACCGGATCAGGATCCCATATATGTAAATTGTTACATGGGCTACGTAAAGGTAGAGAACTGGGAAAAGGTGATCATTCCGTTCAAGTAGGGAATGGTGCAAGTATTGCAGCCAAAGCAGTTGGCGGATATCACCTGGTATTACCAAGTCATAATACACTGATTCTTAATGAGTGCTATTATATACCGAACATGATGTGCAACATTATATCAGTTTCTTTATTAAGTAAAGAAGGATATAATTTTGTAGTACAGGATAATGTTATGAATATCTTCCTAAATCAAAAGTTGATTGCATTAGGCTCATTACATAATGGCATATTCATTCTCAATTAAAATACAGTTCTCAATATACAAAACACACACAAGAGGAAAAGTTCAGAAATGAACGAATTTTACTTGTGGCATTGTAGACTTGGTCATATCAATGCGACACGACTGGCTAAGTTACATAAGGATGGATATTTGAATCCGTTCGAATTATCATCTTATGATACTTGCCATTCATGTCTCAAAGGAAAAATGACCAAAGCTCCGTTTAGTGGACACGGAGAAAGAGTTACGGAACTCTTAGGACTGGTACATAGTGATGTATGTGGTCCTATGTCTACGCATACCAGGAACGGTTCTTCCTACTTTATTACATTCACTGACGATCTCTTAAGATTCGGACATGTGTTCCTGATGAAACACAAGTCTGAAGCTTTTGAGAAATTCAGAGAATATAAGTACGAAGTAGAGAACCAAACGGGCAAAAGTATTAAGATTCTTCTATCTGATCGAGGAGGTGAATACTTGAGCAATGAGTTCCTAGATTATCTAAAAGAGAATGGGATTCTCTCTCAGCTTACTCCTCCCTATACACTACAGCACAATGGTGTATCGGAGCGGAGGAATCGCACCCTATTAGATATGGTGCGCTCTATGATGAGCACTACTGAGTTGCTTATTTCCTTCTGGGGTTATGCGCTTGAGACAACAGCATACCTATTGAATCACGTTCCATCTAAATCTGTACCTACCACACCATATGAGATATGGAGTGGAAAGAGACCATATTTTAAACGAGTTAAGATATGGGGTTGTCCGGCCTATGTCAAAAGGCAAAATCCAGACAAACTCGAGGCACGATCAGTTCTTTGCAAGTTTGTGGGATATCCTAAGATTTCCCAAGGATACTTTTTCTACCACGCTGAAGAACAAAAAGTGTTTGTTTCTCAATATTCCACCTTTTTGGAAAAGGAATTTCTTGCAAAAGAAATTAGTGGCAAAGAGGTAGAGCTGGAAGAGGTTCCAGCAACACAAACTGCAACTGAACATTTAGTAGAACCAGAGGATTCAGTAGTACCCGACGAACCCTCTCCGCCGATCTAGCAGGGTTTCTCATCCACCTGAGAGATACTACGGTTTTCTCATTGATGGTGGAAGCGAGGATTGTATCATGGAAGATGATGACCCGACTAGTTTCAAGCAGGCCAACACGAGTGGTAACTCTGTGAAATGGCTGGATGCAATGCGATCTGAGATAGAATCCATGTACATCAACAAAGTATAGAGTTTGGAAAATGCACCTGAAGGGGTAAAACCCATTGGGAGCAAGTGGATCTTTAAAAAGAAATTTGGTGTAGATGGAAAAGTTGAAACTTTCAAAGCTAGACTTGTTGCAAAGGGTTTTCGTCAAAGACCAGGTGTGGATTATGACGAAACATTTTCACCAGTGGCTATGCTTAAGTCCATCCGGATCTTACTTGCCATTTCTGCATACCATGACAGTTGGATATATGTATGCCCTAGAGGCCATTATATGATAGTGGATGTATCTATACATGTATATATATTCAGTATGCATTCTTGCTCGACATGATAGTATGCTATCTGGTTCTTCTTTATCTGACATGTTGACTTGATCATGCTTATTATTCACTCATACATGCTGATAAAGCCCTGAAGATATTGGCTTGACTGCTCTGATTATGATGGAGATCATACTAGTGGGACATCTGTAGTCTATAAGCATATCCTGGAAAGTCCCTAGTCAAAGGTATATCGAGACGGGGCATTGATATACCAGAGTAGACTAGCGTATATGATACTAGACCCATGCGATGGGCGATGGATGTTCCCACATTCATCGATGTTTGACATCAAGATCATATACGGGTGCTCAGTGCTGACTGGGTACACTGGACGGACTCACCGAGAACTCCTATATGGAATTATATCTATCGTCGAATAGCAGTTCTCAGGTGACACTGGTACAGGTTAGTCTGTAGACCCGAGATCGTCATAGAGTCTTGTGTGTTCTCCCACTGTACTTTGATTGTCACCCTACCACGGCTCTACTGAGTCGTGCAAACAGGTGGCCGTTGGGTACAGTCCCGAGACACACGAAGGCAATGAGCGATAGGAGGGGTTTTCGTCTCTCCCGGTATTGGGAGTTGATGCTGTGCTGTGCCCGACTGGTCATATCAGTAAGTCCCTGGCCAGGGCTGCTGAGATTTGCTGATAAGTGTTATCGGTAGTTTCTTGATCTGTTATAGACCATTCACCGGCACGACTTATTGAGTTATTAGGGTCGACGTGACCATCCCTAGGCTCGATATGCAGCATATCTGACGAAGAGACCGGACTGTACGGTAGTATTGTCGGTTGGCTCGACGGGAGTTGTAGCAGGTTCGCTTGTTTTCTTCTGATCGCTCAATACCCGGGTAGCCGTTACGTTTAGCTGACCGCTTGTGGCTTGGGGGACTTGTTATGATCATTACCCTCTGCCGGTGTATTGACGAGTCTTAAAGCCCCACACAGGAGTTACCCAGTCCAGGCGAAACGTTGTGGTGCGCATATGCGATATGCGCATGCACCCGATTAAAATGTGCGTATATGATATCGGACATTGATCGGGCGGCCTTCTTTTGGTGGGGTCATATGAGATATGACCGGATTGATAAATCAAGTGTTGATTTATTATTTAACCATTAGTTTTCTCACTTAAAACCTTTCATGGACATGATGGATGTATGCATGTGTGTATATGTTTCTTTCTTTCTATCTAGTTTCATGCACATGTGGATGTGCATACATGCATACACACATACACCCATCTATCATGGTTATTAGCACATGGAAATGGTGGCAATATAAGACTTACACCATAGATTAAGTGATGGTTTTTTATTTAATTTTGGATTTAAAACAAATTGAAAAGAAAAGGATAATCTTTGTTAGCTTCTACATTCTTCTTCTAACCTAACCTTGCTCACCTACCTCTAACCTTGAGTTATCCTTCTCTTTATCATTTAAAACTCAAGTTAAATAAACCCTCCATCACTTAATCATGGTTAGAGGTAAGAAGGAATAAAATATAAAAGGTTATATTTTATTTCTTTTTCATGGTCATCCTTTTATCATTCTACACTTGCTAAAAAGAAAAGCCACCATCTTCATCCTCCTTCACCATTTGCTCTCTAGGTTTTTCTAGTGAGTTGAACACACTCAAAGAAAGGTTTTTGAAGTGATATTCCAAACCACAACATCATTCTATGCAAGTTTAGCCAACTTGCTTAGAGTGTTCTCTTCGGTTTTACGAAGTTGCAAGCTTGGACGGAGAACTCCGTGGTGGATCGTCGTGGACGTAAGAGGACTTCAAGAGGACCTTCTTCCAACACCCAAGACACCAAGGAGTCCAGCGAAAGGGAGCTACAAAGGTTGTAGTCTCGAAACCCTAGTTTGATTCGCTTTTTCATTCGAAACCCTAATTTTCTAGGATCGATTCCATTATATGTTCGTTTAGCACCATAAAAATTTAAACTTTGGGACATGTGATGCTTCAAAACTCATCATAGGGTGCTAGACTAACCTTACAATGGTATCAGAGCCGACCTAGAACGTTAGGCGACGCTTTTACGAAGTAAAAATCCCGATCGAAAAAAAAATACGAACTTTTGGACCCTCTCTGGACAAATTTTAAAATCTGACATTTTTCAGGATTAAAAATACTTAAAAAATACAGTAGGGAAAACTAAGAATAATGGTGAAATACGATCAAGTGAACTGTTCATATGGCCGCGGAACCGCGGCAATTCCTTGCTTGGGCCGCGGCTCCGCGGCCGTACAGTGGCATCTTGCTATAAAAATTGCACCATAATTCCTAGGTCTGCTAGTATACTGTTTTAGGTATGTTTAATCTGAATATAGTACTGTATTTTCTAGAGATGGTTTTGGACGCGAAGTTTTGATCGGTATTTTCATTCCGTAGCTTTTCCGGGTAAATTAGAAAGTATTGAAGTGTTTGAACGAGTATCATTTGCTCACTATTCACGGGGTTTAAATGCTTTGGAGATACGTGCAAGTCTTTTTGTGGTGGTCCCTCTAGAAGACAACAAACCTTAACTCGATTATGTGACCGTCTTGAACTGCCCTTTGAACCTTAGGGTTTGGGGCAGTACGGCGTGCCACATGTGAGGCGTTGGCTTGACCCTTCTACGGCTGGACCGCTACTACTGTGTCACACTCCAGGTGTTTGAACTCTGCTCAAGTGTTGGGCTTTAGTAAATCCTGGGTATTTGATCGTTCGTTCGAAAACTTCAATAATGTCTGTTTATCCGGAATGTGATGCAATGTGTGGAATTCATATTACTAGACATGAAATACGGAATATGTGATATTTCGCATTTGTGATGTCTAAAGCGAATGTGGATTCCAGATATTGCAGTTTTACACTTTCTTTTCTGTGACCGTAAGTGTAGTATATACGATATCGCCGGTTTCGTTGCTATACATCAACGACAATTGGGGTATGCATACTTACTTACGTTGATGATATGAGATATTATGTGTTGCTGAGATATGATGTGCAGGATTGTCGCGATTGAATAGCCGGGGTTTTTTTTGTGAGATGAGAGTTTTATATTTTCATTCATGTAAATTCAAATGTAATGTAATATTCTTTTATTTGGGGCACTTCCGGGTTGAGGTTGTGTCACCAGTGTTGTATATTATTTACTTTTCCGCATTAGGATGGACCCAAGGAGGGGAGCACAGGTGACCGGGTTCTGGGGTTCAGTGGGAGGCCATCTCGAGGAGTTGAGACCGGGTCTCCTAAACTCCAGGATTGGCAGGGTCACTTGCCGCTCTCGTAGGGGTCCAGGGTGTGGGCTTGGCTATTCATCGCGATTGTGGAATCCGTATTTTCTATTCTGGCTAAATACTAAAATACGGACGTCCTAGTATATCCCACGTTATATCTATGTTTCTGCTGCCTGTGTTCTGTGATATCTGAGACGAATGACATATTATATATGATATATAGTAGACGTTGCTTATGTTTTACACCCGCGCTAGTCCCGTCCCGGTATGCCGTTAGTTAAGTAACCTAACGGTGCATAACGGAACATTGCGGTGATGCGGATGGCATAAGCGTACGTGTTATTTTCGTTTCTTCTCTGTGATTGGCTTAAGGACTTAAATGATGGGATTACATTAATGTGATTAATGTAAAGAAAATAAACCTGAAAAGATGTTGTAGAATCGGATTTGAAAACCACTCGGCCATTTATGAAAAAGCTATATTTCAAAACTGCGGAGCTTAAGCCACTCCTTTTGAAAACCGTTTGATTCTACAACGATATCAAGTTCAAAGCGTTAAAGATTTTCTTAAAAATCATCCGCAACCCTCCGTCATTTTAGGAAGTAGAGTACTTAGTATTCGTGCTACGTTTGTTGACCTTAGCCAAGGCGTAGTGTACGGTAGCTAAGTGATGTCTTCCTACAAGAGCATATGATGCAGATTAATTAGGACGGGCATATGACTTTGTTGACCTTAGCCAAGGGTCATGTGAACGGATCTAATTAATCAAGAAATGACGGGTTGAGCTTGACTAGTGCTCGTGATTTGTTGACCTTAGCCAAGGTCACGAGTATTAGGGGTAAAAACCACATCGGGAATTTCAATAGTTGAAATTTTCAATGAGATTGCATACCTTCCATGTAATGGTTGGATCCCGATCCCACTGTGGGCAATAGTTGCTCCTAGGAGAGTTTTACAGTTTACAATTAGCTAACTCATTAGGTGTCTAGAAAGGTGTTAACGGGGCTCCGCCTCTGGGAAAATGAGGTTTACTCTAATTAGGTCCGTGCGAAAGCACGGGGAACCTCCCTCAAGTACCGACACTGGCCTGGCTGAACGGTTAGCGAAGTTGTAGACTGTAATTAATCCTGGCTAGTTTTTCTTTTTAAGGTTTGAAAGAAAAACTCGATAAAAAGCAGTGGGAAACATCGATTAGACAAGATAATAACCAATCTAATCTATGCAAGAGCTTTCGCTGAGTGTATTCTTTTCTCTCTCTTAATGGCAGATACCCATGACTGGACTCAAGCTTTTACTAGATAAAAACAAACTGAATGGGACCAACTATAAAGACTGGCTAAGGAATCTAAAAATCGCCTTGACTTATGATAAAGTATCATATGTCCTCACGGCTTCAGCCCCGCCCGTCCCTGGTCCAAAATCCTCAGTTGCGGACATTGAAGTCCGCAAGACTTGGGACGCTGACTGTGCCACGGCCACATGCCTCGCGCTTGCATCGATGGATAACACACATCAAAAGCAGCACGAGGACATGGACATTCACGGTATATTGCTCCATACAAAGGAGTTGTATGGGGAGCAATCCCGCGTGTTACGATACGAAGCATCAAAGAAATTGTTTCAGATGCGAATGGCCACTGGCATACCAGTAGGAGGCCATGTTCTGAAGATGATAGCTCTTATAGAAGAGCTTGAGGACCTTGGATGGACGATGGACAATGAACAATATATAGATATTATTCTGCAGTCCCTCCCCTCCACCTTTGCTCAGTTCATAGTGAACTTCAACATGCATGGCATGGAGAAGGACCTCCCTGAACTCCTTAATATGTTAAGGAGTGCAGAGAGCACTATGAAGTTAGCAAAAACTCCCGTTATGACTATTGGACAGTCTTCCTCTTCTCTCCCGAAAGCCAAGGCCAAGGGAAAGAAAAAGAAGAAACCCACTAATCCTAAAGGCGGAGTTAAAAAGGTGAAGGGAAAGGGAAAGTCCAAGGCTGGAGACTCGGGGAAGGGCGAATGTTTTCACTGCCACAAGACAGGACATTGGAAGCGCAATTGCACGGAGTACTTAAGTCTCAAGAAGAAGCATGGTGATGCTTCTGCTTCAGGTGCGTTTGTGACTGACAACTGTTTTTTCTATAAACTCTGCTTCCTGGGTATTGGATACCGGTTCAGGTTCTCACATTTGCAATTCTATGCAGGGACTGAGAAATAGCAAGGTTTTGAGGACAGGTGACCATACTCTCCGCGTTGGAAATGGTTCCAATGTACATACAGTCGCAGTGGGAGAGTATCATTTAGGGTTGCCATCTGGATGTATTTTGGTTTTAAATCCATGTTATTTTGTACCAAGTATGCTATGTAATATAATATCCGTTTCTTTGTTGGACAATGAAGGGTATAATTTTGTATTGCAGAACAATGTTATGAACATTAACCTGAATCAAATGTTGGTTGGGTATGGTACGCTTAACAACGGAATATATGTCCTAAATCAACACACAGTTTTCAGTATACAACACACTAATAAAAGAAAACTTTCAGAATTAAATGAAGCTTTTCTTTGGCACTGTAGACTTGGTCATATTAACGAAACAAGACGAAACAAGTTACACAAAGATGGATATTTAAATTCTTTTGAATATAAATCTTATGCGACTTGCCAGTCTTGTATCAAGGGTAAAATGACCAAAACTCCGTTTACCGGACACGGAGAAAGAGCTACTCAGCTCCTGGGCCTCATACATAGTGATGTATGTGGGCCAATGTCTACACAGGCTAGAGGCAGTTTTTCATACTTCATTACGTTCACTGACGATTTCTCAAGATTCGGTCATGTATTTTTATTAAAGCACAAGTCCGAAGATTTCGAGAAATTCATTGAATATAAACAAGAAGTAGAAAAACAAACCGGCTTGAGTATCAAGATGCTTCGATCAGATCGAGGTGGTGAGTATCTCAGTACAGAATTTGCACACTTCCTAAAAGAGAATGGGATTCTCTCTCAGCTCACTCCTCCTTACACACCACAGCACAACGGTGTGTCAGAACGACGGAATAGGACCCTATTAGATATGGTCCGGTCCATGATGAGTGACGCTGAGTTACCAGTCTCATTTTGGGGGCATGCATTGGAGACTGCAGCGTTTCTGCTAAACAGGGTTCCAACCAAAACCGTGTCTACCACTCCATATGAGATATGGCATGGGAAGAGACCATCTCTTAAGAGAATTAAGATTTGGGGTTGCCCGGCCTATGTTAAAAAGCAGAATCCGGACAAACTCGAGACACGGTCGGTCATGTGTAACTTTGTGGGATATCCAAAGAATTCTTATGGATATCTATTCTACCACAAAGAGAAATAAAAAGTGTTCGTTTCTCAACATGCCACATTCTTGGAAAAAGAGTTTTTCACAGACAAAGATGATGGCAAGGTGGTGGATCTAGAAGAGGTTCTAGAGACACAAACTACAAATGACGATTTGGTTGAACCGGCTGTTGCAGCAGAAACTGAAGAGCCTCGGCCACTCCGTAGGTCTGGTAGGACTTCTCGCCCACCGGAGAGTACTACGGTTTCCTCATTGATGGTAACGAAGAAGATTGCATCATGGATGATGATGATCCTACCAGTTTTCAGCAAGCTATCACGAGTAAAGACTCTGTGAAGTGGCTGGATGCCATGAGATCCGAAATAGAGTCTATGTACACCAACAAAATGTGGACTTTAGACGTTGTACCCCCTGGGGTAAAACCTGTAGGGTGCAAATGGATCTTTAAAAGAAAGATTGGTGTAGATGGGCAGGTGGAGACCTATAAGGCAAGACTTGTGGCGAAGGGTTTTCGTCAAAGACCAGGTTTGGACTATGACGAGACTTTTTCTCCCGTAGCCATGCTTAAATCCATTCGGATCCTACTTGCTATTGCTGCTCACTACGACTATGAAATCTGGCAGATGGACGTTAAAACCGCATTTCTAAATGGAAATTTGGAAGAATGCGTTTATATGGATCAGCCAGAGGGCTTCATTGATAGTGGGAGCAGCGGGAAAGCATGTAAATTGCTTAAATCCATATATGGGTTAAAGCAGGCATTACGAAGTTGGAACATCTGTTTCGATGATGTCATCAAAGAGTTTGATTTCATCAAAAATCCAGATGAACCTTGTGTTTATAAGAAGGCTGTAGGGAGAGCTGTCACATTCCTCGTATTGTACGTGGACGACATTCTTCTGATAGAAAATGATATTCCTATGCTACAGTCGGTCAAATCTTTCTTATCACTAAGGTTCTCCATGAAGGACCTGGGTGATGCCACGTACATTCTGGGCATAAGGATCTATAGGGATAGATCCAAAAGGTTATTGGGATTGTTCCAAACCAGGTACATTGACACCATCCTAAAAAGGTTTAGTATGGAAGACTCCAAGCGTGGTGCCTTACCCGCTTGCCATGGGGTCACTCTCTCCAAGGATTCTTGTCCAAAGACCGATGTAGAGAGAGCTCGCATGAGTATTATACCCTATGCTTCGGCAGTAGGATCTATAATGTATGCGATGTTATGTACACGCCCAGATGTAGCTTACGCTCTTAGTGTTGTAAGCAGGTATCAATCCAACCCAGGGGAGAATCACTGGACAGCAGTGAAGAACATTCTTAAGTACTTGCGAAGGACTAAAGAATTGTTCTTGGTGTATGGTAATGGAGATCTCCAATTGGAGGCCTTTACCGATTCGAGCTTCCAGAGCGATAAGGACAACAGCAAATCTATCTCTGGGTTTGTATTTACCCTCAATGGAGGGGCGGTGAGTTGGAAGAGTTCCAAACAAGATACCGTTGCAGACTCTACGATGGAAGCTGAGTACATTGCTGCAAATGATGCCGCCAAGGAAGCCGTCTGGATGAAGAAGTTCGTCTCGGAGCTAGGAGTAGTTCCAACCATTATTGATCCAATACCTTTGTATTGTGACAATAATGGGGCTATGGCGTTAGCTAAGGAGCCCAGATCCCATCAGCGGTCCAGACACATCCTGAGGCGTTTTCATTTGATCCGGGAGATTGTTGATCGCCGCGAGATCGAGATTAGGAGGGTAGACACAAAGAATAACGCCGCGGATCCATTCACCAAGGCCCTCCCTCAGCCGCAGCATGAGCGACTTTTTGAGATGTTGGGTATGAGATACGCCAATAACTGGCCTTAGTGCAAGTGGGAGATTGTTGGATATATGTATGCCCTAGAGGCCATTATATGATAGTGGATGTATCTATACATGTATATATATTCAGTATGCATTCTTGCTCGACATGATAGTATGCTATCTGGTTCTTCTTTATCTGACATGTTGACTTGATCATGCTTATTATTCACTCATACATGCTGATAAAGCCCCGAGGATATTGGCTTGACTGCTCTGATTATGATGGAGATCATACTAGTGGGACATCTGTAGTCTATAAGCATATCCTGGAAAGTCCCTAGTCGAAGGTATATCGAGACGGGGCATTGATATACCAGAGTAGACTAGCGTATATGATACTAGACCCATGCGATGGGCGATGGATGTTCCCACATTCATCGATGTTTGACATCAAGATCATATACGGGTGCTCAGTGCTGACTGGGTACACTGGACGGACTCACCGAGAACTCCTATATGGAATTATATCTATCGTCGAATAGCAGTTCTCAGGTGACACTGGTACAGGTTAGTCTGTAGACCCGAGATCGTCATAGAGTCTTGTGTGTTCTCCCACTGTACTTTGATTGTCACCCTACCACGGCTCTACTGAGTCGCGCAAACAGGTGGCCGTTGGGTACAGTCCCGAGACACACGAAGGAAATGAGCGATAGGAGGGGTTTTCGTCTCTCCTGGTATTGGGAGTTGATGCTGTGCTGTGCCCGACTAGTCATATCAGTAAGTCCCTGGCTAGGGCTGCTGAGATTTGCTGATAAGTGTTATCGGTAGTTTCTCGATCTGTTATAGACCATTCACCGGCACGACTTATTGAGTTATTAGGGTCGACGTGACCATCCCTAGGCTCGATATGCAGCATATCTGACGAAGAGACCGGACTGTACGGTAGTGTTGCCGGTTGGCTCGACGGGAGTTGTAGCAGGTTCACTTGTTTTCTTCTGATCGCTCAATACCCGGGTAGCCGTTACGTTTAGCTGACCGCTTGCGGCTTGGGGGACTTGTTATGATCATTACCCTCTGCCGGCGTATTGACGAGTCTTAGAGTCCCACACAGGAGTTACCCAGTCCAGGCGAAACGTTGTGGTGCGCATATGCGATATGCGCATGCACCCGATTAAAATGTGCGTATATGATATCGGACATTGATCGGGCGGCCTTCTTTTGGTGGGGTCATATGAGATATGACCGAATTGATAAATCAAGTGTTGATTTATCATTTAACCATTAGTTTTCTCACTTAAAACCTTTCATGGACATGATGGATGTATGCATGTGTGTATATGTTTCTTTCTTTCTATCTAGTTTCATGCACATGTGGATGTGCATACATGCATACACACATACACCCATCTATCATGGTTATCAGCACATGGAAATGGTGGCAATATAAGACTCACACCATAGATTAAGTGATGGTTTTTTATTTAATTTTGGATTTAAAACAAATTGAAAAGAAAAGGATAATCTTTGTTAGCTTCTACATTCTTCTTCTAACCTAACCTTGCTCACCTACCTCTAACCTTGGGTTATCCTTCTCTTTATCATTTAAAACTCAAGTTAAATAAACCCTCCATCACTTAATCATGGTTAGAGGTAAGAAGGAATAAAATATAAAAGGTTATATTTTATTTCTTTTTCATGGTCATCCTTTTATCATTCTACACTTGCTAAAAAGAAAAGCCACCATCTTCATCCTCCTTCACCATTTGCTCTCTAGGTTTTTCTAGTGAGTTGAACACACTCAAAGAAAGGTTTTTGAAGTGAGATTCCAAACCACAACATCATTCTATGCAAGTTTAGCCAACTTGCTCAGAGTGTTCTCTTCGGTTTTACGAAGTTGCAAGCTTGGACGGAGAACTCCGTGGTGGATCGTCGTGGACGTAAGAGGACTTCAAGAGAACCTTCTTCCAACACCCAAGACACCAAGGAGTCCAGCGAAAGGGAGCTACAAAGGTTGTAGTCTCGAAACCCTAGTTTGATTCGCTTTTTCATTCGAAACCCTAATTTTCTAGGATCGATTCCATTATATGTTCGTTTAGCACCATAAAAATTTAAACTTTGGGACATGTGATGCTTCAAAACTCATCATAGGGTGCTAGACTAACCTTACAATGCCTACGAAATCTGGCAAATGGATGTTAAGACCGCCTTTCTAAATGGTGATTTAGAAGTGTGCGTGTACATGACTCAACCAGAGGGCTTCATAGATAGTGGGAGCAGCGGAAAGGTGTGCAAGCTGCTTAAATCCATTTATGGGTTAAAGCAAGCATCATGGAGTTGGAACATCTATTTTGATATTGTAGTCAAAGAGTTTGACTTCATAAAAAATATAGATGAACCTTGTATCTATAAAAAGGTAACAGAGAGTAAGGTTGTCTTCCTCGTTTTGTACGTGGATGACATACTCTTGATAGGAAATGATATTCCTATGCTGCAATCAGTCAAGCTCTTCTTATCACAAAGATTCTCAATAAAAGATCTAGGTGATGCCTCCTGCATATTGGGAATCATGATCTATAGAGATAGATCTAAACGGATACTGGAATTGTCCCAATCCAGGTACATTAACACCATACTAAAGAGGTTTAGTATGGAAGAATCCAAGCGTGGGAACTAACCCACGATCTCTGGACTCACTCTCTCCAAAGAGATGTCTCCCAAGACTGATTTGGAGAGAGCTCGCATGCAAGAGATACCCTATGCTTCGGCAGTAGGCTCTATCATGTATGCGATGCTATGTACCAGACCCGTTGTAGCATACTCACTAAGTGTAGTGAGTCGGTATCAAGCAGATCCTGGAGAGAGTCACTGGACAGCTGTGAAGAACATTCTCAAGTACTTACGAAGGACCACGGAGATGTTCTTGGTGTATGGTAACGGAGAACTCCGGATGGAGTCCTTTACCGATTCCAGCTTCCAAAGTGATACGGACGACTCTAAGTCGCACTCAGGATTTGTCTTTACCCTCAATGGAGGGTCGGTATGTTGGAAGAGTTCCAAACAGGATACCGTTGCAGACTCGACGATGGAGGCTGAATACATCGCTGCCAACGATGCTGCCAAAGAGGCTGTCTGGATAAAGAAGTTCATTAGTGAACTTGGTGTGGTTCCATCCATTAAGCATCCAATACTTCTGTATTGTGATAACAATGGAGCTGTGGCTTTGGCCAAGGAACCCAGGTCCCATCAGAAGTCCAGACATATTCCGAGGCGGTATTACCTGATCAGGGAGATAGTTGATCACCGGGAGATCGAGGTCAGGAGAGTAGATACGAAGGACAACACTGCGGATCCACTCACGAAGGCCATTCCCTAGATATAGTTTGAGAGATTATTCGGGATGCTAGGTATGAGATACTACAGCAGCTGGCCTTAGTGCAAGTAGGAGATTGTTAGTTATGTATATACCCTAGAGGCCATTGTTGTACATATGATGTTTATTATAATGGATGCTTGGATATATATATATATATATATATATATATATATATATATATATAGGACTTTCTTGCTCGTCATGATAGTATGCTATTTGGTTTTCCTTTATCTTAACATGTTGACATGTATTGGTTTGCTGTCTTTCTCTCACATGTTAATAAAGCCCTTAGGATCTGTACTCGACTACTGGGACTATGATGAGATCATACTAGTGGGGCCAGAGTAGTTGATGGCAGTTCTCCGGTGACACTGGTACAGGGTAGTCTGTAGACCCAAGATCGTCATAGAGTCTTGTGTGATTCCTACTGTGCTTTGATTTCCACCCTACCACGTCCAAGAGGGCGTGCAAAACGGTGGCTTTTGGGTACAGTCCTGAATCACATGGAGGCAATGAGCGATAGGAGGGGATTCCTCTCTCCCGGTATAGGGAGTTGATGTTATGCTGTGTTCGATTGGCTATAACTGGAAGTCCCTGGCCAGGGCTGATATAGAGATTTACTGGTAAGTGTTACTAGTAGTTTCTCGACCCGTTATGAGCCACACATCGACACGACTTATCGGTTACTAGGGTCTGACGTATACCACCCTTAAACTTAATATGCGACATATCAGACGAACAGACCGGACTGTATGGGAGTGTTACTGATTGGATTCACAGGAGAACGTACATGCTAGCTTGTTGATCTTCTGATCGCTTAATACCTGGTTGGCTGTTACGTTTAGCTGACCGCTTGCAGCTTGCGGGTGTTTGATATGATCATCACCCACTACTGGCGTATTGACGATTCTTTAGAGTCCTGCACAGAGGTTTCTTGGCTCAGGAAAAACGGAGTAGAGGCACATATGTGATATGCGCAGGACCGAGGATAATGCAATATGAGATACCGTATTATATTCTCGCGATATTTAGATATGAACCGGGACATCGGATCAAGTGTTGATTCGATGAATCGGTACATGATATATTAGTCGGTTATATTAAATATAGCCGGATTGTTGGATCAAGTGTTGATTCGATGATTTAATGTATAATAATATATATGATATATTGTATTACATTATCTAATATTGGCTCGCTTTATTATTTCATTTTCTCACCGGATAATACATTGATATATATGCGATATATGTTAATTGTATTATTTTCTTTTGTTGCAAATATATAATATATATATGTGATATATATTATTGTGACATGATATGATTAATAATGGAATATGTTTAGTGAAGATTAAACAAGGTTAGGGTTTGATTAGGGTTAGCTCCTTCTTGCACATTCTAGAAGGAATTCCTTTTGTCTTGGTTAAGATATTATGGTTGATATTTATCCATGACTCATTCTTTAACCTAACTAAACCCTAGCTCTAGTTTATTCTCTACAAGGGTTATCCTTGTCATACTAAACTATGGTTACATTATTAATTCATATATACTTTTCATTATTCATCACAAAAGGATTAACTCTTTTTCCATCATCTTCTTCTCTCTTGAGCTTTGAGAAAGCTCACTAGTTATTCATTTTGTGATGATTTCTTGTGAGAAATTGATATAAAAAGATAGCATAAATACTACTCCATCATCCTCATCTAATCTAGCCTATTAGATTAGGGTGTTCATCTCATTAGAGTGAGAGAGCTTGAGTTATAGCAACTTCGACGTAGATCATCGGAGAAACGGAACACTACAAGCTAGCATGGATCGTTCGAGTCGTGGAGCCTCTCTTGAGTTCGGGAGATCGTGGATCGCGGCGAAGGGACTTCTACTTGGAGCTTATGAAGCGAAGGAGCGGACTACAAAGGTTGTAATCCCTCACACTTAGTGGTAAAGATGTTTACTTGCATGTTAAACCCTAATAATCTAGCAAAGATCCCGGCTTTGGGTTGTTCGGCACGTCTAAAATTTTATTCGGGCATGTTTGATGCCTTATGAACATTCACTAGAGTGCCTAGGAACCCTACACAAAGATTGTATTCTCTCATTCACTTAGATGTAAAGTGTTTACATTTGTGTTTCGTATGATTCTCTAGTTAAACATCCTATGTTTTGGGCTCTTTGGCATGAATTTTTTTTTAATTTGGCATGGTCGATGCCGCCCGAAACCCCGCTGCCGTGCTAAGGAACCCAACAAACATATGAAATATTGGATATACTAGGAGGTCCGTATTTTATTTTAAGCCTGTATAAAACACGGATTCCACGGTCGCGATGAATAGCCAAACCCACATTCTTAGACCCCTACGAGAGCGGCAAGCAACCCTACTAATTCTAGAGTTAGGAGACCCGGACTCGACTTCTCTAGGTGGTCTCCCACCGGACTCTAGAACTGGGTTACTTGTGCTCCCCACCTTGGGTCTATCCTAATGCGGAAAAGTAAATAATATACAACAATGGTGACATCATCCTCAACCCGGAAGTGCCCCAATAAAAGAATATTACATACAATGAATTTTACATGAATGAAAATAAAAACTCTCATCTCATATAAAACCCCCGGCTATTCAAAACACGACGATCCGATATAACATATCACATCAACACATAACATCTCATGTCATCAACGTAAGTAAATATGTGTATCCTAATTGTCGTTAACATATAACAATGAGACCGGCGATACACCACATAATACACTTACGGTCGCAGAAAATGAAAATAACAAACTACAACATTTGGAATCCACAATCACCTTAGACATCATAAACCCGAAATATCACATATCTCGGATTTCATGCCAAACAATATGAATTCCAAATATTGTATCACATTCCAGAAAAAGCTAGACGATGTTAAACATTCCGATCAAATCAACAGACACCCAAAATTTCCCAAAAAGCTCAACACTAGAGCGCGGTTTAAAAATACTCAGTACATGCCACGGTACCTATGGACCAACAGTAGAAGGGTCAACCCTTGCCTCACCTATGGCGCCGTGGAACTACCGCAAACCCTAAGGTTTGGCGGTGGTTCTGACGGTCACAGAATCGAGTTAGGGTTTCATTCTTCTAGATGGTTCACCGCATTACTTGCATGATTTTTGAATGTTCTTTAACTTGAAAAAAATCCAACTCTTGGAAAATTTCCAGCAAGGGTTAAAGTGGGTATTTGATATCCGATCGAAATTTTTAACACCGTCTAAATAACCTGAAACAAAGCTAGAATTACGAATACGAAACACTCCGAATAGCCAATGCAGAAAATTAACATCACATGCAATTTTAGCAAAAACTAGCAACACCTGAAATACCAAAACCCTAAGAATGGAACACTGTAAAAAATTGAACCCAGAACTCCACACTTTGGCCGAGACGGCCGGTTTTCTACTGAAGTGGCCAGCCTAAAAAAGGTGAGGGGATTGAATTTTCTGTAGTGTTCATATTGTATCTCATACAACATTCTGCAGTTGCTAAAATAATTTTTTGACTCACAGAAAAATTCGACAGAAACTAAGGTTTTTAGTTGGGTGTTTCGGAGTTGTTTCGGTTTCGTAATCCTACACAATCCGTCTTATTCTCTAGCTTGGCTCTGACGAGATATGCGACATATCAGACGAACAGACCGGACTGTACGGTAAGTGTTACTGATTGGATTTGCAGGAGTGTGAGCAGGCTTGCTTGTTGATCTTCTAATCGCTCAATACCCGGGTGGCCATTACGTTTAGCAGACCGCTTGCGGCTTGTGGGTGACTAACATGATCACCATCTACTGCCGGCGTATTAATGGGTCTTTAGAGTCCTACACAGAGGTTTCCTGGCTCAAACGAAACGAAGTAGGAGCACATATGAGATATGTGCGGGACCGAGAATAATACGAGTATGTGATACCGTATTCTATTCTCGCGAATTGTATCATTGGTCGGTTATATGCGATATAGCCGGGTTATCGAATCAAGTGTTGATTCGATATATTGATACACATGATATTAGTCGGTTATATGCGATATGACCGGATCATTAAATCAAGTGTTGATTTAATGATTTAATGTATAATTATATATTTGATATATTACTTTACATTAACTAGTATTGGTTCACTTAAGATTGCTTTTCTCACTTGATGTGCACATAATGTATATGTGTATATGTTTGTGTACATGATTGTATCATGCTTGATGATACATGCAAACTTGGGTGTGTGTATGACTTACACCATATTTAAGATAATGGTTAGGGTTTTTATTTATTTTGTAATTCAAAATGGTGGCTTTCTTTATCTTGACTTGAAGCTTCATGAAGCTTAAAGCATCTTTGACGAAGTCCATACACTTTGTTTTACTTAAGATATTTTGAAACCAAACCATTATATTAAACCATGGTTTAGTCTCTACAATAGTTAGTCGATGATACTAACTCACCCATGGTTGCATAATTCATTATTCTCTTCACTTAATTCTTCTTCTTCTTCTTCATCCAAAAGAAAAACTTTGCTAGATTTTTCTAAGTGAAGAAATAAAGCGAGAAACCAAAATCTAAAGTGAACCCACTTCCTATTTCATCATCCTCTACTACTTGCCATTTAGTTTAGGGTGTTCTCTTCATAAAGTTCATGACCTAGTGAAGGGTTAGCTTGAGTTTGAGTCACCTCGACGTAGATCATCTTCGGCCTCGAAGTCTACGAGCAAACTTGTTTATTTCTCCCGGGAAATCCATTCTAGAGTTCGGGACAACGATGATCGCAGCGAAGGGACGTCAACACGGAGCTTTAGAAGTGAAGGACCGGGTCTACAAAGGTTGTACTCTTGTTCACTTCTCTTGTAATGATTGATTACTTGTTTTTCTTACCCTAGTTTTCTAGCATGATTCTTAGTTAGATTGCTTAGCACCCCTTGAATTTTTGTTGTGGCATGTGTGATGCTTGCAAACCCTAGGCTAGGTGCTAAGGAACCCCAACACGGTATCGGAGCCTAACTAGAAACCTAGACGATGTTAGATGTAATACGAAACCAAAACAAGTCCGTAATACAGTTTCTGAAACCCTGCAGTACATGCTCTCTATTGATTTTCAAAAGGTCTGTAAAAATTTTGCAAACAAGTGCAGAGTGATGTATGCGATACCTATAGTGCACAGAACAAAAACGAGACCAAGAGCTCGGATTTCAACCGACCACTCTTCCCCTAAAACCGAGGAGGTCGGCCCCTGATGCTCCTCTGTGTGTCGTTTTTGTTTTGTGCTCTGGTATGCTTGTTTTGGGGTTTCAGGTATTGTTTGCTTGGTCAAAATTTCCATGTGATGTAAATTTTACTATAGGACTAAAACAGAGTATTTCGTAGTCGTATAATTTAACATTGTGATGGTAACCTAAGCTATGTTTGACAGTTCGAACGAATCTCAAACATCACCCCATAACCCCCCTGAAATTTCCAAGTGTTGGAATTTTTCTAAGTTAATCATATTCAATGTTTGTGCAAGTAACTTTATGGACCCTCTAGAAGAACAAAAACCTTAACTCGATTCTATGCCCTCGGAACCGCGACTTGAACCCTAGGGTTTGCCGTGGTTCCGCGGTGTCATAGGTGAGGCGTTGGTTTGACCCTTCTACGGCTGGATCATAGGTACTGTGGCATGTTTTGGGTACTTTAATTTCGCTCAAGTGTTGAGCATATCGGGTGATGAGGGTGTTGATTGATTCATTCGAAACGTTTAATTTCGCTCAAGTATTGAGCTTATCGGGTGATGAGGGTGTTGGTTGATTGACTCGAAATGTTTAACATAGTCTAGTATATTGTGATACAATACTTGGAATCAACAATATTTGAATTCTATAAATCTAGCAATTTAGTCTCATTTGATCGGTTGCTACGGGATTTTGATGTGATCAAAAATTCGTCACAATCACGTAGTGTGTTCGGATACTCGCCGGGTAACATTATTAGATAGCCACACCCCATAACTCCGACAAAGTGACTATAGGACTCCATTACCAAAAAGCATCCGTCCGGGTGCTTGCGGCCGCGGTGTTCCGCCTAAGTGCACTTCGTCATCGGTATCGGGGGGTGCGGCCGTCTACTAACGTTTCCGACGAGCATTCGATCGGGATGTCGGGAATCTTGTTGAATTTCCCGAATGATTATTGGAAAGTGTTTTCAATATCGAGACTAAAATGCGGGGTTTATAATTGTTAGGCATATGATGTCTAAGGAATTCGTTTGGTTAGACATGTGATGTCTAAGGTTGCTGCGAATTCCAACTGTTGTAGTTTTCATTTTCTTTTCTGCGACCGTAAGTGTAATATGTGGTGTATCGCCGGTTTCGTTGCTATACGTCAACGACAATTGGGATACGCATATTTACTTACGTTGATGACATGTGATGTTATGTGTTGCTGGATATGTTATATTGGATCGTCGTGTTTGAATAGCCGGGGGTTTTATGTGAGATGAGAGTTTTTCTTTTTCATTCATGTAAAAACTTGTATGTAATATTCTTTTATTGGGGCACTTCCGGGTTGAGGATGATGTCACCGTTGATGTATATTATTTACTTTTCCGCATTAGGATAGACCCAAGGAGGGGAGCACAAGTAACCGGGTTCTAGAGTCCAGTGGGAGACCATTTCGAGGAGTCGAGTCCGGGTCTCTTAACTCTAGAATTGGTAGGGTTGCTTGCCGCTCTTGTAGGGGCATTGGGATGTGGGATTGGCTATTCATCATGACCGTGGAATCCGTGTTTTATACATGCTCAAAATAAAACACGGACATCCTAGTATATCCAATATTTCATATGTTGTTTTCTGCTGCGATATCTTTGATGTGATCATTTGATATGTTGATATAGATAAAATATATAGTATATATGATATATTACATAGACGATGCTTATGTTTTACACCCGCGCTAGCTCTGCCCCGCTCTGCCGTTAGTTACCTAACCTAACGGTGCATGACGGGACATCGAGGCGAATGCGGATGGCATAAGCGTACGTTGTATTTATCTATGATGTTTAGGTAACTTAAATGATGGGACATTCATTAATGAGATTAATGAAAGAAAATAAACCTAAAAGATGTTGTGGAATTGAATTTCAAAAATTAGGTAGCTCTAGTTCTTGCTTTGCATAGCGGTATTCTTTGTAGAATATTCAGCACCTCATTCGACGAGAAAAGAGCCAAGATCCCTTCACCGGGAGTGACCTCTTTAGCAATAACTAGCAGATGCTACAACCCTCGGTTTTGTCTTTTGACTGCTTTTCTAGTTCTTGCTTTGCATAGTGGTATTGTGAATATCCTGTACCTCATTCGACGAGGAAAGAGCCGAGATCCCTTCACCGGGAGTGACCTCTTTAGCGAAACTAGCAAAAGCCTAAAAAACACTCTATTTTAAACCATTTGATTCTGCAACGAGATCAAGTTTAAACCGTTAAAGGTTTTCTTAAAAACCATCTGCAACCCTCCGTCATTTTAGGAAGTAGAGTACTTAGTTTTGTGCTACGTTTGTTGACCTTAGCCAAGGCGTAGTGTGCGGTAGCTAAGTGATTCTTCCTACACAGCATATGATGCGATTAGTTAGGACAGTCATATGACTTTGTTGACCTTAGCCAAGGGTCATGTGGGTGGGTCTAATTAATTACGAAATGACGGGTAGAACTTGACTAGTGCTTATGATTTGTTGACCATAGCCAAGGTCATAAGTGCTAGGGGTAAAAATCTGTATCGGGAGTTTCAAGTGTTGAAATTTGCAATGAGATTGCATACCTTCTATATGATAGTTGGATCCTGATACCCACTGCGAGTAATTGTTACTCCTGGGAGCGTTTTGCACTTTACAATTAGCCGATCAGGTAGATGTCTAGAAAGGTGTCAACGGGGTTACGCCCTTGGGAAAACAAGGTTTATTTTAATTAGGTCCGTGCGAAAGCACGGGGAACCTCCCTCAAAGTACCGGCACTGGCCTGGCTGAAAGATTGGCGAACTTGTAGAGTGTAATTAATCCCGTCTAGTCTTTCTTTTAAGGTTTGAAGGAAGATTTGATAAAAACAGTAGGAGCCATCCTGATTAGATAAAATATATAACCAATCTAATCTTGCAAGAGCGCACGCAGAGTATTTTCTTCTCTCTCTCTCCAGGTAGCGACCATGTCACGCCTTAATCAAGATAATAATATGGATGTATTGACCGAACCCGCTTGTTATACTGAACTGGGGAACGTTGGTCCCGCTCTAACTTTTAATTGTTATAAGACCGAGCAGGAATTGGGGGAATACAAGGATTCCTATGCCGCCCAAACGAAGAAAGTGCATGATAGATGCATCTTCTTCGGGTGTGTTCGTTACAGAGAACTGTTTCTTAGTATCCTCTACGTCCTGGGTATGTGATACCGGATCAGGATCCCGCATATATAATCTGTTACATGGGCTACAGATAGGTAGAGAACCGGGAATGGGTGATATGTCTCTAAGCATAGAGAATAGTGCAATTGTTGCAGCCAAGGTGTTGGCAGTTATCACCCTATATTACCAAATACATTGATTCTGAACGAATGTTATTAGACATCGAACCTGATATACAACATCATATTAGTCTTGTTATTTACTAAAGAAGTATATAATTTTGTATTGTTGGATAATATTTTGAACATTTTCTGTATCAAGAGTTGATCGATTCAGGCACGTTATCTAAAAGCATATACATTCTAAATCAAATCACAGTTCTTAACGTATAGAACACACACAAGAGGAAGAGTTCAGAAATGAACGAATTCTTCTTGAGGCATTGTAGACTAGGTCATATTAATGCGACCCGACTAGCTAAGTTACATAAAGATGCATATTTAAATCAGTTTGAATTTACATCTTGTGAAACTTGCCAGTCATGTCACAAAGATAAAATGATCATAGCTCCATTTACTTGAAACAGAGAAAGGGTTAGTGAACTCTTGGGACTGATACATAATGATGTAGGAAGTCCCCTGTCTACAAATGCCAGGACTGGTTCTTAATACTTCCTTACATTCACTGATGATCTCTCAAGATTCAGACACATGTTCCTGTTGAAACACGTGTCTGAAGCTTTTTAAGAACTTCAAAGAATATAAGATAGAAGTAGAGAACCAATACAGGAATAAGTATTATGTCCTAAGATATGATCAGGGAGGAGAATACTTAGGCATGGAGATCCTGGACTATTCTAAAGGAGAATGAGATTCTCTCTCAGCATTACTCCTCCGTATACACCACAACACAATGGTGTATCGGGGCAGAGCAATCGTACCCTATTAGATATGGTACGCTCTATGATAAGTACTACTGAGTTACCTGTTTCCTTTTGGGGGTTATGCACTTATGAAGTTACATACTTATTGAATAAGGATTCAATAGATCCCGATGAACCTCAGCCTCTCCGCCGATCTAGTAGGGTTCCTCATCCGCCTGAGAGATATTTCAGTTTCTCGATGACAGTGGGAGCAAGGATTGCATCATAGAGATGATGACCCAACTAGTATCGAGCAGGCCATCAAGAGTGATGACTCTGTAAGAATGGCTGGATACTTAGTGATCTGAGATGGAATCCATATACACCAACAAAGTATGGACTTTGGTTGCTATGTTTGAAGGGTTAGATCCCCATCAGGAGCAAGTATATCTTGAGAAGATTACATGGTGTAGATGGAAAAGTTGAGACTTTCAAAGCTAGACTTTTTGCAAAAGGTTCTCGTCATTGACCAGGCGTGGATTATGATGAAACCTTTTCTGCAATAGCTATGCTTATGTCCATCCGGATCCTACTTGCTATTGCTACATACCATGACTACGATATCTGGTGGTTGGGTGTCATGACTGCTTTTCTAAATGTTGATTTAGAAGAGAGAGTCTTTAAGTACACAGCCAGAGGGCTTCGTAAACAATGGGAGCAGCGGAAACGTGTGCAAGTTGCTTTACAGGTTGAAGCAGGCATCGCGGAGTTGGAACATTTGTTTTGATGTGGTAGTCAAAGTGTTTGACTTCATCAAAATGGTAGATGAACCTTGTATATACAAAAAGGTAGTAGAGAGTAAGGTGGTCTTCCTCGTATAGTATGTGGATGCCATACTCTTGATAGGAAAGGAGTTTCCTATGCCACACTCGGTCAATCTCCTTTTATCACATTGATTCTCCACATAGGATCAAGTAATACTTCCTAAATCCTGGGTTTTGGATCTATGTGATAGATCTAAATGAATGTTAGGATTCTCACTACGTGTAATGAGATGGTATTAATCGATCCTGGGGAGAATCACTGGATAGATGCCAGGGTGGTAAGGTCGACTGAATGTCAGTCGCAGGCATTGTCTTTACCCTCAGTGGAGGGGCGGTATGTTGGAAGAGTTCCAAGCTATATACCGTGGCATACTAGACGATAAAAGGCTGGATACATCGCTATCAAAGATGCTACCAAAGAGATAGTCTGGGTGTATATTTGTTTATGAGATGAACAAGGTTCCTACCATTGTGTGACAATGGAGCTGTGGCTTTGGCCTAGGAACCCCAGTCCCATCAGTGACCCCGACATAAATCTAAGGCAGTATCACCTGATCATGGAGATTGCAGATCTCTAGGGAGATCGAGGTTAGGAGAGTAGACTCAGAGGACAACACGGCGGATCCACTCACGAAGGCCTTCTTCCAGAGAGAGACGTTTATGGGATGGTTGAGTATGAAATATTACAACCACTGCTATATGATGGCCCTAGTGCAAGTGGGAGATTGTTAGTTGTATGTATGACCTAGAGGCCATTATTGTACATGAGATGTATATGATAGTGGATGCTGGGACATATATAGGGATGACTTTCTTGCTCGACATGATAATACGCTATATGGTTGCTCTTTATCTTAACATGTACACTTATTGTCTCTCGTTACATGTTGATAAAGCCCTTAGGATGAGTGCTCGACTTTCAGGATTATGATGCAGATCATACTAGTGGGGCCTGGGTAGTTCATGAGTACATCCTTCAATGTTCCTAGTCGTGGGAATATCGAGACGGGGCATCGATATTCCAGAGTAGACTAGCATATATCTTCTCGACCCATGTGATGGATGATCGATGATCCCATATCCATTGTTGTTTGACATCAGAGATGGTATGCGGGTGCTCAGTGGAGACTGGGTACACTGAACGGACTCGCCGAGAACTCCCAGATGGTATTATACCTCACGTCAGATGGCAGTTCTCTGGTGACACTGGTACAGGTTAGTCTGCAGACCCGAGATCGTCATAGAGTCTCATGTGTCTCCTATTGTGCTTTGATTTCCACCCTACCACGGCTCTACTGAGTCATGCAAACAAGTGGTTTTTGGGTACAGTCCCGATTCACATGGAGGCAATGAGCGATAGGAGGGGATTCGTCTCTCCCGGTATTGGGGGTTGATGTTGCGCTGTGCTCGATTGGCCATAACACGAAATCCCTGGCCAGGGTTGCTGTGATTTTCTGGTAAGTGTTATCTGTAGTTTCACTACCATTATGGACCTTACATCGGCATGACTTATCAAGCTACTGGGGTCTGACGTTTACCACCCCTAGGCGAGATATGCAACATGTCAGACGAACAGACCGGACTGTACGGTAAGTGTTACTGATTGGATTCGCAGGAGTGCGAGCAAGCTTGCTTATTGATCTTCTGATCGCTCAATACCCGGGTGGCCGTTACGTTTAGCTGACCGCTTGCGGCTTGTGGGTGACTGATATGATCACCACCTACTGCCGGTGTATTGACGAGTTTTTAGAGTCCTACATAGAGGTTTCTTGGCTCAAACGAAACGAAGTAGGAGAATATATAAGATATGTGCGGGACCGAGAGTAATATGAGTATGTGATACCGTATTCTATTCTCGCGAATTGTATCATCGGTCGGTTATATGCGATATAGCCGGGTTATCGAATCAAGTGTTGATTCGATATATTGATATACATGATATTAGTCGGTTATATGTGATATGACCGGATCATTAATCAAGTGTTGATTTAATGATTTAATGTATAATTATATATTTGATATATTACTTTACATTAACTAGTATTGGTTCACTTAAGATTGCTTTTCTCACTAGATGTGCACATAATGTATATGTGATATATGTTTGTGTACATGATTGTATCTTGCTTGATGATACATGCAAACTTGGGTGTGTGTATGACTTACACCATATTTAACATAATGGTTAGGGTTTTTATTTATTTTGTAATTCAAAATGGTGTCTTTCTTTGTCTTAACTTGAACCTTCATGAAACTTAAAGCATCTTTGACAAAGTCCACACACTTTGTTTTACTTAAGATATTTTGAAACCAAACCATTATATTAAACCATGGTTTAGTCTCTACAATAGTTAGTGGATGATACTAACTCACCCATGGTTGCATAATTCATTATTCTCTTCACTTGATTCTTTTTCTTCTTCATCCAAAAGAAAAACCTTGCTAGATTTTTCTAAGTGAAGAAATAAAGTGAGAAACCAAAATCTAAAGTGAACCAACTTCCTATTTCATTATCCTCTACTATTTGCCATTTAGTTTAGGGTGTTCTCTTCACAAAGTTCATGATCTAGTGAAGGGTTAGTTTGAGTTTGAGTCACCTCGACGTAGATCATCTTCGGCCTCGAAGTCTACGAGCAAACTTGTTTATTTCTCCGGGGAAATCCATTCTAGAGTTTGGGACAAAGATGATCGCAGTGAAGGGACATCAACACGGAGCTTTAGAAGTGAAGGACCGGGTCTACAAAGGTTGTATTCTTGTTCACTTCTCTTGTAATGATTGATTACTTGTTTTTGTTACCCTAGTTTTCTAGCATGATTCTTAGTTAGATTGCTTAGCACCCCCTTGAATTTTTGTTGTGGCTTGTGTGATTCTTGCAAACCCTAGGCTAGGTGCTAAGGAACCCCAACACCTTGTTGTGGTCCTTTCGCTGCGATCAACGAACTCTCGGACTTTTGAGAGGCTCCATAAGATGTATGATGCATGCTTGCTAGAAGTCTTCAAAGTCTATGATGATCTACGTCGAGGAAACACATACTCAAGCTATCACTTCACTAATATGGAATTAGTGAAGCTAACACCATAATCTAAATGGCTAGTTTAGAAGAGGATGATGAAGTAGTAATTTTGCTCACTTTAGAATTTATTTTCTCACTATTTTTCTTTTTCTCCTCAAATCAAAGTGAGAGAGAGCTTGAAGGAGATGAAGAAAGAAGAAGATGAATGAATAATTAGCTTGAGATTAGAAATGCAACCATGGTGAGTTATGTCATCCTTAACCCATGTAGAGAATAAACCATGGCTAAGTGATTAGGGTTAGGTCAATAAATATCTTAGGTTAAAACAAAATTGATGGACTTAGTCACTGAATCTACAAGCTTCTTCAAAGCTCATCCATGACTAATTCCAAGCAATTTTGAATTAACTAAATAAATAAAAACCTACCATTATCACAAGCATGGTGTTCGTCTCATACACCCAAGTTGCATGTATAACTAAGCATGTCATAATAATATATATCACATATATATAATTTGTGAACAAAAGAAAACAATATAATAAACATATATCACATATATGTTAAATGTATATTAAGTGAGAAAAATAAATGCTTAAGTGAGCATATATTAGTTAATGTAATTTAATATATCAAATATATAATTATACATTAAATTATTAAATCAATACTTGATTTAATAATCCGGCTATATCATATATAATCGACTAATATAATATGTATCCTTTCATCGAATCAATACTTGATCCAATGACCTGACTATATCACATATAACCGGCCGATATTACATATTGCGAGAATAGAATACGGTATCACACACACGTATTAATCTCGGTCCCGCACATATCACATATGTGCTCCTACCCCGTTTCGCCAGAGCCAGGAAACCTCTGTGTAGGACTCTAAAGACTCGTCAATACCCCGGCAGTAGGTGGTGATCATATCAGTCACCCACAAGTCATCAATGGTCAGCTAAATGTAACGGCCACCTGGGTATTGAGCAATCAGAAGATCAATAAGCAAGCCTGCTCACACTCCTGTGAATTCAATCAGTAACACTACCGTACAGTCCGGTCTCTTCGTCTGATATGTCGCATATCTATTCTAGGGGTGGTAAACGTCAGACCCCAGTAACCATTAAGTTGTGTCGATGTGAGGCTCATAACGGGTCGAGAAACTACTGATAACACTTACCTATAGATCTCCATATCAGCCCTGGACAGGGACTTCCAGTTATAGCCAATCGAGCACAGCGCAACATCAACCCACAATACCAGGAGAGACGAAACCCCTCTTATCGCTCCTTGCCTTCATTTGATTCGGGACTGTACCCAAAAGCCACCGTTTTGCACGTTCTCTTGAACGTGGTAAGGTGGAAATCAAAGCACAGTGGGAATCACACAAGACTCTATAACGATCTCGGTTCTACAGACTAACCTGTACCAGTGTCACCAGAGAACTGCTATCTGACGATAGGTATAATACCAACTAGGAGTTCTCGGCGAGTCCGTTCAGTGTACCCAGTCTCCACTGAGCACCCATATACCATCTTTGATGTCAAACACTAATGGATGTGGGATCATCCATCGCCCATCATATGGGTCAAGAAGCGTATATGCTAGTATACTCTGGAGTTTCGATGCCTTGTCTCGATACACTCTCGACTAGGAACAATTATAGGATGTTCTTGTGGACTACCCTAGCCCCACTAGTATGATCTCCATCATAGTCCTAGTAGTCAAGTACACATCCTAAGGGCTTTATCAATATGTGAGAGCAATACAGTATTACAATACAAGTCAACATGTTAAGACAAAGAGCAACCAGATAGCATACTATCATGTCGAGCAAGAAAATCCTCTCTCTATATATCCAAGCATCCATTATAATATACATCATATGTACAATAATGGCCTCTGGGACATATACATAACTAACAACTGGTACCTAGGTATTGAGCGATTAGAAGATCAACAACCAAGCCTGTCTAAACTCCCATGAAGCCTATAAGTAACACTTACCGTGCAGTCCGGTCTCTTCGTCTGATATGTTGTATATCGAGTCTAGGGATGGTAATGTCAGACCCCGATAACTTGATATGTCATGCCGATGTATGGCTCATAATGGTTTGAGAAACTACTGATAACACTTACCAGTAAATCTCATTAACAGCCCTGACCAGGGACTTACCGCTATAGCCATTCGAGCATAGCGCAACATCAACTCCCAATACCAGGAGAGACGAAACCCCTCCCATCGCTCATTGCCTCCAGGTGACCCAGGACTATACGCAAAATCCACCTGTTTGCACGACTCATTTGAGCCATGGTAAGGAGGAAATCAAAGCACAGTGGGAGCCATACAAGACTCTATAACGATCTCGGGTCTACAGACTAACCTGTACCAGTGTCACCAGAGAACTGATATCTGACGATAGGTATAATACCAACTAGGAGTTCTCGGCGAGTCCTGTTCGGTGTTCCCATTCTCTAATGAGCACCTGTGTACAATCTTTGATGTTAAATACCAATGGTTTTGGGATCAACCATCGCTCCATACAGGGTCAAGAAACGTACACACTAGTTTACTTTGGAATATCGATGCCCTGTCTCGATATCCCCTCGACTAGGAACTATTAAAGGATGTGCTTGTGGACCACCCTGGCCCCACTAGTATGATCTGCATCATATTCCTGGTAGTCAAGTACATATCCTAAGGTCTTTATCAACATGTAAGAGAGAGAGAGAGAGAGTATAATAATACCAGTTTACATGTTGAGATAAAGGCAACCAGATAGCAAACTATCATGCCAAGTACGAAAGTCCTCCATATATATGTCCAATCATCCACTATATCATATAATAATGGCCTCTAGGGCATACATATCACTAACAATCTCCCACTTGCACTAAGGTCAGTTGTTGTAGTTTCTCATACCCAACATCCCAAAAAATCTCTCGATTAGTATCTGGGGACGGCCTTGGTGAGTGGATCCGCTGTGTTATCTTTCGTGTCAACTCTCCTGACCTCGATCTCCCGGAGATTTACTATCTCCCTGATCAGATGATACCGTCTAAGAATATGTCTGGATCACTGATGGGACCGGGGTTCGTTGGCTAAAGCCACGCTCCATTGTTATCACAATACACAGGTATTGGATGCACAATGGATTGAACCTCACCTAGTTCATCTTATGAACATCTTTATCCAGACAGCCTCTTTGGCAGCATCGTTGGTAGCGATGTATTCAGCCTCATCTTCGAGTCTGCTACGGTATCTAGCTTGGAACTCTTCCAACATACCGTCCCTCCACTGAGGGTGAAGACAAAACCCGAGACCGACTCAATGTCATCCTTATTACGCTGGAAGCTCGAATCGGTAAAGGACTCCACCTAGAGTTCACCGTTACCATACACCAAGAACACTTCTTTAGGCCTTCTCAAGTACTTAAGAATGTTCTTCACAGCTGTCCAGTATTTCTCCCCTGGATCTGATTAATACCTGCTCACTACACCTAGTGAGTAAACTACATCTGGTCTGGTATATAACATCGCATACATGATAGACCCGACTACCGAAGTATAGGGTATCCCCTGTATGCAAGCCCTCTCCAAATCAGTCTTGGGAGACATCTCTTTGGAGAGAGTGATTCCTTAACAAGCGGGTAAATTACCATACTTAGAATCTTCCATTCTATATCTCTTTAGTATGTTGTTAATGTACCTGGATTGAGACTATCCTAATATCCATTTAGATCTATCTCTATAGATCTTTATCCCCAGGATGTAGGAGGCATCACCTATATCTTTCATGGAGAACTTTTATGATGAGAATAGCTTGCCCGAGTGTAGCATAGGAACATCGTTTCCTGTTAAGAGTATGTCATCCATGTACAATACGAGGAAGACAAACTTACTCTCTACAGCCTTCTTGTATATACATGGTACATCTATATTTTTGATGAAGTCAAACTCTTTGACAGCTTCATCAAAACAGATGTTCCAGCTCCGCGATGCCTGCTTTAATTTGTAAATTGATTTAAGCAGCTTGCACACCCTTCCGCTACTCCCACTTGTTAGTTATGTATATGCCCTAGAGGCCATTGTTATACATATGATGTATATTATAGTGGATGCTTGGATATATATAGAGAGGACTTTCTTGCTCGACATAATAGTATGATATCTAGTTGCTCTTTGTCTTAACATGTTGAATTATATTGGGTTACTGTCTTACTCTCACATGTTGATAAAGATCTTAGGATATGTACTTGACTACTAGGACTATGATGTAGATCATACTAGTGGGGCCAGGGTGGTTCATAAGTACATCCTATAACTGTTCCTAGTCGAGGGTGTATCGAGATAGGGCAACGATACTCCAGAGTAGACTAGAGTATACGCATCATGACCCATATGATGGGCGATAGATGATCCCATATCCATTGGTGTGTGACATCAAAGATGGTATACGGGTGCTCAGTAGAGACTGGGTACACTGAACGGACTCGCTGAGAACTCGTTGTTGGTATTATACCTATCGTCAGATAGCAGTTCTCTGGTGATACTGGTACAGGTTAGTCTGTAGACCCGAGATCGTCATAGAGTCTTGTGTGATTCCCACCGTGCTTTGATTTCCACCTTACCACACTCAAGAGAACGTGCAAAACGGTGGCTTTTGGGTACAGTCCCAAATCACATGGAGGCAATGAGCGATAGGAGGGGTTTCGTCTCTCCCGGTATTGGGGGCAGATGTTGCGCTGTGTTCGATTAGCTATAACTGGATGTCCTTGGCCAGGGCTGATATGGACATCTACTGGTAAGTGTTATCAGAAGTTTCTCGACCTGTTATGAGCCTCACATCAACACGACTTATCGGTTACTGGGGTCTGACGTTTACCACCCCTAGACTGGATATGCGACATATCAGACGAAGAGACCGGACTGTACGGCAGTGTTACTGATTGGATTTACATGAGTTAGAGCATACTTGCTTGTTGATCTTCTGATCGCTTAATACCTGGGTGGCCGTTACGTTTAGCTTACCGCTTGCGGCTTGTTGGTGTTTGATGTGATCATCACCTACTGCCGGCGTATTGACGAGTCTTTAGAGTTGTACATAGAGGTTTCCAGGCTCAGACAAAACAGAGTAGGAGTATATATGTGATATGTGAGGGATTGAGATTGATACGAGTGTGTGATACCGTATTCTATTCTCGCGATATGTGATATCAGCCGATTATATGCAATATAGCCGGGTTATCGGATCAAGTGTTCATTCGATGAAATAATATATAATATATATGTGTATATATATATTATATGCTCACTCAAATATTTATTATTCTCACTTATGATGCATTTAACATATATGTGATATATGTTTATTGTATTGTTTTCTTTTGTTACATAAATATTATATATGCGATATATAATATTGTGACATGCTAGGTTATACATGCAATAAGGATGTATGAGAATTATACCATGCTACATATAATGTTTGGGGTTTAAATTCTTAAGTAATTCAAAAATGTGGAAATGAGTCATGGTGGAAGCTTCCTGAAGCTTGTTGATAACCATTCACAAAGTCCACCCTTTTTGTTTTGCTTAAGATATTTTCTAACCCAACCATGATACATAGCCATGGTTAACTCTCTACAAGGGTTAGGTATTCACATATACTAACCAAGGATTACATTTCTAACCTTATCTCATTCATTCATCTTCTTCTTCCTCATCTCATTTTTGCTCTCTAGATTTTGAGATCAAGAAGAAAAATAGTGAGAAATTAAATACTAAAGTGAGCTAAATTCTTACTTCATCATCCTCTTCTATACTAGCCATATAGATTAGTATGTTAGCTTCACTAATTCCGTATTAGTGAAGAGTGAGCTTGAGTCCGTGTTTCCTCGACGTAGATCATCACAGACTTTGAAGACTTCAAGCAATGATGCATCGTACATCTTGTGGAGCCTTTCAGGAGTTCGGGAACTCATGGATCGCAGTGAAGGGACCACTACTCGGAGATTTTGAAATGAAGGAACGGACTACAAAGGTTGTAATCCCTATCACTTAGATGTAAAGTTGTTTACATGCAAAGTTAGCCCTAATTCTCTAGTTTTGATTATTTGGTTGGTTTTTTTAGCACCCCAAAATTTTAATATAGCATGTTTGATGCTTTCCCAAACCTTGCTAAGGTGATAAGCTAACCCTACAGTGGTATCAGAGCCAAGCTAGAGCATTAGGCGTTGTCTAGACGAAATTAGAATTCCGATCGAACCCCGAAAACCCGAAACGGACCCCCTCTCTGGAAATTTTCAAAAGGTTGGATTTTTCTATATTAAAAATATTTAGAAAATCATGGAGGCAATTCTATGGACACACCTGAAGAACGAAACCCTAACTCGTCTAAGTGACCGCGGATCCACGGCCAAAACCTAGCTTTGGCGGCGGATCCGCGACGCAACTTGAGAGGCTTGGGTCAGGCCCTTCAGCTGTAGGTCTGTAGGAACTGTGGTATGTCTCTGTTTAACTTTAACAGTGCTCAAGTGTTGAGCTCTCTGAGAAATTTTGCGAATTCGTTGAATCGATTGAATTGTTTAACTTCGCCTAGCTATCTGTGATTGTGATACAATATGTGGAATTCATATATTTAGGCATGAAATCCGTAATATGTGATATTTCGGGTTTATGATGTCTAAGGTAATTGTGGATTCCAAATGTTGTAGTTTTTCACTTTCTTTTCTGCGACCGTAAGTGTAATATGTGGTGTATCGCCGATTTCGTTTCTATACATCAACGACAATTAGGATACGCATATTTACTTACGTTGATTATATGTGATGTTATGGGTTGCAATGATATGTTATATTGGATCGTCGTGTTTTGAATAGCCGGGGGTTTTATGTGAGATGAGGTTTTTTTTCATTCATGTAAAATTCATTGTATGTAATATTCTTTTATTAGGGCACTTCCGGTTTGAGGATGATGTCACCATTGTTGTATATTATTTACTTTTCCGCATTAGGATAGACCCAAGGCGGAAAGCACAAGTAACCGGGTTCTAAAGTCCAGTGGGAGACCAACTCGAGAAGTCGAGTCTGGGTCTCCTAACTCTAGAATTGGTAGGGTTGCTTGTCGCTCTCGTAGGGGTCTAGGGATATGGGATTGGCTATTCATCACGACCGTGGAATCTGCGTTTTTACTGGCTTAAATAAAACACGGAATTCCAACTATATCCAATATATCATATGTGATTCTTCTGCTGCTGATATTCTGTGTTGTGATCATTTTATATGCTTGAGACGAATGCTTATACTATATATATATGATATATAAACATTATTGCTTTCGTTTTTTCTGTGATGCCTAGGAAGCATAAATGATGGGAATTCATTAATGAGATTAATGAAAAGAAAAGAAACCTAAAAGATGTAGTAGAATCAAATTTTCAAAAAGGGTAGCTCTAGTTTTTTCTTTGCATAGCGGTATTCCTTGTAAAATATCCAGCACCTTATTCGATAAGGAAAGAGCCGAGATCCCTTCACCGGGAGTGACCTCTTTAGCGAAACTAGCAGATGCTACAACTCACTCGGTTATGTTTTTGATTGCTTCTATAGTTCTTGCTTTGCATAGCGGTATTCCTTGTAGAATATCCAGCACCTTATTCGATAAGGAAAGAGCCGAGATCCCTTTACCGGGAGTGACCTCTTTAGCGAAACTAGTAAAAGCCTCAAAAATACTCCTTTTCAAAATCACTTGTTTCTACAACGATATCAACTTCATTACGCAAAAGGTTTTCATAAAAACCTGTCGTAACCCTCCGTCATTTCAGATAAGTCCTACTTGGCATTCGTGCTACATTTGTTGACCTTGTCAAGGCGTAGTGTACGGTAGCTAATTAGTGTTTATCTGCTAAAGCATGAGATGCGATTGGATTAGGGTAGTCGTACGGCCTTGTTGACCTTGTCAAGCGTCGTGCATGTTGGTTTAAATTCAATCATGAAATGTACGGGTTGAACTTGACTTGCGATTTATGGTTTGTTGACCTTGTCAAGGTCATAGATCGCTAGGGGCAAAAAGATATTATAGGGAATTTCAAGTGTAGAAATTTTCAATGAGATTGCATATCTTCTATAAGATAGTTGGATCCCGATACCCACAACGAGTAAGAGTTACTCCTGGGAGAGTTTTACATTTTTACAATTAGCTAACCCATTAGGTGTTTAGAAAGGTGTTAATGGGGTTACCCCTAAGGGAAAACGAGGTTTATCTTAATTAGGTCCGTGCGAAAGCACGGGGAACCTCCCTCAAAGTACCGGCATTGGCCTCGCTGAACGGTTAGCGAAGTTGTGGACTGTAATTAATCCAGACTAGTCTGTCCTTTTTAGGGTTTTTTGAAGGAAGATTTGATTAAAACAGTAGGAGCCATCCTGATTAGATAAGATAATAACCAATCTAATCTTGCAAGAGAATACACTAAAGTGTTTTTCTTCTCTCTCTCTCTCCAAGTAGCGACCATGTCAGGCCTTAATCAAGATAATAATATGGATGTATTGACTGAACCCGTTTGTTATACTGAGCAGGGGAACGTTGGTTTCGTTCTTTCTTATAATTGTTGTAAGACTGAACAAGAAATAGGGAAATGCCAGAATTCACATGCCGCCCGGACGAAGAATAAGCATGTTGATGCATCTTCTTCGGGTGTGTTTTTTATCGAGAACTGTTTCTCAGTTCACTCTACGTCCTGGGTATTAGATACCGGATCAGGATCCCACATATATAATATGTTGCATGGGTTAAAGAGAGGTAGAGAACTGGGAATGGGTGATCATTCTATAAAAGTAGTGAATGGTGCAAATGTTGCAGCCAAAGCAGTTGGTGAATATCACCTTGTATTACCAAGTGGTAATACATTGATTCTGAACGAATGCTGTTACATACCGAACATGATATGCAATATTATATCAGTTTCTTTATTAAGTAAAGAAGGATATAATTTTGTAGTACAAGATAATGTTATGAATATCTTCCTGAATCAAAAGTTGATTTGATCAGGCTCGTTAAATAATGGCATCTACGTTTTAAATAAAACTACAGTTCTTAACGTGCAAAAAAAAAAACAAGAGGAAGAGTTCAGAAATGAACGAATCCTTCTTGTGGTATTGTAGACTAGGTCATATCAATGCGACACGACTAGCTAAGTTACATAAGGATGGATATTTAAATCCGTTCGAATTTTCATCTTATGAAACTTGCCAGTCATGTCTCAAAGGCAAGATGACCAAAACTCCATTTAGTGGACACGGAGAAAGAGTTACGGAACTCTTGGGACCGATACATAGTGATGTATGCGGTCCCATGTCTACACATGCCTGAAATGGTTCCTCGTACTTCATTACTTTTACTGACGATCTCTCAAGATACGGACATGTGTTCCTGTTGAAACACAAGTCTGAAGCTTTTGAGAAATTCAAAGAATATAAGCACGAAGTCGAGAACCAAACGGGTAAAAGTATTAAGATCCTTCGATTTGATCGAGGAGGAGAATACTTGAGCAATGAGTTCCTGGACTATCTAAAAGAGAATGGGATTCTCTCACAGCTTACTCCTCCGTATACACCATAGCACAACGGTGTATCGGAACGGAGGAACCGCACCCTATTAGATATGGTGTGCTCTATGATGAGCACCGTTGAGTTGCCTATTTCCTTTTTCGGTTATGCGCTTGAGACAGTAGCATACCTATTGAATCAAGTCCCATCTAAATCTGTACCTACCACACCATATGAGATATGGAATGGGAAGAGACATATCTTAAACGAGTTACGATATGGGGTTGTCCGGCCTATGTTAAAAGGCAAAATCCGGACAAGATCGTGGCACGATCTGTTCTTTGCAAGTTTGTGGGATATCCAAGCAATTCGTATGGATATCTATTCTACCACGGTGAAAGACAAAAGGTGTTTGTTGCTCAACATGCCACCTTTTTAGAAAAGGAATTTCTTGCAAAAGAAATTAGTGGCAAAGAGGTAGAACTGGAAGAAGTTCCAGCTACACAAACTACAATTGAAGATTTAGTGGAACCAGAGGATTCGATAGCTCCCAACGAACCCCAGCCTCTCCACCGATCTAGTAGGGTTCCTCATCCACTTGAGAGATACTACAATTTTCTCATTGACGGTGGGAGTGAGGATTGCATCATGAAAGATGATGACCCGACAGCTTCGAGCAGGCCATCACGAGTGGGAACTCTGTGAAATGGCTGGATGCAATGCGATCTGAGATGGAATCCATGTACACCAACAAAGTATGGACTTTGGAAGTTGCTCCTGAAGGGGTAAAACACGTTGGTAGCAAATGGATCTTTAAAATGAAACTTGGTGTAGATGGAAAGGTTGAGACTTTTCAAAGCTAGACTTGTTGCAAAGGGTTTTCGTCAATGAACAGGTGTGGATTATGACGAAACCTTTTCTCCAGTGGCTATGCTTAAGTCCATCCGGATCTTACTTGCTATTGCTGCATACCATGACTATGAAATCTGGCAAATGGATGTTAAGACCGCCTTTTTAAATGGTGATTTAGAGGAGTGCATGTACATGACTCAGCCATAGGGCTTCGTAGACAGTAGGATCAGCGGAAAGGTGTGCAAGCTGCTTAAATCCATCTACAGGTTAAAACAAGCATCGCGGAGTTGGAACATCTGTTTTGATGTTGTAGTCAAAGAGTTTGACTGCATCAAAAACGTAGATGAACCTTGTATATACAAGAAGGTGGTAGAGAGTAAGGTTGTCTTCCTCGTATTGTACGTGAATGACATACTCTTGATAGGAAATGATTTTCCTATGCTACACTCAGTCAAGCTCTTTTTATCACAAAGATTCTTAATGAAAGATCTAGGTGATGCCTCCTGCATTTTGGGGATTAAGATCTATAGAGATAGATCTAAACGGATACTGGGATTGTCCCAATCCAGGTACATTGACACCATACTAAAGAGGTTTAGTATGGAAGAATCCAAGCGTGGGAATCTAACCACGATCTCTGGACTCACTCTCTCCAAAGAGATGTCTCCTAAGACTGATTTGGAGAGAGCTCGCATGCAAGAGATACCCTATGCTTCGGAAGTATGCTCTATCATGTATGTGATGCTATGTACCAGACCCGATGTAGTATACTCACTAAGTGTAGTGAGTAGGTATCAAGCAGATCCAGGAGAGAGTCACTGGATAGCTGTGAAGAACATTCTCAAGTACTTGAGAAGGACTAAAGAGATGTTCTTGGTGTATGGTAACGGAGAACTTCAGGTGGAGTCCTTTACCGATTCGAGCTTCCAAAGTGATAAGGACGACTCTAAGTCGCACTCGAGATTTGTCTTTACCCTCAATAGATGGGCGGTGTGTTGGAAGAGTTCCAAACAGGAAACCGTGGCAGACTCGACGATGGAGGCTGAATACATCGTTGCCAATGATGCTGCCAAAGAGGCTGTCTGGATGAAGAAGTTCATTACCGAACTTGGAGTGGTTCCGTCCATTGAGCTTCCAATACCTTTGTATTGCGATAACAATGGAGCTGTAGCTTTGTCCAAGGAACCCAGGTCCCATCAGAGATCCAGGCATATTCTGAGGTGGTATCACCTAATCCAGGAGATATTAGATCGCCGGGAGATCGAGGTCAGGAGAGTAGATACAAAGGATAACACTGTGGAACCATTCACGAAGGCCATTCCCCAGATACAATTTGAGAGACTCTTCGGGATGTTGTTGGAGATAGTGCCCTCAGAGTCAATTATTGGATCACAGGCACATGATTGCAATGATTGAGGGAGGACTTATCCCGGTAGGACAATCTTACTCAAGATGATAGTATGCTATCTGGTTTATCTTTATCATCGTGAACTGCTTTAGGTGACCAGACAGGTCGCTATTAAACATTGATAGAGCCCCTAGGATTCTTGCTTGACTGCCAGCAGTATGAGGGCGATCATATACGTGGGAGCTGGTAGTCTATAAGCATATCCTTAAAAGGTCCCTAGTCGTGGGAGTTTCGAGACAGGGTATCGATACTCCAGAGTAGACTAGTGTATACCGTCGAGACCCCGATGAGGGGCGGTGGCCGGTCTCACAAGCCACTGGTGTCCAGTTGGTTCACCTAAGATGTATACAGGAGCTCATTGGGTTATGAGTACACCGGACAGGACTCGCCGGGAACATGCTAGTTGGTCCTTATACCTGACGTCAGATGGCAGTTCCCTGGTGACATGTGTACAGGTTAGGTTCATCGACCTGAGGATCGTCATTTGTCTCGTGTGAGTTCCCACTGTACTTTGATTACTACCCTACCACGCTCAAAGAAGACGTGCAAACAGGTTTTAATTGGGTACAGTCCCGAGCCATATGGAGGCAGTGAGCGGATCTTTGGGGTTCGTCTCTCCCGGTATTGGGGGTGAGGTCGCGCTGTGTCCTAGGAGAGCCAGAACATGAAAAGTCCTTGGCCAAGGCAGGAGATTTTCTGGTAGGTATTCCAGTAGTATCTCAGGGTGTTCTGGGATGATCTCTGACACGACTTGTACCGCTTTTGGGGGTCTGACTTTTTACCAACCCCCTAGGCCCGCCATGCGATGCTCATAGACGAACGGACCGGACTGTATGGATATTGTCACTGACAGGCTCAGTAGGGTGTCAGGCTGAGTTCGCTCACAGACGTCCCTTTTGGTCAATACCTGGTAGCCCATTACGTATAGGCTAATACCTCTGACGTGCTAGTGGTTAAATCCACAACCAAGGTGTTGACGAGTATTTAGAGTCCCCCACAGACAGTTGCTCAAGTTTCGGGCGAAACGCTGTAGAGGCCGTATGGAGATATGGCAGGGTTCGATCAGATACATGCGGTATTGCACGGATCAGGATCGAACGGATAATACTAGCCGGCTTTGGTTTAAGCCGGATCCTAGTATAATACAGTGTAGATTTTGTCTCATTGCATTTGTATTCGGTCGGAATACAGATGCGGGTGTGTATACAGAGTATCGGGGTTTTCCTGTAATTAATTACGGGACCAGTTTTCTTGAGTTGCCAGTTTGCTTTCCGTTTTCGGCCATATTTCTTTGTATCTTTCATTGGCCGAAGATTGGTGGAGGAGGGCTTATTTGCATTTGTGCAAATAAGCATTTTGGAGGGTTGTCTTTGCATATTGATGTGTCATGATGGTTGCACCATCATTTGACTTGTTCACTCCATCATTGCTTGACTTCTATCTTCATGATTACTTGACTTTTAGAAATGATGAGGTTGATGGAGTGAGGTTCTCCTTTTGTGATCATTGTTTATCATTGTAGCCTTCTTTCTCTTTCTTATATGATGGGGGGCTTATTCTTTTTCATTCATACACTCTCTCCTCTCATTTTTCTCACCATGCCATGGCCGGCCACATGAAGGGGAGGGCTGTCCCAATTTTTGGGAAGGAAAAATTGATCTTTTTGGCTTGCTAAAAACCCCTTTGCTCATCTCCAAAAGTTGATATCTCATATCCTCCACCAAAGGCAACTTCAAGTAACCCCAAAATGAGATAGAGCACTACACGTATTCTACAGCAAACCTTGGGCACGTCGACTCGCCAGCTTCGTGCCCGAGTTGCCTCGGTATAGAGGTGGGAGCCCGTAAAAGAAGCCGGCGACGTGGTGCCCTTCCGGCGACGTGGTGGAGACCGGAGATTCCGCGGGGAGATCGGGACGACGACGAGAAGACCGTAGGACACGGATCGCTCGGTATATCTCTCTTCCCATCTTGTAGTTAGCTAGTAGTTAGGTTAATGGCCCGATCCGGGTTTATAGTGAGCGGTGGTGCCGGTTTTTAAAAAGTTAAAATAAATCACCGCTTCCGCATTCCGGCGTCGGATTGACGGCCGAGGCGCCGCCGTGCACTTACAGTGGTATCAGAGCCTCGCCATTAACCTAGTCTAGCTTTGTCTAATGTGTTTTACATTTCCGATCGAACAAAATTCCAAAATCGCATTTTACAATAGCATTAGTTTCTGTCGAAATTTTTTGGAGTCCAAAAATTTTTCAGGTTGTTTCAGAATGATGTGCAGGGGATTTTAAGCATACTGTGAAAATTCGATGCACTGATTCCCTAGAACGACCGCGGAACCGAGGCCAAACCCTTGTTTTGGCCGCGGTTCCGCGGCAATAAGAAGGAATCATTGCACCAATTTTTTACAGAGGCCTCCTGACTTGAAAATATAGTTTTTGGAACATTCTTTTTGGGCACAGAATTTCTTTAAGTGCTACAGTAATGCTTGGGGGCCCACTTAGGAAAATTTGATCGATCGGATATTTTAAACATGTTAGTTCACAGTTTTTACATTATATATGCGACCGTGAATGTCACTTGATCGGTAAATCCTGCCTAACTGCTATAGCCCGGTTAGACGGATTTGCAAACGTGACATTCACGTTGATGTTATGTGATTTTGCTGTGATGTTGCGGATCGGTCGTGGGGGATAGCCTGGATGCAATGCTAGTACAGTTTTTGTTGTATTATGTACATTTGATATTGCGGGGCGAGCGTCCGACATGTGGACTGCCATCACTGCCTGTCTGTATATTATTCTTTTCGGGCACGACCAGGTTGCGGTCGATGTACCCGTTGTATGTATATTTTACTTTCTGTACTAGGATTACCCCGCGGAGGGGTGCACGGATAGCCGGGTTCTAGAGGGCAACGATCCCGTATCTCATGGAATTGAGACGGAGGGGGCTTCACTCTAGAATTGCCAGGCTATTCGCCGCACTCGTAGGGGGTACAGGTTGACCCAGGAGGGGTGCCCAAGTTACCTGATTCCGTGAAGTACTGGGTGGTCCATTCACGTTGCTGAAGGGGCTGCCTCGCTTCAGGTTTTGGCGGGTAACTTGCCGCGCCCGTAGGGGTCTAGGATTTCATTGCACAGGCTATCCACACGACCAGGGGAACTTCGGGTTTCAGTAGTGGCTCTGTGAAACCCGGGGATCCCAGATATCTGTATTTGTTCTGTGATGCTGTACATTTCTGTGATGTTGCATTTTATCATGCCTTGAGCGAAATATTATATTTTGATATATATATATATATATATATATATATATATATATATACTAGTAGATGTTGTATATGTTTTGCATCCGCGCTAGTCCAGTCCCCGCTCTGTCGTTAGTTAGCTAACCTAACGGGTAATGACGGGACCCAGTGGCGAATGCGGATGGCATATACGTACATCAGTATATTTTCTTTCTTTGTGGTGTGATCAATTGATGGGACTGCGTTGGTTCGGATCAATGCAAGTTAAAAACAAACCTAATCTGATGTTGTTGGAACTTTTTCAAAAAGCTGTTATTGCAAGGACGTTCACTTTTTTTTTGCACCGTGGTGTTCAGTTTGGAATATCCTGCTCCTCAGTCGACGAGGCAAGGGCCGAGATCCCTTCATCGGGAGTGACCCCTTGGACAAAAAGTTTGCGTCAGGGCAATAACTTCACTATAGCCGATTACTTTTTCTTTGCATCGTGGTATTCAGTTGGAATATCCTGCACCTCATTCTACGGGGAAAGAGCCGAGATCCCTTTACCGGGAGTGGCCTCTTTAGCAAAGGTTTTCGTCACTATATTTTTATAAAGCTATCCGTTCCTTCAACGATATCAAGTTCATTACGTTAAAGGTTTTCGCCAGAAACCATTCGTAGCCCTCCATCATTTCAGTTAAATATTCGGTAGTATTCAAGCTATGTATTTTGACCTCACGCCAAGGCATAGTGTTTGGTAGCTGCCGGGTATTTATCCGTTGCATAGATAGATGTGTTGGTTTGGGACAGTCGTACTACTATTTTGGCCTATGTCAAGGGTATGTACGGGTGGGTTCAAATTAACCTGGAAAATGATGGGTAGAACTTGACATGTGACTTATGATATTTTGACCTCACGCCAAGGTCATAAGAGCATGGGGCAAAAATCACATCGGAAGTTTCTAAAGAAACTGAAACTTGCCAGATATGCGCATACCTTCTAGAGTGTGATGACGTGAGCGGATTCCGTCACGTTATCATGCGATGATAGTTGGATCCCGATTCCCACTGATGAGTTGGTTTACTCCTCGGGTGATCCTGACTAATTCTTCTTTCGGGTTTGGAGAAGAATTTGAGATTACAGTGGGAGTTTTCCAGATTAGATAAATTGGTAACCATTCTGATCTAGGTTAGAGTGCACGCTGAGTGTTTCTTTTCTCTCTCTCTCTTTGGCAGCGACCCTTGACCCGACCCTAGACTATGACTCAGTGACCAAGTTGACCGAACCTTCTTAAACACTGGCTTTTGGATTGTCAGAGTTGCAAACCTCATCGCCACTCCTACTTTTACCCTTTTCTCCAGGACACCCCGTACTACTACGAACGTCCACTTCCATTGGACAAAACCATCATATGGTTATATACGAACTCGAAGGAATTTATTCGAGGATGGTTTCCGGTTCTGGAGAAAACGGATAGGACTATTCAGTTGTCTTTTCCTTTTACCTTTTCTCAGGTTGCGAGTACTCCTTGGTTTAGGAGATAGTACACCTATTACGCAAATTGGATAGTCTTCTTCCAAACCTTAGGCTGGTGCCGAACGGTGGGGAATGAAGAAAACCAATTAGCATAACGATGGTGTACAGAAGGTATTAAGTAAAGACATATCAAGGGATTAGTAAGAGGGCAAAGTAAATTGCGACTGCTATTCATGACCAAACCAAGTATTTCATTACCACTCCTACATCACTTTTGTATTTCTCCAGGACACTCCGTATCACTACGAAGATCCACAGTTTATTGGATATTCCATCGTATGGTTATATACGAACTCGAAAGGAACTTGTTCCAGTTCGGGGATGGATTCTGGTTCAGGAGAAATAGGAATACGGTTTATTCGGTTGTCTTTTATCTTCACCTTCTCTCGCATTGCAAGTGCTTCTAGGATTAGGACAGTACACCCATTATGCTTATCGGATAGTCTTCTTCCAAACCATAGGCTGGAGCCGAACGGTAGGAAAAGAAGAAAACCATTTGGCCTAAAGGGGTGTGCAGAAGGTAATGACTAAAGACATATGAAGGGATGTGGAGAGGTGGCAATGAATTACACGATTACAGTTGTGAATCTGTATAATGGAAGAGGCATTACTAGGAATACCAAGATACCCCATCGAAACATTTCAATGTTTCAGTTTCACTGTGTACTGTTAAAAGAAAACTGATTTCCCAATTAGATACTTGCTCCAGGGTATGTATTTACCAAGTTTGATTCTCACATCTGTATGATTTTACAGATGATGAGTGGGCGTAAGTTATTGGGAATTGGGTGATCATCCTCATTATATCGGGATTCGTTGTAATCGGTGATATTTGAGGAATTCACCTGGGTTGTTTGCCGGACGGCAAATATTTGGTTTTGAATATCCGCTGTTGTGCACCAATTTCAAATTGATATATCTGTACGTCTATTTTCATAGAGTGAGATATACCTTTTTGAAATTATGTCTATGACATTTACCTATATCAGTGGATGGTTAGGTAAGGAGTATTAAACAGCGGTGTAATTCTTCTTAACCATAAGTACAGTTTTCAACTTACGACACACAGTGAATGAGTTATCAGACTCAAGGGACTTATACAGAGTATTGTATGTTGTCCAGTGTCCATTAGGACAAAGGGGTTGGTTCTCGTACTATATTCGGTTTACTTATAACTTCTCTAGTTCTTAGACAGGTGTTTCGTAGAAACACAGGGTCCAAGTTTTGAGAAGTTATAGGTATAAGAGTAAAGTAGAGAACCAGATGTTGCAAGTATCGGGATTCTTCAAGGTGATCGAAGATGTAGATACTTGTGTAGGGTATTCAGTTGATAGTAATGATTAAGAGAACTTGCTTCTCTTTCAGGTTACTCATTATTGGAAGCATTCCTAAGTTGAGTAACGCTGATCGGCCTCTTTCCATTTAGTTGACATGCACTGGAGACAGCTGCATGATTTGAATCTGGTTCAATTAAATCAGTGTCTCTGGTCCTATATTGGATATAGAACAGTTCGTATCTTAACGATGTTAAGGTACGGCGAGTTGTCCGGCTTATGCTTAAAACCAGACTCTGGATAACTCAAGGCACGTTTCTGTAATGGCTGTTTGTGGGTTAACCCAGGCTATGACGAGGGTTGACATTCTACCATCTGAAAGATCAATTGAGATATTGTTCTAGACTCGCCACAGTTTTAATAAAAATGGATTTTTTTTCAGAAAACAGTAGTGGGAGTATGGTAGAACTGGAAGTGATTCCAGAACCACAAACGATTACTGAAGATTTGATAGGAACCTAAAGATTCAATCTGGTTTGATATTCTATTGGCCACTCCGCAGATAAGGTGGGCAACTTCAGGCACCCGAGAGGTACTCCGTTAGCCTCAAGGACGGTGACAGGGAAGTTCTTGTTTACCCAGACTTGCCATTGCTGTTGTTCCAGGCTGCGAGACCCGGCAGGAGGATGAGTATAGCGTCGTTCTAAACTAGCTTTAGAAGTGTACGTGTATATGACTCTGCCAGAGGGTTGTCGTAGTCAGTGGGAGCAGCGGAAGCATTGGTGGACAGGTAGCTTATTTATATTTATAGACTAAAGCAGATATAGCGGAGATAGATCATCAATTTCTGATGTGACAGTCATAGGTTTGACTTCATCAGAATAGGGGATGGATCTGTTGAGAAGGTAGTAGGGTGTGATGTCATGGTATTTGGATGACATACACAGAGTAGGAAGTGATATTTCTATACTACGATCGGTTATACTTTGGTCGTCACACAGTGGTTTCTTCACATGGGACTTGGACATTATATCAGACATACTGGTTACTAGATCTATGGTTTTAGATCTAGATTTGGGTGGTTTCCCAATCAGGGTACTTAGACAGCATTCTAAGAGTATTTAGAATGGACGACTCCTGGCACGGTAGTGTACCTGCAGGTGATGGATTCACCCTCTCTAAAGGTGTCTTACAGACTAAAGTGGAGAGGGATGTGCATGATTGGCAGATCACTTGCTCAGCCAATTGAGTCAATCATGAGATGTCAAGTACCACACCAGATGTTGTTCTTGCACTAGATGCAATAAGTTGATGTTGATCCAATCCTGGAGAAAAAGTCGGAAGCAGTTTTAGAACATAAGTGGATGTTCTAGGGATATGATAACGACAGCCTCATTCTGGAGACAGTTATCATTCCAGGCTTCCAAGGTGACTTGGACGACAGGGAAGTTGTCAGAGTTATAGTTTTCCTTTTGACGAGGTGCAGTAGTTTGGACAGGTGGTCCAAGGAACTGATTAAGTTCAGTTGACGATACAGTATAAGAAGTTTGGATTTGGAGTTCATTTATGAGCTAGGTCCCATCAGACATCCAGACACATTCTAAGACAGGTATTGCTCATTTCGGGAGATGGCTTTCTCCGCGAACTTGAGATATAGAGAGATATAGAAAGAAACATCAAGGCGGATCCACTCACTGAGGCTATTCCTCGAACGCAATAGTTTCGCAAATGAGCTTTGTGAGACTGACAAGTAGAGGAGTTGGGTGTTCGGTATCACACGGGCTGTGAGTATGCGACATCGCAATAATTAGCCTTGAGTGCAAGTGGGAGATTGTTGGAGATAGTGCCCTCAGAGTCAATTATTGGATCACAGGCACGAGATTGCAATGATTGAGGGAGGACCTATCCCGGTAGGACAGTCTTACTCAAGATGATAGTATGCTATCTGGTTTATCTTTATCATCGTGTACTGCTTTAGGTGACCAGACAGGTCGCTATTACACGTTGATAGAGCCCCTAGAATTCTTGCTTGACTGCCAGCAGTATGAGGGCGATCATATACGTGGGAGTTGGTAGTCTATAAGCATATCCTTAAAAGGTCCCTAGTCGTGGGAGTTTCGAGACAGGGCATCGATACTCCAGAGTAGACTAGTGTATACAGTCAAGACCCCGACGAGGGGCGGTGTCCGTCTCACAAGCCACTGGTGTCAGTTGGTTCACCTAAGATGTATACAGGTGCTCATTAGGTTATGAGTACACCGGACAGGACTCGCCGGGAACATGCTAGTTGGTCTTATCCCTGACGTCAGATGGCAGTTCCCTGGTGACATGTGTACAGGTTAGTTCATCGACCTGAGGATCGTCATTTGTCTCGTGTGAGTTCCCACTGTACTTTGATTACTACCCTACCACGCTCAAAGGAGACGTTCAAACAGGTTTTAGTTGGGTACAGTCCCGAGCCACATGGAGGCAGTTAGCGGATCTTCGGGGGTTCGTCTCTCCCGATATTGAGGGTGAGGTCGCGCTGTGTCTAGGAGAGCCAGAACATGAAAAGTCCTTGGCCAAGGCAGGAGAATTACTGGTAGGTATTCCAGTAGTATCTCAGGGTGTTCTGGGCTGATCTCTGACACGACTTGTACCGCTTTTGGGGGTCTGACTTTTACCAACCCCTAGGCCCGCCATGCGATGCTCATAGACGAACGGACCGGACTGTACGGATATTGTCACTGACAGGCTCAGTAGGGTGTCAGGCTGAGTTCGCTCACAGACGTCCCTTTTGGTCAATACCTGATAGCCCGTTACGTATAGGCTAATACCTCTGATGTGCTATTGGTTAAATCCATAACCAAGGTGTTGACGAGTCTTTAGAGTCCCCCACAGACAGTTGCTCAAGTTTCGGGCGAAACGCTGTAGAGGCCGTATGGAGATATGGCAGGGTTCGATCAGATACATGTGGTATTGCACGGATCAGGATCGGACGGATAATACTAGCCGGCTTTGGTTTAAGCCGGATCCTAGTATAGTACAGTGTAGATTTTGTCTCATTGCATTTGTATTCGGTTGGAATACAGATGCAGGTGTGTATACACAGTATCGGGGTTTTCCTGTAATTTATTACGGGTCCAGTTTTCTGGAGTTGCCAGTTTGCTTTCCGTTTCGGCCATATTTCTTTGTATCTTTCATTGGCCGAAGATTGGTGGAGGAGGGCTTATTTGCATTTGTGCAAATAAGCATTTAGGAGGGTTGTCTTTGCATATTGATGTGTCATGATGGTTGCACCATCATTTGACTTGTTCACTCCATCATTGCTTGACTTCTATCTTCATGATTACTTGACTTTTGGAAATGATGAGGTTGATGGAGTGAGGTTCTCCTTTTGTGATCATTGATTATCATTGTAACCTTCTCTCTCTTTCTTGTATGATGGGGGTCTTATTCTTTTTCATTCATACACTCTCTCCTCTCATTTTTCTCACCATGCCATGGCCGGCCACATGAAGGGGAGGGCTGTCCCAATTTTTGGGAAGGAAAAATTGATCTTTTGGCTTGCTAAAAACCCCTTTGCTCATCTCCAAAAGTTGATATCTCATATCCTCCACCAAAGGCAACTTCAAGTAACCCCAAAATGAGATAGAGCACTACACGTATTCTACAGCAAACCTTGGACACGTCGACTCGCCAGCTTCGTGCCCGAGTTGCCTCGGTATAGAGGTGGGAGCCCGTAAAAGAAGCCGGCGACGTGGTGCCCTTCCGGCGACGTGGTGGAGACCGGAGATTCCGCGGGGAGATCGGGACGACGACTAGAAGACCGGAGGACACGGATCGCTCGGTATATCTCTCTTCCCATCTTGTAGTTAGCTAGTAGTTAGGTTAATGGCCCGATCCGGGTTTATAGTGCGCGGTGGTGCCGGTTTTTAAAAAGTTAAAATAAATCACCGCTTCCGCATTCCGGCGTCGGATTGACGGCCGGGGCGCCGCCGTGCACTTACAGATGTTGGGTATGAGATACTACAACAGCTGGCTTTAGTTCAAGTGGGAGATTATTAGTTATGTATATGCCATAGAGGCCATTGTTGTACATATGATGTATATTATAGTGGATGCTTGGATATATATAGAGAGGACTTTCTTGCTCGATATGATAGTATGCTATCTGGTTGCTTTTGTCTTAACATGTTGACTTGTATTGGGTTACTGTCTTACTCTCACATGTTGATAAAGCCCTTAGGATATGTACTTGACTACTAGGACTATGATGCAGATCATACTAGTGGGGCCAGGATGGTCCATAAGTACGTCCTATAACTGTTTCTAGTCGAGGGTGTATCGAGACAGGGAATCGATACTCTAGAGTAGACTAGCGTATACGCATCATGACCCATATGATGGGCGATGGATGATCCCACATCCATTGGTGTGTGGCATCAAAGATGGTATACGGGTGCTCAGTGAACGGACTCACCGAGAACTCCTTGTCGGTATTATACCTATCGTCAGATAGCAGTTCTCTGGTGACGCTGGTACAGGTTAGTCTGTAGACCCGAGATCGTCATAGAGACTTGTGTGATTCCCACTGTGCTTTGATTTCCACCTTACCACGTTCAAGAGAGCGTGCAAAATGGTGGCTTTTGGGTACAGTCCCGAATCACATGGAGGCAATGAGCGATAGGAGGGGTTTCGTCTCTCCCGGTATTGGGGGTAGATGTTGCGCTGTGTTCGATTGGCTATAACTGGAAGTCCCTGGCCAGGGCTGATATGGAGATCTACTGGTAAGTGCTATCAGCAGTTTCTCGACCTGTTATGAGCCTCACATCAACACGACTTATCGGTTACTGGGGTCTGACGTTTACCACCCCTAGACTAGATATGCGACATATCAGACGAAGAGACCAGACTGTATGGTAGTATTACTGATTGGATTTACATGAGTTAGAGCAGACTATCTTGTTGATCTTCTGATCACTCAATACCCGGGTGGCCGTTACGTTTAGCTGACTGCTTGCTGCTTGTTGGTGTTTGATGTGATCATTACCTACTGCCGGCGTATTGACGAGTCTTTAGAGTCCTACATAGAGGTTTGCAAGCTCAGGAAAAATAGAGTAGAAGCACATAAGTGTGATATGTACGGGATCGAGATTGATACGATTATGTGATACCGTATTCTATTCTCGCGATATGTGATATCGACCGGTTATATGTGATATAGCCGGGTTATCGGATCAAGTGTTGATTCTATGAAATAATATATAATATATATGTATATGTATGTATATATATATATATATTATATGCTCACTCAAATATTTATTATTCTCACTTATGATGCATTTAACATATATGTGATATATGTTTATTGTATTGTTTTTTTTGTTACATAAATATTATATATGTGATATATAACATTGTGACATGCTAGGTTATACATGCAACAAGGATGTATGAGAATTATACCATGCTACATATAATATTTGGGTTTAAATTCTTAAGTAATTCAAAAATGTGGAAATGAGTCATGGTGGAAGCTTCATGAAGCTTGTTGATAACCATTCACAAAGTCCACTCTTTTTGTTTTGCTTAAGATATTTTCTAACCCAACCATGACACATAGCCATGGTTAACTCTCTACAAGGGTTAGGTATTCACATATACTAACCGAGGGTTGCATTTATAACCTTATCTCATTCACTCATCTTCTTCTTCCTCATCTCATTTTTGATCTCTAGATTTTGAGATCAAGAAGAAAAATAGTGAGAAATTAAATACTAAAGTGAGCTAAATTCCTATTTCATCATCCTCTTCTATACTAGCCATATAGATTAGTGTGTTAGCTTCACTAATTCCGTATTAGTGAAGAGTGAGCTTGAGTCCGTGTTTCCCCGACGTAGATCATCACAGACTTTGAAAATTTCAAGCAATGATGCATCGTACATCTTGTGGAGCCTCTCAGGAGTTCGGGAGCTCATGGATCGCAGCGAAGGGACCACTACTCGGAGCTTTTGAAATGAAGGAACGAACAGCAAAGGTTGTAATTTCTATCACTTAGATGTAAAGTTGTTTACATGCAAGTTAACCCTAATTCTCTAGTTTCGATTACTTGGTTGGTTTGTTTAGCACCCCAAAATTTTAATATACCATGTTTGATACTTGCCAAAACCTTGCTAAGGTGCTAAGCTAACCCTACACCACTGTCTACGAAGCCCTCTGGCCGTGTCATGTACACGCTCTCTTCTAAATAACCATTTAGAAAAGCGGACTTGACGTCCAAATGCCAGATTTTGTTGTCATGATATGCAGCAATGTCAAGTAGGATCCTGATGGACTTAAGCACAGCGACATGAGAAATTTTTTCATCATAGTCGACACCTGGTCGTTGACGAAAACCTTTAGCCACAAGTCTAGCTTTGAAAGTCTCAACTTTTCCTTCTACACCAATTATCTTCTCAAGATCCACTTACTCCTGATGGGTTTTACCCCTTCAGGAGCAACTTCCAAAGTCCATACTTTGTTGGTGTATATGGATTCCATCTCAGATCGCATAGCATCCAGCCATTTCACATAGTCTCCACTTGTGACGGCTTGCTCGAAACTAGTTAGGTCATCATCTTCCATGATGCAATCCTCGCTCCCACCATCTATGAGAAAACCATAGTATCTCTCAGGTGGATGAGGAACCCTACTAGATCTGCGTAGTGGCTGAGGTTCATCGGGGACTATTGAATCCTCCAGTTCTGCTAAATCGTCAATTATAGTTTGTGTAGCTAGAACTTCTTCCAGTTCTACCTTATTGCCACTGATTTCTTTCACAAAAAAATTCCTTTTCTAAAAATGTGGCATGTCAAGAAACAAACATCTTTTGTTCCTCGGTGTGGTAGAAGGTATTCCCTCGCGAATGTTTGGGATATCCTACAAACTTGCATAAAACTAACCTTGCCTCGTGCTTGTCTGGATTTTGCTTTTAACATAGGCTGGACAAACTTATATCTTAACTCGTTTAAGGGATGGTCTCTTCCCATTCCATATCTCATATGGAGTGGTAGGCAACAGATTTGGTCGCAACTCTATTCAATGGGTATGCAACTATCTCAAGTGCATAACCCCAAAAAGAAATAGGCAACTCAGCAGTACTCATCATAGAGCGCCAATAGGGTGCGATTTCTCCGCTCCGATACACCATTGTGTTGTAGTGTATACGGAGGAGTAAGATGAGAGAGAATTCCATTCTCTTTTAAATAGTCTCTGAATTCCGTGCTCAAGTATTCTCCTCCCCGATCAGATCGCAGGACTTTAATACTTTTACCCGTCCGGTTCTCAACTTCGTACTTATATTTCTTGAATTTCTCAAAAGATTCAGATTTGTGTTTCAACAGGAACACATGTCCGTATCTTAAGAGATCATTGGTGAATATAATAAAGTACGAGGAACCATTCCTGGCATGTGTAGACATAGGACCGCATACATCACTATGTATCTGTCCCAAGAGTTCAGTAGCTCTTTCTCCGTGTCCAATAAACGGAGATTCGGTCATTTTACCTTTGAGACACGACTCACAAGTTTCATAAGATTTAAATTCGAACGGATTAAAATATCCATTTTTATGTAACTTCGCTAGTCTTGTCACATTGATATTGTTGGCTATAGTGCCCTCAAGTCAATTATTGGATCGCAGGCATGCGATTGCGATGATTGAGGGAGGACCTATACAGATAGAATAGTCTTACTCGAGATGATCGTATTGCTATCTGGTTTGTCTTTATCATCATGTACAGGCTTCAGGTGGCATTACAGATCACTATTACATGTTGATAGAGCCCATAGGATTCTTTCTTGACTACCAGCGGTATGATGACGATCATATACGTTGGAGCTGGGTAGTCTATAAGCACATCCTTAAAAGTCCCTAGTCGTGGGAGTTTCGAGACTGGGGATCGATACTCCAGAGTAGACAAGTGTATACTGATCGAGACCTCGACGAAGGGCGGTGGCTGGTCTCACAAACCATTGGTGTCAGTTTGTTCACCTAAGATGTATACAGGTGCTCATTGGGTTATGAGTACACCGGATGGACTCGTCGGGAACATGCTAGTTAGTATTATACCTATTGTTAGATAGCAGTTCCTAGGTGACATGTGTATAGGTTAGTCTATCGACCTGAAATCTTCATTTGTCTCGTATGAGTTCCCACCGTGCTTTGATTACTACCTTACCACCGATCATAAGAGTCGTGCAAACATGTTTTAGTTGGGTACAGTCTCAAGCCATATGGAGGCAGTGAGCGGATCGTCAGGGGATTCGTCTCTCCCGGTATTGGGGGTTGATGTCGCATTGTGCTCGGGTGGCCATCACCAGAAATCCTTTGTCACGACCCGAAATGGCACGTGACTAGCACTTGAATCATATGAAGTCTAAGACCCCATCTAATTCAAGTAATCCAAAATCCCAGAAATCTAAACCATTTAAAAAAGAAAGTGAAGGAAAACTTTAGTTTTAAAGCGAGTGGTTTAACAAAATAAGCCGAATTATGCATTTTTTAAAACCTTAAGTCTTTTCTGAAAATTTCGACAGAGTTTCCTTTGTAAAAACTGGCCCCAAACGGGTACAACACATGAAATATATATAAAGGCATCCCCAAGCGGGAGCTAGCTCTTCGCCAATTGGCGGTCATAACCACATAAGAAATATAATATACAACACCGAAAGGCGAGAATCAAAACTCAAAAGGAAACCAATATCATCAAGAAGACCATAATAATACATGCGCGACTCTAAGGTCGAAAGAATATACACGCTGGTCTTCTAAGTATATCAAATATACAAGTCTGGTTGATGGAGTTACTTGATACAAATGAAATAATAAATGTACAATGGTGGTCCCGATGCAAGTGAACCTGATTGATCTTTATTTTAAAGAAGTGTTTGTAGTAACCACAATCAGAACGATGTCGCGTGTAGCTAGACCGAGATGAGTACGGGTCGTCCTCAGGGAGACGTTGAACCTTTTTATTCTTACTTTAGGCGTGTTGAGAAAGAAAGGAGGAAGAATAAAGAATGGTTGTAGGTTCTTGATCTACGTTAAACACGGATGCAGGATATAGATCTAGATTAACTACGGATGTAGGTTTTATAGTAGAAGGGGGCTTGTAGGGTTTTAAGATTTAGTAGTCATGGATGATTAATAAAAGATTACTCTTTTTATCCGTGAATAGATTTAAAACTAGATCGACAGTGATGCATGTAGATTAGGGTTTCTGGAGGGAAAATGGTTCCCACTCTTAACCCCTATCTCGACATGGATCTCCGTTCATTTCTAGCCTTTACCAAAACAATTGTTAATCTAATCTCTAATCATGGTCGAGACTAGCAATGAATTGGTAGCGCGCCCAATTAGGATGTTAACTATTCTTTTGATAAAGTTTATAAACTTTATAAGACATAAAAAGAGTTTAAGGATCTTCATCATCCATTAACCTACCATAATCCCATGAACCCTAACAAGCGAAGAATTACTTGGGCATGTTGGGAGAAGAAGAGATGGAGAGAGAAATCATATTAAAACTACAAAGAGATAGAATAAGAAAACAACTACCTTTATTAATCAACAAAATTCATTTACACTTTGTTTCCTTAGAAAATGATTACAAAATGCTAGTTTGCTTCTCGATCTCTTCTAAGGAGGTAGATGAACCGTTGATGATCAGCCTGGATGCGTGAGCCTGTTGTGGACTTCGTGATCTATTCAGCTTAATGATTTTTTCAAGAGGCTCTCGGTCCTTATTTATAGTCCCAGAGCCAGAACCCTAGTCTTCTAATTTGATAACCAGTAGTTAAGATCCAAAAAGCAAAATCCCAACTCCCAACTCGTTCAATACGCGGTAGATCCGCGGCCAATAGGTGGGTTTGTGTTAGTTATATGTATGCCCTAGAGGCCATTACTGTACATTGGATGTATATTGTAGTGGATGCTGGGACATATATAGAGAGGACTTTCTTGCTCGACATGATAGTATGCTATCTGGTTGCTCTTTACCTTAACGTGTACACAGATTGTCTCTCTATTACATGTTGGTAAAGCCCTTAGGATGTGTACTTGACTACCTGGACTGTGATGCGGATCATACTAGTGGGGACATGGTAGTCCATAAGTACATCCTTCAAAGTCCCTAGTCGTGGGTGTATCGAGACGGGGCATCGATATACCAGAGTAGACTAGCGTGTAGCTTCTTGACCCATACAGATGGGCGATGGATGATCCCATATCCATTGGTGTTTGACATCGGAGATGATATACGGGTGCTCAGTAGAGACTGGGTACACTGGACGGACTCGCCGAGAACTCCCAGATGGTATTATACCTCACGTCAGATGGCAGTTCTCTGGTGACACTGGTACAGAGTAGTCTGTTGACCCGAGATCGTCATAGAGTCTTGTGTGGTTCCCACTGTGCTTTGATTTCCATCTTACCACGTCCAAGAGGGCGTGCAAAACGGTGGTTTTTGGGTACAGTCCCGAGTCACATGGAGGCAATGAGCGATAGGAGGGGATTCGTCTCTCCCGGTATAGGGGGTTGATGTTGCGCTGTGTTCGATTGGCTATAACAGGAAGTCCCTGGCCAGGGATGATCAGAGAATTGCTGGTAAGTGTTACCGGTAGTTTCTCGACCCGTTATGAGCCTCATATCGACACGACTTATCGAGCTATTGGGGTCTGACGTTTACCACCCCTAGGCGAGATATGCTACATATCAGACGATCAGACCGGACTGTACGGTAGTGTTACTGGTTGGATTCACAGGAGTATGAGCGGGCTTGCTCGTCGATCTTCTGATCACTCAATACCCGGGTGGCCGTTACGTTTAGCAGACCGCTTGCGGCTTGTGGGTGTTTGATATGATCATCATCTGCTGCCGGCGTATTGACGAGTCTTTAGAGTCCTACACAGAGGTTTCCTGGCTCAAGCGAAACGAAATAGGAGCGCATATGAGATATGTGCGGGACCGAGAATAATGCGTGTATGTGATACCGTATTTCATTCTCGCGATGAATGTATCGAATGGTTGTATGCGATATAACCTAGTTATCGATTCAAGCGATGATTCGATAAGCCGATATATTGTATACTAGTCGGTTGTGTGCGACATGACCGGATCATTGAATCAAGTGTTGATTTAATGATTTAATGCATATTTATATATTTGATATATTACTTTGCATCAACTAGTATCGGTTTACTTAAGATGGATTTTCTCACTTGGTTTGTGCACATTGTATATGTGATATACTTTTGTACACTTGATTGTATCATGTTTGATGATACATGTATACTTGGTTAAGTGTAAAGAATTAAACCATGGTTAAACATATAATTAGGGTTTTATTTTTCCATTATTTATTTGTTTATACATTTTGGAAAATAAAAGGAAAAGAGAAAAGAATGGTGGCTTTATTTGTTGTTTAGTTGAAGCTTCATGAAGCTTTGACTTTGTCCACCATTCTTATCTCATCCTTAACCCTAACTATTCCTTTAACCTTGGTCAATTCTCTACACATAACCATAGTTAGAATTATGATAAGTTTTGGTTTTTCTATTCTTTTTAATTAACTTATCATATTTCTTTCTTCTTCTTCTTCATCTTCTTCACATGAAGAAAGTTCACTTCATCAATGGTGATTGATGAAAACAAGTGAGAAATCCAATTCTAAAGTCTACCCACTTCCTATTTCTTCATCCTCTACCTCTTGCCAAGTAGTAGAGTGTGTTCTCTTCACAAGTTTTTGGACTTGGTGAAGTCGAAGCTTGATTTAGCGATGCCTCGACGTAGATCATCTTCGGCACGTCGTCGATGACCTAGCCCGCTTCTTCTCCGATGAAGCCGACGCAAGAGCCCGGATTTCGGATTTGTACAGCGGAGATGACTTCTTCATGGAGCTATGGAGGTGGAAAAACGGATCTACAAAGGTTGTATGTCCGTATCCCTTAGTTAAGTGTTAACTAGATTATATTTTCGCCTAGTTTTCTAGCAAACGATCCGTAGTCGGGTTTCTCGGCACCTAGAATTTTTGAAATTGGCATGGTTGATGCCTTGTGAGACCTCATTAGGATGCCTAGGAACCCTACAGTTTGGCCGCAGATCCGCGGCCTTATAGAGAGATCACTTGATTTGTTTTTCTGGAGCTTTATTTTTATGACACGTGGTGATCTTTTTAATCTCTGGAAACTGAAAATCTTTTCTACGTCACTGCCAAACTTGATTTCTTTAGTTTACTTTCTTAATTAGGCCGGTTTGTTCTAACAACTTTGATTTCCTTGATTTCAGCCCTGAAAATTCTGCACAGCAAACTCAACAAATAATATTAGTAGAGTTTGTTTTATTGAGATATTAATTTAACCGTTAAGAGTTGGTCAAAGGTATTTAATAAGGTAAGCATATTTAAATGGGCCAAAAGTTACAAGGATATTATATGCTTATTTTTTCCTACCAAATGTTAATTATAATATATAAATACATGAAAATAGTATTTTTATAGATAAACCCTCATATGTATCATATATTATAATAAACACCTTTTTATTATATAGAAATATTAGAAAAATTTTATTTTTGATCGTCCCGAGCAAACTAGTTTATTCAAGAGAAAGAGAAAAAAGAAAGGAGAAAGCTAAGCGCACTTTCGTAGGCAACACGATTGCAGTGAGCACGTGCAACAAGCCGTTAAATCTCTAGGTGTCCCTAGTAGGAGGAGTGTTGTCTCTTGAGGGTTTTCAGTGGATTACACCCAAAAAATCCAATAATAAAAGAAAGATGGTGAAAGTTACATATAAAGAAAAGAACTATAGAAGAAAGACTTTGAACATTTAGAGTTTCCAACTACACTAGTTTTTCAGTTGTCATGAGCCCTTATCTTAATAGTCATGAAAAGATGTTAGAAATCACATCATCCCTCAATGAAACATCGTTTTTATTATTCATTCCTACCTTTCTTCCAAATATCGATCATATAACCCTACGTGTGTGTAAAGAACATCCCTACACTCGAAGAATTCAATTCAAGCAATCATACTCTTGTCCATCTACCTTAGTACTTTTTTAATCGATATTTATATGGAATATGCTCACATATTTTTTCATGCGACCATTAATACTTCTTGAGGTACTAACCGACCGATTACTCACGTGTTTGCTAATTAGGTGCTTTTTCTCGTCTTGCAACACCTAAGGCTTAGCAGTGGCTCCCAAACCAGTTGGTCTAAGGCACTAGGTGATAAAGCACCATCGCTATATTTTTTTATTGCTGCCTTGGTGATAACAAAACCAGTGTTCATTTTTCTTCACCATTTTATATTTTATTCATTTATAATTTCCTTCATACTTTGGCTTTTAGACAAGAGCATTTCAAGGTTTCCTCTACTATCCCGAGCTTCAAGACGTGTGTAAGTGCGTCTAGTAGGGTATCAACATTCAAATGTTTGGTTTCCAGAATAGGAACTATTTTTCAGACTTATTTTTATTCTCAGATTAGTGACTTCTTTCATCTTATTAACCCTTGGGACAACAGCTCATAACTACTTATTACTAGTTTCATTTAAGAAAACATTTAACTTTCTTGTTTTTCTTAAACTATTCCTTTCTTTTAGATATAATTTTTTACTTTCTACTCTTTTGTTATAAAAAAAATTTTGAATGTCCAATGTCAAAGATAATTCAGTGAATACAAACATCCCCCTAAACTTGTTTTCAACAGTGTCCTCACTGATGTTTTCTTTTGAGAGCATGGACCTGTATACTTGGGGAGAGACAAAAAGGGGTAAAATAATAGTTAAATGAAAACTACCCCCAATTCTTTGGCACGCAATATTCAGTTAAGTCTATTTTCACTCACCTCCATTCTTAAAATGAGAAAATGTTAGCAAAACATGGAGGTGAGGCGGAGGAAATTCTGCTCTGATAAAGTGGCTCCTGTAAAAACAGGAGCTCCGCCGCTTGGTCAGCAGAGAAATACAGTTTTAATCTATGCCCATTTATTTTAAAAATTGAACCATTTTTCAAATTTTCAACTTCTACTGCCCCGTGCGGGTGTACATACCGCACCACAAAAGGTCTTTTCCAACGAGATTTAAGCTTACCCGGATGAAGATGGAGACGGGAATCGTAAAGAAGGACTTGTTGCCCTGATGTGAAAGTTTTTCTAAAAAGTTTTTTATCGTGGAACACTTTAGTCCGGTTCTTTACTATCACCGCATTATCGTAAGCTTCATCGCGGAGTTCGCTTAGCTCATTCAATTGCAGCTTCCGATAGCTGCTCGCTTGATCAAAATCGAAGTTAAGCTCTTTAATATCCCACATTGCTTTATGTTCGATCTCGACAGGAAGGTGGCATGCCTTCCCAAACACAAGGCGGTATGGAGACATACCAAGATCGGTCTTATAAGCGGTGCGAAATGCCTAAAGAGCATCCGTCAATTTGGTTGACCAATCTTTACGGTTTTTAGAAACCGTCTTCTCCAAAATTTGTTTGATTTGCCTATTTGATATCTCAACCTGCCCGCTTGTTTGGGGATGATAGGGCGTAGAAAGTTTGTGAGTGATTGAATATTTCCTCATCAAAGCCTCGAAAGACCGATTACAGATATGTGTCCCGTTGTCGCTAATTATAGCGCGAGGGTGTCCGAATCGCGAAAAGATATTTTCTTTGAGAAACTTAATGACAACTTTGTTGTCATTAGTGCGACACGGTATTGCTTCCTGTAAGTCTACGGTAGCGCCCCGGCCGTCTGTCCGAGGCCAAAATGTGGAAACGAAAACTTTTTCAAAACTTGAAACCGGCGCTATCGTATACTTTAAATCCCGGATCGAACCATTAACCTATAACTAGCAACTAGAGAATGGTTAGAAAAGCTATACCGATCGATCCATGTCCTTCGGTCTTTAGCCACCATCCCTAGCTCCTCACGGCATCTCCGATCTCCGGTCTTCTCATCGGAAAGGGCACCACATCTTCTAGTCTTTTTACGGGCTCCCGCTTCGTCCGAAGCAACTCGGACACGAAATTCGCTAGCCGACGTATCCAAGGTGAAGTAGAGAATGTGTGTGACAACTTTGTCTCTTGGATCCATTGTATGGATGGAGGTTGAAGATGAAGCCATCAATGGAAATGGTGAGCTAGAGGAAGAAGAAGAAGAAGAAGAAGAAGAGGCATTCTTTTTCTTTTGTGTTGTATATTGAAAATGAGAGAGTGAGAGCAAGAATAATGAAAGAGCCAACCCTTACCATCGCTGCCCTTCTCTCTCTTCCTCTCGTTTCAACCCACAAATCAATCACATAATGTGACAAATGCACAAAGAAAGAGACCATGAGTCACTACTTGTGCATGTGTCACAATTAATGCTCCTGATCATGATTTCTAGCTCATTATTTCCATTTGTAAACATTAACCCAAAATGTTTACAACAACAAAAAGATACGGCAACATCTAAAGTAAACTCGTGACGGATCACAAGGATACCCCTCACCTGTATATACATACCTACATCCGCATTCCGACTGAATGCGGATGCGATGAGACTAAAGTAATCCAACAAATCTAATACTAGGATCCGGCTTAAACCAGAGCCCACTAGTATGATCCGTCCGATCATGATCCGTGCACTACTGCACGTATATGATCGAACCCTGCCATATATCAAACAGCCTCTACAACGTTTCGCCCGAAACTTGAGAAACTTTTTGTGGGGGACTCTAAAGACTCGTCAATACTTTGGCTGTGGATTTAACCACTAGCACGTCAGTGGTACTAGCCGTACGTAACGAGCTACATGCTATAGACCAAAAGGTAGGTCGATGAGCGAACTCATCCTGACACCCTACTGAGCCTGTTAGTGACAATATCCGTACAGTCCGGTCCGTTCTTCTATAAGCGTCGCATGTCGGGCCTAGGGGTTGGTAAAAGTCAGACTCCCAAAAGCGGTACAAGTCGTGTCGGAGTGTAGCCCAGAACACCCAGAGATACTACTGGAATACCTACCAGTAAATCTCCTGCCTTGGCCAAGGACTTCGTGTAATGGCTCTCCTAGACACAGTGCGATCTCACCCCTAATACCGGGAGAGAAGAAACCCCTACCAATCTGCTCACTGCCTCCATGTGGCTCAGGACTGTACCCAACTAAAACCTGTTTGCAAGACTCCTTTGAGCCGTGGTAGGGTAGTAATCAAAGCACAGCGGGAACTCACACAAGACAAATGACGATCTCAGGTCGATGAACTAACCTGTACACATGTCACCAGGGAACTGCTATCTGACGTCAGGTATAATACCAACTAGCATGTTCCCGACGAGTCCTGTCCGGTGTACTCATAACCCAACGAGCACCTGTATACATCTTAGGTGAACCAACTGACACCAATGGCTTGTGAGACCGGCCATCGCCCCTCGTCGGGGTCTCGACTGTATACACCAGTCTACTAATGGAGTATCGATGCCCAGTCTCGAAACTCCCATGACCAGGGACCACTTTAAGGATGTGCTTATAAACCCCAGCTCCTACGTATATGATCGCCATCATACTGCTGGCCGTCAAGTAAGAATCCTATGTGCTCTATCAACGTGCAATAGTGACCTGTAATGTCACCTAAAACATGTACACGATGATAAAGATAAATCAGATAGCATACCATCATTTCGAGTAAGACTGTCCTACCGGCATAGGTCCTCCTTCAATCATTGCAATCTCGTGCCTGTGATCCAATAATTGACTCTGAGGGCACTATATCCAACAATCTCCCACTTGCACTCAAGGCTAATTATTGCGATGTCGCATACTCACAGCCCGTGTGATACCGAACACCCAACTCTTCTACTGATCAGTCTCATAAAGCCCATTTGCGAAACTATTGCGTTCGAGGAATAGCCTCAGTGAGTGGATCCGCCCTAATGTTTCTTTCTATGTCTTTCTTTATCTCAAGTTCACGGGGAAAGCCATCTCCCGAAATGAGCAATACCTGTCTTAGAATATGTCTGGATATCTGATGGGACCTAGTTCATAAATGAACTCCAAATCCAAATTTCTTAGACTGTATCGTCAACAGAACTTAATCAGTATCCTGCGCCATGCCTCCCTCAGTATCCGCTTGGACCATCTGTCCAAACTACTGCCCCTCGTCAGAGGGAAAACTATAACTCTGACAGTCACTCTGTCATCCAGGTCACCTTGGAAGCCTGGAATGATAACCGTCTCCTAAAAGAGGCTGTTGTTATCATATCCCTAGAACATCCACTTATGTTCTAAAACTGCTTCCGAACATTTCTCTAGGATAGGATTAATATCAACTTATTGCATCTAGTGCAAAAAACAACGTCTGGTGTGGTACTTGACATCTCATGATTGACCCAATTGCCGAAGCAAGTGATGTGCCAATCATGCGCATCCCTATCCCCTTTAGTCTGTAAGACACCTTTAGAATGGACTCCATCACCTGCAGGTACACTACCGTGCCAGGAGTCGTCCATTCTAAAACACCTTTAGAATGCTGTCTAAGTACCTAAATTAGGAAACTACCTAAATCTAGATCTAAAACCATAGATCTAGTAACCGGAATGTCTGATATAATATCCAAGCTTTATGTGGAGAAAACACTATGTAACAACCAAAGTATAACCGATCGTAGTATAGGAATTAGACTTCCTACTCTGTGTATGTCATCCAAATACCAGGACATCACACCCTACTACTTTCTTAACAAATCCATCCCCTATTCTGATGAAGTCAAACCTATGACCGTCACATCAGAAATAGATGATCTATTTCCGTTATATCTGCTTTAGTCCATAAATAGACATAAGCTACTTGTCCACCATGCTTCCGCTGCTCCCACTGACTATGACAACCCTCTGGCAGAGTCATATACACGTACACTTCTAAAGCTAGTTTAGAACGACGCTATACTCATCCTCCTGCCGGGTCTCACAGTCTGGAACAACAGCAATGGCAAGTCTGGGTAAACAAGAACCTCCTTGTCGACGTCTTTGAGCATACCGAAGTACCTCTCGAGTGCCCGAGGTTACCCACCATATCTGTGGAGTGGCTAATGGAATGTCAAACCAGATTGAATCTTTAGGTTCTTATCAAATTTTCAGTAATCGTTTGCGGTTCTGGAATCACTTCTAGTTCTACCATACTCCCACTACTGTTTTCTGAAAAAGAATCCATTTTACTAAAACTGTGGCTAGTCAAGAACGGTATCACTATTGATCTTCCAGATGGTAGAAAGTCAACCCTCGTCATAGCCCGGGTCAACCCACAAACTGCCATTACAGAAACGCGCCTTGAGTTATCCAGAGTCTGGTTTTAAGCATAAGCCGGACAACTCCCCATATCTTAACATTGTCAAGATATGAACTATTCTATATCCAATATAGAAATAGAGGCACTGATTTAATTGGAACCAGATTCAAATCATGCAGCTGTCTCCAGTGCATGTCAACTAAATGGAGAGAGGCCGATCAGCATTACTCAACTTAGGAGTGCATCCAATTATGAGTAACCTGAAAGAGAAGCAAGTTCTCATAATCATTACTATCAACTGAATACCATACACAAGTATCTACATCTTCGATCACCTTGAAGAATCCTGATACTTGCACCACCTGGTTCTTTACTTTATTCTTATACTTATAACTTTTCAAAACTTAGACCTTGCATTTCTACGAAACACATGTCTAAGAACTAGAAAAGTCACAAGTAACAGAATATAGTATGAGTACCAACCCCTCTGTCCTCATGGACACTGGACAACATACAATACTCTGTATAAGTCCCCTGAGTCTAATAACTCATTCCCTGTGTCATAGATTGAAAACTGTACTTATGGATAAGAAGAACTACACCGTTGTTTAATGCTCCTTACCTAACCATCCACCAATATAGGTAAATGTCATAGACATAATTTCAAAAAGTTATATCTCACTTTATAAAAAATAAACGTACAGATATATCAATTTGAAATTGGTGCATAACAACGGATATTCAAAACCAAAAATTTGCCGTCCGGCAAACAACCCAGGCGATTTCCTCAAATATCACCAATTACAACGAATCCCGATATAATAAGGATGATCACCCAATTCCCAATAACTTACTCCCACTCATCATCTGTAAACCATACAGATGTGAGAATCAAACCTGGTAAATACATACCCTGGAGCAAGGGCTAATTGGGAAATCAGTTTTCTTTTAACAATACACGGTGAAACTGAAACATAACAAATGTTTCGAAGGGGTATCCGGGTATTCCTAGTAATGCCTCTTCCATTATCAGATTCACAACTGTAACCGTATATTTCTTTGCCATCTCTCCAAATCCCTCCATATGTCTTTAGTCATTACCTTCTGTACACCCTTTTTAGGCCAAATGGTTTTCTTCCTTCCTTACCGTTCGGCACCAGCCTATGGTTTGGAAGAAGACTATCCAATAAGCATAATGGGTATGCTTTCCTAATCCTAGGAGCACTCGTAACCTGAGAGAAGGTGAAGATAAAATACAACTGAATAAAATCTTATTCCTATTTCTCCTGAACCAGAATCATCCCCGAACTGGAACAAGTTCCTTCGAGTTCGTATATAACCATACGATGGATTATCGAAATAACCGTGGATCTTCGTAGTGATACGGGGTGTCCTGGAGAAATACAAAGGTGAAGTAGGAGTGGCGAAGAAATACTTGGTTTGGTTATGAATAGCAGTCGCAATTTACTTTGCCCTTTTACTAATCCCTTTATTTGTCTTTACTTAATACCTTCTGTACACCTTTTAGACTAAATGGTTTTCTTCATGCCCTACCTTTCGGCACCTGCCTATGGTTTGGATGAAGACTATCCAATTATCGTAATAGGTGTATCGTCCTAATCTAAGGAACACTCGCAACCTGAGAGAAGGTAAAAGGAAAAGACAACTGAATAGTCCTATTCATTTTCTCCAGAACCGGAAACTATTCTCGAATCTGGAACAAGTTCCTTCGAGTTCGTATATAACTATACGATGGTTTTATCCAATGGAAGTGGACGTTCGTAGTAATACGGGGTGTTCTGGAGTAAAGGGTAAAAGTAGGAGTGGCAATGAGGTATGCAACTCTGACAATCCAAAAGCCAGTGTTTTAAGAAAGTTCGGTTAACTTGGTTACTGAGTTATAGTGTAGGGTCGGGCCATGGTCGCTGCCAAAGAGAGAGAGAAAAGAAACACTCAGCGTGCACTCTAACCTTGATCAGAATGGTTATCAATTTATCTAATCAGGAAACTTCCCACTGTATCGTCAAATTCTCCTCCAAACCTGAAAGAAGAATTAGCCGGGATCACCCGAGGATTAAACCAACTCATCAGTAGGAATCGGGATCCAACTATCATCGCATGATAACGTGATGGAATCCACTCACGTTATCACACTCCAGAAGGTATGTGCATATCTGGCAAGTTTCAGTTTCTTTAGAAACTCCCGATGTGATTTTTACCCTATGCTCTTATGACCTTGACTTTGGCCAACAAATCATAAGTCACATGTCAAGTTCTACCCGTCATTATCTAGGTTAATTTGAACCCACCCGTACCTACCCTTGACTTTGGCTAACAAAGCAGTATGACTGTCCCAAACCAACGCATCTATCTATGCAACAGAAAAGTAACAAATAGCTACCAAACACTATGCCTTGACTTTGGCCAACAAACATAGCATGAATACTAAGTGCTACCCGTCTGAAATGACGGAGGGCTACGAATGGTTTTTGGCGAAAAACCTTTAACGTAATGAACTTGATATCGTTGAAGGAACCGGATAGCTTTTTTATGAAAATATAGTGGCGAAAACCTTTGCCAAAGAGGTCACTCCCGGTGAAGGGATCTCGGCTCTTTCCCCGTAGAATGAGGTGCAGGATATTCCAACTGAATACCACGATGCAAAGCAAAAAGTAATCGACTATAGTGAAGTTATTACCCTGACGCAAATTTCTGTCCAAGGGGTCACTCCCGGTGAAGGGATCTCGGCCCTTGCCTCGTCGACTGAGGTGCTGGATATTCATAACCGAATATCACTGTGCAAAACAAAAGAGAACGTCCTTGTAATAATAGCTTTTTGAAAAATGTTCCAACAAAATCAGAATAGGTTTGTTTAGCTTGCATTGATCCGAATCAATGCAGTCCCATCAGTTGATCACACCACAAAGGAACGAAAATATGATGTACGTATATGCCATCCGCATTCGCCACTGGGTCCCGTCATCACCCGTTAGGTTACTTAACTAACGACAGAGCGGGGACTGGACTAGCGCGGGTGTAAAACATATACAACATCTACTAATATATATATCAATATATAATATTCGCTCATGGCGTGATAAAATGAAACATCACAGAAATGTAATAAGCATCACAGAACAATACAGATAATCTGGGATTCCCGGATTTCATAAAGCCGCTACTGAAACCCGACATTCCCCTGGTCATGTGGATAGCCTGTGCTATGAAATCCTAGACTCCTACGAGCGCGGCAAGTTACCCGCCAAAACCTGAAGCGAGGAAGCCCCCTTCAATAAAGTGAACGGACCACCCAGCACTTCACGGAATCCGGTAACTTGAGCACCCCTCCTTGGGTCAACCTGTACCCCCTATGAGTGCGGCGAATAGCCCGCCAATTCTAGAGTGAAGCCCCTTTCGTCTCAAAGCCATGAGATGCGGGCTCGTTTCCCTCTAGAACCCGGTTATCCGTGCACCCCACCGCGGGGTAATCCTAGTACAGAAAGTAAAATATATACAACGGGAACATCGACCTCAGCCCGGTCGTGCCCCAAAAGAATAATATATAAACAGGCAGTGACAGTAGTCCACATGTCGGACGCTCGCCCCGCAATATCAAATGTACAAATACAACCAAACTGTACTACCATTGCATCTAGGCTATCCACCACGACAAATGCGCAACATCACAGCACAACACAGAACATCAACGTGAATGTCACGTTCGCAAATCTGTCTAAAAGAACTATAGCAATTAGACAAGATTTACCGCTCGAATGACATTCACGGTCGCAGATATAAAGTAAGCACTGTGAACTAACATATTTAAAATTTTCGATCGACAAAATTTCCCGAAGTGGGCCCCAAGCACAAATCCAGCACTCAAAATAATCCGGGCCAAAAATAAAAATTCCAGAAACCCCAATTCCAAGTCAGAGACCACTGTAGAAAATTTGGTGGAGTTATGCTACAGTACTGTGGTGGAACCGCGGCCAAAAGGTGGGTACAGCCACGTTTCCGCGGCGCTACAGTGATATCTCCTTATAAAATTTCTGCAGTGTTCTTAGAAAAGCCTGCCTGATTTTCTGACATACTCAAAATAATTTTTTGACCAAAAAATAGATTCGACAGAAACTGCATAAATTGGAATCGCGGTTTTGGAAATTTCGTTCGATTGATATTTTAAATACGTTAGAACAAGCTAGTAAAGGTTAATGGCGTGGCTTTGATACCATGTAAGTCTACGGTAGTGCCCCAGCCGTCTGTCCGAGGCCAAAATGCGGAAACGAAAACTTTTTCAAAACTTGAAACCGGTGCTATCGTATACTTTAAATCCCAGATCGAACCATTAACCTATAACTAGCAACTAGAGAAAGGTTAGAAAAGATATACCGATCGATCCATGTCCTTCGGTCTTTAGCCACCATCCCTAGCTCCTCGCGGCATCTCCGATCTTCGGTCTTCTCGTCGGAAAGGGCACCACATCTTCGAGTCTTTTTACGGGCTCCCGCTTCGTCCGAAGCAACTCGGACATGAAGTTCGCTAGCCGACGTGTCCAAGATGAAGTAGAGAATGTGTGTGACAACTTTGTCTCTTGCATCCATTGTATGGATGGAGCTTGAAGATGAAGCCATCAATGGAAATAGTGAGCTAGAGGAAGAAGAAGAAGAGGCATTCTTTTTCTTTTTTGTTGTATATTGAAAATGAGAGAGTGAGAGCAAGAATAATGCAAGAGCCAACCCTTACCATCGCTGCCCTTCTCTCTCTTCCTCTCATTTCAACCCACAAATCAATCACATAATGTGACACATGCACAAAGAAAGAGACCATGAGTCACCACTTGTGCATGTGTCATAATTAATGCTCCTAATCATGATTTCTAGCTCATTATTTCCATTTGTAAACATTAACCCAGAATGTTTACAACAACAAAAAGATACGGCAACATCTAAAGTAAACTCATAACGGATCACATGGATACCCCTCACCTGTATATACATACCTGCATCCGCATTCTGACTGAATGCGAATGCGATGGGACTAAAGTAATCTAATAAATATAATACTAGAATCCGGCTTAAACCAAAGCCCACTAGTATGATCCGTCCGATTATGATCCGTGCACTACTGCACGTATTTGATCGAACCCTGCCATATATCATACGGCCTCTACAACGTTTCGCCCGAAACTTGAGAAACTTTCTGTGGGGGACTCTAAAGACTCGTCAATACTTTGGCTGTGGATTTAACCACTAGCACGTCAGTGGTACTAGCCGTACATAACGGGCTACCAGGTATTGACCAAAAGGAAGGTCGATGAGCGAACTCATCCTAACACCCTACTGAGCCTGTCAGTGAAAATATTCGTAGTCCGGTCCGTTCGTCTATGAGCATCGCATGTCGGGCCTAGGGGGTTGGTAAAAGTCAGACCCCTAAAAACGGTATAAGTCGTGTCGGAGTGTAGCCCAGAACACCCTGAGATACTACTGGAATACCTACCAGTAAATCTCCTGCCTTGGCTAAGGACTTCGTGTAATGTCTCTCCTAGACACAGTGCGATCTCACCCCAATATCGGGAGAGACGAAACCCCTGCCGATCCGCTCACTGCCTCCATGTGGCTCGGGACTGTACCCAACTAAAACCTATTTGCATGACTCCTTTAAGCCGTGGTAGGGTAGTAATCAAAGCACAGTGGGAACTCACACGAGATAAATGACGATCTCAGGTCGATGAACTAACCTGTACACATGTCACCTGGGAACTGCTATCTGACGTCAGGTATAATACCAACTAGTATATTCCCGGCGAGTCCTGTCCGGTGTACTCATAACCTAATGAGCACCTGTATACATCTTAGGTGAACCAACTGACACCAATGGCTTGTGAGGCCGGCCACCGCCCCTCATCAGGGTCTCGACTGTATACACTAGTCTACTAATGGAGTATCGATGCCCAGTCTCGAAACTCCCACGACTAGGGACCTTTTAAGGATGTGCTTATAGACCCCAGCTCCCACGTATATGATCGCTATCATACTGCTGGCCGTCAAGCAAGAATCCTATGGGCTCTATCAACATGCAAAGTGACCTGTAATGTCACCTAAAGCATGTACACGATGATAAAGATAAACCAGATAGCATACCATCATTTCGAGTAAGACTGTCCTACCGGCATAGGTCCTCCCTCAATCATTGCAATCACGTGCTTGTGATCCAATAATTGACTCTGAGGGCTGTTCAAACCATAATATTGTATTATTATATTCCCCATTCTTATTTTTTTATAAATAAACAGGTGCTTTTGATGCATGTCTGCTACATATTACAGGTTACAGGTTCTTGGAGCAAAAACAGTGAAAAGGACAAAAGACGACACAAAAAAGGGACTTTGACCAACAAATAGAAGGATCTTGATCAAGCCTACACAAAAGATCAGTACAAGACAACGCAAGGTCCAAGATTACAAAGCAAACGGTTAAAAGTCCACTGCAATTGTTCACTGGAGATCTGGAAGAAATAGAGAAGCCAAATTGAATAAAGATCCAAAGAAATAAAAAGCCCAAGAAGCCCAGAATCAGTTCCAAAATTTCCAGACATAAAATTTTACCAAAGCTTGGAGTCTACTTTGACTAGGTCTTCCTATGGATATTTTGGTAAATGTAGACATGCGAATCAATTGTAACCTAGGGTTTCCTATCCTCAATAAATAGGAACTCTAAATCGTTGTATTCTTTTCATGCCTCCCTGTGCCTCTTTTTATCAATAAAATTTAGATTTCTTTTGGAGAGCATCGATGCCTCTTTTTATTTCAGAAATTCAGATCTGACAAGTCTTGTGTTGATGTTTGGAGAGAGCCATCTGTAAAGTAAGTAATTAATTTCAATTCTTGCCCTAGGTAATTTTTCATTCTCTGCCCTAGATTAAATTTAATTCCTTGCCCTAGTTAAATAGTTAGATCTTTAATTCAATTGCCCTAGATTAATTTAGTTTTTAGATTTAATTAATCAATTTACACCGTTCGGAATTAACTCGTAAGAGCGATTAGGAAATTCACAACATTCCTGTGGACCGACCCGTACTCACCGGCTAGCTACAAGCGACGCCGTTCTTGATTGCGGTTATAGATAGTTTTTGAGATCAATCAAATGGCGCCGTTGCCGTGGATGGCGTGTCATTTTCTTTTTTCAATTTCGGGTTAATATAAAATTAAAAAATCATAAAAACTGAAAAATCAAAAAATATAAAAATTTATCATCTTTGTATTTTGTGAAGGGTATTTTTTGTTTGAATTTCGCAGGATCTACAATCGAGACGGATCTGGAAAAATCCAGAGTTCGAAACAGAAAAAGATATATCAGAACAGAAAGAGGTTGGAAAATCAGAACATCACAATTTTTTTGGAGACTCGAAGCCTCCGTACCGCCTCCATTCCGCCGCGCAAGCGCGCTCCCGCCGCTGAACCGCCGCGTCATGCTGACGTCATCGCGCGAAATTTTCACTGTTTGTTTCCTTTTTCCCCCCTCTGCAACCTAAAATATATCTTTTGTCAAATCTCCTGCAGAATTCTTTGCGCTAAAAATCTTCTCCCTTCCAATAATTGATTTTGAACATGATTCTTTGCGCCGCGCAAAAAATAAAAATGATTAATTGCAAGTGAATTTACTGTTTTGCATATTTTTAATCTGACTTTAAGAGGCTATTGATCAAACTCAGATTGGTTGGGGATTTCATTATCCTTCCCAGTACCCTAGAAATCACATAAAGCATTTGCATTGACCAAATCTTAATTAAGAAGTACTAGACTCAGCCCTAAGGACTTCGAGCTCAATAGGACAGAGGACTAGTTATAGGCATCAGCCATTAATCCTAACCTGACTTTGCGGTGTCTAGGCAAGTGTGTCAAGGCAAGTGGTTACTTAATTAGGACCGCTTCTTGTAGCGGGGAGCCTCCCACTTACCTGGCCGCAATTGGCGGTGAAGAGGCCGTTTGAGGTCCTATTTCTAGCCCTTTGGAACAGTTAGGAGTTGTCTAGCTGACCTAGGTGACCCTAGATCTAGGTCTGATTGTGCATTTCTGGTTGATTACATTTGTGTCTAAGCCCTTTATCGAATTTTTTTTCTTCTGCAAACAGTTTCAAATAAAGAGAAAAAGAAAAAAAAAAGAAAATTTTTATAAAAAACTTGCAAAAATTTTGTCGCTAAGAAATCCTTGCACCTCGCTACCACCCACCTTCTTTCTCTTCTCTTTCTAACATGGGTACCCCACATCCTAAATCAATTTCCGAACTTTAGTATCCTGAATTTAACTTTGCCTCGTACGTCAATTGTTTCAGTCGATTTAAGGAAGATCCCTCCGTGCCAAAAATATCTTTGAAAGATCAAATAGAAGCGTCTAGGAGAAACAGTTCGACTTTGCAACCCACTTTGTGTCAACCAAGTCAACCTTTACCACCTTCATATGTTGATACCACTTTTTCAAGTCATGCTGTAACTCCTAAACCGATGTCCATTGCTGAGCATATTGCTCAATCTCGTAGCCGATCTTTCACCCCTCTCCCCTCATCTAGTTCTAGGAATCAACAAGTCCATCCACCTTTTTATCCACATGTTGATCCTAATCCTGTCCAACCATCCACTTCCTACCAGTCCTACCTGACTTTCCCACCTTCACTAGACCCTGTTTCTACACAGCCTTTTGGGAGTTTCACATATCCAAACAATTTCGAATCTTTTACCGAAACCCCTTCACCACCCATGTCTAGTTTGGAACAGTCGTTGGCAGCTTATATTGCAGCAACAAACAAAATGACTAGGAATGTGGAAGCGTCCATGGCCGCCCTTATGCAACCTACTGAACCGGTAGCTAGTTTCCAACTAGCTTCAAATTTTTCAATGTATGAAGAGGCGGTTGGACAGAGTAAGAATTTAAGAGGAGCGAGTGAGTTCTACACAATTCCAAATCAAACCTACCCCTATCCAATTGAAGCCCACAACTCCGGTTTTCCATCGATTGTCCCAAATGATTCACCTGTTGAATAAAAAACGAGTTGTGTGATTTTGTAGTGCTTGATTTGCCAAATTGTGAAGAACCCCTTTCGAGTAAAATCACACTTAATCCTTTCGATCTTTACACCTCCAATCTAGAACCTAAATCGATAAATATCCATGCTTTTGATAAGGTGTTAGAAAAAATTGATTTTCACTTGATTGAGTACATAGACGCCGGGAATATTTTGGATGATGAACCCGTTGATTTGATTGAAATTTTATGTCCAATTCATCATCCCGAGTCATTAATTGTTTCTCCCGAACTTCATATGCGTCTAGACTTTGATGATAATGGCATGGATGAGGAGAATTATGAGGATAGTATTGAGGATAATATTGAGGTTGAACCATTCTTGTTTGATGTGTCGGATTTTCCAATTCATCCTCCCGAACCTTTAACTATTTTATCACCCTCCCTCCTTTCCATCGTTCCGACCACGCACAAGATCACGCTTGACGACTGTGAGCTTGAAAACTTTTCCTTTGAATCTGACACAGTTTTCACAGCCGATGACACTTACGGGTGTTTCACTTTTTCGGACGATGTTGATGACTCACTGCCCGAGTTTGAGTCCTTTGAATTTTCAGATGAGTTAGTTGAACCATCAGACTCGGTTGCATACAGTCGTTTCGAACCATTGATGGAATCTTTCAAGTTCGAGATAGTTTACTACGGTGAGATTACGACTATCCCTAAATCACTCCCTTCCCTACCTTCTATCGTTCCGACCGTGCAAGAGACCGTTACGCTTTCATCTCCTATACCAAGTTCGGTGTACCCATGCCTTCTTGCGAATCTTGAGGGATTTGACCCCATTTCTCGACGGGTTGATAGGTTAGCACAATCGCTTTTAACACATCGGTCATCACAAATTGTGCTAATTTATTCACTCAATTTACACCCTCAAGATCGTACTCCACTTCTTTCTCTTTTTCGTCATTCTTCTCCTCCACCGAGACCGTATCCCGTTTCTACCTCCACACGGTCTCGTGTTCTTCTCATCTCTTTTCTTTCCACTCCATTCTTTCACCAACTCGACCATTACCACGATAAGATTTTTGAATGGTTGGTGCTAACCTTTGGCTTATGTAAGGCCAAGCTTAAGTTTGGGGGGAACCTTGTTGTATATATGTGTATATATTTTTTGTTTTCTTTTTCTATACAAAAATTAAAAAAAAAATTACAAAACATTAAAAAAATATATAAAAAAATATTGTAAATAAATAAACAGGGGAGTGCCGACAATTTTGACCCTCTTGGTGTAGCATGACAGTGAGGACACTGTCAAGTTTAAGTTTGGGGTTATGCTCGGTACGTCTTCTTCCTTCGCATTCATTTGTACATATTTTGCATTTGCATACTTATATGAAAACCCATAAAGAATTGAAATTTTTTGAAAAATTATAAAATTTATTGTATTCAATTTTGGCTTAATTGACTCGAGTTTGACAAATAGGTCAACTGGCTAGGAAAAACTAGATCTTAGACTTAATAAATTAAAATCCCTAAAAATAACCTTCCTTAAAGTTTAACGGTAGAAAGTATATGCCTTGTAGTTTATTTAGAAATAGGCAAATTTTAAGTTCACTTTTTGGGCTAAGTCGAAACAAAGGAAAAGTATTGATACTTTTATTAGAGTATAAGTTTGAAAAATAATTCCTAGCTTAAGTCTAGATTCTGAAAATGTATACCCTACAATTTGCATATTCACGCACCTTGAAACTTGGAATAGTAGAGGAGACCTTGAAATGCTCTTGTCTAAAGTCCTTAGTACGAAGCGAAAAAAATATACAAGTGTGAATAAAGAATAAAAAAATGAACACTGGTTTTTGTAATTACTTGAGGCTGCAAAAATAGAAAAAATATTTAGCGAGGGTGCTTCATCACCTAGTGCCTTAGACCAACTGGTTTGGGAGTAACTGCTAAAAGCCTTGGGTGTTACAAGACTAGGAAGTACACTTTAAAGTGCAAGCACATCTTGTAATCCGTTGTTGGTACCTCAAGAAGTATTAACGGTCGTATGAAGGATGTGTAAGCAAAATTCAATTAAAAATTCACCAACTAATAAATACTTTGGACAACGGACAAGAATAGGATTGCTTGATTTGAATTTCCAAGTGTAGGGGTGATATATACACACACGTAGCGATATATGATTGGAGTTTAGATGAGAGAAAGGAGTGAAGAATAGAACTTGTATCTTTAGTAGAGTTGATAGAAATTCCTAAGTGGAGATGGAACCCTAGAAGGAAAACTTAAGAGATGCCGAAAGCTAAGTAAGTCTATAAAACATATATGATCTTAAGTTAAATGATGAGGAAGTGTGAAGAATATGGGTGGATAATTTACGAGTCGGCGATAATAGAATTCCTTGTTAGAAAACCTAATTGGAGAATAACAGTCAATAGGCCTAATTGATAGGATTGTGTAGGTAGTATCCGCTGAAAACCCTCAGGAGACAACACTCATCCTACTAGGGACACCTAGAAGTTTAACGGCTTGTTGCACGAGCTCAGTGTAATCGCGTTCCTGCGAAAGTGCGGTTAGGTTTTTGTAGAGAATAAAAAATAAGTTTGCTCGAGGACGAGCAAAAGATAAGTTTGGGGGTATTTGTTCATACCATAATATTGTATTATTATATTCCCCATTCTTATTCTTTTTATAAATAAACAGGTGCTTTTGACGCATGTCTGCTATATATTACAGGTTACAGGTTCTTGGAGCGAAAACAGTGAAAAAGACAAAAGACGACACAAAAAAGGGACTTTGACCAACAAATAGAAGGATCTTGATCAAGCCTACACAAAAGATCATTACAAGGCAACGCAAGGTCCAAGATTACAAAGCAAACGGTTAAAAGTCCACTGCAACTGTTCACTGGAGATCTGGAAGAAATAGAGAAGCCAAATTGAATAAAGATCCAAAGAAATAAAAAGCCCAAGAAGCCCAGAATCTGTTCCAAAATTTCCAGACATAAAATTTTACCAAAGCTTGGAGTCTACTTTGACTAGGTCTTCCTATGGATATTTTGGTAAATGTAGACATGCGAATCAATTGTAACCTAGGGTTTCCTATCCTCTATAAATAGGAACTCTAAATCGTTGTATTCTTTTCATGCCTCCCTGTGCTTCTTTTTATCAATAAAATTTAGATTTCTTTTGGAGAGCATCGATGCCTCTTTTCATTTCCGAAATTTAGATCTGACAAGTCTTGTGTTGATGTTTGGAGAGAGCCATCTGTAAAGTAAGTAATTAATTTCAGTTCTTGCCCTAGGTAATTTTTCATTCTCTGCCCTAAATTAAATTTAATTCCTTGCCCTAGTTAGATAGTTAGATCTTTAATTCAATTGCCCTAAATTAATTTAGTTTTTAGATTTAATTAATCATTTCACACCGTTCGGAATTAACTCGTAAGAGCGATTAGGAAATTCACAACATCCCTGTGGACCGACCCGTACTCACCGGCTAGCTACAAGCGACGCCGTTCTTGGTTGCGGTTATAGATAGTTTTTGAGATCAATCAAGGGCACTATATCCAACACTTCCACCCATTTCGAGACATAATCAACTGCTAACAAGATATAAATTCCCAAAAGAGTTGGGAAAAGGGTCCATAAAATCAATACCCCAAACATCGAATATTTCCACAATCAATATAGGTTGGAGCGGCATCTCGTTTCTTCGTGAAATCCGACCTAAGTGCTGACATCGCGGACAAGTTTTGCAATGTTCATATGCATCTTTAAATATTGTTGGCCAATAAAAGCCACATTGCAAAACTTTCTCCGCCGTTTTTCGATGACCAAAATGACCGCCGCATGCCTGATCATGACAAAATGATAACACACTCTTGAATTCATCGTTAGGGACACACCTGCAAATGATTTGATCGGAATAATACTTAAACAGATAAGATTCATCCCAGTAAAAGTATTTTACTTGGGATAAAAATCGAAGTTTGTCTTGTTTCGACCAATTGCTAGGAATAAGTCCCGTCACAAGATAGTTCACAATATCCACGAACCAAGGTTCGTAGGATACAGCGAAGAGCTGTTCGTCAGGAAATGAGTCATTTATTGGCACGGTCAAAGTTGGTGAAGAAGTGAAGCATGAAAGATGGTCGGCTACAACGTTTTCACATCCACTCTTGTCTCGGATGACAAGATCAAATTCTTGTAACAATAGGATCCAACGTATTAGCCTGGCCTTAGCATCCTTTTTCGATAAAAGGTGTCGTAGGGTGGAGTGATCAGTGTAAACCACTATTGGCGAGCCAATCAAGTAGGGCCTGAATTTTTCTAATGCAAATACAACTGCCAAGAGTTCTTTCTCGGTAGTTGTGTAATTTATTTGTGCATCATTTAAGGTCCTACTTGCATAGTAAATTACATGTGGCATCTTATCAATGTGCTTTCCTAAGACCGCACCAATAGCAAAATTTGATGCATCACACATAAGCTCGAACGAGTGGTTCCAATCCGGAGATGATAGAATGGGGGCTGTAGCGAGCGATCCTTTAAGCGATTCAAAAGCAGCCTCACAATCCGAATCGAAGTGAAATGTAGTATTCTTGGCCAATAGAAGAGTTAAGGGTCTAGCAATTTTGCTAAAGTCCTTAATGAATCTCCTATAAAATCCTTCATGACCAAGGAAGGATCGTATATTTTTGACGCATTTAGGACGAGGGAGGTTATGAATGACATCTATTTTAGCTCTGTATACCTCAATGCCTTTTTGTGAAATTATATGTCCAAGGACAATACCTTCTTGGACCATAAAATGGTATTTTTCCCAATTCAAAGTTAAGTTCTTATCCTTACAGCGGGTAAGAACCGTGTCAAGATTACGAAGGCAGTCCTCAAAGGAGTCCCCAAAAATGGAGAAATCGTCTATAAAAATTTCCAGAAAATTCTCAACCATGTCTGAGAATATCCCTATCATACACCGCTGAAATGTAGCGGGAGCGTTGCATAACCCAAAGGGCATGCGTCTATAAGCAAAAGTACTGAAAGGACAAATGTTGTTTTATCTTGATCCTTTTTGGCTATGGGGACCTGCTTATAGCCAGAGTATCCGTCCAAGAAACAATAGTATTTGTGTCCAACTAATCGTTCTAACATCTGGTCAATGAAAGGTAGAGGGAAGTGATCTTTCCTCGTCGCGGCATTGAGTTTTCTGTAATCAATACATACGCGCCATCCAGTTTGGGTGCATGTTTGGATTAACTCATTAGCCTCATTAGTTATGACCGTGATGCCAGACTTTTTAGGGACCACGTGAATCGGACTTACCCATTGGCTATCAGATATAGGGTAAATTATACCACTATCAAGGCATTTGACGATTTCTTTCTTTACCGCCTCCTTCATAACGGGATTTAACCGTCTTTGTGGTCGGGTTGGTTTGGCTTTATTCATCAGATGTATATAATGTTCAACAATTAAAGGACTAATCCCATCGATGTCAGCCATTGTCCAACCAAATGCTTGCCGATTTGATCTCAATACTGCCAAAAGTGCGTTCTCTTGCTCTACGGCTAGAGAAGCGACTATAATCACTGGCAAAGTCTCATTCTCACCTAAATATGCATATTTAAGATAAGAAGGTAGCGGTTTGAGATCAATTATTGGCGGAGAGACAATAGAAGGTGGGGTAAGAGAATGATATTCGGACTCCCTAAGAGGTTCAAAACTTGCATAGGATATTGACTCGGAAAGTGCTGCTGACTTTTGCGAAGAGTCAATGGATTCAAACTCTGGGACGGACTCATTGAACATATCCTCACTATGAAGTTGTGTAGGATCAAACGATGTCTCACTAGTGTTGTCGAGATCATCAAAGCAAAGTTCCTCATCCATGCAGCTTTCGGGAGCTATCTCGTGGGTGGAACAAACATCAAGCAAATGAGCGGAAGGTTCCGATGGTTGACTTCCTAGCTTGTAAATATTAAGCTTAATTGTCATCTTCCCGAAGGATAAGTTCATAGAACCATTACGACAATTAATCACAGCGTTAGAAGTTGCTAGGAAGGGTCGACCGAGTATCACCGGGATTTGATTGCGTGGGTTTGCCACATGCTGTGTATCTAAAACAATAAAGTCCATATGGAATATGAATTCCCCGACTTTAATTAACACATCCTCTAGTTCACCCCGAGGTTTGGTGATTGATCTGTTTGCCATCTGGAGAGTACAATGGGCGGGTTTCAACTCTCCAATCCCTAACTGCTCGTATACTTGTTGCGCCACGGCAATGCCCCGGCCGTCTTACCGAGGCCAAAATGCGGAATCAAAAATTTTCCTTACTTGGAAACTGGCGCTACCGCGGACAATAAAACCCGGATCGTTAACCATTAACCTAATGCTAGCTAACAAGAGATGGGAAGAGAAGTATACCGAATGATCCGAGTCCTCCGGTCTTCTCCTCGCCTCCGATCTCCCGCGGAAAGTCTTGTCTCCATATCGTCGCCTCCTCGCCGGAAGGGCACCACATGGCCTGCGTCTTTTACGGGCTCCCGCCTCAATACCGAGGCAACTCGGGCATGAAGCCGGCAACTCGACATGCCCAAGAATTGCTGTAGAAAGTGTAGTGTAGAGCTTATGTCTCATTTGGGGTTTGTTGCCTTTGAAGATGATGGAGGAATCAAGATAAGAAAAATGGTGCTTGCATTTTTCTAGCATGAAATGAGATGAACAAATTTTTCCCTCTTGAAAATCATCCTCTCTCCTTCTTCTCTCAAGTATATATAAACTTATCATCTTAGAAAATGGTGGAGGAAAGAATATGAAACATGAAGGGAGGTAATGGTAGGAGCACAAGTGGTGACCACATCCAAACATCATCATAACAAACTCACATCAACTTTCATCTCATTTCTAATCTTCATAAAGCAAGAAATGATGAAGGAAAAGAATGGTATCTAAAGATGCTATCATAATAAAACCATTTGCATGAAAACCCTCCACAATGTGTTATTTGCAAACTTGCAAATAACACCCTCCATCAAAAGGTTCGGCCGGGAAAGAACAAAGGAAAACCGGCCGGAACGGAATGCAAACTGGCAACTCCAGAAAACTGGTCCCGTAATAAATTACAGGAAAACCCCGATACTGTGCATACACACCCGCGTCTGTATACCGACCGGATACAAATGCAATGAGACAAAATCTACACTGTACTATACTAGGATCCGGCTTAAACCAAAACCGTCTAGTAATATCCGTTCGATCCTGATCAGTGCAATACCGCACGTATCTGATCGAACCCTGCCATATATCCATACGGCCACTAGTACAAACCGTCCGATCCTGATCCGTGCAATACCGCACGTATCTGATCGGACCCTGCCATATCTCCATACGGCCTCTACAGCGTTTCACCCGAAAGCTTGAGTAACTGTAAGTGTGGTGGACTCTAAAGACTCGTCAATACTATGGCTGTGGATTTAACCACTAGCACGTCAGAGGTATTAGCCAATACGTGACGGGCCACCAGCTATTGACCAAAAGGGACGTCGATGAGCGAACTCATCCTGACACCCTACTGAGCCTGTCAGTGACAATATCCGTACAGTCCGGTCCGTTCGTCTATGAGCATCGCATGGCGGGCCTAGGGGGTTGGTAAAAGTCAGACCCCCAAAAGCTGTACAAGTCGTGTCGGAGCGTAGCCCAGAACACCCTGAGATACTACTGGAATACCTACCAGTAAATCTCCTGCCTCGGCCGAGGGCTTTGTGTAATGGCTCTCCTAGACACAGCGCGACCTCACCCCCAATACCGGGAGAGACGAACCCCTGCAGATCCGCTCACTGCCTCCATGTGGCTCGGGACTGTACCCAACTAAAAACTGTTTGCACGACTCCTTTGAGTCGTGGTAGGGTAGTAATCAAAGCACAGTGGGAACTCACACGAGACAAATGACGATCTCAGGTCGATGAACTAACCTGTACACATGTCACGTGGGAACTGCTATCTGACGTCTGGTATAATCCCAACTAGCAGGTTCCCGGCGAGTCCTGTCCGGTGTACTCATAACCCAATGAGCACCTGTATACATCTTAGGTGAACCAACTGACACCAGTGGCTTGTGAGACCGGCCATCGCCCCTCGTCGGGGTCTCGACTGTATACACTAGTCTACTAATGGAGTATCGATGCCCTGTCTCGAAACTCCTACGACTAGGGACCTTTTAAGGATGTGCTTATAGACTACCAGCTCTCACGTATATGATCGCCATCATACTGCTGGTCATCAAGCAAGAATCCTAGGGGCTCTATCAACGTGTAATAGCGACCTGTCAGATCACCTAAAGCAGTACACGATGATAAAGGTAAACCAGATAGCATACTATCATCTTGAGTAAGACTGTCCTACCGGGATAGGTCCTCCCTCAATCATTGCAATCACGTGCCTGTGATCCAATAATTGACTCTGAGGGCACTATCTCCAACAATCTCCCACTTGCACTCAAGGCTAATTATTGCGATGTCGCATACTCACAGCCCGTGTGATACCGAACACCCAACTCCTCTACTAGTCAGTCTCACAAAGCCTGTTTGCAAAACTATTGCGTTCGAGGAATAGCCTCAGTGAGTGGATCCGCTGTGAAGTTTCTTACTATGTCTCTCTATATCTCAAGTTCGCGGAGAAGGCCATCTCCCGAAATGAGCAATACCTGTCTTAGAGTATGTCTGGATATCTGATGGGACCTAGCTCATAAATGAACTCCAAATCCAAACTTCTTTGACTGTATCGATAACTGAACTTAATCAGTACCCAGCGCCATGCCTCCCTCAGTATTGCCTTGGACCACCTGTCCAAAATACTGCCCCTCGTCAGAAGGAGAATCTATAACTCTGACAGCCACTCTGCCATCCATGTCACCTTGGAAGCCTGGAGTGATAACCGTCTCCTAAAGGAGGCTGTCGTTATCACATCCCTAGAACATCCACTTATGTTCTAAAACTGCTTCCGACTGTTTCTCCAGGATTGGATCAATGTCAACTTATTGCATCTGGTGCAAGAACAACATCTGGTGTGGTACTTGACATCTCATGATTGACTCAATTGCCTAAGCAAGTGATCTGCCAATCATGAGTATCCCTCTCCCCTTTAGTCTATAAGACACCTTTAGAGAGGGAGACTCCATCACCTGCAGGTACACTACCATGCCAGGAGTCGCCCATTCTAAATACTCTTAGAATGCTGTCCAAGTACCCTGATTGGGAAACCACCCAAATCTAGATCTAAAACCATAGATCTAGTAACCAGTATGTCTGATATAATGTCCAAGTCCCTTGTGGAGAAACCACTGTGTGACGACCAAAGTATAACCGATCGTAGTATAGGAATGTCACTTCCTACTTTGTGTATGTCATCCAAAACCCGGATATCACACCCTACTACCTTCTTAACAGATCCATCCCCTATTCTGATGACGTCAAACCTATGACTGTCACATCAGAAATAGATGATCTATCTCCGCTATATCTGCTTTAGTCTATAAATAGACATAAGCCTGATATCCACCAATGCTTCCGCTGCTCCCACTGACTACGACAACCCTCTGGCAGAGTCATATAGACATGCACTTCTAAAGCTGGTTTAGAACGACGCTATACTCATCCTCCTGCCGGGTCTCGCAGCCTGGAACAACAACAATGGCAAGTGTGGGTAAACAAGAACTTCCCTGTCACCGTTCTTGAGGCTACCGGAGTACCTCTCGGGTGCCTGAAGTTACCCACCTTATCTGCGGAGTGGCCAATGGAATGTCAAATCAGATTGAATCTTTAGGTTCCTTATCAAATCTTCAGTAATCGTTTGCGGTTCTGGAATCACTTCCAGTTCTACCATACTCCCACTACTGTTTTTGAAAAAAAAAACTATTTCTTTTTAAAATGTGGCGAGTTAAGAACAATATCACTATTGATCTTCCAGATGGTAGAAAGTCAACCCTCGTCATAGCCTGGGTCAACCCACAAACAGCCATTACAGAAATGTGCCTTGAGTTGTCCAGTGTCTGGTTTTAATCATAAGCCGGACAACTCCCCGTACCTTAACAAAGTTAAGATATGAACTGTACTATATCCAATATAGAACCAGAGGCACTGATTTAATTGAACTAGATTCAAATCATGCAGCTGTCTCCAGTGCATGTCAACTAAATGGAGAGAGGCCGATCAGCGTTACTCAACTTAGGAATGCTTCCAATTATGAGTAACCTGAAAGAGAAGCAATTTCACTTTATCATTACTATCAACTGAATACCATACACAAGTATCTACATCTTCGATCACTTTGAAGAATCCCGATACTTGCTATACCTGGTTCTCTACTCTATTCAAATACCTATAACTCCTCAAAACTTAGACCCTGTGTTTCCACGAAACACATGTCTAAGAACTAGAGAAGTTAAAAGTAAACAGAATATAGTATGAGGACCAACCCCTCTGTCCCAATGGACACTGGACAACATACAATACTCTGTATAAGTCCGCTGAGTCTAACAACTCTCTCACTGTGCGTCGTAGGTTGAAAACTGTACTTATGGTTAAGAAGAATTACACCGCTGTTTAATGCTCCTTACCTAACCATCCACTGATATAGGTAAATGTGATCGACATAATATCAAAAGGTATATCTCACTCTATCAAAATAGACGTACAGATATATCAATTTGAAATTGGTGCACAACAGCGGATATTCAAAACCAAATATTTGCCGACCGGCAAACAGCCCAGATGATCTCCTCAAATATCACCGATTACAACGAATCCCGATATAATGAGGATGATCACCCAATTCCCAATAACTTACTCCCACTCATCATCTGTAAAACCATACAGATGTGAGAATCAAACCTGGTAAATACATACCCTGGAGCAAGTGTCTAATCGGGAAATCAGTTTTCTTTTAACAGTACACAGTTGAAACTGAAACATTAAAATGTTTCGATAGGGTATCCTGGTATTGCTAGTAATGCCTCTACCATTATCCAGATTCACAACTGTAACCGTATATCTCTTTGCCATCTGTCCAAATCCCTATATATGTCTTTAGTCATTACCGTCTGCACACCCCTTTAGGCCAAATGGTTTTCTTCCTTCCCTACCGTTCGGCACCAGCCTATGGTTTGGAAGAAGACTATCCAATAAGCATAATGGGTGTACTGTCCTAATCCTAGGAGCACTCGCAATGCGAGAGAAGGTGAAGATAAAAGACAACCGAATAAACCTTATTCCTATTTCTCCTGAACCAGAATCCATCCCCGAACTGGAACAAGTTCCTTTCGAGTTCGTATATAACCATACGATGGATTATCCAATAAACTTAGGATCTTCGTAGTAATACGGAGTGTCCTGGAGAAATACAAAGGTGATTTAGGATTGGCGAAGAAATACTTGGTTTGGTCGTGAATATCAGTCGCAATTTACTTTGCCCTCTTATTAATCCCTTGCTTTGTCTTAATCTTAATACCTTCTGCACACCATCGTTACGCTAATTGGTTTTCTTCATTCCCCACCGTTCGGCACCAGCCTAAGGTTTGGAAGAAGACTATCCAATTTGCATAATAGGTGTACTATCTCCTAAACCAAGAAGTACTCGTAATGAGAGAAGGTGAAAAGAAAAGACAACTGAATAATCCTATTCGTTTTCTCCAGAACCAGAAACCATCCTCGAAGTCCTTCGAGTTCGTATCTAACCATACGATGGTTTTGTCCAATGGAAGTGGACGTTCGTAGTAATACGGGGTGTCCTGGAGAAAAGGGTAAAAGTAGGAGTGGCAATGAGGTCTGCAACTCTGACAATCCAAAAGCCAGTGTTAAGAAGGTTCGGTCAACTTGGTCACTGAGTCATAGTCCAGGGTCGGGTCAATGGTCGCTGCCAAAGAGAGAGAGAAAAGAAACACTCAGCGTGCACTCTAACCTAGATCAGAATGGTTATCACTTTGTCTAATCTGGAAACCTCCCACTGTACCTCAAATTCTCCTCCAAACCTGAAAGAAGAATTAGTCGGGATCAACCGAGGAGTAAACCAACTCATCAGTGGGAATCGGGATCCAACTATCATCGCATGACAACGTGACGGAATCCACTCATATTATCACACTCCAGAAGGTATGCGCATGTCTGGCAAGTTTCAGTTCTTTTGAAACTCCCGATGTAGGTTTTTACCCCTAGGACCCAAGTGACCTTGACAATGCCAACAAATCAAAGAGTCCTAGTCAAGTTCTACCCGTCATTATCTTGATTGTGTTAAACCCACCCGTACGAGTCCTTGACAATGCCAACAAGACCGTACGACTGTCCTAACCAATCCACTTATCCATGTGACAGAAAAGCATTACATAGCTACCGAACACTACGCCACGGCAATGCACGACAAACGCAGCACGAATACTAAGTAATACTAATCTGAAATGACGGAGGGCTACGACTGGTTTTTGGCGAAAAACCTTTAACGTAATGAACTTGATATCGTTGAAGGAACTGGATAACCTTTTTAGAAAATATAGTGACGAAAACCTTTACTAAAGAGGTCACTCCCGGTGAAGGGATCTCGGCTCTTTCCCCGTAGAATGAGGTGCAGGATATTCCAACTGAATACCTCGATGCAAAGCAAAAGTAATCGGCTATAGTGAAGTTAATGCCCTGACGCAAACTTCTGTCCAAGGGGTCACTCCCGGTGAAGGGATCTCGGCCCTTGCCACGTCGACTGAGGAGCAGGATATTCCAAATGAATACCACGATGCAAAACAAAAGTGAACGTCCTTGCAATAACAGCTTTTTGAAAAAGTGTTCCAACAACATCAGAATAGGTTTGTTTAGCTTGCATTGATCCGAATCAATGCAGTCTCATCAAGTGATCACACCACAAAGAACGAAAATATACTGACGTACGTATATGCCATCCGCATTCGCCACTGGGTCCCGTCATCACCCGTTAGGTTAGCTAACTAACGGCAGAGCGGGGACTGGACTAGCGCGGATGAAAAACATATACAACATCTACTAATATATATACCAATATATAGTATTTCGCTCAAGGCGTGATAAAATGCAACATCACAGAAATGTACAGCATCACAGAACAATACAGATATCTGGAAGCCCCGGGTTTCACAGAGCCGCTGCTGAAACCCGACGTTCCCCTGGTCGTGTGGATAGCCTGTGCAATGAAAACCTAGACCCCTACGGGCGCGGCAAGTCACCCGCCAAAACCTGAAGCGAGGCAGCCCCCTTCAGCACCATGAATGGACCACCCAGCACTTCACGGAATCCGGTAACTCGGGCACCCCTCCTGGGTCAACCTGTACCCCCTACGAGTGCGGCGAATAGCCCGCCAATCCTGGAGTGAAGCCCCCTCCGTCTCAATGCCCTGAGATACGGGCCCGTTGCCCTCTAGAACCCGGCTATCCGTGCACCCCTCCGCGGGGTAACCCTAGTACAGAAAGTAAAATATACATACACCGGGTACATCGACCGCAACCAGGTCGTGCCCCAAAAGAATAATACAAACAGGCAGTGACGGCAGTCCACATGTCGGACGCTCGCCCCGCAATATCAAATGTACATATAAAACAAAACAGTACTAGCATTGCATCCAGGCTATCCCCCACGACCGACCCGCAACATCACAGCAATACATAGAACATCAACGTGAAAATCACGTTCGCAAATCCGTCTAACCGGGCTATAGCAGTTAGACCGGATTTACCGATCGAGTGACATTCACGGTCGCAGATATAATGTAAATACTGTGAAATAATGTGTTTAAAATATCCGATCGATCAAATAATTAACAAGTGGACCCCCAAGTAATACTGTAGCACTCACAGAAATTCTGGGCCCAAATTTAATATCCCAAAACCCCTAAAAATAGCCCACAAGCTCACTGGAAAAATTGGACACAGAGAAGACAACAATGTGCGGCGGAACCGCGGCCCAAGGGGGGGTTTGGCCGCGGTTCCGCGCTAAAGTTGTCGACTGAATGTGTCGAATTTTTACAGATGTCTTAGAATTTCCAGTACATCACTTTTATGCAACCTGAAAAATTTTTTGAGCAAGAAAAAAAACAGCAGAAAACTGATGTACATAAAACGCGTATTTTTTGGAATTTTGGTCGATCGGATAAGTAAAACGCATTAGAACAAGCTAGACAAGGTTAATGGCGTGTCTCTGATACCATGTTGCGCCACGGCAACGCCCCGGCCGTCTTACCGAGGCCAAAATGCGGAATCAAAAATTTTCCTTACTTGGAAACTGGCGCTACCGCGGACAATAAAACCCGGATCGTTAACCATTAACCTAATGCTAGCTAACAAGAGATGGGAAGAGAAGTATATCGAATGATCCGAGTCCTCCGGTCTTCTCCTCGCCTCCGATCTCCCGCGGAAAGTCTTGTCTCCATATCGTCGCCTCCTCGCCGGAAGGGCACCACATGGCCTGCGTCTTTTACGGGCTCCCGCCTCAATACCGAGGCAACTCGGGCATGAAGCCGGCAACTCGACATGCCCAAGAATTGCTGTAGAAAGTGTAGTGTAGAGCTTATGTCTCATTTGGGGTTTGTTGCCTTTGAAGATGATGGAGGAATCAAGATAAGAAAAATGGTGCTTGCATTTTTCTAGCATGAAATGAGATGAACAACTTTTTCCCTCTTGAAAATCATCCTCTCTCCTTCTTCTCTCAAGTATATATAAACTTATCATCTTAGAAAATGGTGGAGGAAAGAATATGAAGCATGAAGGGAGGTGATGGTAGGAGCACAAGTGGTGACCACATCCAAACATCATCATAACAAACTCACATCAACTTTCATCTCATTTCTAATCTTCATAAAGCAAGAAATGATGAAGGAAAAGAATGGTATCTAAAGATGCTATCATAATAAAACCATTTGCATGAAAACCCTCCACAATGTGTTATTTGCAAACTTGCAAATAACACCCTCCATCAAAAGGTTCGGCCGGGAAAGAACAAAGGAAAACCGGCCGGAACGGAATGCAAACTGGAAACTCCAGAAAACTGGTCCCGTAATAAATTACAGGAAAACCCCGATACTGTGCATACACACCCGCATCTGTATACCGACCGGATACAAATGCAATGAGACAAAATCTACACTGTACTATACTCGGATCCGGCTTAAACCAAAACCGGCTAGTAATATCCGTTCGATCCTGATCCGTGCAATACCGCACGTATCTGATCGAACCCTGCCATATATCCATACGGCCACTAGTACAAACCGTCCGATCCTGATTTGTGCAATACCGCACGTATCTGATCGGACCCTGCCATATCTCCATACGGCCTCTACAGCGTTTCGCCCGAAAGCTTGAGTAACTGTAAGTGTGGTGGACTCTAAAGACTCGTCAATACTATGGCTGTGGATTTAACCACTAGCACGTCAGAGGTATTAGCCAATACGTGACGGGCCACCAGCTATTGACCAAAAGGGACGTTGATGAGCGAACTCATCCTGACACCCTACTGAGCCTGTCAGTGACAATATCCGTACAGTCCGGTCCGTTCGTCTATGAGCATCGCATGGCGGGCCTAGGGGGTTGGTAAAAGTCAGACCCCCAAAAGCGGTACAAGTCGTGTCGGAGCATAGCCCAGAACACCCTGAGATACTACTGGAATACTTACCAGTAAATCTCCTGCCTCGGCCGAGGGCTTTGTGTAATAGCTCTCCTAGACACAGCGCGACCTCACCCCCAATACCGGGAGAGACGAACCCCTGCAGATCCGCTCACTGCCTCCATGTGGCTCGGGACTGTACCCAACTAAAAACTGTTTGCACGACTCCTTTGAGCCATGGTAGGGTAGTAATCAAAGCACAGTGGGAACTCACACGAGACAAATGACGATCTCAGGTCGATGAACTAACCTGTACACATGTCACCTGGGAACTGCTATCTGACGTCTGGTATAATCCCAACTAGCAGGTTCCCGGCGAGTCCTGTCCGGTATACTCATAACCCAATGAGCACCTGTATACATCTTAGGTGAACCAACTGACACCAGTGGCTTGTGAGACCGGCCATCGCCCCTCGTCGGGGTCTCGACTGTATACACTAGTCTACTAATGGAGTATCGATGCCCTGTCTCGAAACTCCTACGACTAGGGACCTTTTAAGGATGTGCTTATAGACTACCAGCTCTCACGTATATGATCGCCATCATACTGCTGGTCGTCAAGCAAGAATCCTAGGGGCTCTATCAACGTGTAATAGCGACCTGTCAGGTCACCTAAAGCAGTACACGATGATAAAGGTAAACCAGATAGCATACTATCATCTTGAGTAAGACTGTCCTACCGGGATAGGTCCTCCCTCAATCATTGCAATCACGTGCCTGTGATCCAATAATTGACTCTGAGGGCACTATCTCCAACAATACTGAATAAGGAAGCAAGTTAACGCTAGCGCCAAGGTCGAGTAAAGCACAATTAATATTTTTACCCTCAATAGAAATATAGATGGTAGGATAGCCAGGGTCCTTACGTTTCTTTGGTATTTGCTGGGTAAAAGCTGTGCTAACATTACTCGTCATGAAAACCTTTTTAGGCACTTGAGTTTTTCTCTTCCTAGTGCATAAGTCTTTAAGGATTCTTGCATAAGATGAGACTTGTTGAATAGCATCTAGGAGAGGAATATTTACATTAACTTGCTTAAACATTTCCACAATCTTCTCCATTTGTGGATTAGTTCTGTTGGCCCTTAATCTGTTTGGAAATGGAGCTTGATTAATAAGTTTTGGGTCCAACATTTGTGGAGAAGATTGTGGGGACGGATTCGATCCCAAAATTGGAGTAGGAATCGTCTTAGATAGATTGGGCGAAGTGTTCGAGCCTTGGGGAAAACGGAGAATAGGCTCGGATGAAGGTGGGAGACTAGACGAATTAGGGGAAGAAGTAGAAGCCAGGATATCACTGGTATCACTAACATCATCAAATTGCTCACCCACTCGGTTATTCAGCACTTTTCCCGATCTCAACATAGTAACGGTACTCACGTTAAGATTTTGTGAGTGGCCAGGATTTGGTAGGGGTTGAAACGGAAGTTTCCCTTTCTCTTTAGCACTCATTTCGGCGTTTAATCGTGCAATTTGGGCTTCTATTGATTTAATACTCTCACCGTAGGAGGCGGATTCTATCTTTATTGTATCAATAGAGGACCTTATATCAGCCGACATTTGGATTGAATGTTTCATAAACAAATCCAAAGTTTGTGCGAGCGAAGAGGGGTTATCGGTACCGGTCGAATTATTAGAAGGTACAGAATTGTTGACCGGATTTTGAAAATTTTGTGACTGAAAGGGGTGCTGACTTTGTGGTTGTGGTTGCTGTGGAGGAGGTATTTGATAATTGCTTTGGAACTAGTTTTGATTTTGGGGTTGCTTTTGGTTCCAAGCAAAGTTAGGATGATTCCTCCATCCTTGATTGCACATGGAAGAATAAGGATCGTTTCTAGGTCGCTGCTGAAAAGCAGTATTAGTTTGCTCGTGACCTTGAAACGGTGCATTCATAGGACATTCTTCCGTCAAGTGTGAAGGATCTGAACAGCAACTACACACGGTCTTGGGAAGCGTTACCTGATTTAGGGAGACTGATGAGAATTTGTTCTCAATAGCGTCGAGTTTCTTCTGCATCGTTGCCATTTCGGCTTTTATTGCGATGGAAATATCGAGCTGATGAATACCTCCCCTAGATGAAGGTGGTCTTACGCTTTCCCACTACAAAGTGTTTTCAGCAAGATCTTTCAGATATTTCCAAGCTTCACCATCATCTTTAGACATGAAATTGCATTGACAATTTGTTTAAGCACCTGCTTTGTCGCTGGATTAAAGCCCTCATATATAATTCGGCACAAATCCCATCTATTTATTCCATGATGAGGATATTGGACAAGCAGATCCTTAAAACGTTCAAAGCACTTCCAAAATTGTTCATTGGGAAACTGGGTAAACTGATTGATCTCGCTCCTAACACCGGCAGTCTTATGCTTTGGGTAAAACTTCTTAAGAAATGCTATTACGAATTCATCCCAATTAGTGATAGAGTGTGCGGCAGTATTATAAAGCCATTTTTTTACCAAGTCACACAAAGTGAATGGGAGAAGACGCAAACGCATAGCATCCACAATCAGTTGTGAAGTACCCATCATTGCGCATACGTTTTCGAATTTAGTGATGAAAACGTACGCGTCTTCAGATTCAAGCCTGTGAAATTTGGGCAACAGATTGATGTAGTGGGGTTTAATTTCAAAATTATCCCCGTTACCTGGTGGAATAGATAAGAAAGTGGGAAGTAGACCATGGATAGGATAGCATCTCTCTTGGAGAGAGATGCGCGGTGGATTCTGCTCACCTACGGGCGGTGGCAGCGTGGTGTTATAATTTGATGAAGTACCATCCATCTCGGTTGATGTGGTGTGTGGTGGGGGAAAAGAAGATGAAGAAGCACCGACTTCGAAGTCGATAGCAGGAACGCGGACAAGACAGGCACTAGAATCTCGTGTCCAGCCAAGCATGCACTAAGCGGGTTTAGCGCAAGTGGCTGTGTGTGTACTTTTAAAAATGGTCTTTTTTGAAAAGTGTGTCAGACTTAGACAAATCACACAAAAATGCACAAACAACCCTAGAACTAAGGTTACCTAGGTCAAGTCTTTAGACCGCTCCTAGACTTCCAAAAGACAAGCCGTAGGATCAATCCTCTACCACCTCTTTACTACTCTTCTGGCCAGATAAGTGCCAGGTAAGTGGGAGGTATCCGCTATACGAATCACTGAAAATAGCGGGCATAATTAAGTAACCACTTGCCTTAGACATACTTGCCTAGGCACCACAAAAATAAGGCGGATAAGCGATAAATTACCCACGACCATCCTCTGTCTTTATTGAGTGCGACAGTCCTTAGAGTCTTGTCTAGATATTTTTTAAATTAATGTAGGGTTGATGCAGATGCTCGGTTTGTGATTTATGGGGCTTAGGAAGGGTGATAAAATCCCCACTTAATCTGAATTTGGTATTTGTCCCTTAAAGTCCGTATTAAAATATGCAAAACAAACCAATTACAAAACTTTGCAAAAAGATTTTTTGAGCGGCGATATTTTGCAAAGAATCCTGCAGAAAAGATATTTTATTGGATTTCAGAGGAGAGAGAAAGAGTTGAGAAATTTACCAGAGAAGTTTGGAATCCTAGATCTCCAATTCCGCCGCGCTTCCACCGCTATTTGTCCTTATTGCCGCTGATCCGCCGCGAGAAAGAAGGATCAGTTGATGAAGTTTGCTACGTGGCCTCCTGTACTCCTCTGGACCTCAATGAAGTCTCTGTCTTTCTGTTTCCTCAAGTCTGTGACTCCAGATCTCCTTGCAAAATTTACACACAATTCGTTAAATATACAATTTGCAGTTTTGTTTTAATTATGATATAGATCGAATAAGAATTCAACACAAATAGTAATAATAAAAAAATTATGCATCTATCCCCGGCAACGGCGCCATTTGATTGATCTTTATTTTAAAGAAGTGTTTGTAGTAACCGTAATCAGAACGGTGTCGCGTGTAGCTAGACCGAGATGAGTACGGGTCGTCCTCAGGGAGACGTTGAACCTTTTTATTCTTACTTTAGGCGTGTTGAGAAAGAAAGGAGGAAGAATAAAGAATGGTTGTAGGTTCTAGATCTACGTCAAACACGGATGCAGGATATAGATCTAGATTAACTACGGATGTAGGTTTTATAGTAGAAGGGGGCTTGTAGGGTTCATTAAGATTTAGTAGTCATGGATGATTAATTAAAGATTACTCATTTTATCCTTTAATAGATTTAAAACTAGATCGACAGTGATGCATGTAGATTAGGGTTTCTGGAGGGAAAAGGGTTCCCACTCTTAACCCCTATCTCGATATGGATCTCCGTTCATTTCTAGCCTTTACCAAAACAATTGTTAATCTAATCTCTAATCGCGGTCGAGACTACCAATGAATTGGTAGCGCGCCCAATTAGGATGTTAACTATTCTTTTGATAAAGTTTATAAACTTTATAGGACATAAAAAGAGTTTAAGGATCTTCATCATCCATTAACTTACCCTAATCCCATGAACCCTAACAAGCGAAGAATTACTCGCGCATGTTGGGAGAAGAAGAGATGGAGAGAGAAATCATATTAAAACTACAATGAGATAGAATAAGAAAACAACTACCTTTATTAATCAACAAAATTCATTTACACTTTGTTTCCTTAAAAAATGATTACAAAATGCCAGTTTGCTTCTCGATCTCTTCTAAGGAGGTAGATGAACTGTTGATGATCAGCCTGTATGCGTGAGCCTGTCGTGTATTTCGTGATCTGTTCAGCTTGATGATTTTTCCAAAAGGCTCTCGGTCTTTATTTATAGTCCTAGAGCCAGAACCCTAGTCTCCTAATTTTGTAACCAGTAGTTAAGATCCAAACAGCAAAATCCCAACTCCCAACTCGTTCAATACGCGGCGGATCCGCGGCCAATAGGTGGGTTTGGCCGCGGATCCGCGGCCTTATAGGGAGATCACTTGATTTGTTTTTCTCGAGCTTTATCTTTATGACACGTGGTGATCTTTTTAATCTCTGGAAACTGAAAATCTTTTCTACGTCACTGTCAGACTTGATTTCTTTAGTTTACTTTCTTAATTAGGCAGGTTTGTTCTAACAACTTTGATTTCCTTGATTTCAGCCCTGAAAATTCTGCACAACAAACTCAACAAATAATATTAGTAGAGTTTGTTTTATTGAGATATTAACTTAACCGTTAAGAGTTGGTCAAAGGTATTTAATAAGGTAAGCATATTTAAATGCGCCAAAAGTTACAAGGATATTATATGCTTATTTTTTCCTACCAAATGTTAATTATAATATATAAATACATGAAAATAGTATTTTTACAGATAAACCCTCATATGTATCATATATTATAATAAACACCTTTTATTATATAGAAATAGTAGAAAAAATTTCATATTAAATGTGTAGTTTTATCGACTAAACAGAACCCACCTACCAAAGAAATCACCCGGAATGGAAGCAGTGTGCCAGAAAGCCGCAATGAAACCTGTACGGCAAAAACCTGCAAGAACTGTGGCACAACGGGGGTGAGTTGCCAACTCGTGAGTAGAAAATATCACCGAGCAGAAATCGTATGTATGACTCAATCCTAGGTCATACGATAGTAATATCCTCAAATAATAATATGGCCTGAAGCATTTAATAATGGCAAGGGTAACATCTATGCATAAGTGTAATCCCATGTGCTCGTGTCAGTGCCTCAGGTAGCAATATATCATAAATATGATGTATGAATGCATGAAAACAAAATGCATCTAAATGTGGAATCTGTTTTCTTATCTCAGTGAGATTTCTGTATAAAATCGAGTATCATCAATGAAATCATGCTGAAAATCAGTGTCAATCATCGACACAAAATATAAATCTCAAATCTCGATATCTCAGGCTTCGGCTATCCGGACTGGCCTATATCATCAAATCTCAATATCTCCGGCTCCGGTTATCCGGACTGGCCTGTATCCTCAAATAAAAGACCACGTCGGTATCCTCCGGATATCCGGTGCGTCACAATAAAATCACTGGTCAGTAGTGCTCCCCTGTCTCAGGCTCAACGCCATCTACTGCGACCATCTTGCCCCAGGGTACCGCACCGGGTCCACCATGCACCCACAGACGGTTCCTCCTTCTCCTCGAATCGGGTGTATGATATCGCTCAAGAGCCGAGAAAACTCATGGTGGACATATCTCAAATCATATCAGGAGAAAACCGCAATTTTATATCTTTTTAAAATGATAATCAGTTCATAAAATCTTTGCGGTTTCTCCAAATCCAGAAATCTCATGGAAATCCAAAATCCCAATCTCAAGAGTAAATAACAGTAAATACTGGGCTCTTGCAATCCGGACCGGCCCTATAATATTGCATGATAAATGAATATATGAATGCATCTGATATCAAGGAAGGAATGCAATAACTAAACTAGCATATGAAAGCAATAACATATCGGAACTATCACCTGGCAAGTTATGTCAATGAAATAATATTCTCTAAAGTGTACGTGACATAGCAATTACCGATGAAGATGTGTGTGAGCCGGCAAGCAAGTGTACGTGGAGCATACGCATCATCCGTAATGGTGTTGGTGTCCTAACAACAGCTTTCATAATTTCCCACGAAAATACATATAGGCATGCAATGCAATGCGGACAACAGAATAAATGTTAAATGAATAGTAAATGCAGCAATAATCAAATATACATTGCTATATACGAGTCATACAGTTTTTGGTATCTGAAATCGTACGAATAGTGGTGTTTAGAAAATAGGGCTACGGTAAGGTACATCCTTTGAAATATCCGTAGTATCCCTTGGCCTGTCTTTAAAATACTCACGATTCGTTAGTTTTGGAAATAAGTATGAATTGAGCTCGGTTTAATATCTACTAAGTAACTACAGGACTAAACTAACAGACTAGTCGAAAGGTAAGGAAATCCACCTAAGTCTGAGTCGATATCTATATCTAGTATTCGGTAATCCCGTCTCAATAATATCACGCATGATACAATATATAATATGACATCCTCGAGTCAAGAGTACGGATCTATCATCATAGTTATATCTCATACGGTAAATCCATCGTACGGCATCCCAAATCAGGGTACGGGTCGAATATCACATTTATCTCATTACTTATCTGGTATCCTTATCATCATATATCATGAATTGAGGTACTGATCTAGTCCAGTACATACTGATACCATCAACATATATATATATATATATATATATATATATATATGCGTGTGTGTGAGAACACATCGCCTAAGGACCCGCTATAATATCATGTCGTGTCTCATCACACGATCCAAATCACATCACCGATCTTATGGCATCGTTCCCAATCATATCGACTCATCTCTAAATATCATATACTATCATCATCATCCAGGTATATGTATACGTATATATATATATACATACTCACATACATACACACACACACAAATATCCCCATATACGCACAAGAAAATAACATGTAAGCGTGTATGTGTGCGTGTATGCAAATTACTACTCTAGGGTTCGTGACTAAGAAACTAACTAACGACACTATTTTACGAATACGCTAACACTAACCCAAAGTCATCTAAAGCCTAACCTATATGCATCTCAATAAATACATAAGTGTGTGTATATATATATATATATATATATATATATATATATATATATATAACATAACACATATGCGTTCTATACTACGAAACTGCAGGGGTGCTATACGCCATCCACCCGACTTCCCCCGTAGATATATATATCTACTCACCTGGACGCCTCGCTAAACTGCTCCGATTTCAGCTATGTCTTTTCCGCACCACAGCCGACGCCTCTGCACCCGATCCTAGAAATGTACACAAGGAAATAAGGGTGTAAATATATATATTCGCGGACACAAACAAATATAAGTCCACCACGCGCATTAACTAAACACGCCCACTCTTGGTGCGCGAAACGCGCCGCGACAACATCACAAACTACAATTTGGGTCACTATACGTGGCAACAGCAAACCAAAAACCCAATCGTGCTAATCGCACATTCACAACACATCATATATTATATGAAATAGGTTTTATATCAACAAACCCTCAATTTGGATCAAATCGATTTTATTCCGAAAACCTAGTAAGCATCAATTACCCGTTTTACTTCAAAACTTGATGTTTTAACAATTCTAGTGACCAAGATGATAAATTAATATCTTAATTATGCCATACAAACCATTACTTAAATTTTATATCACCAATTTAATTAAATCCTAAAAATCTAGTTTGCAAAATTTCCTAATTTTAACAATTTTAAAGTAACACTTTACAAATTAACAACTAAACAAGATTTTGCATATTTTAAAATATTAAACCACTCATGGAAACCTTAATGATGTGCTAAAAACCCTAACTTAAATTCAACACCTTCTCTTGAATTTCCAAATCTTGAAATTAAAACCATAAAAATACCTAATTAGGCTAGATTAAGATAATTTAGCAATAATTTAAACATGGGTTAGGATTATACCTCAAAGATCATGAGATCCCACATGCAACTTGTCTCCAAAATGCTAACTTTTCACCAAGATCCATACTATAGTAGCCAAGGAATAATGGGTGTCACGACCCGAAATAGCACGTGACTGGCACTTGAATCATATGAAGTATATAGGACCCCATCTAATCCAACTAAGCCAAAAGCTCAGAAATCTAAAACCATCTTAAGGAGTAAATGAAGAAAACTAGCTTTTAAGAAGTAAAGAAAACATGTTTTAAAAATAAGGTTTTTAAAATAAGTAAGCCGAATATGCATTTTAAATCCTCAATGTCTTTTCTGAAAATTTCGGCAGAGTTTCCTTTGTAAATACTGGCCCCGAACGGGGTACAACATGAATAATATATATATGCACAATAAAAAGGCATCCCCAAGCGGGAGCTAGCTCTTCGTCAATCGACGGTCACAACCACGCAAGCAATATAATATACAACGCCGAAGGGCGAGGATCAAAACTCAAAGGAAAACTCAAATCATCTTGAAAACCATAATACTACAACGCGCGACTCTAAGGTCAAAATAATACACAACTGGTTTTCTAAGTCTTAAACAATATACAAGTTTGGTTGATGGAATTTCTAGATACAACTGAATAATACATATGCAATGGTGGTTCTGATGCAAAAGAATCCACCTACCAAAGCAAGTCACCCGTAAGGGAAGCAGTGTGCCAGAAAGCCGCAATGGAACCTGTACGGAAAAACCTGCAAGAACTGTGGCACAACAGGGGTGAGTTGCAAACTCGTGAATAGAAGACATCACAGAGCAGAAATCGTATGTATGACACAATCCTAGGTCAATACGATCAGATATATATAAACCTCAAATGAATAAATCTGAAGCATAATAAGGTGGCAATGTAACATCTATACATGAATGTAGTGCCAAGTGCTCGTGCCAGTGCCTCAGGTAATAACATATCATAAATATGAGGTATGATCAATGTCGACTATATAATGAAGTCTGTGAATTTGTGGATATCGTCCACGTATCACCCAATGACAATAAACATCATGCATGTAAATATCATAAAGCATATGCATGGAAATATGAGGATATAGATCAACATGTGTCGCTTACGACATATCAAATCATGGAACCTGAGTGTCTAGCATCGACACTCGAAAACATCATGCAAACTGCGCCTAGCATCGGCACGCAAATCCTCATATATATAGGGCTTCGTCAGTCCGGACCGGCCCATATCATCTCTCAACTCCGGTCGGTATCCCCCAGATATCCTCCGAACTCAAATACAATCACTGGTAAGTAGTACTCCCCTGCCAAGCTCACCGTTTAACATAAACGAGTCTTCTTGCCTCGGGGTACCTCACCGGGTCCACCATGTACCCGCAGACGGTGCCTACCGCTCCTCGAATCGGGTTTCACATGCCACTCTCAGAACCGAGAAAACACATTGTGGACGCATTGAAATATCATATCAAGCGTAACCAGGTTTTTAAAAGAATACATACTCTCTTTTAAAATACCCACAGTTCCCAAATCTAGAAATATCTTGGAAACAACATATCTCAATGCGTATAATCAGAAAGCATGATGTATGCGACATATAAAAGAAATATAGGCATATCAGTATATCATGCAACATGGAGTATGAATGTACAATAGGTATGTGAACAAGTATGCCATGCAAGGGTCATATCCTGAATGCAACAGTACTACAGTGTAGTGACATGGCAATTATTGATGATGAAGTATGTGAGCCGAAAAGTAGGTGTACGTGGAACATATGCATCATCGATAATGGTGCTGGTGTCCTATCACCATGGTTTTAATAAAACAATAAACATATATAACATGCAATGCGATGCGAACAGCAAGAATATGCGGCAATGAATACTAAACACAGCAGTGCAGAATCTACATCAATGTATCTACGTCATACTGTTTTGCCATTTGAAAGAAGACGAGTCGGGTTTTTTAGGAAAATAAGGGCTAGGTGTTTTAAAGAAAAGATGCGTCTTTTGAAATATTTGTAGAATCCCTTTACCTGTCTTTAAAATATTCCCGATTCGTTAGTTTTTGAAATAAGTATGATATCGGCCTAGCCTAACATATACTAGCAAAACTACAGCTCTAACTAACAAGTCAATCGGGAGGGATATGGAAAACACCTAAATCTGAGTCGATATACAAATATATATAATAGTCGGTGATCCCGCCTCAAAGGTACCGCGTACGAAACAATATCATCTGACATCCTCGAGTCGTGAGTGCAGATCTATCATCAATAAAAAGCTCGTACGGTAAATCATCGTACGGCATCCCAAAAGCTGGGTACGGGTCAATATCATATTCATCTCATCAATTATCTGGTATCCTTATCATCATATCTCATGATCCGGGGTACTAATCTAAGTCTAGTTCAATTCGATACCATCTATACAAATGCATGTGTAAAACGCACATCCAAAGGCCCGCTAAAATCACATGTCGTATCCCAAATACGGATCACATCATATCACCGATCTCATGGCACCATGCCCAATATCATCGACTCATCTCCAAATATCATCCACTATCCTCATCATCCAGGTATAACTATAACAAGCAAGCATTTGTGTGTGTGTGTGGGTGTAAACATATTCTAGGGTTCGCAATTAGGAAACTATACTAGTTTACTTCTAAACCCTAATCTATCCATAGTACACCTAACCACATCTGGAATATCCAATTCATACATAGCGCTATCATACATATATATATATATATAGTATATATCTAGTATACTAAGTATCGAACTGCGGGGGTGCTATACGCCATCCAACCGACTTCCCCCGTAGATATAATCTACTCACCTTGCATCCTGCATGTCGGTGTCGACGTCGCCTTCATCTTGTTCATCACCTCGAATCATCGTGGGGGTACCTACATGTCACCCGTATCGCATCGTATTAAAACCAAATCAAAACCAAAACGACACACGAAAACCAAAACGGCACGCTTAAAAGCTTATAGGTTAGAACCTACGCTTTCAAAACCATCAAACAATCCTCGAAATCGTCGTACAAACGCCAAGTAATAGAGGTAAAACGCAATTATACAAATCCAGATTTTAAAATAAGCAATACGAAAACACGAATCAAAACAGCAACTATAGAAAAAGGTCCCAGATTTCACCCTAGGTCAAATCAGACAATTTTGCATATACCAAGGGTCTAGTTTATTGATTAGGGGACCACAGAACCAACACGAGGCCAAATGGCCTAGGTCTGGCTGCAAATTGCGGCCAGACAGAATAAATCTGCGGCCAAGGAATGGAACTAGGGGCTGGGGTCTTGGGGTTAGCTTCCTGGGTGCTTGCACATCTCTCTATGTTTGCAAAAAAATTTTCAGAGTCTCGGGGTGATAGCAGATTTCAAATAACCCTCACAGAATCCACAAATTTCCGATATCGGCTTTTCTAAATCCGTATTCCGGGTTTCTAGTCTCTGGTTTAGGCCTGGATTCTAGTACTAGGGGGTTTGTGTGGCCTCTACTGAGCTTAATTACCCATCGCCACTATCAATTCCCATTAACCCTAACTAGAGTTTTCCTAAGTCCACAAAATCACACGATATCGGTTCTATCATAACATGGGGGTAAAAGTAATGCAAATACTGTAGGGTTCCTAGGCAGTCATACAAGGGTCTATAAGACATCAACCATGCCCGATTTAAAATTTAGACGTGCCGAAACAACCCAAAGCCGGGATCTTTGCTAGATTATTAGGGTTTAACATGCAAGTAAACATTTTTACAACTAAGAGTGAGGGATTGCAACCTTTGTAGTCCGCTCCTTCACTTCATAAGCTCTGAGTAGAAGTCCCTTCGCCGCGATCCATGACCTCCCGGACTCAAGAGAGGCTCCACAACTCGAACGATCCATGCTAGCTTATAGTCTTCCTTTTCTCCGATGATCTACCTCGAAGTTTCTATAACTCAAGCCCTCTCTCTCTCTCTAATGAGGTGAACACCCTAATCTAATTGGCTAGATTAGATGAGGATGATGGAGTAGTATTTGTGCTCTCTTTTCTTATCAAATTCTCACTCTTAATCATCACGAAATGAAAACCTAGCAAGCTTTCTCAAAGCTCAAGGTTGAAGAAGAAGAAGAAAAATGAATTAATTCCTTTTGTGATGAATAATGAAATGATATATGATTAATAATGTAACCATGGTCAACTATGACAAGGCTAACCATTATAGAGAATTAACTAAGGCTAAGGGTTTGGGTTGGATTAAGAATGAGTCACTAGAAAATATCAACCATAATATCTTAGCTCATGACAAAAGAAAACCTTCTAGAAGGTTCATGAAAGAACTAACCCAATTCAAACCTTAACCTTGTTTAATCTCCACTAAACATGTTGCATTAGTAATCATATTATGTTACAATATTATATATCACATATATAATATACTTTGTAACAAAAGAAAATAATACAATTAACATATATCGCATATATATCAATGTATTATCCGGTGAGAAAATGAATCAATAAAGCGAGCCAATATTAGATAATGTAATGCAATATATCATATATATTATTATACATTAAATTATCGAATCAACACTTGATCCGACAATCCGGCTATATCGAATATAACCGACTAATATATCATGTACCGATTCATCGAATCAACACTTGATCCGATGACCCGGCTCATATCTAAATATCGCGATAATATAATACGGTATCTCATATCGCATTATCCTCGGTCGTGCACATATCATATATATGCCCCTACTCCGTTTTTCCTGAGTCAAGAAACCTCTGTGTAGGACTTTAAAGAATTTTCATTATGCCGGTAGCAGGTGATGATCATATCAAACACCCACAAGCTGCAAGCGGTCATCTAAACGTAACAGCCACCCAGGTATTGAGCGATCAGAAGATCAACAAGCTAGCCTGTACATTCTCCTGTGAATCCAATCAGTAACACTCCCGTATAGTCCGATCTCTTCGTCTGATATGTCGCATATCTAGTCTAGGGGTGGTAAACGTCAGACCCCAGTAACCGATAAGTCGTGTCGATGTGAGGCTCATAACAGGTCGATAAACTACTAGTAACACTTACCAGTTAATCTCTATATCAGCCCTGGACAGGGACTTCCGGTTATAGCCAATCGAACACAGCACAACATTAACTTCCTATACCGGGAGAGACGAATCCCTTCCTATGCTCATTGCCTCAATGTGATTCGGGACTGCACCCAAAAGCCACCGTTTTGCATGCCCTCTTGGACGTGGTAAGGTGGAAATCAAAGCACAGTGGGAATCACACAAGACTCTATGACGATCTTGGGTCTACAGACTACCCTGTACCAGTGTCACTGGAGAACTGCCATCTGACGTGTGGTATATCACCATTTGGGAGTTCTCGGTGAGTCCGTCCAATGTACCCAGTCTCCACTGAGCACCCGTACACCATCCTTGATGTCAAAACACCGATGGATATGGGATCATCCATCGCCCATCATATGGGTCAAGATGCGTATACGCTAGTCTACTCTGGTGTATCGATGCCCTATCTCGATACACCCTCGACTAGGAACAGTTATAGGATGTACTCATCGACTACCGTGGCCCAACTAGTATGATCTCATCATAGTCCCAGTAGTCGAGTACATATCCTAAGGGCTTTATTAACATGTGAGAGTAAGACAGTAAACTAATATAAGTCAACATGTTAAGATAAAGTAAAACCAAATAGCATACTATCATGACGAGCAAGAAAGTCCTCTCTCTATATATCCAAGCATCCATTATAATATACATCATATGTACAACAATGTCCTCTAGGGCATATACATAACTAACAATCTCCCACTTGCACTAAGGCCAGCTGCTGTAGTATCTCATTCCTAGCATCCCGAATAATCTCTCAAACTGTATCTGGGGAATGGCCTTCGTGAGTGGATCCGCAGTGTTGTCCTTCGTATCTACTCTACTGATCTTGATCTCCTGGCGATCAACTATCTCCCTGATCAGGTGATACCGCCTCAAAATATGTCTGGTCTTCTGATGGGACCTGGGTTCCTTGGCCAAAGCCACAGCTCCATTGTTATCATAATACAGAGGTATTGGATGATCAATGGATGGAACCACACCAAGTTCACTAATGAACTTCTTTATCTAGACAACCTCTTTGGCAGCATCGTTGGCAGCGATGTATTCAGCCTCCATCTTCGAGTCTGCAACGGTATCCTGTTTGGAACTCTTCCAACATACCGCCCCTCCATTGAGGGTAAAGACAAATCCCGAGTGCGACTTAGAGTCGTTCTTATCTCTTTGGAAGCTCGAATCAGTAAAGGACTCCACCTGGAGTTCTTTTACCATACACCAAGAACATCTCTTTAGTCCTTCTCAAGTACTTGAGAATGTTCTTCACAGCTATCCAGTGACTCTCTCCAGGATCTGCTTGATACCGACTCACTACACTTAGTGAGTATGCTACATCGGGTCTGGTACATAGCATCGCATACATAATAGAGCCTACTGCCGAAGCATAGGGTATCCCTTGCATGCGAGCTCTTTCCAAATCAGTCTTGGGAGACATTTCTTTGGAAAGAGTGAGTCCAAAGATCGTGGGTAGGTTCCCACGCTTGGATTCTTCCATACTAAACCTCTTTAGTATGGTGTCAATGTACCTGGATTGAGACAATCCCAATATCCGTTTAGATCTATCTCTATAGATCATAATTCCCAGTATGCAGGAGGCATGACCTAGATCTTTCATTGAGAATCTTCGTGATAAGAAGAGCTTGACTGATTGCAGCATAGAAACATCATTTCCTATCAAGAGTATATCATCGACGTACAATACGAGGAAGACAACCTTACTCTCTGCGACCTTCTTATAGATACTAGGTTCATCTACGTTTTTGATGAAGTCAAACTCTTTGACTACAACATCAAAGCAGATGTTCCAGCTCCGCGATGCTTGCTTTAACCCATAAATGGATTTAAGCAAATTGCACACCTTTCCGCTGCTCCCACTATCTACGAAGCCCTCTGGCTGAGTCATGTACACGCACTCTTCTAAATCACCGTTTAGAAAGGCGGTCTTAACATCCATTTGCTAGATCCGGATGGACTTAATCATAGCCACTGGAGAAAAGGTTTCGTCATAATCCCCACCTGGTCGTTGGCGAAAACCCTTTGCAACAAGTCTAGCTTTGAAAGTCTCAACTTTTCCATCTACACCAAATCTCTTTTTAAAGATCCACTTGCTTCCAATGGGTTTTACCTCTTCAGGAGCATTTTCCAAAGTCCATACTTTGTTGGTGTACATGGATTCCATCTCAGATCGCATTGCATCCAGCCATTTCACAGAGTCACCACTCGTGATGGCCTGCTCAAAACTAGTTGGGTCATCATCTTCCATGATGCAATTCTCGCTCCCACCATCAATGAGAAAACCGTAGTATCTCTCAGGTGGATGAGAAACCCTAGTAGATTGGTGGAGAGGCCGGTTTTCGTCGGGAACTACCGAATACTCTGGTTCCACTAAATTATCAGTTGTAGTTTGTGGTGCTGGAACCTCTTCCAGCTATACCGCTTCGCCACTAATTTCTTTTACAAGAAATTCCTTTTCTAAAAAGGTGGCATGCTGAGCAACAAACACATTTTTTAGTTCACTGTGGTAGAATAGATATCCATTTGAATGTTTAGGATATCCTATAAACTTACAAAGAACTGATCGTGCCTCGAGTTTGTCCGGATTTTGCCTTTTGACATAGGCCGGACAACCCCATATCTTAACTCGTTTAAGACATGGTCTCTTCCCACTCCATATCTCATATGGTGTGGTAGGTACAGATTTTGATGCAACCTGATTCAATATGTATGCTGCTGCTTCAAGCGCATAACCCCAAAAGGAAATAGGCAACTCAGCAGTGCTCATCATAGAGCGCACCATATCTAATAGGGTGCGATTCCTCCGCTCCGATACACCATTGTGCTGTGGTGTATAAGGAGGAGTAAGCTGAGAGAGAATCCCATTCTCTTTTAGATAGTCCAGAAACTCATTGCTCAAGTATTCTCCTCCTCGATCAGATCGAAGGATCTTAATACTTTTGCCCATTTGGTTCTCTATTTCGTGCTTATATTCCCTGAATTTCTCAAAAGCTTCAGACTTGTGTTTTATCAGGAACACATGTCCGTATCTTGAGAGATCGTCAGTGAATGTAATGAAGTAGGAAGAACCGTTCTTGACATGTATAGACATGGGACCACATACATCACTATGTATCAGCCCTAAGAGTTCCGTAACTCTTTCTCCGTGTCCACTAAACGGAGTTTTTGTCATTTTACCTTTGAGACATGAATGGCAAGTATCATAAGATGATAATTCGAACGAATTCAAATATCCATCCTTATGTAACTTAGCTAGCCGTGTCGCATTGATATGACCAAGTCTACAATGCCACAAGAAGGATTCGTTCATTTCTGAACTCTTCCTCTTGTGCGTGTTTTGTATATTAAGGACTGTATTTTGATTGAGAATGAATATGCCATTATGTAACGAGCCTGATCCAATCAACTTTTGATTTAGGAATATGTTCATAACATTATCTTGTACTACAAAATTATATCCTTCTTTACTTAATAAAGAAACTGATATAATGTTGCACATCATGTTCGGTATATAATAGCACTCGTTCAGAATCAATGTATTACTACTTGGTAATACAAGGTGATATTCGCCAACTGCTTTGGCTGCAATACTTGCACCATTCTCTACTTGTACGGAATGATCACTCTTTCCCAGTTCTCTACCTTTACTAGCCCACGTAACAACTTACATATATGGGATCCTGATCCGGTATCTAATACCCAGGACGTAGGGTGAACTGAGAAACAGTTCTCGATAACTAACACACCCGAAGAAGATGCATCGGCATGTCTGTTCTTCGTTTGGGCGGCGTGAGAATCCAGATTTACTCCTGTTTCCTACTCAGTCTTATAACTCTTATAAGAAAGAACGGGACCAATGATCCCCTGCTCAGTATAATAAGCGGGTATAGTCAATACATCCATATTATTATCTTGATTAAGTCCTGACATGGTCGTTACTTGGAGAGAGAGAGAAGGAAACACTTTAGTGTATGCTCTTGCAAGATTAGATTGGTTATTATCTTATCTAATCAGGATGTCTCCCACTGTTTTTATCAAATCTTCCTTCAAACCCTAAAAGGTAAGATTAGTCGGGATTAATTACACCCTACAATTCCGTCAATCTTTCAGCCAGATCAGTGTCGGTACTTGAGGGAGGTTCCCCGTGCTTTCGCACGGACCTAATTAAAATAAACCTCGTCTTCCCTGAGGCATAACCCCGTAAACACCTTTCTAGACACCTACTTGATCGGCTAATTGTCCTGTGTAAAACTCTCCCAGGAGTAACTCTTACTCGCAGTGGGTATCGGGATCCAACTATCTCATAGGAGGTATGCAATCTCATTGCAAATTTCAACACTTGAAATTCCCGATAATGCTTCTGCCCCCAGTGTGCTATGACCTTGACAGAGGTCAACAAACCATAGTACACTAGTTAAGTTCAACCCGTCATTTCTTGATTGAATCAAACCTACTCGCACGACCCTTGACAGAGGTCAACAAGGTCGTACGACCATCCTAATCCAATCACATCTCATGTTTTACAGATAATTACTAATCAGCTACCGCACACTACGCCTTGACAGAGGTCAACAAACGCAGCACGAATACTAAATAGTCTTTATCTGAAATGACAGAGGGCTACGCAGGTTTTTAAGAAAACCATGAGCGTAATGAACTTGATATCGTCGTAGAATCAAGTGATTTTGAAAAGGAGTGTTTTTTATGCTTTTCTAGTTTCGCTAAAGAGGCCACTCCCGGTGAAGGGATCTCGGCTCTTTCCCCATCGAATAAGGTGCAGGATATATCATATATACCGCTGTACAAAGCAAGAACTATTTAAACTGTCAAAAACTAAACCATGAGTTTGTAGCATCTGCCAATTTTGCTAAAGAGGTCACTCCCGGTGAAGGGATCTCGTCTTTTTCCTCATCGAATAAGGTGCAGGGTATATCATATATACCGCTGTGCAAAACAAAAACTGTAGCTACTCTTTTTATAAAGTTTTGATTCTACAACATATTTTAGGTTTCTTTTCTTTTTATTAATCTCATTAATATATCCCATCAGCTTATGCTTCCTAAGTATCACAGTAGAAACAAAAGCAGTAATATTTATATATCAGCATATATATATAGTATAAGCATTCGTCTGAGGCAGTAATATGATCTCATCACAGAACATTGCAGCAGAAGAACATATATAAAATATTGGATATACTAAGATGTCCGTGTTTTCAATACGAGCCTGTATAAAACACGGATTCCACAGTCGCGATGAATAGCCAAACCCACATCCCTAGACCCTTACGAAAGCGGCAAGTAACACTGCCAATTCTAGGGTTAGGAGACCCGGTCTCGACTCCTCGAGATGGCCTCCCACTGGACCCTAGAACCCGGTTACTTGTGCTCCCCTCCTTGGGTCTACCTAATGCGGAAAAGTAAATAATATACAATGGTGACATCAACCTCATCCCGGAAGTGCCCCAATAAAAGAATATTATATATAAATGAATTTTACATGAATGAAAATAAAAACCCTCAACTCACATAAAACCTCCGGCTATTCAGAACACGATGATCCAATATAACATATCACAGCAACACATAATATCTTATGTCATCAATGTAAGTAAGTATGCATACACCGATCGTCGTTGATGTATAGCAACGAAAACCGGCAATACAACTACATACTACACTTACGGTCACAGAAAAGAAATTGTAAAACTACAACATTTGGAATCCACAATCACTTTAGACATCGTAAATCCGAAATATCACATACTTCGCATTTCATGCCTAACTATATGAATTCCACATATTGTATCATATTCCAGATAAATAGACAGTATTAAACTTTCCGATCGAATAATCAAATACCCACGATTTCCTAAATAGCTCAACACTTGAGCGGAGTCCGAAAAGTCCCAGAATATGTCACAGTACCGATGGTCCAGCCGTAGAAGGGTTAAGCCAACGCCTCACATGTGGCACGCCGTACAGCCCCAAACCCTAAGGTTTAGAGGCAGTTCAGACGGTCACATAATCGAGTTAAGGTTTGTGTTCTTCTAGAGGGTCCACCGAATTACTTACACGTTTTTCTGAAAGATTTAAACTCAAGAAAAATTCAACACTTGAAAGTTTTTCGTGCGGGGAAAAAATGAGTTAATGATATCCGTTCGAACATTTTAACAGTTTCTAAAATATCCGGAAAACAAAATGAAATTAAACTTTCCGATCGAATCAACGAATTCAAAATAATCCTCAGAACACACAACATTTGAGTAAGATTAAAAATACCCAGAATCATTTACAAGCACCTACTAAAATTGCTGTGCCAAAAACAAAGCATAACTCTCCTGTACGGCCGCGGATCCGCGGCACAAACAAGGTATTGCCGCGGTTCCGCGGCCGTCCGTATGACTTACTGCCTCATTTTCCACAGTAATGCTTATATTTCCCTGCTGATTTTTAAAAGTATTTTTAATGCAGAAAAATCACATTTTTACAAAATTTCCAGAGAGGGGGTCATTTTCGATGTTTCGGGGTTCGATCGGAGTTTTAACTTCGTATACATGTCGCCTAATGCTCTAGCTTGGCTCTGATACCACTGTAGGGTTCCTAGGCAGTTATACAAGGGTCTATAAGGCATCAACCATGCCCGATTTAAAATTTAGACGTACCGAAACAACCCAAAGCCGGGATCTTTGCTAGATTATTTGGGTTTAACATGCAAGTAAACATCTTTACAACTAAGAGTGAGGGATTACAACCTTTGTAGTCTGCTCCTTCACTTCATAAGCTCCGAGTAGAAGTCCCTTCGCCGCCATCCACGATCTCCCGGACTCAAGAGAGGCTCCACAACTCGAACTATCCATGCTAGCTTATAGTCTTCCTTTTCTCCGATGATTTACCTCGAAATTTCTATAACTCAAACTCTCTCTCTCTAATGAGGTGAACACCCTAATCTAATTGGCTAGATTAGATGAGGATGATGGAGTAGTATTTGTGCTCTCTTTTCTTATCAAATTCTCACTCTTAATCATCACGAAATGAAAACCTAGCAAGCTTTCTCAAAGCTCAAGGTTGAAGAAGAAGAAAAATGAATTAATTCCTTTTGTGATGAATAATGAAATGATATATGATTAATAATGTAACCATGGTCAACTATGACAAGGCTAACCATTATAGAGAATTAACTAAGGCTAAGGGTTTGGGTTGGATTAAGAATGAGTCACTAGAAAATATCAACCATAATATCTTAGCTCATGACAAAAGAAAACCTTCTAGAAGGTTCATGAAAGAACTAACCCAATTCAAACCTTAACCTTGTTTAATCTCCACTAAACATGTTGTATTAGTAATCATATTATGTTACAATATTATATATCACATATATAATATACTTTGTAACAAAAGAAAATAATACAATTAACATATATCGCATATATATCAATGTATTATCCGGTGAGAAAATGAATCAATAAAGCGAGCCAATATTAGATAATGTAATGCAATATATCATATATATTATTATACATTAAATTATCGAATCAACACTTGATCCGACAATCCGGCTATATCGAATATAACCGACTAATATATCATGTACCGATTCATCGAATCAACACTTGATCCGATGACCTGGCTCACATCTAAATATCGCGAGAATATAATACGGTATCTCATATCGCATTATCCTCGGTCGTGCACATATGACATATATGCCCCTACTTCGTTTTGCCTGAGTCAAGAAACCTCTGTGTAGGACTCTAAAGAATCGTCAATACGCCGGTAGCAGGTGATGATCATATCAAACACCCATAAGCTGCAAGCGGTCAGCTAAACGTAACAGCCACCCAGGAAATGAGCGATTAGAAGATCAACAAGCTAGCCTGTACATTCTCCTGTGAATCCAATCAGTAACACTCCCGTATAGTCCGATCTCTTCGTCTGATATGTCGCATATCTAGTCTAGGGGTGGTAAACGTCAGACCCCAGTAACCGATAAGTCGTGTCGATGTGAGACTCATAACAGGTCAAGAAACTACTGGTAACACTTACCAGTAAATCACTATATCAGCCCTGGCCAGGGACTTCCGGTTATAGCCAATCGAACACAGCACAACATCAACTCCCTATACCGGGAGAGACGAATCCCCTCCTATCGCTCATTGCCTCCATGTAATTTGGGATTGCACCTAAAAGCCACCGTTTTGCATGCCCTCTTGGACGTGGTAAGGTGGAATTCAAAGCACAGTGGGAATCACACAAGACTCTATGACGATCTTGGGTCTACAGACTACCCTGTACCAGTGTCACCGGAGAACTGCCATCTGACATGTGGTATATCACCATCTGGGAGTTCTCGGCGAGTCCGTCCAGTGTACCCAGTCTCCACTGAGCACCCGTACACCATCCTTGATGTCAAAACACTGATGGATATGGGATCATCCATCGCCCATCATATGGGTCAAGATGCGTATACGCTAGTCTACTCTGGTGTATCGATGCCCTGACTCGACACACCCTCGACTAGGAACAGTTATAGGATGTACTCATCGACTATCGTGGCCCCACTAGTATGATCTCATCATAGTCCCAGTAGTCGAGTACATATCCTAAGGGCTTTATCAACATGTGAGAGTAAGACAGTAAACTAATATAAGTCAACATGTTAAGATAAAATGAAACCAAATAGCATACTATCATGACGAGCAAGAAAGTCCTCTCTATATATATCCAAGCATCCATTATAATATACATCATATGTACAACAATAGCCTTTAGGGCATATACATAACTAACAAATACTAAGCTAAACGTTCAGAAATTAGCTTATTTCGTAATTCAAGAAAATTCTTGAGTTGCCCCAAGTGGCCAAAATCCTTACTTTCTTGGTCCAATGTGCTTCCCTTGAGTTTGTGCACAACTTTTGTAAAATGGGGATAGGGTTTTGGTTTGTTTTTGGATGTGTTTATTATGATTTGAGGAGGGGGGAGGGAGATGAGGCAGCAACAATGAAGGAAATGGGGGGAGAAATTGATGGAGGTAGAAGAAGTAAACAAATGGTCATGGCTCTCCTTTGACCCCTCACTTTCTCTCACTTGCCCATACTCCTTTATTTTATTCCCTTTTCCTTTTCTTTTGTTTTCTTTTACTTTTCTTTCTTCTCTCCTCAATAGTAAACCCAAAACAAACCATGTAGAAAATGCACAAGTGTGAAAAAGACTTTGTGCATGTTATGTACACAAAACACGCTTAATCCGCGATTAGCACTAAAATAGCGTCAAATAAATCTTAAAAACTTAAAAATTGCATAATTCACATAAAACACCCACTTTTAGTAATTTCTATAATTTTTCAAATTTTTTCCCAATTATCGGTATTTAATTATACCGCCATATTAAAATATTCAATATTTTATTATTAAATTATAAAAATACCCCAAAAACAATATTTTATTTTTTTCGAAATGTTACAATCTTCCCCCCTTAAAGAAATTCGGTCCCCGAATTTAAATTTTAGACCCCCAAATTCTAAAACATTTCAATAAAAAGTCCAAGTCGTCGGGGCTCCGAAATCTTCAATACATAAGACGCATCATAGAGCAATGCATGCGCATGAGAAATGAGCAGATAACTCAAAATCAAAACTCTGTCAAGCATCCCGCAATCATCGGAGTCATGGTAAAGACACAAATGTCAAATCCACAATAAAACCAATATGATATAAATCAGAACTATACATGTAAACATCAAATCTGTACATGTAAATAACTGAAGAAAATGCATGCCAATCCCTTTTTAAGTCGTTGTACGATGCGCATAGCACTGCACAGTGGTGGACGTCTATTGTAAGAAAATAACCATATATGTATATATCTTTTGTTTAATATGTACGTTCTGCCGTTTTGAAAACAATTTAGAAGGGTTTCCTTGTTTAAAACGTGTCGTGTCATATCAGACACGTAGGTAAATACTGAGACTATATCTCCCTTTTGGAAATCCCTTCAATAACTATCAATGCATGCAAAATATATCCAGGTACAGTCCTCTGACTAGTCCTGCTCGGTACGAAAACAAATAGCAATATCATAAAAATGTACTGGTCCATAAGGAATAAATCCCAAAAATGTATATAAGAATACCCTGTGAGTCTGGTGCGCATGGAAATCAAAATCCACATATGTGCCATACATGTGCACAGAAACATCATCTAGGTGCAACGGGTGTGCACGAAACCAGAAATCATGGAACTCAACCATCAAGACCAAATCATGCGAACAGATCTCCCAAAATACCAAAATCCAAGGTGACGAATACGTGATAATCGAATCACAAAATCACAAATCATAAATACCATCGTCGATATATCCTCCTTCAAAGTCGAGAAGGTGTCAGTGCATCCAAAGTCTCTTACACGGACTCGAAATCACGAACTCGGTATCTTCATCACTCTTTAGAAGATATCTGGCCGAACACGTCCTCGGGAACTCGTCCCAACCTGCGGAGGTATACTCCATACTCGTACTTTCTTGATCAATTCACAACGCATCTGGGTGAGGTCCTCTATCCGAACCTGGTCAACTATCTCGTCGACGATGCCGAACTCTGGCCTGCTGGGTATGCGCAATATGACCACTCCTGGGTCCAGGTCTTCTCATATAGTATTCCAGAAAGGTCCTGTCGAGGTCTCTCTCAATTCTCATTTCTGCCGAACTGTCCGAAAGTTATCATCTTTTCTATATCTGTTTCTTGTTCCGGAACGGATGCATACTCATCGCGCCTCCTTAAGGAAGATATATCAATAATCAACGCCTCTGCATGCGTATCGCATCTCTGATGTCGGCGGAGTGGAACGTCATCTCGTCGAATTCTCGTGTGAACTCTTTACTCCACTCTGTTCCAATGTCGACTGATTCAGACTCATCTTCTCGTGGCTGCATGGACTGCGCTCCAACGACTATGCTCGTATCCGGAGTCTCTCAAGCAATGTGTCCCATCACATGATATTCGAAAAATGTCGAACCATCCGATCGATTTGTCAGAACCTCATAATCCCCCAAGAGATCAACATCTTGAGTACAGTTTAATAGTATTCCGGTACATACCACAGCACTTGTGGACCAACCGTAGAAGGGCAAACCCAAGCCTCACAAATGGCACCGCTAAACTGCCGCAAACCCTAAGGTTCGAAGGCGTTCTATGGTCATTACGTCGAGTTAGGGTTTCATTCTTCTAGAGGGTCCATAGCATTACTTGCATTGTCTTTCGAATACTTGAAACCTGGAAATGGGTTCCTGACATTCGATCATCTCTATCGACTCTTAACGAATTTACGTGAAGTCGTCTCTAGCTGAAATCAATCTATCTGATGACCTTGTATCGGCGTAAGCGAACGAACCACATGTCCTATTCCTTCATCCTCGGGTGACTAGCGACCTTCCATCATATCCCTAAGTATATACTCATGCTGCAGTAGCTCCAACATCTGGGCAATATCTCGTCATTTGCAGCAATAACTGGCTCATTTGTCTGTACGCTGAACAACGCCTCAAGCATCATAAATAAGCGATATATCAATGGTCATCATATTCTGGCTGGTTTCTAGCAGTAGCCTGATCCTCTGGTGCTGATCTGCACGTCCGAGAAATCTCGTAAAAGCGATCCGTCAAACGCTCATGGCGAGAAATCTCGTAAATACGTTCACAACACATCATATATTATATGAAATAGGTTATATATCAACAAACCCTCAATTTGGATCAAATCGATTTTATTCCGAAAACCTAGTAAGCATCAATTACCCGTTTTACTTCAAAACTTGATGTTTTAACAATTCTAGTAACCAAGATGATAACTTAATATCTTAATTGTGCCATACAAACCATTACTTAAATTTTATATCACTAATTTAATTAAATCCTAAAAATCTAGTTTGCAAAATTCCTAATTTTAAAAATTTTAAAGTAACACTTTACAAATCAACAACTAAACCAGATTTTGCATATTTTAAAATGTTAAATCACTCATGGAAACCTTAATGATGTGCTAAAAACCCTAACTTAAATTCAACACCTTCTCTTGAATTTCCAAATCTTGAAATTAAAACCATAATAATACCTAATTAGACTAGATTAAGATAATTTAGCAACAATTTAAACATGGGTTAGGATTATACCTCAAAGATCATGAGATCCCACATGCAACTTGTCTCTAAAATGCTAACTTTTCACCAAGATCCATACTATAGTAGCCAAGGAATAATGGGTGTCACGACCGGAAATAGCACGTGACTGGCACTTGAATCATATGAAGTCTATAGGACCCCATCTAATCCAACTAAGCCAAAAGCCCAGAAATCTAAAACCATTTTAAGGAGTAAATGAAGAAAACTAGTTTTTAAGAAGTAAAGAAAACATGTTTTAAAAACAAGATTATTAAAATAAGTAAGCCGGATATGCATTTTAAATCTTCAATATCTTTTCTGAAAATTTCGGCGGAGTTTCCTTTGTAAATACTGGCCCTGAACGGGGTACAACATGAATAATATATATATGCACAATAAAAAGGCATCCCCAAGCGGGAGCTAGCTCTTCGTCAATCGACGGTCACAACCACGCAAGCAATATAATATACAACGCCGAAGGGCGAGGATCAAAACTCAAAGGAAAACTCAAATCATCTTGAAAACCATAATACTATAACGCGCAACTCTAAGGTCGAAATAATACACAACTGGTTTTCTATGTCTGAAACAATATACAAGTTTGGTTGATGGAATTTCTAGATACAACTGAATAATACATATACAATGGTGGTTCTGATGCAAAAGAATCCACCTACCAAAGCAAGTCACCCGTAAGGGAAGCAGTGTGCTAGAAAGCCGCAATGGAACCTGTACAGAAAAACCTGCAAGAACTGTGGCACAAGGGGGGTGAGTTGCCAACTCATGAATAGAAGACATCATAGAGTATAAATCGTATGTATGACACAATCCTAAATCAATACGATCAGATATATATAAACCTCAAATGAATAAATCTGAAGCTTAATATGGTGGCAATGTAACATTTATACATGAGTGTAGAGCCATGTGCTCGTACCAGTGCCTCAGGTAATAAAATATCATAAATATGAGGTATGATCAATGTCGACTATATCATGAAGTCTATGAATATGTGGATATCGTCCACGTGTCACCCAATGACAATAAACATCATGCATGTAAATATCATAAAGCATATGCATGGAAATATGAGGATATAGATCAACATGTGTCGCTCGCGACATATCAAATCATGGAACCTGAGTGTCAAGCATCGACACTCAAAAACATCATGAAAACTACGCCTAGCATCGGCATGCAAATCCTCATATATATAGGGCTCCGTCAGTCCGGACCGGCCCATATCATCTCTCAACTCTGGTCGGTATTCCCCAGATATCCACCGAGCTCAAATACAATCACCGGTAGGTAGTACTCCCCTGCCAGGCTCACCGTCTAACATATACGAGTCTTCTTGCCTCGGGGTAGCTCACCGGGTCCACCATGTACCCGCAGACAGTGCCTACCGCTCCTCGAATCGGGTTTCACATGCCACTCTCAGAACCGAGAAAACACATGGTGGACGCACTGAAATATCATATCAAGCGTAACCGGATTTTTAAAAGAATACATACTCTCTTTTAAAATACCCACGGTTCCCAAATCTAGAAATATCATGGAAACAACATATCTCAATGCGTATAATCAGAAAGCATGCTGTATGCAACATATAAAAGAAATGTAGGCATATCAGTATATCATGAAACATGGAGTATGAATGTACAATAGGTATGTGCACAAGTATGCCATGCAAGGGTCATATCCTGAATGCAACAGTACTACAGTGTAGTGACATGGCAATTATCGATGATGAAGTGTGTGAGCCGGCAAGCAGGTGTACGTGGAATATTTGCATCATCGATAATGGTGCTGGTGTCCTATCAGCATGATTTTAATATAACAATAAACATATATAACATGCAATGCGATGCGAACAACAAGAATATGCGGCAATGAATACTAAACACAGCAGTGCAGAATCTACATCAATGTATCTATGTCATACTGTTTTGCCATTTGAAAGAAGACGAATAGGGTTTTTTAGAAAAATAAGGGCTAGGTGTTTTTAAGAAAAGATGCGTCTTTTGAAATATTCGTAGAATCCCTTTACCTGTCTTTAAAATATTCCCGATTGGTTAATTTTTGAAATAAGTATGACATCGACCTAGCCTAACATATACTAGCAAAACTACAGCTCTAACTAACAAGTCAATCGGGAGGGGTATGGAAACCACCTAAATCTGAGTCGATATACAAATATATATAAATATAATAGTTGGTGATCCCGCCTCAAATGTACCGCGTACGATACAATATCATCTGACATCCTCGAGTCATGAGTGCAGATCTATCATCAATAAAAATCTCGTACGGTAAATCGTCGTACGGCATCCCAAAAGCTGGGTACGGGTCAATATCATATTCATCTCATCAATTATCCGGTATCCTTATCATCATATCTCATGATCTGAGGTACTGATCTAAGTCTAGTACAATTCGATACCATCTATACAAATGCGTATATGAAATGCACGTCCAAAGGCCCTCTAAAATCACATGTCGTATCCCAAATACAGATCACATCATATCACCGATCTCATAGCACCATGCCCAATATCATCGACTCATCTCCAAATATCATCCACTATCCTCATCATCCAGGTATAACTATAACAAGCAAGCATGTGTGTGTGTGGGTGTAAACCTATTCTTGGGTTCGCATCTAGGAAACTATACTAGTTTACTTCTAAACCCTAATATATCCATAGTACACCTAACCACATCTGGAATATCCAATTCACACATAGCGCTATCATACATATATATATAGTATATATCTAGTATACTAAGTATCGAACTACGGGGGTGCTATACGCCATCCAACCGACTTCCTCCGTAGATATAATCTACTCACCTTACATCCTGCGTGTCGGTGTCGACGTCGCCTTCATCTTCTTCATCACCTCGAATCACCTTGGGGGTACCTACATGTCACACGTATCGCATCGCATTAAAACCAAATCAAAACCAAAACGACACACGAAAACCAAAACGATACGCTTAAATGCTTATAGGTTAGAACCTATGGGTACGCTTTCAAAACCATCAAACAATCCTCGAGGTAAAATGCAATTATACTCCAGAATTTAAAATACGCAATACGAAAACACGAATCAAAATAGCAACTATAGAAAAGGGTCCCAGATTTCACCCTAGGTCAAATTAGATAATTTTGCATATACCAAGGGTCTAATTTACTGATTAGGGGACCACAGAACCAACACGAGGCCAAATGGCCTAGGTCTGGCCGCAAATTGCGGCCAGACAGAATAAATCTGTGGCTAAGGAATGGAACTAGGGGCTGGGGACTTGGGGTTAGCTTCCTGGGTGCCTGCATATCTCTCTATATTTGCAAAAAAAAATTCAGAGTCTCGGGGTGATAGCAGATTTCAAATAACCCTCACAGAATCCATAAATTTCCGATATAGGCTTTTCTAAATCCGTATTCCGGGTTTCTAGTCTCTAGTTTAGGCCTGGATTCTAGCACTAGGGGGTTTGTATGTCCTCTACTGAGCTTAATTACCCACCACTCTCAATTCCTATTAAACCTAACTAGAGTTTTCCTAAGTCCACAAAATCACACGATATCAGTTCTATCATAACATGGGGGTAAAAGTAATGCAAATACTAAGCTAAAGGTTCAGAAATTAGCTTATTTGGCAACTTAAAAAAATTCTTGAGTTGCCCCAAGTGGTCAAAATTCTTTCTTTCTTGGTCCAATGTACTTCCCTTGAGCTTGTGCACAACTTTTGTGAAATGGGGATAGGGTTTTGGGTTGTTTTTGGATGTGTTTGTGATGATTTGAGGAGGGGGAGAGATGAAGCCGCAGCAATGAGGGAAATGGGGGGAGAAAATGATGAGGGAAATGGGGGGAGAAAATGATGGAGTAAGAAGAAGTAAACAAATGGTTATGGCTCTCCTTTGACCCCTCACTTTCTCTCACTTGCCCATACTCCTTTATTTTATTCCCTTTTCCTTTTCTTTTGTTTTCTTTTACTTTTCTTTCTTCTCTCCTCGATAGTAAACCCAAAACAAACCATGGTAGAAAATGCATAAATGTGAAAAAGACTTTGTGCATGCTATGCGCACAAAACACGCTTAATCCGCGATTAGCGATTTTTAATCGCGATTAGCACTAAAATAGTGTCAAATAAATCATAAAAACTTAAAAATTGCATAATTCACATAAAACACCATCTTTTAGTAATTTCTAAAATTTTTCAAAATTTTTCCCAATTATCGGTATTTAATTATACCGCCATATTAAAATATTCAATATTTTATTATTAAATTATAAAAATTCCCCAAAAAACAATATTTTATTTTTTTTGAAATGTTACAATCTTCCTCCTTTAAAGAAATTCGGTCCCCGGATTTAAATTTTAGACCCCCAAATTCTAAAACATTTCAATAAAAAGTCCAAGCCGTCGGGGCTCCGAAATCATCAATACATAAGACGCATCAAAGCGCAATGCATGCGCATGAGAAATGAGCAGATAACTCAAAATCAAAACTCCGTCAAGCATTCCGCAATCATCGGAGTCATGGTAAAGACACAAATGTCAAATCCATAATAAAACCGATATGATATAAATCAAAACTATACATGTAAATATCAAATCTGTACATGTAAATAACTGAAGGAAATGCATGCCAATCCCATTTTAAGTCGCTGTGCGACGCGCATAGCACTGCACAGTGGTGGACGTCTATTGTAAGAAAATAACCATATATGTATATATCTTTTGTTTAATATGTGCGTTCCGCCGTTTTGAAAACAATTTAGAAGGGTTTCCTTGTTTAAAACGTGTCGTGTCATATCAGACACGTAGGTAAATACTGAGACTATAGCTCCCTTTTGGAAATCTCTTCAATAACTATCAATGCATGCAAAATATATTCAGGTACTGTTCTCTGACTAGTCCTGCTCAGTACGAAAACAAATAGCAATATCATAAAAATGTACTGGTCCATAAGGAATAAATCCCAAAAATATATATAAGAATACCCTGTGCGTCTGGTGCGCACGGAAATCAAAATCCATATATGTGCCATACATGTGCATAGAAACATCATCTAGGTGCAACGGGTGTGCACGAAACCAGAAATCATGGAACTCAGCCATCAAGACCAAATCATGCGAACAGATCTCCCAAAATACCGAAATCCAAGGTGACGGATACGTGATAATCGAATCACAAAATCACAAATCATAAATACCGTCGTCGATATATCCTCCTTCAAAGTCGAGAAGGTGCCGGTGCATCCAAAGTCTCTCACACGGACTCGAAATCACGAACTCGATATCTTCATCACTCTGTAGAAGATATCTGGCCGAACACGTCCTCGGGAACTCGTCCCAACCTGCGGAGGTATACTCCATACTCGTCCTTTCTTGATCAATTCACAACGCATCTGGGTGAGGTCCTCTATCCGAACCTGGTCAACTATCTCGTCGACGATGCTGAACTCTGGCCTGCTGGGTGTGCGCAATATGACCACTCCTGGGTCCAGGTCTTCTCGTATAGTATTCCAGAAAGGTCCTGTCGAAGTCTCTCTTAATTCTCATTTCTGCTAAACTGTCCGGAAGTTATCATATATTCTATATCTGTTTCTTGTTCCAGAACGGATGCATACTCATCGCGCCTCCTTCTGGAAGATATATCAATAATCAACGCCTCTGCATGCGTATCACATCTCTGATGTCGATGGAGTGGAGCGTCATCTCGTCGAATTCTCGTGCGAACTCTTTACTCCACTCTGTTCTAATGTTGGCTGATTCAGACTCGTCTTCTCGTGGCTGCATGGACTGCGCTCCAACGGCTATGCTCGTATCTGGAGTCTTTCAAGCAATGTATCCCATTATATGATATCCGAAAAATGTTGAACCATCCGATCGATTTGTCAGAACCTCATAATCCCCCAAGAGATCAACATCTTGAGTATAGTTTAATAGTATTTCGGTATATACCACAGCACCTGTAGACCAACCGTAGAAGAGCAAACCCAAGCCTCACAAATGGCACCGCTAAACTGCCGCAAACCCTAAGGTTCGAAGGCGTTCCATGGTCATTACGTCGAGTTAGGGTTTCATTCTTCTAGAGGGTCCATAGCATTACTTGCATTGTCTTTCGAATACTTGAAACTTGGAAATGGGTTCCTGACATTCGATCGTCTCTATCGACTCTCAACGAATCTACGTGAAGTCGTCTCTAGCTGAAATCAATCTATCTGATGACCTCGCATCGGTGTAAGCGAACGAACCACATGTCATATTCCTTCATCCTCGGGTGACTAGCGACCTTCCATCATATCCCTAAGTATATACTCATGCTGCAGTAGCTCCAACATCTGGGCAATATCTCGTCATTTGCAGCAGCAACTGGCTCATTCGTCTGTACGCTGAACAACGCCTCAAGCATCATGAATAAGCGATATATCAATGGTCATCACATTCTGGCTGGTCTCTAGCAGTAGCCTGATCCTCTGGTGCTGATCTGCACGTCCGAGAAATCTCGTAAAAGCGACCTGTCATACGCTCATGGCGAGAAATCTCGTAAACGCGTTCACAACGCATCATATATTATATGAAATAGGTTATATTTCAACAATCCCTCAATTTGGATCAAATCGATTTTATTCCGAAAACCTAGTAAGCATCAATTACCCGTTTTACTTCAAAACTTGATGTTTTAACAATTCTAGTGACCAAGATGATAACTTAATATCTTAATTATGCTATAAAAACCATTACTTAAATTTTATATCACCAATTTAATTAAATCCTAAAAATTTAGTTTGCAAAATTTCCTAATTTTAACAATTTTAAAGTAACACTTTACAAATTAATAACTAAACAAGTTTTTGCATATTTTAAAATGTTAAATCACTCATGGAAACCTTAATGATGTGCTAAAAACCCTAACTTAAATTCAACACCTTCTCTTGAATTTCCAAATCTTGAAATTAAAACTATAATAATATCTAATTAGGCTAGATTAAGATAATTTAGCAATAATTTAAACATGGGTTAGGATTATACCTCAAAGATCATGAGATCCCACATGCAACTTATCTCCAAAATGCTAACTTTTCACCAAGATCCATACTATAGTAGCCAAGGAATAATGGGTATCACGACCCGAAATAGCACGTGACTGGCACTTGAATCATATGAAGTCTATAGGACCCCATCTAATCCAAGTAAGCCAAAAGCCCAGAAATCTAAAACCATTTTAAGGAATAAATGAAGAAAACTAGTTTTTAAGAAGTAAAGAAAACATGTTTTAAAAACAAGGTTTTTAAAATAAGTAAGCCGAATATGCATTTTAAGTCCTCAATGTTTTTTCTGAAAATTTCGGCAGAGTTTCCTTTGTAAATACTAGCCCCGAACGGGGTACAATATGAATAATATATATATATGCACAATAAAAAGGCATCCCCAAGTGGGTGCTAGCTCTTCGTCAATCGACAGTCACAACCACGCAAGCAATATAATATACAACGCCGTAGGGCGAGGATCAAAACTCAAAGGAAAACTCAAATCATCTTGAAAACCATAATACTACAACGCGCGACTCTAAGGCCGAAATAATACACAACTGGTTTTCTAAGTCTGAAACAATATACAAGTTTTGTTGATGGAATTTCTAGATACAACTGAATAATACATATACAATGGTGGTTCTGACGCAAAAGAATCCACCTACCAAATCAAGTCACCCGTAAGGCAAGCAGTGTGCCAGAAAGCCGCAATGGAACCTATACGGAAAAACCTGCAAGAACTGTGGCACAACGGGGGTGAGTTGCCAACTCGTGAATAGAAGACTTCACAGAACATAAATCGTATGTATGACACAATCCTAGGTCAATACGATCAGATATATATAAATCTCAAATGAATAAATCTGAAGCATAATAAGGTGTCAATGTAACATCTATACATGAGTGTAGTGCCAAGTGCTCGTGCCTATGCCTCAGGTAATAACATATCATAAATATGAGGTATGATCAATGTCGACTATATCATGAAGTCTATGAATATGTGGATATCGTCCACGTGTCACCCAATGACAATAAATATCATGTTTGTAAATATCATAAAGCAAATGCATGGAAATATGAGGATATAGATCAACATGTGTCGCTCACGACATATCAAATCATGGAACCTGAGTGTTTAGCATCGACACTCGAAAACATCATGAAAACTGTGCCTAGCATCGGCACACAAATACTCATATATATAGGGCTCTGTCTGTCTGGACCGGCCCAGATCATCTCTCAACTCCTGTCGGTATCCCCCAGATATCCTCCGAGTTAAAATACAATCACCGGTGGGTAGTACTCCCCTGCCAGGCTCACCGTCTAACATATACGAGTTTTCTTGCCTCGGGGTACCTCACCGGGTCCATCATGTACCCGCACACGATGCCTACTGCTCCTCGAATCGGGTTTCACATGCCACTCTCAGAACCGAGAAAACACATGATGGACGCACTGAAATATCATATCAAGCGTAACCGGGTTTTTAAAACAATACATACTCTCTTTTAAAATACCCATGGTTCCCAAATCCAGAAATATCATGGAAACAACATATCTCAATGCGTATAATCAGAAAGCATGATGTATGCGACATATAAAAGAAATGTAGACATATCAGTATATCATGCAACATGGAATATGAATGTACAATAGCTATTTGCACAAGTATGCCATGCAAGGGTCATATCCTGAATGCAACAGTACTACAGTGTAGTGACATGGCAATTATCGATGATGAAGTGTGTAAGCCGGCAAGCAGGTGTACGTGGAACATATGCATCATCGATAATGGTGCTGGTGTTCTATTGTCATGACCCAAAGTTTGGATGTGACCGGCACTTAGATTGTATAATATCTAAAGACATATACACAATCCGAGTGAACCGAAAACCAAGATCAAAATCCTTTTTGCGGAATTCTTTATAAAAATTTAATTTTTAAGTAAAAATCATGGCTTTTATTGAATTAAAATATAAACAAGCATAAGGTGTTAAATTTGGTTGTGTCCCTAGTTGGGCTCAAGAAAATCAACAGCGGAAATTAAAACTCATTATATAGGATATAAAAAATCCCAGACATAACGAAAAAATATAACAATTTATAGAACTAAACGATCTCAACTGTCACATAATATACATATAACCATTTCACACTCTAAGTCAAAATAGTGGTCTGATGGAGATTTCTAGATACAAAATACAATACCAAAAGTGATGGTTACTACATATGTAACCCACCTATCAAAAGATGTGAAATAAGCTGCGAAAAGTGAAGCTGTACTGCTGCTAGCCATCCACTCTACCCCTGCAAGGAACTGTGGCACAACGGGGGTGAGTTGCCAACTCAGCGAATATAACCAACATATAACGGCTAATAATTTAAATATGAAAATCATACTAACCGAAATGTGAACAAGTATAATGTATGATAGCATGTGGAAAGCATGAATATGTACTACAAGTAACATAATCAATTTGAAATCTCATCATTTATTTCCAATAAATTTTATCTTTCCGTGTCCATCATCGACACAAAACACCCCTTTCTTTCAGGCATCATTCCTCGAATGACCCTGTAAGCAATAACACCGGTCGATATCATCTAGATATCCGCCGTTTTTCACAACTATCTCCGGTATCGAGTATCCTTGCCAGGCTCGCTCGCCTCAAATGCGGCTATCCTGCCCCTCAGTCTCGACCGGGTCCACCAAGTATCCAACTATATATCTCCCTCACTCAGTCTGGATAACGTATAAATCTGCGACCGTATACCTCCCCCACTCGGTCCGGAATAAAATCAAATCATAAAATCATCTCATGGTGGACATGTCACATCGATCATGAAATTCACTGGATTTATGCAATAGTATACAAAAAAAACTCAAAACTATAAATCCTCAATAATACAGTTACCACTTATATCAACATAGAATACTCAAATACTAAACATGATGTTAATGATGCAATTTATTACAGTTGTTGGTATTTAAGATATGATAAGAATCATTTTAAACAAGAAATTTACTAAGTGTAATAGTGACATGGTAATATCGACGAGGTATGTGTACCATGTAAGATATGCACGTGACATAACTCGTTGATACTTGTGCAGTGTCCTAGCAACTAAGCAAGGTATATGTGAATATGAATGCATATTATCGATTTAGCATACCAAAGTAAAGCATTTATTTAAATAAAACTACGGGCGTAACACGCCATCTTTACAAAATTCTCCGGTAGATGTTTAGTCTACTCACTGGAAAAAAACGTTGTATCTACTCAGGAGTCGCCAATCCTTTTCCTTTCCTTGCGGCTTCCAAAATTTCCGTATTTGAATCTAACATCGAAAATTAACTTATATTAGGAAACGGCTACCCAGACACGGCGAATATGAAAAACACACGGTCTCACGTACTAGTTATATTGTATACGACTATATCAAGCTATATAACACTTAACCTTACTGGAATTAACCCGACTCTGCATCGCGACAGAAAACAGATCGCGATACGCTTTAACCGTGTCGTATTTTAGGTTTTTAGGTACAATTTCCGATATTAGTTTTCAGATTCTATATGCAGTTAAACTAACCTGTTTAAATAATACCAAAATGTCCAAGATCCAACACAGAAACCTACCCAATAAGCCAAAACTCCTTGGCTTCCTAAAAATCTGGCGACGCCAGAATATTCCTATTGGTCGCCAGCCCAATTCCGAGCCCTCTGGTTTGTGCTCCTATGGTTTGTCCTAAGTTCAACATACATCATTAAGACCCTGTTTAGTTAAATAATTTCCTCTCTAAACTACAGCAGATTCAAACAGAGCCTAGTTTCTACTAAAATACGATATTATAGAACTTGTTCATTTTGAATTAAACTAATTACAGAATCTAACCTCCTACTGTGATTAAGAATTTTATCTATAATAATTTGTTAGAATAACACCCTCCAAGATGCACAAGCTCTTTGTCCTAGCTTGATGGTGAGATCCTTGCCTAGTTCTTCTTCTTCACTTCTCTTGTTCTTTTATGTTTTTCTTTGTTTTTCTTTTTCTTTCTTTAATTTTTTTTTAAGTCTTTAGAATGCTTCAGATCTGAACAAGCTATTTATGTGAGAAAAAGGAAAGATAAGAGGAAGGAAGAGGTGTCACCAAACAAGATGTGGGGTTTTCATGCCAGGAAGAGGTGTGGTGTGTAGGTTATGCATGAGAGTAGGAGGTGTCCAAGCTTTATCCACTCTAAATTGAATTATCTTAATAAAGTTCTGAACTAAAACCTAATTTTACCTCTTTTTCACTTACATCCTAATAAATTCCCTTTTTGGACAAAAACCTAAACTTTACCTAGAAACCCTTCACAACATATGCTATTATATAACACCCTTTTTTATTAAATTGAAGCTAAAATTCTCTCTAAAACCCTTATAATTTATTTATGTTGCATACTAAAATTTTACTTTAAATTATTTTACTTACATCTTATTAAATTGTCTTATTTGGTTTTAATAACCATTTAATTTAATCTTTTATTATTTAATTATTTAATTTTATTTATCTCTAAATTTTCTAAATGTTACAATACTCCCCCTTTAAGAAAATTCGGTCCCCGAATTTAAAACCTAACTTAATGTACCTTCAAAAAGATGAGGAAATTTCCTTCGCATCGTATCCTCGGTCTCCCAAGTAATCTCCTTGTGGTTCTTCCCTTGCCAAAGAACTTTTATAGACGGAAGTACCCTTGATCTTAGTTTCTTTGCCTGTCTGTCTAGAATAGCGACTGGCTGCACTGTGTAGGATAAATCCGACTCAAGCTGTAAGGTCTGATGCTGGATTGCATAAGAAGCATCGTGAAGATACTTGCGAAGTATCGAAACGTGAAACACCGGATGTACATCGGGAAAACTCGGTGGAAGTGCTAAACGATAAGCTACAGCACCCACTATCTCCAGAATCTCGTAAGGTCCGACATATCTGGGGCTGAGCTTCCCTTTCTTTCCGAAACTCATCACACCTTTCATTGGAGACACTCGAAGAAACACATGATCTCCCACTTCGAACTTGAGTCTACGACGTCGTCGATCTGCATATGATTTCTGTCTGCACTAGGCCGCCCTCATTCTATCCCGTATCAATTGAATCTTCTCTGTAGTCTTCTGTACTATCTGCGGTCCCAAGATGCTACTCTCGCTTAGTTCCGTCCAGCAAACGGGTGATCGACATTTCCTCCCATATAAAGCTTCAAAGGGTGCCATCTGGATCGTTTCATGAAAACTGTTGATATATGAAAATTCTATCAAAGGTAGGTGACGATCCCAATTACCACCAAAATCAAGACTACAAGCTCGAAGCATATTCTCCAAAGTCTGAATGGTCTGCTCTGACTGACCATCTGTCTGTGGGTGGAAAGCTGTACTAAAACTCAATCGTGTACCGAGAGCTTCTTGTAGTTTCTGCCATAGCCTGCTGGTAAACTGGGTACCCCGATCTGATACTATGCACATCGGAACTCCATGTAAACGTACAATCTCATCGATATAAATCTGAGCATACTGTGCAAATCCATACGTCGTCTTCACTGGAAGAAAATGACCTGCCTTTGTCAATCTATCTATAATCACCCAAATGGAATCATACCCTTTGCTAGTCCTGGGTAGACCCACCACGAAATCCATGGAAATCTGTTCCCATTTCCACTCTGGAATGGGCAAGGGATGCAACTCTCCAGCTGGTCTCTGGTGTTCTGCTTTGACTTGCTAACAAGTCAAGCATCTCGAAACATATTCTACAACATCCCTCTTCATTCCTTCCCACCAATAAACATCCTTCAGATCATGATACATCTTGGTGGAACCAGGATGAATACTGTATGCTGATCTATAGGCCTCCTCTAAAATCTCACTCCTCAATCTGTCAGAATCTAGTACACAGAGACGAGTCCTAAAGAGTAATACTCCATGATCGTCAATCACAAACTCTGTCTCCCTGCCCTGCCTAACCTGATCCATAAGCTCTAATATACGAGCATCTGCGGGCTGTGTCTCTCGAATACGATCCAATAACTGAGGTCGGGTGCGAACATGTGCTAGCTGTCCTCCTGTCAGGGTGAACTCAAACTGTATACGACTATCACATAAAATCTGCCAGTTGGTAGAAGACTGTCTCTGCAAGGTGTGCAAATGAGATAAGCTACCTCCAAGTCTTCGACTCAAAGTATCTGCTATAACATTTGCCTTTCCCGGATGATACAAAATCTCACAATCATAATCTTTCACCAGTTCCATCCATCTACGCTGCCTTAGGTTCAGATCCTTCTGCTGAAAAATATACTTTAAACTCTTATGATCTGTGAAGATTTGGCACGACTCTCCATACAAGTAATGCCTCCAAATCTTCAGTGCAAATACCACAGCAGTCATTTCCAAATCATGAGTGGGGTAGTTTTGTTCGTGCCTCTTCAATTGTTGCGAAGCATAAGCTACAACTCTGCCGTGCTGCATCAACACACAGCCTAAACCCACTCTAGAGGCATCACAATACACAACAAAGCCACCTGACCCAGAAGGTAATGATAATACAGGTGCAGTCGTCAAGCGAGTCTTCAATTGCTGGAAACTCTGCTCACATGCATCTGTCCAAAGAAAGGGAACCTCCTTCCTAGTCAATCCGGTCAACGGTGCAGCTATCCGAGAAAAATCCTGCACAAAGCGTCGGTAATAACCTGCCAGACCTAAGAAACTGCGAATCTCTGTAACTGACACAGGTCTGGGCCAGTGCTGCACTGCTTCGATCTTCTTTGGGTCCATACGTATCCCTTCTCTCGTGACCACGTGACCCAAGAACTCCACACTGTCTAGCCAAAAAGCACACTTGGAGAAATTTGCAAACAGCTGATACTCCTTCAAGGTCTGCAACGTAATACGCAAATGCTGCTCGTGCTCCTCTCTACTCCGGGAATAAACGAGAATGTCATCAATGAATACTATAATAAACTGGTCAATAAAGGGCCTAAAGATACAATTCATCATATCCATAAAAGCTGCTGGAGCGTTGGTAAGTCCGAACGACATTACCAGAAACTCGTAGTGCCCATATCGGTTGCGAAAAGCAGTCTTCGGAATGTCGTCTTTCCGAACCCTCAACTGGTGGTACCCTGACCGCAAATCGATCTTCGAGAAGTAGCCAGCTCCTTGCAACTGATTGAACAAGTCATCTATACATGGTAGTGGATACCTGTTTCGCACAGTGACGCGATTCAGCTGTCGGTAGTCGATGCACAGTCTCATACTATCGTCCTTCTTCTTTACAAATAAGACAGGAGCTCCCCACGGTGATACGCTGGGACGAACAAGTCCTCTATCTAACAACTCTTGCAACTGGGTTTTGAGTTCGTTCAACTCCGTCGGCACCATCCGATAGGGTGGTATAGAAATAGGCCTCGCGCCTGGAATCAAGTTGTTGCAGAATTCAATATCGCGTTCGAGCGGTAATCCTGGTAACTCAGCAGGAAACACCTCTGGAAATTCTCATGCGATCGGAACCTGGTCTAATGGAATCTCAGCGACTCCTAAGTCCTGAACAAATGCCAAGAATCCATAACAGCCCTTCTTCAAGAGTCGTCCCGCACAAAGAGCAGAAATCATGTTGGCAGGAGTTATATTACAATCCCCCTGCACAACAAACATCGGTTCACCTGGAAAACAAAATCTAACCGCTTTTCCCCGACAATCTACATAGGCATGACAAGCAGCCAACCAATCCATACCGAGAAGTATATCAAAATTTAACATATCCAGGAGAATCAAATCAACTAGCGAATCTCTATCACCAATACGCACAGAACATGATCTGAATACGTGCCGAGCTATAAAAGAATCTCCTACCGGGGTGATCACCACTAATGGTAACTCTAACAAAGTCGTCTCTTTCCCCAAAGAAAGTGCAAAGCGTGAAGATACATAAGAATGTATAGAACCGGGATCAAATAAAATGTGTGCATCTAACGAACATACTGCAAGAGTACCTGTCACAACTGCATTTGATGCCTGGGCATCCTGTGGAGTCAGCGCAAAAACCCGTGCCTGGCCCCTGCCCGCATCCTATCGTCCTCTACCTCTATCTCCTCGACCTCTCTGAGAATGTCCCGCAAAGCCTCGACCTCGTGGTGCAGCTGCCTGGCGTGTAGTGCCCACTGGAGGAGGAAGTAAAGCCATCGGTGTAGAAGGTGGAGGGGGTAAACCAAGCTGTGGAACAACGGTCCCTCTCTGGGATCTACAATCCCGCGCAAAATGTCCTGGAAGTCCGCAACTAAAACATGTAGATAGGGCCTTCTGATCCTCGGAATAAGAACTGAACATCTGGCTCTGAGCCCAACCTCATCCGACACTGCATCCTGGAGTATATCTGCCTCTGCCTTTACCAAACTGTTTATCCATTGGCCCAATCGGTCTACTCCTCTTTAGCTCTGGAACAACCACTGCCTCGCTCAAACGCTCCTCTACTCGTATCGCTGCATCTATGGCCTGCACATACGTATCAAAATGCTGGGATCCTATAGCTAAATACAACTGCGTATCCAGACTCCTTAGGAACCTCTTTACCCTAAGTTCCTCCGTAGGTACTAAGTATGGAGCATAGCGCGACAACTTGGTGAATCGTAAATCATAATCTGCCACTGACATACTTATCGATTTCCGCAACGCTTAAAAACTGCTAGCTCTAGCGTCCCTCACACTCTGTGGAAGAAATCTAGCAAGAAAGACCTCGGAAAAATCGGTCCACGACATCGGAGGAACCCGTAGCTCGTCCTCTCTCCATCGACTCACACCACTCCTGTGCAAGCCCCTCTAAACGAAAGCTAGTCAGCTCAACTGACCTCGCATCAGAACATCGCAATGATCTGCCAATCCTCGCCATCCTATCAAGAAAGGACTGAGGATCCTCCGCTACATCGGTCCCTGTAAATATCGTAGGCCTCAACCTCATAAACTCTGCAAGCGATACCTCCATCACCCTCGTATTTACTAGTGCTACCGTCTGCGTAGGATGTACCTCGGACTCTGCTACGATCGGTGTCGGATCCTGTCTCAGTACTCGAGTGGCCTCAGCTTACTGTCCTACCACTCGCTGCAATCCCAACATGCCCTCCCCTATCCTAGTCATGCGATCTAGAGGAGGAGGATTAACATGCTCATGCACCGCCGGAACGTCCGGTGTACCAGTCGCCATCACAGGCGGATTCGCCCTAGCTGCATCTCTGGCGGCGGCTCGCCTAGCTCGTGAAGCCATAGCAACTGGAACAAGAAACGAGAGTTGATAAGGCTTACAAATGGAAACAATCAACAACAGAGAGTCAAAGGAAGAATAGATCAAGATATACATCCTAAGGTTAATTAGGCTGAGTATGGTAACGTAAATATGCCGCGGAACATACGTACGGTACTGCACTCATCCTAATTCACCTACTCCATCAAACCAAATGTCACCCTAATTCACGGACTCATGTCAACTTATCTTAACTCACTACTCGATTCCGTAAGGTTAATTCTAGGCTCTGATACCAACTTTGTTACGACTCAAAATTTGGATGTGACCGGCACTTAGATTGTATAATATCTAAAGACATATACACAATCCGAGTAAGCCGAAAACCAAGATCAAAAACCTTTTTACGTAATTCTTTATAAAAATTTAATTTTTAAGTAAAAATCATAGTTTTTATTGATTTAAAATATAAACAAGCATAAGGTGTTAAATTTGGTTGTGTCCCTAGTTGGGCTCAACAAAATCAACAGCGGAATTTAAAACTCATTATATAGGATATAAATAAAATCCCAGACATAAAGAAAAAAAATATAACAAATTATAGAACTAAACGATCTCAACTGTCACATAATATACATATAACCATCTCACACTCTAAGTCAAAATACAGGTCTGATGGAGATTTCTAGATACAAAATACAATACCAAAAGTGATGGTTACTACATATGTAATCCACCTATCAAAAGATGTGAAATAAGCGGCGAAAAGTGAAGCTGTACTGCTACTAGCCATCCACTCTACCCCTGCAAGGAACTGTGGCACAACGGGGGTAAGTTGCCAACTCAGCGAATATAACCAACATATAACGGCTAATAATGTAAATATGACAATCATACTAACCGAAATGTGAACAAGTATAATATATGATAGAATGTGGAAAGCATGAATATGTACTACAAGTAACATAATCAATTTGAAATCTCATCATTTATTTCCAATAAATTTTATCTTTCCGTGTCCATCATCGACACAAAACACCCCTTTCTTTCAGGCATCATTCCTCGAATGACCATGTAAGCAATAACACCGGTCGGTATCATCTAGATATCCACCGTTTTTCATAACTATCTCCGGTATCGAGTATCTTCTCTAGGCTCGTCCGCCTCAAATGCGGCTATCCAGCCCCTCGGTCTCGACCGGATCCACCATATATCCAACTGTATATCTCCCCGAATCAGTCTGGATAACGTATAAATCCGCGACCGTATACCTCCCCTACTCGGTCCGGAATAAAATCAAATCATAAAATCATCTCATGGTGGACATGTCACATCGATCATGAAATTCACTGGATTTATGCAATAGTATACAAAAAAAACTCAAAACTATAAATCCTCAATAATACAGTTACCACTTATATCAACATAGAATACTCAAATACTAAACATTATGTTAATGATGCAATTTATTACAGTTGTTGGTATTTAAGCTATGATATGAATCATTTTAAACAAGAAATTTACTAAGTGTAATAGTGACATGGTAATATCGACGAGGTGTGTGTAACATGTAAGATGTGCATGTGACATAACTCATCGATACTTGTGCAGTGTCCTAGTAACTAAGCAAGGTATATGTGAATATGAATGCATATTATCGATTTAGCATACCAAAGTAAAGAATTTATTTAAATAAAACTACGGGCGTAACACGCCATCTTTACAAAATTTCTCGGTAGATGTTTAGTCTACTCACTGGAAAAAAACGTCGTATCTACTCAGGAATCGCCAATCCTTTTCCTTTCCTCAAGGCTTCCGAAATTCCCGTATTTGAATCTAACATCGAAAATTAACTTATATTAGGAAACGGCTACCCAGACACGGCGAATATGAAAAACACACGTTCTCACGTACTAGTTATATTATATACGACTATATCAAGCTATATAACACTTAACCTTACTGGAATTAACCCGACTCTGCATCGCGACAGAAAACAGATCGCGATACGCTTTAACCGTGTCGTATTTTAGGTATTTAGGTACAATTTCCGATATTAGTTTTCAGATTCTATATGCAGTTAAACTAACATGTTTAAATAATACCAAAATGCCCAAGTTCCAACACAGAAACCTACCCAACAAGCCAAAACTCCTTGGCTTCCTAAAAATCCGGCGACGCCGGAATATTCCTATTGGTCGCCGGCCCAATTCCGAGCCCTCTGGTTCGTGCTCCTATGGTTTTTCCTAAGTTTAACATACATCATTAAGACCCTGTTTAGTTAAATAATTTCCTCTCTAAATTACAGCAGATTCAAACAGAGCCTAGTTTCTACTAAAATACGATATTATAGAACTTGTTCATTTTGAATTAAACTAATTACAGAATCTAACCTCCTACTGTGATTAAGAATTTTACCTACAATAATTTGTTGGAATAACACCCTCCAAGATACACAAGCTCCTTGTCCTAGCTTGATGGTGAGATCCTTGCCTAGTTCTTCTTCTTCTCTTCTCTTGTTCTTCTATGTTTTTCTTTGTTTTTCTTTAAATTTTTTTAAGTCTTTAGAATGCTTCAGATCTGAACAAGCTATTTATGTGAGAAAAGGGAAGGATAAGAGAAAGGAGGAGGTGTCACCAAACAAGATATGGGGTTTTCATGCAAAGAAGAGGTGTGGTGTGTAGGTTATGCATGAGAGTAGGAGGTGTCCAAGCTTTATCCACTCTAAATTGAATTATCTTAATAAAATTCTGAACTAAAACCTAATTTTACCTCTTTTTCACTTACACCCTAATAAATTCCCTTTTTGCACAAAAACCTAAACTTTACCTAGAAACCCTTCACAACATATGCTATTATATAACACCCTTTTTATTAAATTGAAGCTAAAATTCTCTCTAAAACCCTTATAATTTATTTATGTTGCATACTAAAATTTTACTTTAAATTATTTTACTTACATCTTATGAAATTGTCTTATTTGGTTTTAATAACTTTTTAATTTAATCTTTTATTATTTAATTATTTATTTATATTTATTTCTAAGTTTTCTAAACGTTACACCTATCAGCATGGGTTTAATATAACAATAAACATATATAACATGCAATGCGATACGAACAGCAAGAATATGCGGCAATGAATACTAAACACAGCAGTGCAGAATCTACATCAATGTATCTATGTCATACTGTTTTTCCATTTGAAAGAAGACGAATCGCGTTTTTTAGGAAAATAAGGGCTACGATGTTTTTAAGAAAAGATGCGTCTTTTGAAATATCCGTAGAATCCCTTTACCTGTTTTTAAAATTTTCCTGATTCGTTAGTTTTTGAAATAGGTATGACATCGGCCAAACCTAACATATACTAGCAAAACTACAGCTCTAACTAACAAGTCAATCAGGAGGGGTATGGAAACCACCTAAATCTGAGTCGATATACAAATATATATAAATATAATAGTCGGTGATCCCGCCTCAAAGGTACCGCGTACGATACAATATCATCTGACATCCTCGAGTCATGAGTGCAGATCTATCATCAATAAAAAGCTCGTATGGTAAATCGTCGTACGGCATCCCAAAAACTGGGTACGGGTCAATATCATATTCATCTCACCAATTATCTTGTATCCTTATCATCATATCTTATGATCTGGGGTACTGATCTAAGTCTAGTACAATTCGATACCATCTATACAAATGCGTGTGTGAAACGCACGTCCAAAGGCCCGCTAAAATCACATGTCGTATCCCAAATACGGATCACATCATATCACTGATCTCATGGCACTATGCCTAATATCATCGACTCATCTCCAAATATCATCCACTATCCTCATCATCCAGGTATAACTATAACAAGCAAGCATGTGTGTGTGTGTGGGTGTAAACCTATTCTAGGGTTCGCATCTAAGAAACTATACTAGTTTACTTCTAAACCTTAATCTATCCGTAGTACACCTAACCACATCTGGAATATCCAATTCACACATAACGCTATCATACATATATATAGTATATATCTAGTATACTAAGTATCGAACTGCGGGGGTGCTATACGCCATCCACCCGATTCCCCCGTAGATATAATCTACTCACCTTGCATCCTGCGTGTCGGTGTCGACGTCGCCTTCATCTTCTTCATCACCTCGAATCACCATGGGGGTACCTACATGTCACACGTATCGCATAGCATTAAAACTAAATCAAAACCAAAACGACACAGGAAAACCAAAACGATACGCCTAAGCTTATAGGTTAGAACTTATGGGTACGCTTTCAAAACGATCAAACAATCCTCGATATCGTCGTACAAACGCCAAGTAATCGAGGTAAAACGCAATTATACAAATCCAGAATTTAAAATACGCAATAAGAAAACACGAATCAAAATAGCAACTATAGAAAAGGGTCTCAGATTTCACCCTAGGTCAAATCAGACAATTTTGCATATACCAAGGGTCTAGTTTACTGATTAGGGGACCACAGAACCAACACGAGGCCAAATGGCCTAGGTCTGGCCGCAAATTGTGGCCAGATAAAATAAATCTACGGCCAAGGAATAGAACTAGGGGCTGGGGTCTTGGGGTTAGCTTCCTGGGTGCCTGCACTGTTGGATATATGTATGCCCTAAAGGCCATTATGTGATAGTTGATGGATCTATACATGTATATATATTCAGTTTGCATTCTTGCTCGACATGATAGTATGCTATCTGGTTTCACTTTATCTGACATGTTGATTTGATCATGTTTTTATTCATTCATACATGCTGATAAAGCCCTAAGGATATTGGCTTGACTACTCTGATTATGATGGAGATCATACTAGTGGGACATCTGTAGTCTATAAGCATATCCTGAAATGTCCCTAGTCGGAGGTGTATCGAGACGGGGCATCGATATACCAGAGTAGACTAGCGTATATGATACTAGACCCATGTGATGGGCGATGGATGTTCCCACATTCGTCGATGTTTGACATCAAGATCATATACGGGTGCTCAGTAGTGACTGGGTACACTGGACGGACTCGCCGAGAACTCCTATATGGAATTATATCTATCGTCGGATAGCAGTTCTCAGGCGACACTGGTACAGGTTAGTCTGTAGACCCGAGATCGTCATGGAGTCTTGTGTGTTCTCCCACTGTACTTTGATTGCCACCCTAACACGGCTCTACTGAGTCGTGCAAACAGGTGGCCGTTGGGTACAGTCCCGAGACACACGAAGACGATGAGCGATAGGAGGGGTTTCATCTCTCCCGGTATTGGGAGTTGATGCTGTGCTGTGCTCGACTGGTTATAACAGCAAGTCCCTGGCCAGGGCTGCTGAGATTTGCTGATAAGTGTTATCAGTAGTTTCTCGATCTGTTATAGACCATTCACCGACACGACTTATTGAGTTATTGGGGTCGACGTGACCATCCCTAGGCTCGATATGCAGCATATCTGACGAAGAGACCGGACTGTACGGTAGTGTTGCCGGATGGCTCGACGGGAGTTGTAGCAGGTTCGCTTGTTGTCTTCAGATCGTTCAATACCCGGGTGGCCGTTACGTTTAGCTGACCTCTTGCGGCTTGAGGGCACTTGATATGATCATTACCCTCTGCCGGCGTATTGACGAGTCTTAGAGTCCCACAGAGGAGTTACCCAGTCCAGGCGAAACGTTGTGGTGCGCATATGCGATATGCGCATGCACCCGATTGAAATGTGCGTATATGATACCGAACATTGATCGGGTGAACTGCTTTTGGTGGGGTCATATGAGATATGACCGGATTGATAAATCAAGTGTTGATTTATCATTTAACCATTAGTTTTCTCACTCAAAACCTTTCTAGGGTTTGATGGATGTATGCATGCATGCATGTGTTTCTATTTTTATTTTCTAGTTTCATGCACATGAAGATGTGCATACATGTACACATACATACATCAAACTATCATGGTTGTTTATATATGGAAATGGTGGCAATATAAGCTTCACACCATTGATTAAACTATGGATAATTATTTAATTTTGGTTTTAAAAGAAAATGAAAAGGAAAGGATAATTATACTAGTTTCTACATGCTTCTTTTAACCTAACCATTCTCACCCACCACTAAACCATGGTTATCTTTTCCTTTATCATTCTAAACCCAAGTTAAATTAATCATCCATCATTTAATCATGGTTAGAGTCAAGAAGGATAAAATATATATAGTGATATTCTTTTTCTTTTGCAAGTTAACCTTATGGTTATCATATTATCTCTTGAAAGAAAAAGCCACCATTTTCATCCTCCTTCATCTTCTTCTCTCTAGTTCTTTTCTAGTGAGTGAAACACAACAAAAGAAAGGTTTTTGAAGTGAGATCCAAAGCCACAACAACATTCTACACAAGCTTAGCCGTTTCGTTTAGAGTGTTATCTTCGGTTTGACGAAGTAGCGAGCTTGGACGGATATCTCCGCGGTGGATCATCGTGGACACAAAGGGAGTTCAAGAGAACCTTGATTCAACACAAAAGAGCCTAAGGAGCGAAGCAAAAACGGGAGCTACAAAGGTTGTAGCCTTCAAACCCTAATTTTGTTAGCTTAATGTTTAGCAAACCCTAATTTTCTAGGATCTATCCTTTGCATGTTAGTTTAGCACCTTAAAAAACAAAACTTTGGGTCATGTGATGCTTCAAAACTCTTCATAGGGTGCTATACTAACCTTACATGCACATCTCTCTGTGTTTGCAAAAATAATTTCAGAGTCTCGGGGTGATAGCAGATTTCAAATAACCCTCAAAGAATCCACAAATTTCCGATATCGGCTTTTCTAAATCTGTATTCCGGGTTTCTAGTCTCTGGTTTAGGCCTGGATTCTAGCACTAGAGGGTTTGTGTGGGCTCTACTAAGCTTAATTACCCATCACTACTCTCAATTCCCATTAACCCTAACTAGAGTTTTCCTAAGTCTACAAAATCACACGATATCGGTTCTATCATAACATGGAGGTAAAAGTAATGCAAATACTAAGCTAAAGGTTCAGAAATTACCTTATTTGGCAACTCAAGAAAATTCTTGAGTTGCTCCAAGTGGCCAAAATCTTTGCTTTCTTGGTCCAATGTGCTTCCCTTGAGCTTGTGCACAACTTTTGTGAAATGGGGATAGGGTTTTGGGTTGTTTTTGGATGTGTTTGTGATGATTTGAGGAGGGGGGGAGATGAGGCAGCAGCAATGAGGGAAATGGGGGGAGAAAATGATGGAGGAAGAAGAAGTAAACAAATGGTCATGGCTCTCCTTTGACCCCTCACTTTCTCTCAATTGCCCACACTCTTTTATTTTATTCCCTTTTCCTTTTCTTTTGTTTTGTTTTACTTTTTTTTCTTCTCTCCTCAATAGTTAACCTAAAACAAATCATGGTAGAAATGCACAAGTGTGAAAAAGACTTTGTGCATGCTATGTGCACAAAACACGCTTAATCCGCGATTAGCGATTTTTAATCGCGATTAGCACTAAAATAGTGTCAAATAAACCATAAATGCTTTAAAATTGCATAATTCACATAAAACACCCTTTTTAGTAATTTCTATAATTTTTCAAATTTTTTCCCAATTATCGGTATTTAATTATACCGCCATATTAAAATATTCAATATTTTATTATTAAATTATAAAAATTCCCCAAAAATAATATTTTAATTTTTTTGAAATGTTACAATGGTAAGGCTTAAATTTGGAGTTTATGAGGTTTAATTTGGATTTTTGATGAATTTTCTCGAGACTTTTAAAGTTGAAGTGAGGTGGGGTAAATTTGGGGCAGCACTATGGGTGGGGGGCTCGGCCAAAATTGGGTGAGGATGAGTGAGGAGAGAGAGTGAGAATGGGGTTTGTGCCAAAAGTAAAATAAAACCCATACTTCTTTAGTTATAGTTTTCTTTGTTCGTTCTTTTTTTTTCCCCTCTAAAACTTTTCAAGTGTGGAAGTTTGGGGAGGAGCAGCCTCATGGCTCGGCCAGCCCAGATGTGGGATTGGGGTGTGTGTGTATTTGTGTAGAAATATCTCCCAAACTCATTTAATGCTCCAACCATCAATCTTTTCCAATTTGATTTATTTTTCAAATAATTTTTTCTCCTAGAGTTCTCTAGAACAATGGAGACCATTTGAGAAAAAGAGAACATACCATAAACTTGTTATGATGTTGTTATGGTTCACTAAAGAATGATTAACCCATTCAAATTTGTAAATATCACTAATTAAATGTATTAGTGAAGACTTAAAATAATATTTAAAATAATTAATTACGGAAAATATTTTTGTAAACTAGAAATTTACAAGCGACCAATTAAATACCAAATACTAGCAATTTCATAGCTGGAATAGGTATATTTAAGTTTATGTGGAAAAATAATTATTTCTGGGATTTTACGGAAAACACCAGTTATTTTACCGATTATCTGAAATTTCACCTAAACAATTTTCAAAACGTTACATCCTTGGCCAAGGTAATCGAGAACTACTGATCTAGGATTGATAGTTTCTCAGGTGGTGATGGGTTTCATACCGACACTAAAATGTCGGTTGTTTAGGGTCTGACTTTATCCACCGCCCTAGACTCGATATGCGATACTCATAGACGAACAGACCGGACTGTACGGATATTGTCACTGTCAGGCTCAGTAGGGGTTTCAGGATGAGTTTGCTCGTCGGCCTCCCTTTTGTTCAATACCTGGTAGCCATTACGTGCAGCCAGTGCCGCTGATGTGCTTGTGGTCAAACCCATTGCCAGCGTATTGACGAGTCTTTAGAGTCCCACACAGAGGGTTTCCCTATTTCGAGCGAAACGATATAGAGGCTGTATGGTTTTATGGTAGGGTTCGATCATATACGTGCACTTGTGCACATATCATGATTTGGACGAATAATACTAGTGGGCTTTGGTTTAAGTCGGATCCTAGTATTATATTGTTGGATTATTTTCGTCACATTGTATTCGTATTCTGTCGGAATACGGATGTGGGTATGTATATACGGATAAGGGGTATTCTTGTAATTCTTTACAAGATTGCTTCTAGAAGTTGCCATTTCTATTTGTATTAAATATTTAGGTTTAAATGTTTAATGAGGTGGAGGATGGGATTTGATTTAGCATTAATTCAAGCATGACTCATGGTGTTGAGTCATTGCATGACTCATGGTGGCATGCTTGGATTTTTGTTTTTGGTGTGAGATATTTGTCGTGAGACATGAGATATTTATTCTTAGGTTGTTTTCTTGAGTTGCTAGCATGCTTGATTAAAGCTCACAACAAATAACTCACACAACACTTAAGCCTTTTCTTCACTTGGTTTTTCTTAGCCTCACTCTCTCATCCTCTCATGGCTTCTTCTACCTCCACCCTAGTTATCTCATGTGTTGAGAAACCTAGGGTTAATTGAGACATATTAATCGTACACACTCTCTACTTCATCTTGGCTATCTAGTGTGGTGAACTAGGTACTCGAGTTTCCTCGGATATGAGGTTGGAGCTCGATGCAAAGACTCTCGGGTGGATCATCTTCGATGGGGGGAGACCGGAGATCAAACTTGATCAAGGAATCTTCGAAGAGCTTGGGATAAAGGTTAAAGACCGAAGGACACTGATCATTCGGTATAACCATCTAAACTCCTTTGTAGATTGCTAGTGTAGGGTTAATGGTCGATCCGTAGATATGGGTTCCATTAGTGCCGGTTTATAAAATTTTTGTTCCGCATTTGGCCACGGATTGATGGCCGGGGCACAAGCGTAACCCAACATGGTATCAGAGCCAACCCATTAACCCCTTGCTAGCAGTTTTAGACGATGTTAATGTTAGTTATGTATATGCCCTAGAGGCCATTATTGTATATGTGATGTATATTATAATGGATGCTTGGATATATATAGAGGGACTTTCTTGCTCGACATGATAGTATACTATCTGGTTGCTCTTTGTCTTAACATGTTGACTTGTATTATGATACTTTCATGCACTCACATGTTGATAAAGCCCTTAGGATTTATACTTGATTACCAGGACTGTGATGGAGATCATATTAGTGGGGCAAGGATAGTCCAAAATTACATCCTATAATTGTTCCTAGTCGAGGGTGTATCGAGACAGGGCATCGATATTCTAGAGTAGACTAGCGTATACGCTTCTTGACCCATATAATGGGCGATGGATGATCCTACATCCATTGGTGTTTGACATCAAAGATAGTATACGGGTGCTCAGTGGAGACTGGGTACACTGAACGGAATCGCCGATAACTCCTAGTTGGTATTATACCTATCGTCAGATAGCAGTTCTCTGGTGAAACTGGTACAGGTTAGTATGTAGACCCGAGATCGTCATAGAGTCTTGTGTGATTTCCACTGTGCTTTGATTTCCACCTTACCACGTTCAAGAGAATGTGCAAAACGATGGCCTTTGGGTACAGTCCCAAATCACAAGGAGGCAATGAGCGATAGGAAGGGATTCGTCTCTCCCGGTATTTGGGGTTGATGTTGCGCTGTGCTTGATTGGCCATAGCAGGAAGTCCCTAGTCAGGGCTGCTACGGAGATTTACTGATAAGTGTTATCAGTAGTTTCTTGACCCGTTATGAGCCTTACATCGGTACGACTTATCGGTTACTGGGGTCTGACGTTTACCACCCCTAGACTAGATATGCAACATATCAGACGAAGAGACCGGACTGTACGGTAGTGTTACTGACAGGCTTTACAGGAGTTAGAGCGGGCTTGCTTGTTGATCTTCTGATCGCTCAATACCCGGGTAGCCGTTACGTCCAGCTAGTACCGCTGACGGCGTGTGGGTGCTTGATGTGATCATTACCTACTGCCGGCTTATTGACGAGTCTTTAGAGTCTTACACAGAGGTTTACTGGCTCAGGCAAAACGAAGTAGGAGCGCATATGTGATATGTGCGGGACCGAGATTAGTACATGTATGTGATACCGTATTATATTCTCGCGATATTAGTATCGGTCGGTTATATGTGATATAGCCGGATTATCGATTCAAGTGTTGATTCGATAACATGATACATATGATATTAGTCGGTTATATGTGATATAGCTGGATTATTAAATCATGTGTTGATTTGATAATTTAATGTATAATTGTATATTTGATATACTAGATTACATTAACTAATATTAGCTCACTTAAACATTTCTTTTTCTCACTTGTGTGCATATAATATATATGTGATATATATTAATGTACATTTTTTGTGTCATGCTTGATGATACACACTATATGGGTGTATGAGACTTACACCATGCTTATGATAATTGTGAGGATTATTTATTTTAAGTAAATCCAAATTAGATGGAAATTAGTTACATGCTTGAAGCTTGTGGAAGCTTGTAGATGCATTGACTTAGTCCACTAATTTTGTTTTACCTAAGATATGTATTAACCTAACCATTATCACTTAGCTATGATTATGTCTCTACATGAGTTAGTATATGATACAAACTCACCCATGGTTGCCATTCACTCTCTCATCTATTATTTTGTTTCTTCTTCTTCTTCTTCATGAGCCAAGCTCTCTAGGTTTTTGAGAGGAGAAGAAAAAGAGCGAGAAAATTAATTCTAAAGTGAGAAAAAATCGTACTTCATCATCCTCTAATAGATTAGCCATTTAGTTTAGGTTGTTATTTTCACTAATCCCTCATTAGTGAAGTAGTAGCTTGGGTTAGTGTCTCCTCAACGTAGATCATCTTTGGCCTCGAAGACCTCGTGCAAGCTCGTTCCTTTCACCTTGTAGAGCCGTTCTAGAGTCCGCAAGATCACTACTTGGAGCGAAAGAACACTACACGGAGCTATTGAAGTGAAGGATCGGTCTAAAAATATTTATTCCTAGTTCACTTAGTTGTAAAGTTGTTTACACTTTGTTTCGTCTAAACTTTAGTTAAGATTCTAGGGTTAGGGTTGTTTAGCATGGCAAAATTTTGAAAATGGCATAGACGATACCTCCCGAAAACTTGCTATCATGATAAGCAACCCTACAGTAGTATCAGAGCCAAGCTAGAGAATTAGACGATGTTTGTTAGATTACGAAACCGAAACTACTCCAAAACTTGAAACAACGAAATTTAGTTTCTGTCGAATTTTAAATGGGCTCTAAATTTTTTTTACCAACTGCAGAATGCTGTACGTGATATAACATGAACACCAAAGAAATTTGAAGTAATTTGTTAAGTTTTTAGCCGGCCACATACAGAGAATTTCCGAGCTGGCCGGTTTGGTGATGAATTTTGGCTTCAAAATTTTTTGGTGTTCCAGTCTCTTGGTTCTGGTGTTTCAGGTGTTGCTTGTTTTTTCTAAAATTGCATGGGATATTAATTTTCTATAAAAACAATTCTGAGTGTTTCATAGTCGTAATTCTAACATGTTTTCGGGTTATTTAGATATCGTTAAAAAGTTCAAACGGATATTAAATACTCACTTTAACCCTCGCCGGAAAATTTTCCAAGAGCTGGATTTTTTCATAGTAAAAGAACATTCAAATATCATGCAAGTGATTCGATGGACCCACTAGAAGAACGAAACCCTAACTCGATTCTATGACAGTAATAACTGCCATCTGTCACGACCCGAAAGAGCACGTGACTGGCCCTTGAACCATATGAAGTCTATAGGACTCCATCTGATCCAAGTAAGCCAAAAGCCCAGAAATCTAAAACCATTTTAAGAGTAAGTAAAGAAGACTGGTTTAAAGAAGTGAAGGAAAACATGTTTGAAGTCAAGGTTTTTAAATAACTAAGCCGAATATGCATTTTTAAAATGTAAAGTCTTTTCTAAAAATTTCGGCAGAGTTTCTTTTGTAGATACTGGCCCCGAACGGGGTGCAACAAGAACAATATATATGCAATGATAAAAGGCATCCCCAAGCGGGAGCTAGCTCTTCGTCAATCGGCGGTCACAACCACACAAGCAATATGATATACAACGCCGAATGGCGAGGGTCAAAACCAAAAGAAACTCAATAAGCATGAAAACCGCAATACTACTAAGCGCGACTCTAAGGTCGAATAATACATCACTAATGTCTAAGTCTGAAACAATATACAAGTTTTGGTTGATGGAATTTCTAGATACAATGAATAGTACAAGTACAATGGCGGTTCTGATACAAAAGAACCCACCTACCCAAGCAAGTCACCCATATAGAAACAGTGTGCCAGAAAAGCCACTATGGAATCTATACGGCAAAACCTGCAAGAACTGTGGCACAACGGGGGTGAGTTGCCAACTCGTGAATAGAAAAATATCTACAAGCAGAGATCGAATGTATGACCCATCCTAGGTCAATACGATCAGATATAAATAAACCTCAATATGAATAAATCTGAAGCATGCTAAACAGGCAATGTAATCTCTATACATGAGTGTAGTGCCAAGTGCTCGTGCCAGTGTCTCAAGTAATAGCATATCATAAATATGAGGTATGATTAATGTAATCAATCTACAAGTACGTGGATCCCATCAACTCATCACCCAATGACAATAAGCATCATGCATGTAAATGTCATAAAGCATATGCATGGAAATATGAGGATATAACCAAAAGCATGGAACCTGAGTGCCTAGCATCGACACTCGAAAACATCATGAAAAACCTGTGCCTAGCATCGGCACATAAATCCTCATATATCGGGCATCCGTCAGTCCGGGTCAACCCACTCTCTTATATATCGGGCATCCGTCAGTCCGGGTCAGCCCTCTCTCAATATATCGGGCATCCATCAGTCCGGGTCAGCCCACTCTCAATATATCGGGCATCCGCCAGTCCGGGTCAGCCCCCTCTCAATATATCGGGCATCCGTCAGTCCGGGTCAGCCCACTCTCAATATATCGGGCATCCGTCAGTCCGGGTGAGCCCTCTCTCAATATATCGGGCATCCGTCAGTCCGGGTCAGCCCTCTCTCAATATATCGGGCATCCGTCAGTCCGGGTCAGCCCACTCTCAAAACCAGAAATATCATATAAACAACATATCTCAATGCGCAAATCAGAAAGCATGTTGCATGTGACATATAAATGAAATGCAAGTAACAATATATCCTGCAGCATGGAATAATATATCAATAAATACAAGCAATGCAATGCAAATAGCATGAATATGCGGAATCGAATAATCAACACAGCCGTAAAGAATCTACATCAATAAATATATATCATGTAGCCTTGCCTTTTAAAATAAGACGAATCAGGGTTTTTTGTAAAATAAGGGCTGCGGTGTTTTAAGAGAAGATGCGTCGTTTGAAAATATCCGTAGAATCCATTTTTCCTATCCTTAAAATATCCCTGATTCGTTAGTTTTGAAATGGGTATGACTCGGGTCTAGTCTAACGCCTACTATGCGAACTACGGACCCAATTATCAAGCCAAACAGGAGGGGTATGGAAACCACCTAAATCTGAGGCGATATATATACATATAAATATAATAGTCGGTGATCCCGCCTCAATAGTATCACAACGATATAATATCCTCGAGTCATGAGCGCGGATCTATCATCAATATAGGCTCGTACGGTAAATCGTCGTACGACATCCCAATAGCGTGGTACGGTCAATATCATATTATCTCATCACATATCAGGTATCACTATCATCATATCACATAATCTGGGGTACAGATCTAAGTCTAGTACAATCGATACTATCTACATAAGTATGAATGTGGGGTAAAACACATGCCCAAAGGCCTGCTAAACCATCATGTCGTATCTCGAATACGAAACCTGCCATATCGCTGATCTCACGGCCTCAAATCGAATCTCATCGACTCAACTCACATCCCAAGTACTATCCTCAAATCCCGTATATGAACACATAGTCCCATACCCATGTGTAGATATACACACCTCCAAATGCGCACAGATAAAAGAAAGAATGTATGCAAGTATATGTGTACGTGTATGTATGGGTGCAACCACTACTCTAGGGTTTCGCACTATACTACACCAATACATCCTTATCATCACTAATCCATTATTACCATCAATAATCTTAAACAACACATAATAAATATACGTGTGTATACGTATCCGTATACATCACCACAGACTGCGGGGGTGCTATACGCCATCCACCCGACTTCCCCTTGTAGATATAATCTACTCACCTTGCGTCTTCATTTGTCGACGTCTCCACGCGCTTTACTTGCCGTCCCGAAGTCTTCATGGGGTACCTACACGTCATAGTATCGTAAATGCGTATTAAAACCAAATCAAAGCTAACACGGAAACACGAAACCCCAAAACGATACGATAGGGGACCTATAGGTTAGAACCCACGGCACGCCTTCAAAACCATCAACAAATCCTCGATATCGTTGTATAAACGCCAAATAGTCGAGATAAAACACGGATACACAATTCCAGAATTAGAAATACGGAATACGGAAATACGAAACCAAAACAGCAACTTAGGAAATAGGCTCCAGATTTCACCCTAGGTCAAATTAGACAAATCTATATATACCAGGGGTCTAAAATATACATGTAGGAGCTACAGAACAAACACGAGACAAAATGGTAGGACCCAGGCCGCAAATTGCAGCCAAACAGATTAAATCTGCGGCCTGGAAAAGGAAGTGGGGGCTAGGGCTTTGTGTGGTAGTTCTAGGGTACCTACACATGTCACTGTCCAATCAATTTTAATTTAGGATGTCTCGGGTGATAGCAGATTCAATATACCCTTCACAGATTCCACAATTTCTCCGATATCGGTTTCTAAATCCATATTTCGGGTTTCAACTCTTAGGTTAGGGTCTCAATTCATGCACTAGGGTGTTGGTGTAGCCTCTACTGAACTCAATTTCACACCACAACTCACAATTTCCTCAAAACCTAACTAGGTTTTCCCTCAAGTCACCAAAATCACACAATATCGGTTCAATCATAACATGGGGGTAAAGGAAAAGCTAAAACTAAGTTAATGATCCAGAAAATACCTCATTTGGCAACTCAAGAATTTTCTTGAGTTGCCCCTAGTAGCCAAAATCCTTGCTTCTTTAGTCCAATGTGTAGATCTTGAGCTTGTACACACATTTAATGAAATGGAGATTGGGTTTTGGGATTTTATTTGAGATGATTTGGGGCTTTGAAGAGGGTTGGGAGATGAAGGAGCATCAGCAGCAGGAGAAAGGAGAAGAGGGAGGGAAATGAGGAGAGGAAAATGGCTAAGTGTTGGGTCAAAGAAGCCCATACCTCTCTCTCTCACCAACCCTCATTCTTTATTTTCTTCTCTTTTCCTTTTTTTTTCTTATTCTCTCAAAATCTTTCTCCCAAGAATAGTAAACCCAAAGTGAACCATGGCAAGAAAATGCACAAGTGTGATAAAAAAATGATATGTGTATGTTTTGCACAAAAATGCTAAAAACCGATTAGCGATTTTTAATCGCGATTAGCACTAAATTAGCATATAACTAATCACAGAAACTTAAAAATGGTATAATTCTATAAATTACCCTATTTTAGAATTTTCCATAATTTTTCTAAAATTTTTCCCATTTATTTGTATTTAATAATACCAAAATATTAAAATATTCAATAAAATAATATTAAATTATAAAAATTCCCAAAAATAATATTTTTATTATTTTGAAATGTTACAATCTATCCCCCTTAAATAAATTCGGTCCCCGAATTTAAATTTAAACCCCCAAAACGTAAAACATTTCAGCAAAATCCTATTTGTCGGGGTTCCGAAAACATCAATACGTAGCGAATATCACAAAAATGTACTGCTCTATAAGAAATCAATCCCCAAAAATGTATATAAGAACATCCGGTGCGTCTGGTGCGCACGGAATCAAAATCCATATATGTGTCATACAAGTGTACAAAACAACATCTAGGTGCAACTGGTGTGCACGAAATATCTGTCATAGGCAACGTGTGTGCCTGACAGCAAAATCAGGTGCATGTGACATGCACGAAGAATCCCGATTTAGTGCATCTGGCGTGCACCAAAATCGTATATCAAAACACTAAAGGTGCATGAAAACTATGCTGGAAGTGTAAATCAAATCACTGCATAAGATAGGCGTGGAATCACAATCAATATCTCAAATGTAATAACTATGCGCAAAATATAAATACCCAGTGGGTGCAAGAAAACAAATATCATGAAACTCAGTCATCAAAACTAAATCATACAAACAGAACGCCCAAAATACGAAACCCAAGATGACGGATATGTGATAACCGAATCACAAAATCACAAATCATAAATCATGAATACCGTCGTCAGTATATCCATCCTTCGAAGTCGAGAAGGTGCCGGTGCATCCAATGCTAGAGGCGCAAGATATCTACTTGCCTCTTGCCCGCGGCTGGCGTCCTCTGCCTCTGGTTCTTTCTTATCTTCCCTGTGGATTACCAATCTCGCAATCCATCGGCTCATCGGCCTGTCAGGTGTACTAACGGGAACGATTTCCGTTTTGGCACTTCTCTGGTCATCTCTCGGTCAATCCTCACGACCACTCGTAAAGCTGCATATTACTGGCGTTGGCCTCTGGCTCTCTGAATACACGTCACACATCTGATCCTGGGTGCAAGCATCATTGCAGCAGTGTCCTGGAAGGAATCCTGCTCATGGTCTCTTCCAATCATGCCTATGCCGATCTGTACGGAGGCTGGCTCTCTTGCATAATATCTTCTCACTCGATGGACATCTGTGTCCTCAACACAACATTTTCTCGGAAATTGGTCGCATCCCAATGCCTCTATAAGCATATCAGGTCTCTAGTCTCGACGGGAAGTAATGACAGCTCGTCAGCGTCTCGCACGAACCTCTTATCCCACTCATCTGTATCATCATCCATTTCGACGTCGCGTCTCTAACTGCGCACTGTAATGTCCTCGGCTACGGTCCATCTGAAGTCTTTCACACGGACTCGAAATCACGAACTCGGTATCTAGTCGAACACGTCCTCAACGTGCATATCGCAATCTCTGATGTCAGCGGAGTAGTATGTCATCTCGTCGAAATCTCGTGCGAGCAATTTACTCCACTTTCCCCAACGTCGACTGATTTGGACTCATCTACTCGTGGCTGCATGGACTACGCTCCAACGGCTATGCTCATATCTGGAATCTCCCAAGCAGTGTGTCCCATCACATGATATCCGAATGATGTCGAACCATCCGATCGACTCGTCAGAACCTCATAATCCCCAAGTGCTCAACATCTTGGGTACAGTTTAATAGTATCGAGTACATACCACAGCATCGGTGGTCCAGCCGTAGAAGGGCAAACCCAAGCCTCACTAATGGCGCCGCGGAACTGCCGCAAACCCTAAGGTTCAAAGGCTTTCACACGGTCATTATGTCGAGTTAGGGTTTCATTCTTCTAGAGGGTCCATGGAATCGCTTGCATGTCTATCCGAATACTTTAAACTTAGAAAATGGGTTCCTGACACTCGATCGTCTCTATCGACTCACAACGAATCTGTGTGAAGTCGCCTCTAGCTGGAATCAATTTATCTGATGACCTCACATCGGGGTAAGCGAACGAACCACAGGTCCTAGTCATTCATCCTCGGTGACTAGCGACTCACCATCATATCTCTAAGTATATACCCATGCTGTAGTAGCTCCAATCATCTGGGCGATATCTCGTCATTTGCAGCAACAACTAGCTCATTCATCCGTACGCTGAACAACGCCTCAATCCTCCAGGAAAGGCGATACATTGGCGGCCATCTCTAAATCGGTCGGCTCTAGATCTGAGTAAGACTCTCCATACTGGAAATCTTCAGCTCAACTGAGCCTGCTCCGGCGCATAAATCGGACGAATCACCTTCGTCTCTCAAATCGGGGTAGACTAGCTACCAACTGTCTCATATCTGCCTGGAAGCTCAGGCGATCTCAGCTCGTAAGCTCCGGAAGCGACATCCTATCAATCTCAGCAACACCTGCTCCATCTATCTGCACGGTAGGCGACACCATAATCTCTGAGGTATGCTGTACTTCAACAGTCCTCTCTCAACTGGCAGCGCTAACAATGGCCCGATCATCCGGTGTAAAACCAAGCACTCGCCTCCACAAGAGGTCACAATCATCATGAACAAGCGATATCTCATTGGTCATCACATCCTGGCTGGCCTCTATCAGTGGCTCAATCCTCTGATACCGATCGGCACGTCCGAGAAATCTCGTAAAAGTGATCTGTCAAATGCTCATGGCGCGAAAACACAATAAAATGAAGCCTTTATATGCAATCGTATGTCTCTGGAACCATGCCCTGGTCAGTCCTCGTCCATGACGAGCTCATGCTGACGCAACTCGAGCCGTAGCTCACTCTGCCCGTGCCATCGTGGCAGCAAAACCATAACCAGTCTCGATAAGGATGGATCATAGGAAGGAATATAATACCGTGCATGGAAATGTACATCTTAAGGTTTCTTAAGCGGAGTGGCGTGTCGTAAGTATGTCGCGGAACATACGTACGGTACGTCCCTCTACTCAAGTTACCTACTCTATCAACCAAGGGTCATCCTATGCGACGAAAGTTCGGGTATAATACCCCCTCGACTAAGTCTAAGTTCCGTAAGGTCAAGCCTAAGTTCCGTATATATAAACTCCCTAGGCTCGACATAGTCAAACTCGGACTCGAACCAAGGTCAACCTAGCGCTCTGATACCAACTTTGTCACGACCCGAAAGAGCACGTGACTGGCCCTTGAACCATATGAAGTCTATAGGACTCCATCTGATCCAAGTAAGCCAAAAGCCCAGAAATCTAAAACCATTTTAAGAGTAAGTAAAGAAGACGGGTTTAAAGAAGTGAAGGAAAACATGTTTGAAGTCAAGGTTTTTAAATAACTAAGACGAATATGCATTTTTAAAATGTAAAGTCTTTTCTAAAAATTTCGGCAGAGTTTCTTTTGTAAATACTGGCCCCGAACGGGGTACAACAAGAACAATATATATATGCAATGATAAAAGGCATCCCCAAAAGGAAGCTTGCTCTTCGTCAATCGACGGTCACAACCACACAAGCAATATGATATACAACGCCGAATGGCGAGGGTCAAAACCAAAAGAAACTCAATAAGCATGAAAACCGCAATACTACTAAGCGCGACTCTAAGGTCGAATAATACATCACTAATGTCTAAGTCTGAAACAATATATAAGTTTTGGTTGATGGAATTTCTAGATACAATGAATAGTACAAGTACAATGGCGGTTCTGATACAAAAGAACCCACCTACCCAAGCAAGTCACCCATATAGAAACAGTGTGCCAGAAAAGCCGCTATGGAATCTGTACGGCAAAACCTGCAAGAACTGTGGCACAACGGGGGTGAGTTGCCAACTCGTGAATAGAAAAATATCTACAAGCAGAGATCGAATGTATGACCCATCCTAGGTCAATACGATCAGATATAAATAAAACTCAATATGAATAAATCTGAAGCATGCTAAACGGGCAATGTAATCTCTAGACATGAGTGTAGTGCCAAGTGCTCGTGCCAGTGCCTCAAGTAATAGCATATCATAAATATGAGGTATGATTAATGTAATCAATCTACATGTACGTGGATCCCATCCACTCATCACCCAATGACAATAAGCATCATGCATGTAAATGTCATAAAGCATATGCATGGAAATATGAGGATATAACCAAAAGCATGGAACCTGAGTGCCTAGCATCGACACTCGAAAACATCATGAAAAACCTGTGCCTAGCATCGGCACGTAAATCCTCATATATCGGGCATCCGTCAGTCCGGGTCAGCCCACTCTCTCATATATCGGGCATCCGTTTGTCCAGGTCAGCCCACTCTCAATATATCGGGCATCCGTCAGTCCGGGTCATCCCCCTCTCAATATATCGGGCATCCGTCAGTCCGGGTCAGCCCACTCTCAATATATCGGGCATCCGTCAGTCCGGGTCAGCCCTCTCTCAATATATCGGGCATCCGTCAGTCCGGGTCAGCCCTCTCTCAATATATTGGGCATCCGTCAGTCCGGGTCAGCCTACTCTCAAAACCAGAAATATCATATAAACAACATATCTCAATGCGCAAATCAGAAAGCATGATGCATGTGACATATAAATAAAATGCAAGTAACAATACATCCTGCAGCATGGAATAATATATCAATAAACACAAGCAATGCAATGCAAATAGCATGAATATGCGGAATCGAATAATCAACACAACCGTAAAGAATCTACCTCAATAAATATATATCATGTAGCCTTGCCTTTTGAAATAAGACGAATCAGGGTTTTTGGTAAAATAAGGGCTGCGGTGTTTTAAGAGAAGATGCGTCGTTTGAAAATATCCATAGAATCCTTTTTTCCTATCCTTAAAATATCCCCGATTCGTTAGTTTTGAAATGGGTATGACTCGGGTCTAGTCTAACGTCTACTATGCGAACTACGGACCCAATTATCAAGCCAAACAGGAGGGGTATGGAAACCACCTAAATCTGAGGCGATATATATACATATAAATATAATAGTCGGTGATCCCGCCTCAATAGTATCACAACGATATAATATCCTCGAGTCATGAGCGCGGATCTATCATCAATATAGGCTCGTACGGTAAATCGTCGTACGACATCCCAATAGCGGGGTACGGTCAATATCACATTATCTCATCACATATCAGGTATCACTATCATCATATCACATAATCTGGGGTACAGATCTAAGTCTAGTACAATCGATACCATCTACATAAGTATGAATGCGGGGTAAAACACATGCCCAAAGGCCCGCTAAACCATCATGTCGTATCTCGAATACGAAACTTGCCAAATCGCCGATCTCACGACCTCAAATCGAATCTAATCGACTCAACTCACATCCCAAGTACTATGCTCAAATCCCGTATATGAACACATAGTCCCATACCCATGTGTAGATATACACACCTCCAAATGCGCACAGATAAAAGAAAGAATGTATGCAAGTATATGTGTACGTGTATGTGTGGGTGCAACCACTACTCTAGGGTTTCGCACTATACTACACCAATACATCCTTATCATCACTAATCCATTATTACCATCAATAATCTTAAACAACACATAATAAATATATGTGTGTATACGTATCCGTATACATCACCACAGACTGCGGGGGTGCTATACGCCATCCACCCGACTTCCCCCTGTAGATATAATCTACTCACCTTGCGTCTTCATTTGTCGACGCCTCCACGCGCTTTACTTGTCGTCCCGAAGTCTTCATGGGGTACCTACACGTCATAGTATCGTAAATGCGTATTAAAACCAAATCAAAGCTAACACGGAAACACGAAACCCCAAAACGATACGATAAGGGACTTATAGGTTAGAACCCACGGCACGCCTTCGAAACCATCAACAAATTCTCGATATCATCGTATAAATGCCAAATAGTCGAGGTAAAACACGGATACACAATTCCAGAATTAGAAATACGGAATACGGAAATACGAATCCAAAACAGCAACTTAGGAAATAGGCTCCAGATTTCACCCTAGGTCAAATTAGACAAATCTATATATACGAGGGGTCTAAAATATACATGTAGGAGCTACAGAACAAACACGAGACAAAATGGTGGGACCCAGGCCGCAAATTGCGGCCAAACAGATTAAATCTGCGGCTTGGAAAAAGAAGTGGGGGCTAGGGCTTTGTGTGGTAGTTCTAGGGTACCTGCACATGTCACTGTCCAATCAATTTTAATTTAGGATGTCTCGGGTGATAGCAGATTCAATATACCCTTCACAGATTCCACAATTTCTCCGATATCGGTTCTAAATCCGTATTTCGGGTTTCAACTCTCAGGTTAGGGTCTCAATTCATGCACTAGGGTGTTAGTGTAGCCTCTACTGAACTCAATTTCATATCACAACTCACAATTTCCTCAAACCCTAACTAGGTTTTCCCTCAAGTCACCAAAATCACACAATATCGGTTCAATCATAACATGGGGGTAAAGGAAAAGCTAAAACTAAGTTAATGATCCAGAAAATACCTCATTTGGCAACTCAAGAATTTTCTTGAGATTCCCCTAGTGGCCAAAATCCTTGCTTCTTTAGTCCAATGTATAGATCTTGAGCTTGTGCACACATTTAATGAAATGGAGATTGGGTTTTGGGATTGTATTTGAGATGATTTGGGGCTTTGAAGAGGGGAGGGAGATGAAGGAGCAGCAGCAGCAGGAGAAAGGAGAAGAGGGAGGGAAATGAGGGGAGGAAAATGGCTAAGTGTTAGGTGAAAGAAGCCCATACCTCTCTCTCTTCCCAACCCTCATTCTTTATTCTTTTCTCTTTTCTTTTTTTTTTCTTATTCTCTCAAAATCCTTTTCCCAAGAATAGTAAACCCAAAGTGAACCATGGCAAGAAAATGCACAAGTGTGATAAAAAAATGATATGTGCATGTTTTGCACAAAAATGCTAAAAACCGATTAGCGATTTTTAATCGTGATTAGCACTAAATTAGTATATAACTAATCACAGAAACTTAAAAATGGGATAATTCTATAAATTACCCTATTTTAGAATTTTCCATAATTTTTCTAAAATTTTTCCCATTTATTTGTATTTAATAATACCAAAATATTAAAATATTCAATAAAATAATATTAAATTATAAAAACTCCCAAAAATAATATATTTATTATTTCGAAATGTGACACCATCAAACCCTAGGGTTTGCTGTAGTTCTGCGGCTCCATAGGTGAGGCAAGAGTTGACCCTTCTACGGTTGGTCCATAGGTACTGTGGCATGTTCTGAGTATTTTTAAACTACGCTCAAGTGTTGAGCTTTTGGGATATTTTGGGTGTTTGTTGATTCGATCGGAATATTTAATATCGTCTAGCTTTTTCTGGAATGTGATACAATATTTGGAATTCATTTGGTTAGGCATGAAATCCGAGGTATGTGTTATTTCAGGCTTATTCTGTCTAAGGTGATTGTGGATTCCAAATGTTGTAGTTTAACATTTTCTTCTCTGCGACCGTAAGTGTAATACCGTTTTCGTTGCTATATGTCAACGACAATTGGGATACGCATATTTACTTACGTTGATGACATGTGATGTTATGTGTTGCTGTGATATGTTATATCGGATCTGTTGGGATTCCTCAGCACCTAGCCTAGGGTTTTCAAGCATCAAGCATGCTACAACAAATTTTTTTATGGGGTGCTAAGAAATCATCCTAGGAATCATACTAGAAAATTAGGGTAACAAAAACTTTGCAATCAAACATTACAAAAGAAGTGAACAAGAATACAACCTTTGTAGACCCGGTCCTTCACTTCTATAGCTCCGTGTAGTCGTCCCTTCGCTCCAAGCTTTTATCTCCCAGACTCAAGATGAACTCCACAAAGCGTAGTAAGCAAGCATGCTTGAAGACTTTAAGGCCGAAGATGATCTACGTCGAGGGAACTCAAGCATAAGCTACCTCTTCATAAAGTGATGAACTTTGTGAAGCAAACACCCTAAACTAAATGGCAAGTAGTAGAGGATGATGATGTAGGAATTTTGCTCACTTTGGATTTGATTTTCTCACTTGGATTCTTCATGTCTCAAAACCCTAGAATGATTTTTGAGCTTATGAAGAAGATGATGAACAAGAGAAAACTCAAGAGAATAGAATGAGGTTAGAATTGCAACCATAGTGAGTTAGTGTCATACACTTAACCATTGTAGAGACTTAACCATGGGGTATGATAAGTGATTGGGTTTATAAAATATCTTTAATAAAACAAGAGAGTGGACTAAGTCAATGAAGCTTACAAGCTTCTACAAGCTTCAAGCCATGACTTAATTCTCACCATTTTGAATTACTAAATATAAATAAAACCCTAATTCTTATCATGGTCATGGTATGAGTCCAATACACACAAGTTGCATATATAACCTAGCATGATACAATGTATATATCACATATATAACATGTACACAAAAGTGAGAAAAAGAAATGGTCAAGTGAGCAATATTAGTTAGTGCAAATTTATATATCAAATATATAATTATACATTAAATCATTAAATCAATACTTTATTTAATAATCTGGCTATATTATATATAACCGACTAATATCAATAATATCAATTTACCGAATCAACACTTGATTCGATAACCCGGCTATATCACATATACCCGGCCGATATCACATATAGATAGAATACAATATGGTATCACATACTCGTATCAATCTCGGTCCCACGCATATCACATATGTGCTCCTACTCCGTTTCGCTTGAGCCAGGAAACCTCTGTGTAGGACTCTAATAACTCGTCAATACGCCGGCAGTAGGTGGTGATCATATCAGTCACCCACAAGCCGCAAGCGGTCTGCTAAATGTAACGGCCACCCGGGTATTGAGTGATCAGAAGATCAACAAGCAAGCCTGCTCACACTCCTGCGATTCCAATCAATAAAACTACCTACATTCCGGTCTCTTCGTCTGATATGTCGCATATCTAGTTTAGGGGTGGTAAACGTCAGACCCCAGTAACTTGATAAGTCATGCCGATGTAAGGTCTATAACGGTTCGAGAAACTACTGATAACACTTACTAGTAGATCTTAGCAACCCTGGCTAGGGATTTTCTATTATGGCCAATCGAGCATAGCGCAACATCAACCCCCAATACCGGGAGAGATGAATACCCTCCTATCGCTCATTGCCTCCATGTGACTCGAGACTGTACCCAAAACCCCCCTATTTGCACGACTCAGTAGAGCCGTGGTAGGGTGGAAATTAAAGCACAGTGGGAGACACACAAGACTCTATGACGATCTCGGGTCTACAGACTAACCTGTACCAGTGTCACCAGAGAACCGCTACCTGACGTGAGGTATAATACCATCTAGGAGTTCTCAGCGAGTTCGTTCAGTGTACCCAGTCTCCACTGAGCACCCGTATACCATCTCTGATGTCAAACACCAATGGATATGGGATCATCCATCGTCCATCATATAGGTCGAGAAGCTATACGCTAGTCTACTCTGGAGTATCAATGCTATATCTCGATATTCCCTCGACTAGGAACAATTAAAGGATGTACTCATAGACTACCCAGACCCCACTTGTATGATCTCTATCATAATCCTGGAAGTCAAGTACACATTCTAAGGGCTTTATCAACATGTAACATAGAGACATCAAGTGTACATGTTAAGATAAAGAGCAACCAGATAGCATACTATCATGTCGAGTAAGGAAGTCCAACCTATGTATGTCCAAGCATCCACTATAATATACATCATATGTACAATAATAGCCTCTAGGGCATACATATAACTAACAGGATAGTCGTGTTTTGAATAGCCGGAGGTTTTATGTGAGATGAGAGTTTTTATTTTCATTCATGTAAAATTCATTGTATGTAATATTCTTCTATTTGGGCACTTCTGGGTTGAGGATGATGTCACCATTGTTGTATATTATTTACTTTTCCGCATTAGGATAGACCCAAGGAGGGGAGCACAAGTAACTGGGTTCTAGTGTCCAGTGGGAGACCATCTCGAGGAGTCGAGTCCGAGTCTCCTAACTCTAGAATTGGTAGGGTTGCTTGCCACTCTCATAGGGGTCTAGGGATGTGGGTTTGGCTATTCATCGCGACTGTGGAATCCGTGTTTTATACTAGCTTAATTTAAAACACGGAATTCCTAGTATATGTAATATTTCATATGTTATCTTCTGCTGCCGATATTCTGTGATGTGATCACTTTATATGTCTGAGATGAATGCTTTATTATTGTATATATTATATATAATAAACGTTGCTTATGTTTTGCACCCGCGCTAGTCCCGCCCCGCTATGCCGTTAGTTAAGTAACCAAACGGTGCATAACGGGACACTATGGTGAATGCGGATGGCATAAGTGTACGTTGTATTTTCGTTTCTTCTGTGATGCTTAGGGAGCATAAATGATGAGACTTCAATAATGAGATTAATGAAAGGAAAGAAACCTAAAAGATGTTGTAGAATCAAATTTTCAAAAAGGGTAGCTCTAGTTTTTGCTTTGCATAGCGGTATTCCTTGTAGAATAACCAGCACCTTATTCGATAAGGAAAGAGCCGAGATCCCTTCACCTGGAGTGACCTTTTTAGTGAAACTAGCAGATGCTACGACTCACTCAGTTTTGTTTTTGATTGGTTCTATAGTTCCTTCTTTGCATAGTGGTATTTATGAAATATCCTGCACCTTATTCGATAAGGAAAGAGCCGAGATCCCTTCATCGGGAGTGACCTCTTTAGCAAAACTAACAAAAGCCTAAAAAACACTCTATTTCAAAATCACTTTTTTCTACAACGATATCAAGTTCATTATGCAAAAGATTTTCTAAAAACCTGTCGTAGCCCTCCGTCATTTCAGATAAGTACTATTTAGTATTCGTGCTGCGTTTGTTGACCTCTGTCAAGGCGTAGTGTGCGGTAGCTGATTAGCGCTTATCTGTAAAACATGTGATGCGATTAGATTAGGGTAGTCATACAACCTTGTTGACCTCTGTCAAGGGTCGTGCGGGTGGGTTTGATTCAATCATGAAATGGCGGGTTGAACTTGACTAGTGCACTATGGTTTGTTGACCTCTGTCAAGGTCATAGGACGCTAGGGGCAAAAATATTATCAGGAATTTCAAGTGTTGAAATTTGCAATGAGATTGCATACCTTCTATGAGATAGTTGGATTTCGATACCCACTGGGAGTAAGAGTTACTCCTGGGAGAGTTTTACACATGACAATTAGACGATCAAGTAGGTGTCTAGAAAGGTGTTAACGGGATTACGCCCCTGGGCAAACGAGGTTTATTTTAATTAGGTCCGTGCAAAAGCACGGGGAACCTCCCTCAAAGTACCAACACTGACCTGGCTGAAAGATTGGCGAAATTATAAGGTGTAATTAATCCCGGCTAGTCTTACCTTTTATGGTTTGAAGGAAAATTTGATACAAAATAGTGGGAGCCATCCTGATTAGATAAGATAATAACCAATCTAAATCTTACAAGAGCATACGCTAAAGTGTTTTCTTCTCTCTCTCTCTCCACGCAGCGACCATGTCAGGCCTTAATCAAGATAATAATATAGATGTATTGACCGAACCCGCTTATTATGCTGAGCAGGGGAACGTTGGTTCCATTCTTTCTTATAATTGTTATAAGACTGAGCAGAGAATAGGGACATATCCAGATTCCTACGCCACCCAAACAAAGAATAAGCATGTTGATGCATCTTCTTCGGGTGTGTTAGTTACCGAGAACTATTTCTCAGTACACTCTACGTCCTGAGTATTAGATACCGGATCAGGATCCCACATATGTAATATGTTGCATGGGCTAAGGAAAGGTAGAGAACTGGGAATGGGTGATCATTCCGTAAGAGTAGGGAATGGTGCAAATGTTGCAGCCAAAGCAGTTGGCGAATATCACCTTGTATTACCAAATGGTAATACATTGATTCTGAACGAATGCTATTACATACCGACCCTGATATGCAATCTTATATCAGTTTCTTTATTAAGTAAAGAAGGGTATAATTTTGTAGTACAGGATAATGATATGAACATCTTCCTGAATCAAAATTTGATTGGATCAAGCTCGTTAAATAATGGCATATATGTTGTAAATCAAATCACAGTTCTTAACATACAAAACACACACAAGAGGAAGATTTCAAAAATGAACGAATCCTTCTTGTGGCATTGTAGACTAGGTCATATCAATGCGACACGACTAGCTAAGTTACATAAGGACAAATATTTGAATCCGTTCGAATTTTCATCTTATGACACTTGCCGGTCATGTCTCAAAGGCAAGATGACCAAAACCCCGTTTACTGGATAAGGAAAAAGAGTTACGCAACTCTTGGGACTGATACATAGTGATGTATGCGGTCCCATGTCTACACATGCCAGGGATGGTTTCTCGTACTTCATTATATCCACTGACGATCTCTTAAGATACGGACATGTGTTCCTGTTGAAACACAAGTCTGAAGCTTTTGAGAAATTCAAAGAATATAAGCACGAAGTCGAGAACCAAACGGGTAAAAGTATTAAAATCCTAAGATCTGATCGTGGAGGAGAATACTTGAGCAATGAGTTTCGGTACTATCTAAAAGAAAATGGGATTCTCTCTCAGCTTACTCCTCCGTATACACCACATCACAACGGTGTATCGGAACAGAGGAATCGCACCCTATTAGATATGATGCGCTCTATGATGAGCACCGTTGTGTTACCTATTCCTTTTGGGGTTATGCACTTGAAGCAGCAGCATACCTATTGAATCAGGTTCCATAAAAATCTGTACCTACCACACCATATGAGATATTGAGTGGAAAGAGACCATGTCTTAAACGAGTTATGATATGGGGTTGTCCGGGCTATGTCAAAAGGCAAAATCCGGACAAACTCGAGGCACGATCAGTTCTTAGTAAGTTTGTTGGGTATCCTAAACATTCAAATGGATATCTATTCTACCATAATGAACAACAAAAGGTGTTTGTTGCTCAACATGCCACCTTTTTAGAAAAGGAATTTCTTGCAAAAGAAATTAATGGCGAAGAGGTAGAGCTGGAAGAAGTTCCAGCAGAACAAACTACAACTGAAGATTTAGTGGAACCAGAGGATTCGATAGTTCCCAACGAACCTCAGCCTCTCCGCAGATCTAGTAGGGTTCCTCATCTACCTGAGAGATATTACGGTTTCCTCATTGATGGTGGGAGTGAGGATTGCATCATGAAAGATGATGACCGGACTAGCTTCGAGTAGGCCATCACGAGTAGAGACTCTGTGAAATGGCTGGATGCAATGCGATCTGAGATGGAATCCATATACACCAACAAAGTATGGACATTGGAAGTTGCACCTGAATGGGTTAAACCCATTGGGAGCAAATGGATCTTTAAGAAGAAACTTGGTGTAGATGGAAAAGTTGAGACTTTCAAAGCTAGACTTGTTGCAAAAGGTTTTCGTCCATGACCAGGTGTGGATTATGATGAAACCTTTTCTCAAGTGGCTATGCTTAAATCCATCCGGATCCTATTTGCTATTGCTGCATACCATGACTACAAAATCTGGCAAATGGATGTTAAGACTGCCTTTCTAAATGGTGATTTAGAAGAGTGCGTGTACATGACTCAGCCAGAGGGCTTCATAGACAGTGGGAGCAGCGGAAAGGTGTGCAAGCTGCTTAAATCCATCTACAGGTTAAAGCAAGCATCGCAGAGTTGGAACATCTGTTTTGATGCGGTAGTCAAACAGTTTGACTTCATCAAAAACGTAGATGAACCTTGTATATAGAAGAAGGTGGAAGAGAGTAAGGTTGTCTTCCTCGTATTGTACGTGATGACATACTCTTGATAGGAAATGATATTTCTATGCTGCACTCGGTCAAGCTCTTCTTATCATAAAGATTCTCAATGAAAGATCTTGGTGATACCTCCTACATCTTGGGAATTAAGATCTATAGAGATAGATCTAAAAAGATACTTGGATTGTCCCAATCCAGGTACATTGACGCCATACTAAAGAGATTTAGTATGGAAGAATCCAAGCGTAGGAATTTACCCACGATCTATGGACTCACTCTCTCCAAAGAGATTTCTCCCAAGACTGATTTGGAGAGAGTTCGCATGCAAAGGATGCCCTATGCTTCGGCAGTAGGCTCTATCATGTACGCGATGCTATGTACTAGACCCAATGTAGCATACTTACTAAGTGTAGTGAGTAGGTTGTTGGGGTTTCCCTTGCACCTAGTCTAGTGTATGGAATGCCATCTAAAAATTTTAGAGAGGTGCAAAGCAAACAAACCATGAATCATAACTAGAATAGTTTAGGGTAACAAAAAATTGTATCACATACAAAGAACTTTTAAACACTAAGTGAAAAAATTACAACCTTTGTAGTCTTTCCTTGGTGACTCCTTGGACCTTAGAGAGTTTAGAATGGATCGCTAGCAACATTCCTTGTCCACGATGATCCACCCGAAGTCGCTTTGCCCAAATCTCCTTGCTTTACTTGGTCTTTCAAAGAAGTATAGCAAAACACCCTACACAAATGGGCTAGAGAGGTGTAGAATGATGAGGTGGTTTGTATTCTCTAATCAAAACCCTTTCTTTTTTACTACCTCACTCAAATGAAAACTCAAGAGAGAGAGGAAGAAGAAGATAATGGAAAAACTTGAGCTCAAAGTCTTTTGTGATGAATAATGAGATGAGAATGAATAATCAATATTAAATCATTCTATCCTCAAAACATGGTTAGTTAATATCTAGATATTTATCATTGAGTTAAAAGCCAAAAGAAAAATTAACTCATGGTTAATTGTTAGGTCAAGAATGGCCAAAGATGATAAATATTAACCATGAGTGAATTATCTCTTCTTTAACTCAATATAAATAAATATATACATATTTACAACCATGTGAGTTTTGCATTGCCACCATCCATTGTATCAACAACCATGATACAATGTATGTATGTATGTGTCCATGTACATCGTCATGTGCATACATACATACATCAACAAAGAAAAGGGTTTAATAAAGAATTAATCTAAAAGTCAAATGTTAAATCAATAACCGGTCATATCACATATGACCCGACCAATAGAAAAATGCCCGATTAAATATACGGTATCACATATGCACATTTAATCGGGTCCCCACGCATATCTCATATGCACACCACATCTTTTCGCCTGAGCTAGGAAACTCCTGTATGGGACTCTAAGACTCGTCAATACGACAGCAGTAGATGATGATCATATCAAACACCTACAAGCCGCAAGCGGTCAGCTAAAGGTAAAGGCCACCCGGGTATTGAGCGATCAGAAGAAAACCAGCAAAGCTGTCGAAACTCCCGTCGAGCTAATTGGCAATACATACCGTACAGTCCGGTCTCTTCGTGAAATATGTCGCATATCCAGTCTAGGGGTGGTGAACGTCAGACCCCAGTAACCGATAAGTCGTGTCGATGTGAGGCTCATAACTGGTCAAGAAACTACTGATAACACTTAGCAATATATCTTCATATCAGCCCTGGCCAGGGACTTCCAGTTATAGCCAATCGAACACAGCGCAACATCAACTCCCAATACCGGGAGAGACGAAACCCCTCTTATCGCTCATTGCCTCCATGTGATTCGGGACTGTACCCAAAAGCCACCTTTTTGCACGTTCTCATGAACGTGGTAAGGTGTAAATCAAAGCACAGTGGGAATCACATAAGACTCTATGACGATCTCGGGTCTATAGACTAACCTGTACCAGTGTCACCAGAGAACTGCTATCCGACGATAGGTATAATACCATCTAGGAGTTCTCGGCGAGTCCGTTCAGTGTACCCAGTCTCCACTGAGCACCCGTACACCATCTTTAGTGTCACCACACCAGATGAATATGGGATCATCCATCGCCCATCAAATGGGTTAAGATGCATATACGCTAGTCTACTCTGGAGTATCGATGCCCTGTCTCGATACAGCCTCAACTAGGAACAGTTATAGGATGTACTCTTGGACTACCCTGGCCCCACTAGTATGATCTGCATCATAGTCCTAGTAGTCGAGTACATATCCTAAAAGCTTTATCAACATGTGAGAGCAAGAAAATAAACCAATACAAGTCAACATGTTAAGACAAAGTAAAACCAGATAGCATACTATCATATCGAGCAAGAAAGTCCTCTCTATATATATCCAAGCATCCATTATAATATACATCAAATGTACAACAATGGCCTCTAGAGCATATATATAACTAACAATCTCCCACTTGCACTAAGGCCAGCTGTTGTAGTATCTCATACCCAACATCCCGAAGAGTCTCTCAAATTGTATCTGGGGTAAGGCCTTCATGAGTGGATCCGCAGTGTTGTCCTTCATGTCAACTCTCCTGACCACGATCTCTCGGCGATCAACAATCTCCAGGATCAGGTGATACCGCCTCAGAATATGTCTGGATCTCTGATGGGACCTAGGTTCCTTGGCCAAAGCCACAGCTCCATTGTTATCACAATACAAAGGTATTGGATGCTCAATGGACAGAACCACACCATGTTCAGTTATGAACTTCTTCATCCAGACAGCTTCTTTGGCAGTATCGTTGGCAGCGATGTATTCAGCCTCCATCGTCGAGTCTGCCACTGTTTCTTGCTTGGAACTCTTCCAACAAACCGCCCTTCCATTTAGGGTAAAGACAAATCTCGATTGTGACTTAGAGTCGTCCTTTTCACTTTGGAAGCTTGAATCGGTAAAGGACTCCACTTGGAGTTCTCCGTTACCATACACCAAGAACATCTCTTTAGTCCTTCTCAACTACTTGAGAATGTTCTTCACAGGTATCCAGTGACTCTCCTGGATCTGCTTGATACCTACTCACTACACTTAGTGAGTATGCTACATCGGGTCTGGTACATAACATCGCGTACATGATAGAGCCTTCTGCCGAAGCATAGGGTATCCCTTGCATGCGAGCTCTCTCTAAATCAGTCTTGGGAGACATCTCTTTGGAGAGAGTGAGTCCAGAGATCGTGGGTTGGTTCCCACGCTTGGATTCTTCCATACTAGACCTCTTTAGCATGGTATCAATGTACCTGGATTGGGATAATCCCAGTATCCGCTTAGATCTATCTCTATAGATCCTAGTCCCCAAAATGCAGGAGGCATCACCTAGATCTTTCATTGAGAATCTATGTGATAAGAAGAGCTTGACCGAGTGCAGCATAGGAACATCATTTCCTATCAAGAGTATGTCATCCACGTACAATACGAGGAAGAAAACCTTACTCTCTGCAACCTTCTTGTAAATACAAGGTTCATCTACGTTCTTGATGAAGTCAAACTCTTTGACTGCAACATCAAAATAGATGTTCCAACTCCGCGATGCCTGCTTTAACCCGTAGATGGATTTAAGCAGCTTGCACATCTTTCCGCTGCTCCCACTATCTACGAAGCCCTCTTGCTGAGTCATGTATACGCACTCCTCTAAATCACCATTTAGAAAGGCGGTCTTAACATCCATTTGCCAGATTTCGTTGTCATGGTATGCAGCAATGGCAAGCAGGATCCAGATGGACTTAAGCATAGCTACTGGAGAAAAGGTTTTGTCATAATCCACACCTGGTCGTTGACGAAAACCCTTTGCAACAAGTCTAGCTTTGAAAGTCTCAACCATTCCATCTACACTAAGTTTCTTCTTAAAGATCCATCTGCCCCCAATGGGTTTTACCCCTTCAGGAGCAATTTCCAAAGTCCATACTTTGTTGGTGTACATGGATTCCATCTCAGATAGCATTGCATCTAGCCATTTCACAGAGTCACCACTCGTGATGGCCTGCTCGAAGCTAGTCGGGTCATCATCGTCCATGATGCAATCCTCGCTCCCACCATCTATGAGAAAACCGTAGTATCTCTCAGATGGATGAGGAACCCTACTAGATCGGCGGAGAGGCTGAGGTTCGTTGGCAACTATTGAATCCTCTGGTTCCACTAAATCTTCAGTTGCAGTTTATGCTGCAGGAACTTCTTCCAGTTCTACCGCTTTGCCACTAATTTCTTTTGCAAGAAATTCCTTTTCTAAAAAGGTAGCATATTGAGAAACAAACACTTTTTGTTCCTCAGCATGGTAGAAAATATATCCTTGGGAATTCTTAGGATATCCCACAAACTTGCAAAGAACCGATCGTGCCTCGAGTTTGTCCGGATTTTTCCTTTTGACATAGGCCGGACAACCCCATATCTTAACTCGTTTAAGATATGGTCTCTTCCCACTCCATATCTCATATGGTGTGGCAGGCACAGAGTTAGATGGAACTTGATTCAATAGGTATGCTGCTGTCTCAAGCGTATAACCCCAAAAGGAAATAGGCAACTTAGCAGTGCTCGTCATAGAGCGCACCATATCTAATAGGGTGCGATTCCTCCACTCCGATACACCGTTGTGCTGTGGTGTATAGGGAGGAGCAAGCTGAGAGAGAATCCCATTCTCTTTTAAATAGTCCAGGAACTCATTGCTCAAGTATTCTCCTCCTCGATCAGATGAAGGATCTTAATACTTTTACCCGTTTGGTTCTCGAATTCGTGCTTATATTCTCTGAATTTCTCAAAAGCTTCAGACTTGTGTTTCAACAGGAATACATGTTCGTATTTTGAGAGATCGTCAATGAATGTAATGAAGTATGAGGCACCATTCCTGGCATGTGTAGACATGGGACCACATACATCACTATGTATCAGTCCTAAGAGTTCCGTAACTCTTTCTCCGTGTCCATTAAACGGAGTTTTGGTCATCTTGCCTTTGAGACATGACTGGCAAGTATCATAGGATGATAATTCGAACGGATTCAAATATCCAACATTATGTAACTTAGCTAGTCGTGTCGTATTGATGTGACCTAGTCTACAATGCCACAAGTAGGATTTGTTCATTTCTGAACTCTTCCTCTTGTGTGTATTTTGTACATTAAGGACTGTAGTTTGATTCAAAACATATATGCAATTATTTAACGAGCCTGATCCAATCAACTTTTGATTTAGGAAGATGTTCATAATATTATCCTGTACAAAAAAATTAAATCCTTCTTTACTCAGTAAAGAAACTGATATAACAATGCATATCAGGGTCGGAATGTAATAGCATTCTGATTGGTGTGGAAAAGTGTTTTTGTATTGTAACCGCAATCAATAACGGTGTCGCGCGTAGCTAGACCGAGATGAGTACGGGTCGTCCTCTGGGAAACGTGGAACCTTTTACTCTTACTTTAGATGTGTTGAGAAAGGAGGAGGGAAAAAGAATGTTGTAGAATGGTTTCTAGATCTACCTTAAGCACTAATGCAAAATATAGATCTAGATTATTTATGGATGTAACTAATATAATAAGAGGGCTTGTAGGGTTCGTTAGGATTTAGTAGTTATGGACGATTAATTAAAAGTTACCATTTTTATCCTTTAATAGATTTAAAACTAGAACGACGGTGATGCGCGTAGATTAGGATTTCTGGAGGGAAAAGGAATCCCACTCTTAACCCCTATCTCGACACGGAACTCTGTTCATATCTAGTCTTTACCAAAACAATCATTAATCTAATCTCTAATCGCGGTCGGAACTAGCAAAGAATTGTTAGCGCGCCCGATTAGGATGTTAATGATTCTTTTGATAAAGTTCATAAACTTTATAGGACTTAAAAAGGGTTTAGGGATGTTCATCATCCATTAGCCTACCCTAATCCTACGAACCCTAACAAGCGGAGAATTACTCGTGCATGTTGGGAGAAAAAGAGATGGAAAGAAATTGCATAATTAAACTACGAAGAAATAGAATAAGAAAAAGAAAGCTACCTTTATTAATCAACAATATTCATTACACTTGAATCCTTAGAAAATGATTACAATTTCTAGTTGCTTCTCGATCTCTTCTAAGGAGGTAGATGAGCCGTTGATGATCAGCCTGGATGCGTGAGCCGTCTTGGACTTCGTGATCTCGTCGGCTTGATGATTTTTCCAAGAGGCTCTCGGTCCCTATTTATAGTCCAAAAGCCAGAAGTGTACTCTCCTAAATTGGAAACTTTTAGTTAGGATTCCACCAGAGAAATCCAACCCTCTAACTCCTCACCAACGCGACGGATCCGCGGCATCAAGGGGCTCGGGCCGCGGATCCGCGGCCTGATGATCAGGTCCGTTGATCAATTTTCTGGGGCTGGCTCGATGTGACATTTGGCGATCCTTGGAACCTTCAGAATTTGGAAATCTTTTCTTTTCTTCTGCCAGAATTGATTTCTTAATTTTGATTTCTTAATTAGGCTGGTTGGCTTTAACAACTTGATTTCCTTGATTTAAGACCTGAAAATTCTGCACAACAACTTAAATAATATTTAGTAGACTTAGTTCTACTAGGATTAGGTCAATAATATTATATACATTTTCCTACCAAATGCTAATTATAATATATCAACACATGGAAAATATTATTTTTACAGATAAACCCTCATATGTATGATATATTATAATAAAGACCTTTTTTAATATGAAAATGGTAGGAAAAATGTAATAACAAATGTGCAGTTTTATCAACTGAACAAATACCCCCAAAATTATCTTTGATCGTCCCGAGCAAACTAGTTTATTCAAGAGAAGGAGAAAAAGAAAAGAGAAAACTAAGCACACTTTCGTAGGCAAACACGATTGCACTGAGCACGTGCAACAAGCCGTTAAACTTCTAGGTGTCTCTAGTAGGAGAAGTGTTGTCTCCTGAGAGTTTTCAGCGGATTACACCCACAAAATCCTGTAATAAAAGAGAGATGGTGAAATTTACATATAAAGATAAGAACCATAAAAGAAAGACTTTGAAAATAAGACTTTCCAACTGTACTAGCTTTTCAGTTGTCATGAGCCCTATCTTAATAGTCATGAAAAGGTGTTAGAAATCACATTATCCCTCAATAAAACATCGTCTTTATTCTTCATTCCTACCTTTCATCCAAGCATCGATCATATAACCCTACGTGTGTGTAATGGACATCCCTACACTCGGAGAATTCAATTCAAGCTATCATACTCTTGTCCATCTACCTCAGTACTTTTTAACTTGATGAATATTTAGATTTGCTCACACATTTTCATGCGACCGTTAATACTTCTTGAGGTACTAACCGACCGATTATTTATGTGCTTGCTGATTCGGTGATAATATTTTCCTCGTCTTGCACCACCTAAGGCTTAGCAGTGACTCCCAGACCAGTTGGCCTTAAGGCACTAGGTGAAGAGGCACCCTCGCTATATTTTTTTATTGCTGCCTTGGCGATAACAAAACCAGTGTTCATTTTTTTATTTTCACTATTTTTATATTTTCTTCATTTATTATTTCCTTCATACTTTGGCTTCTAGACAAGAGCATTTCAAGGTATCCTCTACTATTCCGAGTTTTAAGACATGTGTAAGTGCATATAGTAGGGTATCAACATTCAAATGTTTGGCTTCCAGAATAGAAACTATCTTTTAGAGTTATTTTTATCCTCAGATTAGTGACTTTCTTCATCTTACTAACCCTTGGGACAACAGCTCATAACTACTTATTACTAGTTCGTTTAAGAAAACTTCTAATTTTCTTGGTTTTCTTAAACTTTTCCTATCTTTTGGATGTAATTTTTCACTTTCTACTCTTTTGTTATAAAAAAAATTTTAATGCTCAGTGTCAAAGATAATTCAGTGAATACAAACCTCCCCCCAAACCTGTTTTCAGCAGTGTCCTCACTGATGTAGCCTTTTGAGAACATGGACCTGTATACTAGGGGAGAGATACAAGGGGTAAAATAATAGTTAAATGAAAACTACCCCCAAACTTGTTCTTTGGCACGCATAGATATTCAATTAAATCCATTTTTTTTACTCACCTCCATTCTTAAAATGAGAAAATGTTATAAAAACATGGAGGTGAGGCGGAGGAATTTTAGTTTTGATAAAGCGGCTCCTGTAAAAACAGGAGCTCCTCCGCGGGGTCAGCAGAAAAATACGGTTTTAATCTATGCCCATTTACTTTAAAAATTGAACCGTTTTTCAAATTTTCGACTTCAACTGCCCCGTGCGGGTGTACATACCTCACCACAAAAGGTCCTTTCTAACGAGATTTAAGCTTACCCGGATGAAGATGGAGACGGGAATCGTAAAGAAGGACTTGTTGCCCCGAAGTGAAGGTTTTTCTAAAAAGATTTTAATCGTGGAACACTTTAGTCCTGTTCTTTACTATCATCGTATTATCGTAAGCTTCATCGCGGAGTTCGCTTAGCTCATTCAACTGCAGCTTCCGATAGCTGCCTGCATGATCAAGATCAAAATTAAGCTCTTTAATAGCCCACATTGCCTTATGTTTGATCTCGACAGGAAGGTGGCATGCCTTCCCAAACACAAGGCGGTATGGAGACATACCAAGATCGGTCTTATAAGCATTGCAGAATGCCCAAAGAGCATCCGTCAATTTGGTCGACCAATCCTTACGGTTCTTAGAAACCGTCTTCTCCAAGATTTGTTTGATCCGCCTATTTGTGATCTCAGCCTGCCCGCTCGTTTGGGGATGATAGGGCGTAGAAAGCTTGTGAGTGATTGAATATTTCCGCATCAAGGCCTCGAAAGACCTATTGCAGAAATGTGTCCCGTTGTCGCTAATTATAGCGCGAGGGTGTCCGAATCGCGAAAAGATATTTTCTTTAAGGAACTTAATGACAACTTTATCGTCATTAGTGCGACACGGTATAGCTTCCACCCACTTCGAGACATAATTAACCGTTAACAAGATATATAGATTCCCAAAGGAGTTGGGAAAAGGGCCCATAAAATCAATACCCCACACATCGAATATTTCCACAACCAATATAGGTTGGAGCGGCATCTCGTTCCTTCGTGAAATCCGACCCAAATGCTTACATCGCGGACAAGTTTTGCAATGTTCAAATGCATCTTTAAATAATGTTGGCCAATAAAAGCCACATTGCAAAACTTTCTTCGCCGTTTTTCAAGGTCCAAAATGACCGCCGCATGCCTGATCATGACAAAATGATAACACGCTCTTGAATTCATCGTTAGGGACACACCTGCGAATGATTTGATCGGAACAATACTTGAATAGATAAGGTTCATCCCAGTAAAAATATTTTACTTGGGATAGAAATCGAAGTTTGTCTTGTTTCGACCAATCACTAGGAATAAGTCTCATTGCAAGATAGTTCACGATATCCACGAACCAAGGTTCGTAGGCTACAGTCAAGAGCTGTTCGTCAGGAAATGAGTCATTTATCGGCACGGTCAAAGTTGGCGAAGAAGTGATGCGTGAAAGATGGTCGGTTACAACGTTTTCACGTCCACTCTTGTCTCGAATGACAAGATCAAATTCTTGTAACAATAGGATCCAACGTATTAGCCTGGCCTTCGCATCCTTCTTCGATAAAAGATGTCATAGGGTGGAGTGATCTGTGTAAACCACAATAGGCGAGCCAATCAAGTAGGGCCTGAATTTCTCTAATGCAAATACAACTGCCAAGAGTTCTTTCTCGGTAGTTGTGTAATTTATTTGTGCATCATTCAAGGTCCTACTTGTATAGTAAATTACATGTGGCATCTTATCAATGTGCTTTCCTAAGACAGCACCAATAGCAAAATCTGATGCATCACACATAAGCTCGAACGGGTGGTTCCAATCCGGAGATGATAGAACGAGGGCTGTAGTGAGTGATTCTTTAAGCGATTCAAAAGCAGCCTCACAATCCGAATCGAAGTGAAAAGTAGTGTCCTTGGCCAATAGAAGGGTTAAGGGTCTAGCAATTTTGCTAAAGACCTTAATAAATCTCCTATAAATTCCTGCATGACCAAGGAAGGATCGTATATCTTTGACGCAATTGGGACGAGGGAGGTTATGAATGACATCTATTTTAGCTCCGTCAACCTCAATGCCTTTTCGTGAAATTATATGTCCAAGTACAATACCTTCTTGGACCATAAAATGACATTTTCTCAATTCAAAGTCAAGTTCTTATCCTTACAGCGGGTAAGAACCGTGTCAAGATTACGAAGGCAGTCCTTAAAGGAGTCCCTAAAAATGGAGAAATCGTCCATAAAAATTTCCAGAAAATTTTCCACCATATCTGAAAATATCCCCATCATGCACCGCTGAAATGTGCGGGAGCATTGCATAACCCAAAGGGCATGCGTCTATAAGCAAAAGTTCCGAAAGGATAAGTAAAAGTGGTTTTATCTTGATCCTTTTCGGTGATGGGGACCTGGTTATAGCCAGAGTATCCGTCCAAGAAACAGTAGTATTCGTGTCCCGCTAATCGTTCTAACATCTGGTCAATGAAAGGTAGAGGGAAGTGATCTTTCCTCGTCGCGGCATTGAGTTTCCTGTAATCAATACATACGCGTCACCCAGTTTGGGTGTGTGTTTGGATTAACTCATTAGCCTCATTAGCGATGACCGTGATGCCGGACTTTTTAGAGACTACATGAATTGGACTTACCCATTGGCTATGAGATATGGGGTAAATTATTCCACTATCAAGGCACTTGACGATTTCTTTCTTTACCGCCTCCTTCATAACGGGATTTAACCGTCTTTGTGGGTCTCGGGTTGGTTTGGCTTCATCCATCAGATGTATGTAATGTTCAACAATTAAGAGACTAATCCCTTTGATGTCGGCCATTGTCCAACCAAATACTTGCCGATTCAATCTCAACACTGCCAAAAGTGCATTCTCTTGCTCTAAGGCTAGAGAAGCGGAAATAATCACTGGCAAAGTCTCATTCTCTCCTAAATATGCTTATTTAAGATGAGAAGGTAGCGGTTTGAGATCAAGAATTGGCGGAGAGACAATAGAAGGTGGGGTAAGGGAATGATATTCGGACTCCATAAGAGGTTCAAAACTTGCATAAGATATTGACTCGGAAAGTGCTGCTGACTTTTGCAACGAGTCAACGGGTTCAATTTCAAGGACGGACTCATTGAACATACCCTCACTATGAAGTGGTGCAAGATCAAACGATGTCTCATTAGTGTTGTCGAGAACATCAAAGCAAAGTTCCTCATCCATGCAGCTTTCGGAAGTTATCTCGTGGATAGAACAAACATCCAGCAAATGAGCAGAAGGTTCTGATGGCCGACTTCCTAGCTTGTAAATATTAAGCTCAATTGTCATTTTCCCGAAGAATAAGTTCATAGAACCGTAACGATAATTAATTACAGCGTTAGAAGTTGCTAGGAAGGGTCGACCAAGTATCACCGGGATTTGATTGCGTGGGTTTGCCACAGGTTGTGTATCTAAAACAATAAAGTCCACGGGAAATATGAATTCCCCGACTTTAATTAACACATCCTCTAGTTCGCCCCGAGGTTTGGTGATAGATCGGTCTGCCATCTGGAGAGTACAATGGGCGGGTTTTAACTCTCCAATTCCTAACTGCTCGTATACTGAATAAGGAAGCAAGTTAACGCTAGCGCCTAGATCGAGTAAAGCACGATTAATATTTTTACCCCCAATAGAAATAGAGATTGTAGGACAGCCGAGGTCCTTACGTTTCTTTGGTATTTGTTGGGTAAAAGCTGTGCTAACATTACTCGTCATGAAAACCTTCTTAGGCACTTGAGTTTTTCTCTTCCTAGTGCACAAGTCTTTAAGGATTCTTGCATAAGATGGGACTTGTTGAATAGCATCTAGGAGAGGAATATTCACGCTAACTTGCTTAAATATTTCCACAATCGTCTCCATTTGCGGGTTAGGTCTGTTGCCCCTTAATCTGTTTGGAAATGGAGCTCGATCAATAAGTTTTGGGTCCAACGTTTGTGGAGAAGACTGTGGGGACGGATTCGATCCCAAAATTGGAGTGGGAATCGACTTAGATAGATTCGGCGAAACGTTCGAGCCTTGGGGAAAACGGAGAATAGGTTCGGATGAAGGTGGGAGACTAGACGAATTAGGGGAAGAAGAAGAAGAAGCTGGGGTATCAAATTGCTCACCCACTCGGTTATTCAGCACTCTCCCCGATCTCAACGTAGTAATGGCATTCACATTATGATTTTGTGAATGGCCAGGATTCGGTAGGGGTTGAGATGGGAGTTTCCCTTTTTCTCTCACACTCATTGCGGCGTTTAACTGTGCGATTTGGTTTTCTAATGATTTAATACTCTCACCATGGAAGGCGGAGTTTTTCGTTATGGCATCAATAGAAGACTTCATCTCAGCCGACAATTGCATGGAATGTTTCATGAACATATCCAAATTTTGTGTAAGTGAAGAGTTGTCAGTACCGGCCACTTGTGGTGTAGAAATGTTGGCCGGATTTTGGAAATTTTGTGACTGAAAGGGGGGCTGATTCTGTGGTTGTGGTTGCTGTGGAGGTGGTCTTTGATAATTGCTTTGCTGGTTTTGATTCCAAGCAAAGTTAGGATGATTCCTCCATCCTTGATTGTACGTGGAAGATTAAGGGTCGTTTCTAGGTCGCTGCTGAAAAGCAGCATTAGTTTGAAACGATGCATTCATAGGACATTCTTCCGTTAAGTGTGAAGGATCCGAACAGCAACCACAGACGGTCTTAGGAAGCGTGACCTGATTTAGGGAGAATGATGAGAACTTGTTCTCAATAGCGTCGAGTTTCTTCTGTATCGCTGCCATTTCGGCTTTTACTGCGATAGAAACATCGAGCTGGTGAATACCTCCTTTAGATGTAGGTGGTCTTACACTTTCCCACTGCAAAGTGTTTTCTGCGAGATCTTCCAGATATTTCCATGCTTCACCGTCATCTTTAGACATGAAATTGCATTGACACATTGTTTCAAGCATCTGCTTTGTCGCTGGATTAATGCCCTCATATATAATCCGACATAAATCCCATCTTTGTATTCCGTGATGGGGGCATTGGACAAGCAGATCTTTGAAACGTTCAAAGCACTTCCAAAATGGTTCATTGGGAAGCTGGGTGAACTGGTTGATCTCGCTCCTAATATGGGCAGTCTTATGGTTTGGGTAAAACTTCTTAAGAAATGCTATGACGCATTCATCCCAATTAGTGATAGAGTGTGCGGCAGTATTGTAAAGCCATTTTTCTGCCAAGTCGCACTGTGTGAATGGGAGAAGACGCAAGCGCATAGTATCGACAGTCAACTGTGAAGTACCCATCATTGCGCATACATTTTCGAATTTGGTGATGAAAACGTACGCGTCTTCCGACTCAAGCCCATGAAATTTGGGCAGCAGATTGATGTAGTGGGTTTTAATTTCGAAATTATCCCCGTTAGGTGGTGGAAGAGATAGACAAGTGGGAAGAGGACCACGGATAGGATAACATCTCTCTTGGAGAGAGATGCGCGGTGGATTCTGCGCACCTACGGGCGGTGGCAGCGTGGTGTTATAATCTGATGGAGTGCCGTCCATCTCGGTCATTGTAGTATAGTGGTGAGTATTCCCGCCTGTCACGCAGGTGACCCGGGTTCGATCCCCGGCAACGGTGCCATTTGATTGGTGTGGAAAAGTGTTTTTGTAGTGTAACTGCAATCAATAACGGTGTCGCGCGTAGCTAGACCGAGATGAGTACGGGTCATCCTCTGGGAAACGTGGAACCTTTTACTCTTATTTTAGATGTGTTGAGAAAGGAGGAGGGAAAAAGAATGTTGTAGAATAGTTTCTAGATCTACGTTAAGCACTAATGCAGAATATATATCTAGATTATTTATGAATGTAACTAATATAATAACGGGGCTTGTAGGTTCGTTAGGATTTAGTAGTTATGGACGATTAATTAAAATTTGCCATTTTTATCCTTTAATAGATTTAAAACTAGAACGACGATGATGCGCGTAGATTAGGGTTTCTGGAGGGAAAAGGAATCCCACTCTTAACCCCTATCTCGACACGGAACTTCGTTCATATCTAGCCTTTACCAAAACAATCATTAATCTAATCTCTAATCGCGGTCGGAACTAGAAAAGAATTTTTAGCGCGCCCGATTAGGATGTTAATGATTCTTTTGATAAAGTTCATAAACTTTATAGGACTTAAAAAGGGCTTAGGGATGTTCATCATCCATTAGCTTACCCTAATCCTACGAACCCTAACAAGCGGAGAATTACTCGCGCATGTTGGGAGAAAAAGAGATGGAAAGAAATTGCATAATTAAATTACGAAGAAATAGAGTAAGAAAAAGAAAGCTACCTTTATTAATCAACAATATTCATTACACTTGAATCCTTAGAAAATGATTACAATTTCTAGTTGCTTCTCGATCTCTTCTAAGGAGGTAAATGAGCCGTTGATGATCAGCCTGGATGCGTGAGCCGTCTTGGATTTCGTGTTCTCGTCGGCTTGATGATTTTTCCAAGAGGCTCTCGGTCCCTATTTATAGTCCAAAGGCCAGAAATGTAGTCTCCTAAATTGGAAGCTTTTAGTTAGGATTCCACCAAAGAAATCCCACCCTCTAACTCCTCACCAACGCGGCGGATCCGCGGCATCAAGGGGCTCGGGTCGCGGATCCGCGGCCTGATGATCAGGTCCGTTGATCAATTTTCTGGGGTTGGCTCGTTGTGACATTTGGCGATCCTTCGAACCTTCAGAATTTGGAAATCTTTTCTTTTCTTCTGCCAGATTTGATTTCTTAATTTTGATTTCTTAATTAGGCAAGTTGGCTTTAACAATATGATTTCCTTGTTTTAAGACCTGAAAATTCTGCACAACAACTTAAATAATATTTAGTAGACTTAGTTCTACTAGAATTAGGTCAATAATATTATATACATTTTCCTACCAAATACTAATTATAATATATCAACACATGGAAAATATTATTTTTACAGATAAACCCTCATATGTATGATATATTATAATAAAGACCTTTTATAATATGAAAATGGTAGGAAAAATGTAATAACAAATGTGCAGTTTTATCAACTGAACACATTCGTTTAGAATCAATGTATTACCATTTGGCAATACAAGGTGATATTCGCCAACTGTTTTGGCTACAACATTTGCACAATTCCTTACTCTTACGGAATGATCACTCTTTCTCAGTTCCCTACCTTTATGTAGCCCATGTAACATATTACATATGTGGGATCCCGATTCGGTACCCAGGACGTAAAGTGAACTGAGAAACAGTTCTCGATAACAAACACACCCGAAAAGATACATCAACATGCTTGTTCTTCGTTTGGGCGGCGTGAGAATCCAGATATTCTCCTATTCCCTGCTCGGACTTATAACAATTATAAGTTGGAGCGGGACTAACGTTCCTCTTCTCAGTATAATAAGCGGGTTCGGTCAATACATCCATATTATTATCTTGATTAAGGCCTGACAAGGTCGCTACCTGGAGAGAGAGAGAAGAAAACACTTTAGCGTATGCTCTTGTAAGATTAGATTGGTTATTATCTTATCTAATCAGAATGTCTCCCACTATTTTCATCAAATCTTCCTTCAGACCCTAAAAGGTAAGACTAGCCAGGATTAATTACACTTTACAAGTTCGCCAATATTTCGGACAGGCCAGTGTTGGTACTTTGAGGGAGGTTCCCCGTGCTTTCGCACGGACCTAATTAAAATAAACCTCATTTTCCCAGAGGCATAACCCCGTTAACACCTTTCTAGACACCTACTTGATCGGCTAATTGTCGTGTGTAAAACTCTCCCAGGAGTAACTCTTACTCACAGTGGGTATCAGGGTCCAACTATCTCATAGTAGGTATGCAATCTCATGGCAAATTTCAACACTCGAAATTCCCGATAATACTTTTGCCCTAGCAACTTATGACCTTAACATAGTTAACAAATCATAATTGCTAGCCAAGTTAAACCCGTCATTTCTCGATTGAATTAAACCCACCTGCATGACCCTTAACATAGTCAACAAAGTCATACAACTACCCTAATCCAATCACATCTCATATTTTAACAGATAAGCACTAATTAGCTACTGCACACTACGCCTTAACATAGTCAACAAAGGTAGGACGAATACTAAGTAGTACTTATCTGAAATGACGGAGGGCTACGCAGGTTTTTAAGAAAACCATGAGCGTAATGAACTTGATATTGTTGTAGAAACAAGTGATTTTGAAAAGGAGTGTTTTTTTAGGCTTTTACTAGTTTTGCTAAAGAGGTCACTCCCGATGAAGGGATCTCGGCTCTTTCCTTATCAAAAAAGGCGCAGGATATTTCACAAATACCACTATGCAAAGCAAGAACTATAGAAGCAGTCAAAAACAAAACCGAATGAGTTGTAGCATCTGCTAGTTTCGCTAAAGAGATCACTCCCGGTGAAGAGATCTCGGCTCTTTCCTTATCGAATAAGGTGCTGGATATTCTGCAAGGAATACCGCTATGCAAAGCAAAAACTAGAGCTACCCTTTTTATAAAATTTGATTCTACAACATCTTTTAGGTTTCTTTTTCTTTCATTAATCTCATTAATGAATCCCATCATTTATGCTTCCTAAGCATCACATAAGAAATGAAAATACAACGTACGCTTATGCCATCCGCATTCGCCATAGTGTCCCGTTATGCACCGTTAGGTTACTTAACTAACGGCATACCGGGGAGGGACTAGCGCGGGTGTAAAACATAAGCAATGTTTATTATATATCATATATACAATAATATAGCATTCGTCCCACGCATATAATATGATCACATCACAGTATATCAGCAGCAGAAGAATCATATGAAATATTTGATATATTAGGAGGTCCGTGTTTTATTTTGAGCCTGTATAAAACACGGATTCCACGATCGCGATGAATAGCCAAACTTACACCCCTACGAGAGCGGCAAGTGACCCTGCCAATTCTAGAGTTTAAGAGACCCGGTCTCGACTACTCGAAATGGCCTCCCACTGAACCCTAGAACCCGGTCACTTGTGCTCCCCTTCTTGGGTCTATCCTAATGCGGAAAAGTAAATAATATACAATGGTGACATCATCCTCAACCCGGAAGTGCCCCAATAAAAGAATATTACATACAATGAATTTCATATGAATGAAAATAAAAACGCTCATCTCACATAAAACCCCCGGCTATTCAAAACACGACGATCCAATATAACATATCACAGCAATACATAATATCTCATATCATTAACGTAAGCAAGTATGCGTATCCCGGTTGTCGTTGATGTATAGCAATGAAGCCGGCGATACACCACATACTACACTTACGGTCGCAGAAAAGAAAAGTGAAGAACTAAAAAATTTGGAATCCACAATCACCTTAGACATCGTAAACCGAAATATCACATATTAAAGATTTCATGCCTAACAATGTGAATTCCACATATTGTATCACATTCAGATATATCAAGACAATGTTTAATGTTTCGATCGAATCAACATACACCCACAAATTACCCCGAAAGCTCAACATTTGAGCAAAGTCAAAATACTCAAAAACCGTGCCACAGTGTCTATGGACCAGCCGTAGAATGGGTTAACCAATGCCTCACCTATGGCACCACGGAACTACGGCAAACCCTAGGGTTCGATCGCGGTTCCATAGGCATATAATCAAATTAAGGTTATTATATTGTTCTAGAGGGGCCATAGGGATACTTGCACGATTTTACGAATACAATCAACTTTGGAAAATTGCAACACTTGGAAATTTCAGCGAGGTACAAAATGTGGTGTTCGAAATTCTTTCGAACTGCTAAACATTGTCAAGGTTACCTTTACAGTATTAAAATATACGACTACAAAACACTACGAATTAGCCCCTGAACAAAATAATCATCACATGAAAATTTGGGCTAAGTAAACAATACCAGAAACCCTAATTCCAATAGTACATAGCACATGTGAAAAACGAAGCCCAGAGGAGCACAGGGGGCCGGCGACGCCGGAAATAAGGGGGCAGGGCTCGTCCATTTTTCGAGCACTGGGGATCGTACTTCACATGTGTTCCTAGTGTTTCACATACAGTCTTCTGCAGTTGCTAAAATAATTTTTCAACGACTTTTTAGAAAATTTCCAGAGAGCAAAATTAGGGTTTCAAAGATCGTATTTTCGGAGTCGATTTCGTTTTCGTAATTGTTTTAACACCGTATCTAAAATTCTAGCTTGGCTCTGATACCACGGTTAGGGTTTCCCTTGCATCTAGTCTAGTGTATTGAAGCATTACACATGCCATCTTAAAATTTTAGAGAGATGCAAAGAAAACAAACTATGAATCATAACTAGAATAGTTTAGGGTAACAACAAATTGTATCACATACAAAGAACTTTTAAACACTAAGTGAAGAAATTACAACCTTTGTAGTCTTCCCTTGGTGACTCCTTAGACCTTTGAGAGTTTGGAACAGATCGCTAGCAACCTTTCTTGTCCACGATGATCCACCCGAAGTCCCTTTGCCCAAACCTCCTTACTTTACTTGGTCTTTCAAAGAAGTATAGCAAAACACCCTACACAAATGGGCTGAGAGGTGTAGAATGATGATGTGGTTTCTATTCTCTAATCAAAACCCTTTCTTTTTTACTACCTCACTCAAATGAAAACTCAAGAGAGAGAGGAAGAAGAAGATAATGGCAAACCTTGAGCTCAAAGTCTTTTGTAATGAATAATAAGATGAGAATGAATAATCAATATTAAATCATTCTCTCCTCAAACCATGGTTAGTTAATATCTAGATATTTATCATTGAGTTAAAAGCCAAAGGAAAAATTAACTCATGGTTAATTGTTAGGTCAAGAATGGTCAAAGATGATAAAGATTAACCATGAGTGAATTATCTCTTCTTTAATTCAATATAAATAAATATATACATATTTACAACCATGTGAGTCTTGCATTGCCACCATCCATTGTATTAACAACCATGATACAATGTATGTATGTATGTGTCCATGTACATCATCATGCGCATACATATATATATCAACAAAGAAAAAGGTTTAATAAAGAATTAATCTAAAAGTCAAATGTTTAATCAATAACCGGTCATATCACATACGACCAGACCAATAGAAAAACGCATGATTAAATATATGGTATCACATACGCACATTTAATCAGGTCCCTGCACATATCTCATATGCACACCACATCTTTTCGCTTGAGCTAGGAAACTCCTGTATGGGACTCTAAGACTCGTCAATACGCCGGCAGTAGGTGATGATCATATCAAACACCCACAATCTGCAAGTGGTCAGCTAAACGTAACAGCCACCCGGGTATTGAGCGATCAGAAGAAAACCAGCGAAGCTGTCAAAACTCCCGTCGAGCCAACTGGAAACACTTACCGTACAGTCCGGTCTCTTCGTCAAATATGTCGCATATCCAGTCTAGGGGTGGTGAACGTAAGACCCCAGTAACCGATAAGTCGTGTCGATGTGAGGCTCATAACGGGTCGAGAAACTACTGATAATACTAACCAGTATATCTCCATATCTACCCTGGCCAGGGACTTCTAGTTATAGCCAATCGAACACAGCGCAACATCAACTCCCAATACCGGGAGAGACAAAACCCTTCCTATCGCTCATTGCCTCCATGTGATTCGGGACTGTACCTAAAAGCCACCGTTTTGCACGTTCTCGTGAACGTGGTAAGGTGGAAATCAAAGCACAGTGGGAACCACACAAGACTCTATGACGATCTCGGGTCTACAGACTAACCTGTACCAGTGTCACCAGAGAACTGCTATCTGACGATAGGTATAATACCATCTAGGAGTTCTCGGCGAGTCCGTTCAGTGTACCAGTCTCCACTTAGCACCCGCACACCATCTTTGGTGTCACCACACCAGATGGATATGGGATCATCCATCGCCTATCAAATGGGTCAAGATAGGTATACGCTAGTCTACTCTGGAGTATCGATGCCCTGTCTCGATACACCATCGACTAGGAACAGTTATATGATGTACTCTTGGACTACCCTGGCCCCACTAGTATGATCTGCATCATAGTCCCAGTAGTCGAGTACATATCCTAAGGGCTTTATCAACATGTGAGACCAAGACAGTAAACCAATACAAGTCAACATTTTAAGACAAAGTAAAACCAGATAGCATACTATCATATCGAGCAAGAAAGTCCTCTCTATATATATCCAAGCATCCATTATAATATACATCAAATGTACAACAATGGCCTCTAGGTCATATACATAACTAACATAGGTATCAAGTAGATCCAGGAGAGAGTCACTGGACAGCTGTGCAGAACATTCTCAAGTACTTGAGAAGGACTAAAGAGATGTTCTTGGTGTATGGTAACGGAGAACTCCAAGTGGAGTCCTTTACCTATTCGAGCTTCTAGAGTGATAAGGACGACTCTAAGTCGGTCTCGGGATTTTTCTTTACCCTCAATGGAGGGGCGGATTGTTGGAAGAGTTCCAAACAGGAAACCATGGCAGACTCGACGATGAAGGCTGAATACTTCGCTGCCAACGATGCTGCCAAAAAGGGTGTCTGGATGAAGAAGTTCATAACTGAACTTGGTGTGGTTCCAACTATTGAGCATCCAATAACTTTGTATTGCGATAACAATGGAGTAGTGGCATTGGACAAGGAACCCATGTCCCAACAGTGATCCAGGTATATTCTGAGGCGGTATCACCTGATCCGGGAGATAGTTGATCGCCGGGAGATCGAGGTCAGGAGAGTTGACACGAAGAACAACACAGCGGATCCACTCATGAAGACCATGCCCAAGATACAATTTGAGAGACTCTTCGGGATTTTGGGTATGAGATACTACTCAACTGGCCCTAGTGCAAGTGGGAGATTATCAGTTATGTATATTCCCCAGAGGCCATTATTGTACATGTGATGTATTTATAGTAGATGCTTGGATATATATATAGAGGACTTTCTTGCTCGACATGATATTATGCTATCTGGTTGCTCTTTGTCTTAAAATGTTGACTTGTATTGTGATACTGTCATGCTCTCACATGTTGATAAAGCCCTTAGGATTTGTACTTGACTACCAGGGCTGTGATAGAGATCAGTGGGGCCAAGGGTAGTCCATAAGTACATCCTATAATTGTTTCCAGTCGAGGGTGTATCGAGACAGGGCATCGATATTCTTCAGTAGACTAGCGTATACGCTTCTTAACCCATATGATGATCAATGGATGATCCCACATCCATTGGTGTTTGACATCAAAAATGGTATACGGGTGCTCAGTGGAGACTGGGTACACTGAACGGACTCACCGAGAACTCCTAGTTGGTATTATACCTATCGTGAGATAGCAGTTCTCTGGTTACACTGGTACATGTTATTCTGTAGACCCGAGATTGTCATAGAGTCTTGTGTGATTCCCACTATGCTTTGATTTCCACCTTACCAGGTTTAAGAGATTGTGCAAAATTGTGGCTTTTGGGTACAGTCCTGAATCACATGGAGGCAATAAGCGATAGGAGGGGATTCATCTCTCCTGGTATTGGGGGTTGATATTGCGCTGTGCTCGATTGGCCATAATAGGAAGTCCCAGGCCAGGGCTGCTACGGAGATTTACTGATAAGTGTTATCAGTAGTTTCTCGACCCATTATGAGCCTTACATTGGCACGGCTTATCGGTTACTGGGGTCTGATGTTTACCACCCCTAGACTAGATATGCGACATATCAGACGAAGAGACCAGGCTATACGGTAGTGTTACTGATAGGCTTTACAGGAGTTAGAGCGGGCTTGCTTGTTGATCTTCTGATCGCTCAATACCCGGGTAGCCATTATGTCTAGCTAGTACCGCCGACGGCTTGTGGGTGCTTTATGTGATCATCACCTATTGCCGACGTATTGACGGGTCTTTAGAGTCCTACACAGAGGTTTACTGGCTCAGGAAAAATGAAGTAGGAGTGCATATGTGATATGTGCGGGACCGAGATTAGTACGAGTATGTGATACCGTATTATATTCTCACGATATTAGTATCGGTCGGTTATATGTGATATAGCCGGGTTATCGATTCAAGTGTTGATTCGATAACATGATACATATGATATTAGTCGGTTATATGTGATATAGTCAGATTATTAAATCAAGTGTTGATTTGATAATTTAATGTATAATTGCATATTTGATATACTAGATTACATTAACTAATATTAGCTCACTTAAACATTTTTTTCTCACTTGTGTGCATATAGTATATATGTGATATATATTAATGTACATTTTTTGTGTCATGCTTGATGATACACACTACATGGGTGTATGAGACTTACACCATGCTTATGATAATTGTGAGGATTATTTATTTTAAGTAAATCCAAATTAGATGGAAATTAGTCGCATGGATGAAGCTTGTGGAAGCTTGTAGATGCATTGACTTAGTCCACTAATTTTGTTTTACCTAAGATATTTATTAACCTAACCATTATCACTTAGCCATGGTTATGTCTCTACATGAGTTAGTATATGATACAAACTCACCCATGGTTGCCATTCACTCTTTCATCTATTATTTTGCTTCTTCTTCTTCTTCATAACCCAAGCTCTCTAAATTTTTAAGAGGAGAAGAAAAAGAGTGGAAAATTAATTCTAAAGTAAGCAAAAATCGTACTTCATCATCCTCTACTAGATTAGCCATTTAGTTTAGGGTGTTAGATTCACTAATCCTTCATTAGAGAAGTAGCAGCTTGGGTTAGTGTCTACTCGACGTAGATCATCTTCGGCCTCGAAGACTTCATGCAATCTCGTTCCTTTCACCTTGTAGAGCCGTTCTAGAGTCCGCAAGATTACTATTTGAAGCGAAGGGACTACTACACGGAGCTATTGAAGTGAAGGACCGGTCTACAAAGGTTGTATTTGTTAGTTGTATGTATGCCCTAGAGGCCAGTATTGTATAGATGATGTATATTATATTGGATGCTTGGACATATATAGAGATGACTTTCTTGCTCGATATGATAGTATGCTATCTGGTTGCTCTTTATCTTAACATGTATGCTGGTCTCTTTATACTGTCTTATGGTTACATGTTGGTAAAGCCCTTAGGATGTGTACTAGACTACCTGGACTATGATACAGATCATACTAGTAGGGACATGGTAGTCCATAAGTACATCCTTCAAGGTCCCTAGTCGTAGGTGTATCGAGACGGGGCATCGATATACCAGTGTAGACTAGCGTATACGCTTCTCGACCCATGAGATGGGCGATGGATGATCCCATATCCATTGGTGTTTGACATCAGAGATGGTATACGGGTGCTCAGTGGAGACTGGGTACACTGGACGGACTCGCCGAGAACTCCCAGATGGTATTATACCTCAAGTCAGATGGCAGTTCTCTGGTGACACTTGTACAGGTTAGTCTGTAGACCCGAGATCGTCATAGAGTCTTGTGTGATTCCCACTGTACTTTGATTTCCACCTTACCACGTCTATGAGGGCGTGCAAAACGGTGGTTTTTGGGTACAGTCCCGAGTCACATGGAGGCAATGAGCGATAGGAGGGGTTTCGTCTCTCCTGATATTGGGGGTTGATGTTGCGCTGTGCTCGATTGGCCGTAACAGGGAAGTCCCTGGCCAGGGCTGATTCAGAGATTTGCTGGTAAGTGTTACCAGTAGTTTCTCGACCCGTTATGAGCCTCACATCGGCACGACTTATCAGTTATTGGGGTCTGACGTTTACCACCCCTAGACTTGATATGCGACATATCAGACGAGGAGACCGGACTGTGCGGGAAGTGTTGCCGATTGGCTCGACGGGAGTTGTAGCAGATTCGCTTGTTTTCTTCTGATCGCTCAATACCCGGATGGCCGTTACGTTTAGCTGACCACTTGTGGCTTGGGGGTGCTTGATATGATCATCACCCACTGCCGGCGTATTGACGAGTCTTAGAGTCCTACAATGGAGTTTCCTAGTCCAGGCGAAACGTTGTGGTGCGCGTATGCGATATGCGCATGGACCCGATTAAAATGCGCGTATAGGATACCGTATATTGATCGGGCGGCTTGCTTTTGGTGGGGTCATATGTGATATGGCCGGATTGATAAATCAAGTGTTGATTTATTATTTAACCATTAGTTTCTCACTTGAAATCCTTTCTTGAGTTTGATGGATGTATGCATGCATGTATGCCTTCTTTATAAATTCATGCTCATATGGATGTACATACACACATACATACATACATACATCCTTCATGGTTGTACATACATGAAAATGGTGGCAATATAAGACTCACACCATGGTTTTATATATGGATTTTATTGCATTTGATTTAAAACAAAAAGGAAAAAGGAAAATGGTTATCATTGATTTGTTTCTGTTAGTTATATGTATGCCCTAGAGGCCATTACTGTACATAGGATGTATATTGTAGTGGATGCTGGGACATATATAGGGAGGACTTTCTTGCTCGACATGATAGTATGCTATCTGGTTACACTTTACCTTAACGTGTATGCTGATTGTCTCTCTGTTACATGTTGGTAAAGCCCTTAGGATCTGTACTTGACTACCTGGACTATGATGCGGATCATACTAGTGGGGACATGGTAGTCCATAAGTACATCCTTCAAAGTCCCTAGTCGTGGGTGTATCGAGACGGGGCATCGATATACCAGAGTAGACTAGCGTGTACCTTCTCGACCCATACAGATGGGCGATGGATGATCCCATATCCATTGGTGTTTGACATCAGAGATGATATACGGGTGCTCAGTAGAGACTGGGTACACTGGACGGACTCGCCGAGAACTCCCAGATGGTATTATACCTCACGTCAGATGGCAGTTCTCTGGTGACACTGGTACAGAGTAGTCTGTTGACCCGAGATCGTCATAGAGTCTTGTGTGGTTCCCACTGTGCTTTGATTTCCATCTTACCACGTCCAAGAGGGCGTGCAAAACGGTGGTTTTTGGGTACAGTCCCGAGTCACATGGAGGCAATGAGCGATAGGAGGGGATTCGTCTCTCCCGGTATAGGGGGTTGATGTTGCGCTGTGTTCGATTGGCTATAACAGGAAATCCCTGGCCAGGGTTGCTGAGATTTACTGGTAAGTGTTACCAGTAGTTTCTCGAATAGTTATAGACCTCATATCGACACGACTTATCGAGCTATTGGGGTCTGACGTTTACCATCCCTAGGCGAGATATGCGACATATCAGACGATCAGACCGGACTGTACGGTAGTGTTACTGGTCGGATTCACTGGAGTGTGAGCGGGCTTGCTCGTCGATCTTCAGATCGCTCAATACCCGGGTGGCCGTTACGTTTAGCAGACCGCTTGCGGCTTGTGGGTGTTTGATATGATCATCACCTGCTGTCGGCGTATTGACGAGTCTTTAGAGTCCTACACAGAGGTTTCCTGGCTCAAGCGAAACGAAATAGGAGCGCATATGAGATATGTGCGGGACCGAGAATAATGCGTGTATGTGATACCGTATTCCATTCTCGCGATGAATGTATCGAATGGTTGTATGCGATATAACCTAGTTATCGATTCAAGCGTTGATTCGATAAGCCGATACATTGTTTACTAGTCGGTTGTGTGCGACATGACCGGATCATTGAATCAAGTGTTGATTTAATGATTTAATGTATAATTATATATTTGATATATTACTTTGCATTAACTAGTATCGGTTCACTTTAAATGGATTTTCTCACTCGGGTGTGCGCATTGCATATGCGATATGATTTTGTGCACTTGCTTGTATCATGTTTGATGATACATGCTTTTTGGTTAAGTGTAAAGTATTAAACCTTGGTTAATGAATAGGTTAGGGTTTATTATTTGTTATTCATTTATCTTATTTAATTATCCATTTATTTATGATAAATGAATAAAAGAAAAATGAAATGAAATGGTTGCTAATTTTGGATTCTAATTGAAGCTTCTTGATCTTTTGACTAAGTGACCATTTTGTCTCTAGCTTGACCCTAACCATTCCTTTAACCATGATTGATTCTCTACACATTACCATGGTTAAAGATTATGATAAGTATTCTTTTATTTTACATTTTCTAAATAACTTATCATAATAATTTCCTTCTTCTTCTTCATTTCTTCAAGTGAAGAAAGCTTGCCTCCATCAATGGCAAGTGATGAAAAAGAGTGAGAAATCCAAATCTAAAGTCTACCCACTTCCTATTTCTTCATCCTCTACCTCTTGCCAAGTAGCAGAGTGTGTTTTCTTCACAAGTTTCATGACTTGGTGAAGTGAGAGCTTGATCTTGCGATGCTTCGACGTAGATCATCTTCGGCATGGACATTGACGACCTAGCTCGCTTTTTCTCCGACGAAGCCGACTCTAGAGCCCGGATTCCTTTTGGACAGCGGAGATGACTTCGTTGCGGAGCTATGGAGGTGGAGCACCGAATCTACAAAGGTTGTATTTCCGTTTTATCTTGTAGTTAAGTGTTAACTAGTTAGTTTTTTCGCCTAGTTTTCTAGCAAACGATCCGTAGTCGGGTCTCTCGGCACCTAGAATTTTTGTAAATGGCATGTTCGATGCCTTGTAAGACCTCACTAGTGTGCCTAGGGACCCTACAGTGGTATCAGAGCCTAGCTAGAGCCTTAGGCGAAGTCCAGACGGAATATGAAACCCGAACGAACCCGAAACCCACACCCAAGAATGCTCTCTGTCCAGATTTTAAAATTGTGGATTTTTCAAGATTAAAAATATGCAGAAAATCAAGTAGGGTTTTCTAAGAATTACTGTAAATTTCGTGGGCCTAAATCAACTTTTCCACCGCGGAACCGCGGCACGTGCTATGCATGCCGCGGCGGTTCAGCGGTGGTTTTGTCGTTTTGCGCATTTTTCTTTTCACAGTAATTCTCAGATTTCTGTGCTGATTTTCCTGGGATATTTTAATATTTATTATACAGTTGAGTTTTCAGGGGTTGTTTTGGGTTTTCATGAGTTCGATCGGATTATCAAATTTTGTCTGTGTGGCTTTCCGGATAAATTTTAGAATATGTTAAAAAGTTCGACCGGATATAAATACCCAATTTTTCCCCTGTCGGGAAATTTCCAAGTGTTGGATTTTTCCGTAGTTTAACGACGTTCTAAGTAGTGCAAGTAACGCGATGGACCCTCTAGAAGACAACAAACCTTAACTCGATTATGTGACCGTCTTGAACTGCCCTTTGAACCTTCGGGTTTGGGGCAGTACGGCGTGCCACATGTGAGGCGTTGGCTTGACCCTTCTACGGCTGGACCGTTGGTACTGAGGCACGAACGGAATGTTGTTAGACTTGTTTCATGTGTTGATCTGTATCGGGAAAACTTGGGTGTTCGATTGTTCAATCGGAAAGTTTAACATTTTCTGTTTATCTGGAATGGGATACAATAATTGGAATTCACAATAGTTATGAGATAACTAAATGAATGTTATAAACATAGCAGTTTAGTCTCACTTGATCGGTTGCCACGGAATTTTGATGTGATCAAAAGTCCGTCGCAATCACGTAGCATACGCGGATACTCGCCGGGTAAACTTAATAGACAGCCTCACTCCATAGCCCCAACCAAGTGACTGTAGGAGAACCCCGTCGCCGAAAGCATCCGTTCGGATGCTCGCGGCAGCGGTGTTCCGCCTTGGTGCACTTCGTCGACGGTATCAGGGGTGCGGACGCCTACTGAAGTTTGCGACGAGCATTCGATCAGGATGTCGGGAATCTTGTTGAATTGCCCGACTTGATATTGAAAAGAGTTTTCGATTTTGAGACTAAAATGCGGGGTTTATAATTGTTAGGCATGCGATGTCTAAGGAATTCATTTGGTCAGGCATGTGATGTCTGAGGTGGTTGCGGATTCCAACTGTTGCAGTTTTTCACTTTCTTTTCTGTGACCGTAAGTGTAATATGTGATATCGCCGGTTTCGTTGCTATACGTCAACGACAATCGGGGTACGCATATTTACTTACGTTGATGACATGTGATGTTATGTGTTGCTGGATATGTTATATTGGATCGTCGTGTTTGAATAGCCGGGGTTTTTTATGTGAGATGAGTGTTTTTCATTTTCATTCATGTAAAAACTTGTATGTAATATTCTTTTATTTGGGGCGCTTCCAGGTTGCGGAAGTTGTCACCGTTTGTATATTATTTACTTTTCCGCACTAGGATAGACCCAAGGAGGGGAGCACAAGTAACCGGGTTCTGGAGTCCAGTGGGAGACCAACTCGAGGAGTCGAGTCCGGGTCTCCTAACTCTAGAATTGGTAGGGTTGCTTGCCGCTCTCGTAGGGGTCTAGGGGTGTGGGTTTGGCTATTCATCACGACCGTGGAATCCGTGTTTTATACTGGCTCGTATTGAAAACACGGACGTCCTAGTATATCCAATATTTCATATGTTTCTTCTGCTGTGATATCTGTGATGTGATCATGAGATGTTCTGTGATAGATACATATATAGTATATATGATATATTATATAGGCGTTACTTATGTTTTACACCCGCGCTAGCCCTGTCCCGCTCTGCCGTTAGTTTCCTAACCTAACGGTGCACGAGGGGACATCGAGGCGAATGCGGATGGCATAAGTGTACGTCGTATTTATCTGTGATGTTTAGGTAATTTAAATGATGGGACTTCATTAATGTGATTAATGAAATAAAAGAAACCTAAGATGTTGTAGAATCGAATTTCAAAATAAAACAGGTAGCTACAGTTTTTGCTTTGCACAGAGGTATATGTGATATATCCTGCACCTTATTCGATGAGGAAAGGACCGAGATCCCTTCACCGGGAGTGACTCCTTTAGCAATAACTGGCAGATGCTACACACACGGTTTGTCTTTTGATTGCTTTTAAGTGTTTTTGCTTTGCTCAGTGATATATATGATATATCCCGCACCTCATTCGACGAGAAAAGGACCGACGATCCCTTCACCGGGAGTGACTCCTTTAGCAAAACTAGAAAAGCCTAAAAAACACTCCATTTTAAAATTATTTGATTCTACAACGATATCAAGTTCATTACGCAATAGGTTTTCAGAAAAACCTGTCGTAGCCCTCCGTCATTTCAGATATGTACTAGTTAGTATTCGTGCTGCGGTAGTTTGGCATTCGTCAAGGCGTAGTGTACGGTAGCTAACTAGTATTTATCTGCTTGAGCATATGATGCGATTGGATTAGGGTATTCGTACGGCGTTGTTTGGCATTCGTCAAGGGTCGTGCGGGTGGGTTTAATTCAATCAAGAAATGTACGGGTTGAACTTGACTAGTGGACTATGGGTTGTTTGGCATTCGTCAAGGTCATAGCAAGCCAGGGGCAAAATATTATTGGGAATTTCAAGTGTTGAAATTTGCAATGAGATCGCATACCTTCTATGAGATAGTTGGATCCCGATACCCGCTGCGAGTAAGAGTTACTCCTGGGAGAGTTTTACACATTACAATTAGCCGATCAAGTAGGTGTCTAGAAAGGTGTTAACGAGGTTACGCCTCTGGGAAAACGAGGTTTACATTAATTAGGTTCGTGCGAAAGCACGGGGGACCTCCCTCAAAGTACCGACACTGGCCTGGCTGAAAGATTGGCGAACTTGTAGTGTGTAATTAATCCCGGCTAGTCTTTCCTTTTAGGGTTTGAAGGAAGATTTGATAAAAAGCAGTGGGAGCCATCCTGATTAGATAAAATAATAACCAATCTATTCTTGCAAGAGCGCACGCTGAGTGTTTTCTTCTCTCTCTCTCCAGGTAGCGACCATATCACGCCTTAATCAAGATAATAATACGGATATTTGACCGAACCCGCTTGTTATACTGAGCTGGGGAACGTTGGTCCCGCTCCAACTTATAATTGTTATAAGACAGAGCAGGATATTGGGGAATACCAGATTTCCCGTGCCGCCCAAACGAAGAGAGTGCATGCTGATGCATCATCTTCGGGTGTGTTCATTATACAGAACTGTTTCTCAGTATCCTTTACGTCCTGGGTATATGATACCGGATCAGGATCCCAGATATGTAATCAGTTACATAGGGCAAAAGAAAGATAGAGAACTGAGAACGGGTGATAAGTTTCATGAGGCAGAAAACAGGGCAAGTGTTGCAGCCAAGTCTGTTGGTCACTGTCACCCTGTATTCCAAATACATTGATTCTGAACGAATGTTGTTAGATACCGAACCTGATATACAAAATCATATCTATCTCTTTATTAGTAAAGAAATGATAAAATTTTGTATTGTTGGATAATGTTTTGAACATTTCCTATATCAAAAGTTGATCGGTTCAGGCACGTTATCTAAAAGCGTTGATGTTCTAAATCAAACTACAGTCCTTAGTATACGGAACACACACAAGAGGAAGAGTTCAGAAATGAACGGATCCTTCTTGAGGTATTGTAGACTAGGTAATATCAATGCGACCCGACTGGCTGAGTTACATTTAGATGCATATTTAAATCAGTTTGAATTTACATCTTGTGAAACTCGCGAGTCATGTCACAAAGATAAGATGACCATAGCTCTGTTTATTGGAAACAGAGAAAGAGTTAGCGAACTCTTGGGATATGATACATGTTGATGTATGTAAGCTCCCCTGTCTACACATACCAAGACTGGTTCTTTATACTTCATTACGTTCTCTGATGATCTCTTTAGATTCAGACATATGTTCCTGTTGAAACACAAGTCCGAACCTTTTGAGATATTCACAGAATATAAGTTAGAAGTAGAGAACCAAAATACGGGTAAAAGTATTATGTCCTTTGATGTGATCAAGGAGGAGAATAATTGAGCACGGAAATACTGGACTATTCTAAAGGAGAATGAGATTCTCTCTCAGCATTACTCCTCTGTATACACCATAGCACGATGGCATATCAGGGCGGAGCAATCACACCCTATATGATAAGGTATGCTCTATGATGAGTACTACTGAGTTACCTTTTTCCTTTAGGGAGTTATGCACTTATGAAGTTGCATACCTATTCAATAGGGTTCCAATCAAATCAGTTGCCTACCGCTCCATATGAGATATGGTATGGGAAGAGCCCATGTCTTAAGCTAGTTAAGATTTGGGGTTGTCCGGCCTATGTCTAAAAGCAAAATCCGGACAAACTCGAGGCAAAGTTAGTTATGTAGAACTGGAAAAGTTCCAGCTATGCAAACTACAGATGATGATTTGATAGAACCAAAGGATTCAATAGCTACCAACGAACCTCAGCCTCTCCGCCGATCTAGTAGGGTTCCTCACCCACCTGAGAGATACTTCGGTTTCTCTATGACAGTGGGAGCGAGGATTGCATCATGAGATGATGACCCAACTAGCTTCGAGCTGGCCATCAGGAGTAAGACTCTGTTAGAATGGCTGGATGCTTAGCGATCTGAGATGGAATCCATATACACCAACAAAGTATGGACTTTGGTTGCTATATCTGAAGGGTTAAATCCCCATCAGGAGTAGGTATATCTTGAGAAGATTACTTGGTGTACATGGAAAGGTTGAGACTTTCAAAGCTAGACTTGTTAAAGTTTTCGTCATTGACCAGGCGTGGATAATGATGAAACCTTTTTCCAGTATCTAAGCTTAAGTCCATCCAGATCCTACTTGCCACGGCTTCATACCATGACTACGATATCTGGCGGTTGGGTACCATGACTGCTTTTCTAAATGATGTTTTAGAAGAGAGAGTCTATAAGTACACAGCCAGAGGGCTTCGTAGACAGTGGGAGCAGCGGAAACGTGTGCAAGATGCTTTATAGGATTAAAGCAGGCATCGCGGAGTTGGAACATCTGTTTTGATGAAGTAGTCAAAGAGTTTGACATCATCAAAATGGTAGATAAACCTTGTATATACAAAAGGGTAGTAGGGAGTATGGTGACGATCCTCGTAGAGTACGTGGATGACATACTCTTGATAGGGAAGGAGTTTCCTATGCTACGCTCGATCAATCTCCGCTTATCACTATGATTCTCCATATAGGATCAAACTGATACCTACTAAATCCTGGGTTTTGGATCTATGAGATAGATCTAAATGGATGTTAGAATTCTCACTAGATGTAGTGAGACAGTATCAACCGATCCTGGGGAGAATCACTGGAAGGGTTCCAGGGTGATAAAGACGACTGAATGTCAGTCACAGGCATTGTCTTTACCCTCAGTGAAGGGACGGTATGTTGGAAGAGTTCCAAGCTAGATACCGTGACATACTAGACGATAAAGGCAGGATACATCGCTACTTAAGATGCTACCAAAGAGGCTGTTTGGATGTATAATGGTTCATGAGATGAACTATGTTCCTACCATTGTGAGACAATGGAATTGTGGCTTATGCCAAGGAACGCCGGTCCCATCAGTGATCCAGACATATTCTAAGGCAGTATCACTTGATCATGGAGATGGTTGATCTCCAGAGTGATCGAGGTTTGGAGAGTAGACTCAGAGGACAACACAGCGGATCCACTCACAAAGGCCTGTTCCCAGGAAGAGACTTTCATGGGATGGTTGAGTATGAGATACTGCAACCACTGCTACAGATGGCCCTAGTGCAAGTGGGAGATTGTTAGTTATATGTATGCCCTAGAGGCCATTACTGTACATAGGATGTTTATTGTAGTGGATGCTGGGACATATATAGGGAGGACTTTCTTGCTCGACATGATAGTATGCTATCTGGTTACACTTTACCTTAACGTGTATGCTGATTGTCTCTCTGTTACATGTTGGTAAAGCCCTTAGGATCTGTACTTGACTACCTGGACTATGATGCGGATCATACTAGTGGGGACATGGTAGTCCATAAGTACATCCTTCAAAGTCCCTAGTCGTGGGTGTATCGAGACGGGGCATCGATATACCAGAGTAGACTAGCGTGTACCTTCTTGACCCATACAGATGGGCGATGGATGATCCCATATCCATTGGTGTTTGACATCAGAGATGATATACGGGTGCTCAGTAGAGACTGGGTACACTGGACGGACTCGCCGAGAACTCCCAGATGGTATTATACCTCACGTCAGATGGCAGTTCTCTGGTGACACTGGTACAGAGTAGTCTGTTGACCCGAGATCGTCATAGAGTCTTGTGTGGTTCCCACTGTGCTTTGATTTCCATCTTACCACGTCCAAGAGGGTGATCGCACGCTTTTGGCGTGTCGGATGTTCAAAGAATTAAAGTATAACCGCGATCAGGACGGTGTCGCTATGCAGCTAGCCGGTTGAGCACGGGTCGGTCCACAGGGAGATGGTGGTATTTTACCTTCTTGTCTTAGACGAGTCAATAAAGAATCTGAATGTGTTAGTTCAAGACTAACCTATGTGTATTTATTTGCAAGTATGAAGTTGTTAAGAAAGAGATACGAAATTGTAAGCTAAAGAAATCCGTACTCAAGAACCTTTGAGCCGAGTCTTGACCAATTGAAGCTAGAGCAATCGGCAACAACGTGGATTAGGGGATTTAAGCGCGGTATTCGTGGAATCCGGCTCGTTTACCCTTGTCCTTCCGTTCTTGTCTCTTGCTTTCGCCTCCGGCCAAACCGAACGCAACCGGTCGCGGTTAGGAATCACCGTTACCTTGTTAGGGTAGGGTGCCTAACGGAGCGCTTGCGTATGGTTTGGGCGGAGTTCAATGGAAAATAACGGGAAAAGGAAATGAGAAAAGAAAATCTTTAACTTATAATATCGTATTTCTTCTTAACAATGATAATTACAACATTCACAAAATGAACAACAAAGAACAAAAGAAAAGAACAAAGAAAAGAGAAAAGAAAAGATTACAAGTAATTAAAGTGCATGAAATATAAATTGCAAGAAAGTAAAGCAAGGTAATAAAAAGCAAGTAATAAATAAGCAATAAAAAGAAATTGAAACTAGAACTCAAGACAAGCATGGGATCGATAGCCAACCCTTAAACTTGCAAGCTCAATCAAGAGGTTGCAAGATCAAGAGAAGGGTAAAGAACTCATGTGAAGTGAAGAACCAATTCCACAAAAAAATACGACCCTTGAGATCAATAACTAACCCTTAACCATTCAAGCTCAATGAAGAGGTTGAATGATCAAGAGAAAGCAAGAATCTCAAGGGGAAGAAGAAACACAAGAGAATGATACAAAAACCTCATCTTCATTAATCTCCCACTCAAAAATCTCTCACTACAATTTTCATGGAAAAAGAATGAAGAAGAAGAAGAAAAAGAACTAAAACTACAAAAGAATGGAGAACAAAGAATGCCCCTTGGTTGAGCTCAGTTCTGCTGTATTTATAGGCAGGGAGTTGAAGATCTAGGGCAACCACCAGAACACATGGGAAGTTACAAAAAAGCCCCCAAAAGACGACTTGCTGAAGCCACCGTACGGCCGCGTTTCCGCGGCCAATACCCCCTATTGGCCGCGGAAACGCGGCAGTATAGGGGAGTTGGGCAGTGGGTTTTGGTCCTAGTCCCTGGTTTGCTTTCCCATGTTGTCTGGTACATGTAGTTTCTGAAAATACTTTCACATTTCTTCCAGAATTTCTGTTGAGGAAAGGTGGACTTTTGTGGATGCTTTTGTCATGATTGCCTCGAGCTCCGCGTAGATTTCTTGGAATTTGTTGTTGCCATTGAGCCTTGTGCATGAAGGTGACATTGATTTGACATTTTGTCTTCCTAAACTGGTATCTGGCAACATACGGATGACGAGCGGAGACCGTGTTTTCTCAGTGGTTGGCAGGAACCCGGATTTTGTCGTGTTTTCCATGAATTTCACCGTTTTAGAACCGAGAACCTGTATCCTGCAAATATGTAACAAACACGGATTAAAAGCACCTACCTATAAACAACCGAGAGTAAGAATGGAAGGTATAAAATGCAGTATTCTGTGATGAACAAATACCCCCAAACTTAACTTTTGCTCGTCCCGAGCAAAACCAATTATTCACAAAAAATAAAATGATAACCGCACTTTCGCAGGGAACGCGATTGCACTGAGCGCGTGCAACAAGCCGTTAAACCTCTAGGTGTCCCTAGTAGGAGGAGTGTTGTCTCCTGAGGGTTTTCAGCGGATACTACCCACAAAATCCGGTCAAGTTGGTTTCGTAAAATAACTAAGATTCAAACCCTAAAGTTTTGTTTTTAGAAAATAACAATTCTATAATCCTAAGTCTAGACCATCGAACCTTTATTTTTCACACCTCGCTTCTTATTTAACTACAGATTTTATATGTCTTTACGTGCAGTGCAAATAGTGTCGTTAAGTTCCCGAAAGGTCGAATAAAGTCATCACGTCGCACAATAAAGCCCAGATAACAATTTTAAAAGGATCACATAAGTTTTATAAAGAGTTAAGCATTTTTCAAGTTTCGTTTTCCAGTAAGGTTTCAACTTCAGAATTTCTATCTTCCATAACAGGAAACTAAGTCGTATTTTTCACTCCACCTTTTTCTTGTTTTCATTTCATACACACCTCTGTGAACGTGCAATAGTCTTTATCATAGAATAAAACCTTCATATCTCCGCTAAAATTTTTTTATAAACAGCCTGTCTTTTATCAAGATTATTCTCACACAAAGAACCGTTAGGAATTTTAACTCGGAGAGAACACTTACTTGACTTTGTTTTAACCTGGACTTTCTAGGCTTCTTAGTGAGTTTTGGGCCAATGCACGCAAACCAGTTGGTTTTAGGGCATTAGGTGTAGAAACACCCCAGCGGACTTAATTACTCAAGTTACCTAGGTCCAAAAACTAAAGACAGTTTGGCGTGAAAATCAGATGATTTAATACGAACGGAGATATAACCGGCAGTTCAATTATTTTTTTGGATAAAAGACGTGTTTAGTGGGTTTGGTGTGTAATCATTCCAATCAAGTTTCAGATGGGTTATTTTTCAGACTTAGTTCCAATTACGGCATCAATAATATTCCTTCATATTCGCTTTACTTCATAAACTATTCTTGACATTACTTATTTCAGAACAAACCTATTTGATCCTTAGAAAATCATTTATCTGTTTAAAAGTTTTTTAAATATAAAAGACTTGTCATCTAATTCCCAAAAACTCACGACACGTGTAGTGTGATGTAAAGACGTATATCAGCTATAGTTAACTTCAAAGGAGAGTTATCTTTCAGGTTTTCAAAATCTAAACATAAGATTTAGTTATTCCTATCTTTTCAAACAAAAACCGTCGAAATGTTGAATCAGAGTTTTTCCACTAGCTACTTGACAGAAAGGTTTTTATGTTTTTAGAAAATTTTCAATTTTTGTGGGTTTTTAATAGGGTATGCAAATGCAAAATATACAAATGAATGCGAAGGAAGAAAGCTTACCGAGCACACCCCCAAACTTAAACTTGACAGTGCCCTCACTGTCAGGCTAAACTAAGAGGGTCAAAATTGCCGGCGCTCCCTAAAAACAAATTATATACAAAAGAAAAAAAGGAAAACAAAAAAATATATATACAAAAAAGTGCCCCCCCAAACTTAAGTAAAACAATGTTTCCACTGTTAAGCGTTGAAATTCAGGATTAGGGGGGAAAGAACAGTATCAAGCTATACAAGGCCTTACACAGGCCAAAAGTTAACACCAACCATTCAAAGATTTTATCATGGTAAATCAGTGGTTGGTGAAAGAAGGTGAAGAGGTAAGAAATGGAGAATACGCGAGACCGTATGTAAAGAGAAGTGGAATGCGGTCTCGGTATATAAGAAGAAGAATGGCGGAAAGGAAAAAGAAGTGGAATACGAACTTGAGGGTGCAAATGGAGTAAATAGATTAGCACAATTTGTGATGACCGATGTGTAAACAGCGATTGTGCTATTCTATTAACCCGTCGAGAGATTGGGTCAAATCCCTCAAGATTCGTAAGAAACCATGGGTACGCCGAACTTGGTAAACCAGACATATGAAATGAAAGTAATACGGTTTCTTGCAAGGTCGGAACGATGGAAAGGATGGAGGGAAGTGGTTGAGGAAGGGTATCGGTTAAGGGTTCTGGAAGGTGTACACAGTCAGTGAAAGGAACAGGATGAATTGGAAAATCCGACTCATCATCTAGAACTGTTTCATCCTCAAAAATATCCTCAAAATTCTCCTCAAAGTTAAGCTTATCCATGCATATTTCATCAAAGTCCAGACGCATATGTTGTTCGGGAAAAACATTTAATGACTCGGGATGATGAATTGGAGAGAAAAACTCAGTCAAATCTACAGGTTCATCATCCAAAATATTCCCGGCGTTAATATCCTCAATCAAGTGAAAATCAAGATTTTCTGACACCTCATCAAAAGCATGGATATTAATCGATTCTGGTTCTAAGATATAGGTGTAGAGGTCAAAAGGATTAGGTATGGTTTCACTTGGAAGGGACCCTTCATAATCGGGCAAATCAAACACTACGAAGTCGCACAACTCATTCATCATTCTATCTTCAATTGATAAATCATGTGGGATACTCGATAGATTTTCAAAACAGGAGTTGTGGGATTCAATTTGGGACGGGTAGGTTTGATTTGGAAGGGTATACAGCTCACTTTCTCCACTCAAACTCACATCCTGTCCTACCGCCTCTTCATACATTGGAAAATTTGGAGCTAGTTGAAAACTAGCTACCGGGTCACTAGGTTGCATGAGGGCGGCCATGGACGCATTCAAATCCATCATCTGTTGGCTTAACGCTACCCTAAAGTCTTCCAACGACTGTTCCAGACTAGACATGGGTTGTGAAGGGGTTTCAGTAAAAGATTCAAAGTTGTTTGGATACTGAAAACTCCCAAATGGCGGTTCTGAAGCAATGTCTAGGGAAGGTGAAAAAGTAGGGTAGGACTGGTAGGAATTGAATGGTTGGACAGGGGTAGGATCAGCATTTGGATAAGAAGGTGAATGAAATTGTTGATCCCAAGAATTTGAAGTGGTGACAGGAGTGAAAGATCGGCTACGAGATTGTTCAATACGTTCTGCAATAGACATAGGTCTTGGAGTTGCAACATGACTCGAAGAAGGGGTATCAACGTAAGAAGGGGTGAATGTTTGAAATGGTTGATACGAAGTTGATTGCGGAGTCAAATTGTTTGTCCTAGACGCGTCTATCCGATCTCTCAATGAAATTTTTGGCATGGATGGATCGTTCGAAGTTCGGCCAAAGCAAGAACCGTAAGAAGTAATGTCTGGTTGGGGGTACCAAAGTTCGGCAAGAGTTTTGCGAGGTGGAGTACCCATGACATGAAGAGAGAAGGAAGGAAAGGCAGAGAAAAGGAGGGGAAAAGAATGTGGATATTTTTTTATTTTATTTTTAGTTTATATATTAACAAAAGAATAAAAAACAATATGGACAAAAACAATCACGACACAAAAATACCACACACCTAATCATTCTAGGGTTCACCTAGGTCAACTAGACCTGCTCCAGAACTTGATTGTCGAAGTAAAACTGTATCGAGAAACAGGCTCAAGATACACTGATCACGAGGCCAGGTAAGTGCAGAGATAAGGGGAGGTTTTCCAACGCTTTCGCGAAGTTCCTTAATTAAATAACCCTTTCTCTTTTGGCGGTTTCGCCGTTAACACTTTCCTAGACACCCCGTAAACAATATACCGTTAAGCAAGGTTCTAAACACAGTTAACTTCTCCTAGTGAGCGCGAAGTCCTTAAGGCTTAAAGTCTAGTTTCTTTTAAATTTGTGCGGGTAAACGTTATGCGTAAGTTCGTGATTTGTGGGCCACGGAAAAGGTGATGAAATCCTTTACCGTATCTTGTGGGGTTCGCATGCCCTTAAGTCCGTATTAATGTATGCAATGCACAATTCAATAAAAATTCTATAAAGAATCAAAAAATTGTTTTTTTTTTATTTTAGCACGGCACTGCAACAAATACGGGTTAGTCAATTTTTTAGCGCTTGCTAGCGAACTTGCAAAGAATCCTGCAAAGAATAGTATATTGGAAGCGTCGGATTTGAGAAGAAGGTGTTAGTAAAGTACGTACCGTTAAGTTTTGGGTTAGGAAACCCCCGTTGAATCAAATCCGGTAAGCTTGAAAGGTTCGCTTGCGCGGGTCAAACTACCCGGATCTTTGGCACTGTACTTCGTAATCACTTTTGCCTTGAATGCACACTTTGCTCCCCACAATTGCAGTTTGCAAATACGCAAAAATCTGCACTCTTGCCCACAAGAAATAACAAAAAGATTTTTTTTTTTAATAAAAAATATATACAAAAAGAATATTAACCCGAATAACAAGAAAGAAAATACGCTACCGTCTCCCTGGCAACGGCGCCATTTGATCGCACGCTTTTGGCGTGTCGGATGTTCAAAGAATTAAAGTATAACCGCGATCAGGACGGTGTCGCTATGCAGCTAGCCGGTTGAGCACGGGTCGGTCCACAGAGAGATGGTGGTATTTTACCTTCTTGTCTTAGACGAGTCAATAAAGAATCTGTATGTGTTTGTTCAAGACTAACCTATGTGTATTTATTTGCAAGTATGAAGTTGTTAAGAAAGAGATACGAAATTGTAAGCTAAAGAAATCCGTACTCAAAAACCTTTGAGCCGAGTCTTGACCAATTGAAGCTAGAGCAATCGGCAACAACGTGGATTAGGGGATTTAAGCGCGGTATTCGTGGAATCCGGCTTGTTTACCCTTGTCCTTCCGTTCTTGTCTCTTGCTTTCGCCTCCGGCCAAACCGAACGCAACCGGTCGCGGTTAGGAATCACCGTTACCTTGTTAGGGTAGGGTGCCTAACGGAGCGCTTGCGTATGGTTTGGGTGGAGTTCAATGGAAAATAACGGGAAAAGGAAATGAGAAAAGAAAATCTTTAACTTATAATATCGTATTTCTTCTTAACAATGATAATTACAACATTCACAAAATGAACAACAAAGAACAAAAGAAAAGAACAAAGAAAAGAGAAAAGAAAAGATTACAAGTAATTAAAGTGCATGAAATATAAATTGCAAGAAAGTAAAGCAAGGTAATAAAAAGCAAGTAATAAATAAGCAATAAAAAGAAATTGAAACTAGAACTCAAGACAAGCATGGGATCGATAGCCAACCCTTAAACTTGCAAGCTCAATCAAGAGGTTGCAAGATCAAGAGAAGGGTAAAGAACTCATGTGAAGTGAAGAACCAATTCCACAAAAAAATACGACCCTTGAGATCAATAACTAACCCTTAACCATTCAAGCTCAATGAAGAGGTTGAATGATCAAGAGAAAGCAAGAATCTCAAGGGGAAGAAGAAACACAAGAGAATGATACAAAAACCTCATCTTCATTAATCTCCCACTCAAAAATCTCTCACTACAATTTTCATGGAAAAAGAATGAAGAAGAAGAAGAAAAAGAACTAAAACTACAAAAGAATGGAGAACAAAGAATGCCCCTTGGTTGAGCTCAGTTCTGCTGTATTTATAGGCAGGGAGTTGAAGATCTAGGGCAACCACCAGAACACATGGGAAGTTACAAAAAAGCCCCCAAAAGACGACTTGCTGAAGCCACCGTACGGCCGCGTTTCCGCGGCCAATACCCCCTATTGGCCGCGGAAACGCGGCAGTATAGGGGAGTTGGGCAGTGGGTTTTGGTCCTAGTCCCTTGTTTGCTTTCCCATGTTGTCTGGTACATGTAGTTTCTGAAAATACTTTCACATTTCTTCCAGAATTTCTGTTGAGGAAAGGTGGACTTTTGTGGATGCTTTTGTCATGATTGCCTCGAGCTCCGCGTAGATTTCTTGGAATTTGTTGTTGCCATTGAGCCTTGTGCATGAAGGTGACATTGATTTGACATTTTGTCTTCCTAAACTGGTATCTGGCAACATACGGATGACGAGCGGAGACCGTGTTTTCTTAGTGGTTGGCAGGAACCCGGATTTTGTCGTGTTTTCCATGAATTTCACCGTTTTAGAACCGAGAACCTGTATCCTGCAAATATGTAACAAACACGGATTAAAAGCACCTACCTATAAACAACCGAGAGTAAGAATGGAAGGTATAAAATGCAGTATTCTGTGATGAACAAATACCCCCAAACTTAACTTTTGCTCGTCCCGAGCAAAACCAATTATTCACAAAAAATAAAATGATAACCGCACTTTCGCAGGGAACGCGATTGCACTGAGCGCGTGCAACAAGCCGTTAAACCTCTAGGTGTCCCTAGTAGGAGGAGTGTTGTCTCCTGAGGGTTTTCAGCGGATACTACCCACAAAATCCGGTCAAGTTGGTTTCGTAAAATAACTAAGATTCAAACCCTAAAGTTTTGTTTTTAGAAAATAACAATTCTATAATCCTAAGTCTAGACCATCGAACCTTTATTTTTCACACCTCGCTTCTTATTTAACTACAGATTTTATATGTCTTTACGTGCAGTGCAAATAGTGTCGTTAAGTTCCCGAAAGGTCGAATAAAGTCATCACGTCGCACAATAAAGCCCAGATAACAATTTTAAAAGGATCACATAAGTTTTATAAAGAGTTAAGCATTTTTCAAGTTTCGTTTTCCAGTAAGGTTTCAACTTCAGAATTTCTATCTTCCATAACAGGAAACTAAGTCGTATTTTTCACTCCACCTTTTTCTTGTTTTCATTTCATACACACCTCTGTGAACGTGCAATAGTCTTTATCATAGAATAAAACCTTCATATCTCCGCTAAAATTTTTTTATAAACAGCCTGTCTTTTATCAAGATTATTCTCACACAAAGAACCGTTAGGAATTTTAACTCGGAGAGAACACTTACTTGACTTTGTTTTAACCTGGACTTTCTAGGCTTCTTAGTGAGTTTTGGGCCAATGCACGCAAACCAGTTGGTTTTAGGGCATTAGGTGTAGAAACACCCCAGCGGACTTAATTACTCAAGTTACCTAGGTCCAAAAACTAAAGACAGTTTGGCGTGAAAATCAGATGATTTAATACGAACGGAGATATAACCGGCAGTTCAATTATTTTTTTGGATAAAAGACGTGTTTAGTGGGTTTGGTGTGTAATCATTCCAATCAAGTTTCAGATGGGTTATTTTTCAGACTTAGTTCCAATTACGGCATCAATAATATTCCTTCATATTCGCTTTACTTCATAAACTATTCTTGACATTACTTATTTCAGAACAAACCTATTTGATCCTTAGAAAATCATTTATCTGTTTAAAAGTTTTTTAAATATAAAAGACTTGTCATCTAATTCCCAAAAACTCACGACACGTGTAGTGTGATGTAAAGACGTATATCAGCTATAGTTAACTTCAAAGGAGAGTTATCTTTCAGGTTTTCAAAATCTAAACATAAGATTTAGTTATTCCTATCTTTTCAAACAAAAACCGTCGAAATGTTGAATCAGAGTTTTTCCACTAGCTACTTGACAGAAAGGTTTTTATGTTTTTAGAAAATTTTCAATTTTTGTGGGTTTTTAATAGGGTATGCAAATGCAAAATATACAAATGAATGCGAAGGAAGAAAGCTTACCGAGCACACCCCCAAACTTAAACTTGACAGTGCCCTCACTGTCAGGCTAAACTAAGAGGGTCAAAATTGCCGGCGCTCCCTAAAAACAAATTATATACAAAAGAAAAAAAGGAAAACAAAAAAATATATATACAAAAAAGTGCCCCCCCAAACTTAAGTAAAACAATGTTTCCACTGTTAAGCGTTGAAATTCAGGATTAGGGGGGAAAGAACAGTATCAAGCTATACAAGGCCTTACACAGGCCAAAAGTTAACACCAACCATTCAAAGATTTTATCATGGTAAATCAGTGGTTGGTGAAAGAAGGTGAAGAGGTAAGAAATGGAGAATACGCGAGACCGTATGTAAAGAGAAGTGGAATGCGGTCTCGGTATATAAGAAGAAGAATGGCGGAAAGGAAAAAGAAGTGGAATACGAACTTGAGGGTGCAAATGGAGTAAATAGATTAGCACAATTTGTGATGACCGATGTGTAAACAGCGATTGTGCTATTCTATTAACCCGTCGAGAGATTGGGTCAAATCCCTCAAGATTCGTAAGAAACCATGGGTACGCCGAACTTGGTAAACCAGACATATGAAATGAAAGTAATACGGTTTCTTGCAAGGTCGGAACGATGGAAAGGATGGAGGGAAGTGGTTGAGGAAGGGTATCGGTTAAGGGTTCTGGAAGGTGTACACAGTCAGTGAAAGGAACAGGATGAATTGGAAAATCCGACTCATCATCTAGAACTGTTTCATCCTCAAAAATATCCTCAAAATTCTCCTCAAAGTTAAGCTTATCCATGCATATTTCATCAAAGGAACGCCGGTCCCATCAGTGATCCAGACATATTCTAAGGCAGTATCACTTGATCATGGAGATGGTTGATCTCCAGAGTGATCGAGGTTTGGAGAGTAGACTCAGAGGACAACACAGCGGATCGCACGCTTTTGGCGTGTCGGATGTTCAAAGAATTAAAGTATAACCGCGATCAGGACGGTGTCGCTATGCAGCTAGCCGGTTGAGCACGGGTCGGTCCACAGGGAGATGGTGGTATTTTACCTTCTTGTCTTAGACGAGTCAATAAAGAATCTGAATGTGTTTGTTCAAGACTAACCTATGTGTATTTATTTGCAAGTATGAAGTTGTTAAGAAAGAGATACGAAATTGTAAGCTAAAGAAATCCGTACTCAAGAACCTTTGAGCCGAGTCTTGACCAATTGAAGCTAGAGCAATCGGCAACAACGTGGATTAGGGGATTTAAGCGCGGTATTCGTGGAATCCGGCTCGTTTACCCTTGTCCTTCCGTTCTTGTCTCTTGCTTTCGCCTCCGGCCAAACCGAACGCAACCGGTCGCGGTTAGGAATCACCGTTACCTTGTTAGGGTAGGGTGCCTAACGGAGCGCTTGCGTATGGTTTGGGCGGAGTTCAATGGAAAATAACGGGAAAAGGAAATGAGAAAAGAAAATCTTTAACTTATAATATCGTATTTCTTCTTAACAATGATAATTACAACATTCACAAAATGAACAACAAAGAACAAAAGAAAAGAACAAAGAAAAGAGAAAAGAAAAGATTACAAGTAATTAAAGTGCATGAAATATAAATTGCAAGAAAGTAAAGCAAGGTAATAAAAAGCAAGTAATAAATAAGCAATAAAAAGAAATTGAAACTAGAACTCAAGACAAGCATGGGATCGATAGCCAACCCTTAAACTTGCAAGCTCAATCAAGAGGTTGCAAGATCAAGAGAAGGGTAAAGAACTCATGTGAAGTGAAGAACCAATTCCACAAGAAAATACGACCCTTGAGATCAATAACTAACCCTTAACCATTCAAGCTCAATGAAGAGGTTGAATGATCAAGAGAAAGCAAGAATCTCAAGGGGAAGAAGAAACACAAGAGAATGATACAAAAACCTCATCTTCATTAATCTCCCACTCAAAAATCTCTCACTACAATTTTCATGGAAAAAGAATGAAGAAGAAGAAGAAAAAGAACTAAAACTACAAAAGAATGGAGAACAAAGAATGCCCCTTGGTTGAGCTCAGTTCTGCTGTATTTATAGGCAGGGAGTTGAAGATCTAGGGCAACCACCAGAACACATGGGAAGTTACAAAAAAGCCCCCAAAAGACGACTTGCTGAAGCCACCGTACGGCCGCGTTTCCGCGGCCAATACCCCCTATTGGCTGCGGAAACGCGGCAGTAAAGGGGAGTTGGGCAGTGGGTTTTGGTCCTAGTCCCTGGTTTGCTTTCCCCTGTTGTCTGGTACATGTAGTTTCTGAAAATACTTTCACATTTCTTCCAGAAATTCTGTTGAGGAAAGGTGGACTTTTGTGGATGCTTTTGTCATGATTGCCTCGAGATCCGCGTAGATTTCTTGGAATTTGTTGTTGCCATTGAGCCTTGTGCATGAAGGTGACATTGATTTGACATTTTGTCTTCCTAAACTGGTATCTGGCAACATACGGATGACGAGCGGAGACCGTGTTTTCTGAGTGGTTGGCAGGAACCCGGATTTTGTCGTGTTTTCCATGAATTTCACCGTTTTAGAACCGAGAACCTGTATCCTGCAAATATGTAACAAACACGGATTAAAAGCACCTACCTATAAACAACCGAGCGTAAGAATGGGAGGTATAAAATGCAGTATTCTGTGATGAACAGAGGGCGTGCAAATCGGTGGTTTTTGGGTACAGTCCCGAGTCACATGGAGTCAATGAGCGATAGGAGGGGATTCGTCTCTCCCGGTATAAGGGGTTGATGTTGCGCTGTGTTCGATTGGCTATAACAGGAAATCCCTGGCCAGGGTTGCTGAGATTTACTGGTAAGTGTTACCAGTAGTTTCTCGAATAGTTATAGACCTCATATCGACACGACTTATCGAGCTATTGGGGTCTGACGTTTACCACCCCTAGGCGAGATATGCGACATATCAGACGATCAGACCGGACTGTACGGTAGTGTTACTGGTCGGATTCACTGGAGTGTGAGCGGGCTTGCTCGTCGATCTTCAGATCGCTCAATACCCGGGTGGCCGTTACGTTTAGCAGACCGCTTGCGGCTTGTGGGTGTTTGATATGATCATCACCTGCTGCCGGCGTATTGACGAGTCTTTAGAGTCCTACACAGAGGTTTCCTGGCTCAAGCGAAACGAAATAGGAGCGCATATGAGATATGTGCGGGACCGAGAATAATGCGTGTATGTGATACCGTATTCCATTCTCGCGATGAATGTATCGAATGGTTGTATGCGATATAACCTAGTTATCGATTCAAGAGTTGATTCGATAAGCCGATACATTGTATACTAGTCGGTTGTATGCGACATGACCGGATCATTGAATCAAGTGTTGATTTAATGATTTAATGTATAATTATATATTTGATATATTACTTTGCATTAACTAGTATCGGTTCACTTTAAATGGATTTTCTCACTCGGGTGTGCGCATTGCATATGCGATATGATTTTGTGCACTTGCTTGTATCATGTTTGATGATACATGCTTTTTGGTTAAGTGTAAAGTATTAAACCTTGGTTAATGAATAGGTTAGGGTTTATTATTTGTTATTCATTTATCTTATTTAATTATCCATTTATTTATGATAAATGAATAAAAGAAAAATGAAATGAAATGGTTGCTAATTTTGGATTCTAGTTGAAGCTTCTTGATCTTTTGACTAAGTGACCATTTTGTCTCTAGCTTGACCCTAACCATTCCTTTAACCATGATTGATTCTCTACACATTACCATGGTTAAAGATTATGATAAGTATTCTTTTATTTTACATTTTCTAAATAACTTATCATAATAATTTCCTTCTTCTTCTTCATTTCTTCAAGTGAAGAAAGCTTGCCTCCATCAATGGCAAGTGATGAAAAAGAGTGAGAAATCCAAATCTAAAGTCTACCCACTTCCTATTTCTTCATCCTCTACCTCTTGCCAAGTAGCAGAGTGTGTTTTCTTCACAAGTTTCATGACTTGGTGAAGTGAGAGCTTGATCTTGCGATGCTTCGACGTAGATCATCTTCGGCATGGACATCGACGACCTAGCTCGCTTTTTCTCCGACGAAGCCGACTCTAGAGCCCGGATTCCTTTTGGACAGCGGAGATGACTTCGTTGCGGAGCTATGGAGGTGGAGCACCGGATCTACAAAGGTTGTATTTCCGTTTTATCTTGTAGTTAAGTGTTAACTAGTTAGTTTTTTCGCCTAGTTTTCTAGCAAACGATCCGTAGTCGGGTCTCTCGGCACCTAGAATTTTTGTAAATGGCATGTTCGATGCCTTATGAGACCTCACTAGTGTGCCTAGGGACCCTACAGTTTCTACACTCTTCTTTTGACCTAACCATCCTCACCCACCTTTTAACCTTGGGTAAACTTTCCTTTTGTGCTTTAACTCAAGTTCAATAAGATATTCATTGTTTAACCATGGTTTGAGATGAGAACAAGAAAATATATATACATATATTTTTATTTTTCTTAACAAGGGTTATTCTTTTCACTCTTGTTAAAGATATAGCCATCATCTTCTTCTTCCTCTCTCATTTGCTCTCTAGATTTTTGTAGTGAGCAATATACTCATCAAGTTAGGATTTTGAAGTGAGAAAGAGAACCACAACACCATTCTACACAAGTCTAGCCTACTTGTTTGGAGTGTTAGCTTCATTTCATTCTATTGATCGGGTGAAGTTGCAAGCTTGGACAAAGCGGACTCCGGGTGGATCATCGTTGACCTAGAGGAGTTCAACCTGACCCGTTTCCAAACCCTAAGTAGCCGAGGAGTCTAGCGTAGGGAGCTACAAAGGTTGTACTTTCAAAACCCTAGCTTTTCTTGCTTATGTTGATGTGCAAAATTTTGAAACCCTAATTTTTCTAGGAATGATCCGATGTTTGTTAACTTAGCACCCTAAAAACTCCATCTTTGGTACATGTGATGCTTCCAAACCCTTCAAGAGGTGCTAGGCTAACCCAACATTAGTATCAGAGCTACTAGACATTAGATGTCGACCTATGGGGGGTTCTCATTGTGTGACAGTGTGGCGAAGCATAGGCTCTTACCCCCAGGTTGTCCCGAGACCGGAAGGTGTTCCAGCGGGTTGTAGTCCTCGCGAGGGGGCATGCGTTAAAAGTAGCTGCTGAGGGACCCGTTGGTGCCACGGTGACCCCATTGGATGCGGTGGCTGCCTGACCAACATTGGTATCAGAGCCGACCTAGAACATTAGGCGACACTTTAACGAAGTTAAAACCCCGATCGAACCCGATATCGACAAAATCAACCCCTCTCTAGACAATTTTTAAAATCTGGGATTTTTAGGAATTAAAAATACTTAAAAAATACAGCAGGGATTTCTAAGAATTATAGCGCAAAAATTATTAAATGATTTGTACAGATCGCCGCGGTTCCGCGGCAATACCCTGCTTGTGCCGCGGAACCGCGGCCGTACAGTTAGATCTTTGCAGTATGTTTGCACTGTAATTCTTGTGTCTGAATGTGTTATTTTATGGGTATTTTTAAACTGACTCAAGTGTTGAGCATTTAGGGGTTCATTTTGTTACCATCGATTCGATCGGAGAATTTAATTTTGTTATGTTTCTTTCCGGGTAAATTAGAAAGTATTGAAGTGTTTGAACGAGTATCATTTGCTCACTTTTCACGGGGTTTAAATATTTTGGAGATACGTGCAAGTTTTGTGGTGGACCCTCTAGAAGACAACAAACCTTAACTCGATTATGTGACCGTCTTGAACTGCCCTTTGAACCTTAGGGTTTGGGGCAGTACGGCGTGCCACATGTGAGGCGTTGGCTTGACCCTTCTACGGCTGGACCGCTACTACTGTGTCACACTCCGGGTTTTTGAACTCCGCTCAAGTGTTGAGCTTTAGTGAATCTTGGGTATTTGATCGTTCGTTCGAAAACTTTAATACTGTCTAATTATCTGGAATATGATGCAATGTGTGGAATTCATATTACAAGACATGAAATACGAAGTATGTGATATTTCGCATTTACGATGTCTAAAAAGAATGTGGATTCCAGATATTGCAGTTTTACACTTTCTTTTCTGTGACCGTAAGTGTAGTATGTAGTGGTATTGCCGATTGTCGTTGCTATACGTCAACGCAATCGGTGTATGCATACTTACTTACGTTGATGACATGAGATATTATGTGTTGCTGAGATATGATGTGCTGGATTGTCGCGATTGAATAGCCGGGGGGGTTTTATGTGAGATAAGAGTTTTATATTTTCATTCATGTAAATTCAAATGTAATGTAATATTCTTTTATTTGGGGCACTTCCGGGTTGAGGTTGATGCCACCAGTGTTGTATATTATTTACTTTTCCGCATTAGGATGGACCCAAGGAGGGGAGCACAGGTGACCGGGTTCTGGGGTTCAGTGGGAGGCCATCTCGAGGAGTCGAGACCGGGTCTCCTAAACTCCAGAATTGGTAGGGTCGCTTGCCGCTCTCGTAGGGGTCCAGGGTGTAGGCTTGGCTATTCATCGCGACTGTGGAATCCGTATTTTCTATTGTTGGCTAAATACTAAATACGGACGTTCTAGTATATCCCACATTATATTTATGTTTCTGCTGCGATATCTGTGATGTGATCATGTGATGTGATGTGATAGATACTGTATATAGTATATATGATATATTATATAGATGTTACTTATGTTTTGTACCCGCACTAGCCATGCCCTGCTTTGTCGTTAGTTACCTAACCTAACGGTGCACGAGGGGACATCGAGGCGAATGCGGATGGCATAAGTGTACGTCGTATTTATCTGAGATGTTTTGGTGACTTAAATGATGGGACTTCATTAATGTGATTAATGAAAGAAAAGAAACCTAAAAGATGTTGTAGAATCAAATTTTAAAATAAAAGGGTAGCTATAGTTTTGCTTTGCATAGCGTATATATGATATACACTGCACCTTATTCGATGGGGAAAGAGCCGAGATCCCTTCACCGGGAGTGACCTCTTTAGCAAAACTGGCAGATGCTATAACACTCGGTTTGACTTTTGACTGATTTTGGAGTTTTGCTTTGCATAGTGATATATATGATATGTCCTGCACCTTATTCGATGAGGAAAGAGCCGAGATCCCTTCACCAGGAGTGACCTCTTTAGCAAAACTAATAAAAGCCTCAAAATCACTCCATTTCAAAATTTCACTTGATTCTACAACGATATCAAGTTCATTACGCAATAGGTTTTCAGAAAAACCTGTCGTAGCCCTCCGTCATTTCAGATAAGAACTGTTTAGTATTCGTGCTGCGTTTGTTGGTCTTTGTCAAGGCGTAGTGTGCGGTAGCTGAATAGTGCTTATCTGCTTATGCATATGATGCAGATTGTTTCAGGGTAGTCGTACGACCTTGTTGGCCTTTGTCAAGGGTCGTGCGGGTGGGTTTGATTCAATCAAGAAATGACGGGTTGAACTTGACTAGCATCCTATGATTTGTTGGCCTTTGTCAAGGTCATGGGGGTTAGGGGCAAAATATTATCGGGAATTTCAAGTGTTGAAATTTGCAATGAGATTGCATACCTTCTATGAGATAGTTGGATCCCGATACCCACTGCGAGTAATTGTTACTCCCGGGAGAGTTTTACACAGGACAATTAGCCGATCAAGTAGGTGTCTAGAAAGGTGTCAACGGGGTTACGCCTCTGGGAAAACGAGGTTTACTTTAATTAGGTCCACGCGAAAGCACGGGGAACCTCCCTCAAAGTACCGACACTGGCCTGGCTGAAAGATCGACGAAGTTGTAGGGTGTAATTAATCCCGGCTAGTCTTTCCTTTTAGGGTTCGAAGGAAGATTTGATAAAAAACAGTGGGAGCCATCCTGATTAGATAAGATAATAACCAATCTGATCTTGCAAGAGCATACGCTAAAGTGTTTTCTTCTCTCTCTCTCCAGGTAGCGACCATGTCATGCCTTAATCAAGATAATAATATGGATGTATTGACCGAACCCGCAAGTTATACTGCGTTGGGGAACGTTGGTTCCGTTCTTTCTTATAAGAGTTATAAGAATGAACAGGACATAGGGGAATACCAGGATTCCCATGCCACCCGAATGAAGAAAGTACATGATGATGCATTTTCTTCGGGTGTGTTCGTTACAGAGAACTGTTTCTCCATTTGCCCTACGTCCTGGGTATTAGATACCGGGTCAGGATCCCATATATGTAATCAGTTACATGGGCTTAGGGAAGGTAGAGAACTTGGAGAAGGTGATAAAGACATAAGAGTTGGAAATGGTGCAATTGTTGCAGCTAAGACTGTCGGGGAATATCACCTTGCATTACTAACTGGTAATATATTGGTTCTGAACGAATGCTATTACATGCCGAACCTGATATGCAACATTATATCGGTTTCTTTGTTGAGTAAAGAGGGATATAATTTTGTATTACAGGATAATGTTATTAACATTTTCCGTATCCAAAAGTTGGTTGGATCAGGCACGTTGTGCAATGGCATTTATGTTCTAAATCAATCAACAGTTCTAAGCATAACAAACACACACAAGAGGAAAAGTTCAGAACTGAACGAATCCTTCTTGTGGCATTGTAGACTGGGTCACATCAATGCGACACGACTAGCTAAGTTGCATAAGGATGGATATTTGAATCCTTTTGAATTTTTATCTTATGACACTTGCCAGTCATGTCTCAAAGGCAAGATGACCAAAACTCCATTTACGGGACACGGAGAAAGAGTTACCGAACTCTTGGGACTGATACATAGTGATGTATGCGGTCCCATGTCTACACATGCCAGGGATGGTTCTTCGTACTTCATTACATTCACTGACGATCTCTCTAGATTCGGATATGTGTTCCTGATGAAACACAAATCAGAAGCTTTTAAGAAATTTAGAGAATATAAACTAGAAGTCGAGAACCAAACCGGGAAAAGTATTAAAATCCTTCGATCTGATCGAGGAGGTGAATACTTGAGCAATAAATTCCTGGACTTCCCAAAAGAGAATGGGATTCTCTCTCAGCTGACTCCTCCATATACACCACAGCACAACGGTGTATCAGAACGGAGAAACCGCACCCTATTAGATATGGTGCGCTCTATGATGAGCACAGCTGAGTTATCTATTTCCTTCTGGGATATGCGCTGGAAACAGCAGCATACCTGTTGAATCAAGTTCCATCTAAATCTGTACCTACCACACCATATGAGATATGGAGTGGGAAGAGACCATGTCTTAAACGAATTAAGATATGGGGTTGTCCGGCCTATGTCAAGAGGCAAAATCCGGACAAATTCGAGGCACGGTCAGTTCTATGCAAGTTTGTGGGATATCCCAAACATTCACATGGATATCTTTTCTACCGTGCTGAGGAACAAAAGTGTTTGTTTCTCGACATGCCACCTTTTTAGAAAAGGAATTTCTTGCAAAAGAAATTAGTGGCAACAAGGTAGAACTGGAAGAAATTCCGGCTACACAAACTCAAACTGAAGATTTAGTGGAACCAGAGGATTCGTTAATTCCCAATGAACCCCAGCCACTCCGCCGATCTAGTAGGGTTCTTCATCCACCTGAGAGATACTATGGTTTTCTCATGGATGGTGGGAGTGAGGATTGCATCATGGAGGATGATGACCCAACTAGCTTCGAGCAGGCCATCACGAGTGGGGACTCAGTGAAATGGCTGGATGCAATGCGGTCCGAGATGGAATCCATGTGCACCAACAAAGTATGGACTTTGGAAGTTGCTCCTGAAGGGGTAAAACCCATTGGGAGCAAGTGGATCTTCAAGAAGAAACTTGGTGTAGATGGGAAAGTGGAGACTTTCAAAGCTAGACTTGTTGCAAAGGGTTTTCGTCAAAGACCAGGTGTGGACTATGACGAAACCTTTTCTCCAGTGGCTATGCTTAAATCCATCCGGATCATGCTTGCCATCGCTGCATATCATGACTACGAAATCTGGCAAATGGATATTAAGACCGCCTTTCTAAACGGTGATTTAGAAGAGTGCGTGTACATGACTCAGCCAGAGGGCTTCGTAGATAGTGGGAGCAGCGCGAAGGCGTGCAAGCTGCTTAAATCCATTTATGGATTAAAGCAAGCATCGCGGAGTTGGAACATCTGCTTTGACGACGTTATCAAAGAGTTTGATTTCGTCAAAAATCTAGATGAACCTTGTATCTACAAGAAGGTAGCAGAGAGTAAGGTTGTCTTCCTCGTATTGTACGTGGACGACATACTCTTGATATGAAATGATATTCCTATGCTGCAATCGGTCAAGCTCTTCTTACCATAAAGATTCTTAATGAAAGATCTTGGTGATGCCTCCTGCATATTGGGAATAAGGATTTATAGAGATAGATCCAAACGGATATTGGGATTGTCCCAATCCAGGTACATTGACACCATACTAAAGAGGTTTAGTATGGAAGAATCCAAGCGTGGGAACTTGCCTACGATCTCTGGAGTCACAATCTCCAAAGAGATGTCTCCCAAGACTGATTTGGAGAGAGCTCGCATGCAAGGGATACCCTATGCTTCGGCTGTAGGCTCTATCATGTATGCGATGCTATGTACCAGACCCGATGTAGCATACTCACTAAGTATTGTGAGCAGGTATCAAGCTGATCCTGGAGAGAGTCACTGGACAGCTGTGAAGAGCATTCTCAAGTACTTACGAAGGACTAAAGAGATGCTCTTGGTGTATGGTAACGGAGAACTCCAAGTGGAGTCCTTTGCCGATTCGAGCTTCCAGAGTGATAAGGACGACTCTAAGTCACAGTCGGGATTTGTCTTTACCCTTTACGGAGGGGCGGTTAGCTGGAAGAGTTCCAAGCAGGAAACCGTGGCAGACTCGACGATAGAGGCTGAATACATCGCTGCCAACGATGCTGCCAAAGAGGCTGTCTGGATCAAGAAGTTCATTACTGAACTTGGAGTGGTTCCATCCATTGAGAATCCAATACCTTTGTATTGCGATAACAATGGAGCGGTGGATTTGGCCATGGAACCCAGGTCCCATCAGCGATCCAGGCATATTCTGAGGCGGTATCACCTGATCCGAAAGATAGTTGATCGCCGGGAGATCGAGGTCAGGAGGGTTGAGACAAAGAATAACACAGCGAATCCACTCACGGAGGCCATTCTTCAGATACAGTTTGAGAGACTCTTCGGGATGCTCGGTATGTGATACTACAGCAGCTGGCCCTAGTGCAAATGGGAGATTGTTAGTTGTATGTATGCTCTAGAGGCCAGTATTGTACATATGATGTATATTATATTGGATGCTTGGACATATATAGAGATGACTTTCTTGCTCGATATGATAGTATGCTATCTGGTTGATCTTTATCTTAACATGTATACTTGTCTCTTTATACTGTCTTATGGTTACATGTTGGTAAAGCCCTTAGGATGTGTACTTGACTACCTGGACTATGATACGGATAATACTAGTGGGGACATGGTAGTCCATAAGTACATCCTTCAAGGTCCCTAGTCGTAGGTGTATCGAGACGGGGCATCGATATACCAGTGTAGACTAGCGTATACGCTTCTCGACCCATGAGATGGGCGATGGATGATCCCATATCCATTGGTGTTTTACATCAGAGATGGTATACGGGTGCTCAGTGGAGACTGGGTACACTGGACGGACTCGCCGAGAACTCCCAGATGGTATTATACCCCACGTCAGATGGCAGTTCTCTGGTGACACTTGTACAGGTTAGTCTGTAGACCCGAGATCGCTATAGAGTCTTGTGTGATTCCCACTATACTTTGATTTCCACCATACCACGTCAATGAGGGCGTGCAAAACGGTGGTTTTTGGGTACAGTCCCGAGTCACATGGAGGCAATGAGCGATAGGAGGGGTTTCGTCTTTCCCGGTATTGGGGGTTGATGTTGCGCTGTGCTCGATTGGCCGTAACAGGGAAGTCCCTAGCCAGGGCTGATTCAGAGATTTGCTGGTAAGTGTTACCAGTAGTTTCTCGACCCGTTATGAGCCTCACATCGGCACGACTTATCAGTTATTGGGGTCTGACGTTTACCACCCCTAGACTTGATATGCGACATATCAGACGAGGAGACCAGACTGTGCGGGAAGTGTTGTCGATTAGGTCGACGGGAGTTGTAGCAGGTTCGCTTGTTTTCTTCTGATCGCTCAATACCTGGGTGGCCGTTACGTTTAGCTGACCGCTTGTGGCTTGGGGGTGCTTGATATGATCATCACCCACTGCCGGCGTATTGACGAGTCTTAGAGTCCCACAATGGAGTTTTCTAGTCCAGGCGAAACGTTGTGGTGCGCATATGCGATATGCGCATGGACCCGATTAAAATGCGCGTATTGGGTACAGTATATTGATCGGGCGGCTTGCTTTTGGTGGGGTCATATGTGATATGGCCGGATTGATAAATTAAGTGTTGATTTATCATTTAACCATTAGTTTCTCACTTGAAATCCTTTCTTGAGTTTGATGGATGTATGCATGCATGTATGCCTTCTTTATAAATTCATGCACATATGGATGTACATACACACATACATACATACATACATCCTTCATGGTTGTACATACATGAAAATGGTGGCAATATAAGACTCACACCATGGTTTTATATATGGATTTTATTGCATTTGATTTAAAACAAAAAGGAAAATGGAAAATGGTTATCATTGATTTGTTTCTACACTCTTCTTTTGACCTAACCATCCTCACCCACCTTTTAACCTTGGGTAAACTTTCCTTTTGTGCTTTAACTCAAGTTCAATAAGATATTCATTGTTTAACCATGGTTTGAGATGAGAACAAGAAAATATATATACATATATTTTCATTTTTCTTAACAAGGGTTATTCTTTTCACTCTTGTTAAAAATATAGCCATCATCTTCTTCTTCCTCTCTCATTTGCTCTCTAGATTTTTATAGTGAGCAATATACTCATCAAGTTAAGATTTTGAAGTGAGAAAGAGAACCACAACACCATTCTACACAAGTCTAGCCCACTTGTTTGGAGTGTTAGCTTCATTTCATTCTATTGATCGGGTGAAGTTGCAAGCTTGGACAAAGCGGACTCCGGGTGGATCATCGTTGACCTAGAGGAGTTCAAGCGGACCCGTTTCCAAACCCCAAGTAGCCGAGGAGTCTAGCGTAGGGAGCTACAAAGGTTGTACTTTCAAAACCCTAGCTTTTCTTGCTTATGTTGATGTGCAAAATTTTGAAACCCTAATTTTTCTAGGAACGATCCGATGTTTGTTGACTTAGCACCCTAAAAACTCAATCTTTGGTACATGTGATGCTTCCAAACCCTTCATGAGGTGCTAGGCTTACCCAACAGTATTCCTAATTCACTTAGTTGTAAAGTTGTTTACACTTTGTTTCGTCTAAATCTTTAGTTAAGATTCTAGGGTTAGGGTTGTTTAGCATGGCAAAATTTTGAAAATAGCATGGACGATGCTTCCCGAAAACTTGCTGTCGTGATAAGAAACCCTACAGTTAAAGTATCGAAACCGAAACAACTCTGTAACAATACCCTATATATTCCAGTCTTTGTCGAATTTGCAGAGTTTTCTAAAAAAAATTAAACAATTGCAGAAGACCACTTATACAGTAACTAGAACATAACACAAACACGACCCCCAAATTCCACTACAATACCGGCGAGATGGCCAGAAAATCTGGCCTGGCCGGTTTTATTAAGGACTTGGAACTTGGTTTTTTTGGGCGTGGTCTAGTCTCTGGAATGTTGGTTCATTGGTATTGTTTGTTTTTCCCAGTTTGGATATAGTGTTATCTTTTGTTCAGGGAAAATTCGGGGTGCTTCGAAATCGATATTTTAAACACTGTTTAATAGTTTTCAGTACATACATTACTATATGCGACCGTGAATGACATTAGAGCGGTATAACTCGTCTAATTGCTATATGTCTTTTAGACGGGTTTGCGAACATGACATTCACGTTGATGTTCTATGTTGTGCTGTGGTTGTGGCTGGATCGTCGCGGTGGATAGCTTGGGTGCAATGGTAGTATAGTTTAGTTTTATTTGTACATATGATATTGTGGGGCGAGTATCCGACATGTGGACTGCCACCTCCGCCAGCTTGTATATTATTTGTTTAGGGCACGACCGGATTGAGGTCGACGTCACCCTTGTACTTATTTTTCTTTTCTGTACTAGGATTACCCCTCAGTGGAGTGCACGAATAACCGGGTTCTAGAAGGTAATGGGTCTGCATCTCATGACTTTGTGACGGAGGGGACCTTACTCTAGAATTGGCGGGCTATTCGCCACACTCGTAGGGGATACGAGTTGACCCAATGAGGGGTGCTTAAGTACCGGATTCCGTGGAGTTCTGGATGGCCCATTCACGTTGTTGATTGGGGTTGCCTCATTTCTGGGATTGGCGGATAACTTGCCGCACTCGTAAGGGTCTAGGTTTTCATTGCACAGGCTATCTACATGACAGGGAATGTCGGGTCTCATTTGTGTCTCAAGTGAAACCCGAGGCTCCAGGATTATCCACCACTTTGTGTTGCTTGGCTAAGTTTCTGTGATGTTACTTTATATCATGCCTGGGACGATTGTATCGCCAACTGTGATCGGCCATTGGGCCCCGTCAGTCCAGATCGGCCCCTGATCAATATCTATATAGGGCTCCGTCAGTCTGGATCGTCCCTTGGGCTCCGTCAGTCCGGATCGGCCCAGATCAAAATCTATATAGGGCCCCGTCAGTCCGGATCGGCCCTTATCAATACCTCGGGCTCCGTCAGTCCGGATCGGCCCTTGGTTCTCAAATCCATAAATCACATAAAGTAAAGAATAAGAATACTTGCATAGACCATTATGATGATATATATTATATATAGGTACATATATAACAGCGTCCCCATACCACTGATATATATATATACATACATATATAACAACGTCCTATACCACTGATATATATCATCAGGAGTAAAACATCCGGAAAACATCATATGAAATCTATATCTCAATGTGTAAATCCATGAACTATAATATACGCAACATAAAACAGTAATATGATCATATAAAAGAAAAACTTCTATTTAAATGCAACAAGTTATTAAATATATCATGCGGTTCCTAATTCCTCCAAAATCCAACGCAATATCATATAAGGGTGAACATGTAGCTATAGCAAGGTATATGTGTGTACATGTAAGTATGTATGGAAGATGTACATGTAGCTATATCTCATATGTGTATATACCTGTCAATAATGATGTAATACCCTCTAGGTATAGGTGTAGCTATATCCAGGTATATGTATATACATGTCAATAATGATGTAATACCCTCTAGGTATATGTGTAGCTGTAGCAAGATATATGTATATACATGTCAATAATGATGCAATACCCTCCAGGTATATGTGTAGCTGTAGCATAGCAAGGTATGTGTATATACATGTCAATAATGATGTAATGCCCTCCAGGTATATGTGTAGCTATATCAAGGTATAATAAGACATATATGTAAGCATGTAGGTATACAGGTATGTTATATCTCATATGCACAATGGAAATAAGGATCATGTCTCAATGTCCCTAACCAATACAATATTATGTATGTATATGTGTTGTGCGTGTCATGTTAATTATCGACGATGTGGGTGTAGCATACAATTTGTGCTCGTGCAAAATGAACCGTCAATAATAGTGTAGTGTCCAATGGGTACAAGTCCCAGCACAACAAGTAATAATATGAAATGAAGTTCATGCACAATCTCTATATGTGTAATACTTGTAACTAATAATCATGTCATATAATCCAGCCCAGACGTATAACGCCATGCGGTCGATTCCCCTGTAGATGTTAAATCTACTCACCGATGATCTCGAGCTAAGTAAATTCGACCACCTGCTTCCCATTCTTCGCAGCGTTCGAAGTCCCTACTCGCGATCCTATATTTCACAAAAACAACACGTAAGGTTAAATATCCTGCGCCGACACAAAGACAACGAAACGCAAGGATAACGTCCACAAGATATACACACTGTGCACCTAGTGCACAAAACGCGCACGATATCGGTACAACCCTAGCTAGGATGACACAACTACTAAGCCTAGACCCCGATCGTACCGATCGCGTATTCACAACACAATATATATCGTGGAATCTAATATATATAACATCGCAACGTCAATAGAAATCCACGCCTAATTTATCCGAAAACCTAGTAAGCACTTTAATCATTTTCGCCCAAATCTAAAAGTTTAACCAAATCTAGCGATCACAATCATCACATAATAGCTTATCTAAACCACAAAAACCTTTACTACAATTTTAATCTCACCCATGTAAGATTAGTAAAAGTTTAGTTTGCATTTAAGATTAATTAGACGATTAGGAAAATAACAATTAACAAACTCATATCTAGGTTAAGTTTTTCCTTGTCTAAACATCTTACTTAACCATTTCAACCAAACAAAATCTTAACTTGATCTTCATAACTTTTCTTGAATTTTCTAAACATGCTAATTAAACTATATTAAACATCTAATAAGCTAGCTTAATGTATTTAAACAATAACTAAGCTTAGGGTTAGGATTTTATACCTCACAAAAGATCCATAAACTTGCAAAAGAATTCCAAGATAGCCTATAAAATGCTAACTTTTATGAAGATCCAAGCTTATTTAGGGTTGAAGAATAATGGGTATGGATTTGTATTTGAGTTTGTGGGATTATTTGATAATTTTTGATGATTTATTTGGGCTTGAAGAAGTGAGAATGGGGTGTGAAGAGAGAGAGAGGGCAGTAAGGGGGGAGGGCTCGGCCACTTGAAGGAGGAAGTGGAAAAATGTGGAGTTGTGTGGAAAATTCTATCTTAAAACACCAATTAATGCCCATTAATGCACCTCTTTTCCAATGCCACCTCTTAATCTCTTTTCTTTTCTAATTAAAGTTTTCATTTAATTCACCAAATATCTAGATATTTGTAGGATATTTTGCATGGATGGATTAATGGTTAATCTTGTGATTAAGTTAGCATAGATTTCCTTTAGCATAATTAATCCAATCAAATTGTAATTACCACTAATTAAGTGCATAATTAAAAGCTTATAATAATATTTTAATTAAGGAAAAATATTAAAGTGAACTAAAATTTTCAAGTAACAACTAAAAACTGCAAACTAGCAATTTCCTAGTTAAACTAGGTACAGTGAATTCTATACAGATAAATGATCTCTTCTATGTTTTATACGGAAAACACAGCTTATTTTACCTATTAATGAAAAATTCGCATAAACGATTTCTAAAACGTTACAATCTTCCCCCTTGAAGAAATTCTTCCCCGAATTAAAATTCTTACTATGCGTACCTTCAAAGAGATGAGTGAAAAACTTCCAAATCTCTTTCGCAGCCTCCCTGTTATCTCCTCACTAGACGGGCTACGCCAAGGAACCTTCACAGATAGCAAGACCTTTGACCGAAATTTCTCCATCTGCCGATCCACTATAACCATCAGCTGCTGGTGAACGAAAGATCGCATCCAATTGGTTTGGTGCTGAATCATGTGAGAAGGGTCATGAAGGTAATTGCGAAGTATCGACACAAGGAATACGGGGTGAATACTCAGAAATCTTGGCGGAAGTGCCAACGATAGGCAACGATACTAACTCGCTCGATGATCTCAAAAGGACCTACAATTTGGGACTAAGCTTCCTAAAACACAACACGCCATTCATCGGAAAAATCCTTAGTAATACATGATCTCCCACTGCGAACCCAAGTCTGCGACAACGATGGTCGGCATAAACTTCTGTCTGCACTGGGCTGCTCTCATCCTGTCCTGAATCAATTGGATCATCTCCGAAGTCTCTTAACTAGCTGGGGTCTAAAAATCCTGCTCTCATAGATTCGGTAAAACAGACTGGCGATCGACACAACCTACCACACAAGGCCTGAAAGGTTGCCATCTGAATCGTCTCCTGATAACTGTTATTGTAGGAGAACTCCATCAATGGCAAGTGACGATTCCACAGCCAACAAACAATTAGTACGTACGCACAAGCATATCCTCCAGAGTCTGTATAGTCCGCTCTGTCTGACCATCGGCCTACGGATGGAAAGCGGAGCTAAAGCTCAAACAGGTACCTAAGGCTTCCTGCAGCTTCTGCCAAAGATGGCTAGCGAACTGGTACCGTCGTCAACCGAGTCTTTAACTACTGAAACTCAGCTCGAATGCCTCAGTATAAAGAAAAGGAACCCCCTTCCTTATCAGGACGGTCAAAGGTGCAGCGATACTCAAGAAATCCTGTATGAATGGTGGTAAAAACCGGCTAAGCCCAAAAGCTGCGGACCTCTGTCACTGAACAGGTCTGGGCCAAAGCTGTACGGCCTCGATCTTCCTCGGGTCTATACGAATACCGTCCCCGTAACCACATGACCTAGGAAGTCAACACAATCAAGCCTGAAGGAAAGACTTCGTGAATTTAGCAAACAGCTAGTGCTCTCTCAATGTCTGCAAAGCAATCTTTAAGTGCTGCCCATGTTCCTCACGACTCTTGGAATAGACCAGAATGTCGTCGATAACACAATAATAAACTGGTCGAGGAACGGCCTGAAGAATCTGGTTCATCACATCCATGAATGCTGCTAGGGCATTGGTGAGTCCAACGACACCACCAAAAACTCATAATGCCCGTCGCTTACAAAAAGCAGTCTTCGGAATGTCATCACTCCGAACCTGCAACTAATGATGACCGGATCCCAAAACAAACTTAGAAAAATGTCCCGCACCCTGGAGCTAATCAAAGAAATCGTCAATGCGAGGTAAATGATACTTAATCCGCACCGTAACTCGGTTTAATTGACGATCCATCAATAAACAACCTCAAACAGCCGTCCTTCTTCTTGACGAATAGAATAGGAGCTCTCCAAAGCGAAACACTTGGACGTATAAGTTCCCCTATCTAGTAACTCTGCAGCTGATCTTTAAGCTCCCTAAGCTCCGCCGGCTCATCTGGAACAACATTGGAAACTCTTGCACGATAGAAACCCGGTTCAACGAAACTACTGTGGCTCCGGTATCATTAATGAAAGCCAAAAATCCTCGACATCTTCTCCTCAAAAGCCGACTAGCGAAAAAAATCTGAAATCAAGCAGTGAGGGGAGGCACCACGGTCCCCTTGCACAACAAGAACCGACTCGCCGGGAAAACAAACCTGACTATTTTCTCGCGGCAGTTCATAGACGCAAAGCACGTAGCTAACCATTCCGTTCCCAGGAGATCATAAAATCAAACATCTCCAGAAGGATCACATCGACGGATGAATCTCTATCTGTCACGTCCCGAAAGTACAGAATATGACCGGCACTTAAACTACGAACGTCTCAAGGCGTACGTATTCTAAGTAAGCCGAAAACCCAGAAATCCAAATCAAGAAAAGTAGTAGAGTGTAGGAAAACCAATTTAAATCAAGTAGTTTTGCAAAATACGCCGAAATATGCATTTTAAAATCACAAGTCCTTTCTAAAAGTTTCGGCAGAGTTTCCTTTGTAAAAATTGACCCCAAACGGGTACAAAACCTGATAAAGCATATATAATGGAAAATGCACCCCCAAGTGGGAGCTATCTCTTCGTCAATCGACGGTCACAACCACGCAAGCAATATAATATACAACGCCGAAAGGCGAGGATCACAACAGAAAATGAAACTCAAAACAGCATGAAATCCGTATAAATACAAGCGCGACTCTAAGGTCGATAGAATAAACAACACTGGTCTCTATCTCAAATAAATACATGTTTGGTTGATGGAACCTCTAGATACAACTGAATAATAATATACAAGGTAATATGATGGGTACGATACCAAAAACCCACCTACTAGCAAGTCACCCGAACGAAATTGTGCCCGCAAAGCCGTAATGAAACCTGTATGGCAAACCTGCAAGAAACTGGGGCACAACGGGGGTGAGTTGCCAACTCGTGAATAGAAAAACATCTACGAATAAAAATCGCATGTATGACGCAATCCTAGGTCATACGATCATAATATATAATCCTCAAATATATTTAACCAACAGCCTATAACAAGGCTAGCGTAAATATCTAACCCGAGTGTAATCTCATAGCCCGTGTCAGTGCCTCAGGTGGCAATATATCATATGAATGAGGTATGAATGCATGAGAACAGAATACATGTAAATGAAGAAACTGTTTTCATAATTTAGTGAGATTTCCTTTGTATTTTTAAAATGAGGTATCATAATGAAATCAGCATAAAACAGTGCCTAGCATCGGCACAAAACGTAATCCAAATATCTCTGTATCACAGTCTCTGTACCTCAATATCTCGAAATCTCAATGTCTCAATCACAATATCTAGGGCGCCGTCAGTCCAGACCGGCCCCTACCATCCATCTCAAGGCCACGACGGTATCCTCCGGATATCCGACGCGTCAGGTAAAATCACCGGTAGGTAGTGCTCCACTGCCAGGCTCACATCGTCATCATCACGCGCTTCTTGCCCCGGGGTACCTTACCGGGTCCACCATGTACCCGAAACGGTTCATCCATCTCCTCGAATCGGGTTTCCAAATCCATCAGCAAACTCATGGTGGACGACTCATACATCATGGGAAAACCGCACTTTTTATTTTAAAAGAGAGAAAATGTTTATTTGTGTTTTTGCGGTTTTCCTCCAAATCCAGAAAATCTTACGGAAATCCAAATCCAAAAACCTCAATAACACGTAAAATAGTGAATATATGCATGAGAATCCATGAATGCGGCATAACAATGAATAACAGTATGCATGAAGTAGCAGGTAATAACTACAATGTCTAATCTAGCATATAAGGCGAGTACACTAATATCCTGTCTAAATTATTAGCTAACAACCTATATCAATGCAATAGTATTTCTAAAGTGTACGTGGCATGGCAATTACCGATGAAGATGTGTGTGAGCCGGCAAGTAAGTGTACGTGGTACATACGCATCATCGGTAATGGTGCTGGTGTCCTAACAGCATGATATCAATAATGTAGTACGAAACATAATATAAGCATGCGATGCGAAGCGAACCACGATAATGAGCGGGAGCTGAATACTAGATGCAACTATAACTAATCTGCATTAATCTAATATAAGTCCTACAAATGGTGCCTTTTGAAATAACACGAATCATAGGGTTTTGAAAATAGGGGCTACGGTGTTTTTATGAAAAGATACGTCTTTTGAAATATCCGTAGGATCCCTTGGGCTGTCTTTTAAAATACCCACGATTCGTTAGTTTTGAAATAGGTAGGAGTCTAATCTAATCTAACAACTACACTAAACTATACGGCTGAACTAACAAGCTGAGCTACAGGTAAGGAAACCGCCTAACATCTGAGTCGATACATATACATACCTGTATATATATTAGTCGGTGATCCCGCCTCAATAATATCATATCCGATATCATATCTATAATCAGACATCCCAAGTCAAGAGTGCGGATCAATCATCAAAATATAGCTCGTACGTAAATCCGTCGTACGGCATCCCAAATCTGGGTACGGGTCAATATCACATTCATCATACTATTTATCTGGTATCCTCTTTATCAAATGTCATGATCGGGGTACTGATCTACGTCTAGTACAATATTGATACCATCTATGTATGCATGCAGGTGTAAGAATCACTACGTCAAAAGACCCGCTAAAACATCATGTCGTATCTCAATACGAACCAAATCACATCACCGATCTCCTGGCCTCAAGCCCAATCTCATCGACTCATCTTAAATCCCAATTACTATCCTCAAATCCAGTATATAAACACATAGTCCCATACCCATGTGTAAATATACACATCAATATGTAATCCCATGTACGCACATATGAAAGATGAATGTATGCAAGTATGGGTGTGTGTGTGTGTGATGCAACCACTACTCTAGGGTTTCGCAATACTAAACCAATCCAATCACACCTAGGATCCATCTCTATCATCAATAATCTCAAACAATATAATCAATATCTATGTGTATACGTATTCGTATACATCACCACGAACTGCGGGGGTGCTATACGCCATCCACCCGACTTCTCCCCGTAGATATAAATCTACTCACCTGTATCCTGCGTGTCGGTATCGATGTCGCCTTCATCTTCTGCATCATCTCGGATCGTCGTGGGGGTACCTACACATATCACACGTATCACATCACATCAAAACCAAATTGAAACTTAAAACGACACGCTAAAACCAACACGATACGCTAAAAGGCCTATAGGTTAGAACCTACGGTTAGCCTTCGTAAAGCAACCCGAAATCACTCGATGTAGTCGTACAAACGCCAAGTGACCGAGGTAAAACCCAAATATGAAATTCTAGAAATCAAAATACGGAAAACAATAACTCAATTCAAAGCAGCAACCCAAGAAAACGATCCCAGATTTCGCCTCAGGCCAAATTTAGCCAAGCAAACAAGTCCAGGGTGATGTATATGATGTATTTGAGCTACTGGACCAACCCCGACACATTCCACCACTACATGGCCGGCCACATCCTTGCCAAAACCGGCCTGGCTGGCCCCCCTATGTCCAATGGGGTCCGTCTGGTCAGGGTGGCCTCCTAATACCCTAATTTGGCCCCTAGAGTTGTTTGTTTGTCTAAGAAACTCCCCGGGTCAACCCAGATTCACCTGCACACCCTAATCACTCACAAACCGACATGAAAGTCCTATACTTCCGTATTTTTGGGTTTCAGGTTGTGCTAGGTCAGGGTCTTAGTCAATATAGGGCCTAAGGTCACCATTAGGGTCCAATTGCACAGCCACATCTCAACTTTACCCTAACCCTCTCTAAGTTGATCCAAAATGTATAAATCCTCGACAAAACGACACTAAACTTTAAAATAGGCTAAATCACTTGAAATACTACAATATTTGTGAAGGAATTAGCTCAATAGAGACTCATGAATCTTCCTACAGCACCAAAACATCAACTTTCTTGGTCCATTGCGTAGATCTTGAGCTTGTGCGCATTTTTTTGTGAAACCGATATGGGGTTTTGGAGTTGTTTTGGATGTGTTTAGAGGGGTTGAAGAGGGGAGGGAGATGAAGGAGAAGCAGCAGCAGCAAGCAAGGAAGAGGGAGAGAAAAATGAGTGTTGGAAATGGCTAAGTCTTTAGGTCAAATGAAGCCCATACCTCTCTCTCACCCACTACCAATTCTTTATTCTTTCTCTTTTCTTATTTTCTTTTCTATTCAAATTCCTTTCTCACAAGAATAGTAATCCCAAAGTAAAACCATGGCAAGAAAATATAACACAAGTCTAGAAAAATGATATGTGCATGTTTTGCACAAAAACGCCAAAAATCCGATTAGCGATTTTTAATCGCGATTAGCACTAAATTAGCATATAAATGATCACAAACACTTAAAAATGGCATAATTCCATAAAATACCCTATTTTAGAATTTTCCAAAATTTTTCCAAAATGTTTCCTATTTATCGATATTTAATTATAAATTTAATATTAAAATAATCAATAAAATAATATTAAATTATAAAAATTCCTAAAAATAATATTTTATTATTTTGGAATGTTACAATCTTCCCCCCTTAAAGAAATTCGGTCCCCGAATTTAAATTTAAACCCCCAATTTCTAAAACATTTCAATAAAAAAAAAATCCAAGTCGTCGGGGCTCCGAAATCATCAATACATAAACGCATCATAGCGCAATGCATGCGCATGAGTAATGAGTAGATAACTCGAAAACAAAACTCCGTCAAGCATCCCGCAATCATCGGAGTTATGGTAAAGACATAATGCCAAATCCAATATGAAACCAATATGATACAACTCGAAACTATACACGTAAATATCTGTAGTAAATGCGTGCCAAATCCTTTTTAAGTTGCTGTGCGATGCGCATAACACTGCACAGTGGCGGACGTCTTTATCAGAAAATATCCATATACTTATATATCTTTTGTTTAGTATGCACGATCCGCCGTTTTTGAAAACAATTTGGAAGGGTTCCCTGTTTTAAACGTTTTCGTGGCATATCAGACACGAAGGTAAATAATGAGACTATAGCTCGCTTTTGGAAATCCCTTTGAAATCTATCAATGCATGCAAAATATATCCAGGCACTGTCATCCGATCAGTCCTGATCAGTACGAAAACCAATCGCAATATCATGAAAATGTACTGCTTCATAAGAAATCGGTCCCAAAAAGTGCATATGAAAACCCTGTGCGTCCGGTGCGCACGGAGATCAAAATCCGTGAATGTGCACAAAAACAACATCAAGGTGCAACGGTTGTGCACGCAACTTTGGTCATAGGCATCGTGTGTGCCTGACCGCAAAATCAGGTGCATCTGACATGCACGAAAATTCCGATTTAGTGCATCTGGTGTGCACCAAATCGCATCTCGTAGCAGGCGTCCAACATGCGCTAAAAATCCAAACCCGGTGCATCCATCATGCATGAAATCCTGAAATCCAATATCGAGTGTCGAACACGCGTAAAATCCAATCAGGTGCACAAGGTGCACAAAACAAATATCGAGTATCCCAATCGAAATCGAAGTCCAGTGCATCTAAGTGCACAAAAGGCGTATCACTGCACTGCAAGCATATATAAACTATACAGAGTGCAGGAACCAAATCGTGTGCGTGCATACGCACAAAATCAACTCAAATGTATAAAACCCATGAAATCATATATATGGGAAACCAAGGTTCAAAAACGATATCAAGTGCAACAACTGTGCAAAAATCGTAAATACTCAGCAAGTGCCACCATGGGGCATGGAAACAAATATCATGAGACCCAATCATCAAAATTAAATCAAGCGAATAAATCGCCCAACAATACTGAAAACAAGCATGGCGAGATAGTCCCGCTCAAGCACATCCTCCAAGAATCTCTGGCTAACTGTCATGGTCACTCATAGCATATCTCATCGACGATCCTGAACTCTGGCCTGCTGGTGTGCGTAACAATGACCACTCCTGAGTCTAGGTCTTCTCGTAACTTATTTCAGAAATGTCCTTATCTTTCCTGGGGATTACCAATCTCACGATCTATCGGCTCATCGGCCCTGTCAGGGGTGCTAATGGGGACGATTCCGTTTTGGCACTTCTCTGGTCATCTCTCGGTCTATCTTCACGACCACTCGTCAAGCAGCATGTCACTGGCGTCGGCCTCTGGCTCTCTGAATGCACGTGACACATCTAATCCTGGGTGCAAATATCATTGCAGTAGTATCCTGGAAGGAATCCTGCTCAAGGACTCTTCCAAGTCTCGTCTCTGCCTACTGTCCGGAAGTCATCGTCCTTTATTATATCTGCTTATTATTCCGGAACGGCTGCATACTCATCGCGATTCCTTCTGGAAGGTAAATCCAAGTACAATGCCTCGGCAGGCGTATCGCATCTCTGATGTCGGCGGAGTAGAACGTCATCTTACCAAGATCTCGTACGAACCGCTTACTCCACTTTTCTCTAATGTCGACTGCTTCGGACTCGTCTCGTCGTGGCTGCATGGACTGAGCTCCAATGGCTATCCTCATATCTGGAGCCTCCCAAGAAATGCATCTCACCACCTAGCATCCGAATTAGGTCGAGTCATCCGATCGAGTCGTCAAAATCTCATAATCCCCCAAGAGCTCAACATCTTGGGTACAGCATAATAGTATCGAGTACATACCACAGCATCGGTAGTCCAGCCGTAGAAGGGCAAACCCAAGCCTCACTAATGGCGCCGTAGAACTGCCGTAAACCCTAAGGTTCAAAGGCTTTCATACGGTCATTAAGTCGAGTTAGGGTTTCATTCTTCTAGAGGGACCATAGAATTGCCTGCATGTATTTCCGAATACTTTAAACTTGGAATAATAGGTTTCTGACATTTGATCGTCTCTGTCGACTCTCAACGTCTCCGCGTGAAGTCGTCTCAGCTGGAATCAATCTATCTGATGACCTCGCATCGGGGTAGCGAACAATCCATGTGTCCTAGTCATTCATCCTCGGTGACTAGCGACCTTCTATCATCTCTTCGTACAACTTGTACTGCAATAGCTCCAACATCTGAGGCGATATCTCGTCGTTCGCAGCAATAACTGGCTCACTCGTCTGCATGCTGAACCATGCCTCAATCATCATGAATAAGCCACACATCAACGGTCATCAAAGTCTGGCTGGCCTCTGTCAGTGGCCCAATCCTCTGGTGCTAATCTGCACGTCCGAGAAGTCTCAAACAGCGATCCATCCAACGCTCGTGGCACAAAACACAATCAAAGGACACATCTCTACAATAGTGTGTCGCCGGGATCACGCCCTGGTCAGTCCTCGTTCGTGACGAGCTCGTGCTGACCGCAACTCTAGCCGTAGCTCTCTCTGCCCGCAATTGTGGCAGCAAAACCATAACTGGTACCGATGAAGCTAGATCAAGAATGAATATGATACTGAACAAGGAAATGTACATCCTAAGGCTTCTTAAGTGGAGTGGCGTGTCGTAAATATGCCGCGGAACATACCCACGGTACGTCACTCTACTTTAGTCACCTATTCCATCAACCAAGGGTCATCCTACGCTCCGAAGGTAAAACCTAACGCTCTGATACCAACTTTGTCATGTCCCGAAAGTACGGAATATGACCGGCACTTAAACTACGAACGTCTCAAGGCGTACGTATTCTAAGTAAGCCGAAAACCCAGAAATCCAAACCAAGAAAAGTAGTAGAGTGTAGGAAAACCAATTTAAATCAAGTAGTTTTGCAAAATACGCCGAAATATGCATTTTAAAATCACAAGTCCTTTCTAAAAGTTTCGGCAGAGTTTCCTTTGTAAAAATTGACCCCAAACGGGTACAAAACCTGATAAAGCATATATAATGGAAAATGCATCCCCAAGCGGGAGCTAGCTCTTCGTCAATCGACGGTCACAACGACGCAAGCAATATAATATACAACGCCGAAAGGCGAGGATCACAACAGAAAATGAAACTCAAAACAGCATGAAATCCGTATAAATACAAGCGCGACTCTAAGGTCGATAGAATAAACAACACTGGTCTCTATCTCAAATAAATACATGTTTGGTTGATGGAACCTCTAGATACAACTGAATAATAATATACAAGGTAATATGATGGGTACGATACCAAAAACCCACCTACTAGCAAGTCACCCGAACGAAACTGTGCCCGCAAAGCCGTAATGAAACCTGTACGGCAAACCTGCAAGAAACTGGGGCACAACGGGGGTGAGTTGCCAACTCGTGAATAGAAAAACATCTACGAATAAAAATCGCATGTATGACGCAATCCTAGGTCATACGATCATAATATATAATCCTCAAATATATTTAACCAACAGCCTATAACAAGGCTAGGGTAAATATCTAACCCGAGTGTAATCTCATAGCCCGTGTCAGTGCCTCAGGTGGCAATATATCATATGAATGAGGTATGAATGCATAAGAACAGAATACATGTAAATGAAGAAACTGTTTTAATAATTTAGTGAGATTTCCTTTGTATTTTTAAAATGAGGTATCATAATGAAATCAGCATAAAACAGTGCCTAGCATCGGCACAAAACGTAATCCCAATATCTCTGTATCACAGTCTCTGTACCTCAATATCTCGAAATCTCAATGTCTCAATCACAATATCTAGGGCGCCGTCAGTCCAGACCGGCCCCTACCATCCATCTCAAGACCACGACGGTATCCTCCAGATATCCGACGCGTCAGGTAAAATCACCGATAGGTAGTGCTCCCCTGCCAGGCTCACATCGTCATCATCACGCGCTTCTTGCCCCGGGTAACTTACCGGGTCCACCATGTACCCGAAACGGTTCATCCGTCTCCTCGAATCGGGTTTCCAAATCCATCAGCAAACTCATGGTGGACGACTCATACATCATGGGAAAACCGCACTTTTTATTTTAAAAGAGAGAAAATGTTTATTTGTGGTTTTGCGGTTTTCCTCCAAATCCAGAAAATCTCACGGAAATCCAAATCCAAAACCTCAATAACACGTAAAATAGTGAATATATGCATGAGAATCCATGAATGCGGCATAACAATGAATAACAGTATGCATGAAGTAGCAGGTAATAACTACAATGTCTAATCTAGCATATAAGGCGAGTACACTAATATCCTGTCTAAATTATTAGCTAACAACCTATATCAATGCAATAGTATTTCTAAAGTGTACGTGGCATGGCAATTACCGATGAATATGTGTGTGAGCCGGCAAGTAAGTGTACGTGGTACATACGCATCATCGGTAATGGTGCTGGTGTCCTAACAGCATGATATCAATAATGTAGTACGAAACATAATATAAGCATGCGATGCGAAGCGAACCACGATAATGAGCGGGAGCTGAATACTAGATGCAACTATAACTAATCTGCATTAATCTAATATAAGTCCTACAAATGGTGCCTTTTGAAATAACACGAATCATAGGGTTTTGAAAATAGGGGCTACGGTGTTTTTATGAAAAGATACGTCTTTTGAAATATCCGTAGGATCCCTTGGGCTGTCTTTTAAAATACCCACGATTCGTTAGTTTTGAAATAGGTAGGAGTCTAATCTAATCTAACAACTACACTAAACTATACGGCTGAACTAACAAGCTGAGCTACAGGTAAGGAAACCGCCTAACATCTGAGTCGATACATATACATACCTGTATATATATTAGTCGGTGATCCCGCCTCAATAATATCATATCCGATATCATATCTATAATCAGACATCCCAAGTCAAGAGTGCGGATCAATCATCAAAATATAGCTCGTACGTAAATCCGTCGTACGGCATCCCAAATCTGGGTACGGGTCAATATCACATTCATCATACTATTTATCTGGTATCCTCTTTATCAAATGTCATGATCGGGGTACTGATCTACGTCTAGTACAATATTGATACCATCTATGTATGCATGCAGGTGTAAGAATCACTACGTCAAAAGACCCGCTAAAACATCATGTCGTATCTCAATACGAACCAAATCACATCATCGATCTCCTGGCCTCAAGCCCAATCTCATCGACTCATCTTAAATCCCAATTACTATCCTCAAATCCAGTATATAAACACATAGTCCCATACCCATGTGTAAATATACACATCCATATGTAATCTCATGTACGCACATATGAAAGATGAATGTATGCAAGTATGGGTGTGTGTGTGTGTGTGTGATGCAACCACTACTCTAGGGTTTCGCAATACTAAACCAATCCAATCACACCTAGGATCCATCTCTATCATCAATAATCTCAAACAATATAATCAATATCTATGTGTATACGTATTCGTATACATCACCACGAACTGCGGGGGTGCTATACGCCATCCACCCGACTTCTCCCCGTAGATATAAATCTACTCACCTGTATCCTGCGTGTCGGTATCGATGTCGCCTTCATCTTCTGCATCATCTTGGATCGTCGTGGGGGTACCTACACATATCACACGTATCGCATCACATCAAAACCAAATCGAAACTTAAAACGACACGCTAAAACCAACACGATACGCTAAAAGGCCTATAGGTTAGAACCTACGGTTAGCCTTCGTAAAGCAACCCGAAATCACTCGATGTAGTCGTACAAACGCCAAGTGACCGAGGTAAAACCCAAATATGAAATTCTAGAAATCAAAATACGGAAAACAAAAACTCAATTCAAAGCAGCAACCCAAGAAAACGATCCCAGATTTCGCCTTAGGCCAAATTTAGCCAAGCAAACAAGTCCAGGGTGATGTATATGATGTATTTGAGCTACTGGACCAACCCCGACACATTCCACCACTACATGGCCAGCCACATCCTTGCCAAAACCGGCCTGGCCGGCCCCCCTATGTCCAATGGGGTCCGTCTGGTCAGGGTGGCCTCCTAATACCCTAATTTGGCCCCTAGAGTTGTTTGTTTGTCTCAGAAACTCCCCGGGTCAACCTAGATTCACCTGCACACCCTAATCACTCACAAACCGACATGAAAGTCCCATACTTCCGTATTTTTGGGTTTCAGGTTGTGCTAGGTCAGGGTCTTAGTCAATATAGGGCCTAAGGTCACAATTAGGGTCCAATTGCACAGCCACATCTCAACTTTACCCTAACCCTCTCTAAGTTGATCCAAAATGTACAAATCCTCGACAAAACGACACTAAACTTTAAAATAGGCTAAATCACTTGAAATACTACAATATTTGTGAAGGAATTACCTCAATAGAGATTCGTGAATCTTCCTACAGCACCAAAACATCAACTTTCTTGGTCCATTGCGTAGATCTTGAGCTTGTGCGCATTTTTTTGTGAAACCGATATGGGGTTTTGGAGTTGTTTTGGATGTGTTTAGAGGGGTTGAAGAGGGGAGGGAGATGAAGGAGAAGCAGAAGCAGCAAGCAAGGAAGAGGGAGAGAAAAATGAGTGTTGGAAATGGCTAAGTCTTTAGGTCAAATGAAGCCCATACCTCTCTCTCACCCACTACCAATTCTTTATTCTTTCTCTTTTCTTATTTTCTTTTCTATTCAAATTCCTTTCTCACAAGAATAGTAACCCCAAAGTAAAACCATGGCAAGAAAATATAACACAAGTCTAGAAAAATGATATGTGCATGTTTTGCACAAAAACGCCAAAAATCCGATTAGCGATTTTTAATCGCGATTAGCACTAAATTAGCATATAAATGATCACAAACACTTAAAAATGGCATAATTCCATAAAATACCCTATTTTAGAATTTTCCAAAATTTTTCCTATTTATCGATATTTAATTATAAATTTAATATTAAAATAATCAATAAAATAATATTAAATTATAAAAATTCCTAAAAATAATATTTTATTATTTTGGAATGTTACACTATCTCCTATTCGATTGGCACATGACTGAAACACGTGTCGCGCAACAAAAGAATCGCTAACAGGAGTAAACACAACAACGGCTGATCTAGCATACACGACTCTCGGCCCAACCACGGCACGAAGTGTGTAGAACAAACTAGTGCATAGATCCCGAATTGAAAAAACATGCACATCAAAAGAACATACGAATAAGATTACTTGAAAACTCTGCATTGGACGCCCGCGTGTCCCGATGAGTAGAAGCAAACGATCGTGCCTGCCCTCTACCCACAACTGGCTATCCTCCTCCTCTACCATCTTGCACCCCTTGAACGAACCCTCCGCGACCACGACCTCTCTGAACATAATTTTGACGTGGATCAACAACAGGCGCAAAAGGCGACTCTCCCTGAGGTGAAGGTGAAAAGGTATCATATGGTACTGCTGCCCTCTTCTGGCGTACCAAGGTACAATTTCTGACGAGGTGATAGAAACTCCTGCACCGGAAACATCCATACGAAGGCTGCTGACCCTCCTGGGGATAAGTGCTAAACTGTTGGATATAGTGCCCTCAAAGTCAATTATTGGATCGCAGGCACGTGATTGCAATGATTGAGGGAGGACCGATGCCGGAAGGATAGTCTTACTCAAGATGATAGTATGTTATATGGTTTATCTTTATCATCGTGTACATGCTTTAGGTGACATTACAGGTCAGTATTGCACGTTGATAGAGCCCTTAGGATTCTTGCTTGACGGCCAGCAGTATGATGGCGATCATATACGTGGGAGCTGGGGTCTATAAGTACATCCTTAAAAGGTCCATAGTCGAGCGAGTTTCGAGACATGGCATCGATACTCCAGAGTAGACTAGAGTATACGGGTCAAGACCCCGACGTGGGGCGGTGGTTGGTCTAACAAGCCATTGGTGTCAGTTGGTTCATCTAAGACATATACATGTGCTCATTGGGTTATGAGTACACCGGACAGGACTCGCCGAGAACATGCTAGTTGGTTTTATACTAGCGTCAGATAGCAGTTCCCTGGTGACATGTGTACATGTTAGTTCATCGACCTCAGATCGTCATTTGTCTCGTGTGAGTTCCCTGTCACGACCCGAAAGAGCACGTGACTGGCCCTTGAACCATATGAAGTCTATAGGACTCCATCTGATCCAAGTAAGCCAAAAGCCCAGAAATCTAAAACCATTTTCAAGAGTAAGTAAAGAAAACTGGTTTTTAAAGGAGTGAAGGAAAAACAAGTTTGAAGTCAAGATTTTTAAATAACTAAGCCGAATGTGCATTTTTAAAAGGTAAGGTCTTTTCTAAAAATTCCGGCAGAGTTTCTTTTGTAAATACTGGCCCCGAACGGGGTACAACAAGAATAATATATATATGCAATGATAAAAGGCATCCCCAAGCGGGAGCTAGCTCTTCGTTAATCGACGGTCATAACCACGCAAGCAATAATAATATACAACGCCGAAGGGCAAGGATCAAAACTCAAAATAACATGAAAACCGTAATACTGCTAAGCGCGACTCTAAGGTCGAATAATACATCACTAATGTCTAAGTCTGAAACAATATACAAGTTTTGGTTGATGGAATTCTAGATACAAAGAATAATACAAGTACAATGGTGGTTCTTGATGCAAAAGAAATCACCTACCAAATGCAATTCACCCGCAAGGAAGCAATGTGCCAGAAATGCCGCAAAGGAACCTGTACGGCAGAACCTGCAAGAACTGTGGCACAACGGGGGTGAGTTGCCAACTCGTGAATAGAGAATATCTACAAGCAGAAACCGAAAGCAAGACATAATCCTAGGTCAATACGATCAGTATATAAAATCCTCAATATAACAAGCAGCCTATAACAAGGCTAGGGTAAATATCTAACCCGAGTGTAATCTCATGTGCCTGTGTCAGTGCCTCAGGTAGCAATATATCATATGAATGAGATATGAATGCATGAAAACAGAATACATGTACATGAAGAAACTGTTTTCATAAATTAGTGAGATTTCCTTTGTATTTTTAAAATGAGGTATCATAATGAAATCAGCATAAAACTGTGCCTAGCATCGGCACAAAACGTAATCCCAATATCTCGATATCTCAAGTCTCAACCATAAAATCTAGGGCGCCGTCAGTCCAGACCGGCCCCTACCATCCATCTCAAGACCACGACGGTATCCTCCGGATATCCGACGCGTCGGGTAAAATCACCGGTAGGTAGTGCTCCCCTGCCAGGCTCAACGTCATCACCATATTCATCTTGCCCCGGGGTACCGCACCGGGCCCACCATGTACCCGAAACGGTTCATCCGTCTCCTCGAATCGGGTTTCCAAATCCATCAGCAAACTCATGGTGGACGACTCATACATCATGGGAAAACCGCACTTTTTATTTTAAAAGAGAGAAAATGTTTATTTGTGTTTTTGCGGTTTTCCTCCAAATCCAGAAAATCTCATGGAATCCAAATCCAAAACCTCAATAGCACGTAAAATAGTGAATATATGCATGAGAATCCATGAATGCGGCATAACAATGAATAACAGTATGCATGAAATAGCAGGTAATAACTACAATGTCTAAACTATTAGCTAAAAGGCTATGTCAAGCAATAATATTTTCTAAGGTGTACGTGACATGGCAATTACCGATGAAGATGTGTGTGAGCCGGCAAGTAAGTGTACGTGGTACATACGCATCATCGGTAATGGTGCTGGTGTCCTAACAGCATGATATCAATAATGGGGTATGAAACATAATATAAGAATGCGATGCAAAGCGAACCACAAAAATGAGTGGGAGCTGAATACTAGACGCAACTATAACTAATCTGCATTAATCTAATATAAGTCCTACAAATAGTGCCTTTTGAAATAACACGAATCATGGGGTTTTGAAAATAGGGGCTACGGTGTTTTTATGAAAAGATATGCTTTTTGAAATATCCGTAGATCCCTTGACCTGTCTTTTAAAATACCCACGACCCGCTAGTTTTGAAATAGATAGGAGGCTAATCTAATCTAACAACTACACTAAACTATACGGCTGAACTAACAAGCTGAGCTACAGGTAAGGAAACCGCCTAACATCTGAGTCGATACATATAGATATAATAGTCGGTGATTCCGCCTCAATAGTATCGCGTACGATACAGTATATCATATGACCTCCTCAAGTCAAGAGTGCGGATCTATCATCAATGTAAAGCTCATACGGTAAATCGTCGTACGGCATTCCAATAGCTGGGTACGGGTCAATATCACACTATCTCATCACATTTCAGGTATCACTTATCATCATATCATATAATCTGGGGTACTGATCTAAGTCTAGTACAACTGATACCATCGAACTACTGCGTGTGCAAGCACACGTCCCAAGGCCCGCTAGAGGTCACGTATCGTATCCCCAAATACGAATCACATCAAATCACCGATCTCACGGCACCATGCCCAACATCATCGACTCAACTCCAATGTCATCCAATATCATCAAACACAGTGCAAGTATAATGAATATGCAAGGATGTGCGTGTAGGTGTAAATCTATTCTAGGGTTCGTGACTATGAACTACACTAGTCACTTCTAACCCTACACTATCCCTAGTACACCTAGCTATCATATATATACATATATACTACGGACTGCGGGGGTGCTATACGCCATCCACCCGACTTCCCCCTGTAGATATAATCTACTCACCTGCATCTTTATCTTTCGATGCCACCACGCGTTTGCTTGTCATCCCGAAGTCTTCATGTGGTACCTACACATCAAAGTGTCGTATATGCGCATTAAAACCAAATCAAAGCTAAAACGGCACACGAAATCCAAAACGATACGACAAGGGGCCTATAGGTTAGAACCTATGGCACGCCTTCAAAACCATCAATAAATCCTCTATATCGTCGTATAAACGCCAAATAGTCGAGGTAAATCACAAGACACAAATGCAGAATTAAAAATACGGAATACGGAAACACGAATCCAAAACAGCAACTTAGGAAATATGTCCCAGATTTCACCCTAGGTCAATTTATACAAATCTATATATACCAGGGGTCTAACATAAACATGTAGGAGCTACAGAACCAACACGAGCCAAAATGGTGGGACCCAGGCTGCAAATTGCGGCCAATTGGGATTAATTGGTGGCCGGGTAAGGGAGTTAGGGGCTGGGGTCTTGGTGGTAGATTCCTGGGTGCCTGCACATCTTACTTTCAATCTTAGTTTTATTTTAGGATCCCTCGTATGATAGCAGATTCCATAAACACTACACAGATTTCATAAATTCTCCGATATCGGTTTCTAAAATCCGTATTCTGGGTTAAGCTTCAGGTTTTGGGTTCCAATTCATACACTAGGGTGTTTGTAAAACCTCTACTGAGCTCAATTTCACAATACAACACCAAATTTCCTCAAACCCTAACTTGGTTATCCTCAAGTCCATAATATCGCACAATATCGATATGAAACTTTAAATCGAAGCTTAAACACAAGAAATACCACTCTAATTGTGGAGGAATTACCTCAAAAGACCCACATGAATCCTCAACAGCGCCAAAATGAAAACTTTCTCGGTCCATCCTATAGCTTGCAAGCTTGTGCACATTTTTTGTGAAAGGAGAGTGGGGTTTTTGTGAAGTTTGTGAGATGATTTGGGGCTTGAAGTGGGGAGGTGAGGTGAAGAAGAAGCAGCAGCAGCAAGCAAGGGAGAGGGAGAGAAAAATGAGTGTTGAAAAATGGAGGAGAAATAGCTAAGTTTAAGTCAAATGAAGCCCATACCTCTCTCTCTCACCAACTACCCATTTCTTTATTCTTTTCCTTTTCTTTTTCCTTTTAAAACCCTTCTCACTCAAATAGTAAACCCAAATGAGAAAACATGGTAAGAAAATGCACAAGTGTAGGAAAAAGGATGTGTGCATGTTTTGCACAAAAAAAAAAGCTAAAACCCGATTAGCGATTTTTAATCGCGATTAACACTAAATTAGCATATAAATGATCATAAAAATCTAAAAATGCCATAATTCCAATAATTACCCAATTTTAGAATTTTCCATAATTTTCCATAATTTTTCTCAATTTTTTCCTATTTATTTGTATTTAATAATACCAAAATATTAAAATATTCAATAAAATAATATTAAATTATAAAAATTCCCAAAATTAATATTTTATCTTTTTGAAATGTTACATTCCCACTGTGCTTTGATTACTACCCTACCACGGCTCAAAGGGGTCGTGCAAACAGGTTTTAGTTGGGTACAGTCCTGAGCCACATGGAGGCAATGAGCGGATCGACAGGGGTTTCGTCTCTCCCGGTATTGGGGGTGAGATCGCGCTGTGTCTAGAAGAGCCATTACACGAAGTCCTTAGCCAAGGCAGGCGATTTACTGGTAAGTATTCCAGTAGTTTCTCAGGGTGTTCTGGGCTACACTTCGACATGACTTGTACCACTTTTGGGGGTCTGACTTTTACCAACCCCCTAGGGCCGACATGCGATACTCAAAGACGAACGGACCGGACTGTACGGATATTGTCATTGACAAACTCAGTAGGGTGTCGGAATGAGTTCGCTCATCGACCTCCCTTTTGGTCAATACCTGGTAGCCCGTTACATACGGCTAGTACCACTGACGTGCTAGTGGTTAAATCCACAGTCAAAGTATTGACGAGTCTTTAGAGTCCCCCACAGACAGTTTCTCAAGTTTCGGGCGAAACGTTGTAGAGGCCGTATGATATATGACAGGGTTTGATCATATACGTGCAGTCGTGCACGGATCATGATCGGACGGATCATACTAGTGGGCTTTGGTTTAAGCCGGATCCTAGTATTAGATTTGTTGGATTACTTTAGTCTCATCGCATTCGCATTCAGTCGGAATGCGGATGCAGGTATGTATATACAGGTGAGGGGTATCTTTGTGATCCGTCACGAGTTTACTTTAGATGTTGCCATATCTTTTTGTTGGAATAAACATTTGGGTTAATGTTTATTTTGGTGGAAATTATGAGCTTAGTTCATGATGAGGTGCATTTAATGTGACATGGACATGTTTAGTGACTCATGGTCTCTTTATTTGTACTAATGTCATATTAGGATTTGTTTATTGTGTTGAATTGATGGATGGAGAGAGTGAGGGCAGCCATAGGCTTAGGGTTTGTTCTTGTATTATTATGCTTGCTCTCATTTTATCAACACAACACAATAACAAAAGAAAACCTTTTCTTCTTCTTCTTCCTCTAGCTCACCATTTCCACCAATGGCATCATCTTCAACCTCTATCCATACACTCTCATGTGTTGAGAATCAGTGGATGCTTGAGACAAAGTGATCACACACATTCTCTACTTCACCTTGGACATGTCGGCTAGCAAACTTCGTGTCCGAGTTGCTTCGGATGAAGCGGGAGCCCGTAAAAAGGCCCATTGATGTGGTGCCCTTCCGACGAGGAAACCGGAGATCGGAGATGCCACGAGGAGCTTGGGATGGTCGCCAAAGACCGAAGGACACGGATCGATCGGTATAGCCACTCTCACTTCTTAGTAGTTAGCTAGTTTAGCGTTAGTGGTTCGATCCGGGTGAAAGACTACAATAGCGCCGGTTTCAAGTTTATGAAAAGTTTTGTTTCCGCATTTTTGGCCTCGGATCGATGGCCGGGGCGCTACTGTAGGCTTACATGGTATCAGAGCCATGCCATTAACCTTTACTAGCTTATTCTAACATGTTTAAAATATCGATCGATCAAAATTTCCGAAACCGCATTTCCATTTTCTGAGTTTCTGTCGAAATTTTTTTGTGGTCGAAAAATTATTTTGGGTATGTCAGAAAATCAGGTAGGCACAACAAAAGCTACAGAAAAAATTTGGAGACCTAAGTCCAAATTTCCACCGCAGAACCACCGCGAATTGTCGCATTTGGCGGCCCTTCCGCGGCACTTTTTGGGCTACAGTGCCCCAAATTTTTTCTGAGAGTTTAGTTCATAGAAATATGATTTTTGTGATATATAGTTTTGGCCCAGATTATTTTAAGTGCTGGAATTGTACTTGGGGCCCACTTCGGGATGTTTTGTCGATCGGAATTTTAAATAAGTTAGTTCACAGTGCTTACTTTATATCTGCGACCGTGAATGTCACTCGAGCGGTAAATCTTTTCTAATTGCTATAGCTCTTTTAGACGGATTTGCGAACATGACATTCACGTTGATATTCTGTGTTGTGCTGTGATGTTACGGATTTGTCGTGGTGGATAGCGTGGAGCAATGGTAGTACAGTTTGGTATTATTTATACATTTGTTATTGCGGGGCGAGCATCCGACATGTGGATAGCCGTCACTGCCTGTTTGTATATTATTCTTTTGGGGCACGACCGGGTTAAGGTCGATGTACCCATTGTACATATTTTATTTTCTGTACTAGGATTACCCCGCGGTGGGGTACACGGATAGCTAGTATCTAGAGGGCAACGGGCCCGCATCTCATGGCTTTGAGACGAAGGGGGCTTCACACTAGAATTGGCGGGCTATTCGCCGCACTCGTAGGAGGTATAGGTTGACCCAAGGAGGGGTGCTCAAGTTACCAGATTCCGTGAAGTGTTGGATGGTCCATTCACTTTGTTGAAGGGGGTTGCCTCGCTTCAGGCTTTGGCGGGTAACTTGCCACGCCCGTAGGGGTCTAGAATTTCATTGCATAGGCTATCCACATGACCAGGGGAATGTCGGGTTTCACTTGCGGCTTGAAGGAAACCCGGGGATCCCAGATTATCTGTATTGTTCTGTGATACTTATTACATTTCTGTGATGTTGCATTTATCACGCCATGAGCGATTATTATATATTGATATATATATATATATAAATATATATACACACACACACACTAATAGATGTTGTATATGTTTTACACCCGCGCTAGTCCAGTCACCGCTCTGTCGTTAGTTAAGTAACCTAACGGGTGATGACGGGACCCAGTGGCGAATGCGGATGGCATATACGTACATCATATTTTCGTTCTTTATTAGTGTTATCAATTGATGGGACTGCGTTGATTCAGATCAATGCAAGCTAACCGAACCTGTTCGATGTTGTTGGAACATTTTTCAAAAAGCTGTTATTGCAAGGACGTTCTCACTTGCTTTGCATAGTGGTATTCGATTATGAATTGTAAGTGCACGGCGGTGCCCCGGCCGTCAATCCGACGGCCAAATGCGGAAGCGGTGATAAACTTTATTTTTTACTTGAACTGGCAAACCGCCGCGCACTAATACCCGGATCGAACCATTAATTAGTCCTAGCTATCTACAAGAAAGGGAATAGAGATATACCGACGATCCAAGTCCTCCGGTCTTCTCGTCGTCGTCCCGATCTCCTGCGGAATGTCCCGTCTCCTCCTCGTCGCCGGAAGTGCACCACATCGCCTACTTCTTTTACGGGCTCCCACCTCAATGCCGAGGCAACTCGGGCACGAAGCCGGCTACTCGACGTGCCCAAGATTCGCTGTAGAATATGTAGTCTTCAAGTCTCACTTTGGGGTTGTGGAATTGCCATTTGGTGGAGGGATTGATACAAGAACAATGTAGAGGAACTTTTGGGGATTTAGGAATATCAAATGAACAAAACCCCACACCCACAAGAATTGGGCAGCCCCCTCCCAAAAATGGCCGGCCAAAAAAATGCAAGAGCAAGAGAGAGGAAAAGCCAAGGGGGGGTATATCATAATGCAAGAGAGAGAGTGTGGAGTTATGATGTGTGGAAATGATTACTAGTAAAACCAACACACCAAAACCATCATCATAACCCATCAACAAAGTCAAGCAATCATGAACTCAAGAAAGGTCAAGGGAAAAGCTATCATGATACAACAAAATGCAAAGACCCCTCCACAAATGCCTATTTGCAACAATGCAAATAAGCCCTCCTCCACCAATCTTCGGCCAATGAACGGAACAAAGGAAATCGGCCGAAACGGAAAGCAAACTGGCAACTCCAGAAAACTGGTCCCGTAATAAATTACAGGAAAACCCCGAAACTGTGCATACACACCCGCATTTGTATTCCGACCGAAATACAAATGCAATGAGACAAAATCTACACTGTACTATACTAGGATCCGGCTTATACCAAAGCCGGCTAGTAATACCTGTTCGATCCTGATCCGTGCAATACCGCACGTATCTGATCGAACCCTGCCATATATCCATACGGCCTATAGTACAAACTGTCCGATCCTGATCCGTGCAATACCGCACGTATCTGATCGGACCCTGCCATATCTCCATACGGCCTCTACAACCTTTCGCCCGAAAGCTGAGTAACTGAATGTGGGGGACTCTAAAGACTCATCAACACCTTGGTTGTGGATTTAACCACTAGCACGTTAGAGGTATAAGCCAATACATAACGGGCTACCAGGTATTGACCAAAAGGGACGTCTGTGAGCGAACTCAGCCTGACTCCCTACTGAGCCTGTCAGTGACAATATCCGTACAGTCCGGTCCGTTCGTCTATGAGCATCGCATGGCGGGCCTAGGGGGTTGGTAAAAGTCAGACCCCCAAAAGCGGTACAAGTCGTGTCGGAGTGTAGCCCAGAACACCCTGAGATACTACTGGAATACCTACCAGTAAATCTCCTTGCCTCGGCCGAGGGCTTCGTGTAATGGCTCTCCTAGACACAACACGACCTCACCCCCAATACCGGGAGAGACGAACCCCTGAAGATACGCTCACTGCCTCCATGTGGCTCGGGACTGTACCCAACTAAAACCTGTTTGCACGACTCCTTTGAGCCGTGGTAGGGTAGTAATCAAAGTACAGTGGGAACTCACACAAGACAAATGACGATCCCCAGGTCGATGAACTAACCTGTACACATGTCACCAGGGAACTGCCATCTGACGTCTGGTATATGACCAACTGGCATGTTCCCGGCGAGTCCTGTCCGGTGTACTCATAACCCAATGAGCACCTGTATACATCTTAGGTGATCCAACTGACACCAGTAGCTTGTGAGACCGGCCACCGCCCCTCGTCGGGGTCTCGACTGTATACACTAGTCTACTCTGGAGTATCGATGCCCTGTCTCGAAACTCTCACGACTAGGGACCATTTAAGGATATGCTTATAGACCCCCAGCTCCCACTTATATGATCGCCCTCATACTGCTGGTGGTCAAGAAAGAATCCTAGGGGCTCTACCAACGTGTAATAGCGACTTGTCAGGTCACCTAAAGCAGTACACGATGATAAAGGTAAACCAGATAGCATACTATCATCTCGAGTAAGACTGTCCTACCGGGATAGGTCCTCCATCAATCATTGCAATCACGTACCTGTGACCTAATAATTGACTCTGAGGGCACTATCTCCAACAATCTCCCACTTGCACTCAAGGCTAATTATTGCGATGTCGCATACTCACAGCCCGTGTGATACCGAACACCGAACTCCTCTACTAGTCAGTCTCACAAAGCTCGTTTGCGAAACTATTGCGTTCGAGGAATAGCCTCAGTGAGTGGATCCGCCTTGATGTTTCTTTCTATGTCTCTCTATATCTCAAGTTCGCGGAGAAAGCCATCTCCCGAAATGAGCAATACCTATCTTAGAATGTGTCTGGATGTCTGATGGGACCTAGCTCATAAATGAACACCAAATCCAAACTTCTTAGACTGTATCGACAACTGAACTTAATCAGTGTCCCGCGCCATGCCTCCCTCAGTATTGCCTTGGTTCACCTGTCCAAAATACTGCCCCTCGTCAGAAGGAAAAACTATAACTCTGACAACCTCCTTGTCGTCCGGGTCACCTTGGAAGCCTGGAATGATAACTGTCTCCCGAATGAGGCTGTCGTTATCATATCCCTAGAACATCCACTTATGTTCTAAAACTGCTTCCGACTGTTTCTCCAGGATTGGATCAATATCAACTTATTGCATCTAGTGCAAGAACAATATCTGGTGTGGTACTTGACATCTCATGATTGACTCAATTGCCTGAGCAAGTGATCTGCCAATCATGCACATCCCTCTCCCCTTTAGTCTGTAAGACACCTTTAGAGAGGGTGACTCCATCACCTGCAGGTACACAACCGTGCCAGGAGTCGTCCATCCTAAATACTCTTAGAATGCTGTCAAGTACCCTGATTGGGAAACCACCCAAATCTAGATCTAAAACCATAGATCTAGTAACCAGTATGTCTGATGTAAAATCCATTTCCTTTGTGGAGAAACCACTGTGTGACGACCAAAGTGTAACCGATTGTAGTATAGGAGTTTCCTTTCCTACTCTGTGTATGTCATCCAAATACCATGACATCACACCCTACTACCTTCTCAACAGATCCATCCCCTATTCTGATGAAGTCAAACCCATGACTGTCACGTCAGAAATAGATGATCTATCTCCGCTACTGGTGCTTCAGTCTATAAATAGACATAAGCTACCTGTCCACCAATGCTTCCGCTGCTCCCACTGACTACGACAACCCTCTGGCAGAGTCATATAGACGTACACTTCTAAAGCAAGTTTAGAACGACGCTATACTCATCCTCCTGCCGGGTCTCACAGTCTGGAACAACAGCAATGGTAAGTGTGGGTAAACAAGAACTTCCCTGTCACCGTCCTTGAGGCTACCGTAGTACCTCTCGGGTGCCTGAAGTTACCCACCTTATCTGCGGAGTGGCCAATGGAATGTCAAACCAGATTGAATCTTTAGGTTCCTTATCAAATCTTCAGTAATCGTTTGTGGTTCTGGAATCACTTCCAGTTCTACCATACTCCCACTACTGTTTTCTGAAAAAATCCATTTTTTAATAAAACTGTGGCGAGTCTAGAACAATATTGCTATTGTTCATCCAGATGGTAGAAAGTCAACCCTCGTCATAGCCTAGGTCAACCCACAAACAGCCATTACAGAAACGTGACTTGAGTTGTCCAGTGTCTGGTTTTAATCATAAACCGGACAACTCCCCGTACCTTAACATCGTTAAGATATGAACTGTTCTATATCCAATATAGAACCAGAGGCACTGATTTAATTGAACCAGATTCAAATCATGCAGCTGTCTCCAGTGCATGTCAACTTAATGGAAGGAGGCCGATCAGCGTTACTCAACTTAGGAATGCTTCCAATCATGAGTAACCTGAAAGAGAAGCAAGATCTCTTAAATCATTACTATCAACTGAATACCGTACACAAGTATCTACATCTTCGATCTCTTTGAAGAATCCCGATACCTGCTACACTTGGTTCTCTACTCTATTCAAATACCTATAACTTCTCAAAATTCGGACCCTGTGTTTCCGCGAAACACCTGTCTAAAAACTAGAGAAGTCATAAGTAAACCGAATATAGTACGAGGACCAACCCCTCTGTCCTGATGGACCCTGGACAACATACAATACTCTGTATAAGTCCCTTGAGTCTGATAACTCATTCACTGTGTGTCGTAGGTTGAAAACTGTACTTATGGTTAAGAAGAATTACACCGCTGTTTAATGCTCCTTACCTAACCATCCACTGATATAGGTAAATGTCGTAGACATAATTTCAAAAAGGTATATCTCACTCTATGAAAATAGACGTACAGATATATCAATTTGAAATTGGTGCATATCTGCGGATATTCAAAACCAAATATTTGCCAACCGGCAAACAGCCCAGGTGATTTTCTCAAATATCACCGATTACAACGAATCCCGATATAATGAGGATAATCACCCAATTCCCAATAACTTACTCCCACTCACCATCTGTAAAACCATACAGATGTGAGAATCGTACCAGGTAAATACATACCCTGGAGTAAGGACTAATTGGGAAATCTGTTTTCCTTTAACAGTACACAGTGAAACTGAAACATTGAAATGTTTCGATGGGGTATTCTGGTATTCCTAGTAATGCCTCTTCCAGATTCACGACTGTAACCGTATAGTTCTTTGCCACCTCTCCAAATCCCTTCATATGTCTTTAGTCTTTACCTTCTGTACACCCCTTTAGGCCAAATGGTTTTCTTCCTTCCCTACCGTTCGGCACCAGCCTATGGTTTGGAAGAAGACTATCCAATAAGCATAATGGGTGTACTGTCCCAATCCTAGGAACACTCGCAATGAGAGAGGGTGAAGATAAAAAACAACCGAATAAACCTTATTCCTATTTCTCCTGGACCAGAATCCATCCCCGAACTGGAACAAGTTCCATTCGACTTCGTATATAACCATACGATGGAGTATCCAAATAAACTGTGGATCTTCGTAGTGATACGGAGTGTCCTGGAGAAATACAAAGGTGAAGTGGGAGTGGTAATGAAGTACTTGGTTTGGTCGTGAATATCAGTCGCAATTTACTTTGCCCTCTTACTAATCCCTTGCTTTGTCTGAATTTAATACCCTCTGCACACCATCGTTATGCTAATTGGTTTTCTTCATTCCCGACCGTTCGGCACCAGCTTAAGGTTTGGAAGAAGACTATCCAATTTGCGTAATAGGTGTACTATCTCCTAAACCAAGGAGTACTCGCAACCTGAGAGAAGGTAAAAGGAAAAGACAACTGAATAATCCTATCTGTTTTCTCCAGAACCTGAAACCATCCTCGAATAAATTCTTTCGAGTTCGTATCTAACCATACGATGGTTTTGTCCAATGGAAGTGGACGTTCGTAGCAATACGGGGTGTCCTGGAGAAAAGGGTAAAAGTGGGAGTGGCAATGAAGTTTGCAACTCTGACAATCCAAAAGCCAGTGTTTAAGAAGGTTCGGTCAACTTGGTCACTGAGTCATAGTGTTAGGGTCGGTTCAATGGTCGCTGCCGAAGAGAGAGAGAAAAGAAATACTCAGCGTGCACTCTAACCTAGATCAGAATGGTTACCAATTTATCTAATCTGGAATCCTCCCACTGTACCTCAAATTCTCCTCCAAACCTGAAAGAAGAATTAGTCGGAGTCACCCGAGGAGTAAACTAACTCATCAGTAGGAATCGGGATCCAACTATCATCGCATGACAACGTGACGGAATCCGCTCACGGTATCACACTCCAGAAGGTATGCGCATATCTGGCAAGTTTCAGTTCTTTTGAAACTCCCGATGTGATTTTTGCCCCATGCTCTTATGACCTTGACTTTGGCCAACATATCATAAGTCACATGTCAAGTTCTACCCGTCATTCTCCAGGTTAATTTGAATCCACCCGTACCTATCCTTGACTTTGGCCAAAATGGCAGTACGACTGTCCCAAACCAACGCATCTATCTATGCTGCATATGAATAACCAACAGCTACCAAACACTGTGCCTTGACTTTGGCCAACATACACAGCTTGAATACTATTGACTATCCATATGAAACGACGGAGGGCTACGAATGGTTTCTGGCGAAAACCTTTAACGTAAAGAACTTGATATCGTTGAAGGAACTGATAGCTTTTAAAAATATAGTGACGAAAACCTTCGCTAAAGAGGTCACTCCCGGTGAAGGGATCTCGGCTCTTTCCCCGTCGAATGGGGTGCTGATATTCATAACCGAATATCACTGTGCAAAGCAAAAGTAATCGGCTATAGTGAAGTCATTGCCCTGACGCAAACTTCTGTCCAAGGGGTCACTCCCGGTGAAGGGATCTCGGCCCTTGCCTCGTCGACTGAGGAGCAGGATATTCCAACTGAATACCACGATGCTAAACAAAAGTGAACGTCCTTGTAATAACAGCTTTTTGAAAAGTGTTCCAACAACATCAGATTAGGTTTGTTTTTAACTTGCATTGATCCGAATCAACGCAGTCCCATCAATTGATCACACCAAAAAGAACGAAAATATACTGATGTACGTATATGCCATCCGCATTCGCCACTGGGTCCCGTCATTACCCGTTAGGTTAGCTAACTAACGACAGAGCGGGGACTGGACTAGCGCGGATGTAAAACATATACAACATCTACTAATATATATACCAATATATTATATTCGCTCAAGGCGTGATAAAAAATGCAACATCACAGAGAATGAACAGCATCACAGAAACAATACAGATATCTGGGATCCCCGGGTTTCACAGAGCCACTACTGAAACCCGACATTCCCCTGGTCGTGTGGATAGCCTGTGCAATGAGATCCTAGACCCCTACGGGCGCGGTAAGTTACCCGCCAAAACCTGAAGCGAGGCAGCCCCCTTCAGCAACGTGAATGGACCACCCGGCATTTCACGGAATCCGGTAACTCAGGCACCCCTCCTGGGTCAACCTGTACCCCCTACGAGTGCGGCGAATAGCCCGCCAATTCTAGAGTGAAGCCCCCTCCGTCTCAATGCCATGAGATGCGGGCTTGTTGCCCTCTAGAACCCGGCTATCCGTGTACCCCTCCGCGGGGTAACCCTAGTACAGAAAGTAAAATATACATACAACGGGTACATCGACCGCAACCAGGTCGTGCCCCAAAAGAATAATACAAACAGGCAGTGACGGCAGTCCACATGTCGGACGCTCGCCCCGCAATATCAAATGTACATAATACAACCACAACTGTACTAGCATTGCATCCAGGCTATCCCCCACGACCGATCCGCAACATCACAGCAAAACACAGAACATCAACGTGAAAGTCACGTTCGCAAATCCGTCTAACCGGGCTATAGCAGTTAGACTGGATTTACCGATCAAGTGACATTCACGGTCGCAGATATAATGTAAATACTGTGAAAAATGTGTTTAAAATTTTCCGATTGATCAAAAATTAACAAGTGGGCCCCAAAGCAATACTGTAGCACTCACAGAGATTCTGGGCCCAAATTTAATATTCCAAAACCCACAAAATCAGCCCACAAGCCCACTGGAAAAATTGGACACAGTGAGGACACTAGAGTGCGGCGGAACCGCGGCCCAAGGGGGGATTTGGCCACGGTTCCGCGCTCAAGTCGTCGACTGAAAGTGTCGAATTTTTACAGAGGTCTTATAATATCTTGTACCACAGTTTTATGCAACCTGAAAAATTTTTGGACACCAAAAAATCTTAACAGAAAACTGATGTGAACTAAAATTGGGTTTTTGGAATTTTGATCGATCGGAACTGAAAAACACATCAAACGAAGCTAGACGAAGTTAATGGCGAGGCTCTGATACCACTGTAAGTGCACGGCGGCGCCCCGGCCGTCAATCCGACGGCCAAATGCGGAAGCGGTGATAAACTTTATTTTTTACTTGAACTGGCAAACCGCCGCGCACTAATACCCGGATCGAACCATTAATTAGTCCTAGCTATCTATAAGAAAGGGAATAGAGATATACCGACGATCCAAGTCCTCCGGTCTTCTCGTCATCGTCCCGATCTCCTGCGGAATGTCCCGTCTCCTCCTCATCGCCGGAAGTGCACCACATCGCCTACTTCTTTTACGGGCTCCCACCTCAATGCCGAGGCAACTCGGGCACGAAGCCGGCTACTCGACGTGCCCAAGATTCGCTGTAGAATATGTAGTCTTCAAGTCTCACTTTGGGGTTGTGGAATTGCCATTTGGTGGAGGGATTGATACAAGAACAATGTAGAGGAACTTTTGGGGATTTAGGAATATCAAATGAATAAAACCCCACACACACAAGAATTGGGCAGCCCCCTCCCAAAAATGGCCGGCCAAAAAAATGCAAGAGCAAGAGAGAGGAAAAGCCAAGGGGAGGGTATATCATAATGCAAGAGAGAGAGTGTGGAGTTATGATGTGTGGAAATGATTACTAGTAAAACCAACACACCAAAACCATCATCATAACCCATCAACAAAGTCAAGCAATCATGAACTCAAGAAAGGTCAAGGGAAAAGCTATCATGATACAACAAAATGCAAAGACCCCCTCCACAAATGCCTATTTGCAACAATGCAAATAAGCCATCCTCCACCAATCTTCGGCCAATGAACGGAACAAAGGAAATCGGCCGAAACGGAAAGCAAACTGGCAACTCCAGAAAACTGGTCCCGTAATAAATTACAGGAAAACCCCGAAACTGTGCATACACACCCGCATTTGTATTCCGACCGAAATACAAATGCAATGAGACAAAATCTACACTGTACTATACTAGGATCCGGCTTATACCAAAGCCGGCTAGTAATACCTGTTCGATCCTGATCCGTGCAATACCGCACGTATCTGATCGAACCCTGCCATATATCCATACGGCCTATAGTACAAACTGTCCGATCCTGATCCGTGCAATACCGCACGTATCTGATCGGACCCTGCCATATCTCCATACGGCCTCTACAACCTTTCGCCCGAAAGCTGAGTAACTGAATATGGGGGACTCTAAAGACTCATCAACACCTTGGTTGTGGATTTAACCACTAGCACGTTAGAGGTATAAGCCAATACATAACGGGCTACCAGGTATTGACCAAAAGGGACGTCTGTGAGCGAACTCAGCCTGACTCCCTACTGAGCCTGTCAGTGACAATATCCGTACAGTCCGGTCCGTTCGTCTATGAGCATCGCATGGCGGGCCTAGGGGGTTGGTAAAAGTCAGACCCCCAAAAGCGGTACAAGTCGTGTCGGAGTGTAGCCCAGAACATCCTGAGATACTACTGGAATACCTACCAGTAAATCTCCTTGCCTCGGCCGAGGGCTTCGTGTAATGGCTCTCCTAGACACAGCACGACCTCACCCCCAATACCGGGAGAGACGAACCCCTGAAGATACGCTCACTGCCTCCATGTGGCTCGGGACTGTACCCAACTAAAACCTGTTTGCACGACTCCTTTGAGCCGTGGTAGGGTAGTAATCAAAGTACAGTGGGAACTCACACAAGACAAATGACGATCCCCAGGTCGATGAACTAACCTGTACACATGTCACCAGGGAACTGCCATCTGACTTCTGGTATATGACCAACTGGCATGTTCCCGGCGAGTCCTGTCCGGTGTACTCATAACCCAATGAGCACCTGTATACATCTTAGGTGATCCAACTGACACCAGTGGCTTGTGAGACCGGCCACCGCCCCTCGTCGGGGTCTCGACTGTATACACTAGTCTACTCTGGAGTATCGATGCCCTGTCTCGAAACTCTCACGACTAGGGACCATTTAAGGATATGCTTATAGACCCCCAGCTCCCACTTATATGATCTCCCTCATACTGCTGGTGGTCAAGCAAGAATCCTAGGGGCTCTACCAACGTGTAATAGCGACTTGTCAGGTCACCTAAAGCAGTACACGATGATAAAGGTAAACCAGATAGCATACTATCATCTCGAGTAAGACTGTCCTACCGGGATAGGTCCTCCATCAATCATTGCAATCACGTACCTGTGACCTAATAATTGACTCTGAGGGCACTATCTCCAACATGAATATCCAGCATCTCAGTCTACGAGGCAAGGGCCGAGATCCCTTCACCGGGAGTGACCCCTTGGGTAGAAGTTTGCGTCAGGGTATTAAGTTCACCATAGTCGATTACTTTTTTCTTTGCATCGCGGTATTCAGTTGGAATATCCTGCACTTCATTCTACGGGGAAAGAGCCGAGATCCCTTCACCGGGAGTGACCTCTTTAGCAAAGGTTTTCGCCACTATATTTATAAAAAGTTATCCGGTTCCTTCAACGATATCAAGTTTATTACGTTAAAGGTTTTTCGCCAAAAACCAACCGTAGCCCTCCGTCATTTCAGATTAGTATTGCTTAGTATTCGTGCTACGTATGTCGTGCTCAGCCGAGGCGTAGTGTGCGGTAGCTCTGTAATGCTTTTCTGTCTTTTGGATATGTGATTGGTTAGGACAGTCGTACGGTCATTTTTGCTCAGTCAAGGACTCGTGCGGGTGGGTCTAATGCAATCAAGATAATGACGGGTTGAACTTGGCTAGGATCCTTTGATATGTTGTTTCAGTCAAGGTCACTTAGGTCCTAGGGGTAAAAATCACATCGGGAGTTTCTAAAGAAACTGAAACTTGCCAGATATGCGCATACCTTCTGGAGTGTGATAACGTGAGTGGATTCTATCACGTTATCATGTGATGATAGTTGGATCCCGATTCCTACTGATGAGTTGGTTTACTCCTCGGGTGATCCCGACTAATTCTTCTTTCAGGTTTGGAGGAGAATTTGAGGATACAGTGGGAGGTTTCCTGATTAGATAAAGTGATAACCATTATGATCTAGGTTAGAGTGCACGCAGATTGTTTCTTTTCTCTCTCTCTTTGGCAGCAACCATGGCCCGACCCTAGACAATGACTCAGTGACCAAGATTAATCGAACCTTCTTAAAACACTGGCTTTTGGATTGTCTGAGTTGCATACCTCATTGCTACTCCTACTTTTACCCTTTTTCTCCGAAACATTTCGTATCACTACGAACGTCCACTTCCATTAGATAAAACCATCGTATGGTTATATACAAACTCGAAGGAACTTGTTCCAGATATGATTCTCACATCTGTATGGTTTTACAGATGATGAGTGGAAGTAAGTTATTGGGAATTAGGTGATCATCCTCATTATATCGGAATTCGTTGTAATTGGTGATATTTGAGGAAATCGCCTGGGTGTTTGCCGGACGGCAAATATTTGGTTTTGAATATCCGTTGTTATGCACCAATTTCAAATGGATATAGTGCCCTCAAAGTCAATTATTGGATCGCAGGCACGTGATTGCAATGATTGAGGGAGGACCTATTCCGGAAGGACAGTCTTACTCAAGATGATAGTATGCTATATGGTTTATCTTTATCATCGTGTACATGCTTTAGGTGACATTACAGGTCACTATTGCATGTTGATAGAGCCCTTAGGATTCTTGCTTGACAGCCAGCAGTATGATGGCGATCATATACATGGGAGCTGGGGTCTATAAGCATATCCTTAAAAGGTCCCTAGTCGAGGGAGTTTTGAGACAGGGCATCGATACTCCAGAGTAGACTAGTGTATATGGGTCGAGACCCCGACGAGGGGCGGTGGCTAGTCTCACAAGCCATTGGTGTCAGTTGGTTCACCTAAGACGTATACAGGTGCTCATTGGGTTATGAGTACACCGAACAGGACTCGCGGGGAACATGCTAGTTGGTTTTATACCTAGCATCAGATAGCAGTTCCTTGGTGACATGTGTACAGGTTAGTTCATCGACCTGAGATTGTCATTTGTCTCATGTGAGTTCCCACAGTGCTTTGATTACTACCCTACCATGGCTCAAAGGGGTCGTGCAAACAGGTTTTAGTTGGGTACAGTCCCGAGCCACATGGATGCAGTGAGCGGATCGACAGGGGTTTCGTCTCTCCCGGTACTAGGGGTAAGATCACGCTGTGTCTCGGAGAGCCATTACACGAAGTCCTTGGCCAAGGCAGGAGATTTACTGGTAGGTATTCCAGTAGTATCTCAGGGTGTTCTGGGCTACACTCCGACACGACTTGTACCGCTTTTGGAGGTCTGACTTTTACCAACCCCCTAGGCCCGACATGCGATACTCATAGACGAACGGACCGGACTGTACGGATATTGTCACTGACAGGCTCAGTAGGGTGTCAGGATGAGTTCGCTCATCGACCTCCCTTTTGGTCAATACTTGGTAGCCCGTTACGTACGGCTAGTACCACTGATGTGCTAGTGGTTAAATCCATAGCCAAAGTATTGACGAGTCTTTAGAGTCCCCCACAGACAGTTTCTCAAGTTTCGGGCGAAACGTTGTAGAGGCTGTTAGTGTATATGCCCTAGAGGCCATTACTGTATCATACTAGTTTGTATATTACTTAATGGAAGCTTGGGATATTCACCTTGTATAAACAATCTTGCTCAATATAGTAGTATGCTACTTGGTTTGTTTCTACTTCAATGTGTACATGTGTTTATTTTAGTATATCACCTATACGCATTAGTGGAGCCCTTAGGATCTTTGCTTGATTACCAGCGTTGTGATGGCAGTCACATTAGTGGGGGCTGGGTAATCTATAAGCACATCCTTATACAGGTCCCTAGTCGCAGGACTATCGAGACAGGGCATCGATACTCCGGAGTAGACTAGCGTATGCGCTTCTCATCCCAGTGTGGGAGATGGTCTGTCCCACAGCCATAAGTACGTCGTACTGGAGATAGTATACGGGTGCTCGTTGGGTTACGAGTACACTGGACAGGACTCGTCGGGAACTGACAGGTTGGTATTATACCTATCGTCAGTTATCAGTTCCCAGGTGACATGAGTACAGCTTAGTCCACTGACTTGACACTGGCACTTCTCCTCGAGTGTGTTCCCACTGCACTTTGATCACTACCCTACCGCGGCTCAAAGGAGTCGTGCAAACAGGTAATGGTTAGGCGTAGTCCCGAAGCACTTGGAGGCATTGATGGTTAGACAGGATTCGTCTCTCCCGGTATTGGGGGTTGACATCGCGCTGTGTCTAGGAGAGCCATTACACGAGTAGTCCCTGGCCAGGGCAAGCGAGATATACTGGTAGGCTTCCAGTGTTGTCTCAGGGTGTTTTGGGCTTCACTCCGACACGACTTGTACCGCTATTAGGGGACTGACGTTTACAGCCCCCTAGGCCCGACATGCGATGTATCAGACGAACAGACCGGACTGTACGGAGACTGTCACATTCAGACTCAGTAGGAGTTCAGATGGGGTTCACCTCATCAGCCTTCTTATCGGCATCTACCTGGGGACCGTTACGCACAGCTAGTGCCGCTTACGGTCTGTGGTTAAACCCACTTCCAGCGTAGTGTCGAGTCTTTAGAGTCCCACACAGAGGGCTATTCGCCTCTGGGCAAAACAGAGTAGAGGTCGCATGGTTTTGCAACAGGGTTCGTTCTCATCCGCGCACTTGTGCACGTTTGGAGTCCGGACGGATATTACTAGTAGGCTCTGGTTTGAGCCAGATACTGGTATACATTTTGGGGTTGATTTTATCTCTTAGTATTCATGTTCCTCGGAACAAGAATGCGGGTGTGTATGCATAGTTGATTGAAGCGGAGGAAGATGATTTTCATTAGGGTTTCGGAACGGGTGCGTATGCACAGTTGACAGTCGTCTTTTTCCAAACCCTAATGGAATTATGATATATCAATTAATAATATTAATTAAATGAAATTGTGTCATGGTTGGATTTTGTTGACTTGTTGACCATGGTTGACCTGTTGACCATGGTTGAAGGTTTGACCATCATCATTACAAAAGAAAGATGCTTTTTGATTCTTGCAAAACCATTTAAAGAATGTAATGATAATGGTCATTCCAAACCATCCATCAACTATTTCATTTTATTATTATTGTTAATTGATAATTCTTTTCATTTGTGATATGGTTGTAAAATGAAAAGAATAAGTCATTCTATCATAACCTTTCTCTTTCCTCACTTGTTCTTCTTCCTCCTCTAGTTCAAGGAGAACCTTTCTCATGTGTTGAGAATCCCTCTCCTTGAGATAAAAACACCCCAAAGACACTCTCTACTCACTCTAGGGTCAAAGTTTTAGCAAGCCGAAGATTCTAGTTCTCTCAAAGTTCGAGAAAGAGCCCGAAGGTTGAACCCTCAGGTGGATCCATCTTTGACGGAAGAAGGCAACGAGGAAAGCACCATCAACCCCTACAAAAGTTTCAAGAAGAAGGAGTTCAAGTTAGGTATAACCTCCTTTCCGAGTAGCTAACTCTCTTTAGCATGTTTGCTAGTTTTAGTTTAGGAAAAGATCCCGACTTTGTTAGTCCATGTTGCCCCATGCGCTAAAAATTTGATTTTTATACCGTTTCCGCCTCCCCGTAAGAACCGGGGGTCGCAACGTTGTCTTACAGTGGTATCAGAGCCTAACTAAACATAAACTAGCTAAGTAGTGAAGTGTAACGGAGTTCGAAACCGAAAAATCCAAAAACCGAGTTTTTAAAAAACCCTTGTTTCTGTTAAATTTTTTTCTGGTCAAAACAAAATTTGTCATACACCTAAAATCATCTCAGGGTTTTTTAAAGATAACCACCAAAAACGAGCCAGAGATCTGACCAAGGGACCGCGGTTCCGCGGCAATAGCAAGCTATTGCCGCGCAACCGCGGCCGTCTTGTCTCCTCTCTGCCTCGATTTTGGTGCAGTGTATCTCTGGCTTGGTTTTAGGATTTTTGAGATATATTATATGTGCCCAGATTTTCCAGAATAGAAATTTATTTTTGGGGGCCTATAATTCCGTATTTTTTTTCCGAACTTCACTACACTTTGACTATGAAGGTTATATCTATGATGTTTGCATGTATTGAACGTCGGCTAATCGCTATATGTCGATTAGTCGGGGTTATACATACCTGTGATCTGTGTTTGTTGATGGTATGTGTATATGAATGGATTGGATTGTCGCGGGTGAATAGCCGGGATGGATGTGAGATGAGTGTTGTTTTTCTTTCATTCATTTGTAATATGTAAATTGATGTAATATTATTATTTGTATGACCGCACAACCGGGTCGGGGTTGTAGCCGTCATTGTATAATTCTTTTTACTGTTTTTGCTCCTATGATAGACCCATGGAGGGGTGCACAAACTACCGGGTACTTGGTGGGTAGTTTGCCGCACCCGTAGGGGTCTTGGGTGGGGTATTGGCTATTCACCGCGACCGTGTAATCCGCTTTTCGTTGCAGGCTCGAACGGATTGCGGATTCCTAGTATATCCAATGTATTCATCTGTGATCTGTAATGTCTATCATTGCTATATATTTATAACTATTTAGACGTTGCTTATGTTTTATAGCCGCGTTAGCCCAGCCCCCGCTCTGTCGTTAGTTAAGTAACCTAACGGGTGATGACGGGGCCCCGTGGCGAATGCGAATGGCATAAGCGTACGTCATATTTTGGTTGTTTTCTGCAATGGTAGGATTAAATGATGGGACGAATTAAAAGAACTAATGCAAGAATATCACGCATTAAAAGAACTAATGCAAGATAATAAACCAAGCTAAAGTCGTTGGAACACTTTCGAAAAACCACTCGGTTCTTTTCAAAACTAACTTTTAAATGCGGAGCTTGAGCCACTCCTTTTAAAAGCTATCTCGTTCCATCGATTATATCAAGTTCGCTACGTTCACGGTTTCGCCAAAACCATTCGTAGCCCTCCATCATTTCAGTTAAATATTCGGTAGTATTCAAGCTATGTATTTTGACCTCACGCCAAGACATAGTGATTGGTAGCTACCAGATATTTATCTGTTGCATAGATAGAATGCGTTGTTTTGGGACAACCGTATCACCATTTTGGCCTACGTCAAGGGAAGGTACGGGTGGGTTCAAATCAACAGGGATAATGATGGGAAGAACTTGACATGTGACTTATGACATTTTGACCTCACGCCAAGGTCATAAGAGCATGGGGCAAAAATCCACATCGGGAGTTTCATAAGTACTGAAACTTGCTAGATTTGCATACCATTTGGAGTGTGGTGATTCTGGTAGGATTCCTTCAGTTTCGTCATGCGATGATATTTGGATCCCGATCCTACTGTGAGTATATGCTACTCCTCGGGAAATTTCTCACTAAGCGATCAATGCTATAAACCTAGTAGGTGCCTAGAAAGGTGTTAGCGGGGCTACGCCCCCAGGGAAAAGAGGTTCTTAAATTAAGGAACTTCGCAAAAGCGTTGGAAAACCTCCCTCGAAGTACCGACACTGGCCTGGCTGAACGGTTAAGCAAGTATTGTGCGGTGGGATTGATCCCGACTAATTCTTCCTTTATGGTTTGAGGAGGGATTCGAGAGACAGTGGGAGCCATCCTGTTTAGACAAATTAAAAACCACTCTAAACTTGCAAGAGCATCATGCTAAAGTGTTTCTTCTCTCCCTCCTATTTGCAGCGACCAATCGACATGACTGGACTTAAGTTACTTCTAGATAAAAACATACTGACAGGGCCAAACTACAAAGATTGGCTCAGGAATGTCAAAATGGCAATCACTTACGACAAGCTGGGGTATCTTCTTACCACCAAAGCTCCCCCCGTCCCAGGTCCTACCTCCAGCGTCGCGGATAAGGAAATCCGTAAGACTTGGGAGATTGATTGCACGAAGGCCAGGTGCCTCGTGTTTGCCTCTATGGACAACGAACATCAGAGGAGACACGAGAATATGGACTTAGAATCCATATTTCTTCATACAAAAGAACTGTATGGAGAGCAGTCTCGTATCGCAAGATACGAAGTGTCGAAGAAGTTATTTTCGGCAAAGTTGGCCGTCGGATCATCGGTAGCGGACCACGTGCTTAAGATGATTGGCTACATTGAGGAGCTCGCGGAACTTGGGACCACGTTGGAAAGTGAACTCTATACGGATTTAATTCTCCAGTCCCTTCCATCCACTTACGCCCAGTTTATACTAAACTTCAACTTACAAGAAAAAGAAGTTGAACTTTCAGAACTCCTCAACATGCTGAGGAGCGCAGAGGGCACCCTACAGAAAGGTAGGGAAACACCCGCTTTGTTTGTAGGAGGATCTTCTTCTTCTAGGTCCAAGGCGAAAGCCAAGGGAAAGAGGAAGAAAGCCCCCGCCAAACCAAGGGGCGGTGTTAGTAAAGTGGGTACGAAGGGAAAGGAAAAGGCAACAAAGATAGCGGGGAAGCTTGTGGGAAAGGAAGAATGCTTCTATTGTCATAAGAGTGGACACTGGAAGAAAGATTGCAGGGCTTGGAAGGCCAGGACACAGGAACTGAAGCAAGTTGCGGCTTCAGCTTCAGGTGTGTATGTTATTGAAAACTGTCTTTCTATAAACTCTACTTCCTGGGTATTGGATACCGGATCAGGATCTCATATCTGTAATTCTTTGCAGGCGTTGAGAAACCGTAGGGTTTTGAAGGCAGGTGACATGACCCTCAGAGTTGCGAACGGAGCTAGCATGGATGCTAAAGCCGTGGGAGACTATCACCTGGGAATGTCAGATGGGCATGTTTTGGTTTTGCGTAATTGCTTTTTTGTACCCAACGCAACTTGTAATATCATTTCTGTATCTTTGGTTTCTAAAGAAGGTTATGAATTTGTGTTTGTAAGTAATGTTGTAAACATTCACCTTAATCAAGTTCTGATTGGGTCAGGTACACTGAGCAATGGTATATACGTATTAAACCAACCACAGATTTTCAATGTCCAGAATACACACAAAAGAAAGTCTACAGATATCAATCAGGCTTTCTTGTGGCATTGTAGACTGGGTCACATAAATGAGAGAAGGTTGACTAAGTTACATAAGAAGGATATTTGAATCCGTTCGAATATCAATCGTATGCCACTTGTCAATCCTGTCTCAAAGGAAAGATGACAAAGACTCCGTTCACTGGACACGGAGTAAGAGCGAGCGAGCTCTTGGGGCTCATACACAGCGACGTGTGCGGTCCAATGTCTACACTTGCGCGAAGCGGTTTTTCTTACTTCATTACTTTTACGGATGATTTTTCAAGGTTCGGACATGTCTTCTTAATGAAACATAAATCCGAAGCCTTTGGAAAATTCCAGGAATATAAGAATGAGGTAGAAAAACAAACCGGCAAAAGTATCAAGATTCTAAGATCGGATCGAGGTGGTGAATACTTGAGTGCCGAGTTCCTGAACTACTTAAAAGAGAATGGAATTCTCTCTCAGCTTACTCCTCCATACACTCCGCAACATAACAGTGTATCAGAGAGACGGAACCGCACCCTATTGGATATGGTACGGTCCATGATGAGTAACGCTGAGTTACCGCGATCATTCTGGGGATATGCGCTAGAATCGGCCGCATACCTTTTGAACCGAGTTCCCACTAAGACTGTGCCTACCACACCATATGAGTTATGGAGTGGGAAGAAACCCTATCTTCAATATCTGAAGATTTGGGGATGTCCGGCTTTTGTCAAAAAGCAGCATGCGGACAAACTCGAGGCACGCTCAGTACTGTGCAAGTTTGTGGGATACCCAAAGAACACCAGGGGGTATCTTTTCTACTACGCAGAAGAACAAAAAGTCCTTGTTTCTCGTAATGACCACTTTCTAGAACACCAGTTCTTAGAAAAGGAAATTAGTGGGAGCGCAGTAGAACTGGAAGAAATTCCAGAACCACAGACTATTACTGAAAGCTTAGTAGAACCAGAGGGTTCAAAAGAACAGGACATTCCTACGCCGCTCCGCAGGAGTAGTAGGCAGTCTCATCCGCCCGAGAGATACTACGGTTTTCTCATAGACGGGGATAGAAAGGATTGCATCATAGATTATGATGAGCCTACTAGCTTCCAGCAGGCCGTTCAGAGCGTTGACTCGGTAAAATGGCTGGATGCAATGCGGACCGAAATGGAGTCCATGTACACCAACAAAGTATGGACGTTGGACATTGCTCCAGACGGGGTAAAACCCGTAGGATGCAAGTGGATCTTCAAAAGGAAGATTGGTGTAGATGGACAGGTTGAGACCTATAAAGCTAGACTTGTAGCAAAGGGTTTCCGTCAAAGACCTGGCTTGGACTATGACGAAACCTTTTCTCCAGTGGCTATGCTGAAATCCATTCGGATCCTTCTTGCCATTGCTGCCTTCCACGATTATGAGATTTGGCAGATGGACGTAAAAACCGCTTTTCTAAATGGAAATTTAGAGGAGTGTGTCTATATGGACCAGCCGGAGGGTTTCATTCAGAGTGGGAGCAGCGGAAAGGTGTGCAAGTTGCTTAAGTCCATCTATGGACTAAAGCAGGCATCGCAGAGTTGGAACATCTGTTTTGATGAGACGGTCAAGGAATTTGGCTTTATCAAAAATCCAGATGAACCATGCATCTATAGTAGATTTGTAGCGAGAACTGTAGTATTCGTCGTTTTATACGTGGATGACATTCTCTTAATAGGAAATGACATTCTTATGCTACAATCTGTCAAGGGGTTCTTGTCACACAGGTTCTCCATGAAAGACCTGGGTGATGCCTCATACATCCTGGGGATCCGGATCCATCGTGATAGATCCAAGAGGATATTAGGACTTTCACAGTCCAGGTACATCGACACCATACTGAAAAGATTCAGTATGGAAGATTCCAAGCGCGGTAACCTACCGGCTTGTCACGGGATCACCCTCTCTAAAGAGATGTCCCCCAAGACTGATTTGGAGAGGGATCGCATGTCTATTATACCCTACGCTTCTGCGGTAGGCTCTATAATGTATGCGATGTTGTGTACCAGACCGGATGTAGCTTATGCACTGAGTGTGGTAAGCCGGTATCAGTCAAACCCTGGGGAGAAACACTGGATAGCGGTAAAGAACATTCTCAAGTACCTGAGAAGGACTAAGGAGATGTTCTTGGTGTATGGCGGAAAAGACCTCCAGATCGAGGCCTTTGCTGACTCCAGCTTCCAGAGTGACAAGGATGATTCCAAGTCCATGTCGGGTTTTGTCTTTACCCTCAATGGAGGGGCGGTGTGTTGGAAGAGTTCCAAAAAGGAAACCGTTGCAGACTCGACTATGGAAGCGGAATACATCGCTGCATCTGATGCCGCAAAAGAAGCTGTCTGGATGAGGAAGTTCTTGAAAGAACTTCAGGTGGTTTCGTCCATTGTTGACCCAATACCTCTGTATTGCGACAACAACGGGGCTATAGCTTTAGCGAAGGAACCCAGGTCCCATCAGAGATCCAGACACATCTTGAGGCGGTATCACCTGATCAGGGAGATCGTGGATCGCAAGGAGATCGAGGTTTGGAGGGTTGCTTCAGAAGAAAACACTGCAGATCCATTCACCAAGGCACTTCCCTAGACTCAGTTCGAGCGGCTGATCGAGATGATAGGTCTTCGATACGCCAGTACATGGCCTTAGTACAAGTGGGAGATTGTTAGTGTATATGCCCTAGAGGCCATTACTGTATCATACTAGTTTGTATATTACTTAATGGAAGCTTGGGATATTCACCTTGTATAAACAATCTTGCTCAATATAGTAGTATGCTACTTGGTTTGTTTCTACTTCAATGTGTACATGTGTTTATTTTAGTATATCACCTATACGCATTAGTGGAGCCCTTAGGATCTTTGCTTGATTACCAGCGTTGTGATGGCAGTCACACTAGTGGGGGCTGGGTAATCTACAAGCACATCCTTATACAGGTCCCTAGTCGCAGGACTATTGAGACAGGGCATCGATACTCCGGAGTAGACTAGCGTATGCGCTTCTCATCTCAGTGTGGGAGATGGTCTGTCCCACAGCCATCAGTACGTCGTACTGGAGATAGTATACGGGTGCTCGTTGGGTTACGAGTACACTGGACAGGACTCGTCGGGAACTGACAGGTTGGTATTATACCTATCGTCAGTTATCAGTTCCCAGGTGACATGAGTACAGCTTAGTCCGCTGACTTGACACTGGCACTTCGCCTCGAGTGTGTTTCCACTGCACTTTGATCACTACCCTACCGCGGCTCAAAGGAGTCGTTCAAACAGGTAATGGTTGGGCGCAGTCCCGAAGCACTTGGAGGCAGTGACGGTTAGACAGGATTCGTCTCTCCCGGTATTGGGGGTTGACATCGCGCTGTGTCTAGGAGAGCCATTACACGAGTAGTCCCTGGCCAGGGCAAGCGAGATATACTGGTAGGCTTCCAGTGTTGTCTCAGGGTGTTTTGGGCTTCACTCCGACACGACTTGTACCGCTATTAGGGGACTGACGTTTACCGCCCCTAGGCCCGACATGCGATGTATCAGACGAACAGACCGGACTGTACGGAGACTGTCACATTCAGACTCAGTAGGAGTTCAGATGGGGTTCACCTCGTCAGCCTTCTTATCGGCATCTACCTGGGGACCGTTACGCACAGCTAGTCCCGCTTACGGTCTGTGGTTAAACCCACTGCCAGCGTAATGTCGAGTCTTTAGAGTCCCACACAGAGGGCTATTCGCCTCTGGGCAAAACAGAGTAGAGGTCGCATGTTTTTGCGACAGGGTTCGTTCTCATCCGCGCACTTGTGCACGTTTGGAGTCCGAACGGATATTACTAGTAGGCTCTGGTTTGAGCCAGATACTGGTATACATTTTTGGGTTGATTTTATCTCTTAGTATTCATGTTCCTCGGAACAAGAATGCGGGTGTGTATGCACAGTTGATTGAAGCGGAGGAAGAGGATTTTCATTAGGATTTCAGAACGGGTGCGTATGCACAGTTGACAGTCGTCTTTTTCCAAACCTTAATGGAATTATGATATATCAATTAATAATATTAATTAAATGAAATTGTGTCATGGTTGGATTTTGTTGACTTGTTGACCATAGTTGACTTGTTGACCATGGTTGAAGGTTTGACCATCATCATTACAAAAGAAAGATGCTTTTTGATTCTTGCAAAACCATTTAAAGAATGTAATGATAATGGTCATTCCAAACCATCCATCAACTATTTCATTTTATTATTATTGTTAATTGATAATTCTTTTCATTTGTGATATGGTTGTAAAATGAAAAGAATAAGTCATTCTATCATAACCTTTCTCTTTCCTCACTTGTTCTTCTTCCTCCTCTAGTTCAAGGAGAACCCTTCTCATGAGTTGAGAATCCCTCTCCTTGAGATAAAAACACCCCAAAGACACTCTCTACTCACTCTAGGGTCAAAGGTTTAGCAAGCCGAAGATTCTAGTTCTCTCAAAGTTCGAGAAAGAGCCCGAAGGTTGAACCCTCAGGTGGATCCATCTTTGACGGAAGAAGGCAACGAGGAAAGCACCATCAACCCCTACAAAAGTTTCAAGAAGAAGGAGTTCAAGTTAGGTATAACCTCCTTTCCGAGTAGCTAACTCTCTTTAGCATGTTTGCTAGTTTTAGTTTAGGAAAAGATCCCGACTTTGTTAGTCCATATTGCCCCATGCGCTAAAAATTTGATTTTTATACCGTTTCCGCCTCCCCGTAAGAACCGGGGGTCGCAACGTGGACTTACAGAGGCCGTATGATATATGGTAGGGTTCGATCTGTAAGTCCAGGTTGCTCACCCCGGTTCTTACGGGGAGGCGGAAACGGCGAGAAACAATTTTGGGCGCAAAGGCAACATGGACTAAAAGAATGATCTTTGCTAAACTACAAACTAGCAAACTACTTGAGGTGTTATCTACTATGCCGTAGAGATTATACCTCACGATACCGGTCCTTCGGCTCTTCATTCCGCTGTCCTGCTCGTCCATCCATGCTCCAAGGACCGATCCGGATCTTGGTCACCTCCGCGGCCTTCTTGAGTCGAATACGATCCACCCGAGAGTTGTGCTCCGAGCTCCACCTCGAGCCGAGGCAACTAGGGCAACAAGATCGCTAGTCTTGATGTCCTAGGTTGTGTAGAAGAGGTAGATGGAAGTGTTTATCTATTTGGATCCTTTTTCTCTCAACACATGAGATCAAAGGATTTTTCAGGAGGAGGAAGAAGTACTAGCAACCATGGAGCTCTCTTCTTTTCTTCTCACAAGAGAGAGAATGAGAAATGAATTATGAACCAAAGAAAATGAACCATGGTTGCAATAATACAAAAACATCATCATTACTAATCTTTTCATGATAAAGTTGATGGCAACAATTGACTTGACCATTTTCATAATCCAAAAATAAAAAGAAATCCAAAGAAAACTCTAGACCTCTCATGAAGGTCCAAGTCAACTTTGGTCAAACGGTCAACAAAGTCAAGTATGGTCAAATGGTCAAAGCAATTAGCCATCATATAATTATCACTAAAAAGATTAGTAAATAATGTCCCCAGTTCATAATGGTTTTGACAGACCGAACTGCCAAAACCCTAATGAGTCCGCCTCAAAATGATTTTGACCGAATCAACTGTCAAAACCTTAATGAGGCACCTCCTCCTTCTTCGCTCCTCAAAACTGTGCATACACACCCGGATCCGCATTCCGTAGAATGCGAATGCACAGAAGATAAAACAAATCCATCCGTGCAATACTAGGATCCGGCTTAAACCAAAGCCCACTAGTATTGCCTGCCCGAACAGCATACGCACACAAGTGCACGTAAGTGATCGTAGCCCTGCCGTAAAACCATTCGGCCTCTACACATTTCGCTCAGTGCAGGGAAACTCTCTGTGTGGGACTCTAAAGACCCGACACTACGCTGGCAGTGGGTATAACCACAGACCGCAAGCGGCACTAGCTGTACGTAACGGTCCCCAGGTAGATGTCGATAAGAAGGCCGATGAGGTAAACCCATCCGAACTCCTACTGAGCCTGTATGTGACAATCTCCGTACAGTCCGGTCCCTTCGTCTAAGAATATCACATGGCGGGCCAAGGGGGGTGGTAAACGTCAGTCCCCTAATAGCGGTACAAGTCGTGTCGGAGTGTAGCCCAGAACACCCTGAGATAACACTGGAAACTTACCAGTATATCTCGCTTGCCCTGGCCAGGGACTACTTGTGTAATGTCTCTCCTAGACACAGCGCGATATCAACCCCCAATACCGGGAGAGACGAATCCTGTCTAACCGTCACTGCCTCCAAGTGCTTCGGGACTGCATGTCACGTCCCGAAAGTACGGAACATGACCGGCACTTAAACTACGAAACGTCTCGAGGCGTACGTAATCTAAGTAAACCGAAAACCCAGAAATCCAAACCAAGAAAAGAAGTAGAGTGAAGGAAAACCAATTTAAAACAAGTAGTTTTAATAGCATAAGCCGAATTATGCGGTTTTTAAGAACATCAAAATTTACTGAAAATTTCGGCAGAGTCTCCTTTGTAAAAACTGGCTCCCAAACGGGATACAACATGAATAGTATATGAAATCAATAAAAAGGCATCCCCAAGCGGGAGCTAGCTCTTCGTCAATCGACGGTCACAACCACACAAGCAATATAATATACAACGCCAACGGCGAGGATCAAAACTCAAAAGGAACTCAAAACCACCAGAAATATAACGAGCGACTCTAAGGTCGAAAGAATAAACAGCACTGGTCTCTATCTCAAAATAAATACATGTTTGGTTGATGGAATTTACTAGATACAACGGAATAATATTATACAAGGTAATATGATGGGTACGATACAAGAAAAACCCACCTACTAGCAAGTCACCCGAATGAAACTGAGCCCGCAAAGCCGTAATGAAACCTGTACGGCAAACCTGCAAGAAACTGGGGCACAACGGGGGTGAGTTGCCAACTCGTGAATAGAAAAACATCTACGCACAGAAATCGCATAAATAACGCAACCTAGGTCAATGATCATAATATATCCTCAAATATATGAATAACATGCAGCCTATAACAATGGCTAAGGTAATATCTAACCGAGTGAAATCTCATGTGCCCGTGTCGGTGCCTCAGGTAGCAATATATCATATGAATGAGGTATGAATGCATGAAAACAGAATACATGTAAATGAAGAAACTGTTTTCATAAATTAGTGAGATTTCCTTCATATTTTTAAACTGAGGTATCATAATGAAATCAGTATCAACAGTGTCTGGCATCGACACAAAACATAAATCTCACTGTCTCGAAATATCAATGTCTCAATCTCAATATCTAGGGCACCGTCAGTCCAGACCGGCCCCTACCATCCATCTCAAGACCACGACGGTATCCTCCGGATATCCGACGCGTCGGGTAATATCACCGGTAGGTAATCTGTCCCCTGCCAGGCTCAACGTCAACACCACATTCATCTTGCCCCGGGGTACCATACCGGGCCCACCATGTACCCGTGACGGTTCCTCCACTCCTCGACACGGATCTCGAAAACCACAGCAAACTCATGGTGGACGACACTTACATCACTAGAAAACTGCAATTTACATATTTTAAAAGGTTAATAAGTTTAGAAATTTTGCGGCTTTCCCCCGAAATCCAGAAATATCATAAATCTCAAGAAGTCATCACAAGTGCATATGTCAATGCTAATGAATGTATATGGTATCAATAACCAAGTTGCAATGTATGATTAATAACTAGGCATGAACAATGGAATAACAGTATGCATGAAGTGACAAGTAATAACTACAATGTCTAAACTGGCCTATAACCCAGGTACACTAATATCGTATCAACTACTAACTAACAAGCTAAGCCAAGCAATAGTATTTTCTAAGTGTACGTGACATGGCAATTACCGATGAAGATGTGTGTGAGCCGGCAAGTAAGTGTATGTGGTACATACGCATCATCGGTAATGGTGCTGGTGTCCTAACAGCATGATATCAATAATGGAGTATGCAGCAAAATAAGTATGCGGGGCAGAGCGAACAGCAATAATGTGCGGAAGCAGAATACTAGACACAACGATAACTAATCAGTATTAAACTAATATAAGTCCTACAAATGGTGCCTTTTGAAATAACACGAATCATGGGGTTTTGAAAATAGGGGCTACGGTGTTTTTATGAAAAGATACGTCTTTTGAAATATCCGTAGGATCCCTTGGGCTGTCTTTAAAAATGCCCACGATTCGTTAGTTTTTGAAATAGGTAAGAAGTCTAATCTAATCTAACAACTACACTAAACTATACGGCTGAACTAACAAGCTGAACTACAGGTAAGGAAACCACCTATCATCTGAGTCGATACATATACATACCTGTATATGTATAGTCGGTGATCCCGCCTCAATAATATCATATCCGATACCATATCTAAAATCAGGCATCCCAAGTCAAGAGTGCAGATCAATCATCAGTATAGCTCGTACGTAAATCCGTCGTACGGCATCCCAAATCTGGGTACGGGTCAATATCACATTCATCATACTATTCACCTGGTATCCTCTTTATCAAATATTATGACCGGGGTACTGATCTACGTATAGTACCATACTGATACCGCCTACGTATGCATGGACGTGTGTGAAACAATACATCAAGGACCCGCTACAACGTCATGTCGTATCTAAGATACGAACCCTGCTATATCACCGATCTCACGGCCTCAAATCGAATCTCATCGACTCAGCTCAATTCCAAGTATCATCCTCAATCCGTATGTGAACACATAGTCCCATACCCATGTGAACACATAACTATAAAGAATCCTATGAGCACATATCAATAGGAATGTATGCAAGTATGTATGTGTGTATGTGTAGTGCAACACTGCCCTAGGGTTCGCAACACTAAGGTAATCCAACACACCAATATCCATCCTAAGCAATGTTATTAATCCCAAATAACATATAATAAATGTTGGTGTGTATACGCATCCTTATACACCACCACGGACTGCGGGGGTGCTATACGCCATTCACCCGACTTCTCCCCGTAGATATAAATCTACTCACCTGGTCCTCGCTCGCCGGTGCCGACGTCGACAGGCGCTTGCTTGTAGTCCCGAAGTTCGCATGGGGTACCTACATATCATAACGCACCGTATCGCATTAAAACTAAATTCGAAATCGAAACGGCATACGAAAATCAAATCGGCACGCGTATCACGCATAGATCCAAACCTATCGCCTACGCATGCAAGAATAGTCAAACCAACCCCCGATGTCGATGTACAAACGTCAACCATCGAGAAAACACACCAATCGTGATTTCAAAACTCACTAATTATATAAGAAATAGGGTTTAGTTCATCAAAACCATAAAATTAAACAATTCGTTTTATTTTCCAAAAACCTAGTTAGCACAAATTCCCATTTCGGTTCAAAACTTGATGTTTTACCCAAACTAAATATTTTGACGATTCTAATGGCAAAAATGCTCACTTAATATCATAATTAGGTCATACAAATCACCTCCATATTTTTAATCTCACGAATTAGCATTAACTCAAAATTCAAGTTTGCAACAAATATCGATTTTAACACTTTTCAAGGTAAAATTCACAATTTATCAATTAAGCATGGTTTTGCATGATCAAAGTCGCTAAACAACAAATTAAAATGCTAATAAAGTCATCAAAACCTTAATTACATTTTAAATCTCAATTTTATATGTATTTCACTAAAACCTAGTTTGCAAATTACATAATTAATACAAATTTAAATTTAACAAAAATATAAACTACCAACTAGATTAGTTTTAGCATAATAACAACATGTTAAACTACACAATTTTCACATGATCAATTATAAGAACCCCAACTTAAATTCACAACCCTAATCTAGAATTTCTTAATCATACAATTGAACCCACATAAAACCAAATTAACACTTAATTACGCTAACTACAAGCAATTAACAACGATTTAAGCAAAAGGGTTAGAATTTAGCCAAACAAATTGAAGATCCCACAAGCACACATAGCCCTCCAAAATGCTCCCTTGTCACCAAAATCCATGATATAAGGGTTAAGCAAAAATGGGTAGGAGTCGGATTTGGGTTTTGGGATTTTTTTGATGGATTTTGGGGCAATTTTTGAAGAAGTTTTGAAGAGAAAAGAGAAGGGGAAAAGGGGGGGCTGTTGCTGCTGTAGGGGAGGGAGGGGTCGGCCAGAAATTGAGGGGGGGAGGAGAGAGAGGGAGGTAGAGAAAGTGGGGGAAAGTCAAAGTCAAGGTAAGGTCAAAAGTCCACCTAATTCACCCATTTTCTTTTCTTTTCTTTCATATCTTTTCCTTTGAAAATCAAGTGGGGAAAAATATGGTGGCTGCTGAATTCAGCCATTGGGAGGAGTAAGTGGGGGTGTGTGGGTGTGGGTACGGGTGTGGGGTGATGAAAAATGATAAATACAATACCCCAAGCATCCATTTACGCTAAAAAAAGCCTTTTTTCTTCAATAATTTCTAAACCGTTTTGCCAAATGATTTCATTGCAAAAACCACATGATAAAATTTTATTTAATGTTTTATGATGCACAAAATTTGTTTCAACTCATTCCAATTTGTAATTTTCCCTAATTAAATGTATTAGTGACGGCTTAAATAATAATAAAATAATATTTTTTTCAGAAAATTTGAAATTTCACCATCGGCTCAATAAACACCAAATAATAGCAATTACATAGCTAGAATATGTATATTTAATTTTTATAATAAGATATTTGCATTTTGACTTTTTACAGAAAACCCCCTTATTTTACCGATTTTTCGAAATTTCACCGAAACGATTTTCAAAGCGTTACAATCTTCTGCCCTTAAAGAAATTCGGTCCCCGAATTTAAATTCAAACTCCCCCAAATACTAAAACATCTAAGAAAACCCATCAAGTCGTCGGGGCTCCGAAATTGTAAATACATAAAACAAATCGTAGCGCAGCGCATGCGCTTGAAAAATGAGCATATAACTCAAATCAAAACTCCGTCAAGCATTCCGCAATCATCGGAGTCATGGAGAAGACATCAATGCCAAATCCAAATCAAAACCAATATGACATAACTCGAAACTATACATGTAAATATCGAATCTATATCTGTAAGTATCTGAAGGAAATGCATGCCAAATCTCTTTAAGTCGCTGTGCAACGCGTATAACACTGCACAGTGGCGGACGTCTATCATAAGAAAATAACTATATACATATATACCTTTGTTTGAAATGTACGTTCCGCCGTTTTGGAAACAATTTAGAAGGGTCTCCTTGTTTTAAACATTTCGTGTCATATCCGACACGTAGGTAAATACTGAGGCTATAGCTCGCTTTTTGGAAATCCCTTCAATAACTATCAATGCATGCAAAATATATTCAGGTACTGTCCTCTGACTAGTCCTGCTCAGTACGAAAACACATAGCAATATCATAAAAACGTACTGCTCTATATGAAATCAATCCCCAAAATTTGCACATGAATGCTACGTGCGTCTGGTGCGCACGGAAATCAAAATCCATGAATGTGCCATACATGCGCACAGAAACAACATCTAAGTGCATCGGGTGTGCACGAAACATCTGTCGTAGGCAACATGTGTGCCTGACAGCAAAATCAGGTGCATCTGACATGCACGAAAAATCTCGATTTAGTGCATCTGGTGTGCACCAAAATCGCAAATCAAGACATGCGCTCAACATGCGCGAAAATTCAAATCAGGTGCATCCATCGTGCACGAAATCATGAAATCCAATATCAATCGCCGAACGTGCGCAAAATCAATCAGGTGCACAAGGTGCACAAAACAAATATCGAGTATCACAATCGAAATCGAAGTCCAGTGCACACTGCAAGCTATAATAACTATACAGAGTGCAGGAACCAATTCGTGTGCGTGCATACGCATAAAATCAACTCAAATGTCTAAAACCGTAAAATCACAAACATGTGAAACCCAAGCACGAAAACGATATCAAGTGCAACACTGTGCAAAGATCGTAAATCCTCAATCATCAAAATCAAATCATGCGAATAAATCACCCAAAACATCGAAATCAATAATGGTGGAATAGTATCGCTCAAGTGCATCCTCTAAGAATCTCGGGCCAACTGTCGCGGTCACTAATGGGACGTCTCGTCGATGATCATGAACTCTGGCCTGCTGGTGTGCGTAACCATGACCACTCCTGGTTCAAGGTCTTCACTGTGAATTACCAATCTTTCGGTCCATCGGCTCATCGGCCCTGTCAGGTATGCTAACGGGGACGATTCCGTTCTGGCACTTCTCTGGTCATCTCTTGGTCAATCATCGCGACCACTCGTAAGACAGCATATCACTGGCGTCGGGTTCTGGCTCTCTGAATGTACGTGACACATCTGATCCTGAGTGCAAGTATCATTGCAGCAGTGTCCTGGAAGGAATCCTGCTCACGGTCTCTTCCATGTCTCGTCTCTGTCAACTGTCCGGAAGTCATTGTCCTTTCCTATATCTGCATCTTGCTCTAGAACGACTGCATACTCATCGCGACTCCTTCTGGAAGGTAAGTCCAAGTACCATGCCTCGGCATGCGCATCGCCTCTCTGATGTCGGCGGAGTGGAACATCATCTCATCTAGATCTGGTGCGAACCTCTTACTCCACTTTTCTCTAATGTCGTCTGCTTTGGACTCGTCTCGTCGCGGCTGCATGGACTGAGCTCCAACGACTATCCTCGAATCTGGAGTCTCCCAAGAAATGCATCTCACCACCTAGCATCCGAATTAAGTCGAACCATCCAATCGATTGTCAAAACCTCATAATCCCCCAAGGGCTCAACATCTTGGGTACAGTTTAATAGTATCGAGTACATACCACAGCATCGGTGGTCCAGCCGTAGAAGGGCAAACCCAAGCCTCACTAATGGCGCCGTAGAACTGCCGCAAACCCGAAGGTTCAAAGGCTTTCACACGGTCATTAAGTCGAGTGAGGGTTTCATTCTTCTAGAGGGACCATAGAATTGCCTGCATGTCTTTCCGACTACTTTAAACTTGGAATAATAGGTTTCCGACATTCGATCGTCTCTGTCGACCCTCACGTCTCTGCGTGAAGTCGTCTCTAGCTGGAATCAATCTATCCGATGACCTCGCATCGGGGTAAGCGAACGATCCACATGTCCTAGTCATTCATCCTAGATGACTAGCGACCTCCTATCATCTCTTAGTACAACTTATACTGCAATAGCTCCAACATCTGGGGCGATATCTCATCGTTCGCAGCAATAACTGGCTCACTCGTCTGCATGCTGAACCGTGCCTCAATCATCAGGAGTAAGCAACACACCAACGGTCATCAAAATCTGGCTGGCCTCCATCATTGGCTCAATTCTCTAGTGTCGATCAGCACCTCCGAGTAACCTCATAAAAGCGATCCGCCAAACGCTCGTGGCGCGGAAACACAGAAAAAAGACACATCTCTGCAATCGTGTGTCGCCGAAATTTCGCCCTGGTCAGTCCTCGTTCGTGACGAGCTTGTGCTGACCGCAACTCTAGACGTAGCTCTCCCTGCCCGTAACCGTAGCGGCAAAACCAAACTGGTACCGATGAGGCTAGATCAGGAAGGAATATAATACTGAATAAGGAAATGTACATCCTAAGGCTTCATAAGTGGAGTGGCGTGTCGTAAATATGCCGCGGAACATACCAACGGTACATCACTCTACTTTAGTCACCTATTCCATCAACCAAGGGTCATCCTACGCTCCGAAAGTTAAAACCTAACGCTCTGATACCAACTTTGTCACGTCCCGAAAGTACGGAACATGACCGGCACTTAAACTACGAAACGTCTCGAGGCGTACGTAATCTAAGTAAACCGAAAACCCAGAAATCCAAACCAAGAAAAGAAGTAGAGTGAAGGAAAACCAATTTAAAACAAGAAGTTTTAATAGCATAAGCCGAATTATGCGGTTTTTAAGAACATCAAAATTTACTGAAAATTTCGGCAGAGTCTCCTTTGTAAAAACTGGCTCCCAAACGGGATACAACATGAATAGTATATGAAATCAATAAAAAGGCATCCCCAAGCGGGAGCTAGCTCTTCGTCAATCGACGGTCACAACCACACAAGCAATATAATATACAACGCCAACGGCGAGGATCAAAACTCAAAAGGAACTCAAAACCACCAGAAATATAACGAGCGACTCTAAGGTCGAAAGAATAAACAGCACTGGTCTCTATCTCAAAATAAATACATGTTTGGTTGATGGAATTTACTAGATACAACGGAATAATATTATACAAGGTAATATGATGGGTACGATACAAGAAAAACCCACCTACTAGCAAGTAACCTGAATGAAACTGAGCCCGCAAAGCCGTAATGAAACCTGTACGGCAAACCTGCAAGAAACTGGGGCACAACGGGGGTGAGTTGCCAACTCGTGAATAGAAAAACATCTACGCACAGAAATCGCATAAATAACGCAACCTAGGTCAATGATCATAATATATCCTTAAATATATGAATAACATGCAGCCTATAACAATGGCTAGGGTAATATCTAACCGACTGAAATCTCATGTGCCCGTGTCGGTGCCTCAGGTAGCAATATATCATATGAATGAGGTATGAATTCATGAAAACAGAATACATGTAAATGAAGAAACTGTTTTCATAAATTAGTGAGATTTCCTTCGTATTTTTAAACTGAGGTATCATAATGAAATCAGTATCAACAGTGTCTAGCATCGACACAAAACATAAATCTCACTGTCTCGAAATATCAATGTCTCAATCTCAATATCTAGGGCGCCGTCAGTCCAGACCGGCCCCTACCATCCATCTCAAGACCACGACGGTATCCTCCGGATATCCGATGCGTCGGGTAATATCACCGGTAGGTAATCTGTCCCCTGCCAGGCTCAACGTCAACACCACATTCATCTTGCCCCGGGGTACCATACCGGGCCCACCATGTACCCATGACGGTTCCTCCACTCCTCGACACGGATCTCGAAAACCACAGCAAACTCATGGTGGACGACACTTACATCACTAGAAAACCGCAATTTACATATTTTAAAAGGTTAATAAGTTTAGAAATTTTGCGGCTTTCCCCCGAAATCCAGAAATATCATAAATCTCAAGAAGTCATCACAAGTGCATATGTCAATGCTAATGAATGTATATGGTATCAATAACCAAGTTGCAATGTATGATTAATAACTAGGCATGAACAATGGAATAACAGTATGCATGAAGTGACAAGTAATAACTACAATGTCTAAACTGGCCTATAACCCAGGTACACTAATATCGTATCAACTACTAACTAACAAGCTAAGCCAAGCAATAGTATTTTCTAAGTGTACGTGACATGGCAATTACCGATGAAGATGTGTGTGAGCCGGCAAGTAAGTGTATGTAGTACATACGCATCATCGGTAATGGTGCTGGTGTCCTAACAGCATGATATCAATAATGGAGTATGCAGCAATATAAGTATGTGGGGCAGAGCGAACAGCAATAATGTGCGGAAGCAGAATACTAGACACAACGATAACTAATCAGTATTAAACTAATATAAGTCCTACAAATGGTGCCTTTTGAAATAACACGAATCATGGGGTTTTGAAAATAGGGGCTACGGTGATTTTATGAAAAGATACGTCTTTTGAAATATCCGTAGGATCCCTTGGGCTGTCTTTAAAAATGCCCACGATTCGTTAGTTTTTGAAATAGGTAAGAAGTCTAATCTAATCTAACAACTACACTAAACTATACGGCTGAACTAACAAGCTGAACTACAGGTAAGGAAACCGCCTATCATCTGAGTCGATACATATACATACCTGTATATGTATAGTCGGTGATCCCGCCTCAATAATATCATATCCGATACCATATCTAAAATCAGGCATCCCAAGTCAAGAGTGCGGATCAATCATCAATATAGCTCGTACGTAAATCCGTCGTACGGCATCCCAAATCTGGGTACGGGTCAATATCACATTCATCATACTATTCACCTGGTATCCTCTTTATCAAATATTATGACCGGGGTACTGATCTACGTATAGTACCATACTGATACCGCCTACGTATGCATGGACGTGTGTGAAACACTACGTCAAGGACCCGCTACAACGTCATGTCGTATCGAAGATACGAACCCTGCTATATCACCGATCTCACGGCCTCAAATCGAATCTCATCGACTCAGCTCAATCCCAAGTATCATCCTCAATCCGTATGTGAACACATAGTCCCATACCCATGTGAACACATAACTATAAAGAATCCCATGAGCACATATCAATAGGAATGTATGCAAGTATGTATGTGTGTATGTGTAGTGCAACACTGCCCTAGGGTTCGTAACACTAAGGTAATCCAACACACCAATATCCATCCTATGCAACGTTATTAATCCCAAATAACATATAATAAATGTTGGTGTGTATACGCATCCGTATACACCACCACGGACTGCGGGGGTGCTATACGCCATCCACCCGACTTCTCCCCGTAGATATAAATCTACTCACCTGGTCCTCGCTCGCCGGTGCCGATGTCGCCAGGCGCTTGCTTGTCGTCCCGAAGTTCGCATGGGGTTCCTACATATCATAACGCACCGTATCGCATTAAAACTAAATTCGAAATCGAAACGGCATACTAAAATCAAATCGGCACGCGTATCACGCATAGATCCAAACCTATCGCCTACGCATGCAAGAATAGTCAAACCAACCCCCGATGTCGATGTACAAACGTCAACCATCGAGAAAACCCAAACACACCAATCGTGATTTCAAAACTCACTAATTATATAAGAAATAGGGTTTAGTTCATCAAAACCATAAAATTAAACAATTCGTTTTATTTTCCAAAAACCTAGTTAGCACAAATTCCCATTTCGGTTCAAAACTTGATGTTTTACCCAAACTAAATATTTTGACGATTCTAATGGCCAAAATGCTCACTTAATATCATAATTAGGTCATACAAATCACCTCCATATTTTTAATCTCACGAATTAGCATTAACTCAAAATTCAAGTTTGCAACAAATATCGATTTTAACACTTTTCAAGGTAAAATTCACAATTTATCAATTAAGCATGGTTTTGCATGATCAAAGTCGCTAAACAACAAATTAAAATGCTAATAAAGTCATCAAAACCTTAATTACATTTTAAATCTCAATTTTATATGTATTTCACTAAAACCTAGTTTGCAAATTACATAATTAATACAAATTTAAATTTAACAAAAATATAAACTACCAACTAGATTAGTTTTACCATAATAACAACATGTTAAACTACACAATTTTCACATGATCAATTATAAGAACCCCAACTTAAATTCACAACCCTAATCTAGAATTTCTTAATCATACAATTGTTGGAGATAGTGCCCTCATAGTCAATTATTGGATCGCAGGTACGTGATTGCAATGATTGCGGAGGACCTATCCCGGTAGGACAGTCTTACTCGAAATGATAGTATGCTATCTGGTTTGCCTTTATCAGTCATGTACATGTTCAGGTGACTGATTGCATGTTACACTTTGATAGAGCCCTTAGGATCTTGCTTTACTACCAACTGTATGATGGCGATCATATACGTGAGAGTTGGGTAGTTTATATGCATATCCTTAATTATGGTCCCTAGTCGTGGGAGTTTCGAGACAGGGCATCGATACTCCGGAGTAGACTAGTGTATACAGTCGAGACCCCGACGAGGGGCGGTGGCCGGTCTCACAAGCCACTGGTGTCAGTTGGATCACCTAAGATGTATACAGGTGCTCATTGGGTTATGAGTACACCGGACAGGACTCGCCGGGAATCTGCTAGTTAGTACTATACCTATCGTCAGATAGCAGTTCCATGGTGACATGTGTACAGGTTAGTTCATCGACCTGAGGTCGTCATTTGTCTCGTGTGAGTTCCCACTGTGCTTTGATTTCTACCCTACCACGGCTCAAAGGAGTCGTGCAAACAGGTAGCTTTTGGGTACAGTCCTGAGCCATATGGAGGCACGTGAGCGGATCGACAGGGGATTCGTCTCTCCCGGTATTGGGGGCGAGGTCGTGCTGTGTCTAGGAGAGCCATTACACAAAGTCCATGGCCATGGCAGGAGATTTACTGGTAGGTACTCCAGTAGTATCTCAGGGTGTTATTGGGCTACACTCCGACACGACTTATACTGCTATTGGGGGTCTGACGTTACTAGCCCCCTAGGCGGATATGCGATACTCATTGACGAACGGACCGGACTGTATATACATTGTCACTGTTAGGCTCAGTAGGGTTTCTGGATGAGTTCGCTCATCGGCCACCCTTGAGTTTGCTCATCAGCCTCCCTTGAGGTCAGTCCATGGGCAGCCGTTATGCATAGCTAGTGCCGCTGACGGTTTGTGGTTAAACCCACTGCCAGGGTACTGACGAGTCATTAGAGTCCCCCATAGACAGTTTCCCAAGTTCGGGCGAAACGTTGTAGAGGCCGTATGGTTTTATGGCAGGGTTCGGAAAATGCACATGCGTTTACGCACGTGTCAGTTTTCGGGCAGATGATACTGGTCGGCTTTGGTTTAAGCCGGATCCGAGTATTATATTGAGTAGGTATAATATCTTTGTCTCAGTTGCATTTGTATTCGGTCGTAATACAAATGCGGGTATATTTATACAGTTACGGGGTTATCCTGAAAGTCGTTTCACGATCACTTTTGGAAGTTGCCAGTTTCCAGTTTTCTATCAGCCGACTTTTAACATTCTGTTAAAGACGGATTTATCTTTTCTTGGATGAGGGTGAGTCATGCTTCTAGAAGGTTCTAGAAGGTTCTAGATTGGGTGAGGTGTCGTGTGACTCATGCTTTGATATCAACCATTTCTTGTTTTGCTTAAGATCTTTATGCTTGATTTTTCCATGTGTTCACACATGATATTTTCCTTATGGTTACCCCCCCTCTCCTACGGTCACCTCCCTCTTTGCTATAAGAGGCCGGCCCCCTCTCTCTCCTCACTCACTCTCTCACTTGAGTTTTTTCATATGGTTGTAAAAAGATATGATAGTATTTGGGGTGCATGGAATTTTACAGTTCATTTCATTCCATCACCCGATTCCCTCGGCAACTTCATTAACCGTCCGTCCATAGCTTTGGACGGAACGAGACAAAGTCATCTACTCATTCTCTACATCAATCTTGATCGTCTCTTCTAGCAAACTTGACGACCGAGTTGCCTCGAGTCAGAGGCGGGAGCCCGTTTAAAGAATCAGTGATGTGGTGCCACCTGGACGAGGAGATCGGAGATCGACGAGATCGGAGCAGCCGCAACGGAGCGTGGGATGATGGTTAAAGAACGAAGGACTCGGATCGTTCGGTATAACCTTTCTACACTCTTTACAGTTTGTTAGTTTAGCAATAATGGCAGATCCGGGTTAAAGTATACGATAGGGCCAGTTAAAAAGTTTTTATTCCGCATTTGGCGTCTGTAGACGGCCGGGGCGCTAGCGTAGACTTACAGTGGTATCAGAGCCTCACCATTTTGCTATACTAACTTGTGCTAACGCGTTTAAAACATCGATCGAACCGGAAATCGAAAATTGCAAAATCCTAGCTCGACAGTTTCTGTTGATTTTAAATGGTCTCAAAAATTAATTCTACATGTCTTGAAAATCTGTGCAGGCTTTTCTAAGAACCACGTAGAAATTTGGGCACGTAATTCGATGATACAGCCGCGGAAACGCGGTCAAACCTATGGTTTGACCGCGCTTCCGCGGCCATACAGTGAGGTCGTGGTCCCAAAATTGTACAGTGGGTTCTCTGTTGGATTTTGTGGTTTTTGGTAAATATCGTTTTGGCCCAGATTTTGTTACTGTTCACCAGTAAGTTGTGGGGCCCACTTTTTGATATTTGGTCGATCGAAATTTAAACATGTTAGTTTACAGTGCTTACATTATATCTCCGACCGGGAATGTCATTTGATCGGTAAACCGCGTCCGACTGCTATAGTTCTTTTAGACGGGTTTGCGAACGTGACATTCGCGTTGATGTTCTGTGTTGTGCTGTGATGTTGCGGATTTGTCGTAGTGGATAGCAGTGTGCAATGGTAGTACAGTTTGAGTTTATTTGTACATTTGATATTGCGGGGCGAGCGTCCAACTTGTGGACTGCCGTCACTGCCTGTTGTATAATATTCTTTTGGGGCACGACCAGGTTGCGGTCGATGTACCTGTTGTACTATTTTTCATTACTGTACTAGGTTTTACCCCGCGACGGAGTGCACGGATAGACGGGTTCTGAGGGGCAACGGGTCCGCATCTCATGGCTTTGAGAGGCAGAGGGGTCCCACTCTAGAATTGGCAGACTATTCGCCGCGCTCGTAAGGGGTACAGGTTGACCCAAGGAGGGTTGCTCAATTTACCGGATTCCGTGAAGTGCCGGGTGTTCCATTCACTATGCTGTGGGGACTACCTCGCTTCAGGTTTTGGCGGGTAACTTGCCGCACCCGTAGGGGTCTAGGTTTCATTGCACAGGCTATCCACACGACAGGGGAACGTCGGGTTTCAGCAGCGGCTCTGTGAAACCCGGGGATCCCAGATTATCTGTATTGTTCTGTGATGCTTATTACTTTTCTGTAATGTTGCATATTATCACGCCTGGAGCGATTATGTATATTGGCTTATATACTATTAGATGTTGTATATGTTTTACACCCGTGCTAGTCCAGTCCCCGCTCTGTCGTTAGTTAAGTAACCTAACGGGTGATGACGGGACCCAGTGACGAATGCGGATGGCATATACGTACATTTTATTTTCGTTCTTTTCTGGTGTGATTGATTGATGGGACTGCGTTGATTCTGATCAATGCAAAAAGTTAAACAAACCTGTTTGATGTTGTTGGAACAAATTTAAAAAGTGTTATTGCAAAGACGTTTCCTTTTGTTTTGCATAGCAGTATTCAGTGGAATATCCTGCACCTCATTCGACGGGGCAAGGGCCGATATCCCTTCACCGGGACTGACCCCTTGGGCAGAAGTTTGCGTCAGGGTAATAACTTCACTATAGCCGATTACATGTTGCTTTGCATAGCGGTATTCAGTGGAATATCCTGCACCTCATTCCACGAGGAAAGAGCCGAGATCCCTTTACCGGGAGTGACCTCTTTAGCAAAAGGTTTTCGCCACTATATTTTAAAAAGCTATCAGGTTCCTTCAGCGATATCAAGTTCACTACGCTAAAGGTTTTTCGCCAAAAACCAGCCGTAGCCCTCCGTCACTTCTTTTGGGTATTCAGTAGTATTCAAGCTATGTATTTTGACCAACGCTAAGGCATAGTGTTTGGTAGCTGCTGGGTATTCAATTGTTGCATAGATAGATGAGTTAGTTTGGGACAGTCGTTCTGCCATTTTGGCCAACGTCAAGGGCATGTGCGGGTGGGTTCAAATTGACAAGATAGTGACGGGTAGAACTTGGCATGTGACTTATGACATTTTGACCAACGCCAAGGTTATAAGAGCATGGGGCAAAATTGATATAGGGAGTTTCTAAAGAAACTGAAACTTGCCAAGTATGCGCATACCTTCTGGAGTATGAGTAACGTGGATGCATTCCATCACGTTATCATGCGATGAGAGTTGGATCCCGATTCCCACTAATGAGTTGGTTTACTCTTCGGGTGATCCCGATTGATTCTTCTTTTAGGTTTGGAGGAGAATTTGACAGGACAGTGGGAGGTTTCCGGATTAGATAAATTGATGACCATTCTGATCTAGGTTAGAGTGCACGCAGAGTGTTTCTTTTCTCTCTCTCTTTTTGGCAGCGACCTTTGACCGACCCTAGACTATGACTCAGTGACCAGGTTGACCGAACCTTCTTAAAATACTGGCTTTTGGATTGTCTATGTTGCATAAGTCATTGCCACTCCTTCTTTTACCCTTTGAATTTCTCAGAACACCCGTATTAATACGGATATCCACTTCCATTGGATAGATCCATCGTATGGTTATATACGAACTCGAAGGGACTTCTTCGAGGATGGATCCAGGTTCAGGAGAAATAGAATTGGTTTATTCAGTTGTCTTTTATTATCACCTTCTCTCAGGTAGCGAGGGCTCCTTGGTTTAGGAGAGTACACCCATTACGCATATTGGATAGTCTTCTTCCAAACCATAGGCAGGTGCCGAAAGGTAGGGAATGAAGAAAACCAATTAGCCTAAGTAGGGTGTACATAAGGTAATATGTAAAGACAAAATAAAGGGATTAGAAAGAGGGCAAAGTAAATTGCGACTGATATCATTCACGACCAAAACCGCGTACTTCATCGCCACTCCTATTTCACTTCTAAAAGAATAAAGTATTATTCAGTTGTCTTTTATCATCACCTTCTCTCAAGATACGAGTACTCCTTGGTTTAGGAGGGTACACCTATTATGCTTACTGGATAGTCTTCTTCCAAACCATAGGCTGGTGCCGAACGGTAGGGAAGGAAGAAAACCATTTAACCTAACGATGGTGTACAGAAGGTAACGACTAAAGACAAATAAAGGGATTTCGAGAGATGGCAATAAAATATACGGTTGAAGTCATGAATTGGATTATGGAAGAGGCATTGCTATGAATACCAGGATACCCCTACGAAACATCTTCATGTTTCAGTGCATTGTTAAAGAAAAACTGTTTTCCCGATTAGACACTTACTCCAAGGGTATGTATTTACCAGGTTTCATTCTCATATCTGTATGGTTTTACAGATGATGAGTGAGAGTAAGATATTGGGAATTTGGTGATTATCCTCATTATATCGGAATTCGTTGTAATTGGTAATATTTGAGGAAATCGCCAGGGTACAGTTTTTCACCTACGACGCACAGGATTTGAGTTGTTCAAACTCAGTGGACTTATACAGAGTATTGTATGTTGTCCAGTGTCCATCAGGACAAAGGGGTAGGTCCTCGTACTATGTTCTGTTTACTTATAACTTCTCTAAGTATTTAGACAAGTGTTTCGTAGAAATACAAGGTCTAAGTTTTGAGAAGTTATGGGTATAAGAATAAAGTAGAGAACCAGGTATCACAAGTATCGGGATTCTTCAAAGAGATCGAAGATGTAGATTCTTGTGATTGGTATTCAGATGATAGTGATGGTTTTGAGAAACTTGTTTCTCTTTCGGGTTACTCATAATTGGATGGATTCCTAAGTTGAGTAATGCTGATTAACCTCTTTCCATTAAGTTGATATGCACTGAGACAGATGCATGATTAGAATATGGTTCCAATTAAATAAGTGCCAAAGTTTCTATATTGGATATAGAATGGATCGTACCTTAAAAGATATTAAGGTATGGGGAGTTGTCCAGCTTATGCTTAAAACGAGACTCTGGATAACTCAGGGCACGTTTCTGTAATGGCTGTTTTTGGGTTGACCCTGGTTATGACGAGGGTTGATATTCTACCATTTGAAAGATCAATAGTGATATTGTTCTTGACTCGCCACAGTTTTAGTAAAATGGATCTTTTTCAGAAAACAGTAGTGGGAGCATGGTAGAACTGGAAGTGATTCCAGAACCGCGAACGATTACGGAAAATTTAATAGGACCTATATATTCAATCAGGTTTGACATTCCAATAGCCACTCCGCAGATATGGTGGGTAACCTCAGACACCCGAGAGGTGCTTCGGTAGCCTCAAGGACGGTGAAAGGGAGGTTCTTATCTACCCAGACTTGACACTACTGTTGTTCCAGGTTATGAGACCCGGTAGGAGGGTTGTCGTATTCAGTGGGAGCATCGGAAGCATAGTGGGCAAGTAGCTTATGTCTATTTATAGACTAGAGCAGTTATAGCGGAGATAGATCATCTAATTTTGATGTGACAGTCATGGGTTTGACTTCAATCAGAATAGGGGATGGATCTGTTAAGAAGGTAGTAGGGTGTGATGTCATGATATCTGAATGACATACACAGAGTAGGAAGTAAAATTCCTATACTACGATTGGTTGTACTATGGTCGTCACACAGTTGTTTCTCCAGACAGGATATGGATATAATATTTGACATTCTGGTTTCTGGATCTATGGTTTTAGATCTAGATTTGGGTAGTTTCCCAATGTAGGTACTTTGACGGATATTCTAATGGTTTTTAGAATAGTTGACTCCTAGCATGGTGGAGTACCTGCAGGTGATGGAGTCACCCTCTCTAAAGGTGTCGTATAGACTAAAGGGGAGAGGGAAGTGCATGATTAGCAGATCACTTGCTTAGGCAATTGAGTCAATCATGAGATGTCAAGTACCACACCAGATGTTGTTTTTGCACTAGATGCAATGAGTTTGTATTAATCCAATCCTGGAGAAACATAAGGAAGCAGTTTTAGAACATAAGTACATGTTCTACGGATTTGATTTCGACAGCCTCTTTCGGGAGACGGTTATCGTTCCAGGCTTCAAAGGTGACATGGTTGACAGAGAGATTGTCAGAGTTATAGTTTTCCCTCTGACAAAGAGGGACAGTATTATGGACAGATAGTCCAAGAGGATACTGTGGGAAGCAAGGTGCCCGATACTGATTAGGTTCAGTGATCGATTCGGTCTAAGAAGTTTGGATATGGAGTTCATTTATGAACTAAGGTCCCATCAGATATCCAGACATATTCTAAGACAGGTATTACTCAATTCGGGAGATGGCTTTCTCCGCGAACTTGAGATTAAGAGAGATATAGAAAGATACTTCTAGGCGGATCCACTCACTGAGGCTATTTCTCGAACACAATAGTTTTACAAACGGGCTTTGTGAAACTGATTAGTAGAGGAGTTGGATGTTCGGTTTCACACGGGCTGTGAGTAGTCGACATCGCAATATTAGCCTTGAGTGCAAGTGGGAGATTGTTGGAGATAGTGCCCTCATAGTCAATTATTGGATCGCAGGTACGTGATTGCAATGATTGCGGAGGACCTATCCCGGTGGGACAGTCTTACTCGAAATGATAGTATGCTATCTGGTTTGCTTTTATCAGTCGTGTACATGTTCAGGTGACTGATTGCATGTTACACTTTGATAGAGCCCTTAGGATCTTGCTTTACTACCAACTGTATGATGGCGATCATATACGTGAGAGTTGGGTAGTTTATATGCATATCCTTAATTGTGGTCCCTAGTCGTGGGAGTTTCGAGACAGGGCATCGATACTCCGGAGTAGACTAGTGTATACAGTCGAGACCCCGACGAGGGGCGGTGGCCAGTCTCACAAGCTACTGGTGTCAGTTGGATCACCTAAGATGTATACAGGTGCTCATTGGGTTATGAGTACACCGGACAGGACTCGCCGGGAATCTGCTAGTTAGTACTATACCTATCGTCAGATAGCAGTTCCCTGGTGACATGTGTACAGGTTAGTTCATCGACCTGAGGTCGTCATTTGTCTCGTGTGAGTTCCCACTGTGCTTTGATTTCTACCCTACCACGGCTCAAAGGAGTCGTGCAAACAGGTAGCTTTTGGGTACAGTCCCGAGCCATATGGTGGCACGTGAGCGGATCGGCAGGGGATTCGTCTCTCCCGGTATTAGGGGCGAGGTCGTGCTGTGTCTAGGAGAGCCATTACACAAAGTCCATGGCCATGGCAGGAGATTTACTGGTAGGTACTCCAGTAGTATCTCAGGGTGTTATTGGGCTACACTCCGACACGACTTATACTGCTATTGGGGGTCTGACGTTACTAGCCCCCTAGGCGGATATGCGATACTCATTGACGAACGGACCGGACTGTATATACATTGTCACTGTTAGGCTCGGTAGGGTTTCTGGATGAGTTCGCTCATCGGCCACCCTTGAGTTTGCTCATCAGCCTCCCTTGAGGTCAGTCCATGGGCAGCCGTTATGCATAGCTAGTGCCGCTGACGGTTTGTGGTTAAACCCACTGCCAGGGTACTGACGAGTCATTAGAGTCCCCCACAGACAGTTTCCCAAGTTCTGGCGAAACGTTGTAGAGGCCGTATGGTTTTATGGCAGGGTTCGGAAAATGCACGTGCGTTTACGCACGTGTCAGTTTTCGGGCAGATGATACTGGTCGGCTTTGGTTTAAGCCGGATCCGAGTATTATATTGAGTAGGTATAATATCTTTGTCTCAGTTGTATTTGTATTCGGTCGTAATACAAATGCGGGTATATTTATACAGTTACGGGGTTATCCTGAAAGTCGTTTCAGGATCACTTTTGGAAGTTGCCAGTTTCCAGTTTTCTATCAGCCGTCTTTTAACATTCTGTTAAAGACGGATTTATCTTTTCTTGGATGAGGGTGAGTCATGCTTCTAGAAGGTTCTAGAAGGTTCTAGATTGGGTGAGGTGTCGTGTGACTCATGCTTTGATATCAACCATTTCTTTTTTTGCTTAAGATCTTTATGCTTGATTTTTCCATGTGTTCACACATGATATTTTCCTTATGGTTACCCCCCCTCTCTTACGGTCACCTCCCTCTTTGCTATAAGAGGCCGGCCCCCTCTCTCTCCTCACTCACTCTCTCACTTGAGTTTTTTCATATGGTTGTAAAAAGATATGATAGTATTTGGGGTGCATGGAATTTTACAGTTCATTTCATTCCATCACCCGATTCCCTCGGCAACTTCATTAACCGTCCGTCCATAGCTTTGGACGGAACGAGACAAAGTCATCTACTCATTCTCTACATCAATCTTGATCGTCTCTTCTAGCAAACTTGACGACCGAGTTGCCTCAAGTCAGAGGCGGGAGCCCGTTTAAAGAATCAGTGATGTGGTGCCACCTGGACGAGGAGATCGGAGATCGACGAGATCGAAGCAGCCGCAACGGAGCGTGGGATGATGGTTAAAGAACGAAGGACTCGGATATTTCGGTATAACCTTTCTACACTCTTTACAGTTTGTTAGTTTAGCAATAATGGCAGATCCGGGTTAAAGTATATGATAGCGCCAGTTAAAAAGTTTTTATTCCGCATTTGGCGTCTGTAGACGGCCGGGGCGCTAGCGTAGACTTACAACAATTGAACCCACATAAAACCAAATTAACACTTAATTACGCTAACTACAAGCAATTAACAACGATTTAAGCAAAAGGGTTAGAATTTACCCAAACAAATTGAAGATCCCACAAGCACACATAGCCTTCCAAAATGCTCCCTTGTCACCAAAATCCATGCTATAAGGGCTAAGCAAAAATGGGTAGGAGTCGGATTTGGGTTTTGGGATTTTTTTGATGGATTTTGGGGCAATTTTTGAAGAAGTTTTGAAGAGAAAAGAGAAGGGGAAAAGGGGGGGCTGTTGCTGCTGTAGGGGAGGGAGGGGTCGGCCTGAAATTGAGGGGGGAGGAGAGAGAGGGAGGTAGAGAAAGTGGGGGAAAGTCAAAGTCAAGGTATGGTCAAAAGTCCACCTAATTCACCCATTTTCTTTTCTTTTCTTTCATATCTTTTCCTTTGAAAATCAAGTGGGGAAAAATATGGTGGCTTCTGAATTCAAGCATGGGGAGGAGTAAGTGGGGGTGTGTGGGTGTGGGTACGGGTGTGGAGTGATGAAAAATGATAAATACAATACCCCAAGCATCCATTTACGCTAAAAAAAAGCCTTTTTTCTTCAATAATTTCTAAACCGTTTTGGCAAATGATTTCATTCCAAAAACCACATGATAAAATTTTATTTAATGTTTTATGATGCACAAAATTTGTTTCAACTCATTCCAATTTGTAATTTTCCCTAATTAAATGTATTAGTGACGGCTTAAATAATAATAAAATAATATTTTTTTCAGAAAATTTGAAATTTCACCAGCGGCTCAATAAACACCAAATAATAGCAATTACATAGCTAGAATATGTATATTTAATTTTTATAATAAGATATTTGCATTTTGACTTTTTACAGAAAGCCTTCTTATTTTACCGATTTTTCGAAATTTCACTGAAACGATTTTCAAAGCGTTACACTGCACCCAACTATTACCTGTTTGCACGACTCCTTTGAGCCGTGATAGGGTAGTAATCTAAGTACAGTGGGAACACACTCGAGGCGAAGTGATAGTGTCAAGTCAGCGGACTAAGCTGTACTCATGCCACCTGGGAACTGATAACTGACGATAGGTATAGTGCCAAACAACAGTTCCCGATGAGTCCTGTCCAGTGTACTCGTAACCTAACGAGCACCCGCATACTATCTCCAGTACGACGTACTGATGGCTATGGGACAGACCATCTCCCCTGCTGGGATGAGAAGCGCATACGCTAGTCTACTCCGGAGTATCGATGCCCTGTCTCGATAGTCCTACGACTAGGGACCTGTATAAGGATGTGCTTATAGATTACCCAGCCCCCACAAGTGTGACTGCCATCACAACGCTGGTAATCAAGCAAAGATCCTAAGGGCTCTACAAATATGTATAAGCGATATGCTAAAAGAAACACATGCACATATTGAAGTAGAGACAAACCAAGTAGCATACTACCATTTTGAGCAAGATTGTCTATACAACTGTGAATATCCCAAGCTTCCATCAAGTAATATACAAACTAGTATGATACAGTAATGGCCTCTACGGCATATACACTAAAATGATCATATACGTGCAGTCGTGAACGGATCATGATCGGACGGATCATACTAGTGGGCTTTGGTTTAAGCCGGATCCTGGTATTAGATTATTTGGATTACTTTAGTCTCATCGCATTCGCATTCAGTCGGAATGCGGATGCAGGTATGTATATACAGGTAAGGGGTATCCTTGTGATCCGTCATGAGTTTACTTTAAATGTTGCCGTAACTTTTTGTTGGACTAAGCATTTGGATTAATGTTTATTTTGGTGGAAATTATGAGCTTAGTTTATGATGAGGTGCATTTAATGTGACATGGACATGTTTAGTGACTCATGGTCTCTTTATTTGTGCTAATGTAACATTAGGATTTGTTTATTGTGTTGAATTGATGGATGGAGAGAGAGAGGGCAGCCATAGGCTTAGGGTTTGCTCTTGTATTATTATGCTTGCTCTCATTTTATCAACACAACACAATAACAAAAGAAAACCTTTTCTTCTTCTTCTTCCTCTAGCTCACCATTTCCACCAATGGCATCATCTTCAACCTCCATCCATACACTCTCATGTGTTGAGAATCAATGGATGCTTGAGACAAAGTGATCACACACATTCTCTAGTTCACCTTGGACACGTCGGCTAGCAAACTTCGTGTCCGAGTTGCTTCGGATGAAGTGAGAGCCCGTAAAAAGACTCATTGATGTGGTGCCCTTCCGACGAGGAGACCGGAGATCGGAGATGCCGCGAGGAGTTTGGGATGGTGGCCAAAGACTGAAGGACACAGATCGATGGTATATCCACTCTCACTTCTTAGTAGTTAGATAGTTTAGCGTTAATGGTTCGATCAGGGTGAAAGACTACGATAGCGCCGGTTTCAAGTTTATGAAAAGTTTTGTTTCCGCATTTTTGGCCTCGGATCGACAGCCGGGGCGCTAACGTAGGCTTACATAAACAACTGTCCTCATCCCAAGCCTCTGCTACTCTCGCGAACCGAACAAAATATGTCGCGGCGTTTAAGCATCTATCTCTGGGCTGATACACCTGTAAGAGTCCTCCTCGGTGCTAAAACTTCCAAAGTCTTGGGAAGACGTGCCTCATCTAGTAAGGCTGCGTCTATTGCTGCTGTATACGTAACACAATACTGTGTGCTGATAGCAAGGAATAACTGGGTAACAGGGGTGGCAACCTCCTGTCGCTGTGCTCGACTGGCCTCAACTAACGATCTCATCATCTGGTGCAAATCCTGCATATCTGCCTCAAACCTAGCGATACGATCTATCGAAGGCGGATCAAACTGCTCCAGTACAGTGAGTGTACCGTCCTGGTCAGTCCTTGTCTCAAACGAGTCAACTCTGACATCGGCTCTCGCTGTTTCTATCTGAGCCCTAATAGTCATCGGCGACATAAAGGCTAGAAATGGAAATAGGATTCGATATGAACACGGAAATCGAATCACAAGGATATGTATCATCATGAAAGGAATTTCAAGCAATAAGTAGTTAGGTCACTTTAGGCAGAGTACCGTGTCGTAAGTATGCCATGGGCATACACACGCTACATAACTCTGCTTAAGCTACCTACTCCATCATACCAAAGTCATTCTACACTCTGAAAGGTAAAACCTAGCGCTTTGATACCAACTTTGTCATGACCCAAAATTTGGCACGTGACGGCCCTTAAACCACGTAACGTCTACATGTGTAACGCAATCTAAGTAAGCGCAAAACCCAGCAATCTAAACCATCAAAAGTAGTAAGTGATAAAGACATTATTAAAACTTTTGGAAATCTCAAGTAAAAATTCTTTAAAGTCCAAATTACTTCCTTTAAAAATTTGGCAGCACCTCCCTTATAAAAACCAGCCCCAAAAAGGTTCAACATAAATATATAAGTAAAGCATTCCCAAACGGGAGCAAATCCATACCCAAAGGCAGAAATAACCACCACCACAACAGATATACGACGCCGTAGCGAAGAAATGGACGATAAAAGCGACAACAACATTAAAGACATCCAGAGTCACAAAATAATACAACATCGATCCTCACAACTTGTCTCTAAGTCAAATACATGAAGGTTGTAGATAGAGAGTACTAGATACAACGAATATACAATGAGGATCATCGGATAACCGCAAAACCCACCTATTGCAAAACTGCACACTGGACGAGTACAGTTCACTGATTTGAATCACTTAAACTAAAGCTCTGATATCCGGGTCAGCCGTAGCGGTGTCCGCTGCAAAAGATGATACGAAAGATGAAAGCCCTGTGATTGTTATAGAATGAAATTCTCGATGTGTAGTAAAAGCAAGTATCGAATCAAATGTTTCCCGATAACGGTTTCATTTGATCGATAACAGTATCTTGTATCGGTATTTAGAAAATTGTATAAAGAAATCACAACCAAAGAATTATATTTGGCCGCAATCAATTACGGTGTCAGTTGTAGATCGTAAGCGAGTGCAGATCGTCCACAGGGATTATGCCATTCATTTCAATGTTTGATTTGTATGAATTGAAAAGTTAATGGAAAAGAAAAGAAAGCATGATTCAAGATTTATCAATTGTTTCAAGTGTCACTATTCTATTCAAGAATCAAGAAAATGATAAACAATCGAGAATCAGGGTTTCGATGATATTTCCAACCAAATGTCAAGAATCTAAATGAGGCTCGTAGGAATCGATCGGATCTATAGACGTGATGTAATCTCAAGATATCGTGTTCTTGTCCTTCGAAGAATTGATACTAGATCGATGATGATCGACAAGAGTTAGGGCTTTCTCGTGAAACTAAGGTTTCAGCATTTAACCCTTGTTCTTTTGTCGATATCATTCACATTCTAACCTCTAGCAATTTCAAGAAACGATCGTAACTCCCCAATTTCGAGCGATATCAATCAAGAAAGTATCGCAACAAAATTGGGTCGTCGATTCTTGAACTTGCTAGGGTTTACAAAACTCGTAGGAATCAAGAATCGTTTTCAGATATATTACATCATCATTCTATTGATCGTCTCGACTCCTCGACGAGCGGAGTTTATTCACACATCATCACACAGAAAGCATTCAAGAATTGAAAAGATATCATGATGCAAGAATTTAAAGAAAATAAGATAAAAGAATATCACATTTTATTTATATCAACAATTTGATTACAGTCGCTCAAGAACTACAAGAGGAAGAACTAAATTGTCGATCTGGCGTTGCTTTTCTCCGTGAGTCGTGGATCGGCTTGGACCACTTGCTCTGTTGAAGATCGGTTCCGCTCATAAAAGGTTGAAGGGATTCTTGCTTGATTTGGTACTCGGGATCTTGGCTTTTGATTGGAATTAGGGTTAGGGTTTCACACAAGCCTTCTCACTAGACTTGTGGAAGAAGATGAAGAATGAGGTAGAATGGCTCTAAATTGGCTACTAAAATGAACTAATAGAGGGATCCATTTACAAGTAAGCCTAGGGTCTTATTTATAGATCTCCCAAACCCTAGGTCTAGGTTTGAAATTACAATTCCCTCCAAAAGTTTGTTGAGGCTTCTAGAAGATAGTTTGCTAGGAGTTAGCTTAGGCTTTAAGCTAGGATTAATTAAGCATTAGAAACCCTAGTTTGCTGATCTGGCAGAAGCCTCTGGAGTCTTCTGGAAGTTGACATGTCTTTCTGAGGTCTGGACCCTGAGATAAGCATTTTGGTGCAAAGATGAAGTGGAGATGTGACATGTTGACCGCGGAACCGTGGCACAAGGAGGCTTAGGCCGCGGTTCTGCGGCCAAGTTGACTCTTTGAGTCCTCAAATTTGCAGTGTGGTCTTCTGCTCTATTTTGATGTATTTTTTGATATGTTAAATCTCTGAATTCTTCTTAGAACAAATACCAGATTCCAAATCCTTGAGTTGGCGTATCTTTTAGCGGTGTAAGTTTGAGCAAGCTTCTGATTTTCCTGCACAGACTTCGAAACACGGGTTGCGATATATAGAAATGATGTCATGCTATGAAATGCAGTCAATTTCCCTAGAAATGCCGGTTTTAAGGTCTAACACATGTAATCTGATATTTTCCGACAGTTTTGCTAATATGTGCTATATGAATGCCGAACACTTCTATATGAATGCAGATGATGAGGAAATTGCCGGTTAGAAGATGCAATATTTTCGACTAATCAAATTCCCCCAAACTTAATTTCGATCGTCTCGAGTGAACTTTTTATTAAAAAGAGAAGGAGAAAATAGAGAAAAACTAACTAGCACACTTTCGTAGGCAACACGATTGCACCGAGCACGTGCAACAAGCCTTTAAACCTCTAGGTGTCCCTAGTAGGAGGAGTGTTGTCTCCTGAGGGTTTTCAGCGGATTGCACCCACAAAATCCAATAATAAAAGGAAGATCATGAATATTACATTTAAAGAAAAGAATTGTAAAAGAAAAGCCTTGAAAATTAGGGTTTCCAACTAAGCTAGCTTTTCGGTTGTCATGAGCCCTATCTTAATGGTCATGAAAAGATGTCAGAAATCACGTCCTCCCTCAATAAAACATCGTCTTATTCTTCATTCCTATCTTTCTTCCAAACATCGATCATATCACCCTGCGTGTGTGTAAAGGACATCCCTACATCCGGAGAATTCAATTCAAGCTATCATACTCTTGCCCATCAGCCTCAGTACTTTTTAATTAATGAATATTTAGATGAGATTGCTCACACACTTTCATGCGACCGTTAATACTTCTTGAGGTACTAACTGACCGATTACTCCTGTGCTTGCTTACTTGGTGTATTTTCCTCGTCTTGCACCACCTTAGGCATAGCAGTGACTCCCAGACCAGTTGGCCTTAGGGCACAAGGTGAAGAGGCACCCTCGCTATACATTTTTATTGCCCTCGGTGATAACAAAACCAGTGTTCATTTTTCTCACCACTTTATATTTTCTTCATTTTTTTTATTTTTTTATTTCCTTCATACTTTTGGCTTTAAGACAAGAGCATTTCAAGGTATCCTCTACTATCCCAGGCTTTAAGACGTGTGTAAGTGCGAATAGCAGGGTATCAACGTTCAAAATGTTTGGCTTCTAGAATAGAAACTATTTTTCAGACTTATTTTTATCCTCAGATTAGTGACGTCCTTCATCTTACTAACCCTTGGGACAACGGCTCATAACTACTTATTACTAGTTCGTATAAGAAAACTTCTAATTTTCTTAGTTTTCTTAAATTTTTCTAATCTCATGGATGTAATTGTTCACTATCTAAACTTTTATTATCTTATTTATGTACAAAAATATGTTTTTATCTTTTTGAAAATTTTTAAATTTTTATAGTTTTTCAAAAATGTTTTGTGCTTATGCAAAGTGATATGCAAATGATGCGAAAATAAGCACAAACCTCCCCCAAACTTGTTTTCAACAGTGTCCTCACTGTTGCCATCCGCTAAATCTCGAAAAACCTGTAAGCTTGGGAGGAATTTATTAGTGGGGGCAAAATATTTAAGTGAAGAACCTCCCCCAAACTTATTTTTGGCTCATCATTTTGTAAAAAATTTCTTTTTAAGAGCCAGAAAAATATACCCCCCCAAACTTGAGTTATGCAATGTTAATCTTTGAAAATCATATGAGGAGGTCAAAAATCAGTGGTCGATGCCAAGCTTTGCAAAGACCAAATATCAACACCAACCATTCGAAAATTTTATCAATACAGTGCTCTGGTTGGTGGAAGAAGAAGTGTGGAAAGGGAAAGGGGTGGAAAAGAATGTGTGTGCGTCTCATTTTGGAGAGACGATGCAGTGAGTATGATGGATTACTCGCATTCTTCTTACAGTTCGGAAGAAGGGGTGGAGGTTCAATTTCAGTGAGTGGAACCTGATTCATCTCAACACCCGTGTTATTCAGAAATGCGAGTTCATCAGCGAAGATCTCCTCAAAAGTTTCATCAATAACCCGAAGAATAATGTCATCACAAAGTGCGGGTTGATCTTCAGACTCTAAAAACAGTTCATAATCAGTGTTGGTTGTTGACCCGGACATTTCGGTGGAAGAGTCCGTATGTGTAAGATACATAGTTGGGTCAAACAACAACATATGAAAAGAGTCTAGATCAGTATCATGAGGATCATCAAATTCGCTGCTGTCGACATCCATTAAGTCGACAGAACAGACCTGAGCAGTAGGTTCGGAGGGTACACTTCCCAATTTGTAAATGTTCATCTCAATTGTCCTCTTCACAAAGGATAAGGTCATAGAACCATTACGACAATTGATGATAGAGTTGGAAGTGACCAAAAAAGGGCGACCTAAAATCACCGGAATTTGATTCCGTGAGTTCGCTACAGGCTGTGTATCAATTACAATAAAGTCCACAGGGAATATAAATTCCCCGATTTTTATTAACACATCCTCTAGTTCACCTCTAGGTTTGGTGATTGATCGGTCAGCGATCTGGAGAGTGCAAGGAGATGGATTCAACTCTCCGATCCCTAACTGCTCATAGACTGAGAAAGGAAGCAGGTTAACACTTGTCCCAAGGTCTAGTAGAGCACGGTTGATGTGTTTCTCCCCAATAGAGATGGAAATCGTAGGATAGCCAGGATCCTTACGTTTCCTCGGTAATTGCTGGGGGAAAGCCGTGTCTACAGTCTTTGCCATGAATATCTTCTTGGGCATTTGTTTCTTCCTCTTTCTAGTGCACAAGTCTTTAAGAACTTTCGCATATGCGGGGACTTATTGGATAGCATCTAGAAGAGGGATGTTTATGTTAACCTGTTTAAACATCTCAGTGATCTTCTCCATATGTGGACTTGGTGTGTTAGCCCTTAACCGATTAGGATAAGGTGCTTTAGCAATAAGCGCTGGGTCCATCATAGGAGAAGGAAGAGGGGGTAGACGTGATCCCAAAAGAGGAGTGGGGATCGTCTGTGGAGAACTAGAAGGGCTATACTGAGGTGTCGAGCCTAGTGGGAAATGGAGAATAGACTCGCGAGAAGGTGGTAGGGTAGAAGAACTGGGGTCAGAATTAGAAGTAGAAGTGGAAGGAAAGGTCTCAGCCGGGGTGTTGATAGGATCATCAATCTCTTCCCCAACGTGATTGTCAAGCACTCTTCCAGATCTCAACGTGGTGATTGCATTCACATGATGTGAATAGCCAGGATTGGGTAAGGGTTGAGCTGGAAGTTTCCCTTTCTCTCTTGCACTCATTTCGGCTTTTAATCGTGCAATTTCTTCTTCCATCGATTTAATACTCTCATTTTGGGACGCAGAGTTTTTCTCAATTTTATCGACAGAAGACTTCATTTCAGCTGAAACTTGCATGATATTTATTAAGACCAAATTCATGTATTGTGCAAAAGAAGAGGATTCATCAGTTCCGGTCAACTGTAAAGGACTAGACAGTGCAGGGGTGTTGACCGGATTTTGAAAGTTATGTGCTTGAAAGGGGTGCTGACTCAATTGAAGTTGTGGTTGCTGTTGTGGTGGAGGGACCCTTTGGAAATTGTTTTGGTTTGGAACCGTGTTTTGAGATTGTGATTGGTTCCAAGCAAAATTAGGGTGATTCCTCCAACCCTGATTATATGTGGAAGAAAATGGATCGTTTCTAGGTCTTTGAAATGCGGCATTGGTATGCTCATGACCTTGAAACGGAGAATTTCGTGGACATTCTTCCGTCAAATGAGAAGGATCAGAACAGTATCCACATACAGTTTTGGAAAGTGACATTTGATTAAGGGAGGCAGCTAAAAATTTGTTTTCCATAGTCTCGAGTTTCTTGTGTATAGCTGAAATGTCAGCTCTAACTCCTATGGAAACATCCAATTGGTTATTGCCACTCCTAAATGATGGACTTTCCCACTGTAAAGATTTTTCAGCGAAATCTTCTAAGTATTTCCAAGCTTCCCCATCGTCTTTGTTCATAAAATTTCCTTGACACATGTTTTCAAGACTCTGTTTAGTGTTAGGTTTACTGCCCTCATATATGATTCGGCACAGTTCCCATCTCGGGATTCCGTGATGTGGGCATTGAACCAACAGATCCTTGAATCGGTCAAGATATTTTGAAAATGGTTCATTTGGAAGCTTATTGAATTGATTTATTTCGCTGCGGACTCGAGCTGTCTTGTGATTATGGTAGAATTTCTTAAGGAATGCCGCTACGAATTCTTCCCAATTTGTGATTGAGTGTGCGGTGGTGTTATATAGCCACTTCTCGGCTATATCGCACAAAGTAAATGGAAGAAGTCGTAGACGCATAGCATCCACTGAAAGTTGTGACGTACCCATCATTGCGCGTACGTTTTCAAATTTGGTAATGAAAACGTAAGCGTCCTCAGTCTCGAGACCGTGATATTTGGGTAGAAGGTTGATGTATTGGGGTTTAATTTCAAAATTTTCCCCGTTGGCTGGTGGAATGGAAAGACAGGTGGAAAGAGGACCTCGTGTAGGATAGCACCTCTCTTAGAGAGAGATGCGGGGTGGATTCTACGCACCAACGGATGGCGGCAGATTAGGGTTAAAGAAATTTGATGGAGTAGGATCCATCGGTGTGGGTGTGGTAGTGGGTAAAGAAAAGGTAAATGGAGAAATACCGACTTCGGAGTCAATAAAGGATACGCGGACTAAACGGGCACTAGAATCCCGTGTCCAGCCTATCTTGTACTAAAAAGGGTTAGTACAAGTGGCAGCGTTGACTTATAATTAGGGGTATGAATGAATGCGGTGTTTGCTTTGAAAAAGGGACGGATATTTTTAAAAAAATGATGCGACACAACAAATGCAGCAACAAAAACCCTAGAATCTAGTGGTCACCTAGGTCCGGCTCTAGACCGCTCCTAACTGCCAAAAGACAAGTCGCAGGATAGAATCCTCCACTGCCTCCTTGTCCCCTGTGGCCAGGTAAGTGCCAGGTAAGTGGGAAGGTACTCCACTATGTAAGTAGTGGGCCTAATTAATAACCACTAGCCTTTGACACACTTGCCTAGGCACCACAAGAAAACGCGGATAAGCAATGAATTACCCACGGCCTTCTTCTGTCCTAAGTGAGCGCGACGGTCCTTAGAGTCATCTCTAGATATTTTTTAATTAATGAGGGTCAATGCGGATGCAAGTTTGGCGATTTTCGGGGCCTAGGAAGGATAATGAAATCCCTACCTAATTTGGATTTGGCCGCGGCAACCTTGAGGGATCTCTGTAAAAATTTTACTTCAGGTGACTTCTTATCTTCTCCTCTCTCCTCTTTTTAGCTCCAACTAATAATTTTCTGCAGGCTTCTTTGCAAATAATCGCAGCTCGTAAATTGCAAAAATAAATTTGTGCGTGGTTTTGTTTCTTGGTTGTAAATATAAATAAAACATCTCAGACGGGAGCAAATCATGCCCAACGGCAGAAACAACTACCACAAGAATATATACGACGTCGTAGCGAAGAAATATAATGAAAACATCATAAGGAGGTAAAACTTTATAATAAGGCCGGCTCCCACGAACACGGCACACAGAGTCACAAAAATAATACAACACCGATCCTCACAACTCGTCTCTAAGTCAAATACATGAAGTGGTAGATGGAGAGTACTAGATATAAAAGAAACATAATGAACATCATCGGATAACCGCAAACCCACCTATAGCAAAAGGCCTCACAGCCAACCATAGCGGTATCCGCAAAAGTAGAGATAATAAGAAGCCCTGCCGCGACTACTCTAAAGGTAAGTCCTGCAAAACACTGTGGCACAAAGGGGGTGAGTTGCCAACTCGTGAATAGTAAATAACATCATACTGTTATCGCAAGTATGCACGAACAGCGAAAATCTATCACATGTAATCTGATAGCATAAGTATGGCAATATAGATATGCAACAATCATGATCAAGGTACACCATCAGGGTACTACATCTACATGAATAAAAATGCATATCAAATAAATGCTGGTATGGGATACAACGTAACATCATCAATGAATCATCATCGTGGAAAATACTGGTGTCTATCAACGACACCCCAAATCCCAATACCCCAGGCACCGCATCCTCAGATCGGCCCTCATATCCTGTAAGTCTCATGGAACCTGAGTGTCCAACACCGACACTCAAAACCTCATGAAAACATATGCCTGTGTGTGTGTATATATATATAAGGATATCTATCTCGTGTGTCCATCAACGACACATAAAAATCATGGAACCTTAGTGTCCAACACCGACACTCGAAACATCATGAAATACTCGTGTCCAGCATCGACACGTAAATCCTCATATCTCAGGCACCATCACCACGAATGGCCCTGATGTCATGTCTATACTGTTAGAGATAGTGCCCTCAGAGTCAATTATTGGATCACAGGCACGTGATTGCAATGATTGAAAAAGGACCTATGCCGGTAGGACAGTCTTGCTCAAGATGATAGTATGCTATCTGGTTTATCTTTATCATCGTGTACTGCTTTAGGTGACCTTACAAGTCAGTATTGCACGTTGATAGAGGCCCTAGGATTCTTGCTTGACTGCCAGCAGTATGAGGGCGATCATATACGTGGGAGCTGGGGTCTATAAGCACATCCTTAAAAGGTCCCTAGTCGTGGGAGTTTTGAGACAGGGCATCGATACTCCAGAGTAGACTAGTGTATACAGTCGAGACCCCGACGAGGGGCGGTGGCCAGTCTCACAAGCCACTGGTGTCAGTTGGTTCACCTAAGATGTATACAGGTGCTCATTGGGTTATGAGTTCACCGGACAGGACTCACCGGGAACATGCTAGTTGGTCTTATACCAGACGTCAGATAGCAGTTCCCTAGTGACATGTGTACATGTTAGTTCATCGACCTGAGATCGTCATTTGTCTCGTGTGAGTTCCCACTGTACTTTGATTACTACCCTACCACGCTCAAAGGAGTCGTGCAAATAGGTTTTAGTTGGGTACAGTCCCAAGCCACATGGAGCTAGTGAGCGGATCTTCAGGGGTTCGTCTCTCCCGGTATTGGGGGTGAGGTCGCGCTGTGTCTAGGAGAGACATTACACGAAGTCCTTGGCCAAGGCAGGAGATATACTGGTAGGTATTCCAGTAATATCTCAGGGTGTTCTGGGCTACACTCCGACATGACTTGTACCGCTTTTGGGGGTCTGACTTTTACCAACCCCCTAGGCCCGCCATGCGATGCTCATAGACAAACGGACCGGACTGTACGGATATTGTCACTGACAGACTCAGTAGGGTGTCAGGATGAGTTCGCTCATCGACGTCCCTTTTGATCGATACCTGGTAGCCCGTTACGTATGGCTAATACCTTTGACGTGCTAGTGGTTAAATCCATAGCCAAGATATTGACAAGTCTTTAGAGTCCCCCACAGACCGTTGCTTAAGTTTCGGACGAAACGCTGTAAAGGCCGTATGGAGATATGGCAGGGTTCGATCAGATACGTGCGGTATTGCACGGATCGTGATTGGACAGATAATACTAGCGGGCTTTGGTTTAAGCCGGATCCTAGTATTGTACGGTGTAGATTTTGTCTCATTGCATTTGTATTCGGTCGGAATACAAATGCGGGTATGTATATACAGTCGCGGGGTTTTCCTGCAATTTATTACGGGATCAGTTTTTTGAAGTTGCCAGTTTACATTCCGTTTCAGCCAGTTTTTCTTTCTTCCATACTTGGCTGAATTTTCCTTGGAGGGGCTAATTTGCAAATGTGCAAATTAGTAATGTGGAGGGGGTCATTTGTGAAATGGAGGCATCATGATGGTTATAGCATCATTAAATTCTTTTTGCATCACTTGCTTTTGCATTAAATGTGAAAGGATTTGGATAGGATTTGTGGTGTGACATTTTCTTCTCCTTATCATTAAACCTTTTCCTTGTGCTCACCCCCTCTTGATATGCTCACCTCCCTCCTCCCATTTTAGAGGCCGGCCACACACAGAGAAGGAGAGAGAGGATTCATTTTTGTGAGTGGGAGAAATTTTTTATCTCATTTTTCCATTTATGCAAAAAAAAGACTAACTCCATTTCATTACTCATTTCATCTTCTCAATCAAAATGGCAACTTCATACCCCAATGAGACATAGGTTTCTACACTTCATCTACAGCATTTCTTGGACACGTCGACTCACTAACTTCGTGCCCGAGTTGCCTCGGTCCAGAGTTGGGAGCCCGTAAAAGAGCCCGGCGATATGGTGCCCTTCCGACGAGGAGATGAAGACCGGAGATTCCGCGAGAAGATCGGAGTGGAGGCCGAAGACCGAAGGCGCTCGGTATAGCTTTCTTCCCTTTCTCGTATTTTCTAGCATTAGGTTAATGGCCCGATCCAGGTTTTATAGTGCGCGGTAGTGCCGGTTTACAAGTTTTGTAAAAATTCCATTTCCACATTCCGGTGTCGGATTGACGGCCGGGGCGCTGCCGTGCACTTACATGTACATCACTACGGTCGGTATCCCTACGATAACCGTCGAGTCCAAATACTATCACCGGTAGGTACTAGCCCACCAGCCAGGCTCATCGTCTATACCATGAAAATCATCTCTTGACCCGGGGAACTATACCAGGTCCACCATGTACCCGCAGACGGTGCCTACCGCTTCTTGAATCGGGTATCTAACACAAGTCTCAGAACCGAGAAAACTCATGGTGGACGCACTGAAATATCATATCACGAGAAATCGGGTTTTCAAACAATACATTAAATTTCTTGAAATACCCCCACGGTTCTCAAATCCATAAATCACATGAAATCCATATCTCAATGCGTAAATCCAGGAAAACTAATATATGCAACATAAAACAGCAACATGAGCATATTAAGGGAAAATCGCTCTTTTAAATGAATTCAGTTTTAAAATATATCACGCGGTTCCCATTTCCTCCGAAATCAAGTGCAGCATCATATGAGGTGTACATGTAACTATAGCAAGATATGTGTATCTGCTTGTAAGCAGGTATGTATGATGCATTTCATAAGCGCAATAGCATAATAATCAACATCTCAATGTCAAATGATAATTCGATACCACTTAGGGGTATATGTAGCTATAGCAAAGTATGTGGGTGTACATGTAAGTATGTATGCATGATGTACATGTAACTGTAGCAAGGTATGTGGGTGTATATATAAGTATGTATGCATGATGTACATGTAGCTATAGAAAGGTATATGTGTAAGCATGTAGGTATAGCCTGTATACAACTTTTCATATACGCAACGGAATAAGAATCACCGTCTCAATGAAAATAACCGATACAATATCATATATGTATATATGTAGTGCGTGTCATGGCAATTACTGACGGTGTGTGTGTAGCATACAAATTAGTGCTCGTGCAACATGAACCGTCAGTAATGGTGTTGTGTCCAATAGGTACCAGGTCAAGGCACAACAGGTAATAATATGCAATGACGCTCATACGCAATCAACTCATATGCGTATAAACATGCAGCGATAATATTATATCTAGCCCAGACGCATAACGCCATATGGGCTATTTCCCCGTAGATGTGAAATCTACTTACCGATAATCTCGAGCTAAGAAAATCCGATCACCTGCTTCCCTTTCTTCGCAGCATCCGAAGTCCCCGCTTGCGATCCTAAAATTTCACAAACACAACACATAAGGATAAATATCCTGCGCCAACACAAAGATAACGAAACACAAGGATAACGTCCACAAGATAAACACACTGTGCACCTAGTGCACAAAACACGTACGACAACAGCACAACCCTAGTTAGGATCGCTAAACTACGCAACCACCAAGCCTAAACCCCGATCGTACTGATCGCGCATTCACAACACAATATATAGCGTGGAAGATAATATATATAATATCGCAACGTCAATTGAAACCCACGCCTAATTTAAATGAAAACCTAGTAAGCAACTTTTCATCATTTTAGCTCAAGTCTAGAAGTTTAACAATTCTAGCGATCACAATCATCGCAACGTAGCTTAACTAAGTCACGCAAAGCTTTACTACAATTTTAATCTCACCCATATAAGATTTAGTAAAATTTAGTTTTCTATTAAGCTTAAATTAGACAATTAGAAAAATAACAAATAACATTCTCAAAACTAGGTTAAGTTTTTTTCCAAGTCTACACTTCTCCATTAACCATTTCAACCAATCAAACCCTAACTTGATCTTCACAACTCTTTCATGAATTTCTAAACATGCAATTTAAAGCTATATTAAACATCTAATAAGTTAGCTTAATGATTTAAACAACAATTATAATTTAGGGTTAGGATTTTATACCTCTACTAGATTCACAAACTAGCAACTAAACTCCAAATTAGCATCCAAAATGATAACTTTCATGAAGATCCAAGCTTGTTTAGGGTTGAAGAATAATGGGTAGGGATTTGTTTGTGAGTTTGTGGGATTGTTTGATGATTTTAGATGATTTATTTGAGTTTGAAGAAGTGAAAATGGGGCAAAGGAAAAGAGAGGGCAGCAAGGGGGGCTCGGCCAAGGGTAGAAAAATGAGGAGGTTAGGAAATTGTGTGGAGATTTCTAGTCTAAAACACCAATAAATGCTCATTTAAAGCCTCTCCCATCCATGCCACCTCTTAATCATTTTCTTTAAAAAATTTCTTTTAATTCAACAAATATCTAGATATTTTGGAGAGAAGGTTTAAAGCTTAATCTTGTGATTAAATTAACATAGATTCACCATAGCATAAGTCAGAGGCGCCGGAACTTGGCGAGAGGGACCAATCAAATTTATAATTACCACTAATTAGGTGCATAATTAAAAGCTTATAATAATATTTTAATTAAGGAAAAATATTAAAGTGAACTAAAATTTTCAAGTGATAATTAAAAACCGCAAACTAGCAATTTCTTAGTTAAACTAGGTGCAGTTAAGTCTAAACTGAAAAATAATCACTTCAGGGTTTTTACGGAAAAACACCGCCTATTTTACCCCTTTAACGGAAAATCCGCATAACGATTCCTAAAACGTTACACCTACAGTCACTTGGTCGGGGCTATAGGGTATGGCTATCTAGTAAGATTACCCGGCGAGTATCGGCGTACACTACGTAATTGCGACGGACTTTTGATCAACATCAAAATCCCGTAGCAACCAATAAATTGAGACTAAACTGCTAGATTTATAAAATTCAAACTAGTTATCTCATAACATTTTTTGGATTCCAAATATTGTATCACAATCACAGATAACTAGATAATGTTAAAGTTTCCGATCGAATAAACAAACACCGAAATTTTCCAAACAGCTCAACACTTGAGCGGAGTTTAAAAGGTTCCCAGAACATGCAACAGCTCCTATGAACCAGCCGTAGAAGGGTCAACCAATGCCTCACCTGTGGTATCGCTGAACTACCACAAACCCTAGGGTTTAGTGGCGGTTCTGATGGTCATAGAATTGAGTTAAGGATTCGTTCTTCTAGAGGGTTCACAGAATCGCTTGCATGATTTTCTGAAAGTTTTAAACTGAGGAAAAATCCAACACTTGGAAAATTTCCAGCAAGGGAAAAAGTGAGTAATTGATATCCATTCGAACTTTTTAATATCGTCTAAATAACCCGAATACATGTTTGAATTACGACTATGAAACACTTCGAGTTGCTTTTGCAGAAAGTTAACATCACTTGCAAATTTAGCAAAAACAAACAACACCTGAAACAACAAAACCCAGAGACTGGAACACCCTGAAAATTTGAAGTCAAAACACCCAAATTGGGCCGAGCTCGCCGGATTTTTAGCCTATGTGGCCAGCCATATTTTTACAAAACCCCCTCAAATTTTCATGCTGTTCATGTTATATCTCGTACAACATTCTGCAGTTGTTTAAAAAAATTTTAGAGCCCTTTAAAAATTCGACAGAAACTAGGTGATATTGTTTCCAGTTTCGGAGTTGTTTCGGTTTTGTAATCTAATAAACATCATTTAAAACTCTAGCTTGGCTCTGATACCACTGTAGGGTTCCTTAGCAAGGCAGCAAGGTTTCGGGAGGTATCGTCTATGCCATTTTCAAATTTTTGCCTTTCTAAAGAACCCTAACCTAGAATCTTAACTTGAGTTTTAAACAAAACAACATGCAAACAACTTTGCAACTAAGTGAATGAGGGAATACAACCTTTGTAGACCGGACCTTCACTTTTAAAGCTCCATGTTGTAGTCCCTTCGCTGCAAGTTGTGAAGACCCGGACTCTAGTAGGGGTTCACATGAAGAAATGAGCAAGCTTGCCCAATGCCCAATGTCTTCGAGGCCGAAAATGATCTACGTCGAGGAGACTCGAGCTCATGCTACCTCTTCACTAATGGTGAGGATAGTGAAGCAAACACCTTAAACTAAATGACAAGTAGTAGAGGATGATGAAGTAGGAAGTGGGCTCACTTTAGATTTCAATTTCTCACAAGCTATCATCACTTTGACAAAAGCTTGAAAGCTTAAAATGAGGTAGAAGAAGATGAAGTTCAAGTGATGAAAGAATAAATCATATGGTTCAAAATGCAACCATGAGTGAGTATATCAACCATATACTAACTCATGTAGAGAATTAACCATTGTGTATGGTTAATGGTTGGGTTGATAAATATCTTAAGAAAACCAAAAGAGTGGACTAAATCAATGGTTATCTTCAAGCTTCTCCAAGCTTCCAACCATCAAAATATATCCACTAATTTCTAATTACTTAAGAATAAATATTAAACCCTAGCATGGTATGAGTCTCATACATCTATGTTGCATGTGTAACTTAGCATGTCACAACAATATATATCACATATATATTTTATGCATAAAGAAAACAATACATTAAATATATATCACATATATGTTAAATGTATCATAAGTGAGAATAATAAATACTTAAGTGAGCATAATATATATATATATATATATATATATATATCATTTCATCGAATCAACACTTGATCCGATAACCCGGCTATATCACATATAACCGGGCGATATCACATATCGCGAAAATAGAATGCGGTATCATATACACGTATTAATCTTGGTCCTGTACATATCACATATGTGCACCTACTTCTTTTCGCATGAACCAGGAAACCTCTATGTAGGACTTTAAAGACTCGTCAATACGCCGGCAGTAGGTGATGATCATATCAAACACCCACAAGCCGCAAGCGGTCTGCTAAACGTAACGGCCACCCGGGTATTGAGCGATCAGAAGATCAACAAGCACCCCTGCTCACACTCCTGCGAATCCAATCAGTAACACTACCGTACAGTCCAGTCTCTTCGTTTGATATGTCGCATATCAACAGCCTTGGGGTGGTATAACGTCAGACCCCAATAGCCTGATAAGTTGTCATGACCCAAAATTTGGCACGTGACGATACTTAAAACCACGTAACGTCTACAGGTGTAACGTAATTCAAGTAAGCCGAAAACCCAGAAATCTAAACCATCAAAAGGAGTAAGTGATAAGAACATTGTTAAAACTTTTAGGAATCTCAATTAAAAATTGTTTAAAGTCCATATTTACTTTCATAAAATTTTGGCAGCACCTCCTTTGTAAAAACTGTCCCCAAAACGGGTACAAATATAAGATATAAGTAAAGCATCCCCAAACGGGAGCAAATCTCGCCCAAAAGTGGAAACAACCACCACAAGAAGATATACAACGCCGTAGCGAAGAAAATAGACGATATAAATAAAAACAGCATAAAAGACATCCAGAGTCACAAAATAATATACAATATCGTCCTCGCATCTCGTCTTTTAGTCAATACATGAAAGTGGTAGATGGAGAGTACTGGATACAATAGGATATACAATGAGCATCATCGGATAACCGCAAAACCCACCTATAGCAAAACTGCTCATAGTCAGCCGTAGCGGTATCCGCTGCAAAAGATGATATGATAAGAAGAAGCCCTGCCGCGACTGCTCTGAGGGACAATCTGCAAAACACTGTGGCACAACGGGGGTAAGTTGCCAACTCGTGAATAGTAAATAACATCATGCAGGTAATCGCAGGTATGCACGTACTGCGATAATCTATCACATGCAACTGATAGTATAATATGGCAATATGTATATGTAATAATCATGAAAGGTACTCTATCAGGTACTACTAAAACATGAAGTAATGCATATCAATAAATGATGAGTATGTGATAAATAATAAACCTTATGCACAAATCATTAGCATGGAAAAACTTGGTGTCTATCAACGACACCCCAAATCCCAAAATTCTCAGGCGCCGTCACCAGGACTGGCCCTCATATCTATACATCTCATAGAACCTGAGTGTCCAACTCCGATACTCGCAATCTACATATTCATACGTCTCACGAAACCAGAGCGTCCAACTCCGACACTCGCAATCCACGTATCTATACGTCTCACGGAATCTGAGTGTCCAACTCCGACACTCGCAATCCGCGTATCCATACATCTCACGGAACCTGAGTGTCCAACTCTAACACTCGCAATCCACATATCATATCGGGTTTCTAACACAAGTTTCAGAACCGAGAAAACTCATGGTGGACCCATCGAAATATCATATCAAGAGAAACCGGGTTTTTCAAACAATGCATAATTTCTTGAAATACCACGGTCCTCAAATCTATAAAATCACATGAAATCCATATCTAAATCGTAAATCCATGAAATATAATATATGCAAAATAAAACAGTAATATGAGCATAACAAGGAAAAACTGCTATTTAAATGCATCACGTTATTAAATATATCATGCGGTTCCCAATTTCTCCAAAGTCCACGCAACATCATATAAAGGTGAACATGTAGCTATAGCAAAGTATATTTGTAAGCATGTAGGTGTATAAGCCATATGTATAAGTATGTAGGTATACAAGTATACTAACTTTCATATGCACAAAGGGATAAGAATCAATGTCTCAATTGTCCCTGACCAATACAACATCACATATGTATAGGGGTTGTGCGTGTCATGGCAATTACCGATACAATATCATATCTGTATATATATTGTGCGTGTCATGGAAATTACTGACGGTGTGTGTGTAGCATACAATTTGTGCTCGTGCAACATGAACCGTCAATAATAGTGTTGTGTCTCATTAATACCATGTCCATATGCAATAGGAAAATGAGGTATGCAACAATGATACACATGCAAAATCAATGTCCATATATTTATAACTAATAATCATGTCAATTAATCTAGCCCAGACGCATAACGCCATGCGGGCGATTCCCCTGTAGATGTTAAATCTACTCACAAATGATCTTGGGCTAGGTAAAGCCAACTACTTTCTTTCCCTTCTTCGCAGCGTCCGAAGTCCCCGCCTGCGATCCTATAATCATATAACAACATAACAAGTTCACATTAGAAATCGACCAATAATACGTACAAACTACGTTTGACCGACGTACAAACTCCAAACAAACTCTCAAGTGCTCGTTTAGTGGCTAACGTGCGTAGCGACACTACGAAACCAACCCAAGAGCAAAAGCTACACAAAGTACACGAACTGTGTCGGATAACGTAACGTGCGTAGTCGAAACACTAAAAACAAGCAAAGTGATCCCAGATTTTTTATACTGTCAAAACATAAAAATCAAACAGTACCAAACACTCTAAAACAACTGCAGACAGCTACCCTACAAAAACCAAGCCCAAACTCCACCAAAAAGCTGAGGTCGCCGGATTTTCACTCATTGCCGCCGTCCAAAACTGAGCCTATGGGGTTCGTGCTTCAGGTGAATGCTCAGGGTCACAAGTACAACACTACTACACTGCTAGATTTTCAAGTATATATTCGGGGTCACAGCAGATCATATATCCTATAATAACACTAAAAATAGGATATGTGCACGAAACTATACTTTTAGTGTTCTAAACTGAAACTACAAAGCTACACAACATTAAAAACACCTAGTTTACAGTTTAGAGGTTATACCTATCCACACTTGCTCAAAAGATCCTAGCTTTCCAAGCTCCAATGGATCCTAGAGGCTAAAACATAACTTGGGAAGTGATTTGATGGTGTTTGATGAAGTTTTTGCAAGGTTTAGTGAAGGAAAGGTGAGGGTTTCAGTTTGAGTTATGTGGAAATGATGAGAAAGAGAGATGAATGAGAGAGTGTGAGGTGATATAATGATGAGAGGGTGAGTGTACGGTGAGTGCACCCTTACACTTACTCTCCCCCTCTCCTTCATTAATGCAAGCATTAAAGCCTCCATGACTCACCTTGCCACCTCCCCTCAATCTAAAACAAATATCTACTCTAACAACAAATATCTCACACAAATATCTAAGGGTTAATCAAGGCAAAAATTAGCTGAAAGTGTCATGCCACTACACAATACACAACCAACCTCAACATTAACATGCACAAGTGTGTGCAAACCATAACAAATAAAAATAAATTATTAATTAAATGTTATAAAATGTGAGAAAACCAATTTGGTAAACTTTACCTTAAAAACCCACATTATCGCTTAATTAACACTAATCTCATTCTAAGGTGTTACATAAGTCATGCCGATACAAGGTCCATAACGGTTCGAGAAACTACTGATAGCACTTACCAGTAAATCTCAGCAACCCTGGCCAGGGATTTCCTGTTATGGCCAATCGAGCATAGCGCAACATCAATTCCTAATACCGGGAGAGACGAAACCCCTCCTATCGCTCATTGCCTCCATGTGACTCGGGACTGTACCTAAAAACCACCTTTTTCACGATCTCTTGACCGTGGTATGATGAAAATCAAAGCACAGTGGGAATCACGCAAGACTCTATGACGATCTCGGGTCTACAAACTAACTTGTACTAGTGTCACCAGAGAACTGCTATCTGACAATAGGTATAATACCATCTAGGAGTTCTCGGCGAGTCCGTCTAGTGTACCCAGTCTCCACTGAGCACCCGTATACCTTCTCTGATGTCAAACACCAATGGATATGGGATCATCCATCGCCCATCATATGGGTCGAGAAGCGTATACGCTAGTCTACTCTGGAGTTTCAATGTCCTGTCTCGATACTCCCGTGACTAGGAACAGTAATAGGGTGTACTTGTGGATTACCATTGGCCCCACTAGTATGATCTCCATCATAGTCATGGCAGTCAAGTACACAACCTAAGGGCTTTATCAACATGTGAGAGCGAGACAAAAGTGTACATGTTAAGATAAAGAGCAACCAGATAGCATACTATCATGTTGAGCAAGAAAGTCTTCCCTATATATGTCCAAGCATCCACTACAATATACATACCATGTATAGTAATGGCCTCTAGGGCATACATATAACTAACAAATATGGTGCAAATTGCGGCCACAATGTGGTGGAATTAGTTGGTTTTTGGTCAGTGGCTCCCTTATCTGATATCTAGAGCAACCCCATATGCAAAATTCCCTAGTTTGGACTAGGGTAAAATCTGGGAGTGAATTCTCATGTTGCTGATTTAGTGTTATGAGATTTCTGAAACTTGGTTTTTAGATTTGAGTTTGGATTCCGTCGTTGGACATTTGTACGTCAACGGACGAGAGTTATTTGGTTGATCATGCATGCGTAAGCTATAGGTTCTAACCTATAAGCACTTCGTGTGCCGTATCGGTTTTCGGATATTGGTTTTAATAGAATTGTGATTGTGTATTGATTGTAGGTACCTTCGCGTTGACTTCCGAGACGACAAAGCATATCAACTTCGGCTAAGCGAGGATTTTAGCAGGTGAGTAGATTTATATCTACGGGGGAAGTCGGGTGGATGTAGTATAGCACCCCCGCAACCATTGATATGGAAGATTGTTTTATAAATTATAATTTTGATAAAGGATATACTACGAACTTACGGACATGATTATAGGATTTAGTAAGAGATGATATGATAAAAGTTGACACTAATGGATATATTGGCTTGAGAATATGATATAGGTATATAAGATAATATGATGTGGGATATTGTGATGATAGATATAGATGACTCGGATTGTTATGAGAATATGAAATAGAAAGTAAATCATAAGTATGAATTGAAAGAGGACAAGTATGAGTTGATAGTGGTATGATATGAGATCAAGATCGATATGACTTGATATTAATAAGATATGATGTATATATATAAATGTGACTTGATATGAGATTGATACAAATGTAATTTGAGATATATGCGTATATATATTTATTTATGCGTATAAAGAGTGATATGCCGTACGAGATTTTAGATCCGTATCCTTATTGATGAATATAATGATAGAATCCCTATTCTGTTTGATGTCACCATACGATAGATTACCGTATATGATGAGATGTACCGGATGAATGATCCGTGCTAGTGATTGGAGGATGATGATCGAGAATTATTGTCATATTGGATGTTATGAGGCGGGATCGCCGACGTAGGATATTACCCCTCATGTTGTACATACCATGTTCCGGTATTTAATGCTATATGATATCATTTACTAGTACACCTGCACAATTACCATTGATAGGCGTATTACACTTACACAGATTTGTCGGCTCACACACATTCTTCATCGGTAATTGCCATGCCACTTACACAGTAGAACTATCATATCATGAGTTTAATCTTAAACGTAAAAGTACATTCATTGTTCAGTATTATCACTTGACATGCTTGCATGATATACTCGATATGCTCATATAACTACTCTATGTTTCATAAATCGTACTTTATAGTTATATACTTGAGATGTTGTTTTCATGAGATCTCTAGATTTGAGAACCTCAGTTATATTTCAAAGAGAATTATGTATTGCTTTAAAACACGGTTTATCTTGATATGATATTTCGAGGTGTCCACCATGAGTTTTCTCGGTTCTGAGCAGTGAGTATACCCGATTCGAGGAGCGGAAGGCACCGTCTGCGGGTACATGGTGGAGTATGGTATCCCGGGACAAGAAATGATTTTTGTGGTGTAGACGATGAGCCTGGCAGAGGGAACACTACCTACCAGTGATAGCTTTAGGCTCGGTGGATATCTGGAGGATACCGACCGGAGTCGTAAGATGATATAGGCTGATCCGGACTGATGGAGCCCGAGATAGTTTGGCACGGCGGATATCTGGAGGATACCGACCGTGGTCGTGATATGGGCTGATCCGGACTGACGGAGCCCGAGATATGAGGATTTACATGTCGATGCTGGACACGGGTTTTCATGATGTTTCGAGTGTCGGTTTTGGACACTCAGGTTCCATGATATTGTTTGTATCGTTGATGGACACACGTGGTTGATATCCTCATATATATACAAGCATATGTTTTCATGATGTTTCGATTGTCGGTGTGGGACACTCAGGTTCCATGATATTGTTTGTGTCGTTGATGGACACGTGGATGATATCAATATGCATACAGGCATATGATGTCGGATGTTTATTTATATATGTCATTGCATTGACTCGATTGTTGACATATATGCGTACATGGTCACCCTAGATATAATCGTATTACCTTCAGTATATAGGGACCTAGGAAATCGTTGTTTTATTCGATTTCTACCTGCTGATGTTTTCTACTCACGAGTTGGCAACTCACCCCCATTATGCCACTGTTCTTGCAGGTTTGACCGCTTGGGATCAGTTGTGGTATTGCTGGCACATAGCTTCATCCAGGGTGCTTTGCTTTGGTAGGTGGGAGACACATTGGATCTTGCCCACTCTCGTACTTTATATTCCGTTGTATCTAGATAAACTCCATCAAATCAAATCAGAAACTAGAATTTGTATATTGGTAGACCTAATCAGAGTTGGGTATTGTGCGAGACTCAGAGCGATGGGTTTATGTTCGCTTCTTGAGTTTTGATGTCTTGCTTGTTTATTGTTCTTTCTGGGTTGATCTTCGCCGTTGGGCGTCGTATATATGTTATTGCGTGGTTGTGATTCCGCCAGTTGGCGAAGAGCTAGCTCCCGCTTGGGGATGCCTTTATTGTATGTATGCGGTTTTTGGATCAAACTGTACAAGGGAGGTGGTACCTAAATCTTTTAAAGAAGAAACATGTTTTCAACTGTAGTACAATCCACTTGCATTTTCATGTTTCATTAGCTATGCATTTAAAGAAAAACATGATTCATTATACCTTTATTTCAAAACCGCACCCCTACTATTTTCTGCAAAAAGGTTTAGATTTTCTGGGCTTTGGCTTACTTGATTTACGTTACGCCTTTAGACGTTGCGTAATTTAAGTGCCGGTCATGTGTTAAATTACGGGTCATGACAAAGTTGGTATCAGAGCGTTAGGTTTAACCTTGGTTCTAGTCTGGGTTTGACTATGCGGAGTCTAGGGCGTATATATATTTCGGAACCTAGGCTTGACCTTACGGAACTTAGACTTGACGGTTGGGTATTAGACCAGAACTTTCGTTTCATAGGTTGACCTTGATTGATGGAGTAGGTAGCTTGAGTAGAGTGACATACCGTACGTATGTTCCACGGCATACTTACTATACGATACTCCACTTAAGAAACCTGAGGATGTACTTATCTTGAGATTTGTGATACTATTCGTTCCTATGATCATATATCCATTGGGATTCGTTGATTTCTTTCGTTCCTTGATCTATCTTCATCGATACCTGCTTGAGGTTCCTGTCACCTTGGTTTGAGCGCAAAGAGAGTTGCTGCTAGAGATGTGGTCAGAGCGAGCTCGTCACGGACGAGGGCCGACCATGATGTTTTCTGGTGACATAGGAACGTGTAGGTATGGTGTTGGTGTTTTGATCTCTCGTTTGAGGCGAGTGTTCGGTTTTGCACCTGATGATCAGGCCATTGATAGAGGCTGCCAGATTGGGAGGACTGTTGATGTACAGCCTACCTCAAAGATCGTGATGTTGTCTACCATGCAGACAGATGACCCAGCTGTTGCTGAAATTAATGGGATGTCGCTTCTAGAGTTTATGAGCTGAAACCGCTGGGGCTTTCAGGCAGAGATGTGAAAGGAGATAGCTAGTCTATCTCGAGTTGAGCGACTGATGTAATTCATCAGATTTGATGTGCCGACGCAGGCTCAGTTGAGTTGAAGAATTCCAATTGAAGGATCTCACTTGGATCTAGAGTAGATCGATTAAGAGAGGACGTTTTTCATTGGATGCTCCGATATGAGGTCAGTAAGTTGACCAGTTTCAGATAGAAAGACCTCACCCAGATGCCTTGTGAGTTGATTGAGAACGGACGAATAAAGTGTTGATTGTTAGAGATTTTGCGTGCTTATTTTTAATTACCGCAATCAAGACGATTTCACTTGGTAGCTAGGCGGTTGAGTACCGGTCGGTCCACGGAGAGATGGGAATTTTTTCTTAATGTTTTAACGAGTTAAGTCCAATTTGTCCAGGTTTGTTTGGTTTCACTATATGTTAAAATATGTATAAAGAGAGCTTGTTAGGATTAGGATTATGTTAGTTTGAGTTAGGAGCCTCTCACTTCTTTCTTTGCCACTCTTTGTTGGGGTACGGCGGCGCTCCGGCCGTCAAACCGATGCCAAATGCGGAACAAAAACTTTTTACGAAACCGGCGCCGCCACAGCCCGAATACCCGGATCGTTCCATTAACCGTAAACCAGCAATATTTAAAAGAGTTTGAAAATTATACCGATCGATCCATGTCCTTCGGTCGTCAATCTCCGCACCAAACTCCCCGCTGCTGCGCTGAAAAAGTGGCTCCACGTCGATGAATCTTTATACGGGCTCCCGCCTCGAACCGAGGCAATTCGGACATGAAGTTTGCTAGCCGACATGTCCAAGAATGAAGTAGAGAATGCGTAGAATATATTGTCTCAAGACACCCAAGTAATCAGGTGGAGGTAATTCGAAGTTGCCAAGGATGTGATGAAATGTGCATAGGATTTTTGGCTTTGGAAAAATGCTTGCAGGGGATTTCATGGGCTCGGCCAATGAGCAAATTTTCTTCTCTGTGGAATGCAAAACAAAAGAGGTTTTTATGCTCTGTGGATTCTAAAATGAATGATGTGTTTTTTTTGAATGAATGTTGAATGATTAATTAAAGCAACAAATGCCTTCCCCACACCAAACTTGCCAGCACAATCAACAACCCATGCTTCCCACTCTAATAAATTAATCAGCCACATAAGGAAAAACAATTTCCTTTCAAAATGAAAGCAAAACCTCCAACACAGGAAACACCCTGCTCCTACGCTTGCGAAATTGCAAGGAACCCCCTCAAACACCAAGCAGCCCACTCACATTCCCATGCCCATTAAATGTTGCCACTGTTCATGCTCAAATTTCAGTCCAAGGTATGACCAAGAAAAATGACAGGAACAAGGTCAATGTATAGTAAAAAAATATGGAGGGTGGGGTTAAAGACGGAAAAAGAAAACTGGCAACTTCCAAAATAATCCCGTAATGAATTACGAGATTACACCTCAACTGTAAATACATACCCGCATTTGTATTCCGACCGAATACAAATGCAATGAGACAAAAATATTCCTACAATACAATACTAGGATCCGGCTTAAACCAAAACCCGCTAGTATTATCCGTCCGATCCTGATCCGTACACACAAGTGTACGGATATGATCAAACCCCACCATATATCCATACGGCCTCTACAACGTTTCGCCCGAACATGGGAAACTGTCTGTGGGGGGTTCTAATGACTCATCAATACACAGACACTGGGTATAACCACTTGCACGTCAGAGGTACTAGCTGTACGTAATGGTTACTATGTATTGAAAAAAGGGGAGCTGACAAGCGAACTCATCAAGAAACCCTACTGAGCCTGACAGTGACAATATCCGTACAGTCCGATCCATTCGTCTATGAGTATCGCATATAGGGCCTAGCGGGCTGGTAAACGTCAGATCCCCAATAGCGGTATAAGTCGTGTCGAAGAGAAGCCCAGAACACCCTGAGATACTACTGGAATACCTACCAGTAAATCTCGATTACCCAGGCCAGGGATTTCGTGTAATGGCTCTCCTAAACACAGCGCGATCTTACCCCCAATACCGGGAGAGACGAATCCCTGACGATCCGCTCACGGCCTCCATATGGCTCGGGACTGTACCCAACTAAAACCTGTTTGCACGACTTCTTTGAGCCGTGGTAGGGTAGTAATCAAAGCACAGTGGGAACTCACACGAGACAAATGACGATCTCAGGTCGACAGACTAACCTTTACACATGTCACCTGCGAACTGCTATCTGACGATATGTATAATACCAACTAGCATGTTCCCGGCGAGTCCTGTCCGGTGTACTCATAACCCAATGAGCACCTGTATACATCTTAGGTGAACCAACTGACACCAATGGCTTGTGCGACCGGCCACCGCCCCTCGTCGGGGTTTCGACTGTATACACTAGTCTACTCTAGAGTATCGATGCCCTGTCTCGAAACTCCCACGACTAGGGACACTTTAAGGATATGCTTATAGACCCCAGCTCTCACGTATATGATCGCCATCATACTGCTGGTAGTCAAGCAAGAATCCTGCGGGCTCTATCAACATGCAATACTGAACTAAAGCATGTACACTATGATAAAGACAAACCAGATAGCATACTATCATCTCGAGCAAGACTGTCCTATCGGTATAGGTCCTCCCTCAATCATTGCAATCACGTACCTGGGATCCAATAATTGACTTTGAGGGCACTATATCCAACAATCTCCCACTTGCACTTAAAGCTAATTATTGCGATGTTGCGTACTAACAGCTCGTGTGATACCGAACATCCAACTCCTCTATTAATCAGTTTTACAAAGCTCGTTTGTAAAACTATTGTGTTCGAGAAATAGTCTCAGTAAGTGGATCCGCCCTTATATTTCTTTCTATGTCTCTCTTTGTCTCAAGTTCGCTGAGAAAGCCATCTCCCGAATTGAGTAACACTTGTCTTAGAATATGTCTGGATATCTGATGGGACCTAGCTCACAAGTGAACTCCAAATCCAGCAAACTTCTTAAACTGTATCGTCAACTGAAATTAATCAGTATCATGTGCCATGCCTTCTCAGTATCCGCCTGGACTACCTGTCCAATCTACTGCCCCTCGTCAGAGGGAAAACTATAACTCTGACTGTCACTCTGTCATTCGGGTCACCTTGGAAGCCTGGAATGATAACTGTCTCCCGAAAGAGGCTGTCGTTATCAAATCCCTAGAACAACCATTTATGTTCTAAAACTGCTTCTGAACGTTTCTCCAGGATTGGATTAATATCAACTTATTGTACCTAGTGCAAAAACAACATATGATATTATATCCATACCCTATGTGGAGAAACTACTGTGTGACAACCATAGTATAACCGATCGTAGTGTAAGAATTTCACTTCCTACTATGTGTATGTCATCCAAATACCAGGACATTACACCCTACTACCTTCTTAACAGATCCATCCCCTATTCTGATGAAGTCAAAGCCTATGACTGTCACATCAAAATTAGATGATCTATCTCCGCTATATCTGCTTTAGTCTATAAATAGACATAAGCTACTTGTCCACTATGCTTCCGCTGCTCCCACTGACCACAACAACCCTCTGGCAGAATAATATATACGTGTACTTCTAAAACTAGTTTAGAACGACGCTATACTCATCCTCCTGCCGGGTCTCATAGTCTGGAACAACAGTAGTGTCAAGTCTGGATAAACAAAAACCTCCTTGTCACCATCCTTGAGGATACCGGAGTACCTCTCGGGCGCCTGAGGTTACCCACCATTTCTGCGGAGTGGCTAATAAAATGTCAATCCTGATTGAATCTTTAGGTCCTATTAAATTTTCCGTAATCGTTTGCGGTTCTGGAATCTATTCTAGTCCTACCATACTCCCACTACTGTTTTCTGAAAAAATCCATTTTGCTAAAACTGTGGCGAGTCAAGAACAATATCACTATTGATCTTCCAGATGGTACAAAGTCAACCCTCGTCAAAGCCCGGGTTAACCCACAAACTACCATTATAGAAACGTGCCTTGAGTTATCCAGATTCTGGTTTTAAGCATAAGCCAGACAACTCCCCTTACCTTATCGTTAAGATACGAACCATTCTATATACAATATAGAAACAGAGGCACTGATTTAATTGGAACCAGATTCAAATCATGCATCTGTCTCCAGTGCATGTCAACTAAATGGAGAGAGGACGATCAGCATTACTCAATTTAGGAGTACATCCAATTATGAGTAACCTGAAAAAGAAACAAGTTTCTCAAAATCATTACTATTAACTGAATACCACACACAAGTATCTACATCTTCGATCATCTTGAAGAATCCTGATACTCGCAACACACAGTTCTCTACTTTATTCCTGTACCTATAACTTCTCAAACTTGGACCTTGTATTTTTATGAAACACTTGTCTAAAACTTGAGAAGTCATAAGTAAATAGAATACAGTATGAGGACCAACCTCTTTGTTATAATGGACACTGGACAATATACAATACTTTGTATAATTCTCCTGAGTTGAATAACTCAAACTCTGTGCGTCGTAGGTTGAAAACTGTATCCAGGCGATTTCCTCAAATATCACCAATTACATCGAATTCCGATATAATGAGGATAGTCACCTAATTCCCAATAACTTACTCCCACTCATCATCTGTAAAACCATACAGATGTGAGAATCATACCTGGTAAATACATACCCTGGAGCAAGAGTCCAATTGGGAAATCAATTTTCTATTAACAATGTACAGTGAAACTGAAACATGAAAATATTTCTAATGGGTATCCGGGTATTCATAGTAATGCCTCTTCCATAATCCAGATTCATGACTATAACCGTATATTTCACTGCCATCTCTCCAATTCCCTTTATTTGTCTTTAGTCGTTACCTTCTTTACACCATCATTAGGCTTAATGGTTTTCTTCCTTTCCTACCGTTCGGCACCAGCCTATGGTTTGGAAGAAGACTATCCAATAAGCATAATAGGTGTACTCTCTTAATCCTAGGAGCACTCGCAACCTGAGAGAAAGTAAAGATAAAAGACAACTGAATAAACCTTATTTCCATTTCTCCTGAACCAGAATCCATCCTCGAAAAAATTCCTTCGAGTTCGTATATAACCATACGATGGATTTATCCAATGGAATTGGATGTTCGTAGTGATATGGGGTGTTCTGGAGAAATACAAAGGTGAATTAGGAGTGACGATGAAATACTTGGTTTGGTCGTGAATGTTAACGGTCGCAATTTACTTTGCCCTCTTTCTGATCCCTTTATTTTGTCTTTACTTATTACCTTCTGTACACCACACTTAGGCTAATTGGTTTTCTTCATTCCCTACCTTTCGGCACCTGCTATGGTTTGGAAGAAGACTATCCAATAAGCGTAATAGGTGTAGCCTCTTCTAATCCTAAGAGCCCTCACAACCTGAGAGAAGGTAAAAGGAAAAGACAACTGAATAGTCCTATTCAATTTCTCCAGAATCAGAATCCATTCTCGAAGATGTTCCTCCGAGTTCGTATATAACCATACGATGGATTTATCCAATGGAATTTGATGTTCGTAATAATACGGGGTGTTCTGGAGAAATGCAAAGGGTAAAAGAAGGAGTGGCAATGAAGTATGCAACTCAGACAATCCAAAAGCCAGTGTTTTAAGAAAGTTCGGTCAACTTGGTCACCGAGTTATAGTCTAGGGTCGGGTCATGGTCGCAGTTAAAGAGAGAGAGAGAGAGAAAAGAAACACTCTGCGTACACTCAGACCTAGATCAGAATGGTTAATCACTTTATCTAATCAGGATGTTTCTCACTGTTATCTCAAATTCTCCTCCAAACCTAAAAGAAGAATTAGTCGGGGTCACCCGAGGAGTAAACCAACTCATCAGTGGGAATCGGGATCCAACTATCATCGCATGATAACGTGATGGAAGCCACTCACATCATCACACTCGAGAAGGTATGCGCAAGCCTGACAAGTTTCCTGTATGTTTGAAACTCCCGATGTGATTTTACCCCTATCGACCTATAACCTTGACGCTTGCTAATAAGTCATAGGCCACTAGTCAAGTTCAACCCGTCATTGTCCTGGATTAACTCGAACCCACCAGCACAAACCCTTGACGCTTGCCAATAAAGCTGTACGACTGTCCCGATCAATCGCATATCCATGCTACAAATAAGTAATATTCAGCTACCGTACACTATGCCTTGACGCTTGCCAACAAACATAGCACGAATACTAAATAGTACTTATAAGAAATGACGGAGGGCTACAGCTGGTTTTTGGTGAAAAACCTTTAGCGTAATGAACTTGATATCGTTGAAGGGACCGGATAACTTTTATAAAAATATAGTAGCGAAAACCTTTGCTAAAGAGGTCATTCCCGGTGAAGGGATCTCGGCTCTTTCCCCGTCGAATGAGGTGCAGGATATTCCAACTGAATACCATGATGCAAAGAAAAAAGTAATCGACTGTAGTGAAGTTATTACCCTGACGCAAAGCTCTGTCCAAGGGGTCACTCCCGATGAAGGGATCTCGGCCCTTGCCTCGTCGAATGAGGTGCTGGATATTCATAACCAAATACCACTGTGCAAAACAAAAGAGAACGCCCTTGTAATAACGGATTTTTGAAAAATTGGTTCCAACAACATCGTATATAGGTTTGTTTTCCTTGCATTGATAAGAATCAACGTAGTCCCATCAATTGATAACACCAGAAAAGAACGAAAATATGATGTACGTATATGCCATCCGCATTCGCCACTGGGTCCCGTCATCACCCGTTAGGTTACTTAACTAATGACAGAGCGAGGACTAGACTAGCGCGGGTGCAAAACATATACAACATCTACTAGTATATATATCAATATATAATAATCGCTCCAGGTATGAAAAATGCAACATCACAGAAAAGTAATAAGCATCACAGAACAATACAGATAATCTGAGATCCCCGGATTTCATTGAGCCACAAGTGAAACCCGACGTTCTCCTGGTCGTGTGGATAGCCCGTGCAATGAAAACCCTAGACCCCTTTGAGCGCGGCAAGTTACCCGCCAAAATCTGAAGCGAGGCAGCCCCCTTTAACAACGTGAATGGACCACCCGGCACTTCACGGAATCCGGTAACTTGAGCACCCCTCCTTGGGTCAACCTATACCCCCTACGAGTGCGGCGAATAACCCGCCAATTCTAGAGTGAAGCCCCCTCCGTTTCAACGCCATGAGATGCGGGCCTGTTGTCCTCTAGAACCCGGCTATCCGTGCACCCCACCGCGGGGTAATCCTAGTACAGAAAAGAAAATACATACAACGGGTACACCGACCTCATCCCGGTCGTGCCCCAAAAGAATAATATACAAACAGGCAGTGACGACAGTCCACATGTCGGACGCTCGCCCCGCAGTAACAAATGTACAAATAAATCCAAACCGCACTACCATTGCACAGGAGCTATCCACCACGACAGAACCGCGACATCACAGCACAACACAGAACATCAACGTGAATGTCACGTTCGCAAATCCGTCTAAAAGGACTATAGCGATCAGACAGAATTTACCGATCAAATGACATTCACGGTCACAGATAGAAATGTAATGTACTGCAAACTAACTTGTTTAAATTTTCGATCGACAAAAATTTCCCAAAGTGGGCCCCAAGTACAAGTCCAGTATTCAAAATAATCTGGGTCAGAACTAAAAATTCCAGAAACCACAATTCCATGCAAAAGACCACCTGTAGAAATATGGTGCACTGAAGAAACTTGACTGCGGTGGAACCGCGGCCAAAATGTGGGTATGGCCGCGGTTCCGCGGCCGTACAGTAAAATCACTTTTCCAAATTTCTACAGATGTCTTAGAAAAGCCTGCCTGATTTTCTGACGTACCCAAAAAAAAAATTTATACCACAAAAAAAAATTCGACAGAAACTTTGAACATGAAAATGCGGTTTTGAAAATTTTGTCTGATCGAGCTTTTAAACATGTTAGAACAAGTTAGTATACGGTTAATGGGGTGGCTCTGATACCATGTTGAGGTACGGCGGCGCCCCGGCCGTCAAACCGACGCCAAATGCGGAACAAAAACTTTTTACGAAATCGGCGCCACCGCAGCCCGAATACCCGAATCGTTCCATTAACCGTAAACTAGCAATATTTAAAAGAGTTTGAAAATTATACCGATCGATCCATGTCCTTCGGTCTTCAATCTCCGCACCAAACTCCCCGCTGCTGCGCCGACAAAGTGGCTCCACGTCGATGAATCTTTATACAGGCTCTCGTCTCGAACCGAGGCAACTCGGACATGAAGTTTGCTAGCCGACATGTCCAAGAATGAAGTAGAGAATGTGTAGAATATATTGTCTCAAGACACCCAAGTAATCGGGTGGAGGTAAATCGAAGTTGCCAAGGATGTGTGATGAAATGAGCATAGGATTTTTGGCTTTGGAAAAATGCTTGCAGGGGATTTCATGGGCTCGGCCAGTGAGCAAATTTTCTTCTCTGTGGAATGCAAAACAAAAGAGGTTTTTGTGCTCTGTGGATTCTAAAAAGAATGATGTGTTTTTTTTGAATGAATGCTGAATGATTAATTAAAGCAACAAATGCCTTCCCCTCACCAAACTTGCCAGCACACTCAACAACCCCTGCTTCCCACTCTAATAAATTAATCAGCCACTCCGCCACATAAGGAAAAACAATTTCCTTTCAAAAAGAAAGCAAAACCTCCGCCACAAAAAACACCCTGCTCCTAAGCTTGCGAAATTGCGAGGAACCCCCTCAGACACCAAGCAGCCCGCTCACATTCCCATGCCCATTAAATGTTGCTACTGTTCATGCTCAAATTTCAGTGCAAGGTATGGCCGAGAGAAATGACAAGAACAAAGTCAGTGTATAGTAAAAAAAACATGGAGGGTGGGGTTAAAGACGTAAAAAGAAAACTGGTAACTCCCAAAATAATCCCGTAACGAATTACGAGATTACAACTCAACTGTAAATACATACCCGTATTTGTATTCCGACCGAATACAAATGTAATGAGACAAAAATATTCCTACAGTGCAATACTAGGATCCGGCTTAAACTAAAACCCGCTAGTATTATCCGTCCGACCCTGATCCGTACGCACAAGTGCACGGATATGATCGAACCCCGTCATATATACATACGGCCTCTACAACGTTTCGCCCGAACTTGGGAAACTGTCTGTGGGGGGTTCTAATGACTCATCAATACACAGACACTGGATATAACCACTAGCACGTCAAAGGTACTAGCTGTACGTAACGGTTGCCTATGTATTGAAAAAAGGGGAGCTCACAAGCGAACTCATCCAGAAACCCTACTGAGGCTGACAGTGACAATATCCGTACAGTCCGTTCCGTTCGTCTATGAGTATCGCATATAGGGCCTAGGGGGCCGGTAAACGTCAGATCCCCAATAGCGGTATAAGTCGTGTCGAAGAGAAGCCCAGAACACCCTGAGATACTATTGGAATATCTACCAGTAAATCTCGATTATCCTGGCCAGGTATTTCGTGTAATGGCTCTCCTAAACACAACGCGATCTCACCCCAAATACCGGGAGAGACGAATCCCTGACGATCCGCTCACTGCCTCCATGTGGCTCGGGACTGTACCCAACTAAAACCTGTTTGCACGACTCCTTTGAGCCGTGGTAGGGTAGTAATCAAAGCACAGTGGGAACTCACACGAGACAAATGATGATCTCAGGTCGACAGACTAACCTGTACACATGTCACCTGGGAACTGCTATCTGACGATATGTATAATACCAACTAGCTTGTTCCCGGCGAGTCCTGTCCGGTGTACACATGTCACCTGGGTACACTGGACAGACTCGCAGAGAACTCCCAGATGGTATTATACCTCACATCAGATGGCAGTTCTCCGGTGACACTGGTACAGAGTAGTCTGTTGACCCGAGATCGTCATAGAGTCTTGTGTGATTCCCATTGTGCTTTGATTTCCATCATACCATGTCCAAGAGGGCGTGCAAAAAGGTGGCTTTTGGGTACAGTCCTGAATCACATGGAGGCAATGAGCGATAGGAGGGGATTCGTCTCTCTTGGTATAGGGAGTTGATGTTGTGCTGTGTTCGATTGTCTATAACTGGAAATCCCTGGCCAGGATTGCTGAGATTTACTGGTAAGTGTTATCAGTAGTTTCTCGAACTGTTATAGACCTCATATCGACACGACTTATCGGGCTACTGGGGTCTGACGTATACCACCCCTAGGCGAGATATGCGACATATCAGACGACGAGACCGGACTGTACGGGAGTGTTACTGATTGGATTCGCAGGAGAATGTACAGGCTTGCTTGTTGATCTTCTGAGCGCTCAATACCTGGATGGCTGTTATGTTTAGCTGACCGCTTGCAGCTTGTGGGTGTTTGATATGATCATCACCTACTGCCGGCGTATTGACGATTCTTTAGAGTCCTACACAGAGGTTTCTTGACTCAGGCAAAACGGAGTAGGGGTACATATATGGTATGTGCAGGACCGAGGATAATGCGATATGTGATACCTTATTCTATTCTCGCGATATTTGATATCAGTCGGGTCATCGAATCAAGTGTTGATTCGATGAATCGGTAAAATAATATATTAGTTGGTTGTATGTGATATAGCCGGATTGTCGGATCAAGTGTTGATTTGATAATTTAATATATAATAATATATATGATATATTAAATTACATTAACTAATATTAGCTCACTAAAAGATTCTTTTTCTCACTCGGGTAATACATTGATATATATGCGATATATGTTAATTGTATTATTTTATTTTTTTACAATAAATATTATATATGTGATATATAATATTGTAACATGATATAGTTATTAATGCAACATGATTAGTGGAGATTAAACATGGTTAGGGTTTGATTAGGGTTAAGCTATTCTAGAAGTTTCTAGAAGCTTTGTTTTTTGTTTTGGAAAAAATATTTTTGCAAGATATTTTCCTTAATCCAACCAAACCTTTAACCTTAGTCAAATCTCTACAAGGGTTAGTTTGACCATGGTTGCATTATTCAACCTTATCATAACTATCATTATTCATCACAAAAGGATTAAGGCTTCTTCTTCTTCCTTCTTCTCTTCATGGAAAAATCTTTCTAGCTTTTTCTAAGTGATGATTATGTGTGAGACAAAGATTATAAATGAGAGCAAAAATCATACTTCATCATCCTCATCTATCCTTGCCCTTTAGATGAGAGTGTTCACTTCATTTAGTGAGTGTTAGCTTGTATTAATGAAACTTCAAGGTAGATCATCTTTGTTATCGAAGATTGGAAGTAGGACTGCATCTTTCTCTTCGTGAAGCCTCTCGAGAGTCCGGAACACGATGATCGCAGCGAAGGGACCTCAACACGGAGCTTTAGAAGTGAAGGACCGGATATACAAAGGTTGTAATCCCTCTCACTTAGTGTTAAAGTGTTTAACATGCTTGTTTTCGCCTAATCTCTAGTTTAAAGATCCGGCTTTGGGTTGTTCGCACGGCTAAATTTTAAATCGGGCATGGTTGATGCCTCATAGACCCTTGTGCGTGTGCCTAGCAACCCTACACTAAGTGCCACTTTGGCCGCGGATCCGCGACCCTTTCGTTGACTTGGAGGGTCGTATTTTCTAGGGTTTTCTATGATGTTGTTCTTCTCTGTTTAGTACACTTGGTTTCTCAAAATCACTTCATTTTTCTCCCAGATTTTCAGCTGTCCAAAAAGGTGAAATGATGTGGATTTTTGCCTTGATTTTCTTGAGCTACGTGTTGAAATCTTGGATCTTGTGCTGCCTCTTGTGCTTTGTGCATGAAATGTCCAATGATTTGCCATTTTGTCCCTTAAACTGGTAGGCGGCATCTAACGGATAGCGAGCGGAGACCCTTTATTTATCTGTTGGTGGCCGTAGTCCTGAATTTGTTGCGACTTTTCATAAATTTCACTATTTAGAGCTGAGAACCTGTAGCCTGCAATTATTTAGCAAACACGGATCAAGAGTACCTACCTATATGCAATGCGATAAAAAATGGGCGGTATAAAAATGCAAAAATCTGATCTGAATAAATACCTCCAAACTTACCTTTTACTCGTCCCGAGCAAAGCCATTTTATTCACAAAAAGTACTAACCTCACTTTCGCAGGGAACGCGATTGCACTGAGCTTTTGCAACAAGCCGTTAAACCTCTAGGTTGCCCTACAGGAGGAGTGTTGTCTCCTGAGGGTTTTCAGTGGATACTACCCACAAAATCCGATCAAATTAGTCGTCGAATCTAATCCTACAATTCAACATTCTAGCAAGAAACTCTATCATCTTTAACTTAGAAATCATCAACCCTTATTCTTCACACTTCCTTTTCATTTAAGTTAAGATTATATACGTTTTGCAAGTTTATAAAGCTCTCAGCATCTCTTGAGTTTTCCTTCTAAAACACCATCTAAAATTCGGAATTTTTATCATCTCTATTGAAGATATAAGTCCTATTTTTCATTCATATCTCTCCTCCAAACTCCGATCATATACCCTTACGTGTGTGTAAATATCACCCCTACACTTGGAAATTCAATTCAAACTATAAAACCCTTTCCTTAATACCTAGCACTACTTCTTCTTTATTAATAGTAGACGGATTTGCTCACACATCTTTCATGTGACTATTACAACTTCCTGAGGCATTAACTAGCCGATTACTGAATGTGTGAGCATTTAAAGCGTAAATAGCATTTTTCGGGTCTTGTACTTTTTTTCAAGACCGGATATATTTTTCAATGATACTCTTCTGGTGGTTAGCTTTAAATGACGTTTTTTCTTTCATACTAGGTTTTCAGGCAAGAGTATTTCTAGGGATCCTCTACTATCCCAAGTTTCAAGGTGCGGGTATGTGCGATAGGGTATATATTTTCAGAATTTGGACTTAAGGTTCAGAATTATTTTTCAGACTTACTCTTCAAATAGAGCTTTCAATACCCTTCCCTCATTTCAACTTAGCCCAAGAACTAAACTCAAAATTACTTATTTCTAAATAAACTATAAGGACGTATATTTTCTATAGTTATACTTCAAGGAAGGTTAATTTTAGGGTTTTTAATTTACTAAGTTTAAGATTTAATTTTTTCTAACTAGTCAACCTTCATGTCGAACTCGAGTCCAAAATGACCAATATTGAAATTTTCAAATTTTTTTTTTTAAATTTTTCTAATTTTAATTTTTTTATTTTTTCATTATTTTTATTTTTTATTTTTTATTTTATTTTTTTATAATAATGCAATGCAGAAAAAATGCGATGCGGAATTTAAACATGCAAAGTAAAAAAAAAACAAATATTTACATAAATAAAAAATAGAAAAAACATGCAGATGCAAGGATAATTATTTACAACCAAACCCTACCTCCAAACTGACCGACAACAGTGCACTCACTGCTGCCTACGGCGTCTCCTAGACGCGGCATCACTTATTCCAGCCTTACTTCTGTCCGTTCTACGACCCCTCGATCGTACTCGTTCCTCTCGTACCAGTAGGGTGGACATTCCCTGTTCCAGACTCGACAAACGCTGATCAAAATTTGTCAGCATCCCTAACACTCGTTCTACCCCCATATGGGTACGTCTTATTAAGCGTGCTTATGCAGCGGGGGTTAGCTCTTCATCGCTCATTATGGAGCTTGAGCTGGGCGTCTTCGCCATCACATCTTCGGCCGACCCGGTGCGCGACCATAATCCATGAAGTCTTGTGTAGGATGTGGAGACACCCTCAAGGAAGGGTCAAATGGGAACCCCACCATGCATGTAAATGTCGAATTCCTCAATAGGAAGGAAATAGCAACACAATTGTGTCACTAACTAACGTTTTAGAAATCGTTTTGCGAATTTTCCGTTTTCAGGGTAAATTAGTCGGTGTTTTCCGTTTTAACCCGATTGTGATCAAACTTCTGTATAGACTTGTCGGCACCTAGTTTAGCTAGAATAAAGCTAGTGCGCGGACTTTGGGGGTCAATGGAAAGTTTTGGTTCACATAGAATTTTTCCCTAATTAAATATTATTTTAATGCTTTATTTGTGCACTTTATTAGTGGTAATTACTTTTTGACTTTGGTTAATAACTACTAAAGTGGTTTTATGCTAATCTAATCACTAGATATTTTGTTAAACCATTCATTCCAAATATCTAGATATTTTGTGTTTAAAATGAATTTTTAAAGAAAAGAAAAGAAAGAAAAGGTGTCATTTTTGCATTTAATGAAGCATTTAATGAATTTTGCTAAAACTTTCTTTTTCATTTTGCACAAAACACCCCCCACTCCCTTATGACCGGCCTCCCTCATTACTTGCTGCCCTCTTCTTCTTCTTACCTCATTTCATCATTTTCTAGCACAAATAAATCATCAAAAATCCAAATAAATTCATATAAACTCAAATATAATCATTTCCCATCATTCTTTTTCACAAAACTTGCTTGGATCTTCATTCTAGTGAGGATTTTGGAGGCTAAACTTTGGATTTCTTGTTGCTTGATCTTGATCTTTTATGAGATATAAAACCCTAACCCTAATCCTTAATTGTTATGTTTAAATCATAAGCTAGCTATTTAATTGTTTAATTATAACTTTAATTTCATGTTTAATTCATTCATGTTAATTTATATGAAGTTCATGTTAGGATTTAACTTGATGAAATGGTTAATTGTTAATTGAAGATTATGAAAACTAAACCAAGTTGCTAATTTGTTAAATGATATTTTCCTAATCGGCCAATTAAGCTAATTAGCAAACCAAAATTTTACTAATCCTATTTAAGTGAAATCTAAAATTCTAGTAAAGGTTTAAATGGTTTAATCTTGCTAATTAGTGATGTTTGCAAATTCTAGTTTTGGGTAAAAACTTGTAGTTTGGTACTAAAATGATATATGCTGCTTACTAGATTTTGGTAAGTTTAGGCATGGTTTCTTTTGACGTTGCAACGTTATTTATATTAGATTCCATGTTTATTATTGTGTTTTGAATGTGCGATCGGTACGATAAGGGTCTAGGCTTGGTAGTTGTTTCTCTTTGCGTTCCTAGTTAGGGTCGTGTCCGTGTGTAGCTTTTGCTCTTGAGTTGGTTTCGTAGTGTCGCTACTCGCGTAAGCCACAATACGAACACTTGAGAGTATGCTTGGAGTTGGTGCGTCGGTCAAACATAGTTGTACATGTTATCGGTCGATTGCTAATATATACTTGTTATATTGTTATATGCTTTCAGGATCGCAGGCGGGGACTTCGGGCGCTGCGAACAGGGGAAAGCGGGTGGTAGGCTTTACTTAGCCAGGAGCGTTGGTGAGTAGATTTAACATCTACAGGGGAATCTCCCACATGGAGTTATGCGTCTGGGCTAGAGATGTTATGAATTGTCGCATATTCTATTTCATATATAGAGTTGCGCATACACCTTATTGCTTAGTTATTTGTTGTGTTTGGACTTGTACCTTTTGGACACTGCACTATTATTGACGGCTCATATTACACGAGCACTGATTATATGCCACACACATCGTCAATAATTGCCATGTTACGCACAACACACATACCTATATGATATTGTTTGGTTAGAGACATTGAGACATCGATTCATATTTCTTTATGCATATGACATATAGCATACCTGTATACCTACATGCTTATACATATGCCTTGACATACTTACATGCTAGTTACCTGTATACCTATAGGGTATTGTACCATTGGCGATAGGTACATACACACATAATGACATAGCTACATGTATACCTTGCATACATACTTCACATATACTCGGAGGGTATATTACATCATTACTGATAGGTAAATACATATACCTTGCTATACATTTATGTGTACACATATATCTGGTTATAGCTACATGTTTACATTTATTTGATGTTATATAGACTTGGAGAAATTAGGAACCGCATGATATTTATATTAACTTGTTGCAGTTAAATAGCGGCTTTTCCTGTATATGCTCGCATTTCAGTTTTATGTTGCGTATATTATATTCATGGATTTTCGCATTGAGATATGGATTTTTCATGATGTTTTCTGGATTTGAGGACCGCGGTAATTTCATGAAATTATGCATTATTTGAAAACCCCGGTTTCTCTTGATATGATATTTCAGCAGCCACCATGAGTTTTATCGGTTCTGATATATACCCTATGCGAGGAGCGTCGTGGGCCGTATGAGGATACATGGTGGGGCCCGGAGGTACCACGAGGCAATACGATTGAAGGACCTTGCCGATTGAGCCTGGCGGGGGAACCATACCATCCGGTGATAGTACTAATGACTCGGCAGTTATCGTAGGGATACCGACGGGAGTCATGTGCATATGGATACGTCGAGAGGCGAGGATCAGAGGTAGGCACTCGAGCTTTCGATATAGCATATGATGGTACCTATCAGAGTGCCAGTCGTGGTGACAGCACTTGATAGATTAGCATTTCTGTGTCGATGCATGACACATTGGTTTCATGATATTTTACTCCTAAGTATATATAACAGTGGAATGAGACGCTGTTATATATGCATATATATATATATATATATTAGTGGAATGGGACGCTAATATATATGTATACATATCAATTTATATAGATCATCATAATTATTCATGCAATTATACTTAGGATATATGAGATTTACTTGAGATTGGATTTAGGATATAGAAGATTCATTTGATATTGGATACAGGATATATATGAGGTTGATTTGATATTGGATACAGGATATATATGAGATTGCTGATTTTGTACATTCAGGATATATGAGATTTACTTGATATTGTACATTCAGGGTTTGTGAGACTTACATAATATGAGAGCCAATTTGGGGGCTGATTTGAGGAATTGGGATTTGGATTGCCTTGATGGACTTTGGTCCTACCACGATATCAGGATTCCATGGAAATGACATGTTTCATTCCATACTCTACATTTATTGTTTATGCATTGCTTCATGTATGAGTTGTACCTGATGGAGTACCTTCCATGACTGTTGCATTTACATACTTTATTTTATATGCACTGCTTCATGTATTAGTTGTACCTGCTAGAGTACCTTTCATGACTGTTGCATATATACATTGTCATATCATCGCTTCATGTATTAGTTGTACCTGATAGAGTACCTTACATGATTGTTGCATACAGATTGTCATATTATTGCTTCATGTATTAGATGTACTTGCTAGAGTATCTTTCATGATTATTGCATTCATATGACCATTTATTGCTTAGCTTACAGATGCTAGATTCGCGTTGTACGTGCATACTTACGATTACCTACATATATTATTTACTATTCACGAGTTGGCAACTCACCCCCGTTGTGCCACAGTGTTTTGCAGGTCGTTCCTCACAGTAGTCAGAGGCAGGGCTATTATCATCTATCATAGTATCTTTTGCTGCGGATACCGCTTCGGCTCACAACGTGCAGTTTTTCTTTAGGTGGGTTTTGTGGTTATCCGTTCATCTTTATTGTATATTCATTGTATCCTGTACTCTTCATCTACCATTATCTTATATGACTTAGAGACTTGATGTGAGGAGGATATTGTATATTTTTGTGACTTGGATATCTTTTATGCAGTTTTACTTATATCGTCTTTTATTTCCTCGCTACCGCGTCGTATATCTGTTGTGGTGGTTGTTTTCCGCCGTTGGGCGTGGATTTGCTCCCGTTGGGGATGATTTACTTATAATTATGTTGTACCCATTTTCGGGGTTGGCTTTTACAAAGGAGGTGCTGCCGAAATTTTTAAGAAAGAAAAGTTGGATTTTAAAGAATTTGGGTTGAGATTTCAAAGGTTTTGAAAATGCTATTATTTCTTATTACTTTTGATGGTTTAGATTGCTGGGTTTTCGTCTTACTTAAATTGCGTTACGCATGTAGACGTTGCATAGTTTAAGAGCCGTCACATGCCAATTTCGGGTCGTGACACTAACAACGGGCATGGGTAATTGGCAGCCCCCTTACCGGCGCCAATTGAGTGCAGCAATACAGTGCAATGTCATAGCTAGGGTTTTTGGTCATTAATGTATGCACTATGTGTAGGGAAGGGGTGAAAAAAGTGGTGTTGTGCGAACTTCCAAAAATATTGTTTTGTGCCCAGCGGTACACGGTTAATACGTTTGCATATAGCGTTCGAGCCTGAATGCCCTTCCTAGGCTCCCTAGAACAGTCATCACCCATTAATGGAATGTAATCCTCAAAGCTGAGGGGTTGATCGTGTACGGGGATTCGAGGTATCAAAGTGGCTTCGTGAATGAAGTCCCTATCTATAATAATTTCCCCACCCCCCCACAATAATCGTATGAACCCATGTTTAGCTAAACATCCCTCCTCCATACTTTCAAAGAAACGCGGAACGAGATCCGAAATCGCGAACGCGTTTGGATGGTTAAACAACAAAAAATTCCATCCGCGTTTTTGGATCTCGTCGCCGAAATAGCTACCATAAATGCCATAGGCAAATAAGTGTGAGAAATCCCATTCTAATTGAAATGTAGGGGCCATGGAAATAAAATGTAGAAAGTTGTAAATTTACAGAGAGGAGTTTAGAGACGCAAACCTCTTCTGAAAATTTCAGAGGGGGACGAGACTAGGCGGCGGCGGTTGCGCGGCGGATGGGCTCTTCGACGGCGGTTGTGCAGTGGGGAGGGGAGATCTTCTATGTAATTTTGCAGAGGCGGCTAGGGTTTGTGTGAGGGTGAAAATTAGGGCTCGGGAGTTCCAGAAAAAGGTTGAGGGTGTATTTATAGGGGTTGTTGGTCATTTGTACAAAAGCCCTACCAAAAATAATAATTATTTATTTTATTAAAAAGAATTTTATTTATTATTATTATTTATTTTATTTTATTTATGGTTCTGAATTTACAAAAGCACCCCCCCCATTTTTTATATTTTAATTTTTTTCATTTTCATTTTTATTTATTTAAATTACAAATGGGAATTTCACCAGGAAAGAAATATCCCGACACAACAAAATGGTATGTACATACCCCCAAACTTATTTGAAACAGTGTTTCCGCTGTTTATGGCTGGATAACCGAACTTTGGTGGAAAGCGGAGGAAGATTAAAACGGCTCCTGCAACATCAGGAGCTCCTCCGAAGGTTCTGCGGTCAGGAACGGTTTTACCCTGTGTCCGTTCACTTTGAATAGTGAACCGTCCTCTGGATTCTCCAAATCCAATGAGCCATGCGGGTATACAGTCCGCACAAAAAAGGGTCCTTTCCAGCGAGATCGAATCTTACCGGGATGGAAATGGAGTCGGGTGTCATAAAGAAGTACTTGTTGTCCAGGCGTGAAAGTTTTGTGCGTAAGGTGTTTATCATGAAACACCTTTGTTCGGTTCTTAATGACAACCGCATTTTCATAAGCTTCATCCTGATGCTCGTTCAGCTCATTGAGTTGCAGCTTCCGATAGCTGCCCGCATCTTCAAGGATTAGGTTCAGCTCTTTGATCGCCCAAAATGCGTGATGCTCGATTTCCACAGGAAGGTGGCAAGCCTTTCCATACACAAGCCGATAAGAAGACATTCCAAGATCAGTCTTGTATGCAGTGCGGAATGCCCAAAAGGCATAAGTGGGTTTCAAAGACCAATCCTTACAGTTCTTGGAAACCATTTCCTCCAAAATCTGCTAGACTTGCCGATTTGAAACTTCGACTTGCCCACATGTTTGGGGGTGGTAGGGCGTGGATAGATTATGATTAATGGAGTATTTCCGCATCAAGGCCTCGAAAGTCTTATTAAAGAAATGCGTCCCATTGTCGCTAATGATCTCGCGGGGGTGCCCGAACCGGGAAAAGATGTTTTCTTTAAGGAATCTAACGACAACCTTGTTGTCGTTCGTCCAGCTTGGCACTGCCTCGACCCATTTAGAGATATAATCAACAGCTAGAAGAATATACAGGTTCCCAAAAGAGCTGGGAAATGGCCCCATAAAATCAATTCCCCAAACATCGAAAATCTCAACAACCAAAATTGGTTGGAGCGGCATCTCGTTTCTCTTGAAAATCCGGCCCAAGTGTTGGCACCGGGAGCAAGTCTTGCAGTAATCATGAGCATCTTTGAAGAGTTGTGGCCAGTAGAAGCCATACTGCAAGACTTTCTAGGCTGTCTTTCTTAGGCCAAAATGCCCGCCACACGCTTGATCGTGGCAAAACGACGGCACACTCTTGAACTCATTATCAGGAACACACCGACGAATAATCTGGTTGGAACAGTACTTGAACAGATAGGATTTATCCTAGTAAAAGTGTTTTACTTGGGATAAAAATCTAAGTCTGTCCTGACTTGACCATTCATTCGGTAGTAATCTTGTCGCCAAATAGTTCACAATATCTGGAAACCAGGGTTTGCACGATAATGTCAAGAGTTGTTAATCAGGAAAACATCATTGATTGGGAGTGGAAGCGTCGGCGAAGAAGGAACTCATGAAAGATGGTCGGCTACTACGTTTTCATATCCTCTTTTGTTCTTAATGACAAGGTCAAATTCTTAAAGTAAGAGGATCCAACGTATCAACCGAGATTTTGCATCCTTTTTTTCAAAAAGATGGCGTAGAGCTGAATGATCAGTGTAGACAATGACTGGAGAGCCGATCAGATAAGGCCTGAATTTTTCTAAAACCAACACAACAGCCAAGAATTCTTTCTCGGTTGTTGTATAATTCAGTTGGGCATCATTCAGGGTCCGGCTTGCGTAGTAGATTACGTGCGGCATTTTATTGATGTGCTGTCCTATGACTGTATCGATAGCAAAGTCGGATGCATCGCACATAATCTCAAAGGGATACGTCCAGTCGGGTGAAGAAAGAACGGGAGCAGAGGTGAGTGAGCTTTTCAGTGATTCGAACACAGTCACACAGCTTGAGTTGAAGTCGAATGTGGTATCTTTGGCCAGAAGAAGAGTCAAGGGTCTAGCAATCTTGCTAAAGTCCTTGATAAACCATCTGTAAAAACCGGCGTGGCCAAGGAAAGCTCGGATGTCTCTGACGCATCTGGGAGGAGGGAGATTTGAAATGACTTCAATCTTCGCTTTGTCAACCTCAATGCCATTTTGCGAAATGATATGTCCTAGGACAATACCTTCGCGTACCATGAAGTGGCATTTCTCTAAGTTTAACGTGAGGATTTTATCCTTACATCGGGTAAGGACAACATCGAGATGTTGCAAACACTCATCAAAAGAATCGCCAAAGATGGAGAAATAATCCATGAATATCTCCAAGAATTTCTCAACCATGTCAGAGAAAATTCCCATCATACATCGCTGGAAGGTAGCGGGAGCATTGCATAGCCCAAAGGGCATGCGGCAATATGCGAACGTGCCGAAATGACAGGTGAACGTGGTTTTGTCCTGGTCTTTCTCGGTGATGGTAATTTGGTTGTATCCTGAATAGCCGTCCAGAAAACAGTAGTACTCATGTCCAGTCAATCTTTCAAGCATTTAGTCAATGAATGGTAGCAGAAAGTGATCCTTCCACGTTGCGGCGTTGAGTTTTCGATAATCAATGCATACTCGCCACCCAGTCTGGGTGCGAGTAGGGATTAACTCATTTGCCTCATTTGTGATGACCGTTATGCCCAACTTCTTGGGGACAACATGTATAGGACCGACCCACTGGCTGTCTGAGATAGGGTAAATGATACCACTATCAAGACATTTGACGATCTCTTTTTCACAGCCTCCTTCATGACTGGATTTAGTCGCCTCTGTAGATCCCTGGCTGGTTTGGCATCATCCATCATATGAATGTGATGTTCAACGATCATAGGACTAATCCCCTTGATGTCCGCCATTGTCCAGCCAAAAGCTTGCTGATTGCTTTGCAAGACCGTGAGAAGGGCTTTCTCCTGCTCAGGAGCTAGAGAAGCCAAGATGATGACAGGGAGGGTCTCATTCTCACCTAAGTAAGCATACTTGAGGTAAGACGGCAGTGGCTTGAGTTCGGGCGTCGGAGGTGAAACGATTGAAGATAAGATTGGCGAAAATTTCTTGAACTCAAAGGATTCTAACAGAGTCTCAAAACAAGTGTATGCGACCGAGTTTGATGGTTCAACTAACGGATCCGAAAATTCGAAAGATTCAAACTCGGGTGGCGACAAGCCAAGATCGTTCAAAAACGTGAAACACTTATACTCATTGTCGGCAGCGGAAGCAGCAGCGGGTTCAAAGAGGAACGCACTAGTGGCGTCAAGATTGCTGTGATTGAACAAGAATTCCTCAAATTCACAGTCCTCTGAGGCGATCTCCTGGATGGAACAAACATCGAGTATATAAGCACTAGGTTCGGATGACTGATTCCCTAACCTAAAAATGTTGAGTTCAATTGTCATGTTGCCAAAAGATAGGTTCATCGAACCATTTCGACAATTGATTACAGCATTTGAGGTTGCAAGGAATGGGCGACCGAGTATCACCGGAATTTGATTCCGGCGGTTAGCTATAGGTTGTGTGTCTAAAACAATGAAGTCAACGGAGAATATGAAGTCCCCAACTTTGATTAATACATCCTCTAGCTCACCCCTGGGATGGGTGATAGATCGGTCGGCCATTTGGAAAGTACAGTGTGTGGGTTTCAGCTCTTCTACACCTAGTTGCTCATATACAGAATACGGAAGCAGGTTAACACTGGCACCAAGATCCAAAAGAGCGCGGTTGATGTTCTTATCTCCAATAGTTATTGAAATCATAGGACAGCCAAGGTTCTTCCGTTTTTGAGGTAAAGCTTGGGTAAGAGCATCACTCACGGCACTAGCTAAGAAAAACTTTTTGGGTACCTGAGATTTCCTCTTCTTAGTGCATAAGTCCTTCAAGATTTTTGCTTAGGAAGGGACTTGTTGGACTGCATCTAAGAGGGGAATGTTGATATTAACCTGTTTAAACAACTCCAGAATCTTCTCCATTTGTGGATTTTGTTTATTGGACCTCAACCTGTTGGGAAATGGAACATTTTTGAAATTGGTTGAGTCAATGCATGTGGAGGAGATTGTGGAGTTGGAACGGATCCCAAAACTGGAGTTTTACTGGAGTGAGATGTGGGGCCATTCGGAGCAGCGGAAGAAGAAGAGCCTTTTGAAGAATGGAGAATAGGCTCAGAAGACGACGAAGAAGAAGAAGCGGACGAGGTGTCATCATCTATCCGCATGCCAATGTTGTTGTGCAGCATCCTTCCAGATCTCAACGTAGTCACGGCACTCACATTATGGTTCTGTTGTTCAAGAGCAACATGTACATTATGTGGGTGACCAGGATTTGAGAGTGGTTGATATGGAAGCTTCCCTTTCTCTCGCTCGCTTAATGCCGCATTCAGCTATGCAATCTGGGCTTCGGTGGTCTTTATGCTTTGCCCGTGTGCAGCGGTGTGTTGTACCGGAGACTAAATAGAAGACTGGATGTTAGCGGTGGATTGAGTCGATTGCTTTACAAATGCCTCCAGACTCCGTTCTAGCAAGGAAACCTTATCTTTGTTTCACGGAAAAAAGTTGTTTTGAGGAAAAGAATTGTTGGGTGCAAAGTTATTCGTCGGATTTTGAAAAGTTTGGGGTTGGAAAAGCTGCTGATATTGATGTTGAGTTTGTTGCCGAGCTTGTTGTTGAGGAGGAGGAGGCCTCTGGAAGTTGTTTTGGCCTTGGAATTGATGCAGGTTCTGATTCCAAGCAAAATTGGGGTGGTTCCTCCAACCGGGATTGTAAGTAGAAGAGTATGGATCAATTCTTAGTCTTTGCTGAAATGCAGCATTGACCTGATCTGTCCTTGAGAAGGTAGGTTGTAAGTGTTAGTGTATATGCCCTAGAGGCCATTATTGTATCACACTAGTTTGTATATTACTTAATGGAAGCTTGGGATATTCACAGTTATATTAACAGTCTTGCTAAACATGGTAGTATACTACTTGGTTTATTTCTATCTTAATATGTGTATATGTTAGTATATCGAGAAAATATATTGATAGAGCCCTTAGGATCTTGCTTGACTACCAGCGTTGTGATGGCAGTCACACTAGTGGGGGCTGGGTAGTCTACAAGCATATCCTTTTTCAGGTCCCTAGTCGTAGGATTATCGAGATAGGGCATCGATACTCCGGAGTAGACTAGTGGGTACGTTTCTCATCCCAGCAGGGGAAATGGTCTGTCCCACAGCCATTAGTACGCTGTACTGGAGATAGTATACAGGTGCTCGTTGGGTTACGGGTACACCGGACAGGACTCGCAGGGAACTGTTGGTTGGTATTATACCTGTCGTCAGTTAACAGTTCTCAGGTGACATGAGTACAGCATAGTCCGCAGACTTAACACTGCTGCTTCGTCTTGAGTGTGTTCCCACTATTCTTAGATTGCTACCCTACCACAGCTCAAAGGAGTCATGCAAACAGGTAGCAGTTGGGTGCAGTCCCGAAGAACTTGGAGGCAGTGGCGGTTAGATTGGATTCGTCTCTCCCGGTATTGGGAGTTGATATCGTGCCGTGTCTGGAGAGCCATTACGCAAAGTCCCTGGCCAGGGCAAACGAGATTTACTGGTAGGATTTCCAGTAGCTTCTCAAGATGTAATGGGCTTCTCTCCGACACGACTTATACCTTCTTTTAGGGGACTGACGCTTGCCGCCCCTAGGCCCGATATGCGATAGTCTTAGACGAACAGACCGGACTGTACGGAGATTGTCACATCAGGCTCAGTAGGAGTTCGGATGGGTTTCCTCATCGGCCTTCTTATCGATATCTACCTGGGGACCGTTACGTACAGCTAGTGCTACTTGCGGTCTGTGGTTAAACCCACTGCCAGCGTAGTGTCGAGTCTTTAGAGTCCCACACAGAGAGTTTCCCTGCTTCGGGAAAAACGATATAGAGGTCGTATGGTTTTACGACAGGGTTCGGACACGCACATGCATTTATGCACGTGCGATGTTCGGACAGTTTATACTAGTAGGCTTTGGTTTAAACCAGATTCTAATTGGATTATTGGATTTATACAGTCTCAGTATTTTCGTGTTTTCACGGATAGGAGGGGCGTTCTCATAATTACTCGAGAAGCTTCTAGAATTTTGATGAGGTGAAGAGCTTAGGTGTTATATGCATTAAATGGATTTGTGACTCATAGAGATGATTCATCAAATGAGTTAATGAAGTATTAATGGTTTTAATGACTCATTAGATGATTCATTTTGTATTAAATGAAGCATGAAGATATTTGTGCAAAGATATTTTGTGCAAGATATTTTATGCTTCATGATATATATATACAAATGAGTTAATTTTCATTTGATAATTACTTTCACATTCTCTCTCCTCAAGCTCTCTCTCTCTTCAACCCTAACCCTAACCTCTCATGTGTTGAGATCCAAGGGTTAGCAAGACTAATAGATCTCTAATCCTATTCTATATCCTCTAGGTTACTTTGATTAGCACCCATAGCAACCTAGTTAGCTCAAGTGAGAGTTTAAGCTTGGAGAAGTAGGTCTCGGGTGGATCTTCTATGTCACGACCCGAAAGAGCACGTGACTGGCCCTTGAACCATATGAAGTCTATAGGATCCCATCTGATCCAAGTAAGCCAAAAGCCAATAAATCTAAAACCATTTAAAGAGTAAATAAGGAAAACTGGTTTTAAGAAGTAAAGAAATCATGTTTCGAAAATCAAAGTTTTTAAATAACTAAGCCGAATATGCATTTTTAAAATGTACAACCTTTTCTGAAAATTTCGGCAGAGTTTCCTTTGTAAAAACTGGCCCCGAACGGGGTACAACAAGAATAATATATATGAAATGAAAAAGGCATCCCCAAGCGGGAGCTAGCTCTTCGTCAAACGACGGTCACAACCACGCAAGCAATATAATATACAACGCCAAATGGCGAGGATCAAAACTCAAAAAGAAACTCAAAACAGCCAGAAAACCATAATACTACAAGCGCGACTCTAAGGTCGAAATAATACATAACTGATTTCTAAGTCTGAAACAATATACAAGTTTTGGTTGATAGAATGACTAGATACAACTGAAAGTACATGTACAAGGATGGTTCTGATGCAAAAGAACCCACCTACCAACGCAAGTCACCCATATGAAAGCAGTGTGCCAGAAATGCCGCTATAGAATCTGTACGGCAAAAACCTGCAAGGACTGTAGCACAACGGGGGTGAGTTGCCAACTCGTGAATAGAAAATATCTACAAGCAGAGATCGAATGTATGACCCATCCTAGGTCAATACGATCAGATATATATAAACCTCAATATGAACAAGTCTGAAACATGCTAAACTGGCAATGTAATCTCTATACATGAGTGTAGTGCTAAGTGCTCGTGCCAGTGCCTCAGGTAATAGCATATCATAAATGTGAGGTATGATCAATGAAATCAATCTGCATGTACGTGGATCCCATCCACTCGTCATCCAATGACAATAACCATCATGCATGTAAAATATCATCAGCATATGCATGGAAATATGAGGATATAAACCACCTGTGTCCCTCACGAAACGTCAAAATCATGGAACCGGAGTGCCCAGCATCGACACTCGAAAACATCATGAAAACTGTGCCCAGCATCGGCACGTAAATCCTCATATATCGGGCTCCATCTGCGGAATCGGCCCTCGGCCCCAGCAGGACGCCTATATCCATCTATCGACTCTGGTCGGTATCCTCCGGATAACCGCCAGGTCCAACCAATCACCGGTAGGTACTCGCCTGCCTCCAGGCTCAATCGGCAAAATCCTTCGATCATCTTGCCGAGGGGAACCATACCGGGTCCACCATGTACCCGCAATCGGCTCGTCCACTCTTCGAATCGGGTTTCACATGTCGCTCTCAGCACCGAGAAAACACATGGTGGACGCACTGAAATATCATATCAAGGGTAACCGGGTTTTTAAAGCAATGACATATTCTCTTTTGAAATATCCACGGTTCCCAAATCCAGAAATATCATGGAAATAGCAATTCTCAATGCGTATAATCAGAAAGCATAATGTATATGACATGTAAAAAAGATGTAAGCATATCAGTCTGTCATGCAAGAATCATATACCGAATGCAACAGTACTACAGTGTAGTGACATGGTAATTATCGATGATGAAGTGTGTGAGCCGGCAAACAAGTGTACGTGGAACATACGCATCATCGATAATGGTGCTGGTGTCCTAGCAGCATAACTGTAATATATCAATAAACACAAGCAATGCAATGCAAATAGCATGAATATGCGGAATCGAATAATCAACGCAACAGTAAAGAATCTACCTCAATAGCTATATCATGCAGCCTTGCCTTTTGAAATAAGACGAATCGGGGTTTTTGGTAAAATAAGGGCTACGGTGTTTTAAGAACAGATGCTACATTTTGAAAATATCCGTAGAATCCTCTTTTGCCTATCTTTAAAAATATCCCCGATTCGTTAGTTTTGAAATAGGTATGACTTGGGTCTAGTCTACGCCTACTATGCGAACTACGGACCCAACTATCAAGTCAATCGGGAGGGATATGAAAACCACCTAAATCTGAGTCAATATCACATTATCTCATCATATAACAGGTATCACTACCATCATATCATATCTTAAATACGAACTCTGTCATATCGCCGAATCTCACGGCCTCAATGAAACCTCATCGACTCATCTCAATCCCACGTATCATCCTCAATCCCGTATAAGAACACATAGTCGCATACCCATGTGTAGATATACACACCTCCATATGCGCACAGATGAATGAAAGAATGTATGTAAGTATATGTGTACGTGTATGTGTGAGTGCACCCCCTACTCTAGGGTTACGCACTATACTACACCAATACATCCTTATCATCAATAATTCCATTATCACCATCAAATAATCTGAACAACACATAATAAATATATGTGTGTATACATATTCGTATACATCACCACGGACTGCGGGGGTGCTATACGCCATCCACCCGACTTCTCCCCGTAGATATAAATCTACTCACCTGGTCTTCGCTCGCCGAAATCGATGACGCCGTGCTTCTTCGCCTCCGAATCCTTGCGAGAGTACCTACAATATTAAACCGTCGCAATACGTATTAAAATCGATGCAGAAAACCGACACAGCGCACAGTGTGCTCATAGGTGAAACCTATGGCCTAAACGTGCAAATCAATCAACCAATCCCTGTTGTTGATGTACGAACACCCGACAACCAAATACAAATCTAAATATCAAGAAAGTGTATTTTAAAATACGGAAAACATCGCCTAAAACACACCAAAATGCTCCCAGATTTTCCCCAGGTGACAATTAGCCAAAACTGCATATAGGAGGGGTCTAATTTAGTGCAAAATGAGCCCTGGAACAAAACTGGAACAATTCTACCCTACTCTGGCCGCAAATTGCGGCCAGAATGATTAAATCTGCGGCCATGGGTTTGAATTAGGGGCTCGGGTCTTGGTGGTAGCTTCCTAGGTGCCTGCACGACTCACTGTCAACTCAATTTTATTTTAGGGGTCTCGGGGTGATAGCAGATTCCTAAAACCTTCACAGATTTCACAATATCTCCGATATCGGTTTTCTAATTCCGTATTCCGGGTTTCAAATCTCAGGTTTGGGTCTCAATTCCATCACTAGGGTGTTTGTGCAGCCTCCACTAAGCTCAATTTCATACTACAACTCACAATTTCCTCAGACCCTAACTAGGTTTCCTTTAAGTCCACAACACCACCTGATATCGATTCAATTTTAACATAGGGGTATAAGTAATTCAAAAACTAATCTAATGATCCAGAAATTACCTCATTTGGCAACTCAAGAATTTTCTTGAGTTGCCCCAAGTGGCCAAAATCCTTGCTTTCTTAGTCCAATGTGTAGATCTTGGGCTCGTGCACCTTTTTAGTGAAATGGGAGTAGGGTTTTGGAGTTGATTTCATGGTGTTTGAGGGCTCTAGAAGAGGGGGAGAAAGAGGGGGAGCTGCAGCAGCAGAAGAGGGAGAGGAGTGGGAGAGAAAATGAAGGAGAAAATGAAAGGGAGACCAAGTCAAGAGACCCCTCACCTCACTCTCTCACTCACCCACCTACTACCCCATTATTCTAATTCAAATTCTTTTCTTTTCTTTTTCTAAAACCTTCTCACTCAAATAGTAAACCCAAAGTAAAGCCATGGTAATAAAAATGTAACACAAGTGTAGAAAAAGATATGTGCATGTTTCCACAAAATGCCAAAATCCGATTAGCGATTTTTAATCGCGATTAGCACTAAATTAGTGTCAAACTAATCACAAAAACTTAAAAATGGCATAATCCCATAAAATACCCTATTTTGGAATTTTCCATAATGTTTCCAAATTTTTCCCCATTTATTTGTATTTAATTATACCGGAATATTAAAATATTCATTAAAATAATAATAAATTATAAAAATTCCCAAAAATCATATTTTATTATTTTGAAACGTTACAATCTACCCCCCTTAAAGAAATTCGGTCCCCGAATTTAAATTTAAACCCCCAAATTCTAAAACATTTCGATATAAAGTCCAAGTCTTCGGGGTTCCGAAATCATCAATACATAAAACATCATAGCGCAATGCATGCGCATGAGTACTGAGCAGATAACTCAAAAGGAAAACTCCGTCAAGCATCCCGTAATCATCGGAGTTATGGTAAAGACACAAATGTCAAATCCAATACAAAACCAATATGATATAGATCAGAACTATACATGTAGACATCCAATCTATACATGTGAATAGCTGATGTAAATGCATGCCAAATCTTTTTAAGTCGCTGTGCGATGCACGTAACACTGCACAGTGGCGGACGTTTTTCATAAGAAAATAACCATATATGTATATATCTTTTGTTTAATAGGTACGTTCCGCCGTTTTGAAAACAATTTAGAGGGGTTTCCTTGTTTTTAAAACGTTTCGTGTCATATCGGACACGTAGGTATATATGTGGAGATTATAGCTCGCTTTTTTTTTTTTTTGGAAATCCCTTCGATAACTATCAATGTATGCAAAATATATCCAGGTACTGTCATCTGACTAGTCCTGCTCAGTACAAAACGAATATCAAATATCATAAAAATATACTGCTCCAAAAGGAATAAATCCCAAAATGCATATAACACCATCCTGTGCGTCTGGTGCGCACGGAAATCAAAATCCATATATGTGCCATACAGGTGCACAAAACAACATCTAGGTGCAACGGTGTGCACGAAGTATCTGTCATAGGCAACGTGTGTGCCTGACAGCCAAAACAGGTGCATCTGACATGCACGAAGAATCTCGATTTAGTGCATCTGGTGTGCACCAAAATCGTATCTCAAAACATGCGCCTAGCATGCGCGAAAATCCAAATCGGTGCATCCATCGTGCACGATTGAAAGTCTAAACCCTGCGCACTCAACATGCACGGAATCACGAAATCCAATGGCAAACGCCGAACATGTGTAAGTCCAGTCAAAAGCACTGAGTGCAAGAATCAACATCAATATATCAGAATCAAAATCGACATATCGCATGACATTAAATCAAAGTCAGGTGCAACCGTAGTGCACAAAATATAAATCCGGTGCAACAAAGGCACGAAATATAAATCTGATGCGATAAACGCAAGAAACATAAAACTGGTGCGACAAACGCATGAAGTATAGAACTGGTGCATCTCATGCACAAATATCAAGCAATAACTCAAATGCGTAAGCAGCAACACCAAGTGTACCCAGGTATAAAGAAAATCATAAACGTGTGCAACTGCGTGCACAAAACACATATCAATGCACTATAAGCACATATAAGCTATACCGAGTGCAAAATCAAATCGTGTGCGTAACATATGCACAACATCAAATCAACCGTATGAAATCCATGAAGTCATAAGCAGGTGCAGCCAAGGCACGAAACGATATACAATGCGGCTTAATCAAAATCAGGTGTACCGTGATGGAAAATCTCACAACCGCGTGCATAAGCGGGCACAAATCAAATCAAAACACTAAAAGTACATGAAAACTATGCTGGAAGCGTAAATCAAATCACCGGCATAAAATAGGCGTGAAATCACAATCAATAGCTCAAGAGTAATAACTATGCACAAGGTATAAATACCCAGTAGGTGCAACCATGGTGCACGGAAACAGAAATCATAGAACTCAGCCATCAAAACCAAATCATGCAAATAGATCACCAAAATACCGAAATCCAAAGTGACGGATACGTGATAGTCGAATCACAAAATCACAAATCATAAATACTGTCGTCGGTATATCCTCTTTCAAAGTTGAGAAGGTGTCGGTGCATCCAATACTAGCAGCGCAAGATATCTACTTTCCTCTTGCTCGCGGCTGGCGTCCTCTGCCTCTGGTTCCTTATCTTCCCTGTGGATTACCAATCTCGCAATCCATCGGCTTATCGGCCCAGTCAGGTGTGCTAACAGGAACGATTCCGTTCTGGCACTTTTCTGGTCATCTCTCGGTCAATCCTCACGATCGCTCGTAAAGCAACAAATCTTTGGCGCCGACCTCTGGTACTCTGAATGCACATCACACATCGGCTCCTGGTGCAAATCTTATTGCAGCAGTGTACTGGAAGGAATCCTGCTCAAGGTCTCCTCTGATCTCGCCTAAGCCAAACTGTAAGGAGGCTGGTACTCTGGCGTAATCTTTCCTCGCTCTCTGGACATCTGCGCCCTTAGTACAGCATCTACTCGAAGGCTGGTCGCATCCCTATGCCTCTGTATGCATATCCGACCTTTAACCTTAACGGGGTGTAATAACAGCTCGTCTGCATCACGCACGAACTTCTTGTCCCGCTTGTCTGTATCATCGTCCATTTCGACGTCGCGTCTCTATCTGCGCACTGCAATGTCCTCGGCTACGGTCCACCCGAGGTCTCTCACACGGACTCGAAATCACGAACTCGGTATCTTCATCACTCAGTAGAAGATATCTGGCCGAAAATGTCCTCAGCGTGCATATCGCATCTCTGATGTCAGCGGAGTGGAACGTCATCTCATCGAAATCTCATGCGAACTCTTTACTCCACTCTGCTTCAATATCGACTGATCCGGACTCATCTCATCGTGGCTATACAGACTGCGCTCCAACGGCTATACTCGTATCTGGAGTCTCCCAAGCAGTGTCCCATCACATGATATACGAATGATGTCGAATCGTCCGATCGACTCGTCAGAACCTCATAATCCCCCAAGAGCTCAACATCTCGGGTACAGTTTAATAGTATCGAGTACATACCACAACATCGGTGGTCCAGCCATAGAAGGGCAAACCCAAGCCTCACTAATGCCGCCGCGGAACTGCCGCAAACCCTAAGGTTCAAAGGCTTTCACACGGTCATTATATCGAGTTAGGGTTTCATTCTTCTAGAGGGTCCATAGAATCGCTTGCATGTCTTTCCGAATACTTTAAACTTAGAAAATGGGTTCCTGACATTCGATCGTCTCAATCGTCGCTCAACGAATCAGCGTGAAGTCGCCTCTAGCTGGAATCAATCTGCCTGATGACCTCGCATCGGGGTAAGCGAACGAACCACATGTCCTAGTCATTCATCGTCGGTGACTAGCGACTCACCATCATATCTCTAAGTATAAGCTCATGCTGCAGTAGCTCCAATCTTCTGGGCGATATCTCATCATTCGCAGCAACAACTGGATCATTCGTCCGTACGCTGAACAGCGCCTCAATCATCATGAATAAGTGATATATCAATGGTCATCACATCCTGGCTGGCTTCTATCAGTGGCTCAATCCTCTGGTACCGATCAGCACATCCGGGAAATCTCGTAAAAGTGATCAATCCAACGCTCATGGCGCGAAAACACAATAAGACGACGCCTCAATATGCAATCGTATGAATCTGGGATCACGCCCTGGTCAGTCCTCGTCCACGATGAGCTCATGCTGACGCAACTCGAGCCGTAGCTCACTCTGCCCGTGCAATCGCCGCAGCAAAACCATAACCAGTATCGATGAGGATAGATCATAGGAAGGAATATAACACGGTGCAAGGAAATGTACATCCTAAGGTTTCTTAAGCGGAGTGGCGTGTCGTAAGTATGCCGCGGAACATACGTACGGTACGTCCCTCTACTCAAGCTACCTACTCCATCAACCAAGGGTCATCCTATGCGACGAAAGTTTGGGTATAATACCCCCTAGACTAAGTCTAACTTCCGTAAGGTCAAGCCTAAGTTCCGCATATAGATAAACGCCCTAGGCTCCACATAGTCAAACTTAGACTCGAACCAAGGTTAACCTAGCGCTCTGATACCAACTTTGTCACGACCCGAAAGAGCACGTGACTGGCCCTTGAACCATATGAAGTCTATAGGACCCCATCTGATCCAAGTAAGCCAAAAGCCCAGAAATCTAAAACCATTTAAAGAGTAAATAAGGAAAATTGGTTTTAAGAAGTAAAGAAATCATGTTTCAAAATTCAAAGTTTTTAAATAACTAAGCCGGATATGCATTTTTAAAATGTACAACCTTTTCTGAAAATTTCGGCAGAGTTTCCTTTGTAAAAACTGGCCCCGAACGGGGTACAACAAGAATAATATATATGAAATGAAAAAGGCATCCCCAAGCGGGAGCTAGCTCTTCGTCAAACGACGGTCACAACCACGCAAGCAATATAATATACAACGCCAAATGGCGAGGATCAAAACTCAAAAAGAAACTCAAAACAGCCAGAAAACCATAATACTACAAGCGCGACTCTAAGGTCGAAATAATACATAACTGATTTCTAAGTCTGAAACAATATACAAGTTTTGGTTGATAGAATGACTAGATACAACTGAAAGTACATGTACAAGGATGGTTCTGATGCAAAAGAACCCACCTACCAACGCAAGTCACCCATATGAAAGCAGTGTGCCAGAAATGCCGCTATGGAATCTGTACGGCAAAAACCTGTAAGGACTGTGGCACAACGGGGGTGAGTTGCCAACTCGTGAATAGAAAATATCTACAAGCAGAGATCGAATGTATGACCCATCCTAGGTCAATACGATCAGATATATATAAACCTCAATATGAACAAGTCTGAAGCATGCTAAACTGGCAATGCAATCTCTATACATGAGTGTAGTGCTAAGTGCTCGTGCCAGTGCCTCAGGTAATAGCATATCATAAATGTGAGGTATGATCAATGAAATCAATCTGCATGTACGTGGATCCCGTCCACTCGTCATCCAATGACAATAACCATCATGCATGTAAAATATCATCAGCATATGCATGGAAATATGAGGATATAAACTACCTGTTTCCCTCACGAAACGTCAAAATCATGGAACCGGAGTGCCCAGCATCGACACTCGAAAACATCATGAAAACTGTGCCCAGCATCGGCACGTAAATCCTCATATATCGGGCTCCATCTGCAGAATCGGCCCTCGGCCCCAGCAGGACGCCCATATCCATCTATCGACTCTGGTCGGTATCCTCCGGATAACCGCCAGGTCCAACCAATCACCGGTAGGTACTCGCCCGCCTCCAGGCTCAATCGGCAAAATCCTTCGATCATCTTGCCGAGGGGAACCATACCGGGTCCACCATATACCCGCAATCGGCTCGTCCACTCCTCGAATCGGGTTTCACATGTCGCTCTTAGCACCGAGAAAATACATGGTGGACGCACTGAAATATCATATCAAGGGTAACCGGGTTTTTAAAGCAATGACATATTCTCTTTTGAAATACCCACGGTTCCCAAATCCAGAAATATCATGGAAATAGCAATTCTCAATGCGTATAATCAGAAAGCATAATGTATATGACATGTAAAAGAGATGTAAGCATATCGGTCTGTCATGCAAGAATCATATACCGAATGCAACAGTACTACAGTGTAGTGACATGGTAATTATCGATGATGAAGTGTGTGAGCCGGTAAACAAGTGTACGTGGAACATACGCATCATCGATAATGGTGCTGGTGTCCTAGCAGCATAACTGTAATATATCAATAAACACAAGCAATGCAATGCAAATAGCATGAATATGTGGAATCGAATAATCAACGCAACAGTAAAGAATCGACCTCAATAGCTATATCATGCAGCCTTGCCTTTTGAAATAAGACGAATCGGGGTTTTTGGTAAAATAAGGGCTACGGTGTTTTAAGAACAGATGCTACATTTTGAAAATACAAGCAGGGAATTATAAGATTACTAGAGAAATTTGGGATGGTGACTCGGCCAAACCGCCGCGGAACAGCGGCCGATCCAAGCGATCCGCCGCGGATCCGCAGCCGAGTTGAAGCCGAGTCAGCCCAATTTTCCCAGTAACTCTTCTGTGTTGATTTTGTATTTTCTGGGATGTTTTGTTTCTGCTAAGGTTTCAGGTGCACAGAGAATTATTTGGAGCAGAATCATTTGTGTTTGCTTGATCGAAATTCTAAGATATTTGGCTAACTTGATTATATCTGTGATGTGTTTAATGTGTTCGTAAACCTCCCCTAACTACTAGTATGTCGGTTAGCAGGGGGTTGCACATTTCTATAGCGGTTTTTTTCTGGTTTGTGTTTGTGGACTTGTTGGATTGTCGTGAATGGATAGCCGGGGATGTGAGACGAGTGTTTCTTTCATTCAAATGTAATTTGTAAATTGTTGTAATATTCTATTGCGGGGCACATCCAGGTTGAGGTTGTAGCCACCGTTGTATTATTTCATTTAATGTTTTCTGCTCCTAGGATAGACCCAAGGTGGGGTACACAAGCTACCGGGTACTTTAAAGTATTTAGTGGCCTACTCATGTTGTTGAGGGAGACCGTTTCACTTCTGGTACTTGGCGGGTAGTTTGCTGCACCCGTAGGGGTCTAGGGTGGGGTTTTGGCTATTCATCGCGACTGTGTAATCCGTCTTTCTTTGCAGGCTCAAAAGGAATGTGGATTCATAGAAAATCCAATATGTCCATCCATGATCTGGAATGCCTATTATTGCGTCTGACGAATGTACAATATCTATATATGATATCTATTAGGCGTCACTTATGTTTTGCACCGCGCTAGCCCAGCCCCCGCTCTGTCGTTAGTTAAGTAACCTAACGGGTGAATGACGAGACCCAGTGGCGAATGCGGATGGCATAAGAGGACGTTGTATTTTCGCTATTTTTTGCAATGATAGGTTAATTGATGGGACGCATTATATTAATGCAAAGAAAATAAACTAAAGTTGAATCATTGGAACAGTTTAAAAGAAACCACTCGGTTATTTTAAAACAGAAGATATTTTTTTTTAAATTGCGGAGCTTAAGCCACTCCTTTTAAAAAGCTATCAGGTTCCTTCGATCATATCAAGTTCACTACGTTCACGGTTTCACCAAAACCATTCGTAGACCTCCGTCATTTCATTTGGGTATTCAGTAGTATTCAAGCTATGCATTTTGAACAACGCCAAGGCATAGTGTTTGGTAGCTGCTGGGTATTCATTTGTCGCATAGATATATGAGTTAGTTTAGGACAGTCGTATTATCATTTGGCCAACGTCAGGGGTATGTACGGATGGGTTCAAATTAACAAGATAATGATCGGTAGAACTTGACATGTGACTTATGACATTTTGACTAACGCCAAGGTCATAAGAGCATGGGGCAGAAATCCATATAGGGAATTTCTAAAGAAACTAAAATTTGCAAAGAGATGCATACCATTTGGAGTGTGATAATTTTGGTAGGATTCCTTCAGCTTTATCACACGATGATATTTGGATCCCGATCCTACTAGGAGTATCCGCTACTCATCAGGAGATTCGTCACTTAACGATCAATGCTATAAACCAAGTAGGTGTCGAGAAAGGTTTCAGCGGGGCTACGCCCCCAGAGAAAAGAGGTTATTTAATTAAGGAACTTCGCGAAAGTATCGTAAAACCTCCCTCGAAGTACCGACACCGGCCTGGCTAAACGGTTAAGCAAGTATTGTACGGTGAGAATAGTCCTGACTAGTTCTTCCTTTTTGGTTTGAGGAGGGATTCGAAAAACAGTGGGAGCCATCCAGTTTAGATAAACTAAAAACCACTCTAAACTTGCAAGAGTATCATGCTAAAGTGTTCCCTCTTTCTCTCATTGCAGCGATGATTGGTTCGAAAGAGTGTGTTTGTAGTTTAATCGCAATCAATAACGGTGTCGCACGTAGCTAGACCGAGATGAGTACGGGTCGTCCTCTGGGAAACGTGGAACCTTTTACTTTTACTTTAGATGTGTTGAGAAAGAGAGGAGGGATAAAGAATTTTATAGAAAGATTTCTAGATCTACGTTAAACAAGAATGTATAATATAGATCTAGATTATTTTAAAGATGTAATTAATATATTAAGAGGTCTTGTAGGGTTCGTTAGGATTTAGTAGTTATGGACGATTAATTAAAAGTTACCATTTTTATCCATTAATAGATTTAGAACTAGAACGATGGTGATGCGTATAGATTAGGGTTTCTGGAGGGAAAAAAATCCCACTCTTAACCCTTATCTCGACACGGAACTCCGTTCATATCTAGCCTTTACCAAAACAATCATTAATCTAATCTCTAATCGCGGTCGGAACTAGCAAAGAATTGCTAGCGCGCCCGAGTAGGATGTTAATGATTCTTTTGATAAAGTTCCTAAACTTTATAGGACTTAAAAAGGGTTTAGTTATTTTCATCGTCCATTAGCCTACCCTAATCCTACGAACCCTAACAAGCGGAGAATTACTCGCGCATGTTGGGAAAAGAAGATGAAAAGACAGAGAGGGAAAACATAATGTAAAATGCAAAAGAATTAAATAAAATAACTACCTTTATTAATCAACTTGAACAATCTACACTTTATTCCGTAAAAAATGATTACAAACTAGTTGCTTCTCGATCTTTCCTAAGGAGGTAGACGAACAGTTGATGATCAGCCTGGATGCGTGAGCATCTGGGGCTTCGTGATCTCTTCGGCTTGATCGCTTTTCCAAGAGGCTCTCGGTGCCCTTTTATAGTGCAAAGCCAGAATCTTATTGTTGAAAACTTGGTAAAATTCATCATAGATTTATGCCAAAAAATCTTGCCTCCCGATTCCCTAGAAGTGCGGCGGATCCGCGGCCCAAGGGGGGGCTTGGCCGCGGATCCACCTCAAAGGGTGAGATCTCTTGATGAGTTTTCTTGGGCTTGCATCTTGTGACATGTGGCAATCCTAGGCACCTTCAGAATTCAGAAATCTTCTCTCGGTTGCTTCCAGACCTGGTCTCCAAGTTTTGCTTCTTAATTTGGCAAGTTTTCCTTAACAAATTGATTTGTTTGATAAATTCTGCATAACAACTTGGAAAATTCTGCACAATAATCTCAAATAATATTTAGTAGGCTTATTTCTACTAGGATTTGGTCAATAGATTTATTTGCATACATTTTCCTACCAAATGCCAATTAAAATATATTAACACCTGGAAAATGGTGTTTTAACACATAAACCCTCATATGTATAATATATTATATTAAAGTCCTTTTTTAATATGAAAATGGTAGGAAAAATGTAATACAAATGTGCAGTTTTATTAACTGAACAAATACCCCCCAATTTATCTTTCATCGTCCCGAGCAAACTAGTTTATTCAAGAGGAGAAAAGAAAGGAGAAAACTAAGCACACTTTCGTAGGCAGACACGATTGCACTGAGCACGTGCAACAAGCCGTTAAACCTCTAGGTGTCCCTAGTAGGAGGAGTGTTGTCTCCTGAGGGTTTTCAGCGGATTGCACCCACAAAATCCTATAACAAAATAGAGATGGTGAAATTTACATATAAAGATAAGAACCATAAAAGAAATACTTTGAAAATTTAGAGTTTCCAACTACACTAGCTTTTCAGTTGTCATGAGCCCTATCTTAATAGTCATGAAAAGATGTTAGAAATCACATCATCCCTCAATAAAACATTGTCTTTATTCTTCATTCCTACCTTTCATCCAAACACCGATCATATAACCCTACGTGTGTGTAAAGGACATCCCTACACCCGGAGAATTCAATTCAAGCTATCATACTCTTGTCCATCTGCCTCAGTACTTTTTAATTTTATGAATATTTAGATTTGCTCACACATTTTCATGCGACCGTTAATACTTCTTGAGGTACTAACCGACCGATTACTCATGTGCTTGCTGATTAGGTGATAATATTTTCCTCGTCTTGCACCACCTAAGGCTTAGCAGTGACTCCCAGACCAGTTGGCCTTAGGGCACTAGGTGAAGAGGCACCCTCGCTATATTTTTTTATTGCTGCCTTGGCGATAACAAAACCAGTGTTCATTTTTTTCTTCTTTTCACCATTTTTATATTTTCTTCATTTTCTTCATTTCCTTCATACTTTGGCTTTTAGACAAGAGCATTTCAAGGTATCCTCTACTATCCCGAGTTTCAAGACGTGTGTAAGTGCATATAGTAGGGTATCAACATTCAAATGTTTGGCTTCCAGAATAGGAACTATTTTTCAGACTTATTTTTATCCTCGGATTAGTGACTTCCTTCATCTTACTGACCCTTGGGACAACAGCTCATAACTGCTTATTACTAGTTCGTTTAAGAAAACTTCTAATTTTCTTGGTTTTCTTAAACTATTCCTATCTTTTGGATGTAATTTTTCACTTTCTACTCTTTTGTTATAAAAGAATTTTTTTTTTTAAATTTTTTTGAAAATGTTGTGCTTATGCAAAATATGATGCAAATTGATGTGTAAATAAGCACAAACCTCCCCCAAACCTGTTTGCAGCAGTGTCCTCACTGATGTCATCCGTTAAGCTCAAAAACCTGTAGACTTGGGAGGAAATTATTAATGGGGGAAAGAATATATGAAAGTGAAAATTCTCCCCCAAACTTATTTTAGGCTCACAAATTTGTAAAAATCATTTTCTTTTCAAGAGCCAAAACATACCACACCCCCCCAAACTTGAGTTAAACAATTTTAATCTTTTAAAATCACACAAGGGGGTCAAGGTTATTGGTCAATGCCAAGCTTTGCAAAGACAGAAGGTCAACACCAACCATTCAAAAAATTTATCGATGAAGCACCAAGGTTGGTAGAAGAACATGTCACCTTTTGACGTGAAGAAGTGGGGAGGTGACAAGAGGTGTAATGGAAAAGGATTGCGTCTCAATTTGGAGAGACGACACAGTGATAATAATGATGGATTACTCGCATTATCATGATTGTCCAAAAGAAGGGGTGGAGGTCCAATTTCTTCATCTTGGAGTTAATTCATCTCAACACCCGTGTCTTGTAAAAATGCGAGCTCATCAGCGAAAATTTCCTCAAAGCTTTCATCGATACCCCGAAGAATAATGTCATCAGAAAAAATGGGGTGATCGTCAGACTCTATAAAATGTTCCTCATCAGCGTTAGATGTTGACCCGGACAACTCGGTGGAAGAATCCGTGTCAAGCAACAACATATGAAAAGAGTCAGAATTATGAGGTTGATCATATTCGTTGCTGTCGACATCCATTAATTCGACAGAACACACATGAGCATAGGGTTCGGAGGGTTCACTTCCCAACTTGTAAATGTTAAGCTCAATTGACTTCTTTCCAAAGGATAGGGTCATAGAGCCGTTTCTACAATTGATTACTGCGTTGGAAGTGGCCAAAAAGGGTCGACCGAGTATCACCGGGATTTGATTGCGTGGGTTTGCCACAGGTTGTGTATCTATAACGATAAAGTCCACAGGGAATATGAATTCCCCGACTTTGATTAACGCATCCTCTAGCTCACCCTTAGGTTGGGTGATAGATCGATCGGCCATCTGAAGAGTGCAATGCGCAGGTTTTAACTCTCCGATCCCTAATTGCTCATAAACAGAATACGGAAGCAAGTTAACACTAGCACCTAGATCGAGTAGAGCACGATTGATATTTTTACCCCCAATGGAAATAGAAATTGTAGGACTTCCGGGGTCCTTTCGTTTCTTGGGTAGTTGTTGTGTAAAAGCCGTGCTTACATTACTCGCAAGGAAAATTTTTTTAGGTACTAGAACTTTTCTCTTCCTAGTGCACAAGTCCTTTAGGATTTTCGCATATGACGGAACTTGTTGAATAGCATCTAAGAGAGGAATGTTTATGTTAACTTGCTTAAAAATTTCCACAATCTTCTCCATTTGTGGACTTGGTCTGTTGCCCCTTAACCTGTTTGGATAAGGTGCTTTATCAATAAGGGTTTGGTCCAACATTGGAGAGGATTGTGGGGACGGATTCGATCCCAAAACTGGAGTGGGAATCGACTTAGATAGATTTGGCGAAATGGGCGAAGGGTTCGAGCCTTGGGGAAAACGGAGAATAGGCTCGGGTGAAGGTGGGAGACTAGACGAATTAGGGGAAGAAGAAGAAGCTGGGGTATCATTGGTGTCACTATCATCACACTGCTCACCCACTCGGTTATTTAGCTCTTTTCCCGATCTCAACGTGGTAACAACACTCACATTATAACTTTGTGAGTGGCCAGGATTAGGTATGGGTTGAGATGGGAGTTTCCCTTTCTCTCTCGCACTCATTGCGGCGTTTAACTGTGCGATTTGGTTTTCTATTGATTTAATACTCTCACTATGGGAGGCGGAGTTTTTCGTTAGGGTATCAATAGAAGACCTCATTTTAGCCGAAATTTGCATGGATTGTTTCATGAACATATCCAAAGTTTGTGCAAGTGAGTTGTCAGTACCGACCACTTGTGGTGTAGAAATGTTGGCCGAATTTTAGAAATTCTGTGACTGAAAGGGGGGCTGATTCTGTGGTTGTGGTTGCTGTGGAGGAGGTCTTTGATAATTGCTTTGTTGGTTTTGATTCCAAGCAAAGTTAGGATGATTCCTCCATCCTTGATTGTACATGGAAGAATAAGGGTCGTTTCTAGGTTGCTGTTGAAAAGCAGCATTAGCTTGAAACGATGCATTCACAGGACATTCTTCCGTTAAGTGTGAAGGATCCGAACAGCAACCACAGACGGTTTTAGGAAGCGTGACCTGATTTAGGGAGAATGATGAGAATTTGTTCTCAAAAGCGTCGAGTTTCTTCTGTATCGCTGCCATTTCGGCTTTTACTGCGATAGAAACATCGAGCTGGTGAATACCTCCCTTAGTTGAAGGCGGTCTTACGCTTTCCCACTGCAAAGTGCTTTCTGCGAGATCTTCCAGATATTTCCATGCTTCACCGTCATCTTTAGACATGAAATTGCATTGACACATTGTTTCAAGCATCTGCTTTGTCGCTGGATTAATGCCTTCATATATAATCCGACATAAATCCCATCTTTATATTCCGTGATGGGGGCATTGGACAAGCAGATCTTTGAAACGTTCAAAGCACTTCCAAAATGGTTCATTGGGAAGCTGGGTAAACTGGTTGATCTCGCTCCTAATGTGGGCAGTCTTATGGTTTGGGTAAAACTTCTTAAGAAATGCTATGACGAATTCATCCCAATTAGTGATAGAGTGTGCGGCAGTATTATAAAGCCAGTTTTCTGCCAAGTCGCACAGTGTGAATGGGAGAAGACGTAAGCGCATAGCATCTAAAGTCAATTGTGAAGTACCCATCATTGCGCATACGTTTTCGAATTTGGTGATGAAAACGTACGCGTCTTCCGACTCAAGCCCGTGAAATTTTGGCAGCAGATTGATGTAGTGGGGTTTAATTTCGAAATTATCCCCGTTAGGTGGTAGAAGAGAGAGACAAGTGGGAAGAGGACCACGGATAGGATAGCATCTCTCTTGGAGAGATATGCGCGGTGGATTCTGCGCACCTACGAGCGGTGGCAGCGTGGTGTTATATTCTGATGGAGTGCCGTCCATCTCGGTTGTGGTGTGTAGTGGGGGAAGAGAAGATGAAGAAGTACCGACTTCGGCGTCGATAGCAGGAACGCGGACAAGACGGGCACTAGGATCCCGTGTCCAGCCGAGCATGCACTAAGCGGGTTTAGTGCAAGTGGCAGCGTGTGTGTGATTTAAAATTGGCTTGTTTTGAAAAAGTGGGACTCAAGACAAATCACCCTAAGATGCACAAGCAACTCTAGAACTAAGGTCACCTAGGTCCAGTCTCTAGACCGCTCCTAGACTTCCAAAGGATAAGCCGCAGGATAAATCCTCTACCGCCTCCGTACTACCCTTGTAGCCAGGTAAGTGCCAGGTAAGTGGGAAGGAACCACGTCGTGGGCCTAATTAAAAACCATTAGCCTTTGTCACACTTGCCTAGGCACTACAAAAGTAATGCGGATAAACAATAGATTACCCACGACCTTCCTCTGTCCTTATTGAGCGCGACAGTCCTTAGAGTCTAGTCTAGATATTTTTTAAATTAATAAAGGGTTGATCTATATGCTCAGTTTGTTATTTGTGGGGCTTAGGAAGGGTGATGAAATCTCCACCTAATCTTGATTTGGTCTTTGCCCCTTAAAGTCCGTATTAAATATGCAAAACAAAACCAATCACAAAACTTTTGCAAAAAGATTTTTTTTTTAGCGGCGCAATTTTGCAAAGAATCCTGCAGAAAATAGATTTTATTGGATTTAGAGAAGAGAGAAGGAGTTAAGAAAGATACCAGAGAAGTTCGGAACCCTAGATCTCCTGTTTCCTCAAGTCCGTGACTCCAGATTCCCTCGCAAAATTCACACACAAATCGTTAAATATGCAATTTGCAGTTTTGTTTTAATAATGATATAAATCGTCTAAGAATTCAATACAAATAGTAAGAATAAAAAATTACGCACGTATCCCCGGCAACGGCGCCATTTGATTGGTTCGAAAGAGTGTGTTTGTAGTTTAACCGCAATCAATAAAGGTGTCGCACGGAGCTAGACCGAGATGAGTACGGGTCGTCCTCTGGGAAACGTGGAACCTTTTACTTTTACTTTAGATGTGTTGAGAAAGAGAGGAGGGATAAAGAATTTTATAGAAAGATTTCTAGATCTACGTTAAACAAGAATGTATAATATAGATCTAGATTATTTTAAAAATGTAATTAATATAATAAGAGGGCTTGTAGGGTTCGTTAGGATTTAGTAGTTATGGACGATTAATTAAAAGTTACCATTTTTATCCATTAATAGATTTAGAACTAGAACGACGGTGATGCGTATAGATTAGGGTTTCTGGAGGGAAAAAGAATCCCACTCTTAACCCTTATCTCGACACGGAACTCCGTTCATATCTAGCCTTTACCAAAACAATCATTAATCTAATCTCTAATCGCGGTCGGAACTAGCAAAGAATTGCTAGCACGCCCGATTAGGATGTTAATGATTCTTTTGATAAAGTTCCTAAACTTTATAGGACTTAAAAAGGGTTTAGTTATTTTCATCGTCCATTAGCCTACCCTAATCCTACGAACCCTAACAAGCGGAGAATTACTCGCGCATGTTGGGAAAAGAAGATGAAAAGACAGAGAGGGAAAACATAATGTAAAATGCAAAAGAATTAAATAAAATAACTACCTTTATTAATCAACTTGAACAATCTACACTTTATTCCGTAAAAAATGATTACAAACTAGTTGCTTCTCGATCTTTCCTAAGGAGGTAGACGAACAGTTGATGATCAGCTTGGATGCGTGAGCGTCTGGGGCTTCGTGATCTCTTCGGCTTGATCGCTTTTCCAAGAGGCTCTCGGTGCCCTTTTATAGTGCAAAGCCAGAATCTTATTGTTGAAAACTTGGTAAAATTCATCATAGATTTATGCCAAAAAATCTTGCCTCCCGATTCCCTAGAAGTGCGGCGGATCCGCGGCCCAATGGGGGGTTTGGCCGCGGATCCGCGCTCAAAGGGTGAGATCTCTTGATGAGTTTTCTTGGGCTTGCATCTTGTGACATGTGGCAATCCTAGGCACCTTCAGAATTCAGAAATCTTCTCTCGGTTGCTTCCAGACCTGGTCTCCAAGTTTTGCTTCTTAATTTGGCAAGTTTTCTTCAACAAATTGATTTGTTTGATAAATTCTGCATAACAACTTGGAAAATTCTGCACAATAATCTCAAATAATATTTAGTAGGCTTATTTCTACTAGGATTTGGTCAATAGATTTATTTGCATACATTTTCCTACCAAATGCTAATTAAAATATATTAACACCTGGAAAATGGTGTTTTAACACATAAACCCTCATATGTATAATATATTATATTAAAGTCCTTTTTTAATATGAAAATGGTAGGAAAAATGTAATACAAATGTGCAGTTTTATCAACTGAACAAGCGACCCAGAACATGACAGGCCTTAAGTTATTATTAGATAAAAATATTTTGACAGGGCCAAACTACAAAGATTGGTTTCGGAATGTTAAGATGACTATTACTTATGACAAATTGGGGTATGTCCTTACCACTAAGGCACCTGCCGTCCCTGGTCCAAAATCCAGTGTCGCGGATAAGGAAATCCGCAAGACCTGGGAGATTGATTGCGCGAAGGCCAAATGCATCGTGTTTGCCTCTGTGAATAATGAACATCAGAGGAGGCACGAGAATATGGATCTTGAATCCATATTTCTCTACACCAAGGAACTGTATGGAGAGCAATCTCATATAGCTAGATACGAGACCTCGAAGAACTTGTTTCAGTCGAGGCTGGCCGTCGGGTCATCTGTAGGAGAACATGTCCTAAAGATTATTGGCTATACAGAAAAGCTCGCGGACCTCGGGTCGACTTTAGAGCCGAGCTCTATACAGACTTGGTTCTTCAGTCCCTTCCTTCCACCTACGTCCAGTTTATTCTGAATTTCAACATTCAAGGAAAAGAAGTTGAACTTCCAGAACTCCTTAACATGTTGAGGAGTGCAGAGGGCACCTTGTAGAAAGTAAGGGAAACACCCACTATGTTTGTTCGCGGTGCTTCCTCTTCCAGGTCCAAGGCAAGGGCCATAGGAAGGAAGAAGGCCGCTACTAAACCAAAAGGTGGTGTCGGTAAGGTGGGAGTTAAGGGAAAGGTAAAGATTGCGGTGCTAGTAGTGGTAAAGGACGAGTGCTTCCATTGTCGTAGGAAAGGCCATTGGAAGAAAGATTGCAAAGCTTGGATTGCTAAGAACCAGGAACCGAAGCAAGCTGTGGCTTCGACTTCAGGTGTGTTTGTAATTGAAAATTGTCTGTCAATCAACTCCACTTCCTGGGTATTGAATACCGGATCAGGATCTCATATATGCAATTCATTGCAGGCACTGAGAAACCGTAGAGTGCTGAAGGTTGGTGATATGACCCTCCAGATTGCTAACGGAGCTAGCGTGGGTGCTGTGTCCGTAGGGGATTATCACCCAGGATTGACGAGTGGATATATTTTGGTTTTGCGCAACTGTTTTTGTGTACCTAGTTTAACATGTAATATCATATCAGTATCGTTGTTATCAAAAGAAAGTTATGATTTCATGTTTGTAAGCGATGTTGTTAACATTCACCTTAATCATGGTTTGATTGGGTCCGGTACACTAGATAACGGTATATCCGTGCTAAACCAATTACACATTTTCAATGTCCAGAACACACTAAAAAGAAAGTCTCCAGATATAAATCAGGCTTTCTTATGGCATTGTAGACTGGGTCACATCAATGAGACAAGGTTAACTAAGTTACATAGAGAAGGATATTTGGATCTGTTCGAATATCAATCTTATGCAACTTGTCAATCATGTCTCAAAGGAAAGATGACAAAGACTCCATTCACTGGACATGGAGTAAGAGTGAGCGAGCTCTTAGGACTCATACACAGCGATGTATGTGGTCCAATGTCTACACATGCAAGAGGTGGTTTTTCATATTTCATTACTTTTACGGATGATTACTCTAGGTTTGGATTCATTTTCTTAATGAAACATAAATCCGAGGCCTTTGAGAAATTTCAAGAATATAAGAATGAAGTAGAAAACCAAACCGGCAAAAGTATCAAGACACTTAGATCTGATCGAGGTGGTGAATACTTAAGTGCCGAGTTCCTGGGTTACCTAAAAGAGAAAGGTATTCTCTTTCAGCTTACTCCTTCATACACTCCACGGCATAACGGTGTATCGAAGAGACGGAACCGAACCCTATTGGATATGGTATATTCCATGATGAGTAATGCTGAGTTACCGCAATCTTTCTGGGGTTATGCGCTAGAATCAGCAGCATAACTTTTGAACAGGGCTCCTACCAAGACTGTGCCTACCACGCCATATCAGATGTGGAGTGGGAAGAAACCCTATCTTCAGTATCTGAAGATATGGGGATGTCTAGCTTTTGTTGAAAAGCAGCATGCGGACAAACTCGAGGCACGATCAGTACAATGTAAGTTTGTGGGATATCCAAAAAACTCAAAGGGGTATTTCTTCTATTACGCAGAAGAACTAAAGGTTTTTGTTTCTCGTAATGCCTATTTTCTAGAACAGCAGTTTTTAGAAAAGGAAACATGTGGGAGCGCAATAGAACTGGAAGAAATTCCAGAATCATAAACTACTACTGAAAGTTTGGTAAAACAAGTAGTTCAAGAAGAACAGGACATTCCCGCACCCCTCTGCAGGAGTAGTAGGCCGTCTCATCCGCCTGAGAGATACTATGGTTTTCTCATAAATGGAGATAGAGAGGATTGCATCATTGATAATGATGAACCTACTAGCTTCCAGCAGGCCATCCAGAGCGATGACTCGGTAAGATGGCTGGATGCAATGCGGACCGAGATGGAGTCCATGTACACCAATAAAGTATGGACTTTGGACTTTGCTCCAGGTGGGGTAAAACCCATAGGACGCAAATGGATCTTTAAGAAAAAGATTGGTGTAGATGGACAGGTGGAAACCTATAAGGCTAGACTTGTTGCAAAGGGTTTTCGTCAAATACCTGGTTTGGACTATGACGAAACTTTTTCTCCAGTGGCTATGCTCAAATCTATTCGGGTCCTTCTTGCTATTGCCGCCTTCCATGATTATGAGATCTGGCAGATGGACGTAAAGACGACTTTTCTAATGGTAATTTAGAAGAGTGCGTCTATATGGATCAGCCAGAAGGTTTCAATCAGAGTGGGAGCAGCGGGAAAGTATGCAAGTTTCTTAAGTCCATTTATGGACTAAAGCAGGCATCGCGGAGTTGGAACATCTATTTTGTTGAAACGGTCAAAGAATATTACTTTATCAAAAATACAGATGAATCATGTATATATAGTAAATTTGTTGCATGAACAGTCGTATTCCTCGTCTTGTACGTGGATGATATTCTATTAATAGGAAATGACATTCCTATGCTACAATCTGTCAAAGGATTCTTGTCACACAGGTTCTCCATAAAAGACCTGGGTGATGCCTCTTACATTCTGGGGATCCAGATCTATCGTGATAGATCTAAGAGGATGTTGGGACTTTCACAGTCCAGGTATATCAACACTATACTGAAAAGATTCAGTATGGAAGATTCTATGCGCGGTAATTTACCGGTTTGTCACGGAATCACCCTATCCAAAGAGATGTCTCCTAAGACTGATTTGGAAAGCGATCGCATGTCAGTTATACCCTACGCTTTTGCGGTAGGCTCTATAATGTATGCGATGTTGTGCACCAGACCAGATGTAGCTTATGCACTGAGCGTAGTAAGCAGGTATTAGTCAGACCCAGGGGAGAAGCACTGTATAGCAGTAAAGAACATTCTCAAGTACCTGAGAAGGACTAAGAATATTTTCTTGGTTTACGACGGAAAAGACCTCCAGATCGAGGCTTCTGCCGACTCCAGCTTCCAGAGTGACAAGGATGACCCCAAGTCCATGTCAGGTTTTGTCTTTACCCTCAATAGAGGGGCGGTGTGCTGGAAGTGTTGGAGATAGTGCCCTCAGAGTCAATTATTAGGTCACAGGTACGTGATTGCAATGATTGATGGATGACCTATCCCGGTAGGACAGTCTTACTCGAGATGATAGTATGCTATCTGGTTTACCTTTATCATCGTGTACTGCTTTAAGTGACCTGACAAGTCGCTATTACACGTTGGTAGAGCCCCTAGGATTCTTGCTTGACCACCAGCAGTATGAGGGCGATCATATAAGTGGGAGCTGGGGTCTATAAGCATATCCTTAAATGGTCCCTAGTCGTGCGAGTTTCGAGACAGGGCATCGATACTCCAGAGTAGACTAGTGTATACAGTCGAGACCCCGACGAGGGGCGGTGGCCGGTCTCACAAGCCACTGGTGTCAGTTGGTTCACCTAAGATGTATACAGGTGCTCATTGGGTTATGAGTACACCGGAAAGGACTCGCCGGGAACATGCTAGTTGGTCATATACCAGACGTCAGATGGCAGTTCCCTGGTGACATGTGTACAGGTTAGTTCATCGACCTGGGGATCGTCATTTGTCTCGTGTGAGTTCCCACTGTACTTTGATTACTACCCTACCACGGCTCAAAGGAGTCGTGCAAACAGGTTTTAGTTGGGTACAGTCCCGAGCCACATGGAGGCAGTGAGTGTATCTTCAGGGGTTCGTCTCTCCCGGTATTGGGGGTGAGGTCGTGCTGTGTCTAGGAGAGCCATTACACGAAGCCCTCGGCCGAGGCAAGGAGATTTACTTGTAGGTATTCCAGTAGTATCTCAGGGTGTTCTGGGCTACACTCCGACACGACTTGTACCGCTTTTGGGGGTCTGACTTTTACCAACCCCCTAGGCCCGCCATGCGATGCTCATAGACGAACGGACCGGACTGTACGGATATTGTCACTGACAGGCTCAGTAGGGTTGTCAGGCTGAGTTCGCTCACAGACGTCCCTTTTAGTCAATACCTGGTAGCTCGTTACGTATTGGCTTATTCCTCTGACGTGCTAGTGGTTAAATCCACAACCAAGGTGTTGACGAGTCTTTAGAGTCCCCCACATTCAGTTACTCAGCTTTCGGGCAAAAGGTTGTAGAGGCCGTATGGAGATATGGCAAGGTCCGATCAGATACGTGCGGTATTGCACGGATCAGGATCGGACAGTCTGTACTATAGGCCGTATGGATATATGGCAGGGTTCGATCAGATGCGTGCGGTATTGCACGGATCAGGATCGAACGGACATTACTGGCCGGCTTTGGTTTAAGCCGGATCCTTGTATAGTACAGTGTAGATTTTGTCTCATTGCATTTGTATTTCGGTCGGAATACAAATACGGGTGTGTATGCACAGTATCGGGGTTTTCTTGTAATTTATTACGGGACCAGTTTTCTGGAGTTGCCAGTTTGCTTTCCGTTTCGGCCGATTTCCATTGTTCCGTTCATTGGCCGAAGATTGGTGGAGGAGGGCTTATTTGCATTGTTGCAAATAAGTGGTTGTGGAGGGGGTCTTTGCATTTTTGTTTTATCATGATGGTTTTCATGATGAGCACCATCACTTGACTTCTTCTTCTCATGATGGCTTGACTTTTTGAAGCCATCATGCATGAGATGATGGTTGCCTTGGAGTGTTGGATTTGTTGTGATCATTCCCTTTTGCATGATAGCTTTCTCTCTCTCTCCATTTCTTGCATTATTGGATGGCTCCTTCATTCTCACCCCCCTTGATTGTCTTGGCCGGCCACTCTCATAGGTGGGCTGTCCAACATTTTGTGTGTGGGATTTTGGTTCATTTGAGGTTGCAAAAATCCCACAAGATCATTCCAAAAAAGCTCCAAGTTCAATCCCTCCACCAATGGCAATTCCTACAACCCCAAAAGAGACTTCTACACTACACATTCTACAACGAATCTTGGGCACGTCGAGTAGCCGGCTTCGTCCCCGAGTTGCCTCGGCATTGAGGTGGGAGCCCGTAAAAGAAGTAGGCGATGTGGTGCACTTCCGGCGACGAGGAGGAGACGGGACATTCCGCAAGAGATCGGGACGATGACGAGAAGACCGGAGGACTTGGATCGTCGGTATATCTCTATTCCCTTTCTTGTAGTTGGCTAGGACTAATTAATGGTTCGATCCGGGTATTAGTGCGCGGCGGTTTGCCAGTTCAAGAAAAATTAAAGTTTATCACCGCTTCCGCATTTGGCCGTCGGATTGACGGCCGGGGCGCCGCCGTGCACTTACAGTGGTATCAGAGACTCGCCATTAACTTAGTCTAGCTTGGTTTAATGTGTTTTGCATTTCCGATCGACCAAAATTCCAAAATCTACATTTTTCAAAACGACAGTTTTCTGTTGAAATTTTTTGGTCTCCAAAAATTTTTCAGGTTGTATAAAATTGATGTACTGAAAATTTTAAGGACACTGTAGAAATTCGACACTGTAATTCGCCAATGAGAGCGCGGAACCGCGGTCAAAACCCCATTTGGGCCGCGGTTCCGCCGCGCTATGAAGGGATCACTGTGTCAATTTTCTCCAGTGGGCTTCTGGGGTGAAAATAGGGTTTTTGGAATCTTAATATTGGGCCCAGAATTTCCTGATCTGCTGCAGTAATGTTTTGGGGCCCACTTATTATAATTTTGATTGATCGGATATTTTAAACACATTATTTCACAGTATTTACATTATATCTGCGACCGTGAATGTCACTCGATCGGTAAATCCGGTCTAACTGCTATAGCCCGGTTAGACGGATTTGCGAACGTGACTTTCACGTTGATGTTCTGTTTTTGCTGTGATGTTGCGGATCGGTCGTGGGGGATAGCCTGGATGCAATGCTAGTACAGTTGTTGTTGTATTATGTACATTTGATATTGTGGGGCGAGCGTCCGACATGTGGACTGCCGTCACTGCCTGATTGTATTATTCTTTTGGGGCACGACCTGGTTGCGGTCGATGTACCCGTTGTATGTATATTTTACTTTCTGTACTAGGATTGCCCCGCGGAGGGGTGCACGGATAGCCGGGTTCTAGAGGGCAACAATCCCGCATCTCATGGCATTGAGGCGGAGGGGGCTTCACTCTAGGATTGACGGGCTATTCGCCGCACTCGTAGGGGGTACAGGTTGACCCAGGAGGGGTGCCCAAGTTACCGGATTCCGTGAAGTGCTGGGTGGTCCATTCACGGCGCTGAAGGGGGCTGCCTCGCTTCAGGTTTTGGCGGGTGACTTGCCGCGCCCGTAGGGGTCTAGGCTCAGTAGGTCGCTAGTCCTGTCCCCGCTCTGTCGTTAGTTAGCTAACCTAACAGGTAATGACGGGACCCAGTGGCGAATGCGGATGGCATATACGTACATCAATATATTTTCGTTCTTTTTGGTGTGATCAATTGATGGGACTGCATTGATTCGGATCAATGCAAGTTAAAAACAAACCTAATCTGATGTTGTTGGAACACTTTTCAAAAAGCTGTTATTGCAAGGACGTTCTCTTTTGTTTTGCACCGTGGTATTCAGTTGGAATATCCTGCTCCTCAGTCGACGAGGCAAGGGCCGAGATCCCTTCACCGGGAGTGACCCCTTGGACAGAAGTTTGCGTCAGGGCATTAACTTCACTATAGCCGATTACTTTTGCTTTGCATCGTGGTATTCAGTTGGAATATCCTGCACCTCATTCTACGGGGAAAGAGCCGAGATCCCTTCACCGGGAGTGACCTCTTTAGCGAAGGTTTTCGTCACTATATTTTTAAAAGCTATCAGTTCCTTCAACGATATCAAGTTCTTTACGTTAAAGGTTTTCGCCAGAAACCATTCGTAGCCCTCCGTCGTTTCATATGGGTGGTCAATAGTATTCAAGCTGTGTATGTTGGCCAAAGTCAAGGCACAGTGATTGGTAGCTATTGGGTATTCATATGCAGCATAGATAGATGCGTTGGTTTGGGACAGTCGTACTGCCATTTTGGCCAAAGTCAAGGGTAGGTACGGGTGGATTCAAATTAACCTGGAGAATGACGGGTAGAACTTGACATGTGACTTATGATATGTTGGCCAAAGTCAAGGTCATAAGAGCATGGGGCAGAAATCACATCGGGAGTTTCAAAAGAACTGAAACTTGCCAGATATGCGCATACCTTCTGGAGTGTGGTAGCGTGAGCGGATTCCGTCACGTTATCATGCGATGATAGTTGGATCCCGATTCCCACTGATGAGTTGGTTTACTCCTCGGGTGATCCCGACTAATTCTTCTTTCAGGTTTGGAGGAGAATTTGAGGTACAGTGGGAGGTTTCCAGATTAGATTAATTGGTAACCATTCTGATCTAGGATAGAGTGCACGCTGAGTGTTTCTTTTCTCTCTGTCTTTGGCAGCGACCATTTGACCCGACCCTAAGACTATAACTCAGTGACCAAGTTGACCAAACCTTCTTAACACCGGCTTTTGGATTGTCAGAATTGCAAACCTCATTGCCACTCCTACTTTTACCCTTTTCTCCAGGACACCCCGTATTACTACGAACGTCCACTTCCATTGGACAAAACCATCGTATGGTTAGATACGAACTCGAAGGAATTTATTCGAGGATGGTTTCAGGTTCTGGAGGAAACGGATAGGATTATTCAGTTGTCTTTTCTTTTTACCTTCTCTCAGGTTGCGAGTACTCCTTGGTTTAGGAGATTATACACCTATTACGCAAATTGGATAGTCTTCTTCCAAACCATAGGCTGGTGCCGACTGGTAGGGAATGAAGAAAACCAATTAGCATAACGATGGTGTACAGAAGGTATTAAGTTCAGACAAAGCAAGGGATTAGTAAGAGGGCAAAGTAAATTGCAACAGATATTCACGACCAAACCAAGTATTCCTTCGCCAATCCTAAAATCACCTTTGTATTTCTCCAGGACACTCCGTATCACTACGAAGATCCACAGTTTATTGGATACTCCATCGTATGGTTATATACGAACTCGAAAGGAACTTGTTCCAGTTCGGGGATGGATTCTGGTTCAGGAGAAATAGGAATAAGATTTATTCAGGTGTCTTTTATCTTCACCTTCTCTCGCATTGCGAGTGTTCCTACGATTAGGACAGTACACCCTTTATGCTTATTGGATAGTCTTCTTCCAAACCATAGGCTGGTGCCGAACGGTAGGGAAGGAAGAAAACCATTTGGCCTAAAGGGGTGTGCAGAAGGTAATGACTAAAGACATATGAAGGGATTTGGAGAGGTGGCAAAGAACTATACGGTTACAGTTGTGAATCTGGAAGAGACATTACTAGGAATACCAGGATACCCCATCGAAACATTTTGATGTTTCAGTCTCACTGTGTACTGTTAAAGGAAAACTGATTTTCCGATTAGACACTTGCTCCAGGGTATGTATTTACCAGGTATGATTCTCACATCTGTATGGTTTTACAGATGATGAGTGGGAGTAGGTTATTGGGAATTGGGTGATCATCCTCATTATATCGGGATTCGTTGTAATCGGTGATATTTGAGGAAATCACCTGGGTAGTTTGCCGGTCGGCAAATATTTGGTTTTGAATATCCGCTGTTATGCACCAATTTCAAATTGATATATCTGTACGTCTATTTTCATAGAGTGAGATATACCTTTCTGAAATTATGTCTACGACATTTACCTATATCAGTGGATGGTTAGGTAAGGAGCATTAAACAGCGGTGTAATTTTTCTTAACCATAAGTACAGTTTTCAACCTACGACACACAGTGAATGAGTTATCAGACTCAAGGGACTTATACAGAGTATTGTATGTTGTCCAGGGTCCATCAGGACAGAGGGGTTGGTCCTCGTACTATATTCAGTTTACTTATGACTTCTCTTTTTTTTTTTAGACAGGTGTTTCATGGAAACACAGGGTCCGAATTTGGAGAAGTTATAGGTATTTGAATAGAGTAGAGAACCAGGTGTAGCAAGTATCGGGATTCTTCAAAGTGATCGAAGATGTAGATACTTGTATATGGTATTCAGTTGATAGTAATGATAAAGAGAACTTGCTTCTCTTTCAGGTTACTCATAATTGGAAGCATTCCTAAGTTGAGTAACGCTGATCGGCCTCCTTCCATTTAGTTAACATGCACTGGAGACAGCTGCATGATTTGAATCTGGTTCAGTTAAATCAGTGCCTCTGTTTCTATATTGGATATAGAACAGTTCATATCTTAACGTTGTTAAGGTACGGGGAGTTGTCCGGTTTATGATTAAAACCAGACACTGGACAACTCAAGGCACGTTTCTGCAATGGCTGTTTGTGGGTTGACCCAGGCTATGACGCGGGCTGACTTTCTACCATCTGGATGAACAATAGCAATATTGTTCTAGACTCGCCACAGTTTTAATAAAAATGGATTTTTTCAGAAAACAGTAGTGGGAGTATGGTAGAACTGGAAGTGATTCCAGAACCACAAACGATTACTGAAGATTTGATAAGGAACCTAAAGATTCAATCTGGATTGACATTCCATTGGCCACTCCGCAGATACGGTGGGTAACTTCAGGCACCCGAGAGGTACTCCGGTAGCCTCAAGGACGGTGACAGGGAGGTTCTAGTTTACCCACACTTGCCATTGCTGTTGTTCCAGGTTGCGAGACCCGGCGGGAGGATGAGTATAGCGTCGTTCTAAACTAGTTTTAGAAGTGTACGTGTATATGACTCTGCCAGAGGGTTGTCGTAGTCAGTGGGAGCAGCGGAAGCATTGGTGGACAGGAAGCTTATGTCTATTTATAGACTAAAGCAGATGTAGCGGAGATAGATCATCTATTTCTGACGTGACAGTCATAGGTTTGACTTCATCAGAATAGAGGATGGATCTGTTGAGAAGGTAGTAGGGTGTGATATCCTGGTATTTGGATGACATACACAGAGTAGGAAAGGAAACTCCTATACTACAATCGGTTGTACTTTGGTCGTCACACAGTGGTTTCTCCACATAGGACTTGGACTTATATCAGACATACTGGTTTTTAGATCTATGGTTTTAGATCTAGATTTGGGTGATTTCCCAATCAGGGTACTTAGACAGCATTCTAAGAGTATTTAGAATGGACGACTCCTGGCACGGTGGTGTACCTGCAGGTAATGGAGTCACCCTCTCTAAAGGTGTCTTACAGACTAAAGTAGAGAGGGATGTGCATGATTGGCAGATCACTTGCTTAGGCAATTGAGTCAATCATGAGATGTCAAGTACCACACCAGATGTTGTTCTTGCACTAGATGCAATAAGTTGACATTGATCCAATCCTGGAAAAACAGTCGAAAGCAGTTTTAGAACATAAGTGGATGTTCTAGGGATATGATAACGACAGCCTCATTCGGGAGACAGTTATCATTCCAGGCTTCCAAAGTGACATGGACGACAAGGAGGTTGTCAGAGTTATAGTTTTTCCTTCCGACGAGGGGCAGTATTTTGGACAGGTGGTCCAAGGCAATACTGAGGGTGGCATGGCGCAGGATACTGATTAAGTTCAGTTGACGATACAGTCTAAGAAGTTTGGATTTGGAGTTCATTTATGAGCTATGTCCCATCAGACATCCAGACACATTCTAAAACAGGTATTGCTCATTTCGGGAGATGGTTTTCTCCGCGAACATGAGATTTAGAGAGACATAGAAAGAAACATCAAGGCGGATCCACTCACTGAGGCTATTCCTCGAACGCAATAGTTTCGCAAACGAGCTTTGTGAGACTGACTAGTAGAGGAGTTGGGTGTTCGGTATCACACGGGCTGTGAGTATGCGACATCGCAATAATTAGCCTTGAGTGCAAGTGGGAGATTGTTGGACATAGTGCCCTCAGAGTCAATTATTAGGTCACAGGTACGTGATTGCAATGATTGATGGATGACCTATCCCGGTAGGACAGTCTTACTCGAGATGATAGTATGCTATCTGGTTTACCTTTATCATCGTGTACTGCTTTAAGTGACCTGACAAGTCGCTATTACACGTTGGTAGAGCCCCTAGGATTCTTGCTTGACCACCAGCAGTATGAGGGCGATCATATAAGTGGGAGCTGGGGTCTATAAGCATATCCTTAAATGGTCCCTAGTCGTGCGGGTTTCGAGACAGGGCATCGATACTCCAGAGTAGACTAGTGTATACAGTCGAGACCCCGACGAGGGGCGGTGGCCGGTCTCACAAGCCACTGGTGTCAGTTGGTTCACCTAAGATGTATACAGGTGCTCATTGGGTTATGAGTACACCGGACAGGACTCGCCGGGAACATGCTAGTTAGTCATATACCAGACGTCAGATGGCAGTTCCCTGGTGACATGTGTACAGGTTAGTTCATCGATCTGGGGATCGTCATTTGTCTCGTGTGAGTTCCCACTGTACTTTGATTACTACCCTACCACGGCTCAAAGGAGTCGTGCAAACAGGTTTTAGTTGGGTACAGTCCCGAGCCACATGGAGGCAGTGAGCGTATCTTCAGGGGTTCGTCTCTCCCGGTATTGGGGGTGAGGTCGTGCTGTGTCTAGAAGAGCCATTACACGAAGCCCTCGGCCGAGGCAAGGAGATTTACTGGTAGGTATTCCAGTAGTATCTCAGGGTGTTCTGGGCTACACTCCGACACGACTTGTACCGCTTTTGGGGGTCTGACTTTTACCAACCCCCTAGGCCCGCCATGCGATGCTCATAGACGAACGGACCGGACTGTACGGATATTGTCACTGACAGGCTCAGTAGGGTTGTCAGGCTGAGTTCGCTCACAGACGTCCCTTTTAGTCAATACCTGGTAGCCCGTTACGTATTGGCTTATACCTCTGACGTGCTAGTGGTTAAATCCACAACCAAGGTGTTGACGAGTCTTTAGAGTCCCCCACATTCAGTTACTCAGCTTTCGGGCGAAAGGTTATAGAGGCCGTATGGAGATATGGCAAGGTCCGATCAGATACGTGCGGTATTGCACGGATCAGGATCGGACAGTCTGTACTATAGGCCGTATGGATATATGGCAGGGTTCGATCAGATGCGTGCGGTATTGCACGGATCAGGATCGAACGGACATTACTGGCCGGCTTTGGTTTAAGCCGGATCCTTGTATAGTACAGTGTAGATTTTGTCTCATTGCATTTGTATTTCGGTCGGAATACAAATACGGGTGTGTATGCACAGTATCGGGGTTTTCCTGTAATTTATTACGGGACCAGTTTTCTGGAGTTGCCAGTTTGCTTTCCGTTTCGGCCGATTTCCATTGTTCCGTTCATTGGCCGAAGATTGGTGGAGGAGAGCTTATTTGCATTGTTGCAAATAAGTGGTTGTGGAGGGGGTCTTTGCATTTTTGTTTTATCATGATGGTTTTCATGATGAGCACCATCACTTGACTTCTTCTTCTTATGATGGCTTGACTTTTTGAAGCCATCATGCATGAGATGATGGTTGCCTTGGAGTGTTGGATTTGTTGTGATCATTCCCTTTTGCATGATAGCTTTCTCTCTCTCTCCATTTTTTGCATTATTGGATGGCTCCTTCATTCTCACCCCCCCCTTGATTGTCTTGGCCGGCCACTCTCATGGGTGGGCTGTCCAACATTTTGTGTGTGGGATTTTGGTTCATTTGAGGTTGCAAAAATCCCACAAGATCATTCCAAAAAAGCTCCAAGTTCAATCCCTCCACCAATGGCAATTCCTACAACCCCAAAAGAGACTTCTACACTACACATTCTACAGCGAATCTTGGGCACGTCGAGTAGCCGGCTTCGTCCCCGAGTTGCCTCGGCATTGAGGTGGGAGCCCGTAAAAGAAGTAGGCGATGTGGTGCACTTCCGGCGACGAGGAGGAGACGGGACATTCCGCAAGAGATCGGGACGATGACGAGAAGACCGGAGGACTTGGATCGTCGGTATATCTCTATTCCCTTTCTTGTAGTTGGCTAGGACTAATTAATGGTTCGATCCGGGTATTAGTGCGCGGCGGTTTGCCAGTTCAAGAAAAATTAAAGTTTATCACCGCTTCCGCATTTGGCCGTCGGATTGACGGCCGGGGCGCCGCCGTGCACTTACAGGAAGAGTTCCAAGCAGGACACCGTTGCTGACTCGACGATGGATGCGGAGTATATCGCTGCTTGCGATGCCGCAAAAGAAGCAGTCTGGATGAAGAAGTTCCTAACAAAACTTCAGGTGGTTCCTACCATTGTTGATCCAATACCGCTGTATTGCGACAACAACGGAGCTATAGCTTTAGCGAAGGAACCCAAGTCCCATCAGAAGTCCAGACACATCTTAAGGCGGTATCACCTGATCAGGGAGATCATAGATCGCCAGGAGATCGAGGTTCGGAGAGTTCCTGCAGAGGAGAACACTGCAGACCCATTCACTAAGGCTTTACCTCAGATTCAGTTCGAGAGGCTACTCGAGATGATAGGTCTTCGATACGCCAGTACATGGCCCTAGTGCAAGTGGAAGATTGTTAGTGTATATGCCCTAGGGGCCATTACTGTATCATACTAGTTTAGTTTGTATATTACTTAATGGAAGCTTGGGATATTCACAGTTATATTAACAGTCTTGCTAAACATGGCAGTATGCTACTTGGTTTATTTCTATCTTAATATGTGTATATGTTAGCATATCGAGAAAACATATTGATAGAGCCCTTAGGATCTTGCTTGACTACCAGCGTTGTGATGGCAGTCACACTAGTGGGGGCTTGGTAGTCTACAAGCACATCCTTTTCAGGTCCCCAGTCATAGGATTATCGAGATAGGGCACCGATACTCCGGAGTAGACTAGTGTGTACTCTTCTCATCCCAGCAAGGGAAATGGTCTGTCCCACAGCCATCAGTACGTTGAACTGAGATAGTATACAGGTGCTCGTTGGGTTACGGGTACACCGGACAGGACTCGCAGGGAACTGTTGTTGGTATTATACCCGTCGTCAGTTAACAGTTTCCAGGTGACATGAGTACAGCATAGTCCGCAGATTTGACACTGCTGCTTCGTCTCGAGTGTGTTCCCACTGTTCTTAGATTGCTACCCTACCACGGCTCAAAGGAGTCGTGCAAACAGGTAGCAGTTGGATGCAGTTCCGAAGCACTTAGAGGCAGTGGCGGTTAGATAGGATTCGTCTCTCTCGGTATTGGGAGTTGATATCGCGCTGTGTCTGGAGAGCCATTACGCAAAGTCCCTGGCTAGGGCAAACGAGATTTACTGCTAGGATTTCCAGTAGCTTCTCAAGGTGTAATGGGCTTCGCTCCGACACGACTTATACCACCTTTTAAGGGACTGATGCTTGTCGCCCCCTAGGCCCGATATGCGATAGTCTTAGACGAACAGACCAGACTGTACGGAGATTGTCATATCAGGCTCAGTAGGAGTTCGGATGGGTTTCCTCATCGGCCTTCTTATCGACATCTACCTGGGGACCGTTACGTACAGCTAGTGCCGCTTGCGGTATGTGGTTAAACCCACTGCCAACGTAGTGTCGAGTCTTTAGAGTCCTACACAGAGAATTTCCCTGCTTCGGGCGAAACGATATAGAGGTCGTATGGTTTTACGACAGGGTTCGGACACGCACGTCCATTTATGCACGTACGATATTCGGACAGTTTATACTGACAGGCTTTGGTTTAAACCAGATTCTAGTATTGGATTATTGGATTTATACAGTCTCCGTATTTCTGTGTTTTCACGGATAGGAGGGGCGTTCTCGTAATTACTCGAGAAGCTTCTAGAAGTTTGATGAGGTGGAGAGTTTAGGTGTTATATGCATTAAATGGATTTGTGACTCATGGAGATGATTCATCAAATGAGTTAATGAAGCATTAATGGTTTTAATGACTCATTAGATGATTCATTTTGTATTAAATGAAGCATGAAGATATTTGTGCAAAGATATTTTGTGCAAGATATTTTATGCTTCATGATATATATACACAAATGAGTTAATTTTCATTTGATAATTACTTTCACATTCTCTCTCCTCAAGCTCTCTCTCTCTCTCTCTTTAACCCTAACCCTAACCTCTCATGTGTTGAGATCCAAGGGTTAGCAAGACTAATAGATCCCTAATCCTATTCTATATCCTCTAGGTTACTTTGATTAGCACTCATAGCAACCTAGTTACCTCAAGTGAGAGGTTAAGCTTGGAGAAGTAGCTCTCGGGTGGATCTTCTATCACAACGAGGAGGCCGACGAGGAGTTGGTCTACGAGAACAAGAAGGACTTGTTTCATTAGGTATAATCTTCTTTCATAGTAGCTAATCACTTCTATATTGTTGTTAGTTAGGGTTTAGCAAAGATCCGTAAATTTAGTCGATGCTAGTTTAAACAAAATGATTGTTTTACCTATTCCGCCTCACTGTATCATGTGGGGTGTCTAACGTCGACTTACAGTAAGGACACTCTTCGGTCAAATGGGATGGATCAGAATAATAAGCGCAGATGGTACGAGGGGGAAGAGCAGGGGCAGGAGAAGGAGATGAGGATTTGCTCTCAATTGCTTCCAATTTTCACGTAATTACTGCCATCTCGGCCTTCGTTGCAATTGAGATATCGAGTTGATGAACTCCTGCCCTAGAGAGACCGGAAGAAGTAGAAGAAGAAGAAGAAGAAGAAGTGTTCGGTCTAGTGCTTTCCAACTGAAGCGTCTGTTCCGCAAGATCATCGACGAATTGCCAAGCTTCCTCATCAGATTTGGATAGGAAATGGCCTTGACAAATGGTTTCCAACAATTGCTTAGTTGCTGGATTCAAGCCCTCATATAAGGTTTAGCAAAGTTGTCATCTCTCAATACCGTGATGAGGGCACTGAACAAAAAGGTCTTTGTATCGGTCAAAACATTTCCAAAAAGGTTCGGTAGGAAGCTGGGAAAATTGGTTAATTTCATTTCGGATCTTCACGGTTTTGTGATTTGGGTAGAATATTTTAAGGAACACTTTTACAAACTAGTCCCAACTGGTTATGGAATGCGATGCGGTGCTATACAACCACTTCTCAGTAAGGTCATAGAGAGTGAAAGGATGACTCGTAGCCGTATATCATCATCGGACAGTTGGGTTGTCTCCATCATTGCACAAACGTTCTGGAACTTGTTGATGAAGATGTAGGCATCTTCAGATTCCAGCCCGTGAAATTTAGGCAACATGTTGATGAAGTGGGGCTTAATTTCGAAATTGTCCCCATTGGCCGGTGGAAGTGAAAGACAGGTAGGGAGTGCGGCGCGGGTAGGATAGAAACGATCCTGGAGTGTGATTCGCTGTAGCGCTACAATAGGAGGTGGTTGCGGGTTATTCGCACCCAATAGAGGTAGAATTAGTCCCGGTAAAGGGATGTTAGGAGGAAATCCTGACATCTCAGAAGAAGAATCAGGTGATGGTGAAGGTAATGGTGATGGTGAAGGTGGGGATGTATGAACAGAATCCAGGTCAACGTCGGAGTTGGCCGGCAAAGGTAATGGTGAAAGAGGTGTGGAGGGAGTTTCGATGTCGGAGTCGACTGCGTAGTCGGTAGTGACTAACGTAACGCGGACTAGGTGGACACTAGTGTGCCGAGTCCAATCGGACATACACTAAACGAGTTTAGTATAGTCAAAGCCTAGAAAGTGAGGGTAAGAAAACGTCAATGGATAAATGCGGATGAAAGGTGGGTGAAAATGGAATTCTGGTGCAAAAGGGCAAGTTTTTATAAAAGTTTTTGTTTTGTTGTTTTCTTAGAGAGCTTTGCAAAATAAATACGGATTTATGGCACAACTTTAAACAATCACAGTCAAAACATGCACAATCATACCTAGAGCTATGGTCTTTAAAGTCCACTAGACTGCTCCCGACTGTTCCAAAATGACAAGTTGTGAGATAACTCTCAAATCGTTTTGTGGCCAGGTAAGCACAAGTGAGGTAAGGAGGGTTCCGCTCATGAATCACCGTGAGACGGGCCATTTAAAATTACCTTTCTCACTTGTCTAGCCTAGGCACCACAAACTCAAGTTTAGATATGTGGGTTATCTTAGCACCTTAGCAAGGTTTTGGCAAGCATCAAACATGCTAGATTAAAATTTTAGGGTGCTAAAAAAACCCTAACCAAGATCTTAACTAGAGACTTAAGGTTAAACATGATATGTAAACTCTTTACATCTAAGTGAAGAAGGAATGCAACCTTTGTAGATCGATCCTTCACTTCAATAGCTCCGTGTAGTAGTCCCTTCGCTGCGATCACGAACTTCCGGACTCTAGAGAGGCTTCCATAAAGAAACGAACAAGCTTTCTTCGAAGTCTTCGAGGCCGAAGATGATTTACGTCGAGGAGACACTAGCTCATGCTATCTCTTCACTAATTGTGTAGATTAGTGAAGCAAACACCCTAAACTAAGTGGCTAATAGTAGAGGATGATGAAGTATGAAGTGGGTTCACTTTAGATATATTTTTCTCACAAGTTATCATCACTTTCACAAAAACTAGAAAGCTTGAATGAGGAAGAAGAAGATGAAGCTAAAGTGATGAATGAATCCATGAGGTTAGAAATGCAACCATGGTTTGTGTATGTCATCCACTAACCATTGTAGAGACATAACCATAGCTATGAGTTAAGGGTTGGGTCAAAAAATATCTTAAGCTAGATAAACAAGTGGACTATGTCAAAGTTTTCCACAAGCTTCTCCAAGCTTCTACCATGACTCATTATCCAAATGTTTGAATTACTTAAAACAAATAAAAACCTAACTTAAGTCTAGCATGGTGTGAGTCTCATACATACATGTTGCATGTGTAACCTAGCATGACACAACAATATATATCACATATATATTTTGTGCAAAAAGAAAACAATATATTTAACATATATCACATACATATCAACGTATCATTAAGTGAGAAAAGAAATCTTAAGTGAGTTAATATTAGTCAGTGTAATTTAATATATCAAATATATAATTATACATTAAATTATTAAATCAACTCTTGATTTAATAATCCGGTTATAATACATATAACTGACTAATATCAAATGAATCAACTTATCGAATCAACACTTGATCCGATAACACGGCTATATCTCATATGCCCGACCGATATCACATATCGCGAGAATAGAATATGGTATCACATACTCGTATTAATCTCGGTCCCGCACATATCACATATGTGCTCCTACTACATTTCGCATGAACCAGGAAACCTCTGTGTAGGACTCTAAAGACTTGTCAATCCGCCGGCAGTAAGTGATGATCATATCAAACACCCACAAGCCGCAAGCGGTCTGCTAAACATAACGGCCATCCGGGTATTGAGCGATCAGAAGATCAACAAGCAAGTCTGCTATAACTCCTGCGAATCCAATCAGTAACACTACCGTACAGTCCGGTCTCTTCGTCTGATATGTCGCATATCATAGCCTGGGGGTGGTATAACGTCAGACCCTAATAGCCTGATAAGTCATGCCGATGCAAGGTCTAAATGGTTTGAGAAACTACTAATAACACTTACCAGTGAATCTCAGCAATCCTGGCCAGGGATTTCCTGTTATGGCCAATCGAGCATAGCGCAACATCAACTCCCAATACCGGGAGAGACGAAACCCCTCCTATCGCTCATTGCCTCCATGTGACTCGGGACTGTACCCAAAAGCCGCCATTTTGCACGACCGTGGTAAGGTGGAAATCAAAGCAAAGAGGGAATTGTTAGTGTATATGCCCTAGGGGCCATTATTGTATCATACTAGCTTGTATATTACTTAATGGAAACCTGGGATATTCACAGTTATATTAACAGTCTTGCTAAACATGGTAGTATGCTACTTGGTTTATATCAATCTTAATATGTGTGTACGTATTGATAGAGCTCTTAGGATCTTCTTGACTACCAGCATTGTGATGGTAGTCACACTAGTGGGGGCTGGGTAGTCTACAAGCACATCCTTTTTCAGGTCCCTAGTCGTAGGATTATCGAGACAGGGCATCGATACTCCGGAGTAGACTAGTGTGTACGCTTCTCGTCCCAGTTAGGGAGATGGTCTGTCCCACAGCCATCAGTACGTCGTACTGGAGATAGTATACAGGTGCTCGTTGGGTTACGGGTACACCGGACAGGACTCGCAGGGAACTGTTGGTTGGTATTATACCCATCGTCAGTTAACAGTTCCCAGGTGACATGAGTACAGCATAGTCCCCAGACTTGATACTGCTGCTTCGCATCGAGTGTGTTCCCACTGTTCTTAGATTGCTACCCTACCACGGCTCAAAGGAGTCATGCAAACAGGTAGCAGTTGGGTGCAGTCCCGAAGCACTTGGAGGCAGTGGCGGTTAGACAGGATTCGTCTCTCCCGGTATTGGGAGTTGATATCGCGCTGTGTCTGGAGAGCCATTACGCAAAGTCCCTGGCCAGGGCAAGCGAGATTTACTGGTAGGTTTTCCAGTAGTTTCTCAAGGTATAATAGGCTTCACTCCGGCACGACTTATACCGCTTTTAGGGGACTGACGCTTGCCACCCCCTAGGCCCGATATGCGATAGTCCTAGACGAAGAGACCGGACTGTACATAGATTGTCACATCAGGCTCAGTATAAGTTCGGATGGGTTTTCTCATCAGCCTTCTTATCGACATCTACCTGGGGAACGTTACGTACAGCTAGTGCCGCTTGCGGTCTGTGGTTAAACCCACTGCCAGCTTAGTAGTCGAGTCTTTAGAATCCCACACAGAGAGTTTCCCTGCTTCGGGAAAAACGATATAGAGGTCATATGGTTTTACGACAGAGTTCGGACGCATACGTGTTTTTACGCACGTACGATGTTCGGACAGTTTTTACTAGCGGGCTTTAGTTTAAGCCAGATTCTAGTATTGGATTATTGGATTTATACAGTCTAAAGTTTTTCCGTGTTTTCACGGATAGGAGGGGCGTTCTCATAAATTGTCGAGAAGCTTTTAGAAGGTTGATGAGGTGGAGGGCTTATGTGTTATATGCATTAAATGGTTTTGTGACTCATGGAGATGATTCATCAAGAGAGTTAATGATGCATTAAATGTTTTAATGGCTCACTTGATGATTCATTATGTATTAAATGAAGCATGAAGATATTTGTGCAAAGAGATTTTTATGCAAAATATCTTATGCTTCATATATATAGACAAATGAATCAAATTCCATTTCATAATTATTATCACCTTCTCTCTCCTCAAGCTCTCTCTCTTCAAACCCTAACCCTAACCTCTCATGTGTTGAGATCAAGTGTTAGCAAGACTATTTGATCCCTAATCCTACTCTATATCCTTTAGGCTGCTTTGATTAGCACTTTAGTAACCTAGTTACCTCAAGTTAGAGGTCAAGCTTGGAGTAGTAGCTCTCGGGTGGATCTTCTATCACAAAGAGGAGTCCGACGAGGAGGTGATCAAAGAGAACAAGAAGGACTTGGTTCGTTAGGAATAATCCTCTTTCATAATAGCTTATCCCTCCTATGATGTTGTTAGTTAGGGTTTGGCAAAGATCCGTAAGTTAGTCGATGTTTGTTTTAAACAAAATGATTGTTTTACCTATTCCGCCTCCCCGCATCGTGTGGGGTGTCTAACGTCGACTTACAATGGTATCAGAGCCTCGCTAAACTATAACTAACTTGTTAGCAAAGTCGTTAGAAATTCGATCGTAAAACGAACCGGAAAAAACATCATTTTGACCAAGTTTCTGTCGATTTTAAAACAGGGTCTAAAAATTTTTCAGGGGCCCTTAAAAATACAAGCAGGGAAATATAAGGTTACTGGAGAAATTTGGGGTCATAACTCATCCAAACCGCCGCGGATCCGCGGCCGATCCAAAGCGATCTGCCGCGGATCCGTGGCTTAGTTGGGGTCGAGTGTTCATAACAGAATATTGCATTTTATACCGCCCATTCTTACGCTCGTGTGTTTATAGGTAGGTGCTTTTAATCCGTGTTTGTTACATATTTACAGATTACAGGTTTCCAGTACAAATATTGCAAATCAAGACAAAATCTCCACAGTTACGCCAAAAGCAGAACATCTGTTGACAGTAGATAAAAGCTGGGTTCCGGTCATCCATATCCGTCCAGTGCCGAGTACCAGTTCCAGAGACAAGACATATGACAGTGGTCATTCATGTCTCGGACAAGCACAGAGCACGAGGGGGGCTGCATAAGAATCAATGGGTGCGTGGAGCTCGAGGGAGATAGAAGTCAAAAGTGAAGAAAATAATGCAATCTTGGACTAAGAAATCAGAAGATATTCTGGAAGATTTTGTGCAGTTTAAAGTTGGCAAACACTAGGAAACATCAAACCAGGGATTACTACGAAACCCTACGACCCAAGTCCAGTATACGGCCGCGGTTCCGCGGCCAATAGGGGGTTTAGGCCGCGGAACCGCGGCCATTTAGTCTCCTCTCTCTGTCGTTTTCTGGGGGTAGTTTGGTACTTTCATATTATGCCAGATTCTTGCCCTAGGTTTCCATTTCTCCTCCTATAAATACCCCAGATCTGAGCCAAACCAAAGGTGTTAATTTCTTTAGCCTCTTTTAGTGTAGTTTTGTTCTTCTTCTTCTTCTTCATCTTTCCTCCATGAAAATGTAGTGAGAGCATTGAGTGGATGTTAAATAAAGATGAGAGTTTTTGTATCATTCTTGTTTGTTTAGCTTCCCCTTGAGATTCTTGTTTTCTCTTGATCTTTCAACCTCTTCATTGAGCTTGAAAGTTTAAGGGTTTGTTATTGATCTCAAGGGTTGTATCTTCTTATGGAATTAGTGCTTCATTTCACATGAGTTCTTTACCCTTCTCTTGATCTTGCAACCTCTTGATTGAGCTTGCAAGTTTAAGGGTTGGCTATTGATCCCATGCTTGTCTTGAGTTCTAGTTTCTAGTTCTTTTTATTGCTTATTTCTTTCTTGCTTTTTATTACTTTGCTTTACTTTCTTGCACTTAAATTCCATGCCCTTACTTACTTGTAATCTTTTCTTTTCTTTGGTCTTTTTGTTCTCTCTTTTTGGTTCTTTTTGTGAATGATTGTAATTATCGTTGTTAAGAATAAATACGGTATTGTAAGTTAATGTTTCTTTGCTCATTTCCTTTTCCCGTTATTTTCCATTGAACTCCGCCCAAACGTTACGCAAGTGCTCCGTTAGGCACCCTACCCTACCAAGGTAACGGTGATTCCTAACCGCGACCGGTTGCGTTCGGTTTGGCCGAAGACGAAAGCAAGAGACAAGAACGGAAGGACAAGGGTAAATAAGACGGATTCCACGAATACCATGCTTAAATCACCTAATCCACGTTGTTGCCGATTGCTCTAGCTTCAATTGGTCAAGACTCGGCTCAAAGGTTTTGAGTGCGGATTTCTTTAGCTTACAATTTCGTATCTTTTTCTTAACAACTTTATACTTGCATATAACACATAGGTTAGAATCGAACAAACATATACACATTCTTTATTGACTCGTCTAAGACAAGAACGGACATACAACCATCTCCCTGTGGATCGACCCGTGCTCAACCGGCTAGCTGTAAAGCGACACCGTCCTGATCGCGGTTATAACTTTAGAACTTTGAACATCCGACACGCCAAAAGCGTGCGATCAAATGGCGCCGTTGCCGGGGAGACGGTAGCGTATTTTCTTTCTTGTTATTCGGGTTAATATTCTTTTTGTATATATTTATATATAAAAAAAATCTTTTTGTTTTTTTTTTAATCATTTTTGTGGGCAAGAGTGCAGATTTTTGCGGATTTGCAAACTGCGATTGTGGGGAGCAAAGTGTACGTTCAAGGTTAAGGTGATTACGAAGTACAGTGCCAAAGATCCGGGAAGTTTGACCCGCGCAAGCGAACTTTTCAAGCTTACCGGATTTGATTCAACGGGGGTTTCCTAAACCAAAAACTTAACGGTACGTACTTTACTAACACCTTCTTCTCAAATCCGACGCATCCAATATACTATTCTTTGCAGGATTCTTTGCAAGTTCGCTAGCAAACGCTAAAAATTGACTAACCCGTATTTGTTGCAGTGCCGCGCTTATAAAAAAACGATTGTTTGATTCTTTAAAGAATTTTTATTTAATTGCGCATTGCATACATAAATACGGACTTAAGGGCAAGCGAACCCCACAATATACGGTAAAGGATTTCATCACCTTTTCCGTGGCCCACAAATCACGAACTTGAGCATAACGTTTACCCGCACAAAATTTAAAAGAAACTAGACTTTAATCCTTAAGGGCTTCGCGCTCACTAGGAGAAGTTAACTGTGTTTAGAACCTCGCTTAATGGTATATTGTTTACGGGGTGTCTAGGAAAGTGTTAACGGCAAAACCGCCAAAAGAGAAAGGGTTATTTAATTAAGGAACTTCGCGAAAGCGTTGGAAAACCTTCCCGTATCTCTGCACTTACCTGGCTTCGTGATCAGTGTATCTTAAGCCCGTTTCTCGACACAGTTTTACTTCGACAATCAAGTTCTGGAGCAGGTCTAGTTGACCTAGGTGAACCCTAGAACGATTAGGTGTATGGTATTTTTTGTGTCGTGATTGTTTTTGTCCCAGATTCTTTTTGTGTGTATATTTCATTCTTCTGTTAATATCTAAAAAAACTAATTAAAAAAAAATCACATTCTTTCCCCCCCCTTTTCTCTGCCTTTCTTTCTTTCTCTCTTCATATCATGGGTACTCCACCTCGAAAAACTCTTGCCGAACTTTGGTACCCACAACCATATATTACTTCTTACGGTTCTTGCTTTGGCCGAACTTCGAACGATCCATCCATGCCAAAAATTTCATTGAGAGATCGGATAGACGCGTCTAGGACAAACAATTTGACTCCGCAATCCACTTCGTATCAACCATTTCAAACATTCATCCCTTCTTACGTTGATACCCCTTTTTCGAGTCATGTTGCAACTCCAAGACCTATGTCTATTGCAGAATGTATTGAACAATCTCATAGCCGATCTTTCACTCCTGTCACCACTTCAAATTCTTGGGATCAACAAATTCATTCACCTTCTTATCCAAATGTTGATCCTACCCCTGTCCAACCATTCAATTCCTACCAGTCATACCCAACTTTTGCACCTTCCCTAGACATTGCTTCTACACAGCCGTTTGGGAGTTTTCAGTATCCAAACAACTTTGAATCTTTTACTGAAACCCCATCACAACCCACGTCTAGTCTGGAACAGTCTTTGGAAGAATTTAGGGTAGCGTCATACCAACAGATGATGGATTTGAATGCGTCCATGGCCGCCCTCATACAACCTAGTGACCCGGTAGCTAGTTTTCAACTAGCTCCAAATTTTCCAATGTATGAAGAGGCGGTAGGACAGGTTGAGAATTTGAGTGGAGAGAGTGAGCTGTACCCCCTTTCGAATCAAGCCTACCCGTTTCAACTTGCATCCCACAACTCCGGTTTTGAATGTCTATCAAGTGTTCCAAACGATTCATTGATTAAAGATAGAACAGATAATGAGTTGTGTGACTTTGTAGTGTTTGATTTGCCCGATTGTGAAGGGTCCCTTTCGAGTGAAACCACACCCAATCCTTTTGACCTCTACACCTCCACTCTATAACCTGAATTGATTAATATCTATGCTTTTGTTGAGGTGTCTGAGAATATTGATTTTCACTTGATTGAGGATATCGACGCTGGGAATATTTTGGATGATGAACCTGTAGTTTTGGCAGAGTTTTTCTCTCCAATTCATCATCCCGAGTCATTAACTGTTTTTCCCGAACCCCATATGCGTCTTTATTTTGATGAAAATTGCATGGATAAGCTGAATTTTGAGGAAACTTTTGAGGATATTTTTGAGGATGAACCAGTTTTAATTGATGAGTCGGATTTTCCAATTCATCCTATTCCTTTCATTGACTGTGTACACCCTCCTGAACCTTTAACCGATAACCTTCCTCAATCACCTACCTCCATCCTTTCCATCGTTCCGACCTTGCATGAAACCGTATCACTTTCATTTCATATGTCTGGTTTACCGAGTTCAGCGTACCCATGGTTTCTCACGAATCTTGAGGGATTTGACCCCATTTCTCGATGGGTTAATAGATTAGCAAAAACGCTTCTCACACATCAGTCCTCACAAATTGTGCTAATCTATTCACTCCATTTCCACCCTCAAGTTCGTATTCCACTTCCTTCTCCCTTCCGCCATTCTTCTTCTCATTTAACGAGACCGTATCCCGCTTCTATCTCCATACGGTCTCGCGTATTCTCCATTTCTTTCCTCTTCACCTTCTTTCACCAACCCGTATCTTACAGAGATAGAATTTTTGAATGGTTGGTGTTAACTTTTGGCCTTTGTAAGGCCTTGTATAGCTTGATACCATTCTCTTTCCCCCCTAATCCTGACCTTCAACGCTTAACAGTGGAAACACTGTTTTACTTAAGTTTGGGGGGGACTCCTTTTTTGTATATATTTTTTGTTTTCCTTTTTGTTTTGTATATAATTTGTTTCTAGGGAGCGCCGACAATTTTGACCCTCTTGGTGTAGCCTGACAGTGAGGGCACTGTCAAGTTTAAGTTTGGGGGTGTGCTCAGTAAGCTTTCTTCCTTCGCATTCATTTGTATATTTTGCATTTGCATACCTTATTAAAAACCCACAAAAATTGAAAATTTTCCAAAAAAATATAAAAACTTTGTCGTCAAGTTAGCTAATAGGGTAATTTAGATTTTTTCTGAAAGTTTAGTTGATATATTAGAAATAACTAAATTCTAGACTTAGGAATTGAAAATCCTTAAAATAACCCTCATTCTGTCTAACTTTGGTAAGTATACGTCCTTACAGTTTTTTGAGTTCAGTTCTTGAGTTAAGTCAAGATGAAGGGAAAGTATTGAAGTTTTACTGGAGGATAAGTCTGAAAAATAGTTTCTTTTTTTGAGTTCAAATTTAGAAAGTATATAACCTACAAACTGCACTTACACGCACCTTGAAACTTGGGATAGTAGAGGATACCTGGAAATACTCTTGCCTGAAAGCCTAGTATGAAAGAAAAAATGGTATTTAAAGCTAAACACCAAAAGAGCATCATTGAAAAATATATCCGGTCTTGAAAAATAAAAAGAAAAATAGAATAAAGTCAAGACCTGGAAACTGCTATTTACGCTTTAAAGTTCACACATTCAGTAATCGGTCGTTAGTGCCTCAAGAAGCATTAATAGTCGCATGAAAGGTGTGTGAGCAAATCCGTCCATCCTTAATGAAAAGAAGTAGTATTAGGTATTAGGGCAAGGGTATTATAGCTTAAATTGAATTCTTGAGTGTAGGGGTGCAAATATACACACACGTAGGGGTATACAATCGATGTTTGGATAAAAGATAGAAATAAAGAATAAGACTTGTGTTTTATGTAAAGTTGATAAAAATCCCTGATTTGAGGCCGCACTTTAGAAGGAAAACTCAGGAGATCCAAGGTTAAATAGATAGGAGGTGTGAAAAATAAGGGTTGGATATTTCTAACTTAGGATGATAGAGTTTCTAACGTAAATACTAAACTGTAGGAGTAGAGTCGATGTTAACTTATGACACTAGCTTGACGGGATTTTGTGGGTGTAATCCGCTGAAAACCCTCAGGAGACAACACTCCTCCTACTAGGGACACCTAGAGGTTTAACGGCTTGTTGTACGTGCTCAGTGCAATCGCGTTCCCAGCGAAAGTGCGGTTAGGATTTTATTTTTGTGAATAATTGGTTTTGCTCGGGACGAGCAAAAGTTAAGTTTGGGGGTATTTGTTCATAACAGAATATTGCATTTTATACCGCCCATTCTTACGCTCGTGTGTTTATAGGTAGGTGCTTTTAATCCGTGTTTGTTACATATTTACAGATTACAGGTTTCCAGTACAAATATTGCAAATCAAGACAAAATCTCCACAGTTACGCCAAAAGCAGAACATCTGTTGACAGCAGATAAAAGCCGGGTTCCGGTCATCCATATCCGTCCAGTGCCGAGTACCAGTTCCAGAGACAAGATATATGACAGTGGTCATTCGTGTCTCGGACAAGCATAGAGCACGAGGGGGGCAGCACAAGAATCAATGGGTGCGCGGAGCTCGAGGGAGATAGAAGTCAAAAGTGAAGAAAATAATGCAATCTTGGACTAAGAAATCTGAAGATATTCTGGAAGATTTTGTGCGGTTTAAAGTTGGCAAACACGAGGAAACATCAAACCAGGGATTACTACAAAACCCTACGACCCAAGTCCACTATACGGCCGCGGTTCCGCGGCCAATAGGGGGTCTAGGCCGCGGAACCGCGGCCATTTAGTCTCCTCTCTCTGTCGTTTTCTGGGGGTAGTTTGGTACTTTCATATTATGCCAGATTCTTTCCCTAGGTTTCCATTTCGCCTCCTATAAATACCCCAGATCTGAGCCAAACCTAAGGTGTTAATTTCTTTAGCCTCTTTTAGTGTAGTTTTGTTCTTCTTCTTCTTCTTCTTCTTCATCTTTCCTCCATGAAAATGTAGTGAGAGCATTGAGTGGATGTTAAATAAAGATGAGAGTTTTTGTATCATTCTTGTTTGTTTAGCTTCCCCTTGAGATTCTTGTTTTCTCTTGATCTTTCAACCTCTTCATTGAGCTTGAAAGTTTAAGGGTTTGTTATTGATCTCAAGGGCTGTATCTTCTTATGGAATTAGTGCTTCATTTCACATGAGTTCTTTACCCTTCTCTTGATCTTGCAACCTCTTGATTGAGCTTGCAAGTTTAAGGGTTGGCTATTGATCCCATGCTTTTCTTGAGTTCTAGTTTCTAGTTCTTTTTATTGCTTATTTCTTTCTTTCTTTCTTTTTATTACTTTGCTTTACTTTCTTCCACTTTAAATTCCATGCCCTTACTTACTTGTAATCTTTTTTTTTCTTTGTTCTTTTTGTTCTCTCTTTTTGGTTCTTTTTGTCAATGATTGTAATTATCGTTGTTAAAAATAAATACGGTATTGTAAGTTAATATTTCTTTGCTCATTTCCTTTTCCCGTTATTTTCCATTGAACTCCGCCCAAACGTTACGCAAGCGCTCCGTTAGGCACCCTACCCTACCAAGGTAACGGTGATTCCTAACCGCGACCGGTTGCGTTCGGTTTGGCCGGAGGCGAAAGCAAGAAGAAAGAACGGAAGGACAAGGGTAAATAAGCCGGATTCCATGAATACTTAAATCCCCTAATCCACGTTGTTGCCGATTGCTCTAGCTTCAATTGGTCAAGACTCGGCTCAAAGGTTTTGAGTGCGGATTTCTTTAGCTTACAATTTCGTATCTTTTTCTTAACAACTTTATACTTGCATATAACACATAGGTTAGAATCGAACAAACATATACACATTCTTTATTGACTCGTCTAAGACAAGAACGGACATACAACCATCTCCCTGTGGATCGACCCGTGCTCAACCGGCTAGCTGCAAAGCAACACCGTCCTGATCGCGGTTATAACTTTAGAACTTTGAACACCTGACACGCCAAAAGCGTGCGATCACCGAGTCAACCCAAATTTCCTCAGTAACTCTTCTGGGTTGATTTTGTTCTTTCTGGAATGTTTTGTTTCTGTTGGATATAGTGCCCTCTAAGTCAATTATTGGATCGCAGGTACGTGATTGCAATGATTGAGGAAGGACCTATACCGATAGAACAGTCTTACTCAAGATGATAGTATGCTATCTGGTTTTTCTTTATCATCATGTATATGTTGATAAAGCCCATAGGATTCTTGCTTGACTACCAGCAGTATGATGGCGATCATATATGTGGGAGCTGGGGTCTATAAGCACATCCTTAAAGAGTCCCTAGTCGTAGGAGTTTCGAGACAGGGCATCGATACTCCAGAGTAGACTAGTGTATACATTCTGTTAGTGTATATGCCCTAGAGGCCATTACTGTATCATACTAGCTTGTATATTACTTAATAGAAGCTTGGGATATTCACAGTTGTATAGACAATCTTGCTCAAAATGGTAGTATGCTACTTGGTTTGTTTCTACTTCAATATGTGCATATGTTTCTTTTAGCATATCGCTTATACATATTAGTAGAGCCCTTAGGATCTTTGCTTGATTACCAGCGTTGTGATGGCAGTCATACTTGTGGGGGCTGGGTAATCTATAAGCACATCCTTATACATGTCCCTAGTCGTAGGACTATCGAGACAGGGCATCGATACTCCGGAGTAGACTAGCGTATGCGCTTCTCATCCCAGCAGGGGAGATGGTCTGTCCCACTGCCATCAGTACGTCGTACTGGAGATAGTATGCGGGTGCTCGTTAGGTTATGAGCACACTGGACACGACTCGTCGGGAACTGTTGGTTGGTATTATACCTATCGTCAGTTATCAGTTCCCAGGTGACATGAGTACATCTTAGTCCGCCGACTTGACACTGTCACTTCTCCTCGAGTGTGTTCCCACTGTACTTAGATTACTACCCTACCACGGCTCAAAGGAGTCTTGCAAACAGGTCGTAGTTGGGTGCAGTCCCGAAGCACTTGGAGGCAGCGACAGTTAGACAGGATTCGTCTTTCCCGGTATTGGGGGTTGACATCGCGCTGTGTCTAGGAGAGCCATTACACGAGTAGTCCCTGGCCAGGGCAAGCGAGATATACTGGTAGGTTTCTAATGTTACCTCAGGGTGTTCTGGGCTACACTCCGACACGACTTGTACCGCTATTAGGGGACTGACGTTCACCACCCCCTAGGCCCGCCATGCGATGTATCAGACGAACAGACCGGACTGTACGGAGATTGTCACATATAGGATCAGTAGGAGTTCGGATGGGTTTACCTCATCGGCCTTCTTATCGACATCTACCTGGGGACCGTTACGTACAGCTAGTGCCGCTTGTGGTCTTTGGTTAAACCCACTGCCAGCGTAGTGTCGAGTCTTTAGAGTCCCACACAGAGAGTTTCCCTGCACTGAGCGAAACGTGTAGAAGCCGTATGGTTTTACGGCAGGGATGCGATCACTTACGTACACTTGTGTGTGTATGCTGTTCGGGCAGGCAATACTAGTGGACTTTAGTTTAAGCCGGATCCTAGTATTGCACGGATGGATTTGTTTTGTTTTCTGTGCATTCGCATTCTACGGAATGCGGATGCGGGTGTGTATGCACAGTTTTGAGGAGCGATGAAGGAGGAGGTGCCTCATTAGGGTTTTGGCAGTTGGTTCGGCCAAAACCGTTATGTGGCAGGCTCATTAGGATTTTGGCAATTCGTTCGGTCAAAATCATTATGAGCCGGAGACATTATTTACTAATCCTTTTAGTGATAATTTCGTGATGGCTAATTGCATTGACCATTTGACCACCATGACCTCTCTTGACTTTGTTGACCCGTTGACCGGAGTTGACCATTGACCTTCATGAGAGGTCTACACTCTTCTTTGGATTTTCTTTTTCTTTTTGATTATGAAAATGGTCAATTCAATGTAGCATCAACTTTATCATGATAGGATTTGTAATGATGTTGTTTTACTATTATTGCAACCATGGTGCCTTTTTTCTTTTGTGATGATATTCATTTTCTGATTCTCATTCTCTCTCTTAGAAAAGAAAAAGAAAAAGAGCTCCATGGTTGCAAAACTCTCCTTCATCTTCCTCCTCTTGAAATCATCCTTTGATCTCATGTGTTGAGAGAAAAAGGATCCCACTTGACAAAACCATCCCTCTACTATTTCTACACAACCTAGGACAACAAGACTGGCGATCTTGTTGCCCTAGTTGCCTCGGCTCGAGGTGGAGCACGGTGTACATCTCTCGGGTGGATCGTCTTTGACTCAAGGAGGCCGCGGAGGTGACCAAGATCCTGATCGACACTCGGAGCTTGGATGGACGAGCGGGACAGCAGAATGAAGACCCGAAGGACCGGTTTCGTGAGGTATAATTTCTACGGCATAGTAGTTAACACCTCTTGTAGTTTGCTAGTTTCTAGTTTAGCAAAGATCCGGCTTTTAGTCCATGTTGCCTTTGTGCTAAATAATTGTTTTTCGCCGTTTCCGCCTCCCCGTAAGAACCGGGGTGAGCAACATGGACTTACAGTGGTATCAGAGCCTAGCTAAACATAAACTAGCAAGTTAGCAAAGTATTTAGAATATCGATCGGAAAAAAGTCGCAAAACAAGTCCGGAAAAAACCATGTTTCTGTCGAATTTTTATACTGCTCTAAAAATGATTTAACATACATGAAAATTCGGCTCAGGGTTTTGTAAAAACACAGTACAAAAACCGTCCACTGAATCGATCAAACCACCACGGTTCCGCGGCCGATTTGACTCGGTCGTGGACCGGGTTTTGTGCAGTGTTTTTATTTGGCTGTTTTGTGATTTTTAGTACATGTTGTTTCTACCCAGATTTTCCAGAGAACAAATTGATTTTCGGGGTGGTTACAAATCCGTATTTTGATCGATATTCCGTAGACTTTGGCTAATGGATATTATCTGTAATGTGATATATGTATTGAACCTCTGCTAATCGCTATACGTCGATTAGTGTGGGTTATACATATCTGTGATCTGTAATGTTGATGGTTTGTGTATATAAACTCGGTGGATTGTCGCGGATGAATAGCCGGGATGGATGTGAGATGAGAGTTTCTTTTTCTTTCATTCATGTAAAAAATTAGTAAATTGGTGTAATATTATTTATTTGGCCGCACAACCGGGGTGAGGTTGTAGCCGTCATTGTATAATTTCTTTTTAATGTTTTTGCTCCTAGGATAGACCCAAGGTGGGGTGCACAAACTACCGGGTATCTCGAAGTGCCGAGTGGCCTACTCACGGGTTGAGGGAGGTTGCTTCGCTTCGCGTACTTGGCGGGTAGTTTGCCGCACCCGTAAGGTTCTAGGGTGGGGTTTGGCTATTCATCGCGACCGTGAAATCCGCTTTTCGTTGCAGGCTCGAACGAATCGCAGGTTCCTAGTATATCCAAAGTGTTCATCTGTGATCTGGAATGGCTATCATTGCTTTATATCTATATATGATATCTATTTAGGTGTTGCTTATGTTTTGCATCCGCGCTAGTCCAGCCCCCGCTCTGTCGTTAGTTAAGTAACCTAACGGGTGATGACGGGACCCCGTGGCGAATGCCGATGGCATAAGCGTACACCATATTTTGGTTGTTTTCTGCAATGGTAGGATTAAATGATGGGACGCATTAAAATTAATGCAAGAAAATAAACCAAGTAAAAGTCGTTGGAACACTTTTAAAACCACTCGGGTCTTTTCAAAAACCAACTTTTAAATGCGGAGCTTGAACCACTCCTTTTAAAAGCTATCTCGTTCCATCGATTATATCAAGTTCACTACGTTCACGGTTTCGCCAAAACCATCCGTAGCCCTCCGTCGTTTCATATGAATAACCAACAGTATTCAAACTGTGTTTGTTGGCCTTAGTTAAGGCACAATGTTTGGTAGCTGGTGGGTATTCATATGTTGCATAGATAGAATGCGTTGGTTTGGGACAGTCATATTACTTTGTTGGCCATAGTCAAGGGTATATACGGGTGGGTTCAAATCAACCTGGACAACGACGGGTAGAACTTGACATGTGACTTATGATTTGTTGGCCTTAGTCATGGTCATAATAGCATGGGGCAAAAATCCACATCGGGAGTTTCAAAAGAACTGAAACTTGCTAGCGCTGCATACCATTTGGAGTGTGATGATTCTGGTAGGATTCCTTCAGTTTTATCACGCGATGATATTTGGATCCCGATCCTACTGTGAGTATATGCTACTCCTCAGGAACTTTCTCACTTAACGATCAATGCTATAAACCAAGTAGGTGTCTAGAAAGGTGTTAGCGGGGCTACGCCCACAGGGAAAAGAGGTTATTTAATTAAGGAACTTCGTGAAAGCGTTGGAAAACCTCCCTCGAAGTACCGACACTGGCCTGGCTGAACGGTTAAGCAAGTATTGTACGGTGAGATTGATCTTGACTAATTCTTCCTTTATGGTTTGAGGAGGGATTCAAGAGACAGTGGGAGCCATCCTGTTTAGATAAATTAAAAACCAATCTAAACTTGCAAGAGCATCATGCTGAGTGTTTTCTTCTCTCTCTCTTAATTGCAGCGACCCAGTGACCGCACCTAGGTTACATCTAGATAATAAAATGACTGAATCTGACTGTTATGACTGGCAAAGGTCTGTCCAGATGTCCATTGCCCATGACAAGCTGGGACACCTCTTGACTGATCCAACCCCTGCCGTCTCAGGTCCAGTTTCCCCTGCCACGGATATTCATATCCGTAAGACATCGGAAAAAGACTGTGCGAAAGCCAAGTGCCTCGTGTTAGCCTTAGTTGATGGTGCAAACCAGAGGCAGCACGAGAAGATGGACTTAGTTTCTATCTTCCTCCATAACAAAGATTTATATGGAGAGCAATCATGTATCGCAAGATATGAGACCTCGAACGAATTTCTTCCAGCGAGGTTGGCTATCGGGTCATCTGTAGGGGGCAACGTCCTTACAGAGACCAGCTCTTTTGAGCTCACGGACCTGAAGACCACGTTGAAGAACGGGTCAGATGCTGACTTAGTTCAACAGTCTCTACCTACTACCCTGAAGGAAACCAGGGAAGTGGAAAGAAAGGGAAGGGCAGAAATTTCGGGACTGGATGTAGTATAAGAGGGATGTTCCTATTGTTACAGGAATGAACATTGGCAGAAGGATTGCAGGGCTTGCAAAGCCAGTAGCCAGAATTCGAAGCATGTTGTGGCTTCGGCTTCGGGTGTGTTTGTAATAGAGAACTGTATGTCAGTTAACCCTACTTCCTGGGTATTGGATACCGGATCGGGATCTCACATCTGTAATTCGTTACAGGCTCTGAGAAACCGTAGGGTTATCAAGAAAGGTGATATGACTCTCAGGGTTGCTAACGAAATGAGCATGTACGCTGAATCCGTAGGGGAATATCATCTTGGACTGACAACTGGGAAGATATTGATTCTGCGTGACTGTTTTTATGTACCAGGTCCGACTTGTAATATCATATCTGTATCCTTACTTTCTAAGGAAGGATATGATTTTACTTTTGTAAGCGATGTAGTTAACATCCACCTAAATCAAGTTCTGATTGGGTCAGGTACATTGAAAAACGGTATATACGTTTTGAATCAAGCTCAGGTCTTCAGTGTCCAGAACACACTTAAAAGAAAGTCTCCGGAATTAAATCAGGCTTTCTTATGGCATTGTAGACTGGGTCACATTAATGAGACACGGTTGACAAAGTTACATAAAGAAGGATACTTGGATCCGTTCGAGTACCAGTCTTATGCCACTTGTGAATCTTGTCTCATGGGAAAGATGACAAAGACTCTGTTCACTGGACACGGAGAAAGAGCAAGCGAGCTCTTGGGACTCATACACAGTGACGTGTGTGGTCCAATGTCTATACATGCGCGAAGTGGTTATTCATACTTCATTACTTTCACAGATGATTTCTCTAGGTATGGACATGTCTTCCTAATGAAGCATAAATCCGAGGCCTTTGAGAAATTTCAGGAATACAAGAATGAAGTTGAAAAACAAACAGGCAAAAGTATCAAGACACTGAGATCTGATCGAGGTGGTGCATACTTGAGTGCCGAGTTTCTGGGCTTCTTAAAAGAGAATGGAATTCTCTCTCAGCTTACTCCTCCATACACACCACAACACAACGGTGTATCGGAAAGGAGGAATCAAACCCTATTGGATATGGTTCGTTCCATGATGAGTAAGGCTGAGTTACCGCGATCCTTCTGGAGTTATGCACTAGAAACAGTTGCATATCTTTTGAACCAAGTTCCTACTAAGTCAGTGCCTACCACACCATATCAGATGTGGAGTGGGAAGAAACCCTGCCTTAAACACTTTAAGACATAGGGGTGTCCAGCTTTTGTTAAAAAGCAGCATGCGGACAGGCTCGAGGCACGTTCAGTACAGTGTAAATTTGTGGGATACCCAAAGAACTCCAAGGGGTATCTTTTCTATTACGCAGAGGAACAAAAAGTTTTTGTTTCTCGTCATGCCCGCTTCATGGAAACTGAGTTTTTGGAAAATCAGATAAGTGGGAGCGTAATAGAACTGGAAGAAATTCCAGAACCACGAGCTATTACTGAAAGCATAGTAGAACCAGAAGGTTCGAAAGAATAGGACATTCCTACGCCACTCCGCAGGAGTAGTAGGCAGTCTCATCCGCCCGAGAGATACTACGGTTTTCTCATAGACGGGGATAGAGAGGATTGCACTATAGATTATGGTGAGCCTACTAGCTTCCAGCAAGCCATTCAGAGCGGTGACTCGGTAAAATGGCTGGATGCAATGCGGACCGAGATGGAGTCCATGTACACCAACAAAGTTTGGACTTTGGACTTTGCTCCAGAAGGGGTAAAACCCGTAGGCTGCAAATGGATCTTCAGAAAGAAGATTGGTGTAGATGGGCAGGTTGAGACCTATAAAGCTAGACTTATTGTAAAGGGTTTTCGTCAAAGACCTGGTTTGGACTATGACGAGACCTTTTATCCAGTAGCTATGCTGAAATCCATTCGGATCCTTCTTGCCATTTCTTCCTTCCACGATTATGAAATCTGGCAGATTGACGTAAAGACGGCTTTTCTAAATGGAAATTTAGAAGAGTGCGTCTATATGGATCAGCCGGAGGGATTCATTCAGAATGGGAGCAGCGGTAAAGTGTGCAAGTTGCTTAAGTCCATCTATGGACTTAAGCAGGCATCGCGGAGTTGGAACATCTGCTTTGATGATACTGTCAAGGAATTCGACTTTATCAAAAACCCAGATGAACCATGCATTTACAGTAAGATTGTAGGGAGAACTGTGGTATTCCTCGTCTTGTACGTGGATGACATTCTCCTAACAGGAAATGATATTCTTATGCTACAGTCAGTCAAAGGATTCTTGTCGCAGAGGTTCTCCATGAAGGACCTGGGCGATGCCAACTACATTCTGGGGATCCAGATCTATCGTGATAGATCTAAGAGGATGTTGGGACTTTCACAGTCCAGGTACATCGACACCATACTGAAAAGATTCAGTATGGAAGATTCCAAGCGCGGTAATTTACCGGCTTGTCACGGGATCACCCTCTCCAAAGAGATGTCTCCCAAGACTGATTTGGAAAGGGATCGCATGTCTATTATACCCTACGCTTCTGCGGTAGGTTCTATAATGTATGCGATATTATGTACCAGACCAGATGTAGCATACACATTGAGCGTTGTAAGCCGGTATCAGTCGAACCCAGGGGAGAAACAATGGATAGAAGTAAAGAGCATTCTCAAGTACTTGAGAAGGACTAAGAAGATGTTCTTGGTGTATGGCTGAAAAGACCTCTATCTCGAGGCCTTTGCTGACTCCAGCTTCCAGAGTGACAAGGATGACTCCAAGTCCATGTCGGGTTATGTCTTTACCCTCAATGGAGGGGCGGTTTGTTGGAAGAGTTCCAAGCAGGAGACCGTTGCTGACTCAACTATGGAAGCAGAGTACATAGCTGCTTACGATACCGCAAAGGAAGCTGTCTGGATGAAGAAGTTCCTCACGGAGCTTCAGGTGGTTCCTACCATTGTTGATCCAATACCGCTGTATTGCGACAACAACGGCGTTATAGCTTTAGCGAAGGAACCCAGGTCCCATCAGAAGTCCAGGCACATTTTGAGGCGGTACCACCTGATCAGGAAGATTGTAGATCGCCGGGAGATCGAGGTGAAGAGAGTAAATACGGAGAATAACACTGCAGATCCATTCATGAAGGCCCTACCCCAGACTCAGTTCGAGCGGCTGATCGAGATGATAGGTCTTCGATACGCCAGTACATGGCCTTAGTGCAAGTGGGAGATTGTTAGTGTATATGCCCTGGAGGCCATTACTGTATCATACTAGCTTGTATATTACTTAATGGAAGTTTGGGATATTCACAGTTGTATAGACAATCTTGCTCAAAATGGTAGTATGCTACTTGGTTTGTTTCTACTTCAATATATGCATATATTTCTTTTAGCATATCGCTTATACATATTAGTAGAGCCCTTAGGATCTTTGCTTGATTACCAGCGTTGTGATGGCAGTCATATTTGTGGGGGATGAGTAATCTATAAGCAAATCCTTATACAGGTCCTTAGTCGTAGGACTATCGAGACAGGGCATCGATACTTCGGAGTAGACTAGCATATGCGCTTCTCATCCCAACAGGGGAGATGGTCTGTCCCACAGCCATCAGTACGTCGTACTGGAGATAGTATGCGGGTGCTCGTTAGGTTACGAGTACACTGGATAGGACTCGTCGGGAACTGTTGGTTGGTATTATACCTATCGTCAGTTATCAGTTCCCAGGTGACATGAGTACAGCTTAGTCCGTCGACTTGACACTGTCACTTCGCCTCGAGTGTGTTCCCACTATACTTAGATTACTACCGTACCACGGCTCAAAGGAGTCGTGCAAACAGGTAGTAGTTGGGTGCAGTCCCGAAGCACTTGGAGGCAGTGACGGTTAGACAGGATTCGTCTCTCCCGGTATTGGGGGTTGACATCACGCTGTGTCTAGGAGAGCCATTACACGAGTAGTCCCTGGCCAGGGCAAGCGAGATATACAGGTAGGTTTCCAGTGTTATTTCAGGGTGTTCTGGGATACACTTCGACACGACTTGTACCACTATTAGGGGACTGACGTTCACCACCCCCTAGGCCCGCCATGCGATGTATCAGACGAACAGACCGGACTGTACGGAGATTGTCACATACAGGCTCAGTAGGAGTTCGGATGGGTTTACCTCATCGGCCTTCTTATCGACATCTACCTGGGGACCGTTACGTACAGCTAGTGCCGCTTGCTGTCTGTGGTTAAACCCACTGCCGGCGTAGTGTCGATTCTTTAGAGTCCCACACAGAGAGTTTCCCTGCACTGAGCGAAACGTGTAGAAGCGTATGGTTTTACGGCAGGGCTGCGATCACTTTCGTACACTTGTGTGCATATGCTGTTCGGGCAGGCAATACTAGTAAGCTTTGGTTTAAGCCGGATCTTAGTATTGAACGGATGGATTTGTTTTGTTTTCTGTGCATTCGCATTCTACGGAATGCGGATGCGGGTGTGTATGCACAGTTTTGAGGAGCGATGAAGGAGGAGGTGCCTCATTAGGGTTTTAGCAGTTGGTTTGGCCAAAACCGTTATGTGGCAGGCTCATTAGGGTTTTGGTAATTCGTTCGGTCAAAACCATTATGAGCCGGAGACATTAGTTACTAATCCTTTTAGTGATAATTTTGATGGCTAATTGCATTGACCATTTGACCACCATGACCTCTCTTGACTTTGTTGACCCGTTGACCGGAGTTGACCATTGACCTTCATGAGAGGTCTACACTCTTCTTTGGATTTTCTTTTTCTTTTTGATTATGAAAATGGTCAATTCAATGTAGCATCAACTTTATCATGATAGGATTTGTAATGATGTTGTTTTACTATTATTGCAACCATGGTGCCTTTTTTCTTTTGTGATGATATTCATTTTCTGATTCTCATTCTCTCTCTTAGAAAAGAAAAAGAAAAAGTGCTCCATGGTTGCAAAACTCTCCTTCATCTTCCTCCTCTTGAAATCATCCTTTGATCTCTTGTGTTGAGATAAAAAGGATCCCACTTGACAAAACCATCCTTCTACTACTTCTACACAACCTAGGACAACGAGACTGGCGATCTTGTAGCCCTAGTTGCCTCGGCTCGAGGTGGAGCTCGGTGTACATTTCTCGGGTGGATCGTCATCGACTCAAGGAGGCCGCGGAGGTAACCAAGATCCGGATCGACACTCGGAGCTTGGATGGACGAGCAGGACAGCGGAATGAAGACCCGAAGGACCGGTTTCATGAGGTAAAATTTCTACGGCGTAGTAGTTAACACCACTTGTAGTTTTCTAGTTTTTAGTTTAGCAAAGATCCGGCTTTTAGTCCATGTTGCCTTTACGCTAAATAATTGTTTTTCGCCGTTTCCGCCTCCCCGTAAGAACCAGGGTGAGCAACGTGGACTTACACATTCGAGACCCCAACGAGGGGCGGTGGCCGGTCTCACAAGCCATTGGTGTTAGTTGGTTCACCTAAGATTTATACAGGTGCTCATTGGGTTATGAGTACACCGGACATGACTCGCCGGGAACATGCTAGTTGGTATTATACATATCGTCAGATAGCAGTTCCCTAGTGACATGTGTACAGGTTAGTCTGTCGACCTGGGATCGTCATTTGTCTCGTGTGAGTTCCCACTGTGCTTTGATTTATACCCTACCACGGGTCAAAGGAGTCATGCAAACAGGTATATTTTGGGTGCAGTCTCGAGCCACATGGAGACAGTGAGCAGATCATCGGGGATTCGTCTCTCCCGGTATTGGGGGTGAGATCGCGCTGTGTTTAGGAGAGCCATTACACGAAATCCCTGGCCTGGGTAATCGAGTTTTACTGGTAGGTATACCAGTAGTATCTCAGGGTGTTCTGAGCTTCACTCCGACACGACTTATACAACAATTGGGGGTCTGACGTTTACCAGCCCCCTAGGCCTTATATGCGATACTCATAGACGAACGGACCGGACTGTACAGATATTGTCACTGTCAGGCTCAGTAGGGTTTTCTGGATGAGTTCGCTCTTCAGCTTCCCTTCCAATCAATACATAGACAACCGTTACGTACAGCTAGTACCTCTGACGTGCTAGTGGTTATACCCAGTGCCAGTGTATTGATGAGTCATTAGAGTCCCCCACAGACATTTTCCCAAGTTTGGGCAAAACGTTGTAGATGCCGTATGGTTTTATGGCAGGGTTCGGAAAAAGCACGTGCGTTTACGCACGTGTCATTTTTCGGGCAGATAATACTGGTGGGCTTTGGTTTAAGCCGGATCCGAGTATTATACTGTGTAGATATAATATCTTTGTCTCAGTTGCATTTGTATTCGGTCGTAATACAAATGCGGGTATGTTTATACTGTTACGGGGTTATCCTGAAATTCGTTTCGGGATCACTTTTGGAACTTGCCAGTTTCCAGTTTTCTATCACCCGTCTTTAACATTCGGTTAAAGATGGATTTATCTTTTTCATTGGGTGAGTCATGGTTCTAGAAGGTTCTAGATTATGGTGACTAGGTTCATGTATCTTTCATTAGCATCAATTGTTCATTTAATGAAATGGTGATGTGTTATTATGAATCACCATTTTGCATTAAATGATTTTGGTGATTCATGCTTTGATGTTATGTTATGATAAGATCTTATGCTTATAATCACCCCCTCCTCTCTCCTACACTCACCTCCCCTCTCTCCTTTATATGGCCGGCCCCTCTTGTGGGAATGGTGATTGATTTCCTTTGAAAAGATTATGATAGTTTAGTGTATGGAAATTTCATAGCTCAATTTCCATTTACCCGATTCCAAATGGCAACTTCATTAACCGTTCGTCCATAGCTTTGGACATAACGAGACAAAATGTTCTACTCATTCTCTATATCAATCTTGGTCGTCTCTTTTAGCAAACTTGATGATCGAGTTGCCTCGGTTCAGAGGCGGGAGCCCGTTTAAAGATCCGTCGACGTGGTGCCACCTGGACGACGAGACCGGAGATCGAGCGAGTTTGGATCAGCTGCAATAACACGTGGGATGATGGTTGAAGACCGAAGGACCCGGATCGTTCGGTATAACATTTCTACCCACTTTACAGTATGTTAGTTTAGCGTTAATGGCAGATCCTGGGATATAGTATGCGATAGCGCCAGTTCTAAAAGTTTTTGTTCCGCATTTTGGCGTCTGAAAGACAGCCGGGGCGCTACCGTAGACTTACACTGGTATCAGAGCCTCGCCATTAAGCTTTACTAACTTGTGCTAACGCGTTTAAAATATCGATCGAATGGAATTTGGCAAAACTACAATTTTCTGTTCAAAGTTTCTATCGATTTTAAATCAGGTCTAAAAATTATTTGACATGTCACAGAAAACTAAGCAGGCAATTCTAAGCAAACTGGTGAAATTTGGTCACGTGATCCCACAGAACGGCCGCGGATCCGCGGCCCAAACCAGGGTTTGGCCGCTGATCCACCGCGCTTTTGTGGGAACAGTGCGCTAAATTTTTCCAGTGAGTTTACCATGGGAAATTGTGGTTTTTAGTATATGTCTTTTGGGCCCAAATTTTGTTACTGTACTGCAGATGTTATTGGGGCCCACTTCGGGAAGTTTTGTCGATCGAAATTTTAAAGTTGCTAGTTTGCAGTATTTACATTATATCTCCGACCGTGAATGTCATTCGATCGGTAAACCGCGTCTGATTACTATAGTTCTTTTACGGGTTTGCGAACGTGACATTCGCGTTGATGTTCTATGTTGTGCTGTGATGTTGCGGATATGTCGTGGTGGATAGCAGTGTGCAATGGTAGTGCCGTTTGGATTTATTTGTACATTTGATATTGCGGGGCGAGCGTCCGACTTGTGGACTGCCGTCACTGCCTGTTTGTATATTATTCTTTTAGGGCACGACCGGGATGAAGTCGGTGTACCCGTTGTATATATTTTCTTTTCTGTACTAGGTTTATCCCATGATGGAGTGCACGGATAGCCGGGTTCTTGAGGGCAACGGCTCCGTCTCTCATGGGTTTGAGAGGCAGAGGGGCCTCACTCTAGAATTGGCAGACTATTCGCCGCACTCGTAGGGGGTACAGGTTGACCCAAGAAGGGGTGCTCAAGTTACCGGATTCCGTGAAGTGCCGGGTGTTCCATTCTCTATGCTGTGGGGACTACCTCGCTTCAGGTTTTGGCGGGTAACTTGCCGCACCCGTAGGGGTCTAGGTTTCATTGCACAGGCTATCCACACGACCAGGGGAACGTCGGGTTTCAGTAGCGGCTCTGTGAAACCCGGGGATCCCAGATTATCTGTATTGTTCTGTGATGCTTATTACTTTTCTGTAATGTTGCATTAATCATGCCTGGAGCGATTATTATATATTGGTATATATACTATTAGATGTTGTATATGTTTTACACCCGCGCTAATCCAGCCCCCGCTCTGTCGTTAGTTAAGTAACCTAACGAGTGATGACGGGACCCTGTGACGAATGCGGATGGCATATAAGTACATTTTATTTTCATTCTTTTCTGGTGCGATTATTTGATGGGACTGCATTGATTCTGATCAATGCAAGAATAAAACAAACCTATATTTGATGTTATTGGAACAAATTTTAAAAAGAGTTATTACAAAGACGTTTCCTTTTGTTTTGCATAGCAATATTCAGTTAGAATATCCTGCACCTCATTCGACGAAGCAAGGACCGAGATCCCTTCACCGGGAGTGACCCCTTTGTCACGACCCGAAAGTATGGAACGCGACTGGCACTTAGATTACGAGACGTCTAAAGGCGTACCGTAACCTAAGTCAGCCAAAGCCCAGAAGAATCTAAACCAAAATCAAAAGAGAGTGAAGGAAAACCTTTAATGAAAATGGTTTTTAAAAATCATTTAAGTTGCATAGAATCCCTTTTTAAAAGGAAAAAAAACATCAAAAATTTCCGAAAATTTCGGCAGAGTCTCCCCTGTATTTTCTATCCCCCAAAATGGGTACAACAAGATAATAAACCTGTAATCATAAAGAATGGCATCCCCAAGCGGGAGCTAGCTCTTCGCCCAAGGCGGATCACAACCACATGCAATATAATAGCAATATCAAGAAAAGAGCATAAAAGAAACGCAAAATATCAGAAAAGACAACGCCGGCTCAAGTGAGCTCGACCCAAAAGAAACCACAAATATACAAATCTCTCAGTCTCACCACTAGGTCACATATACAATATAAAGTGGTAGATGGAGAATACTAGAAACAATGATAAAGCAAAAGAAATAAAGTGTGCCCGCAACCCACCTACGGGCGATGTCGCGAGTCTGAGCAAAAGGAGCTGATGCTAAGATAGCCGCCGCTACAAGACTGATGAGTCCGACCTGCAAGACACTGTGGCACAACGGGGGTGAGTTGTCAGCTCGTGAGTAAATATAACATCTAATAAGGCAATCGTAAGAATGCACGCAATGCACCACAACATGCATGTCCATATGTGATATAATAGCTCTAGTATGCATGCACATGTATGCAATGTCATTTCTAACTCTTTAAGTGTTTTAAATGCTAAGGGTACTGCGTTCTTAACTTTTGAAAATTAAGATCTGTACAATAGCTAAGTACCATCAAGAAATCATCTGAAAACCCGTGTCAAGCATCGACACCAAATAGGAATCATATCTGTCTCAATATCGGGCTCCGTCAGTCCGGATCGGCCCATATCATAAATCTCACGACAACGGTCAGTATCCTCCGGATATCCGCCGCGCCAGACATCACCGGTAGGTAGTCTTCCCCTGCTAGGCTCATCGTCTACAACTCGATCTTCTTGCCCCGGGGTACCATACCGGGCCCACCATGTACCCGAGACGGTTCATCCACTCCTCGAATCGGGTCTCGAAATCCAACAGAAAACATGAAAACTCATGGTGGACGACACATACATCACGAGAAAACCGCAACTTTGTTTTAAAAAAATGATAAATACAAGCTTTTGTTAAATTCTTGCGGTTTTCCCCAAAAATCCAGAAATCACAGAAAAACTGAAATCCTCAAGAAAATCATAGTGTCCACAAGTTAAATATGATAAATGTCTATGCTATCAATGTATATGATGTGAATTTTGGATAGAATCTATGTAAATATGATGATAATGCGAGGTATAAGCAAGCTATGCAATTTCATATATCATGTATGAATGCAAGTGGCGATACTAAGTTAAACAGGTTCTATAGTGCACGTGGCATGGCAATTACCAAAGGCGTGTGTGTCACATGAATAGTGCGCGTGCAGCAGATGCCAATAGTAACGGTGTTCGTGTCCTACGAAGTGTTATCGCATATGTGCATATGAATGTTATATGAATGTCCATGCAATTTAGTATACGGTTAGCTGTGAGGGTATGCAATGCAATAAAGGGGTAAGCTATCTAGCAACACAAGTCTTGCAAGAAATAGGGTAATCCTAACTAGGGGCGCATCGCGCCATCCAGACGATTCCCCCATAGATGAATACATCTACTCACCTGAATGCCTCGCTAAACCGATCCGACCACCGCCTTGCCTTTACGCGCCGTGTCCGAAGTTTTCCCGACCGATCCTATATTTGCACAATATCAAGCATAAGATTACAAAACCTAAAACGATGCAAGTCACAATATACCATTATCGACGCTCTCGAATTTAACATAACATACACTCGGTGCGCGGGAAAACGCACGAAAATCGCTAAACTTTAACTAGAATCGTCATTTCGGGAAAATCGACAAAACTAAAACCCGACTAGACGAAACCCCGCGTTCGCGCACTCTAATAGTCCTATACGAAGCTAATTATATCGCTAACATAACACAATTTGATCGCATTCTATTTTTTTTAAAAATCTAGTAAGCAAATTTCAAACCGATTCGATGCAAACGTCGCAATTTATCGATTTAGCGAGCGTAACCTTACGCAATTAACCACTCTAATCAAATAGGTAACCAAAGCCCTAACTTAACTCTAACAACCATGCTTCAAACCCTAGTTCAACACCAAATCCCATTCTTGATTTTCATGAACAAGAATTTGCAACTAAATTAATACTTCAAAATTGAATTTTAGCACATATAACTACAAGTTAACAAACTAGTTTAGGATTTTACCTCACAAGTGGAACCCTAGCATGATCAAGCCACCAAAGAAGCCTCCTTTATCCTAGTTTTGAACTAAATTTGGTTGAGGAGAGAGTGGATTAGGGTTTGGCTTTGAATTGAGATGGAAATTTGTGAATTTTCTATGAATTTTGGCATGAAAATTGAAGAAAAAAGAAGTGAGAACCAAGGGGAGTTGCTACAGTTTGGGGCCGGCCAGCAGCTAGGAAAAGGAGGTGGGGAAATTTTGGAGAAGTTTCTAGGTCAACAAAACACCATATGTTCTCATTTAATGCTTTCACATCAACATTTTCACAAAAAGCCTCATTTTAATTCATTTTTTCATAAAATTTCCAACCCTAAAACCAAAATCTTGCAAGTCATGATACAATTTTATTAACACCATATTTTAACTTATAAAGACTCCTAATTATGAAATTTACCTAATTAAATTTGTATTTATTACTAATTTAATGTATTTAAAAAGGCTTAAAATAATAAAAAAAATAATTAATTACGAATTTTTTTTTATTTAACTAGAAAATTATAAGTGACATTTTAGTGACAAAATTATAGTAATATCTTATCTAAATTTTGTATAATTAGGTCTATAATGAAAAATATCTATTTTGACTTTTTACGGAAAAAGCCGAAAAATTAGCCGATTACCGAAAAACTGCCTAAACGATTTTCGAAGGGTTACACCCTTGGGCAGAAGTTTTGCGTCAGGGAAATAACTTCAGTATAGTCGATCACAAGTTGCTTTGCATTGCGGTATTCAGTTGGAATATCCTGCACCTCATTCCACGAGGAAAGAGCCGAGATCCCTTCACCGGGAGTGACCTCTTTAGCAAAAGGTTTTCGCCACTATATTTTTTATAAAAAGCTATCAGGTTTCTTCAACGAGATCAAGTTCATTACGTTAAAGGTTTTTCGCCAAAAACCAGCCGTAATCCTCCGTCATTTCTTATGGATGGTCAGTAGTATTCAAGCTATGTTTGTTGGCCTACGTCAAGGCGTAGTGTTTGGTAGCTGCTGGGTATTCATTTGTTGCATAGATAGATGTATTAGTTTAGGACAGACATACAGCCTTGTTGGCCTACATCAAGGGCATGTACGATGACCTAAATTAATCAGGACAACGACGGGCAGAACTTGACATCTGGCTTTTGATTTGTTGGCCTACGTCAAGGTCATAAGAGCATGGGATAAAAATTATATCGGGAGTTTCAAACATACAGGAAACTTCCAAAACTTGAGCATACCTTCTGGAGTGTGCTAACGTGAGTGGATACCGTCACGTTATCATGCGATGAGAGTTGGATCCCGATTCCCACTGATGAGTTAGTTTACTCTTCGGGTGATCCCGACTAATTCTTCTTTCAGGTTTGGAGGACAATTTGAGGTGACAGTGGGAGGTTTCCTTATTAGATAAAGTGATAACCATTCTGATCTAGGTTTGAGTGCACGCAGAGTGTTTCTTTTCTCTCTCTCTCTTTGGCAGCGACTTTTTTGACCGACCCTAGATTATAACTCAGTGACCAAGTTGACCGAACCTTCTTAAAATACTGGCTTTTGGATTGTCTATAGTTGCATAAGTCATTGCAGCTCCTTCTTTTACCCTTTGTATTTCTCAGAACACCCCGTATTACTACGGACATCCACTTCCATTGGATAGATCCATCGTATGATTATATACGAACTCGAAGGGACTTCTTCGAGGATGGATCCAGATTCAGGAGAAATAGAATTGGCTTATTCAGTTGTCTTTTATTATCACATTCTCTCAGGTTGCGAGGGCTCCTTGGTTTAGGAGAGTACACCTATTACACTTATTGGATAGTCTTCTTCCAAACCATAGGCAGGTGCCGAAAGGTAGGGAATGAAGAAAACCAATTAGCCTAAGTAGGGTGTGCAGAAGGTAATATGTAAAGACAAGATAAAGTAATTAGAAAGAGGGCAAAGTAAATTGCGACTATTAACATTCACGACCAAACCACGTATTTCATCGCCACTCCTACCTCACTTTTCATTTCTCCAGAACAACCCGTATCACTACGAACATCCAATTCCATTGGATAAATCCATCGTATGGTATATGGTTATATACGAACTCGAAGGATATTTTTTCGAGGATGGATTCTGGTTCAGGAGAAATAGGAATAAGGTTTATTCAGTTGTCTTTTATCATCACCTTCTCTCAAGTTGCGAATACTCCTAGGTTTAGGAGGGTACACCTATTATGCTTACTGGATATTCTTCTTCCAAACCATAGGCTGGTGCCGAACGGTAGGGAAGGAAGAAAACCATTTTAGCCTAACGATGGTGTACAGAAGGTAACGACTAAAGACAAATAAAGGGATTTGGAGAGATGACAAAGAAATATATGATTAAAGTCATGAATTGGATTATGGAAGAGGCATTACTAGGAATACCAGGATACCCCTACGAAACATTTTTATGTTTCAGTGCATTGTTAATGGAAAAACTGATTTCCCGATTAGATACTTACTCCAGGGTATGTATTTACCATGTATGCTTCTCACATCTGTATGGTTTTACAGATGATGAGTGGGAGTAAGTTATTGGGAATTAGGTAATCATCTTCATTATATCGGAATTCGTTGTAATTGGTGATATTTGAGGAAATCGCCTGAGTACAGTTTTTCAACCTACGACGCACAGGTTTTGAGTTATTCAACTCAGCGGACTTATACAGAGTATTGTATGTTGTCCAGTGTCCATCAGGACAAAGGGGTTGGTCCTCATACTCTGTTCTGTTTACTTGTGACTTCTCTAGCTTTTAGATAAATGTTTCATAGAAATACAATGTCAAAGTTTTGAGAAGTTGTGAGTATAGGAATAAAGTAGAGAACCAAGTGTCACAAGTATCGGGATTCTTCAAAGAAATCGAAAATATAGATTCTTGTGATTGGTATTCAAGTAATGAATTTGAGGAACTTGTTTCTCTTACAGGTTACTCATAAGTGGATGGATTCCTAAGTTGAATAATGCTGATTAGCCTCTCTCCATTAAGTTGATATGCACTAGAGACAGCTGCAAGATTTGAATCTGGTTCCAATTAAATATGTGCCAAAATTTTCTATATTGGATATAGAATGAATCATATCTTAACGATGTTAAGGTAAGGGGAGTTTTCCAGCTTATGCTTAAAACCAGACACTGGATAACTCAAGGCACGTTTCTGTAATGGCAGTTTGTGGGTTGAGCCTAGCTTTGACGAGGGTTGATTTTCTACCATCTGGAAGATCAATAGTGATATTGTTCTTGACTCGCCATAGTTTTAATAAAATGGATTTTTCAGAAAAGAATAGTGGGAGTATGGTAGAACTGGAAGTGATTCCAGAACCGCAAACGATTACGGAAAATTTAATAGGACCTTTATATTCAATCTGGTTTGACATTCCAATAGCCACTCCGCAGACATGGTGGGCAACCTCAGACACCCGAGAGGTACTCCGGTAGCCTCAAGGACGGTGATAAGTAGGTTCTTGTTTACCCAGACTTGACACTACTGTTGTTCCGGACTATGAGAACCGGCAGGAGGATAAGTATAGCGTTGTTCTAAACTAGCTTTGGAAGTGCACGTATATATATTATTCTGCCAGAGGGTTATCATAGTCAGTGGGAGCAGCAGAAGCATAGTGGGCAAGTAGCTTATGTCTATTTATAGAAGTGAGCAGATATAGCAGAGATTAGATCATCTAATTTTGATGTAACAGTCATGGCTTTGACTTCATCAGAATAGGGGATGGATCTGTTAAGAAGGTAGTAGGGTGTGATGTCCTGGTATTTGGATGACATACACAGAGTAGGAAGTGAAATTCCTATACTACAATCGGTTGTACTTTGGTCGTCACACAATTGTTTCCCCACAAAGGACATAGATATAATATTTGACAATCTGGTTTCTAGATCTATAGTTTTAGATCTAGATTTGGGTAGTTTCCCAACGTGGGTACTTTGACAGTATTCTAATAGTATTTTAGAATAGATGACTCCTGGCATGGTGGTGTACCTGCAGGTGATGGAGTCACCCTCTCTAAAGGTGTCTTACAGACTAAAGGGAAGAGGGACGTGCATGATTGGCAGATCACTTGCTTAGGCAATTTAGTCAATCGTGAGATGTCAAGTACCACACCAGATGTCATTTTTGCACTAGATGCGATAAGTTTATATTAATCCAATCCTGAAAAAAACATACGGAAGCAGTTATAGAACATAAGTACATGTTCTACGGATTTGATGACGGCAGCCTCCTTCGGGAGACAGTTATTATTCTAGGCTTCACAGGTGACATGGATGACAGAGTGATTGTCAGAGTTATAGTTTTCCCTCTGACGAGGGACAGTATTATGGACAGGTAGTCCAAGAGGATACTGTGGGAGGCATAGTGCGCGATACTGATTAGGTTCAGTTGACGATACAGTCTAAGAAGTTTGGATTTGGAGTTCATTTATGAACTAGGTCCCATCAGATATCCAGACATATTCTGAGACAGGTATTACTCAATTCGGGAGATGGCTTTCTCCGTGAACTTTAGATTTAGAGAGATATAGAAAGAAACATCAGGGCGGATCCACTCACTGAGGCTATTTCTCAAACACAATAGTTTTACAAACGGGTTTTGTGAAACTGATTAGTAGAGGAGTTGGATGTTCGGTATCACACGAGCTGTGAGTATGCGACATCACAATAATTGGCCTTAAGTGCAACTGGGAGATTGTTGGATATAGTGCCCTCTAAGTAAATTATTGGATCGCAGGTACGTGATTGCAATGATTGAGGAAGGACCTATACCGATAGAACAGTCTTACTCAAGATGATAGTATGCTATCTGGTTTGTCTTTATCATCATGTATATGTTGATAAAGCCCATAGGATTCTTGCTTGACTACCAGCAGTATGATGGCGATCATATATGTGGGAGCTGTGGTCTATAAGCACATCCTTAAAGAGTCCTTAGTCGTAGGAGTTTCGAGACAGGGCATCGATACTCCAGAGTAGACTAGTGTATACATTCGAGACCCCGACGAGGGGCGGTGGCCGGTCTCACAAGCCATTGGTGTTAGTTGGTTCACCTAAGATGTATACAGGTGCTCATTGGGTTATGAGTACACCGGACAGGACTTGCCGGAAACATGCTAGTTGGTATTATACATATCGTCAGATAGCAGTTCCCTGGTGACATGTGTACAGGTTAGTCTGTCGACCTGGGATTGTCATTTGTCTCGTGTGAGTTCCCACTGTGCTTTGATTTATACCCTACCATGGGTCAAAGGAGTCGTGCAAACAGGTATATTTTGGGTACAGTCCCGAGCCACATGGAGACAGTGAGCAGATCGTCGGGGATTCGTCTCTCCCGGTATTGGGGGTGAGATCGCGCTGAGTTTAGGAGAGCCATTACACGAAATCCCTGGCCAGGGTAATCGAGTTTTACTGGTAGGTATACCAGTAGTATCTCAGGGTGTTCTGGGCTTCACTACGACACGACTTATACAGCTATTGGGGGTCTGACGTTTACCAGCCCCCTAGGCCTTATATGCGATACTCATAGAAGAACGGACCGGACTGTGCAAATATTATCACTGTCAGGCTCAGTAGGGTTTTCTGGATGAGTTCGCTCGTCAGCTTCCCTTCCAATCATTACATAGACAACCGTTACGTACAGCTAGTACCTCTGACGTGCTAGTGGTTATACCCAGTGCCAGTTTATTGATGAGTCATTAGAGTCCCCCACAGACATTTTCCCAAGTTCGAGCGAAACGTTGTAGATGCCGTATGGTTTTATGGCAGGGTTCGGAAAAAGCACGTGCGTTTACGCACGTGTCATTTTTCGAGCAGATAATACTGGTGGGATTTGGTTTAAGCCGGATCCGAGTATTATACTGTGTAGATATAATATCTTTGTCTAAGTTGCATTTGTATTCGGTCGTAATACAAATGCGGGTATGTTTATACTGTTACGGGGTTATCCTGAAATTCGTTTCGGGATCACTTTTGGAAGTTGCCAGTTTCCAGTTTTCTATCACCCGTCTTTAACATTCGGTTAAAGACGGATTTATCTTTTTCATTGGGTGAGTCATGGTTCTAGAAGGTTCTAGATTATGGTGACTAGGTTCATGTATCTTTCATTAGCATTAATTGTTCATTTAATGAAATGGTGATGTGTTATTATGAATCACCATTTTGCATTAAATAATTTTGGTGATTCATGCTTTGATGTTATGTTATGATAAGATCTTATGCTTATAATCACCCCCTCCTCTCTCCTACACTCACCTCCCCCCTCTCCTTTATATGGTCGGCCCCTTTTGTGGGAATGGTGATTGATTTCCATTGAAAAGATTATGATAGTTTAGTGTATGGAAATTTCATAGCTCAATTTCCATTTACCCGATTCCAAATGGCAACTTCATTAACCGTTCGTCCATAGCTTTGGACGTAACGAGACAAAGTGTTCTACTCATTCTCTACATCAATCTTGGTCGTCTCTTTTAGCAAACTTGACGATCGAGTTGCCTCGGTTCAGAGGCGGGAGCCCGTTTAAAGATCCGTCGACATGGTGCCACCTGGACGACGAGACCGGAGATCGAGCGAGTTCGGATCAGCTGCAACAACGCGTGGGATGATGGTTGAAGACTGAAGGACCCGGATCGTTCGGTATAATATTTCTACCCACTTTACAGTATGTTAGTTTAGCGTTAATAGCAGATCATGGGATATAGTATGCGATAGCGCCAGTTCCAAAAGTTTTTGTTCCGCATTTTGGCGTCTGAAAGACGGCCGGGGCGCTACCGTAGACTTACAGTTTCTACTCAAGTTTCAGGTGCACAGAGAATTTTTGGGAGTAGAATCATTTGTGTTTGCTTGATCGAAATTCTAAGATGTTTGGTGTAACATTTCAAAAAAATATATAAAATATTACTTTTAGGAATTTTCATAATTTAATATTAATTTTTAATGTATATTTTAATAGTCGGTATAATTAAATACCGATAAACGGTGAAAATTCCGGAGAAAATTTTGGAAATTCTAAAATAGGTTATTTTGTGGAAATATGCCATTTTACAGTTTTTATGATGAATTATATGCGACTTTAGTGTTAATCGCGATCAAAAATCGCTAATTGGATTTTTGGCTTTTTTGTGCAAAAATGTGCACATAACATTTTCCACACTTGTCTCATGTTATGGACTCATGATGGCTTAGGGTTTAGCCAAGTTTAGGCAACCATGATGGGTTGAACCAATTGGTTATGTTAATAGGGTTTAATTAAGGGTCTTTAGCCTTGCTTAAGGGTAATAAGGGTGGGGTTGACTTGTGGCTAGAGAGAGAGAGAGAGAGAGAGAGAGAGGTAGCTAGGGTGTGCCATGATCCACCTCATTTTTCATTATCCTTTGTGCTCTTTCACACTCCCTCTCACTCTCACACATCACACCACTTCAAAAACAACATCAGCACACCATAGCCCAACACCTACTACAGCTACATCAGCACAACTTCAGCCCCACTTTTTATCACCTCAGCTGCAACAGAGCATCAGCAGCAGCAGCATCTGCTGCAACAGCAGCTGATGTAAAAACTTTAGCCCCCAATACCAACACTTCAGCCCCCAATATCAACACTTCAGCCCCAATTCTGCATCAGCTGAAACAATACTATTCAACACAACACCACCACACTACCATAACCATTCCCACATCACTAAAGTAACAACAACAGCAACAGCAACAACAATTCCAACATCAGCCTTCACACCAAAACAACAGCTCCTGCAGTAGCTGCTGCAAACAGCAACAAGACAAGGAGGAAAATAGCAAGCAGGAGCTCAGCAGCAGCAACCCACCCTTCCACCTCATCCTCCTTCCCTTCTCCTACATCCTAGGATTCTCTTGAGGTATAATCTCACAACCCAACTCCTATCTTTCCTAGTTCTGTTTTTTAGCTGAAAATTTACTGTTATATCTGTGATCTAGTGCTAGTTTAGTGATTTTGAGTGAGATTTGGCCAAGAGATGGTTTTGAACATTAGAGTAGCCTTATTAGGGATAGGTGAGACCAGTTAACCCAAGATTGTTCCAGATTTCACCCAGATACCAGATTGTTCGATATAGTGTCGGTTGGTGTTTCGTCGACTTTCTAAGCCTTTCTGGAATCTGCTACAACCCGGGGCCTCCTAAAATAAAATTGACTTGGCAGTAAGCTGTGCAGGCACCCTGGAACCATCCCATAAAACCATAGCCCCCACCTCAATTTCTTGGCCGCGGATATATTCCCTCTGGCCGCAATTTGCGGCCAGAGCAGTAGGGAACCCCTTCGTTTTGCGTGCACGGCTCTTTTACCTGTAGACTTGACCCTGGGTATGTCTAGTTTTGTCTGGTTTGTCTGGTTCCAACCAGGGTAGAATCTGGGTTGATTTTCTTGAGTTGGCGCATGATTTACGACTTGTTTACGTGTGGATTTTGGTATTCGATGATTCGTTTCTGTCGGGTGGCGTTTGAACGCCAACGGTAGATGGATATTGGCCGTGTTTGCACGCAAGGCTATAGGTTTTTACTTATAGATGTAGCGTGCACCATTTTGGTTTCCGACATGGTTTTTATGTGTTTTAGCGTGTGATATCCTTGTAGGTACCCCACGTGGCGTCGAGGCGTTGGAGATGCAAATGGCGACATCGGCATCGGCACGCATAAAGAAAGGTGAGTAGATTTATATCTACGGGGAGAAGTTGGGTGGATGGCGTATAGCACCCCCGCAGTTCGTGGTGATGTATACGGATGCGTATACACACCAACAATTATTATATGATATTTGGGATTAATGATAAATGTTAAGATGGATATTGGTGTGTTGGATTGGTGAAAGGTTACGAAACCCTAGGGTAGAGGGTGCACTACACATACTTGTACACCCATATATACTTGCATACATTCTTATTTCATATGTGGTTATGGGATTCTATATTGTTATGTGGTCATATGGGTATGGGACTATGTGTTCACATATGGATTGAGGATGATACATGGGATTGAGATGAGTCGATGAGTCTGATATGAGATTGTGATATCGGTGATATGGTAAAATTCGTATTTGAGATACGTCTTGATGCTTTAGCGGATTTTGGATGATGATGACATATGAATAATGATTTATATATATATATATAAAATGATCGACATGCGATTATGATACGATATATGATATGATATGATATAATAGTGACAAGATATTTATGATAGGCCGTATTGGGCGATGTGTACTCCTTGTGATGATTTGTGCTGATGATATCGATTTATACGAAACTGTCGATCAGTAGCCAGGACATGATTATAGTGATGGTAGTAGTATTGTACTAGACGTAGGTCAGTACCCAGATTATGATATTTGATATAGAGAATACCAGATGAATGATATGACGAATGTGATATTGACCCGTACCCAGATTTGGGGATGCCGTACGACGGATTTATGTACGAGTTATAATTTGATGTTTGATCTGCACTCTTAATTTGGGAATAACTGATTATAGAGATATGGTATCGGATGTGATATTATCGAGGCGGGATCATCGACTATATATGTTTATATATGTATCGACTCAGAGGTTAGGCGGTTTCCCTTACCTACTGTTAGCTTTAGCTCAGCCTTATAGGGGTGTAGCTATATGACTCTTATGACATTAGATGCAGTTCAGCTATCATTGTGTTTAGTATTCAGCTCCCGCGCTTTATTATTGTTGCTCTGCACCGCATACTGTTGTGATTCATATTCCATTATTGGTATCCTGCTGTTAGGACACCAGCACCATTACCGATGATGCGTATGTACCACGTACACTTATTTGCCGACTCACACACATTTTCATCGGTAATTTCCATGTCACGTACACTTAGAAAATTTTATTGCTTGATTTAGCTTGTTAGCTAGTAGTGACATGATATTAGTATGCTTGCCTTATATGCCAGCTTGACATTGTAGTTATTACTTGTCACTTCATGCATACTGTTATTCATTATATGCTGCATTCATGGATTCTCATGCTTTTATTTATGATTTCACATGCTATTGATGATTTGGATTCGGGTTTCCATGAGATTTTCTGGATTTGGAGGAAAACCGCAAAACATACATATAAACTGCTTTCTCTTTTTAATAAAAATGCGATTTTCCCATGATGTATGAGTCGTCCACCATGAGTTTTGCTGATGGATTTCGAGACCCGATTCGAGGAGGCGGATGAACCGTTTTAGGTACATGGTGGGCCCGGTGCGGTACCCCGGGGCAAGAAGATAGCAGGAGATGGCGTTGAGCCTGGCAGGGGAGCACTACCAACCGGTGATATTACCCGACACGTCGGATATCCGGAGGATACTGTCGTGGTCATGAGATGGATGGTAGGGGCCAATCTGGACTGACGGCGCCCTAGATATTGTGATTGAGACATTGAGATTCTGAGACATTGAGGTACAGAGACTGTGATACGGAGATATCGAGATATTGAGATTTATGTTTTGTGCCGATGCTAGGCACTGTTTTATGCTGATTTCATTATGACACCTCATTTTAAAATACAGAAATCTCACAAATTATGAAAGAAGTTTTCTTCAGTACATGCATTCTGTTTCATGCATTCATACATCATTCATATGATACATTGCTACCTGAGCACTGACACGGGCACATGGGATTATTCTTGGGTTAGATATTTACCCTAGCCGTTGTTATAGGTTGCTGGTTATATATATTTGAGGATTATATAGTATGATCGTATGACCTAGGATTGCGTCATACATGCGATTTTCTGTTCGTAGATCTTTTTCTACTCACGAGTTGGCAACTCACCCCCGTTGTGCCACAGTTTCTTGCAGGTGTTGCCGTACGGGTTTCATTACGGCTTTGCGGGCACAGCTTCTTTCAGGTGACGTACTAGTAGGTGAGTTATTTGTATCATACCCATCATTATACATTGTATATTATATTTCAGTTGTATCTAGAAGTTCCATCAACCAAACATGTATTTATTTGAGATAGAGACTAGTAATGTTTATTCTTTCGACCTTAGAGTCGCGCGTTATATTTCTATGGATTCCATGCTGTTGAGTTTCCTTTTCTGTTGTGATCCTCGCCTTTAGGCGTTGTATATTATGTTGCATACTGGTTGATTTGTTATGGTTCTTCCTACACTCTACTACTTTTATTGGTTTGGATTTCTGGGCTCGGCTTACTTAGAGCACGTACACCTTGAGACGTTCGTAGCCTAAATGCCGATCATGTTCCGTACTTTCGGGTCGTGACATTTGGCTAATTTGATTATATTTGTGATTTGTTTAATGTGTTTGTAAACCTCCCCTAACTGCTAGTATGTCGGTTAGCAGGGGGTTGCACATTTCTGTAATGGTTTGGGTTTGTGGACTTATTAGATTGTCGTGAATGGATAGCCGGGGATGTGAGATGAGTGTTTCTTTCATTCAAATGTAATATGTAAATTGTTGTAATATTCTTTTGCGGGGCACATCCGGGCTGAGTTTGTATCCACCGTTGTATTATTTCATTTACTGATTTTTGCTCCTAAGATAGACCCAAGGTGGGGTGCACAAACTACCGGGTACTTTGAAGTGTTTAGTGGCCTACTCACGTTGTTGAGGGAGACTGCTTCACTTCGGGTACTTGGCGGGTAGTTTGCCGTACCCGTAGGGGTCTAGGGTGGGGTTTTAGCTATTCATCGCGACTGTGTAATCCGTCTTTCTTTGCAGGCTCAAAAGAAATGCGGATTCGTAGAAAATCCAATATGTTCATCTGTGATCTGGAATGCCTATTATTGCGTCTGACGAATGTATAATATCTATATATGATAGCTATTAGACGTCACCTATGTTTTATACCCGCGCTGGCCCAGCCCCCGCTCTGTCGTTAGTTAAGTAACCTAACGGGTGAATGACGGGACCCAGTGGCGAATGCGAATGGCATAAGAGGACGTTGTATTTTCGTTGTTTTCTGCAATGATAGGTTAATTGATGGGACGCATTATATTAATGCAAAGAAAATAAACCAAAGTTGAATCGTTGGAATAGTTTAAAAGAAACCACTCAGTTATTTTAAAAATAGAGGATATTTTTTAAATTGCGGATCGTTAACCACTCTTTTTAAAAAATATCAGGTTCCTTCGATCATATCAAGTTCACTACGTTCACGGTTTCGCCAAAACCATTCGTAGCCCTCCGTCATTTCATTTGGGTATTCAGTAGTATTCAAGCTATGTATTTTGACCAATGCCAAGGCATAGTGTTTGGTAGCTGCTGGGTATTCATTTGTTGCATAGATAGATGAGTTAGTTTGGGACAATCGTATTATCATTTGGCCAACGTCAGGGGTATGTACGGATGGGTTCAAATTAACAAGATAATGATGGGTAGAACTTGACATGTGACTTATGACATTTTGACCAACGTCAATGTCATAAGAGCATGGGGCAGAAATTTATATCGGGAATTTCTAAAGAAACTAAAATTTGCAAAGAGATGCATACCATTTGGAGTGTGATAATTTTGGTAGGATTCCTTCAGCTTTATCACACGATGATATTTGGATCCCGATCCTACTGTGAGTATCCTCTACTCATCAGGAGATTCGTCACTTAACGATCAATGTTATAAACCAAGTAGGTGTCGAGAAAGGTGTCAGCGGGGCTATGCCCCTAGAGAAAAGAGGTTATTTAATTAAGGAACTTCGCGAAAGCGTTGGAAAACCTCCCTCGAAGTACCGACACCGGCCTGGCTGAACGGTTAAGCAAGAATTGTACGTTGAGAATAGTCCTGACTAGTTCTTCCTTTTTGGTTTGAGGAGGGATTCGAGAAACAGTGGGAGCCATCCTGTTTAGATAAACAAAAAACCACTCTAAGCTTGCAAGAGCATCATGCTAAAGTGTTCCCTCTCTCTCATTGCAGCGACCCAAAACATGACAGGCCTTAAGTTACTATTAGAAAAAAATATATTGACAGGGCCAAACTATAAAGATTGGTTCCGGAATGTCAAAATGGCTTTAACTTATGACAAATTGGGGTATGTCCTTACTACTAAGGCACCTGCTGTCCCTGGTCCAAAATCCAGTCTTGCGGATAAGGAAATCCACAAAACTTGGGAATTAGATTGCGCGAAGGCCAAATGCATCGTGCTTACCTCTATGAATAATGAACATCAGAGGAGGCACGAGGATATGGATCTTGAATCCATATTTCTCCATACAAAAGATCTGTATGGAGAGCAATCTCGTATAGCAAGATACGAGACCTCGAAGAACTTGTTTCAGTCGAGGCTGGCCATCGGATCATCTGTAGGAGAACATGTCCTAAAGATGATAGGCTATATAGAAAAGCTCGCGGACCTCGGGACGACTTTGGAGAATGAGCTCTATACAGACATGATTCTTCAGTCCCTTCCTTCCACCTACGCCCAGTTTATTCTGAATTTCAACATTCAAAGAAAAGAAGTTAAACTTCCAGAACTTCTTAACATGTTGAGGAGTGCAGAGAGCTCCTTGCAGAAGGCAAGGAAAACACCCGCTATGTTTGTTCGCGGTGCTTCGTCTTCCAGAACCAAGGCAAGGGTCAAAGGAAGGAAGATGAAGGCCACTACCAAACCAAGAGGTGGTGTTAGTAAGGTGGGAGCTAAGGGAAATACAAAGGTTGTGATGCCAGTAGTGGCAAAGGACAAGTGCTTCCACTGTCGTAAGAAAGGCCATTGGAAGAAAGATTGCAAAGCTTGGATTTCCAAGAACCAGGAACCGAAGCAAGTTGTGGCTACGACTTCAGGTGTGTTTGTAATTGAAAATTGTCTGTCAATCAATTCTACTTCCTATGTATTGGATACCGGATCAGGATCTCATATATGCAATTCATTGCAGGCACTGAGAAACCGTAGAGTGCTGAAGGTTGGTGATATGACCCTCCAGGTTGCTAACCGAGCTAGCGTGGGTGCTGTGTCCGTAGGGGATTATCACCTTGGATTGACGAGTGGACATATTTTGGTTTTGAATAACTGTTTTTGTGTACCTAGTTTAACGTGGAATATCATATCAGTTTCGTTGTTATCAAAAGAAGGTTATGATTTCACGTTTGTAAGCGATGTTGTTAACATCCACCTTAATCATGGTTTGATTGTGTTCGGTACACTAGATAACAGTATATATGTCTTAAACCAATTACAGATTTTCAATGTCCAGAACACACTAAAAAGAAAGTCTCCAGATTTAAATAAGGCTTTCTTATGGCATTGTAGACTGGGTCACATCAATGAGAAAAGGTTAACTAAGTTACATAGAGAAGGATATTTGGATTCGTTCGAATATCAATCTTATGCCACTTGTCAATGATGTCTCAAAGGAAAGATGACAAAGACTCCATTCACTGGACATGGAGTAAGAGCGAGCGAGCTCTTAGGACTCATACACAGCGATATATGTGGTCCAATGTCTACACATCCAAGAGATGGTTTTTCATATTTCATTAATTTTACAGATGATTACTCTAGGTACGGATTCATTTTCTTGATGAAACATAAATCCGAGGCATTTGAGAAATTCCAAGAATATAAGAATGAAGTAGAAAACCAAACCGGCAAAAGTATCAAGACACTGAGATCTGATCGAGGTGGTAAATACTTAAGTGCCGAGTTCCTAGGTTACCTAAAAGAGAAAGGAATTCTCTCTCAGCTTACTCCTCCATACACTCCACAGCATAACGGTGTATCGGAGAGACGGAATCGAACCCTATTGGATATGGTACGTTCCATGATGAGTAATGCTGAGTTACCGTGATCTTTCTGGGGTTATGCGCTAGAATCAGCGGCATATCTTTTGAACAGGGCTCCTACCAAGACTGTGCCTACCACACCATATCAGATATGGAGTGGGAAGAAACCCTATCTTCAGTATCTGAAGATATGGGGATGTCCAGCTTTTGTTAAAAAGCAGCATGCGGACAAACTCGAGGCACGATCAGTACAGTGTAAGTTTGTGGGATATCCAAAGAACTCCAAAGGGTATTTCTTTTATTACGCAGAGGAACAAAAGGTTTATGTTTCTCGTAATGCTCATTTTCTAGAACATCGGTTTTTAGAAAAGGAAACAAGTGGGAGGACTGTAGAACTGGAAGAAATTCCAGAACAACAAACTACTGCTGAAAGTTTGGTAGAACCAGTAGTTCAAGAAGAACAGGACATTCCCGCACCCCTCCGCAGGAGTAATAGGCCGTCTCATCCACCTGAGAGATACTACGGTTTTCTCATAGATGGGGATAGAGAGGATTGCATAATTGATGATGATGAACCTACTAGCTTCCAGCAGGCCATCCAGAGCGGCGACTCGGTACGATAGCTGGATACAATGCGAACCGAGATGGAGTCCATATACACCAACAAAGTATGGACTTTGGACTTTGCTCCAGATGGGGTAAAACCCATAGGATCCAAATGGATCTTCAAGAAAAAGATTGGTGTAGATGGACAGGTGGAAACCTATAAGGCTAGACTTTTTGCAAAGGGTTTTCGTCAAAGACCTGGTTTGGACTATAATGAAACTTTTTTTCCAGTGGCTATGCTCAAATCCATTCGGATCCTTCTTGCTATTGCTGCCTTCCATGATTATGAGATCTGGCAGATGGACGTAAAGACAGCTTTTCTAGATGGTAGTTTAAAAGAGTGCGTCTATATGGATCAGCCAGAAGGCTTCAATCAGAATGGGAGCAGCGGGAAAGTGTGCAAGTTGCTTAAGTCCATTTATGGACTGAAGCAGGCATCGTGGAGTTGGAACATCTGTTTTGATGAAACGGTCAAAGAATATGACTTTATCAAAAATCTAGATGAACCATGTATATATAGTAAAATTGTAGCACGAACTGTCATATTCCTCGTCTTGTATGTGGATGACATTCTATTGATAGGAAATGACATTCCTATTCTACAATCTGTCAAAGGATTCTTGTCACACAGGTTCTTCATGAAAGACCTGGGTGATGCCTCTTACATTCTGGGGATCCGGATCTATCGTGATAGATCCAAGAGGATGTTGGGACTTTCACAGTCCAGGTATATCAACACTATACTGAAAAGATTCAGTATGGAAGATTCTAAGCGCGGTAATTTACCAGCTTGTCATGGAATCACCCTCTCCAAAGAGATGTCTCCCAAGACTGATTTGGAAAGGGATCGCATGTCTATTATACCCTACGCTTCTGCGGTAAGCTCTATAATGTATGCGATGTTGTGCACTAGACCAGATGTAGCTTACGCACTAAGCGTGGTAAGTAGGTATCAGTCAGACCCATGGGAGAAGCACTGGATAGTAGAAAAGAACGTTCTCAAGTACCTGAGAAGGACTAAGGAGATGTTCTTGGTTTACAGCGGAAAAGACCTCAAGATCGAGGCCTTTGCTGATTCCAGCTTCCAGAGTGATAAGGATGACTCCAAGTCCATGTCAGGTTATGTCTTTACCCTCAATGGAGGGGCGGTGTGCTAGAAGAGTTCCAAGAAGGACACCGTTGCTGACTCGACGATGGAAGCGGAGTATATTGCTGCTTGCGATGCCGCAAAACAAGCCGTCTGGATGAAGAAGTTCCTAACAAAACTTCAGGTGGTTCCTACTATTGCTGATCCAATACCGCTGTATTGCGACAACAACAGAGCTATAGCTTTAGCGAAGGAACCCAGGTCCCATCAGAAGTCCAGACACATCTTAAGGCGGTATCACCTGATCAGGAAGATTATAGATCGCCGGGAGATCGAGGTCCGAAGAGTTGCTACAGAGGAGAACACTGCTGATCCATTCACAATGGCCTTACCTCAGATTCTGTTCGAGAGGCTACTCGAGATGATCGGTCTTCGATACGCCTGTACATGGCCCTAGTGCAAGTGGGAGATTGTTAGTGTATATGCCCTAAAGGCCATTATTGTATCATACTAGCTTGTATATTACTTAATGGAAGCCTGTGATATTCACAGTTATATTAACAGTCTTGCTAAACATGGTAGTATGCTACTTGGTTTATATCAATCTTAATATGTGTGTACGTATTGATAGAGCCCTTAGGATCTTGCTTGACTACAAGCGTTGTGATGGCATTCACACTAGTGGAGGCTGGGAAGTCTACAAGCACATCCTTTTTCAGGTCCCTGGTCGTAGAATTATCGAAACAGGGCATCGATACTCCGGAGTAGACTAGTGTGTACGCTTCTCATCCCAGTTAGGGTGATGGTCTGTCCCACAGCCATCTGTACATCGTATTGGAGATAGTATACAGGTGCTCGTTGGGTTACGGGTACACCGGACAGGTCTCGCAGGGAACTGTTTGTTGGTATTATACCCTTCGTCAGTTAACAGTTCCCAGGTGACATGAGTACAGCATAGCCCGTGTTGGAGATAGTGCCCTCAGAGTCAATTATTAGGTCACAGGTACGTGATTGTAATGATTGAGGGAGGACCTATCCCGGTAGGACAGTCTTACTCGAGATGATAGTATGCTATCTGGTTTACCTTTATCATCGTGTACTGTTTTAGGTGACCTGACACGTCGCTATTACACGTTGATAGAGCCCCTAGGATTCTTGCTTGACCACCAGCAGTATGAGGGCGATCATATAAGTGAGAGCTGGGGGTCTACAAGCATATCCTTAAAAGGTCCCTAGTCGTGGGAGTTTCGAGACCGGGCATCGATACTCCATTAGTAGACTAGTGTATACAGTCGAGACCCCGACGAGGGGCGGTGGCCGGTCTCACAAGCCACTGGTGTCAGTTGGTTCACCTAAGATGTATACAGGTGCTCATTGGGTTATGAGTACACTGGACAGGACTCGCCGGGAACATGCTAGTTGGTCATATACCAGACGTCAGATGGCAGTTCCCTGGTGACATGTGTGCAGGTTAGTTCATCGACCTGGGGATCGTCATTTGTCTCGTGTGAGTTCCCACTGTACTTTGATTACTACCCTACCACGGCTCAAAGGAGTCGTGCAAACAGGTTTTAGTTGGGTACAGTCCCGAGCCACATGGAGGCAGTGAGCGTATCTTCAGGGGTTCGTCTCTCCCGGTATTGGGGGTGAGGTCGTGCTGTGTCTAGGAGAGCCATTACACAAAGTCCTTGGCCAAGGCAAGGAGATTTACTGGTAGGTATTCCAGTAGTATCTCAGGGTGTTCTGGGCTACACTCCGACACGACTTGTACCGCTTTTGGGGGTCTGACTTTTACCAACCCCCTAGGCCCGCCATGCGATACTCATAGACGAACGGACCGGACTGCACGGATATTGTCACTGACAGGCTCAGTAGGGTGTCAGGATGAGTTCGCTCATCGACGTCCCTTTTGGTCAATAGCTGGTGGCCCGTTACGTATTGGCTTATACCTCTGACGTGCTAGTGGTTAAATCCACAGCCATAGTATTGACGAGTCTTTAGAGTCCACCACACTTTCAGTTACTCAAGTTTCGGGCGAAACGCTGTAGAGGCCGTATGGAGATATGGCAGGGTCCGATCAGATACGTGCGGTATTGCACGGATCAGGATCGGACGGTTTGTACTAGTAGCCGTATAGGTATATGGCAGGGTTCGATCAGATACGTGCGGTATTGCACGGATCAGGATCGAACGGATAATACTAGCCGGCTTTGGTTTAAGCCGGTCCTAGTTTAGTACAGTGTAGATTTTGTCTCATTGCATTTGTATCCGGACGGAATACAGATGCGGGTGTGTATGCACAGTATCGGGGTTTTCCTGTAATTTATTACGGGACCAGTTTTCTGGAGTTGCCAGTTTGCATTCCGTTCCGGCCGGTTTTCCTTTGCTTTTTCCCGGCCGGACTTTTCCGATGGAGGGGGTTATTTGCAATTGTGCAAATAATCTTTGTGGAGGGGGTTTCTTGCAAATCTATTGATTATGATAGCTATCATTATCTTTTCACCATGCTTTTGCATTTATTGTGATAAAGTGTGAGTATGGTGTGATTGGAAAGGGTATGGAGGAAAGGGTATGGTTGAGGATGTGGTCACCTCCTTCTATCTCCTACACTCACCTTCCTTTGTTAATTCCTCCCACCATTTTCCCACATATAGACTTGGCCGGCCACTTGAGTAGAGGATGATGGTTCATTTTCTTTTTGGTGAGGGTATGGAAAAATTATTGATTCATCTCATTTTTCCATTGCTACAAAAAACCCCAAGTTCATTTCTTATTGATCCCTCCATCTAAAGGCAACTCTAATACCCCAATGAGACATAGACTCTACACTTCCTACAGCATATCTTGGACGCGTCGATTCGCCAGCTTCGCGCCCGAGTTGCCTCGGTATTGAGGTGGGAGCCCGTAAAAGATACAGGCGACGTGGTGCCCTTTCCGACGAGGAGGAGACGGACGGAGATCCCGCGAGGAGATCGGAGTGGAGATGAAGACCGGAGGACTTGGATCGTCGGTACATCTCTTCCCCTTCTCTTTGTTGTTAGCTAGATTTAGTTTAATGGCCCGATCCGGTTTTAGTGCGCGGTGGTGCCGGTTTGCAAAGTCCGCAAAAATTAAAGTTATTCACCGCTTCCGCATTCCGGCGTCGGTTCGACGGCCGGGGCGCCGCCGTGCACTTACAGTGGTATCAGAGCCTCGCCATTAACTTCGTCTAGCTTCGTTTGGTGTGTTTGCATTTCCGATCGACCAAAATTTCCAAAAACCGTATTTTTTGTTCACATCAGTTTCTGTTGAAATATTTTGGTCTCGAAAATTTTTTCAGGTTGTAAAATAATGATGTACTGGAAAATCTAAGAGCTCTGTAAAAATTCGATGAAGTGAATCCACAGTTGGAGCGCGGAACCGCCGCGTAAACCCCATTTGTGCGGCCCTTCCGCCGCGCACTATTCACATCACTTCACCATTTTTTTACAGAGGCCTTCTGGGCTTAAAATATGGGCTTTGGAATATTAAAGTTGGGCCAATTGTTTCTGTGAGTGCTACAGTTTTCTTTGGGGCCCACTTGTTAATTGTTTGATCAATCGGAAATTTTTTAAACACATTTTTCACAGTATTTACATTATATCTGCGACCGTGAATGTCACTTGATCGGTAAATCCGGTCTAACTGCTATAGCCCGGTTAGACGGATTTGCGAACGTGATTTTCACGTTGATGTTCTATGTATTTGCTGTGTTGTTGCGGATCGGTCGTGGGGGATAGCCTGGATGCAATGCTAGTACTGTGCTGTTGTATTATGTACATTTGATATTGCGGGGCGAGCGTCCGACATGTGGACTGCCGTCACTGCCTGTTTGTATTATTCTTTTGGGGCACGACCTGGTTGCGGTCGATGTACCCGTTGTATGTATATTTTACGTTCTGTACTAGGATTGCCCCGCGGTGGGGTGCACGGATAGCCGGGTTCTAGAAGACAACAAGCCCGCATCTCATGGCATTGGGACGGAGGGGGCTTCACTCCAGGATTGGCTGGCTATCCGCCGCACTCGTAGGGGGTACAGGTTGACCCAGGAGGGGTGCCCAACTTACCGGATTCCGTGAAGTGCTGGGTGGTCCATTCACGGTGCTGGAGGGGGCTGCCTCGCTTCAGGTTTTGGCGGGTGACTTGCCGCGCCCGTAGGGGTCTAGGATTCTCATTGCACAGGCTATCCACACGACCAGGGGAACGTCGGGTTTCAGTAGTGGCTCTGTGAAACCCGGGGATCCCAGATATCTGTATTGTTCTATGATGCTGTACATTTCTGTGATGTTGCATTTCTATTCACGCCTTGAGCGAAATACTATATATTGGTATATATATTAGTAGATGTTGTATATGTTTTTCATCCGCGCTAGTCCAGTCCCCGCTCTGCCGTTAGTTAGCTAACCTAACGGGTGATGACGGGACCCAGTGGCGAATGCGGATGGCATATACGTACGTCAGTATATTTTCGTTCTTCTTGGTGTGATCAATTGATGGGACTGCATTGATTCGGATCAATGCAAAGTTAAAAACAAACCTATTCTGATGTTGTTGGAACACTTTTTCAAAAGCTGTTATTGCAAGGACGTTTACTTTTGTTTTGCATCGTGGTATTCATTTGAATATCCTGCTCCTCAGTCGACGAGGCAAGGGCCGAGATCCCTTCACCGGGAGTGACCCCTTGGACAGAAGTTTGCGTCAGGGCACTAACTTCACTATAGCCGATTACTTTTGCTTTGCACCGTGGTATTCAGTTGGAATATCCTGCACCTCATTCTACGGGGAAAGAGCCGAGATCCCTTCACCGGGAGTGACCTCTTTAGCAACGGTTTTCGTCACTATATTTTCAAAAAGCTATCCGTTCCTTCGACGATATCAAGTTCATTACGTTAAAGGTTTTCGCCAGAAACCATTCGTAGCCCTCCATCATTTCAGTTAAATATTCGGTAGTATTCAAGCTATGTATTTTGACCTCACGCCAAGGCATAGTGATTGGTAGCTGCCGGGTATTTATCTGTTGCATAGATAGATGCGTTGGTTTGGGACAGTCGTACTACTATTTTGGCCTACGTCAAGGGTATGTACGGGTGGGTTCAGATTAACCTGGATAATGACGGGCAGAACTTGACATGTGACTTATGATATTTTGACCTCACGCCAAGGTCATAAGAGCATGGGGCAGAAATCACATCGGGAGTTTCAAAAGTACTGAAACTTGCCAGATATGCGCATACCTTCTGGAGTGTGATACCGTGAGCGGATTCCGTCACGTTATCATGCGATGAGAGTTGGATCCCGATTCCCACTGATGAGTTGGTTTACTCCTCGGGTGACCCCGACTAATTCTTCTTTCAGGTTTGGAGGAGAATTTGAGGTACAGTGGGAGGTTTCCAGATTAGATAAATTGGTAACCATTCTGATCTAGGGTAGAGTGCACGCTGAGTGTTTCTTTTCTCTCTCTCTTTGGCAGCGACCATTGACCCGACCCTAAGACTATGACTCAGTGACCAAGTTGACCGAACCTTCTTAACACAGGCTTTTGGATTGTCAAAGTTGCAGACCTCATTGCCACTCCTACTTTTACCCTTTTCTCCAGGACACCCCGTATTACTACGAACGTCCACTTCCATTAGACAAAACCATCGTATGGTTATATACGAACTCGAAGGAATTTATTCGAGGATGGTTTCCGGTTCTGGAGAAAACGGATAGGATTATTCAGTTGTCTTTTCCCTTGTACCTTCTCTCAAGTTGTGAGTACTCCTTGGTTTAGGAGATAGTACACCTATTATGCAAATTGGATAGTCTTCTTCCAAACCTTAGGCTGGTGCCGACCGGTAGGGAATGAAGAAAACCAATTAGCATAACGATGATGTACAGAAGGTATTAAGATTAAGACAAAGCAAGGGATTAGTAAGAGGGCAAAGTAAATTGCAACAGATATTCACGACCAAACCAAATATTTCGTTACCACTCCCACATCACCTTTGTATTTCTCCAGGACACTCCGTATCACTACGAAGATCCACAGTTTATTTGGATAATCCATCGTATGGTTATATACGAACTCGAAAGGAACTTGTTCCAGTTCGGGGATGGATCCTGGTTCAGGAGAAATAGGAATAAAGTACATTCAGGTGTCTTTTATCTTCACCTTCTCTCGCATTGCGAGTGTTCCTAGGATTGGGACAGTACACCCATTATGCTTATTGGATAGTCTTCTTCCAAACCATAGGCTGGTGCCGAATGGTAGGGAAGGAAGAAAACCATTTGGCCTAAGGGGTGTGCAGAAGGCAAAGACTAAAGACATATGAAGGGATTTGGAGAGGTGGCAAAGAACTATACGGTTACAGTCGTGAATCTGGAAGAGGCATTACTAGGAATACCAAAATACCCCATCGGAACATTTCAATGTTTCAGTTTCACTGTGTAATGTTAAAGAAAAACTGATTTCCCGATTAGATACTTACTCCAGGGTATGTATTTACCAGGTACGATTCTCACATCTTTATGGTTTTACAGATGATGAGTGGGAGTAAGTTATTGGGAATTGGGTGATCATCTTCATTATATCGGGATTCGTTGTAATCGGTGATATTTGAGGAAATCACCTGGGCTGTTTGCCGGTCGGCAAATATCTGGTTTTGAATATCCGCTGTTATGCACCAATTTCAAATTGATATATCTGTACGTCTATTTTCATAGAGTGAGATATACCTTTCTGAAATTATGTCTACGACATTTACCTATATCAGTGGATGGTTAGGTAAGGAGCATTAAACATCGGTGTAATTCTTCTTAACCATAAGTACAGTTTTCAACCTACGACACACAGTGAATGAGTTATCAGACTCAAGGGACTTATACAGAGTATTGTATGTTGTCCAGGGTCCATCAGGACAGAGGGGTTGGTCCTCGTACTATATTCGGTTTACTTATGACTTCTCTAGTTTTTAGACAGGTGTTTCGTGGAAACACAGGGTCTAAGTTTTGAGGAGTTATAGGTATTTGAATAGAGTAGAGAACCAGGTATAGCAAGTATCGGGATTCTTCAAAGAGATCGAAGATGTAGATACTTGTGTATGGTATTCAGTTGATAGTAATGATAAAGAGAAATTGCTTCTCTTTCAGGTTACTCATAATTGGAAGCATTCCTAAGTTGAGTAACGCTGATCGGCCTCTCTCCATTTAGTTGACATGCACTGGAGACAGCTGCATGATTTGAATCTGGTTCAATTAAATCAGTGCCTCTGTTTTTTATATTGGATATAGAACAGTTCATATCTTAACGATGTTAAGGTACGGGGAGTTGTCCGGTTTATGATTAAAACCAGACACTGGATAACTCGAGGCACGTTTCTGTAATGGCTGTTTGTGGGTTGACCCAGGCTATGACGCGGGTTGATTTTCTACCATCTGGATGAACAATAGCAATATTGTTCTAGACTCGCCACAGTTTTATTAAAAATGGATTTTTTTTCAGAAAACAGTAGTGGGAGTATGGTAGAACTGGAAGTGATTCCAGAACCGCAAACGATTACTGAAGATTTGATAAGGAACCTAAAGATTCAATAGGATTGACATTCCATTGGCCACTCCGCAGATAAGGTGGGTAACTTCAGGCACCCGAGAGGTACTACGGTAGCCTCAAGGACGGTGACAGGGAAGTTCTTGTTTACCCACAATTGCCATTGCTGTTGTTCCAGGTTACGAGACCCGGCGGGAGGATGAGTATAGCGTCGTTCTAAACCAGTTTTAGAAGTGTACGTCTATATGACTCTGCCAGAGGGTTGTCGTAGTCAGTGGGAGCAGCGGAAGCATTGGTGGACAGGTAGCTTATGTCTATTTATAGACTAGAGCAGAAGTAGCGGAGATAGATCATCTATTTCTGACGTGACAGTCATGGGTTTGACTTCATCAGAATAGGGGATGGATCTGTTGAGAAGGTAGTAGGGTATGATATCCTGGTATTTGGATGATATACACAGAGTAGGAAAAGAAACTCCTACACTACAATCGGTTATACTTTGGTCGTCACACAGTAGTTTCTCCACAAAGGACATGGATTTTATATCAGACATACTGGTTACTAGATCTACGGTTTTAGATCTAGATTTGGGTGGTTTCCCAATCAGGGTACTTGACAGCATTCTAAGAGTATTTAGGATGGACGACTCCTGGCACGGTAGTGTACCTGCAGGTAATGGAGTCACCCTCTCTAAAGGTGTCTTACAGACTAAAGGGGAGAGGGACGTGCATGATTGGCAGATCACTTGCTTAGGCAATTGAGTCAATCGTGAGATGTCAAGTACCACACCAGATGTTGTTCTTGCACTAAATGCAATAAGTTGACATTAATCCAATCCTGGAGAAACAGTCGGAAGCAGTTTTAGAACATAAGTGGATGTTCTAGGGATATGATAACGACAGCCTCATTTGGGAGACAGTTATCATTCCAGGCTTCCAAGGTGACATGGACGACAAGGAGGTTGTCAGAGTTATAGTTTTCCCTCTGACGAGGGGCAGTATTTTGGACAGGTGATCCAAGGCAATACTGAGGGAGGCATGGCGCGCAGGATACTGATTAAGTTCAGTTGACGATACAGTCTAAGAAGTTTGGATTTGGAGTTCATTTATGAGCTGTGTCCCATCAGACATCCAGACACATTCTAAGACAGGTATTGCTCATTTCGGGAGATGGTTTTCTCCGCGAACATGAGATATAGAGAGACATGGAAAGAAACAACAAAGCGGATCCACTCACTGAGGCTATTCCTCGAACGCAATAGTTCTGCAAACGAGCTTTGTGAGACTGACTAGTAGAGGAGTTGGATGTTCGGTATCACACGGGCTGTGAGTATGCGACATCGCAATAATTAGCCTTGAGTGCAAGTGGGAGATTGTTGGAGATAGTGCCCTCAGAGTCAATTATTAGGTCACAGGTACGTGATTGTAATGATTGAGGGAGGACCTATCCCGGTAGGACAGTCTTACTCGAGATGATAGTATGCTATCTGGTTTACCTTTATCATCGTGTACTGTTTTAGGTGACCTGACACGTCGCTATTACACGTTGATAGAGCCCCTAGGATTCTTGCTTGACCACCAGCAGTATGAGGGCGATCATATAAGTGAGAGCTGGGGGTCTACAAGCATATCCTTAAAAGGTCCCTAGTCGTGGGAGTTTCGAGACCGGGCATCGATACTCCATTAGTAGACTAGTGTATACAGTCGAGACCCCGACGAGGGGCGGTGGCCGGTCTCACAAGCCACTGGTGTCAGTTGGTTCACCTAAGATGTATACAGGTGCTCATTGGGTTATGAGTACACCGGACAGGACTCGCCGGGAACATGCTAGTTGGTCATATACCAGACGTCAGATGGCAGTTCCCTGGTGACATGTGTGCAGGTTAGTTCATCGACCTGGGGATCGTCATTTGTCTCGTGTGAGTTCCCACTGTACTTTGATTACTACCCTACCACGGCTCAAAGGAGTCGTGCAAACAGGTTTTAGTTGGGTACAGTCCCGAGCCACATGGAGGCAGTGAGCGTATCTTCAGGGGTTCGTCTCTCCCGGTATTGGGGGTGAGGTCGTGCTGTGTCTAGGAGAGCCATTACACAAAGTCCTTGGCCAAGGCAAGGAGATTTACTGGTAGGTATTCCAGTAGTATCTCAGGGTGTTCTGGGCTACACTCCGACACGACTTGTACCGCTTTTGGGGGTCTGACTTTTACCAACCCCCTAGGCCCGCCATGCGATACTCATAGACGAACGGACCGGACTGCACGGATATTGTCACTGACAGGCTCAGTAGGGTGTCAGGATGAGTTCGCTCATCGACGTCCCTTTTGGTCAATAGCTGGTGGCCCGTTACGTATTGGCTTATACCTCTGACGTGCTAGTGGTTAAATCCACAGCCATAGTATTGACGAGTCTTTAGAGTCCACCACACTTTCAGTTACTCAAGTTTCGGGCGAAACGCTGTAAAGGCCGTATGGAGATATGGCAGGGTCCGATCAGATACGTGCGGTATTGCACGGATCAGGATCGGACGGTTTGTACTAGTAGCCGTATAGGTATATGGCAGGGTTCGATCAGATACGTGCGGTATTGCACGGATCAGGATCGAACGGATAATACTAGCCGGCTTTGGTTTAAGCCGGTCCTAGTTTAGTACAGTGTAGATTTTGTCTCATTGCATTTGTATCCGGACGGAATACAGATGCGGGTGTGTATGCACAGTATCGGGGTTTTCCTGTAATTTATTACGGGACCAGTTTTCTGGAGTTGCCAGTTTGCATTCCGTTCCGGCCGGTTTTCCTTTGCTTTTTCCCGGCCGGACTTTTCCGATGGAGGGGGTTATTTGCAATTGTGCAAATAATCTTTGTGGAGGGGGTTTCTTGCAAATCTATTGATTATGATAGCTATCATTATCTTTTCACCATGCTTTTGCATTTATTGTGATAAAGTGTGAGTATGGTGTGATTGGAAAGGGTATGGAGGAAAGGGTATGGTTGAGGATGTGGTCACCTCCTTCTATCTCCTACACTCACCTTCCTTTGTTAATTCCTCCCACCATTTTCCCACATATAGACTTGGCCGGCCACTTGAGTAGAGGATGATGGTTCATTTTCTTTTTGGTGAGGGTATGGAAAAATTATTGATTCATCTCATTTTTCCATTGCTACAAAAAACCCCAAGTTCATTTCTTATTGATCCCTCCATCTAAAGGCAACTCTAATACCCCAATGAGACATAGACTCTACACTTCCTACAGCATATCTTGGACGCGTCGATTCGCCAGCTTCGCGCCCGAGTTGCCTCGGTATTGAGGTGGGAGCCCGTAAAAGATACAGGCGACGTGGTGCCCTTTCCGACGAGGAGGAGACGGACGGAGATCCCGCGAGGAGATCGGAGTGGAGATGAAGACCGGAGGACTTGGATCGTCGGTACATCTCTTCCCCTTCTCTTTGTTGTTAGCTAGATTTAGTTTAATGGCCCGATCCGGTTTTAGTGCGCGGTGGTGCCGGTTTGCAAAGTCCGCAAAAATTAAAGTTATTCACCGCTTCCGCATTCCGGCGTCGGTTCGACGGCCGGGGCGCCGCCGTGCACTTACAGTCCGCAGACTTGACACTGCTGCTTCGCCTCGAGTGTGTTCCCACTGTTCTTAGATTGCTACCCTACCACGGCTCAAAGGAGTCATGCAAACAGGTAGCAGTTGGGTGCAGTCCCGAAGCACTTGGAGGCAGTGGCGGTTAGACAGGATTCGTCTCTCCCGGTATTGGGAGTTGATATCGCGCTGTGTCTGGAGAGCCATTACGCAAAGTCCCTGGCCAGGGCAAGCGAGATTTACTGGTAGGTTTTCCAGTAGTTTCTCAAGGTATAATAGGCTTCACTCCGGCACGACTTATACCGCTTTTAGGGGACTGACGCTTGCCACCCCCTAGGCCCGATATGCGATAGTCCTAGACGAAGAGACCGGACTGTACATAGATTGTCACATCAGGCTCAGTATAAGTTCGGATGGGTTTTCTCATCAGCCTTCTTATCGACATCTACCTGGGGAACGTTACGTACAGCTAGTGCCGCTTGCGGTCTGTGGTTAAACCCACTGCCAGCGCAGTACTCAATTCTTTAGAGTCCCACACAGAGAGTTTCCCTGCTTCGGGTGAAACGATATAGAGATCGTATGGTTTTACGACAGAGTTCGGACGCATACGTGTTTTTACGAACGTATGATGTTCGGATAGTTTTTACTAGCGGGCTTTAGTTTAAGCCAGATTCTAGTATTGGATTATTGGATTTATACAGTCTAAAGTTTTTCCGTGTTTTCACGGATAGGTGGGGCGTTCTCGTAAATTGTCGAGAAGCTTCTAGAAGGTTGATGAGGTGGAGGACTTATGTGTTATATGCATTAAATGGTTTTGTAACTCATGGAGATGATTCATCAAGAGAGTTAATGATGCATTAAATGTTTTAATGACTCACTTGATGATTCATTATGTATTAAATGAAGCATGAAGATATTTGTGCAAAGAGATTTTTATGCAAAATATCTTATGCTTCATATATATACACAAACGAATCAAATTCCATTTCATAATTATTATCACCTTCTCTCTCCTCAAGCTCTCTCTCTTCAAACCCTAACCCTAACCTCTCATGTGTTGACTTCAAGGGTTAGCAAGACTATTTGATCCCTAATCCTACTCTATATCCTCTAGGTTGCTTTGATTAGCACTTTTAGTGACCTAGTTATCTCAAGTTAGAGGTCAAGCTTGGAGTAGTAGCTCTCGGGTGGATTTTCTATCACAAAGAGGAGGCCGACGAGGAGGTGATCAAAGAGAACAAGAAGGACTTGGTTCATTAGGTACAATCCTCTTTCATAGTAGCTTATCCCTCCTATGATGTTGTTAGTTAGGGTTCGGCAAAGATCCGTAAGTTAGTCGATGTTTGTTTTAAACAAAATGATTGTTTTACATATTCCGCCGTGTGGGGTGTCTAACGTCGACTTACAGGAATCACACAAGACTCTATGACGATCTCGGATCTACAGACTAACCTGTACCAGTGTCACCAGAGAACTGCTATCTGACGATGGGTATAATACCATCTAGGAGTTCTCGGCGAGTCCGTTCAGTGTACCCAGTCTCCAATGAGCACCCGTCTGCCTTCTCTGATGTCAAACACCAATGGATATGGGATCATCCCTCGCCCATTATATGAGTCAAGAAGCGCATACGCTAGCCTACTCTGGAGTACCGATGCCCTGTCTTGATACTCCTATGACTAGGAACATTTGAAGGATGTACTTATCGACTAACCTGTCCTCACTAGTATGATCTGCATCATAATCCTGATAGTCAAGTAATCATCCTAAGGGCTTTATCAATATGTGATCACAAAACAGTATTCATTAACATGTTAAGATAAAGAGCAACCAGATAGCATGCTATCATGTCGAGCAAGAAAGTCCTCCCTATATATGTCCAAGCATCCACTACAATATACATCGCATGTACAGTAATGGCCTCTAGGGCATACATATAACTAACAATCTCCCACTTGCACTAAGGCCATCTGTTGTAGTATGCAATACCCAACAATGTAGTAGTGGTTGTAGTATCCCATACTCAACCATTGTAGAGAAGTCTCTCTAGGGGTAAGGCCTTTATGAATGGATTCTCCGTGTCAACCTTCTGGTCTACTCTCCTAATCTCGATCCCTTTGAGATCAGCCATCTCCCTGATCAGGTGATACGTACCTCAGAATATATCTGGAACGCTGATGGGACCGGTGTTCCTAGGCCAAAGCCAAAACTCCATTGTTGTCACAATAACAGTTATTGGACGCTCAATGGTTGGAACCTTTTTCATCTCATGAACAAGAAATGTCCAAACAACAACTTTGGTAGTATCGTTAGTCGTAATGTATTCAACATTTATCGTCTAGTATGTCACGGTATCTTGCTTGGAACTCTTCCAACATACCGTCCCTGCACTAAGAGTAAAGACAATGCCTGTGACTGACACTAAGTCAAAATTATCACTCTGGAAGCTGGAACTAAGAACTTTCTTTTAGTGTTTCTCAAGTACTTAAGAATGTCCTCTACAGCTGTCCGGTGATTCCCCTAAGATCCGATTGATTCCTGATCACTACACCTAGTAGGTCATCTACATCTGATCTGGTACATAACATCGTATACTCTGATAGAGCCTACTGCTGAAGCATAGGGTATCTCTTGCACGCGAGCTCTCTTCAAATCAGTCTCGAGAGACATCTTTTTGGATAGAGTGATCCAAGAGTAAGTGGGCGAACCACCACGCTTAGAATCATCCATACTAAACCCCTTTAGTATGGTGTTTATGTACCTGGATTTAGGACACTCCCAACATCCACTATAGATCTATCACCATAGATCATCATCCACAAGATGTAGCAGGCATCATCCAGATCTTCTATTGAGAATCTTCATGATAAGAGGAGCTTGACCGAGTGTAGCATAGGAAACCATTTCCTATCAAGAGTATGTCATCTACGTACAATAAGTGGAAGACAACCTTACTCTCTACAACCTTCTTGTATATACAAGGTTCATCTACCTTTTTTGATGAAGTCAAACTCTTTGACTATCACATCAAAACAGACGTTCCTAACTGCCTGAACCCGGTTGGGCCATCATCTCATGATGCAATCCTTGCTCCTACCGTCACCGAGAAGACCGTAGTATCTCTCAAGTGGATGAGGAACTCTACCAGATTCGCGGAGAGGCTGAGGTTCATTTGAGACTATTGAATCCTTTGGTTCCACCAAATCATCAGCTGTTAGTTTGTCTAGCTGGAACTCCTTCTAGTTCTACCTCATGTGCACAAATTTCTTCACAAGAAAATTCTTTTCTAAAAAAAAGGTGGCATGCTGAGAAACAAAACACCTTTTGCTTCTCAGTTAGGTAGAAGATATTCCCTCACTAATGTTTAGGATATCCTGACAAACTTACACAACTGACCTTGCCTCGAGCTTGTCCGGATTTTGCTTTTCAACATAAGCTGGATAACCTCATATCTTAACTCGTTTAAGGCATGGTCTCTTCCCATACCAAATCTCATATGGAGTGGCGGCCACTGATTTGGATGGAACCCCATTCTATAGGTATGCAGCTTCTCAAGTGCATAACACCAAAAGGAAACAGGTAACTCAGCAGTGCTCATCATAGAGCGCGCCATATCTCATAGGGTGCGATACCTCCGCCCCGATACACCATTGTGCTATGATGTATACGAAGGAGTAAGCTAAGAGAGAATCACATTCTCCTTTTAGAAACTCCAGGAACTCCATGTTCAAGTATTCTCCTCCCCGATCACTTCGTAGGACTTTATACTTTTACCCGTTTAGTTCTCAAAAGAACAAACCTTGGCATTTGTAGACTTGGGACCATATACATCATCATGTATCTGTCCCAAGAGTTCACTGACTCTTTTTCTGTTTCCAGTAAACGAAGTATTGGTCATATTATCTTGAGACAAGACTGGAAAGTATCATAAGATGAAAATTCGAACAGATTTTCATATTCATCCTTATATTACTTAGCTGGTCATGTCACATTGATATGACCTAGTATACAATGCCTTGAGAAGGATTCGTTCATTTCTGAATTAGTCCTCTTATGTGTGTTCTACATACTTTGAACTGTAGTTTGATTTAGAACGTATATGCTATTATATAACGTGTCTGATCGAATCAACTCTTGATTCGGGAAAATGTTCACAACATTATCCTTCAATACAGAATTATATCTTTCTTTAACTCGGTAAAGAACATGATGTAATGTTGTATATCAGGTTCGGTATGTAATAACATTTATTCAGAATCAATGTATCAAATACAGGGTGATATCTGCCAACAGACTTGGCTGCAACAATTGCATCATTCTCCAACTCTTAGAGATATATCACTCATTCTCAGTTCTCTACCTTCAAGTGGTCCATGTAACATATTACATACGCGGGATCCTGATCCGGTATCACATACCTAGGACGTAGAGGATACTGAGAAACAGTTCTCGGTAATGAACACACCCGAAGAATATGCATCATCATGTACTTTCTTCGATTGGGTGGCATGGGAATCCGGATATTCCCCTATTTCCTGCTCGGACTTATAACAATTATAAGATAGGGTGGAACCAATGTTCCCTAGCTCAGTATAATTAGAAGGTTCGGTCAATGCATCCATATTATTATCTTGATTAAGGCATGACAAGGTCGCTACCAGGAGAGAGAGAGATAAGAAAACACTCTGCGTGCACTCTTGCAGGATTAGATTAGTTGTTAATTTATCTAATCAGGATGGCACCCACTGTTTTAGTCAAATATTTCTTCAAATCCTAAAAGGTAAGACTAGATGGGATTAATTACACTCTACAAGTTCGCCAATCTTTCGGCCAGGCCAGTGTCGGTACTTTGAGGGAGGTTCCCCGTACTTTCGCACGGATCTAATTAAAATAAACCTCGTTTTACCATGGGCGCAACCCCGTTAACACCATTCTAGACACCTACTTGATTGGCTAATTATGATGTGTAAAAGTCTCCCAGGAGTAACTCTTACTCGCAGTGGGTATCGGGATCCAACTATCTCATAGAAGGTATGCAATCTCATTGCAAATTTCAACACTTGAAATTCCCGATAATGTTTTGCCCCTAACGACTTATGACCTTAATAAGGTCGACAAATCATAAGCGCTGGCCAAGTTTAACCCGTCAATTCCCGATTGAATTAAACCCATCCGCACGACCCTTAACAAGGTCAACAAAGTCGTACGACTACCCTAATCCAATCATATCATATGCTTATGCAGATAAGCACTAGTCAGCTACAGCACACTATGCCTTAACATAGTCAACAAATGCAACATGAATACTAAGTAGTACTTATCTGAAAAGACGGAGGGCTACGACAGTTTTTTATGAAAACCTTTTGCGTAAAGAACTTGATATCGTCGTAGAATCGAGTGATTTTGAAAAAGGAGTGTTTTTTAGGCTTTTACTAGTTTTGCTAGGGATGTCACTCCCGGTGAAGCAATCTCGGCTCTTTCCTTATCGAATAAGGTGCAAGATATTTCACAAATACCACTATGCAAAGCAAAAACTATAGAAGCAATCAAAAGACAAACTGAGTTTATAGCATCTGCTAGTTTCGCTAAAGAGTTCACTCCCCGTGAAAGGATTGTTGGGTTTTTGTAGCACCTACTATAGAGTATGGAAGCATCATACATGCCACTTTAAAAAATTAGAGGTGCTAAGCAAACAAAGCAAGGATGTTTAACTAGAATACTAGGGTAACAACACATGTATCTCATACAAAAACCATTCTATCACTAAGTGAAAGGAATACAACCTTTTTATTCCTCTTGATATGACTCCTAGGATCGTTGAGAGGTTGGAAAGGCATGCTAGTGAGCTCCTTTGTCCACGATGATCCATCCGAAGTCCACTTGGTCTAAGCTTCTAGCTTCGCTTGATGCAAGAAGAAGATGAAGCTAAACACTCTAAACTAATTGGCTAGATTAGAGTAGAATGATGAGGTGGTGTGTTTTCTTTTGTCAAAACCCTTTCTTTTTAACTCTCTCTCACTTTGGAAAAATCAAGAGAACTTAGAGGAAGAAGAAGATGAAGGCAAAAGCTTTTGTTAAAATGAAATGATAAAGCTTGAATGAACAAATAGAAAAGATAGTATATATATTTTCCATCTCTCATTGCAAACCATGGTTCAATAATATCTAGATATTTAGTAAGTGTGTTAAAACCCAAAAGAAAAACCAATCCAAGGCTAAATGGTTGGTGAAGTGTGGTCAACTTCAAGAAGAGTGTAGAAAGATAACCATGGATTAATATTTTCTTTTCTTTTGTTTTAAAACAAATACAAATATATATCCATATATTATAGTTCCATGTGAGTCTTATATTGCCTTCAAAGATGTATCATCAACCATGATACTTTGCATGTATGTATCCTATGCACATCATCATGTGCATACATGCACATCAACATATGCATACATGCATGCATTCTTCCTCTTTAATAAAAAGGGTTTGAATAAAGAATAAGAATAAAAATAAAAGTCAAAATGTTAAATCAACAATTGATTTAACATTCCGGTCATATCACATACGACCCGATCAATAGAAAAACGCCCGATTAACATACGGTATCACATAGTCGTATTCAATCGCGTCCCCGCGCATATCTCATATGCACACCACATCTTTTCACCTGGGCTAAGGAACTTCTATGTGGGACTCTAAGACTCGTCAATACACCGGCAGTGGGTGATGATCATATCAAACACCCACAAGCCGCAAGCGGTCAGCTAAACGTAACGGCCACCCGGGTATTGAGCGATCAGAAGAAAACCAGCAAAGCTGTCAAAACTCCCGTTGAGCCATCTGGAAACACTTATCGTACAGTCCGGTCTCCTCATCAGATATGTTGCATATCGAGTTTAGGGATGGTATCGTCGACCACAACAACTCAATAAGTCATGCTGGTGTATGGCTCATAACAGATCGAGAAACTACTGATAACACTTATCAGTAAATCTCAGCAGCCCTGGCCAGGGACTTCCTGTTATAGCCAATCGAGCATGGCACAACATCAACCCCTAATACCGGGAGAGACAAAACCTCTCCCATCGCTCATTGCCTCTATGTGCCTCGGGACTGTACCCAAAGACCACCTGTTTGCACGACTCAGTAGAGCCGTGGTAGGGTAGAGATCAAAGTACAGTGGGAGGACACACATGACTCTATGACGGTCTCGGGTCTTCAGACTAACCTGTACCAGTGTCACCTGAGAACTGCTATCTGACGATAGATATAATATCATATAGGAGTTCTCGGAGAGTCCGTTCAATGTACCCAATCTATACTAAGCACCCGGATAAAATCTTTGGTGTCGGCGCACCAGATGGATATGGGATCATCCATCGCCCATCATATGGGAAAGAATGGTATACGCTAGTGATTTGTCAAAGAATTTATTAACCGCAATCAAGAACGGCGTCACTTGGTAGCTAGCCGGTGAGTACGGATCGGTCCACAGGGTTTTGTGTATTTTCTAATTGTTCTAACGAGTTAATTCCGATTGTTGTCGGATTGATTAAATCTAAAAAATAAGTTGATCTAGATTAAAATCTTGCTAGGGTTAGGTTTAGGTTATATTTGGAAAGTCAATATTCCTCACCGCTTTCTATACCCTAATTAAGATCTATGAGGTGTTATGGTAATAATTAATAAAGTGGATTAGTACCATCGGTAAGAAATGATGTTTCTTCCTCTAGGTTCTTGTCCTTCCTTTCTTAATTCTTACCCTAACCTCCATGGAAAAAACGCACAACCGGTCGTTTATACTACGGTATCACCGTTACCTCGTAGGGTAGGGTGCCGTAGTGAGCGGTGTGTGTATGTATGCGTGGAGTCCTATAAAAATATGTGATGAGCAAGAAAGGGGTGAGAGATCTTCATCTCTCAAACCTTTCCTATTCCTAACCCTAACAAGTGAGGAACTACTCACTTATTAAGGAATTGATAAAAAGACACATTTTTATGATTTTTAATTCAATAACCTAATTATCTAAACTAGGGAAAATAATTAAAATTATAACTAGGGCAGATAAAAAAAAATCTATACTAGGGCAGGAAAGAAAATTTAACTAGGGAAAGATAAAGAAAAAGACTTACTTTATTTGATGCACTCTTCAACATTACAAGAATTGAATTGTGAATTTAGATCAATAAAATGAGGCACAAGAAGAGGCATAACCTAAAAGAGGTTTTCGGGTTTCTATTTATAGAACATAGAAACTCTAGGGTTACAATTGACTCACATCTGCAATTACAAGTATATACCCCAAGAAAAACCTAATAAATGCACCGTCTCACCGACACGCGCCATGCACGCGCAACGCACGGCTGCTGATCTGCGGCCAATAGCCAGGTTTGGCCGCGGTTCCGCGGTCAAGTATGGAGCTTGCTGGTTGATCTCTCCTAGGCTGCTTCTAGTTGCAGTTTTTTTCTTGTTTCTTCACTTGGTTTCTCAGATTATCTTCTAGTTTTCTTCCATATTTCCACAGTGAATAATATCGTAGACTTTACCGCTTGCTTCGTATTGAAATCTTTGAACCTTGCGCTGCCTTTGTTCTTTGTGGAATTGTCCATTGATCTTCGTTTATTTTCCAAACTGTAGGCTTGATCAAGTTTCTTCCATTTATCGGTCGTAGTCTCACTTTTGCATCGTCTTTTCATCAATTTCACTGTTTTTGTTCCGAGAACCTGTAACCTGCAACTATGTAGCAGACAAGGGTCAAAAGCACATGTATATTTGTAAACTGAATAAGAATGGGGAATAAAATAATGAAAAATTATGGTAAGAACAAATACCCCCAAACTTATCTTTTGCTCGTCCTCGAGCAAACCTAATTTTATTCTTCGAAAAGACCTAGCCTCACTTTCGCAAGGAAACGCGATTGCACTGAGCTCGTGCAATAAGCCGTTAAACCCCTAGGTGTCCCTAGTAGGAGGAGTGTTGTCTTCTGAGGGTTTTCAGCGGATACTACCCATAAAATCCTATCAATTCGGCCCATCGACTTTTATTCTCCAATTAGGTTTTTCAACAAGGAATTCTATTATCTTTGACTCATAAATTATCAACCCATATTTTTCACGCTTCCATATCATTTAACCGTCACGACCCAAATATTAGCTCGTGACCAGCACTTGAATCACGCAACGTCAAAAGACGTAACGGAATTCAAGTAAGCTGAAACCCAGAAATCTAAACCTTTTTAGAAAAATAAAGGAGGTGATTTTTTGAAATAAAGGTATAATAAAAACAAGTTTTCTTAATGCATAGAAAAGGAACATGAATGATGCAAGTGAAATTTATTAGTTTGAAAACATGTTTCGTTTTTTAAAAATTTCGACAGCACCTCCTTTGTATATTTTGATCCAAAACCACAAATACATAGTAAGAATAATGGCATCCCCAAGCGGGAGCTAGCTCTTCGCCAAACGGCGGATCACAACCATGCAATACAGTATAGATATATATACGATGCCCAACGGCGAAGTTCACCACAAAAGATAAAGAAAAGCAAGACATAAAAACCACCAGTAGCGAGCAACCCCTCGCTTGAAGTCTCGCAACCACAAACCCACTAAGTCTCATTACATATACAATTTACTAATGTTGATTGATGGAGTTAACTAGATACAATAATGAAATACAGATACAAGAGTGGCTACGATACAAATGTCCCACCTACCAATGCAAAACACCCGAATGCAACTGTGTGCCAGCGAAGCCGCTACAGATCCAAGCGGTCAACCTGCAAGAACTGTGGCACAACAGGGGTGAGTTGCCAACTCGTGAGTAGAAAAATATCAACAGATAGAAATCAAATAAACAACGACTCCTAGGTCAACTATATCATAAAGGTAATACTATGATATCTAGGGTGACCGGGTCTGTATATGTGCCAACAAGGTAGTCAATACCTATATGCAGGCGGATAACATCCAACAGTAATAATCAATGCATGAATATGGATCTCATCCAACCATAATCAAGGTATGTATGCATGCGGATCTCGTTCACCAAAAATCAATGTATGTATGCACGTAAATATGATAAAAGAGTGTGCATGAAAACATGAGGATATATATCAACGGTGTCCCTCACGACACATCAAATCATGGAACCTGAGTGCCTAGCATCGACACTCGAAAACATCATGAAAACCGTGCCCATCATCGGCATGTAAATCCTCATATAACTCAGGCGCCGTATCCTCAAATCGGCCCTCAGGCGCCGCACACCCTGGTCGGCCCTCATATCCATCTCGCTACTCCGATCGGTATCCTCCGGATAACCTCCTAGTCTAAATACTGTCACCGGTAGGTAGTGCTCCCCTGCCAGGCTCACCGTCCAACATATACGAGTCTTCTTGCCCCGGGGTACCTCACCGGGTCCACCATGTACCCGCAGACGGTGCCTACCGCTCCTCGAATCGAGTTTCACATGCCACTCTCAGAACCGAGAAAACACATGGTGGACGCACTGAAATATCATATTAAGAGAAACCGGGTTTTTAAAATAATACATACATTATTTTGAAATCACCATGGTTCTCAAATCCAGAAATCTCATGGAAACAACATATCTCAATGCGTAAAATCATAAAGCATGATGTATGCGACATATGATGGAAATGTAAGCATATCCGTATCTCATGCAACAAGGAACAGTGATATATCATATTAAGGGAAAACCGCTCCTTTAAAGAATTCCAGTTTTGAAAATATGCCTTGCGGTTCCCAATATCTCCAAAGTCAAATGCAATAATAATATCATGAATGTAGCATAAGGTAAAACATCAGATCATCATATTCGTATTATATTCTTTCATTGCATTTATATTTCACATCAAGTCGAGTTTACCTAAACATTCTATCTCTACTAAGTGTAAGTATCTAATCTACATACACACCCGAATCATACAATCAGATTTTTAAAGAAGTGAATCGTAGTTTTAAAAATAGGGATTACGGTGTTTTAAGGAAAAAATATCATTTGAAAATCCATAACATCCCTTGAAGTATATATTTAAAATACATATGATTCTTCGGTTTAGAAAAGGGTATGGTTCGGATGATGCCTGTACATTGACTATCTAGTCCTACAGTACCCTAAACGGCAATATCGACAAACGTCGTCCTCGAATTCCGTCATCACATAATAGCCGTAACACATCACTTCTAACTATCCTCTAGTTTCTAATATGGTTTCGTTGCTATCCTCATTGTAACCCTAGTTTCCTAATCTAGGTTTCCTAACCATATTCTATAATCAGTTTTCTATCAAAACTTTGCGGGGGTGCTATACGCCATCCATTCGACTTCCCCCATGGATATAGATCCGCTCACCTGGTCTTCGATCGTCGAAATCGATGACGCCATGCTCCGTCGCCTCGGAATCCACGTGAAGGTACCTACAATGATAAACAATCGCAATGCGTATTAAAATCAAGGCGGAAAACCAAAACGGTACACGTTTCGCTCATAGGTCAAAACCTATAGCTTTGCATGCAAAAAACGACCAAAAACCCTGGTCGTGGATGTCCAAACGCCACACGACGGAAACACAATACCAAATACCAAAATCAAGTCAAAACGAAGTCGTAAAACAATGCACCAACTCATGGAAATGGTCCCAGATTTTACCCTAAACCAAATTGGTCAATTTTGCATATATGGAGGGCCTAATTTACATCTAAAGGGACCCCCAGAACAAGTACGGATCAATTTTGAGCTACCATGTCCGCAAATTACGGCCAGAATGAGTTTATCTGCGGCCTGGGTGCAGGGGATGGGGCTCAGGTCTTGGTGGTAGCTTCCTAGGTGCCTGCACGACTCCCAGTAATTGCAAAATCATTTCTAGTGTCCCCGGGTTGCTCCAGATTCCAAAATACCCTCACAAATCACACATTTATCTGATGTCGGGGTTTCTAAATCCGTGTTTTAGGGTTTCTAAGCTCTGGTCCAGCTTATTAAACAACACCCAAGTCTAGTTAACAGCCACAACATCACCAATTTCAATAAACACTCAAACCCTTTACTAGGGTTTCCTAAGGTTCACTAAACACCATAATTTCACCTCTAAGCTTGAATGAAAGGTAAAGTGAATGAAATACTATGCTAAGGGTAATGAAATTAGCTCACTTGGACAACCCAAGAAAAACCCTAGCTCCTCAAGGTTGTCAAAATCTTAATTTTCTTGGTTCATTGCGAAGAGGGTGTAGAGGTGATCATTTTTTTGTGAAGGGGTATAGGGTTTTGGCAACGTTTTTGGGGTGGATCTATAGGGGTGAAGTGGAGGGAGATGAAGATGAAGAAGAGAAGAAGAAAGGAAATGGGGTAGTCATGGGGCTGCTGCCCTCCCTCTCTCTTTTAATCTAACCCTCACACTCTATTATTACCCTTTTGTCCTTTTTCACCCTTTACTCTTATCTTTTAAAAACCAAACCATCAAATACCCAAAACAACACAAGAAAACAACATGTAACCAAAATGTAACATGACATGGTGCACTGGCCATGAAAAATGTAGAAATGCGAATTTGGCTTAATCGCGATTAACAGTGCACTAATTGGGTTTTTATCAAAATTGCATATAATAAATTTTTAAAATGCCAAATCCTTTAAATATCTTTTTAAATGAATAAATTATTTTAATTTCCATTTATTTAATAATTATTGGTATATATTTATACCCTTTTTCGAAAACCCCAAATTCGCAAATCGGACAGTTTTCGGGAAAAATATTATTTTAATATTAAATTCCAAAAATAATATTTTATATTTTCTGAAATGTTACAATCTTCCCCCCTTAAATAAATTCGGTCCCCAAATTTAAATTTAAACCCCCAAAATCTAAAACATTTCAATAATCGGCTCAAAACAACGGGGCTCCGAAATCATGGAAAACGCTGAAATAGCACAACGCGTCAAGTGCGCATGAAAACGAGTACAAAGCTCAAAATCGAACTCCGTCAAGCGTTACGCAAATCATCTAATTTTGCACGCATATCCTCGGAGTCACAATGGAGTTACAGATCTCGAAATCCACTACTGAAATCCAATATACACTAGTCAAATGCTATAATACGTGTATAGTATGCATGTTTGAAAACTCCAAAATTTGAATAAAATACATGCAAAATCTTTTCTAAATTGCCGCGGGAATGCGTAATTCACGGCATAACTGATGGATGCCCATTTTTAAAATAATAATATATGTCCATATATGTTTTCTTAAATACACGTTCCGTCGTTTTTTTTTTCAAAATATCCCAAAAGGTTTTCCCTTATAACGTTCGTGTCGCTCACGGACACATAGGAAATAGCAAGACTATACCTCCTTTTGAAAACCCTTTTGGAAATCCTTTAAAGCATGCAATGTACTCAGGTACTGTCCTCAGATCAGTCTTGTTGCCCAATCATGAAAACAAGGTGCTCAAAAGCAAAATCAGCCTCAAAGGCATATCCAATAATCACATGTGTCTGGTGCGCATGGAAATCAAATCCAAATACAGGTGACACAATATGCACAAAAGCCCAAAACTACGTACAACAGGTGTGCACGAAAGTATTTCTCCAGTGTAACGGGTGTGCACGACAACAATATCGGGTGCATTTGATATGCACAAGAATCCAATCAGGTGCATAAGGTGCACAAAACAATATCGAGTATCAAAATCAAATCGACGGAATACAACACATATCAATCCAAATCCAAATCAGGTATACCGTGGTATATAATCGCACAACCATGTGCATCAACGTGCACAAAAGCAAATCAAACACTAAAGTGCATGAAAACTATGCCGAAAGCATAAATCAAATCATATGCATGCCCTAGGCATGAAATCACAATAAGTATTTCAAATGACATCAAAATGAAGTCAGGTGCAACTGTGGTGCACAAAATATGTATCAATGCACTACAAGCACATATAAGCTATACCGAGTGCAAAAATCAAATCATCCGTATGAAATCCACGAAATCATAAACACATGATACGGAGGTACAAAATTGACATCAATGCTATAGACATGCACAAATTGCAAATCATCACAATGGTGTATAAATGTATGTCAAGTGCGAAACTATGCGCAAATATGCAAATACCCAGTAGGTGCAGCCATGGTGCACGAAATCAATATCAGGAAACTCGTCATCAAAACTCAAATCCAAGCGATGTAAGCGTGATACTTAGATCACAAACGCAAATCCAACAAAGGACATCGAGGTACACCTCCCACAATGTCGAAAAATAAATCGGTGCGCCTAATAACCGGCAGAACAAGAACATCCGCTAACTTCCTGCTCACGGTCTGGCATCCTCGGCCTCTGGGTCCTTATCTTTTCTGTGGATTTACCCATCTCGCAATCCATCGGCTCATCGGCCCAATCAGGTGTGCTAACGGGGACGATTCCGTTCTGGCACTTCTCTGGTCATCTCTAGGTCAATCATCACGACCACTCGTAAAGTAGCACGTTGCTGGCGTCGGCCTCTGTCTATCTGAATACACGTGACACATCTGATCCTGGGTGCAATCCTCATTGCAGCAGTTTCCCGGAAGGAATCCTGCTCAAGGTCTCTTCCGATCTCGCCTATGCTGAACTGTATGGAGGCTGGTACTCTTACATAATCTTTTCTCATTTTCTGGACATCTTCGTGTTCCGCACTCTTCGGAAACTGGCCGCATCCCAACACTCTGTATGCCTATCAGATCTCTAATTTCGACGGGGAGTAACAACAGCTCGTCGGCGTCTTGCACGAACCTCTGGTTCCACTTGTCTTTGTCGTCATCCACTATGACGTCACGCCATGCTATCTGCGCACTGCAACTGTTCTCGACCATGGTCAATTCGAAGTCTCTCGCACGCACTCGAAATCGCGTAATCTGTAGCTTCATCACTCTGTAGAAGATATCCGGCCGAACACGTCCTCGGTGTTGGAGATAGTGCCCTCAGAGTCAATTATTGGATCACAGGCACGTGATTGCAATGATTGAGAGAGGACCTATACCGGTAGAACAGTCTTACTCGAGATGATAGTATGCTATCTGGTTTATCTTTATCATCGTGTAATGCTTTAGGTGACCTTATGGGTCACTATTGCACGTTGATAGAGCCCCTACGATTCTTGCTTGACTGCCAGCAGTCGGAGGGCGATCATATACGTGGGAGCTGGGGTCTATAAGCAAATCCTTAAAAGGTCCCTAGTCGTTGGAGTTTCGAGACAGGGCATCGATACTCCAGAGTAGACTAGTGTATACAGTCGAGACCCCAACGAGGGGCGGTAGCCGGTCTCACAAGCCACTGGTGTCAGTTGGTTCATCTAAGATGTATACAGGTGCTCATTGGGTTATGAGTACACTGGACAGGACTCGCCGGGAATATGCTAGTTGGTCTTATACCAGACGTCAGATAGCAGTTCCCTGGTGACATGTGTACAGGTTAGTTCATCGACCTGAGATCGTCATTTGTCTCGTGTGAGTTCCCACTGTACTTTGATTACTACCCTACCACGCTCAAAGGAGACGTGCAAACAGGTTTTAGTTGGGTACAGTCCCGAGCCACATGGAGGCAGTGAGCGGATCTTCAGGGGTTCGTCTCTCCCGGTATTGGGGGTGAGGTCGCGCTGTGTCTAGGAGAGCCATTACACGAAGTCCTTGGCCAAGACAGGAGATTTACTGGTAGGTATTCCAGTAGTATCTCAGGGTGTTCTGGGCTACACTCCGACACGACTTGTACCGCTTTTGGGGGTCTGACTTTTACCAACCCCCTAGGCCCGCCATGCGATGCTCATAGACGAACGGACCGGACTGTACGGATATTGTCACTGACAGGATCAGTAGGGTGTCAGCATGAGTTCGCTCACAGACATCCCTTTTGGTCAATACCTGGTAGCCCGTTATGTATGGCTAATACCTCTGACGTGCTAGTGGTTAAATCTACAGCCAAAGTGTTGACGAGTCTTTAGAATCCCCTACAGACCGTTTCTCAAGTTTCGGGCGAAATGCTGTAGAGGCCGTATGGAGATATAGCAGGGTTTGATCATGTACGTGCGGTATTGCACGGATCATGATCGGACGGATAATACTAGCGGGCTTTGGTTTAAGCCGGATCCTAGTATTGTACAGTGTAGATTTTGTCTCATTGCATTTGTATTCGGTCGGAATACAAATGCGGGTATGTATATACAGTCGCGGGGTTTTCCTGTTATTTATTACGGGATCAGTTTTCTGAAGTTGCCAGTTTGCATTCCGTTTCAGCCAGTTTTCCTTTGTTCCTTCACGGCTAGATTTTTCCGATGGAGGGGGTTATTTGCAAGTATGCAAATTAGTTATTTGGAGGGTGTTATTTGTGATTGGAGAGATTATGATGCTTCTAGCATCTTTGATTCCTTTCTTGTTCTCATGATGGCTAGCATTAATGGTGATGGATTATGAAAGGATTGGATGAGAAATTGATGTGATCTTTTTTCCTCTTTATCACACAATTTCTTCTCTTGCTTTATTCCATTTGATTTTTTTCCTCTCCTCATTTTTTCTTGAGCTTGGCCGGCCACTTTGGTGGAGGGGGGATTATTTTGGTGTGGGAATTTTTCTTCATCTCATATTCTTCCTTGCTTGCTACAAAAAATTCTTAACACATCTCCAAAGTTTATTTCTCCACCACATTTATTATGGCAACTTCAAACCCCAAGAGACAAATCATCCTACACTTCATCTACAGCATTTCTTGGACACGTCGACTCGCCAACTTCGTGCCCGAGTTGCCTCGGTCCAGAGGTGGGAGCCCGTAAAAGAACCCGGCGATGTGGTGCCCGTTCCGACGAGGAGGTGAAGACCGGAGATTCCGCGAGGAGATCGGAGTGGAGGCCGAAGACCGAAGGACACGGATCGCTCGGTATAGCTTTCTACCCCTTCTCTAGTTAGCTAGGCTTAGGTTAATGGCCCGATCCGGGTTTTATAGTGCGCGGTAGTGCCGGTTTACAAGTTCTGTAAAAGTTTTGTTTCCGCATTTTGGCCTCGGATTGACGGCCGGGGCGCTGCCGTGCACTTAATATCAGAGACACGCCATTAACCTAGTCTAGCTTGCTCTAACGTGTTTACAAGTTCGATCGATCGGATTTTCCAAAACCCGTATTTTCAAGTCCAGTTTCTGTCGAATTTTTCCCGTGCTCTAAAAATTATTTGGTACATTGTAAAAATACGAGTAGGGTTTTTGGTGAACACTGTAGAAAAATGGTCACGTGATGCCACTGTAGCGCCACGGAACCGCGGCCTTAACCCCCTTTTTGCCGCGGTTCCGCCGCGGAATAGTGTCATCAATGCACCAGATTTCTACAGTGGTTCTCTGACTTGAAAATGGGGTTTTTGGTATATTCTTTTTTGGCCCAGGTTTTCTTTGAGTGCTACAGTTGTGCTTGGGGCCCACTTCGGTAAATTTAGTCGATCGAAAATTTTAAACATGTTAGTTCACAGTATTTACATTATATCTGCGATCGTGAATGTCATTTGATCCGTAAATCCTGTCTAACTGCTATAGCCCTTTTAGACGGATTTGCGAACGTGACATTCACGTTGATGTTCTGTGTTGTGCTGTGATATTGCGGATTGTCGTGGTGGATAGCCTGGATGCAATGGTAGTACAGTTTTGGTATTATTATGTACATTTGATATTGCGGGGCGAGCGTCCGACATGTGGACTGCCGTCACTGCCTGTTTGTATATTATTCTTTTGGGGCACGACCGGGCTGAGGTCGATGTACCTATTGTATATATTTTTACTTTCTGTACTAGGATTACCCCAAGGAGGGGTGCACGGATAGCCGGGTTTTAGAGGGAAACGGGCCCGCATCTCATGGCGTTGAGACGGAGGGGGCTTCACTCTAGAATTTGCGGGCTATTCGCTGCACTCGTAGGGGGTATAGGTTGACCCAAGAGGGGTGCCCAAGTTAACGGATTCCGTGAAGTGCTGGGTGGTCCATTCACGTTGCTGAAGGGGACTGCCTCGCTTCAGGTTTTGGCGGGTAACTTGCCGTGCCCGTAGGGGTCTAGGATTTCATTGCACAGGCTATCCACACGACTGGAGGAACGTCGGGTTTCAGTAGCGGCTCTATGAAACCCGGGATCCCAGATATCTGTATTGTTCTGTGATGCTTATTACATTTCTGTGATGTTGCATTTTTATCACGCCTTGAGCGAATATTATATATTGATATATATACTAGTAGATGTTGTATATGTTTTGCATCCACGCTAGTCCAGTCCCCGCTCTGTTGTTAGTTAAGTAACCTAACGGGTGATGACAGGACCCAGTGGCGAATGCGGATGGCATATACGTACATCATTATTTTCGTTCTTTATTGGTGTGATCAATTGATGGGACTGCGTTGATTCGGATCAATGCAAGCTAAACAAACCTATTCTGATGTTGTTGGAACATTTTTCAAAAAAAGCTGTTATTGCAAGGGCGTTCTCTTTTGTTTTGCACAGTGGTATTCGGTTATGAATATCCAGCACCTCAGTCGACGAGGCAAGGGCCAAGATCCCTTCACCGGGAGTGACCCCTTGGACAGAAGTTTGCGTCAAGGCAATAACTTCACTATAGCCGATTACTTTTGCTTTGCATCATGGTATTCAGTTGGAATATCCTGCACCTCATTCTACGGGGAAAGAGTCGAGATCCCTTCACCGGGAGTGACCTCTTTAGAAAAGGTTTTCGTTACTATATTTTTCTAAAAAGCTATCCGGTTCCTTCAACGATATCAAGTTCATTACGTTAAAGGTTTTTCACCAGAAACCATTCGTAGCCCTCCGTCGTTTCAGATGGGTAGCACATAGTATTCATGCTATGTTTGTTGACCTTCGTCAAGGCATAGTGTATGGTAGCTGCTTGTTACCTTTCTGCTGCATAGATAGATGCGTTGGCTTAGGACAGTCGTATAGCCTTGTTGACCTTCGTCAAGGGCTTGTACGGGTGGGTTCAAATTAGCCTGGACAATGATGGGTAGAACTTGACATGTGACTTATGATTTATTGACCTTCGTCAAGGTCAAAAGAGCATGGGGCAAAAATCACATCGGGAGTTTCTAAAGAAACTGAAACTTGCCAGATATGCGCATACCTTCTGGAGTGTGATAACGTGAGTGGATTCCGTCACGTTATCATGCAATGATAGTTTGATCCCGATTCCCACTGATGAGTTGGTTTACTCCTCGGGTGATCCCGACTAATTCTTCTTTCAGGTTTGGGGAAGAATTTGACATTATAGTGGGAGGTTTCCTGATTAGATAAAGTGATAACCATTCTAATCTAGGTTAGAGTGCACGCTGAGTGTTTCTTTTCTCTCTCTCTTTGGCAGCGACCATGACCCGACCCTAGACTATGACTCAGTAACCAAGTTGACCGAACCTTCTTAAACACTGGCTTTTGGATTGTCAGAGTTGCATACCGCATTGCCACTCCTACTTTTACCCTTTTCTCCAGGACACCCCGTATTACTACGAACATCCACTTCCATTGGATAAAACCATCGTATGGTTATATACGAACTCGAAGGAGTTTATTTGAGGATGGTTTCCGGTTCTGGAGAAAACGAATAGGACTATTCAGTTGTCTTTTCTTTTTACCTTCTCTCAGGTTGCAAGTGCTCCTTGGATTAGGACAGTACACCTATTACGCAAATTGGATAGTCTTCTTCCAAACCATAGGCAGGTGCCGACCGGTAGGGAATGACGAAAGCCAATTAGCCTAACGATGGTGTGCATAAGGTATTAAGTTAAGACAAATAAAGGGATTAGTAAGAGGGCAAAGTAAATTGCGACTGCTATTCACAACCAAACCAAGTATTTCATTACCATTCCCACCTCACCTTTGTATTTCTCCAGAACACTCCGTATCACTACGAAGATCCACAGTTTATTGGATATTTCATCGTATGGTTATATACAAACTCGAAAGGAACTTGTTCCAGTTCGGGGATGGATTCTGGTTCAGGAGAAATAAGAATAAGGTTTTATTCAGTTGTCTTTTATCTTTACCTTCTCTAAGTGCTCCTAGGATTAGGACAGTACACCCATTATGCTTATTGGATAGTCTTCTTCCAAACCATAGGCTGGTGCCGAACTGTAGGGAAGGAAGAAAGCCATTTAGCCTAAGAGGGTGTACAGAAGGTAATGACTAAAGACATATAAAGGGATTTGGAGAGATGGCAAAGAAATATACGGTTACAGTTGTGAATCTGGATAATGGAAGAGGCATTACTAGGAATACCCGGATACCCCTACGAAACATTTCAATGTTTCAGTTTCACCGTGTACTGTTAATAGAAAACTGATTTCCCAATTACACACTTGCTCCAGGGTATGTATTTACCAGGTATGATTCTCACATCTATATGGTTTTACAGATGATGAGTGGGAGTAAGTTATTGGGAATTAGGTGATCATCCTCATTATATCGGAATTCGCTGTAATTGGTGATGTTTGAGGAAATCGCCTGGGCTGTTTGCCAGACGGCAAATATTTGGTTTTGAATATCCGTTGTTATGCACCAATTTCAAATTGATATATCTGTACGTCTATTTTTATAGAGTGTGATATACCTTTTTGAAATTATGTCTATGACGTTTACCTATATCAGTGGATGGTTAGGTAAGGAGCATTAAACAACGGTGTAATTCTTCTTAACCATAAGTACAGTTTTCAACCTACGACGCACAGGGAATGAGTTATTAGACTCAGGGGATTTATACAGAGTATTGTATATTGTCCAGTGTCCATTAGGACAGAGGGGTTGGTACTCGTACTATATTCTGTTTACTTGTGACTTCTCTAGTTCTTAGACATGTGTTTCGTAGAGATGCATGTTCTGAGTTTTGAGAAGTTATAGGTATAAGAGTAAAGTAGAGAACTAGGTGTTGCAACTATCGGGATTCTTCAAGGTGATCGAAGATGTAGACACTTGCGAATGGTATTCAGTTGATAGTAATGATTAAGAGAACTTGCTTCTCTTTCAGGTTGCTCATAATTGGAAGCGTTCCTAAGTTGAGTAACGCTGATCGGCCTCTTTCCATTTAGTTAACATGCACTGGAGACAAATGCATGATTTGAATCTAGTTCAATTAAATCAGTGCCTCTGTTTCTGTATTGGATATAGAACAGTTCGTATCTTGACGATGTTAAGGTATGGGGAGTTGTCCGGCTTATGCTTAAAACCAGACTCTGGATAACTCAAGGCACGTTTCTGTAATGGTTGTTTATGGGTTGACCCAGGCTATGACGAGGGTTGACTTTCTACCATCTGGAAGATCAATAGTGATATTGTTCTTGACTCGCCACAGTTTTAATAAAAATGGATTTTTCAGAAAACAGTAGTGGGAGTATGGTAGAACTGGAAGTGATTCCAGAACCGCAAACGATTACTGAAGATTTGATAAGAACCTAAAAATTCAATCTGGTTTGACATTCTATTGGCCACTCCGCAGGTATGGTGGGTAACCTCAGGCACTCGAGAGGTACTTCGGTGGCCTCAAGGACGGTGACAGGGAGGTTCTTGTTTACCCAGACTTGCCATTGCTGTTGTTCCAGGATGGGAGACCCGGCAGGAGGATGAGTATAGCGTCGTTCTGAACTTGCTTTAGAAGTGTACGTCTATATGACTCTGCCAGAGGGTTGTCATAGTCAGTGGGAGCAGCGGAAGTATAGTGGACAAGTGGCTTATGTCTATTCATAGACTTAAGCAGATATAGCGGAGATAGATCATCTATTTCTGATGTGACAGTCATAGGTTTGACTTCATCAGAATAGGGGATGGATCTGTTAAGAAGGTAGTAGGGTGTGATGTCCTGGTATTTGGATGACATACACAGAGTAGGAAGTGAAATTCCTATACTACGATCGGTTATACTTTGGTTGTCACACAGTGGTTTCTCCACATAGGATATAGATGTTGTTTTTGCACTAGATGCAATAAGGTGATATTGATCCAATCTTGGAGAAACGTTCGGAAGCAGTTTTAGAACATAAGTGGATGTTCTAGGGATATGATAACGACAGCCTCATTCGGGAGACGGTTATCATTCCAGGCTTCTAAGGTGACCTGGATGACAGAGTGACTGTCAGAGTTATAGTTTTCCCTCTGACGAGGGACAGTAGTTTGGACAGGTGGTCCAGGCGGTTACTGAGGGAGGCATGGCGCAGGATACTGATTAAGTTCAGTTGACGATACAGTCTGAGATGTTTGGATTTGGAGTTCATTTATGAACTAGGTCTCATCAGATATCCAAACATACTCTAAGACAGGTATTGCTCATTTCGGGAGATGGCTTTCTCCGCGAACTTGAGATAAAGAGAGACATAGAAAGAAACATTAGGGCGGATCCACTCACTGAGACTATTCCTCGAACGAATTAGTTTCGCAGACGGGTTTTGTGAGACCGATTAGTAGAGGAGTTGGGTATTCGGTATCACACGGGCTATGAGTATGCGACATCGCAATAATTAGCCTTGAGTACAAGTGAGAGATTGTTGGAGATAGTGCCCTCAGAGTCAATTATTAGATCACAGGCACGTGATTGCAATGATTGAGAGAGGACCTATACCGGTAGGACAGTCTTACTCGAAATGATAGTATGCTATCTGGTTTATCTTTATCATCGTGTACTGCTTTAGATGACCTTATGGGTCACTATTGCACGTTGATAGAGCCCCTAGGATTCTTGCTTGACTGCCAGCAGTCTGAGGGCGATCATATATATGGGAGCTGGGGTCTATAATCAAATCCTTAAAAGGTCCCTAGTCGTGGGAGTTTCAAGACAGGGCATCGATGCTCCAGAATAGACTAGTGTATACAGTCGAGACCCCGATGAGGGGCGGTGGACGGTCTCATAAGCCACTGGTGTCAGTTGGTTCACCTAAGATGTATACAAGTGCTCATTGGGTTATGAGTACATTGGACAGGACTCGCCGGGAACATGCTAGTTGGTCTTATACCAGACGTCAGATAGCAGTTCCCTGGTGACATGTATACAGGTTAGTTCATCGACCTGAGATCGTCATTTGTCTTGTGTGAGTTCCCACTGTACTTTGATTACTACCCTACCACGCTCAAAGGAGACGTGCAAACAGGTTTTAGTTGGTACAGTCCCGAGCCACATGGAGGCAGTGAGCGGATCTTCAGGGGTTCGTCTCTCCCGGTATTGGGGGTGAGGTCGCGCTGTGTCTAGGAGAGCCATTACACGAAGTCCTTGCCCAAGGCAGGAGATTTACTGGTAGGTATTCCAGTAGTATCTCAGGGTGTTCTGGGCTACACTCCGACATGACTTGTACCGCTTTTGGGGGTCTGACTTTTACCAACCCCCTAGGCCCGCCATGCGATGCTCATAGACGAACGGACCGGACTGTACGGATATTGTCACTGACAGGCTTAGTAGGGTGTTAGCATGAGTTCGCTCACAGACGTCCCTTTTGGTCAATACCTGGTAGCCCGTTACGTATGGCTAATACCTCTGACGTGCTAGTGGATAAATCCACAGCCAAAGTGTTGACGAGTCTTTAGAGTCCCCCACAGACCGTTTCTCAAGTTTCGGGCGAAACGTTTTTGAGGCCGTATGGAGATATGGCAGGGTTCGATCATGTACGTGCGGTATTGCACGGATCATGATCAGACGGGTAATACTAGCGGGCTTTGGTTTAAGCCTGATCCTAGTATTGTACAGTGTAGATTTTGTCTCATTGCATTTGTATTCGGTCGGAATACAAATGCGGGTATGTATATACAGTCGCGGGGTTTTCCTGTAATTTATTACGGGATCAGTTTTCTGAAGTTGCCAGTTTGCATTCCGTTTCGGCCAGTTTTCCTTTGTTCCTTCACGGCCGGATTTTTCCGATGGAGGGGGTTATTTGCAAGTGTGCAAATTAGTTATTTGGAGGGTGTTATTTGTGATTGGAGAGATTATGATGCTTCTAGCATCTTTGATTCCTTTCTTGTTCTCATGATGGCTATCATTAATGGTGATGGATTATGAAAGGATTGGATGAGAAATTGATGTGATCTTTTTTCCTCTTTATCACACAATTTCTTCTCTTGCTTTATTCCATTTGATTTTTTTCCTCTCCTCATTTTTTCTTGAGCTTGGCCGGCCACTTTGGTGGAGGGGGGATTATTTTGGTGTGGGAATTTTTCTTCATCTCATATTCTTCCTTGCTTGCTACAAAAAATTCCTAACACATCTCCAAAGTTTATTTCTCCACCACATCTATTATGGCAACTTCAAACCCCAAGAGACAAATCATCCTACACTTCATCTACAGCATTTCTTGGACACGTCGACTAGCCAACTTCGTGCCTGAGTTGTCTCGGTCCAGAGGTGGGAGCCTGTAAATGAACCCGGCGATGTGGTGCCCGTTCCGACGAGGAGGTGAAGACCGGATATTCCGCGAGGAGATCAAAGTGGAGGCCGAAGACCGAAGGACACGGATCGCTAAGTATAGCTTTCTACCCCTTCTCTAGTTAGCTAGGCTTAGGTTAATGGCCTGATCCGGGTTTTATAGTGCGCGGTAGTGCCGGTTTACAAGTTCTGTAAAAGTTTCGTTTCCGCAATTTGACCTCGGATTGACGGCCGGGGCGCTGTCGTGCACTTACACTCGGGAACTCGTCCCAACCATCGGAGGAATACTCAATACTCGTCCGTTCTCGATCAACTCACAACGCCTCTGGGTGAGGTCCTCTATCCAAAGCTGGTCAGCTTGCTGATCTCTTATCACATGGTATCCGGGCGGCATCAAACTTTTCAATCGAGTTATCAAGGTCCCAAAATTTCCCGAAGGCTCAACTCCTGAGCGCAGTCTAAAAATATCTGGTATATACCACAGTATCTCTGGACAAACCGTAGAAGGCCAAACTCAAGCCTCAGTGATGGCACCGCTAAACTGCCACAAACCCTAAGGTTCAAAACGGTTCCATGGTCATCATGTCGAGTTAGGAATTCATTCTTCTAGAAGGTCCACAGAATTACCTGCATGTTCCTCCGAACGCTTTAAACTTGGGAAAAATGGGTTTCTGACACTCCCTCGAACCTTTTTGCTTCGCCTATACAACATGTGAATATTCTTCGCCCGCATGCTAAACAATGCCTCAATCCTCCAGGAAAGGCGATACATCGGCGGTTTTAGCTCGTAAGCTTTGGAAGCGATATTCCATCAATCTCAGCAATAGCTAGGTCCCCTATCTGCACGGTAGGTGGCATCAAAATCTCTGAGGTACGCTGTACATCAACAGTCCTCTCGCAACCGACAGCTCTAACAATGGCCCGGTCATCCGGTGTAAAACCAAGCACTCACCTCCATAAGAGGTCACAACAAAATACTAACTCGAGACGTTCCTATTGTTGGAGATAGTGCCCTCAGAGTCAATTATTAGGTCACAGGTACGTGATTGCAATGATTGATGGAGGACCTATCCCGGTAGGACAGTCTTACTCGAGATGATAGTATGCTATCTGGTTTACCTTTATCATCGTGTACTGCTTTAAGTGACCTGACAAGTCGCTATTACACGTTGGTAGAGCCCCTAGGATTCTTGCTTGACCACCAGCAGTATGAGGGCGATCATATAAGTAGGAGCTGGGGTCTATAAGCATATCCTTAAATGGTCCATAGTCGTGTGAGTTTCGAGACAGGGCATCGATACTCCAGAGTAGACTAGTGTATACAGTCGAGACCCCGACGAGGGGCGGTGGCCGGTCTCATAAGCCACTGGTGTCAGTTGGATCACCTAAGATGTATACAGGTGCTCATTGGGTTGTGAGTATACCGGACAGGACTCGCCGGGAACATGCTAGTTGGTCATATACCAGACGTCAGATGGCAGTTCCCTGGTGACATGTGTACAGGTTAGTTCATCGACCTGGGGATCGTCATTTGTCTTGTGTGAGTTCCCACTGTACTTTGATTACTACCCTACCACGGCTCAAAGGAGTCGCGCAAACAGGTTTTAGTTGGGTACAGTCCCGAGCCACATGGAGGCAGTGAGCGCATCTTCAGGGGTTTGTCTCTCCCGGTATTGGGGGTGAGGTCGCGCTGTGTCTAGGAGAGCCATTACACAAAGCCCTCGGCCGAGGCAAGGAGATTTACTGGTAGGTATTCCAGTAGTATCTCAGGGTGTTCTGGGCTACACTCCGACACGACTTGTACCGCTTTTGGGGGTCTGACTTTTACCAACCCCCTAGGCCCGCCATGCGATACTCATAGACGAACGGACCGGACTGTATGTATATTGTCACTGACAGGCTCAGTAGGGTTGTCAGGCTGAGTTCGCTCACAGACGTCCCTTTTAGTCAATACCTGGTAGCCCGTTACGTATTGGCTTATACCTCTGACGTGCTAGTGGTTAAATCCACAACCAAGGTATTGATGAGTCTTTAGAGTCTCCCACATTCAGTTACTCAGCTTTCGGGCGAAAGGTTGTAGAGGTCGTATGGAGATATGGCAGGGTCCGATCAGATATGTGCAGTATTGCACGGATCAGGATCGGACAGTTTGTACTTTAGGCCGTATGGATATATGGCAGGGTTCGATCAGATACGTGCGGTATTGCACGGATCAGGATCGAACGGATATTACTAGCCGGCTTTGGTTTAAGCCGGATCCTAGTATAGTACAGTGTAGATTTTGTCTCATTGCATTTGTATTTCGGTCGGAATACAAATGCGGGTGTGTATATACAGTGTCGGGGTTTTCCTGTGATTTATTACGGGACCAGTTTTCTGGAGTTGCCAGTTTGCTTTCCGTTTCGGCCAAATTTCTTTGTATCGTTCATTGGCCGAAGATTGGTGGAGGAGGGCTTATTTGCATTGTTGAAAATAAGTATTTGTGGAGGGGTTCTTTGCATATTCTTGTGTCATGATGGTTGCACCATTCTTTGACCTTGACTTCCTCTTCTATCATGATTGCTTGACTTTGTGAGGTGATCGTTTGTCATCATGGTTGTTGATGATGTTGTTGATGGAGTGTGGATTTTCTTGTGATCATTGCTTTTCATGATAACCATTCCTCCCTCTCTCTTGCATGATATGAGATGGCTCCCATTATTTTTGAGATATTCTCCTCTCCCTCATTCTTACTCCCCCCCCCCACACATGTATTGGCCGGCCAAGCATTAGAGGGGCTGTCCCATTTTTTACATGAGGGGATTACACTCATTTGGCTTTGGAAAAATCCTACAAGTTCCATCTCCAAACTCCATAGTTCATCCCTCCACCAAAAGGCAATTCCTACAACCCCAAAATGAGACTTCCACACTACATTCTACAGCAAATCTTGGGCACGTCGACTAGCCAGCTTCGTGCCCGAGTTGCCTCGGCATTGAGGTGGGAGCCCGTAAAAGAAGTAGGCGATGTGGTGCACTTCCGGCGACGAGGTGGAGACCGGAGCTTCCGCAGGAGATCGGGACAACGACGAGAAGACCGGAGGACTTGGATCAGTCGGTATATCTCTCTTCCCCATCTTGTAGTTAGCTAGGACTAGTTAATGGTTCGATCCGGGTATTAGTGCGCGGCGGTTTTCCAGTTCAAGTAAAATTTAAAGTTTATCACCGCTTCCGCATTTGGCCGTCGGATTGACGGCCGGGGCGCCGCCGTGCACTTATAGTGGTATCAGAGCCTCGCCATTAACTTAGTCTAGCTTTGTTTAATGTGTTTTACATTTCCGATCGACCAAAATTCCAAAATCCGCGTTTTTGCTTGCATCAGTTTTCTGTTGAAAATTTTTGGTGTCGAAAAATTTTTCAGGTTACAGAAAAGTGATCTACTAGGAAAAATAAGAATTCTGTAAAAATTCGATGCAACAACTCCACAGTAGGAGCACGGAACCGCGGCCAAACACCCCTTTGGGCCGCGGTTCCGCCGCACACTGTTGGGTTCCCTGCACCAAATTTCTACAGTATCTTTCTGGTGTTAAAATTGGGGTTTTGGAATAATAACATTGGGCCCAGAATTTCTTGATCTGCTACAGTAATGCTTGGGGGCCCACTTGTTAAAATTTGATTGATCGGATATTTTAAACACATTATTTCACAGTATTTACATTATATCTGCGACCGTGAATGTCACTCGATCGGTAAATCCGGTCTAACTGCTATAGCCCGGTTAGACGGATTTGCGAACGTGACTTTCACGTTGATGTTCTGTTTTTGCTGTGATGTTGCGGATCGGTCGTGGGGATAGCCTGGATGCAATGCTAGTACAGTTTTGGTTGTATTATGTACATTTGATATTGCGGGGCGAGCGTCCGACATGTGGACTGCCGTCACTGCCTGATTGTATTATTATTTTGGGGCACGACCAGGTTGCGGTCGATGTACCCGTTGTATGTATATTTTACTTTCTGTACTAGGTTTACCCCGCGGAGGGTGCACGGATAGCCGAGTTCTAGAGGGCAACAAGCCCGCATCTTATGGCATTGAGACGGAGGGGGCTTCACTCTAGGATTGGCGGGCTATTCGCCGCACTCGTAGGGGGTACAGGTTGATCCAGGAGGGGTGCCCAGTTACCGGATTTCGTGAAGTGCTGGGTGGTCCATTCACGTTGCTGAAGGGGGCTGCCTCGCTTCAGGTTTTGGCGGGTGACTTGCTGCGCCCGTAGGGGTCTAGGATTTCATTGCACAGGCTATCCACACGACCAGGGGAACGTCGGGTTTCAGTAGTGGCTCTGTGAAACCCGGGGATCCCAGATATCTGTATTGTTTCTGTGATGCTGTACATTTCTGTAATGTTGCATTTTTTATCACGCCTTGAGCGAATATAATATATTGGTATATATATTAGTAGATGTTGTATATGTTTTGCATCCGCGCTAGTCCAGTCCCCGCTCTATCATTAGTTAGCTAACCTAACGGGTAATGACGGGACCCAGTGGCGAATGCGGATGGCATATACGTACATCAGTATATTTTCGTTCTTTTTGGTGTGATCAATTGATGGGACTGCATTGATTCGGATCAATGCAAGTTAAAAACAAACCTAATCTGATGTTGTTGGAACACTTTTCAAAAAGCTGTTATTGCAAGGACGTTCACTTTTGTTTTGCATCGTGGTATTCAGTTGGAATATCCTGCTCCTCAGTCGACGAGGCAAGGGCCGAGATCCCTTCACCGGGAGTGACCCCTTGGACAAAAAGTTTGCGTCAGGGCAATAACTTCACTATAGCCGATTACTTTTGCTTTGCATCGTGGTATTCAGTTGGAATATCCTGCACCTCTTTCTACGGGGAAAGAGCCGAGATCCCTTCACCGGGAGTGACCTCTTTAGCAACGGTTTTCGTCACTATATTTTTAAAAGCTATCCGTTCCTTCAACGATATCAAGTTCATTACGTTAAAGGTTTTCGCCAGAAACCATTCGTAGCCCTCCGTCGTTTCATATGGATGGTCAATAGTATTCAAGCTGTGTATGTTGGCCAAAGTCAAGGCACAGTGATTTGTAGCTATTGGGGTATTCATATGCAGCATAGATAGATGCGTTGGTTTGGGACAGTCGTACTGCCATTTTGGCCAAAGTCAAGGGTAGGTACGGGTGGATTCAAATTAACCTGGAGAATGACGGGTAGAACTTGACATGTGACTTATGATATGTTGGCCAAAGTCAAGGTCATAAGAGCATGGGGTAGAAATCACATCGGGAGTTTCAAAAGAACTGAAACTTGACAGATATGCGCATACCTTCTGGAGTGTGATGACGTGAGCGGATTCCGTCACGTTATCATGCGATGATAGTTGGATCCCGATTCCCACTGATGAGTTGGTTTACTCCTCGGGGGATCCCGACTAATTCTTCTTTTAGGTTTGGAGAAGAATTTGACGGTACAGTGGGAGGTTTCCAGATTAGATGAATTGGTAACCATTCTGATCTAGGTTAGAGTGCACGCTGAGTGTTTCTTTTCTCTCTCTCTTTGGCAGCGACCATTGACCCGACCCTAAGACTATGACTCAGTGACCAAGTTGACCGAACCTTCTTAAACACTGGCTTTTGGATTGTCAGAGTTGCAGACCTCATTGTCACTCCTACTTTTACCCTTTTCTCCAGGACACCCCGTATTACTACGAACGTCCACTTCCATTGGACAAAACCATCGTATGGTTAGATACGAACTCGAAGGGATTTATTCGAGGATGGTTTCCGGTTCTGGAGAAAACGGATAAGGTTTATTCAGGTGTCTTTTATCTTCACCTTCTCTCGCATTGCGAATGTTCCTAGGATTGGGACAGTACACCCATTATGCTTATTGGATAGTCTTCTTCCAAACCATAGGCAGGTGCCGACCGGTTGGGAATGAAGAAAACCAATTAGCATAACGATGGTGTACATAAGGTATTAAGTTAAGACAAAGCAAGGGATTAGTAAGAGGGCAAAGTAAATTGCGACTGATATTCACGACCAAACCAGGTATTTCATTACCACTCCCACTTCACCTTTGTATTTCTCCAGGACACTCCGTATCACTACGAATATCCACAGACTATTGGATACTCCATCGTATGGTTATATACGAACTCGAAAGGAACTTGTTCCAGTTCGGGGATGGATTCTGGTTCAGGAGAAATATGAATAAGGTTTATTCAGGTGTCTTTTATCTTCACCTTCTCTCGCATTGTGAGTGTTCCTAGGATTGGGACAGTACACCCATTATGCTTATTGGATAGTCTTCTTCCAAACCATAGGCTGGTGCCGAACGGTAGGGAAGTAAGAAAACCATTTGGCCTAAAGGGATGTACAGAAGGTAATGACTAAAGACACATGAAGGGATTTGGAGAGGTGGCAGAGATTTATACGGTTACAGTTGTGAATCTGGAAAGGCATTACTAGGAATACCCAGATACCCCATCGAAACGTTTCAATGTTTCAGTTTCACTGTATACTGTTAAAGGAAAACTGATTTCCCAATTAGTCCTTACTCTAGGGTATGTATTTACCAGGTACGATTCTCACATCTGTATGGTTTTATAGATGATGAGTGAGAGTAAGTTATTGGGAATTGGGTGATCATCCTCATTATATCGGGATTCGTTGTAATCGGTGATATTTGAGGAAATCACCTGGACTGTTTGCCGGTCGGCAAATATTTGGTTTTGAATATCCGCTGTTATGCACCAATTTCAAATTGATTTATCTGTACGTCTATTTTCATAGAGTGAGATATACCTTTTTGAAATTATGTCGATGACATTTACCTATATCAGTGGATGGTTAGGTAAGGAGCATTAAACAGCGGTGTAATTCTTCTTAACCATAAGTACAGTTTTCAACCTACGACACACAGTGAATGAGTTTTCAGACTCAAGGGACTTATACAGAGTATTGTATGTTGTCCAGGGTCCATCAGGACAGAGGGGTTGGTCCTCGTACTATATTCGGTTTACTTATGACTTCTCTAGTTTTTAGACAGGTGTTTCGTGGAAACACAGGGTCCGAATTTGGAGAAGTTATAGGTATTTGAATAGAGTAGAGAACCAGGTGTAGCAAGTATCGGGATTCTTCAAAGCGATCGAAGATGTAGATACTTGTGAATGGTATTCAGTTGATAGTAATGATAAAGAGATCTTGCTTCTCTTTCAGGTTACTCATAATTGGAAGCATTCCTAAGTTGAGTAACGCTGATCAGACTTCTTCCATTTAGTTGACATGCACTGGAGACCGCTGCATGATTTGAATCTGGTTCAATTAAATCAGTGCCTCTGTTTCTATATTGGATATAGAACAGTTCATATCTTAACGATGTTAAGGTACGGGGAGTTGTCCGGTTTATGCTTAAAACCAGACACTGGACAACTCAAGGCACGTTTCTGTAATGGCTGTTTGTGGGTTGACCCAGGCTATGACGCGGGCTGACTTTCTACCATCTGGATGAACAATAGCAATATTGTTCTAGACTCGCCACAGTTTTAATAAAAATGGATTTTTTTTCAGAAAACAGTAGTGGGAGTATGGTAGAACTGGAAGTGATTCCAGAACCACAAACGATTACTGAAGATTTGATAAGGAACCTAAAGATTCAATCCGGTTTGACATTCCATTAGCCACTCCGCAGATACGGTTGGTAACTTCAGGCACCCGAGGGGTACTCCGGTAGCCTCAAGGACGGTGACAGGGAAGTTCTTGTTTATCCACACTTGCCATTGCTGTTGTTCCAGACTGTGAGACCCGGCAGGAGGATGAGTATAGCGTCGTTCTGAACTCGCTTCAGAAGTGTACGTGTATATGACTCTGCCAGAGGGTTGTCGTAGTCAGTGGGAGCAGCGGAAGCATTGGTGGACAGGTAGCTTATGTCTATTTATAGACTAAAGCAGATATAGCGGAGATAGATCATCTATTTCTGATGTGACAGTCATAGGTTTGACTTCATCAGAATAGAGGATGAATCTGTTGAGAAGGTAGTAGGGTGTGATGTCCTGGTATTTGGATGACATACACAGAGTAGGAAGTAAAATTCCTTTACTACAATCGGTTATACTTTGGTCGTCACATAGTGGTTTCTCCACATGGGACTTAGACATTATATCAGACATTCTGGTTACTAGATCTATAGTTTTAGATCTAGATTTGGGTAGTCTCCCAATCTGGATACTTAGACAGCATTCTATGAGTATTTAAAATGGTTGACTCCTGGCACGGTATTATACCTGCAGGTGATGGAGTCACCCTCTCTAAACGTGTCTTATAGACTAAAGCAGAGAGGGAAGTGCATGATTGGCAGATCACTTGCTCAGGCAATTGAGTCAATCATGAAATGTCAAGTACCACACCAGATGTTGTTCTTGCACTAGATGCAATAAGTTGACATTAATCCAATCCTGGAGAAACAGTCGGAAGCAGTTTTAGAACATAAGTGGATGTTCTAAGGATATGATGACGACAGCCTCATTCGGGAGACAGTTATCATTCCAGGCTTCCAAGGTGACATGGACGACAAGGAGGTTGTCAGAGTTATAGTTTTTCCTTCTGATGAGGGACAGTATTTTGGACAGGAGATCCAAGGCAATACTGAGGGAGGCATGGCGCAGGATACTGATTAAGTTCAGTTGATGATACAGTCTAAGAAGTTTGGATTTGGAGTTCATTTATGAGCTAGGTCCCATCAGACATCCAGACACATTCTAAGACAGGTATTGCTCATTTCGGGAGATGGTTTTCTCCGCGAACATAAGATTTAAAGAGACATAGAAAGAAACATCAAGGCGGATCCACTCACTGAGGCTATTCCTCGAACGCAATAGTTTCGCAAACGAGCTTTGTGAGACTGGCAAGTAGAGGAGTTGGGTGTTCGGTATCACACAGGCTGTGAGTATGCGACATCGCAATAATTGGCCTTGAGTGCAAGTGGGAGATTGTTGGAGATAGTGCCCTCAGAGTCAATTATTAGGTCACAGGTACGTGATTGCAATGATTGATGGAGGACCTATCCCGGTAGGACAGTCTTACTCGAGATGATAGTATGCTATCTGGTTTACCTTTATCATCGTGTACTGCTTTAAGTGACCTGACAAGTCGCTATTACACGTTGGTAGAGCCCCTAGGATTCTTGCTTGACCACCAGCAGTATGAGGGCGATCATATAAGTAGGAGCTGGGGTCTATAAGCATATCCTTAAATGGTCCCTAGTCGTGTGAGTTTCGAGACAGGGCATCGATACTCCAGAGTAGACTAGTGTATACAGTCGAGACCCCGAAGAGGGGCGGTGGCCGGTCTCACAAGCCACTGGTGTCAGTTTGATCACCTAAGATGATACAGGTGCTCATTGGGTTGTGAGTACACCGGACAGGACTCGCCGGGAACATGCTAGTTGGTCATATACCAGACGTCAGATGGCAGTTCCCTGGTGACATGTGTACAGGTTAGTTCATCGACCTGGGGATCGTCATTTGTCTTGTGTGAGTTCCCACTGTACTTTGATTACTACCCTACCACGGCTCAAAGGAGTCGTGCAAACAGGTTTTAGTTGGGTACATGTTAGTTATATGTATGCCCTAGAGGCCATTACTGTACATATGATGTATATTGTAGTGGATGCTAGGACGTATATAGGGAGGACTTTCTTGCTCGACATGATAGTATGCTATCTGGTTGAACTTTACCTTAACGTGTATACTGACTGTCTCTCTGTTACATGTTGGTAAAGCCCTTAGGATCTGTACTTGACTACCTGGACTATGATGCGGATCATACTAGTGGGGACATGGTAGTCCATAAGTACATCCTTCAAAGTCCCTGGTCGTGGGTGTATCAAGACGGGGCATCGATATACCAGAGTAGACTAGCGTATACCTTCTCGACCCATACAGATGGGCGATGGATGATCCCATATCCATTGGTGTTTGACATCAGAGATGATATACGGGTGCTCAGTAGAGACTGGGTACACTGGACGGACTCGCCGAGAACTCCCAGATGGTATTATACCTCACGTCAGATGGCAGTTCTCTGGTGACACTGGTACAGAGTAGTCTGTTGACCCGAGATCGTCATAGAGTCTTGTGTGGTTCCCACTGTGCTTTGATTTCCATCTTACCACGTCCAAGAGGGCGTGCAAAACGGTGGTTTTTGGGTACAGTCCCGAGTCACATGGAGGCAATGAGCGATAGGAGGGGATTCGTCTCTCCCGGTATATGGGGGTTGATGTTGCACTGTGTTCGATCGGCTATAACAGGAAGTCCCTGGCCAGGGCTGCTCAGAGAATTGCTGGTAAGTGTTACCAGTAGTTTCTCGACCCGTTATGAGCCTCATATCGACACGACTTATTGAGCTATTGGGGTCTGACGTTTACCACCCCTAGGCGAGATATGCGACATATCAGACGATCAGACCGGACTGTACGGTAGTGTTACTGGTCGGATTCACTGGAGTGTGAGCAGGCTTGCTCGTCGATCTTCAGATCGCTCAATACCCGGGTGGCCGTTACGTTTAGCAGACCGCTTGCGGCTTGTGGATGTTTGATATGATCATCATCCGCTGCCGGCGTATTGACGAGTCTTTAGAGTCCTACACAGAGGTTTCCTGGCTCAAGCGAAACGAAATAGGAGCGCATATGAGATATGTGCGGGACCGAGAATAATGCGTGTATGTGATACCGTATTCTATTCTCGCGATAAATGTATCGAATGGTTGTATGCGATATAACCTAGTTATCGATTCAAGCGTTGATTCGATAAGCCGATACATTGTATACTAGTCGGTTGTGTGCGACATGACCGGATCATTGAATCAAGTGTTGATTTAATGATTTAATGCATAATTATATATTTGATATATTACTTTGCACTAACTAGTATTGTTTCACTTTAAACGGATTTTCTCACTTGGATTGTGCACAAAGTATATGTGATATACTTTAGTACACATCTTTGTATCATGTTTGATGATGCTTGCTCTTGAGGTTAAGTGTGAAGAATTAAACAATGGTTAAGAGATGATTAGGGTTTGCTTTATCATTTTATTTATTCATTTATTTATTTAAATGAAAAAGGTTATGAGTTATGATAAGAATGGAGGCTATTTTTGTTTCTTATTGGATGCTTCATGAACATTTGACTATATGCCACCATTCTTGTCATTTTGCTTAACCCTAACCCACTCTAATCACCATGGTTAATTCTCTACACCTAACCCTAGTTAGTTAATATAAGTATTGGATTTTCTTTTTGATTAAAATATACTTATCATAATTTTATGCTCATCTTCTTCTTCTTCTTCAAGTGAGCAACCTTGATGCCATTAATGGCAAGTGATGGAAATGAGTGAGAAATCCGATTCTAAAGTCTACCCACTTCCTATTTCTTCATCCTCTACCTCTTGCCAAGTAGTAGAGTGTGTTTCCTTCACAACTTTTCACGGTTTGGTGAAGGTGGAGCTTGATTCATCGATGCCTCGACGTAGATCATCTTCGGCATGGACATCGACGACCTAGCTTGCCCATTCTCCGACGAAGCCGACTCTAGAGCCCGGATTTGATTTGGACAGCGGAGACGACCTCGTTGCGGAGCCGTGGAGGTGGAGGACCGGATCTACAAAGGTTGTATTTCCGTATTCTCATTAGTTAACTGTTAACTAGTTCTTGTTCGCCTAGATATCTAGCAAACGATCCGTACTTTAGGGTTTGTAGGCACCATAATTTTTGAAATTGCCATGGTTGATGGCTTGGGAGACCTCACTAGAGTGCCTAGGAACCCTGCAGTGGTATCAGAGACTAGCTAGAGCCTTAGGCGAAGTACAGACGGAAATTGAAGTCCGAACGACACAAAACCGAAACCCAAAACATGCTCTCTGTACAATTTTTAAAAACAGGGATTTTTCAACATTAAAAATGTTCAGAAAAATCAGCAGGCAATTATAAGAAAGACTGTGAAATTCGGCTGCCTAACTCCAACAGTGCACCGCGCTTCCGCGGCACGAGCCTGGCTCGTGCGGCGCAAGCGCGGCCATTTTGTCTTTTCTGGCATCCTAATTTCTACAGTAATTCATATTCTGCTGTTCTGGTTTTCCTGGATATTTTTGATATTTTTTCAAGAGTTGAACTTTTCTGAGTTGTTTTGGGAATTCGGTATTTCGATCGGGGTATCAAATTTTGTCTGTGTGGCTTTCCGGATAAATTTTAGAATATGTTAAAAAGTTCGACCGGATATAAATACCCAATTTTTCCCTTGTCGGGAAATTTCCAAGTGTTGGATTTTTCCGTAGTTTAACGACGTTCTAAGTAGTGCAAGTAACGCGATGGTCCCTCTAGAAGACACAAACCTTAACTCGATTATGTGACCGTCTTGAACTGCCCTTTGAACCTTCGGGTTTGGGGCAGTACGGCGTGCCACATGTGAGGCGTTGGCTTGACCCTTCTACGGCTGGACCGTTGGTACTGAGGCACGAACGGAATGTTGTTAGACTTGTTTCATGTGTTGATCAGTTTCGGGAAAACTTGGGTGTTCGATTGTTCGATCGAAAAGTTTAGCATTTTCTATTTATCTGGAATGGGATACAATAATTGGAATTCACAAGTAGTTATATGATAACTAAATGAATGTTATAAACATAGCAGTTTAGTCTCACTTGATCGGTTGCCACGGAGTTTTGATGCGATCAAAAGTCCGTCGCAATCACGTAGCGTACGCGGATACTCGCCGGGTAAACTTAATAGACAGCCTCGCTCCATTGCCCCGACCAAGTGACTGTAGGAGAACCCCGTCGCCGAAAGCATCCGTTCGGGTGCTCGCGGTAGCGGTGTTCCGCCTTGGTGCACTTCGTCGACGGCGAGAGGAGTGCGGCCGTCTACTGAAGTTTGCGACGAGCATTCGATCAGGATGTCGGGAATCTTGTTGAATAGCCCGACTTGATATTGAAAAGAGTTTTCGATAATGAGACTAAAATGCGGGGTTTATAATTGTTAGGCATGCGATGTCTAAGGTATTCATTTGGTCAGGCATGCGATGTCTGAGGTGGTTGCGGATTCCAACTGTTGTAGTTTTATACTTTCTTTTCTGTGACCGTAAGTGTAATATGTGATATCGCCGGTTTCGTTGCTATATGTCAACGACAATTGGGATGCGCATATTTACTTACGTTGATGACATCTGATGTTATGTGTTGCTGGATATGTTATATTGGATCGTCGTGTTTGAATAGCCGGGGGTTTTTATGTGAGATGAGTGTTTTTCATTTTCATTCATGTAAAAACTTGTATGTAATATTCTTTTATTGGGGCGCTTCCAGGTTGCGGGAGTTGTCACCTGTTGTATATTATTTACTTTTCCGCACTAGGATAGACCCAAGGAGGAGGGCACAAGTAACCGGGTTCTGGAGTCCAGTAGGAGACCAACTCGAGGAGTCGAGTCCGGGTCTCCTAACTCTAGAATTGGTAGGGTTGCTTGCCGCTCTCGTAGGGGTCTAGGGGTGTGGGTTTGGCTATTCATCACGACCGTGGAATCCGTGTTTTATACTGGCTCGTATTGAAAACACGGACGTCCTAGTATATCCAATATTTCATATGATTCTTCTGCTGCGATATCTGTGATGAGATCATGTGATGTTTCTGTGATGGATATAGTATATAGTATATATGATATATTATATAGACGTTACTTATGTTTTACACCCGTGCTAGCCCTGCCCTGCTCTGCCGTTAGTTACCTAACCTAACGGTGCACGAGGGGACATCGAGGCGAATGCGGATGGCATAAGTGTACGTCGTATTTATCTGTGATATTTAGGTATTTAAATGATGGGACTTCATTAATGTGATTAATGAAAGATAAGAAACCTAAGATGTTGTAGAATCGAATTTTAAAATAAAACAGGTAGCTACAGTTCTTGCTTTGCATAGCGGTATATATGATATACCCCGCACCTTATTCGATGAGGAAAGGACCGAGATCCCTTCACCGGGAGTGACTCCTTTAGCAATAACTGGCAGATGCTACACACTCGGTTTTCTTTTGACTGCTTTTGGGTTTTTTTCTTTGCACAGCGATATATATGATATATCCCGCACCTCATTCGATGAGGAAAGGACCGAGATCCCTTCACCGGGAGTGACTCCTTTAGCAAAACTAGAAAAGCCTCAAAATCACTCCATTTTTAAAAACCTGTATTCGATTCTACAACGATATCAAGTTCATTACGCAATAGGTTTTCAGAAAAACCTAGCGTAGCCCTCCGTCATTTCAGATAAGTCCTGTTTAGTATTCGTGCTGCGTTTGTTGACCTTGTCAAGGCGCAGTGTGCGGTAGCTAACCAGTATTTGTCTGCTTATGCATATGATGCAGATTGGGTTAGGGTAGTCGTACGGCCTTGTTGACCTTGTCAAGGGTCGTGCGGGTGGGTTTGATTCAATCAAGAAATGACGGGTTGAACTTGACTTGCGGTCTATGGTTTGTTGACCTTGTCAAGGTCATAGATCGTTCGGGGCAAAAGATTATCGGGAATTTCAAGTGTTGAAATTTGCAATGAGATTGCATACCTTCTATGAGATAGTTGGATCCCGATACCCACTGCGAGTAAGAGTTACTCCTGGGAGAGTTTTACACATTGCAATTAGCCGATCAAGTAGGTGTCTAGAAAGGTGTCAACGGGGTTACGCCTCTGGGAAAACGAGGTTTACATTAATTAGGTTCGTGCGAAAGCACGGGGGACCTCCCTCAAAGTACCGACACTGGCCTGGCTGAAAGATTGGCGAACTTGTAGTGTGTAATTAATCCCGGCTAGTCTTTCCTTTTAGGGTTTGAAGGAAGATTTGATAAAAAGCAGTGGGAGCCATCCTGATTAGATAAAATAATAACCAATCTATTCTTGCAAGAGCGCACGCCGAGTGTTTTCTTCTCTATCTCTCCAGGTAGCGACCATATCACGCCTTAATCAAGATAATAAAACGGATTATTGACCGAACCCGCTTGTTATACTGAGCTGGGGAACGTTGGTCCCGCTCCAACTTATAATTGTTATAAGACCGAGCAGGAAATTGGGGAATACCAGATTTCCCGTGCCGCCCAAACGAAGAGAGTGCATGCTGATGCATCATCTTCGGGTGTGTTCATTATACAGAACTGTTTCTCAGTATCCTTTACGTCCTGGGTATGTGATACCAGATCAGGATCCCAGATATGTAATATGTTACATAGGGCTACAGAAAGGTAGAGAACTGAGAACGGGTGATAAGTTTCATGAGGCAGAAAACGGGGCAAGTGTTGCAGCCAAGTCTGTCGGTCACTGTCACCCTGTATTACAATACATTGATTCTGAACGAATGTTGTTAGATACCGAACCTGATATACAAAATCATATCAGTCTCTTTATTGGTAAAGAAATGATAGAATTTTGTATTGTTGGATAATGTTTTGAACATTTCCTATATCAAAAGTTGATCGGTTCAGGCACGTTATCTAAAAACATTGATGTTCTAAATCAAACTACAGTTCTTAGTATATGGAACACACACAAGAGGAAGAGTTCAGAAATGAACGAATCCTTCTTGAGGTATTGTAGACTAGGTCATATCAATGCGACCCGACTGGCTAGAGTTACATTTAGATGCATATTTAAATTAGTTTGAATTTACATCTTATGAAACTCGCCGGTCATGTCACAAAGATAAGATGACCACAGCTCTGTTTATTGGAAACAGAGAAAGAGTTAGTGAACTCTTGGGATGATACATGTTGATGTATGTAGGTCCCCTGTCTACACATGCCAAGACCGGTTCTTTATACTTCATTACGTTCTCTGATAATCTCTCAAGATTCAGACATATGTTCCTGTTGAAACAAAAGTCTGAACCTTTTGAGATATTCACAGAATATAAGTTAGAAGTAGAGAACCAAAATACGGGTATAAGTATTATGTCCTTTGATGAGATCAAGGAGGAGAATACTTGAGCACGGAAATCCTGGACTATTTTAAAGGAGAATGAGATTCTCTCTCAGCATTACTCCTCCGAATACACCATAGCACGATGGTATATCGGGGCGGAGCAATCACACCCTATATGATATGGTGTGCTCTATGATGAGTACTGCTGAGTTACCTTTTTCCTTTTGGGAGTTATGCACTTGAGAAGCTGCATACCTATTGAATTAGGTTTGAATCAAATCACAGCCTACCACTCCATATAAGATATGGTATGGGAAGAACCTATCTCTTAAGTAAGTTAAGATTTGGGATTGTCCGGCCTATGTCAAAAGCAAAATCCGGACAAGATCGAGGCAAGATCAGTTCTGTAGAACTGGAAAGATTCCAGCTGTACAAAACTGCTAATGATTTGGTAGAACCAAAGGATTCAATAGTTTCCGACGAACCTCAGCCTCTCCGCCGATCTAGTAGGGTTCCTCACCCACCTGAGAGATACTTCAGTTTCTCTATGACAGTGGGAGCGAGGATTGCATCATGAGATGATGACCCAACTAGCTTCGAACTGGCCATCAGGAGTGAGACTCTGTAAGAATGGCTGGATGTTTATCGATCTGAGATGGAATCCTTATACACCAACAAAGTATGGACTTTGGTTGCTATATCTGAAGGGTTAAATCCCCATCAGGAGCAAGTATATCTTGAGAAGATTACTTGGTGTACATGGAAAAGTTGAGACTTTCAAAGCTAGACTTGTTAAAGGTTTGCATCATTGACCAGGTGTGGATCATGATGAAACCTTTTCTAAGTAGCTATGCTTAAGTCCATCCAGATCCTACTTGCCACGGCTACATACCATGACTGCGATATCTGGTGGTTGGGTGTCTTGACTGCTTTTCTAAATGATGATTTAGAAGAGAGCGTCTATAAGTACACAGCCAGAGGGCTTCGTAGACAGTGGGAGCAGCGGAAACGTGTGCAAGATGTTTTATCTGATAAAGCAGGCATCGCGGAGTTAGAACATCTGTTTTGATGAATAAGTCAAAGAAGTTGACATCATCAAAATGGTAGATGAACCTTGTATATACAAAAAGGTAGTAGGGAGTATGGTGACGATCCTCGTAGAGTACGTGGATGACATACTCTTGATAGGGAAGGAGTTTCCTATGCTACGCTCGATCAATCTCCGCTTATCACAATGATTCTCCATATAGGATCAAACTGATACCTACTAAATCCTGGATTTTGGATCTATGAGATAGATCTAAATGGATGTTAGGATACTCACTAGATGTAGTGAGAAGGTATCAATCGACCCTGGGGAGAATCACTGGAAGGATTCCAGGGTGATAAAGACGACTGAATGTCAGTCACAGGCATTGTCTTTACCCTCAGTAAAGGGACGGTATGTTGGAAGAGTTCCAAGCTGGATACCGTGACATACTAGACGATAAAGGCAGGATACATCGCTACTTAAGATGCTACCAAAGAGGTTGTTTGGGTGTATATTGGTTCATGAAATGAACTATGTTCCTACCATTGTGAGACAATGGAGTTGTGGCTTAAGCCAAGGAACGCCAGTCCCATCAGTGATCCAGACATATTCTATGGCAGTATCACTTGATCATGGAGATGGTTGATCTCCAGGGAGATCGAGGTTAGGAGAGTAGACTCAGAGGACAACACAGCGGATCCACTCACAAAGGCCTGTTCCCAGAGAGAGACTTTTATGGGATGGTTGAGTATGAGATACTGCGACCACTGCTACAGATGGCCCTAGTGCAAGTGGGAGATTGTTAGTTATATGTATGCCCTAGAGGCCATTACTGTACATATGATGTATATTGTAGTGGATGCTAGGACGTATATAGGGAGGACTTTCTTGCTCGACATGATAGTATGCTATCTGGTTGAACTTTACCTTAACGTGTATACTGACTGTCTCTCTGTTACATGTTGGTAAAGCCCTTAGGATCTGTACTTGACTACCTGGACTATGATGCGGATCATACTAGTGGGGACATGGTAGTGCATAAGTACATCCTTCAAAGTCCCTGGTCGTGGGTGTATCGAGACGGGGCATCGATATACCAGAGTAAACTAGCGTATACCTTCTCGACCCATACAGATGGGCGATGGATGATCCCATATCCATTGGTGTTTGACATCAGAGATGATATACGGGTGCTCAGTAGAGACTGGGTACACTGGACGGACTCGCCGAGAACTCCCAGATGGTATTATACCTCACGTCAGATGGCAGTTCTCTGGTGACACTGGTACAGAGTAGTCTGTTGACCCGAGATCGTCATAGAGTCTTGTGTGGTTCCCACTGTGCTTTGATTTCCATCTTACCACGTCCAAGAGGGCGTGCAAAACGGTGGTTTTTGGGTACAGTCCCGAGTCACATGGAGGCAATGAGCGATAGGAGGGGATTCGTCTCTCCCGGTATATGGGGGTTGATGTTGCACTGTGTTCGATCGGCTATAACAGGAAGTCCCTGGCCAGGGCTGCTCAGAGAATTGCTGGTAAGTGTTACCAGTAGTTTCTCGACCCGTTATGAGCCTCATATCGACACGACTTATTGAGCTATTGGGGTCTGACGTTTACCACCCCTAGGCGAGATATGCGACATATCAGACGATCAGACCGGACTGTACGGTAGTGTTACTGGTCGGATTCACTGGAGTGTGAGCGGGCTTGCTCGTCGATCTTCAGATCGCTCAATACCCGGGTGGCCGTTACTTTTAGCAGACCGCTTGCGGCTTGTGGATGTTTGATATGATCATCATCCGCTGCCGGCGTATTGACGAGTCTTTAGAGTCCTACACAGAGGTTTCCTGGCTCAAGCGAAACGAAATAGGAGCGCATATGAGATATGTGCGGGACCGAGAATAATGCGTGTATGTGATACCGTATTCTATTCTCGCGATAAATGTATCGAATGGTTGTATGCGATATAACCTAGTTATCGATTCAAGCGTTGATTCGATAAGCCGATACATTGTATACTAGTCGGTTGTGTGCGACATGACCGGATCATTGAATCAAGTGTTGATTTAATGATTTAATGCATAATTATATATTTGATATATTACTTTGCACTAACTAGTATTGGTTCACTTTAAACGGATTTTCTCACTTGGATTGTGCACAAAGTATATGTGATATACTTTAGTACACATCTTTGTATCATGTTTGATGATGCTTGCTCTTGAGGTTAAGTGTGAAGAATTAAACAATGGTTAAGAGATGATTAGGGTTTGCTTTATCATTTTATTTATTCATTTATTTATTTAAATGAAAAAGGTTATGAGTTATGATAAGAATGGAGGCTATTTTTGTTTCTTATTGGATGCTTCATGAACATTTGACTATATGCCACCATTCTTGTCATTTTGCTTAACCCTAACCCACTCTAATCACCATGGTTAATTCTCTACACCTAACCCTAGTTAGTTATGATAAGTATTGGATTTTCTTTTTGATTAAAATATACTTATCATAATTTTATGCTCATCTTCTTCTTCTTCTTCAAGTGAGCAACCTTGATGCCATTAATGGCAAGTGATGGAAATGAGTGAGAAATCCGATTCTAAAGTCTACCCACTTCCTATTTCTTCATCCTCTACCTCTTGCCAAGTAGTAGAGTGTGTTTCCTTCACAACTTTTCACGGTTTGGTGAAGGTGGAGCTTGATTCATCGATGCCTCGACGTAGATCATCTTCGGCATGGACATCGACGACCTAGCTTGCCCATTCTCCGACGAAGCCGACTCTAGAGCCCGGATTTGATTTGGACAGCGGAGACGACCTCGTTGCGGAGCCGTGGAGGTGGAGGACCGGATCTACAAAGGTTGTATTTCCGTATTCTCATTAGTTAACTGTTAACTAGTTCTTGTTCGCCTAGATATCTAGCAAACGATCCGTACTTTAGGGTTTGTAGGCACCATAATTTTTTAAATTGCCATGGTTGATGGCTTGGGAGACCTCACTAGAGTGCCTAGGAACCCTGCAGTACAGTCCCGAGCCACATGGAGGCAGTGAGCGCATCTTCAGGGGTTCGTCTCTCCCGGTATTGGGGGTGAGGTCGCGCTGTGTCTAGGAGAGCCATTACACAAAGCCCTCGGCCGAGGCAAGGAGATTTACTGGTAGGTATTCCAGTAGTATCTCAGGGTGTTCTGGGCTACACTCCGACACGACTTGTACCGCTTTTGGGGGTCTGACTTTTACCAACCCCTAGACCCGCCATGCGATACTCATAGACGAACGGACCGGACTGTACGGATATTGTCACTGACAGGCTCAGTAGGGTTGTCAGGCTGAGTTCGCTCACAGACGTCCCTTTTAGTCAATACCTGGTAGCCCGTTACGTATTGGCTTATACCTCTGACGTGCTAGTGGTTAAATCCACAACCAAGGTGTTGACGAGTCTTTAGAGTCCCCCACATTCAGTTACTCAGCTTTCGGGCGAAAGGTTGTAGAGGTCGTATGGAGATATGGCAGGGTCCGATCAGATACGTGCGGTATTGCACGGATCAGGATCGGACAGTTTGTACTATAGGCCGTATGGATATATGGCAGGGTTCGATCAGATACGTGCGGTATTGCACGGATCAGGATCGAACGGATATTACTAGCCGGCTTTGGTTTAAGCCGGATCCTAGTATAGTACAGTGTAGATTTTGTCTCATTGCATTTGTATTTCGGTCGGAATACAAATGCGGGTGTGTATGCACAGTGTCGGGGTTTTCCTGTGATTTATTACGGGACCAGTTTTCTGGAGTTGCCAGTTTGCTTTCCGTTTCGGCCAAATTTCTTTGTATCGTTCATTGGCCGAAGATTGGTGGAGGAGGACTTATTTGCATTGTTGCAAATAAGTATTTGTGGAGGGGTTCTTTGCATATTCTTGTGTCATGATGGTTGCACCATTCTTTGACCTTGACTTCCTCTTCTATCATGATTGCTTGACTTTGTGAGGTGATTGTTTGTCATCATGGTTGTTGATGATGTTGTTGATGGAGTGTGGATTTTCTTGTGATCATTGCTTTTCATGATAACCATTCCTCCCTCTCTCTTGCATGATATGAGATAGCTCCCATTATTTTTGAGATATTCTCCTCTCCCTCATTCTTACTCCCCCCCACACATGTAGTGGCCGGCCAAGCATTAGAGGGGCTGTCCCATTTTTTACATGAGGGGATTACACTCATTTGGCTTTGGAAAAATCCTACAAGTTCCATCTCCAAACTCCATAGTTCATCCCTCCACCAAAAGGCAATTCCTACAACCCCAAAATGAGACTTGCACACTACATTCTACAGCAAATCTTGGGCACGTCGACTAGCCAGCTTCGTGCCCGAGTTGCCTCGGCATTGAGGTGGGAGCCCGTAAAAGAAGTAGGCGATGTGGTGCACTTCCGGCGACGAGATGGAGACCGGAGCTTCCGCAGGAGATCGGGACGACGACGAGAAGACCGGAGGACTTGGATCAGTCGGTATATCTCTCTTCCCCGTCTTGTAGTTAGCTAGGACTAGTTAATGGTTCGATCCGGGTATTAGTGCGCGGCGGTTTGCCAGTTCAAGTAAAATTTAAAGTTTATCACCGCTTCCGCATTTGGCCGTCGGATTGACGGCCGGGGCGCCGCCGTGCACTTACACCTATGTCACCAGAAAACACAATGGTCAGCCTTCGTACCAGATGAGCTCGCCCTGACCGCAACACTAGCAGCAGCTTAAACTGCGCTCAAACTATGGTGACAGGAACCTCAATCGAGTATCGATAAAAACATATCAAGGCATGAAAGGAACGATAGATCCAAAATGGATACATGACCATAAGAAGGAACAGTATCAATGAGAATATGATCATGGAACAAATAAAATCAAGGATACGAAGAGAATCACTAATCTCAAAATATGTACATCCTAAGATTTCTTAAGTGGAGTATCGTATCGTAAATATGCCGCGGAATATACCTACGGTACGTCACTCTACTCAAGCAACCTACTCCATCAATCAGGGTCAGCCTATGAAATGATTGTTCGGGTCTAATCCCCCCCCGTTCAAGTCTAAGTTCCGTAAGGTCAAGCCTAGGTTCCGAAATACATACCCGTCCTAGACTCCGCATAGTCAAACGAAGACTCGAACAAAGATTAAACCTAGCGCTCTGATACCAACTTTGTCATGACCCAAATATTAGCTCGTGACCAGCACTTGAATCACGCAACGTTAAAAGGCGTAACGGAATTCAAGTAAGCTGAAACCCAGAAATCTAAACCTTTTTAGAAAAATAAAGGAGGTGGGTTTTTGAAATAAAGGTATAATGAAAACAAGTTTTCTTAATGCATAGAAAAGTAACATGAATGATGCAAGTGAAATTTACTAGTTTGAAAACATGTTTCGTCTTTTAAAAATTTCGGCAGCACCTCCGTTGTATATTTTGATCCAAAACCACAAATACATAGTAAGAATAATGGCATCCCCAAGCGGGAGCTAGCTCTTCGCCAAACGGCGGATCACAACCACGCAATACAGTATAGATAAATATACGACGCCTAACGGCGAAGTTCACCACAAAATATAAAGAAAAGCAAGACATAAAAACCACCAGTAGCGAACAACCCCACGCTCTAAGTCTCGCAACCACAAACCCACTAAGTCTCATTACTTATACAATTTACTAATGTTGATTGATGGAGTTAACTAGATACAATAATGAAATACAGATACAAGAGTGGGCACGATACAAATGTCTCACCTACCAATGCAAAACACCCGAATGCAACTGTGTGCCAGCGAAGCCGCTACTGATCTAAGCGATCAACCTGCAAGAACTGTGGCACAACGGGGGTGAGTTGCCAACTCGTGAGTAGAAAATATCAACAGATAGAAATCGAATAAACAACGACTCCTAGGTCAACTATATCAAAAAGGTAATACTATGATATCTAGGGTGACCGGGTCTGTATATGTGCCAACAAGGTAGTCAATACCTATATGCATGCGGATAACATCCAACAGTAATAATCAATGCGTGAATATGGATCTCATCGAACCATAATCAATGTATGTATGCATGTGGATCTCGTCCACCAAAAATCAATGTCTGTATGCACGTAAACATCATAAAAGAGTGTGTATGAAAGTATGAGGATATATATCAACGGTGTCCCTTAGGACACATCAAAACCATGGAACCTGAGTGCCTAGCATCGACACTCGAAAATATCATGAAAACCGTGCCCATCATCGGCACGTAAATCCTCATATATCTCAGGCGCCGTATCCTCAGATCGGCCCTCAGGCGCCGCACACCCTGGTCGACCCTCATATCCATCTCGCTACTCCGGTAGGTAACCTCCAGATAACCGCCGAGTCTAAATACTATCACCGGTAGGTAGTGCTCCCCTGCCAGGCTCACCGTCCAACATATACGAGTCTTCTTACCCCGGGGTAGCTCACCGGGTCCACCATGTACCCGCAGACGGTGCCTACTGCTCCTCGAATCGGGTTTCACACGCCACTCTCAGAACTGAGAAAACACATGGTGGACGCACTGAAATATCATATTAAGAGAAACCAGGTTTTTAAAACAATACATACTTTCTTTTGAAATCACCACGGTTCTCAAATCCAGAAATCTCATGGAAACAGCATATCTCAATGCGTAAAATCATAATGTATGATGTATATGATATATGATTGAAATGTAAGCATATCTGTATCTCTTGCAACAAGGAACAGTGATATATCAAATTAAGGGAAAACCGCTCCTTTAAAGAATTCCAGTTTTGAAAATATGCCTTGCGGTTCCCAATATCTCCAAAGTCAAATGCAACATCGTAGATAAGTGCACGGGTAACTATAGCAAGTAAATGATGTATAGAGTCATATCATGATGCAGCAATCCTACTGTGTAGTGACATGGCAATTATCGATGATGAAGTGTGTGAGCCGGAAAATCTGTGTACGTGTAACATACGCATCATCGATAATGGTGTAAGTGTACTAACACAGGTATATGCAATGCAATAATAATATCATGAATGCAGCATAAGGTAAAACATCAGATCATCATATTCGTCTTATATTCTTTCATCGCATTTATATTTCACATCAAGTCGAGTTTACCTAAACATTCTATCTCTACTAAGTGTAAGTATCTAATCTACATACACACCCGAATCATTCAATCAGATTTTTAAAGAAGTGAATCGTAGTTTTGAAAATAGGGGTTACGGTGTTTTAAGGAAAAGATATCATTTGAAAATCTGTAACATCCCTCGAAGTATATATTTAAAATACATACGATTTTTTGGTTTAGAAAAGGGTATGGTTCGGATGATGCCTCTACATTGACTATCTAGTCCTACAGTACCCTAAACTGCAATATCGACAAAAGTCGTCCTCGAATTCCGTCATCACATAATAGCCATAACACATCACTTCTAACTATCCTCTAGTTTATAATATGGTTTCGTAGCTATCCTCATTGTAACCCTAGTTTCCTAATCTAGGTTTCCTAACCATATTCTATAATCAGTTTTCCATCAAAACTTTGCGGGGGTGCTATACGCCATCCACCCGACTTCCTCCGTGGATATAAATCCACTCACCTGGTCTTCGCTCGCCGAAATCGATGACACCACACTCTGTCACCTCGGAATCCATGTGAAGGTACCTACAATGATAAACAATCGCAATGCGTGTTAAAATCATGGCGGAAAACCAAAACGGTACACGTTTCGCTCAAAGGTCAAAACCTATAGCTTTGCATGCAAAACACGACCAAAAACCTTGGTCGTGGACGAACAAACGCCACACAACGGAAACACAGTACCAAATACTAAAATCAAGTCAAAACGAAGTCGTAAAACAATGCACCAACTCATGGAAATGGTCCCAGATTTAGCCTAAGCCAAATTGTTCAATTTTGCATATATGGAGGGCCTAATTTACATTTAACGGGACCCCAGAACAAGTACGGATCAATTTTGAGCTACCCTGGCCGTAAATTGCGGCCAGAATGAGTTTATTTGTGGCCTGGGTGCAGGGGATGGGGCTCAGGTCTTGGTGGTAGCTTCCTAGGCGCCTGCACGACTCCTGGTAATTGCAAAATCATTTCTAGTGTCCCCGGGTTGCTCCAGATTCCAAAATGCCCTCACAAATCACACATTTATCCGATGTAGGGATTACTAAATCCGTGTTTTAGGGTTTCTAAGCTCTGGTCCAGGTTATTAAACAGCACCCAAGTCTAGTTAACAGCCACAACATCACCAATTTCAACAAACACTCAAACCCTTTACTAGGGTTTCCTAAGGTTCACTAAACACCACAATTTCACCTCTAAGCTTGCATGAAAGGTAAAGTGAATGAAATACTATGCTATGGGTGATGAAATTACCTCACTTGGGCAACCCAAGAAAAACCCTAGCTCCTTAAGGTTGTCAAAATCTCAATTTTCTTGGTTCATTGCGAAGAGGGTGCAGAGGTGATCATTTTTTTGTGAAGGGGTATAGGGTTTTGGAAAGGTTTTTGGGGTGGATCTCTAGGGGTAAAGTGGAGGGAGATGAAGATGAAAAAGAGAAGAAGAAAGGAAATGGGGAAGGCATGGGGCTGTTGCCCTCTCTCTCTCTCTTTTAATCTAACCCTCACACTCTGTTATAACCCTTTTTCCTTTTTTCACCCTTTACTCTTATCTTTTAAAAACCAAACCATCAAATACCCAAAACAACACAAGAAAACAACATGTAACCAAAATGCAACATGACATGGTGCACTGGCCACGAAAAACTGTAGAAATGCGAATTTGGCTTAATCGCGATTAACAGTGCACTAATCGGGTTTTTATCAAAATTGCATATAATAAATTTTAAAAATGCCAAATCCTTTAAATATCTTTTTAAATGAATAAATTATTTTAATTTCCATTTATTTCATAATTATTGGTATATATTTATACCCTTTTTCGAAAACCCCAAATTCGCAAATCGGGCAGTTTTCGAGAAAAATATTATTTTAATATTTAATTCCAAAAATAATATTTTATATTTTCTGAAATGTTACATTAACTTAAGATTATATATGTTCTTATGAATTTACTTAGTTTTTGGGATATTTCAAGTTTGCCTTCTAGGGTTCCGTCTCAACTTAGAAATTTCTATCATCTCTACTAAAGATATAAGCCCTATCTTTCATTTCTATCTCTCATCTAAACCCCAATCACATATGTCACGACCCGAAAGTACGGAACATGACCGGCCCTTCAACTATGAACGTCTCGAGGCATACGTAATCTAACTAAGCCGAAAACCCAGAAATCCAAACCAAGAAAAGTAGTAGTGTGGAGGAAAACCATTTTAAATCAAATAGTTTACAACACATGCCGAAATGTGCCTTTTAAAATCACAAGTCCTTTCTAAAAATTTCGGCAGAGTTTCCTTTGTAAAAACTGACCCCAATCGGGTACAAAATCTGATAAAGCATATATAATGAAAAATGCATCCCCAAGCAGGAGCTAGCTCTTCATCAATCGACGGTCACAACCATGCAAGCAATATAATATACAACGCCGAAAGGCGAGGATCATAATAGAAAAAGGAAAACTCAAACAACATGAAATCCAGAGAAATACAACGCGCGACTCTAAGGTCGAAAGAATACACATCACCGGTCTCTATCAGGAATAAATACATGTTTGGTTGATGGAACTTCGAAATACAACAGAATAATAATATACAAGGTATAATGATGGGTACGATACAAGTAAACCCACCTACTAGCAAGTCACCCGAAAAAGAAGCAGTGCCAGCAAAGCCGTAATGAAACCTGTACGGCAAAACCTGCAAGAAACTGTGGCACAACGGGGGTGAGTTGCCAACTCGTGAGTAGAAAACATCTACGAACAGAAATCTCATGAACAACACAATCCTAAGTCATACGATCATAATATATCTCCAAATATATAATCTGCAGCCTATAACAATGGCTAGGGTATACCTCTAAACAACGGTAATACCAAGTGCTCGTGTCAGTGCCTCAGGTAGCAATATATCATATGGATGAGGTATGAATGCATGAAAACAGAATACATATAAATGAAGAAACTGCTTTCATAATTTAGTGAGATTTCTGTATTTTCAAAACGAGATATCATAAATGAAATCAGCATAAACAGTGTCTAGCATCGACACAAAACATAAATCCCAATATCTCAACATCTCAGGCTCCGGCTATCCGGACTGGTCTGGATCATCAATCTCAGTACCTCGATGTCTCAAAATCATATGTCTCAATCTCACTATCTAGGGCGCCGTCAGTCCGGACCGGCCCCTACCATCAATCTCAAGACCACGACGGTATCCTACGGATATCCGACGCGTCGGGTAAAATCACCGGTAGGTAGTGCTCCCCTGCCAGGCTCATCGTCTACTACTCGAACTTCTTGCCCCAGGGTACTTTATCGGGCCCACCATGGAGCCGAAACGGTTCATCCAACTTCTCGAATCGGGTCTCGAAATCCATCAGCAAACTCATGGTGGACGACTCATACATCATTAGAAAACCGCACTTTTCATTTAAAAAGAGAGAAAAGATGTTTATAAATGTTTTTGCGGTTTTCTCCCAATTCCAGGAAATCTCATGAAAATACGAATCCAAATCATCAATAGCATGTAAACAGTGAATATGGGCATAAAAATCCATGAATGCGGCATAACAGTGAATGATAACATGCATGAAGTAGCAGGTAATAACTGCAATGTCTAAACTATTAGCTAACAACTATGTCAATGAAATAGTATTTTCTAAAGTGTTCGTGACATGGCAATTACCGATAAAGATATGCGTGAGCAGGCAAGTAAGTGTACGTGGTACATACGCGTCATCGGTAATGGTGCTGGTGTCCTAACAGCATGATATCAATAACGGTATATGAATCACAAAATAAGTATGCGATGCGGAGCGCATAGCAATAATGTGTGGGAGCTAAATGCTAAACACAACGATAACTAATCTGCATTTAATATCATATGAGTCATACAGCTACACTAAACTATGGGGCTGAGCTAACAGGCTAACTGAAGGTAAGGAAACCGCCTAACATCTGAGTCGATACATATATATATAGTCGGTGATCCCGCCTCAATAACATCACATCCGATACCATAACTATAATCAAACATTCCCAAGTCAAAAGTGCGGATCAATCATCAATATATAGCTCGTACGTAAATCCGTCGTACGGCATCCCAAATCTGGGTACGGGTCAATATCACATTCATCATATTATTCATCTGGTATCCTCTTTATCAAAGACTATAATCCGGGGTACTGACCTATGTCTAGTACAATACAGATATCATCAATATAATCATGATCTGACAACTGATCGACAGTCTCGTACAAACCGATAACATCCGCACATATCATCATAAAGAAGGATACATCACCCAATGCGACCCATTATAAATATCTTAACGTATTTTATGTCATGTCTTGATCAAAAGTCAACTATTCTATGTATATCACTATTCACATGGTATCGTCATCCAAAGATCCGCTATAACATCAAGACGCATCTCAAATACGAAACCTGCCATATCACCGATCTCACGATCTCAAATCAAATCTCATCGACTCACCTCAAATCCTAACTACTATCCTCAAATCCAGTATATGAACACATAGTCCCATACCCATGTGAACACATAAATATATAATCCCATATACGCACATATGAAAGAAGAAAGTATGCAAGTATGGGTGTGTGTATATGTGTGGTGCAACCGCTACTCTAGGGTTTTGCAACACTAAACTAATCTAATCACACCTAGAACCCATCTTTATCATCAATAATCTCAAACAATATAATCAATATATGTGTGTATACGTATTCGTATACATCACCACGAACTGCGGAGGTGCTATACGCTATCCACCCGACTTCTCCCCGTAGATATAAATCTACTCACCTTTGCTTGTCGATGCCGATGCCGCCACGCACTTGCTTGCCGCCTCTAAGTCTTCGTGAGGGTACCTATATATAATAAACAATCGCAATTGCTATTAACATCAAGTCCAGAAACCAAAACGACACGCGCATTGCTTGTATGTTAGAACCTATAGCTTATGCGTACGAAAATCAATCAAACAACCCTTGTTGTCGATGTACAAACATACGACAACCAAAAACGAATCCAGATATCAAAACTCATCGTTTCAAATACGGAAAACATAAGGCAGCAAGATTGAAAACATGTTCCAGATTTTGCATAAAGTGAAAACAAAGTTCCAAAACAACACTAGGGTGATACATAGGGTACATATGACCTTCTGAAGCAATCTGGACACATCCCACCACTAAATGGCCGGCCACTCCCTTGCCAAAACCGGCCTCCTCGGTTTTCCTGGGGATATGGGGTGTTTTCTGGTCAGGGTGGTCTTACATGGTCTCAAATTGGTCTCTGGAGTTGTTTATTTATCTCGTTTTGGTCTCGGTTCAATCTAGATTTCCCTGCACGCTCCAAACCCTCACAAAACCGACATTACCGTTTCTGTTTTCAGTAAACCGGGTTTGTCTAAAATAGATCTGGGTTTCTAACCTCATAGGAGGGTTTAAGGTCATCTCTAAGGTCCAATTGCACTAACACCACTCAAAGTCCCACACAAGTGTTTCCAGATTTTTACTCAGGTCAAATATAGCCAAGCAAAACAAGTCTAGGGTAATGTATATAGTATAGGTGATCTACTGAACCAACCTAGGCTCCCAACCTCACCAGGAGGTCAGCCTCTATCCATCAAATTCCGGTCTCGCCGTCTGTGAGGGTTCCAGTGGGGTTCATCTTGCTACAGGGGGTTCCTAAGGCTAAAAATGGGTCTCTGGTATTGTTTAGTTGTCTTATATCTTCTCCAGGTCATCCCAGATTCTCAGTAGGCGCTTTAAAAGTCACAAAACTGATATGGGTCAATTACTGAGTTTGTGCATCTAGTTCGTGTCTATGGTTCAGGTCAGGGATCATGTCACCAAGGTCATATAAACACTCCTAACTGCTCCCAGGTTCCACCTACAGTCATTACATAAAAATCAAGTAGGACCAAACACCCCTAAACAGCTTCAGGTAACTACCCTACATAACCCACACCCTAACTCCTCTATTGAGCCGAGGTCGCCGGATTTTCCTCCTAGGTCGCCGGCCGAAACCGGTGGGAAGGGGTTAGGGCTTCAGGTGAACACTCCAGGTCTTGAGCACAACACTGACACACTGTTTGTTTTCCCAGTGAGTGCTCGGGGTTACAGCAGGTCAGCAACACCACAAAACGACATCTAAAATGCGATATCTCACAAAACTAGTCTAAAGGGAAGAAATTATACCTCATCTAGTCCACTCTAGACAGCACTAACTTCCCAACGTCGTCAAAATCCCATTTTGCTCAGTCTATCGTGTAGAGGAAGAGATGGGGACTAATTTTTGTGAAAGGAGTTTAGGGTTTTGGGTTTGTTTTGGAGATGGATCCATGGTGTTTTGGGGGATTGAAGAGGAGGGAAGTGAGAGGGAAAGGGGGCAGGAGCAACAGTAGCTCTCATGAGGGAGAGGAAGAGAGAAATGGGATGGTAAAATGATGGGGGTCATGGTTCAAAAAGAGGGTTGACCTAGTCTTTCTCTCTCTTCATCATACTTTCACTTTTTCATTTCTTTTCCTTTTTCCTTCTCCTCACAATGGTAACCTTAAGCAACCATACACCCACAACATATAAGAAAATGTAACAAGTGTAGAAAAATGATATGTGCACATTTTTGCCCAAAAATGCTAAAAACCCGATTAGCGATTTTTAATCGCGATTAGCACCAAATTAGCATATAATTAACCAAAAAAACTTAAGAATGGTATAATTCCACAAAATACCCTATTTTAGAATTTTCCATAATTTTTCCAAAATTTTCCCCATTTATCGGTATTTAATTATACCGAAATATTAAAATATTCAATAAAATAATATTAAATTATAAAAATTCTCAAAAATAATATTTTTTTAAAAATATTACAATCTTCCCCCTTAAAGAAATTCGTTCCCCGAATTTAAATTTAAACCCCCAAATTCTAAAACATTTCAATAAAATATCCAAGTTGTCGGGGCTCCGAAATCATCAATACATAAAACGCATCATAGCGCAAAGCATGCGCATGAGAAATGAGCAGATAACTCAAAATCAAAACTCCGTCAAGCGTCCCGCAATCATCGGAGTCAAGGTAAAGACACGAATGCCAAATCCAAGCAAAACCAATATGATATAACTCGAAACTATACATGTACATATCAAATCTATATGTGTAAATATCTGAAGGAAATGCATGACAAATCTTTTAAAGTCGATGTGCAATGCGTATAACACTGCACAGTGGCGGACACCAATTGTAAGAAGATAACTCTATACGTATATACCTTTTGTTTAATATGTGCGTTCCGCCATTTTGGAAACAATTTAGAAGGGTTTCCTTGTTTTAAAGCGTTTCGTGTCATATCAGACACGTAGGCAAATACTGAGACTATAGCTCGCTTTTGGAAATCCCTTCGATAACTATTAATGCATGCAAAATATACTCAGGTACTGTCCTCGGACTAGCCCTGCTCAGTACGAAAACGATAATAAAACATCACAAAACGTACTGCTCCATAAGAAATCAATCCCAAAATGTGCATATGAATACTACGTGCGTCTGGTGCGCACGGAAATCAAAATCCATATATGTGCAATACATGTGCACGGAAACAACATCTAGGTGCAATGGGTGTGCACACAACATCTGTCATAGGCAACGTGTGTGCCTGACAGCAAAATCAGTTGCATCTGACATGCACGAAGAATCTCGATTTAGTGCAGCTGGTGTGCGCCAAAATCGTGTCCCATAACATGCGCCCAACATGCGCAAAAACCCAAATCAGGTGCATCCATCATGCACGAAATCATGAAATCCACTATCAAGCGCCGAACATGCGCAAAATCCAATCAGGTGCACAAGATGCACAAAACAAATATCGAGCATCACCATCGAAATCAAAGTCCAGTGCATCTAAGTGCACAAAATGCGTATCAGTGCAAGCATATGTGAACTATACCGAGTGCAAAAACCAAATCGTGCGCATATATATGCACAAAATCAACTCAACTGTATGAAACCCACAAAATCATAAACATGAGAAAGCAAGGCACGGAAATCATATCAAGTGCAACAACTGTGCCAAAGTCGTAAATACTCAGTAGGCGCAACCATGGTGCATGAAAACAAATATCATGAAACTCAATCATCAAAATCAGTCATGCGAATAGATCGCCCAAAATACCGAAATCAAGTATGGCGGAATAGTCCCGCTCAAGCACATCCTCTAAGAATCTTTGGCCAACTGTCGTGGTCACTCATAGCATGTCTCGTCGACGATCCTGAAATCTGGCTTGCTGGTGTGCGTAACATGACCACTCCTGGGTCCAAGTCTTCTCGCAATTTATTCCAGAAAGGTCCTGTCAAGGTCTCTCCCAAATCTCGTCTCTGCTGAACTGTCCGGAAGTCATCGTCCTTTACTATCTCTGTTTCTTGTTCAGGAACGGCTGCATACTCATCGCGACTTCTTCTGGAAGATATATCCAAGTACAATGCCTCGGCATGCGTATCGCATCTCTGATGTCAGCGGAGCGGAACGTCATCTTATCCAGATCTTGCACGAACCTCTTACTCCACTTTTCTCTAATGTCGACTGCTTCGGACTCGCCTCGTCGTGGCTGCATGGACTGAGCTCCAACGGCTATCCTCGTATCTGGAGTCTTCCAAGAAATGCATCTCACCACCTAGCATCCGAATGAAGTCGAACCATCCGATCGATTCGTCAAAACCTCATAATCCCCCAAGAGCTCAACATCTTGGGTACAGTTTAATAGTATCGAGTACTTACTACAGCATCGATGGTCTAGCCGTAGAAGGGCAAACCCAAGCCTCACTAGTGGCGCCGCGGAACTGCCGCAAACCCTATGGTTCAAAGGCTTTCACACGGTCATTATGTCGACTTAGGGTTTCATTCTTCTAGAGGGTCCATAGAATTGCCTGCATGTCTTTCCGAATACTTTAAACTTGGAATAATAGGTTTCTGACATTCGATCGTCTCTGTTGACTCTCAACGTTTCCGCGTGAAGTCGTCTCTAGCTGGAATCAATCTATCTGATGACCTCGCATCGGGGGTAGGCGAACGAGCTACGTGTCCTAGTCATTCATCCTCGGTGACTAGCGACCTTCTAACATCTCTTAGTACAACTAGCTCCAACATCTGGGGCGATATCTCGTCGTTCGTAGCAATAACCGGCTCACTTGTCTGCACACTGAACAGTGCCTCAATCATCATGAATACGCAATACATCAGGGGTCATCAAAATCTGGCTGGCCTCCATCAGTGGCTCAATCCTCTGGTCCAATCCTCCGGTGCTGATCTGCACGTTCGAGTAATCTCATACAGCGATCCATCAAACGCTCGTGGCGCGAAAACACAATAAAAAGACTCATCTCTACAATCGTGTGTCGCCGGAATTACGCCCTGGTCAGTCCTCATTCGTGACGAGCTCCCGCTGACCGCAACTCAAGCCGTAGCTCTCCCTGCCCGTAATCATGGCAGCAAACCATAACAGGTACTGATGAGGCTAGATCATGAATGAATATAATACTGAGCAAGGAAATGTACATCCTAAGGCTTCTTAAGTGGAGTAGCGTATCATAAATATGCCGCGGAACATACGTACAGTACGTCACTCTACTAAAGCTACCTACCCCATCAACCAAGGGTCATCCTATGCTCCGAAGGTAAAACCTAACGCTCTGATGCCAACTTTGTCACGACCCGAAAGTACGGAACATGACCGGCCCTTAAACTACGAACGTTTCGAGGCGTACGTAATCTAAGTAAGCCGAAAACCCAGAAATCCAAACCAAGAAAAGTAGTAAAGTGGAGGAAAACTATTTTAAATCAAATAGTTTACAACACATGCAGAAATGTGCCTTTTAAAATCACAAGTCCTTTCTAAAAATTTCGGCAGAGTTTCCTTTGTAAAAACTGACCCCAATCGGCTACAAAATCTGATAAAGCATATATAATGAAAAATGCATCTCCAAGCGGGAGCTAGCTCTTCGTCAATCGACGGTCACAACCACGCAAGCAATATAATATACTACGCCGAAAGACGAGGATAACAACAGAAAAAGGAAAACTCAAACAGCATGAAATCCAGAGAAATACAACGCGCGACTCTAAGATCGAAAGAATACACATCACCGGTCTCTATCAGGAATAAATACATGTTTGGTTAATGGAACTTCTAGATACAACAGAATAATAATATACAAGGTATAATGATGGGTACGATACAAGTAAACCCACCTACTAGCAAGTCACCCGAAAAAGAAGCAGTGCCAGCAAAGCCGTAATGAAACCTGTACGGCAAAAGCTGCAAGAAACTGTGGCACAACGGGGGTGAGTTGCCAACTCGTAAGTAGAAAACATCTACGAACAGAAATCGCATTAACAACACAATCCTAATTCATACGATCATAATATATCCCCAAATATATAATCTGTAGCCTATAACAATGGCTAGGGTATACCTCTAAACAACGGTAATACCAAGTGCTCGTGTCAGTGCCTCAGATAGCAATATATCATATGGATGAGGTATGAATGCATGAAAATAGAATACATGTAAATGAAGAAACTTCTTTCATAATTTAGTGAGATTTCTGTATTTTCAAAACGAGGTATCATAAATGAAATCAGCATAAACAGTGTCTAGTATCGACACAAAACATAAATCCCAATATCTCAACATCTCAGGCTCCGGCTATCCGGACTGGCCTGGATCATCAATCTCAGTACCTCGATTTCTCAAAATCTCAATGTCTCAATCTCACTATGTAGGGCGCCGTTAGTCCGGACCGGCCCCTACCATCAATCTCAAGACCACGACGGTATCCTCCGGATATCCGACGTGTCGGGTAAAATCACCGGTAGGTAGTGCTCCCCTGCCAGGCTCATCGTCTACTACTCTAACTTCTTGCCCCGGGGTACCTTACCGGGTCCACCATGTACCCGAAATGGTTCATCCAACTTCTCGAATCGGGTCTCGAAATCCATCAGCAAACTCATGGTGGACGACTCATACATCATGGGAAAACCACACTTTTCATTTAAAAAGAGAGAAAAGAAGTTTATAAATGTTTTTGCGGTTTTCCCCCAAATCCAGGAAATCTCATGAAAATCTGAATCCAAATCATCAATAGCATGTAAACAGTGAATATGGGCATAAAAATCCATGAATGCGGCATAACAGTGAATGATAACATGCATGAAGTAGCAGGTCATAACTGCAATGTCTAAACTATTAGCTAACAACTATGTCAATGAAATAGTATTTTCTAAAGTGTTCGTGACATGGCAATTACCGATAAAGATGTGTGTGAACCGGCAAGTAAGTGTACGTGGTATATACGCGTCATCGGTAATGGTGCCGGTGTCCTAACAGCATGATATCAATAACGGTATATGAATCACAAAATAAGTATGCGATGCGGAGCGGACAGCAATAATGTGCGGGAGCTAAATGCTAAACACAACGATAACAAATCTGCATTTAATATCATTTGAGTCATACAGCTAAACTAAATAATAGGGCTGAGCTAACAGGCTAACTGAAGGTAAGGAAACCGCCTAACATCTGAGTCGATACATATATATATAGTCGGTGATCCCGCCTCAATAACATTACATCCGATACCATAACCATAATCAAACATTCCCAAGTCAAGAGTGCGGATCAATCATCAATATATAGATCGTACGTAAATCCGTCGTACAGCATCCCAAATCTGGGTACGGGTCAATATCACATTCATCATATTATTCATCTGGTATCCTCTTTATCAAAGATCATAATCCGGGGTACTGACCTACGTCTAGTACAATACAGATATCATCAATATAATCATGATCTGACTACTAATCGACAGTCTCGTACAAACCGATATCATCAGCACATATCATCATAAAGAAGGATACATCACCCAATGCGACCCATTATAAATATCTTAACGTATCTTATCTCATGTCTTGATCAAAAGTCAACTATTCTATGTATATCACTATTCATATGGTATCGTCGTCCAAAGATCCGCTATAACATCAAGACGTATCTCAAATACGAAACCTGCCATATCACCGATCTCACGATCTCAAATCAAATCTCATCGACTCACCTCAAATCCCAACTACTATCCTCAAATCCAGTATATGAACACATAGTCCCATACCCATGTGAACACATAAATATATAATCCCATATACGCACATATGAAAGAAGAAAGCATGCAAGTATGGGCTTGTGTGTATGTGTGGTGCAACCGCTACTCTAGGGTTTCGCAACACTAAACCAATCCAATCACACCTAGAACCTATCTTTATCATCAATAATCTCAAACAATATAATCAATATATGTGTGTATACGTATTCGTATACATCACCACGAACTGCGGGGGTGCTATACGCCATCCACCTGACTTCTCCCCGTAGATATAAATCTACTCACCTTTGCTTGTCGATGCCAATGCCGCCACGCGCTTGCTTGCCGCCTCTAAGTCTTCGTGAGAGTACCTACATATAATAAACAATCGCAATTGCTATGAACATCAAGTCCAGAAACCAAAACGACATGCGCATTGCTCGTAGGTTAGAACCTATAGCTTATGCGTACGAAAATCAATCAAACAACCCTTGTTGTCGATGTACAAACATGCGACAACCAAAAACGAATCCAGATATCAAAACTCATCATTTCAAATACGGAAAACATAAGGCAACAACATTGAAAACATGTTCCATATTTTGCTTAAAGTGAAAACAATGTTCCAAAACAACACTAGGGTGATATATAGGGTACATATGACCTTCTGAAGCAATCTGGACACATCCCACCACTAAATGGCCGGCCACTCCCTTGCCAAAACCGGCCTCCTCGGTTTTCCTGGGGATATGGGGTGTCGTCTGGTCAGGGTGGTCTCACATGGTCTCAAATTGGTCCCTGGAGTTGTTTATTTATCTCGTTTTGGTCTCGGTTCACTCCAGATTTCCCTGCACGCTCCATACCCTCACAAAACCGACATTACCGTTTCTGTTTTCAGTAAACCGGGTTTGTTTCAAATAGATCTGGGTTTCTAACCTCACAGGGGGGTTTAAGGTCATCTCTAAGGTCCAATTGCACTAACACCACTCAAAGTCCCACACAAGTGTTTCCAGATTTTGACTCAGGTCAAATATAGCCAAGCAAAACAAGTCTAGGGTAATATATATAGTATAGGTGATCTACCGAACCAACCTAGGCTCCCAACCTCACCTGGAGGCCGGCCCCTATCCATAAAATTCCGGTCTCGCCGGCCCTGAGGGTTCCAGTGGGGTTCGTCTTGCTACAGGGGGTTCCTAGGGCTAAAAATGTGTCTCTGGTATTGTTTAGTTGTCTTATATCTTCTCCAGGTCATCCCAGATTCTCAGTAGACGCTTTAAAAGTCACAAAACTGATATGGGTCAATTACTGAGTTTGTGCATCTGGTTCGTTTCTATGGTTCAGATCAGGGATCTTGTCACCAAGGTTATATAAACACTCCTAACTTCTCCCAGGTTCCACTTACAGTCATTATATAAAAATCAAGTAGGACCAAACACCCTTAAACAGATTTTGGTAACTACCCTACAAAACCCACAACCTAACTCCTCTATTGAGCCGAGGTCGCCGGATTTTCCTCCTAGGTCGTCGGCCGAAACTGGTGGGAAAGGCTTAGGGCTTCAGATGAACACTCCAGGTCTTGAGCACAACACTAACACACTGTTTGTTTTCCCAGTGAGTGTTCGGGGTTACAGCAGGTCAGCAACACCACAAAACGACATCTAAAATGCGATATCTCACAAAATTAGTCTAAAGGAAAGAAATTATACCTCATCTAGTCCACTCTAGGCAGCACTAACTTCCTAACGTCGTCAAAATCCCATTTTTCTCGGTCCATCGTGTAGAGGAAGAGATGGGGACTAATTTTTGTGAAAGGAGTTTGGGGTTTTGGGTTTGTTTTGGAGATGGATCCATGGCGTTTTGGGGGATTGAAGAGGAGGGAAGTGAGGGAAAGGGGGTAGGAGTAGCAGCAGCTCTCATGAGGGAGAGGGAGAGAGAAATGGGATGGTGAAATGATGGGGGTCATCGTTCAAAAAGAGGGTTGACCTAGTCTTTCTCTCTCTTCATCATACTTTCACTTTTTCTTTTCTTTTCCTTTTTCCTTCTCCTCACAATGGTAACCCTAAGCAACCATACACCCACAACATGTAAGAAAATGTAACAAGTGTGGAAAAAAGATATGTGCATATTTTTGCCCAAAAATGCTAAAAACCCGATTAGCGATTTTTAATCGCGATTAGCACCAAATTAGCATATAATTAACCATAAAAACTTAAGAATGGCATAATTCTACAAAATACCCTATTTTAGAATTTTCCATAATTTTTCCAAAATTTTCCCCATTTATCGGTATTTAATTATACCGAAATATTAAAATATTCAATAAAATAATATTAAATTATAAAAATTCCCAAAAATAATAATTTTTTTTTTTGAAATGTTACAACATACCCCTACGTGTGTGTATGAATCACCCCTACACTTGGAAATTCAATTCAAGCTCTTACACTCTTGTCCATTTTCCAAAATACTTTTCAATTGGTGAATTTTTAGATGAAATTGCTCACACATTCTTCATGCGACCGTTAATACTTCTTGAGGTACCAACGACCGATTACAAAATGTGCTTGCACATTAATGCGTAATTCCTAATCTTGTAATACCTAAGGCTTATAGCAGTGACTCCCAAACCAGTTGATCTAAGGCACTAGGTGGTGAAGCACCCTCACTAAATAATTTTTTTTATTACTGCAGCCTTAAGTAATCACAACAACCAGTGTTCATTTTTTTTATTATCTCTTTATTCACGCTTGTATTTTTTATTTTATTTTCCTTCATACTAAGGATTTTAGACAAGAGCATTTCAAGGTCTCCTCTACGATTCCAAGTTTCAAGGTTCGTGCTTGTGCAATTTGTAGGGTATATATTTTCAGCATTTAGACTTAAGCTTAGGGATTATTTTTCAGACTTATACTTTAATAAAAATATCAATACTTTTCCTTTATTTTAACTTAGCCCAAGAAGTCAACTCGAAATTTGCCTATTTCTAAATAAACTACAAAGACATATACTTTCTACCGTTAAATTTTAAGAAAGGTTATTTTTAGGGTTTTTAATTCACTAAATCTAAGATTTAGTTGTTCCTAGCTAGTTAACCGTCATGTCAAACTTAAGTCAAATATGGCCAAAATTGAACTTTTCAATTTTTATAATTTTTGAAATTTTTCAATTTTTATGGGTTTTAAAATATGTATGCAAATGAAAAAATATATATATGAATGCGAAGGAAGAAAGCTTACCGAGCACACCCCTAAATTTAAACTTGACAGTGTCCTCACTGTCAGGCTACACCAAGAGAGTCAAAATGGACGGTATTCCCCTGTTTATTATTTTTTATAGTTTTTTTTATTGTTAAAAGAAAAACAAAATATATATACAACAAGCCCCCCCAAACTTAAGTGAGACAGTGTTTCCACTGTTTTAAACGTTAAATTTCAGAGTTAGGGAGGAGAAAAATCAAACTATACAAGGCCTTACACAGGACAAAGGTTAGCACCAACCATTCAAAAACTTTATCGTTATAATGGTGTGGTTGGTGAAAGAATGGAGTGTAGAGAAAAGAAATGAGAAACACATGAGACCGTATAGGAAGAAAGGTGGAATATGGTCTCGGTATATTAGGAGAAGAATAGCGGAAGAGAGAAAGAAGTGTAGTACGAAGTTTAGGGTGTAAATTGAGTGAATAAATTAGCACAAATTGTGATGACCGATGTGTTAAAAACGATTGTGCTAATCTATCAACCCGTCGAGAAATGGGGTCAAATCCCTCAAGATTCACGAGAAAACATGGGTACGTTGAACTTGGTAAACCATCCATTGAAAATGGAAGCATGAAGGATTCTTGCGCGGTCGAAACGATGGAACGGACGAAGGGGAGTGATTTAGGAGGAGTCTCATTCTCACCTAAGTAAGCGTATTTAGGGTGAGACGGCAAAAGCTTGAATTCGAGTTTTGGAGGTGAAACAATTGAAGGTAAAATTGGTAAAACTGTCTCAAACTCAAAGGATTCCATCAATGGTTCGAAATGATTGTAAGCAACCGAGTCTGATGGTTCAACTAATTCATCTGAAAATTCAAAGGACTCAAACTCGGGCTGTGAGTCTTCAAAATCGTCCGAAAAAGTGAAACACTCGTAATCGTTATCGGTTGTGAGAACTGTGTCAGATTCAAGGAGGAACGCACTAGTGGCGTCAAAACTGCTATGATCAAACAGAAATTTTTCAAGCTCACGGTCCTTCTGCGTGATCTCTTGCGTGGTCGGAACGATGGAAAGGAGGGGGGTGATTTAGGAAGTATAACAGTTAAATGTTCAGGAGTATGAATTGGAAAATCCGACTCATCAAACAAAAATGGTTTATCCTCAATACTATTCTCAATACTCTCCTCAATACTATCCTCATAATTCTCCTCAAAATTATCTCATCCATGCAATTATCATCAAAATCAAGACGCATATGAGGTTCGGGAGAGACATTTAATGACTCGGGATGATGAATTGGAGATAAAATTTCAGTCAAATCTACGGGTTCATCATCAAAAATATTCCTTGCGTCAGTATCCTCAATCAAGTGAAAATCAATTTTTTCCGACACCTCATCAAAGGCATGGATATTTATCAATTCAGGTTCTAGAGTGGAGGTGTAAAGTTCGAAAGGATTGGTGATGGTTTCACTCGAAAAGGGCTCTTCACAATATGGCAAATCAAGCACTACAAAGTCGCACAACTCATTAAATGTTTTATTTTTAACTGGTGAATCATTTGGGACACTTGATAGACATTCAAAACCGGAGTTGTGGGATTCAATTATTGATGGGTAGTTTTGATTTGGAAGGGTGCACTGCTCACTCTCTCCACTCAAATTCTCACTCTTTCCAACCGCCTCATCATACATTGGAAAATTTGGAACTAGTTGGAAACTAGCTATCGGTTTACTAGGTTGAATAAGGGCGGCAATGGACGCATCCAAATTCCTCATCTGTCGGTTTGTTGCTGCAATGTACGCTTCCAACGATTGTTCCAGACTAGACATAGGTTGTGAAGGGGTTTCAGTAAAAGATTCAAAGTTGTTTGGATACGTGAAACTCCCAAATGGTTGTGTAGAAGCAATGTCTAGGGAAGGTGTGAAAGTCGGGTAGGACTGGTAGGAATTGAATGGTTGGACAGGAGTAGGATCAACATTTGGATAAAAAGATGAATGGACTTATTGATCCCAAGAACTGGAAGTGTTGAAAGGAGTGAAAGATCGATTACGAGATTGTTCAAAATGTTCAGCGATAGACATGGGTTTCAGAGTTTCAATAGGACTCGAAAAAGGAGTATCAACGTAAGAAGGTGGTGAAGGTTGAAATAGTTGATACAAAGTGGATTGCGGAGTCCAACTGTTTCTCCTAGATGCTTCCATTTGATCTTTCAAAGAAATCTTGGGCATGGAGGGGTCGTCCGCAATTCGACCAAAACAATTCGCGTATGAAGCAATGTTTGGATGAGGGTACCAAAGTTCGGCAAGAATTTTGTGAAGTGGGGTACCCATGATGTAAGAAGGAGAAGAAAAAGAATATGGGTGCAAGTGGGGTGCACGGAATTCTTAGCGACAAGTTGTAAGTTTTTGTAAATTTTTTTTCCTATTTGTGGTTTTTTATGGAGCTTTTTGCAAAAAGATTTTCAATAAAAGGCTTAAACACACGTTCAATCAATCACAAATGCACAATCAAGCCTAGATCTAGGGTCACCTAGGTCAGCTAGACATCTCCTAACTGTTCCAAAGAGCAAGATGTGAGGACTTCAAACCGCTTCTTCACCACCAATTGTGGCCAGGTAAGCATAAGTAGAGAAAGGAGGGATCCGCTCACGAATCACCGTGAGACGGGCCTTTTAAAGTTACCTTTCCCTACCTGTCTAGCCTAGGTACCACAAAGTCAGGTTTAGATCGACGGTCGATGCCTACAACTATTCTTTTGTCCTATTGAGCGCGAAGTCCTTAAGGCTGAGTCTAATCTTTTTTAATTAATTGATGGTCAATGCAATATGCCTTATGTGATTTTTGGGGTCCTGGGAAGGGTAATGAAATCCCCACCGAATCTGGATTGGTGTAAAAGCCCTTAAAGTCAATTTAAATATGCAAAGCAGTAAACACAATCACTTGCAAACAATTTTTTTAGCACGGCGCAAAGAATCCTGCACAAGATCAATTATTGGAGAAGGGAAGAAATTTTTGGCGCAAAGAACCCTGCAGGCAAATTTTACAGAGAAGATATTGGGGTTGCAGAAGAAGAAAGGAAGCTCACAGAAAAAAAAAATTCAATTGATGACGTCACCACCATGCGGCAGTTCCGCGGTCAAAAGTGGGTCAACGCAGTGGTTCCGCGGTTGACTTGGCTGTTCAGATCCCAAAATCTCTTCTGTTTCTCTGTTTTGATTCTCCTCTGCTTGTTTAGATCTGTTTTTTTTTCTATTTTGCTCTCTGGAATTTTCCAGATCTGAATTTGTTCTTCGATCCTGCACAATTCAAACAAAAATACCCTTCAAACAAAAACAAAATGATAAAATTTTTTATATTTTTTTATTTTTCAGTTTTTATAATTTTTCAATTTTATATTAACCCGAAATTACAAAAAGAAAATAACAACGCCATCCCCGGCAACGGCGCCATTTGATTTGTCAAAGAACTTATTAACCACAATCAAGAACGGCATCGCTTGGTAGCTAGCCGGTGAGTACGGGTCGGTCCACAGGGATTTTGTGTATTTTCTAATTGTTCTAACGAGTTAATTCCGATTGTTGTCGGATTGATTAAATCTAAAAACTAAGTTGATCTAAATTAAAATCTTTCTAGGGTTAGATTTAGGTTAAGTTTGGAAAGTCAATATTCCTCACCGCTTTCTATGCCTTAATTAAGATCTATGAGGTGTTATGGTAATAATTAATAAAGTGGATTAGTACCATTGGGAAGAAACGATGTTTCTTCCTTTAGATTCTTGTCCTTCCTTTCTTAATTCTTACCCTAACCTCCATGGAAAACACGCACAACCGATCGTTTATACTACGGTATCACCGTTACCTCGTGGGGTAGGGTGCCGTAGTGAGCGGTGTGTGTATGTATGCATGGAGTCCTATAAAAATATGTGATGGGCAAGAAAGGGGTGAGAGATCTTCATCTCTCAAACATTTCCTATTCCTAACCTTCACAAGTGAGGAACTACTCACTTATTAGGGAATTGATAAAAAAAAAGATATTTTTATAATTTTTAATTCAATAACCTAATTATCTAAACTATGGCAAATAATTAAAAGTATAACTAGGGCAGATAAAGAAAAATCTATACTAGAGCAGGAAAGAAAATTTAACTAGGGCAAGATAAAGAAAAAGACTTACTTTATTTGATGCACGCTTCAACATTACAAGAATTGAATTCTGAATTTAGATCAATAAAATGAGGCACAAGAAAAGTCATAACCTAAAAGAGGTTTTAGGGTTTCTATTTATAGAACATAGAAACCCTAGGGTTACAATCGACTCACATCTGCAATTACAAGTATACCCCAAGAAAAACCTAATAAATGCACCGTCGCACCGACACCACCGACACGTGCCACGCACGCGCAACGCACGGCCGCGGATCCGCGGCCAATAGTCAGGTTTGGTGTCACGACCCGAAAGTACGGAACGTGACCGGCACTTAGATTACGAAGCGTCTAGAGGTGCAACGTAACCTAAGTAAGCCGAAGCCCAGAAATCTAAACCATAAAAAGAAGAAGTAAAGGAAAACATGTAGAAAACAAGTTTAAAAGCAACATCCAATTTTCTCAAAAATTTCGGCAGAGTCTCCTTTGTAAAAACTGGCCCCAAACGGGTACAAACAAGAATAATATATATACAAACAATAAAAAGCATCCCTAAACGGGAGCTAGCTCTACGCCAAAAGGCGGAAACAACCACATCAATGCACAATAGTATACAACGCCAAAGGGCGAGGCTCAAAACTCAAAAGAAAACAAAACCACTAAATATCATAATAATACAAGCGTGGCTCTAAGGTCGAAATAAACAGCTGATCCAGTAAACTATCAAGTAATACAAGTTTGGTTGATGGAGCTTTCTAGATATAAATGAAATAATAAAAGTACAATGGCGGTCCAGATACAAGTGAACCAACCTACCGTGCAAATCACCCTGAGTGAAAAGATGTGCCAGCAAGCTGCCAGGAAAACCTGTACATCGAACCTGTAATAAAATTTGGCACAATGGGGGTGAGTTGCCAACTCGTGAGTAGAAGATATCTGCGAAAAGAAATCGAATGCACGACGCTTTCCTAGGTCATAATAATATACTAATATACTACCAGTCATCAAGTAAAGACAGGATAATAAGCTACGTGTAAGTGCAAATGCTCCGTGCTCGTATCAGTGCCTCATATAGAACTATGTCATGTGAATGAGTATGCATGCACCATGAATGTGAAATAACCAATCCTAAAATCTAGATATATCTGTATAAGAAATCTTTAACTTTTATCATGGTAAAATGTGTATAGAAATCTGAAATATCAACGATGAAATCCATGGAAATCCGTGTCAAGCATCGACACAAAACATGTAAATCTCAAGTCTCAATACCTCATAATCTCAATGTCTCATAGTCTCAATATCTCGGGCTCCGTCAGTCCGGATCGGCCCATATCATCAAATCTCATGACAACGGTCGGTATCCTCCGGATATCCGCCGCGCTAGACATCACCGGTAGGTAGTCCTCCCCTGCCAGGCTCATCGTCTACAACTCGATCTTCTTGCCCCGGGGTACCATACCGGGCCCACCATGTACCCGAGACGGTTCATCCACTCCTCGAATCGGGTCTCGAAATCCAATAGAAAACATGAAATCTCATGGTGGACGACACATACATCTCGAGAAAACCGCATCTTATATTTTAAAAAGAGAGGAGGAGGAGAGAGAGAAGTTTTTATATATTCTTGCGGTTTTCCCCAAAAATCCAGAAATCTCATAGAAATCCAAAATCCCAAAATCATGAGTAAGTATATGATAAGTGTCGGCATATGCCCCATAATACTGCATGATAACATGAAAATGCGAATGCATGAAATGTCTAAATAATAAATACCATGTCTATACTAACACCAGAGAGTAATCACAATATTATATCGATCTAGCTGTTAGCTGATTGTATCAATAAAAGATAATATGATCTAAAGTGTACGTGACATAGCAATTACCGATGATGATATGTGTGAGCCGGCAAATAAGTGTGCGTGGAATATATGCATCATCGGTAATGGTGCTGGTGTCCTAACAGGCAAGGTTTTATTCTGATTATAGAAACATATGAATGAACATGCACCATTATGATTACGGTATGAATGTAAAGACGGATGTGTAATAGCCACTCATCTGTGATATACAAGTATAACTACAACTATATGACTCGAACCTAAACTAGTGTCCATCTAACCTCCTAAGGAACTAAACCTAAGAAACTAGTCAATAAGAAATAAAAGTCCACCTAAGGTCTGAATCCATATCTCTAATAGTCGGCGATCCAGCCTCAATAGCGTCACGTACGTAGTACGGCTTTCTCGAATCAAGAGTGCGGATCAATCATCATATCTATGCCTCGTACGGTAAAATCCATCGTACGGCATCCCAATATCGGGGTACGGGTCAAGTATCACCTGCGTGTCTCATCATTCGTATAATATCATCATCAACACATGTCAAGATCAAGGTGCTATACTGTAATCGCATAAATCAATCATATATCATTGTCAGCATAAATATACATCGTTAATTTATCCTCAGAAATATCATGTCATATGTATCATATCGTGATCAAGTCACACCTATATGATATCATAATCAAGTCACACATATGTGATATTGAAATCAAGTCACATCTATATGATGTCGTAATCAAGTCACACCTATATGATATCATATCAGAATTTCAGGCACAGGTTACGGTCCGGGTTCTATTTTAGAGTCCCATATACTTCAATATCATCACCACCCTTTATTATTTTGTATACCTATTCATTATCTCATTTCCTAATGATCCGCTAACATCATAACACGACCGTAAAACCAAGAATCACGGCATCAAGCCCAGTTATACTGTTTCATCCCCGTGTATCATATCACATCCTTGTATCACATATACATATTGTGTGTGTGTATATATATATACCTACACCTAGTCCTATATATATATACACATACACGTATACACCACGTCGAGTGTCAGTGTGTGCGTGTGTGTATCTACCTGAAACCTACGAATCTCCTCCAAGATATTCATCCTCAGATAAGGTCTTTCTAAATCAATCTAGTCCAACCTAAGGGCACTACTAGGGTCCTACTCATCGAAATTCTAAGGTCACGTCTGGCTTCCTAATGACAATAAATACTATCCCTATTCTACGTTTGCGGGGGTGCTAAACGCCATCCACCCGACTTCCCCCCGTAGATATACATCTACTCACCTGGTCCTTGTCTGCCGAAGATGGTGTCGCCATCCTCTTCTTCATCGCCCGCAGTCCACGTGAGGGGTACCACCACAACATGAAATCCAAACATGAAAATAAGCCTCCAAAATGAATGCTTTCCATCTCCAAAATCCATATAAAGATGAGCAAAGAATAGAGGGTAGGAATTAATTAGGATTTTGTGGGTTTTTTATTGAATTTTTGATGAATTTTGATGATTTTTAATACAAAAATGATGGGGGGGAAAATTTGGGGCTGCCCATGGTGGTGAGGCCGGCCATGAGGTGAGGAAAAGAGAGGAGAGTGAGAAAAGGTGAAGAAAAGTGTAGAAGGTTTCACAAAAATATCACACAATTAAGTCTTTTCATGAATTTATTTAAAAATTCTTTATTTTCTTCACTCCATTTGACCTAGAATGGTCTAGAACCATTGTAAAATTTTGAAAATAAATTTTGCATGAAAAACACTTGATTCTAATATGTAATGGTTCACTTTTTCTAATTAAACCCATTCAAATTTGTAATTTACACTAATTTAGTGTAAAAATAAAGCTTATGTTAATATTTAAAATAATTAATTTAAGAAAAATATTTAATTAAACTAAAAATTTATAAGTGTATAAATAAACACCATTTACTAGTAATAACATAATTAAAATAGGTATTTTTAAATTTATAGTGAAAAATAATTACGGTATAGTTTTATGAAAACTACGTTTTACTTTACCGAAAATTATAAAATTCACTTAAACGATTTTATTTATTTAATTAATTATTTAATTATTTTTAAAATGTTACAATCTTCCCCCCTATAAGAAATTCGGTCCCCGAATTTAAATTAAAACTCCTCCCAATTACTAAAACATTCAGCCAAAACACTCAAATCGTCGGGGCTCCAAAATCATCAATACATAACTAAAATCAACTCCGTCAAGCATAACACAATCATCGGAGTTATGGCGAAAATAAAATATCAAAACCCAATATGAAAACCAACATAATATACATCAAAACTAGAACTTATATATTGTGCGCATCATAGTAAAATTGTCCAAACATCTGGATAAAGAAGCATGCAAGAACCCCTTTTGAAAATCGCCGTGTGATGCACGTGCCACGGCATAAGTAGCGGACGTTTATTTTTTAAAAAAAATGTAAAATTCACTTAAACGATTTTATTTATTTAATTAATTATTTAATTATTTTTAAAAAGTTACATTTGGCCGCGGTTCCGCGGCCAAGTATGGAGCTTGCTAGTTGATTTCTCCTGGGCTGCTTCTAGTTGCATTTTTCTTCTTGTTTCTTCACTTGGTTTCTCAGATTATCTTCTAGTTTTCTTCCAGATTTCCACAGTGAATAATGTCGTGGACTTTACCGCTTGCTTCGTGTTGAAATCTTTGAACCTTGCGCTGCCTTTGTTCTTTGTGGAATTGTCCATTGATCTTTGTTTATTTTCCAAACTGTAGGCTTGATCAAGATTCTTCCATTTGTCGGTCGTAGTCTCACTTTTGCATCGTCTTTTCATCAATTTTACTGTTTTTGTTCCGAGAACCTGTAACCTGCAATTATGTAGTAGACATGGATCAAAAGCACCTATTTATTTGTAAACTGAAAAAGAATGGGGAATAAAATAATGCAAAATTATGGTATGAACAGCTAGTCTACTCTGGAATATCGATGCCCCGTCTCGATACACCTACAAATAGGAACAGTTCAAGGATATGCTTATAAACTACACGTACCCCACTAGTATGATCCGCATCATAGTCACAGTAGTCAAGAAAAATATCCTGAGGGCTTTATCAACATGTGCAAATGAATAAAAGCATGATCAAGTCTCAGATAAAGTAAACCAGATAGCATACTATCATGTCGAGCAAGAAAGTAATCTATATATATACATGTCCAAGCATCCACTATACATATAATGGCCTCTAGGGCATACATATATCCAACAATCTCCCACTTGCACTAAGACCAGTTATTGGTGTTGGATATAGTGCCCTCAGAGTCAATTATTGGATCACAGGCACGTGATTGCAAAGATTGAGGGAGGACCTATACCGGTAGGACAGTCTTACTCATGATGATAGTATGCTATCTGGTTTATCTTTATCATCGTGTACAGCTTTAGGTGACCTTATAGGTCGCAATTACACATTGATAGAGCCCTTAGGATTCTTGCTTGACTACCAGCAGTATGATAGCGATCATATACGTGGGAGCTAGGGTCTATAAGCACGTCCTTAAAAGGTCCCTAGTCGTGGGAGTTTCGAGACTGGGCATCAATACTCCATTGGTAGACTAGTGTATACAGTCGAGACCCCGACGAGGGGCGGTGGCCGGTCTCACAAGTCATTGGTGTCAGTTGGATCACCTAAGATGTATACAGGTGCTCATTGGGTTATGAGTACACCGGATAGGACTTGCCGGGAACATGCTAGTTGGTATTATACCATACGTCAGATAGCAGTTCCCTGGTGACATGTGTACAGGTTAGTTCATCGACCTGAGATCGTCATTTGTCTCGTGTGAGTTCACACTGTGCTTTTATTACTACCCTACCACGGCTCAAAGGAGTCATGCAAACAGGTTTTAGCTGGGTACATTCCCGAGCCACATGGAGGCAAGTGAGCGGATCGGCAGGGGATTCGTCTCTCCCGGTATTGGGGGTGAGGTCACGCTATGTCTAGGAGAGCCATTACACAAATCCCTCGGCCGAGACAGGAGATTTACCGGTAGGTATTCCAGTAGTATCTCAGGGTGTTCTGGGCTACACTCCGACACGACTTGTACCGCTTTTGGGGGTCTGACTTTTACCAACCCCGTAGGCCCGCCATGCGATGCTCATAGATGAACGGAACGGACTGTACGGATATTGTCACTGACAGGCTCAGTAGGGTGTCAGGATGAGTTCGCTCATCGACCTCCCTTTTGGTCAATACCTGGTAGCCCGTTACGTACAGCTAGTACCTCTGACGTGCTAGTGGTTAAATCCACAGCCAAAGTATTAACGAGTCTTTAGAGTCCCCCACAGACAGTTTTCAAGTTTCGGGCGAAACGTTGTAGAGGCCGTATGATATATGGCAGGGTTCGATCATATACGTGCAGTAGTGCACGGATCATGATCGGGCGGATCATACTAATGGGCTTTGGTTTAGGCCGGATCCTAGTATTAGATTTGTTGGATTACTTTAGTCTCATCGCATTCGCATTCAGTTGGAATGCGGGTGCAGGTAAGTATATACAGGTGAGGGGTATCCTTGTGATCCGTCACGAGTTTACTTTAGATGTTGCCGTATCTTTTTATTGTTGCAGACATTTGGATTAATGTCTGTTAATGGTAATTATGAGCTAGATATCATGATTTGGAGCATTTATTGTGACACATGCACAAGTGGTGACTCATGGTCTCTTTTCTTGTGCATGTGTCACATTATGAGATTGATTTGTGTTGATTTGATAACAAGAGAGAGAGAGAGAGGGGCTGCCATGAGGTGAGGTTGGTCTTGTATTGTTTGATATCTCATACTCTCTCTTTTTATCATAAGAAACACAAGAAAAGAAAAAAAGAAAAAGGATCCTTTCTTCTTCTTCTTCCTCTAGCTCAAAACTTCCATCAATGGCTTCATCTCTAACCTCAATCCATCTCATGGATGCAAGAGACAAAGTTATCACAAACATTCTCTACATCATCTTGGACATGTCGGCTAGCACACTTCGTGCCCGAGTTGTTTCGGATGAAGCGGGAGCCCGTAAAAATACTCAAAGATGTGGTGCCCTTTCCGACGAGAAGATCGAGACCGGAGATGCCACGAGGAGCTTGGGATGGTGGCCGAAGGTTAATGGTTCGATCCGGGTTTTAAGCATACGATAGCGCCGGTTTTCAAGTTAAGAAAAATTTTCGTTTCCGCATTTTGGTCTCGAATAGACGGCCGGGGCGCTACCGTAGTCTTACAATTGGCGTATCTCATACCCAACATCTCAAAAAGTCGCTCATGCTGCGGCTGCGGAAAGGCCTTGGTGAGTGGATCCGCTGTGTTATTCTTTGTATCTACTCTCCGAATCTCGATCTCGTGGCGATCTACTATCTCCCGGATCAAATGATATCGCCTTAGGATGTGTCTGGACTTCTGATGGGACCTTGGTTATAACGCCATAGCCCTATTATTATCACAATACAATGGTATTGGATCAATAATTGTTGGAACTACTCCTAGTTCCGCGATGAACTTCTTCATCCAGATGGCTTCCTTGGCAGCATCATTTGCAGCAATATACTCAGCTTCCATCGTGGAGTCTGCAACGGTATCATGTTTGGTACTCTTCCAACTAACCGCCCCTCCATTGAGGGTAAATACAAACCCTGAGATAGATTTGCTGTCATCCTTATCACTTTGGAAGCTGGAATCGGTAAAGGCTTCCATTTGGAGATCCTATTACCACACACCAAGAACAGTTCTTTAGTCCTTCGCAAGTACTTAAGAATGTTCTTCACTGTTATCCAATGTTTCTCCCCTGGGTTGGATTGATACCTGCTTACAACAGCTAGTGCATAAGCTACATCAGGGCGAGTACATAACATTGGATACATTATAAATCCTACGATTGAAGCGTAGGGTATAATGCTCATGCGAGCTCTCTCTTCATCAGTCTTCGGACAGAATTCCTTGGAGAGAGTGATTCCATGACAAGAGGGCAAGGCACCACGCTTGGAATCTTCCATACTAAACCTTTTTAGGATGGGGTCTATGTACTTTGATTGGGATAATCCCAATAACCTCTTGGATCTATCTCTATAGATCCTTATGCCCAAAATGCACAAGGCATCACCCAGGTCCTTCATGGAGAACCTTTATGATAAGAATAGTTTTACCGATTGTAGCATAGGAATATAATTTCCTATCAGGAGAATGTTATCTACGTACAATACGAGCAATGTGACAGTACTCCCTATAATCTTCTTATAAATGCATGGCTAATCTATATTTTTGATAAAATCAAACTCTTTGATTGTATCATCAAAGCAGATGTTACATGCTTTCCCGCTGCTCCCACTGTCAATGAAGCCCTCTGGCTGATCCATATAAACGCATTCTTCTAAATCACCATTCAGAAATGCAGTTTTAACGTCCATCTGTCAGATTTCATAATCATAGTGAGAAGCAATAGTAAGTAGGATCCGAATGGATTTAAGCATTTCTACTGGGGAGAAAGTTTCATCATAGTCTAATCCTAGTCTTTGACGAAAACCTTTCGCTACAAGCCTTGCTTTAAAGGTCTCTACCTGTCCATCTACACCAATTTTTCTCTTAAAGATCCATTTGCACCCAACGGGTATTATCCCAGGAGGTGCAACGTCTAAAGTCCATAGTTTGTTGGTGTACATGGACTCCATTTCGGATCTCATGGCTTCCAGCCACTTCACTGAGTCACCACTCGTGATAGCTTGCTGAAAACTAGTAGGGTCATCATCATCCATGATGCAATCTTCTCTGTCACCATCAATGAGAAATCCATAGTATCTCTCTTGTGGGCGAGAAGTTCTACTAGATCTCCGGAGCGGCTGAGGTTCTTGAAGTTCTACTGCAACATCACTTTCAACCAATTCGTCCTGAGTAATTTGTGTCTCTAGAACCTCTTCTAGTTCTACCGCTTTTCCATCAATACTGTTTGTAAAGATTTCATTTTCCAAAAATGTGGCATGCTGAGCAACAAATACCTTTTGTTCCTTCTTGTGGTAGAATAGATATCCATACGAGTGTTTTGGATATCCTACAAATTTACACATGACCGATCGTGTCTCGAGTTTGTATGGATTCTGCTTTTTAACAAAAGCCGGACAACCCCAAATCCTAACTTTTTTAAGAGATGGTCTCTTTCCACTCCATATCTCATATGGAGTGGTAGACACGGTCTTGGTTGGAACCCTGTTTAACAGATACATTATTGTCTCCAATGCATGCCCCTAAAAGGAAAGCGGTAACTCGGCATCACACATCATGGATCGTACCATATCTAATAGGGTACGATTCCTCCGTTCTAACACACCGTTTTGCTATGGTGTGTAAGGAGGAGTCAGCTGAGAGAGAATCCCATTCTCTTTTAAGAAGTTTGAAAACTCTGTACTTAAGTACTCTCCACCTCGATCCGATCGAAGTTTCTTGATGCTCAAGCCTGTTTGTTTTTATACTTCAAGTTTGTACTCCTTTAATTTCTTAAAAGTTTCGGATTTGTGCTTTATTAAAAACACGTGTCCGAATCTTGAGAAATCATTAGTAAAAGTAATGAAGTATAAAAAACCGCCTCTAGCATGTGTAGACATAGGTCCGCATACATCACTATGTATGAGGCTTAAGAGTTCCACAGTTCTTTCTCCGTGTCCCGTAAACGGAGTTTTGGTCATTTTACCTTTGATACAAGACTGGCAAGTCGCATTAGATTTATATTCAAACGGATTTAAATATCCATCTTTATGTAGCTTGTTTAGTCTAGTTTCATTAATATGACCAAGTCTACAATGCCAAAGAAAAGCTTCATTTATTTTTGAAAATTTTCTTTTATTAGTATGTTGTATGTTGAAAACTGTGTGTTGGTTCAGGACGTAAATACCGTTATTTAGTGTACCATACCCGATCAACTCTTGATTCAAGTTAATGTTCATAATATTATTTTGCAACACAAAATGATATTCTTCATTGTCCAACAAAGAAACGGATATAATATTACATAGCATACTTGGTACAAAATAACACGAGTTCAAAACCAATATACAACCCGAAGGAAAACCCAGATGATACTCTCCTACGGATACAGCATGTACATTGGAACCATTTCCAACCCGCAGAGTATGGTCTCCAGTCTTCAAAACTCTACAGTTTCTCAACCCCTGCATACAATTGCAGATGTGAGAACCAGAACCGGTATCTAATACCCAAGATGCAGAGTTAATTGAAAAACAGTTCTCAGTTACAAATACACCTGAAGCGGAAGCATCACCATGCTTCTTCTTCTTGAGATCAGCAAGATACACAGCACAGTTGCGTTTCCAATATCCCGACTTGTGGTAGTAAAAACATTCTACTTTTCCACTTCCCGCGGCCCCTGATATGTCTTTCCCCTTTGCCTTTTTAACTCTACCTTTCTGTTTGATGGGTTTCTTCTTCTTCTTTCCCTTGGCCTTGGCTTTTGGGATGGAAGAGGAGTATGGCCCAGCAATCAGAGCGGGATTCTTCGCTGTTTTCAGCGTGCTCTCTGCACTTCTCAACATATTGAGAAGTTCAGGCAATGATTTCTCCAAATTGTTCATATTGAAATTCACTATGAATGGAGCAAAGGCGGGGGAGAGAGACTGTAGAACAACATCTGTATATTTCTCATTACACATAGTCCATCCCAGTTTCTCAAGTTTTTCTATAAGACCAATTATCTTCAGGACATGGTCTCCTACTGATGCACCAGGGGCTATTTGCATCTGAAACAACTTTCGAGATGCCTCGTATCTCAAAGTACGAGATTGCTCTTCATACAACTCCTTTGTATAAAGAAAGATGGATTGCACATCCATCTTCTCGTGCTGTTTCTGATGGATATTGTCCATAGAAGCAAGCGCGAGGCACTTGGCCGTGTTGCAGTCAATATCCTATATTTTTCGGATCTCCCTATTCGAAACAGATGATTCAGGTCCTGGGATGGGTGGGGCTTTGGTAATGAGGACATATGATACTTTATCATATGTGAGTGCAATATTCAAGTTCCTCAACCATTCTTTATAGTTCGGTCCTGTCAGTTTGTTTTTCTCTAGTTGAAGCTTAAGTCCCGTCATCGGTATCTGCCATTAGGAGAGAGAAAAGAATACACTCAGCGAAATGCTCTTGCAAAGAATTAGATTGGTTATTATCTTATTTAATCAATGTCTCCCATTGTTTTTATCAATTTTTCTTTCAAAACCTAAAAAGAAAACTAGCCAGGATTAATTACATTCTACGGTTTCGCTAACCGGTCAACCAGGCCAGAGTCGGTACTTTGAGGGAGGTTCCCCATGCTTTCGCACGGACCTAATTAAAATAAACCTCGTTTTCCCAGAGGTCAAACCCCATTGACACATTTCTAGACAGCTACTGGATTAGCTAATTGCAAAATGCAAAACTCTCCTGGGAGTAACTCTTACTCACAGTGGGATCGGGATCCGACTATTATATAGATGGTATGCAATCTCATTGCAAATTTCAACTCTGAAACTCTCGATATGATTTTTACCCCTAGCTGCTTATAACCTTGCCTATGGTCAACATATCATAAGCACTAGTTAAGTTCTACCCGTCATTTCGAGATTAACTAGACGCACCCTTATGACCCTTGACTATGATCAACATAATCACATGAATGTCCTAACGGATCGCATCATATGCTTTGTAGGAAGACATCACTTAGCTACCGTACACTACGCCTTGACTATGATCAAAATACGTAGCACGAATACTAAGTACAATGCTTCCTAAAATGATGGAGGGTTGCAGATGGTTTTTATGAAAACCTTTAACGCTTTGAACTTGATCTCGTTGTAGAATTAAAACAGTTTAGAAAAGGAGTGGCTTAAGCTCCGCATCTTTTGAAACTTGCATTTTTCATAAAAAAAAAGCCGAGTGGGTTTCAAATCCGATTCTACAACATCTTTAGGTTTCTTTTACTTTACATTAATCCAATTAATGTAGTCCCATCATTTAAGTTCCTAAGCCATCACAGAAAAAAAATGAAAATAGAACGTATACTTATACCATCCGCATTCGCCACAGTGTCCTGTTATGCACCGTTAGGTTACTTAACTAACGGCATAGTGGGGCGGGACTAGCACGGGTGTAAAATATAAGCAACGTTTATTGTATATCATATAAATAATAATAATCCATTCGTCTCAAATACTAAGTAATCACATTATAGAATATCAACAGCAGCAGAAGCACATATGAAAATAAAAAGGATATCTAGGAGGTCCGTATTTTGTATTTAGCCAGCAATAGAAAATACGGATTCCACGGTCGCGATGAATAGCCAAGCCCACACTCCTAGACCCCTACGAGAGCGGCAAGTGATGCTGCCAATTCTAGAGTTTAGGAGAGCCGGTCTCGACTACTCGAGATGGCCTCCCACTGAACCCTAGAACCCGATCACTTGTGCTCCCCTCCTTGGTTCTATCCTAATGCGAAAAAGTAAATAATATACAATAATGGTGACATCATCCTCAACCCGGAAGTACCCCAATAAAAAAAGAATATTACATACATTTAACTTTTACATGAATGAAAATTAAAACTCTCATCCCACATAAAACCCCCGGCTATTCGATCGGGACAATCCTGCAAATCATATCTCAGCAACACATAATATCTCATATCATCAACGTAAGCAAGTATGCGTATCCCGATTGTCGTTGATGTATAGCAATGAAACCGGCGATACACCACATACTACACTTACGATCGCAGAAAAGAAAGTGAAAAACAACAATTGCAATTATCAAAATCTCAAAAATCAAGACGATGTTTAACGTTTCGATCGAATCAACATACACCCACATTTTACCCTAAGAGCTCAACACTTGAGCAAAGTTACAAATTCCCAAAATCGCGCCACAGTGTCTATGGTCCAGCCGTAGAAGGGGTTAACCAACGCCTCACCAATGACACCACGGAACTACGGCAAACCCGAAGATTCGATCGCGGTTCCGTGGGCATAAAATCGAGTTAAGGTTATTATGTTCTTCTAGAGGGCCCATAGGAACACTTGCGCGACTATTGAATACAAAGGTAACTTAAGAAAAACACAACACTTGGAAATTTCAGCGGGGCAAAAAGTAGGGTTTTGAAGTTCGTTCGAACTGCTAACATTGTCAAGGTTACCGATACAGTGCTAGATTATATGACTACGAAACACTACGAAATAGCCCCAGGTCTAAACAATCATCACATGAAAATTGGGCTAAGCAAACAATACTAGAAACCTTAACTTGCAAACACCAAAGCACAGATGAAACAGGGGGTGCAATGGGGGTAGGGGGCTGGCCAGGCCAGAATCTGGAGGGAGTGATCGGCCAAAATCCGAGCACAAGCCCCCGTATTTCATCTGTGTTCTTATGTTTTCCTATACTCCATTCTGTATCTGTTTGAAAAATTTTTAGACGACCTTTTTAAAAATTTCCAGAGAGCAATTCTAGGGTTCCATAATATCGTATTTTCGGAGTCGGTTTCATTTTCGTATTAGTTCTAATACTGTGTCCAGAATTCTAGCTTGGCTCTGATACCATTGTAGGGTTTCCGTAGCACCTACTGTAGGGTTCCTAGGCACTCTCAAGAGGTCTCACAAGGCATCAACCATGCCAATTTCAAAAAAGTATAGTGCCGAGAAACCCTAGTGTACGGATCGTTGGCTAGATTTCTAGGCGAAAAGATAACTAGTTAACAATTAACTAATGGGAAAACGGAAATACAACCTTTGTAGATCCGGTGCTCCACCTCCATAGCTCCGCAACGAAGTCATCTCCGCTGTCCAAAAGGAATCCGGGTTCTAGAGTCGGCTTCGTCGGAGAAAAAGCGAGCTAGGTCGTCGATGTCCATGCCGAAGATGATCTACGTCGAGGCATCGCTAAATCAAGCTCCACCTTCACCAAGCCCTAAAAACTTGTGAAGGAAACACACTCTACTACTTGGCAAGAGGTAGAGGATGAAGAAATAGGAAGTGGGTAGACTTTAGAATTGGATTTCTCACTCTTTATCATCAATCACCATTGATGAAGAAAGCTTTTTCTTCCTTGCTCATGAAGAAGAAGAAGAAAGAAATATATGATAAGTTAATTAAAAATAATAGAAAAACAAATACTTATCATATCATTAACTATAGTCAAGTGTAGAGAATGAATCATGGTTAGTGGGAATGGTTAGGGTTAAGGATGAGATAAGAATGGTTGACTTGATCAAAGCTTCATAAAGCTTCAACTAAACTCCAAAACTAGCAACCATTCTTTTCTCTTCTTTTCCAAAATGAATAAACAAATAAATAAATGAATAAATAAAGGAAATGAAACCCTATCCATTTTTTTAACCATGGTTTAATTCTTTGCACTTAACCAAGTAAACATGTATCATCAAACATGATACAATCAAGTGCACAAAATCATATCGCATATGTAATGCGCACATCCGAGTGAGAAAATCCATTTAAAGTGAACCAATACTAGTTAATGCAAAGTAATATATCAAATATATAATTATACATTAAATCATTAAATCAACACTTGATTTAACGATCCGGTCATATCGCATATAACCGACTAGTATCCTATGTATCGGCTTATCGAATCAACCTTTGATTCGATAACTAGGGTATATCGCATATAACCTAATCGATACATTCATCGCGAGAATGGAATACGGTATCACATACACGCATTATTCTCGGTCCCGCACATATCTCATATGCGCTCCTATTTCGTTTCGCTTGAGCCAGGAAACCTCTGTGTAGGACTCTAAAGACTCGTCAATACGCCGGCAGCAGGCGATGATCATATCAAACACCCACAAGCCGCAAGCGGTCTGCTAAACGTAACGGCCACCCGGGTATTGAGCGATCAGAAGATCGACGAGCAAGCCCGCTCACACTCCTGCGAATCCGACCAGTAACACTACCGTACAGTCCGGTCTGATCGTCTGATATGTCGCATATCTCGCCTAGGGGTGGTAAACGTCAGACCCCAATAGCTCGATAAGTCGTGTCGATATGAGGTCTATAACAATTCGAGAAACTACTGGTAACACTTACCAGTAAATCTCAGCAACCCTGGCCAGGGATTTCCTGTTATAGCCAATCGAACACAGCGCAACATCAACCCCCTATACCGGGAGAGACGAATCCCCTCCTATCGCTCATTGCCTCCATGTGACTCGGGACTGTACCCAAAAACCACCATTTTGCACGCCCTCTTGGACGTGGTAAGATGGAAATCAAAGCACAGTGGGAACCACACAAGACTCTATGACGATCTCGGGTCAACAGACTACTCTGTACCAGTGTCACCAGAGAACTGCCATGTGACGTGAGGTATAATACCATCTGGGAGTTCTCGGCGAGTCCGTCCAGTGTACCCAGTCTCTACCGAGCACCCGTACATCATCTCTGATGTCAAACACCAATGGATATGGGATCATCCATCGCCCATCTGTATGGGTCGAGAAGGTATACGCTAGTCTACTCTGGTATATCGATGCCCCGTCTCGATACACCCACGACTAGGGACTTTGAAGGATGTACTTATGGACTACCATGTCCCCACTAGTATGATCTGCATCACAGTCCAGGTAGTCAAGCACACATCCTAAGGGCTTTACCAACATGTAACAGAGAGACAGTCAGTGTACACGTTAAGGTAAAGTGTAACCAGATAGCATACTATCATGTCGAGCAAGAAAGTCCTCCCTATATACGTCCTAGCATCCACTACAATATACATCATATGTACAGTAATGGCCTCTAGGGCATACATATAACTAACACCTACTGTAGGGTATGGAAGCATCACACATGCCACTTTAAAAAATTAGAGGTGCTAAGCAAACGAAGCAAGGATCTTTAACTAGAATACTAGGGTAACAACACATGTATCTCATACAAAAACCATTCTATCACTAAGTGAAAGGAATACAACCTTTGTAGTACTCTTGATATGACTCTTAGGATCGTTTAGAGGTTGGAAAGGCTTGCTAGTGAGCTCCCTTGTCCACGATGTTCCACCCGAAATCCACTTGGTCCAAGCTTCTAGCTTCACTTGATGCAAGAAGAAGATGAAGCTAAACACTCTAAACTAATTGGCTATATTAGAGTAGAATGATGAGGTGGTGTGTTTTCTTTTGTCAAAACCCTTTCTTTTTAACTCTCTCTCACTTTGAAAAAATAAAGAGAGCTTAGAGGAAGAAGAAGATGAAGGCAAAAGCTTTTGTCAAAATGAAATGATAAAGCTTGAATGAAAAAATAGAAAAGATAGTATATATATTTTCCATCTCTCATTGCAAACCATGGTTCAATAATATCTAGATATTTAGTAAGTGTGTTAAAACCCAAAAGAAAAACTAATCCAAGGTTAAATGGTTGGTGAAGTGTGGTCAACATCAAGAAGAGTGTAGAAAGATAACCATGGATTAATATTTTCTTTTCTTTTGTTTTAAAACAAATACAAATATATATCCATATATTATAGTTCCATGTGAGTCATATATTGCCTTCAAAGATGTATCATCAATCATGATACTTTGCATGTATGTATCCTATGCACATCATCATGTGCATACATGCACATCAACGTATGCATACATGCATGCATTCTTCCTCTATAATAAAAAAGGTTTGAATAAAGAATAAGAATAAAACTAAAAGTCAAAATGTTAAATCAACAATTGATTTAACAATCCGATCATATCACATACGACCCGACCAATAGAAAAACGCCCGATTAATATACAGTATCACATAGTCGTATTCAATCGGGTCCCCGTGCATATCTCATATGCACACTACATCTTTTCGCCTGGGCTATGGAACTTCTATGTTGGACTCTAAGAATCGTCAATACACCGGCAGTGGGTGATGATCATATCAAACATCCACAAGCAGCAAGCAGTCAGCTAAACGTAACGGCCACCCGGGTATTGAGCGATCAGAAGAAAACCAGCAAAGCTGTCAAAACTCCCGTCGAGCCATCTGGCAACACTTACCGTACAGTCCGGTCTCTTCATCAGATATGTTGCATATCAAGTTTAGGGATAGTATCGTCGACCCCAATAACTCAATAAGTCATGCTGGTGTATGGCTCATAACAGATCGAGAAACTACTGATAACACTTATCAGTAAATCTCAGCAGCCCTGGCCAGGGACTTCCTGTTATAGCCAATCGAGCATGGCACAACATCAACCCCCAATACCAGGAGAGACGAAACCCCTCCTATCGCTCATTGCCTCCATATGCCTTGAGACTGTACCCAAAGACCACCTGCTTGCACGACTCAGTAGAGCCTTGGTAGGGTGGAGATCAAAGTACAGTGGGAGGACACACAAGACTCTATGACGATCTCGGGTCTACAGACTAACCTGTACCAGTGTCACCTGAGAACTGCTATCCGACGATAGATATAATACCATATAGGAGTTCTCGGCGAGTCCGTTCAGTGTACCCAGTCTATACTGAGCACCCGCATACAATCTTTGGTGTCAGCACACCAGATGGATATGGGATCATCCATCGCCCATCATATGGGACAAGAATGGTATACGCTAGTCTACTCTGGAATATCGATGCCTCGTCTCGATACACCCACGACTAGGAACAATTCAAGGATATGCTTATAAACTACACGTGCCCCACTAGTATGATCCGCATCATAGTCACAGTAGTCAAGCAAAATATCCTGAGGGCTTTATCAATATGTGCAAATGAATAAAAGCATGATCAAGTCAACATGTCAGATAAAGTACACCAGATAGCATACTATCATGTCGAGCAAGAAAGTAATCTATATATATATACATGTCCAAGCATCCACTATACATATATTGGCCTCTAGGGCATACATATATCCAACTGGGATCTCGGCTCTTTCCTTATCGAATAAGGTGCTGGATATTCTACAAGGAATACTGCTATGCAAAGAAAGAACTAGAGCTACCATTTTTAAACAAGTTTCTACAACATCTTTAGGTTTCTTTTTATTTCATTAATCTCATTAATGAAGTCCCATTTAATTATGCTTCCCAAGCATCACATAAGAAACGAAAACAGCAATATTTATTATATCTTATATATATAATATAGGCATTCGTCTCAGGCATATAAAAGGATCACATCATAGAATATCAGCAGCAGAAGAATCACATATGAAATATTGGATATACTAGGAATTCCGTGTTTTAATTAAGACAGTAAAAACGTGGATTCCACGGTCGTGATGAATAGCCAAACCCACATCCTTAGACCCCCTAAGAGAACGGCAAGAAACCCTACCAATTCTAGAGTTAGGAGACCCGATCTCAACTACTTGAGATGGTCTCCCACTGTACCCTAGAACACGGTTACTTGTGCTCCCTGCCTTGGGTCTATCCTAATGCGGAAAAGTAAATAATATACATCAATGTTGACATCATCCTCAACCCAGAAGTGCCCCAATAAAAGAATATTACATACAATGAATTTTATATGAATGAAAATGAAAAACTCTCATCTCACATAAAACCCCCGGCTATTCAAAACACGACGATCCAATATGACATATCACAGCAACACATAACATCACATGTCATCAACATAAGTAAATATACGTAACCCAATTGTCGTTGACATATAGCACCGAAGCCAGCGATACACCACATATTACACTTACAGTCGCATAAAAGAATATGAAAAACTACAACAGTTAGAATCCGCAACCACCTTAAACATCATAAACCCAATATATCACATACATTAGATTTCATGCCTAACCAAATGAATTCATTAGACATCGCATGCCTAACAATTATAAACCCCTCATTTTAGTCTCGATATTGAAAACACTTTCCAATAACCTTTCGGGTAATTCAACAAGATTCCAGATAAATAGATCGAATGCTCATCGGAAACTTTAATAGATGGCCGCACCCCTCGGTGTCGTCGACGAAGTGCACTAAGGCGGAACACCGCAGCCGCGAGCACCTGAACGGATGCTTTTGGCGACGGGGTTCTCCTACAGTCACTTGGTCGGGGCTATAGGGCGTGGCTATCTAGTAATGTTACCCGGCGAGTATCTATAAGTCTACGGTAGCGCCCTGGCCGTCGGAACGAGGCCAAAATGCGGAAACGAAAACCTTTTTCTAAACTAGAAACCGGCGCTATCGCAGACTTTAATCCCAGATCAAACCATTAACCAATAACTAGCAACAAGAGAAAGGGTTGGAAAGGCTATACCGATCGATCTGCGTCCTTCGGTCTTTAGCCACCATCCCAAGCTCCTCGCGGCATCTCCGATCTCGATCTCCTCGTCGGAAAGGGCATCACATCATCGAGTCTTTTTACGGGCTCCCGCTTCATCCGAAGCAACTCGGGCACGAAGTTCGCTAGCCGACGTGTCCAAGGCGATGTATAGAATGTGTGTGATAACTTTGTCTCAAAGATCCATTGATTCTCATCACATGAGAGTGTATGGATGGAGGTTGAAGATGAAGCCATCGATGGAAAAGGTGAGCTAGAGGAAGAAGAAGAAGAGGAGGGTCTTTTCCTTTTGTGTTGAGATGATAAAAAATGAGAGAGTGTTATTAAAAATACAAGACCAAAACTCCTCATATGGCAGCCCTCTCTCTCTCTTCTTATCATATCAACCACAAATCAATCACAATATGTGACACATGTACAAAGAAAGAGACCATGAGTCACCACTTGTGCATGTGTCACAATTAATGCTCCTAATCATGATTTCTAGCTCATTATTTCCATTTGTAAACATTAACCCAAATGTTTACAACAATAAAAAGATACGGCAACATCTAAAGTAAACTCGTGACGGATCACAAGGATACCCCTCACTTGTATATACATACCTGCATCCGCATTCCGACTGAATGCGAATGCGATGAGACTAAAGTAATCCAACAAATCTAATACTAGGATCCGGCTTAAACCAAAACCCACTAGTATGATCCGCACGATCATGATCCTGCACTACTGCATGTATATGATCGAACCCTGCCATATATCATACGGCCTCTACAACGTTTCGCCCGAAACTTGAGAAACTGTCTGTGGGGAACTCTAAAGACTCGTCAATACTTTGGCTGTGGATTTAACCACTAGCACGTCAGAGGCACTAGCCGTACGTAACGGGCTATCAGGTTTTGACCAAAAGGGAGGTCGATGAGCGAACTCTTCCTGACACCCTACTGAGCTTGTCGGTGACAATATCCATATAGTCCAGTCGGTTCGTCTATGAGCATCGCATATCGGGCCTAGGGGGTTGGTAAAGTCAGACCCCCAAAAGCGGTACAAGTCGTGTCGGAGTGTAGCCCAGAACACGATGAGATACTACTGGAATACCTACCAGTAAATCTCCTGCCTTGGCCAAGGACTTCGTGTAATGGCTCTCCTAGACATAGCGCGATCTCACACCCAATACCGGGAGAGACGAAACCCCTGCCGATCTACTCACTACCTCCATGTGGCTCGGGACTGTACCCAACTAAAACCTGTTTTCACGACTCCTTTGAGCCGTGGTAGGGTAGTAATCAAAGCACAGTGGGAACTCACACGAGACAAATGACGATCTCAGGTCGATGAACTAACCTGTACACATGTCACAAGGGAACTGCTATCTGACGTCAGGTATAATACCAACTAGCATGTTCCCGGCGAGTCCTGTCCGGTGTACTCATAACCCAATGAGTACCTGTACACATCTTAGGTGAACCAACTGACACCAATGGCTTGTGAGACCAGCCACCGCCCCTCGTCGGGGTCTCGACTGTATACACTAGTCTACTAATGGAGTATTGGTGCCCAGTCTCGAAACTCCCACGACTAGAGACCACTTTAAGGATGTGCTTATAGACTACCCAACTCTCACGTATATGATCGCCATCATACTGCTGGTGGTCAAGCAAGAATCCTAAGGGCTCTATCAACGTGTAATAGCGACCTGTAAGGTTACCTAAAGCAGTACACGATGATAAAGATAAACCAGATAGCAAACTATCATCTCGAGTAAGACTGTCCTACCGGCATAGGTCCTCCCTCAATCATTGCAATCATGTGCCTGTGATCCAATAATTGACTCTGAGGGCACTATATCCAACAATCTCCTACTTGCACCCAAGGCTAATTATTGCGATGTCGCATACTCACAGCCCGTGTGATACCGAACACCCAAATCCTGTACTAATCAGTCTCACAAAACCCGTTTGCGAAACTATTGCGTTCGAGGAATAGCCTCAGTAAGTGGATCCGCCCTGATGTTTCTTTCTATGTCTCTCTTTATCTCAAGTTCGCAGAGAAAGCCATCTCCCGAAATGAGCAATACATGTCTTAGAATATGTCTGGATATCTGATGGGACCTAGTTCATAAATGAACTCCAAATCCAAACTTCTTAGACTGTATCGTCAACCGAATTTAATCAGTATCCTGCGCCATGCCTCCCTCAGTATCCCCTTGGACCACCTGTCCAAAATACTGCCCCTCTTCAAAGGGAAAACTATAACTCTGATAGTCACTCTGTCATCCAGGTCACCTTGGAAGCATGGAATGATAACTGTCTCCTAAAAGAGGCTGTTGTTATCGTATCCTTAGAACATCCACTTATATTCTAAAACTGCTTCTGAACGTTTCTCCAGGATAGGATTAATATCAACTTATTGCATCTAGTGCAAAAACAACGTCTGGTGTGGTACTTGACATCTCATAATTGACTCAATTGCCTAAGCAAATGATGTGCCAATCATGCGCATCCCTCTCCCCTTTAGTTTGTAAGACACCTTTAGAGAGGGTGACTCCATCACCTGCAGGTATACTACCGTGCCAGGAGTCGTCCATTCTAAAACACCTGTAGAATGCTGTCTAAGTACCTAAATTGGGAAACTACACAAATCTAGATCTAAAACCATAGATCTAGTAACCAGAGTGTCTGATATAATATCCAAGATTTATGTGGAGAAACCACTGTGTGACAACCAAAGTATAACCGATCGTAGTATAGGAATTTCACTTCCTACTCTGTGTATGTCATCCAAATACCAGGACATCACACCCTACTACCTTCTTAACAGATCCATCCCCTATTTTGATGAAGTCAAACCTATGACTGTCACATCAGAAATAGATTATCTATCTCCGCTATATCTGCTTTAGTCTATAAATAGACATAAGTTACTTGTCCGCTATGCTTCCGCTGCTCCCACTGACTACGTCAACCCTCTGGCAGAGTCATATACACGTGCACTTCTAAAGCTAGTTTAGAACGATGCTATACTCATCCTCCTGCCGGGTCTCACGGTCTGGAACAACAGAAATGGCAAGTCTGGGTAAACAAGAACCTCCCTGTCACCGTCTCTGAGGCTACCGGAGTACCTCTCGGGTGCCTGAGGTTACCCACCATATCTGCGGAGTGGCTAATGGAGTGTCAAACCAGATTGAATCTTTAGGTTCTTATCAAATTTTCAGTAATCGTTTTCGGTTCTGGAACCACTTCCAGTTCTACCATACTCCCACTTCTGTTTTCTAAAAAAATCCATTTTACTAAAACTGTGGCGAGTCAAGAACAATATAACTATTGATCTTCCAGATGGTAGAAAGTCAACCCTCGTCATAGCCCGGGTCAACCCACAAACAGCCATTATAGAAATGTGCCTTGAGTTATCCAGAGTCTGGTTTTAAGTATAAGCCGGACAACTCCCCGTACCTTAACATTGTTAAGATATGAACTATTCTATATCCAATATAGAAATAGAGGCACCGATTTAATTGGAACCAGATTCAAATTATGCAGCTGTCTCCAGTGCATGTCAACTAAATGGAAGGAGGCCGATCGGCGTTACTCAACTTAGGAGCGCATCCAAAACATGAGTAACCTGAAAGAGAAACAAGTTTCTCAAAACCATTACTGTCAACTGAATACTATACACAAGTATCTACATCTTCGATTACCTTGAAGAATCCTGATACTTGCAACACCTGGTTCTCTGCTTTACTCTTATACCTGTAACTTCTCAAAACTTAGACCTTGTATTTGTCACAAGTAAACAGAATATAGTATGAGTACCAACCCCTTTGTCCTAATGGACACTGGACAACATACAATACTCTGTATAAGTCTCCTGAGTCTAATAACTCATTCCCTATGTGTCTAGGTTGAAAACTGTACTTATGGTTAAGAAGAATTACACCGCTGTTTAAGGCTCCTTACCTAACCATCCACTGATATAGGTAAATATCATGGACATAATTTCAAAAAGTTATATCTCACTTTATAAAAATAAATGTACAGATATATCAATTTGTAATTGGTGCATAACAACGGATGTTCAAAACCAAATATTTGCCGTCCGGCAAACAACCCAGGCGATTTCCTCAAATATCACCAATTACAACGAATCCCGATATAATGAGGATGATCACCCAATTCCCAATAACTTACCCCTACTGATCATCTGTAAAACCATAAAGATGTGAGAATCAAACCTGGTAAATACATACCCTGGAGCGAGGACTAATTGGGAAATCAGTTTTCTTTTTAACAGTATACTATGAAACTGAAACATGTAAATCTTTCGAAGGGGTATCCAGGTATTCTAATTAATACCTCTTCCATTATCAGATTCATAACTGTAACCGTATATTTCTTTGCCATCTCTCCAAATCCCTTTATATGTCTTTAGTCATTACCTTCTGTATACCCCTTTAGGCCAAATGGTTTTCTTCCTTCCCTACCGTTCGGCACCAGCCTATGGTTTGAAAGAAGACTATCCAATAAGCATAATGGGTGTACTCTCCTAATCCTAGGAGTACTCGTAACCTGAGAGAAGGTGAAGATAAAAGAAAACTGAATAAACCTTATTCCTATTTCTCCTGAACCAGAATCCATCCCCGAACTGGAACAAGTTCCTTCGAGTTCGTATATAACCATACGATGGAGTATCCAAATAACTGTGGATCTTCATAGTGATAGGAGTGTTCTGGAGAAATACAAAGGTGATGTAGGATTGTTAGTTATATGTATGCCCTAGAGGCCATTACTGTACATAGGATGTATATTGTAGTGGATGCTGGGACGTATATAGGGAGGACTTTCTTGCTCGACATGATAGTATGCTATCTGGTTGATCTTTACCTTAACGTGTATACTGTTTGTCTCTCTGTTACATGATTGGTAAAGCCCTTAGGATGTGTGCTTGACTACCTGGACTATGATGCGGATCATACTAGTGGGGACGTGGTAGTCCATAAGTACATCCTTCAAAGTCCCTAGTCGTGGGTGTATCGAGACGGGGCATCGATATACCAGAGTAGACTAGCGTATACCTTCTCGACCCATACAGATGGGCGATGGATGATCCCATATCCATTGGTGTTTGACATCAGAGATGATATACGGGTGCTCAGTAGAGACTGGGTACACTGGACGGACTCGCCGAGAACTCCCAGATGGTATTATACCTCACGTCAGATGGCAGTTCTCAGGTGACACTGGTACAGAGTAGTCTGTTGACCCGAGATCGTCATAGAGTCTTGTGTGGTTCCCACTGTGCTTTGATTTCCATCTTACCACGTCCAAGAGGGCGTGCAAAACGGTGGTTTTTGGGTACAGTCCCGAGTCACATGGAGGCAATGAGCGATAGGAGGGGATTCGTCTCTCCCGGTATAGGGAGTTGATGTTGCGCTGTGTTCGATTGGCTATAACAGGAAATCCCTGGCCAGGGTTGCTGAGATTTACTGGTAAGTGTTACCAGTAGTTTCTCGAATAGTTATAGACCTCATATCGACACGACTTATTGAGCTATTGGGGTCTGACGTTTACCACCCCTAGGCGAGATATGCGACATATCAGACGATCAGACCGGACTGTACGGAAGTGTTACTGGTCGGATTCACTGGAGTGTGAGCGGGCTTGCTCGTCGATCTTCAGATCGCTCAATACCCGGGTGGCCGTTACGTTTAGCAGACCGCTTGCGGCTTGTGGATGTTTGATATGATCATCATCCGCTGCCGGCGTATTGACGAGTCTTTAGAGTCCTACACAGAGGTTTCCTGGCTTAAGCGAAACGAAATAGGAGCGCATATGAGATATGTGCGGGACCGAGAATACTGCGTGTATGTGATACCGTATTCTATTCTCGCGATAAATGTATCGAATGGTTGTATGCGATATAACCTAGTTATCGATTCAAGCGTTGATTTGATAAGCCGATATATTGTATACTAGTCGGTTGTGTGCGACATAACCGGATCATTGAATCAAGTGTTGATTTAATGATTTAATGCATATTTATATATTGATATATTACTTTGCATCAACTAGTATCGGTTTACTTAAGATGGATTTTCTCACTCGGATGTGCACATTGTATATTCGATATAGTTTTGTGCACTTGATTGTATCATGTTTGATGATACATGTTTGCTTGTGTTTGTGTAAAGATTGAACCATGGTTATTTAAATGATTAGGGTTTACATTTTCATATCTATTTATTTATTTATTTATTTATTATGGAAATGATAATGAGAAGAATGGTTGCTAGTTTTGTTTTATTCTTTAAACCTTCATGAAGCATTGACTTTAGTCAACCATTCTTATCTCATCCTTAACCCTAACCATTCAAACTAACCTTGGTTTAATCTCTACACCTAACCATGGTTTGCTTATGATAAGAATGGATTTTCTTTTCTTTTTTATATTATTCTTATCATAACAATTTCCTTCTTCTTCTTCATTTCTTCAAGTGAAGAAAGCTTGCCTCCATCAATGGCAAGTGATGAAAAAGAGTGAGAAATCCAAATCTAAAGTCTACCCACTTCCTATTTCTTCATCCTCTACCTCTTGCCAAGTAGTAGAGTGTGTTTTCTTCACAAGTTTCTTAACTTGGTGAAGTTGGAGCTTGATTTTGCGATGCCTCGACGTAGATCATCTTCGGCATGGACATCGACGACCTAGCTTGCCCATTCTCCGACGAAGCCGACGCTAGAGCCCGGGAACTCATATGGACAGCGAGGGGACTTCGTTGCGGAGCTATGGAGGTGGACAAATGGATCTACAAAGGTTGTATTTCCGTATTCCCTTAGTTAATTGTTAACTAGTTATCTTTTCGCCTAGTTTTCTAGCAAACGATCCGTAGTCGGGTCTCTCGGCACCTAGATTTTTTGAAATTGGCATGGTTGATGCCTTGTGAGAACTCACTAGGGTGCCTAGGAACCCTACAGGATTGGTGAAGAAATACTTGGTTTGGTCGTGAATAGCAGTCACAATTTACTTTGCTCTCTTACTAATCCCTTTATTTGTCTTAACTTATTACCTTCTGTACACCATCGTTAGGCTAATTGGTTTTCTTCATTCCCCACCGTTCGGCACCTGCCTATGGTTTGGAAGAAGACTATCCAATAAGCGTAATAGGTGTACTGTCCTAATCTAAGGAGCACTCGCAACCTGAGAGAAGGTAAAAGGAAAAGATAACTGAATAGTCCTATTCATTTTCTCCTGAACCGGAAACCATCCTCGAATCTGGAACAAGTTCCTTCGAGTTCGTATATAACCATACGATGGTTTTATCAAATGAAAGTGGATGTTCGTAGTAATACGGGGTGTTCTGGAGAAAAGGGTAAAAGTAGGAGTGGCAATGAGGTATGCAACTCTGACAATCCAAAAACCAGTGTTTTAAGAACGTTCGGTTAACTTGGTCACTGAGTTATAGTCAAGGGTCGGGTCATGGTCGCTGCTAAAGAGAGAGAGAGAGAAAAGAAACACTCAGCGTGAACTCTAACCTAGATCAGAATGGTTATCAATTTATCTAATCAGGAAACCTCCCACTGTATCGTCAAATTCTCCTCCAAACCTAAAAGAAGAATTAGTCGGGATCACCCGAGGAGTAAACCAACTCATCAGTGGGAATCGGGATCCAACTATCATCGCATGATAACGTGATGGAATCCATTCACGTTATCACACTCCAGAAGGTTTGCGCATATCTGACAAGTTTCAGTTTCTTTAGAAACTCCTGATGTGATTTTTACCCCCATGCTCTTATGACCTTGACGAAGGCCAACAAATTATAAGTCGCATGTCAAGTTCTACCCGTCATTGTCCAGGTTAATTTGAACCCACCCTTACAAGCCCTTGACGAAGGCCAACAAGGCTATACGACTGTCCCAAACCAACGCATCTATCTATGCAGCAGAAAGGTAACAAGCAGCTACCATTCACTAAGCCTTGACGAAGGCCAACAAACATAGCATGAATACTAAGTGCTACCCATCTGAAATGACGGAGGGCTACGAATGGTTTTTGGCGAAAAACCTTTAACATAATGAACTTGATATCGTTGAAGGAACCGGATAGCTTTTTTATAAAAATATAGTAGCGAAAACCTTTGCTAAAGTGGTCACTCCCGGTGAAGGGATCTCGGCTCTTTCCCCGTAAAATGAGGTGCAGGATATTCCAACCAAATACCACGATGCAAAGCAAAAAGTAATCAGCTATAGTGAAGTTATTACCCTGACGTAAACTTCTGTCTAAGGGGTCACTCCCGGTAAAGGGATCTCGGCCCTTGCCTCGTCGACTGAGGTGCTGGATATTCTTAACCGAATACCACTGTGCAAAACAAAAGAGAACGTCCTTGCAATAACAACTTTTTGAAAAATGTTCCAACAACATCAGAATAGGTTTGTTTAGCTTGCATTGATTCGAATCAATGCAGTCCCATCAATTAATTACACCACAAAAGAACGAAAATATGATGTACGTATATGCCATCCGCATTCACCACTGGGTCCCGTCATCGCCCGTTAGGTTACTTAACTAACGACAGAGCGGGGATTGTACTAACGCGGGTGTAAAACGTATACAACATCTACTAGTATATATATCAATATATAATATTCGATCATGGCGTGATAAAATGTAACATCACAAAAATGTAATAAGCATCACAGAACAATACAGATAATCTGGGATACCCGGGTTTCATAGAGCCGCTACTGAAACCCGACGTTCCCCTGGTCGTGTGGATAGCCTGTGCAATGAAATCCTAGACCCCTACGGGCGCGGGAAGTTACCCGCTAAAACTTGAAGCGAGGCAGAGCCTTCAACAAAGTGAATGGACCACCCAGCACTTCACAGAATCCGGTAACTTGAGCACCCCACCTTGGGTCAACCTATACCCCCTACGAGTGCGGCGAACAGCCCGCCAATTCTAGAGTGAAGCCCCCTCCGTCTCAAAGCCAAGAGATGCGGGCCCATTGCCCTCTAGAACCCGGCTACCCGTGCACCCCTCCGCGGGGTAATCCTAGTACAAAAAGTAAAATATATACAACGGGTACATCGACCTCAGCCTGGTCGTGCCCCAAAAGAATAATATACAAACAGGCAGTGACGGCAGTCCACATGTCGGACGCTCGCCCCGCAATAACAAATGTACAAATAATACCAAACTTTACTACCATTGCTCCAGGCTATCCACCACGACAAATCCGCAACATCACAGCACAACACAGAACATCAACTTGAATGTCACGTTCGCAAATCCGTCTAAAAGAACTATAGCAATTAGACAAGATTTACCGATCAAATGACATTCACGGTCGCAGATATAATGTAAATACTGTGTACTAACATATTTAAAATTTTCGATCCACAAAATTTCCCAAAGTGGGCCCTAAGCACAATACCCAGTACTCAAAATAATCTGGGCCAAAAATAAAAATACCAGAAACCCCAATTCCAAGTCAGAAACCACTGTAGAAAAAATGGTGCAGTGTTGCTACAGTACTGCGGTGGAACCGCGGCCAAAACGTAGGTAAGGCTGCAGTTCCGCGGCGCTACAGTGAGCTCACTCTACCAATTGTCTGCAGCAGTCTTAGAAAATCCTGCTTGATTTTTTGACGTACTCAAAAAAAAGTTTAGACCACAAAAAAATTTCGACAGAAACTGCAGAATTGGAAATGGGGTTTTTGAAAATTTTGTTCGATCGATATTTTAAATACGTTAGAGCAAGCAAGTAAAGGTTAATGGCGTGGCTCTGATAACATGTAAGTCTACGGTAGCGCCCCGGCCGTCTGAACAAGGCCAAAATGCAGAAACGAAAACCTTTTTCTAAACTAGAAACTGGCGCTATCGCGGACTTTAATCCCGGATCGAACCATTAACCTATAACTAGCAACAAGAGAAAGGGTTGGAAAGGCTATACCGATCGATCCGTGTCCTTCGGTCTTTGGCCACCATCCCAAGCTCCTCGCGGCATCTCCGATCTCGATCTCCTCGTCGGAAAGGGCACCACATCATCGAGTCTTTTTACGGGCTTCCGCTTCATCCGAAGCAACTCGGGCATGAAGTTCGCTAGCAGACGTGTCCAAGGCGATGTAGAGAATGTGTGTGATAACTTTGTCTCAAACATCCATTGATTCTCATCACATGAGAGTGTATGGATGGAGGTTGAAGATGAAGCCATCAATGGAAAAGGTGAGCTAGAGGAAGAAGAAGAAGAGGAGGTTCTTTTCCTTTTGTGTTGAGATGATGAAAAATGAGAGAGTGTTATTAAAAATACAAGACCAAAACTCCTCATATGGCAGTCCCCTCTCTCTCTTCTTATCATATCAACCACAAATCAATCACAATATATGACACATGCACAAAGAAAGAGACCATGAGTCACCACTTGTGCATGTGTCACAATTAATGCTCCTAATCATGATTTCTAGCTCATTATTTCCATTTGTAAACATTAACCCAAATGTTTACAACAAAAAAAATATATGGCAGCATCTAAAGTAAACTCGTGATGGATCACAAGGATACCCCTCACCTGTATATACATACCTGCATCCGCATTCCGACTGAATGCGAATGCGATGAGACTAAAGTAATCCAATAAATCTAATACTAGGATCCGGCTTAAACCAAAGCCCACTAGTATGATCCGCCCGATCATGATCCGTGCACTACTGCACATATATGATCGAACCCTGCCATATATCATACGGCCTCTACAACGTTTCGCCCGAAACTTGAGAAACTGTCTGTGGGGGACTCTAAAGACTCGTCAATACTTTGGCTGTGGATTTAACCACTAGCACGTCAGAGGTACTAGCAGTACGTAACGGGCTACCAGGTATTGACCAAAAGGGAGGTCAATGAGCGAACTCATCCTGACACCCTACTGTGCCAGTCGGTGAAAATATCTGTACAGTCTGGTCCGTTCGTCTATGAGCATCGCATGTCGGGCCTAGGGGGTTGGTAAAAGTCAGACCCCCAAAAGTGGTATAAGTAGTGTCGGAGTGTAGCCCAAAACACCCTGAGATACTACTAGAATACCTACCAGTAAATCTCCTGCCTTGGCCAAGGACTTCGTGTAATGGCTCTCCTAGACACAGCGCGATCTCACCCCAATACCGGGAGAGACGAAACTCCTGCCGATCCGCTCACTGCCTCCATATGGCTCGGGACTGTACCCAACTAAAACCTGTTTGCACGACTCCTTTGAGCCGTGGTAGGGTAGTAATCAAAGCACAGTAGGAACTCACACGAGACAAATGACGATCTCAGGTCGATGAACTAACATGTACACATGTCACCAGGGAACTGCTATCCGACGTCAGGTATAATACCAACTAGCATGTTCCCGGCGAGTCCTGTCCGGTGTACTCATAACCCAATGAGCACCTGTATACATCTTAGGTGATCCAACTGACACCAATGGATTGTGAGACTAGCCACCGCCCCTCGTCGGGGTCTCGACTTATACACTAGTCTACTAATGGAGTATCGATGCCCAGTCTCGAAACTCCCATGACTAAGGACCACTTTAAGGATGTGCTTATAGACTACCCAACTCTCACGTATATGATCGCCATCATACTGCTGGTAGTCAAGCAAGAATCCTAAGGGCTCTATCAACGTGTAATAACAACCTGTAAGATCACCTAAAGCAGTACACGATGATAAAGATAAACCAGATAGCATACTATCATCTCGAGTAAGACTGTCCTACCGGCATAGGTACTCACTCAATCATTGCAATCACGTGCCTGTGATCCAATAATTGACTCTGAGGGCACTATATCCAACAGTATCCGCGTACACTATGTAATTGCGATGGAGTTTTCATCAACATCAAAATTCCGTGGCAACCGATCATATGAGACTAAACCGCTAGATTTATAAAATTCAAACTAGTTATCACATAACCAATTCTGTGGATTTCAAATATTGTATACAATCACAGATAGCGAGGAGAAATTAGATAATTCGATCGATGCAACGAATTCCCAAAAATTCCCAGAGAGCTCAACACTTGAGCACAGTTAAAGTTAACCAGAAGCATGCCCTAGTATCTACGGACCAACAGCTGAAGGGCCCGACCCAGGCCTCTCAAGTGGCGCCGTGGATCCGCCGCCAAAACCATGTTTTGGCTGCGGATCCGCAGTCACTTGGACAAATTAGGGTTTCGTTCTTCAGGTGTGTCCATAGAATTCCCTGCATGATTTTCTGAGAATTTTTAACATGGAAAATCCAACTTTTGGAAAAATTTCCAGAAAGGGGGTCGTTTCGGGCTTTCGGGGTTCGATCGGACTTTAAACTTCGTCTAGACAATACCTAATACTCTAGCTTGGTTCTGATACCACTGTAGGGTTAGCTTAGCACCTTAGAAAGGTTTTAGCAAGCATCAAACATGCTAGATTAAAATTTTGGGGTGCTAAACAAACCCTAACCAAGATCTTAACTAGAGACTTAGGGTTAAACATGATATGTAAACTCTTTACATCTAAGTGAAGAAGGAATGAAACCTTTGTAGACCGGTCCTTCACTTCAATAGCTCCGTGTAGTAGTCCCTTCGCTGCGATCACGAACTTCCGGACTCTAGAGAGGCTCCCATGAAGAAACGAACAAGCTTGCTTCAAAGTCTTCGAGTCCGAAGATGATCTATGTCGAGGAGACACTAGCTCATGCTATCTCTTCACTAATTCTGTAGATTAGTGAAGAAAACACCCTAAACTAAGTGGCTAATAGTAGAGGATGATGAAGTAGGAAGTGGGCTCACTTTAAATATATTTTTCTCACATGTTATCATCACTTTCACAAAAACTAGAAAGCTTGAATGAGGAAGAAGAAGATGAAGCTAAAGTGATGAATAAATCCATAAGGTTAGAAATGCAACCATGGTTTGTATATGTCATCCACTAACCATTGTAGAGACTTAACCATAGCTATGAGTTAAGGGTTGGGTTAAAAAATATCTTAAGCTAGACAAACAAGTGGACTAAGTCAAAGTTTTTCACAAGCTTTTCCAAGCTTCTAACATGACTCATTATCCAAATGTTTGAATTACTTAAAACAAATAAAACCCTAATTTAACTCTAGCATGGTGTGAGTCTCATACATACATGTTGCATGTGCAACCTAGCATGACACAACAATATATATCACATATATATTTTGTGCAAAAAGAAAACAATACATTTGACATATATCACATATATATCAATGTATAATTAAGTGAGAAAAGAAATCTTAAGTGAGCTAATATTAGTCAATATAATTTAATATATCAAATATATAATTAAACATTAAATTATTAAATTAGCTCTTGATTTAATAATCCGGCTATAATACATATAACCGACTAATATCAAATGAATCAACTTATCGAATCAATACTTGATCCGATAACCCGGCAATATCTCATATGCCCTACCGATATCACATATTGCGAGAATAGAATACGGTATCACATACTCGTATTAATCTCGGTCCCGCACATATCACATGTGTGCTCCTACTCCGTTTTGTAAGTCTACGCTAGCGCCCCGGCCGTCTACAGACGCCAAATGAGGAACAAAAACTTTTTAACTGGCGCTATCGTATACTTCAATCCGGATCTGCCATTATTGCTAAACTAACAAACTGTAAAGAGTGTAGAAAGGTTATACCGAACGATCCGAGTCCTTCGTTCTTCAACCATCATCCCACGCTCCGTTGCGGCTGCTCCGATCTCTTCGATCTCTAATCTGCTCGTCCAGGTGGCACCACATCACTGATTCTTTAAACGGGCTCCCACCTCTGACTCGAGGCAACTCGGTCGTCAAGTTTGCTAGAAGAGACGACCAAGAATGATGTAGAGAATGAGTGGATGACTTTGTCTCACTTCGTCCAAGTCCTTGGACGATCGGTTAATGAAGCTGCCATTTTTATCGGGTGATGGAATGAAAGACGTAATGAAATTTCCATGCACCCTTAACCATAGTCTTTTCTCTCCAAAATGAAATCATTCTCTCTCTCTCTCACAAATAGTGGCCGGCCAATATATGTAGAATGAGGAGGGTGAGAGTAGGAGCAAAGGGGGTGAGTGTAAGCATAAAGATCTAAATCAAAATATCAAAGCAAAAACAAAAGGAATTAATGTAAAGGATGACTCATTAACCTTAGTCATCCTTTCATTAAAAGCACAATTAAAGCTCTAATGACTCACCATGTCAAGTCACCCTTTCTAGAACCTTCTAGAAGCTTGACTCACTCTCATCCAAGAAAAGATAAATCCGTCTTTAACCGAATGTTAAAAGACGGCTGATAGAAAACTGGAAACTGGCAACTTCCAAAAGTGATCCTGAAACGAATTTCAGGACAACCCCGAAACTGTATAAAAATACCCGCATTTGTATTACGACCGAATACAAATGCAACTGAGACAAAGATATTATACCTACTCAATATAATACTCGGATCCGGCTTAAACCAAAGCCGACCAGTATTATCTGCCCGAAAAAATAACACGTGCGTAAACGCACGTGCATTTTCCGAACCCTGCCATAAAACCATACGGCCTCTACAACGTTTCGCCCGAACTTGGGAAACTGTCTGTGGGGGACTCTAATGACTCGTCAGTACCCTGGCAGTGGGTTTAACCACAAACCGTCAGCGGCACTAGCTATGCGTAACGGCTGCCCATGGACTGACCTCAAGGGAAGCTGATGAGCGAACTCAAGGGAGGCCGATGAGCGAACTCATCCAGAAACCCTACTGAGCCTAACAGTGACAATGTATATACAGTCCGGTCCGTTCGTCAATGAGTATCGCATATCCGCCTAGGGGGCTAGTAACGTCAGACCCCCAATAGCAGTATAAGTCGTGTCGGAGTGTAGCCCAATAACACCCTGAGATACTACTGGAGTACCTACCAGTAAATCTCCTGCCATGGCCATGGACTATGTGTAATGGCTCTCCTAGACACAGCACGACCTCGCCCCCAATACCGGGAGAGACGAATCCCCTGCCGATCCGCTCACGTGCCTCCATATGGCTCGGGACTGTACCCAAAAGCTACCTGTTTGCACGAATCCTTTGAGCCGTGGTAGGGTAGAAATCAAAGCACAGTGGGAACTCATACGAGACAAATGACGACCTCAGGTCGATGAACTAACCTGTACACATGTCACCAGGGAACTGCTATCTGACGATAGGTATAGTACTAACTAGCAGATTCCCGGCGAGTCCTGTCCGGTGTACTCATAACCCAATGAGCACCTGTATACATCTTAGGTGATCCAACTGACACCAGTGGCTTGTGAGACCGGCCACCGCCCCTCGTCGGGGTCTCGACTGTATACACTAGTCTACTCCGGAGTATCGATGCCCTGTCTCGAAACTCCCACGACTAGGGACCACAATTAAGGATATGCATATAAACTACCCAACTCTCACGTATATGATCGCCATCATACTGTTGGTAGTAAAGCAAGATCCTAAGGGCTCTATCAAAGTGTAACATGCAATCAGTCACCTGAACATGTACACGACTGATAAAGGTAAACCAGATAGCATACTATCATCTCTAGTAAGACTGTTCCACCGGTATAGGTCCTCCGCAATCATTGCAATCACGTACCTGCGATCCAATAATTGACTATGAGGGCACTATCTCCAACAATCTCCCACTTGCACTCAAGGCTAATTATTGCGATGTCGACTACTCACAGTCCGTGTGAAACCGAACATCCAACTCCTCTACTAATCAGTTTCACAAAGCCCGTTTGTAAAACTATTGTGTTCGAGAAATAGCCTCGGTGAGTGGATCCGCCTAGATGTTTCTTTCTATATCTCTCTTAATCTCAAGTTCGCGGAGAAAGCCATCTCCCGAATCGAGTAATACCTGTCTTAGAATATGTCTGGATATCTGATGGGACCTAGTTCATAAATGAACTGTAAATCCAAACTTCTTAGACTGTATCGATCACTGAACCTAATCAGTTGTCACGACCCGAAAGAGCACGTGACTGGCCCTTGAACCATATGAAGTCTATAGGACTCCATCTGATCCAAGTAAGCCAAAAGCCCAGAAATCTAAAACCATTTTTGAGAATAAGTAAAGAAAACTGGTTTAAAGAAGTAAAGAAAAACATGTTTGAAATCAAGGTTTTTAAATGACTAAGCCGAATGTGCATTTGAAAACCGTACAGTCTTTTCTAAAATTTTCGGCAGAGTTTCTCTTGTAAAACTGGCCCCGAATGGGGTACAACATGAATAACAATATATAAAATGATAAAGGCATCCCCAAGCGGGAGCTAGCTCTTCGTCAATCGACGGTCACAACCACACGATGATATGATAATATACAACGCCAAGTGGCGAGGATCAAAATCAAGGAAAGCTCAAAAAGCAGCAAGAAAACCGCAATACTACTAAGCGCGACTCTAAGGTCGAATAATACCACACTGTCTCTAAGTCTGAAAGAATATACAAGTTTTTGGTTGATGGACAATTTCTAGATACAATGAAATACATGAATAAAATGGTGATTCTTGATGCGAAAGAATCCACCTACCAAAGCAAATCACCCGCAAGAAGGTAGTGTGCCAGAAATGCCGCAATGAAACCTGTACGGCAGAACCTGCAAGGACTGTGGCACAACGGGGGTGAGTTGCCAACTCGTGAATAGAAATATCTACAAGCAGAAACCGAATGCAAGACATAAACCTAAGTCAACGATCAGTAATACAATCCACAAGAGTGCATCTGAGTGTAATAAGGTGGCAAGGTAACATCTAATCATGTATGTAGTGCCAGGTACTCAGGTAATAACATGTCATCAGTGTAAGGTATGCCTGCATGAGGTAAGTATGATGAAATATCAATGATATCAATACACATATATTAGCGTCCCATACCACTAATATTGGTGTAAGGGTATATATAACAGCGCCCTCATACCCTGTTATATATACAAATGAAGTATGACAAGTGTAAATCCAGTCTGTATATGATCCATGTCTGTATATATGTGGAACCCGTCCACCTGTCACCCACTGACAGTAAGCATCATGTATGCAAGTATGAGGATATAAACAATATCATGGAAAACATCATGAAACCCGTGCCAAGCATCGACACGTAAATCCTCATCCATATGGGGCTCCGTCTGCGGTATCGGCCCTCGGCCCCGGCAGCACGAGTCAACCCATGTCCATCTCTGGGCTCCGTCTGCGGTAGCGGCCCGTCGGCCCCCGGCAGTACGCCCATCTCTCGGCTCCAGGCGGTATCCCCCGGATATCCGCCGAGCTCAAATACAATCACCGGTAGGTACTCGCCCGCCTCCAGGCTCAATCGGCATAACCCATCGATCATCTCGCCGAGGGGAACCATACCGGGCCCACCACGAACCCGCAAACGGATCATCACTCCTCGAATCGGGTTTCAAGCACACGTCTCAGCACCGAGAAAACGCGTGGTGGACGCACCTAAATATCATATCACGAGGTACCGGGTTTTCATAAAAGAACATCTTTTCTTAAATAATCCCACGGTCCTCAAAATCAGAAATCACATGAAAATCCACATCAAGAAGTAAATCCAATGCAATGTGCTATGCAATCAATCCATGATGTATGCGACATGTAAAGAGAGATAATCATATCGGAAATCATGCAACATGGAATAGTAATGTACATATGTCGGGAGGAACCGCTCCTTTAGAATGAATCAGTTTAAAGAATATCTTGCGGTCCTCAATCTCAATCAAGTCAGAATCATCTATGTTTGTGTACAGGTACATGTGTACAATATGCCAAGCAGTAATCATATCATGAATGCAACAGTACTACAGTGTAGTGGCATGGCAATTATCGATGATGAAGTGTGTGAGCCGGCAAATAGTGTACGTGAAACATACGCATCATCGATAATGGTGCTGGTGTCCTAACAGCATGATAATAATATAACAATGAACATATGCCAGCAATGCGAATAGCAGGAAAATGCAGATATCTAGTAGTCAACACCACAGTGAAGTATCTACTATGCAAACTACATCTAAGTATCCGGTCAATCAGGAGGGGTAGGTGTGGAAACCACCTAAATCTGAGTCGATACATGTATAAAAGTATATAGTCGGTGATCTCGCCTCAATGTCATATCATAAGATATCCTCGAGTTATGAGTGCGGATCTATCATCAATATCGGCTCGTACGGTAAATCATCGTACGGCATCCCCATAGCTGGGTAGGGGTCAGTATCTCACTGTCTCATCACATAACAGATATCACCATCGTCAGATCATATAGTCTGGAGTACTACTCTATGTCTAGTACAAAACGGTAACCTCAGTAAGTATGCATGCGGGGGTAAACACATATCCCAAGCCCGCAAGAATCACAAGTCATATCCCACATATGAATCGTATAAAATCACCGATCCCAGGGCACCCAGCCCACATCATCGACTCATCTCCAAAGTCATCACATATCATCAATCACAGTGCAAGAACAAGTGATAAGCAAGAGTGTGTGTGTAGGTGTAATTCTACCCTAGGGTTCGCGACTATGAACTACACTAGTCACTTCTAACCCTACATTATCCACAATACACATAATATCACAATAAACTACATAGTAATCTATCTACGGACTGCGGGGGTGCTATACGCCATCCACCCGACTTCCCCCTGTAGATATAATCTACTCACCTTGCATCACCAATTGCGGACGTCACCACGTATTTGCTTGTCGTCCCGAAGTCTTCATGGGTACCTACACATCAAAATATCGTATATGCGCATTAAAACCAAATCCAATCTAAAACGGCGCATGAAATCCAAAACGATACGATAAGGGGGCCTATAGGTGAGAACCTATGGCACGCCTTCAAAACCATCAATAAATCCTCTACATCGTCGTATAAACGACAATTAGTCGAGGCAAAACACATTCCACCATTTCAGAATCAAAAATACGGAATACGGAAACACGAATCCAAAATAGCAACTTAGGATATATGTCCCAGATTTCACCCTAGATAGAATCTGTCAAAACTAGAAGTACCCTGGGTCAACACTAGAGGAACAGGGGCTGTGCACAGAAAACGAGGAGAATGGCTAAGTATGCTAAGTCAAAGTCCACCTCTCTCTCTCACCTACCCTCATCATTATATTTTCCTTTTTTTTCCTTTTCTTTTAAAATCCAAACCTTCTCACATCAATAGTAATCCCAAAAGAAAACCATGGCTAGAAAAATGCACAAGTGTAGAAAAAGTGATATGTGCAAGTTTTGCACAAAATTGCCAAAAAACCCGATTAGCGATTTTAATCGCGATTAGCACTAAATTATTGTCAAACTAATCACAAAAACTTAAAAATGCCATAATCCACTAATTTACCCTATTTTAGAATTTTCCATAATTTTTCATAATTTTTTCTAACATTTTTCCTATTTATTTGCATTTAATATTAAAATAATCAATAAAATAATATTAAATTATAAAAATTCCCAAAATTAATATTTTATATTTTTGAAAATGTTACAATCTACCCCCCTTAAAGAAATTCGGTCCCCGAATTTTAAATTTAAACCCCCAGATACAAAAACATCTCAGTAATAAACCAAAGTCGTCGGGGCTCCGAAATCATCAACACATAGAACGTCACAGCGCAATGCATGCGCAAGGGTACTGAGCAGATAACTCGAAAACAAAACTCCGTCAAGCATCCCGCAATCATCGGAGTCAATGTAAAAAAAACACAATGTCAAATCCAATACAAAACCGATATGATATGGATCGGAACTACACATGTAGACATCCAATCTAAACATAACACCATCCTGTGCGTCTGGTGCGCACTGAAATCAAAAAAAAATCCATATATGTGCTAAACAGGTGCACAAAACAACATCCAAGTGCAACGGGTGTGCACGAAGCATCTGTCATGGGCATCGTATGTGCCTGACAGCAAAATAAATCAGGTGCATGTGACATGCACGAAGAATCCCGATTTAGCGCATCTGGCGTGCACCAAAATCGTATCTAAAAACATGCGCCCAACATGCGCGAAAATCCAAACCGGTGCATCCATCGTGCACGAATGAAAATCTAAACCCTGCGCACTCAACATGCACGGAAATCACGAAATCCAATAGCAAACACCGAACAGGCGTAAAGCACATCGCCAGCACGGAGTGCAAAAATCAACCATCAAAATCCGGGTCAAAATCAACGATATAATGCGGCTCAAACCAAAATCAGGGTACCGCAAGGAAAATCTCACAACCGTGTGCATCAGCGTGCACGAATCAAAGCCTAACACTAAAATGCATGAAAACTCTGCGCAAAATATATAAATATCCAGTGGGTGCATGAAACCAATATCATGAAACTCAGTCACCAAAACTAGATCGTGCAAATAGAACGCCCAAAATACCGAAATCCAAAATGACGGATACGTGATAATCGAATCACAAAATCACAAATCATAAATACCGTCTTCGGTAGTTTCTCCTTCAAGCTCGAGAAGGAGTCAGTGTAATCCACTGCTAGCAGCGCAGGATATCTACCTACCTCTAACTCACGGTCTGGCGTCTTCTGACTCTCTAGGTCCTTATCTTCTCTGCGGATTACCTATCACGCGGTCAATCGGCTCATCGGCCCTGTCAGGTGTGCTAACGGGGACGATTCCGTTCTGGCACTTTTCTGGTCACCTCTCGGTCAAACCTCACGACCACTCGTAAGGCAGCATATCACTGACGTCGGTCTCTGGCTATCTGAATGCACGTCACACATCTGATCCTGGGTGCAAACATCATTGCAGCAATGTCCTGGAAGGAATCCTGCTCAAGGTCTCTTCCAATCATGCCTATGCCGATCTGTACAGAGGCTGGCTCTCTTGTACTATCTCTTCTCGCTGGAAAGACATCTGTGTCCTCAGCACAACATTTCTCGGAAATTGGTCACATCCCAACGTTTCTGTAAGCATATCAGGTCTCTAGTTTCGACGGGAAGCAATGACAGCTCGTCAGTGTCTCACACGAACCTCTGATTCCACTTGTCTCTATCGTCGTCCACTATGACGTCACGCCAAGCTACTATACACTGCACTGCTCTCGGCCACGGTCAATCTGAAGTCTCTCACACGGACTCGAAATCGCGTACTCTGTAGCTTCATCATTCTGTAGCAGATGTCAGGCCGAACTGGTCCTCGGAAACACGTCCCAACCATCGGAGGAATACTCATCACTCGTCCGTCCTTGATCCATTCGCAACGCATCTGGGTAAGTTCCTTTATCCGAACTTGGTCAACTACCTCGTCGACAATGCCGAACTCTGGCCTGCTGGGTGTGCGCAACACGACCACTCCTGGTCTAGGTCTTCTCGTATCGTACTCCAGAAAGGTCCTGCCGAGGTTCCTTTCTCAAATCTCAATCCTGCCGAAATGCCCGGAAGTCATCATCCAATGCTGAAGCTAAAGCTTATTCCGGAACGGCTGCATACCTATCGCGCTTCTTTCTGGAAGGTATATCCATATACCACGCCTCTGGGTGCGTATAACATCTCTGATGTCGGCGGAGTGGGACGTCATCTCGTCGAAATATCTTGCGAACTCTTTTCTTCACTCTGCATCAGTGTCGACTGATTCGGACTCGTCTCATCATGGCTGCACGAACTGCGCTCCGACGGCTATGCTCGCACCTGGAGTCTCCCAAGCAGTGTCCCATCACGATATCCGAAAGATGTCGAACCATCCGATCGACTCGTCAGATCCTCATAATCCCCCAAGAGCTCACATCTCGGGTACAGTTTAATAGTATCGAGTACATGCCACAGCGTCGGTGGTCCAGCCGTAGAAGGGCAAACCCAAGCCTCACTAATGGCGCCGCGGAACCGCCGTAAACCCTAAGGTTCCAAGGCTGTCACACGGTCATTAAGTCGAGTTAGGGTTTCATTCTTCTAGAGGGTCCGTAGAATCACCTGCATGTCTTTCCGTATACTTTAAACTTGGAAAATAGGCTCCTGACATTCGATCGTCTCAATCGACTCTCAACGAATCTGCGTGAAGTCGTTTCTAGCTGGAATCAATCCACCTGATGACCTCGCATCGGGGTAAGCGAACTCACCACGCGTCCTAGTCATCCATCCTCGGTGACTAGCAACTCGCTATCATCTCTCTAAGAACATGCTCATGCTGCAGTAGCTCCAATCATCTGGGCGATATCTCATCATTTGCAGCAACAACTGGCTCATATGCCTGTACGCCGAACAACGCCTCAATCCTCCAGGAAAGGCAATACATAAGCGGTCATCTCTGAATCAGCCTGCTCTAGATCTGAGTAAGACTCTCCACACTGGAAATCTTCAACTCAACTGGGCCCGCTCTGGCGCAAAATCGGACGAATCACCTTCGTCTCTCAAATCGGGTAGACTAGCTATCATCTGTCGCATAACTGCCTGAAAGCTCCGGCAATCTCAGCTCGTAAGCTCCGAAAGCAACACCCTGTCAATCTCAGCGACAGCTGGTCCATCTGTCTGCACGGTAGGCGACATCACCATCTCTGAGGTATGCTGTACATCAACAGTCCTCTCTCAACTGGCAGCTCTAACAAAGGCCCGATCATCCGGTGCAAGACCAAGCACTCGCCTCCACTAGAGGTCACAATCACCAACACTAACTCGAGACGTTCCCATGTCACCAGAAAACACAAAGGTCGGCCCTCGTACCAAACGAGCTCACACCGGCCGTAACCCTAGCAGCAGCCCAAACTGCGCTCAAACACGGTGACAGGAATCTCAATCGAGTATCAAAGAGAGCACATCAGTGGCAAGAAGGGAAACAACAGATCCAAAGTGGATACATGATCATAGGAAGGAACAGTATCAATGAAGGTATGATCATGAAACTAATAGAATCGGGGATCTCAAATGGATGAATAATCCTGGATATAAAGAGAATCACTGATCTCGAAAGTATGTACATCCTAAGGTTCCTTAAGCGGAGTGGCGTGTCGTAAGTATGCCGCGGAACATACCAACGGTACGTCACTCTACTTTAGTCACCAAATCCATCAACCAAGGGTCATCCTAAAACGACGAAAGTTCGGGTTTACACCCCCTCGACCAAGTCTAAGTTCCGTAAGGTCAAGCCTAAGTTCCATATATAAACAACTCCCTAGGCTCCACATAGTCAAACTTAGACTCGAACCAAGGTCAACCTGGCTTTGATACCAACTTTGTCATGACCCGAAAGAGCACGTGACTGGCCCTTGAACCATATGAAGTCTATAGGACTCCATCTGATCCAAGTAAGCCAAAAGCCCAGAAATCTAAAACCATTTTTGAGAATAAGTAAAGAAAACTGGTTTAAAGAAGTAAAGAAAAACATGTTTGAAATCAAGGTTTTTAAATGACTAAGCCGAATGTGCATTTGAAAACCGTACAGTCTTTTCTAAAATTTTCGGCAGAGTTTCTCTTGTAAAACTGGCCCCGAATGGGGTACAACATGAATAACAATATATAAAATGATAAAGGCATCCCCAAGCGGGAGCTAGCTCTTCGTCAATCGACGGTCACAACCACACGATGATATGATAATATACAACGCCAAGTGGCGAGGATCAAAATCAAGGAAAGCTCAAAAAGCAGCAAGAAAACCGCAATACTACTAAGCGCGACTCTAAGGTCGAATAATACCACACTGTCTCTAAGTCTGAAAGAATATACAAGTTTTTGGTTGATGGACAATTTCTAGATACAATGAAATACATGAATAAAATGGTGATTCTTGATGCGAAAGAATCCACCTACCAAAGCAAATCACCCGCAAGAAGGTAGTGTGCCAGAAATGCCGCAATGAAACCTGTACGGCAGAACCTGCAAGGACTGTGGCACAACGGGGGTGAGTTGCCAACTCGTGAATAGAAATATCTACAAGCAGAAACCGAATGCAAGACATAAACCTAAGTCAACGATCAGTAATACAATCCACAAGAGTGCATCTGAGTGTAATAAGGTGGCAAGGTAACATCTAATCATGTATGTAGTGCCAGGTACTCAGGTAATAACATGTCATCAGTGTAAGGTATGCCTGCATGAGGTAAGTATGATGAAATATCAATGATATCAATACACATATATTAGCGTCCCATACCACTAATATTGGTGTAAGGGTATATATAACAGCGCCCTCATACCCTGTTATATATACAAATGAAGTATGACAAGTGTAAATCCAGTCTGTATATGATCCATGTCTGTATATATGTGGAACCCGTCCACCTGTCACCCACTGACAGTAAGCATCATGTATGCAAGTATGAGGATATAAACAATATCATGGAAAACATCATGAAACCCGTGCCAAGCATCGACACGTAAATCCTCATCCATATGGGGCTCCGTCTGCGGTATCGGCCCTCGGCCCCGGCAGCACGAGTCAACCCATGTCCATCTCTGGGCTCCGTCTGCGGTAGCGGCCCGTCGGCCCCCGGCAGTACGCCCATCTCTCGGCTCCAGGCGGTATCCCCCGGATATCCGCCGAGCTCAAATACAATCACCGGTAGGTACTCGCCCGCCTCCAGGCTCAATCGGCATAACCCATCGATCATCTCGCCGAGGGGAACCATACCGGGCCCACCACGAACCCGCAAACGGATCATCACTCCTCGAATCGGGTTTCAAGCACACGTCTCAGCACCGAGAAAACGCGTGGTGGACGCACCTAAATATCATATCACGAGGTACCGGGTTTTCATAAAAGAACATCTTTTCTTAAATAATCCCACGGTCCTCAAAATCAGAAATCACATGAAAATCCACATCAAGAAGTAAATCCAATGCAATGTGCTATGCAATCAATCCATGATGTATGCGACATGTAAAGAGAGATAATCATATCGGAAATCATGCAACATGGAATAGTAATGTACATATGTCGGGAGGAACCGCTCCTTTAGAATGAATCAGTTTAAAGAATATCTTGCGGTCCTCAATCTCAATCAAGTCAGAATCATCTATGTTTGTGTACAGGTACATGTGTACAATATGCCAAGCAGTAATCATATCATGAATGCAACAGTACTACAGTGTAGTGGCATGGCAATTATCGATGATGAAGTGTGTGAGCCGGCAAATAGTGTACGTGAAACATACGCATCATCGATAATGGTGCTGGTGTCCTAACAGCATGATAATAATATAACAATGAACATATGCCAGCAATGCGAATAGCAGGAAAATGCAGATATCTAGTAGTCAACACCACAGTGAAGTATCTACTATGCAAACTACATCTAAGTATCCGGTCAATCAGGAGGGGTAGGTGTGGAAACCACCTAAATCTGAGTCGATACATGTATAAAAGTATATAGTCGGTGATCTCGCCTCAATGTCATATCATAAGATATCCTCGAGTTATGAGTGCGGATCTATCATCAATATCGGCTCGTACGGTAAATCATCGTACGGCATCCCCATAGCTGGGTAGGGGTCAGTATCTCACTGTCTCATCACATAACAGATATCACCATCGTCAGATCATATAGTCTGGAGTACTACTCTATGTCTAGTACAAAACGGTAACCTCAGTAAGTATGCATGCGGGGGTAAACACATATCCCAAGCCCGCAAGAATCACAAGTCATATCCCACATATGAATCGTATAAAATCACCGATCCCAGGGCACCCAGCCCACATCATCGACTCATCTCCAAAGTCATCACATATCATCAATCACAGTGCAAGAACAAGTGATAAGCAAGAGTGTGTGTGTAGGTGTAATTCTACCCTAGGGTTCGCGACTATGAACTACACTAGTCACTTCTAACCCTACATTATCCACAATACACATAATATCACAATAAACTACATAGTAATCTATCTACGGACTGCGGGGGTGCTATACGCCATCCACCCGACTTCCCCCTGTAGATATAATCTACTCACCTTGCATCACCAATTGCGGACGTCACCACGTATTTGCTTGTCGTCCCGAAGTCTTCATGGGTACCTACACATCAAAATATCGTATATGCGCATTAAAACCAAATCCAATCTAAAACGGCGCATGAAATCCAAAACGATACGATAAGGGGGCCTATAGGTGAGAACCTATGGCACGCCTTCAAAACCATCAATAAATCCTCTACATCGTCGTATAAACGACAATTAGTCGAGGCAAAACACATTCCACCATTTCAGAATCAAAAATACGGAATACGGAAACACGAATCCAAAATAGCAACTTAGGATATATGTCCCAGATTTCACCCTAGATAGAATCTGTCAAAACTAGAAGTACCCTGGGTCAACACTAGAGGAACAGGGGCTGTGCACAGAAAACGAGGAGAATGGCTAAGTATGCTAAGTCAAAGTCCACCTCTCTCTCTCACCTACCCTCATCATTATATTTTCCTTTTTTTTCCTTTTCTTTTAAAATCCAAACCTTCTCACATCAATAGTAATCCCAAAAGAAAACCATGGCTAGAAAAATGTACAAGTGTAGAAAAAGTGATATGTGCAAGTTTTGCACAAAATTGCCAAAAAACCCGATTAGCGATTTTAATCGCGATTAGCACTAAATTATTGTCAAACTAATCACAAAAACTTAAAAATGCCATAATCCACTAATTTACCCTATTTTAGAATTTTCCATAATTTTTCATAATTTTTTCTAACATTTTTCCTATTTATTTGCATTTAATATTAAAATAATCAATAAAATAATATTAAATTATAAAAATTCCCAAAATTAATATTTTATATTTTTGAAAATGTTACATCAGTATCCGGCACCATGCCTCCCACAGTATTCTCTTGGACCACCTGTCCATAATACTGTCCCTCTTCGTCAGAGGGAAAAACTATAACTCTGACAATCACTCTGTCAACCATGTCACCCTTGAAGCCTGGAATGATAATCGTCTCCCGAAGGAGGCTGCCGTCATCAAATCCGTAGAACATCCACTTATGTTCTAAAACTGCTTCCTTATGTTTCTCCAGGATTGGATTAATACAAACTCATTGCATCTAGTGCAAAAACAACAACTGGTGTGGTACTTGACACCTCACGATTGACTCAATTGCCTAAGCAAGTGATCTGCCAATCATGCACAGCCCTCTCCCCTTTAGTCTATACGACACCTTTAGAGAGGGTGACTCCATCACCTGCAGGTACACCACCATGCTAGGAGTCAACTATTCTAAAAACCATTAGACTACTGTCAAAGTACCCACATTGGGAAACTACCTAAATCCAGATCTAAAACCATAGATCCAGAAACCAGAATGTCAAATATCATATCCATATCATGTCTGGAGAAACACCTGTGTGACGACCACAGTACAACCGATCGTAGTATAGGAATTTTACTTCCTACTCTGTGTATGTCATCCAAATACCATGACATCACACCCTACTACCTTCTTAACAGATCCATCCCCTATTCTGATTGAAGTCAAACCCATGACTGTCACATCAAAATTAGATGATCTATCTCCGCTATAACTGCTCTAGTCTATAAATAGACATAAGCTACTTGCCCACCATGCTTCCGCTGCTCCCACTGACTACGACAACCCTCCTACCGGGTCTCATATCCTGGAACAACAGTAGTGTCAAGTCTGGGTAGAAAATAACCTCCCTGTCACCGTCCTTGAGGCTACCGAAGTACCTCTCGGGTGTCTGAGGTTACCCACCATATCTGCGGAGTGGCTAATGGAATGTCAAACCTGATTGAATATATAGGTCCTATTAAATTTTCCGTAATCGTTCGCGGTTCTGGAATCACTTCCAGTTCTACCATACTCCCACTACTGTTTTCTGAAAAAGATCCATTTTACTAAAACTGTGGCGAGTCAAGAACAATATCACTATTGATCTTCCAAATGGTAGAATATCAACCCTCATCATAGCCAGGGTCAACCCACAAACAGCTATTACAGAAACGTGCCCTGAGTTATCCAGAGTCTGGTTTCAAGCATAAGCTGGACAACTCCCAGTACCTTAATATCTTTTATGGTACAAACTATTCTATATCCAATATAGAAACTCTGGCACTTATTTAATTGGAACCATATTCAAATCATGCAGCTGTCTCCAGTGCATATCAACTTAATGGAAAAAAGGCTAATCAGCATTACTCAACTTAGGAATCCATCCAATTATGAGTAACCTGAAAGAGAAACACGTTTCTCAAAACCATCACTATCATCTGAATACCAATCACAAGAATCTACATCTTCGATCTCTTTGAAGAATCCCGATACTTGTGATACCTGGTTCTCTACTTTATTCTTATACCCACAACTTCTCAAAACTTAGACCTTGTATTTCTTACGAAACACTTGTCTAAATACTAGAGAAGTTATAAGTAAATAGAACATAGTACGAGAACCTACCCCTTTGTCCTGGTGGACACTTGGACAACATACAATACTCTGTATAAGTCCGCTGAGTTAAACAACTCAAAACCTGTGCGTCGTAGGTTGAAAACTGTACCCTGGCGATTTCCTCAAATATCACCAATTACAACGAATTCCGATATAATGAGGATGATCACCTAATTCCCAATAACTTACTCCTACTCATCATCTGTAAAACCATACAGATATGAGAATGAAACCTGGTAAATACATACCCTTGGAGTAAGTATCCATTCGGGAAAACGGTTTTCCTTTAACAATGCACTGAAACATGAAAATGTTTCGTAGGGGTATCCTGGTATTCATAGTAATGCCTCTTCCATAATCCAATTCATGACTTCAACCGTATATTTTATTGCCATCTCTCCAAACCCCTTTATTTGTCTTTAGTCGTTACCTTCTGTACACCATCGTTAGGCTAAATGGTTTTCTTCCTTCCCTACCGTTCGGCACCAGCCTATGGTTTGGAAGAAGACTATCCAGTAAGCATAATAGGTGTACCCTCCTAAACCAAGGAGTACTCGCATCTTGAGAGAAGGTGATGATAAAAGACAACTGAATAATACCTTATTCTTTAAAAGTGAAATAGGAGTGGCGATGAAGTACGCGGTTTTGGTCGTGAATGATATCAGTCGCAATTTACTTTGCCCTCTTTCTAATCCCTTTATTTTGTCTTTAGTTATTGCCTTCTGTACACCCTACTTAGGCTAATTGGTTTTCTTCATTCCCTACCTTTCGGCACCTGCCTATGGTTTGGAATAAGACTATCCAATAAGCGTAATAGGTGTACTCTCCTAAACCAAGGAGCCCTCGCAACATGAGAGAAGGTGATAATAAAAGACAACTGAATAAACCAATTCTATTTCTCCTGAACCTGGATCCATCCTCGAAGAAGTCCCTTCGAGTTCGTATATGACCATACGATGGATCTATCCAATGGAAGTGGATATCCGTAGTAATACGGGTGTTCTGAGAAATGCAAAGGGTAAAAGAAGGAGTGGCAATGACTTATGCAACATAGACAATCCAAAAGCCAGTATTTTAAGAAGGTTCGGTCAACCTGGTCACTGAGTCATAGTCTAGGGTCGGTCAAAGGTCGCTGCCAAAGAGAGAGAGAGAAAAGAAACACTCTACGTGCACTCTAACCTAGATCAGAATGGTTATCACTTTATCTAATCCGGAAACCTCCCACTGTCCTGTCAAATTCTCCCCCAAACCTGAAAGAAGAATCAATCGGGATCACCCGAAGAGTAAACCAACTCATCAGTGGGAATCGGGATCCAACTCTCATCGCATGATAACGTGATGGAATGCATCCACGTTACTCATAGTCCAGAAGGTATGCGCATACTTGGCAAGTTTCAGTTTCTTTAGAAACTCCCGATCTGATTTTTGCCCCATGTTGTTATAACCTTGGCTTTGGTCAAAATGTCATAAGTCACATGCCAAGTTCTACCCGTCACTATCTTGTCAATTTGAACCCACCCGCACATGCCCCTGACTTTGGCCAATCGGCAGAACGACTGTCCCAAACCAACTCATCTATCTATGCAACAATTGAAATACCCAGCAGCTACCAAACACTGTGCCTTAACTTTAGCTAAAATACATAGCTTGAATACTACTGAATACTCAAAAGAAGTGACGGAGGGCTACGACTGGTTTTTGGCGAAAAAACTTTAGCGTAGTGAACTTGATATCGCTGAAGGAACCTGATAGCTTTTTTTAAAATATAGTGGCGAAAACCTTTTGCTAAAGAGGTCACTCCCGGTAAAGGGATCTCGGCTCTTTCCTCGTGGAATGAGGTGCAGGATATTCCACTGAATACCGCGGTGCAAAGTAACTTGTAATCGACTATAGTGAAGTTATTACCCTGACGCAAACTTCTGCCCAAGGGGTCAGTCCTGGTGAAGGGATATCGGCCCTTGCCCCGTCGAATGAGGTGCAGGATATTCCACTGAATACCGCTATGCAGAACAAAAGGAAACGTCTTTGCAATAACACTTTTTAAATTTGTTCCAACAACTGAAAACAGGTTTGTTTAACTTTTTGCATTGATCAGAATCAACGCAGTCCCATCAATCAATCACACCAGAAAAGAACGAAAATAAAATGTACGTATATGCCATCCGCATTCGTCACTGGGTCCCGTCATCACCCGTTAGGTTACTTAACTAACAACAGAGCGGGGACTGGACTAGCGCGGGTGTAAAACATATACAACATCTAATAGTATATAAACCAATATACAATAATCGCTCCAGGCGTGATAATATGCAACATTACAGAAAAGTAATAAGCATCACAGAACAATACAGATAATCTGGGATCCCCGGGTTTCACAGAGCCGCTGCTGAAACCCGACGTTCCCCTGTCGTGTGGATAGCCTGTGCAATGAAATCTAGACCCCTACGGGTGCGGCAAGTTACCCGCCAAAACCTGAAGCGAGGTAGTCCCCACAGCATAGTGAATGGAACACCCGGCACTTCACGGAATCCGGTAAATTGAGCACCCCTCCTTGGGTCAACCTGTACCCCCTACGAGTGCGGCGAATAGTCTGCCAATTTTAGAGTGGGGCCCCTCTGCCTCTCAAAGCCATGAGATGCGGACCCGTTGCCCTCCAGAACCCGGCTATCCGTGCACTCCGTCGCGGGGTAAAACCTAGTACAGTAATGAAAAATAATACAACAGGTACATCGACCGCAACCTGGTCGTGCTCCAAAAGAATATTATACAACAGGCAGTGACGGCAGTCCACATGTTGGACGCTCGCCCCGCAATATCAAATGTACAAATAAACTCAAACTGTACTACCATTGCACACTGCTATCCACCACGACAAATCCGCAACATCACAGCACAACACAGAACATCAATGCGAATGTTACGTTCGCAAACCCGTCTAAAAGAACTATAGCAATCGGACGCGGTTTACCGATCAAATGACATTCCCGGTCGGAGATATAATGTAAGCACTGTAAACTAACATGTTTAAATTTCGATCGACAAAATATCATAAAGTGGGCCCCACGCAAATCTGGAGAACAGTAACAAAACCTGGGCCAAAAATATATATACCAAAAATCCCAATTTACAACACAGAATTCACTGTAGAAAATTGGCAAAGTGATGTGACTTTCTTGCGGCGGATCCGCGGCCAAGACAACTGCTGGGGCCGCGGATCCGCGGTGGAACAGTCGACTCACTTTGTCAAATTTTTCCAGTATTCCTAAAAAACCCTGCTTGATTTTCTGGTATGGTCAAAATGACATTTGGACCAGTTTGAAAATTAACAGAAACTGTCGAATTGAAAAATTGCGATTTTTGATTTCCGGTTCGATCGAAGTTTTAAACGCGTTAGCACAAGTTAGTATAGCAAAATGGTGAGGCTCTGATACCACTGTAAGTCTACGCTAGCGCCCCGGCCGTCTACAGACGCCAAATGCGGAACAAAAACTTTTTAACTAGCGCTATCGTATACTTCAATCCGGATCTGCCATTATTGCTAAACTAACAAACTGTAAAGAGTGTAGAAAGGTTCTACCGAACGATCCGAGTCCTTCGTTCTTCAACCATCATCCCACGCTCCGTTGCGGCTGCTCCGATCTCTTCGATCTCTAATCTGCTCGTCCAGGTGACACCACATCACTGATTCTTTAAACGGGCTCCTGCCTCTGACTCGAGGCAACTCGGTCGTCAAGTTTGCTAGAAGAGACGACCAAGAAGGATATAGAGAATGAGTGGATGACTTTGTCTCACTTCATCCAAGTCCGTGGACGATCGGTTAATGAAGCTGCCATTTTTATCGGGTGATGGAATGAAAGAGGTAATGAAATTTCCATGCACCCTTAACCATAGTCTTTTCTCTCCAAAATGAAATCATTCTCTCTCTCTCACAAATAGTGGCCGGCCAATATATGTAGAATGAGGAGGGTGAGAGTAGGAGCAAAGGGGGTGAGTGTAAGCATAAAGATCTAAATCAAAATATCAAAGCAAAAACAAAAGGAATTAATGTAAAGGATGACTCATTAACCTTAGTCATCCTTTCATTAAAAGCACAATTAAAGCTCTAATGACTCACCATGTCAAGTCACCCTTTCTAGAACCTTCTAGAAGCTTGACTCACTCTCATCCAAGAAAAGATAAATCCGTCTTTAACCGAATGTTAAAAGACGGCTGATAGAAAACTGGAAACTGGCAACTTCCAAAAGTGATCCTGAAACGAATTTCAGGACAACCCCGAAACTGTATAAAAATACCCGCATTTGTATTACGACCGAATACAAATGCAACTGAGACAAAGATATTATACCTACTCAATATAATACTCGGATCCGGCTTAAACCAAAGCCGACCAGTATTATCTGCCCGAAAAAATAACACGTGCGTAAACGCACGTGCATTTTCCGAACCCTGCCATAAAACCATACGGCCTCTACAACGTTTCGCCCGAACTTGGGAAACTGTCTGTGGGGGACTCTAATGACTCGTCAGTACCCTGGCAGTGGGTTTAACCACAAACCGTCAGCGGCACTAGCTATGCGTAACGGCTGCCCATGGACTGACCTCAAGGGAAGCTAATGAGCGAACTCAAGGGAGGCCGATGAGCGAACTCATCCAGAAACCCTACTGAGCCTAACAGTGACAATGTATATACAGTCCGGTCCGTTCGTCAATGAGTATCGCATATCCGCCTAGGGGGCTAGTAACGTCAGACCCCCAATAGCAGTATAAGTCGTGTCGGAGTGTAGCCCAATAACACCCTGAGATACTACTGGAGTACCTACCAGTAAATCTCCTGCCATGGCCATGGACTATGTGTAATGGCTCTCCTAGACACAGCACGACCTCGCCCCCAATACCGGGAGAGACGAATCCCCTGCCGATCCGCTCACGTGCCTCCATATGGCTCGGGACTGTACCCAAAAGCTACCTGTTTGCACGAATCCTTTGAGCCGTGGTAGGGTAGAAATCAAAGCACAGTGGGAACTCATACGAGACAAATGACGACCTCAGGTCGATGAACTAACCTGTACACATGTCACCAGGGAACTGCTATCTGACGATAGGTATAGTACTAACTAGCAGATTCCCGGCGAGTCCTATCCGGTGTACTCATAACCCAATGAGCACCTGTATACATCTTAGGTGATCCAACTGACACCAGTGGCTTGTGAGACCGGCCACCGCCCCTCGTCGGGGTCTCGACTGTATACACCAGTCTACTCCGGAGTATCGATGCCCTGTCTCGAAACTCCCACGACTAGGGACCACAATTAAGGATATGCATATAAACTACCCAACTCTCACGTATATGATCGCCATCATACTGTTGGTAGTAAAGCAAGATCCTAAGGGCTCTATCAAAGTGTAACATGCAATCAGTCACCTGAACATGTACACGACTGATAAAGGTAAACCAGATAGCATACTATCATCTCGAGTTAGACTGTTCTACCGGTATAGGTCCTCCGCAATCATTGCAATCACGTACCTGCGATCCAATAATTGACTATGAGGGCACTATCTCCAACACGTTTCGCATGAACCAGGAAAGATCTATGTAGGACTCTAAAGACTCGTCAATACGCCGGCAGTAAGTGATGATCATATCAAACACCCACAAGCCGCAAGCGGTCTGCTAAACGTAACAGCCACCCGGGTATTGAGCGATCAAAAGATCAACAAGCAAGCCTGCTATAACTCCTGCGAATCCAATCAGTAACACTACCGTACAGTCCGGCCTCTTGGTCTGATATGTCGCATATCACAGCCTGGGGTTGGTATAACGTCAAACCCCAATAACCTGATAAGTCTTGACGATGCAAGGTCCATAACGGTTCGAGAAACTACTGATAACACTTACCAGTAAATCTCAGCAACCTTGGCCAGGGATTTCCTGTTATGGCCAATCGAGCATAGCGCAACATCAACTCCCAATACCGGGAGAGACGAAACCCCTCCCATCGCTCATTGCCTCCATGTGACTCGGGACTGTACCCAAAAGCCACCGTTTTGCTCGATCTCTTGACCGTGGTAAGGTGGAAATCAAAGCACAGTGGGAATCACACAAGACTCTATGACGATCTCGGGTCTACAGACTAACCTGTACCAGTGTTACCAGAGAACTGCTATCCGACGATGGGTATAATACCTTTTAGGAGTTCTCGGCGAGTCCGTTCAGTGTACCCAGTCTCCACTGAGCACCCGTATGCCTTCTCTGATGTCAAACACCAATGGATATGGGATCATCTATCGCCCATCATATGGGTCAAGAGGCGCATACGCTAGTCTACTCTGGAGTACCGATGCCCTGTCTCGATACTCCCACGACTAGGAAAATTTGAAGGATGTACTTATTGACTACCCTGTCCCCACTAGTATGATCTGCATCATAATCCTAATAGTCAAGTAATCATCCTAAGGGCTTTATCAACATGTGATCACAAAACAGTATTCGTTAACATGTTAAGATAAAGGGCAACCAGATAGCATGCTATCATGTCGAGCAAGAAAGTCCTCTCTATATATGTCCAAGCATCCTCTACTATATACATCGCATATACAGTAATGGCCTCTAGGGAATACATATAACTAACAAGATAAATGACCGAATTCCCGCAACCTTCCTCTGTCCTTTTGAGCACGACAGTCCTTAGTTGGCTGAGTCTAGATATTTTTTATTAAGCTCAAGGGTAATGCGTATGCTTTTAGTGATTTTTGGGGTCTTAGAAAGGGTGATGAAATCCCCACCCAATCTGAATTGGTGTTATAGTCCTTTAAAGTCCGTATTATTTATGCAAAACAATAACAAACAAAAATCTAAAACGCTTGCAAAAATTTATTTGGTGGTGGCGCAAAGAATCCTACACAAAAACAGTTTTATTGGTGTGGGGAAGAGAGTTTGTGCAAAGAATGCTGCAGAAAGAATAGTTCAGTGGAGTTCAGAGGAGGTGAAAAGAGGATTGGAATACTTACAGAGGATTTTGGTTGCTGACGTTAGATATTGACCGCGGTTTCGCAGTCAAACATGCACTTGTGCCGCGGTTCCACGGCTTTAAAGTCGAGTGGGAACTTCAAATTTCTTACCTGTGCTGATTTCAGTCTCCTATTCGTGGTTAGAGCCCCTGAATCTTGATTTGGTCACTGAATTTTCTCCAGAATTGTACAGTCAACCGTGGTTCCGTCTTGATCCGTCGCAGTGTAGCCGCGAGATATGGGTCTAACTTCCTACGACTTTGGCTCTGAACTTGATATTCTTCCTATCCTGCACACTTGCATAAAAAAGAATAAAAAATAACAAGATAATTTTTACAGTATATTTTTTTAGTTTTGGGTTATATATATTCACAAATTAACCCGAAATAACACAAAGAAATAAACTACTGTCTCCCCGGCAACGGTGCCTTTAGATTGTTAGAGATTTTGCGTGCTTAGTTTTAATTACCGCAATCAAGACGGTTTCGCTTGGTAGCTAGCCAGTTGAGTACGGGTCGGTCAACAGAGAGATGGGAATCTTTTTCTTAGTGTTTTAATGAGTTGACTCCAATTTGTCCAAGTTTGTTTAGTTTCACTATGTGCTAAAATATGTATAAAGAAAACTTGTTAGGGTTAGAATTAGATTAGTTTGAGTTAGAAGTCGCTCACTTCTTTCGTTATCACTCTTAATATCTTACGGTAATCGGCAACAACGGGGATTAGCATGACTAGGAAGGAAACTTGCGAGTATAAGCTAGGCTTTCCAATGCTTAGTTCCTTCCTTTTGGTCCTTGTTCGTCCGTTCTTGGCTCTTAGTCGTAACCTTCGGTTAATTCAACCACAGCTGGTCTCACTAGGATATATTCGCTATCATGTAGTATAGGGTGCCGTAGGGAGCGGATTGTGGTTCAATTAACGAGAGTCCGAATCAAGATGTTGGGCAAAGAAAAGAGTGAGAGAGATTTCCTTCTCTCAAACTTCCCTTATCCTACCCTAACAAGTGAGAAACTACTCACCCATTAAAAAGAAAAAGAAAATAAAATAAAGAAGGAAGATAGAAAGAAATGAGTTAGAGAATCACAACTAACTATTTGGGATCTCACTTAGACAAGGATCACACTTAAGCATCATTGTTGTAAAGATAAAGAAGAAGAGAAGAAGAAATCAAACAAACAAATAAATAACAACAACTACTTAACAAATAAAATTACAAGCAAAATATAACAACACAATTATAAGACATGCATGTTAAAAAAGACACTTCTTTTATTCATCATCACTCATAAAGCTCACTACAATTTAATGGAGAAAGATGAAGAGGAAGAAGAAGATACAAAATCTTATTCTAAAATCTAATACAAGAAAAAGCACACCCTTTACTTGGCTTGGAACTGGGCTATTTATAGGCAGATACATGAAACCTTAGGGATACAATCTGAGCCCAAATGAAGTTACAAAAATACCCTCAAAAAACGATCCAACACTGTATCATGACCCGAAATGGCACGTGACTGGAACTTGAATCATATGAAATCTATAGGACCCCATCTAATTCAAGTAAGCCAAAATCCCAGAAATCTAAACCATTTAAAAGAAGAAAGAAGGAAAAGTTTAGTTTTAAGCAAGTAGTTTAACAATCATAAGCCGAAGTATTGCATTTTTAAAACCTCAAGTCTTTTCTGAAAATTTCGGCAGAGTTTCCTTTGTAAATACTGGCCCCAAAATGGTACAACACATGAAATATATAAAGGCATCCCCAAGCGGGAGCTAGCTCTTCGCCAATTGGCGGTCACAACCACGCAAGCAATATAATATACATTGCTGATGGGCGAGGATCAAAACTCAAAAGGAAACTCAAACTCATCAAGAAAACCATAATAATACAAGCACGACTCGAAGGTCGAAAGAATATACACGAGTCTTCTAAGTCTAAACAATATACAAGTCTGGTTGATGGAGTTACTAGATACAACTGAAATAAATAAATATACAATGGTGGTCACGATACGAGTGAACCCACCTACCAAAGCAATCACCCGGAAAGAAGCAGTATGCCAGGAAAGCCGCTAAGGAAAACCTGTACGGCAAAACCTGTAAGAAACTGTGGCACAACGGGGGTGAGTTGCCAACTCGTGAGTAGAAAACATCACCGAGCAAAAATCGCATGTATGACTCAATCCTAGGTCATACGATAATAATATCCTCAATAATATAATCCCAGAAACCATCTACACAAAAATGTAATATCAAGTGCTCGTGTCAGTGTCTCAGGTAGCAACATAGTACATATATGATGTATGAATGCATTAAAATGAAAACAGAATACACCATGAATGAGAAAACTGTTTTCTTTATTTAGTGAGATTTCTGTATAAAAATCGAAGTATCATCAATGGAATCATCAGAGAATCAGTGTCAAGCATTGACACAAAATATATATCCCAATATCTCAATATCTCAGGCTCCGGCTATCCGGACTGGCCTGTATCATCAAATTTCAATATCTCAGGCTCCGGCTATCCGGACTGGCCTGTACTCCGATCGGTATCCTCCGGATATCCGTCGAGTCACAATAAAATCACCGGTTGGTAGTGCTCCCCTGCCGGGCTCAACACCATCATCTGCGACCTTCTCACCCCGGGTTACCGCACCGGGTCCACCATGCACCCACAGACGGTTTCTCTTCCTCCTCGAATCGGGTGTATAAGTGTCATGACCCAAAGTTCGGCCCGTGACCGGCATTTAACCACGTAACGTCTACAGGCGTAACGCGACTAAGTGAACCGAAAACCCAGAAATCAAACCAGTAAAAGTATAGAGTGGTTTAAGTTTAAAAGAAAGCACTTACTAACATGTTAGGAAATCTAAGTAAACAATCACCAAGATAGCAATATACGACGCCGTAGCGAAGATCAAGATCCACAAGTGGGAACATCACAGATAGAATAAACTGCAAGTACAGTCGGCTCACAACGAGCTCGACACCAGAATACAAATAATATACATCATCGTCCTCACACTGTCTCTAAGTCAAATACATACATGGTAGATGGAGAATAGTAGATACAACAATGTACATAACTGAAAGATAACAGATACCGCACAAAACCCACCTATCAGCAAAAGAGCTAGTACACCAACTATGGGGGTATCTGTGTCAAAAGATGCAAAACGCAGCCTGCCGCGACTACCCCGAAGGGCAACCTGCAAATAATGTGGCACAACGGGGGTGAGTTGCCAACTCGTGAATAGAGATAACATATAAAGGTAATCGCGAGCATGCACGTACTGCGCTACTCTATTATATGCTAACAGATGATATTAATGCGTGATAAGCAGTATGTGCAATAATCATGCAAGTACTCTATCAGGTAATATAACTACAGGATGAGATACAATAATAAATGCTGAGCATGGGCAATATAACATCTACACGGAATGCCAACGTAGAACATATAATCGGTGTCCATCAATGCACCCAGATCCCCCAAATAGCTCAGGCGCCGGCACTCTCATCGGCCCTCTAATCCTGTAAACCTCTGAGAATCACGAGTGCCCAACATCGGCACCCAAATATCAAAAATACTCGTGTCTAGCATCGACACGCAAATCCTCATCCATCGGGCCCCGTCAGCCCACGGGCTCCGTCTGCGGTATCGGCCCTCGACCCCGGCAGTACGGATCATCCCGCATCCATCTATCGACTCTGATCAGTATCCTCCGGATAGCTGCCAGGTCCAACCAATCACCGGTAGGTAGTAGTCCCTCCGCCGGGCTCACCGTCTAACAATACGAGTCTTCTAGCCCCGGGGTACCGTACCGGGTCCACTATGTACCCGCAATCGGTGCCTACCTCTCCTCGAATCGGGTATACTCACACAAGCTCTCCAGAACCGAGAAAACTCATGGTGGACGCACCAAAATATCATATCGAGGGAAACCGGGTTTTTAAACAGTGCGTGTTTTTCTTAAAATAATACTCCGGTTCCCAAATCCAGAAATCACATAAATCAAATCAAATCAAATGCGCAAATCTATGCAATGTGTTGTATGACACTAAGGGTAAAGGAAAGGGGAAACCGCTCTTCAAAAGATCCCGTTTTGAAAATACCGCTTACGATCCCTTAGTTTTAATAAAGTCAATATCATCCATGTATGTAACATACGAATGGCACAAGTATGAATATGCGATGTATATGTGCCCAAGTACGAATATATGTGATGTATGTGGCACAAGTATGAATATATAGCAAGTCACATAGAAGGTGAGCTACAACATAATGATCATGAAATTTCTACAGTGTGGGTGTCATGGCAATTACTAACGATGTGTGTGTAACATGCAGGATAGTGCTCGTGCAACTTGAACCGTTAGTAATGGTGCGGTGTTCTATCAATTCTACTTTATATACTTATAGCAGGGAGTGCGGTATGCACTAGATAATAGCCATGAACAGTCAATGTATGGAAATGTAGCTATAAGGTCCTATCAGCCCTGACGTAGAACGCCATGCGGGCGATATCCCCGTAGATGTTAAATCTACTCACCGAAGTCTCGCGCTAAGTGTAGCCGACGACTTGTTTCCCTTTCTTCGCAGCGTCCATCTCACTCGCCTGCGAACCTAGATTTACACAATATATCACACATAAGCTCAAATCCACCAAAAACGCAATATTAAGGTCAAACTAGAAACCCGCGTTGCAAACCAAGCGCGCGTGTGCGCGATACGCTAAAACGTGTGATCACGCTCCTGAAGCTAACCTGACGCGTCGCGATACGCAGCACAACCCAAACCCACACACGTATCACGTGTGTCGCGAAGGTTTAAAATACGGAAAATAGGGTAATAGGTCCCAGATTTTGATACAGAAAGAGTTTTATAAAAATAAATATACCATAATACTCCACACAGCAGCAGACACCCATCACCCAAACCCCAACCCACAAATCCCTCATCTGGCCGCAATTTGCGGCCAGAAGTCTTTTTCCGGCGGCCTTGGTTGGGAGGTTGGCCCCCGGGTTTGGTGTGTGCACTCCATACATACTGTGTATATCCCAGTAATTACAATTTTATTCTGAAACACCCCGGGTAGTAGCAGTTTCAACAGAACTCAATTTCAAGTTAAAAAATCACACTTTGCACTAAAATGATACTTTAGGGTATTTTTCTGAAACCTGAAACAACCCCAAGTCTAAAACTACACTAATATCACATTACCAAGCTAATCAAGCCGTAAAAAGTAAATTTTTATCACAACCTCACTAAATCCCTTTATACAGCACAAAACATGCATAAAATGTGATATTTTGCTAGAAATACTACAAGTTATTTAAAAGGGATGCTAAGGGTGAGTTAATACCTTAAAAACACCTTATGAAACACCAAAAATCCCTGCTTTTCCTCAAGTGTGCAGATCCACCACCAAACACCTCAAAAGCTCATCTTTTTTCCATGGTTTGTGAAGGAAAAGTGTTGATTTGAATAGGGTTTGAATGAGGGTTTAATGAGAAATGAAAAGAGAAGAGAAAATGGAGAAAATGGTGTTGTTGCTGCTTCTTTTTCTGCTGGAGCTCAAAAGTGATGGAAAGAGAGAGAAAAGAGAGAGAAGCAATGGTCAAACAAGGTCAAATCCCATACCTAACCACCATACCTTCATTTCTATTTGAATTTGAATTATAAAAAGGGGGTTTTGACTTGTTTAAATGGGTGGGATAAATAAAACCATGCAAGAAAAGAAAAAGGGTTAACATGATGCATTTCTCATCTAGTCTAAAAAAAAAACTAAGTGTGCATGTGTGCTCCTAACACAAAAATTCACACTTAGGGTAAACCCGACTAAAAATAATTAAGAACCCTATATATATATATATATATATATATATATATATATATACCCATAAAAACACTCCCCAACACAAAACCCACTAGCCAAGAAGGAAAATAAGATATCCATTTTTTTTTTTGAAAAACACGCACACTTGCTAATTAACGCGAAAACATCCTAAACGAATTTCAAGGCGTTACAATCTACCCCCCTTAAAGAAATTCGGTCCCCGAATTTAAAAATCTAACTATACATACCTTCAAAAAGATGGGGATACCTCTTCCTCATCTCGCTCTCGGTCTCCCAAGTGACCTCTTCGCCGCTCTGGCCACGCCAAAGTACCTTGACTGACGGTATGTCCTTTGATCTCAATTTCTTCACTTGTCGATCCAAGATCATCACCGGCTGCTCTGCATAGGAAAGGTCACGCTCAAGCTGGATCGTTGAGTGCTGAATCGCATGTGAAGGATCATGAAGATATCTGCGGAGCATCGAAACGTGAAATACCGGGTGCACGTCTGGAAAACTGGGCGGAAGGGCTAACCGATACGCAACCGCACCAACACGCTCGAGGATCTCGAAGGGGCCCACATATCTGGGACTAAGCTTCCCCTTCTTCGCAAATCTCATCACACCTTTCATTGGGGAGACCCTCAAGAAAACATGATCACCAACAGAAAACTCAAGTTTGCGCCGTCGACGGTCCACATAAGATCTCTGCCTACTCTGGGCTGCTCTCATCTTATCGCAAATCAACTGGATCTTCGCGGTCGTCTCCTCAACAATCTGGGGCCCTAAGATACTGCTCTCACTAAGCTCAGTCCAACAGGTGGGCGATCTGCATCTCCTCCCATAAAGAGCCTCAAACGGTGCCATCTGAATGGTCTCCTGGCAGTTGTTATTGTAGGAGAACTCTACTAATGGCAAATGATGATCCCAGCTACCTCCGAAGTCTAATACGCACGCTCTGAGCATGTCCTCGAGAGTCTGAATAGTCCGCTCTGACTGTCCGTCGGTCTGTGGATGAAATGCTGTGCTAAAACTCAAACGAGTGCCCAAAGCCTCCTGAAGCCTCTGCCATAGTCGGCTGGTAAACTGGGTGCCTCTGTCGGACACGATACATGTCGGAACTCCATGCAGTCGTACAATCTTGTCAATGTAAATCTGGACATACTGAGCAAATCCGAAAGTCGTCTTCACCGGTAGGAAGTGAGCCGCTTTCGTCAAACGATCCACGATCACCCAGATGGAGTCATACCCTCGACTAGTCCTGGGTAGACCCACAATGAAGTCCATAGAAATATGTTCCCATTTCCACTTCGGAATGGGCAATGGCTGTAGCTCTCCCGCGGGCCTCTGGTGCTCGGCCTTGACTTGCTGACAAGTTAGGCATCTCGACACAAAATCTGCAATGTCCCTCTTCATACCGTCCCACCAGTAAACATCTCTCATATCGTAGTACATCTTGGTGGAACCGGGATGAACACTGTATACCAAGCGATGTGCCTCCTCAAGAATCTTACGCCGCAGTCCCTCAGCAGCATCTGGTACGCACAGTCTAGTCCCAAATCGTAGTATCCCCTGATCATCGATCACGAACTCGGAAAATCTGCCCTGTCCAATCTGTGTCCTGATCTCTGAACATCGGTCGTCACTGTGCTGTGCCTCATGTATACGGTCAAGCAACTGTGGGCGTGCACGAACATGCGCAATCTGTCCTCCGATCGGCGTAAACTCGAACTGTACCCGGCTGTTGTATAAGATCTGCCAATCTGCCGACGACTGCCTCTGCACTGCGCTCAAACAAGATAGACTACCCCCGGGCCTCCTGCTCAAAGCATCCGCCACTACATTCGCCCTGCCCGGGTGATACAAGATCTCACAATCGTAGTCCTTTACTAACTCCATCCATCGGCGCTGTCTAAGGTTCAGGTCTCGCTGCTGAAATATATACTTTAAGCTCTTGTGATTAGTGAATATCTGGCACGACTCTCCATACAGATAATGTCGCCAGATCTTAAGTGCAAAGACCACTGCAGCCATCTCCAGATCATGAGTGGGGTAATTCTGTTCATGTTTCTTTAATTGCCGCGAAGCATACGCGATCACCCTGTCATGCTGCATCAAAACGCACCCTAACCCCACTCGTGAAGCATCACAGTAGACCACAAATCCGCCTGATCCTGAAGGCAAAGATAGCACTGGTGTCGTAGTCAGTAGAGCCCGTAGCTGCTGAAAACTGTGCTCACACTCCTCCGTCCAATTGAAACGAACTCCCTTCCGGGTCAACCCGGTCAAGGGTGTAGCAATGTGAGAGAAGTCCTGCACGAATCGCCTGTAGTAGCCAGCCAGCCCTAGAAAGCTGCGAACCTCCATCACTGACGTGGGTCTAGGCCAACTCCAAACGGCCTTGATCTTTCTCGGGTCTACACATATACTGTCTCGTGAAATCACGTGCCCCAAGAAGTCTACGCTGTCCAGCCAGAAAGCACACTTGGAGAATTTGGCGAAAAGCTGATGCTCTCTCAAGGTCTGCAGTGTAATCCGCAGGTGCTGCTCGTGCTCCTTCCTACCCCGAGAATACACCAGAATATCGTCAATGAATACAATGATGAACAGATCAAGATACGGCCAGAAAATACGGTTCATCAAATTCATGAATGCTGCCGGCGCATTGGTGAGTCCGAACGACATTACCAAAAACTCGTAATGGCCGTAGAGCGTGCGAAAAGCTGTCCTAGGAATGTCCTCCTGTCGAACCCGCAGCTGATGATAGCCTGATCGCAAATCGATCCTCGAAAAGTATCCTGCCCCCTGAAGCTGGTCGAACAAATCGTCGATACGCGGCAAAGGATATCTGTTCCGCACTATAACCCTGTTCAGCTGGCGCTAGTCGATACACAAACGCAAACTGCCGTCCTTCTTCTTGACGAATAGGACCGGAGCACCCCAAGGAGAAACACTGGGTCGAATTAGTCCCTTATCCAGCAAATCTTGCAACTGGCCCTTCAGTTCTAGAAGTTCCGCCGGGGCCATCCGATAAGGCGGTACAGAAATAGGCCCCACGCCAGGAACCAAATCAATACAGAAAGAAATATCACGCTCGGGCGGTAGCCCAGGAAGCTCGTCAGGGAACACATCAGGGAACTCGCTAGCAACCGGAACCTGATCCAGAGGAACCTCTGTAGCTCCAGTATCACAAACATAGGCGAGAAATCCCTGACATCCCTTCCTCAAAAGCTGTCCAGCGCGAAAAGAAGAAATCACACAGTGTGGGGCGGCACCACGGTCCCCCAACACAACAAAAACCGACTCGCCAGGAAAACAAAATCTAACTGTCTTCTCACGGCAGTCCACAGAAGAATAGCACGTGGCTAACCAATCCATGCCCAAAAGAACGTCGAAGTCCAACATCTCGAGAAGGATCAAATCGACAGGCAACTCTTTCTCGCCAATACGGACGGTACAGGATCGGAACACGTGCCTAGCAACAAACGACTCTCCCACAGGAGTAGTCACAACAAGCAGCTGACCAAGCAAACCGGACTCTCTACCCAAACTCGGCACAAAGTGTGTGGATACGTACGAGTGCGTGGATCCGGGATCGAACAACACGTGCGCATCAACAAAACATACTGGAAGGATACCTGAAACCACCGCATTGGATGCCTGCGTGTCCTGATGCGTCAAAGCAAAAACTCATGCCTGTCCTCCACCTGCGACTGACTGTCCCCTGCCGGCAGCTGGCTGTCCCCTGCCTCAATCACCTCGTCCTCTATGAACAAACCCTCCGCGACCACGGCCTCTCTGTGCATGGGTCGGACGCGGAGCAACCGTGGGTACAACCGGTAGCGCCCTCTGGGGGGGAGAAGGTGGAAGTGTGACATGAGGTACGGCTGGATCCCTCCTGCGTGTCTCGGTACAATCTCTGACGCGGTGATGAAGACTACCACATCCAAAACATCCGCGGGATGACTGCTGACCCTCCTGGGGGTATGAGCTAAACATATGACCTCGCCCCGAGTCTCTGCCACCTGTACCACGTCTATCACGGCGTCTGAATGGATGTCTCTGAGCTGCTGTATCAGTACGAATCCTCTTCGGCCCTGGAACTACCGAAGTCTCAGCAAGGCGCTCCTCGACTAATAGGGCTGCGTCTACCGCTGCGGCATAGGTCTCATAATTCTGGGAGCTGATCGCAAGGAATAGCGGGGTAAGCAAGCCTCGGACAAATCTCTTGACTCACATCTCCTCAGTCGCCACTAGGTATGGAGCATAAATAGATAGCTCTATGAACAACACGTCGTACTCTGCCACTGTCATCTCTGGCGTCTGGCGCAAGGACTCAAATCTACGTGCTCGGGCATCCCTAACACTCTGGGGGAGAAAACGGGCAAGGAATAGCGCCACAAACTCTGTCCAGGTCATAGGAGGAAGACCTGCTGCTCTACCTTTCTCAACTGATTCACACAATTTCTGCGCAAGACCTTCCAGGCGAAAACTCGCGAACTCAACCCATCTCGCGTCTGGGCACCTGAGGGAACGGCATATCTGAGCCATCCTATCGATGAAAGACTGTGGGTCTTCGGCTGTATCGGTGCCTGTGAAGACTGGCGGCTTCAGCCTCATAAACTCTGACAGCGATACTGTAATAACCTCTGTGGCTGCAGGGGCAACTGCCTGTACTGTGGGTACCACCGCGATCTCTGCAACGGGTGGAACTACCTCTGGTCGCTGCGCTCGAAGTGTCCCAACTAGAGATCCCATCATCTGGCGCATCTCCTGCATACTGGATCCCATCGTCTGGCGCATCACCAACACACCAGCCCCTAACATGGCAATCTGATCTGTCATGGCAGGAACAGTCTGCTCGGGCACAACCGGTGTACTACCCGGATCAGTCCTCGTCTCAGATGAGTCTGTAAGTGCACGGCGGCGCCCCGGCCGTCAATCTGACGCCAAAATGCGGAAGCGAAAAACTTTAATTTTGCAAACTAGCAAACCGGCACCACCACGCACTAAACACCCGGATCGAACCATTAACTAGTCCTAGCTAACTACAAGACGGGTTAGAGATATACCGTGTGATCCGAGTCCTCCGGTCTTCTCGTCGTAGTCCCGATCTCCTGCGGAATGTCCGGTCTCCACCTTGTCGCCGGAAGGGCACCACATCGCCTGCATCTTTTACGGGCTCCTGCCTCTATACCGAGGCAACTCGGGCGTGAAGTTGGCTGGCCGACGCGTCCAAGATTTGCTGCAGAATGTAGTGTAGAGGCTATGTCTCATTTGGGATTTTAGTTGCCATGGAGGATGGAGGAGGAGGTTAGGAAAATTGGTGCTTTCAATTTTCTAGCAAGAAGAATATGAGATGAAGAATCATGCCACATACAAAAATCAAACTCTCTCTTATTTCTCCCTCTCTCACAAATTGTGGCCGGCCCTCTCATCAAGGAAATGGTGGAGGGAATTATACAAGGGAGGTGAGTGTAGTAAAAGGTGGAGGATGACCACAACCAAAACATCATGATAACAAAACTCAAATCAATTTCTAATCCTTTCATATCTTAATTAATGCAAAGGAAAAGACTAAGAAAGCATCTCATGATTATGAACCATCATGAAGCCCCACAAATGCATAAAACCCCTCCTCAATAAGTTATTTGCAAACTTGCAAATAACCCTTCCAACGGAAAGTCCGGCCGGGAAAGAACAAAGGAAAACCGGCCGGAACGGAATGCAAACTGGCAACCTCAGAAAACTGATCCCGTAATAAATTACAGGAAAACCCCGATACTGTGCATACACACCCGCATCTGTATTCCGTCCGGATACAAATGTAAAGAGACAAAACTACACTGTACTATACTAGGATCCGGCTTAAACCAAAGCCGGCTAGTAAAAACCGTCCGATCCTGATCCATGCAATACCGCACGTATCTGATCGAACCCAGCCATATAACCATACGGCCTCAAGTACTAACCGTTCGATCCTGATCCGTGCAATACCGCACGTATCTGATCGGACCCTGCCATATCTCCATACGGCCTCTACAGCGTTTCGCCCAAAACTTGAGTAACTGTAAGTGTGGTGGACTCTAAAGACTCGTCAATACTATGGCTGTGGATTTAACCACTAGCACGTCAGAGGTATAAGCCAATACGTGACGGGCCACCAGCAATTGACCAAAAGGAACGTCGATGAGCGAACTCATCCTGACACCCTACTGAGCCTGACAGTGACAATATCCGTACAGTCCGGTCCGTTCGTCTATGAGCATCGCATGTCGGGCCTAGGGAGTTGGTAAAAGTCAGACCCCCAAAAGCGGTACAATTCGTGTCGGAGTGTAGCCCAGAACACCCTGAGATACTACTGGAATACCTACCAGTAAATCTCTTGCCTTGGCCAAGGACTTCGTGTAATGGCTCTCCTAGACACAGCGCGACCTCACCCCCAATACCGGGAGAGACGAACCCCTGAAGATCCGCTCACTGCCTCCATGTGGCTCGGGACTGTACCCAACTAAAACCTGTTTGCACGTCTCCTTTGAGCGTGGTAGGGTAGTAATCAAAGTACAGTGGGAACTCACACGAGACAAACGACGATCCCCAGGTCGATGAACTAACCTGTACACATGTCACCTGGGAACTGCTATCTGACGTCAGGTATAAGACCAACTAGCATGTTCCAGGCGAGTCCTGTCCGGTGTACTCATAACCCAATGAGCACCTGTATACATCTGAGGTGAACCAACTGACACCAGTGGCTTGTGAGACCGGCCACCGCCCCTCGTCGGGGTCTCGACTGTATACACTAGTCTACTCTGGAGAATCGATACTCAGTCTCGAAACTCCCACGACTAGGGACCTTTTAAGGATGTGCTTATAGACTACCAGCTCCCACGTATATGATCGCCCTCATACTGCTGGCCGTCAAGCAAGAATCCTAGGGGCTCTACCAACGTGTAATAGCGACCTGTCAGGTCACCTAAAGCAGTACACGATGATAAAGGTAAACCAGATAGCATACTATCATCTTGAGTAAGACTGTCCTACCGGGATAGGTCCTCCCTCAATCATTGCAATCACGTGCCTGTGATCCAATAATTGACTCTGAGGGCACTATCTCCAACAATCTCCCACTTGCACTCAAGGCAAATTATTGCGATGTCGCATACTCACAGCCCGTGTGATACCGAACACCCAACTCCTCTACTAGTCAGTCTCACAAAGCTCGTTTGCGAAACTATTGCGTTCGAAGAATAGCCTCAGTGAGTGGATCCGCTTTGATGTTTCTTTCTATGTCTCTCTATATCTCAAGTTCGCGGAGAAAACCATCTCCCGAAATGAGCAATACCTGTCTTAGAATATGTCTGGATGTCTGATGGGACCTAGCTCATAAATGAACTCCAAATCCAAACTTCTTAGACTGTATCGTCAACTGAAACCAATCAGTATCCTGCGCCATGCCTCCCTCAGTATTGCCTTGGACCACCTGTCCAAAATACTTCCCCTCGTCAGAAGGAAAACTATAACTCTGACAACCTCCTTGTCGTCCATGTCACCTTGGAAGCCTGGAATGATAACTGTCTCCCGAAAGAGGCTGTCGTTATCATATCCCTAGAACATCCACTTATGTTCTAAAACTGCTTCCAACTGTTTCTCCAGGATTGGATTAATGTCAACTTATTGCAACTAGTGCAAGTGCAACATCTGGTGTGGTACTTGACATCTCATGATTGACTCAATTGCCTAAGCAAATGATCTGCCAATCATGCACATCCCTCTCTACTTTAGTCTATAAGACACCTTTAGAGAGGGTGACTCCATCACCTGCAGGTACACTACCGTGCCAGGAGTCGTCCATTCTAAATACTCTTAGAATGCTGTCTAAGTACCCTTAATTGGGAAACCACCCAAATCTAGATCTACAACCATAGATCTAGTAACCAGTATGTCTGATATAATGTCCAAGTCCCATGTGGAGAAACCACTGTGTGACAACCAAAGTGTAACCGATTGTAGTATAGGAATATCACATCCTACTCTGTGTATGTCATCCAAATACCATGACATCACACCCTACTACCTTCTCAACAGATCCATCCTCTATTCTGATGAAGTCAAACCTATGACTGTCGCATCAGAAATTGATGATCTATCTCCGCTATATTTGCTTCAGTCTATAAATAGACATAAGCCACATGTCCACCAATGCTTCCGCTGCTCCCACTGACTACGACAACCCTCTGGCAGAGTCATATACACGTATATTTCTAAAACTAGTTTAGAAAGACGCTATACTCATCCTCCTGCCGGGTCTCACAGTCTGGAACAACAGCAATGGTAAGTCTGGGTAAACAAGAACTTCCTTGTCACCGTCCTTGAGGCTACCGGAGTACCTCTCGGGTGCCTGAAGTTACCCACCGTATCTGCGGAGTGGCTAATGGAATGTCAAACCAGATTGAATCTTTAGGTTCCTTATCAAATCTTCAGTAATCGTTTGCGGTTCTGGAATCACTTCCAGTTCTACCATACTCCCACTACTGTTTTTCTGGAAAAAAAAATCCATTTTTATTAAAACTGTGGCGAGTCTAGAACAATATCGCTATTGATCTTCCAGATGGTAGAAAGTCAACCCGCGTCATAGCCTGGGTCAACCCACAAACAGCCATTACAGAAACATGCCTTGAGTTGTCCAGTGTCTGGTTTTAATCATAAGCCGGACAACTCCCCGTATCTTAACATCGTTAAGATACGAACTGTTCTATATCCAATATAGGACCAGAGGCACTGATTTAATTGAACCAGATTCAAATCATGCAGCTGTCACCAGTGCATGTCAACTAAATGGAAGAAGGCCGATCAGCATTACTCAACTTAGGAGTACTTCCAATTATGAGTAACCTGAAAGAGAAGCAAGTTCTCTTAATCATTACTATCAACTGAATACCGTACACAAGTATCTACATCTTCGATCACTTTGAAGAATCCCGATACTTGCAATATCCGGTTCTCTACTTTATTCAAATACCTATAACTTCTCAAAATTCGGACCCTGTGTTTGTACGAAACACCTGTCTAAAAACTAGAGAAGTTATAAGTAAACCGAATATAATACGAGGACCAACCCCTCTGTCCTGATGGACCCTGGACAACATACAATACCCTGTATAAGTCCTTTGAGTCTGATAACTCATTCACTGTGTGTCGTAGGTTGAAAACTGTACTTATGGTTAAGAAGAATTACACCGCTGTTTAATGCTCCTTACCTAACCATCCACTGATATAGGTAAATGTCATAGACATAATTTCAAAAGGTATATCTCACTCTATGAAAATAGACGTACAGATATATCAATTTGAAATTGGTGCATGACAGCGGATATTCAAAACCAAATATTTGCCGACCGGCAAACAGTCCAGGTGACTTCCTCAAATATCACCGATTACAACGAATCCCGATATAATGAGGACAATCACCTAATTCCCAATAGCTTACTCCCACTCATCATCTGTAAAACCATACAGATGTGAGAATCATACCTGGTAAATACATACCCTGGAGCAAGTGTCTAATTGGGAAATCAGTTTTCCATTAACAGTACACAGTGAAACTGAAACATTGAAATGTTTCGATGGGGTATCCCGGCATTCCTAGTAATTCCTCTTCCAGATTCACGACTGCAACCGTATAATTATTTGCCACCTCTCCAAATCCCTTTATATGTCTTTAGTCATTACCTTCTGCACACCCCTCAGGCCAAATGGTTTTCTTCCTTCCCTACCGTTCGGCACCAGCCTATGGTTTGGAAGAAGACTATCCAATAAGCATAATGGGTGTACTGTTCCAATCCTAGGAACACTCGCAATGCGAGAGAAGGTGAAGATAAAAGACACCTGAATAAACCTTATTCCTATTTCTCCTGAACCAGAATCCATCCCCGAACTGGAACAAGTTCCTTTCGAGTTCGTATATAACCATACGATGGATTATCCAATAAACTGTGGATCTTCGTAGTGATACGGAGTGTCCTGGAGAAATACAAAGGTGAAGTGGGAGTGGTAATGAAATACTTGGTTTGGTCGTGAACATCAGTCGCAATTCACTTTGCCCTCTTACTAATCCCTTGATATGTCTTTACTTAATACCTTCTGTACACCACTGTTAGGCTAATTGGTTTTCTTCATTTCCACCGTTCGGCACCAGCCTAAGGTTTGGAAGAAGACTATCCAATTTGCGTAATAGGTGTACTATCTCTTAAACCAAGGAGTACTCGAAACTTGAGAGAAGGTAAAAAGGAAAAGACAACTGAATAGTCCTATTCGTTTTCTCCAGAACCGGAAACCATCCTCGAATAAATCCTTTCGAGTTCGTATATAACCATACGATGGTTTTGTCCAATGGAAGTGGACGTTCGTAGTAATACGGGGTGTCCTGGAGAAAAGGGTAAAAGTAGGAGTGGCAATGAGGTCTGCAACTCTGACAATCCAAAAGCCAGTGTTTAAGAAGGTTCGGTCAACTTGGTCATTGAGTCATAGTCTTAGGGTCGGGTCAATGGTCGCTGCCAAAGAGAGAGAGAAAAGAAACACTCAGCGTGCACTCTAACCTAGATCAGAATGGTTACCAATTTATCTAATCTGGAAACCTCCCACTGTACCGTCAAATTCTCCTCCAAACCTGGAAGAAGAATTAGTCGGGGTCACCCGAGGAGTAAACTAACTCATCAGTGGGAATCGGGATCCAACTATCATCGCATGATAACGTGACGGAATCCGCTCACGCTATCACACTCCAGAAGGTATGCGCATATCTGGCAAGTTTCAGTTCTTTTGAAACTTAAAGCAAGTAGTTTCAATAGCATAAGCCGAATTAGGCGGTTTTTAAAACATCAAAAATTTCCCGAAAATTTCGGCAGAGTCTCCTTTTTAAATACTGGCTCCCAAATGGGATACAACATGAATAGTATACGAAATCAATAAAAAGGCATCCCCAAGCGGGAGCTAGCTCTTCGTCAATCGACGGTCACAACCACACAAGCAATATAATATACAACGCCAAGGGCGAGGATCAAAATTCAAAAGGAAACTCAAAAACCACAAGAAAACCACAGAAATACAACGCGCGACTCTAAGGTCGAAAGAATAAACATCACTGGTCTCTATCTCAAATAAATACATGTTTGGTTGATGGAACTTCTAGATACAACAGAATAATAATATACAAGATATAAAATGGGGGTACGATACAAGTAAACCCACCTACTAGCAAATCACCCGAAAGAAACTATGCCCGCAAGCCGTAAAGAAACCTGTACGGCAAACCTGCAAGAAACTGGGGCACAACGGGGGTGAGTTGCCAACTCGTGAATAGAAAAATATCTACGCATAGAAATCGCATAAATAACGCAACCTAGGTCAATGATCATAATATATCCTCAAATATATGAATAACACGTAGCCTATAACAAGGCTAGGGTAAATATCTAACCCGAGTGTAATCTCATGTGCCCGTGTCAGTGCCTCAAGTAGCAATATATCATATGAATGAGGTATGAATGCATGAAAACAGAATACATGTAAATGAAGAACCGTTTTCATAATTTAGTGAGATTTCCTTTGTATTTTGAAAATGAGGTATCATAATGAAATCAGCATAAAACAGTGCGTAGCATCGGCACAAAACGTAATCCCAATATCTCGATATCTCTGTATCACAGTCTCTGTACCTCAATATCTCGAAATCTCAATGTCTCAATTACAATATCTAGGGCGCCGTCAGTCCAGACCGACCCCTACCATCCATCTCAAGACCACGACGGTATCCTCTGGATATCCGACGCGTCGGGTAAAATCACCGGTAGGTAGTGCTCCCCTGCCAGGCTCACATCGTCATCATCACGTGCTTCTTGCCCCAGGGTACCTTACCGGGTCCACCATATACCCGAAACGGTTCATCCGTCTCCTCGAATCGGGTCTCGAAATCCATCAGCAAACTCATGGTGGACGACTCATACATCATAGGAAAAACCGCACTTTTTATTTAAAAAGAGAGAAATCAGTTTATATAAGTTTTGCGGTTTTCCCCCCAAATCCAGAAAATTTCATGGAAATCCGAATCCAAATCATCAATAGCATGTAAAAACCATGAATATAGGCATAACAATGAATAACAGTATGCATGAAATGACAAGTAATAACTACAATGTTAAGCTGGCATATAAGGCAGGCACACTAATATCATGTCAAATTACTAACTAACAAGCTAAGTCAAGCAATAATATTTTCTAAGGTGTACGTGACATGGCAATTACCGATGAAGATGTGTGTGAGCCGGCAAGTAAGTGTACGTGGTACATACGCATCATCGGTAATGGTGCTGGTGTCCTAATAATATGATATCAACATTGCAATAAGAAATTATAACATAAGTATGCGATGCGAAGCGAACCACAATAACAAGCGGGAGCTGAATACTAGACGCAACTGTAACTAACCTGCATTAATCTAATATAAGTCCTACAAATGGTGCCTTTTGAAATAACACGAATCATGGGGTTTTGAAAATAGGGGCTACGGTGTTTTTATGAAAAGATACGTCTTTTGAAATATCCGTAGGATCCCTTGGGCTGTCTTTTAAAATACCCACGATTCGTTAGTTTTTGAAATAGGTAAGAATCGAATCTAATCTGACAACTAAACTAAACTAAAGGGCTAAGCTAACAAGCTGGACTACAGGTAAGGAAACCGCCTAACATCTGAGTCGATCCATATACATACCTGTATATATATTAGTCCGTGATCCCGCCTCAATAATATCATATCCGATACCATATCTACAATCAGCCATCCCAAGTCAAGAGTGCGGATCAATCATCAAGATATAGCTCGTACGTAAATCCGTCGCACGGCATCCCCAAATCTGGGTACGGGTCAATATCATATTCCTCACACCATTCCTCTGGTATCCTCTTTATTCAAGATCATAATCTAGGGTACTGACCTATGTCTAGTACAATACTAATATCCTCAATATACTCATGTTCTGACTACAGATCGACAATCTCGTACAAACCGATACCGTCAGCACATAGCATCATCAAGGGTATACATCGCCCGATACGGCCTAATATCAATATCCTAGCATATCATGCCTCATATCACGATCACATGTCGACCATTTTATTTATAACACTATTCACCCGTATCGCCGCCCCAAGATCTGCTATAACACCAGGGCGTACCTTAAGTACGAATCCTGCCATATCACCGATATCACAACCACAAAACAAATCTCATCGACTCAGCTCAATCCCAAGTATCATCCTCAAATCCGTATGTGAACACATAGTCCCATACCCATGTGATCACATAACTATAAAGAATCCCATGAGCACATATAAATAGGAATGTATGCAAGTATGTAGGTGTGTATGTTGTTAGTTATATGTATGCCCTAGAGGCCATTACTATACATAGGATGTATATTGTAGTGGATGCTGGGACGTATATAGGGAGGACTTTCTTGCTCGACATGATAGTATGCTATCTGGTTGAACTTTACCTTAACGTGTATACTGATTGTCTCTCTGTTACATGTTGGTAAAGCCCTTAGGATCTGTACTTGACTACCTGGACTATGATGCGGATCATACTAGTGGGGACATGGTGGTCTATAAGTACATCCTTCAAAGTCCCTAGTCGAGGGTGTATCGAGACGGGGCATCGATATACCAGAGTAGACTAGCGTATACCTTCTCGACCCATACAGATGGGCGATGGATGATCCCATATCCATCGGTGTTTGACATCAGAGATGATATACGGGTGCTCAGTAGAGACTGGGTACACTGGACGGACTCGCCGAGAACTCCCAGATGGTATTATACCTCACGTCAGATGGCAGTTCTCTGGTGACACTGGTACAGAGTAGTCTGTTGACCCGAGATCGTCATAGAGTCTTGTGTGGTTCCCACTGTGCTTTGATTTCCATCTTACCACGTCCAAGAGGGCGTGCAAAACGGTGGTTTTTGGGTACAGTCCCGAGTCACATGGAGGCAATGAGCGATAGGAGGGGAGTCGTCTCTCCCGGTATATGGGGGTTGATGTTGCGCTGTGTTCGATTGGCTATAACAGGAAATCCCTGGCCAGGGTTGCAGAGATTTACTGGTAAGTGTTACCAGTAGTTTCTCGAACAGTTATAGACCTCATATCGACACGACTTATTGAGCTATTAGGGTCTGACGTATACCACCCCTAGGCGAGATATGCGACATATCAGACGATCAGACCGGACTATACGGTAGTGTTACTGGTCGGATTCACTGGAGTGTGAGCGGGCTTGCTCGTCGATCTTCAGATCGCTCAATACCCGGGTGGCCGTTACGTTTAGCAGACCGCTTGCGGCTTGTGGGTGTTTGATATGATCATCACCTGCTGCCGGCGTATTGACGAGTCTTTAGAGTCCTACACAGAGGTTTCCTGGCTCAAGCGAAACGAAATAGGAGCGCATATGAGATATGTGCGGGACCGAGAATAATGCGTGTATGTGATACCGTATTCTATTCTCGCGATAAATATATCGAATGGTTGTATGCGATATAACCTAGTTATCGATTCAAGCGTTGATTCGATAAGCCGATATATTGTATACTAGTCGGTTGTGTGCGACATAACCGGGTCATTGAATCAAGTGTTGATTTAATGATTTAATGCATATTTATATATTTGATATATTACTTTGCATCAACTAGTATCGGTTTACTTAAGATGGATTTTCTCACTCGGATGGGCGCATTGTATATGCGATATACTTTTGTGCATTTGCTTGTATCATGTTTGATGATACATGATTGTTTAAGTGTAAGTTAAGAATAAACCATGGTTATTAATATGATTAGGGTTTTATTTCCTTTTATTATTTATTTATCTATTTATTTATTTTGGAAATAATTAGAAAAGGAATAAGAAGAAAATGGTGGCTATTTTTGTTTCATATTGAAGCTTCTTGAAGACTTTGACCTAGTGACCATTTTGTTCTTATCCTTAACCCTAACCATTCCATTAACCATGGTCTTTTCTCTACACTTAACTAGGGTTCAAGTTATGATAAGAATTGTTTTTCTTTTCATTATTCTTTTAACTTATCATAACAATGATCTTCTTCTTGCTCTTCTTCTTCTTCATGAAAAGCAAGCTCCATCAATGGTGGATTGATGGAAAGAGTGAGAAATCCAATTCTAAAGTTAACCCACTTCCTATTTCTTCATCCTCTACCTCTTGCCAAGTAGTAGAGTGTGTTTCCTTCACAAGATTTTAGGGTTTGGTGAAGGTGGAGCTTGATTCATCGATGCCTCGACGTAGATCATCTTCGGCATGGACATCGACGACCTAGCTTGCCCATTCTCCGACGAAGCCGATCTTAGAGCCCAGATTTGATTTGGACAGCGGAGAGGACCTCGTTGCGGAGCCGTGGAGGTGGAGCACCGGATCTACAAAGGTTGTATTTCCGTATTCCCTTAGTTAACTGTTAACTAGTTCTTGTTCGCCTAGAAATCTAGTATACGATCCGTTGTTTAGGGTTTGTATGCACCATAATTTTTGAAATTGCCATGGTTGATGGCTTGGGAGACCTCACTAGAGTGCCTAGGAACCCTGCAGTGGTATCAGAGCCTAGCTAGAGCCTTAGGCGAAGTCCAGACGGAAATTGAAGTCCGAACGAACCCGGAATTCCAAATCAAATATGCTCTCTGTACAATTTTTAAAATCTGGCCTTTTTCTACATTAAAAATGTTCAGAAAAATCAGCAGGTTAATATATGATATACTGTGAAATTCGTACACATAATTCCTTAATCTTGCCGCGCTTCCGCGGCACGAGCTAGCCTCGTGCGGCGGTTGCGCGGCGGTATGGAATGATTGTTTATTAATTTTTGCACAGTATCTCATAATTATTAGTGCTGGTATTCCTGGGTATTTTTAATATTTATTACAGAGTTGAAAAATTCTGAGTTGATTTGGGGATTCGGTATTTCGATCGGGATATCAAATTTTGTCTGTGTGGCTTTCCGGATAAATTTTAGAATATGTTAAAAAGTTCGACCGGATATAAATACCCAACTTTTCCCCTGTCGGGAAATTTCCAAGTGTTGGATTTTTCCGTAGTTTAACGACGTTCTAAGTAGTGCAAGTAACGCGATGGTCCCTCTAGAAGACACAAACCTTAACTCGATTATGTGACCGTCTTGAACTGCCCTTTGAACCTTCGGGTTTGGGGCAGTACGGCGTGCCACATGTAAGGCGTTGGCTTGACCCTTCTACGGCTGGATCGTTGGTACTGAGGTACGAACGGAATGTTGTTAGACTTGTTTCATGTGTTGATCAGTTTCGGGAAAACTTGGGTGTTCGATTGTTCAATCGAAAAGTTTAACATTTTCTGTTTATCCGGAATGGGATACAATAATTGGAATTCACAATGAGTTATATGATAACTAAATGAATGTTATAAACGTAGCAATTTAGTCTCACTTGATCGGTTGCCACGGAATTTTGATGTGATCAAAAGTCCGTCGCAATCACGTAGTGTACGCGGATACTCGCCGGATAAACTTAATAGACAGCTTCACTCCATAGCCCCGACCAAGTGACTGTAGGAGAACCCCGTCGCCGAAAGCATCCGTCCGGGTGCTCGCGGTAGCGGTGTTCCGCCTTGGTGCACTTCGTCGCCGGTATCGGGGGTGCGGCCGTCTACTGAAGTTTGCGACGAGCATTCGATCAATTTTTCGGGAATCTTGTTGAATTACCCGACTTGATATTGAAAAGTGTTTTCGATTTTGAGACTGAAATGCGGGGTTTATAATTGTTAGGCATGCGATGTCTAAGGAATTCATTTGGTCAGGCATGCGATGTCTGAGGTGGTTGCGGATTCCAACTGTTGTAGTTTTACACTTTCTTTTCTGTGACCGTAAGTGTAATATGTGATATCGCCGGTTTCGTTGCTATACGTCAACGACAATTGGGATGCGCATATTTACTTACGTTGATGACATGTGATGTTATGTGTTGCTGGATATGTTATATTGGATCGTCGTATTTGAATAGCCGGGGGTTTTTATGTGAGATGAGTGTTTTTCATTTTCATTCATGTAAAAACTTGTATGTAATATTCTTTTATTGGGGCGCTTCCAGGTTGCGGGAGTTGTCACCTGTTGTATATTATTTTCTTTTCCGCACTAGGATAGACCCAAGGAGGAGGGCACAAGTAACCGGGTTCTGGAGTCCAGTGGGAGACCAACTCGAGGAGTCGAGTCCGGGTCTCCTAACTCCAGAATTGGTAGGGTTGCTTGCCGCTCTCGTAGGGGTCTAGGGGTGTGGGTTTGGCTATTCATCACGACCGTGGAATCCGTGTTTTATACTGGCTCGTATTGAAAACACGGACGTCCTAGTATATCCAATATTTCATATGATTCTTCTGCTGCGATATCTGTGATGTGATCATGTGATGTTTCTGTGATAGATACAGTATATAGTATATATGATATATTATATAGACGTTGCTTATGTTTTACACCCGCGCTAGCCCTGCCCTGCTCTGTCGTTAGTTACCTAACCTAACGGTGCACGAGGGGACATCGAGGCGAATGCGGATGGCATAAGTGTACGTTGTATTTATCTGTGATGTTTAGGTACTAAAATGATGGGACTTCATTAATGTGATTAATGAAATAAAAGAAACCTAAGATGTTGTAGAATCGAATTTCAAAATAAAACAGGTAGCTACAGTTCTTGCTTTGCACAGCGGTATATGTGATATATCCTGCACCTTATTCGATGAGGAAAGGACCGAGATCCCTTCACCGGGAGTGACTCCTTTAGCAATAACTGGCAGATGCTACACACTCGGTTTGTCTTTTGATTGCTTTTAAGAGTTTTTGCTTTGCACAGTGATATATATATGATATATCCCGCACCTCATTCGACGAAGAAAGGACCGACGATCCCTTCACCGGGAGTGACTCCTTTAGCAAAACTAGAAAAGCCTCAAAAACACTCCATTTCAAAATTCATTCGATCCTACAACGATATCAAGTTCATTACGCAATAGGTTTTCAGAAAAACCTGTCGTAGCCCTCCGTCATTTCAGATAAGTAGTAGTTAGTATTCGTGCTGCGTTTGTTGGCCTTTGTCAAGGCGCAGTGTGCGGTAGCTAACTGGTGCTTATCTGCTTATGCATATGATGCAGATTGAGTTAGGGTAGTCGTGCGACCTTGTTGGCCTTTGTCAAGGGCCGTGCGGGTGGGTTTAATTCAATCAGGAAATGACGGGTTGAACTTGACTAGCATCCTATAGTTTGTTGGCCTTTGTCAAGGTCATAGGAGGTTAGGGGCAAAATATTATCGGGAATTTCAAGTGTTGAAATTTGCAATGAGATTGCATACCTTCTATGAGATAGTTGGATCCCGATACCCGCTGCGAGTAAGAGTTACTCCTGGGAGAGTTTTATACATTACAATTAGCCGATCAAGTAGGTGTCTAGAAAGGTGTTAACGGGGTTACGCCTCTGGGAAAATGAGGTTTACATTAATTAGGTACGTGCGAAAGCACGGGGGACCTCCCTCAAAGTACCGACACTGGCCTGGCTGAAAGATTGGCGAACTTGTAGTGTGTAATTAATCCCGGCTAGTCTTTCCTTTTAGGGTTTGAAGGAAGATTTGATAAAAAGCAGTGGGAGCCATCCTGATTAGATAAAATAATAACCAATCTATTCTTGACAGAGCGCACGCTGAGTGTTTTCTTCTCTCTCTCTCCTGGTAGCGACCATATCACGCCTTAATCAAGATAATAATACGGATATTTGACCGAACCCGCTTGTTATACTGAGCTGGGGAACGTTGGTCCCGCTCCAACTTATAATTGTTATAAGACAGAGCAGGAATTTGGGGAATACCAGATTTCCCGTGCCGCCCAAACGAAGAGAGTGCATGCTGATTTATCATCTTCGGGTGTGTTCGTTATACAGAACTGTTTCTCAGTATCCTTTACGTCCTGGGTATATGATACCGGATCAGGATCCCACATATGTAATCTGTTACATAGGGCTACAGAAAGGTAGAGAACTGAGAACGGGTGATAAGTTTCATGAGGCAGAAAACGGGGCAAGAGTTGTAGCCAAGTCTGTCGGTCACTGTCACCCTGTATTACAATACATTGATTCTGAACGAATGTTGTTAGATACCGAACCTGATATACAAAATCATATCATTCTCTTTATTAGTAAAGAAATGATAAAATTTTGTATTGTTGGATAATGTTTTGAACATTTCCTATATCAAAAGTTGATCGGTTCAGGCACGTTATCTAAAAGCATTGATGTTCTAAATCAAACTACAGATCTAAGTATACGGAACACACACGAGAGGAATAGTTCAGAAATGAACGAATTCTTCTTGAGGTATTGTAGACTAGGTCAGATCAATGCGACCCGACTGGCTAAAGTTACATATAGATGTATATTTAAATCAGTTTGAATTTACATCTTCTGAAACTCGCCAGTCATGTCACAAAGATAAGATGACCATAGCTCCGTTTACTGAAACAGAGAAAGAGTTAGTAAACTCTTGGGATGATACATGTTGATGTATGTAAGGTCCCCTGTCTACAAATACCAAGACTGGTTCTTTATACTTCATTACGTTCTCTGATAATCTCTCAAGATTCAGTCATATGTTCCTGCTGAAACATGAGTCCGAACCTTTTGAGATATTCACAGAATATAAGCGAGAAGTAGAGAACCAAAATACGGGTATAAGTATTATGTCCTATGATGAGATCAAGGAGGAGAATACTTGAGCACGAAAATCCTGGATTATTCTAAAGGAGAATGAGATTCTCTCTCGGCATTACTCCTCCGTATACACCATAGCACGATGGTATATCGGGGCGGAGCAAACACACCCTATATGATATGGTGTGCTCTATGATGAGTACTACTGAGTTACCTATTTCCTTTAGGGAGTTATGCACTTGAGAAGTTGCATACCTATTGAATAGGGTTCGAATCAAATCAGTTGCCTACCACTTCATATATGATATGGAAAGGGAAGAGCCCATGTCTTAAGCTTGTTAAGATTTGGGGTTGTCCGGCCTATGTCTAAAAGCAAAATCCGGACAAGCTCGAGGCAAGATCGGTTATGTAGAACTGGAAGTGTTCCAGCTATACAAATTACAGCTGATGATTTGATAGAACCAAAGGATTCAGTAGATTCCAACGAACCTCAGCCTCTCCGTCGATCTAGTAGGGTTCCTCACCCACCTGAGAGATACTTCGGTTTCTCTATGACAGTGGGAGCGAGGATTGCATCATGAGATGATGACCCAACTAGTTTCGAGCTGGCCATCGAGAGTAAGACTCTGTAAGAATGGCTGGATGCTTAGCGATCTGAGATGGAATCCTTATACACCAACAAAGTATGGACTTTGGTTGCTATATCTGAAGGGTTAAATCCCCATCAGGAGCAAGTATATCTTGAGAAGATTACTTGGTGTACATGGAAAAGTTGAGACTTTCAAAGCTAGACTTGTTAAAGGTTTGCATAATTGACCAGGCGTGAGTCAAAGATGATACCTTTTCAAGTGACTATGCTTAAGTCCATCCAGATCCTACTTACCACGGCTACATACCATGACTACGATATCTGGTAGTTGGGTGTCTTGACTGCTTTTCTAAATGATGATTTAGAAGAGTGCGTCTGTAAGTACACAGCCAGAGGGCTTCGTAGACAGTGGGAGCAGCGGAAACGTGTGCAAGATGCTTTATAGGATAAAGCAGGCATCGCGGAGTTGGAACGTCTGTTTTGATGAAGTAGTCAAAGAGTTTGACATCATCAAAATGGTAGATGAACCTTGTATAAACAAAAAGGTAGTAGGGAGTATGGTGATGATCCTCGTAGAGTACGTGGATGACATACTCTTGATAAGAAAAGAGTTTCTTATGCTACGCTCGATCAATCTCCGCTTATCACAATGATTCTCCATATAGGATCAAAGTGATACCTCCTAAATCCTGGATTTTGGATCTATGAGATAGATTTAATTGGATGTTAAGATTCTCACTAGTTGTAGTGAGACGGTATCAACCGATCCTGGGAAGAATCACTGGAATTGTTCCAGGGTGATAAAGACGACTGAGTGTCAGTCACAGGCATTGTCTTTACCCTCAGTAAAGGGACGGTATGTTGGAAGAGTTCCAAGCTAGATACCGTGACATACTAGACGATAAAGGCAGGATACATCGCTACTTAAGATGCTACCAAAGAGGTTGTTTGGATGTATAATGGTTCATGAGATGAACTATGTTCCTCCCATTGTGTGACAATGGAGTTGTGGCTTATCCCGAGGAACGCTGGTCCCATCAGTGATCCAGACTTATTCTAAGGCAGCATCGCCTGATCATGGAGATGGTTGATCTCCAGGGTGATCGAGGTTAGGAGAGTAGACTCAAAGGACAAAACAGCGGATCCACTCACAAAGGCCTGTTCCCAGAGAGAGACTTTCATGGGATGGTTGAGTATGAGATACTTGAAACCACTGCTACAGATGGCCCTAGTGCAAGTGGGAGATTGTTAGTTATATGTATGCCCTAGAGGCCATTACTATACATAGGATGTATATTGTAGTGGATGCTGGGACGTATATAGGGAGGACTTTCTTACTCGACATGATAGTATGCTATCTGGTTGAACTTTACCTTAACGTGTATACTGATTGTCTCTCTGTTACATGTTGGTAAAGCCCTTAGGATCTGTACTTGACTACCTGGACTATGATGCGGATCATACTAGTGGGGACATGGTGGTCTATAAGTACATCCTTCAAAGTCCCTAGTCGAGGGTGTATCGAGACGGGGCATCGATATACCAGAGTAGACTAGCGTATACCTTCTCGACCCATACAGATGGGCGATGGATGATCCCATATCCATCGGTGTTTGACATCAGAGATGATATACGGGTGCTCAGTAGAGACTGGGTACACTGGACGGACTCGCCGAGAACTCCCAGATGGTATTATACCTCACGTCAGATGGCAGTTCTCTGGTGACACTGGTACAGAGTAGTCTGTTGACCCGAGATCGTCATAGAGTCTTGTGTGGTTCCCACTGTGCTTTGATTTCCATCTTACCACGTCCAAGAGGGCATGCAAAACGGTGGTTTTTGGGTACAGTCCCGAGTCACATGGAGGCAATGAGCGATAGGAGGGGAGTCGTCTCTCCCGGTATATGGGGGTTGATGTTGCGCTGTGTTCGATTGGCTATAACAGGAAATCCCTGGCCAGGGTTGCAGAGATTTACTGGTAAGTGTTACCAGTAGTTTCTCGAACAGTTATAGACCTCATATCGACACGACTTATTGAGCTATTGGGGTCTGACGTATACCACCCCTAGGCGAGATATGCGACATATCAGACGATCAGACCGGACTGTACGGTAGTGTTACTGGTCGGATTCACTGGAGTGTGAGCGGGCTTGCTCGTCGATCTTCAGATCGCTCAATACCCGGGTGGCCGTTACGTTTAGCAGACCGCTTGCGGCTTGTGGGTGTTTGATATGATCATCACCTGCTGCCGGCGTATTGACGAGTCTTTAGAGTCCTACACAGAGGTTTCCTGGCTCAAGCGAAACGAAATAGGAGCGCATATGAGATATGTGCGGGACCGAGAATAATGCGTGTATGTGATACCGTATTCTATTCTCGCGATAAATATATCGAATGGTTGTATGCGATATAACCTAGTTATCGATTCAAGCGTTGATTCGATAAGCCGATATATTGTATACTAGTCGGTTGTGTGCGACATAACCGGGTCATTGAATCAAGTGTTGATTTAATGATTTAATGCATATTTATATATTTGATATATTACTTTGCATCAACTAGTATCGGTTTACTTAAGATGGATTTTCTCACTCGGATGGGCGCATTGTATATGCGATATACTTTTGTGCATTTGCTTGTATCATGTTTGATGATACATGATTGTTTAAGTGTAAGTTAAGAATAAACCATGGTTATTAATATGATTAGGGTTTTATTTCCTTTTATTATTTATTTATCTATTTATTTATTTTGGAAATAATTAGAAAAGGAATAAGAAGAAAATGGTGGCTATTTTTGTTTCATATTGAAGCTTCTTGAAGACTTTGACCTAGTGACCATTTTGTTCTTATCCTTAACCCTAACCATTCCATTAACCATGGTCTTTTCTCTACACTTAACTAGGGTTCAAGTTATGATAAGAATTGTTTTTCTTTTCATTATTCTTTTAACTTATCATAACAATGATCTTCTTCTTGCTCTTCTTCTTCTTCATGAAAAGCAAGCTCCATCAATGGTGGATTGATGGAAAGAGTGAGAAATCCAATTCTAAAGTTAACCCACTTCCTATTTCTTCATCCTCTACCTCTTGCCAAGTAGTAGAGTGTGTTTCCTTCACAAGATTTTAGGGTTTGGTGAAGGTGGAGCTTGATTCATCGATGCCTCGACGTAGATCATCTTCGGCATGGACATCGACGACCTAGCTTGCCCATTCTCCGACGAAGCCGATCTTAGAGCCCAGATTTGATTTGGACAGCGGAGAGGACCTCGTTGCGGAGCCGTGGAGGTGGAGCACCGGATCTACAAAGGTTGTATTTCCGTATTCCCTTAGTTAACTGTTAACTAGTTCTTGTTCGCCTAGAAATCTAGTTTACGATCCGTTGTTTAGGGTTTGTAGGCACCATAATTTTTGAAATTGCCATGGTTGATGGCTTGGGAGACCTCACTAGAGTGCCTAGGAACCCTGCATATGTGTAGTGCAACACTACCCTAGGGTTCGCAACACTAAAATAATCCAACACACCAATATCCATCCTAAACATCGTTATTAATCCCAAATAACATATAATAAATTGTTGGTGTGTATACGCATCCGTATACACCACCACGGACTGCGGGGGTGCTATACGCCATCCACCCGACTTCTCCCCGTAGATATAAATCTACTCACCTGGTCCTCGTTCGCCGGTGCCGACGTCGCCACGCGCTTGCTTGTCGTCTCGAAGTCCACATGGGGTACCTACATATCATAACGCACCATACCGCATTAAAATCCGACTCATGACCAAAACGACGCACGAATCCCACATAGGTCAAAACCTATGGTTGCTTTCACAAATCGACCCAAAAACCCTCGACGTCGGCGTACAAACGCCAAACCATCGAGAAAACTCCCAACACACTCATTTGTACAATTACAAGCACTAATTATAATATAAAATAGCTTAAAATTCACAAAAACCCCAATTTCACTTAAAAAGTCATTTTTCCGAAAATCTAGCAAGCACAAATCACCGTTTTAGTACAAAACTCGATATATAAACGAACCTAGCATCCACAATATTCACTAAATATCATAACAAAGTCATATAAACCATTCCTATAATTTATTCTCATCAATTTGCATAAATTCCAAAATCCTAGTTTGCAAAAATATCAATTTTTAACACCTTTTAAAGCAAAATTCACAATTCAACAATTAAGCTTGGTTTTGCATAACCTAAGATATTAAACCACTCATAATAATGTTAATGATGTCATAAAAACATAATTACATTTTTAACCCAATTATTTAACCAATTTTAAATAGCTAGTTAGCAAATTAGCGTAATTATCATAATTTTTAAACTAACAATTAACAACTAGCTACTAACTTTGTTTAAACAAGCCATAAGAGCCTAATACATTACACAACCATACACCAATTTCACAAAACCCTAACTTGCATTCAAACCCTTTCTTGAATTTTATAACTAACAAAATCCAACCCAAACTATACATGAAACACTAAATTAGCACTAATTTGAATCCCAAAAAGCAAGTTAAACTCTTAGATTTGGTTTGTATAAAACACTAGATAGCAAAATAGAATAATTAACTTAATAATGGTGTGCTAAAAACCCTAGTTTAACTCAAACCATTCTCTTGAAGATCCTAGATGAAAATAACACCAATATTAACACTAAAACAACTCATTTAAAGAAATCTAACCATAAGAATTTAAATGGGTAAGAATTATACCTCTAGATCTAGAGATCTAGCAAGAAATTTTGACTCCAAAGATGGCCTCGTAGCATCCAAAATCCATGCAAGAAAGGTTAAGAAGAATGGATGAAGGATGGGCTTGAAATTGTGAAGTTTAAATGGAATTTTGATGGAATTTTGATGAGTTTAGAAGAAAAATGAGAGGGAAAATTTTGGGGCTGTTTATTGCAGGAATTTCGACTGAGGAGGGAGTGGGGAGAGGTGTGGGGGAGTTTTGGAAAAGAATCCAAGTCAAAGCCCCTCCCAAATTACCATAATACCCCCACCTACTTTACTATATATAAAAACCTTATTTTAACATATTTCTCACATGATTTAAGGTCAAAAAGAGGGAAATAAAATTCTTGGGCTGCTACAATAGTGTGGGGCTGGCCAAGGGGAGTGAGGGTGAGTGTGAGAGACTTTACAAAAAAATTCTATGCAAAAAGACCCCCCACAATACCATATTTGCAAGTTTTAGTTCAAAATAACTATATTTTTGTTTTCCATAAAATAAATCAATTAAAACTTGAAATAAAATACTAAAAAATTATATTACAACTAGATTTTAATTAACATGATTTTAAAGATTAAAATTAGCCCATTTAAATTTGTATTTATCGCTAATTTAATGTATTTTCTTACCGGCTTAAAATAATATTAAAATAATTAATTTCGGAAAAAATTTCAGAAAATTTGAAATTTCAGCAGTGGCTCAATAAACACCAAATACTAGCAATTACATAGCTCGAATATGTATATTTAATTTTATAATAAAGATATTTGCATTTTGACTTTTTTCAGAAAACCCCCTTATTTTACCGTTTTTTCGAAATTTCATCGAAACGATTTTCAAAACGTTACAAAACCGTTCTTCAAAAGATCCCGTTTTGAAAATACCGCTTACGATCCCTTAGTTTTAATCAAGTCAATATCATCCATTTATGTAACATACGAATGGCACAAGTATGAATATGCGATGTATATGTGCCCAAGTACGAATATATGTGATGTATGTGGCACAAGTATAAGGTCCTATCAGCCCTGAAACGCCATGCGGGCGATATCCCCGTAGATGTTAAATCTACTCACCGAAGTCTCGCGCTAAGTGTAGCCGACGACTTGTTTCCCCTTCTTCGCAGCGTCCGTCTCACTCGCCTGCGAACCTAGATTTACACAATATATCACACATAAGCTTAAATCCACCAAAAACGCAATATTAAGGTCAAACTAGAAACCCGCGTTGCAAACCAAGCGCGCATGTGCGCGATACGCTAAAACGTGTGATCACGCTCCTGAAGCTAACCTGACGCATCGCGATACGCAGCACAACCCAAACCCATACACGTATCACATGTGTCGCGAAGGTTTAAAATACGGAAAATAGGGTAATAGGTCCCAGATTTTGATACAGAAAGAGTTTTATAAAAATAAACCATAATACTCCACACAGCAGAAGACACCCATCACCCAAACCCCAACCCACAAATCCCTCATCTGGCCGCAATTTGCGGCCAGAAGTCTTTTTCCGGCGGCCTTGGTTGGGAGGTGGGCCCCCGGGTTTGGTGTGTGCACTCCATACATACTGTGTATATCCCAGTAATTACAATTTTATTCTGAAACACCCCGGATAGTAGCAGTTTCAACAGAACTCAATTTCAAGTTAAAAAATCACACTTTGCACTAAAATGATACTTTAGGGTATTTTTCTGAAACCTAAAACAACCCCAAGTCTAAAACTACACTAAAATCACATTACCAAGCTAATCAAGCCGTAAAAAGTAAATTTTTATCACAACCTCACTAAATCCCTTTATATAGCATAAAACATGCATAAAATGTGATATTTTGCTAGAAATACTACAAGTTATGTAAAAGGGATGCTAAGGGTGAGTTAATACCTTCAAAACACCTTATGAAACACCAAAAATCCCTGCTTTTCCTCAAGTGTGCAGATCCACCACCAAACACCTCAAAAGCTCATCTTTTTTCCATGGTTTGTGAAGGAAAAGTGTTGATTTGAATAGGGTTTGAATGAGGGTTTAATGAGAAATGAAAAGAGAAGAGAAAATGGAGAAAATGGTGTTCTTGCTGCTTCTTTTTCTGCTGGAGCTCAAAAGTGAGGGAAAGAGAGAGAAAAGAGAGAGAAGTAATGGTCAAACAAGGTCAAATCTCATACCTAACCACCATACCTTCATTTCTATTTGAATTTGAATTATAAAAAGGTGGTTTTGACTTGTTTAAATGGGTGGGATAAATAAAACCATGCAAGAAAAGAAAAAGGGTTAACATGATACATTTCTCATCTAGTCTCAAAAAAAAACTAAGTGTGCATGTGTGCTCCTAACACAAAAATTCACACTTGGGGTAAACCCAACTAAAAATAATTAACAACCCTACAAATATATATATATATACCCATAAAAACACTCCCTAACACAAAACCCACTAGCCATGAAGGAAAATAAGATATCCGTTTTTTTTTTGAAAAACATGCACACTTGCTAATTAACGCGAAAACATCCTAAACGAATTTCAAGGCGTTACAATGATATTGCTCAAGAGCCGAGAAAACTTATGGTGGACTCCTCTCAAATCATATCATGAGAAAACCGCAATTTTCTATCTTTAAAATGACAATAAGTTTATAAAATCCTTGCGGTTTCTCCAAATCCAGAAATCTCATGGAAATCCGAAATCCTAATCTCAAGAGTAAATAAACAATGAATTATAGACAATAAGCTACATAATATTGCATGACAAATGAATATACGAATGCATGGGATATCAAGCAAAGAATGCAATAATTAAACTAGCATATAACAGCAAGCGCACTAATACTATGTCGAAACTATCAGCTAGCAATTTATACAATGAAATAGTATTTTCTAATGTGTATGTGACATGGCAATTACCGATGATGATGTGTGTGAGCCGGCAAGCAGGTGTACGTGTTGGTGTGTAGTAGCGCCTCTAGTTGGGTTTCAACATCATAAAGTAATGAGCTTTTTAATTTATAGAGGGCTATTATAAACGAACTACGAGTCGTAACTAGAGATTTGGGTAATATCAACACTATAGGAAGTCTAAGCTAAAGGAAAAGGAAATACAACCTTTACAGCCAACTCCTCCACTCTTTTGGACTCCTACGGCTTTGCTCGAAACTTAGATCAACTCTGCTCAAGGTCCTTCGTCGTCTACTATGATCCACCCGGAGATTTCTAGGTCAAGCTCTTTGCTTCACAAAATCAAGATGAAGTGGAGCAAACACTCTACACTAAAGGGCTAGGGTAGTGTAGAATGATTATGTGGTTTGTATACTTACTTAAAAACCCTTTTTTTAAGTTTCTCACTCTTTTGAAAACTCAAGAGAGCTTGAAGAAGGAGGAAGAAGAAGATGGCAAAGCTTTTGTCAATATAATGAAAAAACTTAATCCAAAATGAAAAAGAAAAGAATATATGTGAGACACTCTCAAATATAACCATAGTTAACTAAATATCTAGATATTTTGTAGATGAGTTAAAGAACAAAGGAAATATAACCATGGTTAAAGTCAAAGGTCAAATAAGAAGAATGTAGAAACAATGAGTCATTTAGCTAATTTCCTTTTTCTTTAATTCATTAACAAAAATGTAGATATTTATCAACCATGTGAGTCTTGCATTGCCATCTCCTATGTATCAACAACCATGATACATATGTATGTATGTATGTGTGCATGCACATCATCATGTGGATGTATAAACATATATGCATAAATCCAAAAGAAAAGGTTTAATTAAAAGTGAGCTAAAAGTTAATATTAAATCAACACTTGATTTAATAAATCGGTCATATCAAATATAACCCAACCAATAGTAAACGCCTGATTAACATACGGTATCACATATTCGCATTTAATCGAGCTCCCGTGCATATCTCATATGTACACCACATCGTTTCGCCTGAGCTAGAAAAATCATGTTTGGGACTCTAAGACTCATCAATACGCCGGCAGTAGGCGATGATCATATCAAAACACCCACAAGCCGCAAGCGGTCAGCAAAACGTAACGGTCACCCAGGTATTAAGCGAACAGAAGAACAACAAGCGAACTTGTCAAAGCTCTCGCAAAGTCATTGGTAACACCTACAGTACAGTCTGGTCTCTTCGTCTGATATTGTAACGTTTCAGAAATCGTTTTGCGAATTTTCCCGTTTTAGGGCAAAATTGTCGGTATTTTCCGTTTTAACCCGATTTCGATCAAACGTCCGTATAAGCTTGCCGGCACCTTTTTTAGCTAAAATAAAGCTTGTGCGTGAACTTTAGGGGTATTTGGCAGGTTTTGGTTCAGATAGAATTTTTCCCAAATAAAATATTATTTTAAGCGGTATTTGATGCACATAAATCGAGAAATTTCATTTCTTAAGAATAAATTAATTTTTTGTCACCAGAATATTTTGGAAACTTCTTTTTAAATATCTAGATATTTTTTTGGAGTGCAAAAGGTTTTATTTTAAAAAGAAAAGAAAATATGTAAAGGTGGCATATAGCATTTATTAGCATTTATTACTCTTTTTCCTAGCTTTTTCTTCACAAAAATACCCCCCTCACCCCCTTGGCCGGCCCTTCCCTACCCCTTGCTGCCCCTTATCATTTCCACCCCTTTTCTTCTCATTTTGCATCAAATAAATCATGAAAAATCCAAATAAAATCACAAAAACTCAAATATATTCATTTTCCTTCATTCTTGAACTCAAAGCTAGCTTGGATCTTCATTCAAAACATCATTTTGGAGGAAAAGATGATGAGTTTGGTTTCTTGGTTTGATCTTTTGTGGAGGTATAAAACCCTAACCCTAATCCTTTTTGTTGTTTCTAAATTTCTAATTAGTATATTAATTGTTTATTTAAGCTTTTAATTTCATGTTTGAAATTAAAGACTTGATTTTTATGATAATCTAGTTAGGGTAAAACTTGATTATGTGTTTAATGTTTATTTGAAGTGTTAATTTGTGTTTTGGAGAAGATTAACCTAGTAGAAAATGTTGATTTTTGCTAATGAACACTTTGTTTAATTATGCAATTTTGCTTACTAGGTTTTTGCTAAAATTTATTTAGCAAGTGTTAAAAATATAGAAATGGTTTTTATAGCTTAGTTAATCTATTTTTATTCCTCGTAATTTTTGTGTTGTGTTGCGCGATCGGGACGATTGAGGTCTAGACTTAGTGTTTTGTAGTTTAGCGACCCTAATTAGGGTTTTTGGCCGATGTCTTGCGCGATAGATGCGCTAAGTCCGCAGTACAATTTTCAGGGCGTTATTCTTGCGTTTCGATGTCTTTTCGTCGATGTGGGATATTTGCTTATATGATGTGTTTGTGAAATTTTAGGTTCGCAAGGGGGGACTTCGGACGCTATAACAAGGGAAAAAAGGTGGTAGGCTTCACTTAGCCAGGAGCGTTGGTGAGTAGATTTAACATCTACAGGGGAATCGCCCGCATGGCGTTATGCGTCTAGGCTAGAGATGTTATTTCTGTCGCATATTCTATGTCATATTTAGAATTGCGCATTTACCCTATTACTTAGATATTATTGTGCTTGGACTAATATCCTTAGGACACTGCACATATTATTGACGATTCATGTTGCACGAGCACTGATTGTATGCTACACACACCGTCAATAATTGCCATGTCACGCACAACCCACTTATAGATATGATATTTCATGGTTAGGGACATTGGGATTTTGATTCATATTTCTTTATGCATTGACTTATAGCATACCTGTATATCCATATGCTTATACATATACTTTCACATACTTACGTGTTAGATACCTGTATACCTATAGAGTATCGTACCATTAGTGATAGGTACATACACACTTTATGTCATAGCTACAGGTATACTTTGCACACATATTTCACATATACCCAGGGGGTATACTACATCATTATTTATAGGTAGATACATATATCTTGCTATACCTTTATGTTTTCACATACATCTGGTTATAGCTACGTGTTTACCTTTACCTGATGTTATTTTAGAATTAGAGAAAATTTGGAACCGCATGATATTTATATTAACTGGTTGCGGTTAATTAGCGGCTTTTCTTTTATACGCTTGCATTACAGTTTTATGTTGCGTATATTTTATTCATGGATTTTCGCATTGAGATATGGATTTTTTCATGATGTTTTCTGGATTTGGGGACCGTGGGAGTTCATGAAATTATGCATTATTTGAAAAACCCGGTTTTCCTGATATGATATTTTAGCAGCCACCATGAGATTTGTCGTTTACGATGTGTATATCCCACGCGGGGAAAGGAAGGGTCCGTGTGCGGGTACATGGTGGGGCCCGGAAGTACCCCGAAGCAAGAACGATGTCGTGGTGTCAGGCGATGAGGCTCAGGGGAACCATACCTACTGGTGACAGGACCAATGACTCAGCGGTTATCATGTGGATACCGACGGGAGTCATGTATGTATAGATACATCGAGAGGCGAGGGTCAGAGCTAGGCACTCGAGCTTTCGGAATAGCGTATGATACGTACCTATCAGGGTGCCAGTCGTGGTGACAGCACCTGATAGACCTGCATTTCTGTGTCGATGCTTGACACATTGGTTTCATGATATTTCTTTTTACTCCATTGTATATATAACAGGGGTTTAGGTCGCTGTTATATATGCCCTTACACCAATATTAGTGGAATGGGACGCTAATATATGTGTATTGATATTAAATTATATACATCATCATATTTATTCATGCAAATATACCTAGAATGTAAAGGACTCATTGACATTGGATTTAGGACATTTGAGAATTTATTTGATATTGATTACAGGATATATATGAGATCTACTTGATAATGTACATTCGGGGTATGTGAGATATACTTGATATTGTATATACGGGATATGTGAGATCTACTTGATATTGTACATTCGGGGTATGTGAGATATACTTGATATTGTACATACGGGATATGTGAGATCTACTTGATATTGTACATTCGGGGTACGTGAGATATACTTGATATTGTACATACGGGATATGTGAGATCTACTTGATATTGTACATTAAGGATATGAGACTTACTTGATATGATAGCCAAATTGGGGGCTGATTTGAGGAAATTGGGATTTGGATTGTCTTGATGGATTTTGATCCTACCACGATGTCAGGATTCCGTGGAAATAACATATTTCATTCCATACTCTACATTTATTGTTTATGCACTGCTTAATGCATTAGTATACTTGTTAGAGTACCTTCCATGACTGTTGCGTTTACATACTTTTATTCATATCATTTCTTCATGTACTAGTTGTACCTGCTAGTGTACCTTTTATGATTATTGCATTCATATGACTTTTTATTGCTATTAATTGCACATGTTAGATTCACGCTGTACGTGCATACTCGCGATTACCTGCATATGTTATTTACTATTCACGAGTTGGCAACTCACCCCTGTTGTGCCACAGTGTTTGCAGGTGTTCCTCAGGATAGTCAGAGGCAGGCTATTATCACACATCTTATCATCTTTTGCTACGGATACCGCATCAGCTCACAGTGTGCAGTTTGCTTAGGTGGGTTTTGTGGTTATTCGTTGTATTGTATATTCGTTGTATCCCTGTACTCTCCATCTAATATTTTCTTGTTGAGTTAGAGACTTGGTGAGGACGATATTGTATGTTATTTGCGACTTGTTGTCTTTTATACAGTTTCCTTTCTACCGTCTTTTATTTCTTCGCTACCGCGTCGTATATTTTTTGTGGTGGTTGTTTTCCACCTTTGGGCGTGGATTTGCTCCCGTTGAGGATGCTTTACTTTATATTTATGTTGTACCCATTTTTGGGGCTAGCTTTTACAAAGGAAGTGCTGCCAAAATTTTAAAGGAAATAAAGTTGGACTTTTAAAGAATTTGGGTTGTGATTTCAAAGACTTTTAAATAATGTTTCTTATCTTTTCTTGTCTTTTACTGGTTTAGATTTCTGGGTTTTGGCTTTTTTTTACTGCGTTACGCCTGTAGACGTTGCGTAGTATTAGAGCCGTCACGTGCCAATTTCGGGTCATGACAAAGTTGGTATCAAAGCGCTAGGTTTTTACCTTATGGAGTATAGGATGACCTTGATATGATGGAGTAGGTAGCTTAAGCAGAGTAACGTAGTGTGTGTATGTCTGCAGCATACTCACGATGCAGTACTCCGCTTAAATTGACCTAAGTACTATTATTTGAAATTCCTTCCTTGATGATTCATATCCTTGTAATTCGATTTTCGTGTTCATATCGAATCCTATCCCTATTTATAGCCTTTGCCGCCGCCGACTATGGGGACTCAGTGAGGTGCAACGAGGGTCGAGGTCAGAGTTGACTCGGGTGGGTCAAGGACTGACCAGGATGGCACACTCGTTGCACAGGTGTAGACGGATCCGCCTTCGACAAATAGTATCGCTAGGCTTGTGGCAGAGATGCAGGACATGCGCCAGACGATGAGTTCATTGGTTGAGGCCATTCGAGCGCAGCGATAGGAGGTTTTCAACCCTTCTACCCAGTTGTTCCTTGTGATCAGCACACAGTATTCCGTCACCTACATAGCACCAGTAGATGCAGCCCTAGTTGACGAGACACGTATTCCAGAGACTTCGGGAGTTCCGGGACCGTGGAGGACTCGTACCGGGGTATCAGCTCAGAGACAGAAGCTTAGTCGTCGAGACAGCTTTCGTGACCGTTGCGGGAGTAGCAGAGGTTTGGGATAAGGGGATTCGTGTTAGCTAGATCAGCAGTTTGTTGTGTTAACTTCTGTCAGCGATTCTTTTGTTGCGCGACACGTATTTCAGTCGTATGCCAATCGGTTAGGAGATTCATCCGTCACTTGATCCTTCTAGAGATGTTGGATTTGACGTTCTCCTGGGCACAGACTTGTTAGTTACATGCTAGGCGTCTGTGGACTACCGCAAGGAAACAGTCAGGTTTGTTTTCCCGGCAAGTCAGTTCTTGTTGTGCAGGGGGACAGTGGTGCCGCTTCTCACAGCTCAAATTCAGCCTTTTTCGCTAGTCGGCTTTTGAGGAGAGGATGTCGAGGATTCTTGGCGTTCATTCGTGATACCGGAGCCACAGTAGGTTTGTTGGACCGGGTTCTTATCGTGCGAGAGTTTTCCGACGTTTTTCCAGATGAGCCGGCGGAGCTTAGGGAGCTTAAGGATCAGCTACAGAGTTGTTTGTTGGGGGGCTAATGCATCTGAGTGTTTCACATTGAGGAGCTCCTATTTCTGTTCGCAAGGAGGAAGACGGCAGTTTAGGTTGTGTATTGATGGATCGCCAATTGAACCGGCTTACGGTGCGGATAGGTATCCTTTACCTCGTATTGACGATTTCTTCGATCGGCTCCAGAGTGCGAGACATTTTCTAAGTTTGTTCGGGATCAGGTCATCATTGCTGCGGGTTCGGAGTGATGACATTCCGAAGACTGCCTTGTGCGTGCTATGGGTTTTGTGTGTTTTGGTGGTGTCGTCGGACTCACCAATGCCCTAGCAGCATTCGTAGATATGATGAACCGGATTTCTTCAGGCCGTTCCTCGACCAGTTATTGTTGTGTTATTGATGACATTCTGGTCTATTCTTTGTGTCTTGAGGGACAGGAGCAGCACTTGAGGATTTGTTTTGCAGACATTGGGAGAGCCCCAGCTGTTTGCTAGATTCTCGGAGTGTTCCTTCAGGCTTGTTTGTGTTGACTCCTAGGTCTTGTAGTTACGGGAGACGGTTTTTCGTATGGTCCCGAGGAAGATCGTGGCCGTACAGCTTAGTCCCAGGCTTGTGTTCGGACGGAAGTCCGCATATTTTTGGGCTTAGCAGGTTTTTACCGCCGTTTCGTGCAGGATTGCTAGTGTAGTGCTGCACCGTTGACTGGACTGACCTGAAAGGAGGTTTCTTTTCTTTGGATTGAGGCATGAGTGTGGAGTTTTTCAGCAGTTGGAGATTCGGTTAACAACTGCACCAGTTCCTCTTGCTTTTTGGTTCGGGCGACTTTGTTGTTTTAACTGTGATGTTTCGCGAGTGGGGCTCGATTGTGTACTGAGGTGATACTATAGAGTTATCGCTTTTGCTTCCCTACATTTGGAGGAAGTACTAGCAGGATATTCCACTCACGATCTGGAGATAGCCGCGGTGGTCTTGCTTTGGAGATTTGGAGACACTACTTGTTCGAGAGTCGTGTCAGATTTTCACGGACTATCAGAGCTTAATGTACGCCTTCCTGCAGCAGATTTTGATTGTTGAGATAGTCTTCTACAGATTTACAGTTCTTGTGCGATCGTGGAGCACAGCGTAAGTTCGTCTCTACTGAGGGGACAGCTTGTTCATGTCCGCGGCCGACCACTTTTCCTTAATCGCTTTCGCGAGACACTGCCCGTTGATGCTCTCTCGTCAGAAATACTTGAGCATACTTGGCTGGGTAATGATTCGGAGTCCTTGATTTGTGACAAGGGTGTGATGAGTTTAGGGATGCGTTTGTGTACTTGATACCATTGGGTAGAGACATGAAATCCTAGAGCAGGCACATCTGTCAACTCTCTGTACTCATTCAAGTTCCACCAGCATTTGACGTGACTTGTGAGATAGTTATGGGTGGGCAAGGATGTAAAGAGAAGTTTTGGATTTCGTTTCAAGGTGTTGTCTTGTTGTGTGTTTTGGTTGAGCATCTGAGACCGGCTGGAGAGTTGCAACCTTAAACCGTTTCGAAGTGGGAATGGGAGCAGATCTCCATGAATATTCGTTATGGCGTATACCCAGGTTTAGTCAGGGTGTGACTCCATTCAGATGCTTGTTGTCCAGTTATACTCAGTTTGCTCAGTTGTTCTTTATTAAGTTTGTGTGTTGCACGGAGTTCCTTCATGGGTCGTATCCAATGAAGGCACCCTGTTCGCTTGCTGTCTTGGGCAGGAGCTTCAGGAAGCCTTGGGTACTGGTTGAGCTTTAGCTCCGTCTTTCCATCCGCAGGATGATGGTTTTGTGAGAGCGGGCTATACCGACTCTAGAAGTTATACTCGTGCATACGTACTAATTGTTGTCGGCAGTTGGGATCGTCACTTGCCATTGTTAGGACTCTCCTTCGATAGCAGTTATCAGGAGACATTCCAATTGGCAACCTTTAAGTTTTGTTTGTTAGGTGGTATCGATCTCCAGTCTGTTTTTCTGACTCTGCGTAGTAGGATTTTTGGACCCCAACTAGTCTAGAGACTTCAGAAATGATCCAGCTGTTTCAGGTGAGGATGATGACAGTCCTGTGCGGACAGAGGTCTTATGCCGACCATGGTGATCGCAGGCTCGAGTTCGCAGTGGGATATCATGTATTCCTACGGATTTTTCCGATGAAGGACGTGTTGAGTTTTGGGAAGCTTACCCAGAATTGTAGGTCCTTTCGAGATCCTTAAAGTGAGTTAGTTCCGTTGCCTTTAATTTGGCACTTCCGCCCAGATTATTGAGTATTCACCCCGTATTCCTTGTGTCGATACTTTGCAATTACCTTCATGACCTTTCTCACATGATTCAGCACCAGACCATTTAGCTTGGACGCGATCTTTCATTCACCAGCAGCCAATTGTGTTAATGGCTAGGCGGGTGGAGAAACTTCGGTCAAGCGTCTTGCCATCTGTGAAGGGTTTTTCTTGGACGTAGCCGTATAGTGAGATAATCACTTGGGAGGCTGCGGACGAGATATGAGAGTTTAGTAATCCTCTCTTTGAAGGTATGCTTAGTAAAAAAATTTAATTCGGGGACGAATTTTTATAAGGGGGGAGATTGTAACGTTTCAGAAATCGTTTTGCGAATTTTCCCGTTTTAGGGCAAAATTGTCGGTATTTTCCGTTTTAACCCGATTTCGATCAAATGTCCGTATAAACTTGCCGGCACCTTTTTTAGCTAAAAAGCTTGTGCGCGAACTTTAGGGGTATTTGGGAGGTTTTGGTTCAGATAGAATTTTTCCCAAATAAAATATTATTTTAAGCGGTATTTGGTGCACGTAAATCGGGAAATTTCTTTTCTTAAGAATAAATTAATTTTTTGTCACTAGAATATTTTGGAAACTTCTTTTTAAATATCTAGATATTTTTTTGGAGTGCAAAAGGTTTTATTTTAAAAAGATGTGTAAAGCTGGCATATAGCATTTATTAGCATTTATTACTCTTTTTCCTAGCTTTTTCTTCACAAAAATTCACAAAAATACCCCCCTCACCCCTTTGGCCGGCCCTTCCCTTCCCCTTGCTGCCCCTTATCATTTCCATCCCTTTTCTTCTCATTTTGCATCAAATAAATCATGAAAAATCCAAATAAAATCACAAAAACTCAAATATATTCATTTTCCTTCATTCTTGAACTCAAAGCTAGCTTGGATCTTCATTCAAAACATCATTTTGGATGAAAAGATGATGAGTTTGGTTTCTTGGTTTGATCTTTTGTGGAGGTATAAAACCCTAACCCTAATCCTTTTTGTTGTTTCTAAATTTCTAATTAGTATATTAATTGTTTATTTAAGCTTTTAATTTCATGTTTGAAATTAAAGACTTGATTTTTATGATAATCTAGTTAGGGTAAAACTTGATTATGTGTTTAATGTTTATTTGAAGTGTTAATTTGTGTTTTGGAGAAGATTAACCTAGTAGAAAATGTTGATTTTTGCTAATGAACACTTTGTTTAATTATGCAATTTTGCTTACTAGGTTTTTGCTAAAATTTATTTAGCAAGTGTTAAAAATATAGAAATGGTTTTTATAGCTTATTTAAGCTATTTTAAGGTGTTTATAATCGCTAGATATGCGTTAGCTTGAAACTAGTGCGAAATATTGCGATAGGTTGCTTACTAGGTTTCGGGGTTTTTCCGACGTGGGTTCGATTGGTCGTTGCGAGATTATATCTATTTTATTCCTCGTAATTTTTGTGTTGTGTTGCGCGATCGGGACGACCGGGGTCTAGACTTAGTGTTTTGTAGTTTAGCGTCCCCAATTAGGGTTTTTGGCCGATGTCTTGCGCGATAGATGCGCTAAATGCGCAGTACAATTTTCAGGGCGTTATTCTTGCATTTCGATGTCTTTTCGTCGATGTGGGATATTTGCTTATGTGATGTGTTTGTGAAATTTTAGGTTCGCAAGCGGGGACTTCGGACGCTGCGACAAGGGAAAACAGGTGGTAGGCGTCACTTAGCCAGAAGCGTTGGTGAGTAGATTTAACATCTACAGGGGAATCGCCCGCATGGCGTTATGCGTCTGGGCTAGAGATGTTATTTCTGTCTCATATTCTATGTCATATTTAGAATTGCGCATTTACCCTATTACTTAGATATTGTTGTGCTTGGACTAGTATTCTTAGGACACTGCACATATTATTGATGATTCATGTTGCACGAGCACTGATTGTATGCTACACACACCGTCAATAATTGCCATGTCACGCACAACCCACTTATAGACATGATATTGCTTGGTTAGAGACATTGAGACTTTGATATTTCTTTACGCATTGACTTATAGCATACATGTATATCCATATGCTTACACATATGCTTTCACATACTTACGTGTTAGATACCTGTATACCTATAGAGTATCGTACCATTAGTGATAGGTACATACACACTTTATGTCATAGCTACATGTATACTTTGCACACATATTTCACTTATACCCAGGGGGTATACTACATCATTATTTATAGGTAGATACATACATCTGGTTATAGCTACATGTTTACCTTTACCTGATGTTATTTTAGAATTGGAGAAAATTTGGAACCGCATGATATTTATATTAACTGGTTGCAGTTAATTAGCGGCTTTTCTTTTATACGCTTGCATTACAGTTTTATGTTGCGTATATTTTATTCATGGATTTTCGCATTGAGATATGGATTTTTTCATGATGTTTTCTGGATTTGGGGACCGTGGGAGTTCATGAAATTATACATTATTTAAAAAACCCGGTTTCCTTGATATGATATTTTAGCAGCCACCATGAGATTTGTCGTTTACGATGTGTATACCCCACGCGAGGAAAGGAGGGGTCCGTGTGCTGGTACATGGTGGGGCCCGGAGGTACCTCGAAGCAAGAACGATGTCGTGGTGTCAGGCGATGAGGCTTGGGGGAACCATACCTACCGGTGACAGGACCAATGACTCAGCGGTTATCATGTGGATACCGACGGGAGTCATGTACGTATAGATACGTCGAGAGGCGAGGGTCAGAGCTAGGCACTCGAGCTTTCAGGATAGCGTATGATACGTACCTATCAGGGTGCCAGTCGTGGTGGCAGCACCTGATAGACCTGCATTTCTGTGTCGATGCTTGACACATTGGTTTCATGATATTTCTTTTTACTCCTTTATATATATAACAGGGGTTTAGGCCACTGTTATATATGCCCTTACACCAATATTAGTGGAATGGGACGCTAATATATGTGTATTGACATTAAATTATATACATCATCATATTTATTCATGCAAATATACCTAGAATGTAAAGGACTCATTGACATTGGATTTAGGACATTTGAGAATTTATTTGATATTGATTACAGGATATATGTGAGATCTACTTGATATTGTACATTTGGGGTATGTGAGATATACTTGATATTGTACATACGGAATATGTGAGATCTACTTGATATTGTACATTCGGGGTATATGAGATATACTTGATATTGTACATACGAGATATGTGAGATCTACTTGATATTGTACATTAAGGATATGTGAGACTTACTTGATATGATAGCCAAATTAGGGGCTAATTTGAGGAAATCGGGATTTGGATTGTCTTGATGGATTTTGATCCTACCACGATGTCAGAATTCCGTGGAAATGACATATTTCATTCCATACTCTACATTTACTATTTATACACTGCTTCATGCATTAGTGTACCTGTTAGAGTAGCTTTCATGACTGTTGCGTTTACATACCTTTATTCATATCATTTCTTCATGTACTAGTTGTACCTGCTAGTGTACCATTCATGATTATTGCATTCATATGACTTTTTATTGCTATTAATTGCACATGTTAGATTCACGCTGTACGTGCATACTCGCGATTACCTGCATATGTTATTGATTGATCTCAAAAAATATCTAGTAACCGCAATCAAGAACAGCGTCGCTTTGCAGCTAGCCGGTGAGTACGGGTCGACCCACAAGGATGTTGTCAATTTCCTATTCGCTCAAACGAGTTAATTCCAATGGGTGTTCGGATTTCTTATTAAATCTAAAAACTAAATCTATCATTTATCTAGGGCAAAGAATTAAATTTAACTAGGGCAAAGAATTAAAGATCTAACTAGGGCAAGGAATTAAATTTAATTTAGAGCAGAGAATGAAAAATTACCTAGGGCAAGAATTGAAATCTAAACTAGGGCAATTAAATAAATCTACTTACTTTACAGATGGCTCTCTCCAAACATCAACACAAGACTTGTCAGATCTGAATTTCTGAAATGAAAAGAGGCATCGATGCTCTCCAAAAGATTTTTATATTTTATTCATAAAAAGAGGCATGAAGGAGACATAGGAATTACAATCTTTAGAGTTCTATTTATAGGAAATAGAAACCCTAGGTTACATTTTGATCCGCACATCTACATTTAAAAAAATAGCCCTATAAAGACCAGTCAACGTCGCATCAAGTTTAGGTCAAATTTTCAGCTCCTGATTGCGCTTGATGGCCGCGGAACCGCGGCCGTAGCCAGGGTTTGGCCATGGTTCCGCGGCCAAAAGGAAGAGTTGGCTTCTGCAACTTCTGGGCTGGGCTCCTGGTGACTTTATCTTGCTGTTTCTATATGTCTTTTTCCATTTGGGCTTCTAGGTTGGTTCCAGATCTTCAGTGAACAATTTGCAATGGCTTTTTAACCGTTTGCCTTGACATTTTGGGGTCTTGCGTTGCCTTGTTAATTGTGAACTGTCTTTCGATGTAGGCTTGACTAAGATCCTTCCATTTGTTGGTCAAAAGTCCATGTTTTCATTGTCTTTACATCGTTTCCACTGTTTCCTGTCCAAGAACCTGTAACCTGTAACATGTAGCAGACATGCGTCAAAAGCACCCGTTTATTTATAAAAAGAATAAGAATGGGGAATATAATAATGCAATATTATGGTCTGAACAAATACCCCCAAACTTATCTTTTGCTCGTCCTCGAGCAAACTTATTTTTATTCACTAAAATCCTAACCGCACTTTCGCAGGGAAACGCGATTGCACTGAGCACGTGCAATAAGCCGTTAAACCTCTAGGTGTCCCTAGTAGGAGGAGTGTTGTCTCCTGAGGGTTTTCAGCGGATTACGCCCATAAAATCCTATCAACTCGGCCCATTTACTTTTGTTCTCCAATTAGGTTTTCTAACAAGGAATTCTATTATCCTTGACTCGTAAATTATCCACCCATATTCTTCACACTTCCTCGTCATCTAACTTAAGATTATATATGTTTTATAGATTTACTTAGCTTTCGGCATTTCGTAAGTTTTTCTTCTAGGGTTTCATCTCCACTTAGGAATTTCTATCAACTCTATTAAAGATACAAGTTCTATCTTTCATTCCTCTCTCTTATCTAAATTCCAATCACATACCCCTACGTGTGTGTATAGATCACCCCTACATTTGGAAATTCAAATCAAGCAATCGTACTCTCGTCCATTGTCCAAAGCACTTATTAGTGAATTTTTAATTGAATTTCGCTTACACATCCTTCATGTGACCGTTAATACTTCTTGAGGTACCAACGACCGATTACAAAATGTGTTTGCACATTTAAGCGTAATTCCTAGTCTTGCAACACCCAAGGCTTTTAGCAGTGACTACCAAACCAGTTGGTCTAAGGCACTAGGTGATGAAGCACCATCGCTAAATATTTTTCTATTTTTACAGCCTTAAGTAATCACAAAAACCAGTGTCCATTTTTTATTCTTTATTCACATTTTTTTTCTTTTATTTTCTTCGTACTAAGGACTTTAGACAAGAGTATTTCAAGGTCTCTTCTACTATTCCAAGTTTCAAGGTGCGTGATTGTGCAAATTGTAGGGTATACATTTTCAGAAACTAGTCTTAAGTTAGGAACTATTTTTCAAACTTATACTCTAATAAAAGCTTCAATATCTTTCCTTCGTTTCGACTTAGCCCAAGAAGTGAACCCAAAATTTGCCTATTTCTAAATAAACTACAAGGCATATACTTTCTACCGTTAAACTTTAAGGAATGTTATTTTTAAGGTTTTTAATTCACTAAGTCTAAGATCTAGTTGTTCCTAGCCAGTTAACCTATTAGTCAAACTCAAGTCAATTAGCCAACATTGAATACAATAATTTTTATAATTTTTCAAAATTTTTCAATTTTTATGGGTTTTCAAATAAGTATGCAAATGCAAAAATATGTACAAATGAATGCGAAGGAAGAAGACGTACCGAGCATACCCCCAAACTTGAACTTGACAGTGTCCTCACTGTCATGCTAAACCAAGAGGGTCAAAAATGCCGGCACTCCTCTGTTTATTTGTTTATAATTTTTTTTCTATATTTTTAATGTTTTGAATTTTTTTTTATAGAAAAAGAAAACAAAAATATATATACATATATACAACAAGATTCCTCCCAAACTTAAGCTTGGCCTTACACAAGCCAAATGTTAGCACCAACCATTCAAAAATCTTATCATGGTAATGGTAGAGTTGGTGCAAGAATGGGATGGAAAGAAAAGAGATGAAAAGCACGCGAGACCGTATGGAAAGAAGAATGGTAGAATATGGTCTCGGTGGGGGAGAAGAAAGACAGAAAGAAGAAAGAAGTGGAGTGCGATCTTGAGGGTGTAAATTGAGTGAATAAATTAGCGCAATTTGTGATGACCGATGTGTTAAAAGAGATTGCGCTAACCTATCAACTCGTCGTGCAATGGGGTCAAATCCCTCAAGATTCGCAAGAAAACATGGGTACGCCGAACTTGGTATAGTAGATGAAAGCGTAACGGTCACTTATTCGGTCGGAACAATGGGAAAGACGAAAGGGAGTGAATTAGGGATAGTCTCTTTCTCACCGTAGTAAACTATTTCGAACTTGAAAGATTCCATTAATGGTTCGAAACTACTATAATCAACCGAGTCTGATGGCTCATCTGAAAATGTAAAGGACTCAAACTCGGGCGGTGAGTCATCAATATCGTCCGAAAAGGTGAAACGCTCGTAGGTGTTATCGTCTGTGAGAACTGTGTCAGATTCAAAGGAAAAATTTTCAAGCTTACAGTCTTCAAGCATGGTATTAGGCGTGGTCGGAACGATGGAAAGGAGGGAGGGTGATTTAGTTAAAGGTTCAAGAGGATGAATTGGAAAATCCGACACATCAAAGAAAAATGGTTCAACCTCAATATGATCCCCAAAACCCTCCTCAATACTATCCTTATAATTCTCCTCAATATTTAACTCATCCATGCCATTATCATTAAAATCAAGACGCATATGAGGTTCGGGAGAAATATCTAATGACTCGGGATGATGAGTTGAACATAAAATTTCAATCAAATCGACAGGTTCATCATCCGAAATATTCCCGGCGTCTATATCCTCAATCAAGTGAAAATCAATTTCTTTAGACACCTCATCAAAAGCATGGATATGTATCAATTTAGGTTCTAGAGTGGAGGTGTAAAGGTCAAACGGATTAGGTGCGGTTTCACTCGAAAGGGGTTCTTCACAATTTAGCAAATCAAGCATTACAAAATCACACAACTCGTTTTTATTTTCAACTGGTGAATCATTTGGGACAATCGATGGAAAACCGGAGTTGTGTGCTTCAATTGGGTAAGGGTAGGTTTGATTTGGAAATCCTCTCACATTCTCACTCTGTCCAACCGCCTCCTTATACATTGAAAAATTTTGAGCTAGCGGGAAACTAGCTACCGGTTCAGTAGGTTGCATAAGGGCGGCCAAGGACGCTTCCACATTCCTAGTCATTTTATTTGTTGCTGCAATATAAGCCTCCAACGACTCTTCCAAACTAGACTTAGGTGGTGGGAGGGTTTCGGTAAAAGATTCGAAATTGTGTGGATATGAAAAAATCCCAACAGGCTGTGTAGAAGCAGTGTCTAGTGAAGGTGGGAAGGTCGGGTAGGACTGGTAGGAAGTGGATGGTTGGGCAGGGGTAGGGTCAACATGTGGATAACAAGGTGAATAATCGTGCGGATCCCTAGAACTAGATGAGTGGAGAGGGATGAAAGATCGGCTGCGAGATTGAGCAATATGCTCAACAATGGACATCGGCTTAGGAGTTACAGCAGGACTTGAAAAAGTGGTATCAACATATGAAGGTGGTAAAGGTTGACTTGGTAGACACAAAGTGGGTTGCAAAGTCAAACTGTTTCTTCTAGACGCTTCTATTTGATCTTTCAAAGATATTTTAGGCATGGAGGGATCGTCTTTAAATCGACCGAAGCAATTGACGTACGACGCAAAATTAGGTTCGGGATACCAAAATTCGGCAAGTGATTTATGATGTGGGGTACCCATGTTAGAAGAAAGGGGAAAAGAAAGAAGGTTGGGTGGTGCAAGGATTTATTTGCGGCAAAAGTGTTTGCAAGTTTTTATAAAAATTTTCCTTTTTTTCCTTTCTCTTTATCTGAGACTGTTTGCAGAAAAAAAAATTCGATAAAGGGCTTAGACACAAATGTAATCAACCAGAAATGCACAATCAGACCTAGATCTAGGGTCATCTAGGTCAGTTAGACAGCTCCTAACTGTTCCAAAGGGCTAGAAATAGGACCTCAAACCGCCTCTTCACCGCCAATTGCGGCCAGGTAAGTGCCAGGTAAGTGGGAAGGAACCACAGTAGTGGGCCTAATTAAAAACCACTAGCCTTGACACACTTGCCTAGTCACCGCAAAGTCAGGTTACGATAAACGGCCGATGCCTATAACTAGTCCTCTGTCCTATTGAGCGCGACGTCCTTAGGGCTGAGTCTAGTATTTTTTAATTAAAGATTGGTCAATGAAAATGTCTTATGTGATTTCTGGGGTCCTGGGAAGGGTGATAAAATCCCCACCCAATCTAAATTGGTCAAAAACCCCTTAAAGTCCGATTAAAGATATGCAAAACAGTAAATCACTTGCAATCAAAGATTTTTATTTTATGCGCGGCGCAAAGAATCCTGTACAAGATTGTTATTTGGAAGGGGGAAGATTTTTAAGCGCAAAGAATCCTGCAGGAGATTTTTCAGAGAAGATATCAAAGATTTGCAGAGGATGAGATCAGAAGACTTACAGAGTTTTTTTTATATTTTTTTATTACCGCGCTTCTGCCCTTTTTTGGGGAACCGATCTGTCGCCTCCACCGCGGAACCGCCGCGAATTGCCTTCTCGACCGTGGATCCACCGCGGGTTCGTTACCTCGGCAGTTTTTTTTTATGTGTATACAATATAACTTGGACCTCTACCTAACAGCTCGGGCTTTTGGGTTAAAATGGACACCCAAGTTGTGTTGTCTATCCGTCGCTTGCTGGCTCCGCCCCCAACAATAAATGCAAAAGAATATTAGTTGAAAGTAAAATTAATAGTGAATCAAAACCAAAATTATCTAAACTAGTGCCAAAAAAATCAACAGCAGCAATAACGGCCAAATAACTAGGATGGTCATTACCTAGAATATGGTCAAGCATTTCCAAATATATAATACTTAATCTAGACAATAGGGACAGCCGATTATACCCACACTACATAAATAATACTTTTTATTTTATGCTCCGTACGATTTTTTTTGTTTTTGTTTTTTATTTTGGGACCAGATCACCGCGATTCTTCTTGTTGACTCGGTCCTCCAAATTTCTTCTGTTGTCTATTGTGATATTCCTCTGTTTGTTCGGATTTGATATTTGCTGTTTTGATCTCTGTAGATTTCCAGATCCAAATTTGTTCGTAGATCCTGCAAAATTCACACAAAAATACCCTTCCCAAAAATAACAGATGATATTGTAAGTGCACGGCGGCGCCCCGGCCGTCAATCCGACGCCGGAATGCGGAAGCGGTGAAAAACTTTAATTTTGCGGACTTTGCAAACCGGCACCACCGCGCACTAAACTCCGGATCGTAACCATTAAACTAGATCTAGCAAAGTAAAAGATGGGGAAGAGATATACCGAGTGATCCGAGTCCTCCGGTCTTCTCGTCGTCGTCCCGATCTCCTGCGGAAACTCCGGTCGTCGCCACCTTGCCGGAAGGGCACCACATCGCCTGCGTCTTTTACGGGCTCCCACCTCAATACCGAGGCAACTCGGGCGCGAAGTTGGCTGGCCGACGCGTCCAAGATTTGCTGTAGAATAGTGTAGAATACTTGTCTCTTTGGGGTTTAAGATGGTTGCCATGATGAAGGAATTTTGCACAAGGATTTTTCATGAACACTTGATGAAAAAAAGGAGCTTGCTAAGGAAATGAAATGGAGCATCCATCAAGCAATGAGCTCGGCCACAAAAAAAAATTGCTCACTGGAATTGGAATGAAAATCAAGCAAGCTCTCACATGCTGTGAATGAGCCTCTCCAATTAAACTCAAAGCAACCAAAATGAATATATATTCATTCATCCACCCACCAAAACTCAATTCCAGCACACACTCATTCAAATGGGGCGGGGGGGGGCCCACGAAATAAGCAAGGAAAATGCCACACTAAGAAATAAATCCTTTTTCATATCATCCTCCAGCACACTCCATAAATTAATCCTTATCTCCAATCTGTTTCACTCCAATTTCCACAGTGGCCGGCCCAACACAATTTCCAACACAAAATCATTCACAAACCATACTCTATCAAGTCTCAATTAATGCAAGAATGGTCCAAAAGAAAAGATGCAATCATATCAATCCTTTTGCAATAAACCCCCTCAACAAAATGTTAATTGCAAACTTGCAATTAACACCCTCCAACGAAAAGTCCGACCGGGAAGGAAAAAGAAAAAAAACCGGCCGGAACGGAATGCAAACTGGCAACCCAAGAAAACTGGTCTCATAATAAATTACAGGAAAACCCCGATACTGTGCATACACACCCGCATCTGTATTCCGACCGGATACAAATGTAAAGAGACAAAACTACATTATCAAATACTAAGATCCGGCTTAAGCCAAAGCCGGCTAGTAAAAACCGTCCGATCACGATCCGTGCAATACCGCACGTATCTGATCGAACCCTGCCATATCTCCATACGGCCTCTACAGTGTTTCGCCCGAAAGCTGAGTAACTGAAAGTGTGGCGGACTCTAAAGACTCGTCAATACAATGGCTGTGGATTTAACCACTAGCCCGTCAGAGGTATAAGCCAATACGTAACGGGCCACCGGCTATTGACTAAAAGGGACGTCGATGAGCGAACTCATCCTGACACCCTACTGAGCCTGTCAGTGACAATATCCGTGCAGTCCGGTCCGTTCGTCTATGAGTATCGCATGGCGGGCCTAGGGGGTTGGTAAAAGTCAGACCCCCAAAAGCGGTACAAGTCGTGTCGGAGTGTAGCCCAGAACACCCTGAGATACTACTGGAATACCTACCAGTAAATCTCCTTGCCTTGGCCAAGGACTTCGTGTAATGGCTCTCCTAGACACAGCACGACCTCACCCCCAATACCGGGAGAGACGAACCCCTGAAGATACGCTCACTGCCTCCATGTGGCTCGGGACTGTACCCAACTAAAACCTGTTTGCACGACTCCTTTGAGCCATGGTAGGGTAGTAATCAAAGTACAGTGGGAACTCACACGAGACAAATGACGATCCCCAGGTCGATGAACTAACCTGCACACATGTCACCAGGGAACTGCCATCTGACGTCTGGTATATGACCAACTAGCATGTTCCCGGCGAGTCCTGTCCGGTGTACTCATAACCCAATGAGCACCTGTATACATCTTAGGTGATCCAACTGACACCAGTGGCTTGTGAGACCGGCCACCGCCCCTCGTCGGGGTCTCGACTGTATACACTAGTCTACTAATGGAGTATCGATGCCCGGTCTCGAAACTCCCACGACTAGGGACCTTTTAAGGATATGCTTGTAGACCCCCAGCTCCCACTTATATGATCGCCCTCATACTGCTGGTGGTCAAGCAAGAATCCTAGGGGCTCTATCAACGTGCAATAGCGACATGTCAGGTCACCTAAAGCAGTACACGATGATAAAGGTAAACCAGATAGCATACTATCATCTCGAGTAAGACTGTCCTACCTGGATAGGTCCTCCCTCAATCATTACAATCACGTACCTGTGACCTAATAATTGACTCTGAGGGCACTATCTCCAACAATCTCCCACTTGCACTCAAGGCTAATTATTGCGATGTCGCATACTCACAGCCCGTGTGACACCGAACATCCAACTCCTCTACTAGTCAGTCTCACAAAGCTTGTTTGCGGAACTATTGCGTTCGAGGAATAGCCTCAGTGAGTGGATCCGCTTTGTTGTTTCTTTCTATGTCTCTCTATATCTCAAGTTCGCGGAGAAAACCATCTCCCGAAATGAGCAATACCTGTCTTAGAATGTGTCTGGATGTCTGATGGGACCTAGCTCATAAACGAACTCCAAATCCAAACTTCTTAGACTGTATCGTCAACTGAACTTAATCAGTATCCTGCGCGCCATGCCTCCCTCAGTATTGCCTTGGACCACCTGTCCAAAATACTTCCCCTCATCAGAAGGAAAAACTATAACTCTGACAACCTCCTTGTCGTCCATGTCACCTTGGAAGCCTGGAATGATAACTGTCTCCTGAATGAGGCTGTCGTTATCATCTCCCTAGAACATCCACTTATGTTCTAAAACTGCTTCCGACTGTTTCTCCAGGATTGGATTAATGTCAACTTATTGCATCTAGTGCAAGAACAACATCTGGTGTGGTACTTGACATCTCATGATTGACTCAATTGCCTGAGCAAGTGATCTGCCAATCATGCCCGTCCCTCTCCCCTTTAGTCTGTAAGACACCTTTGGAGAGGGTGACTCCATTACCTGCAGGTACACTACCGTGCCAGGAGTCGTCCATCCTAAATACTCTTAGAATGCTGTCAAGTACCCTGATTGGGAAACCACCCAAATCTAGATCTAAAACCATAGATCTAGTAACCAGTATGTCTGATATAAAATCCATGTCCTTTGTGGAGAAACCACTGTGTGACGACCAAAGTATAACCGATCGTAGTAAAGGAATATCATTTCCTACTACCTTCTCAACAGATCCATCCCCTATTCTGATGACGTCAAACCTATGACTGTCACATCAGAAATAGATGATCTATCTCCGCTACATCTGCTTTAGTCTATAAATAGACATAAGCCTGATGTCCACCAATGCTTCCGCTGCTCCCACTGACTACGACAACCCTCTGGCAGAGTCATATAGACGTGCACTTCTAAAGCTAGTTTAGAACGACGCTATACTCATCCTCCTGCCGGGTCTCGCAGCCTGGAACAACAACAATGGCAAGTGTGGGTAAACAAGAACTTCCCCGTCACCGTCCTTGAGGCTACCGGAGTACCTCTCGGGTGCCTGAAGTTACCCACCTTATCTGCGGAGTGGCCAATGGAATGTCAAATCAGATTGAATCTTTAGGTTCCTTATCAAATCTTCAGTAATCGTTTGCGGTTCTGGAATCACTTCCAGTTCTACCATACTCCCACTACTGTTTTTCTGAAAAAATCCATTTTTTATAAAACTGTGGCGAGTCTAGAACAATATCGCTATTGTTCATCCAGATGGTAGAAAGTCAACCCTCATCATAGCCTGGGTCAACCCACAAACAGCCATTACAGAAACGTGCCTTGAGTTGTCCAGTGTCTGGTTTTAATCATAAACCGGACAACTCCCCGTACCTTAACATCGTTAAGATATGAACTGTTCTATATCCAATATAGAAACAGAGGCACTGATTTAATTGAACCAGATTCAAATCATGAAGCTGTCCCCAGCGCATGTCAACTAAATGGAAGAAGGCCGATCAGCGTTACTCAACTTAGGAATACTTCCAATTATGAGTAACCTGAAAGAGAAGCAAGATCTCTTTATCAACTGAATACCATACACAAGTATCTACATCTTCGATCACCTTGAAGAATCCCGATACTTGCTACACTTGGTTCTCTACTCTATTCAAATACCTATAACTCCTCAAAACTTAGACCCTGTGTTTCAACGAAACACATGTCTAAGAACTAGAGAAGTTAAAAGTAAACAGAATATAGTATGAGGACCAACCCCTCTGTCCTTATGGACACTGGACAACATACAATACCTTGTATAAGTCCCTTGAGTCTGATAACTCTTTCACTGTGTGTCGTAGGTTGAAAACTGTACTTATGGTTAAGAAGAATTACACCGCTGTTTAATGCTCCTTACCTAACCATCCACTGATATAGGTAAATGTCGTAGACATAATTTCAGAAAGGTATATCTCACTCTATGAAAATAGACGTACAGATATATCAATTTGAAATTGGTGCATAACTGCGGATATTCAAAACCAAATATTTGCCGACTGGCAAACAACCCAGGTGACTTCCTCAAATATCACTGATTCCAACGAATCCCGATATAATGAGGATAATCACCCAATTCCCAATAACTTACTCCCACTCATCATCTGTAAAACCATACAGATGTGAGGATCGTACCTGGTAAATACATACCCTGGAGTAAGTATCTAATCGGGAAATCAGTTTTCCTTTAACATTACACAGTGAAACTGAAACATTGAAATGTTCCGATGGGGTATTCTGGTATTCCTAGTAATGCCTCTTCCAGATTCACGACTGTAACCGTATAGTTCTTTGCCACCTCTCCAAATCCCTTCATATGTCTTTAGTCTTTACCTTCTGCACACCCTTTTAGGCCAAATGGTTTTCTTCCTTCCCTACCGTTCGGCACCAGCCTATGGTTTGGAAGAAGACTATCCAATAAGCATAATGGGTGTACTTTCCCAGTCCTAGGAGCACTCGCAATGCGAGAGAAGGTGAAGATAAAAGACACCTGAATGTACTTTATTCCTATTTCTCCTGAACCAGGATCCATCCCCGAACTGGAACAAGTTCCTTTCGAGTTCGTATATAACCATACGATGGATTATCCAATAAAATGGGATCTTCGTAGTGATACGGAGTGTCCTGGAGAAATACAAAGGTGATTTAGGATTGGCGAAGAAATACTTGGTTCGGTCGTGAATAGCAGTCGCAATTTACTTTGCCCTCTTACTAATCCCTTGTTTTGTCTGAACTTAATACCTTCTGTACACCGTTTAGGCTAACTGGTTTTCTTCATTCCCTACCGGTCGGCACCAGCCTATGGTTTGGAAGAAGACTATCCAATTTGCGTAATAGGTGTACTACTCCTAAACCAAGGAGTACTCGCAACCTGAGAGAAGGTGAAAAGAAAAGACAACTGAATAATCCTATTCGTTTTCTCCAGAACCGGAAACCATCCTCGAATTCCTTCGAGTTCGTATCTAACCATACGATGGTTTTGTCCAATGGAAGTGGACGTTCGCAGTAATACGGGGTGTCCTGGAGAAAAGGGTAAAAGTAGGAGTGGCAATGAGGTCTGCAACTCTAACAATCCAAAAGCCAGTGTTTAAGAAGGTTCGGTCAACTTGGTCACTGAGTCAAAGTCTTAGGGTCGGGTCAAATGGTCGCTGCCAGAGAGAGAGAGAAAAGAAACACTCAGCGTGCACTCTAACCTAGATCAGAATGGTTACCAATTTATCTAATCTGGAATCCTCCCACTGTACCTCAAATTCTCCTCCAAACCTGAAAGAAGAATTAGTCGGGAACACCCGAGGAGTAAACCAAGTCATCAGTGGGAATCGGGATCCAACTTTCATCGCATGATAACGTGACGGAATCCGCTCACGTCAACACACTCCAGAAGGTATGCGCATATCTGGCAAGTTTCAGTTCTTTTGAAACTCCCGATGTGATTTCTGCCCCATGCTCTTATGACCTTGGCGAAGGTCTACAAATCATAAGTCACATGTCAAGTTCTACCCGTCATTATCCAGGTTAATTTGAATCCACCCATACAAGCCCTTGACGAAGGTCAACAAGGCTGTACGACTGTCCCAAACCAACGCATCTATCTATGCAGCAGAAAGGTAACAAGCAGCTACCATACACTATGCCTTGACGAAGGTCAACAAACATAGCATGAATACTACGTGCTACCCGTCTGAAACGACGGAGGGCTACGAATGGTTTCTGGCGAAAACCTTTAACGTAATGAACTTGATATCGTTGAAGGAACGGATAGCTTTTAAAAAATATAGTGACGAAAACCTTTACTAAAGAGGTCACTCCCGGTGAAGGGATCTCGGCTCTTTCCCCGTAGAATGGGGTGCAGGATATTCCAAATGAATACCACGATGCAAAGCAAAAGTGATCGGCTATAGTGAAGTTAATGCCCTGACGCAAACTTTTTGTCCAAGGGGTCACTCCCGGTGAAGGGATCTCGGCCCTTGCCTCGTCGACTGAGGAGCAGGATATTCCAATGAATACCACGATGCAAAACAAAAGTAAACGTCCTTGCAATAACAGCTTTTTGAAAAGTGTTCCAACAACATCAGATTAGGTTTGTTTTTAACTTGCATTGATCCGAATCAATGCAGTCCCATCAATTGATCACACCACAAAGAACGAAAATATACTGACGTACGTATATGCCATCCGCATTCGCCACTGGGTCCCGTCATTACCCGTTAGGTTAGCTAACTAACGGCAGAGCGGGGACTGGACTAGCGCGGATGAAAAACATATACAACATCTACTAATATATATACCAATATATAGTATTTCGCTCAAGGCGTGAATAAAATGCAACATCACAGAAATGTACAGCATCACAGAACAATACAGATATCTGGGATCCCCGGGTTTCACAGAGCCACTACTGAAACCCGACGTTCCCCTGGTCGTGTGGATAGCCTGTGCAATGAAATCCTAGACCCCTACGGGCGCGGCAAGTCACCCGCCAAAACCTGAAGCGAGGCAGCCCCCTTCAGCGCCGTGAATGGACCACCCAGCACTTCACGGAATCCGGCAACTTGGGCACCCCTCCTGGGTCAACCTGTACCCCCTACGAGTGCGGCGAATAGCCCGCCAATCCTAGAGCGAAGCCCCCTCCGTCTCAATGCCATGAGATGCGGGCTTGTTGCCCTCCAGAACCCGGCTATCCGTGCACCCCTCCGCGGGGCAATCCTAGTACAGAATATACATACACCGGGTACATCGACCGCAACCATGTCGTGCCCCAAAAGAATAATACAAACAGGCAGTGACGGCAGTCCACATGTCGGACGCTCGCCCCGCAAAAACAAATGTACATAATACAACAAAACTGTACTAGCATTGCATCCAGGCTATCCCCCACGACCGATCCGCAACATCACAGCAAAAACAAAACATCAACGTGAAGGTCACGTTCGCAAATCCGTCTAACCGGGCTATAGCAGTTAGACCGGATTTACCGATCGAGTGACATTCACGGTCGCAGATATAATGTAAATACTGTGAAAAATGTGTTTTAAAATTTTCCGATTGATCAAACAATTAACAAGTGGGCCCCAAAGAAAACTGTAGCAACCACAGAAAATATGGGCCCAATTTTAATGTTCCAGAAACCATATTTTTTATTCAGGAACACACTGCAAAAATTCGAGGGGGTGAACAGTTAACTCCGCGGCGGAAGGGCGGCCAAAGCAGTTACTTTGCTAGATCTAGTTTAATGGTTACGATCCGGAGTTTAGTGCGCGGTGGTGCCGGTTTGCAAAGTCCGCAAAATTAAAGTTTTTCACCGCTTCCGCATTCCGGCGTCGGATTGACGGCCGGGGCGCCGCCGTGCACTTACAGTGGTATCAGAGATATACCGAGTGATCCGAGTCCTCCGGTCTTCTCGTCGTCGTCCCGATCTCCTGCGGAAACTCCGGTCGTCGCCACCTTGCCGGAAGGGCACCACATCGCCTGCGTCTTTTACGGGCTCCCACCTCAATACCGAGGCAACTCGGGCGCGAAGTTGGCTGGCCGACGCGTCCAAGATTTGCTGTAGAATAGTGTAGAATACTTGTCTCTTTGGGGTTTAAGATGGTTGCCATGATGAAGCAATTTTGCACAAGGATTTTTCATGAACACTTGATGAAAAAAAGGAGCTTGCTAAGGAAATGAAATGGAGCATCCATCAAGCAATGAGCTCGGCCACAAAAAAAAAATGCTCACTGGAATTGGAATGAAAATCAAGCAAGCTCTCACATGCTGTGAATGAGCCTCTCCAATTAAACTCAAAGCAACCAAAATGAATATATATTCATTCATCCACCCACCAAAACTCAATTCCAGCACACACTCATTCAAATGGGGCGGGGGGGGGCCCACGAAATAAGCAAGGAAAATGCCACACTAAGAAATAAATCCTTTTTCATATCATCCTCCAGCACACTCCATAAATTAATCCTTATCTCCAATCTGTTTCACTCCAATTTCCACAGTGGCCGGCCCAACACAATTTCCAACACAAAATCATTCACAAACCATACTCTATCAAGTCTCAATTAATGCAAGAATGGTCCAAAAGAAAAGATGCAATCATATCAATCCTTTTGCAATAAACCCCCTCAACAAAATGTTAATTGCAAACTTGCAATTAACACCCTCCAACGAAAAGTCCGACCGGGAAGGAAAAAGAAAAAAAACCGGCCGGAACGGAATGCAAACTGGCAACCCTAGAAAACTGGTCCCATAATAAATTACAGGAAAACCCCGATACTGTGCATACACACCCGCATCTGTATTCCGACCGGATACAAATGTAAAGAGACAAAACTACATTATCAAATACTAAGATCCGGCTTAAGCCAAAGCCGGCTAGTAAAAACCGTCCGATCACGATCCGTGCAATACCGCACGTATCTGATCGAACCCTGCCATATCTCCATACGGCCTCTACAGTGTTTCGCCCGAAAGCTGAGTAACTGAAAGTGTGGCGGACTCTAAAGACTCGTCAATACAATGGCTGTGGATTTAACCACTAGCCCGTCAGAGGTATAAGCCAATACGTAACGGGCCACCAGCTATTGACTAAAAGGGACGTCGATGAGCGAACTCATCCTGACACCCTACTGAGCCTGTCAGTGACAATATCCGTGCAGTCCGGTCCGTTCGTCTATGAGTATCGCATGGCGGGCCTAGGGGGTTGGTAAAAGTCAGACCCCCAAAAGCGGTACAAGTCGTGTCGGAGTGTAGCCCAGAACACCCTGAGATACTACTGGAATACCTACCAGTAAATCTCCTTGCCTTGGCCAAGGACTTCGTGTAATGGCTCTCCTAGACACAGCACGACCTCACCCCCAATACCGGGAGAGACGAACCCCTGAAGATACGCTCACTGCCTCCATGTGGCTCGGGACTGTACCCAACTAAAACCTGTTTGCACGACTCCTTTGAGCCGTGGTAGGGTAGTAATCAAAGTACAGTGGGAACTCACACGAGACAAATGACGATCCCCAGGTCGATGAACTAACCTGCACACATGTCACCAGGGAACTGCCATCTGACGTCTGGTATATGACCAACTAGCATGTTCCCGGCGAGTCCTGTCCGGTGTACTCATAACCCAATGAGCACCTGTATACATCTTAGGTGATCCAACTGACACCAGTGGCTTGTGAGACCGGCCACCGCCCCTCGTCGGGGTCTCGACTGTATACACTAGTCTACTAATGGAGTATCGATGCCCGGTCTCGAAACTCCCACGACTAGGGACCTTTTAAGGATATGCTTGTAGACCCCCAGCTCCCACTTATATGATCGCCCTCATACTGCTGGTGGTCAAGCAAGAATCCTAGGGGCTCTATCAACGTGCAATAGCGACATGTCAGGTCACCTAAAGCAGTACACGATGATAAAGGTAAACCAGATAGCATACTATCATCTCGAGTAAGACTGTCCTACCTGGATAGGTCCTCCCTCAATCATTACAATCACGTACCTGTGACCCAATAATTGACTCTGAGGGCACTATCTCCAACAGATATATTTTTATATATTTTTTGGAGGGTTCCTAGGCACCCTAATGAGGTCTCACAAGGCATCGATCATGCCAAATTAAAATTTTAACGGTGCCGAGAAACCCGACTACGGATCGTCGGCTAGAAAACTAGGCGAAAAAGCTAACTAGTTAACACTTAACTATAAGAATCGGAAATACAACCTTTGTAGATCCGGTGCTCCACCTCCTTAGCTCCGCAACGAAGTCGTCTCCGCTGTCCAAAAGGAATCCGGGCTTTAGAGTCGGCTTCGTCGGAGAAAAAACGAGCTAGGTCGTCGATGTCCATGCCGAAGATGATCTACGTCGAGGCATCGCTAAATCAAGCTCCACCTTCACCAAGCCCTAAAAACTTGTGAAGGAAACACACTCTACTACTTGGCAAGAGGTAGAGGATGAAGAAATAGGAAGTGGGTAGACTTTAGTTTTGGATTTCTCACTCAAATTCATCACTTGCCATTGATGGAGGCAAGCTTTCTTCACTTGAAGCAAGGAAGAAGAAGAAGAATAATATGATAAGTTCATTATTATTGGAAAATAAAAATGAATACTTATCATATTAGAACCATGGTCAAGTGTAGAGAATTAACTAAGGTTAGATTAATGGTTAGGGTTAAAGATGAAGACAAGAATGGTTACAAAGTCAAAGCTTCATGAAGCTTCAACTAAACTCCAAAATTAGCAACCATTCTTTTCTTATCTATTCAAAATAAATAAATAAATAAATAAGTAAGAATAGAAAACCCTAATCATTAGTTTAACCATGGCTTAATCCATTACACTTAACTATAGTTAAACATGTATCATCAAACATGATACAATCAAGTGCACGAAAATATATCGAATATACAATATGCACAACCGAGCGAGAAAATCCATTTAAAGTGAACCGATACTAGTTAATGCAAAGTAATATATCAAATATATAATTATGCATTAAATCACTAAATCGACACTTGATTCAATGATCCGGTCATGTCGCACATAACCGACTGGTATCTTCAGTAACAACTTATCGAATCAACACTTGATCCGATAACCCGGCTATATCGCATATAACCGATCAATGTTACATCGTGAGAATCGAATACAGTATCACATACTGGTATCATTCTCGGTCCCGCACATATCTCATATGCACTCCTATTTCGTTTCGCTTGAGCCAGGAAACCTCTGTGTAGGACTCTAAAGACTCGTCAATACGCCGGCAGTAGATGATGATCATATCAAACATCCACAAGCCGCAAGCGGTCTGCTAAACGTAACGGCCACCCGGGTATTGAGCGATCTGAAGATCGACGAGCAAGCCCGCTCACACTCCAGTGAATCCAACCAGTAACACTACCGTACAGTCCGGTCTGATCGTTTGATATGTCGCATATCTCGCCTAGGGGTGGTAAACGTCAGACCCCAATAGCTCGATAAGTCGTGTCGATATGAGGTCTATAACTGTTCGAGAAACTACTGGTAACACTTACCAATAAATCTCAGCAACCCTGGCCAGGGATTTCCTGTTATAGCCAATCGAACACAGCACAACATCAACCCCCTATACCGGGAGAGACGAATCCCCTCCTATCGCTCATTGCCTCCATGTGACTCGGGACTGTACCCAAAAAACACCGTTTTGCACGCCCTCTTGGACGTGGTAAGATGGAAATCAAAGCACAGTGGGAACCACACAAGACTCTATGACGATCTCGGGTCAACAGACTACTCTGTACCAGTGTCACCAGAGAACTGCCATCTGACGTGAGGTATAATACCATCTGGGAGTTCTCGGCGAGTCCGTCCAGTGTACCCAGTCTCTACTGAGCACCCATATATCATCTCTGATGTCAAACACCGATGGATATGGGATCATCCATCGCCCATCTGTATGGGTCGAGAAGGTACACGCTAGTCTACTCTGGCATATCGATGCCCCGTCTCGATACACCCACGGCTAAGGACTTTGAAGGATGTACTTATGGACTACCATGTCCCCACTAGTATGATCCGCATCACAGTCCAGGTAGTTAAGTACACATCCTAAGGGCTTTACCAACATGTAACAGAGAGACAATCAGTATACACGTTAAGGTAAAGATCAACCAGATAGCATACTATCATGTCGAGCAAGAAAGTCCTCCCTATATATGTCCCTTCATCCACTACAATATACATCTAATGTACAGTAATGGCCTCTAGGGCATACATATAACTAACAATCTCCCACTTACACTAGTGCCATCTGTAGCAGTGGTTGTAGTATCTCATACTCAACCATCCCATAAAAGTCTCTCTCTGGGAACAGGCCTTTGTGAGTGGATCCGCTGTGTTGTCCTCTTAGTCTACTCTCCAAACCTCGATCACCCTGGAGATCAACTATCTCCATGATCAGGCGACACTGCCTTAGAATATGTCTGGATCACTGATGGGACCTGCGTTCCTTGGCATAAGCCACAACTCCATTGTCACACAATGGGAGGAACATAGTTCATCTCATGAACCAATATACACCCAAACAGCCTCTTTGGTAGCATCTTTAGTAGCGATGTATCCTGCCTTTATCGTCTAGTATGCCACGGTATCTAGCTTGGAACTCTTCCAACATACCGTCCCTTTACTGAGGGTAAAGACAATGCCTGCGACTGACATTCAGTCGTCTTTATCACCCTGGAACCCTTCCAGTGATTCTCCCCAGGATCAACTGATACCATCTCACTGCAGCTAGTGAGTATCCTTACATCCATTTAGATCTATCTCATAGATCCAAAACTCAGGATTTAGCAGGTATCATCATGATCCTATATAGAGAATCATTGTGATATGCGGAGATTGATCGAGCGTAGCATAGGAAACTCCTTCCCTATCAGGAGTATGTCATCCACGTACTCTACGAGGATCGCCACCATACTCCCTACTACCCTTTTGTTTATACAAGGTTCATCTACCATTTTGATGATGTCAAACTCTTTGACTAAATTATCAAAATAGATGTTCCAACTCCGTGATGCCTGCTTTATCCTATAAAGCATCTTGCACACGTTTCCGCTGCTCCCACTGTCTACGAAGCCCTCTGGCTGTGTACTTATAGACGCACTCTTCTAAAACATCATTTAGAAAAGCAGTCATGACACCCAACCACCAGATATCGTAGTCATGGTATGTAGCCGTGACAAGTAGGATCTGGATGGACTTAAGCATAGTCACTTGAAAAGGTTTCATCATGATCCACGCCTGGTCGATGACGAAAAACTTTAACAAGTCTAGCTTTGAAAGTCTCAACTTTTCCATCTACACCAAGTAATCTTCTCAAGATATACTTGCTCCTGATGGGGATTTAACCCTTCAGATATTGCAACCAAAGTCCATACTTTGTTGGTGTACATGGATTCCATCTCAGATCACTAAACATCCAGCCATTCTTACAGAGTCTTACTCTCGATGGCCTGCTCGAAACTAGTTGGGTCATCATCTCATGATACAATCCTCGCTCCCACTGTCATAGAGAAACCAAAGTATCTCTCAGGTGGGTGAGGAACCCTACTAGATCGGCGGAGAGGCTGAGGTTCGTTGGTATCTACTGAATCCCTTGGTTCTATCAAATCATCTGCTGTAGTTCGTATAGCTGGAACCTTTCCAGTTCTACATTACAGACCTTGCCTCGAGCTTGTCCGGATTTTGCTTTTTGACGTAGGCCGGACAACCCCAAATCTTAACTAGCTTAAGATATGGGCTCTTCCCTTTCCATATCACATATGAAATGGTAGGCAACTGATTTGATTGGAACTCTATTCAATAGGTATGCAGCTTCTCAAGCGCATAACTCCCAAAAGGAAAAAGGTAACTCAGTAGTTCTCATCATAGAGCACACCTTATCATATAGGGTGTTATTGCTCCGCCCCGATACGCCATCGTGCGGAGGAGTAATGCTGAGAGAGAATCTCATTCTCCTTTAGAAAAGTCCAGGAATTCCGTGCACAAGTATTCTCCTCCTTGATCACATCAAAGGACATAATACTTATACCCATTTTGGTTCTCTACTTCTAACTTATATTCCGTGAATATCTCAAAAGGTTCGGACTTGTGTTTCAACAGGAACATATGTCTGAATCTTGAGAGATTATCAGAGAATATAATGAAGTATAAAGAATCAGTCCTGGCATGTGTAGACTGGGGGCCTACATACATCAACATGTATCATCCCAAGAGTTTACTAACTCTTTCTCTGTTTCCAATAAACAGAGCTGGTGTCATTATATCTCTGTGACATGACTGGCGGGTTTCACAAGATGTAAATTCAAACTGATTTAAATATGCATCTATATGTAACTCTAGCTAGTCGGGTCACATTGATCTGACCTAGTCTACAATGCCTCAAGAAGAATTCGTTCATTTCTGAACTCTTCCTCTTGTGTGTGATCCGTATACAAAGAACTGTAGTTTGATTTAGAACATCAATGCTTTTAGATAACGTGCCTGATCCGATCAACTTTTCATATAGGAAATGTTCAAAACATTATCCAACAATACAAAATTTTATCATTTCTTTACTAATAAAGAGAGTGATATGATTTTGTATATCAGGTTCGGTATCTAATAACATTCGTTCAGAATCAATGTATTGATAATACAGGGTGACAGTGACCAACAGACTTGGCTGCAACACTTGCCCCGTTTTCTGCCTCATGAAACTTATCACTCATTCTCAGTTCTCTACCTTTCTGTAGCCCTATGTAACATATTACATATCTGGGATCCTGATCTGGTATCACATACCCAGGACGTAAAGGATACTGAGAAACAGTTCTGTATAATGAACATACCCGAAGATGATGCATCAGCATGCACTCTCTTCGTTTGGGCGGTACGGGAATTCTGGTAATCCCCAATTTCCTGCTCTGTCTTATAACAATTATATGTTGGAGCGGGACCAACGTTCCCCAGCTCAGTATAACAAGCGGGTTCGGTCAATAATCCGTATTATTATCTTGATTAAGGCGTAATATGGTCGCTACCAGGAGAGAGAGAGAAGAAAATACTCAGCGTGCGCTCTGTCAAGAATAGATTGGTTATTATTTTATCTAATCAGGATGGCTCCCACTGCTTTTTATCAAATCTTCCTTCAAACCCTAAAAGGAAAGACTAGCCGGGATTAATTACACACTACAAGTTCGCCAATCTTTCAGCCAGGCCAGTGTCGGTACTTTGAGGGAGGTCCCCCGTGCTTTCGCACGAACCTAATTAATGTTAGCCTCGTTTTCCCAGAGGCGTAACCTCGTTGACACCTTTCTAGACACCTACTTGATCGGCTAATTGTAATGTATAAAACTCTCCCAGAAGTAACTCTTACTCGCAGCGGGTATCGGGATCCAACTATCTCATAGAAGGTATGCAATCTCATTGCAAATTTCAACACTTGAAATTCCCGATAATATTTTGCCCCTAGCAGCTTATGACCTTGGCTAAGGTCAACAAATCATAAGTGCTAGCCAAGTTCAACCCGTCATTTCCCGATTGAATTAAATCCACCCGCACGACCCTTGGCTAAGGTCAACAAAGTCGCACGACTACCCTAACTCAATCGCATCATATGCTTATACAGATAAGCACTAATCAGCTACCGCACACTACGCCTTGGCTAAGGTCAACAAACGTAGCACGAATACTAACCAGTACTTATCTGAAATGACGGAAGGCTACGACGGGTTTTTCAGAAAACCCTTTGCGTAATGAACTTGATATCGTTGTAGAATCAAATGATTTTAAAATGGAGTGCTTTTGAGGCTTTTCTAGTTTTGCTAAATGAGTCACTCCCGGTGAAGGGATCGTCGGTCCTTTCCTCGTCGAATGAGGTGCGGGATATATCATATATATCACTGTGCAAAGCAGAACTCTTAAAAGCAATCAAAAGACAAACCGAGTGTGTAGCATCTGCCAGTTATTGCTAAAGGAGTCACTCCCGGTGAAGGGATCTCGGTCCTTTCCTCATCGAATAAGGTGCAGGATATATCACATATACCTCTGTGCAAAGCAAGAACTGTAGCTACCTGTTTTTATTTTGAAATTCGATTCTACAACATCTTAGGTTTCTTTTATTTCATTAATCACATTAATGAAGTCCCATCATTTAAGTACCTAAACATCACAGATAAATACGACGTACACTTATGCCATCCGCATTCGCCTCGATGTCCCCTCGTGCACCGTTAGGTTAGGTAACTAACGGCAGAGCGGGGCAGGGCTAGCGCGGGTGTAAAACATAAGTAACGTCTATATAATATATCATATATACTATATACTGTATCTATCAAAGAACATCTCATGATCACATCACAGATATCGCAGCAGAAGAAACATATGAAATATTGGATATCCTAGGACGTCCGTGTTTTCAATACGAGCCAGTATAAAACACGGATTCCACGGTCGTGACGAATAGCCAAACCCACACCCCTAGACCCTTACGAAAGCGGCAAGCAACCCTACCAATTCTAGAGTTAGGAGACCCGGACTCGACTCCTCGAGTTGGTCTCCCACTGGACTCCAGAACCCGGTTACTTGTGCTCCCCTCCTTGGGTCTATCCTAGTGTGGAAAAGTAAATAATATACAAACGGTGACAACTTCCGCAACCTGGAAGTGCCCCAATAAAAGAATATTACATACAAGTTTTTACATGAATGAAAATGAAAAACACTCATCTCACATAAAAACCCCCGGCTATTCAAACACGACGATCCAATATAACATATCCAGCAACACATAACATCACATGTCATCAACGTAAGTAAATATGCGCATCCCAATTGTCGTTGGCATATAGCAACGAAACCGGCGATATCACATATTACACTTACGGTCACAGAAAAGAAAGTGTAAAACTACAACAGTTGGAATCCGCAACCACCTCAGACATCACATGCCTGACCAAATGAATTCCTTAGACATCGCATGCCTAACAATTATAAACCCCGCATTTTAGTCTCAAAATCGAAAACACTTTTCAATACCAAGTCGGGCAATTCAACAAGATTCCCGACATTCTGATCGAATGCTCGTCGCAAACTTCAGTAGACGGCCGCACCCCCGATACCGTCGACGAAGTGCACCAAGGCGGAACACCGCTGCCGCGAGCACCCGAATGGATGCTTTCGGCGACGGGGTTCTCCTACAGTCACTTGGTCGGGGCTATGGAGTGAGGCTGTCTATTAAGTTTACCCGGCGAGTATCCGCGTACGCTACGTGATTGCGACGGACTTTTGATCACATCAAAATTCCGTGGCAACCGATCAATCGAGACTAAAGTGCTATGTTTATAACATTCATTCAGTTATCTCATAACTTTTTGTGAATTCCAATTATTGTATCCCATTCCAGATAAACAGAAAATGTTAAACTTTCCGATCGAACAATCGAATACCCAAGTTTTCCCGATACAGATCAACACATGAAACAAGTCTAACAACATTCCGTTCGTGCCTCAGTACCAACGGTCCAGCCGTAGAAGGGTCAAGCCAACGCCTCACATGTGGCACGCCGTACTGCCCCAAACCCGAAGGTTCAAAGGGCAGTTCAAGACGGTCACATAATCGAGTTAATGTTTGTTGTCTTCTAGAGGGACCATCGCGTTACTTGCACTACTTAGAACATCGTTAAACTACGGAAAAATCCAACACTCGGAAATTTCCCAACAGGGGAAAAATTGGGTATTTATATCCGGTCGAACATTTTAACATATTCTAAAAATTTATCCGGAAAGCCAAATAGACAAAATTTGATACCCCGATCGAAACACCGAATCCCCAAAACAACTGCAGAAAATTCAACTCTTGAATAATATTTAAAAATACCCAGAGAACTCAGCACTGAAAATAATGAATTACTGTGCAACTTTTAAAGGCTGACGTCATCAATATGCCGCGGAACCGCCGCCTAATGCAGGTTTCTGCCGTTGTTCCGCGCCATCTTGCACTGTTCATGACCCCAATTTTGCGCCGTAATTCTTATATTTTCCTGCTGGGTTTTCTGTATATTTTTAATTTGGAAAAATCCCAATTTTTGGAAAAAGGACAGAGAGCATTTTGGGTTTGGGTTTTCGGGTTCGTTCGGGTTTCAAAATCCGTCTAGACTTCGCCTAAGGCTCTAACTAGGCTCTGATACCACTGGAGGGTTCCTAGGCACCCTAATGAGGTCTCACAAGGCATCGATCATGCCAAATTAAAATTTTAACGGTGCCGAGAAACCCGACTACGGATCGTCGGCTAGAAAACTAGGCGAAAAAGCTAACTAGTTAACACTAAACTATAAGAATCGGAAATACAACCTTTGTAGATCCGGTGCTCCACCTCCTTAGCTCCACAACGAAGTCGTCTCCGCTGTCCAAAAGGAATCCGGGCTCTAGAGTCGGCTTCGTCGGAGAAAAAGCGAGCTAGGTCGTCGATGTCCATGCCGAAGATGATCTACGTCGAGGCATCGCTAAATCAAGCTCCACCTTCACCAAGCCCTAAAAACTTGTGAAGGAAACACACTCTACTACTTGGCAAGAGGTAGAGGATGAAGAAATAGGAAGTGGGTAGACTTTAGTTTTGGATTTCTCACTCAAATTCATCACTTGCCATTGATGGAGGCAAGCTTTCTTCACTTGAAGCAAGGAAGAAGAAGAAGAATAATATGATAAGTTCATTATTATTGGAAAATAAAAATGAATACTTATCATATTAGAACCATGGTCAAGTGTAGAGAATTAACTAAGGTTAGATTAATGGTTAGGGTTAAAGATGAAGACAAGAATGGTTACAAAGTCAAAGCTTCATGAAGCTTCAACTAAACTCCAAAATTAGCAACCATTCTTTTCTTATCTATTCAAAATAAATAAATAAATAAGTAAGTAAGAATAGAAAACCCTAATCATTAGTTTAACCATGGCTTAATCCATTACACTTAACTATAGTTAAACATGTATCATCAAACATGATACAATCAAGTGCACGAAAATATATCGAATATACAATGTGCACAACCGAGCGAGAAAATCCATTTAAAGTGAACCGATACTAGTTAATGCAAAGTAATATATCAAATATATAATTATGCATTAAATCACTAAATCAACACTTGATTCAATGATCCGGTCATGTCGCACATAACCGACTGGTATCTTCAGTAACAACTTATCGAATCAACACTTGATCCGATAACCCGGCTATATCGCATATAACCGATCAATGTTACATCGCGAGAATCGAATACAGTATCACATACTGGTATCATTCTCGGTCCCGCACATATCTCATATGCACTCCTATTTCGATTCGCTTGAGCCAGGAAACCTCTGTGTAGGACTCTAAAGACTCGTCAATACGCCGGCAGCAGATGATGATCATATCAAACATCCACAAGCCTCAAGCGGTCTGCTAAACGTAACGGCCATCCGGGTATTGAGCGATCTGAAGATCGACGAGCTAGCCCGCTCACACTCCAGTGAATCCAACCAGTAACACTACCGTACAGTCCGGTCTGATCGTCTGATATGTCGCATATCTCGCCTAGGGGTGGTAAACTTCAGACCCCAATAGCTCGATAAGTCGTGTCGATATGAGGTCTATAACTGTTCGAGAAACTACTGGTAACACTTACCAATAAATCTCAGCAACCCTGTCCAGGGATTTCCTGTTATAGCCAATCGAAGAAAGCACAACATCAACCCCCTATACCGGGAGAGACGAATCCCCTCCTATCGCTCATTGCCTCCATGTGACTCGGGACTGTACCCAAAAACCACCGTTTTGCACGCCCTCTTGGACGTGGTAAGATGGAAATCAAAGCACAGTGGGAACCACACAAGACTCTATGACGATCTCGGGTCAACAGACTACTCTGTACCAGTGTCACCAGAGAACTGCCATCTGACGTGAGGTATAATACCATCTGGGAGTTCTCGGCGAGTCCGTCCAGTGTACCCAGTCTCTACTGAGCACCCTTATATCATCTCTGATGTCAAACACCGATGGATATGGGATCATCCATCGCCCATCTGTATGGGTCGAGAAGGTACACGCTAGTCTACTCTGGCATATCGATGCCCCGTCTCGATACACCCACGACTAGGGACTTTGAAGGATGTACTTATGGACTACCATGTCCCCACTAGTATGATCCGCATCACAGTCCAGGTAGTTAAGTACACATCTTAAGGTCTTTACCAACATGTAACAGAGAGACAATCAGTATACACGTTAAGGTAAAGATCAACCAGATAGCATACTATCATGTCGAGCAAGAAAGTCCTCCCTATATATGTCCCAGCATCCACTACAATATACATCCAATGTACAGTAATGGCCTCTAGGGCATACATATAACTAACATTTTTTTCCAGATTTTTATGATTTTTTAAATTTAGATTAACCCGAAATTGCAAAAAGGAAATACAACGCCATCCCCGGCAACGGCGCCATTTGATTGATCTCAAAAAATATCTAGTAATCGCAATCAAGAACGGCGTCGCTTTGCAGCTAGCTGGTGAGTATGGGTCGGCCCACAGGGATGTTGTGAATTTCCTAATCGCTCAAACGAGTTAATTCCGATGGGTATTCGGATTTCTTATTAAATCTAAAAACTAAATCTATCATTTATCTAGGGCAAAGAATTAAATTTAACTAGGGCAAAGAATTAAAGATCTAACTAGGGCAAGGAATTAAATTTAATTTAGAGCAGAGAATGAAAAATTACCTAGGGCAGGAATTGAAATCTAAACTAGGGCAATTAAATAAATCTACTTACTTTACAGATGGCTCTCTCCAAACATCAACACAAGACTTATCATATCTGAATTTCTGAAATGAAAAGAGGCATCGATGCTCTCCAAAAGATTTTTAAATTTTATTCATAAAAAGAGGCATGAAGGAGGCATAGGAATTACAATCTTTATAGTTCTATTTATAGGAAATAGAAACCCTAGGTTACATTTTGATCCGCACATCTACATTTACAAAAATAGCCCTATAAAGACCAGTCAACGTCGCATCAAGTTTAGGTCAAATTTTCAGCTCCTGATTGCGCTTGATGGCCGCGGAACCGCGGCCGCAGCCAGGGTTTGGCCACGGTTCCGCGGCCAAAAGGAAGAGTTGGCTTCTGCAACTTCTGGGCTGGGCTCCTGGTGACTTTATCTTGCTGTTTCTATATGTCTTTTTCCATTTGGGCTTCTAGGTTGGTTCCAGATCATCAGTGAACAATTTGCAATGACTTTTTAACCGTTTGCCTTGACATTTTGGGGTCTTGCGTTGCCTTGTTAATTGTGAACTGTCTTTCGATGTAGGCTTGACTAAGATCCTCCCATTTGTTGGTCAAAAGTCCATGTTTTCATTGTCTTTACATCGTTTCCACTGTTTGCTGTCCAAGAACCTGTAACCTGTAACATGTAGCAGACATGCGTCAAAAGCACCCGTTTATTTATAAAAAGAATAAGAATGGGGAATATAATAATGCAATATTATGGTCTGAACAGTTATTTACTATTCACGAGTTGGCAACTCACTCCCGTTGTGCCACAGTGTTTGCAGGTGTTCCTCAGGATAGTCAGAGGCAGGCTATTATCACACATCTTATCATCTTTTGCTACGGATACCGCATCTGCTCACAGTGTGCAGTTTGCTTAGGTGGGTTTTGTGGTTATTCGTTGTATTGTATATTCGTTGTATCCCTGTACTCTCCATCTAATATTTTCTTGTTGACTTAGAGACTTGGTGAGGACGATATTGTATATTATTTGTGACATGTTGTCTTTTATACAGTTTCCTTTCTACCGTCTTTTATTTCTTCGCTACGGCGTCGTATATTTTTTGTAGTGGTTGTTTTCCGCCTTTGGGTGTGGATTTGCTACCGTTGAGGATGCTTTACTTTATATTTATGTTGTACCCATTTTTGGGGCTAGCTTTTACAAAGGAGGTGCTGCCAAAATTTTAAAGGAAATAAAGTTGGACTTTTAAAGAATTTGGGTTGTGATTTCAAAGACTTTTAAATAATGTTTCTTATCTTTTCTTGTCTTTTACTGGTTTAGATTTCTGGGTTTTGGCTTTCTTTTACTGCGTTACGCCTGTAGACGTTGCGTAGTATTAGGGCCGTCACGTGCCAATTTCAGGTCGTGACAAATATGCTGCATATCAAGTCTAGGGATGGAATCGTCGAGCCCTAATTATTCAATAAGTCATATCGATATGGACTATGACCGGTCGAGAAACTACTGATAACACTTATCAGTAAATCTCATCAGCCCTGGCCAGGGACTTCGAGTCAAATCCAATCGCACATAGCACAGCATCAACTCCTAATATCGGGAGAGATGAAACCTTCCTATCGCTCATTGTCTTCATGTGTCTCGGGATTGTACCCAAAAGCCACCTATTTGCATGACTCAATAGAGCCGTGGTAGCGTGGAAATCAAAGTATAGTAGGAGAACACACAAGACTCTATGACGATCTCGGGTCTACAGACTAACCTGTACCTGTGTCACCTGAGAACTGCAATCCGACGATGGACATAATACCATATAGGAGTTCTCGATGAGTCTGTTCAGTGTACCCGGTCTCTACTGAGCACCCGTATACAATCTTTGATATCATAACACCAATGGATATGGGATCATCCATCGCCCATCATATGGGTCAAGAAACGTATACACTAGTCTATTCTGGAATATCGATGCCCTGTCTCGATATACTCTAGACTAGGAATATTTAAGGATATGCTTATAGACCACATATGGCCCACTAGTATGATCTCCATCATAGCCATGGAAGTCAAGCCGATATCCTGACGGCTTTATCAACATGTATCAAATGAACAGTATTAAGTAAACATGTCAAGAGAAAGTACAACCAGATAGCATACTATCATGTCGAGCAAGAAAGTTATATATATATATATACACACACACACATGTCCAAGCATCCACTATACATATAATGGCCTCTAGGGCATACATATATCCTACAGTACGTGGAGCATACGCATCATCGGTAATGGTGCTGGTGTCCTGACAGCATAATTTTAATAATAACTAATGAAGACACAAATAAGCATGTGATGTGATACGAACAACAAGAATATGCGGAACATGAATAATAACGCAACATATAAGAATCTACGTTAATATACACGAGTCATACCGTTTGGCATTGAAATAGCACGAATCATGGTGTTTAGAAAATAGGGGCTATGGTGTTTTTAAGAAAAGGTACGTCCTTTGAAATATCCGTAGTATCTCTTTGCCTGTCTTTAAAATACTCACGATTCGTTAGTTTTGGAAATAGGTATGACTCGAGCTCAGTCTAACATTTACTAAGTAAACTACAGAACTAAACTAACAGACTAATCGAAAGGGTAAGGAAAACCACCTAAATCTGAGTCGATATATACATACATCTAGTAGTCGGTTATCCCGCCTCAATAGTATCACGTACGATACGATATATATAATATGACATCCTTGAGTCAAGAGTGTGGATCTATCATCATAATTATATCTCGTACGGTAAATCCATCGTACGACATCCCCAAATCTGGGTACGGGTCTGTAACATTTCAGAAAATATAAAATATTATTTTTTGAATTTAATATTAAAATAATATATTTCCCGAAAACTGCCCGATCTGGGAAATTGGGGTTTTCGAAAAAGGGTATAAATATATACCAATAATTGTGAAATAATTGGAAATTAAAATGATTTATTCATTTAAAAATATATTTAAAGGATTTGGCATTTTTAAAATTTATTATATGCAGTTTAGATAAAAACCTGATTAATGCACTGCTAATCGTGATTAAGAAAAATTCATGTTTATACAGTTTTCCATGGCCAGTGCACCATGTCATGAATTGTTTTGATTACATATTATTTCTTATGTTGTTTTGGGGTATTATGTGAGTTGGTTTGTTTTAAATAAAAAGGAAAAGAAAGTGAGAAAGGTAGAAGGGTAATACTTAAGAGAGAGAGGGGTGAGAATAAGAGAGGAGAGAGAGAGGGGCTGCCTCATTTTACCTCCCCCATCATTTTCTTCTTCTTCTTCTTCCTCCCTTCCCTCCACCTTCACCCCATGATATCATCTCAAAATATTGATCCAAACCCTAAACCCTTTTCACTAAAATTGATCCCCTCTACACCCTCTACACATTGGACCAAGAAAAGTGGGATTTGGATAACATTGGCAAACTAGGGTTTTTCTTGAGTTGCCCAAATGAAGTAATTTCTCCACAATTAGTCTTGTATTTCATTTACTTTAGTATCCTTGCATATTTAGAAGCGATATTGTGATGTTTAGTGAGGTTAGAAAATTCCTAGTTAGGGTTTGAGGGAGTTGTGATAGTGAAATTGAGGTTAGTAGAGGCCTTGCAACCCCTATAGTGACTATTTACTGGACTAAACCAGAGATTAAAACCCCGGAACATGAACTTAGAAACCCCGACATCGGAATATTGTGAGAATTATGAGGGTATTTGGGAATCTGCTATAACCCGGGTCACCTGAAAAATATTTAGCGAAGCCAGAGAGTCATGCGGGCAACCTAGAAGCTAAACCCAAAACCCAAGACCATATGCTCATGTTTAGGCCGCCATTTTAATCATTTAGGCCGCAATTTGCGGCCTTGGGACTCCCAAATTGATTCGTTCTTGGTCCATGGCTTCATTTTAGTCAAAATAGACATACCCCATATGCAGAATTGCTTAATTTCACCTGGAACAAAATCTGGAAGTGTTTTCTTGTGTTGCTGCTTGGGTTTTGCGGCTATTTATGTTTTGGATTTTAGTATTTGTGTTTTGACTCGATGGTGTGACGTTTGCACGTCAATCTCGAGGGTTGTTTGGCCATTCTTGCATGTGTAGACTATAGGTTTTAACCTATGTGTGATACGCGTGCCGTTTTGGTTTTCGTGCACGATTTCAGTTTACGATGCTATATGTGATATGTAGGTACCCCTACATGGACTTCGAGACGACGAGGATGAGCATGGCGTAATAGACTCCAGCAAGCGAGGACTAAGGTGGGTAGATTTATATCTACGGGGGAAGTCGGGTGGATGGCGTATAGCACCCCCGCAAAATTGTGAGAAAGGATGTGATGTGATATAAATATACTTTTACATATTAGCGTGTGATATGAACCTTAGCAAGAAAAGCTTTAAGAGATTAGCGGTTAGTGTTAGCGAGAATTGAAGAAAGGACTTTAGTCGACTTCTTAATCACGAAACCCTAGAGTAAAGATTTGCATACATGCACATACACATACTCGCATACATTTACTTCCTTGTGCGTATTGGGGACATATATATATTGGTATTCATATGCTTGGATGATGAGGATGTTATATGATACTTGGGAATGAGTCGATCTGATCGGGCATGATACCGTGAGATATTTAATGTGTGACCGAGACATGTCATGGTGTTATAGCGGATCGTTGGACGACGATACCATGTGGATGATGATATATATGATAGTTGACATATGATCGAGATATGAGATGTGATATGTTATGATATTTATAATGGGCGATGTATACTTCTATATGATAATATGTGTTGATGATATCGGATTGTATGAGGCTTTAAACCAGTAGACAGATCATGATATTGTTGATGATATTAGTAGTGTACTCGACTTAGATCAGTACCCCTGCTCACGATATGTGATGATGTGGATACCAGATGAATAATGAGATAAATGTGATATTTGATCCGTACCCAGATTTGGGATGCCGTACGATAGATTTACCGTACGAGATATGGTTATGAGGATAGATCCGCACTCTTGACTCGAGGATGTCATATTATTTATTGTATCGTACGTGATACTATTGAGGCGAGATCATCGACTACTAGATATATATATAGATCGACTCAGACTTAGGTGGATTCCCTTACCCTTTGGACTGGGCTCGAGTCATACTCATTTTCAAAAGCGGAGAATCGTGAGTAGTTTAAATACCAAACTGTATGACTCGTATATTGGGTAGGTATATTTTTCAGTGGTTCTGTTACTACATCACCTTCTATATATTCATGATATTTCATCGCATTGCATGCTTGTATATATGTTATCTGTAATTATCATGAAACCCTGCTGTCAGGACACCAGCACCATTATCGATGATGCGTATGTTCTACGTACACCTGCTTGCCGGCTCACACACATCATCATCGGTAATTGCCATGTCATGTATACTTTAGAAAATACTATTCATTGACATAGCTTGCTAGTTGATAGTTGCGATATGTTATAGCTTTCATACGCTAGTTTAACTATTGCATTAATTGCATGATATCAGATGCATTCATATATTCATTAGTCATGCAGTATTATGGAGATTTATGCCGATATTCACTGTTTACTTACTCTTGATTTTAGATTTCGTATATTCATTAGATTTCGGGATTCGGGAATATATATAAACTTCTCTCTCTCTCTTTTTAAAATGCAAATTACGGTTTTTTCATGATGTATGAGTCGTCCACCATGAGCTTTCTTGATAGCTGTTGGATTTCGAGACCCGTTTCGAGGAGTAGTATGAACCATCTCGGGTACATGGAAGACCCGGTATGGTACCCCGGGGCGAGAATGATTTCATGGAGGATGATGAGCCTAGCAGGGGCAGACTGCCTACCGGTGATTTTACCTGGCACGGCGGATATTCGGAGGATACCGTCTGTGGTCATGTGATTTGATGATATGGGCCGATCCAGACTGACGGAGCCCTAGATATTGAGATATTGGGATTTGAGACACTGAGATTTTAAGATTTGAGATATTAAGATACTGAGATTTATGTTTGGTGTCGATGCTTGACACTGATTTCTCTGTTGATTACATGATGTATTCTGTTTCCATTCGTCATGCATTCATACATCATATATCTGATATGTAGCTATCTGAGGAACTGACACGAGCACGTGGTATTGCACTTATATGTAGATGGATCAGGATATTATTTGAGGATATTACTTGATATGACCTAGGATAGCGTCATACATGCGATTTCTACTCATAGATGTTTTCTATTCACGAGTTAGCAACTCACCCCCGTTGTGCCACAATTCTTTGCAGGTTTTGCTGTACAGGTTTCGTTGCGGCTTTGCTGGCACACTGTTCCTTTCAGGTGATTGCTTTGGTAGGTGGGTTCTTTTGCATCAGGACCACCATTGTATAATTGTTATTTCAGTTGTATCTAGTAAAACTCCATCAACCAGACTTGTATAATTTGATAGACATAGAAGACCAGTGTATATTCTTTCGACCTTAGAGTCGCGCGCTGTATTATATGGTTTTCCTTTGGTTTTCCTGATGATGTTGGATGTTTACCCTGAGTTTGATCCTCGCCCCTCGGCGTTGTATATTATATTGCTTGCGTGGTTGTGACCGTCAATTGACGAAGAGCTAGCTCCCGCTTGGGGATGCCTTTATTCATTATATATGCCTTATCAGGTTTGTACCCGTTTGGGGTCAGTTTTTACAAAGGAAACCCTGCCGAAATTTTTAGAAAAGACTTGAGATTTTAAAAATGTATACTTCGGCTTATGTTGTTAAACTTCTTGCTTTAAAAATTGGTTTTCCTTCACTCTACTGCTTTACTTGGTTTGGATTTCTGGGTTTTGGCTTACTTAGATTACGTACGCCTCGAGTCGTTCTGTAGTTTAAGTGCTGGTCATGTTCCGTATTTTTCGGGTCGTGACAGGGTCGAATATCATATTTATCTCATTATTCATCTGGTATCATTATCATCATATCCCAAATTAAAGGTACTGATCTAAAGTCTAGTACATACTTGTTAGGTTTACCTAGCACCCTATGAAAGGTTTGGAAGCATCACATGTCACAAAGATTAGATTTTTATGGTGCTAAGTAAGCATACAAAGGATCTATCCTAGAAAATTAGGGTTTCATAACTTAACAAGTGACAAAGACTAGGGTTTTGAGAGTACAACCTTTGTAGCTCCCTACGCTAGACTCCTTGGCCACTTGAGGGTTGGAGGAGGGTTCGCTTGAAGTCTCCTAGTGTCCACGACGATCCACCCGAAGCTCCTTGTCCAAGCTAACAACTTCACTGGATCAAGTGGAGGAAATGAAGCTAACACTCTAAACAAGTGGGCTAGACTTGTGTAGAATGATGTTGTGGTGGCTTTTCTCACTTCAAAAACCTATCTTGATGAGTGTCTTGCTCACTATAGAAAACTAAAGAGCAAAGGAAGAAGGAGGAAGAAGATGATGGCTTTTCTTTTAACAAGAGTAAAAAGATTAACCCTTGAAAAGAAAATGAAAATAGATGTATATATATTTATCACTTCTCATCTCAAACCATGGTTAAATGTTTAAGATATTATTTAATTTGAGTTAAAACACAAAGAGAAGGTTAATCCATGGTTAGAAGTAGGTTAGCATGGTTAGGTTAAGGAAGAGTGTAGAATATAACCATTTATTAACCTTTTCCTCTTTTGTTTTGTTTTAACAAAAATAAATAATAATCCATACATATTAACCATGGTGTGAGTCTTATATTGCCACCATTTTCAATGTATAAGCAACCATGAAGGATGATGTATGTATGTATGTATGTATGCACATCCATATGTGCATGAATCTATAAAGAAAGCATACATGCATGCAAACATCCATCAAACACAAGAAAGAATTTCTAGTGAGAAACTAATGGTTAAATGATAAATCAACACTTGATTTATCAATCCGGTCATATCACATACGACCCCACAAAAAGCAAGCCGCCCGATTAATATACGGTATCCTATACGCGCATTCTAACCGGGTCGATGCGCATATCGCATACGCGCACCACAACGTTTCGCCTGGACTAGGTAACTCCTTTGTGGGACTCTAAGACTCGTCAATACGCCGGCAGTGGGTGATGATCATATCAAGCACTCCCAAGCCGCAAGCGGTCAGCTAAACGTAACGGCCACCCGGGTATTGAGCGATCAGAAGAAAACAAGCGAACCTGCTACAACTCCCGTCGAGCCAACCGGCAACACTACCGTACAGTCCGGTCTCTTCGTCAGATACGCTGCATATCGAGACTAGGGATGGTCACGACGACCCCAATAACTCAATAAATCATGCCGGTGAATGGTCTATAACAGATCGAGAAACAACTGATAACACTTATCAGTAAATCTCAGCAGCCCTGGCCAGGGACTTACTGATATAACCAGTCGGGCACAGCACAGCATCAACTCCCAATACCGGGAGAGACGAAACCCCTCCTATCGCTCATCGCCTTCGTGTGTCTCGGGACTGTACCCAACGGCCACCTGTTTGCACGACTCAGTAGAGCCGTGGTAGGGTGGCAATCAAAGTACAGTGGGAGAACACACAATACTCTATGACGATCTCGGGTCTACAGACTAACCTGTACCAGTGTCACCTGAGAACTGCTATCCGACGATAGATATAATTCCATATAGGAGTTCTCGATGAGTCCGTCCAGTGTACCCAGTCACCACTGAGCACCCGTATATGATCTCGATGGCAAACATCGATGAATGTGAGAACATTCATTGCCCATCGTATGGGTCTAGTATCATATGCGTTAGTCTACTCTGGCATATCAATGCCCCGTCTCGATATACCTACGACTAGGGACATTCCAGGATATGCTTATAAACTACAGATGTCCCAATAGTATGATCTCCATCATAATCACAGTAGTCAAGCCGATATCCTCAGGGCTTTATCAGCATGTATGAATGAATAAAGAGCATGATCAAATCAACATGTCAGATAAAGAAGAACCAGATAGCATACTATCATGTCGAGCAAGAATGTATACTGAATATATATACATGTACAAATACATCCATTATCAAATAATGGCCTCTAGGGCATACATATATCCAACAATACTGATACTATCAACATATATCTGTGTGTGTATGAAAACACATCGCTAAATGATCCGCTAAAATCTCATGTCGTATTTCATAATACGACCCAAGTCACATCACCAATCTCGTGGCATCATGCCTAATCACATCGACTCATCTCCAAGTACCATATACTACCATCATCATCCATGTATATATATATATACACACATACTCACATACATATATGTATATATATATATATCCCCATATACGCACAAGTAAAACAAATGTATTCATGTGTGTGCGTGTGTGTGCAAAACTTTACTCTAGGGTTTCACGAGAAAGAAGCTAAGTTACTTCTAATTACACTAAAACTAACCGATGAACACCTAAAGCCTATCTTGATAATCATTTAGGCTCACAATACACATATATAAATATATATAACTTAATCGTATGCTACACTACGAACTGCGGGGGTGCTATACGCCATCCACCCGACTTCCCCCGTAGATATATATCTGCTCACCTTAATCATTGCTTGCCGAAGTCGATGATGCCACACTCATCCTTGTTGTTCAAAGTCCACTCGAGGGTACCTACATATATACACACAAAATATTGTAAACCGAAATCCTGCACGGAAACCAAAACGGCACACGGATCATACATAGGTTAAAACCTATGGTCTACGCATGCAAGAACAACCAAACAACGCCCGACGTTGACGTACAAAGATTAAACGACCGAGTCAAAACTAAAATACCAAAAAACCAAGTTTCGGAGTCGCAAAACATCGCCAGAAATCAAGTAAAATGAGTATAGATTTTTATTAACGTAAAATTAGACTTTTTTGCATACAGGGTAGGTCTAGTTATCTAAAAAGTGAGCTAAAGACCAAATTTCAGACCCTAACTCAAAAATTGGGTCGTAAATTGCGGCCAAATCGAATAAAACGGCGGCTAAAATATAAAGGCTTGGGCTTGGGTTTCTAGAGTAGCTTTCTAGTGGTCTGCACATCTCACTATATCTGCAAAATATTTTTCAGAGTCTCTGGATCATAGCAGATCTCTAGAAGTCATCACAATTCCTACAAAAACTCGATATCGGCAATTCTAAAGTTCAAGTCTTGGGGTTTAGTCTCTGGTTTAGCCAATAATATTAACTCTACAGGGTTTGCGGACACTAATACATCTCAATTTCACCTTATCAATTCATAAAATCACCTAAACCTCAATTTGGAATTTTCAAAGCTTACAAAACCTCACTAAATCGATTCTAAACTTAAATAGAGGTTAAAGGAAATGGATTACTACTCTAATGTTGAAAGAATTACCTCATTTGGCAACTCAAAAAAATTTCTTGAGTTGCCCCAAGTGCTCAAAATCCAATTTTGCTTGATCTCCCATGTTTGTAGTGAGCTTGTGAATGATTTTTGTGAAGGGAATGAGGTGTTTTGATGAGGAATGGGGGTGTAGTGAGGAGGTGAAGGAGGTGGAAGAAGAGGGCAACCATGGGTGAAGAGGAAGAGGTGTGAATGATGAAGAACAATGAAGGAAACACAATGGGAGCCATGGTCAACTTGACCCCTCACCTCTCTCTTCTTTCTCTCTTGCCCATATCCATTATTCTAACCTTTTCTCTTTTCTTTTCCTATTATTTCCTTTTCCTTTTAATTTAAATACCAATCATGCATGAAAAATAAAGAAAAGCCATGCCAGAAAAATATAACAATGTTTAATATGACATGGTGCATGTCATGTGCACAAATCAAGTTTAATGCACGATTAGTGATATTTAATCGTGATTAGCATTAAAATGGAATATAATTAATCATAAAGAATTTATAATTTGCTTAAATCATATAAAACGCCCTCATTTCAGTAATTCCTATAATTTTCCAAATATTTCCCAATTTACCGGTAATTAATTATACCGCATTATCAAAATATTCATAATATTTATTATTTAATTATAAAAATTCCCAAAAATAATATTTTATTTTTCTGAAATGTTACAGTCTTCCCCCTTAAATAAATTCGATCCCCGAATTTAAATTTAAACCCCTCAAATATTAAAACATTTCAGTAAAAAGATCAAGTCGTCTGGGCTCCGAAATCATAAATACATAAAACGTGTCGTAGCGCAATCCGTGCGCATGAAGAACGAGTATATAAACAAAAATCAAAACTCCGTCAAGTATCCCGCAATCATCGGATTTATGGTGAAGACACCAATGTCAAAGCCCAAAACGAAAACCAACATGATATACATCAAGACTATAACACGTACATAGTACGCGTCGGTGTAAACTCGTCAAAACATCTGAAGAAATGCATGCCAAACATTTTTCAACAAATCACTGTGCAATGCGCGTATCACGGCACAATAGCGGACGTTTATTGTAAGAAAATAACAATATATATATATCCTTTGTTTAACATACACGTCCCGCCGTTTGAAATAGTTTAGAAGGGTTTCCTTTTTTAATGTTTCGTGTCATCTCGGAAACGTAGGTAAATACTGAGACTATAGCTCTTTTTTGGAAATCCCTTCGATAACTATCAATGCATGCAAAAATATATTCAGGTACTGTCCTCTGACTAAGTCCTGCTCAGCTACTATACCAAATAGTAAATATCATAAAAATGTACTACTCCATAGGAATCAATCCCAAAATGTGCATAAGAATGCCACGTGTATCTGGTGCACATGGAAATCGAAATCCATGACTGTGCCATACATGTGCATAGAAACAAAATCTAAGTGCAACGGGTGTGCACGAAACACCTGTCAAAAGCAATGGGTGTGCCTGACAGCAATATCAGGTGCATCTGATATGCACGAAGAATCTCGATTTAGTGCATCTGATGTGCACCAAAATCGTATCAAGCCCGTTAAGTATGTGCAAGAATCCAACACAAGTGCACAAGGTGCAAGAAAAAAATATCGAGTATCTTAATCAAAATCGACGGTATACAACAAAGCTCAATCCAAATCGGGTATACCGCGGTATATAATCTCACAACCATGTTCTTCGGCGTGCACAAAATCGAATAAAAATACTAAAAGTGCATGAATACTATGCCGAAAACATAAGTCAAATCACATGCATACCATAGGCATGAAATCAAAATCAGCATCTTGACCGACATCAAATCGAAGTCAAGTGCAACTGTGGTGCACAAAATCTCAATCATGCAAATAAATCGTCCAAAATACCGAAATCAAGGATGACGGAAACCGTCCCGCTCTGGCACATCCTCTAAAGATCTCTGGCCAACTATCATGGTCACTTATAACATGTCTCATCAACGATGCCGAACTCTGGCCTATTGGGTATGTGTAATATGACCGATCCTAGGTCCAACACTTCTCGTATAGTATTCCAGAAGGGTTCTGTCGAAGTCTCCCCAAAATATCGTTTCTGCAGAACTGCCAAGAGGTTATCACCCTTTACTAAATCTATTTCTTGTTCCGGAACAGCTGCATACTCATCACGACTCCTTCTGGAAGGTATATCCATATTCAACGCCTCTGCATACGTATCACATCTCTGATGTCAACTGAGTGGAACGTCATCTCGTCGAAAGCTCGTAGGAACCTCTTACTCCACTTTTCTCTAATGTCGACTGATTCGGACTCGTCTCTTCGTAGCTGTATGGACTGTGCTCCAACGGCTATACTCATATCTAGAGTCTCCCAAGTAATGTATCTATCCCATCACATGATATCCAGACGACGTCAAACCTTTCGATCGATTCGTCAAAGTTCCATAATCCCCCAAGAGCTCAACTCTTGAGTACAGTTTAATAATATCCAGTACATGCCACAGTACCTATGGACCAACCGTAGAAGGGCAAACCCAAGCCTCATTAATGGCAGCGCGTAACTACTGCAAACCCTAAGGTTCAAAAGCGTTCCCAAGGTCATTATATCGAGTTAGGGTTTCATTCTTCTAGAGGGTCCATGGAATTACTTGCATGTTTTCCGAATACTTTAAACTTAGAAAAATGGGTTTCTGACATTCGATCGTTTTCCTTCGACTCCCAACGTACCTGCGTGAAGTCTTCTCTAGCTGGAATCAATCAATCTGATGACCTCGCATCAGGGTGTGCAAACGAACCACATGTCCTAGTCATTCATCCTTGGTGACTAGCGATCTTCTATCATATCCTTAAGTACAACTCATGTTGTATTAGCTTCAAACATCTGGGGAGACAACTTGTCAGTCGCAACAACAACTGGCTCGTTCGTCCGTACGCTGAACAGTACCTCAATCATCAAAAATAATGGTGCAATGATGGTCCTCACATTCTGGCTGGCCTCTAGCAGTGGCCCAATCCTCTGGTGCTGATCTACACGTTCGAGACATTTTTGTAAAAACAGTCCATCAAACGCTCATGGCGCGAAAACACAATAGGACGATACATTTATGCAATCGTGTGTCCCGGGAATCACGCCCTGGTGAGTACTCGTCCGTGATAAGCTCGTGCTGACCGCAACTCTAGCCGCAGCTCTCTCTGCCCGTGTAATCATGGCAGCAAAAACCATAAACCAATATCGATGAGGATAGATCATAGGATTGAATATAATAATATGCAAGGAAGCGTACATCCTAAGGCTTCTTAAGCGGAGTAGCGTATCGTAAGTATGTCGCGGAATATACACATGGTACGTCACTCTACTTAAGTCACCTACTCTATCAACCAAGGTTAACCTATGTGACAAAAGTTCGGGTCTAATACCCCCTCGACCAAGTCTAAGTTCCGTAAGGTCAAGCCTAGGTTCTGAATATATATAAACACCCTAACTCCGCATAGTCAAACATAGACTCGAACCAAGGTTAAACCTAGCACTCTGATACCAACTTTGTCATGACCCGAAATGGCACGTGATTGGAACTTGAATCATATGAAGTCTATAGGACCCCATCTAATTCAAGTAAGCCAAAATCCCAGAAATCTAAACCATTTAAAAGAAGAAAGAAGGAAAAGTTTAGTTTTAAGCAAGTAGTTTAACAATCATAAGCCGAAGTATTGCATTGCATTTTTAAAACCTCAAGTCTTTTCTGAAAATTTCGACAGAGTTTCCTTTGTAAATACTGGCCCCAAAACGGTACAACACATGAAATATATAAAGGCATCCCCAAGCGGGAGCTAGCTCTTCACCAATTAGCGGTCACAACCACGCAAGCAATATAATATACAACGCCGATGTGCGAGCATCAAAACTCAAAAGGAAACTCAAAATCATCAAGAAAACCATAATAATACAAGCACGACTCTAAGGTCGAAAGAATATACACTGGTCTTCTAAGTCTAAACAATATACAAGTCTGGTTGATGGAGTTACTAGATACAACTGAAATAAATAAATGTATAATGGTGGTCACGATACGGGTGAACTCACCTACCAAAGCAATCATCCGGAAAGAAGCAGTGTGCTAGCAAAGCCGCCAAGGAAAACCTGTACAGCAAAACCTGCAAGAAACTGTGGCACAACGGGGGTGAGTTGCCAACTCGTGAGTAGAAAATATCACCGAGCAGAAATCGCATGTGTGACTCAATCCTAGATCATACGATAATAATATGCTCAATAATATAATCCCAGAAACCATCTACACATAAGTGTAATATCAAGTGCTCGTGTCAGTGCCTCAGGTAACAACATAGTACATATATGATGTATGAATGCATTAAAATGAAAACAGAATACACTATGAATGAGAAAACTGTTTTTTTTATTTAGTGAGATTTCTGTATAAAAATCGAAGTATCATCAGAGAATCAGTGTCAAGTATCGACACAAAATATATATCCCAATATCTCAATATCTCAGGCTCCGGCTATCCAGACTGGCCTGTATCATCAAATCTCAATATCTCAGGCTCTGACTATCCGGACTGGCCTGTACTCCGATCGTTATCCTCCGGATATCCGTCGAGTCATAATAAAATCATCGATCGGTTGTGCTCCCCTGCCGGGCTCAACGCCATCATCTGTGATCTTCTCGCCCCGGAGTACCGCACCGGGTCCACCATGCACCCATAGACGGTTCCTCCTCCTCCTCGAATCGGGTGTATGATATCGCTCAAGAGCTGAGAAAACTCATGTGGACTCCTCTCAAATCATATCATGAGAAAACCGCAATTTTCTATCTTTAAAATGATAATAAGTTTATAAAATCCTTGCGGTTTCTCTAAATCCAGAAATCTCATAGAAATCCGAAATCCAAATCTCAAGAGTAAATAAACAATGAATTATTGACAATAAGCTACATAATATTGAATGACAAATGAATATATGAATGCATGAGATATCAAGCAAAGAATGCAATAATTAAACTAGCATATAACAGCAAGCGCACTAGTACTATGTCGAAACTATCAACTAGCAATTTATACAATGAAATAGTGTTTTCTAATGTGTACGTGACATGGCAATTACCGATGATGATGTGTGTGATCCGGTAAGCAGGTGTACGTGGAGCATACGCATCATCGGTAATGGTGCTGGTGTCCTGACAGCATGATTTTAATAATAACTAATGAAGACACAAATAAGCATGTGATGCGATGCGAACAACAAGAATATGCGGAACATGAATAATAACGCAACATATAAGAATCAACATTAATATACACGAGTCATACCGTTTGGCATTGAAATAGCATGAATCGTGGTGTTTAGAAAATAGGGGCTACGGTGTTTTTAAGAAAAGGTGCGTCCTTTGAAATATCCGTAGTATCCCTTGGCCTGTCTTTAAAATACTCACGATTCGTTAGTTTTGGAAATAGGTATGACTCGAGCTCAGTCTAACTTCTACTAAGTAAACTACAGAACTAAACTAACAGACTAATCGAAAGGGTAAGGAAAACCACCTAAATCTGAGTCGATATATACATACATCTAGTAGTCGGTGATCCCGCCTCAATAATATCACGTACGATGTGATATATATAATATGACATCCTTGAGTCAAGAGTTCGGATCTATCATCATAATTATAACTCGTACGGTAAATCCATCGTACAACATCCTCAAATCTGGGTACGGGTCGAATATCACATTTATCTCATTATTCATCTGGTATTATTATCATCATATCCCGAATTAAAGGTACTGATCTAAAGTCTAGTACATACTGATACCATCAACATATATCGGTGTGTGTATGAAAACACATCGTTAAATGATCCTCTAAAATCTCATGTCGTATTTCATAATACAACCCAAGTCACATCACCGATCTCGTGGCATCATGCCCAATCACATTGACTCATCTCCAAGTACCATATACTATCCTCATCATCCATGTATATGTATACATATATATATATACATACTCACATACATAAATGTATATATATATATATATATGTATATATATATATATATACAAGTAAAACAATTGTATGCGTGTGTGAAAAACTTTACTCTAGGGTTTCGCGAGTAAGAAGCTAACTAAGTTACTTCTAATTACACTAAAACTAACCCATGAACACCTAAAATCTATCTTGATAATCATTTAGTCTCACAATACACATATATAAATATATATAACTTAATCGTATACTACACTACGAAATGCGGGGGTGCTATACGTCATCCACCCGACTTCCCCCGTAGATATATATCTACTCACCTTAATCCTTGCTTGCCGAAGTCGATGATGCCACGCTCATCCTTGTTGTTAAGTCCACTCGAGGGTACCTACATATATACACACAAAGTATCATAAACCGAAATCGCACACGAAAACCAAAACGGCACACGTATCTCACATAGGTTAAAACCTATAGTCTACGCATGCAAGAACAACCAAACAACTCCAGACGTTGACGTACAAACGTCAAACGACCGAGTCAAAACTAAAATACCTAAAAACCAAGTTTCAGAAGTTGCAAAAAATCGACAGAAATCAAGTAAAACGACTATAGATTTTTATTAATGTAAAATTAGACTTTTTTTGCATACAGGGTAGGTCTGGTTATCTAAAAAGTGAACTACAGACCAAGTTTTAGACCCTAACTCAAAAATTGGGCCGCAAATTGCGGCCAAATCGAATAAAACGGCGGCCAAAATATAAAGGCTTGGGCTTGGGTTTCTAGAGTAGCTTCCTAGTGGTCTGCAAATCTCACTATATCTGCAAAATATTTTTCAGAGTCTCCGGGTTATAGCAGATCTTTAGAAGCATCACAATTCCTACAAAAACCCGATATCGGCAATCCTAAAGTTCAAGTCTTGGGGTTTAGTCTCTGTTTTAGACCATAATATTAACTCTACAGCGTTCGTGGACACTACTATATCTCAATTTCACCTTATCAACTCATAAAATCACCTAAACCTCAACTTGGAATTTTCATAGCTCACAAAACCTCACTAAATCGATTCTAAACTTAAAAGAGGCTAAAAGAAATGGATTACTACTCTAATGGTGAAAGAATTATCTTATTTGGCAACTCAAGAATTTTCTTGAGTTGCCCCCAAGTGCTCAAAATCCATTTTTGCTTGATCTCCCATGCTTGTAGTGTGCTTGTGAATGATTTTTGTGAAGGGAATGAGGTGTTTTGATGCGGAAATGAAGGTGTAGTGAGGAAGTGAAGGAGATCGAAGAAGAGGGCAGCCATGGGTGAAGAGGAAGAGGTGAGAATGATGAAGAACAATGAAGGAAACACAATGGGAGCCTTGGTCAACTTGACCCCTCACCTCTCTCTTCTCTCTCTCTTACCCATACCCATTATTCTAACCTTTTGTCTTTTCTTTTATTTTCCTATTATTTCCTTTTCCTTTTCATTTAAAAACCAATCATGCATGTAAAATAAAGAAAAGCATGGAAGAAAAATGTAACAATGTGTAATACGATATGGTGCATGTCATGTGCACAAATCAAGCTTAATGCATGATTAGTGATATTTAATCGCGATTAGTATTAAAATAGAATATAATTAATCATAAAGATTTATAATTTGCTTAAATAATATAAAACACTCTCATTTCAGTAATTCCTATAATTTTCCAAATATTTCCCAATTTATCGGTAATTAATTATACCGCATTATCAAAATATTCATAATATTTATTATTTAATTATATAAATTCCCAAAAATAATATTTTGTTTTTCTGAAATGTTACACACTGAGTTGACTCGGCCGCGGATCCGCGGCCTGAGTGCCACTTTGGCCGTGGATCTGCGGCCCTTTGGTAGACTTGGAGGGTCATATTTTCTAGGGTTTTCCATGTTGCTGTTCTTCTCTGTTTGGTACACTTGGTTTCTCAAAATCTTTTCATTTTTCTCCTAGATTTTCAGCTATCCAAAAAGGTGAAATGATGTTGATTTTTGCCTTGATTTTCTTGAGCTCCGCGTTGAAATCTTGGATCTTGTGCTGCCTCTTGTGCTTTGTGCATGAAATAACCAATGATTTGTCATTTTGTCCCTTAAACTTGTAAGCGGCATCTAACGGATGGTGAGCGGAGACCCGTATTTATCTGTTGTTGGTCATAGTCCTGAATTTCTTGCGACTTTTCATGAATTTCACTGTGTAAGTCCACGTTGCTCACCCCGGTTCTTACGGGGAAGCGGAAACGGCGAAAAATAATTTTTTGGCGCAAAGGCGACATGGACTAAAAGAAGGATCTTTGCTAAACTACAAACTAGCAAACTACTTGAGGTGCTATCTACTATGCCATAGAGATTATACTTCACGATATCGGTCCTTCGGGTCTTCATTCCGCTGTCTTGCTCGTCTATCCACGCTCCGAGGATCGATCCGGATCTTGGTCACCTCCGCGGCCTTCTTGAGTCGAAGACGATCCACCCGAGAGTTGTGCTCCGAGCTACACCTCGAGCCGAGGCAACTAGGGAAACAAGATCGCTTGTCTTGATGTGCTAGGTTGTGTAGAAGAGGTAGATGGAAGTGTTTATCTATTTGGATCCTTTTTCTCTCAACACGTAAGATCAAAGGATTTTTCAAGAGGAGGAAGAAGAACTAGCAACCATGGAGCTCTTTTCTTTTTTTTCCACAAGAGAGAATGAGAAATGAATTATAAACCAAAGAAAAATGAACCATGGTTGCAATAATACACAAACATCATCATTACTAATCTTTTCATGATAAAGTTGATGGCAACAATTGACTTGACCATTTTCATAATCCAAAAATAAAAAGAAATCCAAAGAAAATTCTAGACCTCTCATGAAGGTCCAAGTCAACTTTGGTCAAACGGTCAACAAAGTCAAGTATGGTCAAATGGTCAAAGCATTTAACCATCATATAATTATCACTAAAAAGATTAGTAAATAATGTCCCCGGCTCATAATGGTTTTGACCGAACGAACAGCCAAAACCCTATTGAGTCCGCCTCAAAATGGTTTTGACCGAATCAACTGTCAAAACCCTAATGAGGCACCTCCTCCTTCTCCGCTCCTCAAAACTGTGCATACACACCCGCATCCGCATTCCGTAGAATGCGAATGCACAGAAGACAAAACAAATCCATCCGTGCAATACTAGGATCCGGCTTAAACCAAAGCCCACTAGTATTGCCTGCCCGAACAGCATACGCACACAAGTGCACGTAAGTGATCGTAGCCCTGCCGTAAAACCATACGGCCTCTACACGTTTCGTTCAGTGCAGGGAAACTCTCTGTGTGGGACTCTAAAGACTCGACACTACGCTGGTAGTGGGTTTAACCACAGACCGCAAGCGGAACTAGCTGTATGTAACAGTCCCCAGGTAGATGTCGATAAGAAGGCCGATGAGGTAAACCCATCCGAACTCCTACTGAATCTGTATGTGACAATCTCCGTACAGTCCGGTCCGTTCGTCTGAGAATATCGCATGGCGGGCCTAAGGGGGTGGTAAACGTCAGTCCCCTAATAGCGGTACAAGTCGTGTCGTAGTGTAGCCCAGAACACCCTGAGATAACAATGGAAACCTACCAGTATATCTCGCTTGCCCTGGCCAGGGACTACTTGTGTAATGGCTCTCCTAGACACAGCGCGATATCAACCCCCAATACCGGGAGAGACGAATCATGTCTAACCGTCACTGCCTCCAAGTGCTTTGGGACTGCACCCAACTACTACCTGTTTCCACGACTCTTTTGAGCCGTGGTAGGGTAGTAATCTAAGTACAGTGGGAACACACTCGAGGCGAAGTGACAGTGTCAAGTCAGCGGACTAAGCTGTACTCATGCCACCTGGGAACTGATAACTGACGATAGGTATAGTACCAACCAACAGTTCCCGATGAGCCATGTTCAGTGTACTCATAACCTAACGAGCACCCGCATACTATCTCCAGTACGACGTACTGATGGCTGTGGGACAGACCGTCTTCCCTGCTGGGATGAGAAGCGCATACGCTAGTCTACTCCAGAGTATCAATGCCCTATCTCGATAGTCCTACAACTAGGGACCTGTATAAGGATGTGCTTACAGATTACCCAGCCCCCACAAGTGTGACTGCCATCACAACGCTGGTAATCAAGCAAAGATCCTAAGGGCTCTACTAATATGTATAAGTGATATGCTAAAAGAAACACATGCACATATTGAAGTAGAGACAAACCAAGTAGCATACTACCATTTTGAGCAAGATTGTCTATACAACTGTGAATATCCCAAGCTTCCATCAAGTGATATACAAACTAGTATGATACAGTAATGGCCTCTAGGGCATATACACTAACAATCTCCCACTTGCACTAAGGCCGTGTACTGGCGTATCGAAGACCTATCATCTCGATCAGCCGCTCGAACTGAGTCTGGGGTAGGGCCTTCGTGAGTGGATCTGCAGTGTTATTCTCCGAATCTACTCTCTTCACCTCGATCTTCCGGCGATCTACGATCTCCCTGATCAGGTGGTACCGCCTCAAAATGTGCCTGGACTTCTGATGGGACCTGGGTTCCTTCGCTAAAGGTATAGCGCCGTTGTTGTCGCAATACAGCGGTATTGGATCAACAATGGTAGGAACCACCTGAAGCTCCGTGAAGAACTTCTTCATCAAGACAGCTTCCTTTGCGGCATCGCAAGCAGCTATGTACTCCGCTTCCATAGTTGAGTCAGCAACGGTTTCCTGCTTGGAACTCTTCCAGCAAACCACCCCTCCATTAAGGGTAAAGACATAACCCGACATGGACTTGGAGTCATCCTTGTCACTCTGGAAGCTGGTGTCAGCAAAGGCCTCGATCTGGAGGTCTTTTCTACCATACACCAAGAACATCTCCTTAGTCCTTCTCAGGTACTTGAGAATGTTCTTTACCGCTATCCAGTGTTTCTCCCCGGGGTCCGACTGATACCGGCTTACAACGCTCAATGCGTATGCTACATCTGGTCTGGTACATAACATCGCATACATTATAGAGCCTACCGCAGAAGCGTAGGGTATAATAGACCTGCGATCCCTTTCCAAATCAGTCTTGGGAGACATCTTTTTGGAGAGGGTGATCCCGTGACAAGCCGGTAAATTACCGCGCTTGGAATCTTCCATACTGAATCTTTTCAGTATGGTGTCGATGTACCTGGGCTGTGAAAGTCCCAACATCCTCTTAGATCTATCACGATAGATCTGGATCCCCAGAATGTAGTTGGCATCGCCCAGGTCCTTCATAGAGAACCTCTGCGACGAGAATCCTTTGACTGACTGTAGCATAGGAATATCATTTCCTATTAGGAGAATGTCATCCACGTACAAGACGAAGAATACCACAGTTCTCCCTACAATCTTACTGTAAATGCATGGTTCATCTGGGTTTTTGATAAAGTCGAATTACTTGACAGTATCATCAAAGCAGATGTTCCAACTCCGCGATGCCTGCTTTAGTCCATAGATGGACTTGAGCAACTTGCACACTTTACCGCTGCTCCCACTCTGAATGAATCCCTCCGGCTGATCCATATAGACGCACTCTTCTAAATTTCCATTTAGAAAAGCCGTCTTTACGTCCATCTGCCAGATTTCATAATCGTGGAAGGCAGCAATGGCAAGAAGGATCCGAATGGATTTGAGCATAGCCACTGGAGAAAAGGTCTCGTCATAGTCCAAACCAGGTCTTTGACGAAAACCCTTTGCAACAAGTCTAGCTTTATAGGTTTCAACCTGCCCATCTACACCAATCTTCTTTCTGAAGATCCATTTGCAGCCTACGGGTTTTACCCCTTCTGGAGCAAAGTCCAAAGTCCAAACTTTGTTGGTGTACATGGACTCCATCTCGGTCCGCATTGCATCCAGCCATTTTACCGAGTCACCGCTCTGAATGGCTTGCTGGAAGCTAGTAGGCTCACCATAGTCAATGGTGCAATCCTCTCTATCCCCATCTATGAGAAAACCGTGGTATCTCTCGGGCGGATGAGACTGCCTACTACTCCTGTGGAGTAGCGTTGGGATATCCGATTCTCTTGAAACTTCTGGTTCTTCCAAGCTTTTAGTAATAGCTTGTGGTTCTGGAATTTCTTCCAGTTCTATTGCGCTCCCACTTATCTGATTTTCTAAAAATTCAGTTTCCAAGAAGTGGGCATGCTGAGAAACAAAAACCTTTTGTTCCTCTGTGGAATAGAAGAGATACCCCCTGGAGTTCTTTGAGTATCTCACAAACTTACACAATACTGAGCGTGCCTCGAGCTTGTCCGCATGCTGCTTGTTTACAAAAGCTGGACATCCCCATGTTTTAAGATACTTAAGACGGGGTTTCTTCCCACACCACATCTGATATGGGATGGTAGGCACAGTCTTGGTTGGAGCCTTGTTCAAGATATATGCAACTGTTTCTAGTGCATAACCCCAGAAAGATCGCGGCAACTCAGCCTTACTCATCATGGAATGAACCATATCCAATAGGGTTCGATTCCGCCTTTCCGATACACCGTTGTGTTGTGGTCTGTATGGAGGAGTAAGCTGAGAGAGAATTCTATTCTTTTTTAAGTAGTCCAGGAACTCGGCACTCAAGTATTCACCACCTCGATCAGATCTCAGTGTCTTGATACTTTTGCCTGTTTGTTTGTCAACTTCATTCTTGTATTCCCGAAATTTCTCAAAGGCCTCGGATTTGTGCTTTATTAGGAAGACATATCCATACCTAGATAAATCATCTGTGAAAGTAATGAAGTATGAATAACCACTTCGCGCATGTGTAGACATTGGACCACACACGTCACTGTGTATGAGTCCCAAGAGCTCGCTTGCTCTTTCTCCATGTCCAGTGAACGGAGTCTTTGTTATCTTTCCCATGAGACAAGATTCACAAGTGGCATAAGACTGATACTCGAACGGATTCAAGTATCCCTCTTTATGTAACTTTGTTAACCGTGTCTCATTAATGTGACCCAGTCTACAATGCCATAAGAAAGCCTGATTTGTTTCCGGAGACTTTCGTATAAGTGTGTTCTGGACACTGAAGATCTAAGCTTGATTCAATACGTATATCCCGTTTTCTAATGTACCTGACCCAATCAGAACTTGATTTAGGTGGATGTTGTGGGAGATGGTGCCTTCAGAGTCAATTATTGGATCACAGGTACGTGATTGCAATGATTGAGGGAGGACCTATCCCGGTAGGACAGTCTTACTCGAGATGATAGTATGCTATCTGGTTTATCTTTATCATCGTGTACTGCTTTAGGTGACCTTACGAGTCGCTATTACACGTTGATAGAGCCCCTAGGATTCTTGCTTGACTACCAACAGTATGAGGGCGATCATATACGTGAGAGCTGGAGTCTATAAGCACATCCTTAAAAGGTCCCTAGTCATGGGAGTTTCGAGACAGGGCATCGATACTCCGGAGTAGACTAGTGTATACAGTCGAGACCCCGACGAGGGGCAGTGGCTGGTCTAACAAGCCACTGGTGTCAGTTGGTTCACCTAAGATGTATACAGGTGCTCATTGGGTTATGAGTACACCGGACAGGACTCGCCGGGAACCTGCTAGTTGGGATTATACCAGACGTCAGATGGCAGTTCCCTGGTGACATGTGTACAGGTTAGTTCATCGACCTGAAATCGTCATTTGTCTCGTGTGAGTTCACACTGTGCTTTGATTACTACCCTACCACGCTCAAAGGAGACGTGCAAACAGGTTTTAGTTGGGTACAGTCCCGAGCCACATGGAGGCAGTGAGCGGATCTGCAGGGGTTCGTCTCTCCCGGTATTGGGGGTGAGGTCGCGCTGTGTCTAGGAGAGCCAGAAGATGGAAAGTCCTTGGCCAAGGCAGGAGATTTGCTGGTAGGTATTCCAGTAGTATCTCAGGGTGTTCTGGGCTGCACTCCGACACGACTTGTACCGCTTTTGGGGGTCTGACTTTTACCAACCCCCTAGGCCCGCCATGCGATACTCATAGACGAACGGACCGGACTGTATGGATATTGTCACTGATAGGCTCAGTAGGGTGTCAGGATGAGTTCGCTCATCGACGTCCCTTTTGGTTAATAGCTGGTGGCCCGTCACGTATGGCTAATACCTCTGACGTGCTAGTGATTAAATCCACAGCCATAGTATTGACGAGTCTTTAGAGTCCACCACACACAGTTACTCAGGTTTCGGACGAAACGCTGTAGAGGCCGTATGGAGATATGGCAGGGTTCGATCAGATACGTGCGGTATTGCACGGATCGTGATCGGACGGATTTTACTAGCCGGCTTTGGCTTAAGCCGAATCCTAGTATTAGACAGTGTGGATTTTGTCTCTTTGCATTTGTGTTCAGTGGGAATACAAATGCGGGCATGTATATGCAGTCGCGGGGTTTTCCTGTAATTTATTACGGGATCAGTTTTCTGGAGTTGCCAGTTTGCATTCCGTTCCGGCCGGTTTTCCTTTGTTCCTTCACGGCCGGACTTTCGATGGAGGGGGTTATTTGCAGTTTGCAAATAACTTTTTGTGGAGGGGTTTCTTGAATGTGTGGCTTCATCATCATTAGATTCCATTCCTTTCTTCATCATGGTTTTGCATTAATGAGAAAGGATTAGGATGGGATTGATTTGCATCTTTGATATGAGCTTGCTTTTGATGTGGTCACCATTTTAGTTCCTACACTCACCTCCCTTATTTGATTCCCTTCTCATTTTCTGGCCGGCCACACATTGGGAGGGTGGGGAATTTCATTTTGGTGAGGAAAATGTTCATCTCATGTATTTTTGCTTGCTACCAAAAAATCATTCATCTCCATTGTTCATATTTCCCTCCATCCAAAGGCAACTTGAAAACCCTCAAAGAGACAATGGTTTCTACACTAGTCTACAGCATTCCTTGGACGCGTCGGCTAGCCAACTTCGCGCCCGAGTTGCCTCGGTCCAGTGGCGGAATCCCGTAAAAGTATTTGGCTACGTGGTGCCCTTTCCGACAAGGACGTGATGGACGGAGATTCCGCGGGAGATCGGAGTAGAGACGAAGACCGAAGGACACAGATCGCTTGGTATAACTCTCTACCCGTATTTTAGTTTGCTAGTCGCTAGGTTAATGGCCCGATCCGGGATAAAAGTGCGCGGTGGTGCCGGTTTGCTAGTTTGCAAAGTTTTTCGTTTACGCGTTTCCGGAGTCGGATCGACGGCCGGGGCGCCGCCATGCACTTACATTGGTATTAGAGCTGAAAAAATTTCGACAGAAACATGAAGCATTGGAAAATAGCCGCGGTTCCGCGATGGGAAAGTGTCTTCATTGCACAAAATTTTTCCAGTAGGCTTTTGAATTGGAAATAGGGGTTTTGGGATAATCTTTTTGGGCCCAGATTTTCTGTGAGTGCTACAGTAATGCTTGGGGCCCACTTCGATAAATTTGTTCAATCGAAAAGTTTAAACATATTAGTTCGTAGTATTTACATTATATCTGCGACCGTGAATGTCTCTCGATCGGTAAATCCTATCTAACTGCTATAGCCCTTTTAGACGGATTTGCGAACGTGACATTCACGTTGATATTTTGTGTTTTGCTGTGATGTTGCGGATTGGTCGTGGGGATAGCCTGGTTGCAGTGGTAGTACAGTTTTGTTTTATATGTACATTTGATATTGCGGGGCGAGCGTCCGACATGTGGACTGCCGTCACTGCCTGTTTGTATTATTCTTTGGGGCACGACCAGGTTGCGGTCGATGTACCCGTTGTATGTATATTTTACTTTCTGTACTAGGATTACCCCGCGGAGGGGTGCACGGATAGCCGGGTTCTAGAGGGCAACAGCCCCGCATCTCATGGCTTTGAGACGGAGGGGGCTTTACTCTAGAATTGGCGGGCTATTCGCCGCACTCGTAGGGGGTATAGGTTGACCCAGGAGGGGTGCCCACGTTACCGGATTCCGTGAAGTGCTGGGTGGTCCATTCACGTTGCTGAAGGGGGCTGCCTCGCTTCAGGTTTTGGCGGGTAACTTGCCGCGCCCGTAGGGGTCTAGGATTTCATTGCACAGGCTATCCACACGACCAGGGGAACGTCGGGTTTCAGTAGCGGCTATATGAAACCCGGGGATCCCAGATATCTGTATTGTTCTGTAATGCTGTACATTTCTGTGATGTTGCATTTTATCATGCCTTGAGTGATATTATATATTGATATATATACTAGTAGATGTTGTATATGTTTTGCATCCGCGCTAGTCCAGTCCCCGCTCTGTCGTTAGTTAAGTAACCTAACGGGTGATGACGGGACCCAGTGGCGAATGCGGATGGAATATACGTACATCATTATTTTCGTTCTTTTGTGGTGTGATCAATTGATGGGACTGCGTTGATTCGGATCAATGCAAGATAAACAAACCTATTCTGATGTTGTTGGAACATTTTTAAAAAAGTTGTTATTGCAAGGGCGTTCTCTTTTGTTTTGCATCATGGTATTCAGTTGGAATATCCTGCTCCTCAGTCGACGAGGCAAGGGCCGAAATCCCTTCACCGGGAGTGACCCCTTGGACAGAAGTTTGCGTCAGGGCAATAACTTCACTATAGCCGATTAATTTTGCTTTGCATCGTGGTATTCAGTTGAAATATCCTGCACCTCATTCTATGGGGAAAGAGCCGAGATTCCTTCACCGGGAGTGACCTCTTTAGCAAAGGTTTTCGCCACTATATTTTTCTAAAAAGCTATCCGTTCCTTCAACGATATTAAGTTTATTACGTTAAAGGTTTTCGCCAGAAACCATTCATAGCCCTCCATCGTTTCATATGGATAGTCAATAGTATTCAAGCTGTGTATGTTGGCCAAAGTCAAGGCACAGTGATTGGTAGCTATTAGGTATTCATATGCAGCATAGATAGATGCGTTGGTTTGGGACAGTCGTATAGCCTTGTTGGCCAAAGTCAAGGGCTTGTACGGGTGGGTTCAAATTAACCTGGAGAATGACGGGAAGAACTTGACATGTGACTTAAGATATGTTGGCCAAAGTCAAGGTCATAAGAGCATGGGGCAAAAATCACATCGGGAGTTTCTAAAGAAACTGAAACTTGCCAGATATGCGCATACTTTCTGGAGTGTGATAACGTGAGCGGATTCCGTCACGTTATCATGCGATGATAGTTATATCCCGATTCCTACTGATGAGTTGGTTTACTCCTCGGGTGATCCCGGCTAATTCTTCTTTCAGGTTTGGGGAAGAATTTGACGTTACAGTGGGAGGTTTCCAGATTAGATAAAGTGATAACCATTCTGATCTAGGTTAGAGTGCATGCTGAGTGTTTCTTTTCTCTCTCTCTTTGGCAGTGACCATTGACCCGACCCAAGACTATGACTCAGTGACCAAGTTGACCGAACTTTCTTAACACTGGCTTTTTTATTGTCAGAGTTGCAAACCTCATTGCCACTCCTACTTTTACCCTTTTCTCCAGGACATCCCGTATTACTACGAACGTCCACTTCCATTGGACAAAACCATCGTATGGTTATATACGAACTCGAAGGAATTTATTCGAGGATGGTTTCTGGTTCTGGAGAAAACGAATAGGACTATTCAGTTGTCTTTTCCTTTTACCTTCTCTCAGGTTGCGAGTACTCCTTGGTTTAGGAGATAGTACACCTATTACGCAAATTGGATAGTCTTCTTCCAAACCTTAGGCTGGTGCCGAACGGTGGGGAATGAAGAAAACCAATTAGCCTAACGGTGGTGTACAGAAGGTATTAAGTTAAGACAAAGATAGGGATTAGTAAGAGGGCAAAGTAAATTGCGACTGCTATTCACAACCAAACCAAGTATTTCTTCGCCAATCCTAAATCACCTTTGTATTTCTCCAGGACACTCCGTATCACTACGAAGATCCATAGTTTATTTGGATAATCCATCGTATGGTTATATACGAACTCGAAAGGAACTTGTTCCAGTTCGGGGATGGATCCTGGTTCAGGAGAAATAGGAATAAGGTTTATTCGGTTGTCTTTTATCTTCACCTTCTCTCGCATTGCGAGTGCTCCTAGGATTAGGACAGTACACCCATTACGCTTATTGGATAGTCTTCTTCCAAACCATAGGCTGGTGCCGAACGGTAGGGAAAGAAGAAAACCATTTGGCCTAAAGGGGTGTGCAGAAGGTAATGACTAAAGACATATAAAGGGATTTGGAGAGGTAGCAAAGAAATATACGGTTACAGTTGTGAATCTGGATAATGGAAGAGGCATTACTAGGAATACCAGGATACCCCATCGAAACATTTTAATGTTTCAGTTTCACTGTGTACTGTTAAAAGAAAACTGATTTCCCAATTAGACACTTGCTCCAGGGTATGTATTTACCAGATATGGTTTTCACATCTGTATGGTTTTACAGATGATGAGTGGGAGTAAGTTATTGGGAATTAGGTGATCATCCTTATTATATCGGGATTCGTTGTAATTGGTGATATTTGAGGAAGTCACCTGGGTTGTTTGCCGGACGGCAAATATTTGGTTTTGAATATCCGTTGTTATGCACCAATTTCAAATTAATATATCTGTACGTCTATTTTTATAGAGTGAGATATACCTTTTTGAAATTATGTCTGTGACATTTACCTATATCAGTGGATGGTTAGGTAAGGAGCATTCAACAGCGGTGTAATTCTTCATAACCATAGTACAGTTTTCAACCTACGACACACAGTGAATGAGTCACTAGACTCAGGGGACTTATACAGAGTATTGTATATTGTCCAGTGTCCATTAGGACAGAGGGGTTGGTCCTCGTACTATATTCGGCTTACTTATGACTTCTCTAGTTTTTAGACAAGTGTTTCGTAGAAACACAAGGTCGAAGTTTTGAGAAGTTATAGGTATAAGAGTAAAGTAGAGAACCAGGTATTGCTAGTATCGGGATTCTTCAAGGTGATCGAAGATGTAGATACTTGTGGATGGTATTCAGTTGATAGTAATGATTAAGAGAACTGGCTTCTCTTTCGGTTACTCATAATTGGAAGTACTCCTAAGTTGAGTAATGCTGATCAGCCTCTCTTCCATTTAGTTGACATGCACTGGAGACAGCTGCATGATTTGAATCTGGTTCAATTAAATCAGTGCTTCTGTTTCTATATTGGATATAGAACAGTTCATATCTTGACATTGTTAAGATACGGGGAGTTGTCCGGCTTATGCTTAAAACCAGACTCCGGATAACTCAAGGCACGTTTCTGTAATGGCTGTTTGTGGGTTGACCCGGGCTATGACGAGGGTTGACTTTCTACCATCTGGAAGATCAATAGTGATATTGTTCTTAACTCGCCACAGTTTTAACAAAAATGGATTTTTTCAAAAAACAGTAGTGGGAGTATGGTAGAACTGGAAGTGATTCCAGAACCGCAAACGATTACTGAAGAGAACCTAAAGATTCAATCTAGTTTGACATTCCATTGGCCACTCCGCAGATATGGTGGGTAACCTCAGGGGCTCGAGAGGTACTTCGGTATGCTCAAGGACGGTGGCAGGGAGGTTCTTGTTTACCCAGACTTGCCATTGCTGTTGTTCCAGACTGTGAGACCCGGCAGAAGGATGAGTATAGCGTCGTTCTAAACTAGCTTTAGAAGTGTACGTCTATATGACTTTGCCAGAGGGTTGTCGTGGTCAGTGGGAGCAGCGGAAGCATTGGTGGACAAGTGGCTTATGTCTATTTATAGACTAAAGCAGATATAGTGGAGATAGATCATCTATTTCTGATGTGACAGTCATAGGTTTGACTTCATCAGAATAGGGGATGGATCTGTTAAGAAGGTAGTAGGGTGTGATGTTCTGGTATTTGGATGACATACACAGAGTAGGAAGTGATATTCCGATACTACGATCGGTTATACTTTGGTCGTCACACAGTAGTTTCTCCACATAGGACTTGGATATTATATCAGACATTCTGGTTACTAGATCTATGGTTTTAGATCTAGATTTGGGTGGTTTCCCAATCAGGGTACTTAGACAGCATTCTAAGAGTATTTAGAATGGACGACTCCTGGCATGGTGGTGTACCTGCAGGTAATGGAGTCACCCTATCTAAAGGTGTCTTACTGACTAAAGGGGAGAGGGATGTGCATGATTGGCAGATCACTTGCTTAGGCAATTGAGTCAATCATGAGATGTCAAGTACCACACCAGATGTTGTTCTTGCAGTAGATGCAATAAGTTGATATTGATCCAATCCTGGAGAAATAGTCGGAAGCAGTTTTAAAACATAAGTTGTGTTCTAGGGATATGATAACGACAGCCTCATTCGGGAGACAGTTATCATTCCAGGCTTCTAAGGTGACCTGGATGACAGAGTGGCTGTCAGAGTTATAGTTTTCCCTCTGACGAGGGGCAGTATTTTGGACAGATGGTCCAGGTGGATACTGAGGGAGGCATGGCGCAGGATAGTGATTAAGTTCAGTTGACGATACAGTCTAAGAAGTTTGGATTTGGAGTTCATTTATGAGCTTGGTCCCATCAGACATCCAGACATATTCTAAGATAGGTATTGCTCATTTCGGGAGATGGCTTTCTCCGCGAACATGAGATAAAGAGAGACATAGAAAGAAACACCAGAGTGGATCCACTCACTGAGGCTATTCCTCGAACGCAATAGTTTCGTAAATGAGCTTTGTGAGACTGACTAGTAGAGGAGTTGGGTGTTCGGTATCACACGGGCTGTGAGTATGCGACATCGCAATAATTAGCCTTGAGTGCAAGTGGGAGATTGTCGGAGATAGTGCCCTCAGAGTCAATTATTGGATCACAGGCACGTGATTGCAATGATTGAGGGAGGACCTATCCCGGTAGGACAGTCTTACTCAAGATGATAGTATGATATCTGGTTTACCTTTATCATCGTGTACTGCTTTAGGTGACCTTACGAGTCACTATTACACGTTGATAGAGCCCCTAGGATTCTTGCTAGACTACCAGCAGTATGAGGGCGATCATATACGTGAGAGCTGGAGTCTATAAGCACATCCTTAAAAGGTCCCTAGTCATGGGAGTTTCGAGACAGGGCATCGATACTCCGGAGTAGACTAGTGTATACAGTCGAGACCCCGACGAGGGGCAGTGGCCGGTCTCACAAGCCACTGGTGTCAGTTGGTTCACCTAAGATGTATACAGGTGCTCATTGGGTTATGAGTACACCGGACAGGACTCGCCGGGAACCTGCTAGTTGGGATTATACCAGACGTCAGATGGCAGTTCCCTGGTGACATGTGTATAGGTTAGTTCATCGACCTGAGATTGTCATTTGTCTCGTGTGAGTTCCTACTGTGCTTTGATTACTACCCTACCACGCTCAAAGGAGACGTGCAAATAGGTTTTAGTTGGGTACAGTCCCGAGCCACAGGGAGGCAGTGAGCGGATCTGCAGGGATTCGTCTCTCCCGGTATTGGGGGTGAGCTTGCGCTGTGTCTAGGAGAGCCAGAACATGGAAAGTCCTTGGCCAAGGCAGGAGATTTGCTGGTAGGTATTCCAGTAGTATCTCAGGGTGTTCTGGGCTGCACTCCGACACGACTTGTACCGCTTTTGGGGGTCTGACTTTTACCAACCCCCTAGGCCCGCCATGCGATCCTCATAGACGAACGGACCAGATTGTACGGATATTGTCACTGTCAGGCTCAGTAGGGTGTCAGGATGAGTTCGCTCATCGACGTCCCTTTTGGTCAATAGCCAGTGGCCCGTCACGTATGGCTAATACCTCTGACGTGCTAGTGGTTAAATCCACAGCCATAGTATTGACGAGTCTTTAGAGTCCACCACACACAGTTACTCAGGTTTCGGGCGAAACGCTGTAGAGGCCGTATGGAGATATGGCAGGGTTCGATCAGATATGTGCGGTATTGCACGGATCCTGATCGGACGAATTTTACTGGCCGGCTTTGGCTTAAACCGGATCCTAGTATTAGACAGTGTGGATTTTGTCTCTTTGCATTTGTGTTCAGTGGGAATACAAATGCGGGCATGTATATGCAGTCGCGGGGTTTTCCTGTAATTTATTACGGGATCAGTTTTCTGGAGTTGCCAGTTTGCATTCCGTTCCGGCCGGTTTTCTTTTGTTCCTTCACGGCCGGACTTTCGATGAAGGGGGTTATTTGCAGTTTGCAAATAACTTTTTGTGGAGGGGTTTCTTGCATGTGTGGCTTCATCATCATTAGATTCCATTCCTTTCTTCATCATGGTTTTGCATTAATTAGAAAGGATTAGGATGGGATTGATTTGCATCTTTGATATGAGGCTTGCTTTTGATGTGGTCACCATTTTAGTCCCTACACTCACCTCCCTTATTTGATTCCCTTCTCATTTTTTGGCCGGCCACACATTGGGAGGGTGGGGAATTTCTTTTTGGTGAGGAAAATGTTCATCTCATGTATTTTTGCTTGCTACCAAAAAATAATTCATCTCCATTGTTCATATTTCCCTCCATCCAAAGGCAACTTGAAAACCCTCAAAGAGACAATGGTTTCTACACTAGTCTACAGCATTCCTTGGACGCGTCGGCTAGCCAACTTCGCGCCCGAGTTGCCTCGGTCCAGAGGTGGGAGCCCGTAAAAGTATTTGGCTACGTGGTGCCCTTTCCGACGAGGACGTGACGGACGGAGATTCCGCGGGAGATCGGAGTGGAGACGAAGACCGAAGGACACGGATCGCTTGGTATAACTCTCTACCCGTATTTTAGTTTGCTAGTAGCTAGGTTAATGGCCCGATCCGGGATAAAAGTGCGCGGTGGTGCCGGTTTGCTAGTTTGCAAAGTTTTTCGTTTCCGCGTTTCCGGCGTCGGATCGACGGCCGGGGCGCCGCCGTGCACTTACAGATGTTGACCACATCGCTTACAAAAGTAAAATCATACCCTTCCTTAGAAAGTAAGGATACAGATATGATATTACAAGTCACACCTGGTACATAAAAACAGTTACGCAGAATCAATATCTGCCCAGTTGTCAGTCCAAGATGATATTCCCCTATGGATTCAGCGTACATGCTCATTCCGTTAGCAACCCTGAGAGTCATATCACCTATCTTGATAACCCTACGGTTTCTCAGAGCCTGTAACGAATTACAGATGTGAGATCCTGATCCGGTATCCAATACCCAGGAAGTAGGGTTAACTGACATACAGTTCTCTATTACAAACACACCCGAAGACGAAGCCACAACATGCTTCGAATCCTAGCTACTGGCTTTGCTATCCCCACAATCCTTCTGCCAATGTTCATTCCCGTAACAATTGGAACGTCCCTCTTTTACTATATCCAGTCCCGAAACTTCTGCCCTTCCCTTTCCTTCTACTTCCCTGGTTTCCTTCAGGGTAGAAGGTAGAGACTGTAGAACCAATTCAGCATCTAACCCGTTCTTCAACGTGGTCTTCAGGTCCGTGAGCTCCAAATAGCTGGTCTCTGTAAGGACGTTGCCCCCTACAGATGACCCGATAGCCAACCTCGATAGAAGCAATTCGTTCGAGGTCTCATATCTTGCGATACGAGATTGCTCTCCATATAAATCTTTGTTATGGAGGAAGATAGAAACTAAGTCCATCTTCTCGTGCTGCCTCTGGTATGCACCATCAACTGAGGCTAACACGAGGCACTTGGCTTTCGCACAGTCTTTTTCCGATGTCTTGCGGATATGAATATCCATGATAGGGGAAACTGGACCTAAGACGGCAGGGGTTGGATCAGTTAAGAGGTGTCCCAGCTTGTCATGGGCAATGGACATCTGGACAGACCTTTGCCGGTCATAACAGTCAGATTCAGTCATTTTATTATCTAGATGTAACCTAGGTGTGGTCACTGGGTCGCTGCAATTAAGAGAGAAAGAAGAAAACACTCAGCATGATACTCTTGCAAGTTTAGATTGGTTTTTAATTTATCTAAACAGGATGGCTCCCACTGTCTCTCGAATCCCTCCTCAAACCATAAAGGAAGAATTAGTCGGGATGAATCTCACCGTACAATACTTGCTTAACCGTTCAGCCAGGCCAGTGTCAGTACTTCGAGGGAGGTTTTCCAACGCTTTCGCGAAGTTCCTTAATTAATTAACCTCTTTTCCCTGTGGGCGTAGCCCCGCTAACACCTTTCTAGACACCTACTTGGTTTATAGCATTGATCGTTAAGTGAGAAAGTTCCCGAGGAGTAGCATATACTCACAGTAGGATCGGGATCCAAATATCATCGTGTGATAAAACTGAAGGAATCCTACCAGAATCATCACACTCCAAATGGTATGCAGCACTAGCAAGTTTCAGTTTCTTTAGAAACTCCCGATGTGGATTTTTGCCCCCTGCTCTTATGACCTTGACGAAGGTCAACAAATCATAAGTCACATGTCAAGTTCTACCCGTCATTGTCCAGGTTAATTTGAACCCACCCGTACATACCCTTGACGAAGGTCAACAAGGTAATACGATTGTCCCAAACCAACGCATCTATCTATGCTATATATGAACACCCAACAGCTACCAATCACTATGCCTTAACGAAGGTTAACAAACATAGCTTGAATACTATTGAATATTCATACGAAATTACGGAGGGCTACGAATGGTTTTGGCGAAACCGTGAACGTAGTGAACTTGATATAATCGATGGAACGAGATAGCTTTTAAAAGGAGTGGTTCAAGCTCCGCGTTTAAAAGTTGGTTTTTGAAAAGAACCGAGTGGTTTTAAAAGTGTTCCAATGACTTTTACTTGGTTTATTTTCTTGCATTAATTTTAATGTGTTCCATCATTTAATCCTACCATTGCAGAAAATAACGAAAATATGACGTACGCTTATGCCATCCGCATTCGCCACGGGGTCCCGTCATCACCTGTTAGGTTACTTAACTAACGACAGAGCGAGGGCTGGACTAGCGCGGATGCAAAACATAAGCAACGCCTAAATAGATATCATATATAGATATATACATTCGTCAGATGCAATGATAGCCATTCCAGATCACAAATGAACACTTTGGATATGCTAGGAATCTGTGATTCGTTCGAGCCTGCAACGAAAAGCAGATTACACGGTCGCGATGAATAGCCAAATACCCCACCCAAGACCCCTACGGGTGCGGCAAACTACCCGCCAAGTACCCAAAGCGAAGCAACCTCCCTCAACAACGTGAGTAGGCCACTTGGCACTTCGAGATACCCGGTAGTTTGTGCACCCCACCTTGGGTCTATCCTAGGAGCAAAAACAGTAAAAGAAATTATACAATGGCGGCTACAACCTCATCCCGGATGTGCGGTCATAAAATAATATTACATCAATTACAAATTTTACATGAATGAAAGAAAAAGAAACTCTCATCTCACATCCACCCGGTTATTCATCCGCGACAATCCAACGAGTTCATATACACAAACCATCAACATTACAGATCACAGATATGTATAACCCCCACTAATCGACGTATAGCAATTAGCAGACGTTCAATACATATATCACATCACAGATAATCCATTAGCCAAAGTCTACGGAATTTCGATCAAAATACGGATTTGTAACCACCCCAAAAAAAAATTTGTTCTCTGGAAAATCTGGGCAGAAACAAACTATACTAAAAATCCCAAAACATCCAAATAAGAACACTGTACAAAACCCGGTCCACGGCCGAGTCAACTCGGCCGCGGATCCGCGGCAGGAAGCATGTTCTTGCCGCGGATCCGCGGCGCTTTGACCGAGCCACCGGATCGTTTTTGTTCTGTGTTTTTACAAAATCCTGAGCCGATTTTTCATGTATGTTAAATCTTTTTTAGAGCAGTATAAAAAATCGGCAGAAACATGGTTTTTCCGGATGTGTTTTGCGATTTTTTTCCGATCGAAATTCTAAATACTTTGCTAATAAGCTAGTTTGAGTTTAGCGAGGCACTGATACCACTGTAAGTCCACGTTGCTCACTCCAGTTCTTACGGGGAGGCAGAAACGGCAAAAAATAATTTTTTGGCGCAAAGGCAACATGGACTAAAAGAAAGATCTTTGCTAAACTACAAACTAGCAAAATACTTGAGGTGCTATCTACTATGCCATAGAGATTATACCTCACGATACCGGTCCTTCGGGTCTTCATTCCGCTGTCTTGCTCGTCCATCCACGCTCCGAGGATCGATCCGGATCTTGGTCACCTCCGCGGCCTTCTTGAGTCGAAGACGATCCACCTGAGAGTTGTGCTCCGAGCTCCACCTCGAGCCGAGGCAACTAGGGCAACAAGATCGCTAGTCTTGATGTGCTAGGTTGTGTAGAAGAGGTAGATGGAAATGTTTGTCTATTTGGATCCTTTTTCTCTCAACACATGAGATCAAAGGATTTTTCAAGAGGAGGAAGAAGAACTAGCAACCATGGAGCTCTTTTCTTTTTTTCACAAGAGAGAGAATGAGAAATGAATTATGAACCAAAGAAAAATGAACCATGGTTGCAATAATACACAAACATCATCATTACTAATCTTTTCATGATAAAGTTGATGGCAACAATTGACTTGACCATTTTCATAATCCAAAAATAAAAAGAAATCCAAAGAAAACTCTAGACCTCTCATGAAGGTCCAAGTCAACTTTGGTCAAACGGTCAACAAAGTCAAGTATGGTCAAATGGTCAAAGAAATTAGCCATCATATAATTATCACTAAAAAAATAAGTAAATAATGACCCCGGCTCATAATGGTTTTGACCGAACGAACTGCCAAAACCCTAATGAGTCCGCCTCAAAATGGTTTTGACCGAATCAACTGTCAAAACCCTAATGAGGCACCTCCTCCTTCTCCGCTCCTCAAAATTGTGCATACACATCCGCATCCGCATTCCGTAGAATGCGAATGCACAGAAGAAAAAACAAATCCATCCGTGCAATACTAGGATCCGGCTTAAACCAAAGCCCACTAGTATTGCCTGCCCGAACAGCATACGTACACAAGTGCACGTAAGTGATCGTAGCCCTGCCGTAAAACCATACGGCCTCTACACGTTTCGCTCAGTGTAGGGAAACTCTCTGTGTGGGACTCTAAAGACTCGACACTACGCTGGCAGTGGGTTTAACCACAGACCGCAAGCGACATTAGCTGTACGTAATGGTCCCCAGGTAGATGTCGATAAGAAGGCCGATGAGGTAAACCCATCCGAACTCCTACTGAGCCTGTATGTGACAATCTCCGTACAGTCCGGTCCGTTCGTCTGAGAATATCGCATGGCGGGCCTAGGGGGTGGTAAACGTCAGTCCCCTAATAGCGGTACAACTCGTGTCGGAGTGTAGCCCAGAACACCCTGAGATAACACTGGAAACCTACCAGTATATCTCGCTTGCCCTGGCCAGGGACTACTTGTGTAATGGCTCTCCTAGACACAGCGCGATATCAACCCCCAATACCGGGAGAGACGAATCATGTCTAACCGTCACTGCCTCCAAGTGCTTCGGGACTGCACCCAACTACTACCTGTTTGCATGACTCCTTTGAGCCGTGGTAGGGTAGTAATCTAAGTACAGTGGGAACACACTCGAGGCGAAGTGACAGTGTCAAGTCAGCGGACTAAGCTGTACTCATGCCATCTGGGATGTGATAACTGACGATAGGTATAGTACCAACCAACAGTTCCCGACGAGTCCTGTCCAGTGTACTCGTAACCTAACGAGCACCCACATACTATCTCCAGTACGACGTACTGATGGCTGTGGGACAGACCATCTCCCCTGCTGGGATGAGAAGCGCATACGCTAGTCTACTCCGGAGTATCGATGCCCTGTCTCGATAGTCCTACAACTAGGGACCTATATAAGGATGTGCTTATAGATTACCCAGCCCCCACAAGTGTGACTGCCATCATAACGCTGGTAATCAAGCAAAGATCCTAAAGGCTCTACTAATATGTATAAACGATATGCTAAAAGAAACACATGCACATATTGAAGTAGAGATAAACCAAGTAGCATACTACCATTTTGAGCAAGATTGTCTATACAACTGTGAATATCCCAAGCTTCCATCAAGTAATATACAAACTAGTATGATACAGTAATGGCCTCTAGGGCATATACACTAACACACTGTTTAAAGCTAAGAACCTGTAACCTGCAATTACTTAGCAAACACGGATCAAGAGTACCTACCGATATGCAATGCGATCAAGAATGGACGGTATAAAAATGCAAAAATCTGATTTGAACAAGTGTATTCCTCCGATGATTTGGACGAGTTCCCGAGAATGTGTTCGGCTAGATATCTTATACAGAGTGATGAAGATACCGAGTTCATAATTTTGAGTCCATATGAGAGACTCCGGATTGACCATAGCCGAGGACGAATTGCAATATCCAGACAGCAAGAGATGACGTCGATGTAGACGATAATAAAGACGAGTAGAACAAGAGATTCATACGAGATGTTAGCGAGCGGTTGTTACACTCTATTGATGCTAGAGGATTGATATGTGTGCAGAGACGTTAAATACAGCCAAATTCCAAATGAAAGCCGTGCCGAGGACACAGCTGTCCAGTTATGAGAAAAAAGTTAAGCAAGAGTGCCAACCTTCATATAGTTCGGCATAGGTGAGATCGGAAGAAGCCACGAGCAGGTTCTTTCAAGGACACCGTAGCGATAAAGACTTGCACCCAGGATCAGTTATATCGTGCGTATTCAGAGGGCCAGATGCCGCCGCCAGTAATGTGCTGTTGAGAGTGGTCATGTTGATTGGCCAAACGGTGATCGGAGGAGTTCCAGAGCGGAACTGTTCCGTTAGTACACCTGATCAGGTCGACAAGTAGAAGGATCGTGAGATTGGTAATCTACAGAGAAAACGATGACCCTAAGACCGAAGACGCCATACCGTGAGCAGGAGCAAAGTAAATGATCTTACTCCACCAGCTTTGGCATACCGGCATTTTTCGATATTTTAAGAGGTGTACCTTAATGTCATTTATTGCGATTGCGTTTTGTGATCCGAGTATCACACTTTTATCGCTTGGACTTGAGTTTCGATGATTGGGTTTCGTGATTATGTTTTTGTGCACCATGGTTGCACCTATTGGATATTTCATTTGTGCACAGTTATTGCACTTGATTTATGTTTATACACCGCTACACTGGTTTATGATTTGTGCATATCTATTGCACTTGGTATCGATTTGTGCCTCCGTTGCACGTATTTATGGTTTCGTGGATTGGATACTGTCGATTTGATTTCGTGCATGTTGTATGCACTTGCCTTTACGTATGCACTTGGTGTAGCTTATATGTGCTTGCAGTGCATTGGGATGGATTTTGTGCACGCAGTTGCACACGTTTATGATTCTATACACCTTGGTATACTCGGTGTTGTTTTTGTGAGCATTTGAGATATTGATGATTTTTCGTGCATTGGTTGCACCAGATATGTATTTCGTGCATTTGTTGCACCTGATTTATGTTTTCGTGTGCGTCTACACTTGACGTTCGTTATCATGCACACTATTGCACTAAATGTTTTATACGAACTCGACGCTCTTGTTTTGGATTTTCGCGCATGTTGGGTACATGATATGAGATTTTGTGCACACTGTGTGCACTCGATTGAGATTTTTATTCGTGCATATTGGATGCACTTGATTAGAATTTTCATTCGTGCATGTTAGTTGCACTGGGTTGAGATTTTTGTGCACTCTAGATGCACTTGATATTGTTTTCATGCACATTCGTTGCACTGGACAGATGCTTTCGTGCACACCCATTGCACTTAGTTTTGCTTTTGTGCATATTGTGGCACTTGTATTGGATTTGATTTCCCTGCGCACCAGATGCACGTGATGTTGGATACGCCTTTTGAGGCTGATTTTATTATGAGTATCGTGTTTTGATGATGGGTACTATGTTATATAGTAGTCGAGTAGGACTGGTCTGAGGACAGTGCCTGAGTACTTTTGCATGCATAGAAAATTACCAAAAGGTTTTCAAAAAGGAGCTATAGTCTCACTATTTCCTACGTGTCCGCGAGTGGCACGAAATTTTACAAGGAGAACCTTCTGGGATGTTTCAAAAAGGAGGGACGTATAATTTGAGCAAAACATATATAAGTATATATTTAATGCCTTACAAATGATCGTCCGCCACTTATGCCATGAGCTACGCATAGCACGGCGATTTGGAAAAGATTTTGCATGTGTTTTATTCAGTTTTAGAGAATTTTACGATTATGCGTAGTATATACGTGTTATGATTTGACTATGGTATAATTAGATTTCAGCAGCAGATTTCGAGATTCGTATCTCCTTTATAACTCCGATGATTGCGTGACGCTTGACGGAGTTCGATTTTGAGTTTCGCACTCGTTTTCATGCGCACATGATGCGTTGTAGTATTTCCGTATCTTCCGTGATTTCGGAGCCCCGTTGATTTGAGCTGATTATTGAAATGTTTTAGTATTCGGGGGTTTAAATTTAAATTCGGGGACCGAATTTATTTAAGGGGAGAAGATTGTAACATTTCAGAAATATAAAATATTATTTTTGGAAATTAAATATTAAAATGATATATTTCGCGAAAACTATTCGATTTGCGAATAGGGGGTTTTCGTAAAATGGTAAAAGTATATAGCAATAATTGGAATATAAGTGGAGATTAAAATGAATTATTCATTAAAAAGATATTTATCGGATTTTGGCATTTTTATAATTAATTATATGCAAGTTTAAATTAAAATTGATTAGTGCACTACTAATCACGATTTGGCCAAATCCGTACTTTTATCATTTTTCTATGGTTAGTGCACCATGTCATGTGCATTTTTGTTACATGTTTGTTCATTTCATTTGGTTTTATTTACAAAGAAAAGAGATGAGAGTGTATGAGATATTTTGAGAGAAAAACAAAATAGATATTTATGAGAGAGTGAGCTTAAGAAAGAGTGAAGCTAAGAGAAAGAGAGAGTAACCCTTGACTTCTTCATTATTCTTCTTCCTTCTTCATTCTTCACCAATTGCTTCATCTCCTTCATCCTCCTCTACCTCCATGTATTATCTCCAATTAATCACTAAAACCCTATGCCATCTTCATTAAAAAGATGCACACCTACATCCTAAGCCCTTTGAACCATTCAAGTTTTGATTTTGAAGACTTTGGGCAACTCAATAATTTTTCTAAGTTGCCAAATGAGGTAATCCCTACACTTTTAGTTAGGTATTGTGTTAGTATATCCTAGTTAGTTTAGATTTCGTATTAGTTAGGTTATGTGATCTTGAAAATTTCCAAGTTGATGCTAATGTTAGTTATGTATATGCCCTAGAGGCCATTGTTGTACATATGATATATATTATGATGGATATATACAGAGAGGACTTTCTTGCTCGTCATGATAGTATGCTATTTGGTTTCACTTTATCTTAACATGTTGACTTGTATTGGTTTACGGTCTTTCTCTCACATGTTGATAAAGCCCTTAGGATCTGTACTCGACTACTGGGATTATGATGAGATCATACTAGTGGGGCCACGGTAGTCTATGAGTACATCCTATAAATATTCCTAGTCGAGGGTATATCTAGACAGGGCATCGATACACCAGAGTAGACTAGCGTATACGCATCTTGACTCATATGATAGGCGATGGATGATCCCATATCCATCGGCGTTTGACATCAAGGATGGTGTACGAGTGCTCAGTGGAGACTGGGTACACTGGACGGACTCGCCGAGAACTCCCAGATGGTGATATACCACACGTCAGATGGCAGTTCTCCGGTGACACTGGTACAGGGTAGTCTGTAGACCCGAGATCGTCATAGAGTCTTGTGTGATTCCCACTGTGCTTTGATTTCCACCTTACCACGTCCAAGAGGGCGTGCAAAACGGTGGCTTTTGGGTACAGTCCCGAATCACACAGAAGCAATGAGCGATAGGAGGTGATTCGTTTCTCCTGGTATAGGGAGTTGATGTTGTGCTGTGTTCGATTGGCTATAACTGGAAGTCCCTGGTTAGGGCTGATATAGAGATATACTGGTAAGTGTTACCAGTAGTTTCTCGACCTGTTATGAGCCTCACATCGACACGACTTATCGGTTACTGGGGTCTGACGTATACCACCCCTAGACTTGATATGCGACATATCAGACGAACAGACTGGACTGTACGGGAGTGTTACTGATTGGATTCACAGGAGAACGGACAGGCTAGCTTGTTGATCTTCTGATCGCTCAATACCTGGGTGGCTGTTACGTTTAGCTGACCGCTTGCAGCTTGTGGGTGTTTGATATGATCATCACCTGCTACCGGCGTATTGACGATTCTTTAGAGTTCTACACAGAGGTTTCTTGGCTCAGGCAAAACGGAGTAGAGGCACATATGTGATATGTGCAGGACCAAGGATAATGCGATATGAGATACCGTATTATATTCTCGCGATATTTAGATATGATCCGGGTCATCGGATCAAGTGTTAATTCGATGAATCGGTACATGATATATTAGTCGGTTATATTCGATATAGCCGGATCATCGGATCAAGTGTTGATTCGATGATTTAATATATAATGATATATATGATATATTGTATTACATTATCTAATATTGGCTCGCTTTATTATTTCATTTTCTCACCGGATTAATACATTGATATATATGCGATATATGTTAATTGTATTATTTTCTTTTGTTGCAAATATATAATATATATGTGATATATATTATTGTGACATGATATGATTTATTATGAAACATGATTAGGGATGATAAAAAGAGATTAGGGTTTGATTAGGGTTAGCTTCTTCTTGATTATTCTAGAAGGATTTCTTTTTGTCTTGGTTAAGATATTATGGTTGATACTTATCCTTGACTCATAGTTAACCTAACCAAACCCTTGCTCTAGTTTATTCTCTACAAAGGTTTAGCCTCTCATCCTTGACCATGGTTCCATAATCAATCATATACTCTTATCTACTATTCATCACAAAAGGATTATTCTCATTATTCTTCATCTTCTTCTCTCTTGAGTTTGAGAGAGAGTTCACTTGTGATTTCTTTTGTGATGAGTTCTTGTGATGATATAAAAAGAAAGCATAAATACTACTCCATCATCCTCATCTAATCTAGCCCATTAGATTAGGGTGTTCACCTCATTAGAGTGAGAGAGCTTGAGCTATTGCAACTTCGACGTAGATCATCGGAGAAAAGGAATACGACAAGCTATCATGGATCGTTCGAGTCGTGGAGCCTCTCTTGAGTCCGGGAGATCATGGATCGCGGCGAAGAGACTTCTACTCGGAGCTTGTGAAGCGAAGGAGCGGACTACAAAGGTTGTAATCCCTCACACTTAGTATTAAAGATGTTATCTTGCATGTTAAACCCTAATAATCTCGTAAAGATCCCGTCTTTGGGTTGTTCGGCACATCTAAAATTTTATTCGGGCATGTTTGATGCTTTATGAATCTTCACAAGAGTGCTTAGGAACCCTACAGTTAAGTGGTAAATTAAGGTGTAGTGAGTGTTTGCAAGACATGAGTGATGTTTTACTGGCCAAGACCAAATACTAGAAACCAAAACACGAACTTTGAATTGGACGATATCGTATTTTGTGGAATTTATGATGGGATACTGAGATCTGCTATTACCCCGATGCTCTGAAAAATATATAACGAACACAGAGAGACGTGCAGGCATATAGGAACCTACCATAGAAACCCGAGCCCCTCCCCTTTTGATATGGCCGCAGATTTAATCATGGTGGCCGCAAATTGCGTCCACAATGTAGTGGAATTGGTTGGTTTTTGGTCAGTGACTCCCTTATCTGATATCTAGAGCAACCGCATATGCAAAATTGCCTAGTTTGGCCTAGGGTAAAATCTGGGAGTGAATTCTCATGTTGCTGATTTAGTGTTATGTGATTTCTAAAACTTGGTTTTTAGATTTGAGTTTGGATTCTGTCGTTGGACGTTTGTACGTCAACGGACGAGGGTTATTTGGTTGATCTTACATGCATAAGCTATAAGTTCTAACCTATGAGCACTTCGTGTGCGGTATCGGTATTCGGATATTGGTTTTAATAGATTTGTGATTGTGTATTGATTGTGGATACCTTCACTTGGACTTCCGAGACGACGAAGCACATCGATTTCGGCTAAGCGAGGATTTCAGCAGGTGAGTAGATTTATATCTACGGGGGAAGTCGGGTGGATGGCGTATAGCACCCCCGTAACCATTGATATGGAAGATCGTTTTATAAATTATAATTTTGATAAAGGATATACTACAAACTTACGGACATGCATATAGGATTTAGTAAGAGATGATATGATAAAAGTTGACACTAATAGAAATATTGGCTTGAGAATATGATATAGGTATAAGATAATATGATGTAGGATATTGTGATGATAGATATAGATGACTCGGATTATTATGAGAATATGAAATGAGAAAGTAAATCATGATAAGTATGAATTGAAAGAGGACAAGTATGAGTTGATAGTGGTATGGTATGAGATCAAGATCGATACGACTTGAGATTAATAAGATATGACGTATATATATAAATGTGACTTGATATGAGATTGATACAAATGTAATTTGAGATATATATGTATATATATTTTTTATGCGGATAAAGAGTGATAAGTCATACGAGATTTTAGATCTGTTCTTTATTGATGAATAGGACGATAGAATCCCTATTCTGTTTGATGTCACCGTACGATAGATTATGATACATGATGAGATGTACCGGATGAATGATCTATGCTAGTGATTTGAGGATGATGATCGAGGATTATTGTCATATTGGATGTTATGAGGCGGGATCGCCGACGTAGGATATTACCCCTCGTGATGTACATACCACGTTCCGGTATTTAATGCTATATGATATCATTTGCTAGTACACCTGCACAATTACCGTTGATGCGCATGTTACACTTACACAGATTTTCCGGCTCGCACACATTCTTCATCGGTAATTGACATGGTACTTACACAGTATAACTAACATATCATGAGTTTAATCTTAAACGTAAAAGTACATTCATTGTTCAGTATTATCAATTGACATGCTTGCATGATATACTCGATATGCTCATATTACTACTTTATGTTGCATACATCGTACTTTATGGTTATATGCTTGATATGTTGTTTTCATGAGATCTCTGGATTTGAGAAACGCGGTTATATTTCAAAGGGAATTATGTATTGCTTTAAAACACGGTTTCTCTTGATATGATATTTTGAGGTGTCCACCATGAGTTTTCTCGGTTTTGAGCAGTGAATATACCCGATTTGAGGAGCGGGAGGCACCGTCTGTGGGTATATGGTGGACCCGTTATGGTACCCTAGGGCAAGAAATGATTTTTGTAGTGTAGACGATGAGCCTGGCAGAAGGAAAACTACCTACCGGTGATTGTTTTGGGCTTGGCGGATATTTAGAGGATACCGACCGGAGTCGTGAGATGATATGGGCTGATCCGAACTGACGGAGCCCGAGATAGTTTGGCGTGGCGGATATCTGGAGGATACCGACCGTGGTCGTGATATGGGCTGATCCGGACTGACGGAGCCCGAGATATGAGGATTTACGTGTCGATACTGGACACGGGTTTTCATGATGTTTCGAGTGTCAGTGTTGGACACTCAGGTTCCATGATATTGTTTGTGTCGTTGATGGACACACGTGGTTGATACCCTCATATATATACAAGCATATGTTTTCATGATATTTCGAGTGTCGGTATGGGACACTCAAGTTCCATGATATTGTTTGTGTCATTGATGGACACGTGGATGATATCCATATGCATACAGGCATATGATATCGGATGTTTATTTATATATGTCATTGCATTGACTCGATTGTTGACATATATGCGTACATGGTCACCCTAGATATCAAAGTATTACCTTCAGGATATAGTGACCTAGGAAATCGTTGTTTTATTCGATTTCTACCTGCTGATGTTTTCTACTCACGAGTTGGCAACTCACCCCCGTTATGCCACGGTTCTTACAGGTTTGACTGCTTAGGCTCAGTTGCGGTATTGCTAGCACACGGTTTCATCCAAGGTGTTTTGCTTTGGTAGGTGGGACACACATTGGATCATGCCCACTCTTGTACTTTATATTCCATTGTATCTAGATAAACTCCATCAAATCAAATCAGAAACTAGAATTTGTATATTGGTAGACCTAGTCAGACTTGTGTATTTTGCAAGACTTAGAGCAATGGGTTTATGTTCGCTTCTTGAGTTTTGATGTCTTGCTTATTTATTTTTGTTTCTGGGTTGATCTTCACCGTTGGGCGTCGTATATATGTTTTTGCGTGGTTGTGATTCCGCCAGTTGGAGAAGAGCTAGCTCCCGCTTGGGGATGCCTTTATTGTATGTATGTGGTTTTTGGATCAAAATATACAAAGGAGGTGCTGCCCAAATTTTTTAAAGACGAAACATGTTTTCAACTGTAGTATAATCCACTTGCATTTTCATGTTTCATTAGCTATGCATTTAAAGAAAAACATTATTCATTATACCTTTATTTCAAAACTGCACCCCCATTATTTTCTGCAAAAAGGTTTAGATTTTCTGGGCTTCAGCTTGATTTACGTTATGCCTTTAGACATTGCGTAATTTAAGTGCCGGTCACGTGTTAAATTACGGGTCATGAAAGTCAACCAGGATCTTGCCTAGCTTAATGCTGTGGCAGTACCCGGTGACATATAGTGGACGGTTGTGCCCGCACATTCCGAAGAGGAGATCTTCATCGCCAAATGTGATGTCAGCTATATAAACCTCTGCCAGCTCGTCCTTCATCTTTTCTTCCGCAAAAAAAGCCTAGAACTGATCAGGCTGTTGCAGTGCCTTGATTAGAGAATCTCGTACCTCTTTGGACAGGAGGAGAGAATCCAGTATGCTCAGTTGTGAGTGTATCTTTCTCAGGTGTGCCAAGACATTGTAATCCATCTTGTTTTTCTTGGGCGGGTCCTTGGCTGCGAGCTCTTCGATGACTCTATCATCAAGGAAAAATTCCTCGGGGACTTTTTCCTTCCCCTTGTCTCTTTTTCCCGAACCTTTGTTTGAGGCTCCGAGGTTCTTCTCAAGCAGCATGCGATTACGCAACTGAATGTTCTCGCAGTTCTTCGCCTCGTTATCTTTTCCAGAGTTGGATTCTTTAAAGAGAGGGCCGAGGGTCGTTTCTTTCTCGGAATTGCTCCCGAAGGTAAGAACTTGAGATTTTGCTCTTGTCCAACTGGTATCAACAATATGACAGTTGCCAGCTATTCCTTCATGTTCATCTGTCGCGCTTCTTTGTTGTCGATGAGCTTCACGCTTCATCCTCTTGAAGTGTTGTCTGTGGGCAACGTATCCTTGCCACCACTTCTTGAAGGTACTGCACTCTTTGGTGGGGTGTGTAACCTGTAGGGTTACTACGCACTATCACAAAGGTCTATAAGGCATCAACCATGCCGAATTTAAAATTTACATGTGCCGAACAACCTAAAGCGAGGATCTTTGCTAGATAATTAGGGTTAACAAAGCATGTAAACAACTTTACATCTAAAGGAAAGGGATTACAACCTTTGTAGTCCACTCCTTCACTTCATAAGCTCCGAGTAGTAGTCCCTTTGCCGCGATCCATGAACTTCCGACTCTAGAGAGGCTCCACAAGCTGAATGATCCATGCTTGCTTGAAATCTTCCTTTCCGAAGAAGATCTACCTTGAAGAATCTTTAACTCAAGCTCTCACTTCTCTAATCAAGTATTAGTGAAGTGAACACCCTAATCTAAGTGGCTAGAATAGATGAGGATGATGAAGTAGGAATTTAGCTCTCTTTTGTTTTCATTTTCTCACTTTAATTCATCATTTTACAAAAAGCTAGCAAGCTTTTCAAGGAGGAAGAAGAAGAAGAAGTCTTTTATGATGAATAATGAATTATTGTGTGTGGTTACAAATCCAACCTTAGGTTAAGTATGATGGCTTAACCCTTGTAGAGAATTGACTAAGGTAAAGGGTTTGGGTTGGGTTAAAAAATATCAAACCAAAATATCTAAGCATAAAACAAAAGTAAAGATTCTAGAAGCTTCATGAAAATGCTAACCCAAATCAAACCCTAACTATGTTTAATCTCCACAAATCATGTTGCATTTGTAATCATAACTTGTTACAATATTATATATCACATATATAATATATTTTTGTAACGAAAGAAAATAATACAATTAACATATATCGCATATATATCAATGTATTATCCGGTGAGAAAATGAATCAATAAAGCGAGCTTATATCAGTTAATGTAATGTAATATATCACATATATAATTATGCATTAAATTATCGAATCAACACTTGATCCGACAATCCGGCTATTTCTCAAATAACTGACTAATATAATCTGTATCAGTTCATCGAATCAACACTTGATCCGATGACCCGGCTATATCACATATACCCGGCCGATATTTAATATTACGAGAATAGAATACGGTATCTCATATCGTAATATTCTCGATCCCGCACATATCACATATTTGCTCCTACTCCGTTTTACCTGAGTCAAGAAACCTCTGTGTAAGACTCTAAAGAATCGTCAATACGCCGGCAGTAGGTGATGTTCATATCAAACACCCACACGCTGCAAGCAGTCAGCTAAACGTAACAGCCACCCAGGTATTGATCGATCAGAAGATCAACAAGCAAGCCTATACGTCCTCCTATGAGTCCGATCAGTAACACTACCGTACAGTACGGCTCTTCGTCTGATATGTCGCATATCTAGTCTAGGGGTGGTATACGTCAGACCCCAGTAACCGATAAGTCGTGTCGATGTGAGGCTCATAACCAGTCGAGAAACTACTGATAACACTTACCAGTAGCACTCTATATCAGCCCTGTCCAGGGACTTCCAGTTATAGCCAATCGAACACTGCACAACATCAACTCCCTATACCGGGAGAGACGAATCCCCTCCTAGCGCTCATTGCCTCCATGTGATTCGGGACTGTATCCAAAAGCCACCGTTTTGCATGCCCTCTTGGACGTGGTAAGGTAGAAATCAATGCACAGTAGGAATCACACAAGACTCTATGACGATCTCGGGTCTACGGACTAACCTGTACCAGTGTCACCAGAGAACTGCCATCTGACGTGAGGTATAATACCATCTGGGAGTTCTCGGCAAGTCCGTTCAGTGTACCCAGTCTTCACTGAGCACCCGTACACCATCTTTGATGTCAAACACCGATGGATATGGGATCATCCATCGCCCATCATATGGGTCAAGATGCGTATACTCTAGTCTACTCTGGTGTATCGATGCTCTGTCTCAATACACCATCGACTAGGAACAATTATAGGATGTACTCATAGACTACCGTGGCCCCACTAGTATGATCTCATCATAGTCCGAGTAGTCGAGTACATATCCTAAGGGCTTTATCAATATGTGAGAGCAAGACAGTAAACTAATACAAGTCAACATGTTAAGATAAAGTGAAACCAAATAGCATACTATCATGTCGAGCAAAAAAGTCCTCTCTATATATATCCAAGCATCCACTATAATATACATCATATGTACAACAATGGCCTCTAGGGCATATATATAACTAACAATCTCCTACTTGCACTAAGGCCAGCTGTTGTAGTATCTCATACCCAACATCCCGAAGAGTCTCTCAAACTGTGTCTGGGGAATGGCCTTCGTGAGTGGATCCGCAGTGTTGTCCTTCGTATCAACTCTCCTGACCTCGATCTCCCGGCGATCAACTATCTCCCTGATCAGGTGATACCGCCTCAGAATATGTCTGGACTTCTAATGAGACCTGGGTTCCTTGGCCAAAGCCACAGCTCCATTGTTATCACAATACAAAGGTATTGGATGCTCAATGGATGGAACCACACCAAGTTCAGTAATGAACTTCTTCATCCAGACAGCCTCTTTTGCAGCATCGTTGGCTGCGATGTATTCAGCCTCCATCGTCGAGTCTGCAACGGTTTCCTTTTTGGAACTCTTCCAACACACTGCCCCTCCATTAAAGGTAAAGAAAAATCCCGAGTGCGACTTAGATTCGTCCTTATCACTTTGGAAGCTCGAATCGGTAAAGGACTCCACCTGGAGTTCTCCGTTACCATACACCAAGAACATCTCTTTAGTCCTTCTCAGGTACTTGAGAATGTTCTTCACAGCTATCCAGTGACTCTTTCCAGTATCTGCTTGATACTTACTCACTATACTTAGTGAGTATGATACATCGGATCTGGTACATAGCATCGCATACATGATAGAGCCTACTGCTGAAGCATAGGGTATCCCTTGCATACGAGATCTCTCCAAATCAGTCTTCGGAGACATCTCTTTGGAGAGAATGAGTCCAGAGATCGTGGGTTGGTAACCACGCTTGGATTCTTCCATACTAAACCTCTTTAGTATGGTGTCAATATACCTGGATTGGGACAATCCGAGTATTCGTTTAAATCTATCTCTATAGATCATAATTCCCAGTAATGAGGAGGCATCACCAAGATCTTTCATTGAGAATCTTTGTGATAAGAAGAGCTTGACCGATTGCAGCATAGGAACATCATTTCCTATCAAAAGAATGTCGTCGACGTACAATACGAGGAAGACAACCTTACTCTCTGCAACTTTTTAATATATACAAGGTTCATCTACGTTTTTGATGAAGTCAAACTCTTTAACTACAACATCAAAGCAGATGTTCCAACTCCGTGATGCCTGCTTTAACCCGTAGATGGATTTAAGCAGCTTGCACACCTTTCCGCTGCTCCCACTATCTACGAAGCCCTCTGGCTGAGTCATGTACACGCACTCCTCTAAATCACCATTTAGAAAGGCGGTCTTAACATCCATTTGCCAGATTTCGTAGTCATGGTATGCAGCAATGGCAAGTAAGATCCGGATGGACTTAAGCATAGCCACTGGGGAAAAGGTTTCGTCATAATACACACCTGGTCATTGACGAAAACCCTTTGCAACTGTTAGTTGTATGTATGCCCTAGAGGCCAGTATTGTACACATGATGTATTTTATATTGGATGCTTGGACATATATAGAGATGACTTTCTTGCTCGATATGATAGTATGCTATCTGGTTACTCTTTATCTTAACATGTACACTTGTCTCTTTGCACTGTCTTATAGTTACATGTTGGTAAAGCCCTTAGGATGTGTACTTGACTACCTGGACTGTGATGCAGATCATACTAGTGGGGACATGGTAGTCCATAGGTACATCCTTCAAGGTCCCTAGTCGTGGGTGTATCGAGACGGGGCATCGATATACCAGTGTAGACTAGCGTATATGCTTCTCGTCCCATGAGATGGGCGATGGATGATCCCATATCCATTGGTGTTTGACATCAGAGATGGTATACGAGTGCTCAGTGGAGACTGGGTACACTGGACGGACTCGCCGAGAACTCCCAGATGGTATTATACCTCACGTCAGATGGCAGTTCTCAGGTGACACTTGTACAGGTTAGTCTGTAGACCCGAGATCGTCATAGAGTCTTATGTGATTCCCACTGTGCTTTGATCTCCACCTTACCATGTCCATGAGGGCGTGCAAAACGGTGGTCTTTGGGTACAGTCCCTAGTCACATGGAGGCAATGAGCGATAGGAGGGGTTTCGTCTCTCCCGGTATTGGGGGTTGATGTTGCACTGTGCTCGATTGGCCGTAACAGGGAAGTCCCTGGCCGGGGTTGATCAGAGATTTGCTGGTAAGTGTTACCAGTAGTTTCTCGACCCGTTATGAGCCTCACATCGGCACGACTTATCGGTTATTGGGGTCTGACGTTTACCACCCCTAGACTTGATATGCGACATGTCAGACGAACAGACCGGACTGTACGGTAAGTGTTACTGGTTGGATTCACAGGAGTGTGAGCGGGCTAGCTCGTCGATCTTCTGATCGCTCAATACCCGGATGGCCGTTACGTTTAGCAGACCACTTGCGGCTTGTGGGTGCTTGATATGATCATCATCTGCCGCCGGCGTATTGACGAGTCTTTATAGTCCTACACAGAGGTTTCCTGGCTCAAGCGAAACGAAATAGGAGCGCATATGAGATATGTGCAGGACCGAGAATAATGCGTGTATGTGATACCGTATTCCATTCTCGCGATGAATGTTTCGATTGGTTGTATGCGATATAACCTAGTTATCGAATCATTGATTCGATAAATCGATACATTGTATACTAGTCGGTTATGTGCAACATGACCGGATCATTGAATCAAGTGTTGATTTAATGATTTAATGTATAATTATATATTTGATATATTACTTTGCATTAACTAGTATTGGTTCATTTTAAAGGAATTTTCTCACTTGTATAGCACATTGTATATGTGATATATTTTGTGTGCACTTGATTGTATCATGTTTGATGATACATTCTCACTTGGATTTGTGTAAAGACTTAAACCATGTTTAGTGAATGGTTAGGGTTTCTTATTTTCACTTGATTATTTATCTTTTCCTTTTTGGGAAAAAGATATAAGAAAACAAAATGGTTTCTTTTTATCATGAAGCTTGTTGAAGCTTCATGAAGCTTTGACCAAGTGACCATTTTGTCTTCATGCTTAACCCTAACCATTCCCACTTACCATGGTCTATTCTCTACACTTGACCTTAGTTAGGATATGATAAGTATTGATTTCTTTTCTATTATGAAATACTTTTATCATATTCTATCTTCATCTTCTCCTTCTTCTTCAAGAAAGAAAACTAGACTCCATCAATGGCATCTTGAGTTCTAAAGTGAGAAATCCAATTCTAAAGTGAACCCACCTCCTATTTCTTCATCCTCTACCTCTTGCCAAGTGGTTTTGGGTGTTTTCTTCACAAGTTTCACAACTAGGTGAAGTCGGAGCTTGATCCGGTGTAGCCTCGACGTAGATCATCTTCGGCATCGAAGCCGACGACTAGTCCGCTCATTTCTCCGATGAAGCCGATGAGAGAGTTAGGGATTCAAGATGGACAGCGAGGGAATGACTACATGGAGCTAAGGAAGTGGATAACCGGATCTACAAAGGTTGTAGCTTTCTTCTTTCAGTTAAGTTGTTAACTAGTTTATTGTGTCGCCTAAAATTCTAGTTAACGATCCGTATTAGGGTTTCTCGGCACTTGTAAAATTTGAAATTGGCATGGTTGATGCCTTGTGAGACCTCTTGAGAGTGCCTAGGAACCCTACAGTGGTATTAGAGCCTAGCTAGAGCCTTAGGCGAAGTCTAGACGACGTTTGAAACCCGATCGAACCGAAATCCTAATTCCCGAGATGCTCTTTGGACTTTTTTGAAAAACTGGGTTTTTTCCAGATTAAAAATGCTTAAAAATTCAGCAGGGAATTCTAAGAATTACGGTGCAAAATTTATCCCATGATCTGTTAAAAGCGCGGCGGAACCGCGGCAGAAGCCTGGCTTCTGCGGTGGTTCCGCGGCCAAAAGATGACATCATCCATCTAATTTTGCACAGTAATCTGTTAATTGGGGTGCTGAGTTTTCAGGGATTTTTTAATCTGAACTCAAGAGTTGAGTTTTCTGGGGTGTTTTGGGGCTTAGTTGATTCGATCGGATTATCAGATTTTGTCTATGTGATTTCCGGATAATTTTTTGAATATGTTAAAAAGTTCGACCGGATATAAATACCCAACTTTTCCCCTACCGAATATTTCCAAGTGTTGGATTTTTCTATGGTTTAAGGACGTTCTGAGTAGTGCAAGTAACGCGATGGTCCCTCTAGAAGACAACAAACCTTAACTCGATTATGTGACCGTCTTGAACTGCCCTTTGAACCTTCGGGTTTGGGGCAGTACGGCGTGCCACATGTGAGGCGTTGGCTTGACCCTTCTACGGCTGGACCGTTGGTACTGAGGCATGAAGTGAATGTCTTTGAACCTATTTCATGTGTTGAACGGTTTCGGGAAAACTTGGGTGTTCGAATGTTCGATCGGAAAGTTTAATATTTTCTATTTATCCGGAATGGGATACAATAATTGGAATTCACACACAGTTATGAGATAGCTGAATGAATGTTATAAATCTAGCGCTTTAGTCTCACTTAATATTGAAAAGAGTTTTCGATAATGGGAATAAAATGCGGGGTTTATAATTGTTAGGCATGTGATGTCTAAGTATTTCCTTTGATTAGACATGCGATGTCTAAAGAGGTTGCGAATTCCAACTGTTGTGGTTTTACACTTTCTTTTCTGTGACCGTAAGCGTAATATGTGGTATCGCCGGTTTCGTTGCTATATGTCAACGACAATTGGGATGCGCATATTTACTTACGTTGATGACATGTGATGTTATGTGTTGCTGGATATGTTATATTGGATTGTCGTGTTTGAATAGCCGGGGTTTTTTATGTGAGATGAGTGTTTTTCATTTTAATTCATGTAAAAACTTGTATGTAATATTCTTTTATTTGGGGCACTTCCAGGTTGCGGAAGCTGTCACCTTTTGTATATTATTTACTTTTCCGCATTAGGATAGACCCAAGGAGGGGAGCACAAGTAACCGGGTTCTAGGGTCCAGTGGGAGACCATCTCGAGGAGTCGAGTCCGGGTCTCCTAACCCTAGAATTGGTAGGGTTGCTTGCCGCTCTCGTAGGGGTCTAGGGGTGTGGGTTTGGCTATTCATCACGACCGTGGAATCCGTGTTTTTTACTGGCTCGTATTGAAAACACGGACGTCCTAGTATATCCAATGTTTCATATGTTTCTTCTGCTGTGATATCTGTGACGTGATCATGTGATATGTTCTGTGATAGATACAGTATATAGTATATATGATATATTATATAGACGTTACTTATGTTTTGCACCCGCACTAGCCCTGCCATGCTCTGTCGTTAGTTACCTAACCTAACGGTGCACGAGGGGACATCGTGGCGAATGCGGATGGCATAAGTGTACGTCGTATTTATCTGTGCTGTTTAGGTGACTTAAATGATGGGACTTCATTAATGTGATTAATGAAAGAAAAGAAACCTAAGATGTTGTAGAATCAAATTTTAAACAAAACAGGTAGCTACAGTTCTTGCTTTGCACAGTGGTATATATGATATACCCTGCACCTTATTCGATGAGGAAAGGACCGAGATCCCTTCACCGGGAGTGACTCCTTTAGCAATAACTGGCAGATGCAACACACTCGGTTTGTTTTTGATTGCCTCTATAGTTTCTGCTTTGCACAGTGATATATATGATATATCCCGCACCTCATTCGACGAGGAAAGGGCCGACGATCCCTTCACCGGGAGTGACCCCTTTAGCAAAACTAGAAAAGCCTCAAAATCATTCCATTTCAAAACTTCATTTGATTCTACAACGATATCAAGTTCATTACGCTCATGGTTTTCAGAAAAACCTGCGTAGCCCTCCGTCATTTCAGATAAGTACTACTTAGTATTCATGCTGCGGTAGTTTGGCCTCCGTCAAGGCGTAGTGTATGGTAGCTAACTAGTGCTTATCTGCCAGCATATGATGCAATTGGATTAGGGTATTCGTACGGCGTAGTTTGGCCTCCGTCAAGGGTCGTACGGGTGGGTTTAATTCGATCAAGAAATGACGGGTTGAACTTGACTAGCGCCCTGTGGGTAGTTTGGCCTCCGTCAAGGTCACAGGACGCTAGGGGCAAAAGCATTATCGGGAATTTCAAGTATTGAAATTTGCAATGAGATTGCATACCTTCTATGAGATAGTTGGATCCCGATACCCACTGCGAGTAAGAGTTACTCCTGGGAGAGTTTTACACATTGCAATTAGCTGATCGAGTAGGTGTCTAGAAAGGTGTCAACGGGGTTACGCCTCTGGGAAAACGAGGTTTACATTAATTAGGTTCGTGCGAAAGCACGGGGGACCTCCCTCAAATTACCGACACTGGCCTGGCTGAAAGATTGGCGAACTTGTAGTGTGTAATTAATCCCGGCTAGTCTTTCCTTTTAGGGTTTGAAGGAAGATTTGATAAAAACCAGTGGGAGCCATCCTGATTAGATAAGATAATAACCAATCTGATCTTGCACGAGCTTACGCTAAAGTGTTTTCTTCTCTCTCTCTCCAGGTAGCGACCATGTCATGCCCTAATAAAGATAATAATATGGATGTATTGACCGAACCCGCATGTTATACTGTGCAGGGGAACGTTGAACCCGTTCTATCTTATAAGTGTTATAAGAATGAACAGGAAACAGGAGAATATCTGGATTCTCACACTGCCCAAACGGAGAACATGCATATTAATGCATCATCTACGGGTGTGTTTGTCATTGAGAACTGTTTCTCAGTTCACCCTACGTCCTGGGTATTAGATACCGGATCAGGATCACACATATGTAAGATGTTACATGGGCTGCGGAAAGGTAGAGAACTGGGAAAAGGTGATCATTCCGTTCAAGTTGGGAATGGGGCAAATGTTGCAGCCAAATCAGTTGGCGAATATCACCTACTATTACCAAGCGGTGATACACTGATTCTAAATGAATGCTATTATATACCGAACATGATGTGCAACATTATATCAGTTTCTTTATTAAGTAAAGAAGGATATAATTTTGTAGTAAAGGATAATGTTATGAACATATTCCTAGATCAAAAGTTGATTGCATCAGGCTCGATGTATAATGGCATATTCATTCTCAATCAAAATGCAGTCCTCAATTTACAAAACACACACAAGAGGAAGAGTTCTGAGCTGGACGAATCTTTCTTATGGCATTGTAGACTGGGTCACATCAATGCGACACGACTAGCTAAGTTGCATAAGGATGGATATTTAAATTCGTTTGAATTTTCATCTTATGACACTTGCCAGTCATGTCTCAAAGGCAAGATGACCAAAACTCCGTTTACTGGACACGGAGAAAGAGTTACCGAACTCTTGGGACTAATACATAGTGATGTATGCGGTCCCATGTCTACACATGCCAGGGATGGTTCTTCGTACTTCATTACATTCACTGACGATCTCTCTAGATTCGGATATGTGTTCCTGATGAAACACAAATCAGAATCTTTTGAGAAATTTAGAGAATATAAACAAGAAGTAGAGAACCAAACGGGCAAAAGTATTAAGATCCTTCGATCTGATCGAGGAAGAGAATACTTAAGTAACGAATTCAGAGATTATCTAAAAGAGAATGGGATTCTCTCTCAGCTTACTCCTCCTAATACACCACAGCACAACGGTGTATCGGAGCGGAGAAATCGCGCCCTATTAGATATGGTGTGCTCTATGATGAGTGCAGCTGAGTTACCTATTTCCTTCTGGGGATATGCACTAGAGACTGCTGCATACCTATTGAATAGAGTTCCAACCAAATCAGTGCCTACCACTCCATATGAGATATGGAATGGCAAGAGACCATGTCTTAATTTTATTCAGATATGGGGTTGTCCGGCCTATGTTAAAACACAAAATCCGGACAAGCTCGAGGCAAGGTCTGTTCTATGTAAGTTTGTTGGATATCCCAAACATTCGCGAGGGTATATCTTCTACCACTCCGAGGAACAAAAAGTGTTTGTTTCTCGACATGCCACTTTCTTAGAAAAGAGTTTTCATATGAAACAGACAAGTAGCATTGAGGTAGAACTGGAAGAGGTTCCAGCAACACAAACTGTAACAGAAGACTTGCTAGAACCAGAGGATTCAGTAGAACTCGACGAACCCCAGCCTATCCGCCGATCTAGTAGGGTATCTCGTCCACCTAAGAGATACTACGGTTTTCTCATTGACGGTGGAAGCGAGGATTGCATCATGGAAGATGATGACCCAACTAGCTTCGAGCAGGCCATCACGAGTAGGGACTCAGTGAAATGGCTGGATGCTATGCGGTCCGAGATGGAATCCATGTACACCAACAAAGTATGGACTTTGGAAGTGGCTCCTGAAGGGGTAAAACCCATTGGGAGCAAGTGGATCTTCAAGAAGAAACTTGGTGTAGATGGGAAAGTGGAGACTTTCAAAGCTAGACTTGTTGCAAAGGGTTTTCGTCAAAGACCAGGTGTGGACTATGACGAAACCTTTTCTCCAGTGGCTATGCTTAAATCCATCCGGATCATGCTTGCCATCGCTACATATCATGACTACGAAATCTGGCAAATGGATGTTAAGACCGCCTTTCTAAACGGTGATTTAGAAGAGTGCGTGTACATGACTCAGCCAGAGGGCTTCGTAGATAGTGGGAGCAACGCGAAGGCGTGCAAGCTGCTTAAATCCATTTATGGATTAAAGCAAGCATCGCGGAGTTGGAACATCTGCTTTGACGACGTTATCAAAGAGTTTGATTTCGTCAAAAATCCAGATGAATCTTGTATCTACAAGAAGGTAGCAGAGAGTAAGGTTGTCTTCCTCGTATTGTACGTGGACGACATACTCTTGATAGGAAATGATATTCCTATGCTGCAATCGGTCAAGCTCTTCTTATCACAAAGATTCTCAATGAAAGATCTTGGTGATGCCTCCTGCATATTGGGAATAAGGATCTATAGAGATAGATCCAAACGGATATTGGGATTGTCCCAATCCAGGTACATTGACACCATACTAAAGAGGTTTAGTATGGAAGAATCCAAGCGTGGGAACTTGCCCACGATCTCTGGAGTCACACTCTCCAAAGAGATGTCTCCCAAGACTGATTTGGAGAGAGCTCGCATGCAAGGGATACCCTATGCTTCGGCTGTAGGCTCTATCATGTATGCGATGCTATGTACCAGACCCGATGTAGCATACTCACTAAGTATAGTGAGCAGGTATCAAGCTGATCCTGGAGAGAGTCACTGGACAGCTGTGAAGAGCATTCTCAAGTACTTACGAAGGACTAAAGAGATGCTCTTGGTGTATGGTAATGGAGAACTCCAAGTGGAGTCCTTTACCGATTCGAGCTTCCAGAGTGATAAGGACGACTCTAAGTCGCAGTCGGGATTTGTCTTTACCCTTTACGGAGGGGCGGTTAGCTGGAAGAGTTCCAAGCAGGAAACCGTGGCAGACTCGACGATGGAGGCTGAATACATCGCTGCCAACGATGCTGCTAAAGAAGCTGTCTGGATCAAGAAGTTCATTGCTGAACTTGGAGTGGTTCCATCCATTGAGCATCCAATACCTTTGTATTGCGATAACAATGGAGCGGTGGCTTTAGCCAAGGAACCCAGGTCCCATCAGCGATCCAGGCATATTCTGAGGCGGTATCACCTGATCCGGGAGATAGTTGATCGCCGGGAGATCGAGGTCAGGAGGGTTGACACGAAGAACAACACGGAGGATCCACTCACGAAGGCCATTCCCCAGATACAATTTGAGAGACTCTTCGGGATGCTCGGTATGCGATACTACAGCAGCTGGCCCTAGTGCAAGTGGGAGATTGTTAGTTGTATGTATGCCCTAGAGGCCAGTATTGTACACATGATGTATTTTATATTGGATGCTTGGACATATATAGAGATGACTTTCTTGCTCGATATGATAGTATGCTATCTGGTTACTCTTTATCTTAACATGTACACTTGTCTCTTTGCACTGTCTTATAGTTACATGTTGGTAAAGCCCTTAGGATGTGTACTTGACTACCTGGACTGTGATGCAGATCATACTAGTGGGGACATGGTAGTCCATAGGTACATCCTTCAAGGTCCCTAGTCGTGGGTGTATCGAGACGGGGCATCGATATACTAGTGTAGACTAGCGTATATGCTTCTCGACCCATGAGATGGGCGATGGATGATCCCATATCCATTGGTGTTTGACATCAGAGATGGTATACGGGTGCTCAGTGGAGACTGGGTACACTGGATGGACTCGCCGAGAACTCCCAGATGGTATTATACCTCACGTCAGATGGAAGTTCTCAGGTGAAACTTGTACAGGTTAGTCTGTAGACCCGAGATCGTCATAGAGTCTTGTGTGATTCCCACTGTGCTTTGATCTCCACCTTATCACGTCCATGAGGGCATGCAAAACAGTGGTCTTTGGGTACAGTCCCGAGTCACATGGAGGCAATGAGCGATAGGAGGGGTTTCGTCTCTCCCGGTATTGGGGGTTGATGTTGCGCTGTGCTCGATTGGCCGTAACAGGGAAGTCCCTGGCCAGGGCTGATCAGAGATTTGCTGGTAAGTGTTACCAGTAGTTTCTCGACCCGTTATGAGCCTCACATCGGCACGACTTATCGGTTATTGGGGTCTGACGTTTACCACCCCTAGACTTGATATGCGACATGTCAGACGAACAGACCGGACTGTACGGTAAGTGTTACTGGTTGGATTCACAGGAGTGTGAGCGGGCTAGCTTGTCGATCTTCTGATCGCTCAATACCCGGATGGCCGTTACGTTTAGCAGACCGCTTGCGGCTTGTGGGTGCTTGATATGATCATCATCTGCCGCCGGCATATTGACGAGTCTTTAGAGTCCTACACAGAGGTTTCCTGGCTCAAGCGAAACGAAATAGGAGCGCATATGAGATATGTGCAGGACCGAGAATAATGCGTGTATATGATACCGTATTCCATTCTCGTGATGAATGTTTCGATTGGTTGTATGCGATATAACCTAGTTATCGAATCATTGATTCGATAAATCGATACATTGTATACTAGTCGGTTATGTGCGACATGACCGGATCATTGAATCAAGTGTTGATTTAATGATTTAATGTATAATTATATATTTGATATATTACTTTGCATTAACTAGTATTGGTTCATTTTAAAGGGATTTTCTCACTTGTATAGCACATTGTATATGTGATATATTTTGTGTGCACTTGATTGTATCATGTTTGATGATACATTCTCACTTGGATTTGTGTAAAGACTTAAACCATGTTTACTGAATGGTTAGGGTTTCTTATTTTCACTTGATTATTTATCTTTTCCTTTTTGGGAAAAAGATATAAGAAAACAAAATGGTTTCTTTTTATCATGAAGCTTGTTGAAGCTTCATGAAGCTTTGACCAAGTGACCATTTTGTCTTCATGCTTAACCCTAACCATTCCCACTTACCATGGTCTATTCTCTACACTTGACCTTAGTTAGGATATGATAAGTATTGATTTCTTTTCTATTATGAAATACTTTTATCATATTCTATCTTCATCTTCTCCTTCTTCTTCAAGAAAGAAAACTAGACTCCATCAATGGCATCTTGAGTTCTAAAGTGAGAAATCCAATTCTAAAGTGAACCCACCTCCTATTTCTTCATCCTCTACCTCTTGCCAAGTGGTTTTGGGTGTTTTCTTCACAAGTTTCACAACTAGGTGAAGTCAGAGCTTGATCCAGTGTAGCCTCGACGTAGATCATCTTCGGCATCGAAGCCGACGACTAGTCCGCTCATTTCTCCGATGAAGCCGATGAGAGAGTTCGGGATTCAAGATGGACAGAGAGGGAACGACTACATGGAGCTAAGGAAGTGGATAACCGGATCTACAAAGGTTGTAGCTTTCTTCTTTTAGTTAAGTTGTTAACTAGTTTATTGTTTCGCCTAAAATTCTAGTTAACGATCCGTATTAGGGTTTCTCGGCACTTGTAAAATTTGAAATTGGCATGGTTGATGCCTTGTGAGACCTCTTGAGAGTGCCTAGGAACCCTACAGCAACAAGTCTAGCTTTGTTAGTCTCAACTTTTCCATCTACACCAAGTTTCTTCTTAAAGATTCATTTGCTCCCAATGGGTTTTACCCCTTCCGGAGCAACTTCCAAAGTCCATACTTTGTTGGTGTACATTGATTCCATCTCAGATCGCATTGCATCCAGCCACTTCACAGAGTCATCACTCGTGATGGCCTGCTCAAAACTAGTTGGGTCATCATCTTCCATGATGCAATCCTCAATCCCACCATCAACGAGAAAACCGTAGTATCTCTCAGGTGGATGAGAAACCCTGCTAGATCGGTGGAGAGGCTGGGGTTCTTTGGGTACTACTGAATCCTCTGGTTCCACTAAATCTTCAGTTGCAGTTTGTGTCGCTGGAACATCTTCCAGCTCTACCTCTTCGCCACTAATTTCTTTTGCAAGAAATTCCTTTTCTAAAAAGGTGGCATATTGAGAAACAAACACCTTTTGTTCCTCACCGTGATAGAAGATATATCCATAGGAATCTTTTGGATATCCCACAAACTTACACAAACTTGATCTTGCCTCGAGCTTGTCCGGATTTTGCCTTTTAACATAGGCCGGACAACTCCATAGCTTAACTCATTTAAGAGATGGTCTCTTCCCATTCCAAATCTCATATGGAGTGATAGGCACTGATTTAGTTGGAACTCTATTCAATAGGTATGCGGCTATCTCCAGCGCATAACCCTAAAAGGAAATAGGTAACTCAGTGGTGCTCATCATAGAGCGCACCATATCCAATAGGGTACGATTCCTTCGCTCCGATACGCCGTTGTGCTATGGTGTATAGGGAGGAGTAAGCTGAGAGAGAATCCCATTCTCTTTTAGATAATCCTGGAACTCATTGCTCAAGTATTCTCCTCCTCGATCAGATCGAAGGATTTTAATACTTTTACCTGTTTGGTTCTCTACTTCGTTCTTATATTCTCTGAATTTCTCAAAAGCTTCAGACTTGTGTTTCATCAGGAACACATGTCCATATCTTGAGAGATCATCAGTGAATGTAATGAAGTAGGAAGAACCATTCCTGGCATATGTAGACATGGGTCCACATACATCACTATGTATCAGCCCCAAGAGTTTTGTAACTCTTTCTCCGTGTCCACTAAATGGAGTTTTGGTCATCTTGCCTTTGAGACATAACTGGCAAGTGTCATAAGATGATAATTCGAACGGATTCAAATATCCATCCTTATGCAATTTAGCTAGCCGTGTCGCATTGATATGACTTAGTCTACAATGCCACAAGAAGGATTCGTTCATTTTTGAACTTTTCCTCTTGTTTGTGATCTGTACATTAAGAATTGTAGTTTGATTTAGAACGTACATGCCATTATTTAACGATCCTGATCCTATCAACTTTTGATTCAGGAATATGTTCATAACATTATCCTGTATTACAAAATTATATCCTTCTTTATTCAATAAAGAAACTGATATAATAATGCATATCAGGGTCGGAATGTAATAGCACTCGTTCAGAACCAGTGTATTACCATTTGGTAATACTAGGTGATATTCGCCAACTTCTTTGGCTGCAACATTTGCTGTTAGTGTTTATGCCCTAGGGGCCATTACTGTATCATACTAGTTTATATATTATTTAATGGATGCTTGGGATATTCACAGTTGTATTGACAGTCTTGCTAAAAATGGTAGTATGCTACTTGGTTTGTGTCTACTTTAGTATGTGCATATGTTTCTTTTAACCTATCGCTTATACATATTAGTAGAGCCCTTAGGATCTTTGCTTGGTTACCAGCGTCATGATGGCAGTCACACTAGTAGGGGCTGGGTGGTCTATAAGCAACATCCTATACAGGTCTCTGGTCGTAGGATTATCGAGATAAGGCATCGATACTCCGGAGTAGACTAGTGTATACGCTTCTCATCCCAGCATAGGGAGATGGTCTGTCCCACAGCCATCAGTACGTCGTACTAGAGATAGTATGCAGGTGCTCGTTAGGTTACGGGTACACCGGACAGGACTCGCCGGGAACTGCAGGTTGGTATTATACCCATCGTCAGATAGCAGTTCCCAGGTGACATGAGTACAGCTTAGTCCGTCGACTTGACACTGCTACTTCGCCTCGGGTGTGTTCCCACTGTACTTAGATTACTACTCTACCACGGCTCAAAGGAGTCGTGCAAACAGGTAGTAGTTGGGTGCAGTCCCGAAGCACTTGGAGGCAGTGGCGGTTAGACAGGATTCGTCTCTCCCGGTATTGGGGGTTGATATCACGCTGTGTATGGAGAGCCATTACGCAAAGTCCCTGGCCATGGCAAACGAGATTTACTGGTAGGTTCCAGTAGTTTCTCAAGGTGTAATGGACTTCACTCCGACACGACTTATACCGCCATTAGGGGTCTGACGTTTACCGCCCCCTAGGCCCGATATGCGATAGTCCTAGACGAACAGACTGGACTGTACGGAGATTGTCACATCAGGCTCAGTTGGAGTTCGGATGGGTTTCCGCATCATCCTTCTTATCGACATCTACCTGGGGACCGTTACGTACAGCTAGTACCGCTTGCGGCCTGTGGTTAAACCCACTACCAGCGTAGTGTCGAGTCTTTAGAGTCCCACACAGAGAGTTTCCCTGCACCGGGCAAATGGTGTAGAGGCCGTATGGTTTTACGGCAGGGCCACGATCACTTACGTACACTTGCGCACGTATTATGATCGGGCAGATAATACTAGCGGGCATTGGTTTAAGCCAGGTTCTAGTATTATACAGATGGATTTATTCAGTCAAAGATTATCCGTGTTTTTTGGAAATACGGATGGGAGGGGCAGTCTCGTAATTTGTCGGGAAGCTTCTAGAAGAGGATGACTCATTTGTATTTATTTCTTTTGGATTAAACACAAATGAGGTAGAGAGATGAGTTGTAAGTTTTCATTAAATGCTTAATGACTCATGAGGTGATTCACCCCTTAGGATTAAATGAAGCTCACAAGATATTTCTAGATATTTATCAAGAGATATTTGTATGCTTCAATATATTCTTTCATGAGTTATTATTCATATCATTATCACAAAAGTTTTCTCTCTCCTCAAGTCTTCAACTTCTTCCTCAAACCCTAAAAGCTCTCATGAGTTGAGAATCCTAGGGTTTAAATGACTAAGTAATTCATCTAAATACTCTACACCCTCTAGGACTTCTAGATTAGCAAACTAGAAGCCGTAGTTATCTTAGATTCGAGATAGAAACTCGGACTATAGACTCTCGGGTGGATCGTCTTTGACTCGAGGAAGCCCTTGAGGTGCCCATGTTCCATAAAGCCTACGAGGTGTGGAGGACAGCGATGAAGACCCGAAGGACAAGTAACGTAAGGTATAACATCGAATCAGAGTGCTTAAACCTCTCGTAGTTTGCTAGCAATGGTTTAGACACAATTCGTGTGCTCAAGTCCGTATTACGAAGCTTTGATAATTATTTTTCATATATTCTGCCTCCCTGCAAGCTCGTGGGGTGCGTGACATGGACTTACAGTGGTATCAGAGCCTACTAAAACTTTACTAGCTTGTTAGCAACTAATTAGAAGTTCGATCATCGGAAAAACACGAAAACTTAACCCCGAACCCCTCAAGTTTCTGTCAATTTTAAACGTGTCGAAAAAATTATTCCACAGGTATGAAAATTCACAGGAGGGAATTCTAAGAATACTGGTGAAATACGAGATCCCAACTCGGTGAGACTGCCGCGGAAGCGCGGCGGATTAGTGCAATCCGCCGCGGATCCGCGGCCGAGTCAACTCCGAGTTGAATCGTATTTACACAGTAACTCTTAGTTTTGGGTGTTCTGTTATTCTGTATATTTTGTTTCTGCCCAGGTTATTTCAGTGCTGGCTTGCATTTGGGGTAGACTCAGAAAAAAGGTTGTCGATCGAAATTCTAAGTTATTTGCTAATCAGGTTTTATCTGTGTTGTTTATGTTAGTTGTATGTATGCCCTAGAGGCCAGTATTGTACAGATTATGTATATTATATTGGATGCTTGGACATATATAGAGATGACTTTCTTGCTCGACATGATAGTATGCTATCTGGTTGCTATTTATCTTAACATGTACACAAGTCTCTTTATACTGTCTTATAGTTACATGTTGGTAAAGCCCTTAGGATGTGTACTTGACTACCTGGACTATGATGCAGATCATACTAGTGGGGACATGGTAGTCCATAAGTACATCCTTCAAGGTCCCTAGTCGTGGGTGTATCGAGACGGGGCATCGATATACCAGAGTAGACTAGCGTATACGCTTCTCGACCCATGTGATGGGCGATGGATGATCCCATATCCATTGGTGTTTGACATCAGAGATGGTATACGGGTGCTCAGTGGTGACTGGGTACACTGGACGGACTCGCCGAGAACTCCCAGATGGTATTATACCTCACGTCAGATGGCAGTTCTCAGGTGACACTTGTACAGGTTAGTCTGTAGACCCGAGATCGTCATAGAGTCTTGTGTGATTCCCACTGTGCTTTGATCTCCACCTTACCACGTCCATGAGGGCATGCAAAACGGTGGTCTTTGGGTACAGTCCCGAGTCACATGGAGGCAATGAGCGATAGGAGGGGTTTCGTCTCTCCCGGTATTGGGAGTTGATGTTGCGCTGTGCTCGATTGGCCGTAGCAGGGAAGTCCCTGGCCAGGGCTGATCAGAGATTTACTGGTAAGTGTTACCAGTAGTTTCTCGACCCGTTACGAGCCTCACATCGGCACGACTTATCGGGTTATTGGGGTCTGACGTATACCACCCCTAGACTTGATATGCGATGTATCAGACGAAGAGACCGGACTGTACGGTAAGTGTTACTGGTCGGATTCGCAGGAGTGTGAGCGGGCTAGCTCGTCGATCTTCTGATCGCTCAATACCCGGGTGGCCGTTACGTTTAGCAGACCGCTTGCGGCTTGTGGGTGCTTGATATGATCATCATCTGCTACCGGCGTATTGACGAGTCTTTAGAGTCCTACACAGAGGTTTCCTGGTTCAAGCGAAACGAAATAGGAGCGCATATGAGATATGTGCAGGACCGAGAATAATGCGTGTATGTGATACCGCATTTCATTCTCGCGATATATGTTTCGAATGGTTATATTCGATATGACCCAGTTATCGAATCATTGATTCGATAAATCGATGCATTGCATACTAGTCGGTTATGTACGACATGACCGGATCATTGAATCAAATGTTGATTTAATGATTTAATGTATAATTATATATTTGATATATTACTTTGCATTAACTAGTATTGGTTCACTTTAAACGGATTTTTCTCACTTGGATTGCACATTGTATATGTGATGTACTTTTGTGCACCTTTTTGTATCATGTTTGATGATACTTGATCATATGGTTAAGTGAATAGAATTAAACCATGGTTATTATGATAATTAGGGTTTTGCATATTTATTTATTCATTTATTTGATTATTCATTTATTTGGATAAGTTTAATTTTTGTATGGTGGCTTTCTTTGTCTTTTAGTTGAAGCTTCATCAAGTTTTGACTTCTTGACCTTTCATGTCATCATGCTTAACCCTAACCCATCTATTAACCATGGTCTATTCTCTACTCTTAACCATTGTTAGAATTATGATAAGTATTGCTTTTTCTTTTATTTTAGATATACTTATCATAATATTCTAGCTCATCTTCTTCTTCTTCTTCAAGTGAGCAACCTTCATGCCATCAATGGCAACTTGTGATCTAGTGAGCAAAATCCAAATCTAAAGTGAACCCATCTCCTATTTCTTCACCCTCTACCTCTAGCCAAGTTGTAGAGTGTGTTTTCTTCACAAATTTCATCACTTTGTGAAGTCGGAGCTTGAACTTGCGATGCCTCGACGTAGATCGTCTTTGACACGAAGCCGGCGACCTAGCTCACCCGTTTCTCCGACGAAGCCGACGCTTGAGCCCGGAGTTCTACTTGGACAGCGAGGAGACATCGTTGCGGAGCCGTGGAGGTGGACATCCGGATCTACAAAGGTTGTATTTCCGTATCCTAGTAGTTAAGTGTTAACTAGCTTTTCTTTTCGCCTACACATCTAGTTAAAGATCCGTAGTCTAGGGTTTCTCGGCACTAAAAATTTTAATTTGGCATGTTCGATGCCTTGTGAGAACCCACTAGGGTGCCTAGGAACCCTACATTGGTATCAGAGCCTAGCTAGAGCCTTAGGCGAAGTCCCGACGACGTTTGAAGTCCGAACGAACACGAAACCCAAATACTTTAGAGCTCTCTGGACATTTTCATAAATCTGGGAATTTTTGATATTAAAAATGTCTAAAAAATTCAGCATAGAATTATAAGCATTACTGTGTAAAACGATTCCATGTACTGTTCATTGTGCCGCGGAAGCGCGGCAGAAGCATGCTTTCTGCCGCCCTTCCGCGGCCACATGGTGACGTCATCCAATTTTTTTTGCACAGTAATACCTGATAAATTCTGGTGAGTTTTCTGGATATTTTTAAATTTATTTAAGGGTTGAGTGCTCTGGAGTTATATTGGGAATCGATGAATTCGATCGGAATATCAAATTTTGTCTAAGTGTTTTTCCAGATAACTGTAGAATATGTTAAAGAGTTCGACCGGATATAAATACCCAGGTTTTCCCCTGCCGGAATATCCAAGTGTTGGATTATTGAGTGGTTAAAAGACGTTCTGAGTAGTGCAAGTAACGTGATGGTCCCTCTAGAAGACACAAACCTTAACTCGATTATGTGACCGTCTTGAACTGCCCTTTGAACCTTCGGGTTTGGGGCAGTACGGCGTGCCACATGTGAAGCGTTGGCTTGACCCTTCTACTGCTGGACCGTTGGTACTGAGGCATGAAGTGAATGTTTTTGAACCTATTTCATGTGTTGATCGGTGTCGGGAAAACTTGGGTGTTCGAGTGTTCGATCGGAAAGTTTGATATATTCTATTTATCCGGAATTGGATACAATAATTGGAATTCACAAAAAGGTTATGAGATAACTGGATGGATGTTATAAATCTAGCGGTTTAGTTTCATTGGATATCGAAAAGAGTTTTCGATAATGGGACTAAAATGCGGGGTTTATAACCGTTAGGCATGTGATGTCTAAAAAGGTTGCGGATTCCAATTGTTGTAGTTTTACACTTTCTTTTCTGTGACCGTAAGTGTAGTATGTTCATATCGCCGGTTTCGTTGCTATACGTCAACGACAATTGGGGTATGCATACTTACTTACGTTGATGACATGTGATGTTATGTGTTGCTGGATATGTTATATTGGATCGTCGTATTCGAATAGCCGGGGGTTTTTATGTGAGATGAGTGTTTTTCATTTTCATTCATGTAAAAACTTGTATGTAATATTCTTTTATTCGGGGCACTTCCAGGATGCGGGAGATGTCACCCTTTGTATATTATTTACTTTTCTGCACTAGGATAGACCCAAGGAGGGGAGCACAAGTAACCGGGTTCTGGGGTCCAGTGGGAGACCAACTTGAGGTGTCGAGTCCGGGTCTCCTAACCCTAGAACTGGCAGGGTTGCTTGCCGCTCTCGTAGGGGTCTAGGGGTGTGGGATTGGCTATTCATCACGACCGTGGAATCCGTGTTTTATACTGGCTCGTATTGAAAACACGGACGTCCTAGTATATCCAATATTTCATATGTTTATTCTGCTGCGATATCTGTGTTCTGATTCTGTGATGGATATAGTATATAGTATATATGATATATTATATAGACGTTACTTATGTTTTACACCCGCGCTAGCCCTGCCCTGCTCTGTCGTTAGTTACCTAACCTAACGGTGCACGAGGGGACATCGAGGCGAATGCGGATGGCATAAGTGTACGTCATATCTATCTGTGATGTTTAGGTATTAAATGATGGGACTTCATTAATGTGATTAATGAAAGATAAGAAACCTAAGATGTTGTAGAATCAGATTTTAAAATAAAACAGGTAGCTACAGTTCTTGCTTTGCACAGCGGTATATATGATATACCCTGCACCTTATTCGATGAGGAAAGGACCGAGATCCCTTCACCGGGAGTGACTCCTTTAGCAATAACTGGCAGATGCTACATACTCGGTTTGCTTTTGACTGCTTTTGCGTTTTTGCTTTGCACAGTGATATATATGATATATCCCGCACCTCATTCGACGAGGAAAGGACCGAGATCCCTTCACCGGGAGTGACTCCTTTAGCAAAACTAGAAAAGCCTCAAAATCACTCCATTTCAAAACTTCATTTGATTCTACAACGATATCAAGTTCATTACGCTCATGGTTTTATGAAAACCTGCGTAGCCCTCCATCATTTCAGATAAGTATTAGTTAGTATTCGTGCTGCGGTTGTTTGGCATGCGTCAAGGCGTAGTGTACGGTAGCTAACTAGTGCTTATCTGCAAGCATATGATGCGATTGGATTAGGGTATTCGTACGGCGTTGTTTGGCATGTGTCAAGGGTCGTGCTGGTGGGTTTAATTCAATCAGGAAATGACGGGTTGAACTTGACTAGCAGACTATGGGTTGTTTGGCATGCGTCAAGGTCATAGCGAGCTAGGGGCAAAATATTATCGGGAATTTCAAGTGTTGAAATTTGCAATGAGATTGCATACCTTCTATGAGATAGTTGGATCCCGATACCCGCTGCGAGTAAGAGTTACTCCTGGGAGAGTTTTACACATTGCAATTAGCTGATCAAGTAGGTGTCTAGAAAGGTGTTAACGAGGTTACGCCTCTAGGAAAACGAGGTTTACAGTAATTAGGTTCGTGCGAAAGCACGGGGGACCTCCCTCAAAGTACCGACACTGGCCTGGCTGAAAGATTGGCGAACTTGTAGTGTGTAATTAATCCCGGCTAGTCTTTCCTTTTAAGGTTTGGAGGAAGATTTGATAAAAAGCAGTGGGAGCCATCCTGATTAGATAAGATAATAACCAATCTGATCTTGCACGAGCTTACGCTAAAGTGTTTTCTTCTCTCTCTCTCTCCAGGTAGCGTCCATTTCATGCCTTAATAAAGATAATGATATGGATGTATTGACCGAACCCGCATGTTATACTGTGCTGGGGAACGTTGGTTCCGTTCATTCTTATAAGAGTTATAGGAATGAACAGGATATAGGGGAATACCAGGATTCCCATGCCACCCGAATGAAGAAAGTACATGATGATGCATTTTCTTCGGGTGTGTTCGTTACTGAGAACTGTTTCTCCATTTGCTCTACGTCCTGGGTATTGGATACCGGGTCGGGATCCCATATATGTAATCAGTTACATGGGCTTAGGAAAGGTAGAGAACTTGGAGAAGGTGATAAAGACATTAGAGTTGGAAATGGTGCAATTGTTGCAGCTAAGACTGTCGGGGAATATCACCTTGTATTACCAACAGGTAATACATTGGTTCTGAACGAATGCTATTACATGCCGAACCTGATATGCAACATTATATCGGTTTCTTTATTAAGTAAAGAGGGATATAATTTTGTATTACAGGGCAATGTTATGAACATTTTCCATAACCAAAAGTTGGTTGAATCAGGCACGTTATGCAATGGCATTTATGTTCTAAACCAATCAACAGTCCTGAGCATAACAAACACACACAAGAGGAAGAGCTCTGAACTCAATGAATCCTTCTTGTGGCATTGTAGACTGGGTCACATCAATGCGACACGACTAGCTAAGTTGCATAAAGATGGATATTTAAATCCGTTTGAATTTTCATCTTATGACACTTGCCAGTCATGTCTCAAAGACAAGATGACCAAGACTCCGTTTACGGGACACGGAGAAAGAGTTACCGAACTCTTAGGACTGATACATAGTGATGTATGCGGTCCCATGTCTACACATACCAGGGATGGTTCTTCATACTTCATTACATTCACTGACGATCTCTCTAGGTTCGGGTATGTGTTCCTGATGAAACACAAATCAGAAGCTTTTGAGAAATTTAGGGAATATAAACAAGAAGTCGAGAACCAAACCGGAAAAAGTATTAAAATCCTACGATCTGATCGAGGAGGAGAATACTTAAGCAATGAATTCCTGGACTTCCTAAAAGAGAATGGGATTCTCTCTCAGCTGACTCCTCCTTATACACCACAGCACAACGGTGTATCTGAACGGAGAAACCGCACCCTATTAGATATGGTGCGCTCAATGATGAGTACAGCTGAGTTACCTATTTCCTTCTGGGGACATGCGCTTGAGACAGCCATGGACCTATTGAATAGAGTTCCTACCAAATCAGTGCCTACCACTCCATATGAGATATGGAAAGGGAAGAGACCACATCTTAATTATATTAAGATATGGGGTTGTCCAGCCTATGTCAAAAGACAAAATGCGGACAAACTCGAGGCAAGATCTGTCTTATGTAAGTTTGTAGGATATCCCAAAAATTCACAAGGGTATATCTTCTACCACCCCGAGGAACAAAAGGTGTTTGTATCTCGACATGCCACTTTCTTAGAAAAAGGTTTTCTTATGAAACAGATAAGTGGCATTGAGGTAGAACTGGAAGAGGTTCCAGCGACACAGACTACAACAGAAGATTTGGTTGAACCCGAGGATTCCGTAGTTCCCGATGAACCCCAGCCACTCCGCCGATCTAGTAGGGTTCCTCGCCAACCTGAGAGATACTATGGTTTTCTCATTGATGGTGGCAGTGAGGATTGCATCATGGAGGATGATGACCCAACTAGCTTCGAGCAGGCCATCACTAGTGGGGACTCAGTGAAATGGCTGGATGCTATGCGGTCCGAGATGGATTCCATGTACACCAACAAAGTATGGACTTTGGAAGTTGCTCCTGAAGGGGTAAAACCCATTGGGAGCAAGTAGATCTTCAAGAAGAAACTTGGTGTAGATGGGAAAGTGGAGACTTTCAAAGCTAGACTTGTAGCAAAAGGTTTTCGTCAAAGACCAGGTGTGGACTATGACGAGACCTTTTCTCCAGTGGCTATGCTTAAATCCATCCGAATCATGCTTGCCATTGCTGCCTTTCATGACTACGAAATCTGGCAAATGGATGTTAAGACCGCCTTTCTAAATGGTGATTTAGAAGAGTGCGTGTACATGACTCAGCCAGAGGGCTTCGTAGACAGTGGGAGCAGCGGGAAGGTGTGCAAGCTGCTTAAATCCATTTATGGATTAAAGCAAGCGTCGCGGAGTTGGAACATCTGCTTTGACGTCGTTATCAAAGAGTTTGATTTCGTCAAAAATCCAGATGAACCTTGTATCTACAAGAAGGTGGCAGAGAGTAAGGTTGTATTCCTCGTATTGTACGTGGACGACATACTCTTGATAGGAAATGACATTCCTATGCTGCAATCGGTCAAGCTCTTCTTATCACAAAGATTCTCAATGAAAGATCTTGGTGATGCCTCCTGCATATTGGGGATTAGGATCTATAGAGATAGATCCAAACGGATTTTGGGATTGTCCCAATCCAGGTACATTGACACCATACTAAAGAGGTTTAGTATGGAAGAGTCCAAGCGTGGGAACTTACCCACGATCTCTGGAGTCACTCTCTCCAAAGAGATGTCTCCCAAGACTGATTTGGAGAGAGCTCGCATGCAAGGGATACCCTATGCTTCGGCAGTAGGCTCTATCATGTATGCGATGCTATGTACCAGACCCGATGTAGCATACTCACTAAGTGTAGTGAGCAGGTATCAAGCTGATCCTGGAGAGAGTCACTGGACAGCTGTGAAGAGCATTCTCAAGTACTTGCGAAGGACTAGAGATATGTTCTTGGTGTATGGTAACGGAGAACTCCAAGTGGAGTCCTTTACCGATTCGAGCTTCCAGAGTGATAAGGACGACTCTAAGTCGCAGTCGGGCTTTGTCTTTACCCTTTACGGAGGGGCGGTTAGCTGGAAGAGTTCCAAGCAGGAAACCGTGGCAGACTCGACGATGGAGGCTGAATACATCGCTGCCAACGATGCTGCTAAAGAAGCTGTTTGGATCAAGAAGTTCATTACTGAACTTGGAGTGGTTCCATCCATTGACCATCCAATACCTTTGTATTGCGATAACAATGGAGCGGTGGCTTTGGCCAAGGAACCCAGGTCCCATCAGAGATCCAGGCATATTCTGAGGCGGTATCACCTGATCCGGGAGATGGTTGATCGCCGGGAGATCGAGGTCAGGAGAGTTGACACGAAGAACAACACGGCGGATCCACTCACGAAGGCCATTCCCCAGATACAGTTTGAGAGACTCTTCGGGATGCTCGGTATGAGATACTACAGCAGCTGGCCCTAGTGCAAGTGGGAGATTGTTAGTTGTATGTATGCCCTAGAGGCCAGTATTGTACAGATTATGTATATTATATTGGATGCTTGGACATATATAGAGATGACTTTCTTGCTCGACATGATAGTATGCTATCTGGTTGCTATTTATCTTAACATGTACACTAGTCTCTTTATACTGTCTTATAGTTACATGTTGGTAAAGCCCTTAGGATGTGTACTTGACTACCTGGACTATGATGCAGATCATACTAGTGGGGACATGGTAGTCCATAAGTACATCCTTCAAGGTCCCTAGTCGTGGGTGTATCGAGACGGGGCATCGATATACCAGAGTAGACTAGCGTATACGCTTCTCGACCCATGTGATGGGCGATGGATGATCCCATATCCATTGGTGTTTGACATCAGAGATGGTATACGGGTGCTCAGTGGTGACTGGGTATACTGGACGGACTCGCCGAGAACTCCCAGATGGTATTATACCTCATGTCAGATGGCAGTTCTCAGGTGACACTTGTACAGGTTAGTCTGTAGACCCGAGATCGTCATAGAGTCTTGTGTGATTCCCACTGTGCTTTGATCTCCACCTTACCACGTCCATGAGGGCGTGCAAAACGGTGGTCTTTGGGTACAGTCCCGAGTCACATGGAGGCAATGAGCGATAGGAGGGGTTTCGTCTCTCCCGGTATTGGGAGTTGATGTTGCGCTGTGCTCGATTGGCCGTAGCAGGGAAGTCCCTGGCCAGGGCTGATCAGAGATTTACTGGTAAGTGTTACCAGTAGTTTCTCGACCCGTTACGAGCCTCACATCGGCACGACTTATCGGGTTATTGGGGTCTGACGTATACCACCCCTAGACTTGATATGCGACGTATCAGACGAAGAGACCGGACTGTACGGTAAGTGTTACTGGTCGGATTCGCAGGAGTGTGAGCGGGCTAGCTCGTCGATCTTCTGATCGCTCAATACCCGGGTGGCCGTTACGTTTAGCAGACCGCTTGCGGCTTGTGGGTGCTTGATATGATCATCATCTGCTACCGGCGTATTGACGAGTCTTTAGAGTCCTACACAGAGGTTTCCTGGTTCAAGCGAAACGAAATAGGAGCGCATATGAGATATGTGCAGGACCGAGAATAATGCGTGTATGTGATACCGCATTTCATTCTCGCGATATATGTTTCGAATGGTTATATTCGATATGACCCAGTTATCGAATCATTGATTCGATAAATCGATACATTGCATACTAGTCGGTTATGTACGACATGACCGGATCATTGAATCAAATGTTGATTTAATGATTTAATGTATAATTATATATTTGATATATTACTTTGCATTAACTAGTATTGGTTCACTTTAAACGGATTTTTCTCACTTGGATTGCACATTGTATATGTGATGTACTTTTGTGCACCTTTTTGTATCATGTTTGATGATACTTGATCATATGGTTAAGTGAATAGAATTAAACCATGGTTATTATGATAATTAGGGTTTTGCATATTTATTTATTCATTTATTTGATTATTCATTTATTTGGATAAGTTTAATTTTTGTATGGTGGCTTTCTTTGTCTTTTAGTTGAAGCTTCATCAAGTTTTGACTTCTTGACCTTTCATGTCATCATGCTTAACCCTAACCCATCTATTAACCATGGTCTATTCTCTACTCTTAACCATTGTTAGAATTATGATAAGTATTGCTTTTTTTTTTATTTTAGATATACTTATCATAATATTCTAGCTCATCTTCTTCTTCTTCTTCAAGTGAGCAACCTTCATGCCATCAATGGCAACTTGTGATCTAGTGAGCAAAATCCAAATCTAAAGTGAACCCATCTCCTATTTCTTCACCCTCTACCTCTAGCCAAGTTGTAGAGTGTGTTTTCTTCACAAATTTCATCACTTTGTGAAGTCGGAGCTTGAACTTGCGATGCCTCGACGTAGATCGTCTTTGACACGAAGCCGGCGACCTAGCTCACCCGTTTCTCCGACGAAGCCGACGCTTGAGCCCGGAGTTCTACTTGGACAGCGAGGAGACATCGTTGCGGAGCCGTGGAGGTGGACATCCGGATCTACAAAGGTTGTATTTCCGTATCCTAGTAGTTAAGTGTTAACTAGCTTTTCTTTTCGCCTACACATCTAGTTAAAGATCCGTAGTCTAGGGTTTCTCGGCACTAAAAATTTTAATTTGGCATGTTCGATGCCTTGTGAGAACCCACTAGGGTGCCTAGGAACCCTACAGTTTAATGTGTTCGTAAACCTCCCCTAACTTCTAGTATGTCGGTAAGCAGGGGGTTGCACATTTCTGTAATGGTTTTTACTGGTTTGTGTATGTGAACTTCATTGGATCGTTGTGACGATTAGCCGGGGTTTGAGATGAGTTTTTTATATTCTTTCATTCGATGTAAATTGTCATATGATGTAATATTCTATTGCGGGGCACATCTGGGCTGAGGTTGTAGCCACCGTTGTATTATTTCATTTACTGTTTTATACTCCTAGGATAGACCCAAGGTGTGATGCAAAAACTACCGGGTACTTTGAAGTGTTTAGTGGCCTACTCACGTTGTTGAAGGAGACCGCTTCACTTCGGGTACTTAGCGGGTAGTTTGCCGTACCCGTAGGGGTCTAGGGTGGGGTAATAGCTATTCATCACAACTGTGTAATCCGTCTTTCGTTGCAGGCTCAAAGAAAACGCGGATTGCTTGTATATCTAATAATGTTCATTTGTGATCTGGAATGCCTATTATTGCGTCTGACGAATGTAAAATATATATATATGATATCTATTAGGCGTTACTTATGTTTTACACCCGCGCTAGCCCAGCCCCCGCTCTGTCATTAGTTAAGTAACCTAACGGGTGAATGACGGGACCCAGTGGCGAATGCGGATGGCATAAGAGGACGTTGTATTTTCGTTGTTTTCTGCAATGATAGGTTAATTGATGGGACGCATTATATTAATGCAAAGAAAATAAACCAAAGTTGAATCGTTGGAACAAATTTAAAAGAAACCACTCGGTTATTTTAAAAAAGCAGATTTTAATTGCGGAGCTTAACCACTCCTTTTAAAAGGCTATCAGGTTCCTTCGATTATATCAAGTTCACTACGTTCATGGTTTCGCCAAAACCAGTCGTAGCCCTCCGTCATTTCATATGAATGGTCTGTAGTATTCAAGCTATGTTTGTTTGGCCCTTAGTCAAGACATGGTGATTGGTAGCTGCTGGGGTGTTCACATGTAGCATAGATAGATGGGTTGGTTTGGAACAGTCGTACTGCCATTTGGCCAACGTCAGGGGTATGTACGGGTGGGTTCAAATTAACAAGATAATGATAGGTAGAACTTGACATGTGACTTATGATTTGTTGGCCCTTAGTCAAGGTCATAAGAGCATGGGGCAAAAATCCACATCGGGAGTTTCTAAAGAAACTGAAACTTGCTAGTGTTGCATACCATTTGGAGTTTGATAATATTGGTAGGATTTCTTCAGCATTATCACACGATGATATTTGGATCCCGATCCTACTGTGAGTATCCGCTACTCATCAGGAGATTTGTCACTTAACGATCAATGCTATAAACTAAGTAGGTGTCTAGAACAGTGTCAGGGGGGCTACGCTTCCAGAGAAAAGAGGTTATTTAATTAAGGAATTTCACGAAAGCGTCGTAAAACCTCCCTCGAAGTACCGACACTAGCCTGGTTGAACGGTTAAGCAAGTATTGTACGGTGAGATCAGTCCTGACTAATTCTTCTTTTATGGTTTGAGGAAGGATTCGAGAAACAGTGGGAGCCATCGAGTTTAGATAAACTAAAAACCAATCTAAACTTGCAAGAGCATCATGCTAAAGTGTTCCCTCTCTCTCTCTCTTTGCAGCAACCTTGTGACCAAGACTAGGTTACATCTAAATAACAAGTTGACTGATTCTGACTTATATGATTGGCAAAGGTCTGTCCAGATGTCCATTGCCTATGACAAGCTGGACCACCTTATTACTACTCAAGCCCCCACCGTCCCAGGTCCAGTTTCCACCGTCACGGATATAGATATCCGTCAGACAAAGGAAAAGGATAGTGCGAATGCCAAGTGCCTCGTGTTGGCTTCAGTTGATGGTATATATCAGAAGCAGCACGAGAAGATGGACTTAGTTTCCATCTTTCTCCATAACAAAGATTTATATGGAGAGCAATCTCAAGGGTCACTTGCCGCTCTCGTAGGGGTCTAGGGTGTGGGATTGGCTATTCATCACGACCGTGGAATCCGTATTTTCTATTGTTGGGTAAATACAAAATACGGAAATCCTAGTATATCCTATATGTTCATATATGTGTTCTTGCTGTTGATATTCTGTGATGTGATCACTTTATATAATGAGACGAATGGTATTATTATATATATGATATATTATAAGCGTTGCTTATGTTTTACATCCGCGCTAGTCCCGCCCCGCTATGCCGTTAGTTAAGTAACCTGACGGTGCATAACGGGACACTGTGGCGAATATGAATGGCATAAGCGTACGTTCAATTTTCGTTTCTTTTCTGTGATTGCTTAAGGACTTAAATGATGGGACTACATTAATGTGATTAATGTAAAGGAAAATAAACCTAAAAAGATATTGTAGAATCGAATTTGAAACCCACTCGGTTTTTTACGAAAAAGCTACATTTCAAAATTGCGGAGCTTAAGCCACTCCTTTTGAAAACCATTTGATCCTACAACGATATCAAGTTCAAAGCGTTAAAGGTTTTCTTAAAAACCATCCGCAACCCTCTGTCATTTTAGGAAGTAGAGTACTTAGTATTCGTGCTACGTATGTTGATTATAGTCAAGACGTAATGTACGGTAGCTAAGTGATGTCTTCCTACAGCGCATATGATATGATTAATTAGGACATTCATGTGATTATGTTGATTATAGTCAAGGGTCATATGAGTGGGTCTAATTAATCGAGAAATGACGAGTGGAACTTGACTAGTGCTTATGATATGTTGATTATAGTCAAGGTCATGAGTGCTAGGGGTAAAAACCATATCGGGAGTTTCAAGAGTTGAAATTTGCAATGAGATTGCATACCTTCCATATGATAGTTGGATCCCGATCCTACTGTGAGCAAGAGTTGCTCCCAGGAGAGTTTTACACTTTACAATTAGCTAACTCATTAGGTGTCTAGAAAGGTGTCTACGGGGCTACCCCTCTGGGAAAACGAGGTTTATTTCAATTAGATCCGTGCGAAAGCACGGGGAACCTCTCTCAAAGTACCGACACTGGCCTGGCTGAATGGTTAGCGAAGTTGTAGAATGTAATTAATCCTAGTTAGTTTTCTTTTTAAGATTTGAAGGAAAATTTGATAAAAACGGTGGGAGACATCGATTAGATAAGATAATAACCAATCTGATCTTTGCAAGAGCTTTCGCTGAGTGTATTATTTTCTCTCTCTTAATGGCAGATACCAATGACAGGACTTAAGTTTCTACTAGAGAAAAATAAACTGAATGGGACCAATTATAAAGACTGGCTGAGGAACATTAACATTGCCCTAACTTATGATAAGGTATCATATGTCCTCACAGCCCCAGCCCCGTCCGTCCCAGGCCCTAAATCTTCAGTTGCGGATAGGGAAATCCGCAAGACATGGGATACTGACTGTGCCATGGCCAAATGCCTCGCACTTGCATCGATGGATAACACACATCAAAAGCAGCACGAGCTGATGGATGTTCAATCCATCTTTTTCCATGCAAAAAAGTTGTATGGAGAGCAATCTCGGACCCTGAGATATGAAGCATCTCGAAAGCTGTTTCAGATGCGAATAGCTCCTGGCACACCAGTAGGTGACCACGTCTTGAAGATGATAGCTCTTATTGAAGAGCTTGAGGACCTTAGATGGACAATGGAGAACGAACAATATATAGATATTGTTTTACAATCTCTCCCCCCTGCCTTTGCTCAATTTGTAATAAACTTCAACATGCACAATATGGAGAAGTTACTACCTGAACTTCTCAATATATTGAGAAGTGAAGAGAGCACACTCAAAGCAGTGAAGACTCCCTCTTTGATTGCTGGGCCATCTTCCTCCTCTCGCCCAAAGGCCAAGGCCAAGGGAAAGATGAAGAAGAAACCCACCAAACCTAGAGGTGGAATTAAAAAGGCTAAGGGGAAAGACAAGTCCACGGCTGGGGAATCGGGGAAAGAGGAATGTTATTACTGCCACAAAGCGGGACACTGGAAGCACAACTGTGCTGAGTAGCTGATCTCAAGAAGAAGAAGCATGGTGATGCTTCCGCTTCAGGTGTGTTTGTGACAGAAAACTGTTTTTCTATAAACTCTACTTCCTGGGTATTAGATACCGGTTCAGGTTCTCACATATGCAATTCTATGTAGGGGTTGAGAAATAGCAGAGTTTTGAAGACAGGTGACCATACTCTCCGGGTTGGAAATGGTTCCAATGTACATGCGGTTTCAGTGGGAGAGTATCACCTGGGGTTGCCGTCAGGGTGTATATTTGTTTTGAACCCATGTTATTATGTACCTAGTATGATTTGTAATATAATATCCATTTCTTTGTTAGACAATGAAGAATATAATTTTGTATTGCAGAACAATGTTATGAACATTAACCTAAATCAAATGTTGGTTAGGTATGGTACACTTAATAACGGGATATACGTCCTAAATCAACACACAGTTTTCAGCATACAACACACTAATAAAAGAAAATTTTCAGATATAAATGAAGCTTTTCTTTGGCACTGTAGACTTGGTCATATTAATGAAACAAGACTAAACAAGCTACATAAAGATGGATATTTAAATCCTTTTGAATATAAATCTTATGCGACTTGTCAGTCTTGTATCAAGGGTAAAATGACCAAAACTCCATTTACAGGACACGGAGAAAGAGCTACTGAGCTCTTAGGTCTCATACATAGTGATGTATGCGGGCCAATGTCTACACAGGCTAGAGGCGATTTTTCTTACTTCATAACTTTTACTGATGATTTCTCAAGATTCGGTCATATGTTTTTATTAAAGCATAAGTCTGAAGCTTTCGAGAAATTCACTGAGTACAAATTTGAAGTAGAAAAACAAACCAGATTGAGCATCAAGTTACTTCGATCGGATCTAGGTGGAGAGGATCTCGGTACAGAGTTTTCAGATTTTCTAAAAGAGAATGGGATTCTCTCTCAGCTCACTCCTCCTTACACACCACAGCACAACGGTGTGTCAAAACGACGGAATCGGACCCTATTAGATATGGTACGTTCTATGATGAGTGATGCTGAGTTACCTGTCTCATTTTGGGGGCATGCATTGGAGACTGCAGCGTTTCTATTGAACAGGGTTCCAACCAAAGCCGTGTCTACTACACCATATAAGATATGGTATGAGAAGAGACCATCTCTTAAACGAGTTAAGATTTGGGGTTGTCTGGTTTATATTAAAAAGCAGAATCCAGACAAACTCGAGACACGGTCAGTCATGTGTAAGTTTGTGGGATATTTCATATAGATATCTTTTCTACCACAAGGAGGAACAAAAAGTGATTGTTTCTCGACATGCCACATTTTTAGAAAATGAACTTTTTACAAATACTAATGGCAATGTGGTAGATCTAGAAGAGGTTCTAGAAACACAAGTTACAAATGACGACATGGTTGAGCCTGTTGTTGCAACAGAAACCGATGAACCTCAACCACTCCGTAGATCTAGTAGGACTTCTTGCCCACCGGAGAGGTACTACGGTTTCCTCATTGATGGTGATAGAGAAGATTGCATCATGAAGGATGATGATCCTACTAGGTTTCAGCAAGCTATCACGAGTGGTGACTCTGTGAAGTGGCTGGATGCTATGAGATCTGAAATGGAGTCTATGTACACCAAGAAAGTATGGACTTTGGACGTTGTACCCCCTGGGGTAAAACCCGTAGGGTGCAAATGGATCTTTAAAAGAATGATTGGTGTAGATGGGCAGGTGGAGACCTATAAGGAAAGACTTGTAGCAAAAGGATTTCGTCAAAGACCGGATCTGGACTATGACGAAACTTTTTCTCCCTTAGCCATGCTTAAATCCATTAAGATCCTACTAGCTATTGCTACTCACTACGACTATGAAATCTGGTAGATGGACGTTAAAACTGTAAGTGCACGGCGGCGCCCCAGCCGTCAATCCGACGCCGGAATGCGGAAGCGATGATTTTCTTTAACTTTTTAAAACCGGCACCACCGCGCACTAAAACCCGGATCGGGCCATTAATTTAGTCCTAGCTAACTAAAGAACGGGGTAAAGAGATATACCGAGCGATCCGTGTCCTTCGGTCTTCTCGCCGTCGTCCCGATCTCCCGCGGAATCTCCGGTCTTCACCACGTCGCCGGAAGGGCACCACATCGCCGGCTTCTTTTACGGGCTCCCACCTCTGGACCGATGCAACTTGGGTATGAAGTTGGCGAGTCAACGTGCCCAAGGTTTGCTGTAGAATAAGTGTAGTGCTCTTTATGTCTCTAGGGGTTTATGGAAGTTTCCTTTTGAGTAGAGGAATGATATGAGCTTATGGAGATGGAACTTGTGGGATTTTACAAAGCTAGAAGAACAAAAATCCCACACCAAAAATATGGGACAGCCCCCTCCCTTCTTTAGCCGGCCATCACTTTTGGGAGAGTGAGAGTACGGAGTGAGAGAGAGTATCAAAAGAATAAGTGAGCCATAATCAAGCAAGAGAGAGGAAGGGTCATCATGAATCATCATCACAAAAACAAGCCCAACACTCAAAGACCCATCATCATAACCCTCCATCATGATCCAACATCATTACTCCAAAAAGTCAAGTAATGATCAAGTGATGAAGTCAAAAGATGGTGCAACCATCATGACACAAGAATATGCAAAGACAACCCTCCAAAATGCTTATTTGCACAAATGCAAATAAGCCCTCCTCCACCAATCTTCAGCCAATGAAAGATACAAAGAAAATTGGCCGAAACGGAAAACAAACTGGCAACTCCAAAAACTGATCCCGTAATAAATTACAGGAAAACCCCGCAACTGTGTATACACACCCGCATTTGTATTCCGACCGAAATACAAATGCAATGAGACAAAACCTACACTGTACAATACTAGGATCCGGCTTAAACCAAAGCCCGCTAGTATAATCCGTCCGATCATGATCCGTGCAATACTGCACGTATCTGATCGAACCCTGCCATATCACCATACGGCCTCTACAGCGTTTCGCCCGAAACTTGAGCAACTGAATGTGGGGGACTATAAAGACTCATCAATACTATGGCTGTGGATTTAACCACTAGCACGTCAGAGGTATTAGCCATACGTGACGGGCTACCAGCTATTGACCAAAAGGGACGTCGATGAGCGAACTCATCCTGACACCGTACTGAGCCTGTCAGTGACAATATCCGTACAGTCCGGTCCGTTCGTCTATGAGCATCGCATGGCGGGCCTAGGGGGTTGGTAAAAGTCAGACCCCCAAAAGCGGTACAAGTCGTGTCAGAGTGTAGCCCAGAACACCCTGAGATACTACTGGAATACCTTCCAGTAAATCTCCTGCCTCGGCCGAGGGCTTTGTGTAATGGCTCTCCTAGACACAGCGTGACCTCACCCCCAATACCGGGAGAGACGAACCCCTGAAGATCCGCTAACTGCCTCCATGTGGCTCGGGACTATACCCAACTAAAACCTGTTTGTACGTCTCCTTTGAGTGTGGTAGGGTAGTAATCAAAGTATAGTGGAACTCACACGAGGCAAATGACGATCCTCAGGTCGATGAACTAACCTGTACACATGTCACCAGGGAACTGCTATCTGACGTCAGGTATAAGGCCAACTAGCATGTTCCCGGCGAGTCCTGTCCGGTGTACTCATAACCCAATGAGCACCTGTATACATCTTAGGTGAACCAACTGACACCAGTGGCTTATGAGACCGGCCACCGCCCCTCGTCGGGGTCTCGACTGTATACACTAGTCTACTCTGGAGTATCGATGCCCTGTCTCGAAACTCCCACGACTAGGGACTATTTAAGGATGTGCTTATAGACTACCAGCTCCCACGTATATGATCGCCCTCATACTGCTGGCAGTCAAACAAGAATCCTAGGGGCTCTATCAACGTGCAATAGTGACCTGTAAGGTCACCTAAAGCAGTACACGATGATAAAGGTAAACCAGATAGCATACTATCATCTTGAGTAAGACTGTCCTACCGGAATAGGTCCTCCCTCAATCATTGCAATCACGTGCCTGTGATCCAATAATTGACTCTGAGGGCACTATCTCCAACAATCTCCCACTTGCACTCAAGGCTAATTATTGCGATGTCGCATACTCACAGCCCTTGTGATACCGAACACCCAACTCGTCTACTAATCAGTCTCACAAAGCTCGTTTGCGAAACTATTGCGTTCGAGGAATAGCCTCGGTGAGTGGATCCGCCTTGATATTTCTTTCTATGTCTCTCTATATCTCATGTTCGCGGAGAAAGCCATCTCCCGAAATGAGCAATACCTGTCTTAGAATGTGTCTGGATGTCTGATGGGACCTAGCTCATAAATGAACTCCAAATCCAAACTTCTTAGACTGTATCGTCAACTGAACTTAATCAGTATCCTGCGCCATGCCTCCCTCAGTATCCTCCTGGACCATCTGTCCATAATACCGCCCCTCGTCAGAGGGAAAACTAGAACTCTGACAGCCACGCTGCCGTCCAGGTCACCTTAGAAGCCTGGAATGATAACTGTCTCCTAAAAGAGGCTGTTATTATCATATCCGTAGAACACCCACTTATGTTCTAAAACTGCTTCCGATTGTTTCTCCAGGATTGGATTAATGTCAACTTCTTGCATCTACTGCAAAAACAACATCTGGTGTGGTACTTGACATCTCATGTTTGACTCAATTGCCTAAGCAAGTGATCTGCCAATCATGCACATCCCTCTCCACTTTAGTCTGTATGACACCTTTAGAGAGGGTGACTCCATCACCTGCAGGTACACTACCGTGCCTGGAGTCGTCCATTCTAAATACTCATAGAATGCTGTCTAAATACCCAGATTGGGAAACCACCAAAATCTAGATCTAAAACCATAGATCTAGTAACCAGAATGTCTGATATAATATCCAAGTTCTATTTGGAGAAACCACTGTGTGACGACCAAAGTATAACAGATCGTAGTATAGGAATTTCACTTCCTACTCTGTGTATGTCATCCAAATACCAGGACATCACACCCTACTACCTTCTCAACAGATCCATCCCCTATTCTGATGAAGTCAAAGCTATGACTGTCACATCGGAAATGGATGATCTTTCTCCGCTATATCTGCTTTAGTCTATAAATAGACATAAGCCACTTGTCCACCAATGCTTCCGCTGCTCCCACTGACTACGACAACCCTCTGGCAGAGTCATATACACGTACACTTCTAAAGCTAGTTTAGAACGACACTATACTCATCCTCCCGCCGGGTCTCACGGTCTGGAACAACAGCAATGGCAAGTCTGGGTAAACAAGAACTTCCCTGTCACCGTCCTTGAGGCTACCGGAGTACCTCTCGGGTGCCTGAAGTTACCCACCTTATCTGCGGAGTGGCCAATGGAATGTCAAACCAGATTGAATGTTTAGGTTCCTATCAAATCTTCAGTAATCGTTTGTGGTTCTGGAATCACATCCAGTTCTACCATACTCCCACTACTGTTTTCTGAAAAAAAAATACATTTTTGTTAAAACTGTGGTGAGTCTAGAACAATATCACTATTGATCTTCTAGATGGTAGAAAGTCAACCCTCGTCATAGCCTGGGTCAACCCACAAACAGCCATTACAGAAACGTGCCTTGAGTTATCCAGAGTCTGGTTTTAAGCATAAGCCGGACAACTCCCCGTACCTTAACATCGTTAAGATATGAAAAGTTCTATATCCAATATAGAAACAGAGGCACTGATTTAATTGAACCAGATTCAAATCATGCAGCTGTCCTCAGTGCATGTCAACTAAAATGGAAAGAGCCCGATCAGCGTTACTCAACTTAGGAATGCTTCCAATTATGAGTAACCTGAAAGAGAAGCAAGTTCTCTTAGTCATTACTATCAACTGAATACCATACACAAGTATCTACATCTTCGAACACCTTGAAGAATCCCGATACTTGCAACACCTGGTTCTCTACTTTATTCATAAACCTATAACTTCTCAAAATTCGGACCCTGTGTTTCCGCGAAACACCTGTCTAAAAACTAGAGAAGTCATAAGTAAACCGAATATAGTACGAGAACTAACCCCTTTGTCCTCATGGATGCTGGACAGCATACAATACTCTGTATAAGTCCCTTGAGTCTAATAACGCATTCCCTGTGTGTCGTAGGTTGAAAACTGTACTTATGGTTAAGAAAAATTACACCGCTGTTCAATACTCCTTACCTAACCATCCACTGATATAGGTAAATGTCACAGACATAATTTCAAAAAAGGTATATCTCACTCTATAAAAATAGACGTACAGATATATCAATTTGAAATTGGTGCATGACAGCGGATATTCAAAACCAAATATTTGCCATCCGGCAAACAACCCAGGTGACTTCCTCAAATATCACCAATTACAACGAATCCCGATATAATGAGGATGATCACCTAATTCCCAATAACTTACTCCCACTCATCATCTGTAAAACCATACAGATGTGAGAATCATACCTGGTAAATACATACCCTGGAGTAAGGACTAACTGGGAAATCAGTTTTCTTTTAACAGTACACAGTGAAACTAAAACATTGAAATGTTTCGATGGGGTATCTCGATATTCCTAGTAATGCCTCTTCCATTATCCAGATTCACAACTGTAACCGTATATTTCTTTGCCACCTCTCCAAATCCCTTTATATGTCTTTAGTCGTTACCTTCTGTACACCCCTTTAGGCCAAATGGTTTTCTTCCTTCCCTACCGTTTGGCACCAGCCTATGGTTTGGAAGAAGACTATCCAATAAGCATAATGGGTGTACTGTCCTAATCCTAGGAACACTCGCAACGCGAGAGAAGGTGAAGATAAAAGACACCTGAATAAACCTTATTCCTATTTCTCCTGAACCAGAATCCATCCCCGAACTGGAACAAGTTCCTTTCGAGTTCGTATATAACCATACGTTGGAGTATCCAATAAACTGTGGATCTTCGTAGTGATACGGAGTGTCCTGGAGAAATACAAAGGTGAAGTGGGAGTGGTAATGAAATACCTGGTTTGGTCGTGAATAGCAGTCGCAATTTACTTTGCTCTCTTACTAATCCCTTGATATGTCTTTACTTAATACCTTCTGCACACCATCGTAATGCTAAATGGTTTTCTTCATTCCCTACCGGTCGGCACCTGCCTATGGTTTGGAAGAAGACTATCCAATTTGCGTAATAGGTGTACTATCCCATAATCTAAGGGGCACTCACAACTTGAGAGAATGTAGAAAGAAAAGACAACTGAATAGTCCTATTCGTTTTCTCCAGAACCGGAAACCATCCTCGAATAAATTCCTTCGAGTTTGTATATAACCATACGATGGTTTTGTCCAATGGAAGTGGACGTTCGTAGTAATACGGGGTGTCCTGAAGAAAAGGGTAAAAGTAGGAGTGGCAATGAGGTTTGCAACTCTGACAATCTAAAAGCCAGTGTTTAAGAAGGTTCGGTCAATTTTGGTCTTTGAGTCATAGTCTTGGGTCGGGTCAATGGTCGCTGCCAAAGAGAGAGAGAAAAGAAACACTCAGCGTGCACTCTAACCTAGATCAGAATGGTTACCAATTTATCTAATCTAGAAACCTCCCACTGTAACGTCAAATTCTCCTCCAAACCTGAAAGAAGAATTAGTCGGGATCACCCGAGGAGTAAACCAACTCATCAGTAGGAATCGGGATCCAACTATCATCGCATGATAATGTGAAGGAATCCGCTCACGTCATCACACTCCAGAAGGTATGCGCATATCTGGCAAGTTTCAATTTCTTTAGAAACTCCCGATGTGATTTTTGCCCCATGCTCTTATGACCTTGGCGTGAGGTCAAAATATCATAAGTCACACGTCAAGTTCTACCCATCATTGTCCAGGTTAATTTGAACCCACCCGTACATACCCTTGACGAAGGCCAAAATAGTAGTACGACTGTCCCAAACCAACGCATCTATCTATGCAACAGATAAATATCCGGAAGCTACCAATCACTATGCCTTGGCGTGAGGTCAAAATACATAACTTGAATACTACCGAATATTTAACTGAAATGATGGAGGGCTACGAATGGTTTCTGGCAAAAACCTTTAACGTAATGAACTTGATATCGTTGAAGGAACCGGATAGCTTTTAAAAATATAGTGGCGAAAACCTTTGCTAAAGAGGTCACTCCCGGTGAAGGGATCTCTGCTCTTTCCCCGTAGAATGAGGTGCAGGATATTCCAACTGAATACCACGGTGCAAAGCAAAAGTAATCGGCTATAGTGAAGTTATTGCCCTGACGCAAACTTCTGTCCAAGGGGTCACTCCCGGTGAAAAGATCTCGGCCCTTGCCTCGTCGACTGAGGAGCAGGATATTCCAACTGAATACCACGATGCAAAACAAAAGAGAACGTTCTTGCAATAACAGCTTTTTGAAAAAGTGTTCCAACAACATCAGAATAGGTTTGTTTTTAACTTGCATTGATCCGAATCAACGCGGTCCCATAAATTGATCACACCACAAAGAACGAAAATAATGACGTACGTATATGCCATCCGCATTCGCCACTGGGTCCCGTCATGACCCGTTAGGTTAGTTAACTAACGACAGAGCGGGAACTGGACTAGCGCGGATGCAAAACATATACAACATCTACTAGTATATATATCAATATATAATATTTCGCTCAAGGCGTGATAAAATGCAACATCACAGAAATGTACAGTATCACAGAATAATACAGATATCTGGGATCCCCGGGTTTCACAGAGCCGCTACTGAAACCCGACGTTCTCCTGGTCGTGTGGATAGCCTGTGCAATGAAATCCTAGACCCCTACGGACGCGGCAAGTTACCCGTCAAAACCTGAAGCGAGGCAGCCCCCTTCAGCAACGTGAATGGACCACCCAGCACTTCACGGAATCCGGTAACTTGGGCACCCCTCCTGGGTCAACCTGTACCCCCTACGAGTGCGGCGAATAGCCCGCCAATTCTAGAGTGAAGCCCCCTCCGTCTCAACGCCATGAGATGCGGGCTTGTTGCCCTCTAGAACCCGGCTATCCGTGCACCCCTCCGCAGGGCAATCCTAGTACAGAAAGTAAAATATGCATACAATGGATACATCAACCTTGACCCGGTCGTGCCCCAAAAGAATAATATACAAACAGGCAGTGACGGCAGTCCACATGTCGGACGCTCACCCCGCAATATCAAATGTACATAATACAACAAAAACTGTACTAGCATTGCATCCAGGCTATCCCCCACGACCAATCCGCAATATCACAGCACAACACAGAACATCAACGTGAATGTCACGTTCGCAAATCCGTCTAACCGGGCTATAGCAGTTAGACAGGATTTACCGATCAAGTGACATTCACGGTCGCAGATATAATGTAAATACTGTGAACTAATGTGTTTAAAATAATCGATCGATCAAATTTACCCAAGTGGGCCCCAAGCACTACTGTAGCACTCAAAGAAATCTGGGCCCAAAAAATAACATTCCCAAAACCCCATTTTCAAGTCTAAGGCCCTCTGGAAAAATTTAACACAGTAAGGAGTCCAAGTGGTGGCGGAACCGCGGCCCAAGCATGGGTTTGGTCGCGGTTCCGCGGCTCAATAGTGAGAACAGGTTACCAAATTTTTTCAGAGCTCTTAGAATCCCCTGCACATATCTCTGAAATGTACTGAAAAAATTTTAGAGCCAAAAACAATTCGACAGAAAACTGATGTGCATGATATCGGGTTTTCGGAAAATCCATTCGATCGAACTTATAAACACATTAAACCAAGATAGATTAGGTTAATGGCGAGGCTCTGATACCACTGTAAGTGCACGGCGGCGCCCCGGCCATCAATCCGACGCCGGAATGCGGAAGCGATGGTTTTCTTTAACTTTTTAAAACCGGCACCACCGCGCACTAAAACCCGGATCGGGCCATTAATCTAGTCCTAGCTAACTAAAGAACGGGGTAGAGAGATATACCGAGGGATCCGTGTCCTTCGGTCTTCTTGCCGTCGTCCCGATCTCCCGCGGAATCTCCGGTCTTCACCACGTCGCCGGAAGGGCACCACATCACCGGCTTCTTTTATGGGCTCCCACCTCTGGACCGAGGCAACTCGGGCACGAAGTTGGCGAGTCGACGTGCCCAAGATTTGCTGTAGAATAAGTGTAGTGCTCTTTATGTCTCTAGGGGTTTATGGAAGTTGCCCTTTGAGTGGACGAATGATATGAGCATATGAAGATGGAACTTGTGGGATTTTACAAAGCTAGAAGAAAAAAAATCCCACACCAAAAATATGGGACAGCCCCCTCCCTTCTTTGGCCGGCCATCACTTTTGGGAGAGTGAGAGTAGGGAGTGAGAGAGAGTATCAAAAGAATAAGTGAGCCATAATCAAGCAAGAGAGAGGAAGGGTCATCATGAATCATCATCACAAAAACAAGCCCAACACTCAAAGACCCATCATCATAACCCTCCATCATGATCCAACATCATTACTCCAAAAAGTCAAGTAATGATCAAGTGATGAAGTCAAAAGATGGTGCAACCATCATGACACAAGAATATGCAAAGACAACCCTCCAAAATGCTTATTTGCACAAATGCAAATAAGCCCTCCTCCACCAATCTTCAGCCAATGAAAGATACAAAGAAAATTGGCCGAAACGGAAAACAAACTGGCAACTCCAAAAACTGATCCCGTAATAAATTACAGGAAAACCCCGCAACTGTGTATACACACCCGCATTTGTATTCCGACCGAAATACAAATGCAATGAGACAAAACCTACACTGTACAATACTAGGATCCGGCTTTAAACCAAAGCCCGCTAGTATAATCCGTCCGATCATGATCCGTGCAATACCGCACGTATCTGATCGAACCCTGCCATATCTCCATACGGCCTCTACAGCGTTTCGCCCAAAACTTGAGCAACTGAATGTGGGGGACTCTAAAGACTCGTCAATACTATGGCTGTGGATTTAACCACTAGCACGTCAGAGGTATTAGCCATACGTGACGGGCTACCAGCTGTTGACCAAAAGGGACATCGATGAGCGAACTCATCCTGACAGCCTACTGAGCCTGTCAGTGACAATATCCGTACAGTCCGGTCCGTTCGTCTATGAGCATCGCATGGCGGGCCTAGGGGGTTAGTAAAAGTCAAACCCCCAAAAGCGGTACAAGTCGTGTCGGAGTGTATCCCAGAACACCCTGAGATACTACTGGAATACCTACCAGTAAATCTCCTGCCTCGGCCGAGGGCTTTGTGTAATGGCTCTCCTAGACACAGCGCGACCTCACCCCCAATACCGGGAGAGACGAACCCCTGAAGATCCGCTCACTGCCTCCATGTGGCTCGGGACTGTACCCAACTAAAACCTGTTTGCACGTCTCCTTTGAGCATGGTAGGGTAGTAATCAAAGTACAGTGGGAACTCACACGAGACAAATGACGATCCTCAGGTCGATGAACTAACCTGTACACATGTCACCAGGGAACTGCTATCTGACGTCAGGTATAAGACCAACTAGCATGTTCCCGGCAAGTCCTGTCCGGTGTACTCATAACCCAATAAGCACCTGTATACATCTTAGGTGAACCAACTGACACCAGTGGCTTATGAGACCGGCCACCGTCCCTCGTCGGGGTCTCGACTGCATACACTAGTCTACTCTGGAGTATCGATGCCCTGTCTCGAAACTCCTACGACTAGGGACCATTTAAGGATGTGCTTATAGACTACCAGCTCCTACGTATATGATCGCCCTCATACTGCTGGCAGTCAAGCAAGAATCCTAGAGGCTCTATCAACGTGCAATAGTGACCTGTAAGGTCACCTAAAGCAGTACACGATGATAAAGGTAAACCAGATAGCATACTATCATCTTGAGTAAGACTGTCCTACCGGAATAGGTCTTCCCTCAATCATTGCAATCACGTGCATGTGATCCAATAATTGACTCTGAGGGCACTATCTCCAAAAAAAACTGCATTTCTAAATGGTGATTTAGAAGAATGCATTTATATGGATCAGCCAGAGGGCTTCGTTGACAGTGGGAGTAGCGGGAAAGCATGTAAATTGCTTAAATCCATTTAAGGATTAAAGCAGGCATTACGGTGTTGGAACATCTGTTTTGATGATGTTATTAAAAAGTTTGATTTCATCAAAAATCCAGATGAACCTTGTGTTTATAAGAAGACTGTAGGGAGAACTGTCGCATTCCTCGTATTGTACGTGGATGACATGTAAGTCTACGTTAGCGCCCCGGCAGTCTACAGACGCCAATTGCGGAATAAAACTTTTTAACTTGGCGCTATCGTATACTTTAACCCGGATCTGCCATTATTGCTAAACTAACAAACAGTAAAGAGTGTGGAAATGTTGTACCGACTGATCCGAGTCCTCCGGTCTTCATCTCCACTCCGATCTTCTCGCGGGATCTCCGTCCGTCTCCTCCTCGTCGGAAAGGGCACCACGTCGCCTGTATCTTTTACGGGCTCCCACCTCAATACCGAGGCAACTCGGGCGCGAAGCTGGCGAATCGACGCGTCCAAGATTTGCTGTAGGAAGTGTAGTGTAGATGTCTCATTGGGGTATTGGAGTTGCCTTTAGATGGAGGGAAGAAAGGAATCATGAACTTTGAAGAATTTTGTAGCAATGGAGAAATGAGATCATGATCAATTTCCAACACCAAATGAAATATCAACCTCTCTCATTTTTCCCCTCTCTACCCAAAAAGAGTGGCCGGCCATTCTACTTGGAATGGTGGAGGAAAAACCAAACTAAAACTAAGAGGGAGGTGAGAGTAGTAGAAAGCAAGTGGTGATCCTTAACAAACATACACCATGCTTATACCTATTCACACCTTAACCTTTCATATCAACAATAAAAGCAAGTATGGAAGAAAGATTCAAATCCTATCATAATCAAACCATTATGCAAGAAAACCCCTCCACAAAAGTAATTTGCAAAACTGCAAATTACCCCCTCCATCGGAAAAGTCCGGCCGGGAAAGAACAAAGGAAAACCGGCCGGAACGGAATGCAAACTGGCAACTCCAGAAAACTGGTCCCGTAATAAATTACAGGAAAACCCCGACACTGTGCATACACACCCACATCTGTATTCCTCCCGGATACAAATGCAAAGAGACAAAATCTACACTGTACTAAACTAGGACCGGCTTAAACCAAAGCCGGCTAGTAATATCCGTTCGATCCTGATCCGTGCAATACCGCACGTATCTGATCGAACCCTGCCATATACCTATACGGCTACTAGTACAAACTGTCCGATCCTGATCCGTGCAATACCGCACGTATCTGATCGGACCCTGCCATATCTCCATACGGCCTCTACAGCGTTTCGCCCGAAACTTGAGTAACTGAAAGTGTGGGGGACTCTAAAGACTCGTCAATACAATGGCTGTGGATTTGACCACTAGCCCGTCAGAGGTATAAGCCAATACGTAACGGGCCACCAGCTATTGACTAAAAGGGACGTCGATGAGCGAACTCATCCTGACACCCTACTGAGCCTGTCAGTGACAATATCCGTACAGTCCGGTCCGTTCGTCTATGAGCATCGCATGGCGGGCCTAGGGGGTTGGTAAAAGTCAGACCCCCAAAAGCGGTACAAGTCGTGTCGGAGTGTAGCCCAGAACACCCTGAGATACTACTGGAATACCTACCAGTAAATCTCCTGCCTTGGCCAAGGACTTCGTGTAATGGCTCTCCTAGACACAGCGCGACCTCACCCCCAATACCGGGAGAGACGAAACCCCCGAAGATCCGCTCACTGCCTCCATGTGGCTCGGGACTGTACCCAACTAAAACCTGTTTGCACGACTCCTTTGAGCCGTGGTAGGGTAGTAATCAAAGCACAGTGGGAACTCACACGAGACAAATGACGATCCCCAGGTCGATGAACTAACCTGTACACATGTCACCTGGGAACTGCTATCTGACGTCAGGTATAAGACCAACTAGCATGTTCCCGGCGAGTCCTGTCCGGTGTACTCATAACCCAATGAGCACCTGTATACATCTTAGGTGATCCAACTGACACCAGTGGCTTGTGAGACCGGCCACCGCCCCTCGTCGGGGTCTCGACTGTATACACTAGTCTACTCTGGAGAATCGATGCCCTGTCTCGAAACTCCCACGACTAGGGACCTTTTAAGGATATGCTTGTAGACCCCAGCTCTCACGTATATGATCGCCCTCATACTGCTGGTCGTCAAGCAAGAATCCCAGGGGCTCTATCAACGTGCAATAGTGACATGTCATGTCACCTAAAGCAGTACACGATGATAAAGGTAAACCTGATAGCATACTATCATCTCGAGTAAGACTGTTCTACCGGGATAGGTCCTCCCTCAATCATTGCAATCACGTGCCTGTGATCCAATAATTGACTCTGAGGGCACTATCTCCAACAATCTCCCACTTGCACTCAAGGCTAATTATTGCGATGTCGCATACTCACAGCCCGTGTGATACCGAACACCCAACTCCTCTACTAGTCAGTCGCACAAAACCTGTTTGCGAAACTATTGCGTTCGAGGAATAGCCTCAGTGAGTGGATCCGCTCTGAAGTTTCTTTCTATATCTCTCTATATCTCAAGTTCGCGGAGAATGCCATCTCCCGAAATGAGCAATACCTGTCTTAGAGTGTCTGGATGTCTGATGGGACCGAGTTCATAAATGAACTCCAAATCCAAACTTCTTAGACTGTATCGTCAACTGAACTTAATCAGTATCCTGCGCCATGCCTCCCTCAGTATCGCTTTGGACCACCTGTCCAAAATACTGCCCCTTGTAAGAGGGAAAACTGTAACTCTGACAACATCCTTGTCGTCCAGGTCACCTTGGAAGCCTGGAATGATAACTGTTTCCCGAATAGGGCTTTCGTTATCATATCCCTAGAACAGCCACTTATGTTCTAAAACTGCTTCCGACTGTTTCTCCAGGATTGGATCAATATCAACTTATTGCATCTAGTGCAAGAACAACATCTGGTGTGGTACTTGACATCTCATGATTGACTCAATTGCCTAAGCAAGTGATCTGCCAATCATGCACATCCCTCTCTACTTTAGTCTATAAGACATCTTTAGAGAGGGTGACTCCATTACCTGCAGGTACACTACCGTGCCAGGAGTCGTCCATTCTAAATACTCTTAGAATGCTGTCAAGGTACCCTGATTGGGAAACCACCCAAATCTAGATCCAAAACCATAGATCTAGTAACCAGTATGTCTGATATTGTGTCCAAGTTCCTTGTGGAGAAACCACTGTGTGACGACCAAAGAATAACCGATTGTAGTATAGGAGTTTCTTTTCCTACTTTGTGTATGTCATCCAAAACCCGGATATCACACCCTACTATCTTCTCAACAGATCCATCCCCTATTCTGATGACGTCAAACCCATGACTGTCACATCAGAATTAGATGATCTATCTCCGCTATATCTGCTTTAGTCTATAAACAGACATAAGCCTGATGTCCATCAATGCTTCCGCTGTTCCCACTGACTACGACAACCCTCTGGCAGAGTCATATAGACGTACACTTCTAAAACTGGTTTAGAACAACGCTATACTCATCCTCCCGCCGGGTCTCGTAACCTGGAACAACAGCAATGGCAAGTGTGGGTAAACAAGAACTTCCCTGTCACCGTCCTTGAGGCTACCGGAGTACCTCTCGGGTGCCTGAAGTTACCCACCTTATCTGCGGAGTGGCCAATGGAATGTCAATCCAGATTGAATCTTTAGGTTCCTTATCAAATCTTCAGTAATCGTTTGTGGTTCTGGAATCACTTCCAGTTCTACCATACTCCCACTACTGTTTTCTGAAAAAATCCATTTTTATTAAAACTGTGGCGAGTTAAGAACAATATCACTATTGATCTTCCAGATGGTAGAAAGTCAACCCTCGTCATAGCCTGGGTCAACCCACAAACAGCCATTACAGAAACGTGCCTTGAGTTATCCAGAGTCTGGTTTTAATCATAAGCCGGACAACTCCCCGTACCTTAACAATGTTAAGATATGAACTGTACTATATCCAATATAGAACCAGAGGCACTGATTTAATTGAACCAGATTCAAATCATGCAGCTGTCCTCAGCGCATGTCAACTAAATGGAAGGAGGCCGATCAGCGTTACTCAACTTAGGAATACTTCCAATTATGAGTAACCTGAAAGAGAAGCAAGATCTCTTTATCATTACTATCAACTGAATACCATACACAAGTATCTACATCTTCGATCTCTTTGAAGAATCCCGATACTTGCTATACCTGGTTCTCTACTCTATTCAAATACCTATAACTTCTCCAAATTCGGACCCTGTGTTTCCACGAAACACCTGTCTAAAAATTAGAGAAGTCATAAGTAAACTGAATGTAGTACGAGGACCAACCCCTCTGTCCTGATGGACCCTGGACAACATACAATACTCTGTATAAGTCCCTTGAGTCTGATAACTCATTCACTGTGTGTCGTAGGTTGAAAACTGTACTTATGGTTAAGAAGAATTACACCGCTGTTTAATGCTCCTTACCTAACCATCCACTGATATAGGTAAATGTCGTAGACATAATTTCAGAAAGGTATATCTCACTCTATGAAAATAGACGTACAGATATATCAATTTGAAATTGGTGCATAACAGCGGATATTCAAAACCAAATATTTGCCGACCGGCAAACAGCCCAGGTGATTTCCTCAAATATCACCGATTACAACGAATCCCGATATAATGAGGATGATCACCTAATTCCCAATAACTTACTCCCACTCATCATCTGTAAAACCATACAGATATGAGAATCAAACCTGGTAAATACATACCCTGGAGTAAGTATCTAATCGGGAAATCAGTTTTCTTTTAACAGTACACAGTGAACTGAAACATTGAAATGTTTCGATGGGGTATCCTGGTATTCCTAGTAATGCCTCTACCATTATCCAGATTCACAACTATAACCGTATAATTCTTTGCCACCTCTCCAAATCCCTTTATATGTCTTTAGTCATTACCTTCTGCACACCCCCTTAGGCCAAATGGTTTTCTTCCTTCCCTACCGTTCGGCACCAGCCTATGGTTTGTAAGAAGACTATCCAATAAGCATAATGGGTGTACTGTCCCAATCCTAGGAACACTCGCAATGAGAGAGGGTGAAGATAAAAGACAACCGAATAAACCTTATTCCTATTTCTCCTGAACCAGAATCCATCCCCGAACTGGAACAAGTTCCATTCGAGTTCGTATATAACCATACGATGGAGTATCCAAATAAACTGTGGATCTTCGTAGTGATACGGAGTGCCCTGGAGAAATACAAAGGTGATGTGGGAGTGGTAACGAAATATTTGGTTTGGTCGTGAATATCTGTTGCAATTTACTTTGCCCTCTTACTAATCCCTTGCTTTGTCTGAACTTAATACCTTCTGTACACCGTTTAGGCTAACTGGTTTTCTTCATTCCCTACCGGTCGGCACCAGCCTATGGTTTGGAAGAAGACTATCCAATTTGCGTAATAGGTGTACTACCCCTAAACCAAGGAGTACTCGTAACCTGAGAGAGGGTAAAAGGAAAAGACAACTGAATAATCCTATCCGTTTTCTCCAGAACCGGAAACCATCCTCGAATCCCTTCGAGTTCGTATCTAACCATACGATGGTTTTGTCCAATGGAAGTGGACGTTCGTAGCAATACGGGGTGTCCCGGAGAAAAGGGTAAAAGTAGGAGTGGCAATGAGGTTTGCAACTCTGACAATCCAAAAGCCGGTGTTTAAGAAAGTTCGGTCAACTTGGTCACTGAGTCAAAGTCATAGGGTCGGGTCAATGGTCGCTGCCAAGAGAGAGAGAAAAGAAACACTCAGCGTGCACTCTAACCAAGATCAGAATGGTTACCAATTTATCTAATCTGGAAACCTCCCACTGTACCTCAAATTCTCCTCCAAACCTGAAAGAAGAATTAGTCGGGAACACCCGAGGAGTAAACCAACTCATCAGTGGGATCGGGATCCAACTATCATCGCATGATAATCGTGACGGAATCCGCTCACGGTATCACACTCCAGAAGGTATGCGCATATCTGGCAAGTTTCAGTTCTTTTGAAACCCCCGATGTAATTTCTGCCCCATGCTCTTATGACCTTGACTTTGGCCAACAAATCATAAGTCACATGTCAAGTTCTGCCCGTCATTCTCCAGGTTAATTTGAATCCACCCGTACATACCCTTGACTTTGGCCAACAAGGCAGTACGACTGTTCCAAACCAACGCATCTATCTATGCTGCATATGAATACCCAACAGCTACCAAACACTGTGCCTTGACTTTGGCCAACAAACACAGCTTGAATACTATTGACTACCCATATGAAACGACGGAGGGCTACGAATGGTTTCTGGCGAAAACCTTTAACGTAATGAACTTGATATCGTTGAAGGAACGGATAGCTTTTTAGAAAATATAGTGACGAAAACCTTTACTAAAGAGGTCACTCCCGGTGAAGGGATCTCGGCTCTTTCCCCGTAGAATGAGGTGCAGGATATTCCAACTGAATACCACGGTGCAAAGCAAAAGTAATCGGCTATAGTGAAGTTAATGCCCTGACGCAAACTTCTGTCCAAGGGGTCACTCCCGGTGAAGGGATCTCGGCCCTTGCCTCGTCGACTGAGGAGCAGGATATTCTAAATGAATACCACGATGCAAAACAAAAGTGAACGTCCTTGCAATAACAGCTTTTTGAAAAGTGTTCCAACAACATCAGATTAGGTTTGTTTAACTTGCATTGATCCGAATCAACGCAGTCCCATCAATTGATCACACCACAAAGAACGAAAATATACTGACGTACGTATATGCCATTCGCATTCGCCACTGGGTCCCGTCATCACCCGTTAGGTTAGCTAACTAACGGCAGAGCGGGGACTGGACTAGCGCGGATGAAAAACATATACAACATCTACTAATATATATACCAATATATAGTATTTCGCTCAAGGCGTGAAAAGAAATGCAACATCACAGAAATGTACAGCATCACAGAACAATACAGATATCTGGGATCCCCGGGTTTCACAGAGCCACTACTGAAACCCGACGTTCCCCTGGTCGTGTGGATAGCCTGTGCAATGAAAACCTAGACCCCTACGGGCGCGGCAAGTCACCCGCCAAAGCCTGAAGCGAGGCAGCCCCCTCCAGCGCCGTGGATGGACCACCCAGCACTTCACGGAATCCGGTAACTTGGGCACCCCTCCTGGGTCAACCTGTACCCCCTACGAGTGCGGCGAATAGCCAGCCAATCCTGGAGAGAAGCCCCTTCCGTCCCAATGCCATGAGATGCGAGCTTGTTGCCTTCTAGAACCCGGCTATCCGTGCACCCCTCCGCGGGGTAACCCTAGTACAGAAAGTAAAATATACATACACCGGGTACATCGACCGCAACCAGGTCGTGCCCCAAAAGAATAATACAATCAGGCAGTGACGGCAGTCCACATGTCGGACGCTCGCCCCGCAAAATCAAATGTACATAATACAACAACACAGTACTAGCATTGCATCCAGGCTATCCCCCACGACCGATCCGCAACATCACAGCAAATACATAGAACATCAACGTGAAAATCACGTTCGCAAATCCGTCTAACCGGGCTATAGCAGTTAGACCGGATTTACCGATCGAGTGACATTCACGGTCGCAGATATAATGTAAATACTGTGAAAACTAACGTGTTTAAATTTCGACCGACAAAATATCAAGAAGTGGGCCCCACGACTTACTGGTGAACAGTAACAAAATCTGGGCAAAAATGATATATATCAAAAACCCCAAAAACCCACTTAGAACAACCTGACAAAATTTGGGAGCACGTGCTCCCCACGTGGCCGCGGTTGCGCGGCCAAACCAGGGGTTTGGCCGCGCTTCCGCGGCAGCTTGGGGGGATCACGACCCCAAATTTTGTCGAGTGTCTTAAATGTTCCTGCTATGATTTTTAAGACATCCAGAAATAATTTTTGAGACCGTTTAAAAACAACAGAAACTGTCGGCTTGGATTTTTGTAGTTTTCGATTTCCGGTCGGATCGAAGTTTTAAACGCGTTAGCACAAGTTAGCATAGCAAAATGGTGAGGCTCTGATACCACTGTAAGTCTACGTTAGCGCCCCGGCAGTCTACAGACGCCAATTGCGGAATAAAACTTTTTAACTTGGCGCTATCGTATACTTTAACCCGGATCTGCCATTATTGCTAAACTAACAAACAGTAAAGAGTGTGGAAATGTTGTACCGACTGATCCGAGTCCTCCGGTCTTCATCTCCACTCCGATCTTCTCGCGGGATCTCCGTCCGTCTCCTCCTCGTCGGAAAGGGCACCACGTCGCCTGTATCTTTTACGGGCTCCCACCTCAATACCGAGGCAACTCGGGCGCGAAGCTGGCGAATCGACGCGTCCAAGATTTGCTGTAGGAAGTGTAGTGTAGATGTCTCATTGGGGTATTGGAGTTGCCTTTAGATGGAGGGAAGAAAGGAATCATGAACTTTGAAGAATTTTGTAGCAATGGAGAAATGAGATCATGATCAATTTCCAACACCAAATGAAATATCAACCTCTCTCATTTTTCCCCTCTCTACCCAAAAAGAGTGGCCGGCCATTCTACTTGGAATGGTGGAGGAAAAACCAAACTAAAACTAAGAGGGAGGTGAGAGTAGTAGAAAGCAAGTGGTGATCCTTAACAAACATACACCATGCTTATACCTATTCACACCTTAACCTTTCATATCAACAATAAAAGCAAGTATGGAAGAAAGATTCAAATCCTATCATAATCAAACCATTATGCAAGAAAACCCCTCCACAAAAGTAATTTGCAAAACTGCAAATTACCCCCTCCATCGGAAAAGTCCGGCCGGGAAAGAACAAAGGAAAACCGGCCGGAACGGAATGCAAACTGGCAACTCCAGAAAACTGGTCCCGTAATAAATTACAGGAAAACCCCGACACTGTGCATACACACCCACATCTGTATTCCTCCCGGATACAAATGCAAAGAGACAAAATCTACACTGTACTAAACTAGGACCGGCTTAAACCAAAGCCGGCTAGTAATATCCGTTCGATCCTGATCCGTGCAATACCGCACGTATCTGATCGAACCCTGCCATATACCTATACGGCTACTAGTACAAACCGTCCGATCCTGATCCGTGCAATACCGCACGTATCTGATCGGACCCTGCCATATCTCCATACGGCCTCTACAGCGTTTCGCCCGAAACTTGAGTAACTGAAAGTGTGGGGGACTCTAAAGACTCGTCAATACAATGGCTGTGGATTTGACCACTAGCCCGTCAGAGGTATAAGCCAATACGTAACGGGCCACCAGCTATTGACTAAAAGGGACGTCGATGAGCGAACTCATCCTGACACCCTACTGAGCCTGTCAGTGACAATATCCGTACAGTCCGGTCCGTTCGTCTATGAGCATCGCATGGCGGGCCTAGGGGGTTGGTAAAAGTCAGACCCCCAAAAGCGGTACAAGTCGTGTCGGAGTGTAGCCCAGAACACCCTGAGATACTACTGGAATACCTACCAGTAAATCTCCTGCCTTGGCCAAGGACTTCGTGTAATGGCTCTCCTAGACACAGCGCGACCTCACCCCCAATACCGGGAGAGACGAAACCCCCGAAGATCCGCTCACTGCCTCCATGTGGCTCGGGACTGTACCCAACTAAAACCTGTTTGCACGACTCCTTTGAGCCGTGGTAGGGTAGTAATCAAAGCACAGTGGGAACTCACACGAGACAAATGACGATCCCCAGGTCGATGAACTAACCTGTACACATGTCACCTGGGAACTGCTATCTGACGTCAGGTATAAGACCAACTAGCATGTTCCCGGCGAGTCCTGTCCGGTGTACTCATAACCCAATGAGCACCTGTATACATCTTAGGTGATCCAACTGACACCAGTGGCTTGTGAGACCGGCCACCGCCCCTCGTCGGGGTCTCGACTGTATACACTAGTCTACTCTGGAGAATCGATGCCCTGTCTCGAAACTCCCACGACTAGGGACCTTTTAAGGATATGCTTGTAGACCCCAGCTCTCACGTATATGATCGCCCTCATACTGCTGGTCGTCAAGCAAGAATCCCAGGGGCTCTATCAACGTGCAATAGTGACATGTCATGTCACCTAAAGCAGTACACGATGATAAAGGTAAACCTGATAGCATACTATCATCTCGAGTAAGACTGTTCTACCGGGATAGGTCCTCCCTCAATCATTGCAATCACGTGCCTGTGATCCAATAATTGACTCTGAGGGCACTATCTCCAACATGACATTCTTCTGATAGAAAATAATGTTCCTATGCTATAGTCGGTCAAATCATTCTTATCACAATGGTTCTCCATGAAGGACTTAGGTGATGCCACATACATATTGGGCATCAGGATCTTTAAGGATAGATCCAAAAGGTTATTGGGATTGTCCCAAACCAGGTACATCTACGCCATCCTAAAGAGGTTTAGTATGGAAGACTCCAAGCGGGATGCCTTACCCTCTTTCCATGGAATCACTCTCTCCAAGGAATTTTGCCCAAAGACTGATGAAGAGAGAGCTCGCATGAGCATTATTCCCTACTCTTCAGCCGTAGGATGTATAATGTATGCGATGTTGTGTACATGCCCTAATGTAGCTTATGCACTAGATGTAGTAAGCAGGTATCAGTCCAACCCAGAGGAGAATCACTGGACGGCTGTGAAGAACATTCTTAAGTACTTGCGAAGGACTAAAGAATTGTTCTTGGCGTATGGTAATGGAGATCTCCAAATGGAGGCCTTTACCGATTCGAGCTTCCAGAGTGATAAGGACGACAGTAAATCTATCTCTGGGTTTATTTTTACCCTTAATGGAGGGGCGGTGTATTGGAAGAGTTCCAAACAGGATACTGTTGTAGACTCTACGATGGAAGCTGAGTACATTGTTGCAAATGATGCCGCCAAGGAAGCCGTCTGGATGAGGAAGTTCATCTCGGAGCTAGAAGTAGTTCTAATCATTATTGATCCAATACCATTGTATTATGACAATAATGGGGCTATAGCGTTAGCCAAGGAGCCCAGGTCCCATCAGCGATCCAGACACATCCGGAGGCGATTTCATCTGATCCGGAAGATAGTAGATCGCCGCGGGATCGTGATTCGAAGAGTAGATATAAAGAATAACACCACGGATCCACTCACCAAGGCCCTCCCTCAGCCGCAACATGAGCGACTTTTTAAGATGTTGGGTATGAGATATGCCAATAATTGGCCTTAGTGCAAGTGGAAGATTGTTGGATATATGTATGCCCTAGAGGCCATTATTTGATAGTGGATGTACTTTTACATGTATATATATATTCAAGGGACTTTCTTGCTCGACATAATAGTATACTATCTGGTTACTCTTTATCTGGACATGTTCACTTGATCATGCTTTTATTCATTTGGTACATGTTGATAAAGCCCTGAGGATATTTGCTTGACTACTGTGATTATGATGTATATCATACTAGTGGGACGTGTGTAGTTTATAAGCATATCCTGAAATGTCCCTAGTCGTGGATGTATCGAGGCGGGGCATCGATATTCCAGAGTAGACTAGCGTATACGATTCTTGACCCATGTGATGGGCGATGGATGATCCCATATCCATTGGTGTTTGACACCAAGATTGTATACGGGTACTCAGTAGGGACTGGGTATACTGGGCGGACTCGCTGAGAACTCCTATGTGGTATTATATCTATCGTCGGATAGCAGTTCTTAGGTGACACTGGTACAGATTAGTCTGTAGACTCGAGATCGTCATAGAGTCTTGTGTGTTCTACTACTGTATTTTGATTTCCACCCTACCACGGCTCTACTGAGTCGTGCAAACAGCTGGATTTTGGGTACAGTCCCGAGACACATGGAGGCAATGAGCGATAGGAGGGGTTTCGTCTCTCCCGGTATTGGGGGTTGATATTGCGCTGTGCTCGATTGGCTATATCAGCAAGTCCCTGGCCAGGGCTGATGAGATTTACTGATAAGTGTTATCAGTAGTTTCTCGATCTGTTATAGGCCATATATCGGCATGACTTATTGAGTTATTGGGGTCGACGATGCCATCCCTAGACTCGATATGTAGCATATATGATGAAGAGACCGGACTGTACGGTAAGTGTTGTCGGTTGGCTCGATAGGAGTTTTGACAGGTTCGCTTGTTTTTCTTCTGGTCGCTCAATATCCGGGCGGCCGTTACGTTTAGCTGACCGCTTGGGGCTTGTGGATGTTTGATGTGATCATCACCTACTGCCGGCGTATTGACGAGTCTTAGAGTCCCACAAAGTGGTTACCTAGCTCAGGCGAAATGATGTGGGGTGCATATAGTGGTATGCACGGGTGCTTGATTGAATGCGTGTATATGATACCGCATTATAATCTGGCAATTACTATTGGTCGAGTCGTTTGAGATATGGCTGGTTTATTAAATCAATTGTTGATTTAATATTACTGACCATTAGCCTTTTTACTTGAAACCTATTTCTTTATGATGCATGCATGAGTGTATGTATATGTTGATATAGATGCACACATGTAAGTATACATGTGTCATGGTTGATGATACTTTGGTGGTGGCAATACAAGACTCACATGGTTACATATATTTATATATGTTGTTTATTTGAGAAAAGCAAAATGAGAACAAAAACATTGTTGACTAGTCAACTCCTTTCTCTTGTGTTGACCAAAGTCAATACCATGGTTTTGTCGCCCATGGTTTTGTAGCTCATGGTTTTTTTGCTTAACCTCAAGTCACAAAATATATGGTTTGGCATGAGGATTATTATTCTCTTTTGGGATTTTATGTCTCATATCTTTTTCACTTGAGTCAAGTTAAGCTCCTATCTCCTTCTTCCTCTCTCTCTCCTCAAAGCTCTCTAGTTTTTGAAAAGAAAGAGAAAGAATTAAAAAGAAAAGGCTTTTGAGTGAGATTAAAACCCACATCACCATTCTACTTTAGTCTAGTGCACTAGTGTGGAGTGTTTGCTTCATCTTCATCCTTGATAAAGTGGAGCTTGGAGCTTGAGCAAAGGAACTTCGGATGGATTGTCGTGGACAACGAAAGATTCAAGCGGACCGGTTCAAACTCTTGTTGTTCTAAGGAGTCTAGCAAGGAGGTCTACAAAGGTTGTATTCTTCTCTACTTAGTGTTAGACACTAGTTGTAGTATGTGATACAATTTTGTTACCCTAAATTTCTAGTTTTGATCCTAAGTTAGTTTACTTAGCACCTCAAAATTTTAATTGTAGCATGTTTGATGCAAGAAAAACCCTTGTGTGGTGCTAAGAAAACCCAACAGTATATGTATCGCATACATATACGCGTATCCGTATAAAAATACGAATAGCCAAAGAGAGAAAAAATGAATAGTGAACATAATACTAGAATATATATATATCAAAATATATATGTATATTATTAATCAAAACTTGATTTAATAATCCGGTTTAAACCTAAGCTGGCTAGTATTATCAAATGTCCGACTAAAGTATGTGTGTTGGAGATAGTGCCCTCAGAGTCAATTATTGGATCACAGGCACGTGATTGCAATGATTGAGGGAGGTCCTATACCGTTAGAACATTCTTACTCAAGATGATAGTATGCTATCTGGTTTATCTTTATCATCGTGTACTGCTTTAGGTGACCTTACAGGTCACTATTACGCACTGATAGAGCCCTTAGGATTCCTACTTGACGGCCAGCAGTATGATGGCGATCATATACGTGGGAGCTGGGGTCTATAAGCACATCCTTAAAAGGTCCCTAGTCATGAGAGTTTTCGAGACAGGGCATCGATACTCCAGAGTAGACTAGTGTATACAGTCGAGACCCCGACGAGGGGCGGTGGCCGGTCTCATAAGCCACTGGTGTGTAAGTCCACGTTGCCCACCCCGGTACTTGCGGGGAGGCGGAAAACGGAATAAAAATCGGATTTTTAACTACTCTAGGCAACATGGACTAGACAAAGTCGGATCTTTGCTAAACAAAAACTTGCTAAAGCTAAATAGAAACTAGTTAAAGAGTAGAATGGTTATACCTAGGGCTTTATGTCCTTCTCTCCTTGCTCCTTGGAGTAGTAGAAAGGGATCACCTTTGTCGTCTTCTTGAGTCGAAGAAGGATCCACCCGAAAGCCTCAACCTTTGGCTTCAACTTCAAGCTAGAAGTAACTAGGGTGCTAGAAATGCTAGTCCTAGAACCCTAGATGAGAGTAAACATTATCAAGAAGAGGTTTTTCTCAAGCTCAAGTGTTTCTCAACACATGAGAGGGGAGAGCTTGAGGGAGAGGAAGAACAAGAGAGAGAAAGTGAATGATAGAATGAGAGAATAATAAGCCATTCTCACATATATGTGTGAATTATTGTAAATAGATAATTAGTGAGATAATTGTCATGGCTTAATCAAGACATGACCATTATCATTTCATTTTTAATGCAAATTGCAAGGATCAAAGAGCATCTTCCAAATGAAATGATGATGGTCAAAGTGTCAACCTAGGTCAACAAGTCAAGAATGTCAAATGGTCAACAACCATAACCATGCACAATTATATTAAACTAATATCAATTAACCATAATACACACATAAGCATTAGGGTTAATAAAATGACAATGGTCATTAACCCTAATCAAAGTCCTCTCCCTCTGTCTCAAGCAACTGTGCATACGCACCCGTATTCGTGATCCGAGGAACACGAATACAATGAGATAAAACCAATCCCTAATCATATACTAGGATCCGGCTTAAACCAAAGCCCGCTAGTATAAGCTATCCGGACAGCAAACGTGCACAAGTGCGCGGATGTGAACGAACCCTGTCGCAAAACCATGCGACCTCTACTCATTTTGCCTAAAGGCGAATAGCTCTCTGTGTGGGACTCTAAAGACTCGACACTACGCTGGCAGTGGGTTTAACCACAGACCGCAAGCGGCACTAGCTGTACGTAACAGTCCCCAGGTAGATGCCGATAAGAAGACTGACGAGGTAACCCCATCTGAACTCCTACTGAGCCTGTATGTGACAGTCTCCGTACAGTCCGGTCTGTTCGTCTGATACATCACATGGCGGGCCTAGGGGGGCGGTGAACGTCAGTCCCCTAATAGCGGTACAAGTCGTGTCGGAGTGTAGCCCAGAACACCCTGAGATAACACTGGAAACCTACCAATATATCTCGCTTGCCTTGGCCAGGGACTACTCGTGTAATGGCTCTCCTGGACACAGCGCGATGTCAACCCCCAATACCAGGAGAGACGAATCCTGTCTAACCGTCACTGCCTCCAAGTGCTTCGGGACTGCACCCAAAAACTACCTGTTTGCACGACTCCTTTGAGCCGTGGTAGGGTAGTAATCAAAGTGCAGTGGGAACACACTCGAGGCGAAGTGACAGTGTCAAGTCAGCGGACTAAGCTGTACTCATGTCACCTGGGAACTGATAACTGACGATAGGTATAATACCAACCAACAGTTCCCGACGAGTCCTGTCCAGTGTACTCGTAACCTAACGAGCACCCGCATACTATCTCAAGTACGACGTACTGACGGCTGTGGGACAGACCGTCTCCCACGCTGGGATGAGAAGCGCGTACGCTAGTCTACTCCGGAGTATCGATGCCCTATCTCGATAGTCCATCGACTAAGGACCTGTATAAGGATGTGCTTATGGATTACCCAGCCCCCACGAGTGTGAGCACCATCACAACGCTGGTAATCAAGCAAAGATCCTAAAGGCTCTACTAATATGAATATCAGCGATATGCTAAAAGAAACACATGCACATATTAAAGCAGAGACAAACCAAGTAGCATACTACCATTTCGAGCAAGATTGTACATACAACTGTGAATATCCCAAGCTTCCATCAAGTAATATACAAACTAGTATGATACAGTAATGGCCTCTAGGGCATATACACTAACAATCTTCCACTTGCACTAAGGCCATGTACTGGCGTATCGAAGACCTATCATCTCGATCAGCCGCTCGAACTGAGTCTGGGGCAAGGCCTTAGTGAATGGATCTGCAGTGTTATCTTCTGAAGCAATCCTCCGAACCTCGATCTCTTGGCGATCCACGATCTCCCTGATCAGGTGATACCGCCTCAAGATGTGTCTGGATTTCTGATGGGACCTGGGTTCCTTCGCTAAAGCTATAGCCCCGTTGTTGTCGCAATACAGAGGTATTGGGTCAACAATGGACGGAACCACCTAAAGTTCTTTCAAGAACTTCCTCATCCAGACAGCTTCTTTTGCGGCATCAGATGCAGCGATGTATTCCGCTTCCATCGTCGAGTCAGCAACGGTTTCCTGTTTGGAGCTCTTCCAACACACCGCCCCTCCATTGAGGGTAAAGACAAAACCCGACATGGACTTGGAATCATCCTTGTCACTCTGGAAGCTGGAGTCAGCAAAGGCCTCAATCTGGAGGTCTTTTCCGCCATACACCAAGAACATCTCCTTAGTCCTTCTCAGATACTTGAGAATGTTCTTTACCGCTATCCAATGTTTCTCCCCAGGGTTTGACTGATACCTGCTTACCACGCTCAGTGCATAAGCCACATCTGGTCTGGTACACAACATCGCATACATTATAGAGCCTACCGCAGAAGCGTAGGGTATAATAGGCATGCGATCCCTCTCCAAATCAGTCTTTGGAGACATCTCTTTGGAGAGGGTGATCCCGTGACAAGCCGGTAGATTACCGCGCTTGGAATCTTCCATACTGAATCTTTTCAGTATGGTGTCGATGTACCTGGACTGTGAAAGTCCTAATATCCTCTTGGATCTGTCACAGTAGATCCGGATACACAAAATGTATGAGGCATCACCCAGGTCTTTCATGGAGAACCTGTGTGACAAGAACCCCTTGACAGATTGTAGCATAGGAATGTCATTTCCTATTAAGAGAATGTCATCCACGTATAAAACGAGGAATACTACAGTTCTCGCTACAAATCTACAATAGATGCATGGTTCATCTGGATTTTTGATAAAGCCAAATTCCTTGACCGTCTCATCAAAACAGATGTTCTAACTCCGCGATGCCTGCTTCAGTCCATAAATGGACTTAAGCAACTTGCACACCTTTCCGCTGCTCCCACTCTGAATGAAACCCTCTGGCTGTTCCATATAGACACACTCCTCTAAATGTCCATTTAGAAAAGCGGTCTTTACGTCCATCTGCCAAATTTCATAATCGTGGAAGGCAGCAATGGCAAGAAGGATCCGAATGGATTTCAGCATAGCTACTGGAGAAAAGGTTTCGTCATAGTCCAAACCAGGTCGCTGACGAAAACCCTTTGCAACCAGTCTAGCTTTATAGGTCTCAACCTGTCCATCTACACCAATCTTCCTTTTGAAGATCCACTTGCATCCTACGGGTTTTACCCCATCTGGAGCAATGTCCAACGTCCATACTTTGTTGGTGTACATGGACTCCATTTCGGCCCGCATTGCATCTAGCCATTTTACCGAGTCGACGCTCTGAATGGCTTGCTGGAAGCTAGTAGGCTCATCACAATCTATGATGCAATCCTCTCTATCCCCGTCAATGAGAAAACCATAGTATCTCTCGGGCGGATGAGACTGCCTACTACTCCTGCGGAGTGGCGTGGGAATGTCCTGATCTTTCGAACCCTCTGGTTCTACTAAGCTTTCAGTAATAGCTTGTGGTTCTGGAATTTCTTCCAGTTCTATTGCGCTCCCACTTATTTCTTTTTCTAAGAACTGATGCTCCAGAAAATGGGCATTGCGAGAAACAAGGACTTTTTGTTCCTCTGCGTAATAGAAAAGATACCCCCTGGAGTTCTTTGGGTATCCCACAAACTTGCACAGTACTGAGCGTGCCTCTAGTTTGTCCGTATGCTGCTTTTTGACATAAGCTGGACATCCCCAAATCTTCAGGTATTGAAGATAGGGTTTCTTCCTACTCCATAACTCATATGGTGTGGTAGGCACAGTCTTAGTGGGAACTCGGTTCAAAAGGTATGCAGCTGTTTCTAGCGCATATCCCCAGAACGATCGCGACAACTCAGCGTTACTCATCATGGACCGTACCATATCCAATAGGGTTCGGTTCCGTCTCTCCGATACACCGTTATGTTGCGGAGTGTATGGAGGAGTAAGCTGAGAGAGAATTCCATTCTCTTTTAAGTAACCCAGGAACTCGGCACTCAAGTATTCACCACCTCGATCAGATCTCAAAGCTTTGATACTTTTGCCTGTTTGTTTTTCTACTTCATTCTTGTATTCCTGGAATTTCTCAAAAGCTTCGGATTTATGCTTCATTAAGAAGACATGTCCGAACCTTGAAAAATCATCCGTAAAAGTAATGAAGTAAGAATAACCGCTTCGTGCATGTGTAGACATTGGACCGCACACGTCGCTGTGTACGAGTCCTAAGAGCTCGCTCGCTCTTACTCCGTATCCAGTGAACGGAGTCTTTATCATCTTTTCTTTGAGACGGGATTGACAAGTTGCATACGATTGATATTCAAACGGATCCAAATATCCTTCTGCATGTAACTTAGTCAACCTTCTCTCATTGATGTGACCCAGTCTACAATGCCATAAGAAAGTTTTATTGATTTCTGGAGACTTTCTTTTGTGTGTATTCTGGACATTGAAAATCTGTGGTTGGTTTAAAACGTATATACCGTTGTTTAATGTACCTGACCCAATCAAAACTTGATTAAGGTGAATGTTCACTACATTACTTACAAATGAAAATTCATAACCTTCTTTAGATAATAAAGATACAGAAATGATATTACAGGTTGCATTTGGTACATAATAACAACTACGCAAAACCAAAAAGTGTCCATCCGATAGTCCCAGGTGATAGTCCCACATGGCCACAGCATCCATGGCAGCACCGTTTGCAACTCTGAGGGTCATGTCACCTGCCTTCAAAACTCTATGCTTTCTCAACGCCTGCAAAGAATTACAGATATGAGATCCTGATCCGGTATCCAATACCCAGGATGTAGAGTTTATTGATAGACAGTTTTCAATAACATACACACCTGAAGCTGAAGCCGCAACTCGCTTCAAATCCTGTGTTCTGGCCTTCCAAGCCTTGCAATCCTGTTTCCAGTGACCACTTTTGTGACAGCACCAGCTTTCTTCCTTCCCCACCAGCTTTCCCGCTACCTTTGTTGCTTTTCCTTTTCCCTTCGTATCCACTTTACTGACACCGCCTCTTGGTTTGGCGGGGGCTTTCTTCTTCTTACCCTTGGCTTTCTCCCTGGATCTAGAAGAGGAAGATCCTCCTACAAACAAAGTGGATGTCTCCCTACCTTTCTGTAGGGTGCCCTCAGCACTCCTCAACATGTTCAGAAGTTCGGAAAGTTCAACCTCCTTTCCTTGCATGTTGAAGTTTAGGATAAACTGGACGTAAGTGGAAGGAAGGGACTGGAGAATCAAATCAGTATAGAGTTCATTCTCCAACGTGGTCCCAAGGTCCGCGGGCTCCTCTATGTAGCCAATCATCTTAAGCACGTGTTCCGCTACCGATGATCCGACGGCCAACCTTGCCGAAAACAACTTCTTCGACACTTCGTATCTAGCGATACGAGACTGCTCTCCATACAGTTCTTTTGTATGAAGAAATATAGACTCTAGGTCCATATTCTCGTGCCTCCTCTGATGTTCGTTGTCCATCGAGGCAAGTACGAGGCATTTGGCCTTCGCGCAATCTATTTCCCAGGTCTTATAGATTTCCCTATCTACGACACTGGTTTTGGGACCTGGGACAGGGGAGCTTTGGTGGTAAGGAGATACCCCAACTTGTCGTAAATGATTGCCATCTTGACATTCCTGAGCCAATCTTTGTAGTTTGGCCCTGTCAGTATGTTTTTATCTAGTAATAACTTAAGTCCGGTCATGTTGAATGGTCGCTGCAATTAGGAGAGAGAAAAGAAACACTTTAGCATGATGCTCTTGCAAGTTTAGAATGGTTTTTAGTTTGTCTAAACAGGATGGCTCCCACTGTCTCTCGAATCCCTTCTCAAACCGTAAAGAAAGGAATAGTCGGGATCAATCTCACCGTACAATACTTGCTTAACCGTTCAGCCAGGCCAGTGTCGGTACTTCGAGGGAGGTTTTCCAACGCTTTCGCGAAGTTCCTTAATTAAGTAACCTCTTTTCCCTGTGGGCGTAGCCCCGCTAACACCTTTCTAGACACCTACTAGGTTTATAGCATTGATCGTTAAGTGAGAGTTTTCCCGAGGAGTAGCATATACTCACAGTAGGATCGGGATCCAAATATCATCGCGTGATAAAACCGAAGGAATCCTACCAGAATCATCACACTCCAAATGGTATGCAGCGCTAGCAAGTTTCAGTACTTATGAAACTCCCGATGTGGATTTTCGCCCAATGCTCTTATGACCTTGGCGTGAGGTCAAAATGTCATAAGTCACATGTCAAGTTCTTCCCATCATTATTCCGATTAATTTGAACCCACCCGTACCTACCCTTGACGTAGGCCAAAATGGCAGTACGATTGTCTCAAACCAACGCATTCTATCTATGCAACAGATAAATATCCGGCAGCTACCAATCACTATGCCTTGGCGTGAGGTCAAAATACATAGCTTGAATACTACCGAATATTTAACTGAAATGATGGAGGGCTACGAATGGTTTTGGCGAAACCGTGAACGTTGTGAACTTGATATAATCGATGGAACGAGATAGCTTTTAAAAGGAGTGGTTCAAGATCCGCGTTTAAAAGTTTAGTTTTGAAAAGAACCGAGTGGTTTTCAAAGTGTTCCAATCGACTTTTACTTGGTTTATTTTCTTGCATTAGTTATTTTAATGCGTCCCATCATTAATCCTACCATTGCAGAAAACAACCAAAATATGACGTACGCTTATGCCATTCGCATTCGCCACGGGGCCCCGTCATCACCCGTTAGGTTACTTAACTAACGACAGAGCGGGGGCTGGGCTAGCGCGGCTGTAAAACATAAGCAACGCCTAAATAGTTATCATATATAAATATATAGCAATGATAAACATTACAGATCACAGATGAATACATTGGATATACTAGGAATCCGCGATCCGTTCGAGCCTGCAACGAAAAGTGGATTACACGGTCGCGGTGAATAGCCAAAACCCCACCCAAGACCCCTACGGGTGCGGCAAACTACCCGCCAAGTACCCGAAGCGAAGCAACCTCCCTCACCGCCGTGAGTAGGCCACTCGGCACTTCGAGATACCCGGTAGTTTGTGCACCCCCTCTATGGGTCTATCCTAGGAGCAAAAACAGTAAAAAGAATTATACAATGACGGCTACAACCCCGACCCGGTTGTGCGGCCATACAAATAATAATACATCAATTTACACATTACATGATTGAAAGAAAAAGAAACACTCATCTCACATCCACCCCGGCTATTCACCCGCGACAATCCAACGCATTCATATACACATACCATCATCAAACACAGATCACAGATATGTATAACCCCCACTAATCGACTTATAGCGATTAGCCGACGTTCAATACATATATACATCACAGATATAACCCTTTAGTCAAAGTGTAGTGAAGTTCGATCAAGAAATACGGATATATAGGCCCCCAAAAACAAATTTCTTTTCTGGAAAATCTGGGAACAAATAAACCATCTTAAAAATCCCAAAACCATGCCAGAAGAACACTGCACCAAACTCGACCCAGAACCGAGCCAAAACGGCCGCGATTGCGCGGCAATAGCTTGCTATTGCCGCGGAACCGCGGCACTTTGAACGAATCTCTGGATCGTTTTTGGTGGCTTTCTTCACAAAACCCTGAGATGATTTTAGACGTATGATTTATTTTATTTTGAACAGAAAAAATTTTAACAGAAACTTGGGTTTTTGTAAACTCGGTTTCGCGATTTTTTTCTGATTGAACTTCCATACACTTTACTACCTAGCTAGTTTATGTTTAGTTAGGCTCTGATACCACTGTAAGTCCACGTTGCCTACCCCGGTGCTTGCGGGGAGGCGGAAAACGGAATAAAAATCGGATTTTTACTACTCTAGGCAACATGCACTAGACAAAGTCGGATCTTTGCTAAACAAAAACTTGCTAAAGCTAAATAGAAACTAGTTAAAGAGTAGAATGGTTATACCTAGGGCTTTATGTCCTTCTCTCCTTGCTCCTTGGAGTAGTAGAAAGGGATCACCTTTGTCGTCTTCTTGAGTCGAAGAAGGATCCACCCGAAAGCCTCAACCTTTGGCTTCAACTTCAAGCTAGAAGTAACTAGGGTGCTAGAAGTGCTAGTCCTAGAACCCTAGATGAGAGTAAAGATTATCAAGAAGAGGTTTTTCTCAAGCTCAAGTGTTTCTCAACACATGAGAGGGGAGAGCTTGAGGGAGAGGAAGAACAAGAGAGAGAAAGTGAATGATAGAATGAGAGAATAATAAGCCATTCTCACATATATGTGTGAATTATTGTAAATAGATAATTAGTGAGATAATTGTCATGGCTTAATCAAGATATGACCATTATCATTTCATTTTTAATGCAAATTGCAAGGATCAAAGAGCATCTTCCAAATGAAATGATGATGGTCAAAGTGTCAACCTAGGTCAACAAGTCAAGAATGTCAAAAGGTCAACAACCATAACCATGCACAATTATATTAAACTAATATCAATTAACCATAATACACACATAAGCATTAGGGTTAATAAAATGACAATGGTCATTAACCCTAATCAAAGGCCTCTCCCTCTGTCTCAAGCAACTGTGCATACGCACCCGTATTCGTGATCCGAGGAACACGAATACAATGAGATAAAACCAATCCCTAATCATATACTAGGATCCGGCTTAAACCAAAGCCCGCTAGTATAAGCTGTCCGGATAGCAAACGTGCACAAGTGCGCGGATGTGAACGAACCCTGTCGCAAAACCATGCGACCTCTACTCATTTTTCCTAAAGGTGAATAGCTCTCTGTGTGGGACTCTAAAGACTCGACACTACGCTGGCAGTGGATTTAACCACAGACCGCAAGCGGCACTAACTGTACGTAACGGTCCCCAGGTAGATGCCGATAAGAAGACTGACGAGGTAACCCCATCTGAACTCCTACTGAGCCTGTATGTGACAGTTTCCGTACAGTCCGGTCTGTTCGTCTGATACATCGCATGGCGGGCCTAGGGGGGCGGTGAACGTCAGTCCCCTAATAGCGGTACAAGTCGTGTCGGAGTGTAGCCCAGAACACCCTGAGATAACACTGGAAACCTACCAGTATATCTCGCTTCCCCTGGCCAGGGACTACTCGTGTAATGGCTCTCCTGGACACAGCGCGATGTCAACCCCCAATACCGGGAGAGACGAATCCTGTCTAACCGTCACTGCCTCCAAGTGCTTCGGGACTGCACCCAAAAACTACCTGTTTGCACGACTCCTTTGAGCCGTGGTAGGGTAGTAATCAAAGTGCAGTGGGAACACACTCGAGGCGAAGTGACAGTGTCAAGTCAGCGGACTAAGCTGTACTCATGTCACCTGGGAACTGATAACTCACGATAGGTATAATAGCAACCAACAGTTCCCGACGAGTCCTGTCCAGTGTACTCGTAACCTAACGAGCACCCGCATAATATCTCAAGTACGACGTACTGACGGCTGTGGGACAGACCGTCTCCCATGCTGGGATAAGAAGCGCATACGCTAGTCTACTCCGGAGTATCGATGCCCTGTCTCGATAGTCCATCGACTAGGGACCTGTATAAGGATGTGCTTATGGATTACCCAGCCCCCACGAGTGTGAGCGCCATCACAACGCTGGTAATCAAGCAAAGATCCTAAGGGCTCTACTAATATGTATATCAGCGATATGCTAAAAGAAACACATGCACATATTAAAGCAGAGACAAACCAAGTAGCATACTACCATTTCGAGCAAGATTGTATATACAACTGTGAATATCCCAAGCTTCCATCAAGTAATATACAAACTAGTATGATACAGTAATGGCCTCTAGGGCATATACACTAACATGGTGTCAGTTTGTTCACCTAAGATGTATACAGGTGCACATTGGGTAATGAGTACACCGGACAGGACTCGCCGGGAACATGCTAGTTGGTCTTATACCAGACGTCAGATAGCAGTTCCCTGGTGACATGTGTACAGGCTAGTTCATCGACCTGAGATCGTCGTTTGTCTCGTGTGAGTTCCCACTGTACTTTGATTACTACCCTACCACGCTCAAAGGAGACGTGCAAACAGGTTTTAGTTGGGTACAGTCCCGAGCCACATGGAGGCAGTGAGCGGATCTGCAGGGGTTCGTCTCTCCCAGTATTGGGGGTGAGGTCGCGCTGTGTCTAGGAGAGCCCTTACACGAAGTCCTTGGCCATAGCAGGAGATTTACTGGTAGGTATTCCAGTAGTATCTCAGGGTGTTCTGGGCTACACTCCGACACGACTTGTACCGCTTTTGGGGGTCTGACTTTTACCAACCCCCTAGGCCTGCCATGCGATGCTCATAGACAAACGGACCAGACTGTACGGATATTGTCACTAACAGGCTCAGTAGGGTTGTTAGTTGTATGTATACCCTAGAGGCCAGTATTGTACAGATGATGTATATTATATTGGATGCTTGGACATATATAGAGATGACTTTCTTGCTCGATATGATAGTATGCTATCTGGTTACTCTTTATCTTAACATGTACACTTGTCTCTTTAAACTGTCTTATAGTTACATGTTGATAAAGCCCTTAGGATGTGTACTTGACTACTTGGACTATGATGCAGATCATACTAGTGGGGACATGGTAGTCCATAAGTACATCCTTCAAGGTCCCTAGTCGTGGGTGTATCGAGACGGGGCATCGATATACCAGTGTAGACTAGCGTATACGCTTCTCGACCCATGAGATGGGCGATGGATGATCCCATATCCATTGGTGTTTGACATCAGAGATGGTGTACGGGTGCTCAGTAGAGACTGGGTACACTGGACGGACTCGCCGAGAACTCCCAGATGTTATTATACCTCACGTCAGATGGCAGTTCTCAGGTGACACTTGTGCAGGTTAGTCTGTAGACCCGAGATCGTCATAGAGTCTTGTGTGATTCCCACTGTGCTTTGATCTCCACCTTACCACGTCCATGAGGGCATGCAAAACGGTGGTCTTTGGGTACAGTCCCGAGTCACATGGAGGCAATGAGCGATAGGAGGGTTTTCGTCTCTCCCGGTATTGGGGGTTGATGTTGCGCTGTGCTCGATTGGCCGTAACAGGGAAGTCCCTAGCCAGGGCTGATCAGAGATTTGCTGGTAAGTGTTACCAGTAGTTTCTCGACCCGTTATGAGCCTCACATCGGCACGACTTATCGGTTATTGGGGTCTGACGTATACCACCCCTAGACTTGATATGCGACATATCAGACGAACAGACCGGACTGTATGATAAGTGTTACTGGTTGGATTCACAGGAGTGTGAGCGGGCTAGCTCGTCGATCTTCTGATCGCTCAATACCCGGATGGCCGTTACGTTTAGCAGACCGCTTGCGGCTTGTGGGTGCTTGATATGATCATCATCTGCTACCGGCGTATTGACGAGTCTTTAGAGTCCTACACAGAGGTTTCCTGGCTCAAGCGAAACGAAATAGGAGCGCATATGAGATATGTGCGGGACCGAGAATAATGCGTGTATATGATACCGCATTTTATTCACGCGATGAATGTTTCGATTGGTTGTATGCGATATGACCTAGTTATCGAATCGTTGATTCGATAAATCGATACATTCGATACTAGTCGGTTATGTGCGACATGACCGGATCATTGAATCAAATGTTGATTTAATGATTTAATGTATAATTATATTTTGTTATATTACTTTGCATTAACTAGTATTGGTTCACTTTAAAAGGATTTTCTCACTTGATGCACATTGTATATGTGATATATTTTTGTGCACTTGTTTGTATCATGTTTGATGATACTTGCTCACTTAGGTTTGTGTAAAGATTAAACCATGGTTATATGAATGGTTAGGGTTTTGTTTATTTGCTTGTTTATTTATTTATTCTTTCTGGAAAATAAATGAGAATGGTGGCTTATTTTGTTTGTATATGTTGAAGCTTCTTGAAGCTTTGAAAAGTCCACCATTCTTATCTCATCCTTAACCCTAACCATTCCTACTAACCCTAGTTTACTCTCTACACTTGACTATGGTTAGGATATGATAAGTATTGATATTTGTTTCTTTTTAAATAAGAGACTTATTATATTCTTTCTTCTTCTTGATCATCTTCTTCTTCAAAAAAGCTTGATGTCATCAATGGCAACTTGAGTTCTAAAGTGAGAAATCCAATTCCAAAGTGAACCCACCTCCTATTTCTTCACCCTCTATCTCTTGCCAAGTTGTTTTGGGTGTTTTCTTCACAAGTTTCACAAATTTGTGAAGTCGGAGCTTGAACTTGTGAAACCTCGACGTAGATTATCTTCGGCACGAAGCCGACGACCTAGTCCGCCCAATTCTCCGATGAAGCCAATGTTTGAGTTCGGGATTCGAGATGGACAGCGAGAGGACGCCTACGTGGAGCTAAGGAAGTGGAGAACCGGATCTACAAAGGTTGTAGCCTCTCTCCTTTAGTTAAGATGTTAACTAGTTTCGTTTATCGCCTAAATTTCTAGTCAACGATCCGTATTAGGGTTTCTCGGCACCCATAAAATTTGAAATTGGCATGGTTGATGCCTTGTGAGACCTCTATTGTGTGCCTAGGAACCCTACAGTGGTATCAGAGCCTAGCTAGAGCCTTAGGCGATGCGTAGACGGAATTAGAAGTCCGATCGAACCAAAAACCAAAACCCTAAAATGATCTCTGGACAATTTATGAAATTTGGTCTTTTTCGACATTAAAAATATGCAGAAAATTCAGCAGGACTTTCTAAGAATTACTGTGAAACACGATCACCCAATTCGTCCAAACGGCGGCGGAACAGCGGCAGAAGCCTGGCTTCTGCGGCGGTTCCGCGGCCATCTTATGACGTCATCATTTCATTTTTGCACAGTAATTCCTATTTTATGATGCTGAGTTTTCTGGGAATTTTTAATATTTTTCCAGGAGTTGAATTTTTAGGGTTGTATTGGGGACTCGGAGTTTCGATCGGATTGTCTAATCTTGTCTGTGACTTTCCGGATAATTTTTTGAATATGTTAAAAGGTTCGACCGGATATAAATACCCATATTTTCCCCTGCCGAAAAATTTCCAAGTGTTGGATTTTTGTGTGGTTTAAGGACGTTCTGAGTAGTGCAAGTAACGCGATGGTCCCTCTAGAAGACAACAAACCTTAACTCGATTATGTGACCGTCTTGAACTGCCCTTTGAACCTTCGGATTTGGGGCAGTACGGCGTGCCACATGTAAGGCGTTGGCTTGACCCTTCTACGGCTGGACCGTTGGTACTGAGGCATGAAGTGAATGTCTTTGAACCTATTTCATGTGTTGGACGGTTTCGGGAAAACTTGGGTGTTCGGATGTTCGATCGGAAGGTTTAATATTTTCCATTTATCCGGAATGGGATACAATAATTGGAATTCACAAACAGTTATGAGATAGCTGAATGAATGCTATAAATCTAGCGGTTTAGTCTCACTTGACATTGAAAAGAGTTTTCGATAATGGGACTAAAATGCGGGGTTTATAACTGTTAGGCATGTGATGTCTAAGTATTTCATTTTGATTAGGCATGCGATGTCTAAAGAGGTTGCGGATTCCAATTGTTGTAGTTTTACACTTTCTTTTCTGTGACCGTAAGCGTAATATGTGATATCGCCGGTTTCGTTGCTATATGTCAACGACAATTGGGATGCGCATATTTACTTACGTTGATGACCTGTGATGTTATGTGTTGCTGGATATGTTATATTGGATCGTCGTGTTTGAATAGCCGGGGGTTTTTATGTGAGATGAGTGTTTTTCATTTTCATTCATGTAAGAACTTGTATGTAATATTCTTTTATTTGGGGCACTTCCAGGTTGCGGAAGCTGTCACCCTTTGTATATTATTTACTTTTCCGCATTAGGATAGACCCAAGGAGGGGAGCACAAATAACCGGGTTCTGGGGTCCAGTGGGAGACCAACTCGAGGAGTCGAGTCCGGGTCTCCTAACCCTAGAATTGGCAGGGTTGCTTGCCGCTCTCGTAGGGGTCTAGGGGTGTGGGATTGGCTATTCATCACGACCGTGGAATCCGTGTTTTGTACTGGCTCGTATTGAAAACACGGACGTCCTAGTATATCCAATATTTCATATGTTTCTTCTGCTGCAATATCTGTGATGTGATCATGTGATGTTCTGTGATAGATACAGTATATAGTATATATGATATATTATATAGACGTTACTTATGTTTTGCACCCGCACTAGCCCTGCCCTGCTCTGTCGTTAGTTACCTAACCTAACGGTGCACGAGGGGACATCGAGGCGAATGCGGATGGCATAAGTGTACGTCGTATTTATCTGTGATGTTTAGGTATTTAAATGATGGGACTTCATTAATGTGATTAATGAAATAAAAGAAACCAAATGATGTTGTAGAATCAGATTTTAAAATAAAACAGGTAGCTACAGTTCTTGCTTTGCACAGCGATATATATGATATATCCCGCACCTCATTCGACGAGGAAAGGGCCGACGATCCCTTCACCGGGAGTGACCCCTTTAGCAAAACTAGAAAAGCCTCGAAATCACTCCATTTTAAAACTTCATTTGATTCTACAACGATATCAAGTTCATTACGCAATAGGTTTTCAGAAAAACCTGTCGTAGCCCTCCGTCATTTCAGATAAGTACTACTTAGTATTCGTGCTACGGTAGTTTGGCATTCGTCAAGACGTAGTGTACGGTAGCTAACTAGTATTTATCTGCTTATGCATATGATGCAGATTGGATTAGGGTATTCGTACGGCGTTGTTTGGCATTCGTCAAGGGTCGTGCGGGTGGGTTTAATTCAATCAAGAAATGTACGGGTTGAACTTGACTAGTGGACTATGGGTTGTTTGGCATTCGTCAAGGTCATAGAACACTAGGGGTAAAAGTATTATTGGGAATTTCAAGTGTTGAAATTTGCAATGAGATTGCATACCTTCTATGAGATAGTTGGATCCCGATACCCACTGCGAGTAAGAGTTACTCCTGGGAGAGTTTTACACATTGCAATTAGCTGATCAAGTAGGTGTCTAGAAAGGTGTCAACGGGGTTACGCCTCTGGGAAAACGAGGTTTACATTAATTAGGTTCGTGCGAAAGCACGGGGGACCTCCCTCAAAGTACCGACACTGGCCTGGCTGAAAGATTGGCGAAATTGTAGTGTGTAATTAATCCCGGCTAGTCTTTCCTTTTAGGGTTTGAAGGAAGATTTGATAAAAACCAGTGGGAGCCATCCTGATTAGATAAGATAATAACCAATCTGATCTTGCACGAGCATACGCTAAAGTGTTTTCTTCTCTCTCTCACCAGGTAGCGACCATTTCATGTCCTAATAAAGATAATAATATGGATGTATTGACTGAACCCGCATGTTATACTGTGCAGGGGAACGTTGGACCCGTTCTTTCTTATAAGAGTTATAAGACTGAACAGGGAATAGGAGAATATCTAGATTCTCAAGCCGCCCAAAAGAACATGCATGTTGATGCATCTTCTTCGGGTGTGTTAGTTATTGAGAACTGTTTTTCAGTTCACCCTACGTCCTGGGTATTAGATACCGGATCAGGATCCCACATATGTAAGCAGTTACATGGTCTACGGAAAGGTAGAGAACTGGGTAAAGGTGATCATTCCGTTCAAGTAGGGAACGGTGCAAATGTTGCAGCCAAAGAAGTTGGCGAATATCACTTAGTATTACCAAGTGGTGATACAATGATCCTGAATGAGTGCTATTACATACCGAACATGATGTGCAACATTATATCAGATTCTTTATTGGGTAAAGAAGGATATAATTTTGTAGTACAGGATAATGTTATGAACATATTCCTAGATCAAAAGTTGATTGCATCAGGCTCGTTACATAATGGCATATTCATTCTAAATCAAAATACAGTCCTCAATATACAAAACACACACAAGAGGAAAAGTTCAGAAATGAACGAATCCTACTTGTGGTATTGTAGACTTGGTCATATCAATGTGACACGACTGGTTAAGTTACATAAGGATGGTTATTTGAATCCGTTCGAATTATCATCTTATGATACTTGCCACTCATGTCTCAAAGGAAAAATGACCAAAGCTCCGTTTAGTGGACACGGAGAAAGAGTTACTGAACTCTTAGGACTGGTACATAGTGATGTATGCGGTCCCATGTCTACCCATGCCAGGAACGGTTCTTCCTACTTCATTACATTCACTGACGATCTCTCTAGATACGGGCATGTGTTCCTATTGAAACACAAGTCTAAAGCTTTTGAGAAATTTAGAGAATATAAGCAAGAAGTAGAGAACCAAACGCCCAAAAGTATAAAGATCCTTCGATCTGATCGAGGAGGAGAATACTTGAGCAATGAGTTCCAAGATTATCTAAAAGAGAATGGGATTCTCTCTCAGCTTACTCCACCTTATACACCACAGCACAACGGTGTATCGGAACGAAGGAATCGCACCCTATTAGATATGGTGCGTTCAATGATGAGTACAGCTGAGTTACCTATTTCCTTCTGGAGGTATGCGCTTGAGACAGCCATACACCTATTGAATATGGTTCCTACCAAATCAGTGTCTACCACTCCATATGAGATATGGAAAGGGAAGAGACCATCTCTTAAGTATGTTAAGATATGGGGTTGTCCATCCTATGTCAAAAGACAAAATCCGGACAAACTCGAGGCAAGATCAGTCTTATGTAAGTTTGTAGGATATCCCAAAAATTCACAAGGGTATATCTTCTACCACCCCGAGGAACAAAAGGTGTTTGTTTCTCGACATGCCACTTTCTTAGAAAAAGGTTTTCTTATGAAACAGATTAGTGGCATTGAGGTAGAACTGGAAGAGGTTCCAGCAACACAAACTATAACTGAAGATTTAGTAGAACCAGAGAATTCAGTAGTACCCGATGAACCCCAGCCTCTCCGCCGATCTAGCAGGGTTTCTCGTCCACCTGAGAGATACTACGGTTTTCTCATTGACGGTGGAAGCGAAGATTGCATCATGGAGGATGATGACCCAACTAGTTTCGAGCAGGCCATCACGAGTAGGGACTCAGTGAAATGGCTGGATGCTATGCGGTCCGAGATGGAATCCATGTACACCAACAAAGTATGGACTTCGGAAGTTGCTCCTGAAGGGATAAAACCCATTGGGAGCAAATGGATCTTCAAGAAGAAACTTGGTGTAGATGGGAAAGTGGAGACTTTCAAAGCTAGACTTGTTGCAAAGGGTTTTCGTCAAAGACAAGGTGTGGACTATGACGAAACCTTTTCTCCAGTGGCTATGCGTAAATCCATCCGGATCATGCTTGCCATCGCTGCATATCATGATTACGAAATCTGGCAAATGGATGTTAAGACCGCCTTTCTAAATGGTGATTTAGAAGAGTGCGTGTACATGACCCAGCCAGAGGGCTTCGTAGACAGTGGGAGCAGCGGGAAGGTGTGCAAGCTGCTTAAATCCATTTATGGATTAAAGCAAGCATCGCGGAGTTGGAACATCTGCTTTGACGTCGTTATCAAAGAGTTTGATTTCGTCAAAAACCCAGATGAACCTTGTATCAACAAGAAGGTAGCAGAGAGTAAGGTGGTCTTCCTCGTATTGTACGTGGACGACATACTCTTGATAGGAAATGATATTCCTATGCTGCAATCGGTCAAGCTTTTCTTATCACAAAGATTCTCAATGAAAGATCTTGGTGATGCCTCCTGCATATTGGGAATCAGGATCTATAGAGATAGATCCAAACGGATTTTGGGATTGTCCCAATCCAGGTACATTGACACCATACTAAAGAGGTTTAGTATGGAAGAATCCAAGCGTGGGAACTTGCCCACGATCTCTGGAGTCACTCTCTCCAAAGAGATATCTCCCAAGACTGATTTGGAGAGAGCTCGCATGCAAGGGATACCCTATGCTTCGGCTGTAGGCTCTATCATGTATGCGATGCTATGTACCAGACCCGATGTAGCATACTCACTAAGTGTAGTGAGCAGGTATCAAGCTGATCCTGGAGAGAATCACTGGACAGCTGTGAAGAGCATTCTCAAGTACTTGCGAAGGACTAAAGAGATGCTCTTGGTGTATGGTAACAGAGAACTCCAAGTAGAGTCCTTTACCGATTCGAGCTTCCAGAGTGATAAGGACGACTCTAAGTCGCAGTCGGGCTTTGTCTTTACCCTTTACGGAGGGGCGGTTAGCTGGAAGAGTTCCAAGCAGGAAACCGTAGCAGACTCGACGATGGAGGATGAATACATCGCTGCCAACGATGCTGCTAAAGAAGCTGTCTGGAACAAGAAGTTCATTGCTGAACTTGGAGTGGTTCCATCCATTGAGCATCCAATACCTTTGTATTGCGATAACAATGGAGCGGTGGCTTTGGCCAAGGAACCCAGGTCCCATCAGCGATCCAGGCATATTCTGAGGCGGTATCACCTGATCCGGGAGATAGTTGATCGCCGGGAGATCGAGGTCAGGAGGGTTGACACGAAGAACAACACGGCGGATCCACTCACGAAGGCCATTCCCCAGATACAGTTTGAGAGACTCTTCGGGATGCTCGGTATGCGATACTACAGCAGCTGGCCCTAGTGCAAGTGGGAGATTGTAAGTTGTATGTATGCCCTAGAGGCCAGTATTGTACAGATGATGTATATTATATTGGATGCTTGGACATATATAGAGATGACTTTCTTGCTCGATATGATAGTATGCTATCTGGTTACTCTTTATCTTAACATGTACACTTGTCTCTTTAAACTGTCTTATAGTTACATGTTGATAAAGCCCTTAGGATGTGTACTTGACTACCTGGACTATGATGCAGATCATACTAGTGGGGACAGGTAGTCCATAAGTACATCCTTCAAGGTCCCTAGTCGTGGGTGTATCGAGATGGGGCATCGATATACCAGTGTAGACTAGCGTATACGCTTCTCGACCCATGAGATGGGCGATGGATGATCCCATATCCATTGGTGTTTGACATCAGAGATGGTGTATGGGTGCTCAGTAGAGACTGGATACACTGGACGGACTCGCCGAGAACTCCCAGATGGTATTATACCTCACGTCAGATGGCAGTTCTCAGGTGACACTTGTGCAGGTTAGTCTGTAGACCCGAGATCGTCATAGAGTCTTGTGTGATTCCCACTGTGCTTTGATCTCCACCTTACCACGTCCATGAGGGCGTGCAAAACGGTGGTCTTTGGGTACAGTCCCGAGTCACATGGAGGCAATGAGCGATAGGAGGGGTTTCGTCTCTCCCGGTATTGGGGGTTGATGTTGCGCTGTGCTCGATTGGCCGTAACAGGGAAGTCCCTGGCCAGGGCTGATCAGAGATTTGCTGGTAAGTGTTACCAGTAGTTTCTCGACCCGTTATGAGCCTCACATCGGCACGACTTATCGGTTATTGGGGTCTGACGTATACCACCCCTAGACTTGATATGCGACATATCAGACGAACAGACCGGACTGTATGATAAGTGTTACTGGTTGGATTCACAGGAGTGTGAGCGGGCTAGCTCGTCGATCTTCTGATCGCTCAATACCCGGATGGCCGTTACGTTTAGCAGACCGCTTGCGGCTTGTGGGTGCTTGATATGATCATCATCTGCTACCGGCGTATTGACGAGTCTTTAGAGTCCTACACAGAGGTTTCCTGGCTCAAGCGAAACGAAATAGGAGCGCATATGAGATATGTGCGGGACCGAGAATAATGCGTGTATGTGATACCGCATTTTATTCTCGCGATGAATGTTTCGATTGGTTGTATGCGATATGACCTAGTTATCGAATCGTTGATTCGATAAATCGATACATTCGATACTAGTCGGTTATGTGCGACATGACCGGATCATTGAATCAAATGTTGATTTAATGATTTAATGTATAATTATATTTTGTTATATTACTTTGCATTAACTAGTATTGGTTCACTTTAAAAGGATTTTCTCACTTGATGCACATTGTATATGTGATATATTTTTGTGCACTTGTTTGTATCATGTTTGATGATACTTGCTCACTTGGGTTTGTGTAAAGATTAAACCATGGTTATATGAATGGTTAGGGTTTTGTTTATTTGCTTGTTTATTTATTTATTCTTTTTGGAAAATAAATGAGAATGGTGGCTTATTTTGTTTGTATATGTTGAAGCTTCTTGAAGCTTTGAAAAGTCCACCATTCTTATCTCATCCTTAACCCTAACCATTCCTACTAACCCTAGTTTACTCTCTACACTTGACTATGGTTAGGATATGATAAGTATTGATATTTGTTTCTTTTTAAATAAGAGACTTATTATATTCTTTCTTCTTCTTGATCATCTTCTTCTTCAAGAAAGCTTGATGCCATCAATGGCAACTTGAGTTCTAAAGTGAGAAATCCAATTCCAAAGTGAACCCACCTCCTATTTCTTCACCCTCTACCTCTTGCCAAGTTGTTTTGGGTGTTTTCTTCACAAGTTTCACAAATTTGTGAAGTCGGAGCTTGAACTTGTGAAACCTCGACGTAGATCATCTTCGGCACGAAGCCGACGACCTAGTCCGCCCAATTCTCCGATGAAGCCGACGTTTGAGTTCGGGATTCGAGATGGACAGCGAGAGGACGCCTACGTGGAGCTAAGGAAGTGGAGAACCGAATCTAAAAAGGTTGTAGCCTCTCTCCTTTAGTTAAGATGTTAACTAGTTTCGTTTATCGCCTAAATTTCTAGTCAACGATCCGTATTAGGGTTTCTCGGCACCCATAAAATTTGAAATTGGCATGGTTGATGCCTTGTGAGACCTCTATTGTGTGCCTAGGAACCCTACAAGGGTGTCAGAATGAGTTCGCTCATCGACGTCCCTTTTTGTCAATACCCGGTAGCCCGTTACATATGGCTAATACCTCTGACGTGCTAGTGGTTAAATCCACAGCCAAAGTGTTGACGAGACTTTAGAGTCCCCCACAGACCGTTTTCTCAAGTTTCGGGCGAAACGCTGTAGAGGCCGTATGGAGATATGGCAGGGTTCGATCATATACGTGCGGTATTGCACGGATCATGATCGAACGGATAATACTAGCGGGCTTTGGTTTAAGCCGGATCCTAGTTTTGTACAGTGTAGATTTTGTCTCATTGCATTTGTATTCGGTCATAATACAAATGCGGGTATGTATATACTGTCGCGGGGTTTTTCCTGTAATTTATTACGGGATCAGTTTTTTGAAGTTGCCAGTTTGCTTTCCGTTTCGGCCATTTTCCTTTGTTTCTTTCCTTGGCTGAAAATTGGTGGAGGAGGGCTTATTTGCAATTGTGCAAATTAGCATTGTGGAGGGTGGTCTTTGTATATTGATGCTTCATGATGGTTCCACCATACATTGACTTCTTGGTTCATGATTGTTCATGATTGCTTGACTTTTGGGATATGATCAGGTGATGGAGTGGAGACTTTTGTTGTGATCATTTGATTCTCTCATCATCACTCTCTTGCATTATTGCCTCCCCCCTTGACTTTTCTCTCCCTCCACTTGACAAAACTTGGCCGGCCATTCCTTGATGGGGCTGTCCCAATTTTTGGAGTGGTGATTTTGGTATCTCATTTGCTTGCAAAATCATATAGCCATCACAAAAGTTCACTTCATCTCCTTCCTCCATCCAAATGGCAACTTCAAAACCCTTTGAGAAAAAGAGTACTACACTTCATCTACAGCATTTCTTGGACACGTCGACTCGCCAACTTCGTGCCCGAGTAGCCTCGGTCTAGAGGTGGGAAAACGTAAAAGAACCCGGCGATGTGGTGCCCTTCCGATGAGGAGATGATGACCGGATATTCCGCGGGGAGATCGGGACGACGACGAGAAGACCAAAGGACACGGATCGCTCGGTATATCTCTCTACCCCTTCTCTAGTTAGCTAGGATTAGGTTAATGGCCCGATCCGGGATTTTAGTGCGCGGTGGTACCAGTTTACCAGTTTCGTAAAATATCGTTTCCATATTTTGGCCTCGTTCAGACGGCCAGTCCACCGCCGTGCACTTACACTGGTATCAGAGCCACGCCATTAACCCAGTCTAGCTTGCTCTAACGTGTTTACAAGTTCAATCGAACGGATTTTCCGAAAACCTGCATTTTCTGGTTCAGTTCTCTGTCGAATTTTTTTTGGCTCGAAAAATTATTTTGAGCATTGCATAAATTCGAGCAGGTGTTTTTAAGCTTTCTATAAAAATTAAGTACAGTGATCCTACAGTATGACCACGGAACCGCGGCCAAACCTATGTTCTGGCCGCGGTTCCGCCGCAAGAAAGTGTGAACACCGTACAAAATTTCTACAGTGGCTCTCTATGTTGAAAATGGGGGTTTTGGAATATTCTGTTTGGACCCAGAATTATTTTGAGTGCTACAGTAGTGCTTGGGGCCCACTCCGGAAAATTTAGTCGATCGAAAATTTTAAACATGTTAGTTCACAGTATTTACATTATATCTGCGACCGTGAATGTCACTTGATCGGTAAATCCTGTCTAACTGCTATAGCCCTTTTAGACGGATTTGTGAACGTGACATTCACGTTGATGTTCTATGTTGTGCTGTGATGTTGCGGATTGTCGTGGTGGATAGCCTGGATGCAATGGTAGTACAGTTTTTGGTTGTATTATGTACATTTGATATTGCGGGGCAAGCGTCCGACATGTGGACTGCCGTCACTGCCTGTTTGTATATTATTCTTTTGGGGCACGACCGGGCAGAGGTCGATGTACCCGTTGTATGTATATTTTACTTTCTGTACTAGGATTACCCCGCTGTGGGGTGCACGGATAGCCGGGTTCTAGAGGGCAACGGGCCCGCATCTTATGGCGTTGAGACGGAGGGGGCTTCACTCTAGAATTGGCGGGCTATTCGCCGCACTCGTAGGGGGTACAGGTTGACCCAAGGAGGGGTGCCCAAGTTACCGGATTCCGTGAAGTGCTGGGTGGTCCATTCACGTTGCTGAAGGGGGCTGCCTCACTTCAGGTTTTGGCGGGTAACTTGCCGTGCCCGTAGGGGTCTAGGATTTCATTGCACAGGCTATCCACACGACCAGGGGAACGTCGGGTTTCAGTAGCGGCTCTATGAAACCCGGGGATCCCAGATATCTGTATTGTTCTGTGATGCTTATTATATTTCTGTGATGTTGATTTTATCACGCCTTGAGCGAATATTATATATTGATATATATATACTAGTAGATGTTGTATATATTTTGCATCCGCGCTAGTCCAGTCCCCGCTCTGTTGTTAGTTAAGTAACCTAACGGGTAATGACGGGACCCAGTGGCGAATGCGGATAGCATATACGTACAACATTATTTTCGTTCTTTATTGGTGTGATCAATTGATGGGACAGCATTGATTCGGATCAATGCAAGATAAACAAATCTATTCTGATGTTGTTGGAACAATTTTTCAAAAAAAGCTGTTATTGCAAGGACGTTCTCTTTTATTTTGCACAGTGGTAATTGGTTATGAATATCCAGCACCTCAGTCGACGAGGCAAGGGCCGAGATCCCTTCACCGGAAGTGACCCCTTGGACAGAAGTTTGCGTCAGGGCAATAACTTCACTATAGTCGTTTACTTTTGCTTTGCATCGTGGTATTCAGTTGGAATATCCTGCACCTCATTCTATGGGGAAAGAGCCGAGATCCCTTCACCGGGAGTGACCTCTTTAGAAAAGGTTTTCGCCACTATATTTTTATAAAAGCTATCCAGTTCCTTCAACGATATCAAGTTCATTACGTTAAAGGTTTTTCGCCAGAAACCATTCGTAGCCCTCCGTCATTTCAGTTAAATGTTCGGTAGTATTCAAGCTATGTATTTTGACCTACGCCAAGGCATAGTGATTGGTAGCTACCGGATATTTATCTGTTGCATAGATAGATGCGTTAGTTTGGGACAGTCGTACTACTATTTTGTCCTACGTCAAGGGTATGTACGGGTGGGTTCAAATTAACCTGGACAATGACGGGTAAAACTTGACATGTGACTTATGATATTTTGGCCTACGTCAAGGTCATAAGAGCATGGGGCAAAAATCACATCAGGAGTTTCTAAAGAAACTGAAACTTGCCATATATGCGCATACCTTCAGGAGTGTGATAACGTGAGTGGATTCCATCACGTTGTCATGCGATGATAGTTGGATCCCGATCCCCACTGATGAGTTGGTTTACTCCTCGGGTGATCCCAACTAATTCTTCTTTCAGGTTTGGAGGGGAATTTGACGGTACAGTGGGAGGTTTCCAGATTAGATAAATTTATAACCATTATGATCTAGGTTAGAGTACACGCTGAGTGTTTATTTTCTCTCTCTCTTTGGCAGCAACCATGACCCGACCCTTGACTATGACTCAGTAACCAAGTTAACCGAACCTTCTTAAACACTGGCTTTTGGATTGTCAGAGTTGCAAACCTCATTGCCACTCCTACTTTTACCCTTTTTCTCCAGGACACCCCGTATTACTACGAACATCCACTTCCATTGGAAAAAACCATCGTATGGTTATATACGAACTTAAAGGAATTTATTCGAGGATGGTTTCTGGTTCTGGAGAAAACGAATAGGACTATTCAGTTGTCTTTTCTTTTTACCTTCTCTCAGGTTGCGAGTGCTCCTTGGATTAGGGGATGGTACACCCGTTACGCCTATTGGATAGTCTTCTTCCAAACCTTAGGCTGGTGCCGAACGGTAGGGAATGAAGAAAGCCGATTAGCCTAAGTGTGGTGTACAGAAGGTATTAAGTTAAGACAAATAAAAGGATTAAAAGAAAGGCAAAGTAAATTGCGACTGCTATTCACGACCAAACCAAGTATTTCTTCGCCAATCCTACATCACCTTTGTATTTCTCCAGAACACTCCGTATCACTACGAAGATCCATAGTTATTTGGATACTCCATCGTATGATTATATACGAACTCGAAAGGAACTTGTTCCAGTTCGGGGATGGATTCTGGCTCAGGAGAAATAGGAATAAGGTTTATTCGGTTGTCTTTTATCTTCACCTTCTCTCGCATTGCGAGTGCTCCTAGGATTAGTACAATACACCCATTATGCTTATTAGATAGTCTTCTTCCAAACCATAGGCTGGTGCCGAACGGTAGGGAAGGAAGAAAACCATTTGGCCTAAAGGGGTGTACAGAAAGTAATGACTAAAGACATATGAAGGGATTTAGAGAGATGACAAAGAAATATACGGTTACAGTTGTGAATCTGGATAATGGAAGAGACATTACTAGGAATACCCGGATACCCCTACGAAACATTTCAATGTTTCAGTCTCATTGTATACTGTTAAAGGAAAACTGATTTCCCAATTAGACACTTGCTCCAGGGTATGTATTTACCAGGTTTGATTCTCACATCTGTATGGTTTTACAGATGATGAGTGGGAGTAAGTTATTGGGAATTAGGGGATCATCCTCATTATATCAGAATTCGTTGTTATTGGTGATATTTGAGAAAATCACCTGGGTAGTTTGCCGGACGGCAAATATTTGGTTTTGAATATCCGCTGTTGTGCACCAATTTCAAATTGATACATCTGTACGTCTATTTTTATAGAGTGAGATATACCTTTTTGAAATTATGTCTATGTCATTTACCTATATAAGTGGATGGTTAGGTAAGGAGTATTGAACAGCGGTGTAATTCTTCTTAACCATAAGTACAGTTTTCGACCTACGACACACAGGAAATGAGTTATTAAACTCAAGGGACTTGTACAGAGTATTGTATATTGTTCAGTGTCCATTAGGACAGAGGGGTTGGTCCTCGTACTATATTCGGTTTACTTATGACTTCTCTAGTTCTTAGACATGTGTTTCGTAGAAATGCAAGATCTAAGTTTTGAGGAGTTATAGGTATAAGAATAAAGTAGAGAACCAAGTGTTGCAAGTATCAGGATCCTTCAAGGTGATCGAAGATGTAGATACTTGTATGTAGTATTCAGTTGATAGTAATGATTAAGAGAACTTGCTTCTCTTTCAGGTTATTCATAATTGGAAGCACTCCTAAGTTGTGTAACGCTGATCGGCCTCTCTCCATTTACTTGACATGCATTGGAGACAGCTGCATGATTTGAATCTGGTTCAATTAAATCAGTGCCTCTGTTTCTGTATTGGATATAGAACAGTTCATATCTTGACACTGTTAAGGTACGGGGAGTTGTCCAGCTTATGCGTAAAACCAGACTCTGGATAACTCAAGGCACGTTTCTGTAATGGCTGTTTGTGGGTTGACCCGGGCTATGACGAGGGTTAACTTTCTACCATCTGGAAGATCAATAGTGATATTGTTCTTGACTCGCCACAGTTTTAATAAAAATGGATTTTTTCAGAAAACAGTATTAGGAGTATGGTAGAACTGGCAGTGATTCCAGAACCGCAAACGATTACTGAAAATTTGATAAGAACCTAAAGATTCAATCTGGTCTGACATTCCATTAGCCACTCCGCAGATAGGGTGGGTAACCTCAAGCACTTGAGAGGTACTTCGGTATGCTCAAGGACGGTGACAGGGAGGTTCTTGTTTACCCAGACTTGCCATTGTTGTTGTTCCAGGCTATGAGACCCGGCAGGAGGATGAATATAGCGTCGTTCTAAACTGGCTTTAGAAGTGTACATGTATATGACTCTGCCAGAGGGTTGTCGAAGTCAGTGGGAGCAGGGGAAGCATAGTGGACAAGTGGCTTATGTCTATTTATAGACTAAAGCAGATATAGCGGAGATAGATCATCTATTTCTGATGTGACAGTCATAGGTTTGACTTCATCAGAATAAGGGATGGATCTGTTAAGAAGGTAGTAGTGTGTGATATCCTGGTATTTGGATGACATACACAGAGTAGGAAGTGAAATTCCTTTACTACGGTCGGTTATACTTTGGTTGTCACACAGTGGTTTCTCCACAAAGGGACTTGGATATTATATCAGACATTCTGGTTACTGGATCTATGGTTTTAGATCTAGATTTTGGTAGTTTCCCAATCAGGGTACTTAGACAGCATTCTTGAGGTGCTTTAGAATGGACGACTCCTGGCATGGTGGTGTACCTGCAGATGATGGAGTCACCCTCTCTAAAGGTGTCTTACAGACTAAAGGGGAGAAGGATGTGCATGATTGGCAGATCACTTGCTTAGGCAATTGAGTCGATCATGAGATGTCAAGTACCACACCAGATGTTGTTTTTGGACAAGCTGCAATAAGTTGATATTGATCCTATCGTGGAGAAACGATCGGAAGCAGTTTTAGAACATAAGTGGATGTTCTAGGGATATGATAACGACAACCTCATTCAGGAGACAGTTATCAGTCCAGGCTTCCAAGGTGACGTGGATGACAGAGTGACTGTCAGAGTTATTGTTTTCCCTCTGACGAGGGGCAGTGTTTTGGACAGGTGATCCAAAGGGACACTGAGGGAGGCATGGCGCAGGATACTGATTAAATTCAGTTGACGATACAGTCTAAGATGTTTGGATTTGGAGTTCATTTATGAACTAGGTCCCATCAGATATCCAGACATACTCTAAGACAGGTATTGCTCATTTCGGGAGATGGCTTTCTCCGCGAACTTGAGATAAAGAGAGACATAGAAAGAAACATTAGGGCGGATCCACTCACTGAAGCTATTTCTCGAACGCATTAGTTTCGCAAACGGGTTTTGTGAGACTGATTAGTAGAGGAGTTGGGTGTTCGGTATCACATGGGCTGTGAGTATGCGACATCGCAATAATAAGCCTTGAGTGCAAGTGGGAGATTGTTGGAGATAGTGCTCTCAGAGTCAATTATTGGATCACAGGCACGTGATTGCAATGATTGAGGGATGACCTATTCCGTTGGAGCAGTCTTACTCAAGATGATAGTATGCTATCTGGTTTATCTTTATCATCGTGTACTGTTTTAGGTGACCTTACAGGTCACTATTGCGCGCTGATAGAGCCCTTAGGATTCCTGCTTGACAGCCAGCAGTATGATGGCGATCATATACGTGAGAGCTGGGGTCTATAAGCACATCCTTAAAAGGTCCCTAGTCGTAGGAGTTTTCGAGACAGGGCATTGATACTCCAGAGTAGACTAGTGTATACAGTCGAGACCCCGACGAGGGGCGGTGGCCGGTCTCACAAGCCACTGGTGTCAGTTGGTTCACCTAAGATGTATACAGGTGCTCATTGGGTTATGAGTACACCGGACAGGACTCACCGGGAACATGCTAGCTGGTCTTATACCAGACGTCAGATAGCAGTTCCCTGGTAACATGTGTACAGGTTAGTTCATCGACCTGAGATCGTCATTTGTCTCGTGTGAGTTCCCACTGTACTTTGATTACTACCCTACCACGCTCAAAGGAGACGTGCAAACAGGTTTTAGTTGGATACAGTCCCGAGCCACATGGAGGCAGTGAGCGGATCTGCAGGGTTTCGTCTCTCCCGGTATTGGGGGTGAGGTCGCGCTGTGTCTAGGAGAGCCCTTACACGAAGTCCTTGGCCAAGGCTGGAGATTTACCGGTAAGTATTCCAGTAGTACTCAGGGTGTTCTGGGCTACACTCCGACACGACTTGTACCGATTTTGGGGTCTGACTTTTACCAACCCCCTAGGCCCGCCATGCGATGCTCATAGACGAACGGACCGGACTGTACGGATATTGTCTTTGACAGGCTCAGTAGGGTGTCAGGATGAGTTCGCTCATCGACATCCCTTTTTGTCAATACCTGGTAGCCCGTTACGTATGGCTAATACCTCTGACGTGCTAGTGGTTAAATCCACAGCCAAACTGTTGACGAGTCTTTAGAGTCCCCCAGAGGCCGTTTTCTCAAGTTTCGGGCGAAACGCTGTAGAGGCCGTATGGAGATATAGCAGGGTTCGATCATATACGTGCGGTATTGCACGGATCATGATCGGACGGATAATACTAGCGGGCTTTGGTTTAAGCCGGATCCTAGTATTGTACAGTGTAGATTTTGTCTCATTGCATTTGTATTCGGTCGGAATACAAATGCGAGTATGTATATACAGTCGCAAGGTCTTTCCTGTAATTTATTACGGGATCAGTTTTTTAAAGTTGCTAGTTTGCTTTCCGTTTCGGCCATTTTCCTTTGTTTCTTTCCTTGGCTGAAAATTGGTGGAGGAGGGCTTATTTGCAATTGTGCAAATTAGCATTGTGGAGGGTGGTCTTTGTATATTGATGCTTCATGATGGTTCCACCATACATTGACTTCTTGGTTCATGATTGTTCATGATTGCTTGACTTTTGGGATATGATCAGGTGATGGAGTGGAGACTTTTGTTGTGATCATTTGATTCTCTCATCATCACTCTCTTGCATTATTGCCTCCCCCCTTGACTTTTCTCTCCCTCCACTTGACAAAACTTGGCCGGCCATTCCTTGATGGGGCTGTCCCAATTTTTGGAGTGGTGATTTTGGTATCTCATTTGCTTGCAAAATCATATAGCCATCACAAAAGTTCACTTCATCTCCTTCCTCCATCCAAATGGCAACTTCAAAACCCTTTGAGAAAAAGAGTACTACACTTCATCTACAGCATTTCTTGGACACGTCGACTCGCCAACTTCGTGCCCGAGTAGCCTCGGTCTAGAGGTGGGAGCCCGTAAAAGAACCCGGCGATGTGGTGCCCTTCCGATGAGGAGATGATGACCGGATATTCCGCGGGGAGATCGGGACGACGACGAGAAGACCAAAGGACACGGATCGCTCGGTATATCTCTCTACCCCTTCTCTAGTTAGCTAGGATTAGGTTAATGGCCCGATCCGGGATTTTAGTGCGCGGTGGTACCAGTTTACCAGTTTCGTAAAATATCGTTTCCATATTTTGGCCTCGTTCAGACGGCCAGTCCACCGCCGTGCACTTACACTGGTATCAGAGCCACGCCATTAACCCAGTCTAGCTTGCTCTAACGTGTTTACAAGTTCAATCGAACGGATTTTCCGAAAACCTGCATTTTCTGGTTCAGTTCTCTGTCGAATTTTTTTTGGCTCGAAAAATTATTTGGAGCATTGCATAAATTCGAGCAGGTGTTTTTAAGCTTTCTATAAAAATTAAGTACAGTGATCCTACAGTATGACCACGGAACCGCGGCCAAACCCATGTTCTGGCCGCGGTTCCGCCGCAAGAAAGTGTGAACACCGTACAAAATTTCTACAGTGGCTCTCTGTGTTGAAAATGGGGGTTTTGGAATATTCTGTTTGGACCCAGAATTATTTTGAGTGCTACAGTAGTGCTTGGGGCCCACTCCGGAAAATTTAGTCGATCGAAAATTTTAAACATGTTAGTTCACAGTATTTACATTATATCTGCGACCGTGAATGTCACTTGATCGGTAAATCCTGTCTAACTGCTATAGCCCTTTTAGACGGATTTGCGAACGTGACATTCACGTTGATGTTCTATGTTGTGCTGTGATGTTGCGGATTGTCGTGGTGGATAGCCTGGATGCAATGGTAGTACAGTTTTTGGTTGTATTATGTACATTTGATATTGCGGGGCAAGCGTCCGACATGTGGACTGCCGTCACTGCCTGTTTGTATATTATTCTTTTGGGGCACGACCGGGCAGAGGTCGATGTACCCGTTGTATGTATATTTTACTTTCTGTACTAGGATTACCCCGCTGTGGGGTGCACGGATAGCCGGGTTCTAGAGGGCAACGGGCCCGCATCTTATGGCGTTGAGACGGAGGGGGCTTCACTCTAGAATTGGCGGGCTATTCGCCGCACTCGTAGGGGGTACAGGTTGACCCAAGGAGGGGTGCCCAAGTTACCGGATTCCGTGAAGTGCTGGGTGGTCCATTCACGTTGCTGAAGGGGGCTGCCTCACTTCAGGTTTTGGCGGGTAACTTGCCGCGCCCATAGGGGTCTAGGATTTCATTGCACAGGCTATCCACACGACCAGGGGAACGTCGGGTTTCAGTAGCGGCTCTATGAAACCCGGGGATCCCAGATATCTGTATTGTTCTGTGATGCTTATTACATTTCTGTGATGTTGATTTTATCATGCCTTGAGCGAATATTATATATTGATATATATATACTAGTAGATGTTGTATATATTTTGCATCCGCGCTAGTCCAGTCCCCGCTCTGTTGTTAGTTAAGTAACCTAACGGGTAATGACGGGACCCAGTGGCGAATGCGGATAGCATATACGTACAACATTATTTTCATTCTTTATTGGTGTGATCAATTGATGGGACAGCATTGATTCGGATCAATGCAAGATAAACAAACCTATTCTGATGTTGTTGGAACAATTTTTCAAAAAAAGCTGTTATTGCAAGGACGTTCTCTTTTATTTTGCACAGTGGTAATTGGTTATGAATATCCAGCACCTCAGTCGACGAGGCAAGGGCCGAGATCCCTTCACCGGAAGTGACCCCTTGGACAGAAGTTTGCGTCAGGGCAATAACTTCACTATAGTCGTTTACTTTTGCTTTGCATCGTGGTATTCAGTTGGAATATCCTGCACCTCATTCTATGGGGAAAGAGCCGAGATCCCTTCACCGGGAGTGACCTCTTTAGAAAAGGTTTTCGCCACTATATTTTTATAAAAGCTATCCAGTTCCTTCAACGATATCAAGTTCATTACGTTAAAGGTTTTTCGCCAGAAACCATTCGTAGCCCTCCGTCATTTCAGTTAAATGTTCGGTAGTATTCAAGCTATGTATTTTGACCTACGCCAAGGCATAGTGATTGGTAGCTACCGGATATTTATCTGTTGCATAGATAGATGCGTTAGTTTGGGACAGTCGTACTACTATTTTGTCCTACGTCAAGGGTATGTACGGGTGGGTTCAAATTAACCTGGACAATGACGGGTAAAACTTGACATGTGACTTATGATATTTTGGCCTACGTCAAGGTCATAAGAGCATGGGGCAAAAATCACATCAGGAGTTTCTAAAGAAACTGAAACTTGCCATATATGCGCATACCTTCAGGAGTGTGATAACGTGAGTGGATTCCATCACGTTGTCATGCGATGATAGTTGGATCCCGATCCCCACTGATGAGTTGGTTTACTCCTCGGGTGATCCCAACTAATTCTTCTTTCAGGTTTGGAGGGGAATTTGACGGTACAGTGGGAGGTTTCCAGATTAGATAAATTGATAACCATTATGATCTAGGTTAGAGTACACGCTGAGTGTTTCTTTTCTCTCTCTCTTTGGCAGCGACCATGACCCGACCCTTGACTATGACTCAGTAACCAAGTTAACCGAACCTTCTTAAACACTGGCTTTTGGATTGTCAGAGTTGCAAACCTCATTGCCACTCCTACTTTTACCCTTTTTCTCCAGGACACCCCGTATTACTACGAACATCCACTTCCATTGGAAAAAACCATCGTATGGTTATATACGAACTTAAAGGAATTTATTCGAGGATGGTTTCTGGTTCTGGAGAAAACGAATAGGACTATTCAGTTGTCTTTTCTTTTTACCTTCTCTCAGGTTGCGAGTGCTCCTTGGATTAGGGGATGGTACACCCGTTACGCCTATTGGATAGTCTTCTTCCAAACCTTAGGCTGGTGCCGAACGGTAGGGAATGAAGAAAGCCGATTAGCCTAAGTGTGGTGTACAGAAGGTATTAAGTTAAGACAAATAAAAGGATTAAAAGAAAGGCAAAGTAAATTGCGACTGCTATTCACGACCAAACCAAGTATTTCTTCGCCAATCCTACATCACCTTTGTATTTCTCCAGAACACTCCGTATCACTACGAAGATCCATAGTTATTTGGATACTCCATCGTATGATTATATACGAACTCGAAAGGAACTTGTTCCAGTTCGGGGATGGATTCTGGCTCAGGAGAAATAGGAATAAGGTTTATTCGGTTGTCTTTTATCTTCACCTTCTCTCGCATTGCGAGTGCTCCTAGGATTAGTACAATACACCCATTATGCTTATTAGATAGTCTTCTTCCAAACCATAGGCTGGTGCCGAACGGTAGGGAAGGAAGAAAACCATTTGGCCTAAAGGGGTGTACAGAAAGTAATGACTAAAGACATATGAAGGGATTTAGAGAGATGAAAAAGAAATATACGGTTACAGTTGTGAATCTGGATAATGGAAGAGACATTACTAGGAATACCCGGATACCCCTACGAAACATTTCAATGTTTCAGTCTCATTATATACTGTTAAAGGAAAACTGATTTCCCAATTAGACACTTGCTCCAGGGTATGTATTTACCAGGTTTGATTCTCACATCTGTATGGTTTTACAGATGATGAGTGGGAGTAAGTTATTGGGAATTAGGGGATCATCCTCATTATATCAGAATTCGTTGTTATTGGTGATATTTGAGAAAATCACCTGGGTAGTTTGCCGGACGGCAAATATTTGGTTTTGAATATCCGCTGTTGTGCACCAATTTCAAATTGATACATCTGTACGTCTATTTTTATAGAGTGAGATATACCTTTTTGAAATTATGTCTATGTCATTTACCTATATAAGTGGATGGTTAGGTAAGGAGCATTGAACAGCGGTGTAATTCTTCTTAACCATAAGTACAGTTTTCGACCTACGACACACAGGAAATGAGTTATTAAACTCAAGGGACTTGTACAGAGTATTGTATATTGTTCAGTGTCCATTAGGACAGAGGGGTTGGTCCTCGTACTATATTCGGTTTACTTATGACTTCTCTAGTTCTTAGACATGTGTTTCGTAGAAATGCAAGATCTAAGTTTTGAGGAGTTATAGGTATAAGAATAAAGTAGAGAACCAAGTGTTGCAAGTATCAGGATCCTTCAAGGTGATCGAAGATGTAGATACTTGTATGTAGTATTCAGTTGATAGTAATGATTAAGAGAACTTGCTTCTCTTTCAGGTTATTCATAATTGGAAGCACTCCTAAGTTGTGTAACGCTGATCGGCCTCTCTCCATTTACTTGACATGCATTGGAGACAGCTGCATGATTTGAATCTGGTTCAATTAAATCAGTGCCTCTGTTTCTGTATTGGATATAGAACAGTTCATATCTTGACACTGTTAAGGTACGGGGAGTTGTCCAGCTTATGCGTAAAACCAGACTCTGGATAACTCAAGGCACGTTTCTGTAATGGCTGTTTGTGGGTTGACCCGGGCTATGACGAGGGTTAACTTTCTACCATCTGGAAGATCAATAGTGATATTGTTCTTGACTCGCCACAGTTTTAATAAAAATGGATTTTTTCAGAAAACAGTATTAGGAGTATGGTAGAACTGGCAGTGATTCCAGAACCGCAAACGATTACTGAAAATTTGATAAGAACCTAAAGATTCAATCTGGTCTGACATTCCATTAGCCACTCCGCAGATAGGGTGGGTAACCTCAAGCACTTGAGAGGTACTTCGGTATGCTCAAGGACGGTGACAGGGAGGTTCTTGTTTACCCAGACTTGCCATTGTTGTTGTTCCAGGCTATGAGACCCGGCAGGAGGATGAATATAGCGTCGTTCTAAACTGGCTTTAGAAGTGTACGCGTATATGACTCTGCCAGAGGGTTGTCGAAGTCAGTGGGAGCAGTGGAAGAATAGTGGACAAGTGGCTTATGTCTATTTATAGACTAAAGCAGATATAGCGGAGATAGATCATCTATTTCTGATGTGACAGTCATAGGTTTGACTTCATCAGAATAAGGGATGGATCTGTTAAGAAGGTAGTAGTGTGTGATATCCTGGTATTTGGATGACATACACAGAGTAGGAAGTGAAATTCCTTTACTACGGTCGGTTATACTTTGGTTGTCACACAGTGGTTTCTCCACAAAGGGACTTGGATATTATATCAGACATTCTGGTTACTGGATCTATGGTTTTAGATCTAGATTTTGGTAGTTTCCCAATCAGGATACTTAGACAGCATTCTTGAGGTGCTTTAGAATGGACGACTCCTGGCATGGTGGTGTACCTGCAGATGATGGAGTCACCCTCTCTAAAGGTGTCTTATAGACTAAAGGGGAGAGGGATGTGCATGATTGGCAGATCACTTGCTTAGGCAATTGAGTCGATCATGAGATGTCAAGTACCACACCAGATGTTGTTTTTGGACAAGCTGCAATAAGTTGATATTGATCCTATCCTGGAGAAACGATCGGAAGCAGTTTTAGAACATAAGTGGATGTTCTAGGGATATGATAACGACAACCTCATTCAGGAGACAGTTATCAGTCCAGGCTTCCAAGGTGACGTGGATGACAGAGTGACTGTCAGAGTTATTGTTTTCCCTCTGACGAGGGGCAGTGTTTTGGACAGGTGATCCAAAAGGACACTGAGGGAGGCATGGCGCAGGATACTGATTAAATTCAGTTGACGATACAGTCTAAGATGTTTGGATTTGGAGTTCATTTATGAACTAGGTCCCATCAGATATCCAGACATACTCTAAGACAGGTATTGCTCATTTCGGGAGATGGCTTTCTCCGCGAACTTGAGATAAAGAGAGACATAGAAAGAAACATTAGGGCGGATCCACTCACTGAAGCTATTTCTCGAACGCATTAGTTTCGCAAACGGGTTTTGTGAGACTGATTAGTAGAGGAGTTGGGTGTTCGGTATCACATGGGCTGTGAGTAGCGACATCGCAATAATAAGCCTTGAGTGCAAGTGGGAGATTGTTGGAGATAGTGCTCTCAGAGTCAATTATTGGATCACAGGCACGTGATTGCAATGATTGAGGGATGACCTATTCCGTTGGAGCAGTCTTACTCAAGATGATAGTATGCTATCTGGTTTATCTTTATCATCGTGTACTGTTTTAGGTGACCTTACAGGTCACTATTGCGCGCTGATAGAGCCCTTAGGATTCCTGCTTGACGGCCAGCAGTATGATGGCGATCATATACGTGAGAGCTGGGGTCTATAAGCACATCCTTAAAAGGTCCCTAGTCGTAGGAGTTTTCGAGACAGGGCATTGATACTCCAGAGTAGACTAGTGTATACAGTCGAGACCCCGACGAGGGGCGGTGGCCGGTCTCACAAGCCACTGGTGTCAGTTGGTTCACCTAAGATGTATACAGGTGCTCATTGGGTTATGAGTACACCGAACAGGACTCACCGGGAACATGCTAGCTGGTCTTATACCAGACGTCAGATAGCAGTTCCCTGGTGACATGTGTACAGGTTAGTTCATCGACCTGAGATCGTCATTTGTCTCGTGTGAGTTCCCACTGTACTTTGATTACTACCCTACCACGCTCAAAGGAGACGTGCAAACAGGTTTTAGTTGGATACAGTCCCGAGCCACATGGAGGCAGTGAGCGGATCTGCAGGGTTTCGTCTCTCCCGGTATTGGGGATGAGGTCGCGCTGTGTCTAGGAGAGCCCTTACACGAAGTCCTTGGCCAAGGCTGGAGATTTATCGGTAAGTATTCCAGTAGTATCTCAGGGTGTTCTGGGCTACACTCCGACACGACTTGTACCGATTTTGGGGTCTGACTTTTACCAACCCCCTAGGCCCGCCATGCGATGCTCATAGACGAACGGACCGGACTGTACGGATATTGTCTTTGACAGGCTCAGTAGGGTGTCAGGATGAGTTCGCTCATCGACATCCCTTTTTGTCAATACCTGGTAGCCCGTTACGTATGGCTAATACCTCTGACGTGCTAGTGGTTAAATCCACAGCCAAACTGTTGACGAGTCTTTAGAGTCCCCCAGAGACCGTTTTCTCAAGTTTCGGGCGAAACGCTGTAGAGGCCGTATGGAGATATAGTAGGGTTCGATCATATACGTGCGGTATTGCACGGATCATGATCGGACGGATAATACTAGCGGGCTTTGGTTTAAGCCGGATCCTAGTATTGTACAGTGTAGATTTTGTCTCATTGCATTTGTATTCGGTCGGAATACAAATGCGAGTATGTATATACAGTCGCAAGGTCTTTCCTGTAATTTATTACGGGATCAGTTTTTTAAAGTTGCTAGTTTGCTTTCCGTTTCGGCCATTTTCCTTTGTTTCTTTCGTTGGCTGAAAATTGGTGGAGGAGGGCTTATTTGCAATTGTGCAAATTAGCATTGTGGAGGGTGGTCTTTGTATATTGATGCTTCATGATGGTTCCACCATACATTGACTTCTTGGTTCATGATTGTTCATGATTGCTTGACTTTTGGGATATGATCAGGTGATGGAGTGGAGACTTTTGTTGTGATCATTTGATTCTCTCATCATCACTCTCTTGCATTATTGCCTCCCCCCTTGACTTTTCTCTCCCTCCACTTGACAAAACTTGGCCGGCCATTCCTTGATGGGGCTGTCCCAATTTTTGGAGTGGTGATTTTGGTATCTCATTTGCTTGCAAAATCATATAGCCATCACAAAAGTTCACTTCATCTCCTTCCTCCATCCAAATGGCAACTTCAAAACCCTTTGAGAAAAAGAGTACTACACTTCATCTACAGCATTTCTTGGACACGTCGACTCGCCAACTTCGTGCCCGAGTAGCCTCGGTCTAGAGGTGGGAGCCCGTAAAAGAACCCGGCGATGTGGTGCCCTTCCGATGAGGAGATGATGACCGGATATTCCACGGGGAGATCGGGACGACGACGAGAAGACCAAAGGACACGGATCGCTCGGTATATCTCTCTACCCCTTCTCTAGTTAGCTAGGATTAGGTTAATGGCCCGATCCGGGATTTTAGTGCGCGGTGGTACCAGTTTACCAGTTTCGTAAAATATCGTTTCCATATTTTGGCCTCGTTCAGACGGCCAGTCCACCGCCGTGCACTTACACTGGTATCAGAGCCACGCCATTAACCCAGTCTAGCTTGCTCTAACGTGTTTACAAGTTCAATCGAACGGATTTTCCGAAAACCTGCATTTTCTGGTTCAGTTCTCTGTCGAATTTTTTTTGGCTCGAAAAATTATTTGGAGCATTGCATAAATTCGAGCAGGTGTTTTTAAGCTTTCTATAAAAATTAAGTACAGTGATCCTACAGTATGACCACGGAACCGCGGCCAAACCCATGTTCTGGCCGCGGTTCCGCCGCAAGAAAGTGTGAACACCGTACAAAATTTCTACAGTGGCTCTCTGTGTTGAAAATGGGGGTTTTGGAATATTCTGTTTGGACCCAGAATTATTTTGAGTGCTACAGTAGTGCTTGGGGCCCACTCCGGAAAATTTAGTCGATCGAAAATTTTAAACATGTTAGTTCACAGTATTTACATTATATCTGCGACCGTGAATGTCACTTGATCGGTAAATCCTGTCTAACTGCTATAGCCCTTTTAGACGGATTTGCGAACGTGACATTCACGTTGATGTTCTATGTTGTGCTGTGATGTTGCGGATTGTCGTGGTGGATAGCCTGGATGCAATGGTAGTACAGTTTTTGGTTGTATTATGTACATTTGATATTGCGGGGCAAGCGTCCGACATGTGGACTGCCGTCACTGCCTGTTTGTATATTATTCTTTTGGGGCACGACCGGGCAGAGGTCGATGTACCCGTTGTATGTATATTTTACTTTCTGTACTAGGATTACCCCGCTGTGGGGTGCACGGATAGCCGGGTTCTAGAGGGCAACGGGCCCGCATCTTATGGCGTTGAGACGGAGGGGGCTTCACTCTAGAATTGGCGGGCTATTCGCCGCACTCGTAGGGGGTACAGGTTGACCCAAGGAGGGGTGCCCAAGTTACCGGATTCCGTGAAGTGCTGGGTGGTCCATTCACGTTGCTGAAGGGGGCTGCCTCACTTCAGGTTTTGGCGGGTAACTTGCCGCGCCCGTAGGGGTCTAGGATTTCATTGCACAGGCTATCCACACGACCAGGGGAACGTCGGGTTTCAGTAGCGGCTCTATGAAACCCGGGGATCCCAGATATCTGTATTGTTCTGTGATGCTTATTACATTTCTGTGATGTTGATTTTATCATGCCTTGAGCGAATATTATATATTTATATATATATACTAGTAGATGTTGTATATATTTTGCATCCGCGCTAGTCCAGTCCCCGCTCTGTTGTTAGTTAAGTAACCTAACGGGTAATGACGGGACCCAGTGGCGAATGCGGATAGCATATACGTACAACATTATTTTCGTTCTTTATTGGTGTGATCAATTGATGGGACAGCATTGATTCGGATCAATGCAAGATAAACAAACCTATTCTGATGTTGTTGGAACAATTTTTCAAAAAAAGCTGTTATTGCAAGGACGTTCTCTTTTATTTTGCACAGTGGTAATTGGTTATGAATATCCAGCACCTCAGTTGACGAGGCAAGGGCCGAGATCCCTTCACCGGAAGTGACCCCTTGGACAGAAGTTTGCGTCAGGGCAATAACTTCACTATAGTCGTTTACTTTTGCTTTGCATCGTGGTATTCAGTTGGAATATCCTGCACCTCATTCTATGGGGAAAGAGCCGAGATCCCTTCACCGGGAGTGACCTCTTTAGCAAAGGTTTTCGCCACTATATTTTTATAAAAGCTATCCAGTTCCTTCAACGATATCAAGTTCATTACGTTAAAGGTTTTTCGCCAGAAACCATTCGTAGCCCTCCGTCATTTCAGTTAAATGTTCGGTAGTATTCAAGCTATGTATTTTGACCTACGCCAAGGCATAGTGATTGGTAGCTACCGGATATTTATCTGTTGCATAGATAGATGCGTTAGTTTGGGACAGTCGCACTACTATTTTGTCCTACGTCAAGGGTATGTACGGGTGGGTTCAAATTAACCTGGACAATGACGGGTAAAACTTGACATGTGACTTATGATATTTTGGCCTACGTCAAGGTCATAAGAGCATGGGGCAAAAATCACATCAGGAGTTTCTAAAGAAACTGAAACTTGCCATATATGCGCATACCTTCAGGAGTGTGATAACGTGAGTGGATTCCATCACGTTGTCATGCGATGATAGTTGGATCCCGATCCCCACTGATGAGTTGGTTTACTCCTCGGGTGATCCCAACTAATTCTTCTTTCAGGTTTGGAGGGAAATTTGACGGTACAGTGGGAGGTTTCCAGATTAGATAAATTGATAACCATTATGATCTAGGTTAGAGTACACGCTGAGTGTTTCTTTTCTCTCTCTCTTTGGCAGCGACCATGACCCGACCCTTGACTATGACTCAGTAACCAAGTTAACCGAACCTTCTTAAACACTGGCTTTTGGATTGTCAGAGTTGCAAACCTCATTGCCACTCCTACTTTTACCCTTTTTCTCCAGGACACCCCGTATTACTATGAACATCCACTTCCATTGGAAAAAACCATCGTATGGTTATATACGAACTTAAAGGAATTTATTCGAGGATGGTTTCTGGTTCTGGAGAAAACGAATAGGACTATTCAGTTGTCTTTTCTTTTTACCTTCTCTCAGGTTGCGAGTGCTCCTTGGATTAGGGGATGGTACACCCGTTACGCCTATTGGATAGTCTTCTTCCAAACCTTAGGCTGGTGCCGAACGGTAGGGAATGAAGAAAGCCGATTAGCCTAAGTGTGGTGTACAGAAGGTATTAAGTTAAGACAAATAAAAGGATTAAAAGAAAGGCAAAGTAAATTGCGACTGCTATTCACGACCAAACCAAGTATTTCTTCGCCAATCCTACATCACCTTTGTATTTCTCCAGAACACTCCGTATCACTACGAAGATCCATAGTTATTTGGATACTCCATCGTATGATTATATACGAACTCGAAAGGAACTTGTTCCAGTTCGGGGATGGATTCTGGCTCAGGAGAAATAGGAATAAGGTTTATTCGGTTGTCTTTTATCTTCACCTTCTCTCGCATTGCGAGTGCTCCTAGGATTAGTACAATACACCCATTATGCTTATTAGATAGTCTTCTTCCAAACCATAGGCTGGTGCCGAACGGTAGGGAAGGAAGAAAACCATTTGGCCTAAAGGGGTGTACAGAAAGTAATGACTAAAGACATATGAAGGGATTTAGAGAGATGACAAAGAAATATACGGTTACAGTTGTGAATCTGGATAATGGAAGAGACATTACTAGGAATACCCGGATACCCCTACGAAACATTTCAATGTTTCAGTCTCATTGTATACTGTTAAAGGAAAACTGATTTCCCAATTAGACACTTGCTCCAGGGTATGTATTTAGCAGGTTTGATTCTCACATCTGTATGGTTTTACAGATGATGAGTGGGAGTAAGTTATTGGGAATTAGGGGATCATCCTCATTATATCAGAATTCGTTGTTATTGGTGATATTTGAGAAAATCACCTGGGTAGTTTGCCGGACGGCAAATATTTAGTTTTGAATATCCGCTGTTGTGCACCAATTTCAAATTGATACATCTGTACGTCTATTTTTATAGAGTGAGATATACCTTTTTGAAATTATGTCTATGTCATTTACCTATATAAGTGGATGGTTAGGTAAGGAGTATTGAACAGCGGTGTAATTCTTCTTAACCATAAGTACAGTTTTCGACCTACGACACACAGGAAATGAGTTATTAAACTCAAGGGACTTGTACAGAGTATTGTATATTGTTCAGTGTCCATTAGGACAGAGGGGTTGGTCCTCGTACTATATTCGGTTTACTTATGACTTCTCTAGTTCTTAGACATGTGTTTCGTAGAAATGCAAGATCTAAGTTTTGAGGAGTTATAGGTATAAGAATAAAGTAGAGAACCAAGTGTTGCAAGTATCAGGATCCTTCAAGGTGATCGAAGATGTAGATACTTGTATGTAGTATTCAGTTGATAGTAATGATTAAGAGAACTTGCTTCTCTTTCAGGTTATTCATAATTGGAAGCACTCCTAAGTTGTGTAACGCTGATCGGCCTCTCTCCATTTACTTGACATGCATTGGAGACAGCTGCATGATTTGAATCTGGTTCAATTAAATCAGTGCCTCTGTTTCTGTATTGGATATAGAACAGTTCATATCTTGACACTGTTAAGGTACGGGGAGTTGTCCAGCTTATGCGTAAAACCAGACTCTGGATAACTCAAGGCACGTTTCTGTAATGGCTGTTTGTGGGTTGACCCGGGCTATGACGAGGGTTAACTTTCTACCATCTGGAAGATCAATAGTGATATTGTTCTTGACTCGCCACAGTTTTAATAAAAATGGATTTTTTCAGAAAACAGTATTAGGAGTATGGTAGAACTGGCAGTGATTCCAGAACCGCAAACGATTACTGAAAATTTGATAAGAACCTAAAGATTCAATCTGGTCTGACATTCCATTAGCCACTCCGCAGATAGGGTGGGTAACCTCAAGCACTTGAGAGGTACTTCGGTATGCTCAAGGACGGTGACAGGGAGGTTCTTGTTTACCCAGACTTGCCATTGTTGTTGTTCCAGGCTATGAGACCCGGCAGGAGGATGAATATAGCGTCGTTCTAAACTGGCTTTTGAAGTGTACGTGTATATGACTCTGCCAGAGGGTTGTCGAAGTCAGTGGGAGCAGTGGAAGCATAGTGGACAAGTGGCTTATGTCTATTTATAGACTAAAGCAGATATAGCGGAGATAGATCATCTATTTCTGATGTGACAGTCATAGGTTTGACTTCATCAGAATAAGGGATGGATCTGTTAAGAAGGTAGTAGTGTGTGATATCCTGGTATTTGGATGACATACACAGAGTAGGAAGTGAAATTCCTTTACTACGGTCGGTTATACTTTGGTTGTCACACAGTGGTTTCTCCACAAAGGGACTTGGATATTATATCAGACATTCTGGTTACTGGATCTATGGTTTTAGATCTAGATTTTGGTAGTTTCCCAATCAGGGTACTTAGACAGCATTCTTGAGGTGCTTTAGAATGGACGACTCCTGGCATGGTGGTGTACCTGCAGATGATGGAGTCACCCTCTCTAAAGGTGTCTTACAGACTAAAGGGGAGAGGGATGTGCATGATTGGCAGATCACTTGCTTAGGCAATTGAGTCGATCATGAGATGTCAAGTACCACACCAGATGTTGTTTTTGGACAAGCTGCAATAAGTTGATATTGATCCTATCCTGGAGAAACGATCGGAAGCAGTTTTAGAACATAAGTGGATGTTCTAGGGATATGATAACGACAACCTCATTCAGGAGACAGTTATCAGTCCAGGCTTCCAAGGTGACGTGGATGACAGAGTGACTGTCAGAGTTATTGTTTTCCCTCTGACGAGGGGCAGTGTTTTGGACAGGTGATCCAAAGGGACACTGAGGGAGGCATGGCGCAGGATACTGATTAAATTCAGTTGACGATACAGTCTAAGATGTTTGGATTTGGAGTTCATTTATGAACTAGGTCCCATCAGATATCCAGACATACTCTAAGACAGGTATTGCTCATTTCGGGAGATGGCTTTCTCCGCGAACTTGAGATAAAGAGAGACATAGAAAGAAACATTAGGGCGGATCCACTCACTGAAGCTATTTCTCGAACGCATTAGTTTCACAAACGGGTTTTGTGAGACTGATTAGTAGAGGAGTTGGGTGTTCGGTATCACATGGGCTGTGAGTATGCGACATCGCAATAATAAGCCTTGAGTGCAAGTGGGAGATTGTTGGAGATAGTGCTCTCAGAGTCAATTATTGGATCACAGGCACGTGATTGCAATGATTGAGGGATGACCTATTCCGTTGGAGCAGTCTTACTCAAGATGATAGTATGCTATCTGGTTTATCTTTATCATCGTGTACTGTTTTAGGTGACCTTACAGGTCACTATTGCACGCTGATAGAGCCCTTAGGATTCCTGCTTGACAGCCAGCAGTATGATGGCGATCATATACGTGAGAGCTGGGGTCTATAAGCACATCCTTAAAAGGTCCCTAGTCGTAGGAGTTTTCGAGACAGGGCATTGATACTCAAGAGTAGACTAGTGTATACAGTCGAGACCCCGACGAGGGGCGGTGGCCGGTCTCACAAGCCACTGGTGTCAGTTGGTTCACCTAAGATGTATACAGGTGCTCATTGGGTTATGAGTACACCGGACAGGACTCACCGGGAACATGCTAGCTGGTCTTATACCAGACGTCAGATAGCAGTTCCCTGGTGACATGTGTACAGGTTAGTTCATCGACCTGAGATCGTCATTTGTCTCGTGTGAGTTCCCACTGTACTTTGATTACTACCCTACCACGCTCAAAGGAGACGTGCAAACAGGTTTTAGTTGGATACAGTCCCGAGCCACATGGAGGCAGTGAGCGGATCTGCAGGGTTTCGTCTCTCCCGGTATTGGGGGTGAGGTCGCGCTGTGTCTAGGAGAGCCCTTACACGAAGTCCTTGGCCAAGGCTGGAGATTTACCGGTAAGTATTCCAGTAGTATCTCAGGGTGTTCTGGGCTACACTCCGACACGACTTGTACCGATTTTGGGGTCTGACTTTTACCAACCCCCTAGGCCCGCCATGCGATGCTCATAGACGAACGGACCGGACTGTACGGATATTGTCTTTGACAGGCTCAGTAGGGTGTCAGGATGAGTTCGCTCATCGACATCCCTTTTTGTCAATACCTGGTAGCCCGTTACGTATGGCTAATACCTCTGACGTGCTAGTGGTTAAATCCACAGCCAAACTGTTGACGAGTCTTTAGAGTCCCCCAGAGACCGTTTTCTCAAGTTTCGGGCGAAACGCTGTAGAGGCCGTATGGAGATATAGCAGGGTTCGATCATATACGTGCGGTATTGCACGGATTATGATCGGACGGATAATACTAGCGGGCTTTGGTTTAAGCCGGATCCTAGTATTGTACAGTGTAGATTTTGTCTCATTGCATTTGTATTCGGTCGGAATACAAATGCGAGTATGTATATACAGTCGCAAGGTCTTTCCTGTAATTTATTACGGGATCAGTTTTTTAAAGTTGCTAGTTTGCTTTCCGTTTCGGCCATTTTCCTTTGTTTCTTTCCTTGGCTGAAAATTGGTGGAGGAGGGCTTATTTGCAATTGTGCAAATTAGCATTGTGGAGGGTGGTCTTTGTATATTGATGCTTCATGATGGTTCCACCATACATTGACTTCTTGGTTCATGATTGTTCATGATTGCTTGACTTTTGGGATATGATCAGGTGATGGAGTGGAGACTTTTGTTGTGATCATTTGATTCTCTCATCATCACTCTCTTGCATTATTGCCTCCCCCCTTGACTTTTCTCTCCCTCCACTTGACAAAACTTGGCCGGCCATTCCTTGATGGGGCTGTCCCAATTTTTGGAGTGGTGATTTTGGTATCTTATTTGCTTGCAAAATCATATAGCCATCACAAAAGTTCACTTCATCTCCTTCCTCCATCCAAATAGCAACTTCACAACCCCTTGAGACAAAGAGTACTACACTTCATCTACAGCATTTCTTGGACACGTCGACTCACCAACTTCGTGCCCGAGTTGCCTCGGTCCAGAGGTGGGAGCCCGTAAAAGAACCCGGCGATGTGGTGCCCTTCCGATGAGGAGATGAAGACCGGAGATTCCGCGGGGAGATCGGGACGACGACGAGAAGACCGAAGGACACGGATCGCTCGGTATATCTCTCTACTCCTTCTCTAGTTAGCTAAGATTAGGTTAATAGCCCGATCCGGGACTTTAGTGCGCGGTGGTGCCAGTTTACCAGTTTCGTAAAAGTATCGTTTCCGCATTTTGGCCTCGTTCAGACGGCCGAGGCGCCGCCGTGCCCTTACACTGGTATCAGAGCCACGCCATTAACCTAGTCTAGCTTGCTCTAATGTGTTTACAAGTTCGATCGAACAGATTTTCCGAAAACCCGCATTTTCTGGTTCAGTTCTCTGTCGAATTTTTTTTGGCTCGAAAAATTATTTGGAGCATTGCCTAAATTCGAGCATGTGTTTTTAAGCTTTCTGTAAAAATTAGGTACGGTGATCCTACAGTATGACCGTGGAACCGCGGCCAAACCCATGTTCTGGCCACGGTTCCGCCGCAAGAAAGTGTGAACACCGTACAAAATTTCTACAGTGGCTCTCTGTGTTGAAAATGGGGGTTTTAGAATATTCTGTTTGGACCCAGAATTATTTTGAGTGCTACAGTAGTGCTTGGGGCCCACTCCGGAAAATTTAGTCGATCGAAAATTTTAAACATGTTAGTTCACAGTATTTACATTATATCTGCAACCGTAAATATCACTTGATCGGTAAATCCTGTCTAACTGCTATAGCCCTTTTAGACGGATTTGCGAACGTGACATTCACGTTGATATTCTATGTTGTGCTGTGATGTTGCGGATTGTCGTGGTGGATTGCCTGGATGCAATTGTAATACAGTTTTTGGTTGTATTATGTACATTTGATATTGCTGGGCGAGCGTCCGATATGTGGACTGCCGTCACTGCCTGTTTGTATATTATTCTTTTGGGCCACGACCGGGCTGAGGTCGATGTACCCGTTGTATGTATATTTTACTTTCTGTACTAGGATTACCCCACGGTGTGGTGCACGGATAGCCGGGTTCTAGAGGGCAACAGGCCCGCATCTCATGGCGTTGAGACGGAGGGGGCTTCACTCTAGAATTGGCGGGCTATTCGCCGCACTCGTAGGGGGTATAGGTTGACCCAAGGAGGGGTACCCAAGTTACCGGATTTCGTAGAGTGTTGGGTGGTCCATTCACATTGCTGAAGGGGGCTGCCTCGCTTCAGGTTTTGGCGGGTAACTTGCCGCGCCCGTAGGGGTCTAGGATTTCATTGCACAGGCTATCCACACGACCAGGGGAACGTCGGGTTTCAGTAGCGGCACTATGAAACCCGGGGATCCCAGATATCTGTATTGTTCTGTGATGCTTATTACATTTCTGTGACGTTACATTTTATCACGCCTTGAGCGAATATTATATATTGATATATATATACTAGTAGATGTTGTATATGTTTTACATCCGCGCTAGTCCAGTTCCCGCTCTGTCGTTAGTTAAGTAACCTAACGGGTAATGACGGGACCCAGTGGCGAATGCGGATGGCATATACGTACATCATTATTTTCGTTCTTTATTGGTGTGATCAATTGATGGGACTGCATTCATTCGGATCAATGCAAACTAAACAAACCTATTCTGATGTTGTTGGAACAATTTTTCAAAAAAAGCTATTATTGCAAGGACGTTCTCTTTTATTTAACACAGTGGTATTCGGTTATGAATATCCAACACCTCAGTCGACGAGGCAAGGGCCGAGATCCCTTCACCGGGAGTGACCCCTTGGACAGAAGTTTGCGTCAGGGCAATAACTTTACTATAGTCGTTTACTTTTGCTTTGCATCGAGGTATTCAGTTGGAATATCCTGCACCTCATTCTACGGGGAAAGAGCCGAGATCCCTTCACCATGAGTGACCTCTTTAGCAAAGGTTTTCGCCACTATATTTTTATAAAAGCTATCCAGTTCCTTCAACGATATCAAGTTCATTACGTTAAAGGTTTTTCGCCAGAAACCATTCGTAGCCCTCCGTCATTTCAGTTAAATGTTCGATAGTATTCAAGCTATGTATTTTGACCTACGCCAAGGCATAGTGATTGGTAGCTACCGGATATTTATCTGTTGTATAGATAGATGCGTTAGTTTGGGACAGTCGTACTACTATTTTGGCCTACGTCAAGGGTATGTACGGGTGGGTTCAAATTAACCTGGACAATGACGGGTAGAACTTGACATGTGACTTATGTATTTTGGCCTACGTCAAGGTCATAAGAGCATGGGGCAAAAATCACATCGGGAGTTTGTAAAGAAACTGAAACTTGCCAGATATACGCATACCTTCTGGAGTGTGATAACGTGAGTGGATTCCATCACGTTGTCATGTGATGATAGTTGGATCCTGATTCCCACTGATGAGTTGGTTTACTCCTCGGGTGATCCCAACTAATTCTTCTTTCAGGTTTGGAGGTTAATTTGACGGTACAGTGGGAGGTTTCCAGATTAGATAAATTGATAACCATTATGATCTAAGTTAGAGTGCACGCTGAGTGTTTCTTTTCTCTCTCTCTTTGGCAGCGACCATGACCCGACCCTTGACTATGACTCAGTAACCAAGTTAACCGAACCTTCTTAAACACTGGCTTTTGGATTATCAGAGTTGCAAACCTCATTGCCACTCCTACTTTTACCCTTTTTCTCCAGGACACCCCGTATTACTACGAACTTCCACTTCTATTGGATAAAACCATCGTATGGTTATATACGAACTCAAAGGAATTTATTCGAGGATGGTTTCTGGTTCTCGAGAAAACGAATATGACTATTCAGTTGTCTTTTCCTTTTACCTTCTCTCAGGTTGCGAGTGCTCCTTGGATTAGGGGATAGTACACCCGTTACGCCTTTTGGATAGTCTTCTTCCAAACCTTAGGCTGGTGCCGAACGGTAGGGAATGAAGAAAGCCGATTAGCCTAAGTGTGGTGTACAGAAGGTATTAAGTTAAGACAAATAAAAGGATTAGAAGGAGGGAAAAGTAAATTGCTACTGCTATTCACGACCAACCCAAGTATTTCTTCGCCAATCCTACATCACCTTTGTATTTCTCCAGAACACTCCGTATCACTACGATGATCCACAGTTATTTGGATACTCCATCGTATGGTTATATACGAACTCGAAAGGAACTTGTTCCTGTTCGGGGATAGATTCTGGCTCAGGAGAAATAGGAATAAGGTTTATTCGGTTGTCTTTTATCTTCACCTTCTCTCGCATTGCGAGTGCTCCTAGGATTAGGACAGTACACCCATTATGCTTATTGGATAGTCTTCTTCCAAACCATAGGCTGGTGCCGAACGGTAGGGAAGGAAGAAAACCATTTGGCCTAAAAGGGTGTACAGAAAGTAATGACTAAAGACATATGAAGGGATTTGGAGAGATGACAAAGAAATATACGGTTACAGTTGTGAATCTGGATAATGGAAGAGACATTACTAGGAATACCCGGATACCCCTACGAAACATTTCAATGTTTCAGTCTCACTGTATACTGTTAAAGGAAAACTGATTTCCCAATTAGACACTTGCTCCAGGGTATGTATTTACCAGGTTTGATTCTCACATCTGTATGGTTTTATAGATGATGAGTTGGAGTAAGTTATTGGGAATTAGGTGATCATCCTCATTATATCAGAATTCGTTATAATTGGTGATATTTGAGAAAATCGCCTGTGTAGTTTGCCGGACGGCAAATATTTGGTTTTGAATATCCGTTGTTGTGCACCAATTTCAAATTGATACATCTGTACGTCTATTTTTATAGAGTGAGATATACCTTTTTGAAATTATGTTTATGACATTTACCTATATCAGTGGATGGTTAGGTAAGGAGCATTGAACAGCGGTGTAATTCTTCTTAACCATAAGTACAGTTTTCGACCTACGACACACAGGAAATGAGTTATTAAACTCAAGGGACTTGTACAGAGTATTGTATATTGTTCAGTGTCCATTAGGACAGAGGGGTTGGTCCTCGTACTATATTCGGTTTACTTATGACTTCTCTAGTTCTTAGACATGTGTTTCGTATAAATGCAAGGTCTAAGTTTTGAGGAGTTATAGGTATAAGAATAAAGTAGAGAACCAGGTGTTGCAAGTATCAGGATCCTTCAAGGTGATCGAAGATGTAGATACTTGTGTGTGGTATTCAGTTGATAGTAATGATTAAGAGAACTTGCTTCTCTTTCAGGTTACTCATAATTGGAAGCACTCCTAAGTTGAGTAACGCTGATCGGCCACTCTCCATTTACTTGACATGCACTGGGAACAGCTGCATGATTTGAATCTGGTTCAATTAAATCAGTGCCTCTGTTTCTGTATTGGATATAGAACAGTTCATATCTTGACACTGTTAAGGTACGGGGAGTTGTCCAGCTTATGCTTAAAACCAGACTCTGGATAACTCAAGGCACGTTTCTGTAATGGTTGTTTGTGGGTTGACCCGGGCTATGACGAGGGTTAACTTTCTACCATCTGGAAGATCAATAGTGATATTGTTCTTGACTCGCCACAGTTTTAATAAAAATGGATTTTTTCAGAAAACAGTATTGTGAGTATGGTAGAACTGGAAGTGATTCCAGAACCGCAAACGATTACTGAAAATTTGATAAGAACCTAAAGATTCAATCTGGTCTGACATTCCATTAGCCACTCCGCAGATAGGGTGGGTAACCTCCAGCACTCGAGAGGTACTTCGGTATGCTCAAGGACGGTGACAGGGAGGTTCTTGTTTACCTAGACTTGCCATTGCTGTTGTTCCAGGCTATGAGACCCTGCAGGAGGATGAATATAGCGTCGTTCTAAACTGGCTTTAGAAGTGTACGTGTTTATGACTCTGCCAGAAGGTTGTCGTAGTCAGTGGGAGCAGCGGAAGCATAGTGGACAGGTGGCTTATGTCTATTTATAGACTAAAGCAGATATAGCGGAGATAGATCATCTATTTCTGATGTGACAATCATAGGTTTGACTTCATCAGAATAAGGGATGGATCTGTTAAGAAGGTAGTAGCGTGTGATATCCTGGTATTTGGATGACATACACAGAGTAGGAAGTGAAATTCCTTTACTACGGTCGGTTATACTTTGGTTGTCACACAGTGGTTTCTCCACAAAGGGACTTGGATATTATATCAGACATTCTGGTTACTGGATCTATGGTTTTAGATCTAGATTTGGGTAGTTTCCCAATCAGGGTACTTAGACAGCATTCTAGAGGTGCTTTAGAATGGACGACTCCTGGCATGGTGGTGTACCTGCAGGTGATGGAGTCACCCTCTCTAAAGGTGTCTTACAGACTAAAGGGGAGAGGGGTGTGCATGATTGGCAGATCACTTGCTTAGGCAATTGAGTCGATCATGAGATGTCAAGTACCACACCAGATGTTGTTTTTGCACAAGCTGCAATAAGTTGATATTGATCATATCCTGGAGAAACGATCGGAAGCAGTTTTAGAACATAAGTGGATGTTCTAGGGATATGATAACGACAACCTCATTCAGGAGACAGTTATCATTCCAGGCTTCCAAGGTGACCTGGATGACAGAGTGACTGTCAGAGTTATTGTTTTCCCTCTGACGAGGGGCAGTGTTTTGGACAGGTGATCCAAGGGGACACTGAGGGAGGCATGGCGCAGGATACTGATTAAATTCAATTGACGATACAGTCTAAGTAGTTTGGATTTGGAGTTCATTTATGAACTAGGTCCCATCAGATATCCAGACATACTCTAAGACAGGTATTGCTCATTTCGGGAGATGGCTTTCTCCGCGAACTTGAGATAAAGAGAGACATAGAAAGAAACATTAGGGTTGATCCACTCACTGAAGCTATTCATCGAACGCATTAGTTTTGCAAACGGGTTTTGTGAGACTGATTAGTATAGGAGTTGGGTGTTCGGTATCACACGGGCTGTGAGTATGCGACATCGTAATAATTAGCCTTGAGTGCAAGTGGGAGATTGTTGGAGATAGTGCCCTCAGAGTCAATTATTGGATCACAGGCACGTGATTGCAATGATTGAGGGAGGACCTATACCGTTAGAGCAGTCTTACTCAAGATGATAGTATGCTATCTGGTTTATCTTTATCATCGTGTACTGTTTTAGGTGACCTTACAGGTCACTATTGCGCTCTGATAGAGCCCTTAGGATTCCTGCTTGACGGCCAGCAGTATGATGGCGATCATATACGTGGGAGCTGGGGTCTATAAGCACATCCTTAAAAGGTCCCTAGTCATGGGAGTTTTCGAGACAGGGCATCGATACTCCAGAGTAGACTAGTGTAAACAGTCGAGACCCCGACAAGGGGCGGTGGCCGGTCTCACAAGCCACTGGTGTCAGTTTGTTCACCTAAGATGTATACAGGTGCTCATTGGGTTATGAGTACACCAGACAGGACTCGCCAGGAACATGCTAGTTGGTCTTATACCAGACGTCAGATAGCAGTTCCCTGGTGACATGTGTACAGGTTAGTTCATCGACCTGAGATCGTCATTTGTCTCGTGTGAGTTCCCACTGTACTTTGATTACTACCCTACCATGCTCAAAGGAGACGTGCAAACATGTTTAGTTAGATACAGTCCCGAGCCACAAGGAGGCAGTGAGCGGAACTGCAGGGGTTCGTCTCTCCCGGTATTGGAGGTGAGGTCGCGCTGTGTCTAGGAGAGCCCTTACACGAAGTCCTTGGCCAAGGCAGGAGATTTACTGGTAGGTATTCCAGTAGTATCTCAGGGTGTTCTAGGCTACACTCCGACACGACTTGTACCGCTTTTGGGGGTCTGACTTTTACCAACCCCCTAGGCCCGCCATGTGATGCTTATAGACGAACGGACCGGACTGTACGGATATTGTCACTGACAGGCTCAGTAGGGTGTCAGGATGAGTTCGCTCATCGACATCCCTTTTTGTCAATACCTGGTAGCCCGTTACGTATGACTAATACCTCTGACGTGCTAGTGGTTAAATCCACAGCCAAAGTGTTGACGAGTCTTTAGAGTCCCCCACAGACCGTTTTCTCAAGTTTCGAGCGAAACGCTGTAGAGGCCGTATGGAGATATGGCAGGGTTCGATCATATACGTGCGGTATTGCACGGATCATGATCGGACGGATAATACTAGCGAGCTTTGGTTTAAGCCGGATCCTAGTATTGTACAGTATAGATTTTGTCTCATTGCATTTGTATTCGGTCGGAATACAAATGCGGGTATGTATATACAGTCGCGGGGTTTTTCCTGTAATTTATTACAAGATCAATTTTTTGAAGTTGCCAGTTTGCTTTCCGTTTCGGCCATTTTCCTTTGTTTCTTTCCTTGGTTGAAAATTGGTGGAGGAGGGCTTATTTGTAATTGTACAAATTAGCATTGTGGAGGGTGGTCCTTATATATTGATGCTTCATGATGGTTCCACCATACATTGACTTCTTGGTTCATGATTGTTCATGATTGCTTGACTTTTGGGATATGATTAGGTGATGGAGTGGAGACTTTTGTTGTGATCATTTGATTCTCTCATCATCACTCTCTTGCATTATTGCCTCCCCCCTTGACTTTTCTCTCCCTCCACTTGACAAAACTTGGCCGGCCTTTCCTTGATGGGGCTGTCCCAATTTTTGGAGTGGTGATTTTGGTATCTCATTTGCTTGCAAAATCATATAGCCATCACAAAAGTTCACTTCATCTCCTTCCTCCATCCAAATGGCAACTTCACAACCCCTCGAGACAAAGAGTTCTACACTTCATCTACAGCATTTCTTGGACACGTCGACTCGCCAACTGTTCAGACCATAATATTGCATTTATCATTCCCCTATTCTTATCCTTTTTATAAATAAACAGGTATTCTTGACGCACGTTTGTTGCATATTACAGGATACAGGTTTCTGGAGCAAATACAGTGAAAAAGACACAAAACAACAGAAAAAGGGACTTTTGACCAACAAGTAGACGGATCCTAGTCAAGCCTAGTCGAAGAACAGTGCAAGGTCCAAAAAGTCAAGTGAACGGTTAAAAGATCGCTACAAGTGTTCACTGAAACATCTGGAGAAGAACCAGAAGCCCAAAAGAGAAAATAAGTGAAGAAACAGAAGCCCAAAGAGCCACTGAACCAAGCCCAAAACGTACAGAGCCCAATTCCCTAGTTTGGCCGCGGATCCGCGGCCAAACCCAGCCTGGCGCCGCGGATCCGCGGCCATACAAGGCCCGTGTCGGTGCATATTTTATAAGTCGGCGCGTCGGTGCAGATGTTAGGATTTTACGTGGGCAAATCTGTAATTTTGCAGGTGCGAGAGTCTGTAGCCCTAGGTTTCCTATTTTCCTATAAATTGTAATTTTAGATCTGTAAAAACTATGTCTCTTTTCAATAAATAAAATTCAGAATTTCTGGAAGTGACATTCAGATCTATTCTGTCTTCTACTTGGAGGGAGCCATCAAATCTGTAGGTAATTTATTTCTTTGCTTTTATTTTCTAGTATAATTTATCATCCCCTAATGAGCGAGTAGTCTCCTCGCTTGTTAGGGTTAGCCTTAGCGAAAGGGTTGAAAGATGAGATCTCTCACCCCTTTCAATGCCATCTTCACTTTAGAGTTAGAACTCCATGCATACGCACACATCCGCTCCCTACGGCACCCTACCCCTCGAGGTAACGGTGAACCGTAGTATAAAGGGCCGGTTGCGCGCGTTTTCCATGGGGGTTAGGGTAATTATCAACAAAGGAAGGATACGAATCTAGAGGAAGAAACATCTTCCCAAAAGATTCGTATCCACTTTATTGATAATTAACTTAACACCTAATAGATCTAAAAAAAGAAGGCAATTGAAAGCGGTGAAGGAAACATTAATCTCCAAAACTTCCCCTAAGCCTAACCCTAGCAAGATTCTTAATTAGATTAATTAGATCTAGTTTTTTATAGATTTTTATAAACCAATCAAAACGACAAATAGAATCAACTCGTTAAAACACATAAAAGGAATTTACCCGTCTCTGTGGATCGACCCGCACTCACCGGCTAGCTGCGAAGCGACGCCGTTTCTGATTGCGGTAAATACAGTTTTTGATATCAATCAAATGGCGCCGTTGTAAGTCCATGTCACGCACCCCACTAACTCGCGGGGAGGCGGAATATATGAAAAACGATTATCAAAGCTTCGTAACACGGACTTGAGCGCATGAATCGTAATCTAAACCATTGCTAACGTTATACTAGAGGTTTAACTACTCGGTACCGGAGTTATACCTCACGTTACATGTCCTTCGGGTCTTCATCGCTGTCCTCCACTCCTCGTAGGCTCCTTGGAACATCGGCAACTTCACGGCCTCCTCGAATCAAAGACGATCCACCCGAAAGCTTCTACGCCAAGCTTAATCTCAATCTTGAGATAACTAGGTTGCTTAAAGTGCTAATCTAAGCTACCTAAAGGATATAGAGTGAGGTTATGAATGTTTTAGTCTATCTAACCCTTGATCTCAACACATGAGAGGTTAGGGTTAGGGTTTCAAGAGAGAGTGAGCTTGAGGAGAGAGAAGGAGAAGATGAGAATGAGAACAAAAATCCTTCTCACTTGAATATATGATACATAATGAATTATCAAATAATATCAATTAATTGATTATTCACCATGTTTCATTTAATCAAGGAGAGTGATTCATCATGTGAGTCATTAGATCATTAATGAAGCATTAATGATATGATGAATCATATAAATGAGTCACACAAAGTAATCATGAAAAAGCCACCTCAACCCCTCATGTCACCACTCTTCTAGAACCTTCTCGACAAATTACGAGAACGCCCCTCCAATCCATGAAAACACGGAAAAACTTTAGACTTTATAAATCCAATAACCTTATACTAGAATCTGGCTTAAACCAAAGCCGGCTAGTATAAACTGTCCGAAAAGTCGTACGTGCGAAAACACACATATACATCCGAACGCTCGTCGTAAAACCATACGACCTCTATATCTTTTCGCCTGGAGCAGGGAAATTCTCTGTGTGGGACTCTAAAGACTCGACACTACGCTGGCAGTGGGTTTAACCACAGACCGCAAGCGGCACTAGCTGTACGTAACGGTCCCCAGGTAGATGTCGATAAGAAGGCCGATGAGGTAAATCATCCGAACTCCCACTGAGCCTGATGTGACAATCTTCGTACAGTCTGGTCTGTTCGTCTAAGACTATCGCATATCAAGCCTAGGGGGCGGCAAGCGTCAGTCCCCTAACAGCTGTATAAGTCGTGTCGGAGCAAAGCCCATTACGCCCTGAGAAGCTACTGGAACCTATCAGTATATCTCGCTTGCCCTGGCCAGGGACTTTGCGTAATGGCTCTCTGACACAGTGCGATATCAACTCCCAATACCGGGAGAGACGAATCCTATCTAACTGCCACTTCCTCCAAGTGCTCGGGACTGCACCCAACTGCTACCTGTTTGCACGACTCCTTTGAGCCGTGGTAGGGTAGCAATCTAAGAACAGTGGGACACACTCGAGGCGAAGTAGCAGTGTCAAGTCTGCGGACTATGCTGTACTCATGTCACCTAGGAACTGTTAACTGACGATGGGTATAATACCAACCAATCAGTTCCCCGGCGAGTCCTGTCCGGTGTACCCGTAACCTAACGAGCACCTGTATACTATCTCCAGTACGGCATACTGATGGCTGTGGGACAGACCATTTCCCCAACTGGGATGAGAAGCGTGTACACTCAGTCTACTCCGTAATATCGATGCCCTATCTCGACAATCCAATGACCAGGGACCTGTATAGGATGTTGCTTACAGACTACCCAGCCCCACTAGTGTGACTGCCATCACGACGCTGGTAATCAAGCAAAGATCCTATGGGCTCTACTAATATGTATAAGTGATACGTTACAAGAGATATATTCACATATTAAAGTAGACACAAACCAAGTAGCATACTACCATTTTTAGCAAGACTGTATATATAACTGTGAATATCCCAAGCTTCCATTAAGTAATATACAATCTAGTATGATACAATAATGGCCCCTAGGGCATATACACTAACAATCTCCCACTTGCACTAGGGCCATGAGCTGGCATATCGTAGACCGATCATCTCGAATAGCCTCTCGAACTGCGTCTGAGGAATGGCCTTTGTGAATGGATCAGCAATGTTATCCTCCGTCTTTACTCTCTTTACCTCGATCTCCCGGCGATCTATGATCTCCCTGATCAGGTGATACCGCCTTAAGATGTGTCTGGACTTCTGATGGGACTTAGGTTCCTTCGCTAAAGCTATAGCGCCGTTTTTGTCACAATACAGAGGTATTGGATCAACACTGGTAGGAACTACCTGAAGTTCTGTGAGGAACTTCTTTATCCAGACTGCTTCTTTTGCGGCATCGCAAGCAGCTATGTACTCTGCTTCCATCGTTGAGTCTGCAACGGTCTCCTGCTTGGAACTCTTCCAACAGACCGCCCCTCCATTGAGGGTAAAGACATAACCCGACATGGATTTGGAGTCATCTTTGTCACTCTGGAAGCCGGAGTCGGCAAAGGCCTCTATCTGAAGGTCTTTTCCGCCATATACTAAGAACATTTCCTTAGTCCTTCTCAGGTATTTGAGAATGTTCTTCACTGCTATCCGGTGCTTCTCCCCTGGGTTTGCTTGATACCGGCTTACTACGCTCAATGCGTATGCTACATCTGGTCTGGTACATAACATCGCATACATTATAGAGCCTACCGCAGAAGCGTAGGGTATAATTGACATGCGATCCCTTTCCAAATCAGTCTTGGGAGACATCTCTTTGGAGAGGGTGATTCCGTGAAAAGCCGGTAGGTTACCACGCTTAGAATCATCCATACTGAATCTCTTTATCTATGTACCTGGACTGTGAAAGTCCCAATATCCTCTTTGATCTATCACGATAGATCCGGATCCCCAGAATGTAGGTGGCATCACCCAGGTCTTTCATGGAGAATTTATGTGACAATAATCTTTTGACTGACTGTAACATAGGAATATCATTTCCTATTAGGAGAATATTATCCACGTACAAGACGAGGAATACTACAGCTCTCCCTACAATCTTACTGTATATGCATGGTTCATCTGGATTTTTGATAAAGTCAAATTCTTTGACAGCATCATCAAAACAGATGTTCCAACTCCGCGATGCCTGCTTTAGTCCATAAATGGACTTAAGCAGCTTGCATACTTTACCGCTGCTCCCACTCTGAATGAATCCCTCTGGCTGATCCATATAGACACTTTCTTCCAAATTACCATTTAGAAAGGTCGTCTTTACGTCCATCTGCCAGATTTCATAATCGTGGAAGGCAGCAATAGCAAGAAGGATCCGAATAGATTTAAGCATAGCCACTGGAGAAAAGGTTTCGTCATAGTCCAAACCAGGTCTTTGACGGAAACCCTTTGCAACAAGTCTAGCCTTATAGGTTTCAACCTGTCTATCTACACCAATCTTCTTTTTGAAGATCCATTTGCATCCTACGGGTTTTACCCCATCTGGAGCAATGTCCAAAGTCCATACTTTGTTGGTGTACATGGACTCCATTTCGGTCCGCATTGAATCCAGCCATTTTACTGAGTCACCGCTCTGAATGGCTTGCTGGAAGCTAGTAGGCTCATCATAGTCAATAGTGCAATCCTCTCTATCCCCGTCAATGAGAAAACCGTAGTATCTCTCGGGCGGATGAGATTGCCTACTACTCCTGCGGAGTGGCGTCGGGATGTCCTGTTCTTCTTGAACTTCTGGTTCTACCAAACTTTCAGTAGTAGTTTGTGTTTCTTAAATTTCTTCCAGTTCTATTTCGCTCCCATTTGTATCCTTTTCTAAAAATTGATATTCTAGAAAATGGGCATTACGAGAAACAAAAATCTTTTGTTCCTCTGCGTAATAGAAAAAATACCCCCTGGAGTTCTTTGGGTATCCCACAAACTTACACAGTACTGAGCGTGCCTCGAGCTTGTCCGGATGCTGCTTTTTTACAAAAGCTGGACATCCCCATGTCTTTAGGTACTGAAGACAGGGTTTCTTCCCACTCCATAACTGATATGGTGTGGTAGGCATAGTTTTGGTTGGAACCTTGTTCAAAAGATATGCAGCTGATTCTAGTGCATAACCCCAGAAAAATCGCGGTAACTCAGCTTTACTCATCATGGAACGAACCATATCCAATAGAGTTCGATTCCTCCTTTCTGATACACCATTGTGTTGTGGTGTGTATGGAGGAGTAAGTTGAGAGAGAATTCCATTCTCTTTTAAGTAACCCAGGAACTCGGCGCTTAAGTATTCACCACCTCGCGCATGTGTAGACATTGGACCACACACATCACTGTGTATGAGTCCTAAGAGCTCGCTTGCTCTTTCTCCGTGTCCAGTGAACGGAGTCTTTGTCATTTTTCCCATGAGACAAGATTCACAAGTGGCATAAGACTGATACTCGAATGGATCCAAGTATCCCTCTCTATGTAACTTTTTTAATCTTCTCTCATTGATGTGACCCAGTCTACAATGCCATAAGAAAGCCTGATTTGTTTCCGGAGACTTTCTTTTAAGTGTGTTCTGGACACTGAAAATCTGAGCTTGATTTAATACGTATATTCCGTTTTCTAATGTACCTGACCCAATCAAAACTTGATTTAGGTGGATGTGAACCACATCTCTTGCAAAAGTAAAATCATATCCTTCCTTAGAAAGTAAGGGTACAGATATGATATTACAAGTCGTACCTGGTACATAAAAACAGTTACGCAGAATCAATATCGGCCCAGTTGTCAGTCCAAGATGATATTCCCCTACGGATTCAGCGTCCATGCTCATTCCGTTAGCAACTGTGAGGGTCATATCACCTATCCCGATAACCCTACGGTTTCTCAGAGCCTGTAAAGAATTACAGATGTGAGTTCCTGACCCGGTATCCAATACCCAGGAAGTAGGGTTAACTGACATACAGTTTTCTATCATAAACACACCCGAAGATGAAGCCACAACATGCTTTGAATCCTGGCTACTGGCTTCTAAAGCCCTGCAATCTTTCTGCCAATGCCCAATCCCATAGCAATAAGAATGTCCCTCAATAGGGAGGTCCAGCTTGTCATAGGCAATGGACATCTGGACAGACTTTTGCCAGTCATATAATTCAGATTCAGTCAAATTATTATCTAGATGTAACCTATGTGTGGTCACAGGGTCGCTGCAATTTTAAGAGAGAGAAGAAGATACTATTAGCATGATACTCTTGCAAGTTTAGAGTGGTTTAATTTATCTAAACAGGATGGCTCCCACTGTTTCTCGAATCCCTCCTCAAACCATAAAAGAAGAATTAGCCAGGACAATTCTCACCGTACAATACTTGCTTAACCGTTCATCCAGGCCAGTGTCGATACTTCGAGGGAAGTTTTCCAACGCTTTCGCGAAGTTCCTTAATTAAATAACCTCTTTTCTCTGGGGGCGTAACCCCGCTGACACCTTTCTTGGCACCTACTTGGTTTATAGCATTGATCGTTAAGTGACGAATCTCCTGATAAGTAGCATGTACTCACAGTAGGATCGGGATCCAAAATATCATCGTATGATAATGTTGAAGGAATCCTACCAACATTCATCAAACTCCAAAATGGTATGCTCTCTCTGCAAATTTCAGTTTCTTTAGAAATTCCCGATGTGGATTTTTGCCCCATGCTCTTATGACCTTGACGAAGGCCAACATATCATAAGTCACATGTCAAGTTCTACCCGTCATTATCCAGGTTAATTTGAACCCACCCGTACATACCCTTGACGAAGGCCAAAATAGTAGTACGACTGTCCCAAACCAACGCATCTATCTATGCTACAGATAAATATCCAGCAGCTACCAATCACTATGCCTTGGCGAAGGTCAAAATACATAGCTTGAATACTACTGAATATTTAACTGAAATGACGGAGGGCTACGACTGGTTTTGGCAAAACCGTGAACGTAGTGAACTTGATATAATCGAAGGAACCTGATACTTTTTAAAAGGAGTGGTTAAAGCTCCGCAATTAAAAATATGATTCTTTTAAAATAACCGAGTGGTTTCTTTTAAATTTGTTCCAACGATTAAACTTTGGTTTATTTTCTTTGCATTATAATAATGCGTCCCATCATTTAACCTATCATTGCAGAAAACAATGAAAATACAACGTCCTCTTATGCCATCCGCATTCGCCACGGGGTCCCGTCATCACCCGTTAGGTTACTTAACTAACGACAGAGCGGGGGCTGGGCTAGCGCGGGTGTAAAACATAAGTGACGTCTAATAGCTATTTATATATAGATATTGTACATTCGTCAGACGCAATAATAAGCATTCCAGATCACAGATAAACTTTATTGGATATTCAAGTAATCCGCGTTTCTTTTGAGCCTGCAATGAAAGACGGATTACACAGTTGTGATGAATAGCCATTACCCCACCCCAGACCCCTACGGGTACGGCAAACTACCCGCCAAGTATCAGAAGTGAAGCGGTCTGCCTCAACACTTCAAAATACCCGGTAGTTTGTGCACCCCACCTTGGGTCTATCCTAGGAGCAAAAACAGTAAAAAGAAATAATACAACGGTGGCTACAACCGCAACCTGGATGTGCCCCGCAAAATAATATTACAACTTATTACAATTACATCGAATGAATTAATACAATAACCCATCACAAAACCCGGCTATTCACCACAACAGTCCAATACAGTTTATATACACAAACAGATAAAATCCATTACAGAAATGTGCAACCCCCTGCCAACCGACATACTAGCAGTTAGGGGAGGTTTACGAACACATTAAACATTACAGATAAAGATCCAATTAGCAAATAGTTTAGAACATCGATCGATTACCTATATCCGTGTCTACCCCAAAAGCAAATCATCACAGAGGGAACCTGGGCAGAAACAGTATATACAGGAAAACAAAAAACCCAAAATTATGAATTACTGTGAAACTCCGAGTCAACTCGGCGTTGACTCGGCGGCGGATCCGCGGCAGAATCTCTCTATTGCAGCGGATCCGCGGCCGTTTAGTCGAGTTGCCTCCTCGAATTTTCCCAGATTTCTTATAATTCCCTGCTGTGAATTTTAAGGTATGTCAAAAAGATTTTGCGACACTTTTAAAATTAACAGAAACTGTCAAGGATTAGGGTTTTGTTTTTCGTGTTTTTCCGTCGATCGAACTTCTAATCAGTTGCTAACAAGCTAGTAATGGTTTAGTTGGCTCTGATACCACTGTAAGTCCATGTCACGCACCCCACTAACTCGCGGGGAGGCGGAATATATGAAAAACGATTATCAAAGCTTCGTAACACGGACTTGAGCGCATGAATCGTAATCTAAACCATTGCTAACGTTATACTAGAGGTTTAACTACTCGGTACCGGAGTTATACCTCACGTTACATGTCCTTCGGGTCTTCATCGCTGTCCTCCACTCCTCGTAGGCTCCTTGGAACATCGGCAACTTCACGGCCTCCTCGAATCAAAGACGATCCACCCGAAAGCTTCTACGCCAAGCTTAATCTCAATCTTGAGATAACTAGGTTGCTTAAAGTGCTAATCTAAGCTACCTAAAGGATATAGAGTGAGGTTATGAATGTTTTAGTCTATCTAACCCTTGATCTCAACACATGAGAGGTTAGGGTTAGGGTTTCAAGAGAGAGTGAGCTTGAGGAGAGAGAAGGAGAAGATGAGAATGAGAACAAAAATCCTTCTCGCTTGAATATATGATACATAATGAATTATCAAATAATATCAATTAATTGATTATTCACCATGTTTCATTTAATCAAGGAGAGTGATTCATCATGTGAGTCATTAGATCATTAATGAAGCATTAATGATATGATGAATCATATAAATGAGTCACACAAAGTAATCATGAAAAAGCCACCTCAACCCCTCATGTCACCACTCTTCTAGAACCTTCTCGACAAATTACGAGAACGCCCCTCCAATCCGTGAAAACACGGAAAAACTTTAGACTTTATAAATCCAATAACCTTATACTAGAATCTGGCTTAAACCAAAGCCGGCTAGTATAAACTGTCCGAAAAGTCGTACGTGCGAAAACACACGTATACATCCGAACGCTCGTCGTAAAACCATACGACCTCTATATCGTTTCGCCTGGAGCAGGGAAACTCTCTGTGTGGGACTCTAAAGACTCGACACTACGCTGGCAGTGGGTTTAACCACAGACCGCAAGCGGCACTAGCTGTACGTAACGGTCCCCAGGTAGATGTCGATAAGAAGGCCGATGAGGTAAATCATCCGAACTCCCACTGAGCCTGATGTGACAATCTTCGTACAGTCCGGTCTGTTCGTCTAAGACTATCGCATATCAAGCCTAGGGGACGGCAAGCGTCAGTCCCCTAACAGCTGTATAAGTCGTGTCGGAGCGAAGCCCATTACGCCCTGAGAAGCTACTAGAACCTATCAGTATATCTCGCTTGCCCTGGCCAGGGACTTTGCGTAATGGCTCTCTGACACAGTGCGATATCAACTCCTAATACCGGGAGAGACGAATCCTATCTAACTGCCACTGCCTCCAAGTGCTCGGGACTGCACCCAACTGCTACCTGTTTGCACGACTCCTTTGAGCCGTGGTAGGGTAGCAATCTAAGAACAGTGGGACACACTCGAGGCGAAGTAGCAGTGTCAAGTCTGCGGACTATGCTGTACTCATGTCACCTAGGAACTGTTAACTGACGATGGGTATAATACCAACCAATCAGTTCCCCGGCGAGTCCTGTCCGGTGTACCCGTAACCTAACGAGCACCTGTATACTATCTCCAGTACGGCATACTGATGGCTGTGGGACAGACCATTTCCCCAACTGGGATGAGAAGCGTATACACTCAGTCTACTCCGTAATATCGATGCCCTATCTCGACAATCCAACGACCAGGGACCTGTATAGGATGTTGCTTACAGACTACCCAGCCCCACTAGTGTGACTGCCATCACGACGCTGGTAATCAAGCAAAGATCCTATGGGCTCTACTAATATGTATAAGTGATACGTTACAAGAGATATATTCACATTTTAAAGTAGACACAAACCAAGTAGCATACTACCATTTTTAGCAAGACTGTATATATAACTGTGAATATCCCAAGCTTCCATTAAGTAATATACAATCTAGTATGATACAATAATGGCCCCTAGGGCATATACACTAACAGCCGTTGCCGGGGACGGCGTAATCTTTCTTTTTGTGAATTTTCGGGTTGATATAAATTTTAAAAATTATAAAAATCTGAAAATATAAAAAATATAAAAATTATCAATTTTGATCTGTTTGAAGGGTTTATTGTTTGAATCTTGCAGGAACATCGAAGAATCGCGGATCTGGAATTTTACAGAGGGCAAATAAAAATTTGGTACATAAGAACAGAGAGGAATTGAAAGTACAGAACCACAGAAATTTTTCCACAGCACGATCTCTATTCTCAGCCGCGCTTCCGCCGCATTAAGAGGCATTCCGCCGCGGTTACGCGCTCCTAGTGCCATGTCAGCACACCAGATTTGCACTGTTTGTTCTCTTTTCTTCCCCTCTGCAACCTAAAATATATCTCTCTGTAAAAAAGTTTTCTGCAGGAATTTTTTGCGTAAAGAGTCTTTCTCCCCCTTCTAAATAACAGATCTCTGCAGGTTTCTTTGCGCCGCGCTAAAATTGAATGCAAGTGAAATTTTATTTGTTTTGCATAATTTAACCGGACTCTAAGGGGCTATTTGACCAAACTCAGATTGGGTGGGGATTTCATCACCCTTCCCAGGACCCCAGAAAACACCTAAAGCATTTTGCATCGACCACCTTTAATTAAAAAAGATTAGACTCAGACCTAAGGACAGCGAGCTCAATAGGAAAAGGACTAGGGTAGGCATCGGCCGTTATCCTAACCGACTTTGCGGTGTCTAGGCTAGTGGTTATTAATTAGGCCCACTGTAGTGGTGGTTCCTTCCCACTTACCTGGCCGTATTTGTCCGTGAAGAGGCGGTTTGAGGTCTATTTCTAGCCCTAGTTAGGAGCTGTCTAGCAGACCTAGGCGACCCTAGATCTAGGCCTGATTGTGCATGTGTGGTTGACACATTGGTGTCACGAGTCCCTTTCCTAAAACCTCTTTGCAAAACCTTCACATAAATAAAAAAAAAATAAAGGAAAATCTTTTAAAAACTTGCAAAAATTTTGTCGCTAAGAAATCCTTGCACTCTTCTATCATGGGTACCCCACATCATAAATCTCTTGCCGAATTTTTGTATCCCGAACCTAACTTTGCGTCTTTCGTCAATTGTTTCGGTCAATTTAAAAACGATCCCTCCTTGCCAAAAATTTCGTTGAAAGATCAAATAGAGGCGTCTAAGAGAAATAGTTTGACTTTTCAACCCACTTTGTGTCAACCGAGTCAACCTTTACAACCTACATATGTTGATACCACTTCTTCAAGTCTTTCTGTCACTCCTAGGCCGATGTCCATTGCTGAGCATATTGCTCAATCTCGCAGTCGATCTTTCACCCCTCTCCACTCTTCTAGTTTTAGGGATCCGCACGATTATTCACCTTCTTATCCATATGTTGACCCTACTCCTGTCTTACCACCCACTTCCTACCAGTCATACCCGACCTTCCCACCTTCACTAAACGCTGTTTCGACACAGCCATTAGGGAGTTTCACATACCCAACTAATTTTGAATCTTTTACTGAAACCCCCTCACCACCTAAGTCTAGTTTGGAAGAGTCGTTGGAAGCATATATTGCTGTAACAGATAAAATAATGAGGAATGTGGAAGCATCCATGGCCGCCCTTATGCAACCTAGTGAACCGGTAGCTAGTGTCCCGCTAGCTCCGAATTTTTCAATGTATAAGACGGCAGTTGGACAGAGTGAGAATGAAGAGGATTTTCAAATCAAACCTACCCTTACCCAATTGAAGCCCACAACTCCGGTTTTCCATCGATTGTTCCAAATGATTCACCAGTTGAAAATAAAAATGAGTTGTGCGATTTTGTAGTGTTTGATTTGCCAAATTGTGAGGAACCCCTTTCGAGTGAAACCGCACCTAATCCTTTCGATCTTTACACCTCCACTCTAGAACCTACATTGATAAATATCCATGCTGTGGATAAAGTGTCTAAAGAAATTGATTTTCACTTGATTGAGGATATAGACGCCGGGAATATTTTGGATGATGAACCTGTCGATTTAATAGAAATTTTATGTTCAAATCATCATCCTGAGTTATTAAATGTTTCCCCCGAATCTCATATGCGTCTAGATTTTGATGATAATGGCATAGATGGATTAAATATTGAGGAGAGTCTTGAGGATAATATCGAGGTTGAACCATTTTTAATTGATGTGTCGGATTTTCCAATTCAGCCTCCTGAACCTTTGACTGTTATATCACCCTCCCTCCTTCCTATTGTTCCGACCGAACAAATGACCGTTACGCTTTCATCTCCTATACCAAGTTCGGCGTACCCATGTTTTCTTGCGAATCTTGAGGGATTTGACCCCATTGCACGACGAGTTGGTAGGTTAGCGCAATCGCTTTTAACACATCGGTCATCACAAATTGCGCTAATTTATTCACTCAATTTACACCCTCAAGATCGCACTCCACATCTTTCTTCTTTCCGTCTTTCTTCTCCCCCACCGAGACCAGATTATACCATTCCTCTTTCCACACGGTCTCGCGTGCTTTTCATCTCTTTTCTTTCCATCCCATTCTTGCACCAACTCTACCATTACCATGATAAGATTTTTGAATGGTTGGTGCTAACTTTTAGCTTGTGCAAGGCCAAGCTTAAGTTTGGGGGAATCTTTGTATATATGTAAATATTTTTGTTTTCTTTTCTATAAAAAATAAAAAAAAATTCAAAACATAAAAAAAAATTATTATAAATAAATAAACAGGGGAGTATCGGTATTTTGACCCTCTTGGTTTAGCATGACAGTGAGGACACTGTCAAGTTCAAGTTTGGGGGTATGCTCGGTACGTCTTCTTCCTTCGCATTCATTTGTACATATTTTTGCATTTGCATACTTATTTGAAAACCCATAAAAATTTGAAAAATTTCAAAAAATTAAAAAAATAATTGTATTCAATTTTGGCTAATTGACTTGAGTTTGACAAATAAGTTAACTGGTTAGGAACAACTAGATCTTAGACTTAGTGAATTAAAAACCCTAAAAATAACATTCCTTAAAGTTTAACGGTAGAAAATATATGCCTTGTAGTTTATTTAGAAATAGGCAAATTTTGGGTTCACTTCTTGGGCTAAGTCGAAACAAAGGAAGAGTATTGATGTTCTTATTAGAGTATAAGTTTGAAAAATAGTTCCTAGCTTAAGTCTAAATTCTGAAAATGTATACCCTACAATTTTCACATTCACGCACCTTGAAACTTGGAATAGTAGAAGAGACCTTGAAATGCTCTTGTCTAAAGTCCTTAGTACAATGAAAATAAAAAGAAAAAAAGTGAATAAAGAAAAAAAATGGACACTGGTTTTTGTGGTTACTTAAGGCTGTAAAAATAGAAAAATATTTAGCGAGGGTGCTTCATCACCTAGTGCCTTAGACCAACTGGTTTGGGAGTCACTGCTAAAGCCTTGGGTGTTGCAAAGACTAGGAAGTACACTTTAAAGTGCAAACGCATTTTGTAATCGGTCGTTTGGTACCTCAAGAAGTATTAACGGTCGCATGAAGGATGTGTAAGCAAATTTCATTCACCAACTAATTAGTACTTTGGACAACGGACAAGGGCATGATTGCTTGAATTGAATTTCCAAGTGTAGGGGTGATCTATACACACACATAGGGGTATGTAATTGGAATTTAGATAAGAGAGAAGAATGAAAGATAAAATTTGTATCTTTAATGGAGTTGACAAAAATTCCTAAGTAGAGGTTAACCCTAGAAGGAAGACTTAAGAAATGCCGAAAGCTATGTAGATCTACATAACATATATAATCTTAAGTTAAATAATGAGGAAGCGTGAAGAATATGGGTGGACAATTTACGAGTCAAAGATAATAGAATTCCTTGTTAGAAAACCTAATTGGAAAACAAAAGTCAATGGGCCAAGTTGATAGGATTTTGTGGGTGTAATCCGCTGAAAACCCTCAGGAGACAACACTCCTCCTACTAGGTACACCTAGAGGTTTAACGGCTTGTTGCACGTGCTCAGTGCAATCGCGTTTCCCTGCGAAAGTGCGGTTAGGATTTTAGAGAATAAAATAATAAGTTTGCTCGAGGAAGAGCAAAAGGTAAGTTTGGGGGTATTTGTTCAGACCATAATATTGCATTTATCATTCCCCTATTCTTATCCTTTTTATAAATAAACAGGTACTCTTGACGCACGTTTGTTGCATATTACAGGATACAGGTTTCTGGAGCAAATACAGTGAAAAAGACACAAAACAACAGAAAAAGGGACTTTTGACCAACAAGTAGACGGATCCTAGTCAAGCCTAGTCGAAGAACAGTGCAAGGTCCAAAAAGTCAAGTGAACGGTTAAAAGATCGCTACAAGTGTTCACTGAAACATCTGGAGAAGAACCAGAAGCCCAAAAGAGAAAATAAGTGAAGAAACAGAAGCCCAAAGAGCCACTGAACCAAGCCCAAAACGTACAGAGCCCAATTCCCTAGTTTGGCCGCGGATCCGCGGCCAAACCCAGCCTGGCGCCGCGGATCCGCGGCCATACAAGGCCCGTGTCGGTGCATATTTTATAAGTCGGCGCGTCGGTGCAGATGTTAGGATTTTACGTGGGCAAATCTGTAATTTTGCAGGTGCGAGAGTCTGTAGCCCTAGGTTTCCTATTTTCCTATAAATTGTAATTTTAGATCTGTAAAAACTATGCCTCTTTTCAATAAATAAAATTCAGAATTTCTGGAAGTGACATTCAGATCTATTCTGTCTTCTACTTGGAGGGAGCCATCAAATCTGTAGGTAATTTATTTCCTTGCTTTTATTTTCTAGTATAATTTATCATCCCCTAATGAGCGAGTAGTCTCCTCGCTTGTTAGGGTTAGCCTTAGCGAAAGGGTTGAGAGATGAGATCTCTCACCCCTTTCAATGCCATCTTCACTTTAGAGTTAGAACTCCATGCATACGCACACATCCGCTCCCTACGGCACCCTACCCCTCGAGGTAACGGTGAACCGTAGTATAAAGGGCCGGTTGCGCGCGTTTTCCATGGGGGTTAGGGTAATTATCAACAAAGGAAGGATACGAATCTAGAGGAAGAAACATCTTCCCAAAAGATTCGTATCCACTTTATTGATAATTAACTTAACACCTAATAGATCTAAAAAAAGAAGGCAATTGAAAGCGGTGAAGGAAACATTAATCTCCAAAACTTCCCCTAAGCCTAACCCTAGCAAGACTCTTAATTAGATTAATTAGATCTAGTTTTTTATAGATATTTATAAACCAATCAAAACGACAAATAGAATCAACTCGTTAAAACACATAAAAGGAATTTACCCGTCTCTGTGGATCGACCCGCACTCACCGGCTAGCTGCGAAGCGACGCCGTTTCTGATTGCGGTAAATACAGTTTTTGATATCAATCACCAACTTCGTGCCCGAGTTGCCTCGGTCTAGAGGTGGGTGCCCGTAAAAGAACTCGGCGATGTGGTGCCCTTCCGATGAGGAGATGAAGACCGGAGATTCCACGGGGAGATCGGGACGACGACGAGAAGACCGAAGGACACGGATCGCTCGGTATATCTCTCTACCCCATCTCTAGTTAGCTAGGATTAGGTTAATAGCCCGATCCGGGATTTTGGTGCGCGGTGGTGCCAGTTTACCAGTTTCGTAAAAGTATCATTTCCGCATTTTGGCCTCGTTCAGACGGCCAGGGCACCGCCGTGCACTTACAATGTGTAGCAAGTACATGTATTTAATCGGACCTCTGCACGTATCAGCATATGGCCTCTATTTAGTATCGCCTGAACCGGAAAAACCCTCTGTGTGGGATTCTAAAGACTTAACAATACGCTGGCACTGAGTTACTGTATAAAATCCATAACCATAAGCACATCAGCGGCACTAGCTGTGCGTAACTGTTATCCAGGTATATGTTGAAAGGGAGGTCGAAAATCAAGTCCGCCCGTACCCTACTGAACCTGTAAGTGACAATCTCCATACAGTCCAGTCTTTTCATCTGAAAGTGTCACATACCGGGTCTATGGGTGGATAACGTCAGACCTCTAATAACTTGATAAGTCATGCCGGTGTCAGGCTCATGACCAACCGAGAAACTATTGATCTCCTATCGGTAAATTTCATCCACTCTGGCCAAAGACTTATAGTGATGGTCAACCGAACACAGCGCTATATCAACTCTCTATATCGAAAGAGATGAATCCCTTCCGATCGCTCACTGCCTCCATGTAGCTCAAGACTATACCCAACTAAAATCTATTTGCACAACTCTTTTGAGCCTTGGTAAGATAGTAGTCTAAGTATAGTGGGAACTCACATGAAACAAATGACGATCTCAGGTCTAAAAACTACCATGTACTCATGTCACCAGAGAACTGCTATCTGATGATAGGTATAATATCATCTAGAAGTTCTCGGTGAGTTCGTTCGGTGTACTCACATCCAGTTTGCACCTGTATACAATCTTAGGTGCTATACACCAATGGCTGTGAGACCAGCCACCACCCCTCGTTAGGGTCTAAAAATATATACAGTAGTCCACTCCAGAATATCGATGCACAGTCTCGATACTCCCACGAATAGGAATATTTAAGGATGTGCTTATGGACTACCCAATTCCTACAAGTATGATCGTCATCATAATACTGGTAGTCAAGTAAGGATTCTGAGGGCTTTATCATTATGTATTAGCGACACGTAATAGCAAGTAAAACGTATACACATGAATGATAAAGACAGACCAGATAGCATAATATCATCTCGAGCAAGACTATTCTACCTGTATAGGTCCTCCCTCAATTACTATAATTGCCTACCTGTAATTACAATAATTTTCTTGAGGACACTATATCAAACAAAATGTTATTAAGAAACAGCTATATATAGAACTTGACAAATATTTGTAGCATGTAAAGTTATATGCAACACTTAACAAATATTTGTAGCACTTAAAACTATATGTAACACTAAACAAATATTTGTAGCACTTAACAGTTATATGTAGCACTTAACGAATATTTGTAACACTTGACAAATGTAGCAAGCCGTAACATTTCAGAAAATAGAAAATATTATTTTGGAATTTAAATAATAAGATAATGAATTTCACGGATATTATACGAATATAGATTTGAGTTTTCGTAAATCGGTATAATTATTATAAGTCCATGTCACGCACCCCACAAACTTGCGGGGAGGCGGAATATATGAAAAATGATTATCAAAGCTTCGTAACACGGACTTGAGCGCATGAATCGTATCTAAACCATTACTAACTAACTACTTGAGGTTTAACTACTCGGATTCGAAGTTATACCTCACGTTACATGTCCTTCAGGTCTTCATCACTGTCCTCCACTCCTCGTAGGCTCCTTGGAACATGGGCACCTCAACGGCCTCCTCGAGTCAAAGACGATCCACCCGAGAGCTCCTACGCCAAGCTTGATCTCTAACTTGAGATAACTAGGTTGCTTAAAGTGCTAATCTAAGCTACCTAGGGGATATAGAGTGAGGTTATGGATGTATTAGTCTAGCTAACCCTTGATCTCAACACATGAGAGGTTAGGGTTAGGGTTTGAAGAAAGAGTGAGCTTGAGGAGAGAGAAGGTGAAGATGATAATGATAATGATATTGTTTCTCACTTGATATATATGAAGCATAATGAATAATGAATAAATGAATAAAAGAGATTATTCATCATGCTACATAAATGCAATATGAGTGATTCACTATGTGAGTCATTAAGAATTTAATAATGCATTAATGACATGATGAATCACACATAATGAGTCACAATATCATTTAATGACAATGCCACCTTACCCCCCCCCAAGTCACCATGCTTCTAGAAGCTTCCCGAAAAATTACGAGAACGCCCCTACAATCCGTGAAAACATGGAAAAACTTTAGACTGTATAAATCCAATAACCCGATACTAGAATCTGGCTTAAACCAAAGCCGTCTAGTAAAAACTGTCCGAACGTCGTACGTGCGTTTAAACACGTATGCGTCCGAACCCTTGTCGTAAAACCATACGACCTCTATATCGTTTCGCCTGGAGCAGGGAAACCCTCTGTGTGGAACTCTAAAGACTCGACACTACGCTGGCAGTGGGTTTAACCACAGACCACAAGCGGCACTAGCTGTACGTAACGGTCCCCAGGTAGATGTCGATAAGAAGGCCGATGAGGAAACCCATCCGAACTCCTACTGAGCCTGATGTGACAATCTCCGTACAGTCCGGTCTGTTCGTCTAAGACTATCGCATATCGAGCCTAGGGGGCAGCAAGCGTCAGTCCCCTAATAGCGGTATAAGTCATGTCGGAGGGTAGCCCATTACACCCTGAGAAACTACTGGAACCTACCAGTAAATCTCGCTTGCCCTGGTCAGGGACTTTGCGTAATGGCTCTCTGACACAGCGCAATATCAACTCCCAATACCAGGAGAGACGAATCCTATCTAACCGCCACTGCCTCCAAGTACTCGGGACTGCACCCAACTGCTACCTGTTTGCACGACTCCTTTGAGCCGTGGTAGGGTAGCAATCTAAGAACAATGGGACACACTCGAGGCGAAGTAGCAGTGTCAAGTCTGTGGACTATGCTGTACTCATGTCACCTGGGAACTGTTAACTGACGACGGGTATAATACCAACCAACAGCTCCCCTGCAAGTCCTGTCCGGTGTACCCGTAACCTAACAAGCACATGTATACTATCTCCAATACGACGTACTGATGGCTGTGGGACAGACCATCTCCCGAACTGGATGAGAAGCGTACACACTAGTCTACTCCGGAATATCGATGCCCTGTCTCGATAATCCTACGACTAGGGACAAGTATAGGATGTTGCTTATAAACTACCCAGCCCCCACTAGTGTGACCGCCATCACAACGCTGGTAATCAAGCAAACATCCTATGGTCTCTACTAATATGTATAAGTGATACGTTATAAGAAACATATGCACATATTAAAGTAGACACAAACCAAGTAGCATACTACCATTTTTAGCAAGACTGTTATATAAATATGAATATCCCAAGCTTCCGTTAAGTAATATACAACCTAGCATGATACAATAATGGCCCCTAGGGCATATACACTAACAATCTCCCACTTGCACTAGGGCCATGAGCTGGCATATCGTAGACCTATCATCTCGAATAGCCTCTCGAACTGTGTCTGAGGAATGGCCTTTGTGAATGGATCAGCAATGTTATTCTCCGTCTCTACTCTTTTCACCTCGATCTCCCGGCGATCTACGATCTCCCTGATCAGGTGATACCGCCTTAAGATGTGTCTGGACTTCTGATGGGACCTGGGTTCCTTTGCTAAAGCTATAGCGCCGTTGTTGTAACAATACAGAGGTATTGGACCACCACTGGTAGGAACCACCTGAAGTTCTGTGAGGAACTTCTTCATCCAGACAGCTTCTTTTGCGGCATCGCAAGTAGCTATGTACTCCGCTTCCATCGTTGAGTCAGCAACGGTCACCTGTTTGGAACTCTTCCAACAGACCGCCCCTCCATTGAGGGTAAAGACATAACACGACATGGACTTGGAGTCATCTTTGTCACTCTGGAAGCCGGAGTCGGCAAAGGCCTCCATCTGGAGGTCTTTTCCGCCATACACCAAGAACATATCCTTAGTCCTCCTCAGGTACTTGAGAATGTTCTTTACTGCTATCCAGTGATTCTCCTTTGGGTTTGCCTGATACCGGCTTACTACGCTCAATACGTATGCTACATCTGGTCCGGTACATAACATCGCATACATTATAGAGCCTACCGCTGAAGCGTAGGGTATAATCGACATGCGATCCCTTTCCAGATCAGTCTTGGAAGACATCTCTTTGGAGAGGGTGATTCCGTGACAAGCCGGTAGGTTACCGTGCTTAGAATCTTCCATACTGAATCTTTTCAATATGGTGTCTATGTACCTGGACTGCGAAAGTCCCAACATCCTTTTTGATCTATCACGATAGATCTGGATCCCCAGAATGTAGGTGGCATCACCCAGGTCTTTCATGGAGAATTTATGTGATAAGAATCTTTTGACTGACTGTAACATAGGAATATCATTTCCTATTAGGAGAATGTCATCCACGTACAAGACGAGGAATACTACAGCTCTCCCTACAATCTTACTGTAAATGCATGGTTCATCTGGATTTTTGATAAAGTCAAATTCTTTGACAGCATCATCAAAACAGATGTTCCAACTCCGCGATGCCTGCTTTAGTCCATAAATGGACTTAAGCAGCTTGCATACTTTACCACTGCTCCCACTCTGAGTAAATCCCTCTGGCTGATCCATATAGACGCTCTCTTCCAAATTTCCATTTAGAAAGGTGTTCATATCAGAATACTGCATTTTATACCGCCCATTCTTATGCTCGTGTGTTTATAGGTAGGTACTTTTAATCCGTGTTTGTTACATATTTACAGAATACAGGTTTCCAGTACAAATATTGCAAATCAGGATAAAATCTCCACAGTTACGCCAAAAGCAGAACATCTGTCGACAGCAGATAAAAGCCGGGTTCCGGTCATCCATATCCGTCCAGTGCCGAGTACCGGTTCCCGATACAAGACATGTGACAGTGGTCATTCATGTCTGGGACAAGCACAGAGCACGAGGTGGGCTGCACAAGAATCAATGGGTGCGCGGAGCTCGAGGGAGAGATAAAGTCAAAAGTGAAGGAAATAAAGCAAACTTGGACTTGGAAATCTGGAATTATTCTGAAGACTTTTGCGCATTTTGAAGTTGGCAAACATGAGGAAACATCCAACCAGGAACCCACAAAAAAGCACACTGCCCAATTCCACTGTACGGCCGCGCATGCGCGGCCAAAAGGGGGTATTGGCCGCGCATGCGCGGCAATGTGGGGCCCACTCACTGACGTTTTTTGGGGGTATTTTTGGGACTTCATTTCTGGTCTGGTGGATGCCCTAGAATTCCATTCTCCAGCCTATAAATACAGCAGACCTGAGCTTAACCAATAGAGCTTTTCTTTAGCCTCTTTTTTGTAGTTTTGTTCTTCTTTCTTCTTCTTCTTCATTCTTTCTCCATGAAATTGTAGTGAGAGCTTTTGAGTGGAAGATTAATGAAGATGACGGCTTTTTATCTTTCTTGTTAGTTTGCTCCCCCTTGAGATTCTTGCTTTCTCTTGCTCATTCAATCTCTTTATTGAGCTTGAATGGTTAAGGGTTAGTTATTGATCTCAAGGGTCGTATTTTCTCACGGGACTAGTTCTTCACTTCACATGCGTTCTCTACCCTTCCCTTGATCTTGCAACCTCTTCATTGAGCTTGCAAGTTTAAGGGTTGGCTATTGAGCACATGCTTGGCTTGGGTTCTACTTCCGTGTTCTTTTTATTTGCTTATTTATTACTTGCATTTTTCATTCTTGCTTTTATTACTTGCAATTTTATTCATGCACTTTAATACTTGTATCTTTTCTTTTCATTGTTCTTTTCTTTTTGCTCTCTTTTTGGTTCTCTTTTGTGAATGTATGTAATTATTGTTGTTAAGATAAAATACGGTATTATAAGTTAACGTTTCTTTGCCAATTCCTTTTCCCGTTATTTTCCATTTGAACTTCGCCCAAACCATACGCAAGCGCTCCGTTAGGCACCGTACCCTGACAAGGTAACGGTGATTCCTAACCGCGACCGGTTGCGTTCGGTTTGGCCGGAGGCGAAAGCAAGAGACAAGAACGGAAGGACAAGGGTAAATAAGCCGGATTCCACGAATACCGCGCTTAAATCCCCTAATCCACGTTGTTGCCGATTGCTTAGCTTCAATTGGTCAAGACTCGGCTCAAAGGTTTTGAGTACGGATTTCTTTAGCTTATAATTTCGTATCTTTTCTTAACAACTTTATACTTGCAGATAAACACATAGGTTAGAACAAACTCATACAGATTCTTTATTGACTCGTCTAAGACAAGAAGGTAAGATACCACCATCTCCCTGTGGACCGACCCGTGCTCAACCGGCTAGCTGCATAGCGACACCGTCCTGATCGCGGTTACACTTTAATTCTTTGAACATCCGACACGCCATCGGCGTGCGATCAAATGGCGCCGTTGCCGGGGACACGGTAGCGTATTTTCTTTCTTGTTATTCGGGTTAATATTCTTTTTGTATATATTTATAAAAAAAAAAATCTTTTTGTTATTTTTGATCATTTTTGTGGGCAAGTGTGCAGCTTTTTGCGTATTTGCAAACTGCGATTGTGGGGAGCAAAGTGTGCATTCAAGGCAAAGGTGATTACGAAGTACAGTGCCAAAGATCCGGGTAGTTTGACCCGCGCAAGCGAACCTTTCAAGCTTACCGGATTTGATTCAACGGGGGTTTCCTAACCCAAAACTTAACGGTACGTACTTTACTAACACCTTCTCAAATCCGACGCATCCAATATACTATTCTTTGCAGGATTCTTTGCAAGTTCGCTAACAAACGCTAAAAATTGACTAACCCGTATTTGTTGCAGCGCCGCGCTCAAACTAAAAAACGATTGTTTGATTCTTTATAGAATTTTTTGAATTGCGCATTGCATACATTAATACGGACTTAAGGGCAAGCGAACCCCACAACATACGGTAAAGGATTTCATCACCTTTTCCGTGGCCCACAAATAACGAACTTGAGCATAACGTTTACCCGCACAAATTTTAAAAGAAACTAGACTTTAAGCCTTAAGGACTTCGCGCTCACTAGGAGAAGTTAACTGTGTTTAGAACCTTGCTTAACGGTATATTGTTTCCGGGGTGTCTAGGAAAGTGTTAACGGCGAAACCGCCAAAAGAGAAAGGGTTATTTAATTAAGGAACTTCGCGAAAGCGTTGGAAAACCTCCCCTTATCTCTGCACTTACCTGGCCTCGTGATCAGTGTATCTTGAGCCTGTTTCTCGACACAGTTTTACTTCGACAATTAAGTTCTGGAGCAGGTCTAGTTGACCTAGGTGAACCCTAGAACGATTAGGTGTGTGGTATTTTTGTGTCGTGATTGTTTTTGTCCATAATCTTTTTGTGTATACTTCATTCTTTTGTTAATAAAAAAAAAATTTTAAAAAAAAAATCACATTTTTTTCCCTTCCCTTTCCTTCCTTTCTTTCATTCTCTCTTCATATCATGGGTACTCCATCTCGCAAAACTCTTGCCGAACTTTGGTACCCACAACCAGACATTACTTCATACGGTTCTTGCTTTGGCCGTACTTCGAACAATCCATCCATGCCGAAAATTTCATTGAGAGATCGGATAGACGCGTCTAGGACGAACAATTTGACTCCGCAATTCACTTCGTATCAACCATTTCAAACAGTCACCCCTTCTTACGTTGATACCCCTTCTTCGAGTCATGTTGCCACCCCGAGACCAATGTCTCTTGCTGAACAAATTGAACAATCTCGTAGCCGATCTTTCACTCCTTTCACCACTTCACGTTCTTGGGATCAACAATTCCATTCACCTTCTTATCCCAATGTTGACCCCACTCCTGTCCAGCCATTCAATTCCTACCAATCCTACCCTACTTTTGCACCTTCCCTAGACATTGCTTCAGAACCGCCATTTGGGAGTTTTCAGTATCCAAACAATTTTGAATCTTTTACTGAAACTCCTTCACAACCTATGTCTAGTCTGGAACAGTCGTTGGAAGATTTTAGGGTAGCGTCAAGCCAACAGATGATGGATTTGAATGCGTCCATGGCCGCCCTCATGCAACCTAGTGACCCGGTAGCTAGTTCTCAACTAGCTCCAACTTTTTCAATGTATGATGAGGCGGCAGGACAGGCCGTGAATTTGAGTGGAGAGAGTGAGATGTACCCCCTTCCGAATCAAACCTACCCGTCTGAAATTGAATCCCACAACTCCTATGTTGAAAGTCTATCTAGTGTTCCAAACGATTCACCAGTTGAAGATAGAATGATTAATGAGTTGTGCGACTTTGTGGTATTTGATTTACCTGATTGTGAAGGGTCCATTCCAAGTGAAACCAATCCTAATCCTTTTGACCTCTACACCTCCATCTTAGAACCAGAATCGATTAATATCCATGCTTTTGATGAGGTGTCTGAGAATATAAATTTTCACTTGATTGAGGATATTGACGCTGGGAATAATTTGGATGATGAACCCATAGATTTGACTGAGTTTTTCTTTTCAAATCATCATCCCGAGTCATTAAATGTTTTTCCCGAACCCCATATGCGTATGGACTTTGATGAAATAGGCATGGATGAGATAAATTTTGAGGAGAATATTGAGGATAGTTTTTAGGATGAACCAATTTTGATTGATGAGTCGGATTTTCCAATTCATCCTAATCCTTCCACTGACTGTGTACACCCTCCTGAACCTTTAACCGATAACCTTCCTCAACCACTTCCCTCCATCCTTTCCATCGTTCCGACCTTGCAAGAACCCGTATCACTTCCATTTCCATTGTCTGGTTTACCAAGTTCGGCGTACCCATGGTTTCTTACGAATCTTGACGGATTTGACCCAATCTCTCGACGGGTTAATAGATTAGCACAAACGCTGTTTACACATCGCTCATCACGAATTGTGCTAATCTATTTACTCCATTTGCACCCTCAAGTTCGTATTCCACTTCCTTTTCCCTTCCGCCATTCTTCTTCTCATCTACCGAGACCGCATTCCACTTCTCTCCACAAGCGGTCTCGCGTATTCTCCATTTCTTTTCTCTACGCCTTCTTTGACCAACCACTGCTTTTTCACGATAAAATATTTGAATGGTTGGTACTAACTTTTGGCCTGTGTAAGGCCTTGTATAGCTTGATACTGTTCTTTCCCCCCTAATCCTGAACTTCAACGCTTAACAGTGGTAACACTGTTTTACTTAAGTTTGGGGGGGACACCTTTTTTTTTGTATATATTTTTGGTTTTCTTTGTTGTATATAATTTTTTTTTAGGGAGCGCCGGCAATTTTGACCCTCTTGGTATAGCCTGACAGTGAGGGCACTGTCAAGTTTAAGTTTGGGGGTGTGCTCGGTAAGCTTTCTTCCTTCGCATTCATTTGTATATTTTGCATCTGCATATTAAATCCATAAAATCCATAAAAATCTGAAAATTTTCTAAAAATATAAAAACTTTTTTTGTCAAGTTAGCTTGTGGAAGAACTCTGATTCAACATTCGACGGTTTTTGTTTGAAAAGATAGGAATAACTAAATCCTATGTTTGGATTTTGAAAACCTGAAAGATAACTCTCCTTTGAAGTTAACTATAGCTGATATACGTCTTTACATTACACTACACGTGTTGTGAGTCTTGGAAATTAGATGACAAGTCTTTTATGTTTAAAAAAACTTTTAAATAGATAAATGATTTTCTGAGGATCAAATAGGTTTGTTCTGAAATAAGTAATATATCAAGAATAGTTTATGAAGTAAGTGAATATGAAGGAATGTTATTGATGCCTTAATTGGAACTAAGTCTGAAAAAAAACCCATCTGAAACTTGATTGGAATGATTACACACCGAACCCATTAAACACGTCTTTTATCCAAAAAATAATTGAACTACCGGTTATATCTCCGTTCATATTGAATCATCATGTTTTTCACGCCAAACTGTCTTTTGTTTTTGGACTTAGGTAACTTGAGTAATTAAGTCCGCTGGGGTGTTTCTACACCTAATGCCCTAAAACCAACTGGTTTGGGTGCATTGGCCCAAAGCTCGCTAAGAAGCCTAGAAAGTCCAGATAAAAACATAGTCAAGCAAGTGTTCTCTCCGAGTTAAAATTCCTAACGGTTCTTTGTGTGAGAATAATCTTGATAAAAGACAGGCTTTTATAAAAAAAAATTTAACGGAGATATGAAGGTTTTACTCTATGATAAAGACTATTGCACGTTCACAGAGGTGTGTATGAAATGAAAACAAGAAAAAGGTGGAGTGAAGAATAAGACCTAGTTTCCTGTTAGGGAAGATAGAAATTCTGAAGTTGAAACTTTACTGGAAAACGAAACTTGAAAAATGCTTGACTCTTTATAAAACTTATGTGATCCTTTTAAAATTGTTATCTGAGCTTTATTGTGTGACATAATGACTTTATTCGACCTTTCGGGAACTTAACGACACTATTTTGCACTGCACGTAAAGACATATAAAATCTGTAGTTAAATAAGAAGAGAGGTGTGAAAAATAAAGGTTCGATAGTCTAAACTTAGGATTATAGAATTGTTATTTTCTGAAACAAAACTTTAGGGGCTTGAATCTTAGTTATTTTACAAAACTAGCTTGACCGGATTTTGTGGGTAGTATCCGCTAAAAACCCTCAGGAGACAACACTCCTCCTACTAGGGACACCTAGAGGTTTAACGGCTTGTTGCACATGCTCAGTGCAATCGCGTTCCCTGCGAAAATGAGGTTATCATTTTATTTTTGTGAATAATTGGTTTTGCTCGGGACGAGCAAAAGTTAAGTTTGGGGGTATTTGTTCATATCAGAATACTGCATTTTATACCGCCCATTCTTATGCTCGTGTGTTTATAGATAGGTACTTTTAATCCGTGTTTGTTACATTTTTACAGAATACAGGTTTCCAGTACAAATATTGCAAATCAGGATAAAATCTCCACAGTTACGCCAAAAGCAGAACATCTGTCGACAGCAGATAAAAGCCGGGTTCCGGTCATCCATATCCGTCCAGTGCCGAGTACCGGTTCCCGATACAAGACATGTGACAGTGGTCATTCATGTCTGGGACAAGCACAGAGCACGAGGTGGGCTGCACAAGAATCAATGGGTGCGCGGAGCTCGAGGGAGAGATAAAGTCAAAAGTGAAGGAAATAAAGCAAACTTGGACTTGGAAATCTGGAATTATTCTGAAGACTTTTGCGCATTTTGAAGTTGGCAAACATGAGGAAACATCCAACCAGGAACCCACAAAAAAGCACACTGCCCAATTCCACTGTACGGCCGCGCATGCGCGGCCAAAAGGGGGTATTGGCCGCGCATGCGCGGCAATGTGGGGCCCACTCACTGACGTTTTTTGGGGGTATTTTTGGGACTTCATTTCTGGTCTGGTGGATGCCCTAGAATTCCATTCTCCAGCCTATAAATACAGCAGACCTGAGCTTAACCAATAGAGCTTTTCTTTAGCCTCTTTTTTGTAGTTTTGTTCTTCTTTCTTCTTCTTCTTCATTCTTTCTCCATGAAATTGTAGTGAGAGCTTTTGAGTGGAAGATTAATGAAGATGACGGCTTTTTATCTTTCTTGTTAGTTTGCTCCCCCTTGAGATTCTTGCTTTCTCTTGCTCATTCAATCTCTTTATTGAGCTTGAATGGTTAAGGGTTAGTTATTGATCTCAAGGGTCGTATTTTCTCACGGGACTAGTTCTTCACTTCACATGCGTTCTCTACCCTTCCCTTGATCTTGCAACCTCTTCATTGAGCTTGCAAGTTTAAGGGTTGGCTATTGAGCACATGCTTGGCTTGGGTTCTACTTCCGTGTTCTTTTTATTTGCTTATTTATTACTTGCATTTTTCATTCTTGCTTTTATTACTTGCAATTTTATTCATGCACTTTAATACTTGTATCTTTTCTTTTCTTTATTCTTTTCTTTTTGCTCTCTTTTTGGTTCTCTTTTGTGAATGTATGTAATTATTGTTGTTAAGATAAAATACGGTATTATAAGTTAACGTTTCTTTGCCAATTCCTTTTCCCGTTATTTTCCATTTGAACTTCGCCCAAACCATACGCAAGCGCTCCGTTAGGCACCGTACCCTGACAAGGTAACGGTGATTCCTAACCGCGACCGGTTGCGTTCGGTTTGGCCGGAGGCGAAAGCAAGAGACAAGAACGGAAGGACAAGGGTAAATAAGCCGGATTCCACGAATACCGCGCTTAAATCCCCTAATCCACGTTGTTGCCGATTGCTTAGCTTCAATTGGTCAAGACTCGGCTCAAAGGTTTTGAGTACGGATTTCTTTAGCTTATAATTTCGTATCTTTTCTTAACAACTTTATACTTGCAGATAAACACATAGGTTAGAACAAACTCATACAGATTCTTTATTGACTCGTCTAAGACAAGAAGGTAAGATACCACCATCTCCCTGTGGACCGACCCGTGCTCAACCGGCTAGCTGCATAGCGACACCATCCTGATCGCGGTTACACTTTAATTCTTTGAACATCCGACACGCCATCGGCGTGCGATCAAATGGCGCCGTTGCCGGGGACACGGTAGCGTATTTTCTTTCTTGTTATTCGGGTTAATATTCTTTTTGTATATATTTATAAAAAAAAAAAATCTTTTTGTTATTTTTGATCATTTTTGTGGGCAAGTGTGTAGCTTTTTGCGTATTTGCAAACTGCGATTGTGGGGAGCAAAGTGTGCATTCAAGGCAAAGGTGATTACGAAGTACAGTGCCAAAGATCCGGGTAGTTTGACCCGCGCAAGCGAACCTTTCAAGCTTACCGGATTTGATTCAACGGGGGTTTCCTAACCCAAAACTTAACGGTACGTACTTTACTAACACCTTCTTCTCAAATCCGACGCATCCAATATACTATTCTTTGCAGGATTCTTTGCAAGTTCGCTAACAAACGCTAAAAATTGACTAACCCGTATTTGTTGCAGCGCCGCGCTTAAACTAAAAAACGATTGTTTGATTCTTTATAGAATTTTTTGAATTGCGCATTGCATACATTAATACGGACTTAAGGGCAAGCGAACCCCACAACATACGGTAAAGGATTTCATCACCTTTTCCGTGGCCCACAAATCACGAACTTGAGCATAACGTTTACCCGCACAAATTTTAAAAGAAACTAGACTTTAAGCCTTAAGGACTTCGCGCTCACTAGGAGAAGTTAACTGTGTTTAGAACCTTGCTTAACGGTATATTGTTTACGGGGTGTCTAGGAAAGTGTTAACGGCGAAACCGCCAAAAGAGAAAGGGTTATTTAATTAAGGAACTTCGCGAAAGCGTTGGAAAACCTCCCCTTATCTCTGCACTTACCTGGCCTCGTGATCAGTGTATCTTGAGCATGTTTCTCGACACAGTTTTACTTCGACAATTAAGTTCTGGAGCAGGTCTAGTTGACCTAGGTGAACCCTAGAACGATTAGGTGTGTGGTATTTTTGTGTCGTGATTGTTTTTGTCCATAATCTTTTTGTGTATACTTCATTCTTTTGTTAATAAAAAAAAAATCACATTTTTTTCCCCTCCCTTTCCCTCCTTTCTTTCATTCTCTCTTCATATCATGGGTACTCCACCTCGCAAAACTCTTGCCGAACTTTGGTACCCACAACCAGACATTACTTCATACGGTTCTTGCTTTGGCCGAACTTCGAACGATCCATCCATGCCGAAAATTTCATTGAGAGATCGGATAGACGCGTCTAGGACGAACAATTTGACTCCGCAATTCACTTCGTATCAACCATTTCAAACAGTCACCCCTTCTTACGTTGATACCCCTTCTTCGAGTCATGTTGCCACCCCGAGACCAATGTCTCTTGCTGAACAAATTGAACAATCTCGTAGCCGATCTTTCACTCCTTTCACCACTTCACGTTTTTGGGATCAACAATTCCATTCACCTTCTTATCCCAATGTTGACCCCACTCCTGTCCAGCCATTCAATTCCTACCAATCCTACCCTACTTTTGCACCTTCCCTAGACATTGCTTCAGAACCGCCATTTGGGAGTTTTCAGTATCCAAACAACTTTGAATCTTTTACTGAAACTCCTTCACAACCTATGTCTAGTCTGGAACAGTCGTTGGAAGATTTTAGGGTAGCGTCAAGCCAACAGATGATGGATTTGAATGCGTCCATGGCCGCCCTCATGCAACCTAGTGACCCGGTAGCTAGTTCTCAACTAGCTCCAACTTTTTCAATGTATGATGAGGCGGCAGGACAGGCCGTGAATTTGAGTGGAGAGAGTGAGATGTACCCCCTTCCGAATCAAACCTACCCGTCTGAAATTGAATCCCACAACTCCTATGTTGAAAGTCTATCTAGTGTTCCAAACGATTCACCAGTTGAAGATAGAATGATTAATGAGTTGTGCGACTTTGTGGTATTTGATTTACCTGATTGTGAAGGGTCCATTCCAAGTGAAACCAATCCTAATCCTTTTGACCTCTACACCTCCATCTTAGAACCAGAATCGATTAATATCCATGCTTTTGATGAGGTGTCTGAGAATATAAATTTTCACTTGATTGAGGATATTGACGCTGGGAATAATTTGGATGATGAACCCATAGATTTGACTGAGTTTTTCTTTTCAAATCATCATCCCGAGTCATTAAATGTTTTTCCCGAACCCCATATGCGTCTGGACTTTGATGAAATAGGCATGGATGAGATAAATTTTGAGGAGAATATTGAGGATAGTTTTTAGGATGAACCAATTTTGATTGATGAGTCGGATTTTCCAATTCATCCTAATCCTTCCACTGACTGTGTACACCCTCCTGAACCTTTAACCGATAACCTTCCTCAACCACTTCCCTCCATCCTTTCCATCGTTCCGACCTTGCAAGAACCCGTATCACTTCCATTTCCATTGTCTGGTTTACCAAGTTCGGCGTACCCATGGTTTCTTACGAATCTTGACGGATTTGACCCAATCTCTCGACGGGTTAATAGATTAGCACAAACGCTGTTTACACATCGCTCATCACGAATTGTGCTAATCTATTTACTCCATTTGCACCCTCAAGTTCGTATTCCACTTCCTTTTCCCTTCCGCCATTCTTCTTCTCATCTACCGAGACCGCATTCCACTTCTCTCCACAAGCGGTCTCGCGTATTCTCCATTTCTTTTCTCTACGCCTTCTTTGACCAACCACTGCTTTTTCACGATAAAATCTTTGAATGGTTGGTACTAACTTTTGGCCTGTGTAAGGCCTTGTATAGCTTGATACTGTTCTTTCCCCCCTAATCCTGAACTTCAACGCTTAACAGTGGTAACACTGTTTTACTTAAGTTTGGGGGGGACACCTTTTTTTTGTATATATTTTTGGTTTTCTTTGTTGTATATAATTTGTTTTTAGGGAGCGCCGGCAATTTTGACCCTCTTGGTATAGCCTGACAGTGAGGGCACTGTCAAGTTTAAGTTTGGGGGTGTGCTCGGTAAGCTTTCTTCCTTCGCATTCATTTGTATATTTTGCATCTGCATATTAAATCCATAAAATCCATAAAAATCTGAAAATTTTCTAAAAATATAAAAACTTTTTTTGTCAAGTTAGCTTGTGGAAGAACTCTGATTCAACATTCAACGGTTTTTGTTTGAAAAGATAGGAATAACTAAATCCTATGTTTGGATTTTGAAAACCTGAAAGATAACTCTCCTTTGAAGTTAACTATAGCTGATATACGTCTTTACATTACACTACACGTGTTGTGAGTCTTGGAAATTAGATGACAAGTCTTTTATGTTTAAAAAAACTTTTAAATAGATAAATGATTTTCTGAGGATCAAATAGGTTTGTTCTGAAATAAGTAATATATCAAGAATAGTTTATGAAGTAAGTGAATATGAAGGAATGTTATTGATGCCTTAATTGGAACAAACTCATACAGATTCTTTATTGACTCGTCTAAGACAAGAAGGTAAGATACCACCATCTCCCTGTGGACCGACCCGTGCTCAACCGGCTAGCTTCATAGCGACACCGTCCTGATCGCGGTTACACTTTAATTCTTTGAACATCCGACACGCCATCGGCGTGCGATCAAAAGGCCGTCTTTACGTCCATCTGCCAGATTTCATAATCGTGGAAGGCAGCAATAGCAAGAAGGACCCTAATGGATTTTAGCATAGCTACTGGAGAAAATGTTTCGTCATAGTCCAAACCAGGTCTTTGACGGAAACCCTTTGCAACAAGTCTAGCCTTATAGGTTTCAACCTGTCCATCCACACCAATCTTCTTTCTGAAGATCCATTTGCATCCTACGGGTTTTACCCCATCTGGAGCAAAGTCCAAAGTCCATACTTTGTTAGTGTACATGGACTCCATTTCGGTCTGCATTGCCTCCAGCCATTTTACTGAGTCACCGCTCTGAATGGCTTGCTGGAAGCTAGTAGGGTCATCATTATCAATGACTCAATCTTCTCGATCCCCGTCTATGAGAAAACCGTAGTATCTCTCAGGCGGATGAGACTGCCTACTACTTCTGCGGATAGGCGCTGGTATGTCCCTTTCTTCTGAAACCTCTGGTTCTACCATACTTTCAGTTGTAGTTTGTGGTTCTGGAATTTCTTCCAGTTCTATTTCGCTCCCACTTGTTTCCTTTTCTAAAAACTGATGTTCTAGAAAATGGGCATTACGAGAGACAAAAACCTTTTGTTCCTCTGCGTAATAGAAATAATATCCTTTGGAGTTCTTCGGATATCCCACAAACTTACATTGTACTGATCATGTCTCGAGCTTGTCCACATGCTGCTTTTTAACAAAAGATGGACATCCCCATATTTTCAGATGCTAAAGATGGGGTTTCTTCCCACTCCATATCTGATATGGTGTGGTAGGTACAGTCTTGGTAGGAGCCCGGTTCAAAAGGTATGCAGCTGATTCTAGTGCATATCCCCAGAATGATTGCGGCAACTCAGCGTTACTCATCATGGAACGTACCATATCCAATAGGGTTCGGTTCCGCCTTTCCGATACACCGTTGTGCTGTGGTGTGTATGGAGGAGTAAGCTGAGAGAGAATTCCATTCTCTTTTAAGTAGTCCAGAAACTCGGCACTCAAGTATTCACCACCTCAATCAGATTTCAGTGTCTTGATACTTTTGCCTGTTTGTTTCTCAACTTCATTCTTGTATTCCCGAAATTTCTCAAAGGCCTCGGATTTATGCTTCATCAGGAAGACATATCCATACCTAGAGAAATCATCTGTGAAAGTAATGAAGTATGAATAACCACTTCGTGCATGTGTAGACATTGGACCACACACGTCACTGTGTATGAGTCCTAAGAGCTCTCTTGCTCTTTCTCCGTGTCCAGTGAATGGAGTCTTTGTCATCTTTCCCATGAGACAGGATTGACAAGTTGCATATGTTTGATATTCGAACGGATCCAAATATCCTTCTTTATGTAGCTTAGTCAACATTCTCTCATTGATGTGACCCAGTCTACAATACCATAAGAAAGCCTGATTTAACTCTGGAGACTTTCTTTTAAGTGTGTTCTGGACACTGAAAATCTGAGCTTGATTTAATACGTATATTCCATTTTCTAATGTACCTGACCAAATCAGAACTTGATTTAGGTGGATGTGGACCACATCGCTTATAAAGGTAAAATCATATCCTTCTTTAGAAAGTAAGGATACAGATATGATATTACAAGTTATACCTGGTACATAAAAACAGTTACGCAGAATCAATATATGCCCAGTTGTCAGTCCAAGATGATATTCCCCTACGGATTCAGCGTCCATGCTCATTCCGTTAGCAACCGTGAGGGTCATATCACCTATCCTGATAACCCTACAGTTTCTCAGAGCCTGTAATGAATTACAGATGTGAGATCTTGACCCGGTATCCAATACCCAGGAAGTAAGGTTAACTGACATACAGTTCTCTATCACAAACACACCCGAAGCCGAAGCGACAACATGCTTCGAATCCTGGATACTGGCTTTGCTAGCCCTGCAATCATTCTGCCAATGCTCAATCCCGTAACAATAGGAATGTCCCTCTTTTACTACATTCAGTCCCGAAACTTTTGCCCTTCTCTTTCCTCTACTTCCCTGGTTTCCTTCAGGGTAGAAGGTAGAGACTGTAGAATCAAATCAGTATCCGACCTGTTCCCCAACGTGGTCTCCAGGTCCTGGAGCTCATTAACATAGCTAGTCATTGTAAGGACGTTGTCCCCTATAAATGATCCGAAAGCCAACCTCGCTTGAATTAATTCGTTCGAGGTCTTATATCTTGCGATATAAGATTGCTCTCCATATAAATCTTTGTTATGGAGAAAGATGGAAACTGAGTCCATCTTCTCGTGCTGCTTCTGGTTTACACCATCAACTGAAGCCAACGCGAGGCACTTGGCTTTCGTTTTATTCTTTTTCCTTGTCTGATGGATATCCATATCCGCGACAGTGGAAACTGGACCTGGGACGGCGGATCTTGAGTAGTAATAGGGTGGTCCAGCTTGTCATAGGCAATGGACATCTGGACAGACCTTTGCCAGTCATATAAGTCAGATTCAGTCAATTTGTTATCTAGATGTAACCTAGTCGTGGTCACAAGGTCGCTGCAATTAAGAGAGAGAGAAGAAAACACTTTTAGCATGATACTCTTGCAAGTTTAGAGTGGTTTTTAATTTATCTAAACAAGATGGCTCCCACTGTTTCTCGAATCCTTCCTCAAACCATAAAAGAAGAATTAGCCAGGACTATTCTCACCATACAATACTTGCTTAACCGTTCAGCCAGGCTAGTGTCGATACTTCGAGGGAGGTTTTCCAACGCTTTCGCGAAGTTCCTTAATTAAATAACCTCTTTTCTCTGGGGGCGTAGCCCCGCTGACACCTTTCTAAGCACCTACTTGGTTTATAGCATTGATCGTTAAGTGACGAATCTCCTGATAAGTAGCATATACTCACAGTAGGATCGGAATCCAAAATATCATCGTATGATAATGTTGAAGAAATCCTACCAACATTCATCAAACTCCAAAATGGTATGCATCTCTCTGCAAATTTCAGTTTCTTTAGAAATTCCCGATATTAATTTCTGCCCTATGCTCTTATGACCTTGGCTTTGGTCAAAATATCATAAGTCACATGTCAAGTTCTACCCGTCATTATCCAGGTTAATTTGAACCCATCCGTATATACCCCTGACTTTGGTCAAATGATAATACGACTGTCCCAAACCAACTCATTTACCTATGCAACAAGTGAATACCCAGCAGCTACCAAACACTATACCTTGACTTTGGCCAAAATACATAGCTTGAATACTACTGAATACCCAAATGAAATGACGGAGGGCTACGAATGGTTTTGGCGAAACCGTGAACGCAGTGAACTTGATATAGTCGAAGGAACCTGATAGCATTTTAAAAGGAGTGGTTAAAGCTCCGCAATTAAAAATTCTGCTCTTTTAAAATAACCGAGTGGTTTCTTTTAAATTTGTCCCAACGATTTAACTTTGGTTTATTTTCTTTGCATTATAATAATGCGTCCCATCATTTATCTTATCATTGCAGAAAACAACGAAAATACCACGTCCTCTTATGCCATCCGCATTTGCCACTGGGTCCCGTCATCACCCGTTAGGTTACTTAACTAATGACAGAGCGGGAGCTGGGCTAGCGCGGGTGTAAAATATAAATGACGTCTAATAGCTATCATATATAGATATTTGTACATTCGTCTGACGCAATAATAAGCATTCCAGATCACAGATGAACTTTATTGGATATACTAGCAATCCGCATTTGCTTTGAGCCTGCAATAAAAGACGGATTACACAGTTGTGATGAATAGCCATTACCCCACCCTAGACCCTTACGGGTACGGCAAACTACCCGCCAAGTACCCGAAGTGAAGCGGTCTCCCTCAACAACGTGAGTAGGCCACTAAACACTTCGACGTACCCGGTAGTTTGTGTACCCCACCTTGGGTCCATCCTAGGAGCAAAAATAGTAAAAAGAAATAATACAACGGTGGCTACAACCGCAACCTGGATGTGCCCGGCAAAAGAATATTACATCATATTACATTTACATCGAATGAATGAATATAAAACACATCTCAAACTCCGGCTAATCATCACAACATCCCAATCAAGTCCATATACACAAACAGTAAATATTTCAGAAATGTGCAACCCCCTGCCAACCGACATACTAGCAGTTAGGGGAGGTTTCCGAACACATTAAACATTACAGATAAAAACCCAATTAGCAAATATCTTAGAACATCGATCAATTACCATATTCCGTGTCTACCCCAAAAGCAAACCAGCACTGAAGTAACCTGGGCAGAAACAGAATATACAAAAAACAAAACACCAAAAATCATGAATTACAGAGCAAATCCGAGTCAACTCGGAGTTGACTCGGCGGCGGATCCGCGGCCAAAAGCACCATATGGCCGTGGATCCGCGGCCGTCAAGTCGAGTTGAGTGCTCGTATTTTCCCAGTATTCTTATATTTCCTTTCTGTGAATTTTAAAGCATATCAAATATTTTTTTCAACACGTTTAAAATTTACAGAAACTGTTAGGGTTCGGAGTGTTGTTTTCGTGTTTATCCGTCGATCGAACTTCTAATTAGTTGCTAACAAGCTAGTAATGGTTTAGTTGGCTCTGATACCACTGTAAGTCCATGTCACTCACCCCACGAACTTGCGGGGAGGCGGAATATATGAAAAACGATTATCAAAGTTTCGTAACACGGACTTGAGCGCATGAATCGTATCTAAACCATTACTAACTAACTACTTGAGGTTTAACTACTCGGATTCGAAGTTATACCTCACGTTACATGTCCTTCGGGTCTTCATCGCTGTCTTCCACTCCTCGTAGGCTCCTTGGAATATCGGCACCTCAACGGCCTCCTCGAGTCAAAGACGATCCACCCGAGAGCTCCTACGCCAAGCTTGATCTCTAACTTGAGATAACTAGGTTGCTCAAAGTGCTAATCTAAGCAACCTAGGGGATATAGAGTGAGGTTATGGATGTATTAGTCTAGCTAACCCTTGATCTCAACACATGAGAGGTTAGGGTTAGGGTTTGAAGAGAGAGTGAGCTTGAGGAGAGAGAAGGTGAAGATGATAATGATAATGATATTGTTTCTCACTTGATATATATGAAGCATAATGAATAATGAATAAATGAGATTATTCATCATGCTACATAAATGCAATATGAGTGATTCACTATGTGAGTCATTAAGCATTTAATAATACATTAATGAATGATGAATCACACATAATGAGTCACAATATCATTTAATGACAATGCCACCTTACCCCCCCAAGTCACCATGCTTCTAGAAGCTTCCCAAAAAATTACGAGAACGCCCCTACAATCCGTGAAAACACGGAAAAACTTTAGACTGTATAAATCCAATAACCCGATACTAGAATTTGGCTTAAACCAAAGCCGGCTAGTAAAAACTGTCCGAACGTCGTACGTGCGTTTAAACACGTATTCGTCTGAACCCTTGTCGTAAAACCATACGACCTCTATATCGTTTCGCCTGAAGCAGGGAAACCCTCTGTGTGGGACTCTAAATACTCGACACTACGCTGGCAGTGGGTTTAACCACAGACCGCAAGCGGCACTAGCTGTACGTAACGCTCCCCAGGTAGATGTCGATAAGAAGGTCGATGAGGAAACCCATCCGAACTCCTACTGAGCCTGATGTGACAATTTCCGTACAGTCCGGTCTGTTCGTCTAAGACTATCACAGATCGAGCCTAGGGGCGGCAAGCGTCAGTCCCCTAATAGCGGTATAACTCGTGTCGGAGCGTAGCCCATTACACCCTGAGAAACTACTGGAACATACCAGTAAATCTCGCTTGCCCTGGCCAGGGACTTTGCGTAATGGCTCTCTGACACAGCGCGATATCAACTCCCAATACCGGGAGAGACGAATCCTATCTAACCGCCACTGCCTCCTAGTGCTCGGGACTACACCCAACTGCTACCTGTTTGCACGACTCCTTTGAGCCGTGGTAGGGTAGCAATCTAAGAACAGTGGGACACACTCGAGATGAAGTAGCAGTGCCAAGTCTGCGGACTATGTTGTACTCATGTCACTTGGGAACTGTTAACTGACGACGGGTATAATACCAACCAACAGCTCCCCTGCGAGTCCTATCCGGTGACCCGTAACCTAACGAGCACCTGTATACTATATCCAGTACGACGTACTGATGGCTGTGGGACTGACCATCTCTCTAACTGGGATGAAAAGCGTACACACTAGTCTACTCCGGAATATCGATGCCCTGTCTCGATAATCCTACGACTAGGGACAAGTATAGGATGTTGCTTATAGACTACCCAGCCCCCACTAGTGTGACCGCCATCACAACGCTGGTAATCAAGCAAACATCCTATGGGCTCTACTAATATGTATAAGTGATACGTTATAAGAAACATATGCACATACTAAAGTAGACACAAACCAAGTAGCATACTACCATTTTTAGCAAGACTGTTATATAAATGTGAATATCTCAAGCTTCCATTAAGTAATATACAACCTAGCATGATACAATAATGTCCCCTAGGGCATATACACTAACAATCTCCCACTTACACTAGGGCCATGAGCTGGCATATCGTAGACCTATCATCTCGAATAGCCTCTCGAACTGCGTCTGAGGAATGGCCTTTGTGAATGGTCAGCAATGTTATTCTCCGTCTCTACTCTTTTCACCTCGATCTCCCGGCGATCTACGATCTCCCTGATCAGGTGATACCGCCTTAAGATGTGTCTGGACTTCTGATGGGACCTGGGTTCCTTTGCTAAAGCTATAGCGCCATTGTTGTCGCAATACAGAGATATTGGACCACCACTGGTAGGAACCACCTGAAGTTCTGTGAGGAACTTCTTCATCCAAACAGCTTCTTTTGCGGCATCGCAAGCAGCTATGTACTCCGCTTCCATCGTTGAGTCAGCAACGGTCTCCTGTTTGGAACTCTTCCAACAGACCGTCCCTCCATTGAGGGTAAAGACATAACCTGACATGGACTTGGAGTCATCTTTGTCACTCTGGAAGCCGGAGTCGGCAAAGGCCTCCATCTGGAGGACTTTTCCGCCATACACCAAGAACATGTCCTTAGTCCTCCTCAGGTACTTGAGAATGTTCTTTACTGCTATCCAGTGATTCTCCTCTGGGTTTGCTTGATACCGGCTTACTAAGCTCAATGCGTATGCTACATCTGGTATGATACATAATATCGCATACATATAGAGCCTACCGCTGAAGCGTAGGGTATAATCGACATGCGATCCCTTTCCAGATCAGTCTTGGGAGACATCTCTTTGGAGGGGGTGATTCCATGACAAGCCGGTAGGTTACCGCGCTTAGAATCTTCCATACTGAATCTTTTCAATATGGTGTCTATATACGTGGACTATGAAAGTCCCAACATCCTTTTTGATCTATCGTGATAGATCTGGATCCCCAGAATGTAGGTGGCATCACCCAGGTCTTTCATAGAGAATTTATGTGATAAGAATCTTTTGACTGACTGTAACATAGGAATATCATTTCCTATTAGGAGAATGTCATCCACGTATAAGACGAGGAATACTACAGCTCTCCCTACAATCTTACTGTAAATGCATGGTTCATCTGGATTTTTGATAAAGTCAAATTCTTTGACAGCATCATCAAAACAGATGTTCCAACTCCGCGATGCCTGCTTTAGTCCATAAATGGACTTAAGCAGCTTGCATACTTTACCGCTGCTCCCACTCTGAGTAAATCCCTCTGGCTGATCCATATAGACGCTCTCTTCCAAATTTCCATTTAGAAAGGCCGTCTTTACGTCCATCTGCCAGATTTCATAATCGTGGAAGGCAGCAATAGCAAGAAGGACCCTAATGGATTTTAGCATAGCTACTGGAGAAAATGTTTCGTGATAGTCCAAACCAAGTCTTTGACGGAAACCCTTTGCAACAAGTCTAGCCTTATAGGTTTCAACCTGTCCATCTACACCAATCTTCTTTCTGAAGATCCATTTGCATCCTACGGGTTTTACCCCATCTGGAGAAAAGTCCAAAGTCCATACTTTGTTAGTGTACATGAACTCCATTTCGGTCTACATTGCATCCAGCCATTTTACTGAGTCACCGCTCTGAATAGCTTGCTGGAAGCTAGTAGGGTCATCATTATCAATGACGCAATCTTCTCGATCCCCGTCTATGAGAAAACCGTAATATCTCTAAGGCGGATGAGACTGCCTACTACTTCTGCGGATAGGCGCTGGTATGTCCCTTTCTTCTGAAACTTCTGGTTCTACCATACTTTCAGTTGTAGTTTGTGGTTCTGGAATTTCTTCCAGTTCTATTTCGCTCCCACTTGTTTCCTTTTCTAAAAACTGATGTTCTAGAAAATGGGCATTACGAGAAACAAAAACCTTTTGTTCCTCTGCGTAATAGAAATAATATCCTTTGGAGTTCTTCGGATATCCCACAAACTTACATTATACTGATCGTGCCTCGAGCTTGTCCACATGCTGCTTTTTAACAAAAGATGGACACCCCCATATTTTCAGATGCTGAAGATGGGGTTTCTTCCCACTCCATATCTGATATGGTGTGGTAGGTACAGTCTTGGTAGGAGCCCGGTTCAAAAGGTATGCAGCTGATTCTAGTGCATATCCCCAGAATGATTGCGGCAACTCAGCGTTACTCATCATGGAACGTACCATATCCAATAGGGTTCGGTTCTGCCTTTTCGATACACCGTTGTGCTGTGGTGTGTATGGAGGAGTAAGCTGAGAGAGAATTCCATTCTCTTTTAAGTAGTCCAGAAACTCGGCACTCAAGTATTCACCACCTCGATCAGATCTCAGTGTCTTGATACTTTTGCCTGTTTGTTTCTCAACTTCATTCTTGTATTCCCGAAATTTCTCAAAGGCCTCGGATTTATGCTTCATCAGGAAGACATATCCATACCTAGAGAAATCATCTGTGAAAGTAATGAAGTATGAATAACCACTTCGTGCATGTGTAGACATTAGACCACACACGTCACTGTATGAGTCCTAAGAGCTCTCTTGCTCTTTCTCCGTGTCCAGTGAACGGAGTCTTTGTCATCTTTCCCATGAGACAGGATTGACAAGTTGCATATGTTTGATATTCGAACGGATCCAAATATCCTTCTTTATGTAGCTTAGTCAACCTTCTCTCATTGATGTGACCCAGTCTACAATGCCATAAGAAAGCCTGATTTAACTCTAGAGACTTTCTTTTATGTGTGTTCTGGACACTGAAAATCTGAGCTTGATTTAATACGTATATTCCGTTTTCTAATGTACCTGTCCCAATCAGAACTTGATTTAGGTGGATGTGGACCACATCGCTTATAAAGGTAAAATCATATCCTTCTTTAGAAAGTAAGGATACAGATATGATATTACAAGTTGTACCAGGTACATAAAAACAGTTACGCAGAATCAATATATGCCCAGTTGTCAGTCCAAGATGATATTCCCCTACGGATTCAGCGTCCATGCTCAATCCGTTAGCAACCGTGAGGGTCATATCACCTATCCTGATAACCCTACGGTTTCTCAGAGCCTGTAATGAATTACAGATGTGAGATCCTGACCCGGTATCCAATACCCAGGAAGTAGGGTTAACTGACATACAGTTCTCTATCACAAACACACCCGAAGCCGAAGCGACAACATGCTTCAAATCCTGGCTACTGGCTTTGCTAGCCCTGCAATCATTCTGCCAATGCTCAATCCCGTAACAATAGGAATGTCCCTCTTTTACTACATTCAGCCCTGAAACTTTTGCCCTTCTCTTTCCTTCTACTTCCCTGGTTTCCTTCAGGGTAGAAGGTAGAGACTGTAGAATCAAGTCAGTATCCGACCTGTTCCCCAACGTGGTCTCCAGGTCCTGGAGCTCATTAATATAGCTAGTCATTATAAGGACGTTGTCCCCTATAAATGACCCAAAAGCCAACCTCGCTTGAATTAATTCGTTCGAGGTCTTATATCTTGCGATATAAGATTGCTCTCCATATAAATCTTTGTTATGGAGAAAGATGGAAACTGAGTTCATCTTGTCGTGCTGCTTCTGGTTTACACCATCAACTGAAGCCAACGCGAGGCACTTGGCTTTCATTTTATCCTTTTTCCTTGTCTGATGGATATCCATATCCGCGACAGTGGAAACTGGACCTGGGACGGCGGATCTTGAGTAGTAATAGGGTGGTCCAGCTTATCATAGGCAATGGACATCTGGACAGACCTTTGCCAGTTATCTAAGTCAGATTCAGTCAATTTGTTGTCTAGATGTAACCTAGTCGTGGTCACAAGGTCGCTGCAATTAAGAGAGAGAGAAGAAAACACTTTTAGCATGATGCTCTTGCAAGTTTAGAGTGGTTTTTAATTTATCTAAACAGGATGGCTCCCACTGTTTCTCGAATCCTTTCTCAAACCATAAAAGAAGAATTAGCCAGGACTATTCTCACCGTACAATACTTGCTTAACCGTTCAGCCAGGCTAGTGTCGATACTTCGAGGGAGGTTTTCCAACGCTTTCGCGAAGTTCCTTAATTAAATAACCTCTTTTCTCTGGGGGCGTAGCCCCGCTGACACCTTTCTAGGCACCTACTTGGTTTATAGCATTGATCGTTAAGTGACGAATCTCCTGATAAGTAGCGTATACTCACAATAGGACCGGGATCCAAAATATCATCGTATGATAATGTTGAAGGAATCCTACCAACATTCATCAAACTCCAAAATGGTATGCATCTCTCTGCAAAATTCAGTTTCTTTAGAAATTCCCGATATTAATTTCTGCCCCAAGCTCTTATGACCTTGGCTTTGGTCAAAATGTCATAAGTCACATGTCAATTTCTACCCGTCATTATCCAGGTTAATTTGAACACATCCGTATATACCCCTGACTTTGGTCAAATGATAATACGACTGTCCCAAACCAACTCATCTACCTATGCAACAAGTGAATACCCAGCAGCTACCAAACACTATACCTTGACTTTGGCCAAAATACATAGGTTGAATACTACTGAATACCCAAATGAAATGACGGAGGGCTACGAATGGTTTTGGCGAAACCGTGTACGTAGTGAACTTGATATAGTCGAAGGAACCTGATAGCTTTTTAAAAGGAGTGGTTAAAGCTCCGCAATTAAAAATTCTGCTCTTTTAAAATAACCGAGTGGTTTCTTTTAAATTTGTTCCAACGATTTAACTTTGGTTTATTTTCTTTGCATTATAATAATGCGTCCCATCATTTATCTTATCATTGCAGAAAACAACGAAAATACCACGTCCTCTTATGCCATCCGCATTTGCCATTGGGTCCCGTCATCACTCGTTAGGTTACTTAACTAACGACAGAGCGTGGGATGGGCTAGCGCGGGTGTAAAACATAAGTGACGTCTAATAGCTATCATATATAAATATTTGTACATTCGTCTGACGCAATAATAAGTATTCCAGATCACAGATGAACTTTATTGGATATACTAGCAATCCGCATTTGCTTTGAGCCTGCAATAAAAGACGGATTACACAGTTGTGATGAATAGCCATTACCCCACCCTAGACCCCTAAGGGTACAGCAAACTACCCGCCAAGTACCCGAAGTGAAGCTGTCTCCCTCAACAACGTGAGTAGGCCACTAAACACTTCGACATACCCGGTAGTTTGTGTACCCCACCTTGGGTCTATCCTAGGAGCAAAAACAGTAAAAAGAAATAATACAACGGTGGCTACAACCGCAACCTGGATGTGCCCCGCAAAAGAATATTACATCATATTACATTTACATCGAATGAATAAATATAAAACACATCTCAAACCCCGGCTAATCATCACAACATCCCAATCAAGTCCATATACACAAACAGTAAACATTTCAGAAATGTGCAACCCCCTGCCAACCGACATACTAGCAGTTAGGGGAGGTTTACGAACACATTAAACATTACAGATAAAACCCAATTAGCAAATATCTTAGAACATCGATCGATTACCATATTCCGTGTCCACCCCAAAAGCAAACCAGCACTGAAGTAACCTGGGCAGAAACAGAATATACTAGAAAACAAAACACCAAAAATCATGAATTACAGAGCAAATCCGAGTCAACTCGGAGTTGACTCGGCGGCGGATCCGCAGCCAAAAGCACCATTTGGCCGCGGATCCGCGGCCGTCAAGTCGAGTTGAGTGCTCGTATTTTCCCAGTATTCTTATATTTCCCTGCTGTGAATTTTAAGGCATATCAAATATTTTTTTCGACACGTTTAAAATTTACAGAAACTGTTAGGGTTCGGGGTGTTGTTTTCGTGTTTTTCCGTCGATCGAACTTCTAATTAGTTGCTAACAAGCTAGTAATGGTTTAGTTGGTTCTGATACCACTGTAAGTCCATGTCACTCACCCCACGAACTTGCGGGGAGGCGGAATATATGAAAAACGATTATCAAAGTTTCGTAACACGGACTTGAGCGCATGAATCGTATCTAAACCATTACTAACTAACTACTTGAGGTTTAACTACTCGGATTCGAAGTTATACCTCACGTTACATGTCCTTCGGGTCTTCATCGTTGTCCTCCACTCCTCGTAGGCTCCTTAGAACATCGGCACCTCAACGGCCTCCTCGAGTCAAAGACGATACACCCGAGAGCTCCTACGCCAAGCTTGATCTCTAACTTGAGATAACTAGGTTGCTCAAAGTGCTAATCTAAGCTACCTAGGGGATATAGAGTGAGGTTATGGATGTATTAGTCTAGTTAACCCTTGATCTCAACACATGAGAGGTTAGGGTTAGGGTTTGAAGAGAGAGTGGGCTTGAGGAGAGAGAAGGTGAAGATGATAATGATAATGATATTGTTTCTCACTTGATATATATGAGGCATAATGAATAATGAATAAATGAATAAAAGAGATTATTCATCATGCTACATAAATGCAATATGAGTGATTCACTATGTGAGTCATTAAGCATTTAATAATGCATTAATAACATGATGAATCACACATAATGAGTCACAATATCATTTAATGACAATGCCACCTTACCCCCCCCAAGTCACCATGCTTCTAGAAGCTTCCCGAAAAATTACGAGAACGCCCCTACAATCCGTGAAAACACGGAAAAACTTTAGACTGTATAAATCCAATAACCCGATACTAGAATCTGGCTTAAACCAAAGCCGGCTAGTAAAAACTGTCCGAACGTCGTACGTGCGTTTAAACACGTATGCGTCCGAACCCTTATCGTAAAACCATACGACCTCTATATCGTTTCGCCTGGAGCAGGAAAACCCTCTGTGTGGGACTCTAAAGACTCGACACTACGCTGGCAGTAGGTTTAACTGTAAGTCCACGTTGCCCACCCCGGTGCTTGCGGGGAGGCGGAAACGTTATGAAAAATCGGATTTTTAACACACTAGGCAACATGGACTAGCAAAAGGAGGGATCTTTGCTAAACAAAACTAACTACAAAGCTAAAGAGAGTTAGCTACTCGGAAAAGGGGTTATACCTAGGTCTTTAAGTCCTTCTCTTCTTGCTCCTTAGAGTGAAAGAACGGGTTCTCCTTGTCGCTTCTCTTGCCGAAGAAAGATCCACCCTAGGGCCTCTACCTTTGGCTCCAACTTCAAACTAGAAGTAACTAAGGTGCTTGGTGTGCTAGACCTATGACCTTAGAAAGAGTAGAGAGTGTTTTTGAAGGGATTATCTCAAACTCAAATGGTTCTCAACTCATGAGAGGGGAGAGCTAGAGAGAGAGGAAGAGGAGGAGAGAGAATGGAAATGAACAAGTGAGAAGAATATCTCAACCTTCTCACATATATGTGAATTATGGAAATTAGATAATTAGCTAAAGATAATTGTCATAGTTAATCAAGAAACGACCATTATCATTTCACATTAAATGCTTTTGCAAGGATCAAAGAGCATCTTTCATATGGAATGATAATGGTCAACTTGTCAACCCAGGTCAACAAATCAAGTATAGTGAAATGGTCAACAACCCTAACCATGCACAATTATAATTAACTAATATCAATAAATCATAATTCACACATAAAAATTAGGGTTAAGAAAATGACAATGGTCATCAACCCTAATCAAAGTCCTCTGCCTCTGTCTCAGTCAACTGTGCATGCACACCCGTATCCGTGTTCCGAGGAACACGAATACAATAAGATAAAACCAATCCCAAATCATATACTAGGATCCGGCTTAAACCAAAGCCCGCTAGTATAAGCTGTCCGGACACCAAACGTGCACAAGTGCGCGGATGTGAACGAACCATGTCGCAAAACCATGCGACCTCTACTCATTTTACCTAAAGGCGAATAACCCTCTGTGTGGGACTCTAAAGACTCGACACTACACTGGCAGTGGGTTTAACCACAGACCGCAAGCAGCACTAGCTGTACGTAACGGTCCCCAGGTAGATGCCGATAAGAAGACTGACGAGGTGAACCCATCTGAACTCCTACTGAGCCTGAATGTGAAAGTCTCCATACAGTCCGGTCTGTTCGTCTGATAACATCGCATGGCGGGCCTAGGGGGTGGTAAACATCAGTCCCCTAATAGCGGTACAAATCATGTCGGAGTGTAGCCCAGAACACCCTGAGATAACACTGGAAACCTACCAGTATACCTCGCTTGCCCTGGCCAGGGACTACTTGTGTATGTAGGGTTCCTAGGCACACTCAAGAGGTTCCACAAGGTATCAACAATGCCAAAATCAAAATTTTTCTATGTGCCGAGAAACCCTAATGAAGATCGTTAACTAGAGGTAAGGCGAAACTATGCAAGTTAACAATTTAACTACAAGTGAAAGGGATTACAACCTTTGTAGATCCGGTCCTCCACTTCTTTAGCTCCGTGTTAACGTCCCTCCGCTGCAATCATCGGAATCCCGGAGCCTCGTGTTGGTTTCGTCAGAGAAATGATCGGGCTAGGTCGTTGACTTCGATGCCGAAGATGATCTACATCGAGACGACTCTAACTCAAGCTCCATCTTCACAAGGTCATGAAACTTGTGAAGACAACACCCTATACAACATGGCAAGTGGTAGAGGATGAAGAAATAGGAAGTGGGTTCAATTTGGATTTGGATTTCTCACTTGATTTCAACACTTGAAATTTTCTAGCAAGCTTTCTTCTTCATGAAGAAGAAGAAGAAAAAGGAAAAATGAAAAAGAATTAACTTAAAAGAAAATTCAAGTGAATCTTATCATAATGCAATCATGGGTGAAGTTAACACATGTAGAGAATAAAGTAGGGTTTAGGTGTAATGGTTAGGTTAAGGCATAAAACAAAATGGCTAGACTTTTCAAAGCTTCATGAAGCTTCAAGCATAAAACAAGAAAGCCACCATTTTATTTTCTTTTGCCAAAAATAAATAAAGAAAATAAATAAAACCTAACCATTAACCTAAACATGGGTAAAGTGATACACACACCCAAGTTTGCATGTATCATCAAACATGATACAAACTAGTGCACAAAAATATATCACATATACAACTTGTGCACATCAAGTGAGAAAATCAATCTTAAGTGAACAAATACTAGTTAATGTAAAGTAATATATCAAATATATAATTATACATTAAATCATTAAATCAACACTTGATTTAATGATCCGGTCATATTGCATATAACCGACTAATATCTAGTGTATCAATATATCGAATCAATATTTGATTCGGTAACCCGGCTATATCTTATATAACCGTCCGATGATACAAATCGCGAGAATAGAATTCAGTATCACATACTGGTATTATTCTCGGTCCCGCACATATCTCATATGCGCTCCTATTTCGTTTTGCTTGAGCCAGGAAACCTCTGTGTAGGACTCTAAAGACTCGTCAATACGCCGGTAGTAGGTGATGATCAAATCAAACACCCACAAGCCGCAAACGGTCTGCTAAACGTAACGGCCACCCGGGTATTGAGCGATCAGAAGATCAACGAGCAAGCCCATTCACACTCCTGTGAATCCAACCAGTAACACTTACCGTACAGTCCGGTCTGATCGTCTGATATGTCGCATATCTTGTTAGTTATATGTATGCCCTAGAGGCCATTACTATACATAGGATGTATATTGTAGTGGATGCTGGGACATATATAGGGAGGACTTTCTTGCTCGACATGATAGTATGCTATCTGGTTGCACTTTATCTTAACGTGTACACTGATTGTCTCTCAGTTACATGTTGGTAAAGCCCTTAGGATGTGTACTTGACTACCTGGACTATGATGCGGATCATACTAGTGGGGACATGGTAGTCTATAAGTACATCCTTCAAGGTCCCTAGTCGTGGGTATATCGAGACGGGGCATCGATATACCAGAGTAGACTAGCGTATACCTTCTCGACCTATACAGATGGGCGATAGATGATCCCATATCCATTGGTGTTTGACATCAGAGATGATATACGGGTGCTCAGTGGAGACTGGGTACACTGGACGGACTCGCCGAGAACTCCCAGATGGTATTATACCTTACGTCAGATGGCAGTTCTCTGGTGACACTGGTACAGGTTAGTCTGTAGACCCGAGATCGTCATAGAGTCTTGTGTGATTCCCACTGTGCTTTGATTTCCACCTTACCACGTCCAAGAGGGCGTGCAAAACGGTGGTTTTTGGGTACAGTCCCGAATCACATGGAGGCAATGAGCGATAGGAGGGGATTCGTCTCTCCCGGTATAGGAAGTTGATGTTGTGCTGTGTTCGATTGGCTATAAGCGGAAATCCCTAGCCAGGGTTGCTGAGATTTACTGGTAAGTGTTACCAGTAATTTCTCGAACTGTTATAGACCTCATATCGACACGACTTATCGAGCTACTGGGGTCTGACGTTTACCACCCCTAGGCAAGATATGCGACATATCAGACGATCAGACCGGACTGTACGGTAAGTGTTACTGGTTGGATTCACAGGAGTGTGAGCGGGCTTGCTAGCTGATCTTCTGATCGCTCAATACCCGGGTGGCCGTTACGTTTAGCAGACCGCTTGCAGCTTGTGGGTGTTTGATATGATCATCACCTACTGCCGGCCTATTGATGAGTCTTTAGAGTCCTACACAGAGGTTTCCTGGCTCAAGCGAAACGAAATAGGAGCGCATATGAGATATGTGCGGGACCGAGAATAATGCGTGTATGTGATACCGTATTCTATTCTCGCGATGAATGTATCGATTGGTTGTATGCGATATAACCTAGTTATCGAATCGAGGATTGATTCGATAAGTCGATACATTGGATATTGGTCGGTCATATGCGATATGACTAGATCGTTAAATCAAGTGTTGATTTAATGATTTAATATATAATTATATATTTGATATATTACTTTACATTAACTAGTATTGGTTCACTTAAGATGATTTTCTCACTTGATGTGCACATTGTATATGTGATATATTTTTGTGCACTTGATTGTATCATGTTTGATGATACATGCAAACTTGGGTGTATGTTTGACTTAAACCATGTTTAGTAAATAGTTAGGGTTTCTTTTGACTTATTTATTTATTCATTTATTTTTGTCAAAAATAGAAATGGTGGCTTTCTTTGTTGTTATGCTTGAAGCTTCATGAAGCTTTTCTAGCATCCTTGAAAAGTCTACCATTTTTGTTTTGTCCTTAACCCTAACCCTTTAACTAAACCCTAGTTTATTCTCTACATGAGTAAACTTCACCCATGGTTACATTATGATAAGTATTCACTTGAATTATTATTTGAAAATTAATTGATTTTTCATTCTCTTCTTCTTCTTCATCATGGAGAAAAAGAAAACCATTCTTGAAAATTCTTAAGTGATGAAATCAAGTGAGAAATCCAAATCCAAAGTGAACACACTTCCTATTTCTTCATCCTCTACCACTTGCCATGTTGTATTGGGTGTTTTCTTCACAAGTTTCATGACTTAGTGAAGGTGGAGCTTGAGTTTGAGTTGCCTCGACGTAGATCATCTTCGGCATCGAAGTCAACGACCTAGCCCGATCATTTCTCCGACGAAACCATCGCTAGGGTCCGGGATCGTGGTGATCGCAGAGAAGGGACGTCAACACGGAGCTTAGGAAGTGGAGGACCGGATCTACAAAGGTTGTATTTCCATTCACTTAGTGTAAAGTTGTTTACCCGCATTTGTTTTCGCCTAATCTCTAGTTAACGATCTAGTTTAGGGTTTCTCGGCACCGTAAAATTTGATTTTGGCATGGTTGATCAGTTGTGGAACCACTTGAGAGTGCCTAGGAATCCTACAGTGGTATCAGAGCCTAGCTAGAGCCTTAGGCGATGAGTAGATGAAGTTAGAAACTCGATCGAACCCGAAACCCTAATTCTAAATCCTTCTCTGTACAATTTTTAAAAACTAGGATTTTTGTGAATTAAAAATATGCAGAAAAATAAGCAGAGTTTTCTAAGAGTTACTGTGAAGCACGTGCGCATAAGTCGATTAAAGCGCGGCGGAACCGTGGCACGAGCATGGCTCATGCGGCGGTTCCGCGGCCACTTAGTCGCTTCAGTCAATTCTGTTTGCACAGTAATGTTCTTCTGTCATTCCTGATTCTTCTGGATATTTTTAATTTATATTCCACTGTTGTGTTATCTGGGGTGTATTGGGGATTCGATGATTCGATCGGAAACTTTAACTGCGTCTGTGTGTTTTTCCGGATAATTTAGAATATGTTAAAAAGTTCGACCGGATATAAATACCCACTTTTTCCCCTGTCGAGAAATTTCCAAGTGTTGGATCTTTCCGTGGTTTAATAACGTTCTAAGTAGTGCAAGTAACGCGATGGACCCTCTAGAAGACAACAAATCTTAACTCGATTATGTGACCGTCTTGAACTGCCCTTTGAACCTTCGGGTTTGGGGCAGCACGGCGTGCCACATGTGAGGCGTTGGCTTAACCCTTCTACGGCTGGACTATTGGTACTGAGGCATGAACTGGATGATTTTAAACTTGTTTCATGTGTTGAGCTGTTTTGGGAAAACTTGGGTGTTTGAATGTTCGATCGGAAAGTTTAACATTTTATATTTATCTGGAATGGGATACAATATTTGGAATCCACAAGTAGTTATGAGATAACTGAATGAATGTTATAAACATAGCATTTTAGTCTCACTTGATCGGTTGCCACGGAATTTTGATGTGATCAAAAGTCCGTCGCAATCACGTAGCGTACGCGGATACTCGCCGGTAAACTTAATAGACAGCTACACCCCTTAGCCCCGACCAAGTGACTGTAGGAGAACCCCGTCGCCGAAAGCATCCGTTCGGGTGCTCGCGGTAGCGGTGTTCCGTCTTGGTGCACTTCGTCGAAGGTATCGGGGGTGCGGCCGTCTACTAAAGTTTGCGACGAGCATTCGATCAGAATGTCGGGAATCTTGTTGAATTGCCCGACTTGATATTGAAAAGTGTTTTCGATTTTGAGACTAAAATGCGGGGTTTATAATTGTTAGGCATGCGATGTCTAAGGAATTCATTTGGTTAGGCATGTGATGTCTAAAGAGTTTGCGGATTCCAACTATTGTAGTTTTACACTTTCTTTTCTGTGACCGTAAGTGTAATATGTGATATCGCCGGTTTCGTTGCTATATGTCAACGACAATTGGGATGCACATATATACTTACGTTGATGACATGTGATGTTATGTGTTGCTGGATATGTTATATTGGATCGTCGTGTTTGAATAGCCGGGGGGTTTTTATGTGAGATGAGTGTTTTTCATTTACATTCATGTAAAAACTTGTATGTAATATTCTTTTATTGGGGCACTTCCAGGTTGCGGAAGATGTCACCATTTGTATATTATTTACTTTTCCGCACTAGGATAGACCCAAGGAGGGGAGCACAAGTAACCGGGTTCTGGGGTCGAGTGGGAGACCAACTCGAGGAGTCGAATCCGGGTCTCCTAACTCTAGAATTGGTAGGGTTGCTTGCCGCTCTCGTAGGGGTCTAAGGGTGTGGGTTTGGCTATTCATCGCGACCGTGGAATCCGTGTTTTATACTGGCTCGTATTGAAAACACGGACGTCCTAGTATATCCAATGTTTCATATGTTTCTTCTGCTGCGATATCTGTGATGTGATCATTTGATGTTCTGTGATAGATACTATATATAGTATATACGATATATTATATAGACGTTACTTATGTTTTACACCCGCGCAAGCCCTGCCCCGCTCTGTCGTTAGTTACCTAACCTAACGGTGCATGAGGGGACATCGAGGCGAATGCGGATGGCATAAGTGTACGTCGTATTTATCTGTGATGTTTAGGTGCTTAAATGATGGGACTTCATTAATGTGATTAATGAAAGAAAAGAAACCTAAAAGATGTTGTGGAATCGAATTTCGAAATAAAAACAGGTAGCTACAGTTCTTGCTTTGCATCGCGATGTTCCTTGTAGAACATCCTGCACCTTATTCGATAAGGAAAGGACCGAGATCCCTTCACCGGGAGTGACTCCTTTAGCAATAACTGGCAGATGCTACAACCCTCGGTTTGTCTTTTGATTGCTTCTATAGTTTTTTCTTTGCACAGTGATATATATGATATATCCCGCACCTCATTCGACGAGGAAAGGGCCGACGATCCCTTCACCGGGAGTGACCCCTTTAGCAAAACTAGAAAAGCCTCAAAAACACTCCATTTTAAAATCATTTGATTCTACAACGATATCAAGTTCATTACGCAATAGGTTTTCAGAAAAACCTGTCGTAGCCCTCCGTCATTTCAGATAAGTAGAAGTTAGTATTCGTGCTGCGTTTGTTGGCCTTTGTCAAGGCGCAGTGTGCGGTAGCTGACTAGTGCTTATCTGCTTATGCATATGATACTGATTGGATTAGGGTAGTCGTGCGACCTTGTTGGCCTTTGTCAAGGGCCGTGCGGGTGGGTTTATTTCAATCAAGAAATGACGGGTTGAACTTGACTAGCAGCCTATGATTTGTTGGCCTTTGTCAAGGTCATAGGAGGCTTGGGGCAAAATATTATCGGGAATTTCAAGTGTTGAAATTTGCAATGAGATTGCATACCTTCTATGAGATAGTTGGATCCTGATACCCGCTGCGAGTAAGAGTTACTCCTGGGAGAGTTTTACACATTGCAATTAGCCGATCAAGTAGGTGTCTAGAAAGGTGTTAACGAGGTTACGCCTCTGGGAAAATGAGGTTTACATTAATTAGGTTCGTGCGAAAGCACGGGGGACCTCCCTCAAAGTACCAACACTGGCCTGGCTGAAAGATTGGCGAACTTGTAGCGTGTAATTAATCCCGGCTAGTCTTTCCTTTTAGGGTTTGAAGGAAGATTTGATAAAAAACAGTGGGAACCATCCTGATTAGATAAAATAATAACCAATCTGATCTTGCAAGAGCGCACGCTGAGTGTTTTCTTCTCTCTCTCTCCAGGTAGCGACCATTTCACGCCTTAATCAAGATAATAAAACGGATATATTAACCGAACCCGCTTGTTATACTAAGCTGGGGAACGTTGGTCCTGCTCCAACTTATAAATGTTATAAGACAGAGCAGGAAATAGGGGAATACCAGAATTTCTATGCCGCCCAAACGAAAAAAGTGCATATGATGCATCTCCTTCGGGTGTGTTCATTATAAAGAACTGTTTCTCAAGTATCCTCTACGTCCTGGGTATTTGATACCGGATCAGGATCCCGCATATGTAATTTGTTACATGGGCTACAGATAGGTAGAGAACTGAGAACGGGTGATAAGTTTCATGAGGCAGAAAACGGTGCAAGTGTTGCAGACAAGTCTGTTGGTCACTGTCACCCTGTATTCCAAATACGTTGATTCTGAACAAAGGTTATTAGATACCAAACCTGATATACAAAATCATATCAATCTCTTTATTCATTAAAGAAGGATATAATTTTGTATTGTTGGATAATGTTTTGAACATTTCCTATATCAAAAGTTGATTGGTTCAGGCACGTTATCTAAAAGCATTGATGTTCTAAATCAAACTACAGTTCTTAGTATACGGAACACACACAAGAGGAAGAGTTCAGACATGAACGAATCCTTCTTGAGGTATTGTAGACTAGGTCATATCAATGCGACCCGACTAGCTAAGTTGCACAAAGATGCATATTTAAATCTGTTTGAATTTACATCTTGTGAAAACTTGCTGGTCATGTCACAAAGATAAGATGACCACAGCTCTGTTTATTGGAAGCAGAGAAAGAGTTAGTGTACTCTTGGGATGATACATGATGATGTATGAAGGTCCCCAGTCTACATATGTCAGGACCGGTTCTTTGTACTTCATTACATTCTCTGATGATCTCTCAAGATTCAGTCATATGTTCCTGTTGAAACACAAGTCCGAACCTTTTGAGATATTCACAGAATATAAGTTAGAAGTAGAGAACCAATACGGGTATAAGTATTATGTCCTTTGATGTGATCAAGGAGGAGAAAACTTGAGCACGGAATTCTTGGACTTTTCTAAAGGAGAATGAGATTCTCTCTCAGCATTACTCCTCCGTATACACCATAGCACGTCGGTGTATCGGGGAGGAGCGATCACACCCTATATGATAAGGTGTGCTCTATGATGAGTACTACTGAGTTACCTATTTCCTTTTTGGGAGTCATGCACTTGAGAAGCTGCATACCTATTGAATAGGGTTCAAATCAAATCAGTTGCCTACCACTTCATATGTGATATGGAAAGGGAAGAGCTCATATCTTAAGTTGGTTAAGATTTGGGGTTGTCCAGCCTATGTCTAAAAGCAAAATCCGGACAAGCTCAAGGCAAGATCTGTTCTGTAGAACTGGAAAGGTTCCAGCTATACAAACTGCAGCTGATAATTTGGTAGAACCAAAGGATTCAATTATTACCAATGAACCTCAACCTCTCCGCCGATCTAGTAGGGTTCCTCACCCACCTGAGAGATACTTCGGTTTCTCTATGACAGTGGGAGTGAGGATTGCATCATGAGATGATGACCCAACTAGTTTCGAGCTGGCCATCAGGAGTAAGACTCTATAAAAATGACTAGATGCTTAGTGATCTAAGATGGAATCCTTATACACCAAAAAAGTATGGACTTTAGATGCTTTATCTGAAGGGTTAAATCACCATCTGGAGCAAGTATATCTTGAGAAGATTACTTGGTGTACATGGAAAAGTTGAGACTTTCAAAGCTAGACTTGTTAAAGGTTTGCATCGTAGACCAGTTGTGGCTAATAATGAAACCTTTTTTGGGGCCTATGCTTAAGTCCATCCAGATCCTACTTGCCACGGCTACATACCATGACTACGATATCTGGTGGTTGGGTGTCATGACTGCTTCACTAAAATGATGCTTCAGAAAAGAGAGTCTGTAAGTACACAGTCAGAGGGCTTCGTAGACAGTGGGAACAGCGGAAACGTGTGCAAGATGTTATGTGATAAAGCAGGGATCGCGGAGATGGAACGTCTGTTTTGATGAGTTAGTCAAAGAGTTTGACATCATCAAAATGGTAGATGAACCTTGTATAAACAAAAGGGTAGTAGGGAGTATGGTGGTGATCCTCGTAGAGTACGTGGATGACATACTCTTGATAAGAAAGGAGTTTCCTATGCTACGCTCGGTCAATCTCCGCTTATCACAATGATTCTCCATATAGGATCAAAGTGATACCTCCTAAATCCTGGGTTTTGGATTTATGAGATAGATCTAATTGGATATTAGGATACTCACTAGTTGTAGTGAGATGGTATCAGTTGATCCTGGGGAGAATCACTGGAAAGGTTCCAGAGTGATAAGGACGACTGAAAGTCAGTCACAAGCATTGTCTTTACCCTCAGTAAAGGGACGGTATATGTTGCGCCACGGCAGCGCCCCGGCCGTCTTACTCGAGGCCAAAATGCGGAATCAAAAATTTTTTCCTTACTCGGAAACCGGCGCTACCGCGGACAAAGAAAACCCGGATCGTTTACCATTAACCTAATGCTAGCTAACTAGAGAGGGGGTGAGAAGTATACCGAGTGATCCGAGTCCTCCGGTCTTCTCGTCATCGTCCCGATCTCCCGCGGAAAGTGTTGCCTCCACATCGTCGCCTCCTCACCGGAAAGGGCACCACATCGCCTTCTTCTTTTACGGGCTCCCGCCTCAATACCGAGGCAACTCGCGCATGAAGCCGGCAACTCGACATGCTCAAGATGTGCTGTAGAATGTGTAGTAGATTGTCTCACTTGGGTTTGTTGCCATTTGTGGATGATGGAGGAAATGAGATTAGAAAAATGGTGCTTGCATTTTTCTAGCATGAATGAGATCAAGAAATGAAACTCAAGCTCTCTTCTTCTTCTTCTTCTCTCTTTCTTTTTTCTCTCTTGAAAAAACTTATCCTCTAGTAAGCATAAGAATGGTGGAGGTAGATAATATGAAGCATGAAGGGAGGTTAGTGTAGGGTAAAGGAAGTGGTGACCACATCAAGACATAATCATCACAAACTCACATCAACTCTAATCCACATCTTATCTTCATAAAGCATGAAATGAATGGTATCTAAAAAGGTTATCATAATAAATCATTTGCAAGAAAAACCTCCACAAAGTGTTATTTGCAAAACTGCAAATAACCCCCTCCATCAGAAAAGTCCGGCCGGGAAAGAACAAAGGAAAACCGGCCGGAACGGAATGCAAACTGGCAACTCCAGAAAACTGGTCCCGTAATAAATTACAGGAAAACCCCAATACTGTGCATACACACCCGCATCTGTATTCCGACCGGATACAAATGCAATGAGACAAAATCTACACTGTACTAGACTAGGACCGGCTTAAGCCAAAGCCGGCTAGTAAAATCCGTTCGATCCTGATCCGTGCAATACCGCACGTATCTGATCGAACCCTGCCATATAACTATACGGCCACTAGTACAAAACTGTCCGATCCTGATCTGTGCAATACCGCACGTATCTGATCGGACCCTGCCATATCTCCATACGGCCTCTACAGCGTTTCGCCCGAAAGCTTGAGTAACTGTAAGTGTGGTGGACTCTAAAGACTCGTCAATACTATGGCTGTGGATTTAACCACTAGCACGTCAGAGGTATAAGCCAATACGTGACGGGCCACCAGCTATTGACCAAAAGGGACGTCGATGAGCGAACTCATCCTGACACCCTACTGAGCCTGTCAGTGACAATATCCGTACAGTCCGGTCCGTTTGTCTATGAGTATCGCATGGCGGGCCTAGGGGGTTGGTGAAAGTCAGACCCCCAAAAGCGGTACAAGTCGTGTCGGAGCGTAGCCCAGAACGCCCTGAGATACTACTGGAATACCTACCAGTAAATCTCCTGCCTCGGCCGAGGGCTTTGCGTAATGGCTCTCCTAGACACAGCGCGACCTCACCCCCAATACCGGGAGAGACGAACCCCTGCAGATCCGCTCACTGCCTCCATATGGCTCGGGACTGTACCCAACTAAAACCTGTTTGCACGACTCCTTTGAGCCGTGGTAGGGTAGTAATCAAAGCACAGTGGGAACTCACACGAGACAAATGACGATCCTCAGGTCGATGAACTAACCTGTACACATGTCACCAGGGAACTGCTATCTGACGTCTGGTATAAGACCAACTAGCAGGTTCCCGGCGAGTCCTGTCCGGTGTACTCATAACCCAATGAGCACCTGTATACATCTTAGGTGAACCAACTTACACCAGTGGCTTGTGAGACCGGCCACCGCCCCTCGTCGGGGTCTCGACTGTATACACTAGTCTACTAATGGAGTATCGATGCCCTGTCTCGAAACTCCTACGACTAGGGACCTTTTAAGGATGTGCTTATAGACTACCAGCTCCCACGTATATGATCGCCATCATACTGCTGGTAGTCAAGCAAGAATCCTAGGGGCTCTATCAACGTGTAATAGCAACATGTCAGGTCACCTAAAGCAGTACACGATGATAAAGATAAACCAGATAGCATACTATCATCTCGAGTAAGACTGTCCTACCGGGATAGGTCCTCCCTCAATCATTGCAATCACGTGCCTGTGATCCAATAATTGACTCTGAGGGCACTATCTCCAACAATCTCCCACTTGCACTCAAGGCTAATTATTGCGATGTCGCATACTCACAGCCCGTGTGATACCGAACACCCAACTCCTCTACAAGTCAGTCTCACAAAGCTCGTCTGCGAGACTACTGCGTTCGAGGAATAGCCTCAGTGAGTGGATCCGCTGTGAAGTTTCTTTCTATGTCTCTCTATATCTCAAGTTCGCGGAGAAAGCCATCTCCCGAAATGAGCAATACCTGTCTTAGAACGTCTGGATGTCTGATGGGACCTAGCTCATAAATGAACTTCAAATCCAAACTTCTTAGACTGTATCGTCAACCGAACTTAATCAGTATCCTGCGCCAAGCCTCCCTCAGTATTGCCTTGGACCACCTGTCCAAAATACTGCCCCTCGTCAGAAGGAAAACTATAACTCTGACAACCTCCTTGTCGTCCATGTCACCTTGGAAGCCTGGAATGATAACTGTCTCCCAAATGAGGCTGTCGTTATCATATCCCTAGAACATTCACTTATGTTCTAACACTGCTTCCGACTGTTTCTCCAGGATTGGATCAATATCATCTTATTGCATCTAGTGCAAGAACAACATCTGGTGTGGTACTTGACATCTCATGATTGACTCAATTGCCTAAGCAAGTGATCTGCCAATCATGAGTATCCCTCTCCCCTTTAGTCTATAAGACACCTTTAGAGAGGGTGAATCCATCAACTGCAGGTGTACTACCGTGTCAGGAGTCGTCCATTCTAAATACTCATAGAATGCTGTCAAGATACCCAGATTGGGAAACCACCCAAATCTAGATCTAAAACCATAGATCTAGTAACCAGTATGTCTGATATAATATCCAAGTCCCTTGTGGAGAAACCACTGTGTGACGACCAAAATATAACCGATCGTAGTATAGGAATATCACTTCCTACTACCTTCTCAACAGATCCATCCCCTATTCTGATGACGTCAAACCTATGACTGTCACATCAGAAATAGATGATCTATCTCCGCTACATCTGCTTTAGTCTATAAATAGACATAAGCCTGATGTCCACCAATGCTTCCGCTGCTCCCACTGACTACGACAACCCTCTGGCAGAGTCATATAGACGTGCACTTCTAAAGCTAGTTTAGAACGACGCTATACTCATCCTCCTGCCGGGTCTCGCAGCCTGGAACAACAACAATGGCAAGTGTGGGTAAACAAGAACTTCCCTGTCACCGTCCTTGAGGCTACCGGAGTACCTCTCGGGTGCCTGAAGTTACCCACCTTATCTGCGGAGTGGCCAATGGAATGTCAAATCAGATTGAATCTTTAGGTTCCTTATCAAATTTTCAGTAATCGTTTGTGGTTCTGGAATCACTTCCAGTTCTACCATACTCCCACTACTTTTTTCTGAAAAATCCATTTCTTTTAAAAATGTGGCGAGTCAAGAACAATATCACTATTGATCTTCCAGATGGTAGAAAGTCAACCCTCGTCATAGCCTGGGTCAACCCACAAACAGCCATTACAGAAACGTGCCTTGAGTTATCCGGAGTCTGGTTTTAAGCATAAGCCGGACATCTCCCCGTACCTTAACATCGTTAAGATATGAACTGTTCTATATCCAATATAGAACCAGAGGCACTGATTCAATTGAACCAGATTCAAATCATGCAACTATCTCCAGTGCATGTCAACTAAATGGAAGGAGGTCGATCAGCATTACTCAACTTAGGAATGCTTCCAATTATGAGTAACCTGAAAGAGAAGCAATCTGTCTTCATCATTACTATCAACTGAATATCATACACAAGTATCTACATCTTCAATCTCTTTGAAGAATCCCGATACTTGCTACACCTGGTACTCTACTCTATTCAAATACCTATAACTCCTCAAAACTTAGACCCTGTGTTTCCACGAAACAGCTGTCTAAAATCTAGAGAAGTCATAAGTAAACCGAATATAGTACGAGGACCAACCCCTCTGTCCTGATGGACACTGGACAACATACAATACTCTGTATAAGTCCGTTGAGTCTAACAACTCTTTCACTGTGTGTCGTAGGTTGAAAACTGTACTTATGGTTAAGAAGAATTACACCGCTGTTTAATGCTCCTTACCTAACCATCCACTGATATAGGTAAATGTCATAGACATGATATCAAAAGGTATATCTCACACTATGAAAATAGACGTACAGATATATCAATTTAAAATTGGTGCACAACATCGGATATTCAAAACCAAATATCTGCCGACCGGCAATCAACCCAGGTGACTTCCTCAAATATCACCGATTACAACGAATCCCGATATAATGAGGATGATCACCCAATTCCCAATAACTTACTCCCACTCATCATCTGTAAAACCATACAGATGTGAGAATCCAACCTGGTAAATACATACCCTGGAGTAAGTGTCTAATCGGGAAATCAGTTTTCTATTAACAGTACACAGTGAAACTGAAACATTGAAATGTTTCGTCGGGGTATCCTGGTATTCCTAGTAATGCCTCTTCCATTATCCAGATTCACAACTGTAACCGTATAATTCTTTGCCACCTCTCCAAATCCCTTTATATGTCTTTAGTCATTACCGTCTGCACACCCCTTTAGGCCAAATGGTTTTCTTCCTTCCCCACCGTTCGGCACCAGCCTATGGTTTGGAAGAAGACTATCCAAAAGGCATAAAGGGTGTACTGTCCCAATCCTAGGAACACTCGCAATGCGAGAGAAGGTGAAGATGAAAGACACCTGAATGTACTTAATTCCTATTTCTCCTGAACCAGAATCCATCCCCGAACTGGAACAAGTTCCTTTCGAGTTCGTATATAACCATACGATGGATTATCCAATAAAATGGGATCTTCGTAGTGATACGGAGTGTTCTGGAGAAATACAAAGGTGATTTAGGATTGGCGAAGAAATACTTGGTTTGGTCGTGAATATCAGTCGCAATTTACTTTGCCCTCCTACTAATCCCTTGCTTTGTCTTAACTTAATACCTTCTGTACACCGTTTAGGCTAACTGGTTTTCTTCATTCCCTACCGGTCGGCACCAGCCTATGGTTTGGAAGAAGACTATCCAATTTGCGTAATAGGTGTACTACTCCTAAACCAAGGAGTACTCGCAACCTGAGAGAAGGTGAAAAGAAAAGACAACTGAATAGTCCTATTCGTTTTCTCCAGAACCAGAAACCATCCTCGAAGTCCTTCGAGTTCGTATCTAACCATACGATGGTTTTGTCCAATGGAAGTGGACGTTCGTAGTAATACGGGGTGTCCTGGAGAAAAGGGTAAAAGTAGGAGTGGCAATGAGGTCTGCAACTCTGACAATCCAAAAAGCCAGTGTTAAGAAGGTCCGGTCAACTTAGTCACTGAGTCATAGTCCAGGGTCGGGTCAATGGTCGCTGCCAGAGAGAGAGAAAAGAAACACTCAGCGTGCACTCTACCCAAGATCAGAATGGTTACCACTTTGTCTAATCTGGAAACCTCCCACTGTACCTCAAATTCTCCTCCAAACCTGAAAGAAGAATTAGTCGGGGTCACCCGAGGAGTAAACCAACTCATCAGTGGGAATCGGGATCCAACTATCATCGCATGATAACGTGACGGAATCCACTCACGTCACCACACTCCAGAAGGTATGCGCATACCTGGCAAGTTTCAGTTCTTTTGAAACTCCCGATGTGATTTTTACCCCTAGGACCCAAGTGACCTTGACTGAGCCAACATATCAAAGGATCCTAGTCAAGTTCAACCCGTCATTATCTTGATTGCATTAGACCCACCCGCACGAGTCCTTGACTGAGCCAAAATGACCGTACGACTGTCCTAACCAATCACATATCCATGCAACAGAAAAGCACTACATAGCTACCGAACACTACGCCTCGGCTGAGCACGACATACGCAGCACGAATACTAAGTAATACTAATCTGAAATGACGGAGGGCTACGACTGGTTTTTGGCGAAAAACCTTTAACGTAATGAACTTGATATCGTTGAAGGAACTGCATAACCTTTTAGAAAATATAGTGACGAAAACCTTTACTAAAGAGGTCACTCCCGGTGAAGGGATCTCGGCTCTTTCCCCGTAGAATGAGGTGCAGGATATTCCAACTGAATACCACGATGCAAAGCAAAAGTAATCGGCTATAGTGAAGTTAATGCCCTGACGCAAACTTCTGTCCAAGGGGTCACTCCCGGTGAAGGGATCTCGGCCCTTGCCTCGTCGACTGAGGAGCAGGATATTCCAAATGAATACCACGATGCAAAACAAAAGTGAACGTCCTTGCAATAACAGCTTTTTGAAAAATGTTCCAACAACATCAGATTAGGTTTGTTTATCTTGCATTGATCCGAATCAATGCAGTCCCATCAATTGATCACACCATAAAGAACGAAAATATACTGACGTACGTATATGCCATCCGCATTCGCCACTGGGTCCCGTCATCACCCGTTAGGTTAGCTAACTAACGGCAGAGCGGGGACTGGACTAGCGCGGATGTAAAACATATACAACATCTACTAATATATATACCAATATATAGTATTTCGCTCAAGGCGTGAATAAAAAGCAACATCACAGAAATGTACAGCATCACAGAACAATACAGATATCTGGAAGCCCCGGGTTTCACAGAGCCGCTGCTGAAACCCGACGTTCCCCTGGTCGTGTGGATAGCCTGTGCAATGAAATCCTAGACCCCTACGGGCGCGGCAAGTCACCCGCCAAAACCTGAAGCGAGGCAGCCCCCTTCAGTACCGTGAATGGACCACCCAGCACTTCACGGAATCCGGTAACTTGGGCACCCCTCCTGGGTCAACCTGTACCCCCTACGAGTGCGGCAGATAGCCCGCCAATCCTGGACTGAAGCCCCCTCCGTCTCAATGCCCTGAGATGCGGGCCCGTTGCCCTCCAGAACCCGGCTATCCGTGCACCCCACCGCGGGGCAAACCTAGTACAGAAAATAAAATATACATACACCGGGTACATCGACCGCAACCAGGTCGTGCCCCAAAAGAATAATACAAACAGGCAGTGACGGCAGTCCACATGTCGGACGCTCGCCCCGCAATAACAAATGTACATAAAACAACAAAGCTGTACTAGCATTGCATCCAGGCTATCCCCCACGACCGATCCGCAACATCACAGCATAAACATAGAACATCAACGTGAAAGTCACGTTCGCAAATCCGTCTAACCGGGCTATAGCAGTTAGACCGGATTTACCGATCGAGTGACATTCACGGTCGCAGATATAATGTAAATACTGTGAAATAATGTGTTTAGGATTTTCCGATTGATCAAACAATTAACAAGTGGGCCCCAAAGAAAACTGTAGCACTCACAGAAATAATTGGCCCAATTTTAATATTCCAAAACCCCTAATTTAAGCCCAGAAGCCCACTGGAAAAACACGAAGCATTGACCTCACCAACCTGCGGCGGAAGGGCGGCAGAAATGGGGTTTGTGCCGCGCTTCCGCGCTCGAGGTAAGGGATCAATGTCTCGTTTTTTCTCAGAGTTCTTAGAACTCCCTGCACATCTTTCTGAGACCACCTGAAAAATTTTTAGACTTCAAAAAATTTCAACAGAAACTGATGTGAAGGAAAAATACGGTTTTTTGGAAATTTTGGTCGATCGGAAACGCAAACACATCAAACGAAGCTAGGTTAGGTTAATGGCCTGGCTCTGATAACATGTTGCGCCACGGCAGCGCCCCGGCCGTCTTACTCGAGGCCAAAATGCGGAATCAAAAATTTTTTCCTTACTCGGAAACCGGCGCTACCGCGGACAAAGAAAACCCGGATCGTTTACCATTAACCTAATGCTAGCTAACTAGAGAGGGGGTGAGAAGTATACCGAGTGATCCGAGTCCTCCGGTCTTCTCGTCATCGTCCCGATCTCCCGCGGAAAGTGTTGCCTCCACATCGTCGCCTCCTCACCGGAAAGGGCACCACATCGCCTTCTTCTTTTACGGGCTCCCGCCTCAATACCGAGGCAACTCGCGCATGAAGCCGGCAACTCGACATGCTCAAGATGTGCTGTAGAATGTGTAGTAGATTGTCTCACTTGGGTTTGTTGCCATTTGTGGATGATGGAGGAAATGAGATTAGAAAAATGGTGCTTGCATTTTTCTAGCATGAATGAGATCAAGAAATGAAACTCAAGCTCTCTTCTTCTTCTTCTTCTCTCTTTCTTTTTTCTCTCTTGAAAAAACTTATCCTCTAGTAAGCATAAGAATGGTGGAGGTAGATAATATGAAGCATGAAGGGAGGTTAGTGTAGGGTAAAGGAAGTGGTGACCACATCAAGACATAATCATCACAAACTCACATCAACTCTAATCCACATCTTATCTTCATAAAGCATGAAATGAATGGTATCTAAAAAGGTTATCATAATAAATCATTTGCAAGAAAAACCTCCACAAAGTGTTATTTGCAAAACTGCAAATAACCCCCTCCATCAGAAAAGTCCGGCCGGGAAAGAACAAAGGAAAACCGGCCGGAACGGAATGCAAACTGGCAACTCCAGAAAACTGGTCCCGTAATAAATTACAGGAAAACCCCAATACTGTGCATACACACCCGCATCTGTATTCCGACCGGATACAAATGCAATGAGACAAAATCTACACTGTACTAGACTAGGACCGGCTTAAGCCAAAGCCGGCTAGTAAAATCCGTTCGATCCTGATCCGTGCAATACCGCACGTATCTGATCGAACCCTGCCATATAACTATACGGCCACTAGTACAAAACTGTCCGATCCTGATCCGTGCAATACCGCACGTATCTGATCGGACCCTGCCATATCTCCATACGGCCTCTACAGCGTTTCGCCCGAAAGCTTGAGTAACTGTAAGTGTGGTGGACTCTAAAGACTCGTCAATACTATGGCTGTGGATTTAACCACTAGCACGTCAGAGGTATAAGCCAATACGTGACGGGCCACCAGCTATTGACCAAAAGGGACGTCGATGAGCGAACTCATCCTGACACCCTACTGAGCCTGTCAGTGACAATATCCGTACAGTCCGGTCCGTTCGTCTATGAGTATCGCATGGCGGGCCTAGGGGGTTGGTGAAAGTCAGACCCCCAAAAGCGGTACAAGTCGTGTCGGAGCGTAGCCCAGAACGCCCTGAGATACTACTGGAATACCTACCAGTAAATCTCCTGCCTCGGCCGAGGGCTTTGCGTAATGGCTCTCCTAGACACAGCGCGACCTCACCCCCAATACCGGGAGAGACGAACCCCTGCAGATCCGCTCACTGCCTCCATGTGGCTCGGGACTGTACCCAACTAAAACCTGTTTGCACGACTCCTTTGAGCCGTGGTAGGGTAGTAATCAAAGCACAGTGGGAACTCACACGAGACAAATGACGATCCTCAGGTCGATGAACTAACCTGTACACATGTCACCAGGGAACTGCTATCTGACGTCTGGTATAAGACCAACTAGCAGGTTCCCGGCGAGTCCTGTCCGGTGTACTCATAACCCAATGAGCACCTGTATACATCTTAGGTGAACCAACTTACACCAGTGGCTTGTGAGACCGGCCACCGCCCCTCGTCGGGGTCTCGACTGTATACACTAGTCTACTAATGGAGTATCGATGCCCTGTCTCGAAACTCCTACGACTAGGGACCTTTTAAGGATGTGCTTATAGACTACCAGCTCCCACGTATATGATCGCCATCATACTGCTGGTAGTCAAGCAAGAATCCTAGGGGCTCTATCAACGTGTAATAGCGACATGTCAGGTCACCTAAAGCAGTACACGATGATAAAGATAAACCAGATAGCATACTATCATCTCGAGTAAGACTGTCCTACCGGGATAGGTCCTCCCTCAATCATTGCAATCACGTGCCTGTGATCCAATAATTGACTCTGAGGGCACTATCTCCAACAATCTCCCACTTGCACTCAAGGCTAATTATTGCGATGTCGCATACTCACAGCCCGTGTGATACCGAACACCCAACTCCTCTACAAGTCAGTCTCACAAAGCTCATCTGCGAGACTACTGCGTTCGAGGAATAGCCTCAGTGAGTGGATCCGCTGTGAAGTTTCTTTCTATGTCTCTCTATATCTCAAGTTCGCGGAGAAAGCCATCTCCCGAAATGAGCAATACCTGTCTTAGAACGTCTGGATGTCTGATGGGACCTAGCTCATAAATGAACTTCAAATCCAAACTTCTTAGACTGTATCGTCAACCGAACTTAATCAGTATCCTGCGCCAAGCCTCCCTCAGTATTGCCTTGGACCACCTGTCCAAAATACTGCCCCTCGTCAGAAGGAAAACTATAACTCTGACAACCTCCTTGTCGTCCATGTCACCTTGGAAGCCTGGAATGATAACTGTCTCCCAAATGAGGCTGTCGTTATCATATCCCTAGAACATTCACTTATGTTCTAACACTGCTTCCGACTGTTTCTCCAGGATTGGATCAATATCATCTTATTGCATCTAGTGCAAGAACAACATCTGGTGTGGTACTTGACATCTCATGATTGACTCAATTGCCTAAGCAAGTGATCTGCCAATCATGAGTATCCCTCTCCCCTTTAGTCTATAAGACACCTTTAGAGAGGGTGAATCCATCAACTGCAGGTGTACTACCGTGTCAGGAGTCGTCCATTCTAAATACTCATAGAATGCTGTCAAGATACCCAGATTGGGAAACCACCCAAATCTAGATCTAAAACCATAGATCTAGTAACCAGTATGTCTGATATAATATCCAAGTCCCTTGTGGAGAAACCACTGTGTGACGACCAAAATATAACCGATCGTAGTATAGGAATATCACTTCCTACTACCTTCTCAACAGATCCATCCCCTATTCTGATGACGTCAAACCTATGACTGTCACATCAGAAATAGATGATCTATCTCCGCTACATCTGCTTTAGTCTATAAATAGACATAAGCCTGATGTCCACCAATGCTTCCGCTGCTCCCACTGACTACGACAACCCTCTGGCAGAGTCATATAGACGTGCACTTCTAAAGCTAGTTTAGAACGACGCTATACTCATCCTCCTGCCGGGTCTCGCAGCCTGGAACAACAACAATGGCAAGTGTGGGTAAACAAGAACTTCCCTGTCACCGTCCTTGAGGCTACCGGAGTACCTCTCGGGTGCCTGAAGTTACCCACCTTATCTGCGGAGTGGCCAATGGAATGTCAAATCAGATTGAATCTTTAGGTTCCTTATCAAATCTTCAGTAATCGTTTGTGGTTCTGGAATCACTTCCAGTTCTACCATACTCCCACTACTTTTTTCTGAAAAATCCATTTCTTTTAAAAATGTGGCGAGTCAAGAACAATATCACTATTGATCTTCCAGATGGTAGAAAGTCAACCCTCGTCATAGCCTGGGTCAACCCACAAACAGCCATTACAGAAACGTGCCTTGAGTTATCCGGAGTCTGGTTTTAAGCATAAGCCGGACATCTCCCCGTACCTTAACATCGTTAAGATATGAACTGTTCTATATCCAATATAGAACCAGAGGCACTGATTCAATTGAACCAGATTCAAATCATGCAACTATCTCCAGTGCATGTCAACTAAATGGAAGGAGGTCGATCAGCGTTACTCAACTTAGGAATGCTTCCAATTATGAGTAACCTGAAAGAGAAGCAATCTGTCTTCATCATTACTATCAACTGAATATCATACACAAGTATCTACATCTTCAATCTCTTTGAAGAATCCCGATACTTGCTACACCTGGTACTCTACTCTATTCAAATACCTATAACTCCTCAAAACTTAGACCCTGTGTTTCCACGAAACAGCTGTCTAAAATCTAGAGAAGTCATAAGTAAACCGAATATAGTACGAGGACCAACCCCTCTGTCCTGATGGACACTGGACAACATACAATACTCTGTATAAGTCCGTTGAGTCTAACAACTCTTTCACTGTGTGTCGTAGGTTGAAAACTGTACTTATGGTTAAAAAGAATTACACCGCTGTTTAATACTCCTTACCTAACCATCCACTGATATAGGTAAATGTCATAGACATAATATCAAAAGGTATATCTCACTCTATGAAAATAGACGTACAGATATATCAATTTGAAATTGGTGCACAACATCGGATATTCAAAACCAAATATCTGCCGACCGGCAATCAACCCAGGTGACTTCCTCAAATATCACCGATTACAACGAATCCCGATATAATGAGGATGATCACCCAATTCCCAATAACTTACTCCCACTCATCATCTGTAAAACCATACAGATGTGAGAATCCAACCTGGTAAATACATACCCTGGAGTAAGTGTCTAATCGGGAAATCAGTTTTCTATTAACAGTACACAGTGAAACTGAAACATTGAAATGTTTCGTCGGGGTATCCTGGTATTCCTAGTAATGCCTCTTCCATTATCCAGATTCACAACTGTAACCGTATAATTCTTTGCCACCTCTCCAAATCCCTTTATATGTCTTTAGTCATTACCGTCTGCACACCCCTTTAGGCCAAATGGTTTTCTTCCTTCCCCACCGTTCGGCACCAGCCTATGGTTTGGAAGAAGACTATCCAAAAGGCATAAAGGGTGTACTGTCCCAATCCTAGGAACACTCGCAATGCGAGAGAAGGTGAAGATGAAAGACACCTGAATGTACTTAATTCCTATTTCTCCTGAACCAGAATCCATCCCCGAACTGGAACAAGTTCCTTTCGAGTTCGTATATAACCATACGATGGATTATCCAATAAAATGGGATCTTCGTAGTGATACGGAGTGTTCTGGAGAAATACAAAGGTGATTTAGGATTGGCGAAGAAATACTTGGTTTGGTCGTGAATATCAGTCGCAATTTACTTTGCCCTCCTACTAATCCCTTGCTTTGTCTTAACTTAATACCTTCTGTACACCGTTTAGGCTAACTGGTTTTCTTCATTCCCTACCGGTCGGCACCAGCCTATGGTTTGGAAGAAGACTATCCAATTTGCGTAATAGGTGTACTACTCCTAAACCAAGGAGTACTCGCAACCTGAGAGAAGGTGAAAAGAAAAGACAACTGAATAGTCCTATTCGTTTTCTCCAGAACCAGAAACCATCCTCGAAGTCCTTCGAGTTCGTATCTAACCATACGATGGTTTTGTCCAATGGAAGTGGACGTTCGTAGTAATACGGGGTGTCCTGGAGAAAAGGGTAAAAGTAGGAGTGGCAATGAGGTCTGCAACTCTGACAATCCAAAAAGCCAGTGTTAAGAAGGTCCGGTCAACTTAGTCACTGAGTCATAGTCCAGGGTCGGGTCAATGGTCGCTGCCAGAGAGAGAGAAAAGAAACACTCAGCGTGCACTCTACCCAAGATCAGAATGGTTACCACTTTGTCTAATCTGGAAACCTCCCACTGTACCTCAAATTCTCCTCCAAACCTGAAAGAAGAATTAGTCGGGGTCACCCGAGGAGTAAACCAACTCATCAGTGGGAATCGGGATCCAACTATCATCGCATGATAACGTGACGGAATCCACTCACGTCACCACACTCCAGAAGGTATGCGCATACCTGGCAAGTTTCAGTTCTTTTGAAACTCCCGATGTGATTTTTACCCCTAGGACCCAAGTGACCTTGACTGAGCCAACATATCAAAGGATCCTAGTCAAGTTCAACCCGTCATTATCTTGATTGCATTAGACCCACCCGCACGAGTCCTTGACTGAGCCAAAATGACCGTACGACTGTCCTAACCAATCACATATCCATGCAACAGAAAAGCACTACATAGCTACCGAACACTACGCCTCGGCTGAGCACGACATACGCAGCACGAATACTAAGTAATACTAATCTGAAATGACGGAGGGCTACGACTGGTTTTTGGCGAAAAACCTTTAACGTAATGAACTTGATATCGTTGAAGGAACTGCATAACCTTTTAGAAAATATAGTGACGAAAACCTTTACTAAAGAGGTCACTCCCGGTGAAGGGATCTCGGCTCTTTCCCCGTAGAATGAGGTGCAGGATATTCCAACTGAATACCACAATGCAAAGCAAAAGTAATCGGCTATAGTGAAGTTAATGCCCTGACGCAAACTTCTGTCCAAGGGGTCACTCCCGGTGAAGGGATCTCGGCCCTTGCCTCGTCGACTGAGGAGCAGGATATTCCAAATGAATACCACGATGCAAAACAAAAGTGAACGTCCTTGCAATAACAGCTTTTTGAAAAATGTTCCAACAACATCAGATTAGGTTTGTTTATCTTGCATTGATCCGAATCAATGCAGTCCCATCAATTGATCACACCATAAAGAACGAAAATATACTGACGTACGTATATGCCATCCGCATTCGCCATTGGGTCCCGTCATCACCCGTTAGGTTAGCTAACTAACGGCAGAGCGGGGACTGGACTAGCGCGGATGTAAAACATATACAACATCTACTAATATATATACCAATATATAGTATTTCGCTCAAGGCGTGAATAAAAAGCAACATCACAGAAATGTACAGCATCACAGAACAATACAGATATCTGGAAGCCCCGGGTTTCACAGAGCCGCTGCTGAAACCCGACGTTCCCCTGGTCGTGTGGATAGCCTGTGCAATGAAATCCTAGACCCCTACGGGCGCGGCAAGTCACCCGCCAAAACCTGAAGCGAGGCAGCCCCCTTCAGTACCGTGAATGGACCACCCAGCACTTCACGGAATCCGGTAACTTGGGCACCCCTCCTGGGTCAACCTGTACCCCCTACGAGTGCGGCGGATAGCCCGCCAATCCTGGACTGAAGCCCCCTCCGTCTCAATGCCCTGAGATGCGGGCCCGTTGCCCTCCAGAACCCGGCTATCCGTGCACCCCACCGCGGGGCAAACCTAGTACAGAAAATAAAATATACATACACCGGGTACATCGACCGCAACCAGGTCGTGCCCCAAAAGAATAATACAAACAGGCAGTGACGGCAGTCCACATGTCGGACGCTCGCCCCGCAATAACAAATGTACATAAAACAACAAAGCTGTACTAGCATTGCATCCAGGCTATCCCCCACGACCGATCCGCAACATCACAGCATAAACATAGAACATCAACGTGAAAGTCACGTTCGCAAATCCGTCTAACCGGGCTATAGCAGTTAGACCGGATTTACCGATCGAGTGACATTCACGGTCGCAGATATAATGTAAATACTGTGAAATAATGTGTTTAGGATTTTCCGATTGATCAAACAATTAACAAGTGGGCCCCAAAGAAAACTGTAGCACTCACAGAAATAATTGGCCCAATTTTAATATTCCAAAACCCCTAATTTAAGCCCAGAAGCCCACTGGAAAAACACGAAGCATTGACCTCACCAACCTGCGGCGGAAGGGCGGCAGAAATGGGGTTTGTGCCGCGCTTCCGCGCTCGAGGTAAGGGATCAATGTCTCATTTTTTCTCAGAGTTCTTAGAACTCCCTGCACATCTTTCTGAGACCACCTGAAAAATTTTTAGACTTCAAAAAATTTCAACAGAAACTGATGTGAAGGAAAAATACGGTTTTTTGGAAATTTTGGTCGATCGGAAACGCAAACACATCAAACGAAGCTAGGTTAGGTTAATGGCCTGGCTCTGATACCATGTTGCGCCACGGCAGCGCCCCGGCCGTCTTACTCGAGGCCAAAATGCGGAATCAAAAATTTTTTCCTTACTCGGAAACCGGCGCTACCGCGGACAAAGAAAACCCGGATCGTTTACCATTAACCTAATGCTAGCTAACTAGAGAGGGGGTGAGAAGTATACCGAGTGATCCGAGTCCTCCGGTCTTCTCGTCATCGTCCCGATCTCCCGCGGAAAGTGTTGCCTCCACATCGTCGCCTCCTCACCGGAAAGGGCACCACATCGACTTCTTCTTTTACGGGCTCCCGCCTCAATACCGAGGCAACTCGCGCATGAAGCCGGCAACTCGACATGCTCAAGATGTGCTGTAGAATGTGTAGTAGATTGTCTCACTTGGGTTTGTTGCCATTTGTGGATGATGGAGGAAATGAGATTAGAAAAATGGTGCTTGCATTTTTCTAGCATGAATGAGATCAAGAAATGAAACTCAAGCTCTCTTCTTCTTCTTCTTCTCTCTTTCTTTTTTCTCTCTTGAAAAAACTTATCCTCTAGTAAGCATAAGAATGGTGGAGGTAGATAATATGAAGCATGAAGGGAGGTTAGTGTAGGGTAAAGGAAGTGGTGACCACATCAAGACATAATCATCACAAACTCACATCAACTCTAATCCACATCTTATCTTCATAAAGCATGAAATGAATGGTATCTAAAAAGGTTATCATAATAAATCATTTGCAAGAAAAACCTCCACAAAGTGTTATTTGCAAAACTGCAAATAACCCCCTCCATCAGAAAAGTCCGGCCGGGAAAGAACAAAGGAAAACCGGCCGGAACGGAATGCAAACTGGCAACTCCAGAAAACTGGTCCCGTAATAAATTACAGGAAAACCCCAATACTGTGCATACACACCCGCATCTGTATTCCGACCGGATACAAATGCAATGAGACAAAATCTACACTGTACTAGACTAGGACCGGCTTAAGCCAAAGCCGGCTAGTAAAATCCGTTCGATCCTGATCCGTGCAATACCGCACGTATCTGATCGAACCCTGCCATATAACTATACGGCCACTAGTACAAAACTGTCCGATCCTGATCCGTGCAATACCGCACGTATCTGATCGGACCCTGCCATATCTCCATACGGCCTCTACAGCGTTTCGCCCGAAAGCTTGAGTAACTGTAAGTGTGGTGGACTCTAAAGACTCGTCAATACTATGGCTGTGGATTTAACCACTAGCACGTCAGAGGTATAAGCCAATACGTGACGGGCCACCAGCTATTGACCAAAAGGGACGTCGATGAGCGAACTCATCCTGACACCCTACTGAGCCTGTCAGTGACAATATCCGTACAGTCCGGTCCGTTCGTCTATGAGTATCGCATGGCGGGCCTAGGGGGTTGGTGAAAGTCAGACCCCCAAAAGCGGTACAAGTCGTGTCGGAGCGTAGCCCAGAACGCCCTGAGATACTACTGGAATACCTACCAGTAAATCTCCTGCCTCGGCCGAGGGCTTTGCGTAATGGCTCTCCTAGACACAGCGCGACCTCACCCCCAATACCGGGAGAGACGAACCCCTGCAGATCCGCTCACTGCCTCCATGTGGCTCGGGACTGTACCCAACTAAAACCTGTTTGCACGACTCCTTTGAGCCGTGGTAGGGTAGTAATCAAAGCACAGTGGGAACTCACACGAGACAAATGACGATCCTCAGGTCGATGAACTAACCTGTACACATGTCACCAGGGAACTGCTATCTGACGTCTGGTATAAGACCAACTAGCAGGTTCCCGGCGAGTCCTGTCCGGTATACTCATAACCCAATGAGCACCTATATACATCTTAGGTGAACCAACTTACACCAGTGGCTTGTGAGACTGGCCACCGCCCCTCGTCGGGGTCTCGACTGTATACACTAGTCTACTAATGGAGTATCGATGCCCTGTCTCGAAACTCCTACGACTAGGGACCTTTTAAGGATGTGCTTATAGACTACCAGCTCCCACGTATATGATCGCCATCATACTGCTGGTAGTCAAGCAAGAATCCTAGGGGCTCTATCAACGTGTAATAGCGACATGTCAGGTCACCTAAAGCAGTACACGATGATAAAGATAAACCAGATAGCATACTATCATCTCGAGTAAGACTGTCCTACCGGGATAGGTCCTCCCTCAATCATTGCAATCACGTGCCTGTGATCCAATAATTGACTCTGAGGGCACTATCTCCAACAGTATGTTGGAAGAGTTCCAAGCTAGATACCGTAGCAAACTAGACGATAAAGGCTGGATACATCGCTACTTAAGATGCTACCAAAGAGGAAGTCTGGGTGTATATTGGTTCATGAGATGAACTTCGTTCCTACCATTGTGAGACAATGGAGTTGTAGCTTATGCCAAGGAACGCCCGTCCCGTCAGTGATCCAGACATATTCTAAGGCAGTATCACCTGATCATGGAGATGGTTGATCTCCAGGGGATCGAGGATAGGAGAGTAGACTCAGAGGACAACACGGCGGATCCACTCACAAAAGCCTTTTCTTAGAGAGAGACTTTTATGGAATGGTTGAATATGAGATACTGCAACCACTGCTACAGATGGCCCTAGTGCAAGTGGGAGATTGTTAGTTATATGTATACCCTAGAGGCCATTACTATACATAGGATGTATATTGTAGTGGATGCTGGGACATATATAGGGAGGACTTTCTTGCTCGACATGATAGTATGCTATCTGGTTGCACTTTATCTTAACGTGTACACTGATTGTCTCTCAGTTACATGTTGGTAAAGCCCTTAGGATGTGTACTTGACTATCTGGACAATGATGCGGATCATACTAGTGGGGACATGGTAGTCTATAAGTACATCCTTCAAGGTCCCTAGTCGTGGGTATATCGAGACGGGGCATCGATATACCAGAGTAGACTAGCGTATACCTTCTCGACCCATACAGATGGGCGATGGATGATCCCATATCCATTGGTGTTTGACATCAGAGATGATATACGGGTGCTCAGTGGAGACTGGGTACACTGGACAGACTCGCCGAGAACTCCCAGATGGTATTATACCTTACGTCAAATGGCAGTTCTCTGGTGACACTGGTACAGGTTAGTCTGTAGACCCGAGATCGTCATAGAGTCTTGTGTGATTCCCACTGTGCTTTGATTTCCACCTTACCACGTCCAAGAGGGCGTGCAAAACGGTGGTTTTTGGGTACAGTCCCGAATCACATGGAGGAAATGAGCGATAGGAGGGGATTCGTCTCTCCCGGTATAAGGAGTTGATGTTGCGCTGTGTTCGATTGGCTATAACCGGAAATCCCTGGCCAGGGTTGCTGAGATTTACTGGTAAGTGTTACCAGTAGTTTCTTGAACTGTTATAGACCTCATATCGACACGACTTATCGAGCTACTTGGGTCTGACGTTTACCACCCCTAGGCAAGATATGCGACATATCAGACGATCAGACCGGACTGTACGGTAAGTGTTACTGGTTGGATTCACAGGAGTGTGAGCGGGCTTGCTCGTTGATCTTCTGATCGCTCAATACCTGGGTAGCCGTTAGGTTTAGCAGACCGCTTGCGGCTTGTGGGTGTTTAATATGATCATCATCTACTGCCGGCGTATTGACGAGTCTTTAGAGTCCTACACAGAGGTTTTCTGGCTCAAGCGAAACGAAATAGGAGCGCATATGAGATATGTGCGGGACCGAGAATAATGCGTGTATGTGATACCGTATTCTATTCTCGCGATGAATGTATCGATTGGTTGTATGCGATATAACCTAGTTATCGAATCGAGGATTGATTCGATAAGTCGATACATTGGATATTAGTCGGTCATATGCGATATGACCGGTTAGTTAAATCAAGTGTTGATTTAATGATTTAATGTATAATTATATATTTGATATATTACTTTACATTAAATAGTATTGGTTCACTTAAGATGATTTTCTTACTTGATGTGCACATTGTATATGTGATATATTTTTGTGCACTTGATTGTATCATGTTTGATGATACATGCAAACTTGGGTGTATGTTTGACTTAAACCATGTTTAGTAAATGGTTAGGGTTTCTTTTGAATTATTTATTTATGTATTTATTTTTGGCAAAAATAGAAATGGTGGCTTTCTTTGTTGTTATGCTTGAAGCTTCATGAAGCTTTTCTAGCATCCCTGAAAAGTCTACCATTTTTGTTTTGTCCTTAACCCTAACCCTTTAACTAAACCCTAGTTTATTCTCTACATGAGTAAACTTCACCCATGGTTGCATTATGATAAGTATTCACTTGAATTATTATTTGAAAATTAATTGATTTTTCATTCTCTTCTTCTTCTTCTTCATGGAGAAAAAGAAAACCATTCTTGAAAATTCTTAAGTGATGAAATCAAGTGAGAAATCCAAATCCAAAGTGAACACACTTCCTATTTCTTCATCCTCTACCACTTGCCATGTTGTATTGGGTGTTTTCTTCACAAGTTTCATGACTTAGTGAAGGTGGAGCTTGAGTTTGAGTTGCCTCGACGTAGATCATCTTCGGCATCGAAGTCAACGACCTAACCCGATCATTTCTCCAATGAAACCATCGTTAGGGTCCGGGATCGTGGAGATCGCAGCGAAGGGACGTCAACACGATGCTTAAGAAGTGGAGGACCGGATCTACAAAGGTTGTATTTCCATTCACTTAGTATAAAGTTGTTTACCCGCAATTGTTTTCGCCTAATCTCTAGTTAACGATCTAGTTTAGGGTTTCTCGGCACCGTAAAATTTGATTTTGGCATGGTTGATCAGTTGTGGAACCACTTGAGGGTGCCTAGGAACCCTACATATCTTGCCTAGGGGTGGTAAACGTCAGACCCCAGTAGCTCGATAAGTCGTGTCGATATGAGGTCTATAACAGTTCGAGAAACTACTGGTAACGCGTACCAGTAAATCTCAGCAACCCTGGCCAGGGATTTCCGGTTATAGCCAATCGAACACAGCACAACATCAACTCCCTATACCGGGAGAGACGAATCCCCTCTTATCGCTCATTGCCTCCATGTGATTCGGGACTGTACCCAAAAACCACCATTTTGCACGCCCTCTTGGACGTGGTAAGGTGGAAATCAAAGCACGGTGGGAATCACACAAGACTCTATGACGATCTCGGATCAACAGACTACTCTGTACCAGTGTCACCAGAGAACTGCTATCTGACGTAAGGTATAATACCATCTGGGAGTTCTCGGCGAATCCGTCCAGTGTACCCAGTCTCCACTGAGCACCCATATATCATCTTTGATGTCAAACACTAATGGATATGCGATCATCCATCGCCCATCTGTATGGGTCGAGAAGGTATACGCTATTCTACTCTGGTATATCGATGCCCCATCTCGATACACCCACGACTAGGGACCTTGAAGGATGTACTTATGGACTACCATATCCCCACTAGTATGATCTGCATCATAGTCCAGGCAGTCAAGTACACATCCTAAGGGCTTTACCAACATGTAACAGAGAGACAATCAGTATACACGTTAAGGTAAAGTGTAACCAGATAGCATACTATCATGTCGAGCAAGAAAGTCCTCCCTATATATGTCCAAGCATCCACTACAATATACATCATATGTACAGTAATGGCCTCTAGGGCATACATATAACTAATAATCTCCCACTTGCACTAGGGCCATCTGTAGCAGTGGTTGCAGTATCTCATACTCAACCATCCCATAAAAGTCTCTCTCTGAGAAAAGGCCTTTGTGAGTGGATCCACCGTGTTGTCCTCTGAGTCTACTCTCCTCACCTCGATCTCCTTGAAGATCAACCATCTCCATGATCAGGTGATACTGCCTTAGAATATGTCTGTATCACTGATGGGACGAACATTCCTTGGAATAAGCCACAACTCCATTGTCATACAATGGGAGGAACTAAGTTCATCTCATGAACAAATATACACCCAGATAGCCTCTTTGGTAGCATCTTAAGTAGCGATGTATCCAGCCTTTATCGTCTGGTATGCCACGGTATCTATCCTGGAACTCTTCCAACATACCGTCCCTTTACTGAGGGTAAAGACAATACGGTGACTGACATTCAGTCGTTCTTATCACCCTGGAACTTTTCCAGTGATTCTCCCCAGGATCGATTGATACCATCTCACTACAACTAGTGAGTATCCTAACATCCAATTAGATCTATTTCATAGATCCAAAACCTAGGATTTAGTAGGTATCAGTTTGATCCTATACGGAGAATCATTGTGATAAGCGGAGATTGATCGAGCGTAGCATAGGAAACTCCTTCCCTATCAAGAGTATGTCATCCACGTACTCTACGAGGATCACCACCATACTCCCTACTTCCTTTTTGTATATACAAGGTTCATCTACCATTTTGATGATGTCAAACTCTTTGACTAACACATCAAAACAGACGTTCCAACTCCGCGACGCCTGCTTTATTCTGTAAAGCAACTCGCATACGTTTCCGCTGCTCCCACTGTCTACGAAGCCCTCTGGCTGTGTTCTTATAGACGTTCTCTTTTAAATGATTATTTAGAAAAGCAGTCATGGCACCCAACCACCAGATATCGTAGTCATGGTATGTAGCCATGGCAAGTAGGATCCGGATGGACTTAAGCATAGCCACTGGAAAAGGTTTCATCATTTTCCACACCTGGTCGATGACGAAAACTTTTAACAAGTCTAGCTTTGAAAGTCTGAACCTTTCCATCTACACCAAGTAATCTTCTCAAGATATACTTGCTCCTGATGGGGATTTAACCCTTTAGATATAGCAACCAAAGTCCATACTTTGTTGGTGTACATGGATTCCATCTCAGATCGCTAAGCATCCAGCCATTCTTACAGAGTCCCTACTCTCGATGGCCTGCTCGAAACTAGTTGGGTCATCATCTCATGATGCAATCCTCGCTCCCACTGTCATCGAGAAACCAAAGTATCTCTCAGGCAGGTAAGGAACCCTGCTAGATCGGCGGAGAGGCCGAGGTTCGTTGGGGACTATAGAATCGTTTGGTTCTATCAAATCATTAGCTGTAATTTGTATAGCTGGAACTTTTCTAGTTCTACAGAACTGACCTTGCCTCGATCTTGTCCGGATTTTGCTTTTGACATAGGCCGAACAATCCCAAATTTTAACTTACTTAAGAGATAGGCTCTTCCCATACCATATCTTATATGGAGTGGTAGGCACTAATTTGATTCGAATCCAATTCAATAGGTATGCAACTTCTCAAGTGCACAACCCCAAAAGGAAATAGGTAACTCAGTAGTACTCATCATAGAGCACACCATATCTAATATGGTGCGGTTGCTCGGCCCCGATACACCGTTGTGCTGTGGTATATTCAGAGGAGTAATACGGAGAGAGAATCTCATTCTCCTTTAGAATAGTCCAAGAATTCCATGCACAAGTATTCTCCTCCCTGATCTTATCATAGGACATAATACTTATACCCGTAATTTGGTTCTCTACTTCTAACTTATATTTTGTGAATATCTCAAAAGGTTCGGACTTGTGTTTCAACAGGAACATATGTCTGAATCTTGAGAGATCATCAGAGAATGTAATGAAGTACAAAGAGCCGGTCCTGGCATATGTAGACAGGAGACCTTATATACATCACTATGTATCAGTCCCAAGAGTTCACTAACTCTTCCTCTGTTTCAAGTAAACAGAGCTATGCTCATTTTATCTCTGTGACCTGACCGACAAGTTTCACAAGATGTAAATTCAAACTGATTTAAATATGCATCTAAATGTAACTTTAGCTAGTCGGGTCACATTGATTTGACCTAGTCTACAATACCTCAAGAAGGAATCGTTCATTTCTGAACTCTTCTTCTTGTGTGTGTTCTGTATGTTAAGAACTGTGGTTTGATTTAGAACGTCAATGCTTTTAGATAACGTGCCTGAACCGATCAACTTTTGAAATGTTCAAAACATTATCCAACGATACAAAATTATATCATTTCTTTACTAATAAAGAGACTGATATGATTTTTTATATCAGGTTCGGTATCTAATAGTATTTGTTCAGAATCAATGTATTGGTAATACAGGGTGACAGTGACCAACAGACTTGGCTGCAACACTTGCACCGTTTTCTGTCTCATGAAACTTATCACCCGTTCTCAGTTCTCTACCTTTCTGTAGCCCATGTAACGGATTACATTTGCGGGATCCTGATCCGGTATCTAATACCTAGGACGTAGAGTACACTAAGAAACAGTTCTTTATTATGAACACACCCGAAGGAGATGCATCGTATGCATTTTTTTCGTTTGGGCGGCACGGGAAATCTGGTATTCCCCAATTTCCTGCTCTGTCTTATAACAATTATAAGTTGGAGCGGGACCAACGTTCCCCAGCACAGTATAACAAGCGGGTTCGGTCAATACATCCGTATTATTATCTTGATTAAGGTGTGATATGGTCGCTACCTGGAGAGAGAGAGAAGAAAACACTCATTGTGCGCTCTTGCAAGATCAGATTGGTTATTATTTTATCTAATCAGGATGGCTCCCACTGTTTTTATCAAATCTTCCTTCAAACCCTGAAAGGAAAGACTAGCCGGGATTAATTACACGCTACAAGTTCGCCAATCTTTCAGCCAGGCTAGTGTCGGTACTTTGAGGGAGGTTTCCCGTGCTTTCGCACGGACCTAATTAGAGTAAACCTCATTTTCCTAGAGGCGTAACCCCGTTAACACCTTTCTAGACACCTACTTGATCGGCTAATTGTAATGTGTAAAACTCTCCCAGGAGTAACTCTTACTCGCAACGGGTATCGGGATCCAACTATCTCATAGAAGGTATGCAATCTCATTGCAAATTTCAACACTTGAAATTCCCGATAATATTTTGCCCCTAGCGTCCCATGACCTTGACGCAGGCCAACAAACCATAGTGCGCTACTCAAGTTCAACCCGTCATTTCTTGATTGAATTAAACCCACCCGCACGACCCTTGACGCAGGCCAACAAAGTCGCACGACTACCCTAATCCAATCTGCATCATATGCATAAACAGATAAATACTAGTTAGCTACCGCACACTACGCCTTGACGCAGGCCAACAAACGTAGCACGAATACTAAGTAGGATTTATCTGAAATGACAGAGGGCTACGACAGGTTTTTCTGAAAACCTATTGCGTAATGAACTTGATATCGTTGTAGAATCAAATGATTTTAAAATGGAGTGTTTTTTAGGCTTTTCTAGTTTTGCTAAAGGGGTCACTCCCGGTGAAGGGATCGTCGGCCCTTTCCTCATCGAATAAGGTGCAGGGTATATCATATATACCTCTGTGCAAAGCAAAAACTCCAAAAGCAATCAAAAGACAAACCGAGGGGTGTAGCATCTGCCAGTTATTGCTAAAGGGGTCACTCCCGGTGAAGGGATCTCGGCCCTTTCCTTATCGAATAAGGTGCAGGATGTTCTACAAGGAACACCACGATGCAAAGCAAGAACTGTAGCTACCTGTTTTTGAAATCCGATTCCACAACATCTTTTAGGTTTATTTTCTTTCATTAATCACATTAATGAAGTCCCATCATTTAAGTCCACCTAAACATCACAGATAAATACAACGTACGCTTATGCCATCCGCATTCGCCTCGATGTCCCGTCTGCACCGTTAGGTTAGGTAACTAACGGCAGAGCGGGGCAGGGCTAGCGCGGGTGTAAAACATAAGCAACGTCTATATAATATATCATATATAGTATATACAGTATCCATCTGAACAAATCACATGATCACATCACAGATAACGCAGCAGAAAATATCATATGAAATATTGGATATACTAGGACGTCCGTGTTTTATTTTGAGCATGTATAAAATACGGATTCCACGGTCGTGATGAATAGCCAAACCCACACCCCTAGACCCCTACGAAAGCGGCAAGCAACCCTACCAATTCTAGAGTTAGGAGACCCGGACTCGACTCCTCGAGTTGATCTCCCACTGGACTCCAGAACCCGGTTACTTGTGCCCTCCTCCTTGGGTCTATCCTAATACGGAAAAGAAAATAATATACAAATGGTGACATCATCCGCAACCTGGAAGTGCCCCAATAAAAGAATATTACATACATATTTTTACATGAATGAAAATGAAAAACACTCATCTCACATAAAAAAAAACCCGGCTATTCAAACACGACGATCCAATATAACATATCCAGCAACACATAACATCACATGTCATCAACGTAAGTAAATATACCCATCCCAATTGTCGTTGACATATAGCAACGAAACCGGCGATATCACATATTATACTTACGGTAGCAGATAAGAAAGTGTAAAACTACAACAGTTGGAATCCGCAAACTCTTTAGACATCGCATGCCTAATCAAATGAATTCCTTAGACATCACATGCCTAACAATTATAAACCCCGCATTTTAGTCTCATTATCGAAAACTCTTTTCAATATCAAGTCGGGCAATTCAACAAGATTCCCGATAATCTGATCGAATGCTCGTCGCAAACTTTAGTAGACGGCCGCACCCCCGATACCGTCGACGAAGTGCACTAAAGGCGGAACACCGCTGCCGTAAGCACCCGAACGGATGCTTTCGGCGACGGGGTTCTCCTACAATCACTTGGTCGGGGCTTTGGGGCATGGCTGTCTATTAAGTTTACCCGGCGAGTATCCGCATACACTACGCGATTGCGACGGACTTTTGATCATATCAAAATCCCGTGCCAACCGATCAAATGAGACTAAATTGCTATGTTTAGAACATTCATTCAGTTATCTCATAACAACTTGTGAATTCCAAATATTGTATCACATTCCAGATAAATAGACAATTTTAAACTTTCCGATCGAACAATCAAACACCCAAGTTTTCCCGAACAGCTCAACACATGAAATAAGTTTAAAAACATCCACTTCATGCCACAGTACCAACGGTCCAGCCGTAGAAGGGTCAAACCAACGCCTCACATGTGGCACGCCGTACTGCCCCAAACCCTAAGGTTCAAAGGGCAGTTCAAGACGGTCACATAATCGAGTTAAGGTTTGTTGTCTTCTAGAGGGTCCATCGCGTTACTTGCACTACTTAGAACATTCTTAAACTACGGAAAAATCCAACACTTGGAAATTTCCCGGCAGGGGAAAAAGTGGGTATTTATATCCGGTCGAACTTTTTAACAGTTTCTAAAATATCCGGAAAAACATAAACGAAATTAAATTATCCGATCGAATTAACGAGTCTCCAATAAAACCCTAGAAAACTCAACACTTGAGTGGAATTAAAAAATTCCCAGAAAAAAATAACAAGAAAGGACCTAAGAATAAATATATGAAGTTCCAGGGACTAATTCACAATTTTGGCCGCGGAACCGCCGCCACACCCTTGGTATGGCCGCGGTTCCGCGGTCAAATTTTTGAGTTAGAGGTCCGTACTTCACAGTAATTCTTAGTTTTTCCTGCTTAATTTTCTGAGAATTTTTAATTCACAAAAATCCACAGTTTGAAAAAATGTACAGAGAAGGGTTTTGATCGGGGTTTTGGGGTTCGATCGGATCTCTAACTTCGTCTACACTTCGCCTAAGGCTCTAGCTAGGCTCTGATACCACTGTAGGGTTCCTAGGCACACTCACGAGCTTCCACAAGGCATCAACAATGCCAAAATCAAAATTTTCTATGTGCCGAGAAACCCTAATGAAGATCGTTAACTAGAGGTAAGGCGAAACTATGCAAGTTAACAATTTAACTACAAGTGAAAGGGATTACAACCTTTGTAGATCCGTTCCTCCACTTTTTTAGCTCCGTGTTGACGTCCCTCCGCTGCGATCATCGGAATCCCGGACCCTCGCGTTGGTTTCGTCAGAGAAATGATCGAGCTAGGTCGTTGACGTCGATGCCGAAGATGATCTACGTTGAGGCGACTCTAACTCAAGCTCCATTTTCACAAGGTCATGAAACTTGTGAAGACAACACTCTATACAACATGGCAAGTGGTAGAGGATGAAGAAATAGGAAGTGGGTTCACTTTGGATTTGGATTTCTCACTTGATTTCAACACTTGAAATTTTCTAGCAAGCTTTCTTCTTCATGAAGAAGAAGAAGAAGAAGGAAAAATGAAAAAGAATTAACTTAAAAGAAAATTCAAGTGAATCTTATCATAATGCAACCATGGGTGAAGTTAACACATGTAGAGAATAAACTAGGGTTTAGGTGTAATGGTTAGGTTAAGGCATAAAACAAAATGGCTAGACTTTTCAAAGCTTCATGAAGCTTCAAGCATAAAACAAGAAAGCCACCATTTTATTTTCTTTTGCCAAAAATAAATAAAGAAAATAAATAAAACCTAACCATTAACCTAAACATGGGTAAAGTGATACACACACCCAAGTTTGCATGTATCATCAAACATGATACAAACTAGTGCACAAAAATATATCACATATACAACTTATGCACATCAAGTGAGAAAATCAATCTTAAGTGAACAAATACTAGTTAATGTAAAGTAATATATCAAATATATAATTATACATTAAATCATTAAATCAACACTTGATTTAATGATCCGGTCATATTGCATATAACCGACTAATATCTAGTGTATCAATATATCGAATCAACATTTGATTCGGTAACCCGGCTATATCTTATATAACCGTCCGATGATACAAATCGCGAGAATAGAATTCAGTATCACATACTGGTATTATTCTCGGTCCCGCACATATCTCATATGCGCTCCTATTTCGTTTCGCTTGAGCCAGGAAACCTCTGTGTAGGACTCTAAAGACTCGTCAATACGCCGGCAGTAGGTGATGATCATATCAAACACCCACAAGCCGCAAGCGGTCTGCTAAACGTAACGGCCACCCGGGTATTGAGCGATCAGAAGATCAACGAGCAAGCCCGTTCACACTCCTGTGAATCCAACCAGTAACACTTACCGTACAGTCCGGTCTGATCTCTGATATGTCGCATATCTTGCCTAGGGGTGGTAAATGTCAGACCCCAGTAGCTCGATAAGTCATGTCGATATGAGATCTATAACAGTTCGAGAAACTACTGGTAAAGCTTACCAGTAAATCTCAGCAACCCTGGCCAGGGATTTCCGGTTATAGACAATCGAACACAGCGCAACATCAACTCTCTATACCGGGAGAGACGAATCCCCTCCTATCGCTCATTGCCTCCATGTGATTCGGGACTGTACCTAAAAACCACCGTTTTGCACGCCCTCTTGGACGTGGTAAGGTGGAAATCAAAGCACAGTGGGAATCACACAAGACTCTATGACGATCTCGGTTCAACAGACTACTCGGTACCAGTGTCACCAGAGAACTGCCATCTGACGTACGGTATAATACCATCTGGGAGTTCTCGGCGAGTCCGTCCAGTGTACCCAGTCTCCACTGAGCACCCATATATCATCTCTGATGTCAAACACCAATGGATATGGGATCATCCATCGCCCATCTGTATGGGTCGAGAAGGTATACGCTAGTCTACTCTGGTATATCGATGCCCCATCTCGATACACCCACGACTAGGGACCTTGAAGGATGTCCTTATGGACTACCATGTCCCTACTAGTATGATCTGCATCATAGTCCAGCCAGTCAAGTACACATCCTAAAGGCTTTACCAACATGTAACAGAGAGACAATCAGTATACACGTTAAGGTAAAGTGTAACCAGATAGCATACTATCATGTCGAGCAAGAAAGTCCTCCCTATATATGTCCAAGCATCCATTACAATTTACATCGTATATACAGTAATGGCCTCTAGGGCATACATATAACTAACAGTGTAATGGCTCTCCTGGACACAGCGCGATGTCAACCCCCAATACCGGGAGAGACGAATCCTGTCTAACCGTCACTGCCTCCAAGTGTTTCGGGACTGCACCCAACTACTACCTGTTTGCACGACTCATTTGAGCCGTGGTAGGGTAGTAATCAAAGTACAGTGGGAACACACTCGAGGCGAAGTGACTGTGTCAAGTCAGCGGACTAAGTTGTACTCATGTCACCTGGGAACTGATAACTAACGATAGGTATAATACCAACCAACAGTTCACGACGAGTCATGTCCAGTGTACTCGTAACCTAACGAGCACCCGCATACTATCTCAAGTATGACGTACTGACGGCTGTGGGACAGACCGTCTCCCGTGCTGGGATGAGAAGCGCATACGCTAGTCTACTCCGGAGTATCGATGCCATGTCTCGATAATCCCACGACCAGGGACATGTATATATAAGGATGTGCTTATAGATTACCCAGCCCCCACGAGTGTGACTGTCATCACAACGCTGGTAATCAAGTAAAGATCCTAAGGGCTCCACCAATGCGTATAGGTGATACAATAAAGAAACACATGTACACATTAAAGCATAGACAAACCAAGTAGCATACTACCATTTCGAGCAAGATTGGCTATACAACTGTGAATATCCCAAGCTTCCATCAAGTAATATACATACTAGTATGATACAGTAATGCCCTCTAGGGCATATACACTAACAATCTCCCACTTGCACTAAGACCATGTACTGGCGTATCGAAGACCTATCATCTCGATTAGCCGCTCGAACTGAGTCTGGGGTAAGGCCTTCGTGAATGGATCTGCAGTGTTATCTTCTGAAGCAACCCTCCGAACCTCGATCTCCTGGCGATCCACGATCTCCCTGATCAGGTGATACCGCCTCAAGATGTGTCTGGATTTCTGATGGGACCTGGGTTCCTTCGCTAAAGCTATAGCCCCATTGTTGTCGCAATACACAGGTATTGGATCAACAATGGACGGAACCACCTGAAGTTATTTCAAGAACTTCCTCATCTAGACGGCTTCTTTTGCGGCATCAGATGCAGCGATATATTCCGCTTGCATAGTCGAGTCAGCAACGGTTTCCTGTTTGGAACTCTTCCAACACACCGCCCCTCCATTGAGGGTAAAGACAAAACCCGACATGGACTTGGAATCATCCTTGTCACTCTGGAAGCTGGAGTCAGCAAAGGCCTCAATCTGGAGGTCTTTTCCGCCATACACCTAGAACATCTCCTTAGTCCTTCTCAGGTACTTGAGAATATTCTTTACCGCTATCCAGTGTTTCTCCCCAGGGTTTGACTGATACCTACTTACAACACTCAGTGCATAAGCCACATCTGGTCTGGTACACAACATCGCATACATTATAGAGCCTACCGCAGAAGCGTAGGGTATAATAGACATGCGATCCCTTTCCAAATCAGTCTTGGGAGACATCTCTTTGGAGAGGGTGATCCCGTGACAATCCGGTAGATTACCACGCTTGGAATCTTCCATACTGAATCTTTTCAGTATGGTGTCGATGTACCTGGACTGCGAAAGTCCTAATATCTTCTTGGATCTATCACGATAGATCCGGATCCCCAGAATGTAGGAGGCATCACCCAGGTCTTTCATGGAGAACCTGTGTGACAAGAACCCTTTGACAGATTGTAGCATAGGAATATCATTTCCAATCAAGAGAATGTCATCCACGTATAAAACGAGGAATACGACAGTTCTTGCTACAAATCTACTATAGATGCATAGTTCATCTGGATTTTTAATAAAGCCAAATTCTTTGACCGTCTTATCAAAACAGATGTTTCAACTCCGCGATGCCCACTTTAGTCCATAAATGGACTTAAGCAACTTGCACACCTTTCCGCTGCTCCCGCTCTGAATGAAACCCTCTAGTTGGTCCATATAGACACACTCCTCTAAATTTCCATTTAGAAAAGCGGTCTTTACATCCATCTGCCAAATCTCATAATCGTGGAAGGCAACAATGGCAAGAAGGATCCAAATGGATTTCAGCATAGCCACTGGAGAAAAGGTTTCATCATAGTCCAAACCAGGTCTTTGACAAAAACCCTTTGCAATAAGTCTAGCTTTATAGGTCTCGACCTGTCCATCTACACCAATCTTCCTTTTGAAGATCCACTTGCATCATACGGGTTTTACCCCATCTGGAGCAACGTCCAAAATCCATACTTTGTTGGTGTACATGTACTCCATTTCGGTCCGCATTGCATCCAGCCATTTTACCAAGTCAACGCTCTGAATGGCCTGCTGGAAGCTAGTCGGCTCATCACTATCAATGATGCAATCTTCTCTATCCCCGTCTATGAGAAAACCGTAGTATCTCTCGGGCGGATGAGACTGCCTACTACTCCTGCGGAGCGGCGCAGGAATGTCCTGATCTTTCGAACCCTCTGGTTCAACTAAGCTTTCAGTAATAGCTTGTGGTTCTGGAATTTCTTCCAGTTCTATTGCGCTCCCAATTATTTCCTTTTCTAAGAACTGGTGTTCCAGAAAATGGGCATTACGAGAAACAAAGACCTTTTGTTCCTCTGCGTAATAGAAAAGATACCCCCTGGAGTTCTTTGGGTATCCCACAAATTTGCACAGTACTGAGCATGCCTCGAGTTTGTCCGCATGCTGTTTTTTGACAAAAGCTGGACATCCCCAAATCTTCAGGTATTGAAGATAGGGTTTCTTCCCACTCCATAACTCATATGGTGTGGTAGGCACAGTCTTAGTGGGAACTCGGTTCAAAAGGTATGCGGCTGATTCTAGCGCATATCCCCAGAATGATCGTGGCAACTCAGCGTTACTCATCATGGACCGTACCATATCCAATAGGGTTCGGTTCCATCTCTCCGATACACCGTTATGTTGCGGAGTGTATGGAGGAGTAAGCTGAGAGAGAATTCCATTCTCTTTTAGATAATCCAGGAACTCGGCACTCAAGTATTCACCACCTCGATCAGATCTCAGTGTCTTGAAATTTTTGCCTGTTTGTTTTTCTACTTCATTCTTGTATTCTTGGAACTTTTCAAAGGCTTTAGATTTATGCTTCATTAAGAAGACATGTCCGAACCTTGAAAAAACATCCGTAAAAGTAATGAAGTAAGAATAACCGCTTCGCGCATGTATAGACATTGGACCGCACACATCGTTGTGTACGAGTCCCAAGAGCTCGCTCGCTCTTACTCCGTGTCCAGCGAACGGAGTTTTTGTCATCTTCCCTTTGAGACAGGATTGACAAGTTGCATATGATTGATATTCGAACGGATCCAAATATCCTTCTGTATGTAACTTCGTCAACCTTCTCTCATTTATGTGACCGAGTCTACAATGCCATAAGAAAGCCTGATTGATTTCTGGAGACTTTCTTTTGTGTGTATTCTGAACATTGAAAATCTGTGGTTGGTTTAATACGTATATACCATTGCTCAATGTACCTGACTCAATCAGAACTTGATTAAGGTGAATGTTTACAACATTACTTACAAACGCAAATTCATAATCTTCTTTAGAAACTAAAGATACAGAAATGATATTACAAGTTGCATTGGGTACAAAAAAGCAATTACGTAAAACCAAAACATGTCCATCTGACATTCCCAGTTGATAGTCCCCCACGGCCTCAGCATCCATGCTAGCTCCGTTTGCAACTTTGAGGGTCATGTCACCTGCTTTCAAAAACCTACGCTTTCTCAACGCCTGCAAAGAATTACAGATATGAGATCCTGACCCGGTATCCAATACCCAGGAAGTAGAGTTTATTGATAAACTGTTTTCAATAACATACACACCTGAAGCTGAAGCCGCAACTTGCTTCAGATCCTGGGTTCTGGCCTTCCAAGCCCTGCAATCCTTTTTCCAGTGTCCACTCTTGTGACAGTAAAAGCATTCTTCCTTTCCCACAAGCTTTCCCGCTACCTTTGTTGCCTTTGCCTTTCCCTTCATATCCACTTTACTAACACCGCCCCTTGGTTTAGCGGGGGCTTTCTTCTTCTTTCCCTTGGCTTTCGCCCTGGATTTAGAAGAGGAAGATCCTCCTACAAACAAAGTGGATGTTGTAGGGTTCCTAGGCACCCTAATGAGGTCTCACAAGGCATCAACCATGCCAAATTAAAATTTTAACGGTGCCGAGAGACCCGACTACGGATCGATAACTAGATGTCTAGGCGAAAAAGAACTAGTTAACAAATTGACTAATGAGAATACGGAAATACAACCTTTGTAGATCCGGTGCTCCACCTCCATAGCTCCGCAACGAAGTCGTCTCCGCTGTCCAAAAGGAATCCGGGCTCTTGCGTCGGCTTCGTCGGAGAATGGGCAAGCTAGGTCGTCGATGTCCATGCCGAAGATGATCTACGTCGAGGCATCGCTAAATCAAGCTCCGACTTCACCAAGTCCAAAAACTTGTGAAGAGAACACACTCTACTACTTGGCAAGAGGTAGAGGATGAAGAAATAGGAAGTGGGTAGACTTTAGAATTGGATTTCTCACTTGTTTTCATCAATCACCATTGATGAAGTGAACTTTCTTCATGTGAAGAAGATGAAGAAGAAGAAGAAAGAAATATGATAAGTTAATTATATTTGGAAAAGAAAATGAATACTTATCATATTAGAACCATGGTCAAGTGTAGAGAATTAACCAAGGTTAGTTTAATGGTTAGGGTTTAAGATGAAGACAAGAATGGTTACAAAGTCAAAGCTTCATGAAGCTTCAACTAAACTCCAAAATTAGCAACCATTCTTTTCTTATCTATTCAAAATAAATAAATAAATAAATAAGTAATAAAAAGAAAACCCTAATCATTAGATTAACCATGGCTTAATTCATTACACTTAACTATAGTTAAACATGTATCCTCAAACATGATACAATCAAGTGTACAAAAGTATATCACATATACAATGTGCACAAACCAAGTGAGAAAATCCGTTTAAAGTGAACCAATACTAGTTAGTGCAAAGTAATATATCAAATATATAATTATGCATTAAATCATTAAATCAACACTTGATTCAATGATCCGGTCATGTCGCACACAACCGACTAGTATTCAATGTATCGGCTTATCGAATCAATACTTGATTCGATACCTAGGTTATATCGCATACAACCATTCGATACAATCATCGCGAGAATAGAATACGGTATCACATACACGCATTATTCTCGGTCCCGCACATATCTCATATGCGCTCCTATTTCGTTTTGCTTGAGCCAGGAAACCTCTGTGTAGGACTCTAAAGACTCGTCAATACGCCGGCAGCAGATGATGATCATATTAAACACCCACAAGCCGCAAGCGGTCTGCTAAACGTAACGGCCACCCGGGTATTGAGCGATCTGAAGATCGACGAGCAAGCCCGCTCACACTCCAGTGAATCCGACCAGTAACACTACCGTACAATCCGGTCTGATCGTCTGATATGTCGCATATCTTGCCTAGGGGTGGTAAACGTCAGACCCCAATAGCTCGATAAGTCGTGTCGATATGAGGTCTATAACTGTTCGAGAAACTACTGGTAACACTTACCAGTAAATCTCAGCAACCCTGGCCAGGGATTTCCTGTTATAGCCAATCGAACACAGCGCAACATCAACTCCCTATACCGGGAGAGACGAATCCCCTCCTATCGCTCATTGCCTCCATGTGACTCGGGACTGTACCCAAAAACCACCGTTTTGCACGCCCTCTTGGACGTGGTAAGATGGAACTCAAAGCACAGTGGGAACCACACAAGACTCTATGACGATCTCGGGTCAACAGACTACTCTGTACCAGTGTCACCAGAGAACTGCCATCTGACGTGAGGTATAATACCATCTGGGAGTTCTCGGCGAGTCCGTCCAGTGTACCCAGTCTCTACTGAGCACCCGTATATCATCTCTGATGTCAAACACCAATGGATATGGGATCATCCATCGCCCATCTGTATGGGTCGAGAAGGTATACGCTAGTCTACTCTGGTATATCGATGCCCCGTCTCGATACACCCACGACTAGGGACTTTGAAGGATGTACTTATGGACTACCATGTCCCCACTAGTATGATACGCATCATAATCCAGGTAGTCAAGTACAGATCCTAAGGGCTTTACCAACATGTAACAGAGAGACAATCAGCATACACGTTAAGGTAAAGGGTAACCAGATAGCATACTATCATGTCGAGCAAGAAAGTCCTCCCTATATATGTCCCAGCATCCACTACAATATACATCCTATGTACAGTAATGGCCTCTAGGGCATACATATAACTAACAATCTCCCACTTGCACTAGGGCCATCTGTAGCAGTGGTTGCAGTATCTCATACTCAACCATCCCATAAAAGTCTCTCTCTGGGAAAAGGCCTTTGTGAGTGGATCCGCTGTGTTGTCCTCTGAGTCTACTCTCCATATCCTCGATCACCCTGGAGATCAACCATCTCCATGATCAAGTTGTAAGTCCATATTGCGACCCCCGGTTCTTACGGGGAGGCGGAAACGGTATAAAAAACAAATTTTTATCGCAAGAGGCAACATGGACTAAACAAGGTCGGGATCGTGTCTAAACTAAACTAGCAAATACGCTAAAATGAGTTAGCTACTATGGAAGATGGTTATACCTAAACTTGAACTCCTTCTTCTTGAAATCTTGTAGAGGTTGATGGTTCTCTTTTGTCGCCTTCTTCCGTCGAAGATGGATCCACCTCGAGAGTTCGACCTTGGGCTCTTTCTCGGACTTGGAGTGAACTAGAATCTCCGGCTTGCTAATCCTTTGATCCTAGAGTGAGTAGAGAGTGACTAGGGTTTGCTTTTCTTTTTAAAGAGAAGGATTCTCAACTCATGAGAAGGTTTCTCTTTGCTAGAGGAAGAAGAAGATGAAGAGAGGAGAGAGAATGAGAATGATAGAATGAGCTATATTTTTTCTTTCTTGCAACCATAATGCAAAAGAAAAGAATTATCTAATAATAATAATTGAAAATGAGAATAGTTGATGGCAATTTGGAATGACCACAACCATGCTTCATTTAAAAATGTAAGCATAAATCAAGGAAGACTTTTGAAGCATGATGGTGGTCAACTTTCAACCATGGTCAACAAGTCAACCATGGTCAACAAGTCAACAATATCAACCATAACAAAATTCTCATTTAATTACTATTATAAATAGATAATCCATAAATCCATTAGGGTTTGGAAAAAGATAACTGTCAACTGTGCATACGCACCCGTTCCGAAACCCTAATGAAATACCTCATCCTCCGCCTCAAGCAACTGTGCATACACACCTGCATTCTCGTTCCGAGGAACAAGAATACCAAGATATAAAAGCAACCCCAAATATATATACTAGTATCTGGCTCAAACCAGAGCCTGCCAGTATAATCCGTCCGGACTCCAAACGTGCACAAGTGCGCGGATGAGAACGAACCCTGTCGCAAAAACATGCGACCTCTACTCTGTTTTGCCCAGAGGCGAATACCCTCTGTGTGGGACTCTAAAGACTCGACACTACGCTGGCAGTGGGTTTAACCACAGACCGCAAGCGGCACTAGCTGTGCATAACGGTCCCCAGGTAGATGTCGACAAGAAGGCTGACGAGGTGAAACCCCATCTGAACTCCTACTGAGTCTGAATGTGACAGTCTACGTACAGTCCGGTCTGTTCTTCTGATACATCGCATGGCGGGCCTAGGGGGTGGTAAACGTCAGTCCCCCAATAGCGGTACAAGTCGTGCCGGAGCGAAGCCCAAAACACCCTGAGATAACACTGGAAACCTACCAGTATATCTCGTTTGCCCTGGCCAGGGACTACTCGTGTAATGGCTCTCCTAGACACAGCGCGATGTCAACCCCCAATACCGGGAGAGACGAATCCTGTCTAACCGTCACTGCCTCCAAGTGCTTCGGGACTGCACCCAACCACCACCTGTTTGCACGACTCCTTTGAGCCGTGGTAGGGTAGTGATCAAAGTGCAGTGGGAACACACTTGAGGCGAAGTGCCAGTGTCAAGTCAGCGGACTATGCTGTACTCATGTCACCTGGGAACTGATAACTGACGATAGGTATAATACCAACCTGTCAGTTCCCGACGAATCCTGTCCAGTGTACTCGTAACCCAACGAGCACCCGTATACTATCTCCAGTACGACGTACTGATGGCTGTGGGACAGACCATCTCCCTCACTGGGATGAGAAGCGCATACGCTAGTCTACTCCGGAGTATCGATGCCCTGTCTCGATAGTCCTGCGACTAGGGACCTGTATAAGGATGTGCTTATAGATTACCCAGCCCCCACTAGTGTGACTGCCATCACAACGCTGGTAATCAAGCAAAGATCCCAAGGGCTCCACTAATGTGTATAAGTGATATACTGAAATAAACACAAGTACACATTGAAGTAGAAACAAACCAAGTAGCATACTACTATTTTGAGCAAGATTGTATATACAAGGTGAATATCCCAAGCATCCATTAAGTAATATACAAACTAGTATGATACAGTAATGGCCTCTAGGGCATATACACTAACAATCTCCCACTTGCACTAAGGCCATGTACTGGCGTATCGAAGACCTATCATCTCGATCAGCCGCTCGAACTGAGTCTGGGGCAAGGCCTTGGTGAATGGATCTGCAGTGTTCTCTTCTGAAGCAACCCTCCGAACCTCGATCTCCTTGCGATCCACGATCTCCCTGATCAGGTGATACCGCCTCAAGATGTGCCTGGATCTCTGATGGGACCTGGGTTCCTTCGCTAAAGCTATAGCCCCGTTGTTGTCGCAATACAGAGGTATTGGGTCAACAATGGACGGAACCACCTGAAGTTCTTTCAAGAACTTCCTCATCCAGACAGCTTCTTTTGCGGCATCAGATGCAGCGATGTATTCCGCTTCCATCGTCGAGTCTGCAACGGTTTCCTGTTTGGAACTCTTCCAACACACCGCCCCTCCATTGAGGGTGAAGACAAAACCCGACATGGACTTGGAATCATCCTTGTCACTCTGGAAGCTGGAGTCAGCAAAGGCCTCGATCTGGAGGTCTTTTCCGCCATACACCAAGAACATCTCCTTAGTCCTCCTCAGGTACTTGAGAATGTTCTTTACTGCTATCCAGTGTTTCTCCCCAGGGTTAGACTGATACCGGCTTACCACACTCAGTGCATAAGCTACATCCGGTCTGGTACACAACATCGCATACATTATAGAGCCTACCGCAGAAGCGTAGGGTATAATAGACATGCGATCCCTCTCCAAATCAGTCTTGGGAGACATCTCTTTAGAGAGGGTGATCCCGTGACAAGCCGGTAGGTTACCGCGCTTGGAATCTTCCATACTGAATCTTTTCACTATGGTGTCGATGTACCTGGACTGAGAAAGTCCCAATATCCTCTTGGATCTATCACGATGGATCCGGATCCCCAGGATGTATGAGGCATCACCCAGGTCTTTCATGGAGAACCTTTGTGACAAGAACCCCTTGACAGATTGTAGCATAGGAATGTCATTTCCTATCAAGAGAATGTCATCCACGTATAAAACGAGGAATACTACAGTTCTCGCTACAAATCTACTATAGATGCATGGTTCATCTGGATTTTTGATAAAGCCAAATTCTTTGACTGTCTCATCAAAGCAGATGTTCCAACTCCGCGATGCCTGCTTTAGTCCATAGATGGACTTAAGCAACTTGCACACCTTTCCGCTGCTCCCACTCTGAATGAAACCCTCTGGCTGGTCCATATAGACACACTCCTCTAAATTTCCATTTAGAAAAGCTGTCTTTACGTCCATTTGCCAGATCTCATAATCGTGGAAGGCAGCAATGGCAAGAAGGATCCGAATGGATTTCAGCATGGCTACTGGAGAAAAGGTTTCGTCGTAGTCCAAGCCAGGTCTTTGACGAAAACCTTTTGCTACCAGCCTAGCTTTATAGGTCTCAACCTGTCCATCTACACCAATCTTCCTTTTGAAGATCCACTTGCATCCTACGGGTTTTACCCCGTCTGGAGCAATGTCCAACGTCCATACCTTGTTGGTGTACATGGACTCCATTTCGGTCCGCATTGCATCCAGCCATTTGACTGAGTCAACGCTCTGAACGGCCTGCTGGAAGCTAGTAGGCTCATCATAATCTATGATGCAATCCTCTCTATCCCCGTCTATGAGAAAACCGCAGTATCTCTCGGGCGGATGAGACTGCCTACTACTCCTGCGGAGCGGCGTAGGAATGTCCTGTTCATTTGAACCCTCTGGTTCCACTAAGCTTTCAGTAATAGTCTGAGGTTCTGGAATTTCATCCAGTTCTACTGCGCTCCCACTTATCTGATTTTCCAAAAACTCAGTTTCCAAGAAGTGGGCATGACGAGAAACAAGGACTTTTTGCTCCTCTGCGTAATAGAATAGATACCCCTTGGAGTTCTTTGGGTATCCCACAAACTTGCACTGTACTGAGCGTGCCTCGAGCTTGTCCGCATGCTGCTTTTTTACAAAAGCCGGACATCCCCATGTCTTAAAGGCTTTAAGACAGGGTTTCTTCCCACTCCACATCTGATATGGTGTGGTAGGCACAGTCTTAGTAGGAACTTGGTTCAAGAGATGTGCAGCTGTTTCTAGTGCATATCCCCAGAAAGATCGCGGTAACTCAGCCTTACTCATCATGGAACGAACCATATCCAATAGGGTTCGATTCCTCCTTTCCGATACACCGTTATGTTGCGGAGTGTATGGAGGAGTACGCTGAGAGAGAATTCCATTCTCTTTTAAATAGTCCAGGAACTCGGCACTCAAGTATTCACCACCTCGATCCGATCTTAGGATCTTGATACTTTTGCCTGTTTGTTTTTCAACTTCATTCTTGTAATCCCGAAATTTCTCAAAAGCCTCGGATTTGTGCTTCATTAAGAAGACATGTCCATACCTAGAGAAATCGTCTGTGAAAGTAATGAAGTATGAATAACCGCTTCGCGCATGTGTAGACATTGGACCACACACGTCACTGTGTATGAGTCCCAAGAGCTCGCTCGCTCTTTCTCCGTGTCCAGTGAACGGAGTCTTTGTCATCTTTCCCATGAGACAAGATTCACAAGTGGCATAAGACTGATACTCGAACGGATCCAAGTATCCTTCTTTATGTAACTTAGTCAACCGTGTCTCATTGATGTGACCCAGTCTACAATGCCATAAGAAAGCCCGATTGATATCTGGAGACTTTCTTTTGTGTGTATTCTGGACATTGAAAATCTGTGGTTGGTTCAATACGTATATACCATTGCTCAGTGTACCTGACCCAATCAGAACTTGATTAAGGTGAATGTTTACAACATTACTTACAAACGCAAATTCATAACCTTCTTTAGAAACTAAAGATACAGAAATGATATTACAAGTTGCGTTGGGTACAAAAAAGCAATTACGCAAAACCAAAACATGTCCATCTGACATTCCCAGGTGATAGTCCCCCACGGCTTTAGCATCCATGCTAGCTCCGTTCGCAACTCTGAGGGTCATGTCACCTGCCTTCAAATCCCTACGGTTTCTCAACGCCTGCAAAGAATTACAGATATGAGATCCTGATCCGGTATCCAATACCCAGGAAGTAGAGTTTATTGAAAGACAGTTTTCAATAACATACACACCTGAAGCTGAAGCTGCAACCTGCTTCAATTCCTGTGTTCTGGCCTTCCAGGCCCTGCAATCATTCTTCCAGTGTCCTTTCTTATGACAAAAGAAGCATTCTTCCTTATCCACAAGCTTCCCCGCTATCTTTGTTGCTTTACCTTTTCCCTTCGTATCCACTTTACTAACACCGCCCCTTGGTTTGGCGGGGGCCTTCTTCTTCTTTCCCTTGGCTTTCGCCTTGGACCTAGAAGAAGATGATCCTCCTACAAACAAAGTGGATGTATCCCTACTTTTCTGTAGGGTGCCCTCTGCGCTCCTCAGCATGTTGAGGAGCTCTGATAGTTCAACCTCTTTTTCTTGTAGGTTGAAGTTCAGTATAAACTGGGCGTAAGTGGAAGGAAGGGACTGGAGAACTATATCCGTATATAGCTCACTCTCCAATGTGATCCCTAGGTCAGCGAGCTCCTCAATGTAGCCGATCATCTTTAGCACGTGCTCGGCTACTGATGATCCGACGGCCATCTTTGTCGAAAACAACTTTTTCGACGCTTCGTATCTTGCGATACGTGATTGCTCTCCATACAGTTCTTTTGTATGGAGCAATATGGACTCCATGTCCATATTCTCATGCCTCCTCTGATGTTCGTTGTCCATCGAGGCAAGCAGGAGGCACTTGGCCTTCGCGCTATCAATCTCCCAAGTCTTGCGGATTTCCTTATCCGCGACGCTGGAAGTTGGACCAGGGACAGGGGGAGCTTTGGTGGTAAGAAGATACCCCAGCTTGTCATAAGTGATTGCTATCTTGACATTCCTGAGCCAATCTTTGTAGTTTGGCCCTGTCAGTTTGTTTTTATCTAGGAGTAACTTAAGTCCAGTCATGTTGATTGGTCGCTGCAATTAGGAGAGAGAAGAAGAAACACTCAGCATGATGCTCTTGCAAGTTTAGAGTGGTTTTTAGTTTGTCTAAACAGGATGGCTCCCACTGTTTCTCGAATCCCTCCTCAAACCATAAAGGAAGAATTAGTCAGGATCAATCCCACCGTACAATACTTGCTTAACCGTTCAGCCAGGCCAGTGTCGGTACTTCGAGGGAGGTTTTCCAACGCTTTCGCGAAGTTCCTTAATTAAAGAACCTCTTTTCCCTGGGGGCGTAACCCCGCTAACACCTTTCTAGGCACCTACTAGGTTTATAGCATTGATCGTTAAGTGAGAAATTTCCCGAGGAGTAGCATATACTCACAGTAGGATCGGGATCCAAATATCATTGTGTGACGAAAATGAAGGAATCCTACCATAATCATCACACTCCAAATGGTATGCAAATCTAGCAAGTTTCAGTACTTATGAAACTCCCGATGTGGATTTTTGCCCCATGCTCTTATGACCTTGACTAAGGCCAACAAATCATAAGTCACATGTCAAGTTCTTCCCGTCGTTATCCAGGTTAATTTGAACCCACCCGTATATACCCTTGACTATGGCCAACAAGGCAATACGACTGTCCCAAACCAACGCATTCTATCTATGCAACATATGAATACCCACCAGCTACCAATCACTGTGCCTTGACTAAGGCCAACAAACACAGCTTGAATACTGTTGAATATTCATATGAAACGACGGAGGGCTACGGATGGTTTTGGCGAAACCGTGAACGTAGTGAACTTGATATAATCGATGGAACGAGATAGCTTTTAGAAGGAGTGGCTCAAGCTCCGCATTTAAAAGTTAGTTTTGAAAAGAACCGAGTGGTTTTTCGAAAGTGTTCCATCGACTTAAACTTGGTTTATTATCTTGCATTAGTTCTTTTAATGCGTGATATTCTTGCATTAGTACTTTTAATGCGTCCCATCATTTAATCCTACCATTGCAGAAAACAACCAAAATATGACGTACGCTTATGCCATTCGCATTCGCCACGGGGCCCCGTCATTACCCGTTAGGTTACTTAACTAACGACAGAGCGGGGGCTGGGCTAGCGCGTCTGTAAAACATAAGCAACGCCTAAATAGAAAGCAATGATAGACATTTCAGATCACAGATAAATACATTGGATATACTAGCAATCTGTAATTTGTACGAGCCTGTAACAAAAACAGATAACACGGTCGCGGTGAATAGCCAAATCCCCACCCAAGACCCCTACGGGTGCGGCAAACTACCCGCCAAGTCCTCGGTAGTTTGTGCACCCCTCCATGGGTCTATCCTAGGAGCAAAAACAGTAAAAAGAATTATACAATGACGGCTACAACCCCGACCCGGTTGTGCGGCCAAACAAATAATATAATTACATCAATTTACATTTACAATGAATTGCAAGAAAAGAAAACTCTCGTCTCACAACCCCCGGCTATTCACCCGCGACAATCCAACATATTTATATACACATTCCAGCACATTACAGATCATGTATAACCCCGACTAATCGTCTTATAGCGATTAGCCGACGTTCAATACATGCAAACATCACAGATATAACCATCATAGTCAAAGTGTAGTGAAGTTCGGAAAAAATACGGAATTATAGGACCCCAAAAGGAAATTTCTTTTCTGCAAAATCTGGGCACATATAATATATTTCAAAAATCCTAAAACCAACACAGACACACACTGCACGAAAAACGATGCATAGAAAACGACAAAACGCGGCGGTTCCGCGGCAACTACATGGTTTATGCGGCGGATGGGCGGCGGTTTGGTCGAATCACTGTATCGTTTTTCTTGGGTGTTCACACAAAACCCTGAGACGAATTTACATGTATAAAGTTTTTCATTTTGAGCCAAAAAATTTTCAACAGAAACTCAGGTTTTGTGATTTTCCGGTTTTGTGATTTTTTCGGTTCCGAACTTCGTTACACTTCACTACCAAGCTAGTTTAAGTTTAGTTAGGCTCTGATACCACTGTAAGTCTATATTGCGACCCCCGGTTCTTACGGGGAGGCGGAAACGGTATAAAAAACAAATTTTTATCGCAAGAGGCAACATGGACTAAACAAGGTCGGGATCGTGTCTAAACTAAACTAGCAAATACGCTAAAATGAGTTAGCTACTATGGAAGATGGTTATACCTAAACTTGAACTCCTTCTTCTTGAAATCTTGTAGAGGTTGATGGTTCTCTTTTGTCGCCTTCTTCCGTCGAAGATGGATCCACCTCGAGGGTTCGACCTTGGGCTCTTTCTCGGACTTGGAGTGAACTAGAATCTCCGGCTTGCTAATCCTTTGATCCTAGAGTGAGTAGAGAGTGACTAGGGTTTGCTTTTCTTTTTAAAGAGAAGGATTCTCAACTCATGAGAAGGTTTCTCTTTGCTAGAGGAAGAAGAAGATGAAGAGAGGAGAGAGAATGAGAATGATAGAATGAGCTATATTTTTTCTTTCTTGCAACCATAATGCAAAAGAAAAGAATTATCTAATAATAATAATTGAAAATGAGAATAGTTGATGGCAATTTGGAATGACCACAACCATGCTTCATTTAAAAATGTAAGCATAAATCAAGGAAGACTTTTGAAGCATGATGGTGGTCAACTTTCAACCATGGTCAACAAGTCAACCATGGTCAACAAGTCAACAATATCAACCATAACAAAATTCTCATTTAATTACTATTATAAATAGATAATCCATAAATCCATTAGGGTTTGGAAAAAGATAACTGTCAACTGTGCATACGCACCCGTTCCGAAACCCTAATGAAATACCTCATCCTCCGCCTCAAGCAACTGTGCATACACACCTGCATTCTCGTTCCGAGGAACAAGAATACCAAGATATAAAAGCAACCCCAAATATATATACTAGTATCTGGCTCAAACCAGAGCCTGCCAGTATAATCCGTCCGGACTCCAAACGTGCACAAGTGCGCGGATGAGAACGAACCCTGTCGCAAAAACATGCGACCTCTACTCTGTTTTGCCCAGAGGCGAATACCCTCTGTGTGGGACTCTAAAGACTCGACACTACGCTGGCAGTGGGTTTAACCACAGACCGCAAGCGGCACTAGCTGTGCATAACGGTCCCCAGGTAGATGTCGACAAGAAGGCTGACGAGGTGAAACCCCATCTGAACTCCTACTGAGTCTGAATGTGACAGTCTCCGTACAGTCCGGTCTGTTCGTCTGATACATCGCATGGCGGGCCTAGGGGGTGGTAAACGTCAGTCCCCCAATAGCGGTACAAGTCGTGCCGGAGCGAAGCCCAAAACACCCTGAGATAACACTGGAAACCTACCAGTATATCTCGTTTGCCCTGGCCAGGGACTACTCGTGTAATGGCTCTCCTAGACACAGCGCGATGTCAACCCCCAATACCGGGAGAGACGAATCCTGTCTAACCGTCACTGCCTCCAAGTGCTTCGGGACTGCACCCAACCACCACCTGTTTGCACGACTCCTTTGAGCCGTGGTAGGGTAGTGATCAAAGTGCAGTGGGAACACACTTGAGGCGAAGTGCCAGTGTCAAGTCAGCGGACTATGCTGTACTCATGTCACCTGGGAACTGATAACTGACGATAGGTATAATACCAACCTGTCAGTTCCCGACGAGTCCTGTCCAGTGTACTCGTAACCCAACGAGCACCCGTATACTATCTCCAGTACGACGTACTGATGGCTGTGGGACAGACCATCTCCCTCACTGGGATGAGAAGCGCATACGCTAGTCTACTCCGGAGTATCGATGCCCTGTCTCGATAGTCCTGCGACTAGGGACCTGTATAAGGATGTGCTTATAGATTACCCAGCCCCCACTAGTGTGACTGCCATCACAACGCTGGTAATCAAGCAAAGATCCCAAGGGCTCCACTAATGCGTATAAGTGATATACTGAAATAAACACAAGTACACATTGAAGTAGAAACAAACCAAGTAGCATACTACTATTTTGAGCAAGATTGTATATACAAGGTGAATATCCCAAGCATCCATTAAGTAATATACAAACTAGTATGATACAGTAATGGCCTCTAGGGCATATACACTAACACAAGTGATACTGCCTTAGAATATGTCTGGATCACTGATGGGACCTGTGTTCCTTGGCATAAGCCACAACTCCATTGTCTCACAATGGTAGGAACGTAGTTCATCTCATGAACCAATATACACCCAAACAGCCTCTTTGGTAGCATCTTAAGTAGCGATGTATCCTGCCTTTATCGTCTAGTATGTCACGGTATCTAGCCTGGAACTCTTCCAACATACCGTCCCTTTACTGAGGGTAAAGACAATGCCTGCGACTGACACTCAGTCGTCTTTATCACCCTGGAACCCTTCCAGTGATTCTCCCCAGGATCGATTGATACCATCTCACTACAACTAGTGAGAATCCTAACTTCCAATTAGATCTATCTCATAGATCCAAACCCAGGATTTAGGAGGTATCACTTTGATCCTTTATGGAGAATCATTGTGATAAGCGGAGATTGACCGAGCGTAGCATAGGAAACTCCTTCCCTATCAAGAGTATGTTATCCACGTACTCTACGAGGATCAACACCATACTCCCTACTACCTTTTTGTATATACAAGGTTCATTTACCATTTTGATGATGTCAAACTCTTTGACTAATACATCAAAACAGATGTTCCAACTCCGCGATGCCTGCTTTATCCTATAAAGCATCTTGCACACGTTTCCGCTGCTCCCACTGTCTACGAAGCCCTCTGGCTGTGTACTTATAGACGCTCTCTTCTAAATCATCATTTAGAAAAGCAGTCAAGACACCCAACCACCAGATATCGCAGTCATGGTATGTAGCCGTGGCAAGTAGGATCTGGATGGACTTAAGCATAGTTACTTGAAAAGGTTTTAACATTATGATCCATATCTGGTCAATGATGCAAACCTTTAACAAGTCTAGCTTTGAAAGTCTCAACTTTTCCATCTACACCAAGCAATCTTCTCAAGATATACTTGCTCCTGATGGGGATTTAACCCTTCAGATATAGCAACCAAAGTCCATACTTTGTTGGTGTATAAGGATTCCATCTCAGATCACTAAGCATCCAGCCATTCTTACAGAGTCTTACTCCTGATGGCCAGCTCGAAACTAGTTGGGTCATCATCTCATGATGCAGTCCTCGCTCCCACTGTCTTAGAGAAACCGAAGTATCTCTCAGGTGGGTGAGGAAACCTTCTAGATCGGCGGAGAGGCTGAGGTTCGTTGGTAACTATTGAATCATTTGGTTTTACCAAATCATCAGCTGCTGTTTGTATAGCTGGAACCTTTCCAGTTGTACATAACAGACCTTGCCTCGAGCTTGTCCGGATCATACTTTTAGACATAGGCCGGACAACCCCAAATCTTAACTAACTTAAGACATGGGCTCTTCCCATTCCATATCACATATGAAGTGGTAGGCAACTGATTTGATTGGAACCCTATTCAATAGGTATGCAGCTTCTCAAGTGCATAACTCCCAAAAGGAAATAGGTAACTCAGTAGTACTCATCATAGAGCACACCTTATCATATAGGGTGTTATTGCTCCGCCCCGATATACCATCGTGCTATGGTGTATTCGGAGGAGTAATGCTGAGAGAGAGTCTCATTCTCCTTTAGAATAATCCAGGATTTTCGTGCTCAAGTATTCTTCTCCTTGATCTCATCAGAGGACATAATACTTATACCCGTATTCTGGTACTCTACTTCTAACTTATATTCTGTGAATATCTCAAAAGGTTCGGACTTGTGTTTCAACGAGAACATAGGTCTGAAACTCGAAAGATCATCAGAGAACGTAATGAAGTATAAAGAACCATTCCTGGCATGTGTAGACAGGGGACCTACATACATCATCATGTATCAGTCCCAAGAGTTCATTAACTCTTTCTCTGTTTCCAGTAAACGGAGCTATGGTCATCTTATCTTTGTGACATGACTGGCGAGTTTCACAAGATGTAAATTCAAACTGATTTAAATATGCATCTATATGTAACTCCAGCTAGTCGGGTCGCATTGATATGACCTAGTCTACAATGCCTCAAAAAGGATTCGTTCATATCTGAACTCTTCCTCTTCTGTGTGTTCCGTATACAAAGAACTGTAGTTTGATTTAGAACATCAATGCCTTTAGATAACGTGCCTGAACCGATCAACTTTTGATATAGGAAATGTTCAAAACATTATCCAACAATACAAAATTTTATCATTTCTTTACAAATAAAGAGACTGATATGATTTTGTATATCAGGTTCGGTATCTAATAACATTCGTTCAGAATCAATGTATCGGTAATACAGGGTGACAGTGACCAACAGACTTGGCTGCAACACTTGCCCCGTTTTCTGTCTCATGAAACTTATCACCCTTTCTCAGTTCTCTACCTATCTGTAGCCCTATGTAACAGATTACATATCTGGGATCCTGATCTGGTATCACATACCCAGGACGTAAAGGATACTGAGAAACAGTTCTGTATAATGAACACACCCGAAGATGATGCATCAACATGCACTCTCTTCGTTTGGGCGGCACGGGAATTCTGGTAATCCCCAATTTCCTGCTCTATCTTATAACAATTATAAGTTGGAACGGGACCAACGTTCCCCAGCTCAGTATAACAAGCGGGTTCGGTCAATATTCCGTATTATTATCTTGATTAAGGCGTGATATGGTCGCTACCTGGAGAGAGAGAGAAGAAAACACTCAGCGTGCGCTCTGTCAAGAATAGATTGGTTATTATTTTATCTAATCAGGATGGCTCCCACTGCTTTTTATCAAATCTTCCTTCAAACCCTAAAAGGAAAGACTAGCCGGGATTAATTACATACTACAAGTTCGCCAATCTTTCAGCCAGGCCAGTGTCGGTACTTTGAGGGAGGTCCCCCGTGCTTTCGCACGAACCTAATTAATGTAAACCTCGTTTTCCCAGAGGCGTAATCTCGTTAACACCTTTCTAGACACCTACTTGATCGGCTAATTGTAATGTATAAAACTCTCCCAGGAGTAACTCTTACTCGCAGCGGGTATCGGGATCCAACTATCTCATAGAAGGTATGCAATCTCATTGCAAATTTCAACACTTGAAATTCCCGATAATATTTTGCCCCTAACCTCCTATGACCTTGACAAAGGCCAACAAACCATAGGATGCTACTCAAGTTCAACCCGTCATTTCCTGATTGAATTAAACCCACCCGCACGGCCCTTGACAAAGGCCAACAAGGTCACACGACTACCCTAACTCAATCTGCATCATATGCATAAACAGATAAACACCAGTTAGCTACCGCACACTGCGCCTAGACAAAGGCCAACAAACGCAGCACGAATACTAACTACTACTTATCTGAAATGACGGAGGGCTACGACAGGTTTTTCTGAAAACCTATTGCGTAATGAACTTGATATCGTTGTAGGATCGAATGAATTTTGAAATGGAGTGTTTTTGATGCTTTTCTAATTTTGCTAAAGGAGTCACTCCCGGTGAAGGGATCGTCGGTCCTTTCCTCGTCGAATGAGGTGCGGGATATATCGTATATATCACTGTGCAAAGCAAAAACTCTTAAAAGCAATCAAAAGACAAACCGAGTGTGTAGCATCAGCCAGTTATTGCTAAAGGAGTCACTCCCGGTGAAGGGATCTCGGTCCTTTCCTCATCGAATAAGGTGCAGGATATATCGCATATACCGCTGTGCAAAGCAACAACTGTAGCTACCTGTTTTATTTTGAAATTCGATTCTACAACATCTTAGGTTTCTTTTATTTCATTAATCACATTAATGAAGTCCCATCATTTAAGTACCTAAACATTACAGATAAATACGACGTACACTTATGCCATCCGCATTCGCCTCGATGTCCCCTCGTGCACCGTTAGGTTAGGTAACTAACGGCAGAGCAGGGCAGGGCTAGCGCGGGTGTAAAACATAAGTAACGTCTATATAATATATCATATATACTATATACTGTATCTATCACAGAACATCACATGATCACATCACAGATATCGCAGCAGAAGAAACATATGAAATATTGGATATACTAGGACGTCCGTGTTTTCAATACGAGCCAGTATAAAACACGGATTCCACGGTCGTGATGAATAGCCAAACCCACACCCCTAGACCCCTACGAGAGCGGCAAGCAACCCTACCAATTCTAGGGTTAGGAGACCCAGACTCGACTCCTCGAGTTGGTCTCCCACTGGACCCCAGAACCCGGTTACTTGTGCCCTCCTCCTTGGGTCTATCCTAGTGCGGAAAAGTAAATAATATACAAAAGGTGACAACTTCCGCTACCTGGAAGTGCCTTAATAAAAGAATATTACATACAAGTTTTTACATGAATGAAAATGAAAAACACTCATCTCACATAAAAAAACCCCGGCTATTCAAACACGACGATCCAATATAACATATCCAGCAACACATAACATCACATGTCATCAACATAAGTAAATATGCGCATCCCAATTGTCGTTGACATATAGCAACGAAACCGGCGATATCACATATTACACTTACGGTCACAGAAAAGAAAGTGTAAAACTACAACAGTTGGAATCCGCAACCACCTCAGACATCGCATGCCTGACCAAATGAATTACTTAGACATCGCATGCCTAACAATTATAAACCCCGCATTTTAGTCTCAAAATCGAAAACACTTTTCAATATCAAGTCGGGTAATTCAACAAGATTCCCGACATCCTGATCGAATACTCGTCGCAAACTTAAGTAGACGGCCGCACCCCCGATACCGTCGACGAAGTGCACCAAGGCGGAACACCGCTACCGCGAGCACCCGAACGGATGCTTTCGGCGACGGGGTTCTCCTACAGTCACTTGGTCGGGGCTTTGGAGTGAGGCTGTCTATTAAGTTTACCCGGCGAGTATCCGCGTACGCTACGTGATTGCGACGGACTTTTGATCACATCAAAATTCCGTGGCAACCGATCAAGTGAGACTAAACTGCTATGTTTATAACATTCATTCAGTTATCTCATAACTTCTTGTGAATTCCAATTATTGTATCACATTCCAGATAAACAGAAAATGTTAAACTTTCCGATCGAACAATCGAACACCCAAGTTTTCCCGATACAGATCAACACATGAAATAAGTCTAACAACATTCCGTTCGTGCCTCAGCACCAACGGTCCAGCCATAGAAGGGTCAAGCCAACACCTCACATGTGGCACGCCGCACTCCCCCAAACCCGAAGGTTCAAAGGGCAGTTCAAGACGGTCACATAATCGAGTTAAGGTTTGTTGTCTTCTAGAGGGACCATCGCGTTACTTGCACTACTTAGAACGTCGTTAAACTTCGGAAAAATCCAACACTTGGAAATTTCCCGACAGAGGAAAAATTGGGTATTTATATCCGGTCGAACTATTTAACATATTCTAAAATTTATCCGGAAAGCCAAATAGACAAAATTTGATACCCCGATCGAAACACCGAATCCCCAAAACAACTGCAGAAAATTCAACTCTTGAAACAGTATTAAAAATGCCCAGAAAATACAAACAACAGAGGTATGAATTACTGTGCAAAGAACCGTCGCTAATGCCTTCAATGCGCCGCGGAACCGCCGCTATAGGGGGGTCAACGCCGCGGTTCCGCGGTCAACCTGGGGAATTAGTGGCTCGTTTTTCATGGTAATTCATACAATACCCTGCTGAATTTTTTAAGCACTTTTAATTTGGAAAAAGACCAGATTTTAAAAAAAGGACAGAGAGCAATTTTGGTTTGGTGTTTCGGGTTCGTTCGGACTTCAAATTCCGTCTGGACTTCGCCTAAGGCTCTAGCTAGGCTCTGATACCACTGTAGGGTTCCTAGGAACCCTAATGAGGTCTCACAAGGCATCAACCATGCCAAATTAAAATTTTAACGGTGCCGAGAGACCCGACTACGGATCGATAACTAGATGTCTAGGCGAAAAAGAACTAGTTAACAAATTAACTAATGAGAATACGGAAATACAACCTTTGTAGATCCGGTGCTCCACCTCCATAGCTCCGCAACGAAGTCGTCTCCGCTGTCCAAAAGGAATCCGGGCTCTTGCGTCGGCTTCGTCGGAGAATGGGCAAGCTAGGTCGTCGATGTCCATGCCGAAGATGATCTACGTCGAGGCATCGCTAAATCAAGCTCCGACTTCACCAAGTCCAAAAACTTGTGAAGAGAACACACTCTACTACTTGGCAAGAGGTAGAGGATGAAGAAATAGGAAGTGGGTAGACTTTAGAATTGGATTTCTCACTTGTTTTCATCAATCACCATTGATGAAGTGAACTTTCTTCATGTGAAGAAGATGAAGAAGAAGAAGAAAGAAATATGATAAGTTAATTATATTTGGAAAAGAAAATGAATACTTATCATATTAGAACCATGGTCAAGTGTAGAGAATTAACCAAGGTTAGTTTAATGGTTAGGGTTTAAGATGAAGACAAGAATGGTTACAAAGTCAAAGCTTCATGAAGCTTCAACTAAACTCCAAAATTAGCAACCATTCTTTTCTTATCTATTCAAAATAAATAAATAAATAAATAAGTAATAAAAAGAAAACCCTAATCATTAGATTAACCATGGCTTAATTCATTACACTTAACTATAGTTAAACATGTATCCTCAAACATGATACAATCAAGTGTACAAAAGTATATCACATATACAATGTGCACAAACCAAGTGAGAAAATCCGTTTAAAGTGAACCAATACTAGTTAGTGCAAAGTAATATATCAAATATATAATTATGCATTAAATCATTAAATCAACACTTGATTCAATGATCCGGTCATGTCGCACACAACCGACTAGTATTCAATGTATCGGCTTATCGAATCAATACTTGATTCGATACCTAGGTTATATCGCATACAACCATTCGATACAATCATCGCGAGAATAGAATACGGTATCACATACACGCATTATTCTCGGTCCCGCACATATCTCATATGCGCTCCTATTTCGTTTTGCTTGAGCCAGGAAACCTCTGTGTAGGACTCTAAAGACTCGTCAATACGCCGGCAGCAGATGATGATCATATCAAACACCCACAAGCCGCAAGCGGTCTGCTAAACGTAACGGCCACCCGGGTATTGAGCGATCTGAAGATCGACGAGCAAGCCCGCTCACACTCCAGTGAATCCGACCAGTAACACTACCGTACAGTCCGGTCTGATCGTCTGATATATCGCATATCTTGCCTAGGGGTGGTAAACGTCAGACCCCAATAGCTCGATAAGTCGTGTCGATATGAGGTCTATAACTGTTCGAGAAACTACTGGTAACACTTACCAGTAAATCTCAGCAACCCTGGCCAGGGATTTCCTGTTATAGCCAATCGAACACAGCGCAACATCAACTCCCTATACCGGGAGAGACGAATCCCCTCCTATCGCTCATTGCCTCCATGTGACTCGGGACTGTACCCAAAAACCACCGTTTTGCACGCCCTCTTGGACGTGGTAAGATGGAAATCAAAGCACAGTGGGAACCACACAAGACTCTATGACGATCTCGGGTCAACAGACTACTCTGTACCAGTGTCACCAGAGAACTACCATCTGACGTGAGGTATAATACCATCTGGGAGTTCTCGGCGAGTCCGTCCAGTGTACCCAGTCTCTACTGAGCACCCGTATATCATCTCTGATGTCAAACACCAATGGATATGGGATCATCCATCGCCCATCTGTATGGGTCGAGAAGGTATACGCTAGTCTACTCTGGTATATCGATGCCCCGTCTCGATACACCCACGACTAGGGACTTTGAAGGATGTACTTATGGACTACCATGTCCCCACTAGTATGATCCGCATCATAATCCAGGTAGTCAAGTACAGATCCTAAGGTCTTTACCAACATGTAACAGAGAGACAATCAGCATACACGTTAAGGTAAAGGGTAACCAGATAGCATACTATCATGTCGAGCAAGAAAGTCCTCCCTATATATGTCCCAGCATCCACTACAATATACATCCTATGTACAGTAATGGCCTCTAGGGCATACATATAACTAACAGATGTTTCCCTACCTTTCTGTAGGGTGCCCTCAGCACTCCTCAATATGTTCAAAAGCTCGGAAAGTTCAACCTTCTTTCCTTGCATGTTGAAGTTTAGGATAAACTGGGCGTAAGTGGATGGAAGGGACTGGAGAATCAAGTTAGTGTAGAGTTAATTCTCCAACGTGGTCCCAAGGTCCGCGAGCTCCTCTATGTAGCCAATCATCTTAAGCACGTGTTCCGCTACCGATGATCCGACGGCCAATCTTGTCGAAAACAGCTTCTTCGACACTTCGTATCTGGCGATAAGAGATTGCTCTCCATACAGTTCTTTTGTATGAAGAAATATGGACTCTAGGTCCATATTCTCGTGCCTCCTCTGATGTTCATTGTCCATAGAGGCAAGCACGAGGCACTTGGCCTTCACGCAATCGATCTCCCATGTCTTACGGATTTCTTTATCCGCGACGCTGGAGGTGGGAGCTGGGACAGGGGGAGCTTTTGTAGTAAGGAGATACCCCAACTTGTCGTAAGTGATTGCCATTTTGACATTCCTGAGCCAATCTTTGTAGTTTGGCCCTGTCAGTATGTTTTTATCTAGTAATAACTTAAGTCCGGTCATGTTGATTGGTTGCTGCAATTAGGAGAGAGAAAAGAAACACTTTAGCATGATGCTCTTGCAAGTTTAGAGTGGTTTTTAGTTTGTCTAAACAGGATGGCTCCCACTGTCTCTCGAATCCCTCCTAAAACCATAAAGGAAGAATTAGTTGGGATCAATCTCACCGTACAATACTTGCTTAACCGTTCAGCCAGGCCAGTGTCGGTACTTCGAGGGAGGTTTTCCAACGCTTTCGCGAAGTTCCTTAATTAAGTAACCTCTTTTCCCTGTGGGCGTAGCCCCGCTAACACCTTTCTAGACACCTACTAGGTTTATAGCATTGATCGTTAAGTGAGAAATTTCCCGAGGATTAGCATATACTCACAGTAGGATCGGGATCCAAATATCATCGCGTGACAAAACTGAAGGAATCCTACCAGAATCATCACACTCCAAATGGTATGCAGCGCTAGCAAGTTTCAGTTCTTTTGAAACTCCCGATGTGGATTTTTGCCCCATGCTCTTATGACCTTGGCGTGAGGTCAAAATGTCATAAGTCACATGTCAAGTTCTACCCATCATTATCCAGGTTAATTTGAACCCACCCGTACCTACCCTTGACGTAGGCCAAAATGGCAGTACGACTGTCTCAAACCATCGCATTCTATCTATGCAACAGATAAATATCCGGCAGCTACCAATCACTATGCCTTGGCGTGAGGTCAAAATACATAGCTTGAATACTACCGAATATTTAACTGAAATGATGGAGGGCTACGAATGGTTTTGGCGAAACCGTGAACGTAGTGAACTTGATATAATCGATAGAACGAGATAGCTTTTAAAAGGAGTGGTTCAAGCTCCGCATTTTAAAAGTTGGTTTTTTTGAAAAGAACCGAGTGGTTTTGAAAGTGTTCCAACGACTTTTTACTTGGTTTATTTTCTTGCATTAATTTTTAATGCGTCCCATCATTTAATCCTACCATTGCAGAAAACAATCAAAATATGGTGTACGCTTATGCCATCCGCATTCGCCACGGGGCCCCGTCATCACCCGTTAGGTTACTTAACTAACGACAGAGCGAGGGCTGGACTAGCACGGATGCAAAACATAAGCAACACCTAAATAGATATCATATATAGATATATAGCAATGATAGTCAATCCTGATCACAGATGAACACTTTGGATATATTAGGAATCCGCGATTCGTTCGAGCCTGCAACGAAAAGCGGATTACACGGTCGCGATGAATAGCCAATACCCCACCCTAGACCCCTACGAGTGCGGCAAACTACCCACCAAGTACCCGAAGTGAAGCAACCTCCCTCAACGACGTGAGTAGGCCACTCGACACTTCGAGATAACCGGTAGTTTGTGCACCCCACCATGGGTCTATCCTAGGAGCAAAAACAGTAAAAAGAAATTATACAATGACGGCTACAACCCCGACCCGGTTGTGCGGCCATACAAATAATATTACATCAAATTACATGTTACATGAATGAAAGAAAAAGAAACTCTCATCTCACATCCACCCGGCTATTCATCCGCGACAATCCAACGAGTTCATATACACAAACCATCAATTATTACAGATCACAGATATGTATAACCCCCACTAATCGACGTATAGCGATTAGCAGACGTTCAATACATATATAACATCACAGATATAACCCCTTAGCCAAAGTATAGGGAAGTTCGATCAAAATACGGATTTATAACCACCCCAAATACAAATTTCTTCTCTGGAAAATCTGGGTAGAAATAAAATATACTAAAAATCCCAAAACAGTAACAGAAGAACACTGCAAGGAAAATGAACCACGGCCGAGTCAACTCGGCCGCGGATCCGCGGCAGTAGCAAGCTTATGCCGCGGATCCGCGGTGAGTCGGCCGAGTCAGTGGATCGTTTTCCTTGTGTGTTCAGTAAAAACCCTGAGCCGATTTTTAAGATATGATTTATTATTTTTAGAGCAGGTTTAAAATCGACAGAAACTTAGGGTTTTGGAAAAATGTTTTGCGATTTTTTGCGATCGAAGTTCTATATACTTTACTAACTAGTTAGTTTGTGTTTAGCTAGGCTCTGATACCACTGTAAGTCCACGTTTCCCACCCCGGTGCTTGCGGGGAGGCGGAAACGTTATGAAAAATCGGATTTTTAACACACTAGACAACATGGACTAGCAAAAGGAGGGATCTTTGCTAAACAAAACTAACTACAAAGCTAAAGAAAGTTAGCTACTCGGAAAGGGGGTTATACCTAGGTCTTCAAGTCCTTCTCTTCTTGCTCCTTGGAGTGAAAGAACGGGTTCTCCTTGTCGCTTCTCTTGCCGAAAAAAGATCCACCCGAGGGCCTCTACCTTTGGCTCCAATTTCAAACTAGAAGTAACTAAGGTGCTTGGTGTGCTAGACCTATGACCTTAGAAAGAGTAGAGAGTATTTTTGAAGGGATTATCTCAAGCTCAAATGGTTCTTAACTCATGAGAGGGGAGAGCTAGAGAGAGAGGAAGAGGAGGAGAGAGAACGGAAATGAACAAGTGAGAAGAATATCTCAACCTTCTCACATATATGTGAATTATGGAAATTGGATAATTAACTAAAGATAATTATCATGGTTAATCAAGAAATGACCATTATTATTTCACATTAAATGCTTTTGCAAGGATCAAAGAGCATCTTTCATATGGAATGATGATGGTCAACTTGTCAACCTAGGTCAACAAGTCAAGTATAGTCAAATGGTCAACAACCCTAACCATGCACAATTATAATTAACTAATATCAATAAATCATAATTCACACATAAACATTAGGGTTAAGAAAATGACAATGGTCATCAACCCTAATCAAAGTCGTCTGCCTCTGTCTCAGTCAACTGTGCATACACACCCGTATCCGTGTTCCGAGGAACACGAATACAATGAGATAAAACCAATCCCAAATCATATATTAGGATCCGGCTTAAACCAAAGCCCGCTAGTATAAGCTGTCCGGACACCAAACGTGCACAAGTGCGCGGATGTGAACGAACCATGTCGCAAAACCATGCGACCTCTACTCATTTTGCCTAAAGGCGAATAACCCTCTGTATGGGACTCTAAAGACTCGACACTACGCTGGCAGTGGGTTTAACCACAGACCGCAAGCGGCACTAGCTGTACGTAACGGTCCCCAGGTAGATGCCGATAAGAAGACTGACGAGGTGAACCCATCTGAACTCCTACTGAGCCTGAATGTGACAGTCTCCGTACAGTCCGGTCTGTTCGTCTGATAACATCGCATGGCGGGCCTAGGGGGTGGTAAACGTCAGTCCTCTAATAGCGGTACAAGTCATGTCGGAGTGTAGCCCAGAACACCCTGAGATAACACTGGAAAGCTACCAGTATACCTCGCTTGCCCTGGCCAGGGACTACTTGTGTAATGGCTCTCCTGGACACAGCGCGATGTCAACCCCCAATACCGGGAGAGACGAATCCTGTCTAACCGTCACTGCCTCCAAGTGCTTCGGGACTACACCCAACTACTACCTGTTTGCACGACTCCTTTGAGCCGTGGTAGGGTAGTAATCAAAGTACAGTGGGAACACACTCGAGGCGAAGTGACAGTGTCAAGTCAGCGGACTAAGCTGTACTCATATCACCTAGGAACTGATAACTGACGATAGGTATAATACCAACCAACAGTTCCCGACGAGTCCTGTCCAGTATACTCGTAACCTAACGAGCACCCGCATACTATCTCAAGTACGACGTACTGACGGCTGTGGGACAGACTGTCTCCCGTGCTGGGATGAGAAGCGCATACGCTAGTCTACTCCGGAGTATCGATGCCCTGTCTCGATAATTCCACGACCAGGGACGTGTATATATAAGGATGTGCTTATAGATTACCCAGCCCCCACGAGTGTGACTGCCATCACAACGCTGGTAATCAAGCAAAGATCCTAAGGGCTCCACCAATGCGTATAGGTGATACAATAAAGAAACACATGTACACATTAAAGCAGAGACAAACCAAGTAGCATACTACCATTTCGAGCAAGATTGTCCATACAACTGTGAATATCCCAAGCTTCCATCAAGTAATATACATACTAGCATGATACAGTAATGGCCTCTAGGGCATATACACTAACATTAACCACAGACCGCAAGCGGCACTAGCTGTACGTAACGGTCCCCAGGTAGATGTCGATAAGAAGGCCGATGAGGAAACCCATCCGAACTCCTACTAAGCCTGATGTGACAATCTCCGTACAGTCCGGTCTGTTCGTCCAAGACTATCGCATATCGAGCCTAGGGGGCGGCAAGCGTCAGTCCCCTAATAGCGGTATAAGTCGTGTCGGAGCGTAGCCCATTACACCCTGAGAAACTACTGGAACCTACCAGTAAATCTCGCTTGCCCTGGCCAGGAACTTTGCGTAATGGCTCTCTGACACAGCGTGATATCAACTCCCAATACCGGGAGAGACGAATCCTATCTAACCGCCACTGCATCCAAGTGCTCGGGACTGCACCCAACTGCTACATGTTTGCACGACTCCTTTGAGCCGTGGTAGGGTAGCAATCTAAGAACAGTGGGACACACTCGAGGCGAAGTAGCAGTGCCAAGTCTGCGGACTATGCTGTACTCAAGTCACCTGGGAACCGTTAACTGACGACGGGTATAATACCAACCAACAGCTCCCCTGCGAGTCCTGTCCGGTGTACCCGTAACCTAACGAGCACCTGTATACTATCTCCAGTACGACGTACTGATGGCTGTGGGACAGACCATCTCCCCAACTGGGATGAGAAGCGTACACACTAGTCTACTCCGAAATATCGATGCCCTGTCTCGATAATCCTATGACTAGGGACAAGTATAGGATGTTGCTTATAGACTACCCAGCCCCCACTAGTGTGACTGCCATCACAACGCTGGTAATCAAGCAAAGATCATATGGGCTCTACTAATATGTATAAATGATACGTTATAAGAAACGTATGCACATATTAAAGTAGATACAAACCAAGTAGCATACTACCATTTTTAGCAAGACTGTTATATAAATGTGAATATCTCAAGCTTCCATTAAGTAATATACAACCTAGTATGATACAATTATGGCCCCTAGGGCATATAAACTAACAATTATATACCTATATTTTTTGAAATTAATTAGGAATTAAAAATGAATTTTTATTTATGGAAGCATTTATTTAATTAAGTTTTTAATAAATTAGTATATGTATATATTCATGTAAGATTAGCTTGTTAAAATTAATTAGTGTTTTCCTCACTGTGCATTAAACCAAGTTTATTTGGTTAACCATGTTTTAAAGTGTCGTGACATGTTAACATTTTGTTTATGATTTATATTATGATTTTGTGTTTTGTTTTTAAAGAAAAAGAAAAGAAAATAGAATGAGACATGGGGGGACAAGAAGACGTCAAGGTATGGGTAGGAGAGAGAGTGAGAGTGTAACATTTTAAAAATGATTAAATAAATAATTAAATGAATAAAAGTGTTTAAGTGAATTTTAGGATTTTCGGTAAAGTAAAATGTATTTTTCGTAAAACCAAACCGTGATTGTTTTCATTATAAATTTTAAAATATCTATTTTAATTATGAAATTACTAGTAAATGGTGTTTATTTAGCCACTTATAAATTTTTAGTTTAATAAAATATTTTTCCTAAATTAATTATTTTAAATATTAACATAAGCTTTATTTTTACACTAAATTAGTGTAAATTACAAATTTAAATGGTTTTAATTTGTAAAAATGAACCATGGCATATTAGAAATTAGTGTGTATCATGCAAAATTTATTTGCAAATTTTTCCTATTTTCTAGAGCTTTCTTGAGTTGCTATAGTAAACAAATAAATAATTAATTAATTAAACCATGAAAAGACCTTTAAGTGATATTTCTCCTCTTGAAACTTCTACACACTTTCACACTCACTTCTTTCTCTCCCTCACCTCATCAAGGCCGGCCACAACCCCCCATGGCTGCCCCTCCCCTTTTCCCACCTCATTTTTATCCAAAATTCATTAAAAACACATCAAAAATTCAATTAAAATTCCACAAAATCCTATTTATTCCATACTCTTTATTCCTTGCTCATTTTTATATGAAATTTGGAGATGGAAATCATGCATTTTGGAGGCTCATTTCTTGTTTGGATTTCATATTTTGGGAGGTATAATTTCTTTCTTTTGATTTATTGTTTTAGATGTTCATTTAAGCTTAATTAGATTTAATGAATTAATTCTATGTTTTTTTTAAAAATGCAAGTTAGGGTTGTAAATTCAAGTTAGGGTTTTTAATAATTAATTAGGGTTATAATAGTTAGTTTAACACTTTTATAATTGGAAAATATTGCATGGTTGTTAAATTGTAAAATTTTCATTTAAAATTGTTTTAAATAAGGAAATTAGCTAACTAGATTTTTCTAAAATGTGTTTGTGGGTAATATAAAATTCCAATTAAAGTTGCTATCATTAGATTGTAGTTTTAGTGAGAATATTAGCATGTAAATGGAAAGAAAAACTTAGTTTGATCACTAGATTACTTTGAGAATTGGAAAATACTAATAAAATGCTATTATTTTGTAAACTAGATTTTGAAAATTCCTAAATAAATGAGATTAAAAATATAATTTATGGTTTCATTAAATCATTATCATCATGAATTGTGGTTTAATACATTAATTCATGCAAAATCATGTTTTGTGGTGGAATTGTGGTATTTTGCTTGAAAAATGTTAAAATTGTTGAAAGTTGCAAACTAGAAATTTCAAATAAATGCAAAATTGTGTAATAAAAATATAGTAATGGTTTGTATAGTCTAGTAATGCTATTTAATGAGTTTTATGACCATTAGTTTCATTTAAATGTCAAGTTTTGATGAAAAACGGTATACTGGCATTTTCGGGTTTTACGAAATTGGACGGTTTGATGGATTTTAGGGTTTCGATGGATTTAATCGTGTTTTATGGTATAAGTAATGTGTTTTAAAACTACAAGTTGTTTGATGATGTTATCTCGATCCATCGGAGTTCGTACGCCGATATCGAGCGGTATTTGGTTCTTTTGCGTGGGCGGGACATAGGTTTTAACCTATGCTTGTTCCTTTAGATCGTTTGACTTTCGTATGTGATTCAGTTTACGATGCTATTTATATATTTGCGTCTAGGTACCCCCCCCCACGTGGACTGCGGGCGATGAAGAGGATGATGGCGACACTGTCTTCGGCAGACATGGACCAGGTGAGTAGATGCATATCTACGGGAGGAAGTCGGGTGGATGGCGTTTAGCACCCCCGCAACGTAGAATAGGAATAGTACTTATTGACATTAGGAAACCCGATGTGACCCTAGATTCTTACTGAGCAGGACCCTAGTAATGACCCTAGACGGGACTAGACTGATTTAGGAAAACCATACCTGAGGATGAATACTTTGGGAGAGGTTCGTAGGTTTCTGATAGAAACACACACGCACACACTAAAACTTGACATGACGTATACGTATATGTGTGTATATATATAAAACTAGGTATATGTGTATATATATACACAACACGTATATGGGATTCGTTGATGTGATATGATATCTGAGGTATGATGAAACAGTATGACTGGCTTGATGCCGTGATTCTTGACTATACAGTCGTACTAAAGTGTTAGCGGATCATTAGAGAAAGAGATAATGAACATGAATATATAAATTATGAAGGGTGGTGGTGATATTGAGGTACATGGGACGCTAAAATAGTACCTGGGCTGTAGCTTGTGACTTGATGACGATAAGATATCGGTATGACTTAATCACAATATGATACATATGACATGATATTTCTGAGGATAAACTAATGATGCTTATCATGATGGCAATGATATATGATTGATGTATGCGATCACAGTTTAGCACCTTGATCATGAGATGTGTTGATGATGACATTATACGAATGAGGAGACACCTAGGAGATACTTGACCGTACCCCGATATTGGGATGCCGTACGATGGATTTTACCGTACGAGGCTTAGATTTGATGATTGATGCGCACTCTTGATTCGAGGAAGCCGTACTACGTACGTGACGCTATTGAGGCGGGATCGCCGACTATTAGAGATATTGATTCAGACCTTAGATAGACTCTAGTTTCTTACTGACTAGTCTATTAGGTTTAGTTCCTTAGGATGTTAGATGGACACTAGTTTAGGTTCGACTCACATAGTGGTAGTTGTACTCGTATTTCGCAGAGGAGTGGATAATGCACATCTGTCTTTACATTCATACTGTAATCATCATGGTGCATGTTCTTACATATGTTGCAATAATCAGTACAAACCATACATATTAGGACACCAGCACCATTACCGGTGATGCGCATATTCCACGCACACTTATTTGCCGGCTCACACACATCATCATCGGTAATTGCTATGTCACGTACACTTTAGATCATATTGTCTTTTATGGATAGAATCAGTTAACAACTAGACCGATATAATATTGTGATTATTCTCTGATGTTAGTATAGACATGATATTTATTACTTAGACATCCATGCATTCATATTTTCATGTTATCATGCAGTATTATGGGCATATGCCGACACTTATCATATAGTTACTCATGATTTTGAGATTTGGATTTTTATGAGATTTCTGGATTTTTGGGGAAAACCGCAAAAATATATAAAAACTTCTCTCTCTCTCCTCTTCTCTTTTTAAAATAAGATGCGGTTTTCTCGTGATGTATGTGTCGTCCACCATGAGTATTTCATGTTTTCTGTTGGATTTCGAGACCCGATTCGAGGAGTGGATGAACCGTCTCGGGTACATGGTGGGCCCGGTATGGTACCCCGGGGCAAGAAGATCGAGTTGTAGACGATGAGCCTGGCAGGGGAAGACTACCTACCGGTGATGTCTGGCGCGGCGGATATCCGGAGGATACCGACCGTTGTCGTGGGATTTGATGATATGGGCCGATCCGGACTGACGGAGCCCGACATATTGAGACTTGAGATTTACATATTTGTGTCGATGCTTGACTCGGATTTCCATGGATTTTATTGTTGAGATTTCAGATTCTTATACACATTTTACTATGATAACAGCCAAAGATTTCTTATACAGATATACCTGGATTTCAGGATTGCTTATTTTACATTCATGGTGCATGCATATCCATTTATATGACATAGTACTATATGAGACACTGACACGAGCACGGAGTATCGGCACTTACACGTATTATTACCCTGCTATTACTTGAGGTTTGAGACTTAGTAGTGTATTATTATTATGACCTAGGATAGCGTCGTGCATTCGATTTCTTTTTGTAGATGTCTTCTACTCAAGAGTTGGCAACTCACCCCCGTTGTGCCAAATTTTATTACAGGTTCGGTGTACAGGTTTCCCTGGCAGCTTCCTGGCACATCTATTCTTTCAGGGTGATTTGCACGGTAGGTTGGTTCACTTGTATCCGAACCACCATTGTACTTTTATTCATTCATTTGTATCTAGTAAGCTCCATCAACCATACTTGTATTAATTAATAAGTTTATTGGACCAGTCTTTTATTTCGACCTTAGAGTCGCGCATGTGTTATTCTGATCTGGTGGTTTTTGTTTTCTTTTGAGTTTTGAGCCTCGCCCTTTGGCGTTGTATATTATTGTGATTGTTGTGGTTGTCTCCGCCTGTTGGCGTTGAGCTAGCTCCCGTTGGGGATGCTTTTTATTGTTTATGTATATTATACTTGTTGTACCCGTTTGGGGGCCAGTTTTTACAGAGGAGACTCTGCCGAAATTTTTGGTAAAATTTGCTGATGTTTTATACTTGTTTTCTTTTCTTTTCTTCTTTTTCTTCTTTTATGGTTTAGATTTCTGGGCTTCGGCTTACTTAGGTCACGTGGCGCCTCTAGACGCTTCGTAATCTAAGTGCTGGTCACGTTCCGTACTTTCGGGTCGTGACAAAGTTGGTATCAAAGCGCTAGGTTTAACCTTGTATAAGTCTAGGTGACCCTTGGTTGATGGAGTAGGCGATTTAGGTAGAGTAACGTACCGTGGGTATGGTCCGCGGCATACTTGTTAGTTATATGTATGCCCTAGAGGCCATTACTGTACATAGGATGTATATTGTAGTGGATGCTGGGACATATATAGGGAGGACTTTCTTGCTCGACATGATAGTATGCTATCTGGTTGAACTTTACCTTAACCTGTATACTGATTGTCTCTCTGTTACATGTTGGTAAAGCCCTTAGGATCTGTACTTGACTACCTGGACTATGATGCGGATCATACTAGTGGGGACATGGTAGTTCATAAGTACATCCTTCAAAGTCCCTAGTCGTGGGTGTATCGAGACGGGGCATCGATATACCAGAGTAGACTAGCGTGTACCTTCTCGACCCATACAGATGGGCGATGGATGATCCTATATCCATCGGTGTTTGACATCAGAGGAGATATACGGGTGCTCAGTAGAGACTGGGTACACTGGACGGACTCGCCGAGAACTCCCAGATGGTATTATACCTCACGTCAGATGGCAGTTCTCTGGTGACACTGGTACAGAGTAGTCTGTTGACCCGAGATCGTCATAGAGTCTTGTGTGGTTCCCACTGTGCTTTGATTTCCATCTTACCACGTCCAAGAGGGCGTGCAAAACGGTGGTTTTTGGGTACAGTCCCGAGTCACATGGAGGCAATGAGCGATAGGAGGGGATTCGTCTCTCCCGGTATATGGGGGTTGATGTTGCGCTGTGTTCGATTGGCTATAACAGGAAATCCCTGGCCAGGGTTGCTGAGATTTACTGGTAAGTGTTACCAGTAGTTTCTCGAACAGTTATAGACCTCATATCGACACGACTTATTGAGCTATTGGGGTCTGACGTATACCACCCCTAGGCGAGATATGCGACATATCAGACGATCAGACCGGACTGTACGGTAGTGTTACTGGTCGGATTCACTGGAGTGTGAGCGGGCTTGCTCGTCGATCTTCAGATCGCTCAATACCCGGGTAGCCGTTACGTTTAGCAGACCGCTTGCGGCTTGTGGGTGTTTGATATGATCATCATCTGCTGCCGGCGTATTGACGAGTCTTTAGAGTCCTACACAGAGGTTTCCTGGCTCAAGCGAAACGAAATAGGAGCGCATATGAGATATGTGCGGGACCGAGAATAATGTGTGTATGCGATGCCGTATTCCATTCTCGCGATGAATGTGTCGAATGGTTGTATGCGATATAACCTAGTTATCGAATCAAGGATTGATTCGATAAGCCGATACATTCTATACTAGTCGGTTGTGTGCGACATGACCGGATCATTGAATCAAGTGTTGATTTAATGATTTAATGTATAATTATATATTTGATATATTACTTTGCATTAACTAGTATTGGTTCACTTTAATTGGATTTTCTCACTCGGGGAGTGCGCATTACATATGCGATATGATTTTGTGCACTTGCTTGTATCATGTTTGATGATACATCCTTTTTGGTTAAGTGTAAAGTATTAAACCTTGGTTAATGAAATGGTTAGGGTTTCTTATTTGTTATTCATTTATCTTATTTTGTTATCCATTTATTTTTGATAAATGAATATAAGAAAATGAGAAAAAGAATGGTGGCTTATTTTGTTCTTTAGTTGAAGCTTCATGAAGCTTTTTTCAAGTCAACCATTCTTATCTCATTCTTAACCCTAACCATTCCCACTAACCATGATTCATTCTCTACACTTGACTAGGGTTAATATTATGATAAGTATTGTTATTCTTTTCTTTTTTGAATAATCTTATCACCATATTCTTCTTCTTCCTCCATTTCTTAAAGTGAAGAAAGCTTGCCCCATCAATGGCAAGTGATGGAAATGAGTGAGAAATCCGATTCTAAAGTCTACCCACTTCCTATTTCTTCATCCTCTACCTCTTGCCAAGTAGTAGAGTGTGTTTCCTTCACAACTTTTCACGGTTTGGTGAAGGTGAAGCTTGATTCATCGATGCCTCGACGTAGATCATCTTCGGCATGGACATCGATGACCTAGCTCACTTATTCTCCGATGAAGTCGACGCTAGAGCCCGGATTCTTTTTGGACAGCGGAGAAGACCTCGTTGCGGAGCCGTGGAGGTGGAGGACCGGATCTACAAAGGTTGTATTTCCGTATTCTCATTAGTTAATTTGTTAACTAGTTCTGTTCGCCTAGAAATCTAGCAAACGATCCGTAGTTTAGGGTTTGTAGGCACCATAATTTTTGAAATTGCCATGGTTGATGGCTTGGGAGACCTCACTAGTGTGCCTAGGAACCCTGCAGTGGTATCAGAGCCTAGCTAGAGCCTTAGGCGAAGTCCAGACGCGATTTGAAGTCCGATCGAACCGAAACCATACCCGGGAAATTGCTCTCTGTACAATTTTTAAAATCTGGGATTTTTCAACATTAAAAATGTTCAGAAAAATCAGCAGGCAATTATAAGAAAGACTGTAAAATTCGGCTGTATAATTCAAATAGTGCGCCGCGCTTCCGCGGCACGAGCCTGGCTCGTGCGGCGCAAGCGCGGCCATTTTGTCGTTTCTGGCATCCGATTTTCTACAGTAATTCTTATTCTGCTGTGCTGGTGTTTCTGAGAATTTTTAATATTTTTCAAGAGTTGAATTTTTCTGAGTTGATTTGGGGCTTCGGTGTTTCGATCGGGATATCAAATTTTGTCTGTGTGGCTTTCCGGATAAATTTTAGAATATGTTAAAAAGTTCGACCGGATATAAATACCCAATTTTTCCCCTGTCGGGAAATTTCCAAGTGTTGGATTTTTCCGTAGTTTGACGACGTTCTAAGTAGTGCAAGTAACGCGATGGTCCCTCTAGAAGACACAAACCTTAACTCGATTATGTGACCGTCTTGAACTGCCCTTTGAACCTTCGGGTTTGGGGCAGTACGGCGTGCCACATGTGAGGCGTTGGCTTGACCCTTCTACGGCTGGATCGTTGGTACTGAGGCACGAACGGAATGTTGTTAGACTTGTTTCATGTGTTGATCTGTATCGGGAAAACTTGGGTGTTAGAATGTTCGATCGGAAAGTTTAACATTTTCTATTTATCTGGAATGGGATACAATAATTGGAATTCACAATGAGTTATATGATAACTAAATGAATGTTATAAACATAGCAGTTTAGTCTCACTTGATCGGTTGCCACGGAATTTTGATGTGATCAAAAGTCCGTCGCAATCACGTAGCGTACGCGGATACTCGCCGGGTAAACTTAATAGACAGCCTCACTCCATAGCCCCGACAAAGTGACTATAGGAGAACCCCGTCGCCGAAAGCATCCGTCCGGGTGCTCGCGGTAGCGGTGTTCCGCCTTGGTGCACTTCGTCGCCGGTATCGGGGGTGCGGCCGTCTACTGAAGTTTGCGACGAGCATTCGATCAGTTTTTCGGGAATCTTGTTGAATTACCCGACTTGATATTGAAAAGTGTTTTCGATAATGAGACTAAAATGCGGGGTTTATAATTGTTAGGCATGTGATGTCTAAGGAATTCATTTGGTCAGGCATGCGATGTCTGAGGTGGTTGCGGATTCCAACTGTTGTAGTTTTACACTTTCTTTTCTGTGACCGTAAGTGTAATATGTGATATCGCCGGTTTCGTTGCTATATGTCAACGACAATTGGGATGCGCATATTTACTTACGTTGATGACATGTGATGTTATGTGTTGCTGAATATGTTATATTGGATCGTCGTGTTTGAATAGCCGGGGGTTTTTATGTGAGATGAGTGTTTTTCATTTTCATTCATGTAAAAACTTGTATGTAATAATCTTTTATTGGGGCGCTTCCAGGTTGCGGAAGTTGTCACCTTTTGTATATTATTTACTTTTCCGCACTAGGATAGACCCAAGGAGGAGGGCACAAGTAACCGGGTTCTGGAGTCCAGTGGGAGACCAACTCGAGGAGTCGGGTCCGGGTCTCCTAACTCCAGAATTGGTAGGGTTGCTTGCCGCTCTCGTAGGGGTCTAGGGGTGTGGGTTTGGCTATTCATCACGACCGTGGAATCCGTGTTTTATACTGGCTCGTATTGAAAACACGGACGTCCTAGTATATCCAATATTTCATATGATTCTTCTGCTGCGATATCTGTGATGTGATCATGTGATGTTCTGTGATAGATACAGTATATAGTATATATGATATATTATATAGGCGTTACTTATGTTTTACACCCGCGCTAGCCCTGCCCCGCTCTACCGTTAGTTACCTAACCTAACGGTGCACGAGGGGACATCGAGGCGAATGCGGATGGCATAAGTGTACGTCGTATTTATCTGTGATGATTAGGTACTTAAATGATGGGACTTCATTAATGTGATTAATGAAATAAAAGAAACCTAAGATGTTGTAGAATCGAATTTCAAAATTAAAACAGGTAGCTACAGTTCTTGCTTTGCACAGAGGTATATGTGATATATCCTGCACCTTATTCGATGAGGAAAGGACCGAGATCCCTTCACCGGGAGTGACTCCTTTAGCAATAACTGGCAGATGCTACACACTCGGTTTGTCTTTTGATTGCTTTTAAGTGTTTTTGCTTTGCACAGTGATATATATGATATATCCCGCACCTCATTCGACGAGGAAAGGACCGACGATCCCTTCACCGGGAGTGACTCCTTTAGCAAAACTGGAAAAGCCTCAAAAACACTCCATTTCAAAATTTATTCGATCCTACAACGATATCAAGTTCATTACGCAATAGGTTTTCAGAAAAACCTGTCGTAGCCCTCCGTCATTTCAGATATGTACTAGTTAGTATTCGTGCTGCGGTTGTTTGGCCTCCGTCAAGGCGTAGTGTACGGTAGCTAACTAGTGCTTATCTGCTAGCATATGATGCGATTGGATTAGGGTATTCGTACGGCGTTGTTTGGCCTCCGTCAAGGGTCGTGCGGGTGGGTTTAATTCAATCAGGAAATGACGGGTTGAACTTGACTAGCGGACTATGGGTTGTTTGGCCTCCGTCAAGGTCATAGCGAGCTAGGGGCAAAATATTATCGGGAATTTCAAGTGTTGAGATTTGCAATGAGATTGCATACCTTCTATGAGATAGTTGGATCCCGATACCCGCTGCGAGTAAGAGTTACTCCTGGGAGAGTTTTATACATTACAATTAGCCGATCAAGTAGGTGTCTAGAAAGGTGTCAACGGGGTTACGCCTCTGGGAAAACGAGATTTACATTAATTAGGTTCGTGCGAAAGCACGGGGGACCTCCCTCAAAGTACCGACACTGGCCTGGCTGAAAGATTGGCGAACTTGTAGTGTGTAATTAATCCCGGCTAGTCTTTCCTTTTAGGGTTTGAAGGAAGATTTGATAAAAAGCAGTGGGAGCCATCCTGATTAGATAAAATAATAACCAATCTATTCTTGACAGAGCGCACGCTGAGTGTTTTCTTCTCTCTCTCTCCAGGTAGCGACCATATCACGCCTTAATCAAGATAATAATACGGATTATTGACCGAACCCGCTTGTTATACTGAGCTGGGGAACGTTGGTCCCGCTCCAACTTATAATTGTTATAAGACAGAGCAGGAAATTGGGGATTACCAGAATTCCCGTGCCGCCCAAACGAAGAGAGTGCATGCTGATGCATCATCTTCGGGTGTGTTCATTACAGAGAACTGTTTCTCAGTATCCTTTACGTCCTGGGTATGTGATACCAGATCAGGATCCCAGATATGTAAGCTGTTACATAGGGCTACAGAAAGGTAGAGAACTGAGAACGGGTGATAAGTTTCATGAGGCAGAAAACGGGGCAAGTGTTGCAGCCAAGTCTGTCGGTCACTGTCACCCTGTATTACAATACATTGATTCTGAACGAATGTTGTTAGATACCGAACCTGATATACAAAATAATATCTATCTCTTTATTAGTAAAGAAATGATAAAATTTTGTATTGTTGGATAATGTTTTGAACATTTCCTATATCAAAAGTTGATCGGTTCAGGCACGTTATCTAAAAGCATTGATGTTCTAAATCAAAATACAGCTCTTAGTATACGGAACACACACAAGAGGAAGAGTTCAGAAATGAACGAATCCTTCTTGAGGTATTGTAGACTAGGTCAGATCAATGTGACCCGACTGGCTAGAGTTACATATAGATGTATATTTAAATCAGTTTGAATTTACATCTTGTGAAACTCGCCAGTCATGTCACAAAGATAAGATGACCATAGCTCCGGTTACTGGAAACAGAGAAAGAGTTAGTGAACTCTTGGGATGATACATGTTGATGTATGTAAGGTCCCCTGTCTACACATGCCAGGACTGGTTCTTTATACTTCATTACGTTCTCTGATGATATCTTTAGATTCAGACATATGTTCTTGTTGAAACACAAGTCCGAATCTTTTGAGATATTCACAGAATATAAGTTAGAAGTAGAGAACCAAAATACGGGTATAAGTATTATGTCCTATGATGAGATCAGGGAGGAGAATACTTGTACATGGAATTCCTGGAATATTCTAAAGGAGAATGAGATTCTCTCTCAGCATTACTCCTCCGAATACACCATAGCACGATGGTATATCGGGGCGGAGCAATCACACCCTATGTGATAAGGTGTGCTCTATGATGAGTACTACTGAGTTACCTATTTCCTTTTTGGGAAATATGCGCTTGAGAAGCTGCATACCTATTGAATAGGGTTCGAATCAAATCAGTTGCCTACCACTTCATATATGATATGGAAAGGGAAGAGCCCATATCTTAAGTTAGTTAAGATTTGGGGTTGTCCGGCCTATGTCTGAAAGCAAAATCCGGACAAGCTCGAGGCAATGTCAGTTATGTAGAACTGGAAATGTTCCAGCTATACAAACAACAGCAGATGATTTGAAAGAACCAAAGGATTCAATAGTTACCAATGAACCTCAGCCTCTCCGCCGATCTAGTAGGGTTCCTCACCCACCTGAGAGATACTTCGGTTTCTCTATGACAGTGGGAGCTAGGATTGCATCATGAGATGATGACCCAACTTGTTTCGAACTGGCCATCAGGAGTAGGACTCAGTAAGAATGGCTGGATGTTTAGCGATCTGAGATGGAATCCTTATACACCAACAAAGTATGGACTTTGGTTGCTATATCTGAAGGGTTAAATCCCCATCAGGAGCAAGTATATCTTGAGAAGATTACTTGGTGTACATGGAAAAGTTGAGACTTTCGAAGCTAGACTTGTTAAATGTTTTCATCATCAACCAGGCGTGGATAATGATGAAACCTTTTCAAGTAGCTATGCTTAAGTCCATCCAGATCCTACTTACCACGGCTACATACCATGACTACGATATCTGGTGGTTGGGTGTCTTGACTGCTTTTCTAAATGATGTTTTAGAAGAGAACGTCTATAAGTACACAGCCAGAAGGCTTCGTAGACAGTGGGAGCAGCGGAAGCGTGTGCAAGATGCTTTATAGGATTAAAGCAGGCATCGCGGAGTTGGAACATCTGTTTTGATGTGGTAGTCAAAGAGTTTGACTTCATCAAAATGGTATATGAACCTTGTATATACAAGAAGGTAGTAGGGAGTATGGTGACGATCCTCGTAGAGTACGTGGATGACATACTCTTGATAGGGAAGGAGTTTCCTATGCTACGCTCGATCAGTCTCCGTTTATCACAAAGATTCTCCATATAGGATCAAAATGATACCTCCTAAATCCTAGATTTTGGATCTATGAGATAGATCTAAATGGATGTTAGGATTCTCACTAGTTGTAGTGAGAAGATATCAATCGATCCTGGGGAGAATCGCTGGAAGGGTTCCAGGGTGATAAAGACGACTGAATGTCAGTCGCAGGCATTGTCTTTACCCTCAGTGGAGGGACGGTATGTTGGAAGAGTTCCAAGCTGGATACCGTGATATATTAGACGATAAAGGCAGGATACATCGCTACTTAAGATGCTACCAAAGAGGCTGTTTGGGTGTATATTGGTTCATGAGATGAACTATGTTCCTCCCATTGTGAGACAATGGAGTTGTGGCTTATGCCAAGGAACGCCGGTCCCATCAGTGATCCAGACATATTCTAAGGCAGTATCACTTGATCATGGAGATGATTGATCTCCAGGGTGATCGAGGTTTGGAGAGTAGACTCAGAGGACAACACAGCGGATCCACTCACAAAGGCCTGTTCCCAGAGAGAGACTTTTATGGGATGGTTGAGTATGAGATACTTCAAACCACTGCTACAGATGGCCCTAGTGCAAGTGGGAGATTGTTAGTTATATGTATGCCCTAGAGGCCATTACTGTACATAGGATGTATATTGTAGTGGATGCTGGGACATATATAGGGAGGACTTTCTTGCTCGACATGATAGTATGCTATCTGGTTGAACTTTACCTTAACCTGTATACTGATTGTCTCTCTGTTACATGTTGGTAAAGCCCTTAGGATCTGTACTTGACTACCTGGACTATGATGCGGATCATACTAGTGGGGACATGGTAGTCCATAAGTACATCCTTCAAAGTCCCTAGTCGTGGGTGTATCGAGACGGGGCATCGATATACCAGAGTAGACTAGCGTGTACCTTCTCGACCCATACAGATGGGCGATGGATGATCCTATATCCATCGGTGTTTGACATCAGAGGAGATATACGGGTGCTCAGTAGAGACTGGGTACACTGGACGGACTCGCCGAGAACTCCCAGATGGTATTATACCTCACGTCAGATGGCAGTTCTCTGGTGACACTGGTACAGAGTAGTCTGTTGACCCGAGATCGTCATAGAGTCTTGTGTGGTTCCCACTGTGCTTTGATTTCCATCTTACCACGTCCAAGAGGGCGTGCAAAACGGTGGTTTTTGGGTACAGTCCCGAGTCACATGGAGGCAATGAGCGATAGGAGGGGATTCGTCTCTCCCGGTATATGGGGGTTGATGTTGCGCTGTGTTCGATTGGCTATAACAGGAAATCCCTGGCCAGGGTTGCTGAGATTTACTGGTAAGTGTTACCAGTAGTTTCTCGAACAGTTATAGACCTCATATCGACACGACTTATTGAGCTATTGGGGTCTGACGTATACCACCCCTAGGCGAGATATGCGACATATCAGACGATCAGACCGGACTGTACGGTAGTGTTACTGGTCGGATTCACTGGAGTGTGAGCGGGCTTGCTCGTCGATCTTCAGATCGCTCAATACCCGGGTAGCCGTTACGTTTAGCAGACCGCTTGCGGCTTGTGGGTGTTTGATATGATCATCATCTGCTGCCGGCGTATTGACGAGTCTTTAGAGTCCTACACAGAGGTTTCCTGGCTCAAGCGAAACGAAATAGGAGCGCATATGAGATATGTGCGGGACCGAGAATAATGCGTGTATGCGATGCCGTATTCCATTCTCGCGATGAATGTGTCGAATGGTTGTATGCGATATAACCTAGTTATCGAATCAAGGATTGATTCGATAAGCCGATACATTCTATACTAGTCGGTTGTGTGCGACATGACCGGATCATTGAATCAAGTGTTGATTTAATGATTTAATGTATAATTATATATTTGATATATTACTTTGCATTAACTAGTATTGGTTCACTTTAATTGGATTTTCTCACTCGGGGAGTGCGCATTACATATGCGATATGATTTTGTGCACTTGCTTGTATCATGTTTGATGATACATCCTTTTTGGTTAAGTGTAAAGTATTAAACCTTGGTTAATGAAATGGTTAGGGTTTCTTATTTGTTATTCATTTATCTTATTTTGTTATCCATTTATTTTTGATAAATGAATATAAGAAAATGAGAAAAAGAATGGTGGCTTATTTTGTTCTTTAGTTGAAGCTTCATGAAGCTTTTTTCAAGTCAACCATTCTTATCTCATTCTTAACCCTAACCATTCCCACTAACCATGATTCATTCTCTACACTTGACTAGGGTTAATATTATGATAAGTATTGTTATTCTTTTCTTTTTTGAATAATCTTATCACCATATTCTTCTTCTTCCTCCATTTCTTAAAGTGAAGAAAGCTTGCCCCATCAATGGCAAGTGATGGAAATGAGTGAGAAATCCGATTCTAAAGTCTACCCACTTCCTATTTCTTCATCCTCTACCTCTTGCCAAGTAGTAGAGTGTGTTTCCTTCACAACTTTTCACGGTTTGGTGAAGGTGAAGCTTGATTCATCGATGCCTCGACGTAGATCATCTTCGGCATGGACATCGATGACCTAGCTCACTTATTCTCCGATGAAGTCGACGCTAGAGCCCGGATTCTTTTTGGACAGCGGAGAAGACCTCGTTGCGGAGCCGTGGAGGTGGAGGACCGGATCTACAAAGGTTGTATTTCCGTATTCTCATTAGTTAATTTGTTAACTAGTTCTGTTCGCCTAGAAATCTAGCAAACGATCCGTAGTTTAGGGTTTGTAGGCACCATAATTTTTGAAATTGCCATGGTTGATGGCTTGGGAGACCTCACTAGTGTGCCTAGGAACCCTGCAATACTTACGATACGCTACTCTGCTTAAGGAGCCTTAGGATGTACATTTGTTTGCACCGTATTTCATTCGTTCCTTTGATCTATCTTCGTCGATGTCGGAGGGTGGTTCTGTTACCACGGGCGCACGGGCAGAGGGAGCTGCGGCTCGAATGCGATAACCATTAGAGTATTGGTTATTCTTGAGGATTGAAGCATTGCTTAGCGTGCGGACGAAGGGTATTCACATGCCGTCCGGATGAAGTTAAAGGGTTCGAACGATTATCAGAAAACCATTTTCCCAAGTTTGAGGTATTCGGAAGAACATACAGGTATTTCGATGGACCCTCTAGAAGAATGAAACCCTAACTCGACATAATGACCACGAGAACGCCCTTGAACCTTAGGGTTTACGGCAGTTCCGCTGTGCCATTAGTGAGGCTTGGGTTTGCCCTTCTACGGCTGGATCATCGATGCTGGGGTATGTACCGGATATTTTTAAACTGTACTTGAGTGTTGAGCTCTCGGGGAATTATGGGATTTTGATGGATCAATCGAAAGATTTAATGTAGTCCGGATATCAAGTGAAGGGATCGACTACGTGGGAGACTCTAGACATGAGTATTGCCGTTGGTAGCGCAGTCAGCACACCTATGAAAGAACGAGTTCGAAGCAGTCGACATCAGAGGAAAGAGGCGCATATTGACGATAGTGTTTACAATTGTGATTTAGTGATTTGAATTTCATATTTTCTGTAGCGTTTTGAAAATCGTTTCGGTGAAATTTCGAAAAATCGGTAAAAATAGGGGGTTTTCTGTAAAAAGTCAAAATACAAATATCTTATTATAAAAATTAAATATACATATTCTAGCTATGTAATTGCTATTATTTGGTGTTTATTGAGCCGCTGGTGAAATTTCAAATTTTCTGAAAAAAATATTATTTTATTATTATTTTAAGCCGTCACTAATACATTTAATTAGGGAAAATTACAAATTGGAATGAGTTGAAACAAATTTTGTGCATCATAAAACATTAAATAAAATTTTATCATGTGGTTTTTGGAACGAAATCATTTGCCAAAACGGTTTAGAAATTATTGAAGAAAAAAGGCTTTTTTTTTAGCGTAAATGGATGTTTGGGGTATTGTATATATCATTTTTCATCACCCCACAACCGTACCCACACCCACACACCCCCACTTACTTCTCCCCTTAGCTAAATTCAGCAGCCCCCATTTTTTTTCCCCACTTGAATTTCAAAGGAAAAGAAATGAAAGAAAAGAAAAGAAAATGGATAAATTAGTTAGACTTTTGACCTTGAATTGACTTTGACTTTCTCCCCATTTTTCTCCACCTCCCTCTCTCTCCTCCCCCACTCATTTTCTGGCCAAAATCTGAACCCCAACAGCCCTTCATTCTTCATCTCCTTCTCTTTAAAAAAGTTCTTCAAAAATGCTTGAAAAATCCACAAAAAATCAAGCAAAAATCCAAATCAAAATCCACCTCCTACCCATTTTCCCTCATCTCCTTTAGCATGGATCTTGGTGCAAGGATTTCAAAATGGAGGTCTAGAATTCAAGTTTGATCATGGTTTGTGAGGTATAACTTTTGACCCATTATTCATTTTTTTGATTTAAATTCCTTAATGAAGCTAATTAGGTGTTAAATTGTGGGTTTAATTGAATGTTTGGAAATTCAATTGGGAATTTTGAATTGAAGCTAAGGTTTGAATTAAATTAGGTTCTTTATCATTAGCTTATGATTGTAATGAGGGGATTAACATGTAATTGAATGCAAAATCTAATTTGGTTACTAGTTGCTAATTTGTTAGTTTAAAAATGGTGATAATTATGCTAAATTGCTAACTAGGTTTTAGAAATTAAATAAAAACGTGGGATTAAAATCTAGTTAGGATTTTTAGCACATCATTAAGGTTTCCATGAGTGGTTTAACCATTTAATATATGCAAAACCAAGTTTAATTGTAAAATTGTGAATTTTACAATAAAAAGTGTTAAAATTGATATTTTTGCAATCTAGGATTTTGGAAATTATGCAAATTTATGTGATTAAATTATGGAAATGGTTTTTATGACTTATTTAAGTTATTTAATAAGTATTATGGCCGCTAGAATTGTTTAAACATCGAGTTTTGCACTAAAACGGGTAATTTTGCTTGCTAGTTTTTCGGAAAAACGGCTTTTAAAGTGAATTTGGGGTTTTTGTGAGTTTTAACCTAGTTTATATTAAAATTAGTGTGCGGGAATGTGCAAATGAGTGTGATTGGATTTTTCTCGATGGTTTGACGTTTGTACATCGACATCGAGGGTTGGTTTGACTATTCTTGCATGCGTAGGCGATAGGTTTGGACCTATGCGTGATACGCGTGCCGATTTGATTTTCGTATGCCGTTTCGATTTCGAATTTAGTTTTAATGCGATACGGTGCGTTATGATATGTAGGTACCCCATGTAGACTTCAAGACGACCAGCAAGCGCGTGGCGACGTCGGCACCGGCGAGCGAGGACCAGGTGAGTAGATTTATATCTACGGGGAGAAGTCGGGTGGATGGCGTATAGCACCCCCGCAGTTCATGGTGATGTATACGGACACGTATACACACACACATATATATATATTGGTTATATATTGTTTGAGTTATTGATGATAAATATGGATATTTGGTGTTCTTGGATGATTGAGTGTCGCGAAACCCTAGAGTAGCGGTCGCACCACACTTGCACACACCCACCCATACTTGCATACTTTCTTCTTTCTTTTGTGCTTATTCGGGAATATATAGTTATGTGTTCACATAGGTATGGGACTGTGTGTTCACATACGGATTTGAGGATGGTACTTGGGATTTATGATGAGTCGATGAGATTTGATTTGAGGCCGTGAGATCGGTGATATAGCGGGGTTCGTATTTGAGATACGACATGACGTTGTAGCGGGTCCTTGACGTAGTTTTTACATACGTGCATGCATACTTAGGCGATATCAGTATTGTACTAGACGTAGATCAGTACCAGATCATAATATTGATAAAGAGGATACCAGGTGAATAGTATGATGAATGTGATTTTGACCCGTACCCAGAATTGGAGGATGCCGTACGACGGATTTACGTACGAGCTATATCTTGATGATTGATCCGCACTCTTGACTTGGGATGTCTGATTATAGATATGGTATCGGATATGATATTATTGAGGCGGGATCACCGACTAATATATATACAGGTATGTATATGTATCGACTCAGACGTTAGGCGGTTTCCTTACCTGTAGTCCAGCTTGTTAGCTTAGCCCTTTAGCTTAGTTTAGTTGTTAGATTAGATTCGATTCTTACCTATTTCAAAGCTTACGAATCATGCGTATTTTAAAAGACAGGTCAAGGGATTCTACGGATATTTCAAAAAACGTATCTTTTCTTAAAAACACCGTAGCCCTTATTTTCAAAACCCCATGATTCGTGTTATTTCAAAAGGCACCATTTGTAGGACTTATATTAGATTAGTGCAGATTAGTTATAGTTGAGTCTAGTATTCAGCTCCCGCTCATTTTTACTGTTCGCTCCGCATCGCATACTTATATTATAATTTCTTATTGCATTATTAATATCATACTGTTAGGACACCAGCACCATTACCGATGACGCGTATATACCACGTACACTTACTTGCCGGCTCACACACATCTTCATCGGTAATTGACATGTCACGAACACTTTAGAAAATACTATTTCATTTGACATAGGTTGTTAGCTAATAGTTTAGACATGATATTAGTGTACTTGCCTTATATGCTAGTTAGACATTGTAGTTATTGCCTACTACTTCATGCATGTTATTATTCACTGTTGTGTCGCATTCATGGATTCTCATGCCTATATTCACTGTTTACATGCTATTGATGACTTGGATTCGGATTTCATGAGATTTCTTGGATTTGGAGGAAAACCGCAAAAACATAAATAAACCTTTTCTCCCTTTTAAAATAAAAAGTGCGGTTTTCCCATGATGTATGAGTCGTCCACCATGAGTTTGCTGATGGATTTCGAGACCCGATTCGAGGAGTGGAGGAACCGTTTCGGGTACATGGTGGGCCCGGTATGGTACCCCGGGGCAAGAGGAATGTGGTGTTGACGTTGAGCCTGGCTGGGGAGCACTACCTACCGGTGATATTACCCGACACGTCGGATATCCGGAGGATACCGTCGTGGTCTTGAGATGGATGGTAGGGGCCGATCTGGACTGACGGCGCCCTAGATATTGAGATTGAGACATTGATATTTCGAGACATTGAGATTTATGTTTTGTGTCGATGCTAGACACTGTTGATACTGATTTCATTTATGATACCTCAGTTTAAAAATACAAAGGAAATCTCACTAATTTATGAAAACAGTTCTTCATTTACATGTATTCTGTTTTCATGCATTCATACCTCATTCATATGATATATTGCTACCTGAGGCACTGACACGGGCACATGAAATTACACTCGGGTTAGATATTACCCTAGCCATTGTTATAGGCTGCATATTATACCTATATTTGAGGATATATTATGATCATTGACCTAGGTTGCGTTATTTATGCGATTTCTGTGCGTAGATGTTTTTCTATTCACGAGTTGGCAACTCACCCCCGTTGTGCCCCAGCTTCTTGCAGGTTTTGCCGTACAGGTTTCATTATGGCTTTGCGGGCTCAGTTTCATTCGGGTGACTTGCTAGTAGGTGGGTTTTTCTTGTATCGTACCCATCATATTACCTTGTATAATATTATTCAGTTGTATCTAGTAAATTCCATCAACCAAACATGTTTTTATTGAGATAGAGACCAGTGTTGTTTATTATTTCGACCTTAGAGTCGCTCGTTGCATTTCTGGTGGTTTTGAGTTTCCTTTTGAGTTTTGATCCTCGCCGTTGGCGTTGTATATTATATTGCTTGTGTGGTTGTGACCGTCGATTGACGAAGAGCTAGCTCCCGCTTGGGGATGCCTTTTTCTTGATTTCGTATACTATTCATGTTGTATCCCGTTTGGGGGCCAGTATTTACAAAGGAGACTCTGCCGAAATTTTCAGTAAATTTTTGATTTTTTTTTATAAAAAAAAAACCGCATAATTCGGCTTATGCTATTGAAACTACTTGCTTTAAGTTGGTTTTTCCTACACTCTACTACTTTTTTTGGTTTGGATTTCTGGGTTTTCGGTTTACTTAGATTACGTACGCCTCGAGACGTTCGTAGTTTAAGTGCCGGTCATGTTCCATACTTTCGGATCGTGACATTTTCATTGATTGGATTTTTGTATTTTGAGGATTTTGTTCTACGATTGGTATTTCATGTGTGTGTACCTTCATTCTATTTGTGTTTCATATATCAGTTGTATTGATGTTGTTTAGTACACACCCAGTACACTTGATTTGGTTTTATATATATTTTAGGATTTTTGATTGATTTCGTGCATAGGGGTTGCACATGATTTTTACATATGTTTCGACCTAGTTTTCATGCATTTTTGTACTGTGATTTCGATTTTGATATTCAATGTATGTTTTCGTGCACCATATGCACCTGATTAGGATTCTTGCGCATACTTGGCGCACTTGATGCGATTTTGTGCACACCAGATGCACTAAATCGGGGTTTTGTGCAGATTAGATGCACCTGATATTGTGTCGTGCACGCCCGTTGCACTTGACAGATGTTTTTGGTGCACACCTGTTGCACTTAGTTTTGTTTTGTGGGTATTCATGGTATCTGTAATTGGTTTCGATTTCAGTGCGCACCGGACGCACATGACATTTTATTGATGTGATTGGGGTTGATTTTAATTTGAGCAGTATGTTTTCCTAATTATTATTATTGATTTAGTAACCAGGCGGGACGTGTATGTTAAATAAAAGATATATATATATATATATATATTTTTAAATTAAACGTCCGCTACTTATACCGTGACACGTGCATTGCACGGCGAATTTTCAAGAGGGGTTTTTGTATGCTTCTTTATTATGAGGCTTAGGCGATTTTACTAGGATGCGAAATATATATAAGTTATAGATTGATGTATATTATGATGGTTTTAACATTGGGTTATGATATTTTATTCTCGCCATAACTCCGATGATTGCGTTATGCTTGACGGAGTTGATTTTAGTTATGTATTGATGATTTCGGAGCCCCGACGATTTGAATGTTTTGCTAAACGTTTTAGTATTTGGAGGGGGAGTTTTAATTTAAATTCGGGGACCGAATTTCTTAAAGGGGGGAAGATTGTAATGTTTTAAAAATGATTAAATAAATAATTAAATGAATAAAAGTGTTTAAGTGAATTTTAGGATTTTCGGTAAAGTAAAATGTATTTTTCGTAAAACCAAACCGTGATTGTTTTCATTATAAATTTTAAAATATCTATTTTAATTATGAAATTACTAGTAAATGGTGTTTATTTAGCCACTTATAAATTTTTAGTTTAATAAAATATTTTTCCTAAATTAATTATTTTAAATATTAACATAAGCTTTATTTTTACACTAAATTAGTGTAAATTACAAATTTAAATGATTTTAATTTGTAAAAATGAACCATGGCATATTAGAAATTAGTGTGTATCATGTAAAATTTATTTGCGAATTTTTCCTATTTTCTAGAGCTTTCTTGAGTTGCTATAGTAAACAAATAAATAAATAATTAATTAAACCATGAAAAGACCTTTAAGTGATATTTCTCCTCTTGAAACTTCTACACACTTTCACACTCACTTCTTTCTCTCCCTCACCTCATCAAGGCCGGCCACAACCCCCCATGGCTGCCCCTCCCCTTTTCCCACCTCATTTTTATCCAAAATTCATTAAAAACACATCAAAATTTCAATTAAAATTCCACAAAATCCTATTTATTCCATACTCTTTATTCCTTGCTCATTTTTATATGAAATTTGGAGATGGAAAGCATGCATTTTGGAGGCTCATTTCTTGTTTGGATTTCATATTTTGGGAGGTATAATTTCTTTCTTTTGATTTATTGTTTTAGATGTTCATTTAAGCTTAATTAGATTTAATGAATTAATTCTATGTTTTTTTTAAAAATGCAAGTTAAGGTTGTAAATTCAAGTTAGGGTTTTTAATAATTAATTATGGTTATAATAGTTAGTTTAACACTTTTATAATTGGAAAATATTGCATGGTTGTTAAATTGTAAAATTTTCATTTAAAATTGTTTTAAATAAGAAAATTAGCTAACTAGATTTTTCTAAAATGTGTTTGTGGGTAATATAAAATTCCAATTAAAGTTGCTATCATTAGATTGTAGTTTTAGTGAGAATATTAGCATGTAAATGGAAAGAAAAACTTAGTTTGATCACTAGATTACTTTGAGAATTGGAAAATACTAATAAAATGCTATTATTTTGTAAACTAGATTTTGAAAATTCCTAAATAAATGAGATTAAAAATATAATTTATGGTTTCATTAAATCATTATCATCATGAATTGTGGTTTAATACATTAATTCATGCAAAATCATGTTTTATGGTGGAATTGTGGTATTTTGCTTGAAAAATGTTAAAATTGTTGAAAGTTGCAAACTAGAAATTTCAAATAAATGCAAAATTGTGTAATAAAAATATAGTAATGGTTTGTATAGTCTAGTAATGCTATTTAATGAGTTTTATGACCATTAGTTTCATTTAAATGTCAAGTTTTGATGAAAAACGGTATACTGGCATTTTCGGGTTTTACGAAATTGGACGGTTTGATGGATTTTAGGGTTTCGATGGATTTAATCGTGTTTTATGGTATAAGTAATGTGTTTTAAAACTACAAGTTGTTTGATGATGTTATCTCGATCCATCGGAGTTCGTACGCCGATATCGAGCGGTATTTGGTTCTTTTGCGTGGGCGGGACATAGGTTTTAACCTATGCTTGTTCCTTTAGATCGTTTGACTTTCGTATGTGATTCAGTTTACGATGCTATTTATATGTTTGCGTCTAGGTACCCCCCCCAACGTGGACTGCGGGCGATGAAGAGGATGATGGCGACACTGTCTTCGGCAGACATGGACCAGGTGAGTAGATGCATATCTACGGGGGGAAGTCGGGTGGATGGCGTTTAGCACCCCCGCAACGTAGAATAGGAATAGTACTTATTGACATTAGGAAACCCGATGTGACCCTAGATTCTTACTGAGCAGGACCCTAGTAATGACCCTAGGCAGTACTAGACTGATTTAGAAAAACCATACCTGAGGATGAATACTTTGGGAGAGATTCGTAGGTTTCTGATAGAAACACACACGCACACACTAAAACTTGACATGGCGTATACGTATATGTGTGTATATATATAAAACTAGGTATATGTGTATATATATACACAACACGTATATGGGATTCGTTGATGTGATATGATATCTGAGGTATGATGAAACAGTATGACTGGCTTGATGCCGTGATTCTTGACTATACAGTCGTACTAAAGTGTTAGCGGATCATTAGAGAAAGAGATAATGAACATGAATATATAAATTATGAAGGGTGGTGGTGATATTGAGGTACATGGGACGCTAAAATAGTACCTGGGCTGTAGCTTGTGACTTGATGACGATAAGATATCGGTATGACTTAATCACAATATGATACATATGACATGATATTTCTGAGGATAAACTAATGATGCTTATCATGATGGCAATGATATATGATTGATGTATGCGATCACAGTTTAGCACCTTGATCATGAGATGTGTTGATGATGACATTATACGAATGAGGAGACACCTAGGAGATACTTGACCGTACCCCGATATTGGGATGCCGTATGATGGATTTTACCGTACGAGGCTTAGATTTGATGATTGATGCGCACTCTTGATTCGAGGAAGCCGTACTACGTACGTGACGCTATTGAGGCGGGATCGCCGACTATTAGAGATATTGATTCAGACCTTAGATAGACTCTAGTTTCTTACTGACTAGTCTATTAGGTTTAGTTCCTTAGGATGTTAGATGGACACTAGTTTAGGTTCGACTCACATAGTGGTAGTTGTACTCGTATTTCGCAGAGGAGTGGATAATGCACATCTGTCTTTACATTCATACTGTAATCATCATGGTGCATGTTCTTACATATGTTGCAATAATCAGTACAAACCATACATATTAGGACACCAGCACCATTACCGGTGATGCGCATATTCCACGCACACTTATTTGCCGGCTCACACACATCATCATCGGTAATTGCTATGTCACGTACACTTTAGATCATATTGTCTTTTATGGATAGAATCAGTTAACAACTAGACCGATATAATATTGTGATTATTCTCTGATGTTAGTATAGACATGATATTTATTATTTAGACATCCATGCATTCATATTTTCATGTTATCATGCAGTATTATGGGCATATGCCGACACTTATCATATAGTTACTCATGATTTTGAGATTTGGATTTCTATGAGATTTCTGGATTTTTGGGGAAAACCGCAAAAATATATAAAAACTTCTCTCTCTCCTCTTCTCTTTTTAAAATAAGATGCGGTTTTCTCGTGATGTATGTGTCGTCCACCATGAGTATTTCATGTTTCTGTTGGATTTCGAGACCCGATTCGAGGAGTGGATGAACCGTCTCGGGTACATGGTGGGCCCGGTATGGTACCCCGGGGCAAGAAGATCGAGTTGTAGACGATGAGCCTAGCAGGGGAAGACTACCTACCGGTGATGTCTGGCGCGGCGGATATCCGGAGGATACCGACCGTTGTCGTGGGATTTGATGATATGGGCCGATCCGGACTGACGGAGCCCGACATATTGAGACTTGAGATTTACATATTTGTATCGATGCTTGACTCGGATTTCCATGGATTTCATTGTTGAGATTTCAGATTCTTATACACATTTTACTATGATAACAGCCAAAGATTTCTTATACAGATATACCTGGATTTCAGGATTGCTTATTTTACATTCATGGTGCATGCATATCCATTTATATGACATAGTACTATATGAGGCACTGACACGAGCACGGAGTATCGGCACTTACACGTATTATTACCCTGCTATTACTTGAGGTTTGAGACTTAGTAGTGTATTATTATTATGACCTAGGATAGCGTCGTGGATTCGATTTCTTTTCGTAGATGTCTTCTACTCACGAGTTGGCAACTCAACCCCGTTGTGCCAAATTTTATTACAGGTTCGGTGTACAGGTTTCCCTGGCAGCTTGCTGGCACATCTATTCTTTCAGGGTGATTTGCACGGTAGGTTGGTTCACTTGTATCCGAACCACCATTGTACTTTTATTCATTCATTTGTATCTAGTAAGCTCCATCAACCATACTTGTATTAATTAATAAGTTTATTGGACCAGTCTTTTATTTCGACCTTAGAGTCGCGCATGTGTTATTCTGATCTGGTGGTTTTTGTTTTCTTTTGAGTTTTGAGCCTCGCCCTTTGGCGTTGTATATTATTGTGATTGTTGTGGTTGTCTCCGCCTGTTGGCGTTGAGCTAGCTCCCGTTGGGGATGCTTTTTATTGTTTATGTATATTATACTTGTTGTACCCGTTTGGGGGCCAGTTTTTACAGAGGAGACTCTGCCGAAATTTTTGGTAAAATTTGCTGATGTTTTATACTTGTTTTCTTTTCTTTTCTTCTTTTTCTTCTTTTATGGTTTAGATTTCTAGGCTTCGGCTTACTTAGGTCACGTGGCGCCTCTAGACGCTTCGTAATCTAAGTGCCGGTCACGTTCCGTACTTTCGGGTCGTGACAGAGAGAGGGGGGCATGGTAAGCTTAGCCATTTCTTTTTCATCATTCTTCTTCATCTTATTTCTTCATCTCCTTCTTCCTCTTCTTCTTTACCTCCTCCACCATCCTCTACCATCACTAAACACCTTGCCAACCACCTCAAAACATCATGACACCTTCACTAAAAATGTTCAAAATCTCACCCTAAGCATCATGGCATAATCAAGTTTTCATTTTGAGCTCTTTTGGCCATCTTGGAAAATTCTTGAGTTATTTTTATGAGGTAAAACTTCCACTTTTAATCAAATTTCTATATTTTCTAACCTCATAAACTAGTTAGAGTTAGTTTAGAACTTAAAGTTTAAGTTTTGTAAACTTTAGTTTTTCTAAACTAAGTAGTAGTGAGTAAGACATATAGTAGTGGTTTAGTGGAGCTTTAATGATTGTATACAAGCCCATTAGTGATAAATGAGAGTGATTTAGCAGAGGAATCCTTGGATTTAATGAGTTTAGAATTTTCCAATGTCGGTTTGAATGAGTTTTGATGATCAAATGAAATTTGGGGTAACTTGGGAACTCTGAAAATTAAATAGAGAATATTGTGAGATGTATAGACCAGTAGAAGGCCACCGTAGAAGCTTGATCCCAAACCACCAAGTCTTGGCCACAAAATTAATTCATTTGGGCTACAATTTGTGGGTTGATTTTGGAATTAGAATTTGAAATTTGTTCTATAGCTCACTCATTAGATAACTAAGCCTACCCTATACACTAAAAAGTCTTAGATCACCCAAAAAAAATCTGGAGTTGTTTTAATTGGTTTTGGAAACGTTTTGCGATATTTGAAACTTAGATTTTTGGATATTGTGTCTTGACTCAGTCGTTTGACGTTTGTACGTCGATGCCGGGGAGTATTTTGTTGTTTTAGCACGTGTTGACCATAGGTTCTAACCTATGTGCGTTTCGCTCGTGATTTCAAATTTGATTCAGGTTTTTATGCGATTTTGGTTATGGATTCGATTGTAGGTACATTCGCGTGGACTTCTGAGATGACGAAGAAGAGCAAGGCATTCGTAGATATCGACTAGGGTGAGGCGTGTTGAAGTGAGTAGATGTATATCTACGGGAGAATTCGGGTGGATGGCGTATCGCACCCCCGCAACCGTAGAATTAGGATACGATATAGATACTAGAATAATATGCTTAGTCTATAGGTTATGCTAGACTACCATATTCGTATAAGTCTATACTTAGTAGAATGATATACCTCTAGTACTATTTCTTAACTTATAAGCTATATCTACTTGTGTGTGTGTGTGTGTGTGTATGATTACCTTATATAATATAAGTTTACTAATGATATAAGGATATTTATGATATGATGATATGAGTCAATATGATATAATATGATGATATGAGGCAATGTGATACGATATGATACAAGATGACATGAGATGATATGTTATGAGATGAGATGATGTACGCGACTATATATCCGTATTATTTGATTTGATGATATCATACGATGGATATTCCATACATGATATGATGAGGATGGATCGCCGATATTTATTTTGGCTCAAGAAATCTTGTTTAAATCTTTAAAGTAGATATTATGAGATATTTAAAGTCATACCTACTTTCAAAACTAACGAATTGTTACGTACTTTTAAATGATGACTTCAAGAGGACGCTACAACTTTTCAAATGGTATTTTCTTCAAAAACATCATAACCCCATATTTTCTAAAACAACGTTTCGTACTATTTTAAACAATAATTGTATGGCCCATAAGTAGTTGCGTATTTTTATACTTGTTCGCGTTATGATTTATATATTCCGTTTACGTTTGCATTTCGATTTCTTATTTCTACATACGCTCGTGCTTCGATCATTTTCGATGTATATTACATTTATACTTTTAGTTTTACTTGACCTCGTATTAGGACACGCGCACCATTACCGATGATTTACATGTTGCACGTGCACATACTCGCATGCTCACACACAGCTCATCGGTAATTTCCATGTGTAACATTTCAGGAAAATAAAATATTATTTGTGGAATTTAAATAATTAAAATAATAAATTTTTGGATATTATTAGATATGAGAATTAGTTTTAATGAAAAGGTATAATTATATACCGATAATTTGGAAAATATTTGGAAATTTATATCAAATATTGATTTTGAAAGAATTTATGTGAGTTAGACATTTTATGAATTATCATATAATTAATTATATACAAGTTTAATGCTAAACTTGATTAATATTTACTAATTATGCATCGAGCTTGATTATGCATATGACATGCATCATGTCATGTTTCAAAACACTTTTTACATTCTATGAACCATGGCTTTAAAATCCTTATTTGCATATATATTTGATAATGTTTTCTTTAAAAGAAAAAAGAAAAGAGAGGAGGGGACAAGGTGACATGGGGGTATGGGTCAGTGAGAGAGAGGGGGGAACTTCTACATAACTCTTCACTCTTTAACCATGGCTCATTCTTGCCTCTTCATCTCTCATCTTCACCTTCCTCATTCTTCTTCTCTCCACTCTACACCTCTTCTACCTCCTTCATAACACTCTCAAATCTTCACCAAAACACCTTTACCACTTTCACAAAAAATGTGCACAAGCTCCTCACTTAGACCATGGTATGAACAAGTTGAGGTTTTGAAGACTTTGAGCAACTCAAGAATTTTCTTGAGTTGCCAAATGAGATATGATCCTACACTTCTTGTCTTGATATTAAGTTTCTTTAACTCCTATAGTAGTTTAGAGTTGATCCAATAAGATTTAGTGAAGTTAGAATATTCCTAGTTAAGGTTTAGGTGATATTTTGATGTATGAAAGTGAAATTGAGAATTAGATAGTGTCTAAACCTCTGTAGTACTAATATTATGGGCCAAACCAGAGACTAAAACCCCAAGACTTGAGTTTAGAATTTTCCCGTGTCGGTTTTGTAAGAATTTAGAGGACTACAGGGAATCTGGAGTGAACTGAGATGTCCATAGGAAAAGCAAACAAGTGCTTTGACCTAGTTAAACCACTAGGAGACCACCCCAAGAAAATGAACGCAAAATTCCTCCACTTGGCTTGCGACGCCGGGTCCTCCTTCATGTCTCGCCGGGCCAGTTTTGGGGTTAAGTGATGGGTTTTGGTCAGTATCTCACACTCCCTATAATATACCCTCTGTATTTTTTTTTAGTCCTAAATTACCTGAGACAAAATCTGGAGCTGTTTTCCTAGGTGGTTGTTTTGGTTTTGTGGTTTTTAATAACTTGAGTTTTGATATTGTGTTTTATCTCGGTCGTTGGACGTTTGTACGTCGACGACGAGTGTTGTTTGGTTGTTTTTGCATGCATAGACCATAGGTTCTAACCTATATGTGTGTTTCGTGTGCCGTTTTGGTTTTTATATTCGATTCGTGTTTATGATATGACGTATTTGAACTGTAGGTTCCTCCGCGTGGACTTCGGGATGACAAGAAGGAAAGCATGACGTCATCGACTTCGGCAAGCGAGGATCGAAGTGAGTAGATTTATATCTACTGGGGAAGTCGGGTAGATGGCGTTTAGCACCCCCGCAATTATAAATGGAAACCGATAGATAGAATATAGTCGACTAAATCTACACTAGGAACTTACGGATATGAGCAAGTGTGAGTAAAAGATGATATGATTAATACAGGATGATATGAGTTGAGATGTCAATGTGAGGATATAAAGGGATATGAGCGGATACGTTTGATATGAGGATGTGAATCATGATATATATATGTGATTGAAAGAGAACAAGTATGAGATTTAAAGTGGCAAGATATGAGATCGAAATCGATACGATAAAAGATGACATTGGTGGTTATGTTGGCTTGAGGATGCAAGGCGATATACATGTTATATTCACATGTCATTAGATGATATGAAATTTTACATACATACAAATGAGAATGTGATGTTTATGCAAGATGAATTGATGTGATATATTGATGTGATAAAAAGAGAATATGATGAAGTAAGATGACTTGGCTTAATATGTCAATATACGGATACAAGGCGATATGAGAATATAGATACTTTTGCCAAGACATGATATAGATGTGACTTGAGATATATGGGTATGTATGTATTTATATGAGAATAAGAGTGATGTGACGTACGAGACCATAGGTCCGTACCCTTGTCGATGAATAGGACGATAGAATCACTATTCTGTTTGATGACACCGTACGATAGATTACCGTACGTGGTGAGATATACCGGATGATTGATCCGTGCTCGTGTATTGAGGATGATGATCGAGAATATTGCGACACTTGATGCTATGAGGCGGGATCACCGACATAAAGATGCCACCTGATTATTGTTCATGTTTATATCGGTTTATCCCTCATAACTTACGTGTGATGTTCCCAGTATTGATTGCTATATGATATCATCTGCTAGCATACATGCACAATTATCGATGATGCGCATGTTACACTTATACAAATTTGCCGGCTCACACACATTCATCATCGGTAATTGTCATGCCACTTGCACAGTAGAACTGCTATATCATGATATTATTCTTATTTGTACAGTACTATCACATGACATGCGTGCATGATATACTTGATATGTTCACATTACTGTTCTATATTTGCATACATCGTACTTTATGTTTATATGCATTGCGATGCTGTTTTCATGAGATTTCTGGATTTAAGAACCGCGGTTATATTTCAAAGGAAATTAGGAATTGTTTTAAAAACGCGGTTTCTCGGGATGTGATTTCGAGGCGTCCACCATGAGTTTTCTCGGTTATGAGCTTGTTTTCGAGACCCGATTCGAGGAGTTGGATGAACCGTCTGCAGGTACATGGTGGACCCGGTGAGGTACCCCGGGGGAATGAAGCTCGAGATGTAGACGATGAGCCTGACAGGGGAGCACTATCTACCGGTGATTGGTTGGACCCGACGGTTGTTCGGAGAATACCGGCCGGAGTCGTGAGATTGATATGAGGGTCGATCAGAGGATGCGCCGCCTGAGATATGAGGATTTACGTGTCGATACTGAACACGGGTTTTCATGATGTTTCGAGTGTCGGTATTGGACACTCAGGTTCCAGATATTGATGTATCGTTGATGGACACATGTTGGTTGATTTTCCTCATACATACAGGCATTTAATCCAGATGATTACTTTTACATGTCATTGGCATCGATTATATTGTTGATATATATGCATTCATGGACACCCTAGATAACATAGTATTACCTTTATGATATAGTATGACCTAGGAATCGTTGTTTATTCGATTTCTACCTGCTGATGTTTTCTACTCACGAGTTGAGAACTCACCCCGTTGTGCCACAGTTTTCTTGGAGGTTCGACCGCTTGGATCAGTAGCGATATCGTTGGCACACAGTTTCATTTTGGTGTTTTGCTATGGTAGGTGGGACACACTTGAATCGTGCCCACTCTTGTACCTTTTATATTCTATTGTATTTAGATAAACTCCATCAATTCAGAAACCAGACTTGAATATTTAGTAGACTTAGATTACCATAGTTTGTATATTCTTTCGGCTTTAGAGTCGCGCTTATGTATTTATTGTTGTTTCTAGTTTTCTTGATGATGTTAGTTTCCTGCTTTCTTTCTGTGTTTTGATCCTCATCCTTCGGCGTTGTATATTTATATTATCTTTCGTGGTTGTGTTAGTTATATGTATGCCCTAGAGGCCATTACTGTACATAGGATGTATATTGTAGTGGATGCTGGGACGTATATAGGGAGGACTTTCTTGCTCGACATGATAGTATGCTATCTGGTTGAACTTTACCTTAACATGTATACTGATTGTCTCTCTGTTACATGTTGGTAAAGCCCTTAGGATCTGTACTTGACTACCTGGACTATGATGCGGATCATACTAGTGGGGACATGGTAGTCCATAAGTACATCCTTCAAAGTCCCTAGTCGTGGGTGTATCGAGACGGGGCATCGATATACCAGAGTAGACTAGCGTATACCTTCTCGACCCATACAGATGGGCGATGGATGATCCCATATCCATCGGTGTTTGACATCAGAGATGATATACGGGTGCTCAGTAGAGACTGGGTACACTGGACGGACTCGCCGAGAACTCCCAGATGGTATTATACCTCACGTCAGATGGCAGTTCTCTGGTGACACTGGTACAGAGTAGTCTGTTGACCCGAGATCGTCATAGAGTCTTGTGTGGTTCCCACTGTGCTTTGATTTCCATCTTACCACGTCCAAGAGGGCGTGCAAAACGGTGGTTTTTGGGTACAGTCCCGAGTCACATGGAGGCAATGAGCGATAGGAGGAGATTCGTCTCTCCCGGTATAGGGAGTTGATGTTGCGCTGTGTTCGATTGGCTATAACAGGAAATCCCTGGCCAGGGTTGCTGAGATTTACTGGTAAGTGTTACCAGTAGTTTCTCGAATTGTTATAGACCTCATATCGACACGACTTATCGAGCTATTGGGGTCTGACGTTTACCACCCCTAGGCGAGATATGCGACATATCAGACGATCAGACCGGACTGTACGGTAGTGTTACTGGTTGGATTCACTGGAGTGTGAGTGGGCTTGCTCGTCGATCTTCAGATCGCTCAATACCCGGGTGGCCGTTACGTTTAGCAGACCGCTTGCGGCTTGTGGATGTTTGATATGATCATCATCCGCTGCCGGCGTATTGACGAGTCTTTAGAGTCCTACACAGAGGTTTCCTGGCTCAAGCGAAACGAAATAGGAGCGCATATGAGATATGTGCGGGACCGAGAATAATGCGTGTATGTGATACCGTATTCCATTCTCGCGATGAATGTATCGATTGGTTATATACGATATAACCTAGTTATCGAATCAACGATTGGTTCGATAAGCCGATGCATAGGATACTAGTCGGTTATGTGCGACATGACCGGATCGTTAAATCAAGAGTTGATTTAATGATTTAATGCATAATTATATATATTTGATATATTACTTTGCGTTAACTAGTATTGGTTCACTTAAAATAGATTTTCTCACTCGGATGTGCGCATTATATATGTGATATGATTTTGTGCACTTTCTTGTATCATGTTTGATGATACATGCTTTTTGGTTAAGTGTAAAGTATTAAACCTTGGTTAATGAAATGGTTAGGGTTTATTATTTGTTATTCATTTATCTTATTTAATTATCCATTTATTTATGATAAATGAATAAAAGAAAATGAAATGAAATGGTGGCTTTCATTTGTTGTTTTCATGAAGCTTCATGAACACTTTGACTTAGTGACCATTTTGTCTCTAGCTTGACCCTAACCATTCCTTTAACCATGATTGATTCTCTACACATTACCATGGTTAATGTTATGATAAGAATGGATTATTCTTTTCTTTTTTAAATAACTTATCATATCATTTCTTCTTCTTCTTCCTTGAACTCAAGAAGAAAACCTTGAGGTCATCAATGGTGATTGATGATAAAGAGTGAGAAATCCAATTCTAAAGTTTACCCACTTCCTATTTCTTCATCCTCTACCTCTTGCCAAGTAGTAGAGTGTGTTTTCTTCACAAGTTTCATGACTTGGTGAAGTGAGAGCTTGATCTTGCGATGCTTCGACGTAGATCATCTTCGGCATGGACATCGACGACCTAGCTTGCCCATTCTCCGACGAAGCCGATGCTAGAGCCCGGGAACTCATTTGGACAGCGAGGGGACTTCGTTGCGGAGCTATGGAGGTGGAGTACCGGATCTACAAAAGTTGTATTCCGTATTCTTTATAGTTAAGTTGTTAACTAGTTTGCATTTTCGCCTAGAAATCTAGCCAACGATCCGTACACTAGGGTTTCCCGGCACCATAATTTTTGAAATTGGCATGGTTGATGCCTTGTGAGACCTCATTAGGGTGTCTAGGAACCCTACAGTGGTATCAGAGCCTAGCTAGAGCCTTAGGCGAAATCTAGACGGAGTTTGAAGTCCGATCGAACCCGAAAGTCCAAAATTTCCATGCTCTCTGTACATTTTTGAAAACAGTGATTTTTTCAACATTAAAAATATGCAGAAAAATCAGCAGGTGAATTTAAGAGGTACTGTGAAATTCGTGCTCCTAACTCCATCAAACTGCCGCGGTTCCACAGCACGAGCAAGGCTCGTGCGGCGGTTCCGCGGCCGTACGGCATCATTGTTCAGCGAATCTTACACAGTAACTCCTAATCGATAGTGCTGGATTTTCTGGGAATTTTTAATATTTATTCAAGAGTTGAATTTTCTGGGGTTGTTTTGGGGATTCGGTGTTTCGATCGGAGTATCAGATTTTGTCTATGTGGCTTTCCGGATAATTTTTTTGGAATATGTTAAAAAGTTCGACCGGATATAAATACCCAATTTTTCCCCTGTCGGGAAATTTCCAAGTGTTGGATTTTTCCGTAGTTTAACGACGTTCTAAGTAGTGCAAGTAACGCGATGGACCCTCTAGAAGACAACAAACCTTAACTCGATTATGTGACCGTCTTGAACTGCCCTTTGAACCTTCGGGTTTGGGGCAGTACGGCGTGCCACATGTGAGGCGTTGGCTTGACCCTTCTACGGCTGGACCGTTGGTACTGAGGCACGAACTGAATATTGTTAGACTTATTTCATGTGTTGATCTGTGTCGGGAAAACTTGGGTGTTCGACTGTTTGATCGAAAAGTTTAACATTTTCTATTTATCCGGAATGTGATACAATAATTGGAATTCATAAAGAGTTATGAGATAACTGAATGAATGTTATAAACATAGCACTTTAGTCTCACTTGATCGGTTGCCACGGAATTTTGATGTGATCAAAAGTCCGTCGCAATCACGTAGCGTACGCGGATACTCGCCGATAAACTTAATAGACAGCCTCGCTCCATTGCCCCGACCAAGTGACTGTAGGAGAACCCCGTCGCCGAAAGCATCCGTTCGGGTGCTCGCGGCAGCGGTGTTCCGCCTTGGTGCACTTCGTCGACGGTATCGGAGGTGCGGCCGTCTACTGAAGTTTGCGACGAGCATTCGATCAGGATGTCGGGAATCCTGTTGAATTGCCCGACTTGATATTGAAAAGTGTTTTCGATTTTGAGACTAAAATGTGGGGTTTATAATTGTTAGGCATGCGATGTCTAAGAAATTCATTTGGTCAGGCATGCGATGTCTGAGGTGGTTGCGGATTCCAACTGTTGTAGTTTTACACTTTCTTTTTTGTGACCGTAAGTGTAATATGTGATGTCGCCGGTTTCGTTGCTATATGTCAACGACAATTGGGATGCGCATATTTACTTACGTTGATGACATGTGATGTTATGTGTTGTTGGATATGTTATATTGGATCGTCGTGTTTGAATAGCCGGGGGTTTTTATGTGAGATGAGTGTTTTTCATTTTCATTCATGTAAAAACTTGTATGTAATATTCTTTTATTGGGGCACTTCCAGGTTGCGGATGTTGTCACCATTTGTATATTATTTACTTTTCCGCACTAGGATAGACCCAAGGAGGGGAGCACAAGTAACCGGGTTCTGGAGTCCAGTGGGAGACCAACTCGAGGAGTCGAGTCCGGGCCTCCTAACTCTAGAATTGGTAGGGTTGCTTGCCGCTCTCGTAGGGGTCTAGGGGTGTGGGTTTGACTATTCATCACGACCGTGGAATCCGTGTTTTATACTGGCTCGTATTAAAAACACGGACGTCCTAGTATATCCAATATTTCATATGATTCTTCTGCTGCGATATCTGTGATGTGATCATATGATGTTCTGTGATAGATACAGTATATAGTATATATGATATATTATATAGACGTTACTTATGTTTTACACCCGCGCTAGCCCTGCCCTGCTCTGCCGTTAGTTACCTAACCTAACGGTGCACGAGGGGACATCGAGGCGAATGCGGATGGCATAAGTGTACGTCGTATTTATCTGTGATGTTTAGGTACTTAAATGATGGGACTTCATTAATGAGATTAATGAAATAAAAGAAACCTAAGATGTTGTAGAATCGAATTTCAAAATAAAACAGGTAGCTACAGTTCTTGCTTTGCACAGCGGTATATGTGATATATCCTGCACCTTATTCGATAAGGAAAGGACAGAGATCCCTTCACCGGGAGTGACTCCTTTAGCAATAACTGGCAGATGCTACACACTCGGTTTGTCTTTTGATTGCTTTTAAGAGTTTTTGCTTTGCACAGTGATATATATGATATATCCTGCACCTCATTCGACGAGGAAAGGACCGACGATCCCTTCACCGGGAATGACTCCTTTAGCAAAACTAGAAAAGCCTCAAAAGCACTCCATTTTAAAATCATTCGATCCTACAACGATATCAAGTTCATTACGCAATAGGTTTTCAGAAAAACCTGTCGTAGCCCTCCGTCATTTCAGATACGTACTAGTTAGTATTCGTGCTGCGGTTGTTTGGCCTCCGTCAAGGCGCAGTGTACGGTAGCTAACTAGTGCTTATCTGCAAGCATATGATGCGATTGGATTAGGGTATTCGTACGGCGTTGTTTGGCCTCCGTCAAGGGTCATGCGGGTGGGTTTAATTCAATCAGGAAATGACGGGTTGAACTTGACTAGCGGACTATGGGTTGTTTGGCCTCCGTCAAGGTCATAGCGAGCTAGGGACAAAATATTATCAGGAATTTCAAGTGTTGAAATTTGCAATGAGATTGCATACCTTCTATGAGATAGTTGGATCCCGATACCCGCTGCGAGTAAGAGTTACTCCTAGGAGAGTTTTACACATTACAATTAGCCGATCAAGTAGGTGTCTAGAAAGGTGTCAACGGGGTTACGCCTCTGGGAAAACGAGGTTTACATTAATTAGGTTCGTGCGAAAGCACGGGGGACCTCCCTCAAAGTACCGACACTGGCCTGGCTGAAAGATTGGCGAACTTGTAGTGTGTAATTAATCCCGGCTAGTCTTTCCTTTTAGGGTTTGAAGGAAGATTTGATAAAAAGCAGTGGGAGCCATCCTGATTAGATAAAATAATAACCAATCTATTCTTGCAAGAGCGCACGCTGAGTGTTTTCTTCTCTCTCTCTCCAGGTAGCGACCATATCACGCTTTAATCAAGATAATAATACGGATATTTGACCGAACCCGCTTGTTATACTGAGCTGGGGAACGTTGGTCCCGCTCCAACTTATAATTGTTATAAGACTGAGCAGGAAATTGGGGAATACCAGAATTCCCATGCCGCCCAAACGAAGAGAGTGCATGCTGATGCATCATCTTCGGGTGTGTTCATTACAGAAAACTGTTTCTTAGTGTCCTTTACGTCCTGGGTATGTGATACCAGATCAGGATCCCAGATATGTAATATGTTACATAGGGCTACAGAAAGGTAGAGAACTGAGAACGGGTGATAAGTTTCATGAGGCAGAAAACGGGGCAAGTGTTGCAGCTAAGTCTGTTGGTCACTGTCACCCTGTATTACCAATACATTGATTCTGAACGAATGTTATTAGATACCGAACCTGATATACAAAATCATATCAGTTTCTTTATTAGTAAAGAAATGATAAAATTTTGTATTGTTGGATAATGTTTTGAACATTTCCTATATCAAAGGTTGATCGGTTCAGGTACGTTATCTAAAAGCATTGATGTTCTAAATCAAACTACAGTTCTTAGTATACAGAACACACATAAGAGGAAGAGTTCAGAAGTGAACGAATTCTTCTTAAGGTATTGTATACTAGGTCATATCAATGCGACCCGACTAGCTGAAGTTACATATAGATGCATATTTAAATCAGTTTGAATTTACATCTTGTGAAACTCGCCAGTCATGTCACAAAGATAAGATGACCATAGCTCCGTTTACTGGAAACAGAGAAAGAGTTGGTAAACTCTTGGGATGATACATGATGATGTATGTAAGGTCCCCTGTCTACATATACCAAGACCGGTTCTTTTTACTTCATTACATTCTCTGATGATCTCTCAAGATTCAGACATACGTTCCTGTTGAAACATAAGTCCGAACCTTTTGAGATATTCACAGAATATAAGTTAGAAGTAGAGAACCAAAATACGGGTATAAGTATTATGTCCTATGATGAGATCAAGGAGGAGAATACTTGTGCACGGAAATCCTGAATTATTCTAAAGGAGAATGAGATTCTCTCTCAGCATTACTCCTCCGTATACACCATAGCACGATGGTATATCGGGGCGGAGCAGAAACACCCTATATGATAAGGTGTGCTCTATGATGAGTACTACTGAGTTACCTATTTCCTTTTGGGAGTTATGCACTTGAGAAGCTGCATACCTATTGAACAGGGTTTGAATCAAATCAGTTGCCTACCATTTCATATGTGATATAGAAAGGGAAGAGCCCATGTCTTAAGCTAGTTAAGATTTGGGGTTGTCCGGCCTATGTCTAAAAGCAAAATCCGGACAAGATCGAGGCAAGGTGAGTTATGTAGAACTGGAAAGGTTCCAGCTATACAAATTGCAGCTGATGATTTGAAAGAACCAAAGGATTCAATAGTTACCAACGAACCTCAACCTCTCCGCCGATCTAGTAGGGTTCCTCACCCACCTGAGAGATACTTCTGTTTCTCTATGACAGTGGGAGCGAGGATTGCATCATGAGATGATGACCCAACTAGCTTCGAGCAGGCCATCGAGAGTAAGACTCTGTAAGAATGGCTGGATGCTTAGCGATCTGAGATGGAATCCTTATACACCAACAAAGTATGGACTTTGGTTGCTATATCTGAAGGGTTAAATCCCCATCAGGAGCAAGTATATCTTAAGAAGATTACTTGGTGTACATGGAAAAGTTAAGACTTTCAAAGCTAGACTTGTTAAAGGTTTGCATCATTGATCAGGTAAGGATTATGTTGAAACCTTTTCTAAGGATCTATGCTTAAGTCCATCCAGATCCTACTTACCACGGCTACATACCATGACTACGATATCTGGCGGTTGGGTGCCATGACATCTTTTCTAAATGATGTTTTAGAAGAGAACGTCTGTAAGTACACAGCCAGAGGGCTTCGTAAACAGTGGGAGCAACGGAAACGTGTGCAAAATGTTTTATCTGATAAAGCAGGCATCGCGGAGTTGGAACGTCTGTTTTGATGTGTTAGTCAAAGAGTTTGACATCATCAAAATGGTAGATGAACCTTGTATAAACAAATAGGTAGTAGGGAGTATGGTGGCGATCCTCGTAGAGTACGTGAATGACATACTCTTGATAGGGAAGGAGTTTCCTATGCTACGCTCGATCAATCTCCGCTTATCACAATGATTCTCCAAATAGGATCAAAGTGATACCTACTAAATCCTAGGTTTTGGATCTATGAGATAGATCTAAATGGATGTTAGGATTCTCACTAGTTGTAGTGAGAAGGTATCAATCAATCCTGGGGAGAATCACTGGAAAGGTTCCAGAGTGATAATGACGACTGAATGTCAGTCACAGACATTGTCTTTACCCTCAGTAAAGGGACGGTATGTTGGAAGAGTTCCAAGCTAGATACCGTGACATACTAGACGATAAAGGCATGATACATCACTACTTAAGATGCTACCAAAGAGGCTGTTTGGGTGTATATTGGTTCATAAGATGAACTACGTTCCTACCATTGTGTGACAATGGAGTTGTGGCTTATGCCAAGGAACGCCCGTCCCATCAGTGATCCAGACATATTCTAAGGCAGTATCACTTGATCATGGAGATGGTTGATCTCCAGGGTGATCGAGGTTTGGAGAGTAGACTCAGAGGACAACACAGCGGATCCACTCACAAAGGCCTGTTTCCAGAGAGAGACTTTTATAGGATGGTTGAGTATGAGATACTACAACCACTGCTATCAGATGGCCCTAGTGCAAGTGGGAGATTGTTAGTTATATGTATGCCCTAGAGGCCATTACTGTACATAGGATGTATATTGTAGTGGATGCTGGGACGTATATAGGGAGGACTTTCTTGCTCGACATGATAGTATGCTATCTGGTTGAACTTTACCTTAACGTGTATACTGATTGTCTCTCTGTTACATGTTGGTAAAGCCCTTAGGATCTGTACTTGACTACCTGGACTATGTTGCGGATCATACTAGTGGGGACATGGTAGTCCATAAGTACATCCTTCAAAGTCCCTAGTCGTGGGTGTATCGAGACGGGGCATCGATATACCAGAGTAGACTAGCGTATACCTTCTCGACCCATACAGATGGGCGATGGATGATCCCATATCCATCGGTGTTTGACATCAGAGATGATATACGGGTGCTCAGTAGAGACTGGGTACACTGGACGGACTCGCCGAGAACTCCCAGATGGTATTATACCTCACGTCAGATGGCAGTTCTCTGGTGACACTGGTACAGAGTAGTCTGTTGACCCGAGATCGTCATAGAGTCTTATGTGGTTCCCACTGTGCTTTGATTTCCATCTTACCACGTCCAAGAGGGCGTGCAAAACGGTGGTTTTTGGGTACAGTCCCGAGTCACATGGAGGCAATGAGCGATAGGAGGAGATTCGTCTCTCCCGGTATAGGGAGTTGATGTTGCGCTGTGTTCGATTGGCTATAACAGGAAATCCCTGGCCAGGGTTGCTGAGATTTACTGGTAAGTGTTACCAGTAGTTTCTCGAATTGTTATAGACCTCATATCGACACGACTTATCGAGCTATTGGGGTCTGACGTTTACCACCCCTAGGCGAGATATGCGACATATCAGACGATCAGACCGGACTGTACGGTAGTGTTACTGGTTGGATTCACTGGAGTGTGAGTGGGCTTGCTCGTCGATCTTCAGATCGCTCAATACCCGGGTGGCCGTTACGTTTAGCAGACCGCTTGCGGCTTGTGGATGTTTAATATGATCATCATCCGCTGCCGGCGTATTGACGAGTCTTTAGAGTCCTACACAGAGGTTTCCTGGCTCAAGCGAAACGAAATAGGAGCGCATATGAGATATGTGCGGGACCGAGAATAATGCGTGTATGTGATACCGTATTCCATTCTCGCAATGAATGTATCGATTGGTTATATACGATATAACCTAGTTATCGAATCAAGGATTGGTTCGATAAGCCGATGCATAGGATACTAGTCGGTTATGTGCGACATGACCGGATCGTTAAATCAAGAGTTGATTTAATGATTTAATGCATAATTATATATATTTGATATATTACTTTGCGTTAACTAGTATTGGTTCACTTAAGATAGATTTTCTCACTCGGATGTGCGCATTATATATGTGATATGATTTTGTGCACTTGCTTGTATCATGTTTGATGATACATGCTTTTTGGTTAAGTGTAAAGTATTAAACCTTGGTTAATGAAATGGTTAGGGTTTATTATTTGTTATTCATTTATCTTATTTAATTATCCATTTATTTATGATAAATGAATAAAAGAAAATGAAATGAAATGGTGGCTTTCATTTGTTGTTTTCATGAAGCTTCATGAACACTTTGACTTAGTGACCATTTTGTCTCTAGCTTGACCCTAACCATTCCTTTAACCATGATTGATTCTCTACACATTACCATGGTTAATGTTATGATAAGAATGGATTATTCTTTTCTTTTTTAAATAAATTATCATATCATTTCTTCTTCTTCTTCCTTGAACTCAAGAAGAAAACCTTGAGGTCATCAATGGTGATTGATGATAAAGAGTGAGAAATCCAATTCTAAAGTTTACCCACTTCCTATTTCTTCATCCTCTACCTCTTGCCAAGTAGTAGAGTGTGTTTTCTTCACAAGTTTCATGACTTGGTGAAGTGAGAGCTTGATCTTGCGATACTTCGACGTAGATCATCTTCGGCATGGACATCGACGACCTAGCTTGCCCATTCTCCGACGAAGCCGACGCTAGAGCCCGGGAACTCATTTGGACAGCGAGGGGACTTCGTTGCGGAGCTATGGAGGTGAAGCACCGGATCTACAAAGGTTGTATTTTCGTATTCTTTATAGTTAAGTTGTTAACTAGTTTGCATTTTCGCCTAGAAATCTAGCCAACGATCCGTACACTAGGGTTTCCCGGCACCATAATTTTTGAAATTGGCATGGTTGATGCCTTGTGAGACCTCATTAGGGTGCCTAGGAACCCTACAGGTTGTGTTTCCGCCGATTGGCGAAGAGCTAGCTTCCGCTTGGGGATGCCTATATATTGCTTGTATGTGGTTTTGGATCAAAATATACAAGGGAGGTGCTGCCCAAAGTTTTAAAAATGACGAAAAATGTTTTCAACTATAGTATAATCCACTTGCATTTTCTTATATCACTAACTATGTATTTAAAGAGAAACTTGATTTCATTATACCTTATTTCAAAACTGCACCTCCACTATTTTTCCGCAAAAAGGTTTAGATTTCTGGGCTTCGGTTTAATTGAATTACGTTACGCCTTTAAACGTTGCGTGATTTAAGTACCGGTCACGAGCTAAATTCCGGGTTGTGACACCATGCCACGTACATAGATAGAACTCGCTATGCTACCGCATCATACTATAAGCTGTTAGCATGTTAGATTCTATTAATACTTTCTTTACATTGCTATACGATACGCTTATATGAACACACTTGTCATGCATTACAGTATTATTCTGTGCATGTACATATTATTCCATTATTGCCATATTCTTATGAGATTCTATTTTCATGAGATTTCTGGATTTGAAAAACATCAGATATTATTTAAAAACTTGTGAATGTTTTAAAAACACGATTTTCTCTTGATATGATATTTCGGCGTCCACCGTGAGATTTCTCGGTTCTGAGCTATGATTATTATCCGAAGCGAGGCAGGAGGAGAGACCGACTACGGATACATGGTGGACCCGGTACGGTACCCGGGGCAAAAAGATTGTATAGAAAGGTGTTGAGCCTAGCTGGGGAACACTACCTACCGGTGACAGTATTGGACTCAGTGGATATCCGGAAGATACCAACCAGAATGATTTGATGACAGATGGATATAAGGACCGATCTGATGAGACGGTGCCTGAGATATGATGGTCGATCCGATGAGACGGTGTCTGAGATATGAGGATTTACGTGTCAATACTGGACACGGGATTTATAATGATTTCGAGCGTCGATACTGGACACTCAGGATTTTATGATGATTTCGAGTGTCGTTGATGGACACACAGTGGATGATACACACACACGATATGGATGAGAGGATACCATATATTGATACAAGCACGATACTATATATACATATATACACGTTCACCTTCGATACCACACGGTATGATATTATCATATTACTGTATGACCTAGGTAGATTATTATGCATTCGATTTCTACCTGATGATGTCTTCTACTCACGAGTTGGCAACTCATCCCCGTTGTGCCATGGTTTTCTTGCACGACCGACCGCTCGGATCAGTAGCGACTTGCTGGCACGTTATTCTTTTGGATGATTTGCTTGGTAGGTAGGTTACACTTCAGATCGTAACCACTATTGTATACTTTATATTCATTTGTATCTAATTAAAAGCTCCATCAACCAGACTATGTATATTTGTGGACTTAGAGACCAGTTGTATATTCTTTCAGACTTAGAGTCATGACTTGTATATGATTCCCTATATTTGAGTTGTTGAGGTTTTGGTATTTCTTTTATTTCCTTTTCTGTGATTGATTTTCGCTTTGGGCGTCGTATATTTACTTGCGTGGTTGTGTTTCCGCCGATTGGCGAAGAGCTGACTCCCGCTTGGGAATGCCAATATATTTATTGTTTATGTACTGTTTTGATCAAAATTTATAAAGGAGGTGCTGCCCAAATTTCAAATGACGAAAACGTTTTCAAACTTTAGTATACATCCACTTGAATTTCTATAAACTCCACTTATACTTTAAAAGAGAAACTTGATTTCATTTATACTCCTTTTTTCAAAACTTCACCTCCACTATTTTCCTAAAAAGGTTTAGATTTCTGGTTTTCGGCTTACTTGGGTTACGGTGGGGTCCTATAGATTTCACGTGATTCAAATACCGGTCACGTGCCATTTCCGGATTGTGACACAAGCAAGTGGTTAGATATAGCATTTAACAAGCATACATAGCGAAATTTCAAGATGGTTGCATATGGCTGTTTACTAAATTTGTTCTTATAATAAATATAAAATATTAAATATTATTCATGTCAAAGCATTAAATGAACAGGAGTAGAATGAGTTATGGAACAATTTAACTTGAAGTATGCTGCACAAATATAGCACTTAATGAGCCCAATGAAGCACTTTGAGGAACTTGATTTTCACAGTATAGCATTTAATAGCGAAATATAGCACTTTGCCTGAACTTACTTTTTCCTCATGGATTCCAAGATACCTATTAAGCTGATGTGGAAACTAAAAGGGCAGTGTTGGAATATTTAAAAGTACAAATGAGTTGGTACAAGTCTTACAGCAGTTTCATTTTATCAGTGAACATAATTTTGAAAAAAACGGTATTATTTGAATCGGTCGAGTCAGTTATTCTAAACCTATTGATTTAAAAAAATTAATTAATTAATTAAATTTGCAGAATGATCCAAAACCTGGAAGTTTCCAAGCGGTGGCGGAGCAAGGATGTGTGCAGGCAACATACTCGTCGGATCACAGTTAACCATCATCCTTCACCATCTCTCTCTGAACTACAAGTATGAAATTAGTACTCAAATTATATTTCTGTTCACAACAAAATATATCACCATATTACTAATGTTTTATTCATTTGTCTGTTGAAAATAGAAATTGCTCAATCCTGATCCAAAGATCAGCAGCTATCTTCCTCATCCTAAGCCGGTGGATGGAGCTGCAATGTTGTTCGCTTCACTCTAATGATTCATTATCCAATAAATTGAATGTAAAATTACACTAAAATATCCTTAACTATCATGCTTTTCACCAAACTAGCAGTAAAGTACCCCTAACTATCATGTTTTTCACTAAAACACCCTCGAAAGGAGAAAATAAGGCATTCTTCCTTGGTGGTTAAATGAAAAAACCATGACAGGTAAGGGTATTCTGGTGTAATTTACCGTTTATGATATCTAGCTTGCTTCTGTTTTGTACATATAGACCCAGCTGGGATGTCCGTTTTCTTGTATGAATTCTAATAGTGTGACCTATGCTATCATATCATGAGATATATTATACGCATTTACTTAGATTGTAAAGCTAAGAATCACATTTAAGACCAAAATTTACTAACTTAACATTGTGAAGTAAAATTAGCTCACAATTTATCTTTTAAGATTCATTAAGTCCTCACAAAAGGTGGATATTAAGGTCTTCATATACACAAACACACATCAAAGGAATAAAGTGAAGGTCTCCAACAATCTGAGTTAATGGTATGTCTCCAGCGTACCATTGAACAAATTCTTTTATTGGTTCTGGAAACAGTATAAATATGAATCTGCAGACTTTACAAGATACAAGGGCCAGTCTAACTATAAATAATCTGCTCACAAAAAAGGTAACTTGTAAAACTTTCTACAGGCTGAAACCTTCTAATAAACTTAATGTAACACCTTAAAGCCCCTATACCGATTTGACGACTAAAGTGAACCCGCTGCCGCAATATACTCTGATTTGAGCACCACTTATATGCTGCCCCTTATATCCTAAGTTTACAATACAGGGCGAAGTTTGATCGTTTGTGTCGCCAAGCCCAAGCTGCCCATGCTCTCCCCATCCCCATGTCATTATTTTTCCGTCCTCTGAAACCAAAGCAACAAAAAGATTAAAAATAGTTTCTTTTATGTGAAAAAAGAAAAAGCATTAGACGAAGGGGTTGGCTATGAAGCAAGGCATAGATAAAGGATTTGAAGAAATTTGTATGTACAGTTTTCTATGTTCTATAGGGAATTAATTATCTTGAACTCTGAGGTACGGATAAAGCGAGCAAAACAGAACGCATTTTCGCACTAGAGGGTGAACTGCATTTGTATAAGGCTAACACCAGACTACCATAATTATCCATGTTTTTCACTAAGCTATCATTATTACAGAAAGTTTCCTTAAAGTGCTATATTTAAGGGTAAAGATAAAAGTACAGAGTTTACTGTAATAAAAAAAACTTCAAGGTAGTTTAGTGAAATCAGTGATTGTTAGGGTAGTTGAATGCTATGTAGCCTTTGAGGGTTTGGTTGGATGCATACCTGTTACAAAAGTAGAATGCTCAGCCCCGGCAGCGACATGCACAGCCTTTTGTCCCTCTATGCAACTTACTCTTTTTAGAGGAGCCAGAAATGATCCTGAAAAATTCAGGAATAGACTGTCAGGCATTAGGCTTATGAGGGTATGATAACTACTTTTAATTTATTAGATCGAAAATATCATGTTCAAGCAAAAATTCGATCTTTAAACTTAATCAACAGTCTACTCCTTTCAAGATTTATTAAAATGAGGCAGAAATCCCATTTGATTTGAATGTTAAACAGGAGTGCTGGAGTATAATTTCAACTCGAAGATGCATTCCCATAAGGAACCCAGAACTTACTTAAGGGAGAAGGTGAAAATTAAACCTATGCAATTGCCGGAAATAAAAAAATGTAGCTCTATAAGGAGGCTTACTATAATATATGGGAAATCTTCAATGTAGTTAACTGAAAACGCTGATTGTTAAGGTACTTAAGTGTAACTTAGTCTAGTTTAAATTAAAACAATAATCCGAAAATATTAATTCTAAAATTACCATCAGAGGTGCCGTTTGCAGAGGAAGTCGACGGCTGCTGCTTCATTTTCTCTTCTTGAGAAGTATTAAGCAGACCATGGTGTTTTCCACCAAGCATATACACTTCATCATCTGCACAATAACTAACTATTCATTACACGGCTTTCAAATTAAAGATTTAAATGTTTATCTATAGACATCTACCAGCTATTAATAAAGCATGATTCCAACCAAGAGCAACTTGTGAGAATCTCAAAGATGAAGGCAAAACACACAGAGGATGCTTCCCTACGCTCCCACCAAAGCCCTTGCCCCATGTATACAACTGCCCATCGGCTGATGCACAAATTAAAATGGTTACAGAACAATCTAAAGTCTAATCGAAGATTTGAAAAATCATAAATATGAGAGTTTACCAGATAATGCAGCACTCTGATCTCCATTAGCATATACAGAAACTATTCGATGATTCTCAAAGCCATGAATAACTCTAGGAAGAGTATTGCATGATTTTAATCTGTGAGGCCCAGACATGGGCATGCCAGTTTGACCGTGTCTCGATGAACCAAAACCATAAATTATATTTTCTTTTGGTCCTGCAACATGAGAGTCCCATTAGTTGTATGCTTAAAAATCATCTCCTTGTATGAACCTTATCATGAATCAACTACGGAAACTACAAATACCTCTAGGTTGAAGTACACTAAATTACCTTAAGTATAGTTGTTTTCCACTTAACTACTTTAGGGGTTTCTTAATACAGTAAGCTCTATTGCTACACTTGAGGGTATTTTACTGAATGAAAAAACTCTAAAAAACCAAAATTTAAGGGAGTTTACAGTAAAGAAAATGTTAAAGATGGTTTAGTGAAAACAGTGAAAGTTAAGTGTAGTTTAGTGTGATTTAGCCATATTTTTAATGTATGCTTTGAGTGCAAGAACTAAATTATTGAATATTATAAGATTATCATGAATGCCATATAAACTTAAATTATTGAATAACAAAAGATTATGATGAATGGCATCTAAACTTTATCTAATGCAAGATGAGGCATATCGGATCTGAGGAAGAAGGTATCAACATTGGTCACGACCTTGTAATGGAAGTTAAACTTATTGCAGTGTAGCCATTTTGAACCTTCCTTTTTCAAATTACTTCATGTGTTTCTAATTTTAATGCCCCAGAAGTGATGATTAAAACAAACAACATAATCAGATTTATTGGAAAGAAATTTATGGTTAGAAATACAGCCCATTGGTTTATTCACCTCTCACTAGGACAAGAGAATGGCGCATTCCACAAGCTATTTGCTCCACATACTTTGAGATAAAGTATGGAACTTCAGTAGCTAAACAATGTGACTGATGATCTCCAGTTCCAAGCTGCCCAAATGAGCCATCCCCACACATGAAAAGTTGCCCCGAATCTGAAAAGATACGATATGATTACAACCACTTTCAGGCATTGGTAGGACTGTTTGATAACTAAAAAACAATGTGGTACTAGCAATAAGGTATAAAACTGTTTCAAAGAAATCAAACATAATTGCTTTCAATTCCATCTTAGTATGCAACTGAATGTGATGGATGTCGGATCTCGTCAAGATGTTACCTTCCGTAGATCTGCTGCGAACGACGATGGACGGCTGAGATTGAGTTGGAGGTTGTCTCCTGAAGCGTGTGGATCTCAATGGGTTTAGGATGGTTGAGGCCGAGCTATCTGCAAGGAAATTGTACCACCGAGGACCCTCCGACGATCAAGTTAGACCGGATATTTGAGCAGAGTAACGGCCTAGTGAGGAAAAAATGACTTACTTGAACCGTCTGAAAGAGGGGTTTATATAGTGGTGGCAACAGGCAGGCAGGCGCGAGAATCACACCGGCCGTTACGCTCCCGATGTCACGTCCGCGTGATAAGCGGAATCCCGCATTAATGACGAGACAGGCTCGTTAATAAAGGGTCGTGATGGCGTGGAACGCGGGACGTGGCCGGCGGATATCTCGCGCATGGCGAGATTCACGGAGGTGGGGCGGTTGCGCCTGCGATTGGTGTCGTTGGTCGGTCGATGAGACCGAGGAAGATGAGCTCGATGGGAGGCTCGGGGACGAGCGGGAGGCCAAGGTATCTTGGTTCTGTGGTAGCCCGGAGACGAGCTAAGAGGGCCGAGGGGGCCAATTGTGCAGGGGGCTCGAGGGTGAGCCAACGGTTGTTTGTAAGTCGGGCACAAAAGTGGTGTGGGCGGTCGCAGAAGGTCGGCTACGTCCATGGGTTGTAGACCTGGAGTATTCTTCCGGAGTGCCGTTCTTGGTCCTCTCTTGCAGGTTTCGGGACACGTCATTTGCCACGTGTCTCGATCTGGGAGGTCACCGATATCGAGCATCATCATTAGCCCCCCACTCTCGTCCCGACCCGCTCGCTGGTCGGGTCGAGAGTGGTCTGCCGGGTCACCCGAGGTGAGCTTCTTTTCGTAGAGTGGCCTGTCGGGTCACCCGAGGTGAGCTTCTTTTCGTAGAGTGGTCTGCCGGGTCACCCGAAGTGAGCATTCCCGGGCAATCGGCTGTATTTTCTTGATGACGTCAACGGATCAGGGGCCAGATCTTGTATTAAAGAGGATGCGCCAGATCGTGCGTACGCTCACCGAAACGACAGCCCACATGTTTGGCGCTGGTTGGCTGACGCGACGGGCCGCAGATTTCCGGCATCCGATGGGGTGCGATCAATGTGCGTGCGACAGGTGGAGCAATGGAGGCCGTCGAATGCAATGAGCCGTTTCGGCGGGAGATGACTGTCGCCGTTGGATGTGCATGCCGGCAACTATAAATAGAGGTGGGGTCCCCATCCGGGCCCATACCTCTTCGTAATTTTCTCATTCAGAGTCTCGTTAGCTCGACACTCTCCTTTTTAGGTCGGATCTCTGCGTTTTCTCTTCCGAGAACTCATCCTCTCCATCAGGTTAAATGTCTTCTTATGAAGAGTCTATAGAAATAGATCGGGTAGAGTCTAGAAAGCCCCCCGTAGATTCTTCTTCTTCTTTTTCTTCTGCTTCTTCCACTGAGTCGGAGTCCTCCTGGGAAGTTAGGATCGTGTGACGGCCGATCCTCTTCCCGGGGCTGCGTGACCGGAGCGGTTCCCCGAGCGGAGGTCGCGGGTGCCCCTAGCGTGTCATCCACGGTGAGGTACGAGAATGAGCTCGCAACCGCTCGGGCTCGTTTCCACATTCCTCCCGGCTATACGCTATATTTGGCCGAGGAAGGGAAGAGGGCAGATCAAATACGGGGTAAGGAGATTGCCCTGTACCTGGAAGCCTTTTAGGCCGGAATGCGCCTGCCCTTCTCTCCCGAGGTTGTCAGAGCGCTGAATCATTTTGGGTTAGCCCCGGATCAGCTAGTGCCGAACTCCTGGAGGATTCTCCTTGGGTTCCTGATCCGTTTGAAGTTGCACATGATCCCTTTCAGGCTGAGCACCCTTGCCCCCTCTCTCTGTTACAAAAGTAACCCCGGTACTCGTGCGGGCGAGCCGAGGTGGGTATGCATCTCCGTTAGGAAACGAGGAAGTGCTGCCGGGTCGGGGGTCGTCGTGCTACTTTCTTCCAACCATGATTGGAAGAAGTTTTTCTTCGTTGGGCCGCCGATGGGTGAGAACTGGCATGTGCCCACCCAGTGGTCTAGGGATAGTAGCCGGCGGGAGAGTCAGTCGAACGATCCCGACACAGTGAAAGTGGCGGAGTGGGAGCCCATTCCCCGAGCTGACGTGCTACTTTCCGAGCAGACCCTTAGTTGGGCTGGGCTCAGCCCCGTCCAGTTTGCGGGTAAGTTGGGAGTTTACAGGCGATCTGTTTAGACTTGCGTTTATTTTCATTTTTACTTGTGTTGCTGACTCCATTGTACCTTGTCTTGTGCAGAACCCATGGACGTGAGCAAATTCCGAGCGGCCATGCAAGAGCAGAAGAAAGGATCGAGGGCTGGAGGTGCCAGCTCCTCCCGTCCGACGTCGGCCCCGGTTCCCCCGGCAGCCGCTCCACCTAGACGTTCGAGTGCGGCCTATGCCCCGGAGTCCAGCCAGGCGCCGAGCCGAAAGCAGGTTCGGGAATAAGAGGTCCGGGCTTAGGAGATAGAGACCGGCTCACCGGTGCCGTCCCTCAAGAGGTTCCATCGGACGGTTCCGCGCACCCCGGCCTCCCCGATCTTGGTGGATGAAGGGGACCTCCGCTTTAAGGTGCCCTCAGAGCTCTCCGTTGCTGACAGCCTGCTGATAGAGATGGAGCGGTCGGCCGGAGGCAAATTCCCTCGGGAGACTCTCAGGACGCAAATAGCGGCCATTGCCCAAGAGGCCGTGGAGATTAGTGCTCGCACCCCACTTAGGTTTTCATTCAGCGTTTTATTTATTCGCGAGATTGGGTGCCTCCCTTTCCTTTTTGACCCTCTTTGATTTCTTCAGGTCCTCCAGCACGTCGCCCTCATCATCCAAATGGAGGACGAAGAAATTGCCCAGGCAATGCGGGCCGTGGGCAAGTTTTCCTCGCTGGAGAACTCAAAGTTGGAGCTGGAGACGGCGATGACGAGGGTCGCCGCCCTTGAAGACGAGGTGGCGGCCGGAAAGCAGGAGGTTGCAGGTGCCGTTAGGCCGTCCGGGCCGCCGAGGCCAAGCTTCAGGACTCCAAGGTGCTCGTCGGCACCCTGAAGAAGTCGGCGAGCTCCCTCCTGAAGAAGTGCGAGGCTGCGATGGAGGGGATGAAGCGAGCCGAGCTCAGAGCGTCGAATGCGGTGGAGAACTATAAGAAGTCGGACCATTTTTACACCGACCTGGCTGCATCCTGTACCCTCGTCTGGCACGATGCCCTCGACGCCGTCAAGGCTCGGATGCCGGAGTTCCCTGATGAAGAGCTCCGGGACGAATATTCTCGTGGGGATGACGCGTAGGGGACTGCCCCTGGAAGCGCAGCCGAGGAAGATGTCCCCGACGAGGGTGGCGCCGAGGCTCCTGCGATGGGCGCATATCCTCAAGACAAAGCCCGGTCGCGGTGGACACGAAGCTCCTCGGGGTTGCGTCCGGCCCTGAGGTCTGAAACCCCTCGTCTTTTTATATCTTTTTTGTTGCTTCGGGAATTTTGTAAGCCTCCGGGCGTTTTTGTAAGGCCGGGGGGCCGATAATACCTTTGTAAAGACTTTTGAATGAAGCATTTTTTGCGGTGTTTGGCATAGTTTTTCCTTTTGCTTGTTGTTAAATCTCTGTTTGCACGGTGTTGAGTTTAGAGAACTTCACTTAGCGACCGCACGTCGAGTTGAATTTAACCATTTTGCCAATTGCCTAAGTGTGCAAAGACCGGTGTGAGGTCGGTATCTTCATAGCCCCGAAGTCGACGTGGGGGTCGCGCGGTGAAGATGCGTCGGCGTTATCCTCTAAGAATGGACCGAGCAGTGAAGCTGCTCGGTTGCCTCTTGGAGAGGGCTTAGGTATCTAGCTTTGTGGGGTAGTGAACGACCAGCCAGCATAACCGAGCATGGTAGCTACTCGGTTGCCTCTTGGTGAGGGCTTCGATACTTAGAGCGGGAGGGGCCGTAAGAGGTCTGCTAAGGACGGGCCGAGCAGGGTTGCTGCCCGGTGTCTCTTGGCGAGGGCTTCGATCCCTGGCGTTGCGGGGTAGCGAACTACCAGCCAGGAATAGCCGAGCAGAGTAACCGCTCGGCTGCCTCTTGGTGAGGGCTTCGATCCCTGGCGTTGTGGCGTAGCGAACTACCATCCAGGGATAACCGAGCAAGGGCGAGCCCGGTTGTCTCTTGATGAGGGCTTTGATCCTTAGCGCAGGAGGGGACGTTAGGGGCCTGCTAAGGATAGGCCGAGCAGGGTTGCTGCCCGGTGCCTCTTGGCGAGGACTTTGCTCCTTAAGCCTCTTGGCAAGGGCTTTGATCTCTGGCGTTGTGGGGTAGGGAACTACCAGCCAGGGATAACCGAGCAAGGGCGAGCCCGGTTGCCTCTTGATGTGGGCTTTGATCCTTAGCGCGGGAGGGGCCGAACAGGGTTGCTGCCAGGTGCCTCTTGGCGAGGGCTTTAATCTCTGGCGTTGTGGGATAGTGAACTACCAGCCAAGGATAACCGAGCAAGGGCGAGACCGGTTGCCTCTTGATGAAGGCTTTGATCCTTAGCGCGGGAGCGGCCGTAAGGGGCCTGCTAAGGACGGGCCGAGCAGGGTTGCTGCCTGGTGCCTCTTGACGAGGGCTTTGATCCTTAAGGACGGGCCGAGCAGGGTTGCTGCCCGGTGCCTCTTGACGAGGGCTTTGATCTTTAAGGACGGGCCGAGCAGGGTCACTGCCCGGTGCCTCTTGGCGAGGGCTTTGATCTCTGGCGTTGTGGGGTAGGGAACTACCAGCCAGGGATAACCGAGCAAAGGCGAGCCCGGTTGCCTCTTGATGAGGACTTTGATCCTTAGCACGGAAGGGGCTTGCTAAGGACGGGCCAAGCAGGGTTGTTGCCCGGTGCCTCTTAGCGAGGGCTTTGATCCTTAAGGACGGGCCGAGCAGGGTTACTGCCCGGTTCCTCTTGGCGATAGTTTTGATCTCTGGCGTTGTGGGGTAGGAAACTACCAGGCAGGGATAACCGAGCAACGGCGAGCCCGGTTGTCTCTTGATGAGGGCTTTGATCCTTAGCGCGGGAGAGACCGTAAGGGGCCTGCTAAAGACGGGCCGAGCAGTGTTGCTGCCCGGTGCCTCTTGGCAAGGCTTTGATCCTTAAAAACGGGCCGAGCAGGGTAGCCCCTCGGCTGCCTCTTGGTGGGGGCTTTGATCTCTGGCGTTGTGGGGTAGGGAACTACCAGCGAGGGATAACCGAGTAAGGGCGAGCCCGGTTGCCTCTTGACGAGGGCTTCGATCCCTGGCGTTGCGGGGTAGCGAACTACCAGCCAGGGATAGCCGAGCAGGGTATCCGCTCGGCTGCCTCTTGGTGAGGGCTTCGATCCCTGGTGTTGCGGGGTAGCAAACTACCAGCCAGGGATAACCGAGCAAGGGCAAGCCCGGTTGCCTCTTGACGAAGGCTTCGATACCTGGCGTTGCGGGGTAGGGAACTACCAGTTAGGGATAGCCGAGCAGGGTAGCCGCTCGGTCGATTCGTGAGGTTCTGTTTGACCTTCCCGGTGCGAGTATAGGGAATAGGGACAGTCGCGGGCGACACGTGTAATGATCGCGTGAGGGAGGCGAAGCGCCAGAGCCGCGTCGTTTCGATTTTGCAGAGAAAGACTCGATGTCTGCCGCGTGGCGGTACAGTTGTGGGTGAAACGAGCGACTATTGGACTCGTGGGGCGTTGTGGGCTATAAAACGGAAGGAGCATTGACCATTCCTTCCTTCACATCCAAAACATAAGAATGGAGGACTTCCCTTTTACCATCCCGACATCGTAAACTTCGAGGACGTGTATCTCTACGATCAGTACTTGCACCGAGAACACGGTGCAGTTAGTCATAGGCCGCATTGAGGATCATTTCGGTCGACTGCTTCCTCGGCACTCCCCCTGCTCCAGCTGTTGATGTACTCCATCTAGAGGGAGTCACCGGGCTGTACAACCCCTTGTCCGAACAGCTGAAGGACGAGACGGTTGGTAAGCTAAGGTCTTTGCGGCGCTTCGGCCTGATCTCCGCGGGTCGACTGGATCGCTCGGTGGCGCTCATTCTTGAGTGCTACCAATTGAGGCACGATGCCGACGTTCGAGGACGGCACCAGAGGCAGAGGTCTGAGGCCGCGAGGGCTCGGCTAGCGGAAATATCCTCGGAGTACCACGAGCAATGCTCCCTGCACTCCCTTCCCCAGCTATTGTAATTTTTCTTTTTCGATGTACGGCTGAGGAGCCTATAGTACCCTTTTGAATAAACAAAACTCTTCTTTTTGCAATGTTTTATCGATCCCTTCTTATTATATAAACAGAAAGATCCTGAGAAAAGTTTACATTGCCTTAGTAAAGGAAATACACGCTAATAGATATTCTTTTTATTGGTACGGTTTGAGCTTCTTGGCAGTGTAAGGCCGTCAAAAACGATCGGCTCGATTTCCCTGGCCTTCATCCTTGGATGGTTGTTGGCCTCCACGACCGGCGCGGGGTGTTGGGCCTCGTAGGTACTCGACGTACCCCTGCCGACATGACCATAATTTGGCCAATTGTCAACTCGCCGGGGGGGCGCTGCTCCTGCTCGCGGTCAACTTACCGCTTGTCCCGCAAGTACGCTGCCAGGTGTCCCGAACGGATGAGCTCCTCGATGTAGTCTCGGAGCTGTTTACAGCTCTCTGTAGAGTGGCCTTGCGACCTGTGGAAACCGCGGTAGGGGCCCCGGGTGCGCTTTGCAGCCATGCGTGAGACCGAGGGAAGCTTGAAGAACCGCTCGCCCTTAGCCTCCTCTAGCAGTACCGTCTGTGAGACGTTGAGCGGGATGTACTCCCGAAACTTCGGGGAGTAGGGCTTTGGCCGCTCAAGTCTCTTTCTCTCTTCCCTCGCCCTTTTCTTTTGGTCAGTTTGCTCTGCCCCGGGAAGATTTGCGTTCACCTCGAACTCGAGCTGGATCTCACACTCGGTCCATGCCTTTACCCCAGCCATGGTCTTAGGTTACACTAATGCAAAGGAGCGTAACCACTCCTTGTGCCTAAGACCAGATCTAAGTGCTGTAATGACCGTCCCGTCCCAATATTTTGGGACCTCGAGAAGGGCGTTGTAGAAGCGGGTGACGTACCCTTTAAATATTTCTTTGTCCCTGCTCTTGATTGTGAAGAGATGGTCGACGGTCCGTTTCTGCCGTCTGTTCCCGACGAAGTGGCCGAGGAATTGGGTGGCCAGCTCGTCGAAGGTTGAGATCGAGTGTGGCGCGAGTCCTCGGAACCAGTCTCGTCCGGAGCGGATGAGAGTGGCCAGGAAAGCTCGGCATTGGACGGCGTCAAAGTTGTCTTGGAAGCTCATTCCTGCGGTGAATGCGTCCAAATGGTCCTTCGGGTCAGACTTACCGTCGAAGAGAGACTTTCGGGGGCTTGTTCCGAAAGGAGACATGGACGGCGAGCACCTCCTCGGTAGAGGGTTTTGTGAGCGAGTCGGCGGCGTACTTAACCCCGTCGCTCGAATGATGACCCTCTCGATGCATACCTTCGATTTTCTTCTCGAGGGCGTCGAGTCGGCCATGGTATCCCGACGATTCGGCACATTCTGATCTTTGGCCTCAGCTGTTGGAGACATGTGTCTTGCCGCGGCCCCGGTTCCTCTCGATGAGGTTCCTTAGGTCTCCTGACGAGGTAGTCTTCGAGCTGCCGTGACGAGTCCCGTCTGCGCGATCCCGTCGAAGGAAGGGGCGTCGGTCATGCCTGGACGCAGGCGAGCTGACAGACATCTCCTCGAGAGGGACATGCGCGCGAAGAGGCTCGGGGCGAAGCGCTCTGGCGACGGAACTCGGTGTTGAACTGTGGGGCGCCCAGCAGGTCATGAAATATGTTGGTCCGGGAGACCAGCGGCCATGGGAGGCAGCGAGGCGGCGGTCGGCAGTGCCGGCGCGAGCAGAGTCTTCTCTCCCTCTGTAGGGGTCCCGGTCCCGAGGTGGGGGAGCGACGACCTGGGGAGCCTGCCCTGACGTTTGGACACAGACGAGCGCATCCACGACGGATGCGAGTTCATCTATCCGGGTGGCTAGGGCGTTGATGGCGTTCGAGGGAGGAGATTCGTCCACACCTCCCTTATGGGGGAGGCGGCGGCTAGCGTCTGGATCGTCGCGGTGATCGCTCGCCGTTGAGTAGAGATCGGAAGATGAACTTTGTTGAGTGGAATCAAGAAGTTCCCACAGACGGCACCAGCTGACGGATGTCGTATCTCGTCAAGATGTTACCTTCCATAGATCTGCTGCGAGCGACGATAGACAACTGAGATTGAGTTGGAGGTTGTCTCCTGAAGCGTGTAGATCTCAATGAGTTTGGGGTGGTTGAGGCCGAGCTACCTGCAAGGAAGTCCGGGGGTGGTTGTACCATACGGCCTAGTGAGGAAAGAATGACTTACTTGAACCGTCTGAAATAGGGATTTATATAGTGGTGGCAACAGGCAGGCAGGCGCGAGAATCACGCTGGCCGTTACGCTCCCGGCGTCACGCCCGCGTGATAAGCGGGATCCCGCATTAATAATGAGACAGGCTCGTTAATGGGGGATCGTGATGGCGTGGAACGCGAGACGTGGCCGGCGGATATCTCGCGCAGGGCGAGATTCGCGAACGTGAGGTGGTTGCGCCTGCGATTGGTGTCGCTGGTCGGTCGATGAGACCGAGGAAGATGAGCTCGGCGGGAGGCTCGGGGACGAGTGGGAGGCCGAGATATCTTGGTTCTGCGGTAGCCCGGAGACGAGCTGAGAGGGTCGAGGAGGCCAATTGTGCAGGGGGCTCGGGGGTGAGCCAACGGTTGTTTGTAAGGTGTGCACAGGAGTGGTGTGGGCTGTTAGTTATATGTATGCCCTAGAGGCCATTACTATACATTGGATGTATATTGTAGTGGATGCTGGGACATATATAGGTAGGACTTTCTTGCTCGACATGATAGTACGCTATCTGGTTGCTCTTTATCTTAACATGTATACTTTCTGTCTCTCTGATTACATGTTGATAAAGCCCTTAGGATGTGTACTCGACTTCCAGGACTGTGATGCAGATCATACTAGTGGGCCCTGGATAGTCCATGAGTACATCCTTCAATGTTCCTAGTCGTGGGAATATCGAGACGGGGCATCGATATTCCAGAGTAGACTAGCGCATATCTTCTCGACCCATGCGATGGGCGATGGATAATCCCATATCCATTGGTGTTTGACATCAGAGATGGTATACGGGTGCTCAGTGGAGACTGGGTACACTGAACGGACTCGCCGAGAACTCCCAGATGGTATTATACCTCACGTCAGATGGCAGTTCTCTGGTGACACTGGTACAGCTTAGTCTGTTGACCCAAGATCGTCATAGAGTCTTGTGTGTCTCCCACTGTGCTTTGATTTCCACCCTACCACGGCTCTACTGAGTCGTGCAAACAGGTGGTTTTTGGGTACAGTCCTGATTCACATGGAGGCAATGAGCGATAGGAGGGGATTCGTCTCTCCCGGTATTGGGGGTTGATGTTGCACTATGCTCGACTGGCCATAACAGGAAATCCCTGGCCAGGGTTGCAGTGACCTACTGGTAAGTGTTATCAGTAGTTTCACACATGTTATGGACCTCAAGTCGGCATGACTTATCGAGCTACTGGGGTCTGACGTTTACCACTCCTAGGCGAGATATGCGACATATCAGACGAACAGACCGGACTGTACGGTAAGTGTTACTGGTTGGATTCGCAGGAGTGTGAGCGGGCTTGCTCGTCGATCTTCTGATCGCTCAATACCCGGGTGGCCGTTACGTTTAGCAGACCGCTTGCGGCTTGTGGATGCTTGATATGATCATCATCTGCTGCCGGCGTATTGACAAGTCTTTAGAGTCCTACACAGAGGTTTCCTGGCTCAAGCGAAACGAAATAGAAGCGCATATGAGATATGTGCGGGACCAAGAATAATTCGAGTATGTGATACCGTATTCCATTCTCGCGATCAATGTATCGATTGGTTATATGCGATATAACCTAGTTATCGAATCAATGATTGATTCGATAAGCCGATACATATGATACTAGTCGGTTATATCCGATATGACCGGATCGTTAAATCAAGTGTTGATTTAATGATTTAGTGCATATTTATATATTTGATATATTACTTTGCGTTAACTAGTATTGGTTCACTTTAAAAGGATTTTCTCACTTGAATTGTACACATTGTATATGCGATATAGTTTTGTGCACATGTTTGTATCATGTTTGATGATACATGCTTACTTGGTTAAGTGTAAAGAATCAAACCATGGTTTAAGTTAATGATTAGGGTTTTGATTATTTATTCATTTATCTTTCTTATTTATTCATTTTGGAAAAAGAAAAGGATAAATGAATGGTTGAATGTTTTGTTTTTAGTTGAAGTTTCTTGAAACTTTGACTAAGTCACTCTTTTGTTCTTATGCTTAACCCTAACCATCCTTTTAACCATGGTCTTTTCTCTACACCTAACTAAGGTTGAAAGTATGATAAGATTTAATTCTTTTTCATTTAAAAATACAAGACTTATCATATCTTTCTTCTTCTTCTTCAAGAGCTAGAAAAAGAAAAGCTTTCTAGTTCAATGGCAACTTGAGAAAACAAGTGAGAAATCCAATTCTAAAGTGAACCCATTTCCTATTTCTTCATCATCTACCTCTTGCCAAGTAGTATAGGGTGTTCTCTTCACAAGTTTCATGACTTGTTGAAGTGAGAGTTTGATCTTGTGGAGCTTCGACGTAGATCATCTTCGACATCGAAGCCGACGACCAATTCCGCTCATTTTTCCGATGAAGCCGATGCTAGAGTCCGGGATTCAGTTTGGACAGCAAGGGGACTTCATCACTGAGCCTAGGAGGTGGAGGACCGGATCTACAAAGGTTGTAGCCCCTTCCCTTTAGCTATATTTCCGTTTACTTGCTCGCTTCGCCTATATATCTAGTTAACGATCCGTATTAGGGTTTTTAGGCACCCGTAAAATTTGAAACAGCCATGTTTGATGCCTTGTGAGACTTCACTAGTGTGCCTAGGAACCCTACAGTGGTATCAGAGCCTAGCTAGAGCCTTAGGCGATGCGTAGACGGAGTTAGAAGTCCGATCGACCCGAAACCCCGACTTGAAAGTGCTCTCTGGACATTTTCTGTTTTCGTGGATTTTTGAGAATTAAAAATATGCAGAAAAATCAGCATGAAATTCTAAGAATTACGGTGCAAAAGGTAACTAATGATCCCTCAAAAGTGCGGCGGAACCACGGCATTAGCATGCTAATGCGGCGGTTCCGCGGCCGTTTTGTCTTATTAGGCATTCAATTTTGCACAGTAATTCCTATTTTGCAGTGCTGGTTTTCCTGGGAATTTTTTTATCTGAAATCAAGAGTTGAGTTTTTTGGGTTGTATTAGGAGTTCGTACATTCGATCGGATTGTCTAATTTTGTCTATGTGTTTTTCGGATATTTTAGAATATGTTAAAAATTTCGATCGGACATAAATACCCACTTTTTCCCCTGCCGGAAAATTTCCAAGTGTCGGATTTTTCCGTGGTTTAAGGACGTTCTGAGTAGTGCAGGTAACGCGATGGTCCCTCTAGAAGACAACAAACCTTAACTCGATTATGTGACCGTCTTGAACTGCCCTTTGAACCTTAGGGTTTGGGACAGTACGGCGTGCCACATGTGAGGCGTTGGCTTGACCCTTCTACTGCTGGACCGTTGGTACTGAGGCATGAAGTGAATGTCTTTGAACTTATTTCATTCGGTTGATCGGGAAAACTTGGGTGTTCGATTGTTCTATCGAAAAGTTTAACATTTTCTATCTTATCCGGAATGTGATACAATAATTGGAATTCACAATAAGTTATGAGATAACTGAATGAACGTTATAAACATAGCACTTTAGTCTCACTTGATCGGTTGCCACGGAATTTTGATATGATCAAAAGTCCGTTGCAATCACGTTGTGAACGCGGATACTCGCCGGTAAATTTAATAGACAGCCTCACTCCATAGCCCCGACCAAGTGACTGCAGGAGAACCCCGTCGCCGAAAGCATCCGTTCGGGTGCTCGCGGCAGCGGTGTTCCGCCTTGGTGCACTTCGTCGACGGCATCGGGGGTGCGGCCGCCTACTAAAGTTTGCGACGAGCATTCGATCAGGATGTCGGGAATCTTGTTGAATTACCCGACTTGATATTGAAAAGAGTTTTCGATAATGAGACTAAAATGCGGGGTTTATAATTGTTAGGCATGCGATGTCTAATGAGATTGCGGATTCTAACTGTTGTAGTTTTACACTTTCTTTTCTGTGACCGTAAGTGTAATATGTGATATCGCCGGTTTCGTTGCTATATGTCAACGACAATTGGGATGCGCATATTTACTTATGTTGATGACATGTGATGTTATGTGTTGTTGGATATGTTATATTGGATCGTCGTGTTTGAATAGCCGGGGGTTTTTATGTGAGATGAGTGTTTTTCATTTTCATTCATGTAAAAACTTGTATGTAATATTCTTTTATTGGGGCACTTCCAGGTTGCGGAAGATGTCACCGTTGATGTATATTATTTACTTTTCCGCATTAGGATAGACCCAAGGAGGGAAGCACAAGTAACCGGGTTCTAGGGTCCAGTAGAGACCATCTCGAGGAGTTGAGCCCGGATCTCCTAACCCTAGAATTGGTAGGGTTGCTTGCCGCTCTCGTAGGGGTCTAGGGGTGTGGGTTTGGCTATTCATCACGACCGTGGAATCCGTGTTTTATACCGGCTCGTATTGAAAACACGGACGTCCTAGTATATCCAATATTTCATATGTATCTTCTGCTGTGATTTATCTGTGATCATGTGATGTTCTGTGACAGATATTATATATAGTATATATGATATATTATATAAACGTTGCTTATGTTTTACACCCGCGCTAGCCCTGCCCCGCTCTGCCGTTAGTTACCTAACCTAACGGTGCAGACGGGACATCGAGGCGAATGCGGATGGCATAAGCGTACGTTATATTTATCTGTGATGTTTAGATGGACTTAAATGATGGGATATTCATTAATGAGATTAATGAAAGAAAATAAACCTAATTGATGTTGTGGAATCGAATTTCAAAATAAAAACAGGTAGCTACAGTTCTTGCTTTGCATCGCGGTGTTCATTATAGAACATCCTGCACCTTATTCGATGGGGAAAGGACCGAGATCCCTTCACCGGGAGTGACTCCTTTAGCAATAACTGGCAGATGCTACACACTCGGTTTGTCTTTTGATCGCTTCTATAGTTTCTGCTTTGCACAGTGATATATATGATATATCCCGCACCTCATTCGACGAGGAAAGGGCCGACGATCCCTTCACCGGGAGTGACCCCTTTAGCAAAACTAGAAAAGCCTCAAAAACATTCCATTTAAAAACCATTTGATTCCGCAACGAGATCAAGTTCAAAGCGTTAAAGGTTTTCACAAAAACCATTCGCAACCCATGTGTACTCGACTTCCAGGACTGTGATGCAGATCATACTAGTGGGCCCTGGATAGTCCATGAGTACATCCTTCAATGTTCCTAGTCGTGGGAATATCGAGACGGGGCATCGATATTCCAGAGTAGACTAGCGCATATCTTCTCGACCCATGCGATGGGCGATGGATGATCCCATATCCATTGGTGTTTGACATCAGAGATGGTATACGGGTGCTCAGTGGAGACTGGGTACACTGAACGGACTCGCCGAGAACTCCCAGATGGTATTATACCTCACGTCAGATGGCAGTTCTCTGGTGACACTGGTACAGCTTAGTCTGTTGACCCAAGATCATCATAGAGTCTTGTGTGTCTCCCACTGTGCTTTGATTTCCACCCTACCACGGCTCTACTGAGTCGTGCAAACAGGTGGTTTTTGGGTACAGTCCTGATTCACATGGAGGCAATGAGCGATAGGAGGGGATTCGTCTCTCCCGGTATTGGGGGTTGATGTTGCACTATGCTCGACTGGCCATAACAGGAAATCCCTCACCAGGGTTGCAGTGACCTACTGGTAAGTGTTATCAGTAGTTTCACACATGTTATGGACCTCAAGTCGGCATGACTTATCGAGCTACTGGGGTCTGACGTTTACCACCCCTAGGCGAGATATGCGACATATCAGACGAACAGACCGGACTGTACGGTAAGTGTTACTGGTTGGATTCGCAGAAGTGTGAGCGGGCTTGCTCGTCGATCTTCTGATCGCTCAATACCCGGGTGGCCGTTACGTTTAGCAGACCGCTTGCGGCTTGTGGATGCTTGATATGATCATCATCTGCTGCCGGCGTATTGACGAGTCTTTAGAGTCCTACACAGAGGTTTCCTGGCTCAAGCGAAACGAAATAGGAGCGCATATGAGATATGTGCGGGACCGAGAATAATTCGAGTATGTGATACCGTATTCCATTCTCGCGATCAATGTATCGATTGGTTATATGCGATATAACCTAGTTATCGAATCAAGGATTGATTCGATAAGCCGATACATATGATACTAGTCGGTTATATCCGATATGACCGGATTGTTAAATCAAGTGTTGATTTAATGATTTAGTGCATATTTATATATTTGATATATTACTTTGCGTTAACTAGTATTGGTTCACTTTAAAAGGATTTTCTCACTTGAATTGTACACATTGTATATGCGATATAGTTTTGTACACATGTTTGTATCATGTTTGATGATACATGCTTACTTGGTTAAGTGTAAAGAATCAAACCATGGTTTAAGTTAATGATTAGGGTTTTGATTATTTATTCATTTATCTTTCTTATTTATTCATTTTGGAAAAAAAAAAGGATAAATGAATGGTTGAATGTTTTGTTTTTAGTTGAAGTTTCTTGAAACTTTGACTAAGTCACTCTTTTGTTCTTATGCTTAACCCTAACCATCCTTTTAACCATGGTCTTTTCTCTACACCTAACTAAGGTTGAAAGTATGATAAGATTTAATTCTTTTTCATTTAAAAATACAAGACTTATCATATCTTTCTTCTTCTTCTTCAAGAGCTAGAAAAAGAAAAGCTTTCTAGTTCAATGGCAACTTGAGAAAACAAGTGAGAAATCCAATTCTAAAGTGAACCCACTTCCTATTTCTTCATCCTCTACCTCTTGCCAAGTAGTATAGGGTGTTCTCTTCACAAGTTTCATGACTTGTTGAAGTGAGAGTTTGATCTTGTGGAGCTTCGACGTAGATCATCTTCGACATCGAAGCCGACAACCAATTCCGCTCATTTTTCCGATGAAGCCGATGCTAGAGTCCGGGATTCAGTTTGGACAGCAAGGGGACTTCATCACTGAGCCTAGGAGGTGGAGGACCGGATCTACAAAGGTTGTAGCCCCTTCCCTTTAGCTATATTTCCGTTTACTTGCTCGCTTCGCCTATATATCTAGTTAACGATCCGTATTAGGGTTTTTAGACACCCGTAAAATTTGAAACAGCCATGTTTGATGCCTTGTGAGACTTCACTAGTGTGCCTAGGAACCCTACATGGGCGGTCGCAGAAGGTCCGCTACGTCCATGGATCGCAGACCCGGGGTATTCTTCCGGCGTGCCGTTCTTGGTCCTCTCTTGCAGGTTTCAGGACACGTCATCTGCCACGTGTCTCGATCAGAGAGGTCACCGATATCGAGCATCATCAGTATGAGTGTACAGTGGTTAGTTATGATCATAGGCATCGATAAGTTTGGCTGCATGTCAAAATGAGGGACTAGAGAACATTCTTAGAGAGCAAAATCATAACATGCCTTAGGCCTTTACATTACATTATTGTTTAACCATATCCTTCAATTAACTTGAGATATGGCTGGATCCAATTTAGCATCCTCCCCATTTTCGAAGGACTGCTCCCTTTTCCACAGCTTCTCATCATCTCCATGATTAAGTTACCTATTAATAAAGACCTAGATAGTAATTCTTGGAATGAATATCATACCTCTACATTCGCCAAAAATCACTAAATTGTTAGAAGTTTCTCTTGACTATTACCAACACCTACTTCATGAACACTGGATGATTTCTTGTTGATGTTTTTATTACAGGGAGAAAGAGGCATGTAAAAGGAATTAATTGTGTTTTAAGCTTTTACAAAAATTTATATTCTGTGTCATAGTACACCGTAACAAGTACTCTTCTAGGTATTATAAAAAAATGTTATTTACATAGGTTATTTATAAAAATATGTTGATCTTGAATCTTGTGCCAAAAGAGAGGAAAACATGTGTGCATGCATACAAGGACAAAGATCTACCTTCTTTAACCATACGGAAAATATACTGCATAATGAAAAATACTGAAATTCCTCTGAGAACTAGCAATTGCATGATGAGCCAAAGATCGTAAGTTCAGATAACGATTGGACCTTTTGCATAGATATAAATAAAAATTGACAAAAAGACGCTTCTCTGTCCAAAAGTTCAAAATTTTGTATACATAACCAGCATACAGCTTCCAATCTTGCTGTATCAAAGTGTATGGTATTTTTATTCATTGCCCCCCAACCCCCCAACCCAAATAGAAAAAGGAAAAAGAAAACTAGCTCCATCTCGCTCACATCAGTTTGACAACTTAACAAATCAAGGTAGCTTGATCATTCAAAGTTTTCTACAAACACCTATGATACTTGAAAGTATGATCCGAGAAAATGTATAAAGAGATTTTTCCATGATTCGAGAAAACTGCAAGACCTGGCTTACCTATAAAATCATAAGATCCCCAGAAACAGATATATTTTCAAAACTAATATGCCAAAAACTTTTATCTCCAACTCATATAAATCTAAGCTAATCTCAACTCTCTAAACCACATAAATAAATCATGTTAATCTTATATTGCTGGGTTCCATAGCATCCTAACTAGGATTTATGGGGCATCAAGTATGCAATTTTAAAAAACCTAGAGAGCTATGCAACCCATGCCAAGGATCTAACTAGAAAATTAGGAGTTAAGCTAGCATGTAATCAAACATTACACTAAGTGAATGAGGAATACAATCTTTGTAGACCGGTCCTTCATTTCTAAAACTCCGTGTAGTAGTCTCTTCACTCCAAGTAGTGATTTCCTGGACTCTAGTAAAGGTTCACAAGGCAAAAGGAACAAGCTTACTTGAAATCTTCGAGGCCGAAAATGATCTACGTCGAGAAAACTCCAACTCAAGCTACCTCTTCTCTAATTGGGAATTGGTGAAGTATACAACCTAAACTAAATAGTTAATCTAGTATAAGTTGATGAAGTAGGATTTTTGTTCACTTTAGAATAATTTTTCTCACTATATTTCTTCACTTTCCAAAAAACTAGCGAGCAAAATTGGAATGAAGAAGAAGATGAAGATGAGAATGGAATGAGAATCATGAGTGAGAATAGCAAGCATGGGTGAGATAATATCTCATATAACTCATGTAGAGACTTAACCATGGCTTAAAATGTTGGTTGGGTTAATAAATATCTAGGGTAAAACAAAATTAGTGGACTAAATCAATGGTTCTACAAGCTTCCACTAAATATCCAACCATGACTAATTTCCACCTAATTTTGTATTTACCTTAAATAATAAAAACCCTCATTATCTTAATTATGGTATGAGTCTTATACACCCATGTATAATGTATCATCAAGCATGACACAAAAAGAAACACGATTAATATATGTCACATATATATTAAATGCAAATGTGAGAAAAAGAAATTCTTAAGTGAGCTAATATTAGTTAATGTATGTTAATATATTAAATATATAATTATACATTAAATTATTAGATCAACACTTGATTTAACAATCCGGCTATATCACATATAACCGACTAATATCATTTGTATCAACTTATCGAATCAACATTTGATTCGATAACCCGGCTATATCATATATAACCGACTGATATCACATATCGCGAGATTAGAATACGGTATCATATACGCATATTAATCTCGGTCCCGCACATATCATATATGTGCTCCTACTTCGTTTCGCCTAAGCCAGGAAACTTCTGTGTAAGACTCTAAAGACTCGTCAATACGCCGACAGTAGGTGATGATCATATCAGTCACCCACAAGCCGTCAGCGGTACTAGCTGGACATAATGGCTATTCGGGTATTGAGCGATCAGAAGATCAACAAGCTAGCCTGCTCATACTCCTGTGAATCCAATAAGTAACACTACCGTACAGTCCGATCTCTTCGTCTGATATGTCGTATATCCAGCCGGAGGTGGTAAACGTCAGACCCCAATAGCCTAATAAGTTATGTCGATGTGAGGCTCATAACGATTCGAGAAACTACTGATAGCACTTACCAGTAAATCTCAGCAACCCTGATCAGGGATTTCCTGTTATGGCCAATCGAGCATAGCGCAACATCAACCCCCAATACCGGAAGAGACGAAATCCCCTTCTATCGCTCATTGCCTCCATGTGACTCGAGACTGTACTCAAAAACCACCGTTTTACACATTCTCTTGAATGTGGTAAGATGGAAATCAAAGCACAGTAGGAATCACACAATACTCTATGACGATCTCGGGTCTACAGACTAACCTGTACTAGTGTCACCAGAGAACTGCTATCTGACGTGAGGTATAATACCATTTAGGAGTTCTCAGTGAGTCATGTTCAGTGTGCTCAGTCTCCACTGAGCACCCGTATACAATCTTTGATGTCAAACACCAATAGATGTGGGATCATCCATCGCCCATCATATGGATCAAGAAACGTATATGCTAGTCTACTCTGGAATATCGATACTCCCACGACTAGGAACAATTGAAGAATGTACTATAGACTACTCTGGCCCCACTAGTATGATCTGCATCATAATCCTGGTAGTCAAGTACGCATCCTAAGGGCTTTATCAGCATGTAATAGAGAGACAATAAATGTGCATGTTAAGATATAGAGTAACCAGATAGCATACTATCATGTCGAGCAAGAAAGCTCTCCCTATATATGTCCAAGCATCCACTGTAATATACATCATATGTACAATAATGGCCTCTAGGGCATACATACAACTAACATTATACTTATTCCATATATAAAAAATAAATCAAGCTAATCTCAACTCTCTAAACTACATAGTTCCGACATTTTTCACAATCCATAAATCCAAAATGAATAGAATTAAAGACATAACTTCAAGAATATGAAACTAAGTAATCCAATACATGACCCACTAGCCCGACCAACAATCCACGGTAATCAAAAAATGTTAAAAATCAGGACTGAGAAAACTGCGACACGGTAAGTATAGAACACGTACATTGTAACTTCCGTTGAATGAGCAACACGATGATAAAAAAGCTTGCTCATGACATAAATGGATGTAATCGCAATAATGAAGATAATCAGCTATATAGAGTGGGACAAACAAAATTACTCTAAGGTCCCTAATAATTTAATAAATTTGTTTGAAATCCTTACATGGATTCAACGGCAGGATTTAAATCACAGGAAATATAATCCCAGGTCCGTAATATATACAATAATTTAACCCCTTGATAAGTAATTTAGCAAAAAGAAAATTACTCAAAAATACCAAAAAATTTGTATGATAATTTTTAACAATCTATAAGGGTTTTGGATAAGATTTTGTTATAAAAGTGAGTATATCTTTCTAAGTTTCTATAAGGTCTACAACTTGAGAATTGAGATGATCTTCTTGTTACAATGAACTACTTGGCTTGGGGATCATGACAGGTATTAGACTCGTATATTATGACTAATGATAATTTCTTTCTTTTTTCTGTCTTGATTTTATTTGGAAAACCTTTATTTTAATTATTGACATTATTGTCACTAGTAATTTACACGTCCGATGCACATATATATCAAATTTCAATGACTTCATTTTTTTAATTTTCATTAAATATAATATAGCCCAAGTAGTTTAAGTGATAGAGTTGGGTTTTCTTTGGATGATTGATGAGATTAGCTGTGGTTATGAATTTCTGATAATATGAAAACTAATAAATATAGTGTATTGGCACATGCAATGCACTGTGCAAAAGAAGAACCAAACATGTCTAAATTTTGGAGACTGCAAAAGAATTCCAACTCCCACTTTATATCTTCTGCTCAGATTTCTTCTTGAATTTACACTCTTCTCCTACATGTCACATCTAATCTAACACCAATCACCTGCTAGAAAAATTCTCTTTCTTTTTCAATTTATTATTTTCTAGAATTTTTTCTACAACGACACAATACAAAAATATCTGTGTTTACTTTTATATATATATATATGGTAACGACGTAACGTAGACTTAGAAAACATATAAATTCAAAACATATTATATCCCTCATCTCATGCTAGATCTATCGTATCATGCCATCATTAACATGTTGATATTTAACATACATGTCCACAAGAAATGACAAAAACCACATAGAAGCAATAAAAATTAGTTAAAAGTTTGAAAAAGAACCTAGACTCACAACATGAACCAGATAGTTGGGACAACGTTGCTTAGATCTTTTCTTAAGCAAGCATGGTCAACTTCATAAAATTTATAACTATATGAATGATACAATTGAATAAAAATGATATAAATGAACAAAAAGGATGAGTAAATTATAGCTTACTTGATGCCTTGCAAAATTATCTCATTTCACTTTTTGTGGAGAGAGGATTAACTGGTTGACTAGACAACCACTTACTCTCACTAACCCATTTTTTCAAAACAATGTAACTAATTAAATAGTGAGTAGTGGTAATTGGCAAATTTTGGTCAGTTACAACAAAGAAATTCTGAATTTTTTCCCAAATATTTTGCTAGAAATAAAGGGAAAATTTTATACCCACTTGAAACATTGTAACTAAAATTGGAATCTCAACTTTGGATACACCCTCCCTTTTGCATTAAATAGGAGAGCCTTTTGCATTAGATAATAAAGATATATATTATCTTGAATTTGTTGTTGATTCTGCATGTTTATGACTATAGTTGTTACATATGGATTATTGGATTATTATGATCCTTGATATGAAGGTACCATACTTTCACTTATTAGTGAGCTATTTTAACTTGAGATTTTGTCCTTCCTTGTGATATACACCTGAATTAAGTAACTTATAATTTATGGATAAGTGTTAGATGTAACGGTGTCCTACGAATGTGTTGTTGTAATCCTGGGCTTTCGCTGTTGTAGACAAGTCATTGTAAATTCAACCGATGATTTGTGTGTAAGTGGTAACCCAGCCATTAGTTAATAAGACGTAGCACACAGCTATGATGTTACTTAATTCACCCTAATAATTTTCTTATATTTGACATATATCTTATTTTCTATCTACATGTTAAATATGTTTGACTCATATGCATATATTTCTGTCATTATTGTGATTGCATGCCTTCATGTTACAAGCAAGCTTCGTTAATATATGCTCCTTGATTAACACACTCTACAATGTGTTCTATATTTGTTGAGTCGGAATTTGCCCACCCCCAATTTTAATGTCTTGTATACAAGCATGGAAATTGTTGGACGGGTCATTGGTTTGTACTTTGTGTTGGCTATAGTGCTCTCAAGGCAATTATCGTGATCGCAGGCAGTTGATTATGATGATTGAGGGAGGACCTTTACCGGTAGAACAGTCTTACTCGAGATGATAGTATACTATCTGGTTTGTCTTTATCATCATGTACATATTGATAGAGTCCATAGGATTCTTGCCTGACTACCAGTATTATGATGGCGATCATATACGTGGGAGCTGGGGGTCTATAAGCACATCCTTAAATGTCCCTAGTCGTGGGAGTATCGAGATTGGATATCGATACTCCAGTGTAGACTAGTGTATACTGATCGAGACCCCGACGAGGGGCGATGGTCAGGTCTCACAAACCATTAGTGTTAGTTTGTTCACCTAAGATAGTATGCAGATGCTCATTGGGTTATGAGTACACTGAACGGACCCACCGGGAACCTGCTAGTTGGTATTATACATATTGTCATATAGCAATTCCCAGATGACATGTGTACAGGTTAGTCTGTCTACCTGAGATCGTCATTTGTCTCGTATGAGTTCCCACTGTGCTTTGATTGCTACCCTACCACGGCTCAAATGAGTCGTGCAAATAGGTTTTAGTTGAGTACAGTCCCGAGCCACATGGAGGCAGTGATCGGATCGTCGGGGATTCGTCTCTCCCGGTATTGACGGTTGATGTCGCGTTGTGCATGGGTGGCCATCACCAGAAATCTGTGGTCAAGGTGGACGAGAATTACCGATCCAGGATCGATAGTTTTTCAGAGGGTGATGGGTTTCATGCCGACACTAAATGTCGCGGTTAGGGGTGTGACTTTATCCACCCCCTAAACTCGATATGCGATACTCTTAGACGAACAGACCGGACTGTACGGATAGCCACTGTCAGGCTCAGTAGGGGTTCAGGATGAGTTTGCTCGTCGGCCTGCCTTTCGCTCAATACCTGGGTAGCCGTTACGTACAGCTAGTGTCGCTGACATGCTTGTGGTTAAACCCACTGCCAGCGTATTGACGAGTCTTTAGAGTCCCACACAGAGGGTTTTCACGGTTCAGGCAATATGGTGTAGATGACGTATGTTGGTATATACAGGTGCCCGATTAAATATGTGCACATGCTGCACAGACTTTAATCGGACGGTTGATAATACTAGCGGTTTAGGATTAAGCCGGATTATTAAATCAGGTTTTGATTTAATAATTGACTACATATGTATTCTAGTATTATTGTTCACTATTCATTTTCTCTCTTGGCTATTCGTATTTTTGTATGAATACGCATATATGTATTTCGATACGTGTACTGGGAAGTATTCCGTATTTATAAGGAATAGCTTCTAGAAGTGGACACCTCATTTGTATGATTTTCCTTTTTGGAAATTCATTTGTTTCACAAATGAGGTGGAGGAGTGAGGTGGCATGAGCATGGGTCATGACATGGCTTGGAATTGTTTATTTGGAAATTGAGATGAGATATTTTGGTGCATGAGAGAGAGGGGCAGCCACAACTCTTGGTGTGGGCTTGGTCATTATTTTCTTCACTTGCTCACTCTCTCATTGACTACTCACTTCAACACTTAGCCATTTTTTGAGTTGCTCATGCCACAATTTTTTCTCACCTCCTTCTTCATCTTCTATGGTTGCTCATTGAGTATATGTGATGAGAGAAAATTATAGTGACACATTCTTACACCTCCACTCTACATTGCTAGCAATCTTGGAGTGTCGGTTGCCTCGCTCGACGAGGCTAAAGCTTGTGCCATTTCTCTCAGGTGGATCATCGTAGATGGGGGAAGACCGGCAACCAAATTCGATCAAGGAACCACTAGGAGCTTGGGGATGATGGTTGAAGACCGAAGGACACGGATCAACTCGGTATAACCATTCTAACATCTTTTTAAAGCTTGCTAATTTAGGATTTAAGGTAGATCCGGATATCGGATAATGGTAGCGCCAGTTTAGAAAAATTTTGTTCCGCATTTGGCCACGGTTTGATGGCCGGGGCGCTGCCGTAACCCAAAACTTTGGAGCAATTGGTTTTGTGGTCTTGGTAATATGACATTAAATTTAAAGATTACAGATTATGGATTGTTAAAAATAGTGGAACTATATGATTTAGGGGGTTGAGATTAGCTTGATATCTTTTTTTAATTATGGAATTAATATAAGGTTTTGATTACATGAAATAGAGGTTAAATTCATTACTTCTTAGTACTGAAAATATACTTGCTTGTTGAGATTTTATGCTTTTACAGGAGGCCAGGTCTTGCGGTCTTCTTTGCTGGGGAATTGACCATCTATTGATGCTCGTCTCTGGGCATGACATTTCTACAAATACCAATTGTAGTTGAAAGTATGATGCTTTCAAGTATGATGAATTTCTTCTCATATTATACATTGCGAAATATTGTATTATTGAAATTAAAAAAAATACTCATTGTTAGAGCTCCGATAGTATAATCAACATAGCAGTTCTTGTATAAAATGTATAGGGCTGCTCAATGTAAACTTAAGTTCTTCGCTACATATTACTGTTGGGGTAAAAATTTACACCCCGGTTGACCAAGTCAAAATCAAAGTCAACCCCAAGCCAAGTGGGCCCAAGCCCAGATCCAGTAGGCTCATGCCCGGGTCGAGCCCGAACATGAAGCGGGCGGCCTCCTCCCACGCTAAGATAAAAATTTTGTAATAAACAATTTTGTTGTATTTCTTTTATTTTATTTTATGGATAAATGTAAGAAAAATAGGCATAAAACCAAATTTTTGTAAAGCCCATGGCTTATGTGCAAAAAGAAATGGCACATGAGCCATGGGGTGGGCAAAATGCCATTTTGTGAAGCCCAAGGGGCTATGTGTAAAGTGTATGGCCTTTAAAGGCAAAGATAGTGAAATATCTCAACAACTTTTTATCTCTCCCCAAAAAAAGAATCCAGATCTGCCTCTTTCTCCTTTCTCAAGGTTCTAAAACCTTCTTTTTTCTTTTGAATTAAATCAAGAGTTTAACTCTTCCTTTTCTCAAAATAAATAGATTTCCACCACAAAACCTACGAAAGGGAGCTCGGATCTCCAACCAAATCTCGAAAAGGGGGGGCTTTTAAGGCTCATCCCCTTTTCTCCACGATCCCGCCGGTCAAGAGCAAGAAGAAGGAGACCCATCTCCAAAAATCTAACTTTGGACAGACCCAAGACTCAAAAGAAGAGCAATAAATCCCCCAGGAGTTTAACTCCTTTCTAAAGTTGCTGGAGTTTAACTCCATAATTTAATTTCTGTTGGAGTTTAACTCCATAAATTTGTTTCTGTTAGGAGTTCAACTCCAAAAATTCCCTTGGGAGTTCAACTCCCTAGCCTAGGGGCTAGGCCTCCCTTTCCACGGGTTTTTCCCGCGGTCACGTGTGCCCACGTGACCCCGGGGCGCCAAGGCGCCCATCGGTCACGTGTGCGTGACCCCGGGGCACCAAGGCGCCCATCGGTCACGTGTGCCCACGTGACCCCGGGGGGGGCGCCAAGGCGCCCATCGGTCACGTGTGCGCACGTGACCCCGGGGCGTCAAAGCCCCCCCTTCGGTCACGTGTGCCCACGTGACCCTGGGAGCGCCAAAGTGCCCATCGGTCACGTGCGCGCACGTGACCCCGGGCATTAAAGCGCCCATCTGCCGTGCGGGCGTCCTTTAGACGCCATTTTGTTTTCTTTTCCCCCTCGTTTTACGTGTACTCCCCAACAAAATCCCTTCTGGAGTCGAAACCCTTTTTTTTATAAAAGAATAAAAATAAAAATAAAAATATATTCTTTGGAGTTTAACTCCACAATAAAGCTCTATTTTAGGAGTTTAACTCCGCATAAAATTCTTTTAGGAGTTTAACTCCATTTAAAATTCTTTGGAGTTTAACTCCACAATAAAATTCCTTTTGAAATTAAACTCCACTTTTAAAAAACAGGGAGGGGAAGGAAAACATACACAGACTCCACGGCACTGTCTTCCGTTAGGAAAAATTTCTAACGGGACGCTGCCCCGCACCCCGCAAGGGGGCTGCTAGCCCCCTTGATCCCCAGCCCGCTATCCGGGTAGCGGGACCCCCGTAAAAAACTCTGCGGGGCCCCCGATATTTCCAAAACCCCTTCAAAACACGATACTGCACATTGAGTTCGCATGACCAGTTTAACCCGTCAATCGGAGGTTCCTTCGCTCCAAATGCGAGGGGTAATTAACGGCAGCTTAGTTCGCGGCTGCCGGAGATTCGGATCCCCACAATCAATAAACCCCAGCCTACCCTAGGCAGGGGGAATCTGTACTGCGCCTGACAAGCGCGAGCGTATTCCCATCTCAATGGGGTGACGAAAAACACCCTACAGATTCTGGCACGCCCGGTGGGACCATCTCTCCTCCCATATTTCGGGTTAAATGTTCATGCGAACTCAATCAATATACATATCGATTGCCTATACTGAAATGATGTTTTTTTCTGTGTAGCAATCAACCTTCAACGACAATGTTTCCCCAGACGAATTCAGCTTCCAACGTGACCCCGATTCCGTACGTGGTCAAGATCAACGCTCGTGTGGTCCTCCCCGCAAGCCTCAGTCGACAGTGGGAGGAACCGCCCCGCCAGTTTGGCTCCGTCATCATCTACCCTGCCGGAAGCGCTCATCTGGCGGAAATCCCGGCGGCCAAGCCGGTCCCAAGGGGCAAGAGGCCGAATGTTATGATTGCTAAGGCACCACAACCGAAACTTAAGAGGGTGTCTGAACGACTCCCTAGCGCTCCAGCTGGGGGCAAGACTTCCGGTGCGAAGGGCAACATCAAATGTCGCGGACGGGCTCAGGCGATGACTCCAACAAATGCACAATCGAGCGTATCTCCAAGGCCCCCCATCGCCCCGTCTGCGGCGTCTTCCCAAAGAGCCGAAGTCTGCCAGGCGCTTAGAACAGAAAAGTTAAGGAAGAAGCGGCTCAGGTATCGAGCCAACAAGGGGGCCAAGGCTTCGGCCAAATGGAATCGTGTGAAGTTCCAAGTGCAGGGTTGCCCCGCGACGACGGCTGAGTCGGACGTAAGAATCAGCAATTCCTTCGAGCCTCTGAAGTGGGTTCAGAAAAACGCCATGACCGCCAGAATCAAGAAGACAGCGGTCCAAACAGTGCCACAAAGAGACGTGTTCAGGCCCCAACAGAAAGAGTATGACACTGTCTCTTCAAGAGTCTATCAGGCGCTCTGTGCCGCACGAAAGCAACGGGGCAAACCCAGAAAAGAAGCGCCAGCACCATTCAAAAAGCTGTTTAGGCCAGCCGCCTTCAATCGACTACCGGCTACCGAAGCAAGGAGGTCAAGACAGCGATCCGTGAAATCAGCCGCCAATGACCGAAAGACGGCCGGATATATCATCCATACGGTCTATATGGCGGGCGGGCGCCCCAGCGACAACCTCCGCAGCAAAAGCAAGGATGGGGCCACCACATCCCAAGCCCAATCTAGCCTGAATGTGGTTGCCGCCGCCCAAGAACAGCCGCTCCCGCTGGATGAAGAAAACCCTCTCGATGAGGATGATAGGCAGAAAGACCCCTCGGTCCATGCAGAGTCAAGCTCGGACAGCGAGGAAGAGCCTACTTTCCGCCCCAGGACTGCGGAGCAAGAGCTGCTTCAAGAGCTTCGAAAACAGCTCAGGAGCAAAGATAAAGAGATGGCCAAGCTCTATTCGAAGATTGACGACTTAACGAACGTGGTGATGCAGCTTACGGCTCAAATTGCTCGAGCGCCTCCCAATCAAGCACAAGCCGCTACTAATCAGCCGGGTGATGACAATCCGAGGCAGCCAATGCCTGTTCCTTTGGGACCAAGACTGGTCGAGCCGCATGAAAGCCGGCCACACTCCGCTTCTGGGGACGCCTTGGCCCCAGATAGCACTATCCCGCTAACACAGGATCGGATAATGGATTTGGTCTCCAACAAGGTTAAAACATTGGTGGCCGAAGCTGAAGCTCAGAAAGAAATCGGCAGTAGTGGGCGGCCATATCCCGCGCAGTACGATCTGATTGAGTTCCCAAGCGGCTACGTCATTCCTAAGTTCGGAAGATTTGATAGAACAGGGAATGCAAATCAGCACGTCGCCCACTTCAAAGCATCGTGCGGAAATACAGGGGGCAATGACGCGCTCCTTCTTCGTCAGTTTGTCAACAGCCTGACCGGCGTCGCCTTCGACTGGTATGCGAGTATACCGAACGGGTCCGTCATTACCTTTGCCCAAATGGAGTCCCTGTTTCGGCAAAGGTTCATGAGTGTCAGTGATAAAATCTCCATTGCCGACCTTGTGAGGACCAAGCCGGGGAAGAATGAAAGCAACACCGACTTTATCGCTCGATGGCGTAATCTCACAGTCAAGTGCGAACCGCCGCTGGAGTAGGACCAGTCCGTCAGCCTTCTCATTGGGAACCTCAGCAATTGGATGGTCCCATTCTTGTGTACGGCAGGCCTCAAGACATTTCAGGAGCTAACCAAGAAAGTCCAAATGCTGGAACGCTCGAAGCAGGAGTCCCAGCCGGATTCTCAGAGAGACAAAACTTGGAAAAGCAAGCGGGACGACAACCGTAGAAGCGGGAGTTCCAGCAGTACCAATGTCTTCAATGCGTCCGACAATGAAGAAAAGCGAAGGGCGGCCGAATCCAAAACTAACCGGTCTCGAAAGCCATTGCTGGGAGGAGATGGGCCTTTCCTAGAGGAGAAAAAGAACAAGATTTACTCTTTCAGAAAGGACAAGGTCCGCAAGATATTTAAAGATGCCTTGAACAACGGCCTACAATTGCCGGAGTCGAAAAGACCCCAAGAAGCAAAAATGACCGACAATCCCCTGTATTGCCCGTACCACCGAGTAGTGAGCCATGCGATCGAGGATTGCTATATCTTCAAGGACTGGGTCGAGAAGCAGTACAAGGCTGGAGAGATCGAGCTGTCCAAAAGCGTGTTGGTGAACAATCAAGTTGCAACCGCCAACTTTATACAGACAGAAGTTGAAGCCTTCTGGGAGCAGACAGCTGAACCCGCTGCCCTGACAAACGAAACGGACCCATCGCGGTCTCCGTGGAGTACGCACATATCTAACAAGACGAAGAAGATGATAAAGCTACTTCGGAAAGAGCCCAGGACAGAATGGGAAGGGCAGAAGAGGCCTACCAGTCCAGCTGCCGATGCGGTTCCATCACGCTCAACATTCAAGAAGCTCAAGAAGAAGAAAAGTGCGGCTCGGCGCGATAAGAAGCCTGCAAGGAGATCGGCCATTCAAAAATATATCGATTCCCTCGAAGAATATGAATAGAAGGAAAGAACTTTGGTTCAATTAAAAGAGTTCCTCCCTGTACAAGCGGCTGAAATTCTGGAGGAGTTAGAAGAAGACTCCAATGAAGAGATCCCAGTAGTGACCTGCTACGCCATCCATCTTGGTAGCGACTCTGAGGATGAGCTCTGTTTTCCTGAAGAGGACGAGAAGCTCGCCACAAAGGCCAACCAAATCCAGCTCAGAAGCGGCAGGGCTATACCGCCAAATCGAGGCAATGCCCCAAAAGGAAAGGGAAAACAGGTGGCTAATGATGAAGATGGCGGGGAACCGGCTGATGAAAACTCGAGTCCTTCCCCAGTAGACTATAATGTCTTGGTTCACCTTCGAAGGCTTCCGTCTCTCCTGAGCATCTACGACGCCTTGGTCCTATCTAAGGAGCTTAGAGATGTTCTTATTCACGCTCTACAAAACCCCGAGCGGTATCAGGCTCACTTCGCGGAAATTAATATGAAAGAAGCTCAGCAAGCTTTGCATGCCGCCGCAGTCACATTTAAGGATGAAGACTTGCTACTGGGAACAGCTGAGCACAATCGGCCGCTTTACGTGACCGGGTACAGCGACGGAGATCGAATTAATCGCATATTGATTGATCCGGGGTCCTCAGTGAACATCATGAACTTGCGAACTCTGAAGAGTTTGTCAATGGACGTCCGACACCTGTCAAGAGAAAGGATTGTCATTCAAGGCTTCAACCAAAATTGCCAGCAAGTTCTGAGGTCTATAGCTTTGCCAATCAAATTCGGGGATCTGCAAACTGAAGCTAAGATATACGTGATCGACGCAGACACGTCTTATAAGATTCTCTTGGGGCGGCCGTGGCTCCACGATTACGACATCATTCCATCAACTCTCCATCAATGTATGAAGTATACTAAAAATGGCGAAGAAAGACGCATTGACGGGGACATCCAGCCGTTCGGTGTGCATGAAGTCCGCTATGAAGATTCTCGGTACTTTATGAACCACCAAAATGCTAAGCCACAACTGACTGAGGATAGACCGGCCCCAAGACTCAAAAGCAAATCTGCGCAGGCTGTCACTTTCAAAAGCAAAAACGCCCAAGCGCGCCCGCATTTCGGCAGCGACACTGATGAGTCCGACGCTGGAAGCCCGTCCTTCCGTAAAACTCGCCCTCGTTTCGGCAGCGATACGGACGAATCTGTTACTGAAGGCCCATCTAGCAGCAAAATTCGCCCTCATCTCGGCAGTGACACTGAAGAGTTAGAAGAAGAGGACCTGCCGTGCAACAGCTGTGCAGATTGGACCCCCATGCAGCAAGCGAAACTATGAGAGACCTTCGAAGTCGCAGAAGGGTCCTGGCCATCACAAGGGTGCCGGAACGGATGTGCAAAGAGCTCGATGCATTGTCAGTCTCTACCGTGGACCAGCTGAAAACTTTCTGCGTGCCCGGGAGGAAAAATGGACAGAAGAGTATCCTGTTTTACAGGTCAAACCCCGTTGTGCACCCGGACAATCTTTCTGTCACGTGCCTTCCCTATGAGAGAGGCATAAGAGCCGTCCTCAATCCCAGATACTATGCGCCCGAGATGCGGGAATACTTTAAGAAGTGCGGATGCCGGTTGTACCAAACGGAGTCCGAATCAAAGTTTTACAAAGGGCTATGATATCCGCCCCAGGTCTGAGCACTCATCGATGGACGAATTCCAGATAGACGGGGCATAGGCTACATTCAACCTGATTCCAAAGCGTGCTACATGATCCATGTTGGTAAGGCCAGCGAAAGATCAAATGATGATGACGAGATAGCCGAGCCAGAAGAAGCTCCTCAAGAGCTCGAAGATGGCGGACAAGCAATCTTTGACGAGCTAACCGAGATTGACTTAGGAACGCCCGATAATCCAAGGCCGACCTACATCAGCTCGCTCTTGTCAGAGAAAATGAAAGCGCAGATAATTGCCCTGCTGCATGAGTTCGTTGACTGCTTCGCATGGACATACAAAGAAATGCCTGGCCTTTCCCCTGAAGTGGCCGTACATAAGTTGGCTATATCTCCTGATGCTAAGCCAGTCAAACAAGCTCCTCGAAGAATGAGAAGGGAACTAGAAGAAAAAGTCATTGAGGAAACTAAGAAGCTCATCGATGCCGGCTTCATTAGGGAAGAGAAATATGCGGATTGGATCGCATGCATAGTCCCAGTGAAGAAGAAAAATGGGCAGATCCGAGTTTGTGTCGATTTCAGGGACCTCAACAAGGCATGTCCTAAAGACGACTTCCCGCTACCGGTCATGGAAATGATGGTCGATGACACCTCAAATTACGAGCTGTTCACCTTTATGGATGGCTCGTCTGGATACAATCAGATCAAGATGTCGCCTGAGGATGAGAAGCACACAGCATTTCGAACCCCGATCGGAATATACTGCTACAAAGTGATGCCGTTCGGGCTGAAGAACGCGGGCGCTACATATCAAAGGGCAATGACTAATATCTTTAATGACCTAATCCATAAAGTCGTCGAATGCTATGTTGATGATCTGGTCGTCAAAACTGAAGCCAAGGCCGACCACATCCAAGATCTTAGGACCGTTCTCACCAGACTGAGGGAATACGATCTGAAGATGAATCCTCTGAAGTGTGCTTTTGGCGTGTTATCGGGAAAATTCCTGGGCTTTATAGTCCGGCATCGAGGGATCGAAATTGACCCATCAAAGATAAAGGCCATCATGGAGATGCCCCCTCCAAAGAGTCTGACGCAGCTGAGATCTTTCCAAGGCAAGCTTGCTTATATACGGAGGTTTATCTCAAATTTGTCGGGGAGATGTAGGCCCTTCTCAAAGCTCATGAAGAAAGGAGCTCCTTTTATCTGGGATGCCGAATGTCAAGCGGCGTTCGAAAGCATCAAACAATACTTGTTGCATCCTCCAGTGCTGGACGCTCCCATTCCAAATAAACCGCTGATTCTCTACACTGCCGCGCTGGATGAGTCACTCGGTGCGCTCCTTGCCCAGAATAACGAGGAGGGAAAAGAAAATGCCCTCTACTACCTCAGTCGAACTCTAGTCGGGACGGAACACAACTACTCCCCAATCGAAAAACAATGCCTGGCTCTAATATTTGCTGTGAAGAAGCTGAGGCACTATTTGCTCGCTCATCGGGTTATGCTGATCTCCAAGGTCGACCCGCTCAAACACTTGATGACCAAAGCAAGCCTAGCCGGCTGAATGGCAAGATGGGCCGTCATGCTACTTGAGTTTGACATAGTTTATACTCCTCAGAAAGCAGTAAAAGGGCAAGCTCTTGCAGACTTTCTCGCTGCTCATCCCATACCAGAAGGATCGCCGCTAAATTGTGAGTTACCCGACGAACAAGTGCTGCACCTCGAGGAAGACGAGCCATATTAGGAGCTCTACTTCGATGGGGCCTCATCAATAAGGAGCTCCGGCAGATCAAACGTCCCGGAGATAAAAGCAGGGATAGGATTGGTGTTTATCACACCATCAATGGGAACCTTACGGCGTTCTTTCGCTCTCACCGAGCCTCGGACAAACAATGAAACTGAGTATGAAGCTCTGATAGCTGGTTTGGAGCTCGCCATAGAAATGGAAATCCTTCGGCTACGGGTTTACGGTGACTCCCAGCTTGTCGTCAACCAAGTAAGCAGCACCTATAAGATATACAAACCCGAGTTAGCTCGGTACAGAAGCCGGGTGGTGGAACTCATGAAACGGTTCACTCACATTGAACTAACAAGAGTCCCTAGAGTATTGAACGGAAAAGCCGACATACTCGCTCGCCTAGCCAAGGAGCTGGCTGATCCTGACTTGGACGAAATTCTGATCACGGTCAGGAGCCGACAAATTCTACCCCCAGTCTCTCTACGAGAAGAGGAAAACGCGGAACAGGAAAGCAGTCCTGCCGAAGAAGCTTCGATCATCCAAGACGAGCCCGATTGGAGAGAACCCTTCGTAGAGTACCTCCGATACGACAAGCTGCCCGAAGAAAAATCTACGAGGATTCAGCTGAAGAAAAGAGCTCTCCGATACGTGTTTGTAAATGACACGTTATACCGCAGGTCATATGACCAACTCTGGCTCAGGTGCCTGTCATCGGCCGAAGCCCAAAAGGTCATGAAAGATGTTCACTCGGGCGTTTGCGGTGCTCACCAATCTGGCCCCAAGATGCGACTTCAAATCAAACGGCTTGGGTATTACTGGCCCACCATGATACGTGATTGCGGAGAGCATGCAAAGAAATGTCAGATCTACCAAATCCATGGTGATTTCATTCACAAACATCCCAATCCGTTGCATCCTACGGTGGCGTCGTGGCCCTTCGAAATCTGGGGCACCGACATTGTTGGCCAATCGATCATCCGTCATCCAAAGGCCACCGGTTCATACTGGCCGCGACAGACTACTTCTCCATATGGGCTGAAGCTGACCCGCTAAAAGAAGTCAAGACAAAAGATATTCTGACATTCTTCCAGCATAATATTCTATACCGCTTCGGTACACCAAGAAAAATCATTTCTGACAACGGGCCTTCTTTCAAGAGCTTCAATGTCTCAAGGTTCGCTACTCAGCACAAGATAGACTGGAGATATTCCTCCATCTATAATCCAAGAGCCAACGGGCTCGCCGAAGCCTTCAATAAGACTCTATGCAAGCTCCTGAGGAAAAATTCTTCAGCCAACAAGAGGGACTGGAATCTCAAGCTTCACGAGGCGCTTTGGGCATATCGTACCACGCACCGTACTCCAACCCAATCCACTCCATACTCATTGCTCTTCGGAGTGGAGGCGGTCCTCCCCCTCGAAGTCGAAGTTCCAAGCTTAAGAATGGTCGTTCAGCATGAGTTGACGGAGGAGGAAAACATGCTCCTCCGACTGGATGAACTCGATGCCCTCGAAGAAAAGAGGCTCGCGGTGCAGCAAAGTCTGGAGCTATACCGAGCCCAAATGTCACGGGCCTATGACAAGATAACCCGTCTCCGCGCTTTCAAGAAAGGTGAATTGGTGTTGGTCCTCAAAAGACCGATCATCCCCAATCGACATGCCAAGGGAAAATTCGAGCCAAACTGGGAAGGACCATACGTCATCGAGAAAGTGTTTGACGGAGGATCCTACCAACTAATAAGCGCCGAGGGAGAAAGGCCCATGCCACCCATCAATGGCCGATATCTCAAGAAATACTACATGTGAATGCTCCAAGTCGCAGGCGAATTGAGCACATCAGCCCTACGGTCTGGATCATACATCCTGCAAAACCGTATTCAATCCACGGGCGTAAATGACCCCTATCTCTCCCAAATCCTGCCGGTGTGACTACTTTTAAAGTCCCACCAGCGGCCAAAAAAAAAGAAAAAAAAAGAAGAAAAGAAAAATAAAAGAAATAAAAATAATAATAAATAATAAATAAAAATAATAATAAACGGTATGTCCACAAGCAAAACGGGCACGGATGAAAACCCGAAAGGGCTCCGTGAGTAAAAACAGCAGGACTACCGGCGGGTCTGTGAAAACCCGAAAGGACGCAAACTCGTGAAAAGAGATGAAATACACTCGCAAAGTCCCCTCGACCTTGTGAGGAGAAAACCCTGCGTGAGATCCTTACGACTCACAAAGGAGCAAAACACTTAGGAATCCTCACGATTCTTAAGGAGAAAATACACCTGCGGGATCCTTACGACTCGTAGGGAGAAAATACTTTTATGAGACCCTCACGGCCCATAAAATTGAAAAGCCTTAGGTGACAGGAACCCAAACCTGTCTCCTAAGACATCCTTCCCCGACGGGCAACGGCAAATGATGAGTCGCTCCTGGCATTTTGCTTCAGTGTTAGCGGTGCTGATGCCGACCAAAAACCCAAATCCCAAGTCCTCCCAAGGCAAATGATGAGTTGCTCCTGGCATTATTCCAGTGCAGCAATGCTGATGCCAAACAAGACCCAAATTCAAAGTCCTCTCAATGGCGAATGATGAGTCGCTCCTGGTAGTATATTCCAGTGCAGCGATGCAGACGCCAACCAAATTCCAAATCCCATACCCCAACGGCGAATGATGAGTCGCTCCTGGTACCATATTCCAGTGAAGCAATGCAGACGCCGACAAAGTCCCGAGATTTTTCCGGCCCTACAGTCTGGATCATACATCCTGCAAAACCGTATACAATCCACGGGCGTAAAACAATCCCAACCTCTCCCAAGTCCTACCGGTGAGACCACATTCAAAGTCTCTCCAAAAAAAAATGGTATGTCCACAAGCAAAATGGGCACGGATGAAAATCCGAAAGGGCGCCGTGAGTAAAAACAGCAGGACTGCCGGCGAGTTTGTGAAAACCCGAAAGGACGCAAACTCGTAAAAAAAAGAGATGAAATGCACTCGCAAAGTCCTCTCGACTTTGTGAGGAGAAAATTCCCGCGTGAGATCCTTACAACTCACAAAGGAGCAACACACTTGGGGGTCCTCACGACTCCTAAGGAGAAAACACACCTACGGGGTCCTTACGACCCGTAGGGAGAAAATGATTTGTGAGACCCTTATAGCTCACAAAATTGAAAAGCCTTAGGTGACAGGGATCTAAACCTGTCTCCTAAGCCACCAATTCCCAAATCCTCTTGGGGCACATGATGAGTTGCTTCAGGCATTATTCCAGTACAGCAATGCAGATGCCAAACAAACCAAATCCTCCCGGGGCAAATGATGAGTTGCTCCTAGCATTATTCCAGTGCAGCAATGCAGATGCCAAACCAAAACCAAAATCCTCTCAAATGACAGATAATGATTCACTCCTGGTACCATATTCCAGTATAGCGATACTGATGTCAACCCAAATCAAAATCAACAAGTCAACTTCCACTCCGACACCGCAGAAAGCGGAGTAAGTCAGAATCCAATCTCGACACCGCGAGAAGCGGAGCAAGTCAAGTCTACCCCTGACACTGCAAGAAGCAGAGCAAGTCAAATCATGCACCAACCGTCCAAGTCGCAAAAAGGGCAAAATCGACCGTCCAAGTAGCAAAAGGGGCAGCATCGACCGTCCACGTCGCTAAAAGGGCAGAACCGACCGTCCAAGTCGCAAAAAGGGCAGAACCGACCGTCCACGTCGCAAAAAGGGCAGCATCGACCGTCCAAGTCGCAAAAAGGGCAGAACCGACCGTCTAAGTCGCAAAAAGGGCAGAACCGACCGTCCACGTCACTAAAAAGGCAGCACCGACCGTCCAAGTCTCAAAAAGGGCAGCATCGACCGTCCAAGTCGCAAAAAGGGCAGCAACGACCGTCCACGTCGCTAAAAGGGCAGCACCGACCGTCCAAGTCGCAAAAAGGACAGAACCGACCGTCCAAGTCGCAAAAAGGGCAGAACCGACCGTCCACGTCGCAAAAAGGGCAGCATCGACCGTCCATGTTGCAAAAAGGGCAGAATCGACCGTCCACGTCGCAAAAAGGGCAGTATCGACCGTCCAAGTCGCAAAAAGGGCAGAACCGACCGTCCAAGTCGCAAAAAGGGCAGAACCGACCGTCTACGTCGCTAAAAGGGCAGCACCGACCGTCCAAGTCGCAAAAAGGGTAGAACCGACCGTCCAAGTCGCAAAAAGGGCAGCATCGACCGTCCAAGTCGCTAAAAGGGCAGAACCGACTGCCCAAGTCGCAAAAAGGGCAGTACCGGCCGTCCAAGTCGTTAAAATGGCAGCACCGACCGTCCAAGTCGCTAAAATGGCAGAACCGACTGTCCAAGTCGCAAAAAGGGCAGCATCGACCGTCCAAGTCGCAAAAAGGGCAGAACCGACCGTCCAAGTCGCAAAAAGGGCAGAACCGACCGTCCACGTCGCTAAAAGGGCAGCACCGACCGTCCAAGTCGCAAAAAGGGCAGAACCGACCGTCCAAGTAGCAAAAAGGGCAGCATCGACCGTCCAAGTCGCTAAAAGGGCAGAACCGACTGCCCAAGTCGCAAAAAGGGCAGTACCGACCGTCCAAGTCGTTAAAATGGAAGCACCGACCGTCTAAGTCGCTAAAATGGCAGAACCGACTGCCCAAGTCGCAAAAAGGGCAGTACCGACCGTCCAAGTCGTTAAAATGGCAGCACCGACCGTCCAAGTCGCAAAAAGGGCAGCACCGACCGTCCACGTCGCTAAAATGGCAGCAACGACTGTCTATGTCGTAAAAAGGGCAGTGCCAGCTCCCCAAAAAGCGGGAACCAAATCAAGTCGCCTCCACGTGAGATAAGATCCATCAATTTCATGCACACTACCCACATATGTGGTGTGCATTTATTGATGGGGGCAATTTGTTGGGGTAAAAATTTACACCCCGGTTGACCAAGTCAAAATCAAAGTCAACCCCAAGCCAAGTGGGCCCAAGCCCAGATCTAGTAGGCTCATGCCCGGGTCGAGCCCGAACATGAAGCGGGCGGCCTCCCCCCACGCCAAGATAAAAAATTTGTAATAAACAATTTTGTTATATTTCTTTTATTTTATTTTATGGATAAATGTAAGAAAAATAGGCATAAAACCAAATTTTTGTAAAGCCCATGGCTTATGTGCAAAAAGAAATGGCACATGAGCCATGGGGTGGGCAAAATGCCATTTTGTGAAGCCCAAGGGGCTATGTGTAAAGTGTATGGCCTATAAAGGCAAAGATAGTGAAATATCTCAACAACTTTTTATCTCTCCCCAAAAAAAGAATCCAGATCTGCCTCTTTCTCCTTCCTCAAGGTTCTAAAACCTTTTTTTTCTTTTGAATTAAATCAAGAGTTTAACTCTTCCTTTTCTCAAAATAAATAGATTTCCACCACAAAACCTACGAAGGGGAGTTCGGATCTCCAACCAGATCTCGAAAAGGGGGGCTTTTAAGGCTCATCCCCTTTTCTCCACGATCCCGCCGGTCAAGAGCAAGAAGAATAAGACCCATCTCCAAAAATCTAATTTTGGACAGACCCAAGGCTCAAAAGAAGAGCAATAAATCCCCCAGGAGTTTAACTCCTTTCTAAAGTTGCTGGAGTTTAACTCCATAATTTAATTTCTGTTGGAGTTTAACTCCATAAATTTGTTTTTGTTAGGAGTTCAACTCCAAAAATTCCCTTAGGAGTTCAACTCCCCAGCCTAGGGGCTAGGCCTCCCTTTCCGCGGGTTTTTCCTGAGGTCACGTGTGCCCACGTGACCCCGGGGCGCCAAGGCGCCCATCGGTCACGTGTGCGCACGTGACCCCGGGACATCAAGGCCCCCCCCTTCGGTCACGTGTGCCCATGTGACCCGGGGGGCGCCAAAGTGCCCACCGGTCACGTGCGCGCACGTGACCCCGGGCATTAAAGCGCCCATCTGCCGTGCGGGCGTCCTTTAGACGCCATTTTGTTTTCTTTTCCCCCTCGTTTTACGTGTACTCCCCAACAAAATCCCTTCTGGAGTCTAAACCCTTTTTTATATAAAAAAATAAAAATAAAAATATATTCTTTGGAGTTTAACTCCACAATAAAGTTCTATTTTAGGAGTTTAACTCCGCATAAAATTCTTTTAGGAGTTTAACTCCATTTAAAATTCTTTGGAGTTTAACTCCACAATAAAATTCCTTTTGAAATTAAACTCCACTTTTAAAAAAAAGGGGGGAAGGAAAACATACACAGACTCCACGGCACTGTCTTTCGTTAGGAAAAATTTCTAACGGGACGCTGCCCCGCACCCCGCAAGGGGGCTGCTAGCCCTCTTGACCCCCAGCCCGCTATCCGGGTAGCGGGGCCCCCGTAAAAAACTCTGCGGGGCCCCCGATATTTCCAAAACCCCTTCAAAACACGATACTGCACATTGAGTTCGCATGACCAGTTTAACCCGTCAATCGGAGGTTCCTTCGCTCCAAATGCGAGGGGTAATTAACGGCAGCTTAGTTCGCGGCTGCCGGAGATTCGGATCCCCACAATCAATAAACCCCAGCCTACCCTAGGCAGGGGGAATCTGTACTGCGCCTGACAAGCGCGAGCGTATACCCATCTCAATGGGGTGACGAAAAACACCCTACAATTACGACACGATATGTAAAATGTATGCATTTCTAATAGATGTCAAACTATCACAAGTTTGGTCATAGGATTAATAAGATTTGTTGATCATAGATGTAATACCTGTAATAAACCCAGAGTGATCCCATCCAGCCGAAACATATGAAATAGTAGAGTTCTCAAAGGAATTTACAAGCTTCGGCTTCAGGTAGTTGTTCAACTCCCCGTGTCCAAGTTGGCCTTTTGTGCCTCTTCCCCAAGTGACCACCCTACCATCACCTTTGAAGATTAAAATAAATAATAATCCTTTATTTTAAACCAAAAAAAATTCCATATAACTAAATTATATAAACAAATCATATAACTAATTTCAGGATGCACGATACCAAGTTCTCGGTAGTAAGATTTTATGGGAACGCTCGTTGTGAAGGTCATGTCGGCACTTGAATCTTGTTTATTACTTTAATTATCGTTTGGACTTGTTATTATAGTATCGGATATCATGTTTTGGCAAGCAAATCATACAATCATGAATTACATGTGTTGGTTGATTTATGTTATGTTAATTACTCTAGAACTAAGGGGATTTTTTGCCCAGCTTTTCTTTCTAAAAAACAAAAGGTACTTAGGAAGACAAAGCACGGTTTAATACTGAAGGCACATCACATGGTTGAATTTCTTTCTTGTTATTTAACATTTATAAGTTCTTCAAGCAGAAACAATTCAGTAAACTCAAAACTCTTGCTTGGTCTAAGCTCTTTTCCCTCCTTCTGAATGAATGGATCTTGACCTCTTAAGCTATTGTCTTAGTACACCTGCCGCAACATATATGACCACCAATGGACTTCCTCTTCCTATCACTCAAGTCATAATCTTCATTATTTTGCACTAGATCTGCAAGGCTTTGCATGATGAAAGGGACTGAACTAACAATCCTTCATCCAATCTCACAATATTAACCCCCCACCCCAAAAAAAAATAAAATTAACCCAGTTATCACCAACGTTCTTTCAGTGTTCTCTGTGTAGCATAGGCAGTTCCCTAAACACAACAAACTTATATTTTTTATAAAAAAAACATCTTATCTCTGGTTTCTTGAGCATGCCACCAAAGAAATTCTTCAACATCAATTTCTCTTCTTTTTCCTTTTGTTATTCAAGCCACACAAGTAATTACGTCTTTCATTCAAGCAAAATAGCAAGTGCGCCGATATGGCATAACCCAAGTATCCACAGCAAAATCGAACATCTCTCTGGGAATGGATTTAAGTTTTCTAAACTGAAGTTTCATAGATTTAGCAAAAGTTAACTCCAAATGCTAACTTAATCTGCACTTATCTCAACTCCAATCTGATCTAAGTTTTGTAGACTCCGGCATCCCATACACATCTCTTATAGCGTAACCATAGTTTATTTCTAAATGGAGTTTGGAGCTTGCAATTTTGCATCCGCTCGGCCTCCACTTAAAAAGAAAACTCCATATCTAAACAGGGCCTAAACAAACGGCAATATTGGCAAGACCAACCAGCCAATCCAAGGGATAATTATTTGCTTTTGAATATTCGACACTCTCGAAACGGAAAATGAATCTAATAGCTTCCCAAAAAAATACATCAACAATAACGGCATTGGAAGTTCGTCCTCGCAATATAGCATGAATAATGCCCAAATACGAGCTCATTACTTTACCACTTTATCTAATGAAATTTTCCTTTTTGCCATTAGAGCTACGTCCATTGTTTTGGAAAACATCCCTGTAAATTAGTCACTCCCTTCTAAATGGGAGACCCCGGGCTCGATATGGGCTACTAACATCTCTCGTAATTGATTTTCAATTACAAAACAAGCGTATCACAGGCTCAAAATAAATAAAATTACGAACTTTAAACACTGATTGCGAAGAAAACATTGCAAAATCAAAGCATGATAAGTTGGGAAGTTACCGGTTAGGGCAATGGAGTGAGCGCCGCCGCAAGCAACACGAGAGATGCGAAGAGATGAAGAAGAAGGGAGATCGAGGAGACGGGGTTGGGGAAAGTGGTGATCTTGGAGAGTTCCAGTTCCCAGTTGGCCATCAGTTCCAGCGCCCCAACTCCACATCACGACGCCGCCATCGTCGCCTTCTTCAATCTCCGACCTTTTCTTCTCTCCTTCGATTGCCTCCATGTTTTATGGAAAATTAAACGCACAGATATTAATTAAGCTACCCGCAAATTTATTTCTTCTCTTCTCCTATATGTAAACCTAGGGGTCGGCCGGGCTTATTTTATTTCTATAGTTAACTAGTAAGTAATTTGCATCTCCTATGCTTGTATACGTAAAATTTCAATGACTTTATGTATGTTTTCATACTTTTCATTAAAAATTATAATATAGCCCTGCTAATTTTAGGTGATAGATGTTAGTTGCGGTTATGAAGTTTGGTTGCATTTTTTATGTTCTTTAAACATTTTTTTTGAAGAATGAGAAAACCATGCTAGCAATCAATTTCAAAATAAGACCGTTTTACTTTTGCACTATAATCAATACTATTATATAGCAATGGGAAGGGTTCATTTAATTTTGAAATTGATTGGTGATCGTAGCATCTTAATCTTTTAAAGAAATCAAACAAAAAAACATTGTTGTTTTATGTGCAATGCACATAATTAAATATCACGTCATTAATATTTTATAAATGTGATGCACGTAATTAAATTTCCACTTCATTATTTTTAAATGTGATACGCATAAAGAAATTTATCATAAAATTTTCAATAATTTCGTGCCACACACAGCCAAACAAGCTAGTAGTAGATAGATAGAATTTTCCACGTGTTTAACTGCACGTGGAATGAAGATTACCGATAATATATCCTTCTTTTTGGTGAGTAGGATGTGTGCGTGATAAGTTAATAAGTAATACAAAAAAAATTGTTGATTATGTAATTTAAATTTCTCTATTTTTATTTTTTTTTATTTTGTTTTAACTTTCTATTTTAATGCCATTTTTATTTTTTTAACTTTCTATTTTAATGCCAACCAAAGAGAGGGTATTTAAATTTAAATACTTATAAGTAACTTCTCCAATCATATCAAATATTTTTAAACTATAAATAAAATAGTAAATTAATCATAGGATTTTTAAAGGGCTGTTTCACATAAACCACCATATGTTTTAGAGTTTTCCAAAACCAACACTTAGTTTAAGTCATCACGAAACCCTGAACTTTTATTTTGTTATACAAAAACCCCTTGCGGTTATTTATTACAAAAAATGATTAAATTAACCCCTTATTTTAATAAAAATATGGATACTTTAGATGCATTGAAGGTAAACCATACTTGTGGCGCCGTTTATTGGGAGAACAAGACCTTAGGTCTAAGTATTTGGAGAAGAAGTCCCAATTTGAAATTAAATAAAAAATTACAGAAAAAAAGATGATATAATGAGATTAGAAAAGATAATTTAGGATAAAACTATAAAAACCGGTCAACTATAGGGTCGCATGACCTATTAATCACCAAAAAAGTTTACAAATCAAACAACAGGGCTACATGATTGTTTTGGGAAACTAGAGTAAACATCACGGTGGCTTATGTGGAATAAGCTTTTTACAAACGCTCAAACATTAGTTAATTTATTAACTTCAAAGATTTGAGAAGAAAAGATTGTCATGGTTTTTCTAATTGTTTTTTTTTTATTAGGTATCCTTTATTTCTTGAGCTTGTTGATAAACATCGGTTTTAAATTTGTTATAACAATTGATGTTTTTGATAACCATAATAATCTCATCAAATAGATTTTGTTTTATTTTTGGGCATCTTTTCCCATAAATTGCAACTAAAACTATTGCCATCCTAATAAAGGATTTTCTTTTAATTTGAAATGCCACAAGCTCCCACGTGTTCTTGTTATGACAGCAGAAATTTGTTCCTCATATAATGGGCTAAATATCAATAAAACGCCATCATTGTTCTGTGCTTTCACAGATAAATATCATATAGTTATAAATTGTAAATAAATACCATAAACTTGGTAAATCGAGCATGATGGTATAACTTTTGAACATCTTTTGTTTAACAATATGTATGCCGTTAACTGAAGAACTTCATGTTTACCTTGTACATGGTTTTCCTTGAAACGCTGACATGTTCAAAAAAAATAATAAATCAATCACACATGATTGAACCAACAAACCTTTCAAATCATCATGTTCAATGTTGTTCACAACAGATGAAAAAGAAAAATAACAGAATAACCTCACAAGGTGTTTACTAACAAGGAGCACACAAACTTTCAACATAGGATCTGAGCATCAAAGACAAACAGAGTTACAAGTAAAAATAGTCAATACCCTCTGAAGACAACTCAGTTATCACTTGATCCTTTGCAAATACAACCAACTACTACACTGCAAGCAGAACTTCAACATGAAGTTTATGAATCCTCCTCACTGTGCAACTTGCGCCCTGGAAAACAAAGAGCGGCTCTGATTCAAAATCATGATTCTAAAGAAACATAAAAGATTTCGGAGAAAAATCAAGGAGATAAAACTAAACTATCAATTTCTTAAATTAATATAGGACAAGACGACACTCTGATTGCCAATAGGTAGCAGTAGTAACATTCGATTATATATTACAGGAATAATAAAACAATATTATAACGTAACATGTGATGTCATTAATCCCTCCATCGAGCAATAATTACAAGCCGCACATGCTCCCACCACCTAAATTCCTACTATAACCCACGTCATCTCGTTTCTATGCTTCTGATTATTCTGGAGTTCTAAATTGGGTTGCATGTGATTTGTATAGGACATTAAAATTACTTGAATTAGTAGTTATCGAACAAAACAAATAATCGAATAGGACGATAAGGATCAGCTTTAAAAACTTGACTGTATAATATATATATATATATATATATATATTACTTTGCTGGTTCACTTGTCCTTGATTGTGAGTATTAGAAGTAGATACCTTCATATTCATTGCTTATTGATATTGTACAACAGATACATTGTGTGGTTGGTTCACTCAGATAGATGGTGTATGGACACAGCCTGTAGTTCAAGTCGCAATAGAGAGAGTATTTTAGAATGGCCTAAAACCATTGAAACTATCATTGCTGAGGCAAAAGTGTAATTAATCATGTATTCCAAGTGAACTAACCTGAAATCTCTCTAAAAAATAATTTCTCTCACAACGACTAGTTAGTGACTTCCAAATTATATGACCCTATTATTTTTGGCATACAATATATATATTGTTATTGAGACAATTCCTTCTAGATTCTATGAGGATGTGATCCTTGAGAGAATTTTCACTAAAGATAAACAATAAACAATGCAAAGCAATACACACATGTCATGAATTTAACAAAGTGGGAAAAAACTATTGCAACTATTGCATAACAGGTTAACCAAGAATATGAAAGATACAATTTTTATTACCAAAGGAAATCATGTAGCAGGACCTAGAGTTTGGCATAAAGGATTTGCAGTTGTAGCGACTCTAAAATTATGGCACAGCATTACCCAAAACACAGAACATGATGGTATGGAGAACGAAGACAAGATATGGTATGGTAATAGGCATGGAATAGAGTACGACAGAGGTAGGCTTCTTTGGAACCGTTATATAGAACGTAATACAATATGCGATGAAACAAATAGTTCTTTTCAGCAACCAAGATATTATTATAACTATACTTGGTAATCAAACAATACTTTTTTCCAAGAAATGAGAATAAGTCCATGTTGAAATTGTTGGTGGCAAAATAACATTTAAAGAAAATTAAAAAGTTCTCTTTCAAATTAATATGCGAAAAAATATCCAAGTTACAATTGTTATTCGAAATGCAAAATATATAGTTTCGAAAGGATAAATTTCACATTCTGATTGAAAATTACAAAACGAAAAATGGTTGGGGTTTAATAGTTTTCTGCAAACTTGAATTTGGTAGGGATTTGTTGTTGTATCATGTAAACGACGCCAAAAGTCTGGCATAAAGGATTTGTAGTATCATGTAGATGTAGCCAACCTCAAAAACTTGGCATGAGGATTTATTGTAGTATATTTAAATTATAATTTTATGCTACAAGATTCATTGCCATTAGCATGAGTTCCATGCCATGAAGAAGACATGGTGCCACACATGATAGTTCTCAAAATCAATGTTTTAAATGTCTGCTATCAGTGTTGTGTCATATCAGTGTTGTGTCAGATATTGATGTTGTGTCAGTCCAAAGATTTTGATATCGGATATCGGAAAATTTTCGGTGATATTTCCTTAATATAGGATACTATAGTTTTATATTACAAATACCATTGATATAACTTATGTTTTTAACAAAAATGTCATCGCTATAACTTAATATAAATTTATATAAATTTAAACTGTTGAAATCAAGAAGATGATCGAAGTCAAAGAAAAAAGAAAGAAGAGATGAATCGAAGAATGGTCGAAGTCGAAGTTGAGGAGGATCGCTGATGAGGAAGGGGTTGTAGTTGACGTCAAGACCTTCAAGTCTGAGAGGAATCGAAATTGAATTCCTTGAAGATCTGAAGCTCAGAAGGAGATGAGGATGAAGTTCGAGGACAAAATCAACGGATTTTTTTGTTGAAGACCGAGAGGAGATCGAAATCGCCTATGAGAAATCAGGAGAAGACGAGCCGCTTCTGATTGGACTTAAGAGAAGATATGGTTAATAAGGTAACAGGTCGGGTAACTTTTATTACCTGAACTCCAAAAAAAATCCATAATAAGCAATGAAGCACGGATACTCCAAACAGCCTTACGAATCATCCCCAAAAGCGTATCGGATACCAATACTCTTGGAAACTCTCAGAAACGGGTCTCCGAAACGCAAATCCACTATTTTTTATTTAAATAAATCAAAAAATATTTGAAAACTTTAGGATATTTCTCGATTTGCGAATCGGATACATCGCTCGATTCATGATGGTTATTTTTTTAATTCGAGACTGATATTTCACCCCAATTACTTTTACCTTTAACTCCGATACCTCTAGGGGTGTCACGTCCCGCTTCCCAAAACACTTTAAAATAGGGACATAACAAAATCAAACCATACTACCTACGGTAAGGAAGCATCCCTCCATAGTCGCATTAAGGCTGTCACACAGTAATCAAGCATAGAATAAAATTTCTATATCTAAATATGTCCAATAGCCACAATAAATAATAACATGAAACAATAGCGAAAGCAATACGATCCAAAGAAATAAGAAGCAATAACCGATAGTTGTCCCTTATAGGCTCACAACGATAATTTCAACAAGTTCAAAACTAGAAAGAAACTAAACCATAGCTAATAACTAAATCAATGGAAAGCTTCTAACTGATAGGCAAGCTTCTCGAAGTACTCACGATCCTTTTGTGCTAAGGTCAATGAATCTGGGCCATGCAAAACCATGACGTCGGTGCGTCATGAATATCATTAATAATAATATAATTATAATGTGATATGGTATACTATTTGCAAGAACGTGATGTCATGTATATAAATAACAAGCAACAACAATAACATGTGATGTACGAGCAATATACAATGGGTCAATCATATCGGTGTATCTTATGAGTCCATATTGTTAAGTTATCTATCCTATAAGTATTTGAAACCAATTAATGAAATCCTTATTGTAACTCGGCAGTGCATCCCGTCCACGTCCCGGAAAACGGTACAAGTATATCCCGTTCACGTTCGGGAAAACGGTATATATATATATATATATATATATATATATATATATATATCCCGCCACGCCCGGGAAAACGGTACAAGTAAATAATCGCTGGAGTTACAATTTGGTTCGATTCCTGATTTTCCTTTTCCCCAAGTTTATGTGCATGTCAGGTATAAATGTAGTATCTACTTAATGCTAACACAGGAACGAGTATATACGGGTTATGTCTATCAAGACAACAAGTCAAGTCATTCAAGTCAATATCAGGATTGTTAGCATATCGGTGAATATTACTTTACGGGTAGGTTATCAGGATGTGATAACGATACAATAACAATAACAAGATATCGGGTTTCATGTCAATAGCAGGTATAGCCAATCAGGTAACAAGTCAAGTATAATTATAAGTGTAACATGCAGATGTGTCACTATGATATTAATTACTTAATCGTTTACCATATATGTAATATTTCTACCGTGATATCATTAAATTATCGACACCTATATTAATTCCTATCTATCAAATTAACCGTATTAAATAACCTATAATTAATGTTAATTAACTAACTCTCAATAATTTTACCCTAAATAAATGTATATTGTTACGTCAAATATAATCTGGCCGTAACTAGCATGTAACAAGTATTTAGAAATACTTGCCTTGGAACCACGATTACACGATACGGAACGAAGACGAACACGCGTACGGAAACGTAGGCACAACACGTTGCACTATCAAAACTTGATTTCTGTTCGAACTTGGCTCAGCTCGACGGTATACGAGGGAACAAGACGACTACTGCGATGCTTGGCCCTTCGACTTAAGAAGCTCCGGACGACGGCAACGACTACGCCGACGAAGCGAAAGTGCTGGTCACGGTCGAGCTCGTCGGTGCAGTTGTCGCGGCGATGACGAGAACAGGCGATGGGTTCACTCGGCTAGGGCTACAACGAGGATGCCATTGGAAAGAGGAAGTCGATGACGATGGCAGCGGTGATAGGCGACGGCGATGCTCGGATCTTGGTCGGTGGCGAGTAGAGGTGCAAGAGAGAAGAGGTTGGAGGTGATGGTGGTTGAAGAAGGAAGTCGACGACCGTTGGTGGAAGATGGAGACGAGGGCGAAAGGAAGATGGAGATGGGTTCGGTTGAAGGGAGAAGATGGTGATAACGGTGAGGGGTGCTCGGCGATGGGTTTCGAGAGGAGGAGATCTCAAGGAGATGATGAAGGCGAGGGTGCTTCATCGGCAGTGAAGTAAAGTAGCGTGGGTGCTTGGTCACCTGTTTGAGGAAGAGGATGGGTTATGGCTCGGGTTTGGTTTGAGGGAGAAGATGATAAAAGGTTTTATTTTAATTTTAAAAGTAAAGGTATATAATATATATATATATAGTTATATATATAAATCCTATTTAAATAATCTAATATTATTTAAAGATATTATAAAAACGCCCCATCAATCTCTACAAAAATCTCAAAAGATGTGTAGGACTTATCAACATACAAATATACGTATATACTATCTTAACAGCCTACTTAACCGTAATGTAATAACTACAAAAATATTTTAATCAAAAATTGCATACATATTATTTTAAGATGTATATAGATTTACAACCAATACATAAATATCAATAGAATATAATAGGAGTTTTTAAATAAGATAATAACACACTAGCAGATAACTGTTAGATACTAATTACCCTTATCAACCAACTTATATAATATATTCCATCTAAATATTAAACCCCATAATAGATTTCATATAAGTGGGTTAGGCATAAACATGATCAATTTGCATAACCATCCAACAACAAATATAACCCAATAACACGAATAATTTATCTTGCCCAACATATTTATTTAATATAATTAAATAACGTACGATCGTGCTAGGGTGTTTCAAGGGATTTTGAAATATCGACAAATTCTAAGACTGGTCATGCGTCCCTCTTGGATCTAAAGAACCCATCGGAGATCACACGCGACTTGAGATCTCTCCACAGCCTCCCTGATCGATTCGAATCAGCTCTTCTCTCTAGTTTATGGTTAAATTTACGATTTAATGTTATGATGCCATATTTTCAATTGTTCAATTGAACGTAATTGAATGTTATTTGAAAGAATTTGTATATGATGGGATCGGATTGGTATTTGAAATCAAAGCCTTTTGATATAGAATATGATAAATGAGAATTTTTTTAAAATAGCATGTTAAAGTGTTAATGGAATATATGTGATATAATCTTGCCCTTCTATTTATTTATATATTTATGTATATATTAAAAATAAACATATATATAGCTAGAAAATTTCAATATAATAACGTATCATGTATCCTAGGTTTTTAGAAACTCCCGTATCTGTGTATCCGTATCGTACCGGATACTCATACGCATTTCTGTGCTTCATAGATAACAAGATTATTTAGCAAGTATAGCGACATTTCTACCGATATACATAAATATCGCTGATATATCAATGTTGGGGTCAAAATTTACACCCCACTGCCGAAATTAAAAATCAAAAAATCAAAGACAATGTTAAAGTCAACACCCAACAAATAGACCTAAGTCCAACCAACCCGAAGCAAGTGGGCCCACGCTCAAAACCGCCTAAGACCATACAAAGCTGGCCAGCCATCGAAGAAGAAAGAGAGAAATTTGTAATAAATAAATTTTGTATGCAAATAAGTATAAAAATATAATACAAATAGGAAAAAAGTCAAAATTATGTAATGCTCATGGCTCATGCAAAAAAGATGTGTACATGGATATAAGAGAGGCAAAAAACCAATTATGTAATTCTCAAGGGGCAATATGCAAAAGTGTAAGCCTATAAAAGGCATGACATATGAAGAAATAACTTTGATCCAATTTTTCTATTCCTAGGGTTTGAGCCTCCACTCTCTCTCTTCAAGGTTCTTCCTTAAGAAAAGGAAAAAGCTCCATTTTTCTAAAAATAAATAATAAAAACTCATTAGATCTATTGAAAAGAGCTTCATTCCTCCATCTAAACCAATAAAAAAAAGAGCTATTGGGTCCTCCTTTCTCTCTAAGAGAAAGGAAGAAAGGGGAAGACGAAAGAGAACCCATCTCTCAAAACTCCATTTTAGAAGGATTCAAGACATAAGAGAGCGAAAATGGAGCTTTTTTCCCTCATTCAAGTTTCAAATCCCAATTTTTCAAGAATCAAGAAAGCTTTTTTTTATGACAAAAGTAAAAAGAAGGTTGAAAGTGACCACACCAAAGGAAAGGCCTTTGGGCTTCTCCCTTAGGAAAACCCTCGGAAATGCGGATTTCGATCCGTACTCTCATCTTGAACGTAGATTTCCATCTGTGCTTTACCCAAACGAAAACATAGGCTTCGGCCTATGTTGCACCAAACGAAAACTGAATAAATCTAGCAGTTATGTCCCCGAAATTTTGTCAAAATCCGCACTGTCATTTTAGAAAATAAGTTCAAAAAGAATAATAAAAATGATTAATTTCACCAAACTCCACCTAAATTTGCCCAAATCTCATAATACTCATATGTACTTTTAAATGAGCAGATAACTATCCTGCTACAGTAAAACCGTTAAAAATCCCCAAAATGCCCTTCCTCTCTCTTTCTTTTTTCTCAAAAAATTCTTCTCTCTATACCCTAGACCTAATTTCTTTGAATCTTTGATGGTGGGAATTGAGAGGACGAAGAAGAAGATGGTGGTTAATGGTTGGTATTTAGAGAAGGAAGATGGTAGGGATTTGAAAGACGAAAGTGGAGGTGGTGATGGTGATGGGGATTTGAAGGAGTAAGATGATGGTGGTTGGTGGTTGGGAATCGGAAGAAGGTGATGGTTGGGGATCGGAAGGTGGTGGTGGTGATTTAAAGGAAAAGGAAGAAAGTGGTGGTGGTAAGGATTTTGAGAAGGGTGATGATGGTTATGGTGGGTATTTGGAGAAAGAAGATGATTGTATGGATTTGGAAGAAGGTGATGATGGTGTGGATTTTGGAGGGAAAAGATGGTATTTGTAGGAGGAAGATGGTGGTTATTTGGAGGATGAGGATGATAGTAGTGATGGTGGTGTATTTAAAGGGAGTAGGTAGTGGCAAGGATTCGGAGAAGGAAGATGGTGGTGAGGAATCGTCAGAGGAAAATGGTGATGGGAATTCGGAGGAAGATAGTGGTGGGGATTTGGAAGAAGAGAAAAAAGATGAGATTTTGTAACATTTCAGAAAAATAAAATATTATTTTTGGGAATTTATATAATTAAAATAATAATTGTTATGAATATTTTAATGATATGGTATAATTATATACCAATAAATTGGGAAATATTGGAAAACTACCTTGAATGTTGATTTTTAATGAATTTATATGATTTAGATATTTTTATAAATTTTATACAATTAATTATATACAAGTTTATGTCTAAATTTGATTATTATCTACTAATATTGTATTAAGTATATTTATGTGCATGACATGCACCACAACTTGTTACATTTTCTCTTCATGAACCATGGTCTTAATTTACACTTCTACATGATTTTTGTTTTTATTAAGGGATAAGGAAATAGAAAATAAAAGAAAGGAAAATGAGAGAGAGAGAGAGCGGATTCTAGACTTCTCCAAGACTCTTTGGCTTTGGCTTTACCTCACTTCATTTTCTTCAACTCCTTTTTCTCTCATCTCCCCCACCATGGCTGCCCTCTCTCCCCTCTCCTCTACCTCTTCATTTCACCACAAAAACCACATCAAAATCATGCACCCTCTTTACAAAAAATGTGCACAAGCTCACTACAAGCATGAGGAACCAAGAAAAATTGGATTTTGAGCACTTCGGGCAACTCAAGAAAATTCTTGAGTTGCCAAATGAGGTATTTCCTTCATCATTAGTGTAGTAATTCATTCACTTTAACTTCCATCTTAGTTTAGAAGTGATTTGGTAAGGTTTAGTGTTGTATGGAAATTCCAAGTTGAGGTTAGGATTGATTTGAATTGGGATGGTGTAATTGAGAGTATTTGGTGACTACAAACTCCTTTAGTGATAATCTATTAGACCAAAACAGAAACAAAACCAAAACATGAAACTTTAGATATTCAAATGTCGGTTTTGTGTTTAATTGGTAGCCTACAGAGAATCTGGAATGACCCGAGACCATTACTAGAAAAACAAACAACTCCATTGACCTAGTTTGGACACTACAAGACCACCCTGAGAAAACGAGACCATAACTCCCTACTTTGGCCGAGCTCACCGGTTTTTAGGGTAATGTCATCGGGCCAATTTTGGGTATTTCTGTTGGAATTGGTTCTGTAGCTCTCATACCTCCTATACAACACTACTGCATTGTTTGTTTAGACTCATTTTACCTGACCAAAAATCTGGGACTAGATTTCTGAGTTGTTTTGTGTTTCATGGTTTTTCATGACTTGGTTTTTGGTATTTGAATATGGATTTGGTCGTCGGTCGTTTGTACGTCGACGATGAGAGTTATTTGACTATTTTTGCATGCGTAGACCATAGGTTTTAACTTATGTGTGATTCGTATGTTGTTTTGGTTTTCGTACGCGATTTTTGTTTATGATACGATATATGTGATATGTAGATACCTCCATGTGGATTTCGTACGACAGGTGAAGAGCATGGCGGCATCGACTTCGGCAAGTAAGGACCAAGGTGAGTAGATGTATATCTACGGGGGAAATCGGGTGGATGGCGTATAGCACCCCCGCAACTTCGTAGGATATGACGCGGTCTTGAGATAGTTATATATAGATATGTTATTACGAGATACGAATACTGAGAAAGTAAGGTTTTAGGACACCACGGATCGGAATTTGTATAAGTTGGATGATAGTGTTTTTAGTCTAGTTCTTAGTCGCGAGACCCCAGAGTATAGGTTGACATACACACACGCACACACATACACTTGACTTGATGTATGTGTGTGTATGAATGTGTGTAGGTATATATATATACACACACACAACATATACACGTGATCTGAGGATGCTATATGATAGTTGACATGATCGAGTTATGATATGAGATATGTTATGATATTTATAATGGATCGCTTGTGCAATGTATACTCATATATGATAGTATGTGGTGATGACATTGGATTGCATGAGACTTTAGATCAGTAATCAGATCATGATATTTTTTGACGATGATACCATATGAATGATGATGTATATATGATAGTTGACCCATACCTTGATTTTGGAATGTCGTACGATGGATTTTACCGTACAAGATATAGATATGATGATTGATCCAAACTCTTGACTCGAGAAAATCGTATTATGTACGTGACGCTATTGAGGCTGGATCGCCGACTACTAGAGATATCGACTCGGACTTTAGATGGATTTTTCTTATCTTTCGACCAGTTTTTTAGTTTAGTCCCTTAGTTGGTTAGGTAGATGTTAGTTTAGGCTCGAGTCATACATATTTTCAAAACTAGCGAATCGTGCGCATTATTTTAAAAACAGCCTAGGGATACTACGGATTTTGCAAAGGTCGTATTTTTTCTCAAAAACATCATAGCCCTTATTTTTCTAAAAAACCAAGATTCGTGCTTTTTCAAACACCAAAACGGTATGACTCGTATTGTAGAAATGTATATTCTTCGGTATTGCGGTTATTACTCTTTCTCTGTTATATTCATGTTATTCTCATTTCACTGCATGTTTATACATATGTTTCCTTCACTGTTATGATTCCATCTATTAGGACACCAGCACCATTACCGATAATGCGCATGTTTCACACACTTACTTGCCGGCTCACACGCATTATCATCGGTAATTGCAATGTCACGTACACTTTAGAACATATTACTTCATTAATATAATCGGCTAAATGCTAGTTTCAACATGATATTTGTGTGATTGCCCTCATGTGTTAGCTTAGAGATTGCATTCTTTACTTAGATACTTTATGTATTCATATATCCATTCGGTTATGTACTATTCTGGGGCTTTATGCCGATATCCACTGTTTACTTACTCTTGATTCTTGGATTTCGGATTTCCATGAGATTTCTGGATTTGGGGAAAACCGCAAGAATATATATAAACTTCTCTCTTTTTAAAATGGAAGTTGCGGTTTTCTCATGATGTATGTATCGTCCACCATAAGTTTTCATGATTGCTGTTGGATTTCGAGACCCGATTCGAGTAGGAACCGTTTCGGGTACATGGTGGGCCCGATACGATACCCTGGAGCAAGAGTGATTTCATGGAGGATGATGAGCCTGGCAGAGACACGGACTACCTACCGGTGATGTCTGACACGACGGATATCCGGAGGATACTGTCGTAGTCGTGAGATTTGATGATATGGGCCGATCCGGACTGACGGAGCCCGAGATATTGAGACTCTGAGATATTGAGATTTTATGTCGTTGCTTGACACGGACGTTCTGTCGATTTCACTGATGATATTTCAGTTTTATTATACAAGATTCATTGAAGTTTTTCTTATATCAGATTATTCAGATTTCGTGGTTGATTTTCTCATTCATGATGCATTTATACATCAGATATATGACTCATTACTGTTTAGTGACACTGCCACGAACACTGAGTTTTGTACTTATGCATAGATTATTACCCTGTTACTACTAGATGTCTAGTATTATATAAGTATTATTATGACCTAGGAGATCGTCGTGCATGCGATTTCTACTCGCAGATGTTTTGTACTCACGAGTTGGCAACTCACCCCCGTTGTGCCAAATTTTCCTGCAGGTTTAGATATACAGGTTTCCTTGGCGGCTTGCTGGCACACCATTTCATTCAGGATGATTGCTTGGTAGGTTGGTTCACTTGTATCGTGACCGCCATTGTACTTTTATTTATTCCAGTTATATCTAGTAAGATCCATCAACCAGACTTGTATAATTTGATAGATTTAGAAGACCAATTGTTTTCCTTTCGACCTTAGAGTCGCGTTTGTATTATTATGGTTTTCTGGTGGATTTTGGCTTTCCTCTGAGTTTGTTTCCTCACCCTTCGGCGCTGTATATTATTTTGCTTGCATGGTTGTGTCCGCCAATTGGTGAAGAGCTAGCTCCCACTTATGTCTTTATTATTGCTTGTGTATATATTTTTTGTTTGTACCCGTTTGGGGCCAGTTTTTACAAAGGAGACTCTGCCGAAATTTTTGAGAAAATTTGATATTGCTTTTAAACTTGTTTTCCTACACTTTTTCTTTTAAATGGTTTAGATTTCTGGTTGCGCCTCTAGACGTTTCGTAATTTAAGTGTCAGTCGCATTCCGTACTTTCGGGTCGTGACAGATTTGAAGGAAGATGGTGGTGGTGAGTTGAAAGAGGAAGATGGTGGTGGTGATGGAAGGCATTGTGGGGATTTTTTAACGGTGTTACTGTAGCACCATTAAATAGGATAGTTATCTGCTCATTTAAAAGTACATAGGATATTCTAAGATTTAGGTAAACTTAGATGGAGTTTAGTGAAATTAACCCTAAAAAACAAACAAAATAAATATAAAAAATCAACAAACCTACCGGGAGCGCCCAACCCGGGAAACCCCTTTCCAAAACGCCGCCGAATGCCCCGAAGGGGGCACTCGGCCTTGATCCGGGTGCCTTCAAGTTGGCACCACCCGGGTGTTGAGCACCCGGACCCGAGTGCCTCCATGAAGGCACCCGACCAAGGTGCCCCATGGGGTCCCAATCCAGGTGGCCCTCAGGGAGAGAACCTAGACCCGGTTGCCTTTCCGGACCTTTTCCTTTAAAAAAATGATAACAGAAATAAAACATAAATAAACCAAAAAAATGAAGTAAACAAACTTGTACTTTCTTTTCAAACAAACACAGTTTCACACCGAGTTCGCATGATGCGTATGACCCGTTAATCGGAGGTTCCCTTGACTCAAAACGAGAGGATTTTAACGGCAGTTTTGTTTGTGGCTACCGGCAATTAGAGTCCCCACAATCAATAACCTCCCACCTACCCTAGGCAAAGGAAATCTGTATATGCCGACAAGCAAGCTCATCCATCCTCAATAGGTGATAAAAAACACTCTACAGATTCTGGTATGCCCGATGGGACTAGTCACTCCTCCCATATCTCAGGTCAAACAATCATGCGAACTCATTCAACATATACATCGTTATTTGTATTGAAATCATGCTCCTTATGCAGCAATCAACTTTCAACAATTAATGATCAACAATCAACATCACCCGACAATGCCTCCGAAGACAAACTCGGCTTCTGATGCAACTTCCGTCGTATACATGCTCAAGACCACTGCCCGAAAGATTCTCCCTGTAGAGCTCATACAATAATGGGCAGAACAGCCAGTCCAATTTGGGTCCATTACATTCGCCCCAGTCCTTAGCGCTGCTACTGTGGAGGCACCAGCAATTCAAATGAACAAACTGGTCTTAAAGAGCAACACCAACACTTCCAATGCATTTGACGATGAAGGCAAGCAAAGAGCGGGCGTATCAAAGACCGACCGGCCTCGAAAACCAGTACTAGGAGTACTAACCTTGGAGGATAGACAGACAGAATGAATAGGGTCTACTCTTTCAGAAGAGACATGGTTTATACTATTCAAAGACGTTCTAAACAATGATCTGCAACTGCCTAAGTCAAAGAGACCGCAGGAAGCCAAGATGACCAACAACCCCAATTATTGCCTATATCACATAGTGTTGGGCCATACCATCAAAGACTGTTATATTTTCAAGGAATGGGTCGAAAACCAATACAAGGCTCGGGAAATCTCCTTGTCCTCTAGCGTGCTGACGAATAGTTAAGACGAAACCGCCAACTTTATACAAATGAAAACTGAAATCCCCTGGAAATGAACGGTTGAATCGTCCGCTCCTAAAAATGACCCTAGCCGACCGCAACAACCATGGGACACATTTGTCCTAAAAGACGTAGAAAATGTTTAAGCAGCTTCAGAAAGAGCCGGGGATTAAATGAGAAAATCAAATAGAGCTCATTGTCTCGAGCATCAACTCAGCTCCATCAAATTCAAAATCAATGGATCTCAAATAAGCCCTGCAAAAATATGCTAACAGGGCCAGTTAAAAGAATAAGCATGCAACTTTGACCCCTAAATCGTTAAACTGGAAACTTAAAAACGGGTAGTCCACAAGCAAAAGGGCATGAATGAAAACCTTAAAAGGCTTTGTGAGTAAAATAGCAAGGCTACCCGCGAACTTGTGAATACCCGAAAAGACGCAAACTCATAGCAAAAAAATCATTTTCACCTATAAGTTGTTAAACTGGGAATATGTGTAAATAAATAAATAAACTTCCTAAATCCTCCAAAGAAGAATGATAAGTCGCTCATGGCACCATTCCAGCGTTAGCGATATAAATGCCAACCAAATCCATGCATAAATTTAAATCCATATTCGAATTCAAAGCCTCCAAAGACAAATGATGAGTCGCTCCTGATACCATACTCCAAGTAGCGATGCATACGCCAAACAAAAAAACAAAACCCTCAAATTCCTCCTCTAACGGCAAATGATGAGTCACTCCTGATGCCATTCTAGTGTTCGCGATGCAAACGCCAAAAACAATGTCCACATCCAAATTCAATTCCTCTAATAACAAATGATGATTCGCTTTTGAAACCATACTTCAGTGTTAACGATACTAATGTCAACCAAAAATTCAAATCTCCAAATTTCTTAAAGATAAATAATGAATTGCTTCTGGCACTCGTGCTCTAATGTTAGCAACACTGATGCCAGCCCAGAACCCAAAACTCCAACATCCAAATTCCAACTCCAAAATCTAATTACAACTTCCATTCAAAACTCTCAAATTCAACCTCCAACCCTAAAATTCCAAAATTCAAATCTCAACTCAAGATCAAACCCAGCTAACTTCAAAAATCCAAATTCGAAGTCCCACTCGGCAGCGCCCCTCCGCACAGGCTGAAGGCAATCCAAATCAAATCAATCAATTCAACAACTCCTTCGTCGAAAGCACGTCAACGACCCCTTCGTCGGAAGCATGTTAACCACAGCGACCTCCGCACCAAAAACACGTCAACCATCAATCTCCGCAACATAAGTACGTCAACATCGACCTCTATGTCGGAAGCACATCAAACATCAACCGTCCAGGTCGCAAAAAAGGATGTACCAACCTCCTAAAGATGGGAACCAGATCAAGTATCGACCGTCCATGTAGCAAAAAAGACAGTGCCAGCCTCCCAAAAACGGAAACCAAGTCAAGTCAACCTTTACACGAAAGAAGATCCATCAATTTCATGCACACGACACATACATATTGTATGTATTTATTGATGGGGGCACTTTGTTTGGGTCGAAATTTACACCCCTCTGCCGAAATTAAAAATAAAAAATTAGATGTCAAAAGTCAAAGGTAAAGTCAAAAAGTCAAAGTCAACGCCAAAACAAATGGACCCAAGTCCAACCAACCCGGGTCCAAACCCAAGTAAGTGGGCACACGCCCAAAACCACCTCAAGTCCAAGCCAAGCCGGCTGACCATCAAAGAAGAAAAAGAAAGAAATTTGTAATAAATAAATTTTGTATGCAAATAAGTGAAAATATAATACAAATAGGCAAAAAGCCGAAATTATGTAAAGCCCAGGGCTCATACGCATAAAGATATGCGTGTAGATATGAGCGGCAAAAAGCCAATTATGTAATGCCCAAGGTGTAAGATGCAAAAGTGTAAGCCTATAAAAAGCATGACATGAAGAAATAACTTTGATCCCATTTTTTTATTCTTAGGGTTTGAGCCTCCAGTCTCTTTCTCTATTCAAGATTCTTCTTCCTCAAGAAAATGAAAAGGCTCTCTTTTTCTAAAAATAAATAATAAAAACCTATAGATCTATTGAAAAGAGTTTAATCCTTCCATCAAAACCAACAAAAAGAGAACTTTTGAGTCCTCCCCCTTTCTCTCTAAGAGAAACAAAGAAAGGGGAACAAGAAGGAGAACCGTTTCTCAAAACTCTATTTTTGAAGGTTTCAAAGCATAAGGGAGGAAAAAGATCATTTAAGATTAAAATCCCAAGTTCTCAAGAATCGAAAGAGCTTTTTTGACAAAAGTTGAGAGAATGTTGAGGGTGGCCCTACCACACGGAAGGCCTTTGGGCTTCTCCCTCGGGATGCGGATTTCGATCCGTACTCCCATTTTGAACGCGGATTTCCCTAAATGGTTCACCCAAACAGAAACATGGGCTTCGACCTATGTTCCACCAAACGAAAACCAACGAAATCTAGAGGCTATGCCGCCGAAATTTTCTAAATCCGCACGCTTGGTCGTTTTAAAAAATAAGTATAAAAGGTATAAAAAGAAATAAAAAATGAACAAAATAAATATAAAAAAACAACAAACCCGCCGGGAGCGCCCGACCTGGGCAACCCCCTTCATTCTGATCTAGTTCATGGCCTATTAGAAGTAGAAGCTACCGAATGCCCCGAAAGGGACACTCGAGCCCGGGGTGCCCCAAAAAGGGTGGGGCACCTGGCCCCGATCCGAGTGCCTCCATGGAGGTACCCAACCCGGGTGCCCCCATGGGGATACCCGAACCCGGTTGCCTCTCCGAACCTTTTTCCTTTACAAAAAAGTAATAAAAAATAATAAAAGTAAAACATAAATAAACAAAAAAAAATGAAGTAAACAAACATGCACTTTCTTTTCAAACACACACACCGAGTTCGCATGATCCATACGATCCATTAATCAAAGGTTTCTCTCGTCTCCACACTAGGGATAATTAACGGCAGTTTTGTCCGCGGCTGCCGGAGATTTGAATCCCCGCAATCAATAAACCCCCGTCTACCCTACGCAGGGAAAATCTGTATACGTCTGACAAGCAAGCGCATTCAACCCAACGGACGACGAAAAACACTCTACAATCGAATTATCGGCCAATATACCAAAATTTCAGCTAATATAATCTAAATTTTGGAGGGGAATAATTTGGCAATTTCGTATCGATTACTCTCCAAAACCGAAATTTCGACCACATATGTCGAATGTTGGCCTACATTTAAAACACTGGTCAAAATTAAGTCAAATAGACACAACGACCTATGAACATGTAGTAAAATGTATGCTTATGATCTTGGAAAACTCATGCCCTAAAAGTTACAGTTTTAAGCATTTGACAGGTTCCATAAATCTCGATACAAACTTCAATTTCATTATCTAAACTTAAATAATCTTCTTTACTATTAACGCAAAAAGGGGGAGGGGCTTCAAATTGAAATTGTCGATTTCATTCTTGTGGCAAGAAAAATTCTTATAATTTTGAAAAAAAGGCCTTTAATAAGTTGGGCAAAAGCCCTAATACATCTTTTCATGTTTGAAAATCCCTAGCTTTCAACCGATTTATTAAATTAAATACCCATAATGATCTTTGTTAACTACTACTCATATTAACTACTATACGGTATGTGTAGTTATAGACTGTGTAGAGTTATCAGCTGTGTAGTAGTTAGTCGGCTATTTGGAGTAGTTAGGAGGCTACGTGGAGTAGTTAGCATGCTATTTGTAGTAGTTAGCATGCTATGTGAGTTTGAAAACAACAGTTTCAGAGAAGGCGTTATGGGAATTTAATAAATCAGTCAAAGGCATAAAATGGCTAGAGACCTAAAAACATGAAATGTATTAGAGAATTTTTCCCAACTTTTAAATCCCAAGAATCTATGCCTACCGCCTTTTGGTCCCAGGGGCACCATTTTTCACAAAAAATATTTAATAAACCATAATTTCTATTTAAAAATCTATAATTCTACTTATTTTTTAAAAATCTACTAAAAACCTTCTAAGTATGCAATGTTAACCAAAATTCTTGAGAAAATTCTTCAAATATTTGGCCATAATGTCACATGCATAGAACACACATGGTTAAAATCTGCTACTTAGTAGTGAGAAGCTGATTAAAAGATCGTAAAGTTTGTGCCAATGAAACGGTCTACATAGATAGCCAGAAACTTATTTCCCAATCATGCATTTACACATGATTATTGTCTTCTTCACATTCACATATGTTAGCAACTATTCTTGCTCACTAACTTCAGTAAGGGGGAACATTTGGCCAGTTTGACAGATGATATGACTACCAATAACTTGCAGTCTCTCAAAATTCCATCCACAAAAGTTGATAAATCTTACGAGTGTTGGAAAATGACATCTAAAAGACCTATTAGTTGACACTTATAGTTCTCATCCAGCAACCGAGTCGAAAAGTAGTATTAACAGGTTGATCCCTCATGCTTATCCTCAATGCAAATTACATTGGTGAATGGCCTTAATCATGCACGCATGTATATCACATACCAAGTTTGATAACCAAAATCCCAAAATGCAAACTCAATATCCACTTAATAAAGGCCGATCCTTTCCTTTCTCTTCACATTGGTAAATTTTTATTGATATGTCAATATCCACTTAATAAAGGCTGGTCCTTTCCTTTCACTTGGCTTTATTATTAGTACCAAATAGCCAAAAACATAGTTCCAAACAGCAAATTTATCATTCTATTCACCTCTTCCACAATTTTTCACAATTTGCAACACCAACTACAAAAATTTTAATTTAAGAACCCACATCTTCAATCATGGAACCTAGCTCCACAACCGATCCAATTCGATAAAAAACTAATTACAAACAATTCATTCTGATCTATCAAAAAAGATTAAAAAAACTAATAACAATAATAAAGAAAACAGAAAACTTACAACTTGGGGGAGCGGATTAGGGTTTGGTGGTGGAATCCTGATCGGCGAGGAGATCGTCGTAGGGGTCGCGGCGGCCAGGGGCCTGGCTGATCTGAGAGTCCCATGAGAGCTGAGCGTTGAAGCGATCGAAGGTCCAGAAGCCGTAGGGGCGAATGGGGAGGCTCCACATCTCCTTCGTCTTCTTGCACCTCTCCTTGATCTCGTACACGTGCTCCCTCGCCTTCCGATCCCTCTCCTTCGGATCCTCCATCATCCTCAGTATCAAGTTCTCCGCGAACTCCATCACGAACTTCATCTCTCCTCTCGCTCTCTCGCTCTCTTACTCTTTGATCTTAAAAGATTAGGGATTTCTACTTGTGAGCTGTTGTTGGAGAGAATTTTGGCTGGGTCCCTTGTTTGGTTAGATGTTTACTTATAGGTACCTGGGCTTTCTTTTTATATAGAACCCCCACAATATCACAATTCCATAATATCTACTTCCAAGAGTAAATTGTTATTCAAAAATTAACCAATCGTTCACGTGTTAGCAATATAAGAAAAGGGCTAATCTAGTTGGACGAAGTTTTGATCTTTCTGATAGGAATGTGAGTTTTCCGATGCCATTTGAATTCTCTAGTAATTAATGCTGACTACTGGGATTGGAGAATGGGATTTGATTGTGAATCATGCCACATGCTAAGAAATTTTAAATGGTAAAAAGGAAAAGGGGGAAAAAAAACAAATTTATGTACCCGAATCTTATGAAAATAGGAATTTAAATTTGAAATAAGGGCCAAATTTAATTACTATATTCAGACCAATGTTGTGTGACAATAATTATAATCAACATTCTTTCTCATGTTTTTATACTTTCACGCTCGAGTAAAATTCTATTATCATGGAATTCTTACATAGAGAACTTCCTGTTTTGACAATCAAATTGATCTTTCTCTGATCCTATGGTATTCAATGGTATTCAATTGGAACTTTTATGAAGATCTGGTACTTTGAAAACATGGACTTTTGTTTCGAACTTCATTCAAACTGATTTTGGAACAACTAAAATGAAAATTAGCACTAAAATCTAGAACTTTGATGTAAGTTTTTTATTAATGCATCATTCTTTCATTTTATTTTAGATCTATCCTAATGTGTTCAATTTTTATGTCCGGTCATATTTCATTGTTTATGTGACATTTATTAATTTATACAATTTTCTGATAAACTTAATTAATTAGTGTTTATATTTTATTTGTTCATTTATATCAAACAATGGGTGACACTATTTATATTAAATTAATAATTAGCACATAGCAATCCAAAAACATTAACAATATATTATTCATGATATAATTAAGGTTGCATTCTTTAAATGAAAATTATAAATACTTATTGAATTAAAATAGTTTCAAAGCTTATAAAATTCATAACATCAAGCTTCGATTACACAAAATATTAAATCCATAATAATATGTGTTTTCCATCGGTTTATATTGCAACTGTTATGAAATCTCTCCAAGCTCCCGCATATATTCTTTGTATCTGTTGACTCTGTTGATTGTCGTCTTCATTAGAATCAATATCAAGAGGTGCAATATTTCGTGGAGCTTCCTTTGGAATATCGATTTTCAGAAATATCAAAATTATCGTTCGAGTCTCCAACTTCAAAATGTTATATAGTCTGACAGATGCCGATGATGCTCAATATTGGCGATCTCCAGGATCAGGACACGTGGCAGAGGACGTGCCCCAAGACTCGGAAGAAGGGGCCCACGGTGGCCGACCAAGCCACCGGTACCCGACCTACAAGCACAAGCTGGCCCTCCTCGGGGCCCCCTGCAAATCGGCCTCCTCGGCCCCTCAGCTCTCCCCAGGCTGCTGCAAGTCCAAGACTCCTCGGCCTCCTCGCTCGTCCTCGAGCCCCCCGGCCGAGGCCGTCTTCCTCGGCCCTCCGACCAGCTCCACCACTCATAGGCGTAACCGCCGCTCCGCGAATCTCGCCATGCGCGGATTCTACGCCAGCAACATCCCACGTTCCACGCCATCACGATCCCCATTAATGGGTGATCCGCTCTCTACGCGAGCATGACGTCGGGAGTGTAACTGCCGGCGAAATTCTCGCGCCCGTTGCTGCGTGCCACCACCGCTATATAAACCCTCATCACAGAGGGGTCAAGTGAGCCATTCTTTACTCTTCTAAGCCGTTACTCTGCTCGGATCTCGTCATTAACTTGATCGTCGGAATGTCCTTGGTGGTACCAAACCATCCCGGGACTTCTTTGCAGGTACTCGGCACCAAACTCCTCATAGCACATCTTCCACCAAAACCCATTGAGACCCATACGCAACAGGAGATCACCATCAAAGTCCACCGGGAGATCAACGGAAGACAGCATCTGATGGAGACCTGAAAAGGACTTCCATCAGTTGGCGCCGTCTGTAGGAACAAAAACTCCACAAAAAACAAAGTTGGCCTTCCGATCTCCACCCACATGGCAACCGATCCCCCTGAAGATCCAAACGCCCGCTGTCGCTTCCCTCACAACGGAGGCGCAGACGAACCCTCACCTAATGTCGTCGGCCTCCCCGCTGGCTGCCGTCTCACAGGCTCCGGCGACCGCCCGAGAAAAAGGGCTAGGGGCCGAGAGCCCATCACCTTTGGCGACGAGGATCTCCACGGCATATCTGTGCCCCATAGCGACCCACTAGTGATCATAGCCCAAATCCACCGGTATGAGGTCCACCGGATACTCATCAATTCGGTCAGCTCGGCGGACATCCTCTTCCACGACTGCTTCGTGCATATGGGGCTCGCCCCAGCAGACCTGAGACCGACATCCTACGTCCTCTCGGGGTTCACCAACCACTCCATTCCGGCATAAGGGGTAGTCACCCTGCAGTTCACGATCGGGGAGCCCGGCCGCACGCGCACACTGCCTGTGGACTTCATCGTAGCGAAGGTTCCGTCGGCCTACAACGTCCTCCTCGGGTGCCCGACGCTGAACTCCCTCCAGGCCCAGATCTCGACATACCACCTGGCGATAAAATTCCCCCTCGATCGGGGGCGGGATAGGTCAGGCATACGGGAGCCAGCGGGTCACGAAGATAGGCCTTACCAAGACGTCTTCACCCGAGCAGCACGCTAACGGCGCCGATGCGTGCGGCGTCATCAAAGGATCCTTGGATACCCGGGACGAGCGGAAGGAGGTCCGTGGAGTGCCGGTCGAACCTCTGACCGAGGTACCCCTAGCAGAAGGAGACCAAGGAAAGACCGTCCAGGTCGGGTCGCTCATGACGGGGGCTCAGCGGGATGACCTGATCAAGTTCCTCAAAAGCAACTCTGACGTCTTCGCCTGGGCGCCTGCTGACATGCCTGGGATTGACCCCAAAATCATCTCCCACAAGCTCGGAGTTGATCCTACGGCCCGACCTGTCACACAGAAGAAAAGAAGCTTCGCCCCGGTCAAACAGAAGGCTATCAAAGAGGAGGTCAATCGGCTCCTCGCCGCCAACTTCATCAGGAATGTGCCCTACTCAAAGTGGCTGGCGAACGTAGTTCTGGTCAAGAAGTCGAGCGGGAAGTGGCGTATGTGCGTCAACTTCACCGACTTCAATAAGACCTGCCCCAAGGATAACTTCCCGCTCCCCCGCATAGACCAGCTCGTCGACAGCACGGCTGGTCATGAGCTGCTGAGCTTCATGGACGCTTTCTCCGGCTACAACCAAATCCGAATGAATCCCGAAGATGAAGATCTGACCGCATTCACAACGGACCGGGGGGTGTACTGGTACAAGGTGATGCCCTTCGGCCTCAAGAATGCCGGGGCCACGTACCAAAGGCTGGTCAATCGCATGTTCAAGCCACAGATCGGTAGGAACATGGAAGTCTACGTTGACGACATGCTCGTCAAGTCCATCTCTGTCACGCCCCGAAAGTACGGAACATGACCGGCACTTAAACTACGAAACGTCTCGAGGCGTACGTAATCTAAGTAAGCCGAAAACCCAGAAATCCAAACCAAGAAAAATAGTAGAGTGCAGGAAAAACCAACTTAAAGCAAGTAGTTTCAATAGCATAAGCCAAATTATGCGGTTTTTAAAAACATCAAAAATTTACTGAAAATTTCGGCAGAATCTCCTTTGTAAATACTGGCCCCCAAACGGGAAACAACATGAATAGTATACGAAATCAAGAAAAAGGCATCCCCAAGCGGGAGCTAGCTCTTCGTCAATCGACGGTCACAACCACACAAGCAATATAATATACAACGCCAACGGTGAGGATCAAAACTCAAAAGGAAACTCAAAACCACCAGAAATATACGAGCGACTCTAAGGTCGAAAGAATAAACAACACTGGTCTCTATCTCAATAAATACATGTTTGGTTGATGGAATTTACTAGATACAACGGAATAATATTATACAAGGTAATATGATGGGTACGATACAAGAAAAACCCACCTACTAGCAAGTCACCCGAATGAAACTGAGCCCGCAAAGCCGTAATGAAACCTGTACGGCAAACCTGCAAGAAACTGGGGCACAACGGGGGTGAGTTGCCAACTCGTGAATAGAAAAATATCTACGCACAGAAATCGCATAAATAACGCAACCTAGGTCAATGATCATAATATATCCTCAAATATATGAATAACACGTAGCCTATAACAAGGCTAGGGTAAATATCTAACCCGAGTGTAATCTCATGTGCCCGTGTCAGTGCCTCAGGTAGCAATATATCATATGGATGATGTATGAATGCATAAAACAGAATGCATGTACTGAATAAAACTGGTTTCATAAATCAGTGAGATTTCTGTATTTTAAAAGAAATGAGGTACCATATATGAAATCAGCATAAAACAGTGCCCAGCATCGACACAAAACAAGTGTCCAAATACCTCGATATCTCTGTGTCACAATCTATGTACCTCAAGTCTCAATCTCAATGTCTCAATCTCAATATCTAGGGCGCCGTCAGTCCAGACCGGCCCCTACCATCCATCTCAAGACCACGACGGTATCCTCCGGATATCCGACGCGTCGGGTAAAATCACCGGTAGGTAGTGCTCCCCTGCCAGGCTCACATCGTCATCATCACGCGCTTCTTGCCCCGGGGTACCTTACCGGGTCCACCATGTACCCGAAACGGTTCATCCGTCTCCTCGAATCGGGTCTTGAAATCCATCAGCAAACTCATGGTGGACGACTCATACATCATGGGAAAAACCGCACTTGTATTTAAAAAGAGAGAAATCAGTTTATATATGTTTTGCGGTTTTTCTCCAAATCCAGAAAATATCATGGAAATCCGAATCATCAATAGCATGTAAAACCATGAATATAAGCATGAGAATGAATAACAGTATGCATGAAGCGACAAGTAATAACTACAATATCTAAGCTGGCATATAAGGTATGTACACTAATATTATGTCAAACTACTGGCTATCAAGCTAAGTTAAGCAACAATATTTTCTAAGGTGTACGTGACATGTCAATTACCGATGAAGATGTGTGTGAGCCGGCAAGTAAGTGTATGTGGTACATACGCATCATCGGTAATGGTGCTGGTGTCCTAACAGCATAATGTCAACAATGCAATATGAAATAACAATGTAAATATGCGATGCGGAACGAGCAACCAAAATGAGCGGGAGCTAAAAATTAAACAATGGTGCCATTTGAAATAACACGAACCGCGGGGTTTTGAAAATGGGGCTACGGTGGTTTTTAAGGAAAGATACGTCTTTTGAAATATCCGTAGGTCCCTTGACCTGTCTTTTAAAATACCCAAGATCCGCTAGTTTTGAAATATGTTGGAGTCTAATCTAATCTAACAACTACACTAAACTATACGGCTGAACTAACAAGCTGAACTACAGGTAAGGAAACCGCCTATCATCTGAGTCGATACATATACATACCTGTATATGTATAGTCGGTGATCCCGCCTCAATAATATCATCTCCGATACCATATCTATAAGCAGGCATCCCAAGTCAAGAGTGCGGATCAATCATCAATATAGCTCTTACGTAAATCCGTCGTACGGCATCCCAACTCTGGGTACGGGTCAATATCACATTCATCATACTATTCACCTGGTATCCTCTTTATCAAATATCATGATCGGGGTACTGATCTACGTCTAGTACCATACTGATACCGCCTACGTATGCATGGACGTGTGTGAAACACTACGTCAAGGACCCGCTACAACGTCATGTCGTATCTCAAATACGAACCCTGCTATATCACCGATCTCACGGCCTCAAATCAAATCTCATCGACTCAGCTTAATCCCAAGTATCATCCTCAAATCCGTATGTGAACACATAGTCCCATACCCATGTGAACCCATAACTATAAAGAATCCCATGAGCACATATCAATAGGAATGTATGCAAGTATGTATGTGTGTATGTGTAGTGCAACACTACCCTAGGGTTCGCAACACTAAAGTAATCCAACACACCAATATCCATCCTAAGCATCGTTATTAATCCCAAATAACATATAATAATTGTTGGTGTGTATACGCATCCGTATACACCACCACGGACTGCGGGGGTGCTATACGCCATCCACCCGACTTCTCCCCGTAGATATAAATCTACTCACCTGGTCCTCGCTAGCCGGTGCCGACGTCGCCACGCGCTTGCTTGTCGTCTCGAAGTCCACATGGGGGTACCTACATATCATAACGCACCATATCGCATTAAAACTAAATTCGAAATCGAAACGGCATACGAAAATCAAATCGGCACGCGTATCATGCATAGGTCCAAACCTATCGCCTACGCATGCAAGAATAGTCAAACCAACCCTCGATGTCGATGTACAAACGTCAAACCATCGAGAAAAATCCAATCACAGTCATTTGCACATTCACGAACACTAATTTTAATATAAACTAGGTTAAAACTCACAAAACCCCCAATTTTACTTAAAAAGTCATTTTTCCGAAAATCTAGCAAGCACAATTTGCCGTTTTTGTACAAAACAGGATGTTTAAATGAATGTAGCGGCCAATATATTTATTAAATATCTTAAATAAGTCATATAAACAATTCCCGGAATTTAATCTCATTAAATTCCAAAACCCTAATATTCTAGTTTACAAAATACCTAAAATTTAACAATTTCAAAGCAAAAATGCACAAACTACAATCTAGCTTAGATTTGCATGATCTAAAGCATTAAACCACACTTAATAAAGTTAATGAAGTCATGAAAAACCTAAACACATTTTTAATCCCAAGTATTTAACCAATTTCAAAAACCTAGTAAGCAAATTAGCAAATTAACACAATTTTTAAACTAACCATTAGCACAAGCTACTAATCTTGTATTAACATGACAAAAAGCCTAAATATAACACACAACCATACACCAATTTTATAAAAACCCTAACTTGCATTCAAATTCATAACTTGAATTCCAAAACTTGCAATTTAAGCCTAATTAACACTTAAGTAGTTTAGCTTTAAGAAATTAGTAACAAATTAAGCAAAAATGTTTTAGAATTATACCCAAAAACATTTGAAGATCCACAAGCATCCATGGCCTCCCAAAATGCTCTCTTTTCACAAAGATCCATGCTATACGGGCTAAGCTAAAATGGGTAGGAGTCGGATTTGGGTTTTGGGATTTTTTTTGATGGATTTGAGGCAATTTTTGATGAAGTTTGAAGAGAAAAGAGAAGGGAAATGGGGGGGCTGCTGCTGTAGGAGGGGTTCGGCTGGAATGGGAGTGGGAGAGGAGAGAGAGGGAGGTAGAGAAAGTGGGGGGAGAAGTCAAAGTCAATTCAAGGTCAAAGGTCCACCTCATTTCTCCATTTTCTTTTCTTTTCTTTCATTTCTTTCCTTTGAAATTCAAGTGGGGAAAAAAATGGGGGCTGCTGAATTCATCAAGGGGAGAAGTAAATGGGAGCGTGTGGATGTGGGTACGGGTGTGGGGTGATGAAAAATGATAAATATAATACCCCAAACATCCATTTACGCTAAAAAAAAGCCTTTTTTCTTCAATAATTTCTAAACCGTTTTGGCAAATAATTTCGTTCCAAAAATCACATGATAAAATTTTATTTAATGTTTTATGATGCACAAAATTTGTTTCAACTCATTCCAATTTGTAATTTTCCCTAATTAAATGTATTAGTGACGGCTTAAATAATAATAAAATAATATTTTTTTCAGAAAATTTGAAATTTCACCAGCGGCTCAATAAACACCAAATAATAGCAATTACATAGCTAGAATATGTATATTTAATTTTTATAATAAGATATTTATATTTTGACTTTTTACAGAAAACCCCCTTATTTTACCGATTTTTTCGAAATTTCACCGAAACGATTTTCAAAACGTTACAATCTTCCCCCTTAAGGAAATTCAGTCCCCGAATTTAAATTCAAACTCCCCCAAATACTAAAACATCTAAGAAAAACCATCAAGTCGTCGGGGCTCCGAAATTGTAAATACATAAAACAATTCGTAGCGCAGCGCATGCGCTTGAAAAATGAGTATATAACTCAAATAAAAACTCCGTCAAGCATCCCGCAATCATCGGAGTCATGGAGAAGACATCAATGCCAAATCTAAATCAAACCAATATGATATAACTCGAAACTATACATATAAACATCGAATCTATATCTGTAAGTATCTGAAGGAAATGCATGCCAATCTCTTTAAGTCGCTGTGCAACGCGTATAACACTGCACAGTGGCGGGCGTCTATCATAAGAAAATAACTATATACATATATACCTTTGTTTGAAATGTACGTTCCGCCGTTTTGGAAACAATTTAGAAGGGTCTCCTTATTTTAAACATTTCGTGTCATATCAGACACGTAGGTAAATACTGAGGTTATAGCTCGCTTTTTGGAAATCCCTTCAATAACTATCAATGCATGCAAAATATATTCAGGTACTGTCCTCTGACTAGTCCTGCTCAGTACGAAAACACATAGCACTATCATAAAAACGTACTGCTCTATACGAAATCAATCCCCAAAATATGCACATGAATGCTACGTGCGTCTGGTGCACACGGAAATCAAAATCCATGAATGTGCCATACATGCGCACAGAAACAACATCTAAGTGCATCGGGTGTGCACGAAACATCTGTCATAGGCAACATGTGTGCCTGACAGCAAAATCAGGTGCACCTGACATGCACGAAAAATTCTCAATTTAGTGCCTCTGGTGTGCACCAAAATCACCCTTCAAAACATGCGCCCAACATGCGCGAAAATCCAAATCAGGTGCATCCATCGTGCATGAAATCATGAAATCCAATATCAAGCGCCGAACGTGCGCAAAATCAATCAGGTGCACAAGGTGCACAAAACAAATATCGAGTATCACAATCGAAATCGAAGTCCAGTGCATCTAAGTGTACGAAAGGCATATCACTGCACTGCAAGCATATAATAACTATACAGAGTGCAGGAACCAATTCGTGTGCATGCATACGCACAAAACCAACTCAACTGTTTAAAACCGTAAAATCACAAACATGTGAAACTAAAGCACGAAAACGATATCAAGTGCAACACTGTGCAAAGATTGTAAATCCTCAATCATCAAAATCAAATCATACGAATAAATCACCCAAAACATCGTAATCAATAATGGCGGAATAGTACTGCTCAAGTGCATCCTCTAAGAATCTCGGCCAACTGTTGCGGTCACTAGTGGGACGTCTCGTCGATGATCATGAACTCTGTCCTGCTGGCGTGTGTAACCATGACCAATCCTGGGTCAAGGTCTTCACTTTGAATTACCAATCTTTCGGTCCATCGGCTCATCGGCCCTGTCAGGTGTGCTAACGGGGACGATTCCGTTCTGGCACTTCTCTGGTCATCTCTTGGTCAATCATCACGACCACTCGTAAGACAGCATATTACCGGCGTCGGCCTCTGGCTCTCTGAATGTACGTGACACATCTGATCCTGGGTGCAAGTATCATTGCAGCAGTGTCCTGGAAGGAATCCTGCTCACGGTCTCTTCCATGTCTCGTCTCTGCCAACTGTCCGGAAGTCATTGTCCTTTCCTATATCTGCATCTTGCTCTGGAACGACTGCATACTCATCGCGACTCCTTCTGGAAGGTAAGTCCAAGTACCATGCCTCGGCATGCGCATCGCCTCTCTGATGTCGGCGAAGTGGAACGTTATCTCATCTAGATCTGGTGCGAACCTCTTACTCCACTTTTCTCTAATGTCGTCTGCTTTGGACTCGTCTCGTCGCGGCTGCATGGACTGAGCTCCAACGGCTATCCTCATATCTGGAGTCTCCCAAGAAATGCATCTCACCACCTAGCATCCGAATTAAGTCGAGCCATCCGATTAAGTCGTCAAAACCTCATAATCCCCCAAGAGCTCAACATCTTGGGCACAGTTTAATAGTATCGAGTACATACCGCAGCATCGGTGGTCCAGCCGTAGAAGGGCAAACCCAAGCCTCACTAATGGCGCCGTAGAACTGCCGCAAACCCGAAGGTTCAAAGGCTTTCACACGGTCATTAAGTCGAGTTAGGGTTTCATTCTTCTAGAGGGACCATAGAATTGCCTGCATGTCTTTCCGACTACTTTAAACTTGGAATAATAGGTTTCTGACATTCGATCGTCTCTGTCGACTCCCAACGTCTCCGCGTGAAGTCGTCTCTAGCTGGAATCAATCTATCTGATGACCTCGCATCGGGGTAGGCGAACGATCCACATATCCTAGTCATTCATCCTCGATGACTAGCGACCTTCTATCATCTCTTAGTACAACTCGTTCTGCACTAACTCCAGCATCTGGGGCAATATCTCGTCGTTCGCAGCAATAACTGGCTCGCTCGTCTGCACGCTGAACGGTGACTCAATCATTAGGAGTAAGCAATACTTCAATGGTCATCAAAATCTGGCTGGCCTCCATCATTGGCTCAATTCTCTAGTGTCGATCAGCACCTCCAAGTAACCTCATACAGCAATCCACCCAACGCTCGTGGCGCGAAGACACAATGAAAAGACACATCTCTGCAATCGTGTGTCGCCGGAATCATGCCCTGGTCAGTCCTCGTTCTTGACGAGCTCATGCTGACCGCAACTTTAGCCGTAGCTCTCCCTGCCCGTAATCGTGGCAGCAAAACCATAACTGGTACTGATGAGGCTAGATCGGAAGGAATATAATACTGAACAAGGAAATGTACATCCTAAGGCTTCATAAGTGGAGTGGCGTGTCGTAAATATGCCGCGGAACATATCAACGGTACGCCACTCTACTTTAGTCACCTATTCCATCAACCAAGGGTCATCCTACGCTACGAAGGTTAAAACCTAACGCTCTGATACCAACTTTGTCACGCCCCGAAAGTACGGAACATGACCGGCACTTAAACTACGAAACGTCTCGAGGCGTACGTAATCTAAGTAAGCCGAAAACCCAGAAATCCAAACCAAGAAAAGTAGTAGAGTGCAGGAAAATCCAACTTAAACCAAGTAGTTTCAATAGCATAAGCCAAATTATGCGGTTTTTAAAAACATCAAAAATTTACTGAAAATTTCGGCAGAATCTCCTTTGTAAATACTGGCCCCCAAACGGGAAACAACATGAATAGTATACGAAATCAAGAAAAAGGCATCCCCAAGCGGGAGCTAGCTCTTCGTCAATCGACGGTCACAACCACACAAGCAATATAATATACAACGCCAACGGCGAGGATCAAAACTCAAAAGGAAACTCAAAACCACCAGAAATATAACGAGCGACTCTAAGGTCGAAAGAATAAACAACACTGGTCTCTATCTCAATAAATACATGTTTGGTTGATGGAATTTACTAGGTACAACGGAATAATATTATACAAGGTAATATGATGGGTACGATACAAGAAAAACCCACATACCAGCAAGTCACCCGAATGAAACTGATCCCGCAAAGCCGTAATGAAACCTGTACGGCAAACCTGCAAGAAACTGGGGCACAACGGGGGTGAGTTGCCAACTCGTGAATAGAAAAATATCTACGCACAGAAATCGCATAAATAACGCAACCTAGGTCAATGATTATAATATATCCTCAAATATATGAATAACACGTAGCCTATAACAAGGCTAGGGTAAATATCTAACCCGAGTGTAATCTCATGTGCCCGTGTCAGTGCCTCAGGTAGCAATATATCATATGGATGATGTATGAATGCATAAAACAGAATGCATGTACTGAATAAAACTGGTTTCATAAATCAGTGAGATTTCTGTATTTTAAAAGAAATGAGGTACCATATATGAAATCAGCATAAAACAGTGCCCAGCATCGACACAAAACAAGTGTCCAAATACCTCGATATCTCTGTGTCACAATCTATGTACCTCAAGTCTCAATCTCAATGTCTCAATCTCAATATCTAGGGCGCCGTCAGTCCAGACCGGCCCCTACCATCCATCTCAAGACCACGACGGTATCCTCCGGATATCCGACGCGTCGGGTAAAATCACCGGTAGGTAGTGCTCCCCTGCCAGGCTCACATCGTCATCATCACGCGCTTCTTGCCCCGGGGTACCTTACCGGGTCCACCATGTACCCGAAACGGTTCATCCGTCTCCTCGAATCGGGTCTCGAAATCCATCAGCAAACTCATGGTGGACGACTCATACATCATGGGAAAAACCGCACTTTTATTTAAAAAGAGAGAAATCAGTTTATATATGTTTTGCGGTTTTTCTCCAAATCCAGAAAATATCATGGAAATCCGAATCATCAATAGCATGTAAAACCATGAATATAAGCATGAGAATGAATAACAGTATGCATGAAGCGACAAGTAATAACTACAATATCTAAGCTGGCATATAAGGTATGTACACTAATATTATGTCAAACTACTGGCTATCAAGCTAAGTTAAGCAACAATATTTTCTAAGGTGTACGTGACATGTCAATTACCGATGAAGATGTGTGTGAGCCGGCAAGTAAGTGTATGTGGTACATACGCATCATCGGTAATGGTCCTGGTGTCCTAACAGCATAATGTCAACAATGCAATATGAAATAACAATGTAAATATGCGATGCGGAGCGAGCAACCAAAATGAGCGGGAGCTAAAAATTAAACAATGGTGCCATTTGAAATAACACGAACCGCGGGGTTTTGAAAATAGGGCTACGGTGGTTTTTAAGGAAAGATACGTCTTTTGAAATATCCGTAGGTCCCTTGACCTGTCTTTTAAAATACCCAAGATCCGCTAGTTTTGAAATATGTTGGAGTCTAATCTAATCTAACAACTACACTAAACTATACGGCTGAGCTAACAAGCTGAACTACAGGTAAGGAAACCGCCTATCATCTGAGTCGATACATATACATACCTGTATATGTATAGTCGGTGATCCCGCCTCAATAATATCATCTCCGATACCATATCTATAAGCAGGCATCCCAAGTCAAGAGTGCGGATCAATCATCAATATAGCTCGTACGTAAATCCGTCGTACGGCATCCCAACTCTGGGTACGGGTCAATATCACATTCATCATACTATTCACCTGGTATCCTCTTTATCAAATATCATGATCGGGGTACTGATCTACGTCTAGTACCATACTGATACCGCCTACGTATGCATGGACGTGTGTGAAACATTACGTCAAGGACCCGCTACAACGTCATGTCGTATCTCAAATACGTACCCTGCTATATCACCGATCTCACGGCCTCAAATCAAATCTCATCGACTCAGCTTAATCCCAAGTATCATCCTCAAATCCGTATGTGAACACATAGTCCCATACTCATGTGAACCCATAACTATAAAGAATCCCATGAGCACATATCAATAGGAATGTATGCAAGTATGTATGTGTGTATGTGTAGTGCAGCACTACCCTAGGGTTCGCAACACTAAAGTAATCCAACACACCAATATCCATCCTAAGCATCGTTATTAATCCCAAATAACATATAATAATTGTTGGTGTGTATACGCATCCGTATACACCACCACGGACTGCGGGGGTGCTATACGCCATCCACCCGACTTCTCCCCGTAGATATAAATCTACTCACCTGGTCCTCGCTAGCCGGTGCCGACGTCGCCACGCGCTTGCTTGTCGTCTCGAAGTCCACATGGGGGTACCTACATATCATAACGCACCATATCGCATTAAAACTAAATTCGAAATCGAAACGGCATACGAAAATCAAATCGGCACGCGTATCATGCATAGGTCCAAACCTATCGCCTACGCATGCAAGAATAGTCAAACCAATCCTCGATGTCGATGTACAAACGTCAAACCATCGAGAAAAATCCAATCACACTCATTTGCACATTCACGAACACTAATTTTAAAATAAACTAGGTTAAAACTCACAAAACCCCCAATTTTACTTAAAAAGTCATTTTTCCGAAAATCTAGCAAGCACAATTTGCCGTTTTTGTACAAAACAGGATGTTTAAATGAATGTAGCGGCCAATATATTTATTAAATATCTTAAATAAGTCATATAAACAATTCCCGGAATTTAATCTCATTAAATTCCAAAACCCTAATATTCTAGTTTACAAAATACCTAAAATTTAACAATTTCAAAGCAAAAATGCACAAACTACAATCTAGCTTAGATTTGCATGATCTAAAGCATTAAACCACACTTAATAAAGTTAATGAAGTCATGAAAAAGCTAAACACATTTTTAATCCCAAGTATTTAACCAATTTCAAAAACCTAGTAAGCAAATTAGCAAATTAACACAATTTTTAAACTAACCATTAGCACAAGCTACTAATCTTGTATTAACATGACAAAAAGCCTAAATATAACACACAACCATACACCAATTTTATAAAAACCCTAACTTGCATTCAAATTCATAACTTGAATTCCAAAACTTGCAATTTAAGCCTAATTAACAATTAAGTAGTTTAGCTTTAAGAAATTAGTAACAAATTAAGCAAAAATGTTTTAGAATTATACCCAAAAACATTTGAAGATCCACAAGCATCCATGGCCTCCCAAAATGCTCTCTTTTCACAAAGATCCATGCTATACGGGCTAAGCTAAAATGGGTAGGAGTCGGATTTGGGTTTTGGGATTTTTTTTGATGGATTTGAGGCAATTTTTGATGAAGTTTGAAGAGAAAAGAGAAGGGAAATGGGGGGGGCTGCTGCTGTAGGAGGGGTTCTGCTGGAATGGGAGTGGGAGAGGAGAGAGAGGGAGGTAGAGAAAGTGGGGGGAGAAGTCAAAGTCAATTCAAGGTCAAAGGTCCACCTCATTTCTCCATTTTCTTTTCTTTTCTTTCATTTCTTTCCTTTGAAATTCAAGTGGGGAAAAAAAATGGGGGCTGCTGAATTCATCAAGGGGAGAAGTAAATGGGAGTGTGTGGATGTGGGTACGGGTGTGGGGTGATGAAAAATGATAAATATAATACCCCAAATATCCATTTACGCTAAAAAAAAGCCTTTTTTCTTCAATAATTTCTAAACCGTTTTGGCAAATAATTTCGTTCCAAAAATCACATGATAAAATTTTATTTAATGTTTTATGATGCACAAAATTTGTTTCAACTCATTCCAATTTGTAATTTTCCCTAATTAAATGTATTAGTGACGGCTTAAATAATAATAAAATAATATTTTTTTCAGAAAATTTGAAATTTCACCAGCGGCTCAATAAACACCAAATAATAGCAATTACATAGCTAGAATATGTATATTTAATTTTTATAATAAGATATTTGTATTTTGACTTTTTACAGAAAACCCCCTTATTTTACCGATTTTTTCGAAATTTCACCGAAACGATTTTCAAAACGTTACAATCTTCCCCCTTAAGGAAATTCAGTCCCCGAATTTAAATTCAAACTCCCCCAAATACTAAAACATCTAAGAAAAACCATCAAGTCGTCGGGGCTCCGAAATTGTAAATACATAAAACAATTCGTAGCGCAGCGCATGCGCTTGAAAAATGAGTATATAACTCAAATAAAAACCCCGTCAAGCATCCCGCAATCATCGGAGTCACGGAGAAGACATCAATGCCAAATCTAAATCAAACCAATATGATATAACTCGAAACTATACATATAAACATCGAATCTATATCTGTAAGTATCTGAAGGAAATGCATGCCTATCTCTTTAAGTCGCTGTGCAACGCGTATAACACTGCACAGTGGCGGGCGTCTATCATAAGAAAATAACTATATACATATATACCTTTGTTTGAAATGTACGTTCCGCCGTTTTGGAAACAATTTAGAAGGGTCTCCTTATTTTAAACATTTCGTGTCATATCAGACACGTAGGTAAATACTGAGGTTATAGCTCGCTTTTTGGAAATCCCTTCAATAACTATCAATGCATGCAAAATATATTCAAGTACTGTCCTCTGACTAGTCCTGCTCAGTACGAAAACACATAGCACTATCATAAAAACGTACTGCTCTATACGAAATCAATCCCCAAAATATGCACATGAATGCTACGTGCGTCTGGTGCACACGGAAATCAAAATCCATGAATGTGCCATACATGCGCACAGAAACAACATCTAAGTGCATCGGGTGTGCACGAAACATCTGTCGTAGGCAACATGTGTGCCTGACAGCAAAATCAGGTGCACCTGACATGCACGAAAAATTCTCAATTTAGTGCCTCTGGTGTGCACCAAAATCACCCTTCAAAACATGCGCCCAACATGCGCGAAAATCCAAATCAGGTGCATCCATCGTGCATGAAATCATGAAATCCAATATCAAGCGCCGAACGTGCGCAAAATCAATCAGGTGCACAAGGTGCACAAAACAAATATCAAGTATCACAATCGAAATCGAAGTCCAGTGCATCTAAGTGCACGAAAGGCATATCACTGCACTGCAAGCATATAATAACTATACAGAGTGCAGGAACCAATTCGTGTGCATGCATACGCACAAAACCAACTCAACTGTTTAAAACCGTAAAATCACAAACATGTGAAACTAAAGCACGAAAACGATATCAAGTGCAACACTGTGCAAAGATTGTAAATCCTCAATCATCAAAATCAAATCATACGAATAAATCACCCAAAACATCGTAATCAATAATGGCGGAATAGTACTGCTCAAGTGCATCCTCTAAGAATCTCGGCCAACTGTCGCGGTCACTAGTGGGACGTCTCGTCGATGATCATGAACTCTGTCCTGCTGGCGTGCGTAACCATGACCACTCCTGGGTCAAGGTCTTCACTGTGAATTACCAATCTTTCGGTCCATCGGCTCATCGGCCCTGTCAGGTGTGCTAACGGGGACGATTCCGTTCTGGCACTTCTCTGGTCATCTCTTGGTCAATCATCACGACCACTCGTAAGACAGCATATTACCGGCGTCGGCCTCTGGCTCTCTGAATGTACGTGACACATCTGATCCTGGGTGCAAGTATCATTGCAGCAGTGTCCTGGAAGGAATCCTGCTCACGGTCTCTTCCATGTCTCGTCTCTGCCAACTGTCCGGAAGTCATTGTCCTTTCCTATATCTGCATCTTGCTCTGGAACGACTGCATACTCATCGCGACTCCTTCTGGAAGGTAAGTCCAAGTACCATGCCTCGGCATGCGCATCGCCTCTCTGATGTCGGCGAAGTGGAACGTTATCTCATCTAGATCTGGTGCGAACCTCTTACTCCACTTTTCTCTAATGTCGTCTGCTTTGGACTCGTCTCGTCGCGGCTGCATGGACTGAGCTCCAACGGCTATCCTCATATCTGGAGTCTCCCAAGAAATGCATCTCACCACCTAGCATCCGAATTAAGTCGAGCCATCCGATTAAGTCGTCAAAACCTCATAATCCCCCAAGAGCTCAACATCTTGGGCACAGTTTAATAGTATCGAGTACATACCGCAGCATCGGTGGTCCAGCCGTAGAAGGGCAAACCCAAGCCTCACTAATGGCGCCGTAGAACTGCCGCAAACCCGAAGGTTCAAAGGCTTTCACACGGTCATTAAGTCGAGTTAGGGTTTCATTCTTCTAGAGGGACCATAGAATTGCCTGCATGTCTTTCCGACTACTTTAAACTTGGAATAATAGGTTTCTGACATTCGATCGTCTCTGTCGACTCCCAACGTCTCCGCGTGAAGTCGTCTCTAGCTGGAATCAATCTATCTGATGACCTCGCATCGGGGTAGGCGAACGATCCACATATCCTAGTCATTCATCCACGATGACTAGCGACCTTCTATCATCTCTTAGTACAACTCGTTCTGCACTAACTCCAGCATCTGGGGCAATATCTCGTCGTTCGCAGCAATAACTGGCTCGCTCGTCTGCACGCTGAACGGTGACTCAATCATTAGGAGTAAGCAATACTTCAATGGTCATCAAAATCTGGCTGGCCTCCATCATTGGCTCAATTCTCTAGTGTCGATCAGCACCTCCGAGTAACCTCATACAGCAATCCACCCAACGCTCGTGGCGCGAAGACACAATGAAAAGACACATCTCTGCAATCGTGTGTCGCCGGAATCATGCCCTGGTCAGTCCTCGTTCTTGACGAGCTCATGCTGACCGCAACTCTAGCCGCAGCTCTCCCTGCCCGTAATCGTGGCAGCAAAACCATAACTGGTACTGATGAGGCTAGATCGGAAGGAATATAATACTGAACAAGGAAATGTACATCCTAAGGCTTCATAAGTGGAGTGGCGTGTCGTAAATATGCCGCGAAACATGTCAACGGTACGTCACTCTACTTTAGTCACCTATTCCATCAACCAAGGGTCATCCTACGCTACGAAGGTTAAAACCTAACGCTCTGATACCAACTTTGTCACGCCCCGAAAGTACGGAACATGACCGGCACTTAAACTACGAAACGTCTCGAGGCGTACGTAATCTAAGTAAGCCGAAAACCCAGAAATCCAAACCAAGAAAAGTAGTAGAGTGCAGGAAAAACCAACTTAAACCAAGTAGTTTCAATAGCATAAGCCAAATTATGCGGTTTTTAAAAACATCAAAAATTTACTGAAAATTTCGGCAGAATCTCCTTTGTAAATACTGGCCCCCAAACGGGAAACAACATGAATAGTATACGAAATCAAGAAAAAGGCATCCCCAAGCGGGAGCTAGCTCTTCGTCAATCGACGGTCACAACCACACAAGCAATATAATATACAACGCCAACGGCGAGGATCAAAACTCAAAAGGAAACTCAAAACCACCAGAAATATAACGAGCGACTCTAAGGTCGAAAGAATAAACAACACTGGTCTCTATCTCAATAAATACATGTTTGGTTGATGGAATTTACTAGGTACAACGGAATAATATTATACAAGGTAATATGATGGGTACGATACAAGAAAAACCCACATACCAGCAAGTCACCCGAATGAAACTGATCCCGCAAAGCCGTAATGAAACCTGTACGGCAAACCTGCAAGAAACTGGGGCACAACGGGGGTGAGTTGCCAACTCGTGAATAGAAAAATATCTACGCACAGAAATCGCATAAATAACGCAACCTAGGTCAATGATCATAATATATCCTCAAATATATGAATAACACGTAGCCTATAACAAGGCTAGGGTAAATATCTAACCCGAGTGTAATCTCATGTGCCCGTGTCAGTGCCTCAGGTAGCAATATATCATATGGATGATGTATGAATGCATAAAACAGAATGCATGTACTGAATAAAACTGGTTTCATAAATCAGTGAGATTTCTGTATTTTAAAAGAAATGAGGTACCATATATGAAATCAGCATAAAACAGTGCCCAGCATCGACACAAAACAAGTGTCCAAATACCTCGATATCTCTGTGTCACAATCTATGTACCTCAAGTCTCAATCTCAATGTCTCAATCTCAATATCTAGGGCGCCGTCAGTCCAGACCGGCCCCTACCATCCATCTCAAGACCACGACGGTATCCTCCGGATATCCGACGCGTCGGGTAAAATCACCGGTAGGTAGTGCTCCCCTGCCAGGCTCACATCGTCATCATCACGCGCTTCTTGCCCCGGGGTACCTTACCGGGTCCACCATGTACCCGAAACGGTTCATCCGTCTCCTCGAATCGGGTCTCGAAATCCATCAGCAAACTCATGGTGGACGACTCATACATCATGGGAAAAACCGCACTTTTATTTAAAAAGAGAGAAATCAGTTTATATATGTTTTGCGGTTTTTCTCCAAATCCAGAAAATATCATGGAAATCCGAATCATCAATAGCATGTAAAACCATGAATATAAGCATGAGAATGAATAACAGTATGCATGAAGCGACAAGTAATAACTACAATATCTAAGCTGGCATATAAGGTATGTACACTAATATTATGTCAAACTACTGGCTATCAAGCTAAGTTAAGCAACAATATTTTCTAAGGTGTACGTGACATGTCAATTACCGATGAAGATGTGTGTGAGCCGGCAAGTAAGTGTATGTGGTACATACGCATCATCGGTAATGGTGCTGGTGTCCTAACAGCATAATGTCAACAATGCAATATGAAATAACAATGTAAATATGCGATGCGGAGCGAGCAACCAAAATGAGCGGGAGCTAAAAATTAAACAATGGTGCCATTTGAAATAACACGAACCGCGGGGTTTTGAAAATAGGGCTACGGTGGTTTTTAAGGAAAGATACGTCTTTTGAAATATCCGTAGGTCCCTTGACCTGTCTTTTAAAATACCCAAGATCCGCTAGTTTTGAAATATGTAGGAGTCTAATCTAATCTAACAACTACACTAAACTATACGGCTGAGCTAACAAGCTGAACTACAGGTAAGGAAACCGCCTATCATCTGAGTCGATACATATACATACCTGTATATGTATAGTCGGTGATCCCGCCTCAATAATATCATCTCCGATACCATATCTATAAGCAGGCATCCCAAGTCAAGAGTGCGGATCAATCATCAATATAGCTCGTACGTAAATCCGTCGTACGGCATCCCAACTCTGGGTACGGGTCAATATCACATTCATCATACTATTCACCTGGTATCCTCTTTATCAAATATCATGATCGGGGTACTGATCTACGTCTAGTACCATACTGATACCGCCTACGTATGCATGGACGTGTGTGAAACACTACGTCAAGGACCCGCTACAACGTCATGTCGTATCTCAAATACGTACCCTGCTATATCACCGATCTCACGGCCTCAAATCAAATCTCATCGACTCAGCTTAATCCCAAGTATCATCCTCAAATCCGTATGTGAACACATAGTCCCATACCCATGTGAACCCATAACTATAAAGAATCCCATGAGCACATATCAATAGGAATGTATGCAAGTATGTATGTGTGTATGTGTAGTGCAACACTACCCTAGGGTTCGCAACACTAAAGTAATCCAACACACCAATATCCATCCTAAGCATCGTTATTAATCCCAAATAATATATAATAATTGTTGGTGTGTATACGCATCCGTATACACCACCACGGACTGCGGGGGTGCTATACGCCATCCACCCGACTTCTCCCCGTAGATATAAATCTACTCACCTGGTCCTCGCTAGCCGGTGCCGACGTCGCCACGCGCTTGCTTGTCGTCTCGAAGTCCACATGGGGGTACCTACATATCATAACGCACCATATCGCATTAAAACTAAATTCGAAATCGAAACGGCATACGAAAATCAAATCGGCACGCGTATCATGCATAGGTCCAAACCTATCGCCTACGCATGCAAGAATAGTCAAACCAACCCTCGATGTCGATGTACAAACGTCAAACCATCAAGAAAAATCCAATCACACTCATTTGCACATTCACGAACACTAATTTTAATATAAACTAGGTTAAAACTCACAAAACCCCAAATTTTACTTAAAAAGTCATTTTTCCGAAAATCTAGCAAGCACAATTTGCCGTTTTTGTACAAAACAGGATGTTTAAATGAATGTAGCGGCCAATATATTTATTAAATATCTTAAATAAGTCATATAAACAATTCCCGGAATTTAATCTCATTAAATTCCAAAACCCTAATATTCTAGTTTACAAAATACCTAAATTTAACAATTTCAAAGCAAAAATGCACAAACTACAATCTAGCTTAGATTTGCATGATCTAAAGCATTAAACCACACTTAATAAAGTTAATCAAGTCATGAAAAACTTAAACACATTTTTAATCCCAAGTATTTAACCAATTTCAAAAACCTAGTAAGCAAATTAGCAAATTAACACAATTTTTAAACTAACCATTAGCACAAGCTACTAATCTTGTATTGACATGACAAAAAGCCTAAATATAACACACAACCATACACCAATTTTATAAAAACCCTAAGTTGCATTCAAATTCATAACTTGAATTCCAAAACTTGCAATTTAAGCCTAATTAACACTTAAGTAGTTTAGCTTTAAGAAATTAGTAACAAATTAAGCAAAAATGTTTTAGAATTATACCCCAAAACATTTGAAGATCCACAAGCATCCATGGCCTCCCAAAATGCTCTCTTTTCACAAAGATCCATGCTATACGGGCTAAGCTAAAATAGGTAGGAGTCGGATTTGGGTTTTGGGATTTTTTTTGATGGATTTGAGGCAATTTTTGATGAAGTTTGAAGAGAAAAGAGAAGGGAAATGGGGGGGGGGCTGCTGCTGCTGTAGGAGGGGGGTCGGCTGGAATGGGAGTGGGAGAGGATAGAGTGGGAGGTAGAGAAAGTGGGGGGAGAAGTCAAAGTCAATTCAAGGTCAAAGGTCCACCTCATTTCTCCATTTTCTTTTCTTTTCTTTCATTTCTTTCCTTTGAAATTCAAGTGGGGAAAAAAATAGAGGCTGCTGAATTCTTCAAGGGGAGAAGTAAATGGGAGTGTGTGGATGTGGGTACGGGTGTGGGGTGATGAAAAATGATAAATATAATACCCCAAACATCCATTTACGCTAAAAAAAAAGCCTTTTTTCTTCAATAATTTCTAAACCGTTTTGGAAAATGATTTCGTTCCAAAAATCACATGATAAAATTTTATTTAATGTTTTATGATGCACAAAATTTGTTTCAACTCATTCCAATTTGTAATTTTCCCTAATTAAATGTATTAGTGACGGCTTAAATAATAATAAAATAATATTTTTTTCAGAAAATTTGAAATTTCACCAGCGGCTCAATAAACACCAAATAATAGCAATTACATAGCTAGAATATGTATATTTAATTTTTATAATAAGATATTTGTATTTTGACTTTTTACAGAAACCCCCCTTATTTTACCGATTTTTTCGAAATTTCACCGAAACGATTTTCAAAACGTTACAATCTCGTCGGCTGACCATGCCAAGGACCTGGGCGAGGCATTCGGAGTGCTCCGCAAATTCAACATGAAGTTAAACCCCGCCTAGTGCGCATTCTGAGTCACCGGAGGAAAATTCCTCGAGTTCATGGTCACTCACCGCGGAATCGAAACTAACCCAGAGAGGATCGACGCTATCCTGAGCATGGCTGCACCCAAGACCAACGTCGAGATCATGCGGCTCATAGGGCGGGTTGCCGCTCTTAGCCATTTCATGTCCAGGTCGGGGGAGAAGTTCCTTCTGTTCTTTAAGGCGCTGAGGAAAATTCCGAGGTTCGAGTGGTCGGAGGAATGCCAAGCCGCCTTCGACCAATTGAAGAATCACCTCGCAACACCGCCGCTGCTCACTCGGCCAGTGGAAGGGGACGAGCTGTCACTGTATCTGGCAGTATCCGACCTAGCAGCAGGCTCGGTGCTCGTCAGAGAGGCCGAGGGGGCACAGAAGCCGGTGTACTATGTGAGCCACGTGTTTAAGGACGCGGAGACGAGGTACCCCTCCATAGAGAAGATTGTCTTAGCCTTTTTGGTAACCTCGCGGAAGCTGCGGCACTACTTCCAAGCACACACCATCATCGTCCTCATCGAGCGTCCGTTGGGAGCTATCCTGGCATCACCAGAATCCTTGGGCCACCAAGAAAAATGGAGATGGGAGCTATCTCAATTCGACATAAGGTATCGCCCGAGGCAAGCCATCAAGGCGCAAGCCCTGGCTGATTTCATCGTTGAATGCACCATCCCTACCAGGAAGCCGGAGTCTACGCCACCCCTCGCAACCCAGTATCCCATCCCGGAAGGCCCTAGCTCGGTTCCGGAGTGGGTCATCTACGTCGACGGGTCTTCTACCGAGGAAGGCTACGGTGCCGGCCTCATCATCCGGGGCCCAAACAAAGCTGAGAAGGAGTATTCCTTGAGGCTCGGTTTCAAAGCGTCGAACAACGCGGCAGAATACGAGGCCCTCCTGGCCGGACTGCGCATGGCCGTCGAGCTGGGGCTGAAGATAATTTGAATCCGCAGCAACTCGGCCCTTATTGTCAGTCAAGTGACCGGCCGCTTCGAAGCTCGAGAGCCTCTAATGATGAAGTACCTAGACGAAGTGAGGAAACTCCGAAAAAACTTCGACGAAGTCCATGTAGAACAAATACCCAAGCAGCTGAATACCCAAGCAGACGCCCTGAGCAAGCTAACTTCGTCGTACTCGGCCAACAATAGGCGGTCAATCCTCTTCAAAACCTTGCCTCGACCCAGCATGGGAGATAAAGCGACGACACTCCATGTGTATGCGGCGCAGGAGAGCGACCAGGATTGGAGGAATCCCCTTGTGGAGTTCCTGAAGGACGGCGTGCTCCCGGAGGACCGGGCGGCCGCCCACCGTCTCCGGGCCAAAGCCAGCCACTTCGTCTGGAGCAACGGGAACCTCTACAAGAAGGCCTTCACTCAGCCCCTGCTCCGGTGCGTTGACCCCCACGAAGCCGACTACGTCCTTCGGGAAATCCATGAAGGGGTGGGCGGCGCACACCAGGGGGCTCGAACCTTGATCTAAAAGGTGTTACTCCAAGGGTACTACTGGCCCACCATGCACAAAGACGCCCTGAAGCTGGTCAGGAGGTGCAAGAGCTGCCAGCTCCACGGCAGCATTCCCCGCCTCCCAGCTACCGAGCTAACCGCCCTGACATCCCCATGGCCGTTCGCCAAGTGGGGATTGGATATGATCGGCCAGTTCCCTACCGGAACAGGCGGGTACAAATACGTCCTCATCGCAGTGGACTACTTCACCAAGTGGATCGAGGCCGTCCCCATCAGGAAACCGGACGCCGCCACAACCATCAAGTTCCTACAAAACAACTTAATACCCCGGTTTGGCATCCGAGGTGCATCATCACCGACCACGGGACGAACTTCGAGAATGAGAAAGTGAAGGACTTCTGCAAGGAGTACCATATCCTCATGAAGTTCGCAGCGGTCGCGCATCCCCAACGTAACGGACAGGCCGAGGTCACTAACCGAGACGTCCTCCGGGGTCTCCGGACCCGCCCAGAAGGAAGACAAGGCAGTTGGGTCGAAGAGCTGCCCCGGGTCTTATGGGCACTGCGCACGTTAAAAAAGACTCCCACCGGGGAGACCCCCTTCAGCCTCTACTATGGGACCGAAGCGATTGTCCCAGAGGAGATCGGGCTACCCAGTCACCGGATAGATCACTTCGACGATGACGCAAACACCATGGCACTACGGACCAACCTCGACATTGTAAGTCTACGGTAGCGCCCCGGCCGTCTGTCCGAGGCCAAAATGCGGAAACGAAAACTTTTCTTTAACTAGAAACCGGCGCTACCGCGGACTATAAACCCGGATCGGACCATTAACCTACTACTAGCTAACTAGAGAAAGGGTAGGAAGCTATACCGAGCGATCCGTGTCCTTCGGTCTTTGGCCACCATCCCAAGCTCCCCGCGGCAACTCCGGTCTTCATCTCCTCGTCGGAAAGGGCACCACATCGAGAAGTCTTTTTACGGGCTCTCGCTTCATCCGAAGCAACTCGGGCACGAAGTGTGCTAGCCGACGTGTCCAAGGTGTTGTAGAGAATGTTTGTGATCACTTTGTCTCTTGTATCCATGACTTGGATGGAGGTTAGAGATGATGCCATTAATGGAGAATGTAATCTAGAGGAAGAAGAAGAAGAAGAGAAGGCTTTTTTTTTCTTTTCTTTTCTTGTGATGGAATAATAAGAGTGAGAGAGAGTCTAGAATAATATGAGAGCTCACCCATGACCTTGGCTGCCCCTCTCTCTCCTCTCTCATCATTTCAACCCAAAAACATCATATAATGTGACATTAACACATAAAAAGAGACCATGAGTCACTAATGTGTCCATGTCACATTTAATGCATGTCAATATGAAATCTAGCTCACAATTTCCATTAACAAACATTAATTCAAATGTTTGCAACAATAAAAAGATACGACAACATCTAAAGTAAACTTATGACGGATCACAAGGATACCCCTCACCTGTATATACATACCTGCATCCGCATTCCGACTGAATGTGAATGCGATGAGACTAAAGTAATCCAACAAATCTAATACTAGGATCCGGCTTAAACCAAAGCCCACTGGTATGATCCGTCCGATCATGATCCGTGCAATACCGCACGTATATGATCGACCCTGCCATATATCATATGGCCTCTACAACGTTTCGTCCGAAACTTGAGAAACTGTCTGTGGGGGACTCTAAAGACTCGTCAATACTTTGGCTGTGGATTTAACCACTAGCACGTCAGAGGTATTAGCTATACGTAACGGGCTACCAGGTATTGACTAAAATGGAGGTCGATGAGCGAACTCATCCTGACACCCTACTGAGCCTGTCTGTGACAATATCCGTACAGTCCGGTCCGTTCGTCTATGAGCATCACATGGCGGGCCTAGGGGGTTAGTAAAAGTCAGACCCCCAAAAGCGGTACAAGTCGTGTCGGAGTATAGCCCAGAACACCCTGAGATACTACTGGAATACTTACCAGTAAATCTCCTGCCTTGGCCAAGGACTTTGTGTAATGGCTCTCCCAGACACAGCGCGATCTCACCCCCAATACCGGGAGAGACGAACCCCTGTCGATCCGCTCACTGCCTCCATATGACTCGGGACTGTACCCAACTAAAACCTGTTTGCACTACTCCTTTGAGCCGTGGTAGGGTAGTAATCAAAGTACAGTGGGAACTCACATGAGACAAATGACGATCTCAGGTCGATGAACTAACCTGTACACATGTCACCAGGAAACTGCTATCTGACGTCAGGTATAATACCAACTAGCATGTTCCCGGCGAGTCCTGTCCGGTGTACTCATAACCCAATGAGCAGCTGTATACATCTTAGATGAACCAACTGACACCAGTGGCTTATGAGACCGGCCACCACCTCTCGTTGGGGTCTCGACTGTATACACTAGTCTATTCTGGAGTATCGATGCCCTGTCTCGAAAACTCCCACGACTAAGGACCTTTTAAGGATGTGCTTATAGACCCCAGCTCCCACGTATATGATCGCCATCATACTGCTGGCCGTCAAGCAAGAATCCTAAGGCTCTATCAACGTGCAATAGTGACCTGTAAGGTCACCTAACGCAGTACACGATGATAAAGATAAACCAGATAGCATACTATCATCTTGAGTAAGACTGTCCTACCGGTATAGGTCCTCCCTCAATCATTGCAATCATGTGCCTGTGATCCAATAATTGACTCTGAGGGCACTATATCCAACAATCTCCCATTTGCACTCAAGGCTAATTATTGCGATGTCGCATACTCACAGCCCGTGTGATACCGAACACCCAACTCCTCTACTAATCAGTCTCACAAAACCCGTTTGCGAAACTAATGCGTTTGAGGAATAGCCTCAGTGAGTGGATCCGCTCTGATGTTTTTTTCTATGTCTCTCTTAATCTCATGTTCGCGGAAAAAGCCATCTCCCGAAATGAGCAATACCTGTCTTAGAATATGTCTGGATATCTGATGGGACCTGGTTCATAAATGAACTCAAAATCCAAACTTCTTAGAATGTATCGTCAACTGAACTTAATCAGTAACCTGCGCCATGCCTCCCTCAGTATCCGTCTGGACCACCTGTCCAACCTACTGCCCCTCGTCAGAGGGAAAACTATAACTCTGACAGTCACTCTGTCATCTAGGTCACCTTGGAAGCCTGGAATGATAACTGTCTCCTTAAAGAGGCTGTTGTTATCATATCCCTAGAACATCCACTTATGTTCTAAAACTGCTTCCGAATGTTTCACCAGTATTGGATCAATATTAACATATTGCATCTAATGCAAAAACAACATCTGGTGTGGTACTTGACATCTCATGATTGACTCAATTGCCTAAGCAAGTGATCTGCCAATCATGCACATCCCTCTCCAATTTAGTCTGTAAGACACCTTTAGAGAGGGTGACTCCATCACCTGCAGGTACACCACCATGCCAGAAGTCGTCCATTCTAAAGCACCTTTAGAATGCTGTGTAAGTACCCTGATTGGGAAACTACCCAAATCTAGATCTAAGACCATAGATCCAGTAACCAGAATGTCTGATATGCAATCCATGTCTTTTGTGGAGAAACCACTATGTGACAACCAAAGTATAACCGACCGTAGTATAGGAATTTCACTTCCTACTCTGTGTATGTCATCCAAATATCAGGACATCACACCCTACTACCTTCTTAACAGATCCATCCCCTATTCTGATGAAGTCAAACCTATGACTGTCACATCAGAAATAGATGATCTATCTCCGCTATATGTGCTTTAGTCTATAAATAGATATAAGCCACTTGTCCACCATGCTTTCGCTGCTCCCACTGACTACGACAACCCTCCGGCAGAAGCATATACACGTGCACTTCTAAAGACAGTTCAGAACGACGCTATATTCATCCTCCTGCCGGGTCTCATAGCCTGGAACAACAGCAATGACAAGTTTGGGTAAACAAGAACCTCCCTGCTACCGTCCTTGAGGTTACCGGAGTACCTCTCGGGTGCCTGAGCTTACCCACCATATCTGCGGAGTGGCCAATGGAATATCAAATCAGATTGAATCTTTAGGTTCTTATCAAATTTTCAGTAATCGTTTGCGGTTCTGGAATCACTTCCAGTTCTACCATACTCCCACTACTGTTTTCTGAAAAATCCATTTTTATTAAAACTGTGGAGAGTCTAGAATAATATCACTATTGATCTTCCAGATGGTAGAAAATCAACCCTCGTCATAGCCCGGGTCAACCCACAAACTGCCATTACAGAAACGTGCATTGAGTTATCCAGAGTCTGGTTTTAAGCATAAGCCGGATAACTCCCCGTACCTTAACATCGTTAAGATATGAACCGTTCTATATCCAATATAGAAACAGAGGCACTGATTTAATTGGAACCAGATTCAAATCATGCAACTGTCTCCAGTGCATGTCAACTAAATGGAAAGAGGCCGATCAGCGTTATTCAACTTAGGAATGCATCCAGATATGAGTAACCTGAAAGAGAAACAAGTTTCTCAAAACCATTACTATCAACTGAATACCATACACAAGTATCTACATCTTCGATCACCTTGAAGAATTCTGATACTTGCAATACCTGGTTCTCTACTATATTCTTATACCTATAACTTCTCAAAACTTAGATCTTGCATTTCTACGAAACACATGTCTAAGAACTAGAGAAGTCATAAGTAAACAGAACATGGTACGAGTACCAACCCCTCTGTCTTAATGGACACTGGACAACATACAATACTCTGTATAAGTCCCCTGAGTCTAATAACTCATTCCCTGTGTGTCGTAGGTTGAAAACTGTACTTATGGTTAAGAAGAATTACACCGCTGTTTAATGCTCCTTACCTAACCATCAACTGATATAGGTAAATGTTATGGACATAATTTCAAAAAGTTATATCTCACTTCATAAAAATGAACGTACAGATATATCAATTTGAAATTGGTGCATAACAACGGATATTCAAAACCAAATATTTGCCGTCCGGCAAACAACCCAGGTGATTTCCTCAAATATCACCAATTACAACGAATCCCGATATAATGAGGATGATCACCCAATTCCCAATAACTTACTCCCACTCATCATTCTGTAAAACCATACAGATGTGATAATCAAACCTGGTAAATACATACCCTGGAGCAAGTGTCTAAGTGGGAAATCAGTTTTCTTTTAACAGTACACAGTGAAACTGAAACATGTAAATGTATTGAAGGGGTATCCGGGTATTCTAAGTAATGCCTCTTCCATTATCAGATTCACAACTGTAACCGTATATTTCTTTGCCATCTCTCCAAATCCCTTCATATGTCTTTAATCATTACCTTCTGTACACTCTCTTAAGCTAAATGGTTTTCTTCCTTCCTTACCTTGTGGCACCAGCCTATGGTTTGGAAAAAGACTATCCAATGAGCATAATGGGTGTACTGTCCTAATCCTAGAAGCACTCACAACCCGAGAGAAGGTGAAGATAAAAGACAACTGAATAAACCTTATTCCTATTTCTCCTGAACCAGAATCCATCCCCGAACTGGAACAAGTTCCTTTCGAGTTCGTATATAACCAGACGATGGAATATCCAATAAACTGTGGATCTTCGTAGTGATACGGAGTGGTCTGGAGAAATACAAAGGTGAAGTGGGAATGGTAATGAAATACTTGGTTTGGTCGTGAATAGCAGTCGCAGTTTACTTTGCCCTCTTACTAATCCCTTTATTTGTCTTAACTTATTACCTTCTGTACACCATCGTTAGGCTAATTGGTTTTCTTCATTCCTCACCATTCGGCACCTGCCTATGGTTTGGAAGAAGACTATCCAATAAGCGTAACAGGTGTACTATCCCCTAATCCAAGGAACACTCGCAACCTGAGAGAAGGTAAAAGGAAAAGACAACTGAATAGTCCTATTCGTTTTCTCCAGAACCGGAAACCATCCTCGAATCTGGAACAAGTTCCTTCGAGTTCGTATATAACTATATGATGGTTTTATCCAATGGAAGTGGACGTTCGTAGTAATACGGGGTGTTCTGGAGAAAAGGGTAAAAGTAGGAGTGGCAATGAGTTATGCAACTCTGACAATCCAAAAGCCAGTGTTTAAGAAGGTTCGGTTAATTTTGGTCACTGAGTCATAGTCAAGGGTCGGGCCATGGTCGCTGCCAAAGAGAGAGAGAAAAGAAACACTCAGCGTGCACTCTAACCTAGATCAGAATGGTTATCACTTTATCAAATCAGGAAATCTCCCACCGTAACCTCAAATTCTCCTCCAAACCTGAAAGAAGAATTAGTCAGGATCACCCGAGGAGTAAACCAACTCATCAGTGGGAATCGGGATCCAACTATCATCGCATGATAAGGTGATGGAATCCACTCACGTTATCACACTCCAGAAGGTATGCGCATATCTGGCAAGTTTCAGTTTCTTTAGAAACTCCCGATGTGATTTTTACCCCATGCTCTTATGACCTTGACTTTGGCCAACAAATCATAAGTCACATGTCAAGTTCTACCCGTCATTATCCAGGTTGATTTGAACCCACCCGTACCTACCCTTGACTTTGGCCAACAAGGCAGTACGACTGTCCCAAACCAACACATCTATCTATGCAACAGAAAAGTAACAAATAGCTACCATACACTATGCCTTGACTTTGGCCAACAAATATAGCATGAATACTAAGTGCTACCCGTCTGAAATGACGGAGGGCTACGAATGGTTTTTGGCGAAAAACCTTTAACGTAATGAACTTGATATCGTTGAAGAAACCGGATAGCTTTTTATAAAAATATAGTGGAGAAAACCTTTGCTAATGAGGTCACTCCCGGTGAAGGGATCTCGGCTTTTCCCCCATAGAATGAGGTGCAGGATATTCCAACTGAATACCATGATGCAAAGCAAAAGTAATCAACTATAGTGAAGTTATTGCCCTGACGCAAACTTCTGTCCAAGGGGTCACTCCCGGTGAAGGGATCTCGGCCCTTGCCTCGTCGACTGAGGTGCTGGATATTCATAACCGAATACCACTGTGCAAAACAAAAGAGAACGTCCTTGCAATAACAGCTTTTTCAAAAATTGTTCCAACAACATCAGAATAGGTTTGTTTAGCTTGCATTGATCCGAATCAATGCAGTCCCATCAATTGATCACACCAATAAAGAACGAAAGTAATGATGTACGTACATGCCATCCGCATTCGCCACTGGGTCCCGTCATCACCCGTTAGGTTACTTAACTAACGACAAAGCGGGGACTGGACTAGCGCGGGTGTAAAACATATACAACATCTACTAGTATATATATCAATATATAATATTCACTCAAGGCGTGATAAAATGCAACATCACAGAAATGTAATAAGTATCACAGAACAATACAGATATCTGGGATCCCCGGGTTTCATAGAGCCGCTACTGAAACCCGACGTTCCCCTGGTCGTATGGATAGCCTGTGCAATGAAATCCTAGACCCCTACGGACGCGGCAAGTTACCCGCCAAAACTGGAAGCAAGGCAGCCCCCTTCAACAACGTGAATGGACCACCCAGCAATTCACGGAATCCGGTAACTTGAGCACTGATTCATACGTCAAAAATATTTCTAAACCGCAATCAAGAACGGCATCGCTTGGTAGCTAGCCGGTGAGTACGGGTCGGTCCACAGGGATTTTGTGAATTTCCTAATTGTTCTTACGAGTTAATTCCGATTGGGATCGGAATGATTAAATCTAAAACCTAAATTGATTTATACTAAGATTATCTAGATCTAAATCTTGCTAGGGTTAGGTTTAGGGTAGGTTTGGAAATGTAAATAAATCTTACCGCTTTCTATACCCAAATTAAGATTTATGAGGTGTTATGGTAATTATTAATAAAGGGGATTAGAACCATTCGGGAAAATGTTTCTTCCTCTAGGTTCTTGTCCTTCCTTTATCGATCCTTACCCTAACCTCCATGGAAAACACGCTCAACCGGGCCTTTATACTACGGTATCACCGCTACCTCGAGCGATAGGGTGCCGTAGGGAGCGGTGTGTGCATGTATGAATGGAGTCCTATAAAAACGTGTGATGGGCAAGAAAGGGATGAGAGATCTCATCTCTCAAAAGCCTTCCCCAAAGCTAACCCTAACAAGCGAGGAGACTACTCGCTCATTAGGGAATTGAAGAACATGCTATCTATCTATCTAGGGCAAGGAATTAAAGATCTATACTAAAGCAATTAAATAAAACTACTTACTTTACAGACGGCTCTCTCCAAACATTTACACAGGGTTGTCAGATCTGAATAGATGAAATGAAAAGAGGCATCGATGCTCTCCAAAAGAAATCTGAATTTTATTAATGAAAGGAGGCATAACCTAATACAAGATTTAGGGTTCCTATTTATACAGGATAGAAATCCTAGGGTTACAATTGACTCGCATATCTGCTATTACAAAAATACCCCTTAAGAAAAAGACCTATTCAACGCCCGCCAACGCACCGACGTGTTTTGCACCGGCACGGGCACAAGACGGCCGCAGAATCGCGGCCAAGAGCATGGTTCGGCCGCGGAACCGCGGCCGTATGGAGGCTTCTTCTGCTGAAAATTCCTGGTTATCTTCCTGAGGCATTTTTATACTTGTTTCTTCATTTGTGTTCTCGGATTGGCTTCTATATTTCTTCCAGATCTCCACAGTGAATAATTGTAATGGACTTTTACCGTTGCTTCGTGACGAAGTCTTGAACCTTGCGCTGCCTTTGTTCTTTGTGAAGTTGTTTATTGACCTTCGTTTAGTCTTCAAATTGTAGGCATGATCAAGATCCTCTGTTTGTTGGTCGAAGTCTCACTTTTGTATCTTCTTTTGTCTTTTTCACTGTTTTTGTTGCGAGAACCTGTAACCTGTAATTATGTAGCAGACATGGGTCAAAAGCACATGTTTATTTGTAAAATTACTAGGACTGGGGAATATAATAATGTAATATTATGATATGAGCAAATACCCCCAAACTTATCTTTTGCTCGTCCTCGAGCAAACCTAGTTTTATTCTCGACAAAATCCTAATCTCACTTTCGCAGGGAATCGCGATTGCACTGAGCTCGTGCAATAAGCCGTTAAACCTCTAGGTGTCCTTAGTAGGAGGAGTGTTGTCTCCTGAGGGTTTTCAGCAGATACTACCCACAAAATCCTATCAATTTAGCCCATTAACTTTTATTCTTCAATTAGGTTTTCTAACAAGGAATTCTATTATCTTCGACTCGTAAATTATCCACCCGTATTCTTCATGCTTCCTTATCATTTAACTTAAGATTATATATGTTTTATAGACCTACTTAGCTTTTGGCATCTCTTAAGTTTTCCTTTTAGGGTTCTATCTCAACTTAAGAATTTTTATCATCTCTATTAAAGATACAAGTCCTATTCTTCATTCCTATCTTTTATCTAAATCCCAATCACATACCTCTACGTGTGTGTATGTATCACCCCTACACTTGGAAATTCAAATCAAGCTATCATACTCTTGTCCGCTGTCCAAAGCACTTCTTAATTGGTGAATTTTTTAGATGAATTTCGCTCACACATCCTTCATGCGATCGTTAATACTTCTTGAGGTACCAACAACCGATTACAAGATGTGTTTGCATATTAAAGCGTAACTCCTAGTCTTGTAACACATAAGGCTTTAGCAGTGACTCCCAAACCAGTTGGTCTAAGGCATTAGGTGATGAAGCACCCTTGCTAAATATTTTTCTATTTTTGCAGCCTTAAGTAATCACAAAAACCAGTGTTCATTTTTTTTATTATCTCTTTACTCACACTTGAATTTTTATTTTATTTTCTTCGTACTAAGGACTTTAGATAAGAGCATTTCAAGGTCTCTTCTACTATTCCAAGTTTCAAGGTGCGTGTTTGTGCAAATTGTAGGGTATACATTTTCAGAATTTAGACTTAAGCTTAGGAATTATTTTTGAAAGTTATACTTTAATAAAAACATCAATACTCTTCCCTTGTTTTAACTTAGCCCAAGAAGTGAACTCAAAATTTGCCTATTTCTAAATAAACTACAAAGACATATACTTTCTACCGTTAAACTTTAAGAAAGGTTATTTTTAGGGTTTTTAATTTACTAAGTCTAAGATCTAGTTGTTCCTAGCTAGTTAATCTATTTGTCAAACTCAAGTCAATTATGGTCAAAATTGAATACATTTATTTTTATAATTTTTGAAAAATTTCAATTTTTATGGGTTTTAAAATAAGTATGCAAATGCAAAAATATACACATGAATGCGAAGGAAGAAGGCTTACCGAGCATACCCCCAAACTTAACCTTGACAGTGTCCTCACTGTCATGCTACACCAAGAGGGTCAAAATTGTCGGCACTCCCCTGTTTATTTATTTATAATTTTTTTTGTTAAAAGAAAAACAAAAAATATATATACATATATACAACAAGGTCCTCCCCAAACTAAACAAGGCCTTACACAAGCCAAAGGTTAGCACCAACCATTCAAAATTTTTATCGTGATAATGATATAGTTGGCGGAAGTGTGGAGTGTAGAGAAAGGAGTTGAGAAGCACACGAGACCGAATGGAAAGAAGAGTGAAATATGGTCTCGGTGGAGGTGAAGAATGGCGGAAAAGAGAAAGAAGTATAGTACGATCTTGAGGGTGTAAATCGAGTGAATAAATTAACGCAATTTGTTATGACCGATGTGTTAAAAGCGATTGTGCTAATCTATCAACCCGTCGAGAAATGGGGTCAAATCCCTCAAGATTCGCAAGAAAACATGGGTACGTCGAATATGGTAAACCCTCCATTGAAAATGGAAACGCGACAGATTCTTGCTCGGTCGGCACGATAGGAAGGACGAAAGGGAGTGAATTAGGGATAGTCTTATTCTCACCTTAGTAAACTGTCTCGAACTTGAAAGATTCCATCAATGGTTCGAAATGATCGTAAGCAACCGAGTCTGATGGTTCAACTAACTCATCTGAAAATGTAAAGGACTCAAACTCGGGAGGTGAGTTTTCAACATCGTCCGAAAAAGTGAAACACTCGTAGTCGTTATCATCTGTGAGAACTGTGTCAGATTCAAAGAGAAAATTTTCAAGCTCACAGTCTTCAAGCGTGATCTTTTGCGTGGTCGGAACGATGGAAAGGAGGGGGTTTGATTTAGGAAGTATAACAGTTAAAGGTTTAGGAGGATGAATTGGAAAATCCGACACATCAAACAAAAATGGTTCATCCTCAATATTATCCTCAATACTCTCCTCAATACTATCATCATAATTCTCCTCAAAATTTAGCTTATCCATGCCATTATCATCAAAATCAAGACGCATATGAGGTTCGGGAGAAATATTTAATGACTTGGGATGATGAATTGGAGATAAAATTTCAGTCAAACCTATGGGTTCATCATCCGAAATATTCCCGGCGTCTATATCCCCAATCAAGTGAAAATCAATTTTTTCTGACACCTCATCAAACACATGGATATTTATCAATTCAGGTTCTAGAGTGGAGGTGTAAGATTCAAAAGGATTAGGTGTGGTTTCACTCGAATGGGACTCTTCACAATCTGGCAAATCAATCGCTACAAAGTCGCACAACTCATCATTTTGGACAAATGTTTGAAAACTGGAGTTGTTGGATTCAATTGGGTATGGGTAGGTTTGATTTAGAAAGGTGTAGAACTTACTTTCTCCTCTCAAATTGTCACTCGGTCCAACCGCCCCATTATACATTGGAAAATTTGGAGCTAGTTGAAAACTAGCTACCGGTTCATTAGGTTGCATAAGGGCGGCAATGGACGCATCCACATTCCTAATCATTTGGTTTGTCGCTACCATATAAGCCTCCAACGACTGTTCCAAACTAGACATGCGTTGTGAAGGGGTTTCGGTAAAAGATTCAAAATTGTTTGGATACGTGAAACTCCCAAATGGTTGTGTAGAAACAGTGTTGAGGGAAGGTGTGAAAGTTGGGTAGGACTGGTAGGAATTGAATGGTTGGACATGATTAGGATCAACATTTGGATAAAAAGGTGAATGGACTTGTTGATCCCTAGAACTGGATGTGTGGAGAGGAGTGAAAGATCGGCTATGAGATTGTTCAATATGCTCAGCAATAGATATGAGTTTAGGAGTTACAACAGGACTCGAAAAAGTGGTATCAACGTACGAAGGTGGTGAAGGTTGACATGGTTGATACAAAGTGGATTGCAAAGTCGAACTGTTTCTCCTAGACGCTTCTATTCGATCTTTCAAAGAAATTTTGGGTGTGGAGGGGTCGTCCTTAAATCGACTGAAACAATTCGCGTAAGAGGCAAAGTTTGGTTCAAGATACCAAAGTTCGGCAAGAGATTTGTGAGGTGGGGTACCCATGATGGAAGAAATGAGAAGAAAAAGAATGTGGGGTCACGGATTTCTTAGCGACAAATTTTTGCAAGTTTTTTAAAAAAAAAATTCTTTCGTTTTTTTTATTTGGAACTTTTTGCAAAAAAGATTTTCGATAAAGGGCTTAAACACACTTTCAATCAACCACAAATGCACAATCAGACCTAGATCTAGGGTCACCTAGGTCAGCTAGACAGCTCCTAACTGTTCCAAAGGGCTAGAAATAGGACCTCAAACCGCATCTTCACCGCCAATTGCAGCCAGGTAAGTGCAAGGTGAGTGAGAGGCTCTTCACTACAAGTAGTGGCCCTAATTAAGTAACCACTCGCCTTAGACACACTTGCCTAGACACCGCAAAGTCAAGTTAGGATCAACGGCCGATGCCTACAACTAGTCCTCTGTCCTATTGAGCGCGACGTCCTTAGGGCTGAGTCTAGTATTTTTTAATTAAAAATGGTCAATGCTTGCCTTATGTGATTTCTGGGGTCCTGGGAAGGGTGATGAAATCCCCACCCAATCTGGATTGGTCTCAAGCCCCTTAAAGTCAAATTAAATATATGCAAAACAGTAACAACCACTTGCAATCAAATTTTTTTATTTTAAGCGCGGCGCAAAGAATCCTGCACAAGATTTGTTATTGGAAGGGGAAAGATTTTTTTAGCGCAAAGAATCCTGCAGAAAATTTTTCAAAAGATATATCGGGATTTGCAGAGGAGAGAGAAAGGGAACAAACAGTGGGATTTCCTCATGATGACGTCAGCTTTCAGCCGCGTTTCCGCCACAATATGGGGGTTCTGGCCGTGTTTCCGCGGTTGAATGTGAGGCGCGGTTCCCGAGAAAAAATTTAGATGATGAGGACACCAGGGCACCGCGCTTCCGCGGTCAGATTAGGGCTACGGCGGCGTTTCCGCGGTCTGCTGGTCGGTTTGGTTCTCAAGAACTTTTCAGTTCCTCTGTTTTGATTTTTTCCTATTTGTCAGATCTTCAGTTTTCTGTTTTTATTTCTGTAGATTTCCAGATCCGAACTCGATTGTATATCTTGCAAAATTCAAACAAAAATACCCTTCACAAAATAGCAAAATGATAAATCTTTATATATTTTTTAAATTTTTCAGTTTTTTATGATTTTTTCAATTTTTAGATTAACCCGAAATTGCAAAAAGTAAATAACACGCCATCCCCGGCAACGGCGCCATTTGATTCAAACGTCAAAAATATTTCTAAACCGCAATCAAGAACGGCGTCGCTTGGTAGCTAGCCGGTGAGTACGGGTCGGTCCACAGGGATTTTGTGAATTTCCTAATTGTTCTTACGAGTTAATTCCGATTGGGGTCGGAATGATTAAATCTAAAATCTAAATAGATTTATACTAACATTATCTAGATCTAAATCTTGCTAGGGTTAGGTTTAGGGTAGGTTTGGAAATGTAAATAAATCTCACCGCTTTCTATACCCAAATTAAGATCTATGAGGTGTTATGGTAATTATTAATAAAGGGGATTAGAACCATTCGGGAAGATATTTCTTCCTCTAGGTTCTTGTCCTTCCTTTATCGATCCTTACCCTAACTTTCATGGAAAACACGCTCAACCGGGCCTTTATACTACAGTATCACCGCTAACTCGAGGGATAGGGTGCCGTAGGGAGCGGTATGTGCATGTATGCATGGAGTCCTATAAAAACGTGTGATGGGCAAGAAAGGGATGAGAGATCTCATCTCTCTAATGCCTTCCCCAAAGCTAACCCTAACAAGCGAGGAGACTACTCGCTCATTAGGGAATTAAAGAACATGCTATCTATCTATCTAGGGCAAGGAATTAAAGATCTATACTAAAGCAATTAAATAAAACTACTTACTTTACAGACGGCTCTCTCCAAACATTTACACAGGGTTGTCAGATCTGAATAGATGAAATGAAAAGAGGCATCGATGCTCTCCAAAAGAAATCTGAATTTTATTAATGAAAGGAGGCATAACCTAATACAAGATTTAGGGTTCCTATTTATAGAGGATAGAAACCCTAAGGTTACAATTGACTCGCATATCTCTATTACAAAAATACCCCTTAAGAAAAAGACCTATTCAACGCCCGCCAGCGCACCGACCCGTTTTGCACCGACACGGGCACAAGACGGCCGCGGAACCGCGGCCAAGAGCATGGTTCGGCCGCGGAACCGCGGCCGTATGGAGGCTTCTTCTGCTGAAAATTCCTGGTTATCTTCTTGAGGCATTTTTATACTTGTTTCTTTATTTGTGTTCTTGGATTGGCTTCTATATTTCTTCCAGATCTCCACAGTGAATAATTGTAATGGACTTTTACCGTTGCTTCGTGACGAAGTCTTGAACCTTGCGCTGCCTTTGTTCTTTATGAAGTTGTTTGTTGACCTTCGTTTATTCTTCAAATTGTAGGCATGATCAAGATCCTCTGTTTGTTGGTCGAAGTCTCACGTTTGTATCGTCTTTTGTCTTTTTAACTGTTTTTGTTGCGAGAACCTATAACCTGTAATTATGTAGCAGACATGGGTCAAAAGCACCTATTTATTTGTAAAATGACTAGGACTGGGGAATATAATAATGCAATATTATGATATGAACAAGCACCCCTCCTTGGGTCAACCTGTACCCCCTATGAGTGCGGCGAATAGCCTGCCAATTCTAGAGTGAAGCCCCCTTCGTCTCAAAGCCATGAGATGCGGGCCCGTTGCCCTCTAGAACTCGGCTACCCGTGCACCCCTCCACGGGGTAATCCTAGTACAGAAAGTAGAAATATACAACGGGTACATCGACCTCAGCCCGGTCGTGCCCCAAAAGAATAATATACAAACAGACAGTGACGATAGTCCACATGTCGGACGCTCGCCCCGCAATATCAAATGTACAAATATAACCAAACTGTACTAGCATTGCATCCGGGCTATCCACCATGACAAATCCGCAACATCACAGCACAACACAGAACATCAACGTGAATGTCACGTTCGCAAATCCGTCTAAAAGAACTATAGCAATTAGACAGGATTTACCGATCAAATGACATTCACGGTCGCAGATATAATGTAAATACTGTGAACTAACATATTTAAAATTTTCGATCGACAAAAATTCCCGAAGTGGGCCCCAAGCACAATTGTAGAACTCAAAATAAATCTGGGCCCAAACAGAATATACCAAAAACCCAAATTCCAATACAGAGAACACTGTACAAAATTTGGTGCACAGAAGAGACAAAGTGGCGGCGGAACCGCGGCCAAAGCATGGATAAGGCCACGGTTCCGTGGATGAACAGTAACTGCATGCAACTAAATTTTTACAGAACTTAGAATCGCCTGCACGTATTTCTGCAACACTCGAAATAATTTTTCGAGCACAAATGAAAATCGACAGAAACTGCATTTTTGAAATTGTGGTTTTTGGAAATTTCGTTCGATCGAGTTCTAAACACGTTAGAGCAAGCTAGAAAAGGTTAACGGCGTGGCTCTGATACCATGTAAGTCTACGGTAGTGCCCCGGCCGTCTGTCCGAGGCCAAAATGCGGAAACGAAAACTTTTCTTTAACTAGAAACTGGCGCTACCGCAGACTATAAACCCGGATCGGACCATTAACCTATTACTAGCTAACTAGAGAAAGGGTAGGAAGCTATACCGAGCGATCCGTGTCCTTCGGTCTTTGGCCACCATCCCAAGCTCCCCGCGGCAACTCCGGTCTTCATCTCCTCGTCGGAAAGGGCACCACATCGAGAAGTCTTTTTACGGCTCCCGCTTCATCCAAAGCAACTCGGGCACGAAGTGTGCTAGCCGACGTGTTCAAGGTGTTGTAGAGAATGTTTGTGATCACTTTGTCTTTTATATCCATGGCTTGGATGGAGGTTAGAGATGATGCCATTAATGGAGAATGTAAGCAAGAGTAAGAAGAAGAAGAAGATAAGGCTTTTTTTCTTTTCTTTTCTTGTGATGGAATAATAAGAGTGAGAGAGAGTCTAGAATAATATGAGAGCTCATCCATGACCTTGGCTGCCCCCCTCTCTCCTCTCTCATCATTTCAACCCAAAAACATCATATAATGTGACATTAACATATAAAAAGAGACCATGAGTCACTAATGTGTCCATGTCACATTTAATGCATGTCATGATGAAATCTAGCTCACAATTTCCATTAACAAACATTAATCCAAATGTTTGCAACAATAAAAAGATATGACAACATCTAAAGTAAACTTGTGATGGATCACAAGGATACCCCTCACCTGTATATACATACCTGCATCCGCATTCCGACTGAATGCGAATGCGATGAGACTAAAGTAATCCAACAAATCTAATACTAGGATCCGGCTTAAACCAAAGCCCACTGGTATGATCCGTCCGATCATGATCCGTGCAATACCGCACGTATATGATCGAACCCTGCCATATATCATACGGCCTCTACAACGTTTCGCCCGAAACTTGAGAAACTGCCTGTGGAGGACTCTAAAGACTCGTTAATACTTTGGCTGTGGATTTAACCACTAGCACATCAGAGGTATTAACTATACGTAATGGGCTACCAGGTATTGACCAAAAGGGAGGTCGATGAGCGAACTCATCCTGACACCCTACTGAGCCTGTCAGTGACAATATCCGTACAGTCCGGTCCGTTCGTCTATGAGCATCGCATGGCGGGCCTAGGGGGTTGGTAAAAGTCAAACCCCCAAAAGCGGTACAAGTCGTGTCGGAGTATAGCCCAGAACACCCTGAGATACTACTGGAATACCTACCAGTAAATCTCCTGCCTTGGCCAAGGACTTTGTGTAATGGCTCTCCCAGACACAGCGTGATCTCACCCCCAATACCGGGAGAGACGAACCCCTGCCGATCCGCTTACTGCCTCCATGTGGCTCGGGACTGTACCCAACTAAAACCTGTTTGCACAACTCCTTTGAGCCGTGGTAGTGTAGTAATCAAAGTACAGTGGGAACTCACACGAGACAAATGACGATCTCAGGTCGATGAACTAACCAGTACACATGTCACCAGGGAACTGCTATCTGACGTCAGGTATAATACCAACTAGCATGTTCCCGGTGAGTCCTGTCCGGTGTACTCATAACTCAATGAGCATATTTATTCATCTTAGGTGAACCAACTGACACCAGTGGCTTGTGAGACCGGCCACCGCCCCTCGTCGGGGTCTCGACTGTATACACTAGTCTACTCTGGAGTATCGATGCCCTGTCTCGAAAACTCCCACGCCTAGGGACCTTTTAAGGATGTGCTTATAGACCCCAGCTCCCATGTATATGATCTCCATCATACTGCAGGCCGTCAAGCAAGAATCCTAAGGGCTCTATCAACGCGCAATAGTGACCTGTAAGGTCACCTAAAGCAGTACACGATGATAAAGATAAACCAGATAGCATACAATCATCTTGAGTAAGACTGTCCTACCGGTATAGGTCTCCCTCAATCATTGCAATCATGTGCCAGTGATCCAATAATTGACTCTGAGGGCACTATATCCAACAGACATTTTGTTGGAGAAAAGGGATCTGGCCCAGATCTGAGCCGCCGCCTATCAACAACAAACAGCCAGGTACTACAACGCTCGGGTCAAATGCCGCTCCTTCAAGACCGGGGACCTGGTCCTGCGGTGGAACGAGTTCATCGACCAAAGCAGGCTTCACAAGTTCTCTCCAAAGTGGGAGGGTCCTTTCCTCATCTCTGAAGTGCTCCCCGGCGGAGCCTACCGCTTACAAGACGCGGACGGACGAAAGCTTCCGCGGCCTTACAACGCCGAGAAGCTCAAGCTATACCAATGAAGTCAAAGCCAGCGAGTGTGTACCTCCCCATAGAGATTTCCCTTTCACAAAGATCGTCTAAAGCGTTCTCTGAAGTTCCTGTCCATACGAATAAAGAAAAGTTGAATCTTTTTCCCCAGTAGAGTTCTTCCTTTACAACTCAAGGCCCTCGCCACGAAGGCGGTGCAACCCACGGGCCCTCGCCACAAGGCAGCCGTGCAGCTTCTGCCAGGACCAAAAAGCCCTCCCAGAAGCAGTCGAGCCCGAGGATCCCTCGCTCGGCTATCCCCAGCGGGCAGCTTCCCTGCCGCAACGCCAGGGATCAAAAAGCCCTCACAGAGGCAGTCGAGCCCGAGGATCCCTCGCTCGGCTATTCCCGGCGGGCAGCTTCCATGCCGCAACGTCGGGGATCAAGAAGCCCTCCCAGAGGTAGTCGAGCCCGAGGATCCCTCGCTCGGCTATCCTTCAGGACAAAAGCCCTCGCCAAGAGGCACCGGGCAGTAACCCTGCCCGGCCAAGGGTCTTTGGTAGGATTCTACATGTAAGTCCACGTTGCGACCCCCGGTTCTTACGGGGAGGCGGAAACGGTATAAAAATCAAATTTTTGGCGCATGGAGCAACATGGACTAAACAAGGTCGGGATCGTGTCTAAACTAAACTAGCAAACATGCAAAGGAGAGTTAACTACTCGGCAAAGTGGTTATACCTAACTTGAACTCCTTCTTCTTGAAACCTAGGAGAGGTTGATGGTTCTTTCCTCGTAGCCTTCTTCCGTCAAAGATGGATCCACCTGAGGGGTCAACCTTCGGGCTCTTTCTCGAACTTAGAGTGAACTATGATCTCCGGCTTGCTAAACCTTGAACCCTAGAGAGAGTAGAGAGTATCTATGGGGTGTTTCTCTTTCAAGGAGAGGGATTCTCAACACATGAGAAGGATTCTCCTTGAGCTTGAGGAAGAAAAAGATGAAGTGAGGAGAGAGAATCAATATGATAGAATGAGCGCATTTTCCTTTTGCAACCATAACAAAAGGAAAAAGAATTATCTAATTAATAATAATAATTCAAAATGAAATAGTTGATGGTTGTTTTTGGAATGACCACTATCATCACTTCATTAAATGAATGTAAGCTAGAATCAAGGAGTATCCTTGCAAAGTAATGATGATGGTCAAACATTCAACCATGGTCAACAAGTCAACCATGGTAAATAAGTCAACAAAACCAACCATGACACAATTTCATTTAATTACTATTATTAATTGATATTTCATAAATCCATTAGGGTTTGGAAAAAGACGAATGTCAACTGTGCATACGCACCCGTTCCGAAACCCTAATGAAAGACCTCTTCCTCCGCCTCAAACAACTGTGCATACACACCTGCATTCTCGTTCCGAGGAACAAGAATACTGAGAGATAAAAGCAACCCCAAAACATATACCAGTATCTGACTCAAACCAGAGCCAGCCAGTAATATCCGTCCGGACTCCAAACGTGCACAAGTGCGCGGATGAGAACGAACCCTGTCGCAAAACCATGCGACCTCTACTCAGTTTTGCCCAGAGGCGAATAGCCCTCTGTGTGGGACTCTAAAGACTCGACACTACGCTGGCAGTGGGTTTAACCACAGACCGCAAGCGGCACTAGCTGTGCGTAACGGTCCCCAGGTAGATGCCGATAAGAAGACTGACGAGGTAAAACCCATCTGAACTCCTACTGAGTCTGAATGTGACATTCTCCGTACAGTCCGGTCTGTTCGTCTGATACATCGCATGTCGGGCCTAGGGGGCGGTAAACGTCAGTCCCCCAATAGCGGTACAAGTCGTGTCGGAGTGAAGCCCAAAACACCTTGAGATAACACTGGAAGCCTACCAGTATATCTCGCTTGCCCTGGCCAGGGACTACTCGTGTAATGGCTCTCCTAGACACAGCGCGATGTCAACCCCCAATACCGGGAGAGACGAATCCTGTCTAACCGTCACTGCCTCCAAGTGCTTCGGGACTGCACCCAACCATTACCTGTTTGCACGACTCCTTTGAGCCGTGGTAGGGTAGTGATCAAAGTGCAGTGGGAACACACTCGAGGCGAAGTGCCAGTGTCAAGTCAGCGGACTAAGCTTTACTCATGTCACCTGGGAACTGATAACTGACGATAGGTATAATACCAACCTGTCAGTTCCCGACGAGTCCTGTCCAGTGTACTCGTAACCCAACGAGCACCCGTATACTATCTCCAGTACGACGTACTGATGGCTGTGGGACAGACCATCTCCCACACTGGGATGAGAAGCGCATACGCTAGTCTACTCCGGAGTATCGATGCCCTGTCTCGATAGTCCTGCGACTAGGGACCTGTATAAGGATGTGCTTACAGATTACCCAGCCCCCACTAGTGTGATTACCATCACAACGCTGGTAATCAAGCAAAGATCCTAAGGGCTCCACTAATGCGTATAGGTGATATACTAAAATAAACACATGTACACATTGAAGTAGAAACAAACCAAGTAGCATACTACTATATTGAGCAAGATTGTTTATACAAGGTGAATATCCTAAGCTTCTATTAAGTAATATACAAACTAGTATGATACAGTAATGGCCTCTAGGGCATATACACTAACAATCTCCCACTTGCACTAAGGCCATGTACTGGCGTATCGAAGACCTATCATCTCGATCAGCCGCTCGAACTGAGTCTGGGGCAGTGCCTTGGTGAATGGATCTGCAGTGTTTTCTTCTGAAGCAACCCTCCGAACCTCGATCTCCTTGCGATCCACGATCACCCTGATCAGGTGATACCGCCTCAAGATGTGCCTGGATCTCTGATGGGACTTGGGTTCCTTCGCTAAAGCTATAGCCCCGTTGTTGTCGCAATACAGAGGTATTGGGTCAACAATGGACGGAACCACCTGAAGTTCTTTCAAGAACTTCCTCATCCAGACAGCTTCTTTTGCGGCATCAGATGCAGCGATGTATTCCGCTTCCATCATCAAGTCTGCAACGGTTTCCTGTTTGGAACTCTTCCAACACACCGCCCCTCCATTGAGGGTAAAGACAAAACCCGACATGGACTTGGAATCATCCTTGTCACTCTGGAAGCTGGAGTCAGCAAAGGCCTCGATCTGGAGGTCTTTTCCGCCATACACCAAGAACATCTCCTTAGTCCTTCTCAGGTACTTGAGAATGTTTTTTACTGCTATCCAGTGTTTCTCCCCAGGGTTTGATTGATACCGGCTTACTACACTCAGTGCATAAGCTACATCTGGTCTGGTACACAACATCGCATACATTATAGAGCCTACCGCAGAAGCGTAGGGTATAATAGACATGCGATCCCTCTCCAAATCAGTCTTGGGAGACATCTCTTTAGAGAGGGTGATCCCGTGACAAGCCGGTAGGTTACCGCGCTTGGAATCTTCCATACTGAATCTCTTCAGTATAGTGTCGATGTACCTGGACTGTGAAAGTCCTAATATCCTCTTGGATCTATCACGATGGATCCGGATCCCCAGGATGTATGAGGCATCACCCAGGTCTTTCATGGAGAACCTGTGTGACAAGAATCCCTTGACAGATTGTAGCATAGGAATATCATTACCTATTAAGAGAATGTCATCCATGTATAAAACGAGGAATACTACAGTTATCGCTACAAATCTACTATAGATGCATGGTTCATCTGGATTTTTGATAAAGCCAAATTCCTTGACCGTCTCATCAAAACAGATGTTCCAACTCCGCGATGCCTGCTTTAGTCCATAGATGGACTTAAGCAACTTGCACACCTTTCCGCTGCTCCCACTCTGAATGAAACCCTCTGGCTGATCCATATAGACACACTCCTCTAAATTTCCATTTAGAAAAGCGGTTTTTACGTCCATCTGCCAAATCTCATAATCGTGGAAGGCAGCAATGGCAAGAAGGATCCGAATGGATTTCAGCATAGCCACTGGAGAAAAGGTTTCGTCATAGTCCAAGCCAGGTCTTTGACGGAAACCCTTTGCTACAAGTCTAGCTTTATAGGTCTCAACCTGTCCATCTACACCAATCTTCCTTTTGAAGATCCACTTGCATCCTACGGGTTTTACCCCGTCTGGAGCAATGTCCAACGTCCATACTTTGTTGGTGTACATGGACTCCATTTCGGTCCGCATTGCATCCAGCCATTTTACCGAGTCAACGCTCTGAACGGCCTGCTGGAAGCTAGTAGGCTCATCATAATCTATGATGCAATCCTCTCTATCCCCGTCTATGAGAAAACCGTAGTATCTCTCGGGCGGATGAGACTGCCTACTACTCCTGCGGAGCGGCGTAGGAATGTCCTGTTCATTTGAACCCTCTGGTTCCACCAAACTTTCAGTGATAGCTTGTGGTTCTGGAATTTCTTCCAGTTCTACTGTGCTCCCACTTATCTGGTTTTCCAAAAACTCAGTTTCCAAGAAGTAGGCGTGACGAGAAACAAGAACTTTTTGTTCCTCTTCACAGTAGAAAAAATATCCCTTGGAGTTCTTTGGATATCCCACAAGCTTGCACTGTACTGAGCGTGCCTCGAGCTTGTCCGCATGCTGCTTCTTGACAAAAGCTGGACATCCCCATGTCTTAATGTGATTAAGATGGGGCCTCTTTCCACACCACATCTCATATGGTGTGGTGGGCACAGTTTTAGTAGGAACTCGGTTCAAAAGGTATGCAGCTGATTCTAGCGCATACCCCCAGAAAGATCGTGGTAACTCAGCGTTACTCATCATGGACCGTACCATATCCAATAGGGTTCGGTTCCGTCTCTCCGATACACCGTTGTGTTGCGGAGTGTATGGAGGAGTAAGTTGAGAGAGAATTCCATTCTCTTTTAAGTAATTCAGGAACTCGGCACTTAAGTATTCTCCACCTCGATCCGATCTTAGAATCTTGATACTTTTGCCGGTTTGTTTTTCTACTTCATTCTTATATTCCTGGAATTTTTCAAAGGCTTCGGACTTATGTTTCATTAAGAAGACATAACCGTACCTTGAAAAATCATCCGTAAAAGTAATGAAGTAAGAATAACCGCTTCGCGCATGTGTAGACATTGGACCGCACACGTCGCTGTGTACGAGTCCCAAGAGCTCGCTCGCTCTTACTCCGTATCCAGTGAACGGAGTCTTTGTCATCTTTCCTTTGAGACAGGATTGACAAGTGGCATACGATTGATATTCGAACGGATCTAAATATCCTTCTGTATGTAACTTAGTCAACCTTCTCTCATTGATGTGACCCAGTCTACAATGCCATAAGAAAGTCTGATTGATTTCCGGAGACTTTCTTTTGTGTGTATTCTGGACATTGAAAATCTGTGGTTGGTTCAATACGTATATACCATTGCTCAGTGTACCTGACCCAATCAGAACTTGATTAAGGTGAATGTTTACAACATTACTTACAAACGCAAATTCATAACCTTCTTTAGAAACCAAAGATACAGAAATGATATTACAAGTTGCGTTGGGTACAAAAAAGCAATTGCGTAAAACCAAAACATGTCTATCTGACATTTCCAGGTGATAGTCCCCCACGGCTTTAGCATCCATGCTAGCTCCGTTTGCAACTCTGAGGGTCATGTCACCTGCCTTCAAAAACCTACGGTTTCTCAACGCCTGCAAAGAATTACAGATATGAGATCCTGATCCGGTATCCAATACCCAGGAAGTAGAGTTTATCGAAAGACAGTTTTCAATAACATACACACCTGAAGCTGAAGCCGCAACCTGCTTCAGTTCCTGTGTCCTGGCTTTCCAAGCCCTGCAATCTTTCTTCCAGTGTCCACTCTTATGACAATAGAAGCATTCTTCCTTTCCCATAAGCTTCCCCGCTATCTTTGTTGCCTTTTCCTTTCCCTTCGTACCCACTTTACTAACACCGCCCCTTGGTTTGGCGGGGGCTTTCTTCCTCTTTCCCTTGGCTTTCGCCTTGGACCTAGAAGAAGAAGATCCTCCTACAAATAAAGTGGGTGTTTCCCTACCTTTCTGTAGGGTGCCCTCTGCGCTCCTCAGCATGTTGAGGAGTTCTGAAAGTTCAACTTCCTTTTCTTGTAAGTTGAAGTTCAGTATAAACTGGGCGTAAGTGGATGGAAGGGACTGGAGAATTAAATCCGTATAGAGTTCGCTTTCCAACGTGGTCCCAAGTTCCGCGAGCTCCTCAATGTAGCCAATCATCTTAAGCACGTGGTCCGCTACCGATGATCCGACGGCCAACTTTGCCGAAAATAACTTCTTCGACACTTCGTATCTTGCGATACGAGACTGCTCTCCATACAGTTCTTTTGTATGAAGAAATATGGATTCTAAGTCCATATTCTCGTGCCTCCTCTGATGTTCGTTGTCCATAGAGGCAAGCACGAGGCACCTGGCCTTCGCGCAATCAATCTCCCAAGTCTTACGGATTTCCTTATCCGCGACGCTGGAGGTGGGACCTGGGACGGGGGGAGCTTTGGTGGTAAGAAGATACCCCAGCTTGTCGTAAGTGATTGCCATTTTGACATTCCTGAGCCAATCTTTGTAGTTTGGCCCTGTCAGTATGTTTTTATCTAAGAGTAACTTAAGTCCAGTCATGTTGAATGGTCGCTGCAATTAGGAGAGAGAGAAGGAACACTCAGCACGATGCTCTTGCAAGTTTAGAATGGTTTTTAATTTGTCTAAACAGGATGGCTCCCACTGTCTCTCGAATCCCTCCTCAAACCACAAAGGAAGAATTAGCCGGGATCAATCCCACCGCACAATACTTGCTTAACCGTTCAGCCAGGCCAGTGTCGGTACTTCGAGGGAGGTTTTCCAACGCTTTCGCGAAGTTCCTTAATTTAAGAACCTCTTTTCCCTGGGGGCGTAGCCCCGCTAACACCTTTCTAGGCACCTACTAGGTTTATAGCATTGATCGTTTAGTGAGAAATTTCCCGAGGAGTAGCATATACTCACAGTAGGATCGGGATCCAAATATCATCGCGTGACGAAACTGAAGGAATCCTACCAGAATCATCACACTCCAAATGGTATGCAAATCTAGCAAGTTTCAGTACTTATGAAACTCCCGATGTGGATTTTTGCCCCATGCTCTTATGACCTTGACTTTGGCCGACAAATCATAAGTCACATGTCAAGTTCTGCCCGTCGTTCTCCAGGTTAATTTGAATCCATTCGTACCTACCCTTAACTTTGGCCAACAAGGTAGTACGACTGTTCCAAATCAACGCATCTATCTATGCTGCACATGAATACCCAATAGCTACCAATCACTATGCCTTGACTTTGGCCAACAAACATAGCTTGAATACTATTGACTATTTATGTGAAACGACGGAGGGCTACGAATGGTTTTGGTAAAACCGTGAACGTAGTGAACTTGATATAATCGATGGAACGAGATAGCTTTTAGAAGGAGTGGCTCAAGCTCCGCATTTAAAAGTTAGTTTTGAAAAGAACCGAGTGGTTTTTCGAAAGTGTTCCAACGACTTTAACTTGGTTTATTATCTTGCATTAGTTCTTTTAATACGTCCCATCATTTAATCCTACCATTGCAGAAAACAACCAAAATATGACGTACGTTTATGCCATTCGCATTCGCCACGGGGTCCCGTCATCACCCGTTAGGTTACTTAACTAACGACAGAGCGGGGGCTGGGCTAGCGCGGCTGTAAAACATAAGCAACGTCTAAATAGTTATAAATATAGCAATGATAGACATTACAGATCACAGATGAATACATTGGATATACTAGGAATCCGCAATCCGTTCGAGCCTGCAACGAAAAGCGGATTACACGGTCGCGGTGAATAGCCAAAACCCCACCCAAGACCCCTACGGGTGCGGCAAACTACCCGCCAAGTACCCGGTAGTTTGTGCACCCCTCCATGGGTCTATCCTAGGAGCAAAAAACAGTAAAAAGAATTATACAATGACGGCTACAACCCCGACCCGGTTGTGCGGCCATACAAATAATAATATTACATCAATTTACATATTACAAATGAATGAAAGAAAAACAACACCCATCTCACATCCATCCCGGCTATTCACCCGCGACAATCCAATCCATTCATATACACATACCATCAACAAACACAGATCATAGAGATGTATAACCATGACTAATCGCCATATAGCGATTAGCCGACGTTCAATACATGCAAACATCACAGATATAACCAATATAGCCAAAGTGTAGCGAAGTTCAAAAAAAATACGGATTTATAGGACCCCAAAAGTAAATTTCTTTTCTGGAAAATCTGGGCACAAATAACATATTTGAAAAATCCCAAAACCCTACCAGAAGAACACTGCACAAAACACGATCACATGAAGAGCCCAAACGGCGGCGGATCCGCGGCAAAAAGAATAGCTATGGCCGCGGATCCGCGGCGGTTTGAAGGATTCATGGGATCGTTTTTGGTGGGTGTTCTCACAAAACCCTGAGCCGATTTTAGGAGTAAAACTTTTTACTTTTAGAGCACAAAAAATTTCAACAGAAACTTAGGGTTTTTGATTTTCCGGTTTTGCGATTTTTCCGTTTCGAACTTCTATACACTTCGCTACCAAGCTAGTTTAAGTTTAGTTAGGCTCTGATACCACTGTAAGTCCACGTTGCGACCCCCGGTTCTTACGGGGAGGCGGAAACGGTATAAAAATCAAATTTTTGGCGCATGGGGCAACATGGACTAAACAAGGTCGGGATCGTGTCTAAACTAAACTAGCAAACATGCAAAGGAGAGTTAACTAGTCGGCAAAGTGGTTATACCTAACTTGAACTCCTTCTTCTTGAAACCTAGTAGAGGTTGATGGTTCTTTCCTCGTAGCCTTCTTCCGTCAAAGATGGATCCACCTGAGGGTTCAACCTTCGGGCTCTTTCTCGAACTTAGAGTGAACTAGGATCTCCGGCTTGCTAAACCTTGAACCCTAGAGAGAGTAGAGAGTACCTATGGGGTGTTTCTCTTTCAAGGAGAGGGATTCTCAACACATGAGAAGGATTCTCCTTGAGCTTGAGGAAGAAGAAGATGAAATGAGGAGAGAGAATCAATATGATAGAATGAGCGCATTTTCCTTTTGCAACCATAACGAAAGGAAAAAGAATTATCTAATTAATAATAATTATTCAAAATGAAATAGTTGATGGTTGTTTTTGGAATGACCACTATCATCACTTCATTAAATGAATATAAGCTAGAATCAAGGAGTATCCTTGCAAAGTAATGATGATGGTCAAACATTCAACCATGGTCAACAAGTCAACCATGGTCAACAAGTCAACAAAACCAACCATGACACAATTTCATTTAATTACTATTATTAATTGATATTTCATAAATCCATTAGGGTTTTGAAAAAGACGACTGTCAACTGTGCATACGCACCCGTTCCGAAACCCTAATGAAAGACCTCTTCCTCCGCCTCAAACAACTGTGCATACACACCTGCATTCTCGTTCCGAGGAACAAGAATACTGAGAGATAAAAGCAACCCCAAAACATATACCAGTATCTGACTCAAACCAGAGCCAGCCAGTAATATCCGTCCGGACTCCAAACGTGCACAAGTGCGCGGATGAGAATGAACCCTGTCGCAAAACCATGCGACCTCTACTCAGTTTTGCCCAGAGGCGAATAGCCCTCTGTGTGGGACTCTAAAGACTCTACACTACGCTGGCAGTGGGTTTAACCACAGACCGCAAGCGGCACTAGCTGTGCGTAACGGTCCCCAGGTAGATGCCGATAAGAAGACTGACGAGGTAAAACCCATCTGAACTCTTACTGAGTCTGAATATGACATTCTCCGTACAGTCAGGTCTGTTCATCTGATACATCGCATGTCGGGCCTAGGGGGCGGTAAACGTCAGTCCCCCAATAGCGGTACAAGTCGTGTCGGAGTGAAGCCCAAAACACCCTGAGATAACACTGGAAGCCTACCAGTATATCTCGCTTGCCCTGGCCAGGGACTACTCGTGTAATGGCTCTCCTAGACACAGCGCGATGTCAACCCCCAATACCGGGAGAGACGAATCCTGTCTAACCGTCACTCGCTCCAAGTGCTTCGGGACTGCACCCAACCATTACCTGTTTGCACGACTCCTTTGAGCCGTGGTAGGGTAGTGATCAAAGTGCAGTGGGAACACACTCGAGGCGAAGTGCCAGTGTCAAGTCAGCGGACTAAGCTGTACTCATGTCACCTGGGAACTGATAACCGACGATAGGTATAATACCAACCTGTCAGTTCCCGACGAGTCCTGTCCAGTGTACTCGTAACCCAACGAGCACCCGTATACTATCTCCAGTACGACGTACTGATGGCTGTGGGACAGACCATCTCCCACACTGAGATGAGAAGCGCATACGCTTGTCTACTCTGGAGTATCGATGCCCTGTCTCGATAGTCCTGCGACTAGGGACCTGTATAAGGATGTGCTTACAGATTACCCAGCCCCCACTAGTGTGATTGCCATCACAACGCTGGTAATCAAGCAAAGATCCTAAGGGCTCCACTAATGCGTATAGGTGATATACTAAAATAAACACATGTACACATTGAAGTAGAAACAAACCAAGTAGCATACTACTATATTGAGCAAGATTGTTTATACAAGGTGAATATCCCAAGCTTCCATTAAGTAATATACAAACTAGTATGATACAGTAATGGCCTCTAGGGCATATACACTAACACTACAGCCCCTCCCGCGCTAAGGACCAAAGTCCTCCCGGAGGCAGTCGAGTCCTTGCTCGGCTATCCCAGGCTGGTAGCTTCCTACCACAACCGACAGGGATCAAATTCCTCGCCAAGAAGCACTGGGCAGCAACCCTGTTCAGTCCCCGTCCTGAAGGGTTAAAGCCCTCGCAAGAGGCAACCGAGTAGCTACCCTGCTCGGTCAACTCTGGCAGGTAGCTCCCTACCCACGACGCCAGGGATCAGAAAGCCCTCGAAAGAGGCACCAGAGCGGCTACCCCGCTCGTCCATCTCAGGCTGGTAGTTGCCTATCCACGACGCCAGAGGTCAAAGCCCTCGCCAAGAGGCAATCGCGCAGCCCCACTGCCCGGTCATCCTTAGCGGGCTTCTTACAGCCCCTCCAGTGCTAAGGACCAAAGTCCTCCCAGAAGAAGTCGAGTCCTTGCTCGGCTATCCCCGGCTGGTAGTTTCCTACCACAACCGACATGGATCGAAGCCCTTGCCATGAGGCGGCCGCGCAGCTTCTCTGCCCGGTCATCCTTAGTGGGCTTCTCACAGCAACCCCCAACGCTAAGGGTCGAGGCCCTCGCAAGGGCGTCCGAGCAGCTACCCTGCTCGGTCATCCCTGACGGGTAGTTTCCCTACCACAACGCCAGGGATCAGAAAGCCCTCGCAAGAAGCAACTGAGCAGCTACCCTGCCCAGTCACCCTCGGTCGGTGGTCGATGCTCAGTGGCCCACGGAGGATCCGAGACCCCAATGAGGGGCGTCAGGTCTATCCAAGTCTAAACGATCTCCCCTCGACTTCGGGGCCCATGGGGATACCTCCTCGACAGCGCTTAGCATGCTCGTCGGCTAGTGATTGAAGTCAACTCGATGGACGATCGCCAGACAGATGGCCAACCTGACACGAAAACACAACGGTACAAGCAGGGATACCCTACGAGCATTCTTCACACATAGAAGATGAAATGCAAACCGACGAAACAAGGATTTTCTTTTATTACCGAATGCAAAGTTTTTACAAAGGGTACTCTGGGGCTCCCCAGCCCTACAAACTGCCCGGAGGCTTACTTCGGTCCCTTCATTGCTGGCATCACGGCCTGCCGGGGGCTCTACCACCGGAGATTTTGCCACCAGGGGCGTGCCCTACTCCCCTCGCCATCTTCCACCGGAGGCTTCGCCACCGGAAGCGGAGCCCGAGCGCAGAGCTCACCATCGTCGAACTCAGGAAGCTGTTCTTTCACGGCGTCCAGGGCCTTGTTCCATGTGACGACAGAATACTCCCCGAGCTCGGCGTAAAACTGCTCTGACGCCTTATAATTAGCCACAACTTTCTTAGCCCGAGCCTCAGCAACCTAGGCCTCCAGAAGCACCGCCTCAGCATCTCCCCTGCTGGCGTCCCTCTCTTTTTCCATGGCCGCGAAGCATTCGGCCAGATCTGCCAGCTTCCTATCGGCAACACGGAGGGACGCAATCAGATGACGAAGGATGCCCCGATTTGCTGAATTGGCAAGTTTCGCAGCCTCCGCCCAGCCCGCCAAGACGTCGGCCCTTGCCCTCTCCAGGCGCAGGTCACATCGCAAAACCTCGACCTCCGAAGGAAACGCTTCTACTGGCCATGGGGTGTGTAAGTGCACGGCGGCGCCCCGGCCGTCAAACCGACGACCAAATGCGGAAGCGGTGATAAACTTTAATTTTGCGAACTTAGCAAACCGGCACCACCGCGCACTAAACCCCGGATCGGGCCATCAAACTTGACCTAGCTAACTAACAAGATAGGGAAGAGATATACCGACTGATCCGAGTCCTCCGGTCTTCATCTCCACTCCGATCTCCTCGCGGGATCTCCGTCCGTCTCCTCCTCGTTGGAAAGGGCACCACGAAGCCTGGAACTTTTACGGGCTCCCACCTCAATACCGAGGCAACTCGGGCGCGAAGTTGGCTAGCCGACGCGCCCAAGATTTGCTGTAGGCAAATGTAGAATACGTCTCTTTGGGGTTGGTTGCCACAGATGGAGGAATGGTATGAACTAGACTTTTCAAGTGGAGATGGAATTTGTGTAGCATGTAAGAATGATATGAAACCATTCTCTCATCTCAAAATGAACTCACTCTCCCACTCAAAAGAATGGCCGGCCCCTCTTATTCAAGAGAATGGTGGTGGTGATCCAAAGATAAGAAGGGAGGTTATTGTAGGAAAAAATGAAGAGGTGACCATACCCAAAAAACATCATCATCACAAAACCCATATCACCATCTAATCACAATAAATGCATCATGGATGAAAAAGCAAAGAATGGTATCATAATAAATCCATATGCAAGAAAATCCCTCCACAAATGTTATTTGCAAACTTGCAAATAACCCCCTCCATCGGAAAAGTCCGGCCGGGAAAGAATAAAAGAAAACCGGCCGGAATGGAATGCAAACTGGCAACTCCAGAAAACTGGTCCCGTAATAAATTACAGGAAAACCCCGATACTGTGCATACACACCCGCATCTGTATTCCGTTCGGATACAAATGCAAAGAGACAAAATCTACACTGTACTATACTAGGATCCGGCTTAAACCAAAGCCGGCTAGTAATGTTCGTCCGATCCTGATCCGTGCAATACCGCACGTATCAGATCGAACCCTGCCATATATCCATACTGCCACTACTACAAACCGTCCGATCCTGACCCGTGCAATACCGCACGTATCTGATCGGACCCTGCCATATCTCCATACGGCCTCTACAGCGTTTCGCCCGAAAGCTTGAGTAACTGAAAGTGTGGTGGACTCTAAAGACTCGTCAATACTATGGCTGTGGATTTAACCACTAGCACGTCAGAGGTATAAGCCAATACGTAACGGGCCACCAGCTATTGACCAAAAGGGACGTCGATGAGCGAACTCATCCTGACACCCTACTGAGCCTGTCAGTGACAATATCCGTACAGTCCGGTCCGTTCGTCTATGAGCATCGCATGACGGGCCTAGGGGGTTGGTAAAAGTCAGACCCCCAAAAGCGGTACAAGTCGTGTCGGAGTGTAGCCCAGAACACCCTGAGATACTACTGGAATACTTACCAGTAAATCTCCTGCCTTGGCCAAGGACTTCGTGTAATGGCTCTCCTAGACACAGCGCGACCTCACCCCCAATACCGGGAGAGACGAACCCCTGAAGATCCGCTCACTGCCTCCATGTGGCTCGGGACTGTACCCAACTAAAACCTGTTTGCACGACTCCTTTGAGCCGTGGTAGGGTAGTAATCAAAGTACAGTGGGAACTCACACGAGACAAATGACGATCCCCAGGTCGATGAACTAACCTGTACACATGTCACCAGGGAACTGCTATCTGACGTCAGGTATAAGACCAACTAGCATGTTCCCGGCGAGTCCTGTCCGGTGTACTCATAACCCAATGAGTACCTGTATACATCTTAGGTGAACCAACTGACACCAGTGGCTTGTGAGACCGGCCACCGCCCCTCGTCGGGGTCTCGACTGTATACACTAGTCTACTCTGGAGAATCGATGCCCTGTCTCGAAACTCCTACGACTAGGGACCTTTTAAGGATGTGCTTATAGACTCCAGCTCTCACTTATATGATCGCCCTCATACTGCTGGCAGTCAAGCAAGAATCCAAGGGGCTCTATCAACGTGTAATAGCGACCTGTCAGGTCACCTAAAGCAGTACACGATGATAAAGGTAAACCAGATAGCATATTATCATCTCGAGTAAGACTGTCGTACCGGGATAGGTCCTCCCTCAATCATTGCAATCACGTGCCTGTGATCCAATAATTGACTCTGAGGGCACTATCTCCAACAATCTCCCACTTGCACTCAAGGCTAATTATTGCGATGTCGCATACTCACAGCCCGTGTGATACCGAACACCCAACTCCTCTACTAGTCAGTCTCACAAAGCTCGTTTGCGAGACTATTGCGTTCGAGGAATAGCCTTTGCGAGTGGATCCGCTCTGATGTTTCTTTCTATGTCTCTCTAAATCTCAAGTTCGCGGAGAATGCCATCTCCCGAAATGAGCAATACCTGTCTTAGAATGTCTGGATGTCTGATGGGACCGAGCTCATAAATGAACTCAAAATCCAAACTTCTTAGACTGTATCGTCAACTGAACTTAATCAGTATCCTGCGCCATGCCGCCCTCAGTATTGCCTTGGACCACCTGTCCAAAATACTGCCCCTCGTCAGAAGGAAAAACTACAACTCTGACGACCTCCTTGTCGTCCAGGTCACCTTGGAAGCCTGGAATGATAACTGTCTCCCGAATGAGGCTGTCGTTATCATATCCCTAGAACATCAACTTATGTTCTAAAACCGCTTCCGATTGTTTCTCCAGGATTGGATCAATGTCAACTTATTGCATCTAGTGCAAGAACAACATCTGGTGTGGTACTTGACATCTCATGATTGACTCAATTGCCTGAGCAAGTGATCTGCCAATCATGCACATCCCTCTCCCCTTTAGTCTGTAAGACACCTTTAGAGAGGGTGACTCCATCACCTGCAGGTACACCACCATGCCAGGAGTCGTCCATTCTAAATACTCTTAGAATGCTGTCTAAGTACCCAGATTGGGAAACCACCCAAATCTAGATCTAAAACCATAGATCTAGTAACCAGTATGTCTGATATAATGTCCAAGTCCCATGTGGAGAAAACACTGTGTGACGACCATAGTATAACCGATCGTAGTATAGGAGTTTCCTTTCCTACTCTGTGTATGTCATCCAAAACCAGGACATCACACCCTACTACCTTCTCAACAGATCCATCCCCTATTCTGATGACATCAAACCTATGACTGTCACATCAGAAATAGATGATCTATCTCCGCTATATCTGCTTTAGTCTATAAATAGACATAAGCCTGATGTCCACCAATGCTTCCGCTGCTCCCACTGACTACGACAACCCTCTGGCAGAGTCATATAGATGTGCACTTCTAAAGCTAGTTTAGAACGACGCTATACTCATCCTCCTGCCGGGTCGCGCAGCCTGGAACAACAACAATGGCAAGTGTGGGTAAACAAGAACTTCCCTGTCACCGTCCTTGAGGCTACCGGAGTACCTCTCGGGTGCCTGAAGTTACCCACCTTATCTGCGGAGTGGCCAATGGAATGTCAAATCAGATTGAATCTTTAGGTTCCTTATCAAATCTTCAGTAATCGTTTGCGGTTCTGGAATCACTTCCAGTTCTACCACACTCCCACTACTGTTTTTGAAAAAATCCATTTTTATTAAAACTGTGGCGAGTCAAGAACAATATCACTATTGATCTTTCTTATGGTAGAAAGTCAACCCTCGTCATAGCCTGGGTCAACCCACAAACAGCCATTACAGAAACGTGCCTAGAGTTATCCAGAGTCTGGTTTTAATCATAAGCCAGACAACTCCCCGTACCTTAACAATGTTAAGATATGAACTGTACTATATCCAATATAGCACCAGAGGCACTGATTTAATTGAACCAGATTCAAATCATGCAGCTATCTCCAGTGCATGTCAACTAAATGGAGGGAGGCCGATCAGCGTTACTCAACTTAGGAATGTTTCCAATTATGAGTAACCTGAAAGAGAAGCAATTTCTCTTTATCATTACTATCAACTGAATACCATACACAAGTATCTACATCTTCGATCACCTTGAAGAATCCCGATACTTGCTAAACCTGGTTCTCTACTCTATTCAAATACCTATAACTCCTCAAAACTCAGACCCTGTGTTTCTACGAAACACATGTCTAAGAACTAGAGAAGTTAAAAGTAAACGGAATATAGTATGAGGACCAACCCCTCTGTCCTAATGGACACTGGACAACATACAATACTCTGTATAAGTCCGCCGAGTCTAACAACTCTTTCACTGTGTGTCGTAGGTTGAAAACTGTACTTATGGTTAAGAAGAATTACACCGCTGTTTAATGCTCCCTACCTAACCATCCACTGATATAGGTAAATGTCGTAGATATAATTTCAGAAAGGTATATCTCACTCTATGAAAATAGACGTACAGATATATCAATTTGAAATTGGTGCATAAAAGCGGATATTCAAAACCAAATATTTGCCGACCGGCAAATAGCCCAAATGATCTCCTCAAATATCACTGAATACAACGAATCCCGATATAATGAGGATGATTACCCTATTCCCAATAACTTACTCCCACTCACCATCTGTAAAACCATACAGATGTGAGAATCAAACCTGGTAAATACATACCCTGGAGCAAGTGTCCAATCGGGAAATCAGTTTTCTTTTAACAGTACACAGTTGAAATGAAACATTAAAATGTTTCGATGGGGTATCCTGGTATTCCTAGTAATGCCTCTACCATCATCCAGATTCACAACTATAACCGTATAATTCTTTGCCACCTCTCCAAATCCCTTTATATGTCTTTAGTCATTACCTTCTGCACACCCCTTTAGGCCAATTGGTTTTCTTCCTTCCCTACCGTTCGGCACCAGCCTATGGTTTGGAAGAAGACTATCCAATAAGCATAATGGGTGTACTGTCCTAACCCTAGGAGCACTCGCAATGCGAGAGAAGGTGAAGATAAAAGATAAACTGAATAAATCTTATTCCTATTTCTCCTGGACCAGAATCCATCCCCGAACTGGAACAAGTTCCTTTCGAGTTCGTATATAACCATACGATGGAGTATCCAATTAAACTGTGGATCTTCGTAGTGATACGGAGTGTCCTGGAGAAATACAAAGGTGATTTAGGATTGGCGAAGGAATACTTGGTTTGGTCGTGAACAGCAGTCGCAATTTACTTTGCCCTCTTACTAATCCCTTGCTTTGTCTTAATCTTAATACCTTCTGTACACCGTTTAGGCTAATTGGTTTTCTTCATTCCCTACCGGTCGGCACCAGCCTAAGGTTTGGAAGAAGACTATCCAATTTGCGTAATAGGTGTACTATCTCCTAAACCAAGGAGTACTCGCAATGAGAGAAGGTGAAAAGAAAAGACAACTGAATAATCCTATTCGTTTTCTCCAAAACCGGAAACCATCCTCGAATAAATTCCTTCGAGTTCGTATATAACCATACGATGGTTTTGTCCAATGGAAGTGGACGTTCGTAGTAATACGGGGTGTTCTGGAGAAAAGGGTAAAAGTAGGAGTGGCAATGAGGTCTGCAACTCTGACAATTCAAAAGCTAGTGTAAAGAAGGTTCGGTCAACTTGGTCACTGAGTCATAGTTTTTAGGGTCGGGTCAATGGTCGCTGCCAGAGAGAGAGAGAAAAGAAACACTCAGCGTGCACTCTAACCTAGATCAGAAAGGTTACCAATTTATCTAATCTGGAAACCTCCCACTGTACCTCAAATTCTCCTCCAAACCTGAAAGAAGAATTAGTCAGGGTCACCCGAGGAGTAAACCAACTCATCAGTGGGAATCGGGATCCAACTATCATTGCATGATAACGTGACGGAATCCGCTCACGGTGTCACACTCCAGAAGGTATGCGCATATCTGGCAAGTTTCAGTTCTTTTGAAACTCCCGATGTGGATTTTTACCCCATGCTCTTATGACCTTGACGAAGGCCAACAAATCATAAGTCACATGTCAAGTTCTACCCGTCATTCTCCAGGTTGATTTGAACCCACCCGCACAAGCCCTTGACGAAGGCCAACAAGGCTATACGACTGTCCCAAACCAACGCATCTATCTATGCTGCAGAAAGGCAACAAGCAGCTACCATACACTATGCCTTGACGAAGGCCAACAAACATAGCATGAATACTACGTGCTACCCGTCTGAAACGACGGAGGGCTACGAATGGTTTCTGGCGAAAACCTTTAACGTAATGAACTTGATATCGTTGAAGGAACGGATAGCTTTTTAGAAAATATAGTGACGAAAACCTTTACTAAAGAGGTCACTCCCGGTGAAGGGATCTCGGCTCTTTCCCCGTAGAATGAGGTGCAGGATATTCCAACTGAATACCACGGTGCAAAGCAAAAGTAATCGGCTATAGTGAAGTTAATGCCCTGACGCAAACTTCTGTCCAAGGGGTCACTCTCGGTGAAGGGATCTCGGCCCTTGCCTCGTCGACTGAGGAGCAGGATATTCCAAATGAATACCACGATGCAAAACAAAAGTGAACGTCCTTGCAATAACAGCTTTTTGAAAAGTGTTCCAACAACATCAGAATAGGTTTTATTTACTTGCATTGATCCGAATCAACGCAGTCCCATCAATTGATCACACCACAAAGAACGAAAATATACTGACGTACGTATATGCCATCCGCATTCGCCACTGGGTCCCGTCATCACCCGTTAGGTTAGCTAACTAACGGCAGAGCGGGGACTGGACTAGCGCGGATGAAAAACATATACAACATCTACTAATATATATACCAATATATAGTATTTCGCTCAAGGCGTGAATAAAATGCAACATCACAGAAATGTACAGCATCACAGAACAATACAGATATCTGGGATCCCCGGGTTTCACAGAGCCACTACTGAAACCCGACGTTCCCCTGGTCGTGTGGATAGACTGTGCAATGAAAACCTAGACCCCTACGGGCGCGGCAAGTCACCCGCCAAAACCTGAAGCGAGGCAGCCCCCTTCAGCGCCGTGAACGGACTACCCAGCACTTCACGGAATCCGGTAACTTGGGCACCCCTCCTGGGTCAACCTGTACCCCCTACGGGTGCGGCGAATAGCCCGCCAATTCCAGACTGAAGCCCCCTCCGTCTCAATGCCATGAGATGCAAGCTTGTTGCCTTCTAGAACCCGGCTATCCGTGCACCCCTCCGCGGGGTAACCCTAGTACAGAAAGTAAAATATACATACAACGGGTACACCGACCGCAACCTGGTCGTGCCCCAAAAGAATAATAAATACAGGCAGTGACGGCAGTCCACATGTCGGACGCTCGCCCCGCAATATCAAATGTACATAATACAAAAAAATTGTACTAGCATTGCATCCAGGCTATCCCCCACGACCGATCCGCAACATCACAGCAAAACACAAAACATCAACGTGAAAGTCACGTTCGCAAATCCGTCTAACCGGGCTATAGCAGTTAGACCGGATTTACCGATCGAGTGACATTCACGGTCGCAGATATAATGTAAATACTGTGAAATAATGTGTTTAAAATATCCGATCGATCAAAAATTAAAAAGTGGGCCCCCAAGCAATACTGTAGCACTCACAGAAAATCTGGGCCCAATTTTAATATTCCAAAACCCCTAAATTTAGCCCAGAAGCCCACTGGAGAAGTTTGACACATTGACCATTCTAACCTGCGGTGGAACCGCGGCAACAAGGGGGGTTTTGCCGCGGTTCTGCGCTCCTCCTGAAGGATCAATGTCTCGAATTTTCCCAGAACTCTTAGAACTTCTAGTACATCAATTTTCTACAACCTGAAAAATTTTTAGAGACCAAAAAATTTCAACAGAAAACTAATGTGAACAAAAAATGCAAGTTTTGGAATTTTGGTCGATCGGAAATGTAAAACACATCAAACGAAGCTAGACGAAGTTAATGGCGTGGCTCTGATACCACTGTAAGTGCACGGCGGCGCCCCGGCCGTCAAACCGACGGCCAAATGCGGAAGCGGTGATAAACTTTAATTTTGCGAACTTAGCAAACCGGCACCACCGCGCACTAAACCCCGGATCGGGCCATTAAACTTGACCTAGCTAACTAACAAGATAGGGAAGAGATATACCGACTGATCCGAGTCCTCCGGTCTTCATCTCCACTCCGATCTCCTCGCGGGATCTCCGTCCGTCTCCTCCTCGTCGGAAAGGGCACCACGAAGCCTGGAACTTTTACGGGCTCCCACCTCAATACCGAGGCAACTCGGGCGCGAAGTTGGCTAGCCGACGCGCCCAAGATTTGCTGTAGGCAAATGTAGAATACGTCTCTTTGGGGTTGGTTGCCACAGATGGAGGAATGGTATGAACTAGACTTTTCAAGTGGAGATGGAATTTGTGTAGCATGTAAGAATGATATGAAACCATTCTCTCATCTCAAAATGAACTCACTCTCCCACTCAAAAGAATGGCCGGCCCCTCTTATTCAAGAGAATGGTGGTGGTGATCCAAAGATAAGAAGGGAGGTTATTGTAGGAAAAAATGAAGAGGTGACCATACCCAAAAAACATCATCATCACAAAACCCATATCACCATCTAATCACAATAAATGCATCATGGATGAAAAAGCAAAGAATGGTATCATAATAAATCCATATGCAAGAAAACCCCTCTACAAATGTTATTTGCAAACTTGCAAATAACCCCCTCCATCGGAAAAGTCCGGCCGGGAAAGAATAAAAGAAAACCGGCCGGAACGGAATGCAAACTGGCAACTCCAGAAAACTGGTCCCGTAATAAATTACAGGAAAACCCCGATACTGTGCATACACACCCGCATCTGTATTCCATCCGGATACAAATACAAAGAGACAAAATCTACACTGTACTATACTAGGATCCGGCTTAAACCAAAGCCGGCTAGTAATGTTCGTCCGATCCTGATCCGTGCAATACCGCACGTATCAGATCGAACCCTGCCATATATCCATACTGCCACTAGTACAAACCGTCCGATCCTGACCCGTGCAATACCGCACGTATCTGATCGGACCCTGCCATATCTCCATACGGCCTCTACAGCGTTTCGCCCGAAAGCTTGAGTAACTGAAAGTGTGGTGGACTCTAAAGACTCGTCAATACTATGGCTGTGGATTTAACCACTAGCATGTCAGGGGTATAAACCAATACGTAACGGGCCACCAGCTATTGACCAAAAGGGACGTCGATGAGCGAACTCATCCTGACACCCTACTGAGCCTGTCAGTGACAATATCCGTACAGTCCGGTCCGTTCGTATATGAGCATCGCATGGCGGGCCTAGGGGGTTGGTAAAAGTCAGACCCCCAAAAGCGGTACAAGTCGTGTCGGAGTGTAGCCCAGAACACCCTGGGATACTACTGGAATACCTACCAGTAAATCTCCTGCCTTGGCCAAGGACTTCGTGTAATGGCTCTCCTAGACACAGCGCGACCTCACCCCCAATACCGGGAGAGACGAACCCCTGAAGATCCGCTCACTGCCTCCATGTGGCTCGGGACTGTACCCAACTAAAACCTGTTTGCACGACTCCTTTGAGCCGTGGTAGGGTAGTAATCAAAGTACAGTGGGAACTCACACGAGACAAATGACGATCCCCAGGTCGATGAACTAACCTGTACACATGTCACCAGGGAACTGCTATCTGACGTCAGGTATAAGACCAACTAGCATGTTCCCGGCGAGTCCTGTCCGGTGTACTCATAACCCAATGAGCACCTGTATACATCTTAGGTGAACCAACTGACACCAGTGGCTTGTGAGACCGGCCACCGCCCTTCGTCGGGGTCTCGACTGTATACACTAGTCTACTCTGGAGAATCGATGCCCTGTCTCGAAACTCCTACGACTAGGGACCTTTTAAGGATGTGCTTATAGACTCCAGCTCTCACTTATATGATCGCCCTCATACTGCTGGCAGTCAAGCAAGAATCCAAGGGGCTCTATCAACGTGTAATAGCGACCTGTCAGGTTACCTAAAGCAGTACACGATGATAAGGGTAAACCAGATAGCATACTATCATCTCGAGTAAGACTGTCGTACCGGGATAGGTCCTCCCTCAATCATTGCAATCACGTGCCTGTGATCCAATAATTGACTCTGAGGGCACTATCTCCAACAGGGTGTGGAACGCCCCCTCGGCCTCCATACGAGTGGCAAGGGCACAGTGTTGAAGGACCTGACGGAAAGCCGATGAGAAACCAAGAGGCACCCGAGCCAAGGAAAGGTGTACCAGAAATACTACACGTAGAGGGGTTCGTACCTGGACCGCCCCCTGGGCCATGGCCTCCAATTGATCCCTCAGGGAGCCGTGCGGAAGCTTTCCCCCAGCTGACTCCTCCATCCCGGCGAGCAGGCCAGCGGCAACGGAAAGTCCAGAAGGAACTGTGAAGACGACCCCCTCCTGCACGGAAATTCCCTCAGGGACCCTCAACGACGACGCGCAAGAAATCGTCCTCTTCCTCTTGAGGGGGGCCTTACCTTGCCTTCCCCTCTGTCCTCCGTTTGTGGCTTGAATAACTGTGGACGTCTCTGGCCGCCTCCGGAGAAACCACCAGATGCCGTCGACGAAGCAGGCGGCCCTATCGCCGGCAGAGGATCCGGCGGAGGGCATGACCCAGCCGGGGGCTCGGCCGCGCCACTAGCCTCCTGCTGGCGCAGGCAGTCCAAAGAGTGGGAGCGAACCATATATTCAAAGAGAAGAAGAACGTCGAGCAGCAACAACTCAAGAAAGAGGAAAAATGAAAGATTAGGGGCCCTAGAGCGGACCCCACCCCTGTTTTTTGATGCATCATCCAACGGCACCCGTCATCTCCCGCCGAAACGACTCCTCGCGCCCAGCGGCTCCGATCGCTCCACGTGTCGACCCTGCGCTGGACCGCATCCCATCTGGCGCCGCAGGCCTGCATATGTCGCGTCAGCCAATCGACGCTTGATGCGTGGGCCGTCGCTTCAGTCGCAGAGTACACGAACCGGTGCACCTTCTTTAAATGCGGAGATCTCGCCCTGATTCGCTAGCGGAAAAGACAACTGACAGCCCGAGAACTCATCCCGACAAAGCCCTAGAAAGGAGCTCACCTCGGGAAACCTGGCAGTCCACTCCTGACCCGACCCGCTAGCTGGTCGGGACAAGAGTGGGGGGATAATGATAATGCTCAATATTGGCGATCTCCAGGATCAGGACACGTGGCAGAGGACGTGCCCCAAGACTCGGAAGAAGGGGCCCACGGTGGCCGACCAGGCTACCGGTACCTGACCTGCAAGCACAAGATGGCCCTCCTCGAGGCCCCTGCAAATCGGCTTCCTCGGCCCCTCAGCTCTCCCCGAGCTGCCGCAAGTCCATGACTCCTCGGCCTCCTCGCTTGTCACTGAGTCCCCCGGCCGAGGCCATCTTCCTCGGCCCTCCGACCAGCTCTACCACTCATAGGCGTAACCGCCGCTCCGCGAATCTCGCCATGCGTGGATTCTACGCCAGCAACATCCCACGTTCCACGCCATCACGATCCCCATTAATGGGCGATTCGCTCTCTACGCGGGCGTGACGTCGGGAGCGTAACTGCCGGCGAGATTCTCACGCCCGCTGCTGCGTGCCACCACCGCTATATAAACCCCCACCACAGAGGGGTCAAGTGAGCTATTCTTTACTCTTGTAATCCGTTACTCTGCTCGGATCTCGTCACTAACTTGATCGTCGGAGGGTCCTTGGTGGTACCAAACCACCCCGGGATTTCTTTGCAGGTACTCGGCACCAAACTCCTCATACCATCTCTTCCACCAAAACCCATTGAGACCCACACGCAACAGGAGATCACCATCAAAGTCCATCGGGAGATCAACGGAAGACAACATCTGACGGAGACCTGAAAAGGACTTCCATCAGATGCAAAAACATCTATTTTTGTATGATGTATCGAAATCTAGGAGACTATGTCTTGAAAATAGTAAAATTTGCTTTGAAAATATCAAAGAAACTCTATTAGTAAATAACTATATAATCCATCCATATAAATAATAAAAAAACACTTAAAAAGGCATGATTTAAGTAATAATTTTTTAAAATAAAAATGTATATGATAAATATATAAACATTTACATATAAATAAGTATGGATATATGCATGTATGAAAAATATTTTATCGCATTAATTTTGTTTTATATCAAACAAATAAGAATAATAATAAAGATGAACCAATTTCATCTTGGTATCATATTTTTGAAAATACAAGTCGATTAGGCATAAAAAAAATATGTGTCTTAGATTACAAATTAAACAGAGTATAATGAAAATAAGGTGTACAATTTTCCAGGCTTTTGTGATTTTCGATTATGTAAGTTGAATGTTTTGATTTACATTTTCCTTAAAAGTAAATTTTAGGTTTACCTTTATCAAATAAACTTTATCAAAATTAAGGTTTATCATATTGAAAAAAGAAATTATTACAAAAAATACAAAAAATTGTATTACCTATTCAATAAACATATAAAAAAGTTTACCTTTATAAGTTATAGAAATATATCTCATGATGTAAAACTAATAATGATAAGATACAAATGCTAAGTTTTAGGGTTTATCTTTGATCCCATATTCTTTGATTTAAGAAGAGCAAATGAGAAATCAAAGAGAGAGAGGAAGAGAGGACGAGAGAGGAGAGGAAGAAACTCTAGAAAAAAACGACGTGTAGAGAGAAAGAGAGGAAAAAAAAAGTTATGATATGATGATCAAATTCAAGAAAAATAGTTGGGATAATCTCGGTCATAGAGTAGGAGAGTTTTTATATAATTGAACAAAAATTAGAACTTTTAATCCATCAGTCTTAGTTTTAATTCCATCCATGACTAACATAAAAATAGAACTTTTAGTTTCAGTTCCAATTGACTAACGCCATAAGTTTTATTATCCCGATAAGTTCTGGTTCCGCTCATTAGTTCTAACTAAGTAACCTCCCTTAAGATGCCATTTTTCTGTCCCCCTCCTCCTTTTAGGCCATGTTTATCTCAAAATCTCAAAGTATCCGGCCATGGCTAAAAATCAAATTGAATTCCAAATTGCTGAGGCCCCCATCTTTTGAGTAAAAAATAGCAAAGCCATTTTAAAAGACGGATTCAAATCTCTTCTAGTGTTTAAGCGGCACTGAAGGGCCACGTGAATTATCAGGAGCCTTTAGATTTTTATCAAACCGATGAAATGCTTTCAACAGAGAAAGAAAGGCCGACAAATTAGCTTTAGGTCATCTTCTTCCTCTATCTCTCTCTCTCTCACACAAAATAGCTTTACCTTGGTCATCTCTCTCTCCCCTCTCTCTAATGGAGGTCGGAATCTCCCTCAGATGTTGTCCTCTGTCGATCTTGTGGCCAACGGGGTTGAAGGACTGTGATTTGGAGAAAGTGTGTCGATCTCAATAGGTTGTTGATTGATATTGACGCCGAGCTACCAGAACTCCCGAGGTGGGAAACCGCTGTAGGACCTTCCGACGATCAAGTAAGTAACAGGGAATATTTAGGCAGAGTAGTGGTGTATTGGAATGAGTTTGAGTTACCTAAATTGTCTGGAGGAGGGGTTTATATAGGGGTCACCTGAGGGCGAGACGATGCGAGATTCTCGTCGCTCGTTTCTCCTATGCGCCACGTCCGCATTTATGTCGAGATACGCTCATTAATGTCGAGATATGCTAGTGTGGGATGTGGGACGTGGAGTGACGGAGATCTCATCGTGGCGGGATACACGGAGCTGTTACGAGGACGCTTGTGCTCCATGCCTCCGGTTAAACAAGGACGCTGAGAAATCTCAACTATAGGATAGCTCGGAGACGAGCAAGGAAGCTTAGTTCTATGATTGCTCGGAGAAGAGCTATTGGCTGGCAGTTAGGTGAAGAGGGAACATACTCAGGGAAGGCCCCAAAGGTCGGATGCTACCTCGGAGGCGAGGCGCTGAGGAATGTCCCCCTTGCATGGTACTTATCTTAGCTCCGTAAACTTCAAGTAGCTAGTTAGTGTACGTGGGAAACTTGCCATCTATCACATGCCTTGATCAGGGGAATCCACACTGGTGAACGCTATCATTAGCCCCCCACACTCGTTCTAACCTATTTATGGGTCAGGTTGAGGGTAAATTGCTTGGTCTTCTCTTTTTAGCTTTTTGCCAAGGAATCTACGCGGTGGATCATTCGAGAACTACATTGCGCTTGGCGTGCCTCATCGATCTCCATGGCCACGTGGCGATCCTTAAGCGCTTTAATCTTCGCACGTATCCTTGATGACATCCGCGGATCGCTGAAAGGGCTTTGGATCCACGACTTAGGTGGGGTAGAAATCTACCCGCCGTGAATGGGTGCGACGAGCAGGAAGCTGTACGCCGGCCTCGCATGAAGACTTTGGATTCATGGTTTAGGTCAGGTAGGAATCTACCCTCCGTGAGTGGGTGCGAGGGGCAGGAAGATGTCCGCCGACTTTGCATGAGAGCTTTGGATTCACGACTTAGGTTGGGCAGGAATCTACCTGGCGTGAATGTGTGCGACGACTAGGAAGCTATCCACCGGCCTTGCATGAGGGTTTTGGACTCACATCATAGGTTGAGTAGGAATCTACCCGGCGTGAATAGGTGCAATGGGCAGGAAGCTATACGCCGGCCTCGCATGAGGGCTTTGGATTTATGGTTTCGGTCGGGCAGGAATCTATCCGCCGTGAATGGGTGTGACGGGCAGGAAGCTGTCCACCGGCCTCGCATGAGGACTTTGGATTCACAGCTTAGGTCGGGCAGGAATCTACCCGCCATGAATGGGTGCGAGGGGCAGGAAGCTGTCCGCCGGCCTCGCATGAGGGCTTTGGATTCACGGCTTAGATTGGGTAGGAATCTACCTGCTATGAATAGGTGCGACGAGAAGGAAGCTATCCGCTGGTCTCATATGAGGGCTTTAGATCCACGGTTTAGGTCGGGTAGGAATCTACCCGCCGTGAATAGGTGCGACGGGTAGGAAGCTGCCCACCGACCTTTACTCATGTGAGGGCTTATAATTCACAACTTATGTTGGGAAAGAATCTACTCGTTGTGGATGGGTGCGACGAGTAGGAAGCTATCTGCCGGCCTCGTGGTAAGGGCTTAGGATTCACAACTTATGTTGGGCAGGAATCTACCCGCTGTGAATGGTTGCAACGGGCAGGAAGTTGTCCGCCGGCCTCCGAACCGAGCAAGAGTCTACTCGTGCGAGGGCTTAGGATTCACGGATTAGACCCGGAAGGAATCTACCCACGGTGATTGGTTGCGACGGGCAGGGAGCTATCCTCCGGCCTCATGGTGAGGGCTTAGAATTCATAATTTATGTTGGGCAGGAATCTACCTGCTTTGAATGGTTGTGATGGGCAGGAAATTGTCCGTCGGCCTCCCAACCGAGCAGGAGTTTACTCGTGCAAGGGCTTAGGATTCACAGGTTAGGCCGGAAAGGAATCTACCCACTGTGAATGGTTGCGACGGGAAGGAAGCTGTTCGCCGACCTCGTAGTGATGGTTTAGGATTCACAACTTATGTTGAGCAGGAATCTACCTGCTGTGAATGGTTGCGACGGGCAGGAAGCTGTCCGTCGGCCTCCGAACCGAGCAGGATTCTACTCATGCGAGGGCTTAAGATTCACGGGTTAGGCCGAACATGAATCTACCTATCGTGAATGGTTGCGATGGGGAGGAAGCTATCTGCCAGCCTCGTGACGAATGCTTAGGATTCACAACTTATGTTGGGCAGGAATCTACCCGCTATGAATGGTTGCAACGGACAGGAAGTTGTCCGCCGACCTCTGAACCGAGCAGGAATCTACTCGTGCCAGGGGTTAGGATTCATGGGTTAGGCCAGGCAGGAATCTACCCATCGTGAATGGTTGCGACAGGTAGGAAGTTGTCCGTCGGGCTTGTGGTGAGGGCTCAGGATTCACAATTTATGTTGAGCAGGAATCTATCCACTGTGAATGGTTGCGACGGGCAAGAATCTGTCCTCCGGCCTTCGAACCGATCAGGTGTCTACTCGTGCGAGGGCTTAGGATTCATGGGTTAGGCCAGGCAGGAATGTACCCACCGTGAATGGTTGCGACGGGTAGGAAGCTGTCCGTCGGCCTCTGAACCGAGGAGGAATCTACTCATGCGAGGGATTAAGATTCACGGATAAGGCCTGATAGGAATCTACCCACCTGCAGGGTTTCCTAGTGCCCACGGCACAGTGTAGGCGCGATTGGCGAACAAAAATTTCATGCAAACACGAAAGAATTCTGAACCTAGAATCGATCCAAACGCCTGAACTAGCAAACCAAGCATACAAAGATACGGAATACTACCTTCGACGCATGTCCATCCAATCATGGAAGATCCCTCCAAGCTCCGTGTATGATGTCCGGATCGTGCTTGAGTGACGACCTCCCTTGCCGAAGAAGATCCACCTGAGGGAAACCGATCCAAGCTCCGGTTTCATCTAATGAAGCGACCAACGCTCCAAGCTCGCTGCAAATAGAGAGTGGGGATGTAGGAATATTTTCACTATCTTTTTTTTCTTTTCTAAGCTCATGTGAGCTACCTAGAAGAAGGAGGAGGATGTGAAGAAGAAGAAGAAAGGGAAAAAATAGCTAAGTCTTTTTGTGTAGGAAAGAAAAAGATCCAGTGCAGAAAAAACAATATAGCTTAATTATTATTCACCATCCAAAACAATGAGTCACTAATGTATGAGTCACTAAAGAATGAGTCACTAAAGATAATACATTATAATAACCAAGCCATACCTCCCTACAAATATCTTCACACCTCATCCTCTACCTCATTCATGATTTTCTTATAAAAGAAAATTAATAAATGAAGTGTCCATCTTCTAGAACAAATTCCGTATAAATATGGAATATAACCCGGTATATGTATCGAAATATATATACGCGTATTCATACAAAAATACGAATAACCAAGAGAGAGAAAATGAATAGTAAACAATAATACTAGAATATACATATTAAAAATGAAAGTCCACCCTAGCACCACCATGAGGTTCCAAGTGGCATCAAGCATGCTAAATTCAAATTTTTATTGGTGCTAAGTTAGACTATATAAGATCTTTGCTAGAATATTAGGGTTTAGATAACTACTAGAAGTGAAAAATGGCTATACCCTTGTAGATCGAGTCCTTCACTTCACATGCTCCGTGTAGTAGTCCCGCGACTCCACTAGGCTCCACTTGAGACTTTGGACGAGCTTCCTCCGATGACCTTCGTGCTGAAGATGATCCATATAAAGTCCCTCCACCTCAAGCTACCTCTACACTAAACTCTTTAGCGTAGTAAACACGCTACACTCGATCGCTAGTCAAGTGTAGGATAGTGAAGTAGGGGATGTTAAAAGCTCACAAGTTTGTGTTCAAGCTTCAAGGTTCACATCACATGTGAGGGTTGAAGCTTGAACTATAGCAATTGAGGAAGAAGAAGAAGCTAGAGAGCAACCATGTGAGCAACCAAAGAAAATGGCTAAATGTTGAGAATCAACTAAGAATGAATGACAACCGTTGACTCCCACTCATTCAAGCATGAAATTTTGCAATATAAAATTGCAACCATGCTTGAATAGTGAGTCAAGATGAATAAGCAATGAAAAAAGCCCATGCTTGCAACCATGCGTTGGATATAGTGCCCTCAAAGTCAATTATTGGATCGCAGGCACGTGATTGCAATGATTGAGGGAAGACCTATACCGGTAGGACAGTCTTACTCAAGATGATAGTATGCTATCTGGTTTGTCTTTATCATTGTGTACATGCTTTAGGTGACATTACATATCACTATTACACGTTGATAGAGCCTTTAGGATTCTTGCTTCACTACCAGCAGTATGATGATGATCACATACGTGAGAGTTGGGTAGTCTATAAGCACATCTTTAAAGTGTCCCTAGTCGTGGGAGTTTCGAGACTGGGCATCGATACTCCATTAGTAGACTAGTGTATACAGTCGAGACCCCGACGAGGGACGGTGGCCGGTCTCACAAGCCATTGGTGTTAGTTGGTTCACCTAAAATGTATACAGGTGCTCATTGGGTTATGAGTACACCAGACGGACTCGCCGGGAACATGCTAGTTGGAATTATACCTGACGTCAGATAGCAGTTCCCTGGTGACATGTGTACAGGTTAGTCTATCGACCTGAGATCGTCATTTGTCTCGTGTGAGTTCCCACTGTGCTTTTATTACTACCCTACCACGGCTCAAAGAAGTCGTGCAAACAGGTTTTAGTTGGGTACAGTCCCGAGCCACATGGAGGCAGTGAGCGGATCGGTAGAGGATTCGTCTCTCCCGGTATTGGGGGTGAGATCGTGCTGTGTCTGGAGAGCCATTACACGAAGTCCTTGGCCAAGGCAAGTGAGATTTACTGGTAGGTATTCCGGTGGTTTCTCAGAGTGTTCTGGGCTACACTCCGACACGACTTATACCGCTTTTGGGGGTCTAACGTTTACCAACCCCCTGGGCCCGATATGCGATACTCATAGACGAACAGACCGGACTATACGGATATTGTCACTGACAGGCTCAGTAAGGTTTCAGGATGAGTTCGTTCATCAGCCTCCCTTTTGGTCAATACATGGGTAGCCGTTACGTACAGTCAGTACCACTGACGTGCTTGTGGTTGAACCCACTGCCAGCATATTGACGAGTATTTAGAGTCCCCCACAGAAAGTTTCCCAAGTTCGTGCGAAACATTGTAAAGGCCGTATGGTTTTTTGGCAGGGTTCAATCATATACGTGCACTTGTGCACGGATCATGATTGGACGGATCATACTAGTGGGCTTTGGTTTAAGCCGGATCTTAGTATTAGATTTGTTGGATTATTTTCGTCTCGTAGTATTCGCATTCTGTCGGAATGCGGATGCAGGTATGTATATACAGCTGAGGGGTATTCTTGTGATCCGTCATGAGTTTACTTTAGAAGATGCCATTCTATTTATTTTTATAAACATTTGGATTAATGTTTATTAAGTGGAAATTGTGAGTGCAAGTTTTGTCCTTAAGCATTGATTATGGCATGTGCTTGTTTGGTGACTCATGGTGTTATTTTTTGTGCCATGTCCATTTTCATGATTGATTATTGTGTGGAATTGATGTGTGGAGAGAGAGGGCAGCCACTAAGGGTTGGGGTTGGCTCTTCATTTTGGATAATAAGCTCTTACATTTTTCATCCCACACAATAAGCAAGCTCTTCCTCTTCTTCACTAGATTTCTACTTGTGCTCACAACTTCTATCAATGGCTTCTTCTTCAACCTCCATCCATACCATCTCATGTGTTGAGAATCAATAGATGTCTTGAGACAAAATGATCACACATATTCTCTACTTCATCTTGGACATGTCGGCTAGCAAACTTTATGTCCGAGTTGCTTCGGTTTGAAGCGCGAGCCCGTAAATGGTTCCTTGATGTGGTGCCACTTTGACAAGGAGACCGGAGATCGAGCGAGATCGGAGATGCCGCGAGGAGCTTGGGATGGTGGCTAAAGACCGAAGAACATGGATCGATCGGTATAGCCATTCGAACTTCTTGTAGTTAGCTAGTTTAGTGTTAATGGCACGATCTGGGTGAAAGCCTACGTTAGCGCCGGTTTTATAAAAGTTTTTGTTCCGCGTTTGGTCTCGGATTGACGGCTGGGGCGCTACCGTAGACTTACATGGTATCAGAGCTACGCCATTAACCCATACTATCTTGTTCTAACATGTTTAAAACCTCGATTGAACAAAGTTTCCAAAACCGCAATTCCAAATTTGAAGTTTCTATCGAAATTTCAAAATTCTCGAAAAATTATTTTTAGTGTATCAGAAAATCGTGTAGCCTTTTCTAAGACTACAGAAGAAAATTGGACGACTGAACCCACTAAAACGTCGCGAAACCGCCGCATAACCCACATGTTGGCCGCGGTTCTGCCGCCGTTTTGGGGCAATAGTGCGCAATCTTTCTTCTGGGGCTCTTACTTATGGAATTATGGTTTCTGGAATATTTTGTTTTGACCCAGATTCATTTGAGTGCTGGATTTTCACTTGGGGCCCACTTTGGGAAGTTTTGTCAATTGAAATTTTAAATACGTTAGTTAACAGTACATACATTTCTATCTGCGACCGTGAATGTCATTTGAGCGGTATAACTCGTCTAATTGCTATATGTTCTTTTAGACGAGTTTGCGAACGTGACATTCATGTTGATGTTCTGTGTTGTGCTGTGATGTTGCGAATTTTTCGTGGTGGATAGCTTGGTGCAATGTTAGTACAGTTTAGTTTTATTTGTACATTTGATATCGCGGGGCGAGCGTCCGACATATGGACTGCCGTCACTTCCTGTTTGTATATTATTCTTTTGGGGCACAACCGGGTTGAGATCGATGTCACCGTTGTACATATTTTCTTTTCTATACTAGGATTACTCCGCGGTGGAGTGCACGGGTAGCCAGATTCTAGAAGGCAATGCGCCTGCATCTCATGGCTTTGAGACGGAGGGGGCTTCACTCTAGAATTGGCGGGCTATTCGCCGCACTCGTAGGGGGTATAGGTTGACCCAAGGTGGGGTGCTCAAGTTACCGGATTTCGTGAAGTGCTGGGTGGCCCATTCACTTTACTGAAGGGGCTGCCTCTCTTCTGGTTTTGGCGGGTAACTTGCCGCGCCCGTAGGGGTCTAGGTTTTCATTGCACAGGCTATCCATACGACCAGGGGAACGTCGGGTTTCAGGTCCGGCTCAAAGGAAACTTGGGGCTCCTAGATTATCTGTATTGTTCTGTGATGCTTATTACTTTTCTATGATGTTGCATTTATCATGCCTGGAGCGATTATATATATATATATACTAGTAGATGTGGTATATGTTTTACACGCGTGCTAGTCCAGTCCCCGCTCTGTCGTTAGTTAAGTAACCTAATGAGTGATGACAGGAACCAGTGGCGAATGCGGATGGCATATACGTACATCATATTTTCGTTCTTTATTGGTGTGATTAATTGATGGGACTGCGTTGATTCGGATCAATGCAAGGAAAACAAACCTATTTGATGTTGTTGGAACAATTTTCAAAAAGCTGTTATTACAAGGACGTTTTCTTTTGTTTTGCACAGTGGTATTTGGTTATGAATATCCAGCACCTCATTCGACGAGGCAAGGGCCGAGATCCCTTCATCGGGAGTGACCCCTTGGGCAGAAGTTTGCGTCAGGGTAATAACTTCATTATAGTTGATTACTTTTTGCTTTGCATCGCGGTATTCAGTTGGAATATCCTGCACCTCATTTTACGGGGAAAGAGCCGAGATCCCTTCACCGGGAGTGACCTCTTTAGCAAAGGTTTTCGCCACTATATATTTGTAAAATGCTATCCAGTTCCTTCAACGATATCAAGTTCATTACGTTAAAGGTTTTTCGCCAAAAATTATTCGTAGCCCTCCATCATTTCAGACGGGTAGCACTTAGTATTCATGCCATATTTGTTGGCCTTAGTCAAGGCATAGTGTATGGTAGCTATTTGTTACTTTTCTGTTGTATAGATAGATGCGTTGGTTTGGGACAGTCGTACAATCTTGTTAGCCTTAGTAAAGGGCTTGTATAGGTGGGTTCAAATTAACCTGGACAATGATGGGTAGAACTTGACATATGACTTATGATTTATTGGCCTTAGTCAAGGTCATAAGAGCATGGGGTAAAAATCACATTGGGAGTTTCAAACATACAGGAAACTTACCAGGCATGCGCATACCTTATGGAGTGTGATAACGTGAGTGGATTCCATCAGCTTATCATGCGATGATAGTTGGATCCCGATACCCACTGATGAGTTGGTTTACTCCTCGGGTGATTTTAGATGATCCCGACTAATTCTTCTTTCAGGTTTGGAGGAGAATTTGAGGATACAGTGGGAGGCTTCTTGATTAGATAAATTGATAACCATTCTGATTTAGATTAGAGTGCACGCGGAGTGTTTCTTTTCTCTCTCTCTTTGGCAGCGACCATGGTCCGACCCTAGACTGTGACTCAGTGACCAAGTTAACCGAACCTTCTTAAAACACTGGCTTTTTGGATTGTCTGAGTTGCACAGATCATTGCCACTCCTTCTTTTACCCTTTGCATTTCTCCAGAACATCCCGTATCACTACGAACATCCATTTCCATTGGATAAATCCATCGTATGGTTATATACGAACTCGAAGGAACTTGTTCCAGATTTGAGGATGGATTCTGGTTCTGGAGAAATTGAATAGGATTATTCAGTTGTATTTTCCTTGTAACTTCTCTCAGGTTGTGAGTGCTCCTAGGATTAGGAGAAGGGTACACCTATTACGCTTATTGGATAGTCTTCTTCCAAACCATAGGCAGGTGCCGAAAGGTAGGGAAGGAAGAAAACCAATTAGCCTAAGTGTGGTGTACAGAAGGTAATAAGTAAAGACAAATAAAAGGATTAGAAACAGGGCAAAGTAAAATTGCGACTGCTATTATTCACAACCAAACCATGTATTTCATCGCCACTCCTATTTCACCTTTGTATTTCTCCAGAATACCCCGTATCACTATGAAGATCCATAGTTATCGGATACTCCATCGTATGGTTATATACGAACCCGAAGGAACTTGTTCTAGTTTGGGGATGGATTCTGGTTCAGGAGAAATGGAATAAGGTTTATTCAGCTGTTTTTTATCTTTACCTTCTTTCGCGTTGCGAGTGCTCCTAGGATTAGGACAGTAGACCTATTACGCTTATTGGATAGTCTTCTTCCAAACCATAGGCTGGTGCCGAACGGTAGGGAAGGAAGAAAACCATTTAGTCTAAAGGTGGTGTACAGAAGGTAATGAATAAAGACATATAAAGGGATTTGGAGAGATGGCAAAGAAATATACGGTTACAGTTGTGAATCTGATAATGTGAGAGGCATTACTAGGAATACCCGGATACCCCATTGAAACATTTTCATGTTTCAGTTTCACTGTGCATTGTTAATAGAAAACTGATTTCCTATTTAGACCTTGTTCCAGGGTATGTATTTACCAGGTTTGATTCTCACATCTGTATGGTTTTACAGATGATGAATGTGAGTAAGTTATTGGGAATTAAGGTGATCATCCTCATTATATCGGGATTCGTTGTAATTGGTGATATTTGAGAAAATCTCCTGGGTTTTTGCCGGACGACAAATATTTGGTTTTGAATATCCGTTGTTATGCACCAATTTCAAACTGATATATCTGTACGTTTATTTTATAAAGTGAGATATAACCTTTTGAAATTATATCCATGATATTTACCTATATCAGTTGATGTTTAGGTAAGGAGCATTAGACAGCGGTGTAATTCTTCATAACCATAATACAGTTTTCAACCAACGACGCACAGGGTATGAGTTATTAAACTCAGGGGACTTATACAAAGTATTGTATGTTGTCCAGTGTCTATTAGGACAGAGGGGTTGGTACTCATACTATATTCTGTTTACTTATAACTTCTCCAGTTTTAGACATGTGTTTCGTAGAAATACAAAGTCCAAGTTTTGAGAAGTTATAGGTACAAGAATAAAGTAGAGAACCAGGTGTCACAAGTATCGAGATACTTCAAGGTGATCGAAGATGTAGATACTTGTGTTTGGTATTCAGTTGATGGTAATGGTTTTGAGAACTTGTTTTTCTTTCGGGTTACTCATATCTGGATGCACTCATAAGTTGGGTAATGCTGATCGGCCTCTCTCCATTCAGTTGACATGCACTGGAGACAGCTGCATGATTTGAATCTGGTTCCAATTAAATCAGTGCCTCTGTTTCTATATTGTATATAGAATGACTCATATCTTAACGATGCTAAGGTATATGGAGTTGTCCGGCTTATGCTTAAAACCAGACTCTGGATAACTCAAGGCACGTTTCTGTAATGGCAGTTTGTGGGTTAACCCGGGCTATGATGATGGTTAACTTTCTACCATCTGGAAGGTTAATAGAGATATTGTTCTTGACTCGCCACAATTTTAATAAAATGGATTTTTCAGAAATCAGTAGTGGGAGTATGGTAGAACTGGAAGTGATTCCAGAACCACATGCGATTACTGAAAATTTAATAGAACCTAAAGATTCAATCAGGTTTGACATTCCATTAGTCACTCCGCAGATATGGTGGGTAACCTCAGGCACTCGAGAGGTACTTCGGTATGCTCAAAGACGGTGACAGGGAGGTTCTTGTTTACCCAGACTTGCCATTACCGCTGTTCTAGACCATGAGACCCGACAGGAGGATGAGTATAGCGTCGTTCTAAACTAGCTTTAGAAGTGCATGTGTATATGACTCTGCCAGAGGGTTGTCGTAGTCAGTGGGAGCAGCGGAAGTATAGTGGACAAGCAGCTTATGTCTATTTATAGACTAAAGCAGATATAACGGAGATAGATCATTTATTTTTGATGTGACAGTCATAGGTTTTGACTTCATCAGAATAGGAGATGGATCTATTAAGAAGGTAGTAGGGTGTGATGTCCTGGTATTTGGATGACATGCACATTGTAGGAAGTAAAATTCCTATACTACGATCGGTTATACTGTGGTTGTCACATAGTGGTTTCTCCATATAGGATATGGATATAATATCAGGCATTCTGGATACTAAATCTATGGTTTTAGATTTAGATTTGGGTAGTTTCCCAATTCGGGTACTTAGACAGTATTCTAAAGGTGTTTTAGAATAGACGACTCCTGGCATGGTGGTGTACCTGCAGGTGATGGAGTCACCCTCTCTAAAAGTGTCTTACAGACTAAAAGGCAGAGAGATGTGCATGGCAATTGAGTCAATCATGAGATGTCAAGTACCACACCAGATGTTGTTTTTGCACTAGCCACAATAAGTTGATATTAATCCAATACTGGAGAAACGTTCGGAAGCAGTTTTAGAACATAGGTGGATGTTTTAGGGATATGATAGCGATAGTCTCCTTCGGGAGACAGTTATCATTCCAGGCTTCCAAGGTGACCTGGATGACAGAGTGACTGTCAGAGTTATAGTTTTCCCTCTGATGAGGGGCAGTAGTTTGGACAGGTGGTCCAAGCGGATACTGAGGGAGGTATGGTGCAGGATACTGATTAAATTCAGTTGACGATACAGTCTAAGAAGTTTACTGGATTTGGAGTTCATTTGTGAACTAGGTCCTATTAGATATCCAGATATATTCTAAGACAAGTATTACTCATTTCGGGAGATGGCTTTCTCCGTGAACATGAGATTAAGAGAGACATAGAAAGAAACACCAGAGCAGATCTTGTTAGTTGTATGTATGCCCTAGAGGCCAGTATTGTACAGATGATGTATATTTTATTGGATGGTTGGACATATATAGAGATGACTTTCTTGCTCGATATGATAGTATGCTATCTGGTTGCTCTTTATCTTAACATGTATACTAGTCTCTTTAAACTGTCTTATAGTTACATGTTGGTAAAGCCCTTAGGATGTGTACTTGACTATCTGGACTATGATGCAGATCATACTAGTGGGGACATGGTAGTCCATAAGTATATCCTTCAAGGTCCCTAGTCGTAGGTGTATCGAGACGGGGCATCGATATACCAGTGTAGACTAGCGTATACGCTTCTCGACCCATGAGATGGGCGATGGATGATCCCATATCCATTGGTGTTTGACATCAGAGATGGTATACGGGTGCTCAGTGGAGACTGGGTACACTGGACGGACTCGCCGAGAACTCCCAGATGGTATTATACCTCACGTTAGATGGCAGTTCTCAGGTGACACTTGTGCAGGTTATTCTGTAGACCCGAGATCGTCATAGAGTCTTGTGTGATTCCCACTGTGCTTTGATCTCCACCTTACTACGTCCATGAGGGCGTGCAAAACGGTGGTTTTTGGGTACAGTCCCGAGTCACATGGAGGCAATGAGCGATAAGAGGGATTTCGTCTCTCCCGGTATTGGGGGTTGATGTTGCGCTGTGCTTGATTGGCCGTAACAGGGAAGTCCCTGGCCAGGACTGATTCAGAGATTTGCTGGTAAGTGTTACCAGTAGTTTCTCGATCCGTTATGAGCCTCATATCGGCATGACTTATCGGTTATTGGGGTCTAACGTTTACCACCCCTAGACTTGATATGCGACATATCAGACGAGGAGACCAGACTGCACGGTAGTGTCTCCGATTGGCTCGACGGGAGTTGTAGCAGGTTCGCTTGTTCTCTTTTGATCGCTCAATACCCAGGCGGCCGTTACGTTTAGCTGACCGCTTGCGGCTTGGGGATGCTTGATATGATCATCACCCACTGCCGGCGTATTGACGAGTCTCAGAGTCCCACAATGGAGTTTCCTAGTCCAGGCGAAATGTTGTGGTGCGCGTATGTGATATGCGCATGGACCCGATTAAAATGCGCGTATAGGATACCGTATATTGATCGGGCGGCTTGCTTTTGGTAGGGGTCGTATGTGATATGGCCGGATTGATAAATCAAGTGTTGATTTATCATTTAACCATTATATTCTCACTAGAAATGTAACCCTTCGAAAATCGTTTAGGCAGTTTTCGGTAATCGGCAAATTTTTCGGCTTTTTCCGTAAAAAGTCAAAATAGGTATTTTTCATTGTAGATCTAATTATACAAAATTTAGATAAGATATTACTATAATTTTGTCACTAAAATGTCACTTATAATTTTCTAGTTAAATAATTTTTTTTCGTAATTAATTATTTTTTTTATTATTTTAAGCCTTTTTAAATACATTAAATTGGGGATAAATACAAACTTAATTAGGTAAATTTCATAATTAGGAATCTTTATAAGCTAAAATATGGTGTTAATAAAATTATATCATGACTTGCACAATTTTGGTTTTAGGGCGGGAAATTTAATGGAAAAATGATGTAAAATAAGGTTTTTTTTGTAAAATGTTGATATGAAAGCATTAAATGAGATCATGGGGTGTTTTTGGACCTAGAAACTTCTCCAAAAATCCCCACTTGCCCTCCCTCACCTGCTGGCCAAGCCTCAACAGCAGAATTTCCCCATTTCCTCACTTCCTTCTTGCTTCATTTTCTTGCAAAAATTCAATAAAAACTCACAAATTTCATTCTTAATTCAAAGCCAAACCCTAATCCACTCTCTCTTCAACCCAAATTAGTTCAAAAACTTGATGAAAGGAGGCTTCTTGGTGACTTGATCATGCTAGGGTTCCACTTGTGAGGTAAAATCCTAAACTAGTTTGCTAACTTGTAGTTATATGTGCTAAAAATTCAATTTTGAAGTATTAATTTAATTGTAAATTCTTGTTCATGAAAATCAAGAATGGGATTTGGTGTTGAACTAGGGTTTGAAGCATGGTTGTTAGAGTTAAGTTAGGGCTTTGGTTACCTAATGGATTAGAGTGGTTAATTGTGTAATGATACGCTCGCTAAATCGATAAAATTTCGATGTCTGCATCGAATCGGTATTGAATTTGCTTACTAGATTTTTACAAAAATTAGAATGCGATCAAATTGCATTATGTTAGCGATATAATTAGCTTCGTATAGGACTTTTAGAGTGTGTGAACGCGGGGTTTCGTCTAGTCGGGTTGTAGTTTTGTCGATTTCCCCGAAATGACGATTCTAGTTAAAGGTTAGCGGTTTTCGTGTGTTTTCCCGCGCACCGAGTGCATGCTATGTTTAATTCGAGAGCGTCGATAATTGTATATTGTGACTTGCATCGTTTTAGGTTTTGTAATCTTATGCTTGGTATTGTGCAAATATAGGATCGGTCGGGGAAACATCGGACATGGCGCGTAAAGGCAAGGCGGTGGTCGGATCGGATTAGCAAGGCTTTCAGGTGAGTAGATGTATTCATCTATGGGGGAATCGTCTGAATGGCGCGAGGCGCCCTCCCTAGTTAGGATTACCCTACTTTTGCAAGATTTATATTGTTAGCTAGCTTATCCATTCATGTACACTGCATACCCTTATAGCGAACAGTATATTAGATTGCATGGACATTCATCTATACTTATGCGATATTACTTCGTAGGACACGAACACCATTACCATTGGCATCTGTTGCACGCGCACTATTCATGTGACACACACGCCTTTGGCCATGCCACGTGCACTATAGAACCTGTTTAACTTAGTATCGCCACTTGCATTCATACATGATATATGAAATTGCATATCATGCATATACCTCGCATTATCATCATATCTACATAGATTTCTATCCAAAATTCACATCATATACATTGATATCATAGACATTTATCATATATAACATGAGAACATTATGATTTTCTTGAGGATTTCAGTATTGCTGCGATTTCTGGATTTTTGGGGAAAACCGCAAGAATTTAATAAAAGCTTATATTTATCATTTTTAAAACAAAGTTGCGGTTTTCTCGTGATGTATGTGTCGTCCACCATGATTTTTCATGTTTTCTGTTGGATTTCGAGACCCGATTCGAGGAGTGGATAAACCGTCTCGGGTACATGGTGGGCCCGGTATGGTACCCCTGGGCAAGAAGATCGAGTTGTAGACGATGAGCCTGGCAGGGGAAGACTACCTACCGGTGATGTCTGGCGCAGCGGATATTCGGAGGATACCGACCGTTGTCGTGAGATTTATGATATGGGCCGATCCGGACTGACGGAGCCCGATATTGAGACAGATATGATTCCTATTTGGTGTCGATGCTTGACACGGGTTTTCAGATGATTTCTTGATGGTACTTAGCTATTATACAGATATTCATTTTCTAAAGTTAAGAACGCAGTACCCTTAGCATTTAAAACACTTAAAGAGTTAGAAATGACATTGCATACATGTGCATGCATACTAGAGCTATTATATCACATATGGACATGCATGTTGTGGTGCATTGCGTGCATTCTTACGATTGCCTTATTAGATGTTATATTTACTCACGAGCTGGCAACTCACCCCCGTTGTGCCACAGTGTCTTGCAGGTCGGACTCATCAGTCTTGTAGCGGCGGCTATCTTATCATCAGCTCCTTTTGCTCAGACTCGCGACATCGCCTGTAGGTGGGTTGCGAGCACACTTTATTTCTTTTGCTTTATCATTGTATCTAGTATTCTCCATCTACCACTTTATATTGTATATGGGACCTAGTGATGAGACTGAGAGATTGTATATATGTGGTTTCTTTTGGGTCGAGCTCACTTGAGCCGGCGTTGTGTTTTCTGATATTTTGCGTTTCTTTATGCTCTTTTCTTGATATTACTATTATATTGCATGTGGTTGTGATCCGTCTTGGGCGAAGAGCTAGCTCCTGTTTGGGGATGCCATTTTTATGATTACAGGTTTATTATCTTGTTGTACCCATTTTGGGGGATAGAAATTACAGGGGAGACTCTGCCGAAATTTTCAGAAATTTATGATGTTTTTTTTAAAAAGGGATTCTTTGCAACTTAATTGATTTGAAAATCATTTTCATTAAAGGTTTTCCTTCACTCTCTTTTGATTTTGGTTTAGATTTTTCTGGGCTTTGGCTGACTTAGGTTACGGTACGCCCTTAGACGTCTCGTAATCTAAGTGCCAGTCACGTTCCGTACTTTCGGGTCGTGACAAGAAATCCTTTCTTGTTTCTATGGATGTATGGATGCATGTATGCATTCCTTTTTGATTCATGCACATATGGATATACATATACACATACATACATACATCCATCATGGTTGCTTATACATTGAGAATGGTGGCAATATAAGAATCACACCATGGTTATTATATGGATTTTTATTGCTTTTGAATTAAAACAAAAAGGAAAAGAAAAAGAGTTAAATGATAGAATGTTTCTACAATCTTCTTTACCTTACCATGCTCACCTACCTTTTAACCCTTGGTTTATTTTCCTTTTGTGCTTTTAAATCCATTACAATAATATCTATATAATTAAACATGGTTTGAAATGAGAGATGGAAAATATATATACTTATATTTTTCATTTTTCTAGAGAGTTTTTTCCTCTCTTCTTCTAAAAAGCCATCATCTTCATCAACCTCTCTCATTTTGCTCTCTAGATTTTTGTAGTGAGCAATATAATCATCAAGTTAGGATTTTGAAGTGAGAAAGAGAACCACAACACCATTCTACACAAGTCTAGCCCACTTGTTTGGAGTGTTAGCTTGATTTCGTTCACTTGATCGGATAAAGTTGCAAGCTTGGACAAAGCGGACTCCAGGTGGATCATCGGTGACCTCGAGGAGTTCAAGCGGAGCTTTTTCAAACCCCAAGTAGCCGAGGAGTCTAGCGTAGGGAGCTACAAAGGTTGTACTCTCTAAACCCCAGCTTTTCTTTCATATGATGATGTGAAAAATTTGAAACCCTAATTTTTCTAGGAACGATTCTATGTTCGTTAACTTAGCACCCTAAAAATTCATTCTTTGGTTCATGTGATGCTTCCAAACCCTTCATGAGGTGCTAGGCTAACCCAACATTAGTATCAAAGCTATTAGGCATTAGATGTCGACCTATGGGGGTTCTCACTGTGTGACAGTGTGGCGAAGCATAGGCTCTTACCCCTAGGGTGTCCCGAGACCGGAAGGTGTTCCGGCGGGTTGTAGTCCTCGCGAGGGGGCATGCGTAAAAAGTAGCTGCTGAGGGACCCGTTGGTGCCACGGCGACCCCATTGGATGGGGTTGCTGCCTGCCCAACATTGGTATCAGAGCCAACCTAGAACATTAGGCGATACTTTAGCGAAGTGAAAACCCCGATCGAACCGAAAAACGATTTTACGGGACACTCTCTGGAAATTTTTTAAAATCTGATATTTTTCAGAATTAAAAATATGTAAAAAATTCAGCAGGTCAATATAAGAATTACGGTATAAAAATTATTCGATGAACAGTCATTCTTGCCGCGGAAACGCGGCCTAAGCTTGCTTAGGCCGCGATTCCGCGGCCGTACACATCAATCACTGAATAAATTTTATACAGTAATGCTGGAATCTGCTTGTATATTTTTTAGGGTATTTTTAATCTGAATTTAGTGCTGAAAATTCTGGAGATGGTTTTGGACTCGACGGTTCGATCGGAATTTTGATTTCGTGACTTTTCCGGGTAAATTAGAAAGTATTGAAGTGTTTGAACAAGTATCATTTGCTCACTTTTCACGGGGTTTAAATCCTTCGGAGGTTCGTGCAAGTTTTGTGGTGGTCCCTCTAGAAGACAACAAACCTTAACTCGATTATGTTATCGTCTTGAACTGCCCTTGGAACCTTAGGGTTTGGGGCAGTACGGCGTGCCACATGTGAGGCGTTGGCTTGACCCTTCTACGGCTGGACCGCTACTACTGTGTCACACTCCAAGTTTTTGAACTTCGCTCAAGTGTTGAGCTTCAGGGAACCTTAGGTATTTGATCGTTCGTTCGAAAACTTTAATACTGTCTAATTATCTGGAATGTGATGCAATGTGTGGAATTCATATTATAAGACAAGAAATACGAGGTATGTGATATTTCGCATTTACGATGTCTAAGGAGAATGTGGATTTCAGATATTGCAGTTTTACACTTTCTTTTCTGTGACCGTAAGTGCAGTATGTAGTGGTATTGCCGATTGTCGTTGCTATACGTCGACGACAATCGGTGTATGCATACTTACTTATGTTGATGATATGTGATATTATGTGTTGCTGAGATATATTGTGCAGGATTGTCGCGATTGAATAGCCGGGTTTTTTTAATGTGAGATGAGAGTTTTATATTTTCATTCATGTAAATTCAAATGTAATGTAATATTCTTTTATTTGGGGCACTTCCCGGGTTGAGGTCGATGCCACCTATGTTGTATATTATTTACTTTTCCGCATTAGGATGGACCTAAGGAGGGGAGTACGGGTGACCGGGTTCTGGGGTTCAGTGGGAGGCCATCTCGAGGAGTCGAGACCGGGTCTCCTAAACTCCAGAATTGGTAGGGTCGCTTGCTGCTCTCGTAGGGGTCCAGGGTGTGGGCTTGGCTATTCATCGTGACTGTGGAATCCGTATTTTTTATTTTGGCTAAATACTAAATACGGAAGTCCTAGTATATCCCACATTATATCTATGTTTCTGCTGCAATATCTGTGATGTGATCATTTGATATGTTCTGATGGATACAGTATATAGTATATATGATATATTATATAGGCGTTACTTATGTTTTACACCCGCACTAGCCCTGCCCTGCTCTGTCGTTAGTTACCTAACCTAACGGTGTACGAGGGGACATCGAGGCGAATGCGGATGGCATAAGTGTACGTCGTATTTATCTGTGATGTTTAGTGACTTAAATGATGGGACTTCATTAATGTGATTAATGAAAGAAAAGAAACTTAAAAGATGTTGTAGAATCAAAATTTTCATATAAAAAGGGTAGCTACAGTTTTGCTTTGCATAGCGGTATATATGATATACCGTGCACCTTATTCGATGAGGAAAGGGCCGAGATCCCTTCACCGGGAGTGACCCCTTTAGCAATAACTGGCAGATGCTACACACTCGGTTTGTTTTTTTGATTGCTTCTATAGTTTCTGCTTTGCACAGTGATATATATGATATATCCCGCACCTCATTCGACGAAGAAAGGGCCGACGATCCCTTCACCGGGAGTGACCCCTTTAGCAAAACTAGAAAAGCCTCAAGAACACTCCATTTCAAAATTCATTCGATTCTACAACGATATCAAGTTCATTACGCAATAGGTTTTCAGAAAAACCTGTCGTAGCCCTCCGTCATTTCAGATAAGTACTAGTTAGTATTCGTGCTACATTTGTTGACTATGTTAAGGCGTAGTGTGCGGTAGCTGATTAGTGCTTATCTGTATAAGCATATGATGCGATTGGATTAGGGTAGTCGTGCGACTTTGTTGACTATGTTAAGGGTCGTGCGGGTGGGTTTAATTCAATCAGGAAATGACGGGTTGAACTTGATTAGCACTTATGATTTGTTGACTATGTTAAGGTCATATAGCTGCTAGGGGCAAAATATTATCGAGAATTTCAAGTGTTGAAATTTGCAATGAGATTGCATACCTTCTATGAGATAGTTGGATTCCGATACCCACTGCGAGTAAGAGTTACTCCTGGGAGAGTTTTACACATTACAATTAGCCGATCAAGTAGGTGTCTAGAAAGGTGTCAATGGGGTTACGCTTCTGGGAAAACGAAGTTTACTTTAATTAGGTCCGTGCGAAAGCACGGGGAACCTCCCTCAAAGTACCGACACTGGCCTGGCTGAAAGATCGGCGAAATTGTAGGGTGTAATTAATCCCGGCTAGTCTTTCCTTTTAGGGTTTGAAGGAAGATTTGATAAAAACCAGTGGGAGCCATCCTGATTAGATAAGATAATAACCAATCTGATCTTGCAAGAGCATACGCTAAAGTGTTTTCTTCTCTCTCTCTCCAGGTAGCGACCATGTCATGCCTTAATCAAGATAATAATATGGATGTATTGACCGAACCCGCAAGTTATACTGTGCTGGGGAACGTTGGTTCCGTTCTTTCTTATAAGAGTTATAGGAATGAACAGGACATAGGGGAATACCAGGATTCCCATGCCACCCGAATGAAGAAAGTACATGTTGATGCATTTTCTTCAGGTGTGTTCGTTACAGAGAACTGTTTCTCTATCTGCCCTACGTCCTGGGTATTAGATACCGGGTCAGGATCCCATATATGTAATCAGTTACATGGGCTTAGAAAAGGTAGAGAACTTGGAGAAGGTGATAAAGACATAAGAGTTGGAAATGGTGCAATTGTTGCAGCAAAGACTGTTGGGGAATATCACCTTACATTACCAACTGGTAACACATTGATTCTGAACGAATACGATTACATGCCGAACCTGATATGCAACATTATATCGGTTTCTTTGTTAAGTAAAGAGGGATATAATTTTGTATTACAGGATAATGTTATGAACATTTTCCGTAACCAAAAGTTGGTTGGATCAGGCACGTTGTGCAATGGCATTTATGTTCTAAATCAATCAACAGTTCTGAGTATAACAAACACATACAAGAGGAAGAGTTCAGATTTGAACGAATCCTTCTTATGGCATTGTAGACTAGGTCACATCAATGCGACACGACTTGCTAAGTTGCATAAAGATGGATATTTGAAACCGTTCGAATTTTCATCTTATGACACTTGCCAGTCATGTCTCAAAGGCAAGATGACCAAAACTCCGTTTACGGGACACGGAGAAAAAGTTACCGAACTCTTGGGACTGATACATAGTGATGTATGCGGTCCCATGTCTACACATGCCAGGGATGGTTCTTCGTACTTCATTACATTCACTGACGATCTCTCTAGATTCGGATATGTGTTCCTGATGAAACACAAATCAGAAGCTTTTGAGAAATTTAGAGAATATAAACAAGAAGTCGAGAACCAAACCGGAAAAAGTATTAAAGTCCTTCGATCTGATCGAGGAGGTGAATACTTGAGCAATGAATTCCTGGACTTCCTAAAAGAGAATGGGATTCTCTCTCAGCTGAATCCTCCATATACACCACAACACAACGGTGTATCAGAACGAAGGAACCGCACCCTATTAGATATGGTACGCTCTATGATGAGCACGGCTGAGTTACCTATTTCCTTCTGGGGATATGCACTGGAAACAGCAGCATACCTATTGAATCAAGTTCCATCTAAATCTGTACCTACCACACCATATGAGATATGGAGTGGGAATAGACCATATTTTAAACGAGTTAAGATATGGGGTTGTCCGGCCTATGTCAAAAGGCAAAATCCAGACAAACTCGAGGCACGGTCAGTTCTTTGCAAGTTTATGGGATATCCTAAGAATTCCCAAGGATATCTTTTCTACCATGCTGAAGAACAAAAGGTGTTTGTTTCTCAATATGCCACCTTTTTAGAAAAGGAATTTCTTGTAAAAGAAATTAGTGGCAAAGTGGTGGAGCTGGAAGAGGTTCCAGATACACAAACCGTAATTGAAGATTTAGTGGAACCAGAAGATTCAGTAGCTCCCAACGAACCTCAGCCTCTCCGCCGATCTAGTAGGGTTCCTCGCCAACCTGAGAGATACTACGGTTTTCTCATGGATGGTGGGAGCGAGGATTGCATCATGGAGGATGATGACCCAACTAGCTTCGAGCAGGCCATCACGAGTAGGGACTCAGTGAAATGGCTGGATGCTATGCGGTCCGAGATGGAATCCATCTACACCAACAAAGTATGGACTTTGGAAGTTGCTCCTGAAGGGGTAAAACCCATTGGGAGCAAGTGGATCTTCAAGAAAAAACTTGGTGTAGATGGAAAAGTGGAGACTTTCAAAGCTAGACTTGTTGCAAAAGGTTTTCGTCAAAGACCAGGTGTGGACTATGACGAAACCTTTTCTCCAGTGGCTATGCTTAAATCCATCCGGATCATGCTTACCATCGCTGCATATCATGACTACGAAATCTGGCAAATGGATGTTAAGATCGCCTTTCTAAATGGTGATTTAGAAGAGTGCGTGTACATGACTCAGCCAGAGGGCTTCGTAGACAGTGGGAGCAGCGGGAAGGTGTGCAAGCTGCTTAAATCCATTTATGGATTAAAGCAAGCATCGCGGAGTTGGAACATCTGCTTTGACGTCGTTATCAAAGAGTTTGATTTCGTCAAAAACCCAGATGAACCTTGTATCTACAAGAAGGTAGCAGAGAGTAAGGTTGTCTTCCTCGTATTGTACGTAGACGACATACTCTTGATAGGAAATGACATTCCTATTCTGCAATCGGTCAAGCTCTTCTTATCACAAAGATTCTCAATGAAAGATCTTAGTGATGCCTCCTGCATATTGGGAATCATGATCTATAGAGATAGATCCAAACGGATATTGGGATTGTCCCAATCCAGGTACATTGACACTATACTAAAGAGGTTTAGTATGGAAGAATCCAAGCGTGGGAACTTACCCACGATCTCTGGAGTCACTCTCTCCAAAGAGATGTCTCCCAAAACTGATTTGGAGAGAGCTCGCATGCAAGGGATACCCTATGCTTCGGCTGTAGGCTCTATCATGTATGCGATGCTATGTACCAGACCCGATGTAGCATACTCACTAAGTGTAGTGAGCAGGTATCAAGCTGATCCTGGAGAGAGTCACTGGACAGCTGTGAAGAGCATTCTCAAGTACTTGCGAAGGACTAAAGAGATGCTCTTGGTGTATGGTAATGGAGAACTCCAAGTGGAGTCCTTTACCGATTCGAGCTTCCAGAGTGATAAGGACGACTCTAAGTCGCAGTCAGGATTTGTCTTTACCCTTTACGGAGGGGCGGTTAGCTGGAAGAGTTCCAAGCAGGAAACCGTGGCAGACTCGACGATGGAGGCTGAATACATCGCTGCCAACGATGCTGCCAAAGAGGCTGTTTGGATCAAGAAGTTCATTACTGAACTTGGAGTGGTTCCATCCATTGAGCATCCAATACCTTTGTATTGCGATAACAATGGAGCGGTGGCTTTGGCCAAGGAACCCAGGTCCCATCAGCGATCCAGGCATATTCTGAGGCGGTATCACCTGATCCCGGAGATAGTTGATCGCCGGGAGATCGAGGTCAGGAGGGTTGACACGAAGAACAACACGGCGGATCCACTCACGAAGGCCATTCCCCAGATACAGTTTGAGAGACTCTTCGGGATGCTCGGTATGCGATACTACAGCAGCTGGCCCTAGTGCAAGTGGGAGATTGTTAGTTGTATGTATGTCCTAGAGGCCAGTATTGTACAGATGATGTATATTATATTGGATGCTTGGACATATATAGAGATGACTTTCTTGCTCGATATGATAGTATGCTATCTGGTTGCTCTTTATCTTAACATGTATACTAGTCTCTTTAAACTGTCTTATAGTTACATGTTGGTAAAGCCCTTAGGATGTGTACTTGACTACCTGGACTATGATGCAGATCATACTAGTGGGGACATGGTAGTCCATAAGTACATCCTTCAAGGTCCCTAGTCGTAGGTGTATCGAGATGGGGCATCGATATACCAGTGTAGACTAGCGTATACGCTTCTCGACCCATGAGATGGGCGATGGATGATCCCATATCCATTGGTGTTTGACATCAGAGATGGTATACGGGTGCTCAGTGGAGACTGGGTACACTGGACGGACTCGCCGAGAACTCCCAGATGGTATTATACCTTACGTCAGATGGCAGTTCTCAGGTGACACTTGTACAGGTTAGTCTGTAGACCCGAGATCGTCATAGAGTCTTGTGTGATTCCCACTGTGCTTTGATCTCCACCTTACCACGTCCATAAGGGCATGCAAAACGGTGGTTTTTAGGTACAGTCCCGAGTCACATGGAGGCAATGAGCGATAGGAGGGGTTTCGTCTCTCCCGGTATTGGGGGTTGATGTTGCGCTGTGCTCGATTGGCCGTAACAGGGAAGTCCCTGTCCAGGGCTGATTCAGAGATTTGCTGGTAAGTGTTACCAGTAGTTTCTCGACCCGTTATGAGCCTCACATCGGCACGACTTATCGGTTATTGGGGTCTGACGTTTACCACCCCAAGACTTGATATGCGACATATCAGACGAGGAGACCGGACTGCACGGTAGTGTCGCCGATTGGCTCGACGGGAGTTGTAGCAGGTTCGCTTGTTCTTTTCTGATCGCTCAATACCCGGGTGGCCGTTACGTTTAGCTGACCGCTTGCGGCTTGGGGGTGCTTGATATGATCATCACCCACTGCCGGCGTATTGACGAGTCTCAGAGTCCCACAATGGAGTTTCCTAGTCCAGGCAAAACGTTGTGGTGCGCGTATGCGATATGCGCATGGACCCGATTAAAATGCGCGTATAGGATACCGTATATTGATCGGGCGGCTTGCTTTTGGTAGTGGTCGTATGTGATATGGCCGGATTGATAAATCAAGTGTTGATTTATCATTTAACCATTTGATTCTCACTAGAAATCCTTTCTTGTTTCTATGGATGTATGGATGCATGTATGCATTCCTTTTTGATTCATGCACATATGGATGTACATATACACATACATACATACATACATCCATCATGGTTGCTTATACATTGAGAATGGTGGCAATATAAGAATCACACCATGGTTATTATATGGATTTTTATTGCTTTTGAATTAAAACAAAAAGGAAAAGAAAAATGGTTAAATGATAGAATGTTTCTACAATCTTCTTTACCTTACCATGCTCACCTACCTTTTAACCCTTGGTTCATTTTCCTTTTGTGCTTTTAACTCCATTACAATAATATCTATATAATTAACCATGGTTTGAAATGAGAGATGGAAAATATATATACTTATATTTTTCATTTTTCTAGAGAGATTTTTTTCTTCTCTTCTTCTAAAAAGCCATCATCTTCATCAACCTCTCTCATTTTGCTCTCTAGATTTTTGTAGTGAGCAATATAATCATCAAGTTAGGATTTTGAAGTGAGAAAGAGAACCACAACACCATTCTACACAAGTCTAGCCCACTTGTTTGGAGTGTTAGCTTGATTTCGTTCACTTGATCGGATAAAGTTGCAAGCTTGGACAAAGCGGACTCCAGGTGGATCATCGGTGACCTCGAGGAGTTCAAGCGGAGCTTTTTCAAACCCCAAGTAGCCGAGGAGTCTAGCGCAGGGAGCTACAAAGGTTGTACTCTCTAAACCCCAGTTTTTCTTTCATATGATGATGTGAAAAATTTGAAACCCTAATTTTTCTAGGAACGATTCTATGTTCGTTAACTTAGCACCCTACAAATTCATTCTTTGGTTCATGTGATGCTTCCAAACCCTTCATGAGGTGCTAGGCTAACCCAACAGATCTGTCACGACCCGAAAAGGTACAGAACGTGATTGGCACTTAAATTACGAAACATCTCGAGGTGTACGTAATCTAAGTAAGCCAAAGCCCAGAAATCAAAACCCATTTAAGCAATAGAGTGAAGGAAAACCATATAAGTCGCATCAAAATCTTTTTAAAAACAACTTCACCTTTTTCCCAAAATTTTGGCAGAGTCTCCTTTGTAAAAACTGGCCCTAAACGGGTACAAAACAAGAATCTACATATAATCATGAATAAGGCATCCCCAAGCGGGACCTAGCTCTTCGCCGAAGCGGACTCAAATCCCACGCAATGTAAATCATCAATGTGCAAAAAATAAGCATAAAAGGCACAAGTAATAAGCATCATGTCGGCTCAAGTGAGCTTGACCCAGAGAAACAACATAAATGTCCACAAATCTCACTGTCTCGTCTCTAGGTCAATATACATCAATACAAGTAGCAGGTACAGTAGATGGAGTACACTAGATACAATGAATATATAAGGTGGAAACAAAATAATCTTACAACCCACCTATGAGCAAAAGTCTCCAATCCAAGCAAAAGGAGTAAAAGGATGAAGTGCGTCCGCCGGTACAGTGCTGATGGAGCAGACTTGCAAAAAGGCTGTAGCACAATAGGGGTGAGTTGTCAACTCATGAGTAATAAGTAACATCTATAAAGGCTATCGTAAGCATGCACGCAAAGTGTCATAACTCAACAATACTGATATGGCATGATATACCAGCAGATATGTATGCAACTTGAATCAATTTTACAATACTAATTTGGCATGAAGTACTGGCAGGTATGTATGCAACATGCATCAAGTTCAACCTGTGATCTGAATATGTTGATATAATAAAATCATTATTTTTATCTTAGAAAACTCTTTTGAAACATCAGCATAATATCAATAGAATCAACAGAAATCCGTGTCCAGCATCGACACCTCAAACGATTATCTCAAAATCTCAAGTATCGGTATCACAATATCTCGGGCCCCAGCCGTTCGGCTGGCCCATCTCAAAGTATCAATATCTCAATATCTCACGACCACGGTCGGTACCCTCTGAATATCCGCCGCGCCAACAATCACCGGTAGGTAGTCTGCCCCTGCCAGGCTCATCGTCTACATCTCGAACTTCTTGCCCCGGGGTACCTTATCAGGCCCACCATGTATCCGAGACGGTTCATCCAACTCCTCGAAACGGGTCTCGAAAACTAACAGAAAACCCATGGCGGACGACACATGTATCATATCACGAGAAAAACCATAACTCTCAATGTTTAAAATAATATCAGGTTTATTAAATCCTTGCGGCTGTTCCCCAAAATCTCATAAATCTCAAGTGCTGAAATCCTCAAGAAAATCATCATAAGTGCACATGTCAATGATAATGAATGCCTATAGTATCAACAAGTCGAACTGCATTGTATGACTAATAGGCTAGGCTTGAACGAATGATGTAATGAGGCACATGCATATGACTAGCAATCCTACATGTTCATCCTGAGGAATTTAAATGCATTAGCACAGGTTTAAGCATCATATATGGTCAAATTGTTCTAGATTTTCAGGTTATCCAAGTTATCTAGTGTTTGTGGCTAGCAATTACCACGGCGTGTGTGTCCACATGAATAGTGCTCGTGCCGCATAAAACCATGGTAATGGTGCAAGTGTCCTATAAGATGAGTTAGCATATGTATGTAAATATATAGGATCGTGAATGCAGCAAGATGATTAACTAGGCACTATACTCATAGATGCTAGTACTACTAGAAGTTTTTAAACTATCTAAACTATCGGGCATCTTGTGCCATCTAAACGATTTTCCCCCGTAGATGTTACATCCACTCACCCGTGATCTCGTGCTAGCCGGGTCCAACCACCACTTTTCCCTTCCGCACCGCGCCTGACGTCTCCGCAATCGATCCTAAAAACACACAAGCAGCACACATAAGGCTAATATCCTGCCAAAATGCGATATTAAGATCAAAGGAGAAACTCGCGTTGGAAGCTAAACGCGTGTGTACTCGATACGCCAAAACGTGTGTAACCTCGCCTGAAACCACCCCGACACGCTGTGATGCGCAGTGAACAACGAACCCAACTCACATAACACATGTATCGCACAAGTTAAAAAGTATTGAAAAAGAGGTTTTAGGTTCCAGATTTTGACTCGAGTGGAAAAAGCAAAAGTTGTATATACCAAAAACTTTAAATATACAGCAGACTCGCATAGCCCAAACCCCGACACCTGACACCACCATCTGGCCGCAAATTGCGGCCAGAACGAATAAAATTGTGGCCTAAAAGTGGGCCGGGGCTCTTGTGTTCTGTGTGTGTGATCTAAGTCTAGTGAGCATGCTCCAGTAAACTCAAATTTTACCTGAAGCACCCGGGTCAAAAGCAGATCTCAAAATGGCTAAAAATCTAAACTAAAACGCTAAATAACACTAATTTGAAACAATATGGTATTTTAGTGAAATCAGGTGCAGAAACTTGGTTTAGATGGCCTTAATAACACTTAGTTAAGCTACTTTAGCCATAAAAATCCTAACTTGGCCTAAACTCCACTTAAATCACAAAACTAGCACTAAAACCATATTAATTACTAAATTAAGCTAAATAACTACATGTTTAGCAAAATGGAAGTTGAGTTTAACATTATACCTCAAGTGGGTCCTAGGATGTAAGAAGAAGAAGAAGAAGAAGAGAAGGGGTAGTGTATAGGGTGTGTGCTGCCGCCGCCGCCACCGCCACCGTTGACGTTGCTTGCTGCTGCTGCTGCTTGCTTGTTAGTTATATGTATGCCCTAGAGGCCATTACTGTACATACGATGTATATTGTAATGGATGCTTGGACATATATAGGGAGGACTTTCTTGCGATAGTACACTATCTGGTTGCTCTTTATCTTAACATGTACTCTGATTGTCTCTATGTTACATGTTGATAAAGCCCTTAGGATATGTACTCGACTACTGGGACTATGATGAGATCATACTAGTGGGGCCACAGTAGTCGACGAGTACATCCTATAACTGTTCCTAGTCAAGGGTGTATCGAGACAGGGCATCGATACACCAGAGTAGACCAGCGTATACGCATCTTGACCCATATGATGGGTGATGGATGATCCCATATCCATCGGTGTTTGACATCAAAGACGGTGTACGGGTGCTCAGTAGAGACTGGGTACACTGGACGGACTCGCCGAAAACTCCCAAATGGTATTATACCTCACGTCAGATGGCAGTTCTCCGGTGACACTGGTACAGAGTAGTCTGTTGACCCGAGATCGTCATAGAGTCTTGTGTGATTCCTACCGTGCTTTGATTTCCATCATACCAGGGCGTGCAAAAAGGTGGCTTTTGGGTACAGTCCCGAATTACATGGAGGCAATGAGCGATAGGAGGGGATTTGTCTCTCCCGGTATAGGGAGTTGATGTTGTGCTGTGTTCGATTGGCTATAACTGGAAATCCCTGGCCAGGGTTGCTGAGATTTACTGGTAAGTGTTATCAGTAGTTTCTTGAACGTTTATAGACCTCATATTTACACGACTTATCAAGCTACTGGGGTCTGACGTTTACCACCCCTAGGCGAGATATGCGACATATCAGACGACGAGACCGGACTGTATGGGAGTGTTACTGATTGGATTCGCAGGAGAATGTACAGGCTTACTTGTTGATATTCTGATCGCTCAATACCTGGGTGGCTGTTACGTTTAGCTGATCGCTTGCAGCTTGTGGGTGTTTGATATGATCATCACCTACTGCCGGCGTATTAACGATTCTTTAGAGTCCTACACAGAGGTTTCTTGACTCAGGCAAAACGAAGTAGGGGCACATATGTGATATGTGCAGGAACGAGGATAATGCGATATGAGATACCGTATTATATTCTCGCGATATTTGATATCAGCCGGATCATCGGATCTAGTGTTGATTCGATGAATCGGTAAATGATATATTAGTCGGTTATATGCAATATAGCCTGATTGTCGGATCAAGTGTTGATTCGATAATTTAATGTATAATAATATATATGATATATTAAATTACATTAACTAATATTAGCTCACTAAAAGATTCTTTTTCTCACTCGGGTAATACATTGATATATATGCGATATATGTTAATTGTATTATTTTATTTTGTTACAATAAATATTATATATGTGATATATAATATTGTAATATGATATGATTACTAATGCGACATATTTAGTGGAGATTAAATAAGGTTAGGGTTTGAATTGGGTTAGTTCTTTCATGAACATTCTAGAAGGTTTTTCTTTTGTCATGAAAGAGATATTATGCTTGATATTTTGTAATGACTCATTCTTAACCCAACCCAAACCCTAGCCCTAGTTAAATCTCTATAAAGGTTTAGTTGACCATGGTTACATTATTAATCATATATTATTTCATTATTCATCACAAAAGGTTTTTTCAATTGATTCTTCTTCTTCTTCTTCCTTTAGTTCTTCATGGAAAAGCTTTCTAGCTTTTTCAAAGGTGATGAAAATGAGTGAGAAATAGAAAATAAATGAGAGCAAAAATCCTACTTCATCATCCTCATCTATCCTTGCCATTTAGATGAGGGTGTTCACTTCATTTAGTGAGTGAGAGCTTGTGCTAATGAAACTTCAAGGTAGATCATCTATGTTATCGATGATCGGAAGCAAGCTTGTATCTTTCTCTTCGTGGAGCCTCTCGAGAGTCTGGAACTTGATGATTGCAGCGAAGGGACCACAACATGGAGCTTATGAAGTGAAAGATCGGATCTACAAAGGTTGTAATCCCTCTCACTTAGTGTTAAAGTGTTTAACATGCTTGTTTCGCCTAATCTCTAGTTTAAAGATCTCGTTTAGGGTTGTTCGGCACGGCTAAATTTTAAATCGGGCATGGTTGATGCCTTGTAGAACCTTGTTAGAGTGCCTAGCAACCCTACAGTGGTATCAGAGCCAAGCTAGAGCTTTAGGCGAAGTCTGGGCGAAATTTAAAGTCCGATCGAACTCTGAATACCCGATAAAACCTAGTTTCTGGAAATTTTTCAAAAAGTTGACATTTTTATATTAAAAATGCTCAGAAAATTCAGCAGAGAAATATAGGAATTATTGTAAGATACGACCACCTAATTCAGTTAATGCGCCGCGGAACCGCGGCCATAACATGCATTGGGCGGCGGTTCCGCGGCCGTATGTGAAGATTAGGCACTCAATTTTATACAGTAACATCCGTAGGTGTCTCTGCATGTTTCTGGGAATTTTAATTTTTACTCATGTGTTGAGTTTTCTGGGTTGTATTGGGTGCTCGTTGATTCGATCGGATATTTTAACTTCGTTTAATTTTTTTTCCGAATAATTTTAGAAACTGTTACAAAGTTCGAACGGATATCAATAACTCACTTTTTCCCCTGTCGGAAATTTTTTCAAAAGTTGGATTTTTTCTCCAGTTTGAAACTTTCGGAAAATCATGCAAGTAACGCGGCGGACCCTCTAGAAGAACACAAACCTTAACTCGATTATGTGACCGTCTGAACCGCCTCTGAACCTTAGGGTTTGGGGCAGTACGGCGTTGCCACATATGAGGCGTTGGCTTGACCCTTCTACGGCTGGACCATTGTGTTGGATATAGTGCCATCAGAGTCAATTATTGGATCACAAGCACGTGATTGCAATGATTGATGGAGGACCTATACCGGTAGGACAGTCTTACTCAAGATGATAGTATGCTATCTGGTTTATCTTTATCATCGTGTACTGCTTTAGGTGACATTACTGATCACTATTGCACGTTGATAGAGCCCATAGGATTCTTGCTTGATGGCCAGCAGTATGATGGCGATCATATACGTGGGAGCTGGGGTCTATAAGCACATCCTTAAAAGGTCTCTAGTCGTCGGAGTTTCGAGACAGGGCATCGATACTCTAGAGTAGACCAGTGTATACAGTCGAGACCCTGACGAGGGGCGGTGGCCGGTCTCACAAGCCACTGGTGTCAGTCGGTTCACCTAAGATGTATATAGGTGCTCATTGGGTTATGAGTACACCGGACAGGACTCGCCGGGAACATGCTAGTTGGGATTATACCAGACGTCAGATAGCAGTTCCCTGGTGACATGTGTACAGGTTAGTTCATCGACCTGAGATCGTCATTTGTCTCGTGTGAGTTCCTACTGTACTTTGATTACTACCCTAGCATGGCTCAAAGGAGTCGTATAAACAGATTTTAGTTGGGTACAGTCCCGAGCCACATGGAGGCAGTGAGCGGATCGGCAGGGGTTCGTCTCTCCCGGTATTGGGGGTGAGGTCGCTCTGTGTCTAGGAAAGCCATTACACGAAGTCCTTGGCCAAGGCAGGAGATTTACTGGTAGGTATTCCAGTAGTATCTCAGGGTGTTCTGGGTTACACTCCGACACGACTTGTACCGCTTTTGAGGGTCTGACTTTTACCAACCCCCTAGGCCCGCCATGCGATGCTCATAGACGAACAGACCGGACTGAATGGATATTGTCACCGACAGGCTCAGTAGGGTATTAGGATGAGTTCGCTCATCGACGTCCCTTTTGGTCAATACCTGGTAGCTCGTTACGTATGGCTAATACCTCTGATATACTAGTGGTTAAATCCACAGCCAAAGTGTTGACGAGTCTTTAGAGTCCCCCACAGGCAGTTTCTCAAGTTTCGGGTGAAACGCTGTAGAGGCCGTATGGATATATGGTAGGGTTCGATCATGTATGTGCGGTATTGCACGGATCATGATCGGACGGATAATACTAGCGGGCTTTGGTTTAAGCCGGATCCTAGTATTGTACAGTGTAGATTTTGTCTCATTGCATTTGTATTCGGTCAGAATACAAATGCGGGTATGTATATACAGTCGCGGGGTTTTCCTGTAATTTATTACGGGATCGTTTTTCTGAAGTTGCCAGTTTGCATTCCGTTTCGGCTATTTTCCTTTGTATCTTTCTTTGGTTGAAAATTGGTGTGGAGGGGCTTATTTGCAAATGTGCAAATTAGCAAAGTGGAGGGTGTTTCTTGTAAGTTGATAGCTTCATGATGGTTCAACCATCATTTGACTTCTATGTTCATGATTGCTTGACTTTTGGAGATATGATGGTTGATGGAGTGGGTTGACATAATTATTGAGGTGACTTTCTTCATGATTATAATCATTCTCTTTCTTTGCATTATTGCTCACTCTCTCTCCTCTCTCACTTTGTATGATGCATGGCCGGCCATTCTTTAGAGGGGCTGTCTAAAAAATTTAGGGTGGATATCTCATCTCTTTTGGTTTGCACAAATTCATATAGCTCCACAAAAAGCTTACATCTCCTTTCCCACTTCCAGAATGGCAACTTATAACCCCATGAGACAAAACCTTTCTACACTTAGCCTACAGCATTCTTAGACACGTTGGCTCGCCAACTTCGTGTCCGAGTTGCCTCGGTCCAGAGGTGGGAGCCCGTAAAAGAACCCGGCGATGTGGTGCCCTTTACGACGAGGAGATGAAGACCGGAGATTCCGCGAGGAGATCGGGATGGAGGCCGAAGACCGAAGGACACGGATCGCTCGGTATAGTTTTCTACCCATTCTCTAGTTAGCTAGCATTAGGTTAATGGCCCGATCCGGGTTTTAGTACGCGGTAGCGCTGTTTTTAAAGTTAAAAGAAAAGTTTCGTTTCCGCATTTTGGCCTCGGACTGATAGCTGGGGCGCTGCCGTGCACTTACACATTGGTACTGTGGCATGTGATGGATATTTTTTGAACTCCGCTCAAGTGTTGAGCTATTTAGGAAATCTTGGGTGTTTGTTTATTCGATCGGAAAGTTTAACATTGTCTATTTATCTGGAACGTGATACATTATTTGGAATCCAAAAGTAGTTATGAGACTAATTTGAATGTTGTAAATCTAGCAGTTTAGTCTCAGATGATCGGTTGCCACGAAATTTTGATGCGATCAAAAGTCCGTCGCAATCACGTAGTGTACGCGGATACTCGCCGGGTAAACTTAATAGACAGCCACGCCCCATAGCCCCGACCAAGTGACTGTAGGAGAACCCCGTCGCCAAAAGCATCCGTTTGGGTGCTCGCGGCAGCGGTGTTCCGCCTTAGTGCACTTCGTCGACGGCATCCGGGGGTGCGGCCGTCTACTAAAGTTTGCGACGAGCATTCGATCAGGATGTCGGGAATCTTATTGAATTGCCCGACTTGATATTGAAAAGAGTTTTCGATAATGAGACTAAAATGCGGGGTTTATAATAGTCAGGCATGCGGTGTCTAATGAATTCATTTGGTTAGGCATGCGATGTCTAAGGAGGTTGTGGATTCCAACTGTTGTAGTTTTACACTTTTTTTCTGTGACCGTAAGTGTAGTATGTGGTGTATCGCCGGCTTCGTTGCTATACATCAACGACAATCGGGATACGCATACTTGCTTACGTTGATGATATGAGATATTATGTGTTGCTGTGATATGTTATATTGGATCGTCGTGTTCTGAATAGCCGGGGGTTTTATGTGAGATGAGAGTTTTTTCTTTTTCATTCATGTAAAATTCATTGTATGTAATATTCTTTTATTGGGGCACTTCCGGGCTGAGGATGATGTCACCATTGTATATTATTTACTTTTCCGCATTAGGTAGACCGAAGGCGGGGAGCACAAGTAACCGGGTTCTAGGGTCCAGTGGGAGACCATCTCGAGGAGTCGAGACCGGGTCTCCTAAACCTAGAATTGGCAGTTTTGCTTGCCGCTCTCGTAGGGGTCTAGGGATGTGGGTTTGGCTATTCATCGCGACCGTGGAATCCGTGTTTTATACAGTCTCGTATTAAAACACGGACGTCCTAGTATATCCAATATTTCATATATGTTCTGCTGCTGCAATGTTCTGTGATGAGATCATATTACTGCCTGAGACGAATGTTTATATTATATATATGAGATATATGTTATATTGCAGATTTCGTTTCAAATGAGATGCTTGTGAAGCATATTAAAATGGGACTTCATTAATGAGATTAATGAAACTAAAAGAAATCTAAAGATGTTGTAGAAACTTGTTTAAAAACTGGTAGCTCTAGTTCTTGCTTTGCATAGCGGTGTCCCTTGTAGAACATCCAGCACCTTATTCGATAAGGAAAGAGTCGAGATCCCTTCACCGGGAGTGACCTCTTTAGCGAAACTAGCAGATGCTACAAACTCGGTTTGTCTTTTGATTGCTTCTATAGTTTTTGCTTTGCATAGTGGTATTTGCAAAATATCCTGCACCTTATTCGATGAGGAAAGAGCAGACGATCCCTTCACCGGGAGTGACCTTTTTAGCAAAACTAGAAAAGCCTCAAAAACACTCCATTTAAAATCACTCGATTCTACAACGATATCAAGTTCATTACGCAAAGGGTTTTCTTAAAAACCTGTCGTAGCCCTCCGTCATTTCAGATAAGTCCTACTTAGTATTCGTACTACGTTTGTTGACTTCCGTTAAGGCGTAGTGTGCGGTAGCTGACTAGTATTTATCTGCTTATGCATATGATGCAGATTGGATTAGGGTAGTCGTGCGGCCTTGTTGACCTTCGTTAAGGGTCGTGCGGGTGGGTTTAATTCAATCAGGAAATGACGGGTAGAACTTGACTAGCAGCCTATGATTTGTTGACCTCCGTCAAGGTCATAGGACGTAGGGGTAAAATATTATTGGGAATTTCAAATGTTGAAATTTGCAATGAGATTGCATACCTTCTATGAGATAGTTGAATCTCGATACCCGCCGCGAGTAAGAGTTACTCCTGGGAGAGTTTTACACATTACAATTAGCCGATCAAGTAGGTGTCTAGAAAGATGTCAACGGGGTTACGCCCTTGGGAAAATGAGGTTTACTTTAATTAGGTCCGTGCGAAAGCACGGGGAACCTCCCTCAAAGTACCGGCACTGGCCTGGCTGAAAGATTGGCGAACTTGTAGCGTGTAATTAATCCCGGCTAGTCTTTTCTTTTAGGGTTTGAAGGAAGATCTGACTAAAACAGTGGGAGACATCCTGATTAGATATATTAGATAACTAATCTAATCTTACAAGAGCACACGCTGAGTGTTTTCTTCTCTCTCTCTCCAGGTAGCGACCATATCACGCCTTAATCAAGATAATAAAACAGATGTATTGACCGAACCCACTTGTTATACTGAGCTGGGGAACGTTGGTCCCGCTCCAACTTATAATTGTTATAAGACAGAGCAGGAAATAGGGGATTACTAGAATTCCCGTGCCGCCCAAACGAAGAAAATGTATACTGGTGCATCTTCTTCGAGTGTGTTCATTACAGAGAACTGTTTCTCAGTATTCTTTACGTCCTGGGTATGAGATACCGGATCAGGATCCCACATATGTAATTTGTTATATGGGCTACAGATAGGTAGAGAACTGAGAACGGGTGATAAATTTCATGAGATAGAAAATGGTGCAAGTGTTGCAGCCAAGTCTGTTGGTAGTTATCACCCTGTATTAGCAAATACATTGATTCTGAACGAATGTTATTAGATACCGAACCTGATGTACAACATCATATCAGTCTCTTTATTAGTAAAGAAGGATATAATTTTGTATTGTTGGATAATATTTTGAACATTTCCTATATCAAAAGTTGATCGGTTCAGGCACATTATCTAAAATCATTGACGTTCTAAATCAAACTACAGTTCTTAGTATACAGAACACACACAAGAGGAAGAGTTCAGAAATGAACGAATCCTTCTTGAGGCATTGTAGACTAGGTCATATCAATGCGACCCGACTAGCTGAAGTTACATAAAGATGCATATTTAAATTAGTTTGGATTTACATCTTGTAAAAATTTGCCAGTCATGTCACAAAGATAAGATGACCACAGCTCTGTTTATTGGAAACAGAGAAAGAGTTAGTGAACTCTTAGGATTGATACATGTTGATGTATGAGGTCCCCTAACTACACATGCCAGGACCGGTTCTTTGTACTTCATTACATTCACTGGTTATCTCTCAAGATCCGGACATATGTTCCTGTTGAAACACAAGTCTGGAACTTTTGAGAAATTTAATGAATATAAGTTAGAAGTAGAGAACCAAAAACGGGTATAAGTATTATGTCTTTTGATGTGATCAGGAAGGAGAATACTTGAGCTCGGGATTCCTGGACTATTCTAAAAGAGAATGAGATTCTCTCTCAGCATTACTCCTCCGTATACACCACAGCACCTCGGTGTATCGGGGCGGAGAAATCACACCCTATGTGATATGGTGCACTCTATGATGAGTACTACTGAGTTTCCTATTTCCTTTTGGGAGTTATGCACTTGAGAAGCTGCATACCTATTGAATAGGGTTCCAATCAAATCAGTTGCCTACCACTTCATATGTGATATGGAATGGGAAGAGCCCATATCTTAAGTTTGTTAAGATTTAGGGTTGTCCGGCCTATGTCTAAAAGCAAAATTCGGACAAGCTCGAGGCAAAGTCAGTTCTGTGGAAGTTTGTTGGATATCCCAAGCATTCGCAAGGGAATATCTTCTACCAAAATGGGGAACAAAAGGTGTTTTTTGTTTCTCAGCATGCCACCTTTGTGAAAGGGAATTTCTTATGAAGAAATTAGTGGTCATGCGGTAGAACTGGAAGGAGTTCCAGCTATACAAACTGCAGCTGATGATTTGGTAAAACCGGAGGATTCAATAGTTTCCAACGAACCTCAGCATCTCCGCCGATCTGGTAGGGTTCCTCATCCACCTGAGAGATACTTCGGTTTCTCTATGACAGTGGAGCGAGGATTGCATCATGAGATGATGACCCAACTGGTTTCGAGCAGGCCATCAGGAGTGGGGACTCTGTAAGAATGGCTGGATGCTGAGCGATTTGAGATGGAATCCTTATACACCAACAAAGTATGGACTTTGGTTGCTTTATCTGAAGGGTTAAATCCCCATCAGGAGTAAGTATATCTTGAGAAGATTACTTGGTGTATATGGAAAAGTTGAGACTTTCAAAGCTATGCTTAAAGTCCATCCAGATCCTACTTGCCACGCTACATACTATGACTACGATATCTGGCGGTTGGGTGTTATGACTGCTTTTCTAAATAGTAATTTGGAAGAGAGCGTCTATAAGTACACAGCCAGAGGGCTTCGTAGACAGTGGGAGCAGTGGAAACGTGAGCAAGTTGCTTTATAGGATAAAACAGGCATCGCGGAGTTGGAACGTCTGTTTTGATGTGGTAGTCAAAGAGTTTGACTTCATCAAAATGGTAGATGAACCTTGTATATACAAAAAGGTACTAGGGAGTATGGTGGTGATCCTCATAGAGTACGTGGATGACATACTCTTGATAGGGAAGGAGTTTCCAATGCTACGCTCGGTCAATCTCCGCTTATCACAAGGATTCTCCATATAGAATAAAGATGATACCTCATAAATCCTGGGTTTTGGATCTATGAGATGGATCTAATTGGATGTTAGGATACTCACTAGTTGTAGTGAGATGGTATCAATCGATTCTGGGAAGAATCACTGGAAAGGTTCCAGGGTGATAAGGACGACTGAATATCAGTCGTAGGCATTGTCTTTACCCTCAGTGGAGGGATGGTATGTTGGAAGAGTTCCAAGCTAGATACCGTGACTTACTAGACGATTAAAGGAAAGATACATCGTTACCAAGGATGCTACCAAAGAGGCAGTCTGGATATATATAAGTTCATGAGATGAACTTCGTTCCAACCATTGTGTGACAATGGAGTGGTGGCTTATGCCAAGGAACTCCCGTCCCATCAGAAATCCAGATATAATTCTTAGGCAGTATCACCTGATCATGGAGATGGTTGATCTCCAGAGAGATCGAGGTTAAGAGAGTAGACACAGAGGACAACAGCGCGGATCCACTCACAAAGGCCTTTTTCCCAGTAGAGACTTTTATAGGATGGTTGAGTATGAGATACTTCAACCACAGCTAATTGTTGGGTATGCGATACCACAACAGATGGCCCTAGTGCAAGTGGGAGATTGTTAGTTATATGTATGCCCTAGAGGCCATTACTATCTATACGATGTATATTGTAATGGATGCTTGGACATATATAGGGAGGACTTTCTTGCTCGACATGATAGTACGCTATCTGGCTGCTCTTTATCTTAACATGTACTCTGATTGTCTGTATGTTACATGTTGATAAAGCCTTTAGGATATGTACTCGATTACTGGGACTATGATGAGATCATACTAGTGGGGCCACGGTAGTCGACGAGTACATCCTATAACTGTTCCTAGTCGAGGGTGTATCGAGACAGGGCATCGATACACCAGAGTAGACTAGCGTATACGCATCTTGACCCATATGATGGGCGATGGATGGTCCCATATCCATCGGTGTTTGACATCAAGAATGGTGTACGGGTGCTCAGTAGAGACTGGGTACACTGGACGGACTCGCCGAAAACTCCCAGATGGTATTATACCTCACGTCAGATGGCAGTTCTCCGGTGACACTGGTACAGAGTAGTCTGTTGACCCGAGATCGTAATAGAGTCTTGTGTGATTCCCATTGTGCTTTGATTTCCATCATACCACGTCCAAGAGGGCGTGCAAAAAGGTGGCTTTTGGGTACAGTCCCGAATCACATGGAGGCAATGAGCGATAGGAGGGGATTCGTCTCTCCCGGTATAGGGAGTTGATGTTGTGCTGTGTTCGATTGGCTATAACTGGAAATCCCTGGCCAGGGTTGCTGAGATTTACTGGTAAGTGTTATCAGTAGTTTCTCGAACTGTTATAGATCTCATATCGACACGACTTATCAAGCTACTGGGGTCTGACGTTTACCACCCCTAGGCAAGATATGTGACATATCAGACGACGAGACCGGACTGTACGGGAGTGATACTGATTGGATACGCAGGAGGATGTACAGGCTTGCTTGTTGATCTTCTGATCGCTCAATACCTAGGTGGCTGTTACGTTTAACTGACCGCTTGCAGCTTGTGGGTGTTTGATATGATCATCACCTACTGCCGGCGTATTGACGATTCTTTAGAGTGCTACACAGAGGTTTCTTGACTCATGCAAAACGAAGTAGGGGCACATATGTGATATATGTGTAGGGTTCCTGCGCACCCTAGTGAGGTCTCACAAGGCATCAACCATGCCAATTTCAAAAAATACGGTGCCGAGAAACCCTAGACTATGGATCGTCGGCTAGATTTCTAGGCGAAACAATAAACTAGTTAACACTTAACTAAGGGATACGGAAATACAACCTTTGTAGATCCGGTTCTCCACCTCCATAGCTCCGCAATGAAGTCTCCTCGCTGTCCATAACAAGTCCCGGGCTCTAGCGTCGGCTTCATCGGAGAATGGACGGGCTAGGTCATCGATGTCCATGCCGAAGATGATCTACGTCGAGGCATCGCTAAATCAAGCTCCGACTTCACCAAGTCAAAAAACTTGTGAAGAAAACACACTCTACTACTTGGCAAGAGGTAGAGGATGAAGAAATAGGAGGTGGGTTCTCTTTAGAATTGGATTTCTCACTCTCAAGCTCAAGTTGCCATTGATGGCCTCAAGGTTTCAAACTTGAAGATGAAGAAGAAGATGAGCTAGAATTATGATAAGTCTATTTTAAAATGAAAAGAAAAACAATACTTATCATAATCAAACTAAGGTTAAGTGTAGAGAGCAAACCATGGTAAGTGGGAATAGTTAGGGTTTAACATGAAGACAAAATGGTCTTTGAGTCAAACCTTCATGAAGCTTCATCAAGCTTCATGACAAAAAGAAAACCATTTTGTTTTCATAAAATTATTTAAATAAAAAGGAATGGATAAATAAATGAGTGATTAAAACAAAACCCTAATTATCTACTTAACCATGGTTTTATTCTTTATACTTAACCATATAAACATGCATCATCAAATATGATACATACAAGTGCACAAAAGTATATCACATATACATCATGCACAATCCAAGTGAGAAAATCCATTTAAAGTGAACCATTACTAGTTAATGCAAAGTAATATATCAAATATATAATTATACATTAAATCATTAAATCAACACTTGATTCAATGATCCGGTCATGTCGCACACGACCGACTAGTATACAATGTATCGGCTTATCGAATCAACGCTTGAATCGATAACTAGGTTATATCGCATACAACCATTCGATACATTCATCGCGAGAATGGAATACGGTATCACATACACGCATTATTCTCGGTCCCGCACATATCTCATATGCGCTCCTATTTCGTTTCGCTTGAGCCAGGAAACCTCTGTGTAGGACTCTAAAGACTCGTCAATACGCCGGCAGCAGATGATGATCATATCAAACACCCACAAGCCGCAAGCGGTCTGCTAAACGTAACGTCCACCCGGGTATTGAGCGATCAGAAGATCGACGAGCAAGCCCGCTCACACTCCAGTGAATCCAACCAGTAACACTACCGTACAGTCCGGTCTGATCGTCTGATATGTCGCATATCTCGCCTAGGGGTGGTAAACGTCAGACCCCAATAGCTCGATAAGTCGTGTCGATATGAGGTCTATAACAATTCGAGAAACTACTGGTAACACTTACCAGTAAATCTCAGCAACCCTGGCCAGGGATTTCCTGTTATAGCCAATCGAACACAGCGCAACATCAACCCCCTATACCGGGAGAGACGAATCCCCTCCTATCGCTCATTGCCTCCATGTGACTCGGGACTGTACCCAAAAACCACCGTTTTGCACGCCCTCTTGGACGTGGTAAGATGGAAATCAAAGCACTGTGGGAACCATACAAGACTCTATGACGATCTCGGGTCAACAGACTACTCTGTACCAGTGTCACCAGAGAACTGCCATCTGACGTGAGGTATAATACCATCTGGGAGTTCTCGGCGAGTCCGTCCAGTGTACCCAGTCTCTACTGAGCACCCGTATATCATCTCTGATGTCAAACACCAATGGATATGGGATCATCCATCGCCCATCTGTATGGGTCGAGAAGGTACACGCTAGTCTACTCTGGTATATCGATGCCCCGTCTCGATACACCCACGACTAGGGACTTTGAAGGATGTACTTATGGACTACCATGTCCCCACTAGTATGATCCGCATCATAGTCCAGGTAGTCAAGTACACATCCTAAGGGCTTTACCAACATGTAACAGAGAGATAAACAGTATACACGTTATGGTAAAGATCAACCAGATAGCATACTATCATGTCGAGCAAGAAAGTCCTTCCTATATACGTCCCAGCATCCACTACAATATACATCCCATGTACAGTAATGGCCTCTAGGGCATACATATAACTAACAATCTCCCACTTGCACTAGGGCCATCTGTAGCAGTGGTTGTAGTATCTCATACTCAACCATCCCATAAAAATCTCTCTCTGGGAACAGGCCTTTGTGAGTGGATCCGCTGTGTTGTTATCTGAATCTACTCTCCTAACCTCGATCACCCTGGAGATCAACTATCTCCATGATCAGGCGACACTGCCTTAGAATAAGTCTGGATCACTGATGGGACCGGCGTTCCTCGGCATGAGCCACAACTCCATTGTCTCACAATGGTAGGAACGTAGTTCATCTCATGAACCAATATACACCCAAACATCCTCCTTGGTAGCATCTTAAGTAGCGATGTATCCTGCCTTTATCTTCTAGTATGCCACGGTATCTAGCTTGGAACTCTTTCAACATACCGTCCCTCCACTGAGGGTAAAGACAATGCCTGTGACTGACATTCAGTCGTCTTTATCACCCTGGAACCCTTCCAGTGATTCTCCCCAGGATCGGTTGATACCGTCTCACTACAACTAGTGAGAATCCTAACATCCAATTAAATCTATCTCATAGATCCAAAACCCAGGATTTAGGAGGTATCATTTTGATCCTTTATGGAGAATCATTGTGATAAGCGGAGATTGATCAAGCGTAGCATAGGAAACTCCTTCCCTATCAAGAGTATGTCATCCACGTACTCTACGAGGATCACCACCATACTCCCTACTACCTTTTTGTTTATACAAGGTTCATCTACCATTTTGATGATGTCAACTTCTTTGACCGCTTCATCAAAACAGATGTTCCAACTCCGCGATGCCTGCTTTATCCTATAAAACATCTTGCACACGTTTCCGCTGCTCCCACTGTCTACGAAGCCCTCTGGCTGTGTACTTATAGACACTCTCTTCTAAACATCATTTAGAAAAGCTGTCATGACACCCAACCACCAGATATCGTAGTCATGGTATGTAGCCGTGGCAAGTAGGATCTGGATGGACTTAAGCATAGATCCTTAGAAAAAGTTTCATCATGATCCACACCTGGTCAATGATGCAAACCTTTAACAAGTCTAGCTTTGAAAGTCTCAACTTTTCCATGTACACCAAGTAATCTTCTCAATATATACTTGCTCCTGATGGGGATTTAACCCCTCAGATATAGCAACCAAGGTCCATACTTTGTTGGTGTATAAGGATTCCATCTCAGATCACTAAGCATCCAGCCATTCTTATAGAGTCTTACTCCTGATGGCCCAGCTCGAAACTAGTTGGGTCATCATCTCATGATGCAATCCTCGCTCCCACTGTCATAGAGAAACCGAAGTATCTCTCAGGTGGGTGAGGAACCCTACTAGATCGGCGGAGAGGCTGAGGTTCATTGGAATCTACTGAATCCTTTGGCTCTATCAAATCATCTGCTGTAGTTTGTATAGCTGGAACCTTTCCAGTTCTACATTACAGATCTTGCCTCGAGCTTGTCCGGATTATGCTTTTAGACACAGGCCGGACAACCCCAAATCTTAACCAACTTAAGAGATGGGCTCTTCCCTTATCATATCAAATATGAAGTGGTAGGCAACGGATTTGATTTGAACCCTATTCAATAGGTATGCATCTTCTCAAGTGCATAACTCCCCAAAAAGGAAAAAGGTAACTCAGTAGTACTCATCATAGAGCACACCATATCATATAGGGTGCTATTGCTCCGCCCCGTTATACCATCGTGCTATGGTGTATACGGAGGAGTAATGCTAAGAGAGAATCTCATTCTCCTTTAGAATAATCCAGGATTTCCGTGCACAAGCATTCTCCTCCTTGATCTCATCATAGGACATAATACTTATACCCGTATTGGTTCTCTACTTCTAACTTATATTCTGTGAATATCTCAAAAGGTTCGGACTTGTGTTTCAACAGGAACATATGTATGAATCTCGAGAGATTATCAGAGAATGTAATGAAGTACAAAGAACCGGTCTTGGTATATGTAGACTGGGGATCTACATACATCAACATGTATTATCCCAAGAGCTCACTAACTCTTTCTCTGTTTCCAATAAATGGAGCTATGGTCATCTTATCTTTGTGACATGACTGGCGAGTTTCACAAGATGTAAATTCAAACTGATTTAAATATACATCTAAATGTAACTTCAGCCAGTCGGGTCGCATTGATCTGACCTAGTCTACAATACCTCAAGAAGAATCCGTTCATTTCTGAACTCTTCCTCTTGTGTGTGTTCCATATACTAAGAACTGTAGTTTGATTTAGAACATCAATGCTTTTAGATAACGTGCCTGAACCGATCAACTTTTGATATAGGAAATGTTCAAAACATTATCCATCAATACAAAATTATATCCTTTCTTTTCTAACAAAGAGAGTGATATGATTTGGTATATCAGGTTCGGTATCTAATAACATTCGTTCAGAATCAATGTATTGGTAATACAGGGTGACAGTGACCGACAGACTTGGCTGCAACATTTGCCCCGTTTTCTGCCTCATGAAACTTATCACCCGTTCTCAGTTCTCTACCTATCTGTAGCCCTATGTAACAGATTACATATCTGGAATCCTGATCTGGTATCACATACCCAGGACGTAGAGGATACAGAGAAACAGTTCTTTGTAATGAACACACCCGAAGATGATGCATCATATGCACTTTCTTCGTTTGGGTGGCACGGGAATTCTGGTAATCCCCAATTTCCTGCTCTGTCTTATAACAATTATAAGTTGGAGCGAGACCAACGTTCCCCAGCTCAGTATAACAAGCGGGTTCGGTCAAATATCCGTATTATTATCTTGATTAAGGCATGATATGGTCGCTACCAGGAGAGAGAGAGAAGAAAACACTCAGCGTGCGCTCTTGCAAGAATAGATTGGTTATTATTTTATCTAATCAGGATGGCTCCCACTGCTTTTTATCAAATCTTCCTTCAAACTCTAAAAGGAAAGACTAGCCGGGATTAATTACACACTACAAGTTCGCCAATCTTTCAGCCAGGCCAGTGTCGGTACTGTGAGGGAGGTCCCCCGTGCTTTCGCACGAACCTAATTAATGTAAACCTCGTTTTCCCAGAGGCGTAACCCCGTTGATACCTTTCTAGACACCTACTTGATCGGCTAATTGTAATGTGTAAAACTCTCCCAGTAGCAACTCTTACTCGCAGTGGGTATCGGGATCCAACTATCTCATAGAAGGTATGCAATCTCAGTGCAAATTTCAATACTTGAAATTCCCGATATATTTTGCCCCTAGCGTCCTATGACCTTGACGCAGGCCAACAAACCATAGTGCGCTAGTCAAGTTCAACCCGTCATTTCCTGATTGAATTAAACCCACCCGCACGACCCTTGACGCAGGCCAACAAAGTCGCACGACTACCCTAATCCAATCTGCATCATATGCATAAGCAGATAAATACTAGTTAGCTACCGCACACTACGCCTTGACGCAGGCCAACAAACGTAGCACGAATACTAACTAGCACTTATCTGAAATGACGGAGGGCTACGACAGGTTTTTCTGAAAACCTATTGCGTAATGAACTTGATATCGTTGTAGGATCGAATGATTTTAAAAATGGAGTGTTTTTGAGGCTTTTCTAGTTTTGCTAAAGGAGTCACTCCCGGTGAAGGGATCGTCGGTCCTTTCCTCGTCGAATGAGGTGCGGGATATATCATATATATCGCTGTGCAAACAAAAACACTTAAAAGCAATCAAAAGACAGACCGAGTGTGTAGCATATGCCAGTTATTGCTAAAGGAGTCACTCCCGGTGAAGGGATCTCGGTCCTTTCCTCATCGAATAAGGTGCAGGATATATCACATATACCTCTGTGCAAAGCAAGAACTGTAGCTACCTGTTTTATTTTGAAATTCGATTCTACAACATCTTAGGTTTCTTTTATTTCATTAATCACATTAATGAAGTCCCATCATATAAGTACCTAAACATCACAGATAAATACGACGTACACTTATGCCATTCGCATTCGCCTCGATGTCCCCTCGTGCACCGTTAGATTAGATAACTAACTGTAAGTGCACGGCGGCGCCCCGGCCGTCAAACCGACGGCCAAATGCGGAAGCGGTGATAAACTTTAATTTTGCGAACTTTGCAAACCGGCACCACCGCGCACTAAACCCCGGATCGGGCCATTAAACTAGATCTAGCTAACTACAAGACGGGTTAGAGATATACCGAGTGATCCGAGTCCTCCGGTCTTCTCGTCGTCATCCCGATCTCTCGCGGAAACTCCGGTCGTCGCCTCCTCGCCGGAAGGGCACCACATCGCCTGCATCTTTTACGGGCTCCCGCCTCTATACCGAGGCAACTCGGGCATGAAGCTGGCAAGTTGACATGCCCAAGACAGTACTGTAGAATGTGTAGAGTCAATGTCTCTTTGGGGTATTGGAGTTGCCTTTGATGGAGGAATCAAGAAGAACTTTGGAGAGGTGAGGAGGTTTTGTGTACAAGGCAAAAATGAGATCATGAAATTTCCTCATCAAAATGAAAACACTCTCATTTTTCCTCCCCTCTTCCAAAAATAGTGGCCGGCCCATATCAATGAGGAATGGTGGTGGAGTTAGCAACAAAATGCAAGAGGGAGGTAAGTGTAGTAGAAAGCAAGGGTGACCATAAACAAAACATTATCATCACAAATGAACATCAAACCCATACCCTCATCTAATCACAATAAATGCATCATGGATGAAAGATATCATAATCAATACTTTTGCAATAAAACCCTCCACAAAGTGTTATTTGCACAATTGCAAATAACCCCCTCCATCGGAAAAGTCCGGCCGGGAAAGAATAAAGGAAAACCGGCCGGAACGGAATGCAAACTGGCAACTCCAGAAAACTGGTCCCGTAATAAATTACAGGAAAACCCCGATACTGTGCATACACACCCGCATCTGTATTCCGTCCGGATACAAATGCAAAGAGACAAAATCTACACTGTACTAAACTAGGATCCGGCTTAAACCAAAGCCGGCTAGTAATATCCGTCCGATCCTGATCCGTACAATACCACACGTATCTGATCGAACCCTGCCATATATCTATACGGCCTCTAGTACAAACCGTCCGATCCTGATCCGTACAATACCGCACGTATCTGATCGGACCCTGCCATATCTCCATACGGCCTCTACAGCGTTTCGCCCGAAAGCTGAGTAACTGAAAGTGTGTGGTGGACTCTAAAGACTCGTCAATACTATGGCTGTGGATTTAACCACTAGCACGTCAGAGGTATAAGCCAATACGTAACGGGCCACCAGCTATTGACCAAAAGGGACGTCGATGAGTGAACTCATCCTGACACCCTACTGAGCCTGTCAGTGACAATATCCGTACAGTCCGGTCCGTTCGTCTATGAGCATCGCATGTCGGGCCTAGGGGGTGGGTAAAAGTCAGACCCCCAAAAGCAGTACAAGTCGTGTCGGAGTGTAGCCCAGAACACCCTGAGATACTACTGGAATACCTACCAGTAAATCTCCTGCCTTGGCCAAGGACTTCGTGTAATGGCTCTCCTAGACACAGCGCGACCTCACCCCCAATACCGGGAGAGACGAACCCCCGAAGATCCGCTCACTGCCTCCATGTGGCTCGGGACTGTACCCAACTAAAACCTGTTTGCACGACTCCTTTGAGCCGTGGTAGGGTAGTAATCAAAGTACAGTGGGAACTCACACGAGACAAATGACGATCCCCAGGTCGATGAACTAACCTGTACACATGTCACCTGGGAACTGCTATCTGACGTCAGGTATAAGACCAACTAGCATGTTCCCGGCGAGTCCTGTCCGGTGTACTCATAACCCAATGAGCACCTGTATACATCTTAGGTGATCCAACTGACACCAGTGGCCTGTGAGACCGGCCACCGCCCCTCGTCGGGGTCTCGACTGTATACACTAGTCTACTCTGGAGAATCGATGCCCTGTCTCGAAACTCCCACGACTAGGGACCTTTAAAGGATGTGCTTGTAGACTCCAGCTCTCACTTATATGATCGCCCTCATACTGCTGGCAGTCAAGCAAGAATCCTAGGGGCTCTATCAACTTGCAATAGCGACCTGTCAGGTCACCTAAAGCAGTACACGATGATAAAGGTAAACCAGATAGCAAACTATCATCTCGAGTAAGACTGTCCTACCGGGATAGGTCCTCCCTCAATCATTGCAATCACGTGCCTGTGATCCAATAATTGACTCTGAGGGAACTATCTCCAACAATCTCCCACTTGCACTCAAAGCTAATTATTGCGGTGTCGCATACTCACAGCCCGTGTGATACCGAACACCCAACTCCTCTACTAGTCAGTCTCACAAAGCCTGTTTGCGAAACTCTTGCGTTCGAGGAATAGCCTCAGCGAGTGGATCCACTCTGATGTTTCTTTCTATGTCTCTCTATATCTCAAGTTCGCGGAGCAAGCCATCTCCCGAAATGAGCAATACCTGTCTTAGAGTGTCTGGATGTCTGATGGGACCGAGCTCATAAATGAACTCCAAATCCAAACTTCTTAGACTGTATCGTCAACTGAGCTTAATCAGTATCCTGCGCCATGCCACCCTCAGTATTTCCTTGGACCACCTGTCCAAAATACTGCCCCTCGTCAGAAGGAAAACTATAACTCTGACAACCTCCTTGTCGTCCATGTCATGTTGGAAGCCTGGAATGATAACTGTCTCCCAAAAGAGGCTGTCGTTATCATATCCCTAGAACATCTACTTATGTTCTAAAACTGCTTCCTACTGTTTCTCCAGGATTGGATCAATGTCAACTTATTGCATCTAGTGCAAGAACAACATCTGGTGTGGTACTTGATATCTCATGATTGACTCAATTGCCCAAGCAAGTGATCTGCCAATCATGCGCATCCCTCTCTACTTTAGTCTATAAGACACCTTTAGAGAGGGTGACTCCATCACCTGCAGGTATACTACCGTGCTAAGAGTCGTCCATTCTAAATACTCTTAGAATGCTGTCAAAGTACCCTGATTGGGAAGCCACCCAAATCTAGATCTAAAACCATAGATCTAGTAACCAGTATGTCTGATATAATGTCCAAGTCCCAAGTGGAGAAAACACTGTGTGACGACCAAAGTATAACCGATCGTAGTATAGGAATATCACTTCCTACTACCTACTCAACAGATCCATCCCCTATTCTGATGAAGTCAAACCTATGACTGTCATATCAGAAATAGATGATCTATCTCTGCTATATCTGCTTTAGTCTATAAATAGACATAAGCCTGATGTCCACCAATGCTTCCGCTGCTCCCACTGACTACGACAACCCTCTGGCAGAGTCATATAGATGTGCACTTCTAAAGCTAGTTTAGAACGACACTATACTCATCCTCCTGCCGGGTCTCGCAGTCTGGAACAACAACAATGGCAAGTGTGGGTAAACAAGAACTTCCCTGTCACCGTCCTTGAGGCTACCGGAGTACCTCTCGGGTGCCTGAAGTTACCCACTGTATCTGCGGAGTGGCCAATGGAATGTCAAATCAGATTGAATCTTTAGGTTCCTTATCAAATCTTCAGTAATCGTTTGCGGTTCTGGAATCACTTCCAGTTCTACCATACTCCCACTACTGTTTTTGAAAAAAAAATCCATTTTTAATAAAACTGTGGCGAGTCTAGAACAATATTTCTATTGATCTACCAGATGGTAGAAAGTCAACCCTCGTCATAGCCTGGGTCAACCCACAAACAGCCATTACAGAAACGTGCCTTGAGTTATCCAGAGTCTGGTTTTAATCATAAGCCGGACAACTCCCCGTACCTTAACAATGTTAAGATATGAACTGTACTATATCCAATATAGAACCAGAGGCACTGATTTAATTGAACCAGATTCAAATCATGCAGCTATCTCCAGTGCATGTCAACTAAATGGAAGGAGGCTGATCAACGTTACTCAACTTAGGAACACTTCCAATTATGAGTAATCTGAAAGAGAAGCAATTTCTCTTTATCATTACTGAATACCATACGCAAGTATCTACATCTTCGATCACTTTGAAGAATCCCGATACTTGCTACACCTGGTTCTCTACTCTATTCAAATACCTATAACTCCTCAAAACTTAGACCCTGTGTTTCTACGAAACACATGTCTAAGAACTAGAGAAGTTAAAAGTAAACAGAATATAGTATGAGGACCAACCCCTCTGTCCTAATGGACACTGGACAACATACAATACTCTGTATAAGTCCGCTGAGTCTAACAACTCTTTCACTGTGTGTCGTAGGTTGAAAACTGTACTTATGGTTAAGAAGAATTACACCGCTGTTTAATGCTCCTTACCTAACCATCCACTGATATAGGTAAATGTCATCGACATAATATCAAAAAGGTATATCTCACTCTATGAAAATAGACGTACAGATATATCAATTTGAAATTGGTGCACAACAGCGGATATTCAAAACCAAATATTTGCCGACCGGCAAACAGCCCAGGTGATCACCTCAAATATCACCGATTACAACGAATCCCGATATAATGAGGATGATCACCCAATTCCCAATAACTTACTCCCACTCATCATCTGTAAAACCATACAGATGTGAGAATCATACCTGGTAAATACATACCCTGGAGCAAGTGTCTAATCGGGAAATCAGTTTTCTTTTAACAGTACACAGTTGAACTGAAACATTGAAATGTTTCGATGGGGTATCCTGGTATTCCTAGTAATGCCTCTACCATTATCCAGATTCACAACTATAACCGTATAATTCTTTTCCACCTCTCCAAATCCCTTTATATGTCTTTAGTCGTTACCTTCTGCACACCTCTTAGGCCAAATGGTTTTCTTCCTTCCCTACCGTTCGGCACCAGCCTATGGTTTGGAAGAAGACTATCCAATAAGAATAATGGGTGTACTGTCCTAATCCTAGGAGCACTCGCAATGCGAGAGAAGGTGAAGATAAAAGACAACCGAATAAACCTTATTCCTATTTCTCCTGGACTAGAATCCATCCCCGAACTGGAACAAGTTCCTTTCGAGTTCGTATATAACCATACGATGGAGTATCCAATAAACTGTGGATCTTCGTAGTGATACGGAGTGTCCTGGAGAAATACAAAGGTGATTTAGGATTGGCGAAGAAAAACTTGGTTTGGTCGTGAATATCAGTCGCAATTTACTTTGCCCTCTTACTAATCCCTTGCTTTGTCTTAATCTTAATACCTTCTGTACACCGTTTAGGCTAATTGGTTTTCTTCATTCCCTACCGGTCGGCACCAGCCTAAGATTTGGAAGAAGACTATCCAATTTGCGTAATACGTGTACTATCTCCTAAACCAAGGAGTACTCATTACTTGAGAGAAGGTAAAAGGGAAAAGACAACTGAATAATCCTATCCGTTTTCTCCAAAATCGGAAACCATCCTCGAATAAATTCCTTCGAGTTCGTATATAACCATACGATGGTTTTGTCCAATGGAAGTGGACGTTCGTAGTAATACGGGGTGTCCTGGAGAAAAGGGTAAAAGTAGGAGTGGCAATGAGGTCTGCAACTTTGACAATCCAAAAGCCGGTGTAAAGAAGGTTCGGTCAACTTGGTCACTGAGTCATAGTCTTAGGGTCGGGTCAATGGTCGCTGCCAAGAGAGAGAGAAAAGAAACACTCAGCGTGCACTCTAACCTAGATCAGAATGGTTACCAATTTATCTAATCTGGAAACCTCCCACTGTACCTCAAATTCTCCTCCAAACCTTAAAGAAGAATTAGTCGGGGTCACCCGAGGAGTAAACTAACTCATCAGTGGGAATCGGGATCCAACTATCATCGCATGATAACGTGACGGAATCCGCTCACGCTATCACACTCCAGAAGGTATGCGCATATCTGGCAAGTTTCAGTTCTTTTGAAACTCCCGATGTGGATTTTTACCCCATGCTCTTATGACCTTGACTAAGGCCAACAAATCATAAGTCACATGTCAAGTTCTACCCGTCATTGTCCAGGTTGATTTGAACCCACCCGTACAAGCCCTTGACTAAGGCCAACAAGGCTATACGACTGTCCCAAACCAACGCATCTATCTATGCTGCATGTGAATAACCAACAGCTACCAAACACTGTGCCTTGACTATGGCCAACAAACACAGCTTGAATACTATTGACTATCCATATGAAACGACGGAGGGCTACGAATGGTTTCTGGCGAAAACCTTTAACGTAATGAACTTGATATCATTGAAGGAACGAATAGCTTTTAAGAAAATATAGTGACGAAAACCTTTACTAAAGAGGTCACTCCCGGTGAAGGGATCTCGGCTCTTTCCCCGTAGAATGGGGTGCAGGATATTCCAACTGAATACCACGATGCAAAGCAAAAGTAAACGGCTATAGTGAAGTTAATGCCCTGACGCAAAATTCTGTCCAAGGGGTCACTCCCGGTGAAGGGATCTCGGCCCTTGCCTCGTCGACTGAGGAGCAGGATATTCCAAATGAATACCACAATGCAAAACAAAAGTGAACGTCCTTGCAATAACAGCTTTTTGAAAAGTGTTCCAACAACATCAGAATAGGTTTGTTTAACTTGCATTGATCCGAATCAACGCAGTCCCATCAATTGATCACACCACAAAGAACGAAAATATACTGACGTACGTATATGCCATCCGCATTCGCCACTGGGTCCCGTCATCACCCATTAGGTTAGCTAACTAACGGCAGAGCGGGGACTGGACTAGCGCGGATGAAAAACATATACAACATCTACTAATATATATACCAATATATAGTATTTCGCTCAAGGCGTGAATAAAATGCAACATCACAGAAATGTACAGCATCACAGAACAAAACAGATATCTGGGATCCCCGGGTTTCACAGAGCCACTACTGAAACCCGACGTTCCCCTGGTCGTGTGGATAGCCTGTGCAATGAAATCCTAGACCCCTACGGGCGCGGCAAGTTACCCGCTAAAACCTGAAGCGAGGCATCCCCCTTCAGCACCGTGAATGGACCACCCAGCACTTCACGGAATCCGGCAACTTGGGCACCCCTCCTGGGTCAACCTGTACCCCCTACGAGTGCGGCGAATAGCTCGCCAATTCCAGACTGAAGCCCCTTCCGTCTCAATGCCCTGAGATGCGGGCCCGTTGCCCTCTAGAACCCGGCTATCCGTGCACCCCTCCGCGGGGTAACCCTAGTACAGAAAGTAAAATATACATACAACGGGTACATCGACCGCAACCAGGTCGTGCCCCAAAATAATAATACAAACAGGCAGTGACGGCAGTCCACATGTCGGACGCTCGCCCCGCAATAACAAATGTACATAATACAACAACACTGTACTAGCATTGCATCCAGGCTATCCCCACCGACCGATCCGCAACATCACAGCAAAACACAGAACATCAACGTGAAAGTCACGTTCGCAAATCCGTCTAACCGGGCTATAGCAGTTAGACTGGATTTACCGATCGAGTGACATTCACGGTCGCAGATATAATGTAAATACTGTGAAAAATGTGTTTAAAATATCCGATCGATCAAAAATTAACAAGTGGGCCCCCAAGCAATACTGTAGCACTCACAGAAAATCTGGGCCCAATTTTAATATTCCAAAACCCCTAAAATAAGCCCAGAAGCCCACTGTAAAAACCCGACCCACTGAATCCTCCATACTGCGGCGGAACCGCGGCAACAAGTAGGGTTTTGCCGCGGTTCTGCGCTCCACTGAAGAGATCAGTGTCTCGAATTTTTCCAGATTTCTTAGAACTTCTAGTACATCAATTTTCTACAACCTGAAAAATTTTTAGACTTCAAAAAATTTCGACAGAAAACTGATGTAAAGGAAAATGTAGATTTTGGAATTTTTTGGTCGATCGGAAATGCAAAACACATCAAACGAAGCTAGACGAAGTTAATGGCGAGGCTCTGATACCACTGTAAGTGCACGGCGGCGCCCCGGCCGTCAAACCGACGGCCAAATGCGGAAGCAGTGATAAACTTTAATTTTGCGAACTTTGCAAACCGGCACCACCGCGCACTAAACCCCGGATCGGGCCATTAAACTAGATCTAGCTAACTACAAGACGGGTTAGAGATATACCGAGTGATCCGAGTCCTCCGGTCTTCTCGTCGTCATCCCGATCTCTCGCGGAAACTCCGGTTGTCGCCTCCTCGCCGGAAGGGCACCACATCGCCTGCATCTTTTACGGGCTCCCGCCTCTATACCGAGGCAACTCGGGCATGAAGCTGGCAAGTCGACATGCCCAAGACAGTACTGTAGAATGTGTAGAGTCAATGTCTCTTTGGGGTATTGGAGTTGCCTTTGATGGAGGAATCAAGAAGAACTTTGGAGAGGTGAGGAGGTTTTGTGTACAAGGCAAAAATGAGATCATGAAATTTCCTCATCAAAATGAAAACACTCTCATTTTTCCTCCCCTCTTCCAAAAATAGTGGCCGGCCCATATCAATGAGGAATGGTGGTGGAGTTAGCAACAAAATGCAAGAGGGAGGTAAGTGTAGTAGAAAGCAAGGGTGACCATAAACAAAACATTATCATCACAAATGAACATCAAACCCATACCCTCATCTAATCACAATAAATGCATCATGGATGAAAGATATCATAATCAATACTTTTGCAATAAAACCCTCCACAAAGTGTTATTTGCACAATTGCAAATAACCCCCTCCATCGGAAAAGTCCGGCCGGGAAAGAATAAAGGAAAACCGGCCGGAACGGAATGCAAACTGGCAACTCCAGAAAACTGGTCCCGTAATAAATTACAGGAAAACCCCGATACTGTGCATACACACCCGCATCTGTATTCCGTCCGGATACAAATGCAAAGAGACAAAATCTACACTGTACTAAACTAGGATCCGGCTTAAACCAAAGCCGGCTAGTAATATCCGTCCGATCCTGATCCGTGCAATACTGCACGTATCTGATCGAACCCTGCCATATATCTATACGGCCTCTAGTACAAACCGTCCGATCCTGATCCGTGTAATACCGCACGTATCTGATCGGACCCTGCCATATCTCCATACGGCCTCTACAGCGTTTCGCCCGAAAGCTGAGTAACTGAAAGTGTGTGGTGGACTCTAAAGACTCGTCAATACTATGGCTGTGGATTTAACCACTAGCACGTCAGAGGTATAAGCCAATACGTAACGGGCCACCAGCTATTGACCAAAAGGGACGTCGATGAGCGAACTCATCCTGACACCCTACTGAGCCTGTCAGTGACAATATCCGTACAGTCCGGTCCGTTCGTCTATGAGCATCGCATGTCGGGCCTAGGGGGTGGGTAAAAGTCAGACCCCCAAAAGCGGTACAAGTCGTGTCGGAGTGTAGCCCAGAACACCCTGAGATACTACTGGAATACCTACCAGTAAATCTCCTGCCTTGGCCAAGGACTTCGTGTAATGGCTCTCCTAGACACAACGCGACCTCACCCCCAATACCGGGAGAGACGAACCCCCGAAGATCCGCTCACTGCCTCCATGTGGCTCGGGACTGTACCCAACTAAAACCTGTTTGCACGACTCCTTTGAGCCGTGGTAGGGTAGTAATCAAAGTACAGTGGGAACTCACACGAGACAAATGACGATCCCCAGGTCGATGAACTAACCTGTACACATGTCACCTGGGAACTGCTATCTGACGTCAGGTATAAGACCAACTAGCATGTTCCCGGCGAGTCCTGTCCGGTGTACTCATAACCCAATGAGCACCTGTATACATCTTAGGTGATCCAACTGACACCAGTGGCCTGTGAGACCGGCCACCGCCCCTCGTCGGGGTCTCGACTGTATACACTAGTCTACTCTGGAGAATCGATGCCCTGTCTCGAAACTCCCACGACTAGGGACCTTTAAAGGATGTGCTTGTAGACTCTAGCTCTCACTTATATGATCGCCCTCATACTGCTGGCAGTCAAGCAAGAATCCTAGGGGCTCTATCAACGTGCAATAGCGACCTGTCAGGTCACCTAAAGCAGTACACGATGATAAAGGTAAACCAGATAGCAAACTATCATCTCGAGTAAGACTGTCCTACCGGGATAGGTCCTCCCTCAATCATTGCAATCACGTGCCTGTGATCCAATAATTGACTCTGAGGGCACTATCTCCAACACTAACGACAGAGCGGGGCAGGGCTAGCACGGGTGTAAAACATAAGTAACGCCTATATAATATATCATATATACTATATACTGTATCTATCATAGAACATCACATGATCACATCACAGATATCGCAGCAGAAGAATCATATGAAATATTGGATATACTAGGACGTCCGTGTTTTCAATACGAGCCAGTATAAAACACGGATTCCACGGTCGCGATGAATAGCCAAACCCACACCCCTAGACCCCTACGAGAGCGGCAAGCAACCCTACCAATTCTAGAGTTAGGAGACCCGGACTCGACTCCTCGAGTTGGTCTCCCACTGGACCCCAGAACCCGGTTACTTGTGCCCTCCTCCTTGGGTCTATCCTAGTGCGGAAAAGTAAATAATATACAAATGGTGACAACTTCCGCAACCTGGAAGTGCCCCAATAAAAGAATATTACATACAAGTTTTTACATGAATGAAAATGAAAAATACCCATCTCACATAAAAACCCCCGGCTATTCAAACACGACGATCCAATATAACATATCCAGCAACACATAACATCACATGTCATCAACGTAAGTAAATATGTCCATCCCAATTGTCGTTGACATATAGCAACGAAACCGGCGATATCACATATTACACTTACGGTCACAGAAAAGAAAGTGTAAAACTACAACAGTTGGAATCCGCAACCTCTTTAGACATCGCATGCCTAAACCAATGATTTCCTTAGACATCACATGCCTAACAATTATAAACCCCGCATTTTAGTCTCATTATCGAAAACACTTTTCAATATCAAGTCGGGCAATTCAACAAGATTCCCGAAAAACTGATCGAATGCTCGCCGCAAACTTTAGTAGGCGGCCGCACCCCCGACGCCGTCGACGAAGTGCACCAAGGCGGAACACCGCTGCCGCGAGCACCCGAACGGATGCTTTCGGCGATGGGGTTCTCCTACAGTCACTTGGTCGGGGCAATGAAGTGAGGCTGTCTATTAAGTTTACCCGGCGAGTATCCGCGTACGCTACGTGATTGCGACGGACTTTTGATCACATCAAAACTCCGTGGCAACCGATCAAGTGAGACTAAACTGCTATGTTTATAACATTCATTCAGTTATCTCATAACTATTTATGAATTCCAATTGTTGTATCACATTCCGGATAAATAGAAAATGTTAAACTTTCCGATCGAACAATCGAACACCCAAGTTTTCCCGATACAGATCAACACATGAAACAAGTCTAACAACATTCCGTTCGTGCCTCAGTACCAACGGTCCAGCCGTAGAAGGGTCAAGCCAACGCCTCACATGTGGCACGCCGTACTGCCCCAAACCCGAAGGTTCAAAGGGCAGTTCAAGACGGTCACATAATCGAGTTAAGGTTTGTTGTCTTCTAGAGGGTCCATCGCGTTACTTGCACTACTTAGAACGTCGTTAAACTACGGAAAAATCCAACACTTGGAAATTTCCCGACAGGGGAAAAATTGGGTATTTATATCCGGTCGAACTTTTTAACATATTCTAAAATTTATCCGGAAAGCCACACAGACAAATTTGATAATCCGATCGAATCCATGAAATCCCAAAACAACCCCTGAAAAATTCAACTCTTGAATAAAAATTAAAAATTCCCAGGAAAACCAGCACAGAAATCTGAGAATTACTGTGAAAAACAAAATACACAAAACGACAAAACTGCCGCGGAACCGCCGCACGAGCCATGCTCGTGCCGCGGATCCGCGGCTCATTGATGGAATCAGTCCATCGAAATTCACAGTAACTCTTAGATTATCCTTCTTGTTTCTCTGCATATTTTTAATGTGGAAAAATCCCAGTTTTTGAAAAAAGGACAGAGAGCAATTTTGAAATGGGTTTTCGGGTTCGTTCGGACTTCAAACTCCGTCTAGACTTCGCCTAAGGCTCTAGCTTGGCTCTGATACCACTGTAGGGTTCCTGCGCACCCTAGTGAGGTCTCACAAGGCATCAACCATACCAATTTCAAAAAATACGGTGCCGAGAAACCCTAGACTATGGATCGTCGGCTAGATTTCTAGGCGAAACAATAAACTAGTTAACACTTAACTAAGAGATACGGAAATACAACCTTTGTAGATCCGGTTCTCCACCTCCATAGCTCCACAATGAAGTCTCCTCGCTGTCCATAACAAGTCCCGGGCTCTAGCGTCGGCTTCATCGGAGAATGGACGGGCTAGGTCATCGATGTCCATGCCGAAGATGATCTACGTCGAGGCATCGCTAAATCAAGCTCCGACTTCACCAAGTCAAAAAACTTGTGAAGAAAACACACTCTACTACTTGGCAAGAGGTAGAGGATGAAGAAATAGGAGGTGGGTTCTCTTTAGAATTGGATTTCTCACTCTCAAGCTCAAGTTGCCATTGATGGCCTCAAGGTTTCAAACTTGAAGATGAAGAAGAAGATGAGCTAGAATTATGATAAGTCTATTTTAAAATGAAAAGAAAAACAATACTTATCATAATCAAACTAAGGTTAAGTGTAGAGAGCAAACCATGGTAAGTGGGAATAGTTAGGGTTTAACATGAAGACAAAATGGTCTTTGAGTCAAACCTTCATGAAGCTTCATCAAGCTTCATGACAAAAAGAAAACCATTTTGTTTTCATAAAATTATTTAAATAAAAAGGAATGGATAAATAAATGAGTGATTAAAACAAAACCCTAATTATCTACTTAACCATGGTTTTATTCTTTATACTTAACCATATAAACATGCATCATCAAATATGATACATACAAGTGCACAAAAGTATATCACATATACATCATGCACAATCCAAGTGAGAAAATCCATTTAAAGTGAACCATTACTAGTTAATGCAAAGTAATATATCAAATATATAATTATACATTAAATCATTAAATCAACACTTGATTCAATGATCCGGTCATGTCGCACACGACCGACTAGTATACAATGTATCGGCTTATCGAATCAACGCTTGAATCGATAACTAGGTTATATCGCATACAACCATTCGATACATTCATCGCGAGAATGGAATACGGTATCACATACACGCATTATTCTCGGTCCCGCACATATCTCATATGCGCTCCTATTTCGTTTCGCTTGAGCCAGGAAACCTCTGTGTAGGACTCTAAAGACTCGTCAATACGCCGGCAGCAGATGATGATCATATCAAACACCCACAAGCCGCAAGCGGTCTGCTAAACGTAACGGCCACCCGGGTATTGAGCGATCAGAAGATCGACGAGCAAGCCCGCTCACACTCCAGTGAATCCAACCAGTAACACTACCGTACAGTCCGGTCTGATCGTCTGATATGTCGCATATCTCGCCTAGGGGTGGTAAACGTCAGACCCCAATAGCTCGATAAGTCGTGTCGATATGAGGTCTATAACAATTCGAGAAACTACTGGTAACACTTACCAGTAAATCTCAGCAACCCTGGCCAGGGATTTCCTGTTATAGCCAATCGAACACAGCGTAACATCAACCCCCTATACCGGGAGAGACGAATCCCCTCCTATCGCTCATTGCCTCCATGTGACTCGGGACTGTACCCAAAAACCACCGTTTTGCACGCCCTCTTGGACGTGGTAAGATGGAAATCAAAGCACTGTGGGAACCACACAAGACTCTATGACGATCTCGGGTCAACAGACTACTCTGTACCAGTGTCACCAGAGAACTGCCATATGACGTGAGGTATAATACCATCTGGGAGTTCTCGGCGAGTCCGTCCAGTGTACCCAGTCTCTACTGAGCACCCGTATATCATCTCTGATGTCAAACACCAATGGATATGGGATCATCCATCGCCCATCTGTATGGGTCGAGAAGGTACACGCTAGTCTACTCTGGTATATCGATGCCCCGTCTCGATACACCCACGACTAGGGACTTTGAAGGATGTACTTATGGACTACCATGTCCCCACTAGTATGATCCGCATCATAGTCCAGGTAGTCAAGTACACATCCTAAGGGCTTTACCAACATGTAACAGAGAGATAAACAGTATACACGTTATGGTAAAGATCAACCAGATAGCATACTATCATGTCGAGCAAGAAAGTCCTTCCTATATACGTCCCAGCATCCACTACAATATACATCCCATGTACAGTAATGGCCTCTAGGGCATACATATAACTAACAATATGCAGGACCGAGGATAATGCGATATGAGATACCGTATTATATTCCTGCGATATTTGATATCAGCCGGATCATTGGATCAAGTGTTGATTCGATGAATCGGTAAATGATATATTAGTCGGTTATATGCGATATAGCCGGATTGTCGGATCAAGTGTTGATTCGATGATTTAATATATAATAATATATATGATATATTAAATTACATTAACATATATTAGCTCACTAAAAGATTCTTTTTCTCACTCGGGTAATACATTGATATATATGCGATATATGTTAATTGTATTATTTTATTTTGTTACAATAAATATTATATATGTGATATATAATATTGTAATATGATATGATTACTAATGCAACATGTTTAGTGGAGATTAAACAAGGTTAGGGTTTGAATTGGGTTAGTTCTTTCATGAACATTCTAGAAGGTTTTTCTTTTGTCATGAAAGAGATATTATGCTTGATATTTTGTAATGACTCATTCTTAACCCAACCCAAACCCTAGCCCTAGTTAAATCTCTACAAAAGTTTAGTTGACCATGGTTACATTATTAATTATATATTATTTCATTATTCATCACAAAAGGTTTTTTCAATCGATTATTCTTCTTCTTCTTCCTTGAGTTCTTCATGGAAAAGCTTTCTAGCTTTTTCAAAGGTGATGAAAATGAGTGAGAAATAGAAAATAAATGAGAGCAAAAATCCTACTTCATCATTCTTATCTATCCTTTCCATTTAGATGAGGGTGTTCACTTCATTTAGTGAGTGGGAGCTTGTGTTAATGAAACTTCAAGGTAGATTATCTTTGTTATCGAAGATCGGAAGCAAGCTTGCATCTTTCTCTTCATGGAGCTTCTCGAGAGTCCGGAACTTGATGATTGCAGCGAAGGGACTATAACACGGAGCTTATGAAGTGAAGGACTAGATCTACAAAGGTTGTAATCCCTCTCACTTAGTGTTATAGTGTTTAACATGCTTGTTTCGCCTAATCTCTAGTCTAAAGATCTCGTTTTGGGTTGTTCGGCACGGCTAAATTTTAAATCGGGCATGGTTGATGCCTTGTAGAACCTGGTTAGATTGCCTAGCAACCCTACATTGCTGTTGCTGCAGCTTGCTGCTGCTGCTGTTTGTTGCCGCCGCCGCTGTTTGTTGCTGCTGCTACTGCTGCTTGCCACCGCTGCTGCTATGTGTGTGTGTGAAAGAATGAGAGGGAGAGAGATGTGATGAGTGAAAGAAATGAGAGTGAGGGAATGAGTGGGAGTGTGAGTGTGTTAGAGAGTGAGGGTTTGGAAATGAGGGTGAGGTTAGTGGAGCCATGCCTTATTCCATCATTCCCTCTCTCTCTCCTCACTCAAGTCAACCCCCAAAACACCACTAATTATATTTTAAAAAAAATTAATACACTTAATTAACTTCACATTAACCTAATGAAATGGGTTAGTCCACCATGGCTTTCTAAACATGGTTTAACTCCAAACTTAGCCCTAGTTAACATGCACATATGTGTGCAGTCCAAATTAAATTCTAGTAAAATGCTTATTAAATCAAATAAAATATTTGAAAACCGATTTGGTAAACTTTTTACTAAAAACCACATATTAAAGCATAATAACCCCTAATCGCATTCTATGGTGTTACAATCTTCCCTCCTTATTTTAAATTCGTCCCCGAATTTAAAATATAGCTACGCGTATTTTCAAAGAGATGAGGGAATTTCTTCCGCATCTCGCCCTCGGCCTCCCAAGTGACCTCTTCACCATTCGGGCTGCGCCAAAGAACCTTCACAGATGGTATCACCTTCGATCTCAATTTCTTCACCTTCCGATCTTAGATGACCACCGGCTGCTCGGCAAAAGAAAGGTCATGCTCCAGCTGGATCGTCGGGTGCCGAATCACATGCGAAGGGTCATGAAGATACTTGCGCAGTATCGAAACGTGGAATACGGGGTGAACATCCAGAAAGCTGGGTGGAAGAGCCAAACGATACGCAACTGCGTCAGCACGCTTGAGGATCTCGAAGGGACCCACAAATCTGGGACTAAGCTTTCCTTTTCGCCCAAATCTCATTATTCCCTTCATCGGAGAGACCCTCAGAAAAACATGATCGCCAACTGCGAACTCTAGTCTGCAACGACGTCTGTCCGCATACAATTTCTGCCTGCTCTGATCTCGAATCAACTTTATTTTCTCGGTCGTCTCCTCAACAATCTGCAGCCCCAAAATGCTCCTCTCGCCGAGCTCTGTCCAACAGACGGGCGATCTGCATCTCCTCCTATATAGAGCCTCGAAAGGTGACATCTGAATAGTATCCTGGAAGCTGTTTTTGTAGGAGAACTCCACTAAGGGTAAATGATGATCCCAGCTACCATCGAAGTCTAGTACGCACGCTCGGAGCATATCCTCGAGAGTCTGAATAGTCCGCTCTGACTGGCCATCGGTCTGCGGATGAAATGCTGTGCTGAAACTCAAACGGGTGCCCAACGCCTCCTAAAGTCTCTGCCATAGTCGGTTGGTAAACTGGGTGCCTCGGTCTGATACGATACAAGTCGGGACGCCATACAACCGTACGATCTCGTCGATGTAAATCTGGGCATACTAAGCAAAATCGAAAGTGGTCTTCACTGGCAGGAAGTGAGCCGCTTTCGTCAATCGATCCACGATCACCCAAATGGATTCGTACCCTCGACTGGTCCTGGGTAGGCCCACAATGAAATCCATAGAAATCTGCTTCCATTTCCACTCCGGAATGGGCAAAGGCTGCAACTCTCCCGCGGGCCTCTGGTGCTCGGCCTTGAATTGCTGATAAGTCAGGCATCCCGACACGAAGTCTGTGATGTCCCTCTTCATTCCGTCTCACCAATAAACATCTCTCAGATCGTGGTACATCTTGGTGGAACCCGGGTGAACGCTATAAATCGATCATGCGCCTCCTCAAGAATCTCACGCCCCAGTCCCTCAGAATCTGGTATGCACAATCGAGCCCCAAATTGCAGTACCCCCTAATCATCGATCACGAACTCGGAATCTCTGCCCTACCTAATATGCTGCATGTTCTCTAAAAGACGGCCATCACGGGGCTGCGCCTCTCGAATACGGTCAAGCAACTGCAGACGTGCACAAATATGCGCAAGCTGTCCCCCGGTCGGAGTGAACTTGAACACCACTCGGTTGTCGCATAGAATCTTCCAATCTGCTGACGACTGCCTCTGCACGGCGCTCAAATAAGATAGACTACCTCCGGGCCTCCTACTCAAAGCATCTGCCACCACGTTCGCCTTGGATTTCGCAATCATAGTCTTTCACCAGCTCCATCCAACGGCGCTGTCTCAGATTCAAGTCTCGCTGCTGAAATATGTACTTCAAGTCTTGTGGTCCGTGAATATCTAGCAGGATTAGCCGTATAGGTAATGTCTCCAGATCTTGAGTGCAAACACCACTGCAACCATCTCTAAATCATGTGTAGGATAGTTCTGTTCATGTGTCTTCAGCTGCCGAGAAGCATACGCGATAACCCTGTCGTGCTGCATTAACATGCAACCTAGTCCTACTCGAGAAGCGTCGCAATAAACCATGAATCTGCCCAATCCCGAAGGCAATGACAACACTGGTGCAGTAGTCAGACGAGTCTTCAACTGTTGGAAGCTATGCTCGCACTCCTCGGTCCAATCAAAAGGAACTCCCTTCCGGGTCAACCCGATCAATGGTGCAGCGATACGAGAGAAGTCCTGAACAAATCGTCGGTAGTAGCCAGCCAGGCCTAGGAAACTGCAGATCTCCGTAACTGATGCTGGTCTGGGCCAATGCTGAACGGCCTCGATCTTCTTCGGGTCCATACATATGCCATCTCTCATAATCATGTGACCCAAGAAATCAACGCTGTTAAGTCAAAACGCGCACTTGGAGAATTTTGCGAGCAGCTAGTGCTCCCTCAAAGTCTGCAATGTGATCCGCAGGTGCTACTCGTGCTTTTCTCGGCTCCGGGAATACATCAAAATGTCGTCAATAAACATGATGATGAACAGATCCAGATACGACCTGAAAATGCGGTTCATCAAGTCCATAAACGCGGCTGGCGCATTGGTGAGTCCGAACGACATCACCAAAAACTCATAGTACCCGTAACGTGTGCGAAAAGCCGTCCTCGGAATATCTTCCTGCCACACCCGCAACTGATGGTAACCCGATCGCAAGTCAATCCTCAAAAAGTATCCGCACCCTGAAGCTGGTCGAACAAATCATCGATACGTGGTAAAAGATATCTGTTTCGTACGGTAACCCTGTTCAGCTGGCGGTAATCAATGCACAAGCACAAACTGCTGTCTTTCTTCTTGACGAACATGACAGGAGCACCCCACGGAGATACACTAGGTCGAACAAGCCCTTTATCTAACAAATCCTGCAACTGATTCTTCAGCTCTATAAGCTCCGCCGGGGCCATACGATAAGGCGGTATGGAAATAGGCCCTGTGCCGGGGACCAAATCGATGCAGAACTCAACATCGCACTCAGACGGTAGCCCAGGCAGCTCGTCAGGGAAAACATCAGAAAACTCACACACAATCGGGACCTGGTCCAACGGAACCTCTGCAGCTCGAGTATCACAAACAGATGCTAAGAACCCCTGATATCCCTTCCGCAAGAGCTGACCGGCGCGAAGAGACGAAATCAAGCTGGGAAGGGTGACGCTGCGGTCTCCCTGAATCATAAGGATTGGCTCCCCCGGAAAGCTAAATCTGACTGCCTTCTCAAGGCAGTCCACAGATGCATAATAAGTGGATAGCCAGTCCATGCCCAGAAGCACATCAAAGTTCAACATATCGAGGAGAATCAAATCAACCGATGAATCCCTCTCCCCGATATGAACGGAACACAATCGAAACTCAAAACGAGCGACAAATGACTCGCCTACCGGAGTAATAACTACAAGCGGCTGATCTAACGATAATGACTCACGGCCCAACATCAGTGCAAAGTGTATAGATACATACGAATGTGTAGAACCTGGGTCGAATAATACTCGCGTGTCGAAAGAACATACTGGCAAGGTACCTGTCACAACGACATTGGATGCCTGTGCATCCAGTGGAGTCAAAGCGAATACTCAGGCATGTCCCCCACTAATAGCTGGCTGTCCTCTGCCTCGGCCTCTGCTTCCTCGTCCTCTCTGAACAGGACCTCCGCGTCTACGGCCTCTGGGGGCGTCTAACTGACATGGAGCATCACCGGGGGTAGGAAGTAAAGCCCTCTGAAGAGGTGGGGAAGGTGGTAAAGTCACGTGTGGAACTGTCGCCGCTCCCTGTCGTCTCACCATACAGTCTCTGATACGATGGTACGGACTCCCGCACCTAAAACATCCTAGCGATGCCTGCTGGCCCTGCGGATAAGAACCAAATAGCTGACCCCGTCTGACTCCTCTGCCGCCACCATCTCTTGGAAAGAATTTGTCACGATGCCTCTGAGCTGGCATTTCAGTACGAATCCTCTTCGGCCCAGAAACGACCAAAGTCCCTGAAATGCGCGCCTCCATCCGTAAGGCCGTGTCCATAGCAGCTGCATAACTGTCGAAGTGCTGGGCGTCGATGGCAAGGAATAACTGGGTGTTAAGTCCTTGCATAAACCTCTTTATCCTCTTTTCTTCGGTGTCTACCAAGTACGGAGCATATCGGGACAACTGAGTAAACTGGACATCATACTCGGACACTGTCATCCCTGGAGTCTTGTACAAAGCCTCAAAACTATGAGCTCTAGCATCATGAACGCTCTCTGGAAGGAAACGGGCTAGAAATACTACTGTGAACTCATCCCAAGTCATAGAAGGTAGACCTGTAGCTCGACCTCTCTCGACTGACTCACACCACGTCTGCGCAAGGCCCTTTAGACGGAAACTCGTAAGCTCCACCTATCTATCGTCGGAACATCCGAGCGAACGACAAATCCTAGCTAATCTGTCGAGGAATGTCTGCGGATCCTTCATTGCATCTGTGCCAGTGAAGACTGGGGGTCTTAGCTTCATGAAATCTTGTAGTGATACTGGAATAGCCACGGTAGTAGTAGAAGCAACTGTCTGGGCAGCAGGTACAATCGTAGCCTATGCTGCGGTAGGTATGTCCTCCGATCTCGGTGCATGACTGGCCTCGACTAAGGATCACACCATCTGTCGTAACTCCTGCATACCTCCCACCATCTGTCGTAGCTCCTGCATACCAGACTCTAGCCTATCCATGAGGCCTGGGGAAGGCGGATCAGTCTGTCCCTGAGGGGTAGGTACACCGTCCTGCTCGGTCCTCATCTCGGATGAGCTTGCTCGGATCTCATCTCGGGCGGTAGCCCTCTGTGCTCTTATAGCCTTCGGTGGCATAGTGGCCGGTACAAGAAACAGGATAATAAGAACAGTGCAGTAGAATCATAGGATACACGGAATTGAAGAAGGGATTTCAAGCAAGTATATCCTAAAGTCACCTAGGCGGAGTACCATATCGCAAGTATGCCGTGGACATACACACACTACGTTACCCTGCTTAAGTCACTTACTCCATCTACCAAGGGTCATCCTACACTCAGAAAGGTAAAACCTATCGCTCTGATACCAACTTTGTCACGACCCGAAAAGGTACGGAACATGACTGGCACTTAAATTACGAAACATCTCGAGACGTACGTAATCTAAGTAAGCCAAAACCCAGAAATCAAAACCCATTTAAGTAATAGAGTGAAGGAAAACCATATAAGTCACATTGAAATCTTTTTAAAAACAACTTCACCTTTTCCCCAAAATTTTCGGCAGAGACTCCTTTGTAAAAACTGGCTCCAAACAGGTACAAAACAAGAATATACATATAATCATGAATAAGGCATCCCCAAGCGGGAGCTAGCTCTTCGCCGAATCGGACTCAAATCCCACGCAATGTAAATCATCAATGTGCAAAAAAAATAAGCATAAAAGGCATAAGTAATAAGCATCATGTCGGCTTAAGTGAGCTCGACCCAGAGAAACAACATAAATGTCCACAAATCTCACTATCCACAAATCTCACTATCTCATCTCTAGGTCAATATACATCAATACAAGTAGCAGGTACAGTAGATGGAGTACACTAGATACAATGAATATACAAGGTGGAAACAAAATAATCTCATAACCCACCTACGAGCAAAAGTCTCCAATCCAAGCAAAAGGAGCAAAAGGATAAAGTGCGTCCGCCAGTACAGTGCTGACAGAGCGGACCTGCAAAAAGGCTGTGGCACAACGGGGCTGAGTTGCCAACTCGTGAGTAATAAGTAACATCTATAAAGGCTATCGTAAGCATGCACACAAAGTGTCATAACTCAACAATACTGATATGGCATGATATACCAGCAGATATGTATGCAACATGAATCAATTTTACAATACTAATTTGGCATGATGTACTAGCAGGTATGTATGCAACATGCATCAAGTTCAACCCGTGATCTGAATATGTTGATATAAGAAAATCATTATTTTCATTTTAGAAAACTCTTTTGAAATATCAGCATAATATCAATAAAATCAACAGAAATCCATGTCCAGCATCGACACCTCAAACGACTATCTTAAAATCTCAAGTATCGGTATCACAATATCTCGGGCCCCAGCCATCCGGCTGGCCCATCTCAAAGTATCAATATCTCAATATCTCATGACCACGGTCGGTACCCTCTGGATATCCGCCGTGCTAACAATCACCGGTAGGTAGTCTGCCCCTGCCAGGCTCATCGTCTACATCTCTTTCCCCGGGGTATCTTACCGGGCCCACCATGTACCCAAGACGGTTCATCCAACTCCTCAAAACGGGTCTCAAAAACTAATAGAAAACCCATGGTGGACGACACATGTATCATATCACGAGAAAAACCACAACTCTCAATGTTTAAAATAATATCATGTTTATTAAATCCTTGCGGCTTTTCCCCAAAATCTCATAAATCTCAAGTGCTGAAATCCTCAAGAAAATCATCATAAGTGCACATGTCAATGATAATGAATGCCTATAGTATCAAAAAGTCGAACTGCAATGTATGACTAATAGGCTAGGCATGAACGAATGATATAATGAGGTACATGCATATGACTAGCAATCCTACATGTTCATCCCGAGGAATTTAAATGCATTAGCACATGTTTAAGCATCATATATGGTGAAATTGTTCTAGATTTCAGGTTATACAAGTTATCTAGTGATTGTGGCATAGCAGTTACCAAGGCGTGTGTGTCCGCATGAATAGTGCTCGTGCCGCATAAAACCATGGTAATGGTGCAAGTGTTCTATAAGATGAGTTCGCACATATATGTAAATATATAGGATCGTGAATGCAGCAAGATGATTAACTAGGCACTATACTCATAGATGCTAGTACTACTAGAAGTTTTTAAACTATCTAAACTATCAGGCGGCTTGCGCCATCCAAACGATTTTCCCCCGTAGATGTTATATCTACTCACCCGTGATCTCGTGCTAGCCGTGTCCAACCATCGCTTTTCCCTTCCGCGCAGCGTCCGACGTCTCCGCGATCGATCCTAGAAACACACAAGCAATACACATAAGGCTAATATCCTGCCAAAATGCGATATCAAGATCAAAGGAGAAACTCACGTTGGAAGCTAAACGCGTGTGCACTCGATACGCCAAAACGTGTGTAACCTCTCCTGAAACTACCCCGACTTGCTGTGACGCGCAGTGAACAACGAACCCAACTCAAATAACGCACGTATTGCACAGGTTAAAAAGTATTGAAAAAGAGGTTTTAGGTTCCAGATATTGACTCGAGTGGAAAAAGCAAAAGTTGTATATACCAAAAACCTTAAATATACAGAAGACTCCTATAGCCCAAACCCCGACACCTAACACCACCATCTAGCCGCAAATTGTGGCCAGAACGAATAAAATTGCGGCCTAAAAGTGGGCTAGGGGTCTCGTGTTCTGTGTGTGTGATCTAGGTCTAGTGAGCATGCTCTAGTAAACTCAAATTTTACCTGAAGCACCCGGGTCAAAAGCAGATCTCAAAATGGCTAAAAATCTAAACTAAAACGCTAAATAACACTAATTTGAAACAATATAGCATTTTAGTGAAATCAGGTGCAGAAACTTGGTTTAGATGGCCTTAATAACACTTAGTTAAGCTACTTTAGCCATAAAAATCCTAACTTGGCCTAAACTCCACTTAAATCACAAAACTAGCATTAAAACTACATTAATTACTAAATTAAGCTAAATAACTACATGTTTAGAAAAATGGAAGTTGAGTTTAACATTATACCTCAAGTGGGTCTTAGGATGCAAGAAGAAGAAGAAGAGAAGGGGGTGGGGTGTGTGCTGCTGCTGCTGCTTGCTGCTGCTGCTGTGTATTGCTGCTGCTATTGCTGCTTGCTGCTGCTGCTATGTGTCTATGTGAAAGAATGAGAGGGAGAGAGATGTGATGAGTGAAAGAAATGAGAGTGAGGGAATGAGTGGGAGTGTGAGGGTGTTAGAGAGTGAGGGTTTGGAAATGAGGGTGAGGTTAGTGGAGCCATGCCTCATTCTATCATTCCCTCTCTCTCTCCTCACTCAAGTCAACCCCCAAAACACCACTAATTATATTTAAAAAAAAACTAATGCACTTAATTAACTTCATATTAACCTAATGAAATGGGTTAGTCCACCATGGCTTTCTATACACGGTTTAACCCCAAACTTAGCCCTAGTTAACATGCACATATGTGTGCAGTCCAAATTAAATTCTAGTAAAATGCTCATTAAATCAAATAAAATATTTGAAAACCGATTTGGTAAACTTTTTACTAAAAACCCCACATTAAAGCATAATAACCCCTAATCGCATACTAGGGTGTTACAAGATCTACTCACAGAGGCTATTTCTCGAACGCAATAGTATTACAAACGAGATTTGTGAGACTGATCAGTAGAGGAGTTGGGTGTTCGGTATCACACGGGCTGTGAGTATGCGACATCGCAATAATTAGGCTTAAATGCAAGTGGGAGATTGTTGGATATAGTGCCCTCAAAGTCAATTACTGGATCGCAGGCACGTGATTGCAATGATTGAGGGAGGACCTATACCGGTAGGACAGTCTTACTCGAGATGATAGTATGCTATCCGGTTTGTCTTTATCACCGTGTACATACTTTAGGCGACATTACATATCACTATTACACATTGATAGAGCCCTTAGGATTCTTGCTTCACTACCAGTAGTATGATGGCGATCATATACGTGAGAGTTGGGTAGTCTATAAGCACATCCTTAAAGTGTCTCTAGTCGTGGGAGTTTTGAGACTGGGTATCGATACTCTATTAGTAGACTAGTGTATACAGTTGAGACCCCAACGAGGGATGGTGGCCGGTCTCACAAGCCATTGGTGTCAGTTGGTTCACCTAAGATATATACAGGTGCTCATTGGGTTATGAGTACACCGGACGGACTCGCCCGGAACATGCTAGATGGAATTATACCTGACGTCAGATAGCAGTTCCCTGGTGACATGTGTACGGGTTAGTCTATCGCCTTAGATCATCATTTGTCTCGTGTGAGTTCCCACTGTGCTTTGATTACTACCTTACCATGGCTCAAACCTTACCACGGCTCAAAGGAGTCGTGCAAACAGGTTTTAGTTGGGTACAGTCCTAAGCCACATGGAAGCAGTGAGCGGATCGGCAGGGGATTCGTCTCTCCCATTATTGGGGGTGAGATCTCGCTGTGTCTGGAGAGCTATTACACGAATTCCTTGGCCAACGCGAGTGAGATTTACTGGTAGATATTCTGGTAGTTTTTCAGGGTGTTCTGGGCTACACTCCGACATGACTTATACCGCTTTTAGGGGTCTGACGCTTACCAACCCCCTAGGCCCGATATGCGATACTCATAGACGAACGGACCGGACTGTACGGATATTGTCACTGACAGGCTCGGTAGAGTTTCAGGATGAGTTCGCTCATCAGCCTCCCTTTTGGTCAATACATGGGTAGCCATTACGTACAGTTAGTACCACTGACGTGCTTGTGGTTGAACCTACTGCCAGCATATTGACGAGTCTTTAGAGTCCCCCACAGAAAGTTTCCTAAGTTCGGGCGAAACGTTGTAGAGGCCGTATGGTTTTATGGAAGGGTTCGATCATATACGTGCACTTATGTATGGATCATGATTGGACGGATCATACTAGTGGGCTTTGGTTTAAGCCGGATCCTAGTATTAGATTTGTTGGATTATTTTCGTCTCGTAGTATCCGCATTCAGTCGGAATGCGGATGCAGATATGTATATACAGATGAGGGATATTCTTATGATCCGTCATGAGTTTACTTTAGAAGATGCCATTCTATTTATTGTTATAAACATTTGGATTAATGTTTATTAAGTGGAAATTGTGAGTAGAAGTTTTGTCCTTAAGCATTGATTATGGCATGTGCTTGTTTGGTAACTCATGGTGTTATTTTTTGTGCCATGTCCATTTTCATGATTGATTATTGTGTGGAATTGATGTGTGTGTGGAGAGAGAGAGAGAGGGCAACCACTAAGGGTTGGGGTTGGCTCTTCATTTTGGATAATGAGCTCTCACATTTTTTATCCCACACAATAAGCAAGCCCTTCCTCTTCTTCACTAGCTTTCTTCTTGTGCTCACAACTTCCATCAATGGCTTCTTCTTCAACCTCCATCCATACAATCTCATGTGTTGAGAATCAATGGATGTCTTGAGACAAAATGATCACACACATTCTCTACTTCACCCTGGATATGTCGGCTAGCAAACTTCATGTCCGAGTTGCTTCGGTTTGAAGCTGGAACCCGTAAAAGTTTCCTTGATGTTGTGCCACTTCGACAAGGAGACCGAAGATCGAGCGAGATCGGAGATGCCGCGAGGAGCTTAGGATGGTGGCTAAAGACCGAAGGACACCGATCGATCGGTATAGCCATTCTAACTTCTTATAGTTAGCTAGTTTAGTGTTAATGGCACGATCTGGGTGAAAGCCTACGTTAGCGCCGGTTTTATAAAAGTTTTTGTTCCGCTTTTGGCCTCGGATTGATGGCCGGGGCGCTATCGTAGACTTACACCATGCTCCCATTTTCCACCTCATTTCTATTTTTCTCAAAAATAGAAATCATGCCATGCTACACACCCACACACCCACACACATATATTAATACATATAACAAAATATTTAGTGAGCTAATGATATTAGTTAAGATATAATTATATCACATATAATATATATCAAATTATTAAATCAACACTTGATTTAATAATTAGGTTATATCATATATGACCGACTAATATCTTTTATCTGTATATCACATTATCAAATCAACACTTGATTCGATAATCTGGTTATATCACATATAACCGAACTTGATAACAGATAACTGCCAGATTACAATACGGCATCATATACACGTATTTAATCAGGCCCACACACATATCACATATGTGTCCTACTTTGTTACGCTTGAACCAGGGAACTTCTGTGTAGGATTCTAAAGACTCGTTAATACACTGGCAGTAGGTGATGATCACATCAGTCACCTACAAGCCGTCAGTGTAGGGTTCCTAAGCACGACAACGAGATTTTGGGTGGCATCATCCATGCCAAGTTAAAATTTTGCCATGCTTAAACAACCCTAAACAAGATCTTTAACTAGAGAATCAAGCGGAATTGAAATGCAAACTACTTTACATCTAAGTGAATAGGGATTATAACCTTTGTAGTCCGTTCCTTCGCTTCATAAGCTCCAAGTTGTGGTCCCTTCGCTGCGATCATCAAGCTCTCGGACTCTTGAGAGGCTTCACACGGGGTATGATGCATGCTAGCTAGAAGTCTTCAAAGTCTACGACGATCTACTTCGAGGAAACACGAACTCATGCTATGACTTCACTAATATGTAATTAGTGAAGCTAACACTCTAATCTATATGGCTAGTATAGAAGAGGATGATGAAGTAGGAATTTTGCTCACTTTAGATTTTATTTTCTCACAATGTTTTATCAATTCATCACAAGCTAGAGAGCAAAATGAGAGAGCAAGAAGAAGATGATCAAGTGATGAATGAATAATGAGCTTAGGTTAGAAATGCAACCATGGTGAGTTAGTATATGTCATGGCTGACTCATGTAGAGAATAAACCATGGGCTAGGGTTAAAGGTTAGGTTAACAAATATCTGAGTAAATATCAACAAGGTGGACTTAGTCAACTATGAAAAATATCTTAGCATAAATCCACAATTTCGAATTAACTAAAATATAATTAAAATCTAACCCTAAGCTCTAGCCATGGTGTGAATCTCATAAACCCTTGTTGCATGTATAACCTAGCATGTTACAAGTATACATATCGCATATATATAATTTTGTAACAAAAGAAAAGAATACAATAAACATATATCACATATATGTTAAATGTATCCGAAGTGAGAAAATGAAATACTTAAGTGAGCATATAGTAGTTAATGTAATTTAATATATATCAAATATATAATTATACATTAAATTATCGAATCAACACTTGATCCGATAATCTGGCTATATCACATATAACCGACTAATATAAAATGTTTCATTTCATCGAATCAACACTTATCCGATAACCCGGCTATATCACATATAATCAGCCGATATCATATATAGAGAGAATAAAATATAGTATCACATACACGTATTAATCTCGGTCCCGCACATATCGCATATGTGCTCCTACTCCGTTTCGCCTGAGCCAGGAAACCTCTGTGTAGGACTCTAAAGACTTGTCAGTACGCCGGCAGTAGGTGATGATCATATCAAACACCCATAATGTAGGATTACTAGGCACTCTCACAAGGGTCTATAAGGAATCAACCATGCCCGATTTAAAATTTAGACGTGCCGAACAACCCTAACCAAGATCTTAGATTAAAGATTAGGCTAAAACAATAAGCATGTAAACAACTTTACATCTAAGAGTTGGGGATTACAACCTTTGTAGTCCGTTCCTTCACTTCTAAACCACCGTTTTGAGGTCCCTTCACTGCAATCATCGAGTACCCGGACTCAAGAGAGGCTTCACAAAAGAAAGATGCAAGCTTACTTTCGATCTTCGATAACTAAGATGATCTACCTTGAAGAAACTCAAACCCAAGCTCTTGCTTTGCTAATCAAGTATTAGCAAAGCAAACACCCTAATCTAAGCGGCTAGAATAGATGAGGATGATGAAGTAGGAATTTAGCTCTCATTTTTTTTCTATTTCTCACTCATTTTTTATCACATCACAAAAAGCTAGAAAGCTTTTTCAAGCAAGAAGAAGGAAAAAGAAGAAGCAATCTCTTTATGATGAATAATGAAACTCAAGTGAGGTTAGAAATGCAACCATGGGTTAAGAATGAAGTCTTAACCCATGTAGAGAGTTAACTATGGTGAAGGGTTGTGTTGGGTTAAGCAAATATCTACACAAAATATCCAAAGTCAAAGTCAAAGCTTCAAGAAGCTTCTTGAAAGCTTCATGCATGCTTAACCCTAATCTAAACCCTAACCACAATTAAACTCCACTAAACATGTTGCATTTATAACCCTAACATGTTACAATATTATATATCACATATACAATATTTATTGTAACAAAATAAAATAATACAATTAACATATATCATATATATATCAATGTATTACCCAAGTGAGAAAAAGAATCTTTAAGTGAGCTTATATTAGTTAATGTGATTTAATATATCACATATATAATTATACATTAAATTATCGAATCAGCACTTGATCCGAAAATCCGACTATTTCACAAATAACCGGCTAATATAATCTGTATCAGATCATCGAATCAACACTTGATCCGATGACCCGGCTATATCACATATACCCGGCCGATATATCATATCGTGAGAATCTAATAAGATATCATATACACGTATTGTTCTCGGTCCCTCACATATCATATATATGCTCCTACTCCGTTTTGCCTGAGCCAGGAAACCTCTGTGTAGGACTCTAAACAATTATCAATACGCCAGCAGTAGGTGATGATCATATCAAACGCCCACAAGTTGCAAGCGGTAAGCTAAACGTAACAGCCGCCCATGTATTGAGCAATCAGAAGATCAACAAGCAATCCTGTACATTCTCCCGTGAATCCAACCAGTAACACTTCCGTACAGTCCGGTCTCTTCATATGATATGTCACATATCTCGCCTAGGGGTGGTAAACTTCAGACCCCAGTAGCTTGATAAGTCGTGTCGATATGAGGTCTATAACAGTTTGAGAAACTACTGATAACACTTACCAGTAAATCTCAGCAACCCTGGCCAGGGATTTCCAGTTATAGCCAATCGAACACAGCGCAACATCAACTCCCTATACCTGGAGAGACGAAACCCCTCCTATCGCTCATTGCCTCCATGTGATTCGGGACTATACCTAAAAGCCACCTTTTTCCACGCCCTCTTGGACGTGGTATGATGGAAATCATAGCACAGTGGGAATCATACAAGACTCTACGACGATCTCGGGTCTACAGACTAACCTGTATCAGTGTCACTAGAGAACTGCCATCTGACGTGAGGTATAATACCATCTGGGAGTTCTCGGCGAGTCCGTCCAGTGTACCCAGTCTCCACTGAGCACCCGTATACCTTCTCTGATGTCAAACACCAATGGATATGAGATCATCCATCGCCCATCATATGGGTCAAGAAGCGCATACGCTAGTCTACTCTGGAGTATCGATGCCCTGTCTCGGTACTCTTACGACTAGGAACATTTGAAGAATATACTTGGCGACTACACTGTCCCCACTAGTATGATCTGCATCATAGTCCTGGTAGTCAAGTACTCATCCTAAGGGCTTTATCAACATGTAATATAGAGGTAATCAGAGTACATGTTAAGATAAAGGGTAACTAGATAGCATACTATCATGTCGAGCAAGAAAGTCCTCCCTATATATATCCCAACATCCACTACAATATACAACGCATGTACAGTAATGGCCTCTAGGGCATACATATAACTAACAATCTCCCACTTGCACTTGGGCCATCTGTTGTAGTATCTCATAGCCAACAATAAGCTGTGGTTGAAGTATCTCATATTCAACCATCCCATAAAAGTCTTTACTGGGAAATAGTCCTTTGTGAGTGGATCCGCGCTGTTGTCTTCTGTGTCTACTCTCTTAACGTCGATCTACCTGGAGATCGACCATCTCCATGATCAGGTGATACTGCCTAAGAATATGTCTGGATCTCTGATGGGACGGGGGTTCCTAGGCCTAAGCCACAACTCCATTGTCACACAATGGTAGGAACGAAGTTCATCTCATGAACTTAAGTATATCCAGACCGCCTCTTTGGTAGCATCTTTGGTAACGATGTATCTTACCTTTAATCGTCTAGTAAGTCACGGTATCTAGCTTGGAACTCTTCCAACATACCGTCCCTCCACTGAGGGTAAAGACAAAGCCTGCGACTGACATTCAGTCGTCCTTATCACCCTGGAACCTTTCCAGTGATTCTCTTCAGGATCGTTTGATACCATCTCACTACAACTAGTGAGATTCTTAACATCCAATTAGATCTATCCCATAGATCCATAACCCAGGATTTAGGAGGTATCACCTTGATCCTATATGGAGAATCATTATGATAAGAGGAGATTGACCGAGCGTAGCATATGAAACTCCTTCCCTATCAAGAGTATGTCATCCATGTACTCTACGAGAATCACCGCCATACTCTCTACTACCCTTTTTGTATATACAAGGTTCATCTACCATTTTGATGAAGTCAAACTCTTTGACTACCACATCAAAACAGACATTCCAACTCCGCGATGCCTGATTTATCACATAAAACATCTTACTCACGTTCCCGCTGCTCCCACTGTCTACGAAGCCCTTTGGCTGTGTACTTATAGACACTATCTTCCAAATCATCATTTAGAAAAGCAGTCATGACACCCAACCGCCAGATATCGTAGTCATGGTATGTAGCCGTGGCAAGTAGGATCTGGATAGACTTAAGCATAGCTTTGAAAGTCTCAACTTTTCCATGTACACCAAGTAATCTTCTCAAGATATACTTTCTCCTGATGGGGATTTAACCCTTCAGATAAAGCAACCAAAGTCCATACTTTGTTGGTGTATAAGGATTCCATCTCAGATCGCTAAGCTTCCAGCCATTCTCACAGAGTCCCCACTCCTGATGGCCTGCTCGAAACCAGTTGGGTCATCATCTTATGATGCAATCCTCGCTCCACTGTCATAGAGAAACTGAAGTATCTCTCAGGTGGGTGAGGAACCCTACCAGATCGGCGGAGAGGCTGAGGTTCGTTGGAAACTATTGAATCCTCCGGTTTTACCAAATCATCAGCTGCAGTTTGTATAGCTGGAACTCCTTCCAGTTCTACCTCATGACCACTAATTTCTTCACAAGAAATTCCCCTTCACAAAGGTGGCATGCTGAGAAACAAAAAACACCTTTTGTTCCCCAGTTTGGTAGAAAATATTCCCTTGTGAATGCTTGGGATATCCAACAAACTTCCACAGAACTGACCTTTCCTCGAGCTTGTCCGGATTTTGCTTTTGACATAGACCGGACAACCCCAAATCTTAACTTCTTTAAGAGATGGGCTCTTCCCATACCATATCACATATGGAGTGGTAGGCATCTGATTTGGTTGGAACCCTATTCAATAGGTATGCAGCTTCACAAGTGCATAACTCCCAAAAGGAAATAGGCTACTCAGTAATACTCATCATACAGCACACCATATCATATAGGGTGTAATTGCTCCGCTCTGATACACCGACGTGCTGTGGTGTATACGGAGGAGTAATGGTGAGAGAGGTTCTCATTCTCCTTTAGAATAGTCCAGGAATCCCGTGCTCAAGTATTCTCCTCCCTGATCATATCAAAGACTTAATACTTATACCCGTTTTGGTTCTCTAGTTCTAACTCATATTCATTGAATTTCTCAAAGGTTCAGACTTGTGTTTCAACAGGAACATAAGTCCTAATCTTGAGAGATAAACAGTGAATGTAATGAAGTATAAAGAACCGGTCTTGGCATGTGTAGACAGGGGACCTTATATACATCATCATGTATCAATCCCAAAAGGTCATCTAACTCTTTCTCTGTTTCCAATAAACAGAGCTGAGGTCATCTTATCTTTGTGACATGACCGCAAGTTTCATAAGATGTAGATTCAAACTAATTTAAATATGCATCTAAATGTAACTTAGCTAGTCGGGTCGCATTGATATGACCTAGTCTACAATACCTCAAGAAGAATTCGTTCATTTCTGAACTCTTCTTTTTGTGTCTGTTCTGTACATTAAGAACTGTGGTTTGATTTAGAACGTCTATGCTTTTAGATAACGTGCCTGATCCGATCAACTCTTGATATAGGAAATGTTCAAAACATTATCCAACAATACAAAATTATATCCTTCTTTACTAATAAGTGACTGATATGATGTTGTATATCAGGTTCGGTATCTAATAACATTCGTTCAGAATCAATGTATTCTGGTAATACAGGGTGATAAATACCAACAGACTTGGCTGCAACACTTGCACCGTTTCTATCTCATGAAACTTATCACCCGTTCTCAGTTCTCTACCTATCTGTAGCCCATGTAACAAATTACATATGTGGGATCCTGATCCGGTATCAAATACCCAGGACGTAAAGGATATTGAGAAACAGTTCTGTGTAATGAACACACCCGAAGAAGATGCATCAACATGCACTTTGTTCGTTTGGGCGGCACGGGAATTCTGGTAATCCCCTATTTCCTGCTCTGTCTTATAACAATTATAAGTTGGAGTGGGACCAACGTTTCCTAGCGCAGTATAACAAGCGGGTTCGGTCAATACATCTATATTATTATCTTGATTAAGGCGTGACATGGTCGCTACCTGGAGAAAAATAGAAGAAAACACTCAGCGTATGCTCTTGCAAGATTAGATTGGTTATTAATATATCTAATCAGGATGTCTCCCACTGTTTTAGTCAAATCCTCCTTCAAACCCTAAAAGGAAAGACTAGCCGGGATTAATTACACTATACAAGTTCGCCAATCTTTCAGCCATGCCAGTGTCGGTACTTTGAGGGAGGTTCCCCGTGCTTTCGCACGGACCTAATTAAAATAAACCTTGTTTTCCCAGGGGCGTAACCCCGTTAACACCTTTCTAGACACCTACCTTGATCGTCTAATTGTAATATATAAAACTCTCCAAGTAGTAACTCTTACTCGCAGCGGGTATTGGGATCCAACTATCTCATAGAAGGTATGCAATCTCATTGCAAATTTCAACACTTGAAATTCCCAATAATATTTTACCCTTAGCATCTATATGACCTAACATAGTCAACAAATCATAAGTGCTAGTCAAGTTCAACCCGTCATTTCTCGATTGAATTAAACCCACCCGCACGACCCTTAACATAGTCAACAAAGTCGCACGACTACCCTAATCCAATTGCATCATATGCTTATACAGATAAGCACTAATCAGCTACCGTACACTACGCCTTAACATAGTCAACAAACGTAGCATGAATACTAACTAGTACTTATCTGAAATGACGGAGGGCTACGACAGGTTTTTAAGAAAACCCTTTGTGTAATGAACTTGATATCGTTGTAGAATCGAGTGATTTTAAATGGAGTGTTTTTGAGGCCTTTGCTAGTTTCGCTAAAGAGGTCACTCCCGGTGAAGGGATCGTCGGCTCTTTCCTCATCGAATAAGGTGCAGGATATTTCACAAATATCACTATGCAAAGCAAAAACTATAGAAACAATCAAAAGACAAACCGAGTTTGTAGCATCTGCTAGTTTCGCTAAAGAGGTCACTCTCGGTGAAGGGATCTCGACTCTTTCCTTATCGAATAAGGTGCTGGATGTTCTACAAGGAACACCGCTATGCAAAGCAAGAACTAGAGCTACCAGTTTTTAAGACAATTTTCTACAACATCTTTAGGTTTCTTTTAGTTTCATTAATCTCATTAATGAAGTCCCATTTATTATGCTTCACAAGCATCACATTTGAACGAAATCTGCAATATAACATATATCTCATATATATAATATAAATATTCTTCTTAGGCAGTAATATGATCTCATCACAGAACAATGCAGCAGAAGATAACATATAAAATATTGGATATACTAGAACGCCCGTGTTTTATATCGAGCCTGCATAAAACACGGATTCCACGGTCGCGATGAATAGCCAAACCCACATCTCTAGACCCCTACGAGAGCGGCAAGCCAACACTGCCAATTCTAGGGTTAAGAGACCCGGTCTCGACTTCTCGAGATGGCCTCTCACTGGACCCCAGAACCCGGTTACTTATGCTCCCCGCCTTGGGTCTACCTAATGCGGAAAAGTAAATAATATACAATTATGACATCATCCTCATCCCGGAAGTGCCCCAATAAAAGAATATTATATACAAATGAATTTTACATGAATGGAAATAAAAACCCTCATCTCACATAAAACCCCCGGCCATTCAGAATGCGACGATCCAATATAATATATCACAACAACACATAATATCTCATATCATCAATGTAAGAAAATATGCGTATCCCAATTATCGTTGATGTATAGCAACGAAACCGGTGATACACCACATATTACACTTACGGTCGTAGAAAAAAAGTGTAAAACTACAACAGTTGGAATCCGCAACTTCCTTAGACATCTCATGCCTAACCAAATGAATTCCTTAGACATCGCATGCCTAACAATTATAAACCCCGCATTTTAGTCTCGATCTCGAAAACACTTTTCAATATCTAGTCGGGCAATTCAACAAGATTTCCGACATCCTGATCGAATGCTTGTCGCAAACTTTAGTAGATGGCCGCACCCCCGGATGCCGTCGACGAAGTGCACTAAGGTGGAACACCGCTGCCGCGAGCACCCGAACGGATGCTTTTGGCGACGGGGTTCTCCTACAGTCACTTGGTCGGGGCTATGGGGCGTGGCTATCTATTAAGTTTACCCGGCGAGTATCCGCGTACGCTACGTGATTGCGATGGACTTTTGATCGCATCAAAATCCTGTGACAACCGATCATCTGAGACTAAACTGCTAGATTTATAATATTCAAATTAGTTATCTCATAACTACATGTGGATTCCAAATATTGTATCACATTCCAGATAAACAGACAATGTTAAACTTTCTGATCGAATAAACAAACACCCAATATTTTCCAAATAATTCTCAACACATGAAATTAGTTTAAAAACATCCATCACATACCATAGTACCAATGGTCCAGCCGTAGAAGGGTCAAACCAACGCCTCACATGTGGCAACGCCGTACTGCCACAAACCCTAAGGTTTAGAGGCGGTTCAGACGGTCACATAATCGAGTTAAGGTTTTTGTTTTTCTAGAGGGTCCACCGCGTTACTTGCACGACTTAGAATGTTCTTAAACTACGGAAAAATCCAACACTTGGAAATTTTTCCGGCAGGGGAAAAAGTGAGTTATTGATATCCGTTCGAACTTTTTAACACGTTCTAAAATTACCCGGGAAAAATAAACGAAGTTAAACTTTTTGATCGAATCAACGAGTTCCCAATAATTCCCAGAAGGCTCAACACTTGAGTGGAATTTAAAAATTCCCAGAATTATGAAAAAGGACCTAAGAATAAATACCTGAAGCAGTAGCCCCCAACTCAAAATTTTGGCCGCGGAACCGCCGCCAAATGCGTGGTTTGGCCGCGGTTCCGCGGTCTAATGAAGGAGTTGAGTGTCCATAGTTCACAGTAATTCTTAGATTTCCCTGCTTATTTTTCTGAGTATTTTTAATATGAAAAATGTCAAGTTTTGAAATTTTTTCCAGAAACTAGGTTTTATCGGGTATTCGGAGTTCGATCGGACTTTAAACTTCGCCTAGACTTTGCCTAAAACTCTAGCTTGGCTCTGATACCACTGTAGGGTTACTAGATACTCTCACAAGGGTCTATAAGGCATCAACCATGCCCGATTTAAAATTTAGACGTGCCGAACAACCCTAACCAAGATCTTAGACTAGAGATTAGGCTAAAACAATAAGCATGTAAACAACTTTAAATCTAAGAGTTAGGGATTACAACCTTTGTAGTCCGTTCCTTCACTTCTAAAGCTCCGTGTTGAGGTCCCTTCGCTGCGATCATCGAGTACCCGGACTCAAGAGAGGCTCCATAAAAGAAAGATGCAAGCTTGCTTCCGATCTTCGATAACTAAGATGATCTACCTTGAAGAAACTCTAACCCAAGCTCTTGCTTTGCTAATCAAGTATTAGCAAAGCTAACACCCTAATCTAAGCGGCTAGAATATATGAGGATGATGAAGTAGGAATTTAGCTCTCATTTGTTTTCTATTTCTCACTCATTTTTTATCACATCACAAAAAGCTAGAAAGCTTTTTCAAGCAAGAAGAAGGAAGAAGAAGAAGCAATCTCTTTGTGATGAATAATGAAACTCAAGTGAGGTTAGAAATGCAACTATGGGTTAAGTATGAAGTCTTAACCCATGTAGAGAGTTAACTATGGTGAAGGGTTGGGTTGGGTTAAGAAAATATCTACACAAAATATCCAAATTCAAAATCAAAGCTTCAAGAAGCTTCTTGAAAGCTTCATGCATGGTTAACCCTAATCCAAACTCTAACCACAATTAAACTCCACTAAACATGTTGCATTTATAACCCTAACATGTTACAATATTATATATCATCTATACAATATTTATTGTAACAAAATAAAATAATACAATTAACATATATCACATATATATCAATGTATTACCCGAGTGAGAAAAAGAATCTTTAAGTGAGCTTATATTAGTTAATGTAATTTAATATATTAAATATATAATTATACATTAAATTATCGAATCAACACTTGATCCGATAATCCGGCTATTTCACAAATAACCAGCTAATATAATATGTATCAGTTCATCGAATCAACACTTGATCCAATGACCCGGCTATATCACATATACCCGGCTGATATCTCATATCGTGAGAATCTAATATGGTATCACATACACGTATTGTTCTCGGTCCCGCACATATCATATATGTGCTCCTACTCTGTTTTGCCTGAGCCAGGAAATCTCTGTGTAGGACTCTAAAGAATCGTCAATACGCCGGCTGTTCATATCAGATTTTTGGATTTTTATACCGCTCAATTTTTATCATATTGCTTATCGGTAGGTACTCTTGAGCCGTGTTTGCTAGTCAATTGCAGGATACAGGTTCTCGGCTCTAAACGGTGAAATTCATGGAAAAACACGACAAAATCCGGGTTCCTGCCAACCACAGATAAAACACGGGTCTCCGCTCTTTATCCGTCTGTTGCCACACACCAGTTTAAGAGACAAAATGGCAAATCAATGTCATTTTCATGCACAAGGCTCAATGGAAACACAAGATCTAAGAAATCTATGCGGAGCTCGAGGAAATCATGACAAAAAGATCCACATCAAATCACTTTTTGCTCAACAGAAATTCTGGAAAAATCGTGAAGAAAATCTGAGAAAAAACATGTACCAGAATAAAGGACACAGCAGACCAGGGAAGCACCAAAAATTCCATGCCCCAATTCCACCATAGGGCCGCGGAACCGCGGCCAATAGGGGGTCTAGGCCTCGGTTCCGCGGCCGTATAGTCTCCTCAGCTGAAAACTTTTCAGGGGTATTTTTGTCATTTCATGTTTATTCTGAATGTTGCCCTAGATTTCCTTTTCCCTGCCTATAAATAGTCCAGAACCTTGTGAAGTCAAAGGGTGCTTAATCTTGTATTTTTTAGGTTTTAGAATACTTGTTGTTCTTCTTCCTCTTCTCATCTCTTCTCCATTGAAAAACTTGTAGTGAGCTTTTGTGGGTGAAGAATGATGAATAAAGAAGTTCATTGTGTTATTATACTTGTCTTGCTCTTGTTATGTTAATTACTTGTAATCTTTAATTGATAATTTAGTTGTTGTTATTTCTTTCTTTTCTCTTTTCCTTTATCCTTAAACAACCATGATGCTTACGCTTGATCCTTGCCAAGGTGAGGTCGCAAATAGCTAGTTGTTATCTTCTAATCTCTTTCTTTCTATCTTCCTCTTTTGTTTTATTTTCTTTTCGTTATGATGTGTGAGTAGTTTCCATACTTGTTAGGGTAGGATAAGGGAAGTTTGAGAGAAGGAAATCTCTCTCACTCTTTCCTTGCCCAACATCTTAAATCGACTCCCGTTAATTGAACCACAATCCGCTCCCTACGGCACCCTATCCTACATGATAGCGGTGATTCCGTAGTGAGACCGGTTGTGGTTGAAATAACTGGAGGTTATGGCTAAGAGCCAAGAACGGACGGACAAACACCAAAAGGAAGAACTTAAGCGTTGGAAAGCCTAGCTTATACTCGCAAGTTCCTTCCTAGTCGTGCTAATCCCCATTGTTTCCGATTACCGTAACACTGATATTAAGAGTGGCAATGAAAGAAGTGAGCGACTCCTAACTCAAACTAACCTAATCCTAACCCTAACAAGCTCTCTTTACATATCATTTTAACACTTTGTTAATCACAAACAAATCTGGAAAATTGGACTTAACTCGTTAAAGCACATAGAAAAAGATTCCCATCTCCCTGAGGACGACCCGTACTCAACCGGCTAGCTACAACCGAAACCGTTTTGATTGCGGTAATTAACTAAACTTGAACACGCAGAAACCCTACCAATCAAATGGCGCCGTTTGCGGGGAGACGGTAGTTTATTTCTTTGTGTAATTTCGGGTTAACTTGTGAATATAATTCTAACCGAAAAACAAAACAAAAAAATAAATATACATTGTAAAAAAAAACCATCTTGTTATTTTTGATTAGTTTTTGTGCAAGTGTGCAGGATAATACGACGTTCGAGTTCAGTGCCAAAGACGTGGGAAGTTAGACCACATCTCGCGGCTACATCGCAACGAATCAAGACGGAGACAACGGTCTACAGTGAAAATCTGGAGCAGATACAGTGAGCAAATCATGATTCAGCAAATCCAGACATGCAGAGGACATCCAAAGCAGCCCACCCAAGAAATCCAGAAGCTTAAATCCACCTTACTGCCGCGGAACCGCGGCCATTTGGGGCCTTCAGGGTACCATTTTTTCTGTGAGTATCTCTTTCCTCTCTTCCACTCCTCTGGACTCCAATAAACTGTGTTTTCTGCAGCATTCTTTGCGCAAATTCTCTCCCCCCTTCCAATAAACTGTTCTTGTGCGGGATTCTTTGCGCCGCGCTAAAAAATAAAAATTGTTTGCAGTTGATTTGTTACAGCTTTGAATTCATTAATACGGACTTTAAGGGGCTTGAAACCAATTCAGATTGGGTGGGGATTTCATCACCCTTACCAGGATCCCAGAAATCACAAAAAGCATATGCATTGACCATTGTTAATTAAAAAATACTAGACTCAGCCCTAAGGACGTCGCGCTCAATAGGACAGAGGACTAGTTACAGGCATCGGCCGTTTATCCTATCTGACTTTTGCGGTGTCTAGGCAAGTGTGTCGAAGGTAAGTGGTTACTTAATTAGGACCACTACTTATGTAGTGCGGAGCCTCCCACTTACCTGGAACTTACCTGGCCGCAAATGACGGAGAAGAGGCGGTTTGAGGTCCTATTTCTAGCCCTCTGGAACAGTTAAGAGCTGTCTAGCAGACCTAGGTGACCCTAGATCTAGGTGTGATTGTGCATATCTTGTTTGTGATTGCTTAAAGCCGTAAGTCCGTACATATTCCTGTAAAGCTCTTTCTAAAAAAAAAAGAAAAATCAAAAAACTTTTATAAAAACTTGCCCTTTGTCGCCAAAATCCATTTTTCACCCACCACCCATCGTATTTCTCCATTGACGTTTTCTTACCCTCACCTTCTCCACTTTGACTATACTAAACTCGTTTAGTGTATGTCCGCTTGGACTCGGGACACTAGCGCCCGCCTAGTCCGCGTTACGTTAGTCGCTACCGACTACGCGATCGACTCAGACGTCGAAACTCCGTCCACGTCTCTTTCACCTTTACCTTTGCCGGCCAACTCCGACGTTGACCGGAATTCTGTTCATACATCTTCACCTTCACCATCACCAACCTCTTCTTCCGCGATGTCAGGATTTAATCCAAACATCTCTTTGACTACCCCTGTATTGGCTCCACCTCCTACGGAGACCAATAACCCACCACCACCGCCTGTTGTAGCGCCGCAGCGAATCGCGCTCCAGGATCGTTTCTATCCCACCCGTTCTGCACTTCCCACCTGCCTTTCTCTTCCACCGGCCAATGGGGATAATTTTGAAATTAAGCCCCACTTCATCAACATGCTTCCGCGATTTCATGGGCTTGAATCTGAAGATGCCTATATCTTCATCAACAAATTTCAAAACGTTTGTGCCATGATGAAAACCACCCAGCTGTCGGACGATGCTATACGGCTACGGGTCATTCCGTTCACTTTATGCGATCTTGCTGAAAAATGGCTGTATAGCACCGCTTCCCACTCTATAACCAGTTGGGATGAGTTTGTTAAAGCGTTTCTCAAAAAATTCTATCCGAATCATAAAACCGCAAGGATCCGTAACGAAATCAACCAATTCTCTCAGCTTCCTTCTGAACCCTTCTGGAAGTGCTTTGATAGGTATAAAGACCTTTTTGTTCAGTGTCCTCACCACGGTATAGAGAAATAGCAACTTTACCAAACCTTATACGAGGGCCTGAACCCAGCAACTAAGCAGTTGTTGGAAACCATTTGTCAGGGCCACTTCCTATCGAAATCTGACGAGGAAGCGTGGCAATTCTTCGACGACCTTGCGGAGCAAACGCTACAATGGGAGAGCACCAAACCGACTTCTTCTTCTTCTACCTCCACTTCTACTGGTCAGTCTAGGGTAGGAATTCACCAACTTGATGTCTCTATTGCGATGAAACCTGAAATGGCTGCAATAATGAGAAAGCTTGAAGCGATAGAGAGCAAATTTTCTTCTCCTGCTCCTGCCCCTGTTCTTCCCCTTCGTACCATTTGCGCTTATTGTTCCGATCCTTCTCACTTAACCGAAGAGTGTCCTTACAATCCACCATCGCAAGGACATGATCAGGTTAATGCTGCATTTCAGCAAAGACCGAGGAATGATCCATACTCTTCCACCTACAATCCCGGTTGGAGGAACCACCCCAATTTCGCCTGGAATCAGAATCAGAATCAATTCCAAGGCAACAATTTCCAAAGGCCCCCTCCGCCGCAACAACAAGCGCAACAACAAACTCAACATCAATTTCAGCAGCCCTTCCAACCCCAACCTTTTCAAAATCAGACGAACAACTTTGCACCCAACAATTCTTTTCCACCAAACAGCTTTGTTCCGTCAAACAACGATAAGGTTTCCTCGCTCGAACGAAGTCTGGAGGCGTTCGTTAAACAATCGACACAATCCACCGCAAACATCCAGTCTTCCATTCAGTCCTTAGTGCAACACACTGCCGTTCACGGGCAAAGCATCAAGACCATCGAGGCCCAGATTGCACAGCTGAATGCGGTCTTAAGCGAGCGAGAGAAGGGGAAGCTCCCGTCCCAGCCACTCCCAAATCCCGGTCACCCACATAATGTACATGTTGCTCTTGAACAACAGAACCATAATGTGAGTGCCGTGACCACATTGAGATCGGGAAGGATGCTGCAAAACAACATTGGCACACGGATCAACGATGACACCCCGGCCGCTTCTTCTTCTTCTTCTTCCTCTTCCTCTGCTACGTCTTCGTCTTCTAAGCCTATTCTCCATTCTTCAAAAGGCTCTTCTTCTTCTTCTTCTGCTCTGAACGGACCCACTTCTCACTACACGAAAACACCAGTTCTGGGATCCGTTCCAACTCCAAAATCTCCTCTTCCAGCATTGAACTCAACCAATTTTAAAAACGTTCCATTTCCAAACCGGTTGAAGTCCACCAAACAAAATCCACAAATGGAGAAGATTCTGCAGTTATTTAAGCAGGTTAACATTAACATTCCTCTTTTAGATGCCGTCCAACAAGTCCCATATTACGTGAAAATCTTAAAGGACTTGTGCATGAAAAAGAGGAAGTCTCAGGTACCAAAGAAAGTTTTCTTGGCTAGTGTTGTGAGTGATACTCTTACCCAATCTTTACCACAAAAACGGAAGGACCCTGGCTATCCTACGATTTCTATTACCATTGGGGATAAGAACATCAACCGCGCACTATTAGATCTTGGTGCCAGTGTTAACCTGCTTCTGTACTCAGTATACGAGCAATTAGGCGTAGGAGAGCTGAAACCCACACACTGTACTCTCCAAATGGCCGATCGATCGATCACCCATCCTAGGGGTGAGGTAGAGGATGTGTTAATCAAAGTCAGGGACTTCATATTCCCCATTGACTTCATTGTATTAGACACACAGCCTGTAGCTAACCCCCGGAATCAAATTCCGGTGATACTCGGTCGCCCATTCCTTGCAACCTCAAATGCTGTGATCAATTGTCGCAATGGTTCGATGAACCTTTCTTTTGGAAACATGACAATTGAACTCAACATTTTTAGGTTGGGGAATCAGCCTTCTTAACCTAATGCTCATATACTGGATGTTTACTCAATCCAGGAGATCACCCCAGAAGAGTGTGAATTCGAGGAGTTTCTGTTCGATCACGATAACCTTAACGCCACTAGTGCATTCCTCCTCGAACCTGCTGCTGTTTCTGCGCCCGACAATGACTATGAGTGTTTCACTTTCACGAACGATCTTAGCCACTCACCACCCGAGTTTGAATCCTTCGAATTTCTGGATGAGTTACCTGAACCATCCAACTCGGTCGCTTACACTCATTTTGAACCTTTGCTGGAGTCTTTTGAGTTCGAGACCTCTTCACCAATCTTGCTTTCCATCGTTTCACCTCCAACACTCGAACTCAAGCCTTTGCCGTCTCACCTTAAGTACGCTTAGTTGGGTGAGAACGAGACCCTCCCGGTTATCATCTCGGCTTCTCTAGCTCCCGAGCAAGAGAAAGCCCTTCTTGCGGTCTTGCACAGTAATAGGCAAGCTTTTGGCTGGTCCATGGCGGACATCAAGGGGATTAGTCCCCTGATCGTTGAACATCACATTCATCTGATGGATGATGCCAAACCAGCCAGGGATCCACAAAGACGTCTCAACCCAGTCATGAAAGAGGCTGTGAAGAAGGAAATCGTAAAATGTCTGGATAGTGGTATCATTTACCCTATCTCTGATAGCCAGTGGGTTAGCCCCATTCACGTTGTCCCCAAGAAATCAGGTATAACGGTCATCACTAACGAGGCGAACGAGTTAATCCCAACTCATACCCAAACTGGGTGGCGAGTATGCATCGATTACAGAAAACTCAACACCGCAACGCGGAAGGACCACTTTCCGCTACTTTTCATTGACCAAATGCTTGAACGATTGGCCGGACACGAGTACTACTGCTTTCTTGATGGCTACTCCGGCTATAATCAAATTCCCATCGCCGAAAAAGACCAGGACAAGACCACATTCACTTGTCCTTTCGGCACGTTTGCATATCGTCGCATGCCCTTTGGGTTATGCAATGCGCCCGCTACCTTCCAGCGGTGTATGATGGGAATCTTCTCAGACATGGTGGAAAAATTTCTGGAGATCTTCATGGACGATTTCTCCATCATCGGCGATTCCTTCAACGAGTGTTTGCTGCATCTCGACGCTGTCCTTACCCGATGTAAGGACAAGAACCTCACATTGAATTAGGAGAAGTGCCACTTCATGGTGCGCGAAGGTATTGTCTTAGGACATATCATTTCGCAAAATGGCATAGAGGTTGACAAAGCAAAGATTGAGGTCATTTCCAATCTACCTCCTCCCAGATGCGTCCGAGACATCCGAGCCTTCCTTGGCCATGCCGGTTTCTATAGACGGTTCATCAAGGACTTTAGCAAGATTGCTAGGCCCTTGACTCTTCTGCTGGCCAAGGACACGCCATTCGACTTCAACTCGAGCTGTGTGAATGCGTTCGAGTCATTAAAAAGATCACTCACTTCTTCTCCCATTCTTTCTTCACCTGACTGGACGCACCCGTTTGAGATTATGTGCGATGCATCCGACTTTGCCATTGGTGCTGTCCTTGGACAACACATCAACAAGATGCCGCACGTAATCTATTATGCGAGACGAACCCTGAACGACGCCCAACTCAATTATACAACAACTGAGAAGGAATTCTTGGCTGTTGTATTTACTTTAGAAAAGTTCAGGCCCTACCTCATCGGCTCTCCAGTCATTGTCTACACAGACTATTCTGCTCTGCGCCATCTTTTTGCGAAGAAAGATGCAAAATCTCGGCTAATACGTTGGATCCTCTTGCTTCAAGAGTTTGACCTTGTCATTAAGGACAAACGAGGATGTGAAAACGTAGTTGCCGACCATCTCTCACGACTTCCTTCTTCGCCTTCGCTTCCAATTCCGATCAACGACGTTTTCCCGGATGAACAGCTCTTGACAGTATCTTGCGAACCCTGGTTCGCAGATATTATGAACTATTTGGCCATAGGATTACTACCAACTGAATGGTCAAGTCAGGACAGACTTCGCTTCTTATTCCAAGTAAAACACTTTTACTGGGACGAACCCTATCTGTTCAAGTACTGTCCCGACCAGATTATTCGTCGGTATGTCCCTGATGAGGAATTCAAGAGTGTGCTGTCATTTTGCCACGATCAAGCATGTGGCGGGCATTTTGGCCCCAGAAGACAGCTGAGAAGATCTTGCAATGTGGTTTCTACTGGCCACAACTCTTCAAAGACACTCATGACTATTGCAAGACTTGCTCCCGGCGCCAACACATGGGCCGGATATCCCGGAGGAACGAGATGCCGCTCCAACCAATCTTGGTTGTGGAGATTTTCGATGTTTGGGGGATAGATTTCATGGGGCCGTTTCCCAGCTCTTTCGGGAACTTGTACATCCTTCTCGCTGTTGATTACGTCTCTAAGTGGGTCGAGGCTGTGCCCAGCCGGACTAACGACAACAAGGCTGTCGTTAGGTTTCTTAAAGAAAACATTTTCCCCCGATTTGGGCACCCCCGTGCGATCATTAGCGACAATGGAACTCATTTCTGCAACAAGATTTTTGAGGCCTTGATGCGGAAGTATTCCATTAATCATAAGCTATCTACGCCCTACCACCCCCAAACCTGTGGGCAGGCCGAAGTTTCAAATCGGCAAATCAAGCAGATACTGGAGAAGACGGTTTCCAAGAACCGTAAGGATTGGTCGCTGAAACTCACTGATGCCCTTTGGGCATTTCGAACCGCTTATAAGACTGATCTTGGCATGTCTCCCTATCGGCTTGTGTACGGAAAGGCTTGCCACCTACCTGTCGAAATAGAGCATCGCGTATTTTGGGCGATAAAGGAGCTGAATCTGTCTCTTGAAGATGCGGGCAGCCATCGGAAGCTGCAGCTAAACGAATTGAGCGAGCTTAGGGATGAGGCTTACGATAACGCGGTTGTCGTTAAGAACCGAACGAAGATGTTTCACGATAAACACCTTTTGCGCAAAACTTTCGTACCTGGTCAACAGGTATTGCTTTACGACACCCGGCTACACTTCCATCCAGGAAAGCTCAGATCTCGCTGGAAAGGGCCGTATTTTGTGCGGAATGTGTATCCGCATGGCGCTGTGGATTTGGAGAATCCAAAGGACGGTTCATTTTTCAAAGTAAATGGACACCGACTCAAACCGTACCTTAGCGCCGAACTAACAGAGGAGCTCCTGTTCTTACAGGAGCCGGTTTACCCTGCATAATCTTCCTCTGCCTACCTCCAAACTTCGGTTATCCAGCCAAGAACAAGTGGACACTGTTCCAAATAAGTTTGAGGGTATGTATATACCATTTTGTACATTTTTGTGGATATTCTTTTCCATTTTTGCTTTGCTTTTCTTTTCTTTAAAAACAAAAAACAAAGAAAAAATGTGTGTATAGCTAACCGACAATTTTGACCCTTCAAATGATCTCTTCATGCAATGACAGTGAGGACACTGTCCAGTTTAAGTTTGGGGGTACGCTCGGTACGCATTTCTTACCTTCGCATTCATATGTATATTTGGCATCTGCATATTAAAATCCATAAAATCCATAAAAATCTGAAAATTTTCTAAAAATATAAAAACTTTTCTGTCAAGTTAGCTAGTGGAAAAACTCTGATTCAACATTTCGACGGTTTTGTTTGATAAGATAAGAATAACTAAATCTTATTTTTAGATTTTGAAAACCTGAAAGATAACTCTCCTTTGAAGTTAACTATAGCCGATATACGTCTTTACATCACACTACACGTGTCGTAAGTTTTGGAAATTAGATGACAAGTCTTTTATGTCTAAAAACTTTTAAATGGATAAATGATTTTCTGAGGATCAAATAGGTTTGTTCTGAAATAAGTAATATCAAGAATAATTTATGAAGTGAAGTGAATATGAAGGGATATTATTGATGCCTTAATTGGAACTAAGTCTGAAAAATAACCCATCTGAAACTTGATTGGAATGATTACACACCGAACCTACTAAACACATCTTTTATCCAAAAAAATAATTGAACTGCCGGTTATGTCTCCGTTCGTATTGAATCATCATGATTTTCACACCAAACTGTCTTTTGTTTTTGGACCTAGGTAACTTGAGTAATTAAGTCCGCTGGGGTGTTTCTACACCTAATGCCCTAAAGCCAACTGGTTTGGGTGCATTGGCCCAAAGCTCTCTAAGAAGCCTAGAAAGTCCAGATTAAAACAAAGTCAAGCAAGTGTTCTCTCCGAGTTAAAAGTCCTAACGGTTCTTTGTGTGAAAATAATCTTGATAAAAGACAGGCTTTTATAAAAATTTTAGCAGAGATATGAAGGTTTGATTCTATGATAAAGACTACTGCACGTTCACAGAGGTGTGTATGAAATGAAAATAAGAAAAAGGTGGAGTGAAAAATAAGACCTAGTTTCCTGTTAAGGAAGATAGAAATTCTGAAGTTGAAACCTTCCTGAAAAACGAAACTTGAAAAATGCTTAACTCTTTATAAAACTTATGTGATCCTTTTTAAAATTTTTATCCGGGCTTTTATGGTGTGATGACTTTAATCGATCCTTCTGAAACTTAATGACACTATTTGCACTGCACGTAAAGACATATAAAAATCTGTAGTTAAATAAGAAGCGAGGTGTGAAAAATGAGGGTTCGATAGTCTAGACTTAGGATAATAGGATTGTTATTTTCTGAAACAAAACTTTAGGGTTTGAATCATAGTTATTTTGCAAAATTAGCTTGACCGGATTTTGTGGGTAGTATCCGCTGAAAACCCTCAGGAGACAACACTCCTCCTACTAGGGACACCTAGAGATTTAACGGCTTGTTGCACATGTTCAGTGCAATCGCGTTCCCTGCGAAAGTGAGGTTAGGAAATTTTTTGTGAATAAATTGGCTTTTCTCGGGACGAGCAAATGATAAGTTTTGGGGTATTTGTTCATATCAGATTTTTGGATTTTTATACCGCCCAATTTTTATCATATTGCTTATTGGTAGGTACTCTTGAGCCGTGTTTGCTAGTCAATTGCAGGATACAGGTTCTCGTCTCTAAACGGTGAAAGTCATGGAAAAACACGACAAAATCCGGGTTCCTGCCAACCACAGATAAAACATGGGTCTTCGCTCTTTATCCGTCTGTTGCCACACACCAGTTTAAGAGACAAAATGGCAAATCAATGTCATTTTCATGCACAAGGCTCAATGGCAACACAAGATCCAAGAAATCTATGCGGAGCTCGAGGAAATCATGACAAAAAGATCCACATCAAATCATTTTTTTCTCAACAGAAATTCTGGAAAAATCGTGAAGAAAATCTGAGAAAAAACATGTACCAGAATAAATGACACAGCAGACCAGGGAAGCACCAAAAATTCCATGCCCTAATTCCACCATAGGGCCACGGAACCGCGGCCAATAGGGGGTCTAGGCCGCGGTTCCGTGGCCGTATAGTCTCCTCAGTTGAAAACTTTTCAGGGGTATTTTTGTCATTTCATGTTTATTCTGAATGTTGCCCTAGATTTCCTTTTCCCTGCCTATAAATAGTCCAGAACCTTGTGAAGCCAAAGGGTGCTTAATCTTGTATTTTTTAGGTTTTAGAATACTTGTTGTTCTTCTTCCTCTTCTCATCTCTTCTCCGTTGAAAAACTTGTAGTGAGCTTTTGTGAGTGAAGAATGATGAATAAAGAAGTTCATTGTGTTATTATACTTGTCTTGCTCTTGTTATGTTAATTACTTGTAATCTTTAATTGATAATTTAGTTGTTGTTATTTCTTGTTGTTTCTTTCTTTTCTCTTTTCCTTTATCCTTAAACAACCATGATGCTTACGCTTGATCCTTGCTAAGGTGAGGTCGCAAATAGCTAGTTGTTACCTTCTAATCTCTTTCTTTCTATCTTCCTCTTTTGTTTTATTTTCTTTTCGTTATGATGTGTGAGTAGTTTCCATACTTGTTAGGGTAGGATAAGGGAAGTTTGAGAGAAGGAAATCTCTCTCACTCTTTCCTTACCCAACATCTTAAATCGACTCCCGTTAATTGAACCACAATCCGCTCCCTACGGCACCCTATCCTACATGATAGCGGTGATTCTGTAGTGAGACCGGTTGTGGTTGAATTAACCGGAGGTTATGGCTAAGAGCCAAGAACGGACGGAAAAGCACCAAAAGGAAGAACTTAAGCGTTGGAAAGCCTAGCTTATACTCGCAAGTTCCTTCCTAGTCGTGCTAATCCCCGTTGTTGCCGATTACCGTAACACCGATATTAAGAGTGGCAATAAAAGAAGTGAGCGACTCCTAACTCAAACTAACCTAATCCTAACCTTAACAAGCTTTCTTTACATATCATTTTAACACTTTGTTAATCACAAACAAATCTGGAAAATTGGACTTAACTTGTTAAAGCACATAGAAAAAGATTCCCATCTCCCTGCGGACGACCCGTACTCAACCGGTTAGCTACAAGCGAAAACGTTTTGACTGCGGTAATTAACTAAACTTGAACACGCAAAAACCCTACCAATCACCGGCAGTAGGTGATGATCATATCAAATACCCACAAGCTGCAAGCGGTCAGCTAAACGTAACAGCCGCCCTGGTATTGAGCAATCAGAAGATCAACAAGCAAGCCTGTACATTCTCCCGTGAATCCAACTAGTAACACTCCCGTACAGTCCGGTCTCTTCGTCTGATATGTCGTATATCTCGTCTAGGCGTGGTAAACGTTAGACCCTAGTAGCTTGATAAGTCGTGTCGATATGAGGTCTATAACAGTTCGAGAAACTACTGATAACACTTACCAGTAAATCTCAGCAACCCTGGCCAGGGATTTCCAGTTATAGCCAATCGAACACAGCGCAACATCAACTCCCTATACCGGGAAAGACGAAACCCCTCCTATCGCTCATTGCCTTCATGTGATTCGGGATTGTACCCAAAAGCCACCTTTTTGCTTGCCCTCTTGGACGTGGTATGATGGAAATCAAAGCACAGTGGGAATCACACAAGACTCTATGACGATCTCGGGTCTACAGACTAACATGTACCAGTGTCACCAGAGAACTGCCATCTGTCGTGAGGTATAATACCATCTGGGAGTTCTCGGCGAGTCCGTCCAGTGTACCCAGTCTCCATTGAGCACCCGTATACCTTCGCTGATGTCAAACACCAATGGATATGAGATCATCCAGCGCCCATCATATGGGTCAAGAAGCGCATACGCTAGTCTACTCTGGAGTATCGATGCCCTGTCTCGGTACTCCTACGACTAGGAACATTTGAAGGATGTACTTAGCGACTACACTATCCCCACTAGTATGATCTGCATCATAGTCCTGGTAGTCAAGTACTCATCCTAAGGACTTTATCAACATGTAACATAGAGACAATCAGAGTACATGTTAAGATAAAGGGTAACCAGATAGCATACTATCATGTCGAGCAAGAAAGTCCTCCCTATATATGTCCCAGCATCCACTACAATATACAACGCATGTACAGTAATGGCTTCTAGGGCATACATATAACTAACACACAAGCTGTAAGCGGTCAGCTAAACGTAACGGCTACCCGGGTATTGAGCAATCAGAAGATCAACAAGCAAGCCTGTACATACTCCTGCGAATCCAATCAGTAACACTACCGTACAGTCCAGTCTCTTCGTCTGATATGTCGCATATCCAGTCTAGGGGTGGTAAACGTCAGACCCCAGTAACCGATAAGTCGTGTCGATGTGAGACTCATAACAGGTCGAGAAGCTACTAATAACACTTACCAGTAGATCTCCATATCATCCCTGGCCAGGGACTTCCAGTTATAACTAATCGAGCACAGCGCAACATCAACCCCTAATACCGGGAGAGACGAAACCCCTCCTATCGCTCATTGCCTCCATGTGATTCGGGACTGTACCCAAAAGCCACTATTTTGCACGTTCTCATGAACGTGGTAAGGTGGAAATCAAAGTACAGTGGGAATCACACAAGACTCTATGATGATCTCGGGTCTACAGACTAACCTGTACCAGTGTCACTAGAGAACTGCTATCTGACGATAGGTATAATACCATTTAGGAGTTCTCCTTGAGTCCGTTCAGTGTACCCAGTCTCCACTGAGCACCCGTATACCATCTTTGATGTCAAACACCAATGGATATGGGATCATCCATCACCCATCATATGGGTCAAGATGCGTATACGCTAGTCTACTCTGGAGTATCGATACCCTATCTCGATACACCTTCGACTAGGAACAGTTATAGGATGTACTTATGCACTGCCCTGGCCCCACTAGTATGATCTGCAAGTCCTAGCAGTCAAGTACACATCCTAAGGACTTTATCAACATATGAGAGCAAGACAGTAACTCAATATAAGTCAACATGTTCAGACAAAAAGTAACCAGATAGCATACTATCATATCGAGCAAGAAATTCCTCTCTATATATATCCAAGCATCTAGTATAATATATATTATATGTACAATAATGGCCTCTAGGGCATATACATAATTAACAATCTCCCACTTGGACTAAGGCCAGCTGTTGTAGTATCTCATACCCAGCATCCCGAAGAGTCTCTCAAATTGTATCTGGGGTATGGCTTTCGTTAGTGGATCCGCAGTGTTGTCCTTCGTGTCAACTCTCCTGACCTCGATCTCCCAACGATCAACTACATCCCGGATCAGGTTATACCGCCTCAGAATATGCCTAGATATCTGATAGGACTTGGGTTCCTTAGCCAAAACCACAGCTCTATTGTTATCACAATACAAAGGTATTGGATGCTCAATGGATAGATGTAACCCTTCGAAAATCGTTTAGGCAGTTTTTCGGTAATCGGCTAATTTTTCGGCTTTTTCCGTAAAAAGTCAAAATTGATATTTTTCATTGTAGACCTAATTATACAAAATTTAGATAAGATATTACTATAATTTTGTCACTAAAATGTCACTTATAATTTTCTTGTTAAATAAATTTTTTTTCGTAATTAATTATTTTTTTTATATTATTTTAAGCCTTTTTAAATACATTAAATTAGGGATAAATACAAATTTAATTAGGTAAATTTCATAATTAGGAATCTTTATAAGCTAAAATATGGTGTTAATAAAATTATATCATGACTTGCAAACTTTTGGTTTTAGGGTGGGAAATTTAATGGAAAAATGGTGTAAAATGAGGTTTTTTTTGTAAATTGTTGATATGAAAGCATTAAATGAGAACATGGGGTGTTTATTGACCTAGAAACTTCTCCAAATTTCCCCACACCCTCCTCCTCTTCCTGCTGGTTGAATTTCAGCAGCTCCCCCTTCATCTTCTCACTTCATTCTTGCTTCTAAAATCATGATAAAATCAAGAAAAATCCACAAAATTGCACCATTTTCTTCATAGATTCAAACCAAAACCTTAATCCCTCCATTCCCTAACCCTAATTAGTTAGAGAAGTGGAGAAAGGAGGCCACTTTGGAGGCTTAGTGCAAGTTGGGGTTCACTTGGGAGGTATAGTTCCTAAACTAGTTGTTAATTTGTAGTTTAATAAAGCTAGTTTAGTATTTTAAAGTGATTAATTTCATTGTAATGGTTAGTTTTGAAATTTCAAGAAAAGGATGATGTTCTAGATTAGGGTTTGTAGCATGGTGGTTGGATTTAAGTTAGGGTTTGGTTATCTAGTTGATTGGAGTGGTTAATTGTGTAGTGTTATGCTCGCTAAATCGACAAAATTACGATGTTTGTATCGAATCGGTAAGCAAATTGCTTACTAGATTTTTATAAAAATTAGAATGCGATCAAATTGCGTTATGTTAGCGATATAATTAGCTTTGTATAGGACTATTAGAGTGCGCGAACGCGGGGTTTCGTCTAGTCGGGTTGTAGTTTTGTCGATTTCCCCGAAATGACGATTCTAGTTAAAGGTTAGCGATTTTCGTGCGTTTTCCCGCGCACCGAGTGCATGCTATGTTTAATTCGAGAGCGTCGATAATTGTATATTGTGACTTGCATCGTTTTAGGTCTTGTAATCTTATGCTTGGTATTGTGCAAATATAGGATCGGTCGGGGAAACATCGGACACGGCACGTAAAGGCAAGGCGGTGGTCGGATCGGGTTAGCGGTGATTTCAGGTGAGTAAATGTATTCATCTATGGGGGAATCGTCTGAATGGCGCGAGGCGCCCCCCTAGTTAGGATTACCCTACTTTTTGCAAGATTCATATTGTTAGCTAGCTTATCCATTCATGTACACTGCATACCCTTATAGCGAACAGTATATTAGATTGCATGGACATTCATCTATACTTATGCAATATCACTTTGTAGGACACGAACACCATTACCATTGGCATCTGTTGCACGCGTACTATTCATGTGACACACACGCCTTTGGTAATTGCCATGCCACGTGCACTATAGAACCTGTTTAACTTAATAACGCCATTTGCATAGCATGCATATACCTCGTATTACCATCATATCTACATAGATTTCTAGCCAAAACTCACATCATATACATTGATATCATAGACATTTATCATATATAACATGTGAACATTATGATTTTCTTGAGGATTTCAGTGTTGCTGCGATTTCTGGATTTTTGGGGAAAACCGCAAGAATTTAACAAAAGCTTATATTCATCATTTTTAAAACAAAGTTGCGGTTTTCTCATGATGTATGTGTCGTCCACCATGAGTTTTCATGTTTTCTGTTGGATTTCGAGACCCGATTCGAGGAGTGGATGAACCGTCTCGGGTACATGGTGGGCCCGGTATGGTACCCCGGGGCAAGAAGATCGAGATGTAGACGATGAGCCTAGCAGGGGAAGACTACCTACCGGTGATGTCTGGCGCGGCGGATATCCGGAGGATACCGACCGTTGTCGTGAGATTGGATGATATGGGCCGATCCGGACTGACGGAGCCCGATATTGAGACATATATGATTCCTATTTGGTGTCGATGCTTGACACGGGTTTTCAGATGATTTCTTGATGGTACTTAGCTATTATACAGATATTCATTTTCTAAAAGTTAAGAACGCAGTACCCTTAGCATTTAAAACACTTAAAGAGTTAGAAATGACATTGCATACATGTGCATGCATACTAGAGCTATTATATCACATATGGATATGCATGTTGTGGTGCATTGCGTGCATTCTTACGATTGCCTTATCAGATGTTATATTTACTCACGAGCTGGCAACTCACCCCCGTTGTGCCACAGTGTCTTGCAGGTCGGACCCGTCACCCTTGTAGCGGCGGGCTATCCTATCATCAGCTCCTTTTGTTCAGACTCGCGACATCGCCCGTAGGTGGGTTGCGAGCACACTTTATTTTTTTTGGCTTTATCATTGTATCTAGTATTCTCCATCTACCACTTTATATTGTATATGCGACCTAGTGATGAGACCGAGAGATTTGTATATTTGTGGTTTCTTTTGGGTCGAGCTCACTTGAGCCGACGTGTGTTTTCTAGTATTTTGCATTTCTTTTATGCTCTTTTTCTTGATATTACTTATATTTTGCGTGTGGTTGTGATCCGCCTTGGGCGAAGAGCTAGCTCCCGCTTGGGGATGCCATTTTATGTTTATAGGTTATATATATCTTGTTGTACCTATTTTGGGGGATAAAAAATACAGGGGAGACTCTGCCGAAATTTTCGGAAATTTTTGATGTTTTTTTTAAAAGGGATTCTATGCAACTTAATTGATTTAAAAACCGTTTTCATTAAAGGTTTTCCTTCACTCTCTTTTGATTTTGGTTTAGATTCTTCTGGGCTTTGGCTGACTTAGGTTACGGTACGCCTTTAGACATCTCGTAATCTAAGTGCCAGTCACGTTCCGTACCTTCGGGTCGTGACAATAGAACCACACCAAGTTCAGTTATGAACTTCTTCATCCAGACAGCCTCTTTGGCAGCATCGTTGGCAGCGATGTATTCAGCCTCCATTGTCAAGTCTGCCACGGTTTCCTGTTTGGAACTCTTCTAACAAACCACTCCTCCATTAAGCGTAAAGACAAATCCCGAGTGCGACTTAGAGTCATCCTTATAACTTTGGAAGCTTGAATCGGTAAAGAACTCCACCAGGAGTTCTTAGTTACTATACACTAAGAACATCTCTTTAGTTCTTCTCAAGTACTTGAGAATGTTCTTCACAGCTGTCCAGTGATTCTCTCCTGGATCTGCTTGATACCTACTCACTACACTTAGTGAGTATGCTACATCGGGTCTGGTACATAGCATCGCGTACATGATAGAGCCTCCTGCCGAAACATAGGGTATCTCTTGCATGCGAGCTCTGTTAGTGTGTATGCCCTAGAGGCCATTATTGTATCATACTAGCTTGTATATTACTTAATGGAAGCTTGGGATATTCACAGTTATATAACAGTCTTTCTAAACATGGTAGTATGCTACTTGGTTTTATCTATCTTAATATGTGAGTATACCTATAGATAGAGCTCTTAGGATCTTGCTTGACTACCAGCGTTATGATGGCAGTCACACTAGTGGGGGCTGGGTAGTCTACAAGCACATCCTTTTTCAGGTCCCTAGTCATAGGATTATCGAGATAGGGCATCGATACTCCGGAGTAGACTAGTGTGTACGCTTCTCATCCCATCCCAGTTGGGGAGATGGTCTGTCCCACAGCCGTCAGTACGTCGTACTGGAGATAGTATACAGGTGCTCGTTGGGTTACGGTACACCGGACAGGACTTGCGGGGAACTGTTGGTTGGTATTATACCCGTCGTCAGTTAACAGTTCCCAGGTGACATGAGTACAGCATAGTCCACAGACTTGACACTGCTACTTCGCCTCGAGTGTGTCCCACTGTTCTTAGATTGCTACCCTACCACGGCTCAAAGGAGTCGTGCAAAGAGGTAGCAGTTGGGTGCAGTCCCGAGCACTTGGAGGCAGTGGCGGTTAGACAGGATTCGTCTCTCCCGGTATTGGGAGTTGATATCGCGCTGTATCAGAGAGCCATTACGCAAAGTACCTGGCCAGGGTAAGCGAGATTTACTGGTAGGTTCCAGTTGTTTCTCAGGGTGTAATGGGCTACGCTCCGACACGACTTATACCGCTATTAGGGGACTGACGCTTGCCGCTCCCTACGCCCGATATGCGATAGTCTTAGACGAACAGACCGGACTGTACATAGATTGTCACATCAGGCTCAGTAGGAGTTCGGATGGGTTTCCTCATCGGCCTTCTTATCGACATCTACCTGGGGACCGTTACGTACAGCTAGTGCCGCTTACGGTCTGTAGTTAAACCCACTGTCGGTGTAGTAGTCGAGTCTTTAGAGTCCCACACAGAGAGTTTCCCTACTCCAGGAGAAACGATATAGAGGTCGTATGGTTTTACGACAAGGGTTCGGACGCATATGTGTGTTTACGCACGTACGACAATCGGACAGTTTTTACTAGCCGGCTTTGTTTAAGCCAGTTTCTAGTATCGGGTTATTGGATTTATACAGTCTAAAGTTTTTCCGTGTTTTCACGGATAGGAGGGGCATTCTCGTAATTTCACGGGAAGTTTCTAGAAGGATGGTGACTTGAGGGTTTAGGTGTCATAAATATTAATTGATTTTGTAACTCATGAGATGAATCATTCAAGTGAGTTAATGAAGCATTTTTGCTTAATGACTCACTTGATGATTCATTGCACATATTAAATGAAGCATGATGATAAATCATTTGATTTATTTTATTTGATATTCTTTATACTTCATGATATATTAGAAGTGAGAAACAATTTCAATTCATTATCATTCTCACCTTCTCTCTCCTCAAGCTCTCTCTCTTCAAACCCTAATCCTAACCTCTCATGTGTTGAGATCAAGGGTTAGCTAGACTAATACATCCATAATCCAACTCTATATCACCTAGGTTGCTTAAATTAGCACTTTAAGAAACCTAGTTACCTCAAGTTAGAGGTGAAGCTTGGAGTATAGCTCTCGGGTGGATCATCTATTACGTGGAGGAGGCCGAGAAGGAGGTAGATAACGAAAAGGAGAAGGACACGGTTCATTAGGTATAATCACTTCTCATACTAGTTAACAACTTCTATGTTTCATGTTAGTTATAGTTTAGCAAAGATTCTTCGGTTAGTCGATGTTTACGCAAAGAACAAGATCGTTTTTCATTTTCCTCCTCCCCGCAAGTCGTTGGGTGTCGTAGATCGACTTACAGTGGTATCAGAGCCTCGCTAAACAATAATTAACTTATTAGAAAAGTCGTATGAATTTCGAATGCAAAACGAACTGGAAAAAACATCGATATCACTAAGTTTCTGTCGATTTTAAAACAGGCCCTAAAAATTTTTCAGGGACTTCTAAATAACAAGAAAGGAATTATAAGGTTACTGAAGAAAAATGGGTTCATAAATCGGCCAAACAGCCGCGGAACCGCGGCCGATCCCACCGATCCGCCGTGGATCCGTGGCCGAGTTGAAGCCGATTCAACCCAGTTTGCTACAGTAACTCTTCTGTGATATTGTTGTGTTTTCTGGAATGTTTATTTCTCTCCTCAAGTCTCAGGTGCACAGAGAAGTTTTGGAGTAGAATCTAAAGTGTTTGCTCGATCGAAATTTTATGATGTTTGCTAATTTGATTATATCTGTGATTGTATAATGTGTTCGTAAACCTCCCCTAACTGCTAGTATGTCGGTTGGCAGGGGGTTGCACATTTCTATAATGGATTTTACTGTTTGTGGTTATGAACTGTATTGGATTGTTGTGATGATTAGCCGGGGTTTGTGATGGGTTATTATATTCATTCATTCGATGTAATTGTAATATGTTGTAATATTATTTTGCGGGGCACATCCAGGTTGCGGTTGTAGCCACCGATGTATTATTTCATTTTACTGTTTTTACTCCTAGGATAGACCCAAGGAGGGGTGCACAAACTACCGGGTACTTTGAAGTGTTTAGTGGCCTACTCACGTTGTTGAGGGAGACCGCTTCACTTCGGGTACTTGGAGGGTAGTTTTCTGTACCCGTAGGGGTCTAGGGTGGGGTAATGGCTATTCATCACAACTGTGTAATCCGTCTTTCGTTGCAGGCTCAAAAGAAACGCGGATTTCTTGAATATCCAATAATGTTCATCTGTGATCTGGAATGCCTATTATTGCGTCTGACGAATGTACAATATCTATATATAATAGCTATTTAGACGTCACTTATGTTTTACACCCGTGCTAGCCCAGCCCTCACTCTGCCGTTAGTTAAGTAACCTAACGGGTGATGACGGGACCCAGTGGCGAATGCGGATGGCATAAGAGGAAGTTGTATTTTCGTTGTTTTCTGCAATGATAGGTTAATGATGGGACGCATTATTATTAATGCAAAGAAAATAAACCAAAGTTGAATCGTTGGAACAATTTAAAAGAAACCACTCGGTTATTTTAAAACAGAGGATATTTTTAATTGCGGAGCTTTAACCACTCCTTTTAAAAGCTATCAGGTTCCTTCGGTCATATCAAGTTCACTACGTTCACGGTTTCGCCAAAACTATTCGTAGCCCTCCGTCATTTCATTTGGGTATTCAGTATTATTCAAGCTATGCATTTTGGCCAAAGTCAAGGCATAGTGTTTGGTAGCTGCTGGGTATTCATTTGTTGCATAGATAGATGAGTTAGTTTGGGACAGTCGTATTATCATTTGATCAAAGTCAGGGGTATGTACGGATGGGTTCAAATTGACAAGATAATGACGGGTAGAACTTGACATGTGACTTATGACATTTTGACCAAAGCCAAGGTCATAAGAGCATGGGGCAAAAAAATTTATATCGGGAATTTCTAAAGAAACTGAAATTTGCAAAGAGATGCATACCATTTGGAGTTTGATGAATGTTGGTATGATTCCTTCAACATTATCATACGATAATATTTGGATCCCGATCCTACTGTGAGTATATGCTACTCATCAGGAGATTCGTCACTTAACGATCAATGCTATAAACCAAGTAGGTGTCGAGAAAGGTGTCAACGGGACTACGCCCCAGAGAAAAGAGGTTATTTAATTAAGGAACTTCGCGAAAGCGTTGGAAAACCTCCCTCGAAGTACCGACACCGGCCTGGCTGAACGGTTAAGCAAGTATTGTACGTTGAGAATAGTCCTGGCTAGTTCTTCTTTTATGGTTTGAGGAAGGATTCGAGAAACAGTGGGAGCCATCCTGTTTAGATAAATTAAAAACCACTCTAAACTTGCAAGGGCATCATGCTAAAGTGTTTCTTCTCTCTCTCCTACTTGCAGCGACCCTGAAAATGACTGGACTTAAGTTACTTTTAGAGAAAAATATACCGACAGGGCCAAACTATAAAGATTGGCTGCGGAATGTCAAAATGGCTTTGACCTATGACAAATTGGGGTACGTCCTCACCGCTAAGGCACCTGCAGTCCCAGGTCCCAAATCCAATAATGAAGATAAGGAAATCCGCAAAACCTGGGAGTATGATTGCGCGAAGGCCAAGTGCATCGTGCTTGCCTCGATGAACAATGAACATCAGAGGAGGCACGAGGATATGGATCTTGATGCCATATTTCTCCATACAAAGGAACTTTATGGAGAGCAATCTCGTATAGCAAGATACGAGACCTCAAAGAGCTTGTTTCGAGCGAGGTTGGCTGTCGGATCATCGGTAGGAGAACATGTCCTAAAGATGATTGGCTATATAGAAGAGCTCGCAGACCTTGGGACAACTTTGGATAATGAGCTCTATACAGACCTGATTCTCCAGTCCCTTCCTTCCACCTACGCCCAGTTTATTCTGAATTTCAACATTCAAAGAAAAGAAGTTGAACTTCCAGAACTCTTTAACATGTTGAGGAGTGCAGAGGGCACCTTGCAGAAGGCAAGGGAAACACCCACTATGTTTGTTAGCGGTACTTCTTCTTTCGGGTCCAAGGCTAGGGCCAAAGGAAGGAAGAAGAAGGCCGCCACCAAACCTAGAGGAGGTGTTAGTAAGGTGGGAGCGAAGGGAAAGAAAAAGTTTGCGGTACCAGTAGTGGCCCAGGATGAGTGCTTCCATTGTCATAGGAAAGGGCACTGAAAGAAAGACTGCAAGGCATGGAACGCCAAGAACCAGGAACTGAAGCAAGCTGTGGATTCGACTTCAGGTGTGTTTGTAATTGAGAATTGTTTGTCAATCAACTCTACTTCCTGGGTATTGGATACCGGATCCGGATCTCATATATGCAATTCATTGCAGGCAATGAGAAATCGTAGAGTGCTGAAGGATGGTGATATGACCCTGATGGTTGCTAACGGAGCTAGCATGGGAGCTGTGTCCGTAGGGGATTATCACCTGAGATTGACGAGTGGACATATTTTGGTTTTACATAACTGTTTTTGTGTACCTAGTTTAACGTGTAATATCATATCAGTTTCCTTGTTATCAAATAAAGGTTATGATTTCACGTTTGTAAGCGATGTTGTTAACATCCACCTTAATCATAGTTTGATTGGGTCCGGTACACTGGATAACAGTATATATGTCTTAAATCAACTCCAGATTTTCAATGTCCAGAACACACTAAAAAGAAAGTCTCCAGATTTTAATAAGGCTTTCTTATGGCATTATAGACTAGGTCACATCAATGAGACAAGGTTGACTAAGTTACATAGAGAAGGATATTTGGACTCGTTCGAATATCAAACTTATGCCACTTGTCAATCATGTCTCAAAGGAAAGATGACAAAAACTCCATTCACTGGACATGGAGTAAGAGCGAGCGAGCTCTTAGGACTCATACACAGCGATGTATGTGGTCCAATGTCTACACATGCAAGAGGTGGTTTTTCCTATTTCATTACTTTTACGGATGATTACTCAAGGTACGGATTCATTTATCTGATGAAATATTAATCCGAGGCTTTTAGGAAATTCCAGGAGTATAAGAATGAAGTAGAAAACCAAACCGGCAAAAGTATCAAGACACTGAGATCTAATCGAGGTGGTGAATACCTAAGTGCCGAGTTCCTAGGTTACCTAAAAAAGAAAGGAATTCTCTCTCAGCTTACTCCTCCATACACTCCACAGCATAACGGTGTATCGGAGAGACGGAATCGAACCCTATTGGATATGGTACGTTCCATGATGAGTAATGCTGAGTTACCGCGATCTTTCTGGGGTTATGCGCTAGAATCAGCAGCATATTTTCTGAACATGGCTCCTACCAAGACTGTTCCTACCACCCCATATCAGATGTAGAGTGGGAAGAAACCCCATCTTCAGCATATGAAGATATGGGGATGTCCAGCTTTTGTTAAAAAGCAGCATGCGGACAAGCTCGAGGCACGATCGGTACAGTGTAAGTTTGTGGGATATCCAAATAACTCCAAGGGATATTATTTCTATTACACAGAGGAACAAAAGGTTTTTATTTCTCGTAATGCCCATTTTCTAGAACAACAGTTTTTAGAAAAGGAAATAAGTGGGAGCGAAATAGAACTGGAAGAAATTTCAGAACCACAAACTACTACTGAAAGTTTGGTAGAACCAGTAGTTCAAGAAGAACAGGACATTCCCGCACCCCTCCACAGGAGTAGTAGGCCGTCTAATCCGCCTGAGAGATACTACGGTTTTCTCATAGATTGGGATAGAGAGGATTGCATCATTGATGATGATGAACCTACTAGCTTCCAACAGGCCATCCAGAGTGGCAACTCGGTACGATGGCTAGATGCAATGCGGACCGAGATGGAGTCCATGTACACCAACAAAGTATGGACTTTGGACATTGCTCCAGATAGGGTAAAACCCATAGGATGCAAATGGATCTTCAAGAAAAAGATTGGTGTAGATGGACAGGGGGAAACCTATAAGGCTAGACTTGTTGCAAAGGGTTTTTCGTCAAAGACCTGGTTTAGACTATGACGAAACTTTTTCTCCAGTGGCTATGCTCAAATCCATTCGGGTCCTTCTTGCTATTGCTGCCTTCCATGATTATGAAATCTGGCAGATGGACGTAAAGACGGCTTTTCTAAATGGTAATTTAGAAGAGTGCGTCTATATGGATCAGTCAGAAGGTTTCAATCAGAGTGGGAGCAGCGGGAAAGTATGTAAGTTGCTTAAGTCCATTTATGGACTAAAGCATGCATCGCGGAGTTGGAACATCTGTTTTGATGAAACAGTCAAAGAATACGACTTTATCAAAAATCCAGATGAACCATGTATATATAGTAAAGTTGTAGCACGAACTGTCGTATTTCTCGTCTTGTACGTGTATGACATTCTATTGATAGGAAATGACATTCCTATGCTACAATCTGTTAAAGGATTCTTGTCACACAGGTTCTTCATGAAAGACCTGGGTGATGCCTCTTACATTCTGGGGATCTGGATCTATCGTGATAGATCCAAGAGGATGTTAGGACGTTCGCAGTTCAGGTATATCAACACTATACTGAAAAGATTCAGTATGGAAGATTCTAAGCGCGGTAATCTACCGGCTTGTCACGGAATCACCCAATCCAAAGAGATGTCTCCCAAGACTAATTTGGAAAGGGAACACATGTTTATTATACCCTAAGCTTCTGCGGTAGGATCTATAATGTATGCGATGTTGTGCACCAGACCAGATGTAGCTTACGCACTGAGCGTGGTAAGCCGGTATCAGTCAGCCCCAGGGGAGAAGCACTGGATAGCAGTAAAGAACATTCTCAAGTACCTGAGAAGGACTAAGGAGATGTTCTTGGTTTTCGGCGGAAAAGACCTCAAGATGGAGGCCTTTGCTGATTCCGGCTTCCAGAGTGATAAGGACTGATTGTTAGAGTTTTTGCGTGTTCAAGTTTATTACCGCAATCAAGACGGTTACGCTTGTAGCTAGCCTGTTGAGTACGGGTCGTCCGCAGGGAGATGGGAATCTTTTTCTATGTGCTTTAACAAGTTAAGTCCAAATGTCCAAGTTTGTTTTGAGATTAACTATGTGCTAAAATGATATGTAAAGAGAGCTTGTTAGGGTTAGAATTAGGTTAGTTTGAGTTAGGAGTCGCTCACTTCTTTCGTTGCCACTCTTAATATCGGTGTTACGATAATCGGCAACAACGGGGATTAGCACGACTAGGAAGGAACTTGCGAGTATAAGCTAGGCTTTCCAACGCATAAGTTCTTCCTTTTGGTGCTTGTTCGTCCATTCTTGGCTCTTAGCCTTAACCTCCAGTTAATTCAACCACAACCGGTCTCACTACGGAATCACCGCTATCATGTAGGATAGGGTGCCGTAGGGAGCGGATTGTGGTTCAATTAATGGGAGTCCGATTTAAGATGTTGGGCAAGGAAAGAGTGAGAGAGATTTCCTTCTCTCAAACTTTCCTTATCCTACCCTAACAAGTTAAGAAAACTACTCACCCATTACAAGAAAAAGGAAAATAAAACAAAGGAGAAAGATAGAAAGAAAGAGGTTAGAAGAATACAACTAGCTATTTACGACCTCACCTCGGCAAGGATCAAGCGTAAGCATCATTGTTGTTTAAGGATAAAGAAAAAGAGAACAAGAAAGAAACAAACACAAATAACAACAACTAGATTAGCAAATGAAAATTACAAGCAATAATAGTTAACAAAATAACAAGATAAGCATGGTAACAAAAAGAACTCCTTTATTCATCCTTCACTCATAAAAGCTCACTACAAGTTTTTAATGGAGAAGAGATGAGAAGAGGAAGAAGAACAACAACATATAACCTAAATCTAAATACAAGAATAAGCACCTTTTGCTTTGGCAAGTTCTGGACTATTTATAGGCAGGGAGCTGGAAACCTAGGGCAATATTCTGAACAAAAATGAAATGACCAATCTGCCTCCAAAAAGTTGTCAACTGTCGAGCCTACATGGCCGCGGATCCGCGACCTAACCCCCATGTTGGCCACGGATCCGCGGCCCTCTTGATGAATTGGATCATGGGGTTTTGTGGGATTCCCTGGTTTGCAGTACCCTTCAGTCTGGTATATGTTATTTCTGATAATCTTTTCACATTTCTTCCAGAATTTTAGTAGATCAAAAGGTGATTGGATGTGGATCTTTTGTCATGATTTTCTTGAGCTCCGCGTAGATTTCTTGGACTTTGTGTTGCCATTGTGCTTTGTGCATGAAGATGACAATCGATTTGCCCTTTTGTCTTCTTAAACTGGTGTGTGGCAACATACGGATAGAGAGCGGAGACCCGTGTTTTATCTGTGGTCGGCAGTAATCCGGAATTTGTTGTGCTTTTCCATGAATTTCACCGTTTAGAGCTGAGACCCTGTATCCTGCAATTGACTAGCAAACACGGCTCAAGAGTACCTACCGATAAGCAATATGATAAAAATTGGGTGGTATAAAAATGCAAAAATCTGATATGAACAAATACCCCCAAACTTATCATTTGCTCGTCCCGAGCAAAGCCAATTTATTCACAAAAATTCCTAACCTCACTTTCGCAGGGAACGCAATTGCACTGAGCATGTGCAACAAGCCGTTAAACCTCTAGGTGTCCCTAGTAGGAGGAGTGTTGTCTCCTGAGAGTTTTCAGCGGATACTACCCACAAAATCCGGTCAAGCTAGTTTTGCAAAATAACTATGATTCAAACCCTAAAGTTTTGTTTCAGAAAATAACAATTCTATTATCCTAAGTATGGATTATCGAACCTTATTTTTCACATCTCGCTTCTGATTTAACTCAATATTTTATATGTCTTTACGTGCAGTGCAAATAGTGTCGTTAAGTTCCAGAAGGATCGATTAAAGTCATCATGTCACACAATAAAGCCCAGATAAAATTTTTAAAAGGATCACATAAGTTTTATAAAGAGTTAAGCATTTTTCAAGTTTCGTTTTCCAGTAAAGTTTCAACTTCAGAATTTCTATCTTCCTTAACAGGAAACTAGGTCTTATTTTTCACTCCATCTTTTTCTTGTTTTCATTTCATACACACCTCTGTGAACATGCAATAGTCTTTATCATAGAATAAAACCTTCATATCTCTGCTAGAAATATTTTTTATAAAAACCTGTCTTTTGTCAAGATTATTCTCACACAAAGAACCGTTAGGAATTTTAACTCGGAAAGAACACTTGCTTGACTTTGTTTTAATCTGGACTTTCTAGGCTTCTTAACGAGCTTTGGGCCAATGCACCCAAACCAGTTTGCTTTAGGGCATTAGGTGTAGAGACACCCCAGCGGACTTAATTACTCAAGTTACCTAGGCCCAAAAACAAAAGACAATTTAGCGTGAAAATCATGATGATTCAATGCGAACGGAGATATAACCGGTAGTTCAATTTTTTTTTTTTGGGGATAAAAGACGTGTTTAGTGTAGGGTTCCGAGGCACACGCTAGAGGTCTCACAAGGCATCAACTATGCCAATTTCAAATTTTTCTTGTGCCGAGAAACCCTAGACTAGATCGTTAACTAGAATTTTAGGCGACAAAAGCAACTAGTTAACAATTTAACTAAGTGAATGGAAATACAACCTTTGTAGATCCGGTCCTCCGCCTCCATAGCTCCGCAATGAAGTCTCCTCGCTGTCCAAATCGAATCCCGGGCTCTAGCGTCGGCTTCATCGGAGAAATGGGCGGGCAAGGTCGTCGGCTTCGTGCCGAAGATGATCTACGTCGAGGCATCACAAGATCAAGCTCCCACTTCACCAAGTCATGAAACTTGTGAAGAAAACACCCTATACTACTTGGCAAGAGGTAGAGGATGAAGAAATAGGAAGTGGGTTCACTTTAGAATTGGATTTCTCACTCATTTGCTCAAGTTGCCACTGATGGAGCAAGGTTTCTTCATGAAGAAGAAGAAGAGGAAGAAGATGATAGAATATGATAAGTATATTCAAAAAGAAAATAAAATGAATACTTATCATATTGCAACCATAGTTAGGTGTAGAGAATAAACTAGGGTTAAGTGGAATGGTTAGGTTAAAGGAAAGAAACAAAATGGTCAACTTTTCAAACCTTCATGAACTTTCAATGTAAAACAAAACTAGCAACCATTTTATTTCTTGCCAAAAGGAAATAAATAAATGAATAAATAAATAAAAACCTTAACCATTTACATAACCAAGGTTTAAACCAAAACTACACCCAAGTGAGCATGTATCATCAAACATGATACAAACAAGTGCACAAAAGTATATCACATATACAAGTTGTGTACATCAAGTGAGAAAATCCTTTTAAAGTGAACCAATACTAGTTAATGCAAAGTAATATATCAAATATATAATTATGCATTAAATCATTAAATCAACACTTGATTCAATGATCCGGTCATGTCGCACACAACCGACTAGTATACAATGTATCGATTTATCGAATCAATCCTTGATTCGATAACTAGGTTATATCGCATACAACCATTCAACACATTCATCGCGAGAATGAAATACGGTATCACATACACGCATTATTCTCGGTCCCGCACATATCTCATATGCGCTCCTATTTCATTTTGCTTGAGCCAGGAAACCTCTGTGTAGGACTCTAAAGACTCGTTAATACGCCGGTAGCAGATGATGATCATATCAAGCACCCACAAGCCGCAAGCGGTCTGCTAAACGTAATGGCCACCCGGGTATTGAGCGATCAGAAGATCGACGAGCAAGCCCGCTCACACTCCTGTGAATCCAACCAGTAACACTTACCGTACAGTCCGGTCTGATCGTCTGATATGTCGCATATCTCGCCTAGGGGTGGTAAACGTCAGACCCCAATAGCTCGATAAGTCGTGTCGATATGAGGTCTATAACAATTCGAGAAACTACTGGTAACACTTACCAGTAAATCTCAGCAACCCTGGCCAGGGATTTCCGATTATAGCCAATCGAACACAGCGCAACATCAACTCCCTATACCGAGAGAGACGAATCCCCTCCTATCGCTCATTGCCTCCATGTGATTCAGGACTGTACCCAAAAACCACCGTTTTGCACGCCCTCTTGGACGTGGTAAGGTGGAAATCAAAGCACAGTGGGAACCACACAAGACTCTATGACGATCTCGGGTCAACAGACTACTCTGTACCAGTGTCACCAGAGAACTGCCATCTGACGTAAGGTATAATACCATCTGGGAGTTCTCGACGAGTCCGTCCAGTGTACCCAGTCTCTACTGAACACCCATATATCATCTCTGATGTCAAACACCAATGGATATGGGATCATCCATCGCCCATCTGTATGGGTCGAGAAGGTATACGCTAGTCTACTCTGGTATATCGATGCCCCGTCTCGATACACCCACGACTAGGGACTTTGAAGGATGTACTTATGGACTACCATGTCCCCACTAGTATGATCCGCATCATAGTCCAGATAGTCAAGTACACATCCTAAGGGCTTTACCAACATGTATCAGAGAGACAATCAATGTACACGTTAAGGTAAAGAGTAACCAGATAGCATACTATCATGTCGAGCAAGAAAGTCCTCCCTATATATGTCCCAGCATCCACTACAATATACATCCAATGTACAGTAATGGCCTCTAGGGCATACATATAACTAACAATCTCCCACTTGCACTAGGGCCATCTGATAGCAGTGGTTGTTGTATCTCATACTCAACCATCCCATAAAAGTCTCTCTCTGGGAATAGGCCTTCGTGAGTGGATCCGCCGTGTCGTCCTCTGAGTCTACTCTCCTAACCTCGATCCCTTAGAGATCAACAATCTCCATGATCAGGTGATACTGCCTTAGAATATGTCTGGATCACTGATGGGACCTGCGTTCCTTGGCATAAGCCACAACTCCATTGTCACACAATGGAAGGAACATAGTTCATCTCATGAACCAATATACATCCAGGCTGCCTCTTTTGTAGCATCTTAAGTAGCAATGTATCGAGCCTTTATCGTCTAGTATGCCACAGTATCTAGCTTGGAACTCTTCCAACATACCGTCCCTTTACTGAGGGTAAAGACAATGCATGCGACTGATTTTCAGTCGTCCTTATCACCCTGGAACACTTCCAGTGATTCTCCCCAGGATCGATTAATACCATCTCACTACTGCTAGTGAGTATCCTAACATCCAATTAGATCTATCTCATAGATCCAAAACCCAGGATTTAGGAGGTATCACTTTGATCCTATATGGAGAATCCTTGTGATAAGCGGAGATTGACTGAGCGTAGCATAGGAAACTCTTTCCCTATCATGAGTATGTCATCCACGTACTCTACGAGGATCATCACTCTACTCCCTACTACCTTTTTGTTTATACAAGGTTCATCTACCATTTTGATGATGTCAAACTCTTTGACTAATTCATCAAATCCGATGTTCCAACTCCGCGATGCCTGCTTTATCCTATAAAGCATCCTGTACACGTTTCCGCTGCTCCCACTGTCTACGAAGCCCTCTGGCTGTGTACTTATAGACGCCCTTTTCTAAAACATCATTTAGAAAAGCAGTCATGACACCCAACCGCCAGATATCGTAGTCATGGTATGTAGCCGTGGCAAGTAGGATCTGGATGGACTTAAGCATAGATCATTAGAAAAAGGTTTCAACATAATCTATACCTGGTTAATGATGTAAACCTTTAACAAGTCTAGCTTTGAAAGTCTCAACTTTTCCATGTACACCAAGTAATCTTCTCAAGATATACTTGCTCCTGATGGGGATTTAACCCTTCAGATAAAGCAACCAAAGTCCATACTTTGTTAGTGTATAAGGATTCCATCTTAGATCACTAAGCATCCAGCCATTCTTACAGAGTCCTACTCCTGATGGCCAGCTCGAAACTAGTTGGGTCATCATCTCATGATGCAATCCTCGCTCCTACTGTCATAGAGAAACCGAAGTATCTCTCAGGTGGGTGAGGAACCCTACTAGATCGGCGGAGAGGCTGAGGTTCGTTGGAATCTACTGAATCCTTTGGTTCTATCAAATCATCAGCTGCAGTTTATATGGATGGAATATTTCCAGTTCTACATAACTGACCTTGCCTCGAGCTTGTCCGGATTTTGCTTTTAGACATAGGCCGGACAACCCCAAATCTTAACCAACTTAAGATATGGGCTCTTCCCTTTCCATATCACATATGAAGCGGTAGGCATAGATTTGATTCGAATCCAATTCAATAGGTATGCAGCTTCTCAAGTGCATAACTCCTAAAAGGAAATAGGAAACTCAGTAGTACTCATCATAGAGCGCACCATATCATATAGGGTGTGATTGCTCCGCCCCAATATACCATCGTGCTATGGTGTATACGGAGGAGTAATGCTGAGAGAGAATCTCATTCTCCTTTAGAATAATCCAGGATTTTCGTGCTCAAGTATTCTCCTCCTTGATCACATCAAAGGACATAATACTTATACCCGTATTGGTTCTCTACTTCTAACTTATATTCTGTGAATATCTCAAAAGGTTCGGACTTGTGTTTCAACAGGAACATATGTCTGAATCTTGAGAGATTATCAGAGAACGTAATGAAGTACAGAGAACCAGTCCTGGCATGTGTAGACAGTGGACCTTTGTACATCAACATGTATCAATCCCAAGAGTTCACTAACTCTTTCTCTGCTTCCAGTAAACAGAGCTATGGTCATTTTATCTTTGTGACATGACTGGCAAGTTTCATAAGATGTAAATTCAAACTTATTTAAATATGCATCTAAATGTAACTTGAGCTAGTCGGGCCGCATTGATATGACCTAGTCTACAATACCTCAAGAAGGATCCGTTCATTTCTGAACTCTTCCTCTTGTGTGTGTTCTGTATACTAAAAACTGTAGTTTAATTTAGAACACCAATGCTTTTAGATAACGTGCCTGAACCGATCAACTATTGATATAGGAAATGTTCAAAACATTATCCAACAATACAAAATTTTATCATTTCTTTACTAATAAAGAGACTGATATGATTTTGTATATCAGGTTCGGTATCTAATAACATTCGTTCAGAATCAATGTATTGGAAATACAGAGTGACAGTGATCAACAGACTTGGCTGCAACACTTGCCCCGTTTTCTGTCTCATGAAACTTATCACCCATTCTCAGTTCTCTACCTTTCTGTAGCCCTATGTAACAGATTACATATCTGGGATCCTGATCCGGTATCAAATACTCAGGATGCAGAGGATACTGAGAAATAGTTCTTTGTAATGAACACACCCGAAGAAGATGCATCATATGCACTTTCTTCGTTTGGGCGGCATAGTAATTCTGGTATTCCCCTTATTTCCTGCTCTGTCTTATAACAATTATAAGTTGGAGCGGGACCAACGTTCCCCAGCTCAGTATAACAAGCGGGTTCGGTCAATAATCCGAATTATTATCTTGATTAAGGCGTGATATGGTCGCTACCTGGAGAGAGAGAGAAGAAAACACTCAGCGTGCGCTCTGTCAAGAATAGATTGGTTATTATTTTATCTAATCAGGATGGCTCCCACTGCTTTTTATCAAGTCTTCCTTCAAACCCTAAAAGGAAAGACTAGCTGGGATTAATTACACACTACAAGTTCGCCAATCTTTCAGCCAGGCCAGTGTCGGTACTTTGAGGGAGGTCCCCCGTGCTTTCGCACGAACCTAATTAATGTAAACCTCGTTTTCCCAGAGGCGTAACCTCGTTAACACCTTTCTAGACACCTACTTGATCGGCTAATTGTAATGTGTAAAACTCTCCCAGGAGTAACAATTACTCGCAGCGGGTATCGGGATCCAACTATCTCATAGAAGGTATGCAATCTCATTGCAAATTTCAACACTTGAAATTCCCGATAATATTTTGCCCCAAGCCTCCTATGACCTTGACAAAGGCCAACAAATCATAGGCTGCTAGTCAAGTTCAACCCGTCATTTCTTGATTGAAATAAACCCACCCGCACGGCCCTTGACAAAGGCCAACAAGGTCGCACGACTACCCTAATCCAATCTGCATCATATGCATAAGCAGATAAGCACCAGTTAGCTACCGCACACTACGCCTTGACAAAGGCCAACAAACGCAGCACGAATACTAACTACTACTTATCTGAAATGATGGAGGGCTACGACAGGTTTTTCTGAAAACCTATTGCGTAATGAACTTGATATCGTTGTAGGATCGAATGAATTTTGAAATGGAGTGTCTTTGAGGCTTTTCTAGTTTTGCTAAAGGAGTCACTCCCGGTGAAGGGATCGTCGGTCCTTTCCTTATCGAATAAGGTGCGGGATATATCATATATATCACTGTGCAAAGCAAAAACTCTTAAAAGCAATCAAAAGACAAACCGAGTGTGTAGCATCTGCCAGTTATTGCTAAAGGAGTCACTCCCGGTGAAGGGATCTCGGTCCTTTCCTTATCGAATAAGGTGCAGGATATATCATATATACCGCTGTGCAAAGCAAGAACTGTAGCTACCTGTTTTATTTTTGAAATTTGATTCCACAACATCTTAAGGTTTCTTTTTCTTTCATTAATCATATTAATGAAGTCCCATCATTTAAGTACCTAAACATCACAGATAAATACGACGTACACTTATGCCATCCGCATTCGCCTCGATATCCCCTCGTGCACCGTTAGGTTAGGTAACTAACGGCAGAGCGGGGCAGGGCTAGCGCGGGTGTAAAACATAAGTAACGCCTATATAATATATCATATATACTATATACAGTATCCATCACAGAACATCACATGATCACATCACAGATATCGCAGCAGAAGAAACATATGAAATATTGGATATACTAGGACGTCCGTGTTTTCAATACGAGCCAGTAAAAAGCGCGGATTCCACGGTCGCTATGAATAGCCAAACCCACACCCCTAGACCCCTACGAGAGCGGCAAGCAACCCTATCAATTCTGGAGTTAGGAGACCCGGACTCGACTCCTCGAGTTGGTCTCCTATTGGACTCCAGAACCCGGTTACTTGTGCTCCGCTCCTTGGGTCTATCCTAGTGTGGAAAAGTAAATAATATACAAAGGGTGACATCTTCCGCAACCTGGAAGTGCCCCAATAAAAGAATATTACATACAAGTTTTTACATGAATAAAAATGAAAAACACTCATCTCACATAAAAACCCCCGGCTATTCAAACACGACGATCCAATATAACATATCCAGCAACACATAACATCACATGTCATCAACGTAAGTAAATATGCGCATCCCAATTATCGTTGACATATAGTAACGAAACCGGCGATATCACATATTACACTTACGGTCACAGAAAAGAAAGTGTAAAACTACAACAGTTGGAATCCGCAATCTGCATAGACATCGCATGCCTAATCAAATGAATTCCTTAGACATCGCATGCCTAACAATTATAAACCCCGCATTTTAGTCTCAAAATCGAAAACTCTTTTCAATATCAAGTCGGGCAATTCAACAAGATTCCCGACATCCTGATCGAATGCTCGTCGCAAACTTTAGTAGGCGGCCGCACCCCCGATGCCGTCGACGAAGTGCACCAAGGCAGAACACCGCTACCGCGAGCACCCAAACGGATGCTTTCGGCGACGGGGTTCTCCTACAGTCACTTAGTCGGGGCTATGGGGTGAGGCTGTCTATTAAGTTTACCCGGCGAGTATCCGCGTACGCTACGTGATTGCGACGGACTTTTGATCACATCAAAATTCCGTGGCAACCGATCAAGTGAGACTAAACTGCTATGTTTATAACAGTCATTCAGTTATCTCATAACTGTTTGTGAATTCCAATTATTGTATCACATTCCAGATAATTAGAAAATGTTAAACTTTCCGATCGAACATTTAAACACCCAAGTTTTCCCGAAATAGATCAACACATGAAACGAGTTTAAAAAACATCCACTTCGTGCCTCAGTACCAACGGTCCAGCCGTAGAAGGGTCAAGCCAACGCCTCACATGTGGCACGCCGTACTGCCCCAAACCCGAAGGTTCAAAGGGCAGTTCAAGACGGTCACATAATCGAGTTAAGGTTTGTTGTCTTCTAGAGGGACCATCGCGTTACTTGCACTATTTAGAACGTCATTAAACTACGGAAAAATCCAACACTTGGAAATTTCCCGACAGGGGAAATAGTGGGTATTTATATCCGGTCGAACTTTTTAACATATTCTAACATTACCCGGAAAGCCACATAGACATAGTTAAATAATCCGATCGATTCATCGAGTCCCAATACAACCCCAGAACACTCAACTCTTGAGTCAAATTAAAAATTCCCAGAAAACTCAGCGTCACAAAATAGGAATTACTGTGCAAAAAGTATTGGACATTTTGATAATACGGCTACGGAACCGTCGCAGAAGCCTTGCTTCTGCCGCGGTTCCACCGCACTTTTGACGAATTAGACCCATGAATTTCACAGTAATTCTAATAGGACCCTGCTGAATTTTTTAGCAATTTTTAATTCTCAAAAATCCAAATTTTCAGAAAATTTCCAGAGAGCACTTTGATGTTATGGTTTCGGGTCGATCGGGTTTCAAACTTCGTCTACGCTTCGCCTAAGGCTCTAACTAGGCTCTGATACCACTGTAGGGTTCCTAGGCACACGCTAGAGGTCTCACAAGGCATCAACCATGCCAATTTCAAAATTTTCTTGTGCCGAGAAACCCTAGACTAGATCGTTAACTAGAATTTTAGGCGACAAAAGCAACTAGTTAACAATTTAACTAAGTGAATGGAAATACAACCTTTGTAGATCCAGTCCTCCGCCTCCATAGCTCCGCAATGAAGTTTCCTCACTGTCCAAATCGAATCCCGGGCTCTAGCGTCGGCTTCATCGGAGAAATGGGCGGGCAAGGTCGTCGGCTTCGTGCCGAAGATGATCTACGTCGAGGCATCACAAGATCAAGCTCCCACTTCACCAAGTCATGAAACTTGTGAAGAAAACACCCTATACTACTTGGCAAGAGGTAGAGGATGAAGATATAGGAAGTGGGTTCACTTTAGAATTGGATTTCTCACTCATTTGCTCAAGTTGCCATTGATGGAGCAAGGTTTCTTCATGAAGAAGAAGAAGAGGAAGAAGATGATAGAATATGATAAGTATATTCAAAAAGAAAATAAAATGAATACTTATCATATTGCAACCATAGTTAGGTGTAGAGAATAAACTAGGGTTAAGTGGAATGGTTAGGTTAAAGGAAAGAAACAAAATGGTCAACTTTTCAAACCTTCATGAACTTTCAATGTAAAACAAAACTAGCAACCATTTTATTTCTTGCCAAAAGGAAATAAATAAATGAATAAATAAATAAAAACCTTAACCATTTACATAACCAAGGTTTAAACCAAAACTACACCCAAGTGAGCATGTATCATCAAACATGATACAAACAAGTGCACAAAAGTATATCACATATACAAGTTGTGTACATCAAGTGAGAAAATCCTTTTAAAGTGAACCAATACTAGTTAATGCAAAGTAATATATCAAATATATAATTATGCATTAAATCATTAAATCAACACTTGATTCAATGATCCGGTCATGTCGCACACAATCAACTAGTATACAATGTATCGATTTATCGAATCAATCCTTGATTCGATAACTAGGTTATATCGCATACAACCATTCAACACATTCATCGCGAGAATGAAATATGGTATCATATACACGCATTATTCTCGGTCCCGCACATATCTCATATGCGCTCCTATTTCGTTTTGCTTGAGCCAGGAAACCTCTGTGTAGGACTCTAAAGACTCGTTAATACGCTGGTAGCAGATGATGATCATATCAAGCACCCACAAGCCGCAAGCGGTCTGCAAAACATAACGGCCACCTGGGTATTGAGCGATCAGAAGATCGACGAGCAAGCCCGCTCACACTCCTGTGAATCCAACCAGTAACACTTACCGTACAGTCCGGTCTGATCGTCTGATATGTCGCATATCTCGTCTAGGGGTGGTAAACGTCAGACCCCAATAGCTCGATAAGTCATGTCGATATGAGGTCTATAACAATTCGAGAAATTACTGGTAACACTTACCAGTAAATCTCAGCAACCCTGGCCTGGGATTTCCGGTTATAGCCAATCGAACACAGTGCAACATCAACTCGCTTTACCGGGAGAGACGAATCCCTTCCTATCGCTCATTACCTCCATGTGATTCGGGACTGTACCCAAAAACCACCATTTTGCACGCCCTCTTGGACGTGGTAAGGTGGAAATCAAAGCACAGTGGGAACCACATAAGACTCTATGACGATCTCGGGTCAACAGACTACTCTGTACCAGTGTCACCAGAGAACTGCCATCTGACGTAAGGTATAATACCATCTGGGAGTTCTCGGCGAGTCCGTCCAGTGTACCCAGTCTCTACTGAGCACCCGTATATCATCTCTGATGTCAAACACCAATGGATATGGGATCATCCATCGTCCATCTGTATGGGTCGAGAAGGTATACGCTAGTCTACTCTGGTATATCGATACCCCGTCTCGATACACCCACGACTAGGGACTTTGAAGGATGTACTTATGGACTACCATGTCCCCACTAGTATGATCCGCATCATAGTCCAGATAGTCAAGTACACATCCTAAGGGCTTTACCAACATGTATCAGAGAGACAATCAATGTACACGTTAAGGTAAAGAGTAACCAGATAGCATACTATCATGTCGAGCAAGAAAGTCCTCCCTATATATGTCCCAGCATCCACTACAATATACATCCAATGTACAGTAATGGCCTCTAGGGCATACATATAACTAACATTTAGTGGGTTCGGTGTGTAATCATTCCAATCAAGTTCTAAATGGGTTATTTTTCAGACTTAGTTCCAATTAAGGCATCAATAACATTCCTTCATATTCGCTTCACTTCATAAACTATTCTTGATATTACTTATTTCAGAACAAACCTATTTGATCCTCAGAAAATCATTTATCTATTTTAAAGTTTTTAGACATAAAAGACTTGTCATCTAATTTCCAAAACTCACGATACGTGTAGTGTGATGTAAAGACGTATATCAGCTATAGTTAACTTCAAAGGAGAGTTATCTTTCAGGTTTTCAAAATCTAAAAATAAGATTTAGTTATTCTTATCTTATCAAACAAAACCTTCGAAATGTTGAATCAGAGTTCTCCTACTAGCAAACTTGACAGAAAAGTTTTTATGTTTTTAGAAAATTTTCTGATTTTTATGGATTTAATGGATTTTAATATGCAGATGCAAAATATACATATGAATGCGAAAGTTAGAAATGCGTACCGAGCGTACCCCCAAACATAAACTGGACAGTGTCCTCACTGTCATTGCATGAAGAGATCATTGAAGGGTCAAAATTGTCGGTTAGATATACACACATGTTTTTTTTTGTTTTTGTTTTTAAAGAAAAGAAAAATAGAAAAAATGGAAAAGAATATCCACAAAATATATACAAAATGGTATATACATACCCCTAAACTTATTTGGAACAGTGTCCACTGTTCTTGGCTAGATAACCGAAGTTTGGTGGTAGGCAGAGGAAGATTATGCAGGGCAAACCGGCTCCTGTAAGACCAGGAGCTCCTCTGTTGGTTCGGCGCTAAGGTACGGTTTTAGTCTGTGTCCGTTTACTTTGAAAAATGAACCATCCTTTGGATTCTCCAAATCCACAGCGCCATATGGATACACATTCCGCACAAAATACGGGCCTTTCCAGCGAGACCTGAGCTTTCCAGGATGGAAGTGGAGCCGGGTGTCGTAAAGAAGTACCTGTTGACCAGGTGTGAAAGTTTTACGCAAAAGGTGTTTATCGTGAAACACCTTCGTTCGGTTCTTAACGACAACCGCGTTATCGTAAGCGTCATCCCTAAGCTCGCTCAATTCGTTCAACTGCAGCTTTCGATGGCTGCCCGCATCTTCGAGAGACAGATTCAACTCCTTTATTGCCCAAAATGTGCGATGCTCTATTTCGACAGGGAGGTGGCAAGCCTATCCGTACACAAGCCGATAGGGAGACATGCCAAGATCGGTCTTATAAGCGGTTCGAAATGCCCTAGGGCATCAGTGAGTTCAACGACCAATCCTTACGGTTCTTGGAAACCGTCTTCTCCAGTATCTGCTTGATTTGCCGATTCGAAACTTTGGCTTGCCCACAGGTTTGGGGGTGGTAGGGCGTAGATAGCTTATGATTAATGGAATATTTCCGCATCAAGGCCTCGAAAGTCTTATTGCAGAAATGAGTTCTATTGTCGCTAATGATTGCTCGGGGGTGCCCAAAACGGGAGAAAATGTTTTCTTTAAGAAACCTAACGACAACCTTGTTGTCGTTAGTCCGGCTGGGCACAGCTTCGACCTACTTAGAGACGTAATCAACAGCGAGAAGGATGTACAAGTTCCCAAAAAAGCTGGGAAACGGCCCCATGAAATCTATTCCCCAAACGTCAAAAATCTCCACAACCAAGATTGGTTGGAGCGGCATCTCGTTCCGCCGGGATATCCGGCCCAAGTGTTGGCACCGAGAGCAAGTCTTGCAATAGTCATGAGTGTCTTTGAAGAGTTGTGGCCAGTAGAAATCACATTGCAAGATCTTCTCAGCTGTCTTTCTGGGGCCAAAATGCCCGCCACATGCTTGATCGCGGCAAAATAACAGCACACTCTTGAATTCATCATCAGTGACACACCGACGAATAATCTGGTCGGGACAGTACTTGAACAGATAGGGTTCGTCCCAGTAAAAGTGTTTTACTTGGGATAAGAATCGAAGTCTATCCTGACTTGACCATTCAATCGGTAGTAGCCCTGTGGCCAAATAGTTCACAATATCTGCGAACCAGGGTTCGCGAGATACTGTCAAGAGCTGTTCATCCGGAAAAACGTCGTTGATCGGAAGTTGAGGCGACGACGAAGAAGGAAGTCGTGAGAGATGGTCGGCGACTACGTTTTCACATCCTCTTTTGACCTTAATGACAAGGTCAAACTCTTGAAGCAAGAGGATCCAACGTATTAGCCGAGATTTTTCATCTTTCTTCGCAAAAAGATAGCGCAGAGCAGAATGTTCTGTGTAGACAATGAATGGAGAGCCGATGAGGTAGGGCCTAAACTTTTCTAAAGCAAATACAACAGCCAAGAATTCCTTCTCAGTTGTTGTATAATTAAGTTGGGCGTCGTTCAGGGTTCGGCTAGCATAATAGATTACGCGCGGCATCTTGTTGATGTGTTGTCCAAGGACAACACCAATGGCAAAGTCAGATGCATCGCACATAATCTCAAATGGGTGCGTCCAGTCAGGTGAAGAAAGAACGGGAGCAGAAGTGAGTGAGCTTTTTAATGACTCGAACGCAGTCACACAGCTCAAGTTGAAGTCGAATGGCGTGTCCTTGGCCAGCGAAAGAGTCAAGGGTCTAGCAATCTTACTAAAGTCCTTGATGAACCGTCTATAGAAACCGGCATGGCCAAGGAAGGCTCGGATGTCTCTGACGCATCTGGAAGGAGGGAGATTAGAAATGACCTCAATCTTCGCTTTGTCAACCTCTATGCCATTTTGCGAAATGATATGTCCTAAGACAATACCTTCGCGCACCATGAAGTGGCACTTCTCCCAATTCAAAGTGAGGTTCTTGTCCTTACATCGGGTAAGGACAGCGTCAAGATGCAGCAAACACTCATTAAAGGAATCACCGAAGATGGAGAAATCGTCCATGAAGATCTCCAGGAATTTTTCCACCATGTCAGAGAAGATTCCCATCATACACCGCTGGAAGGTAGCGGGCGCATTGCATAACCCAAAGGGCATGCGACGATATGCAAACGTGCCGAAAGGGCAAGTGAATGTGGTCTTGTCCTGGTCTTTTTCGGTAATGGGAATCTGATTATAGCCGGAGTAGCCATCAAGAAAGCAGTAGTACTCGTGTCTGGCCAATCGTTCAAGCATTTGGTCAATGAAAGGTAGCGGAAAGTGGTCCTTCCGCGTTGCCGCGTTGAGTTTTCTGTAATCGATGCATACTCGCCACCCAGTTTGGGTGCGAGTATGGATTAACTCATTCGTCTCGTTAGTGATGACCGTTATGCCTGATTTCTTGGGGACAACATGAATGGGGCTAACCCACTGGCTATCAGAGATAGGGTAAATGATACCACTATCCAGACATTTTACGATCTCTTTCTTCACAGCCTCCTTCATGACTGGGTTGAGTCGCCTTTGTGGATCCCTAGCTGGTTTGGCATCATCCATTTGATGAATGTGATGTTCAACGATCAGGGGACTAATCCCCTTGATGTCTGCCATTGACCAGCCAAAAGCTTGCCTATTGCTGTGCAAGATCGCAAGAAGGGCTTTCTCTTGCTCTGGAGCTAGAGAAGCCGAGATGATAATAGGGAGGGTCTCGTTCTCACCCAAGTAAACGTACTTAAGGTGAGACGGCAAAAGCTTGAGTTCGAGTGTTGGAGGTGAAACGATTGAAGGCAAGATTGGTGAAAAGGTCTCGAACTCAAAGGATTCCAGCAAAGGTTCAAAACGAGTGTAAGTGACCGAGTTGGATGGTTCAGGTAACTCATCCGGAAATTCGAAGGATTCAAACTCAGGTGGTGAGGGGCTAATATCGTTCGAGAAAGTGAAACACTCGTAGTCATTGTCGGGCATAGAAACAGCAGCAGGTTCGAAGAGGAACACACTAGTGGCGTTAAGGTTATCGTGATCGAACAAAAACTCCTCGAATTCACACTCTTCTGGGGTGATCTCCTGGATTGAGCAAACGTCGAGTATATTAGCATTAGGTTCGGAGGGCTGATTCCCCAACCTAAAAATGCTGAGTTCAATTGTCATATTTCCAAAAGATAGGTTCATCGAACCATTTCGACAATTGATCACAGCATTTGAGGTTGCAAGGAATGGGCGACCGAGTATCACCGGAATTTGATTCCGGGGGTTAGCTACAGGCTGTGTATCTAAAACAATGAAGTCAACGGGGAATATGAAGTCCCCAACCTTGATTAACACATCCTCTAGCTCACCCCTAGGATGGGTGATCGATCGGTCGTCCATTTGGAGAGTACAGTATGTGGGTTTCAGCTCTCCTACACCTAATTGCTAATATACTGAGTACGGATGTAGGTTAACACTGGCACCAAGATCTAATAGTGCGTGGTTGATGTTCTTATCCCCAATGGTAATAGAAATCGTAGGACAGTCAGGGTCCTTCCATTTTTGCGGTAAAGATTGGGTAAGAGCATCACTCACAGCACTAGCCAAGAAAACTTTCTTGGGTACCTGAGATTTCCTCTTTTTCGTGCACAAGTCCTTTAAGATTTTCACGTAGGACGGGACTTGTTGGACAGCATCTAAAAAGGGAATGTTGATGTTAACCTGCTTAAACAACTCCAGAATCTTCTCTATTTGTGGATTTTGTTTATTGGACCTCAACTGGTTTGGAAATGGAACGTTTTTAAAATTGGTTGAGTCCAATACTTGTGGAGGAGATTGTGGAGCTGGAATGGATCCCAGAGCTGGTGCTTTCGTGGAGTGAGAAGTGGGTCCATTCAGAGCAGAAGAAGAAGAGCCTTTTGACGAATGGAGAATAGGCTCAGAAGACGAAGAAGAAGAAAAAGAAGAAGAAGAAGAAGAAGAAGAAGAAGAAGCGGCCGGGGTGTCATTGTCCTCAATTGTTGTTCCGATGTTGTTGTGCAGCATCCTTCCCTATCTCAACGTAGTCACGGCACTTACATTATGGTTCTGTTGTTCAAGAGCAACATGAACATTATGTGGGTGACCGGATTTGGGAGTGGTTGAGATGGAAGCTTTCCCTTCTCTCGCTCGCTTAACGCCGCATTCAGCTGTGCAATCTGGGCCTCGATGGTCTTGATGCTTTGCCCGTGTGCAGCAGTGTGTTGCACCAAAGACTGAATAGACGACTGGATGTTTGCAGTGGATTGTGTCGATTGTTTAACGAACGCCTCCAGACTTCATTCTAGCGAGGAAACCTTATCGTTGTTTGACGGAATAAAGTTGTTTTGAGGAAAAGAATTGTTGGGTGCAAAGTTGTTCGTCAGATTTTGAAAAGGTTGGGGTTAGAAGGGCTGCTGAAATTGATGTTGAGTTTGTTGTTGCGCTTGTTGTTGCGGAGGAGGGGGCCTCTGGAAATTGTTGCCTTGGAATTGTTGCTGATTCTGATTCCAGGCGAAATTGGGGTGGTTCCTCCAACCGGGATTGTAGGTGGAAGAGTATGGATCATTCCTCGGTCTTTGTTGAAATGCAGCATTAACCTGATCCTGTCCTTGAGATGGTAGATTGTAAGGACACTCTTCGGTTAAGTGAGAAGGATCGGAACAACAAGCACAAATGGTACGAAGGGGAAGAACAGGGGCAGGAGCAGGAGATGAAAATTTGCTCTCTATCGCTTCAAGTTTTCTCGTTATTGCAGCCATTTCAGCTTTCATCGCAATAGAGACATCAAGTTGGTGAATTCCTACCCTAGACTGACCGGTAGAAGTGGAGGTAGAAGAAGAAGAAGTCGGTCTGGTGCTCTCCCTTTGTAGCGTTTTTTCCGCAAGGTCGTCGAAGAATTTCCACGCTTCCTCGTCAGATTTCGATAGGAAGTGGCCCTGACAAATGGTTTCCAACAACTGCTTGGTTGCTGGGTTCAGGCCCTCGTATAAGGTTTAGCAAAGTTGCCATTTCTCGATACCATGGTGAGGGCACTGAACAAGAAGGTCTTTATACCGGTCAAAGCACTTCCAGAAGGGTTCAGTAGGAAGCTGGGAGAATTGATTGATCTCGTTACGGATCCTCGCGGTTTTATGATTCAGATAGAATTTCTTGAGAAACGCTTTCACAAACTCGTCCCAACTGGTTATGGAGTGGGAAGCGGTGCTATACAGCCATTTTTCAGTAAGATCGCACAAAGTGAATGGAATGATCTGTAGCCGTATAGCATTGTCCGACAGCTGGGTGGTTTTCATCATGGCGCAAACGTTTTGAAATTTGTTGATGAAGATATAGGCATCTTCAGATTCAAACCCATGAAATTTCGGAAGCATGTTAATGAAGTGGAGCTTAATTTCAAAATTATCCCCATTGGCCGGTGGAAGAGAAAGACAGGTGGGAAGTGCAGAGCGGGTGGGATAGAAACGATCCTGGAGCGCGATTCGCTGTGGCGCTACGACAGGCGGTGATGGTGGGTTATTCGCATCCATAGGAGGTCGAATCAATACCGGGGGAGTTGTCGGGATGTTTGGATTAAATCCTGACATCGCAGAAGAAGAGGTTGGTGATGGTGAAGGTGAGGATGTATGAACAGAATTTGGGTCAACGTCGGAGTTGGCCGGCAAAGGTAAGGGTGAAAGAGGCGTGGACGGAGTTTCGACGTCTGAGTCGATCGCGTAGTCGGTAACGACTAACGTAACGCGGACTAGGCGGGCGCTAGTGTCCCGAGTCCAAGCGGACATACACTAAACGAGTTTAGTATAGTCAAAGCGGAGAAGGTGAGGGTAAGAAAACGTTAATGGAGAAATACGATGGGTGGTGGGTGAAAAAATGGGATTTTTGGCGACAAAGGGTAAGTTTTATAAAAGTTTTTGGTTTTTGTGTTTTTTTTTCTTTTTTTTTTAGAAAGATCTTTACAGAAATATGTACGGACTCACGGCTTCAAGCAATCACAAACAAGATATACACAATCACACCTAGATCTAGGGTCACCTAGGTCAGCTAGACAGCTCCTAACTGTTCCAAAGGGCTAGAAATAGGACCTCAAACCATCTCTTCTCTGCCAATTGCGGCCAGGTAAGTGCCAGGTAAGTGGGAGGCTCCCCACTACGTAAGTAGTGGTCCTAATTAAGTAACCACTTGCCTTTGACACACTTGCCTAGACACCGCAAAGTCAGGATAGGATAAACGGCCGATGCTTGTAACTAGTCCTCTGTCCTATTGAGCGCGAAGTTCTTAGGGCTGAGTCTAGTATTTTTTAATTAAACAATGGTCAATACATATGCTTTTTGTGATTTCTGGGGTCCTGGGAAGGGTGATGAAATCCCCACCCAATCTGGATTGGTTTCAAGCCCCTTAAAGTCCGTATTAATAAATGCAAAGCAGTAACAATCAACTGCAATCAATTTTTATTTTTTTTAGCGCGGCGCAAAGAATCCTGCATAAGAACAATTTATTGGAAGGGGGAAGAGAATTTGTGTAAAGAATGCTGCAGAAAACACAGTTCAGTGGAGTTCAGAGGAGTGGGGGAGAGAAGAGAAAGACTCACAGAAAGTTTTGCACCCTGAAGGAACCAAACGGCCGCGGTTCCGCGGCCTAAGCTTGCTTATGCCGCGGTTCCGCGGCAGGATAGTGGAGTTGGGGCTCTGTTTTTCTGGTGTGTGCTGCCTTGTCTGTCCTCTTCTTTTCTGGAGCTCCTGAATCTTGATTTGCTTACTGGATCTGCTCCAGAATCTTTCAATAGACCGTCTTTTCCGTCTTGTTCACCCGCGGTGTAGCCGTAAAGATATGGGTCTAACTTCCCACGTCTTTGGCACTGAACTTGAACTTCGTTTTATCCTGCACACTTGCACAAAAACTAATCAAAAATAACAAGATGATTTTTTTACAATGTATATTTTTTTTGTTTTGTTTTTCGGTTATATTTATATTCACAAATTAACCCGAAATTACACAAAGAAATAAACTACCGTCTCCCCGGCAACGGCGCCATTTGATTGTTAGAGTTTTTGCGTGTTCAAGTTTATTACCGCAATCAAGACGGTTTCGCTTGTAGCTAGCCGGTTGAGTACGGGTCGTCCACAGGGAGATGGGAATCTTTTTCTATGTGCTTTAACGAGTTAAGTCCAAATGTCCAAGTTTGTTTTGAGATTAACTATGTGCTAAAATAATATGTAAAGAGAGCTTGTTAGGGTTAGGATTAGGTTAGTTTGAGTTAGGAGTCGCTCACTTCTTTCGTTGCCACTCTTAATATTGGTGTTACGGTAATCGGCAACAACGGGGATTAGCACGACTAGGAAGGAACTTGCGAGTATAAGATAGGCTTTCCAACGCATAAGTTCTTCCTTTTGGTGCTTGTCCGTCCGTTCTTGGCTCTTATCCTTAACCTCCGGTTAATTCAACCACAACCGGTCTCACTACGGAATCACCGCTATCATGTAGGATAGGGTGCCGTAGGGAGCGGATTGTGGTTCAATTAACGGGAGTCCAATTTAAGATGTTGGGCAAGGAAAGAGTGAGAGAGATTTTCTTCTCTCAAACTTTCCTTATCCTACCCTAAAAAGTTAAGAAAACTACTCACCCATTACAAGAAAAGGGAAAATAAAACAAATGAGAAAGATAGAAAGAAAGAGGTTAGAAGATTACAACTAGCCAAGGATCAAGCGTAAGCATCATTGTTGTTTAAGGATAAAGAAAAAGAGAACAAGAAAGAAACAAACACAAATAACAACAACTAGATTAGCAAATAAAAATTACAAGCAATAATAGTTAACAAAATAACAAGACAAGCATGGTAACAAAAAGAACTCCTTTATTCATCCTTCACTCACAAAAGCTCACTACAAGTTTTTAATGGAGAAGAGATGAGAAGAGGAAGAAGAACAACAACATATAACCTAAATCTAAATACAAGAATAAGCACCTTTTGCTTTGGCAAGTTCTGGACTATTTATAGGCAGGGAGCTGGAAACCTAGGGCAACATTCTGAACAAAAATGAAATGACCAATCTGCCCCCAAAAAGTTGTCAACTGTCGAGCCTACATGGCCGCGGATCCGCGGCCTAACCCCCATGTTGGCCGCGGATCCGCGGCCCTCTTGATGAATTGGATCATGGGGTTTTGTGGTATTCCCTGGTTTGCAGTACCCTTCAGTCTGGTATATGTTGTTTCTGATAATCTTTTCACATTTCTGCCAGAATTTTTGTAGATCAAAAGGTGATTGGATGTGGATCTTTTGTCATGATTTTCTTGAGCTCCGCGTAGATTTCTTGGACTTTGTGTTGCCATTGTGCTTTGTGCATGAAGATGACAATCGATTTGCCCTTTTGTCTTCTTAAACTGGTGTGTGGCAACATACGGATAGAGAGCGAAGACCCGTGTTTTATCTGTGGTCGGCAGTAATCCGGAATTTGTCGTGCTTTTCCATGAATTTCACCGTTTAGAGCCGAGAACCTGTATCCTGCAATTGACTAGCAAACACGGCTCAAGAGTACCTACCGATAAGCAATATGATAAAAATTGGGTGGTATAAAAATGCAAAAATCTGATATGAACAAGGACGATTCCAAGTCCATGTCAGGATATGTCTTTACCCTCAATGGAGGGGCGGTATGCTGGAAGAGTTCCAAGCAGGACACCGTTGCTGACTCGACGATGGAAGCGGAGTTTATTGCTGCTTGCGATGCCGCAAAAGAAGCGGTCTGGATGAAGAAGTTCCTAACAGAACTTCAGATGGTTCCTACCATTGTTGATCCAATACCTCTGTATTGCGACAACAACGGAGCTATAGCTTTAGCGAAGGAACCATGGTCCCATCAGAAGTCCAGACACATCTTAAGGCGGTATCACCTGATCAGGGAGATCATTGATCGCCGGGAGATCATTGATCGCCGGGAGATCGAGGTCCGGAGAGTTGCTACTGAAGAGAATATTGCTGATCCATTCACAAAGGCCCTACCTCAGATTCAGTTTGAGAGGCTACTCGAGATCATCGGTCTTCGATATGCCAGTACATGGCCCTAGTTCAAGTGGGAGATTGTTAGTGTATATGCCCTAGGGGCCATTATTGTATCATACTAGCTTGTATATTACTTAATGGAAGCTTGGGATATTCACAGTTATATAACAGTCTTGCTAAACATGGTAATATGCTACTTGGTTTTATCTATCTTAATATGTGCGTATACGTATTGATAGAGCTCTTAGGATCTTACTTGACTACCAGCGTTGTGATGGCAGTCACACTAGTAGGGGCTGGGTAGTCTACAAGCACATCCTTTTTCAGGTCCCTAGTCGTAGGATTATCGAGACAGGGCATTGATACTCCGGAGTAGACTAGTGTGTATGCTTCTCATCCCAGTTGGGGAGATGGTCTGTCCTACAGCCGTCAGTACGTCGTACTGGAGATAGTATACAGGTGCTCGTTAGGTTACGGGTACACCGGACAGGACTTGCGGGGAACTGTTGGTTGGTATTATACCCGTCGTTAGTTAACAGTTCCCAGGTGACATGAGTACAGCATAGTCCGCAGACTTGACACTGCTACTTCGCCTCGAGTGTGTCCCACTGTTCTTAGATTGCTACCTTACCACGGCTCAAAGGAGTCGTGTAAACAGGTAGCAGTTGGGTGCAGTCCCGAGCACTTGGAGGCAGTGGCGGTTAGACAGGATTCGTCTCTCCCGGTATTGGGAGTTGATATCGCACTGTGTAAGAGAGCCATTACGCAAAGTCCCTGGCCAGGGCAAGCGAGATTTACTGGTAGGTTCCAGTTGTTTCTCAGGGTGTATTGGGCTAGCTCCGACACGACTTATACAGCAATTAGGGGACTGACGCTTGCCACCCCCTAGGCCCGATATGCGATAGTCTTAGACGAACAGACCAGACTGTACGGAGATTGTCACATCAGGCTCAGTAGGAGTTCGGATGGGTTTCCTCATCGGCCTTCTTATCGACATCTACCTGCGGATCATTACGTACAGCTAGTGCCGCTTGCGGTCTGTGGTTAAACCCACTGCCAGCGTAGTAGTCGAGTTTTTAGAGTCCTACACAGAGAGTTTCCCTACTCCAGGCGAAACGATATAGAGGTCGTATGGTTTTACGACAATGGTTTGGACGCATACGTGTGTTTACGCACGTACGACATTCGGATAGTTTTTACTAGCCGGCTTTGGTTTAAGCCAGTTTCTAGTATCGGGTTGTTGGATTTATGTAGTCTAAAGTTTTTCCGTGTTTTCACGGATAGGAGGGGCGTTCTCGTAATTTCGCGGGAAGCTTCTAGAAGGATGGTGACTTGAGGGTTTAGGCGGCATAAGCATTAATTGATTTTGTGACTCATGAGATGAATCATGCAAGTGAGTTAATGAAGCATTTATTGCTTAATGACTCACTTGATCATTCATTGCACATATTAAATGAAGCATGATGATAAATCATTTGATTTATTTTATTTGATATTCTTTATGTTTCATGATATATTAAAAGTGAGAAACAATTTCAATTCATTATCATTCTCACCTTCTCTCTCCTCAAGCTCTCTTTCTTCAAACCCTAACCCTAACTTCTCATGTGTTGAGATCAAGGGTTAGCTAGACTAATACATCCATAATCCAACTCTATATCACCTAGGTTGCTTAGATTAGCACTTTAAAAAACCTAGTTACCTCAAGTTAGAGGTGAAGCTTGGAGTATAGCTCTCGGGTGGATCATCTATTACGTGGAGGAGGCCGAGAAGGAGGTGGATAACGAAAAGGACAAGGACACGGTTCATTAGGTATAATCACTTCTCATAGTAGTTAACAACTTCTATGTTTCATGTTAGTTATAGTTTAGCAAAGATTCTTCGGTTAGTCGATGTTTACGCAAAGAACAAGATCGTTTTTCATTTTTCCGCCTCCCCGCAAGTCGTGGGGTGTAGTACATCGATTTACAAGCTCTTTCCAAATCAGTCTTGGGAGAGAGTGATTCCAGAGATCGTGGGTAAATTTCCACGCTTGGATTCTTCCATACTAATCATCTTTAGTATGGTGTCAATGTAGCTGGATTGGGACAATCTCAGTATCCCTTTAGATCTATATCTATAGATCTTTATCCCCAAAATGCAGGAGCCATCACCTAGATCTTTTATTAAGAATCTTTGTGATAAGAAGAGCTTGACCGAGTGTAGCATAGGAACATCATTTCCTATTAAGAGTATGCCATCCACGTACAATACGAAGAAGAAAACCATACCCTCTGCCACCTTCTTGTATATATAAGGTTCATCTATGTTTTTGATGAAGTCAAACTCTTTAACTACCATATCAAAATAGATGTTCCAACTCCGCGATGCCTGCTTTAACCCGTAGATGGATTTAAGCAGCTTGCACACCTTTCCACTGCTCCCACTATCTACGAAGCTCTCTGGCTGAGTCATGTACACGCACTCTTCTAAATCACCATTTAGAAAGGCGGTCTTAACATCCATTTGCCAGATATCATAGTCATGGTATGCAGTAATGGCAAGTAAGATCCAGATGGACATAAGGATAGCCACTGGAGAAAAGGTTTCGTCCTAATCCACACCTGGTCATTGACGAAAACCCTTTGCAACAAGTCTAGCTTTGAAAGTCTCAACTTTTCCATCTACACCAAGTTTCTTCTTAAAGATCCATTTGCTCCCAATGGGTTTTACCCCTTCAGAAGCAACTTTCAAAGTCCATACTTTGTTGGTGTACATGGATTCTATCTCAGATCGCATTGCATCCAGCCATTTCACAGAGTCCCTACTCGTGATGGCCTGCTCGAAGCTAGTCGGGTCATCATCTTTCATGATGCAGTCCTCGCTCCCACCATCAATGAGAAAACCGTAGTATCTCTCAGGTGGATGAGGAACCCTACTAGATCGGCGGAGAGGCTGGGGTTCGTCGGGAACTACTGAATCCTCTGGTTCTACCAAATCTTCTGTCGTAGTTTGTGTTGCTGGAATTTCTTCCAGTTCTACCTTCTCGCCACTAATTTCCTTTGCAAGAAATTCCTTTTCTAAAAAGGTGGCATGTCGAGAACAAACACCTTTTGTTCCTTGGTGTGGTAGAAGATATACCCTTATGAGTTTTTAGGATATCCTACAAACTTGCACAGAACAGACCTTGCCTCGAGTTTGTCCGGATTGTTCCTTTTGACATAGGCCGGACAACCCCATATCTTAACATAATTAAGACATGGTCTCTTCCCCTTCTATATCTCATATGGAGTGGTAGGAACTGATTTGGTAGGGACCATATTCAACAGGTGTATGGCTGTCTCAAGCGCATACCCCTAAAAGGAAATAGGTAACTCAGCGGTGCTCATATAGAGCGCACCATATCTAATAGGGTGCGGTTCCTCCGCTCCGATACATCGTTGTGCTATGGTGTATACGGAGGAGTAAGCTGAGAGAGAATCCCATTCTCTTTTAGATAGTCACGGAATTCCGTACTCAAGTATTCTCCTCCCCGATCAGATCGAAGGATTTTAATACTTTTACCCGTTTGGTTCTCAACTTCGTGCTTATATTCTTTGAATTTCTCAAAAGCTTCAGACTTGTGTTTTAACAGGAACACATGTTCGTATCTTGAGAGTTCGTCAGTGAATGTAATGAAGTATGAGAAACCATTCCTGGCATGTGTAGACATGGGATCGCATACATCACTATGTATTAGTCCCAAGAGTTCCGTAACTCTTTCTTCGTGTCCACTAGACGGAGTTTTGGTCATTCTGCCTTTGAGACATGACTGGCAAGTGTCATAAGATGAAAATTTGAACGGATTCAAATATCCATTCTTATGCAACTTAGCTAGTCGTGTCGCATTTATATGACCTAGTCTACAATGCCACAAGAAGGATTTGTTCATTTCTGAACTCTTCCTCTTGTGTGTGTTTTGTACATTAAGAACTGTAGTTTGATTTAGAACATATATGCCATTATTTAACGAGCCTGATCCAATCAACTTTTGATTCAGGAAGATGTTCATAACATTATCCTGTACTAAAAAATTATATCCTTCTTTACTCAATAAAGAAACTGATATAAGATTGTATGTCAGGATCAGAATGTAATAGCATTCGTTCAGAATCAATGTATTACCATTTGCTAATACAAGGTGATATTCACCAACTACTTTGGCTGCAACATTTGCACTATTTCCTACTCATATGGAATGATCACCCTCTCCTAGTTCCCTACCTTTCCGTAGCCCATGTAACATATTACATATATGGGATCCCGATCCGGTATCTAATACCCAGGACGTAAAGTGCACTGTAAAACAGTTTTTGATAACAAACACACCTGAAGAAGATGCATCAATATGCTTGTTCTTCGTTTGGGCGGCGTGGGAATCCGGATATTCCCCTATTTCCTTTTCAGTCTTATAATAATTATAAGAAAGAACGGAACCAACGTTCCCTTGCTCAGTATACCAAGTGGGTTCGGTCAATACACCCATATTATTATCTTGATTAAGGCCTGACATGGTCGCTACCTGGAGAGAGAGAGAAGAAAACACTTTAGCGTATGCTCTTACAAGATTAGATTGGTTTATTATCTTATCTAATCAGGATGGCTCCCACCGTTTTTATCAAATCTTCCTTCAACCCCTAAAGGTAAGACTAGCCGGGATTAATTACACCTTACAAGTTCGCCAATGTTGCAGCCAGGCCAGTGTTGGTATTTTGAGGGAGGTTCCCCGTGCTTTTTCACGGACCTAATTAGAATAAACCTCATTTTCCTAGGGCGTAACCCCATTAACACCTTTCTAGACACCTACTTGATCGGCTAATCGTCATGTGTAAAACTCTCCCAGGAGTAACTCTTACTAGCAGTGGGTATCGGGATCCAACTATCTCATAGAAGGTATGCAATCTCATTGCAAATTTCAACACTTGAAATTCCCGATAACATCTTTTTGCCCCTAGCGAGCTATGACCTTGACGAGAGCCAACAAACCATAGTCCGCTAGTCAAGTTCAACCCGTACATTTCATGATTGAATTTAACCCACCCGCTCGACCCTTGACGAAAGCCAACAAAGCCGTACGACTACCCTAATCCAATCGCATCATATGCTAGCAGATAAGCAGTAAGCAGTTACCGCACATTACGCCTTGACGAAAGCCAACAAACGTAGTACGAATACTAAATATTACTTATCTGAAATGTCGGAGGGCTACGACAGGTTTTTATGAAAACCTTTCGCGTAATGAACTTGATATTGTTATAGAAACAAGTGATTTTTGAAAAAGGAGTGTTTTTGAGGTTTTTTCTAGTTTCTCTAAAGAGGTCACTCCCGGTGATGGGATCTTGGCTCTTTCCTTATCGAATAAGGTGCAGGATATTTCACAAATATCACTATGCAAAGCAAGAACTATAGAAGCAATCAAGAACAAAATCGAGTGAGTTGTAGCATCTGCTAGTATCGCTAAAGAGGTCACTCCCGGTGAAGAGATCTCGGCTCTTTTCTTATCGAATAAGGTGCTGGATATTCTACAAGGAATACCGCTATGCATAGCAAAAACTAGAGTTACCCTTTTTGAAAATTTGATTCTACAACATCTTTTAGGTTTCTTATGTTTCATTAATCTCATTAATGAAGTCTCATCATTTATGCTTCCTAAGTATCACAGAAGAAACAAAAATACAACATACGCTTATGCCATCCGCATTTGCCACAGTGTCCCGTTATGCACCGTTAGGTTACATAACTAACGGCATACCGGGGCGGGATTAGCGCGGGTGCAAAATATAAGCAACGTTTATTATATATCATATATACAATAATAAATCATTCGTCTCACGCATATAAAATGATCACATCACAGAATATCAGCAGCAGAAGATAACATATGAAATATTGGATATACTAGGAGGTCCGTGTTTTATTTTGAGCCTGTATAAAATACGGATTCCACGGTCATGATGAATAGACAAACCCACATCCCTAGACCCCTATGAGAGCGGAAAGCAACCCTCCCAATTCTAGGGTTAGGAGACCCGGTCTCGACTCCTCGAGATGGCCTCCCACTGGACCCTAGAACCCGGTTGCTTGTGCTCTCCTCCTTGGGTCTATTCTAATGCGGAAAAGTAAATAATATACAATGGTGACATCATACTCAACCCGGAAGTGCCCCAATAAAAGAATATTACATACAATGAATTTTACATGAATGAAAATAAAAACTCCCATCTCACATAAAACCCCCGGCTATTCAAAACACGACGATCCAATATAACATATCACAGCAACACATAACATCACATGTCATCAACTTAAGTAAATATGCGTATCCCAATTGTCGTTGACATATAGCAACGAAAACGGCGATACACCACATATTACACTTACGGTCGCAGAAAATAAAATGTCAAACTACAACATTTGGAATCCACAATCACCTTAGACATCGTAAACCCGAAATATCACATACTTCGGATTTCATGCCTAATTATATGAATTCCACATATTGTATTACATTCCAGAAAATGCTAGATGATATTAAATATCCCGATCGAATCAACAAACACCCAAAATTTCCCAAAAGCTCAACACTTGAGCGTAATTTAAAAATACTCAGTACATAACTCAGTACCAATGAACCAGCCGTAGAAGGGTCAACCAATGCCTCACCTGTGGCACTGTCCTAGGGTTTAGCGGCAGTTCTTACATGCATAGAATCGAGTTAGGGTTTCGTTCTTCTAGAGGGTACACCGCATTACTTGTACTATATTTGAATGTTCTTTAACTAAGGAAAAATCCAACTCTTGGAAAATTTTCCGACAAGGGTTAAAGTGGGTATTTGATATCCGATCGAACCTTTTAACACCGTCTAAATAACCCAAAACAAAAGTAGAATTATGAATATGAAACACTCCGAATTGCCTTTGTAAAAAGATAACATCACATGCAAATTTAGCAAAAACAAACAACACCTGAAATACCAAAACCCAGAGCCTGGAACAATGTAAATATTTCAACCCAGAAAACCCTAAACTGGCCGAGTAGGCCGGAATTTTAACAAGTGTGGCCGGCTAAATTCCGAGGGGAAGGGTTAAAATTTCTTCGGTGTTCATATTATATCACATACAACATTCTGCAGTTGTTTAAAATTTTTTTTGACTCTCAGAAAATTTCGACAGAAACAAGGGTTCGTATTCGGGTGTTTCGGAGTTGTTTCGTTTTCGTAATCCTATACAATCCGTTTAATTCTCTAGCTAGGCTCTGATACCACTGTAGGGTTTCTAAGTACGACAGCGAAGTTTCGGGTGGCATCATCCATGCCAACTTAAAATTTTGCTATGCTTAAACAACCCTAAACAAGATCTTTAACTAGAGAATCATGCGGAATCGAAATGCAAACTACTTTACATCTAAGTGATTAGGGGTTACAACCTTTGTAGTCCATTCCTTCGCTTCATAAGCTCCAAGTTGTGGTCCCTTCACTGCGATCATCAAGCTCCTGGACTCTAGAGAGGCTTCACACGAGATTTGATGCATGCTAGCTAGAAGTCTTCAAAATCTACGATGATCTATTTCGAGGAAACACGAACTCAAGCTATGACTTCACTAATATGGAATTAATGAATCTAACACACTAATCTATATGGTTAGTATAGAAGAGGATGATGAAGTAGGAATTTGCTCACTTTAGATTTTATTTTCTCACAATGTTTTATCAATTCATCACAAGCTAGAGAGCAAAATGAGAGAGCAAGAAGAAGATGATCAAGTGATGAATGAATAATGAGCTTAGGTTAGAAATGCAACCATGGTGAGTTAGTATATGTCATGGCTAACTCATGTAGAGAATAAACCATGGGCTAGGGTTAAAGGTTAGGTTAACAAATACTTTAGTAAATATCAACAAGGCGGACTTAGTCAACTATGAAAAATATCTTAGCATAAATCCACAATTTTGAATTAACTAAAATATAATTAAAATCTAACCCTAATCTCTAGCCATGGTGTGAATCTCATATACGCTAGTTGCATGTATAACCTAGCATATTACAATTATACATATCACATATATATACTTTTGTAACAAAAGAAAAGAATACAATAAACATATATCACATATATGTTAAATGTATCCAAAGTGAGAAAATGAAATACTTCAATGAGCATATAGTAGTTAATGTAATTTAATATATATCAAATATATAATTATACATTAAATTATCGAATCAACACTTGATCTGATAATCCGGCTATATCACAAATAACCGACTAATATAAAATATATCATTTCATCGAATCAACACTTGATCTGATAACCCGTCTATATCACATATAACTGGCTGATATCACATATCATGAGAATAGAATACGGTATCACATACACGTATTAATCTCGGTCCCGCACATATCGCATATGTGCTCCTACTCCGTTTTGCCTGAGCCAGGAAACCTCTGTGTAGGACTCTAAAGACTCGTCAATACGCCGGCAGTAGGTGATGATCATATCAAACACCCACAAGCTGCAAGCGGTCAGCTAAACGTAACGGCCACCCGGGTATTGAGCGATAAGAAGATCAACAAGCAAGCCTGTACATACTCCTGCGAATCCAATTAGTAACACTACCGTACAGTCCGGTCTCTTCGTCTGATATGTCACATATCCAGTCTAGGGGTGGTAAACGTCACACCCCAGTAACCGATAAGTCGTGTCGATGTGAGGCTCATAACAGGTCGAAAAACTACTGATAACACTTACCAGTAGATCTCCATATCAGCCCTGGACAGGGACTTCCAGTTATAGCCAATCGAGTACAGCGCAACATTAACCCCTAATACCGGGAGAGACGAAACCCCTCCTATCGCTCATTGCCTTTATATGATTCGAGACTATACCCAAAAGCCACCGTTTTGCACGTTCTCATGAATATGGTAAGGTGGAAATCAAAGCACATTGGGAATCACACAAGACTCTATGACGATCTCGGGTCTACAGACTAACCTGTACCAGTGTCACCAGAGAACTGCTATCTGACGATAGGTATAATACCATCTAGGAGTTCTCGGCGAGTTCATTCAGTGTACCCAGTCTCCACTGAGCACCCGTATACCATCTTTGATGTCAAACACCAATTGATGTGGGATCATCCATCACCCATCATATGGGTCAAGATGCGTATACGCTAGTCTACTCTGGAGTATCGATGCCCTGTCTCGATACACCCTCGACTAGGAACAGTTATAGGATGTACTTATGGACTACCCTGGCCCCACTAGTATGATCTGCATCATATTCCTAGCAGTCAAGTACACAGCTTAAGGGCTTTATCAACATGTGAGAGTAAGACAGTAACTCAATAAAGTCAACATGTTAAGAAAAAGAGTAACCAGATAGCATACTATCATATCGAGCAAGAAAGTCCTCTCTATATATATCCAAGCATCCATTATAATATACATTATATGTACAATAATGGCCTCTAGGGCATATACATAACTAACAGTCAGTGGTACTAGCTGGACGTAACGGCTACCCGGGTATTGAGCGATATGAAGATCAACAAGCAAGCTTGTCCATAGTGTCCATGAAGCTTATCAGTAACACTACCGTACAGTCCAGTCTCTTCGTCTGATATGTCGCATATCATGTCTACGGGTGGTAAACGTCAGACCCCAGTAACGTGATAAGTCATGCCGATGTCTGGCCTACAATAGGTTGAGAAACTACTGATAACACTTATCAGTAAATCTCATAAGTAGCCCTAGTCAGGGACTTCCAGTTATAGCCAATCGAGCATAGCGCAACATCAACCCCCAATACCGGGAGAGACGAAACCCCTCCTATCGCTCATTGCCTCCATGCGACTCGGGACTTTACCCAAAATCCAGCTGTTTGCACGTCTCCTTTGAGCGTGGTAGGAAGGAAATCAAAGCACAGTAGGAGCCGCACAAGACTCTATGACGATCTCGGGCCTACAAACTAACCTGTACCAGTGTCACCAGAGAACTGCTATCTGATGATAGGTATACTACCACGTAGGAGTCCTCGGCGAGTCCGTTCAGTATATCCATTCTCTAATGAGCACCTATGTACAATTTTTGATGTCACACACCAATGGTTGTAGGATCAACTATCGCCCTCTAAGGGACAAGAAACGTACACACTAGTCTACTCTGGAATATCGATGCCCTAGTCTCGTTATTCCCTCGACTAGGAACTTATTAAAGGATGTACTTTTGGACCACCCTAGCCCTACTAGCATGATCTCATCATAGTCCTGGTATTCAAGTACATATCCTAAGGGTTTTATCAGCATGTATAAGACAGATAGTATAAATACTAGTCTACATGTTAAGATAAAGGTAACCTGATAGCATACTATCATGTCGAGCAAAAAAATCCTCTATATATATGTCCAAGCATCCACTATATCAACAATAATGGCCTCTAGGGCATACATATTCCTAACAATATATATATATATATATATATATATATATATATATATATTAAATCAAAACCTGATTTAATAATCCGGCTTAATCCTAAATCGCCAGTATTATCAACCGTCCGGTTAAAGTCCTGTTAGTTGTATGTATGCCCTAGAGGCCATTGTTGTACATGATTGTATATTATAATGGATGCTTGGACATATATAGAGAGGACTTTCTTGCTCGACATGATAGTATGCTATCTGGTTGCTTTTTTTTTTTATCTTAACATGTAGACTTGTATTGTGATGTTGTCTTGCTCTCACATGTTGATAAAGCCCTTAGAATGTGTAGTTGACTACCAGGACTATGATAGAGATCATACTAGTGCGGCCAGGGTAGTCCATAAGTTCATCCTTTAATTGTCCCTAGTCGAGGGTGTGTCGAGATAGGGCATCGATGTTCCAGAGTAGACTAGCGTATACGCTTCTTGACCCATATGATGGGCGATGGATGATCCCATATCCATTGGTGTTTGATATCAAAGTTGGTATACGGGTGCTCAGTGGAGACTGGGTACACTGAACAGGACTCGCCGAGAACTCTTAGATGATATTATACCTAACGTCAGATAGCAGTTCTTTGGTGACACCGGTACAGGTTAGTCTGTAGACTCGAGATCGTCATAGTGTCTTGTGTGATTCCCATTATGCTTTGATTTCCACCTTACCACGTTCAAGAGAGCATGCAAAACAGTGGTTTTTGGGTACAGTCCCGAGTCACATGGAGGCAATGAGCGATAGGAGGGGATTCGTCTCCCCCGGTATTGGGGATTGATGTTGCACTGTGCTCGATTGGCTATAACAGGAAGTCCCTGGCCAGGGCTGATACGGAGATTTACTGGTAAGTGTTATCAGTAGTTTCTTGACCCGTTATGAGCCTCACATCGACACGACTTACCAAGTTATTGGGGTCTGATGTTTACCACCCCTAGATAGATATGCGACATATCAGACGAAGAGACCGGACTGTACGGTAGTGTTGCTGTTGGATTCACAGGAGTATGGACAAACTTGCTTGTTGATCTTCTGATCGCTCAATACCCGTGTAGCCGTTACGTCCAGCTAGTACCGTTGACGGCTTATGGGTGACTGATATGATCATACTTACTGCTGGTGTATTGACTAGTCATTAGAGTCCTACACAGAGGTTTCCTATCTCATGCGAAACGAAGTAGGGCACATATGTGATATGTGCGGGACCGAGTTAATACGTGTATGTGATACTGTATTCCATTTTCGCGATACAGGTTATATGTGATATAACCGGATTGTTGAATTAAGTGTTGATTCAATGATATGTTATATGTATATGTGATATGCATATAAATGATATTAGTCGGTTGTATGTGATACAGCCGGGTTATTAAATCAAGTATTGATTTAATAATTTAATGTGTAATTATATATTTAATATGTTAATATACATTAACTAATATTAGCTCACTTAAGAAAATGTTTTCTCTTTGTACATTTAATATACATGTGATATATGTTAATGTATTTATTTTTTGTGTCATGCTAGATGATACATTAGACATGGGTGTATGAGACTCATACCATACTTAAAATAATGTGAGGCTTTAATTATTAAGGGTAAATCAAAATTAGGTGGAAAATTGTCATGGTTGTGAAGCTTGTAGTAACCATTGACTTAGTTCACTAATTTTTTTTACTCTAGATATTTATTAACCTAACCATTATCTTTTAGCCATGGTTTAGTCTTTACATGAGTTATATATGATATTTCTCACCCATGGTTGTGATTCACCACTTGAGCTTCTTCTTCGTCTCTTTCCTAGCTCTCTTGAGTTTTGAATGAGGTGAAAAGAAAAAGAGAAAAATTATTCTAAAGTGAGCAAAATTCCTACTTCATCATCCTACACTAGACTAGTCATTTAGTATAGGTTGTTTGCTTCACTAATTCCCAATTAATGAAGAGGTAGCTTGAGTTAGTGATTCTTCGACGTAGATCATCTTCGGCCTCGAAGATCCTTGAGCAAGCTCGTTCCTTTCATCTAGTGAAGCCAAAGGAGAGTCTGGGACACCACCACTTGGAGAAAAAATGGACCACTACACGGAGCTTTAGAAGTGAAGGACCGGTTTACAAAGCTTGTATTCCAAATTCACTTAGTGTAAAGTAGTTTACATGTTAGTTAAATCATAATCCTCTAGTTAGATCCTTGGTTATGGATTGCTTAGCACTCTAGGTTTTTTAAAATAGCATGCTTGATGCCCTAGAAAATATAGCGAGGGTGCTAAGGAACCTTTCAAGTCCGTGTAGCATGTACACGTATTTAACTGGACACCCTGTATGTACCAACATACGTCATCTACATTATATCGTCTGAACCGGGGAAACCCTCTGTGTGGGACTCTAAAGACTCAACAATACACTAGTAGTGATTTACTGGATAAATCCAAAAACCACAAGCATGTCAGCGGCACTGGCTGTATGTAACGGCTGTCCAGGTATCTATCGAAAGGGAAGTCGATGAACAAGTCCATCCGAACCTTAATGACCCTGAATGTGAAAATCTTCATACAGTCCGATCTCTTCGTCTGAGAGTATCGCATACCGGGTCTAGGGGTGGATACGTCAGACTCCTAATAACCCGATAAGTCGTGTCGGAGTCAAGCTCATCACCAACCGAGAAACTACTGAACTCATATCAGTAAATCTTATCTACCGTGGTCACAGATTTAGGATGATAGCCAACCAAACACAGCACAACATCGACTCCTAATATCAGGAGAGACGAATCCCCAACAAACGCTTACTGCCTCCATGTGGCTCGGGACTGTACCCAACTAAAACATGTTTGCACGACTCTTTTGAGCCGTGGTAGGGTAGTAATCAAAGTACAATGGGAACTCACACGAGACAAATGATAGTCTAAGGTCAAAAGACTAATCTGTACTAATGCCACTCAAGAACTTCCATCTGATGATAGATATAATACCATCTAGAATTTCTCGGTGAGGTCGTCCAGTGTACTCACCTCCAGTGAGCACCTGTATACTATCTTAGGTGACATAACACCAATGGATTGTGAGACCGGCCATCGCCCCTCGTCGGGGACTCGAAACGCATACACTAGTCTACTCCAGAATATCGATGCCCGTCTCGATACTCTCACGACTAGGGACATTTAAGGATGTGCATATAGACTACCCAGCTCTCACGTATATGATCGCCATCATAATGCTGGTAGTCAAGCAAGAATCCTACGGGCTTCATCATTATGTATTAGCGACATATAATATCAAGTAAAACGTGTACATATCAATGAAAAAGACAAACTAGATAGTATACTATCATTTAGAGTGAGATTGTTCTACCTGTATAGGTCCTTCCTCAATTATCATAATCGCGTGCCTGCAATTACAATAATTGCCTTGAGGGCACTATATCCAACAATCTCCCACTTGCACTTAAGGCTAATTATTACGGTATCGCATACCCACATCTCGTGTGCTATCGAATACCCAATTTCTCTACTAATCAATTTCTCAAATCTAGTTTGAGAAACATCCGTGTTCGAGAAATATCCTCAGTGAGTGGATCCGCTATAATGTTTCAACTTCCTCTCTCTATATGTCAACTTCGCGAAGATGAATAATCTTCCAAACTTAGCGATACCCCGCCTCAAGAATTTTTTCTGGATACATGATGGGACCAAGTTCATAAATGAACAATCTTATCCTACAAACTGCTTGGGTTGTATCCTCTGTTGAGTCATAACCAGCATCATGAACCATACCTGCCTCAGTATCTCTATTGGAACACTATACAATATGCCGATCCTCAAAAAAGGTAAAACTCACAACTTTAATAGAATCTCTGTCATCTAGGTCACCTTGGAAGCCTAAACCGATAACCGCCTCCCAGAGGAGGCTGCCGTTACTAAATACCAAGAACATTCTCTAATGTCATAACTGCTTCCCTTTGTTTCCCCAGGATCGGATTAATATTTGCTTACTACAGCAAGTGTATAAGCAATATCTGGTTTTGTACAAGACATTCCATGATTGAATCAATTGCCTAAGCAAATGATATGTCATTCATGCCGGTCCCTCTCCTCATTAGTCTGGAAGATATCTCTTTAGAGAGGGTGACTCTATCACCTGCGGGTACACCATTACACCAGGAATCGTCCATTCTAAAATACTTTTAGAATGCAGTCTAAGTACCTGGATTGGGACACTTCCCAAATCTAGATCTAAAACCATAGATCTAGTTACTAGAATCCCTGATATTGTATCCATATCCAATATGGAGAAAACACTATGTGACAACCAAAGTTTGACCGATTGTAGTATAGGAATATCACTTCCTATTTGGAGTATGTCATCCATATCCCAAGATAGTACTCCCTACACCCTTCTGATTAGGTTCATCTATTGTTTTGATGAAGTCAATCACCTTGACTGTCACATCAAAAATAGATGATCCGTCTTCTCTATACATGCTTTAGTCTACGAATAGACATATGCAACTTGCACACCTTCCGCTGCTCCCACTGACTGCAATAACCCTCTGGTAGAGTCATATACATGTGCACTTCTAAATTCCCATTTGGAAAGACGTTATAGTCATCCTCTTGCCAGATATCATAGTCTAGAGCAGCAGCAGTGCCAAGTCATATCTGTATGGACTTCAGCGTAGACACTGAAATAAAAGTCTCATCATAATCCACAACGGGTATTTGATGAAAATATTTACAACAAGTCTAGCCTTATTAGGTTAATACATTTCCACCTGCATGGATCTCGAAAGATCTATTTGCTCCTAATGGGTTTTACCCATTCAGGAGCACCCAGCAAAGTCCAAAATCCATAAATTGCTGAAGTGCGTGGAGTTTATCTTAGATATAAAGTATCTGGTCATCTAGAAGTTACCACTTCTTATGACCTGCAGATAACTAGTAGGGCCATGATAACCATGATGCCGACCTCCCTATCACCGTCACTAAGAAAACCGAAGTATCTCTCGGGTGGCTGAGGTCACCTACTAAAATCTGCGGAGTGGCTAATAGATTGTCAGATCCAATTGAATTCTTAGGTTCTACTAAATTTTCGATAACTGTTTATGGTTCTAGAATCACTTCCAGTTTTACCATACTCCCACTAGTTTCGTTTGCAAAAAGATTCCTTTTATAAAAAGGTAGCGTGTCAAGAACAATATAACTATTGATCTTGAAAATGGTAGAAGCAAAAACCTAGCGAATGATTGGGATAAACCACAAACAGCCATTACCGAAGCATGCCTTGAGTTTGTCCAGATTTTTCATTTAAACAGGAATCGGATAACTCCATATCTTTGTAACCTCAAGATATGTAACCAATCTATATCCATATAGAATCAAAGGCACTAATTTAGATGGAACCGGATTCAAATATCATGCAGCTGTTTCCAGTGCATTTCACCTAAATAGAAGAAGGCCGAATGTTCATATCATAATTTTGCATTATTATATCGCCCATTCTTAATCACATTACAAATAAATAGGTGCTTTTGATCAATATCTGCTAAATAGTTGCAGGTTACAGGTTCTCAGATCATTACAGTGAAATTCATGAAAAGATGCTACAAATGTGAGACTACGACCAACAATAGATGAATCCGTATGATACCGCCTACCAGTTCAAGGAACAAATGAAGATTAGTAGACAGTTCAATGCACAAAGTACAAAGGCAGCACAAGATTCAAGACTTCAACGCAAAGCTCACGGTAAAAGTCCACAAATTTCTGCATTGTTGGAAATCTGGAAGAAAATAGAAAAGATTCTGAGGAACCAAGTGAAGAAAATAGAAGGAAAAAGAAATATGAAGCAACCCTGAAAGATGGAGATCAAGATCCCACTATATGGCTGCGGAACCGCGGCTAAACATGGCTTTCTGCCGCGGAACCGCGGCCGTGCAATGCATGTGTCGGTGCACGTGTCGGTGCTTTGACCTGTTTTTCTTAGGGTAGTCTTTTAAATTCAAATGTGGATCAGATGTAAACCTAGGGTTTCTCCTATCTATAAATAGGAAAGCCAGAAGCCTAATAAGGCATGCCACTTTTTAATTCTTAGATTCAAAATTTTTAATTTCCTTATAATCGTTGAGAGGTCATCAATAAAGTAAGCTTTCTTTTTCTATCTTGCATTTTTTTATCTGAATTTAATTTGTGCAATTTTTTATCTGTCTTTTATTATCTGCAACTTAGATAGTCTTTTAAAATAAAAATTATAAAAATGAATTCTTTTGTCACTTTCCTAATGAGTGAGTAATTCCTCATTTGTTAGGGTTAGGATAGGGAAGGTTTGAGAGAAGGTAATCTCTCACTCCTATTTTTGCCCATTTAATCTTTAAAATACGGACTCTTTTTAATTCAACCAGACACCGCACACTATGGCACCATATCCTACATGATAGTGGTGACTCCCTAGTTCGACCGGTTGTGGTTGAATTAACTAGAGGTTAGAGCTAAGAGCCAAGAAAGGACGGACAAGGACCAAAAGGAAGAAACTAAGTTTCTTCCTAGTCGTGCTAATCCCCTTTGTTGGCTATTACACCTATGTTCTTAACTAGGGCATTGTTAGCGGTGAGAAAAATCCATATTTCAAACTAACCTAATCCTAACCCTTGCAAGACTTTAAATCAATTTAATCTCATTCTTAGATCTAAAAACAAAACCTACCAAAAATAGGATTTAACTCGTTAGAACTTAAAGAAAGAACACCATTTCCCTGTGGACCCGTACTCAACCGGCTAGCTACCAAGCGACACCGTCTTGATTGCGGTATTCTTAATTTAATTTTAAAAAAAGCACGTATGCAAAAAAATCTCATTATCAATCAAATGGCGCCGTTGCCGGGGAAACGGTAGTTTAATTTTTTTTGTAATTTCGGCTTAATTAAATAAAAAATTATAAAAACTGAAAAAATAAAAAAAAAAAATACATGAAAAATCATCTTGTTATTTTTGATTGGTTTTGTGTGAATTGTGTAGGAAAAGAAGGCGGACTGATTCAGATCTGGAGCAAGCCCAGTGAACAAATCAACAAACAGAGGATCTGAATAGACAGAGGAGAACCACAAAAGCACAGAGAAAACTTTTGAAGATCCAAACCGACTAAACCGCCATGGAAATGCGGCATAAACAAGCTTTTGACTGCGGTTCCGCGGTCAACCCGTGACGTCAGCACCCCAAAATTTCTCTGTGAGTATTTTTGTCTTCTATCATACCCCCTGATCTCCATTGAAAATTTTTCCTTCATGGTTCTTCGCGCAAAACTTCTTCTCCCTCTCCAATAAATCATTTTGTGCAGGATTCTTTGCGCCGCAAATAAATAAATAAAAAAATTTGGCAAGTGTTTTAGATTTTTTGTGTTACTGCTTTGTATTTTTAAAATGGAATCTAAGGGGCTATAACACCAATCAAAATTGGGTGGGGATTTTATTACCTTTCCTAAGACCCCATAAATCACAAAAAGTATATGCATCACCATTAAGCTAATTAAAAAATATCTAGACTCAGCCAATTAAGGATTGTCGCGCTCATTAGGACAGAGGAAGGTTATGGGCATTCAGTCGTTTATCTAAACCTGATTTTGTGGTGTCTAGGCTAGACAAGTGAGAAAGGTAATTTTAAAAGGCCCGTCTCGCGGTGATTCGTGAGTGGAACCCTTCTTTCTTCACTTGTGCTTACCTGGCCACAATTGGCGGTGAAGAGGCGATTTGAGGGATATCTCACAACTTGTCGCTTTGGACCAGTTAGGAGCAGTCTAGTTGACTTAGGAGACCCTAGCTTTAGGCTTGATTGTGCATGCTTAAAATTGTGATTGTTTGAAAGTGTATCGTAGTTCCGTACAAAATTTTTGCAAAACTCTTTATAAAAAAAAATACAAAACAAAATTTTTACAAAAACTTGCCATTTGTCGCTAGAATTCCATTACACCCAACCTTCACCCACATTTCCCTATTGACGTTTTCTTACCCTCACATTCTACGTTTGACTACACTACAACTCGTTTAGTATATGTCCGATTGGACTAGGGACACTAGCGCCCGTTTAGTCCGTGTCTCGTTAGTCGCTACTGACGATGCGTTCGACTCCGAAGTCGAAACTCCCTCTACTTCTTTTTCATCTTTACCTTAATCTTCACATTCATCATCTTCTAAAGAGATGTAAAGATTCAATCCTAACAACCCTTTACCTACCTTGGGACTGATTCCACCTCAACTGGGTGCGAATAACCCACAACAACCTCCTGTTGAAGTGCCACAGCGAATCGCGCTCCAAGATCGTTTCTATCCCACCCGCTCCGCACTTCCTACTTGTCTTTCACTTCCGCCGGCAAATGGGGACAATTTTGAAATTAAACCCCACTTCATCAACATGTTGCCCAAATTTCACGGGCTGGAATCTGAATATGCCTATATCTTCATTAACAAATTCCAAAATGTTTATGCAATGATGAAGACCACCCAACTGTCCGATGATGCTATAAGGCTATGAGTCATTCCTTTCACATTATATGACCTAGCTGAAAAGTGGCTATATAGTACAGTATCGCATTCCATAAACAGTTGGGAAGAGTTTGTTAAGGCATTTCTTAAAGAGTTTGTTAAGGCATTTCTTAAAAAGTTTTACCCACATCACAAGACCGCGAGAATTCGTAATGAAATTAACCAATTTTCCCAGCTTCCTTCCGAACCTTTTTGGAAATGTTTCGAACGATTCAAAGACCTTCTTGTTCAATGCCCTCATCACGGTATTGAGAGATGGCAACATTGCTAAACTTTATATGAAGGCCTGTACCCAGCAACTAAGCAGTTGCTGGAAACCATTTATCAAGGTCACTTCCTAACTAAATCTGACGAGAAAGCTTGGCAATTTCTCGACGATCTTGCTGAACAAACTCTTCAGTAGGAAATCACTAGACAGACCACTTCGTCTACTTCATCCGGTCCGTCTAGGGCAGGCGTTCATCAACTTGACATGTCAATTGCAATGAAAGCCGAAATGGCCGCAATTACACGAAAACTAGAAGCAATTAAGAGCAAATTCTCATTGCCTTCTCCTGCCCCCGCTTTACCCCCTCGCACTATATGCGCTTTTTGTTTGGATCCGTCCCAATTGATTGAAGAGTGTCCTTACAACCCACCTGCTTAAGGACAGGATCAAGCCAATGCTGCCTTTCAGCAGAGACAAAGAAATGATCCATACTCTTCAACTTATAATCCAGGTTGGAGGAACCACCCTAATTTTGCTTTGAATCAAAATCAACAACAATTCCAAGGTAATAACAATTTCCAATGGCCTCCTCCTCAACAACAAGCCCCTCAACAAACTCAATATCAGCAACCTTTCCAACCCCAACCTTACCAAAATCAAATGAACAATTTTGCACCCAACAACTCTTTTCCTCAAAACAATTTTGTTCATCCAAATAACGATAAGGTTTCCTCGCTAGAATGAAGTCTGGAGGCGTTTTTAAAATAATCAACTCAATCCTCAGCTAACATCCAGTCTTCTATTCAGTCTTTGGTGCAACACACTGCATCACATGGGCAAAGTATCAAAACAATTGAAGATCAAATTGCACAACTGAATGCTACCTTAAGCGAGCGAGAGAAGGGGAAGCTTCCATCTCAACCACTGCCAAATCCTGGTCACCCACAAAACGCACATGTTGCTCATGAACAACAAAACCATAATGTGAGTGCCGTGACTACATTGAGATCTGGAAGGATGTTGCACAACAATGTTGGCACTACTGATGACACCCTGGCCACCGCTTCTTCTTCTTCATCTTCAGGGCCTATTCTCCATTCTTCACAAGGCTCTAATTCTTCTACTGCTCCGAACGGACCCACATCTCACTCCACGAAAACACCAACACTGGGATCCGTTCCAACTCCGCAATCTCCTCCACAAACATTGGACTCAACAAATTTTCAAAATGTTCCATTTCCAAACAGGTTGAGATGCAATAAACAAACTCCATAAATGGAGAAGATTATGGAGTTATTTAAACAGGTTAGCATTAACATTCCTCTCTTGGATGCAATCCAACAAGTCCCTTCTTACGCAAAAAACTTGAAGGACTTATGCACGAGGAAATCACATGTACCTAAGAAAGTTTTCTTGGCTAGTGCAGTAAGTGATACTCTTACCCAACCTTTACCTCAAAAACGAAAAGACCCTGGCTGTCCTTCAATTTCAATAACTATTGGCGATAAGACATCAACCGTGCACTTTTAGATCTTGGTGCCAGTGTTAACCTGCTTCCTTATTCAGTATATGAGCAATTAAGCGTTGGAGAGCTGAAACCCACACATTGTACTCTCCAAATGGCCGACCGATCCATCACCCATCCTAAGGGTGAGTTAGAGGATGTGTTGATTAAAGTAGGGGACTTCATATTCCCCATTGATTTCATTGTTATGGACACACAGCCTATAGCTAACCCCCAGAGTCAAATTCCGGTGATACTCGGTCGTCCATTCCTTACAACTTCTAATGCGGTGATCAATTGTCGAAATGGTTCTATGAACCTATCTTTTGGAAACATGACAATTGAATTCAACATTTTAAGTTGGGGAATCAGCCCTCCGAACCTAATGCTAATATACTTGATGTTTGCTTGATCCAAGAAATCACTCAGGAGGACTGTGAGCTCGAGAAATTTCTGTTCGATCACAGCAATTTTGACGCCACTAGTGTGTTCCTCCTTGAATCTGATACTGCTTTCACGCCCGATAATGACTACGAGTGTTTCACTTTCTTGAACGATCTCGACCAATCACCACCCGAGTTTGAATCCTTTGAGTTTTCGGATGAGTTAACTGAACCTTCCGACTCTGTTGCATACACTCGTTTTGAACCTCTGTTGGAATCCTTCGAGTTTGAGACAATTTCACCAATTTTACCTTCAATTGTTTCGCCTCCAACACTCGAACTCAAGCTATTTCCGTCTCACCTTAAATATGCTTACTTAGGTGAGAATGAGACCCTTCCTGTTATCATCTCAGCTTCTCTCGCCCCCGAGCAAGAGAAAGCCCTTTTAACGATCTTACAAAGTAATCGGCAAGCTTTTGGCTGGACTATGGCGGACATCAAGGGGATTAGTCTCCTAATTGTTGAACATCATATTCATATGATGGATGATGCCAAGCCAGCAAGGGATCCATAGAGACGACTCAACCCAGTCATGAAGGAGGCTGTTAAAAAAGAGATCGTAAAATGTCTAGATAGTGGTATCATTTACCCTATCTCTGATAGCCAGTGGGTTAGCCCCATTCATGTTGTTCCAAAGAAATCGGGCATAACGGTCATAACTAATGAGGCGAATGAGTTAATACCTACTCGCACCCAAACTGGGTGGCGAGTATGCATCGATTATAGAAAACTCAACGCCGCGACACGGAAAGACCACTTTCCATTACCTTTTATTGACCAAATGCTAGAACGATTGGCTGGGCATGAGTTTTATTACTTTTTGGATGGCTACTCCGGCTATAATTAAATCCCCATCGCCGAAAAAGACCAAGATAAGACCACATTCACTTATCCTTTCGGTACTTTTGCTTACCGTCGCACGCCTTTTGGGTTATGCAATGCACCTGCTACCTTCCAGCGGTGTATGATGGGTATTTTTTCAGACATGGTGGAAAAATTCTTGGAGATCTTCATGGATGATTTCTCCATTTTCGACGACTCCTTTGATGAGTGTTTGCTACATTTAGACGCAGTCCTTACCCGGTGTAAGGATAAGTGTTAGTGTATATGCCCTAGGGGCCATTATTGTATCATATTAGTTTGTATATTACTTAATGGAAGCTTGGGATATTCACATATATATAACAGTCTTGCTAAACATGGTAGTATGTTACTTGGTTTTTCTATCTTAATATGTGAGTATACGTATTGATAGAGCTCTTAGGATCTTGCTTGACTACCAGCGTTGTGATGGCAGTCACACTAGTAGGGGCTGGGTAGTCTACAAGCACATCCTTATTCAGGTCCCTAGTCGTTGGATTATCGAGACAGGGCATCGATACTCCGGAGTAGACTAGTGTGTACGCTTCTCATCCCAGTTGGGGAGATGGTCTGTCCCACAGCCGTCAGTACGTCGTACTGGAGATAGTATGCAGGTGCTCGTTAGGTTACGAGTACACCGGACAGGACTTACAGGGAACTGTTGGTTGGTTTTATACCAGTCGTCAGTGAACAGTTCCCAGGTGACATGAGTACAGCATAGTCCGCAGAATTGACACTGCTACTTCGCCTCGAGTGTGTCCCACTGTTCTTAGATTTCTATCCTACCACGGCTCAAAGGAGTCGTGCAAACAGGTAGCAGTTGGATGCAGTCCCGAGCACTTGGAGGCAGTGGCGGTTAGACAGGATTCGTCTCTCCCGGTATTGGGGGTTGATATCGCGCCGTGTCAGAGAGCCATTACGCAAAGTCCCTGGCCAGGGCAAGCGAGATTTGTTGGTAGGTTCCAGTAGTTTCTCACGGTGTAATGGGCTTCGCTCCGACACGACTTATACCGCTATTAGGGGACTGACGCTTGCCGCCCCCTAGGCCCGATATGCGATAATCTTAGACGAACAGACCGGACTGTACGGAGATTTTCACATTAGACTCAGTAGGAGTTCGGATGGGTTTCCTCATCGGCCTTCTTATCGACATCTACCTGGGGACCGTTACGTACAGCTAGTGCCGCTTACGGTCTGTGGTTAAACCCACTGCCAGCGCAGTAGTCGAGTCTCTAGAGTCCCACACAGAGAGTTTCCCTACTCCAGGAGAAACGATATAGAGGTCGTATGGTTTTACGACAAGGGTTCGGACGCATACGTGTGTTTACGCACGTACGACATCCGGACAGTTTTTACTAGTCGGCTTTGGTTTAAGCCAGTTACTAGTATCCGGTTATTGGATTTATATAGTCTAAAGTTTTTCCGTGTTTTCACGGATAGGAGGGGCGTTCTCGTAATTGCGCGAGAAGCTTCTAGAAGATGGTGACTAAGGAGGTTTAGGTGGCATATACATTGAATGAGATTAGTGAGTCATATGGATGATTCATCCATGTCATTAATGCTTCATAATTGCTTAATGACTCTTGGAGATGAATCACCATAAGATATTTATCAAGCATGGTTATAAATCATTTTCTTTTCTTTTCTTGAAAAACAATAATGCTTGATATATATTATGATAACTCATTTTCTCATTTCATTATTATGTTTATCTTCTCTCTCTTCAAGCTCTCTCTCTTCAAACCCTAATCCTCCCCTCTCATGTGTTGAGTACATTAGTTAGACTAATTAAACCATAACCCTCTCTTTATATCATCTAGGTACTTTGATTAGCACTTAAAGAAACCTAGTTGCCTCAAGTTTAGAGGCAAAGCTTGTAGTAAAGCTCTCTGGTGGATCTTCTACTACTTAGAGAAGGCCGGAGAGGACGTGGAGAACGACAACACGAAGGACTCGGATCTTTAGGTATAATCACTTCACATAGTAGTTTAGAACTTCTATGTTTGATGTTAGTTATCGTTTAGCTTCGATTCATGCGGTTAGTCGATGTTTAAGCAAAGAACAAGATCGTTTTTCATATTTCCGCCTCCCCGCAAGTCGTGGGGTGTTGCACATCGACTTACAATAAGAACCTTACTTTAAATTGGGAGAAGTGCCACTTCATGGTACGAGAAGGTATTGTCTTAGGACATATCATCTCGCAAAATGGCATTGAGATAGATAAAGCTAAGATTGAAGTCATCTCCAATCTCCCTCCTCCTAAATACGTCCAAGACATTTGAGCCTTACTTGGCCATGCCGGTTTCTATAGACGGTTCATCAAGGATTTTAGCTAGATTGCTAGACCCTTGACTCTTTTGTTGGCCAAGGACACCATATTTGATTTCGACTCAAACTGTATGAAGGCGTTCGAGTCATTGAAAAACTCACTAATTTCTGTTCCCATTCTTTCGTCTCCTGACTGGACGCATCCATTTGAAATTATGTGCGATGCATCTGATTTTGCCATTGGTGCTGTTCTTGGACAGCACATCAATAAGATGCCGCATGTAATTTATTACGCTAGCCGAACCTTGAACGAGGCCCAATTAAATTACATAACAACCGAGAAGGAATTCTTAGCTATTGTGTTCGCATTAGAAAAGTTTCGGCCCTACTTAATCGGCTCTCCAGTCATCGTATATACTGACCATTCAGCTCTTCGCCATCTTTTTGCGAAGAAGGACGCTAAATCTCGGCTGATACGTTGGATCCTATTACTACAAGAGTTTGACCTTGTCATCAGAGACAAAAGAGGATGCAAAAACGTAGTCGCCGACCATCTTTCACGCCTCCCTTCTTCGCCGAAGTTTTAATTTCCTATAAAAGACGTTTTTCCAGATGAACAGCTCTTGACTGTATCATGCGAACCTTGGTTCGCAGATATTGTGAATTATTTGGTCACCGGACTTATACCAAATGAATGGTCGAATCAGGACAGACTCCGATTCCTATCCCAGGTAAAACATTTTTATTGGGATGAACCATATCTATTCAAATACTGTCCCGACCAAATCATTCGTCGGTGTGTCCCTGACAGTGAGTTTAAGAGCGTGCTGTCATTCTGCCACGATCAAGCTTGTAGCGGGCATTTTGGCCCCAAAAACAGCAGAAAAGATCTTGCAGTGTGGTTTCTATTGGCCACAACTTTTTAAAGACGCACATGATTATTGCAAGATATGCTCCCGGTGCCAACACTTGGGCCGGATATCTAGAAGAAATGAAATGCCGCTCCAACCAATATTGGTTGTGGAAATTTTTGATGTTTGGGGGATAGATTTTATGGGACCGTTCCCCAATTCTTTTGGAAACGTGTATATTCTCCTTGCTGTTGATTATGTGTCTAAGTGGGTTGAGGCTGTGCCCAGCCAAACTAATGACAATAAGGTTGTTGTTAGATTCTTCAAAGAAAACTTTTTCTCTCGGTTTGGGCACCCCCGTGCAATTATCAGTGATAATGGAACTCATTTTTGTAATAGGACTTTCGAGTCCTTAATGCGGAAATATTCCATTAATCACAAGCTATCAACGCCTTATCATCCCCAAACGTGTGGACAAGCCGAGATTTCAAATCGGCAAATTAAACAGAAATTGGAGAAAACGGTTTCCAAAAACCGTAAGGATTGGTCGTCAAAACTTATTGATGCCCTTTGGGCATTTCGAACTGCCTATAAGACCGACCTTGGCATGTCTCCGTATAGGCTTGTTTATGGAAAGGCTTGCTACCTTCCAGTTGAAATTGAGTATCGTGTATTTTGGACGATAAAAGAGTTGAATCTATCTCTAGGAGATGCGGGCAGCCATAGAAAGCTGCAATTAAATGAATTAAGCGAGCTTCGGGATGAAGCTTACGAGAACGCGGTTGTCGTCAAAAACTGAACGAAGTGTTTCACGATAAACACCTTATGCGCAAAACTTTCAAACCTGGTCAACAGGTTTTACTTTACGACACCCGGCTACATTTACATCTCGGTAAGCTTAGATCTCGATGGAAAAGGGCTATTTTTGGTACGCACCGTATATCTGCACGGTGCGGTCGAATTAGAGAATCCAGAGGACGGTTCACTATTTAAAGTGAATGGACATAGACTTAAACCGTTCCTCACCGTGGACCCTTCGGAGGAGCTCCTGCTGTTGCAGGAGCCGATTTATATTGACTGATCTTCCTCCATCTACCCCCAAATTTCGGTTATCCAGCCATAAACAGTGGAAACACTGTTTCAAATAAGTTCGGGGGTATGTCCCACTTGTAATTATATAAAAAAAACATAAAAATTAAAAAAAAATAAAATATTTGGGGTATTTTTGTAAATTTTCAGTTTTAATAAATAATAAATAAAAAAAATAATTTTTTTTAATTATAAATAAATTCCTCTTTTTGAGAGGACCTTTTTGCAAATAACCAAAAATAACCCCTATAAATAGAACCCAACCGTACCACAGTTTTTACCAAACCCTAATTTCATATCTCTAAAAACCCTAGCCGCCGCAGCAGCAAGTTCTGAGAGATCTCCTCCTCCTGCCGCGGAACCGCCGCCCAACGCCACCTTCGGCCGCGCAACCGCCACCGCCTGATGTCGTCGCCCTCTAAAAATTACAGAGGAGATTTGCACTTCGTTTCCCTCTCTGTTAAATTTAAAAATTTCTAAATTAAGCTCTCTGTAATGGCATCCACTTTGCAATTCGAAAGAGACTTTTCCCAAATCTTTGCACACACGATCTATGGTGGCTATTTCGGTGACGAGATCCGAAGGCGTGGGTGGAACTTCTTACTTTTTAACCATCCAAACTCCTTCGCGCTTCCGGATCTTGTCACCCGATTTTACGAGTGCATGGAGGATGGTTGCCTCTCACAGCACGGATATATTAGGCTAATTTGGGGGGATAGGGAAATAATAATCGATAGGGACTTCATCCATGAAGTCACCTTAATTCCTAGACTACCTACTTATGACCAATCCCTCCAATTCGAGGATTACCTACCCTTGATGGGTAATGATTGTTCGAGGGAACCATGCAAGGTCATCCAGTCTAGAACCCTTTTTGCGAACGTGTTGACTGTGTGCCATTGGGCACAAAATAACAATTTTGGTAGTTCGCACAATACGGCATTTTTCACACTGTCCCTTCATATCGTGCACACCTTGATGACTAGGAACTCCAGCTATGATATGTGCACGGTATTACTTCACTCCATTCGTGCGGGCAAGAGGGCTGCCAATTACCCATGCCAACTGTGTCGCCATTTCCTTCCTGTGGAGGAATTTGAGTTTTATATGCATGGAGGTATCCCCATTAGACCTCTTCTTGAGGGCATATCCCCATCCTACACATGCTTAAATAATATATGGTCACGCACTGAGCCGGCCGAGGACGTACCCGCCAAGACACCCAGCTCCAGCTCGACCGCGAGCGAGGAAGAGCTTACCCCCGCGGCACATGCACGTTTACTTAGGAGAGCCACTAGGGGGATAGACAGATTGATAGGGATGGTGACCAACCTGGATCAGCGAGTGACAGAAATAGAGCATGGCATGACCACCCTGCTGGCAAGAGAGGAACGTTCTCGTTCACGTTCGAGGGGACGGCGAGGGCATGAGCAGTGAGGACACTGCTTTTGATAAGTTTGGGGGTGGAGGTGGTTTGTAAATAGTTATCATTGCATTGCATATTTTAATTTTTTGTTCATATTTGTTTTTTCTTTCTTTGCATATTTAATTCCGCATTGCATCTTTATAAAAAAAAATATAAAAATTAAAAAATTAAAAAATAAAAAAAATATATAAAAATAAAATCAAATAAAAAATTGAAAAATTTTAAAAAATTATAAAAATTGAAAATTTCAATTTTGGCCATATTAGACTTAAGTTCGACAAGACGGTTGAATAGTAGGGAAAAACTAGATCCTAAACTTAGTAAATTAAAAACCCTAAAAATAACCTTTTTTAAAATTTAACTATAGAAAATATATGTCCTTGTAGATTATTTAGAAATAGGCAAATTTTGAGTTTAGTTCTTGGGCTAAGTCAATATAAGGGAAGAGTATTGAAATTTTTATTTGAAGTGTAAGTCTGAAAAATAATTCTGAACCTTAAGTCTAAATTCTGAAAATATATACCCTACAACTAGCACCTACACGCACCTTGAAACTTGGAATAGTAAAGAATACCTTGAAATGCTCTTGTCTAAAATCTTTGGTATGAAGGAAAATAAAATAAAAGTACAAGTGTGAATAAAGAGGGAAAAAAAGAAAAAAATGAACTCTGGTTTTGTAATTACTTAAGGCTGCATAAATAAAAAAATATAGCGAGGGTGTTTTATCACCTAGTGCCTTAGACCAACTGGTTTGAGAGTCATTGCTAAGCCTTAAGTATTACAAGACGAGGAATTACGCCTAAATGCGTAAACACATTTTGTAATCGGTCGTTCAGTACCTCAAGAAGTATTAACGGTCTCATGAAGGATGTGCGAGCAATTTCATCTAAAAATTCACCAACTAAAAGTACTTTGGACGATGGACAAGAATACGATAGCTTGAATTGAATTTCCAAGTGTAGGGGTGATAATTACACACACGTAGGGGTATATGATTGGGGTTTGGATAAGAGATAGGAATGAAAGATAGGGCTTATACCTTCAGTAGAGATGATAAAAATTCCTAAGCTGAGATGGAACCTTAGAAGGAAAATTCAAAAGATACCGAAAGCTTAATAAATTTGCAGAACATATATGATCTTAAGTTAAATGTTAAGTGAGTGAAAAATATGGGTTGATGATTTCTAAGTTGAAGATAATATAATTTCATACTAGAATACTGAATTGAAGAATAAGAGTCCAAAGGCCAAATTGATCGGATTTTGTGGGTAGTATCCGTTGAAAACCCTCAGGGGACAACACTCCTCCTAATAGGGACACCTAGAGGTTTAACGGCTTGTTGCACGAGCTCAGTGCAATCGCGATTCCCTGCGAAAGTGAGGTTAGGATTTTTCAAGAATAAATTGGCTTTGCTCGGGACGAGCAAGAGATAAGTTTCGAGTTATTTGTTTATATCAGAATTTTGCATTATTATATCGCCCATTCTTAAACACATTACAAATAAATAGGTGCTTTTGATCCATGTATAGTAAATAGTTGCAGGTTACAGGTTCTCAGATCATTATAGTGAAATTCATGAAAAGACGCTACAAATGTGAGACTACGACCAACAATAGATGAATCCATATGATGCCGCCTACCAGTTCAAGGAACAAATGAAGATCAGTAGATAGTTCAATGCACAAAGTACAAAGGCAGCATAAGATTCAAGACTTCAACGCAAAGCTCACGGTAAAAATCCACATATTCCTGCACTGTTGGAAATCTGGAAGAACGTAGAAAAGATTCTGAGGAACCAAGTGCAGAAAACAGAAGGAAAAAGCAACATGAAGCAACCCTGAAAGATGGAGATCAAGATCCCACTATATGGCCGCAGAACCGCGGCCAACCATGGCTTTCTGCCGCGGAACTGCGGCCGTGCAATGCACGTGTCGGTGCACGTATCGGTGGGTGTCGGTGCTTTGACCCGGCTTTCTTAGGGTAGTCTTGTAAATTCAAATGTGGATCAGATGTAAATCTAGGGTTTCTCTTATCTATAAATAGAAAATCTAGAAGCCTAATTAGGCATGCCCCTTTATAATTCTTAGATTCAAAATTTTTAATTTCCTTGTAATCGTTGAGAGGTCATCAATAAAGTAAGCTTTCTTTTTCTATCTTGCATTTTTTATCTGAATTTAATTTGTGCAATTTTTTATCAGTCTTTTATTATCTGCAACTTAGATAGTCTTTTAAAATAAAAATTTTAAAAATGAATTCTTTTGTCACTTTCCTACTGAGTGAGTAATTCCTCACTTATTAGGGTTAGGATAGGGAAGGTTTGAGAGAAGTTAATCTCTCACTCCTATTTTTGCCCATTTAATCTTTAAAATACGGACTCTTTTTAATTCAACCACACACCGCTCACTACGGCACCCTATCCTACATGATAGTGGTGACTTCCTTGTTCGACCGGTTGTGGTTGAATTAACTAGAGGTTAGGGCTAAGAGCCAAGAAAGGACGGACAAGGACCAAAAGGAAGAAACTAAGTTTCTTCCTAGTTGTGCTAATCCCCTTTGTTGGCTATTACCCTAACACCTATGTTCTTAACTAGGGCATTGTTAGCGGTGAGAAGAATCCATATTTCAAACTATAACCTAATCCTAACCCTAACAAGACTTTAAATCAATTTAATCTCATTCTTAGATCTAAAAACAAAACCTACCAAAAATATGATTTAACTCGTTAGAACTTAAAGAAAGAACACCATTTCCCTGTGGACCGATCCGTACTCAACCGGCTAGCTACTAAGCGACACCGTCTTGATTGCGGTATTCTTAATTTAATTTTAAAAAAAGCACGTACGCAAAAAAATCTCATTATCAATCACCGATACAGCATTACTCATCAAGGAGCGAACCTGCAAATGAGTAACCTGAGAGAGAATCAAGTTCTCAATATTACTATGATAGAATACCCAGCATAAGTATCTATATCTTCGACCACTGCGAAGAATCCTGATGCTTCCAACGTATGGTTCTCTATTTTATTCTTATACCTATAAACTTCTCAAAATTTTTAGACCATGCACTACAACGAATGCGTGTCTAAAACCAGAGAACTCATAGGTAAATCTAAATGAAGTAAGAGTACCAACCCCTTGTCCAGAAGGATACTGGACAACATACATTTTCATGTACAAGTCTCAAGAGTATACTAACTCAAATTCCATGTGTTGTAAGTTGAAAACTGTATTTTGGTCAAGATTGTCTTACACCGTTACTCAATACACCTTATATTATCCTCAACTGATAAAGGTAAATGTTTGGAACACAATTTTCAAAATTAATATCTCACTTTATAAAATAAAGATACAGATATTTCATTTAAAATTGGTTTATAACCACGGTTGTTTGAAACCAAATATTTTGCCGTTAGGCAAAGCCAGGCGATTCAATCCAAATCACCAATTTCAATGAATTCCAATATTGAGAATCAGATCGCCTATTTCCCAATATTTCACTCTTACTCAGCATCTGTAACACCGTAAAGATGTGAGATTCAAATCAAGAAAATATATACCCTGGAGTCAAAATTAATTGGGAAAACAGTTCTCATTTACAAGTACACAGAAATTCTGAAACATAAATATTTCAAGGGTGTGGCCGGGTATTCCTAGTAATGCCCTTTCCCTATCTAGATTCATGACAGTAGTTGCAATTTCCTTTGCCCTCACTTCAATCCCCATATACGTCTCTATATCTTACCTTCTATATACCGTACTTACGCTAACTGGTTTTCTTCTTTCCCTATCTGTCGACACATGCTTAAGGTTTGGAAGAAGACTATCTAATAAGCGCAATGGGTGTACTCTCCTAATATAAGGAGCTCTTGCAACCTGAGAGAAGGTAAAAAGGAAGAGACAACCGAATAACACATTCTAAATTCTCTAGAACCAGTGGCCATTCTCGACTGAAATAATTTCTTTGAGTTCATATGTAACTATACGATGGCCATTTCCAAGCAGTATGGATCATCGTAATGATACAGAGTGTTCTGGAGAAATGCAAAGGGAAAGAAGGAGTAGCACGGATATTTGCGGCTTTGTCATGAATCATGACAATCCAAAGCTAAATTTTGTAAGAAGGTTTGGTTAACTTGTTTAATGAGTTTTAGGTAAGTCATGGGTTGCTGTACCAGAGAGAGAGAGAGAGAGAGAGAGAGAGAGAGAGAGGAAACACTTAGCTTGCACTCTGTCAAGATTAGATTGGTTATCACTTTATCTAATCAGGATGGCTCCCACTGTTTCCTCGAATTCTTCTTCAAACCCTAAAAAGAGAACTAGTCGGGATTATATACACCTTATAGGTTCGCTAACCGTTCAGCCAGGTCAGTGTTGGTACTCCGAGGGAGGTCCCCCGTGCTTTCGCACGGACCCAATTAATAACCCCTTTTCCGCAGAGCTGTAACCTTGTCAACACTTTCTAGACACCTAGTAGGTTAGCTAATTGTGAAGTGAAAAATATTCTGAGAAGTAGTACATACTCATCAGTGAGAATTGGGACCCAACTATCATCGTATGATAACTTTGACGGAAGCTGACCAAAATTACCACACTCCAGAAGGTATGTTCATACCAGAATATTGCATTTAATACCGCCCATTCTTATGCTCGTTTGTTATAGGCAGGTGCTTTTAATTCGTGTTTGCTACATATTTACAGGCTACAGGTTCCTAGTCCAAAATAACGCAAATGATACAAAATCTCTACTGTTATGCTAAAATCCAGAACATCTGTTGCCAACAGATAAAAGCCGGGTTCCAGTCATCCGTATCCGTCCAGTGCCGCTTACCAATTCCAGAGATAAGACAATGACAGTGATCATTCGTGTCTCGGACAAGCACAGAGCATGAGAGGGGAAGCACAAGAATCAATGGGTGCGCGGAGCTCGAGGGAGATAAGATCAAAAGAATTATTTTTGAAGCCATTTTGGACTGTTGCGGACTTGAAGAAATTGTTGAAGCAATTTGCAATTTGGAACATGTAGAACAACAGAAGAGTGCAACACAAAAAACCCCACAAAAAACGACAAGCCAACTCCTCAAAATAGCGCGGAACCGCGGCCAAAGTGGCGACTCGGCCGCGGATCCGCGGCCGAGTTGACTCAGTGTCAACTCGGAATTTTGGGGTAGTTTGGTCATTTCATTTGGGCTCAGAATCTTGCTCTAGGGTTTCAGTACTCAGCCTATAAATAGCCCAGTTTTGTGCCAAGCCAAGGAGGCTTCTTTTTTGAGGATTTAGTTTAGTTCTAGTTAGCTTCTTCTTCTTCTTCTTCATGTCTTCCTCCATTAAAATGTAGTGAGAGTATTGAGTGGATGATGAAATGAAGATGAGGGTTTGTTATTTTTTAACTTGTATATTTTAATTCTTGCATTGTTTTCTAATTTCTAGTGTAATTTTATTCTTGTTGTTAAGTATTTGTTGATATTTCTTTGCTTGTTCTCTTTTCTTTTCTTCTTTTATCCGTATTTTTCAAGCCGTGATACTCGATGAAGTTCCTTGCTTAGGTGAGGACCCAAATAGTTAGCTTGTAAAACCGTATTTTTTCCTTTTCATTCATTTCTTCCTTCTTGTTTTGTTTTTCTTTTCTTTTAAAATGTGTGAATAATTCCACACTTGTTAAGGCTAAGGAAGGAGGTATGAGGGACGGAAAAATTCCTTATGCTTCTCTTCGCCAAACATCTTGAAACGAACCTCGACCAAACAAACGCAACCCCCTCACTTAGGCGCGCTATACGTGACATATAGCCGCGACCTAAGTCGAGAAGTCCTTTAAGCGCACTACAACGTGACATGTAGTTATGACTTAATTGGATACATGGTTGCCGGTGTTTGGCCGAGGGTTGGAAATAAGCGTATTTACCGGACGAACAAGGGGCACTAGGAATGGATTTAGCGTTGGAAAGCTTTCTTAAACTCGTAAATCCCTTTCCTATGTCCTCCTAATCCCCGCTACTTTCGATTATCCCAATATCGTCTTAAGAAAGCACAAGACTAATCCTAACTCTACTCACCGACCTTAACCTTAATAAGCTTACTTGAACATAAAATACGAACACTTAGGCTAGAACGGAACAGAACACATATACATTCTTTATTGACTCGTCTAAAACACGAACAGATATACAACCATCTCTTGCGGATCGACCCGTGCTCAACTGGCTAGCTGCAAAGCGACACCGTCCTTGATCGCGGTTAATTTTAGAATTTTGAATACACGACACGCCAAAAGCGTGCGATCAAATGGCGCCGTTGCCGGGGAGACGGTACCGTATTTTCTTTCTTATTATTCGGGTTAATATTTTTTTTGTATATATATAAAATTATAAATATAATATAAAAAGAAAATGTTTTTTTTATTTTTGATATTTTTTTGTGTGTGCAGGCTATCTAGAGCAAATACAGTAATCAAAATGAAAACAGAGTATTTTATTTTGGAGTAGAGAGAAAGGGGAGTGCAGGGACAAATTTTCGGGCCCCAATTCCAATGTTTGACCGTGGAGCCGCGGTCAAAACTTGAGTTGTGCCGGTTCCGCGGCTCAATTGAGGCTTCTTAGCCTCAATTTTTTTTCACCTACTCTCTTTCCTTTTATCTCTCTGTAAATTCCACTTAACTGTATTTTCTGCAGGTATCTTTGCACAGAATTGCGTCGCCGCCAAATAATTTTTTTTGTTTTAGATTTTTTGTTTGTTTACGCGTTTTGCATATAATAATACGGACTTTAAGGGGCTATAACACCAATTCAGATTGGGTGGGGTTTTCATCACCCTTTCTAAGACCCCACAAATCACTAATTGCATACGCATCACCTTGAGCTAATAAAAAATATCTAGACCAAACCTTTAAGGACTTGTCGAAATCATTTAGGACAAGTGAAGGTTGCGGGGAATCGGTCGTTTATCTAAACTTGACTTTGTGGTGCCTAGGTTAGACAAGTGAGGAGGTAATTCTAAAAGGCCCGTCTTACGGTGATTCGTGAGCGGAACCCTCCTTACCTCACTTGTGCTTACTTGGCCACAATTGGCAGTGAAGAGGCGATTCAAGGGTTTTCTTGCAACTTGTCGCTTAGAAGTCTAGGAGCGGTCTAGTTGGACTTTGAAGACCTTAGCACTAGGTGTGTTTGTGCATATTGTGATTGTGATTGTGCTTGTGCTTGTAAAAAGTTAGTCCCATAATTCCGTATTCTTTCAAAAACAAACAATTTCAAAACTCCAAAAACAAACATTTTTTTAAATAAAAAAATAAAAAATAAAAGATAAAAAAATATATCTTCCCTCCCTCCCTACATTTTCCCTCTTCTAACATGGGTACCCCACCTCGCAAAACTCTTGCCGAACTTTGGTACCCATAACCAGATATTTCTTTATACGGTTCTTGCTTTGGTCGAACTTCGAACGATCCCTCCATGCCAAAAATCTCTTCGAAAGATCGAATAGACGTGTCTAGAACAAACAATTAGACTCAGCAATCCACTTCGTATCAACCATTTCAAATATTCACACCTTCTCATGTTGATACCCCTTTTGAGAGTCAAGTTGAAACTCTGAGACCCATGTCCATTGCTGAACATATTGAACAATCCCGTAGCCAATTCTTGAGATCAACAATTCCATTCACCTTCTTATCCAAATGTTGATTCTACTCCTGTCCAACCATTCAATTCCTATCAATCCTACCTAACTTTTGAACCTTCCCTAGACATTGCATCTGAACATCACTATAGGAGTTTCACATATCCACAAGAATTTCATTCTTTTACTGAAACACCTTCACAACCAATGTCTAGTTTTGAGCGAACTTTGGAAGAATTTCGGGTAGCGTCATGCCAAATGGAGGAAGTGAATGCATCCATGGCCGCCCTCATACAATCTTGTGAATCGTCAGCTAGTTTACAACTAGCTTCATATTTTCCAATGTATGATGAGGCGATAGGACAGGTGGCGGATTTGATTCGTGAGAGTGAGCATTCCACCTTTCCAAATCAAACCTACTCGTTTCAACTTGAATTCCACAACTCCAGTTTCAAAAGTCTATCGAGTGTCCCACATGAATCACCAATTGCAGATAGAATGTTTGATGAGTTGTACGACTCTGTAGTGTTTGATTTACCTGATTGTGAAGGGACTCTGTCAAGTGAAACGATACTAAAACCCTTTGACCTCTACACCTCCATCCTAGAACCTGAATTGATTGAAATCCATGCTTTTGATGAGATGTCTAAGAATCTTACCTTTCACTTGATTGAGAATATTGACGCCGGAAATATCTTTGATGATGAACCCACAGTTTTGGATGAGTTTTTCTCACCAATTCATTGTCACGACCCGAAAAGGTACGAAACGTGACTGGCTCTTAAATTATGAAACGTCTCGAGGCGTACGTAATCTAAGTAAGCCAAAACCCAGAAATCAAAACCAAAGAGAGCAGTAGAGTGAAGGAAAACAAAGATTTTATTGAAAGCAATTTAAATCAAATACGTCACATCAAGCTTTTTAAAAATAACATCATTTTTCCGAAAATTTCGGCAGAGTCTCCTTTGTAAATACTGGCCCCAAACGGGTACAAAACAAGAATATATGCACAATATGGAATAAGGCATCCCCAAGCGGGAGCTAGCTCTTCGCCAAAGGCGGACTCAAAATCACACGCAATATAAATCATCACTGTGCAACATAAGCATATAAAGGCATAAAGTAAATAAGTATCATGTCGGCTCAAGTGAGCCCGACCCAGAGAAACAACATAAAAAGTACAAGTCTCACCGTCTCATCTCTAAGTCACTAATACAATAATACATGAGGTAGATATGGTAGATGGAGTACACTAGATACAATAATGATACCAGGTGGCAACAAAATAACCCCGCAACCCACCTACGAACAATGCTGCGAGTCCAAGCAAAAGGAGCAAAAGAGGAGGTGCGCCTGCCGCTACTATGCTAACGGGTCAGACCTGCAAAACACTGTGGCACGATGGGGGTGAGTTGCCAACTCGTGAGTAATAAATAACATCTAATAAGGATATCGTAAGCATGTACACAATGATATCACAATCGATATATACTAATATGATGCGATGTAATAATATGTATGCAACTTGAATGCAATAAATAACACGAGATTTGAATATAATTAACATGGAAAATCTGTATTCTTATCTTATTAAACTTCTGTAATTTAGCTGTAGTTTCATCAATGAAATCAATATAAATCTGTGTCAAGTATCGACACTAAATATGAATATCTCAATTATCCCGGGCTCCGGCAATCCAGACTGGCCCAAATATCTGATCTAGGGCTCCGGCAAATCTGGACTGGCCCATATCATCAAAACTCAAGACTACGTCGGTATCCTCCGGATATCCACCGCGTCACAAATAACCGATCGGTAGTGTTCTTCTGCCGGGCTCAACGCCATCATCTGCGACCATCTTGCCTCGGGGTACCGCACCGGGTCCACCATGCACCCACAAACGGTTTCTCCTTGTAACATTTCAAAATAATAAAATATTATTTTTGGGAATTTTTATAATTTAATATTATTGTATTGATTATTTTAATATTAAATTTATAATTAAATACCGATAAATGGGAAATTTTTTTGGAAAATTTATGGAAAATTTTAAAATAATGTATTTTATGGAATTATGTCATTTTTAAGTTTTTATGGTTAGTTATATGCTAATTTAGTGCTAATCGCAATTAAAAATCGCTAATCGGGTTTTTAGCTTTTTTGTGCAAAAATGTGCACATATCATTTTCCCGCACTTGTTACACTTGTTACATGTTTTGGGGTATGGTTGCTTAGGGTTTGCCATTGAGTGAGAGGGAAAAGAAAAAGAAAAGAAAAGATAAAGGTTTCATGATGAAGAGAGAGAGACTAGGTCAACCTTCACTTTTTTAAACATACTCCCATCATTTCCTACATAGAGCTGCTGCTGCTCTTGCCCTCTCCCTCTTCTTCCTCCTCCCTCTTCAACTTAGATCCACCATTAAAACCTAACCAAAACCCTATTCCCATTTCACAAAAGTTGCTCCCAAGCTTACTAGCTACACATTGGACTAAGAAAGAGTGCTTCTTGAGGACTTTGAGCAACTCAAGAAAATTCTTGAGTTGCCAAAGGAGATAATTTCTGCACCCCTAGCATAGTATTTCAATTCTTATTGCATCCATACTAGTTTCATATCGATATGGTGTCGTTTGATGGACTTTTGAAATTTCAAGTTAGAGTTAGGAGTTGAATTGAGTTGTAAAGTGAAATTGAGGCTTGTAGTGACTTTAGAATCCTATTAGTGATGTTACATTAGGCCAGACCTGAGAGTTAAACCCAAAAATATAGAATTACAGGACTACCGTGTCGGCTTGTGAGATGTTTTAGTGTGCAGGAAAATCTGGAATGTGCTGGGAGTTTTGTTGGAAAATTAAACAAGTTCAAAGGCCCATTTGAGACCCTAGGAACACCCTGTAGCCAGGTGAACCCCATTGGATCACCCTGGGCCGGCCAGGCTGGTTTTTCCTGTAGGGGGCTCGGCCACTTAGTGATGGTACGGGTCCAGGTTTCTACTATAGGTCACATACACCCTATACATCACTCTAGACTTGTTTGCTTGCCTTTATTTGGCCTGAGACGAAATCTGGGATCATTTTCTTGGGTTGCTGCTTTGAAATGAGTTTTGGTTTTGGGTATTTCGATTTCTAGATTTTTATATTTGTGCGTTATCTCGATCGTGTGATGTTAGTTCGTCTATATCGAGTGATTTCGTGTTGTTTTGCGAAGGCTAACCATAGGTTCTAACCTATAGGCCTTTTAGCGTATCGTGTTGGTTTTCGTGTGTCGTTTTAAGTTTCGATTTGGTTTTAATGCGATGCAATACGTGTGATATGTAGGTACCCCCATGGCGATCCGAGACGATGCAGAAGATGATGGCGACATCGACACCGACACGCAGGATACAGGTGAGTAGATTTATATCTACGGGGAGAAGTCGGGTGGATGGCGTATAGCACCCCCGCAATTCGTGGTGATGTATACGAATACGTATACACACATATATATTGATTATATATTGTTGAGTTTATTGACGATAAGATAGATTTTAGGTGTGATTGGATAGGTTTAGTGTTGTGAGACCCTAGAGTAGAGGTTGCACCACACATACATACACACCCATACTTGCATACATTCTTCTTTCATTGTGCTTATACGAGAATGTGTATTTATGTGTTCACATGGGTATAGGACTATGTGTTCACATACTGGATTTGAGGATAGTAATTGGGATTTGAGATGAGTCGATAAGATTTGATTGAGACCGCGAGAACGGTGATATGGCAGGATTCATACTTGAGATACGTCCTAATGTTATAGCAGATCTTGGGACGACGATACATATGAATAGTGTTATACATTGAATGGTTGACATGTGATCGTGATATGAGATAAGATATGTTAAGATATTCATAATAGGTCGCATTAGGCGATGTATACCTTTTTATGACGATATATGATGATGATATCAGTTTGTATGAGGCTGTAGATCAGCAGTCAGATCATGATTATATTGATGATATTGGTATTGTACTAGACGTAGATCAGTACCCGGATTATGATCTTGATAAAGAGGATACCGGATGAATAATATGATGAATGTGATATTGATCGTACCCAGATTTGGGATGCCGTACGACGGATTTACGTACGAGCTATATATTGATATTTGATCTACACTCTTGACTTGGGAATAACTTATTATAGATATGGTATCGGATGTGATATTATCGAGGCGGGATCACTGACTAATATATATATATATATATATATATATATATATATATATATATATATATATATATGTATCGACTCAGATGTTAGGCGGTTTCCTTACCTTCAGTTAGCCTGTTAGCTCAGCCCTATAGTTTAGTGTAGCTGTATGACTCATATGATATTAAATGCAGATTAGTCATCATTGTGTTTAGTATTCAGCTCCCGCACATTATTGTTGTTGCTCCGCATTGCATACTTATTGTGATTCATATTTCATTATTGATATCATGCTGTTAGGACACGAGCACCATTACCGATGATGTGTATGTACCACGTACACTTACTTGCCGGCTCACACACATCTTCATCGGTAATTGCCATGTCACGAACACTTTAGAAAATACTGTTTTATTGACATAATTGTTAGCTAATATTTTAGACATGACATTAGTGTACTTGACTTATATGCCAGTTTAGACATTGTAGTTATTACTTGTTACTTCATGCATACTGTTATTCATTGTTATGCTGCATTCATGGGTTTTTATGCCTATATTCACTGTTTACATGCTATTGAGGATTTGGATTCGGATTTCCATGAGATTTTCTGGATTTGGGGGAAAACCGCAAAACTTATATAAACTTCTTTTCTCTCTTTTTAAATAAAAAGTGCGGTTTTTCCATGATGTATGAGTCATCCACCATGAGTTTGCTGATGGATTTCGAGACCCGAGTTCGAGGAGTGGAGGAACCGTTTCGGGTATATGGTGGACCTAGTGCGGTACCCCGGGGCAAGAGGATCGTAGATGATGGCGTTGAGCCTGGCAAAGGAGCACTACTGACCGGTGATTTTACCCGACGCGTCGGATATCCGGAGGATACCGTCGTGGTCTTAAGATGGATGGTAGGGGCTGGTCTGGACTGACGGCGCCCTAGATATTGAGATTGGGATATTGAGATTTCGAGATATTGAGGTATTGAGATTTGATGATACAGGCCAGTCCAGATAGCCGGAGCCTGAGATTTTAAGACATTGAGATTTATGTTTTGTGTCGATATTAGACACTGTTTATGCTGATTTCATTATGATACCTCATTTTAAAAATACAAAGGAAATCTCGCTAAATTATGAAAGCAGTTTCTTTAGTACATGTATTCTATTTTCATGCATTCATACATCGTCCATATGATATATTGCTACCTGAGGCACTGACACGGGCACATGAGATTACACTTGGGTTAGATATTTACCCTAGCCATTGTTATAGGCTGCTGGTTATATATTTGAGGATATATTATGATCATATGACCTAGGATTGCGTTATACATGCGATTCCTGTTCGTAGATATTTTTCTACTCACGAGTTGGCAACTCACCCCCGTTGTGCCCTAGTTTCATGCAGGTTTTGCCGTACAGGTTTCATTACGGCTTTGCTGGCACTGCTTCTTTCGGATGACTTGCTAGTAGGTGGGTTTATTTGTATCGTATCCATCATTGTACATTGTATATTATTATTCAGTTGTATCTAGAAGTTCCATCAACCACACATGTATTTATTTCAGATAGAGACCAGTGATGTTTATTCTTTCGACCTTAGAGTCACGTGTTGTATTTCTATGGATTTCATACTGTTTTGAGTTTCCTTTTCTGTTGTGATCCTCGCCTTTTGGCGTTGTATATTATATTGCTTGCGTGGTTGTGACCGTAGATTGACGAAGAGCTAGCTCCAGCTTGGGGATGCATTTTTCATTATATATGCTTTATCAGGTTTTGTACTCGTTTGGGATCAGTTTTTACAAAGGAAACTCTGCCGAAATTTTTAGAAAAGACTTGTGATTTTAAAATGCACATTTCGGCATATGTTGCAAACTATTTGATTTGAAATGGTTTTTCCTACACTCTACTACTTTTCTTAGTTTAGATTTCTGGGTTTTCGGCTTACTTAGATTATGTACGCCTCGAGACGTTTTATAGTTTAAGTGTCGGTCATGTTCCGTACTTTCGGGTCGTGACACTCCTCCTTCTCGAGTCGGGTGTATGATACTGCTCAAGCACCGAGAAATCTCATGGTGGACGATAGGTGCATCATATCACGAGAAACCGCAACTCACATTTTTAAAATGGTAATACGTTTTCAAATCCTTGCGGTTTCTCCAAATCCATAAATCTTATAAATATGGAAATCGTCGAGAAAATCATAATACATGAATGTCTATGATATTAACAATATAAAATGCGATGTGGAACTAGAAACTATGCATGAACAATGATGCAATAAGATATGTGCATATGACTAGCAATCCTACGTATCCATATTGATGAATTAAATATATCAAATGCAGGTTTATTAATCAATAATTGGCACAAGTGATAAGATGCGGATTTAAACAAATTATAAAGTGTTCATGGCATAGCAATTACCAAGGCGTGTGTGTCCCCATGAATAGTACCCGTGCAGTATAAACCAATGGTAATAGTGCGAGTGTCCTATGAGGTACTATCACATCATATATATATGGTAAATGATGCAATGCAAAGGGATGATTAACTAGGAGCTACGCATAAGTATAAGCACTAAACGAAATTCTAACTATCGGGCATCTTGCGCCATCCAAACGATTTCCCCCGTAGATGTGTACATCTACTCACCGGAACGCCTCCGCTGGTCTGATCCAAACACCGCCTTTCCTTTCCGTGCCGTGTCCGATGTCTCCGCAACCGATCCTAGAATTTACACAAAGCAACACACATAAGGCTAATATCCTGCAAAAATGCGATAACAAGACCATATGAGAAACTAGCGTCACAAGCTAACGCGTGTGCACTCGAAACACCAAACGTGTATGCTAACGTCTGAAACCACCCTGACAAGCTGCGATACACAGCAAACACCAAACCCAAACTCAGAACGTACATGTCGCGCAAGTCTAAAAGTACTAAAAACAAGGTATATGGTCCCATATTTTGATACAAGTGGAAATAGGAAAAGATGCATGTACTAAAGACCTTAAATATATAGCAGACACCTACAGAAGAACCCCCGACACCCAGATCCACCCTCTGGCCGCAATTTGCAGCCAGAACCATTAAACTTGCAGCCATAGAGGGGAGAGGGGGTCTCATGCTTCGTGTGTCTGGTCCTAGCCCAGTAACTAAGTTCCAGTAATTGCAACTTTTGCCTGAAGCATCCAGTTTAAAAGCAGATCACAAAACGAACACAAATTCTAACTAAAACACTAAGTAACACTAATTTAATACAATATGGTGTTTTAGTGACATCTGGTGAAAAGACATGGATTAAGTGACACTAATACCACTTAGTTAAGCTAAATAAGCCATAAAAACCTTAACTTGACCTAATCTCCACTTAAACCACAAAATTAGCACAAAAACCCACTAAAACACTAGTTTAAGCTAAATAAACTAAAATTTTAGCAAAAAGGAAATTAGGGTAAGCTTTATACCTTAAGTTGGTTTAGTGATGGCTCAAACTTGCTAACCTTGCCTTCAAAGGCAAAGACTTGCCTCAAGAACCAACGAGAAAGTGTTTTGGGGTGTTTATCATGAGGTTTTGTGAAGAAAAGATGGATTTTCAATGGAGATGAGGCTTGGAAAATGAAGAGAAGAAGAAGAAATGAAGGGGAAGGGGAGGGGGATGCTGCTGCTGGAGTTGGGGCTGCAGGGAATGAGGGAGTGGGGGGGTGAGAGAGAGGGCCCAAAAGTCAAGCCTCCATGCCTCATAAATACCCCCCATGCTTCCCTTTTCATTTCTTTTCTATTTTCTTAAAATAGTTTTGATTTTAAAAAGGGAAATAAGAACCATAAGAATAAAATGAAAGGCATGCAACAATATTAACCTAGGGTAATTTTAGGGTTGTGCATGCTAAATTAAAATTTTTGCTTAGAAAAATATAGTTAAGAAAATTAGATAATCATGTGAACAATAAATTAAATGTTAATTAATAAAACACAATTATATATTTAATTATATATTTTCACAATTAAAATAGATTTATTTCAGTCTATGTTGAAATAGCTATTAACGAAGTTTTATGAAAAACCCGCATTATCGCTAATTAACACGAAATTAACCTAAACGAATTTTCAAGGCGTTAAAATCTTCCCCCTTTAAAGAAATTCGGTCCCCGAATTTAAAAATTTAGCTACGCATACCTTCGAAGAGATGGGGATATTTCTTCCTTATCTCGTCCTCGGTCTCCCAGGTGACCTCCTCGCTGCTCGGGCTATGCCAAAGGACCTTTACGGACGGTATAACTCTTGATCTCAATTTCTTCACCTGCTGATCCAGGATGACCACCGGCTGCTCTGGAAAAGAAAGGTCACGCTCCAGCTGGACTGTCGGGTGCTGAATCGAATGAGAAGGGTTATGAAGATACTTGCGGAGCATAGAAACGTGGAATACGGGGTGAATGTCTGGGAAACTGAGCGGAAGAGCCAACTGATATGCAACTGCACTAACACGCTCGTGGATCTCGAAGGGGCCCACATATCTGGGACTAAGTTTCTCTTTCCTCCCAAATCTCATCACGCCCTTCATTGGGGAGACCCTCAAGAAAACATGGTCTCTTATAGTAAACTCAAGTCTGCACCGACGTCGGTCCGCATAAGATCTCTTCCTGCTCTGGGCCGCTCTCATCTTATCATGAATCAACTAGATCTTTGCGGTCGTCTCCTGTATGATCTGCGGCCCCAAAATACTGCTCTCGTTGAGCTCTGTCCAACAGACGGGCGATCGACATCTCCTCCTATATAGAGTCACGAAAGGTGCCATCTGAATGGTCTCCTGGAAGCTGTTGTTGTAAGATAACTCTATCAAGCGCAAATGCTGATCCCAGCTGCCACCAAAATCTAAAATGCATGCTCGGAGCATATCCTTAAGAGTCTGAATAGTCCGCTCTGACTGGCCGTCGGTCTGCGGATGAAATAATGTGCTGAAACTCAATCGGGTGCCCAAAGCCTCCTGAAGTCTCTGCCATAGTCAGCTGGTGAACTGGGTGCCTCGGTCGGACGCAATACAAGCTGGGACACCATGCAGTCGTACAATCTCATCGATGTAAATCTGGGCATACTGAGCAAATCCAAAACTGGTCTTCACTGACAGAAAGTGAGCCGCTTTCGTCAATCGACCCCGATCACCCAAATAGAGTCATACCCTCGACTGGTCCTGGGTAGACCCACAATGAAGTCCATAGAAATCTGCTCCCATTTCCACTCCAGAATGGGCAAAGGCTGCAACTTTCCCGCTGGCCTCTGGTGCTCGGCCTTGACTTGCTGACAAGTCAGGCATCTCGAAATGAAGTCTGTGACGTCCCTCTTCATCCTTTCCCACCAGTAAACATCCCTCAAATCATGGTACATCTTGTTAGAACCTGGATGAACACTATACACCGATCGATGTGCTTCCTTAAGAATCTCACGCCTCAGTCCTTCAGAAGTCGGTACACACAGTCTAGTCCCAAATCATAGTATCCCCTGATCATCGATCATGAACTCGGAATCTCTGCCCTGTCTAACCTGCGCCATAATCTCTGAACAACGGTCATCACTGTACTGTGCCTCATGGATGTTGGGATACCTACAACGACAGCAAGGTTTCGGGTGGCATCTCTCATGCCAATTTCAAATTTTGCCATTATAGATAACACAAAACCTAGATCAATAACTAGAGAATCAAACCAAAACTAGCATGTTAACACTTTAACATCAAAGAGTTAGGGATTACAACCTTTGTAGTCCATTCCTTCGCTTCATAAGCTTTATGTTGAGGTCCCTTCGCTGCGATCATCAAGTATCCGGACTCTAGAGAGGCTCCATGAAGAGAAAGATGCAACCTTGCTTCCAATCTTCAAGAACTAAAATGATCTACCTTGAAGAAACTCAAACCCAAGCTCTTACTTCACTAATCAAGTATTAGTAAAGCAAACACCCTAATCTAAGTGGGTAGAATAGATGAGGATGATGAGTAGGAATTTTGCCCTATTTTGTTTTCGATTTCTCACTCAAAATCATCACAAACCCAAAAGCTAGTGAAGCTTTTTCAAGAGAGGAAAAAGAAGAAGAAATCCTTTTGTGTTGAATAATGAATTATTGTTGAGGTTAGAAACCCAACCTAGGGTTAAGCATAACATGCTTAACCCTTGTAGAGACTTTACCATGGGTTAAGGTTTGGGTTGGGTTAACAAATATCTCTCCAAAATATCAAAGAAAATGGACAAAGTCAAACCTTCATGATGCTTCCTCAAAGCTCATCCAAAACCCTAATCCAAAAGCTTAACCCTAATCCAAACCCTAACATGGTTAAATCTCAAAACCTTTGTTGCATTTGTAACCCTAACATGTTACAATATTATATATCACATATATAATATATATAGTAACAAAATAAAATAATACAATTAACATATATCGCATATACATCAATGTATTATCCAAGTGAGAAAAAGAATCTTTAAGTGAGCTTATATTAGTTAATGCAATGTAATATATCAAATATATAATTATACATTAAATTATCGAATCAACACTTGATCCGATAATCCGGCTATTTCATAAATAACCGACTAATATAAAATGTATCAGTGCATCAAATCAACACTTGATCCGATGACCCGACTATATTACATATACCCGGCCGATATCACATATCGCGAGAATCTAATACGGTATCGCATACACGTATTATTCTTGGTCCCGCACATATCACATATGTGCTCCTACTCCGTTTTGCCTGAGCCAGGAAATCTCTGTGTAGGACTCTAAAGAATCGTCAATACGCCGGTATTAGGTGATGATCATATCAAACACCCACAAGCTGCAAGCGGTCTGCTAAACGTAACAGCCACCCAGGTATTGAGCGATCAGAAGATCAACAAGCAAGCCTGTATATTCTCCTGTGAATCCAATCAGTAACACTCCCGTACAGTCCGGTCTCTTCGTCTGATATGCCCCATATCTAGTCTAGGGGTGGTAAATGTCAGACCCCAGTAACCGATAAGTCCTGTCGATATGAGGTCCATAACAGTTCGAGAAACTACTGATAACACTTACCAGAAAATCTCAGCAACCCTGGCCAGGGATTTCCAGTTATAGCCAATCGAACACACCGCAACATCAACTCCCAATACCGGGAGAGACGAAACCCCTCCTATCGCTCATTGCCTCCATGTGATTCGGGACTGTACCCAGAAGCTACCGTTTTGCACGTTTTCTTGAATGTGGTATGGTGGAAATCAAAGCACAGTGGGAATCATACAAGACTCTATGACGATCTCTGGTCTACAGACTAACCTGTACCAGTGTCACCAGAGAACTGCCATCTGACGTGAGGTATAATACCATCTGGGAGTTCTCGGCGAGTCCGTCCAGTGTACCCAGTCTCCATTGAGCACCCGTATACTATCTCTGTTGTCAAACACCAATGGATATGGGATCATCCATCGCCCATCTACATAGGTTGAGAAGCATACGCTAGCCTACTCTGGTATATCGATGCCCTGTCTCGATATAGCTACGACTAGGAACAGTTGAAGGATGTACTTAGCGACTACACTGTCCCCACTAGTATGATCTACATCATAGTCCTGGTAGTCAAGTACTCTTCCTAAGGGATTTATCAACATGTAACATAGTGACAATCAGAGTACATGTTAAGATAAAGAGCAACCAGATAGCATACTATCATGTCGAGCAAGAAAGTCTTCTATATATATGTCCAAACATATACTACAATATACATCGTATGTAAAGTAATGGCCTCTAGGGCATACATATCACTAACAATCTCCCACTTGCACTAGGGCCATCTGTTGTGGTATCGCATACCCAACAATCAGCTGTGGTTGAAGTATTTCATATTCAACCATCCCATAAAAGTCTCTACTGGGAAATAGGCCTTTGTGAGTGGATCTACGCTGTTGTCCTTTCTATCTACTCTCCTTTCCTCGATCTCCCTGGAGATCAACCATCTCCATGATCAGGTGATACTGCCTAAGAATATGTTTGGATCTCTAATGGGACAGGGGTTCTTAGGCACAAGCCACAACTCCATTGTCACACAATGGTAGGAACGAAGTTCATCTCATGAACTTATATATATCCAGACAGCCTTTTTGGTAGCATCCTTGGTAACGACGTATCTTGCCTCTAATCGTCTAGTTTGCCACAGTATCTATCTTGGAACTCTTCCAACATACCATCCCTCCACTGAGGGTAAAGACTGTAGGGTTCCTAGGCACACCCATGAGGTTCTATAAGTGATCAAACATGGCCAATTCAAAATTTTTTCATGTGCCTACAAACCCTAATATGGATCGTTAAATAGATGATAATGCGATGCAAGCAAGTAAACGACTTTATTGCTAAAGAAAAGTGACTACAACCTTTGTAGATCCAGTCCACCACCTCTCTAGCTCCGTGATGACGTCCCTCCGCTGTACCCATCGGAATCCTAGACTCTCTCGGTGGTTTCATCGGAGAAAAGATCGGGCTAGGTCGCCGACTTCGATGCCGAAGATGATCTACGTCGAGGCAACTCAAGATCAAGCTCCAACTTCACAAAGTCATGAAACTTGTGAAGAAAACACCCTATACTACATGGCAAGTGGTAGAGGATGAAGAATAGGAAGTGGGTTCACTTTAGAATTGGATTTCTCACTCTTTTTCTCATTTCACCATTGAAGCTAGCAAGTTTTCATGAAGCTTGATGAAGATGAAGATGATGATAGAATAAAAAGGATTAGTTTTAAAAAGAAAATCCCATTCATTCTTATCATAATGCAACCTTGGTTAGGTGTAGAGAATAAACTAGGGTTAGTTGAATGGTTAGGTTTAGGAGATGAAAACAAAATGGTCACTTAGTCAAAGATGCATGAAGCATCAAGAACCTTCTTGTATGAAAGCAACCATTTAGTTTTCCTTTTTTCTTTTAACCAAAATAAATAGATAAACAAATAAAGCAATGGAAACCCTAACCATTAACTAAACATAGTGTATAGCATACACACACCCAAGGTTGCATGTATCATCAAACACGATACAAACAAGTGTACAAAAATATATCACATATACAATGTGCACTTCAAGTGAGAAAATCCATTTTAAGTGAACAAATACTAGTTAATGCAAAGTAATATATCAAATATATAATTATACATTAAATCATTAAATCAACACTTGATTTAATGATCCGGTCATACTGCATATAACCGACTAATATCCGATGTATCGACTTATCGAATCAATCCTCTATTCGATAACTAGGTTATACCGCATACAACCAATCGATACATTCACCGCGAGAACAGAATACGGTATTACATACTGGTATTATTCTCGGTCCCGCATATATCTCATATGCGCTCCTATTTCTTTTTGCTTGAGCCAGGAAACCTCTGTGTAGGACTCTAAAGGCTCGTCAATACGCCGGCAGCAGATGATGATCATATCAAACACCCACAAGCCGCAAGCGGTCTGCTAAACGTAACGGCCACCTGGGTATTGAGCGATCAGAAGATCGACGAGCAAGCCCACTCACACTCTTGTGAATCCAACCAGTAACACTTACCGTACAGTCCGGTCTGTTCGTCTGATATGTCGCATATATCTCGCCTAGGGGTGGTAAACGTCAGACCCCAATAGCTTGATATGTCATGCTGACGTGAGGTCCATAACATGTGTGAAACTACTGATAACACTTACCAGTAAATCACTGCAACCCTGGCCAGGGATTTCCAGTTATGGCCAGTCGAGCATAGTACAACATCAACCCCCAATACCGGGAGAGACGAATCCCCTCCTATCGCTCATTGCCTCCATGTGAATCGGGACTGTACCCAAAAACCACCTGTTTGCACGACTCAGTAGAGCCGTGGTAGGGTGGAAATCAAAGTACAGTGGGAGACACACAAGACTCTATGACGATCTCGGGTCAACAGACTAAGCTGTACCAGTGTCACTAGAGAACTGCCATCTGACATGAGCTATAATATCATCTGGGAGTTCTTGGCGAGTCCGTTCAGTGTACCCAGTCTCCACTGAGCACCCGCATACAATCTCTGATGTCAAACACCAATGGATATAGGATCATCCATCGCCCAACACATGGGTCGAGAAGATATACGCTAGTCTACTCTGGAATATCGATGCCCCGTCTCGATATTCCCACGACTAGGAACTTTGAAGGATGTACTTATGGACTACCCAGGCCCCACTAGTATGATCCACATCATAGTCCTGGAAGTCGAGTACATATCCTAAGGGCTTTATCAACATGTAACAGAGAGACAGAAAGTATACATGTTAAGATAAAGAGCAACCAGATAGCGTACTATCATGTCGAGCAAGAAAGTCCTACCTATATATGTCCGAGCATCCACTACAATATACATCCAATGTACAGTAATGGCCTCTAGGGCATACATATAACTAACAATATCCCACTTGCACTAGGGCCATCTGTAGCAGTGGTTGCAGTATCTAATACTTAACCATCCCATAAAAGTCTCTCTTTGGGAAAAGGCCTTTGTGAGTGGATCCGCCGTGTTGTCCTCTGAGTCTACTCTCTTAACCTCGATCACCCTGGAGATCAACTATCTCCATGATCAGGTGATGCTGCCTCAGAATACGTCTGGGTCACTGATGGGACCAGGGTTCCTGGGCTAAAGCCACACTTCCATTGTCATACAATGGTAGGAACCGAGTTCATCTCATGAACTAATATACACCCAGACAGCCTCTTTGGTAGTGTCTTTAATAGCGATGTTACCAGCTTTTATCGTCTAGTTTGCCACGGTATCTAGCTTGGAACTCTTCCAACATACCGTCCTTCTACTGAGGGTAAAGACAATGCCTGCGACTGACATTCAGTCGTCCTTATCACCCTGGAACCTTTCTAGTGATTCTCCCCAGGATGGAGGAGGTATCACCTTTATCCTATTTGGAGAATCCTTGTGACCAAGCGTAGCATAGGAAACTTCTTCCCTATCAAGAGTATGTCATCTACGTACTCTACGAGGATCACCACCATACTCCCTACTACCTTTTTGTATATACAAGGTTCATCTACCATTTTGATGAAGTCAAACACTTTGACTATCACATCAAAACAGACGTTCCAACTCCGCGATGCCTGCTTCATTATGTAAAGCAACTTGCACATGTTTCCGCTGCTCCCACTGTTTACGAAGCCCTCTGGCTGTGTTCTTATTGACGTTCTCTTCTAAATCATTATTTAGAAAAGTAGTCATGGCACCGAACCACCAGATATCGTAGTCATGGTATGTAGCAACGGCAAGTAGGATCTGAATGGACATAAGCATAGTCCCTGAAAAGGTTTCATCATTATCCACGCCTGGTCGATGACGAAAACTTTAACAAGTCTAGCTTTGAAAGTCTCAACCTTTCCATCCACACCAAGTAATCTTCTGAAGATATACTTACTCCTGATGGGGATTTAACCCTTCAGATATAGCAGCTAAAGTCCATACTTTGCTGGTGTACATGGATTCCATCTCAGATCGCTAAGCATCCAGCCATTCTTACAGAGTCCTTACTCTCGATGGCCTGCTCAAAACTAGTTGGGTCATCATCTCATGATGCATTCCTCGCTCCCACTGTCATCGAGAAACCGATGTATCTCTCAGGCGGATGAGAAACCCTACCAGATCGGCGGAGAGGCTGAGGTTCGTTGGAGACTATTGAATCCTTTGGTTCTGTCAAATCATCAGCTGCAGTTTTGTATAGCTGGAACCTTTCCAGTTCTACAGAACTGACATTGCCTCGATCTTGTCCGGATTTTTCTTTTAGACATAGGCCGGACAACCCCAAATCTTAACTAACTTAAGACATGGGCTCTTCCCTTTCCATATCACATATGAAGTGGTAGGCAACTGATTTGATTTGAACCCTATTCAATAGGTATGCAGGTTCTCAAGCGCATAACTCCCAAAAGGAAATAGGAAACTCAGTAGTACTCATCATAGAGCACACTATATCATATAGGGTGCTATTGCTCCGCCTCGATATACCATCGTGCTATGGTGTATACGGAGGAGTAATGCTGAGAGAGAATCTCATTCTCCTTTAGAATAGTCCAGGAATTCTATGCACAAGCATTCTCCTCCTTGATCTCATCAAAGGACATAATACTTATACCCGTATTGGTTCTCTACTTCTAACTTATATTCTGTGAATATCTCAAAAGTTTCGGACTTGTGTTTCAACAGGAACATATGTCTGAATCTTGAGAGATTATCAGAGAATGTAATGAAGTACCAAGAACCGGTCTTAGCATGTGTAGACAGGGGACCCACATACATCAACATGTATCATCCCAAGAGTTCACTAACTCTTTCTCTGTTTCCAATAAACAGAGCTATGGCCATCTTATCTCTGTGACATGACTGGCAAGTTTCACAAGATGTAAATTCAAACTAATTTAAATATGCATCTAAATGTAACTTCAGCCAGTCGGGTCGTATTGATATGACCTAGTCTACAATGCCTCAAGAAGGATTCATTAATTTTTGAACTCTTCCACTTGTGTGTGTTCCGTATACTAAGAACTGTAGTTTGATTTAAAACATCAATGCTTTTAGATAACGTGCCTGAACCGATCAACTTTTGATATAGGAAATGTTCAAAACATTATCCAACAATACAAAATTATATCCTTTCTTTTCTAATAAAGAGACTGGTATGATTTTGTATATCAGGTTCGGTATCTAATAACATTCGTTCAGAATCAATGTATTGGTAATACAGGATGACAGTGACCAACAGACTTGGCTGCAACACTTGCCCCGTTTTCTGTCTCATGAAACTTATCACCCGTTCTCAGTTCTCTGCCTTTCTGAAGCCCTACGTAACAGATTACACATCTGGGATCCTGATTCGGTATCAGATACCCAGGACGCAGAGGATACCGAGAAACAGTTCTGTATAATGAACACACCCGAAGGAGATGCATCATATGCACTTTCTTCGTTTGGGCGGCATAGGAATTCTGGTAATCCCCTATTTCCTACTCTGTCTTATAACAATTATAAGTTGGAGCGGGACCAACGTTCCCCAGCTCAGTATAACAAGCGGGTTCGGTCAATAATCCATATTATTATCTTGATTAAGGCGTGATATGGTCGCTACCTGGAGAGAGAGAAAAGAAAACACTCTGCGTGCGCTCTTGCAAGATTAGATTGGTTATATATTTTATCTAATAAGGATGGCTCCCACTGTTTTTATCAAATCTTCCTTCAAACCTTAAAAGGAAAGACTAGCCAGGATTAATTACACTCTATAAGTTCGCCAATCTTTCAGCCAGGCCAGTGTCGGTACTTTGAAGGAGGTTCCCCGTGCTTTCGCACGGACCTAATTACAGTAAACCTCGTTTTCCTAGAGGCGTAACCCCGTTGACACCTTTCTAGACACCTACTTGATCGGCTAATTGTAAAGTGCAAAACTCTCCCAGGAGTAACAATTACTCGCAGTGGGTATCGGGATTCAACTATCACATAGAAGGTATGCAATCTCATTGCAAATTTCAACACTTGAAACTCCCGATAATGGTTTTTACCCCTAGCACCTATGACCTTGGCTAAGGTCAACAAATCATAGGTACTAGTCAAGTTGTACTCGTCATTTCATGATTAATTAGACCCACCCACATGACCCTTGGCTAAGGTCAATAAAGCCATATGACTGTCCTAACTAATCGCATCATATGCTGTGTAGGAAGACATCACTTAGCTACCGCACACTACGCCTCGGCTATGGTCGACAAACGTAGCACGAATACTAAGTACTCTACTTCCTAAAATGACGGAGGGTTGCGAATGGTTTTTAAGAAAACCTTTAACGTTTTGAACTTGATCTCGTTGCGGAATCCAATGGTTTTTAAATGGAATGTTTTTGAGGCTTTTCTAGTTTTGCTAAAGGGGTCACACCCGGTAAAGGGATCGTCGGCCCTTTCCTCGTCGAATGAGGTGCGGGATATATCATATATATCACTGTGCAAAGCAGAAACTATAGAAGCAATCAAAATACAAATCGAGTGTGTAGCATCTGCCAGTTATTGCTAAAGGAGTCACTCCCGGTAAAGGGATCTCGGTCCTTTCCTCATCGAATAAGGTGCAGGATGTTCTACAAGGAACACCGCGATGCAAAGCAAGAACTGTAGCTACCTGTTTTTATTTTGAAATTCGATTCCACAACATCAATTAGGTTTATTTTCTTTCATTAATCTCATTAATGAATGTCCCATCATTTAAGTCCACCTAAACATCACAGATAAATATAACGTACGCTTATGCCATCCGCATTCGCCTCGATGTCCCGTCTGCACCGTTAGGTTAGGTAACTAACGCTAGAGCGAGGCAGGGCTAGCGCGGGTGTAAAACATAAGCAACGTTTATATAATATATCATATATACTATATACAATATCTATCTGAACAAATCACATGATCACATCACAGATAACGCAGCAGAAAATATCATATGAAATATTGGATATACTAGGACGTCCGTGTTTTCAATACGAGCCAGTATAAAACACGGATTCCACGGTCGTGATGAATAGCCAATCCCACACCCCTAGACCCCTATGAGAGCGGCAAGCAACCCTACCAATTCTAGGGTTAGGAGACTCTGACTCGACTCCTTGAGATGGTCTCCCACTGGACCCTAGAACCCGGTTACTTGTGCTCCCCTCCTTGGGTCTATCCTAATGCGGAAAAGTAAATAATATACATCAACGGTGACATCTTCCGCAACCTGGAAGTGTCCCAATAAAAGAATATTACATACAAGTTTTTACATGAATGAAAATGAAAAACACTCATCTCACATAAAAACCCCCGGGCTATTCAAACACGACGATCCAATATAACATATCCAGTAACACATAACATCACATGTCATCAACGTAAGTAAATATGCGCATCCCAATTGTCGTTGACATATAGCAACGAAACTGGCGATATCATATATTACACTTACGGTCACAGAAAAGAAAGTGTAAAACTACAACAGTTGGAATCCGCAAACTCTTTAGACATCGCATGCCAAACCAAATGAATTCCTTAGACATCGCATGCCTAACAACTATAAACCCCGCATTTTAGTCTCATTATCGAAAACACTTTTCAATATCAGGTCGGGCAATTCAACAAGATTCCCGACATCCTGAACGAATGCTCGTCGCAAACTTTAGTAGGCGGCCGCACCCCCGACGCCGTCGACGAAGTGCACCAAGGCGGAACACCGCTGCCGCGAGCACCCGAACGGATGCTTTCGGCGACGGGGTTCTCCTACAGTCACTTGGTCGGGGCTATGGGGCGAGGCTGTCTATTAAGTTTACCCGGCGAGTATCCGCGTACGCTACGTGATTGCGACGGACTTTTGATCACATCAAAATTCCATGGTAACCGATCAAGTGAGACTAAACCCTAGATTTATAACATTCATTCAGTTAACTCATAACTACTTGTGAATTCCAATTATTGTATCACATTCCGGATAAGATAGAAAATGTTAAACTTTCTGATCGAACAATCGAACACCCAAGTTTTCCCGAAACAGCTCAACACATGAAATAAGTTCAAAGACATTCACTTCATGCCTCAGTACCAACGGTCCAGCCGTAGAAGGGTCAAGCCAAGGCCTCACATGTGGCACGCCGTACTGCCCCAAACCCTAAGGTTCAAAGGGCAGTTCAAGACGATCACATAATCGAGTTAAGGTTTGTTTTCTTCTAGAGGGTCCATCGCGTTACTTGCACTACTTAGAACGTCGTTAAACTACGGAAAAATCCAACAATTGGAAATTTCCCGGCAGGGGAAAAAGTCGGTATTTATATCCGGTCGAACTTTTTAACATGCTCTAAAAATACCCGAAAAAAACACAGACAAAATTAGACAATCCGATCAAATCTCCGAACTCCCAATACAACCCAGAAAACTCAACTCTTGAGTAAGATTTAAAAATTCCTAGAAAATACAGCACCAAAATATAGGAATTACTGTGCAAAAAACAATTGAAGAAGCGACTAAGTGGCCGCGGAACCGCCGCATTAGCCGTGCTAATGCCGCGGTTCCGCCGCGCTTTGATTGAATCAGGCGCACGGGCTTCACAGTAATTCTTAGAAACGCCTGCTGATTTTTCTGCATATTTTTAATTCTCCAAAATCCTCGATTTCAAAAAATGTACAGAGAAGGAATTTGCATTAGGGTTTCGGTTCGATCGGACTTCTAACTCCGTCTACGCATCGCCTAAGGCTCTAGCTAGGCTCTGATACCACTGTAGGATTTCTAGGCACACCCATGAGGTTCTACAAGTGATCAAACATGGCCAATTCAAAAAAAATTCATGTGCCTACAAACCCTAATACGGATCGTTAACTAGATGATATTGCGATGCAAGCAAGTAAACGACTTTATTGCTAAAGGAAAGTGACTACAACCTTTGTAGATCCGGTTCTCCACCTCTCTAGCTCCGTGATGACGTCCCTCCGCTGTACCCATCGGAATCCTAGACTCTCGCGGTGGTTTCATCGGAGAAAAGATCGGGCTAGGTCGCCGACTTCGATGCCGAAGATGATCTACGTCGAGGCAACTCAAGATCAAGCTCCAATTTCACAAAGTCATGAAACTTGTGAAGAAAACACCCTATACTACATGGCAAGTGGTAGAGGATGAAGAAATAGGAAGTGGGTTCACTTTAGAATTGGATTTCCCACTCTTTTTCTCATTTCACCATTGAAGCTAGCAAGCTTTCATGAAGCTTGATGAAGATGAAGATGATGATAGAATAAAAAGGATTAGTTTTAAAAAGAAAATCCCATTCATTCTTATCATAATGCAACCTTGGTTAGGTGTACAGAATAAACTAGGGTTAGTTGAATGGTTAGGTTTAGGAGATGAAGACAAAATGGTCACTTAGTCAAAGATGCATGAAGCATCAAGAACCTTCTTGTATGAAAGCAACCATTTAGTTTTCCTTTTTTCTTTTAACCAAAATAAATAGATAAACAAATAAAGCAATGGAAACCCTAACCATTAACTAAACATAGTGTATAGTATACACACACCCAAGGTTGCATGTATCATCAAACATGATACAAACAAGTGTACAAAAATATATCACATATACAATGTACACTTCAAGTGAGAAAATCCATTTTAAGTGAACAAATACTAGTTAATGCAAAGTAATATATCAAATATATAATTATACATTAAATCATTAAATCAATACTTGATTTAATGATCCGGTCATACTACATATAACCGACTAATATCCGATGTATCGACTTATTGAATCAATCCTCGTTTCGATAACTAGGTTATATCGCATACAACCAATCGATACATTCATCGCGAGAATAGAATACGGTATCACATACTGGTATTATTCTTGGTCCCGCACATATCTCATATGCGCTCCTATTTCGTTTCGCTTGAGCCAGGAAACCTGTGTGTAGGACTCTAAAGACTCGTTAATACGCCGGCAGCAGATGATGATCATATCAAACACCCACAAGCCGCAAGCGGTCTGCTAAACGTAACGGCCACATGGGTATTGAGCGATCAGAAGATCGACGAGCAAGCCCGCTAACACTCCTGTGAATCCAACCAGTAACACTTACCGTACAGTCCGGTCTGTTCGTCTGATATGTCGCATATCTCGCCTAGGGGTGGTAAACGTTAGACTCCAATAGCTTGATAAGTCTTGCTGACGTGAGGTCCATAACATGTGTGAAACTACTGATAACACTTACCAGTAGATCACTGCAACCCTGGCCAGGGATTTCCAGTTATGGCCAGTCGAGCATAGCGCAACATCAACCCCCAATACCGGGAGAGACGAATCCCCTCCTATCGCTCATTGCCTCCATGTGAATCGGGACTGTACCCAAAAACCACCTGTTTGCATGACTCAGTAGAGCCGTGGTAGGGTGGAAATCAAAGCACAGTGGGAGACACACAAGACTCTATGACGATCTCGGGTCAACAGACTATGCTGTACCAGTGTCACCAGAGAACTGCCATCTGACGTGAGGTATAATACCATCTGGGAGTTCTCGGCGAGTCCGTTCAGTGTACCCAGTCTCCACTGAGCACCCGCATACTATCTCTGATGTCAAACACCAATGGATATGGGATCATCCATCGCCCATCACATGGGTCGAGAAGATATACGCTAGTTTACTCTGGAATATCGATGCCCCGTCTCGATATTCCCACGACTAGGAACTTTGAAGGATGTACTCCTGGACTACCCAGGCCCCACTAGTATGATCCACATCATAGTCCTAGAAGTCGAGTACACATCCTAAGGGCTTTATCAACATGTAACAGAGAGACAGAAAGTATACATGTTAAGATAAAGAGCAACCAGATAGCGTACTATCATGTCGAGCAAGAAAGTCCTACCTATATATGTCCCAGCATCCACTACAATATACATCAAATGTACAGTAATGGCCTCTAGGGCATACATATAACTAACAAAGACAATGCCTGTGACTGACATCCAGTCGACCTTACCACCCTGGAAGCTATCCAGTGATTCTCCCTAGGATTGATTGATACCATCTCATTACACCTAGTGAGAATCCTAACATCCAATTAGATCTATCCCATAGATCCAAAACCCAGAATTTAGGAGGTATCACCTTGATCCTATATGGAGAATCCTTGTGATAAGAGGAGATTGACCGAGCGTAGCATAGGAAACTCCTTCCCTATCAAGAGTATATCTTCTATATACAATACGAGGAACACCACCATACTCCCTACTATCTTCTTGTATATACAAGGTTCATCTACCATTTTGATGAAGTCAAACTCTTTGACTACCACATCAAAACAGACGTTCTAACTCCGCGATGCCTGATTTATCTCATAAAACAACTTGCACACGTTTTCGCTGCTCCCACTGTCTACGAAGCCCTCTGGCTGTGTACTTATAAACGCTCTCTTCTAAATCATTATTTAGAAAAGCAGTCCTGACACGCAACCGCCAGATATCGTAGTCATGGTATGTAGCAGTGGCAAGTAGGATCTGGATGGACTTAAGCATTGCTTTGAAAGTCTCAACTTTTCCATGTACACTAAGTAATCTTCTCAAGATATACTTGCTTCTGATGGGGATTTAACCCTTCAGATAAAGCAACCAAAGTCCATACTTTGTTGGTGTATATGGATTCCATCTCAGATCGCTTAGCATCTAGCCATTCTTACAGAGTCCCCACTCTTGATGTCCTAGTTGAAACAAGTTGGGTCATCATCTCATGATGCAATCCTTTCTCCTACTGTCATAGAGAAACCAAAGTATCTCTTAGGTGGATGAGGAACCTTACCAGATCGGCGGAGAGGCTGAGGTTCGTTGGAAACTATTGAATCATCCGGGTTTACCAAATCATCACCTGCAGTTTGTATAGCTGGAACTCCTTCCAGTTCTACCTCATGACCACTAATTTCTTCACAAGAAATTCCCTTTCCCAAAGGTGGTATGCTGAGAATCAAAACACTTTTTGTTCCTCAGTGTGGTAGAAAATATTCCCTTGCAATTGCTTGGGATATCCAACAAACTTCCACAGAACTGACCTTACCTCGAGTTTGTCCAGATCATACTTTAGACAACCCTAAATCTTAACATCCTTAAGAGATGGGCTCTTCACATACCATATCACATATGGAGTGGTAGGCACTTGATTTGATTGGAACCCTATTCAATAGGTATGCAGCTTTATAAGTGCATACCCCCAAAAGGAAATAGGCAACTCAGTAGTTCTCATCATAGAGCACACCATATCACATAGGGTGTGATTGCTCCTGTCACGACCTGAAGGTACGGAACATGACCGGCACTTAAATTACGAAGCGTCCAGAGGTGTGACGTAATTTAAGTAAGCCGAAGCCCAGAAATCTAAACCATTTAAAGGAAGAAGTGTAGGAAAACATGTTTTAAAGGCAACATCAAATTTCTCAAAAATTTCGGCAGAGTCTCCTTTGTAAAAACTGGCCCCCGAACGGGTACAAACAAGAATATATACATAATCAATAAAAAGGCATCCCCAAGCGGGAGCTAGCTCTTCGCCAATTGGCGGTCACAACCACGCAGGCAATATAAAATACAACGCCGAAGGGCGAGGCTCAAAACTCAAAAGAAAACTAAATCCATCAAAACCCATAATAATACAAGCGCGACTCTAAGGTCGAAATAAAAACAACTGGTCTTCTAAATCTATCAAGTAATATAAGTCTGGTTGATGGAGCTTACTAGATATGAAATAATACAATTACAATGGCGGTTCTGATACAAGTGAACCAACCTACCAAGCAAATCACCCTGAATGAAATGATGTGACATCAAGCTGCCAAGGAAACCTGTACATCGAAACCTGTAAGAAAATTTGGCATAACGGGGGTGAGTTGCCAACTCATGAGTAGAAGACATCTGCGAGTAGAAATCACATGCACGACGATCTCCTAGGTCATAATAATATACCTAATATAACACTAGTCATCTAGTAGTGGCAGGGTAATAATCTATACGTAAGTGAAATGCTCAGTGCTCGTGTCAGTGCCTCAAGTAGTAACATGTCATGTGTATGAGTATGCATGCACCATGAATGTAAAACAATCAACCGTGAAATCTGGATATATATGTATAAGAAATCTTTAACTTGTATCATAGTAAAATTTGTATGGTAATCTGAAACATCATCAATGAAATCTATGGAAATCCGTGTCAAGCATCGACACAAATATGTAAATCTCAAAGTCTCAATATCTCATAGTCTCAATAACTCATAGTCTCAATATCTCGGGCTCCGTCAGTCCGGATCGGCCCAAATTATCAAATCTCTTGACAATGGTTGGTATCCTGCGGATATCCGCCGCGCTAAACATCACTGGTAGGTAGTCTTTCCCTGCCAGGCTCATCGTCTACAACTCGAGCTTCTTGCCTCGGGGTGCCATACCGGGCCTACCATGTACCCGAGACGGTTCATCCACTCCTCGAATTGGGTCTCGAAATCCAACAGAAAACATGAAATCTCATGGTGGACGACACATACATCACGAGAAAACCGCAACTTGTATTTTAAAATGAGAGGGAGAGAGAGAGAAGTTTTTATATATATTCTTGCGGTTTTCCCCCAAAATTCAGAAATCTCATAGAAATCCAAAATTCCAAAATCATGAGTAAGTAAATAATGAGTATCGGCATAAGCCCCATAATACTGCATGATAATATGAAAATATGAATGAATGAATTATCTAAGTAATAAATGCAATGTCTAAACTAGCACATGAGAGTAATCACACAATATTATATTGGTCTAGCATTTTGCTGATTATATCAATAAAAGATAATATGTTCTAAAGTGTACGTGACATGACAATTACCGATGATGATGTGTGCGAGCCGGCAAATAAGTGTACGTGGAGGAACATGCGCATCATCGGTGTAGGGTTCCTAGACACACCCATGAGGTTCTTTAACTGATCAACCAGGCCAAAATCGAATTTTACAAGTGCCGAGAAACCCTAATGCTAGATCGTTAACTAGAGGTAAAGGCGAAAAACTAGCAAGTTAACAACTTAACTAAAAGTGAAAGGGGCTACAACCTTTGTAGATCCGGTCCTCCACTTCCTTAGCTCCGTGATGACGTCCCTCCGCTGCGATCATCGGATCCCGGACTCTAGTGATGGTTTCGTCGAAGAAATGATCGGGCTAGGTCGTTGACTTCGATCCCGAAGATGATCTATGTCGAGGCAACTCAAGATCAAGCTCCATCTTCACCAAGTCATGAAACTTGTGAAGAAAACACCCTATACTACATGGCAAGTGGTAGAGGATGAAGAAATAGGAAGTGGGTTCACTTTGGATTTGGATTTCTCACTAGGAATCATCACTTAGAAATTTTCAAGAAAGCTTTCTTCTTCACTTGAAGAAGATGAAGAAGAAAAAGGAAAAAGAATTATTTTCAAAAAGAAAATCCAAGTGATTCTTATCATTTTGCAACCATGGGTGAGTGTAACTCATGTAGAGAATAAACTAGGATTTAGTTAAATGGTTAGGTTAAGGAAAGAAACAAAATGGTCAAAGCTTTCAAAGCTTCATAAGTTTCAAGAATGAAACAAAGTTAGCCACCTTTTTATTCTTGCCAAAATAAATAAGTAAATAAATAAATAAGGTAATGGAAACCCTAACCATTAACTAAACATGGTTTAAAGTAAACACACACCTAAGTTTGCATGTATCATCAAACATGATACAAACTAGTGCACAAACATATATCATATATATAATGTGGACATTCAAGTGAGATAATCAATCTTATGTGAACAAATACTAGTTAATGTAAAGTAATATATCAAATATACAATTATACATTAAATCATTAAATCAACACTTGATTTAATGATCCGGTCATACTGCATATAACCGACTAATATCAAGTGTATCAATGTATCGAATCAACACTTGATTCGGTAACCCGGCTATATCATATATAACCGTCCAATGATACAAATCACGAGAATAGAATACAGTATCACATACTGGTATTATTCTCGGTCCCGCACATATCTCATATACGCTCCTATTTCGTTTCGCTTGAGCCAGGAAACCTCTGTGTAGGACTCTAAAGACTCGTCAATACGCCGGCAGCAGGTGATGATCATATTAAACACCCACAAGCCGCAAGCGGTCTGCTAAACGTAACGGCCACCCGGGTATTGAGCGATCAGAAGATCAACGAGCAAGCCCGCTCACACTCCTGTGAATCCAACCAGTAACACTTACCGTACAGTCCGGTCTGTTCGTCTGATATGTCGCATATCTCGCCTAGGGGTGGTAAACGTCAGACCCCAGTAGCTCGATAAGTCATGCCGATGTAAGGTCCATAACAAACATGAGACTACTGATAACTCTTAACAGTAAATCACTGCAACCCTGGTCAGGGATTTCCTGTTATGGCCAGTCGAGCATAGCGCAACATCAACCCCCAATACCGGGAGAGACGAATCCCCTCCTATCGCTCATTGCCTCCATGTGAATCGGGACTGTACCCAAAAACCACCTGTTTGCACGACTCAGTAGAGCCATGGTAGGGTGGAAATCAAAGCACAGTGGGAGACACACAAGACTCTATGACGATCTCGGGTCAACAAACTAAGCTGTACCAGTGTCACCAGAGAACTGCCATCTGACGTGAGGTATAATACCATCTGGGAGTTCTCGACGAGTCTGTTCAGTGTACCCAGTCTCCACTGAGCACCCGCATACCATCTCTGATGTCAAACACCAATGGATATGGGATCATCCATCACCCATCACATGGGTCGAGAAGATATACGCTAGTCTACTCTGGAATATCGATGCCCCGTCTCGATATTCCCACGACTAGGAACATTGAAGGATGTACTCATGGACTATCCAGGCCCCACTAGTATGATCTACATCATAGTCCTGGAAGTCGAGTACACATCCTAAAGGCTTTATGAACATGTAACAGAGAGACAGAAAGTATACATGTTAAGATAAAGAGCAACCAGATAGCGTACTATCATGTCGAGCAAGAAAGTCCTACCTATATATGTCCCAGCATCCACTACAATATACATCCAATGTACAGTAATGGCCTCTAGGGCATACATATAACTAACAATCTCCCACTTGCACTAGGGCCATCTGTAGCAGTGGTTGCAGTATCACATACTCAACCATCCCATAAAAGTCTCTCTTTGGGAAAAGGCCTTTGTGAGTGGATCCGCCGTGTTGTCTTCTGAGTCTACTCTCCTAACCTCGATCACCCTGGAGATCAACTATCTCCATGATCAGGTGATGCTGCCTCAGAATATGTCTGGGTCACTGCTGGGACCAGGGTTCATGGGCCAAAGCCACACTTCCATTGTCACACAATGGTAGGAACCTAGGTCATCTCATGAACCAATATACACCCAAACTGCCTCTTTGGTAGTATCTTTAATAGCGATGTTACCAGCCTTTATCGTCTAGTTTGCCACGGTATCTAGCTTGGAACTCTTCCAACATACCGTCCCTTTACTGAGGGTAAAGAAAATGCCTGTGACTGACATTCAGTCGTCCTTATCACCCTGGAACCTTTCCAGTGATTCTCCCCAGGATCGATTGATACCATCTCACTAAAGCTAGTGAGAAGCCTAACATCCATTTAGATCTATCTCATAGATCCAAATCCCAGGATTTAGGAGGTATCACTTTGATCCTGTATGGAGAATCCTTGTGATAAGCAGAGATTGACCGAGCGTAGCATAAGAAACTCCTTTCCTATCAAGAGTATGTCATCCACGTACTCTACGAGGATCATTACCATACTCCATACTACCTTTTTGTACATACAAGTTTCATCTACCATTTTGATGAAGTCAAACTCTTTGACTACCACATCAAAACAGATGTTCCAACTCCGCGATGCCTGCTTTATTTTGTAAAGCAACTTGCACATGTTTCCACTGCTCCCACTGTTTACGAAGCCCTCTGGCTGTGTTCTTATAGACGTTCTCTTCTATATCAGTATTTAGAAAAGCAGTCATGACACCCAACCACCAGATATCGTAGTCATGGTATGTAGCAATGGCAAGTAGGATCTTGATGGACTTAAGCATCGTCCCTGGAAAAGGTTTCATCATTATCCACGCCTGGTCGATGACGAAAACCTTTAACAAGTCTAGCTTTGAAAGTCTCAACTTTTCCATCTACACCAAGTAATCTTCTCAAGATATACTTGTTCCTGATGGGGATTTAACCCTTCAAATATAGCAACCAAAGTCCATACTTTGTTGGTGTGCATGGATTCCATCTCAGATCGGTAAGCACCCAGTCATTCTTACAGAGTCCCTACTCTCGATGGCCTGCTCGAAACTAGTTGGGTCATCATCTCATGATGCAATCCTTGCTCCCACTGTCATCGAGAAACCGAAGTATCTCTTAGGCGGATGAGGAAACCTACCAGATCGGCAGAGAGGCCGAGGTTCGTCGGGGACAATTGAATCCTTTGGTTCTATCAAATCATCAGCTGTAGTTTTGTATAGCTGGAACCTTTCCAGTTCTACAGAACTGACTTTGCCTCGATCTTGTCCGGATTTTGCTTTTGACATAGGCCGGACAATCCCAAATCTTAACTTACTTAAGAGATAGGCTCTTCCCATACCATATCTTATATGGAGTGGTAGGCAGTGATCTGATTCGAACCTAGTTCAATAGGCATGCAGCTTCTCAAGTGCACAACCTCAAAAGGAAATAGGTAACTCAGTAGTACTCATCATAGAGCGCACCGTATCTAATATGGTGCGATTGCTCCGCCCCGATACACCGTTGTGCTGTGGTATATTCAGAGGAGTAATACGGAGAGAGAATCTCATTATCCTTTAGAATAGTCCACGAACTCTATGCACAAGTATTCTCCTCCCTGATCTTATCATAGGACATAATACTTATACCCGGTTTTTGGTTCTCTACTTCTAACTTATATTCTGTGAATATCTCAAAAGCTTCGGACCTATGTTTCAACAGGAACATATGACTGAGCCTTGAGAGATCATCAGAGAATGTAATGAAATATAAAGAACCGGTCCTGGCATGTATAGACAGGGGACCTTACATACATCATCATGTATCAGTCCCAAGAGTTCACTAACTCTTTCTCTGTTTCCATTAAACAGAGCTATGGTCATCTAATCTTTGTGACATGACTGGCAAGTTTCACAAGATGTAAATTCAAACTGATTTAAATATGCATCTAGAATGTAACTTAAGCTAGTCGGGTCGCATTGATATGACCTAGTCTACAATACCTTAAGAAGGATTCGTTCATTTCTGAACTCTTCTTCTTGTGTGTGTTCTGTATACTAGGAACTGTAGTTTGATTTAAAACATCAATGCTTTTAGATAACGTGCCTGAACCGATCAACTTTTGATATTAGGAATGTTCAAAACATTATCCAACAATACAAAATTATATCCTTTCTTTACTAATAAAGAGACTGATATGATTTTGTATATCAGGTTCGGTATCTAATAGCATTTGTTCAGAATCAATGTATTGGTAATACAGGGTGAAAGTGACCAACAGACTTGGCTGCAACACTTGCACCGTTTTCTGTCTCATGAAACTTATCACCCGTTCTCAGTTCTCTGCCTTTCTGTAGCCCTATGTAACAGATTACATATCTAGGATCCTGATCCGGTATCAGATACCCAGGACGCAGAGGATACTGAGAAACAGTTCTGTGTAATGAAGACACCCGAAGGAGATGCATCATATGCACTTTCTTCGTTTGGGCGGCATAGGAATTCTGGTATTCCCCTATTTGCTGCTCTGTCTTATAACAATTATAAGTTGGAGCGGGACCAACGTTCCACAGCTCAGTATAACAAGCGGGTTCGGTCAATTCATCCATATTATTATCTTGATTAAGGCGTGATATGGTCGCTACCTGGAGAGAGAGAGAAGAAAACACTCTGCGTGCACTCTTGCAAGATTAGATTGGTTATATATTTTATCTAATCAGGATGGCTCCCACTGTTTTTATCAAATCTTCCTTCAAACCTTGAAAGGAAAGACTAGCCGGGATTAATTACACTCTACAAGTTCGCTAATTTTTCAGCCAGGCCAGTGGCGGTACTTTGAGGGAGGTTCCCCGTGCTTTCGCACAGACGTAATTAAAGTAAACCTCGTTTTCCCAGAGGCGTAACCCCGTTGACACCTTTCTAGACACCTACTTGATCGGCTAGTTGCAAAGTGCAAAACTCTCCCAGGAGTAACAATTACTCGCAGTGGGTATCGGGATCCAACTATCATATAGAAGGTATGCAATCTCATTGCAAATTTCAACACTTGAAACTCCCGATAAAGGTTTTTACCCCTAGCACTTATGACCTTAACTATGGTCAACAAATCATAAGTACTAGTCAAGTTCTACCCATCATTTCGTGATTAATTAGACCCACCCACATGACCCTTAACTAAGGTCAACAAAGTCACACGACTGTCCTAACTAATCGCATCATACGCGGTGTAAGAAGACATCACTTAGCTACCGTACACTGTGCCTTGACTATGGTCAACAAACACATCACGAATACTAAGTACTTTACTTCCTAAAATGACGGAGGGATGCGAATGGTTTTTCTGAAAACCTTTAATGCTTTGAACTTGATCTCGTTGCGGAATCAAATGGTTTTTAAATGGAGTGTTTTTGAGGCTTTTCTAGTTTTGCTAAAGGGGTCACCCCCGGTGAAGGGATCGTCGGCCCTTTCTTCATCGAATAAGGTGCAGGATATATCATATATACCGCTGTGCAAAGTGAAAACTATAGAAGCAATCAAAAGACAAACTGAGGGTTGTAGCATCTGCCAGTTATTGCTAAAGGAGTCACTCCCGGTGAAGGGATCTCGGTCCATTCCTTATCGAATAAGGTGCAGGATGTTCTACAAGGAACACCGCGATGCAAAGCAAGAACTGTAGCTACCTGTTTTAATTTGAAATTCGATTCCACAACATCTTTTAGGTTTATTTTCTTTCATTAATCTCATTAATGAATGTCCCATCATTTAAGTCCACCTAAACATCACAGATAAATATAACGTACGCTTAGGCCATCCGCATTCGCCTCGATGTCCCGTCTGCACCGTTAGGTTAGGTAACTAACGCCAGAGCGAGGCAGGGCTAGCGCGGGTGTAAAACATAAGCAACATCCATATAATATATCATATATACTATATACAATATCTATCCGAACAAATCACATGATCACATCACAGATAACGCAGCAGATAATATCATATGAAATATTGGATATACTAGGACGTCCGTGTTTTTAATACGAGCTAGTATAAAACACGGATTCCATGGTCGTGATGAATAGCCAATCCCACACCCCTAGACCCCTACGAGAGCGGCAAGCAACCCTACCAATTCTAGGGTTAGGAGACCCGGACTCGACTCCTCGAGATGGTCTCCCACTGGACCCTAGAACCTGGTTAGTTGTGCTCCCCTCCTTGGGTCTATCCTATTGCGGAAAAGTAAATAATATACAAATGGTGACAACATCCGCAACCTGGAAGTGCCCCAATAAAAGAATATTACATACAAGTTTTTACATGAATGAAAAACAAAAACACTCATCTCACATAAAAAACCCCGGCTATTCAAACACGACGATCCAATATAACATATCCAGCAACACATAACATCACATGTCATCAACGTAAGTAAATATGCCCACCCCAATTGTCGTTGACATATAGCAATGAAATCGGCGATATCACATATTACACTTACGGTCGCAGAAAAGAAAGTGTAAAACTACAACAGTTGGAATCCGCAACCTCCTTAGACATCGCATGCCTAATCAAATGAATTCCTTAGACATCGCATGCCTAACAATTATAAACCCCGCATTTTAGTCTCATTATCGAAAACTCTTTTCAATATCAAGTCGGGCAATTCAACAGGATTCCCGACATTCAAAACGAATGCTCGTCGCAAACTTTAGTAGACGGCCGCACCCCCGATGCCGTCGACGAAGTGCACCAAGGCGGAACACCGCTACCGCGAGCACCCGAACGGATGCTTTCGGCGACGGGGTTCTCCTACAGTCACTTGGTCAGGGCTATGGGGTGTAGCTGTTTATTAAGTTTACCGGTGAGTATCCGCGTACGCTACGTGATTGCGACGGACTTTTGATCACATCAAAATCCCGTGGCAACCAATCAAGTGAGACTAAAGTGCTATGTTTATAACATCCAAATCAGTTATCTCATAACTACTTGTGGATTCCAAATATTGTATCACATTCCAGATAAATAGAAAATGTTAAACTTTCCGATCGAACAATCAAACACCCAAGTTTTTCCGAAACAACTCAACACATGAAATAATTTTAAAAACATTCACTTCATGCCTCAGTACCAACGGTCCAGCCGTAGAAGGGTTAAGCCAACGCCTCACATGTGGCACGCCGTACTGCCCCAAACCCTAAGGTTCAAAGGGCAGTTCAAGACGGTCACATAATCGAGTTAAGGTTTGTTGTCTTCTAGAGGGTCCATCGCGTTACTTGCACTACTTAGAACGTTATTAAACTACGGAATAATCCAACAATTGGAAATTTCCCGGCAGGGGAAAAAATGGGTATTTATATCCGGTCGAACTTTCTAACATGTTCTAAAATAATCCGGAAAAACACATAGACAAAATTAGACAATCCGATCGAATCTACGAACTCCCAATACAACCCAGAAAACTCAACTCTTGAGTATAAATTAAAAGTATCCAGAAGACACAAGAAACACCTACAGAGATAACTGCAGGAAATGCACAGCTTAATCATCACAGACGGCCGCGGAACCGCCGCAAAAAGTGGGTCAACGCCGCGGTTCCGCGGCAATACTGTAGACTTAGGTTGTCGTTTTCTGCCGTTTTTCTTAGAATTTCCTGCTCATTTTTCTGCATATTTTTAATTTGGAAAAATCCACTTTTTCAAAAAAAGTCCAGAGAGTGGTTTTGAATTAGGGTTTCAGGTTCGATCGGGTTTCTAACATCGTCTACACATCGCCTAAAGCTCTAGTTAGGCTATGATACCACTGTAGGGTTCCTAGGCACACCCATGAGGTTCTTCAACTGATCAACCATGCCAAAATCAAATTTTACAAGTGCCGAGAAACCCTAATGCTAGATCGTTAACTAGAGGTAAAGGCGAAAAACTAGCAAGTTAACAACTTAACTAAAAGTGAAAGGGGCTACAACCTTTGTAGATCCGGTCCTCCACTTCCTTAGCTCCGTGATGACGTCCCTCCGCTGCGATCATCGGATCCCGGACTCTAGCGATGGTTTCGTCGAAGAAATGATCGAGCTAGGTCATCGACTTCGATGCCGAAGATGATCTACGTCGAGGCAACTCAAGATCAAGCTCCATCTTCACCAAGTCATGAAACTTGTGAAGAAAACACCCTATACTACATGGCAAGTGGTAGAGGATGAAGAAATAGGAAGTGGGTTCACTTTGGATTTGGATTTCTCACTTGGAATCATCACTTGGAAATTTTCAAGAAAGCTTTCTTCTTCCCTTGAAGAAGATGAAGAAGAAAAAGGAAAAAGAATTATTTTCAAAAAGAAAATCCAAGTGATTCTTATCATTTTGCAACCATGGGTGAGTGTAACTCATGTAGAGAATAAACTAGGGTTTAGTTAAATGGTTAGGTTAAGGAAAGAAACAAAATGGTCAAAGCTTTCAAAGCTTCATGAAGTTTCAAGAATGAAACAGAGTTAGCCACCATTTTATTCTTGCCAAAATAAATAAGTAAATAAATAAATAAGGTAATGGAAACCCTAACCATTAACTAAACATGGTTTAAAGTAAACACACACCCACGTTTGCATGTATCATCAAACATGATACAAACTAGTGCACAAACATATATCATATATACAATGTGCACATTCAAGTGAGATAATCAATCTTAAGTGAACAAATACTAGTTAATGTAAATTAATATATCAAATATACAATTATACATTAAATCATTAAATCAACACTTGATTTAATGATCAGGTCATACTGCATATAACCGACTAATATGAAGTGTATCAATGTATCGAATCAACACTTGATTCGGCAACCCGGCTATATCATATATAACCGTCCAATGATACAAATCGCGAGAATAGAATACAGTATCACATACTGATATTATTCTCGGTCCTGCACATATCTCATATGCGCTCCTATTTCGTTTCGCTTGAGCCAGGAAACCTTTGTGTAGAACTCTAAAGACTCGTCAATACGCCGGCAGCGGGTGATGATCATATCAAACACCCACAAGCCGCAAGCGGTTTGCTAAACGTAACGGCCACCCAGGTATTGAGCGATCAGAAGATCAACGAGCAAGCCCTCTCACACTCCTGTGAATCCAACCAGTAACACTTACCGTACAGTCCGGTCTGTTCGTCTGATATGTCGCATATCTCGCCTAGGGGTGGTAAACGTCAGACCCCAGTAGCTCGATAAGTCATGCCGATGTAAGGTCCATAACAAACGTGAGACTACTGATAACTCTTACCAGTAAATCACTGCAACCCTGACCAGGGATTTCCAGTTATGGCCAGTCGAGCATAGCGCAACATCAACCCCCAATACCGGGAGAGATGAATCCCCTCCTATCGCTCATTGCCTCCATGTGAATCGAGACTGTACCCAAAAACCACCTGTTTGCATGACTCAGTAGAGCCGTGGTAGGGTGGAAATCAAAGCACAGTGGGAGACACACAAGACTCTATGACGATCTCGGGTCAACAGACTAAGCTGTACCAGTGTCACCAGAGAACTGCCATCTGACGTGAGGTATAATACCATCTGGGAGTTCTCGACGAGTCCGTTCAGTATACCCAGTCTCCACTGAGCACCCGCATACCATCTCTGATGTCAAACACCAATGGATATGGGTTCATCCTTCGCCCATCACATGGGTCGAGAAGATATACGCCAGTCTACTCTGGAATATCGATGCGCCGTCTTGATATTCCCACGACTAGGAACGTTGAAGGATGTACTCATGGACTACCCAGGCCCCACTAGTATGATCTACATCATAGTCCTGAAAGTCGAGTACACATCCTAAGGGCTTTATCAACATGTAACAGAGAGACAGAAAGTATACATATTAAGATAAAGAGCAACCAGATAGCGTACTATCATGTCGAGCAAGAAAGTCCTACCTATATATGTCCCAGCATCCACTACAATATACATCCAATGTACAGTAATGGCCTCTAGGGCATACATATAACTAACAATCGGTAATGGTGCTGGTGTCCTAACAGACAGAGTTTCATATTAGCTAAAGAAATATATGTATGAATATGCAATACGATGCATACAACATGAATATAACAGTGAAAGTGTAGTAAACGCACAGCTAGAGAATACATACTAATTACGAGTCATACAGTTTGTTGTTTGAAAAAGCATAAATCGTGGTTTTTAGAAAATTAAGGGCTACGGGGTTTTAAAGAAAAGATATGTCTTTTGAAAAATCCATAGTATCCCTCAGGCTGTTTTTAAAAATGCGCACGATTCGTTAGTTTTTAAAATGAATATGACTTGAGCCTAAACTAAAATCTACCTAACCAACTAAGGAACTAACTAAAAACACTAGTTGAAAGGTAAAAATAATTCTCCTAAAGTCTGAGTCGGTATCTCTAGTAGTCGGCGATCCAGCCTCAATAGCGTCACGTACGTAATACGACTTCCTCAAGTCAAGAGTGCGGATCAGTCATCACATCTATGCCTCGTACGGTAAAATCCATCGTACGACATCCCAAAATCGGGTACGGGTCAACTATCACATATATACATCATCATTCGTATAGTATCATCATCAAACAATATCATGATGAAGGGTACAGTACTATAATCGCATACATCCCAATATCATCAACATATATTATCGTCTGTGTAAATATCCATCGTTAAATAATCCACTAAAATATCATGTCATATATCTGTAACAACTCCAATTTTTGTATACATAAAATTCATTTAAATTTGAAGTATACTTGGGGTATTTAATGTTGCTGTTACCACTTTAAGTATTTATTTTCCCACAATAATTACAAGTAAAAGCTTGTAGCTCATTGGTAACACCTTGCACTGCTGAACCAAGCCACCAGAGTTCAAATCACATCCCCCACATTATTTTTAGATTATTTTTCTTTTAAATTTCTTGGAAGCCCAACAGTCCACAGGCCATAACTCCCAAAAGTTGAACTGAACCCTAAAATCTAAATATACCAGGAGCTACGTCAGGAGAATCCCCACTCATCGATCACCGGACTCGGCCGGACGGCCGAGTCCCCAAAATGAAAAATGTGTCTTTTCGTATTCTCATACCCCCTGTATACTCTAAATGCTTGGATCGGTTCCCGAATCTTAAATACACCATATTTACTACAAATTTTAATGTTTTTTCTTTAATTTTTATAATTTTTTAAAATAAAAACCTTTCACCTACCCTACCCTAGCCTACCCTATAAATACACCCCCTACCCTCTACCCTCTCATCCCAAAACCCTAGGTTTACCCTCTCAAAATTTATCCAACAAAGGTGTACTTTGAAATCAAGTTCACGGCGAAGCTCTGACGGAATTCCGGCGACGTTTTTTTGAAACAACCGGCGACGAAACAACGCCTCGGCAACTCAACTAGTTCCCCTACACTCTTTAGTATAGATCGAAACCCGTAAGTCCCTTTCTATCCCCCTTTCTATTTCTTTAAAATACGAAATTATGAAACCCGACGGAATCGGAACAAATCCGATTTCCGATTCGGTTTTCTATAAAACTTCACTTCTAACCAATACATTCATGCCTAAACATCTTTATCTTGACTATTAAACTTTTAAAAATCAATTTGAACAAGTTTCGTCACATGAAATGATAACCTTTTCAATTTATCGTATTTTTCACTTTAATACTATCATATTTTGATTTCACATTTAACCCCTTAACTTTGCTATACATTTAAAGTAGAGCACGAGGTAATGACCTACCTCCACACACACGCAAATACAACCTTAAACGACATCATCAAAACTTAGAATACGATAAAACGAAACTTTCATTAAAATACCATATTCTTAATAAAACCTTTCTTAAAAGTTTTAGATTGTTACACTTTTAAATAAATACTTCTTATTAGTAAAATACGATAAGTTGTGGTCATCGATCGTATATCTAAACCTGACTTTGTGGTGTCTAGGCTAGGCAAGTGAGCTTAGGTAACTTTAAAAGGCCCATCTCACGATTCGTGAGCGGATCCCTCCTTCCTCACTTGTACTTATCTGGCCACAATTGGCGGTGAAGTGGCGATTTGAGGTTTCTAACGATTTGTCGTTTAGACCATTTAGAAATAGGCTAGTTGACTTAGGAAACCCTAGAAGCTAAAATATGGAAAATTACCCTTTGCAAATAAATACCTTTTACTTTATAAAACCGTTTTCTAAAGGATTAGTATTTTACAATCTTTGCAAAGCGCCGCTACAACCCACCTTTGGGGAACCTGTTAGGGATAGTACGGTTTATTGTGTACCCTCGGGCTAGTAGTGCGAGATTCAGACCTCCGCAAGGAGCATTCGGTCTCGAAAGGTTTAAAATACGGTATCTTAAGAAAATGGGATTTTTGGAATATAAAATAATTATTAAAATTATTTTTGTATAAATATATGTATATTTATCATTTAAATATCTATTTTATTATAATATAAATATTCCACCTTTTTCTAAAAATCACAAGAATAAAGTTTACACTAAAATACCATAAACTTCAAATAATCAATATTACAGATAAATATCTTTATCTATAAAACTAGGATATTTTCACTAGAAATGTCACAACATAAAATCCACCCTCATTACAACTCCAAAGACGAGTAATAAATACTTGAGGTGTATTTTGAAAAGTATATAAAAGTATTTTTACATAAAACCCCCTCAAGTTTTATAAATTACCCTAAGGACCCTAGCAATTATAAGACTTTAATTCACATTTCTGATTGTCTGACTCGGGTTTGAGTCTGATTAATCTGACTTGAATATGATTCAAGTCAACCTACAAACTACAAGATTCCAAGTCAATATGAACACATGAATCCATGAATACAATTACAAATTTATACAATTTGACTGAACCGAACCATGGATATATAATCCTTTTACATGATTCTCAGTATTCCATTTACATGACTCTACGGTTATAACCGTTTCCTGATATCATGGTTTCGGTCAGTCAGTCAATCACTCATACAATCAATACAATTTTACAATATAACAATACAAACAAGAAATCACGGGGTTTAAGGGGTAGATTGGTACAGTAGGTGTTAAAGGTGGCACGAGGTGGTCAGATTTAATACACTTAACATGAATCCAGTTGCTGTTGTACTGTGGCATAAACGGTTCCTTGTACTATATGTGCCCCTAGTCTCTGGCATATAGAGACTCCCCTCGTACACACTGGCATCCTTCTGTACCAAACTACAAACAACATCGTTAATACGACATTACTACAGGATAATACAAGTTATTCTGTCTTATTCTACTTTCTTCTTACCTTTGGGACTTTCCGAGCGACCTGTTCGCTGACGACATTCTGTTTCTCTCTTCTTTGAATGTCGTCAGGTAATTTGGACCCGGCAGAGATTGAGCCATCGCAAGAAGACTCGGAGCAGTTTACTAAAGACCCTGCACTGTAGTTTCATTGTACACTTTTCCTTTCTGTACTTTTCATTTCCTGTTATGCCACTGTTTAGGCATCTTTTTATTTCAGTTGTATTTCCTTTCATGCATTGTACAAATGATGTTAATAAATAAAAGTTGTTGTTCTTTTTATTTCTTGTCTCTTGTGTATTTATTTTATATTGCTTAGATACGCTTAGCGTATGTACTTCTGAGTATATACGTAGCGGACCTCGTCGCGTCTCCTTCGCCGTACACTGGGAAGCGAGGCGTGATAGGTTTTGTTGGTGGCCCATGCAGGTCCGAGCTGTATGAATCCCTATCATGCAGTTCTGTTCTGCGTGAACAACCTAAGCAATATAACACAAGAACCAGCAACTATAACATTCTTTACAATTCATGTTCCTTGAATCTTGCAATTTCATATTCCTTGAATCTTATCATTTCATGTACTTGAATCTGTCCTAACCCAAATTTTTATTCAGGGTTATGGATTCTCCGAACAACACCAGCACCAATGTCAACAACACACCTCCAGCACTACCTCTCACACCAGCTGTTCCTGCACCACCTACCGAGCAAACAGTGCTACTTGAAGCGATCCGCAGCCTTCTTGAGGGACAACAACAACTCTTGAACCGTTCTGAGACTGATGCTCCTGGAGCAAAACAATTCAGGGCTTTACATCCGAAGCAGTTCTCAGGAAAGGGGAGCCCATTGGAAGCTGAGGAATGGGCTCAAAGTATCGAGGATGATCTGGCCGCAGCACAAGTGCCAGACATCGCTTGGGTCCGTGTAGCGAAACTACAGCTCACGAACAGTGCTCGCAACTGGTGGAAGGCGGAAGAAAGCTGTCTTGCACAGCCTATTGAATGGAAAAATTTTCGCGAGAAGTTCGATGCGAAATACTTCCCTGTGACTGCCAGGTTTTCCATGGAGCAGCAGTTCATTCATCTACAGCAAAGATCGATGTGGGACAAATCGGTAGATGAATACGACGCTGAATTCACCATGTTAAGCCGGTAAGATATGTCGCAATAGTTCAATTTTTAAATATCACATACTACACAGCTAACACTATCCTTGAACAGATTCGCGGCACATTTGATACCGACAGACGAGATCAGAGCCCATCGCTTTCAACAAGGACTGGACACGGAGATTCAGGCTGCTCTAGCCACAGGAAATTTTTTGACTCATGAGGATGTTCTGGAAGCTGCCCGCAGTTATGAGGCAGTGATAAAAGCAAGGGGCAGACCTCAGTCTGCAGGAGTCAAGCGCCCTGCCAACCAGATAGCAGGTGGAGCCTCGTCCAGACCACCTTTTGTGCCAAGACATCCTGGAGCACCAATCAACAGGCCCAGCCCAGCCTTTTGTAACTACTGCAAGAGAAATGGGCATCTGGCGAGAGATTGCCGACATGCGAACAACCTTTGCTTGATCTGCGGCTCAGCTGCTCATGGTATTGGGGCTTGTACTTATAAACAAAATCCAGTTGCTGCACCCAGGCCAGCAAACAATTATCCACAGCGTCCATCCATCCATGCCCCTACTCCAAGACTTGCACTGCCTGCACCACCCAGAGGACCATAAGCTGAACCACCTCCTCGTCAGTTCCTTCAAGCTCAAAGAAATGTTCCGAGGAATGCTCCTCAGGCCAGGAGGAATGTGCTAAAGCGCCAGGCTTTCATGATGTCCGTGGAAGAAGCTGAGGCCATTGGCCAAGTCATTACTGGTAAACTTTTCTTCTCAAACTTATCTTTTAGTCTTGGTTATCTACACACTTTCCCTATATCTAAAACATATCCCATATACCTTAGGTACAATCTAGTAGCCTCACTACCTGCACTTGCACTGTTTGATACTGGAGCATCCCACTACTTTATGTCGCAACGGTTCGTCCGAACCCATGCGATTCCAGTCTCACCGCTTGTATCCAGCTGGAATGTCAGTTCAGGAAATGGCGTTCTAAAGGCAACTATAGGATACAGCTTGTGTCCAGTCGTCGTCTGCAGCAGAGAGTTTTATACTGGCTTCAAAGTACTGGACATACCGAACTTCGATGTGGTTCTAGGAATGGATTGGCTTGGAACTTTTTATGCTACCATTGACTGTCATCAAAGGAGGGTAGTATTCGAGATTCCAGACCATCCGGTCTTCTATTTCAAGAGCGGACACCGTACCTTGGAGCCAAGTACCTACAAAGTGAAGCCAAGGGAAGCAGTAGTTGCAACAACTCAAGCAGAAGAAGAATTAAGACCAGAGGTAGTTCGAGAGTTCGACGATGTATTTCCTGACGATATATCAGGTTTGCCTCTCGATTGAGCTCTTGAATTCAGTATTGATCTAGTACCAGGAGCCCAACCGATAATCAAAGCACCTTATAGATTAAGTCCGGAAGGATTGAAGGAAGTCCAAACACAGTTGGACGAGTTATTGGCAAAAGGATGGATTCGTCCCAGCACTTCAAGTTGGGGAGCACCTGTACTACTGGTGAAGAAGAAGGAAGGTTCATACAGAATGTGCATCAATTATAGGGCCTTGAACGAAGTCACTATAAAGAACAAGTATCCACTCCTACGCATCGATGATTTATTCGATCAGCTAAGTGGATCTTGTGTTTTCTCTAAATTGGATCTTCGTTCAGGTTATCATCAAGTAGAGGTCAAGGAAGCTGATATTCACAAAACAGCTTTCAGAACTCGTTATGGACATTACGAATTTCTAGTGATGCCATTTGGAGTGACCAATGCACCAACAATATTCATGAACCTAATGAATCAGGTTTTCCGGGAGTATTTAGACAGGTTTGTTGTCATCTTCATCGACGACATCCTGGTATATTCTAAGAGTCGGAAAGAGCATGCAGAGCATCTACGAATTGTCCTGGAAACTTTTCGACAACATAAGCTTTATGCCAAGTACAACAAGTGAGAGTTTTGGCTAAAGCAAGTTGGTTTTCTTGGACATATCGTATCAGGAGAAGGAATTTCTGTGGATCCAGCCAAAGTTTCAGCAGTTAGCGAATGACCTACACCAAAGTCAGTGAAGGACATTCGGAGTTTCTTGGGTTTAGCTGGATATTACAGAAGTTTCATTGAAGGATTCTCAAAGATAGCAACACCCCTGACCAAGCTCACACGAAAAGATGAAGAATTTGTGTGGTCAGAAGCATGCGAACAAGTTTTCGTAGAACTCAAGTCAAGGTTGCCATCAGCACCTATTCTCGTAATACCGGATCAATCTGGAGGATTCGAAGTGCATTGTGATGCATCCGGTAAGGGATTAGGATGTGTTCTACATCAGCACGGTAAGGTTGTGGCTTATGCTTCAAGACAACTGAAGACTCATGAGCGCAATTATCCGACGCATGATTTGGAGTTGGCAGCCGTCATCTTTGCTCTCAAGATTTGGCGCCACTATTTATTTGGTGAACGAGTGAACATCTACACAGATCATAAAAGTCTGAAGTACGTATTTACTCAGAAGGAGTTGAATATGCGGCAGAGAAGATGGTTAGAACTCATAGCGGATTTTGACATCAACTTGCAATATCACCCAGGGAAGGTGAACGTAGTACCTGATGCTCTTAGTCGCCAACCATTATCGATGAATCTCACCGCTCAATGGAAGCTTCAGCAAGACTTGCATTAGATGGAGATTGAAGTAGTCATGCCAGGTAATGCTTCAAGTTTGATGAATCTACAAGTTCAATAAACCATTGTCAATCAGATCAAAGCAGCTCAAGCAAGTGACGCTAACTTGCAAAGGATCAGAGAACAAGTGGAGAATGGACTCAGAACAGACTTCATCATCCATGAAGATGGATCTTTGAGATACGGCAGCAGATTGTGTGTACCAAAAGGTCTTGTTCTGGAAGAGTTAATGAAAGAAGCTCACAGTTCTCCCTACTCAGTACATCCTAGAGGTACCAAAATGTACAAAGATCTACGTCAGAATTATTGGTGGCATGGAATGAAGCGTGAAGTAGCCAGAAGCGTCGCAAAATGCTTGGTGTGTCAGCAAGTAAAGCTGAACATCACAGGACAGCTGGACTACTTCAACCGTTACCAATCCCGGAATGGAAGTGGCAACACATCATGATGGATTTTGTGACTGCTCTTCCTCGCAGCACAAAGGGTAACGATGCTATATGGGTCATTGTGGATCGACTCACAAAGTCGGCTCACTTCATCCCATTTCGAGTTGGCCAATCAACTTAGGCACTAGCAAAGAAGTACATGGAGGTAATAACTATTTACGATTTAAACTCTTCATAATGTACTATCTCTGATACCCATGAACTCATACCGGAAATTGTGAGACTTCATGGAGTACCGGTCTGCATTGTCTCCGATCGTGACACCAGGTTCCGATCGCAATTTTGGCAGAGTCTACAAGCTAGCTTGGGAACAAGTTTGAATTTCAGCACGGCTTATCATCCAAAAACAGATGGTCAGTCGGAACGAACGATTCAGATCTTGGAGGATATGCTCAGAGCGTGTATGCTAGACTTCAAAGGATCGTGGGAAGATCACCTACATCTTGTGGAGTTCGCGTACAATAATAACTACCAAGCAAGCATAGGAATATCACCTTTTGCAGCATTGTATGGAAGGAAGTGTCGATCACCAATAAGTTGGGACGACATCGGAGACAGGGAACTTCTTAGACCAGAGATGATAGTAGCGACCGTTGATGGGTTCGTACTATCAGGGAAAGAATGCGCATAGCCCAAGATCGACAGAAACACTGGGCTGATGCGAAAAGACGAGACTTGGAGTTCCAGCCAGGAGACCATGTATTCTTAAAGATATCTCCGAACCGCGGAGTGATCCTATTTGGAAGACGGGGTAAATTGAGTCCGAGATACATTGGACCGTTCGACATACTCGAACGAGTCGGTGAAGTGGCATACCGCTTAGCGCTTCCACCCTCATTGGAAGGAGTGCATAACGTGTTCCACATATCCCAACTCAGAAAGTATATGAGTGACCCTAGCCATGTTCTTGATCATTCTGAGCTCACTATACAGCCCGACTTGTCTTGTGAGCAACAGCCTGTGGAGATCCTGGACAGAAAAGTGAAGACACTTCGGAACAAGGAAGTTAACTTGGTCCGGGTAATGTGGAGGAAAGACACTCCAGGAGAATCCACTTGGGAAAGGGAAGATGAAATCCGTGCAAGATATCCTCACCTCTTTGTAAACTAGTCCTCAAACAAAATTTGTAAATTTCGAGGACGAAATTTTTGTAAGGAGTGTAGATTGTAACAACTCTAATTTTTGTATACATAAAATTCATTTAAATTTGAAGTATACTTGGGGTATTTAATGTTGCTATTACCACTTTAAGTATTTATTTTCCCACAATAATTACAAGCAAAAGCTTGTAGCTCATTGGTAACACCTTGCACTGCTGAACCAAACCACCAGAGTTCAAATCACATGCCCCACATTATTTTTAGATTATTTTTCTTATAAATTTCTTGGAAGCCCAACAGTCCACAGGCCATAACTCCCAAAATTTGAACTGAACCCTAAATTCTAAATATACCAGGAGCTATGTCAGGAGAATCCCTACCCATCGATCATTGGACTCGGCCGGAGGACCGGCCGACTCGGGCCGGCGCCGCCGGCCGGACTCGGCCGGACGGCGGAGTCCCCAAAACGAAAAATGTGTCTTTTCGTATTCTTATACCCCTGTATATTCTAAATGCTTGGATCGGTTCCCGAATCTTAAATACACCCTATTTACTACAAATTTTAATGTTTTTTCTTTAATTTTTACAATTTTTTAAAATAAAAACCTTTCACCTACCCTACCCTAGTCTGCCCTATAAATACACCCCCTACCCTCTACCCTCTCATCCTAAAATCCTAGGTTTACTCTCTCAAAATTTTTCCAAGAAGGGTGTACTTTGAAATCAAGTTCACGGCGAAGCTCCGACGGAATTCCGGCGACGTTTTTTTGAAACAACCGGCGATGAAACAATGCCTCGGCAACTCATCTAGTTCTCCTATACTCTTTAGTATAGATCGAAACCCGTAAGTCCCTTTCTATCCCCCTTTCTATTTCTTTAAAATACGAAATTACGAAACCCGACGGAATCGGAACAAATCCGATTTCCGATTCGGTTTTCTATAAAACTTCACTTCTAACCAATACATTCATGCATAAACATTTTTATCTTGACTATTAAACTTTTAAAAATCAATTTGAACAAGTTTCGTCACATGAAATGATAACCTTTTCAATTTATCGTATTTTTCACTTTAATACCATCATATTTCGATTTCACATTTAACCGCTTAACTTTGCTATACATTTAAAGTAGAGCACGAGGTAATGACCTATCTCCACACACACGCAAATACAACCTTAAATGACATCATCAAAACTTAGAATACGATAAAACGAAACTTTCATTAAAATACCATATTCTTAATAAAACATTTCTTAAAAGTTTTAGATTGTTACACTTTTAAATAAATACTTCTTATTAGGAAAATACGATAAGTTGTGGACATCGATCGTTTATCTAAACCTGAATTTGTGGTGTCTAGGCTAGGCAAGTGAGCTTAGGTAACTTTAAAAGGCCCGTCTCACGATTCGTGAGCGGATCCCTCCTTCCTTACTTGTACTTATCTGGACACAATTGGCAGTGAAGAGGCGATTTGAGGCTTCTAACGACTTGTCGTTTAGACCATTTAGAAATAGGCTAGTTGACTTAGGAAACCCTAGAAGCTAAAATACGGAAAATTACCCTTTGCAAATAAATACCTTTTACTTTATAAAACCGTTATCTAAAGGATTAGTATTTTACAATCTTTGCAAAGCGCCGCTACAACCTACCTTTGGGGAACCCGTTAGGGATAGTACGGTTTATTGTGCACCCTCGGGCTAGTATTGCGAGATTCAGACCTTCGCAAGGAGCATTCGGTCTCGAAAGGTTTAAAATACGGCATCTTAAGAAAATGAGATTTTTGGAATATAAAATAATTATTAAAATTATTTTTGTATAAACATATATATATATATTTATCATTTAAATATCTATTTTATTATAATATAAATATTCCACCTTTTTCTAAAAATCACAAGAATAAAGTTTACACTAAAATACCATAAACTTCAAATAATCAATATTACAGATAAATATCTTTATCTATAAAACTAGGATATTTTCACTAGAAATGTCACAACATAAAATCCACCCTCATTACAACTCCAAAGACGAGTAATAAATACTTGAGGTGTATTTTGAAAAGTATATAAAAGTATTTTTACATAAAACCCCCTCAAGTTTTATAAATTACCCTAAGAACCCTAGTAATTATAAGACTTCGATTCACATTTCTAATTGTCTGACTCGGGTTTGAGTCTGATTAATCTGACTTGAATATGATTCAAGTCAACTTACAAACTACAAGATTCCAAGTCAATATGAACACATGAATCCATGAATACAATTACTAATTTACAATTTGACTGAACCGAACCATGGATATATATTCCTTTTACACGATTCTCAGTATTCCATTTACATGACTCTACGGTTATAACCGTTTCCTAATATCATGGTTTCGGTCGGTCAGTCAGTCAATCACCCATACAATCAAAACAATTTTACAAGATAACAATACAAACAAGATATCGCGGGGTTTAAGGGGTAGATTGGTACGAAAGGTGTTAAAGGTGGCACGAGGTGGTCAGATTTAATACACCTAACATGAATCCAGTTGCTGTTGTACCATGGCATATACGGTTCGTTGTACTATACGTGCCCCTAGTCTCTTGCATATAGAGACTCCTCTCGTATACACTGGCATCCTTATGTACCAAGCTACAAACAACAGCGTTAATACGACATTACTACAGGATAATACAACTTATTTTGTCTTATTCTACTTTCCTCTTACCTTTGGGAGTTACCGAGCGACCTGTTCGCTGACGACATTCTGTTTCTCTCTTCTTTAAATGTCGTCAGGTGATTTGGACCCGGTAGAGGTTGATCCATCGCAAGAAGACTTAGAGCAGTTTACTAAAGACCCTGCACTGTAGTTTCATTGTACACTTTTTCTTTCTGTACTTTTCATTTCCTGTTATGCCACTGTTTATGCATCTTTTTATTTCTGTTGTATTTCCTTTCATGCATTGTACAAAGGATGTTAATAAATAAAAGTTGCTGTTCTTTTTATTTCTTGTCTCTTGTGTATTTATTTTATATTGCTTAGATACGCTTAGCGTATGTACTTCTGAGTATATACGTAGCGGACCTCGTCGCGTCTCCTTCGCCGTACACTGGGAAGCGGGGCATAACAATATAATATCGTGATTAAGTCACATATTACAATCCGGGTTCTATTCTAGAGTCTCGTACATTTCCATGTCATCATCACCTATTATCGTTTATATATAAATATACACTTTCTCATTCCCCAACGTTCCGCTAATATCATAACACATTTCATGTCATAACTCGATCGTATATCTAATATCTCACGACATCATGCCCAGTCATACTGACTCAACCCCATGTATCATATAACCTTCTCATATCACGTGTATATGTTATATATATATACTTATAGAAACCTACCCATATTCATATATATATATATATATATATATACACACCAAGTCAAGTGTATGTAAGTGTGCGTGTGTGCGTGTGTGTCTATATGAAACCTACGAATTCTCTCTAAGGTAGTCATCCTCTGGTTAAGTCTTTCTAAATCAGTCTAGTCCAACTTAAAGTCTTCAATAGGAACCTACTCGTCAAGAATCTAAGGTCACGTCCGACTTCCTAATAACAGTACGTAATATCCTTATTCTACGTTTGCGGGGGTGCTATATGCCATCCACCCGACTTCCCCCGTAGATATATATCTACTCACCTGGTCCTTGTAACCCGAAGTCGATTCCGCCATCCTCTTCTTCATCGTCCGAAGTCCATGTGAGGGGTACCTATACGCAAACATATATAATATCGTAAACCAAAATCGCGGATAAAACCCAAAACGGCACATGAAATGCGCATAGGTTAAAACCTATGACCCGCTCATGCAAAAGAACCAAATATGTCTCGATATCGGTGTACAAACGGCGATGGATCGAGATAAAACACAAACGTACATATCGTAGTTCCAAAACTCACTAATTATAATATAAATAGGGTTTAAATCATCGAAACCTTAAAATTAATCAAATCGTTTTATTTCGCAAAAACCTAGAAAGCACTTAATTACCATTTTTATTCGAAACTTAATGTTTTAACAAAACTAATGGCCATACTATTCACTAAATATCATAACTAAGTTATATAAACCATTTCTATAATTTATTCTCATCAATTTGTATTGAATTGAAAATTCTAGTTTGCAAAAATATCAAATTTTAACACTTTTTAAAGCAAAATTCAAATTTCAACAACCAAGCTAGATTTTGCATATTTTAAATTCTTAAACCACTCATGGAATCCTTAATGATGTGTTAAAAACCCTAACTAGATTTTAATCCCACATTTTAATTTAATTTCTAAAAACCTAGTTAGCAAATAGCATAATTATCACAATTTTTAAACTAACAATTAGCAACTAGTAACCAAATTAGAATTTGCATTCAATTACATGTTAATCTCTTCATTAAAATCATAACATAATGATAAAAACCCTAATTAGAATTTTACCTCACCAATATATATATATATATATATATATATATATATATATATATATATCATAAAAACCTAGTTTGCAAAAATCCTAATTAGGACAATTTAAATGCAACAATTAACAAATTTGTTACTAGATTAGGTTTTTCATTATTTAACATGTTAAAATACACCATGTAATCATAAACAATTTATAAAAACCCTAACTTGATTTACAAACCCCTTTTCTTGAATTTTAAATCTACAATTTAAAACCATATTAAACACCAAATTGAGCTAGATTAAAGTAATTAACCAATTATTAAACTTTAGGGTTAGGATTTATACCTCACAATCTCAAGAGATCAAACTTGAGTTCTTGGTCTTCTAAATTGCTCTCTAGCTCCAAGACCCATGCTTACTTTGATCAAAGAATATTGGGTAATGGTTAAATGATGAATTAGTGGAAATTTATATTGATTTTTGATGGATTTTTGAACATTTTTTGAAGTGAGAATGAGTTTGGAAAATTTGGGGCTGCTTCTAAGCTAGGCTCGGCCATGAGGATGGGAAAGAGAAGAGAAAGAGAAAAGTGTGTAGGTTTGTGTAGAAAGTTCATGATTAAATGCATCTTTCACTTAAACCCTTACTTATCTAACTTTTTCAATTTAATCCTATTCCTAGAAATTTCTAGAACCATGGAAAGATTTGAAAAAGAATTTTTCATGTTACACACTTTTTTTTAATTGTCATGGTTCACTTTGTAAAATTAACCCATTTCTAATTTGTAATTTGCACTAATTTAATGTATAATTAAAACTTATGTTAATATTTGAATTTAATTAATTAAGGAAAAATATTTAAGTAAACTAATAATTTATAAGTCACTAAATAAATACAAATACTACCAATTACATAGTTAAAATAGGAGTATTTAATTCTATATTGAAAAATAATTATAGTTGAGTTTTATGGAAAATACGGTTTATTTTACCGATTATCCGAAAATTCACCTAAAGGATTTTATTTATTTAATTATTTATTTATTTTTAAAACGTTACAATCTTCCCCCCTTAAAGAAATTCGGTCTATGAATTTAAATTAAAACTTCCCCCAAATACTAAAACATTTAGCAAAACACTCAAATCGTCGGGGCTCCGAAATCGTCAATACATAACTAAAAATCAACTCCGTCAAGCATAACGCAATCATCGGAGTTATAGTGAAAATACAATGTCAAAGTCCAATACGAAACCAACATGAAATACATCAAAACTATAACTTGTATATAGTGCGCATCATAGTAAAATCGTCCAAACATCTGAATAGAGAAGCATGCAAAAACACATAGGGACTGGTCTCAGGACAGTACTGCTCGATTATTAAACCAAAGTAAATATCATAAAAACGTACTGCTCAAAATGAAATCAGCCTTAAATACAGCATACAAAAACACCAAGTGCGTCCGGTGCGCACGAAAATCGAAACCAAATACAGATGTCACGGATGCGCACGGAAACAAAACTGAGTGCAATGGGTGTGCACCAAAAACATCTGTCAAGTGCAACAGCGTGCACGACAATAATATCAGGTGCATCTAATCTGCACAAAACCCCAATTTAGTGCATCTGGTGTGCACAAATCGCATCAAGTGTGTCAAGTGTGCGCAAGAATCTCAATCAAGTGGACATGGTGCACGAAAATATAAATCGAATATCCAAAATCATGTGCAACCCATATACACGAAATCAAATCCGTATCTCAAAATGTATAAAATCAAAATCAAGTGCAATGGGTATGCACAAAACAAACATCAGTATATATGATACATGGAATACGAATCGAGTGAAAAGAATGAGCACATAGGAAAACCAATCATAAAACAAAATCCTCAAAATACCAAAATCCAATCAACGGAAATATGAAATTCAAATCACCAAATCGCAATCACTATCGTCAATGTGCGGCTTTTCTAATGTCGACTGATTCAGACTCGTCTCCTCATAGCAGTGCTGACTGCGCTACAAACGGCTATGCTCATATCTAGATTCTCCTGAGTAATGTATCCCATCACATGATATCCGGACTACGTTAAACTTTTCGATCGATTTATTAAAGTCCCATAATTCCCCGAGAGCTCAACACTCAAGTACAGTTTAAAAATATCCAGTACATGCCCCAGCATCTGCGGATCAGCCGTAGAAAGGCAAACCTAAGCCTCACTAATGGCACCGCGGAACTGCCGCAAACCCTAAGGTTCACCAGCGTTTTCATGGTCATTATGTCGAGTTAGGGTTTCATTCTTCTAGAGGGTCCATAGAAATACCTGCATGTTCTTCCGAATACCTTAAACTTGGGAAAACGGGTTTCTGACATTCGTTCGAACCTTTTAACTTCGCCTAGATGACATGTGAAAACTCTTCGTCCGCACGCTAAACGATGCCTCAATCCTCAAGAATAGACGATACCCTACGGTCATCGCATTCGAGTCGTAGCTCTCTCTGCCCGTGCGACCGTGGTAACAGAAACCACCATCCGACATTGACGAAGATAGATCATAGGAACGAATAGAATACGATGCAAAGAAATGTACATCCTAAGGCTTCTTAAGCAGAGTAGCGTATTGTAAGTATGCCGCGGATCATACCCACGGTACGTCACTCTACCTAAGTTACCTACTCCATCAACCAAGGTCAACCTAGACTTAGACAAGGGTTAAACCTAGCATTCTGATACCAACTTTGTCACGACCTGAAGGTACGGAACGTGACCGGCACTTAAATTACGAAGCGTCTAGAGGCGCGACGTAATCTAAGTAAGCCGAAGCCCAGAAACCTAAACCATTTAAAAGAAGAAGTGTAGGAAAACAAGTTTAAAAGCAACATCAAATTTTCTCAAAAATTTCGGCAGAGTCTTTGTAAAAACTGGCCCCCAAATGGGTACAAACAAGAATACATACATAATCAATAAAAAGGCACCCCCAAGCGGGAGCTAGCTCTTCGCCAATTGGCAGTCACAACCACGCAAGAAATATAATATACAACGCCGAAGGGCGAGGTTCAAAACTCAAAAGAAAACCAAATCCACCAAAACCCATAATAATACAAGCGCGACTTTAAGGTCGAAATAAAAACAACTTGTCTATTAAATCTATCAAGTAATACTAGTCTGGTTGATGGAGTTTACTAGATACAAATGAAATAATAAAAGTACAATGGCGGTCCTGATACAAGTGAACCAACCTACCAAGCAAATCACCCTGAATGAAATGATATGCCAGCAAGCTGCCAAGGAAACCTGTACATCGAAACCTGTAAGAAAATTTAGCACAACGGGGGTGAGTTGCCAACTCATGAGTAGAAGACATCTGCGAGTAGAAATCGCATGCACGACGATCTCCTAGGTCATAATAATATACTTAATATAACACTAGTTATCTAGTAGTGGCAGGGTAATAATCTATGCGTAAGTGAAATGCTCAGTGCTCATGTCAGTTCCTCAAGTAGTAACATGTCATGTGTATGAGTATGCATGCACCATGAATGTAAAACAATCAACCATGAAATCTGGATATATCTGTATAAGAAATCTTTAACTTGTATCATAGTAAAATTTGTATGGTAATCTGAAACATCATCAATGAAATCCATGTAAATCCGTGTCAAGCATCGACACAAACATGTAATCTCAAAGTCTCAATACCTCATAGTCTCAATATCTCATAGTCTCAATATCTCGGGCTCTGTCAGTCCCGATCGGCCCATATCATCAAATCTCACGACAACGGTCGGTATCCTCCGGATATCCACCGCGCCAGACATCACCGGTAGGTAGTCTTCCCCTGCCAGGCTCATCGTCTACAACTCGAGCTTCTTGCCCCGGGGTACCATACCGGGCCCACCATGTACCCAAGACGGTTCATCCACTCCTCGAATCGGGTCTCGAAATCCAACAGAAAACATGAAATCTCATGGTGGACGACACATACATCACGAGAAAACCGCAACTTGTAGTTTAAAATGAGAGGGGGAGAGAGAGAGAGAGAGAAGTTTTTATATATATTCTTTTGGTTTTCCCCCAAAATCCAGAAATCTCATAGAAATCCAAAATCCCAAAATCATGAGTAAGTAAATAATGAGTATCGGCATAAGCCCTGCAATACTGAATGATAATATGAAAATGTGAATGCGTAAAGTATCTAAGTAATAATGCAATGTCTAAACTAGCGCATGAGAGTAATCACACAATATTATATTGGTTTAGCATTTAGCTGATTATATCAATAAAAGATAATATGTTCTAAAGTGTACGCGACATGGCAATTACCGATGATGATGTGTGTGAGCAGACAAATAAGTGTACGTGGAACATGCGCATCATCGGTAATGGTGCTGGTGTCCGAACAGACAGAGTTTCATATTAGCTAAAGAAACATATGTATGAATATGCAATGCGATGCATACAACATGAATATAACAGTGAAAGTGTAGTAAACGCACAGCTAGAGAATACATACTAATTATGAGTCATATAGTTTGTTGTTTGAAAAAGCACGAATCGTGGTTTTTAGAAAATTAAGGGCTACGGAGTTTTTAAGAAAAGATATGTCTTTTGAAAAATCCATAGTATCCCTCAGGCTGTCTTTAAAAATGCACACGATTCGTTAGTTTTTAAAATGAATATGACTCGAGCCTAAACTAAAATCAACCTAACCAACTAAGGAACTAACTAAAGACACTAGTCGAAAGGTAAGAATAATCCTCCTAAAGTCTGAGTCGGTATCTCTAGTAGTCGGCGATCCATCCTCAATAGCGTCACGTATGTAGTACGACTTTCTTGAGTCAAGAGTGTGGATCAGTCATCACATCTATGCCTTGTACGGTAAAATCCATCGTACAGCATCCCAAAATCGGGTACGGGTCAACTATCACATATATACTGTAGGGTTACTAGGTACTGTCACAAGGGTCTATAAGGCATCAACCATGCCCGATTTAAAATTTAGACGTGCCGAACAACCCTAACCAAGATCTTAGACTAGAGATTAGGCGAAACAAAAAACAAGTAAACAACTTTACTTCTAAGAGTTAGGGATTACAACCTTTGTAGTCCGTTCCTTCACTTCTAAAGCTCCGTGTTGAGGTCCCTTCGCTGCGATCATCGAGTACTCGGACTCTAGAGAGGCTCCATGAAGAGAAAGATGCAAGCTTGCTTCCGATCTTCAGTAACAAAGATGATCTACCTTGAAGAAACTTAAACCCAAGCTTTTGCTTCGCTAATCAATTATTAGCAAAGCAAACACCCTAATCTAAGTGGCTAGAATAGATTAGGATGATAAAGTAGGAATCTAGCTCTCATTTTTTTTCTTTATCTCACTCAAAATCATCACATATGAAAAAGCTAGTGAAGCTTTTCATCAAGCAAGAAAGAAGAAGAAGATGATCAAATCCTTTTGTGATGAATAATAAATCTTGTATGAGGTTGGAAATGCAACCATGGGTTAAGAAAGAAAACTTAACCCTTGTAGAGATTTAATTAGGGTAAAGGGTTGGGTTGGGTTAAGGAAATATCTATGCAAAATATCCAAGTCAAAGTCAAAGCTTCAAGAAGCTTCTTGAAAGCTTCATGAAAGCTTAACCCTAATCCAAACCCTAACCATATTTAAACTCCACAAATCATGTTGCATTTATAACCATAACATGTTACAATATTATATATCACATATACATTATTTATTGTAACAAAATAAAATAATACAATTAACATATATCACATATCTATCAATGTATTACCCGAGTGAGAAAAAGAATGTTTAAGTGAGCTTATATTAGTTAATGTAATTTAATATATCAAATATATAATTATACATTAAATTATCGAATCAACACTTGATCCGATAATCCGGCTATTTCACAAATAACCGACTAATATAATCTGTATCAGTTCATCGAATCAACACTTGATCCGATGACACGGCTATATCACATATACCCGGCCGATATCACATATCGCGAGAATCTAATACGGTATCACATACTCGTATTGTTCTCAGTCCCGCACATATCATATATGTGATCCTACTCCGTTTTGCCTGAGCCAGGAAACTTCTGTGTAGGACTCTAAAGAATCGTCAATACGCCGGCAGTAGGTGATGATCATATCAAACACCCACAAGCTGCAAGTGGTCAGCTAAACGTAACAGCCACCCAGGTATTGAGCAATCAGAAGATCAACAAGCAAGCCTGTACATTCTCCTGTGAATCTAACCAGTAACACTGCCGTACAGTCCGGTCTCTTCGTCTGATATGTCGCATATCTCGCCTAGGGGTGGTAAACGTCAGACCCCAATAGCTTGATAAGTCGTGTCGATATGAGGTCCATAACAGTTCGAGAAACTACTGATAACACTTACCAGTAAATCTCAGCAACCCTGGCCAGGGATTTCCAGTTATAGCCAATCGAACACAGCGCAGCATCAACTTCCTATACCGGGAGAGACGAAACCCATCCTATCGCTCATTGCCTCCATATGATTCGGGACTGTACCCAAAAGCCAGCTTTTTGCATGCCCTCTTGGACGTGGTATGATGGAAATCAAAGCACAGTGGGAATCACACAAGACTCTATGACGATCTCGGGTCTACAGACTAACCTGTACTAGTGTCACCAGAGAACTGCCATCTGATGTGAGGTATAATACCATCTGGGAGTTCTCGGAGAGTCCGTCCAGCGTACCCAGTCTCCACTGAGTACCCGTATACCTTCTTTGATGTCAAACACCAATGGATATGGGATCATCCATTGCCCATCATATGGGTCAAGAAGCGCATACGCTAGTCTACTCTGGAGTATCGATGCTCTGTCTCGGTACTCCTACGACTAGGAACATTTGAAGGATGTACTTGGCGACTACACTGTCCCCACTAGTATGATCTGTATCATAGTCCTAGTAGTCAAATACTCATCCTAAGGGCTTTATCAACATTTAACACAGAGACAATCAAAGTACATGTTAAGATAAAGAGTAATCAGATAGCATACTATCATGTCGAGCAAGAAAGTCCTCCTTATATATGTCCAAGCATCCACTACAATATACAACATATGTACAGTAATGGCCTCTAGGGCATACATATAACTAACATATACATCATCATTCGTATAGTATCTTCATCACACAATATCATGATCAAGGGTAGAGTACTATAATCGCATACATCCCAATATCATTAACATATATTATCGTCTGTGTTAATATCCATCGTCAAATGATCCACTAAAATATCATGTCATATATCATATCGTGATTAAGTCACATATTACAATCCGGGTTCTATTCTAGAGTCTCGTACATTTCCATGTCATCATCACCTATTATCGTTTATATATAAATATACACTTTCTCATTCTCCAACGATCCGCTAATATCATAACACATCTCATGTCATAACTCGATCGTATATCTAATATCTTACGGCATCATGCCCAGTCATACTGACTCAACACCATGTATCATATAACCTTCTCATATCACGTGTATATGTTATATATATACTTATAAAAACCTACCCATATTCATATATATATATATATACACCAAGTCAAGTGTATGTAAGTGTGCGTGTGTGCGTGTGTGTCTATATGAAACCTACGAATTCCCTCTAAGGCAGTCATCCTGTGGTTAAGTCTTTCTAAATCAGTCTAGTACAACCTAAAGTCTTCAATAGGACTCTACTCGCCAAGAATCTAAGGTCACGTCCGACTTCCTAATAACAGTACGTAATATCCTTATTCTACGTTTGCGGGGGTGCTATACGCCATCCACCCGACTTCCCCCGTAGATATACATCTACTCACCTGGTCCTTGTCTGCCGAAGTCGATGTCGCCATCTTCCTCTTCATCGTCCGAAGTCCACGTGAGGGGTACCTATACACAAATATATATAATATCGTAAAACGAAATCCCGGATAAAACCCAAAATGGCGCATGAAACGCGCATAGGTTAAAACCTATGACCGCTCATGCAAAAGAACCAAATATCCCTCGATATCGGCGTACAAACTCCGATTGATCGAGATAAAACACAAACGTACATATCATAGTTCCAAAACTCACTAATTATAATATAAATAAGGTTTAAATCATCGAAACCTTAAAATTAATCAAATCGTTTTATTTCGCAAAAACCTAGAAAGCACTTAATTACCGTCTTAATTCGAAACTTAATATTTTAACAAAACTAATGGCCATACTATTCACTAAATATCATAACTAAGTTATATAAACCATTTCTATAATTTATTCTCATCAATTTGTATTGAATTGAAAATTCTAGTTTGCAAAAATATCAAATTTTAACACTTTTTAAAACAAAATTCACAATTCAACAACCAAGCTAGATTTTGCATATTTTAAATTGTTAAACCACTCATGGAAACCTTAATGATGTGTTAAAAGTCATAACTAGATTTTAATCCCACATTTTAATTTAATTTCTAAAAACCTAGTTAGCAAATAGCATAATTATCACAATTTTTAAACTAACAATTAGCAACTAGTAACCAAATTAGAATTTGCATTCAATTACATGTTAATCTCTTCATTAAAACCATAACCTAATTATAAAAACGCTAATTAGAATTTTATCTCACCAATATATTGTTAGTTATATGTATACCCTAGAGGCCATTACTGTACATACGATGTATATTGTAATGGATGCTTGGACATATATAGGGAGGATTTTCTTGCTCGACATGATAGTATGCTATCTGGTTGTACTTTATCTTAACATATACTCTAATTGTCTCTATGTTACATGTTGATAAAGACCTTAGGATATGTACTCGACTACTGGGACTATGATGAGATCATACTAGTGGGGCCACGGTAGTCGATGAGTATATCCTATAACTGTTCCTAGTCGAGGGTGTATCGAGACAGGGCATCGATGCACCAGAGTAGACTAGCGTATACGCATCTTGACCTATATGATGGGCGATGGATGATCCCATATCCATCGGTGTTTGACATCAAGGATGGTGTACGGGTGCTCAGTGGAGACTGGGTACACTGGACGGACTCGCCGAGAACTCTCAGATGGTATTATACCTCACGTCAGATGGCAGTTCTCCGGTGACACTGGTACAGAGTAGTCTGTTGACCCGAGATCGTCATAGAGTCTTGTGTGATTCCCACTGTGCTTTGATTTCCATCATACCACGTCCAATAGGGCGTGCAAAAAGCTGGCTTTTGGGTACAGTCCCGAATCACATGGAGGCAATGAGCGATAGGAGGGGATTCGTCTCTCCCGGTATAGGGAGTTGATGTTGCGCTGTGTTCGATTGGCTATAACTGGAAATCCCTGGCCAGGGTTGCTGAGATTTACTGGTAAGTGTTATCAGTAGTTTCTCGAACTGTTATAGACCTCAAATCGACATGACTTATCGAGATACTGGGGTTTGACGTTTACCACCCCTAGGCGAGATATGCGACATATCAGACGACGAGACCGGACTGTACGGCAGTGTTACTGATTGGATTCACAGGAGAATGTACAGCCTTGCTTGTTGATCTTCTGAGCGCTCAATACCTGGGTAGCTGTTACATTTAGCTGACTGCTTGCAGCTTGTGGGTGTTTGATATGATCATCACCTACTGCCGGCGTATTGACGATTCTTTAGAGTCCTACGCAGAGCTTTCTTGGCTCAGGAAAAACGAAGTAGGAGTACATATGTGATATGTGCGGGACCGAGGATAATGCGGTATGTGATACCGTATTGGATTCTCGCGATATGAGATATCGGCCGGGTATATGTGATATAGCCGGGTCATCGTATTAGTCGGTTATATGCGATATAGCCTGATTGTCGGATCAAGTGTTGATTCGATAATTTAATGTATAATAATATATATGATATATTAAATTACATTAACTAATATTAGCTCACTAAAAGATTCTTTTTCTCGCTCGGATAATACATTGATATATATGCGATATATGTTAATTGTATTATTTTATTTTGTTACGATAAATATTATATATGTGATATATAATATTGTAACATGATATGGTTATTAATGCAACATGTTTTATGGAGTTTAAACATGATTAGGGTTTGGATTAGGGTTAAGACTTCTAGTAGATTCTAGAAGCTTTTCTTTTGTCTTGGAAAAAATATTATGCTTGATATTTTCAAGTGACTCACTTTTAACCCAACCCAAACCCTAGCCCTAGTTAATTCTCTATATAGGTTTAGTTGACCATGGTTGCATTATTCATCATATTTATCTTTTCATTATTCATCACAAAAGGATTTTTAATCATTATTCATCTTCTTCTCCTTCTTCTTTTTTTCATGGAAAAAGCTTACTAGCTTTTTTCCAAATGATGAATGAGTGTGAGAAAAAGATAATAAAAGAGAGCAAAAATCCTACTTCATCATCCTCATCTATCCTTGCCATTTAGATGAGGGTGTTCACTTCATTTAGCGAGTGTTAGCTTGTGTTAATGAAACTTCAAGGTAGATCATCTTTGTTATCGAAGATCGGAAGCAAGACCGCATCTTTCTCTTCGTGGAGCATCTCGAGAGTCCGGAACACGATGATCGCAGTGAAGGGACCTCAACACGGAGCTTAAGAAGTGAAGGACTGGATCTACAAAGGTTGTAATCCCTCTCACTTAGTGTTAAAGTGTTTAACATGCTTGTTTTCGCATAAACTCTAGTTTAATGATCCGGCTTTGGGTTGTTCGGCACGGCTAAATTTTTAATCGGGCATGGTTGATTCCTCGTAGACCCTTGTGCGTGTGCCTAGCAACCCTACATATATATATATATATATATATATATATATATATATATATATATATATCATAAAAACCTAGTTTGCAAAAAACCTAATTAGGACAATTTAAATGCAACAATTAACAAATTTGTTAGTAGATTAGGTTTTTCATTATTTAACATGTTAAACTGCACCATGTAATCATAAACAATTTATAAAAACCCTAACTTGATTTATAAACCGCTTTTCTTGAATTTTAAATCTACAATTTAAAACCATATTAAACACCAAATTGAGCTAGATTGAAGTAATTTACCAAATATTAAACTTTAGGGTTAGGATTTATACCTCACAATCTCAACAGATCAAACTTGAGTTCTTGGTCTTCTAAATTACTCTCTATCTCCAAGACCCATACTTACTTTGATCAAAGAATATTGGGTAATGGTTAAATGATGAATTAGTGGGAATTTATATTGATTTTTGATGGATTTTTGAACATTTTTTGAAGTGAGAATGAGTTTGGAAAATTTGAGGCTGCCTCCAAGCTAGGCTTGGCCATGAGGATGGGAGAGAGAAGAGAGAAAGAAAAGTGTGTAGATTTGTATAGAAAGTTCATGATTAAATTCATCTTTCACTTAAACCCCCACTTATCTAACTTTTTCAATTTAATCCTATTCCTAGAAATTTCTAGAACCATGGAAAGATTTGAAAAAGAATTTTGTATGTTGCACACTTGTTTTTAATTGTCATGGTTCACTTTGTAAAATTAACCCATTTCTAATTTGTAATTTGCACTAATTTAATGTATAATTAAAACTTATGTTAATATTTGAAATTAATTAATTAAGGAAAAATATTTAAGTAAACTAATAATTTATAAGTCACTAAATAAATACCAAATACTACCAATTACATAGTTAAAATAGGCGTATTTAATTCTATATTGAAAAATATTTATAGTTGAGTTTTATGGAAGATACGGTTTATTTTACCGATTATCCGAAAATTCACCTAAAGGATTTTATTTAATTATTTATTTATTTATTTTTAAAACGTTACAGCTCTGCCCCGATATACCATTGTTCTGTGGTGTATGCGGAGGAGTAATGCTGAGAGAGAATCCCATTCTCCCTTAGAATAGTTCAGGATCTCCGTGCTCAAGTATTCTCCTCCCTGATATCATCAAAGGACATAATACTTATACCCGTTTTTGGTTCTCTACTTCTAACTTATATTCATTGAATTTCTCAAAAGCTTCAGACTTGTATTTCAACAGGAACATATGTTCGAATCTTGAGAGATCATCAGTGAATGTAATGAAGTACAAAGAACCGGTCCTGGCATGTGTAGACAGGGGACCTTACATTTATCATCATGTATCAATCCCAAGAGCTCACTAACTCTTTCTCTGTTTCCAATAAACGGAGCTATGGTCATCTTATCTTTGTGACATGATTGGTAAGTTTCACAAGATGTAAATCCAAACTGATTTAAATATGCATCTTTATGTAACTTCAGCTAGTCGGGTCGCATTGATATGACCTAGTCTACAGTACCTTAAGAAGGATTCGTTCATTTCTGAACTCTTCCCTTTGTGTGTGTTCTGTACGTTAAGAACTGTGGTTTGATTTAGAACGTCTATACTTTTAGATAACGTGCCTGAACCGATCAACTCTTGATATAGGAAATGTTCAAAACATTGTCCAACAATACAAAATTATGTTCTTCTTCACTAAATAAAGATACTGATATGATATTGTATATCAGGTTCGGTATCTAATAACATTCGTTCAGAATCAAAGTATTTGGTAATACAGGGTGATAACTGCCAACATACTTGGCTGCAACAATTGCACCATTTTTAACTCTTAAAACTTATCACCTTTTCTTAGTTCTCTGCTTATCTGTAGCCCATGTAACAGATTACATTTGCGGGATCCTGATCCGGTATCTCATACCCAGTACGTAAAGAATACTGAGAAACAGTTCTCTATAATGAACACACCCGAAGAAGATGCATCATCATGTACTTTCTTCATTTGGGCGGCACGGGAATTCTGGTAATCCCCTATTTCCTGCTCGGTCTCATAACAATTATAAGTTGGAGAGGGACCAACGTTCCTTAGCTCAGTATAACAAGCGGGTTCGGTCAATGCATCCGTATTATTATCTTGATTAAGGCGTGACATGGTCGCTACCTGGAGAGAGAGAGAAGAAAACACTCAGCGTATGCTCTTGCAAGATTAGATTGGTTATTAATTTATCTAATCAGGATGGCTCCCACTGTTTTAGTCAAATCTTCCTTCAAACCCTAAAAGGAAAGACTAGCCGGGATTAATTACACCCTACAATTTCGCCAATCTTTTAGCCAGGCCAGTGTCGGTACTTTGAGGGAGGTTCCCGTGCTTTCGCACGGACCTAATTAAAATAAACCTCGTTTTCCCAGGAGCGTAACCCCGTTGACACCTTTCTAGACACCTATTTGATCGGCTAATTGTAATGTGTAAAACTCTCCCAGGAGTAACTCTTACTCACAGCGGGTATCGGGATCCAACTATCTCATAGAAGGAATGCAATCTCATTGCAAATTTCAACACTTGAAATTCCTAATAATATTTTACCCTCAGCGTCCTATGACCTTGACGTAGGCCAACAAACCATAGTCTGCTAGTCAAGTTCAACCCGTACATTTCCCGATTGAATTAAACCCACCCGCATGACCCTTGATGCAAGGCAACAAAGTTGCATGACTACCCTAACTCAATCGCATCATATGCTTTAGCAGATAAACATAAATAGCTACCGCATACTACGCCTTGACGCAGGCCAACAAACGTAGCACGAATACTATGAAATACTTATCTGAAATGATGGAGGGCTACGCAGGTTTGTAAGAAAACCATGAGCGTAATGAACTTGATATCGTCGTAGAATCGAGTGATTTTGAAGAGGAGTGCTTTTGAGGCTTTTACTAGTTTTGCTGAAGAGGTCACTCCCGGTGAAGGGATCTCGGCTCTTTCCTTATCGAATAAGGTGCAGGGTATTTCACAAATACCACTATGCAAAGAAAAAACTATAAAAAACAATCAAAAGACAAACCGAGTTTGTAGCATCTGCTAGTTTCGCTAAAGAGGTCACTCCCGGTGAAGGGATCTCGGCTATTTCCTTATCGAATAAGGTGCTGGATATTCTACAAGGAATACCGCTATGCATAGCAAAACTATAGAAGCAATCAAAAAACAAATCGAGTGTGTAGCATCTGCTAGTTTCGCTAAAGAGGTCACTCCCGGTGAAGGGATCTTGGCTCTTTCCTTATCGAATAAGGTGCTGGATATTCTTCAAGAAATACCACTATGCAAAGCAACAACTAGAGCTACCTGTTTTTGAAAATTCGATTCCACAACATCTTTAGGTTTCTTTTATTTCATTAATCTCATTAATGAAGTCCCATCATTTTAAGTTACCTAAACATCACAGATAAATACAACGTACGCTTATGCCATCCGCATTCGCCTCGATATCCCCTCGTGCACCGTTAGGTTAGGTAACTAACAGCAGAGCGGGGCAGTGCTAGCGCGGGTGTAAAACATAAGCAACGTTTATATAATATATCACATATACTATATCCTGTATCTATCTCAACATATCAAATGATCACATCACAGATATCGCAACAGAAGAAACATATGAAATATTGGATATACTAGGTTGTCCGTGTTTTATTTTGAGCCTTTATAAAACACGGATTCCACGGTCGTGATAAATAGCCAATCCCACACCCATAGACCCCTACGAGAGCGGCAAGCAACCCTACAAATTCTAGAGTCAGGACACCCTGTCTCGACTCCTCGAGATGGTCTCCCACTGGACCCTAGAACCCGGTTACTTATGCTCCCCGCCTTGGGTCTATCCTAATGCGGAAAAGTAAATAATATACAATGGTGACATCATCCTCAACCCGGAAGTGTTGGATATAGTGCCCTCAGAGTCAATTATTGGATCACAGGCATGTGATTGCAATGATTGAGGGAGGACCTATGCCGGTAGGACAGTCTTACTCAAGATGATAGTATGCTATCTGGTTTATCTTTATCATCGTGTACTGCTTCAGGTGACCTTACAGGTCACTATTGTACGTTGGTAGAGCCCTTAGGATTCTTACTTGACAGCCAGCAGTATGATGGCGATCATATACATGGGAGCTGGGGTCTATAAGCACATCCTTAAAGTGGTCCCTAGTCGTGGGAGTATTCGAGACAGGGCATCGATACTCCGGAGTAGACTAGTGTATACAGTCGAGACCCCGATGAGGGGCGGTGGCCGGTCTTACAAGCCACTGGTGTCAGTTGGTTCACCTAAGATGTATACATGTGCTCATTGGGTTATGAGTACACCGGACAGGACTCGCCGGGAACCTGCTAGTTGCGATTATACCATACGTCAGATAGCATATCCCAGGTGACATATGTACATGTTAGTTCATTGATCTGAGATCGTCATTTGTCTCGTATGAGTTCCTACTGTGCTTTGATTACTACCCTACCACGGCTCAAAGGAGTCGTGCAAACAGGTTTTAGTTGGATACAGTCCGGAGCCACATGGAGGCAGTGAGCGGATCTGCAGGGGTTCGTCTCTCCCGGTATTGGGGGTGAGGTCGCGTTGTGTCTAGGAGAGCCATTACACGAAGTCCTTGGCCAAGGCAGGAGATTTACTGGTAGGTATTCCAGTAGTATCTCAGGGTGTTCTGGGCTACACTCCGACACGACTTGTACCGCTTTTGGAGGTCTGACTTTTACCAACCCCCTAGGCCCGCCATGCAATGCTCATAGACGAACGTACCGGACTATACGGATATTGTTACTGACAGGCTCAGTAGGGTGTCAGGTTGAGTTCGCTCATCAACGTCCCTTTTGGTCAATACCTGGTAGCCCGTTACGTATGGCTAATACCTCTGACGTGCTAGTGGTTAAATCCATAGCCAAAGTATTGACGAGTCTTTAGAGTCCCCCACATACAGTTTCTCAAGTTTCGGGCGAAACGCTGTAGAGGCCGTATGATATATGGCAGGGTTCGATCATATACGTGCGGTATTGCACGCATCATGATCGGACGGATAATACTAGCGGGCTTTGGTTTAAGCCGGATCCTAATATTGTATAGTGTAGATTTTGTCTCATTGCATTTGTATTCGGTCGGAATACAAATGCGGGTATGTATATACAGTCGTGGGGTTTTCCTGTAATTTATTACGGGATCAGTATTTAAAGTTGCCAGTTTGCATTCCGTTTCTGCCATATTTCCTTTATTCCTTCTTTGGCTGAATATTGGTGGGAGGGGCTTATTTGCAAATGTGCAAATTAGAATAGTGGAGGGTGTTATTTGTGATATGAGGAATCATGATGGTTGTAGCATCATTAGATTCTTTATGCATCTTTTCCTTTGCATTTATGAGAAAGGATTGGATTAGAAATTGAAGTGATATTATTTCCTCATTATCTTCACACATTTGTATATGCCATTTCTCTCTCTCTCCTTATTCTTTATCATGGGCCGGCCACATATTGATTGGGGTGGGGGATTCATTTTTGGTGTGTGGAAAATTATTCATTCTCATATGCTTGCATCAAAATTCCAAAGCTCATCTCCACATCTTCTTCTCCTCCTCAATCCAAAAGGCAACTTCAATTACCCCCTTGAGACAAACCATTTTACACCCCGTCTACAGCAATCTTGGACACGTCGGCTTGCCAACTTCGTGTCCGAGTTGCCTCGGTCCAGAGGTGGGAGCCCGTAAAAAGACTCGGCGATGTGGTGCCCTTTCCGACGAGGAGATGAAGACCGGAGATTCCGCGATGAGATCGGGATGGAGACCGAAGGACACGGATCGCTTGGTATAGCTCTCTACCCCTTTCTCTAGTTATATAGTAGTAGGTTAATGGCCCGATCCGGGTTTTAAAGTACGCGGTAGCGCCGGTTTTCAAGTTAAGAAAAAGTTTCGTTTCCGCATTTTGGCCTCGGACAGTAGGCCGGGACGCTGTCGTGCACTTACACTGGTATCAGAGCCACGCCATTAACCTAGTCTAGCTTGCTCTAACGTGTTTAAAAGTTCGATCAAACGGATTTTCCAAAAACCGCATTTTCAAGTCCAGTTTCTGTCGAATTTTTCCTGTGCTCTAAAAATTATTTGGTATATTGGAAAAATATGTGCAGGGTTTTTGGTGAACACTGCAGAAAAATGGTCACGTGATGTCACTGTAGCGCCACGGAACCGCGGCCGTAACCCCCTTTTGGCCGCTGTTCCGCCGCGGAACAGTAACATCTTTGCACTATTTTTACTGCAGTGATTCCTGAGTTGGAAATGGGGTTTTTTAGAATATTCTGTTTGGGCCCAGATTTATTTTGAGTGCTACAGTTGTGCTTGGGGCCCACTTCGGGAATATTAGTCGATCGAAAATTTTAAACATGTTAGTTCACAGTATTTACATTATATCTGCGACCGTGAATGTCATTTGATCGGTAAATCCTATCTAACTGCTATAGCCCTCTTAGACGGATTTGCGAACGTGACATTCACATTGATGTTCTGTGTTGTGCTGTGATGTTGCGGATTTGTTGTGGTGGATAGCCTGGTTGCAATGTTACTATAGTATGGTTGTATATGTACATTTGATATTGCAGGGCGAGCGTCCGACATGTGGACTGCTGTTACTGCCTGTTTGTATATTATTCTTTTGGGGTACGACCGGGCTGAGGTCGATGTACCCGCTGTATATTTTACATTATGTACTAGGATTACCCCGCGGAGGGGTGCACGGGTAGCCGGGTTCTAGAGGGAAACGGGCCCACATCTCATGGCGTTGAGACGGAGGGGGCTTTACTCTAGAATTGGCGGGCTATTCGCCGCACTCGTAGGGAGTATAGGTTGACCCAAGGAGGGGTGCCCAAGTTACCGGATTCCGTGAAGTGCTGGGTGGTCCATTCACGTTGTTGAAGGGGGCTGCCTCGCTTCAGGTTTTGGCGGGTAACTTGCCGCGCCCGTAGGGGTCTAGGATTTCATTGCACAGGCTATCCACACGACCAGGGGAACGTCGGGTTTCAGTAGCGGCTCTATGAAAGCCGGGGATCCCAGATATCTTTATTGTTCTGTGATGCTTATTACATTTCTGTGATGTTGCATTTTATCACGCCTTGAGCGAATATTATATATTGATATATATACTAGTAGATGTTGTATATGTTTTACACCCGCGCTAGTCCAGTCCCCGCTCTGTCGTTAGTTAAGTAACCTAACGGGTGATGACGGGACCCGGTGGCGAATGCGGATGGCATATACGTACATCATTATTTTCGTTCTTTATTGGTGTGATCAATTGATGGGACTGCGTTGATTCGGATCAATGCAAGCTAAACAAACCTATTCTGATGTTGTTGGAACAATTTTTCAAAAATGCTGTTATTGCAAGGGCGTTCTCTTTTGTTTGGCACAGTGGTATTCGGTTATGAATATCCAGCACCTCAGTCGACGAGGCAAGGGCCGAGATCCCTTCACCGGGAGTGACCCCTTGGACAGAAGTCTGTGTCAGGGCAATAACTTCACTATAATCGATTACTTTGCTTTTCATCGTGGTATTCAGTTGGAATATCCTGCACCTCATTCTACGAGGAAAGAGCCGAGATCCCTTCACCGGGAGTGACCTCTTTAGCAAAGGTTTTCGCCACTATATTTTTATAAAAAGCTATCCGGTTCCTTCAACGATATCAAGTTCATTACGTTAAAGGTTTTTCGCCAAAAACAATTCGTAGCCCTCCGTCATTTCAGACGGGTAGCACCTAGTATTCATGCTATGTTTGTTGGCCTTAGTCAAGGCATAGTGTATGGTAACTATTTTTTACTTTTCTGCAGTATAGATAGATGCGTTGGTTTGGGACAGTCGTACAGCCTTGTTGGCCCTAGTCAAGGACTTGTACGGGTGGGTTCAAATTAACCTGGACAATGACGGGTAGAACTTGACATGTGACTTATGATTTGTTGGCCTTAGTTAAGGTCATAAGAGCATGGGGTAAAAATCACATCGAGAGTTTCTAAAGAAACTGAAACTTGCCAGATATGCGCAAACCTTCTGGAGTGTGATAACGTGAGTAGATTCCATCACGTTATCATGCGATGATAGTTGGATCCCGATTCCCACTGATGAGTTGGTTTACTCCTCGGGTGATCCCGACTAATTCTTCTTTAAGCTTTAGAGAAGAATTTGAGGTTACAGTGGGAGGTTTCCTGATTAGATAAATTGATAACCGTTCTGATCTAGGCTAGAGTGCACGCTGAGTGTTTCTTTTCTCTCTCTCTTTGGCAGCGACCATGGCCCAACCCTTGACTATGACTCAGTGACTAAGATTAACCGAACCTTCTTATAAGACTGGCTTTCGGATTGTCTGAGTTGCATACTTCATTGCCACTCCTACTTTTACCCTTTTTCTCCAGAATACCCCGTATTACTACAAACGTCCACTTCCATTGGATAAAACCATCGTATGGTTATATACGAACTCGAAGGAATTTATTCGAGGATGGTTATCGGTTCTGGAAAAAATGAATAGGACTATTCAGTTGTCTTTTCCTTTTACCTTCTCTCAGGTTGCGAGTGCTCCTTGGATTAGGACAGTACACAACGCAAATTGGATAGTCTTCTTCCAAACCATAGGCATGTGCCGACCGGTAGGGAATGAAGAAAACCAATTAGCCTAACGATGGTGTACAGAAGGTATTATGTAAAGACAAATAAAGGGATTAGTAAGAGGGCAAAGTAAATTGCGACTGCTATTCACGACCAAACCAAGTATTTCATTACCACTCCCACTTTACCTTTGTATTTCTCCTGGACACTCCGTATCACTACGAAGATCCACAGTTATTTGGATATTCCATCGTATGGTTATATACGAACTCGAAAGGAACTTGTTCCAGTTCGGGGATGAATTCTGGTTCAGGAGAAATAGGAATAAGGTTTTATTCAGTTGTTTTTTTTATCTTTATCTTCTCTCGCATTGTGAGTGCTCCTAGGATTAGGACAGTACACCCATTATGCTTATTGGATAGTCTTCTTCCAAACCATAGGCTGGTGCCGAACGGTAGGGAAGGAAGAAAACCATTTGGCCAAAAGGGGTGTACAGAAGGTAATGACTAAAGACATATAAAGGGATTTAGAGAGGTGGCAAAGAAATATACGGTTACAGTTGTGAATTTGGATAATGGAAGAGGCATTACTAGGAATACCCCGAACACCCCTTCGAAACATTTACATGTTTCAGTTTCACTGTGTATTGTTAAAAGAAAACTGATTTCCCAATTAGTCCTTGCTCCAGGGTATGTATTTACCAGGTTTGATTCTCACATCTGTATGGTTTAACAGATGATGAGTAGGAGTAAGTTATTGGGAATTGGGTGATCATCCTCATTATATCAGGATTCGTTGTAATTGGTGATATTTGAGGAAATCACCTGGGTTGTTTGCCGGACGGCAAATATTTGGTTTTGAATATCCGTTGTAATGCACTAATTTCAAATTGATATATCTGTACGTCTATTTTTTATAGAGTGAGATATAACTTTTTGAAATTATTTCGACGACATTTACCTATATCAGTTGATGGTTAGGTAAGGAGCATTAAACAGCGGTGTAATTCTTCTTAACCATAAGTACAGTTTTCAACCTACGACACACAGGGAAAGAGTTATTAGACTCAGGGGACTTATACAAAGTATTGTATGTTGTCCAATGTCCATGAGGACAGAGGGGTTGATACTCGTACTATATTCTGTTTACTTATGACTTCTCTAGTTCTTAGACATGTGTTTCGTAGAAATGCAAGGTCTAAGTTTTGAGGAGTTATAGGTATAAGAATAAAGCAGAGAACCAGGTGTTGCAAGTATCAGGATTCTTCAAGGTGATCGAAGATGTAGATACTTGTGTATGGTATTCAGTTGATAGTAATGGTTTTAAGAGAACTTGCATCCCTTTCAGGTTACTCATAATTGGAAGCACTCCTAAGTTGAGTAATGCTGATCGGCCTCTCTCCATTTAGTTGACATGCACTGGAGACAGCTGCATGATTTGAATTTGGTTCAATTAAATCAGTGCCTCTGTTTCTGTATTGGATATAGAACAGTTCATATCTTAACGATGTTAAGGTATGGGGAGTTGTCCGGCTTATGCTTAAAACCAGGCTCTGGATAACTCAAGGCACGTTTCTGTAATGGCTGTTTGTGGGTTGACCCGGGCTATGACGAGGGTTGACTTTCTACCATCTGGAAGACCAATAGCGATATTGTTCTTGACTCGCTACAGTTTTAATAAAAATGGATTTTTTCAGAAAACAGTAGTGGGAGTATGGTAGAACTGGAAGTGATTCCAGAACCGCAAACGATTACTGAAAATTTAATAAGAACCTAAAAATTCAATCTGGTTTGACATTCCATTGGCCACTCCACAGATATGGTGGGTAACCTCAGGTACTTGAGAGGTACTTCGGTAGCCTCAAGGACGGTGACAGGGAGGTTCTTGTTTACCCAGACTTGCCATTGCTGTTGTTCCAGACTATGAGACCCGGCAGGAGGATGAGTATAACATCGTTCTAAACTAGCTTTAGAAGTGCACGTGTATATTATTCTGCCAGAGGGTTGTCATAGTCAGTGGGAGCAGCGGAAGCATAGTGGACAAGTAGCTTATATCTATTTATAGACTAAAGCAGATGTAGCGGAGATAGATCATCTATTTCTGATGTGACAGTCATAGGTTTGACATCATCAGAATAGGGGATGGATCTGTTAAGAAGGTAGTAGGGTGTGATGTCCTGGTATTTGGATGACATACACAGAATAGGAAGTGAAATTCCTATACTACGATCGGTTATACTTTGGTTGTCATACAGTGGTTTCTCCACAAAGGATATGGATATTATATCAGATATTCTGGTTACTAGATCTATGGTTTTAGATCTAGATTTGGGTAGTTTCCCAATCTGGGTACTCAGACCGCATTCTAAAGGTGTTTTAGAATGGACGACTCCTGGCATGGTAGTGTACCTGCAGGTAATAGAGTCACCCTCTCTAAAGGTGTCTTACAGACTAAAGGGGAGAGGGATGTGCATGATTGGCAGATCACTTGGGCAATTCAGTCAATCATGAGATGTCAAGTACCACACCAGATATTGTTTTTGCACGAGATGCAGTAAGTTGATATTAATCCTATCTTGGAGAAACGTTCGGAAGCAGTTTTAGAACATAAGTGGATGTTCTAGGGATATGATAACAATAAACTCTTTTGGGAGACGGTTATCATTCCAGGCTTCTAAGGTGACCTGAATGACAGAGTGACTGTCAGAGTTATAGTTTTCCCTCTGACGAGGGGCAGTATTTTGGACAGGTGGTCCAAGCGGATACTGAGGGAGGCATGGCGTAGAATACTGATTAAGTTCAGTTGACGATACAGTCTAAAAAGTTTAGATTTGGAGTTCATTTATGAGCTAGGTCCCATCAGATATCCAGACATATTCTAAGACAGGTATTGCTCATTTCGGGAGATGGCTTTCTCCGCGAACTTGAGATAAAGAGAGACATAGAAAGAAAGATCAGGGCGGATCCACTCACTGAGGCTATTCCTCGAACGCAATAGTTTCGCAAACGGGTTTTGTGAGACTGATTAGTAGAGGAGTTGGGTGTTCGGTATCACACGGGCTGTGAGTATGCGACATCGCAATAATTAGCCTTGAGTGCAAGTGGGAGATTGTTGGATATAGTGCCCTCAGAGTCAATTATTGGATCACAGGCACGTGATTGCAATGATTGAGGGAGGACCTATGCCGGTAGGACAGTCTTACTTAAGATGATAATATGCTATCTGGTTTATCTTTATCATCGTATACTGCTTCAGGCGACCTTACAGGTCACTATTGCACGTTGGTAGAGCCCTTAGGATTCTTGCTTGATGGCCAGCAGTATGATGGTGATCATATACGTGGGAGCTGGGGTCTATAAGCACATCCTTAAAGTGGTCCCTAGTCGTAGGAGTATTCGAGACAGGGCATCGATACTCCGGAGTAGACTAGTGTATACAGTCGAGACCCCGACGAGGGGCGGTGGCCGGTCTCACAAGCTGCTGGTGTCAGTTGGTTCACCTAAGATGTATACAGGTGCTCATTGGGTTATGAGTACACCGGACAGGACTCGCCGGGAACCTGCTAGTTGGGATTATACCAGACGTCAGATAGCAGTTCCCAGGTGACATGTGTACAGGTTAGTTTATCGACCTGAGATCGTCATTTGTCTCGTGTGAGTTCCCACTGTGCTTTGATTACTACCTTACCACGGCTCGAAGGAGTCGTGCAAACAGGTTTTAGTTGGGTACAGTCCCGAGCCACATGGAGGCAGTGAGCGGATCTGCAGGGGTTCGTCTCTCCCGGTATTGGGGGTGAGGTTGCGCTGTGTCTAGGAGAGCCATTACACGAAATCCTTGGCCAAGGCAGGAGATTTACTGGTAGGTATTCCAGTAGTATCTCAGGGTGTTCTGGGCTACACTCCGACACGACTTGTACCGCTTTTGGGGGTCTGACTTTTACCACCCCCTAGGCCCGCCATGCGATGCTCATGGACGAACGGACCGGAATGTACGGATATTGTCACTGACAGGCTCAGTAGGGTGTCAGGTTGAGTTTGCTCATAGACGTCCCTTTTGGTCAAAACCTGTTAGCCCGTTACGTATGGCTAATACCTCTGACGTGCTAGTGGTTAAATCCACAGCCAAAGTATTGACGAGTCTTTAGAGTCCCCCACAAACAGTTTCTTAAGTTTCGGGCGAAACGCTGTAGAGGCCGTATGATATATGGCAGGGTTCGATCATATACGTGCGGTATTGCACGCATCATGATCGGACGGATAATACTAGCGGGCTTTGGTTTAAGCTGGATCCTAGTATTGTACAGTGTAGATCTTTCTCATTGCATTTGTATTCGGTCGGAATACAAATTTGGGTATGTATATACAGTCGCGGGGTTTTCCTGTAATTTATTACGGGATCAGTTTTTTGAAGTTGCTAGTTTGCATTCCGTTTCGGCCATATTTCCTTTATTCCTTCTTTGGCTGAATATTGGTGGGAGAGGCTTATTTGCAATGTGCAAATTAGACTAGTGGAGGGTGTTATTTGCGATAGGAGGCATCATGATGGTTCTAGCATCATTAGATTCTTTATGCATCTTTTCCTTTTCATTTATGAGAAAGGATTGGATTAGAAATTGAAGTGATATTATTTCCTCATTATCTTCACACATTTGTATATGCCATTTCTCTCTCTCTCCTCATTCTTTATTATAGGCCGGCCACATATTGATTGGGGTGGGGGATTCATTTTTGGTGTGTGGAAAATTATTCATTCTCATATGCTTGCATCAAAATTCCAAAGCTCATCTCCACACCTTCTTCTCCTCCTCAATCCAAAAGGCAACTTCAATTACCCCCTTGAGACAAATCATTCTACACTCCGTCTACAGCAATCTTGGACACGTCGGCTTGCCAACTTCGTGTCCGAGTTGCCTCAGTCCAGAGGTGGGAGCCCGTAAAAAGACTCGGCGATGTGGTGCCCTTTCCGACGAGGAGATGAAGACCGGAGATTCCGCGATGAGATCGGGATGGAGGCCGAAGACCGAAAAACACGGATCGCTTGGTATAGCTCTCTACCCATTTCTCTTGTTTGCTAGCATTAGGTTAATGGTTACAATTCATGTTTAAAGTACGCGGTATCGCCGGTTTTCTAGTTTTGAAAAAGGTTTGTTTCCGTATTTTGGCCTCGGACAGTAGGCCGGGGCGCTGCCGTGCACTTACAGGAAGTGCCCCAATAAAAGAATATTACATACAATGAATTTTACTTGAATGAAAATAAAAAACTCTTATCTCACATAAAACCCCCGGCTATTCAAAACACGACGATCCAATATAACATATCACAACAACACATAACATCACATGTCATCAACGTAAGTAAATATGCGTATCCTAATAGTCGTTGATGTATAGCAACGAAACCGGCGATACATCACATATTACACTTATGGTCGCAGAAAAGAAAGCGTAAAACTACAACAGTTGGAATCCGCAACCTCCTTAGACATCGCATGCCTAACCTAATGAATTCCTTAGACATCGCATGCCTAACAATTATAAACCCCGCATTTTAGTCTCGATCTTGAAAACACTTTTCAATATCTGGTCGGGCAATTCAACAAGATTCCCGACATCCTGATCGAATGCTCGTCGGAAACTTTAGTAGATGGCCGCACCCCCCGATGCCGTCGATGAAGTGCACTAAGGTGGAACACCGCTGCTGCGAGCACCCGAACGGATGCTTTTGGCGACGGGGTTCTCCTACAGTCACTTGGTCGGGGTTATGGGGTGTGGCTATCTATTAAGTTTACCCGGCGAGTATCCGTGTACACTACGTGATTGTGATGGACTTTTGATCGCATCAAAATGATAGTGTATATTCCCTAGGGGACATTATTGTATCATACTAGATTGTATATTAGTTAATGGAAGCTTGGGATATTCACAGTTGTATATACAGTCTTGCTAAAAATGGTAGTATGCTACTTGGTTTGTGTCTACTTTAATATGTGCATATGATTCTTGTAACGTATCACTTATACATATTAGTAGAGCCCATAGGTTCTTTGCTTGATTACCAGCGTTGTGATGGCAGCCACACTAGTGTGGGCTGGGTAGTCTATAAGCAACATCCTATACAGGTCCTTAGTCGTAGGATTATCGAGACAGGGCATCGATACTCCAGAGTAGACTAGTGTGTATGCTTCTAATCCCAGTTGGGGAGATGGTCTTGTAGGGTTCCTAGGCACTCTAGTGAAGTCTCACAAGTGATCAAACATGCACAAATCAAATTTTACGGGTGCCTACAAACCCGACTACGGATCGTTTACTAGATATTTAGGCGAAACGATGCAAATAAACAACTTTATCTAGAAGGAAAGGAGCTACAACCTTTGTAGATCCGTTTCTCCACCTCCAAAGCTCCGCAACGAAGTCCCTTTGCTGTCCATGTGAGTTCCTGGGCTCTAGCGTCGGCTTCGTCGGAGAATGGGCGAGCTAGGTTTTCGATGTCCATGCCGAAGATGATCTACGTCGAGGCATCGCTAAATCAAGCTCCACCTTCACGAAGTCGTGAAAACTTATGAAGGAAACACCCTATACTACTTGGCAAGATGTAGAGGATGAAGAAATAGGAAGTGGGTAGACTTTAGATTTGGATTTCTCACACTTTTTCATTACTTGCCATTGGAGTAGCAAGCTACATCCATGGAAGAAGAAGATGAAGAAGAAGAAGATATGATAAGTTATTCCTTAAAAGAAAAATAAAATAAATGAATACTTATCATCTCTTTGACCATGGTTTAGTGTAGAGTTTTAACTAAGGTTAGAGAGTGGTTAGGGTTAGATAAAAGACAAGAATGGTGGACTAAGTTCAAAGCCTCAAGAAGCTTTCAAATAAAAACAAAAACTAGCAACCATTCTTATCTCTTTATCTTTTCTTTTTCCAAAATAAACAAAAGGAATAAATAAATGATTAAGTAAATGAAAAAGAAACCCTAATCACTAATTAACCATGGTTTAACACTTTACACAAAACCAAGCTAGAATGTATCATCAAACATGATACAATCATGTGCACAAAACTATATCGAATATACAATGTGCACATCCGCGCGAGAAAATCCATTTAAAGTGAACCGATACTAGTTAATGCAAAGCAATATATCAAATATATAATTATGTATTAAATCATTAAATCAACACTTGATTTAACGATCCGGTCATATCGCATATAACCGGCTAGTATCCAATGTGTCGGCTTATCGAATCAATCCTTGATTCGATAACTAGGTTATATCGCATATAACCATTCGATACATTGATCGCGAGAATAGAATACGGTATCATATACACGCATTATTCTCGGTCCCGCACATATCTCATATGCGCTCCTATTTCGTTTCGCTTGAGCTAGGAAACCTCTGTGTAGGACTCTAAAGACTCGTCAATACGCCGGTAGCAGATGATGATCATATCAAACATCCGCAAGCCGCAAGCGGTCTGCTAAACGTAACGGCCACCCGGGTATTGAGCGATCAGAAGATCGACGAGCAAGCCCGCTCACACTCCTGCGAATCCAACCAGTAACACTTACCGTACAGTCCGGTCTGTTCGTCTGATATGTCGCATATCTCGCCTAGGAGTGGTAAACGTCAGACCCCAATAGCTCGATAAGTCATGCCGACTTGAGGTCCATAACATTCGTGAAACTACTGATAACTCTTACCAGTATATCACAGCAACCCTGGCCAGGGATTTCCTGTTATGGCCAGTCGAGCATAGCACAACATCAACCCCCAATACCGGGAGAGACGAATCCCCTCCTATCGCTCATTGCCTCCATGTGAATCGGGACTGTACCCAAAAACCACCTGTTTGCACAACTCAGTAGAGCCGTGGTAGGGTGGAAATCAAAGCACAGTGGGAGACACACAAGAATCTATGACGATCTCGGGTCAACAGACTAAGCTGTACCAGTGTCACCAGAGAACTGCCATCTGACGTGAGGTATAATACCATCTGGGAGTTCTCGGCGAGTCCGTTCAGTGTACCCAGTCTCCACTGAGCACCCGCATACCATCTTCGATGTCAAACACCAATGGATATGGGATCATCCATCGCCCATCGCATGGGTCGAGAAGATATACGCTAGTCTACTCTGGAATATCGATGCCCCGTCTCGATATTCCCTCGACTAGGAACATTTCAAGGATGTACTCATGGACTATCCAGGCCCCACTAGTATGATCTGCATCACAGTCCTGGAAGTCAAGTATACATCCTAAGGGCTTTATCAACATGTAATCAGAGAGACAAAAAGTATACATGTTAAGATAAAGTGCAACCAGATAGCGTACTATCATGTCGAGCAAGAAAGTCCTACCTATCTATGTCCCAGCATCCACTACAATATACATCCAATGTACAGTAATGGCCTCTAGGGCATACATATAACTAACAGGTCTGTCCCATAGCCATCAGTACGTCGTACTGGAGATAGTATACAGGTGCTCGTTAGGTTACGGGTATACCGGACAGGACTCGCAGGGGAACTGTTAGATGGTATTATACCCGTCGTCAGTTAACTGTTCCCAGGTGACATGAGTACAGCATAGTCCGCAGACTTGACACTGCTACTTCGCCTCGAGTGTGTCCCACTGTTCTTAGATTGCTACCCTACCACGGCTCAAAGGAGTCATGCAAACAGGTAGCAGTTGGGTGCAGTCCCGAGCACTTGGAGGCAGTAGTGGTTAGACAGGATTCGTCTCTCACGGTATTGGGAGATGATATCGCGCTGTGTCAGAGAGCCATTACGCAAAGTCCCTGGCCAGGGCAAGCGAGATATACTGGTAGGTTCCAGTAGCTTCTCAGGGTGTAATGGGCTTCGCTCCGACACGACTTATACAACTATTAGGGGACTGACACTTGCCGCCCCTAGGCTTGATATGCGATAGTCTTAGACGAACAGACCGGACTGTACGGAGATTGTCACATCAGGCTCAGTGGGAGTTCGGGTAAGTTTACTCATCGGCCTTCTTATCGACATCTACTTGGGGACCGTTACGTACAGTAGTGCCGCTTGCGGTCTGTGGTTAAACCCACTGCCAGCGTAGTGTCGAGTCTTTAGAGTCCCAAACAGAGAGTTTCCCTGTTCCAGGCGAAACGATACAGAGGTCGTATGATTTTACGACAAGGGTTCAGACACGTACGTGTGTTTATGTACGTACGACTTTTTGGATAGTTTTTACTAGCAGGCTTTGGTTTAAGCCAGATTCTAGTATCGAGTTATTGGATTTATACAGTCTAAAGTTTTTCCGTGTTTTCACGGATTGGAGGGGCGTTCTCATAATTTGTCGGGAAGCTTCTAGAAGAGTGGTGACTTGGGGGGTAAGGTGGCATTGCATTAAATGAGATTAGTGACTCATTTGTGTGATTCATCCATGGCATTAATGCATCATAAATGCTTAATGACTCATGGAGATGAATCACTCATATGTATTTATGAAGCATGGTTGTTAAATCTTTTATTTCATTTTTGGATAAATAATAATGCTTCATATATATTATGATAGATCATTATCTTATTATCATTCTCGTCTTCACCTTCTCTCTCCTCAAGCTCACTCTCTCTTCAAACCCTAACCCTAACCTCTCATGTGTTGAGATCAAGGGTTAGCTAGACTAATACATCCATAACCTCACTCTATATCCCCTAGGTAGCTTAGATTAGCACTTTAAGCAACCTAGTTATCTCAATTTAGAGATTAAGCTTGGCGTAGGAGCTTTCGGGTGGATCGTCTTTGACTCGAGGAGGCCGTTGAGGCGCCGATGTTCCAAGGAGCCTACGAGGAGTGGAGGACAGCGATGAAAACCTGAAGGACATGTAACGTGAGGTATAACTTCGAATCCGAGTAGTTAAACCTCTAGTAGATAGTTAGCAATGGTTTAGATACGATTCATGCGCTCAAGTCCGTGTTACAAAGCTTTGATAATCGTTTTTCATATATTCCGCCTCCCCGCAAGTTCATGGGGTGCGTGACATGGACTTACAGTGGTATCAGAGCCAAATAAACCATTACTAGCTTGTTAGCAACTAGTTAGAAGTTCGATCGACGGAAAACACAAAAAAGAAACACCCCATACCCTAAGTTTCTATTAATTTTAAAAGTGTCTGAAAAAATATTTGACATACCTTAAAATTCACAGCAGGGAATTTGATAAATTCTGGGAAAATACGAGCACACAAAACGGCAAGACGACCGCGGATCCGCGGCCAAATGGTGCTTTTGGCCGCGGATCTGCCACAGAGTCAACTCGGTTTTGACTCCGATTTTCTCTGTTATTCCTTTTTTGTGGTGTTTTGTTTTCCTGTATATACTGTTTCTGCCCAGGTTACTTCAGTACAGGTTTGCTTTTGGGGTAGACACGGAATATGGTAATCGATCGATATTCTAAGATATTTGCTAATTGGGTTTTTATCTGTAATGTTTAATGTGTTCGTAAACCTCCCCTAACTGCTAGTATGTCGGTTGGCAGGGGGTTGCACATTTCTGTAATGTTTACTGTTTGTGTATATGGACTTGATTGGAGTGTTGTGATAATTAGCCGGGGTTTGGGATGGGTTTAATATTCATTCATTCGTTGTAAATGTAACATGATGTAATATTCTTTTGCGGGGCATATCCAGGTTGCTGTTGTAGCCACCGTTGTATTATTTCTTTTTATTGTTTTTGCTCCTAGGATAGACCCAAGGTGGGGTACACAAACTACCGGGTACTTTGAAGTGTTTAGTGGCCTACTCACTTTGTTGAGGGAGACCGCTTCACTTCGGGTACTTGGCGGGTAGTTTGCCGTACCCGTAGGGGTCTAGGGTGGCGTAATGGCTATTCATCATAACTGTGTAATCCGTCTTTTATTGCAGGCTCAAAGCAAATGCGGATTGCTATTAAATCCAATAAAGTTCATCAGTGATCTGGAATGCTTATTATTGCATCTAACGAATGTACAATATCTATATATGATAGCTATTAGACGTCACTTATGTTTTACACTCGCGTTAGCCCAGCCCCCGCTCTGTCGTTAGTTAAGTAACCTAACGGGTGATGACGGGACCTCATGGCGAATGCGGATGGCATAAGAGAACGTGGTATTTTCGTTGTTTTCTGCAATGATAGGATAAAGATGGGACGCATTATTATAATGCAAAGAAAATAAATCAAAGTTAAGTCGTTGGAACAAATTTAAAAGAAACCACTCGGTTATTTTAAATAGATCAGAATTTTTAATTGCGGAGCTTTAACAACTCCTTTTAAAAAGTATCAGGTTCCTTCGATTAAATCAAGTTCACTACGTTCACGGTTTTACCAAAACCATTCGCAGCCCTCCGTCATTTCTTATGAATGGTCAGTAGTATTCAAGCTATGTTTGTTGGCCTTCGTCAAGGCATAGTGTTTGGTAGCTGCTGGGGTATTCATTTGGTGCATAGATAGATGTGTTGGTTTGGGACAGTCGTATTACCTTGTTGGCCTTCGTCAAGGGTATGTACGGGTGGGTTCAAATTAACTAGATAATGATGGGCAGAACATGACATGTGACTTATTATTTGTTGGCCTTCGTCAAGGTCATAAGAGCATGGGGCAAAAATCCACATCGGGAATTTCTAAAGAAACTGAAATTTGCAGAGAGAGCATACTATTTTGGAGTTTGGTGAATGTTGGTAGGATTCCTTCAACATTGTCATACGATGATATTTTGGATCCTGATCCTACTGTGAGTATATACTACTTATCAGGAGATTCGTCACTTAACGATCAATGCTATAAACCAAGTAGGTGCCTAGAAAGGTGTCAGCGAGGTTACGCCCCCAGAGAAAAGAGGTTATTTAATTAAGGAACTTCGCGAAAGCGTTGGAAAACCTCCCTCGAAGTATCGACACTGACCTGGCTGAACGGTTAAGCAAGAATTGTACGATGAGAATAGTCCTGGCTAATTCTTCTTTTATGGTTTGAGGAGGGATTCGAGAAACAGTGGGAGCCATCCTGTTTAGATAAATTAAACCACTCTAAACTTGCAAGAGAATCATGCTAATAGTATTTTCTTCTCTCTCTTAAATTGCAGCGACCTTGTGACCACGACTAGGTTACATCTAGATAATAAATTGACTAAATCTTACTTATATGAATGGCAAAAGTCTGTCCAGATGTCCATTTCCTATGACAAATGGGACCACCCTATTACTACTCAAGATCCCGCCGTCCCAGGTCCAGTTTCCACTGTCGCGGATATGGATATCCGTTAGACAAGGGAAAAAGATAAAGCGAAAGCTATGTGCCTCGTGTTAACTTCAGTTGATGGTATATACCAGAAGCAGTATGAGAAGATGGACTTAGTTTCCATCTTTCTCCATAACAAAGATTTTTATGGAGAGCAGTCTCATATCGCAAGATATGAGACCTCGACCGAATTAATTCAATCGAGGTTGGCTGTCGGGTCATCTGTAGGGGACAACGTCCTTACAATGACTAGCTATATTGATGAGCTCTAGGACCTGAAGACCACGTTGGGAAATAGGTCAGATACTGACTTGATTCTACAGTCACTACCTTCTACCCTGAAGGAAACCAGGGAAGTAGAAGGAAAGAGAAGGGCAAAGGTTTCGGGACTGAACGTAGTAAAAGAGGGACATTCCTATTGTTATGGGATTGGGCATCGGCAGAAAGATTGCAGGGCTTTAGAAGCCAGTAGCCAGGATACGAAGCATGTTGTGGCTTCAGCCTCAAATGTGTTTGTAATTGAGAACTGTTTGTCAATTAACTCTACTTCCTGGGTACTTGATACCGGAGCAGGATCTCATATCTGTAATTCATTACATGCTTTGAGAAACCTAGAGTTATGAAGATAGGTGATTTGTCTCTCAGAGTTGCAAACGGAATGAGCGTGGACGCTGAATCCGTGGGAGAATATCGCCTAGGTTTGACAAGTGGGCAGATATTGATTCTACGTAACTGTCTGTATGTACCTAGTATGACTTGCAATATCATATTGGTGTCCTCACTTTCAAAAAAGGGATATGATTTTACATTCATAAGCAATGTAGTTCACATCCACCTAAATCAAATTTTGATTGGGTCAGGTACATTAGATAACGGTATATACGTATTAAGTCAAGCTCAGGTTTTCAATGTCCAGAATACACTTAAAAAAAAGTCTCCGGAATTAAATCAAGCTTTCTTATGGTATTGTAGACTAGGTCACATCAATGAGAGAAGGTTGACTAAGTTACATAGAGAAGGATATTTGAATCCGTTCGAATATCAATCTTATGCTACTTGTGAAGCTTGTCTTATAGGAAAGATGACCAAAACTCCGTTTACTAGACACGGAGTAAGAGCAAGTGAGCTCTTAGGACTCGTACACAGTGACGTGTGCGGTTCAATGTCTACACATGTGCGAGGTGGTTATTCCTACTTCATTACTTTTACGGATGATTTCTTTAGGTATGGACATGTCTTCTTGATGAAACATAAATCCGAGGTCTTTGAGAAATTCCAGGAATACAAGAATGAAGTGGAAAACCAAAAAGGCAAAAGTATCAAGACACTGAGATCTGATTGAGGTGGTGAATACTTAAGTGCCGAGTTCCTGGGTTACTTAAAAGAGAATGGAATTCTCTCTCAGCTACTCCTTCATACACACTACAACACAATGGCATATCAGAAAGGAGGAATCAAACCCTATTAGATATGGTTCGTTCCATGATGAGTAAAGCTGAGTTACCGCGATCTTTCTGGGGTTATGCGCTAGAATCAGCTACATATCTTTTGAACAAAGTTCCAATCAAGACTGTGCCTACCACACCATATCAGATGTGGAGTGGAAATAAACCCTATCTTCAGTACCTGAAGACATGGGGATGTCCAGCTTTTGTAAAAAGGCAGCATGCGGACAAGCTCAAGGCACGCTCAGTACAATGTAAGTTTGTGGGATATCCAATGAACTCCAAGGGGTATTACTTCTATTACGCACAGGAACAAAAGGTTTTTGTTTCTCGTCATGCCCACTTCTTAGAAGCTGAATTTTTAGAAAATCAGAAGAGTGGGAACGCAGTAGAACTGGAAGAAATTCCAGAACCACAAGCTATTACTGAAACCTTGGTAGAACAAGAAGGTTAAGGAGAAAAGGACATCCCAATGCCACTCCGCAGGAGTAGTAGAAAATCTCATCCGCCCGAGAGATACTACGGTTTTCTCATAGACGGGGATAGAGAGGATTTCACTATTGACTATGATGAGCCTACTAGCTTCCAGCAAGCCATTCAGAGCGGTGACTCAGTAAAATGGCTGTATGCAATGCGGACCGAAATGGAATCCATGTACACTAACAAAGTATGGACTTTAGACATTGCTCCAGATGGGGTAAAACCCGTAGGATGCAAATAGATCTTCAAAAAGAAGATTGGTGTAGATAGACAGGTTGAAACCTATAAGGCTAGACTTGTTGCAAAGGGTTTCCGTCAAAGACCTGGTTTGGATTATGACGAAACCTTTTCTCCAGTGGCTATGCTCAAATCCATTCGGGTCCTTCTTGCTATTGCTGCCTTCCACGATTATGAGATCTGGCAGATGGACGTAAAGACGGCCTTTCTAAATGGAAATTTGGAAGAGAGCGTCTATATGGATCAGCCAGAGGGATTCATTCAGAGTGGGAGCAGCGGTAAAGTATGCAAGTTGCTTAAGTCCATTTATGGACTAAAGCAGGCATCGCGGAGTTGGAACATCTATTTTGATGATGCTGTCAAAGAATTTGACTTTATCAAAAATCCAGATGAAACTTGCATATACAGTAAGATTGTAGGGAGAGCTGTAGTATTCCTCGTCTTGTATGTGGATGACATTCTCCTAATAGAAAATGATATTCCTATGTTGCAGTCAGTCAAAAGATTCTTATCACATAAATTCTCCATGAAAGACCTGGGTGATGCCACCTACATTCTGGGGATCCGGATCTATCGTGATAGATCAAAGAGGATGTTGGGACTTTCGCAGTCCAGGTACATAGACACCATAGTGAAGAGATTCAGTATGGATGATTCTAAACGCGGTAACCTACCGGCTTGTCACGGAATCACCCTCTCTAAAGAGATGTCTTCCAAGACTTATTTGGAAAGGGATCGCATGTCGATTATACCCTACACTTCTGCGGTAGGCTCTATAATGTATGCGATGTTATGTACCAGACCAGATGTAGCATACGCATTGAGCGTGGTAAGCAGGTATCAAGCAAACCCAGGGGAGAAGCACTGGATAGCCATAAAGAACATTTTCAAGTACCTGAGAAGGACTAAGGAGATGTTCTTGGTATATGGCGGAAAAGACCTCCAAATGGAGGCCTTTGCCGACTCCGGCTTCCAGAGTGACAAGGATGACTCCAAATCCATATCGGGTTATGTCTTTACCCTCAATGGAGGGACGGTCTGTTGGAAGAGTTCCAAGCAGGAGACCGTTGCCGACTCAACAATGGAAGCGGAGTACATAGCTGCTTGCGATGCCATAAAAGAAGCAGTCTGGATGAAGAAGTTCCTCACAGAACTTCAGATGGTTCCTACCAGTGTTGATCCAATATCTCTGTATTATGACAACAATGGCGCTATAGCTTTAGCGAAGGAACCCTGGTCCCATCAGAAATCCAGACACATCTTAAGGCGGTATCACCTGATCAGGGAGATCGTAGATCGCCGGGAGATCGAGGTGAAAAGAGTAGAGACGGAGAATAACATTGCCGATCCATTCTCAAAGACCATTCCTCAGACGCAGTTCGAGAGGCTATTCGAGATGATAGGCCTACGATATGCCAGCTCATGGCCCTAGTGCAAGTGGGAGATTGTTAGTGTATATGCCCTAAGGGCCATTATTGTATCTTACTAGATTGTATATTACTTATTGGAAGCTTGGAATATTCACAGTTGTATATACAGTCTTGCTAAAAATGGTAGTATGCTACTTGGTTTATGTCTACTTTAATATGTGCATATGTTTCTTGTAACGTATCACTTATACATATTAGTAGAGCCTATAGGTTCTTTGCTTGATTACTAGCGTTGTGATGGTAGTCACACTAGTGGGGGCTGGGTAGTCTATAAGCAACATCCTATATAGGTCCCTAGTCGTAGGATTATCGAGACAGGGCATCGATACTCCAGAGTAGACTAGTGTGTACGCTTCTCATCCCAGTTTGGGAGATGGTCTGTCCCATAGCCATCAGTACGTTGTACTGGAGATAGTATACAGGTGCTCGTTAGGTTACGGGTACATCGGATAGGACTCGCAGGGGAACTGTTAGATGGTATTATACCCGTCGTCAGTTAACTGTTCCCAGGTGACATGGGTACAGCATAGTCCGCAGACTTGACACTGCTATTTCGCCTCGAGTGTGTTCCACTGTTCTTAGATTGCTACCCTACTATGGCTCAAAGGAGTCATGCAAACAGGTAGCAGTTGGGTGCAGTCCCGAGCACTTGGAGGCAGTAGTGGTTAGACAGGATTCGTCTCTCCCGGTATTGGGAGATGATATCGCGCTGTGTCAGAGAGCCATTACGTAAAGTCCCTGGCCAGGGCAAAGGAGATATACTGGTAGGTTCCAGTAGCATCTTAGGGTGTAATGGGCTTCGCTCTGACACGACTTATACAGCTATTAGAGGACTGACGCTTGCCGCCCCCTAGGCTTGATATGCGATAGTCTTAGACGAACAGACCGGACTGTACGAAGATTGTCACATCAGGCTCAGTGGGAGTTCGGATGAGTTTACTCATCGGCCTTCTTATCGACATCTACCTGAGGACCGTTACGTACAGCTAGTGCCGCTTACGGTCTGTGGTTAAACCCACTGCCAGCGTAGTGTCGAGTCTTTAGAGTCCCACACAGAGAGTTTCCCTGCTCCAGGAGAAACGATATAGAGGTCGTATGGTTTTACGACAAGGGTTCGGACACGTACGTGTGTTTACGCACGTACGATTTTTCGGACAGTTTTTACTAGCAGGCTTTGGTTTAAGCCAGATTCTAGTATCGAGTTATTGGATTTATACAGTCTAAAGTTTTTCCGTGTTTTCACGGATTGGAGGGGCGTTCTCGTAATTTTTCGGGAAGCTTCTAGAAGAATGGTGACTTGGGGGGTAAGGTGGCATTGCATTAAATGAGATTAGTGACTCATTTGTGTGATTCATCCATGTCATTAATGCATCATAAATGCTTAATGACTCATGGAGATGAATCACTCATATGTATTTATGAAGCATGGTTGTTAAATCTTTTATTTCATTTTTGGATAAATAATAATGCTTCATATATATTATGATAGATCATTATCTTATTATCATTCTCGTCTTCACCTTCTCTCTCCTCAAGCTCACTCTCTCTTCAAACCCTAACCCTAACCTCTCATGTGTTGAGATCAAGGGTTAGCTAGACTAATACATCCATAACCTCACTCTATATCCCCTAGGTAGCTTAGATTAGCACTTTAAGCAACCTAGTTATCTCAATTTAGAGATTAAGCTTGGCGTAGGAGCTTTCGGGTGGATCGTCTTTGACTCGAGGAGGCCGTTGAGGCGCCGATGTTCCAAGGAGCCTACGAGGAGTGGAGGACAGCGATGAAGACCCGAAGGACATGTAACGTGAGGTATAACTTCGAATCCGAGTAGTTAAATCTCTAGTAGATAGTTAGCAATGGTTTAGATACGATTCATGCGCTCAAGTCCGTGTTACGAAGCTTTGATAATCGTTTTTCATATATTCCGCCTCCTCGCAAGTTCGTGGGGTGCGTGACATGGACTTACACAAAATCCCGTGGCAACCGATCAAATGAGACTAAACTGCTAGATTTATAACTTTCAAATTAGTTATCTCATAACTACATGTCGATTCTAAATATTGTATCACATTACAGAAAAAGTTAGACGACGTTAAACATTCCGATCGAATCAACAAACACCCAAAATTTCCCTATTTGCTCAACACTAGAACTTAGTTTAAAAGCATCCATCACATGCCACAGTACCAATAGACCAGCCATAGAAGGGTCAAACCAACGCCTCACATGTGGCAACGCCGAACTGCCACAAACCCTAGGGTTTAGAGGCGGTTCTGACGGTCACATAATCGAGTTAAGGTTTCGTTCTTCTAGAGGGTCCACTGCGTTACTTGCACGACTTTGAATGTTCTTTGACTAAGGAAAAATCCAACACTTGGAAATTTTCCGACAGGGGAAAAAGTGAGTTATTGACATCCGTTCGAACTTTTTAACACTATCTAAACAATCATGAAACCAAGTTAGAATTACGAATACGAAACACTTTGAATTACCTTTATACTAAATAAACATCTCATGCAAATTTAGCAAAAATAAACAACACCACAAGTGCCGAACCCCAGAACCTGGAGCACACAACAAAACCCAAACCCAAACCCTTTGCATAAACCGGGGTCGCCGGAAATTCTGGCCTAGTCCCCGGCCTAGATCCGAGCAGGGGGTGGGTTTTGTGCTATGTTCATATTGCATCACATACAACATTCTGCACATGTTTGAAAAAATTTTAGACACCAAAAATAATTCGACAGAAACTAGGGTTTGATATCGGGTGTTTCAGAGTTGTTTCGGTTTCGTAATCCTACACTTATCCATCTAATTCTCTAACTAGGCTCTGATACCGCTGTTGGGATACCTACAACGGCAGCAAGATTTCGGGTGGCATCTCTCATGCCAATTTCAAATTTTGCCATTACAGATAACCCAAAACCTAGATCAATAACTAGAGAATCAAACCAAAACTAGCATGTTAACACTTTAACATCAAAGAGTTGGGGATTACAACCTTTGTAGTCCGTTCCTTCGCTTCATAAGGTTCGTGTTGAGGTCTCTTCGCTGCTATCATCAAGTACCCGGACTCTAGAGAGGCTCCATGAAAAGAAAGATGCAACCTTGGTTCCAATTTTCAAGAACTAAGATGATCTACCTTGAAGAAACTCAAACCCAAGCTCTTGCTTCACTAATCAAGTATTTGTAAAGTAAACACCCTAATCTCAGTAGCTAGAATAGATGAAGATGGTGAAGTAGGAATTTTGCTCTCTTTTGTTTTTAATTTCTCACTCAAAATCATCACAAACCCAAAAGCTAGTGAAGCTTTTTCAAGAGAGGAGGAAGAAGATGAAATCCTTTTGTGTTGAATAATGAATTATTGTTGAGGTTAGAAACACAACCTAGGGTTAAGCATGACATGCTTAACCCTTGTAGAGACTTTATGTCACGATCCGAAGGTACGGAACGTGATTGACACTTAGATTACGAGACGTCTAAAGTCGTAACGTAAACTAAGTCAGCCAAAGCCCAGAAAATCTAAACCAAAATCAACAACAGTGTCATGCTTAACCCTTGTAGAGACTTTATGTCACGACCCGAAGGTACGGAACGTGATTGACACTTAGATTACGAGACGTCTAAAGTCGTAACGTAAACTAAGTCAGCCAAAGCCCAGAAAATCTAAACCAAAATCAACAACAGTGAAGGAAAACCTTTCATGATAACGACTTTAAAATCAACTAAGTTGTATTAACCCCTTTTCTAAAAGCATCAAAAATTTCCGAAAATTTCGGCAGAGTCTCCTTTATAAATTCTATCCCCCAAAATGGGTACAACAAGATATATAGACCTGTAATAGCAAAATGGAATACCCAAGCGGGAGCTAGCTCTTCGCCCAAGGCGGATCACAACCACACACAATATATATGTAATATCAAGCAAATGAGCATAAAGAAATGCAAAATATAAGAAAAACACAATGTCAGCTCAAGTGAGCTCGACCCAAAAGTAACCACATATACACAAATCTCTCAGTCTCATCACTAGGTCGCATATACAAATAAGAAGTGGTAGATGGAGAATACTAGATACAAAGATAGTACAAAAGAGATAAAGTGTCCACTCAACCCACTTATGAGCAATGTCGCGAGTCTGAGCAAAAGAAGCCAATGATAAGAAAATCCCGCTGCTAGAAGGCAGACGGGTCCGACCTGTAAGACACTGTGGTACAACGGGGGTGAGTTGCCAGCTCATGAGTAGCAAGTAACATCTAATAAGGCTATCGTAAGAATGCACGCAAATGCGTCACAACATGTATGTCTAGATGTGATGTAATGCCACTAGTATGTATGCACATGTATGAAACATTAATATGAAATGTTTAAGTGTTTTAAAATACTATAAGCTCTGCATTCTTAACGTAGAAAAAGAATATCCGTGCAATAGCTAAAGCACCATCATGAAATCATCTGAAAACCGTGTCAAGCATCGACACCAAATATGGAAATATATCTGTCTCAATGTCTCACTGTATCAATGTCTCAATACATCGGGCTCCGTCAGTCCGGATCGGCCCATATCATCAAATCTCACGACAACGGTCGGTATCCTCCTGATATCCACCGCGCCAGACATCACCAATAGGTTGTCTTCCCCTGCCAGGCTTATCGTCTACAACTCGATCTTCTTGCCCCCGGGTACTATACCGGGCCCACCATGTACCCGAGACGGTTCATCCACTCCTCGAATCGGGTCTCGAAATCCAACAGAAAACATGAAAACTCATGGTGGTCGACACATACATCACGAGAAAACCGCAATTTTATTTAAAAAAATGATAATAATAAGCTTTTGTTAAATTCTTGCGGTTTTCCCCAAAATCCAGAAATCGCATCAATACTGAAATCCTCAAGAAAATCGTGCTACCCAACATGTTGTATATGATAAATGTTTATTATATCAAAGCTATGAAATGTGATTTGTCGCTAGAAATCTATATAAGCATGATGATAATATGAGGTATATATACATGCTATGCAATTCAATATTTCATGTATGGTGCAAGCGATGACACTAAACTAAGCAGGTTCTAAAGTGCTCGTGACATGTCAAATACCAAGGCGTATGTGTTCACATGAATAGTGCGGTGCAATATGAGCCAATGGTAATAGTGTACGTGTCCTAAGAGGTGATATCACACATGTGTATATGGATAACCATGCAATGCTAGCAGACGAATAGCTATAAAGGTATGCATATGAATGAGAGGGTTAACTAACTAACAATGCATATAGTTGTAAGTAATAAAATAATCCTAACTATAGGGCGTCTCGTGCCATCCAGACGATTCCCCCATAGATGTATACATCTACGCACCTGGACGCCTTGCTAATCTGATCCAGCCACCGCTTTGCCTTTGCGCGCCGCGTCCGACGTTTCCGCAACCGATCCTAGAATTGCATAACACACAACATAACATTTCACCTCATGAAACAACGCAAGTCACCATTTTAAAAGATCAAAATTAGACACAACGTGCACTCGGTGCGCGGGAAAACACACGAAAATCACTAAAAACTTAACTAAATTCGTCGTTTCGTGGCAACCGTCAAAACTAAAACCCGACTAAACCAAACCCCGCATTCGCACACCTTACAACTCGTAGTATATGCCAATAGTGTCGACAATATATCGCAATTAAGTCACTTCCTAATTTTAAGAAAAACCTAGTAAGCGTTCACGTACAAATTTCGATGCAAACCTCGTGAATTAACGATTTAGCGATCGCAATATCGCACAAACGTTCGATCTAACCCACTAGATGGACACAACACTAACTTAAACACACTTATCCAACTTCAATCCCTAACTACAACATCACCCCTTTTCTTGAAATTTCCTAAACAAGATTTATAACCAAATTTCACACTTAAACTTTCTAATTTAGCATATTTAAACGACAATTAAACAACTAGACTAGAATTATACCTTACAAGTTGTGATTCCCTTGCACTAAGCCTCCAAAGTGGCCTCTTTTCTCCTTGTTTTAACCCAATTTTGGCTTGAGAAGGGATGGCTTAAGGTTTTGGTTTGAATTAGAGAAGAAAAGTGTGTATTTTTGTGGATTTTTGTTGATTTTTGAAGCAATTTGAAGCAAGAAAGAGAGGGGAAAAAAGGGGTTTCCTGCTGAATAAGCCCGCCCTGAGCAAGAGGGGGAGAGAAGGGAAGAGTTGTGTGGAAAATTCTACACAAAATGTATCATCTAAGGTCATTTAATGAATGTTACATCAAATTTTTACAAAAAAACCCATTTTAAACCATTTTTTTTGATTAAATTTTTATACCATAAAACTACCATTTTGCAAAGTCATGATAAAATTTTATTAACACTAGATTTTATTTTATAGTGTTTCCTAAGTGTGTAATTTACCCATTTAAATTTGTATCTATCACTAATTTAATGTATTTTTAAAAGCTTAAAATAATATTAAAAATAATTAATTAAGGAAATTTTTTTAATTAACTAGAAAATTTTAAGTGACAATTTAGTGACCAAATTTTAGCAATCTCTTATCTAAATTTTGTATAATTAGGCCTATATTGAAAATTACTTATTTTGAGTTTTTACGGAAAAGACCGATTATTTTGCCGATTATCGAAAAACTGCCTAAACGATTTTCGAAGCGTTACAATCTTCCCCCCTTAAAGAAATTCGGTCCCTGAATTTAAAATTTAACTACGCATACCTTCAAAAAGATGGGGATATCTCTTCCTCATCTCGACCTCGGTCTCCCAGGTGACCTCCTCGCTGTTCGGGCCACGCCAAAGAACCTTGACGGACGGTATAACCTTCGACCTCAATTTCTTCACCTGCTGATCCAAAATTACCACTGGCTGCTCGGTGAATGAAAGATCATGCTCCAGCTGGATCGTCTGGTGCTGAATCGCATGGGAAGGGTCATGAAGGTACTTGCGGAGCATTGAAACATGGAACACGGGGTGAACATCGGGGAAGCTGGGCGGAAGAGCTAACCGATAAGCCACTGAACCGACACGCTCTATGATCTCGAAGGGACCAACATATCTTGGAATAAGCTTCCCTTTCTGCCCAAATCTCATCACACCCTTCATTGGAGAGACCCTCAGGAAAACATGATCGCCAACAGTGAACAAGAGTCGGCGACGGCACCTGTCAGCATATGATTTCTGCCTACTCTGTGCTGCTTTCATCCTGTCCCGAATTAGCTGTATCTTTTCGGTCGTCTCCTGTACGATCTGCGGCCCCAATATACTGCTCTCTCTGAGCTCTATCCAACATATGAGCGATCGACATTTCCTCCCATATAAGGCTTCGAAAGGTGCTATCTGAATCGTCTCCTGGAAGCTATTATTGTAGGAGAACTCGATCAAGGGAAAATGACGATCCCAGTTACCACCGAAATCTAAAACACAAGCTCTGAGCATGTCCTCAAGAGTCTGAATAGTACGCTCGACTGACCGTCAGTCTGTGGATGAAAGGCTGTGCTAAAACTCAATCGGATGCCCAAAACTTCCTGAAGTTTCTGCCACAATCGGCTGGTAAACTGGTTGCCCCAGTCGGACACGATGCAACTCGGGACGCCATGCAGTCGCACGATCTCATCAATATAAACTTGGGCATACTGAGCAAATCCAAAAGTGGTCTTCACTGGCAGGAAGTGAGCCGCTTTCGTCAGTCGATCCACAATCATCCAAATAGAGTCATACCCTCGACTGGTCCTGGGTAGACCCACAATGAAGTCCATGGAGACCTGTTCCCACTTCCACTCAGGGATGGGCGAAGGCTGTAACACGCCGGCTGGCCTCTGGTGCTCGGCCTTGATTTGCTGACAAGTCAGGCATCTCGACACAAAGTCTGTAACATCCTTCTTCATCCTGTCCCACCAGTAAACCTCTCTCAAATCACGGTACATCTTGGTGGAACCTGGATGCACACTGTACACTGATCTATGGGCCTCTTCAAGAATATCACGCCTCAGTCCCCCAGAATCTGGTATGCACAGTCGAGTCCCAAATCGAAGTATCCTCTGATCATCAATCACGAACTCGGAAACTCTGCCCTGCCGAATCTTCTCGATAATCTCTAAAATACGGGCATCGCCAGACTGTGCCTCACGGATACGGTCAAGTAACTGTGGGCGTGCTCTGAAATGGGCCAGCTGTCCCCCTGTAGGGGTAAACTCGAACTGCACTCGGCTGTCACATAAAACCTGCCAGTCCACCGTAGACTGCATCTGTACTGCACTCAAACAAGATAGGCTACCTCCGGGCCTCCTACTCAAAGCATCTGCCACCATATTCGCCTTGCCCGGATGGTATAAAATCTCACAGTCATAATCTTTCACCAACTCCATCCAACGACGCTGTCTCAGATTTAGATCTCGCTGCTGAAAGATATACTTCAAGCTTTTGTGGTCAGTGAATATCTGGCATGACTCGCTGTATAGGTAATGTCTCCAGATCTTGAGTGCAAACACCACTGCAGCCATCTCTAAATCATGAGTGGGGTAGTTCTGTTCATATTTCCTTAACTGCCGAGAAGCATACGCGATAACTATGTCGTGCTGCATCAATACACAGCCCAGCCCCACTCGAGAAGCATCACAATACACCACAAAACCGCCCGATCCTGAAGGCAATGATAACACCGGTGCAGTAGTCTGACGAGTCATCAACTGCTGGAAACTATCCTCACATGCCTGGGTCCAATCGAAAGGAACCCCTTTTCGGGTCAACCCGGTCAACGGTGCAACAATACGGGAGAAATCCTGGACGAAACATCGGTAATAGCCGGCAAACCTAGAATGCTGCGAACCTCTGTAACTGATACCGGTCTGGGCCAACGCTGAACTGCCTCGACCTTCTTCGAGTCCACACAAATACCATCTCTCGTCACCACATGACCCAAGAAGTCGACACTGTCTAGCCAGAATGCGCACTTGGAAAATTTGGCGAACAACTGATGCTCCCTCAAAGTCTGCAATGTGATACGCAAGTGCTGCTCATGCTCCTCCCGGCTCTGAGAATAAACCAAGATGTCGTCAATGAACACAATGATGAACTGATCAAGATACGGCCTGAATACACGGTTCATCAAGTCCATAAATGCTACCGGGTCATTGGTGAGCCCGAACGACATCACCAAGAACTCGTAATGACCATAACGTGTATGGAAAGCGGTCTTCGGAATATCCTCCTTCCGAACCCGCAACTGGTGATAACATGACCGTAAATCAACCTCCGAGACAAACCCTGCACCCTGGAGCTGATCGAATAAGTCGTCAATGCGGGGTAGGGGATATCTGTTCCGCACAGTAACCCGGTTCAGCGGATGATAATCAATGCATAAGCGCATACTGCCGTCCTTCTTAACAAACAGGACGGGAGAACCCCAAGGTGACACACTCGGTAGGATAAGCCCTTTTTCCAGCAAGTCCTGTAACTGATTCTTCAGCTCTGTAAGCTCCGCCGGGGCCATCCGATAAGGCGGTATAGAGATAGGCCCCGTGCCGGGGATCAAGTCGATGCAGAACTCAATCTAGCGCTCTGGTGGCAGACCAGGCAGCTCATCAATGAATACATCAGGAAACTCTCTCACAACAGGGACCTGGTCTAACGGAACCTCCGTGGCGCTAGTATCACAAACATAGGCTAAGAATCCCTGACACCCTTTCCTCAAGAGCTAACCAGCGTGAAGAGATGAAATCAAGCTGGGAAGGGTAGCGCTACGATCTTCCTAAATAACAAGAACCGGCTCACCAGGAAAACTGAATCTGACAGCCATCTCACGGCAGTCCATAGATGCATAACAGGTGGCTAGCCAGTCCATACCAAGAAGAATGTTGAAGTCCTGCATATCGAGGAGAATCAAATCAACTGAAGAATCTCTCTCCCCGATACGAACGGGACACGATCGGTACACAAAACGGGCAACAAACGACTCGCCTATCGGAGTAATAACGATAAGCGGTTGATCTAACGGAGAAGACTCTTGGCCAATCCTCGGTGCAAAGTATGTGGATACATAGGAATGTGTGGAGCCTGGATCAAATAATACCCGAGCATCAAAAGAACATACTGGCAGAGTACCTGTTACGACAGCATTGGATTCCTGCACATCCGGAGGAGTCAACACGAACACTCGAGCCTGTCCACCACTAATAGCTGGCTGTCCCCTGCCTCTACCTCGGCCTCTGCCTCTGCCTCTGTCGCCTCGTCCTCTCTGAACAGGACCTCCATGCCCACGACCTCTAGGAACATCTGCCTGGCGTAGAGCTTCATCAGGGGTAGGTAGTAGAGCTCTCTGAGGAGGTGGTGAAGGTGGTAAGGTCATATGTGGGACTGTCGCCTTACCCTAGCGCCCCATGGTACAGTCTCTGATACGGTGGTACTGACTCTCGCACCGAAAACATCCTGGCGACGACTGCTGGGTTTGCGGGTATGAACCAAATAACTGACCTCATCTCAATCCTCTGCCACCACCATCTCCCGGAAAGAATCTATCACGGTGTCTACCCATTTGCCGCTGGGCTGGCGTATCAGTACGGATCCTCTTCGGCCCAGAAACGACCGGAGTCTCAGAAATGCGCTCCTTCAAATGTAAGGCTACGTCCATCACGGCTGCGTATGTGTCAAAGTGCTAGGTGCCGATGGAAAGGAATAGCTGTGTGTCAAGCACTCGCACAAACCTCTTTATTCTCTTCTCTTCCGTGTCTACTAGGTATGGAGCATATCGAGACAACTGGGTAAACTGTATATCATACTCCGACACTGTCATCCTAGGAGTCTTGCGCAAAGACTCAAAATTACGGGCTTGAGCATCTCGGACACTCTCCGGAAGGAAACGAGCAAGAAATGCAGCTGTAAACTCGTCCCAGGTCATAAAAGGTAGACCTGCAGCTCGGCCTCTCTCTACGGAATCGTACCATGTCTGGGCAAGGCCCTTCAGACGAAAACTCGTGAACTCCACCCATCTATCATCAGAACACCTCAACGAATGGCAAATCCTAGCCATCCTATCAAGAAATGCCTGTGGGTCCTCTGTCGCATCCGTACCGGTAAAAACTGGAGGTCTCAATCTCATAAACTCCTGTAGTGAAACAGGGATAGTCGCAATAGTAGCAGGAGTAACCGTCTGGGCCGCAGGTACAATCGTGATCTGTGCGGTGGAAGGAACATCCTCGGATCTCTGTGCCCGAATGGACTCAACTAACGATCCCATCATCTGTCGCAACTCCTGCATACCGGCCTCTAATCTGGCAATACGGTCTGGAGAGGGCGGATCAATCTGACCCTGAGGGATATGCGTATCATCCCGCTCGATCCTCGCCTCAGACAAGCCCGCTCAAAGCTTATCCCTAGCGGCAGCCCGCTGAGATCTCGTAGTCTTTGGCGGCATCGAAGCTGGAATAAGAAACAAGAGCGATAAGAACATTGCAATTGAATCAAGGAATGCAAGGAATCAAGAGGTGAAATACGAGCAATTATGTCCTAAGGTCACTTAGGCGGAGTACCGTATCGTAAGTATGCCGCGGAACATACCCACGCTACGTCACTCTGCTTAAGTCACCTACTCCATCTACCATGGGTCGTCCAACACTCAGAAAAGTAAAACCTACGCTCTGATACCAACTTTGTCATGACCCGAAGGTACGGAACGTGACTGGCACTTAGATTACGAGACGTCTAAAGGCGTAACGTAAACTAAGTAAGCCAAAGCCCAGAAAATCTAAACCAAAATCAACATGAGCGAAGGAAAACCTTTCATGATAACGACTTTAAAATCAACTAAGCTGTATTAACCCCTTTTCTAAAAGCATCAAAAATTTCCGAAAATTTTGGCAAAGCCTCCTTTGTAAATTCTATCCCCCAAAATGGGTACAACAAGATATATAAACCTGTAATAGCAAAATGGCATCCCCAAGCGGGAGCTAGCTCTTCGCCCAAGGAGGATCACAACCACACGCAATATATTTGTAATATCAAGCAAATGAGCATAAAGAAATGCAAAATATAAGAAAAACACAATGTCGGCTCAAGTGAGCTCGACCCCAAAGAAACCACATATACACAAATCTCTCAGTCTCATCACTAGGTCGCATATACAAATAAGAAGTGGTAGATGGAGAATACTAGATACAAAGATAGTACAAAAGAGATAAAGTGTCCTCGCAACCCACCTATGAGCAATGTCACGAGTCTGAGCAAAAGAAGCCAATGATAAGAAAATCCTACCGCTAGAAGGCTGACGGGTCCGACCTGCAAGACACTGTGGCACAACGGGGGTGAGTTGCCAGCTCGTGAGTAGCATATAACATCTAATAAGGCTATCGTAAGAATGCACGCAAATGCGTCACAACATGTATGTCTAGATGTGATGTAATTCCACTAGTATGTATGCACATGTATGCAACATCAATACGAAATCTTTAAGTGTTTTTAAATTCTATAAGCTCTGCATTCTTAACTTAGAAAAAGAATATCTGTGCAATAGGTAAAGAACCATCATGAAATCATCTGAAAACCGTGTCAAGCATCGACACCAAATATGGAAATATATCTGTCTCAATGTCTCACTGTATCAATGTCTCAATACATCGGGCTCCGTCAGTCCGGATCGGCCCATATCATCAAATCTCACGACAACGGTCGGTATCCTCCGGATATCTACCACGCTAGACATCACCGGTAGGTAGTCTTTCCCTGCCAGGCTTATCATCTACAACTCGATCTTCTTGCCGCGGGGTACCATACCGGGCCCACCATGTACCCGAGACGGTTCACCCACTTCTCGAATCAGGTCTCGAAATCCAACAGAAAACATGAAAACTCATGGTGGACGACAAATACATCACGAGAAAACCGCAACTTTATTTAAAAAAATGATAATAATAAGCTTTTGTTAAATTCTTGCGGTTTTCCCTAAAATCCAGAAATCGCATCAATACTGAAATCCTCAAGAAAATCGTGCTACCAAACATGTTGTATATGATAAATGTTTATTATATCAAAGCTATGAAATGTGATTTGTCGGTAGAAATCTATATAAGCATGATGATAATACGAGGTATATATACATGCTATGCAATTCAATATATCATGTATGGTGCAAGCGATGACACTAAACTAAGCAGGTTCTAAAGTGCTCATGACATGTCAAATACCAAGACGTGTGTGTTCACATGAATAGTGCGCATTCAATATGAGCCAATGGTAATAGTGTACGTGTCCTAGGAGGTGATATCACACATGTGTATATGGATAACCATGCAATACTCGCAGACGAATAACTATAAAGGTATGCATATGAATGATAGGGTTAACTAACTAACAATGCATATAGTTGCAAGTAATAAAATAATCCTAACTATGGGGTGCCTCGCGCCATCCAGACGATTCCCCCATAGATGTATACATCTACTCACCTGGACGCCTTGCTAATCTGATCCAGCCACCGCTTTGCCTTTGCGCGTCGCGTCCGATGTTTCCACAACCGATCCTAGAATTGCATAACACACAACATAAGATTTCACCTCATGAAACAACGTAAGTCACCATATGAAAAGATCTACACTCATAAATTAGGCACAAGGTGCACTCGGTGCTCGGGAAAACTCACGAAAATCACTAAAAACTTAACTAAATTTGTCGTTTCGGTGCAACCGTCAAAACTAAAACCCGACTAAACCAAACTCTGCATTCACACACCTTACAAGTCGTAGTAGAATCCAATAGTGTCGACAATATATCGCAATTAAGTCACTTCCTAATTTTAAGAAAAACCTAGTAAGCGTTCACGGACAAATTTCGATGCAAACCTCATGAATTAACGATTTAGCGATCACAACATCGCACAAACGTTCGATCTAACCCACTAGATGGCCACAACACTAACTTAAACACACTTATCCAACTTCAAACCCTAACTACAACATCACCCTTTTCTTGAAATTTCCTAAACAAGAATTTATAACCAAATTTCACACTTAAACTTTCTAATCTAGCATATTTGAACTACAATTAAACAACTAGATTAGAATTATACCTTACAAGTTGTGATTCCGTTGCACTAAGCTTCTAAAGTGGCCTCTTTTCTCCTTGTTTTAACCCAATTTAGGCTTGAGAAGCGATGGCTTAAGGTTTTGGTTTGAATTAGAGAAGAATAGTGTGTATTTTTGTTGATTTTTGAACCAATTTGAAGCAAGAAAGAGAGGGGAAAAAAGGGATTTCCTGCTGAATGAGCTCGGCCTGAGCAAGAGGGGGAGAGAAGGGAAGAGTTGTGTGGAAAATTCTACACAAAATGTATCATCTAAGGTCATTTAATGAATGTTACATCAAATTTTTACAAAAAACCCATTTTAAACCATTTTTTTGATTAAATTTTTAAACCATAGAACTACCATCTTGCAAATTCTTGATAAAATTTTATTAACACTAGATTTTAGTTTATAGTGTTTCCTAAGTGTGTAATTTACCCATTTAAATTTGTATTTATCACTAATTTAATGTATTTTTAAAAGCTTAAAATAATATTAAAAATAATTAATAAAGGATTTTTTTTTAATTAACTAGAAAATTTTAAGTGACAATTTAGTAACCAAATTTTAGCAATCTCTTATCTAAATTTTGTATAATTAGGCCTATATTGAAAATTGCTTATTTTGAGTTTTTACGGAAAAGACCGATTATTTTGCCGATTATCGAAAAACTGCCTAAACGATTTTCGAAGCGTTACAATCTTCCCCCCTTAAAGAAATTCGGTCCCCGAATTTTAAATTTAACTACGTGTTCCTTCAAAAAGATGGGGATATCTCTTCCTCATCTCGACCTCGGTCTCCCAGGTGACCTCCTCGTTGTTCGGGCCACGCCAAAGAACCTTGACGGACGGTATAACCTTCGACCTCAATTTCTTCACCTGCCGATCCAAAATGACCACTGGCTGCTCGGTGAATGAAAGATCACGCTCCAGCTGGATCGTCTGGTGCTGAATCGCATGGGAAGGGTCATGAAGGTACTTGCGGAGCATTGAAACATGGAACACGGGGTGAACATCGGGGAAGCTAGGAGGAAGAGCTAACCGATAAGCCACTGAACCGTCACGCTCTATGATCTCGAAGGGACCAACATATCTTGGAATAAGCTTACCTTTCTGCTCAAATCTCATCACACCCTTCATTGGAGAGACCCTCAGGAAAACATGATCGCCAACAGCGAACAAGAGTCGGCGACGGCACCTGTCAGCATATGATTTCTACCTACTCTGTGCTGCTCTCATCCTGTCCTGAATCAGCTGTATCTTTTCGGTCGTCTCCTGTACGATCTGCGGCCCCAATATACTGCTCTCTCTGAGCTCTGTCCAACATACGAGCGATCGACATTTCCTCCCATATAAGGCTTCGAAAGGTGCCATCTGAATCGTCTCCTTGAAGCTATTATTGTAGGAGAACTCGATCAAGGGAAAATGACGATCCCAGCTACCACCGAAATCTAAAACACAAGCTCTGAGCATGTCCTCAAGAGTCTGAATAGTACGCTCTGACTGACCGTCAGTCTGCGGATGAAAGGCTGTGCTAAAACTCAATCGGGTGCCCAAAACTTCCTGAAGTTTCTGCCACAATCGGCTGGTAAACTGGTTGCCCCGGTCGGACACGATGCAAGTCGGGACGCCATGCAGTCGTACGATCTCATCAATATTAACCTGGGCATACTGAGCAAATCCAAAAGTGGTCTTCACTGGCAGGAAGTGAGCCGCTTTTGTCAGTCGAAACATAATCATCCAAATAGAGTCATATCCTCGACTGGTCCTGGGTAGACCCACAATGAAGTCCATGGAGAACTGTTCCCACTTCCACTCAGGGATGGGCAAAGGCTGTAACTCGCCGACTGGCCTCTGGTGCTCGGCCTTGATTTGCTGACAAGTCAGGCATCTTGACATAAAGTCTGTAACATCCTTCTTCATCCTGTCCCACTAGTAAACCTCTTTCAAATCACGGTACATCTTGGTGGAACCTGGATGCACACTGTACACTGATCTATGGGCCTCCTCAAGAATATCATGCCTCAGTCCCCCAAAATCTGGTACGCACAGTCGAGTCCCAAATCGAAGTATCCCCTGATCATCAATCACGAACTCGGAAACTCTACCCTGCTGAATCTTCTCAATAATCTCTAAAATACGGGCATCGCCGGACTGTGCCTCACGGATACGGTCAAGTAACTGTGGGCATGCTCTGAAATGGGCCAGCTGTCCCCCTGTAGGGGTAAACTCGAACTGCACTCGGCTGTCACATAAAACCTGCCAGTCCACCGTCGACTGCATCTGTACTGCACTCAAACAAGATAGGCTACCTCCGGGCCTCCTACTCAAAGCATCTGCCACCACATTCGCCTTGCCCGGATGGTATAAAATCTCACAGTCATAATCTTTCTCCAATTCCATCTAACGACGCTGTCTCAGATTTAGATCTCGCTACTGAAAGATATACTTCAAGCTCTTATGGTCAGTGAATATCTGGCATGACTCGCTGTATAGGTAATGTCTCCAGATCTTGAGTGTAAACACCACTGCAGCCATCTCTAAATCATGAGTGGGGTAGTTCTGTTCATGTTTCCTCAACTGCCGAGAAGCATACGCGATAACTCTATCGTGCTGCATCAATACACAGCCCAGCCCCACTCGAGAAGCATCACAATACACCACAAAACCGCCCGATCCTGAAGGCAATGATAACACTGGTGCAGTAGTCAGACGAGTCTTCAACTGCTGGAAACTATCCTCACATGCCTGGGTCCAATCTAAAGGAACCCCTTTTCGGGTCAACCCGGTCAACGGTGCAACAATACGGGAGAAATCCTTGACGAAACGTCGGTAATAGCCGGCTAACCTAGAAAGCTGCGAACCTCTGTAACTGATACCGGTCTTGGCCAACGCTGCACTGCCTCGACCTTCTTCGAGTCCATACAAATACCATCTCTCGTCACCATATGACCCAAGAAGTCGACACTGTCTAGCCAGAATGCGCACTTGGAAAATTTGGCGAACAACCGATGCTCCCTCAAAGTCTGCAATGTGATACGCAAGTGCTGCTCATGCTCCTCCCGGCTCTGAGAATAAACCAAGATGTCGTCAATGAACACAATGATGAACTGATCAAGATACGGCCTGAATACACGGTTCATCAAGTCTATAAATGCTGCCGGGTCATTGGTAAGCCCGAACGACATCACCAAGAACTCGTAATGACCATAACGTGTATGGAAAGCGGTCTTCGGAATATCCTCCTTCCGAACCTGCAACTGGTGATAACCTGACCGCAAATCAACCTTCGAGAAAAACCCTGTACCCAGGAGCTGATCGAATAAGTTGTCAATGCGGGGTAGGGGATATCTGTTCCGCACAGTAACCCGGTTCAGCGGATGATAATCAATGCATAAGCGCATACTGTCGTCCTTCTTAACAAACAGGATGGGAGAACCCCAAGGTGACACACTCGGTCGGATAAGCCCTTTTTCCAGCAAGTCCTGTAACTGATTCTTCAGCTCTCTAAGCTCCGCCGGGGCCATCCGATAAGGCGGTATAGAGATAGGCCCCGTGCCGGGGATCAAGTCGATGCAGAACTCAATCTCGCACTCTGGTGGCAGACCAGGCAGCTCATCAAGGAATACATCAGGAAACTCTCTCACAACAGGGACCTGGTCCAATGGAACCTCCATGGCGCTAGTATCACAAACATAGGCTAAGAATCCCAGACACCCTTTCCTCAAGAGCTAACTAGCGCGAAGAGAAGAAATCAAGCTGGGAAGGGTAGCGCTACGATCTCCCTGAATAACAAGAACCGGCTCTCCAGGAAAACTGAATCTGACAGCCATCTCACGGCAGTCCATAAATGCATAATAGGTGGCTAGCCAGTCTATACCAAGAAGAACGTCGAAGTCCAGCATATCGAGGAGAATCAAATCAACTGAAGAATCTCTCTCCCCGATACGAACGGGACACGATCAGTACACAAAACGGGCAACAAAACTCGCCTATCGGAGTAATAACGATAAGCGGCTGATCTAACGGAGAAGACACTTGGCAAAACCTCGGTGCAAAGTATATGGATACATAGGAATGTGTGGAGCCTGGATCAAATAATACCCGAGCATCAAAAGAATATACTGGCAGAGTACCTGTTACGACAGCATTGGATTCCTGCGCATCCTGAGGAGTCAACATGAACACTCGAGCCTGTCCACCACTAATAGCTGGCTGTCCCTTGCCTCTATCTCAGCCTCTGCTTCTGCCTTTGTCGCCTCGTCCTCTCTGAACAGGACCTCCATGCCCACGACCTCAAGAAACATCTGCCTGGCGTGGAGCCTCATCAGGGGTAGGTAGTAGAGCTCTCTGAGGAGGTGGTGAAGGTGGTAAGGTCATATGTGGGACTGCCGCCTTACCCTGGCGCCCCATGGTACAGTCTCTGATACGGTGGTACTGACTCTCGCACCGAAAACATCCTGGCGACGACTGCTGGGTTTGCGGGTATGAACCAAATAACTGACCTCATCTCAATCCTCTGCCACCACCATCTCTTGGAAAGAATCTATCACGGTGTCTACCCATTTGCCGCTGGGCTGGCGTATCAGTACGGATCCTCTTCGGCCCAGAAACGACCGGAGTCTCAGAAATGCGCTCCTCCAAAAGTAAGGCTGCGTCCATCACGGCTGCGTATGTGTCAAAGTGCTAGGTGCCGATGGAAAGGAATAGCTGTGTGTCAAGCCCTCGCACAAACCTCTTTATTCTCTTCTCTTCCGTATCTACTAGGTATGGAGCATATCGAGACAACTGGGTAAACTGTATATCATACTCCGACACTGTCATCCTAGGAGTCTTGCGCAAAGACTCAAAATTACGGGCTCGAGCATCTCGGACACTCTCCGGAAGGAAACGAGCAAGAAATGCAGCTGTAAACTTGTCCCAGGTCATAGAAGGTAGACCTGCAGCTCAGCCTCTCTCTACGAAATCGTACCATGTCTGGGCAAGGCCCTTCAGATGAAAACTCGTGAACTCCACCCATCTATCATCAGAACACCTCAACGAATGGCAAATCCTAGCCATCCTATCAAGAAATGCCTGTGGGTCCTCTGTCGCATCCGTACCGGTAAAAACTGGAGGTCTCAATCTCATAAACTCCTGTAGTGAAACAGGGATAGTCGCAATAGTAGCAGGAGTAACCGTCTGGGCCGCAGGTACAATCGTGATCTGTGCGGTGGAAGGAACATCCTTGGATCTCTGTGCCCGAATGGACTCAACTAACGATCCCATCATCTGTCGCAACTCCTGCATACCGGCCTCTAATCTGGCAATACGGTCTGGAGAGGGCGGATCAATCTGACCCTGAGGGATAGGCGTATCATCCCGCTCGATCCTCGCCTCAGACGAGCCCGCTCGAAGCTTATCCCTAGCGGCAGCCCGCTGAGATCTCGTAGTCTTTGGCGGCATCGAAGCTGGAATAAGAAACAGGAGCGATAAGAACATTTGCAATTGAATCAAGGAATGCAAGGAATCAAGAGGAGAAATACGAGCAATTATGTCCTAAGGTCACTTAGGGTATGCCGCGGAACATACCCACGCTATGTCACTCTGCTTAAGTCACCTACTCCATCTACTAAGCGTCGTCCTACACTCAGAAAGGTAAAACTTACGCTCTGATACCAACTTTGTCACGACCCGAAGGTACGGAACGTGACTGGTACTTAGATTACAAGACGTCTAAAGGCGTAACGTAAACTAAGTCAGCCAAAGCCCAGAAAATCTAAACCAAAATCAACAAGAGTGAAGGAAAACCTTTCATGATAACGACTTTAAAATCAACTAAGCTGTATTAACCCCTTTTCTAAAAGCATCAAAAATTTCCGAAAATTTTGGCAAAGCCTCCTTTGTAAATTCTATCCCCCAAAATGGGTACAACAAGATATATAAACCTGTAATAGCAAAATGGCATCCCCAAGCGGGAGCTAGCTCTTCGCCCAAGGAGGATCACAACCACACGCAATATATATGTAATATCAAGCAAACGAGCATAAAGAAATGCAAAATATAAGAAAAACACAATGTCAGCTCAAGTGAGCTCGACCCCAAAGAAACCACATATACACAAATCTCTCAGTCTCATCACTAGGTCGCATATACAAATAAGAAGTGGTAGATGGAGAATACTAGATACAAAGATAGTACAAAAGAGATAAAGTGTCCTCGCAACCCACCTACGAGCAATGTCACGAGTCTGAGCAAAAGAAGCCAATGATAAGAAAATCCCGCTGCTAGAAGGCTGACGGGTCCGACCTGCAAGACACCGTGGCACAACGGAGGTGAGTTACCAGCTCGTGAGTAGCAAGTAACATCTAATAGGGCTATCGTAAGAATGCACGCAAATGCGTCACAACATGTATGTCTAGATGTGATGTAATGCCACTAGTATGTATGCACATGTATGCAACATCAATACGAAATCTTTAAGTGTTTTTAAATTCTATAAGCTCTGCATTCTTAACTTAGAAAAAGAATATCTGTGCAAAAGGTAAAGAACCATCATGAAATCATCTGAAAACCGTGTCAAGCATCGACACCAAATATGGAAATATATCTGTCTCAATGTCTCACTGTATCAATGTCTCAATACATCGGGCTCCGTCAGTCCGGATCGGCCCATATCATCAAATCTCACGACAACGGTCGGTATCTTCCAGATATCTACCACGCTAGACATCACCGGTAGGTACTCTTCCCCTGCCAGGCTTATCGTCTACAACTCGATCTTCTTGCCGCGGGGTACCATACCGGGCCCACCATGTACCCGAGACGGTTCACCCACTCCTCGAATCGGGTCTCGAAATCTAACAGAAAACATGAAAACTCATGGAGGACGACACATACATCACGAGAAAACCGAAACTTTATTTAAAAAAATGATAATAATAAGCTTTTGTTAAATTCTTGCGGTTTTCCCTAAAATCCAGAAATCGCATCAATACTGAAATCCTCAAGAAAATCGTGCTACCAAACATGTTGTATATAATAAATGTTTATTATATCAAAGCTATGAAATGTGATTTGTCGCTAGAAATCTATATAAGCATGATGATAATACGAGGTATATATACATGCTATGCAATTCAATATATCATGTATGGTGTGAGCGATGACACTAAACTAAGCAGGTTCTAAAGTGCTCGTGACATGTCAAATACCAAGGCGTGTGTGTTCACATGAATAGTGCGCGTTCAATATGAGCCAATGGTAATAGTGTACGTGTTCTAAGAGGTGATATCACACATGTGTATATGGATAACCATGCAATACTAGCAGACGAATAACTATAAAGGTATGCATATGAATGAGAGGGTTAACTAACTAACAATGCATATAGTTGCAAGTAATAAAATAATCCTAACTATGGGGCGCCTCATGCCATCCAGACGATTCCCCCATAGATGTATACATCTACTCACCTGGACGCCTTGCTAATCTGATCCAGCCACCGCTTTGCCTTTGCGCGCCGCCTCCGATGTTTCCGCAACCGATCCTAGAATTGCATAACACACAATATAAGATTTCACCTCATGAAACAACGCAAGTCACCATATGAAAAGATCAACACTCATAAATTAGGCACAACGTGCACTCGGTGCTCGGGAAAACACACGAAAATCACTAAAAACTTAACTAAATTTGTCGTTTCGGGGCAACCGTCAAAACTAAAACCCGACTAAACCAAACATCGCATTCGCACACCTTACAAGTCGTAGTAGATGCCAATAGTGTCGACAATATATCGCAATTAAGTCACTTCCTAATTTTAAGAAAAACCAAGTAAGCGTTCACGGACAAATTTCGATGTAAACCTCATGAATTAACGATTTAGCGATCACAACATCGCACAAACGTTCGATCTAACCCACTAGATGGCCACAACACTAACTTAAACACACTTATCCAACTTCAAACCCTAACTACAACATCACCCTTTTCTTGAAATTTCCTAAACAAGAATTTATAACCAAATTTCACACTTAAACTTTCTAATCTAGCATATTTAAACTACAATTAAACAACTAGATTAGAATTATACCTTACAAGTTGTGATTCCCTTACACTAAGCTTTCAAAGTGGCCTCTTTTCTCCTTGTTTTAACCCAATTTGGGCTTGAAAAGCGATGGCTTAAGGTTTTGGTTTGAATTAGAGAAGAAAAGTGTGTATTTTTGTTGATTTTTGAAGCAATTTGAAGCAAGAAAGAGAGGGGAAAAAAGGGATTTCTTGCTGAATGAGCTCGGCCTGAGCAAGAGAGGGAGAGAAGGGAAGAGTTTTGTGGAAAATTTTACACAAAATGTATCATCTAAGGTCATTTAATGAATGTTACATCAAATTTTTACAAAAAAACCCATTTTAAACCAGTTTTTTGATTAAATTTTTAAACCATAGAACTACCATCTTGCAAAGTCTTGATAAAATTTTATTAACACAAGATTTTAGTTTATAGTGTTTCCTAAGTGTGTAATTTACGCATTTAAATTTGTATTTATCACTAATTTAATGTATTTTTAAAAACTTAAAATAATATTAAAAATAATTAATTAAGGACTTTTTTTTAATTAACTAGAAAATTTTGAGTGACAATTTAGTGACCAAATTTTAGCAATCTTTTATCTAAAATTTGTATAATTAAGCCTATATTGAAAATTACTTATTTTGAGTTTTTACGGAAAAGACCGATTATTTTGCCGATTATCGAAAAACGTCCTAAACGATTTTTGAAGCGTTACACTTTACCATGGGTTAAGGTTTGGGTTGGGTTAACAAATATCTCTCCAAAATATCAAAGAAAGTGGACAAAGTCAAACCTTCATGAAACTTCCTCAAAGCTCATCCAAAACCCTAATCCAAAAGCTTAACCCTAATGCAAACCCTAACATGGTTAAATCTCAAAACCTTTGTTGCATTTGTAACCCTAACATGTTACAATATTATATATCACATATATAATATATATAGTAACAAAATAAAATAATACAATTAACATATATCGCATATACATCAATGTATTATCCAAGTGAGAAAAAGAATCTTTAAGTGAGCTTATATTAGTTAATGTAATGTAATATATTAAATATATAATTATACATTAAATTATCGAATCAACACTTGATCCGATAATCTGGCTATTTCATAAATAACCGACTAATATAAAATGTATCAGTTCATCGAATCAACACTTGATCCGATGACCCGGCTATATCACATATACCCGGCCGATATCACATATCACGAGAATCTAATACGATATCGCATACATGTATTATTCTTGGTCCCGCACATATCACATATGTGCTCCTACTCCGTTTTGCTTGATCCAGGAAACCTCTGTGTAGGACTTTAAAGAATCGTCAATACGCCGGCAGTAGGTGATGATCATATCAAACACCCACAAGCTGCAAGTGGTCAGCTAAACGTAACAGCCACCCACGTATTGAGCGATCAGAAGATCAACAAGCAAACCTGTACATTCTCCCGTGAATCCAATCAGTAACACTCCCGTACAGTCCGGTCTCTTCGTCTGATATGTCGCATATCTACTCTAGGGGTGGTAAACGTCAGACCCCAGTAACCGATAAGTTGTGTCGATATGAGGTCCATAACTGTTCGAGAAACTACTCATAACACTTACCTATACATCTCAGCAACCCTGGCCAGGGATTTCTAGTTATAGCCAATCGAACACAGCGCAACATCAACTCCCAATACCGGGAGAGACGAAACCCATCCTATCGCTCATTGCCTCCATGTGATTCGGGACTGTACCCAAAAGCCACCGTTTTGCACGTTCTATTGAACGTGGTAAGGTGGAAATCAAAGCACAGTAGGAATCTGTTGGAGATAGTGCCCTCAGAGTCAATTATTGGATCACAGGCACGTGATTGCAATGATTGAGGGATGACCTATACCGGTAGGGCAGTCTTACTCAAGATGATAGTATGCTATCTGGTTTATCTTTATCATCTTGTACTGCTTTAGGTGACCTTACAGGTCACTATTGCACATTGATAGAGCCCCTACGATTCTTGCTTTACTGCCAGCAGTAGGACGGCGATCATATATATGGGAGCTAGGGTCTATAAGCACATCCTTAAAAGCTCCCTAGTCGTGGGAGTTTCGAGACAGGGCATCGATACTCCAGAGTAGACTAGTGTATACAGTCGAGACCCTGACAAGGGACGGTGGCCGGTCTCACAAGCCACTGGTGTCAGTTGGTTTACCTAAGATGTATACAGGTGCTCATTGGGTTATGAGTACACCGGACAGGACTCGTCGGGAACATGCTAGTTGGTCTTATACCTGACGTCAGATAGCAGTTCCCTGGTGACATGTGTACAGGTTAGTTCATCGACCTGAGATCGGCATTTGTCTCGTGTGAGTTCCCACTGTACTTTGATTACCACCCTACCACGCTCAAAAGAGACGTCCAAACAGGTTTTAGTTGGGTACAGTCCTAAGCCACATGGAGGCAGTGAGCGGATCTTCGGGGGTTCGTCTCTCCCGGTATTGGGGGTGAGGTCGCGCTGTGTCTAGGAGAGCCATTACACGAAGTCCTTGGCCAAGGCAGGAGATTTACTGTTAGGTATTCCAGTAGTATCTGAGGGTGTTCTGGGCTACACTCCGACACGACTTGTACCGCTTTTGGGGGTTTGACTTTTACCAACCCCCTAGGCCCGCCTTGCGATGCTCATAGACGAACGGACCGGACTGTACGGATATTGTCACTGACAGGCTCAGTCGGGTGTCAGGATGAGTTCGCTCATCGACGTCCCTTTTGGTTAATACCTGGTAGCGCGTTACGTATAGGCTAATACCTCTGACGTGCTAGTGGTTAAATCCACAGCCAAAGTATTGACGAGTCTTTAGAGTCCCCCACAGACCAGTTTCTCAAGTTTCGGGCGAAACGCTGTAGAGGCCGTATGGAGATATGGCAGGGTTCGATCAGATACGTGCGGTATTGCACGGATCGTGATCGGACGGATTTTACTTGCGGGCTTTGGTTTAAGCCGGATCCTAGTATTGTACAGTGTAGATTTTGTCTCTTTGCATTTGTATTCAGTGGGAATACAAATACAGGTATGTATATACAGTCGTGGGGTTTTCCTGTAATTTATTACGGGATCAGTTTTCTGAAGTTGCCAGTTTGCATTTCGTTCCGGCCAGTTTTTCTTTGTTCCTTCACGGCCGGACTTTTGTGATGGGAGGGGCTAATTTGCATATTTTCAAATTAGCAATTGTGGAGGGGGTTATTTGAAAATGGAGGCATCATGATGGTTCTTGAATCATGAGATTCTTTTTACATCTTTTCCTTTGCATTTATTGTGATGGAAAATGAAGGGATTGGATTAGTATTGATGTGATATTTTTCTTTGAGATTATCCTTCATTTTCTTCTTTTGGATTTTGATTCTTTTTCCCTCCACCATGATTTTTGGCCGGCCACTTAGAGAGGGTGAGAGGATGAGGTTTCATTTTGTGAGGGAAATTCATTCATCTTTTTTGCTTGCCTGTAAAATTCTTAACACCTCTCTCCATAGTTCATTCTTCATCTCCATCCATTAATGCAACTTCACAACCACAATTGAGACAATGGATTCTACACTCATCTACAACATTTCTTGGGCACGTCGGCTCGCCAACTTCATGCCCGAGCTGCCTCGGTCCAGAGGTGGGAGCCCGTAAAAGAAGCCGGCGATATGGTGCCCGTTCCGACAAGGAGATGCAGACCGGAGATTCTGCGAGGAGATCGGAGTGGAGGCCGAAGACCGAAGGACATGGATCGCTTGGTATAGCTCTCTACCCCATTCTCTAGTTTGCTAGGATTAGGTTAATGGCCCGATCCGGGTTTTATAGTGCGCGGTGGTGCCGGTTTTCTAGTTTGAAAAGTTTTTCGTTTCCGCATTCCGGCGTCGGATTGACGGCCGGGGCGCCGCCGTGCACTTACATTGGTATCAGAGCCACGCCATTAACCTAGTCTAGCTTGCTCTAACGTGTTTACAAGTTCGATCGAACGGATTTTCCGAAAACCCGATTTCGAAAACACAGTTTTCTGTCGATTTTTTTTTGGCTCGAAAAGATATTTGGTACATTGCAGAAAATCGGGCAGGAATTCTAAGACAGCTGTAGAAATTTGGTCGCATGACGTCACAGTCCCACCGCGGAACCGCGACCAAACCCCTGCATTGGCCGCGGTTCCCCTGCCACTTTGACCCCTCTCTGCACCAAATTTCTACAGTGGTTTTATGACATGGAAATGGGGTTTTTGGAATGTTCTGTTTTGGCCCAGATTTTCTTTGAGTGCTACAATAGTGCTTGGGGCCCACTTCGGTAAATTTGATCGATCGAAAATTTTAAACATGTTAGTTCACAGTATTTACAATATATCTGCGACCGTGAATGTCACTTGATTGGTAAATCCAGTCTAATTGCTATAGCCCTTTTAGACGGATTTCCGAACGTGACATTCACGTTAATGTTCTGTGTTATGCTGTGTTGTTGCGGATTGGTTGTAGGGGATATCCTGGATGTAATGGTAGTACAGTTTGGTTATTTATGTACATTTGATATTGCGGGGCGAGTGTCCGACATGTGGACTGCCGTTACTGCCTGTTTGTATATTATTCTTTTGGGGTACGACCGAGCTAAGGTCGATGTACCCGTTGTATGTATATTTTACTTTCTGTACTAGGATTGCCCCGTGGAGGGGTGCACGGATAGCCGGGTTCTAGAGGGCAACGGGCCCGCATCTCATGGCGTTGAGACGGAGGGGGCTTTACTCTAGAATTGGCAGGCTATTCGCCGCACTCGTAGGGGGTACAGGTTGACCCAGGAGGGGTGCCCAAGTTACCGGATTCCGTGAAGTGCTGGGTGGTCCATTCACGTTGCTGAAGGGGCCTGCCTCGTTTCAGGTCTTGGTGGGTAACTTGCCGCGCCCGTAGGGGTCTAGGATTTCATTGCACAAGCTATCCATACGAACAGGGGAACGTCGGGTTTCAGTAGCGGCTCTATGAAACCCGGGGATCCCAGATATCTATATTGTTCTGTGATACTTATTACATTTCTGTGATGTTGCATTTTATCACGCCTTGAGCGAATATTATATATTGATATATATACTAGTAGATGTTGTATATGATTTACATCCGCGCTAGTCCAGTCCCCGCTCTGTCGTTAGTTAAGTAACCTAACGGGTGATGACGGGACCCAGTGGCGAATGCGGATGGCATATACATACATCATTATTTTCGTTCTTTTATGGTGTGATCAATCGATGGGACTGCGTTGATTCGGATCAATGCAAGCTAAACAAACCTATTCTGATGTTGTTGGAACAATTTTCAAAAAGCTGTTATTGCAAGGGCGTTCTCTTTTGTTTTGCACAGTGGTATTCGGTTATGAATATCCAGCACCTCAGTTGACGAGGCAAAGGCCGAGATCCCTTCACCGGGAGTGACCCTTTGGACAGAAGTTTGCGTCAGGGCAATAACTTCACTATAGTCGTTTACTTTTGCTTTGCATCGTGGTATTCAGTTGGAATATCCTGCACCTCATTCTACGGGGAAAGAGCCGAGATCCCTGTAAGTCTACGGTAGCGCCCCGGCCGTCTTTTAGACGCCAAATGCGGAACAAAAAAATTTTATAACTGGCGCAATCTGATCGCACGCTTTGGGCGTGTCGGATGTTCAAAGAATTAAATTGTAACCGCGATCAGGACAGTGTCGCTATGCAGCTAGCCGGTTGAGCACGGGTCGGTCCACAGGGAGATGGTGGTATCTTACCTTCTTGTCTTAGACGAGTCAATAAAGAATCTGTATGTTTGTTTGATCTAACCTATGTGTTTATTTGCAAGTATAAAGTTGTTAAGAAAAGATACGAGATTGTAAGCTAAGAATTCCGTACTCAAAACCTTTGAGCCGAGTCTTGACCAATTGAAGTTAGAGCAATCGGCAACAACGTGGATTAGGGGATTTAAGCGCGGTATTCGTGGAATACGGCTTATTTACCCTTGTCCTTCCGTTTTTGTCTCTTGCTTTCGCCTTCGGCCAAACCGAACGCAACCGGTCGCGGTTAGGAATCACCGTTACCTTGTCAGGGTACGGTGCCTAACGGAGCGCTTGCGTATGGTTTGGGCGGAGTTCAATGGAAAATACGGGAAAAGGAAATGGGCAAAGAAACGTTAACTTATAATACCGTATTATTTCTTAACAACGGCAATAATTACATTCATTCACAAAAAGAACCAAAAAGAGAGAACAAAAAGAAAAGAACAAAGAAAAGAAAAGATTACAAGTAAGTAAGTGCAAGGAATTTAAGTGCATGAAATAAATTGCGAGTAATAAAAAGCAAGTAATAAAAAGCGAGTAATAAAAGAACAAGAAAGTAGGACTCAAGACAAGCATGTGATCAATAGCCAACCCTTAAATTTGCAAGCTCAATCAAGAGGTTGCAAGATCAAGGGAAGGGTAGAGAACGCATGTGAAATGAAGTGCTAATTCCATGAAAGAATACGACCCTTGAGATCAATAACTAACCCTTATCCATTCAAGCTCAATGAAGAGGTTGAATGATCAAGAGAAAGCAAGAATCTCAAGGGGAAGAAGAAACACAAGAGAATGATACAAAACCCCCATCTTCATTGATCTCCACTCAAAAAGCTCTCACTACAATTTTCATGGAAAAAGAATGAAGAAGAAGAAGAAGAACTATACAAAAACCTACAAAAGAGTGGACACAAAATTGGACCCTTGGCTTGGCTCAGTTCTGCTGTATTTATAGGCTGGAGAATGGAAATCTAGGGCAACCACCAGAGCACATGGGAAGTACCCAAAATGCCCCAGAAAAACGACTTTCTGAAGCCTCCGTACGGCCGCGTTTCCGTGGCCAATACCCCCTATTGGCCGCGGAAACACGGCTCCCTTGGTGAGTTGGGCTCTGGGCTTTTGTGAGGTTTCCTGTTTTACTGTTCCCTTCAGTGTGGTATGGTTCTTTTCACAGAAACTCTTCACAATACTTCCCAGAATTTCAGCACAACAAAGAGGTGATGTGATGTGGATCTTTTGCCATGATTTCCTCGAGCTCCGCGTAGATTTCTCGGATCTTGTGTCGACCTAGAGCTTTGTGCATGACATGACAATTGATTTCCCATTTTGTCCATTAAACTGGCATGTGGTAACACACGGATAGAGAGCGGAGACCGTGTTTTATCAGTTGTTGGCAGTAATCCGGAATTTGTCGTACTTTTCCATGATATTCACTGTTCAGAGCTGAGAATCTGTATTCTGCAAATATGTAGCAAACACTGATCAAAAGCACCTACCTATAAACACACGAGCGTAAGAATGGGCGGTATGAAATGCAGTATTCTGGTATGAACAAATACCCCCAAACTTAACTTTTGCTCGTCCCGAGCAAAACCAATTATTCATAAAAATATAATGATAACCGCACTTTCGCAGGGAACGCGATTGCACTGAGCGCGTGCAACAAGCCGTTAAACCTCTAGGTGTCCCTAGTAGGAGGAGTGTTGTCTCCTGAGGGTTTTCAGCGGATTACACCCACAAAATCCCGTCAAGCTAGTTTGTAAAATGACTAAGATTCAAACCCTAAAGTTTTGTTTTAGAAAATAACAATTCTATAATCCTAAGTCTAGACCATCGAACCTTTATTTTTCACACCTCGCTTCTTATTTAACTACAGATTTTATATGTCTTTACGTGTAGTGCAAATAGTGTCGTTAAGTTCCAGAAGGATCGATTAAAGTCATCATGTCGCACAATAAAGCCCAGATAACAATTTTAAAAGGATCACATAAGTTTTATAAAGAGTTAAGCATTTTTCAAGTTTCGTTTTCCAGTAAGGTTTCAACTTCAGAATTTCTATCTTCCTTAACAGGAAACTAAGTCGTATTTTTCACTCCACCTTTTTCTTGTTTTCATTTCATACACACCTCTGTGATCGTGCAATAGTCTTTATCATAGAATAAAACCTTCATATCTCCGTTAAAATTTTTTTTATAAAAGCCTGTCTTTTATCAAGATTATTCTCACACAAAGAACCGTTAGGAATTTTAACTCGGAGAGAACACTTGCTTGACTTTGTTTTAAATTGGACTATCTAGGCTTCTTAGCGAGCTTTGGGCCAATGCACCCAAACCAGTTGGTTTTAAGGCATTAGGTGTAGAAACACCCCAGCGGACTTAATTACTCAAGTTACCTAGGTCCAAAAACAAAAGACAGTTTGACGTGAAAATCAGATGATTCAATACAAACGGAGATATAACCGGTAGTTCAATTATTTTTTTGGATAAAAGACGTGTTTAGTGGGTTTGGTGTGTAATCATTCCAATCAAGTTTCCGATGGGTTATTTTTCAGACTTAGCTCCAATTACGGCATCAATAACATTCCTTCATATTCGCTTTACTTCATAAACTAGTCTTGACATTACTTATTTCAGAACAAACCTATTTGATCCTCAGAAAATCATTTATCTGTTTAAAAGTTTAAACATGAAAGACTTGTCATCTAATTCCAAAAATTCACGACACGTGTAGTGTGATGTAAAGACGTATATCAACTATAGTTAACTTCAAAGGAGAGTTATCTTTCAGGTTTTCAAAATCCAAACATAAGATCTAGTTATTCCTATTTTTTCAAACAAAAACCGTCGAATGTTGAATCAGAGTTCTTCCACAAGCTAACTTGACAAAAAGTTTTTATATTTTTAGAAAATTTTCAGATTTTTATGGATTTTATGGATTTAATATGCAGATGCAAAATATAAATATGAATGCGAAGGAAGAAAGCTTACCGAGCACACCCCCAAACTTAAACTTGACAGTGCCCTCACTGTCAGGCTATACCAAGAGGGTCAAAATTGTCGGCGCTCCCCCAAAAACAAATTATATACAAAACAAAAATAAATACAAAAAAGTGTCCCCCCCAAACTTAAGTAAAACAGTGTTTCCACTGTTAAGCGTTGAAATTCAGGATTTAGGGGGGAAAGAAAACAGTATCAAGCTATACAAGGATTTACACAGGCCAAAAGTTAACACCAACCATTCAAAGATTTTATCGCTATAAAGCAGTGGCTGGTGGAAGAAGGTGAAGAGGTAAGAAATGGAGAATACGCGAGACCGTATGGAGATAGAAGCGGGATACGGTCTCGGTATATGAGAAGAAGAATGGCGGAAGGGAGAAAGAAGTGGAATACGAACTTGAGGGTGCAAATGGAGTGAATAGATTAGCACAATTTGTGATGAGCGATGTGTAAAAAGCGATTGTGCTAATATATTTACCCGTCGAGAAATGGGGTCAAATCCCTCAAGATTCGTGAGAAACCATGGGTACGCCGAACTTGGTAAACCAGACATATGAAATGTAAGTGATACGGGTTCTTGCAAGGTCGGAACGATGGAAAGGATGGAGGGAAGTGGTTGAGGAAGGGTATCGGTTAAGGTTTCGGGAGGGTGTACACAGTCAATGAAAGGAACAGGATGAATTGGAAAATCCGACTCATCAATTAAAACTGGTTCATCCTCAACACTATCCTCAATATTCTCCTCAAAATTTATCTCATCCATGCCTTTATCATTAATATCAAGACGCATATGAAGTTCGGGAAAAACAGTTAAAGACTCGGGATGATGATTTGAAGAGACAAACTCAGCCAAATCTACTGGTTCATCATCCAAAATGTTCCCAGCGTCAATATCCTTAATCAAGTGAAAGTCAATTTTCTCAGACACCTCAACAAAAGCATGGATATCAATCGATTCAGGTTCTAAAGTGGAGGTGTAGAGATCAAAAGGTTTAGGATCGGTTTCACTTGGAAGAGACCCTTCACAATCGGGCAAATCAAACACTACGAAGTCGCATAACTCATTCATCATTCTATCTTCAATTGATAAATCATGTGGGATACTCGATAGACTTTCAAAACAGGAGGCGTGGGATTCAATTTGGGACGGGTAGGTTTGATTTGGAAGGGGGTACATCTCACTCTCTCCACTCAAATTCACAGCCTGTCCTGCCGCCTCATCATACATTGAAAAAGTTGGAGCTAGTTGAAAACTAGCTACCGGGTCACTAGGTTGCATGAGGGCGGCCATGGACACATTCAAATCCATCATCTGTTGGCTTGACGCTACCCTAAAGTCTTCCAACGACTGTTCCAGACTAGACATGGGTTGTGATGGGGTTTCAGTAAAAGATTCAAAGTTGTTTGGATACTGAAAACTCCCAAATGGCGGTTCTGAAGCAATGTCTAGATAAGGTGCAAAAGTAGGGTAGGATTGGTAGGAATTGAATGGCTGGACAGGAGTGGGATCAAAAGTTGGATAAGAAGGTGAATGAAACTGTTGATCCCAAGAATTTGAAGTGGTGAAAGGAGTGAAAGATCGACTACGGGATTGTTCAATACGTTCAGCGATGGACAAAGGACGACTTGCAGAAGGGGTATCAACATAAGCGGGTGCGGGAGGTTGAAAAGGTTGATACAAAGTGGATTGCGAAGGGCAAGTGTTTTTCCTAGACGCGTCTATTCGATCTTTCAAAGAGATTTTGGGCATGGAGGGATCGTTTGATGTTCGGCCAAAGCAAGAACCGTAAGAAGTAATGTCTGGTTGTGGGTACCAAAGTTCGGCAAGAGTTTTTCGAGGTGGGGTACCCATGATATGAAGAGAGAGAAGGAAAGGTAGAGAAAAGGAGGGGAAAAAGAATGTGATTTTTTTTTTAGTTTATATATTAACAAAAGAATAAAAAACAATATTGACAAAAACAATCACGACATAAAAATACCACACACCTAATCGTTCTAGGGTTCACCTAGGTCAACTAGACCTGCTCCAGAACTTGATTGTCGAAGTAAAACTGTGTCGAGAAACAGGCTCAAGATACACTGATCACGAGGCCAGGTAAGTGCAGAGATAAGGGGAGGTTTTCCAACGCTTTCGCGAAGTTCCTTAATTAAATAACCCTTTCTCTTTTGGCGGTTTCGCCGTTAACACTTTCCTAGACACCCCGTAAACAATATACCGTTAAGCAAGGTTCTAAACACAGTTAACTTCTCCTAGTGAGCGCGAAGTCCTTAAGGCTTAAAGTCTAGTTTCTTTTAAATTTTGTGCGGGTAAACGTTATGCTCAAGTTCGTGATTTGTGGGCCACGGAAAAGGTGATGAAATCCTTTACCGTATGTTGTGGGGTTCGCTTGCCCTTAAGTCCGTATTAATGTATGCAATGCGCAATTCAAAAATTCTATAAAGAATCAAACAATCGTTTTTTAGTTTATGCGCGGCGCTGCAACAAATACGGGTTAGTCAATTTTTTTAGCGTTTGCTTAGCGAACTTGCAAAGAATCCTGCAAAGAATAGTATATTGGAAGCGTCGGATTTGAGAAGAATGTGTTAGTAAAGTACGTACCGTTAAGTTTTGGGTTAGGAAACCCCCGTTGAATCAAATCCGGTAAGCTTGAAAAGTTCGCTTGCGCGGGTCAAACTACCCGGATCTTTGGCATTGTACTTCGTAATCACCTAAGCCTTGAATGCACACTTTGCTCCCACAATCGCAGTTTGCAAATCCGCAAAATTCTGCACACTTGCCCACAAAAATGATATATAAAAAAAAACAAAAAGAGTTTTTTTTTATTTTTTTATTTTTTATATATATACAAAAAGAATATTAACCCGAATAACAAGAAAGAAAATACGCTACCGTCTCCCCGGCAACGGCGCCATTTGATCGCACGCTTTGGGCGTGTCGGATGTTCAAAGAATTAAAGTGTAACCGCGATCAGGACGGTGTCGCTATGCAGCTAGCCGGTTGAGCACGGGTCGGTCCACAGGGAGATGGTGGTATCTTACCTTCTTGTCTTAGACGAGTCAATAAAGAATCTGTATGTTTGTTTGATCTAACCTATGTGTTTATTTGCAAGTATAAAGTTGTTAAGAAAAGATACGAGATTGTAAGCTAAGAATTCCGTACTCAAAACCTTTGAGCCGAGTCTTGACCAATTGAAGTTAGAGCAATCGGCAACAACGTGGATTAGGGGATTTAAGCGCGGTATTCGTGGAATACGGCTTATTTACCCTTGTCCTTCCGTTTTTGTCTCTTGCTTTCGCCTCCGGCCAAACCGAACGCAACCGGTCGCGGTTAGGAATCACCGTTACCTTGTCAGGGTACGGTGCCTAACGGAGCGCTTGCGTATGGTTTGGGCGGAGTTCAATGGAAAATACGGGAAAAGGAAATGGGCAAAGAAACGTTAACTTATAATACCGTATTATTTCTTAACAACGGCAATAATTACATTCATTCACAAAAAGAACCAAAAAGAGAGAACAAAAAGAAAAGAACAAAGAAAAGAAAAGATTACAAGTAAGTAAGTGCAAGGAATTTAAGTGCATGAAATAAATTGCAAGTAATAAAAAGCAAGTAATAAAAAGCGAGTAATAAAAGAACAAGAAACTAGGACTCAAGACAAGCATGTGATCAATAGCCAACCCTTAAACTTGCAAGCTCAATCAAGAGGTTGCAAGATCAAGGGAAGGGTAGAGAACGCATGTGAAATGAAGTGCTAATTCCATGAAAGAATACGACCCTTGAGATCAATAACTAACCCTTAACCATTCAAGCTCAATGAAGAGGTTGAATGATCAAGAGAAAGCAAGAATCTCAAGGGGAAGAAGAAACACAAGAGAATGATACAAAACCCTCATCTTCATTGATCTCCACTCAAAAAGCTCTCACTACAATTTTCATGGAAAAAGAATGAAGAAGAAGAAGAAGAACTATACAAAAACCTACAAAAGAGTGGACACAAAATTGGACCCTTGGCTTGGCTCAGTTCTGCTGTATTTATAGGCTGGAGAATGGAAATCTAGGGCAACCACCAGAGCACATGGGAAGTACCCAAAATGCCCCAGAAAAACGACTTTCTGAAGCCTCCGTACGGCCGCGTTTCCGCGGCCAATACCCCCTATTGGCCGCGGAAACGCGGCTCCCTTGGTGAGTTGGGCTCTGGGCTTTTGTGAGGTTTCCTGTTTTACTGTTCCCTTCAGTGTGGTATGGTTCTTTTCACAGAAACTCTTCACAATACTTCCCAGAATTTCAGCACAACAAAGAGGTGATGTGATGTGGATCTTTTGCCATGATTTCCTCGAGCTCCGCGTAGATTTCTCGGATCTTGTGTCGACCTAGAGCTTTGTGCATGACATGACAATTGATTTCCCATTTTGTCCATTAAACTGGCATGTGGTAACACACGGATAGAGAGCGGAGACCGTGTTTTATCAGTTGTTGGCAGTAATCCGGAATTTGTCATACTTTTCCATGATATTCACTGTTCAGAGCTGAGAATCTGTATTCTGCAAATATGTAGCAAACACTGATCAAAAGCACCTACCTATAAACACACGAGCGTAAGAATGGGCGGTATGAAATGCAGTATTCTGGTATGAAAACTATCGCATACTATAACCCGGATCTGCCATTAACTCTAAACTAACAAACTGTAAAGAGGGTAGAAAGGTTATACCGAACGATCCGAGTCCTTCGTTCTTTAACCATCATCCCACGCTCCGTTGCGGCTGCTCCGATCTCGTCGATCTCCGATCTGCTCCTCCAGGTGGCACCACGTCATCGGATCTTTAAACGGGCTCCCGCCTCAGACTCGAGGCAACTCGGTCATCAAGTTTGCTAGAAGAGATGACCAAGATTGATGTAGAGAATGAGTAGAAGACTTTGTCTCGCTTCGTCCTAAACCATGGACGAACGGTTAATGAAGTTGCCATAAGAATCGGGTGATGGAATGAAATGAGCTATGAAATTTCCATACACCGAAATCTATCATCTTTTTTCCAATCAAGTGAGAGTGAAATATTCTCATGGGCATCAAGGAGGGGCCGGCCACAATATATGGAGGGGGGTGAGTGTAGGAGAGAGTGGGGATAACCATAAGGATAAAGATCAAGAGAAAATATTCTTAGGTAAACAAGAAACATTAAAGCTAAAGCATGAGTCACTAATACACCTCATCCCACAATAAATGCTAACAATGAATCACTAACAAAGTCACCTTCCAAGAAGCTTCCTCTCATCATCTAGAAACTTCTAGAACCACGACACACCCAAGAAAAGATAAATCCGCATTTAACCAAAAGTTAAATACGGCTGATAGAAAACTAGAAACTGGCAACTTCCAAAAGTGATCCTGAAACGAATTTTAGGATAACACCATAACTGTATAAAAATACCCGCATTTGTATTATGACTGAATACAAATGCAACTGAGACAAAAGATATTATATCTACTCTGTATAATACTCGTATCCGTCTTAAACCAAAGCCCACCAGTATTATCTGTCCGAAATCTGATAATGCGTAAACGCACGTGCATTTTCCGAACCCTGCCATAAAACCATACGGTCTCTACAACGTTTCGCCCGAACTTGGGAAACTATCTGTGGGGAATCTAATTACTCGTCAGTACCCTGGCAGTGGGTTTAACCACAAGCCGTCAGCGGCACTAGCTGTGCGTAACGGCTGCCCATGTGCTGACCTCAAGGGAGGCCGATGAGCGAACTCATCCGTAAACCATACTGAGCCTAACAGTGACAATGCATATACAGACCGGTCCGTTTGTCTATGAGTATCGCATATCCTGCCTAGGGGGCTAGTAACGTCAGACCCCCAATAGCGGTATAAGTCGTGTCGGAGACAAGCCATGAACACCCTGAGATACTACTGGAGTACCTACCAGTAAATCTCACCTGCCTTGGCCAAGGACGTGGTGTAATGGCTTTCCTAGATAGAGCGCGACCTCCATCTCTAATACCGGGAGAGACGAATCCCCTGCCGATCCACTCACGTGCCTCCATGTGGCTCGGGACTGTACCCAAACACTACATGTTTGCACGACTCCTTTGAGCCGTGTTAGGGTAGAAATCAAAGCACAGTAGTAGTTCACACGAGACAAATGACGACCTCAGGTCGATGAACTAACCTGTACACATGTCACCAGGGAACTTCTATCTGACGATAGGTATAATACCAACTAGCAGATTCCCGGCGAGTCCTGTCCGGTGTATTCATAACCCAATGAGCACCTGTATACATCTTAGGTGATCCAACTGACACCAGAGGCTTGTGAGACCGGCCACCGTCCCTCGTCGGGGTCTCGACTGTATACAATAGTCTACTCCGGAGTATCGATGCCCTGTCTCGAAACTCCCACGACTAGGGACCACTATTAAGGATATGCTTATAGACCACCCAACTCTCACTTATATGATCGCCCTCATACTGCTGGTAGTCAAGCAAGATCCTAAGGGCTCTATCAAAGTGTAATCGTGATTAGTCACCAGAACCTATACACGACTGATAAAGGCAAACCAGATAGCATACTATCATCTCGAGTAAGACTGTCCTACCGGCATAGGTCCTCCTCAATCATTGCAATCACGTGCCTGCGATCCAATAATTGACTTTGAGGGCACTATATCCAACAATCTCCGACTTGCACTTAAGGCTAATTATTGCGATGTCGCGTACTCACAGCCCATGTGAAACCAACACTCAACTCCCCTACTAATCAGTTTCACAAAGCCTATTTGAAAAACTAATGTGTTCGAGAAATATCCTTAGTGAGTGGATCCGCCCAGATGTTTCTTTCTATGTCGATCTTAATCTCAAGTTCGCGGAGAAAGCCATCTCCCGAATTGAGTAATACCTGTCTTAGAATATGTCTGGATATCTGATGGGACCTAGTTCATAAATGAACTCTAAATCCAAACTTCTTAGACTGTATCGATAACTGAATCTAATCAGTATCCTGCACCATGCCTCCCACAGTATCCTCTTAGACCACTTGTCCATAATACTGTCCCTCTTCGTCAGAGGGAAAACTATAACTCTGACAATAACTCTGACAATAACTCTGTCATCCATGTCACCTTTGAACCCTGGAATGATAACCGTCTCCCGAAGGAGGCTGCTGTCATCAAATCCGTAGAACATCCACTTATGTTCTAAAACTGCTTCCTTATGTTTCTCCAGGATTGGATTAATACAAACTTATTGCATCTAGTGCAAAAACAACATTTGGTGTAGTACTTGACATCTCATGATTGACTCAATTGGCTAAACAAGTGATCTGCCAATCATGCACATCCCTCTCCCCTTTAGTCTGTAAGACACCTTTAGAGAGGGTGACTCCATCACCAGCAGGTACACCACCATGCCAGGAGTCATCTATTCTAAAAACCATTAGAATACTGTCAAAGTACCCACATTGAGAAACTACCCCAATTCAGATCTAAAACCATAGATCTAGAAACCAGAATGTCTGATATTATATCCATATCCTGTCTGGAGAAACAACTGTGTGACGACCACAGTACAACCGATCGTAGTATAGGAATTTTACTTCTTACTCTGTGTATGTCATCCAAATACCAGGACATCACACCCTACTACCTTCTTAACAGATCTATCCCCTATTCTGATGAAGTCAAACCCATGACTGTCACATCAAAATTAGATGATCAATCTCCGCTATAACTGCTCTAGTCTATAAATAGATATAAGCTACTTGCCCACTATGCTTCCGCTGCTCCCACCGACCACAACAACCCTCCTACCGGGCCTCATAGTATGGAACAACAGTAGTGTCAAGTCTGGGTAGATAAGAACCTCCCTGTCACCGTCCTTGAGGCTACCGGAGTACTTCTTGGGTGTCTGAGGTTACCTACCATATCTGCGGAGTGGCTAATGGAATGTCAAACCTGATTGAATATATAAGTTATATTAAATATTCTGTAATCGTTCACGGTTCTGGAATCACTTCCAGTTCTACCATACTCCTACTACTGTTTTCTCAAAAAATCCATTTTACTAAAATTGTTGCGAGTCAAGAACAATATCACTATTGATCTTCCAATTGGTAGAAAGTCAACCCTCGACATAGCCCGGGCCAACCCACAAACAACCATTACAGAAACGTGCACTGAGTTATCCAGAGTCTGGTTTTAAGCATAAGCCGGACAACTCACCTATATCCAATATAGAAACTTTGGCACTTATTTAATTGGAACCAGATTCTAATCATGCAGCTGTCTCCAGTGCATATCAACTTAATGCAAAGAGGCTAATCAGCATTACCCAACTTAGGAATGCATCCAATTATGAGTAACCTAAAAGAGAAACAAGTTTCTCAAAACCATTACTATCGACTGAATACCAATCACAAGAATCTATATCTTCGATCTCTTTGAAGAATCCCGATAATTGCGATATCTGGTTCTCTACTTTATTCTTATACCCATAACTTCTCAAAACTTAGACCTTGTATTTCTACGAAACACTTGTCTAAACACTAGAGAAGTCATAAGTAAACAGAACATAGTACGAGGATCAACCCGTTTGTCCTGATGGACACTGGACAACATACAATACTCTGTATAAGTCCGCTGAGTTGAATAACTCAAAACCTGTGCATCGTAGGTTGAAAACTGTGCTTATGGTTAAGAACTACTCCTTTGTTCAATGCTCCTTACCCAATCGCCAACTGATGTAGGTAAATGTCATCGACATAATATCAAAAAGTTATATCTCACTTTATAAAAATAAACGTACAGATATATCATTTTGAAATTGGTGCACAACAACGGATACTCAAAACCAAATACATGCCTGCCGGCAATAACCTAGGCGACTTCCTCAAATATCACCAATTACAACGAATTGCGATATAATGAGGATGATCACCTAATTCCCAATAACTTCCTCCCACTCATCATCTGTAAAACCATACAGATGTGAGAATGAAACCTGGTAAATACATACCCTGGAGTAAGTATCAAATCGGGAAAACAGTTTTCCATTAACAATGCACTGAAATATGAAAATGTCTCGTAGGGGTATCCTGGTATTCATAGTAATGCCTCTTCCATAATCCAATTCATGACTTTAACCGTATATTTCTTTGCCATCTCTCTAAATCCCTTTATTTGTCTTTAGTCGTTACCTTCTGTACACCATCGTTAGGCTAAATGGTTTTCTTCCTTCCCTACCGTTCGGCACCAGCCTATGGTTTGGAAGAAGACTATCCGGTAAGCATAATAGGTGTACCCTCCTAAACCAAGGAGTACTCACAACTTGAGAGAAGGTGATGATAAAAGACAACTGAATAATACCTTATTCTTTTAAAGGTGAAATAGGAGTGGCGATGAAGTACGCGGTTTGGTCGTGAATGATAACAGTCGCAACTTACTTTGCCCTCTTTCTAATCCCTTTGTTTTGTCTTTACATATTACCTTCTGTACACCCTACTTAGGCTAATTGGTTTTCTTCATTCCCTACCTTTCGGCACCTGCCTATGGTTTGGAAGAAGACTATCCAATAAGCATAATAGGTGTACTCTCCTAAACCAAGGAGCCCTCGCAACCTGGGAGAAGGTGATAATAAAAGACAACTGAATAAACCAATTCTATTTCTCCTGAACCTTGATCTATCCTCGAAGAAGTCCCTTCGAGTTCGTATATAACCATACGATGGATCTATCCAATAGAAGTGGATGTCCGTAGTAATACGGGTGTTCTGAGAAATGCAAAGGGTAAAAGAAGGAGTGGCAATGACTTATGCAACATAGACAATACAAAAGCCAGTATTTTAAGAAGGTTCGGTCAACGTGGTCCTTGAGTCATAGTCTAGGGTCGGTCAAAGGTCGCTGCCAAAGAGAGAGAGAGAAAAGAAACACTCTGCGTGCACTCTAACCTAGATCAGAATGCTTATCACTTTATCTAATCCGGAAACCTCCCACCGTACTGTCAAATTCTCCTCCAAACCTAAAAGAAGAATCAATCGGGATCACCCGAAGAGTAAACCAACTCATCAGTGGGAATTGGGATCCTACTCTCATCGCATGATAACGTGACGGAATCCACTCACGTTATTATACTCCAGAAGGTATGCGCATGCATGGCAAGTTTCAGTTTCTTTAGAAACTCCCGATGTGATTTTTTCCCCATGCTCTTATGATCGTGACTAAGGGCCAACCCATCATAAGTCACATGCCAAGTTCTACCCATCATTATCTTATCAATTTGAACCCACCCGTACTCGCCCATGACTAAGGGCCAACAAGGCTGTATGACTGTCCCAAACCAACGCATCTATCTATGCAACATGTGAACACTCCAGCAGCTACCAATCACTATGTCCTGGCTAAGAGCCAGACCAACAAAGCTTGAATACTACTGACCATTCATATGAAATGACAGAGGGCTACGGCTGGTTTTTGGCGAAAAACCTTTAACGTAATGAACTTGATCTCGTTGAAGGAACCTGATAGCTTTTTATAAAAATATAGTGGTGAAAACCTTTGCTAAAGAGGTCACTCCCGGTGAAGGGATCTCGGCTCTTTCCTCGTGGAATGAGGTGCAGGATATTCCACTGAATATCGCGATGCAAAGCAACTTGTAATCGACTATAGTGAAGTTATTACCCTGACGTAAAATTCTTCCCAAGGAGTCAGTCCCGGTGAGGGGATATCGTTCTTTGCCCCGTCGAATGAGGTGCAGGAAATTCCAACCGAATACCACTATGCAAAACAAAACGAAACGTCTTTGTAATAACACTTTTTAAATTATTCCAACAACATCCAAACAGGTTTGTTTTACTTTGCATTGATCAGAATCAACGCAGTCCCATCAATAAATCACACCAGAAAAGAACGAAAATAAAATGTACGTATATGCCATCCGCATTCGTCACTGGGTCCCGTCATCACACGTTAGGTTACTTAACTAACGATAGAGCGGGGACTGAACTAGCGCGGGTGTAAAATATATACAACATCTAATAGTATATATACCAATATACAATAATCGCTCCAGGCGTGATAATATGCAACATTACAGAAAAGTAATAAGCATCACAGAACAATACAGATAATCTGGGATCCCCGGGTTTCACAGAGCCGCTACTGAAACTCGACGTTCCCCTATCGTGTGGATAGCTTGTGCAATGAAACCTAGACCCCTACGGGTGTGGCAAGCTACCCGCTAAAACCTAAAGCGAGACAGCCCCCTACAGCAAAGTGAATGGACCACCAGCACTTCACGGAATCTGGTAATTTTGGGCACCCCGCCATGGGTCAACCTGTACCCCCTAGGAGTGTGGCGAATAGTCTGCCAATTTTAGAGTGGGGCCCCTCTGGCTCTCAAAGCCATGAGATGCGGACCCGTTTCCTTCCAGAACCCGGCTATCCGTGCACTCCGTCGCGGGGTAAAACCTAGTACAGAAATGAAAAATATGTACAACGGGTACATCGACCTCGACCCGGTCGTGCCCCAAAAGAATATTATACAACAGGCAGTGACGGTAGTCCACATGTTGGATGCTCGCCCCGCAATATCAAATGTATAAATAAACTCAAACTGCACTACCATTGTACACTGCTATCTACCATGAAAAATCCGTAACATCACAGGACAACACAGAACATCAACGCGAATGTCACGTTCGCAAACCCGTCTAAAAGAACTATAACAATCAGACACGGTTTACCGATCGAATGACATTCACGGTCGGAGATATAATGTAAGCACTGTAAACTAACACGTTTAAATTTCGATCGACAAAATTTCCCGAAGTGGGCCCCACGCAAATCTGCTGTACAGTAAAAAACACTGGGCCCAAATGAACAGTTCCAGAAACCACAATATCCAACATAGAATCCACTGTAGAAAATTGACTAATTGATCTCACTTTCCTGCGGAGGATCCGCAACCAAACCTTAGCTTGGGCCGCGGATCCGCGGCGGAACAGTGTTATCACTTGGTCGAATTTCTCCAGTATTCCTAAAAAACCCTGCTTGATTTTCTGGTATGGTCAGTATGATTTTTAGACCAGTTTGAAAATTAACAGAAACTTTATACTTGAAAATTGCGATTTTCGAAAAATCCGTTCGATCGATCTTTTAAATGCGTTAGCACAAATTAGTAAAGCTTAATGGCATGGCTCTGATACCATGTAAGTCTACGGTAGCGCCCCGGCCGTCTTTTAGACGCCAAATGCGGAACAAAAAACTTTTATAACTGGCGCTATCACATACTATAACCCGGATATTCCATTAACGCTAAACTAACAAACTGTAAAGAGGGTAGAAAGGTTATACCGAACGATCCGAGTCCTTCGTTCTTTAACCATCATCACACGCTCCGTTGCGGCTGCTCCGATCTGCTCGTCCAGGTGGCACCACGTCATCGGATCTTTAAACGGGCTCCCGCCTCAGACTCGAGGCAACTCGGTCATCAAGTTGGCTAGAAGAGATGATCAAGATTGATGTAGAGAATGAGTAGAAGACTTTGTCTCACTTCGTCCAAAGCCATGGAAAAACGGTTAATGAAGTTGCCATTCGAATCGGGTGATGGAATGAAATGAGCTATGAAATTTCCATACAACGAAATCTATCATCTTTTTTCCAATCAAGTGAGAGTGAAATATTCTCATGGGCATCATGGAGGGGTCGGCCACAATATATGGAAGGGGGTGAGTGTGGGAGAGAGTGGGGGTAACCATAAGGATAAAGATCAAGAGAAAATATCCTTAGGTAAATAAGAAACATTAAAGCTAAAGCATGAGTCACTAATACACCTCATCTCACAATAAATGCTAACAATGAATCATTAACAAAGTCACCTTCCAAGAAGCTTCCTCTCATCATATAGAAACTTCTAGAACCATGACTCATCCAAGAAAAGATAAATCCGCATTTAACCGAATATTAAATACGGCTGATAGAAAACTGGAAACTGGCAACTTCCAAAAGTGATCCTGAAACGAATTTCAGGATAACCCCGTAATTGTATAAATATACCCGCATTTGTATTACGACCGAATACAAATGCAACTGAGACAAAAGATATTATATCTACTCTGTATAATACTCGGATCCAGTTTAAACCAAAGCCCACCAGTATTATCTATCCGAAATCTGACACGTGCGTAAACGCATGTGCATTTTCCGAACCCTGCAATAAAACCATACGGCCTCTACAACGTTTCACCCGAACTTGGGAAACTATCTGTGGGGGACTCTAATGACTCGTCAGTACCCTGGCAGTGGGTTTAACCACAAGCCGTCAGCGGCACTAGCTGTGCGTAACGGCTGCCCATGTGCTGACCTCAAGGGAGGCCGATGAGCGAACTCATCCGAAAACCATACTGAGCCTAACAGTGACAATGTATATAAAGACCGGTCCGTTTGTCTATGAGTATCGCATATCCTGCCTAGGGGGCTAGTAACGTCAGACCCCCAATAGCGGTATAAGTCTTTTCGGAGACAAGCCATGAACACCCTGAGATACTACTGAAGTACCTACCAGTAAATCTCACATGCCTTGGCCAAGGACGTGGTGTAATGGCTTTCCTAGATAGAGCGCGACCTCCACCTCCAATACCGGGAGAGACGAATCCCCTGCCGATCCACTCACGTGCCTCCATGTGGCTCGGGACTGTACCCAAACACTACATGTTTGCACGACTCCTTTGAGCCGTGTTAGAGTAGAAATCAAAGCACAGTAGGAACTCACACGAGACAAATGACGACCTCAGGTCGATGAACTAACCTGTACACATGTCACCAGGGAACTGCTATCTAACGATAGGTATAATACCAACTAGCAGATTCCCGGCGAGTCCTGTCCGGTGTACTCATAACCCAATGAGCACCTGTATACATCTTAGGTGATCCAACTGACACCAGTGGCTTGTGAGACCGGCCACCGCCCCTCTTCGGGGTCTCGACTGTATACACTAGTCTACTCCGGAGTATCGATGCCCTGTCTCGAAACTCCCACGACTAGGGACCACTATTAAGGATATGCTTATAGACCACCCAACTCTCACTTATATGATCGCCCTCATACTGTTGGTAGTCAAGCAAGATCCTAAGGGCTCTATCAAAGTGTAATCGTGATCAGTCACCTGAACCTATACACGACTGATAAAGGCAAACCAGATAGCATACTATCATCTCGAGTAAGACTGTCATACCGGCATAGGTCCTCCTCAATCATTGCAATCACGTGCCTGTGATCCAATAATTGACTTTGGGGGCACTATATCCAACAATCTCCCACTTGCACTTAAGGCTAATTATTGCGATGTCGCGTACTCATAGCCTCTGTGAAACCAACACCCAACTCTCCTACTAATCAGTTTCACAAAGCCCGTTTGTAAAACTATTGTGTTCGAGAAATAGCCTCAGTGAGTGGATCCGCCCAGATGTTTCTTTCTATGTCTCTCTTAATCTCAAGTTCGCGGAGAAAGCCATCTCCCGAATTGAGTAATACCTGTCTTAGAATATGTCTGGATATCTGATGGGACCTAGTTCATAAATGATCACTAAATCCAAACTTCTTAGACTGTATCGATAACTGAACCTAATCAGTATCCTGCACCATGCCTCCCACAGTATCCTCTTGGACCACCTGTCCATAATACTGTCCCTCTTTGTCAGAGGGAAAACTATAACTCTGACAATAACTCTGTCATCCATGTCACCTTTGAAGCCTGGAATGATAACCGTCTCCAGAAGGAGGCTGCCGTCATCAAATCCGTAGAACATCCACTTATGTTCTAAAACTGCTTCCTTATGTTTCTCCAGGATTGGATTAATACAAACTTATTGTATCTAGTACAAAAACAACATTTGGTGTGGTACTTGACATCTCATGATTGACTCAATTGCCTAAGCAAGTGATCTGCCAATCATGCACATCCCTCTCCCCTTTAGTCTGTAAGACACCTTTAGAGAGGGTGACTCCATCACCAGCAGGTACACCACCATGCCAGGAGTCATCTATTCTAAAAACCATTAGAATACTGTCAAAGTACCCACATTGGAAAACTACCCAAATTCAGATCTAAAACCATAGATCTAGAAACCGGAATGTCTGATATTATATCCATATCCTGTATGGAGAAACAACTGTATGACGACCACAGTACAACCGATCGTAGTATAGGAATTTTACTTCCTACTCTGTGTATGTCATCCAAATACCAGGACATCACACCCTACTACCTTCTTAACAGATTCATCCCCTATTCTGATGAAGTCAAATCCATGACTGTCACATCAAAATTAGATGATCAATCTCTGCTATAATTGCTCTAGTCTATAAATAGACATAACCTACTTGCCCACTATGCTTCCGCTGCTCCCACCGACCACAACAACCCTCCTACCGGGCCTCATAGCCTGGAACAACAGTAGTGTCAAGTCTGGGTAGATAAAAACCTCCCTGTCACCGTCCTTGAGGCTACCGGAGTACCTCTCGAGTGTCTGAGGTTACCTACCATATCTGCGGAGTGGCTAATGGAATGTCAAACCTGATTGAATATATAGGTTATATTAAATATTCTGTAATCGTTCACGGCTCTGGAATAACTTCCAGTTCTACCATACTCCCACTACTATTTTCTGAAAAAATCCATTTTACTAAAACTGTGGCGAGTCAAGAACAATATCACTATTGATCTTCCAAATGGTAGAAAGTCAACCCTCGACATAGCGCGGGCCAACCCTCAAACAACCAATACAGAAATGTGCACTGAGTTATCCAGAGTCTGGTTTTAAGCATAAGCCGGACAACTCACCTATATCAAATATAGAAACTTTGGCACTTATTTAATTGGAACCAGATTCTAATAATGCAGCTGTCTCCAGTGCATATCAACTTAATGCAAAGAGGCTAATCAGCATTACCCAACTTAGGAATGCATCCAATTATGAGTAACCTAAAAGAGAAACAAGTTTCTCAAAACCATTACTATCGACTGAATACCAATCACAAGAATCTACATCTTCGATCTCTTTGAAGAATCCCGATACTTGCGATATCTGGTTCACTACTTTATTCTTATACCCACAACTTCTCAAAACTTAGACCTTGTATTTCTACGAAACACTTGTCTAAACACTAGAGAAGTCATAAGTAAACAGAACATAGTACGAGGACCAACCCCTTTGTCCTGATGGACACTGGACAACATACAATACTCTGTATAAGTCCGCTGAGTTGAATAACTCAAAACCTGTGCATCGTAGGTTGAAAACTGTACTTATGGTTAAGAACTACTCCTTTGTTCAATGCTCCTTACCCAATCGCCAACGTATGTAGGTAAATGTCATCGACATAATATCAAAAAGTTATATCTCACTTTATAAAAATAAACGTACAGATATATCATTTTGAAATTGGTGCACAACAACGGATACTCAAAACCAAATACGTGCCTGCCGGCAATAACCTAGGCGACTTCCTCAAATATCACCAATTACAACGAATTGCGATATAATGAGGATGATCACCTAATTCCCAATAACTTCCTCCCACTCATCATCTGTAAAACCATACAGATGTGAGAATGAAACCTGGTAAATACATACCCTGGAGTAAGTATCAAATCGGGAAAACAGTTTTCCATTAACAATGCACTGAAATATGAAAATGTTTCGTAGGGGTATCCTGGTATTCATAGTAATGCCTCTTCCATAATCCAATTCATGACTTTAACCGTATATTTCTTTGCCATCTCTCTAAATCCCTTTATTTGTCTTTAGTCGTTACCTTCTGTACACCATCGTTAGGCTAAATGGTTTTCTTCCTTCCCTACCGTTCGGCACCAGCCTATGGTTTGGAAGAAGACTATCCGGTAAGCATAATAGGTGTATCCTCCTAAACCAAGGAGTACTCGCAACTTGAGAGAAGGTGATGATAAAAGACAACTGAATAATACCTTATTCTTTTAAAGGTGAAATAGGAGTGGCGATGAAGTACGCGGTTTGGTCGTGAATAATAACAGTCACAACTTACTTTGCCCTCTTTCTAATCCCTTTGTTTTGTCTTTACATATTACCTTCTGTACACCCTACTTAGGCTAATTGGTTTTCTTCATTCCCTACCTTTCGGCACCTACCTATGGTTTGGAAGAAGACTATCCAATAAGCGTAATAGGTGTACTCTCCTAAACCAAGGAGCCCTCGCAACCTGAGAAGGTGATAATAAAAGACAACTGAATAAACCAATTCTATTTCTCCCGAACCTTGATCCATCCTCGAAGAAGTCCTTTCGAGTTCGTATATAACTATACGATGGATCTATCCAATGGAAGTGGATGTCCGTAGTAATACGGGTGTTCTGAGAAATGCAAAGGGTAAAAGAAGGAGTGGCAATGACTTATGCAATATAGACAATCCAAAAGCCAGTATTTTAAGAAGGTTCGGTCAACTTAGTCCCTGAGTCATAGTCTAGGGTCGGTCAAAGGTCGCTGCCAAAGAGAGAGAGAGAAAAGAAACACTCTGCGTGCACTCTAACTTAGATAAGAATGGTTATCAATTTATCTAATCCGGAAACCTCCCACTGTACTGTCAAATTCTCCTCCAAACCTAAAAGAAGAATCAATCGGGATCACCCGAAGAGTAAACCAACTCATCAGTGGGAATCGGGATCCAACTCTCATCGCATGATAACGTGACGGAATCCACTCACGTTATCATACTCCAGAAGGTATGCGCATGCATTGAAAGTTTCAGTTTCTTTAGAAACTCCCGATATGATTTTTGCCCCATGCTCTTATGATCGTGACTAAGGGCCAACCCATCATAAGTCACATGCCAAGTTCTACCCATAATTATCTTGTCAATTTGAACCCACCCGTACTCGCCCATGACTAAGGGCCAAAAGGCTGTATGACTGTCCCAAACCAACGCATCTATCTATGCAACATGTGAACACCACAGCAGCTACCAATCACTATGTCCTGGCTAAGGGCCAGACCAACATAGCTTGAATAATACTGACCATTCATATGAAATGACGGAGGGCTACGGCTGGTTTTTGGCGAAAAACCTTTAACGTAATGAACTTGATCTCGTTGAAGGAACCTGATAGCTTTTTATAAAAATATAGTGGTGAAAACCTTTGCTAAAGAGGTCACTCCCGGTGAAGGGATCTCGACTCTTTCCTCGTGGAATGAGGTGCAGGATATTCCACTGAATACTGCGATGCAAAACAACTTGTAATCGACTATAGTGAAGTTATTACCCTGACGCAAAATTCTGCCCAAGGGGTCAGTCCCGGTGAAGGGATATCGGCCGTTGCCCCGTCGAATGAGGTGCAGGATATTCCAACCGAATACCACTATGCAAAACAAAAGGAAATGCCTTTGTAATAACACTTTTTAAATTATTCCAACAACATCCAAACAGGTTTGTTTTACTTTGCATTGATCAGAATCAACACAGTCCCATCAATAAACCACACCAGAAAAGAACGAAAATAAAATGTACGTATATGCCATCCGCATTCGTCACTGGGTCCCGTCATCACACGTTAGGTTACTTAACTAACGACAGAGCGGGGACTGAACTAGCGTGGGTGTAAAACATATACAACATCTAATAGTATATATACCAATATACAATAATCGCTCCATGCATGATAATATGCAACATTATAGAAAAGTAATAAGCATCACAGAACAATACAGATAATCTGGGATCCCCGGGTTTCACAGAGCCGCTACTGAAACCCGACGTTCCCCTGTCGTGTGGATAGCCTGTGCAATGAAACCTAGACCCCTACGGGTGCGGCAAGCTACCCGCCAAAACCTAAAGCGAGGAAGCCCCTATAGCAAAGTGAATGGACCACCCAGCACTTTACGGAATCCGGTAATCTTGGGCACCCCTCCTTGGGTCAACCTGTACACCCTACGAGTGCGGTGAATAGTCTGCCAATTTTAGAGTGGCGGCCCTCTGACTCTCAAAGCCATGAAATGCGGACCCGTTGCATTCCAGAACCCGGCTATCCGTGCACTCCGTCGCGGGGTAAAACCTAGTACAGAAATGAAAAATATGTACAACGGGTACATCGACCTCGACCCGGTCGTGCCCCAAAAGAATATTGTACAACAGGCAGTGACGGCAGTCCATATGTTGGACGCTCGCCCCGCAATATCAAATATACAAATAAACTCATACTGCACTACCATTGCACACTGCTATCCACCACGACAAATCCGCAACATCACAGCACAACAAAGAACATCAATGCGAATGTCACGTTCGCAAAACCGTCTAAAAGAACTATAGCAATCAGACGCGGTTTACCGATCGAATGACATTCACGGTCGGAGATATAATGTAAGCACTGTAAACTAACACGTTTAAATGTCGATCGACAAAATTTCCCGAAGTGGGCTCCACGCAAATCTGCTGTACAGTAAAAAACACTGGGCCCAAATGAACAGTTCCAGAAACCACAATTTGCAACATAGAATCCACTGTAGAAAATTGACTAATTGATCTCACTTTCCTGCGGCGGATCCGCGGCCAAAACCTAGCTTGGGCCGCGGATCCGCATCGGAACAGTGTTATCACTTGGTCGAATTTCTCCAGTATTCCTAAAAAACCCTGCTTGATTTTCTGGTATGGTCAGAATGATTTTTAGACCAGTTTGAAAATTAACAGAAACTTTATACTTGAAAATTGCGATTTTCGAAAAATCCATTCGATCGATCTTTTAAATGTGTTAGCACAAGTTAGTAAAGCTTAATGGCGTGGCTCTGATACCATGTAAGTCTACGGTAGCGCCCCGGCCGTCTTTTAGACGCCAAATGCGGAACAAAAAACTTTTATAACTGGCGCTATCGCATACTTTAACCCGGATCTGCCATTAACGCTAAACTAACAAACTGTAAAGAGGGTAGAAAGGTTATACCGAATGATCCGAGTCCTTCGTTCTTTAACCAACATCCCACGCTCCGTTGCGGCTGCTCCGATCTCGTCGATCTCCGATTTGCTCGTCCAGGTGGCACCACGTCATCGGATCTTTAAACGGGCTCCAGCCTCAGACTCGAGGCAACTCGGTCATCAAGTTTGCTAGAAGAGATGACCAAGATTGATGTAGAGAATGAGTAGAAGACTTTTTCTCGCTTCGTCCAAAGCCATGGACGAACGGTTAATGAAGTTGCCATTGGAATCGGGTGATGGAATGAAATGAGCTATGAAATTTCCATACACCGAAATCTATCATCTTTTTTCCAATCAAGTGAGAGTGAAATATTCTCATGGGCATCAAGGAGGGGCCGGCCATAATATATGGAGGGGGGCTGAGTGTAGGAGAGAGTGGGAGTAACCATAAGAATAAAGATCAAGAGAAAATATCCTTAGGTAAACAAGAAACATTAAAGCTAAAGCATGAGTCACTAATACACCTCATCTCACAATAAATGCTAACAATGAATCACGAACAAAGTCACCTTCCAAGAAGCTTCCTCTCATCATCTAGAAACTTCTAGAACCATGACTCACCCAAGAAAAGATAAATTCGCATTTAACTGAATGTTAAATATGGCTGATAGAAAACTGGAAACTGTCAACTTCCAAAAGTGATCCTGAAACGAATTTCAGGATAACCCCGTAACTGTATAAATATACCCGCATTTGTATTACGACCGAATACAAATGCAACTGAGACAAAAGATATTATATCTACTCTGTATAATACTCGGATCCGGCTTAAACCAAAGCCCACCAGTATTATCTGTCCGAAATCTGACATGTGCGTAAACGCACGTGCATTTTCCGAACCCTGGCATAAAACCATACGGCCTCTACAACGTTTCGCATGAACTTGGGAAACTATCTGTGGGGGACTCTAATGACTCGTCAGTACCCTGGCAGTGGGTTTAACCACAAGCCGTCAGCGGCACTAGCTGTGCGTAACGGCTGCCCATGTGCTGACCTCAAGGGAGGCCGATGAGCGAACTCATCCGGAAACCCTACTGCGCCTAACAGTGACAATGTATATACAGTCCGGTTCGTTTGTCTATGAGTATCGCATATCCTGCCTAGGGGGCTAGTAATGTCAGACATCCAATAGCGGTATAAGTCGTGTCGGAGACAAGTCCTGAACACCCTGAGATACTACTGGAGTACCTACCAGTAAATCTCACCTGTCTTGGCCAAGGACTTGGTGTAATGGCTTTCCTAGACACAACGCGACCTCCACTCCCAATACCGGGAGAGACGAATCCCCTGCCGATCCGCTCACGTGCCTCCATGTGGCTCGGGACTGTACCCAAAAACTACCTGTTTGCACGACTCCTTTGAGCCGTGGTAGAGTAGAAATCAAAGCACAGTGGGAACTCACACGAGACAAATGACGACATCAGGTCGATGAACTAACATGTACACATGTCACCAGGGAACTGCTATCTGACGATTGGTATAATACCAACTAGCAGATTCCCGGCGAGTCTTGTCCAGTGTACTCATAACCCAATGAGCACCTGTATACATCTTAGGTGATCCAACTGACACCAGTGGCTTGTGGGGCCGGCCACCGCCCCTCGTCGGGGTCTCGACTGTATACACTAGTCTACTCCGGAGTATCGATGCCCTGTCTTGAAACTCTAACGAGTAGGGACCACTATTAAGGATATGCTTATAGACCACCCAACTCTCACTTATATGATCGCCCTCATACTGTTGGTAGTCAAGCAAGATCCTAAGGGCTCTATCAAAGTGTAATCGTGATCAGTCACCTGAACCTATACAGGACTGATAAAGGAAAACCAGATATCATACTATCATCTCGAGTAAGACTGTCCCACCGGCATAGGTCCTCCTCAATCATTGCAATCACGTGCCTACGATCCAATAAATGAATTTGAGGGCACTATATCCAACAATCCCTTCACCGGGAATGACCTCTTTAGAAAAGGTTTTCGTCACTATATTTTTATAAAAGCTATCCAGTTCCTTCAACGATATCAAGTTCATTACGTTAAAGGTTTTTTGCCAAAAACCATTCGTAGCCCTCCGTCATTTCAGACGGGTAGCAATTAGTATTCATGCTATGTTTGTTGGCCTTAGTCAAGGCATAGTGTATGGTAGCTGCTTGTTACCTTTCTGCTGCATAGATAGATGCGTTGGTTTGGGACAGTCGTATAGCCTTGTTGGCACTAGTCAAGGGCTTGTACGGGTGGGTTCAAATTAACCTGGACAATGATGGGTAGAACTTGACATCTGACTTATGATTTGTTGGCCTTAGTCAAGGTCATAAGAGCATGGGGCAAAAATCATATCAGGAGTTTCTAAAGAAACTGAAACATGCCAGATATGCGCATACCTTCTGGAGTGTGATAACGTGAGCGGATTCCATCACGTTATCATGCGATGATAGTTGGATCCCGATTCCCACTGATGAGTTGGTTTACTCCTCAGGTGATCCCGACTAATTCTTCTTTCAGGTTTGGAGGAGAATTTGACGTTACAGTGGGAGGTTTCCTGATTTAGATAAAGTGATAACCATTCTGATCTAGGTTAGATTGCACGCTGAGTGTTTCTTTTCTCTCTCTCTTTGGTAGCGACCATGACCCGACCCTTGACTATGACTCAGTGACCAAAATTAACCGAACCTTCTTAAACACTGGCTTTTGGATTGTCAGAGTTGTAAACCTCATTGCCACTTCTACTTTTACCCTTTTCTCCAGGACACCCCGTATTACTACGAACGTCCACTTCCATTGGACAAAACCATCGTATGGTTATATACGAACTCGAAGGAATTTATTCGAGGATGGTTTCCGGTTCTGGAGAAAACGAATAGGACTATTCAGTTGTCTTTTCCTTTTACCTTCTCTCAGGTTGCGAGTACTCCTTGGTTTAGGAGATAATACACCTATTACGCAAATTGGATAGTCTTCTTCCAAACCTTAAGCTGGTGCCGAACGGTGGGGAATGAAGAAAACCAATTTGCCTAAACGGTGTACAGAAGGTATTAAGTAAAGACATATCAAGGGATTAGTAAGAGGGCAAAGTAAATTGCGACTGCTATTCACGACCAAACCAAGTATTTCTTCGCCAATCCTAAATCACCTTTGTATTTCTCCAGGACACTCCGTGTCACTACGAAGATCCACTGTTTATTGGATACTCCATCGTATGGTTATATACGAACTCGAAAGGAACTTGTTCCAGTTCGGGGATGGATTCTGGTTCAGGAGAAATAGGAATAAGGTTTATTCGGTTGTCTTTTATCTTCACCTTCTCTCGCATTGCGAGTGCTCCTAGGATTAGGACAGTACACCCATTATGCTTATTGGATAGTCTTCTTCCAAACCATAGGCTGGTGCCGAACGGTAGGGAAGGAAGAAAACCATTTAATCTAAGAGGGTGTACAGAAGGTAATGACTAAAGACATATAAAGGGATTTGGAGAGATGGCAAAGAATTATACGGTTACAGTTGTAAATCTGGATAATGGAAGTGGCATTACTATGAATACTGGGATATCCCATCGAAACATTTCAATGTTCCAGTTTCACTGTGTACTGTTAAAAGAAAACTGATTTCCCAATTAGTATGTATTTACCAGGTTGGATTCTCATATCTGTATGGTTTTACAGATGATGAGTGGGAGTAAGTTATTGGGAATTAGGTGATCATCCTCATTATATCGGAATTCGTTGTAATTGGTGATATTTGGGGAAATCGGCTGGATTGTTTGCCGGACGGCAAATATTTGGTTTTGAATATCCGCTGTTATGCACCAATTTCAAATTGATATATCTGTACGTCTATTTTTATAGAGTGAGATATACCTTTTTGAAGTTATGTTTATGACATTTACCTATATCAGTGGATGGTTAGGTAAGGAGTATTGAACAGTGGTGTAATTCTTCTTAACCATAAGTACAGTTTTCAACCTACGACATACAGGGAATGAGTTATTAAACTCAGGGGACTTATACAGAGTATTGTATGTTGTCCAGTGTCCATTAGGACAGAGGGGTTGGTCCTCGTACTATATTCCGTTTACTTATGACTTCTCTAGTTTTTTGACAAGTGTTTCGTAGAAACGCAAGGTCCGAATTTTGAGAAGTTATAGGTATAAGAATAAAGTAGAGAACCAAGTGTTGCAAGTATCAAGATTCTTCCAGGAGATCGAAGATGTAGATACTTGTGAATGGTATTCAGTTGATAGTAATGATTAAGAGAACCTGCTTTTCTTTCAGGTTACTCATAATTGGAAGCACTCCTAAGTTGAGTAATGCTGATCGGCCTCTTTCCATTTAGTTGACATGCACTGGAGACAGGTGCATGATTTGAATCTGGTTCAATTAAATCAGTACCTCTGTTTCTGTATTAGATATAGAACAGTTCATACCTTAATGATGTTAAGGTACGGGGAGTTGTCCAGCTTATGCTTAAAACCAGACTCTGGATAACTCAAGGCACGTTTCTGTAATGGCTGTTTGTGGGTTGACCGAGGCTATGACGAGGGCTGACTTTCTACCATCTGGAAGATCAATAGTGATATTGTTCTTGACTCGCTACAGTTTTAACAAAAATGGATTTTTTTCAGAAAACAGTAGTGGGAGTATGGTAGAACTGGAAGTGATTCCAGAACCGCAGACGATTACTGAAAATTTGATAAGAACGTAAAGATTCAATCTGGTTTGACATTCCATTGGCCACTCCGCAGATATGGTGGGTAACCTTAGGCGCTCGAGAGGTACTCCGGTAGCCTCAAGGAAGGTGACAGGGAGGTTCTTGTTTACCCAGATTTGCCATTGCTGTTGTTCCAGACTATGAGACCCGGCAATAGGCTGAGTATAGCGTCGTTCTAAACTTGTTTTAGAAGTGTACGTGTATATGACTCTGCCAGAGGGTTGTCGTAGTCAGTGGGAGCAGCGGAAGCATTGGTGGACAGGTGGCTTATGTCTATTTATAGACTAAAGCAGATATAGCGGAGATAGATCATCTATTTCTGATGTGACAGTCATAGGTTTGACTTCATCAGAATAGGGGATGAATCTGTTAAGAATGTAGTAGGGTGTGATGTCCTGGTAATTGGATGACATACACAGAGTAGGAAGTGATATTCCTATACTACGATCGGTTATTCTTTGGTTGTCACAAAGTGGTTTCTCCACATAGGACTTGGATATTATATCAGACATTCTGGTTACTAGATCTATGGTTTTAGATCTAGATTTGGGTGGTTTCCCAATCAGGGTACTTAGACAGCATTCTAAAGGTGTTTTAGAATGGACGACTCCTGGCACGGTAGTATACCTACAGGTAATGGAGTCACCCTCTCTAAAGGTGTCTTACAGACTAAAGGGGAGAGGGATGTGCATGATTGGCAGATCACTTGCTTAGGCAATTGAGTCAATCATGAGATGTCAAGTACCACACTAGATGTTGTTTTTGCAGTAGGTGCAATAAGTTGATATTGATCCAATCCTGGAGAAACATTCGGAAGCAGTTTTAGAACATAAGTGGATGTTCTAGGGATTTGATAACGGCAGCCTCCTTTAGGAGACAGTTATCATTCCAGGCTTCCAAGGTGACCTGGATGACAGAGTGACTGTCAGAGTTATAGTTCTCCCTCTGAAGAGGGGCCGTATTTTGGACAGGAGGTCCAGGCGGATACTGAGGGAGGCATGGCACAGGATACTGATTAAGTTCAGTTGACGATACAGTCTAAGAAGTTTGGATTTGGAGTTCACTTATGAACTGGGTCCCATCAGACATCCAAACATATTCTAAGACAGGTATTGCTCATTTCGAAAGATGGGTTTCTCCGCGAACATGAGATAAAGAGAGACATAGAAAGAAACATCACAGCAGATCCACTCACTGAGGCTATTCCTCGAACGCAATAGTTTTGCAAACGAGCTTTGTGAGACTGACTAGTAGAAGAGTTGGGTGTTCGGTATCACACGGGCTGTGAGTATGCGACATCGCAATAATTAGCCTTGAGTGCAAGTGGGAGATTGTTGGAGATAGTGCCCTCAGAGTCAATTATTGGATCACAGGCACGTGATTGCAATGATTGAGGGAGGACCTATACCGGTAGGACAGGATTACTCAAGATGATAGTATGCTATCTGGTTTATCTTTATCATCGTGTACTGCTTTAGGTGACCTTACAGGTTACTATTGCACGTTGATAGAGCCCCTAGGATTCTTGCTTGACTGCCAGTAGTATGAGGGCGATCATATACGTGGGAGCTGGGGTCTATAAGCACATCCTTAAAAGGTCCCTAGTCGTGGGAGTTTCGAGACAGGGTATCGATACTCCAGAGTAGACTAGTGTATACAGTCGAGACCCCGACGAGGGGTGGTGGCCGGTCTCACAAGCCACTGGTGTCAGTTGGTTCACCTAAGATGTATACAGGTGCTCATTGGGTTATGAGTACACCGGACAGGACTCACCGGGAACATGCTAGTTGGTCTTATACCTGACGTCAGATAGCAGTTCCCTGGTGACATGTGTATAGGTTAGTTCATCGACCTGAGATCGTCATTTGTCTCGTGTGAGTTCCCATTGTACTTTGATTACTACCCTACCACGCTCAAAAGAGACGTGCAAACAGGTTTTAGTTGGGTACAGTCCCGAGCCACATGGAGGCAGTGAGCGGATCTTCGTCTCTCCCGGTATTGGGGGTGAGGTCACGTTGTGTCTAGGAGAGCCATTACACGAAGTCCTTAGCCAAGGCAGGAGATTTACTGGTAAGTATTCCAGTAGTATCTCAGGGTGTTCTGGACTACACTCCGACATGACTTGTATCGCTTTTGGGGGTCTGACTTTTACCAACCCCCTAAGCCCGCCATGCGATGCTCATAGACGAACGGACCGGACTGTACGAATATTGTCACTGACAGGCTCAGTAGGGTGTCAGGATGAGTTCGCTCATCGACGTCCCTTTCGGTCAATACCTAGTAGCGCGTTACGTATAGGCTAATACCTCTGACGTGCTAGTGGTTAAATCCACAGCCAAAGTATTGACGAGTCTTTAGAGTCCCCCACAGACCAGTTTCTCATGTTTCGGACGAAACGCTGTAGAGGCCGTATGGAGCATGGCAGGGTTCGATCAGATACATGCGGTATTGCACGGATCGTGATCGGACGGATTTTACTAGCGGGCTTTGGTTTAAGCCGGATCCTAGTATTGTATAGTGTAGATTTTGTCTCTTTGTATTTGTATTCAGTGGGAATACAAATGCGGGCATGTATATACAGTCGCGGGGTTTTCCTGTAATTTATTACGGGATCGGTTTTCTGAAGTTGCCAGTTTGCATTCCGTTCCGGCCAGTTATTCTTTGTTCCTTCACGGCCGGACTTTTGTGATGGGAGGGGCTAATTTGCATATTTGCAAATTAGCAATTATGGAGGGGGTTATTTGAAAATGGAGGCATCATGATGGTTCTTGAATCATGAGATTCTTTTTACATCTTTTCCTTTGCATTTATTGTGATGGAAAATGAAGGGATTGGATTAGTATTGATGTGATCTTTTTCTTTGAGATTATCCTTCATTTTCTTCTTTTGGATTTTGATTCCTTTTCCCTCCACCATGATTTTTGGCCGGCTACTTAGAGAGGGTGAGAGGATGAGGTTTCATTTTGTGAGGGAAATTCATTCATCTTTTTTGCTTGCTTGCAAAATTCTTAACACCTCTCTCCATAATTCATTCTTCATCTCCATCCATTAAGGCAACTTCACAACCCTAATTGGGACAATGGATTCTACACTCATCTACAGCATTTCTTGGGCATGTCGGCTCGCCAACTTCGTGCCCGAGCTGCCTCGGTCCAGAGGTGGGAGCCCTATAAGAAGCCGGCGATGTGGTGCCCGTTCTGACGAGGAGATGCAGACCGGAGATTCCGCGAGGAGATCGGAGTGGAGGCCGAAGACCGAAGGACACGGATCGCTTGGTATAGCTCTCTACCCCATTCTCTAGTTTGCTAGGATTAGCTTAATGGCCCGATCCGGGTTTTATAGTGCGCGGTGGTGCCGGTTTTCTAGTTTGAAAAGTTTTTCATTTCCGCATTCCGGCGTCGGATTGACGGCCGGGGCGCCGCCGTGCACTTACAGAATCACACAAGACTCTATGACGATCTCGGGTCTACAGACTAACCTGTACCAGTGTCACCAGAGAACTGCCATCTGACGTGAGGTATAATACCATCTTTGAGTTCTCGGCGAGTCCGTCCAGTGTACCCAGTCTCCACTGAGAAGCCGTATACTATCTCTGATGTTAAACACCAATGGATATGGGATCATCTATCACCCATCTACATGGGTTGAGATGCATATGCTAGTCTACTCTGGTATATCGATGCCCTGTCTTGATACACCTACGACTAGGAACAGTTGAAGGATGTACTTAGCGACTACACTGTCCCCACTAGTATGATCTATATCATAGTCCTGGTAGTCAAGTACTCATCCTAATGGTTTTATCAACATATAACATAGAGACAATCAGAGTACATGTTATGATAAAGAGCAACCAGATACCATACTATCATGTCAAGCAAGAAAGTCCTCTATATATATGTCCAAGCATCCACTACAATATACATCGTATGTACAGTAATGGCCTCTAGGGCATACATATCACTAACAATGGATACAGTCAAGCAACTGTGGACGTGCACTGATATGCGCAAGCTGTCCCCCAGTCGGAGTAAATTCGAACTGCACTCGGCTGTCGCATAGAATCTGCCAATATGTCGACGACTGCCTCTGAACTGCGTTCAAACAAGCTAAACTTCCTCCGGGCCTCCGATTCAAAGCATCCACCACTACGTACGCCTTGCCCGGATGATAAAGGATCTCGCAATCGTAGTCCTTCACTAGCTCTATCCAACGGTGCTGTCTCAGATTCATGTCTCGCTGCTGAAATATATACTTCAAGCTATTGTGGTCCATGAATATCTGGCACGACTCGCCGTATATTAATATCGCCAGATCTTGAGTGCGAAAGCCATCGCCGCTATCTCTAAATCGTGAGTAGGATAGATCTGCTCGTGTTTCTTCAGCTGCCGAGAAGCGTAAGCGATGACCCTATCGTGCTGCATCAACACACAGCCTAGCCCTATACGAGAAGCATCACAATAAACCACAAATCCGCCCAATCCCGAAGGCAATGATAACACTAGCGCCGTAGTCAAACGAGTCTGCAACTGCTGGAAGCTATGCTCGCATGCCTCGGTCCAAACGAAAGGAAATCCCTTCCAGGTCAACCCGGTCAACGGTGTAGCGATGCGGGAGAAGTCCTGAACAAATCGTCGATAGTAGCCGGCCAGGCCTAGAAAGCTGCGGATCTCTGTAACTGATGCCGATCTGGGTCAATGCTGAACGGCCTCGATCTTCTTTGGGTCCACACTCATACTATCTCTCGTAACCACGTGACCTAAGAAATCAACGCTGTCAAGCCAGATTGCGCACTTGGAGAATTTCATGAACAGCTGGTGCCCTCTCAAAGTCTGCAATCGATCCGCAAGTGCTGCTCGTGCTCCTCTCGGCTCCGGGAATATCCTAAGATGTCATCAATGAATACGATGATGAACTGATCAAGATACGGTCTGAAAATGCGGTTCATCAAGTCCATAAACACTGCTGGGGCGTTAGTGAGTCCGAACGACACCACCAAAAACTCGTAGTGTCCGTAACGTGTGCGAAAAGCGGTCTTCGGAACATCATCCTGTCGAACCCACAACTGATGGTAGCCTGATCGCAAGTAAATCTTTGAGAAGTGCCCCGCACCTTAGAGCTGGTCGACCAAATCATCAATACAAGGTAAGGGATATCTGTTCCGCACCGTCACCCGGTTCAGCTGACGGTAATCAATACATAAACACAAACTGCAGTCCTTCTTCTTGACGAACAGAACAGGAGCACCCCAAGGAGATACACTCGGTCGAATAATCCCTTTATCTAGCAATTCCTGCAACTGATCCTTCATCTCTTTAAGCTCCGCCAAGGCCATCCGATAAGGCGGTATGGAAATAGGCCCCGTGCCAGGGATCAAGTCAATGCAGAACACAATATCGTGCTCAGGCGGTAAACTAGGCAGCTCGTCAGGGAAGATATCAGGAAACTCACTAAAATCGGGACCTGGTCCAACGGGACCTTTGTAGATCTAGTATCACAAACATATGCTAAGAATCCCTGACATCCTTTCCTCAAGAGCTGACCAGCGCGAAGAGACGAAATCAAGATGGGAAAGGTGACGCTACGGTCTTCCTGAATAACAAGAACTGGCTCACTCGGAAAACTAAAACTGACCGCTTTCTCACGGCATTCCATGGATGCATAACAAGTAGCTAGCCAGTCTATTCCCAGAAGAACATCAAAGTCTAACATATTGAGGAGAATCAAATCAACCGAAGAATCCCTCTCCCCGATACGAACATAACACAATCGAAACACAAATCGAGCGACAAACGACTCGCCTACCAGAGTAACAAGAATAAGTGGCTGGTCTAACGACGACGACTCTCTGCCCAACCTCAGTGCAAAGTGTGTAGATACATATGAATGTGTGGAACCTGGGTCGAATAATACTCGTGCGTCGAAAGAACATACTGGCAAAGTACCTGTTACAACGACATTGGATGCCTGTGCATCCTGCGGATTCAAAGTGAACACTCGGGCCTGTCCCCCACCAATAGCTGGCCGTCCTCTACCTCGGCCTCTGCCTCCTCTGTTAGTTATATGTATGCCCTAGAGGCCATTACTATACATACGATGTATATTGTAATGGATGCTTGGACATATATAGGGAGGACTTTCTTGCTCGACATGATAGTATGCTATCTGATTGTACTTTATCTTAACATGTACTCTGGTTGTCTCTATGTTACATCTTGATAAAGCCCTTAGGATATGTACTCGACTACTGGGACTATGATGAGATCATACTAGTGGGGCCACGGAAGTCGGCGAGTACATCCTATAACTGTTCCTTGTCGAGGGTGTATCGAGACGGGGCATCGATGCACCAGAGTAGACTAGCGTATACGCATCTTGACCCATATGATGGGCGATGGATGATCCCATATCCATCAGTGTTTGATATCAAGGATGGTGTACGGGTGCTCAGTAGAGACTGGGTACACTGGACGGACTCGCCGAGAACTCCCAGATGGTATTATACCTCACGTCAGATGGCAGTTCCCCGGTGACACTGGTACAGAGTAGTCTGTTGACCCGAGATCGTCATAAAGTCTTGTGTGATTCCCACTGTGCTTTGATTTCCATCATACCATGTCCAAGAGGGCGTGCAAAAAGGTGGCTTTTGGATACAGTCCCGAATCACATGGAGGCAATGAGCGATAAGAGGGGATTCGTCTCTCCCGGTATAGGGATTTGATGTTGTGCTGTGTTCGATTGGCTATAACTGGAAATCCCTGGCCAGGGTTACTGAGATTTACTGGTAAGTGTTATCAGTAGTTTCTCGGATTGTTATAGACCTCATATCGACACGACTTATCAAGCTACCGGGGTCTGACGTTTACCACCCCTAGGCGAGATATGCGACATATCAGACGACGAGACCGGACTATACGGGAGTGTTACTGATTGGATTCACAAGAGAATGTACAGGCTTGGTTGTTGATCTTCTGAGCGCTCAATACCTGGGTGGCTGTGACGTTTAACTGACCGCTTGCAGCTTGTGGGTGTTTGATATGATCATCACCTACTGCCGGCGTATTGACGATTCTTTAGAGTCCTACACAGAGGTTTCTTGGCTCAGGCAAAACGGAGTAGGAGCACATATGTGATATGTGCGGGACCGAGGATAATGCGGTATGTGATACCGTATTGGATTCTCGCGATATGAAATATTGGCCGGGTATATGTGATATAGCCGGATCATCGTATTAGTCGGTTATATGCGATATAGCCGGATTGTCGGATCAAGTGTTGATTAGATAATTTAATGTATAATAATATATATGATATATTAAATTACATTGACTAATATTAGCTCACTAAAAGATTCTTTTTCTCACTCGGGCAATACATTGATATATATGCGATATATGTTAAATGTATTATTTTATTTTGTTACAATAAATATTATATATGTGATATATAATATTGTAACATGATATGATTACTAATGCAACATGTTTAGTGGAGTTTAAACATGATTAGGGTTTGGATTAGGGTTAAGACTTTTAGTAGATTCTAGAAGCTTTTCTTTTTTCTTGAAAAAGATATTATGCTTGATATTTTAAAGTGGCTCACTTTTAACCCAACCCAAACCCAAGCCCTAGTTAATTCTCTACATGGGTTAAGTTGACCATGGTTGCATTATTCATCATATTTTTCTTTTCATTATTCATCACAAAAGGATTCTATTATTGATTCATCTTCTTCTTCCTTCTTTCGTTCATGGAAAAAGCTTTCCAGCTTTTTTCCAAGTGATGAAAATGAGTGAGAAAAAGATTATAAATGAGAGCAAAAATCCTACTTCATCATCCTCATCTATCCTTGCCCTTTAGATGAGAGTGTTCACTTCATTTAGTGAGTGTTAGTTTGTGTTAATGAAACTTCAAGGTAGATCATCTTTGTTATCGAAGATCGGAAGCAAGACTGCATCTTTCTCTTCGTGGAGCCTCTCGAGAGTCCGGAACAAGATGATCGCAGCGAAGGGACCTCATCGCGGAACTTAAAAAGTGAAGGACCGGATCTACAAAGGTTGTAATCCCTCTCACTTAGTGTTTAAGTGTTTAACATGCTTAGTTTCGCATAAACTCTAGTTTAAAGATCCGGCTTTGGGTTGTTCGGCACGGCTAAAATTTTAATCGGGCATGGTTGATGCCTCGTAGACCCTTGTGAGCGTACCTAGCAACCCTACAGTGGTATCAGAGCCAAGCTAGAGCTTTAGGCGAAGTTTAGACGAAGTTTAAAGTCTTATCGAACACCGAAACCCTAATTTGAACCCCTCTCTGGATATTTTTCAAAAATGTGATTTTTTATGAATTAAAAATGCTCAGAAAATTAAGTAGGAAAAACTAAGAATTACTGTAAAGTACGGACTTGTAATGCTCTGATTTAACCGCGGAACCACGGCCAAACCAAGGGTTTGGCGGCGGTTCCGCGGCCAAAATTTTTAATTAGTCCCTAGAACTTCATATATTTATTCTTAGGGCCTTTTTTGTCATTTCTTTCGGAAATTTTTTTAATTCCACTCAAGTGTTGAATTTTCTGAGTTGTATTAGCGACTCGTTGATTCGATCGGATAATTTAACTTCGTTTAGTTTGTCCGGATAATTTTTAGAAACTGTTAAAAAGTTCGACCGGATATCAATAACTCACTTTTTCCCGACCCGGAAAATTTCCAAGTGTTGGATTTTTCCGTAGTTTAAGAACGTTCTAAGTCGTGCAAGTAACCCGGTGGACCCTCTAGAAGACAACAAACCTTAACTCGATTATGTGACCGTATTGAACTGCCTTTAAACTTTAGGGTTTATGACTGTACGGCGTGCCACATGTGAGGCGTTGGCTTGACCCTTCTACGGCTGGACCATTGGTACTGTGGCATGTGATAGATGCTTTTTTGAACTTCGCTCAAGTGTTGAGCTATTTAGGAAATCTTGGGTGTTTGTTTATTCGATCGGAAAGTTTAACACTGTCTTTTTATCTGGAATGTGATACAATATTTGGAATCCATATGTAGTTATGAGATAACTAATTTGAATATTATAAATCTAGCGGTTCAGTCTCAAATTGATCGGTTGCTACGGAATTTTGATGTGATCAAAAGTCCGTCGCAATCACGTAGCATACACGGATACTCGCTGGGTAAATTTAATAGACAGCCATGCCCCATAGCCCCGACCAAGTGACTTTAGGAGAACCCCGTCGCCAAAAGAATCCGTTCGGGTGCTCGCGGCAGCGGTGTTCCGCCTTAGTGCACCTCGTCGACGGCATCCGGGGGTGCGGCCGTCTACTAAAGTTTGCGACGAGCATTCGATCAGGATGTCAGGAATTTAGTTGAATTGCCCGACTTGATATTGAAAAGTGTTTTCGATAATGAGACTAAAATGCGGGGTTTATAATTGTTAGGCATGCGATGTCTAAGGAATTCATTTGGTTAGGCATGCGATATCTAAGGAGGTTGCGGATTCCAACTGTTGTAGTATTACACTTTCTTTTCTGTGACCTTAAGCGTAGTATGTGGTATATCGCCGGCTTCGTTGCTATACATCAACGACAATCGGGATACGTATACTTGCTTACGTTGATGATATGAGATATTATATGTTGCTGTGATATGTTATATTGGATCGTCGCGTTCTGAATAGCCGGGGGTTTTATGTAAGATGAGAGTTTTTTTTCATTCATGTAAAATTCATTTGTATGTAATATTCTTTTATTGGGGCACTTCCGGGCTGAGGATGATGTCACCATTGTATATTATTTAATTTTCCCCATTAGGTAGACCCAAGGCGGGGAGCACAAGTAACCGGGTTCTGGTGTCCAGTGGGAGACCATCTCGAGGAGTCGAGACCGGATCTCTTAACCCTAGAATTGGCAGTGTTGCTTGCCGCTCTCATAGGGGTCTAGGGATGTGGGTTTTGCTATTCATCGCGACCGTGGAATCCGTGTTTTATACAGGCTCGTATTGAAAACACGGACGTTCTAGTATATCCAATATTTCATATATGTTCTTCTGCTGCAATGTTCTGTGATGAGATCATATTACTGCCTGAGACGAATGTTTATATTATATTTATGAGATATATGTTATATTGCAGATTTCGTTTCAAATGTGATACTTGTGAAGCATAATAAAATGGGACTTCATTAATGAGATTAATGAAATAAAAGAAACCTAAAGATGTTGTAGAAACTTTTCTCAAAAACTGGTAGCTCTAGTTCTTGCTCTGCATAGCGGTGTTCCTTGTAGAACATCCAGCACCTTATTCGATAAGGAAAGAGCCGAGATCCCTTCACCGGGAGTGACCTCTTTAGTGAAACTAGCAGATGCTACAAACTCGGTTTGTCTTTTGATTGCTTCTATAGTTCTTACTTTGCATAGTGTTATTTGTGAAATATCCTGCACCTTATTCGATGAGGAAAGAGCCGACGATCCCTTCACCGGGAGTGACCTCTTTATCAAAACTAGAAAAGGCCTCAAAAACATTCCATTTAAAAATCATTCGGTTCTACAACGATATCAAGTTCATTACGCAAAGGGTTTTCTTAAAAACCTGTCGTAGCCCTCTGTCATTTCAGATAAGTAATAGTTAGTATTCGTGTTGCGTTTGTTGACCTTGTCAAGGCGTAGTGTGTGGTAGCTGATTAGTGCTTATCTGCATAAGCATATGATGCGATTGGATTAGGGTAGTCATGCGACTTTGTTGACCTTGTCAAGGGTCGTGCGGGTGGGTTTAATTCATATTAGGAAATGACGGGTTGAACTTGACTTGCGGTCTATGGTTTGTTGACCTTGTCAAGGTCATAGATCGCTCGGGGCAAAATATTATCGGGAATTTCAAGTGTTGAAATTTGCAATGAGATTGCATACCTTCTATGAGATAGTTGGATCCCGATACCCGCTGCGAGTAAGAGTTACTCCTAGGAGAGTTTTACACATTACAATTAGTCGATCAAGTAGGTGTCTAGAAAGGTGTCAACGGGGTTACGCCTCTGGGAAAACGAGGTTTACATTAATTAGGTTCGTGCGAAAGCACGGGGGACCTCCTTCAAAGTACCGACACTGGCCTGGCTGAAAGATTGGCGAACTTGTAGGGTGCAATTAATCCTGGCTAGTCTTTCCTTTTAGGGTTTGAAGGAGGATTTGACTAAAACAGTGGAAGACATCCTGATTAGATATATTAGATAACCAATCTAATCTTGTAAGAGCATACGCTGATTGTTTTCTTCTCTCTCTCTCTCCAGGTATTGACCATATCACGCCTTAATCAAGATAATAATATGGATGTATTGACTGAACCCGCTTGTTATACTGAGCTGGGGAACGTTAGTCCCGTTCCAACTTATAATTGTTATAAGAAAGAGTAGGAAATTGGGGATTACCAGAATTCCCGTGCCGCCTAAACGAAGAAAGTGCATGTTGATGCATCATCTTCGGGTGTGTTCTTTAGAGAGAACTGTTTCTCAGTATCCTTTATGTCCTGGGTATGAGATACCGGATCAAGATCCCGCAAATGTAATCTGTTACATGGGCTACATATAGGTAGAGAATTGAGAACGGGTGATAAGTTTCATGAGATAGAAACAGTGCAAGTGTTGCAGCCAAGTCTGTTGGTCACTATCACCCTGTATTACCAGAATACATTGATTCTGAACGAATGTTATTAGATACAGAACCTAATATACAAAATCATTTCGGTCTCTTTATTAGTAAAGAAAGGATATAATTTTGTATTGTTGGATAATGTTTTGAACATTTCCTATATCAAGAGTTGATCGGTTCAGGCATGTTACCTAAAAGTATTGACGTTCTAAATCAAACTATAGTTCTTAGTATACGGAACACAGACAAGAGGAAGAGTTCAGAAATGAACGAATCCTTCTTGAGGCATTATAGACTAGGTCATATCAATGCGACCCGATTGGCTGAAGTTACATTAAGATGCATATTTAAATTTGTTTGAATTTACATCTTGTGAAACTTGCCGTTCATGTCACGAAGATAAGATGACCACAGCTGTGTTTATTGGAAACAGAGAAAGTGTTATTGAACTTTTGGGATTGATACATGCTGATGTATGAAGGTCCCCTTTCTACACATGCCAAGACCGGTTCTTTGTACTTCATTACATTCTCTGATGATCTCTCAAGATTCAGACATATGTTCCTGTTGAAACACAAGTCCGATGCTTTTAAGATATTCATAGAATATAAGTTAGAAGTAGAGAACTAAAATACGGGTATAAGTATTATGTCCTTTGATGAGATCAAGGAGGAGAATACTTGAGCACGGAATTCCTGGACTATTCTAAAGGAGAATGAGATTCTATCTCAGCATTACTCCTCCGTATACACCATACCACGATGGTATATCGGGGCGGAGCAATAGCACCCTATGTGATATGGTGACCTCTATGATGAGTACTACTGAGTTTCCTATTTCCTTTTGGGAGTTATGCACTTGAGAAGCTGCATACCTACTGAATAGCGTTCAAATCAAATCAGTTGCCTACCGCTTCATATGTGATATGGAAAGGGAAGAGCCCATATCTTAAGTTTGTTAAGATTTGGGGTTGTCCGGCTTATGTCTAAAAGAAAAATCCGGACAAGCTCGAGGCAAGGTCAGCTCTGTAAAACTGGAAGTAGTTCCAGCTATACAAACTGTAGCTGATGATTTGGTAGAACCAGAGGATTCAGTAGTTTCCAACGAACCTCAGCCTTTCCGCCGATCTAGTAGGGTTCTTCACCCACCAGAGAGATACTTCGGTTTCTCTATGACAGTGGGAGCGAGAATTGCATCATGAGATGATGACCCAACTAGTTTCGAGCTGGCCATCAGGAGTGGGACTCTATAAGAATGGCTGGATGCTTAGTGATCTGAGATGGAATCCTTATACACCAACTAAGTATGGACTTTGGTTGCTTTATCTAAAGGGTTAAATCCCCATAAGGAGCAAGTATATCTTAAGAAGATTGCTTGGTGTACATGGAAAAGTTGAGACTTTCCAAGCTATGCTTAAGTCCATCTAGATCCTACTTGCTACGGCTACATACCATGACTACGATTTCTGGAGGTTAGGTGTCATGACTGCTTTTCTAAATGATGTTTTAGAAGAAAGCGTCTATAAGTACATAACCAGAGGGCTTCGTAGACAGTGGGAGCAGTGAAAACGTGTGCAAGATGCTTCATAGGATAAAGCAGGCATCGCGGAGTTGGAACATCTGTTTTGATGTGGTAGTCAAAGAGTTTGACTTCATCAAAATGGTAGATGAAACTTGTATATACAAAAAGGTAGTAGGGAGTATGGTGATGATCCTCGTAGAGTACGTGGATGACATACTCTTGATAGGGAAGGAGTTTCCTATGCTACGCTCGGTCAATCTCCGCTTATCACAAGGATTCTCCATATAGGATCAAGTGATACCTCCTAAATCCTGGGTTTTGGATCTATGAGATAGATCTTATTAGATGTTAGGATACTCACTAGTTGTAGTGAGACGGTATCAATCGATCCTGGGGAGAATCGCTGGAAAGGTTCCAGGGTGATACGGACGACTGAATATCAGCCGCAGGCATTGTCTTTACCCTCAGTGGAGGGACGGTATGTTGGAAGAGTTCCAAACTAGATACCGTGACTTACTAGACGATCAAAGGCAAGATACATCGTTACCAAGGATGCTACCAAAGATGCAGTCTGGATATATATAAGTTCATGAGATGAACTTCGTTCCTACCATTGTGTGACATTGGAGTTGTGGCTTTTGCCAAGGAACTACCGTCCCATCAGAAATCCAGATATAATTCTTAGGCAGTATCACCTGATCATGGAGATGGTTGATCTCCAGGGAGATCGAGGTTAGGAGAGTAGATACAGAGGACAACAGCACGGATCCACTCACAAAGGCCCTTTTTTCCCAGTAGAAACTTTTATGGGATGGTTGAGTATGAGATACTTCAACCACAGCTAATTGTTGGGTATGTGATACCACAACAGATGGCCCTAGTGCAAGTGGGAGATTGTTAGTTATATGTATGCCCTAGAGGCCGTTACTCTACATATGATGTATATTGTAATGGATGCTTGGACATATATACGGAGGATTTTCTTGCTCGACATGATAGTATGCTATCTAGTTGTACTTTATCTTAACATGTACTCTGGTTGTCTCTAAGTTACATGTTGATAAAGCCCTTAGGATATGTACTCGAGACTACTGGGACTATGATGAGATCATACTATTGGGGCCACGGTAGTCGGCGTGTACATCCTATAACTGTTCCTAGTCGAGGGTGTATCGAGACGGGGCATCGATGCACCAGAGTAGACTAGCGTATACGCATCTTGACCCATATGATGGGCGATGGATGATCCCATATCCATCGGTGTTTGACATCAAGGATGGTGTACGGGTGCTCAGTAGAGACTGGGTACACTGGACGGACTCGCCAAGAACTCCCAGATGGTATTATACCTCACGTCAGATGGCAGTTCTCCAGTGACACTGGTACAAAGTAGTCTGTTGACCCGAGATCGTCATAGAGACTTGTGTGATTCCTACAGTGCTTTGATTTCCATCATACCACGTCCAAGAGGGCGTGCAAAAAGGTGGCTTTTGGGTACAGTCCCGAATCACATGGAGGCAATGAGCGATAGGAGGGGATTCGTCTCTCCGGGTATAGGGAGTTGATGTTGTGCTGTGTTCGATTGGCTATAACTAGAAATCCCTGGCCAGGGTTGCTGAGATTTACTGGTAAGTGTTATCAGTAGTTTCTCGGATTGTTATAGACCTCATATCGACACGACTTATCAAGCTACTGGGGTCTGACGTTTACCACCCCTAGGCGAGATATGCGACATATCAGACGACGAGACCGGACTATACGGGAGTGTTACTGATTGGATTCATAGGAGAATGTACAGGCTTGCTTGTTGATCTTCTGAGTGCTCAATACCTGGGTGGCTGTTACGTTTAAATGACCGCTTGCAGCTTGTTGGTGTTTGATATGATCATCACCTACTGCTGGCGTATTGACGATTCTTTAAAGTCCTACACGGAGGTTTCTTGGCTCAAGCAAAACGGAGTAGGAGAACATATGTGATATGTGCGGGACCGAGGATAATGCGGTATATGATACCGTATTGGATTCTCACGATATGAAATATCGGCCGGGTATATGTGATATAGCCGGATCATCGTATTAGTCTGTTATATGCGATATAGCCGGATTGTCGGATCAAGTGTTGATTCGATAATTTAATGTATAATAATATATATGATATATTAAATTACATTAACTAATATTAGCTCACTAAAAGATTCTTTTTCTCACTCGGGTAATACATTGATATATATGCGATATATGTTAAATGTATTATTTTAGTTTGTTGCAATAAATATTATATATGTGATATATAATATTGTAACATGATGTGATTACTAATGCAATATGTTTAGTGGAGTTTAAACATGATTAGGGTTTGGATTAGGGTTAATACTTCTAGTAGATTCTAGAAGCTTTTCTTTTGTCTTGAAAAAGATATTATGCTTGATATTTTCAAGTGACTCACTTTTAACCCAACCCAAACCCTAGCCCTAGTTAATTCTCTACATGGGTTTAGTTGACCATGGTTGCATTATTCATCATATTTTTCTTTTCATTATTCATCACAAAAGGATTCTATTATTGATTCATCTTCTTCTTCCTTCTTTCTTTCATGGAAAAAGTTTTCTAGCTTTTTTCCAAGTGATGAAAATGAGTGAGAAAAAGATTATAAATGAGAGCAAAAATCCTACTTCATCATCATCATCTATCCTTGCCCTTTAGATGAGAGTGTTCACTTCATTTAGTGAGTGTTAGCTTGTGTTAATGAAACTTCAAGGTAGATCATCTTTGTTATCGAAGATCGGAAGCAAGACTGCATCTTTCTTTTTGTGGAGCCTCTCGAGAATCCGGAACACGATGATCGCAGCGAAGGGACCTCAACACGGAGCTTAAAAAGTGAAGGACCGGATCTACAAAGGTTGTAATCCCTCTCACTTAGTGTTAAAGTGTTTAACATGCTTAGTTTCGCATAAACTCTAGTTTAAAGATCCGGCTTTGGGTTGTTCGGCACGGCTAAAATTTTAATCGGGCATGGTTGATGCCTCGTAGACCCTTGTGAGCGTGCCTTGCAACCCTACATCCTCGTCCTCTCTGAACAGGACTGCCACGTGCATGGCCTCTGGGAATGTCTGCCTGGCATGGAACACCACAAGGGGTAGGAAGTAGATCTCTCTGAGTAGGGCATGAAGGTGGAAGTGTCATATAAGGAACTGTCGGCTCACCCTGGCGCCTCACGGTACAATTCTTGAAAAGGTGACTTGGACTCCCGCACCAATAACATACCTGGCGGTGGCCGCTGACCTGGTGAATAGTAACTGAACAACTGGCCTCGCATCATGCCTCTATCACCACCATGGACTTGAAAGAATCCGCCACGACCTCTGCTTGCCATGCCTCCGCCAAACTGTACTGGAGCTGGTATATTTGTACGAATCCTCTTCGGTCCCGAAACAACCGAAGTTTCCGAAATGTACTCCTCCACAAGTAAGGCTGCATCCACCGCGGCTGCATAGGTGTTGAAGTGCTAGGCGGCAATAGCGAGGAAAAGCTGCTTGTCTAACCCACGTACGAACCTCTTCATGCATTTCTCTTCGGTGTCCACCAGGTAAGGAGCATATCGGGACATCTGAGTAAACTGGATATCTTACGCGGACACTGTCTTCCCTGGAGTCTTGTGCAAAACCTCAAAACTACGGGCTCGAGCATCACGGATGCTCTCTGGAAGGAAACGGGCAAGAAACACCGCTGTGAACTCGTCCCACGTCATAGGAGGTAGACCTGCAGCTCGACCTCTCTCGACTGACTCGCACCACGTCTGAGAAAGGCCCTCCAGACGAAAACTTGCAAGCTCCACCCATCTATCGTTAGAACATCTCAGCAAACGACAAATCCTAGCCAACCTGTCGAGGAATGTCTACGGATCTTCTGCTGCATCTGTGCTTGTAAAGACTAGAAGTCTCAGCCTGATAAACTCATGCAATGATACGGGAATAGTCTCGGTAGTAGCAGGAATAACTGTCTGGGCAGCAGGTACAATCGTAGTCTGTGCAGTGGTAGGTACATTCTCAGATCTCTGTTCCCGATTGGCCTCGACTAAAGATCCCATCATTTGACGTAACTCCTGCATACCTGACTCTAGCCTGTCAATGCGGCCTGGGGAAGGCAGATCAATCTGTCCCTGAGGGGTAGGCACGCCGTCCTGATCGGTCCTCGTCTCGGACGAGCCCGCTCGAATCTCATCTCTGGCGGCAGCCCTCTGAGCCCTTGTAGCCTTCGGCGGTGATTGATCGCCTAAGTTGTAATGAAATGTAAAGTGTTCACAATCAAAGAAATTTATACCGCAATCAATTAACGGAGTCGATGTAGTGCGTTAATGAATATAGATCATCCACTGAGATGCGAGTACTTGTTCGATCTTGTTTTAGTTGAGTTGAGAAGAAAATATAAAAGAAAATGATTCAAGATTTATGAGAATTGATTTTAAGAAACATAAACAAATAGATCAAGAATCAAGAAGATGTCTAAATTAATTTAGTTATCAAGATTTGTAGCATAGCTTGTAGGATTCGATCAAATTGATAGTGATGATGAATACTAATGATTACGAATTCTTATCTATTGAGGATTTTTTGCTAGATCGATGACGATCAACGAGATTTAGGGATCAATTGAAGAAACTAGGGTTTCTTCATCATCATCCTTTGTCCTTTCATTGATTATCATTCAAATTCTAGCCTCTAGCAAATTAAATCACCGATCGTTGATCTCTAGTTTGGAGCGAAGAAAGCGATCTTGCTCAAATTAGGTTTCGATGATTTAATTTTCTAAAATTTACAAAACTCATAAGACTTAAGAATCGTTGAAGAATTTCATCATCATCATCTACCTATTCTCTCGATTCCGCTACAGGCGGAGATTTCACTCACACATCATAGAAATTAAAGAATCAAGAATGAAGAATTTCATAATGCAAGAATGTAATGAAAACGAGAATTAACAATTTATCACCTTCATTAAATCTTCTTCAAATTTACACAACTCCTCAATTCGAGATACAAGATTAAGCTCTCGATCGTTCCTTTGAAGAGGTGAATTTGTCGTTGATCTTTGCGAAGCTCGATCGCCATGAGTCGCGGATCATCGTAGATCTCTTGCTCGGATGACGAACGGCGTTGCGATGAAGGATCGTTGATTGCTAGCTTGATTTGCTTCTCAATGGATCTTGATTTGGCTTTGGGATTTGGATTTGGGCTAGGGTTTTGGTATCAAGTTGTGTCACTCAACTTGAATTTGAATTTTGGCTCCAATAATGTAACTAATCTCACCACTAATTAACAAACTATTCAACAACTAATTGTGTAACCCCAAAACCCTTGATCTAGATCCCCTTTTATAACCACTCATTTGAATCTTCCCTCCAAATCTTGGTTGTTAGAGAGAGCCTTCTAGAATGAGGTTGTTAGAGGGAATATTCTACAGGAAGGTTGTTACAAGGAATATTCTAGAGTGAGTTTGTTATGCAGAGCCTTCAGGAAGAAGCCACGTGGTCTTTGAGAGTCTTCTAGAAGCTAGGTTGTTACAAAGAAGGCTGTGGAAAAGTCTCGAGTGCTAACGAATCAACTCGGCCATGGAACCGCGGCGACTCGGCCTGGATCGGCCTCGGATCTGCGGCCATATTGTGGGTTCTCTGCATCATTTTCTGGGGTTATCTTGCTGTTGGTATTTGGGTTATTCTCTGATGCCTGGAATCTGATATTTCTTTCTTGGTTGCTGCCAGATCTCAAGTCTTAGACTTGATGCATTTTATCTGCATTTTTGTGATTCCGGCTCTTTGACCTGAAGGATTTTCTGCACACAATCTTGATAAAAAGTGTTGAGATATACAAAATCATGCGTGTAGTAATAAACACATAATTTCCCTCATAATGCCGGTTATAATGTATAACACATGTTATTTGATATTTCACAGATGAATTGCTAATATGTGCTATATTTATACCAAACACCTTTAGATGATTAGAAAGAGTAGGGAAATTGATGTGTTAAGAATGCAATATTTTTGACTGATCAAATTCCCCCAAACTTAATTTTGATCGTCTCGAGCAAACTTGTTTTATTCAAGAGAAGGAGAAAATATAAGAAAAAGAAAAACTAGCTAGCACACTTTCGTAGGCAAACGCGATTGCACTGAACACGTGCAATAAGCCTTTAAACCTCTAGGTGTCCCTAGTAGGAGGAGTGTTGTCTCCTGAGGGTTTTCAGCGGATTGCACCCACAAAATCCCATAATAAAAGGAAGACTGTGAAAGTTACATATAAAGATAAGAATTATAAAAGAAAGACTTTGAAAATTGAAGTTTCCAATTATACTAGCTTTTCAGTTGCTATGAGCCCTGCCTTAATAGTCATGAAAAGATACTAGAAATCACATCATCCCTCAATAAAACATCGTCTTTATTCTTCATTCCTATCTTTCTTCCAAACATCGGTCATAGACCCCTACGTGTGTGTAAAAGACATCCCTACACTCGGAGAATTCAATTCAAGCTATCATACTCTTGTTCATCTACCTCAGTACTTTTTAGTCGATGAATATTTAGATGTATTTGCTCACACATTTTTCATGCGACCGTTAATACTTCTTGAGGTACTTACCGACCGATTACTCATGTGCTTGCTTTTTAGGCGTATTAGTATTTTCTCGTCTTGCAACACCTAAGGCTTAGCAGTGACTCCCAAACCAGTTGGTCTAAGGCACTAGGTGATGATGCACCCTCGCTATAATTTTTTATGCTGCCTTGGTGATTACAAAACCAGTGTTCATTTTTCTTTACCATTTTATCTTTTATGCTTCATTTATTATTTCCTTCATACTTTGGCTTTTAGACAAGAGCATTTCAAGGTATTGTCTACTATCCCGAGTTTCAAGACGTGTGTAAGTGTGTATAGTAGGGTATAAACATTCAAATGTTTGGCTTTCAGAATAGGAACTATTTTTCAGACTTATTTTTATCCTCAGATTAGTGACTTCTTTCATCTTACTAACCCTTGGGACAACGGCTCATAACTACTTATTACTAGTTTCGTTTAAGAATAATTCTAACTTTCTTGGTTTTCTTAAATTTTTCTAATCTTTTGGATGTAATTTTTCACTATCTAATTTTTTATTATCTTATTTATGTAGAAAAATAATTTTTTTATATGTTTTGTGCTTATGCAAAGTTTGATGCAAAGTGATGCGTAAATAAGCACAAACCTCCCCCAAACTTGTTTAGACTAGTGTCCTCACTGTTGCCATCCGTTAAATCTCAAAAACCTGTAAGCTTGGGAGGAAAATTTATTAGCGGGGTCAAGAAATATGGACGTGAAAATCCTCACCCAAACTTATTTTTGGCTCACAATTTTTGAGGACAACTTTATTTTCAAGAGCCAAAAATATACCCCCCAAACTTGAGTTAAACATTGTTAATCTTTTTTTTTAATCACAAGAGGGGGTCAAAGTTATTGGTCAATGCCAAGATTTGTAAAGACCGAAAGTCAACACCAACCATTCGAAGATTTTATCAGTGTAGTGCACTGGTTGGTGGAAGAACATGTTGTTGAGAGCCAGGAAAAAGTGGGGAAGAAACAAGAGGTGGGATGGAATGGATCTGCGTCTCAAATTGGAGAGACGACACAGTGATTGTGATGGATTACTCGCATTCTCTTTATAGTCCAGAAGAAGGGGTGGATGTTCAATTTCTTCGTTTTGGAGATGATTCATCTCAACACCCGTGTTTGCTAAAAATGCAAGTTCATCAGCGAAGATTTCATCGATATCCCGAAGAATAATGTCATTGGAAAGAATGGGATGATCTTCAGACTCCAGAAAAGGTTCATCATTGACGTTAGATGTTGATCCGGACAACTCGAAAGAAGGGTCCGTATGTATATGATACATATCTGGGTCAAACAACAACGTATAAAGGAAGTCTGGATCTGTATCGTGAAACTTATAAAATTCGCTGCTGTCGACATCCATTAATTCGACAGAACATACTAGAGCATGAGGTTCGGAGGGTTGACTTCCCAACTTGTAAATGTTAAGCTTAATTGACCTATTCCCGAAAGATAGGGTCATAGAGCCGTTTCTACAGCTGATTACAGCGTTGGAAGTAGCCAAAAAAGGACGACCTAGAATCACCAGAATTTGGTTCCGTGGGTTCACTACAGGCTGTGAATCAAGAACAATAAAGTCCACAGGGAATATAAATTCCCCGACTTTTATCAACACATGCTCAAGTTCACCCCTAGGTTTGGTGATAGATTGATCTGCCATCTGTAAAGTGCATTGCGATGGTTTTAATTCTCCAATACCTAATTGCTCATAGACAGAATATGGAAGCAAGTTAACACTAGCACCTAAATTGAGTAAATCACGGTTAATGTGTTTATCCCCAATAGAAATAGAAATAGTATGACAGCCAGGGTCCTTACGTTTCCTTGGTAATTGTTGGGGAAAAGTTGCGTCTACAGTATTCAACATGAACACTTTTTTCGGCATTTGAGTCTTCTTCTTCCTAGTACATAAGTTCTTAAGAATTTTCGCATAAGACGGAACTTGTTGGATAGCATTTAGGAGAGAGATGTTGATGTTAACTTGCTTAAACATTTCCACATGCTTCTCCATTTGGGCATTGGGTTTATTGGGCCTCAACCTATCTGGAAATAGAGCTTTATCAATAAATGTTGGGTCCAACATTTATGGAGAAGTTTGTGGGGTGGAAAGGATGAAGTGGGTGGAGGGTTTGAGCTTTTGGGAAAACGGAGAATAGGCTCGGAAGAAGAAGAAGGCAAATTGGACAAAATAGGGTAAGAAGTGGAAGTGGAAGTGGAAACCCGGGTGTTATTGATCAATTCATTATTATCAATTTGTTCACCCACATGATTGTCTAGCACTCTTCCAGATCTCAACGTGATAATAGCACTCATATCATTATAATGCGAGGGTCCAGGTTCAGGTGGGGGTTGAGCTGGAAGATTCCCTTTCTCTCTAGCACTCATTGCTACAGTCAATTGTGCAATTTGTATTTCTATCAATTTGATACTCTCACCATGGGAGACAGTGTTTTGCACTAACGTCTGGATGAAGATGTTAATGTAAGTGCACGGCAGCGCCCCGGCCGTCGGAACGAGGCCAAAATGCGGAAACGAAACTTTTACAAAACTTATAAACCGGCACTGCCACGCAATATAAAACCCGGATCGGGCCATTAACCAACTCCTAGCTAACTAAAGAACGGGTAGAAAGCTATACCGAGTGATCCGTGTCCTTCGGTCTTCGACCTCCATCCCGATCTCCTCGCGGAATCTCCGGTCTTCATCTCCTCGTCAGAAAGGGCACCATATCGCCGGGTTCTTTTACAGGCTCCCACCTCTGGACCGAGGCAACTCGGGCACGAAGTTGGCGAGTCGACGTGCCCAAGAATGCTGTAGGCTATATGTAGATCACTATGTCTCTAAAGGGTTATGAAGTTGCCATTTTGGAAGTGGGAAAGGAGATATACTTTGGAGATGAGCCAAGGGGTTTTTGTGCAAGCCAAAAGAGATCAATTCTCATCCCAAAATTTTTGGACAGCCCCCTTAAGAGATGGCCGGCCCCAAGCCTAAGGAATGAGAGAGAGAAAGGGGGGGAGTGGATAAATAATCCAAGAGAGAGAAAAAGGGTGATGATTAGAAGTCATCACCACAACAAAGTCCATACTAATCCTCATCATACAAAGTCTCCTCCTCATCAACCATCTCATCACAAAAGTCAAGTGATGATGCACAATCATGAAGCAACCATGTGCCACTAGAATTCTTCTCCATTATTAATTGCACAATTGCAAATAAGCCCCTCCATACCAATTTTCAGCCAAAGAAGGAACAAAAGAAAAATGGCCGAAACGGAAAGCAAACTGGCAACTTCAGAAAAACGATCCCGTAATAAATTACAGGAAAACCCCGCGATTGTATATACATACCCGCATTTGTATTTCGACCGAATACAAATGCAATGAGACAAAATCTACACTGTACAATACTAGGATCTGGCTTAAACCAAAGCCCGCTAGTATTATCCGTCCGATCATGATCCGTGCAATACCGCACGTATATGATCGAACCCTGCCATATCTCCATATAGCCTCTACAGCGTTTCGCCCGAAACTTAAGAAACTGTCCGTGGGGGACTCTAAAGACTCCTCAATCTTTGGCTGTGGATTTAACCACTAGCACGTCAGAGATATTAGCCATACGTAACGGGCTACCAGGTATTGACCAAAAGGGACATCGATGAGCGAACTCATCCTGACACCCTACTGAGCCAGTCAGTGACAATATCCATACAGTCCGGTCCGTTCGTCTATGAGCATCGCATGGTGGGTCTAGAGGGTTGGTAAAAGTCAGACCCCCCAAAGCGGTACAAGTCGTGTCGGAGTGTAGCCCAGAACACCCTGAGATACTACCGGAATACCTACCAGTAAATCTCCTGCCTTGGCCAAAGACTTCGTGTAATGGCTCTCCTAGACACAGCGCGACATCACCCCCAATACCGGGATAGACGATCCCCTCCCGATCCGCTCACTGCCTCCATGTGGCTCGGGACTGTACCCAACTAAAACCTGTTTGCAAAACTCCTTTGAGCCGTGGTAGGGTAGTAATCAAAGTACAGTGGGAACTCACAAGAGACAAATGACGATCTCAGGTCGATGAACTAACCTGTACACATGTCACCAGGGAACTGCTATCTGACGTCTGGTATAATCCCAACTAGCATGTTCCCGGCGAGTCCTGTCCTGTGTACTCATAACCCAATGAGCACCTGTATACATCTTAGGTGAACCAACTGACACCAGTGGCTTGTGAGACCGGCCACCGCCTCTCGTCGGGGTCTCGACTGTATACACTTGTCTACTCTGGAGTATTGATGCCCTGTCTCGAAACTCCCACGACTAGGGACCAGTTTAAGGATGTGCTTATAGACCCCAGCTCCCACGTATATGATCGCCATCATACTGCTGGTCGTCAAGCAAGAATCCTAGGGGCTCTATCAATGTGTAATAGCGACCTGTAAGGTCACCTAACGCAGTACACGATGATAAAGATAAACCAGATAGCATACTATCATCTTGAGTAAGACTGTCCTAACGGCATAGGTCCTCCCTCAATCATTGCAATCACGTGCCTGTGATCCAATAATTTACTCTGAGGGTACTATCTCCAACAATGTCCCACTTGCACTCAAGGCTAATTATCACGATGTCGCATACTCACAGCCCATGTGATACCGAACACCCAACTTCTCTACTAATCGGTCTCACAATACCCGTTTGCAAAATTATTGCGTTCGAGGAATAGCCTCAGTGAGTGGATCTGCCCTGATGTTTCCTTCTATGTCTCTCTTTATCTCAAGTTCGCGGAGAAACCCATCTCCCGAAATGAGCAATACCTGTCTTAGAATATGTCTGGATATCTGATGGGATCTAGCTCATAAATGAACTCCAAATCCAAACTTCTTAGACTGTATCGTCAACTGAAACCAATCAGTATCCTGCGTCTTGCCTCCCTCAGTATCCCCTTGGACCATCTGTCCAAAATACTGCCCCTCATCAGAGGGAAAACTATAACTCTGACAGCTACTCTGTCATCCAGGTCACCTTGGAAGCCTGGAATGATAACCGTCTCCCGAATGAGGCTGTCGTTATTATATTCTTAGAACATCCACTTATGTTCTAAAACTGCTCCCGTTCGTTTCTCCAGGGTTGGATCAATATCAACATATTGCATCTCGTGCAAAAACAACATCTGGTGTGGTACTTGACATCTCATGATTGACTCAATTGCCTAAGCAAGTGATCTGCCAATTATGCATATCCCTCTCCCCTTCAGTCTGTAAGACACCTTTAGAGAGGGTGACTCCATTACCTGCCGGTACACTACCGTGCCAGGAGTCGTCCATTCTAAAACACCTTAAGTATGCTGTCTAAGTACCCAGATTGGGATACTACCCAAATCTATATCTAAAACCATAGATCTAGTAATCAGAATGTCTGATATAATATCCAAGTCCTATGTGGAGAAACTACTGTATGACGACCAAGGTATAACCGATCGTAGTATATGAATTTCTTTTCCTACTTTGTGTATGTCATCCAAATACCAGGACATCACACCCTACTACCATCTTAACAGATCCATCCCCTATTCTGATGAAGTCAAACCTATGACTGTCACATTAGAAATAAATGATCTATCTCCGCTATATCTGCTTAAGTCTATAAATAGACATAAGCCACTTGATTCCAAATGAACAAATTCAAACTCGAAAAAGATCTTGTCCACTATGCTTCCGCTGCTCCTACTGACTATGACAACCCTCTGGCAGAGTCATAGACGTACGCTTCTAAAGCCAGTTCTGAACGACGTTATACTCATCCTCCTACCGGGTCTTATAGTCTGGAACAACAGCAGTGTTAAGTCTGGGTAAACAAGAACCTCCTTGTCATCGTCTTTGAGCAAACCGAAGTACCTCTTGAGTGCCTGAGGTTACCCACCTTATCTGCGGAGTGGCCAATGGAATGTCAAACCATATTGAATCTTTAGGTTCTTATCAAATTTTTAGTAATCGTTTGCGGTTCTGGAATCACTTCCAGTTCTACCATACTCCCACTACTGTTTTCTGAAAAAATCCATTTCTTTTAAAACTGTGGCGAGTCAAGGAAAATATCACTATTGATCTTCCAGATGGTAGAAAGTCAACCCTCGTCATTGCCCGGGTCAACCCATAAACAGCCATTACAGAAACGTGCCTTGAGTTGTCCAATGTCTGGTTTTAAGCATAAGCTGGACAACTCCCCGTACCTTAACAATGTCAAGATATGAACTGTTCTATATCTAATACAGAAACAGAGGCACTGATTTAATTGAACCAGATTCAAATCATGCAGCTGTCTCCAGTGCATGTCAACTAAAATAGAGAGAGGTCGATCAGCATTACTCAACTTAGGAGTACTTCCAATTATGAGTAACCTGAAAGAGAAGCGAGTTCTCTTAATCATTACTATCAACTGAATACCATGCACAAGTATCTACATCTTTGATCACCTTGAAGAATCCCGATACTTGCAACATCTGGTTCTCTACTTTATTCTTATACCTATAACTTCTCAAAACTCAGACCTTGCGTTTCTATGAAACACTTGTCCAAAAAACTAGAGAATCAAAAGTAAACCGAATATAGTACGAGGACCAACCCCTCTGTCCTAATGGACACTGGACAACATACAATACTATGTACAAGTACCTTGAGTCTAACAACTCATTCCCTGTGTGTCGTAGGTTGAAAACTGTACTTATGGTTAAGAAGAATTACACCGTTGTTTAATGCTCCTTACCTAACCATCCACTAATATAGGTAAATGTCATAGACATAATTTCAAAAAGGTATATCTCACTCTATAAAAATAGACGTACAGATATATCAATTTGAAATTGGTGCATAACAACGTATATTCAAAACCAAATATTTGCCGTCCGACAAATTACCCAGGTGGTTTCCTCAAATATCACCTATTACAACGAATTCCGATATAATGAGGACAATCACCTAATTCCCAATAACTTACTCCCACTCATCATCTGTAAAACCATACAGATGTGAGAATCAGACCTGGTAAATACATACCCTGGAGCAAGTGTCTAATTGGGAAATCAGTTTTCTATTAACATTACACAGTGAAATTGAAACATTGAAATGTTTCGAAGGGGTATCCGGGTATTCCTAGTAATGCCTCTTCTATTATCCAGTTTCACAACTGTAACCGTATATCTCTTTGCCATCTCTCCAAATTCCTTTATATGTCTTTTAGTCATTACCTTCTGCACACCCCTTTAGGCCAAATGGTTTTCTTCCTTCCCTACCATTCGGCACCAGCCTATGGTCTGGAAGAAGACTATCCAATAAGCATAATGGGTGTACTGTCATAATCCTAGGAGCACTCGCAATGCGAGAGAAGATAAAGATAAAAGACACCTGAATAAACCTTATTCCTATTTCTCCTGAACCAGAATCCATCGCCGAACTGGAACAAGTTCCTTTCGAGTTCGTATATAACCATACGATGGAGTATCTAATAACTGTGGATCTTCGTAGTGATACGGAGTGTTCTGGAGAAATACAAAGGTGATATAGGATTGGCGAAGAAATACTTGGTTTGGTCGTGAACAGCAGTCGCAATTTACTTTTCCCTCTTACTAATCCCTTTATTTTTCTTTACTTAATACCTTCTGTACACCATAGTTAGGCTAATTGGTTTTCTTCATTCCCTACCGGTCAGCACCTTCCTATGGTTTGGAAGAAGACTATCCAATTTGCGTAATAGGTGTACTGTCCTAATCCAAGGAGCACTCGTAACCTGAGAGAAGGTAAAAGGAATAGACAACTGAATAGTCCTATTCGTTTTCTCCAGAACCGGAAACCATCCTCGAATCTGGAACAAGTTCCTTCGAGTTCGTATATAACCATACAATGGTTTTATCCAATGGAAGTGGACGTTCGTAATAATACGGGGTGTCCTGGAGAAAAGGGTAAAAGTAGGAGTGGCAATGAGGTATGCAACTCTGAAAATCCAAAAAGCCAGTGTTTAAGAAGGTTCGGTTAATTTGGTCACTGAGTCATAGTCAAGGGTCGGGTCATGGTCGCTGCCAAAGAGAGAGAGAAAAGAAACACTCAGCGTGCACTCTAACCTAGATCAGGATGGTTATCAATTTATCTAATCAGGAAACCTCCCACTGTAACGTCAAATTCTCCTCCAAACCAGAAAGAAGAATTAGTCGGGATCACCCGAGTAGTAAACCAACTCATCAGTGGGAATCGGGATCCAACTATCATTGCATGATAATGTGATGGAATCCACTCACGTTATCACACTCCAGAAGGTATGCGCATATCTGGCAAGTTTCAGTTTCTTTAGAAACTCCCGATGTGATTTTTGCCCCATGATCTTATGACGTTGACGTAGGCCAAAATATCATAAGTCACATGTCATGTTCTACCCGTCATTGTCCAGGTTAATTTGAACCCACCCGTACATACCCTTGACGTAGGCCAAAATAGTAGTACGACTGTTCTAAACTAACGCATCTATTTATGCAACAGATAAATATCCGGTAGCTACCAATCACTATGCCTGGGCGTAGGTCAAAATACATAGCTTGAATACTACCGAACATTTAACTGAAATGACGGAAGGCTACGAAAGGTTTTTGGTGAAAAACCATTAATGTAATGAACTTGATATCGTTGAAGGTACTGGATAGCTTTTATAAAAATATAGTGGCGAAAACCTTTGCTAAAGAGTGTTGGAGATAGTGCCCTCAGAGTCAATTATTGGATCACAGGCACGTGATTGCGATGATTGAGAGAGGACCTATCCCGGTAGGACAGTCTTACTCAAGATGATAGTATGCTATCTGGTTTACCTTTATCATCGTGTACTGCTTTAGGTGACCTTACGAGTCGCTATTGCACGTTGATAGAGCCCCTAGGATTCTTGCTTGACTACCAGCAGTATGAGGGCGATCATATAAGTGAGAGCTGGAGTCTATAAGCACATCCTTAAAAGGTCCCTAGTCGTGGGAGTTTCAAGACAGGGCATCGATTCTCCAGAGTAGACTAGTGTATACAGTCGAGACCCCGACGAGGGGCAGTGGCCGGTCTCACAAGCCACTGGTGTCAGTTGGTTCACCTAAGATGTATACAGGTGCTCATTGGGTTATGAGTACACCGGACATGACTCGCCGGGAACCTGCTAGTTGGGATTATACCAGACGTCAGATAGCAGTTCCCTGGTGACATGTGTACAGATTAGTTCATCGACCTGAGATCGTCATTTGTCTCGTGTGAGTTCCCACTGTTCTTTGATTACTACCCTACCACGGCTCAAAGGAGTCGTGCAAACAGGATTTAGTTGGGTACAGTCCCGAGCCACATGGAGGCAGTGAGCGGATCTGCAGGGGTTCGTCTCTCCCGGTATTGGGGGTGAGGTCGCGCTGTGTCTAGGAGAGCCAGAACATGAAAAGTTCTTGGCCAAGGCAGGAGATTTGCTGGTAGGTATTCCGGTAGTATCTCAGGGTGTTCTGGGCTTCACTCCGACACGACTTGTACCGATTTTTGGGGTCTGACTTTTACCAACCCCCTAGGCCTTCCATGCGATGCTCATTGACAAACGGACCGGACTGTACGGATATTGTCACTGACAGGATCAGTAGGGTGTCAAGATGAGTTCTCTCATCGACGTCCCTTTTGGTCAATACCTGGTAGCCCGTCACGTATTGGCTTATACCTCTGACGTGCTAGTGGTTAAATCCACAGCCATTGTATTGACGAGTCTTTAGAGTCCACCACACACAGTTACTCCAGTTTCGGGCGAAACGCTGTAGAGGCCGTATGGAGATATGGCAGGGTTCGATCAGATACGTGCGGTATTGCACGGATCGTTTTCGGACGGTTTTTACTAGCCGGCTTTGGCTTAAGCCGGATTCTAGTATTAGATAGTATAGTTTTGTCTCTTTGCATTTGTGTTCAGTGGGAATACAAATGCGGGCATGTATTTGCAGTAGCGGGGTTTTCCTGTAATTTATTACTGGATCAATTTTTTGGAGTTGCAAATTTGCATTCCGTTCCGGCCGGTTTTCTTTTATTCCTTCACGGCCGGACCTTTTGATGGAAGGGGTTAATTGCAAGTTTGCAATTAACTTATTTGATGAGGGGTTTCATGCATATATGTGGCTTCCTCATCATGAGATTCCTTTTGAATCAATCACTTGCCTTTTTCATGATGGTTTTGTGAAGGGATTTGGATTGGATTTTGGTGTGACCATTTCTATATTGTTGATATATTCTTTCTTGCATTATTCTTTTTGAGATATCCATCATTTTCTTTCATGGGAGGGGCCAGCCACTTTGAGGAGAAAAAGAGAGAGTGTTCTTTTTCTTTGGGTGTGGGAAATTAATCATTATACATGCTTGCTTGCTACAAATTTCTCACAACTCATCAAAGTTCATCTTGATCCCTCCATACATGGCAACTCCTAACCCTCAACAGACATAGCCTACTACACTATTCTACAGCAAATCTTGGACGCGTCGGCTAGCTAACTTCGCGCCCGAGTTGCCTCGGTCAAGAGGTGGAAGCCCGCAAAAGAGATCGGCTACGTGGTGCCCCCTTTCCGACGAGGACGTGACGGACGGAGATTCCGCGGGAGATCGGAGTCGAGACGAAGACCGAAGGACACAGATCGCTTGGTATATCTTCTCTACTCTTTTCTTGTTTGCTAGTAGCTAGGTTAATGGCCCGATCCGGGTGAAAAGTGCGCGTTGGTGCCGGTTCAATAATTTTTGAAAGTTTTTGTTTCCGCGTTTCCGGCGTCGGTTCGACGGCCGGGGCCCCGCCGTGGACTTACATTGGTATCAGAGCCACGCCATTAACCTTGCCTAGCTTGTGCTAGTGTGTTTACATGTTCGATCGAACGGATTTTCCGAAAACCCATTTTCATTTGCACAGTTTTTTGTCGAAATTTTTTTGGCTCCAAATTTTTTTCAGTACATTGCAGTGACATGTGCAGGGAATTCTAAGCATTCTATGAAAATTTGGTAGCGTGATCTCACAATTCCACCGCGGAACCGCGGCCAAACCCACGTATTTGCGGCGGTTCCGCGGCCATTTTTACTATTCATTGGACCAAATTTTTGCAGTGAGCTCCTGGGTTGAAAATTGGGTTTTTGGAATATTCTTTTTGGGCTTAGACTCTCGTTAAGTGCTACAGTAATACTTAGGGCCCACTTCGATAAATTTGATCGATCGAAAAGTTTAAAAACATTAGTTCACAGTATTTACATTATATCTGCGACTGTGAATGTCACTCGATCGGTAAATCCTGTCTAACTGCTATAGCCCGGTTAGACGGATTTGCGAACGTGACATTCACGTTGATGTTCTGTATTGTGCTGTGATGTTGCGGATTGGTCGTGGGGGATAGCCTGGATGCAATGTTAGTACAATTTTGTTTTATATGTACATTTGATATTGCGGGGCGAGCGTCCGACTGGTGGAGTGCCTTCACTGCCTGTTTGTATTATTCTTTTGGGGCACGACCAGGTTGCGGTCGATGTACCCGTTGTATGTATATTTTACTTTCTGTACTAGGATTACCCTACGAAGGGGTGCACGGATAGCCGGGTTTTAGAGGGCAACAGGCTCGCATCTCATGGCATTAAGACGGAGGGGGCTTTACTCTAGAATTGGCAGGGCTATTCGCCGCACTCGTAGGGGGTATAGGATTGACCCAGGAGGGGTGCCCGAGTTACCGGATTCCGTGAAGTGCTGGGTAGTCCATTCACGTTGATGAAGGGGGCTGCCTCGCTTCAGGTTTTGGCGGGTAACTTGCCGCGCCCGTAGGGGTCTAGGATTTTCATTGCACAGGCTATCCACACGACCAGGGGAACGTCGGGTTTCAGCAGCGGATCTGTGAAACCCGGGGATCCCAGATATCTGTATTATTCTGTGATGCTGTACATTTCTGTGATGTTGCATTTTATCACGCCTTGAGCAAAAATTATATATTATATATATACTAGTAGATGTTGTATATGTTTTGCAACCGCGCTAGTCCAGTCCCCGCTCTGTCGTTAGTTAGCTAACCTAACGGGTGATGACGAGACCCAGTGGCGAATGCGGATGGCATATACGTACATCAGTATATTTTCGTTCTTTGTGGTGTGATCAATTGATGGGGCTGCGTTGATTCGGATCAATGCAAGTTAAACAAACCTATTCTGATGTTGTTGGAACACTTTTCAAAAAGCTGTTATTGCAAGGACGTTCACTTTTGTTTTGCACAGTGGTATTCTGTTGGAATATCCTGCTCCTCAGTCGACGAGGCAAGGGCCGAGATCCCTTCACCGGGAGTGACCCCTTGGACAAAAAGTTTGCGTCAGGGCAATAACTTCACTATAGCCGATTACTTTTGCTTTGCATCGTGGTATTCAGTTGGAATATCCTGCACCTCATTCTACGGGGAAAGAGCCGAGATCCCTTTGTAAGTACGCTGCGGCGCCCCGGCCGTCTAACTGACGCCGATATGCGGAACAAAACTTTTACGACTGGCGCTATCGTGTACTTTATCCCGGATCGCCCATTAAAGCTAAACTAACAAATTGTAAAGAGGGTAGAATTGTTATACCGAATGATCCGAGTCCTTCGGTCTTCAACCATCATCCCACGCTATGTTGCAACTGATCCGAACTTGCTTGATCTCCGGTCTCGTTGTCTAGGTGGCACCACGTCGACGGATCTTTAAACGGGCTCCCGCCTCTGAACCGAGGCAACTCGATCGTCAAGTTTGCTAAAAGAGACGACCAAGATGAAGTAGAGAATGAGTAGAACACTTTGTCTCGTTACGTCCAAGGTCACGGACGAACGGTTATAGAAGTTGCCATTTGGAATCGGGTAAATGGAAATCGGGTAAATGAAATTTCCATATACTAAACTATCATAATCTTTTCTCACTCAAATGAATTGAATCAAAAATCACACATCCACACAATGAGTGGCCGGCCAAATGTATGAGAGGAGGGAGGTGAGGGTAGGAGCATCAAGTGGTGACCATAAGCTTTCAACCTTATCAAGTCATTAAAGAAAGAATGAATCATCAAAATGCATTAAGTGCAAACCTATTACAATTAACCTAGTCATCCTTTATCATTAATGAACCATTAATGACCCAAGTGAGTCACAAGCCTTGTCATCACTTCTAGAACCTTCTAGAAGCATGACTCACTCTGAAAACAAAAAGAAAAATCCGTATTTAACCGAATGTCAAAATACGGCTGATAGAAAACTGGAAACTGGCAACTTCCAAAAATCATCCCGAAACGAATTTCAGGATAACCCCGTATCGGTATAAACATACCCGCATTTGTATTACGACCGAATACAAATGCAACTGAGACAAAGATATTATATCTACACAGTATAATACTGGGTTCCGGCTTAAACCAAAGCCTACCAGTATTATCTGCCCGAAAACTGACACGTGCGAAAATGCACGTGCATTTTCCGAACCTTGCCATAAACCCATACGGCATCTACAACGTTTCGCCCGAACTTGGGAAAGTGTCTGTGGGGGACTCTAATGACTCATCAGTACACTGGCACTGGGTATAACCACTAGCACGTCAGAGGTACTAACTGTACGTAACGTTTTGCCTATGTATTGATTGGAAGGGAAGCTGACGAGCGAACTCATCTATAAACCCTACTGAGCCTGACAGTGAAAATAACCGTACAGTCCGGAACATTCGTCTATGAGTATCGCATATACGGCCTAGGGGGCCAGTAAACGTCAGACCCCCAACAGCGATATAAGTCATGTCAGAGAGCAGCCCAGAACACCCTGAGATTCTGCTGGTATACCTACCAGTATATCTCGATTACCCTGGCCAGGGATTTTGTGTAATGGCTCTCCTAAACACAGCGCGATCTCACCCCCAATACCGGGAGAGACGAATCCCCGAAGATCCGCTCACTTGCCTCCAATGTGGCTCGGGACTGTACCCAAAATATACCTGTTTGCACGACTCCTTTGACCCGTGGTAGGATATAAATCAAAGCACAGTGGGAACTCACACGAGACAAATGACGACCTCAGGTCAATGAACTAATCTGTACACATGTCACCAGGGAACTGCTATCTGACGATATGTATAATACCAACTAGCATGTTCCCGGCGAGTCCTGTCCGGTGTATTCATAATTTAATGAGCACCTGTATACATCTTAGGTGATCCAACTGACACCAGTGGCTTGTGAGACCGGCCACCACCCCTCGTCGGGGTCTCGACTGTATACACTAGTCTACTCTGGAGTATCGATGCCCTGTCTCGAAACTCCCACGACTAGGGACACTTTAAGGATGTGCTTATAGACCCCAGCTCCCACATATATGATCGCCATCATACTGCTGGTAGTCAAACAAGAATCCTATGGGCTCTATCATGATGATAAAGACAAACCAGATAGCATACTATCATCTCGAGTAAGACTGTTTTATCGGTATAGGTCCTCCCTCAATCATTGCAATCACGTACCTGCGATCCAATAATTGACTTAGAGGGCACTATATCCAACAATCTCCCACTTGCACTTAAGGCTAATTATTGCGATGTCGAGTACTCACAGCTCGTGTGATACAGAGCATCCAACTCCTCTGCTAATCAGTTTCACAATGCCTGTTTGCGAAACTAATGTGTTCGAGAAATAGCCTGAGTGAGTGGATCCGCCATGATATTTCTTTCTATGTCTCTCTTAATCTCAAGTTCGCAGAGAAAACCATCTCCCGAATTGAGTAATACGTGTCTTAGAATATGTCTGGATATCTGATGGGACCTAGTTCATAAATGAACTCCAAATCCAAACTTCTTAGATTCTATCGATCACTGAAACTAATCAGTGTCCAGCACCATGCCTCGCACAGTATCCTCTTGGACCGCCTGTCCATAATACTGTCCCTCGTCTGAGGAAAAACTATAACCTTGACAATCATTCTGTCATCTATGTCACCTTGAAAGCCTGGAATGATAACCGTCTCCTCAAGGAGGCTGACATTATCAAACCCGTAGAACATTCACTTATGTTCTAAAGCTGCTTCCTTAAAAGACAACTGAATAGTCCTATTCGTTTTCTCCAGAACCTGAAACCATCCTCGAAGTCGTTCGAGTTCGTATATAACCATACGATGGTTTTGTCCAATAGAAGTGGACTTTCGTAGTAATATGGGGTGTCCTGGAGAAAAGGGTAAAAGTAGGAGTGGCAAAGAGGAGACGGTTATCATTCCAGGCTTCCTCAAGAGTCAATTATTGGATCACAGGCACGTGATTGCGATGATTGAGAGAGGACCTATCCCGGTAGGACAGTCTTACTCAAGATGATAGTATGCATCTGGTTTACCTTTATCATCGTGTACTGCTTTAGGTGACCTTACGAGTCGCTATTGCACGTTGATAGAGCCCCTAGGATTCTTGCTTGACTTCCAACAGTATGAGGGCGATCATATAAGTGAGAGCTGGAGTCTATAAGCACATCCTTAAAAGGTCCCTAGTCGTGGGAGTTTCGAGACAGGGCATCGATTTTCTAGAGTAGACTAGTGTATACAGTCGAGACCCCGACGAGGGGCGGTGGCCGGTCTCACAAGCCACTGGTGTCAGTTGGTTCACCTAAGATGTATACAGGTGCTCATTAGGTTATGAGTACACCGGACAGGACTCGCCGGGAACCTTCTAGTTAGGATTATACCAGACGTCAGATAGCAGTTCCCTGGTGACATGTGTACAGGTTAGTTCATCGACCTGAGATCGTCATTTGTCTCGTGTGAGTTCCCACTGTGCTTTGATTACTACCCTACCACGGCTCAAAGGAGTCGTGCAAACAGGTTTTAGTTGGGTACAGTCCCGAGCCATATGGAGGCAGTGAGCGGATCTGCAGGGGTTCGTCTCTCCCGGTATTGGGGGTGAGGTCGCGCTGTGTCTAGTTTAGCCAGAACATGAAAAGTCCTTGGCCAAGGCAGGAGATTTGCTGGTAGGTATTCTAGTAGTATCTCAGGGTGTTCTGGGCTTCACTCCGACACGACTTGTACCGCTTTTGGGGGTCTGACTTTTACCAACCCCCTAGGCCCGCCATGCGATGCTCATAGACGAACGGACCGGACTGTAGGGATATTGTCACTGACAGGCTCAGTAGGGTGTCAGGATGAGTTCTCTCATCGACGTCCCTTTTGGTCAATACCTGGTAGCCCGTCACGTATTGGCTTATACCTCTGACGTGCTAGTGGTTAAATCCACAGCCATTGTATTGACGAGTCTTTAGAGTCCACTACGCACAGTTACTCCAGTTTCGGGCGAAACGCTGTAGAGGCCGTAGGAGATATGGCAGGGTTCGATCAGATACGTGCGGTATTGCACGGATCGTGATCGGACGGTTTTTACTAGCCGGCTTTGGCTTAAGCCGGATTCTAGTATTAGATAGTGTAGTTTTGTCTCTTTGCATTTGTGTTCAGTGGGAATACAAATGCGGGCATGTATTTGCAGTAGCGGGGTTTTCCTGTAATTTATTACGGGATCAATTTTTTGGAGTTGCCAGTTTGCATTCCGTTCCGGCCGGTTTTCTTTTGCTCCTTCACGGCCGGACCTTTTGATGGAGGGGGTTAATTGCAAGTTTGCAATTAACTTATTTGATGAGGGGTTTCATGCATATATGTGGCTTCCTCATCATGAGATTCCTTTTGAATCAATCACTTGCCTTTTTCATGATGGTTTTGTGAAGGGATTTGGATTGGATTTTGGTGTGACCATTTCTATATTGTTGATATATTCTTTCTTGCATTATTCTTTTTGAGATATCCATCATTTTCTTTCATGGGAGGGGCCGGCTACTTTGAGGAGAAAAAGAGAGAGTGTTCTTTTTCTTTGGGTGTGGGAAATTAATCATTATACATGCTTGCTTGCTACAAATTTCTCACAACTCATCAAAGTTCATCTTGATCCCTCCATACATGGCAACTCCTAACCCTCAAGAGACATAGCCTACTACACTATTCTACAGCAAATCTTGAACGCGTCGGCTAGCCAACTTCACGCCCGAGTTGCCTCGGTCAAGAGGTGGGAACCCGTAAAAGAGATCGGCTACGTGGTGCCCCCTTTCCGACGAGGACGTGACGGACGGAGATTCCGCGGGAGATCGGAGTCGAGACGAAGACTGAAGGACACGGATCGCTTGGTATATCTTCTCTACTCTTTTCTTGTTTGCTAGTAGCTAGGTTAATGGCCCGATCCGGGTGAAAAGTGCGCGGTGATGTCGGTTCAATAATTTTTGAAAGTTTTTGTTTCCGCGTTTCCGGCGTCGGTTCGACGGCCGGGGCGCCGCCGTGGACTTACAAAGAGGTCACTCCTGGTGAAGGGATCTCGGCTCTTTCCCCGTAGAAAGAGGTGCAGGATATTCCAACTGAATACCACGATGCAAAGCAAAAGTAATCGACTATAGTGAAGTTATTGCCCTAACGCAATCTTCTGTCCAAGGGGTCACTCCCGGTGAAGGGATCTCGGCCCTTGCCACGTCGACTGAGGTGCTGGATATTCATAACCGAATACCACTGTGCAAAACAAAAGAGAACGTCCTTGCAATAACAGCTTTTCGAAAAATTGTTCCAACAACATCAGAATAGGTTTGTTTAGCTTGCATTGATCCGAATCAATGCAGTCCCATCAATTGATCACACCACAAAAGAACGAAAATAATGATGTATGTATAAGCCATCTGCATTCGCCACTGGGTCCCGTCATCACCCGTTAGGTTACTTAACTAACGACAGAGCGGGGACTGGACTAGCGCGGATGCAAAACATATACAACATCTACTAGTATATATATCAATATATAATATTCGCTCAAGGCGTGATAAAATGCAAAATCACAGAAATGTAATAAGCATCACAGAACAATACAGATATTTGGGATCCCCGGGTTTCATAGAGCCGCTACTGAAACCCGACGTTCCCCTGGTCTTGTGGATGGCCTGTGCAATGAAATCCTGACCCCTACGGGCGCGGCAAGTTACCCGCCAAAACCTGAAGCGAGGCATCCCCCTTCAGCAACGTGAATGGGCCACCCAGCACTTCACGGAATCCGGTAACTTGGGCGTCCCACCTTGGGTCAACCTATACCCCCTACGAGTGCGGCGAATAGCCCGCCAATTCTAGAGTGAAGCCCCCTCTGTCTCAAAGCCATGAGATGCGGGCCCGTTGCCCTCTAGAACCCGGCTATCCATGCACCACTCTTTAGGGTAATCCAAGTACAGAAAGTAAAATATACAAACAACGGGTACATCGACCTCAGCCCGGTCGTGCCCCAAAAGAATAATATACAAACAGGCAGTAACGGCAGTCCACTTGTCGGACGCTCGCCCCGCAATATCAAATGTACATAATAAACCAAACTGTACTATCATTGCATCCAGGCTATCCACCACGACAATCCGCAACATCACAGCACAACACAGAACATTAACGTGAATGTCACGTTCGCAAATCCGTCTAAAAGGGCTATAACAGTTAGACAGGACTTACCGATCAAATGACATTCACGGTCGCAGATATAATGTAAATACTGTGAACTAACATGTTTAAAATTTTCGATCGACTAAATTTCCCGAAGTGGGCCCTAAGCATAACTGTAGCACTCAAAATAAATCTGGGCCCAAACAGAATATACCAAGAACCCCAATATCAAGTCAGAATGTCTGTGAAAATTTGGTATGATGTAGACACTTTCCTGCCGCGGAAACGCGGCCAGAACAGGGGTTTGGCTGCGTTTCCGCGGTCCTACTGTAGAGTCACTGTACCAAATTTTTACAAAACGCTTAAAACTGCCTGCACGAATTTCTGCAACACTCAAAATAATTTTTCGAGCCAAAAAAAATTCGACAGAAAACTGATGCACTTGAAATCACGGTTTTGGGATATTTGTTCGATCGAAGTTTTAAACACACTAGAGCAAGATAGACTAGGTTAATGGCCTGGCTCTGATACCAATGTAAGTGCACGGCAGCGCCCCGGCCGTCGGAACGAGGCCAAAATGCGGAAACGAAACTTTTACAAAACTTGTAAACCGGCACTGCTGCGCACTATAAAACCCGGATCGGGCCATTAACCTACTCCCAGCTAACTAGAGAACGGGTAGAAAGCTATACCGAGCGATCCGTGTCCTTCGGTCTTCGGCCTCCATCCCGATCTCCTCGCGGAATCTCCGGTCTTCATCTCCTCGTCGGAAAGGGCACCGCATCTCCGGGTTCTTTTACGGGCTCCCACCTCTGGACCGAGGCAACTCGGGCACGAAGTTGGCGAGTCGACGTGTCCAAGAATGCTGTAGGCTATATGTAGATCACCATGTCTCTAAATAGTTATGAAGTTGCCATTTTGGAAGTGGGAAAGGAGATATACTTTGGAGATGAGCCAAGGGGTTTTTGTGCAAGCCAAAAGAGATCAATTCTCATCCCAAAAATTTTGGACAGCCCCCTTAAGAGATGGCCGGCCCCAAGCCTAAGGAATGAGAGAGAGAAAGAGAGAGGGAGTGGATCAATAATCCAAGAGAGAGAGAAAGGGTGATGATTAGAAGTCATCATCACAACAAAGTCCATACTAATCCTCATCATACAAAGTCTCTTCCTCATCAACCATCTCATCACAAAAGTCAAGTGATGATGCATAATCATGAAGCAACCATGTGCCACTAAAAGTCTTCTCCATTATTAATTGCACAATTGCAAATAAGCCCCTCTATACCAATTTTCAGCCAAAGAAGGAACAAAGGAAAAATGGCCGAAACGGAAAGCAAACTGGCAAATTCAGAAAAACGATCCCGTAATAAATTACAGGAAAACCCCACGACTGTATATACATACCCGCATTTGTATTTCGACCGAATACAAATGCAATGAGACAAAATCTACACTGTACAATACTAGGATCCGGCTTAAACCAAAGCCCGCTAGTATTATCCGTCCGATCATGATCCGTGCAATACCGCACGTATATGATCGAACCCTGCCATATCTCCATACGGCCTCTACAGCGTTTCGCCCAAAACTTGAGAAACTGTCTGTGGGGGACTCTAAAGACTCGTCAATACTTTGGCTGTGGATTTAACCACTAGCACGTCAGAGGTATTAGCCATACGTAACGGGCTACCAGGTATTGACCAAAAGGTACATCGATGAGCGAACTTATCCTGACACCCTACTGAGCCTGTCAGTGACGATATCCGTACAGTCCGGTCCGTTCGTCTATGAGCATCGTATGGCGGGCCTAGGGAGTTGGAAAAAGTCAGACCCCCAAAAGCAGTACAAGTCGTGTCAGAGTGTAGCCCAGAACACCCTAAGATACTACTGGAATACCTACTAGTAAATCTCCTGCCTTGGCCAAGGACTTCGTGTAATGGCTCTCCTAGACACAGCGCGACCTCACCCCCAATACCGGGAGAGACGAACCCTTGCCGATCCGCTCACTGCCTCCATGTGGCTTAGGACTGTACCCAACTAAAACCTGTTTGCACGACTCCTTTGAGCCGTGGTAGGGTAGTAATCAAAGTATAGTGGGAACTTACACGAGACAAATGACGATCTCAGGTCGATGAACTAACCTGTACACATGTCACCACGGAACAGCTATCTGACGTCTGGTATATTCCCAACTAGCATGTTCCCGGCGAGTCCTGTCCGTTGTACTCATAACCCAATAAGCACATATATACATCTTAGGTGAACAAACTGACACCAGTGGCTTGTGAGACAGGCCATCGCCCCTCGTCGGTGTCTCGACTCTATACACTAGTCTACTCTGGAGTATCGATGCCCTGTCTCGCAAATCCCACGACTAGAGACCAGTTTAAGGATATGCTTATAGACCCCAGCTCCCACGTATATGATCGCCATCATACTGCTGGTCGTCAAGCAAGAATCCTAGGGGCTCTATCAACATGTAATAGCGACCTGTAAGGTCACCTAAAGCAGTACACGATGATAAAGATGTTGGAGATAGTGCCCTCAGAGTCAATTATTAGGTCACAGGTATGTGATTGCAATGATTGATGGAGGACCTATCCCGGTAGGACAGTCTTACTCGAGATGATAGTATGCTATCTGGTTTACCTTTATCATCGTGTACAGTTTTAAGTGACCTGACACGTCGCTATTACACGTTGATAGAGCCCCTAGGATTCTTGCTTGACCACCAGCAGTATGAGGGCGATCATATAAGTGGGAGCTGGGGGTCTATAAGCATATCCTTAAAAGGTCCCTAGTCGTGAGAGTTTCGAGACAGGGCATCGATTCTCCATAGTAGACTAGTGTATACAGTCACAGTCGAGACCCCGACGAGGGGCGGTGGCCGGTCTCACAAGCCACTGGTGTCAGTTGGATCACCTAAGATGTATACAGGTGCTCATTGGGTTATGAGTACACCGGACAGGACTCGCCGGGAACATGCTAGTTGGTCATATACCAGACGTCAGATGGCAGTTCCCTGGTGACATGTGTGCAGGTTAGTTCATCGACCTGGGGATCGTCATTTGTCTCGTGTGAGTTCCCACTGTACTTTGATTACTACCCTACCACGGCTCAAAGGAGTCGTGCAAACAGGTTTTAGTTGGGTACAGTCCCGAGCCACATGGAGGCAGAGAGCGTATCTTCAGGGGTTCGTCTCTCCCGGTATTGGGGGTGAGGTCGCGCTGTGTCTAGGAGAGCCATTACACGAAACCCTCGGCCGAGGCAAGGAGATTTACTGGTAGGTATTCCAGTAGTATCTCAGGGTGTTCTGGGCTACACTCCGACACGACTTGTACCGCTTTTGGGGGTCTGACTTTTACCAACCCCCTAGGCCCGCCATGCGATGCTCATAGACGAACGGACCGGACTGTACGGATATTGTCACTGACAAGCTCAGTAGGGAGTCAGGCTGAGTTCGCTCACAGACGTCCCTTTTGGTCAATACCTGGTAGCCCGTTATGTATTGGCTTATACCTCTAACGTGCTAGTGGTTAAATCCACAACCAAGGTGTTTATGAGTCTTTAGAGTCCCCCACATTTCAGTTACTCAGCTTTCGGGCGAAAGGTTGTAGAGGCCGTATGGAGATATGGCAGGGTCCGATCAGATACGTGCGGTATTGCACGGATCAGGATCGGACAGTTTGTACTATAGGCCGTATGGTTATATGGCAGGGTTCGATCAGATACGTGCGATATTGCACGGATCAGGATCGAACAGATATTACTAGCCGGTTTTGGTTTAAGCCGGATCCCAGTATAGTACAGTGTAGATTTTGTCTCATTGCATTTGTATTTCGGTCGAAATACAGATGCGGGTGTGTATGCACAGTATCGGGGTTTTCCTGTAATTTATTATGGGACCAGTTTTCTGGAGTTGCCAGTTTGCTTTCCGTTTCGGCCAATTTCCTTTGTATCGTTCATTGGCCGAAGATTGGTGGAGGAGGGCTTATTTGCATTGTTGCAAATAAGTATTTGTGGAGGGGGTATTTGCTTATTGTTGTATCATGATAGTCTCTCATTGACCTTAACTTCTAGCTATCATGATGGCTTGACTTTGTTGAGTTGATGTTGTTGTTGGAGTGTGGATTTCCTTGTGATCATTTGGTTTCTTTTAATCATCACTCACTTTCCACCCACCCCCTTGTCTTTGTTCTTTCTCTCTCCAATCACACATGGAAAAGGGGGGGCCGGCCATTCCAAAAGGAGGGGTTTTTCATTTTCATGAGGGGCAATTTTTGGTTCTCTTGATGCTTCAAAAATCACACAAGAAGACTCTCCAAAATTCCAAGTTCTTTTTCCTCCACCACAAAGGCATCTCCATGAACCCCAAAATGAGACACAAGTTCTACTACATATTCTACAGCGAACCTTGGGCACGTCGAGTAGCCGGCTTCGTGCCCGAGTTGCCTCGGCATTGAGGTGGGAGCCCGTAAAAGAAGTAGGCGATGTGGTGCACTTCCGGAGACGAGGAGGAGACGGGACATTCCGCAGGAGATCGGGACGATGACGAGAAGACCGGAGGACTTGGATCGTCGGTATATCTCTATTCCCTTTCTTGTAGTAAGCTAGGACTAGTTAGTGGTTCGATCCGGGTTTTAGTGCGCGGCGGTTTGCCAGTTCAAGTAAATTTTAAAGTTTATCACCGCTTCCGCATTTGGCCGTCGGATTGACGGCCGGGGCGCCGCCGTGCACTTACAGTGGTATCAGAGCCTCGCCATTAACATAGTCTAGCTTGGTGTAATGTGTTTTTCTGTTTTGATCGATCGAATGTTCCAAAACTGCATTTTAGTTCGCATCAGTTTCTGTTGAAATTTTTTGGTGTCCAAAAATTTTTCGGGTTGTAAAATAGTGATGTACTGAAATATCTAAGGGTGCTGTAAAAATTCGGTACAGTGATTCGTCTACGGGAGCGCGGAACCGCGGCCAAACCCCCCTTAGGGCCGCGGTTCCGCCGCACAATGATGAGTTGACTGCACCAAATTTCTACAGTATCTTTCTGGGCTGAAAATTGGGGTTTTGGAATATTAATATTGGGCCCAGAATTTCCTGATCTGCTGCAGTAATGTTTTGGGGCCCACTTGTTAAAATTTGATTGATCGGATATTTTAAACACATTATTTCACAGTATTTACATTATATCTGCGACCGTGAATGTCACTTGATCGGTAAATCCGGTCTAACTGCTATAGCCCGGTTAGACGGATTTGCGAACGTGACTTTCACGTTGATGTTCTGTTTTTGCTGTGATGTTGCGGATCGGTCGTGGGGGATAGCCTGGATGCAATGCTAGTACAGTTGTGGTTGTATTATGTACATTTGATATTGCGGGGCGAGCGTCCGACATGTGGACTGCCGTCACTGCCTATTTGTATTATTATTTTGGGGCACGACTTGGTTGCGGTCGATGTACCCGTTGTATGTATATTTTACTTTCTGTACTAGGGTTGCCCCGCGGTGGGGTGCACGGATAGCCGGGTTCTAGAGGGCAACAAGCCCGCATCTCATGGCATTGGGACGGAGGGGGCTTCACTCTAGGATTGGCGGGCTATTCGCCGCACTCGTAGGGGGTACAGGTTGACCCAGGAGGGGTGCCCAAGTTATCGGATTTCGTGAAGTGCTGGGTGGTCCATTCACGGCGCTGAAGGGGGCTGCCTCGCTTCAGGTTTTGGCGGGTAACTTGCCGCGCCCGTAGGGGTCTAGGATTTCATTGCACAGGCTATCCACACGACCAGGGGAACGTCGGGTTTCAGCGGCTCTGTGAAACCCGGGGATCCCAGATATCTGTATTGTTTCTGTGATGCTGTACATTTCTGTGATGTTGCTTTTTATCACGCCTTGAGCGAATATAATATATTGGTATATATATTAGTAGATGTTGTATATGTTTTACATCCGCGCTAGTCCAGTCCCCGCTCCGTCGTTAGTTAGCTAACCTAAGGGGTAATGACGGGACCCAGTGGCGAATGCGGATGGCATATACGTACATCAGTATATTTTCGTTCTTTTTGGTGTGATCAATTGATGGGACTGCATTGATTCGGATCAATGCAAGTTAAAAACAAACCTAATCTGATGTTGTTGGAACACTTTTCAAAAAGCTGTTATTGCAAGGACGTTCACTTTTGTTTTGCATCGTGGTATTCAGTTGGAATATCCTGCTCCTCAGTCGACGAGGCAAGGGCCGAGATCCCTTCACCGGGAGTGACCCCTTGGACAAAAAGTTTGCGTCAGGGCAATGACTTCACTATAGCCGATTACTTTTGCTTTGCATCGTGGTATTCAGTTGGAATATCCTGCACCTCATTCTACGGGGAAAGAGCCGAGATCCCTTCACCGGGAGTGACCTCTTTAGCAACGGTCTTCGTCACTATATTTTCAAAAAAGCTATCTGTTCCTTCAACGATATCAAGTTCATTACGTTAAAGGTTTTCGCCAGAAACCATTCGTAGCCCTCCGTCATTTCAGTTAAATATTCGGTAGTATTCAAGCTATGTATTTTGACCTCACGCCAAGGCATAGTGTTTGGTAGCTGCCGGGTATTTATCTGTTGCATAGATAGATGCGTTGGTTTGGGACAGTCGTACTACTATTTTGGCCTACGTCAAGGGTATGTACGGGTGGGTTCAAATTAACCTGGATAATGACGGGTAGAACTTGACATGTGACTTATGATATTTTGACCTCACGCCAAGGTCATAAGAGCATGGGGCAGAAATCACATCGGGAGTTTCAAAAGAACTGAAACTTGCCAGATATGCGCATACCTTCTGGAGTGTGATGACGTGAGCGGATTCCGTCACGTTATCATGCGGTGATAGTTGGATCCCGATTCCCACTGATGAGTTAGTATACTCCTCGGCTAATCCCGACTAATTCTTCTTTCAGGTTTGGAGGAGAATTTGAGGTACAGTGGGAGGTTTCCAGATTAGATAAATTGGTAACCATTCTGATCTAGGTTAGAGTGCACGCTGAGTGTTTCTTTTCTCTCTCTCTGGCAGCGACCATTTGACCCGACCCTAAGACTATGACTCAGTGACCAAGTTGACCGAACCTTCTTAAACACTGGCTTTTGGATTGTCAGAGTTGCAAACCTCATTGCCACTCCTACTTTTACCCTTTTCTCCAGGACACCCCGTATTACTACGAACGTCCACTTCTATTGGACAAAACCATCGTATGGTTAGATACGAACTCGAAGGAATTTATTCGAGGATGGTTTCAGGTTCTGGAGAAAACGGATAGGATTATTCAGTTGTCTTTTCCTTTTACCTTCTCTCAAGTTTAGGGGTAGTACACCTATTACGCAAATTGGATTGTCTTCTTCCAAACCTTAGGCTGGTGCCGACCGGTAGGGAATGAAGAAAACCAATTAGCATAACGATGGTGTACAGAAGGTATTAAGTTCAGACAAAGCAAGGGATTAGTAAGAGGGCAAAGTAAATTGCAGCAGATATTCACGACCAAACCAAGTATTCCTTCGCCAATCCTAAATCACCTTTGTATTTCTCCAGGACACTCCGTATCACTACGAAGATCCACAGTTTATTGGATACTCCATCGTATGGTTATATACGAACTCGAAAGGAACTTGTTCCAGTTCCGGGATGGATTCTGGTTCAGGAGAAATAGGAATAAGATTTATTCAGGTGTCTTTTATCTTCACCTTCTCTCGCACTGCGAGTGCTCCTAGGATTAGGACAGTACACCCATTATGCTTATTGGATAGTCTTCTTCTAAACCATAGGCTGGTGCCGAACGGTAGGGAAGGAAGAAAACCATTTGGCCTAAAGGGGTGTGCAGAAGGTAATGACTAAAGACATATGAAGGGATTTGGAGAGGTGGCAAAGAATTATACGGTTACAGTCGTGAATCTGGAAGAGGCATTACTAGGAATACCGGGATACCCCATCGAAACATTTCAATGTTTCAGTTTCACTGTGTAATGTTAAAAGAAAACTGATTTCCCGATTAGATACTTACTCCAGGGTATGTATTTACCAGGTACGATTCTCACATCTGTATAGTTTTACAGATGATGAGTGGGAGTAAGTTATTGGGAATTGGGTGATTATCCTCATTATATCGGGATTCGTTGTAATCGGTGATATTTGAGGAAATCACCTGGGCTGTTTGCCGGTCGGCAAATATTTGGTTTTGAATATCCGCAGTTATGCACCAATTTCAAATTGCTATATCTGTACGTCTATTTTCATAGAGTGAGATATACCTTTTTGAAATTATGTCTACGACATTTACCTATATCAGTGGATGGTTAGGTAAGGAGCATTAAACAGCGGTGTAATTCTTCTTAACCATAAGTACTGTTTTCAACCTACGACACACAGTGAATGCGTTATCAGACACAAGGGACTTATACAGAGTATTGTATGTTGTCCAGGGTCCATTAGGACAGAGGGGTTGGTCCTCGTACTATATTCGGTTTACTTATGACTTCTCTAGTTTTTAGACAGGTGTTTCGTGGAAACACAGGGTCCGAATTTTGAGAAGTTATAGGTATTTGAATAGAGTAGAGAACCAAGTATAGCAAGCATCGGGATTCTTCAAAGTGATCGAAGATGTAGATACTTGTCAATGGTATTCAGTTGATAGTGATGATAAAGAGATCTTGCTTCTCTTTCAGGTTACTCATAATTGGAAGCATTCCTAAGTTGAGTAACGCTGATCGGCCTCCTTCCATTAAGTTGACATGCACTGGGGACAGTTGCATGATTTGAATCTGGTTCAATTAAATCAGTGCCTCTGTTTCTATATGGGATATAGAACAGTTCATATCTTAACGGTGTTAAGGTACGGGGAGTTGTCCGGCTTATGATTATAACCAGACACTGGACAACTCAAGGCACGTTTCTGTAATGGCTGTTTGTGGGTTGACCCAGGCTATGACGCGGGTTGATTTTCTACTATCTAGATGAACAATAGCAATATTGTTCTAGACTCGCCACAGTTTTATTAAAAATGGACTTTTTCAGAAAACAGTAGTGGGAGTATGGTAGAACTGGAAGTGATTCCAGCAGCACAAACGATTACTGAAGATTTGATAAGGAACCTAAAGATTCAATCTGGTTTGACATTCCATTGGCCACTCCGCAGATAAGGTGGGTAACTTCAGGCACCCGAGAGGTACTACGGTACCCTCAAGGACGGTGACAGGGAAGTTCTTGTTTACCCAGACTTACCATTGCTGTTGTTCCAGACTGTGAGACCCGGCAGGAGGATGAGTATAGCGTCTTTCTAAACTAGTTTTAGAAATGTACGTGTATATGACTCTGCCAGAGGGTTGTCATAGTCAGTGGGAGCAGCGGAAGCATTGGTGGAAAGGTAGCTTATGTCTATTTATAGACTGCAGCACCAGTAGCGGAGATAGATCATCTATTTCTGACGTGACAGTCATAGGTTTGACTTCACCAGAATAGGGGATGGATCTGTTGAGAAGGTAGTAGGGTGTGATATCCTGGTATTTGGATGACATACACAGAGTAGGAAAGGAAACTCCTATACTACGGTCGGTTATAGTTTGGTCGTCACACAGTAGTTTCTCCATATGGGACTTGGACATTATATCAGACATACTGGTTACTGGATCTATGGTATTAGATCTAGATTTGGGTGGTTTCCCAATCAGGGTACTTGACAGCATTCTAAGAGTATTTAGGATGGACGACTCCTGGCACGGTAGTGTACCTGCAGGTGATGGAGTCGCCCTCTCTAAAGGTGTCTTACAGACTAAAATAGAGAGGGATGTGCATGATTGGCAGATCACTTGCGTAGGCAATTGAGTCAATCGTGAGATGCCAAATACCACACCAGATGTTCTTGCACTAGATGCAATAAGCTGATATTGATCCAATCCTGGAGAAACAGTCGGAAGCAGTTCTAGAACATAAGTGGATGTTCTAGGGATATGATAACGACAGCCTCATGCAGGAGACAGTTATCATTCCAGGCTTCCAAGGTGACTTGGACGACAAGGAGGTTGTCAGAGTTATAGTTTTTCCTTCTGACGAGGGGCAGTATTTTGGACAGGTGGTCCAAGGAAATACTGAGGGTGGCATGGCGCAGGATACTGATTAAGTTCAGTTGACGATACAGTCTAAGAAGTTTGGATTTGGAGTTCATTTATGAGCTATGTCCCATCAGACATCCAGACATATTCTAAGACAGGTATTGCTCATTTCGGGAGATGGGTTTCTCCGCGAACTTGAGATATAGAGAGACATGGAAAGAGACAACAAAGCGGATCCACTCACTGAGGCTATTCCTCGAACGCAATAGTTTCGCAAACGAGCTTTGTGAGACTGACTAGTAGAGGAGTTGGGTGTTCGGTATCACACGGGCTGTGAGTATGCGACATCGCAATAATTAGCCTTGAGTGCAAGTGGGAGATAGTTGGAGATAGTGCCCTCAGAGTCAATTATTAGGTCACAGGTACGTGATTGCAATGATTGATGGAGGACCTATCCCGGTAGGACAGTCTTACTCGAGATGATAGTATGCTATCTGGTTTACCTTTATCATCGTGTACTGTTTTAAGTGACCTGACACGTCGCTATTACACGTTGATAGAGCCCCTAGGATTCTTGCTTGACCACCAGCAGTATGAGGGCGATCATATAAGTGGGAGCTGGGGGTCTATAAGCATATCCTTAAAAGGTCCCTAGTCGTGAGAGTTTCGAGACAGGGCATCGATTCTCCATAGTAGACTAGTGTATACAGTCGAGACCCCGACGAGGGGCGGTGGCCGGTCTCACAAGCCACTGGTGTCAGTTGGATCACCTAAGATGTATACAGGTGCTCATTGGGTTATGAGTACACCGGACAGGACTCGCCGGGAACATGCTAGTTGGTCATATACCAGACGTTAGATGGCAGTTCCCTGGTGACATGTGTGCAGGTTAGTTCATCAACCTGGGGATCGTCATTTGTCTCGTGTGAGTTCCCACTGTACTTTGATTACTACCCTACCACGGCTCAAAGGAGTCGTGCAAACAAGTTTTAGTTGGGTACAGTCCCGAGCCACATGGAGGCAGTGAGCGTATCTTCAGGGGTTCATCTCTCCCGGTATTGGGGGTGAGGTCACGTTGTGTCTAGGAGAGCCATTACACGAAGCCCTCGGCCGAGGCAAGGAGATTTACTGGTAGGTATTCCAGTAGTATCTCAGGGTGTTCTGGGCTACACTCCGACACGACTTGTACCGCTTTTGGGGGTCTGACTTTTACCAACCCCCTAGGCCCGCCATGCGATGCTCATAGACTAACGGACCGGACTGTACGGATATTGTCACTGACAGGCTCAGTAGGGAGTCAGGCTGAGTTCGCTCACAGACGTCCCTTTTGGTCAATACCTGGTAGCCCGTTATGTATTGGCTTATACCTCTAACGTGCTAGTGGTTAAATCCACAACCAAGGTGTTTATGAGTCTTTAGAGTCCCCCACATTTCAGTTACTCAGCTTTCGGGCGAAAGGTTGTAGAGGCCGTATGGAGATATGGCAGGGTCCGATCAGATACGTGCGGTATTGCACGGATCAGGATCGGACAGTTTGTACTATAGGCCGTATGGTTATATGGCAGGGTTCGATCAGATACGTGCGGTATTGCACGGATCAGGATCGAACAGATATTACTAGCCGGTTTTGGTTTAAGCCGGATCCCAGTATAGTACAGTGTAGATTTTGTCTCATTGCATTTGTATTTCGGTCGAAATACAGATGCGGGTGTGTATGCACAGTATCGGGGTTTTCCTGTAATTTATTACGGAACCAGTTTTCTGGAGTTGCCAGTTTGCTTTCCGTTTCGGCCAATTTCCTTTGTATCGTTCATTGGCCGAAGATTGGTGGAGGAGGGCTTATTTGCATTGTTGCAAATAAGTATTTGTGGAGGGGGTATTTGCTTATTGTTGTATCATGATAGTCTCTCATTGACATTGACTTCTAGCTATCATGATGGCTTGACTTTGTTGAGTTGATGTTGTTGTTGGAGTGTGGATTTCCTTGTGATCATTTGGTTTCTTTTAATCATCACTCACTTTCCACCCACCCCCTTGTCTTTGTTCTTTCTCTCTCCAATCACACATGGAAAAGGGGGGGCCGGCCATTCCAAAAGGAGGGGGGTTTTCATTTTCATGAGGGGCAATTTTTGGTTCTCTTGATGCTTCAAAAATCACACAAGAAGACTCTCCAAAATTCCAAGTTCTTTTTCCTCCACCACAAAGGCATCTCCATGAACCCCAAAATGAGATACAAGTTCTACTACATATTCTACAGCGAACCTTGGGCACGTCGAGTAGCCGGCTTCGTGCCCGAGTTGCCTCGGCATTGAGGTGGGAGCCCGTAAAAGAAGTAGGCGATGTGGTGCACTTCCGGCGACGAGGAGGAGACGGGACATTCCGCAGGAGATCGGGACGATGACGAGAAGACCGGAGGACTTGGATCGTCGGTATATCTCTATTCCCTTTCTTGTAGTAAGCTAGGACTAGTTAGTGGTTCGATCCGGGTTTTAGTACGCGGCGGTTTGCCAGTTCAAGTAAATTTTAAAGTTTATCACCGCTTCCGCATTTGGCCGTCGGATTGACGGCCGGGGCGCCGCCGTGCACTTACAAAAGATAAACCAGATAGCATACTATCATCTTGAGTAAGACTGTCCTACCGGCATAGGTCCTCCCTCAATCATTGCAATCACGTGCCTGTGATCCAATAATTGACTCTGAGGGCACTATCTCCAACAGTTAAAATGTCATACATTTACATAGACTGTGTGATGAACATGTCGAGTGCAGAGGGTGTAGAAGTACCGGCAAAAGAAGGATCAAAGTTGTTGGCCGGGTTTTGTAAAGGTTGCGATTGAAAGGGGTGCTGACTCAGTTATGGCGGTTGCTGTTGTGGAGGGACCATTTGAAAGTTATTCTGGTTTGGAACCGTGTTTTGAATTTGGTGTTGGTTCCAAGCAAAATCAGGGTGAATCCTCTAACCTTGATTATATGTGGAAGAAGAAAGATCGTTTCTAGGTTGTTGCTGAAATGCAGCATTAGTGTGACCTTGAAACGGTACATTCAAAGGACATTCTTCCGTCAAATGTGATGGATTTGAACAGCAACCACACACAGTTTTAAGAAGTGTGTATTGGTTTAGACAGGCTGCAGAGATTTTGTTTTCTATAGCGTCGAGCTTCCTTTGTATTGCGGCCATTTCGGCTCTCATTGTGATGGAAACATCGAGCTGATTGATACCTTCCCCAGACAATGGTTGACTAACACTTTCCCATTGTAATCTGTTTTGAGCTAAATCTTCTAGGTATTTCCAAACTTCACCATCATCTTCAGATAGGAATCGACAATGAAAAATGTTTTCAAGCATCTGTTTTGTCATGAAATCAATACCCTCATAGATAATTTGACACAGATCCCATCTAGGGATTCCGTGATGAGGACATTGGATAAGAAGATCCTTGAACCGTTCAAAGCATTTCCAAAATGGTTCATTGGGAAGTTGGGTAAATTTGAAGATTTCGCTCCGAACACGGGCGGTCTTATGATTGGGATAAAATTTCTTATGGAATGCTGCAACGAACTCGTCCCATGTTGAAATAGAATGTGCGGTTGTGTTGTAAAGCCACTTCTCGGCTAAATCGCAAAAAGTGAATGGGAGAAGGCGTAAACGCATATCATCCACAGACAGTTGTGAATTACCCATCAAAGCACATACGTTTTCAAATTTGGTGATAAAAACGTATGCGTCTTCAGACTCGAGCCTGTGAAATTTGGGTAAAAGTTTGATGAACTGAGGTTTAATTTCGAAATTGTCCCCATTGGCTGGCGGAATAGAAAGACAGGTGGGAAGCGGAACACGTGTAAGATAGCATCTCTCTTAGAGAGAAATGCGAGGAGGATTCTGCACACCTGCGGGCGGTGGCAGAGTGGTGTTAAAGTTTGATGGAAATCCGTCCATCACGGTCGTGGTGGGTGGTGGGAAAGAAGACGAAGAATTACCGACTCTGGGGTCGATAAAAGAAACGCGGACAAGACGGGAAATAGAATCCCGTGTCCAGCCTAACATGTGCTAAACGGTTGTAGCACAAGTGGCAGATAATTAGAAGAAAAGTTGGTTGGGGTTTGTTTTGAAAAATACGGATTTTGAAAAATCAAATCTCAAAAAATGCACAAGCAACCCTAGATCTAATGGTCACCTCGGTCAAGTCTCTAGACCGCTCCTAGACTTCCAGAAGGCAAATCGCAGGATAAATCCTCTACTGCCTCATTATCCCTTCTGTGGCCAGGTAAGTGCCAGGTAAGTGGGAGGTTCTTGTTAGTTATGTATATGCCCTAGAGGCCATTGTTGTACATATGATGTATATTATGATGGATGCTTGGATATATACAGAGAGGACTTTCTTGCTCGTCATGATAGTATGCTATTTGGTTTCACTTTATCTTAACATGTTGACTTGTATTGGTTTACTGTCTTTCTCTCACATGTTGATAAAGCCCTTAGGATCTGTACTCGACTACTGGGATTATGATGAGATCATACTAGTGGGGCCACGGTAGTCAATGAGTACATCCTATAAATGTTCCTAGTCGAGGGTATATCGAGATGGGGCATCGATACACCAGAGTAGACTAGCGTATACGCATCTTGACCCATATGATGGGCGATGGATGATCCCATATCCATCGGTGTTTGACATCAGAGATGGTGTACGGGTGCTCAGTGGAGACTGGGTACACTGGACGGACTCGCCGAGAACTCCCAGATGATGATATACCACACGTCAGATGGCAGTTCTCCGGTGAAACTTGTACAGGGTAGTCTGTAAACCCGAGATCGTCATAGAGTCTTATGTGATTCCCACTGTGCTTTGATTTCCACGTTACCACGTCCAAGAGGGCGTGCAAAACGGTGGCTTTTGGGTACAGTCCCGAATCACATGGAGGCAATGAGAGATAGGAGGGGATTCGTCTCTCCCGGTATAGGGAGTTGATGTTGTGCTGTGTTCGATTGGCTATAACTGGAAGTCCCTGGCCAGGGCTGATATAGAGATATACTGGTAAGTGTTACCAGTAGTTTCTCGACTTGTTATGAGCCTCACATCGACACGACTTATCGGTTACTGGGGTCTGACGTATACCACCCCTAGATTTGATATGCGACATATCAGACGAACAGACCGGACTGTACGGGAGTGTTACTGATTGGATTCACAGGAGAACGGACAGGCTAGCTTGTTGATCTTCTGATCGCTCAGTACCTGGGTGGCTGTTATGTTTAGCTGACCGCTTGCAGCTTGTGGGTGTTTGATATGATCATCACCTGCTACCGGCGTATTGACGATTCTTTAGAGTCCTACACATAGGTTTCTTGGCTCCGGCAAAACGGAGTAGAGGCACATATGTGATATGTGCAGGACCGAGGATAATGCGATATATGATACCGTATTATATTCTCACGATATTTAGATATGAACCGGGACATCGGATCAAGTGTTGATTCGATGAATCGATACATGATATATTAGTTGGTTATATTAGATATAGCCGGATCGTCGGATCAAGTGTTGATTCGATGATTTAATGTATAATGATATATATGATATATTGTATTACATTATCTAATATTAGCTCGCTTTATTATTTCATTTTCTCAACGGATTAATACATTGATATATATGCGATATATGTTAATTGTATTATTTTCTTTTGTTGCAAATATATAATATATATATGATATATATTATTGTGACATGATATGATTTATTATGAAACATGTTTAAGGATGATAAAAAGTGATTAGGGTTTGATTAGGGTTAGCTCCTTCTTGTTTATTCTAGAAGGATTTCTTTTTGTCTTGGTTAAGATATTACGGTTGATACTTATCCATGACTCATTCTTAACCTAATCAAACCCTAGCTCTAGTTTATTCTCTACATAGGTTAAGCCTTTCATCCTTGACCATGGTTCCATAATAAATTATATATTCTTATCTACTATTCATCACAAAAGGATTACTCTCATTGTTCTTCATCTTCTTCTCTCTTGAGTTTTGAAAAGAGCTCACTAGTTATTTCTTTTGTGATGATTTCTTGTGAGAAAATGATATAAAAAGAAAGCATAAATACTCCTCCATCATTCTCATCTAATCTAGCCCATTAGATTAGGGTGTTCACCTCATTAGAGTGAGAGAGCTTGAGCTATTGCAACTTCGACGTAGATCATCGGAAAAAAGGAATACGACAAGCTATCATGGATCGTTCGAGTCGTGGAGCCTCTCTTGAGTCCGGGAGATCGTGGATCGCGGCGAATGGACTTCTACTCGGAGCTTGTGAAGCGAAGGAGCGGACTACAAAGGTTGTAATCCCTCACACTTAGTATTAAAGATGTTATCTTGCATGTTAAACCCTAATAATCTAGCAAAGATCCCGGCTTTGGGTTGTTCGGCACGTCTAAAATTTTATTCGGGCATGTTTGATGCCTTATGAACCTTCACATGAGTGCCTAGGAACCCTACAGTGGTATCAGAGCCTAGTTAGAGTATTAGGCGACGTGTTTACGAACTTAAAACCCCGAACGAACCCCGATATATCAAAGTTAGCCCCCTCTCTGGAAAAATTTTCAAAACTGGGATTTTTCTGAATTAAAAATTCCTAAAAAATTCAGCAGGGAAATAGAAGAATTACAGTGAAATAGGATTGCATGATCCGTACAGTCCACCGCGGAACCGCGGCCGTACCACGCTTGGGCGGCGGTTCCGCATCCGTACAGATGAGACATGCACTGGTGTTTGAACTATAATATCTAGTTCTGTATGTTATATTTTATGGGTATTTTTAATCTGACTCAAGTGTTGAGTATTCTGGGGTTTATTTTGTAATCGTAGATTCGATCGGAATATTTAAATTCGTTATTATTTTCGGATATTTAGAAACTGTTAAAATGTTCGAACGGATATCATTAACTCAATTTTTCCCGGCAAGAAAAACATTCAAGTGTTGAATTTTTTTTCCGGGTTTAAATCTTTCGGAAAAACGTGCATGTGACGCGATGGACCCCCTAGAAGACAACAAAGCTTAACTCGATTATGTGACCGTCTTGAACTGCCTTTTGAACTTTCGGGTTTGGGGCAGTACGGCGTGCCAAATGTGAGGCGTTGGCTTGACCCTTCTGGGGCTGGACCGTTGCTACTGTGACGTATTCTGGAACTTTTGAACTCCGCTCAAGTGTTGAGCTATTTAGGAAATTTTGGGTATTTGATTATCTGTTCGAAAAGTTTAATACTGTCTATTTATCTGGAATGTGATACAATATGTGGAATTCATAGTGTTAGGCATGAAATGCGAAGTATGTGATATTTCGGATTTACGATGTCTAAAGTGATTGTGGATTCCAAATGTTGTAGTTTTACACTTTCTTTTCTGTGACCGTAAGTGTAATATGTGATATCGCCGGTTTCGTTGCTATATGTCAATGACAATTGGGATGCGCATATTTACTTACGTTGATGATATGTGATATTATGTGTTGCTGTGATATGTTATATTGGATTGTCGTGTTCTGAATAGACGAGGTGTTTTATGTGAGATAAGGGTTTTTATTTTCATTCATGTAAAATTCATTTGTATGTAATATTCTTTTATTGGGGCACTTCCGGGATGAGGTTGATGTTACCCTTGTATATTATTTACTTTTTCGCATTAGGTAGACCCAAGGAGGGGAGCACAAGTAACCGGGTTCTAGGGTCCAGTGGGAGGCCATCTCGAGGAGTCAAGACCGGGGCTCCTAACCCTAGAATTGGCAGTGTTACTTGCCGCTCTCGTAGGGGTCTAGGGATGTAGGTTTGGCTATTCATCGCGACCGTGGAATCCGTGTTTTATACAGGCTCGTATTGAAAACACGGACGTCCTAGTATATCTAATATTTCATATATGTTCTTCTGCTGCAATGTTCTGTGATGAGATCATATTACTGCCTGAGACGAATGCTTATACTATATATATATGCTGATATATAAATATTACTGCTTTCGTTTCTTCTGTGATGCTTAGGAAGCATAAGCTGATGGGATTTTATTAATGAGATTAATAAAAAGAAAAGAAACCTAAAAGATGTTGTAGAATCAAAACTTTATAAAAAGGGTAGCTACAGTTTTGCTTTGCATAGCGGTATATATGATATACCCTGCACCTTATTCGATGAGGAAAGAGCCGAGATCCCTTCACCGGGAGTGACCTCTTTAGCGAAACTGGCAGATGCTACAACTCTCGGTTTGTCTTTTGATTACTTTTAGAGTTTTGCTTTGCATAGTGGTATATATGATATACCCTGCACCTTATTCGATGGGGAAAGAGCCGAGATCTCTTCACCGGGAGTGACCTCTTTAGCAAAACTGATGAAAGCCTCAAAATCACTCCATTTCAAAATTTCACTTGATTCTACAACGATATCAAGTTCATTACGCTCATGGTTTTCTGAAAAACCTGCATAGCCCTCCGTCATTTCAGATAAGTACTACTTAGTATTCGTGCTGCGGTAGTTTGGCATCCGTCAAGGCGTAGTGTACGGTAGCTAACTAGTGCTTATCTGCTAGCATATGATGCGATTGGATTAGGGTATTCGTACGGCGTAGTTTTGCTTCCGTCAAGGGTCGTACGGGTGGGTTTAATTCAATCAAGAAATGACGGGTTGAACTTGACTAGCGCCCTATGGGTAGTTTGGCCTCCGTCAAGGTCATGGGACGCTAGGGGTAAAAGCATTATCGGGAATTTCAAGTGTTGAAATTTGCAATGAGATTGCATACCTCCTATGATATAGTTGGATCCCGATACCCACTGCGAGTAAGAGTTACTCCTGGGAGAGTTTTACACAGGACAATTAGCCGATCAAGTAGGTGTCTAGAAAAGTGTTAACGGGGTTACGCCTCTGGGAAAACGAGGTTTACTTTAATTAGGTCCGTGCGGAAGCATGGGGAACCTCCCTCAAGTACCGACACTGATCTGGCTGAAAGATTGACGAAATTGTAGGGTGTAATTAATCCCGGCTAATCTTAACTTTTAGGGTTTGAAGGTAGATTTGATAAAAACAGTGGGAGACATCCTGATTAGATAAGATAATAACCAATCTAATCTTGCAAGAGCATACGCTAAAGTGTTTTCTTCTCTCTCTCTCCAGGTAGCGACCATGTCAGGCCATAATCAAGATAATAATATGGATGTATTGACTGAACCCGCTTATTATACTGAGCAGGGGAACGTTGGACCCGTTATTTCTTATAAGAGTTATAAGACTGAACAGGGAATAGGAGAATATCTGGATTCTCATGCCGCCCAAAAGAACATGCATGTTGATACATCTTCTTCAGGCGTGTTAGTTATTGAGAACTGTTTTTCAGTTCACCCTACATTCTGGGTATTAGATACCAGATTAGGATCCTATATATGTAAATTGTTACATGGGCTGCGGAAAGGTAGAGAATTGGGAAAAGGTGGTCATTCCGTTCAAGTAGGGAATGGGGAAAATGTTGCAGCCAAAGCAGTAGGCAAATATCACCTAGTATTACCAAGTGGTGATACACTGATTCTGCATGAGTGCTATTATATACCGAACATGATGTGCAACATTATATCAGTTTCTTTATTGAGTAAAGAAGGATATAATTTTGTAGTACAGGATAATGTTATGAACATATTCCTAAATTAAAAGTTGATTGCATCAGGCTCGTTACATAATGGCATATTCATTCTAAATCAAAATACAGTCCTCAATGTACAAAACACACACAAGAGGAAGAGTTCAGAAATGAACGAATCCTTCTTGTGGCATTGTAGACTTGGTCATATCAATGCGACACGACTGGCTAAGTTACATAAAGATGGATATTTGAATCCGTTCGAATTATCATCTTATGATACTTTCCATTCATGTCTCAAAGGAAAAATGACCAAAGCTCCGTTTAGTGGACACGGAGAAAGAGCTACGGAACTCTTAGGACTGGTACATAGTGATGTATGCGGTCCCATGTCTACACATCTAGGAACGGTTCTTCCTACTTCATTACATTCACTGACGATCTCTCAAGATTCGGATATGTGTTCCTGATGAAACACAAGTCTGAAGCTTTTGAGAAATTCAGAGAATATAAGCACGAAGTAGAGAATCAAACAGGCAAAAGTATTAAGATTCTTCGATCTGATCAAGGAGGTGAATACTTAAGCAATGAGTTCCTAGATTATCTAAAAGAGAATGGGATTCTCTCTCAGCTTACTCCCCCTTATACAACACAGCACAACGGTGTATCGGAACAGAGAAATCGCACTCTATTAGATATGGTACGCTCTATGATGAGCACTGCTGAGTTACCTATTTCCTTCTGGGGATATGCACTGGAGACAGCTGCATACCTATTGAATAGAGTTCCAACCAAATCAGTGCCTACCGCTCCATATGAGATATGGAATGGTAAGATACCATGTCTTAATTTTATTCAGATATGGGGTTGTCCGGCCTATGTTAAAACACACAATCCGGACAAGCTCGAGGCAAGGTCTGTCCTATGTAAGTTTATTGGATATCCCAAACATTCATGAGGGTATATCTTCTACCACTCCGAGGAACAAAAGGTGTTTGTTTCTCGACATGCCACTTTCTTAGAAAAAGGTTTTCTTATGAAACAAATTAGTGGCATTGAGGTAGAACTGGAAGAAGTTCCAGCAGAACAGACTACAACAGATGATTTGGTAGAACCAGAGGATTCAGTAGTACCCGATGAACCCCAGCCTCTCCGCCGATCTAGCAGGGTTTCTCATCCGCCTGAGAGATACTACGGTTTTCTCATTCATGGTGGAAGCGAGGATTGCATCATGGAAGATGATGACCCGACTAGTTTCGAGCAGGCCATCACGAGTGGTGACTCTGTGAAATGGCTAGATGCAATGCGATCTGAGATGGAATCCATGTACACCAATAAAGTATGGACTTTGGAAAATGCTCCTGAAGGGGTAAAACCCATTGGGAGCAAGTGGACTTTTAAAAAGAAATTTGGTGTAGATGGAAAAGTTGAGACTTTCAAAGCTAGACTTGTAGCAAAGGGTTTCCGTCAACGTGGCAATGCTTAAGTCCATCCGGATCTTACTTGCCATTGCTGCATACCATGACTACGAAATCTGGCAAATGGATGTTAAAACCGCCTTTCTAAATAGTGATTTAGAAGAGTGCATGTACATGACTCAGCCAGAGGGCTTCGTAGATAGTGGGAGCAGCGGAAAGGTGTGCAAGCTGCTTAAATCCATTTATGGGTTGAAGCAAGCATCGCGGAGTTGGAACATCTGTTTTGAGGTTGTAGTCAAAGAGTTTGACTTCATAAAAAATATAGATGAACCTTGTATCTATAAGAAGGTGGCAGAGAGTAAGGTTGTCTTCCTCGTATTGTACGTGGATGACATACTCTTGATAGGATATGATATTCCTATGCTACAATCAGTCAAGCTCTTCTTATCACAAAGATTCTCAATGAAAGATCTAAATGATGCCTCCTGCATATTGGGGATTCGGATCTATAGAGATAGATCCAAAAGGATACTGGGATTGTCCCAATCCAGGTACATTGACACCATACTAAAGAGGTTTAGTATGGAAGAATCCAAGCATGGGAACTAACCCATGATCTCTGGACTCACTCTCTCTAAAGAGATGTCTCCCAAGACTGATTTGGAGAGAGCTCGCATGCAAGGGATACCCTATGCTTCGGCAGTAGGCTCTATCATGTATGCGATGCTATGTACCAGATCCGATGTAGCATACTCACTAAGTGTAGTGAGTCGGTATCAAGCAGATCCTGGAGAGAGTCACTAGACAGCTGTGAAGAACATTCTCAAGTACTTGCGAAGGACTAGAGACATGTTCTTGGTGTATGGTAAAGGAGAACTCCGGGTGGAGTCCTTTACCGATTTCAGCTTCCAAAGTGATAAGGACGACTCTAAGTCGCACTCGGGATTTGTCTTTACCCTCAATGGAGGGCCGGTATGTTGGAAGAGTTCCAAACAGGATACCGTTGCAAACTCGACGATGGAGGCTGAATACATCGTTGCCAACGATGCGGCCAAAGAGGCTGTCTGGATGAAGAAGTTCATTAGTGAACTTGGTGTGGTTCCATCCATTGAGCATCCAATACCTCTATATTGCGATAACAATGGAGCTGTGGCTTTGGCCAAGGAACCCAGGTCCCATCAGAAGTCCAGACATATTCTGAGGCGGTATCACCTGATCAGGGAGATAGTTGATCGCCGGGAGATCGAGGTCAGGAGAGTAGATACGAAGGACAACACTGCGGATCCACTCACGAAGGCCATTCCCCAGATACAGTTTGAGAGATTATTCGGGATGCTAGGTATGAGATACTACAACAGCTGGCCTTAGTGCAAGCAGGAGATTGTTAGTTATGTATATGCCCTAGAGGCCATTGTTGTACATATGATGTATATTATGATGGATGCTTGGATATATACAGAGAGGACTTTCTTGCTCGTCATGATAGTATGCTATTTGGTTTCACTTTATCTTAACATGTTGACTTGTATTGGTTTACAGTCTTTCTCTCACATGTTGATAAAGCCCTTAGGATCTGTACTCGACTACTGGGATTATGATGAGATCATACTAGTGGGGCCACGGTAGTCAATGAGTACATCCTATAAATGTTCCTAGACGAGGGTATATCGAGACGGGGCTTCGATACACCAGAGTAGACTAGCGTATACGCATCTTGACCCATATGATGGGCGATGGATGATCCCATATCCATCGGTGTTTGACATTAGAGATGGTGTACGGGTGCTCAGTGGAGACTGGGTACACTGGACGGACTCACCGAGAACTCCCAGATGGTGATATACCACACGTCAGATAGCAGTTCTCCGGTGACACTGGTACAGGGTAGTCTGTTGACCCGAGATCGTCATAGAGTCTTGTGTGATTCCCACTGTGCTTTGATTTCCAACTTACCACGTCCAAGAGGGCGTGCAAAACGGTGGCTTTTAGGTACAGTCCCGAATCACATGGAGGCAATGAGCGATAGGAGGGGATTCGTCTCTCCCGGTATAGGGAGTTGATGTTGTGCTGTGTTCGATTGGCTATAACTGGAAGTCCCTAGCCAGGGCTGATATAGAGATATACTGGTAAGTGTTACCAGTAGTTTCTCGACCTGTTATGAGCCACATATCGACACGACTTATCGGTTACTGTGGTCTGACGTATACCACCCCTAGACTTGATATGCGACATATCAGACGAACAGACCGGACTGTACGGGAGTGTTACTGATTGGATTCACAGGAGAACGGATAGGCTAGCTTGTTGATCTTCTGATCGCTCAATACCTGGGTGGCTGTTACGTTTAGCTGACCGCTTGCAGCTTGTGGGTGTTTGATATGATCATCACCTGCTACCGGCGTATTGACGATTCTTTAGAGTCCTACACAGAGGTTTCTTGGCTCAGGAAAAACGGAGTAAAGGCACATATGTGATATGTGCAGGACCGAGGATAATGCGATATGTGATACCGTATTATATTCTCACGATATTTAGATATGAACTGGGACATCGGATCAAGTGTAGATTCGATGAATCGGTACATGATATATTAGTCGGTTATATTCGATATAGCCGGATCGTCGGATCAAGTGTTGATTCGATGATTTAATGTATAATGATATATATGATATATTGTATTACATTATCTAATATTGGCTCGCTTTATTATTTCATTTTCTCACCGGATTAATACATTGATATATATGCGATATATGTTAATTGTATTATTTTCTTTTGTTGCAAATATATAATATATATATATATATGATATATATTATTGTGACATGATATGATTTATTATGAAACATGTTTATGGATGATAAAAAGAGATTAGGGTTTGATTAGAGTTAGCTCCTTCTTGTTTATTCTAGAAGGATTTCTTTTTGTCTTGGTTAAGATATTATGGTTGATACTTATCCATGACTCATTCTTAACCTAACTAAACCCTACCTCTAGTTTATTCTCTACATAGGTTAAGCCTCTCATCCTTGACCATGGTTCCATAATAAATCATATATTCTTATCTACTATTCATCACAAAAAGGATTACTCTCATTGTTCTTCATCTTCTTCTCTCTTGAGTTTTGAAAAGAGCTCACTAGTTATTTCTTTTGTGATGATTTCTTGTGAGAAAATGATATAAAAAGAAAGCATAAATACTGCTCCATCGTCCTCATCTAATCTAGCCCATTAGATTAGGGTATTCACCTCATTAGAGTGAGAGAGCTTGAGCTATTGTAACTTCGACGTAGATCATCGGAGAAAAGGAATACGACAAGCTATCATTGATCGTTCGAGTCGTAGAGCCTCTCTTAAGTCCGGGAGATCGTGGATCGCGGCGAAGGGACTTCTACTCGGAGCTTGTGAAGCGAAGGAGCGGACTACAAAGGTTGTAATCCCTCACACTTAGTATTAAAGATGTTATCTTGCATGTTAAACCCTAATAATCTAGCAAAGATCCCGGCTTTGGGTTGTTCGGCACGTCTAAAATTTTATTCAGGCATGTTTGATGCCTTATGAACCTTCACATGAGTGCCTAGGAATCCTACAGTTCCCCACTACGTAAGTAGTGGGCCTAATTAAGTAACCACTTTCCTTAGACACACTCGCCTTAGACACCTTAAAAGAAATGCGGATAAACAGTAGATTACCCACAACCTCCTTCTGTCCTAAATGAGCGCGACGGTCCTCAGAGTCCTGTCTAGATATTTTTTAGTTAATGTGGGTGATGCGGATGCTAATTTTGTGATTTTTGGGGCTTAGGAAGGGTAATGAAATCCCTACCTAATCTGAATTTGGCCTTTGCCCCTTAATTTCCGTATTAAAATATGCAAACAACCAATTTCAAGAATCGCAACAAATTTATTTTTTAGCGGCGCTGAATTTTGCAAAGAATCCTGCAGGAAATTGATATTGGGCAAGATCAAAGAGAAGAGGAGAAAACAGAGAGCAGACCTGAGAAATTTGGCACAGTACAAACCCTAAACGGCGGCGGAACCGCCGCAAAAATGCCTCATTGGCCGCGGAACCGCGGCTTGATGGGGGAATTAGGGTTTAGAAATTTTTGTGCAGGTACCTGTGCTTCTCTGGATTCTACAGATATTCTCTGAATCTTGATCTCACTGCTGAAATGATTCCAAATTCCCTCGCAAAAAAATTCAAACACTAATCGTTAAGAACTTGAAGCGAATCTTGGATGAAAATTTGATGGAATAATAATTTTTCAACTCAAATAACAAAAAACGAACAAAATTGCACACATTCCGGGCAACGGCGCCATTTGATTGATCATTCTTCGTGTGTGTAGAAAAGTTTTAATCACAACCAAAGAAATTTATACCGCAATCAATTAACGGTGTCGATGTAGCGCGTTAATGAATTCGGATCGTCCACTGAGATGTGAGTACTTGTTCGATCTTGTTTTAGTTGAGTTGAAAAGAAAATATAAAAGAAAATGATCCAAGATTTGTAAGAATTGATTTTAAGAAACATAAAGAAATAGATCAAGAATCAAGAATCAAGAAGATGTCCAAATCAATTTAGTTATCAAGATTTTTAGAATAGGTTGTAGGATTCGATCAAATTGATATCGATGATGAATACTATTGATTACGAATTCTTATTTATTGAGGATTTGTTGCTAGATCGATGACGATCAACAAGATTTAGGGATCTATTGAAGAAACTTGGGTTTCTTCATCATCATCCCCTGTCCTTTCATTGATTATCATTCAAATTCTAGCCTATAGCAAATTAAATCAGCGATCGTTGATCTCTAATTTAGAGCGAAGAAAGCGATTTTGCTCAAAATAGGTTTTCGATGATTCAATTTCCTAAAGTTTAAAAAACTCATAAGACTTAAGAATTGTTCAAGAATTTCATCAATATTATCTACCTATTCTCTCGATTCCGCTACAGGCAGAGATTTCACTCACACATCATGAAAATTAAAGAATCAAGAATGAAGAATTTCATAATGCAAGAATGTAATGAAAATGAGAATCAACAATTTATCACCTTCATTAAATCTTTATCAAATTTACATAACTCCTCAATTCGAGGAACAAGATTAAGCTCTCGATCGCTCCTTTGAAGAGGTGAATTTGTCGTCGATCTTTACGAAACTCGATCGCCGTGAGTCGTAGATCGTCGTGGATCTCTTGCTCGGATGACGAACGGCGTTGCAATGAAGGATAGTTGATTGCTCGCTTGATTTGCTTCTCAATGGATCTTGATTTGGCTTTGGGATTTGGATTTGGGCTAGGGTTTTGGTATCAAGTTGTGTCACTCAACTTGAATTTGAATTTTGGCTCCAATTATCTAACTAATCTCACCACTAATTAACAAACTATTTAACAACTAATTGTGTAATCCCAAAACTCTAGATCTAGATCCCCTTTTATAACCACTCATTTGAATCTTCCCTCCAAATCTTGGTTGTTAGAGAGAGCCTTCTAGAATGAGGTTGTTAGAGGGAATATTCTAGAGGAAGGTTGTTACAAGGAATATTCAAGAGTGGGCTTGTTATGCAGAGCCTTCTGGAAGAAGCCACGTGGTCTTTGAGGGTCTTCTAGAAGCTAGGCCGTTACAAAGAAGGCTCTGGAAAAGTCTCGAGTGCCAATGAATCAACTCGGCCGCGGAACCGCGGTGACTCGGCCTGGATCGGCCGTGGATCCGCGGCCATATTGTGGGTTCTCTGCATCATTTTCTGGGGTTATCTTGCTGTTGGTCTTTGGGTTATTCTCTGATGCCTGGAATTTGATATTTCTTTCTTGGTTGCTGCCAGATCTCAAGTCTTAGACTTGATGCATTTTATCTGCACTTTTGTGATTCCGGCTCTTTGACCTGAAGGATTTTCTGTACACAATCTTGATAAACAGTGTTAAGATATACAAAATCATGCGTGTAGTAATAAACACATAATTTTCCTCTTAATGCCGGTTATAATGTATAACACATGTTATTTGATATTTCGCAGATGAATTGCTAATATGTGCTATATTTATACCAAACACTTTTAGATGATTAGAAAGAGTAGGGAAATTGATGTGTTAAGAATGCAATATTTTCGACTGATCAGGCGGCATAGTGGCTGGTACAGGAAACAGGATAAGAACAGTGCAATAGTATCATAGGATGTAAGGAATCGAAGCAGGAATTGCATGCAATTTATATCCTAAAGTCACTTAGGCGAAGTACCGTATCATAAGTATGCGGCGGAACATACACACCGTACGTCACTTTGCTTAAGTTACCTACTCCATCTACCAAGGGCCATCCTACATTCAGAAGATAAAACCTAACACTACTCTGATACCAACTTTGTCACGGCACAAAAAGGTACGGAACGTGATTGGCACTTAAATTACGAAACGTCTCGAGGTGTACGTAATCTAAGTAAGCCAAAATCCAGAGATCAAAATCAAAGAGAGCAGTAGAGTGAAGGAAAACCAAGATTTTATTGAAAGCGATTTAAATCAAATACGTCACATCAAGCTTTTTAAAAGCAACATCATTTTTCCGAAAATTTCGGCAGAGTCTCCTTTGTAAATACTGGCCCCAAACGGGTACAAAACAAGAATATATGCAAAATATGAAATAAGGCATCCCCAAGCGGGAGCTATCTCTTCGCCAAAGGCGGACTCAAAATCACACGCAATATAAATCATCACCGTGCATCATAATCATATAAAGGCATAAAGTAAATAAGCATCATGTCGGCTCAAGTGAGCCCGACCCAGAAAAACAATATAAAAAGTATAAGTCTGACTGTCTCATCTCTAAGTCGCTAATACAATAATACATGAGGTAGATACGGTAGATGGAGTACACTAGATACAATAATGATACCAGGTGGCAACAAAATAACCCCGCAACCCACCTACGAACAATGCTGCGAGTCCAAGCAAAAGGAGCAAAAGAGGAGGTGCGCCCGCCGCTACTGTGCTGACGGGTCAGACCTGCAAAACACTGTGGCATGACGGGAGTGAGTTTCCAACTCGTGAGTAATAAATAACATCTAATAAGGCTATCGTAAGCATGTACACAATGATGTCACAACCAACATATAGTAATATGATGCAATGTAATAATATGTATGCAACTTGAATGCAATAAATAACAAGAGATTTGAATATAATTAACATGGGAAATATGTATTCTTATCTTATTAAACTTCTGTAATTTAGTGGTAGTTTCATCAATGAAATCAATATAAATATGTGTCAAGCATTGACACTAAATATGAATATCTCAATTATCCCGGGCTCCGACAATTCGGACTGGCCCAAATATCTGATCTGGGTCTCCGGCAAATCCAGACTGGCCCATATCATCAAAACTCAAGACTACGTCGGTATCCTCCGGATATCCGCCGCGTCACAAATAACCGGTCGGTAGTGCTCCCCTGCCGGGCTCAACGCCATCATCTGTGACCATCTTGCCCCGGGGTATCGCACCGGGCCACCATGCACCCACAAACGGTTCCTCCTCCTCCTCGAGTCGGGTGTATGATACTGCTCAAGCACCGAGAAATCTCATGGTGGACGATAGGTGCATCATATCATGAGAAAACCGCAACTCACATTTTTAAAATGGTAATACGTTTTCAAATCGTTGCAGTTTCTCCAAATCCATAAATCTCGTAAATATGGAAATCGTCAAGAAAATCATAATACATGAATGTTTATGATATTAATAATATAAAATGCGATGCGGAATTAGAAAACTATGCATGAATAATGATGCAATACGATATGTGCATATGACTAGCAATCCTACGTATCCATATTGATGAATTAAATGTTGGATATAGTGCGCTCAAAGTCAATTATTGGATCGCAGGCACGTGATTGCAATGATTGAGGGAGGACCTATGCCGGTAGGACAGTCTTACTCAAGATGATAGTATGCTATCTGGTTTATCTGTATCATCGTGTACATGCTTTAGGTAACCTTGCTGATCGCTATTACACGTTGACAGAGCCCTTAGGATTCTTGCTTGACTACCAGTAGTATGATGGCGATCATATACGTGAGAGTTGGGTAGTCTATAAGCACATCCTTAAAGTGGTCGCTGGTCGTGGGAGTTTCGAGACTGGGTATCAATACTCCATTAGTAGACTAGTGTATACAGTCGAGATCCCGACGAGGGGAGGTGGCCGGTCTCACAAGCCATTGGTGTCAGTTGGTTCACCTAAGATGTATACAGGTGCTCATTGGGTTTTGAGTACACCGGACAGGACTCGCCGGGAACCTGCTAGTTGGATTTATACCTGACGTCAGATAGCAGTTCCCTTGTGACATGTGTACAGGTTAGTTCATCGATATGAGATCGTCATTTGTCTCGTGTGAGTTCCCACTGTGCTTTTATTACTGCCTTACCACGGCTCAAAGGAGTCGTGCAAACAGGTTTTAGTTGGGTATAGTCCCAAGCCACATAGAGGCAGTAAGCGGATCGGCAGGGGTTTCGTCTCTCTCGGTATTGGGGGTGAGATCGCGCCGTGTCTAGGAGAGCTATTACACGAAGTCCTTGGCCAAGGAAAGAGATTTACTGGTAGATATTTCAGTAGTATCTCAGGGTGTTCTAGGCTACACTCCGATACGACTTGTACCGCTTTTGGGGGTCTGACTTTTACCAAACCCCTAGGCCCGACATGAGATACTCATAGACGAACGGACCGGACTGTACGGATATTGTCACTGACAGGCTCACTACGGTGTCAGGATGAGTTCGCTCATCGGCCTCCCTTTTGGTCAATGTCTGGTAGCCCGTTACGTACAGCTAGTACCACTGACGTGCTAGTGGTTAAATCTACAGCCAGTGTATTGACGAGTTTTTAGAGTCCCCCACAGACAGTTTCTCAAGTTTCGGGCGAAACGTTGTAATGGTCGTATGGTATTATGGCAGGGTTCGATCATATATGTGCAGTCGTGCACGAATCATGATCGGACGGATCATACTAGTGGGCTTTGGTTTACGCCAGATACTAGTATTAGATTTGTTGGATTACTTTAGTCTCATTGCATCCGCATTCAGTCCGAATGCGGATGCAGGTATGTATATACAGGTGAGGGGTATCCTTGTGATCCGTCACGGGTTTACTTTAGATGTTGCCATATCTTTTTATTGTTGTAAACATTTAGGTTAAAGTTTACAAATGGTGGAAATTATGAGTGGATTTCATCATGAGGTGCATTTATTGTGACACATGAAATCTAGTGACTCATGGTCTCTTTATTTGTGCATATGTCACATTTTGGATTGATTTAATGTGTTCAAATGATAAGAGGAGAGAGGGAGGGCAGCCATGAGGCAAGGGTTAGCTCTTGGATTCATATTATTCTTTCTATCATTATCATTCCAACATATTAAAAAAAGGAAAAGCCTCTTCTCTTTTCCTTCTTCTTCTTGCTCACAAGTTCCACCATTGGCATCATCTTCTACCTCCACTCTAACCATCTCATATATTGAGAATCCTAGAGTGTCAAGAGACAAAGTTATCACACACATTCTCTACTTCACCTTGGATACGTCGGCTAGCAAACTTCGTATCCGAGTTGCTTCGGTTCGAAGCGGAAGCCTTTAAAAGGATTCGAAGATGTGGTGCCCCTTCCGACGAGGAGACCGGAGATCGAGCGAGATCGGAGATGCCGCAAGGAGCTAAAGATGGTGGCTAAAGACCGAAGGACATGGATCGATCGGTATAGCCACTCTCACTTCTTAGTAGTTAGCTAGTTTAGCGTTAATGGTTCGATCCGGGTCAAAGATTACGATAGCGGCGGTTTCCTAAAAAGTTTTTGTTTCCGCATTTGGTCTCGGATTGACGGCCGGGGCGCTACCGTAGACTTACATGGTATCAGAGCCACGCCATTAACCTTTCTAGCTTGTTCTAACATGTTTAAAATATTGATCGATCAAAATTTCCGAAACCGCATTTCCATTTTCTAAGTTTCTGTCGAAATTTTTTTTTGGTCGAAAAATTATTTTGGGTATGTCAGAAAATTAGGCATGCTTTTTTAAGATCTTTGTAGAAATTTGGTAGTGTGAATCCATAGTAACGCCGCGGAACCGCGACAATAACCACGTTTTGGCCGCGGTTCCGTCGCTGTTATGTGGCTTCAGTGCACCATTTTTCTTGTGCTGGTCTTTTGTGTGAAAATGTGGTTTCTGGAATTTTTAGTTTTGGTCCAGATTGTTTTGAGTGATGGAATTGTACTTGGGGCCCACTTCGGAAAATTTTGTCGATCGAAATTTTAAATAAGTTAGTTCGCAGTACTTACATTACTATCTTTGACCATGAATGTCATTTGAGCGGTAAATCGTGTCTAATTGCTATAACTCTTTTAGACGGATTTGCGAACGTGACATTCATATTGATATTTTGTTTTGTGCTGTGATGTTGCAGATTTGTCGTGGTGGATAGCTTGGTGCAATGTTAGTACAGTTTGGTATTATTTGTACATTTGATATTGCGGGTTGAGCGTCCGATATATGGACTGCCGTCACTGCCTGTTTGTATATTATTCTTTTGGGGCACGACCAGGTTAAGGTCGATGTACTCGTTGTACGTATTTTATTTTCTGTACTAGGATTACCCCACGGTGGAGTGCACGGATAGCAGGGTTCTAGAGGGCAAGGGGCCCGCATCTCATTGATTTGAGACGGAGGGGGCTTCACTCTAGAATTGGCAAGCTATTCGCTGCACTCGTAGGGGGTATAGGTTGACCCAAGGAGTGGTGCTCAAGTTACCGGATTCCGTGAAGTTCTGGGTGGCGTATTCACTTTGTTGAAGGAGGCTGCCTCTCTTCTGGTTTTAACGGGTAACTTGCCACGCCCATAGGGGTCTAGGATTTCATTGCACAGGCTATCCACACAACCAAGGGAACGTCGGGTTTCAGTTGCGGCTCAAAGGAAACTCGGGCTCCCAGATTATCTGTATTGTTCTGTGATGCTTATTATATTTCTGTGATGTTGAATTTATCACGCCATGATCGATTATTATATATTGATATATATATACTAGTAGATGTTGTATATGTTTTGCATCCGCGCTAGTCCAGTCCCCGCTCTGTCGTTAGTTAAGTAGCCTAACGGGTGATGATGGGACTCAGTGGCGATTGCGGACGGCATATACGTACATCATATTTTCGTTCTTTATTGGGGTGATCAATTGATGGGACTGCATTGATTCGGATCAATGCAAGCTAAACAAACCTGTTTGATGTTGTTGGAATAATTTTTCAAAAAGCTGTTATTACAAGGACGTTCTCTTTTGTTTTGCACAGGGGTATTCGGTTATGAATATCCAACACCTCAGTCGACGAGGCAGGGGTCGAGATCCCTTCACCGGGAGTGCCCCTTGGGCAGAAGTTTGCGTCAGGGTAATAACTTCACTATAGTCGATTACGTTTTGCTTTGCATCGCGATATTCAATTGGAATATCCTGCACCTCATTCTACGGGGAAAGTGCCGAGATCCCTTCACCGGAGTGACCTCTTTAGCGAAGGTTTTCGCCACTATATTTTTATAAAAAGCTATCCGATTCCTTCAACGATATCAAGTTCATTACATTAAAGGTTTTTCGCCAAAAACCATTCGTAGCCCTCCGTCATTTCAGACGGGTAGCACTTAGTATTCATGCTATGTTTGTCGGCCAAAGTCAAGGCATAGTGTATGGTAGCTATTTGTTACCTTTCTGTTGCATAGATAGATGCATTGGTTTAGGACAGTCGTACCACTTTGTTGGCCAAAGTCAAGGGTGTGTGCAGGTGGGTCTAAATCAATCAGGACAATGACGGGCAGAACTTGACTTGCGGGTTATTATTTGTTGGCCAAAGTCAAGGTCATAAACCGCTTGGGGTAAAAATCACATCGGGAGTTTCTAAAGAAACTGAAACTTGCCAGATATGCACATACCTTATGGAGTGTGATAACGTGAGTGGATTCCATTACGTTATCATGCGATGATAGTTGGATCCCGATTCCCACTGATGAGTTGGTTTACTCCTCGGGTGATCCCGACTAATTCTTCTTTCAGGTTTGGAGGAGAATTTAAGGACACAGTGGGAGGTTTCCTGATTAGATAAATTGATAACCATTCTGATCTAGGTTTGAGTGCACGCAGAGTGTTTTTTTTCTCTCTCTCTCTTTGGCAATGACCATGGCCCGACCCTAGACTATGACTCAGTAACCAAGTTGACCAAACTTTCTTAAAACACTGGCTTTTGGATTGTCAGAGTTGCATACCTCATTGCCACTCCTTCTTTTACCCTTTTCTCCGGAACATTTTGTATCACTACGATCATCCAATTCCATTGGATAAAACCATCGTATGGTTATATACGAACTCGAAGGAACTTTTTCCAGATTCGAGGTTGATTTTCGGTTCTTGAGAAAATGAATAGGACTATTCAGTTGTCTTTTCCTTTTTCCTTCTCTCAGGTTGTGAAGGCTCCTAGGATTAGGAGAGGGTACACCCAATACGCTAATTGGATAGTCTTCTTCCAAACCATAGGCAGGTGCCGAAAGGTATGGAATGAAGAAAACTGATTAGCCTAAGTGTGGTGTACAGAAGGTATTAAGTAAAGACAAATAAAGGGATTAGAGAGAGGGCAAAGTAAATTGCGACTGCTATCATTCACGACCGAACCAAGTATTTCATCGCCACTCCTATTTCACCTTTGTATTTCTTCAGAACACTCCATATCACTATGAAAATCCACAGTTATTGGATACTCCATCGTATGGTTATATACGAACTCGAATGAACTTGTTCCAGTTCGGGGATGGATTCTGGTTCAGGACAAATAGGAATAAGGTTTATTCAGTTGTCTTTTATCTTTACCTTCTCTCGCATTGCGGGTGCTCCTAGGATTAGGAGAGTACACCCATTATGCTTATTGGATAGTTTTCTTCCAAACCATAGGCTGGTGCCGAACGGTAGGGAATGAAGAAAACCTTTTGGCCTAAAGGTGGTGTACAGAAGGCAATGACTAAAGACAAATAAAGGGATTTGAAGAGATGGCAAAGAAATATACGGTTACCGTTATGAATCTGATAATGGAAGAGGAATTACTAGGAATACCCGGAAACCCCTTCGTAACATTTTCATGTTTCAGATTCACTGTGCATTGTTAATAGAAAACTGATTTCCCATTTAGACCTTGCTCCAGGGTATGTATTTGCCAGGTTTGATTCTCACATCTGTATAGTTTCACGGATGATGAATAAGAGTAAGTTATTAGGAATTAGGTGGTCATCCTCATTATGTTGGAATTTGTTGTAATTGGTGATATTTGAGGAAATCGCCTAGGTTTTTGCCGGACGACAAATGTTGGTTATGAATATCCGTTGTTGTGCACCAGTTTCAAATTGATATATTTATACATTTATTTTTATAAAGTGAGATATTACTTTTTGAAATTATGTCCATGACATTTACCTATATCAGTTGATGGTTAGGTAAGGAGCATTCAACAGCGGTGTAATTCTTCATAACCATAGTACAGTTTTCAATCTACGACGCACAGGGTTTGAGTTATTCAACTCAGCGGACTTATACAAAGTAGCTTATGTTGTCCAATATCCATTTGGATAGAGGGGCTAGTCCTCATACTATATTCTGTTTACTTGTGACTTTTCTAGTTTTAGATAAGTGTTTCGTAGAAATGCAAGGTTTAAGTTTTGAGAAGTTATAGGTATATGAATAAAGTAGAGAACCAGGTATTGCAAGTATCAGGATTCTTCAAGGTGATCGAAGATGTAGATACTTGTGTATGGTATTCAGTTGATAGTAATGATTATGAGAACTTGCTTCTCTTTCAGGTCACTCATATCTGGATGTATTCCTAAGTCGAGTAATGCTGATCGACCTCTCTCCATTTAGTTGACATGCACTGGAGACTGCTGCATGATTTGAATCTAGTTCCAATTAAATCAGTGCCTCTGTTTCTATATTGGATATAGAATAGTTCATATCTTAACAATGTTAAGGTATGGGGAGTTGTCCGGCTTATGCTTAAAACCAGACTCTGGATAACTCAAGGCGCATTTCTGTAATGGCTGTTTGTGGGTTAACCCGGGCTATGACGATGGTTGACTTTCTACCATCTGGAAGATCAATAGTGATATTGTTCTTGACTAGCCACAATTTTAATAAAAAGGATTTTTTCATAAAACAGTAGTGGGAGTATGGTAGAACTGGAAGTGATTCCAGAACCGCAAACGATTACTGAAAATTTGATAAGAACCTAAAGATTCAATCTGGTTTGACATTCCATTGGCCACTCCGCAGATATGGTGGGTAACCTCAGGCACTCGAGAGGTAATTCGGTATGCTCAAAGACAGCGACAGGGAGGTTCTTGTTTTCCCAGACTTGACACTACTGTTGTTCTAGGCTAAGAGACCTGGCAGGCGGATGAGTATAGCGTCGTTCTAAACTAGCTTTAGAAGTGCAGTGTATATGACTCTGCCAGAGGGTTGTCATAGTCAGTGGGAGCAGCGGAAGCATAGTGGACAAGTAGCTTATGTCTATTTATGGACTAAAGCAGATATAGCGGAGATAGATCATCTATTTTTGATGTGACAGTCATGGACTTTAACTTCGTCAGAATAAGAGATGGATCTGTTAAGAAGGTAGTAAGGTGTGATGTCCTGGAATTTGAATGACATACACAGAGTAGGAAGTGAAATTCCTATACTACAATCGGTTATACTGTGGTTGTCGCACAGTGGTTTCTCCACAGAGAATATGGATATTATATCAGATATTTTGGTTACTAGATCTATGGTTTTAGATCTAGATTTGGGTAGTTTCCCAATCTGGGTACTTAGACAACATTCTAAATGTGTTTTAAAATGGACGACTCCTAGCACGGTAGTATACCTGCAGGTGATGAAGTCACCCTCTCTAAAGGTGTCTTACAGACTAAAGGGGAGAGGGATGTGCATGATTGACGTATCACTTGCTTAGGCCATTGAGTCAATCATGAGATGTCAAGTACCACACCAGATGTTGTTTTTGCACTAGATGCAATAAGTTGATATTAATCCAGTCCTGGAGAAACATTCGAATGCAGTTTTAGAACATTAGTGGATGTTCTAGGGATATGATAATGACAGCCTCCTTCGGGAGACAGTTATCATTCCAGGCTTCCAAGGTGACCTGGATGACAGAGTGACTGTCAGAGTTATATTTTTCCCTCTGACGAGGGGCAGTAGTTTGGACAGGTGGTCCAAGTGGATACTGAGGGAGGCATGGCACAAGATACTGATTAGATTCAGTTGACGATACAGTCTAAGTAGTTTAGATTTGGAGTTCATTTATGAATTAGGTCCCTTCAGATATCCAGACATATTCTAAGACAGGTATTGCTCATTTCGGGAGATGGATTTCTCCATGAATTTGAGATAAAGAGAGACATAGAAAGAAACATCAGGGCGGATCCACTCACTGAGGCTATTCCTCGAACGCAATAGTTTCATAAACAGGCTTTGTGAGACTGATCAGTAGAGGATTTGGGTGTTCAGTATCACACGGGTTGTGAGTATGCGACATCACAATAATTAGCCTTGAGTGCAAGTGGGAGATTGTTGGATATATTGCCCTCAAAGTCAATTATTGGATCGCATGCACGTGATTGTAATGATTGAGGGAGGACCTATGCCGGACAGTCTTACTCAAGATGATAGTATGCTATCTGGTTTATCTGTATCATCGTGTACATGCTTTAGGTGACCTTACAGATCACTATTATGTAAGTGCACGGCGGCGCCCCGGCCGTCAAACCGACGGCCAAATGCGGAAGCGGTGATAAACTTTAATTTTGCGAACTTAGCAAACCGGCACCACCGCGCACTAAACCCCGGATCGGGCCATTAAACTAGTTCTAGCTAACAACAAGACGGGTTAGAGATATACTGAGTGATCCGAGTCCTCCGGTCTTCTCGTCGTCGTCCCGATCTCCCGCGGAAACTCCGGTCGTCGCATCCTTGCCGGAAGGGCACCACATCGTCTGCATCTTTTACGGGCTCCCACCTCAATACCGAGAAAACTCGGGCACGAAGCTGGCAAGTCGACGTGCCCAAGATTTGCTGTAGAAAGTGTAGTGCTTTGTGTTTTTGGGGTTATGTTGCCTTGATGGAGGAATGAGGTTGTGAAATGAACTTCAAAGTGGAGCTAGAATTTGTGTTGTATGAAAAGAGATGAACAAATTTTTCCCTCATGCAAAAATGATCCACTCTCCCCATTGCAAATGGCCGGCCCTTTCTCTATGGTGGAAAATGGTGGAGGGCAAAACAAATACAAGAGGGAGGTGATGGTAGTAAAAGGTGAAGGGGTGACCACAACCAAAACATTATCATTACAAACTTACATCAAACCCATATCCTTTCTAATCTCATTTAATGCACCATCATGGATGAAAGATGCTAAACATATCATAATGAAAACATTTGCAAGAAACCCCCTCCACAAATGTTATTTGCACAATAGCAAATAACCCCCTCCATCGGAAAAGTCCGGCCGGGAAAGAACAAAGGAAAACCGGTCGGAACGGAATGCAAACTGGCAACTCCAGAAAACTGGTCCCGTAATAAATTACAGGAAAACCCTGATACTGTGAATACACACCCGCATCTGTATTCCGACCGGATAAAAATGCAATGAGACAAAATCTACACTGTACTAAACTAGGATCCGGCTTAAACCAAAGCCGGCTAGTAATATCCGTTCGATCCTGATCCGTGCAATACCGCACGTATCCGATCGAACCTTGCCATATATCTATACGGCCTCTAGTACTAACCGTCCGATCCTGATCCGTGCAATACCACACGTATCTGATCGGACCCTGCCATATCTCCATACGGCGTCTACAGCGTTTCGCCCGAAAGCTTGAGTAACTGAAAGTGTGGTGGACTCTAAAGACTCGTCAATACAATGGCTGTGGATTTAACCACTAGCACGTCAGAGGTATAGGCCAATACGTAACGGGCCACCAGCTATTGACCAAAAGGGACGTCGATGAGCGAACTCATCCTGACACCCTACTGAGCCTGTCAGTGACAATATCCGTACAGTCCGGTCCGTTCGTCTACGAGCATCGCATGGCGGGCCTAGGGGGTTGGTAAAAATCAGACCCCCAAAAGCGGTACAAGTCGTGTCGGAGTGTAGCCCAGAACACCCTGAGATACTACTGGAATACCTACCAGTAAATCTCCTGCCTTGGCCAAGGACTTCGTGTAATGGCTCTTCTAGACACAGCGCGACCTCACCCCTAATACCGGGAGAGACGAACCCCCGAAGATCCGCTCACTGCCTCCATGTGGCTCGGGACTGTACCCAACTAAAACCTGTTTGCACGACTCCTTTGAGCCGTGGTAGGGTAGTAATCAAAGCACAGTGGGAACTCACACGAGACAAATGACGATCCCCAGGTCGATGAACTAACCTGTACACATGTCACCTGGGAACTGCTATCTGACGTCAGGTATAAGACCAACTAGCATGTTCCCGGCGAGTCCTGTCCGGTGTACTCATAACCCAATGAGCACCTGTATACATCTTAGGTGAACCAACTGACACCAGTGGCCTGTGAGACCGGTCACCGCCCCTCATCGGGGTCTCGACTGTATACACTAGTCTACTCTGGAGAATCGATGCCCTGTCTCGAAACTCCTACGACTAGGGACCATTTAAGGATGTGCTTATAGACCCCAGCTCTCACGTATATGATCGCCCTCATACTGCTGGTCGTCAAGCAAGAATTCTAGGGGCTCTATCAACGTGCAATAGCGACCTGTCAGATTACCTAAAGCAGTACACGATGATAAAGGTAAACCAGATAGCATACTATCATCTCGAGTAAGACTGTCGTACCGGGATAGGTCCTCCCTCAATCATTGAAATCACGTGCCTGTGATCCAATAATTGACTCTGTGGGCACTATCTCCAACAATCTCCCACTTGCACTCAAGGCTAATTATTGCGATGTCGCATACTCACAGCCCGTGTGATACCGAACACCCAACTCCTCTACTAGTCAGTCTCACAAATCCTGTTTGGAAGACTATTGCGTTCGAGGAATAGCCTCAGTGAGTGGATCCGCCTTGAAGTTTCTTTCTATGTCTCTCTATATCTCAAGTTCGCGGAGAAAGCCATCTCCCGAAATGAGCAATACCTGTCTTAGAGTGTCTGGATGTCTGATGGGACCGAGCTCATAAATGAACTCCAAATCCAAACTTCTTAGACTGTATCGTCAACTGAACTTAATCAGTATTCTGCGCCATGCCTCCCTCAGTATTGCCTTGGATCACCTGTCCAGAATACTGCCCCTCGTCAGAAGGAAAACTATAACTCTGACAACCTCCTTGTCGTCCATGTCACCTTGGAAGCCTGGAATGATAACTGTCTCCCAAATGAGGCTGTCGTTATCATATCCCTAGAACATCCACTTATGTTCTAAAACTGCTTCCGACTGTTTCTCCAGGATTGGATCAATGTCAACTTATTACATCTAGTGCAAGAACAACATCTGGTGTGGTACTTGACATCTCATGATTGACTCAATTGCTTAAGCAAGTGATCTGCCAATCATGCACATCCCTCTCTTCTTTAGTCTATAAGACACCTTTAGAGAGGGTGACTCCATCACCTGCAGGTATACTACCGTGCCAGGAGTCAACCATTCTAAATACTCATAGAATGTTGTCTAAGTACCCTGATTGGGAAACCACCCAAATCTAGATCTAAAACCATAGATCTAGTAACCAGTATGTCTGATATAATGTCCAAGTCCCTTGTGGAGAAAACACTGTGTGACGACCAAAGAATAACCGATCGTAGTATAGGAGTTTCCTTTCCTACTTTGTGTATGTCATCCAAAACCCGGATATCACACCCTACTACCTACTCAACAGATCCATCCGCTATTCTGATGACGTCAAACCTATGACTGTCACATCAGAAATCGATGATCTATCTCCGCTATATCTGCTTTAGTCTATAAATAGACATAAGCCTGATGTCCACCAATGCTTCCGCTGCTCCCACTGACTACGACAACCCTCTGGCAGAGCCATATAGACGTGCACTTCTAAAGCTAGTTTAGAACGACGCTATACTCATCCTCCCACCGGGTCTCGTAGCCTGGAACAACAGCAATGGCAAGTGTGGGTAAACAAGAACTTCCCTGTCACCGTCCTTGAGGCTACCGGAGTACCTCTCGGGTGCCTGAAGTTACCCACCTTATCTGCGGAGTGGCCAATGGAATGTCAAATCAGATTGAATCTTTAGGTTCCTTATCAAATCTTCAGTAATCGTTTGCGGTTCTGGAATCACTTCCAGTTCTACCATACTCCCACTACTGTTTCTGAAAAAATCCATTTTTAATAAAACTGTGGCGAGTCTAGAACAATATTTCTATTGATCTGCCAGATGTTAGAAAGTCAACCCTCGTCATAGCCTGGGTCAACCCACAAACAGCCATTACAGAAACGTGCCTTGAGTTGTCCAGTGTCTGGTTTTAATCATAAGCCGGACAACTCCCCGTACCTTAACATCGTTAAGATATGAATTGTTCTATATCCAATATAGAACCAGAGGCTCTGATTTAATTGAACCAGATTCAAATCATGCAGCTATCTCCAGTGCATGTCAACTAAATGGAGAGAGGCCGATCACCATTACTCAATTTAGGAATGCTTCCAATTATGAGTAACCTGAAAGAGAAGCAATTTCTCTTTATCATTACTATCAACTGAATACCATACACAAGTATCTACATCTTCGATCACCTTAAAGAATCCCGATACTTGCTACACCTGGTTCTCTACTCTATTCAAATACCTATAACTCCTCAAAACTTAGACCCTGTGTTTCTACGAAACACACGTCTAAGAACTAGAGAAGTTAAAAGTAAACAGAATATAGTATGAGGACCAACCCCTCTGTCCTAATGGACACTGGACAACATACAATACTCTGTATAAGTCCGCCGAGTCTAACAACTCTTTCACTGTGTGTCGTAGGTTGAAAACTGTACTTATGGTTAAGAAGAATTACACCGCTGTTTAATGCTCCTTACCTAACCATCCACTGATATAGGTAAATGTCATCGACATAATATCAAAAGGTATATCTCACTCTATGAAAATAGACGTACAGATATATCAATTTGAAATTGGTGCACAACAGCGGATATTCAAAACCAAATATTTGTCGACCGGCAAACAGCCCAGGTGATCTCCTCAAATATCACCGATTACAACGAATCCCGATATAATGAGGATGATCACCCAATTCCCAATAACTTACTCCCACTCATCATCTGTAAAGCCATACAGATGTGAGAATCAAACCTGGTAAATACATACCCTGGAGCAAGTGTCTAATCAGGAAATCAGTTTTCTTTTAACAGTACACAGCTGAACTGAAACATTGAAATGTTTCGATGGGGTATCCTGGTATTCCTAGTAATGCCTCTACCATTATCCAGATTCACAACTATAACCGCATAATTCTTTGCCACCTCTCCAAATCCCTTTATATGTCTTTAGTCGTTACCTTCTGCACACCCCTTAGGCCAAATGGTTTTCTTCCTTCCCTACCGTTAAGCACCAGCCTATGGTTTGGAAGAAGACTATCCAATAAGCATAATGGGTGTACTGTCCTAGTCCTAGGAGTACTCGCAATGCGAGAGAAGGTGAAGATAAAAGACAACCGAATAAACCTTATTCCTATTTCTTCTGGACCAGAATCCATCCCCGAACTGGAACAAGTTCCTTTCGAGTTCGTATATAACCATACGATGGAGTATCCAAATAACTGTGGATCTTCGTAGTGATACGGAGTGTCCTGGAGAAATACAAAGGTGATGTGGGAGTGGTAATGAAATACTTGGTTTGGTCGTGAATATCAGTCGCAATTTACTTTGCCCTCCTTCTAATCCCTTGCTTTGTCTTAATCTTAATACCTTCTGTACACCATCGTTAGGCTAATTGGTTTTCTTCATTCCCCACCGTTCGGCACCAGCCTAAGGTTTGGAAGAAGACTATCCAATAAGCGTAATAGGTGTACTATCTCCTAAACCAAGGAGTACTCGCAACTTGAGAGAAGGTAAAAGGGAAAAGACAACTGAATAATCCTATCCGTTTTCTCCAGAACCGGAAACCATCCTCGAATAAATTCCTTCGAGTTCGTATCTAAACATACGATGGTTTTGTCCAATGGAAGTGGACGTTCGTAGTAATACGGGGTGTCCTGGAGAAAAGGGTAAAAGTAGGAGTGGCAATGAGGTCTGCAACTCAGACAATCCAAAAGCCAGTGTTAAGAAGGTTCGGTCAACTTGGTCTCTGAGTCGTAGTCTTAGGGTCGAGTCAAGGGTCGCTGCCAGAGAGAGAGAGAGAAAAGAAACACTCAGCGTGCACTCTCCCTAGATCAGAATGGTTACCTATTTATCTAATCTGGAAACCTCCCACTGTACCTCAAAATCTCCTCCAAACCTAAAAGAAGAATTAGTCAGGGTCACCCGAGGAGTAAACTAACTCATCAGTGGGAATCGGGATCCAACTCTCATTGCATGATAAAGTGACGGAATCCGCTCACGTTATCACACTCCAGAAGGTATGCGCATATCTGGCAAGTTTCAGTTCTTTTGAAACTCCCGATGTGATTTTTACCCCATGCTCTTATGACCATGACTTTGGCCAACAAATCATAAGTCACATGTCAAGTTCTACCCGTCATTCTCCAGGATAATTTGAATCCACCCGTACCTACCCTTGACTTTGGCCAACAAGGCAGTACGACTGTTCCAAACCAACGCATCTATCTATGCTGCATATGAATAACCAACAGCTACCAAACACTGTGCCTTGACTTTGGCCAACAAACACAGCTTGAATACTATTGACTACCCATATAAAACGACGGAGGGCTACGAATGGTTTCTGGCGAAAACCTTTAACGTAATGAACTTGATATCGTTGAAGGAACGGATAGCGTTTTAGAAAATATAGTGACGAAAACCTTTACTAAAGAGGTCACTCCCGGTGAAGGGATCTCGGCTCTTTCCCCGTAGAATGGGGTGCAGGATATTCCAAATGAATACCACGATGCAAAGCAAAAGTAATCGGCTATAGTGAAGTTAATGCCCTGACGCAAACTTCTGTCCAAGGGGTCACTCCCGGTGAAGGGATCTCGGCCCTTGCCTCGTCGACTGAGGAGCAGGATATTCCAAATGAATACCACGATGCAAAACAAAAGTGAACGTCCTTGCAATAACAGCTTTTTGAAAAGTGTTCCAACAACATCAGAATAGGTTTGTTTTAACTTGCATTGATCTGAATCAACGCAGTCCCATCAATTGATCACACCACAAAGAACGAAAATATACTGATGTACGTATATGCCATCCGCATTCGCCACTGGGTCCCGTCATTAGCCGTTAGGTTAGCTAACTAAAGGCAGAGCGAGGACTGGACTAGCGCGGATGAAAAACATATACAACATCTACTAATATATATACCAATATATATATTTCGCTCAAGGCGTGAATATAAAGCAACATCACAGAAATGTACAGCATCACAGAACAATACAGATATCTGGGATCCCCGGGTTTCACAGAGCCACTACTGAAACCCGACGTTCCCCTGGTCGTGTGGATAGCCTGTGCAATGAAATCCAAGAACCCTACAGGCGCGGCAAGTTACCCGCCAAAACCTGAAGCGAGGCAGCCCCCTTCAGCACCGTGAATGGACCACCCAGCACTTCACGGAATCCGGCAACTTGGGCACCCCTCCTGGGTCAACCTGTACCCCCTACGAGTGCGGCGAATAGCCTGCCAATCCTAGAGTGAAGCCCCCTCCGTCTTAATGCTATGAGATGCGGGCTTGTTGCCCTCCAGAACCCGGCTATCCGTGCACCCCACCGCGGGGCAATCCTAGTACAGAAAGTAAAATATACATACAATGGGTACATCGACCGCAACCTGGTCGTGCCCTAAAACAATAATACAAACGGGCAGTGATGGCAGTCCACATGTCGGACGCTCGCCCCGCAATATCAAATGTACATAATACAACAGAAACGTACTAGCATTGCATCCAGGCTATCCCCCACGACTGATCCGCAACATCACAGCAAAAACACAGAACATCAACGTGAAAGTCACGTTCGCAAATCCGTCTAACCGGGCTATAGCTGTTAGACAGGATTTACCGATCAAGTGACATTCACGGTCGCAGATATAATGTAAATACTGTGAAATAATGTGTTTAAAATATCCGATCGATCAAAAATTAACAAGTGGGCCCCCAAGCAATACTGTAGCACTCACAGAAAATCTAGGCCCAATATTAATATTCCAAAACCCCTAAAATAAGCCCAGAAGCCCACTGGAAAAAAATGATACAGTGACGACACCAATATGCGGCGGAACCGCGGCCCAAGGGGGGTTTGGCCGCGGTTCCGCGCTTCAGTGGTCGACTGACTGTGTCGAATTTTCCCAGTAGTCTTAGAATTTCCAGTAGATTAGTTTTTTACAACCTGAAAAATTTTTGGACATCAAAAAATTTCGACAGAAAACTGATGTAAGGAAAAACGTGGTTTTTTGGAATTTTGGTCGATTGGAAATGCAAACACATCAAACGAAGCTAGACGAAATTAATGGCGAGGCTCTGATACCACTGTAAGTGCACGGCGGCGCCCCGGCCGTCAAACCGACGGCCAAATGCGGAAGCGGTGATAAACTTTAATTTTGCGAACTTAGCAAACCGGCACCACCGCGCACTAAACCCCGGATCGGGCCATTAAACTAGTTCTAGCTAACAAAAAGACGGGTTAGAGATATACCGAGTGATCCGAGTCCTCCGGTCTTCTCGTCGTCGTCCCGATCTCCCGCGGAAACTCCGGTCGTCGCATCCTTGCCGGAAGGGCACCACATCGTCTGCATCTTTTACGGGCTCCCACCTCAATACCGAGGCAACTCGGGCACGAAGCTGGCAAGTCGACATGCCCAAGATTTGCTGTAGAAAGTGTAGTGCTTTGTCTCTTTGGGGTTATGTTGCCTTGATGGAGGAATGAGGTTGTGAAATGAACTTCAAAGTGGAGCTAGAATTTGTGTAGTATGAAAAGAGATGAACAAATTTTTCCCTCATGCAAAAATGATCCACTCTCCCCATTGCAAATGGCCGGCCCTTTCTCTATGGTGGAAAATGGTGGAGGGCAAAACAAATACAAGAGGGAGGTGATGGTAGTAAAAGGTGAAGGGGTGACCACAACCAAAACATTATCATTACAAACTTACATCAAACCCATATCCTTTCTAATCTCATTTAATGCACCATCATGGATGAAAGATGCTAAACATATCACAATGAAAACATTTGCAAGAAACCCCCTCCACAAATGTTATTTGCACAATTGCAAATAACCCCCTCCATCGGAAAAGTCCGGCCGGGAAAGAACAAAGGAAAACCGGCCGGAACGGAATGCAAACTGGCAACTCCAGAAAACTGGTCCCGTAATAAATTACAGGAAAACCCCGATACTGTGAATACACACCCGCATCTGTATTCCGACCGGATACAAATGCAATGAGACAAAATCTACACTGTACTAAACTAGGATCCGGCTTAAACCAAAGCCGGCTAGTAATATCCGTTCGATCCTGATCCGTGCAATACCGCACGTATCCGATCGAACCTTGCCATATATCTATACGGCCTCTAGTACTAACCGTCCGATCCTGATCCATGCAATACCGCACGTATCTGATCGGACCCTGCCATATCTCCATACGGCGTCTACAGCGTTTCGCCCGAAAGCTTGAGTAACTGAAAGTGTGGTGGACTCTAAAGACTCGTCAATACAATGGCTGTGGATTTAACCACTAGCACGTCAGAGGTATAGGCCAATACGTAACGGGCCACCAGCTATTGACCAAAAGGGACGTCGATGAGCGAACTCATCCTGACACCCTACTGAGCCTGTCAGTGACAATATCCGTACAGTCCGGTCCGTTCGTCTACGAGCATCGCATGGCGGGCCTAGGGGGTTGGTAAAAATCAGACCCCCAAAAGCGGTACAAGTCGTGTCGGAGTGTAGCCCAGAACACCCTGAGATACTACTGGAATACCTACCAGTAAATCTCCTGCCTTGGCCAAGGACTTCGTGTAATGGCTCTCCTAGACACAGCGCGACCTCACCCCCAATACTGGGAGAGACGAACCCCCGAAGATCCGCTCACTGCCTCCATGTGGCTCGGGACTGTACCCAACTAAAACCTGTTTGCACGACTCCTTTGAGCCGTGGTAGGGTAGTAATCAAAGCACAGTGGGAACTCACACGAGACAAATGACGATCCCCAGGTCGATGAACTAACCTGTACACATGTCACCTGGGAACTGCTATCTGACGTCAGGTATAAGACCAACTAGCATGTTCCCGGCGAGTCCTGTCCGGTGTACTCATAACCCAATGAGCACCTGTATATATCTTAGGTGAACCAACTGACACCAGTGGCCTGTGAGACCGGCCACCGCCCCTCGTCGGGGTCTCGACTGTATACACTAGTCTACTCTGGAGAATCGATGCCCTGTCTCGAAACTCCTACGACTAGGGACCTTTTAAGGATGTGCTTATAGACCCCAGCTCTCACGTATATGATCGCCCTCATACTGCTGGTCGTCAAGCAAGAATCCTAAGGGCTCTATCAACGTGCAATAGCGACCTGTCAGGTCACCTAAAGCAGTACACGATGATAAAGGTAAACCAGATAGCATACTATCATCTCGAGTAAGACTGTCGTTCCGGGATAGGTCCTCCCTCAATCATTGCAATCACATGCCTGTGATCCAATAATTGACTCTGAGGGCACTATCTCCAACATATTACACGTTGATAGAGCCCTTAGGATTCTTGCTTGACTACCAGCAGTATGATGGCGATCATATACGTGAGAGTTGGGTAGTCTATAAGCACATCCTTAATGTGGTCCCTGGTCGTGGGAGTTTCGAGACTGGGAATCGATACTCCATTAGTAGACTAGTATATACAGTCGAGACCCCGACGAGGGGCGGGTGCCGGTCTCACAAGCCATTGGTGTTAGTTGGTTCACCTAAGATGTATACAGGTGCTCATTTGGTTATGAGTATACCGGACAGGACTCGCTGAGAACATGCTAATTGGTATTATACCTGACGTCGGATAGTAGTTCCCTGGTGATATGTATACAGGTTAGTTCATCGACCTGAGATCGTCATTTTTCTCGTATAAGTTCCCACTGTGCTTTGATTACTACCTTACCACGGTTCAAAGGAGTCGTGCAAACAGGTTTTAGTAGGGTACAATCCCGAGCCACATGGAGGCAGTGAGCGGATCGGCAGGGGTTTCATCTCTCCCGGTATTAGGGGTGAGATCGCGCTGTGTCTAGAAGAGCCATTACACGAAGTCCTTGGCTAAGGCAGGAGATTTACTGGTAGGTATTCCAGTAGTATCTCAGGGTGTTCTGGGCTACACTTCGACATGACTTATACCGCTTTTGGGGGTCTGACTTTTACCAAACCCCTAGGCCCGACATGCGATACTCATAGACGAACGGACCGGACTATACGGATATTATCACTGACAGGCTTAGTAGGGTGTCAGGATAAGTTCGCTCATCGGCCTCCCTTTTGGTCAATGCCTGGTATCCCGTTACGTACAGCTAGTACCACTGATGTACTAGTGGTTAAATCCATAGCCAGTGTATTGACGAGTCTTTAGAGTCCCCCACAGACAGTTTCTCATGTTTCGGACGAAACGTTGTATAGGCCGTATGGTATTATGGTAGGGTTCGATCTTATACATGCAGTCGTGCACGGATCATGATCGGATGGATCATACTAGTGGGCTTTGATTTAAGCCGGATCCTAGTATTAGATTTGTTGGATTACTTTAGTCTCATTGCATTTGCATTTAGTCCGAATGTGGATGCATGTATGTATATACAGTTGAGGGATATCCTTGTGATCCGTCACGAGTTTACTTTAGATGTTGCCATATCTTTTTATTGTTGTAAACATTTAGGTTGATGTTTACAAATGGTGGAAATTGTGAGTGGATTTCATCATGAGGTGCATTTATTGTGTCATATGAAATCTAGAGACTCATGGTCTCTTTATTTGTGCATATGTCACATTTTGGATTGATTTAATCTGTTGAAATGATAAGAGGAGAGATGGAGGGTAGCTATGAGGTAAGGGTTAGCTCTTGGATTCATATTATTCTTTCTCTCATTATCATTCCAACATATTAAAAAAAGGAAAAGCCTCTTCTCTTTTCCTTCTTCTTCTTGCTCACAAGTTCCACCATTGGCATCATCTTCGACCTCCACTCTAAGCATATCATGTGTTGAGAATCCAAGAGTGTCAAGAGACAAAGTTATCACACACATTCTCTACTTCACCTTGGACACGTCGGCTAGCAAACTTCGTGTCCGAGTTGCTTCGGTTCGAAGTGGGAGTCCATAAAAGTTTTCGAAGATGTGGTGCCCCTAACGACGAGGAGACCAGAGATCGAGCGAGATCAGAGATGCCGCAAGGAGCTAAAGATGGTGGCTAAAGACCGAAGGACACGGATCGATCGGTATAGCCACTCTCACTTCTTAGTAGTTATCTAGTTTAGCGTTAATGGTTCGATCCGGGTCAAAGGCTACGATAGCGCCGGTTTCCTAAAAAGTTTTTGTTTCCGCATTTGGATTCGGATTGACGGCCGGGGCGCTACCGTAGACTTACATTAAATATATCAAATGCAGGTTTATTAATCAATAATTGGCGCAAGTGATAAGATGCGGATTTAAGCAAGTTATAAAGTGTTCGTAGGATAGCAATTACCAAGGCGTGTGTGTCCCCATGAATAGTGCCCGTGCAGCATAAACCAATGGTAATAGTGCGAGTGTCCTATGAGGTACTATCACAGCATATATATATGGTAAATGATGCAATGCAACGGGATGATTAACTAGGAACTATGCATAAGTATAAGCACTTAACGAAATTCTAACTATCGGGCGTCTTATGCCATCCAAACGATTTCCCACGTAGATATGTACATCTATTCACCGAAACGCCTCTGCTAGTTAGATCCAATCACCGCCTTTCCTTTCCGTGCCGTGTCGATGTCTCCACGATCGATCCTAGAATTTACACAAAGCAACACACATAAAGCTAATATCCTGCAAAAACGCGATAACAAGACCATACGAGAAACTAGCGTCGCAAGCTAACGCGTGTGCACTCGAAATACCGAAACGTGTGTGCTAACGTCTGAAACCACCCTGACATGCTGCGATACACAGCAAACACCATACCCAAACTTAGAACGTACTTGTCGCGCAAGTCTAAAAGTACTAAAAACAAGGTATATGGTCCCAGATTTTGATACAAGTGGAAATAGGAAAAGTTGCATGTACCAAAGACCTTAAATATATAGCAGACACCTACAGAAGAACCCTCGACACCCAGATCCACCCTCTGGCCGCAATTTGCGGCCAGAACCATTAAACTTGCAGCTATAGAGGGTAGAGGGGGTCTCGTTCTTCATGTGTGTGGTCCTAGCCCAGTAACTAAGCTCCAATAATTGCAACTTTTGCCTGAAGCATCCGGTTTAAAAGCAGATCACAAAACGAACACAAATTCTAACTAAAACACTAATTAACACTAATTTAATACAATATGGTGTTTTAGTGAAATCTGGTGAAATGACATGGATTAAGCGACACTAACAACACTTAGTCAAGGTAAACAAGCCATAAAAACCTAACTTGACCTATTCTCCACTTAAACCACAAAATTAACACTAAAACCCACTAAAACACTAGTTTAAGCTAAATAAACTACAAGTTTAGAAAAAAGGAAATTAGGGTAAGTTTTATACCTCAAGTTGGTTTAGTGATGGCTCAAACTTGATAACCTTACCTTCAAAGGCAAAGACTTGCCTCAAGAACAAACAAGGAAGTTTTTTGGGGTGTTTATCATGAGGTTTTGTGAAGAAAAGATGGATTTATAATGGAGATGAGGCTTGTAAAATGAAGAGAAGAAGAAGAAATGAAGGGGAAGGGGAGGGGGCTGCTGCTGCTGGAGCTGGGGCTACATGGAATGAGGGAGTGAAGGGGGGAGAGAGAGAGAGGGCCCAAAGGTCAAGCCTCCATGCCTCATAAATACCCCCATGCTTCCCTTTTCATTTCTTTTCTATTTTCTTAAAATAGTTTTGATTTTAAAAAGGTAAATGAGAACCATAAGAATAAAATGAAAGGCATGCAACAATATTAACCTAGGGTAATTTTAGGGTTGTGCATGCTAAACTAAAATTTTTGCTTAGAAAAATATAGTTAAGAAAATTAGATAATCATGTGAACAATAAATTAAATGTTAATTAATAAAACACAATTATATATATAATTACATATTTTCACAATTAAAATAGATTTATTCCAGTCTATGGGGAAATAGCTATTAACGAAGTTTTATGAAAAACACGCATTATCGCTAATTAACACGAAATTAACCTAAACAAATTTTCAAGGCGTTACATTAATCAAGTCCTTTCACTCCTGTGTGGACCTCATCCCGAGTCATTGACTATTTTTTCCGAACTGCATAGGCGTCTAGATATAGATGATAAATGCATGGATGAGTTAGGAGGAAAATTTGGAGGATATTCTTGAGGATGAACCGGTCTTATTTGATGAGTCGGATTTTCCAATTCATCCTGTTCCTTTCATCGACTATGCACACCCTCCCGAACCCTTAACCGATACTCTTCCTTAATCAATTCCCCACATCCTTTCCGTCGTTCCGACCTTGCAAGGCACCGTATCACTTTCACTTTCTTTGTCTGGTTTACCAAGTTCAGCATACCCATGTTTTCTCATGAATCTTGAGGGATTTGACCCTATTTCTCGTCATATTGATAGATTAGTACAATCCATCTTTTCACATCGATCATTACAGATTGTACTAATTTATTCAATCCATTTCCACCCTCAAGTAGATATTCCACTTCTTTCCCCTTTCCGCCATTCTTCTCCTCCACCGAGACCGTATACCACTTCTATCCCTACACGGTCTCGCGTGTTTTTCATTTCTTTTCTCTACACACGATTCTTTCACCAACCACTCTATTATCATGATAGAATTTTTGAATGGTTGGTGTTAACTTTTGGCCTGTGTAAGGCCTTGTATAGATCGATACTGTTTTCTCCCCCTTAACTCTAAACTTTAACGCTTAAACAGTGGAAACACTGTTTCACTTAAGTTTGGGGGGGAACCTTTTTGTGTATATACATTTTGTTCATAAATAATGAAAAAAAAATACACAGGGGAGCGCCGACAATTTTGACCCTCTTGGTATAGCCTGACAGTGAGGGCGCTGTCAAGTTTAAGTTTGAGGGTGTGCTCGGTAAGCTTTATTCTTTTGCATTCATTTGTATATTTTGCATTTGCATACTTAAAAAAACCCATAAAAATAAATTTTTTTACAGAAATATAAAAACTTTGTCGTCAAGTTAGCTAACAGGGCAACTTAGATTTTTTATTCCGAAAGTTTAGTTGATACATTAGAAATAACTAAATCTTAGGCTTAGGAATCGAAAACCCTGAAAATAACCCTCATTCTATTTAAACTCGGTAATTATACGTCCTTGCATTTTTTTATAGAAGTAGGTAATCCTGAGTTCAGTTCTTGAGTTAAGTCGAGATGAAGGGAAAGTATTGAAGCTTTACTGAAGGATAAGTCTGAAAAATAATTCCTATTCTTAAATCCAAATTCAGAAAGTATATACCCTACAAACTGCACTTACACACACCTTGAAACTTGGGATAGTAGAGGATACCTTGAAATACTCTTGCCTAAAAGCCTAGTATGAAAAAAAACGGTTTTTAAAGCTAACCACCAAAAGAGCATCATTGAAAAAATATATCCGGTCTTTAAAAGAAAAAAAAGAGAAAAAATAGAATAAAGTCAAGACGTGGAAATTGCTATTTACGCTTTAAGCTCACACATCCAGTAATCGGCTCTCAGTGTCTCAGGAAGCATTAATAGTCGCATGAAAGGTGTGTAAGCAACACCGTCCATCATTAATAAAAAGAAGTAGTATTAGGTATTAGGGCAAGGGTATTATAGCTTGAATTGAATTCTCAAGTGTAGCGGTGAAATAATACACACACGTAGGGGTATACAATTGATATTTGGAGGAAAGATAGAAATAAAGAATAAGACTTATGTTTTCTGTAAAGATGATAAAAATCTCTGATTGGAGACCGCACTTTAGAAAGAAAACTCAGGAGAGACCGAGATCTTTCTAAACTGTAAAACGTATAAGATCTGGGGTTGAATAAATTAGAGGTGTGAAACATAAGGGTTGAATATTTCTAACCTAGGATGATAGAATTTCTAACCAAGATACTAAACAGTAAGAGTAGAATCGATGTTAACTTATGAAACTAGCTTGATGGGATTTTGTGGGCAGTATCCGCTGAAAACCCTCAGGAGACAACACTCCTGCTACTAGGGACACCTAAAGGTTTAACGGCTTGTTGCACGAGCTCAGTGCAATCTCGTTTCCTGCGAAAATGAGGTTAGGACTTTTTGTGAATAATTGGTTTTGCTCGGGACGAGCAAAAGTTAAGTTTGGGGGTATTTGTTCATACCAGAATATTGTATTTAATACCTCGCATTCTTATGCTCGTTTATTTATAGGTAGGTGCTTTTAATCCGTGTTTGCTACATATTTACAGGATACAGGTTCCTAGTCTAAAATAACGCAAATGATACAAAATCTCTACTGTTACGCCAAAATCCAGAACATCTGTTGCCTCAGATAAAAGCCAGGTTCCGGTCATCTGTATCCTTCCAGTACCGCTTACCAGTTCCAGAGACAAGACAAATGACAGTGGTCATTCGTGTCTCGGATAAGCACAGAGCACGAGAGGGGCAGCCCAAGAATCAATGGGTGTGCGGAACTCGAGGGAGATAAGATTAAAAGAATTATTTTTGAAGCCATTTTGGACTATTGCAGATCTGAAGAAATTGTTGAAGCAATTTGCAATTTGAAACATGTAGAACAACAGAGAGGAGCAACACAAGAAACCCCACAAAAAACAACAATCCAACTCCTCAAAATAGCCGCGGAACCGCGGCCAAAGTGGCGACTCGGCCGCGGATCCGCGGCCGAGTTGACTCAGTGTCAACTCGGAATTTTGGGGTAGTTTGGTCATTTCCACTCGGCCTATAAATCGCTCAGTTTTGTGCCAAGTCAAGGAGGCTTCTTTTTTGAGGATTTAGTTTAGTTCTAGTTAGCTTCTTCTTCTTCTTCATGTCTTCCTCCATTAAAATGTAGTGAGAGTATTGAGTGGATGATGAAATGAAGATGAGGGTTTGTTATTTGTTAACTTGTATCTTTTAATTCTTGCATTGTCTTCTAATTTCTAGTGTAATTTTATTTTTGTTGTTAAGTAGTTGTCGATATTTCTTTGCTTGCTCTCTTTTCTTTTCTTCTCTTATCCGTATTTTTCAAGCCGTGATACTCGACGGAGTTCCTTGCTTAGGTGAGGACCCAAGTAGTTAGCTTGTAAAACCGTATTTTTTTCCTTTTCATTCTTTTCTTCCTTCTTGTTTTGTTTTTCTAATCTTTTAAAATGTGTGAATAATTCCACACTTGTTAAGGCTAAGGAAGGTGGTATGAGGGATGGAAAAATTCCTTGTGCTTCTCTTCGCCAAACATCTTGAAACGAACCTTGACCAAACAAACGCAACCCCTTCACTTAGGCACGCTATACGTGATATAAAGCCGCGACCTAAGTCTAGAAGTCCTTTACGCACACTACAACATAACATGTAGTTGTGACTTAATTGGATACATGGTTGCGGGTGTTTGGCCGAGGGTTGGAAATAAGCGTATCTAGCGGACAAACAAGGGGCATTAGGAATGGATTTAGCGTTGGAAAGCTTGCTTAAACTAGCAAATCCCATTCCTATTGTCACGACCCGAAATTGGCACGTGACGGCCCTTAAACTACACAACGTCTACAGGTGTAACGCAATTTAAGTAAGCCGAAAACCCAGCAATCTAAACCATCAAAAGTAGTAAGAAATAATAGCATTTTCAAAACCTTTGAAATCTCAACCCAAACTCTTTAAAAGTCCAACTTTTCTTCCTTTAAAATATTGGCAGCACTGCCTTTGTAAAAACCAACCCCAAAAATGGGAACAACAATAATATAAGTAAAGCATCCCCAAACGGGAGCAAAAACACGCCCAAAGATGGAAAACAACCACCACAATAGATATACGACGCCCTAGCGAAGAAATATTGACGATATAAGTAAACTGCATAAAAGACATCCAAGTCACCAAAATAATATACAATATCGTCCTCACATCAAGTCTCTAAGTCATACATGATAATGGTTGATGGAGAGTACAGGATACAACGAATATACAATGAACATAACGGATAACCACAAAACCCACCTAAAGCAAAACTGCACAGTTTGAGCCGAAGCGGTATCCACAGCAAAAGATGATATGATAGATGAATAGCCTGCCTCGACTACAATAGGGAACAACCTGAAAAACACTGTGGCACAACGGGGGTGAGTTTCCATCTCGTGAATAGCAAATAACATATGCAGGTAATCGCAAGTATGCACGTACAGCGTGAATCTAACATATGTAAGCTAATAGCAATAAGTGGTCATATGTATGCAATAGTCATGAAAGGTACTCTAGCAGGTAAACTAATACATGAAGCAATAATATGACAATCTGTATGTAACAATCATGTAAGGTACTCTATCAGGTACTACAAATACATGAAGCAATGATATGACAATGTATATAAGCAACAGTCATGAAAGGTACTCTATCAGGTACAACTAATACATGAAGCAGTGCATAAACAATAAATACGGAGTATGGGATAAAACATGTCATTCCCACAGATTCCTGACCTCGTGGTAGGACCAAAGTCCATCAAGACAATCCAAATCTCAATTTCCTCAAATCAGCCTCCAAATTTGCTCTCATATCATGTAAGTCTTATATATCCAGAATGTACAATATCAAGTAAATCTTATATATCCTGAATGTACAAAATCAAGTAAATCTCATATATCCTGAATCCAAAATCAAGTGAATCTCATATATCCTGAATCCAATATCAAGTGAATCTCATATATCCTAAGTATATTTTCATTAATATATATGATGATGTATATAAATTGATATGTATACATATATATTAGCGTCCCATTCCACTAATATATATATATATATATATATATATATACACATGCATATATAACAGCGTCCCATTCCACTGTTATATATACTTAGGAGTAAAAATATCATGAAAACAAATGTCTAGCATCGACACATAAAGGCTGATCTATCAGGTGCTGTCACCACGACTGGCCCCTAATAGGTACGTATCATACGCTATCCCGAACGCTCGAGTGCTTAGCTCTGACCCTCGCCTTTCGACGTATCCATACGGACATGACTCCCGTCGGTATCCCTACGATAACCGTCGAGTCATAGGTACTGTCACCGGCAGGTATGGTTCCCCTGTCAGGCCTCATCGGCATGTTACATCGATATCCCTTTCTTGCCCCGGGGTACCTTCGGGCCCCACCATGTACCCTCACATGGCCCACGACGCTCCTCACATGGGGTATATATATCAGAACCGATAAATCTCATAGTGGCTGCTGAAATATCATATCAAGAGAAACCAGGTTTTTCAAATAATGCATAATTTCATGAAACTACCACGGTCCTCAAATCCAGAAAACATCATGAAAAATCCATATCTCAACGCGAAAATCCATGAATATAATATATGTAACAAAAACTGTAATGCGAGCATATAAAGGAAAAACCGCTAATTAACTGCAACAAGTTAATATAAATATCATGCGGTTCCTAATTTCTTCAAGTCTATATAACATCAAATAAAGGTGAACATGAAGCTATAGCCAAAAGGTATAGCAAAGTACATGTATCTACCTATCAGTAATGATGTAATATACCCTCCGGGTATAAGTGAAATATGTATGCAAGGTATACATGTATCTATGTCATTATGTGTGAAATATACCTATCACTAATGGTACAATACCATATAGGTATACAGGTAACTAGCATGTAAGCATGTCAAGGCATATGTGTAAGCATGTAGGTATACAGGTATGCTATATGTCATATGCAAAAAGGAATATCAATCAATGTTATAATGTCCCTAACCAAACAATATCATAACTATATGTGTGTTGTGCGTGTCATGGCAATTATTAACGGTGTGTGTGGCATACAATCAGTGCTCGTGCAACATGAGCCGTCAATAATAGTGCAGTGTCCAAAGGGTACTAGTCCAAGCACAACAAGTAACTAAGTAGTAAGGTGTATGTGCAACTCTACATATGCAATAGAATATGCGACAATAACATAACATCTCTAGCCTAGACGCATAACGCCATGCGGGCGATTCCCCTGTAGATGTTAAATCTACTCACCAACGCTCCTGGCTAAGTAAAGTCTACCACCTGTTTTCCCTTCGTCGCAGCGTCCGAAGTCCCCGCCTGCGAACCTAAAACATAACACAACAAAGAAGTATATATCAGCAATAGACCCAAAACACGTACATGTTAGTGTATATGCCCTAGAGGCCATTACTGTATCATACTAGTTTGTATATTACTTAATGGAAGCTTGGGATATTCATAGTTGTATAGACAATCTTGCTCAAAATGGTAGTATACTACTTGGTTTGTTTCTACTTTAATGTGTACATGTGTTTATTTTAGTATATCACCTATACACATTAGTGGAGCCCTTAGGATCTTTGCCTGATTACCAGCATTGTGATGGCAGTCACACTCGTGGAGGCTGGGTAATCCACAATCACATCCTTATACAGGTCCCTATTGGTAGGACTATCGAGACAGGGCATCGATACTCCGGAGTAGACTAGCGCATGCACTTCTCATCCCAGCTAGGGAAACGGTCTGTCCCACAGCCGTCAGTACATCATACTTAAGATAGTATGCGGGTGCTCGTTAGGTTACGAGTGCACTGGACAGGACTCGTCGGGAGCTGATTGGTTGGTACTATACCTATCGTCAGTTATCAGTTCCCAGGTGACATGAGTACAGCTTAGTCCGCTGACTTGACACTGTCACTTCGCCTCAAGTGTGTTCCCACTGTACTTTAATTACTAGCCTACCATGGCTCAAAGGAGTCGTGCAAACAGGTAGTTGTTTGGTGCAGTCCCGAAGCACTTAGAGGCAGTGACGGTTAGACATGATTCGTCTCTCTCGGTATTGGGAGTTGATATCGCGCTGTGTCTAGGAGAGCCATTACACAAAGTCCTTAGCCAGGGCAATCGAGATATACTGGTAGGTTTCCAGTGTTATCTCAGGGTGTTCTGGGCTACACTGCGACACGACTTGTACTGCTATTAGGGGACTGACGTTTACCGCCCCCTAGGCCCGCCATGCGATATTCTCAGACGAACAGACCGGATTGTATGGAGATTGTCACATTCAGGCTCAGTAGGAGTTCAGATGGGTTTCACCTCGTCAGTCTTCTTATCGGCATCTACCTGGGGGCCGTTACGCACAGCTAGTGCCGCTTGCGGTGTGTGGTTAAACCCACTGCCAGCGTAGTGTCGAGTCTTTAGAGTCCCATACAGAGAGCTATTCGCCTTTAGGCAAAAGAGTAGAGGTCGCATGGTTTTGCGACAGGGTTCGGTCACATCCGTGCACTTGTGCACGTTTACTGTCCGGGCAGTTATCACTAGAGGGCTTTGGTTTAAGCCAGATTCTAGCGTACGTTTTGGGATTGGTTTTGTCTCATTTGTATTCGTGTTCCTCGCAATGCGGATGCGGGTGTGTATGCACGGTTGACAGAGAGACAGAGGATTCTCATTAGGGTTTTTGACTATTGACTATTGCTAAACCCTAATGAGAATAAGAAATGATAATATTAATTAAGTATTATTGTGCCATGGTTGGGTTGTAAGGTTGACTTTGTTGACCGGTTGACTAGGTTGGATTTATTGACCATCATCATTACAATGGCTATCATTTCATGGCAAAGACTTTTGCTTGCTTGTTATTCTTTACAAAATGAGTGCATGAAATGATATTGCCATTTGACTTGAACCATCACATAATACTCAATTACTATTGTTTGTTATGATTATTTTGGATTATGAGAGCAAGGGTGAGAAAAGTCTTGCTCATTCTATCATTCTCATTCTCTCTCATCCTCAAGCTCTCCCTCTTGCTCTCTCTCTAGTTCATGGTTCTATTGTCTCATGTGTTGAGAAGCAAGAACCATAGAGATAAAACCCAAAACACTTCTCTACTCATCCTAGTATACAAGGTCTAGCAAACCAAGTGTTCTAGTTTCCTCAAGATTGAGGTTGGAGCCAAAGGTAGAAGCTTTCAGGTGGATCCATCTTCGGCACAAGGAGATGACGAGGAGAGAACCATCCGACCACCACAAGGAGTCAACGAGAAGGAGTTCAAGTTAAGAAAACCCAATAAAGAAAAATCGTTTTTCACCATTTCCGCAACCCCAAAGAACCGGGGACGGGTAACGTGAACTTACAGTGGTATCAGAGCCTAGTTAAACACTATCTACCATGTTAGCAAAGTAACTAGAAGTTCAATCGAAGAAAAAGTCACGAAACATGCCCGGAATTCAAACTTTCTGTCGATTTTGAAACTGCTTTAAAAATTATTTAACATATACCAAAAATCGACTCAGGATTTTTAGTGTACACTGCAGAAAAACGATCCACAGAACCGACCAACCCACCGCGGAAACGCGGCAAGAACAGATTCTGGCCGCGGATCCACGGCCGAGTTGACTCGGCCGTGGATCGGTTTTGTTGCAGTGTATTTATTAGGGTGTTTTGGGATTTTTGGAATATGATTTTTCTGCCCAGATTTTCCAGAAGCAAAATTTGTTTTTGGGGTTTAAAAATCCGTATTTTGATCGAACTTCTAAAGACTTAAGCTAACGGGTTACATCTGTGATGTGATATATGTATTGAACGTCTGCTAATCGCTATACGTCAATTAGTGGGGGTTATACATATCTGTGATCTGTAATGTTGATGGTATGTGTATATGAATTCATTGGATTGTCGCGGATGAATAGCCGGGGGTTGTGAGATGAGAGTTTTCTTTTTCTTTTAATTCATGTAATTTGTAATTGATGTAATATTATTTATATGGACGCACAACCGGGATGGGGTTGTAGCCGTCATTGTATAATTTCTTTTACTGTTTTTGCTCCTAGGATAGACCCAAGGTGGGGTGCACAAACTACCGGGTACCTCGAAGTGCCGAGTGGCCTACTCACGGTGTTGAGGGAGGTTGCTTCGCTTCGGGTACTTGGCGGGTAGTTTGCCGCACCCGTAAGGGGCTAGGGTGGGGTCTTGGGTATTCATCGCGACCGTGTAATCCGCTCTTCGTTACAGGCTCGTACGGAATGCGGATTCCTAGTATATCCAATGTGTTCATCTGTGATCTAGAATGGCTATCATTGCATGTGACGAATGTGTATATCTATATATGATATCTATTTAGGCGTTGCTTATGTTTTGCATCTGCGCTAGTCCAGCCCCCGCTCTGTCGTTAGTTAAGTAACCTAACGGGTAATGACGGGGCCCGTGGCGAATGCGGATGGCATAAGCGTACGTCATATTTTCGTTGTTTTCTGCAATGGTAGGATTAAATGATGGGACACATTAAAATTAATACAAGAAAATAAACCAAGTAAAAGTCGTTGGAACAATTTCAAAAACTACTCGGTTTCTTTTCAAAAACAACTTTTAAACGCGGAACTTAAGCCACTCCTTTTAAAAGCTATCAAGGTTCCCTCGATTATATCAAGTTCACTACGTTCACGGTTTCGCCAAAACCATTCGTAGCCCTCCGTCGTTTCGTATGAATATTCAATAGTATTCAAGCTATGTTTGTTGGCTTTCGTCAAGGCATAGCGATTGGTAGCTGTTGGGTGTTCATATGCAGCATAGATAGATGCGTTGGTTTGGGACAGTCGTATTACCTTGTTGACCTTCGTCGGGGGTATATACGGGTGGGTTCAAATTAACTTGGACAATGACGGGTAGAACTTGACATGTGACTTATGATTTGTTGACCTTCGTCAAGGTCATAAGAGCATGGGGCAAAAATCCACATCGGAGTTTCTAAAGAAACTGAAACTTGCTATCGCTGCATACCATTTGGAGTGTGATGATTCTGGTAGGATTCCTTCAGTTTTATCACGCGATGATATTTGGATCCCGATCCTACAGTGAGTATATGCTACTCCTTGGGAAATTTCTCACTTAATGATTAATGCTATAAACCAAGTAGGTGTCTAGAAAGGTGTTAGCGGGGCTACGCCCCCAGGGAAAAGAGGTTATTTAATTAAGAAATTTCGCGAAAGCGTTGGAAAACCTCCCTCGAAGTACCGACACTAGCCTGGCTGAACGGTTAAGCAAGTATTGTACGGTGAGATTGATCCTGACTAATTCTTCCTTTTTGGTTTGAGGAAGGATTCGAGAAACAGTGGGAGCCATCCTGTTTAGATAAATTAAAAACCAATCTAAACTTGCAAGAGCATCATGTTGAGTGTTTTCTGCTCTCTCTCTTAATTGCAGCGACCCAGTGACCACACATAGGTTACATCTAGATAATAAAATAACTGAACCTGACTGTTATGATTGGCAAAGGTCTGTCCAGATGTCCATTACCCATGACAAGCTGGGACACCTCTTAACTAATCAAACCCCTGCCGTCTCAGGACCAGTTTTCCCTGTCACCGACATTGACATTCGTATGAAATCGGAAAAAGACTGTGCGAAAGCCAAGTGCCTCGTGTTAGCCTCAGTTGATGGTGCAAACCAGAGGCAGCACGAGAAGATGGACTCAGTTTCTATCTTCCTCCATAACAAAGATTTATATGGAGAGCAATCTCGTATCGCAAGATATGAGACCTCGAACAAATTGCTTCAAGCGAGGTTGGCTGTCGGGTCATCTGTACGGGGCAACGTCCTTACAGAGACCAGCTATTTTGAGCTCACGGACCTGAAGACCACGTTGAAGAACGGGTCAAATACTGACTTGATTCTACAGTCCCTGCCCTCTGCTTATACCCTGAAGGAAACCAAGGAAGAAGAAGCAAAGGGAAGGGCAAAGGTTTCGGGACTGGATGTAGTAAAAGAGGGACGTTCCTATTGTTACGGGAATGAACATTGGTAGGAGGATTGCAGGGATAGCAAAGCCAGTAGCCAGAATTCGAAGCATGTTGTGGCTTCGGCTTCGGGTGTGTTTGTAATAGAGAACTGTATGTCAGTTAACCCTACTTCCTGGGTATTGGATACCGGATCAGGATCTCACATCTGTAATTCATTACAGGCTTTGAGAAACCGTAGGGTTATCGGGAAAGGTGATATGACTCTCAGGGTTGCTAACGGAATGAGCATGGATGCTGAATCCGTAGGGGAATATCATCTTGGACTGACAACTGGGCAGATATTGATTCTGCATAACTGTTTGTATGTACCAGGTACGACTTGTAATATCATATCTGTATCCTTACTTTCTAAGGAAGGATATGATTTTACTTTTGTAAGCGATGTGGTCCACATCCACCTAAATCAAGTTTTGATTTGGTCAGGTACATTAGAAAACGGGATATACATATTAAATCAAGCTCAGATTTTCAGTGTCCAGAACACACTTAAAAGAAAGTCTCCGGAAACAAATCAGTCTTTCTTATGGCATTGTAGACTGGGTCACATTAATGAGACACGGTTAACAAAGTTACATAAAGAGGGATACTTGAATCCGTTCGAGTATCAGTCTTATGCCACTTGTGAATCTTGTCTTATGGGAAAGATGATAAAGACTTCGTTCACTGGATACGGAGAAAGAGCAAGTGAGCTCTTGGGACTCATACACAGTGATGTGTGTGGTCCAATGTCTACACATGCGCGAAGTGGTTACTCATACTTCATTACTTTCATAGATGATTTCTCTAGGTGTGGACATGTCTTCCTGATGAAGCACAAATCCGAGGCCTCTGAGAAATTTCGGGAATACAAGAATGAAGTTGAAAAACAAACAGGCAAAAGTATAAAGACACTGAGATTTGATCGAGGTGGTGAATACTTGAGTGCCAAGTTTCTGGACTACTTAAAAGAGAATGGAATTCTCTCTCAGCATACTCCTCCATACACACCACAACACAACGGTGTATCTGAAAGGCGGAATCGAACCCTATTGGATATGGTTCGTTCCATGATGAGTAAGGCTGAGTTACCGCAATCTTTCTGGGGTTATGCACTAGAAACAGCTGCATATCTCTTGAACAAGGCTCCAACCAAGACTTTGCCTACCACCCCATAACAGATGTGGAGTGGGAAGAAACCCTGTCTTAAGTATCTTAAGACATGAGGATGTCCAGCTTTTGTAAAGAAGCAGCATGCGGACAAGCTCGAGGCACGCTCAGTACTGTGTAAGTTTGTGGGATACCCAAAGAACTCTAGGGGGTATCTTTTCTATTCCGCAGAGGAACAAAAAGTTTTTGTTTCTCAGCATGCCCACTTCTTGGAAACTGAATTTTTAGAAAATCAGATAAGTGGGAGCGCAATAGAACTGGTAGAAATTCCAGAACCACAAGCTATTACTGAAAGCTTAGAAGAACCAGAAGTTTCAGGAGAACCAGACATTCCTGCGCCGCTCCGCAGGAGTAGTAGGCAGTCTCATCCGCCTGAGAGATACTACGGTTTTCTCATAGACGGGGATAGAGAGGATTGCACTATTGATTATGATGAGCCTACTAGCTTCCAGCAAGCCATTCAGAGTGGTGACTTGGTAAAATGGCTGGATGCAATACGGACCGAGATGGAGTCCATATACACCAACAAAGTTTGGACTTTGGACTTTGCTCCAGAAGGGGTAAAACCCGTAAGCTGCAAATGGATCTTCAGAAAGAAGATTAGTGTAGATGGGCAGGTTGAAACCTATAAAGTTAGGCTTGTTGCAAAGGGTTTTCGTCAAAGACCTGGTTTGGATTATGACGAGACCTTTTCTCCAGTAGCTATGCTCAAATCCATTCGGATCCTTCTTGCCATTGCTGCCTTCCATGATTATGAGATCTGGCAGATGGGCGTAAAGACGGCTTTCCTAAATGGAAATTTGGAAGAGTGCATCTATATGGATCAGCCAGAGGGATTCATTCAGAGTGGGAGCAGCGGTAAAGTGTGCAAGTTGCTCAAGTCCATCTATGGACTGAAGCAGGCATCGCGGAGTTGGAACATCTGCTTTGATGATACTGTCAAAGAATTCGACTTTGTCAAAAACCCAGATGAACAATGCATTTACAGTAAGATTGTAGGGTGAAATGTGGTATTCTTCATCTTGTACGTCGATGACATTCTCCTAATAGGAAATGATATTCCTATGCTACAGTCAGTCAAAGGATTCTTGTCACAGAGGTTCTCCATGAAGGACCTGGGCGATGCTAACTATATTCTGGAGATCCAGATCTATCGTGATAGATCTAAAAGGATGTTGGGACTTTCACAGTCCGGGAACATCGACACCATACTGAAAAGATTCAGTATGGAAGATTCTACGCGCGGTAACCTACCGGCTTGTCACGGGATCACCCTCTCCAAAGAGATGTCTCCCAAGACTGATTTGGAAAGGGATCACATGTCTATTATACCCTACGCTTCTGCGGTAGGCTCTATAATGTATGCGATGCTATGTACCAGACCAGATGTAGCTTATGCACTGAGTGTGGTAAGCCGGTATCAGTCAAACCCTGGGGAGAACCACTGGATAGCGGTAAAGAACATTCTCAAGTACCTGAGAAGGACTAAGGAGATGTTCTTGGTGTACGGCGGAAAAGACCTCCAGATCGAGGCCTTTGCTGACTCCAGCTTCCAGAGTGACAAGGATGATTCCAAGTCCATGTCGGGTTTTGTCTTTACCCTCAATGGAGGGGCGGTGTGTTGGAAGAGTTCCAAACAAGAAACCGTTGCTGACTCGACGATGGAAGCGGAATACATCGCTGCTGCTGATGCCGCAAAAGAAGCTGTCTGGATGAGGAAGTTCTTGACAGAACTTCAGGTGGTTCCGTCCATTGTTGATCCAATACCTCTGTATTGCGACAACAACGGGGCTATAGCTTTAGCAAAGGAACCCAGGTCCCATCAGAAGTCCAGACACATCTTGAGGCGGTATCACCTGATCAGGGAGATCGTGGAACGCCAGGAGATCGAGGTTCGGAGGGTTGCTACGGAAGATAACACTGCTGATCCACTCACGAAGGCCTTACCCCAGATTCAGTTCGAGTGGCTGATCGAGATGATAGGTCTTCGATACGTCAGTACATGGCCTTAGTGCAAGTGGGAGATTGTTAGTGTATATGCCCTAGAGGCCATTATTGTATCATACTAGTTTGTATATTACTTAATGGAAGCTTGGGATATTCACAGTTGTATAGACAATCTTGCTCAAAATGGTAGTTTGCTACTTGGTTTGTTTCTACTTTAATGTGTACATGTGTTTATTTTAGTATATCACCTATACACATTAGTGGAGCCCTTAGGATCTTTGCTTGATTACCAGCGTTGTGATGGCAGTCACACTCGTGGGGGCTGGGTAATCCACAAGCACATCCTTATACAGGTCCCTAGTCGTAGGACTATCGAGACAGGGCATCGATACTCTCGAGTAGACTAGCGTATGCACTTCTCATCCCAGCTGGGGAGACGGTCTATCCCACAGCCGTCAGTACGTCGTACTTGAGATTGTATGCGGGTGCTCGTTAGGTTACGAGTACACTGGACAGGACTCGTCGGGAGCTGATTAGTTGGTACTATACCTATCGTCAGTTATCAGTTCCCAGGTGACATGAGTACAGCATAGTCCGCTGACTTGACACTGTCACTTCGCCTCAAGTGTGTTCCCACTGTACTTTGATTACTACCCTACCACGGCTCAAAGGAGTCGTGCAAACAGGTAGTAGTTGGGTGCAGTCCCGAAGCACTTGGAGGCAGTGACGGTTAGACAGGATTCGTCTCTCCCGGTATTGGGAGTTGATATCGCGCTGTGTCTAGGAGAGCCATTACACAAAGTCCCTGGCCAGGGCAAGCGAGATATACTGGTAGGTTTCCAGTGTTATCTCAGGGTGTTCTGGGCTACACTCCGACACGACTTGTACCGCTATTAGGGGACTGACGTTTACCGCCCCCCTAGGCCCGCCATGCGATATTCTCAGACGAACAGACCGGACTGTATGGAGATTGTCACATTCAGGCTCAGTAGGAGTTCAGATGGGTTTCACCTCGTCAGTCTTCTTATCGGCATCTACCTGGGGGCTGTTATGCACAGCTAGTGCCGCTTGCGGTGTGTGGTTAAACCCACTGCCAGCGTAGTGTCGAGTCTTTAGAGTCCCACACAGAGAGCTATTCGCCTTTAGGCAAAAGAGTAGAGGTCGCATGGTTTTGCGACAGGGTTCGGTCACATCCGTGCACTTGTGCACTTTTAGTGTCCGGGCAGTTATGACTTGCGGGCTTTGGTTTAAGCCAGATTCTAGTGTACATTTTAGGATTGGTTTTCTCTCGTTTGTATTCGTGTTCTTCGGAACGCGGATGCGGGTGTGTATGCACGGTTGACAGAGAGACAGAGGCAGAGGATTCTTATTAGGGTTTTTAACTATTGACTTTTGCTAAATCCTAATGAGAATAAGAAATATGATTAATGATAATATTAATTAAGTATTATTGTGCCATGGTTGGGTTGAAAGGTTGACTTTGTTGACCGGTTGACTAGGTTGGACTTATTGACCATCATCATTACAATGGCTATCATTTCATGGCAAAGACTTTTGCTTGCTTGTTATTCTTTACAAAATCAGTGCATGAAATGATATTGCCATTTGACTTGAACCATCACATAATACTCAATTACTATTGTTTGTTATGATTATTTTGGATTATGAGAGCAAGGGTGAGAAAAGTCTTGCTCATTCTATCATTCTCATTCTCTCTCATCCTCAAGCTCTCCCTCTTCCTCTTGCTCTCTCTCTAGTTCATGGTTCTATTGTCTCATGTGTTGAGAAGCAAGAACCATAGAGATAAAACCCAAAACACTTCTCTACTCATCCTAGTATACAAGGTCTAGCAAACCAAGTGTTCTAGTTTCCTCAAGATTGAGGTTGGAGCCAAAGGTAGAAGCTTTCAGGTGGATCCATCTTCGGCACAAGGAGACGACGAGGAGAGAACCATCCGACCACCACAAGGAGTCGAAGAGAAGGAGTTCAAGTTAAGGTATAACCCCCTAACCGAGTAGGTAAAACTCCTAGTTAGGTTGTTAGCTAGTTGTTTAACAAAGATCTGTATTTTGAGTCTATGTTACCTCCACCGAAAAAATCATTTTTCACCATTTCCGCAACCCCGAAGTACCGGGGATGGGTAATGTGGACTTACAGTACAAACTACGCGGACCAACGCGACAACACAAAACTTACTCTCAAGTGTTCGTATTGTGGCTAACGTGCATAGCGACACAACGAAACCAACTCAGAGCAACAGCAACACAAAACATGAACCGTATCGAATAATGTAACGCGTGAAACGAAACACAAGAAATACGTAAAGTGGTCCCAGATTTTGCTATACCAACAATCTGTAAAAGTTGCAAGTACCATGAGACCACATACAACCCCAGAGACCCCTACACCAAAACTCACCACCTCAGTCCCCACTCTGGCTGCAAATTGCGGCCAGAACCATTAAATCTGTGGCCGTCTTATAAGGGAATGTGCTCATATTTTGAGGATAGGTTCTAGGTCACTACACTAGGTCACTGTGATGGGAACTTTTGCAACAAATACCTAGTTTGATAGCAGATCATCCGAGATCCAAAACTACTCAAACAATACAATATTTACCCAAAACGAAACTAAACGCGTTCTAAACTGAAACTAGCAAGCTACGCAACACAATAAAGACTTAACTAATAGAAAGAGATCATTCCCTAACCAAAAGAACTCAAAGACCCTACCTTCCCAAGCTCCAAGGCATCCAAGAGGCAAATAAAGGCAAAAGATATGATTTTTGTGAGTTTTTATGAAGATTTGAGATGGATTTGTGATAGATTAATGAAGTGTTCAGTTTGAGGTGAAGAGAGATGAAGAAAATGAGAAGGAAATGAGTGTGAGAGAAAAAGAGAAGGGAAAGATAAAGGGAAAGGGAGAGGTGAGAGTAAGAGGTGAGTGCACCCTTGCATTAAACCACCATTAATGCATTCAGACTACACCATGCCACCTTCTCTCACATCCAAAAGAATATATCTCTTCTCACACAAAATATCTAGGATTAGGGTTAAGCTAAAGCAAGGAATTAGATTAAAGCAAAGGATTAGGTTAAGGGTTAAGTTGTCATGGTTGCTAAGAACAAGATTAACACAAAACAAACCCTCACATAAACATGCACATGTGTGTGCATACTATAATAAATAATAATAAATTATTAATTAAATGTTATAAAATGTGAGGAACCCAAATTGGTAAACTTTTTACAGTAAACCCGCATTAACGTATAAACTAACACTAACCGAAATCTAAGACGTTACAATCTCCCCCTTATAAAAATTTGTCCCTGAATTTAAAATTCTCACTAAGCGTGCCTTCAAAGAGAAGAGTACAAAACTCCCAAATCTCACTCGCAGCCTCCTAAGTGATCACCTCACTATAGGACTACGCCCAAGAAAACCCTCCACAGATGGCAAGACTCTTGACTGATGTTTCTCCACCAGCCGAGCCACTAACACAATTGGCTGCCGGTGAACGAAAAGATTGCGTCCAAGCTAAATGGTCTGGTGCTGAATCATGTGAGAAAGGTCATGAAGGTATTTGCAAAGTATCAACACAAGGAATACGGGGTGAATACACAATAATCTGGGCGGAAGTGCCAAGTTATAGGCAACGGAACTAACTCACTTTAAGGATCTCAAAAGGACCTACAATCTTGGGATAAGCTTCCCAAAAACTCAACACCCCATTTCATCGGAAAAATCCGTAGGAATTCATGATCTCCCACTGCGAACTCAAGTCTGCGACCACCACGATCGGCATAAGACCTCTGTCTTCACTGGGCTTCTCTCATCCTGACCTGAATCAATTGGATCATCTACGAAGTCTCTAGACTAGCTGGGGTCCAAAAATCCTACTCTCGCAGATTCAGAAAAACAAACTAGAGATCGACACATCCTACCAAACAAAATCTAAAGGTTGCCAATTGGAATGTCTCCTGATAACTGCTATCGAAGGAGAACCCTAACAATGATAAGTGACGATCCCAACTGCTAACAACAATTAGTACGCATGCACAAGCATATCCTCCAGAGTCTATATAGCCCTCTCTCACAAACCGTTATCCTGCGGATGGAAAAAGCGGAGCTAATGCTCAACCAGTACCCAAGGCTTCCTGAAACTTCTGCCCAAGAAGGCAAGCGAACATGGTGCCTCTATTGGATACAACACATGAAGGAACTCAGTGAAAGCGCACAAACTTAACGAAAACAACTGAGCAAACTGAGCATAACCGGACAACAAACACCCAAATTGAGTCACACCCTGTCTAGACCGGGGTAGACACCATAACGAAATTCATGGAGATCTGCTCCCATTCCCACTCCGGAACGGTTAAATGTTGCAACTCTTCGGCCGGTTTCAAATACTCAACCTTAGCTCACAACAAGACAGACACCTTGATACGAAATCCGAAATTTCACTCTTCATTCCTGCCCACCCGTAACTATCTCACAAGTCACGTTACATATTGGTGGAACTTGAATGAACATTAAAGCTGACTGGTGTTCCTGCTTTAGGATTTTGCGTCTCTACCCATCAATATTAGGTACACACAAACGCGCCTTAAACGTAGCACACCCTGGTCACAAATCAAGGACTCTGAATCTTTACCCAGCCGAGTATGCTCAAGAATCTCTGACAAACGAGCATCAGCGGGCCGTGCCTCGCGAAAACGCTTAAGGAAAAATGGACAGGCACGGACATGAGCAAGCTGTCCTCTTAGTAGAGACGAACTTAAGCTGTACTCAACGACCGCACAAGAACTGTAAATCTGCAGAAGACTATCACAGAACTGTGCACAACTGGAACAAGCTAACCCCGGGCCTACGACTCAAGCATCAGCTACCACAATCGCCTTGCCACGGGAAATAAAGGATCCCACAATCACAATCTTTCACAAGCTCCAGCCAATGGCGTTGTCTCAACAATCAAAACCCGCTGCAGGAAGATGTACATTAAGCTCTAGTGGTCCATGAAAATCTGACACGACTATCTACACAAGTAATGTCCCAAATCTTCAACGCATGACCACCGCGGCCATCTCCAGATCATGAGTGGGATATCCTGCTCGTACTTCCTCGAACTGTTGGGAAGCAAAAGCGATAACTCTAAAATGCCTCATCAACGCAAAATCAAGCCTCACTCGTGAAATATCACAGTAAACAAGAAAGTCGCCGATCCAGAAGCAAAGAAAGAACTAGTGCAGTTGTCAACCGAGTTTTCAACTACCGAAAACCCCGCACGCATGCCTCAGCCCAAAGAAAAGGAACCACAGTCCAGTCAACGGTGCAGCGATACACAAACAATCCTGCACGAAACGGCGGTAAAAACCTGCTAAGCCCAAAAATCTGTGGACCTTCGTCCCGTACACAAGTCTGGGCCAAAGCTGTACGGCCTCGATCTTCCTCGGGACCATACGAAAACCGTTTCCCGTAACTACAAGACCTAGGAGTCAACACAATCAAGCCTGATGGAATACTCCGAGAATTTAGCAAACAGCTGGTGCTCTCCCAATCTCTGCAAAGCAATCCTCAAGTGCTGCTCCTGTTCCTCGTGACACATTGGAATAGACCAGAATGTCATCAGTGACACAACAATAAACTGGTCGAGGAACGGCATGAAGAAATCTGATTCATCATTTCCACGAATGCTACTAGGGCATTGGTGAGTCCAACGACACCACCAAAACATATACTTCCCGTAGCACACACAAAAAGCAGTATTCGGAATGTCATCACTCCGAACTCGCAACCAATGATGACCTGATCCCAAACAAACTTAGAAAGACGTCTCGCACCCTGGAGCAAGTCGAACAAATCGTCAATGCGAGGTAAAGGATTCCAATACGCACTGTAACCCGGTTCAATTGACGATCCATCAACACTGTCACGACCCGAAAGAGCACGTGACTGGCCCTTGAACCATATGAAGTCTATAGGACCCCATCTGATCCAAGTAAGCCAAAAGCCCAGCAATCTAAAACCATTTAAAGAGTAAATAAGGAAAACTGTTTTTGAAAAGTAAGGAAATCATGTTTGAAAATCAAGTTTTTAAATAACTAAGCCGAATATGAATTTTTAAAATGTGTAATTTTTCCTGAAAATTTCGGCAGAGTTTTCTTTGTAAAAACTGGCCCCGAACGGGGTACAACAAGAATAATATATATGACATGATAAAAGGCATCCCCAAGCGGGAGCTAGCTCTTCGTCAATCGACGGTCATAACCACGCAAGCAATAATAATATACAACGCCAAGGGGTGAGGATCAAAACTGAAAAGAAACTCAAAAATAGCCAGAAAACCGCAATACTACAAGCGCGACTCTAAGGTCGAAATAATACAACACTGATTTCTAAGTCTGAAACAAACTACAAGTTTTGGTTGATGGACAATTCTAGGTACAATAAATAATACATGAACAAGGGCGGTTCTGATACAAAAGAACCCACCTATCCAAGCAAGTCACCCATAAGGAAGCAGTGTACCAGAAATGCCGCTATGGAATCTGTACGGCAAACCTGCAAGAACTGGGGCACAACGGGGGTGAGTTGCCAACTCGTGAATAGAAAGATATCTACAAGCAGAAATCAAATGCATGACCCATCCTAGGTCAAAACGATCAGATATACATAAACCTCAATATGAATAAAGCTGAAGCATGCTAAACTGGCAATGTAATCTCTATACATGAGTGTAGTGCCAAGTGCTCGTGCTAGTGCCTCAGGTAATCGCATGTCATGAATATGAGGTATAACCAATGTAATCAAATCTGCACACTCGTGGATCCCGTCCACTCGTCACCCACTGACAATAACCACCATGCATGTAAATATCATGAATCATGTGCATGGGAAATAATATGAGGATATAACCACCCGTGTCCCTCGCGACACATCAAAATCATGGAACCAGGGTGCCCAGCATCGACACCCGAAAACATCATGAAAACTGTGCCCAGCATCGGCACGTAAATCCTCATATATCGGGCTCCGTCAGTCCGGATCGGCCCACGGGCTCTGTCTGCGGTATCGGCCCTCGGCCCCGGCAGTATGCCCAAAACATCTATCGACTCTGGTCGGTATCCTCCGGATAACCGTCAGGTCCAACCAATCACCGGTAGGTACTCGCCCGCCTCCAGGCTCAATCGGCAAAGCTCATCGGTCATCTTGCCGAGGGGAACCATACCGGGTCCACCATGTACCCGCAATCGGCTCATCCACGCCTCGATTCGGGTTACACATGTCGCTCTCAGCACCGAGAAAACACATGGTGGACGCATTGAAATATCATATCAAGGGTAACCGGGTTTTTAAAGAAATGACATATTCTCTTTTGAAATACCCTCGGTTCCCAAATCCAGAAATATCATAGAAACAACATATCTCAATGCGTACAGTCAAAGCATGATGTATGCGGCATGTAACAGTAATGCAAGCATATCAGTAAGTCATGCAACATGGAATAATAATATGCACATGTCGAGGGAGACCGCTCTTTTAAAAGGAATCTGTTTTTAAAGAGTATCTTGCGGTTCCCAAATCCCCAATCAAGCTAGAATCATCTATATATGTGTACAGGTATATGTGTACAATATGCCATGCCAGAATCATATCATGAATGCAATAGTACTATAGTGTAGTGACATGGCAATTATCGATGATGAGTGTGTGAGCCGACAACAAGTGTACGTGGAACATATGCATCATCGATAATGGTGCTGGTGTCCTAGCAGCATGACTGAAATATAACCACAGTACAAGCGATGCAATGCAAATAGCATGAATATGCGGAATCGAATAATCAACGCAAAAGTAAAGAATCTATACCAATCTGTACAAGTCATGCAGGGGTGCCATTTGAAATAAGACGAATCAGGGCTTTTGGAAAAACAAGGGCTGCGGTGTTTTAAGAAAAGATACATCATTTGAAAATATCCGTATGACCCTTCTGCCTATCTTTAAAATATCCCCGATTCGTTAGTTTGAAATAGGTATGACTCGGTCCAGTCTAATGTCTACTAAGTAATCTAGACAGGAGGGGTAAGAAACCACCTAATCTGAGTCAAAATATATAGATATGATAGTCGGTGATCCCGCCTCAATAACATATCGTAAGATATCCTCGAGTCATGAGTGCGGATCTATCATCAATATCGGCTCGTACGGTAGATCGTCGTACGGCATCCCAATAGCTGGGTAGGGGTCAATATCACAATACCTCATCACATATCAGGTATCACTATCATCAGATCGCATAATCTGGGGTACTACTCTAAGTCTAGTACAAATCGATACCATCTATAAAAATATGAATGTGGGTAAAGCACATGTCCAAAGGCCCGCTAAAACTATCATATCGCACCTCGAAGACAAGCTATGTCACATCGCCGATCTCACGGCCTCACATCAAGTATCATCTTCCAATCCCGTATATAAACACATAGTCCCATACCCATGTGTAGATATACACACCATCATATGCACTCTAATAAATGAAAGAATGAATGCAAGTATATGTGTAAATGTATGTGTGAGTGCAACCACTACTCTAGGATTCGCACTATACTAAACCAATATATTCTTATCATCAAAATATCATTATTACCATCAATAACCCTAAACAACCCATAATAAATATTCGTGTGTATACGTATTCGTATACATCACCACGGACTGCGGGGGTGCTATACGCCATCCACCCGACTTCTCCCCGTAGATATAAATCTACTCACCTTGCTTCTCGTGTGCCAAAGCCGATGTCGCTATCTTCACCTCCTTTGCCTCAACATTACGCGGGGTACCTACAAGTATATCACAATGCTAAAGCACATGAAAATCACATCGGAAACCAAAATAGCACACGCTACCCGCATAGGTAAAAACCCATCGACTCGCATGTAAACACAATCAAAATCCACTTGTCGTTGACGTCCAAACGCCACCCGACAGGAATGAATCACCAAATACCAAAATCCATGCTAAAACAAGTCCCAAATTATACACCAACATAGGAAAATCAACCCAGATTTCACCCTAGATGGAATCAGTCAAAACTAGACATACTCAGGGTCAAAACTAGAGGAAATGGGGGCATGCACAGAAAACGAGGCAATTCCTTAAAATACCTTATTTTAGAATTTTCCATAATTTTTCCCCATTTATCTGTATTTAATTATACCAGAATATTAAAATATTCATTAAAATAATATTAAATTATAAAATTTCCCAAAAATCATATTTTATTATTTTGAAGACGTTACAAACACACAACCAAAAACTGCCGTCTTTCTCCTGACGAACAGAATAGGAGCTCCCCAAAGCGAAACACTCAGACGCACAAGCCCCCCAACAAACAATTCTGCAGCTGATCCTTAAGCTCCCTAAGCTCCGCCGGCTCATCTGGAACAACGTCGGAAACTCTCGCACGATGGAAAGCCGGTCCAACAAACCCACTGTGGCTCTGGTATCACGAAAGAAAGCCAAGAATCCTCGACATCTCCTCAAAAGCCGACTAGCGAAAAAGCCTGAATTCAAGCTATGATGGATGGCACCACTGTCCCCCTGCACAACAAGAACAGACTCGCCGGGAAACAAAACCTGACAGTTTCCTCACGGCAGTCCACAGACGCCTAGCACGTAGCTAACCAGTCCGTGCCCAGGAGAACATCAAATCTAACATCTCTAGGAGGATCACAACGATGGACGAATCTCTATCTCCTATCCGATTGGCACACGACCAAAATACGTGTCGGGCAACAAAAGATTCGCTGACAGAAGTTAACACAACAAACGTCTGATCTAGCTAACACGACTCTCGGCCCAACCACGGCACAAAGGGTGTAAAACAAACAAGTACATCAAAAGAACATAAGAATTAAGAATACCTGAAAACTCTGCATTGGACGCCCGCGCGTCCCGATGAGTAGAAGCAAACTCTCGTGTCTGCCCCCTACCCGCAACTAGCTGAACTCCTCCTCTGCCAACCTGACCCCTCTGAGCGAACCCTCCGTGTCCATGACCTCTCTGAATACGACCCTGACGCGGTGTTAGGGAACAACTCCTGATGTGGTGATGAAGGTCCCCGCACCGATAGCATCCTCTCCAAAGTTGCCGACCCTCCTGGGAAAACGAGCTAAAAGACTGTCCTCGTCCCAAGCCTCCGCTACTCCCGCGACGTGCGTGAAATCTGTCTCGACGACTAAGCCTCTGTCTCTGGGCTGGTACACCGGTACGAGTCCTCCACTGTTCCGGAACTCCCAAAGTCTCTGGAAGACGTGCCTCATCAACTAGGGCTACATCCACTGGTGCTGTGTACGTAATACTATGTTGAGTGCTGATCGTAAGGAACAACTGGGTAACAGGGGTAACAACCTCCTGTTGCTACGCTCTAATGGCCTCAACCAAAGACCTCATCGTCTGGCGCAAGTCCTGCATCTCTGCCACAGGCCTTTCGATACGATCTGTCGAAGGCGGATCCATCTGCTCCTGTGTAACGAGCGTGCCATCTTGGTCAGTCCTTGTCCCACCCAAGTCAACTCTGACCTCGACCCTCGCTGCATTACTCTGAGTCCCCATAGTCACCAGCGACAAAGGCTATAAATGGAAATAAGATTCGATAAGAACACGGAAATCGAATCACAAGAATATGTATCATCAAGGAAGGAATTTCAAGCAATTAGTACTTAGGTCGCTTTAGGCGGAGTACCGCATCGTGAGTATGCCGCGGACATACACACAGTACGTTACTCTGCTTAAGCTACCTACTCCATTATACCAAGGTCATCCTACACTCCGAAAGGTAAAACCTAGCGCTTTGATACCAACTTTGTCATGCCCCGAAATTGGCACGTGATGGCCTTTAAACTACGCAACGTCTACAGGCGTAATGCAATTTAAGTAAGCCGAAAACCCATCAATCTAAACCATCAAAAGTAGAAAGAAATAAAAGCATTTTCAAAACCTTTGAAATCTCAACCCAAATTCTTTAAAAGTCCAATTTTTCTTCCTTTAAAATTTTGGCAGCACCTCCTTTGTAAAAACCAACCCCAAAAATGGGTACAACAATAATATAAGTAAAGCATCCTCAAACGGGAGCAAAAACACGCCCAAAGGCGGAAAACAACCACCACAACAGTTATACAATGCCGTAGCAAAGAAATAAAAGACGATATAAGTAAAACTGCATAAAAGACATCCAAGTCACCAAAATAATATACAATATCGTCCTCAGATCAAGTCTCTAAGTCATACATGATAATGGTAGATGGAGAGTACAGGATACAACGAATATAAAATGAAAATAACGGATAACCACAAAACCCGCCTAAAGCAAAACTGCACACTGTGAGCCGAAGTGGTATCCACAACAACAGATGATATGATAGATGAATAGCTTGTCTCGACTACTCTGGGGAACAACCTGAAAAACACTGTGGCACAACGGGGGTGAGTTGCCAACTCGTGAATAGTAAATAACATATGCAGGTAATCGCAAGTATGCACATACAGCGCGAATCTAACATATGCAAGCTAATAGCAATATATGGTCACATGTATGCAATAGTCATGAAAGGTACTCTAGCAGGTACAACTAATACATGAAGCAATAATATGACAATCTGTATGCAACAATCATGTAAGGTACTCTATCAGGTACTACAAATACATGAAGCAATGATATGATAATGTATATATGCAACAGTCATGAATGGTACTCTATCAGGTACTATTAGTACATGAAGCAGTGCATAAACAATAAATGCGGAGTATGGGATAAAACATGTCATTCTCATGGAATCCTGACCTCGTAGTAGGACCAAAGTCCATCAAGACAATCCAAATCCTAATTTCCTCAAATCATCCCCCAAATTGGCTCTCATATCATGTAAGTCTCATATATCTTGAATGTACAATATCAAGTAAATCTCATATATCCTGAATGTACAAAATGTAACACCTTAGGATGTGTTTAGTGGCTAATTATACTTTAATATATGGTTTTTAATAAAAAGTTTACCAAAACGATTTCCAAATAATTTATCAAATTTAATGCATATTTTATTAGAATTTTTCTAGGCTTGGACACACATGTGCATGTAAACTAGGGTTTGATTGGGGTTAAACCATGATTAGCAACCATGGTGGGTTAACCCATTTTAATTAACTTATTTGGTTTTGGGTTTTAATTTAGTATGTTTTTTTAATGGAAATGTTTTAGTGTTGTTGACTTGGTGAGAGAGAGGGAGAGAGAGAGAGAGTGCATGATGGGCATTATGGTTTGAGCCATGCCTTCATTAAATGAAGAGAGAGAGGGGGGTTGACTCTTTTGAGCTTCCATTTATTTTGCCTCACTCATTTTTCTCACCACTCTCTCAGTCTCTCACACACAACAACAACACCAGCAGCAGCAGAAGGAGCAGCAGCAGCACCAACAGCACCAGCATCAAAAGCAGCATCAATAGCAGCAGCACAACAGCAGCAGCTCCATGCAGCAATAGCATAGCAGGCAGCAGCAGCAACAACAGCTCTTCTCCTCCTCTTCTTATCATTCTCCTTGCACTTAGGATTCCTAGTGGGTATAATCTCTGAACTCATTTCTTTTGTTTGCTAAGATTATGTGTTAAATAGTTTCGGTTAGTGTTAAATGTGCGTTTTGTGCTAAATATGGTGATTATTGTGGACTTTTGGTTAAGTGATGTTAGTGGTGGTTAGACTAACTTAGTTAAGCGTTATTAGGGCCACTTAAACCTAGTTAAACCCCAGATTTCACTAAATTACCCTAGGTTTCCATTTTGTGCAAAATATAGCGTTTTTAAGACAAAGTTGGCCTTTCTGTGATCTGCTTTAGACCCGGGGGTTTTGGATAAAAATTGAGTTAACTGGAGCATACTTGATGGACCTTGATCATACCACCATAGCACGAACCCCAGAAACCCAACCCAGGCCGCCGTTTTATTTGTTCTGGCCGCAAATTGCGGCCAGACAGGGGACTTAAGGTTTAAGGTTTTGGCTAGAGGAGTCTACTGCATATTTCAGTGTTTTGGCATGTGCAATTTTGTAAGTTTTCACCTCAGTAAGAATCTGGGACGATATATTGTTTTTCTAATCCGTTTAGTTTGCGCGACACATGTGATACGTGAGTGGGTTCTGTGATCCAGCGTATCGCGACGTGTCAGGGTAGTTTTAGACGTATAAACACACGTTTCAGCGTATCGGACACACGCGCGTTTAGTTCGTGACGCGAGTTTCTCGTTTGATTTCGATATCGCATTTTGCGAGAAATTTTGCTTATATATGGATTCCTTATTTAAATTCCAGGTTCGCAGGCGGGTACGACGGACGCCGCAAAGAAGGAGAAACAAGTGGTCAGCTACGCTTAGCACGCGACCAGGTGAGTAGATTTAACATCTACGGGGAAATCGCCCGTATGGCGTTAAGCGTCAGGGCATGATAGGATATTTAGTCGTAGATGTTTATGTGTATTATTGTAGCATACCTCCCTTATTGCATATAGAAATGGTAGTATATAGCACTGCACTGTCACTAACGGTTAAAGCTGCACGAGCACTATTTGTATATTACACTCACATCGTTAGTGATTGCCATGACACTTGCACTATAGGATTGCTACGAATTTCATATCATTTTGATTGCCGCATCATTGATGATTGTCATGACTTGTCGCATATTCACATATATTGATATCTTCATACTTGCGCACATGCACACTGTATATTCATACCAGTGCATACATATATTGATATCTTCATACTTGCGCACATGCACATTGTATATTCATACCAGTGCAAACACATATATTGATATCATCATACTTGCGCACATGCACATTATATATTCATACCAGTGCACACATATATTGATATCTTCATACTTGCGCACATGCACACTGTATATTCATAGTAGTGCTACACTCATATTAGCGTATATATCCTTTTGCACATCCATACCTACATACATATATATGTTACATACATGGATGATATTGACTTGATTTCAAGAAAATAAGGGACCGCATGAGATATTTTCAAAACTGGATTCTTTTTAAAGGAGCGGTTTTCCCTTTTTACTTTTAGTGTCATACGGCACATTGCATGGATTTACGCATTGAGTTTGGATTTATAGGATTTCTGCATTTGAGAACCGTGGTATTATTTTAAGAAAATACGCACTGTTTTAAAAACCCAGTTTCTTTTGATATGATATTTCAGTGCGTCCACCATGAGTTTTCACGGTTCCAGAGAGCTTGTGTGAGTATACCCGATTCGAGGAACGGTAGGCACCGATTGCGGGTACATGGTGGACCCGGTATGGTACCCCGGGGTAAGAAGACTCGTATTGTTAGACGGTGAGCCCGGCGGAGGGACTACTACCTACCGGTGATTGGATGGACCTGGCGGTTATCCGGAGGATACCGACTAGAGTCGATAGATGGATTGGGACGACGCGTACTGCCGGGGCCGAGGGCCGATTCCACAGACGGAGCCCGTGGGTCGATCCCGACGGACGGGGCCCGATACTTGAGGATTTGCGTGTCGATACTAGTGTTAGTTATATGTATGCCCTAGAAGCCATTACTGTACATACAATGTATATTTTAATGGATGCTTGGACATATATAGGGAGGACTTCCTTGCTCGATATGATAGTACGCTATCTGGTTGTACTTTATTTTAACATGTACTCTGATTGTCTCTATGTTACATGTTGATAAAGCCCTTAGGATATATACTCAACTACTGGGATTATGATGAGATCATACTAGCGGGGCCACGGTAGTCGACGAGTACATCCTATAACTGTTCCTAGTCGAGGGTGTATCGAGACAGGGCATCGATGCACCAGAGTAGACTAGCGTATACACATCTTGACCCATATGATGGGCGATGGATGATCCCATGTCCATCGGTGTTTGACATCAAGGATGGTGTACGGGTGCTCAGTAGAGACTGGGTACACTGAACGGACTCGCCGAGAACTCCCAGATGGTGTTATACCTCACGTCAGATGGCAGTTCTCCGGTGACAATGGTACAGAGTAGTCTGTTAACCCAAGATCGTCATAGAGTCTTGTGTGATTCCCACTGTGCATTGATTTCCATCATCCCACGTCCAAGAGGGCGTGCAAAAAGGTGGCTTTTGGGTACAGTCTCGAATCACATGGAGGCAATGAGCGATAGGAGGGGATTCGTCTCTCCCGGTATAGGGAGTTGATGTTGCGCTGTGTTCGATTGGCTATAACTGAAAATCCCTGGCCAGGGTTACTGAGATTTACTGGTAAGTGTTATCAGTAGTATCTCGAACTGTTATAGACCTCATATCGATACAACTTATCAAACTACTAGGGTCTGACGTATACCACCCCTAGGTGAGATATGCGACATATCAGACGATGAGACCGGACTGTACGGGATTGTTACTGATTAGATTCACAAGAGAATGTACAGGCTTGCTTGTTGGTCTTCTGAGCACTCAATACCTGGGTGGCTGTTACGTTTAGCTGACCGCTTGCAGCTTGTGGGTGTTTGATATGATCATCACCTACTGCCGGCGTATTGACGATTCTTTAGAGTCCTACACAGAGGTTTCTTGGTTCAGGCAAAATGGAGTAGGAGCACGTATATGATATGTGCATGACCGAGGATAATGCGATATGAGATACCGTATTCTATTCTCGCGATATTTGATATCAGCTGGGTCATCGGATCAAGTGTTGATTCGATGAATCGGTAAATGAAATATTAGTCGGTTGTATGCGATATAGCCGGATTGTCGGATCAAGTGTTGATTCGATAATTTAATGTATAATAATATATATGATATATTAAATTACATTAACTAATATTAGCTCACTAAAAGATTTTTTTCTCACTTGGGTAATACATTGATATATATGCGATATATGTTAATTGTATTATTTTATTTTGTTACAATAAATATTATATATGTGATATATAATATTGGAACATGATTTGGTTATTAATGCAACATGATTAGTGGAGATTAAACATGGTTAGGGTTTGATTTGTGTTAAGCAATTCTAGAAGTTTCTAGAAGGTTTTGTTTTGTTTTGTGTAAGATATTTTGTGAAGATATTTGCTTAACCAAACCCAAACCCTTGACCATGGTTGTTTCTCTATAAGGGTTAAGGATTCATTCTTAACTATGGTTGCATTTCTAACCTCACACATGAGTTATTCATTATTCATCACAAAAGCTTTCCTTCTTCTTCTTCTTCCTTCTCTTTTCATGGCAAAGCTTTCTTGCTTTGATTTTTGTGATGAAAGTGAGTGAGAGTAAGAAAACAAATGAGAGTAAAAATCCTACTTCATCATCCTCATCTACCCTTGCCATTTAGATGAGAGTGTTCACTTCATTTTGTGAGTGAGAGCTTGTGTTAATGAAACTTCAAGGTAGATCATCTTTGTTATCGAAGATCGGAAGCAAGCTTGCATCATTCTTTTCGTGGAGCCTCTCTAGAGTCCGGATACACGATGATCGCAGCGAAGGGACCTCAACACGGAGCTTAAGAAGTGAAGGAACGGATCTACAAAGGTTGTAATCCCTCTCACTTAGTGTTAAACTGTTTAACATGCTTGTTTTCGCCTAATCTCTAGTTTAAAGATCTTGGTTAGGGTTGTTCGGCATGGCTAAATTTTAAATCGGGCATGATTGATGCCTCGTAGACCCTTGTGTATGTGCCTAGCATCCCTACAGCTAGACACGACTATTTTATGATATTTTGAGTGCCCATGCTGGGCACTCACGATTCTATGAGACTTACAGGATTTGAGGGCCGATGAGGATGACGGCGCCTGAGATTTACTGGGATTTGGGTGTATTGATGGGCACCGATTATTTTCCACGTTGACATTCCGTGTAGATGTTATTTATTCCTATACTCAGCATTCAATATTATACATCTCATTCTGTACCTGTAGTACCTGATAGAGTACACATGTTATGCATGATTATTGCATACCTGCTCACCCTATATTGATGTTGTTAGATTGCACGACTATTGCATGACTATTGCATTCCCTGCTCACCCTATATAGGTGTTATTAGATTGTATTTTCTATGCACGATTATTGCATACCCTGCTTATCATATAGAGATGTTATTAGATCGCACTTGTTGCATGATTATTGCTCATCTAGCTCATCATATAGATGTTATCTGTTGGCATAGGTTAGAGTATTGCAGCACGTGCATACTCGCGATTACCTTTATATGTTATCTACTATTCACGAGATGGCAACTCACCCCCGTTGTGCCACAGTGTTTGCAGGTTTCCCCTCAGAGCTGTCGCGGCAGGCTGCTTCGTGCATCTTTTGATACAGATACCACTGTAGTTGGCGTGCGAGCCCTTTGCTGATAGGTGGGTTTTGTGCGGTATCTGTTTATTTTCCAATTGTATACATCATTGTATCTAGTATTCTCCATCTACTACTTATGTATTGACTTAGAGACCAGTTGTGAAGACAATGTATATTATTTTGTACTCTGGTGTCGAGCTCGTTGTGAGCCGACTTTATTTATGCAGCTTTATATTTCATGTTGTCTTCACTTATGTTTACTCATTCTTCGCTACGGCGTCGTATATCATTATTGTGGTGACTGTTTCCGCCGTTGGGCGTGATTCCTCCCGTTTGGGATGCTTATTTTTTATTTTACATCATCTTACTCATATATTGTTTTGTACCCGATTTCGGGGCTAGTTTTTACAAAGGAAATGCTACCAAAATTTTTAAGATAATAATTTGCACTTTAAAGAATTTTACTAAATTACTTTAGGTTTTCCAAACGTTTTAACAAATATTTCTATTATATATTTAAACACTCAATACTTTTAATGGTTTTGATTTCTGTGTTTCGGCTTACTTAGTCGCGTTACGCCTGTAGACGTTACGTGGTTAAGTGCCAGTCACGGGCCGAACCTTGGGTCGTGACAAAGTTGGTATCAGAGCGTAGGTTTTACCTTCGGAGTGTAGGATGACCCTGGTATGATGGAGTAGGTAGCTGAAGCAGAGTGGCGTAGCGTGCGTATGTTCCGCGGCATACTCACGACACGGTCCTCCGCCTAAGCGACCTTAGGACTTGTTGATTGAAGTTCCTTCCTGATAGTATACATTCTTGTGATTCGATTTTCGTATCCTTATCGAATCCTACTTTCTTTTCAGCCACTATGCCGCCAAAGACTACGAGGGCGCAGAGAGCGGCCGCGAGAGCCGAGATTCGAGTGGACTCGTCCGAGACGAGAACTGATACGGGTAGTACACCTGTTGTACCATAGCAGACTGTTCCTCCTATGACAGATTATATCGCCATGTTAGGGGCCGGTATGCAGGAGATGCGCCAAATGATAGGATCGCTAGTTGAGACGCTTCGAGCGCAGCGACCAGAGGTAGTTCCACCCGTTACGGGGACCGCGATGATACCTACAGTACAGGCAGTTGCCCCTGCAGCCACGGAGGTGATTACGGTATCGCTATCAGAGTTCATGAGGCTGAAGCCTTCGGTCTTCACAGGCACCGATGCAGCCGAGGACCCACAGTATTTTATTGATAGGATGGCCCGGATATGTCGTTCGCTCAGATTCTCAGATGCAAGATGGGTAGAGTTCGCGAGCTTTCGCCTGGAAGGTCTTGCGCAGAAATGGTGTGAATCGGTTGAGAAGGGCAGAGCAGCCGGTCTTCCTCCTATGACCTGGACCGAGTTTGTGACGGTATTTCTAGCCCGCTTCTTTCCCCAAAGTGTCAGGGATGCCCGAGCACGCAGATTCGAGTCCTTACGCCAGACGCCAGAGATGACAGCGGCAAAGTACGACGTACTGTTCATCGAGCTATCTATTTATGCTCCATATCTAGTGGCTACTGAGGAGATGCGAGTAAAGAGATTTGTTCGAGGCTTGCTTACCCCACTGTTCCTTGCGATCAGCGCACAGCATTGCGAGACTTATACAGCAGCTGTAGACGCAGCCCTATTAGTCAAGGAGCGCCTTGCAGAGACTTCGGTAGTTTCAGGGCCGAAGATGGTTCGTACTGATACAGCAGCACAGGGACTTCCATTCAGACGCCGTGATAGACGTCGTACAGGTGGCATGTAGGGTTACTAGGCACTCTCACAAGTTTCTACAAGGCATCAACCATGCCCAATTTAAATTTTAGACGTGCCGAACAACCCTAACCAAGATCTTAAACTAGAGATTAGGCGAAACAAAGAAAGTAAACAACTTTACTTCTAAGAGTTTGGGATTACAACCTTTGTAGTCCGGTCCTTCACTTCATAAGCTCCGTATTGTGGACCCTTCGCTGCGATCATCAAGTTCTCGGACTCTAGAGAGGCTCCACGAAGAGAAAGATGCAAACTTGCTTCCGATCTTCGATAACTAAGATGATCTACCTTGAAGTTTCTTTAACACAAGCTCTCAATTACTAAATGAAGTGAACACCCTAATCTAATTGGTAAGAATAGATTAGGATGATGAAGTAGGAATTTAGCTCTCATTTGTTTTCTTAATCTCACTCATTTTCATCACTTCATAAAAAGCTAGAAAGATTTTTCAAGCAAGAAGAAGAAGGAAGAAGATGGAGCAATCTCTTTGTGATGAATAATGAAACTCAAGTGAGGTTAGAATACAACCATGGGTTAAGAATGAAGTATTAACCCATGTAGAGAGTTAACTATGGTGAAGGGTTGGGTTGGGTTAAGAAAATATCTACACAAAATATCCAAAGTCAAAGTCAAAGCTTCAAGAAGCTTCTTGAAAGCTTCATGCATGCTTAACCCTAATCCAAACCCTAACTATAATTAAAGTCCCCAAAACATGTTGCATTTATAACCCTAATATGTTACAATATTATATATCACATATACAATATTTATTGTAACAAAATAAAATAATACAATTAACATATATCGCATATATATCAATGTATTACCCGGCTGATAAAAAGAATCTTTTAGTGAGCTTATATTAGTTAATGTAATTTAATATATCAAATATATAATTATACATTAAATTATTGAATCAACACTTGATCCGATAATCCGGCTATTTCACAAATAACCGACTAATATAATCTGTATCAGTTCACCGAATCAACACTTGATCCGATGACCCGGCTATATCACATATACCCGGCCGATATCTTATATCGCGAGAATCTAATATGGTATCACATACACGTATTGTTCTTGGTCCCGCACATTTCAAATATGTGCTCCTACTCCGTTTTGCCTGAGTCAAGAAACCTCTGTGTAGGACTCTAAAGAATCGTAAATACGCCGGCAGTAGGTGATGATCATATCAAACACCCACAAGCTGCAAGCGGTCAGCTAAACGTAACAGCCACCTAGGTATTGAGCGATCAGAAGATCAACAAGCAATCCTGTACTTTCTCCTGTGAATCCAGTCAGTAATACTCCCGTACAGTCCGGTCTCTTCGTCTGATATGTCGCATATCTCGCCTAGAGGTGGTAAACGTCAGACCCCAGTAGCTTGATAAGTCGTGTCGATATGAGGTCTATAACAGTTCGAAAAACTACTGATAACACATACCAGAAAATCTCAGCAACCCTGGCCAAGGATTTCCAGTTATAGCCAATCGAACACAGCGCAACATCAACTCCCTATACCGGGAGAGACGAAACCCTTCCTATCGCTCATTGCCTCCATGTGATTTGGGACTGTACCCAAAATCCACCTTTTTGCACGCCCTCTTGGACGTGGTATGATGGAAATTAAAGCACAGTGGGAATCACACAAGACTCTATGACGATCTCGGGTCTACAGACTAACCTGTACCAGTGTCACCAGAGAACCGCCATCTGACGTGAGGTATAATACCATTTGGGAGTTCTCGGCAAGTCCGTCCAGTGTACCCACTCTCCACTGAGCACCCGTATACCTTCTCTGATGTCAAACACCAATGGGTATGAGATCATCCATCACCCATCATATGGGTCAGGAAGCGCATACGCTAGTCTACTCTGGAGTATCGATGCCTTGTCTCGGTACTCCCACGATTAGGAACATTTGAAGGATGTACTTGGCGACTACACTATCCTTACTAGTATAATCTGCATCATAGACCTCGTTGTCAAGTACTCATCCTAAGGGCTTTATCAACATGTGACGTAGAGACAATCAGAGTACATGTTAAGATAAAGAGTAACCAAATAGCATACTATCATGTCGAGCAAAAAAGTCCTCCCAATATATGTCCCAGCATCCACTACAATATACAACGCATGTATAGTAATGGCCTTTAGGGCATACATATAACTAACAATCTCCCACTTGCACTAGGGCCATCTGTTGTAGTATCTCATACCCAACAATCAGCTGTGGTTGAAGTATCTCATACTCAACCATCCCACAAAAGTCTCTACTGGGAAATAGGCCTTTGTGAGTGGATCCACGCTGTTGTCCTCTGTGTCTACTCTCCTAACCTCGATCTCCCTGTAGATCAACCATCTCCATGATCAGGCGATACTGCCTAAGAATATGTCTGGATCTCTGATGGGACGGGGGTTCCTTGGCATAAGCCAAAACTCCATTGTCACACAATGATAGGTATGAAGTTCATCTCATGAACTTAAATATATCCAGACTGCCTCTTTGGTAGCATCCTTGGTAACGATGTATCTTGCCTTTAATCGTCTAGTAAGTTACGGTATCTAGCTTGGAACTCTTCCAACATACCGTCCCTCCACTGAGGGTAAAGACAAAGCTTGCAACTGACATTCAGTCGTCCTTATCACCCTGGAACTTTTCCAGTGATTCTCCCCAGGATCGTTTGATATCATCTCACTACAACTAGTGAGATTCCTAACATCCAATTAGATCTATTCCATAGATCCATAACCCAGGATTTAGGAGGTATCACCTTGATCCTATATGGAGAATTATTGTGATAAAAGGAGATTGACCGAGCGTAGCATAGGAAACTCCTTCCCTATCAAGAGTATGTCATCCACGTACTCTACGAGGATCATCACCATGCTCTCTACTACCTTTTTGTATATACAAGGTTCATCTACCATTTTGATGAAGTCAAACTCTTTGACTACCTCATCAAAACAGACGTTCCAACTTCGCGATGCCTGATTTATCACATAAAACATCTTGCTCACGTTTCCACTGCACCCACTGTCTACGAAGCCCTCTGGCTGTGTACTTATAGACGCTTTCTTCCAAATCATCATTTAGAAAAGCAGTCATGACACCCAACCGCCAAATATCGTAGTCATGGTATGTAGCCGTGGCAAGAAGGATCTGGATAGACTTTAAGCACAGCTTTGAAAGTCTCAACTTTTCCATGTACACCAAGTAATCTTCTCAAGATATACTTGCTCCTGATGAGGATTTAACCCTTTAGATAAAGAAACCAAAGTCCATACTTTGTTGGTGTATAAGGATTCCATCTCAGATCGCTAAGCATCCAGCCATTCTTACAGAGTCCCACTTCTGATGGCCTGCTCGAAACTAGTTGGGTCATCATCTCATGATGCAATCCTTGTTCCCACTGTCATAGAGAAACCGAAGTATCTCTCAGGTGGATGAGGAACCTTACCAGATCGGCGGAGAGGCTGAGGTTCGTTGGAAACTATTGAATCCTCCGGGTTTACCAAATCATCAGCTGCAGTTTGTATAGCTGGAACTCTTTCCAATTCTACCTCATGACCAATAATTTCTTCATAAGAAATTCCCTTTCACAAAGGTGGCATGCTGAGAAACAAAACATCTTTTGTTCCTCGGTTTGGTAGAAGATATTCCCTTGCGAATGCTTGGGATATCCAACAAACTTCCACAGAACTGACTTTGCCTCGAACTTGTCCGAATTTTGCTTTTAGACATAGGCCGGACAACCACAAATCTTAACTTACTTAAGATATGGGCTCTTCCCAGTTCATATCACATATGAAGTGGTAGGCAACTGATTTGATTGGAACCCTATTTAATAGGTATGCAGCTTCACAAGTGCATAACTCCCAAAAAGAAATAGGAAACTTAGTAGTACTCATCGTAGAGAGCACCATATCAAATAGGGTGTGATTGCTCCATCCCGATACACCGACTTGCTGTGGTGTGTACGGAAGAGTAATGCTGAGAGAGAATCTCATTCTCCTTTAGAATAGTCCAGGAATCCCGTGCACAAGTATTCTCCTCCTTGATCTCATCAAAGGACATAATACTTATACCCGTTTTTGGTTCTCTACTTCTAACTTATATTCTGTGATTATCTCAAAAGTTTCGGACTTGTGTTTCAACAGGAACATATGTCTGAATCTTGAGAGATCATCAGTGAATGTAATGAAGTACAAAGAACCGGTCCTGGCATGTATAGACAGGGGACCTTCATACATCAGCATGTATCAATCCCAAGAGTTCACTAACTCTTTCTCTGTTTCCAATAAACGGAGCTGAGGTCATCTTATCTTTGTGACATGACAGGCAAGTTTCACAAGATGTAAATTCAAAATAATTTAAATATGCATCTATATGTAACTTCAGCTAGTCGGGTCACATTGATATGACCTAGTCTACAATGCCTCAAGAAGGATTCGTTCATTTCTGAACTCTTCCTCTTGTGTGTGTTCTGTACCTTAAGAACTGTGGTTTGATTTAGAACGTCTATGCTTTTAGATAACGTGCCTGAACCGATCTACTTTTGATATAGGAAATGTTCAAAACATTATCCAATAATACAAAATTATATCCTTCTTTACTAATAAAGAGACTAATATGATATTGTATATCAGGTTCGGTATCTAACAACATTCGTTCAAAATTAATGTATTCTTGTAATACATGGTGATAACTACCAACAGACTTGGCTGCAACACTTGCACCGTTTCTATCTCATGAAATTTATCACCCGTTCTCAGTTCTCTACCTATCATTAGCCCATGTAACAAATTACATATGTGGGATCCTGATCCGGTATCAAATACCCAAGATGTAAAGGATATTGAGAAACAGTTCCATGTAATGAACACACCCGAAGAAGATTCATCAACATGCACTTTTTTCGTTTGGGCGGCACGGGAATTCTGGTAATCCCCTATTTTCTGCTCTGTCTTATAACAATTAAAAGTTGGAGTGGGACCAACGTTCCCTAGCACAGTATAACAAGCGGGTTCGGTCAATACATCCGTATTATTATCTTGATTAAGGCGTGATATGGTCGCTACTGTAACGTTTGGAAAATTGTTTCGGTGAAATTTCGGAAACTCGGTAAAATAAGGGGGTTTTCTGTAAAAAGTCAAAATATAAATATTTTTATTATAAAATTAAATATACATATTCTAGCTATGAAATTGCTAGTGTTTAGTGTTTATTGACCACTGGTAAAATTTCTAATTTTCTGAAATTTTTTCTGAAATTAATTATTTTAATATTATTTTAAGCTGTTAAAAATACATTAAATTGGCGATAAATACAAATTTGAATAGGCTAATTACACCCTATAGAACCTTGACAACTAAAATCTAGTTTGTTATATAAATTTTTAGCAATTTATTTCAAATTCTAATTGGTTATAATTAAGGGAAAACTAAAATTTAAATAATTTAACTAAAACTTGCAATTTGGTAATTTGAGGGGTTCTTTTTGCATGAAATTTTCTTTGCAACCTCATACATTCCTCACCCCTCAACCATGGCCGGCCCCACCATTTCTAACATCAGCCCACTTTCTCCCCCTCTCTTGTTGTCTTCATCCATGTGAAGAAATGGGTTAAAATAAGTGTTTTTTTATATTGTAAAGTAGGTGGGGGTATTATGGTAATTTGGGAAGGCTTTGGCTTGGAAATTTTTCAGCAATTCCCTCACCCTTTCCCCATTCCTCCCTTGGCCGAATCTGAACTGCAGCAGCCCTATTTCCCCCCATGTTCCCATCTCTTTTGGCCTCAAATTTCATCTCAAAACACATAAAAAATCCACAATTTCTTCACAAATTTAAAGCAAATCCTAATTCTATCCCTCCTCACACCCAAATTGGTTTAAAGCATGGAGAAAGGAGGTGTCTTTGGTGGCTAGAGCAACCTAGGGTTTCAAACTTGAAGGTATAATTTCTATCTATGGTTAAATTGTAGCTTGTATATGCTAAATTAGTTATTTAAAGTGTGAAATTGTTGTTGTTGCTAGTTTATTAAAACAATCAAGAGAAGGGGTTGATTTTGGAAATGGGAATTTAAGCATTGCATGTGGATTTTTTGAGTGTGCTAGATTGCTTGTAGTGGGGATTGGTTGTTCATGCTAGATTGTAGTGTTTTTGTCGTAAATCCACGATGGTTGCATCAATTTTCTAGTTTTCATGCTTACTAGTTTTTTTAAAATTGAATTAGAATGGGAGATTAAAAATATGGTTATGATTTTTATCACATTATTAACATTATAAATTGTGGTTTAATATTTTAGTATATGCAAATCCAAGTTAGATTGTTGATTGGGCATTTTTGCTATAAAATTGTTAAAATTGGATAATTGCAAACTAGAATTTTTGAATTTTTACAAATTAGTGTCATAAAAATATAGAAGTGGTTTATATGACCTAATTAAGATATTTAGTGAATATATTGGGCATTAGTTTTGTTAAAATATCAAGTTTTGAATTAAAACGAAAACTTTTGCTAACTAGGTTTTTGAGAAATAAAACGAATTGATTAATTTTAATGTTTTGATTATTTAAATCCTATTTCATATATAATTAGTGATTTGTGAAACCATGATTGGTGCGTTTGATGTTTTCTCGATCAATCAGCGTTTGTACGCCGATGTCGAGGGTGTTTGAGTTGATTTGTGAAAGTAAACCATAGGTTTTGACCTATGTGGAATTCATGTGTCGTTTTGGTCATGAGTCGGATTTTAATGCGATACGGTGTGTTATGATATGTAGGAACCCCAAGTGGACTTCGAGACGAAAAGCAAGCGCGTGACGACGTCGGCACCGGCAAGCGAGGACCAGGTGAGTAGATTTATATCTACGGGGAGAAGTCGGGTGGATGACGTATAGCAACCCCGCAGTTCGTGGTGAGGTATACAAATACATATACACACATATATATTTATTATATATTGTTGAGTTTATTGATGATAAAGATAGATTTTAGGTGTGATTGGATAGGTTTAGTGTTGCGAAACCCTAGAGTAGTGGTTGCAGCACACATACACGCACACACCCATACTTGCATACATTCTTCTTTCATTTATGCTTATACGGGAATATGTATTTATGTGTTCACATGGGTATGGGACTATGTGTTCACATACTAGATTTGAGGATAGTATTTGGGATTTGAGGTGAGTCGATGAGATTGATTTGAGACCGTGAGATCGGTGATATAGCAGGATTCGTATTTGAGATACGTCATGATGTCATAGCGGATCTTTGGACGACGATACCATGTAAACAGTGATAATAATGAAATGATCGACATGTGATCGTGTTGTGAGATATGATATGTTAGGATGTTTATGATAGGCCGCATTGGGCGATGTATACTTCTTTATGATGATATGTGCTGATGATATCGGTTTGTACGAGACTGTCGATCAGTGGTCAGATCATGATTATATTGATGATATTAGTATCGTACTAGACGTAGATCAGTACCCGGATTATGATCTTGGATAAAGAGGATACCAGATGAATAATGTGATGAATGTGATATTGACCCGTACCTAGATTTGGGATGCTGTACGACGGATTTACGTACGAGCTATATATTGATGTTTGATCCGCACTTTTGACTTGGGAATATTGGATTATAGATATGGTATTGGATGTGATATTATCGTGGCGGAATCACCGATTATATATACATACATACATACATATATATATATATATATATATATATGTATCGACTCAGATGTTAGACGGTTTCCTTACCTTTAGTTTAGCTTGTTAGCTCGGCCGTATAGTTTAGTGTAGTTGTTAGACTAGATTTATATTAAATGTAGATTTGTTATCATTGTGTCTAGTATTTAGCTCCCGCTCATTATTGTTGTTCGCTCCGCATCGCATACTTATATTGTGATTTCATATTGCTTATTGATATCATGCTGTCAGGACACCAGCACCATTACCGATGATGTGTATGTTCTACGTACACTTGCTTGCCGGCTCACACACATTTTCATCGGTAATTGCCATGTCACGAACACTTTAGAAAATACTATTTCATTGACATAGTTTGTTAGCTAATAGTTTAGACATGATATTAGTGTACTTGCCTTACATGCTAGTTTAGACATTGTAGTTATTACTTGCTGCTTCATGCATGTTATTATTCACCGTTATGCCGCATTCATGGATTTTATGCCTATATTCACTGTTTACATGCAATAGATGATTTGGATTCGGATTTCATGAGATTTCCTGGATTTGGGGGAAAACCACAAAAACATTTACAAACTTCTTTTCTCTCTCTTTTTAAATGAAAAGTGCGGTTTTCCCATGATGTATGAGTCGTCCACCATGAGTTTGCTGATGGATTTCGAAGCCCGATTCGAGGAGTTGGATGAACCGTTTCATGTACATGGTGGACCTGGTAAGGTACCCCGGGGCAAGAAACTCGTGGTATGACGATGAGCCTGGTAGGGGAAGACTACCTACTGGTGATTTTACCCGACGCGTCGGATATCCGGAGGATACCATCGTGGTCTTGAGATTGATGGTAGCGGCCGGTCCGGACTGACGACGTCTTAGATAGTGAGATTGAGACATTGAGATTTTGAGACATCGAGGTACTGAGATTAATGATCCAGGCCAGTCCGGATAGCCGGAGCCTGAGATATTGAGATATTGGGATTTATGTTTTGTGTCGATGCTAGACACTGTTTATGCTGATTTCATTTATGATACCTCGTTTTTAAAAAGATACATAAATCTCACTAATTTATGAAAGCAGTTTTCTTCAGTACATGCATTCTGTTTCATGCATTAATACATCATCCATATGACAATTGCTACCTGAGGTGCTGACACGGGCATATGTGATTACACATGGGATATATATTTACCCTAGCCATTGTTATAGGCTGCTTGTTATATATTCGAGGATATATTATGATCATATGACCTAGGATTGCGTTGTTCATGTGATTTCTGTTCGTAGATGTCTTTCTACTCATGAGTTGTCAACTCACCCCCGTTGTGCCCCAGTTTCTTGCAGGTTTTGCCGTACAAGTTTCATTACGGCTTGCTGGCACTATTTCCATTCCGGGTGAATTGCTAGTAGGTGAGTTTATTTTTATCGTACCCATCATTATACCTTATATATTATTATTCTGTTGTATCTAGAAGTTCCATCAACCAAACATGTATTTATTTTAGAGACAGAGACCAGTGATGTTTATTCTTTCGACCTTAGAGTCGCGCATTGTATTTCTATGGATTTCTTGCTGTTTTGAGTTTCCTTTTGAGTTTTGATCCTCGCCCTTGGCGTTGTATATTATATTGCTTGCGTGGTTGTGACCGTCGATTGACGAAGAGCTAGCTCCCGCTTGGGGATGTCCTTTTTATTCATTTCGTATACTATTCATGTTGTATCCCGTTTGGGGGCCAATATTTACAAAGGAGACACTGTCGAAATTTTCAGGAAATATTTGATGTTTTTAAAAACGCATAATTCGACTTAAGCTCTTAAAACTACTTACTTTAAGTTGGTTTTTCCTTCACTCTACTGCTTCTTTGGTTTTGATTTTGGGGTTATGGCTTACTTAGATTACGTATGCCTCGAGACGTCCGTAATTTAAGTGCCGGTCATGTTCCGTACTTTTCGGGTCGTGACAGCTACCTGGTGAGAGATAGAAGAAAATACTCAGCGTGCGCTTTTACAAGATTAGATTGGTTATCATTTTATCTAATCAGGATGTCTCCCACCGTTTTAGTCAAATCTTCCTTCAAATCCTAAAATGAAAGACTAGCCGGGATTAATTATACCCTATAAGTTCACCAATCTTTTGTAGGGTTCCTAGGCACACTAATGAGGTCTCACAAGTGATCAAACATGGCTAATTCAAACTTTTCCATGTGCCTACAAACCCTAATACGGATCGTTAACTAGATTTATAGGTGATGCGATGCAAGTAAACAACTTTATCTTAAAGGAAAGAAGCTACAACCTTTGTAGATCCGGTCCTCCACCTCCTAGGCTCCGTGATGACGTCCCTCCGCTTTCCAAATCGAATCCAGGACTCAAGCATCGGCTTCATCGGAGAAATGGGCAGGCAAGTTTGTCGACTTCAATACCGAAGATGATCTACGTCGAGGCAACTCAAGATCAAGCTCCAACTTCACCAAGTCATGAAACTTGTGAAGAAAACACCCTATATTACTTGGCAAGAGGTAGAGGATGAAGAAATAGGAGGTAGGTTCACTTTAGAATTGGATTTCTCACTCTTTCTCTCAAGTTGCCATTGATGGAGGCAAGCTTTTCTTCTTGTTGATGATGAAGAAGAAGAAGAAAGAATATGATAAGTATATTTCAAAAATAGAAAATAAAAGGAATACTTATCATATGGCAACCATGATTAGGTGTAGAGAATAGACCATGGTTAGTTTGAATGGTTAGGGTTAAGCATGAGACAAAAATGGTGGACTTGTTCAAAGCTTCATGAAGCTTCAACAAGCAAACAAAGAAAGCCACCATTTCTTATTTATCTTTCCAAAATGAAAAAAATAAATAAATGAATAAGAAAAATGTAAACCCTAATCATTAACTTAACCATGGTTTAATTCTTTACACAAACCCAAGTGAGCATGTATCATCAAACATGATACAAACAAGTGCACAAAAGTATATCACATATACAACTTGTGAACTTCAAGTGAGAAAATCCATTTAAAGTGAACCAATACTAGTTAATGCAAAGTAATATATCAAATATATAATTATGCATTAAATCATTAAATCAATACTTTATTTAACGATCCGGTCATATCGCATATAACCGACCAGTATCCAATGTATCGGCTTATCGAATCAATCTTTGATTCGATAACTAGGTTATATCGCATACAACCAATCGATACATTCATCACGAGAATAGAATACGGTATCACATACACGCATTATTTTCGGTCCCGCACATATCTCATATGTGCTCCTATTTCGTTTCGCTTGAGCCAGGAAACTCTGTGTAGGACTCTAAAGACTCGTCAATACGCCGGCAGCAGGTGATGATCATATCAAACACCCACAAGCCGCAAGCGGTCTGCCAAACGTAACGGCCACCCGGGTATTGAGCGATCAGAAGATCGACGAGCAAGCCCGCTCACACTCCTGTGAATCCAACCAGTAACACTTACCGTACAGTCCGGTCTGTTCGTCTGATATGTTGAATATCTCGCCTAGGGGTGGTAAACGTCAGACCCCAGTAGCTTGATAAGTCATGCCGACGTAGGGTCCATAACATTCGTGAAACTACTGATAACTCTTACCAGTATATCACTGCAACCCTGGCCAGGGATTTCCTGTTATGGCCAGTCGAGCATAGCGCAACATCATCCCCCAATACCGGGAGAGACGAATCCCCTCCTATCGCTCACTGCCTCCATGTGAATCGGGACTGTACCCAAAAACCACCTGTTTGCATGACTCAGTAGAGCCGTGGTAGGGTGGAAATCAAAGCACAGTGGGAGACACACAAGACTCTATGACGATCTTGGGTCAACAGACTAAGCTGTACCAGTGTCACCAGAGAACTACCATCTGACGTGAGGTATAATACCATCTGGCAGTTCTCGGCGAGTCCGTTCAGTGTACCCAGTCTCCACTGAGCACCCGCATACCATCTCTGATGTCAAACCCCAAAGGATATGGGATCATCCATCACCCATCACATAGGTCGAGAAGATATGCGCTAGTCTACTCTGGAATATCGATGCCCCGTCTCAATATTCCCACGACTAGGAACATTGAAGGATGTACTCATAGACTACCCAGGCCCCACTAGTCTGATCTACATCATAGTCCTGGAAGTCGAGTACACATCCTAAGGGCTTTATCAACATGTAATCAGAGAGACAGAAAGTATACATGTTAAGATAAAGAGCAACCAGATAGCGTACTATCATGTCGAGTAAGAAAGTCCTACCTATATATGACCCAGCATCCACTACAATATACATCCAATGTACAGTAATGGCCTCTAGGGCATACATATAACTAACATCTTTCAGCCAGGCCAGTGCCGGTACTTTGAGGGAGGTTCCCCGTGCTTTCGCATGGACCTAATTAAAATAAACCTCGTCTTTCCAGGGGCGTAACCCCGTTAACACCTTTCTAGACACTTACTTGATCGGCTAATTGTAATGTGTAAAACTCTCCTAGGAGTAACTTTTACTCGTAATGGGTATCGGGATCCAACTATCTCATAGAAGGTATGCAATCTCATTGAAAATTTCAACACTTGAAATTCCCAATAATATTTTACCCCTAGCATCCTGTGACCTTGACAGAGGTCAACAAAGCATAGGCGGCTAGTTAAGTTCAACCCGTCATTTTATGGTTGAAGTAAACCCACCCGCATGACCCTTGACAGAGGTCAACAAGGTCGCACGACTACCCTAAATCAATCACATCATATGTTTATATAGATAAGCACTAATCAGCTACCGCATACTATGCCTTGATAGAGGTTAACAAACGCAGTACGAATACTAAGTAGGACTTATCTGAAATGACGGAGGGCTATGACAGGTTTTTAAGAAAACCCTTTGCGTAATGAACTTGATATCGTTGTAGAATTGAGTGATTTTAAATGGAATGTTTTTGAGGCCTTTTCTAGTTTTGCTAAAGAGGTCACTCCCGGTTAAGGGATCGTCGGCTCTTTCCTCATCGAATAAGGTGCAGGATATTTCACAAATATCACTATGCAAAGCAAAAACTATAAAAATAATCAAAATACTAACCGAGTTTGTAGCATCTGCTAGTTTCGCTAAAGAGGTCACTCCCGGTGAAGGGATCTCGGCTTTTTCCTTATCAAATAAGGTGCTGGATGTTCTACAAGGAACACTGCTATGCAAAGCAAGAACTAGAGCTACCAGTTTTTAAACAAGTTTCTATAACATCTTTAGGTTTCTTTTATTTCATTAATCTCATTAATGAAGTCCCATTTTTATTATGCGTCACAAGCATCATATTTGAAACGAAATCATCAATATACAATATATATCTCATATATATAATATAAACATTCGCCTCAGGCAGTAATATGATCTCATCACAGAATATTGCAGCAGAAGAACATATATGAAATATTGGATATATTAGGAGGTCCGTATTTTAATAGAGCCTGTATAAAACACGGATTCAACGGTCGTGATGAATAGCCAAATCCACATCCCTAGACCCATACGAGAGCGGCAAGCAACACTGCCAATTCTAGGGTTAGAAGACCCGGTCTCGACTCCTCGAGATGGCCTCCCACTGTACCCTAGAACCCGGTTACTTGTGCTCCCTTCCACGAGTCTACCTAATGCGGAAAAGTAAATAATATACAATGGTGACATCATCCTCAGCCCAGAAGTGCCCTAATAAAAGAATATTACATACAAATGAATTTTACATGAATGAAAAAGAAAAACTCTCATCTCATATAAAACCTCCGGCTATTCAAAACACGACGATCCAATATAACATATCACAGCAACACATAATATCACATATTATCAACGTAAGTAAATTTGCGTATCCCAATTGTCGTTGATGTATAGAAACGAAACCGGGGATACACCACATATTACACTTACAGTCGCAGAAAAGAAAGTGTAAAACTACAGCAGTTGGAATCCGCAACCTCCTTAGACATCTCATGCCTAAGAAAATGAATTCCTTAGATATCGCATGCCTAACAATTATAAACCCCGCATTTTAGTCTCATTATCGAAAACTCTTTTCAATATCAAGTCGGGCAATCCAACAAGATTCCCGACATCCTGATCGAATGCTCGTCGCAAACTTTAGTAGACGGCCGCACCCCCGGATGCCGTCGATGAAGTGCACTAAGGCAGAATACCGCTGCCGCGAGTACCCGAACGGATGCTTTTGGCGACGGGGTTCTCCTACAGTAATTCGGTCGGGCTATAAGGCGTGGCTGTCTATTAAGTTTACCCGGCGAGTATCCACGTACACTACGTGATTGCGACGGACTATTGATCGCATCAAAATCACGTGGCAACCGATCATCTGAAACTAAACTGCTAGATTTATAACATTCAAATTAGTTATCTCATAACTACATGTGGATTCCAAATATTGTATCACATTCCAGATAAATAGACAATGTTAAAATTTCCGATCGAATAAACAAACACTCAAGATTTCCCAAATAGCTCAACACTTAAGCGGAGTTCAAAAGGTATCCATCACATGCCACAGTACCAATGGTCCAGCCGTAGAAGGGTCAAACCAACGCCTCACATATGGCAACGCCGTACTGCCACAAACCGTATGGTTTAGAGGCGGTTCAGACGGTCACATAATCGAGTTAAGATTTGTGTTCTTCTAGAGGGTCCACCGCATTACTTGCACGACTAAGAACGTTCTTAAACTACGGAAAAATCCAACACTTGGAAATTTTCCGGCAGGGGAAAAAGTGAGTTATTGATATCCGTTCGAACTTTTTAACACGTTCTAAATTACCCGGAAAAAACTTAAATGAAGTTAAACTTTCCGATCGAATCAACGAGTTCCCAATACATCCCAGAAAACTCAACACTTGAGTAGAATTAAAAATTCCCAGAACTATGAAAAAGGACCCAAGAATTAAGACCTGAAGTATCAGGGACCAACTTCAAATTTTGGCCGCGGAACCGCCGCCAAACGCTTGGTTTGGCCGCGGTTCCGCACTCATGTGATTGAGTTGGTGGTCCGTACTTCATAGTAATTCTTAGATTTCCCTGCTGAATTTTCTGAGTAATTTTAATATGAAAAATGTCAACTTTTGAAAAAATTTCCAGAAACTAGGGTTTTACGGGTATTCGGAGTTCGATCGGACTTTAAACTTCGCCTAGACTTCGCCTGAACCTCTAGCTTGGCTCTGATACCACTGTAGCGTTACTAGGTACTCGCATAAGGTTTTACAAGGTATCAACCATGCCCGATTTAAATTTTAGACATGCCGAACAACCCTAACCAAGATCTTAAACTAGAGATTAGGCAAAATAAAGCAAGTAAACAACTTTACTACCAAGAGTTTGGGATTACAACCTTTGTAGTCCGGTCTTTCACTTTATAAGCTTCGTGTTGTGGTCCCTTCGCTGCGATCATCAAGTTCTCGAACTCTAGAGAGGCTCCACGAAGAGAAAGATGCAAGCTTGCTTCCGATCTTCGATAACTAAGATGATCTACCTTGAAGTTTCTTTAACGCAAGCTCTCACTCACTAAATGAAGTGAACACCCTAATCTAATTGGCATGAATAGATTAGGATGATGAAGTAGGAATTTAGCTCTCATTTGTTTTCTTAATCTCACTTATTTTTATCACTTCATAAAAAACTAGAAAGCTTTTTCAAGCAAGAAGAAGAAGGAAGAAGATGAAGCAATCTCTTTGTGATGAATAATGAAACTCAAGTGAGGTTAGAAATGCAACCATGGGTTAAGAATTAAGTCTTAACCTATGTAGAGAGTTAACTATGGTGAAGGGTTGGGTTGTGTTAAGCAAATATCTACACAAAATATCCAAAATCAAAGTCAAAGCTTCAAGAAGCTTCTTGAAAACATCATGCATGCTTAACCCTAATCCAAACCCTAATCATAATTAAAGTCCCCAAAACATGTTGCATTTATAACCCTAATATGTTACAATATTATATATCACATATACAATATTTATTGTAACAAAATAAAATAATACAATTAAAATATATCGCATATATATCAATGTATTACCCGAGTGAGAAAAAGAATCTTTTAGTGAGCTTATATTAGTTAATGTAATTTAATATATCAAATATATAATTATACATTAAATTATCGAATCAACACTTGATCCGATAATCCGGCTATTTCACAAATAACCGACTAATGTAATCTGTATCAGTTCATCGAATCAACACTTGATCCGATGACCCGGCTATATCACATATACCCGGCCGATATCTCATATCGCGAGAATCTAATACGGTATCACATACACGTATTGTTCTTGGTCCCACACATATCAAATATGTGCTCCTACTCCGTTTTTCCTGAGTCAAGAAATCTCTGTGCAGGACTCTAAAGAATCGTCAATACGCCGGCAGTAGGTGATGATCATATCAAACTCCTACAAGCTGCAAGCGGTCAGCTAAACGTAACAGCCACCCAGGTATTGAGCGATCAGAAGATCAACAAGAAAGCCTGTACTTTCTCCTGTGAATCCAGTCAGTAACACTCCCGTACAGTCCGGTCTCTTCGTCTGATATGTCGCATATCTCGCCTAGGGGTGGTAAACGTCAGACCCCAGTAGCTTGATAAGTCGTGTCGATATGAGGTCTATAACAGTTTGAGAAACTATTGATAACATTTACCAGTAAATCTCAGCAACCCTGGCCAGGGATTTCCAGTTATAGCCAATCAAACACAGCGCAACATCAACTCCTTATACCGGGAGAGACTAAACCCCTCCTATCGCTCATTGCCTCCATGTGATTCGGGACTGTACCCAAAAGCAACATTTTTGCATGCCCTCTTGGACGTGGTATGATGGAAATCAAAGCACAGTGGGAATCACATAAGACTCTATGACGATCTCGTGTCTACAGACTAACCTGAACCAGTGTCACCAGAGAACTGCCATCTGACGTGAGGTATAATACCGTCTGGGAGTTCTCGGCTAGTCCGTCTAGTGTACCCAGTCTCCACTAAGCACCCATATACCTTCTCTGATGTCAAACACCAATGGATATGGGATCATCCATCGCCCATTATATGGGTCAAGAAGCGCATACGCTAGTCTACTCTGGAGTATCGATGCCCTATCTCGGTACTCCCACGACTAGGAACATTTGAAGGATGTACTTGGCGACTACACTGTCCCCGCTAGTATGATCTGCATCATAGTCCTGGTAGTCAAGTACTCATCCTAAGGGCTTTATCAACATGTGACATAGAGACAATCAGAGTACATGTTAAGATAAAGAGTAACCAAATAGCATACTATCATGTCGAGCAAGAAAGTCCTCCCTATATATGTCCCAGAATCCACTACAATATACAACGCATGTATAGTAATGGCCTCTAGGGCATACATATAACTAACATGGCAGAGACTCGGGGCGAGATCAGATGTTTAGCTCTTATCCCCAAAAGGGTCAGCTGTCATTGCGTTGATTCTTTGGATGTGGTGGTCCCCATCACCACGTCAGAGACTGTACCGAGATACCCCGGAGGGAGCAGCAGTACCCATGTCACACTTCCACCTTCCCCACCCCAGAGGGCGTTGCCTATTGTACCTACTGTTGCTCCGCATCAGACTCATGCACAGAAAGGCCGTGGTCGCGGAGGGTTTACTCATAGAGGACGAGGTGTTCGAGGCAGAGGACAGCCAGCTGCCGGCAGAGTATAACCAGTTGCTAATAGGGGACCGCCAGTTGCAGGTGGAGGACAGGCATGGGTTTTCACGTTGACGCATCAGGACGCGCCGGCGTCTAATGCGGTGGTCTCAGGTACCCTATCAGTATGTTCTATTGACGCACACGTCTTGTTTGATCCCGGATCCATGCACTTGTACGTTTCCACACACTTCGTGCCGAGTTTGGGTAGAGAGTCCGGTTTGCTTGATCAGCCGCTTGTTGTGACCACTCCTGTGGGATAGTCATTTGTTGCTAGGCACGTGTTCCAATCCCGTGTTGCCCGTATTGGCGAGAGAGAGTTGCCTGTCGACTTGATCCTTCTTGAGATGTTGGACTTCGACGTTCTTTTGGGCATGGATTGGTTAGCCACGTGCTATGCGTCTGTGGACTACCGCGAGAAGACAGTTAGATTTTTTTTCCCGGCGAGTCGGCTTTTGCTGTGAGGGGGGACCATGGTACCGCCCCTCACATTTTGATTTCTTCTCTTCGCGCTGGACAGCTGTTAAGGAAGGGATGTCAGGGATTTCTAGCCTATGTTTGCGATACTAGAGCTACAGATGTTCCATTGGACCAGGTTCTGATTGTTTGTCAGTTCCCTGATGTCTTCCCTGACGAGCTTCCTGGGTTACTGCCTGAGTGCGACATTGTTTTCTGTATTGATTTGATTCCCGGCACGGGCCTATTTCTATACCGCCTTATCGGATGGCCCCGACGGACCTTAATGAGTTGAAGGGTCAGTTGCAAGATTTGCTGGATAAGGGACTTATTCGACCCAGTGTTTCTCCTTGGGGTGCTCCGGTCCTGTTTGTCAAGAAGAAGGACGGCAGTTTGCGCTTGTGTATCGACTACCGCCAGCTGAACAGGGTTACAGTGTGGAACAGATATCCCTTGCCTCACATCAACGACTTGTTTGACCAGCTTCAGGGGGCAAGATATTTTTCGAGGATCGACTTGCGATCAGGATACCATCAGCTGCGGGTTTGACAGGAGGATATACCGAGGACGGCTTTCCGCACGCGCTACGGCCATTATGAGTTTTTGGTGATGTCGTTCGGACTGACCAATGCCCCAGCAGCATTTATGGATTTGATGAACCGTATTTTCCGGCCATATCTTGATTTGTTCATCATCGTATTCATTGACGATATTTTAGTGCATTCCTGGAGCAGAGAGGAGCACGAGCAGCACCTGCGAATCACACTGCAGACCTTGAGGGAGCACCAGCTTTTCGCAAAATTCTCTAAGTGCGCATTCTGGCTTGACAGTGTAGACTTCTTGGGTCACGTGATTACACAAGATGGTATATGTGTGGACCCGAGGAAGATCGAGGCCGTTTAGAGTTAGCCCAAACCCACATCAGTTACTGAGATCTGCAGCTTTCTTCGGCTGGCCAGCTACTACAGGCGATTTGTGCATGATTTCTCCCGTATTGCAGCACCTTTGACCGGGTTGACCCGGAAGGGAGTTACTTTCGATTAGACGAAGGAGTACGAGCATAGCTTTCAGCAGCTACGGACTTGTTTGTCTACGGCGCCTGTGTTATCATTGCCTTCAGGATCAAGCGGATTTGTGGTCTATTATGATGCTTCTTGAGTAGGGTTAGGGTGCGTATTGATGCAGCATGGCAGGGTGATCGCATATGCTTCACGGCAGTTGAAGAAACATGAACAGAACTACCCCACTCACGATTTGGAGATGGCTGCAGTGGTCTTTGCACTCAAGATCTGGCGACATTACCTATACGGCAAGTCGTGCCAGATATTCACTGATCATAAGAGTTTAAAGTATATATTTCAGCAGCGAGACCTGAATCTCCGACAGCGCCGTTGGATGGAACTAGTGAAGGATTACGGTTGCGAGATTTTGTATCACCCGGGCAAGGCGAACGTAGTGGCGGATGCTTTGAGCAGGAGGCCCCGGGGTAGTCTATCTTGTTTAAGCATAGTGCAGAGGTAGTCGTCGGCAGATTGGCAGATATTATGCGACAGCCGAGTGCAGTTTGAGTTCACGCCGATCGGGGGACAGCTGCCGCATGTTCGTGCATGCCCACAGTTGCTTGACCGTATACATGAGGCATAGTACAGTGATGACCGTTGTTGAGGGATAATGGCACAGATTGGACATGGCAGAATTTCTGAGTTTGTGATCGATGATCAGAGGATACTGCGATTTGGGACTAGACTGTGCGTACCAGATGCTGAGGGACTGCGGCGTGAGATTCTTGAGGAGGCACATCGATCGGTGTATAGTGTTCATCCGGGTTCCACCAAGATGTACCATGATATGAGATATGTTTACTGGTGGAACGGAATGAAGAGGGACATCGCAGAATTCGTGTCGAGATGCCTGACTTGTCAGCAAGCCAAGGCCGAGCACCAGAGGCCAGCGGGAGAACTACAGCCGTTACCCATTCCGGAGTGGAAATGGGAGCAGATTTCAATGGACTTCAATGTGGGTCTACCCAGGACTAGGCGAGGGTATGACTCCATCAGGGTGATTATGGATCGTTTGACGAAAGTGGCTCACTTCCTACCGGTGAAGACGACTTTCGGATTTTCTCAGTATGCCCAGATTTACATCGACCAGATTGTACGACTGCATGGAGTCCCGACGTGTATCGTGTCCGACCGAGGCACCCAGTTTACCAGCCGACTATGGCAGAGGCTTCAGGAGGCTTTGGGCACCCGCTTGAGTTTCAGCACAACATTTCATCCGCAGACTGACAGCCGGTCAGAGCGGACTATTCAGACTCTCGAGGACATGCTCCGAGCGTGCGTTTTAGACTTTGGAGGTAGCTGGGATTATCATTTACCCTTGGTGGAGTTCTCCTACAACAATAGTTTCCAGGATACTATTCAGATGGCACCTTTTGAGGCCTTGTATGGGAGAAGATGTAGATCGCCCGTCTGTTGGACAGAGCTCAGTGAGAGCAGTATTTTGGGGCTACATATCGTACAGGAGACGACCGAGAAGATTCAGCTGATTCGAGACAGGATGAAGACAGCTCAGAGCAGGCAGAAATTGTATGCTGACAGACGCTGCCGCAGATTAGAGTTCGCAGTTGGCGACCACGTTTTTCTGAGGGTCTCTTCGATGAAGGGAGTGATGAGGTTTGGACGGAAGGGGAATCTTAGCCCCAGATTCATAGGTCCCTTTGAGATCCTCGAGCGTGTGGGCACAGTAGCATATCATTTAGCTCTTCCACCCGACTTCCCAGATGTTCACCCCGTATTCCACGTGTCGATGCTTCGCAGATACCTACATGACCCTTCGCACATGATTCATCATCAGACCGTTCAGCTCGAGCGCGATCTTTCGTTCACCGAGCAGCCAGTTGTGATATTGGACCGGAAGGTGAAGAAACTGAGATCGAAGGTCCTGCCATCTGTGAGAGTGCTTTGGCACAGCCCGAATGGTGAAAAGATCACTTGGGAGGCCAAGGGCGAGATGCGGAAGAAATTCCCTCATCTCTTTGAAGTATGCGTAGCTTTATATTTTTAAAATTCGGGGACGAATTTCTTTAAGGGGGGAAGATTGTAACACCTTAGGATGTGTTTAGTGGCTAATTATACTTTAATATATAGTTTTTAATAAAAATTTTATCAAAATGATTTTCAAATAATTTATCAAATTTAATGAATATTTTATTAGAATTTTTCTAGGCTTGCACACACATGTGCATGTAAACTAGGGCTTGATTGGGGTTAAACCATGATTAGCAACCATGGTGGGTTAACCCATTTTAATTAAGTTATTTGGTTTTGGGTTTTAATTTAGTATGGTTTTTTTTAATGGAAATTTTTTAGTGTTGTTGACTTGGTGAGAGAGAGGGAGAGAGAGAGTGCATGATGATCATCATGGCTTGAGCCATGCCTTCATTAAATGAAGAGAGAGAGAGGGGTTGACTCTTTTGTGCTTCCATTTCTTTTACCTCACTCATTTTTCTCACCACTCTCTTATTCTCTCACACACAACAACAACACCAGCAGCAGCAGAAGGAGCAGCAGGAGCACCAACAGCACCACCAGCATCAACAGCAACAACACCAGCAGCATCAGCACAGTAGCATCAGCACAGCAACAGCAGCTCCAGGCAGCAACAACATAGCAGGCAGCAGCAGCAACAGCAGCTCTTCTCCTCCTCTTTTTCTCTTTCTCCTTGCACTTAGGATTCCTAATGGGTATAATCTCTGAACTGATTTCTTTTGTTTGCTAAGCTTGTGTGTTAAATAGCTTCGGTTAGTGTTAAATGTGCATTTTGTGCTAAATATGGTGATTATTGTGGACTTTTGGTTAAGTGATGTTAGTGGTGGTTAGACTAACTTAGTTAAGCGTTATTAGGGCCACTTAAACCTAGTTAAACCCCATATTTCACTAAAATACCCTAGGTTTCCATTTTGTGCAAAATATAACGTTTTTAAGACAAAGTTGACCTTTCTGTGATCTGCTTTAGACCCGGGGGTTTCGGATAAAAATTGAGTTAACTGGAGCATACTTGATGGACCTTGATCACACCACCAGAGCACGAACCCCAGACACCCAACCCAGGTCGCTGTTTTATTCGTTCTGGCCGCAAATTGCGGCCAGACAGGGGACTTAGGGGTTAGGGTTTTGGCTAGAGGAGTCTACTGCATATTCCAGTGTTTTGGCGTGTACAATTTTGTAAGTTTTCACCTGAGTAAGAATCTGGGACGATATATCATTTTTCTAATACGTTTAGTTTGCGCGACACGTGTGATACATGAGTGGGTTCTGTGATCCAGCGTATCGCGACGTGCCGGGGTAGTTTTAGACGCGTATACACACGTTTCAGCGTATCGGACACACACGCGTTTAGTTCGCGACGCGAGTTTCTCATTTGATTTCGATATCGCGTTTTGCGAGATATTTTGCTTATATATAGATTCCTTATGTAAATTCCAGGTTCGTAGGCGGGTACGACGGACGCCGCAAAGAAGGGGAAGCAAGTGGTCGGCTACGCTTAGCACGCGACCAGATGAGTAGATTTAACATCTACGGGGAAATCGTCTATATGGCGTTATGCGTCAGGGCATGATAAGATATTTAGTCGTAGATGTTTATGTGTATTATTGTAGCATACGTCCCTTATTGCATATAGAAATGGTAGTATATAACACTGCACTGTCACTAACAGTTAAACCTGCACGAGCACTATTTGTATGTTACACTCACACCGTTAGTGATTGCCATGACACTTGCACTATAGGATTGCTACGAGTTTCATATCGTTTTGATTGCCGCATCATTGATGATTGTCATGACTTGTCGCATATTCACATATATTGATATCTTCATACTTGCGCACATGCACACTGTATATTCATACCAGTGCACACACATATTGATATCTTCATACTTGCGCACATGCACACTGTATATTCATACCAGTGCACACACATATATTGATATCATCATACTTGCGCAAATGCACATTGTATATTCATACCAGTGGACACATATATTGATATCTTCATATTTGCGTACATGCACACTGTATATTCATAGTAGCTACACTCATATTAGCGTATATATCCTTTTGCACATCCATACCTACATACATATATATGTTACATACATGGATGATATTGACTTGATTTCAGGAAAATAAGGAACCGCATGAGATATTTTCAAAACTGGATTCTTTTTAAAGGAGCGATTTTCCCTTTTTACTCTTAGTGTCATACGACACATTGCATGGATTTACGCATTGAGTTTGGATTTATGGGATTTCTGGATTTGAGAACCGTGGTATTATTTTAAGATAATACGCACTGTTTTAAAAACCCGGTTTCTCTTGATATGATATTTCAGTGCGTCCACCATGAGTTTTATCGGTTCCAGAGAGCTTGTGTGAGTATACCCGATTCGATGAGCGGTAGGCACCGATTGCGAGTACATGGTGGACCCGGTATGGTACCCCGGGGCAAGGAGACTCGTATTGTTAGACGGTGAGCTCGGTGGAGAGGATACTACCTACCGGTGATTGGTTTGACCTGGCGGTTATCCGGAGGATACCGACCAGAGTCGATAGATCGATACGGGACGACGCGTACTGCCGGGGCCGAGGGCCAATTCCGCAGACGGAGCCCATGGGCCGATCCGGACGGACGGGGCCCCATACTTGAGGATTTGCGTGTCGATGCTAGACACGACTATTTTATGATATTTCGAGTGCCGATGCTGGGCACTCACGATTCTATGAGATTTACAGGATTTGAGGGCCGATGAGGATGACGGCGCCTGAGTTTTACTGGGATTTGGGTGTATTGATGGACACCGATTATTTCCCACGTTGACATTCCGTGTAGATGTTATTTATTCCCATGCTCAGCATTCAGTATTATACATCTCATCCTGTACCTGTAGTACCTGATTGAGTACACATTTTATGCACGATTATTGCATACATGCTCACCCTATATAGATGTTGTTAGATTGCACGACTATTGCACGACTATTGCATACCCTGCTCACCCTATATAGGTGTTATTAGAATGCATTTTCTATGCACGATTATTGCATACCCTGCTTATCATATAGAGATGTTGTTAGATCGCACTTGTTGCATGATTATTGCTCATCTAGCTCATCATATAGATGTTATCTGTTGGCATAGGTTAGAGTATTGCAGCACGTGCATACTCGCGATTACCTTTATATGTTATCTACTATTCATGAGTTGGCAACTCACCCCCGTTGTGCCACAGTGTTTGCAGGTTGCCCCTCAGAGTAGTCGCGGCAGGCTGCTTCGTGCATCTTTTGATAAAGATACCACTGTAGTTGGCGTGCGAGCCCTTTACTGATAGGTGGGTTTTGTGCGGTATCTGTTTATTTTCCAGTTGAATACATCATTGTATCTAGTATTCTCCATCTACTACTTATGTATTGACTTAGAGACCAGTTGTGAGGACGATGTATATTATTTTGTACTCTGGTGTCGAGCTCGTTGTGAGCCGATTTTATTTATGCAGCTTTATATTTCATGTTGTCTTCATTTATGTTTACTCATTCTTCGCTACGGCGTCGTATATCATTATTGTGGTGACTGTTTCCGCCGTTGGGCGTGATTGCTCCCGTTTGGGATGCTTATTTCTTATTGTACATCATCTTACTCATATATTGTTTTGTACCCGATTTCGGGGCTAGTTTTTACAAATGAAATGCTGCCAAAATTTTTAAGATAATAATTTGCACTTTAATGAATTTTACTAAATTACTTAAGGTTTTCAAAACGTTTTAACAAATGTTTCTATTAAATGTTTAAACACTCAATACTTTTACTGGTTTTGATTTCTGGGTTTCGGCTTACTTAGTCGCGTTACGCCTGTAGACGTTACGTGGTTAAGTGACGGTCACGGGCCGAACCTTGGGTCGTGACACAAAATCAAGTAAATCTCATATATCCAGTGTCCAAAATCAAGTGAATCTCATATATCCTGAATCCAATATCTAGTGAATCTCATATATCCTAAGTATATTTGCATGAATAAATATGATGATGTATATAAATTGATATGTATACATATATATTAGCGTCCCATTCCACTAATATATATATATATATATGCATATAGAACAGCGCCCCATTCCACTGTTATATATACTTAGGAGTAAAAATATCATGAAAACAAGTGTCTAGTATCGACACATTGTTAGTGTATATGCCCTAGAGGCCATTACTGTATCATACTAGTTTGTTTATTACTTAATGGAAGCTTGGGATATTCACCTTGTATATACAATCTTGCTCAAAATAGTAGTATGCTACTTGGTTTGTTTCTACTTCAATGTGTACATGTGTTCATTTTAGTATATCGCCTATACACATTAGTGGAGCTCTTAGGATCTTTGCTTGATTACCAGCGTTGTGATGGCAGTCACACTAGTAGGGCTGGGTAATCTATAAGCACATCCTTATGCAGGTCCTTAGTCGCAGGACTATCGAGACAGGGCATCGGTACTCCGGAGTAGACTAGCGCATGCGCTTCTCATCCCAGTGTGGGAGACGGTCTGTCCCACAGCCGTCAGTACGTCGTACTGGAGATAGTATGCGGGTGCTCGTTAGGTTATGAGTACACTGGACAGGACTCGTCGGGAACCGACTAGTTGGTATTATGCCTTTCGTCAGTTATCAGTTTCCAGGTGACATGAGTATAGCTTAGTCCGCTGACTTGACACTGTCACTTCGCCTCGAGTGTGTTCCCACTGTACTTTGATTACTACCCTACCACGGCTCAAAGGAGTCGTGCAAACAGGTGGCAGTTGGGTGCAGTCCCGAAGCACTTGGAGGCAGTGACGGTTATGTAGGGTTCCTAGGCACTCTCAAGAGGTCTCACAAGGCATCAACCATGCCAATTTCAAAAAATCTAGGTGCCGAGAAACCCGACTACGGATTGTTTGCTAGAAAACTAGGCGAAAAAGCTAACTAGTTAACTCTTAACTATGAGATACGGAAATACAACCTTTCTAGATCCGGTCCTCCACCTCCACGGCTCCGAGATGAGGTCCTCTCCGCTGTCTAAATCAAATCCGGGCTCTAGCGTCGGCTTCATCGGAGAATGGACGGGCTAGGTCGTCGACAACGTGCCGAAGATGATCTACGTCGAAGCATCACTAGATCGAGCTCCACCTTCACCAAGTCTTGAAAACTTGTGAAGGAAACACACTCTACTACTTGGAAAGAGGTAGAGGATGAAGAAATAGGAAGTGGGTAGACTTTAGTTTTGGATTTCTCACTCTTTTTCATCACTTGCCATTAATGGAGCATGCTTTCTTCATGTGAAGAAAATGAAGAAGAAGAAGAAGCTAATTATGATAAGTTATCCATAATTGTTATTTAGAAAATAGAAAATAATAATACTTATCATGATCAACCATGGTTAAGTGTAGAGACTAAACCCAAGTTAAGTGAATGGTTAGGTTAGGAATGAAGACAAAAATGGTGACTAAGTCAAAGCTTCATGAAGCTTCAACATAAATCCAAATTAGCCACCATTTTCCTTTTGCCAAAAAAGAATAAATAAACAAATAAATGAATAAGTAAAAACCCTAATCATCCACTTAATCATAGTTTAATACTTTACACTTAACCAAAAAGCATGTATCATCAAACATGATACAATCATGTGCACAAAATCATATCGCATATGCAATGCGCACACCCGAGTGAGAAAATCCATTTAAAGTGAACCAATACTAGTTAATGCAAAGTAATATATCAAATATATAATTATGCATTAAATCATTAAATCAACACTTGATTTAATGATCCGGTCATATTGCATATAACCGACTAATATCAACAGTAACAACTTATCGAATCAACACTTGATCCGATAACCCGGCTATACCACATATAACCGATCAATGTCACATGTCGCGAGAATCGAATACAGTATCACATACTGGTATCATTCTCGGTCCCGCACATATCTCATATGCACTCCTATTTCGTTTCGCTTGAGCCAGGAAACCTCTGTGTAGGACTCCAAAGACTCGTCAATACGCCGGCAGCAGGTGATGATCATATCAAACACCCACAAGCCGCAAGCGGTCTGCTAAACGTAACGGCCACCCGGGTATTGAGCGATCTGAAGATCGATGAGCAAGCCCGCTCACACTCCAGTGAATCCAACCAGTAACACTACCGTACAGTCCGGTCTGATCGTCTGATATGTCGCATATCTAGCCTAGGGGTGGTAAACGTCAGACCCCAATAGCTTGATAAGTCGCGTCGATATGAGGTCTATAACAATTCGAGAAACTACTGGTAACACTTACCAGTAAATCTCAGCAACCCTGGCTAGGGATTTTCTGTTATAGCCAATCGAACACAGCGCAACATCAACTCCCTATACCGGGAGAGACGAATCCCCTCCTATCGCTCATTGCCTCCATATGACTCGGGACTGTACCCAAAAACCACCGTTTTGCATGCCCTCTTGGACGTGGTAAGATGGAAATCAAAGCACAGTGGGAACCACACAAGACTCTATGACGATCTCGGGTCAACAGACTACTCTGTACCAGTGTCACCAGAGAACTGCCATCTGACGTGAGGTATAATACCATCTGGGAGTTCTCGGCGAGTTCGTCCAGTGTACCCAGTCTCCACTGAGCACCCGTATATCATCTCTGATGTCAAACACCAATGGATATGGGATCATTCATCGCCCATCTGTATGGGTCGAGAAGGTATACGCTAGTCTACTCTGGTATATCGATGCCCCGTCTCGATACACCCACGACTAGGGACTTTGAAGGATGCACTTATGGACTACCATGTCCCCACTAGTATGATCCGCATCATAGTCCAGGTAGTCAAGTACACATCCTAAGGGATTTACCAACATGTAACAGAGAGACAAACAGTATACACGTTAAGGTAAAGATCAACCAGATAGCATACTATCATGTCGAGCAAGAAAGTCCTCCCTATATATGTCCCAGCATCCACTACAATATACATCCTATATATAGTAATGGCCTCTAGGGCATACATATAACTAACAGGTTAGATAGGATTCGTCTCTCCTGGTATTGGGGGTTGACATCGCGCTGTGTCTAGGAGAGCCATTACACGAGTAGTCCCTGGCCATGGCAAACGAGATATACTGGTAGGCTTCCAGTGTTATCTCAGGGTGTTTTGGGCTTCACTCCGACATGACTTGTACCGCTATTGGGGGACTGACGTTTACCGCCCCCTAGGACCGCCATGCGATGTATCAGACGAACAGACCGGACTGTACGGAGAATGTCACATTCAGGCTCAGTAGGAGTTCAGATGGGTTTCGCCTCGTCAGTCTTCTTGTCGGCATCTACCTGGGGACCGTTACGCACAGCTAGTGCCGCTTGCGGTCTGTGGTTAAACCCACTGCCAGCGTAGTGTCGAGTCTTTAAAGTCCCACACAGAAAGCTATTCGCCTTTAGGCAAAAGAGTAGAGGTCGCATGGTTTTGTGACAGGTCGCATGGTTTTGCGACATGGTTCGGTCACATCCGTGCACTTGTGCACGTACAGTGTCCGGACAGTTCACACTAGCGGGCTTTGGTTTAAGCCAGATCCTAGTGTACCTTTTGGGATTGGTTTTATCCAGTATGCATTCGTGTTCCTCGAAATGCGGATGCGGGTGTGTATGCACAGTTGACGGAGAGACAGAGGCAGAGGATTCTCATTAGGGTTGTTGACCGTTGACAGTTGACTATTGACTTTTTGCTCAACCCTAATGAGAATATGATATGTGATTAACAATTATATTAATTAAGTATTATGGTGACATGGTTGTTGAGGGATTGACTTTGCTGACTTGTTGACTTTGTTGACCGGTTGACTAGGCTTGACTAGTTGACCATCATGATAACTATAGCTATCATTTCATGGCAAAGACTTTTGCTTGCTTGCTCTTTTGTGCAAAATGAGTGCATGAAATGATATGGCTATGGTTGCTTAAACCATCACATAATACTTGATTGATATGAGGTGTTATGATTGTTTTGGATTATGAGAGCCAAATGGGAAAAGTCTTCTCTCATTCTTTCATGCTCATTCTCTCTCTTGTTCTTGAGCTCTCATCTTCCTCCTCTTGCTCTCCCTCTCTTGACTCTATGGTTCACTTGTCTCATGAGTTGAGAACCAAGAACCATTGATAAAATCCCATACAAACTCTTCTCTACTCACTCTAGTTCACAAGGTTTAGCAAACCGAGTGAACTAGTTTCTTCAAAGTTCGAAGAAGGAGCCAAAGGTTGAAGCTTTCAGGTGGATCTATCTTCGGCGCAAGGAGACGACGGGGAGAAGCCGATTCGGACGACCATCGAAGCTTGAAGACGAAGGAGTTCAAGAAAAAGAAAGGTATAACCCCCTAACCGAGTAGTTAGCAACTCGTAGTTAGGTTGTTAGTTAGATGTTTAACAAAGATCCGGGTTTTTAAGTCCATATTACCACCTCTAAGAAAATCGTTTTTTATCAAATTCCGCTTGCCCGAAAGTACCGGGAGAGGTAGCATGGACTTACGGTGGTATCAGAGCCTAGTTAAACTCTATCTAACATGTTAGCAAAGTAGCTAGAAGATCTATCAAAGAAAAAGTCACAAAACGAACCCGATATGCCAAGTTTCTGCCGATTTTTTTCTGTTCAAAAATTGATAAATTTTATCTTGAAAATCGGCTCAGGCTTTTGTGTGATCACCCACCAAATTTGGTCCAACGATCGAGTCAAAGCGCCGCAGAAACGCGGCGGGAGCACGCTCCCGCCGCGGTTCCGTGGCCGAGTTGACTCGGCCGAGATCCAAGTTTGGTGCAGTGTTTTTCTGGGGTTGTTTTGGGATTTTTGGAATATGTATTTTCTGCCCAGATTTTCCAGAACAAAAATTTTATTTTTGGGGTCCTAAAAATCCGTATTTTTGATCGAACTTCTAAAAGACTTTAGCTGACGGGTTTTTCTGTAATGTGATATTTGTATTGAACGTCTGCTAATCGCTATATGTTGATTAGTGGGGGTTATACAAATCTGTGATCTGTAATGTTATTGGAATGTGTATATGAATTCATTGGATGGTCGCGGGTGAATAGCCGGGGGTTGTGAGACGAGAGTTTTCTTTTCTTTCAATTCATGTAAATTTGTAAATTGATGTAATAATTATTTGTATGGCTGCACAACCGGGTCGGGGTTGTAGCCGTCATTGTATAATTTCTTTTTACTGTTTTTGCTCCTAGGATAGACCCATGGAGGGGGTGCACAAACTACCGGGTATGCCGAAGTGCCGAGTGGCCTACTCACGGAGTTGAGGGAGGTTGCTTCGCTTTGGGTACTTGGCGGGTAGTTTGCCGCACCCGTAGGGGTCTTGGGTGGGGTATTGTCTATTCACCGCGACCGTGTAATCTGCTTTTCGTTACAGGCTCGTACGAATTGCGGATTCCTAGTATATCCAATGTGTTCATCTGTGATCTGAAATGGCTATCATTGCAATATATCTATATATGATATTATTTAGGCGTTGCTTATGTTTTACAGCCGCGCTAGCCCAGCCCCCGCTCTGTCGTTAGTTAAGTAACCTAACGGGTAATGACGGGGCCCCGTGGCGAATGCGAATGGCATAAGCGTACGTCATATTTTGGTTGTTTTCTGCAATGGTAGGATTAAATGATGGGACGCATTAAAAGAACTAATGCAAGAATATCACGCATTAAAAGAACTAATGCAAGAAAATAAACCAAGTTAAAATCGTTGGAAAACTTTCGGAAAACCACTCGGTTCTTTTCAAAACTAACTTTTAAATGCGGAGCTTGAGCCACTCCTTTTAAAAGCTATCTCGTTCCATCGATTATATCAAGTTCACTACGTTCACGGTTTTGCCAAAACCATTCGTTGCCCTCCATCATTTCAGTTAAATATTCGGTAGTATTCAAGCTATGTATTTTGACCTCACGCCAAGGCATAATGATTGGTAGCTGCCGGATATTTATCTGTTGCATAGATAGAATGCGTTGGTTTGGGACAGCCGTACTACCATTTTGGCCTACGTCAAGGGTAGGTACGGGTGGATTCAAATTAACCTGGATAATGATGGGAAGAACTTGACATGTGACTTATGACATTTTGACCTCACGCCAAGGTCATAAGAGCATGGGGCAAAAATCCATATCGGGAGTTTCAAAAGAACTGAAACTTGCTAGTGTTGAATACCATTTGGAGTGTGATGATTCTGGTAGGATTCCTTCAGTTTCGTCACACGATTATATTTGGATCCCGATCCTACTGTGAGTATATGCTACTCCTCAGGAAATTTCTTTCTAAACGATCAATGCTATAAACCTAGTAGGTGTCTAGAAAGGTGTTAGCGGGGCTACGCCCCCAGGGAAAAGAGGTTATTTAATTAAGGAACTTCGCGAAAGCGTTGGAAAACCTCCCTCGAAGTACCGACACTGGCCTGGCTGAATGGTTAAGCAAGTATTGTACGGTGAGATTGATCCTGACTAATTCTTCCTTTTTGGTTTGAGGAGGGATTCAAGAAACAGTGGGAGCCATCCTGTTTAGACAAACTAAAAACCATTCTAAACTTGCAAGAGCATCATGCTGAGTATTTCTTCTCTCTCCTAATTGCAGCGACCAATCGACATGACTGGACTTAAGTTACTCCTAGATAAAAACATACTGACAGGGCCAAACTACAAAGATTGGCTCAGGAATGTCAAGATGGCAATCACTTACGACAAGCTGGGGTATCTTCTTACCACCAAAGCTCCCCCTGTCCCTGGTCCCACTTCCAGCGTCACGGATAAGAAAATCCGTATTACTTGGGAGATTGATAGCGCGAAGGCCAAGTGCCTCGTACTTGCCTCTATGGACAATGAACATCAGAGGAGGCACGAGAATATGGACTTGGAATCCATATTTCTTCATACAAAAGAACTGTATGGAGAGCAATCTCGTATCGCAAGATACGAAGCGTCGAAAAAGTTATTTTCGGCAAGGATGGCCGTCGGATCATCAGTAGCAGAACACGTGCTTAAGATGATCGGCTACATTGAGGAGCTCGCGGACCTAGGGACTACATTGGAGAGTGAGCTCTATACGGACTTAGTTCTCTAGTCCCTTCCTTCCACTTACGCCCAGTTTATACTGAACTTCAACTTACAAGAAAAAGAAGTTGAACTTTCAGAGCTCCTCAACATGTGATTGGAAGAATTTAAGTTAACCGCAATCAAGACGGTGTCGCTATGCAGCTAGCCGGTTGAGCACGGGTCGATCCACAGGGAGAAGGTTGTATGTCCTTTCTTGTCTTAGACGAGTCAATATAGAATTTGTGTAGGTTTGTTCGAGACTATCCTATGTGTAATATTTGCAAGTATAAAGTTGTTAAGAAAAAGATACGAAATTGTAAGCTAAAGAAATTCGTACTCAAAACCTTTGAGCCGAGTCTTGACCAATTGAAGCTAAGCAATCGGCAACAACGTGGATTAGGGGATTTAAGCGCGGTATTCGTGGAATACGGCTTATTCACCCTTGTCCTTCCGTTCTTGTCTCTTGCTTTCGTCTCCGGCCAAACCGAACGCAACCGGTCGCGGTTAGGAATCACCGTTTCCTTGTTAGGGTAGGATGTCTAACGGAGCGCTTGCGTATGGTTTGGGCGGAGTTCAATGGAAAATAACGGGAAAATGAAATGAGAAAGAAGATATTAACTTACAATACCGTATTTCATCTTAACAACAATAATTACAACCATTCACAAAATGAACAAAAGAGAGCAAAAGAAAAGAACAAAGAAAAGAAAAGATTACAAGTAATTAAGTGCATGAATTAAATTGCAAGAAAGTAAAGCAAGATAATAATAAGCAAGTAATAAAAAGCGATAAAAAGAACAAGAAACTAGAACTCAAGACAAGCATGTAATCAATAGCCAACCCTTAAACTTGCAAGCTCAATCAAGAGGTTGCAAGATCAAGGGAAGGGTAGAGAACGCATGTGAAATGAAGCGCTAATTCCATAAGAAAATACGACCTTTGAGATCAATAACTAACCCTTAACCATTCAAGCTCAATGAAGAGGTTGAAATATTAAGAGGAAGCAAAAATCTCAAGGGGAAACTAAAGAAAAGAGAATGATACAAAAACCTTCATCTTCATTGATCTTCCACTCAAAAAGCTCTCACTACAATTTTCATGGAGAAAGAATGAAGAAGAAGAAGAAGAACTACACAAAAAACTACAAAAGAGGAACAAAGAATGACTCCCTTGGCTTTGCTCAGATCTGGAGTATTTATAGGCGGGTAAAAGGAAACCTAAGGCAACCATCTGCACATAAACAAAAGTACCAAACTACCCCTGAAATTTGACGCAGAGAGGAGACCACATGGCCGCGGATCCCCGGCCATGACCCCCCTTTGGCCACTGATCCACGGCCATCTAGATGACTTGGGTCGTCGTATTTTGGGTGGTTTCCTGGTTTGTATTTGTCTGCTATGTGGTATATGAAATTTCTCAGAAACTCTTCACAATTATTCCAGAATTTTAGTAGAACAAAAAGGTGATGTGATGTGGATCTTTTGCCATGATTTTCTCGAGCTCCGCGTAGATTTCTTGGATCTTGTGTTGACCTAGAGCTTTGTGCATGACATGACAATTGATTTGCCATCTTGTCCCTTAACTGGTATGTGGCAACACACGGTTAGAGAGCGGAGACCGTGTTTTATCTGTTGTTGGCAGTAATCCGGAATTTGTCGTACTTTTCCATGATATTCATTGTTCAGAGCCGAGAACCTGTATTCTGCAATTATGTAGCAAACACTGATTAAAAGCACCTACCTATAAACACACGAGCATAAGAATGGGCGGTATAAAATGCAGTATTCTGTTATGAACAAATACCCCCAAACTTAACTTTTGCTCGTCCCGAGCAAAACCAATTATTCACAAAAATAAAATCCTAACCGCACTTTCGCAGGGAACGCGATTGCACTGAGCGCGTGCAACAAGCCGTTAAATCTCTAGGTGTCCCTAGTAGGAGGAGTGTTGTCTCCTGAGGGTTTTCAGCGGATACTACCCACAAAATCCTGTCAAGCTAGTGTCATAAGTTAACATTGATTCTACTCCTACAGTTCAGTATTTACGTTAGAAATTCTATCATCCTAAGTTAGAAATATCCAACCCTTATTTTTCACACCTCCTATCTATTTAACCTTAGGTCCTATACGTTCCAAAAAAGTTTAGAAAGATGTTGGTTCTCCTGAGTTTTCCTTCTAAAGTGCGGCCTCAAATCAGGGATTTTTATCAACTTTACAGAAAACACAAGTCTTATTCTTTATTTCTATCTTTTATTCAAACATTGATTGTATACCCCTACGTGTGTGTATATTTGCACCCCTACACTCAAGAATTCAATTCAAGCTATAATACCCTTGCCTTAATACCTAATACTACTTCTTTTCATTTAATGATGGACGGTGTTGCTCACACACCTTTCATGCGACTATTAATGCTTCTAGAGGCACTAACGGCCGATTACTGAATGTGTGAACTTTAAAGCGTAAATAGCAGTTTCCAGGTCTTGACTTTATTCTATTTTTCTTTTTCTTTTTCAAGACCGGCTATATTTTTCAACATGCTCTTTTGGTGTTTAGCTTTAAATACCGTTTTTTCTTTCATACTAGGCTTTCAGGCAAGAGTATTTCAAGGTATCCTCTACTATCCCAAGTTTCAAGGTGCGTGTAAGTGCAGTTTGTAGGGTATATACTTTCTAAATTTGAACTCAAGAAAAGAAACTATTTTTCAGACTTATCCTTCAGTAAAGCATCAATACTTTCCCTTCATCTTGACTTAACTCAAGAACTGAACTCAAGATTACCTATTTCTCAAAAAACTGTAAGGACGTATACTTACCAAAGTTAGACAGAATGAGGGTTATTTTTAGGGTTTTCAATCCCTAAGCCTAGAATTTAGTTATTTCTATCATATCAACTAAACTTTCGGAATAAAGACCTAAGTTACTCTATTAGCTAACTTGACGACAAAGTTTTTATATTTTTTGGAAAATTTTCAATTTTTGTGGGTTTTTTAAATAAGGAATGCAAATGCAAAATATACAAATGAATGCGAAGGAAGAAAGCTTACCGAGCACACCCCCAAACTTAAACTTGACAGTGCCCTCACTGTCAGGCTATACCAAGAGGGTCAAAATTGTCGGCGCTCCCCCTAAAAACAAATTATATACAAAAGGAAAAACCAAAAATATATACAAAAAAGGTGTTCCCCCCCAAACTTAAGTAAAACAGTGTTTCCACTGTTAGGCGTTGAAGTTCAGGTTTAGGGGGGAAAGAACAGTATCAAGCTATACAAGGCCTTACACAGGCCAAAAGTTAACACCAACCATTCAAAGATTTTATCATGGTGAAGCAGTGGTTGGGGAAAGAAGGTGAAGAGGTAAGAAATGGAGAATACGCGAGACCGTATGGAGATAGAAGCGGGATACGGTCTCGGAATATCAGAAGAAGAATGGCGGAAGGGAAAAAGAAGTGGAGTACGAACTTGAGGGTGCAAATGGAGTGAATAGATTAACGCAATTTGTGATGAGCTATGTGTAAATAGCGATTGTGCTAATCTATTAACCCGGCGAGAGATTGGGTCAAATCCCTCAAGATTCGTAAGAAACCATGGGTACGCCGAACTCGGTAAACCAGACATAGGAAGTGAAAATGATACGGTTTCTTGCAAGGTCGGAACGATGGAAAGAATGGAGGGAAGTGATCGAGGAGGGGTATCGGTTAAAGGTTCAGGAGGGTGTACACAGTCAATGACAGGGACAGGATGAATGGGAAAATCCGACTCATCAATTAAAACTGGTTCATCCTCAAAACTATCCTCAATATTCTACTCAAAATTTAGCACATCCATGCACTTCTCTTCAAAATCCAGACGCATATGGGGTTCGGGAAAAACATTTAATGACTCAGGATGATGATTTGAAGAGAAAAACTCAGCCAAATCTATGGGTTCATCATCCAAAATATTCCCAGCGTCAATATCCTCAATCAAGTGAAAATCAATATTCTCAGACACCTCAACAAAAGCATGGATTTCAATCGATTCGGGTTCTAGAGTGGAGGTGTAGAGGTCAAAAGGTTTGGGATTGGTTTCACTTGGAAGGGACCCTTCACAATCAAGTAAATCAAACCCTACAAAGTCGCACAACTCATTAAACATTCCATCTTCAATTGATAATTCAGTTGGGACACTTGATAGACTTTCAACACAGGAGTTGTGGGTTTCAATTTGAAACGGGTAGGTTTGATTTGGAAGGGGGTACAGCTCACTCTCTCCACTCAAATTCACAGCCTGTCCGACCGCCTCTTCATACATTGAAAAATTTGGAGCTAGCTGAAAACTAGCTACCGGGTCACTAGGTTGCATGAAGGCGGCCATGGACGCATTCAAATCCATCATCTGTTGGGTTGACGCTACCCTAAAGTCTTCCAACGACTGTTCCAGACTAGACATGTGTTGTGAAGGGGTTTCAGTAAAAGATTCAAAGTCGTTTGGATACTGAAAACTCCCAAATGGCGGTTCTGAAGCAATATCTAGGGAAGGTGCAAAAGTAGGGTAGGACTGGTAGGAATTGAATGGTTGGACATGGGTAAGATCAACAGTTGGATAAGAAGGTGAATGAAATTTTTGATCCCAAGAATTTGAAGTGGTGAAAGGAGTGAAAGATCAGCTACGGGATTGTTCAATACGTTCAGCGATGGACAAAGGACGACTTGCAGAAGGGGTATCAACATAAGCGGGTGCGGGAGGTTGAAAAGGTTGATACAAAGTGGAATGAGGAGTGCAAGTGTTTGTCCTAGACGCTGCTATGCGATCTTTCAGTGAAACTTTGGGTATGGAGGGATCGTTCGACGTTAGGCCAAAGCAAGAACCGTAAGAAGTAATGTCTGGTTGTGGGTACCAAAGTTCGGCAAGAGTTTTGCGAGGTGGAGTACCCATGATATGAAGAGAGAAAGAAAGAAAGGCAGAGAAAAGGAGGGGAAAAAGAATGTGATATTTTTTTTATAGTTTATATATTAACAGAAGAATTAAATATACACAAAAAAAAATATGGACAAAAACAATCACGACACAAAAATACCACACACCTAATCGTTCTAGGGTTCACCTAGGTCAATTAGACCTGCTCCAGAACTTGATTGTCGAAGTAAAACTGTGTCGAGAAACGGGCTCAAGATACACTGATCACGAGGCCAGGTAAGTGCAGAGATAAGGGGAGGTTTTCCAACGCTTTCGCGAAGTTCCTTAATTAAATAACCCTTTCTCTTTTGGCGGTTGCGCCGTTAACACTTTCCTAGACACCCCGTAAACAATATACCGTTAAGCGAGGTTCTAAACACAGTTAACTTCTCCTAGTGAGCGCGAAGTCCTTAAGGCTTAAAGTCTAATTTCTTTTAAAATTTGTGCGGGTAAACGTTATGCTCAAGTTCGTGATTTGTGGGCCACGGAAAAGGTGATGAAATCCTTTACCGTATGTTGTGGGGTTCGCTTGCCCTTAAGTCCGTATTAATGTATGCAATGCGCAATTAAATAAAAATTCTATAAAGAATCAAACAATCGTTTTTTAGTTTAAGCGCGGCACTGTAACAAATACGGGTTAGTCAATTTTTAGCATTTGCTAGCGAACTTGCAAAGAATCCTGCAAAGAATAGAATATTGGATGCGTCGGATTTGAGAAGAAGGTGTTTAAGAAATACGTACCGTTACGTTTTTGGGTTAGGAAACCCCCGTTGAATCAAATCCGGTAAGCTTGGAAAGTTCGCTTGCGCGGGTCAAACTACCCGGATCTTTGGCACTGTACTTCGCAATCACCTTAGCCTTGAATGCACACTTTGCTCCCACAATCGCAGTTTGCAAATACGCAAAAATCTGCACACTTGCCTACAAAAATGAAAAAAAACACAAAAAGTTCTTTTTTTTTATATATACAAAAAGAATATTAACCCGAATAACAAGAAAGAAAATACGCTACCGTCTCCCCGGCCACGGCGCCATTTGATTGGAAGAATTTAAGTTAACCGCAATCAAGACGGTGTCGCTATGCAGCTAGCCGGTTGAGCACGGGTCGATCCACAAGGAGATGGTTGTATGTCCTTTCTTATCTTAGACGAGTCAATAAAGAATTTGTGTATGTTTGTTCGAGACTATCCTATGTGTAATATTTACAAGTATAAAGTTGTTAAGAAAAAGATACGAAATTGTAAGCTAAAGAAATTCGTACTCAAAACCTTTGAGCCGAGTCTTGACCAATTGAAGCTAAGCAATCGGCAACAACGTGGATTAGGGGATTTAAGCGCGGTATTCGTGGAATACGGCTTATTCACCCTTGTCCTTCCGTTCTTGTCTCTTGCTTTCGCCTCCGGCCAAACCGAACGCAACCGGTCGCGGTTAGGAATCACCGTTTTCTTGTTAGGGTAGGGTGTCTAACGGAGCGCTTGCGTATGGTTTGGGCGGAGTTCAATGGAAAATAACGGGAAAAGGAAATGAGAAAGAAGATATTAACTTACAATACCGTATTTCATCTTAACAACAATAATTACAACCATTCACAAAATGAACAAAAGAGAGCAAAAGAAAAGAACAAAGAAAAGAAAAGATTACAAGTAATTAAGTGCATGAATTAAATTGCAAGAAAGTAAAGCAAGATAATAATAAGCAAGTAATAAAAAGCGATAAAAAGAACAAGAAACTAGAACTCAAGAAAAGCATGTGATCAATAGCCAACCCTTAAACTTGCAAGCTCAATCAAGAGGTTGCAAGATCAAGGGAAGGGTAGAGAACGCATGTGAAATGAAGCGCTAATTCCATAAGAAAATACGACCTTTGAGATCAATAACTAACCCTTAACCATTCAAGCTCAATGAAGAGGTTGAAAGATTAAGAGGAAGCAAAAATCTCAAGGGGAAATTAAAGAAAAGAGAATGATACAAAAACCTTCATCTTCATTGATCTTCCACTCAAAAAGCTCTCACTACAATTTTCATGGAGAAAGAATGAAGAAGAAGAAGAAGAACTACACAAAAAACTACAAAAGAGGAACAAAGAATGACTCCCTTGGCTTTGCTCAGATCTGGAGTATTTATAGGCGGGTAAAGGGAAACCTAGGGCAACCATCTGCACATAAACAAAAGTACCAAACTACCCCTGAAATTTGACGCAGAGAGGAGACCACATGGCCGCGGATCCGCGGCCAAGACCCCCCTTTGGCCGCGGATCCGCGGCCATCTAGATGACTTGGGTCGTCGTATTTTGGGTGGTTTCCTGGTTTGTTTTTGTGTGCTATGTGGTATATGAATTTTCTCAGAAACTCTTCACAATTATTCCAGAATTTTAGTAGAACAAAAAGGTGATGTGATGTGGATCTTTTGCCATGATTTCCTCGAGCTCCGCGTAGATTTCTTGGATCTTGTGTTGACCTAGAGCTTTGTGCATGACATGACAATTGATTTGCCATCTTGTCCCTTAACTGGTATGTGGCAACACACGGATAGAGAGCGGAGACCGTGTTTTATCTGTTGTTGGCAGTAATCCGGAATTTGTCGTACTTTTCCATGATATTCATTGTTCAGAGCCGAGAACCTGTATTCTGCAATTATGTAGCAAACACTGATTAAAAGCACCTACCTATAAACACACGAGCATAAGAATGGGCGGTATAAAATGCAGTATTCTGTTATGAACAACATGCTGAGGAGCGCAGAGGGCACCCTACAGAAAGGTAGGGAAACATCCACTTTGTTTGTAGGAGGATCATCTTCTTCTAGGTCCATGGCGAAAGCCAAGGGAAAGAAGAAGAAAGCCCCCGCCAAACCAAGAGGCGGTGTTAGTAAAGTGGATACGAAGGGAAAAGCTAAAGCAACAAAGCAAGCGGGGAAGCTTGTGGATAAGGAAGAATGCTTCTATTGTCATAAGAAAGGACACTGGAAGAATGATTGCAGGGCCTGGAAGGCCAGAACACAGGAATTGAAGCAGGTTGCAGCTTCAGCTTCAGGTGTGTATGTTATTGAAAACTGTCTTTCAATAAACTCTACTTCCTGGGTATTGGATACCGGATCAGGATCTCATATCTGTAATTCTTTGCAGGCGTTGAGAAACCGTAGTGTTTTGAAAGCAGGTGACATGACCCTCAGAGTTGCGAACGGAGCTAGCATGGATGCTAAAGCCGTGGGGGACTATCACCTGGGAATGTCAGATGGACATGTTTTGGTTTTGCGTAATTGCTTTTTTATACCCAACGCAACTTGTAATATCATTTCTGTATCTTTGGTTTCTAAAGAAGGTTATGAATTTGCGTTTGTAAGCAATGTTATAAACATTCACCTTAATCAAGTTCTGATTGGGTCAGGTACATTGAGCAATGGTATATACGTATTAAACCAACAACAGATTTTCAATGTCCAGAATACACACAAAAGAAAGTCTCCAGAAATAAATCAGACTTTCTTATGGCATTGTAGACTGGGTCACGTCAATGAGAGAAGGTTGACGAAGTTACATACAGAAGGATATTTGAATCCGTTCGAATATCAATCGTATGCCACTTGTCAATCCTGTCTCAAAGGAAAGATGACAAAGACTCCGTTCACTGGACACGGAGTAAGAGCGAGCGAGCTCTTGGGACTCGTACACAGCGACGTGTGCGGTCCAATGTCTACACATGCGCGAAGCGGTTTTTCTTACTTCATTACTTTTACGGATGACTTTTCAAGGTACGGTTATGTCTTCTTAATGAAACATAAGTCCGAAGCCTTTGGAAAATTCCAAGAATATAAGAATGAAGTAGAAAAACAAACAGGCAAAAGTATCAAGATTCTAAGATCGGATCGAGGTGGTGAATACTTGAGTGCCGAGTTCCTGGACTATTTAAAAGAGAACGGAATTCTCTCTCAGCTTACTCCTCCATACACTCCACAACATAATGGTGTATCGGAGAGACGGAACCGAACCTTATTGGATATGGTACGGTCCATGATGAGTAACGCCGAGTTACCGCGATCATTCTGGGGGTATGCGCTAGAATCAGCTGCATACCTTTTGAACCGAGTTCCCACTAAGACTGTGCCTACCACACCTTATGAGTTATGGAGTGGGAAGAAACCCTATCTTCAATATCTGAAGATCTGGGGATGTCCAGCTTTTGTCAAAAAGCAGCATGTGGACAAACTCGAGGCACGCTAGTACTGTGCAAGTTTGTGGGATACCCAAAGAACACCAGGGGGTATCTTTTCTACCACGCAGAGGAACAAAAAGTCCTTGTTTCTCGTAATGCCCACTTTCTAGAACACCAGTTCTTAGAAAAGGAAATTAGTGGGAGCGCAGTAGAACTGGAAGAAATTCCAGAACCACGAGCTATTACTGAAAGCTTAGTGGAACCAGAGGGTTCAAAAGAACAGGACATTCCTATGCCGCTCCGCAGGAGTAGTAGGCAGTCTCATCCGCCCAAGAAATACTACGGTTTTCTCATAGACGGGGATAGAGAGGATTGCATCATAGATTATGATGAGCCTACTAGCTTCCAGCAGGCCGTTCAGAGCGTTGACTCGGTAAAATGGCTGGATGCAATACGGACCGAAATGGAGTCCATGTACACCAACAAAGTATGGACATTGGACATTGCTCCAGACGGGGTAAAACCTGTAGGATGCAAGTGGATCTTCAAAAGGAAGATTGGTGTAGATAGACAGGTTGAGACCTATAAAGCTAGACTTGTTGCAAAGGGTTTCCGTCAAAGATCTGGCTTGGACTATGACGAAACCTTTTCTCCAGTGGCTATGCTGAAATCCATTCGGATCCTTCTTGCCATTGCTGCCTTCCACGATTATGAGATCTGGCAAATGTACGTAAAGACCACTTTTCTAAATGGAAATTTAGAGGAGTGTGTCTATATGGACCAACCAGAGGGTTTCATTCAGAGTGGGAGCAGCGGAAAGGTGTGCAAGTTGCTTAAGTCCATCTATGGACTAAAGCAGGCATCGCGGAGTTGGAACATCTGTTTTGATGAGACGGTCAAGGAATTTGGCTTTATCAAAAATCCAGATGAACCATGCATCTATTGTAGATTTGTAGCGAGAACTGTTGTATTCCTCGTTTTGTACGTGGATGACATTCTCTTGATAGGAAATGACATTCCTATGCTACAATCTGTCAAGGGGTTCTTGTCACACAGGTTCTCCATGAAAGACCTGGGTGATGCCTCATACATCCTGGGGATCCGGATCCATCGTGATAGATCCAAGTGGATATTAGGACTTTCCCAGTCCAGGTACATCAACACCATACTGAAAAGATTCAGTATGGAAGATTCCAAGCGCGGTAACCTACCGGTTTGTCACGGGATCACCCTCTCTAAAGAGATGTCTCCCAAGACTAATTTGGAGAGGGATCGCATGTCTATTATACCCTACGCTTCTGCGGTAGGCTCTATAATGTATGCGATGTTGTGTACCAGACCGGATGTAGCTTATGCACTGAGTGTGGTAAGCCGGTATCAGTCAAACCCTGGGGAGAAACACTGGATAGCAGTAAAGAACATTCTCAAGTACCTCAGAAGGACTAAGGAGATGTTCTTGGTGTATGGCGGAAAAGACCTCCAGATCGAGGCCTTTGCTGACTCCAGCTTCCAGAGTGACAAGGATGATTCCAAGTCCATGTCGGGTTTTGTCTTTACCCTCAATGGAGGGGCGGTGTGTTGGAAGAGTTCCAAACAGGAAACCGTTGCAGACTCGACGATGGAAGCGGAATACATCGCTGCATCTGATGCCGCAAAAGAAGCTGTCTAGATGAGGAAGTTCTTGAAAGAGCTTCAGGTGGTTCCGTCCATTGTTGATCCAATACCTCTGTATTGCGACAACAACGGGGCTATAGCTTTAGCGAAGGAACCCAGGTCCCATCAGAGATCCAGACACATCTTGAGGCGGTATCACCTGATCAGGGAGATCGTGGATCGCCAGGAGATCGAGGTTCGGAGAGTCGCTTTAGAAGATAACACTGCAGATCCATTCACCAAGGCCTGGCCCCAGACTCAGTTCGAGCGGCTGATCGAGATGATAGGTCTTCGATACGCCAGTACATGGCCTTAGTGCAAGTGGGAGATTGTTAGTGTATATGCCCTAGATGTTGAAGATAGTGCCCTCAGAGTCAATTATTGGATCGCAGGTACGTGATTGCAATGATTGCGGAGGACCTATACCGGTAGGACAGTCTCACTCGAGATGATAGTATGCTATCTGGTTTGCCTTTATCAGTCGTGTACATGTTCAGGTGACTGATTACATGTTACATTTTGATAGAGCCCTTAGGATCTTGCTTTACTACCAACAGTATGATGGTGATCATATACGTGAGAGTTGGGTAGTTTATATGCATATCCTTAATTGTGGTCCCTAGTCGTAGGAGTATCGAGACAGGGCATCGATACTCCGGAGTAGACTAGTGTATACAGTCGAGACCCGACGAGGGGCGGTGGCCGGTCTCACAAGCCACTGGTGTCAGTTGGATCACATAAGATGTATACAGGTGCTCATTGGGTTATGTGTACACCGGAGAGGACTCGCCGGGAATCTGCTAGTTGGTATTATACATATCGTCAGATAGCAGTTCCCTGGTGACATGTGTACAGGTTAGTTCATCGACCTGAGGTCGTCATTTGTCTCGTGTGAGTTCCCACTGTGCTTTGATTTCTACCCTACCACGGCTCAAAGGAGTCGTGCAAACAGGTAGTTTTTGGGTACAGTCCCGAGCCATATGGAGGCACGTGAGCGGATCGGCAGGGGATTCGTCTCTCCCGGTATTGGGGGCGAGATCGTGCTGTGTCTAGGAGAGCCATTACACATAGCCCACAGCCGTGGCAGGAGATTTACTGGTAGGTACTCCAGTAGTATCTCAGGGTGTTATTGGGCTTCACTCCGACACGACTTATACTGCTATTGGGGGTCTGACGTTACTAGCCCCCTAGGCAGATATGCGATACTCATTGATGAACGGACCGGACTGTATATACATTGTCACTGTTAGGCTCAATAGGGTTTCTGGATGAGTTCGCTCATCAGCCTCCCTTGAGGTCAGTCCATGGGCAGCCGTTACGCATTGCTAGTGCCGCTGACAGTTTGTGGTTAAACCCACTGCCAGGGTACTGACGAGTCATTAGAGTCCCCCACAGACAGTTTCCCAAGTTCGGGCGAAACGTTGTAGAGGCCGTATAGTTTTATGGCAGGGTTCGGAAAATGCACGTGCGTTTACGCACGTGTCAGTTTTCGGGCAGATGATACTGGTCGGTTTTGGTTTAAGCCGGATCCAAGTATTATATTGAGTAGATATAATATCTTTGTCTCAGTTGCATTTGTATTCGGTCGTAATACAAATGCGGGTATATTTATACAGTTACGGGGTTATCCTGAAAGTCGTTTCAGGATCACTTTTGGAAGTTGCCAGTTTCCAGTTTTCTATCAGCCGTCTTTTAACATTCGGTTAAAGACGGATTTATCTTTTCTTTGGAAGAGTGTGGATGCTTCTAGAAGGTTCTAGAAGCAGTGAGGTGTTATTGTTTCATTGGTTGCTTTCTTTGTGTTCACACTGTGTGTTCACACTAGATATTTATTTGTGTTCACACTAGATATTTATTTGTGTTCACACTCTTGTGGTCACTCTCCTCTCTCCTACACTCACCCCCCATCCCTATATATGGCCGGCCCCCTCCTCTCACTCTCTCACTTGAGTTTTCATCTGGTAAAAAGATTATAATAGATTTTGGGGTGTACGGAATTTCACAGCTCATTTCATTCCATCACCCGATTCGAGTGGCAACTTCATTAACCGTTCGTCTATAGCTTTGGACGGAACGAGACAAAGTCTTCTACTCATTCTCTACATCAATCTTGGTCGTCTCTTTTATCAAACTTGACGACCGAGTTGCCTCGAGTCAGAGGCGGGAGCCCGTTTAAAGAATCGTTGACGTGGTGCCACCTGGACGAGCAGATCGGAGATCGATGAGATCGGAGCAGCCGCAACGGATCGTGGGATGATGGTTAAAGAACGAAGGACTCGGATCGTTCGGTATAACCTTTCTACTCTCTTTACAGTTTTTTAGTTTAGCAATAATGGCAGATCCGGGTTAAAGTATACGATAGCGCCAGTTAACAAGTTTTTGTTCCGCATTTGGCGTCTGTAGACGGCCGGGGCGCTACCGTAGACTTACAGTGGTATCAGAGCCTCACCATTTTTCTATACTAACTTGTGCTAACGCGTTTAAAACATCGATCGAACCGGAAATCAAAAACTGCAAAATTCAACTTCACAGTTTCTGTCGATTTTAAATGATATCCTAAAATTATTCTACATATCACAGAAAGTTGTGCAGGGTTTTATAAGCACACCGACCAAATTTGAGCACGTGATTCCACTAAACTGCGGCGGAATCGCGGCCAAACCCATGGTTTGGCCGCGCATCTGCGGCCGTTCTATTGAATCAGTGCACCAAATTTGCACAGTGTCTTCTCTGTTGGAATTTGGGGTTTTTGGTATATATCTTTTGGGCCCAGATTTTGTTACTGTTCACCAGTTGTTCGTGGGGCCCACTTCGTGATATTTAGTCGATCGAAATTTAAACACGTTAGTTTACAGTGCTTAAATTATATCTCCGACCCGAAATGTCATTTGATCGGTAAACCGCGTCTGATTGCTATAGTTCTTTTAGACGGGTTTGCGAACGTGACATTTGCGTTGATGTTCTGTGTTGTGCTATGATGTTGCGGATTTTTCGTGGTGGATAGCAGTGTGCAATGGTAGTGCAGTTTGAGTTTATTTGTACATTTGATATTGCGGGGCGAGCGTCCAACTTGTGGACTGCCGTCACTGCCTGTTGTATAATATTCTTTTGGGGCACGACCAGGTTGCGGTCGATGTACCTGTTGTACTATTTTTCATTACTGTACTAGGTTTTACCCCGCGACAGAGTGCACGGATAGCCGGGTTTTGGAGAGCAACGGGTCCGCATCTCATGGCTTTGAGAGGCAGAGGGGCCTCACTCTAGAATTGGCAGACTATTCGCCGCACTCGTTGGGGGTACAGGTTGACCCAAGGAGGGGTGCCCAAGATTACCGGATTCCGTGAAGTGCTGGGTGGTCCATTCACTTTGCTGTAGGGGGCTGCCTCGCTTCAGGTTTTGGCGGGTAACTTGCCGCACCCGTAGGGGTCTAGGTTTCATTGCACAGGCTATCCACATGACAGGGGAACGTCGGGTTTCAGCAGCGGCTCTGAAACCCGGGGATCCCAGATTATCTGTATTGTTCTGTGATGCTTATTACTTTTCTGTAATGTTGCATATTATCACGCCTGGAGCAATTATTGTATATTGGTTTATATACTATTAGATGTTGTATATATTTTACACCCGCGCTAGTCCAGTCGTCGCTCTGTCGTTAGTTAAGTAACCTAACGGGTGATGACGGGACCCAGTGACGAATGCGGATGGCATATACGTACATTTTATTTTCGTTCTTTTCTGGTGTGATTGATTGATGGGACTGCGTTGATTCTGATCAATGCAAAGTAAAACAAACCTGTTTTCAGTTGTTGGAACAATTTAAAAAGTGTTATTGCAAAGACGTTTCCTTTTGTTATGCATAGCGGTATTCAGTGGAATATCCTGCACCTCATTCGACGGGGCAAGGGCCGATATCCCTTCACCGGGACTGACCCCTTGGGCAGAAATTTGCGTCAGGGTAATAACTTCACTATAGTCGATTACATGTTGCTTTGCACCGCGGTATTCAGTGGAATATCCTGCACCTCATTCCACGAGGAAAGAGCCGAGATCCCTTCACCGGGAATGACCTCTTTAGCAAAAGGTTTTCGCCACTATATTTTAAAAAGCTATCAGGTTCCTTCAGCGATATCAAGTTCACTACGTTAAAGGTTTTTCGCCAAAAACCAGCCGTAGCCCTCCGTCACTTCGTTTGGGTATTCAGTAGTATTCAAGCTATGCATTTTAGCCAAAGTTAAGGCATAGTGTTTGGTAGCTGCTGGGTATTCATTTGTTGCATAGATAGATGAGTTAGTTTGGGACAGTCGTTCTGCCGATTGGCCAAAGTCAGGGGCATGTGCGGGTGGGTTCAAATTGACAAGATAGTGACGGGTAGAACTTGGCATGTGACTTATGACATTTTGACCAAAGCCAAGGTTATAAGAGCATGGGGCAAAAATCTTATCGGGAGTTTCTAAAGAAACTGAAACTTGCCAAGTATGCGCATACCTTCTGGAGTATGAGTAACGTAGATGCATTCCATCACGTTATCATGCGATGAGAGTTGGATCCCGATTCCCACTGATGAGTTGGTTTACTCTTCGGGTTATCCCGATTGATTCTTCTTTCAGGTTTGAAGGAGAATTTGACAGGACAGTGGGAGGTTTCCGGAATAGATAAAGTGATAACCATTCTGATCTAGGTTAGAGTGCACGCAGAGTGTTTCTTTTCTCTCTCTCTTTGGCAGTGACCTTTGACCGACCCTAGACTATGACTCAGTGACCAAGTTGACCGAACCTTCTTAAAATACTGGCTTTTGGATTGTCTATGTTGCATAAGTCATTGCCACTCCTTCTTCTACCCTTTGCATTTCTCAGAACACCCGTTTTACTACGGACATCCACTTCCATTGGATAGATCCATCGTATGGTTATATACGAACTCGAAGGGACTTCTTCGAGGATGGATCAAGGTTCAGGAGAAATAGAATTGGTTTATTCAGTTGTCTTTTATTATCACCTTCTCTCAGGTTGCGAGAGCTCCTTGGTTTAGGAGAGTACACCTATTACGCTTATTGGATAGTCTTATTCCAAACCATAGGCAGGTGCCGAAAGGTAGGGAATGAAGAAAACCAATTAGCCTAAGTAGGGTGTGCAGAAGGTAATATGTAAAGGCAAAATAAAGAGATTAGAAAGAGGGCAAAGTAAATTGCGACTGTTATCATTCACGACCAAAACCGCGTACTTCGTCGCCACTCCTATTTCACCTTTAAATAGAATAAGGTATTATTCAGTTGTCTTTTATCATCACCTTCTCTCAGTTGCGAGTACTCCTTGGTTTAGGAGGGTACACCTATTATGCTTACTGGATAGTCTTCTTCCAAAACATAGGCTGGTGCCGAACGGTAGGGAAGGAAGAAAACCATTTAGCCTAATGATGGTATACAGAAGGTAATGACTAAAGACAAATAAAGGGATTTGGAGACATGGCAATAAAATATATGGTTAAAGTCATGAATTAGATTATGGAAGAGGCATTACTATGAATACCAGGATACCCCTACGAAACATTTTCATGTTTCAGTGCATTGTTAATAGAAAACTGTTTTCCCGATTAGATACTTACTCCAGGGTGTGTATTCACCAGGTTTCATTCTCATATCTGTATGGTTTTACAGATGATGAATGGGAGGAAGTTATTGGGAATTAGATAATTATCCTCATTATATTGGAATTCGTTGTAATTGGTGATACTTGAGGAAATCGCCAGGGTACAGTTTTCAACCTACGACGCACAGATTTTGAGTTGTTCAACTCAGCGGACTTATACAGAGTATTGTATGTTGTCCAAGTGTCCTTCAGGACAAAGGGGTAGGTCCTCGTACTATGTTCTGTTTACTTATAACTTCTCTAGTTTTTAGACAAGTGTTTCGTAGAAAAACATGGTCTAAGTTTTGAGAAGTTGTGGGTATAAGAATAAAGTAGAGAACCAGGTATCACAAGTATCGGGATTCTTCAAAGAGATCGAAGATGTAGATTCTTGTGATTGGTATTCAGATGATAGTGATGGTTTTGAGAAACGTGTTTCTCTTTCAGGTTACTCATAATTGGATGGATTCCTAAGTTGAGTAATGCTGATTAGCCTCTTTCCATTAAGGTGATATACACTGGAGACAGCTGCATGATTTGAATCTGGTTCCAATTAAATAAAGTGCCAAAGTTTCTATATTGGATATAGAATGGTTCGTACCTTAAAAGATGTTAAGGTACGGGGAGTTGTCCGGCTTATGCTTAAAACCAGACTCGGAATAACTCAGGGCACGTTTCTGTAATGGCTGTTTGTGGGTTGACCCTGGCTATGACGAGGGTTGATACTTTACCATCTGGAAGATCAATAGTGATATTGTTCTTGACTCGCCACAGTTTTAGTAAAATGGATTTTTTCAGAAAACAGTAGTGGGGGTATGGTAGAACTGGAAGTGATTCCAGAACTGTTGGAGATAGTGCCCTCAGAGTCAATTATTAGGTCACAGGTACGTGATTGCAATGATTGATGGAGGACATATCCCGGTAGGACAGTCTTACTCGAGATGATAGTATGCTATCTGGTTTACCTTTATCATCGTGTACTGTTTTAGGTGACCTGACACGTCGCTATTACATGTTGATAGAGCCCCTAGGATTCTTGCTTGACCACCAGCAGTATGAGGGCGATCATATAAGTGGGAGCTGGGGGTCTACAAGCATATCCTTAAAAGGTCCCTAGTCGTGGGAGTTTCGAGACCGGGCATCGATACTCCATTAGTAGACTAGTGTATACAGTCGAGACCCCGACGAGGGGCGGTGGCCGGTCTCACAAGCCACTGGTGTCAGTTGGATCACCTAAGATGTATACAGGTGCTCATTGGGTTATGAGTACACCGGACAGGACTCGCCGGGAACATGCTAGTTGGTCATATACCTGACGTCAGATGGCAGTTCCCTGGTGACATGTGTGCAGGTTAGTTCATCGACCTGGGGATCGTCATTTGTCTCGTGTGAGTTCCCACTGTACTTTGATTACTACCCTACCACGGCTCAAAGGAGTCGTGCAAACAGGTTTTAGTTGGGTACAGTCCCGAGCCACATGGAGGCAGTGAGCGTATCTTCAGGGGTTCGTCTCTCCCGGTATTGGGGGTGAGGTCGTGCTGTGTCTAGGAGAGCCATTACACAAAGTCCTTGGCCAAGGCAAGGAGATTTACTGGTAGGTATTCCAGTAGTATCTCAGGGTGTTCTGGGCTACACTCCGACACGACTTGTACCGCTTTTGGGGGTCTGACTTTTACCAACACCCTAGGCCCGCCATGCGATACTCATAGACGAACGGACCGGACTGCACGGATATTGTCACTGACAGGCTCAGTAGGATTGTCAGGCTGAGTTCGCTCACAGACATCCCTTTTAGTCAGTACCTGGTAGCCCGTTACGTATTGGCTTATACCTCTGACGTGCTAGTGGTTAAATCCACAACCAAGGTGTTGATGAGTCTTTAGAGTCCCCCACATTCAGTTACTCAGCTTTCGGGCGAAAGGTTGTAGAGGCCGTATGGAGATATGGCAAGGTCCGATCAGATACGTGCGGTATTGCACGGATCCGGATCGGACAGTTTGTACTATAGGCCGTATGGTTATATGGCAGGGTTCGATCAGATACGTGCGGTATTGCACGGATCAGGATCGAACAGATATTACTAGCCGGCTTTGGTTTAAGCCGGATCCTAGTATAGTACAGTGTAGATTTTGTCTCATTGCATTTGTATTTCGGTCGAAATACAAATGCGGGTGTGTATGCACAGAATCGGGGTTTTCCTGTAATTTATTACGGGACCAGTTTTCTGGAGTTGCCAGTTTGCTTTCCGTTTCGGCCAATTTCCTTTGTTCCGTTCATTGGCCGAAGATTGGTGGAGGAGGGTTTATTTGCATTGTTGCAAATAGACATTTGTGGAGGGGGTTCTTTGCATCTTTTGGCATCATGATGGTTTTCATGATGTGCACCATCATTGACTTCTCCTTCTCATGATGGATTGACTTTGGTTATGTTGATGGTTGTGTGGAGTGTTGGCTTAGTTTTGTGATCATGGTTGTTTTTGATAACCATTCCTCTCTCTCTCTCTTGTTTGATTCATATGGTCACCTCCCCTTTGACTTTTCCCTCTCTCCAATCACACAAGATAAATGGGGGGGCCGGCCACTTTTGTAGGGTGGTTGATTGATTTTTTGATGTGGCATTTTTGGTTCATATTGTGAAAAGAAAAGAGCTCTCTTGTTCCTCTCCAAAAATCCTCTCTTTTCTTCCACCAAATGGCAAAGCTCCAAAACCCCAAATGAGACTTGAGGACTACATATTCTACAGCGAACCTTGGGCACGTCGAGTAGCCGGCTTCGTGCCCGAGTTGCCTCGGCATTGAGGTGGGAGCCCGTAAACAAAGTAGGCGATGTGGTGCACTTCCGGCGACAAGGAGGAGACGGGACATTCCGCAGGAGATCGGGACGATGGCGAGAAGACCGGAGGACTTGGATCGTCGGTATATCTCTAACCCATCTTCTAGTTAGCTTAGACTAGTTAATGGTTTCGATCCGGGTGTTTTAGTGCGCGGTGGTGCCGGTTTGCTAAGTCCGCAAAATTTAAGTTTTTCACCGCTTCCGCATTCCGGCGTCGGATTGACGGCCGGGGCTCCGCCGTGCACTTACAGTGGTATCAGAGCCTCGCCATTAACTTAGTCTAGCTTTGTGTAATGTGTTTGCATTTCCAATCGATCAAAAAGTTCCAAAACCCGTATTGCCTTCACATCAGTTTCTGTTGAAAATTTTTGGTCTCGAAAAATTTTTCAGGTGGTCTCAGAATGATGTGCAGGGAGTTATAAGAACACTTAAAAAATTTCGTAGCACGATCCCTCCGTACGACCGCGGAAGGGCGGCCAAAACCCTCTTCTGGCCGCGCTTCCGCCGCAAGTTTGTGGGCTCGTGTGATTATTTTTTTACAGTGGGCTTATGGGCTTATTTCAGGGGTTTTGGGATATTAAAATTGGGCCCAGGTTTTCTGTGATTGCTACAGTTTTGTTTGGGGGCCCACTTGTTAATTGTTTGATCAATCGGAAAATTTTAAACACATTTTTCACAGTATTTACATTATATCTGCGACCGTGAATGTCACTTGATCGGTAAATCCGGTCTAACTGCTATAGCCCGGTTAGACGGATTTGCGAACGTGACTTTCACGTTGATGTTCTATGTATTTTCTGTGTTGTTGCGGATCGGTCGTGGGGGATAGCCTGGATGCAATGCTAGTACAGTTTTGTTTGTATTATGTACATTTGATATTGCGGGGCGAGCGTCCGACATGTGGACTGCCGTCACTGCCTGTTTGTATTATTATTTTGGGGCACGACCTGGTTGCGGTCGATGTACCCGGTGTATGTATATTTTACTTTCTGTACTAGGATTACCCCGCGGAGGGGTGCACGGATAGCCGGGTTCTGGAGGGCAACAAGCCCGCATCTCATGGCATTGAGACGGAGGGGGCTTCACTCTAGGATTGGCGGGCTATTCGCCGTACTCGTAGGGGGTACAGGTTGACCCAGGAGGGGTGCCCAAGTTGCCGGATTCCATGAAGTGCTGGGTGGTCCATTCACGGTGATGAAGGGGGCTGCCTCGCTTCAGGTTTTGGCGGGTAACTTGCCGCGCCCGTAGGGGTCTAGGATTTCATTGCGCAGGCTATCCACACGACCAGGGGAACGTCGGGTTTCAGTAGTGGCTCTGTGAAACCCGGGGATCCCAGATATCTGTATTGTTTCTGTGATGCTGTACATTTCTGTGATGTTGCATTTTATTCACGCCTTGAGCGAATATAATATATTGGCATATATATTAGTAGATGTCATATATGTTTTGCATCCGCGCTAGTCCAGTCCCCGCTCTGTCGTTAGTAAGCTAACCTAACGGGTAATGACGGGACCCAGTGGCGAATGCGGATGGCATATACGTACATCAGTATATTTTCGTTCTTTTTGGTGTGATCAATTGATGGGACTGCATTGATTCGGATCAATGCAAGTTTAAAAACAAACCTAATCTGATGTTGTTGGAACACTTTTCAAAAAGCTGTTATTGCAAGGACGTTCACTTTTGTTTTGCATCGTGGTATTCAGTTGGAATATCCTGCTCCTCAGTCGACGAGGCAAGGGCCGAGATCCCTTCACCGGGAGTGACCCCTTGGACAGAAGTTTGCGTCAGGGCATTAACTTCACTATAGCCGATTACTTTTGCTTTGCATCGCGGTATTCATTTGGAATATCCTGCACCCCATTCTACGGGGAAAGAGCCGAGATCCCTTCACCGGGAGTGACCTCTTTAGCAAAGGTTTTCGTCACTATATTTTTAAAAAGCTATCCGTTCCTACAACGATATCAAGTTCATTACGTTAAAGGTTTTCGCCAGAAACCATTCGTAGCCCTCCGTCGTTTCATATGGATAGTCAGTAGTATTCAAGCTGTGTATGTTGGCCAAAGTCAAGGCACAGTGTTTGGTAGCTATTGGTTATTCATATGCAGCATAGATAGATGCGTTGGTTTGGAACAGTCGTACTGCCATGTTGGCCAAAGTCAAGGGTATGTACGGGTGGATTCAAATTAACCTGGAGAATGACGGGTAGAACTTGACATGTGACTTATGATATGTTGGCCAAAGTCAAGGTCATAAGAGCATGGGGCAGAAATCACATCGGGAGTTTCAAAAGAACTGAAACTTGCCAGATATGCGCATACCTTCTGGAGTGTGTTGACGTGAGTGGATTCCGTCACGTTATCATGCGATGATAGTTGGATCCCGGTTCCCACTGATGAGTTAGTTTACTCCTCGGGTAACCCCGACTAATTCTTCTTTCAGGTTTGGAGGAGAATTTGAGGTACAGTGGGAGGTTTCCAGATTAGATAAATTGGTGACCATTCTGATCTAGGTTAGAGTGCACGCTGAGCGTTTCTTTTCTCTCTCTCTTTGGCAGCGACCATTGACCCGACCCTAAGACTTTGACTCAGTGACCAAGTTGACCGAACCTTCTTAAACACCGGCTTTTGGATTGTCAGAGTTGCAAACCTCATTGCCACTCCTACTTTTACCCTTTTCTCCAGGACACCCCGTTTTACTACGAACGTCCACTTCCATTGGACAAAACCATCGTATGGTTAGATACGAACTCGAAAGAATTTATTCAAGGATGGTTTCCGGTTCTGGAGAAAACGGATAGGATTATTCAGTTGTCTTTTCCTTTTACCCTCTCTCAGGTTACGAGTACTCCTTGGTTTAGGGGTAGTACACCTATTACGCAAATTGGATTGTCTTCTTCCAAACCTTAGGCTGGTGCCGACCGGTAGGGAATGAAGAAAACCAATTAGCATAACGATGGTGTGCAGAAGGTATTAAGTTCAGACAAAGCAAGGGATTAGTAAGAGGGCAAAGTAAATTGCAACAGATATTCACGACCAAACCAAATATTTCGTTACCACTCCCACATCACCTTTGTATTTCTCCAGGACACTCCGTATCACTACGAAGATCCACAGTTTATTGGATACTCCATCGTATGGTTATATACGAACTCGAAAGGAACTTGTTCCAGTTCGGGGATGGATTCTGGTTCAGGAGAAATAGGAATAAGATTTATTCAGGTGTCTTTTATCTTCACCTTCTCTCGTATTGCGAGTGTTCCTAGGATTGGGACATTACACCCATTATGCTTATTGGATAGTCTTCTTCCAAACCATAGGCTGGTGCCGAACGGTAGGGAATGAAGAAAACCATTTGGCCTAAAAGGGTGTGCAGAAGGTAAAGACTAAAGACATATGAAGGGATTTGGAGAGGTGGCAAAGAACTATACGGTTACAGTCGTGAATCTGGAAGAGGCATTACTAAGAATACCAAAATACCCCATCGAAACATTTCAATGTTTCAGTTTCACTGTGTACTATTAAAAGAAAACTGATTTCCCGATTAGACACTTACTCCAGGGTATGTATTTACCAGGTACGATTCTCACATCTGTATGGTTTTACAGATGATGAGTGGGAGTAGGTTATTGGGAATTGGGTGATCATCCTCATTGTATCGGGATTCGTTGTAATCGGTGATATTTGAGGAAATCACCTGGGCTGTTTGCCGGTCGGCAAATATTTGGTTTTGAATATCCGCTGTTATGCACCAATTTCAAAATGATATATCTGTACGTCTATTTTCATAGAGTGAGATATACCTTTCTGAAATTATGTCTACGACATTTACCAATATCAGTGGATGGTTAGATAAGGAGCATTAAACAGCGGTGTAATTCTTCTTAACCATAAGTACAGTTTTCAACCTACGACACACAGTGAATGAGTTATCAGACTCAAGGGACTTATACAAAGAATTGTATGTTGTCCAGGGTCCATCAGGATAGAGGGGTTGGTCCTCGTACTATATTCGGTTTACTTATGACTTCTCTAGTTTTTAGACATGTGTTTCGCGGAAACACAGGGTCCAAATTTTGAGAAGTTATAGGTATTTGAATAGAGTAGAGAACCAGGTATAGCAAGTATCGGGATTCTTCAAAGAGATCGAAGATGTAGATACTTGTGTATGGTATTCAGTTGATAGTAATGATAAAGAGATCTTGCTTCTCTTTCAGGTTACTCATAATTGGAAGTATTCCTAAGTTGAGTAACGCTGATCGGCCTCTTTCCATTTAGTTGACATGCGCTGGAGACAGTTGCATGATTTGAATCTGGTTCAATTAAATCAGTGCCTCTGTTTCTATATTGGATATAGAACAGTTCATATCTTAACGATGTTAAGGTACGGGGAGTTGTCCGGTTTATGATTAAAACCAGACACGGGACAACTCAAGGCACGTTTCTGTAATGGCTGTTTGTGGGTTGACCCAGGCTTTGATGAGGGTTGACTTTCTACCGTCTGGATGAACAATAGCAATATTGTTCTAGACTCGCCACAGTTTTAATAAAAATGGATTTTTTCAGAAAACAGTAGTAGAAGTATGGTAGAACTGGAAGTGATTCCAGAACCACAAACGATTACTGAAGATTTGATAAGGAACCTAAAGATTCAATCTGGATTGACATTCCATTGGCCACTCCGTAGATAAGGTGGGTAACTTCAGGCACCCGAGAGGTACTACGGTAGCCTCAAGGACGGTGACAGGGAAGTTCTTGTTTACCCACAATTGCCATTGCTGTTGTTCCAGGTTACGAGACCCGGTGGGAGGATGAGTATAGCGTCGTTCTAAACCAGTTTTAGAAGTGTACGTCTATATGACTCTGCCAGAGGGTTGTCGTAGTCAGTGGGAGCAGCGGAAGCATTGGTGGACAGGTTGCTTATGTCTATTTATAGACTAGAGCAGATGTAGCGGAGATAGATCATCTATTTCTGACATGACAGTCATGGGTTTGACTTCATCAGAATAGGGGATGGATCTGTTGAGAAGGTAGTAGGTTGTGATATCCTGGTATTTGGATGATATACACAGAGTAGGAAAAGAAACTCCTACACTACGATCGGTTATACTTTGGTCGTCACACAGTGGTTTCTCCACAAAGGAAATGGATTTTATATCAGACATACTGGTCACTAGATCTATGGTTTTAGATCTAGATTTGGGTGGTTTCCCAATCAGGGTACTTGACAGCATTCTAAGAGTATTTAGGATGGACGGCTCCTGGCACGGCAGAGTACCTGCAGGTAATGGAGTCACCCTCTCCAAAGGTGTCTTACAGACTAAAGGGGAGAGGGACGGGCATGATTGGCAAATCACTTGCTCAGGCAATTGAGTCAATCGTGAGATGTCAAGTACCACACCAGATGTTGTTCTTGCACTAGATGCAATAAGTTGACATTAATCCAATCCTGGAGAAACAGTCGGAAGCAGTTTTAGAACATAAGTGGATGTTCTAGGGATATGATAACGACAGCCTCATTCAGGAGACAGTTATCATTCCAGGCTTCCAAGGTGACATGGACGACAAGGAGGTTGTCAGAGTTATAGTTTTCCTTCTGATGAGGGGCAGTATTTTGGACAGGTGGTCCAAGGCAATACTGAGGGAGGCATGGCGCAGGACACTGATTAAGTTCAGTAGTCGATACAGTCTAAGAAGTTTGGATTTGGAGCTCATTTATGAGCTATGTCCCATCAGACATCCAGACATATTCTGAGACAGGTATTGCTCTTTTCGGGAGATGGTTTTCTCCGCGAACTTGAGATATAGAGAGACATAGAAAGAAACAACTAAGCGGATCCACTCACTGAGGCTATTCCTCGAACGCAATAGTTCCACAAACGAGCTTTGTGAGACTGACTAGTAGAGGAGTTGGGTGTTCGGTATCACACGGGCTGTGAGTATGCGATATCGCAATAATTAGCCTTGAGTGCAAGTGGGAGATTGTTGGAGATAGTGCCCTCAGAGTCAATTATTAGGTCACAGGTACGTGATTGCAATGATTGATGGAGGACATATCCCGGTAGGACAGTCTTACTCGAGATGATAGTATGCTATCTGGTTTACCTTTATCATCGTGTACTGTTTTAGGTGACCTGACACGTCGCTATTACACGTTGATAGAGCCCCTAGGATTCTTGCTTGACCACCAGCAGTATGAGGGCGATCATATAAGTGGGAGCTGGGGGTCTACAAGCATATCCTTAAAAGGTCCCTAGTCGTGGGAGTTTCGAGACCGGGCATCGATACTCCATTAGTAGACTAGTGTATACAGTCGAGACCCCGACGAGGGGCGGTGGCCGGTCTCACAAGCCACTGGTGTCAGTTGGATCACCTAAGATGTATACAGGTGCTCATTGGGTTATGAGTACACCGGACAGGACTCGCCGGGAACATGCTAGTTGGTCATATACCTGACGTCAGATGGCAGTTCCCTGGTGACATGTGTGCAGGTTAGTTCATCGACCTGGGGATCGTCATTTGTCTCGTGTGAGTTCCCACTGTACTTTGATTACTACCCTACCACGGCTCAAAGGAGTCGTGCAAACAGGTTTTAGTTGGGTACAGTCCCGAGCCACATGGAGGCAGTGAGCGTATCTTCAGGGGTTCGTCTCTCCCGGTATTGGGGGTGAGGTCGTGCTGTGTCTAGGAGAGCCATTACACAAAGTCCTTGGCCAAGGCAAGGAGATTTACTGGTAGGTATTCCAGTAGTATCTCAGGGTGTTCTGGGCTACACTCCGACACGACTTGTACCGCTTTTGGGGGTCTGACTTTTACCAACCCCCTAGGCCCGCCATGCGATACTCATAGACGAACGGACCGGACTGCACGGATATTGTCACTGACAGGCTCAGTAGGATTGTCAGGCTGAGTTCGCTCACAGACATCCCTTTTAGTCAGTACCTGGTAGCCCGTTACGTATTGGCTTATACCTCTGACGTGCTAGTGGTTAAATCCACAACCAAGGTGTTGATGAGTCTTTAGAGTCCCCCACATTCAGTTACTCAGCTTTCGGGCGAAAGGTTGTAGAGGCCGTATGGAGATATGGCAAGGTCCGATCAGATACGTGCGGTATTGCACGGATCCGGATCGGACAGTTTGTACTATAGGACGTATGGTTATATGGCAGGGTTCGATCAGATACGTGCGGTATTACACGGATCAGGATCGAACAGATATTACTAGCCGGCTTTGGTTTAAGCCGGATCCTAGTATAGTACAGTGTAGATTTTGTCTCATTGCATTTGTATTTCGGTCGAAATACAAATGCGGGTGTGTATGCACAGAATCGGGGTTTTCCTGTAATTTATTACGGGACCAGTTTTCTGGAGTTGCCAGTTTGCTTTCCGTTTCGGCCAATTTCCTTTGTTCCGTTCATTGGCCGAAGATTGGTGGAGGAGGGTTTATTTGCATTGTTGCAAATAGACATTTGTGGAGGGGGTTCTTTGCATCTTTTGGCATCATGATGGTTTTCATGATGTGCACCATCATTGACTTCTCCTTCTCATGATGGATTGACTTTGGTTATGTTGATGGTTGTGTGGAGTGTTGGCTTAGTTTTGTGATCATGGTTGTTTTTGATAACCATTCCTCTCTCTCTCTCTCTTGTTTGATTCATATGGTCACCTCCCCTTTGACTTTTCCCTCTCTCCAATCACACAAGATAAATGGGGGGGCCGGCCACTTTTGTAGGGTGGTTGATTGATTTTTTGATGTGGCATTTTTGGTTCATATTGTGAAAAGAAAAGAGCTCTCTTGTTCCTCTCCAAAAATCCTCTCTTTTCTTCCATCAAATGGCAAAGCTCCAAAACCCCAAATGAGACTTGAGGACTACATATTCTACAGCGAACCTTGGGCACGTCGAGTAGCCGGCTTCGTGCCCGAGTTGCCTCGGCATTGAGGTGGGAGCCCGTAAACAAAGTAGGCGATGTGGTGCACTTCCGGCGACAAGGAGGAGACGGGACATTCCGCAGGAGATCGGGACGATGGCGAGAAGACCGGAGGACTTGGATCGTCGGTATATCTCTAACCCATCTTCTAGTTAGCTTAGACTAGTTAATGGTTTCGATCCGGGTGTTTTAGTGCGCGGTGGTGCCGGTTTGCTAAGTCCGCAAAATTTAAGTTTTTCACCGCTTCCGCATTCCGGCGTCGGATTGACGGCCGGGGCGCCGCCGTGCACTTACAAGAACCACGAACGATTACGGAAAAATTTAATAGGACCTATATATTCAATCAGGTTTGACATTCCATTAGCCACTCCGTAGATACGGTGGGTAACCTCAGACACCCGAGAGGTACTTCGGTAGCCTCAAGGACGGTGACAGGGAGGTTATTATCTACCCAGACTTGACACTACTGTTGTTCCAGGCTATGAGACCTGGTAGGAGGGTTATCGTAGTCAGTGGGAGCATCGGAAGCATAGTGGGCAAGATGCTTATGTCTATTTATAGACTAGAGCAGTTATAGCGGAGATAGATCATCTATTTTTGATGTGACAGTCATGGGTTTGACTTCAATCAGAATAGGGGATAGATCTATTAAGAAGGTAGTAGGGTGTGATGTCATGGTATCTGGATGACATACACAAAGTAGGAAGTAAAATTCCTATTCTACGATCGGTTGTACTGTGGTCGTCACACAGTTGTTTCTCCAGACAGGATATGGATATAATATTTGACATTCTGGTTTCTGGATCTATGGTTTTAGATCTAGATTTGGGTAGTTTCCCAATGTGGGTACTTTGACAGATATTCTAATGGTTTTTAGAATAGTTGACTCCTAGCATGGTGGTGTACATGCAGGTGATGGAGTCACCCTCTCTAAAGATGTCGTATAGACTAAAGGGGAGAGGGCTGTGTATGATTGGCAGATCACTTGCTTAGGCAATTGAGTCAATTGTGAGGTGTCAAGTACCATACCAGATGTTGTTTTTGCACTAGATGCAATAAGTTTGTAATAATCCAATCCTGGAGAAACATAAGGAAGCAGTTTTAGAACATAAGTACATGTTCTACGGATTTGATGACGGCAGCCTCCTTCGGGAGACGATTATCATTCTAGGCTTCAAAGGTGACGTGGATGACAGAGTGATTGTCAGAGTTTTAGTTTTCCCTCTGACGAGGGACAGTATTATGGACAGGTGGTCCAAGAGGATACTGTGGGAGGCATGGTGCCGGATACTGATTAGGTTCAGTGATCGATACAGTCTAAGAAATTTGGATTTGGAGTTCATTTATGAACAAGGTCCCATCAGATATCCAGACATATTCTAAGACAGGTATTACTCAATTCGGGAGATGGCTTTCTCCTCGAACTTGAGATTAAGAGAGATATAGAAAGAAACATCTAGGCTGATCCACTCACTGAGGCTATTTCTCGAACACAATAGTTTTACAAACGGGCTTTGTGAAACTGATTAGTAGAGGAGTTGGATTTCGGTTTCACACGGGCTGTGAGTAGTCGACATCGCAATAATTAGCCTTGAGTGCAAGTGGGAGATTGTTGGAGATAGTGCCCTCAGAGTCAATTATTGGATCGCAGGTACGTGATTGCAATGATTGCGGAGGACCTATACCGGTAGGACAGTCTCACTCGAGATGATAGTATGCTATCTGGTTTGCCTTTATCAGTCGTGTACATGTTCAGGTGACTGATTACATGTTACATTTTGATAGAGCCCTTAGGATCTTGCTTTACTACCAACAGTATGATGGCGATCATATACGTGAGAGTTGGGTAGTTTATATACATATCCTTAATTGTGGTCCCTAGTCGTGGAAGTTTCGAGACAGGGCATCGATACTCCGGAGTAGACTAGTGTATACAGTCGAGACCCCGACGAGGGGCGGTGGCCGGTCTCACAAGCCACTGGTGTCAGTTAGATCACCTAAGATGTATACAGGTGCTCATTGGGTTATGAGTACACCGGACAGGACTCGCCGGGAATCTGCTAGTTGGTATTATACATATCGTCAGATAGCAGTTCCCTGGTGACATGTGTACAGGTTAGTCCATCGACCTGAGGTCGTCATTTGTCTCGTGTGAGTTCCCACTGTGCTTTGATTTCTACCATACCACGGCTCAAAGGAGTCGTGCAAACAGGTAGTTTTTGGGTACAGTCCCGAGCCATATGGAGGCACGTGAGCGGATCGGCAGGGGATTCGTCTCTCCCGGTATTGGGGGCGAAATCGTGCTGTGTCTAGGAGAGCCATTACACATAGCCCACGGCCGTGGCAGGAGATTTACTGGTAGGTACTCCAGTAGTATCTCAGGGTGTTATTGGGCTTCACTCCGACAGGACTTATACTGCTATTAGGGGTCTGACGTTACTAGCCCCCTAGGCAGATATGCGATACTCATTGACAAACGGACCGGACTGTATATACATTGTCACTGTTAGGCTCAGTAGGGTTTCTGGATGAGTTCGCTCATCAGCCTCCCTTGAGGTCAGTCCATGGGCAGCCGTTACGCATTGCTAGTGCCGCTGACGGTTTGTGGTTAAACCCACTGCCAGGGTACTGACGAGTCATTAAAGTCCCCCACAGACAGTTTCCCAAGTTCGGGCGAAACGTTGTAGAGGCCGTATGGTTTTATGGCAGGGTTCGGAAAATGCACGTGCGTTTACGCACGTGTCAGTTTTCGGGCAGATGATACTGGTCGGTTTTGGTTTAAGCCGGATCAAAGTATTATATTGAGTAGATATAATATCTTTGTCTCAGTTGCATTTGTATTCGGTCGTAATACAAATACGGGTATATTTATACAGTTACGGGGTTATCCTGAAAGTCGTTTCAGGATCACTTTTGGAAGTTGCCAGTTTCCAGTTTTCTATCAGCCGTCTTTTAACATTCGGTTAAAGACGGATTTATCTTTTCTTTGGAAGAGTGTGGATGCTTCTAGAAGGTTCTAGAAGCGGTGAGGTGTTATTGTTTCATTGGTTGCTTTCTTTGTGTTCACACTGTGTGTTCATACTAGATATTTATTTGTGTTCACACTAGATATTTATTTGTGTTCACACTAGATATTTATTTGTGTTCACACTCTTGTGGTCACTCTCCTCTCTCCTACACTCACCCCCCCATCCCTATATATGGCCGGCCCCCTCCTCTCACTCTCTCACTTGAGTTTTCATCTGGTAAAAAGATTATGATAGATTTTGGGGTGTATGGAATTTCACAGCTCATTTCATTCCATCACCCGATTCGAGTGGCAACTTCATTAACCGTTCGTCCATAGCTTTGGACGGAACGAGACAAAGTCTTCTACTCATTCTCTACATCAATCTTGGTCGTCTCTTTTAGCAAACTTGACGACCGAGTTGCCTCGAGTCAGAGGCGGGAGCCCGTTTAAAAAATCGTTGACGTGGTGCCACCTGGACGAGCAGATCGGAGATCGATGAGATCGGAGCAGCCGCAACGGAGCGTGGGATGATGGTTAAAGAACGAAGGACTCGGATCGTTCGGTATAACCTTTCTACTCTCTTTACAGTTTGTTAGTTTAGCAATAATGGCAGATCCGGGTTAAAGTATACGATAGCGCCAGTTAAAAAGTTTTTGTTCCGCATTTGGCGGCTGTAGACGGCCTGGGCGCTACCGTAGACTTACACTAGAGGCCATTACTGTATCATACTAGTTTGTATATTACTTAATGGAAGCTTGGGATATTCACCTTGTATATACAATCTTGCTCAAAATAATAGTATGCTACTTGGTTTGTTTCTACTTCAATGTGTACATGTGTTCATTTTAGTATATCGCCTATACACATTAGTGGAGCCCTTAGGATCTTTGCTTGATTACCAGCGTTGTGATGGCAGTCACACTAGTGGGGCTGGGTAATCTATAAGCACATCCTTATGCAGGTCCCTAGTCGCAGGACTATCGAGACAGGGCATCGATACTCCGGAGTAGACTAGCGCATGCGTTTCTCATCCCAGTGTGGGAGACGGTCTGTCCCACAGCCGTCAGTACGTCGTACTGGAGATAGTATGCGGGTGCTCGTTAGGTTACGAGTACACTGGACAGGACTCGTCGGGAACTGACTAGTTTGTATTATGCCTATCGTTAGTTATCAGTTCCCAGGTGACATGAGTACAGCTTAGTCCGCTGACTTGACACTGTCACTTCGCCACGAGTGTGTTCCCACTGTACTTTGATTACTACCCTACCACGGCTCAAAGGAGTCATGCAAACAGGTGGCAGTTGGGTGCAGTCCCGAAGCACTTGGAGGCAGTGACGGTTAGACAGGATTCGTCTCTCCCGGTATTGGGGGTTGACATCTCGCTGTGTCTAGGAGAGCCATTACACGAGTAGTCCCTGGCCAGGGCAAACGAGATATACTGGTAGGCTTCCAGTGTTATCTCAGGATGTTTTGGGCTTCACTCTGACACGACTTGTACCGCTATTGGGGGACTGACGTTTACCGCCCCCTAGGCCCGCCATGCGATGTATCAGACGAACAGACCGGACTGTACAGAGAATGTCACATTCAGGCTCAGTAGGAGTTCAGATGGGTTTCTCCTCGTCAGTCTTCTTGTCGGCATCTACCTGGGGACCGTTACGCACAGCTAGTGCCGCTTGCGGTCTGTGGTTAAACCCACTGCCAGCGTAGTGTCGAGGCTTTAGAGTCCAACACAGAAAGCTATTCGCCTTTAGGCAAAAGAGTAGAGGTCGCATGGTTTTGCGACAGGTTGCATGGTTTTGCGACAGGGTTCGGTCACATCCGTGCACTTGTTCACGTACAGTGTCCGGACAGTTCACACTAGCGAGCTTTGGTTTAAGCCAGATCCTAGTGTACCTTTTGGGATTGGTTTTATCCAGTATGCATTCGTGTTCCTCGGAACGCGGATGCGGGTGTGTATGCACAGTTGACGGAGAGACAGAGGCAGAGGATTCTCATTAGGGTTGTTGACCGTTGACAGTTGACTATTGACTTTTTGCTCAACCCTAATGAGAATATGATATGTGATTAACAATTATATTAATTAAGTATTATGGTGACATGGTTGTTGAGGGATTGACTTTGTTGACTTGTTGACTTTTGTTGACTTGTTGACTTTGTTGACCGGTTGACTAGGCTTGACTAGTTGACCATCATGATAACTATAGCTATCATTTCATGGCAAAGGCTTTTGCTTGCTTGCTCTTTTGTGCAAAATGAGTGCATGAAATTATATGGCTATGGTTGCTTAAACCATCACATGATACTTGATTGATATGAGGTGTTATGATTGTTTTGGATTATGAGAGCCAAATGGGAAAAGTCTTCTCTCATTCTTTCATGCTCATTCTCTCTCTTGTTCTTGAGCTCTCATCTTCCACCTCTTGCTCTCTCTCTCTTGACTCTATGGTTCACTTGTCTCATGAGTTGAGAACCAAGAACCATTGATAAAATCCCATACAAACTCTTCTCTACTCACTCTAGTTCACAAGGTTTAGCAAACCGAGTGAACTAGTTTCTTCAAAGTTCGAAGAAGGAGCCAAAGGTTGAAGCTTTCAGGTGGATCTATCTTCGGTCCAAGGAGACGACGGGGAGAAGTCGATTCGGACGACCATCGAAGCTTGAAGACGAAGGAGTTCGAGAAAAAGAAAGGTATAACCCCCTAACCGAGTAGTTAGCAACTCGTAGTTAGGTTGTTAGTTAGATGTTTAACAAAGATCCGGGTTTTTAAGTCCATATTACCACCTCTAAGAAAATCGTTTTTTATCAAATTCCGCTTGCCCGAAAGTACCGGGAGAGGTAGCATGGACTTACACACATAAAGGCTGATCTATCAGGTGCTGTCACCACGACTGGCCCTTGATAGGTACGTATCATATGCTATCCCAAAAGCTCGAGTGCCTAGCTCTGACCCTCGCCTTTCGACACATCCATACGTACATGACTCCCATCGGTATCCCTACGATAACCGCCGAGTCATAGGTACTGTCACCGGCAGGTATGGTTCCCCTGTCAGGCCTCTTCAGCATGTTACATCGATATCCCTTTCTTGCCCAGGGTACCTCCGGGCCCCACCATGGACCCTCACACGGCCCACAACGCTCCTCGCATGGGGTATATATATCAGAACCGATAAATCTCATGGTGGCTGCTGAAATATCATATCAAGAGAAACCGGTTTTTTCGAATAATGCATCATTTCATGAAACTACCACGGTCCTCAAATCCAGAAAATATCATGAAAAATCCATATCTCAAAACGAAAATCCATGAATATGATATATGCAACAAAAACTGTAATGTGAGCATATAAAGGAAAAACCGCTAATTAACTGCAACAAGTTAATATAAATATCATGCGGTTCCTAATTTCTCCAAGTCTATATAACATCAAATAAAGGTGAATATGTAGCTATAGCCAGATATATGTGTAAACCTTTAGGTATAGCAAATTATATGTATCTACCTATCAGTAATGATGTAATATACCCTCCGGGTATAAGTGAAGTATGTATGCAAGGTATACATGTAGTTATTCCATTATGTGTGAAATATACATATCACTAATGATACAATACCATATAGGTATACAGGTAACTAGCATGTAAGCATATCAAGGCATGTATGTAAGCATGTAGGTATATAGGTATGCTATATGTCTTATACATAAAGGAATATGAATCAATGTCACAATGTCCCTAAACAAACAATATCATATCTATATGTGTGTTGTGCGTGTCATGGTAATTATTGATGGTGTGTGTGGCATACAATCAGTGCTCGTGCAACATGAGCCGTCAATAATAGTGCAGTGTCCAATGGGTACTAGTCTAAGCACAATAAGTAACTAAGCAATAATGTGTATGCACAACTCTATATATGCAATAGAATATGCGACAATAACATAACATTTCTAGCCCAGACGCATAACGCCATGCGGGCGATTCCCCTGTAGATGTTAAATCTACTCACCAACGCTCCTGGCTAAGTAAAGCCTACCACCTGTTTTCCCTTCGTCGCAGCATCCGAAGTCCCCGCCTGTGAACCTAAAACATAACACAACAAAGCATGTATACATTAGCAATAGACCCAAAACACGTACAAACTACGCGGACCAATGCGACAACACAAAACATACTCTCAAGTGTTCGTATTGTGGCTAACGTGCATAGTGACACAACGAAACCAACTCAGAGCAACATCAACACAAAACACGAACCATATCGGATAACGTAACGCGTGAAACGAAACATAAGAAATACGCAAAGTGGTCTCAGATTTTGCTATACCAACAATCTGTAAAAGTTGCAAGTACCATGAGACCACATACAACCCCAGAGACCCCTACACCAAAACTCACCACCTCATCCCCACTCTGGCCGCAAATTGTGGCCAGAACCATTAAATCTGCGGCCGTCCTATAAGGGAATGGGCTCGTATTTTGAGGGTAGGTTCTAGGTCACTACACTAGGTCACTGTGATAGGAACTTTTGCAACAAATAGCTGGTTTAATAGCAGATCATCCGGGACCCAAAACTACTCTAACAATACGATATTTACCCGAAACGAAACTAAACACATTCTAAACTGAAACTAGCAAGCTACACAACACAATAAAGACTTAACTAACAGAAAGAGATCATTACCTAATCAAAAGAACTCAAAGACCCTAGCTTCCCAAGCTCCAAGGCATCCAAGAGGCAAATCAAGGCAAAAATGTGATTTTTGTGAGTTTTTGTGAAGATTTGAGATGGATTTTTGATGGATTAATGAAGTGTTCAGTTTGAGGTGAAGAGAGGTGAAGAAAATAAGAAGGAAATGAGTGTGAGAGAAAGAAAGAAGGGAAAGATAAAGGGAAAGAGAGAGGTGATAGTAAGAGGTGAGTGCACCCTTGCATTAAACCACCATTAATGCATTCACACTACACCATGCCACCTTCTCTCACATCCAAAAGAATATCTCTCTTCTCACACAAAATATCTAGGATTATGGTTAAGGTAAAGCAAGGAATTAGATTAAAGCAAAGGATTAGGTTAAGGGTTAAGTTGTCATGGTTGGTAAGAACAAGATTAACACAAAACAAACCCTCACATAAACATGCACATATGTGTGCATGCCATAACAAATAATAATAAATTATTAATCAAATGTTATAAAATGTGAGGAACCCAAATCGGTAAACGTTTTACAGTAAACCCGCATTAACGTCTAAACTAACACTAACCGAAATCTAAGGCGTTACACCTATGTCCTCCTAATCCCCGCTACTTTCGATTATCCCAACATCGTCTTAAGAATGGCAAAAGAAAAGCAAAAGACTAATCCTAACTCTACTCACCGACCTTAACCTTAACAAGCTTACTTGAACATAAAATACGAACACTTAGGCGAAAACGGAAGAGAACACATATACATTCTTTATTGACTCGTCTAAAACACGAACGGACATACAACCATCTCCCTACAGATCGACCCGTGTTCAACCAGCTAGCTGCAAAGCGACACCGTCCTTAATCGCGGATAACTTTAGAATTTTGAATACACGACATGCCAAAAGCGTGCGATCAGTATGCGCATGCCTGGCAAGTTTCCTTTATATTTAAAACTCCCGATATGGTTTTTGCCCCAAACGCTTATGACCTTGACGAAGGTCAAAATATCATAAGTCGCAAGTCAAGTTCAACCCGTTGTTGTCCTGATTAATCTAGACCCATTCATACAAGCCCTTGACGAAGGCAAAAACAGCTGTACGCCTTTCCAAGATTAATGCATCTACTTACGCTACAGACAAATATCCCCTAACTACCAAACACTATGCCTTAGCGAAGGTCAAAACACATAGCATGAATACTAGTTGATATTCATCTGAAACGACGTAGGGCTGCGGCTGGTTTTGGCGAAAAACCTTTAACATAATGAACTTGATATCGTTGAAAGAACTCGAGTGGCTTTGAAATGGAGTGGTTTAAGCTCCGCCTTTTAAAATTAGTAACATAAACCTTTGCTTAAGAGCGAATTCCCCATGAAGGGATCAAGGCTCTTCCCTCATAGAATGATGTGCGAGATATTCCTAACTGAACACCTCTATGCAAAGAAAAAGAATATGACAGTTGTTTTGAAGAAAACTGAGTAGTTTTATAAAATGGTTCCAACAATATTAAATAGGTTTGTTTTCCTTTACATTAAAGATATAATGCAGTCCCATCAAATGTAGTTTCTATGCCACAATAGAAACAACCAAAATAGCATGCTTTTATATGCCATCCGCATTCTCCACGGGGTCCCGAGTCTTCACCGTAAGGTTACTTAATATATATAGAAGCATATACTAATATATATATATATATATATATATATATATATATATATAAATCAACATCGCAGGCAGATAAGAATCATTACAAGCAGGCGAACAACAATATAGAATAGCGGATAAACTTAGAGCCCCGCGTTTCATTTGAGCCGTAAATAAAACGCGACATTCCCCGGTCGTGTGGATAGCCCGTACAAAGTCGATTCTAGACCCCTACGAGTGAGGCAAGCCACACTAATTCTAGAAACTGGGTAACACGCCCTCAACAAAGTGAGTCAGTTACCCACCGCTTTCTAAAATCCGGTGACTTGTGCACCCCTCCATGGGTTAATCCTATACCCCCTACGAGTGAGGCGAATAGCACGTCAATTCTAAAGTAAGCCCCCTCCGGTCTAAACGCCATGAGATGAGGGCCCGTTTCCCTCTAGAATCCGGCTATTGGAGCACTCCTTCGTAGGGTAATCCTAGTACACAAATGAAATATATGTACAAGGGTGACAGCGACCGCAACCAGGTCGAGCCCCAAAAAAAGAATATACATAATGGCAAAAACGACTGTCTACGTGTCGGATGCTCGCCCCACAACAATGAATATACAAACTGAATCAAAACTGTACAATCAATATTGCTCTAAGGGCTATCCCATACGACAATCCGCATAAACCATAACCAGATATATATATAACCGTAGAAGCAAGCAACAGTAGAATGTGTGCAACCCCGTCTAAATGAACATATAGCAAATAGACGACATTTAGCAACATATATATAACATCACAGATACCGACTATACAAAAGTTTCGAGTTTTTCAAACTCCTGAGTTGTCCCGAAGCTAAGATGACACAAAGTGAAATTTGGGACAAATCAAACAATACCAAAAATACCTATTTACAAAACCCAAGAAACATCATGAAAACAAGCTCCAAATGTGAATAGTAAAAAGGTGAGGCCTGCCAAAACACCATTTCTGCCGGTCCAAACATGATGGAATGTGCTCGTTTTCATTGTGTGTCTCTACCTAGGCTAGAGTAAGCTTCTGCAATTGTTTAAAAAAATTTAAGAGACCAAAAAGTTTTCTGGACAGAAACCGGGTTTCGAAATCGGAGTTTTCGGTTTTGAAACTAAAGCATCGTCTGACACTAGTTTGGGGTGTTTGGGTGGGTCGATACCATTGCAGGGTTCCCTAGTGCCTGCGTCACAGCGGAGGCACGAATGGCATACAAAAATTTCAAGAAAACACGAAAGAACCTCGAACTTAGAATCGATCCAAACGCCTAAACTAGCAAACCAAGCATGTAAAGATATGGAATACTACCTTCGACGTGTGTCCACCCAATCGTGTAAGACCCCTCCAAGCTCCGTGTATACTGTCCGGATCGTGCTTGAGTGGCGACCACCCTTACCGAAGAAGATCGACCTGAGGAAACCGATCCAAGCTCCGGCTTCACCTAGTGAAGGAATCGACACTCCAACCTCGCTGCGAATGGAGAGTGGGGATGTAGGAATATTTTCACTTTCTTTCTATCTTTTCTAAGCTCATGTGAGCTACCTAGATGAAGGAAGAGGAAGTGAAGAAGAAGAAGAAGAAATGGAAAAAATGGCTAAGTCTTTTTGTGTATGAAAGAAAAAGATCAAGTGTAGAAAAAACAATATGGTTTAGTTATTATTCACCATCCAAAACAATGAGTCACTAATGTATGAGTCACTAAAGATAATACAATATAATAAACAAACCATACGTCTCTACAAATATCTTCACACCTCATCCTCCACCTCATTCATGATTTCCTTATAAAAGAAAATCAATAAATGAAGTGTCCATCTTCTAGAGAATACAACCCGGTATATGTATCAAAATACATATATGCGTATTCGTATAAAAATACGAATAGCCAAGAGAGAGGAAATGAATAGTGAACAATAATACTAGAATATACATATTAAAAATATATATATATAAATTATTAAATCAAAACCTGATTTAATAATCCGGCTTAATCCTAAACCACTAGTATTATCAACTGTCCGATTAAAGTCCGTGAAGCATGTACGCGTATTTAACCGGATACCCTGTATGTACCAACATACGTCATCTACATCATATCGCCTGAACTGGAAAAACCCTCTGTATGGGACTCTAAAGACTCGACAATACACTAGCAGTGATATACTGGATAAATCCAAAAACCACAAGCACGTCAGTGGCACTGGCTGTACGTAACGGCTGCCCAGGTATCTGTCGAAAGGGAGGTGGACAATCATGTCCATCCGAACCCTATTGAGCCTGAATGTGACAATCTCCGTACAGTCCGGTCTCTTTGTCTGAGAGTATTGCATACTGGGTCTAGGGGGTGGATACGTCAGACCCTTAATAACCCGATAAGTCATGTCGGAGTCAAGCTCATCACCAACCGAGAAACTACTGAACTCATATCAGTAAATCTCATCTACCGTGGTCACGGATTTAGGATGATAGCCAACCAAACACAGCATGACATCGTCTCCTAATATTAGGAGAGACGAATCCCCGACAATCGCTCACTTCCTCCAAGTGGCTCGGGACTGTACCCAACTAAAACCTATTTGTATGACTCCTTTGAGCCGTGGTAGGGTAGTAATCAAAGTACATGAAAGTCTATCCTAGCACCACCATGAGGTTCTAGTGGCATCAAGCATGCCAGATTTAAAATTTTTAAGTGCTAAGTTAGACTTTACCAAGATTGTAACTAGAATTTTAGGGTTTAAACCTATGATGATATGTATACTAAAGAAGTGAAAGATGGCTATACCCTCATAGATCGAGTCCTTCACTTCATAGGCTCCGTGTAGTAGTCCATGCGATTCCACTAGGCTCCACTTAAGAGTTTGGACGAGCTTCCTCTGATGACCTTCGTGCCGAAGATGATTCACGCGAAGCCCGCTAGCTCAAACTACCTCTTCACCAATTTCTTATTAGTGAAGTAAACACGCCCCACCAAAGTGCTAGTTTGGGGTAGGATGGTGAAGTAGGGGATTTGAGGCTCACTAATTTTTGTTCAAACTTCATGGTTCACATCACATTTGAGGGTTGAAGCTTGAACCATGATGAAGAGCAAGAAGAAGATGAGAGTAAGAGAGCAACACTAGAAAAAAGCTAAGTGTTATGAATGAAGTGTGTAATGGCAACCCCTTGACCCTCACTCATTAAAGCATAGAGATAATTGCAATATAAAATTGCAACCATGCTTGAATAGTGAGTCAAGATGAATAAACAAAAGAAAAAGGCCATGCCTCACCATGCTCCCATTTTCCATCTCAATTTCTATTTTTCTCAAAAATAGAAAATACACCTTACTTCATATATATATATATTTATATATCATATATATTAATATATATATATATATATATATATATATATTATGAAGACTAATTAGTGAGCTAATGATATTAGTTAAGATATAATTATATCAAATATAATATATATCACATTATTAAATCAACACTTGATTTAATAATCCGGTTATATCACATATAACATACTAATATCATTTATATGTGTATCATATTATCAAATTAACACTTGATTCGATAATCTGGCTATACCACATATAACCTAACTTGACAATAGATAACTGCCGGATTACAATACGGTATCACATACACGTATTTAATCAGGCCCACACACATATCACATATGTGTCCTACTTCGTTTCTCTTGAATCAGGGAACTTCTGTGTGGGACTCTAAAGACTCGTCAATACGCCAGCAGTAGGTGATGATCACATCAGTCACCTACAAGCCGTCAGCGGTATTAGCTGGACGTAACGGCTACCCGGGTATTGAGAGATATAAAGATCAACAAGAAAGCTTGTCCATACTCTCCATGAAGCCTATCAGTAACACAACCGTACAGTTCGGCTTCTTCGTCTGATATGTCGCATATCAAGTCTAGGAGTGGTAAACGTCAGACCCCAGTAACGTGATAAGTCATGCCGATGTCTGGCCTATAATGGTTCGAGAAACTATTAGTAACTCTTATCAGTAAATCTCAGCTGCAGCCTTGGCCAGGGACTTCCAGTTATAGCCAATTGAGCATAGCACAACATCAACCCCCAATACCGGGAGAGACGAAACCCTTCCTATCGCTCATTGTCTCCATGTGACTCAGGACTGTATCCAAAATCCACCTGTTTGCATAACTCCTCTTAAGCGTGGTAGGGAGGAAATCAAAGCACAGTGGGAGCCACACAAGACTCTATAACGATCTCGGGTCTACAGACTAACCTGTACCAGTGTCACCAGAGGACTGCTATCTGACGATAGGTATACTACCAACTAGAAGTCCTCGGCGAGTCCGTTGGGTGTACCCATTCTCTAATGAGCACCTTTGTACAATCTTTGATATCACACACCAATGGTTGTGGGATCAACCATCGCCCTCCAAGGGACAAGAAACGTATACACTAGTATACTCTGGAATATCGATGCCCTGTCTCAATATCCCCTCGACTAGGAATAGTTAAAGGATGTACTTTTAGACCACCATGGCCCCACTAGTATGATTTCATCATAATCATGGTAGTCAAGTACATATCCTAAGGGCTTTATCTACATGTAAAAGACAGACAGTATAAAAATACCAGTCTATATGTTAAGATAAAGGCAACAAGATAGCATACTATCATGTCGAGCAAGAAAGTCCTATATATATGTCCAAGCATCCACTATATCAACAATAATGGCCTCTAGGTCATACATATTCCTAACAATCTCCCACTTGCACTAAGGCTAGTTGTTGTAGTATCTCGTACCCAATGTCCTAAAAGTCTCTCGAATAGCATCTAGGGGAGGGTCTCGGTGTGTGGATTCACTGTGTTATCCTCTGTGTCAACTCTCCTGACTTCGATCTCCCGGAGATCAACTATCTCCCTGATCAGGTGATACTGTCTAAGAATATGTCTGGATCGCTGATGGGACCGGAGTTCCTAGGCCAAGGCTACAGCTCTATTGTTATCATAATACACCGGTATTGGATGTTCAATGGTAGGAACCAAGTTCATCTTATGAACTTTATTCATCCAGACAACCTCTTTGGCAAAATCGTTGGTAGTGATGTAATCGGCCTCTATTAATGAGTCTGTCACGGTATATAGCTTGGAACCCTTCGAAGATACCGTCCTTCCACTGAGGGTGAAGACAAAACCCAAGACTGAATTTCAGTCGTCCTTATCACTCTGGAAGCTCGAATCGATAATGGACTCCACCTGGAGTTCACCGTTACCATACACCAAGAACATCTCTTTAGTCCTTCTCAAGTACTTAAGAACGTTCTTCACAGCTATCCAGTGTTTTACCCCAAGATCTTTTCGATACTTACTCGCTACACCTAGTGAGCAAGCTACATCCGGTCTGGTACACATCATCGCATACATGATTGACCCGACTACCGAAATATAGGGTTTCCCTTGTATGCGAGCCCTCTCCAAATCAGTCTTGGGATACATCTCTTTGGAGAGAGTGATTCCTAAACAAGCAGGTACATTACCACGCTTAGAATCTTTCATACTAAACCTCTTTAGTATGGTGTCTATGTACCTGGATTGGGACAATCCCAAATCCATTTAGATCTATCTCTATAGATCTACATCCCAAGGATGTAGGAGATATCAGTTAGATCTTTCATGGAGAACTTGTGTGATACAAGGAGCTTGACCGAGTGTAGTATAGGAACATCGTTTCCTATCAAGAGTATGTCATCCACGTACAATACGAGGAAGACAACCTTAATCTCTACAACCTTCTTATATATATATGGTTCATCTACAATTTTGATGAAGTCAAACTCTTTGACAACTTCATCAAAACAGATGTTCCATCTCCGCGATGCCTAATTTAATCCGTAGATGGATTTAAGCAGCTTGCACACGCTTCCGCTGCTCCCACTTTCTACGAAGCCCTCTGGCAGTGTCATATATACACTCTCTTCTAAATCGCCATTTAAAAAAGCGGTTTTGACGTGCAGTCTGCCAAATTTCATAGTCATGGTATGCAGCAACGACAAGTAGGATCCTAATGGACTTAAGCATATCGACAGGAGAAAATGTTCCATCATAGTCGACACCAGGTCAAAGACGAAAACCATTTGCTATAAGTTTAGCTTTGAAAGTGTCAACTTTTCCATTTACACCAAATTATCTTTCTCAAATATCCTCTTGCTCCTAATGGGTTTTACCCCTTCAGGAGCAATTTCCAAAGTCAATACTTTGTTGGTGTATATGGATTCCATCTCAGATCACATAGCATCCAGCCATTTCACAGAGTACCTACTCGTGATGGCTTGCTCGAAACTAGTTGGGTCATCATCTCCATGATGCAATCCTTGCTCCCACCATCTATGAGAAAACCGTAGTATCTCTCAGGTGGATGAGGAGCCCTACTAGATCTGCGGAGTGGCTACGGTTCGTCGGGGACTATTGAATCCTACGGTTCCATCAAATCGTCAGTTATAGTTTGCGTTGCTGGAACTTCTTCCAGTTCTACCTCTTTGCCACTAATTTCTTTCATAAGAAATTCCTTTTCTAAAAAGGTGGCATGTCGATGTTAGTTATATGTATGCCCTAGAGGCCATTACTGTACATATGATGTATATTGCAGTGGATGCTTAGACATATATAGGGAGGACTTTCTTGCTCGACATGATAGTATGCTATCTGGTTGCTCTTTATCTTAACGTGTACACTAATTGTCTCTCTGTTACATGTTGGTAAAGCCCTTAGGATGTGTACTTGACTACCTGGACTATGATGCGGATCATACTAGTGGGGACATGGTAGTCCATAAGTACATCCTTCAAGGTCCCTAGTCGTGGGTGTATCGAGACGGGGCATCGATATACCAGAGTAGACTAGCGTATGCCTTCTCGACCCATACAGATAGGCGATGGATGATCCCATATCCATTAGTGTTTTACATCCGAGATGATATACGGGTGCTCAGTAGAGACTGGGTACACTGGACGGACTCACCGAGAACTCCCAGATGGTATTATATCTTACGTCAGATGGCAGTTCTCAGGTGACACTGGTACAGGTTAGTCTGTAGACCCGAGATCGTCATAGAGTCTTGTGTGATTCCCACTGTGCTTTGATTTCCACCTTACCACGTCCAAGAGGGCATGCAAAACGGTGGTTTTTGGGTACAGTCCCGAGTCACATGGAGGCAATGAGCGATAGGAGGGGTTTCGTCTCTCCTAGTATTGGGGGTTGATGTTGCGCTATGCTCGATTATCCATAACAGGGAAGTCCCTGGCCAGGGCTGGTTTAGAGATTTACTGGTAAGTGTTACCAGTAGTTTCTCGACCCGTTATGAGCCTCTCATCGGCATGACTTATCGGTTATTGGGGTCTGATGTTTACCACCCCTAGACTTGTTATGCGACATATCAGACGAGGAGACCAGACTGTACGGTAGTGTCACTGTCAGGCTTTTTGTAGGAGTTAGAGCAGGCTTGCTTGCTGATCTTCTGATCGCTCACTACCCGGGTAGCCGTTACGTCCAGCTAGTACCGCTGATGGCTTGTGGGTGTTTGATATGATCATCACCTACTGCCGACGTATTGACGAGTCTTTAGAGTCCTACATAGAGGTTGTACTGGCTCAGGCAAAACGAGATAGGAGAGCATATGTGATATGTGCGGGACCGAGAATGATGCGAGTATGTGATACCGTATTCAATTCTTACGATGATTGTATCGATTGTTCGTATGCGATATAACCTAGTTATCGAATCAAGGATTGATTCGATAAGTCGATACATTGATATTAGTCGGTTATATGCGATATGACCGGATCATTAAATCAAGTGTTGATTTAATGATTTAATGTATAATTATATAATTGATATATTACTTTACATTAACTAGTATTGGTTCACTAAAGCATTTATTTTTCTCACTTGTGCACAAGTTAATATATATGTGATATATATTTATAAGTGTACAAATTGTATCATGCTTGTTGATACAACTATCATGGGTGTAGAATACTTATACCATACTAATTATATTTGTTAGGTTTTTATATTTAAAGTAATTCTAAAACAAAGTGATAATGGTTTAAGTGCATGAAGCTTCATGAAGCTTGTAAGTGCATTGACCAATGTCAACTTGTTTTGTTTTTACTTTGGATATTCATAAACCTAACAACTATAATTTACTTTGGTTGTGTCTCTACTTGAGTTAAGTATATGATACTTACTCACCATGGTTAACACACTCGCTTGATAAGTTTCATTCTCACTTTGAGTTCTTATTCTTCTTCCTTCAATCTCTTTTCTAGGGTTTGATAAAGAGAGTGATTCTTCGTGAGAAAAGAAATTCTAAAGTGTACCCATTTCCTATCTCACCATCCTCTACTAGACTAGCATTTTAGTTTAGGGTGTTTGCTTCACTAATTCTATGGTTAGTGAGGTAGAAGCTTGAGTCCGTATTCCTTCGACGTAGATCATCTTCGGCATCGAGACTTCAAGCGATCCCGTTGCCATTTCTCAAAGAGCCGTCCGAGAGTCCGGGAGTTGGATGATCGCAGCGAAGCGACGTCGTCACGGAGCTTTGGAAATGGAGGACCGGATCTATAAAGGTTGTAGTCCCTTCCCTTAGTGATAATTGTTATCTACTAGTTTTTGTTTCGCCTAATCTCTAGTTAACGATCTTGCTTTGGGTTGTTAGGCACCTAAAAATTTTAATCCGGTATGGTCGATGCCTTGTAGAGCTTCATTAGAGTGCCTAGTAACTCTACAGTGGTATCAGAGCCTAGCTAGAGCATTAGGCGATGTGTTAACGAAGTTAAAACCCCGATCGAAACCGGAATCGACAAAATAAAACCCTCTCTGTACATTTTTTGAAATCTGGGATTTTTCCGAACTAAAAATGCCTAAAAAAATCAGCAGGAAATTGTAAGAAAAACTGTGCAAAACGACACTGTTTGGAGCTCAAGACGCCGTGGAACCGCGGCACGAGCATAGCTTGTGCGGCGGTTCCGCCGCCATTATGTGACATCACCCTCTTAAATTTGCACAGTAATGTTTCTTTTTAATTTTCTGGTATTTTATGGGTATTTTTATCTGACTCAAGTGTTGAGTATTTTGGGGTTTATTTTGTAGTCGTTGTTTCGATCGGAGAATTTAATTTTGTTATGTTTTCCGGATAATTTTAGTAAGTTTTAAAAAGTTCGACCGGATATAAATACCCACTTTTTCCCCTGCCGGGAAATTTCCAAGTGTTAGATCTTTCCGTAGTTTAAGAACGTTCGAAGTAGTGCAAGTAACGCGATGGACCCTCTAGAAGACAACAAACCTTAACTCGATTATGTGACCCTCTTGAACTGCCCTTTGAACCTTAGGGTTTGGGACAGTACGGCGTGCCACATGTGAGGCGTTGGCTTGACCCTTCTACGGTTGGACCATTGGTACTGTGGCATGAAATGGATGTTCTTAAACTTATTTCATGTGTTGAGCTGTTTCGGGAAAACTTGAGTGTTTGATTGTTCGATCGAAAAGTTTAACATTTTCTATTTATCTGGAATCTGATACAATATTTAGAATTCACATGTAGTTATGAGATAACTAATATGAATGTTATAAACATAGCACTTTGGTCTCACTTGATCGGTTGCTACGGAATTTTGATGCGATCAAAAGTCCGTCGCAATCACATAGTATACGCGGATACTCGCCGGATAAACTTAATAGACAGCTACACCCCTTAGCCCCGACCAAGTGACTGTAGGAGAGCCCCGTCGCCAAAAGCATCCGTTCGGGTGCTCGCAGCAGCGGTTTTCCGCCTTAGTGCACTTCGTCGACGGCATCTGGGGGTGTGGCCGTCTACTAAAGTTTGCGACGAACATTCGATCAGAATATCGGGAATCTTGTTGAATTGCCCGACTTGATATTGAAAAGTGTTTTCGATATGGAGACTAAAATGCAGGGTTTATAATTGTTAGGCATGCGATGTCTAAGGAATTCATTTGGTTAGGCATGCGATGTCTATGCAGGTTGCGGATTCCAACTGTTGTAGTTTTACACTTTCTTTTCTGTGACCGTAAGTGTAATATGTGATATCGCCGGTTTCGTTGCTATATGTCAACGACAATTGGGATGCGCATATTTACTTACGTTGATGACATGTGATGTTATGTGTTGCTGGATATGTTATATTGGATCGTCGCGTTCTGAATAGCCGGGGTTTTTTTATGTGAGATGAGTGTTTTTCATTTTCATTCATGTAAAATTAATTGTATGTCATATTCTTTTATTGGAACATTTCCAGGTTGCGGAAGATGTCACCTTTTATATATTATTTACTTTTCCGCACTAGGATAGATCCAAGGAGGAGGGCACAAGTAACCGGGTTCTGGAGTCCAGTGGGAGACCGACTCGAGGAGTCGAGTCCGGGTCTCCTAACTCTAGAATTGGTAGGGTTGCTTGCCGCTCTCGTAGGGGTCTAGGGGTGTGGGTTTGGCTATTCATCACGACCATAGAATCCGTGTTTTATACTGGCTCGTATTAAAAACACAGACGTCCTAGTATATCCAATGTTTCATATGTTTCTTCTGCTGCGATATCTGTGATGTGGTCATTTGATGTTCTGTGATAAATACTGTATATAGTATATACGATATATTATATAGACGTTACTTATATTTACACCCGCGCTAGCCCTGCCTAACTCTGCCGTTAGTTACCTAACCTAATGGTGCACGAGGGGACATCGAGGCGAACACGGATGGCATAAGTGTACGTCATATTTATCTGTGATGTTTAGGTGATTTAAATGATGGGACTTCTTTAACGTGATTAATGAAAGAAAATAAACCTAAGATGTTGTGGAATCGAATTTTCAAAAACAGGTAGCTACAGTTCTTGCTTTGCATCGCGGTGTTCCTTGTAGAACATCCTGCACCTTATTCGATAAGGAAAGGACCGAGATCCCTTTACCGGGAGTGACTCCTTTAGCAATAACTGGCAGATGCTACAACCCTCGGTTTGTCTTTTGATTGCTTATATAGTTTTTGCTTTGCACAGCGGTATATATGATATATCCTGCACCTTATTCGATGAGGAAAGGGCCGACGATCCCTTCACTGGGAGTGACCCCTTTAGCAAAACTAGAAAAGCCTAAAAAACACTCCATTTCAAAATCATTTGATTCTACAACGATATCAAGTTCATTACGCAATAGATTTTCAGAAAAACCTGTCGTAGCCCTCCGTCATTTCAGATAAGTACTAGTTAATATTCGTGCTACGTTTGTTGACTATGTTAAGGCGTAGTGTGCGGTAGCTGATTAGTGCTTATCTGTATAAGCATATGATGCGATTGGATTAGGGTAGTCGTACGACTTTGTTGACTATGTTAAGGGTCGTGCGGGTGGGTTTAATTCAATCGGGAAATGACTAGTTGAACTTGACTAGCACTTATGATTTGTTGACTATGTTAAGGTCATATAGCTGCTAGGAGCAAAATTATCGGGAATTTTAAGTATTGAAATTTGCAATGAGATTGCATACCTTCTATGAGATAGTTGGATCCCGATACCCGCTGCGAGTAAGAGTTACTCCTGGGAGAGTTTTACACATTACAATTAGCCGATCAAGTAGGTGTCTAGAAAAGTGTCAACGGGGTTACGCCTCTGGGAAAACGAGGTTTACATTAATTAGGTCCGTGCGAAAGCACGGGGAACCTCCCTCAAAGTACCGACACTGGCTTGGCTGAAAGATTGGCGAACTTGTAGCGTGTAATTAATCCCGGCTAGTCTTTCATTTTAGGGTTTGAAGGAAGATTTGATAAAAACAGTGGGAGCCATCCTGATTAGATAAAATTATAACCAATCTGATCTTGCAAGAGCGCACGCAGAGTGTTTTCTTCTCTCTCTCTGCAGGTAGCGACCATATCACGCCTTAATCAAGATAATAATACGGATATTTTCCTGAACCCGCTTGTTATACTGAGCTGAGGAACGTTGGTCCCGCTCCAACTTATAATTATTATAAGACAGAGCAGGAAATAGGGGATTACCAGAATTTCCGTGCCGCCCAAACGAAGAAAGTGCATGCTGATGCATCATCTTCGGATATGTTTATTATAGAGAACTATTTCTCAGTATCTTTTACGTCCTGAGTATATGATACCGGATCAGGATCCCGCATATGTAATCTGTTACATGGGCTATAGATAGGTAGAGAACTGAGAACGGGTGATAAATTTCATGAGATAGAAAACGGTGCAAATGTTGCAGCCAAGTCTGTTGGTCACTATCACCCTGTATTACCGGAATACATTGATTCAGACAAATGTTATTTAGATACCGAACCTGATATACAACATCATATCAATCTCTTTATTAATAAAGAAGGATATAATTTTGTATTGTTGGATAATGTTTTGAACATTTCCTATATCAAAAGTTGATCGGTTCTGGCACATTATCTAAAAGCATTGACGTTCTAAATCAAACTACAGTTCTTAGTATATAGAACACACACAAGAGGAAGAGTTCAGAAATGAACGAATCCTTCTTGAGGTATTGTAGATTAGGTCATATCAATGTGACCCGACTAACTGAAGTTACATATAGATGTATATTTAAATTAGTTTGAATTTACATCTTGTGAAAACTTGCCAGTCATGTCACAAAGATAAGATGACCACAGCTCTGTTTATTGGAAGTAGAGAAAGAGTTAATGTACTCTTGGGACTGATACATGATGATGTATGAAGGTCTCCTGTCTACACATGCCAAGATCGGTTCTTTGTACTTCATTACATTCTCTGATGATCTCTTTAGATTCAGACATATGTTCCTGTTGAAACACAAGTCCGAACCTTTTGAGATATTCACAGAATATAAATTAGAAGTAGAGAACCAAAATGGGTATAAGTATTATGTCCTTTGATGTGATCAAGGAGGAGAATACTTGAGCACGGAATTCTTAGACTTTTCTAAAGGAGAATGAGATTCTCTCTTAGCATTACTCCTCCGTATACACCACAGCACGTCGGTGAATCGGGGCGGAGCAATCACACCCTATATGATAAGGTGTGCTCTATGATGAGTACTACCGAGTTACCTATTTCCTTTTGGGAGTTATGCGCTTGAGAAGCTGCATACCTATTGAATAGGGTTCCAATCAAATCAATTGCCTACCACTTCATATGTGATATGGAAAGGGAAGAGTCCATATCTTAAGTTTGTTAAGATTTAGGGTTGTCCGGCCTATGTCTAAAAGCAAAATCCGGACAAACTCAAGGCAAGGACAGTTATGTAGAACTGGAAAGGTTCCAGCTATACAAACTACAACAGATAATTTGGTAGAACCAAAGGATTCAGTAGGTACCAACGAACCTCAGCCTCTCCGCCGATCTAGTAGGGTTTCTCACCCACCTGAGAGATACTTCTGTTTCTTTATGACAGTGGGAGCGAGGATTGCATCATGAGATGATGACCCAACTAGTTTCGAGCTGGCCATCAGGAGTGGGACTCTATAAGAATGGCTGGATGCTTAGCGATCTGAGATGGAATCCTTATACACCAACAAAGTATGGACTTTGGTTGCTTTATCTGAAGGGTTAAATCCCCATCAGGAGTAAGTATATCTTGAGAAGATTACTTGGTGTAGATGGAAAAGTTGAGACTTTCAAAGCTAGACATGTTAAAGGTTTTCATCATCGACCAGGCGTGGATAATGATGAAACCTTTTTCAGTGGCTATGCTTAAGTCCATCCAGATCCTACTTGCCATGGCTACATACCATGACTACGATATCTGGCAGTTGGGTGTCATGACTGCTTTTCTAAAATGATGTTTTAGAAGAGAGCGTCTATAAGTACACAGCCAGAGGGCTTCGTAGACAGTGGGAGCAGTGGAAACGTGCACAAGATGCTTTATAAGATTAAAGCAGGTATCGCGGAGTTGGAACATCTGTTTTGATGAGATAGTCAAAGAGTTTGACATCATCAAAATGGTAGATGAATCTTGTATATACAAAAAGGTAGTAGGGAGTATGGTGGTGATCCTCGTAGAGTACATGGATGGCATACTCTTGATAGGGAAGAAGTTTCCTATGCTACGCTCGGTCAATCTCCGCTTATCACAAGGATTCTCCATATAGGATCAAAATGATACCTCCTAAATCCTGAGTTTTGATCTATGAGATAGAAGTAATTGAATGTTAGGATTCTCACTAGCTGTAGTGAGATGGTATCAATCGATCCTGGGGAGAATCACTGGAAAGGTTCCAAGGTGATAAAGACGACTGAATGTCAGTCGCATGCATTGTCTTTACCCTCAGAAAAGGGACGGTATGTTGGAAGAGTTCCAAGGTAGATACCGTGGCATACTAAACGATAAAGGCTGGATACATCGCTACTAAAGATGCTACCAAAGAGGAAGTCTGGGTGTATATTAGTTCATGAGATGAACTTCGTTCCTACCATTGTGAGACAATGGAGTTGTGGCTTATGCCTAGGAACGATTGTCCCATCAGTGATCCAGACATATTCTGAGGCAGCATCACCTGATCATGGAGATAGTTGATCTCCAAGGGGATCGAGGTCAGGAGAGAAGACTCAGAGGACAACACGGCGGATCCACTCACAAAGGCCTTTTCCCAGAGAGAGACTTTTATGGGATGGTTGAGTATGAGATACTACTGTTGGAGATAGTGCCCTCAGAGTCAATTATTAGGTCACAGGTACGTGATTGTAATGATTGAGGGAGGACCTATCCCGGTAGGACAGTCTTACTCGAGATGATAGTATGCTATCTGGTTTACCTTTATCATCGTGTACTGCTTTAGGTGACCTGACACGTCACTATTACACGTTGATAGAGCCCCTAGGATTCTTGCTTGACCACCAGCAGTATGAGGGCGATCATATAAGTGGGAGCTGGGGGTCTATAAGCTTATCCTTAAAAGGTCCCTAGTCGTGGGAGTTTCGAGACTGGGCATCGATACTCCATTAGTAGACTAGTGTATACAGTCGAGACCCCGACGAGGGGCGGTGGCCGGTCTCACAAGCCACTGGTGTCAGTAGGATCACCTAAGATGTATACAGGTGCTCATTGGGTTATGAGTACACCGGACAGGACTCGCCGGGAACATGCTAATTGGTCATATACCAGACGTCAGATGGCAGTTCCCTGGTGACATGTGTGCAGGTTAGTTCATCGACCTGGGGATCGTCATTTGTCTCGTGTGAGTTCCCCTGTACTTTGATTACTACCCTACCACGGCTCAAAGGAGTCGTGCAAACAGGTTTTAGTTGGGTACAGTCCCGAGCCACATGGAGGCAGTGAGCGTATCTTCAGGGGTTCGTCTCTCCCGGTATTGGGGGTGAGGTCGTGCTGTGTCTAGGAGAGCCATTACACAAAGTCCTTGGCCAAGGCAAGGAGATTTACTGGTAGGTATTCCAGTAGTATCTCAGGGTGTTCTGGGCTACACTCCGACACGACTTGTACCGCTTTTGGGGGTCTGACTTTTACCAACCCCCTAGGCCCGCCATGCGATACTCATTGACGAACGGACCGGACTGCACGGATATTGTCACTGACAGGCTCAGTTGGGTGTCGCGGTGAGCTTCCTCATCGACGTCCCTTTTGGTCAATAGCTGGTGGCCCGTCACGTATTGGCATATACCTCTGACGTGCTAGTGGTTAAATCCTCAGCCATTGTATTGACGAGTCTTTAGAGTCCGCCACACTTTCAGTTACTCAAGCTTTCGGGTGAAAGGTTGTAGAGGCCGTATGGAGATATGGCAAGGTCCGATCAGATACGTGCGGTATTGCACGGATCAGGATCGGACAGTTTGTACTATAGGCCGTATGGTTATATGGCAGGGTTCGATAAGATACGTGCGGTATTGCACGGATCAGGATCGAACAGATATTACTAGCCGGTTTTGGTATAAGCCGGATTCTAGTATAGTACAGTGGAGATTTTGTCTCATTGCATTTTGTATTTCGGTCGAAATACAGATGCGGGTGTGTATGCACAGTATCGGGGTTTTCCTGTAATTTATTACGGGACCAGTTTTCTGAAGTTGCCAGTTTGTTTTTAGTTTCGGCCGATTTCCTTTGTTCCGTTCATTGGCCGAAGATTGGTGGAGGAGGGTTTATTTGCATTGTTGCAAATAGGCATTTGCGGAGGGGGTCTTTACATATTATCATGTCATGATACTTGTCCCATCATTTGACTTCATATCTTCTTGATGGCTTGACTTTTAGTAACCATCATGGTTGTTGATTACTTGTTTTGGAGAGTGGGTTATGGTTGTGATCATTGGATTCTTTCATCATCTCTTTTCATCATTGCTTCCACCCACTCCCTTGACCTTACTTTTTCTCTCTCCAATCACACATGGTGGGGAGGGGGGCCGGCCATTCCTAAGAGGAGGAATGGGGATTCATTTCATGGGTGGAGAAAAATGTTACTCTCATTCCCTATGTATGCTACATTTTTCCTCACCTCTCTCTAAGATCTTTTTCCTCCACCACAAAGGCATCTCCACAAAAACCCAAATGAGACTTCTTCTCTAGATATTCTACAACGAATCTTGGGCACGTCGAGTAGCCGGCTTCGTGCCCGAGTTGCCTCGGCATTGAGGTGGGAGCCCGTAAACAAAGTAGGCGATGTGGTGCACTTCCGGCGATGAGGAGGAGACAGGATTTTCCGCAGGAGATCGGGACCATGATGAGAAGACCGGAGGACTAGGATCGTCGGTATATCTCTAACCCATCTTCTAGTTAGCTTAGACTAGTTAATGGTTTCGATCCGGGTGTTTAGTGCGCGGTGGTGCCGGTTTGCTAAGTCCGCAAAATTTAAGTTATTCACCGTTTCCGCATTCCGGCGTCGGATTGACGGCCGGGGCGCCGCCGTGCACTTACAGTGGTATCAGAGCCTCGCCATTAACTTAGTCTAGCTTTGTTTAATGTGTTTGCATTTCCGATCGATCAAAAAGTTCTAAAACTGCATTTTAGTTCGCATCAGTTTCTGTTGAAAATTTTTGGTCTCGAAAAATTTTTCAGGTTGTAAAATATTGATGTACTGGATAATCTAAGAGTTCTGTAAAAATTTGATGAAGTAACTCCACAGTTGGAGCGCGGAACCACCGCGAAAACCCCATTTGTGCGGCCCTTCCGCCGCGCACTATTCACATCACTTCACCATTTTTTTACAGAGGCCTTCTGGGCTTAAAATATGGGCTTTGGAATATTAAAGTTGGGCCAATTGTTTCTGTGAGTGCTACAGTTTTCTTTGGGGCCCACTTGTTAATTGTTTGATCAATCGGAAATTTTTTAAACACATTTTTCACAGTATTTACATTATATCTGCGACCGTGAATGTCACTCGATCGGTAAATCCGGTCTAACTGCTATAGCCCGGTTAGACGGATTTGCGAACGTGATTTTCACGTTGATGTTCTATGTTTATGCTGTGATGTTGCGGATCGGTCGTGGGGGATAGCCTGGATGCAATGCTAGTACAGTTTTTGTTGTATTATGTACATTTGATATTGCGGGGCGAGCGTCCGACATGTGGACTGCCGTCACTGCCTGTTTGTATTATTATTTTGGGGCACGACCTGGTTGCGGTCGATGTACCCGGTGTATGTATATTTTACTTTCTGTACTAGGATTGCCCCGCAGAGGGGTGCACGGATAGCCGGGTTTTGGAGGGCAACAAGCCCGCATCTCATGGCATTGAGACGGAGGGGGCTTCACTCTAGGATTGGCGGGCTATTCGCCGCACTCGTAGGGGGTACAGGTTGACCCAGGAGGGGTGCCCAAGTTACCGGATTCCGTGAAGTGCTGGGTGGTCCATTCACGGCGCTGAAAGGGGCTGCCTCGCTTCAGGTTTTGGCGGGTGACTTGCTGCGCCCGTAGGGGTCTAGGATTACATTGCACAGGCTATCCACACGACCAGGGGAACGTCGGGTTTCAGCGGCTCTGTGAAACCCGGGGATCCCAGATATCTGTATTGTTTCTGTGATGCTGTTCATTCTCTGTGATGTTGCATTTTATTCACGCCTTGAGCGAAATACTATATATTGGTATATATATTAGTAGATGTTGTATATGTTTTGCATCCGCGCTAGTCCAGTCCCCGCTCTGTCGTTAGTAAGCTAACCTAACGGGTAATGACGGGACCCAGTGGCGAATGCGGATGGCATATACGTACATCAGTATATTTTCGTTCTTTTTGGTGTGATCAATTGATGGGACTGCATTGATTCGGATCAATGCAAGTTAAAACAAACCTAATCTGATGTTGTTGGAACACTTTTCAAAAAGCTGTTATTGCAAGGACGTTTACTTTTGTTTTGCATCGAGATATTCAGTTGGAATATCCTGCTCCTCAGTCGACGAGGCAAGGGCCGAGATCCCTTCACCGGGAGTGACCCCTTGGACAAAAGGTTTGCGTCAGGGCATTAACTTCACTATAGCCGATTACTTTTGCTTTGCATCGAGGTATTCAGTTGGAATATCCTGCACCTCATTCTACGGGGAAAGAGCCGAGATCCCTTCACCGGGAGTGACCTCTTTAGCGAAGGTTTTCGTCACTATATTTTAAAAAGCTATCCGTTCCTTCGACGATATCAAGTTCTTTACGTTAAAGGTTTTCGCCGGAAACCATTCGTAGCCCTCCGTCATTTCAGCTAAATATTCGGTAGTATTCAAGCTATGTATTTTGACCTCACGCCAAGGCATAGTGATTGGTAGCTGCCGGGTATTTATCTGTTGCATAGATAGATGCGTTGTTTTGGGACAGTCGTACTACTATTTTGGCCTACGTCAAGGGTATGTACGGGTGTATTCAAATTAACCTGGATAATGACGGGCAGAACTTGACATGTGACTTATGATATTTTGACCTCACGCCAAGGTCATAAGAGCATGGGGCAGAAAACACATCGGGAGTTTCAAAAGAACTGAAACTTGCCAGATATGCGCATACCTTCTGGAGTGTGATGACGTGAGCGGATTCCGTCACGTTATCATGCGATGAGAGTTGGATCCCGATTCCCACTGATGAGTTAGTTTACTCCTCGGGTAACCCCGACTAATTCTTCTTTCAGGTTTGGAGGAGAATTTGAGGTACAGTGGGAGGTTTCCAGATTAGATAAATTGGTAACCATTCTGATCTAGGTAAGAGTGCACGCTGAGTGTTTCTTTTCTCTCTCTCTTTGGCAGCGACCATTGACCCGACCCTAAGACTTTGACTCAGTGACCAAGTTGACCGAACCTTCTTAAACATCGGCTTTTGGATTGTCAGAGTTGCGAACCTCATTGCCACTCCTACTTTTACCCTTTTTCTCCAGGACACCCCGTATTACTACGAACGTCCACTTCCATTGGATAAAGCCATTGTATGGTTATATACGAACTCGAAGGAACTTATTCGAGGATGGTTTCCGGTTCTGGAGAAAACGAATAGGATTATTCAGTTGTCTTTTCCTTTTACCTTCTCTCAGGTTGCGAGTGTTCCTTGGATTAGGACGGTACACCTATTACGCTAATTGGATAGTCTTCTTCCAAACCATAGGCAGGTGCCGAACGGTAGGGAATGAAGAAAACCAATTAGCCTAACGAAGGTGTGCAGAAGGTATTAAGTAAAGACAAACAAAGGGATTAGTAAGAGGGCAAAGTAAACTGCGACTGCTATTCACGACCAAACCAAGTATTTCATCGCCACTCCTACTTCACCTTTGTATTTCTCCAGAACACTCCGTATCACTACGAAGATCCACAGTTTATTGGATACTCCATCGTATGGTTATATACGAACTCAAAGGAACTTGTTCCAGTTCGGGGATGGATTCTGGTTCAGGAGAAATAGGAATAAGGTTTTATTCAGTTGTCTTTTATCTTTACCTTCTCTCGGGTTGCGAGTACTCCTAGGATTAGGAGAGTACACCCATTATGCTTATTGGATAGTCTTCTTCCAAACCATAGGCTGGTGCCGAACGGTAGGGAAGGAAGAAAACCATTTGGCCAAAAGGGGTGTACAGAAGGTAAAGACTAAAGACATATGAAGGGATATGGAGAGGTGGCAAAGAACTATACGGTTACAGTCGTGAATCTGGAAGAGGCATTACTAGGAATACCAGTATACCCCATCGAAATATTTCAATGTTTCAGTCTCACTGTGTACTGTTAAAAGAAAACTGATTTCCCGATTAGACACTTGCTCCAGGGTATGTATTTACCAGGTATGATTCTCACATCTGTATGGTTTTACAGATGATGAGTGGGAGTAAGTTATTGAGAATTGGGTGATCATCCTCATTATGTCGGGATTCGTTGTAATCGGTGATATTTGAGGAAATCACCTGGGCTGTTTGCCGGTCGGCAAATATTTGGTTTTGAATATCCGATGTTATGCACCAATTTCAAATTGATATATCTGAACGTCTATTTTCATAGAGTGAGATATACCTTTCTGAAATTATGTCTACGACATTTACCTATATCAGTGGATGGTTAGGTAAGGAGCATTAAACAGCGGTGTAATTCTTCTTAACCATAAGTACAGTTTTCAACCTACGACACACAGTGAATGAGTTATCAGACTCAAGGGACTTATACAAAGGATTGTATGTTGTCCAGGGTCCATCAGGACAAAAGGGGTTGGTCCTCATACTATATTCTGTTTACTTTTAACTTCTCTAGTTCTTAGACATGTGTTTCGTAGAAACACAGGGTCTAAGTTTTGAGGAGTTATAGGTATTTGAATAGAGTAGAGAACCAGGTGTAGCAAGTATCGGGATTCTTCAAAGTGATCGAAGATGTAGATACTTGTGTATGGTATTCAGTTGATAGTAATGATTAAGAGAAATTGCTTCTCTTTCAGGTTACTCATAATTGGAAGTATTCCTAAGTTGAGTAACGCTGATCTGGCCTCCTTCCATTTAGTTGACATGCACTGGAGACAGTTGCATGATTTGGATCTGGTTCAATTAAATCAGTGCCTCTGGTCCTATATGGGATATAGAACAGTTCATATCTTAACGATGTTAAGGTACGGGGAGTTGTCCGGTTTATGATTAAAACCAGACACTGGACAACTCAAGGCACGTTTCTGTAATGGCTGTTTGTGGGTTGACCCAGGCTATGACGAGGGTTGACTTTCTACCATCTGGATGAACAATAGCGATATTGTTCTAGACTCGCCACAGTTTTAATAAAAATGGATTTTTTCATAAAACAGTAGTGGGAGTATGGTAGAACTGGAAGTGATTCCAGAACCACAAACGATTACTGAAGATTTGATAAGGAACCTAAAGATTCAATCTGGATTGACATTCCATTGGCCACTCCGCAGATAAAGTGGGTAACTTCAGGCACCCGAGAGGTACTCAGGTAGCCTCAAGGACGGTGACAGGGAAGTTCTTGTTTACCCACACTTGCCATTGTTGTTGTTCCAGGCTGCGAGACCCGGCAGGAGGATGAGTATAGCGTCGTTCTAAACTAGTTTTAGAAGTGCACGTCTATATGACTCTGGAAGAGGGTTGTCGTAGTCAGTGGGAGCAGCGGAAGCATTGGTGGACATCAGGCTTATATCTATTTATAGACTAAAGCAGATGTAGCGGAGATAGATCATCTATTTCTGATGTGACAGTCATGGGTTTGACGTCATCAGAATAGGGGATGGATCTGTTGAGAAGATAGTAGGGTGTGATATCCTGGTATTTGGATGACATACATAGAGTAGGAAAGGAAACTCCTATACTACGATCGGTTATACTTTGGTCGTCACACAGTGGTTTCTCCACAAAGGAAGTGGATTTTATATCTGACATACTGGTTACTGGATCTATGGTTTTAGATCTAGATTTGGGTGGTTTCCCCAATCAGGGTACTTGACAGCATTCTAAGAGTATTTAGGATGGACGACTCCTGGCACGGTAGTGTACCTGCAGGTAATGGAGTCACCCTCTCCAAAGGTGTCTTACAGACTAAAGGGGAGAGGGACGTGCATGATTAGCAGATCACTTGCTTAGGCAATTGAGTCAATCATGAGATGTCAAGTACCACACCAGATGTTGTTCTTGCACTAGATGCAATAAGTTGACATTAATCCAATCCTGGAGAAACAGTCGGAAGCAGTTTTAGAACATAAGTAGATGTTCTAGGGATATGATAACGACAGCCTCATTCAGGAGACGGTTATCATTCCAGGCTTCCAAGGTGACATGGACGACAAGGAGGTTGTCAGAGTTATAGTTTTCCTTCTGATGAGGGGCAGTATTTTGGACAGGTGGTCCAAGGCAATACTGAGGGAGGCATGGCGCGCAGGATACTGATTAAGTTCAGTTGACGATACAGTCTAAGAAGTTTGGATTTGGAGTTCATTTATGAGCTAGGTCCCATCAGACATCCAGACATATTCTGAGACAGGTATTGCTCATTTCGGGAGATGGGTTTCTCCGCGAACTTGAGATATAGAGAGACATAGAAAGAAACAACTAAGCGGATCCACTCACTGAGGCTATTCCTCGAACGCAATAGTTTCGCAAACGAGCTTTGTGAGACTGACTAGTAGAGGAGTTGGGTGTTCGGTATCACACGGGCTGTGAGTATGCGACATCGCAATAATTAGCCTTGAGTGCAAGTGGGAGATTGTTGGAGATAGTGCCCTCAGAGTCAATTATTAGGTCACAGGTACGTGATTGTAATGATTGAGGGAGGACCTATCCCGGTAGGACAGTCTTACTCGAGATGATAGTATGCTATCTGGTTTACCTTTATCATCGTGTACTGCTTTAGGTGACCTGACACGTCGCTATTACACGTTGATAGAGCCCCTAGGATTCTTGCTTGACCACCAGCAGTATGAGGGCGATCATATAAGTGGGAGCTGGGGGTCTATAAGCTTATCCTTAAAAGGTCCCTAGTCGTGGGAGTTTCGAGACTGGGCATCGATACTCCATTAGTAGACTAGTGTATACAGTCGAGACCCCGACGAGGGGCGGTGGCCGGTCTCACAAGCCACTGGTGTCAGTAGGATCACCTAAGATGTATACAGGTGCTCATTGGGTTATGAGTACACCGGACAGGACTCGCCGGGAACATGCTAGTTGGTCATATACCAGACGTCAGATGGCAGTTCCCTGGTGACATGTGTGCAGGTTAGTTCATCGACCTGGGGATCGTCATTTGTCTCGTGTGAGTTCCCACTGTACTTTGATTACTACCCTACCACGGCTCAAAGGAGTCGTGCAAACAGGTTTTAGTTGGGTACAGTCCCGAGCCACATGGAGGCAGTGAGCGTATCTTCAGGGGTTCGTCTCTCCCGGTATTGGGGGTGAGGTCGTGCTGTGTCTAGGAGAGCCATTACACAAAGTCCTTGGCCAAGGCAAGGAGATTTACTGGTAGGTATTCCAGTAGTATCTCAGGGTGTTCTGGGCTACACTCCGACACGACTTGTACCGCTTTTGGGGGTCTGACTTTTACCAACCCCCTAGGCCCGCCATGCGATACTCATTGACGAACGGACCGGACTGCACGGATATTGTCACTGACAGGCTCAGTTGGGTGTCGGGGTGAGCTTCCTCATCGACGTCCCTTTTGGTCAATAGCTGGTGGCCCGTCACGTATTGGCATATACCTCTGACGTGCTAGTGGTTAAATCCTCAGCCATTGTATTGACGAGTCTTTAGAGTCCGCCACACTTTCAGTTACTCAAGCTTTCGGGCGAAAGGTTGTAGAGGCCGTATGGAGATATGGCAAGGTCCGATCAGATACGTGCGGTATTGCACGGATCAGGATCGGACAGTTTGTACTATAGGCCGTATGGTTATATGGCAGGGTTCGATAAGATACGTGCGGTATTGCACGGATCAGGATCGAACAGATATTACTAGCCGGTTTTGGTATAAGCCGGATTCTAGTATAGTACAGTGGAGATTTTGTCTCATTGCATTTTGTATTTCGGTCGAAATACAGATGCGGGTGTGTATGCACAGTATCGGGGTTTTCCTGTAATTTATTACGGGACCAGTTTTCTGGAGTTGCCAGTTTGTTTTTAGTTTCGGCCGATTTCCTTTGTTCCGTTCATTGGCCGAAGATTGGTGGAGGAGGGTTTATTTGCATTGTTGCAAATAGGCATTTGCGGAGGGGGTCTTTACATATTATCATGTCATGATACTTGTCCCATCATTTGACTTCATATCTTCTTGATGGCTTGACTTTTAGTAACCATCATGGTTGTTGATTACTTGTTTTGGAGAGTGGGTTATGGTTGTGATCATTGGATTCTTTCATCATCTCTTTTCATCATTGCTTCCACCCACTCCCTTGACCTTACTTTTTCTCTCTCCAATCACACATGGTGGGGGGGGGGCCGGCCATTCCTAAGAGGAGGAATGGGGATTCATTTCATGGGTGGAGAAAAATGTTACTCTCATTCCCTATGTATGCTACATTTTTCCTCACCTCTCTCTAAGATCTTTTTCCTCCACCACAAAGGCATCTCCACAAAAACCCAAATGAGACTTCTTCTCTAGATATTCTACAACGAATCTTGGGCACGTCGAGTAGCCGGCTTCGTGCCCGAGTTGCCTCGGCATTGAGGTGGGAGCCCGTAAACAAAGTAGGCGATGTGGTGCACTTCCGGCGATGAGGAGGAGACAGGATTTTCCGCAGGAGATCGGGACCATGATGAGAAGACCGGAGGACTAGGATCGTCGGTATATCTCTAACCCATCTTCTAGTTAGCTTAGACTAGTTAATGGTTTCGATCCGGGTGTTTAGTGCGCGGTGGTGCCGGTTTGCTAAGTCCGCAAAATTTAAGTTATTCACCGTTTCCGCATTCCGGCGTCGGATTGACGGCCGGGGCGCCGCCGTGCACTTACAACTACAACCACTGCTATAGATGGCCCTAGTTCAAGTGGGAGATTGTTAGTTATATGTATGCCCTAGAAGCCATTACTGTACATAGGATGTATATTGTAGTGGATGCTTGGACATATATCGGGAGGTCTTTCTTGCTCGACATGATAGTATGCTATCTGGTTGCTCTTTATCTTAACGTGTACACTAATTGTCTCTCTGTTACATGTTGGTAAAGCCCTTAGGATGTGTAATTGACTACCTGGACTATGATGCAGATCATACTAGTGGGGACATGGTAGTCCATAAGTACATCCTTCAAGGTCCCTAGTCATGGGTGTATCGAGACGGGGCATCGATATACCAGAGTAGACTAGCGTATGCCTTCTCGACCCATACAGATGGGCGATGGATGATCCCATATCCATTGGTGTTTGACATCAGAGATGATATACGGGTGCTCAGTAGAGACTGGGTACACTGGACGGACTCGCCGAGAACTCCCAGATGGTATTATACCTTACGTCAGATGGCAATTCTCAGGTGACACTGGTACAGGTTAGTCTGTAGACCCGAGATCGTCATAGAGTCTTGTGTGATTCCCACTGTGCTTTGATTTCCACCTTACCACGTCCAAGAGGGCATGCAAAACGGTGGTTTTTGGGTACAGTCCCGAGTCACATGGAGGCAATGAGCGATAGGAGGGGTTTCGTCTCTCCCGGTATTAGGGGTTGATGTTGCGCTATGCTCGATTGGCCATAACAGGGAAGTCCCTGGCCAGGGCTGGTTTAGAGATTTACTGGTAAGTGTTACCAGTAGTTTCTCGACCCGTTATGAGCCTCTCATCGGCATGACTTATCGGTTATTGGGGTCTGACGTTTACCACCCCTAGACTTGATATGCGACATACCAGACGAGGAGATCGGACTGTACGATAGTGTCACTGTCAGGCTTTTTACAGGAGTTAGAGCGGGCTTGCTTGCTGATCTTCTGATCGCTCAATACCCAGGTAGCCGTTACGTCCAGCTAGTACCGCTGACGGCTTGTGGGTGTTTGATATGATCATCACCTACTGCCGGCGTATTGACGAGTCTTTAGAGTCCTATATAGAGGTTGTACTGGCTCAGGCAAAACGAGATAGGAGCGCATATGTGATATGTGCGGGACCGAGAATGATGCGAGTATGTGATACCGTATTCAATTCTCGTGATGATTGTATCGATTGGTCGTATGCGATATAACCTAGTTATCGAATCAAGGATTGATTCTATAAGTCGATACATTGATATTAGTCGGTTATATGTGATATGACCGGATCGTTAAATCAAGTGTTGATTTAATGATTTAATGTATAATTATATATTTGATATATTACTTTACATTAACTAGTATTGGTTCACTAAAGCATTTATTTTTCTCACTTGTGCACAAGTTAATATATATGTGATATATATTTACAAGTGTACGAATTGTATCATGCCTGTTGATACAACTATCATGGGTGTAGAATAATTATACCATACTAATTATATTTGTTAGGTTTTTATATTTAAAGTAATTCTAAAACAATGTGATAATGGTTTAAGTGTATGAAGCTTCATGAAGCTTGTAGGTGCATTGACCAATGTCAACTTGTTTTGTTTTTACTTTGGATATTCATAAACCTAACCACTATAATTTACTATGGTTGTGTCTCTACTTGAGTTAAGTATATGATACTTACTCACTATGGTTAACACTCACTCCCTTGATAAGTTTCATTCTCACTTTGAGTTCTTCTTCTTCTTCTTCCTTCAATCTCTTTTCTAGGGTTTGATAAAGAGAGTGATTCTTTGTGAGAAAAGAAATTCTAAAGTGTACCCATTTCCTATCTCACCATCCTCTACTAGACTAGCACTTTAGTTTTGGGTGCTTGCTTCACTAATTCTATGGTTAGTGAGGTAGAAGCTTGAGTCCGTATTCCCTCGACGTAGATCATCTTCGGCATTGAAGACTTCAAGCGATCCCGTTGCCATTTCTCAAAGAGCCGTCCGAGAGTCCGGGAGTTGGATGATCGCAGCGAAAGGACGTCGTCACGGAGCTTTGGAAATGGAGGATCGGATCTAAAGATTTTAGTCCCTTCCCTTAGTGATAATTGTTATCTACTAGTTTTTGTTTTGCCTAAGCTCTAGTTAACGATCTTGCTTCGGGTTGTTAGGCACCTAAAAATTTTAATCTGGCATGGTCGATGCCTTGTAGAGCTTCATTAGAGTGCCTAGTAACCCTACAGTCGAGAAACAAAACACTTTTTGTTCCTCGGTGTGGTAGAAGATATACCCTCGTGAATGTTTGGAATATCCTATAAACTTACAAAGAATTGACCTTGCCTCAAGCTTGTCCGAATTTTGCTTTTCAACATAGGCCGGAAAACCCCATATCTTAACTCGTTTAAGAGATAGTCTCTTCCCATTCCATATCTCATATGGAGTGATAGGCAACAGGTTTGGTCGGAACTCTATTTAATAGGTATGCAGCTATCTCAAGTGCATATCCCTAAAAGGAAATAGGTAACTCAGTAGTACTCATCATAGAGCACACCATATCTAATAGCGTGCATTTCCTCCACCCCGATATACCGTTGTGCTGTGGTGGAGTAAGCTGAGAGAGAATCTCATTCTCTTTAAATAGTCTCGGAATTCCGTGCTCAAGTATTCTCCTCCCCGATCATATCGAAGGATTTGAGTACTTTTACCCATCTGGTTCTCAACTTCATAGTTATATTCCTTGAAATTCTGAAAAGATTCAGATTTGTATTTCAACAAGAACACATGTCCGTATCTTGAGAGAACATCGGTGAATGTAATAAAGTACGCGGAACCATCCCTGGAATGTGTAGACATAGAACCACATACATCACTATGTATCTATCCAAGAGTTCGGTAGCTCTTTCCCCGTTTCCAGTAAACGGATAATTGGTCATCTAGCCTTTGAGACATGACTGGCAAGTTTCATAAGATGTAAATTCGAACGGATACAAATATGCATCCTTATGGAACTTTAGCTAGTCTTGTCGCATTAATATGACCTAGTTGTTAGATATGTATGCCCTAGAGGCCTGTATTGTATAGGATGCTAGGCATGTATATGTACAGAAACAATCTTTGCTCGAAATGATAGTATGCTATCTGGTTTATCTTCATCTTAACGTGTGATGTGTTGTATTTCATATCTTTATATACATGTTGATGAAGCCCTTAGGATTATTCTTGACTACCAGGATTATGATGGAGATCATACTAGTAGGGCCTGGGCCAGTCTACAAGCATATCCTTTAATTGTTTCTAGTCAAGGGTATATCAAGACAGGGCATCGATATTACCAGAGCAGACTAATGTGTACGTTTCTTGACCCTTGGAGGGCAATGAATGATCCCATATCTATTGGTGTTTGACATCAAAGATTGTACACATGTGCTCATTGGAGAATGGGTACACCGAACAGGACTCACTGAGAACTCCTAGATGACATATATACCTATTGTCAGATAGCAGTTCTCTGGTTACACTTGTACAGGTTAGTCTGTTGACCCGAGATCGTCATAGTGTCTTGTGTGGTTCCCACTGTACTTTGATTTCCTCCCTACCTCAGCTCTACCGAGTCATGCAAACAGGTGGATTTTGGGTACAGTCCCGAATCACATGGAGGCAGTGAGCGATAGGAGGGGTTTCGTCTCTCCCGGTATAGGGAGTTAATGTCGCGCTATGCTTGATCGGCCATAACAGCAAATCCCTGGCCAGGGTTCTCGAGATTTACTGATAAGTGTTATCAGTAGTTTCTCGGACCGTTATGGGCCGTAAACCAGCATGACTTATAAAGTTACTGGGGTCTGACATTGACCACCCCTAGACTTCATATGCGACGTATCAGACGAAGAGACCGGACTGTACGGTAAGTGTTGCTTACAAGCTCGTTAGGGTTGTGATGAGTTCGCTCGTCGGCCACCTTTTCGTCATGTACCTGGGTAGCCGTTACGCACAGCTAGTGCTGCTGACGTACTTGTGGTTAAACCCACTGCCAGTATACTGTCGAGTCTTTAGAGTCCCACACAGAGGATTCCCTCATTCAGGTGAAAGATGTAGAGGCCGTAAGTTGTTACGGCAGCCCTAAGGTGTTACGGCAGGGTTTCGATCATGCTCGTGTAATTTTTACAGGAATAATGATCGGAAGGATAATACCGGTAGGCTTTGGTTTAAGCCGGATACCGGTATTATATTATTGGATTACATGTATTCGTATTTTTTGGAATTCGGACACGGGTATACGTATACGGTATACGGTATACGGAGGAGGGGTATTCTTGCAATTGTTACAAGAATACCTTCTAGAAGGTGCCACCTCATAATTAAATTATTTATTTTGTGAAAATAAATAAATGAGGTGGAAATTAAGAAAGTCTAAGCATGGTTGTATGAAAGGCTTGTATTATATTTTATTGTTTTGGAGTTACTATTGAAGCATGCTGCTAATTTTATAATGCATGCTTCAATTATTTCATTTGAGCTATATCCTTCATCATGCTTGATTTTTCTCTCATTATCAAAGAACACTTTTTCTCACCTTCTTCTCTCCTCCTCCTTCATCCTAAGCTTTACCCTTCACATGTGATGTGAATCAAAAGCTTAGGGTTAATGATAACCCAATACACTAATCTCTACATCATCCTAGTGATCTCTTCTAGCAAACTTGGTCTCTAGGTTAAACTCTTGTGAAGAGTTTGTAGCTTGCACGATAGCTTTCGTGTGGATCATCTAGGTCTTGAGGTGGCCGGAGATCGAGGACATCGGCAACATCCAAAGGAGCCAAGGAGTTCATCAAAAGAGAAGACAAGGAGAAAAGGAGTTGCATCAAAGAGAAGACCCGAAGGACCGTATCCTCAAGGTATAATACCTAACATAGTAGATAAGATCTCCAGTTAGGGTTTTCTAGTTATGGTTTAGACAAGATCTTGGGTTAAGTGTGTGTTGTATGCAAAGAAAATTTACGATTATCGCTTCCGCCGCCTCACAAGAGTTGTGGGAGCATGCAACATGCACTAACATGGTATCAGAGCCTAACTAAGCCATAATTAGATTGTTAGCCAAAAGTTAGAACCTCGATCGACAATTTTTTCTCCCGAAAACACATTTTCTGCCCCTGCTGCTGTCAATTTTTAAAGTGTTCAAAAAATCATTTCAGTGGCCTTAAAAATACATGCAGGGTTTTCTAAGCACACTGTAGAAAAACGAGACTCTAACTCGCCAGGAACGCCGCGGATCCGCGGCCAAACTCAGTGTTTGGCCGCCAATCCGCGACCGTGTCGTGGCCGAGTTGATTCGTTTTTTAGCAGTTTGCTTAGATTAAGGAAATAGCGTTTCTAGGATATCTGTAATTTTCACAAAGTTGTTTGTGCACTGGAAAATGTTGGCATGGTTTAAAATTATCTATCGAAATTCTAAAGTGCTTGGCTAATTGGGTCTTCTTGTTTTTGTTATGTGTGTTTGAAACGTCGACTAATTGCTATACGACGATTAGTCGGGGTTGCACACATCGGTTTTAATATCATGAGATGGTATGTGTATATGAATATATTGGATCATCGTGATGAATGGCCGGGGGGGTATGAGAAGAGCGTTTTTCTTTTCTTTCATTCAATATAATTTGTAAAAAGCAATGTAATATTATTTTGCAGGGCACATCCGGGTTGAGGTTGTTGCCACCATTGTATAATTTCTTTTTACTGTTTTTGCTCCTAGGATAGACCCAAGGTGGGGTGCACAAACTATCGGGTTTTCGAAGTGCCGAGTGGCCTACTCACTTTGTTGAGGGAGGTTGCTTCACTTTGGGAATTTGGCGGGTAGTTTGCCGCACCCGTAGGGGTCTAGGGTTGAGTTTTGGCTATTCATCACAATCGTAGAACCCGTCTTTCATTAAGGGATTGAATGAAATACGGAATTCCTTGTATATCCAATATATTCATCTGTGATATGAAATGGCTATATTTATATATGAGATATATAATAAACCTTGCCTATGTTTTGCACCTGCGCTATTCCAGCCCCCACTCTGCCGTTAGTTAAGTAACCTAACAGAGCATGACGGGGCCCCGTGGCGAATGCGGATGGCATAAGCGTAGGTTCTATTTTCGTTTTCTTTTCTGTGATGATTAGGAAACGTAAATGATGGGACAACATTAATGTGATTAATTTTAAGAAAAAGAAATCTAAAGATATTGTAGAATCAAATTTTTTAAATGGGTAACTCTAGTTTTTGCTTTGCATAGTGATATTCCTTGATGAATATCCATCACCTCATTCGATGAGGAAAGGGCCGAGATCCCTTCACCGGGAGTGACCCCTTTAGCGAAACTTGCAAATGTTACAAAGAACTCGATTGTTTTTATAGTTGATCTAACTTTTGCTTTGCATCGTGGTATTCATGAATACCCCGCACCTCATTCGATGAGGAAACAGCCAAGATCCCTTCACCGGGAGTGACCTCTTTAGCAAAATTAGAAAGATACTACAAAACCATTCGATTTTTAAAACTGGAGCTTAAACCAATCCTTTCACTCGATTCTACAATGATATCAAGTTCAAAACGTTAAAAGTTTTCATAAAAACCATCTGTTGCTATCCGCTATTTTAGGAAGCAAAGTACTTAGTATTCGTGCCACGTTTGTTGACTATAGTTAAGGCGTGGTGCACGATAGTTAAGTGATGTCTTCCTACAAATCATTTGATGTGATCGATTAGGACATTCGCATGACTTTGTTGACCATAGTTAAGAGTCATACGGGTGGGTCTAAATCAATCTCGAAATGGCGGGTAGAAGTTGACTAGTGCTTATGATTTGTTGACCATAGTTAAGGTCATAAGACACTAGGGGTAAAAATCATATCGGGAATTTCAAGAGTTGAAATTTGCAATGAGATTGCATACCTTCTATATGATAGTTGGATCCCGATCCCACTGTGAGTAAAAGTTACTCCCGGGGGAGTTTTGCACTTTACAATTAGCTAATCCAGTCGGTGTCTAGAAAGGTGTCAACGGGGTTACGCCTCTAGGAAAACGAGCTTTATTTTAATTAGCTCCATGCGAAGTCACGGGGAACCTCTCTCGGAGTACCGACACTGGCCAGGCCTACCGGTTAGCGAACTTGTAGATTGCAATTAATCCTGGCTAGTTTTCCGTTTAAAGGTTTGAAGGAAAATTTGATAAAAAGCAGTGGGAGATATTGATCAGATAAGATTAATAACCAATCAAATTATGCAAGAGCAATCGCTGAGTGTCTTCTTTTCTCTCTCCTAATGGCAGATACCTATGACGGGACTTAAGCTTTTATTAGACAAGAATAAACTCACTGGACCGAATTACAAAGATTGGCTAAGGAATGTAAATATTGCCCTGACCTATGATAAGGTCGGATACGTCTTGACTACTCCAGCCCCTCCTAGCCCAGCCCCTGATTCTTCAGTTACGGATAAAGAAATCCGCAAGACATGGGATATAGACCGCGCAACAGCCAAGTGCCTCGCGCTTGCTTCTATGAATAATCAACATCAGAAGCAGCACGAGAAGATGGATGTTCAATCCATCTTTCTCCATACAAAGGAATTGTATGGAGAGCAATCTCGTACTCTCCGATACGAGGCATCTCGAAAGTTCTTTCAGATGTGGATTGCTGCTGGCACGTCTGTAGGTGGCTATGTATTGAAGATGATTGGACTTATCGAAGAACTTGAGGACCCGGGTTGGACCATGGAGAACGAACAGTATGTTGATATGGTTCTACAGGCCCTTCCCCCTGCCTTTGCTCAGTTCATTGTAAACTTCAACATGCACAATATGGAGAAGTCCTTACCTGAACTGCTCAATATGTTGAGGAGTGCAGAGAGCATGCTAAAGGTAGCGAAAACTCCCGCTCTAATTGGTGGGCCATCTTCTTATTCCGTCCCGAAAGCAAAGGCCAAGCGAAAGAAGAAGAAGATGTTGGATATATATGCCCTAGAGGCCTTCATTGTATAGGATGCTAGGGATATGTATGTACATGACAATCTTGCTTGATATGATAGTACGCTATTTGGTTTGTCTTTATCTTAACGTGTGATATATTTTACTTTGTATTTATATACATGTTGATAAAGCCCACAGGGTGTTTGCCTGACTATCGACGTTGTGATGGCAGTCATACTTGTGGGAGCTGGATAGTCAAGAGGCACATCCTTAAATGTTCCTAGTCGCAGGAGTATCGAGACTGGGCATCGATGCTCCAGAGTAGACTAGTGTATACATATCTAGACCCTGACGAGGGGCGATGGATTGGTCCCGCAGCCATTGGTGATGTGCACCTAAGATTGTATACAGATGCTCACTGAGTGTGAGTACACCGGACAGGACTCGCCGAGAACTGACTGGATGGTATTATACCTAACGTCAGATAGTAGTTCTCAGGTGCCATGTGTGCAGATAGTCTGTCGACTTGAGGTCGTCATTTTTCTCGTGTGAGTTCCCACTGTACTTTGATTACTACCCTACCACGGCTCAAAGGAGTCATGCAAACAGGTTTTAGTTGGGTACAGTCCAAAGCCACATGGAGGCAGTGAGCGACTGTTAGGGATTCATCTCTCCCGGTATAGGGAGTCGATATCGCACTGTGATCGGTTGGTCATTACCATAAGTCCCTGGCCAGGGCTGATTGAGAATTACTGGTGGACTGACCAGTAGATTCTCGGATGGTCTTAAGCCATACCGGCATGACTTGTACGGTTGTTAGGGGTCTGACATTCACCACCTCCCTAGACCATGCATGCGATACTCTCAGACGAACAGACCGGACTGCGCAGATATTGTCACGGACAGGCTCAGTAGGGGTTACGGATGAGTTCGCTCGTCGGCCTCCTTTTCGACACGTACCTGGGTTGCCGTTACGTACAGCTAGCGCCACTGACAGACTTATGGTTAAACCCACAGCCAGCGTACTGTCGAGTCTTTAGAGTCCCACACAGAGGGTTTCCCTGGATCAGGCGAGACGATGTAGATGTCGTATGGTCTTACGGCAGGGTTTCGATCGCATTCGTGTACTGGCTACTCGAATGACGGTCGGACGGATAATACTGGTAGGCTTTGCTTTAAGCCGGATACTAGTATTGTAGTATTGGATTATACTGATCTCAGTGTATCAGTATTTTTCGGAATACGGATACGGGTATGAAAAAACGGAAAAAGAGCATTCTGTAAATTCACAAGATTGACCTTCTAGAAGGAGACACCTCATTATTGTTTTATTCTTTTTCATTAAAGAATTAATGAGGTGGAAATTAGGAGGCATGGGTTGAAGAATGGTTATGTATTTGTTTATTTCATTTGGAGCCACTATTCAAGCATGGTTGTAGATTATATGATTTTATAATGCCATGGTTGAATTATTGGCTCAAGACTTAACCATTCTCTCTTCTCATTTTTCATTGATTCTCACAAAAGCTTTCTCTGTCCTAGGTTTTCTTCTCTCCTTCTTCCTCAAGCTCATACACTTGCATGTGTTGCAAAACAATGAGCTATGAGATCAACTAGTCCATAATACATCCTCTCTACTGTTAGGTTTACCTAGTACCCTATGTAGAGTTTGGAAGCATCACATGTCACAAAGTTCAAATTTTTATGGTGCTAAGCAAGCATACAAAGGATCGATCCTAGAAAATTAGGATTTCTAAATATTAAAGGCAACAAAGACTAGGGTTTCGAGAGTACAACCTTTGTAGCTCCCTTCGCTAGACTCTGTGGCCTCTTGGGTGTTGGAGGAAGGTTCCCTTGAAGTCTTCTAGTGTCCACGACGATCCACCCGAAGCTCCTTCGTCCAAGCTATCGACTCCACTTTCCAAGAGAAGAAAAGAAGCTAACACTCTAAATAAGTGTGCTAGACTTGTGTAGAATGATGTTGTGGTTCTAATTCTCACTTCAAAAACCTTTCTTGATGTGTGTTTTGCTCACTATAAAAAACAAGAGAGCAAAGGAAGAAGGAGGAAGAAGATGATGGCTTTTTTTTTTAGATGAAGAGAAAAGATTAACTTATGAAAAGAAATGAAAATATATCTAAATATATTTATTTCTTCTCATCTCAAACCATGGTTAGAATATAAAGATATTATTGTATCATAGTTTAAAACACCTAAGGAAAAATAACCAAGGGTTAAATAGTGGGTGAGCATGGTAAGATGAAGAAGAGTGTAGAAACAATCCAATAATCAACCTTTTTTCTTTCCTTTTGTTTTAGTATAAATACAATAATAATCCATATTAAAAACTCATGGTGTGAGTCTTATATTGCCACCATTTTCTTTGTATAAGCAACCATGATAGATGATGTATGTATGTATGTATGTATGTATGTATGTATGCACATCCATATGTGCATGAAACTAAAAGAAAGAAAACATACATGCATGCATACATCCATCATGTACAAGAAAGGATTTCAAGTGAGAAAACTAATGGTTAAATGATAAATCAACACTTGATTTATCAATCCGGCCATATCACATATGAGCCCACCAAAAGCAAGCCGCCCGATCAATATACGGTATCCTATATTTTCATTTTAATCGGGTCCATGCGCATATCGCATACACGCACCACAACGTTTCGCCTGGACTAGGTAACTCCTTTATGGGACTCTAAGACTCGTCAATACGCCGGCAGTGGGTGATGATCATATCAAGCACCCCCAAGCCGCAAGCGGTCAGCTAAACGTAATGGCCACCCGCGATCAGAAGAAAACAAGCGAACCTGCTACAACTCCCGTCGAGCCAACTGGCAACACTACCGTACAGTCCGGTTTCTTCGTCAGATATTCCGCATATCGGGCCTAGGGATGGTCACGTCGACCCCAATAACTCAATAAGTCGTGTCGGTGAATGGTCTATAACAGATCGAGAAACTACTGACAGCACTTATCAGCAAATCTCAGCAGTCCTGGCCAGGGACTTACTGATATAACCAGACGGGCACAGCACAGCATCAACTCCCAATACCGGGAGAAACGAAACCCCTCCTATCGCTCATCGCCTTCGTGTGTCTCGGGACTGTACCCAACGGCCACCTGTTTGCACGACTCAGTAGAGCCGTGGTAGGGTGGCAATCAAAGTACAGTGGGAGAACACACAAGACTCTATGACGATCTCGGGTCTACAGACTAACCTGTACCAGTGTCACCTGAGAACTGCTATCCGACGATAGATATAATTCCATATAAGAGTTCTCGGTGAGTCCGTCCAGTATACCCAGTCACCACTGAGCATCCGTATATGATCTTGATGTCAAACATCGATGAATGTGGGAACATTCATCGCCCATCGTATGGGTCTAGTATCATATACGCCAGTCTACTCTGGTATATCAATGCCCTGTCTCGATATACCTACGACTAGGGACTTTCCAAGATATGCTTATAGACTACAGATGTCCCACTAATATGATCTCTATCATAATCACAGTAGTCAAGCCGATATCCCCAGGGCTTTATCAGCATGTATGAATGAATAAAAGCATGATCAAATCAACATGTCAGATAAAGAAGAACCAGATAGCATACTATCATGTCGAGCAAGAATGTATACTGAATATATATACATGTACAAATACATCCACTATCATATAATGTCCTCTAGGGCATACATATATCCAACAATCTCCCACTTGCACTAAGACTAGTTATTGGCGTATCTCATACCCAACATCTCAAAAAGTCGCTCATGCTGCGGCTGAGGGAGGGCCTTGGTGAATGGATCCGCGGCGTTATTCTTTGTGTCTACTCTCCTAATCTCGATCTCGCGGCGATCTACAATCTCCCGGATCAAATGAAAACGCCTCAGGATGTGTCTGGATCGCTGATGGGATCTGAGCTCCTTGGCTAATGCCATAGCCCCATTATTATCACAATACAAAGGTATTGGATCAATAATGGTTGGAACTACACCTAGCTCCGAGATGAACTTCTTCATCCAGACGGCTTCCTTAGTGGCATCATTCGCAGCAATGTACTCAGCTTCCATCGTAGAGTCTGCAACGGTATCCTGTTTGGAACTCTTCCAACTTACCGCCCCTCCATTGAGGGTAAATACAAACCCAAAGATAGATTTGCTGTCGTCCTTATCACTCTGGAAGCTCGAATCGGTAAAGGCCTCCATTTGGAGATCTCCACTACCATACACCAAGAACAATTCTTTAGTCCTTCGTAAGTACTTAAGAATGTTCTTCACAGCTGTCCAGTGATTCTCCCCTGGGTTGGATTGATACCTGCTTACAACACTAAGTGCATAAGCTACATCTGGGCGTGTACATAACATCGCATAAATTATAGATCCTACTGCCGAAGCATAGGGTATAACACTCATGCGAGCTCTCTCTTCATCGGTCTTTGGGCAAGAATCCTTGGAGAGAGTGACCCCATGGCAAGCGAGTAAGGCACCCCGCTTGGAGTCTTCCATACTAAACCTTTTTAAGATGGTGTTAATGTACCTGGTTTGGGACAATCCCAATAACCTTTTGGATCTATCCTTATAGATCCTTATGCCCAGAATGTATGTGGCATCACCCAGGTCCTTCATGGAGAACCTCAGTGATAAGAAAGATTTGACCGACTGTAGCATAGGAATATCATTTCCTATCAGAAGAATGTCGTCCACGTACAATACGAAGAATGTGACAGCGCTCCCTACAGCCTTCTTATAAACACAAGGTTCATTTGGATTTTTGATGAAATCAAACTCTTTGATGACATCATCGAAACAGATGTTCCAACTCCGTGATGCCTGCTTTAACCCATATATGGATTTAAGCAATTTACATGCTTTCCCGCTGCTCCCACTGTCAATGAAGCCCTCTGGCTGATCCATATAAACGCATTCTTCTAAATTTCCATTTAGAAATACGGTTTTGACGTCCAACTGCCAGATTTCATAGTCGTAGTGAGCAGTAATAGCAAGTAGGATCCGAATGGATTTAAGCATGTCTACGGGAGAAAAAATCTCGTCATAGTCCAAAGCTGGTCTTTGACGAAAACCCTTCGCCACAAGTCTTCCCTTATAGGTCTCCACCTGCCCATCTACACCAATCTTTCTTTTAAAGATCCATTTGCACCTCACAGGTTTTACCCCAGGGGGTACAACGTCCAAAGTCCATACTTTGTTGGTATAGATAGACTACATTTCGGATCTCATGGCATCCAGCCACTTCACAGAGTCTCCACTCGTGATAGCTTGCTGAAAACTGGTAGGATCATCATCATCCATGATGCAGTCTTCTCCGTCACCATCAATGAGGAAACCGTAGTACCTCTCCGATGGGCGAGAAGTCCTACCAGACCTACGGAGTGGCCGAGGTTCCTCAGTTTCTATTGCAACAGCCGGTTCAACCAAATCGTCATTTGTAGTTTGTGTTTCTAGAACCTCTTCTAGATCCACCACCTTGCCATCATCTTTATCTGTGAAAAACTCTTTTTCTAACAATGTGGCATACTGAGAAACAAACACTTTTTGTTCCACTTTGTGGTAGAATAAATATCCATAAGAATTCTTTGGATATCCCACAAAGTTACACATGACTGACCGTGTCTCGAGTTTGTCCGGATTCTGCTTTTTAACATAGGCCGGGCAACCCCAAATCTTAATTCTCTTAAGAGATGGTCTCTTCCCATGCCATATCTCATATGGCGTGGTAGACACGGCTTTGGTTGGAACCCTGTTTAGTAGAAACGCTGCAGTCTCCAATGCATGCCCCGAAAATGAGACGGGTAACTCAGCGTCACTCATCATGGACCGGACCATATCTAATAGGGTCCTATTCCGTCGTTCTGACACACCATTGTGCTACGGTGTGTAAGGAGGAGTGAGCTGAGAAAGAATCCCATTCTCTTTTAGGAAGTTTGCAAATTCTGTACTGAGATACTCACCACCTCGATCTGATCGAAGCATCTTGATACTCAAGCCGGTTTGTTTTTCTACTTCTGTTCATATTCAATGAATTTCTCGAAAGCTTCGGACTTGTGCTTTAATAAAAATACATGACCGAATCTTGAGAAATCGTCAGTGAATGTAATGAAGTATGAAAAACCGCCTCTAGCCTGTGTAGACATTGGCCCGCATACATCACTATGTATGAGGCCTATGAGCTCAGTAGCTCTTTCTCCGTGTCTGGTAAACGGAGTTTTGGTCATTTTACCCTTGATACAAGACTGGCAAGTCACATAAGATTTATATTCAAAAGAGTTTAAATATCCATCTTTGTGTAACTTGTTTAGTCTTGTTTTGTTAATATGACCAAGTCTACAGTGCCAAAGAAAAGCTTCATTTAATTCTGAAAGTTTTCTTTTATTAGTGTGTTGTATACTGAAAACTGTGTGTTGATTTAGGACATATATTCCGTTATTAAGTGTACCATACCAAACCAACATTTGATTCAGGTGAATGTTCATAACATTGTTCTGCAATACAAAATTATATCCTTCATTGTCTAACAAAGAAACGGATATTATATTACAAAGCATACTTGGTACAAAATAACATGGATTAAAAACCAAAATACATCCAGATGGCAACCCCAAATGATACTCTGTTAGTTGTATGTATGCCCTAGAGGCCAGTATTGTACAGATGATGTATATTATATTGGATGCTTGGACATATATAGAGATGACTTTCTTGCTCGATATGATAGTATGCTATCTGGTTACTCTTTATCTTAACATGTACACTTGTCTCTTTAAACTGTCTTATAGTTACATGTTGGTAAAGCCCTTAGGATGTGTACTTGACTACCTGGACTGTGATGCAGATCATACTAGTGAGGACATGGTAGTCCATAAGTACATCCTTCAAGGTCCCTAGTCGTGGGTGTATCGAGACAGGGCATCGATATACCAGTGTAGACTAGCGTATACGCTTCTCGACCCATGAGATGGGCGATGGATGATCCCATATCCATTGGTGTTTGACATCAGAGATGGTATACGGGTGCTCAGTGGAGACTGGGTACACTGGACGGACTCGCCGAGAACTCCCAGATGGTATTATACCTCACGTCAGATGGCAGTTCTCAGGTGACACTTGTACAGGTTAGTCTGTAGACCCGAGATCGTCATAGAGTCTTATGTGATTCCCACTGTGCTTTGATCTCCACCTTACCACGTCCATGAGGGCGTGCAAAATGGTGGTCTTTGGGTACAGTCCCGAGTCACATGGAGGCAATGTGCGATAGGAAGGGCTTCGTCTCTCCCGGTATTGGGGGTTAATGTTGCGCAGTGCTCGATTGGCCGTAACAGGGAAGTCCCTGGCCAGGGCTGATCAGAGATTTGCTGGTAAGTGTTACCAGTAGTTTCTCGACCCGTTATGAGCCTCACATCGGCACGACTTATCGGTTATTGGGGTCTGACGTTTACCACCCCTAGATTTGATATGCGACATATCAGACGAACAGACCGGACTGTACGGTAAGTGTTACTGGTTGGATTCACAGGAGTGTGAGCGGGCTAGCTCGTCGATCTTCTGATCGCTCAATACCCGGATGGCCGTTACGTTTAGCAGACCGCTTGCGGCTTGTGGGTGCTTGATATGATCATCATCTGCTACCGGCGTATTGACGAGTCTTTAGAGTCCTACACAGAGGTTTCCTGGCTCAAGCGAAACGAAATAGGAGCGCATATGAGATATGTGCAGGACCGAGAATAATGAGTGTATGTGATACCGTATTTCATTCTCGCGATGGATGTATCGATTGGTTATATTCGATATAACCTAGATATCGAATCAAGGATTGATTCGATAAGCCGATACATAGGATACTAGTCGGTTATATGCGATATGACCGCATCGTTAAATCAAGTGTTGATTTAATGATTTAATGTATAATTATATATTTGATATATTACTTTGCATTAACTAGTATTGGTTCACTTTAAGTGGATTTTCTCACTTGATGTGCAAGAAGTATATGTGATATACTTTTATGCACATATTTGTATCATGTTTGATGATACTTGATCATATAGTTAAGTGTATAGAATTAAACCATGGTTAATTTGATGATTAGGGTTTTGCATATTCATTTATTTATTTATTTTTTCATTTATTTATTTGGAAATGATTTAGATAAGAATGGTGGCTTTATTTGTTTCTAGTTGAAGCTTCATGAAGTTTTGACTTCTTAACCATTCTTGTCTTCATGCTTAACCCTAACCCATCCAAGTAACCATGGTCTATTCTCTACACTCTACCCTAGTTAGTATATGATAAGTATTCATTTACTTTTCAATTTTTAATTAACACTTATCATATTCTAGCTTCATTCTCTCCTTCTTCTTCAAAAAAGAAAGCTTGATGCCATCAATGGAAACTTGAGTTCTAAAGTGAGAAATCCAATTCTAAAGTGAACCCACCTCCTATTTCTTCACCCTCTACCTCTTGCCAAGTTGTTTTGGGTGTTTTCTTCACAAGTTTCACAAATTTGTGAAGTCGGAGCTTGAACTTGTGATGCCTCGACGTAGATCATCTTCGGCACGAAGCCGACGACCTAGTCCGCCAATTTCTCCGATCAAGCCGACGATTGAGTCCAGGATTCGAGATGAACAGCGAGAGGATGCCTACGTGGAGCCAAGGAAGTGGATATCCGGATCTACAAAGGTTGTAGCTTCTTATCTTTAGTTAAGTTGTTAACTAGATTCGTATATCGCCTAAATTTCTAGTCAACGATCTAGTCTAGGGTTTCTCGGCACCGTAAAATTTGAAATTGGCATGGTTGATGCCTTGTGAGACTTCATTAGCATGCCTAGGAACCCTACAGTGGTATCAGAGCCTAGCTAGAGCCTTAGGCGAAGTCCAGACGGAGTTTGAAGTCCGATCGAACCGAAACCCTAATATCAAAGTTGCTCTCTGTACATTTTTTAAAAATTGGGTTTTTTCCAAATTAAAAATATGCAGAAAATTCAGCAGGACTTTCTAAGAATTACTGTGAAACACGATCACCCAATTCCTCCAAAGTGCGGCGGAACCGCGGCAGAAGCCTGGCTTCTGCGGCGGTTCTGCGGCCGTATGATGACGTCACCCACCCAATTTTGCACAGTAACTTCTTTTATTCAGTGCTGAGTTCTCTGGGAATTTTTAATATTTATTCAAGAGTTGAGTATTCTGGGTTGTATTGGGGACTCGGTATTTCGATCGGATTATCGAACTTTGTCTAAGTGCTTTCTGGATAATTTTTTTTTTGAATATGTTAAAAAGTCCGACCGGATATAAATACCCAACTTTTCCCCTGCCGGAAAATATCCAATTGTTGGATTTTTGTGTGGTTTAAGGACGTTCTGAGTAGTGCAAGTAACGCGATGGTCCCTCTAGAAGACAACAAACCTTAACTCGATTATGTGACCGTCTTGAACTGCCCTTTGAACCTTCGGGTTTAGGGCAGTACGGCGTGCCACATGTGAGGCGTTGGCTTGACCCTTCTACGGCTGGACCGTTGGTACTGAGGCATGAAGTGAATGTCTTTGAACCTATTTCATGTGTTGGACGGTTTCGGGAAAACTTGGGTGCTCGAATGTTCGATCGGAAAGTTTAATATTTTCTATTTATCCGGAATGGGATACCATAATTGAAATTCACAAACAGTTATGAGATAACTGAATGAATGATATAAATCTAGCGGTTTAGTTTCATTTGATATTGAAAAGAGTTTTCGAAAATGAGACTAAAATGCGGGGTTTATAACTGTTAGGCATGTGATGTCTAAGTATTTCATTTTGATTAGGCATGCGATGTCTAAAGAGGTTGTGGATTCCAATTGTTGTAGTTTTACACTTTCTTTTCTGTGACCGTAAGTGTAATATGTGATATCGCCGGTTTCGTTGCTATATGTCAACGACAATTGGGATGCGCATATTTACTTATGTTGATGACATGTGATGTTATGTGTTGCTGGATATGTTATATTGGATCGTCGTGTTTGAATAGCCGGGGGTTTTTATGTGAGATGAGTGTTTTTCATTTTCTTTCATGTAAAAACTTGTATGTAATATTCTTTTATTTTGGGGCACTTCCAGGTTGCGGAAGATGTCACCTTTTGTATATTATTTACTTTTCCGCATTAGGATAGACCCAAGGAGCAGTGGGAGACCAACTCGAGGAGTCGAGTCCGGGTCTCCTAACCCTAGAATTGGCAGGGTTGCTTGCCGCTCTCGTAGGGGTCTAGGGGTGTGGGATTGGCTATTCATCACGACCGTGGAATCCGTGTTTTGTACTGGCTCGTATTGAAAACACGGACATCCTAGTATATCCAATATTTCATATGTTTTTTCTGCTGCGATATCTGTGATGTGATCATGTGATGTTCTGTGATGGATACAATATATAGTATATATGATATATTATATAGACGTTTCTTATGCTTTACACCCGTACTAGCCCTGCCCCGCTCTGCCGTTAGTTACCTAACCTAACGGTGCACGAGGGGACATCGAGGCGAATGCGGATGGCATAAGTGTACGTCGTATTGATCTGTGATGTTTAGGTACTTAAATGATGGGACTTCATTAATGTGATTAATGAAAGAAAAGAAACCTAAGATGTTGTAGAATCAAATTTTAAACAGAACAAGTAGCTACAGTTCTTGCTTTGCATAGCGGTATATATGATATACCCTGCACCTTATTCGATGAGGAAAGGACCGAGATCCCTTCACCGGGAGTGACTCCTTTAGCGATAACTGGCAGATGCTACACACTCGGTCTGCTTTTGATTGCTTCTATAGTTTCTGCTTTGCATAGTGATATATATGATATATCCCGCACCTCATTCGACGAGGAAAGGGCCGACGATCCCTTCACCGGGAGTGACCCCTTTAGCAAAACTAGAAAAGCCTCAAAATCACTCCATTTCAAAACTTCATTTGATTCTACAACGATATCAAGTTCATTACGCAATAGGTTTTCAGAAAAACCTGACGTAGCCCTCCGTCATTTCAGATAAATCCTACTTAGTATTCGTGCTACGTTTGTTGACCTCCGTCAAGGCGTAGTGTGCGGTAGCTAACTAGTATTTATCTGCTTATACATATGATGCAGATTGGATTAGGGTAGTCGTACGACCTTGTTGACCTCCGTCAAGGGTCGTGCGGGTGGGTTTGATTCAATCAAGAAATGACGGGTTGAACTTGACTTGCACCCTGTGGTTTGTTAACCTTCGTCAAGGTCATAGGATGCTTGGGGCAGAATATTATCGGGAATTTCAAGTGTTGAAATTTGCAATGAGATTGCATACCTTCTATGAGATAGTTGGATCCCGATACCCACTGCGAGTAAGAGTTACTCCTGGAAGAGTTTTGCACATTGCAATTAGCCGATCAATTAGGTGTCTAGAAAGGTGTCAACGAGGTTACGCCTCTGGGAAAATGAGGTTTACATTAATTAGGTTCGTGCGAAAGCACGGGGGACCTCCTTCAAAGTACCGACACTGGCCTGGCTGAAAGATTGGCGAACTTGTAGCGTGTAAATAATCCCGGCTAGTCTTTCCTTTTAGGGTTTGAAGGAAGATTTGATAAAAACCAGTGGAAGCCATCCTAATTAGATAAGATAATAACCAATCTGATCTTGCATGAGCATACGCTAAAGTGTTTTCTTCTCTCTCTCTCCAGGTAGCGACCATTTCATGCCCTAATGAAGATAATAATATGGATGTATTGATCGAACCCGCATGTTATACTGTGCTGGGGAACGTTGGTTCCGTTCTTTCTTATAAGAGTTATAGGAATGAACAGGATATAGGGGAATACCAGGATTCCCATGCCACCCGAATGAAGAAAGTACATGTTGATGCATTTTCTTCGGGTGTGTTCGTTACAGAGAACTGTTTCTCCATTTGCTCTATGTCCTGGGTATTAGATACCGGGTCAGGATCCCATATATGTAATCAGTTACATGGGCTAAGGAAAGGTAAAGAACTTGGAGAAGGTGATAAAGACATTAGAGTTGGAAATGGTGCAATTGTTGCAGCTAAGACTGTCGGGGAATATCACCTAGTATTACCTACTGGTAATACATTGGTTCTGAACGAATGCTATTACATGCCGAACCTGATATGCAACATTATATCGGTTTCTTTATTGAGTAAAGAGGGATATAATTTTGTATTACAGGAAAATGTTATGAACATTTTCCGTAACCAAAAGTTGGTTGGATCAGGCACGTTGTGCAATGGTATTTATGTTCTAAATCAATCAACAGTTCTGAGCATAACAAACACACACAAGAGGAAGAGTTCAGAACTGAACGAATCCTTCTTGTGGCATTGTAGACTGGGTCACATCAATGCGACACGACTGGTTAAGTTGCATAAGGATGGATATTTAAATCCGTTTGAATTTTCATCTTATGACACTTGCCAGTCATGTCTCAAAGGAAAGATGACCAAAACTCCGTTTACGGGACACGGAGAAAGAGTTACCGAACTCTTGGGACTTATACATAGTGATGTATGTGGTCCCATGTCTACACATGCCAGGGATGGTTCTTCGTACTTCATTACATTCACTGACGATCTCTCTAGGTTCGGGTATGTGTTCCTGATGAAACACAAATCAGAAGCTTTTGAGAAATTTAGAGAATATAAACAAGAAGTTGAGAACCAAACCGGAAAAAGTATTAAAATCCTACGATCTGATCGAGGAGGAGAATACTTGAGCATTGAATTCCTGGACTTCCTAAAAGAGAATGGGATTCTCTCTCAGCTAACTCCTCCATATACACCACAGCACAACGGTGTATCGGAGCGGAGAAACCGCACCCTATTAGATATGGTGCGCTCTATGATGAGTGTAGCTGAGTTACCTGTTTCCTTCTGGGGATATGCACTGGAAACAGCAGCATACCTACTGAACAGGGTTCCCACCAAATCTGTGCCTACCACACCATATGAGATATGGGAAGGGAAGAGACCATATCTTAATTTTATAAAGATATGGGGTTGCCCGGCCTATGTCAAAAAACAAAAACCGGACAAACTCGAGGCAAGATCTGTTTTGTGTAAATTTGTTGGATATCCCAAACATTCGCGAGGGTATATCTTCTACCACAGTGAGGAACAAAGAGTATTTGTTGCTCAACATGCCACCTTTTTAGAAAAGGAATTTCTTGCAAAAGAAATTAGTGGCTCTGAGGTAGAACTGGAAGAGTTTCCAGCTGAACAAAACACAATAGAAGATTTAGTGGAACCAGAGCATTCAGTAGCTCCCGACGAACCTCAGTCTCTCCGCCGATCTAGTAGGGTTCCTCGCCCACCTGAGAGATACTACGGTTTTCTCATGGATGGTGGGAGCGAGGATTGCATCATGGAGGATGATGACCCAACTAGCTTCGAGCAGGCCATCACGAGTAGGGACTCAGTGAAATGGTTGGATGCTATGCGGTCCGAGATGTAATCTATGTACACCAACAAAGTATGGACTTTGGATGTTGCTCCTGAAGGGGTAAAACCCATTGGGAGAAAATGGATCTTCAAGAAGAAACTTGGTGTAGATGGGAAAGTGGAGACTTTCAAAGCTAGACTTGTAGCAAAGGGTTTTCTTCAAAGACCAGGTGTGGACTATGACGAAACTTTTTCTCCAGTGGCTATGCTTAAATCCATCCGGATCATGCTTGCCATCGCTAATCTGGCAAATGGATGTTAAGACCGCCTTTCTAAATGGTGATTTAGAAGAGTGCGTGTACATGACTCAGCCAGAGGGCTTCGTAAACAGTGGGAGCAGCGGGAAGGTGTGTAAGCTGCTTAAATCCATTTATGGATTAAAGCAAGCATCGCGGAATTGGAACATCTGCTTTGACGTCATTATCAAAGAGTTTGATTTCGTCAAAAACCCAGATGAACCTTGTATCTACAAGAAGGTGGAAGAGAGTAAGGTTGTTTTTCTCGTATTGTACGTGGACGACATACTCTTGATAGGAAATGATATTCCTATGCTGCAATCGGTTAAGCTCTTCTTATCACAAAGATTCTCAATGAAAGATCTTGGTGATGCCTCCTGCATATTGGGAATTAGGATCTATAGAGATAGATCCAAACGGATTTTGGGATTGTCCCAATCCAGGTACATTGACACCATACTAAAGAGGTTTAGTATGGAAGAATCCAAGCATGGGAACTTGCCCACGATCTCTAGAGTCACTCTCTCCAAAGAGATGTCTCCCAAGACTGATTTGGAGAGAGCTCGCATGCAAGGGATACCCTATGCTTCAGCTGTAGGCTCTATCATGTATGCGATGCTATGTACCGGACCCGATGTTTCATACTCACCAAGTATAGTGAGCAGGTATCAAGCTGATCCTGGAGAGAGTCACTGGACAGCTCTGAAGAGCATTCTCAAGTACTTGCGAAAGACTAAAGAGATGCTCTTGGTGTATGGTAACGGAGAACTCCAAGTGGAGTCCTTTACCGATTCGAGCTTCCAGAGTGATAAGGACGACTCTAAGTCACAGTCGGGATTTGTCTTTACCCTTTACGGAGGGACGGTTAGCTGGAAGAGTTCCAAGCAGGAAACCGTGGCAGACTCGACGATGGAGGCTGAATACATCGCTGCCAACGATGCTGCTAAAGAGGCTGTCTGGATCAAGAAGTTCATTACTGAACTTGGAGTGGTTCCATCCATTGAGCATCCAATACCTTTGTATTGCGATAACAATGGAGCGGTAGCTTTGGCCAAGGAACCTAGGTCCCATCAGCGATCCAGGCATATTCTGAGGCGGTATCACCTGATCCGGGAGATAGTTGATCGCCGGGAGATCGAGGTCAGGAGGGTTGACACGAAGAACAACACGGCGGATCCACTCACGAAGGCCATTCCCCAGATACAGTTTGAGAGACTCTTCGGGATGCTCGCTATGCGATACTACAGCAGCTGGCCCTAGTGCAAGTGGGAGATTGTTAGTTGTATGTATGCCCTAGAGGCCAGTATTGTACAGATGATGTATATTATATTGGATGCTTGGACATATATAGAGATGACTTTCTTGCTCGATATGATAGTATGCTATCTGGTTACTCTTTATCTTAACATGTACACTTGTCTCTTTAAACTGTCTTATAGTTACATGTTGGTAAAGCCCTTAGGATGTGTACTTGACTACCTGGACTGTGATGCAGATCATACTAGTGGGGACATGGTAGTCCATAAGTACATCCTTCAAGGTCCCTAGTCGTGGGTGTATCGAGACAGGGCATCGATATACCAGTGTAGACTAGCGTATACGCTTCTCGACCCATGAGATGGGCGATGGATGATCCCATATCCATTGGTGTTTGACATCAGAGATGGTATACGGGTGCTCAGTGGAGACTGGGTACACTGGACGGACTCGCCGAGAACTCCCAGATGGTATTATACCTCACGTCAGATGGCAGTTCTCAGGTGACACTTGTACAGGTTAGTCTGTAGACCCGAGATCGTCATAGAGTCTTGTGTGATTCCCACTGTGCTTTGATCTCCACCTTACCAAGTCCATGAGGGCGTGCAAAACGGTGGTCTTTGGGTACAGTCCCGAGTCACATGGAGGCAATGAGCGATAGGAGGGGTTTCGTCTCTCCCGGTATTGGGGGTTGATGTTGCGCAGTGCTCGATTGGCCATAACAGGGAAGTCCCTGGCCAGGGCTAATCAGAGATTTGCTGGTAAGTGTTACCAGTAGTTTCTCGACCCGTTATGAGCCTCACATCGGCACGACTTATCGGTTATTGGTGTCTGACGTTTACCACCCCTAGATTTGATATGCGACATATCAGACGAACAGACCGGACAGTACGTTAAGTGTTACTGGTTGGATTCACAGGAGTGTGAGCGGGCTAGCTCGTCGATCTTCTGATCGCTCAATACCCGGATGGCCGTTACGTTTAGCAGACCGCTTGCGGCTTATGGGTGCTTGATATGATCATCATCTGCTACCGGCGTATTGACGAGTCTTTAGAGTCCTACACAGAGGTTTCCTGGCTCAAGCGAAACGAAATAGGAGCGCATATGAGATATGTGCAGGACCGAGAATAATGCGTGTATGTGATACCGTATTTCATTCTCGCGATGGATGTATCGATTGGTTATATTCGATATAACCTAGATATCGAATCAATGATTGATTCGATAAGCCGATACATAGGATACTAATCGGTTATATGCGATATGACCGGATCGTTAAATCAAATGTTGATTTAATGATTTAATGTATAATTATATATTTGATATATTACTTTGCATTAACTAGTATTGGTTCACTTTAAATGGATTTTCTCACTTGATGTGCAAGAAGTATATGTGATATACTTTTGTGCACATATTTGTATCATGTTTGATGATACTTGATCATATAGTTAAGTGTATAGAATTAAACCATGGTTAATTTGATGATTAGGGTTTTGCATATTCATTTATTTATTTATTTTTTCATTTATTTATTTGGAAATGATTTAGATAAGAATGGTGGCTTTATTTGTTTCTAGTTGAAGCTTCATGAAGCTTTGACTTCTTAACCATTCTTGTCTTCATGCTTAACCCTAACCCATCCAAGTAACCATGGTCTATTCTCTACACTCTACCCTAGTTAGTATATGATAAGTATTCATTTACTTTTCAATTTTTAATTAACACTTATCATATTCTAGCTTCATTCTCTCCTTCTTCTTCAAGAACGAAAGCTTGATGCCATCAATGGCAACTTGAGTTCTAAAGTGAGAAATCCAATTCTAAAGTGAACCCACCTCCTATTTCTTCACCCTCTACCTCTTGCCAAGTTGTTTTGGGTGTTTTCTTCACAAGTTTCACAAATTTGTGAAGTCGGAGCTTGAACTTGTGATGCCTCGACGTAGATCATCTTCGGCACGAAGCCGACGACCTAGTCCGCCAATTTCTCCGATCAAGCCGACGATTGAGTCCAGGATTCGAGATGAACAGCGAGAGGATGCCTACGTGGAGCCAAGGAAGTGGATATCTGGATCTACAAAGGTTGTAGCTTCTTATCTTTAGTTAAGTTGTTAACTAGATTCGTATATTGCCTAAATTTCTAGTCAACGATCTAGTCTAGGGTTTCTCGGCACCGTAAAATTTGAAATTGGCATGGTTGATGCCTTGTGAGACTTCATTAGCGTGCCTAGGAACCCTACATACTCTCCCACTGCGACTGTATGTACATTGGAACCATTTCCAACGCGGAGAGTATGGTCACCTGTCTTCAAAACATTGCTATTTCTCAGCCCCTGCATAGAATTGCAAATGTGAGAACCTGAACCGGTATCCAATACCCAGGAAGCAGAGTTTATTGAAAAACAGTTTTCTGTCACAAACGCACCTGAAGCAGAAGCATCCCCATGCTTCTTCTTGAGATTTAAGTACTCCATTCAGTTGCGCTTCCAATGTCCTGTCTTGTGGCAATGAAAACATTCGCCTTTCCCCGAGTCTCCAGCTTTGGAATTTTCCTTTCCCTTCACCTTTTTAACTCCACCCTTAGCATTTGTGGGCTTCTTCTTTTTCTTTCCTTTGGCCTTAGCTTTCGGGCGAGAAGAGGAAGACTGTCCAACAGTCATAACGGGAGTTTTTGCTGACTTCATAGTGCTCTCTGCACTCCTTAACATGTTAAGGAGTTCAGGGAGTTCCTTCTCCATGCCGTGGATGTTGAAGTTCACTATGAATTGAGCAAAGGTGGAGGGGAGGGACTGCGGAATAATATCTGTATATTGTTCATTGTCCATCGTCCATCCAAGGTCCTCAAGCTCTTTTATAAGAGCTATCATCTTCAGAAAATGGTCTCCTACTGGTGTGCCAGGGGCCATTCGCATCTGAAACAATTTCTTTGATGCTTCGTATCGTAATACGCGGGATTGCTCTCCATACAACTCCTTTGTATGGAGCAATATACCGTGAATGTCCATATCCTCGTGCTGCTTTTGATGTGTATTATCCATCGATGCAAGCGCGAGGCATTTTGCCGTGGCACAGTCAGCGTCCCATGTCCTGCGGACTTCAATGTCCGCAACTGAGGATTTTGGACCTGGGACGGGCGGGGCTGAAGCCGTGAGGACATATGATACTTTATCATAAGTCAAGGCTATTTTCAGATTCCTCAGCCAGTCTTTATAATTGGTCCCATTCAGTTTGTTTTTATCTAGTAGAAGCTTGAGTCCAGTCATGGGTATCTGCCATTAAGAGAGAGAAAAAAATACACTTAGTGAAAGCTCTTGCATAGATTAGATTGGTTATTATCTTGTCTAATCGATGTTTCCCACTGCTTTTATCGAGTTTTTCTTTCAAATCTTAAAAAGAAAAACTAGCCAGGATTAATTACAGTCTACAACTTCGCTAACCGTTCAGCCAGGCCAGTGTCGGTACTTGAGGGAGGTTCCCCGTGCTTTCGCACGGACCTAATTAGAGTAAACCTCGTTATCCCAGAGGCGGAGCCCCGTTAACACCTTTCTAGACACCTAATGAGTTAGCTAATTGTAAACTGTAAAACTCTCCTAGGTGCAACTATTGCTCCACAGTGGGATCGGGATCCAACCATCACATGGAAGGTATGCAATCTCATTGCAAATTTCAACTATTGAAATTCCCGATGTAGTTTTTACCCCTAGTACTTATGACCTTAACTAAGGTCAACAAATCATAAGTACCAGTCAAGTTCTACCCGTCATTTCTTGATTAATTAGACCCACTCATATGACCCTTAACTATGGTCAACAAAGTCATAAGAATGTCCTTATTAATCTGCATCATATGCAATGTAGGAAGACATCACTTAGCTATCGTACACTACGCCTTAACTATAGTCAACAAACGTAGCACGAATACTAAGTACTCTACTTCCTAAAATGACGGAGGGTTGCGGATGATTTTTAAGAAAATCTTTAACGTTTTGAACTTGATATCGTTCTAGAATCAAATGGTTTTCAAAAGGAGTGGCTTAAGCTCCGCAGTTTTGAAATATAGCTTTTTCATAAATAGCCGAGTGGTTTTCAAATCTGATTCTACAACATCCTTTTAGGTTTATTTTCTTTACATTAATCACATTAATGTAATCCCATCATTTAAGTCCTTAAGCCAATCACAGAAAAGAAACGAAAATAACACGTACGCTTATGCCATCCGCATTCGCCGCAATGTTCCGTTATGCACCGTTAGGTTACTTAACTAACGGCATACCGGGACGGGACTAGCGCGGGTGTAAAACATAAGTAACGTCTACTATATATCATATATATAATATGTCATTCGTCTCAGATATCACAGAACACAGGTAGCAGAAACATAGATATAATGTGGGATATCCTAGGACGTCCGTATTTAGTATTTAGCCAGAATAGAAAATACGGATTCCACAGTCGCGATGAATAGCCAAGCCCACACCCTGGACCCCTACAAGAGCGACAAGCGACCCTACCAATTCTGGAGTTTAGGAGACCCGGTCTCGACTCCTCGAGATGGCCTCCCACTGAACCCCAGAACCCGGTCACCAGTGCTCCCTTCCTTGGGTCCATCCTAATGCGGAAAAGTAAATAATATACAACACTGGTGGCATCAACCTTAACCCGGAAGTGTCCAAATAAAAGAATATTACATTACATTTGAATTTACATGAATGAAAATGTAAAACTCTCATCTCACATAAAAAAAACCCCGGCTATTCAATCGCGACAATCCTGCACATCATATCTCAGCAACACATAATATCTCATATCATCAACGTAAGTAAGTATGCATACACCGATTGTTGTCGACATATAGGAACGACAATCGGCAATACCACTACATACTACATTTACGGTCACAGAAAAGAAAGTGTAAAACTGCAATATTTGGAATCCACATTCTCTTTAGACATCGTAAATGCGCAGTATCACATACTTCGTATTTCATGTCTAGTAATATGAATTCCACACATTGCATCACATTCCAGATAAACAGACAGTATTAAATGTTTCGAACGAACGATCAAATACCCAAGATTCACTAAAGCTCAACACTTGAGCAGAGTTAAAAAACCTGGAGTGTGAGACAGTAGTAGCGGTCCAGCCGTAGAAGGGTCAAGCCAACGCCTCATATGTGGCACGCCGTGCTGTCCCAAACCCTAAGATTCAAAGGGCAGTTCAAGACGGTCATATAATCGAGTTAAGGTTTGTTGTCTTCTAGAGGGTCCACTACAAAACTTGCACGTATCTCCAAAAGATTTAAACCCCGTGAAAAGTGAGCAAATGATAGTCATTCGAACACTTCAATACTTTCTAGTTTACCCGGAAAAGAAACGAAATGAAAATTCCGATCGAATTGTCGAGTCCAAAACCATCTCCAGAATTTACAGTACTGGATTTAGATTAAACATACCTAAAACAATATACAAGCAGCTGTAGGAGTTACTGTGCAAAAACGAAGCCATGAAGCCTCTGTACGGCCGCGGAGCCGCGGCCTAAGCAAGGATTTGCCGCGGTTCCGCGGCGGTTTGTACGGTTTAGGGCTTCGAATTTCACAGTGTTTCTTGGTTTTTCCTGCTGTATTTTTTAAGTATTTTTAATTCTGAAAAATGACAGATTTTAAAAATTGACCAGAGAAGGTCCCGAAATGCCGTATTTTGATCCGATCAGGATTTTTACTTCGTAAAAGTGTCGCCTAATGTTCTAGGTCGGCTCTGATACCAATGTTAGGTTTACCTAGCACCCTATGTAGAGTTTGGAAGCATCACATGTCACAAAGTTCAAATTTTTATGGTGCTAAGCAAGCATACAAAGGATCGATCCTAGAAAATTAGGGTTTCTAAATATTAAAGGCAACAAAGACTAGGGTTTCGAGAGTACAACCTTTATAGCTCCCTTCGCTAGACACTTTAGCCTCTTGGGTGTTGGAGGAAGGTTCCCTTGAAGTCTTCTAGTGTCAACGACGATCCACCCAAAGCTCCTTCGTCCAAGCTATCGACTCCACTTTCCAAGAGAAGAAAAGAAGATAACACTCTAAACAAGTGTGCTAGACTTGTGTAGAATGATGTTATGGTTCTAATTCTCACTTCAAAAACTTTTCTTGATGTGTGTTTTGCTCACTATAAAAAACTAGAGAGCAAAGGAAGAAGGAGGAAGAAGATGATGGCTTTTTTTTTTTAGATGAAGAGAAAAGATTAACTTATGAAAAGAAATGAAAATATATCTATATATATTTATTTCTTCTCATCTCAAACCATGGTTAGAATATAAAGATATTATTGTATCATAGTTTAAAACACCTAAGGAAAAATAACCAAGGGTTAAATAATGGGTGAGCATGGTAAGATGAAGAAGAGTGTAGAAACAATCCAATAATCAACCATTTTTCTTTCCTTTTTTTTTAGTATAAATACAATAATAATCCATATTAAAAACACATGGTATGAGTCTTATATTGCCCCCATTTTCTTTGTATAAGCAACCATGATAGATGATGTATGTATGTATATATGTATGCACATCCATATGTGCATGAAACTAAAAGAAAGAAAACATACATGCATGCATACATCCATCATGTACAAGAAAGGATTTCAAGTGAGAAAACTAATGGTTAAATGATAAATCAACACTTGATTTATCAATCTGACCATATCACATATGACCCCACCAAAAGCAAGCCGCCCGATCAATATACGGTATTCTATACGTGCATTTTAATCGGGTCCATGCGCATATCGCATACGCGCACCACAACGTTTCGCCTGGACTAGGTAACTCCTTTGTGGGACTCTAAGACTCGTCAATACGCCGGCAGTCGGTGATGATCATATCAAGCACCCCCAAGCCGCAAGCGGTCAGCTAAACGTAACGGCCACCAGGGTATTGAGCGATCAGAAGAAAACAAGCGAACCTGCTACAACTCCCGTCGAGCCAACTGGAAACACTACCGTACAGTCCGGTCTCTTTATCAGATATGCTGCATATCGAGCCTGGGGATGGTCACGTCGACCCCAATAACTCAATAAGTCGTGCCGGTGAATGGTCTATAACAGATCGAGAAACTACTGATAACACTTATCAGCAAATCTCAGCAGCCCTGGCCAGGGACTTACTGATATAACCAGTCGGGCACAGCACAGCATCAACTCCTAATACCGGGAGAGACGAAACCCCTCCTATCGCTCATCGCCTTCGTGTGTCTCGGGACTGTACCCAACGGCCACCTGTTTGCATGACTCAGTAGAGCCGTGGTAGGGTAGCAATCAAAGTACGGTTGGAGAACACACAAGACTCTATGACGATCTCGGGTCTACAGACTAACCTGTACCAGTGTCACCTGAGAACTGCTATCCGACGATAGATATAATTCCATATAGGAGTTCTCGGTGAGTCCGTCCAGTGTATCCAGTCACCACTGAGCACCCGTATATGATCTTGATGTCAAACATCGATGAATGTGGGAACATTCATCGCTCATCGTATGGGTCTAGTATTATATACGCCAGTCTACTCTGGTATATCAATGCCCCGTCTCGATATACCTACGACTAGGGACTTTCCAGGATATGCTTATAGACTACAGATGTCCCACTAGTATGATCTCCATCATAATCACAGTAGTCAAGCCGATATCCTCAGGGCTTTATCAGCATGTATGAATGAATAAAAGCATGATCAAATCAACATGTCAGATAAAGAAGAACCAGATAGCATACTATCATGTCGAGCAAGAATGTATAGTAAATATATATACATGTACAAATACATCCACTATCATATAATGGCCTCTAGGGCATACATATATCCAACATCTACATCCCCTTAGTAATCTCTCCTAGCAAGTAAGATCACTAAGGTATCTCATGGAGGTTGGAGCTTGATCATAGGCCCCTCGGGTGGATCCATCTTTGACGCAAAGGAGGCTGGCAACCGAACTCTTCCAAGACCTAGAAGAAGCCAAAGAAAGGAGATCAAGAACAAGGAGCTTGAACCAAGGAGCAAGGCGCAACTTGAAGACCCGAAGGACTAGGAACGAGGGTATAACTCCTTTACATAGTAGTTAACTCTCTCTCTTAGTTTAGTTTTGTTAGTTAAGGTTTAATCAAGATCCTAAAGTGGGGAAAAGTTCATGATGCTAAGCAAAAACTAGTTTCTTTTGAGGTGAGAAAACCATTTTTAAAGTATTTTACCTCCCCGCGACCCGTGGGGTGTGCATCATGGACTTACACTGGTATCAGAGCCATATTAAACCTTATCTAACTTGTTAGCAAAGTGTTAGAAATTCGATCGCCGGAAAAATCCCAAAAACGCGCCCGAAAAACCATGTTTCTGTCGATTTTGAAATCCGGTCCTAAAATTTTTTCAGAAGGCTTAAAAATACAGGCAGGGTTTTTTAGGAAAACTGAAGAAATTTGGGCTCCTGAGTCGGTCAACTCACCGCGGAACCACGGCCGAACTCAGTGTTCTGCCGCGGATCCACGGTCGAGTTGGCTCCGACTCGGTCCAAATTTCCTCTGTTTTTCTTATTTTATGGTTTTGTGATTTTTGGGATATTTTGATTCTGCCCAGATATTTTCTGTACTCTGTGGAACTGAGTGTAGATTTAAAATTGCTTAATCGATCGAAATTCTAATTGCTTTAGCTAATTGGTTCTTCTGTAATGCTTTATGTGTTTTGAAACGTCCGCTAATCGCTATACGACGATTAGTGGGGGTTGCACATATCTGTAATGGTTAGTTTGTGTATATGAATGTTATTGGATTGTTGATGATGAATAGCCGGGGGGATGTGAGACGAGTGTTTTCTTTTCTTTCATTCAATGTAATTTGTGAAATTGATGTAATATTATTTTTGCGGGGCACATCCGAGATGAGGTTGTAGCCACCGTTGTATTATTTCTTTTTACTATTTTTGCTCCTAGGATAGACCCAAGGAGGGGTGCACAAACTACCGGGTATTTTGAAGTGCTTAGTGGCCTACTCACGTTGTTGAGGGAGACTGCTTCACTTCTGGTACTTGGCGGGTAGTTTGCCGCACCCATAGGGGTCTAGGGTGGGGTTTTGGCTATTCATCACGACCGTGGAACCCGCCCTTCATTATGGGCTTAAACGAAGTGCGGTATTCCTAGTATATCCAATATGTTCATCTATGATCTGGAATGCTTATTATTGCGTGCGACGAATGAATATATCTATATATGATATTTATTAGGCGTTGCTTATGTTATATACCGGCGCTAGTCCAGCCCCTGCTCTGTCGTTAGTTAAGTAACCTAACGAGTGATGACGGGGCCCAGTGGCGAATGCAGATGGCATAAGCGTACGTTGTATTTTCGTTGTTTTCTGCAATGGTAGGATTAAATGATGGGACAACATTAATTCATTAATGCAAAGAAAATAAACCTAAACTAAATCGTTGGAACAATTTCAAAACCATTCGGTTTTCTTTAAAAGCAAATTTTAAATGCGGAGCTTAAACCACTCCTTTTAAAAAGTTATCTTGGTTCCCTCGATCATATCAAGTTCACTACGTTAACGGTTTTTTGCCAAAAAACAGCCGTAACCCTCCGTCGTTTCAAATAAACAGCACATCGTATTCATGCTATGTTTGTTGGCCTACGTCAAGGCATAGTGTATGGTACCAATGTGTTGCTTATTTGTTGCATAGATAGATGCATTAGTTTAGGACAGTCGTAGAGCCTTGTTGGCCTACGTCAAGGCCGAGTACGGATGGATCTAAATTAATCAGGACAACGACGGGTAGAACTTGACTTGCATCTTATGATTTGTTGGCCTACGTCAAGGTCATAAGAGCTTGGGGTAAAAATCACATCGGGAGTTTCAAACATAAAGAAAACTTGCAGATTTAGCATACCTTCTGGAGTGTGGTGACTAGAGTGGCTTCCATCTAGGGTATCATGCAATGATAGTTGGATCCCGATCCCACTGATGAGTAGGATTACTCTCGGGAAATTTTCTCACTTAACAATCAATGCTATAAACCAAGTAGGTGTCTAGAAAGGTGTTAGTGGGGCTACGCTTCCAGGAAAAAGAGGTTATTTAATTAAGGAACTTCGCGAAAGCGTTAGAAAACCTCCCTCGAAATACCAACACTGGCCTGGCTGAAAGGTTAAGCAAGTATTGTGACGTGTGATTAAAATCCTGACTAATTCTTCTTTTAGGGTTTGAAGAAGGATTTGAGGAAACAGTGGGAGCCATCCTATTTAGATAAACTAATAAACCAATCTAAACTTGCAAGAGCATATGCTGAGTGTTTCTTTTTTCTCTCTGGCAGCTACCATGACAGGACTAAAACTATTACTTGAAAAAATACACTGACCGGGCCAAACTATAAAGATTGGCTAAGGAACATCAACATTGCACTGACTTATGACAAAGCTGCATATGTTACCACCGCTGTTCCTCCCCTTATCCCAGGACCAGATTCCTCAGTTGCGGACAAGGAGGTTCGCAAAACCTGGGATCTAGACTGTGAGAGAGCTAAGTGTATCGTGCTGGCATCCACGAACAACGAACTCCAGAAACAGCACAAAAATATGGATATTATGTCCATCTTTCTCCATTGCAAGGATATGTATGGAGAACACTGCCGTATCGCGAGGTACGAGACCTCAAGGAAACTGTTCCAGATGAGGTTAGCTCCAGGATCACCTGTAGGAGAGCACGTCCTGAAAATGATCAGCCTCTTTGAGGAACTCGCAAACCTGGGATGCATGCTAGAGAATGAGTTATACATTGACTTGATTTTGCAGTCCCTTCCCCACACCTTCTCTCAGTTCGTGCTGAACTTCAACATGCACGAAATGGAAGTTGATCTTCCAAAGCTCCTAAGCATGTTGAGGGCAGCAGAGACCTCCTTGAAAAAGGAGAAGACCCCCGTTCTGTATGTTGGCCAATCATCCTCTTCTAAATCTAAAGCGAAAACTAAAGGGAAGAAGAAGATGAAAGCCACCAAACCGAAAGACGGGGTGAAGAAGGTGCAGGGAACGAACAAGGCAGGAAGGGTGAAGGCGGATAAGAACGAATGCTATTATTGTCATAAGCAAGGGCACTGGAAGAAGGATTGCATGGATTTCAAAGCCAAGGACACGAAGCAAGCTGCTGCTTCTGCTTCAGGTGTGTTTGTAATCGAAAATTGTCTTTCATTAAACTCTACATCATTGGTACTTGATACCGGTTCTGGTTCTCACATCTGTAATTCTTTGCAGGCTCTGAGAAACCGTAGAGCACTGAAGACAGGTGATACGACTCTCCGGATGGGCAATGGAATGCACGTAGATGCTTTTGCAATGGGGGAATATCACCTGGGGTTGACTAGTGGGCACATTTTGGTGTTGTACAGCTGTTTTTGTATTCCCAGTATGCTGTGTAATATTATATCAATATCTTTGTTATCTAATGAAGGATATAATTTTGCGCCTGAAAGAAATTTCATGTACATTCTCCTAAATCAAGAAATGATTGGGTTTGGCACACTAGAAAACGGCATATACATACTTAATCAACCTAAAGTTTTCAATATTCAAAACACGCTTAAAAGAAAGGCTCCAGATTCAAACCAAGCCTTCCTATGGCATTATAGACTTGGTCATATAAACGAAACAAGGTTGACTAAGTTACATAAAGATGGATATTTAGATCCGTATGAATATTCATCATATGCAACTTGTCAATCATGCATCAAAGGAAAAATGACCAAATCTCCGTTCACCGGACACGGAGAAAGAGCCAAGGAACTCTTGGGACTTGTACACAGTGATGTATGTAGGGTTACTAAGCACTCTAACAAGGTTCTACAAAGCATCAAACATGCCCAATTAAAATTTTAGCCGTGCCTAACAACCCTAAACAAGATCTTTGCTAGAAAATTAGGGTTTCACATGCAAGTAAATAGCATCTACGACTAAATGAATACGAAATACAACCTTTGTAGATCGGTCCATCACTTCATTAGCTCCTTGTTGAAGTTCTTTCGCTGCGATCGTGGTTCTCCCGGTCTCTTGCATGGCTTCACGAGGCGAAAGAAGCGTCCTTGCTTGAAGTCTTCGAGGCCGAAGAAGATCTATGTCGAGGGCATACCAACTCAAGCTACTACTTCACTAACTAGAGAATTAGTGAAGCAAACACCCTAAACTAAAGTGCTAGTATAGTAGAGGATGGAGAAATAGGAAGTTGGTTCTCTTTAGAATTTTATTTCTCACAATCTTTCACTCTCTTTTTAAAACCCTAGCAAGCTTTTACTTTTTTTGCTCAAAGAAGAAGAAGATGAATAAAAGAAAAGATGAGGATAATGATCAAGTGAGTGGGCTAACCATGGTGAGTGAGTATCATATACTAACTCATGTAGAGACACTACCATGGCTAATCCTAAATGGTTAGGTTAATAAAAATCTAAAGCAAAACAAAGTTAGTGGACTTTGTCAAAAGCATCCACAAGCTTCTACAAGCTTCATGCTTGTGACAAAATCTCCACTAATTTGTAATTACCTTATTTAATTATTAACCACCATTTAAAATAGAATGGTGTATGTCTTGCAAACCCATGTTTGATGTATCATCAACCATGATACAAAAAGAAAACACATTTTAATATATATCACATATATATTAAATTTGTGCACATGTGAGAAAAATCCTTAAGTGAACAAGTGTTAGTTAATGTAAACTAGTATATCTAATATACAATTATACACTAAATTATTAAATCAACACTTGACTTAATAATTCGGTCATATCTCATATAACCGACTAACATCCATTGTATCGACTTATCGAATCAACACTTGATTTGATAACCCGGCTATATCATATATAACCGACCGATACAAAAAGTCGCGAGAATAGAATACGGTATCACATATACGCATTATTCTCGGTCTCGCACATATCACATATGTGCTCCTATTTCATTTTTCCTGAGCCAGTAAAACCTCTATGTAGGACTCTAAAGACTTGTCAATACGCCGGCAGTAGGTGATGATAACATCAAACACCCACAAGCCGTCAGCGGTACTAGCTGGACGTAACGGCGACCCGGGTATTGAGTGATCAGAAGATCAGCAAGTAAGCCCGCTCCAACTCCTATAAAAGCCTGCCGGTAACACTTCCCGTACAGTCCGGTCTCCTCGTCTGATATGTCGCATATCAAGTCTAGGGGTGGTAAACTTCAGACCCCAATAACCGATAAGTTGTGCCGATGTGAGGATCATAACATGTCGAGAAACTACTGGCAACACTTACCAGTAAATCTCTAACTCAGCCCTGGCCAGGTACTTCCCTGTTATGGCCAATCGAGCACAGCACAACATCAACCCCCAATACCGGGAGAGACGAAACCCCTCCTATCGCTCATTGCCTCCATGTGACTCTGGACTGTACCCAAAAAACCCCGTTTTTCATGCCCTCATGGACGTGGTAAGGTGGAAATCAAAGCACAGTGGGAATCACACAAGACTCTATGACGATCTTGGGTCTACAGACTAACCTGCACAAGTGTAACCAGAGAACTGCCATCTGACGTGAGGTATAATACCATCTGGGAGTTCTCGGCGAGTCCGTCCAGTGTACCCAGTCTCCACTGAGCACCCGTATACCATCTCTGATGTCAAACACCAATGGATATGGGATCATCCATCGCCCATCTCATGGGTCGAGAAGCGTATACGCTAGCCTACACTGGTATATCGATGCCCTGTCTCGATACACCCATGACTAGGAACATTAAAGGATGTACTTATGGACTACACTGTCCCCACTAGTATGATCTGCATCATAGTCCAGGTAGTCAAGTACACATCCTAAGGGCTTTACCAACCTGTAACTTTAAGACAGTATCAAGAGACAAGTTTACATGTTAAGATAAAGAGCAACCAGATATCATACTATCATATCGAGCAAGAAAGTCCTCTCTATATATGTCCAAGCATCCAATATAATATACATCATCTGTACAATACTGGCCTCTAGGGCATACATACAACTAACAATCTCCCACTTGCACTAGGGTCAGCTGCTGTAGTATTGCATACCCAGCATCCCGAAGAGTCTCTCAAACTGTATCTGGGGAATGGCCTCCGTAAGTGGATCCGCAGTATTGTTCTTCGTGTCAACCCTCCTGACCTCGATCTCCCGGCGATCAACTATCTCCCGGATCAGGTGATACCGCCTCAGAATATGCCTGGATCGCTGATAGGACATGGGTTCCTTGGCCAAAGCCACCACTCCATTGTTATCGCAATACAAAGGTATTGGATGCTCAATGTATGGAACCACTCTAATTTCAGTAATGAACTTCTTGATCCAGACAGCCTCTTTGGTAGCATCGTTGGCAACGATGTATTCAGCCTCCATCGTCGAGTCTGCCACGGTTTCCTGCTTGGAACTCTTCCAGCTAACCGCTCCTCCGTTGAAGGTAAAGACAAATCCCGAGTGCGACTTAGAGTCGTCCTTATCACTCTGGAAGCTCGAATCGGTAAAGGACTCCATTTGGAGTTCTCCGTTACCATACACCAAGAGCATCTCCTTAGTCCTTCGTAAGTACTTGAGAATGCTCTTCACAGCTGTCCAGTGACTCTCTCCAGGATCAGCTTGATACCTACTCACTACACTTAGTGAGTATGCTACATCGGGTCTGGTACATAGCATCGCGTACATGATAGAGCCTACAGCTGAAGCATAGGGTATCCCTTGCATGCGAGCTCTCTCCACATCAGTCTTGGGAGACATCTCTTTGGAGAGAGTGAGTCCAGAGGTCGTGGGTAAGTTCCCACGCTTGGATTCTTCCATACTAAACCTCTTTAGTATGGTGTCAATGTACCTGGATTGGGACAATCCCAATATCCTTTTAGATCTATCTCTATAGATCATAATTCCTAATATGCAGGAGGCATCACCAAGATCTTTCATTGAGAATCTTTGTGATAAGAAGAGCTTGACCGATTGCAGCATAGGAATGTCATTTCCTATCAAGAGTATGTCGTCCACGTACAATACGAGGAATACAACCTTACTCTCTGCCACCTTCTTGTAGATACAAGATTCATCTACGTTTTTGACGAAATCAAACTCTTTGATAATGACGTCAAAGCAGATGTTCTAATTCCGCGATGCTTGCTTTAATCCATAAATGGATTTAAGCAGCTAGCACACCTTCCCGCTGCTCCCACTATCTATGAAGCCCTCTGGCAGTGTCATGTACACGCACTCTTCTAAATCACCGTTTAGAAAGGCGGTCTTAACATCCATTTGCCAGATTTCGTAGTCATGATATGCAGCGATGGTAAGCATGATCCGGATGGATTTAAGCTTAGCTACTGGAGAAAAGGTTTCATCATAGTCCACACCCGGTCTTTGACGAAAACCCTTTGCAACAAGTCTAGCTTTGAAAGTCTCCACTTTCCCATCTACACCAAGTTTTTTCTTGAAGATCCACTTGCTTCCAATGGGTTTTACCCCTTCAGGAGCAACTTCCAGAGTCCATACTTTGTTGGTGTACATGGATTCCATCTCGGACCGCATTGCATCCAGCCATTTCACTGAGTCTCCACTCGTGATGGCCTGCTCAAAGCTAGCTGGGTCATCATCAGCCATGATGCAATCCTCACTTCCACCATCCATGAGAAAACCATAGTATCTCTCAGGTGCGTGAGGAACCCTACTAGATCGGCGGAGTGGCTGGGGTTCATCGGGAACTACCGAATCCTCTGGTACTACCAAATCTTCTGTTTTGGTTTGTACAGCTGGAACCTCTTCCAGTTCTACCTCAGAGCCACTAATCTCTTTTGCAAGAAATTCCTTTTCTAAAAAGGTGGCTTGTGGAGCAACAAACACCCTTTGTTCCTCACTGTGGTAGAAGATATACCCTCGCGAATGCTTGGGATATCCAACAAACTTACACAAAACAGACCTCGAGTTTGTCCGGTTTTTTTCTTTTGACATAGGCCGGGCAACCCCATACCTTGATAAAATTAAGATATGGTCTCTTCCCATCCCATATCTCATATGGGGTGGTAGGCACAGATTTGGTTGGGACCCTATTCAGTAGGTATGCTGCTGTCTCCAGTGCATATCCCCAGAAGGAAATAGGTAACTCAGCTATACTCATCATAGAGCGCACCATATCTAATAGGGTGTGGTTCCTCCGTTCCGATACACCGTTGTGCTGTGGTGTATATGGAGGAATTAGCTGAGAGAGAATCCCATTCTCTTTTAGGAAGTCCAGGAATTCATTGCTCAAGTATTCACCTCCTCGATCAGATTGAAGGATTTTAACACTTTTCCCGGTTTGGTTCTCGACTTCTTGTTTATATTATCTAAATTTCTCAAAAGCTTCTGATTTGTGCTTCATCAGGAACACATATCTGAATCTAGAGAGATCGTCAGTCAATGTAATGAAGTATGAAGAACCATCCCTGCCATGTGTAGACATGGGACCGCATACATCACTATGTATCAATCCCAAGAGTTCGGTAACTCTTTCTCCGTGTCCCGTAAACGGAGTTTTGGTCATCTTGCCTTTGAGACATGACTGGCAAGTGTCATAAGATGAAAATTCGAACGGTTTCAAATATCCATCCTTATGCAACTTAGCTAGTCGTGTCGCATTGATGTGACCCAGTCTACAATGCCACAAGAAGGATTCGTTCAGTTCTGAACTCTTCCTCTTGTGTGTGTTTGTTATGCTCAGAACTGTTGATTGATTTAGAACATAAATGCCATTGCACAACGTGCCTGATCCAATCAACTTCTGGTTAAGGAAAATGTTCATAACATTATCCTGTAATACAAAATTATATCCTTCTTTACTCAACAAAGAAACCGATATAATGTTGCATATCAGGTTCAGTATGTAATAGCATTCGTTCAGAATCAATGTATTACCAGTTGGCAATACAAGGTGATATTCCCCGATGGTTTTAGCTGCAACAATTGCACCATTTCCAACCCTTATGTCTTTATCACCTTCTCCAAGTTCTCTACCTTTCCTAAGCCCATGTAACTGATTACATATATGGGATTCTGACCCGGTATCTAATACCCAGGACGTAGAGCAAATGGAGAAACAGTTCTCTGTAACGAACACACCCGAAAAAAATGCATCAACATGTACTTTCTTCACACGGGTGGCATGGGAATCCTGGTATTCCCCTATATCCTGTTCATTCTTATAACTTTTATATGAAAGAACGGAGCCAACGTTCCCCGGCATAGTATAACATGCGGGTTCGGTCAATACATCCATATTATTATCTTTATTAAGGCATGATATGGTCGCTACCTGGAGAGAGAGAGAAGAAAACACTTTAGCGTATGCTCTTGAAAGATCAGATTGGTTATTATTTTATCTAATCAGGATAGCTCCCACTGTTTTTTTCAAATCTTCCTTCAAACCCTAAAAGAAAAGATTAGCCGGGATTAATTACACCCTACAATTTCGCCAATCTTTCAGCCAGGCCAGTGTCGGTACTTTGAGGGAGGTTCCCCGTGCTTTCGCACGGACCTAATTAAAGTAAACCTCGTTTTTCCAGAGGCGTAACCCCGTTGACACCTTTCTAGACACCTACTTGATCGGCTAATTGTCCTGTGTAAAACTCTCCCAGGAGTAACAATTACTCGCAGTGCGTATTGGGATCCAACTATCTCATAGAAGGTATGCAATCTCATTGCAAATTTCAACACTTGAAATTCCCGATAATATTTTGCCCCAAGCATCCCATGACCTTGACGGAGGTCAACAAACCACAGGGTGCAAGTCAAATTCAACCCGTCATTTCTTGATTGAATCAAACCCACCCGCACGACCCTTGACGGAGGTCAACAAGGTCGTACGACTACCCTAATCCAATCGGCATCATATGCATAAGCAGATAAATACTAGTTAGCTACCGTACACTACGTCTTGACGGAGGTCAACAAACGTAGCATGAATACTAAGTAGGACTTATCTGAAATGACGGAGGGCTACGACAGGTTTTTCTAAAAACCTATTGCATAATGAACTTGATATCGTTGTAGAATCATGTGAAATTTTGAAATGGAGTGATTTTGAGGCTTTCATTAGTTTTGCTAAAGAGGTCACTCCCGGTGAAGGGATCTCGGCTCTTTCCTCATCGAATAAGATGGAGGACATATCATATATATTACTATGCAAAGCAAAAACTCTAAAAGCAATCAAAAACAAACCGAGTGTTGTAGCATCTGCCAGTTTTGCTAAAGAGGTCACTCCCGGTGAAGGGATCTCGGCTCTTTCCTCATTGAATAAGGTGCAGGATATATCATATATATCGCTATGCAAAGCAAAAACTGTAGCTACCCTTTTTTGAAAATTTGATTCTACAACATCTTTTAGGTTTCTTTTCTTTCATTAATCACATTAATGAAGTCCCATCATTTAAGTCACCTAAACATCACAGATAAATACGACGTACACTTATGCCATCCGCATTCGCCTCGATGTCCCCTCGTGCACCGTTAGGTTAGGTAACTAACGGCAGAGTGGGGCAGGGCTAGCGCGGGTGTAAAACATAAGTAACGTCTATATAATATATCATATATACTATATACAGTATTTATCAACACATCAAATGACCACATCACAGATATCGCAGCAGAAGAAACATATGAAACATTGGATATACTAGGACGTCCATGTTTTATTTTGAGCCTCTATAAACCACGGATTCCACGTTCGCGATTAATAGCCAAACCCACACCCCTAGACCCCTACGAGAGTGGCAAGCAACCCTTCCAATTCTAGAGTTAGGAGACCCGGACTCGACTCCTCGAGTTGGTCTCCCATTGGACTCTAGAACCCGGTTACTTGTGCTCTCCTCTTTGGGTCTATCCTAGTGCGGAAAAGTAAATAATATACAAATGGTGGCATCGACCTCATCCCGGAAGTGCCCCAATAAAAGAATATTACATACATTTAATTTTACATGAATGAAAATAAAAACCCTCATCTCACATAAAAAAAACCCGGCTATTCAGAACGCGACGATCCAATATAACATATCCGGCAACACATAACATCACATGTCATCAACGTAAGTAAATATGCGCATCCCAATTGTCGTTGAAATATAGCAACGAAACCGGCGATATCATATATTACACTTACGGTTGCAGAAAATAAAGTGTAAAACTACAACATTTGGAATCCACATTCTCTTTAGACATCGTAAATCCGAAATATCACACACTTCGCATTTCATGCCTAATTATATGAATTGCACATATTGTATCACATTCCAGATAAATAGACGGTATTAAACTTTCTTATCGAATAATCAAATATCCAAGATTTCCATAATAGCTCAACACTTGAGCGGAGTTCAAAAATTTCAGAATACGTCACGGTAGCAACGGTCCAGCCGTAGAAGGGTCAAGCCAACGCCTCACATGTGGCACACCGTACTGCCCCAAACCCTAAGGTTTAGAGGCAGTTCAAGACGGTTACATAATCGAGTTAAGGTTTGTGTTCTTCTAGAGGGTCCATCACGTTACATGCACGTTTTTCCGAAAGATTTATACTCAAGAAAAATTCAACACTTGAAAGTTTTTCGTGCCGGGAAAAATTGAGTTAATGATATCCATTCGAACATTTTAATACTTTCTAAATTATCCGGAAAAAGAACGAAATTAAATTTTTCGATCGAATCAACGAATACAAAATAAACCCTAGAACACTCAACACTTTAGTCAGTTTAAAAATACCAAGAAAATATAACTCACAGAAATAGAGATTATAGTGCAAAAATGAGGGAATATATCATCTGTACTGCCGCGGATCCGCGGCCCAAGCGCGGTACGGGCGCGGTTCTGCGGCGGTTTGTACGTATTATACTCTCGTTTTTCACTACAATTCTTATATTTCCCTACTGATTTTTTAGGCATTTTTAATTCAGAAAAATCACAGTTTTGAAAATTTGTCCAGAGAGGGGTTCATTTTGGCGTTTCGGGGTTCGTTCGGAGTTTTAACTTCGTATACTCGCCGCCTAATGATCTAGCTAGGCTCTGATACCACTGTAGTGTTACTAGGCACTTTAACAAGGTTCTACAAAGCATCAAACATGCCCGATTAAAATTTTAGCCGTGCCTAACAACCCTAAACAAGATCTTTTCTAGAAAATTATGGTTTCACATGCAAGTAAATAGCATCTACGACTAAGTGAATACGAAATACAACCTTTGTAGATTGGTCCTTCACTTCATTAGCTCCTTGTTGAAGTCCCTTCGCTGCGATCATGGTTCTCTCGGTCTCTTGCATGGTTTCACGAGGCGAAAGAAGCGTCCTTACTTGAAGTCTTCGAGGCCGAAGAAGATCTACGTCAATGGAATACCAACTCAAGCTACTACTTCACTAACTAGAGAATTAGTTAAGCAAACACCCTAAACTAAAGTGCTAGTCTAGTAGAGGATGGAGAAATAGAAAGTGGGTTCTTTTTAGAATTTTATTTCTCACAATCTTTCACTCTCTTTTTAAAACCATAGCAAGCTTTTTCTTTTTTGCTCAAAGAAGAAGAAGATGAACAAAAGAAGAGATGAGGATAATGATCAAGTGAGTGAGCCAACCATGGTGAGTGAGTATCATATACTAACTCATACAGAGACATTACCATGGCTAATCCTAAATGGTCAGGTTAATAAAAATCTGAAGTAAAACAAAGTTAGTGGACTTTGTCAAAAGCATCCACAAGCTTCTACAAGCTTCATGCTTGTGACAAAATCTCCACTAATTTGTAATTACCTTATTTAATTATTAACCACCATTTAAAATAGAATGGTGTATGTCTTGCACACCCATGTTTGATGTATCATCAACCATGATACAAAAAGAAAACACATTTTAATATATATCACATATATATTAAATTTGTGCACATGTGAGAAAAATCCTTAAGTGAATAAGTGTTAGTTAATGTAAACTAGTATATCTAATATACAATTATACACTAAATTATTAAATCAACACTTGACTTAATAATCCGGTCATATCTCATATAACCAACTAACATCCATTGTATGGACTTATCGAATCAACACTTGATTCGATAACCCGGCTATATCATATATAACCGACCGATACAAAAAGTCGTGAGAATAGAATACGGTATCACATATACGCATTATTCTCGGTCCCGCACATATCACATACATGCTCCTTTTTCGTTTTGCCTGAGCCAGTAAAACCTCTATGTAGGACTCTAAAGACTCGTCAATACGCCGGCAGTAGGTGATGATCATATCAAACACCAACAAGCCGTCAGCGGTACTAGCTGGACGTAATGGCCACCCGAGTATTGAGCGATTAGAAGATCAGCAAGCAAGCCAGCTCCAACTCCTGTAAAAGCCTGCCGGTAATACTTCGCGTACAGTCCGGTCTCCTCGTCTGATATGTCGCATATCAAGTCTAGGGGTGGTAAACGTCAGACCCCAATAACCGATAAGTCGTGCCGATGTGAGGCTCATAACGGGTCGAGAAACTACTGGTAACACTTACCAGTAAATCTCTAACTCAGCCCTCGCCAGGGACTTCCCTGTTATGGCCAATCGAGCACAGCGCAACATCAACTCCCAATATCGGGAGAGACGAAACCCCTCCTATCGCTCATTACCTCCATATGACTCGGGACTGTACCCAAAAACCTCCGTTTTGCACGCCCTCATGGACGTGGTAAGGTGGAAATCAAATCACAGTGGGAATCACACAAGACTCTATGACGATCTCGGGTCTACAGACTAACCTGCACAAGTGTCACCAGAGAACTGCCATCTGACGCGAGGTATAATACCATCTGGGAGTTCTCGGCGAGTCCGTCCAGTGTACCCAGTCTCCACTGAGCACCCGTATACCATCTCTGATGTCAAACACCAATGGATATGGGATTATCCATCGCCCATCTCATAGGTCGATAAGCGTATACGCTAGTCTACACTGGTATATCGATGCCCTGTCTCGATACACCCACGACTAGGAACATTAAAGGATGTACTTATGGACTACACTGTCCCTACTAGTATGATCTGCATCATAGTCCAGGTAGTCAAGTACACATCCTAAGGGTTTTACCAACATGTAACTTTAAGACAGTATCAAGAGACAAGTATACATCTTATGATAAAGAGCAACCAGATAGCATACTATCATATCGAGCAAGAAAGTCCTCTATATATGTCCAAGCATCTAATATAATATACATCATCTGTACAATACTGGCCTCTAGGGCTGTTCATACCATAATATTGCATTATTATATTCCCCATTCTTATTCTTTTTATAAATAAACAGGTGCTTTTGACTCATGTCTGCTACATATTACAGGTTACAGGTTCTTGGAGCGAAAACAGTGAAAAAGATAAAAGACGATACAAAAGAGGGAATTTGACCAACAAACAGAAGACTCTTGATCAAGCCTACATCAAAGATAAAATTCACAAAGTACAAGGCAATGCAAGGTCCAAGATTACAAAGCGAACGGTTAAAAGTCCACCGCAATTATTCACTGGAGATCTGGAAGAAATATAGAAGCTATTTTAATAAAAGAACCAAATAATAAGGAAGCCCAAAGACAGAAGAGCCAACAAAGGAAATTTCAAGGCCCAATACTTCCTTTTAAAGAGAAAGAGACATAAAATTTTACCAAAGCTTGGAGTCTACTTTGACTAGGTCTTCCTAAGGATATTTTGGTAAATGTAGACATGCGGATCAATTGTAACCTAGGGTTTCCTATCCTCTATAAATAGGAACTCTAAATCATTGTATTAGCCATGCCTCCCTCATGCCTCTTTTTATGAATAAAATTTAGAAATCTTTTGGAGAGCATCGATGCCTCTTTTCATTTCAGAAATTCGAATCTGACAATTCTTGTGTTGATGTTTGGAGAGAGCTATCTGTAAAGTAAGTAGATTTATTTAATTGCCCTAGTTTAGATTTCAATTCTTGTCTTAAGTAATTTTTCATTCTCTGCCATAGATTAAATTTAATTTCTTGCCCTAGTTAAATCATTAATTCCTTGCCCTACTTAAATTTAATTCTTTGCCCTAGATAAATGATAGATTTAGTTTTTAGATTTAATAAGAAATCCGAACACCCATCGTAATTAACTCGTTTGAGCGATTAGGAAACTCACAACATCCTTGTGGACCGACCCGTACTCCCCGGCTAGCTACCAAGCGACGCCGTTCTTAATTGCGGTAAATATTTTTGATCGTTAAAAACCTACACTAATCAAATGGCGCCGTTGCCGGGGATGGCGTGTTATTTCCTTTTTGCAATTTCGGGTTAATCTTAATAAAAAAAAATCATAAAACTCCGAAAAATATAAAAATATATCATCTGTTATTTTTGGAAAGGGTACTTTGTTGTTTGAATTTTGCAGGATCTACAATCGAAAGACGGATCTGGAAATCTACAGAAAGCGAAACAGAAAATAACAGAGTGAGATTTGAAGAACAGGAGAGCAAAAAAAAACGCCGCGCTACCAAAACGCGTCGGAACCGCCGCGCAACCCCCATTACGGCCGCGGAACCGCCGTGCCCTGGTGACATCACCAGAAAAAAAAAAAAGGCTGAAAGACGGTGTAAAAAAAAAAACTCTGTAAGTCTTCTGATCTCTCCTCTGAATCTTTCGATATATCTCTGAAAAATGTCCTGCAGGATTCTTTGCGCTTAAAAATCTTTCCCCTTCTAAATAACAATCTTGTGCAGGATTTTTGCGCCTCCTTAAAATAGAAATTGATTGCAAGTAATATTTTTTGTTTTGCATATCTTTTATCGAAAATCTTTTTGCAAAATTTCCAAATAAAGAGCAAGCGGAAAAAGGAAAATTTTAATTAGAAAACTTGCAAACTTTGAAATTCACAAAAAATATTTGATTGCAAGTAATTTACTGTTTTGCATATATTTAATCGGATTTTAAGGGGCTTTTGACCAATTCAGATTGGGTAGGGATTTCATCACCCTTCCCAGGACCCCAGAAATCACATAAGGCATTTGCATTGACCATTCTTAATTAGAAAATACTAGACTCAGCCCTAAAGATTTCGAGCTCCATAGGACAGAGGATTAGTTATAAGCATCGACCGTTTATCCTAACCTGACTTTGCGGTGTCTAAGCAAGTGTGTCTAAGGCAAGTGGTTACTTAATTAGGACCGTTATTTGTAGCGGGGAGCCTCCCACTTAACTGGCACTTACCTGGCCGCAATTGGCGGTGAAGAGGCGGTTTGAGGTCCTATTTCTAGCCCTTTGGAACAGTTAGGAGCTGTCTAGCTGACCTAGGTGACCCTAGATCTAGGCCTGATTGTGTATTTGTGGTTGATCGCATTTGTGTCAAAGTCCCTTTTCAAAAAAATCTTTTTGCAAAATTTCCAAATATAGAGAAAAGAGAAAAAGGAAAAAGTAAATTTTTTTTAACAACTTGCAAATTATTGCCGCAAATAAATCCTTGCACCATCCAACCTTCTTTCTTTTCCCCTTTTTTCTATCATGGGTACCCCACATCATAAATCTCTTGCCGAACTTTGGTATCCCGAACCTAACTTTGCATCGTACGTCAATTGTTTCGGTCGAATTAAAGAAGTTCCCTCCGTGCCTAAAATTTCTTTGAAAGATCAAATAGAAGCGTCTAGGAGAAACAGTTCGACTTTGCAACCCACTTTGTGTCAACCATGTTCACCTTTACCACCTTCATATGTTGACACCACTTTTCCAAGTCCTGTTCTAACTCCTAAACCGATGTCCATTGCTGAGCATATTGCTCAATCTCGTAGCAGATCTTTCATCCCTCTCCACACACCTAGTTCTAGGGATCAACAAGTCTATTCACCTTTTTATCCACATGTTGACCCTACTCCTGTCCAACCATCCAATTCCTACCAGTCCTACCCGACTTTCGCACCTTTACTAGACATTGCTTCTACACAGCCATTTGGGAGTTTCATATATCCAAACAATTTCGAATCTTTTACCGAAACCCCTTCACCACTCATGTCTAGTTTGGAACAGTCGTTGGCAGCTTATATTGCACCAACAAACAAAATGACTTGGAATGTGGAAGCGTCCATGGCCGCTCTTATGCAACCTAGTGAACAGGCAGCTAGTTTCTAACTAGCTCCAAATTTTTCAATGTATGAGGAGGCGGTTGGACAGAGTGAGAATATGAGAGGATTTCTAAATCAAACCTACCCTTATCCAATTGAAACCCACAACTCCGGTTTTCCATCGATTGCCCTAAATAGTTCACCAGTTAAAAATAAAAACGAGTTGTATGATTTTGTAGTGCTTGATTTGACAAATTGTGAAAAACCCTTTCGAGTGAAACCACACTTAATCCTTTCAATCTTTACACCTCCAATCTAGAACCTGAATTGATAAATATCCATGCTTCTGATGAGGTGTCACAAAAATTTGATTTTCACTTGATTGAGGATATAGACACCGGGAAAATTTTGGATGATGAATCAGTAGATTTGATTGAAATTTTATGTCCAATTCATCATCCCGGGTCATTAAATGTTTCTCCCGAACTTCATATGCGTCTTGATTTTGATGATAATGGATGGATGAGTTAACTATTGAGGAGACTTATGAGGATAGTATTGAGGAGAGTCTTGAGGATAATACTGAGGTTGAACCATTTTTGTTTGATGTGTCGGATTTTCAAATTCATCCTCCTGAACCTTTAACTGTTATATCACCCTCCCTCCTTTCTATCATTCCGACCACGCAAAAGATCACGCTTGAAGACTGTGAGCTTGAAAAATTTCCCTTTGAATCTGACACAGTTCTCCCAGCCGATAACATTTACGAGTGTTTCACTTTTTCGGACGATATTGCAGACTCACCGCCCGAGTTTGAGTCCTTTGAATTTTCAGATGAGTTAGTTGATCCATCAGACTCGGTTGCTTACAGTCATTTCGAACTATTGATGGAATCTTTCCAGTTCGAGACAGTTTACTACGGTGAGAATGAGACTATCCCTAATTCACTCCCTTTCGTCCTTCCTATCGTTCCGACCGTACAAGAGACCGTTACGCTTTCATCTCCAATACCAAGTTCGGCGTACCCATGCTTTCTTGCAAATCTTGAGGGATTTGACCCCATTTCTCGACGGGTTGATAGGTTAGCACAATCGCTTTTAACACATCGGTCATCACAAATTGAGCTAATTTATTCACTCGATTTACACCCTCAAGATCGTACTCCACTTCTTTCTCCTTTCCGCCATTCTCCTCCTCCACCGAGACCATATTCTACCCTTCTTCCCACATGGTCTTGTGTGTTTCTCATTTCTTTCCTCTACATCCTATTATTGCACCAACTCGGCCATTACCACGATAAGATTTTTGAATGGTTGGTGCTAACCTTTGGCTTGTGTAAGGCCAAGCTTAAGTTTGGGGAAACCTTATTATATATATGTATATATTTTTGTTTTCTTTTCTAATAATAAAAAAAATTCAAAAAAATAAAAATAAAAAAAGATTATAAATAAATAAACAGGGGAGTGCCGACAATTTTGACCCTCTTGGTGTAGCATGACAGTGAGGACACTGTCAAGTTTAAGTTTGGGGGTATGCTCGGTAACTTTTCTTCCTTCGCATTCATGTGTACATTTTGCATTTGCATACTTATTTTAAAACCCAAAAAAATTGAAAATTTCAAAAATTATAAATTTTATTGTATTCAATTTTGGCTTATTTGACTAGAGTTTGACAAATAGGTTAAGTGGTTAGGAACAACTAGATCTTAGACTTAGTAAATTAAAAACCCTGAAAATAACCTTCCTTAAAGTTTAACGGTAGAAAGTATATGTCTTTGTAGTTTATTTAGAAATAAGCAAATTTTGAGTTCAATTTTTGGGCTAAGTCGAAACGAAGGAAAAGTATTGATATCTTTATTAGAGTATAAGTTTGAAAATAATTCCCAGCTTAAGTGTAGATTCTGAAAATGTATACCCTACAAATTGCACAATCACGCACCTTGAAACTTGGAATAGTAGAAGAGACCTTGAAATGCTCTTGTCTAAAGTCCTTAGTACGAAGAAAATAAAAGAAAAAAAAAGTGAATATAGAAAAAAAAATGAACACTGGTTTTTGTGATTACTTAAGGCTGCAAAAAAAAATAGAAAAATATTTAGCTAGGGTGCTTCATCACTTAGTGCCTTAGACCAACTGGTTTGGGAGTCACTGCTAAAAGCCTTGGGTGTTGCAAGACTACGAATTACGCTTTAAAGTGCAAACATATCTTGTAATCGGTCGTTGGTACCTCAATGGAGTATTAAAGGTCGCATAAAGGATGTGTAAGCAAAATTCAATTAAAAATTCACCAACTAATAAGTACTTTAGACAACGGACAAGAGTATGATTGCTTGATTTGAATTTCCAAGTGTAGGGATGATTTATACACACACGTAGGGGTATGTGATTGGGATTTAGATGAGAGAAAGGAGTGAAGAATAAAACTTGTATCTTTAATAAAGTTGATAGAAATTCCTAAGTGGAGTTGGAACCCTAGATGGAAAACATAAGAAATGCCGAAAGCTAAGTAGGTCTGCAGAATATATATAATCTTAAGTTAAATGATGAGGAAGTGTAAAGAATATGGGTGGATAATTTACGGGTCGAAGATAATAGAATTCCTTGTTAGGAAACCTAATTGGAGAATAAAAGTCGATAAGCCAAATTGATAGGATTTTGTGGGTAGTATCCGCTGAAAACCCTCAGGAGACAACACACCTCCTACTAGGGACACCTAGAGGTTTAACGGCTTATTGCACGAGCTCAGTGCAATCGCGTTTCCTTGCGAAAGTGGGATTAGGTTTTTGTCGAGAATAAAACTAAGTTTGCTCGAAGACGAGCAAAAGATAAGTTTGGGGGTATTTGTTCATACCATAATATTGCATTATTATATTCCCCATTCTTATTCTTTTTATAAATAAACAGGTGCTTTTGACGCATGTCTGCTACATATTATAGGTTACAGGTTCTTGGAGCAAAAACAGTGAAAAAGATAAAAGACGATACAAAAGAGGGACTTTGACCAACAAATAGAAGACTCTTGATCAAGCCTACATCAAAGATAAAATTCATAAAGTACAAGGCAATGCAAGGTCCAAGATTACAAAGCGAACGGTTAAAAGCCCACCGCAATTATTCACTAGAGATTTGGAAGAAACATAGAAGCTATTTTAATAAAAAAACCAAATAATAAGGAAGCCCAAAGACAGAAGATCCAACAAAGTAAATTTCAAGGCCTAATACTTCCTTTTAAAGAGACAGAGACATAAAATTTTACCAAAGCTTGGAGTCTACTTTGACCAGGTCTTCCTAAGGATATTTTGGTAAATGTAGACATGCGGATCAATTGTAACCTAGGGGTTCCTATCCTCTATAAATAGGAACTCTAAATCATTGTATTAGCCATGCCTCCCTCATGCCTCTTTTTATGAATAAAATTTAGAAATCTTTTGGAGAGCATCGATGCCTCTTTTCATTTCAGAAATTCAGATCTGACAAGTCTTGTGTTGATGTTTGGAGAGAGCCATCTGTAAAGTAAGTAGATTTATTTAATTGCCCTAGTTTAGATTTCAATTCTTGCCCTAGGTAATTTTTCATTTTCTGCCCTAGATTAGATTTAATTCCTTGCCCTAGTTAGATCTTTAATTCCTTGCCCTAGTTAAATTTAATTCTTTGCCCTAGATAAATCATAGATTTAGTTTTTAGATTTAATAAGAAATCCATCGGAATTAACTCGTTTGAGCCATTAGGAAATTCACAACATCCCTGTGGACTGACCCGTACTCCCTGGCTAGCTACCAAGCGACGACATTCTTGATTGCGGTAAATATTTTTGATCGTTAAAAACCTACACTAATCAAAGGCATACATACAACTAACAATGTATGTGGTCCAATGTCTACACATGCACGAAGCGGTCACTCCTACTTCATCACTTTTACTGATGACTTCTCTAGGTATGAACATGTGTTCTTAATGAAGCATAAATCCGAGGCCTTTGAGAAGTTTAAGGAGTATAAAATGAAGTGGAGAAACAGACTGGTAAAAGCTTCAAGACACTTCGATATGATCGAGGTGGAGAATACTTAAGTACCAGTTTCCTTGAATGCTTAAAAGAGAATGGAATTCTCTCTCAGCTTACTCCACCTTATACACCTTAGCATAATGGTGTATCAGAAAGGAGGAATCGCACGCTACTGGACATGGTGCGTTCAATGATGAGTAGTGCTAAGTTACCATTTTCTTTCTGGGGTTTTGCGCTAGAATCAGCAGCATACTTATTGAATAGAGTTCCGACTAAATCTGTGCCTACCACTCCATATGAAATATGAAGCGGGAAGAGACCATGTATCAAGTATATCAAGATTTGGGGGTGTCCGGCATATGTTAAAAAACATAATCCGGAAAAGCTCGAGGCACGATCGGTTTTCTGCAAGTTTGTGGGATACCCCAATCATTCAAGGGGATATCTGGTCTACCACACTGAAGAACAAAAGGTTTTTGTAGCTCGCCACATTGTCTTCTTAGAGAGCGAATTTCTTGCAAAAGAAATTAGTGGGAGCACGGTAGAACTGGAAGAAATTCCAGAACCTCAAACTACTGCCGATTATTTAGTAGAACCTCAAGTTTCAATGGAGCCCGACGAACCAACGCCACTCCGCAGATCTAGTAGGCTTTCTCGTCCTCCTGAAAGATACTATGGGTTTCTTGTAGATGGGGATCAAAAGGATTGCATCATCGATGATGATGAGCCTACTAATTTTCAGTAGGCTATCACGAGTAAAGACTCGGTGAAGTGGCTGGATGCTATGAGATCCGAAATGGAATCCATGTACACCAATAAAGTATGGAATTTAGAAGTTGCTTCTCCTGGGGTGAAACCAGTTGGATGCAAATGGATCTTCAAAAAGAAGATTGGTGCATTTGGACAAGTGGAAACCTACAAAGCTAGACTCGTTGCAAAAGGTTTTCGTCAAAGACCAGGATTGGACTATGATGAAACTTTTTCACCAGTAGCTATGCTTAAATCCATTCGGATCCTGCTTGCCATTGCTGCCTTCCATGACTATGAAATCTGGCAGATGGACGTAAAAACAGCTTTTCTAAATGGACATTTAGAAGAGAGTGTTTACAAGGATCAACCAGAAGGTTTCTTAGACAGTGGGAGTGTAAGTGCACGGCGGCGCCCCGGCCGTCAATCCGACGCCGGAATGCGGAAGTGGTGAAAAACTTAAATTTTGCGGACTTAGCAAACCGGCACCACCGCGCACTAAACACCCGGATCGTTACCATTAACAAGTCTAAGCTAACTAGAAGATGGGTTAGAGATATACCGACGATCCAAGTCCTCCGGTCTTCTCGTCATGGTCCCGATCTCCTGCGGAATGTTCCGTCTCCTCCTCGTCGCCGGAAGTGCACCACGTCGCCTACATCGTTTACGGGCTCCCACCTCAATGCCGAGGCAACTCGGGCACGAAGCCGGCTACTCGACATGCCCAAGATTCGCTGTAGAATGTGTAGTAGAACTTGTGTCTCTTTTTGGGGTAGTGGAGGTTGCCATTGGTGAAGGAAAAGAGAGCTTAGAGAGAGGTGAGAAAAATGGAGCATACTCAAGAAGGAATGTCTCATATTTTTCTCCACACATCCAAAACAAAAATGAATCCCATTCCCTCTCTTGGAATGGCCGGCCCACACCCCCCCTTGTGTGATTGGAGAGAGAAAGAGAGAGCAAGGTCAAGGGGTGGGTGGAAGCAATGATGCAAGAGGGCATCAAGAAAGAATATGATCACAAGCAAAAACCACACACAACCACAACCATCATCAACAACCATGATGCTAACAAAGTCAAGCCATCATGAAGTATGAAGTCAAGCAAGTCAAAGGAGGGTGCTATCATGATACAACAAAATGCAAAGACCCCCTTCCACAAATGCCTATTTGCAACAATGCAAATAAGCCCTCCTCCACCAATCTTCGGCCAATGAACGGAACAATGGAAATCGGCCGAAACGGAAAACAAACTGGCAACTCCAAAAACTGGTCCCGTAATAAATTACAGGAAAACCCCGATACTGTGCATACACACCCGCATTTGTATTCCGACCGAAATACAAATGCAATGAGACAAAATCTACACTGTACTATACTAGGATCCGGCTTATACCAAAGCCGGCCAGTAATATCCGTTCGATCCTGATCCGTGCAATACCGCACGTATGTGATCGAACCCTGCCATATAACCATACGGCCTATAGTACAAACTGTCCGATCCTGATCCGTGCAATACCGCACGTATCTGATCGGACCTTGCCATATCTCCATACGGCCTCTACAACCTTTCGCCCGAAAGCTGAGTAACTGTAAATGTGGTGGACTCTAAAGACTCGTCAATACTATGGCTGTGGATTTAACCACTAGCACGTCAGAGGTATATGCCAATACGTGACGGGCCACCAGCTATTGACCAAAAGGGACGTCGATGAGGAAGCTCACCCCGACACCCAACTGAGCCTGTCAGTGACAATATCCGTGCAGTCCGGTCCGTTCGTCTATGAGCATCGCATGGCGGGCCTAGGGGGTTGGTAAAAGTCAGACCCCCAAAAGCGGTACAAGTCGTGTCGGAGTGTAGCCCAGAACACCCTGAGATACTACTGGAATACCTACCAGTAAATCTCCTTGCCTCGGCCGAGGGCTTCGTGTAATGGCTCTCCTAGACACAGCACGACCTCACCCCCAATACCGGGAGAGACGAACCCCTGAAGATACGCTCACTGCCTCCATGTGGCTCGGGACTGCACCCAACTAAAACCTGTTTGCACGACTCCTTTGAGCCGTGGTAGGGTAGTAATCAAAGTACAGTGGGAACTCACACGAGACAAATGACGATCCCCAGGTCGATGAACTAACCTGCACACATGTCACCAGGGAACTGCCATCTGACGTCTGGTATATGACCAACTAGCATGTTCCCGGCGAGTCCTGTCCGGTGTACTCATAACCCAATGAGCACCTGTATACATCTTAGGTGATCCAACTGACACCAGTGGCTTGTGAGACCGGCCACCGCCCCTCGTCGGGGTCTCGACTGTATACACTAGTCTACTAATGGAGTATCGATGCCCGGTCTCGAAACTCCCACGACTAGGGACCTTTTAAGGATATGCTTGTAGACCCCCAGCTCCCACTTATATGATCGCCCTCATACTGCTGGTGGTCAAGCAAGAATCCTAGGGGCTCTATCAATCGTGTAATAGCGACGTGTCATGTCACCTAAAACAGTACACGATGATAAAGGTAAACCAGATAGCATACTATCATCTCGAGTAAGACTGTTCTACCGGGATAGGTCCTCCCTCAATCATTACAATCACGTACCTGTGACCTAATAATTGACTCTGAGGGCACTATCTCCAACAATCTCCCACTTGCACTCAAGGCTAATTATTGCGATGTCGCATACTCACAGCCCGTGTGATACCGAACATCCAACTCCTCTACTAGTCAGTCTCACAAAGCTCGTTTGCGGAACTTATGCATTCGAGGAATAGCCTCAGTGAGTGGATCCGCATAGTTGTTTCTTCCTTTGTCTCTCTATATCTCAAGTTCGCGGAGAAAGCCATCTCCCGAAAAGAGCAATACCTGTCTTAGAACGTGTCTGGATGTCTGATGGGACATAGCTCATAAATGAACTCCAAATCCAAACTTCTTAGACTGTATCGTCAACTGAACTTAATCAGTATCCTGCGCCATGCCTCCCTCAGTATTGCCCTGGACCACCTGTCCAAAATACTGCCCCTCATCAGAAGGAAAACTATAGCTCTGACAACATCCTTGTCGTCCATGTCACCTTGGAAGCCTGGAATGATAACTGTCTCCTGAATGAGGCTGTCGTTATCATATCCCTAGAACATCCACTTATGTTCTAAAACTGCTTCCGACTGTTTCTCCAGGATTGGATTAATGTCAACTTATTGCATCTAGTGCAAGAACAACATCTGGTGGTACTTGACATCTCATGATTGACTCAATTGCCTAAGCAAGTGCTCTGCCAATCATGCACGTCCCTCTCCCCTTTAGTCTGTAAGACACCTTTAGAGAGGGTGACTCCATTACCTGCAGGTACACTACCGTGCCAGGAGTCGTCCATCCTAAATACTCTTAGAATGCTGTCAAGTACCCTGATTGGGAAACCACCCAAATCTGGATCTAAAACCATAGATCTAGTAACCAGTATGTCTGATATAAAATCCATTTCCTTTGTGGAGAAACAATTGTGTGACGACCAAAGTATAACCGATCGTAGTGTAGGAGTTTCCTTTCCTACTCTGTGTATATCATCCAAATACCAGGATATCACACCCTACTACCTTCTCAACAGATCCATCCCCTATTCTGATGAAGTCAAACCCATGACTGTCACGTCAGGAATAGATGATCTATCTCCGCTACATCTGCTCTAGTTTATAAATAGACATAAGCAACCTGTCCACCAATGCTTCCGCTGCTCCCACTGACTACAACAACCCTCTGGCAGAGTCATATAGACGTACACTTCTAAAACTGGTTTAGAACGACGCTATACTCATCCTCCCGCCGGGTCTCGTAACCTGGAACAACAGCAATGGCAATTTTGGGTAAACAAGAACTTCCCTGTCACCGTCCTTGAGGCTACCGTAGTGCCTCTCGGGTGCCTGAAGTTACCCACCTTATCTGCGGAGTGGCCAATGGAATGTCAATCCAGATTGAATCTTTAGGTTCCTTATCAAATCTTCAGTAATCGTTTGTGGTTCTGGAATCACTTCCAGTTCTACCATACTCCCACTACTGTTTTCTGAAAAAGTCCATTTTATTTAAAACTGTGGCGAGTCTAGAACAATATTGCTATTGTTCATCCAGATGGTAGAAAATCAACCCACGTCATAGCCTGGGTCAACCCACAAACAGCCATTACAGAAACGTGCCTTGAGTTGTCCAGTGTCTGGTTTTAAGCATAAGCCGGACAACTCCCTGTACCTTAACATCGTTAAGATATGAACTGTTCTATATCGAATATAGAAACAGAGGCACTGATTTAATTGAACCAGATTCAAATCATGCAGCTGTCCCCAGTGCATGTCAACTAAATTGAAGGAGGCCGATCAGCGTTACTCAACTTAGGAATGCTTCCAATTATGAGTAACCTGAAAGAGAAACAAGATCTCTTAATCATTACTATCAACTGAATACCATACACAAGTATCTACATCTTCGATCTCTTTGAAGAATCCCGATACTTGCTATACCTGGTTCTCTACTCTATTCAAATACCAATAACTTCTCCAAATTCGGACTCTGTGTTTCCACGAAACACCTGTCTAAAAACTAGAGAAGTCATAAGTAAACTGAATGTAGTACGAGGACCAACCCCTCTGTCCTGATGGACCCTGGACAACATACAATCCTTTGTATAAGTCCCTTGAGTCAGATAACTTATTCACTGTGTGTCGTAGGTTGAAAACTGTACTTATGGTTAAGAAGAATTACACCGCTGTTTAATGCTCCTTACCTAACCATCCACTGATATAGGTAAATGTCATCGACATAATTTCAGAAACGTATATCTCACTCTATGAAAATAGACGTACAGATATATCAATTTGAAATTGGTGCATGAAAGCGGATATTCAAAACCAAATATTTGCCGACCGGCAAACAACCCAGGTGATTTCCTCAAATATCACCGATTACAACGAATCCCGATATAATGAGGATGATCACCCAATTCCCAATAACTTACTCCCACTCATCATCTGTAAAACCATACAGATGTGAGAATCATACTTGGTAAATACATACCCTGGAATAAGTATCTAATCGGGAAATCAGTTTTCCTTTAACATTACACAGTGAAACTGAAACATTGAAATGTTCCGATGGGGTATTCTGGTATTCCTAGTAATGCCTCTTCCAGATTCACGACTGTAACCGTATAGTTCTTTGCCACCTCTCCAAATCCCTTCATATGTCTTTAGTCTTTACCTTCTGTACACCCCTTTAAGCCAAATGGTTTTCTTCCTTCCCTACCGTTCGGCACCAGCCTATGGTTTGGAAGAAGACTATCCAAAAAGCATAAAGGGTGTACTGTCCTAATCCTAGGAGCACTCACAATGAGAGAGGGTGAAGATAAAAGACAACCGAATAAACTTTATTCCTATTTCTCCTGAACCAGAATCCATCCCCGAACTGGAACCAGTTCCATTCGAGTTCGTATATAACCATACGATGGAGTATCCAATAAACTGTGGATCTTCGTAGTGATACGGAGTGTCTTGGAGAAATACAAAGGTGATTTGGGAGTGGTAACGAAATATTCGGTTTGGTCGTGAATATCTGTTGCAATTTACTTTGCCCTCTTACTAATCCCTTGCTTTATCTGAACTTAATACCTTCTGCACACCATCGTTATGCTAATTGGTTTTCTTCATTCCCTACCGGTCGGCACCAGCCTAAGGTTTGGAAGAAGACAATCCAATTTGCGTAATAGGTGTACTACCCCTAAACCAAGGAGTACTCGTAACCTGAGAGAGGGTAAAAGGAAAAGACAACTGAATAATCCTATCCGTTTTCTCCAGAACCGGAAACCATCCTCGAATAAATTCTTTCGAGTTCGTATCTAACCATACGATGGTTTTGTCCAATGGAAGTGGACGTTCGTAGTAAAACGGGGTGTCCTGGAGAAAAGGTTAAAAGTAGGAGTGGCAATGAGGTTTGCAACTCTGACAATCCAAAAGCCGGTGTTTAAGAAGGTTCGGTCAACTTGGTCACTGAGTCATAGTCTTAGGGTCGGGTCAATGGTCGCTGCCAAAGAGAGAGAGAAAAGAAACACTCAGCGTGCACTCTGACCTAGATCAGAATGGTCACCAATTTATCTAATCTGGAAACCTCCCACTGTACCGTCAAATTCTCCTCCAAACCTGAAAGAAGAATTAGTCGGGATCACCCGAGGAGTAAACTAACTCATCAGTGGGAATCGGGATCCAACTCTCATCGCATGACAACGTGACGGAATCCGCTCACGCTACCACACTCCAGAAGGTATGCGCATATCTGGCAAGTTTCAGTTCTTTTGAAACTCCCGATGTGATTTCTGCCCCATGCTCTTATGACCTTGACTTTGGCCAACAAATCATAAGTCACATGTCAAGTTCTACCCGTCATTCTCCAGGTTGATTTGAATCCACCCGCACAAGCCCTTGACTTTGGCCAACAAGGCTATACGACTGTCCCAAACCAACGCATCTATCTATGCTGCATATGAATAACCAACAGCTACCAAACACTGTGCCTTGACTTTGGCCAACAAACACAGCTTGAATACTATTGCCTACCCATATGAAACGACGGAGGGCTACGAATGGTTTTTGGCGAAAACCTTTAACGTAAAGAACTTGATATCGTTGAAGGAACTGATAGCTTTTTGAAAATATAGTGACGAAAACCGTTGCTAAAGAGGTCATTCCCGGTGAAGGGATCTCGGCTCTTTCCCCGTAGAATGGGGTGCAGGATATTCCAAATGAATACCGCGATGCAAAGCAAAAGTAATCGGCTATAGTGAAGTTAATGCCCTGACGCAAACTTTTTGTCCAAGGGGTTACTCCCGGTGAAGGGATCTCGGCCCTTGCCTCGTCGACTGAGGAGCAGGATATTCTAACTGAATATCACGATGCAAAACAAAAGAGAACGTCCTTGCAATAACAGCTTTTTGAAAAAGTGTTCCAACAACATCAGATTAGGTTTGTTTTTAACTTGCATTGATCCGAATCAATGCAGTCCCATCAATTGATCACACCAAAAAGAACGAAAATATACTGATGTACGTATATGCCATCCGCATTTGCCACTGGGTCCCGTCATTACCCGTTAGGTTAGCTAACTAACGACAGAGCGGGGACTGGACTAGCGCGGATGCAAAACATATACCACATCTACTAATATATATACCAATATATTATATTCGCTCAAGGCGTGAATGAAATGCAACATCACAGAGAATGAACAGCATCACAGAAACAATACAGATATCTGGGATCCCCGGGTTTCACAGAGCCACTAATGAAACCCGACGTTCCCCTGGTCGTGTGGATAGCCTGCGCAATGAAAACCTAGACCCCTACGGGCGCGGCAAGTCACCTGCCAAAACCTGAAGCGAGGCAGCCCCCTTCAGCGCCGTGAATGGACCACCCAGCACTTCACGGAATCCGGCAACTTGGGCACCCCTCCTGGGTCAACCTGTACCCCCTACGAGTGCGGCGAATAGCCCGCCAATCCTAGAGTGAAGCCCCCTCCGTCTCAATGCCATGAGATGCGGGCTTGTTGCCCTCTAGAACCCGGCTATCCGTGCACCCCTCCGCGGGGCAATCCTAGTACAGAAAGTAAAATATACATACACCGGGTACATCGACCGCAACCAGGTCGTGCCCCAAAATAATAATACAATCAGGCAGTGACGGCAGTCCACATGTCGGACGCTCGCCCCGCAATATCAAATGTACATAATACAACAGCACAGTACTAGCATTGCATCCAGGCTATCCCCCACGACCGATCCGCAACATCACAGCAAATACATAGAACATCAACGTGAAAGTCACGTTCGCAAATCCGTCTAACCGGGCTATAGCAGTTAGACCGGATTTACCGATCGAGTGACATTCACGGTCGCAGATATAATGTAAATACTGTGAAAAATGTGTTTAAAAAATTTCCGATTGATCAAACAATTAACAAGTGGGCCCCAAAGAAAACTGTAGCACTCACAGAAACAATTGGCCCAACTATAATATTCCAAAGCCCATATTTTAAGCCCAGAAGGCCTCTGTAAAAAAATGGTGAAGTGATGTGAATAGTGCGCGGCGGAAGGGCCGCACAAATGGGGTTTTAGCGGCGGTTCCGCGCTCCAACTGTGGAGTTACTTCGTCAAATTTTTACAGAACTCTTATATTTTCCAGTACATCAATATTTTATAACCTAAAAAATTTTTCGAGACCAAAAATTTTCAACAGAAACTGATGCGAACTTAAATGCAGTTTTGGAACTTTTTGATCGATCGGAAATGCAAACACATTACACAAAGTTAGACTAAGTTAATGGCGAGGCTCTGATACCACTGTAAGTGCACGGCGGCGCCCCGGCCGTCAATCCGACGCCGGAATGCGGAAGCGGTGAAAAACTTAAATTTTGCGGACTTAGCAAACCGGCACCACCGCGCACTAAACACCCGGATCGTTACCATTAACAAGTCTAAGCTAACTAGAAGATGGGTTAGAGATATACCGACGATCCAAGTCCTCCGGTCTTCTCGTCATGGTCCCGATCTCCTGCGGAATGTTCCGTCTCCTCCTCGTCGCCGGAAGTGCACCACGTCGCCTACATCGTTTACGGGCTCCCACCTCAATGCCGAGGCAACTCGGGCACGAAGCCGGCTACTCGACGTGCCCAAGATTCGCTGTAGAATGTGTAGTAGAACTTGTGTCTCTTTTTGGGGTAGTGGAGGTTGCCATTGGTGAAGGAAAAGAGAGCTTAGAGAGAGGTGAGAAAAATGGAGCATACTCAAGAAGGAATGTCTCATATTTTTCTCCACACATCCAAAACAAAAATGAATCCCATTCCCTCTCTTGGAATGGCCGGCCCACACCCCCCCTTGTGTGATTGGAGAGAGAAAGAGAGAGCAAGGTCAAGGGGTGGGTGGAAGCAATGATGCAAGAGGGCATCAAGAAAGAATATGATCACAAGCAAAAACCACACACAACCACAACCATCATCAACAACCATGATGCTAACAAAGTCAAGCCATCATGAAGTATGAAGTCAAGCAAGTCAAAGGAGGGTGCTATCATGATACAACAAAATGCAAAGACCCCCTTCCACAAATGCCTATTTGCAACAATGCAAATAAGCCCTCCTCCACCAATCTTCGGCCAATGAACGGAACAATGGAAATCGGCCGAAACGGAAAACAAACTGGCAACTCCAAAAACTGGTCCCGTAATAAATTACAGGAAAACCCCGATACTGTGCATACACACCCGCATTTGTATTCCGACCGAAATACAAATGCAATGAGACAAAATCTACACTGTACTATACTAGGATCCGGCTTATACCAAAGCCGGCCAGTAATATCCGTTCGATCCTGATCCGTGCAATACCGCACGTATGTGATCGAACCCTGCCATATAACCATACGGCCTATAGTACAAACTGTCCGATCCTGATCCGTGCAATACCGCACGTATCTGATCGGACCTTGCCATATCTCCATACGGCCTCTACAACCTTTCGCCCGAAAGCTGAGTAACTGTAAATGTGGTGGACTCTAAAGACTCGTCAATACTATGGCTGTGGATTTAACCACTAGCACGTCAGAGGTATATGCCAATACATGACGGGCCACCAGCTATTGACCAAAAGGGACGTCGATGAGGAAGCTCACCCCGACACCCAACTGAGCCTGTCAGTGACAATATCCGTGCAGTCCGGTCCGTTCGTCTATGAGCATCGCATGGCGGGCCTAGGGGGTTGGTAAAAGTCAGACCCCCAAAAGCGGTACAAGTCGTGTCGGAGTGTAGCCCAGAACACCCTGAGATACTACTGGAATACCTACCAGTAAATCTCCTTGCCTCGGCCGAGGGCTTCGTGTAATGGCTCTCCTAGACACAGCACGACCTCACCCCCAATACCGGGAGAGACGAACCCCTGAAGATACGCTCACTGCCTCCATGTGGCTCGGGACTGCACCCAACTAAAACCTGTTTGCACGACTCCTTTGAGCCGTGGTAGGGTAGTAATCAAAGTACAGTGGGAACTCACACGAGACAAATGACGATCCCCAGGTCGATGAACTAACCTGCACACATGTCACCAGGGAACTGCCATCTGACGTCTGGTATATGACCAACTAGCATGTTCCCGGCGAGTCCTGTCCGGTGTACTCATAACCCAATGAGCACCTGTATACATCTTAGGTGATCCAACTGACACCAGTGGCTTGTGAGACCGGCCACCGCCCCTCGTCGGGGTCTCGACTGTATACACTAGTCTACTAATGGAGTATCGATGCCCGGTCTCGAAACTCCCACGACTAGGGACCTTTTAAGGATATGCTTGTAGACCCCCAGCTCCCACTTATATGATCGCCCTCATACTGCTGGTGGTCAAGCAAGAATCCTAGGGGCTCTATCAATCGTGTAATAGCGACGTGTCATGTCACCTAAAACAGTACACGATGATAAAGGTAAACCAGATAGCATACTATCATCTCGAGTAAGACTGTTCTACCGGGATAGGTCCTCCCTCAATCATTACAATCACGTACCTGTGACCTAATAATTGACTCTGAGGGCACTATCTCCAACAGGGAGCAGCGGAAAAGTGTGCAAGTTGCTTAAATCCATTTATGGATTAAAGAAAGCATTGCAGAGTTGGAACATCTGCTTTGATGAGACAGTCAAAGAATTTAGCTTTATCAAAAATGTAGATGAACCATGCATTTACAGGAAGATTGTAGAAGGAGCAGTAGTCTTCCTCATTTTGTACGTCGACGACATACTACTGATAGGGAATGATGTCCCTATGCTACAATCAGTAAAGCTCTTCTTGTCATAGAAATTCTCCATGAAAGACTTGGGAGATGCATCCTACATTCTGGGCATTAAGATCTATCGTGATAGATCCAAAAGGATTTTGGGACTTTCACAGTCCGGGTATATTGACACTATACTAAAGAGATTTAGTATGGAAGATTCCAAGCGCGTTAATTTACCCGCTTGTCACGGGATCACCCTCTCCAAAGAGATGTCTCCAAAGACTGATGAAGAGAGGGCTCGCATAGGCATTATACCCTACACTTCGGCAGTAGAATCCATAATGTATGCGATGTTATGTACCAGACCAGATGTAGCTTACGCACTTAGTGTGGTAAGTAGGTATCAGTCTGACCCAGGTGAGAAGCATTGGATAGCGGTAAAGAACATTCTCAAGTACCTGAGAAGGACTAAGAAGATGTTCTTGGTTTACGGTAATGGGGACCTCCAGGTCGAGGCTTTTACCGACTCCAGCTTTCAAAGTGACAAAGATGACTCTAAATCCGTTTCGGGTTTTGTGTTTACCCTCAATGGAGGGGAGGTATGTTAGAGGAGTTCCAAACAGGATACAGTCGCAGACTCAACTATGGAGGCTGAGTATATAGTTGCTAACGATGCCGCGAAAGAAGCTGTCTGGATGAAGAAGTTCATCTCTGAACTTCAGGTGGTTTCATCCATTGCCAATCCAATACCTTTGTATTGTGATAACAATGGGGCTGTAGCATTAGCGAAGGAACCAAGGTCCCATCAGAAATCCAGGCATATCTTGAGGCGGTATCACCTGATCAGGGAGATCGTGGATCGTCGGGAGATCGAGGTGCGGAGAGTGGACATAAAAGACAACACGGCAGATCCATTCACCAAGGCCATCCCACAAGTCCAGTTCGAGAGGCTATTTGAGATGTTAGGCATGCAGTACGCCAGTAACTGGATCTAATGCAGACAGTGGGTACTCATTGCGCCAATTATAGGCCTTAGTGCAAGTGGGAGACTGTTGGATATATATGCCCTAGAGGCCTTCATTGTATAGGATGTTAGGGATATGTATATACATGACAATTTTGCTTGATATGATAGTACGCTATTTGGTTTGTCTTTATCTTAACGTGTGATATATTTTACTTTGTATTTATATACATGTTGATAAAGCCCATAGGGTGTTTGCCTGACTACCGGCGTTGTGGTGGCAGTCATACTTGTGGGAGCTGGATAGTCAATAGGCACATCCTTAAATGTCCCTAGTCGCAGGAGTATCGAGACTGGGCATCGATACTCCAGAGTAGACTAGTGTATACATATCTAGACCCTGACGAGGGGCGATGGATTGGTCCCGCAGCCATTGGTGATGTGCACCTAAGATTTTATACAGATGCTCACTGAGTGTGAGTACACCGGACAGGACTCGCCGAGAACTGACTGGATGGTATTATACCTAACGTCAGATAGCAGTTCTCAGGTGACATGTGTGCAGATAGTCTGTCGACTTGAGGTCGTCATTTGTCTCGTGTGAGTTCCCACTGTACTTTGATTACTACCCTACCATGGCTCAAAGGAGTCGTGCAAACAGGTTTTAGTTGGGTACAGTCCCGAGCCATATGGAGGCAGTGAGCGACTGTTAGGGATTCGTCTTTCCCGGTATAGGGAGTCGATATCGCACTGTGATCGGTTGGTCATTACCATAAGTCCCTGGCCAGGGCTGATTGAGAATTACTAGTGGACTGACCAGTAGATTCTCGGATGGTCTTGAGCCATACCGGCACGACTTGTACAGTTGTTAGGGGTCTGACGTTCACCACCTCCCTAGACCATACATGCGATACTCTCAGACGAACAGACCGCCTCCCTAGACCATACATGCGATACTCTCAGACGAATAGACCGGACTGCGGGGATATTGTCACGGACAGGCTCAGTAGGGGTTATGGACGAGTTCGCTCGTCGGCCTCCTTTTCGACACGTACCTGGGTTGCCGTTACGTACAGCTAGTGCCACTGACGGACTTGTGGTTAAACCCACTGCCAGCGTACTGTCGAGTCTTTAGAGTCCCACACAGAGAGTTTCCCTGGATCAGGCGAGATGATGTAGATGTCGTATGGTCTTACGGCAGGGTTTCGATTGCATTCGTGTACTGGCTACTCGAATGACGATCAGACGGATAATACTGGCAGGCTGTGGTTTAAGCCGGATACTAGTATTGTAGTATTGGATTATACTGATCTCAGTGTATCCATATTTTTCGGAATATGGATACGGGTATGAAAATACGGAAAAAGATCATTCTTGTAAATTCACAAGATTGACCTTCTAGAAGGAGACACCTCATTATTGTTTTATTCTTTTTCATTAAAGAATTAATAAGGTGGAAATTAGGAGGCATGGGTTGAAGAATTGTTATGTATTTGTTTATTTCATTTGGAGCCACTATTCAAGCATGGTTGTAGATTATATGATTTTATAATGCCATGGTTGAATTATTGGCTAAAGACTTAACCATTCTCTCTTCTTATTTTTCATTGATTCTCACAAAAGCTTTCTTTCTCCTAGGTTTTCTTCTCTCCTTCTTCCTCAAGCTCATACACTTGCATGTGTTGCAAAACAATGAGCTATGAGATCAACTAGTCCATAATACATCCTCTCTACATCCTCTTAGTAATCTCTCCTAGCAAGGAAGATCACTAAGGTATCTCATAGAGGTTGGAGCTTGATCGTAGGCCCCTCGGGTGGATCCTTCGTTGACACAAAGAAGACCGGCAACCGAACTCTTCCAAGACCTAGAAGAAGCCAAAGAAAGGAGATCAAGAACAATGAGCTTGGACCAAGGATCAAGGCGCAACTTGAAGACCCGAAGGACTAAGAACGAGGGTATAACTCCTTTACATAGTAGTTAACTCTCTCACTTAGTTTAGTTTTGTTAGTTAAGGTTTAATCAAGATCCTAAAGTGGGAAAAAGTTCATGATGCTAAGCAAAAACTAGTTTCTTTTGAGGTGAGAAAACCGTTTTTAAAGTATTCTGCCTCCCCGCGACCCGTGGGGTGTGCATCAAGGACTTACAGAAGAAGCCCATCAAGCCGAGAGGCGGAGTGAAAAAAGAACCGGGAAAGGACAAGAAGGGGGCTGCTGCGACAGGACGAGGGGAATGCTTCCACTGCCACCAGACTAGGCACTGGAAGAGAAACTGCGTTGGATACCTGGCCGACCTCAAGAAGAAGAAGCATGGTGATGCTTCCACTTCAGGTGTGTTTGTAACAGAAAACTGTTTTTCAATTAACTCTACTTCCTGGGTATTAGATACTGGGTCAGGATCTCACATCTGCAATTGTGTGCAGGGGCTGAGAAATAGCAGGTTTTTGAAGAAAGGTGATCATACTCTCCGGGTTGGGAATGGTTCCTCAGTACTTGCTACAGCAGTAGGAGAGTATCACCTTGGTTTACCGTCGGGTTGTATATTGGTTTTGAACCCATGTTATTTTGTACCTTCGATATTATGTAATATTATATCTGTATCGTTGTTGGACAATACTGGATATAATTTTGTATTGCAATATAATGTTATGAACATTAACCTTAATAAAGAGTTGATTGGGTCTGGTACATTAAATAATGAGATATACGTCCTAAACCAGCATACAGTTTTCAATATACAACACACAAACAAAAGAAAGGTTTCAGACATAAATGAAGCTTTCATTTGACATTGTAGATTTGGTCATATTAATGAGACAAGACTAACCAAGATACATAAAGATGGATGTTTAAACCCATTTGAATATAAATCTTATGCGACTTGCCAGTCTTGTATCAAAGGTAAAATGACCAAAACTCCATTCACTGGACACGGAGAAAGAGCTACTGAACTCTTAGGCCTCATACATAGTGATGTATGTGGACCAATGTCTACACATGCAAGAGGTGGTTTTTCGTACTTCATAACTTTCACTGATGATTTATCGAGATTCGGGCACATGTTCTTATTGAAACATAAGTCCGAAGCCTTCGAAAAATTCAAGGAGTATAAATCTGAAGTAGAAAAACAAACAGGCTTAAATATCAAGAAATATCGATCGGATCGAGGAGGTGAGTATCTAAGCTCAGAGTTTCTAGATTTCCTAAAAGGGAATGGGATTCTCTGTCAGCTCACTCCTCCGTACATACCACAACACAACGGTGTATCGGAAAGGAGGAATCGTACCCCATTAGATATGGTACGATCTATGATGAGTGATGCTGAGTCACCAATATCATTTTGGGGGCACGCATTAGAGACTGCGATTTATCTATTGAATAGGGTTCCGACCAAAACCGTGTCTACCACTCCATATGAGATATGGTATGGGAAGAGACCATTTCTTAAAAGAGTTAAGATATGGGGTTGTCCGGTGATTGTTACGTGAAAGTGTATGTTTGTGTAGTTAACCGCAATCAATAACGGTGTCGCGTGTAGCTAGACCGAGATGAGTACGGGTCGTCCTCTGGGAAACGTGGAACCTTTTACTTTTACTTTAGATGTGTTGAGGAAGAGAGGAGGAATAAAGAATTTTTGTGAAAAATTTCTAGATCTACTTTCAACAAGAATGTTAAATATAGATCTAGATTATTTTAGAGATTTAAATAATATAATAATAGGGCTTGTAGGGTTCGTTAGGATCTAGTAGTTATGGAAGATTAATTAAAAGTTACCATTTTTATCCATTAATAGATTTAGAACTAGAACGACGGTGATGCGTGTAGATTAGGGTTTCTGGAGGGAAAAGGAATCCCACTCGTAACCCTTATCTCGACACGGAACTCCGTTCATATCTAGCCTTTACCAAAACAATCATTAATCTAATCTCTAATCGCGGTCGGAACTAGCAAGGAATTGCTAGCGTGCCCGATTAGGATGTTAATCAGTATTTTGATAAAGTTCCTAAACTTTATAGGACTTAAAAAGGGTTTAATTATTTTCATCGTCCATTAGCCTGCCCTAATCCTACGAACCCTAACAAGCGGAGAATTACTCGCGCATGTTGGGAGAAGAAGATGAAAAGAAAGAGATGGAAAACATAATGTAAAAGAAAACAAACAATTAAAAAAAACTACCTTTATTAATCAACTCCTTCAACTACACTTTTAATCCATAGAAAATGATTACAAAACTTGATTTGCTTCTCGATCTTTCCTAGGGAGGTAGTCGAACAGTCGATGATCAGCCTGGATGCGTGAGCGTCGGGAGCTTCGTGATCTCTTCGGCTTGATACCTTTTCCAAGAGGCTCTCGGTGCCTTTTTATAGTGAAAACCCAGAATCTTATTGTTGAAAACTTGGTAAAATTCAGCAAAGAATAATGCCCTAAAATCTTGCACTCTAACCTCCTCAAATTGCGGCGGATCCGCGGCCCCAAGGTGGGTTTGGCCGCGGATCCGCGCTCAAGGGTAGGGATCATTTGATTCTTTTTCTTGGGCTTTCATCTGGTGACATGTGGCAATCCTAGGCATCTTCAGAATCTGAAAATCTTTTCTCTGTTGCTTCCAGACTTGGTCTCCAAGTTTGCTTCTTAATTTGGCAAGATTTCTTCAACAAATTGATTTGTTTGTTAAATCCTTCATAACAACTTGGAAATATTCTGCACAACAACTCAAATAAGATTTTAGTAGACTTTGTTCTACTAGGATTAGATCAATAATATTATTTGCATACATTTTCCTACCAAATGATAATTAAAATATATTAACACATGGAAAATAATGTTTTTACACATAAACCCTTATATGTATAATATATTATAATATAGTCCTTTTTTTAATATGAAAATGGTAGGAAAAATGTAATACAAGTGTGCAGTTTTATCAACTGAACAAATACCCCCAAACTTATCTTTGATCGTCCCGAGCAAACTAGTTTATTCAAGAGGAGAAAAAGAAATAAGAAAACTAAGCACACTTTCGTAGGCAGACACGATTGCACTGAGCACGTGCAACAAGCCGTTAAACCTCTAGGTGTCCCTAGTAGGAGGAGTGTTGTCTCCTGAGGGTTTTCACCGGATTACACCCACAAAATCCAATAACAAAAGAAAGATGGTGAAATTTACATATAAAGACAAGACCCATAAAAGAAATACTTTGAAAAGAAGAGTTTCCAACTATACTAGCTTTTCAGTTGTCATGAGCCCTATCTTAATAGCCATGAAAAAATGTTAGAAATCACATCATCTCTCAATAAAACATCGTCATTATTCTTCATTCCTACCTTTCATCCAAACATTGATCATATAACCCCACGTGTGTGTAAATAACATCCCTACACTCGGAGAATTCAATTCAAGCTATCATACTCTTGTCCATCTACCTCAGTACTTTATGAATACTTAGGTTTGCTCACACCTTTTCATGCGACCGCTAATACATCTTGAGGTACTAACCGACCGATTACTCAAGTGCTTGCTGATTTGGTGATAGTATTTTCCTTGTCTTGCACCACCTAAGGCTTAGCAGTGACTCCTAGACCAGTTGGCCTTAGGGCACTAGGTGAAAAGGCACCCTCGCTATATTTTTTTTATTGCTGCCTTGGCGATACAAAACCAGTGTTCATTTTTTTTTCTTTTCACCATTTTTATACTTCCTTCATACTTTGGCTTTTAGACAAGAGCATTTCAAGGTATCCTCTACTATCCCGAGTTTCAAGACGTGTGTAGGTGCATATTGTAGGGTATCAACATTCAAATGTTTGGCTTCCAGAATAGAAACTATTTTTCAGACTTATTTTTATCCTCAGATTAGTGACTTCCTTCATGTTACTAACCCTTGGGACAACAGCTCATAACTACTTATTACTAGTTCGTATAAGAAAACTTCTAATTTTCTTGGTTTTCTTAAACTATTCCTATCTTTTGGATGTAATGTTTCACTTTCTACTCTTTTGTTATAAAAGAAAATTTTTGAAATTTTTTAATTTTTTTTTGAAAATATTGTGCTTATGCAAAATATGATGCAAATTGATGTGTAAATAAGCACAAACCTCCCCCAAACCTGTTTACAGCAGTGTCCTCACTGATGTCATCTGTTAAGCTCAAAAACCTGTAGACTTGGGAAGAAATTATTAATGGGGGCAAGAATATATGAAAGTGAAAATCCTCCCCCAAACTTATTTTTGGCTCACAAATTTGAGGACAAAAGTTATGATCAAGAGCCAAAAATATATCCCCCCTCAAACATGAGTTAGACAATACGAAGTATTTTAAGAGGGGGTGAGTCATTTGGTCAAAGTAAGACTTTACAAAGACCAAAAGTCAACACCAACCATTCAAAGATTTTATCAGTATATCGTATAGGTTGGTGGAAGAATGTGTTGTATCGAGTCAAGGAAAAGTGGGGAAGGGATAAGAGGTGGTCAGGAAAGGGTTTGAATTTAGAGAAAAGAAAGAATGAGGAGGAATGTGAATGATTAGGAAGAAGGAATGGTGACGGTTCAACCTCTATAGGTGGAGATTGATCAATCACAAAATCCGTATTGTTTAAAAATTCAAGTTCGTCAGCAAAAAGTTCTTCAAAACTTTTATCAATGGTGTGATTGAACATTTTGCTGTCAAAGAGTTTTGTGCCAGAATTTATTCTACTTGATTCATAAAAAATCACTGAGGTAGAGGACTCGAAAAACTCATCTACCTCTTTTTCAAAAATATCCAAATCAAGTTGAATTTCCGGTATTACTGAACTTGAATTAACGGATTGTGATTTATCAAAACTCACTGAAACTATAGGAACAGAAGAAGAACCGGAGAAAGTAGAAGGTGAAATGGGTAAACAAATTGGTATGTCGAGTGTTGCTGAACCAGATGTGAAAGATGGAGGTTGTATTTCGGTCTGATCTTCGGATATACCATTATCATCAACTTCAAGACATATTTGGGATTCGGGAAGAATTAAAGGCTCAAGATGATGACCATAAGGAAGTGAAAGGATTTGATGAATTGGTGGGCCAAAATCATCCAAAATTTCGGGTTCATCAATCAAAATATCCCCAATGTCAATCACCTCATTCAAGTGAAGGTTAAAATTCTCAAACTCCTCATCAAAAGTATGGTTTTCAATCAGTTTTGGTTCAAGAGTGGAGGTGTAGAGATCACAAGGGTTGGGTATGGTTTCACTTGAAAGGGACCCTTCACAGTTGGGTAAATCAAACACTACAAAGTCACACAATTTATCAGTCATTCTATTTGGTGTACTTGATGAATCTATGAAACTGGAGTTATGGATTTCAGTTTGGAGGTACAGTTCTGTCTTACTACCCAAATCCTTCATAATTTGGTTCGACATTTCCATAAATTTTTCTAATGTCTGCTCCAGACTAGTCTTGGGCTGATAAGGGGTTTCAGTATAAGATTGAAATTCCTGTGGAAAATTAAAACTCCCAAATGACTGATTAGAAGAACTGTCTAGAGTAGGTGGAAAAGTCGGATTGGATTGATAGGAATAGAATGGTTGCGGAACTTGGGTAGGAGTAGGATCAATATTATGATAAGAAGAATATTGATATGGGTTGGTTGGTTGGCTATTTTCAACAGACATCTTATATGCCACAAACCGCATATCAAACTCTTCTCCGGACAGTGGTGGTGATGGTTGATATTGGTCCGGGTTGAAACTTTGGCCTCTAGACCTAGCTATGTGCTCAGCAATGGACATTCGTCTAGGGGCTTCCTCACTCTGGGTATGAACTGAAACAGGTGTAGGATTAGGATATGGTTGATAAGACCTAGACTGAGGTGGCCAACTGTTTCTTCCCGCTTGTTCTATATGATCTCTTAAGGACATGGAAGAGCCGGACGGTATACCGAAGGGATTTCGAAAACAAGAGATATCTGGTTGTGGACAGCAAAGCTCGGCAAGTGTTCTTCTGTTTAGGTCACCCATTATAAGAAGAGAAGAAGGGGGAAGGGGTAAAAAAGAGAGAAAGTAATTGGTTTGTTTTGAAAAATGACGGATTTAGACAAATCACAAAAAATGCACAACCCTAGAACTATGGTTACCTCGGTCCAGTCTCTAGACCGCTCCTAGACTTCCAAAGGACAAGCCGCAGGATAAATCCTCTACCGCCTCCGTACTACCCTTGTAGCCAGGTAAGTGCCAGGTAAGTGGGAAGGAACCACGTCGTGGGCCTAATTAAAAACCACTAGCCTTTGTCACACTTGCCTAGACACTACAAAAGTAATGCGGATAAATGATAGATTACCCACGACCTTCGTCTGTCCTTATTGAGCGCGACATTCCTTAGAGTATGGTCTAGATATTTTTTAAATTAATGAAGGGTTGATCTATATGCTCGGTTTGTGATTTGTGGAGCTTAGGAAGGGTGATGAAATCCCCACCTAATCTTGATTTGGTCCTTGCCCCTTAAAGATCCGTATTAAAATATGCAAAAACAAACTGAAAAACAAAACTTTGCAAAAAGATTTTTGAGCGGCGATATTTTGCAAAGAATCCTGCAGAAAATCGATTTTATTGGATTTTAGAGGAGAGAGAAGGGAGTTAGAATCTTACCAGAGAAGTGTGAACCCTAGATCTCCTGTTTCCTCAAGTCCGTGGCTCCAGATTTCCTCGCAAAAATTCACACAATAATCGTTAAATATACAATTTGCAGTTTTGTTTTAATAATGATATGACTCGTCGAAGAATTCAACACAAATAGTAAAAATAAAAAATTACGCACGTTTCCCCGGCAACGGCGCCATTTGATTGTTACGTGAAAGTGTATGTTTGTGTAGTTAACCGCAATCAATAACGGTGTCGCGTGTAGCTAGACCGAGATGAGTACGGGTCGTCCTCTGGGAAACGTGGAACCTTTTACTTTTACTTTAGATGTGTTGAGGAAGAGAGGAGGAATAAAGAATTTTTGTGAAAAATTTCTAGATCTACTTTCAACAAGAATGTTAAATATAGATCTAGATTATTTTAGAGATTTAAATAATATAATAATAGGGCTTGTAGGGTTCGTTAGGATCTAGTAGTTATGGAAGATTAATTAAAAGTTACCATTTTTATCCATTAATAGATTTAGAACTAGAACGACGGTGATGCGTGTAGATTAGGGTTTCTGGAGGGAAAAGGAATCCCACTCGTAACCCTTATCTCGACACGGAACTCCGTTCATATCTAGCCTTTACCAAAACAATCATTAATCTAATCTCTAATCGCGGTCGGAACTAGCAAGGAATTGCTAGCGTGCCCGATTAGGATGTTAATCAGTATTTTGATAAAGTTCCTAAACTTTATAGGACTTAAAAAGGGTTTAATTATTTTCATCGTCCATTAGCCTGCCCTAATTCTACGAACCCTAACAAGCGGAGAATTACTCGCGCATGTTGGGAGAAGAAGATGAAAAGAAAGAGATGGAAAACATAATGTAAAAGAAAACAAACAATTAAAAAAAACTACCTTTATTAATCAACTCCTTCAACTACACTTTTAATCCATAGAAAATGATTACAAAACTTGATTTGCTTCTCGATCTTTCCTAGGGAGGTAGTCGAACAGTCGATGATCAGCCTGGATGCGTGAGCGTCGGGAGCTTCGTGATCTCTTCGGCTTGATACCTTTTCCAAGAGGCTCTCGGTGCCTTTTTATAGTGAAAACCCAGAATCTTATTGTTGAAAACTTGGTAAAATTCAGCAAAGAATAATGCCCTAAAATCTTGCACTCTAACCTCCTCAAATTGCGGCGGATCCGCGGCCCCAGGGTGGGTTTGGCCGCGGATCCGCGCTCAAGGGTAGGGATCATTTGATTCTTTTTCTTGGGCTTTCATCTGGTGACATGTGGCAATCCTAGGCATCTTCAGAATCTGAAAATCTTTTCTCTGTTGTTTCCAGACTTGGTCTCCAAGTTTGCTTCTTAATTATGCAAGATTTCTTCAACAAATTGATTTGTTTGTTAAATCCTTCATAACAACTTGGAAATATTCTGCACAACAACTCAAATAAGATTTTAGTAGACTTTGTTCTACTAGGATTAGATCAATAATATTATTTGCATACATTTTCCTACCAAATGATAATTAAAATATATTAACACATGGAAAATAATGTTTTTACACATAAACCCTCATATGTATAATATATTATAATATAGTCCTTTTTTTAATATGAAAATGGTAGGAAAAATGTAATACAAGTGTGCAGTTTTATCAACTGAACATCCGGCTTATGTGAAAAAGCAGAATCCGGACAAACTCGAGACATGATCGGTTTTGTGTAGATTTGTGGGATATCCAAAACACTCGTATGGATATCTTTTCTACCACAAGGAGGAACAAAGGGTGTTTGTTTCTCAGTATGCCACATTTCTAGAAAATGAATTTTTTACAAATGATACTCTTGGCAATGCGGTAGAACTGGAAGAAATTCCAGATACACATACAATTACCAATGATTTGGTTGAAACTGAGATTTCAATAGAACCTGACAAACCTCAGCCACTCCGTAGATCTAGTAGGACTTCTCGTCCACCTGATATATACTACGGTTTTCTAATTAATGGTGATAGAGAAGATTGTATCATGGATGATGATGACCCTACTAGTTTTCAGCAAGCTATCATGAGTATTGACTCGGTGAAGTGGCTTGTCGCGACCTAAAATTTGGCACGAAACCGGCACTTAAACTACGTAACGTCAACAGGCATACGCAACTTAAGTAAGCCAAAGCCCAGAAATCTAAACCACCCAAAACTGGATAAGCGGAGAAAAACATAGTTTAAAACATTCGGAAATTCTTAAGTAAAAGTCATTATCTTTAGTTTGCGTTCCTGAAAATTTCGGCAGCACCTCCTTTGTAAAAACTAACCCCGAAAATGGGTACAACATAGAATATAAATAAAGTATGCCAAACGGGAGCAACTCACGCCCAACGGCGGAGACAACCACCACAAGATATAAATACGACACCCTAGCGAAGAAATATAAAGGAAAACTGCATAAAGAAGTAAAACTTTACAACAAGACCGGCTCCCACGAGCACGGCACCCAAAGTCAGGAAAATATAAACAACACCGAATCCTCACAACTCGTCTCTAAGTCAAATACAAGAAGTGGTAGATGGAGAATACTAAATCCAACAAAAAAATATAAAATTTACAAAACGGATAACCGCAAACCTACCTAAAAGCAAAGGCCTCACAGCCAATCGTAACGGTATCTGCAAAAGTAGAGATGATAAGGCGCCCTGCCACAACTACTCTGAGGGTAAGTCCTGCAAAACACTGTGGCACTACGGGGGTGAGTTGCCAACTCGTGAATAGTAATTAACACCATACTATAATCACAAGTATGCACGAACAGCGATTAATCTATCACATGTAATCTGATAGCATAAGTATGGCAATATGAATATGCAACAATCATGTAATGGTACATCATCAGGGTACTACAACTACATAAAGCAATGCATATCAAAATAATCCTGAGTGTAGGATGATATAATAAAACCTCATGCAAAAATCATCAGCATGGGAAAACACAAGTGTCCCTCACTGACACATCAAATCCCAAAATCTTCAGGCACCGCATCCTCAGATCGGCCCTCATATCCTGTAAGTCTCATAGAACCTGAGTGTCAAACATTGACACCCGAAAACTCAGGAAAACATATACATATAAATATATGAGGATATCATCCACGTATGTCCATCGACGATATGTAAAAATCATGAAACGCGTGTCTAATATCGACACGTAAATACTCATCTGTCAGGCGCCGTCACCATCACCGGCCCTGATGTCAGTTTATCTCATAGAACCTGAGTATCTACCTTGACACCCGCAATCCACGTAGCATGTCTGAACATGACTCCGGTCGGTATCCCCCAGATATCCGCCGAGTCCAAATAATATCACCGGTAGGTTGGTCCCTCTGCCAGGCTCATCGTCTACACCACGATATCATCTCTCGCCCCGGGGTACCGTACCGGGTCTACCATGTTCCCGCAGACGTTGCCTCCTTCTCCTCGAATCGGGTATCACATGACAATCTCAGAACCGAGAAATCATATGACGGACGCACTGAAATATCATATCAAGAGAAACCGGGTTTTTAAACAATACATAAATTTCTTGAAACACTCCCTGCGGTTCTCAAATCCATAATCATATGAAATCCATATCTCAATGCGAAAATCCATGAAAAACTGATATATGCAACATAAAACAGCAATATGAGCATACTAAGGGAAAACCGCTCTTTTAAATGAATCCAGCTTTTAAAATATATCGTGCGGTTCCCAACACCTCCGAAATCAAGTGCAGTATCATATAAGGTGTATATGTAACTCTAACAAGGTATAAGTATCTACTTGTAAGTAAGTAGGTATGATGCATTTCATAAGCGCAATATCACAATAATCATCGTCTCAATATCACATGTCAAAACAATACCACTTAGGATATATGTAGCTATAGCAAAATAGGTAGGTGTACACGTCAGTAGGTATGCATGATGTGCATGTAGCGGTAATAGGTATGTGGGTGTACATACCAGTATATATGCATGATGTACATGCGGCTATAGCAAGGTATACATGAAGTGGAATAAGAGTCACTACTTTCATTATTCGTATCTAAATACAATATCACGTATGTAAAAGTGTCAGCAGTATCTCATATGCAAAATGGAATAAGAATCACTACCTCAATTATCCCTATCCAAATACAATAACACGTACGTAAGTGGGTTGTGCGTGTCATGGAAATCACCGATGGTGTGGGCGTAGCATACAAATTTATGCTCGTGCAACATGAACCGTCAGTAATGGTGTTGTGCCCAAAAGGTACAAGTCAAGGTACAACAGGTAATACTATGCAATGACGTTCATATGCAATCAACTCATATGAGAATAACATGCAGCTATCATATCATATCCAGCCCTGACGCATAACGCCACACGGGCGATTTCCCCGTAGATGTTAAATCTACTCACTGATGATCTCGAGCTACTAAAATCCGACAACCTGTTTCCCTTTGTTCGCAGCGTCCGAAGTCCCCGCTTGCGACCCTAAAATTTCACAAACACAACACATAAGCTAAATATCCTACGCCGACGCAAAGATAACGAAACGCAAGGATAACGCCCAGAAAATTACACTGCGCACCTAGGGCACAAAACGCGGACGACATCGGCAAAAACCTTAACTAGGGTCGCTAAACTACGCAATGCCAAGTCTAGACTCCGATCGTACCAAAAGAGCAAACACGACATAATAAAATACGAGGAAGATAATATAAATAACCTTGCAACAATCAATCGAACCCACGTCTAAAATTCACCGAAACCTAGTAACCAACTTATCGCATAATTTTGCACAAGTATAAAGCTAACACCATTCTAGCGATTACAAACATTTTAAAGCAGCTTAACTAAGTTATCCAAACCATTTCCAAAATTTTAATCTCACCCAATTAGGTTTTAGTAAAACCTAGTATGCTAAAAACTCAATTTGACAAATTTAGGAATTAACAACAACTTCATCCACAAGATTAAGTTTTCAAAGTCATCATTTTAACTATTAACCAATACAAACCCTAACTAAATTTTCATACAATTATCATGAATGAATTTAAACTAGAATTTAAAGCTATACTTAAACAATTAAATAGCTAGCTTATGATTTAAACATAACAATTAAGGATTAGGGTTTAAAATTTATGCCTTAACAAGATCACAAAAGATCAACTAGATCCATCACTTTAGCCTCCAAAATCAAGTTTTACTTGAAGAATTAAGCAAGATTTGTGATGAAGAAAGACGGGTTATGATTTGTTTATGAGTTTTGTGGATTTATTTAGGGATTTTTGATGATTTATTAATCTTGAAATGATGAAATGTAGCGAAGAAAAATAAAGGGCAGAACTTGAAGGAGGGGCTCAGCTAAGGCTTGGGAGTAGGGATTTTTGGTGAAGTGTGCGGAAATTTCTAGCAAAAGAATGCAATAAATGCACATAAATGCTAAAATGCCACATTTTCTTTCTTTTCTTTTCTTTAAAAAAATCAAATCCTTTTGTCCCAAAAATATCTAGATATTAGATGGAGGGTTTTGTTTAACTTAAGCTTGATTAGTTCAGCAATGATTCAAATTAGGAGTAATTAATCCAACCCAAAATGTAATTACAACAAATTAAGTGCATAAATAACATACTAAAATAATATTTTAATTAGGGAAGAATTCTATATGAACTAAGACTTCCAATTGACCCCCAAAGCCCGCGCACTAGCACTATTCTAGTTAAACTTGGCGCAGTCAAGTCTGTACAGAGGTTTGATTACAATCGGGTTAAACCGGAAAACACCGACTAATTTACCCTAAATCGGAAAATTTTGCATAACGATTTCTAAAACGTTACAATTTCCCCCCTTAAAGAAATTCGATCCCCGAATTAAAATTTAACTACGCGTACTTTCGAAGAGATGATAGAATTTCTTCCGGATCCCACTCTCGGCCTCCCAAGTGATCTCCTCACTAGTAGGGCTACGCCAAAGAACCTTCACAGATGGCAAGACTTTTGACCGAAGTTTCTTCACCTGCTAATCCGAAATAACTACCGGCTGCTCGGTGAACGAAAGATCATGCTCAAGCTGAATGTTCTGGTGCTGAATCATGTGAGAAGGATCATGAAGGTATCTATGAAGTATCGACACATGGAAAACGGGGTGAACATCGGAAAACTAAGCGGGGGCGCCAAACGATAAGCAACAGAATCCACTCGCTCAAGGATCTCGAAAGGACCTACAAATCTGGGACTGAGCTTCCCCCTTTTCCCAAATCACATAACGCCCTTCATCGGAGAAATCCTTAGGAATACATGATCCCCCGCTGCGAACTCAAGTCTGCGACGACGACCGTCGGCATATGACTTCTGCCTGCACTGGGCTGCTTTCATCCTGTCCTGAATCAACTGGATCTTCTCCGTAGTCTCCTGAACTAGCTGGGGTCCCAAAACCCTACTCTCGCAGAGTTCGGTCTAACAGACTGGCGATCGACACTTCCTACCATACAAAACCTCAAAATGTGTCATCTGAATAGTCTCCTGAAAGCTGTTGTTGTAGAAAAACTAAATCAACGGCAAGTGATGATCCCAACTGCCACCAAAATCAAGCACACACACTCGGAGCATATCCTCCAGTGTTTGTATAGTCCGCTCCGACTGACCATCGTTCTGTGGATGAAAAGCGGTGCTAAAACTCAACCGGGTACCCAAAGCTTCCCGAAGCTTCTGCCAAAGACGGCTAGTAAACTGGGTGCCTCTGTCGGATACGATGCATGTGGGAACGCCGTGAAAATGCACAATCTCATCTATGTACAACTGAGCATAAGAGAAAGCGGTCTTCACTAGAAAGAAGTTAGCCGCTTTCGTCAATCGGTCAACAATCACCCAAATGGAGTCATACCCTCGACTGGTCCTTGTTAGACCCACCACGAAGTCCATAGAAATCTGCTCCCATTTCCACTCTGGAACTGGTAAAGGCTGCAACTCTCCAGTCGGTCTCTGATGCTCAGCCTTGACTTGCTGACAAGTCCAGCACCTCGAAACGAAGCCCGAAGTATCGCGCTTCATCCCTTCCCACCAGTAAAAGTCTCTCAAGTCACGGAACATCTTGGTGGAACCTGGATGAACACTAAAGGCTGATTGATATGCCTGCTCTAGGATCTCGCGTCTTAAACCATCAGCATCTGGTACACACAAGCGAGTCCCGCATCGTACCACACCCTGGTCATCAATCATGAACTCTGAAACTGTACCCTGCCGTACAAGCTCAAGAATCTCAGACAAACGGGCATCACTGGGCTGCGCCTTACGGATACGATCAAGTAGTAGTGGACGGGCATGGACATGAGCAAGCTGTCCCCCGGGAAGTGAACTCGAACTGTACTCTACCATCGCATAAGAGCTGCCAATCTGTAGAGGACTGTCGCTGAACTACGCTCAACTGGGACAAGCTACCCCCGGGCCTACGACTCAAAGCATCAGCTACCACATTCACCTTGTCCAAGTGATAAAGGATCTCACAATCATAATCATTCACTAGATCTATCCAACGGTGCTGTCTCAGATTCAGATCCCACTGCTGGAAGATGTATTTCAAGCTCTTGTGATCCGTGAAGATCTGACACGACTCTTCGTACAAGTAGTGCCTCCAAATCTTCAACGAAAAGACCACCGCGGCCATTTCAAGATCGTGAGTGGGGTAATTCTGCTCGTGCTTCTTCAGCTGCCTAGAAGCATAAGCAATCACTCTATCATGCTGCATCAAAACACAACCGAGCCCTACTCGAGAAGCATCACAGTAAACAACATAGCCGCTCGGTCCAGAAGGCAAAGATAGAACTGGTGCCGTCGTCAACCAAGTCTTCAACTGCTGAAAACTCTGCTCGCACGCATCAGTCTAAAGAAAATGAACCCCCTTCCGTGTCAGTCCGGTCATCGGTGCAGCAATACTTGAGAAATCCTGCACAAAACGACGATAATAACCAGCTAAGCCCAAAAAGCTGCGGATCTCAGTCACCGATACAGGTTTAGGCCAAAACTGCACAGCCTCGATCTTCCTCGGGTCCACAAGAATACCGTCACCCGTCACCACATGACCCAGGAAGTCAACTTTATCAAGCCAAAATATGCACTTTGAGAATTTAGCATACAACTGGTGCTCTCTCAATATTTGCAAAGCGATCCTCAAGCGCTGCTCATGCTGCTCATGCTCCTCACGACTCCTAGAGTAGACCAGTATGTCATTAATAAACAAAATAATGAACTGGTCGAAGAACGACCTGAAAATTTGGTTCATCAGATCCATGAACGCTGCTGGTGCATTGGTGAGTCCGAACGACATCACCAAAAACTCATAATGCCCATAGCGCGTACGAAAAGCAGTCTTCGGAATGTCATCATTCCAAACCCGCAACTGATGATAACCCGAACGCAAATCAATCTTAGAAAAATGTTTCGCACCCTGGAGATGATCAAATAAATCGTCAATGCGAGGTAAAGGATACCTATTCTGCACCGTAACTCGGTTCAATTGACGATAATCCATACACAACCTCAAACTGCCGTCCTTTTTCTTGACGAACAGAACAGGAGCTCCCCACGACGAAACACTCGGACGCACAAGTCCTCTATCAAGAAACTCTTGCAATTGATCTTTAAGCTCTCTAAGCTCTGTCGGATCCATCCGATAAGGCGGTATAGAAATAGGCCTCGCGCCGGGAATCATATCAATGCAAAACTCAATATCGCGCTCTGGCGGCAACCTAGGTAACTCATCGGGAAAGACATCTGGAAACTAACACACGGTAGGAACCTGGTCCAACGACTCCACTGTGGCTCCATTATCATGAATGAAATACAAGAATCCCCGACATCCCCTCCTCAAAATCCGACTAGCGCAAAGGACAAAAATCAAACTGTGAGGAGCGGCACCATGGTCCCCCTGCACAACAAACACTGACTCGCTGGGAAAACAAAACCTAACTGTCTTCTCGCGGCAGTCCATGGATGCGTAGCAAGTAGCTAACCAGTCTATGCCTAGGAGAACGTCGAAGTCTAACATCTCAAGAAGGATCAAGTCGACGGACAGATCTCTGTCTCCTATACGGACAGCACACGACCGGAACACGTGTCGCGCAACAAACGACTCTCCAATAGGAGTAGTCACGAAAAGCGGCTGATCTAGTAAACACGACACTCGGCCTAACCTCAGCACGAAGTGCGTAGAAATATACGAATGCATAGATCCTAGATAAAAAAGAACATATGCATCAAAAGAACATACAAAAAGGGTACCTGAAACTACTGCATTGGACGCCTTTGCGTCCTGGTGAGTCAAGGCAAAAACCCGAGCTTGCCATCTACCGGCTACTGGCTGTCCTCTGCCTCCGCCACCCCATCCTCTCGGCACAAAACCACCACGACCACGACCTCTCTGAGCCGGAGTCTGATGCGGCACAACAACATGCATAAGAGGCAACGCTCTCTGAGGCGGAGAAAGTGGTAAGGTAACCTGGGGTACGACTGCCCCTCTCTGGCGTATCACGGTACAATCCCGAACAAGGTGATGTAGACTGCCACACTCATAGCCCCATAAGTCAGCCGCTGACCTTCCTGGGGATAAGAGCTAAATAACTAGCCCCGTCCCACGTCTCTGCTATCCCTCGAGTCTAAAGGAACTCTGCCGCGGCATGCAAACCTCTATCTCCGTACTGAAACATCTGTATGAACCCTCTTCGATGTCGGAACAATCGACGTTTCCGAAAGACGCTCCTCAACCAAAAGGGCTACGTCAACCGCTGCACCATACGTGTCACAATGCTGAATGCTGATAGCTAGGAACAACTGGGTAAGCAGGCCTTGAACAAATCTTTTCACCCTCATCTCCTCAGTCGCTACCAAGTACGTAGTATACACAGACAGCTCGGTAAACAGTACATCATACTCGGACGCCGTCATCCCCGGAGTCTGGCGTAACGATTCAAATCTGTGCGCTTGCGCATCACTGACGCTCGGTGGAAGAAAACGGGTGAGAAACGCCGTCACAAACTCAGCCCAGGTCATAGGAGCAAGACCTATGGCTCTGCCCCTCAATAAGGACTCACACCACTTCTGGGGCAGACCCTCCAGACGGAAACTCGTGAACTCCACCCATCTCTCGTCGGAGCATCGGAGCGAACGACAAATCCTAGCCATCCGGTCGATAAACGACTGTGGATCCTCGGCTACATCTATGCCAGTGAACACCGGAGGCCTGAGCCTCATGAACTTTGTCGGTGATACGGTGGTAACCTCTGGAGCTGTAGCTGCGACTGCCGGAATATTAGGTACCTTCATGGTCCTTACAACAGGTGGAACAACTGCCTACCCCTACGCTCGAATGGCCTCAACTAAAGACCCCATCATCTGGCGCAAGTCCTGCATACCAGCCCCAAGCATTGCAATGTGCTCCGGTACAACAGGCGTACCGCCCTGGTCAGTCCTCGTCTCAGACGAGTCAACTCTGACTTTGACCCTCGCGGCCGCTCTCTATGCCCTCGTAGTCTTCGGCGGCATACAGGATGGAAATTGAAACAAGATTCGATAAGGACACGGAAATCGAATCACAAGGATGTACAATTCAGAGGAGGAATTTCAATCAATAAGTCCTAAGGTCACTTAGGCGGAGTACCGTGTCGTAAGTATGCCACAGAACATACACACACTACGTTACTCTGCTTAAGCTACCTACTCCATCATACCAAGGTCATCCTATACTCCGAAAGGTAACCTAGCGCTCTGATACCAACTTTGTCACTACCCAAAATTTGGCCCGTAACCGGCACTTAAACTACGTAATGTCAACAGGCGTACGCAACTTAAGTAAGCCGAAACCCAGAAATCTAAACCACCCAAAACTGGATAAGCGGAGAAAAACATAGTTTAAAACATTCAGAAATTCTTAAGTAAAAATCATTATCTTTAGTTTTCGTTCCTGAAAATTTCGGCAGCACCTCCTTTGTAAAAACTAACCCCAAAAACGGGTACAACATAGAATATAAATAAAGCATCCCAAATGGGAGCAACTCACGCCCAACGGAGTAGACAACCACCACAAGATATAAATACGACGCTGTAGAGAAGAAATATAAAGGAAAACTGCATAAAGAAGTAAAACTTTACAACAAGACCGGCTCCCACGAGCACAGCACCAAAAGTCACCAAAATATAAACAACACCGAATCCTCACAACTCGTCTCTAAGTCAAATACAAGAAGTGGTATATGGAGAATACTAGATCCAACAAAAAGATATACAATGTACAAAACGGATAACCACAAACCCACCTAAAAACAAAGACGTCATAGCCAACCGTAGCGGTATCCGCAAAAGTAGAGATGATAAGGCGCCCTACTGCAATTACTCTGAGGGTAAGTCCTGCAAAACACTATGGCACAATGGGAGTGAGTTTCCAACTCATGAATAGTAATTAACATCATACTGTAATCACAAGTATGCACGAACAGCGATTAATCTATCACATGTAATCTGATAGCATAAGTATGGTAATATGAATATGCAACAATCATGTAAAGGTACATCATCAGGGTACTACAACTATATGAAGCAATGCATATCAAAATAATCCTGAGTGTGGGATGATATAATAAAACCTCATGTAAAAATCATCAGCATGGGAAAACACCAGTGTCCCTCACCGACACATCAAATCCCAAAATCCTCAGGCACTGCATCCTTAGATCGGCCCTCATATCCTGTAAGTCTCATGGAACCTGAGTGTCAAACATCGACACCCAAAAACTCATGAAAACATATATATATAAATATATGAGGAGATCATCCACGTATGTCCATCAATGATACGTAAAAATCATGAAACCCGTGTCTAATATCGACATGTAAATACTCATCTGTCAGGCGCCGTCACCATGACCAGCCCTGATGTCAATACATCTCATGGAACCTGAGTATCTACCTCGACACCCGCAACGTAGCATGTCTAAACATGACTCCGGTCGGTACCCCCAGATATGCGCCGAGGCCAAATAATATCACCGGTAGGTAGTGGTCCCTCTGCCAGGCTCATCGTCTACACCACGATATAATCTCCCGCCCCGGGGTACCATACGGGGTCCACCATGTACCCACAGACAGTGCCTCCCGCTCCTCGAATCGGGTATCACATGACAATCTCAGAACCGATAAATTATATGGTGGACGCACTGAAATATTATATCAAGAGAAACCGGGTTTTCAAACAATACTAAAATTTCTTGAAACACCCCCCGCGGTTCTTAAATCTATAATCATATGAAATCCATATCTCAATGCGAAAATCCATGAAAAACTTATATATGCAACATAAAACGGTAATATGAGCATATTAAGGAAAAACCGCTCTTTTAAATGAATCCAGCTTTTAAAATATATCGTGCGGTTCCCAACACCTCCGAAATCAAGTGCAGCATCATATATGGTGTACATGTAACTGTAACAAGGTATAAGTATCTACTTGTAACCAAGTAGGTACGATGCATTTCATAAGCCCAATATCATAATAATCATTGTCTTAATATCACATGTCAAAACAATACCACTTAGGGTATATGCAGCTATTGCAAAATAGGTGGGTGTACATGTCAGTAGGTATGCATGATTTACATGTAGCTGTAACAGGTATGTGGGTATACATGTCAGTATGTATGCATGATGTACATGTGGCTATAGCAAGGTATACGTGAAATGGAATAAGAGTCACTACCTTCATTATCCCAATCCAAATACAATATCACGTATGTAAAAGTGTCAGCTGTATCTCATATGCAAAATGGAATAAGAGTCACTACCTCAATTATCCCTATCCAAATATAATATAACGTACGTAAGTGGGTTGTGTGTGTCAAGGAAATCATCGACGGTGTGGGTGTAGCATACAAATTTGTGATCGTGCAACATGAACCGTCAGTAATGGTGTTTTGTCTAAAAGGTACAAGTCAAGGTACAACAGGTAATACTATGTAATGACGTTCATATGCAATCAACTCATATGAGAATAACATGCAGCTATCATATCATATCCAGCCCTGACGCATAACGCCATACGGGCAATTTCCCCGTAGATGTTAAATCTACTCACCGATGATCTCGAGCTACTAAAATCTGACCACCTTCTTCCCTTTGTTCGCAGTGTCCGAAGTCCCCTCTTGTGACCCTAAAATTTCACAAACATAACACTTAAGCTAAATATGCCACGCCGACGCAAAGATAACGAAACGCAAGGATAACGCCCAGAAAATTACACTGCGCACTTAGCGCACAAAACACGCACGACATCGGCAAAAACCTTAACTAAGGTCGCTAAACTACGCAACACCAAGTCTAGACTCCGATCGTACTGATCGCGCAAACGCGTCAATAAAATACGAGGAAGATAATATAAATAACCTCGCAACGACCAATCGAACCCACGTCCGAAATTCACCGAAACCTAGTAAGCAACTTATCGCATAATTTTGCACAAGTCTAAAGCTAACACCAGTCTAGCGATTACAAACATCTTAAAGCAGCTTAACTAAGTTATCCAAACCATTTCCAAAATTTGAATCTCACACAATTAGGTTTTAGTAAAACCTAGTATGCTAAAAACTCAATTTGACAAATTTAGGAATTAACAACAACTTTGTCCACAAGATTAAGTTTTCAAAGTCATTATTTTAACCATTAACCAATACAAACCCTAACTAAATTTTCATACAATTATCATGAATGAATTTAAACAAGAATTTAAAGTTATACTTAAACAATTAAATAGCTAGCTTATGATTTAAACATAACAATTAAGGATTACGGTTTGAAATTTATACCTTAACAAGAACACAAAAGATCAACTAGATCCATCACTTTAGCCTCCAAAATCATGTTTTACTTGAAGAACTAAGCAAGATTTGTGATAAAGAAAGATGGGTTATGATTTGTTTAGCAATTTTGTGGATTTATTTAGGGATTTTCGATGAATTATTGATCTTGAAATGATGAAATGGAGCAAAGAAAAAAAAATGGCAGAACTTGAAGGAGGGACTTGGCCAAGGCTTGGGAGTAGGGATTTTTGGTGAAGTGTGCGGAAATTTCTAGAAAAAGATTGCAATAAATGCACATAAATGCTAAAATGCCACCTTTTCTTTCTTTTCTTTTCTTTAAAAAAAATCAAATTCTTTTGCCACAAAAATATCTAGATATTAGATGGTGGGTTTTGTTTAACTTAAGCTTGATTAGTTTAGCAATGATTCAAATTAGGAGTAATTAACCCAACCCAAAATGTAATTACCACAAATTAAGTACATAAATAACTCATTAAAATAATATTTTAATTAGGGAAATGTTCTATGTGAACCAAAATTTCTAATTGACCCCCAAAACCCGTGCATTAGCACTATTCTAGTTAAACTATGCGCAGTCAAGTCTGTACAGAGGTTTGATCACAATCGGGTTAAAACGGAAAACACCGACTAATTTACCCTAAATCGGAAAAATTCGCATAACGATTTCTAAAATGTTACATGGCTGGATGCCATAAGATCCGAAATGGAATCCATGCACACCAACAAAGTATGGACTTTGGAGGTTGCACCTTCTGGAGTAAAACCCATAGGGTGCAAATGGATCTTTAAGAGAAAGATCGGTGTGAATGGTCAGGTGGAGACCTGTAAAGCTAGGCCGGTCGTAAAAGGATTTCGTCAAAGATCAGGCTTGGACTATGATGAAACCTTTTCACCAGTCGCGATGTTCAAATCCATTTGGATACTGCTTGCTATAGCTGCTCACTATGATTATGAGATCCGGCAGATGGATGTTAAAACCGCATTTCTAAATGATGATTTAAAAGAATGCGTTTTTTGGATCAACCAGAAGGCTTCATTGATAGTGGGAGCAGCGGAAAAGCATGCAGGCTGCTTAAATCCATCTATCGATTAAAGCAGGCATCACAGAGTTGGAACACCTGCTTTGATGATACAATCAAAGAGTTTGGTTTTATCAAAAATGTAGATGAACCATGTATTTATAAAAGGATTGTAGAGAGTACTGTTGCATTCCTCGTATTGTACGTGGACGGTATTCTCTTGATAGGAAATGATATTCCTATGCTACAATCGGTCAAACTATTCTTATCACAGAGCTTCTCCATGAAAGATCTGGGTGATGCCTCGTACATTCTGGGGATTAAGATCTATAGAGATAGATCTAAGAAATTATTAGGATTGTCCCAATCAAGATACATTGACACCATACTAAAGAGGTTTAATATGGAAGATTCCAAGAGGGGTAATTTACCCGCTTGTCACGGGATCACCCTCTCTAAAGAGATATCTCCAAAGACTGATGAGGAGAGGGCTCGCATGAAATTATACCCTATGCTTCCGTGGTAGGATCTATAATGTATGCGATGTTGTGTACTCGACCAGATGTAACTTATGCACTGAGTGCAGTAAGCAGGTATCAATCCAACCCAGGGGAGAAACACTGGACTGCTGTGAAGAACATTCTGAAGTAGTTGAGAAGATCTAAAGAAATGTTCTTGGTGTATGGTAACGGAGATCTCCAAATGGAGGGCTTTACCGACTCCAGCTTCCAGAGCGACAAGGATGATAGTAAGTCCATCTCTGGATTTGTATTTACCCTAAATGGAGGGGCGGTATGTTGGAAGAGTTCCAAGCAAGATACCGTCGCTGACTCCATGATGGAAGCTGAGTATATTGCAGCTAATGATGCCGCGTAAAAGGTAGTCTGGATGAGGAAGTTCATTTCTGAACTTCAGGTGGTTCCATCCATTGCTAATCCAATACCTCTGTATTGCGATAACAATGGAGCCATGGCTTTGGCGAAGGAACCAAGGTCCCATTAGAAATCCAGACATATCTTGAGACGATTGATCTCGTTTCCGTGTCATGTTTAGAAATATTTCACAACCAAAGAAATTTATACCGCAATCAATTGACGGTGTCTATTGTAGTTTCGTCGGTGAATGCGGATCGTGCACTGAGAAAGTGTGATTTGTTCGTTATCGTTTTAGTTGAGTTGAAAATTAAAAGATAAAAGAAAATGCAAGAAAATTGATTTAAGATTTGTGGGTTTTCATTTCAAGAAATATAAAGAATATAGATCTAGAATCAAGAATCAAGAAATGTCCCAATTATCTGAATTATCAAGATTTCTAAAGAGGCTTGTCGGAATCGATCCAATTGAAAGTGATGATGAATACTAATTATTATAAATTCTTATATATTGAAGATTTGTTGCTAGATCAATGACGATCAACGAGGTTTAGGGATCTATTGAAGAAACTAGGGTTTCTCCATCATCATCCCTTGTCCTTTCATTAATTATCATTCAAATTCTAGCCTCTAATAAATTGAATCACCGATCGTTGATCTCTAATTTGGAGCGAAAACATTCAAGAAAGCGATCTTGCTCAAATTAGGTTTTCGATGGTTCAATTTCCTAAAGTTTACAAAACTCATAAGATTTAAGAATCGTTCAAGAATTTAAACATCATCATCTACCTATTTTCTCGATTCCACTACAAGCGGAGAATTCACTCACGCATCATTATAAAGCAATCAAGAACTAAGAATATCATAATGCGAGAATGAATAGAAAGCAGGAATAAAGATTTTCACCTTTAATTAGATATTCTTCAAATTACAACTCTCACTCAAGTTTACAAGACTAGCTCTAGCTCACTCAATTGAGGAGGAATTTGGCGTCGATCTTTGCGTGGCTCGATCGTCGTAAGTCGCAGATCGTCATGGATCTCTTGCTCGGATGAAGATCGGTATTGCTTCAAAGGCTCTTTGAATGCTTGCTTGATTTGGTACTCGATGTATCTTGATTTGGCGTTGGAATTGGATTTGGGCTAGGGTTTTGAGTTGCAAGTTGTGTCACTCTGTAGGGTTCCTAGGCACGCTAATGAGGTCTCACAAGGCATCAACCATGCCAATTTATAAATTTTACAAGTGCCGAGAAACCCTAATACGGATCGTTAACTAGATTTTTAGGCGACCACATGCAACTAGTTATCAATTTAACTAAAAGAACGGAAATACAACCTTTGTAGATCCGGTCCTCCACCTCCATAGCTCCGCAATGAAGTCTCCTCGCTGTCCAAATGGAAACCCGGGCTCTAGCGTCGACTTCATCGGAAAAATGGGCGGGCTAGGTCGTCGACTTCGATGCCGAAGATGATCTACGTCGAGGCATCACAAGATCAAGCTCCCACTTCACCAAGTCATGAAACTTGTGAAGAGAACACCCTATACTACTTGGCAAGAGGTAGAGGATGAATAAATAGGAGGTAGGTTCACTTTAGAATTGGATTTCTCACTCATTTTCACAAGTTGCCATTGTTGATAGCAAGCTTTTTCTTGAAGTGAAGAAGAAGAAGAAGCAAGAACATGATAAGTGTTAATTAAAAAAGGAAAAGAAAATCAATACTTATCATATTCAAACCATGATTAGGTGTAGAGAATGAACTAGGGTTAAGTGGAATGGTTAGGTTAAAAGAAAGAAACAAAATGGTCAAGTTTTCAAACCTTCATGAACTTTCAATATAAAACAAAACTAGCAACCATTTTATTTCTTGCCAAAATGAAATAAATAAATGAATAAATAAATAAAAATCTTAACCATTTACATAACCAAGGTTTAAACCAAAACTACACCCAAGTGAGCATGTATCATCAAACATGATACAAACAAGTGCACAAAAGTATATCACATATACAAGTTGTGTACTTTAAGTGAGAAAATCCTTTTAAAGTGAACCAATACTAGTTAATGCAAAGTAATATATCAAATATATAATTATGCATTAAATCATCAAATCAACACTTGATTTAACGATCCGGTCATATCTCATATGACCGACTAATATCTAATGTATCGATTTATCGAATCAATCCTTGATTCGATAACTAGGTTATATCGCATACAACCAGATCGATACATTCATCGCGAGAATAGAATACGGTATCACATACACGCATTATTCTCGGTCCCGCACATATCTCATATGCGCTCCTATTTCGTTTCGCTTGAGCCAGGAAACCTCTGTGTAGGACTCTAAAGACTCGTCAATACGCCGGCAACAGATGATGATCATATCAATCACTCACAAGCCGCAAGCGGTCTGCTAAACGTAACGGCCACCTGGGTATTGAGCGATCAGAAGATCGACGAGCAAGCCCGCTCACACTCCTGTGAATCCAACCAGTAACACTTACCGTACAGTCCGGTCTCGTCGTCTGATATGTCGCATATCTCGCCTAGGGGTGGTAAACGTCAGACCCCAATTGTTAGTGTTTATGCCCTAGAAGGCCATTACTGTATCATACTAGTTTGTATATTACTTAATGGAAGCTTGGGATATTCACATGTATATAACGGTCTTGCTAAACATGGTAGTATGCTACTTGGTTTTTCTATCTTAATATGTGAGTATACGTATTGATAGAGCTCTTAGGATCTTGCTTGACTACAGGCGTTGTGATGGCAGTCACACTAGTGGGGGCTGGGTAGTTTACAAGCACATCCTTATTCAGGTCCCTAGTCGTTGGATTATCGAGACAGGGCATCGATACTCCGGAGTAGACTAGTGTGTACGCTTCTCATCCCAGTTGGGGAGATGGTCTGTCCCACAGCCGTCAGTACGTCGTATTGGAGATAGTATGCAGGTGCTCGTTAGGTTACGGGTACACCGGACAGGACTCACAGGGAACTGTTGGTTGGTTTTATACCAGTCGTCAGTGAACAGTTCCCAGGTGACATGAGTACAGCATAGTCCGCAGACTTGACACTGCTACTTCGCCTCGAGTGTGTCCCACTGTTCATAGATTGCTACCCTACCACGGCTCAAAGGAGTCGTGCAAACAGGTAGCAGTTGGGTGCAGTCCCGAGCACTTGGAGGCAGTGGCGGTTAGACAGGATTCGTCTCTCCCGGTATTGGGGGTTGATATCGCGCTGTGTCAGAGAGCCATTACGCAAAGTCCCTGGCCAGGGCAAGCGAGATTTGCTGGTAGGTTCCAGTAGTTTCTCAGGGTGTAATGGGCTTCCCTCCGACACGACTTATACCGCTATTAGGGGACTGACGCTTGCCGCCCCCTAGGCCCGATATGCGATAGTCTAAGACGAACGGACCGGACTGTATGGAGATTGTCACATCAGACTCAGTAGGAGTTCGGATGGGTTCCCTCATCGGCCTTCTTATCGACATCTACCTGGGGACCGTTACGTACAGCTAGTGCCGCTTGCGGTCTGTGGTTAAACCCACTGCCAGCGTAGTAGTCGAGTCTCTAGAGTCCCACACAGAGAGTTTCCCTACTCCAGGCGAAACGATATAGAGGTCGTATGGTTTTACGACAAGGGTTCGGACGCATACGTGCATTTACGCGCGTACGACTTTCGGACAGTTTTTACCAGTCGGCTTTGGTTTAAGCCAGTTACTGGTATCCGGTTATTGGATTTATACAGTCTAAAGTTTTTCCGTATTTTTTTGCGGATTGGAGGGGCGTTCTCGTAATTGTGCGAGAAGCTTCTAGAAGATGGTGACTAAGGAGGTTTAGGTGTCATATGCATTGAATGAGTTTAGTGAGTCATGAGAGTGATTCATCCATATCATTAATGCACAATAAATGCTTAATGAGTCATGGTTATGAATCACCATTAGATATTTATGAAACTTGATTATTCATCATTTGTTTTTCTTTTATTGATGAATTTTAATGTTTCATATATATTATGATAACTCATTATTCTCATATGATAATCATCCTCACCTTCTTTCTCCTCAAGCTCTCCCTCTTCAAACCCTAATCCTCCCCTCTCATGTGTTGAGTACAAGGATTAGTTAGACTACTTAATCCATAACCCTCTCTATATTACACCTAGCTTCTTTGATTAGCACTTAGAGAAGTTTAGTTGCCTCAAGTTTAGAGGCTAAGCTTGGAGTAAAGCTCTCGGGTGGATCATCTACTACTTCGAGAAGGCCGAGGAGGAAGAGGAGTTCACAAAGACGAAGGACACGATTCGTTAGGTATAATCCCTAAACATAGTAGCATAGAAACTCTATGTTTTAAGTTAGTTATCGTTTAGCTACGATTCAAGCTGTTAGTCGATGTTTGTTCACTAAACAAGTTCGTTTTTGAAAATTCCATCTCCCCACAAGAATTAGGGTGTTGTACATCGACTTACAGTGGTATCAGAGCCTCGCTAAACAATAAATAACTTACTTGCAAATTTGTATGAATTTCGAACGGAAAAAACGAAACCGGAAAAGCCCGAAAATATCAGTTTCTGTCGATTTTTAAATGAAGTCCAAAATTTTTTCAGGGAGGTTCAGAAAGCTTAAAATGACAGTACTAGAACACACAAAAAATTTGGTCCCCTGAATCGCCTACGGCGCCGCGGAACCGCGGCGGATAGCACCGATCCGCCGCGCTTCCGCCGCCGAGTTAACGATTCAGGGACCCATTTTTCTTGTGATGGTTCTCTGTGATATTTGGGATTTTCTGGTATTTTTTAATTTTGCTCAGGTTTCAAGTTTACGGAGAAGTATTGGAGCAATATTAAATGTGTTTAATCGATCGAAATTATACAGTATTTGCTTGATGGATTATATCTGTGTTTGTATAATGTGTTCGTAAACCTCCCCTAACTGCTAGTATGTCGGTTGGCAGGGGGTTGCACATTTCTGTAATGGTTTTTACTGTTTGTGGATATGAACTGTGTTGGACTGTTGTGATGATTAGCCGGGGTTATGTGATTGGTTATTATTTAATTCATTTGATGTAAATGTAATTTGTTGTAATATTATTTTGCGGGGCACATCCAGGTTGCGGTTGTAGCCACCGTTGTATTATTTCATTTTACTGTTTTTGCTCCTAGGACAGACCCAAGGTGGGGTGCACAAACTGCCGGGCGGGTAGTTTGCCGTACCCGTTGGGGTTTTGGGTGGGGTAATGGCTATTCATCCCAACTGTGTAATCCGTCTTTTGTTGCAGGCTCGAAACAAACAATATTACTTGCAAATCCAATAAAGTTCATCTGTGATCTGGAATGCCTATTATTGCGTCTGACGAATGTACAATATCTATATATGATAGCTATTTAGACGTCACTTATGTTTTACACCCGCGCTAGCCCAGCCCCCGCTCTGTCGTTAGTTAAGTAACCTAACGGGTGGTGACGGGACCCCGTGGCGAATGCGGATGGCATAAGAGGACGTTGTATTTTTGTTGTTTTCTGCAATGATAGGTTAATGATGGGACGCATTATCTATAATGCAAAGAAAAACAAACTAAAGTTTAAATCGTTGGAACAATTTAAAAGAAACCACTCGGTTAATTTTAAAAACAGATATTTTTAAATGCGGGCTTTAACCACTCCTTTTAAAAGCTATCAGGTTCCTTTGGTTATATCAAGTTCACTACGTTCACGGTTTCGCCAAAACCAGTCGTAGCCCTCCGTCATTTCTTATGAATGGTCAGTAGTATTCAAGCTATGTTTGTTTGGCCCTTAGTCAAGACATAGTGATTGGTAGCTGCTGGGGTATTCATTTGTTGCATAGATAGATGAGTTGGTTTGGGACACTCGTATTACTTTGTTTGGCCCTTAGTCAAGAGTATATACGGATGGGTTCAAATCAACAGGATAATGATGGGCAGAACTTGACATGTGACTTATGATTTGTTAGCCCTTAGTCAAGATCATAAGAATATGGGGCAAAAATCAATATCGGGAATTTCTAAAGAAACTGAAATTTGCAAAGAGATGCATACCATTTGGAGTTTGATGAATGTTGGTAGGATTCCTTCAACATTATCATACGATGATATTTGGATCCTGATCCTACTGTGAGTATATGCTACTTATCAGGATATTCGTCACTTAACGATCAATGCTATAAACCTAGTAGGTGTCCAGAAAGGTGTCAGCGGGGATACGACCCCAGAGAAAAGAGGTTATTTAATTAAGGAACTTCGCGAAAGCGTTGGAAAACCTCCCTCGAAGTATCAACACTGGCCTGGCTGAACGGTTAAGCAAGTATTGTACGGTGAGAATACTCCTGGCTAATTCTTCTTTTATGGTTTGAGGAAGGATTCGAGAAACAGTGGGAGCCATCCAGTTTAGATAAACTAAAAACCACTCTAAACTTGCAAGAGCATCATGCTAAAGAGTTTTCTTCTCTCTCTCCTAATTGCAGCGACCCTGAAAATGACTGGACTTAAGTTACTTTTAGAGAAAAATATACTGACAGGGCCAAACTATAAAGATTGGCTGCGGAATGTCAAAATGGCTTTGACCTATGACAAATTGGGGTACATCCTCACCGCTACGGCACCTGCTGTCCCTGGTCCCAAATCCAGCAATGCGGATAAGGAAATCCGCAAAACCTGGGATTTAGATTGCGCGAAAGCCAAGTGCATCGTGCTTGCCTCAATGAACAATGAACATCAGAGGAGGCACGAGGATATGACCCTAGATGGCATATTTCTCCATACAAAGGAACTTTATGGAGAGCAATCTCGTATAGCAAGATACGAGACCTCTAAGAACTTGTTTCGAGCGAGGTTGGCTGTCGGGTTATCGGTAGGAGAACATGTCCTAAAGATGATCGACTATATTGAAGAGCTCGCAGACCTTGGGACGACTTTGGATAATGAGCTATATACAGACCTTATTCTCCAGTCCCTTCCTCCCACCTACGCCCAGTTTATCCTGAACTTCAACCTTCAAGGAAAAGAAGTTGAACTTCCGGAACTCCTGAACATGTTAAGGAGTGCAGAGGGCACCTTGCAGAAGGCAAGGGAAACACCCGCTATGTTTGTTGATGGTGCATCTTCTTCCGGGTCCAAGGCTAGGGCCAAAGGAAGGAAGAAGAAGGCCGTCCCCAAACCTAGAGGAGGTGTTAGTAAGGTGGGAGGGAAGGGAAAGAAAAAGTTTGCAGTACCGGTAGTTGGCCAGGATGAGTGCTTCCATTGTCACAGGAAAGGGCACTGGAAGAAGGATTGCAAGGCGTGGAACGCCAAGAACCAGGAACCGAAGCAAGCTGTGGCTTCGACTTCAGGTGTGTTTGTAATTAAGAATTGTCTGTCGATCAACTCTACTTCCTGGGTATTGGATACCGGATCAGGATCTCATATTTGCAATTCATTGCAGGCACTGAGAAACCGTAGAGTGCTGAAGGAAGGTGATATGACCCTAAAGGTTGCTAACGGAGCTAGCGTGGGAGCTGCGTCCGTCGGGGATTATCACCTAGGATTGACGAGTGGACACATTTTGGTTTTACATAACTGTTATTTTGTACCAAGCTTAACGTGTAATATCATATCAGTTTCCTTGTTATCAAATAAAGGTTATGATTTCACGTTTGTAAGAGATGTTGTCAACATCCACCTTAATCATGGTTTGATTGGGTCCGGTACCCTAAATAACGGTATATATGTTTTAAACCAACTCCAAATTTTCAATGTCCAAGACACACTAAAAAGAAAGTCTCCAGATTTAAATAAAGCTTTCTTATGGCATTGTAGACTGGGTCACATCAATGAGAGAAGGTTGACTAAGTTGCATAGGGAAGGATATTTGGACTCGTTCGAATATCAAACTTATGACACTTGTCAATCTTGTCTCAAAGGAAAGATGACAAAGACTCCATTTACTGGACAAGGAGTAAGAGCGAGCGAGCTCTTAGGACTCATACACAGCGATGTATGCGGTCCGATGTCTACACATGCAAGAGGTGGTTATTCCTACTTCATTACTTTTACAGATGATTTCTCTAGGTATGGACATGTTTTCTTAATGAAACATAAATCCGAGGCCTTTGAAAAATTCCTGGAATACAAGAGTGAAGCGGAAAACCAAACAGGCAAAAGTATTAAGACACTGAAATCTGATCGAGGTGGAGAATACTTAAGTGCCGAGTTCCTAGGTTACCTAAAAGAGAAAGGAATTCTCTCTCAGCTTACTCCTCCATACACTCCACAGCACAACGGTGTATCGGAGAGACGGAATCGAACCCTATTGGATATGGTACGATCCATGATGAGTAATGCTGAGTTACCGCGATCTTTCTGGGGTTATGCGCTAGAATCAGCGGCATATCTTTTAAACCAGGTTCCAACCAAGACTGTGCCTACCACACCATATCGGATGTAGAGTGGAAAGAAACCCTGTCTAAAACATTTTAGGACATGGGGGTGTCCAGCTTTTGTAAAAAAGCAGCATTCGGACAAGCTCGAGGCACGCTCAGTACAGTGTAAGCTTGTGGGATATCCAAAGAACTCCAAGGGATATTATTTCTATTACGCAGAGGAACAAAAGGTTTTTATTTCTCGTCATGCTCACTTCTTAGAAACTGAATTTTTAGAAAATCAGAAGAGTGGGAGCACAGTAGAACTGGAAGAAATTCCAGAACCACAAGCTGTTACTGAAAGTTTGGTAGAACCAGAAGTTCAAAAAGAACAGGACATTCCCGCACCCCTCCGCAGGAGTAGTAGGCCGTCTCATCCGTCTGAGAGATACTACGGTTTTCTTATAGATGGGGATAGAGAGGATTGCATCATAGATGATGATGAACCTACTGACTTCCAGCAGGCCATCCAGAGCGGCGACTCGGTACGATGGCTAGATGCAATGCGGACCGAAATGGAGTCCATGTACACCAACAAAGTATGGACTTTGGACTTTGCTCCAGATAGGGTAAAACCCATAGGATGCAAATGGATCTTCAAGAAAAAGATTGGTGTAGATGGACAGGTGGAAACCTATAAGGCTAGACTTGTTGCAAAGGGTTTTCGTCAAAGACCTGGTTTGGACTATGACGAAACTTTTTCTCCAGTGGCTATGCTCAAATCCATTCGGGTCCTTCTTACTATTGCTGCCTTCCATGATTATGAAATCTGGCAGATGGACGTAAAGACGGCTTTTCTGAATGGAAATTTAGAAGAGTGCGTCTATATGGATCAGCCAGAGGGTTTCAATCAGAGTGGGAGCAGCGGGAAAGTATGCAAGCTGCTTAAGTCCATTTATGGACTAAAGCAGGCATCGCGGAGTTGGAATATCTGTTTTGATGAGACAGTCAAAGAATATGACTTTATCAAAAATCCAGATGAACCGTGCATATATAGTAAAGTTGTAGCCAGAAGTGTCGTATTCCTCGTCTTGTACGTGGATGACATTCTATTGATAGGAAATGACATTCTTATGCTATAATCTGTCAAAGGATTCTTGTCACACAAGTTCTCCATGAAAGACCTGGGTGATGCCTCTTACATTCTGGGGATCCGGATCTATCGTGATAGATCCAAGAGGATGTTGGGACTTTCGCAGTCCAGGTATATCGACACTGTACTGAAAAGATTCAGTATGGAAGATTCTAAGCGCGGTAATCTACCGGCTTATCACGGAATCACCCTCTCCAAAGAGATGTCTCCCAAGACTGATTTGGAAAGGGAACGCATGTCTATTATACCCTACGCTTCTGCGGTAGGCTCTATAATGTATGCGATGTTGTGCACCAGACCAGATGTAGCTTACGCACTAAGCGTGGTAAGCCGGTATCAGTCAGACCCAGGGGAGAAGCACTGGATAGCAGTAAAGAACATTCTCAAGTACCTGAGAAGGACTAAGGAGATGTTCTTGGTTTACGGCGGAAAAGACCTCAGGTTGGAGGCCTTTGCTGATTCCGGCTTCCAGAGTGATAAGGACGATTCCAAGCCTATGTCGGGTTATGTCTTTACCCTCAATGGAGGGGCGGTGTGCTGGAAGAGCTCCAAGCAGGACACCGTTGCTGACTCGACAATGGAAGCGGAGTATATAGCTGCTTGCGATGCCGCAATAGAAGCAGTCTGGATGAAGAAGTTCCTAACAGAACTTCAGGTGGTTCCTACCATAGTTGATCCAATACCTCTGTATTGCGACAACAACGGAGCTATAGCTTTAGCGAAGGAACCAAGGTCCCATCAGAACTCCAGACACATCTTGAGGCGGTATCACCTGATCAGGGAGATCATTGATCGTCAGGAGATCGAGGTTCGGAGAGTTGCTTCTGAAGAGAACATTGCTGATCCATTCACGAAGGCCCTACCTCAGATTCAGTTCGAGAGGCTGCTCGAGATCATTGGTCTTCGATATGCCAGTACATGGCCCTAGTGCAAGTGGGAGATTGTTAGTGTTTATGCCCTAGAAGGCCATTACTGTATCATACTAGTTTGTATATTACTTAATGGAAGCTTGGGATATTCACATGTATATAACAGTCTTGCTAAACATGGTAGTATGCTACTTGGTTTTTCTATCTTAATATATGAGTATACGTATTGATAGAGCTCTTAGGATCTTGCTTGACTACCGGCGTTTTGATGGCAGTCACACTAGTGGGGGCTGGGTAGTCTACAAGCACATCCTTATTCAGGTCCCTAGTCATTGGATTATCGAGACAGGGCATCGATACTCCGGAGTAGACTAGTGTGTACGCTTCTCATCCCAGTTGGGGAGATGGTTTGTCCCACAGCCGTCAGTACATCGTACTGAAGATAGTATGCAGGTGCTCGTTAGGTTACGGGTACACCGGACAGGACTCACAGGGAACTGTTGGTTGGTTTTATACCAGTCGTCAGTGAACATTTCCCAGGTGACATGAGTACAGCATAGTCCGCAGACTTGACACTGCTACTTCGCCTTGAGTGTGTCCCATTGTTCTTAGATTGCTACTCTACCATGGCTCAAAGGAGTCGTGCAAACAGGTAGCAGTTGGGTGCAGTCCCGAGCACTTGGAGGCAGTGGCGGTTAGACAGGATTCGTCTCTCCCGGTATTAGGGGTTGATATCGCGCTGTGTCAGAGAGCCATTACGCAAAGTCCCTGGCCAGAGCAAGCGAGATTTGCTGGTAGGTTCCAGTAGTTTCTCAGGGTGTAATGGGCTTCCCTCCGACACAACTTATACCGCTATTAGGGGACTGACGCTTGCAGCCCCCTAGGCCCGATATGCAATAGTCTAAGACGAACGGACCGGACTGTATGGAGATTGTCACATCATACTCAGTAGGAGTTCGGATGGGTTCCCTCATCGGCCTTCTTATCGACATCTACCTGGGGACCGTTACGTACAGCTAGTGCCGCTTGCGGTCTGTGGTTAAACCCACTGCCAGCGTAGTAGTCGAGTCTCTAGAGTCCCACACAGAGAGTTTCCCTACTCCAAGCGAAACGATATAGAGGTCGTATGGGTTTACGACAAGGGTTCGGACGCATACGTGCGTTTACGCGCGTACGACTTTCGGACAGTTTTTACCAGTCGGCTTTGGTTTAAGCCAGTTACTGGTATCCGGTTATTGGATTTATACAGTCTAAAGTTTTTCCGTATTTTTTACGGATTGGAGGGTTGTTCTCGTAATTGTGCGAGAAGCTTCTAGAAGATGGTGACTAAGGAGGTTTAGGTGTCATATGCATTGAATGAGTTTAGTGAGTCATGAGAGTGATTCATCCATATCATTAATGCACAATAAATGCTTAATGAGTCATGTTTATGAATCACCATTAGATATTTATGAAACTTGATTATTCATCATTTGTTTTTCTTTTATTGATGAATTTTAATGTTTCATATATATTATGATAACTCATTATTCTCATATGATAATCATCCTCACCTTCTCTCTCCTCAAGCTCTCCCTCTTCAAACCCTAATCCTCCCCTCTCATGTGTTGAGTACAAGGATTAGTTAGACTACTTAATCCATAACCCTCTCTATATTACACCTAGCTTCTTTGATTAGCACTTAGAGAAGTTTAGTTGCCTCAAGTTTAGAGGCTAATCTTGGAGTAAAGCTCTCGGGTGGATCGTCTACTACTTCGAGAAGGCCGAGGAGGAAGAGGAGTTCACAAAGACGAAGGACACGATTCGTTAGGTATAATCCCTAAACATAGTAGCATAGAAACTCTATGTTTTAAGTTAGTTATCGTTTAGCTTCGATTCAAGCGGTTAGTCGATGTTTGTTCACTAAACAAGTTCGTTTTTGAAAATTCCGCCTCCCCACAAGAATTGGGGTGTTGTACATCGACTTACACCAATAGCTCGATAAGTCGTGTCGATATGAGGTCTATAACAATTCGAGAAACTACTGGTAACACTTACCAGTAAATCTCAGCAACCCTGGCTAGGGATTTCCGGTTATAGCTAATCGAACACAGCACAACATCAACTCCCTATACCGGGAGAGACGAATCCCCTCCTATCGCTCATTGCCTCCATGTGATTCGGGACTGTACCCAAAATCCACCGTTTTGCACGCCCTCTTGGACGTGGTAAGGTGGAAATCAAAGCACAGTGGGAACCACACAAGACACTATGACGATCTCGGGTCAACAGACTACTCTGTACCAGTGTCACCAGAGAACTGCCATCTGACGTAAGGTATAATACCATCTGGGAGTTCTCGGCGAGTCCGTCCAGTGTACCCAGCCTCCACTGAGCACCCGTATATCATCTCTGATGTCAAACACCAATGGATATGGGATCATCCATCGCCCATCTGTATGGGTCGAGAAGGTATACGCTAGTCTACTCTGGTATATCGATGCCCCGTCTCGATACACCCACGACTAGGGACCTTGAAGGATGTACTTATGAACTACCATGTCCCCACTAGTATGCTCCACATCATAGTCCAGGTAGTCAAGTACACATCCTAAGGGCTTTACCAACATGTAACAGAGAAACAATCAATGTACACGTTAAGGTAAAGAGCAACCAGATAGCATACTATCGTGTCGAGCAAGAAAGTCCTCCCTATATATGTCCAAGCATCCACTACAATATACATCCAATATACAGTAATGGCCTCTAGGGCATACATATAACTAACAATCTCCCAGTTGCACTAGGGCCATCCGGTAGCAGTGGTTGTAGTATCTCATACTCAACCATCCCATAAAAGTCTCTCTCTGGGAAAAGGCCTTTTTGAGTGGATCCGCCGTGTTGTCCTCTGAGTCTACTCTCCTAACCTCGATCACCCTAGAGATCAACCATCTCCATGATCAGGTGATACTGCCTTAGAATATGTCTGGATCACTGATGGGACCAGCGTTCCTTGGCATAAGCCACAACTCCATTGTCACACAATGGTAGGAACTAAGTTCATCTCATGAACCATTATACACCCAGACTGCCTCTTTGGTAGCATCTTAAGTAGCGATGTATCTTGCCTTTAATCGTCCAGTATGCCACGGTATTTAGCTTGGAACTCTTCCAACATACCGTCCCTTTACTGAGGGTAAAGACAATGCCTATGACTGACATTCAGTCGTCTTTATCACCCTGGAACACTTCCAGTGATTCTCCCCAGGATCGGTTGATACCATCTCACTACAACTAGTGAGAATCCTAACATCCATTTAGATCTATCTCATAGGTCTAAAACCCAGGATTTAGTAGGTATCACTTTGATCCTATGTAGAGAATCATTATGATAAGCGGAGAGTGATCAAGCGTAGCATAGGAAACTACTTCCTTATCAAGAGTATGTCATCCACGTACTCTACAAAGATCATCACCATACTCCCTACTACCTTTTCGTATATACAAGGTTCATCTACCATTTTGATGAAGTCAAACTCTTTGACTACCACATCAAAACAGATGTTCCAACTCCGCGATGCCTGCTTTATCACATAAAATATCTTGCACACGTTTCCGCTGCTCCCACTGTCTACGAAGCCCTCTGGCTGTGTACTTATAGACGCTCTCTTCCAAAACATCATTTAGAAAAGCAGTCATGACACCCAACCACCAGATATCGTAGTCATGGTATGTAGCCGTGGCAAGTAGGATCTGGATGGACTTAAGCATAGATCCTTAGAAAAGGTTTCATCATGATCCATATCTGGTCAAGGATGCAAACCTTTAACAAGTCTAGCTTTGAAAGTCTCAACCTTTCCATGTACACCAAGTAATCTTCTCAAGATATACTTGCTCCTGATGGGGATTTAACCCTTCAGATATAGCAACCAAAGTCCATACTTTGTTGGTGTATAAGGATTCCATCTCAGATCACTACGCATCCAGCCATTCTTACAGAGTCCCACTCCTGATAGCCAGCTCGAAACTAGTTGGGTCATCATCTCATGATGCAATCCTCGCTCCCACTGTCATAGAGGAACCGAAGTATCTCTCAGGTGGGTGAGGAACCTTACCAGATCGGCGGAGAGGTTGAGGTTCGTCAGGGACTATTGAATCCTTTGGTTCTGTCAAATCATATGCTTTAGTTTGTACAGCTGGAACCTTTCCAGTTGCACAGACCTTGCCTCGAGCTTGTCCGGATTTTGCTTTTAGACATAGGCTGGACAACCCCAAATCTTAACTAACTTAAGATATGGGCTCTTCCCTTTCCATATCACATATGAAGTGGTAGGCAACTGATTTGATCAGAACCCTATTCAATAGGTATGCATCTTCTCAAGTGCATAACTCCCAAAAGGAAATAGGAAACACAGTAGTACTCATCATAGAGCGCACCATATCATATAGGATGTGATTGCTCCGCCCCGATACACCATCGTGCTATGGTGTATACGGAGGAGTAATACTGAGAGAGAATCTTATTCTCCTTTAGAATAGTCCAGGATTTCCGTGCTCAACTATTCTCCTCCTTGATCTCATCAAAGGACATAATACTTATACCTATATTTTGGTTCTCTACTTCTAACTTATATTCTGTGAATATCTCAAAAGGTTCGGACTTGTGTTTCAACAAAAACATATGTCTGAATCTAAAGAGATTATCAGAGAATGTAATGAAGTACAAAGAACCGGTCTTGGCATGTATAGACAGGGGACCTTTCATACATCATCATGTATCAGTCCCAAGAGTTCACTAACTCTTTCTCTGTTTCCAATAAACAGAGCTATGGTCATCTAATCTTTGTGACATGACTGGAAAGTTTCACAAGATGTAAATTCAAACAGATTTAAATATGCATCTATGTGTAACTTCAGCCAGTCGGGTCGCATTGATATGACCCAGTCTACAATGCCTCAAGAAGGAATCGTTCATTTCTGAACTCTTTCTCTTGTGTGTGTTCTATATACTAAGAACTGTAGTTTGATTTAGAACGTAATGCTTTTAGATAACGTACCTGAACCGATCAACTTTTGATATAGGAAATGTTCAAAACATTATCCAACTATACAAAATTTTATCATTTCTTTACTAATAAAGAGATTGATATGATTTTGTATATCAGGTTTGGTATCTAATAACATTCGTTCAGAATCAATGTATTTGGGATACAGGGTGACAGTGACCAACAGACTTGGCTGCAACACTTGCCCCGTTTTCTGTCTCATGAAACTTATCATCCATTCTCAGTTCTCTACCTATTTGTAGCCCTATGTAACAAATTACATATGCGGGATCCTGATCTGGTATCATATACCCAGGACGTAAAGGATACTGAGAAACAGTTCTATATAACGAACACACCCGAAGGAGATGCATCATATGCACTTTCTTCGTTTGGACGGCACGGGAATTCTGGTATTCCCCAATTTCTTGTTCTGTCTTATAACAATTATAAGTTGGAGCGGGACCAACGTTCCCCAGCTCGGTATAACAAGCGGGTTCGGTCAATAATCCGTATTATTATCTTGATTAAGGCGTGATATGGTCGCTAACTGGAGAGAGAGAGAAGAAAACACTCAGCGTGCGCTCTTGCAAGATCAGATTGGTTTTTATTTTATCTAATCAGGATGGCTCCCACTGCTTTTTATCAAATCTTCCTTCAAACCCTAAAAGGAAAGACTAGCCGGGATTAATTACACAGTACAAGTTCGCCAATTTTTCAGCCAGGCCAGTGTCGGTACTTTGAGGGAGGTCCCCCGTGCTTTCGCACGAACCTAATTAATGTAAACCTCGTTTTCCCAGAGGCGTAACCTTGTTGACACCTTTCTAGACACCTACTTGATCGGCTAATTGTAATGTGTAAAACTCTCCCAGGAGTTACAATTACTCGCAGCGGGTATTGGGATCCAACTATCTCATAGAAGGTATGCAATCTCATTGCAAATTTCAACACTTGAAATTCCCGATAATTTTGCCCCAAGCGTCCTATTACCTTGACGCAGGCCAACAAACCATAGTGCGCTAGTCAAGTTCAACCCGTCATTTCTTGATTGAATTAAACCCACCCGCACGACCCTTGACGCAGGCCAACAAAGTCGCACGACTACCCTAATCCAATCTGCATCATATGCATAAGCAGATAAATACTAGTTAGCTACCGCACACTACGTCTTGACGCAGGCCAACAAACGTAGCATGAATACTAACTACCACTTATCTGAAATGACGGAGGGCTACGACAGGTTTTTCTGAAAACCTATTGCGTAATGAACTTGATATCGTTGTAGAATCAAATGATTTTAAAATGGAGTGTTTTTGAGGCTTTTCTAGTTTTGCTAAAGGAGTCACTCCCGGTGAAGGGATCGTCGGTCCTTTCCTCGTCGAATGAGGTGCGGGATATATCATATATATCACTGTGCAAAGCAAAAACTCTTCAAAGCAATCAAAAGGCAAACCGAGTGTGTAGCATCTGCCAGTTATTGCTAAAGGAATCACTCCCGGTGAAGGGATCTCGGTCCTTTCCTCATCGAATAAGGTGCAGGATATATCATATATACCGCTGTGCAAAGCAAGAACTGTAGCTACCTGTTTTATTTTGAAATTCGATTCTACAACATCTTAGGTTTCTTTTATTTCATTAATCACATTAATGAAGTCCCATCATTTAAGTACCTAAACATCACAGATAAATACGACGCACACTTATGCCATCCGCATTCGCCTCGATATCCCCTCGTGCACCGTTAGGTTAGGTAACTAACGGCAGAGCGGGACAGGGCTAGCGCGGGTGTAAAACATAAGTAACGCCTATATAATATATCATATATACTATATAAAGTATCCATCACAGAACATATCACATGATCACATCACAGATATCGCAGCAGAAGAATCATATGAAATATTGGATATACTAGGACGTCCGTGTTTTTAATACGAGCCAGTATAAAACACGGATTCCACGGTCGCGATGAATAGCCAAACCCACACCCCTAGACCCCTACGAGAGCGGCAAGCAACCCTACCAATTCTAGAGTTAGGAGACCCGGACTCGACTCCTCGAGTTGGTGTTCCACTGGACTCCAGAACCCGGTTACTTATGCCCTCCTCCTTGGGTCTATCCTAGTGCAGAAAAGTAAATAATATACAAAAGGTGACATCTTCCGCAACCTGGAAGTGCCCCAATAAAAGAATATTACATACAAGTTTTTTACATGAATGAAAATGAAAACTGTCATCTCACATAAAAACCCCCGGCTATTCAAACGTGACGATCCAATATAACATATCCAGCAACACATAACATCACATGTCATCAACGTAAGTAATTATGTCCATCCCAATTGTCGTTGACATATAGCAACGAAACCGGCGATATCACATATTACACTTACGGTCACAGAAAAGAAAGTATAAAACTACAACAGTTGGAATCCGCAACCTACATAGACATCGCATGCCTAATCAAATGAATTACTTAGACATCACATGCCTAACAATTATAAACCCCGCATTTTAGTCTCATTATCGAAACCTCTTTTCAATATCAAGTCGGGCAATTCAACAAGATTCCCGACATCCTGATCGAATGCTCGTCGCAAACTTTAGTAGACGGCCGCACCCCCGACGCCGTCGACGAAGTGCACCAAGGCGGAACACCGCTGCCGCAAGCACCCGAACGGATGCTTTCGGCGACGAGGTTCTCCTACAGTCACTTAGTCGGGGCTAAGGGATGTAGCCGTCTATTAAGTTTATCCGGCGAGTATCCGCGTACGCTACGTGATTGCGACGGACTTTTGATCACATCAAAATTCCGTGGCAACCGATCAAGTGAGACTAAACTGCTATGTTTATAACATTCATTCAGTTATCTCATAACTATTTGTGAATTCCAATTATTGTATCCCATTCCAGATAATTAGAAAATGTTAAACTTTCCGATCGAACATTCAAACACCCAAGTTTTCCCGATACAGATCAACACATGAAATAAGTTTAAAAAACATTCAGTTCGTGCCTCAGTACCAACGGTCCAGCCGTAGAAGGGTCAAGCCAACGCCTCACATGTGGCACGCCGTACTGCCGCAAACCCTAAGGTTCAAAGGGTAGTTCAAGACGGTCACATAATTGAGTTAAGGTTTGTTGTCTTCTAGAGAGACCATCGCGTTACTTGCACTACTTAGAACATTATTAAACCACGGAAAGATCCAACACTTGGAAATTTCCCGACAGGGGAAAAGTTGGGTATTTATATTCGGTCGAACTTTTTAACATATTCTAAAATATCCGGAAAGCCACATAGACAAAATTAGACAATCCGATCGAAACACCGAGTCCCCAATACAACCCAGAAAACTCAACTCTTGAGTTCAGAAAAAAAAATATCCCAGGAAAACCCTCACTCCAAAATAGGAATTACTGTGCAAAATTCAATGGGAGAAGAGACAAAATGGCCGCGGAACAGCCGCATTAGCACGCTAATGCCGCGGTTCCGCCGGACCTTTAGAAAGATCATTAGGTAATTTTTGCACCGTAATTCTTAGAATTTCCTGCTGAATTTTCTGCATATTTTTAATCTGGAAAAAACCCCATTTTTGGAAAAAGTCCAGAGAGCAAATTTGTGTTAGGGTTTCGGTTTAATCGGACTTCAAACTCCGTCTACGCAATGCCTAAGGCTCTAGCTAGGCTCTGATACCACTGTAGGGTTCCTAGGAACGCTAATGAGGTCTCACAAGATATCAACCATGCCAATTTATAAATTTTACAAGTGCCGAGAAACCCTAATATGGATCGTTAACTAGATTTTTAGGCGAACACATGCAACTAGTTATCAATTTAACTAAAACAACGGAAATACAACCTTTGTAGATCCGGTCCTCCACCTCCATAGCTCCGCAATGAAGTCTCCTCGCTGTCCAAATGGAAACCCGGGCTCTAGCGTCGGCTTCATCGGAAAAATGGGCGGGCTAGGTCGTCGACTTCGATGCCGAAGATGATCTACGTCGAGGCATCACAAGATCAAGCTCCCACTTCACCAAGTCATGAAACTTGTGAAGAGAACACCCTATACTACTTGGCAAGAGGTAGAGGATGAAGAAATAGGAGGTGGGTTCACTTTATAATTGGATTTCTCACTCATTTTCACAAGTTGCCATTGTTGATAGCAAGCTTTTTCTTGAAGTGAAGAAGAAGAAGAAGAAGAAAGAATATGATAAGTGTTAATTAAAAAAGGAAAAGAAAATCAATACTTATCATATTCAAACCATGATTAGGTGTAGAGAATAAACTAGGGTTAAGTGGAATGGTTAGGTTAAAGGAAAGAAACAAAATGGTCAAGTTTTCAAACCTTCATGAACTTTCAATATAAAACAAAACTAGCAACCATTTTATTTCTTGCCAAAATGAAATAAATAAATGAATAAATAAATAAAAATCTTAACCATTTACATAACCAAGGTTTAAACCAAAACTACACCCAAGTGAGCATGTATCATCAAACATGATACAAACAAGTGCACAAAAGTATATCACATATACAAGTTGTGTACTTCAAGTGAGAAAATCCTATTAAAGTGAACCAATACTAGTTAATGCAAAGTAATATATCAAATATATAATTATGCATTAAATCATCAAATCAACACTTGATTTAACGATCCGGTCATATCTCATATGACCGACTAATATCCAATGTATCGATTTATCGAATCAATCCTTGATTCGATAACTAGGTTATATCGCATACAACCAGATCGATACATTCATCGTGAGAATAGAATACGGTATTACATACACGCATTATTCTCGGTCCCGCACATATCTCATATGCGCTCCTATTTCGTTTCGCTTGAGCCAGGAAACCTCTGTGTAGGACTCTAAAGACTCGTCAATACAATGGCAGCAGATGATGATCATATCAATCACTCACAAGCCGCAAGCGGTATGCTAAACGTAACGGCCACCCGGGTATTGATCGATCAAAAGATCGACGAGCAAGCCCGCTCACACTCCTGTGAATCCAACCAGTAACACTTACCGTACAGTCCGGTCTCGTCGTCTGATATGTCGCATATCTCGCCTAGGGGTGGTAAACGTCAGACCACAATAGCTCGATAAGTCGTGTCGATATGAGGTCTATAACAATTCGAGAAACTACTGGTAACACTTACCAGTAAATCTCAGCAACCCTGGCCAGGGATTTCCGGTTATAGCCAATCGAACACAGCACAACATCAACTCCCTATACCGGGAGAGACGAATCCCCTCCTATCGCTCATTGCCTCCATGTGATTCGGGACTGTACCCAAAAGCCACCGTTTTGCACGCCCTCTTGGACGTGGTAAGGTGGAAATCAAAGCACAGTGGGAACCACACAAGACTCTATGACGATCTCGGGTCAACAGACTACTCTGTACCAGTGTCACCAGAGAACTGCCATCTGACGTAAGGTATAATACCATCTGGGAGTTCTCGGCGAGTCCGTCCAGTGTACCCAGCCTCCACTGAGCACCCGTATATCATCTCTGATGTCAAACACCAATGGATATGGGATCATCCATCGCCCATCTGTATGGGTCGAGAAGGTATACGCTAGTCTACTCTGGTATATCGATGCCCCGTCTCGATACACCCACGACTAGGGACCTTGAAGGATGTACTTATGGACTACCATGTCCCCACTAGTATGCTCCACATCATAGTCCAGGTAGTCAAGTACACATCCTAAGGGCTTTACCAACATGTAACAGAGAAACAATCAATGTACACGTTAAGGTAAAGAGCAACCAGATAGCATACTATCGTGTCGAGCAAGAAAGTCCTCCCTATATATGTCCAAGCATCCACTACAATATACATCCAATGTACAGTAATGGCCTCTAGGGCATACATATAACTAACACACTCAACTTGCGGAATTTTGGCTCAATATTCAACAACTCACTTAATGGATAACAACCCTTGTAATGAGGCCCTAAGTCCCTTTTTATAGCTTTCCCCTTTAGCTTCCCCTAGAAGCTAGGTCTAGCTTCCCTTGGAAGCTTGGTTGTTATGAAGCATACATAGGAATCTAGGTAGTTATAGGGAAGTTTCTAAATTAAGGTAGTTAGCTAGCTTGCATGAGAAGCTTGGTGGTTATGAAACTTGCACAAGAAGCTTGGCTGTTTGAGGGGAAGCTTCTGCAGATCTCTAGGGACTGAAGTATCTTAAAGATGTTTTGCTATTGAAAGGAGACCTCTGCCAACATGACCAACCGCCGATGAGTCAGATCGGCCGCGGATCCACGGCGGAACGGCGGATCGTTCTGACTCGGCCGCGGATCCGCGGCCGTTTGGTGGGCTCAGTGCATGGAAATTTCTGTGCTGATTTTAGTTGGCTTAATGGAACTTCCTGATGTCTGGAATATTTTTATACTTTCTTGTTTACTTCCAGACCACAAGTCTTGGACTTGACGTATTTTATCAGCACTTTTAGCAGTTCCGGCTCTTTTACCTGGAGAATTTCCTGCACATAATCTTGAGACTAGTGTTTGATATACAAAATATCACGTATGCAATAATAAACACCCAATTTCCCTCATAATGCTGGTTATAATGTATAACACATGTTATTTGGTATTTTTGCAGACAAATTGCTAATATGTGCTATATTTATACCAAACACCTATAGATGATTACAAATAGTAGGTAAATTGCTGTGTTAAAAATGCAATATTTTCGACCGATCAAATTCCCCCAAATTTAATTTTGGTCGTCTCGAGCAAACTTGTTTTATTCAAAAGAAGGAGAAAATATAAGAAAAATAAAAACTAACTAGCACACTTTCGTAGGCAACACGATTGCACTGAGCACGTGCAACAAGCCTTTAAACCTCTAGGTGTCCCTAGTAGGAGGGGTGTTGTCTCCTGAGGGTTTTCAGCGGATTGCACCCACAAAATCCAATAATAAAAGGAAGATCGTGAAAGTTACATATAAGGATAAGAATTGTAAAAGAAAGACTTTGAAAATTAGAGTTTCCAACTATACTAGCTTTTCGGCATGAGCCATATGAAAAAATATTAGAAATGACATCATCCCTCAATAAAACATCGTCTTTATTCTTCATTCCTATCTTTTTTTCCAAACTTCGATCATATACCCCTACTTGTGTGTAAAGAACTTCCCTACACTCGGAGAATTCAATTCAAGCTATCATACTCTTGTCCATCTACCTCTGTACTTTTTAATCGGTGAATATTTAGATAGATTTGCTCACAAATTTTTCATGTGACCGTTAATACTTCTTGAGATACTAACCGACCGATTACTCATGTGCTTTCTTATTAGGTATATTAGTATTTTCCTCGTCTTGCACCACCTAAGGCTTAGCAGTGACTCTCAGACCAGTTGGTCCAAGGCACTAGGTGATGAAGCACCCTCGCTATATTTTTTTATTGCTGCCTTGGTGATAACAAAACCAGTGTTCATTTTTCTACACAATTTTATCTTTTATTCATTTATTATTTCCTTCATACTTTGGTTTTTAGACAAGAGCATTTCAAGGCATCCTCTACTATCCTGAGTTTCAAGACGTGTCGAAGTGCGTATAGTAGTGTATCAACATTCAAATGTTTAGCTTCCAGAATAGAAACTATTTTTTAGACTTATTTTTATCCTCAGATTAGTGACTTCCTTCATCTTACTAACCCTTGGGACAACGGCTCATAACTACTTATTACTAGTTCGTTTAAGAAAACTTTTAACTTTCTTGGTTTTCTTAAATTTTTCTAATCTCTTGGATGTAATTTCTCACTATCTAATCTTTTATTATAAAATTAAATATTAAATATTTTTATCTTTTGAATTTTTTTTATGTTTTATATGTTTTGTGCTTATGCAAAGTGATATGCAAAATGATGCGTAAATAAGCACAAACCTCCCCCAAACCTGTTTTCAACAGTGTCCTCACTCAAAAAAAACCTGTAAGCTTGGGAGGAAATTTATTAACGGGGGCAATAAATATGATCGTGAAACTCTCCCCCAAACTTATTCTTTTCACTCACCTCCATTCTAAAGATGATACAGTATTTTACAAGACATGGAGGTAAGATGGAGAAATTTTAATCAAGATAAAGCGGCTCCTATAAAAACAGGAGCTCCTCCGTGGGGTCAGTGGAAAAATACGGTTTTAATCTATGTCCATTTACTTTGAAAATTGTACCATTTTCAACATTTTCAAGCTCAACTGCCCCATGCGGGTATACATACCGCACAACAAAAGGTCCATTCCCCCGAGATCATACCTTACCCGCATGAAGATGGAGTCGTGAATCATAAAGAAGGACTTGTTGACCAGGTGTAAAAGTTTTTCTCAAAATGTTTTTATCATGAAATACCTTAGTCCAATTCTTTACAATCACAGCATTATCATAAGCTTCATCGTGGAGTTCGCTTAGCTCGTTTAATTACAGCTTCCGAAAGTTGCAGGCTTGATTTAAGTCAAAGTTAAGTTCTCTAATGGCCCACATTGCTTTGTGCTCAATCTCGACCGGAAGGTGACAAGTCTTTCCAAACACTAGTTTGTAAGGAGACATACCTAGACCGGTTTTATATGCAGTTCGGAATTCCCAAAGAGCATCCGTCAATTTGGTTGACTAATCTTTTCGATTTTTAGAAACAGTTTTCTCCAAAATTTATTTGATTTGTCTATTTGAAACCTCAGCTTGCCCGCTCATTTGGGAATGGTAGCGTGTGGAAAGTTTGTGGTTGATTGCATATTTCTGCATCAAAGTCTCGAAAGACCGATTGCAGAAATGCGTCCCGTTATCACTAATGATAGCACGTGGGTGTCCAAATCGCGAAAAGATGTTTTCTTTTAAGAACCTAATGACAACATTTTTGTCATTAGTGTGACAAGGAATAGCTTCAACCCATTTCGAGACGTAATCAACTGCAAGCAATATGTACAAATTCCCAAAAGGGTTGGGAAAAGGACCCATAAAATCAATACCCTAAAAGTCAAAAATTTCAACCACCAAGATGGGTTGAAGTGGCATCTCATTTCTCCGGGAAATCCTACCCGTGTGTTGACACTGTGCACAGGTTTTGCAATGATCAAATGAGCCTTTAAACAAAGTCGGTCAATAAAAACCGCATTGCAAAACCTTCTCCACCATCTTTCGAGGACCAAAATGACCCCCACACGCCTGGTCATGACAAAAAGATAGAACACTCTTGAATTCATCGTTAGGGACACATCTGCGAATGATCTGTTCAGGACGATACTTAAACAGATACGGTTCATCTCAGTAAAAATGTTTTACTTGGGATAGAAATCGATGATTGTCCTGTTTTGACCATTCGTGGGGAATAAGTCCCGTAGCAAGATAATTCACAATATCCTTGAACCAAAGTTCATCGAATACATTCAAGAGTTGTTCGTCGGGAAAAGAATCATTGATCGGCAGGGTCACAGGTGAAGAAGAGATGCATGAAAGATGGTCAGCTACAACGTTTTCACATCCTTTCTTATCTTTAATAACAAGATCAAATTCTTGTAATAGAAGGATCCAATGTATTAGCCTACTTTTAGCATCCTTCTTCGCCAAAAGATATTTCAAAGCGGAGTGGTCAGTGTACACAATAATTGGTGAGCCAATTAAGTAAGGCCTGAATTTTTCTAATGCAAATACAACTGCCAAAAGTTCTTTTTCGGTACTTGTACAGTCAATTTGAGCATCGTTCAGGGTCTTACTTGCACAATAGATCATGTGTGGCATCTTTTTAATGTGTCATCCTAAGACTGCACCAACTGCAAAATCTGATGCATCACACATAAGCTCAAAAGGGTAGTTCCAATTTGGAGAAGATAAAACGGGGGCTGTAGTGAGAGAGTATTTGAGTGAGTCAAATGCTGCCTCACAATCCGAGTCAAAGTGAAAGCTTGTGTCCTTGGCCAAGAGAAGAGTTAAGGGTCTAGCAATTTTGCTAAAATCCTTAATGAATCTCCGATAAAAGCCTGCATGGCCAAGAAAGGATCATATATCCTTGACGCATTTGGGATGAGGAAGGTTTTGAATGACATCTATTTTAGCTTTGTCAACCTCAATGCCTTTCCGTGAAATAACATGTCCAAGCACAATTCCCTCTTGGACCATGACATGGCATTTTTCCCAATTCAAGGTTAAGTTCTTCTCTTTACAACGAGTAAGAACTGCGTCAAGATGAGATAGGGAGTCAGCAAAAGAATCTCCGAATATCAAGAAATCGTCCATGAAAATCTCCAAAAAAATTTCGACCATGTCCGAGAATATCCCCATCATGCACCGCTGAAATGTAGCGGGTGCATTGCATAAACCAAAGGGCATGCGTCTATAAGCAAAAGTACCAAAAGGACAAGTAAATGTGGTTTTGTTTTGAACCTTTTTGGCAATAGGGACCTGATTATAGCCAGAGTATCCGTCCATGAAGCAATAATATTCATGTCCAGCTAAGCGTTATAACATCTGGTCAATGAAAGGTAGAGGAAAGTGGTCTTTCCTCGTTACGGCATTGAGTTTTCTATAATCAATACATACACGCCACCCAGTTTGAGCGCGTGTCTGGATTAACTCATTTGCCTCATTTGTTATGACCGTGATGCCAGATTTCTTAGGGACGACATGAATTGGACTTACCCATTGCCTATCGGAGATTGGGTAAATGATACCAATGTTCAGGCATTTGACGATTTCTTTCTTCACCGCATCCTTCATGACGGGGTTTAACTGTCTCTGTGGTTCTCGGGTTGGCTTGGCTTTATCCATCAGATGTATATGATGTTCAACAATCAAGGGACTAATCCCTTTGATGTCAGCTATAGTCCAACCAAATGCCTGCCTATTAGACCTCAATACCGTCAAAAGCGCGTTCTCTTGCTCTGCGGCTAGAGAAGCTTATATGATAACAGGTAAAGACTCATTCTCATCTAAATATGCATATTTAAGATGAGAAGGTAAAAGTTTGAGATTTAATGCTGGCAGAGAAACTATAGAAGGTGGGGTCATCGAATGATATTCGGAGTCACAAAGAAGATCGTAGCCTGCAAAAGATACAAACTTGGAAGGTGATGAGTCAAGAGTGTCAGACTCAGGAGTGGAAAGAGTGTCCTCACCAAGATGTGCAAGATCAAACATTGATGTGCTAGTGTCGTCGAGATCATCAAAGCAAAGTTCATTAACTTCGCAACTTTCGAGACCAATCTCATGGACAGAACAAATATCAAGTATGTAAGCAGAGGGTTCAGACGGCTGACTTCCAATTTTATAGATGTTCGGTTCAATTGTCATTTTTCCAAAAGATTGGTTCATTGAACCATTTCGACAGTTAATGACAGCATTGGAAGTGGCAAAGAATGGTCGATCCAGAATAACCGGAATTTGGTTCCGTGGATTTGCTACAGGTTGTGTATCGAGAACAATAAAGTCCACAGGGTATATAAATTCCCTGACTTTTATCAACACATCCTCCAGTTCACCCCTAGGTTTGGTGATTGAATGGTCTGCCATTTGGAGAGTGCAATGAGCTTGTTCTTACTCTCCAATCCCTAACTGCTCGTAAACAGAATATGGAAGCAGGTTAACACTTGCGCCAAGGTCAAGTAAAGCACGGTTAATGTTTTTACCCCCGATAGAAATTGATATCGTAGGACATCCTGGGTCCTTACGTTTCTTTGGTAACTGTGGGGTAAAAGCAGTGCTAACATTATTAGTCATGAAAACCTTTTTGGGCACTTGAGTCTTCCTCTTCCTAGTGTATAAGTCTTTGAGAATTTTCGCATAAACGGTGACTTGTTGAATAGCATCTAGGAGAGGGATGTTGATGTTAACATGTTTGAACATTTCCATAATCTTCTCCATATGTGGACTCGATTTGTTACCCCTTAACCGATTTGGATAAGGAGCTTTAGCAATAAGAGCTGGGTCCATCATTGGAGAAGGCAGTGTGTGTGGAACTGAACCCAGAATAGATGTGGGGATTATCTTTGGTGGACTAGAAGAGATATGCTGAGGTGTCGAGCCTTGGGGAAAATGAAGAATAGGCTCGCAAGAAGGTGGTGGGGTAGAAGAGATGGGGTCAGAAGTAAAAGTGTGTGTGGAAGTGGAAGGAAAAGTGTCAGCCGGGGTTTTATTGATAGATTTTTCATAATTATCAATCTCTTCCCCAACGTGATTATTCAGCACTCTTCCTGATCTCAACGTTGTAATGGCATTCACATTGTAGTGTTGCGAATGCCCATGATTTGGTAGGGGTTAAGACGGAAGTTTCCCTTTCTCTCTAGGACTCATTTCGACTTTTAATTATGCAATTTGTGCTTCCATCGATTTTATACTCTCAGCTTGGGAGGCAGAGCTTTTCTTTATATCATCGACAGAAGACTGAACCTCAGCCGAAACTTGCATGAAATTTTTCAAATCAAATTCATGGTTTGTGCGAGTGAAGAGGATTCATCAGTACCGGTTAACTGCAAAGGATTATATGGTGCAGGTGTGTTGACCGGATTTTGAAAGTTTTGTGATTGGTAGGGGTGCTGACTTATTTGAAGTGGTTGCTGTTGTGGTGGAGGACCCCTTTAGAATTTGTTTTGATTTGGAACCGTGTTTTGAGTTTGTGATTGGTTCCAAGAAAAGTTAGGGTGATTCCTCCAACCCTGATTATAAGTGGAAGAATACGGATCGTTTCTAGGTCTTTGTTGGAAAGAAGCATTGGTATGCTCTTGACCTTGAAACGGAGAATTTAAAGGACATTCTTCCGTAAGATGAGATGGATCAGAACAACATCCACATACAGTTTTGGAAAGTGACATCTGATTTAGGGAGGCTGCTAAAAATTTATGTTCCATAGCTTCGAGTTTTTTTTTTGCATTGCTGCCATTTCAGCTCTAACTCCTATGGAAACATCAAGTTGATGAATTCCACCCCTAGACGATGACTGGTTTACACTCTCCCACTGTAAAGTTCTTTCAGCGAAATCTTCTAAAAATCTCCAGGCTTCACCATCATCTTTATTCATGAAGGTGCCTTGACACATGGATTCAAGGGTCTGTAATGTGAGATTAATGCCCTCATATATGATTCTGCACAGATCCAATCTAGGGATTCCGTGATGAGGAAATTGAACTAATAGATTCTTGAAGCGTTCAAAACACTTCGAGAATGGTTCACTTAGAAGCTGGGTAAATTGATTTATTTCGCTACGGACTCAAGCTGTCTTATGATTGGGGTAGAATTTCTTTAGGAAAGCTGTTACGAATTCTCCCCAGTTCGAAATAGAATGTGAGACTGTATTATAAAGCCACTTCTCGGCTATATCGTACAAAGTGAATGGGAGAAGACGTAATTTTATAGCATCCACAGAAAGTTGTGATGTACCCATCATAGTGCATACATTTTCAAATTTGTTAATAAAGATGTATGCGTCTTCAGACTCAAGACCGTGATATTTGGGTAGAAGATTGATGTATTATGGTTTTATTTCAAAATTGTCCCCATTGGCTGGTGGAATGGTGAGACAGGTCTAAAGAGGGCCTCGCATAGGGTAACATCTCTCTTGGAGAGGATGCTGGGTGGATTCTGCGCACCTGCGGGCGGTGGAAGAGTAGTGTTAAAGAAGTTCGATGGAGAACTGTCCATGGAAATGGGTGTGGTAGTGGGTGAAGAAAAATTAGACGCAGAATTATCGACTTCTGAGTCGATAGGAGGAACGCAGACAAGACGGGCACTAGAATCCCGTGTCCAGCCGAGCATGCACTAAATGGTTTAGCACAAGTGGCAGCGTTGTGATAATTAGGGGAAAGATGAGTTTGGTGTTTGTTTTGAAAAAGACGGATTTTTGAAAAATCAATTCACAAACAATGCGCAAGCAACCCTAATTCTAGTGGTCACCTAGGTCAAGTCTCTGGACTGCTCCTAGACTTCCAGAAGACAAGTCGGAAGATAAATCCTCTACTGCCTCGTTGCCCTTCCTGTGGCTAGGTAAGTGCCAGGTAAGTGGGAGGTTCTCCACTACGTAAGTAATGGGCCTAATTAAGTAACCACTTGCCTTAGACACGCTTTCCTTAGACACCACAAAAGAAACGCGGATTAGCAATAGATTACCCATGAACTCCTTCTGTCCTAATTGAGAGCGACGGTCCTCAGAGTCATGTCTGGATATTTTTTTGTTAATGAGGGTAATGCGGATGCAAGTTTGTGATTTTTGGGGCTTAGGAAGGGTAATGAACTCCCCACCTAATCTGAATTTGGTCTTTGCCCTTTTAATTTCCGTGTTAAAAATGCAAACAACCAAAATCAAACACGCAACAATTTTCCTTTTAGCAGCGCTGCGAATTTTTGCGAAGAATCCTGCAGAAATTGGTTAATGGACAGAGCAGGGAGGAGATAAGAAAGTACAGAATATACCAGAGAAGTTTGAAGCAGTGAAACCCTAGGAATGCCACGGAACCGTCGCGAGATGCAACAATTGGCTGTGGATGCGCGGTCTAAAGATGAGATCTCTGCACAAAAATTCATGCAGATGCTCCTGTTCACTCACTGAACTCCCTGAGATGTCCTGAAAATTTTTCCTCTCGCTCCATAGATTCTAGATCTCCTTGCAACAAATCTCAACAAATCGTTAAGCGCTTGTGCGAATTTTGATCTAAATATTCTGATGGAATAATAAATTTTCCAACTCAAATAACAAAAACGAACAAATTAGCACACGATCCCCGGCAACGGCGCCATTTGATTGATCTCGTTTCCGTGTCGTGTTTAGAAATATTTTACAACCAAAGAAATTTATACTGCAATCAATTGACGGTGTCTATTGTAGTTTCTTCGGTGAATGCGGATCGTCCACTGAGAAAGTGTGATTTGTTCGTTATCGTTTTAGTTGAGTTGAAAATTAAAAGATAAAAGAAAATGCAAGAAAATTGATTTAAGATTTGTGAGTTTTCATTTTAAGAAACATAAAGAATATAGATCTAGAATCAAGAATCAAGAAATGTCCCAATTATTTGAATTATCAAGATTTGTAAAAAGTCTTGTCGGAATCGATCCAATTGATAGTGACGATGAATACTAATTATTACAAATTCTTATTTATTGAAGATTTGTTGCTAGATCGATGACGATCAACGAGGTTTAGGGATCTATTGAAGAAACTAGGGTTTCTCCATCATCATCCCTTGTCCTTTCATTAATTATCATTCAAATTCTAGCCTCTAACAAATTGAATCACCGATCGTTGATATCTAATTTGGAGCGAAAACATTCAAGAAAGCGATCTCACTCAAATTAGGTTTTTGATGATTCAATTTGCTAAAGTTTACGAAACTCATAAGATTTAAGAATCGTTCAAGAATTTAATCATCGTCATCTACCTATTTTCTCGATTCCGCTACAAGCGGAGAATTTACTCACGCATCATTATAAAGCAATCAAGAACTAAGAATATCATAATGTGAGAATGAATAGAAAGCAAGAATAAAGATTTTCACCTTTATTTAGATCTTCTTCAAATTACAACTCTCACTCAAGTTTACAAGACTAGCTCTAGCTCACTCAATTGAGGAGGAATTTGGCGTCGATCTTTGCGTGGCTCGATCGTCATGAGTCACGGATCATCATGGATCTCTTACTCGGATGAAGATCGACGTTTCTTCAAAGGCTCGTTGAATGCTTGCTTGATTTGGTACTCGATGTATCTTGATTTGGCTTTGGAATTGGATTTGGGCTAGGGTTTTGAGTTGCAAGTTGTGTCACTCAACTTGCGGAATTTTGGCTCAATATTCAACAACCCACTTAATGAACAACGACCCTTGTATTGAGGCCCTAAGTCCCTTTTTATAGCTTTCCCCTTTAGCTTTCCTTAGAAGCTAGGTCTACCTTCCCTTGGAAGTTTGGTTGTTATGAAGCTTACATAGGAAGTTAGGTAGTTGTAGGGAAGTTTCTAAATTAAGGTAGTTAGCTAGCTTGAATGAGAAGCTTGGTGGTTATGAAACTTGCACAAGAAGCTTGGCTGTTTGAGGGGAAGTTTCTGGAGATCTCTAGGGCTAGAAGTATCTTGAAGAAGATTTTCTATTGAAAGGAGACCTTTGCCAACAGGACCAACCGCCTGTAGGGTTGCTAGGCACACGCACAAGGTTTTACGAGGTATCAACCATGCCCGATTTAAAATTTAGCCGTGCCGAACAACCCAAAGCCGGATCTTTAAACTAGAGTTTAGGCGAAAACAAGCATGTTAAACACTTTAACACTAAGTGAGAGGGATTACAACCTTTGTATATCCGGTCCTTCACTTCTTAAGCTCCGTGTTGAAGTCCCTTCGCTACGATCATCATGTTCCGGACTCTCGAGAGGCTTCACGAAGAGAAAGATGCAGTCTTGCTTCCGATCTTCGATAACAAAGATGATCTACCTTGAAGTTTCATTAACATAAGCTAACACTCACTAAATGAAGTGAACACTCTCATCTAAAAGGCAAGGATAGATGAGGATAATGAAGCAGGATTTTTGCTCTCATTTATAATCTTTTTCTCACACATTTTTCATCACTTAGAAAAAGCTAGAAAGCTTTTTCCATCAAGGGAAGAAGGAAGAAGATGAATGAATAAAGAATCATAATCCTTTTGTGATGAATAATGCAAAGAAGATAATGATGAATAATGCAATCATGGTTGCTAAACCTTTGTAGAGAATTAACAAAGGGTGAAGGGTTTGAGTTAGGTTAAAGATGAGTCACTTGTAAATATCTTGCACAAAACAAAAAGAAACCTTCTAAAATCATCAAGAAGGAACTAACCCAAAACAAACCCTAACCTTGTTTAATCTTAACTAAACATGTTGCATTATATCATATCATGTTACAATATTATATATCACATATATAATATTTATCGTAAAATTAAAAAATAATACAATTAACATATATCGCATATATATCAATGTATTACCCGAGTGAGAAAAAGAATCTTTTAGTGAGCTAATATTAAATAATGTAATTTAATATATCATATATATTATTATACATTAAATTATCGAATCAACACTTGATCCGACAATCCGGCTATATCGCATATAACCGACTAATACGATGACCCGGCTATATCACATATACCCGGCCGATATCTCATATCGCGAGAATCCAATATGGTATCACATACCGCATTATCCTCGGTCCCGCACATATCACATATGTGCTCCTACTCCATTTTGCCAGAGTCAAGAAACCTCTGTGTAGGAATCTAAAGAATCGTCAATACGCCGGCAGTAGGTGATGATCATATCAAACACCCACAAGCTGCAAGCGGTCAGCCAAACGTAACAGCCACCCAGGTATTGAGCGCTCAGAAGATCAACAAGCAAGCCTGTACATTCTCCTGTGAATCCAATCAGTAACACTCCCGTACAGTCCGGTCTCGTCGTCTGATATGTCGCATATCTCGCCTAGGGGTAGTATACGTCAGACCCCAGTAGCTTGATAAGTCATGTCGATATGAGGTCTACAACAGTTCGAGAAATTACAGATAACACTTACCAGTAAATCTCAGCAACCCTGGCCAGGGATTTCCAGTTATAGCCAATCGAACACAGCACAACATCAACTCCCTATACCGAGAGAGACGAATCCCCTCCTATCGCTCATTGCCTCCATGTGATTCGGGACTGTACCCAAAAGCCACCTTTTTGCATGCCCTCTTGGACGTGGTATGATGGAAATCAAAGCACAGTAGGAATCATACAAGACTCTATGACGATCTCGAGTCAACAGACTACTCTGTACCAGTGTCACCGGAGAACTGCCATCTGACGTGAGGTATAATACCATCTGGGAGTTCTCGGCGAGTCCGTCTAGTATACCCAGTCTCTACTGAGCACCCGTACACCTTCTTTGATGTCAAACACCGATGGATATGGGATCATCCATCATCCATCATATGGGTCAAGATGTGTATACGCTACTCTACTCTGGTGCATCGATGCCCTGTCTCGATACACCCTCGACTAGGAACAGTTATAGAATGTACTCGTCGACTACCGTGGCCCCACTAGTATGATCTCATCATAGTCCCAGTAGTCGAGTACATATCCTTAGGGCTTTATCAACATGTAACATACAGACAATCAGAGTACATGTTAAGTTAAAGTACAACCAGATAGCATACTATCATGTCGAGCAAGAAAGTCCTCCCTATATATGTCCAAGCATCCATTACAATATACATCGTATGTACAGTAATGGCCTCTACGGCATACATATAACTAACAATCTCCCGCTTGCACTAGGGCCATCTGTTGTGGTATCGCATACCCAACAATTAGCTGTGGTTAAATATCTCATACTCAACCATCCCATAAAAGTCTCTACTGGGAAAAAGGCCTTTGTGAGTGGATCCACGCTGTTGTCCTCTGTGTCTGCTCTCCTAATCTCGATCTCCCTGGAGATCAACCATCTCCATGATCACGTGATACTGCCTAAGAATTATATCTGGATTTCTGATGGGACGGTAGTTCCTTGGCAAAAGCCACAACTCCATTGTCACACATTGGTGGAACGAAGTTCATCTCATGAACTTATATACATATCCAGACTGCCTCTTTGGTAACATACTTAGTAATGATGTATCTTGCCTTTAATCGTCTAGTAAGTCATGGTATCTAGCTTGGAACTCTTCCAACATACCGTCCCTCCACTGAGGGTAAAGACAATGCCTGCGACTGACATTTAGTCGTCCTTATCACCCTGGAACTTTTCCAGTGATTCACCCCAGGATCGATTGATACCATCTCACTACAACTAGTGAGAATCCTAACATCCATTTAGATCTATCTCATAGATATAAAACCTAGGATTTAGGAGGTATCACCTTGATCCTATATGGAGAATCCTCGTGATAAGCGGAGATTCACCGAGCGTAGCATAGGAAACTCCTTCCCTATCAAGAGTATGTCATCCACGTACTATACGAGGATCACCACCATACTCCCAACTACCTTTTTGTATATACAAGGTTCATCTACCATTTTGATGAAGTCAAACTCTTTGACTATCACATCAAAACAGATGTTCCAACTCCGCGATGCTTGATTTATCACATAAAACATCTTGCTCACGTTTCCGCTGCGCCCATTGTCTACGAAGACCTCTGGCTGTGTACTTATAGACGCTCTCTTCTAAAACATCATTTAGAAAAGCAGTCATGACACCCAACCACCAGATATCGTAGTCATGGTATGTAGCAGTGGCAAGCAGAATCTGGATGGACTTAAGCATAGCTTTGAAAGTCTCAACTTCTCCATATACACCAAGTAATCTTCTCAAGATATACTTGCTCCTGATGGGGATTTAACCCTTCAGATAAAGCAACCAAAGTCCATACTTAGTTGGTGTATAAGGATTCTATCTCAGATCGATAAGCATCCAGCCATTCTTACAGAGTCCCACTCCTGATGGCCTGCTCGAAACTAGTTGGGCCATCATCTCATGACGCAATCCTCGCTCCCACTGTCATAGAGAAAACCGAAGTATCTCTCAGGTGGGTGAGGAACCCTACTAGATCGGCGGAGAGGCTGAGGTTCGTTAGAAACTTTTGAATCCTTTGGTTCTACCAAATCATCAGCTGCAGTTTGTATAGCTGGAACCTTTCCAGTTCTACATAACAGACCTTGCCTCGAGCTTGTCCAGATTTTGCTTTTAGACATAGGCCGGAAAACCCCAAATCTTAATAAACTTAAGATATGGGCTCTTCCCTTTCCATATCACATATGAGGTGGTAGGCAACTGATTTGATTTGAACCTGTTAGTGTATATGCCCTAGAGGCCATTACTGTATCATACTAGTTTGTATATTACTTAATGGAAGCTTGGGATATTCACCTTGTATAAACAATCTTGCTCAATATAGTAGTATGCTACTTGGTTTGTTTCTACTTCAATGTGTACATGTGTTTATTTTGCGATATCACCTATACGCATTAGTGGAGCCCTTAGGATCTTTGCTTGATTACCAGCGTTGTGATGGCAGTCACACTAGTGGGGGCTGGGTAATCTGTAAGCACATCCTTATACAGGTCCCTAGTCGCAGGACTATCGAGACAGGGCATCGATACTCCGGAGTAGACTAGCGTATGCGCTTCTTATCCCAGTGTGGGAGATGGTCTGTCCCACAGCCATCAGTACGTCGTACTGGAGATAGTATACGGGTGCTCGTTAGGTTACGAGTACACAGGACAGGACTCGTCGGGAACTGACAGGTTGGTATTATACCTATCGTCAGTTATCAGTTCCCAGGTGACATGAGTACAGCTTAGTCCGCTGACTTGACACTGGCACTTCGCCTCGAGTGTGTTCCCACTGCACTTTGATCACTACCCTACCACGGCTCAAAGGAGTCGTGCAAACAGGTAGTGGTTGGGTGCAGTCCCGAAGCACTTGGAGGCAGTGACGGTTAGACAGGATTCGTCTCTCCCGGTATTGGGGGTTGACATCGCGCTGTGTCTAGGAGAGCCATTACACGAGTAGTCCCTGGCCAGGGCAAGCGAGATATACTGGTAGGCTTCCAGTGTTATCTCAGGGTGTTTTGGGCTTCACTCCGACACGACTTGTACCGCTATTGGGGGACTGACGTTTTACCGCCCCCTAGGCCCGGCATGCGATGTATCAGACGAACAGACCGGACTGTACGGAGAATGTCACATTCAGACTCAGTAGGAGTTCAGATGGGGTTCACCTCGTCAGCCTTCTTGTCGACATCTACCTGGGGACCGTTACGCACAGCTAGTGCCGCTTGCGGTCTGTGGTTAAACCCACTGCCAGCGTAGTGTCGAGTCTTTAGAGTCCCATACAGAGGGTATTCGCCTCTGGGCAAAACAGAGTAGAGGTCGCAAGGTTTTGCGACAGGGTTCGTTCTCATCCGCGCACTTGTGCACGTTTGGAGTCCGGACGGATTATACTGGCAGGCTCTGGTTTGAGCCAGATACTGGTATATGTTTTGGGGTTGCTTTTATATCTCGGTATTCTTGTTCCTCGGAACGAGAATGCAGGTGTGTATGCACAGTTGCTTGAGGCAGAGGATGAGGTATTTCATTAGGGTTTCGGAACGGGTGCGTTTGCACAGTTGACAGTCGTCATTTTCCAAACCCTAATAGATTTATGAAATATCAATTAATAATAGTAATTAAATGAAATATTGTTATGGTTGATTTTGTTGACTTGTTGACCATGGTTGACTTGTTGACCATGGTTGAATGTTGACCACCATCATGCTTTGAAAGGATTCTCCTTGATTCATGCTTACACTCATTTATTGAAAGTTATGATAGTGGTCATTCCAAATACAACCATCAACTATTTCATTTTTGATTTATTATTATTAATTTGATAATTCCTTTTCTTTTAGTTATGGTTGCAAAAGAAAAGAGCTCATTCTATCATAATCATTCTCTCTCCTCACTTCATCTTCTTCTTCCTCAAGCTCAAGGTGATTCCTTCTCATGTGTTGAGAATCCCTCACCTTGAAAAAGAAACAACCCCTAGACACTCTCTACTCACTCTAGGATCAAGGGTTTAGCAAGCCGGAGATTCTAGTTCACTCAAAGTTCGAGGAAGAGCCCGTAGGTTGAACCCTCAGGTGGATCCATCTTCGACGGAAGAAGGCGACGAGAAGAGAACCATCAACCTCTACAAGGTTTCAAGAAGAAGGAGTTCAAGTTTAGGTATAACCATCTTTCCGAGTAGCTAACTCTCTTTAGCAAGTTTGCTAGTTTTAGTTTAGGAAAAGATCCCGACTTTGTTTAGTCCATGTTGCCCCATGCGCCAAAATTTGATTTTTATACCGTTTCCGCCTCCCCGTAAGAACCGGGGGTCGCAACGTGGACTTACAGTAGTATCAGAGCCTAACTAAACTTAAACTAGCTTGGTAGTGAAGTGTAACGAAGTTCGGAACCGAAAAATCCAAAAACCAAACTTTTACAAAACCCTAGTTTCTGTTAAAAATTTTTCTGGTCAAAACAAGTTTTGTTATACACCTAAATTCGGCTCAGGGTTTTGTGTGAACACCCAAGAAAAACGATCCCCTGATTCATTCAAACCGCCGCGGTTCCGCGGCATGAGGTAGGCATTTGCCGCGGAACCGCCGCCGTTTGGAGTCCTCTCGTGATCGGGTTTTGTGCAGTGTTCTCCTGGTAGGGTTTTGGGATTTTTAAAATATATTATATGTGCCCAGATTTTCCAGAACAGAAATTTGCTTTTGGGGTCCTATAATTCCGTATTTTTTTCCGAACTTCACTGCACTTTGACTATGATGGTTATATCTGTGATGTTTGCATGTATTGAACGTCGGCTAATCTCTATAAGTCGATTAGTCGGGGTTATACATCTCTGTGATCTGTGTTTGATATTGGAATGTGTATATGAATGTGTTGGACTGTCGCGGGTGAATAACCGGGGTGGATGTGAGATGAGCTTTTGTTTTTCTTTCATTCATTTGTAAATGTAAATTGATGTAATAATATTATTTGTATGGCCGCACAACCGGGTCGGGGTTGTAGCCGTCATTGTATAATTCTTTTTACTGTTTTTGCTCCTAGGATAGACCCATGGAGGGGTGCACAAACTACCGGGTATTTGGCGGGTAGTTTGCCGCACCCGTAGGGGTCTTGGGTGGGGTATTTGCTATTCACCGCGACCGTGTAATCCGCTTTTCGTTGCAGGCTCGAACGGATTGCGGATTGCTAGTATATCCAATGTATTCATCTGTGATCTGTAATGTCTATCATTGCTTTATATTTAGGCGTTGCTTATGTTTTACAGCCGCGCTAGCCCAGCCCTCGCTCTGTCGTTAGTTAAGTAACCTAACGAGTGATGACGGGACCCCGTGGCGAATGCGAATGGCATAAGCGTACGTCATATTTTGGTTGTTTTCTGCAATGGTAGGATTAAATGATGGGACGTATTAAAAGAACTAATGCAAGAATATCACGCATTAAAAGAACTAATGCAAGATAATAAATCAAGTTAAAGTCGTTGGAACACTTTCGAAAAACCATTCGGTTCTTTTCAAAACTAACTTTTAAATGCGGAGCTTGAGCCACTCCTTCTAAAAGCTATCTCGTTCCATCGATTATATCAAGTTCACTACGTTCACGGTTTTACCAAAACCATTCGTAGCCCTCCGTTGTTTCACATAAATAGTCAATAGTATTCAAGCTGTGTTTGTTGGCCAAAGTCAAGGCATAGTGATTGGTAGCTATTGGATATTCATGTGCAGCATAGATAGATGCGTTGATTTGGAACAGTCGTACTGCCTTGTTGGCCAAAGTCAAGGGTATGTACGGGTGGATTCAAATTAACCTGGAGAACGACGGGAAGAACTTGACATGTGACTTATGATTTGTTGGCCAAAGTCAAGGTCATAAGAGCATGGGGCAAAAATACACATCGGGAGTTTCATAAGTACTGAAACTTGCTAGATTTTCATACCATTTGGAGTGTGATGATTATGGTAGGATTCCTTCAGTTTCGTCACGCGATGATATTTGGATCCCGATCCTACTGTGAGTATATGCTACTCCTCGGGAAATTTCTCACTAAACGATCAATGCTATAAACCTAGTAGGTGCCTAGAAAGGTGTTAGCGGGGCTACGCCCCCAGGGAAAAGAGGTTCTTAAATTAAGGAACTTCGCGAAAGCGTTGGAAAACCTCCCTCGAAGTACCGACACTGGCCTGGCTGAACGGTTAAGCAAGTATTGTACGGTGGGATTGATCCCGACTAATTCTTCCTTTGTGGTTTGAGGAGGGATTCGAGAGACAGTGGGAGCCATCCTGTTTAGACAAATTAAAAACCATTCTAAACTTGCAAGAGCATCGTGCTAAGTGTTTCTTCTCTCCCCCTGCAGCGACCAAATCGAAATGACTGGACTTAAGTTACTTCTAGATAAAAACATACTGACAGGGCTAAACTACAAAGATTGGCTCAGGAATGTCAAAATGGCAATCACTTACGACAAGCTGGGGTATCTTCTTACCACCAAAGCTCCCTCCGTCCCAGGTCCCACCTCCAGCGTCGCGGATAAGGAAATCCGTAAGACTTGGGAGATTGATTGCGCGAAGGCCAGGTGCCTCGTGCTTGCCTCTATGGACAACGATCACCAGAGGAGGCACGAGAATATGGACTTGGAGTCCATATTTCTCCATACAAAAGAACTGTATGGAGAGCAGTCTCGTATCGCAAGATACGAAGTGTCGAAAAAGTTATTTTCGACAAAGTTGGCCGTCGGATCATCGGTAGCGGACCACGTGCTTAAGATGATTGGCTACACTGAGGAGCTCGCGGAACTTGGGACCACGTTGGACAGTGAACTTTATACAGATTTAATTCTCCAGTCCTTTCCATCCACTTACGCCCAGTTCATACTGAATTTCAACATGCAAGAAAAGGAAGTTGAACTTTCAGAACTCCTCAACATGCTGAGGAGCGCAGAGGGCACCCTACAGAAGGGTAGGGAAACACCCGCTTTGTTTGTAGGAGGATCTTCTTCCTCTAGGTCCAAGGCGAAAGCCAAGGGAAGGAGGAAGAAAGCCCCCGCCAAACCAAGAGGCGGTGTTAGTAAAGTGGGTATGAAGGGAAAGGAAAAGGCAACAAAGATTGCGGGGAAGCTTGTTGGTAAAGAGAAATGCTTCTATTGTCACAAGAGTGGACACTGGAAGAAAGATTGCAGGGCTTGGAAGGCCAGGACACAGGAACTGAAGCAGGTTGCGGCTTCAGCTTCAGGTGTGTATGTTATTGAAAACTGTCTTTCTATAAACTCTACTTCCTGGGTATTGGATACCGGATCAGGATCTCATATCTGTAATTCTTTGCAGGCGTTGAGAAACCGTAGGTTTTTGAAGGCAGGTGACATGACCCTCAGAGTTGCGAACGGAGCTAGCATGGATGCTAAAGCCGTGGGGGACTATCACCTGGGAATGACAGATGGGCATGTTTTGGTTTTGCGTAGTTGCTTTTTTGTACCCAACGCAACTTGTAATATCATTTCTATATCTTTGGTTTCTAAAGAAGGTTATGAATTTGCGTTTGTAAGAAATGTTGTAAACATTCACCTTAATCAAGTTCTGATTGGGTCAGGTACATTGAGCAATGGTATTTACGTATTAAACCAACCACAGATTTTCAATGTCCAGAATACACACAAAAGGAAGTCTCCAGATATCAATCAGGCTTTCTTATGGCATTGTAGACTGGGCCACATCAATGAGACACGGTTGACTAAGTTACATAAAGAAGGATACTTGGATCCGTTCGAGTATCAGTCTTATGCCACTTGTGAATCTTGTCTCATGGGAAAGATGACAAAGACTCCGTTCACTGGACACGGAGAAAGAGCGAGCGAGCTCTTATGACTCATACACAGTGACGTGTGTGGTCCAATGTCTACACATGCGCGAAGCGGTTATTCATACTTCATTACTTTCACAGATGATTTCTCTAGGTATGGACATGTCTTCTTAATGAAGCACAAATCCGAGGCCTTTGAGAAATTTCGGGATTACAAGAATGAAGTTGAAAAACAGACCGGCAAAAGTATCAAGATTCTAAGATCGGATCGAGGTGGAGAATACTTAAGTGCCGAGTTCCTGAATTACTTAAAAGAGAATGGAATTCTCTCTCAGCTCACTCCTCCATACACTCCGCAACACAACGGTGTATCGGAGAGACGGAACCGAACCCTATTGGATATGGTACGGTCCATGATGAGTAACGCTGAGTTACCGCGATCTTTCTGGGGCTATGCACTAGAATCAGCTGCATACCTTTTGAACCGAGTTCCTACTAAGACTGTGCCTACTACACCATATGAGATGTGGTGTTGGAAGAGGCCCCATCTCAGTCACATTAAGACTTGGGGATGTCCAGCTTTTGTTAAAAAGCAGCATGCGGACAAGCTTGAGGCACGCTCAGTACAGTGCAAGTTTGTAGGATATCCAAATAACTCCAAGGGATATTTCTTCTACTGTGAAGAGGAACAAAAAGTTCTTGTTTCTCGTCATGCCTACTTCTTGGAAACTGAGTTTTTGGAAAACCAGATAAGTGGGAGCACAGTAGAACTGGAAGAAATTCCAGAACCTCAGACTATTACTGAAAGCTTAGTGGAACCAGAGGGTTCGAAAGAACAGGACATTCCTACGCCGCTCCACAGGAGTAGTAGGCAGTCTCATCCGCCCGAGAGATACTACGGTTTTCTCATAGACGGGGATAGAGAGGACTGCATCATAGATTATGATGAGCCTACTAGCTTCCAGTAGGCCGTTCAGAGCGTTGACTCGGTAAAATGGCTGGATGCAATGCGGACCGAAATGGAGTCCATGTACACCAACAAAGTATGGACGTTGGACATTGCTCCAGACGGGGTAAAACCCTTAGGATGCAAGTGGATCTTCAAAAGGAAGATTGGTGTAGATGAACAGGTTGAGACCTATAAAGCTAGACTTGTAGCAAAGGGTTTCCGTCAAAGACCTGGCTTGGACTATGACGAAACCTTTTCTCCAGTGGCTATGCTGAAATCCATTCGGATCCTTCTTGCCATTGCTGCCTTCCACGATTATGAGATTTGGCAGATGGACGTAAAAACCGCTTTTCTAAATGGAAATTTAGAGGAGTGTGTCTATATGGATCAGCCAGAGGGTTTCATTCAGAGTGGGAGCAGCGGAAAGGTGTGCAAGTTGCTTAAGTCCATCTATGGACTGAAGCAGGCATCGCGGAGTTGGAACATCTGTTTTGATGAGACGGTCAAGGAATTTGGCTTTATCAAAAATCCAGATGAACCATGCATCTATAGTAGATTTGTAGCGAGAACTGTAGTATTCCTCGTTTTATACGTGGATGACATTCTCTTAATAGGAAATGACATTCCTATGCTACAATCTGTCAAGGGGTTCTTGTCACAAAGCTTCTCCATGAAAGACCTGGGTGATGCCTCATACGTCCTGGGGATCCGGATCCATCGTGATAGATCCAAAAGGATATTAGGACTTTCACAGTCCAGGTACATCGACACCGTACTAAAAAGATTCAGTATGGAAGATTCCAAGCGCGGTAACCTACCGGCTTGTCACGGGATCACCCTTTCTAAAGAGATGTCTCCCAAGACTGATTTGGAGAGGGATCGCATGTCTATTATACCCTACGCTTCTGCGGTTGGCTCTATAATGTATGCGATGTTGTGTACCAGACCGGATGTAGCTTATGCACTGAGTGTAGTAAGCCGGTATCAGTCAAACCCTGGGGAGAAACACTGGATAGCAGTAAAGAACATTCTCAAGTACCTGAGAAGGACTAAGGAGATGTTCTTGGTGTATGGCGGAAAAGACCTCCAGATCGAGGCCTTTGCTGACTCCAGCTTCCAGAGTGACAAGGATGATTCCAAGTCCATGTCGGGTTTTGTCTTTACCCTCAATGGAGGGGCGGTGTGTTGGAAGAGTTCCAAACAGGAAACCGTTGCAGACTCGACGATGGAAGCGGAATACATCGCTGCATCTGATGCCGCAAAAGAAGCTGTCTGGATAAGGAAGTTCTTGAAAGAACTTCAGTTGGTTCCGTCCATTGTTGACCCAATACCTCTGTATTGCGACAACAACGGGGCTATAGCTTTAGCGAAGGAACCCAGGTCCCATCAGAGATCCAGGCATATCTTGAGGCGGTATCACCTGATCAGGGAGATCGTGGATCGCAAGGAGATCGAGGTTCGGAGGGTTGCTTCAGAAGAAAACACTGCAGATCCATTCACCAAGGCCCTACCCCAGACTCAGTTCGAGCGGCTGATCGAGATGATAGGTCTTCGATACGCCAGTACATGGCCTTAGTGCAAATGGGAGATTGTTAGTGTATATGCCCTAGAGGCCATTACTGTATCATACTAGTTTGTATATTACTTAATGGAAGCTTGGGATATTCACCTTGTATAAACAATCTTGCTCAATATAGTAGTATGCTACTTGGTTTGTTTCTACTTCAATGTGTACATGTGTTTATTTTGCGATATCACCTATACGCATTAGTGGAGCCCTTAGGATCTTTGCTTGATTACCAGCGTTGTGATGGCAGTCACACTAGTGGGGGCAGGGTAATCTGTAAGCACATACTTATATAGGTCCCTAGTCGCAGGACTATCGAGACAGGGCATCGATACTCCGGAGTAGACTAGCGTATGCGCTTCTTATCCCAGTGTGGGAGATGGTCTATCCCACAGCCATCAGTACGTCGTACTGGAGATAGTATACGGGTGCTCGTTAGGTTACGAGTACACTGGACAGGACTCGTCGGGAACTGACAGGTTGGTATTATACCTATCGTCAGTTATCAGTTCCCAGGTGACATGAGTACAGCTTAGTCCGCTGACTTGACACTGGCACTTCGCCTCGAGTGTATTCCCACTGCACTTTGATCACTACCCTACCACGGCTCAAAGGAGTCGTGCAAACAGGTAGTGGTTGGGTGCAGTCCCGAAGCACTTGGAGGCAGTGACGGTTAGACAGGATTCGTCTCTCCCGGTATTGGGGGTTGACATCGTGCTGTGTCTAGGAGAGCCATTACACGAGTAGTCCCTGGCCAGGGCAAGCGAGATATACTGGTAGGCTTCCAGTGTTATCTCAGGGTGTTTTGGGCTTCACTCCGACACGACTTGTACCGCTATTGGGGGACTGACGTTTTACCGCCCCCTAGGCCCGACATGCGATGTATCAGACAAACAGACCGGACTGTACGGAGAATGTCACATTCAGACTCAGTAGGAGTTCAGATGGGGTTCACCTCGTCAGCCTTCTTGTCGGCATCTACCTGGGGACCGTTACGCACAGCTAGTGCCGCTTGCGGTCTGTGGTTAAACCCACTGCCAGCATAGTGTCGAGTCTTTAGAGTCCCACACAGAGGGTATTCGCCTCTGGGCAAAACAGAGTAGAGGTCGCATGGTTTTGCGACAGGGTTCGTTCTCATCCGCGCACTTGTGCACGTTTGGAGTCCGGACGGATTATACTGGCAGGCTCTGGTTTGAGCCAGATACTGGTATATGTTTTGGGGTTGCTTTTATATCTCGGTATTCTTGTTCCTCGGAACGATAATGCAGGTGTGTATGCACAGTTGCTTGAGGCAGAGGATGAGGTATTTCATTAGGGTTTCGGAACGGGTGCGTTTGCACAGTTGACAGTCGTCATTTTCCAAACCCTAATAGATTTATGAAATATCAATTAATAATAGTAATTAAATGAAATATTGTTATGGTTGATTTTGTTGACTTGTTGACCATGGTTGACTTGTTGACCATGGTTGAATGTTGACCACCATCATGCTTTGAAAGGATTCTCCTTGATTCATGCTTACACTCATTTATTGAAAGTTATGATAGTGGTCATTCCAAATACATCCATCAACTATTTCATTTTTGATTTATTATTATTAATTTGATAATTCATTTTCTTTTAGTTATGGTTGCAAAAGAAAAGAGCTCATTCTATCATAATCATTCTCTCTCCTCACTTCATCTTCTTCTTCCTCAAGCTCAAGGTGATTCCTTCTCATGTGTTGAGAATCTCTCACCTTGAAAAAGAAACAACCCCTAGACACTCTCTACTCACTCTAGGATCAAGGGTTTAGCAAGCCGGAGATTCTAGTTCACTCAAAGTTCGAGGAAGAGCCCGTAGGTTGAACCCTCAGGTGGATCCATTTTCGACGGAAGAAGGCGACGAGAAGAGAACCATCAACCTCTACAAGGTTTCAAGAAGAAGGAGTTCAAGTTTAGGTATAACCATCTTTCCGAGTAGCTAACTCTCTTTAGCAAGTTTGCTAGTTTTAGTTTAGGAAAAGATCCCGACTTTGTTTAGTCCATGTTGCCCCATGCGCCAAAATTTGATTTTTATACCGTTTCCGCCTCCCCGTAAGAACCGGGGGTCGCAACGTGGACTTACAGAACCCTATTCAATAGGTATGCAGCTTCTCAAGTGCATAACTCCCAAAAGGAAATAGGAAACTCAGTGGTACTCATCATAGAGCACACCATATCATATAGGGTGCTATTGCTCCGCCCCGATATTCCAACGTGCTATGGTGTATACGGAGGAGTAATGCTGAGAGAGAATCTCATTCTCCTTTAGAATAGTCCAGGAATTCCGTGCTCAAGTATTCTCCTCCCTGATCTCATCAAAGGACATAATACTTATACCCAATTTTTGGTTCTCTACTTCTAACTCATATTCATTGAATTTCTCAAAAGGTTCAGACTTGTGTTTCAACAGGAACATATGTCCAAATCTTGAGAGATAAACAGTGAATGTAATGAAGTATAAAAAACCGTTCTTGGCATGTGTAGACAGGGGACTTTCATACATCAGCATGTATCAATCCCAAGAGTTCACTAACTCTTTCTCTGTTTCCAATAAACGGAGCTGTGGTCATCTTATCTCTGTGACATGACCGGCAAATTTCGCAAGATGTAAATTCAAACTAATTTAAATATGCATCTTTATATAACTTCAGCTAGTCAGGTCGCATTGATATACCTAGTCTACAATGCTTCAAGAAGGATTCGTTCATTTCTGAACTCTTTCTCTTGTGTGTGTTCTGTATACTAAGAACTGTAGTTTGATTTAGAACGTCAATGCTTTTAGATAACGTGCATGAACCAATCAACTCTTGATATAGAAAATGTTCAAAACATTATCCAGCAATACAAAATTATATCCTTTCTTTACTAATAAAGAGACTGATATGATGTTGTATATCAGGTTCGGTATCTAATAACATTCGTTCAGAATCAATGTATTCTGGTAATACAGGGTGATAGTAACCAACAGACTTGGCTGCAACACTTGTACCGTTTCTATCTCATGAAACTTATCACCCGTTCTCAATTCTCTACCTATCTGTAGCCCATGTAACAGATTACATATGCGGGATCCTGATCCGGTATCTCATACCCAGGACGTAAAGGATATTGAGAAACAGTTCTATGTAATGAACACACCCGAAGATGATGCATCAGCATGCACTTTCTTCGTTTGGGCGGTACGGGAATTCTGTTAATCCCCAATTTCCTGCTCTGTCTTATATCAATTATAAGTTGGAGCGGGACCAACGTTCCCCAGCTCAGTATAACAAGCGGGTTCAGTCAATATATTCGTTTTATTATCTTGATTAAGGCATGATATGGTCGCTACCTAGAGAGAGAGAGAAGAAAACACTCAGCGTGCGCTATTACAAGATTAGATTGGTTATCAATTTATCTAATCAGGATGTGTCCCACTGTTTTAGTCAAATCTTCCTTCAAACCCTAAAAGGAACGACTAGCCGGGATTAATTACACTCTACAAGTTCGCCAATCTTTCAGCCAGGCCAGTGCCGGTACTTTGAGGGAGGTTCCCCGTGCTTTCGCACGGACCTAATTAAAGTAAACCTCGTTTTCCCAGGGGCGTAACCCTGTTGACACCTTTCTAGACACCTACTTGATCGGCTAATTATAATGTGTAAAACTCTCCCAGGAGTAACTCTTACTCGTAGCGGGTATCGGATTCCAACTATCTCATAGAAGGTATGAAATCTCATTGCAAATTTCAACACTTGAAATTCCCAATAATATTTTACCCCTAGCAGCTATATGACCTTAACATAGTCAACAAATCATAAGTGCTAGTCAAGTTCAATCCGTCATTTCCAGATTGAATTAAACCCACCCGCACGACCCTTAACATAGTCAACAAAGTCGCACGACTACCCTAATCCAGTCGCATCATATGCTTATACAGATTAGCACTAATCAGCTACCGCACACTACGCCTTAACATAGTCAACAAACGTAGCACGAATACTAACTAGTACTTATCTGAAATGACAGAGGGCTACGACAGTTTTTTAAGAAAACCTTTTGCGTAATGAACTTGATATCGTTGTAGAATCGAGTGATTTTAAATGGAGTGTTTTTTAGGCTTTTCTAGTTTCGCTAAAGAGGTCACTCCCGGTGAAGGGATCGTCGTCTCTTTCCTTATCGAATAAGGTGCAGGATATTTCACAAATACCGCTGTGCAAAGCAAGAACTATAGAAGCAATCAAAAGACAAACCGAGTTTGTAGCATCTGCTAGTTTCGCTAAAGAGGTCACTCCCGGTGAAGGGATCTCGGCTCTTTCCTTATCGAATAAGGTGCTGGATGTTCTACAAGGAACACCGCTATGCAAAGCAAAAACTAGAGCTAACAGTTTTTAAACAGGTTTCTACAACATCTTTAAGTTTCTTTTAGTTTCATTAATCTCATTATTGAAATCCCATTTTATTATGCTTCACAAGTATCACATTTGAAACGAAATCTGCAATATAACATGTATCTCATATATATAATATAAAAATTCGTCTCAGGAAGTAATATGATCTCATCACAGAACATTGCAGCAGAAGAACATATATGAAATATTGGATATACTAGGATGTCCGTGTCTTCAATACGAGCCTGTACAAAACACGGATTCCACGGTCGCGATGAATAGCCAAACCCATATCCCTAGACCCCTACGAGAGCGGCAAGCAACACTGCCAATTCTATGGTTAGGAGACCCGGTCTCGACTCCTCGAGATGGTCTCCCACTGGACCTTAGAACCCGGTTACTTGTGCTCCCCGCCTTGGGTCTACCTAATGCGGAAAAGTAAATAATATACAATGGTGACATCATCCTCAGCCCGGAAGTGCCCCAATAAAAGAATATTACATACAAATTAATTTTACATGAATGAAAAAGAAAAACTCTCATCTCACATAAAAACCCCGGCTATTCAAACGCGACGATCCAATACAACATATCACAGCAACACATAATATCTCATATCATCAACGTAAGCAAGTATGTGTATCCCGATTGTCGTTGATGTATAGCAACGAAGCCGGCGATACACCATATACTACGCTTACGGTCATAGAAAAGAAAGTGTAAAACTACAACAGTTGGAACCCGCAACCTCCTTAGACATCGCATGCCTAACAAAATGAATTCCTTAGACATCGCATGCCTAACAATTATAAACCCCGCATTTTAGTCTAATTATCGAAAACTCTTTCAATATCCAGTCGGGCAATTCAACAAGATTCCCGATATCCTGATCGAATGCTCGTCGCAAACTGTAGTAGACGGCCGCTGTTGGAGATAGTGCCCTCAGAGTCAATTATTGGATCACAAGCACGCGATTGCAATGATTGAGGGAGGACCTGTCCCAGTAGGACAGTCTTACTCAAGATGATAGTATGCTATCTGGTTTATCTTTATCATCGTGTACTGCTTTAGGTGACCCTACAGGTCACTATTGCACGTTGATAGAGCCCCTAGGATTCTTGCTTGACTACCAGCAGTATGAGGGCGATCATATACGTGAGAGCTGGAGTCTATAAGCACATCCTTAAAAGGTCCCTAGTCGTGGGAGTTTCGAGACAGGGCATCGATACTCCAGAGTAGACTAGTGTATACAGTCGAGACCCCGACGAGGGGCGGTGGCCGGTCTCACAAGCCACTGGTGTCAGTTGGTTCACCTAAGATGTATACAGGTGCTCATTGGGTTATGAGTACACCGGACAGGACTCGCCGGGAACCTGCTTGGTTGTATTATACCTGACGTCAGATAGCAGTTCCCTGGTGACATGTGTACAGGTTAGTTCATCGACCTGAGATCGTCATTTGTCTCGTGTGAGTTCCCACTGTGCTTTGATTACTACCCTACCACGCTCAAAGAAGACGTGCAAACAGGTTTTAGTTGGGTACAGTCCCGAGCCATATGGAGGCAGTGAGCGGATCTGCAGGGGTTCGTCTCTCCCGGTATTGGGGGTGAAGTCGCGCTGTGTCTAGGAGAGCCAGTACATGAAAAGTCCTTGACCAAGGCAGTAGATTTACTGGTAGGTATTCCAGTAGTATCTCAGGGTGTTCTGGGCTATACTCCGACACGACTTGTACCGCTTTTGGGGGTCTGACTTTTACCAACCCCTTAGGCCCACCATGCGATACTCATAGACGAACGGACCGGACTGTACGGATATTGTCACTGACAGGCTCAGTAGGGTGTCAGGATGAGTTCGCTCATCGACGTCCCTTTTGGTCAATAGCTGGTAGCCCGTCACGTATGGCTAATACCTCTGACGTGCTAGTGGTTAAATCCACAGCCATAGTATTGAAGAGTCTTTAGAGTCCACCACACACAGTTATTCCAGTTTCGGGCGAAACGTTGTAGAGGCCGTATGGAGATATGGCAGGGTTCGATCAGATACGTACGGTATTGCACGAATCGTGATCGGACGGATTTTACAAGCCGGCTTTGGCTTAAGCCGGATCCTAGTATTAGACAGTATAGATTTTGTCTCTTTGCATTTGTATTCAGTGGGAATACAAATGCGGGCATGTATATGCAGTAGCGGGGTTTTCCTGTAATTTATTACGGGATCAGTTTTCTGAAGTTGCCAGTTTGTATTCCGTTTCTGCCAGTTTTCATCTGTTCCTTCCCGGCCGGACTTTTCCGATGGAGGGGGTAATTTGCAATTATGCAAATTACATTTGTGGAGGGGTTTCTTGCATTTTAGTCTTCATGATGGATCTACCATCATGAGATTCTTTTTGTGTCTCTTCCTTTGTATTATGTGAGATTAGAATGGATTAGATATTGATTTGACCTTGTTATCATTGCTTTTGGGTGTGGTCACCTCTTTTCATTTCCTACACTCACCTCCCTTCATGTTTTAGTCTTATTCTCTCCACCATTTCAAAAAGGAGGGGCCGACCATTTTAGGAGGTGGGGAGTTCATTATGTGTGGAAAAGTATCATTCTCATTTTTGCTTACACAAAATTCCGAAGCTCCATTTCAAAGTTCTTCATTCCTCCATCACCAAAGGCAACTACATAAAGCCCATCGAGACAAAGTGCATTCTACACTACACCTACAGTACCCTTAGACGCGTCGACTTGCCAACTTCGTGCCCAAGTTGCCTCGGTCCAGAGGTGGGAGCCCATAAAAGATTTCGGCGACGTGGTGCCCTTTCCGACGAGGAGGCGACGACCGGAGATTCCGCGAGGAGATCGAAGTAGAGACGAAGACCGAAGGACACGGATCGCTTGGTATAGCTTCTCTACTCCTTTTCTTATTTGCTAGAGTTAGGTTAATGCCCCGATCCGGGTTAAAAGTGCGCGGTGGTGCCGGTTTGCAAGTTTCGCAAAGTTTTTCGTTTCCGCATTTCCGACGTCGGATTGACGGCCGGGGCGCCGTCGTGCACTTATATTGGTATCAGAGCCACATCATTAACTTAGTCTAGCTTGCTCTAGTATGTTTAGAACTCGATCGAACAAAATTCCCAAAAACCGTATTTTTCTTGCATCAGGTTTCTGTCGAAATTTTTTTAGCTCTAAAAATTTTTCAGGGTGTTGCAGAAATATGTGTAGGGTGTTCTAAGACTTCTGAAAAAATTTGGTGGCAAGATTCGACTTTTCCACCGCAGAACCGCGGCCAAACACATGCATTGGCCATGGTTCCACGGCCATAATGACCCCTTGTTGCACCATTTTTTTCCAGTGGGTCCTAGTCTGTGAAATGGGGTTTTTGGAATATTATTTTTGGGCCCAGATTTTCTGTGAAGTGCTACAGTAGTGCTTGGGGCCCACTTCGGTGAATTTGTTCGATCGGATATTTTAAACATGCTAGTTCACAGTATTTACATTATATCTGCGACCGTGAATGTCATTTGATCGGTAAATCCTGTCTAACTGCTATAGCCCTTTTAGACGGATTTGCAAACGTGACATTCACGTTGATGTTCTGTGTTGTGTTGTGATGTTGCGGATTGGTCGTGGAGGATAGCCTGGATGCAATGATAGTACAGTTTTGTTTTATATGTACATTTGATATTGCGGGGCGAGCGTCCGACATGTGGACTGCCGTCACTGCCTGTTTGTATTATTCTTTTAGGGCATGACCGGGTCGAGGTCGATGTATCCGTTGTATGTATATTTTACTTTCTGTACTAGGATTACCCCGCGGAGGGGTGCACGGATAGCCGGGTTCTAAAGGGCAACGAGCCCGCATCTCATGGCGTTGAGATGGAGGGTGCTTTACTCTAGAATTGGCAGGGCTATTCACCGCACTCGTAGGGGGTACAGGTTGACCCAGGAGGGGTGCCCAAGTTACCGGATTCCGTAAAGTGCTGGGTGGTCCATTCACGTTGCTGAAGGGGGCTGCCTCGCTTCAGGTTTTGGCGGGTAACTTGCCGCGCCCGTAGGGGTCTAGGATTTCTTTGCACAGGCTATCCACACGACCAGGGGAACGTCGGGTTTCAGTAGCGGGTCTGTGAAACCCGGGGATCCCAGATATCTGTATTGTTCTGTGATGCTGTACATTTCTGTGATGTTGCATTTTATCACGCCTTGAGCGAAATATTATATATTGATATATATACTAGTAGATGTTGTATATGTTTTGCATCCGCGCTAGTCCAGTCCCCGCTCTGTCGTTAGTTAAGTAACCTAACGGGTGATGACGGGACCCAGTGGCGAATGCGGATGGCATATACGTACATCATTATTTTCGTTCTTTATTGGTGTGATCAATTGATGGGACTGCGTTGATTCGGATCAATGCAAGTTAAACAAACCTATTCTGATGTTGTTGAAACATTTTTCAAAAAGCTGTTATTGCAAGGACATTCACTTTTGTTTTGCACAGTGGTATTCAGTTTGAATATCCTGCTCCTCAGTCGACGAGGCAAGGGCCGAGATCCCTTCACCGGGAGTGACCCCTTGGACAGAAGTTTGCGTCAGGGCAATAACTTCACTATAGCCGATTACTTTTTCTTTGCATCGTGGTATTCAGTTGGAATATCCTGCACCTCATTCTACGGGGAAAGAGCCGAGATCCCTTCACCGGGAGCGACCTCTTTAGCAAAGGTTTTCGTCACTATATTTTTACAAAGCTATCTGGTTCCTTCAACGATATCAAGTTCATTACGTTAAAGGTTTTCGCCAGAAACCATTCGTAGCCCTCCATCATTTCAGTTAAATATTCGGTAGTATTCAAGCTATGTATTTTGACCTCATGCCAAGGCATAGTGATTGGTAGCTGCCAGATATTTATCTATTGCATAGATAGATGCGTTGGTTTGGGACAGTCATACTACTATTTTGGCCTTCGTCAAGGGTATGTATGAGTGGGTTCAAATTAACCTGGACAATGATGGGTAGAACTTGACATGTGACTTATGATATTTTGACCTCATGCCAAGGTCATAAGAGCATGGGGCAAAAATCACATCGGGAGTTTCAAAAGAAACTGAAACTTGCCAGATATGCGCATACCTTCTGGAGTGTGATAACGTGAGCGGATTCCGTCACGTTATCATGCGATGATAGTTGGATCCCGATTCCCACTGATGAGTTGGTTTACTCCTCGGGTTATCCCGACTAATTCTTCTTTTGGGTTTGGAGAAGAATTTGAGGTTACAGTGGGAGGTTTCCCGATTAGATAAAGTGATAACCATTCTAATCTAGGTTAGAGTGCACGCTGAGTGTTTCTTTTCTCTCTCTCTTTGGCAGCGACCATTGACCCGACCCTAGACTATGACTCAGTGACCAAGTTGACCGAACTTTCTTAACACTGGCTTTTGGATTGTCAGAGTTGCAAACCTCATTGCCACTCTTACTTTTACCCTTTTCTCCAGGACACCCCGTATTACTACGAACGTCCACTTCCATTGGACAAAACCATCGTATGGTTATATACGAACTCGAAGGAATTTATTCGAGGATGGTTTCCGGTTCTGAAGAAAACGAATAGGACTATTCAGTTGTCTTTTCCTTTTACCTTCTCTCAGGTTGCGAGTACTCCTTGGTTTAGGAGATTGTACACCTATTACGCAAATTGGATAGTCTTCTTCCAAACCTTAGGCTGGTGCTGAACGGTAGGGAATGAAGAAAACCAATTAGCATAACGATGGTGTACAGAAGGTATTATGTAAAGACAAAGAAAGGGATTAGTAAGAGGGCAAAGTAAATTGCGACTGCTATTCACGACCAAACCAAGTATTTCTTCGCCAATCCTAAATCACCTTTGTATTTCTCCAGGACACTCCGTATCACTACGAAGATCCACAGCATATTGGATATTCCATCGTATGATTATATACGAACTCGAAAGGAACTTGTTCCAGTTCGGGGATGGATTCTGGTTCAGGAGAAATAGGAATAAGGTTTATTCGGTTGTCTTTTATCTTCACCTTCTCTCGCATTGCGAGTGCTCCCTAGGATTAGGACAGTACACCCATTATGCTTATTGGATAGTCTTCTTCCAAACCATAGGCTGGTGCCGAACGGTAGGGAAGGAAGAAAACCATTTGGCCTAAAGGGGTGTACAGAAGGTAATGACTAAAGACAAATAAAGGGATTTGGAGAGGTGGAAAAGAAATATACGGTTACAGTTGTGAATCTGGATAATGGAAGAGGCATTACTAGGAATACCAGGATACCCCATCGAAACATTTCAATGTTCCTGTTTCACTGTGTACTGTTAAAAGAAAACTGATTTCCCAATTAGACACTTGCTCCAGGGTATGTATTTATCAGGTATGATTCTCACATCTGTATGGTTTTACAGATGATGGGTGGGAGTAAGTTATTGGGAATTAGGTGATCATCCTCATTATATCGGGATTCGTTGTAATTGGTGATATTTGAGGAAGTCACCTGGGTTGTTTGCCGGACGGCAAATATTTGGTTTTGAATATCCATTGTTATGCACCAATTTCAAATCGATATATATGTACGTCTATTTTTATAGAGTGAGATATACCTTTTTAAAATTATGTCCGTGACATTTACCTATATCAGTGGATGGTTAGGTAAGGAACATTAAACAGCGGTGTAATTCTTCATAACCATAGTACAGTTTTCAACCTATGACTCACAGTGAATGAGTTATTGGACTCAGGGGACTTATACAGAGTATTGTATATTGTCCAGTTTCCATTAGGACAGAGGGGTTGGTCCTCATACTATATTCGGTTTACTTATGACTTCTCTAGTTTTTAGACAAGTGTTTTCGTAGAAACACAGGGTCTAAGTTTTGAGAAGTTATCGGTATAAGAGTAAAGTAGAGAACCAGGTGTTGCAAGTATCGGGATTCTTCAAGGTGATCGAAGATGTAGATACTTGTGTATGGTATTCAGTTGATTGTAATGATTAAGAGAACTAGCTTCTCTTTCAGGTTACTCATAATTGGAAGTACTCCTAAGTTGAGTAACGCTGATCGGCCTCCTTCTATTTAGTTGACATGCACTAGAGACAACTGCATGATTTGAATCTGGTTCAATTAAATCAGTGCCTCTGTTTCTATATTGGATATAAAACAGTTCATATCTTGACATTGTTAAGGTACGGGGAGTTGTCCAGCTTATGCTTAAAACCAGACACTGGACAACTCAAGGCATGTTTCTGTAATGGCTGTTTGTGGGTTGACCCGGGCTATGACGAGGGTTGACTTTCTACCATCTAGAAGATCAATAGTGATATTGCTCTTAACTCGCCAAGGTTTTAATAAAAATGGATTTTTTCATAAAACAGTAGTGGGAGTATGGTAGAACTGGAAGTGATTCCAGAACCGCAAAAGATTACTGAAGATTTGATAATAACCTAAAGATTCAATCTGGTTTTACATTCTATTGGCCACTCCGCAGATATGGTGGGTAACCTCAGGCGCTCGAAAGGTACTTTGGTACGCTCAAGGACGGAGGCAGGGAGGTTCTTGTTTACCCAGACTTGCCATTGCTGTTGTTCCAGACTGTAAGACCCGCCAGGAGGATGAGTATAGCATCGTTCTAAACTAGTTTTAGAAGTGCACGTCTATATGACTCTGCCAGAGGGTTGTCGTAGTCAGTGGGAGCAGCGGAAGGATTGGTGGACAGGTGGCTTATGTCTATTTATAGACTAAAGCGCATATAGCGGAGATAGATCATCTATTTCTGATGTGACAGTCATAGGTTTGACTTCATCAGAATAGGGGATGGATCTGTTAAGAAGGTAGTAGGGTGTGATGTCCTGGTATTTGATAACATACACAGAGTAGGAAGTGATATTCCTATACTACGATCGGTTATACTTTGGTTGTCACACAGTAGTTTCTCCACATAAGAATTGGATCTTATATCGTACATTCTAATTACTAGATCTATGGTTTTAGATCTAGATTTGGGTAGCTTTCCAATCTGGGTACTTAGACAGCATTCTATGAGTAATTAGAATGGACGACTCCTGGCACGGTAGTATACCTGCAGGTAATGGAGTCACCCTCTCTAAAGGTGTCTTACAGACTAAAGGGGAGAGGGATGTGCATGATTGGCAGATCACTTGCTTAGGCAATTGAGTTGATCATGAGATGTCAAGTACCAAACCAGATGTTGTTTTTGCAGTAGATGCAATAAGTTGATATTGATCCAATCCTGGAGAAACAGTCGGAAGCAGTTTTAGAACATAAGTGGATGTTCTAGGGATTTGATAACGGCAGCCTCTTTTAGGAGACGGTTATCATTCCAGGCTTCCAAGGTGACCTGGCTGACAGAGTGACTGTCAGAGTTATAGTTTTCCCTCTGACGAGGTGCAATATTTTGGACAGGTGGTCCAGGTGGATACTGAGGGAAGGCATAGCGCAGGATACTGATTAAGTTCAGTTGACGATACAGTCTAAGAAGTTTGAATTTGGAGTTCATTTATGAGCTAGGTCCCATCAGATATCCAGACACATTCTAAGACAGGTATTGCTCATTTCGGGAGATGGCTTTCTCCGCGAACTTAAGATAAAGAGAGACATAGAAAGAAACACCAGAGTGGATCCACTCACTGAGGCTATTCCTCGAACGCAATAGTTTCGCAAACGGGCTTTGTGAGACTGACTAGTAGAGGAGTTGGGTGTTCGGTATCATACGGGCTGTGAGTATGCGACATCGCAATAATTAGCCTTGATTGCAAGTGGGAGATTGTTGGAGATAGTGCCCTCAGAGTCAATTATTGGATCACAGGCACGTGATTGCAATGATTGAGGGAGGACCTGTCCCAGTAGGACAGACTTACTCAAGTTGATAGTATGCTTTCTGGTTTATCTTTATCATCGTGTACTGCTTTAGGTGACCCTACAGGTCACTATTGCACGTTGATAGAGCCCCTAGGATTCTTGCTTGACTACCAGCAGTATGAGGGCGATCATATACGTGAGAGCTGGAGTCTATAAGCACATCCTTAAAAGGTCCCTAGTCGTGGGAGTTTCGAGACAGGGCATCGATACTCCAGAGTAGACTAGTGTATACAGTCGAGACCCCGACGAGGGGCGGTGGCCGGTCTCACAAGCCACTGGTGTCAGTTGGTTCGCCTAAGATGTATACAGGTGCTCATTGGGTTATGAGTACACCAGACAGGACTCGCCGGGAACCTGCTAGTTGGTATTATACCTGACGTCAGATAGCAGTTCCCTGGTGACATGTGTATAGGTTAGTTCATCGACCTGAGATCGTCATTTGTCTCGTGTGAGTTCCCACTGTGCTTTGATTACTACCCTACCACGCTCAAAAGAGACGTGCAAACAGGTTTTAGTTGGGTACAGTCCCGAGCCACATGGAGGCAGTGAGCGGATCTGCAGGAGTTCCTCTCTCCCGGTATTGGGGGTGAGGTCGTGCTGTGTCTAGGAGAGCCAGCACATGAAAAGTCCTTGGCCAAGGCAGGAGATTTACTGGTAGGTATTCCAGTAGTATCTCAGGATGTTCTGGGCTACACTCCGACACGACTTGTACCGCTTTTGGGGGTCTGACTTTTACCAACCCCCTAGGCCCGCCATGCGATACTCATAGACGAACGGACCAGACTGTACGGATATTGTCACTGACAGGCTCAGTAGGGTGTCAGGATGAGTTCGCTCATCGACGTCCCTTTTGGTCAATAGCTGGTAGCCCGTCACGTATGGCTAATACCTCTGACGTGCTAGTGGTTAAATCCACAGCCATAGTATTGACAAGTCTTTAGAGTCCACCACACACAATTACTCCAGTTTCGGGCGAAATGCTGTAGAGGCCGTATGGAGATATGGCAGGGTTCGATCAGATACGTGCGGTATTGTACGGATCGTGATCGGACGGATTTTACAAGCCGGCTTTGGCTTAAGCCGGATCCTAGTATTAGACAGTGTAGATTTTGTCTCTTTGCATTTGTATTCAGTGGGAATACAAATGCTGGCATGTATATGCAGTAGCGGGGTTTTCCTGTAATTTATTACGGGATCAGTTTTCTGAAGTTGCCAGTTTGTATTCCGTTTCGGCCAGTTTTCATTTGTTCCTTCCCGGCCGGACTTTATGGAGGGGGTAATTTGCAATTGTGCAAATTACATTTGTGGAGGAGTTTCTTGCATTTGAGGCTTCATGATGGATCTACCATCATGAGATTCTTTTTGTGTCTCTTCCTTTGTATTAAGTGAGATTAGAATGGATTAGATATTGATTTGACCTTGTTATCATTGCTTTTGGGTGTGGTCACCTCTTTTCATTTCCTACACTCACCTCCCTTCATGTTTTAGTCTTATTCTCTCCACCATTTAAAAAAGGAGGGGCCGGCCATTTTGGGAGGTAGGGAGTTCATTATGTGTGGAAAATTATCATTCTCATTTTCGCTTACACAAAATTCCGAAGCTCCATTTCAAAGTTCTTTATTCCTCCATCACCAAAGGCAACTACATAAACCCCATCGAGACAAAGTGCATTCTACATTACACCTACAGTATCCTTGGACGTGTCGACTTGCCAACTTCATGCCCGAGTTGCCTCGGTCCAGAGGTGGGAGCCCGTAAAAGAATCCGGCGACGTGGTGCTCTTTCCGACGAGGAGGCGACGACCGGAGATTCCGCGAGGAGATCGGAGTGGAGACGAAGACCGAAGGACACAGATCGCTTGGTATAGCTTCTCTACTCCTTTTCTTGTTTGCTAGAGTTAGGTTAATGGCCCGATCCGGGTTAAAAGTGCGCTGTGGTGCCGGTTTGCAAGTTTCGCAAAGTTTTTCGTTTCCGCATTTCCGGCGTCGGATTGACGGCCGGGGCGCCGCCATGCACTTACAACCGCACCCCCGATACCGTCGACGAAGTGCACTAAGGAGGAACACCGCTGCCGCGAGCACTCGAATGGATGCTTTTGGCGACGGGGTTCTCCTACAGTCACTTGGTCGGGGCTATAGGGCGTGGCTGTCTGTTAAGTTTACCCGGCGAGTATCCGCGTACGCTACGTGATTGCGATGGACTTTTGATCACATCAAAATTCCGTGGCAACCGATTTATTGAGACTGAACTGCTAGATTTACAACATTCAAATTAGTTATCTCATAACTACCTGTGGACTCCAAATATTGTATCACATTCCAGATAAATAGACAATGTTAAATTTTCCGATCGAATAATCAAACACCCGAGTTTTCCCAAATAGTTCTCAACACTTGAAATTAGTTTAAAAACATCCATCACATGCATCAGTACCAATGGTCCGGCCGTAGAAGGGTTAAGCCAACGCCCCACATGTGGCACGCCGTACTGCCACAAACCCTAAGGTTCAGAGGCAGTTCAAGACGGTAACATAATCGAGTTAAGGTTTGTTGTCTTCTAGAGGGTCCACCGCGCTACTTGCACGACTTAGAACGTTCTTAAACTCGAGAAAAAATCCAACTTTTGAAAATTTTCCATCAGGGGAAAAAATAAGTTATTGATATCCGTTCGAACTTTTTAACAGTTTCTAAAAATTATCCGGACAAACTAAACGAAGTTAAATTATCCGATCGAATCAACGAGTCCCTAATACAACCCAAAAAACTCAACACTTGAGTGGAATTAAAATATTCCCAGAAAGAAATGACAAGGAAGTACCTAAGAATAAATATATGAAGTTCAAGGGACTAATTCAAAATTTTGGCCGCGGACCCGCGGCCAAAATTTTGATTGGGCCGCGGTTCCGCGGTTATATAATCGACTTAATGGACCGTACTTCGCAGTAATTCTTAGTTTTTCCTCTATATTTTATGAGAATTTTTAATACAGAAAAAATCAACTTTTTGAAAATTATCCAGAGAAATTAGGGTTTCGGGGTTCGATCGAACTTTAAACTTCGTCTAGACTTCGCCTAAAGCTCTACCTTGGCTCTGATACCACTGTAGGGTTGCTAGGCACACGCACAAGATTCTACGAGGCATCAACCATTCCAGATTTAAAATTTAGCCGTGCCGAACAACCCAAAGCTGGATCTTTAAACTAGAGTTTAGGCGAAAACAAGCATGTTAAACACTTTAACACTAAGTGAGAGAGATTACAACCTTTGTATATCCGGTCCTTCACTTCTTAAGCTCCGTGTTGAAGTCCCTTCGCTGCGATCATCGTGTTCTGGACTCTCGAAAGGTTTCACGAAGAGAAAGATGCAGTCTTGCTTCCGATCTTCGATAACAAAGATGATCTACCTTGAAGTTTCATTAACACAAGCTAACACTCACTAAAGGAAGTGAACACTCTCATCTAAAGGGCAAGGGTAGATAAGGATGATGAAGTAGGATTTTTGCTCTCATTTATAATCTTTTTCTCACACATTTTTCATCACTTAGAAAAAGCTAGAAAGCTTTTTCCATCAAGGGAAGAAGGAAGAAGATGAATGAATAAAGAATCATAATCCTTTTGTGATGAATAATGTAAAGAAGATAATGATGAATAATGCAACCATGGTTGCTAAACCATTGTAGAGAATTAACCAAGGGTGAAGGGTTTGAGTTAGGTTAAAGATGAGTCACTTGTAAATATCTTGCACAAAACAAAAAGAAACCTTCTAGAATCATCAAGAAGGAACTAACCCAAAACAAATCCTAACCTTGTTTAATCTCCACTAAACATGTTGCATTAGTTATCATATCATGTTACGATATTAAATATCACATATATAAAATTTATCGTAACAATTAAAAAATAATACAATTAATATATATTGCATATATATCAATGTATTACCCGAGTGAGAAAAAGAATCTTTTAGTGAGCTAATATTAGTTATTGTAATTTAATATATCATATATATTATTATACATTAAATTATCGAATTAACACCTGATCCGACAATCCGGCTATATCGCATATAACCGACTAATATGATGACCCGGCTATATCACATATACCCGGCCGATATCTCATATCACGAGAATCCAATACGGTATCACATACCGCATTATCCTCGGTCCCGCACATATCACATATGTGCTCCTACTCCGTTTTGCCTGAGTCAAGAAACCTCTGTGTAGGACTCTAAAGAATCGTCAATACGCCGGCAGTAGGTGATGATCATATCAAACACCCACAAGCTGCAAGCGGTCAGCCAAACGTAACAGCCACCCAGGTATTGAGCGCTTAGAAGATCAACAAGTAAGCCTGTACATTCTCTTGTGAATCCAATCAGTAACACTCCCGTACAGTCCGGTCTCGTCGTCTGATATGTCGCATATCTCGCCTAGGGGTGGTATACATCAGACCCCAGTAGCTTGATAAGTCGTGTCGATATGAGGTCTACAACAGTTCGAGAAACTACTGATAACACTTACCAGTAAATCTCAGCAACCCTGGCCAGGGATTTCCAGTAAGAGCCAATCGAACATAGCACAACATCAACTCCCTATACCGGGAGAGACGAATCCCCTCCTATCGCTCATTGCCTCCATGTGATTCAGGACTGTACCCAAAAGCCACCTTTTTGCACGCCCTCTTAGACATGGTATGATGGAAATCAAAGCACAGTGGGAATCACACAAGACTCTATGACGATCTCGGGTCAACAGACTACTCTGTACTAGTGTCACCGGAGAACTGCCATCTGACGTGAGGTATAATACCAACTGGGAGTTCTCGGCGAGTTCGTCCAGTGTACCCAGTCTCTACTGAGCACCCGTACACCATCCTTGATGTCAAACACCGATGGATATGGGATCATCCATCGCCCATCATATAGGTCAAGACGCGTATACGCTAGTTTACTCTGGTGCATCGATGCCCTGTCTCGATACACCCTCGATTAGGAACAGTTATAGGATGTACTCATCGACTACCGTAGCCCCACTAGTATGATCTCATCATAGTTCCAGTAGTCGAGTACATATCCTAAGGGCTTTATCAACATGTAACATAGAGACAATCAGAGTACATGTTAAGATAAAGTAGAACCAGATAGCATACTATCATGTCGAGCAAGAAAGTCCTCCCTATATATGTCCAAGCATCCATTACAATATACATCGTATGTACAGTAATGGCCTCTAGGGCATACATATAATTAACACCGCCAATGAGTCAGATCGGCCGCGGATTCACGGCAGATTGGCCTGACTAGGCCGCGGATCTGGGGCCGTTTGGTGGGCTTAGTGCATGGAAATTTCTGTGCTGATTTTAGTTGGCTTAATGGAACTTTCCTGATGTCTGGAATATTTTTATACTTTCTTGTTTACTTCCAGACCACAAGTCTTGGACTTGACGTATTTTATCAGCACTTTTAGCAGTTCCGGCTCTTTTACCTGGAGAATTTCCTGCACACAATTTCGAGACAAGTGTTTGATATACAAAAGATCACGTATGCAATAATAAACATCCAATTTCCCTCATAATGCTGGTTATAATGTATAACACATGTTATTTGGTATTTTTGCAGACAAATTGCTAATATGTGCTATATTTATACCAAACACCTTTAGATGATTACAAATAGTAGGGAAATTGCTGTATTAAAAATGCAATATTTTCGACCGATCAACAGTATCACCTCATCAGGGAGATAGTAGATCGCTAGGACATCGAGGTATGGAGAGTAGACACGAAGGACAACACAACAGATCCATTCACCAAGGCCATCACTCAAGTCCAGTTAGAGAAACTGTTCGAGCTGTTCGGCATGCGGTACGCCGGCAAATGGTTCTAGTGAAGACAATGGGTACTTATTGCACCAACTACAGGCCTTAGTGCAAGTGGGAGATTGTTAGATTGGTATGCCCTAGAGGCTTGTATTGTATAGGATGCTAGGCATGTATATGTATAGAAACAATCTTTGCTCGAAATGATAGTATGGTATCTTGTTTGTCTTCATCTTAACGTGTGATATGTTGTATTTCATATCTTTATATACATGTTTATGAAGCCCTTAGGATTATGCTTGACTACCAGGATTATGATGGAGATCATACTAGTGGGGCATGGACAGTCTACAAGCATATCCTTTAATTGTTCCTAGTCGAGAGTATATCGAGACAGGGCATCGATATTACCAAAGTGGACTAGTGTGTACGTTTCTTGACCCTTGGAGGGAGATGGATGATCTAAAATCCATTGGTGTTTAACATCAAAGATTGTACACAGGTGCTCATTGGAGAATGGGCACACTAAACATGACTTGCCGAGAATTCCTAGATGGTATATATACCTATTGTCAGATAGCAGTTCTCTAGTGACACTTATACAGGTTTGTCTGTAGACCCGAGATCGTCATAGTGTCTTGTGTGGTTCCCACTGTGCTTTGATTTCCTCCCTACCACGGCTCTACCGAGTCATTCAAACAGGTGGATTTTGGGTACAGTCCCGAATCGCATAGAGGCAGTGAGCGATAGGAGGGGTTTCATCTCTTCCGGTATAGAGAGTTGATGTCGCGCTATGCTTGATCGGCCATAACAGCAAATCCCTGGCCAGGATTCTCGAGATTTACTGATAAGTGTTATCAGTAGTTTCTCGAACCGTTATGGGCCGTAAATCAGCATGACTTATAAAGTTACTGGGCTCTGACATTGACTACCTCTAGTGTCAAGACTCGAAGGTACGGAACGTGACTGATACTTAAATTACGAAGCGTCTAGAGGTGCAACGTAATCTAAGTAAGCCGAAGCCCAGAAATCTAAACCATTTAAAAGAAGAAGTAAAGTAAAACATGTTTAAAAGCAATATCAAATTTCTCAAAAATTTCGGCAGAGTCTCCTTCGTAAAAACTGGCCCCAAACAGGTACAAATAAAAATATATACATAAGCAATAAATAAAGGGCATCCCTAAGTGGGAGCTAGCTCTACGCCAAAAGGGGGAAACAACCACACAATGCACTATAATAAACAACGTCGAAGGGCGAGGCTCAAAACTCAAAAGAAAACCAAATCCACCAGAAAATCATAATAATACAAGCGTGACTCTAAGGTCGAAATAAAAACAACCGGTCTTCTAAATCTACCAATAATACAAGTCTGGTTGATGGAGCTTACAAGATACAAATGAAATAATAAAAGTACAATGGCGGTCCCGATACAAGTGAACCAACCTACCAAGGAATCATACTGAGTGAAATGGTGTGCCAGCAAGCTGCCAAGGAAACCTGTACATCGAAACCTGTAAGAAAATTTGGCACAACGAGGGTGAGTTGCCAACTCGTGAGTAGAAGACATCTGCGAGTAGAAATCGCATGCACGACGCTCTCCTAGGTCATATAATATACTTAACCTAACACAAGACAACTAGTAGTGATAGGGTAATAATCTATACGTAAGTGCAATACTCAGTGCCTCAAGTAGTAACATGTCATATGTATGCTATGTATTAATGCATCATGAATGAAACAATCAACCATGAAATTTGGACATATCTGTATAAGAAAATCTTTAAATTTTATCATAGTAAACTTTGTATGATAATCTGAAACATCATCAATGAAATCTATGGAAATCCGTATCAAGCATCGACACAAAACACGTAAATCTCAAAGTCTCAATACCCTATAGTCTCAATATCTTATAGTCTTAATATCTCGGGCTCCGTCAGTCCGGATCGGCCCATATCATCAAATCTCACGACAACGGTCGGTATCCTCCGGATATCCGCCGCGCCAGACATCACCGGTTGGTAGTCTTCCGCTTCCAGGCCCATTGTCTACAACTCGAGCTTCTTGCCCCGGGGTACCATACCGGGCCCACCATGTGCCCGAGACGGTTCATCCACTCCTCGAATCGGGTCTCAAAATCCAATAGAAAATATGAAATCTCATGGTGGACGACACATACATCACGAGAAAACCGCAACTTGCATTTTAAAAATGATGATACTAAGCTTTTATTAAATTCTTGCGGTTTTCCCCCAAAATACAGAAATCTCATAGAAATCCAAAATCCCAAAATCATGAGTAAGTAAATAATGAGTATCGGCATAAGCCCCAGAATACTGCATGATAATATGAATATGTGAATGCATGAAGTGTCTAACTAATAAATGCAATGTCTAAACTAGCATATGAAGGTAATCACACAATATTATACTGGATTAGCTATTTGCTGATTATATCAATAAAAGATAATATGTTCTAAAGTGTATGCGACATGGCAATTACCGATGATGATGTGTGTGAGCCGGCAAATAAGTGTACGTGGAACATGCACATCATCGGTAATGGTGCTGGTGTCCTAACAGGCAGAGTTTCATATTAGCTAAAGAAACATATGTATGAACATGCAATACGATGAATACAATATGAATATAACGGTGAATGCGTAGTAAACACACAACTAGAGAATACATACTAATTACGATTCATCCAGTTTGTTGTTTGAAAAAGCACGAATCATGGTTTTTAGAAAATTAGGGGCTACGGGGTTTTTATGAAAAGATATGTCCTTTGAAAAATCCGTAGTATCCCTCAGGCTGTCTTTAAAAATATGCACGATTCATTAGTTTTAAAAAAAAGTATGACTCGAGCCTAAACTAAGATCTACCAAACCAACTAAGGAACTAACTAAAGACACTACTCGAAAGGTAAGAATAATCCTACTAAAGTCCGAGTCGATAACTCTAGTAATCGGCGATCCAGCCTCAATAGCGTCACGTACATAGTACAACTTTCTCGAGTTAAGAGTGCGGATCAATCATCACATCTATGCCTCGTACGGTAAAATCCATCGTACAGCATCCCAAAATCGGGGTATGGGTCAACTATCACATATATACATCATCGTTCGTATAGTATCATCATCAAATAATATCATGATCAAGGGTACTGTACCAAAATCGCATACATCCCAATATCATCAAACATATATTATCGTCTGTGTAAATATACATCGTCAAATGATCCACTAAAATATCATGTCATATATTATATCATGATTAAGTCACATATTACAATCCAGGTTCTATTCTTAAGTCTCGTACATTTCAATGTCATCATCACCTATTATCATTTATGTATAAATATACATTTTTCTCATTTCCCAACGATCCGCTAATATCATAATACATCTCATATCTTAACTCGATCGTATATGCAATATCTCACGGCATCATTCCCAGTCATATCGACTCATCCCCAGATATCATATAATATCCTCATATCACGTGTATATGTTATATATATATATATATACATACATACATACATACATACATATAGAAACCTACACACATTCATATATATATATATACATACACACACACACACACACACACACACACACATACCCAAGTCAAGTGTATGTGTGTATGCGTGTGTGTGTGTGTCTACATGAAACCTACGAATTCCCTCCAAGGCAATTATCCTCTGGTTAAGTCTTTCTAAATCAGTCTAATCCAACTTAACGTCTTCAATAAAACCCCTACTCGTCAAGAATCTAAGCTCACGTCTGACTTTCTAATAATAGTACATAATATCCTTATTTTACGTTTGCGGGGGTGCTATACGCCATCCACCCGACTTCCCCCGTAGATATACATCTACTCACGCGGTCTTTGTCTGCCGAAGTCGATGCCGCCATCCTCTTCTTCATCGTCCGAAGTCCACGTGTGGGGTACCTATATGCAAACATATTTAATATTGTAAACCGAAATCGTGGACAAAACCAAAACGACGCACGAAACGCGCATAGGTTAAAACCTATGACCCGCTCATGCAAAGAACCAAATAACCCTCGATATCGGCGTACAAACGCCGATTGATCGAAAAAAACCTAAACACACCAATCATGGTTTCACAAATCACTAATTACAATATAAAATAGATTGAAACTCATCAAAACCTCAAAATAAATCAAATCGATTTATTTCCGAAAACCTAGAAAGCACTTAATTTTCGTTTTAATTCAAAACTTGTTGTTTTAAGAAAACTAATGGCCATAATATTTACTAAATATCATAACTAGGTCATATAAACCATTTCTATAATTTAATCTCATCAATTTGTATTAAATCTAAAATTCTAGTTTGCAAAAATACCCAATTTTAACACTTTTGAAGCAAAAATTCACAATTCAACAACTAAGCTTGGTTTTGCATGATCTAAAGTATTAAACTACAATTTATTATGTTAATAATGTCATGAAACCCTAATTATATTTTAATCTCAATTATTTAATCAATTTCCAAAAGCCTAGTTTGGAAAATAGCATAATTATCACAATTTTAAAGTAACAAATAGCAAACCAGTAACTAGATTAGGTTTGCATTCCATTACCATGTTAAACTACTCATTAGAACCATGAATAATTGATAAAAACCCTAACTTGATCACAAACCCTTTCTTGAATTTTCAAGTTAGCAATTAGAACCCTAATTAAATACCGAAATTCATTAAATTATAGTAATTAACCTACAATTAACACTAGGGTTAGGATTATACCTCCACAAACATGAGATCAACATGCAACCTAGACTCCCCAAATGCTAATTTTGCTCTAAGATCCATGTTAGATAGGCCAAAGAATAATGGGTAGAGATTGGATTTGGAATTTGAGGTTTAATTTTGGATTTTTGAAGAATTTTGAAGCAAGTGAAGTGGGAAAAATTTTTGGGCAGCCATGGGGAGTTTCGGCTATGTGAGGGGAGTAGAGAGAGAGAGAGAGAAATGGGTATAGAAATGGGTGGAAGACTTCTCAAATTATTACTTCACTTAAGTCTTTTCAAAATTATTTAATTTTATTTATTTTCTTAATTCTATTTGACCTACAAAAGTCTAGAAATTTGAAGACAAATCAAGAAGAGAAGAGAATGCTACAAACTAAGTTCTAGTATGTCATGGCTCACTTTTGTAAAATTAACTCACTCCAATTTATAATTTGCACCCATTTAATGTATAATTAAAAGCTTATGTTAATATTAAAAATAATTACTTAAGGAAAAATATTTAGGTAAACTAATAATTTATAAGTGAATAAATAAATACCAAATACTAGCAATTATATAGTTAAAATAGAAATATTTAAATCTATATTGAAAAATAATTGTAGTTGAGTTTTACGGAAAATACAGTTTATTTTACCGATTATCAGAAAATTCACCTAAACGAATTTATTTATTTAATTATTTATTTAATTATTTTTAAAACGCTACACCTAGACTTCATATGCGACGTATCAGATGAAGAGACCAGACTGTACGGTAAGTGTTCCTTACAGGCTCGTTAGGGTTGTGATGAGTTCGCTCGTCGGCCACTTTTTCATCATGTACCTAGGTAGCCGTTACGCACAGCTAGTGCCGCTGACGTGCTTGTGATTAAACCCACTGCCAGCGTACTGTCGAGTCTTTAGAGTCCCACAAAGAGGATTCCCTTGTTCAGGTGAAAGATGTAGAGGCCGTAAGTTGTTACGGCAGCCGTAAGGTGTTACGGCAGGGTTTCGATCATGTTCGTGTAATTGTTACAGGAATAATGATCGGAAGGATAATACTAGTAGGCTTTGGTTTAAGTCGGATACCGGTATTATATTATTGGATTACATGTATTCGTATTTTTTGGAATTCGGATACGGGTATACGTATACGGTATACAGTATACGGAGGAGGGGTATTCTTGTAATTGTTACAAGAATACCTTCTAGAAGGTGCCACCTCATAATTACATTATTTATTTTGTGAAAATAAATAAATGAGGTGGAAATTAAGAAAGTATAAGCATGGTTATACGAATGTCTTGTATTATATTTTATTGTTTTGGAGTTACTATTGAAGTATGGTGCTAATTTTATAATACATGCTTCAATTATTTCATTTGAGCTCTATCCTTCATCATGCTTGATTTTTCTCTCATTATTAAAAAACACTTTCTCTCCCCTTCTTCTTTCCTCCTCCTTCATCCTAAGCTTTACCCTTCACATGTGATGTGAATCAAAAGCTTAGGGTTAAAGATAATCCAATACACTAATCTCTACATCATCCTAGTGATCTCTTTTAGCAAACTTGGTCTCTAGGTTAAACTCTTGTGAAGAGTTTGTAGCTTGCACGATAGCTCTCGCGTGGATCATCTAGGTCTTGAGGTGGCCGGAGATCGAGGACATCGGCAACATCCAAAGGAGCTGAGGAGTTCATCAAAAGAGAAGACAAGGAGCAAAGGAGTTGCATCAAAGAGAAGACCCGAAGGACCGTATCCTCAAGGTATAATCCCTAACATAGTAGATAAGATCTCTAGTTAGGGTTTTCTAGTTATGGTTTAGATAAAATCTTGGGTTAATTGCGTGTTGTATGCAAAGAAATTTTCGTTTATCGCTTCCGCTGCCTCACAAGACTTGTGGGAGCATGCAACATGCACTAACACTAGTCTACAATGCCACAAGAAGACTTCGTTCATTTCTGAACTGTTCCTCTTGTGTGTGTTCTGTATGTTAGAACTGTGGTTTGATTCAGAACATGTAAACTGTTATACAACGTACCATACCCAATCAACACTTGACTTAGGAAAACATTCACAATATTTTTGGTACGAAATGACAGTCGCTCAGAATCATTGTATTACCAGTTGGTAACACTTGGTGATATTTGCCAACTGATTTGGCTGCAACAATTGTACTATTCCCTACTACTAGAGACATATCACATTTCCCAGTTCTCTACCTATCTGTAACCTATGTAACAAATTACATATATGGGATCCTGATCCGGTATCTAATACCCATGACGTAGAGCAAACTGAGAAACAGTTCTTGGTAACGAACACACCCGAAGACAAATGCATCAACATGCTTATTCTTCGTTTGGGTGGCGCGGGAATCCGGATATTCCCCTATTCCTTGCTCAGACTTATGACAATCATAAGATAGAGCGGAACCTAACCCAGTATAATAAGTAGTTTCGGTCAATGCATCTACGTTATTATCTTGATTAAGGCATATCATTGGTCGCTTCCATGAGAGAGAAAAGGACAATCACATTGTGTGCGCTCTTTGCAAGATTAGATTGGTTTTTATCTAATCAGAATGGCTCCCACTGTTTTTATCAAATCTTCCTTCAATCCCTAAAAGGTAAAATTAGCCAGGATTAATTACACCCTACAGGTTCGCCAATCGTTCGGACAGGCAGGTATCAGTACTCTGAGGGAGGTTCCCCGTGCTTTCGCACGGACCTAATTAAAATAAACCTCGTATCCCTAGAGGCATAACCCCGTTGACACTTTTCTAGACACCTACTGGATTAGCTAATTGTAAGGTGTAAAACTCTCCCAGGAGTAACTCTTACTCGCAGCGGGTATCGGAATCTAACTATCATATAGAAGGTATGCAATCTCATTGCAAATTTCAAAACTTGAAATTCTCGATAATGGTTTTCCTTCAGCTTCCTATGACCTTGACGGAGGTCAACAAACCATAGGCCGCTATTCAAGTTCAACCCGTTCGTTTTTTGATTGAATTGAACCCACCCGCACGACCCTTGACGGATGTCATTAAGGCTGTACAACTACCCTAATCCAATCGCATCGCATGCTGCAGAGAAACACTAATCAGCTACCGCACACTACGTTTTAACGGAGGTCAACAAACACATCACGAATACTAAATAGTACTTATCTGAAATGATGGAGGGCTACGCAGGTTTTTAAGAAAACCATGAGCGTAATGAACTTGATATCGTTATAGAATCTAGTGATTTGAAAAGGAGTTTTTTTGAAGCTTTTGCTAGTTTCGCTAAAGAGGTCACTCCCGGTGAAAGGATCTCGGCTCTTCCCTCATTAAATGAGGTGCTGGATATTCATCAAGAAATACCACTATGCAAAGCAAGAACTAGAGAAGCAATCAAAAGACAAAACCGAGTGGGTTGTAGCATTTGCTAGTTTCGCTAAAGAGGTCACTCCCAGTGAAGGGATCTCGGCTCTTTCCTTATCGAATGAGGTGCTGGATATTCATTAAGGAATACCACTATGTAAAGCAAAAAATAGAGCTAGCCTTTTTGAAAAATTTGATTTTAAAACATCTTTAGGTTTCTTTCTTTTCATTATTAACTACCGGCAGAGCAGGGGCTGGACTAGCGCGGGTGCGAAAAATAATCAACGTTTATTATATATCATATAACATTCGTCTCACACAGTTATATGATCACATCACAGACCCAAGCAGCAGAAGCAACATATGAAATATTAGATATATTAGGATTTTCGTGTTTTAAATTTAGCTAGTAATGTTAAACACGGATTCTACAGTCGTGAAAAATAGCCAAACCCACATCCCTAGACCCTTACGAGAGCGGAAAGTAACCCTACCAATTCTAGAGTTAGGAGGCCCGGTCTCAAGGAGTTCAGATTTTACATGAATGAAAATAAAAACTCTCATCTCACATAAGATCAACAAGCAAGCTTGTCCATACTCTCCATGAAGCCTATCAGTAATACTACCGTACTGTTCGGTCTCTTCATCTGATATGTTGCATATCATGTCTAGGGGTGGTAAATGTCAGACCCCAGTAATATGATAAGTCATGCTGATGTCTGTCCTATAATGGTTCGAGAAACTACTGATAACTTTTATCAGTAAATCTCAGCTGCAGCCCTGGCCAGGGACTTCCAGTTATAGCCATTCGAGCATAGCGCAACATCAACCCTCAATACCGGGAGAGACGAAACCCCTCCTATCACTCATTACCTCAATGTGACTCAGGACTGTACCCAAAATCCACCTGTTTGCATAACTCCTCTTGAGAGTGGTAGGGAGGAAATCAAAGCATAGCGGGAAACACACAAGACTTTATGACGATCTCGGGTCTACAGACTAACCTGGACCAGTGTCACCAGAGAACTGCTATCTGACGATAGGTATATTACCAACTAGGAGTCCTGGCGAGTCCGTTCGGTGTACCCATTCTCTAATGAGCACCTGTGTACAATCTTTGTTGTCACACACCAATGGTTGTTGGATCAACCATCACCCTCTAGTGGACAAGAAACGTACACACTAGTCTACTCTGGGATATCGATACCCTGTCTCGATATCATCTCGACTAGGAACTGTTAAAGGATGTACTTTTGGACCACTCTGGCCCTACTAGTATGATCTCATTATAATCCTGTTAGTCAAGTACATATCCTAAGGGTTTTATCAACATGTAAGAGACAGACAGTATAAAAATACTAGTCTGCATGTTAAGATAAAGGAAACCGGATAGCATACTATCATGTCGAGCAAGAAAGTCCTATATATATATGTCCAAGAATCCACTATATCAACAATAATTGCCTATAGGGCATACATATTCCTAACAGTACAGTGGGAACTCACACGAGAAAAATGACAATCTCAGGTCAAAAGACTAACCTATATTAACGCCACTCGAGAACTTCCATCTGATGATAGATATAATACCATTTAGAAGTTCTCGACGAGTCCATCCAGTGTACTCATCTTCAGTGAGCACCTGTATACTATCTTAGGTAACATAACACCAATGGCTTATGAGACCGACCACCGCCCCTTGCCAGGGTCTCGAAACGTATACACTAGTCTACTCTGGAATATCGATGTCCAGTCTCAATACTCCCACGACTAGGGACATTTAAGGATGTGCTTATAGACTGCCCATCTTTCACATATATGATCGCCATCATAATGCTGGTAGTCAAGCAAGAATCCTATGGGCTTCACCATTATGTATTAGTGACACGTAATATCAAGTAAAACATGTACACATTAATAATAAAGACAAACCAGATAATATACTATCATTTCGAGTGAGATTGTTCTACCTGTATAAGGCATCCCTCAATTATCATAATCGCGCGCCTACAATTACAATAATTGCCTTAAGGGCACTATATCCAACACCACCATGAATGGGTGCGACGAGCAGGATGCTATCCGCCAGCCTCGTCGTAAGGGATTTGCTCGGAAATGAGAAGAAACAAGTTCGGATGACAGAAAAGTAGGAATCTCATTATTTAAAGAGAGTACAAGCAGATGGCGTGTCATCATAGAACCTCAGAGAATAAGGTTTTGGATGATCAGTCTCCTTCCTTTCTTCCCAGTTCTTCTTCTTTTGGTATGTCTGGTCTCCCCGAGGAAGATTAGCATTCACCTCAGACTCGAGTTGGATTTCCTATTCGGTCAAGAATTTTACCTCGGCCATAGTCTTAGGATGCGCAAATACAAAAGAGCGGAGCCACTCTCTGTGCCTAAGACCGAATCTTAGGGCGGTAATGACTGTCTCATCCCGGTGCTCGGGTACCACCAGAAGAGCATTATAGAACCGGGTAATATAGCCCTTGAAAGATTCCATGTCATCACTCTTGATAGTGAACAGGTAGATGACCAACCACTTTTTATAGGGTTCCCTAGGGCGCGGCAGCAAGGTTTCGGGAGGCATCGTCCATGCCATTTTCAAAATTTTTGCCGTTCTAAAGAACCATAACCTAGAATCTTAACTAGAGATTTAGACGAACAGGTAATGCAAACAACTTTACATCTAAGTGAATGAGGAATACAACCTTTGTAGACCGGTCCTTCACTTCTAAAGCACCATGAAGTAGTCCATTCGCTCTAAGTAGTGAACACCCAAACTCTAGTAAAGGTTCACATGAAGAAATGAACAAGCTTGCTCAAAGTCTTCAAGGCCAAAGATGATCTACGTCGAGGAGATTCAAGCTCATGCTACCTCTTCACTAATGGTAGATTAGTGAAGCAAACACCCTAAACTAAATGGCTAATATAGTAGAGAATGATGAAGTAGGAAATGGGCTAACTTTTGATTAATTTTTCTCACATTATTTCTTCACCATTTGAAAAGCTAGTGAGCTTTCTCATGAGGAAGAAGAAGATGAAGTAGAGATGAGAATGAAACTCATGAGGTGAGAATAGCAACCATGGGTGAGTTAGTGTCATACACTAACTCATTTAGAGATTAAACCATGGCTAATAATAATGGTTAGGTTAATAAATATCTACAAGTAAAACAAAATTAGTGGACTTGGTCAATGGTTACACAAGCTTCTACAAGCTTGAACCATGTAACTAATTTCCATCTAATTTTGATTAACTTTAAATAAATAAAACGATTCATTATATCAAGCATGGTGTGAGTCTCATACACCCATGAATCATGTGGCATCAAGCATGATACAAATAAAATGTACATTAATATATATCACATATATACTATATGCACACAAGTGAGAAAAAGAAATGTTTAAGTGAGCCAATATTAGTTAATGTAATTCAATATATCAAATATATAATTATACATCAAATTATTAAATCAACACTTGATTTAATAATCCGGCTATATCATATACAACCGGCTAATATCAAATGTAACAACTTATCGAATCAACACTTGATCCGATAACCCGGCTATATCACATATAACCGACCGATATCACATATCGCGAGAATAGAATGCGGTATCATATACATGCATTAATCTCGGTCCCGCACATATCACATATGTGCTCCTACTTCTTTTCACATGAACCAGGAAACCTCTGTATAGGACTCTAAAGACTCGTCAATACGCCGGAAGTAGGTGATGATCATATCAAACACCCACAAGCCGCAAGTGGTCTGCTAAACGTTACGGCAACCCGGATATTGAGCGATCAGAAGATCAACAAGCAAGCCTGCTCATACTCCTGCGAATCTAATCAGTAACACTACCGTACAGTCCGGTCTCTTCGTCGGATAGGTCGCATATCACAGCCTGGGGGTGGTATAATATCAGACCCTAATAGCCTAATAAGTCATGCCGATGCAAGGTCCATAATGGTTTGAGAAACTACTGATAACATTTACCAGTAAATCTCAGCAACCGTGGCCAGAGATTTCCTGTTATGGCCAATCAAGCATAGCGCAACATCAACCCCCAATACCGGGATAGACGAAATCATCTCTTATCGCTCATTGCTTCCATATGACTCGGGACTGTACACAAAAACCACATTTTTGCACGATCTCTTGAACGTGGTATGGTGGAAATCAAAGCACAGTGGGAATCATACAAGAATCTATGACGATCTCGGCTCGACAAACTAATCTGTACCAGTGTCACCAGAGAACTGCTATCTGACGATAGTTATAATATCATCTAGGAGTTCTCGGCGAGTCCGTCCAGTGTATCCAGTCTCCACTGAGCACCCGTATACCTTCTCTGATGTCAAACACCAATGGATGTGGGATCATCCATCGCCCATCATATCGGTCAATAAGCGCATACGCTAGTGTAATATTTCAGAAAATATAAAAATTATTTTTGAAATTTAATATTAAAATAATATATTTCGTGAAAACTACCGAATTGTGAATTTGGGGTTTTCATAAAATGGTATAAATTTATACTAATATTTGTGAAATAATTTAGAGATTAAAATGATTTATTCATTTAAAAATATAATTAATGGAATTTGTGTGTTTTGTTTTTGGCAAATTCCTTTGCTGGAAATTTCTCTGCTGTGTACAATTCATGGGGAATTGTGTAAGCATGGGTAAAATTCGTTAGCTTTTTGTGAGGTTTCTTGGAGTGGGCTGTTGATGGGCATGGGCATTGCTATAACTCATCATTTGAAGCATTAATTATTTTTGCAGAGGGTGGGATATTTGTTGATATTTTAGAGTGAGGTTTTCTTTGAGTGTGAGGTGTGAGGCTGGGGTTTCCCAGCAAGTTCATTTCGTGGGCCCCCATTTTTATGGTGATGGTTTTTATTCTTGTGTTGAATTAATCATTCATTCTTCACACCTCACTACTTGATTTACAATTCCACAGAGAACAAATTTCTTGCAAATGGCCGAGCCCATTTTTGAAGCTATCCTTTTCATTTTGTGCCCAAAATCTTAAGCCCACAAATTTCCATCTATGGCAACTTCATTTACCTACATCCAAATCTTTGGGTGCCTTGAGACAAAGTATTCATATACTATCTATTTCACCTTGGGTATCTAGGCTAGCAAACTGGATGCCCAAGTTGCTTCGGTTTAGAAGCGGGAGCCCGTATAAAGAATCCTTGACGTGTGTCCTCTTCGACGAGCGTGACCGGAGAGCGAACTTCGTCGAGGCAGCCGCAACATGCTAAGGACAGAGATTGATGACCGAAGGATACAGATCGATTGGTACCTTCGCGTGGATTCCAAGACGATGAAGTGCATTGACTACGGCTAAGCGAGTAGTTTAGCAGGTGAGTAAATTTATATCTACGGGGGATGTCGGGTGGATGGCGTATAGCACCCCCGCAAATTATGAATGGAGACCGATGTATATATAGAGTACAGTCGGAGAAACCTACATTTGAAAACTATAGATGTAGTTAAAATGATAGTTAGATGTGATATTAATGATTGAATATATATATCGAGATATGAGATGAAAGCTATAGGGACATAACTCTTGGACATGATATGAAGGAAATGATGTCCCGAATTGAGATATAAGGATATGAAAAGTGAATGTGAATCACGATGTATAGATATGTAGTTGCACGGGTTTAAGTATGAGATTTAGAATAGCAAGACATGAGATTCATATGATAGAATGCATATGTAAAATGACTTGATGTGAGAGATTGATGCGATGAAAAGAGTATACGATGAGATATGATGACTTGGTTGATATGTCGTTATATGGATGCGAGTCGATAAGAGATAGTTGATACCTTGCCGGTCCCCTGATACGAGATTGATACGGATGTGACCTGAGAGATAGGTATATATATATATATATGGATAATGATGTGCATAATGAGTGATATGCCATACAAGACTTATATCCGTACCCCCGTTGTTGTATAGGGTGATAGAATTCCTAATTGTTTAATGCCGCCGTACGATGGATTACCGTACGCGATGAGTTTTACCTGTTGATTGATCTATACCCTTGATTAGAGGATGTCGTACGATAGATTATACCGTACGTGGAGTTGTGAGGCTGGATGCCGATTGATAGATTCACCGACTCGGATATATTGTAGATACGTATACCTGATAGCATTTCGCGTACGATGTACCTTATGCTACGTTTATAATATTCTCATTGCATTATATATGTACCTGTGCTAGTACACCTACACCATTATCGATGATGCGTATGTTACACTTACACAGATTGCCGGCTCACACACTTTCATCATCGATAATTGCTATGTCACTCACACAATAGGATTGCTACATCATGCTATAATATACTTGCTATGCTCACATCATTATGCTATGTTGCATGATATACCCTGCTTTAGCTACACATGCACCTATGTGGTATTGTATCATTATTGACATTTAGACGTTGATTCTTGTGCTATTACATATATAAAATGCATCATGCTTACATACTTACATGTATATACACACATCTTGCTAGAGCTACATGTATGTCTTTATATGATGTTGCATTTGATTTTGGAGGAATTGGGAACCGCATGATATATTTCAAAAATAGATTCATTTAAAAGAGCCGTTTTCCCTTAATATGCTCATATTGTTGTTTTATGTTGCATACATCAGTTTCCATGTGATTTATGGATTTGAGAATCGTGGGGGTATTTCAAGAAATTTATGTATTGTTTGAAAACCCGGTTTCTCTTGATAAGATCTTTCAGTGCGTCCACCATGAGTTTTCCCGGTTCTGAGACTTGTATTAGAAACCCGATTCGAGGAGCGGTAGGCACCGTCTGCGGGTACATGGTGGACCCGGTATGGTTCCCCGGGGCAAGAGGTGATTTTTGTGGTATAGACGATGAGCCTGGCAGGAGGGCTAGTACCTATCGGTGATAGCATTTGGACTCAGCGGTTATCCGGAGGATACCGATCGGAGTCGTGAGATGATACGGGCCGATCCGGACTGACGGAGCCCGTGGGCCGATCCGTACTGACGGAGCCCAAGATATTCATGAGGGTTGATCCAGACTGACGGAGCCCGAGATATGAAGTTTTACGTGTCGATACTGGACACGTGTTTCATGATGTTTCGAGTATCAATGTTGGACACTCAGGTTCCATAATTTTGTTGTGTCATTGATGGACACACGTTGATTTATAACCTCATATTTTCATGCATATGCTTTCATGATATTTACATTCATGATGTTGTGTCATTGATGGACATGTAGGGTGTTATCCACATGCTGATAGGCATTGATTATATTGTTGGACGAGATCCACCTGCATACATGCATTGATTATATTGTTGGACAAGATCCACCTGCAATTATGCATTGATTATATTGTTGGACGAGATCCACATGCATACATGCATTTATTATTATTGGCATATATGTAGACACGGTCACCCTAGATATCATAGTATTACCTTTATGATATAGTTGAACTAGAAAATCTTTGTTTTATTCGATTTCTACCTGCTGATATTTTCTACTCACGAGTTGTCAACTCACCCCCGTTGTGCCACAGTTCTTGTAGGTTGACCGCATGGATCAATAGCGGCATCGCTGGCACACAGCATGCATTTGGGTGAATTGTTTTGGTAGGTGGTACATGTTGGATCGTGCCCCTCTTGCATTATTATTATTCCTATTGTATCTAGTCAACTCCATCAATCAGAAACTAGTATTTGTATATGTAGTAAGACTTAGCAAGACTTGTAGTTGCGAGACTTAGAGCGATGGCTTATATGTTCGCTTGGTGGTTTTTATGTCTTGCTTTTCATTTTACTTTGTGTTGATCTTCGCCGTTGGGCGTCGTATACATATTTGTGCTTGTGGTGGTTGTTTCCTCTGTTGGACGTGATTTGCTCCCGTTTTGGGGATGCTTTATTTATATTCTATGTTTGTACCCGTTTGGGGCTAGGTTTTACAAAGGAGGTGCTGCCAAAAATTTTAAGGAAATAAAATTAAGTGTAAGGACTTTTACTTAAATGTTGTATCAATGTTTTCATTACTTACTTCTTTCGAAAGGGTTAGATTTCTGGGTTTTCGGCTTACTTAAGTTACGTTACGCCTGTAGACGTTTCGTGATCTAAGTGCCGGTCACGAGCTAATATTTCAGGTCATGACAACTAGTCTACTCTGGAGTATCGATGCCCTGTCTCGATACTCCCACGACTAGAAACATTTGAAGGATGTACTTACCGACTACCTCTGCCCCACTAGTATGATCCGCCTGATAATCCTGGTGTCACGACCCGAAATGGCACGTGATTGGCACTTGAATCATATGAAGTTTATAGGACCCATCTTATTCAAGTAAGCCAAAAATCCCAAAAATCTAAACCATTTGAAAAGAGACAGAAGGAAAAGTTCAGTTTTAAAGCAAGTGGTTTAACAAAATAAGCCGAAGTACGCATTTTTAAAACCTCAAGTCTTTTTTGAAAATTTCGGAAGAGTTTCCTTTGTAAATACTGGCCCCAAAAGGGTATAACACATGAAATATATATAAAGACATCCCCAAGTGGGAGCTAGCTCTTCGCCAATTGGCAGTCACAACCACGCAAGCAATATAATATGCAACACTGAAGGGCGAGGGTTAAAACTAATGTCATGTTCCGAAAGTACGGAACATCACCGGCACTTAAACTACGAAACGTCTCGAGGCGTACGTAATCCAAGTAAGCCGAAAACCCAGAAATGCAAACCAAGAAAAGTAGTAGAGTGAAGGAAAAACCAATTTAAACAAGTAGTTTTAATAGCATAAGCTGAATTATGCGATTTTAAAAAAAAACATCAATATTTCCCGAAAATTTCGGCAGAGTCTCCTTTGTAAATACTGGCTCCCAAACGGGATACAACATGAATAGTATACCGAAAAAATAAAAAGGCATCCCCAAGCGGGAGCTGGCTCTTCGTCAATCGACGGTCACAACCACACAAGCAATATAATATACAACGCCAACGGCGAGGATCAAAATTCAAAAGGAAACTCAAAACCACAAGAAAACCACAGAAGTATAACGCGCGGCTCTAAGGTCGAAGGAATAACATCGCTGGTCTCAATCTCAAAATAAATACATGTTTGGTTGATGGAACTTCTAGATACAACAGAATAATGATATACAAGATATATAATGGGGGTACGATACAAGTAAACCCACTTACTAGCAAATCACCCAAAGGAAACTATGCCCGCAAAGCCGTAATGAAACCTGTACGGCAAACCTGCAAGAACTGGGGCACAACGGGGGTGAGTTGCCAACTCGTGAATAGAAAAACATCTACGAAAAGAAATCGCATAAATAACGCAATCCTAGGTCAATGATCATAATATATCCTCAAATATATAACCAGCAACCCATAACAATGGTTAGGGCAAATATCTAACCCAAGTGTAATTCCATGTGCCCGTGTCAGTGCCTCAGGTAGTAATGTATCATATGGATGATGTATGAATGTATGGAACAGAATGCATGTACTGAAGAAAACCACTTTCATAAACCAGTGAGATTTCTGTATTTTAAAAGTGAGGTACCATAAATGAAATCAGCATAAAATAGTGCCCAGTATCGACACAAAACAAGTGTCCAAATATCTCGATACCTCTGTATCACAATCTCTGTACCTCAATATCTCAAAATCTCAATATCTCAATCACAAAATCTAGGGCGCCGTCAATCCAGACCGGCCCCTGCCATCCATCTCAAGACCACGACGGTATCCTCCGGATATCCGACGTGTCGGGTAATATCACCGGTCGGTAGTGCTCCCCTGCCGGGCTCAACGTCAACAACACATTCCTCTTGCCCCGGGGTACCGCACCGAGCCCACCATGTACCTGAAACGGTTCCTCCACTCCTCGAATCGGGTCTCGAAATCCATCAGCAAACTCATGGTGGACGACTCATACATCATGGGAAAACCGCACTTTTTATTTTAAAAGAGAGAAAATGTTTATTTATGTTTTTGCGGTTTTCCTCCAAATCCAGAAAATCTCATGGAAATCCGAATCCAAAACCTCAATAACACGTAAAATAGTGAATATATGCATGAGAATCCATGAATGCGGCATAACAATGAATAACAGTATGCATGAAGTAGCAGGTAATAACTACAATGTCTAAACTATTAGCTAACAGGCTATGTCAAGCAATAATATTTTCTAAGGTGTACGTGACATGGCAATTACCGATGAAGATGTGTGTGAGCCGGCAAGTAAGTGTACGTGGTACATACGCATCATCGGTAATAGTGCTGGTGTCCTAACAGCATGATATCAATAATCGAGTATGAAACATAATATAAGCATGCGATGCGAAGCGAATAACAATAATGAGCGGGAGCTGAATACTAGATGCAACTATAACTAATCTGCATTAATCTAATATAAGTCCTACAATAGTGCCTTTTGAAATAACACGAATCTCGGTGTTTTGAAAATAAGGGTTACGGTGTTTTTAGGAAAAGATACTTCTTTTAAAATATCCGTAGAATCCCTTGACCTGTCTTTTGAAATACCCACGATTCGTAAGCTTTTGAAATAGGTAGGAGTCGAATCTAATCTAACAACTAAACTAAACTAAAGGGCTAAGCTAACAAGCTGGACTACAGGTAAGGAAACCGCCTAACATCTGAGTCGATACATATACATACCTGTATATATATTAATCGGTGATCCCGCCTCAATAATATCATATCCGATACCATATCTATAATCAGACATCCCAAGTCAAGAGTGCGGATCAATCATCAAGATATAGCTCGTACGTAAATTCGTCGTACGGCATCCCCAAATCTGGGTACAGGTCAATATCAAATTCATCATACTATTCACCTAGTGTCCTCTTTATCAAATATCATGATCGGGATACTGATCTACGTCTAGTACAATACTGATACCGCCTAAGTATGCATAGACGTGTGTGAAACACTACGTCAAGGACCCGCTACAACGTCATGTTGTATCTCAAATACAAATCCTGCCATATCACCGAATTCACAACCTCAATACAAATCTCATCGACTCAACTCAAACCCAAGTATCATCCTCAAATCCGTATGTGAACACATAGTCCCATACCCATGTGAACACATAACTATATATTCCCATATAAGCACAAATAAAAGAAGAAGGTATGCAAGTATGGGTTGGTGTGTGTATGCGTGGTGCGACCATTACTATAGGGTTTCGCGACACTAAATATCCAAGAACATCAAATATCCATATTATCATCAATATACTCAACAATATATAAACAATATATATATGTGTGTATACGTATTCGTATACATCACCACGAACTGCGGGGGTGCTATACGCCGTCCACCCGACTTCTCCCCGTAGATATAAATCTACTCACCTGGTCCTCGCTCGCCGGTGTCGACGTCGCCACGCGCTTGCTTGTCGTCTCGATCTACATGGGGTACCTACATATCATAACGCACCATATCGCATTAAAATCCGACTCATGACCAAAACGACGCACGAATCCCACATAGGTCAAAACCTATGGTTGCTTTCACAAATCAACCCAAAAACCCTCGACGTCGGCATACAAACGCCAAACCATCGAGAAAGCTCCCAACACACTCATTTGTACAATTACAAGCACTAATTATAATATAAAATAGCTTAAAATTCACAAAAACCCCATTTTCACTTAAAAAGTCATTTTCCGAAAATCTAGCAAGCACAAATCACCATTTTTAGTACAAAACTCGATGTATAAACGAATCTAGCGGCCACAATATTCACTAAATATCTTAAATAAGTCATAAAAACAATTCCCATAATTTAATCTCATTAAATTCCAAAAACCCTAAAATTCTAGTTTACAAAATACCTCAATTTTAACAATTTTATAGCAAAAATGCACATACTAAAATCTAGCTTGGATTTTCATGAACTATAAGTATTAAACCACTCAATATAATATTAATGATATGATGAAACCCTTACTATATTTTAAATTCTAAATATTCAATTAACTACCAAAACCTAGTTTGTTAAAACTCTAATTTTAACAATTTTAAGTGGCAATATACAAATCAACTACTAGACTAGATTTGCATATCATAAGATGCTAAAATACATATCACAACATCATCAAATTATCACAACCCTAATATGATCCAAATCCTTCTCTTGAATTTCTAGACTTGAAATTGGAACCATAATTAACATCTAATTTAGTCAAATTAAAGTAATAGCAAACAATTTAGAAAAAAAGTCAAGATTTTTATACCACACAACCCATTGATCAAACTTGAAATCTAGCCTTCAAAACTTACTTCCAAGCTCCAAAATCCATGCTTGAATGTCCAAGGAAAAATGGGTAGGGATTAGATTTTGGAGTTGTGGGAGTTTTGATGGATTTTTGAGGCAATTTTTGATGGATTTTAGAAGAGAATGAGGGGAGGAATTTGGGAGGGCTGCTGTTTGCAGCAGGGAATGGGGGGCTCGGCCAATGTGGGGAAGGGGAGAGAGAGTGGTTGTGAGTGGGTTCAAGTCAACAAAAGTCCACCTCAAATATTTACCTCCATACATCTTACATTATTCACTCTCTTTTTCTTTTCTTTTCTCTTCAAATTCAAGTGGGGAAAAGGGTAGGGGCTGCTGAATTCAGCCATGGGGAGAAGTAAATGGGGGTGTGTGAGTGTGGGTATGGGTGTCGGGTGATGAAAAATGATAAATATAACACCCCAAACATCCATTTACACTAAAAAAAAGCCATTTTTCTTCAATAATTTCTAAACCGTTTTGGCAAACGATTTCCTTTCAAAAACCACATGATAAAATTTTATTTAAAGTTTTATGATGCAGAAAATTCATTTCAACTCATTCCAATTTGTAATTTTCCCTAATTAAATATTTTAGTGAAGGCTTAAAATAATATTAAAATAATTAATTTCGGAAAATTTTTCAGAAAATTTGAAATTTCACCAGTGGGTCAATAAACACCAAATACTAGCAATTACATAGCTAGAATATGTATATTTAATTTTATAATAAAAATATTTGTATTTTGACTTTTTACAGAAAACCCCCTTATTTTACCTTTTTTTCGAAATTTCACCGAAACGATTTTCAAAACGTTACAACTAAAAAGGAAACTAATATCATCTAGAAAACCATAATAATACAAGAGCGACTCTAAGGTCGAAACAATATACAACTGGTCTTCTAAGTCTATAAAATATACAAGTCTGGTTGATGGAGTTATTAGATACAACTGAAATAATAAAGTACAATGGTGATCACGATGCGAGTGAACCTACCAACCAAAGCAATCACCCGGAATGAAGTAGTGTGCCAGCAAAGCCGCCAAGGAAACCTGTACGGCAAAACCTGCAAGAACCTTGGCACAACGGGGGTGAGTTGCCAACTCGTGAGTAGAAAACATCACCGAGAAGAAATCGCATGTATGACTCTATCTTAGGTCATACCATAATATCTATATAGTATATAACCTGAAACATATGATAATGGACAGGGTAAACATCTATACATAAGTGTAATACCAAGTGCTCGTGTCAGTGCCTCAGGTAGCAATATATCATATATGATGCATGGATGCAATATAATGAAAACAGAATACATCATGAATGAGAAAACCGTTTTCTTAATTTAGTGAGATTTCTGTATATATAAATCGAGGTATCATCATTGAAATCAACAGAAAACCAGTGTCTAGCATCGACACAAAATATATATCTCAATATCTCAATGTCTCAGGCTCCGGCTATTCGGACTGGCCAGTATCATCAAATCTCAATATGTCAGGCTCCAGCTATCCGGACTAGCCTGTACTCCGATCGGTATCCTCCGGATATCCGTTGAGTCACATAAAATCACCGGTTGGTAGTGCTCCCCTGCCAGGCTCAATGCCATCATCTGCGACCATCTTGCCCCAGGGTACCGCACCGGGTCCACCATGCACCCACAGACGGTTCTTCCCCCTCCTCAAATCGAGTGTATGATATCGCTCAAGTGCCGAGAAAACTCATGGTGGACATATCTCAAATCATATCATGAGAAAACCGCAATTTTGTATCTTTTGAAAATGATAATAAGTTTATAAAATCCTTGTGTTTTCTCCAAATCCAGAAATCTCATAGAAATCCGAAATCCAAATCTCAAGAATAAATAAACAATGAATTATCGGCAATAAACTACATAATATTGCCTAACAAGTGAATATATGAATGCGTAGGATATCAAGCAAAGGATGCAATAATTAAACTAGCATGTAACAGCAAGCGCACTAGTACTATGTCGAAACTATCAGCTAGAAATTTATATAATGAATTAGTGTTTTCTAATGTGTACGTGACATGGCAATTACCGATGATGATGTGTGTGAGCCGGCAAGCAGGTGTACGTGGAGCATACACATCATCGATAATGGTGTTGGTGTCCTGACAACATGATTTTAATAATAACTAATGAAAACACAAATAAGCATACAATGCGATGTGAATAACAAGAATATGCAGACATAAATAATAACTCAACATATAAGAATGCACATATATATATATGAGTCATACAGTTTTGACATTTGAAATAACACGAATCGGGTGTTTAGAAAATAGGGGCTAAGGTGTTTTTAAGAAAAGATACGTCCTTTGAAATATCCGTAGTATCCCTTGGCTTGTCTTTAAAATATTCATGATTCGTTATTTTTGGAAATATGTATGACTCGAGACCAGTCTAACATCTACTAAGAAACTACAGGACTAAACTAACAGACTAATCAAAAGGGTAAAGAAAACCACCTAGGTCTGAGTCGATATATATACATCTAGTAGTCGATGATCTCGCCTCAATAGTATCACGTACGATACAATATATATAAATGACATCCTCGAGTCAACAGTGTGGATCTATCATCATAATAATATCTCGTACGGTAAATCCATCGTACGGCATCCCAAATCAGGGTATGGGTCAGTATCACATATAACTCATAATTTATCTGGTATCATTATCATCATATTCTGAATTAGGGGTACTGATCTAAAGTCTAGTACATTCAGATACCATCAACATATATATATATGCGTGTGTATGAAAACACATTGCCTAAAGATATGCTATAATATCATGACGTATCTCACAATACGAACCAAGTCACATCACCGATCTCGTGGCATCATGCCCAATCACATCGACTCACCTCCAAGTACCATATACTATCCTCATCATCCATGTATATGCATACGTGTGTATATATATATATTTATATATATATATATACACACACACATACATACTCACATACCTATATGTATATATATACACATATCTCCATATACGCATAAGAAAATAAAATGTATGCATGTGTGCGCGCGCGCGCAAATCATTACTCTAGGGTTTCACGACTAAGAAGCTAAACTAAGTTACTTCTAATTACACTAAAACCAACCCATGAACACCTAAAACTATCTTGATAATCATCTAGTCTCACAATAAATATATTTATATACATAGGTATACGTATTCGTATACTGCACTATGAAACTGCGGGGGTGCTATATGCCATCCACCCAACTTCCCCCGTAGATATATATCTACTCACCTTGATCCTTGCTTGCCGAAGTCGATGACGCCACGCTCTTCCTTGTCGTTCAAGTCCACCCGAGGGTACCTACATATATCACACATAGTATTGTAAACTGAAATCGCGAACGAAAACCAAAACGGCACGCGTATCACACATAGGTTAAAACTTATGGTCTACGCATGCAAGAATAACCAAACAACCCTCGTCGCTGATGTACAAACGTCAGACGACGGGACACAATATCAAATACCAAATCCCAATTCATTAAAAATAGCAAAACGAAATCAGAAACTATGAAAAACACTTCCAAATTTTGCCTAAGGTGAAATTAGCCAATTTTGCATATATGGAGGGTCTAGTTTACTGAAGATAAAGCCCTGGACTAAACATGGACCCAATTACCTCTACACTGGCAGCAATTTACTGCCAGAAATGATTTATTTGCGTCCATGTGGAAGGGGTAGGGTTTCGGTGTTGGATATATATGCCCTAGAGGCCTTCATTATATAGGATGCTAGGAATATGTATGTACATGATAATCTTGGTAGATATGATAGTACGCTAGTTGGTTTGTCTTTATCTGAACGTGTGATATAGTTTACTTTGTATTTATATACATGTTGATAAAGCCTATAGGGTGTTTGCCTGACTACCGGCATTGTGATGGCAGTCATACTTGTGGGAGCTGGATAGTCAATAGACACATCCTTAAATGTCCCTAGTCATAGGAGTGTCGAGACTGGGCATCGATGCTCTAGAGTAGACTAGTGTCTACATATCTAGACCCTGACGAGGGGTGATGGATTGGTCCCGCAGCCATTGGTGATGTGCACCTAAGATTGTATACAGATGCTCACTGAGTGTGAGTACACCGGACATGACTCGCCGAGAACTGGCTGGATGGTATTATACCTAACGTCAGATAGCAGTTCTCAGGTGACATGTGTGCAGATAGTCTGTTGAATTAAAGTCATCATTTGTCTCGTGTGAGTTCCCACTGTGCTTTGATTACTACCCTACCACGGCTCAAAGGAGTAGTGCAAACAGGTTTTAGTTGGGTACAGTTTCGAGCCACATGGAGGCAGTGAGCGACTGTTAGGGATTCGTCTCTCCTGGTATAGGGATTCGTCTAAGTCCCTGGCCAGGGCGGATTGAGAATTACTGGTGGACTGACCAGTAGATTCTCGGATGGTCTTGAGCCACACAGGCACGACTTGTACGGTTGTTAGGGGTTTGACGTTCGCTACCTCCCTAAACCATACATGCGATACTCTCAGACGAACAGACCGGACTGCACGGATATTGTCACGGACAGGCTCAGTAGTGGTTACGGACGAGTTCGCTTGTCGGTCTCCTTTTCGACACGTACCTGGGTTGCCGTTATGTACAGCTAGTGCCACTGACGGACTTGTGGTTAAACCCACTGCCAACATACTGTCGAGTCTTTAGAGTCCCACACAGAGGGTTTCCCTAGATCAGGCGAGACGATGTAGATGTCGTATGGTCTTACGGCAGGGTTTCGATCGCATTCGTGTACTGGCTACTCGAATGACGATCGGACGAATAATACTAGTAGGCTTTGGTTTAAGCAGGATACTAGTATTGTAGTATTGGATTATACTGATCTCAGTGTATCCGTATTTTTCGGAATACGGATACGGGTATGAAAATACGGAAAAAGGGCATTCTTGTAAATTCACAAGATTGACCTTCTAGAAGGAGATACCTCATTATTGTTTTATTCTTTTTCATTAAAGAATTAATGAGGTGGGAATTAGGAGGCATGGGTTGAAGAATGGTTATGTATTTGTTTATTTCATTTGGAGCCACTATTCAAGCATGGTTATAGATTATATGATTTTATAATGCCATGGTTGAATTATTGGCTCAAGACTTAACCATTCTCTCTTCTCATTTTTCATTGAATTCTCACAAAATCTTTCTCTCTCCTAGGTTTTCTTCTCTCCTTCTTCCTCAAGCTCATACACTTGCATGTGTTGCCAAACAATGAGCTATGAGATCAACTAGTCCATAATACATCCTCTTTACATCCCTTAGTAATCTCTCCTAGCAAGTAAGATCACTAAGGTATCTCATGGAGGTTGGAGCTTGATCGTAGGCCCCTCGGGTGGATCCATCTTTGACGCAAAGGAGACCGGCAACCGAACTCTTCCAAGACCTAGAAGAAGCCAAAGAAAGGAGATCAAGAACAAGGAGCTTGAACCAAGGAGCAAGGAGCAACTTGAAGACCCGAAGGACTAGGAACGAGGGTATAACTCCTTTACATACTAGTTAGCTCTCTCTCTTAGTTTAGTTTTGTTAGTTATGGTTTAATCAAGATCTTAAAAGTGGAAAAAGTTCATGATGCAAAGCAAAAACATGTTTCTTTTTGAGGTGAGAAAAACGTTTTTCAAGTATTCCGCCTCCCCGCAAGCCGTGGGGTGTGCATCATAGACTTACACTGGTATCAGAGCCATATTAAACCTTATCTAACTTGTTAGCAAATTGTTAGAAATTCGATCGCCGGAAAAATCCTAAAAACGTGCCCGAAAAACCATGTTTATGTCGATTTTGAAATCCGGTCCTTAAATTTTTTCAGAAGGCTTAAAAATACAGGCAGGGTTTTTTAGGAAAACAGAAGAAATTTGGGCTCCTGAGTCGGTCAACGCACCGCGGAACCGCGGCAGAACTCAGCGTTCTGCCGCGGAGCCGCGGCCGAGTTGGCTCCGACCCGGTCCAAATTTCCTCTGTTTTTCTTATTTTATGGTTTTATGATTTTTGGGATATTTTGATTCTGCCCAGATATTTTCTGTACTCTGTGGAACTGAGGGTAGATTCAAAATTGCTTAATCGATCGAAATTCTAATTGCTTTAGCTAATCGGTTCTTCTGTAATGCTTTATGTGTTTTGAAACGTCCGCTAATCGCTATACGACGATTAGTGGGGGCTGCACATATCTGTAATGGTTGGTTTGTGTATATGAATGTTATTGGATTGTCGATGATGAATAGCCGGGGGATGTGAGACAAGTGTTTTCTTTTCTTTCATTCAATGTAATTTGTGAAATTGATGTAATGTTATTTTTGTGGGGCACATCCAGGATGAGCTTGTAGCCACCGTTGTATTATTTCTTTTACTGTTTTTGCTCCTAGGATAGACCCAAGGAGGGGTGCACAAACTATCGGGTATTTTGAAGTGCTTAGTGGCCTATTCACGTTGTTGAGGGAGACTACTTCACTTCTGGTACTTGGAGGGTAGCTTGCCGCACCCGTAGGGGTCTAGGGTGGGGTTTTGGCTATTCATCACGACCGTGGAACCCGTCCTTCGTTATGGGCTTAAACGAAGTGCGGTATTCCTAGTATATCCAATATGTTCATCTGTGATCTGGAATGCTTATTATTGCGTGTGAAGAATGGATATATCTATATATGATATTTATTAGGCGTTGCTTATGTTTTACACCCGCGCTAGTCCAGCCCCCACTCTGTCGTTAGTTAAATAACCTAACGGGTGATGACGGGGCCCAGTGGCGAATTCGGATGGCATAAGCGTAGGTTGTATTTTCGTTGTTTTCTGCAATGGTAGGATTAAATGATGGGACAACATTAATTCATTAATGCAAAGAAAATAAACCAAAACTAAATCGTTGGAAAAATTTCAAAACCACTCCGTTTTCTTCAAAAAGCAAATTTTAAATGCGGAGCTTAAACTACTCCTTTTTAAAAAGCTATCTTGGTTCCTTCGATCATATCAAGTTTACTACGTTAACGGTTTTTGCCAAAAACCAGCCGTAACCCTCCGTCTTTTCAAATAAACAGCACATCGTATTCATACTATGTTTGTTGGCCTACGTCAAGGCATAGTGTATGGTAGCAATGGGTTGCTTATTTATTGCATAGATAGATGCATTAGTTTAGGACAATCATACAGCCTTGTTAGCCTACATCAAGGGCGAGTACGGATGGATCTAAATTAATCAGGACAACGACGGGTAGAACTTGACTTGCATCTTATGATTTGTTGGCCTACGTCAAGGTCATAAGAGCTTGGGGTAAAAATCACATCGGGAGTTTCAAACATAAAGGAAACTTGCAGATTTAGCATACCTTCTGGAGTGGGGTGACTAGAGTGGCTTCCATCTAGGGCATCATGCAATGATAGTTGGATCCCGATCCCACTGATGAGTAGGATTACTCTTGGGAAATTTTCTCACTTAACAATCAATGCTATAAACTAAGTAGGTGTCTAGAAAGGTGTTAGTGGGACTACGCCTCAAGGGAAAAGAGGTTATTTAATTAAGGAACTTCGCAAAAGCGTTGGAAAACCTCCCTCGAAGTACCAACACTAGCCTGGCTGAAAGGTTAAGCAAGTATTGTGACGTGTGATTAAATCCTAACTAATTCTTCTTTTATGGTTTGAAGAAGGATTTGAGGAAACAGTGGGAGCCATCCTGTTTAGATAAACTAATAAACCAATCTAAACTTACAAGAGCATATGCAGAGTGTTTCTTTTCTTTCTCTCTGGCAGCTACTATGACAGGACTAAAACTATTACTTGAAAAAAATATACACTGACCGGGCCAAACTATAAAGATTGGCTAAGGAACGTCAACGTTGCACTGACTTATGACAAAGTTGCATATGTTACCACCGATGTTCCTCCCCCTATCCCAGGACCAGATTCCTCGGTCGTCATTTGTCTCGTGTGAGTTCCCACTGTGCTTTGATTACTACCCTACCACGGCTCAAAGGAGTCATGCAAACAAGTTTTAGTTGGGTACAGTCCCGAGCCATATTGAGGTAGTGAGCGACTGTTAGGGATTCGTTTCTCCCGGTATAGGGAGTCAATATCGTATTGTGATCGGTTGGTCAATACCATAAGTCCCTGGCCAGGGCTGATGGAGAATTACTGGTGGACTGACCAGTAGATTCTTGGATGGTCTTGAGCCACACCGGCACGACTTGTACGATTGTTAGGGGTCTGACGTTCACTACCTCCCTAAACCATACATGCGATACTCTCAGACGAACAGATCGGACTGCACGGATATTGTCACGGACAGGCTCAGTAGGGGTTACGGACGAGTTCGCTCGTCGGCCTCCTTTTCGAGACGTACCTGGGTTACCGTTACGTACAGCTAGTGCCACTGATGGACTTATGGTTAAACCCACTGCCAGCGTACTGTCGAGTCTTTAGAGTCCCACACAGAGGGATTCCCTGGATCAGGCGAGACGATGTAGATGCCGTATGGTCTTACGCAGTGTTTCGATCGCATTCGTGTTCTAGCTACTCGAATGACGATCGGACGAATAATACTGGTAGGCTTTGGTTTAAGCCGGATACTAGTATTGTAGTATTGGATTATACTGATCTCAGTGTATCCGTATTTTTCGGAATACGGATACGAGTATGAAAATACGGAAAAAGGGCAGTCTTGTAAATTCACAAGATTGACCTTCTAGAAGGAGACACCTCATTATTGTTTTATTCTTTTTCATTAAAGAGTTAATGAGGTAGAAATTAGGAGGCATGGGTTGAAGAATGGTTATGTATTTGTTTATTTCATTTGGAGCCACTATTCAAGCATGGTTGTAGATTATATGATTTTATAATGCTATGGTTGAATTATTAGCTCAAGACTTAACCATTCTCTCTTCTCATTTTTCATTGAATTCTCACAAAAGCTTTCTCTCTCCTAGGTTTTCTTCTCTCCTTCTTCCTCAAGCTCATACACTTGCATGTGTTGCAAAGCAATGAGCTATGAGATCAACTAGTCCATAATACATCCTCTCTACATCCCCTTAGTAATCTCTCCTAGAAAGTAAGATCACTAAGGTATCTCATGGAAGTTGGAGCTTGATCGTAGGCTCCTCGGGTGGATCCATCTTTGACGCAAAGGAGACCGGCAACCGAACTCTTCCAAGACCTAGAAGAAGCCAATGTAAGGAGATCAAGAACAAGGAGCTTGAACCAAGGAGCAAGGAGCAACTTGAAGACTCGAAGGACTAGGAACGAGGGTATAACTCCTTTACATAGTAGTTAGCTCTCTCTCTTAGTTTAGTTTTGTTAGTTAAGGTTTAATCAAGATCCTAAAAGTGGAAAAACTTCATGATGCAAAGCTAAAACATATTTCTTTTTGAGGTGACAAAAACGTTTTTCAAGTATTCCGCATCCCCGCAAGCCGTGGGGTGTGCATCATGGACTTACACTCGGGTCTTCAGGGTAGCTTCTAGGTTGCCTGCACATCTCTCAGTCTTCACTAAATATTTTTCAGATGCCCCGGGTGATAGCAGGTCTCAAAACAACGTCACCAAAGTCACTAAAATCCGATATCGGGGTTTCTAAGTTTGGGTTAAGGGGGTTTAGCCTCTGGTTTTAGTCCAAAATACAATCACTAAAGGGGGTTTGTGGGCTCTACTAACCTCAATTACACTTTTGGATTCAATTCAAACCCTAACGTTAACTTGGAATTTTCAAAGTCCACTAATCTACACTAAAACACTTCTAAACATGTATGGATGCTAAAGTGAATGAATTACTATACTAAGGGTGAAGGAAATACCTCATTTAGCAACTCAAGAATTTTCTTGAGTTGCCCCAAGTGCTCAAAATCCTAGATTTCTTGGTCCAAAATACTTGTAGTGAGCTTGTGTACATTTTTAATGAAAGGGAGATGTTGTTTTGATGTGGGATTGAGGGTGTTTGTGAGGTTTTAGTGGAGGTGGGAGATGAGGGCAGCCATGGAGATGAAGGGGGAGAGAATGATAAAGAAAATGGAGGGAAACAAATGGGAGCAATGGTCAAAGACCCCTCACCTCTCTCTCCTTTCTCTCTCATGCCCATACTCTATTGTTTACTCTTTTCCTTTTCCTTTTCCTTTTCTTTTCTTTCTCATTTTAAAAACAAACCATGCATGAAAATAAAGAAAAAAAGCCATGGTAGAAAATGTAAAAATGTGAAATATGACATGGTGTATGTCATGCGCACAAATCAAGCCTAATGCACGATTAGTGATATTTAATCGCGATTAGCATTAAAATAGAATATAATTAATCATAAAGAATTTATAATTTGCTTAAATCATATAAAACACGCTCATTTCTGTAATTCCTATAATTTTCCAAATATTTCCCGAATTATCGGTATTTAATTATTCTGCACCATTAAAATATTCGTAATATTTATTATTTTAATTATATAAATTCCCAAAAATAATATTTAATTTTTCTGAAATGTTACACCTGGTAGTCAAGTACTCATCCTAAGGGATTTATCAACATGTAATAGAAAGACAATAAGTGTACATGTTAAGATAAAGTGCAACCAGATAGCATACTATCATGTCGATCAAGAAAGTTCTCCCTATATATGTCCAAGCATCCACTACAATATACATCACATTTACAGTAATGGCGTCTAGGGCATACATATAGCTAACAATCTTCCACTTGCACTAAGGCCATTTGTTGCAGTATCTCATACTCACCGTCCTATAGAAGTCTCTCTAGGGAAAAGCCTTTGTGAGTGGATCAGCTGTGTTTATCTTTTGCGTCAACTCTCCTTACCTTGATCCCAAGTCCAATGTATCATCTAGCATGACACAAAAGAAATACATTAACATATATCACATATATATTAAATGTATAAAGAGAAAACATTTTCTTAAGTGAGCTAATATTAGTTGATGTATATTAATATATCAAATATATAATTACACATTAAATTATTAAATCAATACTAGATTTAATAATCCGGTTGCATCGCATACAACCGACTAATATCTTTTATATGCATATCACATATACATATAACATATCATTGAATCAACACTTGATTCAACAATCCGGTTATATCACATATAACCTGTATCGTGAGATTTGAATACTGTATCACATACACGTATTAATCTCGGTCCCGCACATATCACATATGTGCCCTATTTCGTTTCGCATGAACTAGGAAACCTCTGTGTAGGACTCTAATGACTTGTCAATGCGCCGGCAGTATGTGATGATCATATCAGTCACCCACAAGCCGTGAGCAGTACTAGCTCGACGTAATGGCTACCGGGTATTAAGCGATCAGAAGATCAACAAGCAAGCTTGTCCATACTCTTGTGAATCCAACAGCAACACTACCGTATAGTCCGGTCTCTTTGTCTGATATGTCGCATATCGAGTCTAGGGGTGGTAAACGTCAGACCCCAGTAACTTAATAAATCATGCCGATATGAGGCTCATAACGGGTCGAGAAACTACTGATAACACTTACCAGTAAATCTCTGTATCAGCCCTGGCCAGGGACTTCCTGTTATGGCCAATCGAGCACAACGCAACATCAATCCCCAATACCGGGAGAGTCGAAATCCCTTCCTATCGCTCATTGCCTCCATGTGACTCGGGACTGTACCCAAAACCATCGTTTTGCATGCTCTCTTGAGAGCATGGTAGGGTGGAAATCAAAGCACAGTGGGAATCACACAAGGCTCTATGACGATCTCGGGTCTACAGACTAACATGTACCAGTGTCACTAGAGAACTGCTATCTAACGATAGGTATAATACCATCTAGGAGTTCTCGACGAGTCCTGTTCAGTGTACCCACTCTCCACTAAGCACCCATATACAATCTTTGATGTCAAACACCAATGGATATGGGATCATCCATCGCCTATCATATGGGTCAAGAAACGTATACGCTATTCTACTCCGGAATATCGATGCCCCATCTCGATACACCTTGACTAGGAACAATTAAAAGATGAACTTATGGACTACCCTGGCCCCACTAGTATGATCTGCATGATAATCCTGGTAGTCAAGTATACATCCTAAGGGCTTTATCTACATGTGAGAGAAAGACAATATCATAATACAAGTCTACATGTTAAGATAAAGAGCAATCGGATAGCATACTATCATGTCGAGCAAGAAAGCCCTCTCTATATATGTCCAAGCATCCACTAATATACAATCATGTATAATAATGGCCTCTAGGGCATACATACAACTAACAATATCCCACTTGCACTAAGGCCAGTTGTTGTAGTATCTCGTACCCAACATCCCGAAGAGTCTCTCAAATTGTATCTGGGGTATGGCCTTCGTGTGTGGATCCGCTATGTTATTCTTCATTTCAACTCTCCTGACCTCGATCTCCCAGAGATCCACCATCTCCCTGATCAGGTGATACTGCCTAAGAATATGTCTGGATCACTGATGGAACCGAGATTCCTAGGCCAAAGCCACAGCTCCATTATCACCACAATGGTAGGAACCAAGTTCATCTCATGATCATCTATACCCAGACAACCTCTTTGGCAGTATCGTTGGCAGCGATGTATTCACCCTTTATCGTTAAGTCTGCCACGGTATCTAGCTTGGAACTCTTCCAACATACCGTCCCTCTACTGAGGGTAATGACAAAACCCGCGACTGTCTTACAGTCGACCTTATCACTCTGGAAGGTCGAATCGGTAAAGGACTCCACATGGAGTTCACCGTTACCAAACACTAAGAATATTTCTTTAGTCCTTCTCAAGTACTTAATAATGTTCTTCCTAGCTATCTAGTGTTTCTCCCCAGGATCTGATTGACACCTACTCACTACACCTAGTGAGTATGATATATCCTCTTAGATCTATCTCTATAGATCTTAATCACTGGATGTAGGAGGCATCACCCAGATCCTTCATGGAGAAACATTGTGATAAGAGGAGCTTGACCGAGTGTAACATAGAAACACCATTTCCTATCAAGAGTATGTCATCCACGTACAATACGAGGAAGAAAACCTTACTCTCTACAACCTTCTTTTATATATAAGGTTCATCTACCATTTTGATGAAGTCAAACTCTTTGATTACCACATCAAAATAGATGTTCCAACTCCGCGATGCCTGCTTTAATCCGTATTTTGATTTAAGCAACTTGCACACCTTTCCGCTGCTCCCACTGTCTTTGAAGCCCTCTGGCAGTGTCATGTACACGCTCTCTTCTAAATCATCATTTAAGAAAGCGGTCTTGACGTTGATCTGCCAGATTTTGTTGTCATGGTATGCAGCAATGGCAAGTAGGATTCGGATAGACTTAAGCATGGCCACTGGAGAAAAGGTCTCATTAAAATCCATACCTGGTTATTGACGACAACCTTTTGCAGCAAGTTTAGCTTTGAAAGTCTCAACTTTTCCATCTACACCAAGAATTTTCTCAAGATCCACTTGCTCCTGATAAGTTTTACCCCTTCAGGTGCAACTACCAAAGTCCATACTTTGTTGGTGTATATGGATTCCATCTCAGATCGCATAGCATCCAGCCATTTCATAAAGTCTCTACTTGTGATGGCCTGCTCGAAACTAGTTGGGTCGTCGTCTTCCATGATGCAATCCTCGCTCCCACTGTCATTGAGAAAACCGTAGTATCTCTCAAGCGGATGAGGAACCTTACTAGATCTACGGAGAGGCTGAGCTTCGTCGGGAACTATTGAATCCTCCGGTTCTACCAATCATCAGCTATTAGTTTTTCTAGCCGGAACTTCTTCCAGTTCTACCTCATGACCACTAATTTCTTCCATAAGAAATTCCTTTTCTAAAAAGGTGGCATGCTGAGAAACAAAACACCTTTTTCTCCTCAGTGTGGTAGAAGATATACCCTCGCGAATGTTCGGGATATCCAACAAACTTATATAATACTGACCTTGCCTCGAGCTTGTCCGGATTTTTCTTTTCAACATAGGCCAGACAACCCCATATCTTAACTCGTTTAAGAGATGGTCTCTTCCAATTCCATATCTCATATGGAGTGGCAGGCACTGATTTGGATAGAACTCTATTCAATAGTTATGCAGCTTCTCAAGCGCATAACCCCAAGAGAAAATAGGTAACTCAGCATTACTCATCATAGAGTGCACCATATCTAATATGGTGCGATTCCTCCGCCCCGATACACCGTAGTGCTGTGGTGTATATGGAGGAGTAAGCTGAGAAAGAATCCCATTCTCTTTTAAATAATCCAGGAACTTCATGCTCAAGTATTCTCCTCCCCGATCAAATTGAAGGACTTTAATACTTCTACCCGTTTGGTTCTCTACTTCGCACTTATATTCCTTGAATTTCTCAGAAGCTTCAAACTTGTGTTTCAATAGGAACACATGTCTGAATCTTGAGAGATCATCGGTGAATATAATGAAGTACGAGGAACCATACCTGGCATGTGTAGACATGGGACCACATGCATCACTATGTATCAGTCTCAAGAGTTCAGTAACTCTTTCTCCGTGTCCAGTAAATGGAGTTTTGGTCATTTTGCCTTTGAAACATGACTGGCAAGTATTATAAGATGTAAATTTGAACGTATTCAAATATTCATCCTTATGTAACTTAGCTAGTCATGTCGCATTGATATGACCTAATCTACAATGCCTTAAGAAGGATTTGTTCATTTCTGAACTTTTCCACTTGTGTGTGTTCTGTACGTTGAGAACTGTAGTTTGATTTAGAACGTATATGCCATTATATAACCTGCCTGATCCAATCAACTTTTGATTTAGAAAAATGTTCATAACATTATCCTGCAATACAAAATCATATCCTTCTTTACATAATAAAGAAACTGATATAATATTAAGCGATCATAAGATCAACAAGCAAGCTTGTCCATACTCCTGTGAATCCAATAGCAACACAATCGTACAGTCCGGTCTCTTCATCTAATATATCGCATATCGAGTCTAGGGGTGGTAAACGTCATACCCTAGTTGTAAGTGCACGGCAGCGCCCCGGCCGTCTGAACGAGGCCAAAATGCGGAATACAATACTTTTCTATAGACTAGAACCGGCGCTACTGTGGACTTTAAACCCGGATCGGGCTATTAACTTAATCCTAGCAAACTAGAGAAAGGGTAGAGAGATATACCGAGCGATCCGTGTCCTTCGGTCTTCTCGTCGTTGTCCCGATCTCCCCGCGGAATCTCCGGTCATCATCTCCTTGTCGGAAGGGCACCACATCGCCGGGTTCTTTTACGGGCTCCCACCTCAGGACCGAGGCAACTCGAGCACGAAGTTGGCGAGTCGACATGCCCAAGGATACTATAGATGAAGTGTAGAAAGCTTTATCTCATTGGGGTATGAAGTTGCCATTTGATGGAGGAAAATGAACTATGGAGATCAACTTGGGAATTTTGGTGTGTGCAAGATAATATGAGGTGAACAATTTTTTTTCCCACACCAAAAATGACCACCTCTGTCAAGAAGTGGCCGGCCCAAGCATGTGTGTAAAGGGGAGAGAGAGAATGGACCAATAATGCAAGAAGAATAATGAGTGATCATGAGAGAATAACATGATCACAACAAAAGTTCACACTCAACAACCATCAAAACTCAAAAGTCAAACAATGATGAATAAATGAAGGTCAAAGGATGGTGCACAATCATGAAGCAACCATGTGCCACAAAAAGTCTTCTCCTTTGTTAATTGCACAATTGCAAATAACCCCCTTCACCAATTTTCAGCCAAAGAAAGGAAACAAAGGAAAATGGCCGAAACGGAATGCAAACTGGCAACTTCAAAAAACTGATCCCGTAATAAATTACAGGAAAACCCCGCTACTATATATACATACCTGCATTTGTATTGCGACCGAATATAAATGCAATGAGACAAAATCTACACTGTACAATACTAGGATCCGGCTTAAATCAAAGCCCGCTAGTATTATCCGTCCGATCATGGTCCCTGCAATACCGCATGTATATGATCGAACCCTGCCATATCTCCATACGGCCTCTACAGCGTTTCGCCTGAAACTTGAGAAACGGTCTATGGGGGACTCTAAAGACTCGTCAATACTTTGGCTGTGGATTTAACCACTAGCACGTCAGAGGTATTAGCCATACGTAACGGGCTACCAGGTATTGACCAAAAGGGACATCGATGAGCGCACTCATCCTGACACCCTACTGAGCCTGTCAGTGACAATATCCGTACAGTCCGGTCCGCTCGTTTATGAGCATCGCATGGCAGGCCTAGGGGGTTGGTAAAAGTCAGACCCCTAAAAGCGGTACAAGTCGTGTCGGAGTGTAGCCTAGAACACCCTGAGATACTACTGGAATACCTACCAGTAAATCTCCTGCCTTGGCCAAGGACTTCGTGTAATGGCACTCCTAGACACAGCGCGACCTTACCTCCAATACCGGGAGAGACGAACCCCTGCAGATCCGCTCACTGCCTCCATGTGGCTCGGGACTGTACCCAACTAAAACCTGTTTGCACGACTCCTTTGAGCCATGGTAGGGTAGTAATCAAAGCACAGTGGGAACTCACACGAGACAAATGACGATCTCAGGTCGATGAACTAACCTGTACACATGTCACCAGGGAACTGCCATCAGACGTCAGGTATATAATACCAACTAGCATGTACCTGGCAAGTCCTGTCCGGTGTACTCATAACCCAATGAGCACCTGTATACATCTTAGGTGAACAAACTGACACCAGTGGCTTGTGAGGCTGGCCACCGCCCCTCGTCGGGGTCTCGACTCTATACACTAGTCTACTCTGGAGTATCGATGCCCTGTCTCGAAAACTCCCACGACTAGGGACCTTTTAAGGAGGTGCTTATAGACCCCAGCTCCCACGTATATGATCGTCATCATACTGCTGGCCGTCAAGCAAGAATCCTAAGGGCTCTATCAATACGCAATAGTGACCTGTAAGGTCACCTAAAGCAGTACACGATGATAAAGATAAACCAGATAGCATACTATCATCTTAAGAAGATTGTTCTAACGGTATAGGTCCTCTCTCAATCATTGCAATCACGTGCCTGTGATCCAATAATTGACTCTGAGGGCACTATCTCCAACAATCTCCCACTTGCACTCAAGGCTAATTATTGCGATGTCGCATACTCACAGCCCGTGTGATATCGAACACCCAACTCCTCTACTAATCAGTCTCACAAAAACTATTTGCGAAACTAATGCGTTCGAGGAATAGCCTCAGTGAGTGGATCCGCTCTAATGTTTCTTTCTATGTCTCTCCTTATCTCAAGTTCGCGGAGAAATCCATCTCCCGAAATGAGCAATACCTATCTTAGAATATGTTCGGATGTCTGATGGGACCTAGTTCATAAATGAACTCCAAATCCAAACTTCTTAGACTGTATCGTCAACTGAACTTAATCAGTATCCTGCGCCATGCCTCCCTCAGTATCCGCCTGGACCACCTGTCCAAAATACTGCCCCTCGTCAGAGGGAAAACTATAACTCTGACAGCCACTCTGCCGTCCAGGTCACCATGGAAGCCTGGAATGATAACTGTCTCCCGAAGGAGGATGTCGTTATCATTTCCCCAGAACATCAACTTATGTTCTAAAGCAACTTCCGAATGCTTCTCCAGGATTAGATCAATTTATTGCATCTCGTGCAGAAACAACATCTGGTGTGGTACTTGACATCTCATGATCAACTCAATTGCCAAAGCAAGTGATCTGCCAATCATGCACATCCTTCTCCCCTTTAGTCTGTAAGACTCCTTTAGAGAGGATGACTCCATCACCTGCAGGTATACTACCGTGCCAGGAGTCGTCCATTCTAAAACACCTTTAGAATGCTGTCTAAATACCCAGATTGGGAAACTACCCAAATCTAGATCTAAAACCATAGATCCAGTAACCAGAATGTCTTGATATTATATCCAAATCCCATGTGGAGAAACCACTGTGTGACAACCAAAGTATAACCGATCGTAGTATAGGAACATCACTTCCTACTCTGTGTATGTCATCCAGATACCAGGACATCACACCCTACTACCTTCTTAACAGATCCATCCCCTATTCTGATGAAGTCAAACCTATGACTGTCACATCAGAAATAGATGATCTATCTCCGCTATATCTTCTTTAGTCTATAAATAGACATAAGCCACTTGTCCACTAATGCTTCTGCTGCTCCCACTGACTACGACAACCCTCTGGCAGAATCATATACACGTGCACTTCTAAAGCCAGTTCAGAACGACGCTATATTCATCCTCCTGCCGGGTCTCATAGTCTGGAACAATAGCAATAGCAAGTCTGGGTAAACAAGAACCTCCCTGCTACAGTCCTTGAGGCTACCGGAGTACCTCTCGGGTGCCTGAGGTTACCCACCGTATCTGCGGAGTGGCCAATGGAATGTCAATCCAGATTGAATCTTTAGGTTCTTTTCAAATTTTCAGTAATCGTTTACGGTTCTGGAATCACTTCCAGTTCTACCATACTCCCACTGCTGTTTTCTGAAAAAATCCATTTTTATTAAAACTGTGGTGTTTCCCCAATCAGAGCAAAACTCTGTTGAAATTCAAAATTCAAATTTTAAAGCAACGCTTCAAATCTCGGGCGCAGCACGCCACGTGTCAGGCGCAGATGCATCAGCGCAGCGCCCAAGAAGGCGTGCCCAATCAGAGCAAAGCTCTATTTAAGGCAAAATTAAAGGAAGCAACGCTTCAGTTGCGCAAGCACTGCGCAGCGCGACACGTGTCAGCGCAGATGCGCTAGCGCAGTTGTGCTGCGCTTTGCGCTGCTTGACACGTATCAGCGCAGATGCGCTAGCGCAGTTGCGCTGCGCTGTACGCTGCGTGACTCGTGTCACGCGCTGGGGCATTTGCGCCAAACAGAATTAAGATTTTAAAGAAATCTTTCTGTTCTTGTTAAAACAAGAATATTTTCTTCTGTAAAACAGAAGCCCTTGGATCAAAGATCCAACGGTGGGGAAAATTCCCCAAATCACTCAGAGAAAGATCTCGTTAACAAATTTAACAAACTTATGGGCACTATATAAAGACCCCTAGACCTCAAATCAAAGGCATCAACATTTTGTGAGAAATCAAAAATTTCAAGCAGAGAAAATTCTGAAGAAATTCCAAGAAAAAAAAGAAAGGCAAAAAAGACCTTTTGGATAGAAGAATTTCTTCTGACAGATCATTGATCTAAAAACAAGATCAATGATCTTTAATAAAAAACAAAATAAAAACTGTGCTTTGCACTTTTATGAACCTCTGGTTCCTGAAATAAGAAAAAGCTTGTTTTTCTTTGATCTAAATTAGATCAAGAAATCAAATAGTGCTTTGCACTTCCTTTAATGAACCATTGGTTCTTGAATCTAAAAGATTCTCAAATTAATAGTGCTCTGCACTTGAAAATCTGCACTGTTGCGCTCTTGGTTTGGCGCAAGCCACCAGAGAGCGCCACGTGTCAGCATCTGAACCATATGCACTATAAGATAGAGCCTTGCTCTCTGAAATTGGCGCAACTCACCAGAGCGCGACACGTGTCAGCAGCGTAAGCGTAGCGCACTAGCGCAGCGCACTGCGCTGCATAACACGTGTCATCATCACAAGCACTTGCGCTCTTTGATTGGCGCAAGGCGCCTGAAAAATGCAATGCATTTCTTTTGTTAAAGGGCCAGGCCCAAGTCAAAAAGACCTAGCAGGCCTGAATAAATTGCAAAGCAATAAAAAGGGTAGAGCCCAAGTAAAATTGATGCTCTGCATCATTTATAAATGGGCAGAGCCCAAAACAAATTGATGCTCTGCATCCTTTATGGGTAGAGCCCAAATAAAAATAAAAAGAAATGAAATGCAAAAGAAAATAAAATGTTGAACATTTTCAACTGGACTTAGCCCAAATTTGGCCGTAAGTCCTCAAATTAAATTGACTGAGCAAGATTGCTCTCTTAAATCAATTTACCTTCGGTTCAAGGGTACATCTCCGAACTCCTCTGACACCTGTCGTTGTAATCCTTCAACGACGTCAGAGAGGTGACGGGTCCTGACGACCACATAAGTATATGGACTGCGGGGTCCTTAAACTCGTGGACCGAAATGTCCTTAAACTAATATTGGACCGAAACGTCCTTAAACTAATATTGGACCGAAACGTCCTTAAATTAATATTGGACCGAAACGTCCTTAAACTAATGATGGACCAAAACGTCCTTAAACTAATGATGGACCACCACGTCCCTAAACTGGCGATGGACCGAAACGTCCTTAAACTAATGATGGACTACCACGTCCCTAAACTGGAACAATAGAACCTTCAAATGCTCTTTTGCCGGATCTAAAAGGTCCCGTTTAAGTTGATCTTAGCCCCAAACACGGCTAACGTATCCTTAAACATTCAAATGGACTATAAAACTCCAAATCGACTTTGGTTCAAGGGTACATCTCTGAACTCCTCTGACAGTTATCGTTGTAATCCTTCAACGACGTCAGATAGGTGACGAGTCCTGACGGCCATATAATAAATGGATCACCACGTTAAGTTGATCTTAGTCTCAAACAGGACTAACGTATCCTTAACGAATGTTTAAGTTGATCTTAGACTCAATACGGCTGACGTATCCTTAAACTAAAAACACCAAACCCAAATCTAAGTAAACACGGATTTGGTCTAATCCACGTCCTACGGGCGACGGCATTACTCAGTCTCTGTATACAATCCACAGGCAACCACAAACAAAACAAACACCCACGACACGAAGTGATATTCTGGAGAAGGAGAAAGTTGTTACCACGATGCGGTAGCGTAATTAACTGCAGGGGCTTGCGCCTGTAGGGAAGAGCGTCCCCACAACCAAAAACCCCTCAAGCGAGGGGGAATCTGACGAAGTCTGCTACATCGGCCGCATCCGTCTAAACCTTCGATACACGGTGCTATAAATCAACTTGGCATCTTCGGAGAGGTAGATGGATAAAACCATATAGCATCTGCCCCGAATCTCAGGCAAGACGTCCTCACGTCGTCTCCGCCGCCATTCGGAGGGGAACAGATTCTGGCACGCCCGGTGGGACCTTCTTCTCTTTCCACTCCATGCTTCGTGTGTCGTATTCGCGAACGAATCGCGGTTTGTTAATGGTTGCCTTCGGATTTTAAGTTACTAAGATTTGGTCTTTTGCCTGGCGCAGAAATCAAGCATCGATGGCCTCTACCTGTTCGAAGTGCTCCAATTGCAACTGTAGCTTGCGTCCGGCCTCAACTAGGGGCATAACCTACGGGCCCCAAGCGGCCTCTTTGTTAACCATGCCCGTGGAGCAGATTACTCAAGCCACCACGGGGTTGTTTTTCGGAACTATGCTTCCGCCAACAAGCTTTAGCACCCCCGTGCCCGTACAAGAAGCTCCTAAGAGGTCGGTCTTCGATCGACTTTCAGTTACTGCGGCCCCTCTCAACGGGTCGCCCAACACCAGTGCCCCGGTCTTCTCCAGATTAGGCCAAAACTCTCGCGGACCCGCGATGAAGCTTGCAGTCCCAGAAAAGGTTACCTCAAAAGGAGTAGCCAAACCTGCTCCTGAAGTCGTCAAGGCGGCTTCTCCTGCTAAGAGATCGGTCTTTACAAGACTGACCGTCTCGACTTCAACTCCTGCTCCTGCTGCTCAAAAGACATCAGTCTTCAATAGGCTGACGCCGGTAATAACCCAATACCTGAACAGGGGGCAAAAAGAAGCTGTCTCTATCTTCGAGCCAGTCCCAACGGCTCGTCATGCTCGACGTCGCCATTGGCGACAAGTGAGGAAGGCAAGGGGAAACTCCCCCTTAGGGCTAACTCCGCCGGCTCCAGTGGTAGAAGTCAACGCTGCTGTTCTAACTGGGAACAGCTTTGAACTGCTGAGGAGGGTACGTAAGAATTCTCCAACCGCTACATTGAAAAGATCTCCTCCGCCCGCAAAGAGAGTCCCGGAAACAAAGCAAGAACAGACCCCTCAACGGCTGTCCTAAAAAATATACAAGGTTTGGCGAAGGGTTCAAGACTCCGTGATCGACCCAGACCACTTTCGTCAACAAAAGAAGACGAAGGTGCAAAACGAAAAGGACCGTCCTATTAAACAGCAGAGGACAACAATCGCTAGGGTGCCCACTGCAACGGCCCCATCAACGTCAACGGCCCACAAAAGAAGAAGGCCGGAGAAAACCCCCACGCCGGCGACAAATATCAGAGGTGGTGAACCCGAACGCCCTAAGTCAAGGGGCATTGTAGTTCATACCGTCTATATGGCGCCTGGTAAGGAGGACAGTCGCATATCTACGGGTCATCGACCGCTTACGCGATCAATGACCAAAGCGCAGGAGCAGCAGCAAAAGCTCCAAGAGATGATGAACGCTATGGCCGCACTTACTGGGCCAAAAGAAAGCCCTGAAACGTCCTCGGATGAACGTCAGGAGCAAGAAACTGACGCCGAATTCCTTCGACGAATATTGAAGAAGAAGGATAAAGAGGCTGCTGAACAAGCAGCCAACATAAAGCGTATGGGCCTCCTGTTCCAAGACATGGTGGGGATGATGATCCAGCAAGATCCTCCGGCCGAAGATCCCCCGATCGTCCTTAAAGATGATAGGGGAGAGACGTTGAATCCTCCACCAGCTCTATCAACAGCTAAGGAGAATACAATCTCCAAAGCTGATTTGGACGAGTACATAGCCTAACAAATACGGGTTCATCATACGACTGAAGCAGCTGGCCAGGTCATAAAAACAGGGCGGCCGTATCCAAGTTGGTACGAACAAATCAAATACCTGTCTGGTTACACAATTCCCAGGTTCCATGTCTACAAGGGGACGGGCAATCCTCACCAGCATGTTGCCCAGTTCAGGGCACTCTGCGGCAACACCGGCGGTGACAACAAGCTGTTGCTTCGCCAGTTTGTTGGAAGTTTATCGGATACGGCGTTCGAGTGGTACTCTGAGCTCCCGAACGACTCTATGAAGACCTTCGTGGAGATAGAGCTGCTGTTTACCCAGCGTTTTGCAAGCGCCAGTGAACGTACCCCGATGACGGCACTGATTAATGCCAGGGTGAATCTGGGCGAGACGTGGGTCCAATATGCTATACGGTGGCGGAATTTATGGTCAAAATGCGAGCAGCGCATAGAAGAAGCTCCTGCAGTGGGTATGTTTGTGGGAACCCTCGATCGGCAAGCAACCATCTCGCAATTTATGATGTTTTTCAAGCCGACCACCTTCCAGTCACTAATCGACAAGCTGGCGCAAATGGATCAAATGGGCTATAAACCTCCTCTTCCAAAGCCAGACTCCCGAAATGAGAAGGGAAAGGGGAAAGCGATCGTTGTCGCTAATGCCCAACAACAACCGAACAACTTGAAGCTGGTCGTTCGTCAAAATAATATGCGCCCGTACGTAGCCCTTGAGGAGAGGATGGGACGTCCTTACTCGTTTCCCCAAGATAAAACGAGAAGGTTATTCGAGCTGGCGTTGCGCAACCGACTCATAAATCTGCCGGATCCAAAACGTCCGTCGCAACCAAGTGGTGTTAATGAGCCCAACTACTGTCTTTATCATCGAGTACTGGGTCATCCGATCGAGGATTGCTACGTCTTCAAAAATTGGCTTGAAGACCAGTACCGACAGGGTAAGTTCGCGTTATCTGACAAATGGAAGGTGAATCCCCCCCAGCCCCACATCTCTAAGGAGATGAATACGCCGGGGGCAACATGCTCTGTCGTTGAAGAAGCTCCTTGGGAGGTTGTATTATCAGCTAAGACAAAGAAAATGCTGAACGATCTTCAAACATGTCCGGCGATTAGGTGGAAGAACCCGTTGGAACCGCAGGTCATTGAAGGGATGTTGAAACCACGTCTAACTCCAAAGACCGATGGTAGTGGCCCAAGCACTCGCAATCAGCCGTCAAAATCTTCAAAGAAGAAGAAAAAGAAATCAAAGAAGCCCGTGAAGCCTGGCGACAAGTGCACGGACTTGCAAAAACAAATTGACGCGCTGGAGAAATATAACCAGAAGGCACGGACTCCCATTACATTCCAAGAGTTCCTCAATCATGTCTTTCGAGAAGAAGATGAGGGAGAAAGTTCATCTGATGAATCTGAAGAATACGTGGCGAGCTGTCATGTGATTTCCTATTCGTTCATGGACGATGAGGAGACTCCTTGTACTAAAACGCTGGGGGCAGATCCCGAACCAAAAATTCTGGGGCCAACGGATGAAGTAATTGACGCGTTCCTCAATGAAGCTCTCTTAAAAAGTAAAGCTGATCGGAAACGCGAGGCGGTCATATCTGAAAGGGCCAAGCGCCAGCGACTTGATGAAAGAGCTGAGATGCTCCCGCTGGAGCAAAATACATCCATTACCGACAAAAGCAAATTCAAGATAAGGAAAAGGTTTGCTAAAGCCGTGTCAATGGGTATGAAACTACCATCCTCTGAGGGAAGCGTTACTAGTGAAGTGCAAATGCACCCCTTCTATTGCTTGTATCATCAGAAGATTTCGCACCCCACTGAAGAGTGCAAAGCTTTCGATAGATGGTGGCAGGGATATGTTGCACACCGGCAGCATTTTAAGCGGGAAAAGCGCAAGACTCGCCGAGAACGGAACAATACGACCGAAGGGCTTAACAGAACTACCGGCAATTGTCGCATGGTCAACGCCGGGGGATCACAAGTGCTCACGTTCGGGAGCGATTCTGATGAGGAGCTGGAGCTTGGCCCCCTCTTTAAAGAATCCACTTCGGGAAAAGAAAAAGAGCCGAAGGTCTGCGAAAATATCCGGCTACGTAACCGCACGCTGCCCGAAAAGAATATCGGGCCCTCAAATATAAAAGATAAGGGAAAAGAGAAGGTCCCTGAAGATATCGTCTTAGATGACCAAGTTGTGGAGGAGCTAAGTGCCAAGGACCTGCCGAAGAGAAATAAGGTAGATTACAACGTCTTAGCGCATCTGAGGAAGCTACCCTCACAGCTCAGCATTCTTGACGCCCTTTTGTTATCAAAGGAAGCGAGAGATTCGTTAATTAAGGCATTGCAGGATCCGGAGCAATTCCAAGCTTTCTTGGCCGAGGAAAAGATGAAAGATGAATTGGAAGAAGTGCACATGGCCGATGTCGCTTTTGGTGATGAAGACCTTCTCCTTGGGACGTGCGAACACAATCGCCCCCTTTATGTCTCAGGATACTGTCACGATATAAAAATAGGCAAAATCCTGATTGACAATGGATCCTCCGTTAACCTCCTTAATGTGCGGGTGTTAAAAGAAATCTGCATGAGCGTCCAGCACCTTGCTCGGGACAAGATCACTATCTCCGGGTTCGACTCCCAGTCATCAAGAATTCTTTGGTCTGTGATACTGACGCTACGCTTCGGGCTACTCGTCACGGACATTAAGTTCCACGTCATAGACGCCAAAACATGCTACAACGCTCTGCTCGGCCGACCGTGGTTACACGAGTACAACATCATCCCTTCTACACAACATCAGTGTATGAAGTATTCTAAGGATGGTCTCGAGTATACCGTGGCGGGAGAACCGAACCCGTTCTCTGTGAATGAGGTCCGCAAATATGAAGATGCCAAATACTTCTTACCGGATTTCGAAGACACGGAGAGGTGTCACAAGTCGGAGAACAAAGCTAATGCCACCATCCCTGTTTTCGGGAGTGACATCGAGGAGGAAGAGGAGATAGTTTATTCGGGTCTACCCCAACACAACAAGCCAGGACCATCCGCTCCTACGTTGATCTTTGGTAGTGACTCGGAAGATGAAGTCCATGCTATATTCTCTGCTCGGCCTTCAATACGAATGTCCGCCAACGAAGAATAAAGTCTACAAGTCGCCATGGTGCCGCTTAAACACCATAAAGAACTGGATGCACTTGATATTTACAATGTAGAAGAGCTGCAATCGTTCTATATCCCTCCAAGGCGAGAAAGCGAGAAAGCAATTCTATTCTACCGCTCTGAAGAAATCCGAGTGGAGAAAGAAATCTGGCATGGCGCGGATCCTACTCTTGATAGGCTTCAACCCATCCGTCTACCCAGATATTATACAGAAGGCTTGAAGAGGCTGTTGAAGCGCCAAGGGATACCCTTCCAACAGACCGTTAGAAAGGCCAAATTCTATGACAGGGTCTGGAACGTTCCCGGAACTCAGCACAAGCTGTCTAGTGGGAGGATGGAGACGATCGGGCTCGGATACATTCGCTCCAAGAAACGAGAGCTGCTCCGCGACTGTTACGTCGTGCACGACTTCAATGAAGAAGCAGATGCGCAACGGGAGGACACTAATCCTGAACCAGTAAAAGTTCCTGATGCAAAAGTGCCCAGTCCGTCGTTTGAAGAACAAATGGACAGGCTTATAAGGGAAGCTGGTCAAAAAGTCCGAGACGACCATAACCGCGAAATGGCCATCTACGAGAAAGTCAAAATGCAATGCCTCCTCCAACTAGCCGTGAAAGATGAAAATGCCGCTCCTTGTCAACCTGTTATAAAGAAGGTTCGACGCAGAGGCAGAAACAAGTCGAAAGGCGAAAAAGGTGCTCAACAGCAATAAAGCGGGGCTAAGAAGCCACGCAAGCGGGAGTCGAGCGTTATTGATCTATCCCTCATAAAGAAAATGGGCCGAGCATTCTCGTTTCCTCGGGACAAGACGAAGAAAATACTTGACCTCGCTCTAAAACATCAGATGCTTATACTGCCGGAGTCTAAACACCCCGACCAAGTAGGCGAGGTTTCACACCCAGACTATTGCTTTTATCACCGGGTGGTAGGGCATCCGCTCGAAGACTGCTTCACCTTCAAGAATTGGGTCGAAGATCAGTATCAGCTTGTCAAGTTCGCTCTGTCCGACAACTGGAGGGTAGCGCCACCACAGAAGCACGAACCCAAGGCCACGGAAGAAGAACCAGTTCCACATTGGGATTGGAAGCGAATTCGTACTTGTCACATGATAGCAATATCAAAAGAAGAGCTCGAGGACATGGATGACCTTCCCTGGTGCTTCGAAAACAGCAACGATGAGGTAATCTCAGAATTCCCACCAGTTCCAAAAGAGCTGGAAGATGGAATCCATACCACCGTAGATAACCTTAAGAAAATTGAGTTGGGAATGGTGAACGACCCGCGACCGACATTCGTCAGTAAGCTGCTATCTGAAGAAAGGGTGGCTGCGTTAAAAGACGTCCTTGTACAGCCAAAGATTGCTTCGCATGGAACTATTCCGAGATGCCAGGACTAGATCCAGAAATTGCTGTGCACAAATTGGCGATATCCCCGGACGTCAAGCCAGTTAAACAGGAGCCGAGGAGAACGCGGCTCGAGCTTGAGATGAGCATCAACACCGAGGTCAAGAAGTTAATCGACTCTGGCTTTATCCAGGTGGTTCAACATCCTGAATGGATCGCTAACATCATCCCGGTGATGAAGAAAAATGGGACGGTACGTATATGCGTGGACTTTCGGGATCTCAACAAAGCCTGCCCGAAGGATGATTTCCCGGTGCCAGTCAACGAACTGATGATAGACAACACGTCCACTCATGAGGATTTTTCCTTTATGGACGGCTCGTCAGGGTGTAATCAGATAAAGATGCATCCCGAAGACCAGAAGCACACTGCCTTTATGACTCCTTTGGGTATATTCTGCTACAAGGTAATGCCCTTCGGTCTAAAGAACGCCGGCGCCACCTATCAGAGGGCCATGACGAAGATCTTCGATGAGCTTATACATGAAATCGTCGAATGTTATATCGACGACCTCGTGGTTAAGAGCAAATCATACGAGGAACATCTCGAGCATCTAAAGACTGTATTTCGACGCCTTCGACAATACAACTTGAAGATGAACCCTCTCAAGTGTGCATTCGGAGTTTCTTCGGGAAAATTCCTGGGATTCATCGTCCGACACCGAGATATCGAGATAGATCAATCAAAGATCAAGGCGATCATGGAAATGCCTCCGCCAAGGACTCTCAAACAGCTGCGGTCTCTCCAAGGGAAGCTCGCGTATATTTGGCGATTTATAGCCAACCTCTATGGCAAGTGCCGCCCTTACAGTCACCTGATGAAGAAGGGAACTCCATTCGTCTGGGATCAAAAATGCCAGGGCGCGCTGGACGAGATTAAACAGTACCTGCAGAACCCGCCAGTGTTGGCTGCTCCGGTTAAGGGAAAGCCTCTCATTCTTTACACAACCGCCTTCGAAGGTTCTTTAGGCGCATTATGGGCGCAAGAGAATGACCAAGGGAAAGAAAGAGCACTCTACTATTTAAGTCGAGTTCTTCTAGGGGCAGAAAGCAACTACTCCCCCATTGAAAAGCACTGCCTGGCGTTGATCTTCGCGATAACACAGCTCAGGCACTATGCATTGGCGCATGAGGTCCGTTTCATTTCGAAGGTCGACCCTCTTAAATATTTGATGTCGAAGGCCATATTGACGGGACGACTCGCTAAATGGGCCCTGCTCTTGATGGAATTCTCGATAACATATCAACCTCTCAAGGCAGTCAAAATCCAGGCCATCGCCGACTTCCTCGCTGAGCATCCGATAGCCGCCGAATCTCCTCTAAATTGCGATCTTCCAGACGAACATGCGTTTGACGCGATCGACGGTGGTGATACCCGATGGGAGCTTTATTTCGATGGAGCATCTTCCATGAAAAAGCGCAAACAAAGTATCCCTATAATCAAATCGGGGGTAGGCCTCATCTTCGTGACTCCACAAGGAGGGATAATGCGCTTCGCTTTCTCCTTAACAGAGCCGAGGACAAATAACGAAGCCGAATACGAAGCTTTGATAGCAGGCCTCGAGATCGCCTTTGACATGGGAATTGGAAACCTCCTCATATACGGAGATTCTCAACTGGTCGTTAGTCAAGTAAACGGCGACTACCAAACGTGCAAACCAGAGTTGGTGAAGTACGGTGAAAAGGTGCAACAACTGTTGACCCAAATTCCCTCCTATACTTTGGAAAGCATACCGCGCGCGGAAAACAGCAAAGCAGACGCGTTGGCCAAACTTGCTAAAGAACTGGCTGACGAGAACCTCGATGACGTTAGAATCGTGGTACAAAGCCGTCGGGTGCTTGCCCCAGCAGAAGTACCTCCGGAATCATCCGAGGAAAAGGGAGCGACTGAGCAGACGCCCTTACAAATAAAAGAACGAGAAAAGGCTGAGGACTGGAGGGAAGTCTTCATAGACTACTTTAAGTCCCATCGAATGCCCGAAGATGCGTCCACAAGACATCAGCTCATGAAACGAGCTCTGTCTTTCGCCTTCGTCAATGATACTCTATACAAGAGGTCGTTTGATTCTCTGTGGCTGAGATGCCTAGGGCCTGACGAAGCGGAAATGGTCGTTCAGGAAGTCCATGACGGACTCTGCGGTTCTCACCAAGCAGGCCCAAAGATGAAGATGAAGATTAAACGGATGGGCTACTACTGGCCCACGATGATTCAAGACTGCTTGAGTATGCAAAGCAGTGCCACTCATGTCAAATTCATGGGGATTTCATCCATCAGCATCCAAATCCGCTACACCCAACGGTGGCTAGCTGGCCATTCGAAATGTGTGGAACTGACATAGTCGGCCCCATCGAACCGGCATCGTCTAGAGGACATCGCTTCATCCTGGCGACAACCGATTACTTCTCTAAATGGGCAGAAGCAATACCGTTGAGAGAAGTGAAGACGGAGAATATCCTCCATTTCTTCAGGACGCACGTCATATATCGGTTTGAAACTCTACGATGGATCATCTCCGATAACGGGCCAGCCTACAGAAGCCACAAGATCGGTCGCTTCGCGCAACAGCATAACATAGACTGGAGATATTCCTCGGTTTATAATCCGCGAGCTAATAGTCTAGCCGAGGACTTAAACAAGACCCTGGAGAAGATCATGAAAAAGACGGCGTCCCGAAATAAGAAAGACTGGCACGAGAGACTGCAAGAGGCTCTTTGGGCGTATCGAACTACGTTCAAAACGGCCACGAACACAACGCCATACGTGTTGGTATTCGGTAAGGAAGCAGTACTCCCCCTCGAGATAGAGTTACCATCTCTACGAGTGGCAATCCGCTATGAGTTGACGGATGAAGAAAATGCTAACCTTCGGCTTGAGGAGCTTGATGCCCTTGAAGAAACACGGCTCATAGCGCAACAAAATCTGGAAGCTTATAAAGCAAAGATGACGAGCTCATACGAAAGATTGACCCGGCCGAGGAAATTCCGCCAAGGCGAACTTGTGCTAGTGGTCAAAAGGCCTATGATCCCCAATCATGCCAAGCGGGGAAAATTCGAGCCAAACTACGAAGTCCTGTACATCATAGATAAGGTCTATCAGGGTAGGGCCTATCTACTCATGGACATGCATGGTGAAAGGCCTTTCAGACCAACAAACGGTCGCTTCCTAAAGAAGTACTACGCTTAATAAGCCATAGCCTAGGTCAATGATAGATGACGACGACTATGTCCGCTCGCTATCTTCCTAAGCTCAAGCTTTATAAGCAATAGCCAGCCTTCTTCACGACGGACCGGGACATCCTTAAACTAATAGAGGACCGAAACGTCCTTAAACTAATACCGCAGCATCCATAAGCTGACGAGATAAAAATATATATATATATAATAAATAAAAACGGTATGTCCATAAGCAAAAAAGGGAACGGAGGAAAACCCGAAAGAGCTCCGTGAGTAAAAACAGCAGGGCTACCGGTGAGTGTTCGTGAAAACCCGAAAGGGCGCGACCTCGTAAAAGAAAAGAGAGAAGAAAGTAAAAAGAATAAAAAAAACGGTATGTCCATAAGCAAAATGGGCACGGATGAAAACTCGAAAGGGCTCCGTGAGTAAAAACAGCAGGACTACCGGCGAGTGTTTGTGAAAACCCGAAAGGGCGCAACCTCGTTAAAGGACACTTACAGGGTCCTCTCGACCTTGTAAGGAGAAACCACCCGCGTGAGAACCTGACGACTCACAAGGGAGCAACACACTTAGGGATCCTCACGATTCCTAAGGAGAAAATACACTTACGAGATCCTCACGACTCGTAAGAAGAACTCTCTTATGGGACCCTCACGGCTCATAAGGTTTGAAAGTCTTAAGTTACAGAGACCTAAACCCGTGCTTAAGCAATCCCCATAACTTCCGATATTGCTCTACAAGTGGCTCAATACTGGCCCTTGTATACAATCCACGGGCGCGAATAAACATTTCCCTAATCAAGTCCTATCCGAGACTGGGGATATGTTCGCATGACGAACAACCCTTATAAGTCCTCTCGACTAACAAGGAGAAAATCCTCTTGTAGGATCCTTACAACTTACAGAGGAACAAACACTTAGGAATCCTCACGATTCCTAAGAAGAAAATACACTTACAAGAGCCTCACGACCTATAGGGAGAAATACCTTTGTGAGACCCTTACGGCTCATGAAGTCAAAAGCCTTAGTCGACGGGACCTTAATCCTGCTCGCTAAGCCACCCTTGTTCGACATCGACATAGGCAAATGATGATTCGCTCTTGGTAATATCCCAGTTGTAGCGGTGCTGATGCCGAAATCGGCGTCTAATTTCAGGTTTACGGCGAAAAGCCAGTAGGCCGCACATGCATACGAAATAGACGAAATGATGGGACAACTTGCAATAAAAAGCAGCAATTGAAAATGTATGCATAAAAAAATAGCCGAAATGATTGGGCAACTCGCAATAAAAAGCAGCGAGTAAAAATAAAAAAATAGCCGAAATTATTGGGAAACTCGCAATAAAAAAGCAGCGAGTAAAAATAAAATAAACAGCCGAAATGATTGGGCAACGCGAGAAATAGCCGAAATGATTGGGCAATCGCGACCTTCACGATATAAAAGCTGAAATGATAGAGCATCGCGGAAATAAAAAAAAGAAATAATAAAACTTTGGCCCTACAGTTAAGATCACATCGATCCCTGTATACAATCCAAGGGCGTAAACGAAGAGGGAACTATACTTTCCCAACAGGATCCGCCAGAAAACGAAGCCAAATTTCGACGGTTCGTCCCAACTCTGAAGAAACCAATGTCTTCAGCAAAATACCTCAACTCAGGGAAACAAACAATCCTTGACGAGAGCCTCCTGATCCGCATCGACTCTCTAAGCAACCAGTGCCTCCGTAGGAAATTCTCGACTTGTTTCAACTCCAGGGAAACAAATAATCCTTGGCAAATACCTCAACTCAGGGAAACAAACAATCCTTGACGAGAGCCTCCTGATCCGCGTCAACTCGCAGAGCAACCAGTGCCTCCGTGGGAAATTCTCGACTCGTTCAACACCAGGGAAACAAATAATCCTTGGAAAATACCTCAACTCAGGGAAACAAACAATTCTTGACGAGAGCCTCCTGATCCGCGTCGACTCGCAGAGCAACCAGTGCCTCCGTGGGAAATTCTCGACTCGTTTCAACACCAGGGAAACAAATAATCCTTGGCAAATACTTCAACTCAGGTAAACAAACAATCCTTGACGAGAGCCTCCTGATTCGCATCGACTCGTAGAGCAACCAATGTCTCCGTGGGAAATTCTCGATTCGTTTCAACACCAGGGAAACAAATAATCCCTGGCAAATACCTCAACTCAGGGAAACAAACAATCCTTGATGAGAGCCTCCTAATTCGCGTCGGCTCGCAGAGAAACCAGTGTCTCCGCGGGAAAATTCCCGATTCGTCTCAACTTGCAAGATGAAGCCTCAGGCAGCAGAGACTAAAAAACTTGCTTCCTGAACAATGGGACACTGCAAGTCGATCTAAAACGGTCTCTTGCATACTATTCAAGGGTCTCACTCTCCAAAGTCGAGTTTCGATAAGGGGGGAAACAACCGCTTACGGGTCCACTCGACTCGTAAGAGGGAAAAATTCTCTTATAGGATCCTTACGACTTACAAAAGAAAACACACTTAGGAATCCTCACGATTCCTAAGGAGAAAACCCGCCTACGAGATCCTCTCAATCCGTAGGGAGAAAAGTCTCTGTGAGACCCTCACGGCTTATAGAGTTGAAAAGTCTTAGGCGGCAAATCTGAACCTGCGGCCTAAGCCATCGTTATCTCATGAAGAAATCAAGGTGCTTACTCTATTATCTGCTAATTGTGACAGCATGCTGATAATAAGAAAAGAAAAAGCAAAGAAATAGCATAAGACATTACAAAAAATGTGTATTTTTTATTCATAAACTTGATTGAGTACAGGATACATTGTGCTAAAAAATAAAATATATATATATACATTTTTTATTTACAAGTATAAACGATACAAAGAGGGATAGCTACTGAGAAGGAAGTGTCTTTAACAAATCCGCAAGCCGCTCTCGCACTTCCTTCAGCGCCTCCTCCTGAGTGGCTGCCGCGGCCACCTCCGCTTCCACCTGGGCCCGCTGCTGTAAAAAAGATGAAAGTTGCTCCTCGGCCTCCTTCTGGGCAGCTTCCTGGCTGGGTGCATCCCGCTCGACAACGTCAAGCTGTTGCTTCAATGATAACCCTTCGGAAAGACATTGCAGAAGGCCCTCAAAGACAACCTTCAGCCGTGCAGCATTGGCCTCCACCCGAGCATGCAGTTGGGCAGACTTGCTCGAAGTCTCACCGCGGTCCTTACACCTTGAAATGACTTCTTGTTCGAGATGGCGGAAGTAAGAAACGCTCTGCTCAATCCACGTTGCTCTTTGATTACTGGCGGCTAAGGTCTCAGGAGCGGGACGCATCGACTCCAGCTGATGCAGGCGGGCCTCGATCTCCCTGCAATAGTTAACCCAAGATGCGATGATGCCCTCGTCATGAAAGTTCACGAGTATCACCTGCATCGGGTTAACCGCCGTAGCGAAGTCTGTGGCAGATGTAGGAGTTTCAACGTCGAGTTCCTCGACGTAGTCACTCAACATGCGCAGACTATTCACGGCGCCTTTCGAAGATGGACGCCTCGGATAAGGACCCGCCGGCATTGTAATGCGAGGCTCGAAGGGCACCGAGACTGGAACGATAGCTAAAAAGAAACAAGATGTGATCAGATAACAGTACAGAAAATAAAGAGGGAGGAGTTATCAATGTGATAGTTGCCTTACCAGCTGAGACAGGTAGCAAGGCCGGAAGGGCCGGTGGCGCAGCCAATCTTTTATCCCCTCCTTCAATCTGTAGCACTGCAGTCAAGATGAGAAAAAAGGTTAGAAGTAATTCCATCAACGAAAAAGAAAGGTATCAATGGAAAACATACTCACCGGCGCCACCAAAGGAAGAAGCGAGTTCGGATGGGAAAGAGAAGTGTGAGAGCAACACTTGATATAGATGATCAAAGAGCACTCTTGAAAAAGACATAACGGTACGACTTTAGTACACAAATTATACGTCTGAAAGATAAGATTAATAAATTGCAAACCCATACCTTCCAACATCTTCGATGGTATGCGAGAGGGTTGAGAGGTGACCACCACCAGGGCAGTCGTTGAAGGCGCTCCCTCGAGCAGTGGGGCATCGGCGTTGGCTGCACCTGCGTTACGAAAAAGGTAAATTTGTCAGAAAGAATTGTAAGTTAAAGAAAGACAGCAACTTTGGATTTACCTGATGAGCTGCCGGCTGAAACGGATGAGACTCCCTCCTCTATCGACATGAGGCCAGCGCCCGTGGCCTCATCGCCCGACTCGATGGGGACCGTCGTCGTGCTCACGCGGCCAGGAGACGGCGGAAGATCGTAGGCGGGGAGGGCAATGATTAGAGCATTGCCGGACTCTTGGGAGAGAGCGGCTAACTCTTCCCCAGGAGTCGTACCCATTTCACCCGCTACTTATGCGGGCTTCGCGGTCTCCATCGGCTCATCCGCCGTCACTACAAGGTCACCGGCCTCAAGTGCCTCGTCCGCCACCACCCTGGGCTCAGTTGTAATGATCATTTCATCTGCCGCCGCTTCAGGCTCGGCATCAATGACCTTCTCGGCTGCAAACCCCTCAACCTCCATCTCAGGCTTCGAAGCCTCAGCGACGTTGCCCATCGTCGGCTCAGGTTCGGCAGGTGCCGCCTCCTCTGTTTCCTTGGGTTCAACGGTCTCCACCTCCCCCTCGGTCAGACTTGGCCCTGCAAGATAAAATATATAAGAACCGATGGCATTATAATTCTTACAACAAAATTCTGAGAGAAAAATTACCTGAAGTGGATTTATCATTTGCGCTCCGAACTGCGTGTGCCACTTGTCTGCGAGCAGTGGATAGGGCGACAGGGGCCTCTTCGGAGCGAGTATCAGCACGAAGGACGGTGTTGGGGCCCACTCCCGTAGCCAAAGCAGCCCGGCGTTCATTCGCTTCGCGCCTTGACCGTTTCCTCTCCTCCCGAGCTGTCGCGATGGATCTCTTCGACGCTTCCTTCAAGGCGTCGTCGTCCTCATTCAGAGATGCCTCCAGAGCCTTTAAGGCATCTCTCATCGGCTCTTCAAGACGGACCTCCTGCGGTGGCTCAGAGGGAGCAGGAACATCGGTAGTTGGCAGAGCAGTTGCGTCACTTGGCGGGAACGTCATTGAGGTTTCTACCATAAAAAGGGAGAGGTTAAATTGACCATAATACAAAGAAAACGAAAGCTTGATGAATTGAAACTTACTAAGGCCTAAAGACGCTCTGAGACGTTCCTCCTCTTGAAAAGTCTCGAGGGAAGCGGCAATGGCTTCTTCATCAGTGATGCCTGTTGGAAGAAAAGAAGGAAAAACGTTTGTCAAAGGCAATGAGGAGGATATGATACAATAAAGAAAATGCGACTAGTAGTTACCTGATTGCGTGCGTCACGCCTTGCCAACCATGCTGAAGTTTCGAGAGCGGCCTCCAAGTCTATATCATCCAGCGGCGGCATGACTAATCCCTCGTTAGTCCCATATTCGCTCAGGCCCTCGGCATAGGGAGCGTAGGGTTCCTGAGCGAACGCGACATCTGAAGCGAAGAGCGACTTCTTTTTCTTCTGCCCTCCGACCCTAGGTGCACGTGGGATCGACTTACGCTTAGCAGCCACTTTGGGACAGCGGGTCCCGATGTCCGCACCCATGCCAGACTCCGGCGAGGCTACAACCACTGTCTCCACTGGAGCACAGGGCGCTGGAGGTGCATTTGTAATATCAGGGAGCGGCAATCCGTGCGGAGGACTTTGCGCACGCGATGGTCCGGCCCTGGCATCTTTTAGAGGGGGGACCACTGGGGTCCTTGGCACTAAGGGAGCGTTACGGTCGGTACCTGGAGGCACACCCTTACGGTCGACCAGCAATCGCCTTTCCTCCTTTATAACGGCTCCCGTCGCATGATTATACCATTCTTTATATACATTAAGGATTCGTGGAGCGCAGGCCGGCGCACTGATAAAAAAATGAGAACCCGTGTTCAGGCGCATGAAGTGATGCAACGCGTTCTCCATCCCTTCTTCATTGGCAGCAGGTTCCAGTAGGAAAGCTTCCAAGGGTACCCCTTGTTCGTAGCCCAGTTGTTGGGCGAAACGATGCGGGTTATATCTCATGAAAATTGCCGCACCGTTCTTCCTGAAGACTAGGAAGCCCGATCTAATAGAATACAAGTGGAGGGTCCCCCGGGCCATCAAAACTGAAGCTCCATCCTTAAAGGAGTCTTGTAATGGTCGCACCGCAGTGGTGGACTCTTTTCCAATGGTCAATACCTTGTCAATAAAGGACATCCCAGCTCCAACGGTGTGAGGGCGAAGGAGTAAACCCCTGGCGTTCCGTGGTGATGGGGTCACAATTGATGAACCGATCAGCTGTATAATGCAAGGGAAACCACACTTGTCGATGAACGAGGGCCTTTTGTGCATGCCGAAGACACCCGCCGTGTGTAGCTCGAGCCACGATACAAAGTAGTGCATCGGGAAGACCACGTGCAGTACCCCGGGCTCATTAGCATCCGCTGCTCGACTGAGGCAATGATATAGGTGTGCTAAGCCGGTGATCCCAACGGCCACCTTTACCCCGATGGCCATCCGTTGGGCTGGGTAAAAGACAGAGGGCCGCATACGGTGAGAGTGCATTGGGATCGCAAACCAACTCAGCCACAACCCGAGAAATCCTAAGAAAAAGGCCTCCTCGTCCATCCCGGGGGCCGCAATTTCTGCAAAAGACATAGTCGGGAAGTCCGGAAGAAAAAAACCCTTTTGGTCTATCTCCTTCTTCGGCAGGTTGTCCACACCTAGACCGAAAGGGTCATCCAGGATAGCCAACTTGGCAGCTTCTGATGAGAGGACGCTTGGGCGAAGGAACCGAGCGATGAAATCCTTATAGTTAACTCCTCGACTCCCATGTTCGATGAAAAGGGACTCATAGATATTCAACACTTTAATCAAGCTTGGGAATTGGTTTTGAACAGCATTCTTCGGCGTGGGCCCCCTTACCACCGGCTTAGCACCGAAGACGTACTCGTCTGTCGGGAACAACTTCTCATAGTGTTCCCCTATAACCGGTAAACCGGATACCTCCGTAAACTCTTCCAGAGAGATTGAAATTTCCCGATCCATGGCGAGGAAAGTGTGGGTAGGAATGTTCCACTGCTCCAGGAAGGCCTTGAACCACCAGGTGGGGAGCGTGGGATATTGGAACAGAGAGATGTACACCACAGTGTACAATCCTAACCTTATCAACCGCGACTTCTTCGTCGACAGGATGTACCGGGCCCACGGCAGTTAACCGATCGGGTGGCGGGGGATCAGACCAATGTTATATGATTGCCCCCAAGGTCGCGCCTCGCCCTGACAAATACGGCGTCCTAGGATATCCAAAACCATAGGACGTTGGACCGGAATCGCATCTATGGCGGGATGAAGAATGCCCTTCGTGGTCCAATCAACCATCTCCACGGCATACTGCACCGAGGGTGGGGTGGCGTAATGAATCGCCGTGATGGGTTCTGACGGTACGGCGCACGTGAAGCTCTGTCGATCCATGATAATCTGGTTATACCACGACTCCGAAGGTGGAGACTCTTATATTCCAGGTCGTGGTCCTTAATCATAGCCAAGACGTCACGGTCCAAAGGTGCTTCGGGAAATCCCTCCTCTGAACGAACAAACGGGAACGAGGTATCGAGAGACATGATCGCTGCAAATGAACAGAAATTAGCCGTTAGTGCTGCAATTCCAACATTTGGCGTTTAAAAATTTTCAATTAACTGAATTTAAAAATTAATTAAACTAAAATTAATCATACTACACTGCAGTGCAGTGGGTAGGGGACCAAATGGGGACCCACAAAATCTGAATGAAAATGCCTTATTTAATATGACAGCCTCATCATTGGGTAAGACTGTCAGTTAAAGAAAAGATCCCTAAGAGAATATTCTCATCAGTGGGGAATCCCTAGAGACAAGGAGAAAATCTCCTCTTTCAGAGCAAAACTCTGTCATAGAATGACACTTGTCAAATTCTGGTCTCAAAGGAATAAAATTCCTTAAAAAAGCATAACTCTATGGTAATAATGGAAAGGTCCATCAGAAAAAAATTTACGCTTAAAAGAAATAAAATTTTTGGAATCTTGAAAAATCCATGAAAAACTTATGAAAAATTCTTCATTTTTCAGATCTAAAAGATTTACAGTTGATTCAAGAGCAAAGCTCTGTTCATGGGTTAGAACCCATGAACAAGATCTCTGCAGATCTATGAGTTTTTGAGAGCAAAACTCTATTTATGAAACCTCAATGGGGATCACTTTAGATCAAAAAATCTGTAAGAGCAAAGCTCTTTGGTTAAGATTAATCTAAATTAATTTGATTTAAATTTAATTTTACCTAAAGTTTCTAACTTTGGAAATGTGCAAAGCTCTGAAGTTCTTAAGCAAGAGCAAAGCTCTAGAAAATCAAAAATCTTGAAATGGTGAAGATTTCCTAAGGGCCATAGGTCCTATTTATAAGGCGCTTGCGCCCCTTCAGCTCGCCCCTTGATCCAACGGTCAAGAGCTTGCCACCGCTGCACTCACGTGCGCGCCACGTGAGCGCAACGGTGGGGGGGCAATTGTTTCCCCAATCAGAGTAAAGATCTGTTGAAATTCAAAATTCAAATTTTAAAGCAACGCTTCAAATCTCGGGCGCAACGCGCCATGTGTCAGGCGCAGATGCATCAGCGCAGCACCCAAGAAGGCGCGCCCAATCAGAACAAAGCTCTATTTAAGGCAAAATTAAAGGAAGCAACGCTTCAGTTGCGCAAGCACTGCGCTGCGCGACACGTGTCAGCGCAGATGCGCTAGCGCAGTTGCGCTGTACTTTGCGCTGCGCGACACGTGTCAGCGCAGTTGTGCTGCGCTGTGCGCTGCTTGACACGTGTCATGCGCTGGGGCATTTGCGCCAAACAGAATTAAGATTTTAAAGAAATCTTTCTGTTCTTTTTTAAACAAGAAGATTTTTTTCTGTAAAACAGAAGCCCTTGGATCAAAAGATCCAACGGTGGGGAAAATTCCCCAAATCACTCAGAGAAAGATCTCGTTAACAAATTTAACAAACTTATGGGCACTATATAAAGACCCCTAGACCTCAAATCAAAGGCATCAACATTTTGTGAGAAATCAAAAATTTCAAGCAGAGAAAACTCTGAAGAAATTCCAAGAAAAAAAAGAAAGGCAAAAAATACCTTTTAGATAGAAGAATTTCTTCTGACAGATCATTGATCTAAAAACAAGATCAATGATCTTTAATAAAAAACAAAATAAAAACAGTGCTTTGCACTTTTATGAACCTCTGGTTCCTGAAATAAGAAAAAGCTTGTTTTTCTTTGATCTAAATTAGATCAAGAAATTAAATAGCGCTTTGCACTTCCTTTAAGGAACCATTGGTTCTTGAATCTAAAAGATACTCAAATTAATAGTGCTCTCCACTTGAAAATCTGCACTGTTGCGCTCTTGGGTTGGCGCAAGCCACCAGAGAGCGCCACGTATCAGCATCTGAACCATCTGCGCTATAAGATAGAGCCTTGCTCTCTGAAATTGGTGCAACTCACCAGAGCGCGTGTAGCGTCTTGAAAAGTCGTTTTGGTGTTTTCCTGAAATTCGGTGAAAATTCGGTATTTTTCCGAAAACCGTCTTTCTCGTTATTTTGCAGTTTAGGGCTAATTATACTTAAAATGGATAGGTAATTGCTTGTTTTAGTAGCTAATGAGTTAATTATGAAATTCTGGTCGTTTAAAAATTTTCCCTAATTTTTCAATTTTTTAATATTATTTTAAGCCGGTAAGAAAATACATTAAATTAGCGATAAATACAAATTTTTCCGGGATAATTTTAATCTTTAAAATTATGATAATTAAAATCTTGTTGAAACATAAATTTTTAGTATTTTATTTTGATTTTTAACAAAATTTTATGATAGGAAACGAATTTATTGAATTTTAAGCTAAAACTTGCAATTTTTGACTTGTAGGGGGTCTTTTTGCATAAAATTTCTTTTGTAAAACCTCTCTCTCTCTTCCCTCAGCCCTAGGACAGCCCCACCTTGTGCAAGTCCAGAAATTTCTGGCCTCCTTCTTTGTTTCCTTTCTTGAGTTGATTTAGTTAGTTTATTGATTTATTTTAAATATAATTGATAAGTTATGGTACATTGACTTTTGGAGAGTTGACCAAGGACTTTTCCCCACTCACCCACACCCCTCCCCTTACCTCCTCTGGCCGAAACCTGCACCCTCTCTTCTTCATCTCTTTTCTTTTCATTTTTCTTCAAATTCTTCAAGAAAACACATCAAAATCCATAATTGATTCAAAAATCCAAACAAAATCCTTATGCTATCATTATCCTTAGCCATTCTTGCTTGAATCTTGGAGCTAGAAAGCCATCCTTAGAGGCAAACCACTTGCTTGATCCATAGATCTTGAGGTATAATTTCCATCAAGTTACTTTCTTTTTGCCAAATTCTTTTAATTGTATGGTTTAGTGTTAAAAGTTAGCTAAATTCTAATCTAGTTTAAAAAGGAATAGTTTGTATTAAACTAGGGTTTTTGAAGCCATGATAATTAATTGAATTGTTTTGTAGTTAATCTAGTTGTTACTTAACTAATCTAAGAGGTTACCTTGTTATGTGGTTTTTAAATTATGCTAATTTAGTTAATTTTAGAAGTGTGATTTGGTTGTAAATTGTTGTTTTAGGAATTTCAAGAAAGGGGTTAGTGTATGGAAATGGGTTGTGAAGCATGATAAATGAGTTGAATTAGGGTTTAGAAAACATTATCTAGTTGATTAAATCTAATTTGTTATCTAGTTGTTTTGCTAACCTAATCTAGAAGGTTAACTTGCTATTTGAGTTATAATTAGTGTTAATTTAAGGTTTTCATATAAAGTTTGGATTAAGAATTGCTAGGTTATATAATTCAAGTAATGGTTGTTATGGAGAATAGGTTTTGAATCTTTGCTAATGTGTTGTAATTATAGTGTTTGTAGATTGCTTGTTGTGTGGTTGGATATTGTGTTGGATTGTGATAACCGTATCGCTAAGTTTCGATTTTTGCACCAAAATTGCTAGTTTGTGCTTGGTTTTTATTAAATTTGTTTGGTGAATTATTTGTGATATCTTGGGGATATTTTTAGCATCTCCTATGACGTTTAGGATGCGTGAGTGCGGAGTTTTGAGTGGTCGGGTTTTAGTTTTGCCGGGCGACCAAATCGGCGTTTTTTGGCAGTTTTTGCGATTTTCGCGTGCGTTCCGCGCAACTTGTGCACGTTGTACCTAGCTAGTGAACTTTAGTAGTTTCATTTGGGTTTCGCGTCGTCCTTGATATGTAACCTTATGTTGGGTATTGATGTAAATTCCAGGTTCGGTCGCGGAGACGTCAGACGCGGCGCGAAAAGGGAAAGCGGTGATTGGACACAGCTAGCCAGGGATTCCGGTGAGTAGATGTAACATCTACGGGGGACTATCGTTGGATGGCGCAAGCCGCCCGATAGTTTTAGTAACTTACAAGACCCTTAGTGATGTTAGTAATTAGGGGTGAAATACTTAGTTGACTATTTGCTGCATCCATGCATTATATTGACATACCTATACGAAACCATTTTATAGGACACCTGCACCATTGCCAGGGTTTTTATATGCAGCACGAGCACTATTCATGCTTACACACACACCCTGGTAATTGCCATGCCACCACACTAGATAACATTTAAATTTAAACCTTTTACTAATTGATACTTAAACTGGAGCTATTGCCTGTAATTCCTTAAAATGAAACCGTAGGACTGCTATTCATGTGCATGTACTTCATCATATTAATTGTTCATGCCTAATCCATTAATTACACATCGCAACTTGATTATTGACACCATATGCATTCATTATCATTGATATATGCACTTATGAGGACTTCTTGAGATTTTATGATATTTATGGATTTCGGGGGAAAGCCGCAAAATTTCTAAACTTATTATATTTTTAAAACATGTAAATTGCGGTTTTCTAGTGATGTAAGTGTCGTCCACCATGAGTTTGCTGTGGTTTTTGGAGACCCGTTTTGAGGAGTTGGATGAACCGTTTCGGGTACATGGTGGGCCCGGTAGGGTACCCCGGGGTAAGAAGCTCGTGGTGCTGACGATGAGCCTGGCAGGGGACGGATTACCTACCGGTGACTTCATTGGGCACGGCGGATATCCAGAGGATACCGACCGGGGCCGCGAGAGGATGAGATATTGATATTGGGATGGGTCAGCCGGATGGCTGAGGCCAGAGACACTATGACATGGTTTTATGAGATTTGAGACAGCTTTTGGGTGTCGTTGCTGGACACCGATTTTCGTCGATTCATTGACATAATGCTGGCATTCTAAAAGAGTTCAAAAACAAAAGAGATAAAATATTTCTTATATATACCTATTGAGACCTCAGACATTCATGTTGCATACATATTCGTACACTGATGTTGTATACACACCTGCTAGTGCATCCAGTCATACCTGTATTTTAGATGCTAGGATGCTTGTGTGCATGCATACGATAGCCTTTGTAGGTGTTATTTTTTACTCACGAGTTGGCAACTCACCCCCGTTGTGCCACAGTCTTTTGCAGGTCCGCTCCGTCAGTTCAGTAGCTGCGGGCGCACTTGTTCTTTTGCCTCCTTTGCCTGGACTCGAGGTTTTGCTCCTAGGTGGGTTATATTACTATTTTGTACCCCCTTGTATATTCTTTGTATCTAGTGTACTCCATCTACTGTATCTACCAGCATTATTGTATAGTGACCTAGAGATGAGACAGTGAGATTTGTAGACTTTTATGCTGTATTTTGGGGTCGAGCTCACTTGAGCCGACATGCTACTTTTCTCATGCTTCCTTATGATTATTATGCTTGTTGTCATTTTATATTGCGTGGGATTTATGACCGCCTTGTGGCGAAGAGCTAGCTCCCGCTTGGGGACGCCCTATTTTGTTGGATTCATGTATATTTTGTTGTACCCATTTTGTGGGCCAGTATTTACAAAGGAGACTCTGCCGAAATTTTCGGAAAAATTGGTATTGTTTTTAAAAAGGGTTTTACATGACTTATTTGATAAACTCGCTTTCAATTGATTGGGTTTTCTTCACTCTTTTGCTTAATTGGTTTTGTTTTCTGGGCTTTGGCATACTTATTTTACGGACGTCTTTAGACGTTTCGTAAACTTAAGTGCCAGTCACGTTCCGTACCCTGCGGGTCGTGACAAAGTTGGTATCAGAGCGATAGGTTTTACCTTTTTGAGTGTAGGATGACCCTTGGTAGATGGAGTAAGTGACTTAAGCAGGGTAACGTAGCATGCGTATGTCCGCGGCATACTTGCGATACGGTACTCCGCCTAAGTGACTTTAGGATACTTGCTTGAAATTCTTCTTCAATTCCGTGTATCCTATGATCCTATTGCACTGTTCTTACTATCCGTTTTCCTGTAACAGCCACTATGCCGCCGAAGGCTACGAGGGCACAGAGGGCTGCCGCCAGAGACGAGATTCGAGCTGGCTCGTCCGAGACTAGGACTGAGCAGGGTAGTATGCCTACGCCGCAGGGACAGACCGATCCACCTTCCCCAGGCCGTATGGATAGGCTCGAGACCGGTATGGAGGAGTTGCGACAGATGATGGGAGGCATGCAGGAGCTACGTCAGATGGTAGGATCCCTAGTTGCAGCCAGTCGTACACCGAGGCCGGATGACGTACCTACTACATCACAGACGACCATGATACCTGCTCCTACCACTACCACCGTGGCCATTCCGGTTTCACTACAGGATTTCATGAGGCTGAGACCTCCAGTATTCACCGGCACCGAGGCAGCGGAGGACCCACAGACGTTCCTTGACAGTTTAGCCAGGATCTGCCGTTCGCTGAGATGTTCAGATGATCGATGGGTAGAGCTTGCGAGTTTCCGACTAGAGGGTCTCGCGCAGACATGGTGGGAGTCAGTCTTGAGAGGTCGAGCTGCAGGTCTACCGCCTATGACTTGGGATGAGTTTACAGCGGTCTTTCTAGCCCGTTTCCTTCCAGAGAGCGTTCGTGATGCCAGAGCTCGCAGCTTCGAGGCCTTAGTCAAGACACCTGGGATGACGGTGTCTGAGTATGACATCCAGTTTACACAGTTATCCCGATATGCTCAGTATTTGGTGGATACCGAGGAGAAGATGGTGAAGAGGTTCGTACAGGGACTTGATGCCCAGCTATATCTTGCCATTGGCGCCCAGCACTATGACACTTATTCAGCTGCTATGGATACGGCATTGCGGATGGAGGCACGCATATCACGGACTTCGGCCGTTTCTGGGCCGAAGAGGATTCGCACCGATGTACCATCTCAGAGGCAGCGCGCCAGATTCTTTCCGAGAGATAGGCCTGGCAGAGGATTTGGGCGGGGACAGTTATATGGTTCTTATCCCCAGGGGCAGCAGCCGTCGCCAGGGTGTTTTGGGTGCGGGAGTTCCCACCATCTTGTCAGAGACTGTCCGGTGAGACGACAGGGAGCAGCGACAGTTCCGCATGTGACCCTACCACCATCACCACCCCCTCCTCAGAGAGCCCTACTCCCTACCCCAGGCGATGCTCCACGCCAGTTAGGTGCACCGAGAGGTCGTGGACGCGGCGGTCCTGTTCAGAGAGGACGAGGAGGCAGAGGCCGAGGTCGAGGTCAGCCCGCTATCGGTGGAGGACAGGCCCGAGTTTTTGCTTTGACACCGCAGGATGCGCAGGCATCCAATGCCGTTGTGACAGGTACCTTGCCAGTTTGTTCTTTCGACGCACGGGTATTATTCGACCCAGGTTCCACACATTCGTACGTATCTACACACTTTGCACCGATGTTGGGCCGTGAGTCATCGTCGTTAGATCATCCGCTTGTTGTTGTTACTCCGGTAGGCGAGTCGTTTGTCGCTCGTTTTGTTTTTCGTTTGTGTTTCGTTCGTATCGGGGAGAGGGATTCATCAGTTGATTTGATACTTCTCGATATGTTGGACTTTGATGTGCTTCTGGGCATGGATTGGCTAGCCACTTGTTATGCTTCGGTAGACTGCCGTGAGAAGGCAGTCAGATTTAGCTTTCCGGGAGAGCCAGTCCTTGTTATTCGGGGAGACCGCAGTGTCACCCTTCCCAGCTTAATTTCGTCTCTTCGCGCTGGTCAGCTCTTGCGGAAGGGATGTCAGGGATTCTTAGCGTTTGTTTGTGATACTCGAGCTGCAGAGGTTCCGTTGGACCGGGTCCCGGTTGTTTGTGAGTTCCCTGATGTTTTCCCTGATGAGCTACCTGGGCTACCGCCTGAGCGCGACGTTGAGTTCTGCATCGATTTGATTCCCGGTTCGGGGCCTATTTCTATACCGCCTTATCGGATGGCCCCGGCAGAGCTTCGAGAGCTGAAGGATCGGTTGCAGGATTTGTTAGATAAGGGGCTTATTCGACCGAGTGTTTCTCCGTGGGGTGCTCCGGTCCTGTTTGTCAAGAAGAAGGATGGAAGTTTGCGCTTATGGATCGACTACCGCCAGCTGAACAAAGTTACCGTTCGGAACAGATATCCGTTGCCGCGCATTGATGATTTGTTCGACCAGCTTCAGGGTGCGGGGTATTTTTCGAGGATCGACTTGCGATCAGGATACCATCAGCTGCGAGTTCGACAGGAGGATATACCGAGGACAGCTTTCCGCACGCGCTACGGCCACTACGAGTTTTTGGTGATGTCGTTCGGACTCACCAACGCCCCAGCAGCATTCATGGATTTGATGAACCGTACATTCAGGCCGTATCTTGACTTGTTCATCATCGTGTTTATCGACGATATCTTGGTGTACTCTCGGAGCAGGGAGGAGCACGAGCAGCACTTGCGTATTACGTTACAGACTCTGAGGGAGCACCAGCTGTTCGCGAAGTTCTCCAAGTGTGCATTCTGGCTGGACAGCGTCGGATTCTTGGGTCACGTGGTTACGAGAGACGGCATTTGTGTGGACCCGAAGAAGATTGAGGCTGTTCAGCAGTGGCCCCGACCTACATCGGTTACTGAGATCCGTAGTTTTCTAGGCTTGGCGGGCTACTACAGGCGTTTTGTTCAGGACTTCTCCCGTATAGCTGCACCGTTGACCGGTTTGACCCGGAAGGGAGTTCCTTTCGTCTGGACAGAGGAGTGCGAGCGCAGTTTTCAGCAGCTACGGACTTGTTTGACTACGGCGCCGGTATTATCTTTGCCTTCGGGATCAGGCGGATTTGTTGTCTACTGTGATGCTTCGCGAGTGGGATTAGGATGCGTATTGATGCAGCATGGCCGGGTGATCTCTTATGCTTCTCGGCAGTTGAAGAAGCATGAACAGAACTACCCCACTCATGATTTGGAGATGGCTGCAGTGGTCTTTGCACTGAAGATTTGGCGACATTACCTTTACGGCGAGTCGTGTCAGATATTCACCGATCACAAGAGCTTAAAGTACATATTTCAGCAGCGAGACCTGAACCTCAGACAGCGTCGTTGGATGGAGTTGGTGAAAGACTACGACTGCGAGATCTTATATCACCCCGGCAAGGCAAATGTGGTGGCAGATGCGTTGAGTAGGAGGCCCGGGGGTAGTCTATCCTTTTTGCGCGCAGTGCAGAGGCAGTCGTCAGCAGATTGGCAGATGTTATGCGACAGCCGAGTGGAGTTCGAGTTCACTCAGACAGGGGGACAGCTCGCGCATGTTCGTACACGCCCACAGTTGCTTGACCGTATATATGAGGCACAGCGCAGTGACGACCGTTGCTCAGAGATCATGGCACAGATGGGACAGGGCAGATTTTCCGAGTTCGTGGTTGACGATCAGGGGATTTTACGATATGGATCTAGACTGTGCGTACCAGCTGCTGATGGATTGCGGCGCGACATTCTTGAGGAGGCACACCGATCAGTGTATAGTGTCCATCCCGGTTCCACCAAGATGTACCATGATATGAGAGAGACCTACTGGTGGGACGGGATGAAGAGGGACATTGCGGAGTTCATTTCGAGATGCCTGACTTGTCAGCAAGTCAAGGCCGAGCACCAGAGGCCCGCAGGAGAACTACAGCCGTTACCCATTCCAGAGTGGAAATGGGAACAGATTTCGATGGACTTCGTTGTGGGTCTACCCAGGACCAGTCGAGGGTATGACTCCATCTGGGTGATCGTGGATAGATTGACGAAAGCGGCTCACTTCCTGCCAGTGAAGACGACTTTCAGCTTCGCTCAGTATGCTCAGCTCTATATTGACGAGATCGTGCGACTACATGGCGTACCGACTTGTATCGTGTCAGATCGAGGCACTCAGTTCACCAGCCAACTTTGGCAGAGACTTCAGGAGGCTTTGGGCACTCGTTTGAGCTTCAGCACAGCGTTTCATCCGCAGACCGACGGACAGTCAGAGCGGACCATTCAGACTCTCGAGGACATGCTCAGAGCGTGCGTTTTAGACTTTGGTGGTAGCTGGGATCGTCATTTACCTCTAGTGGAGTTCTCCTACAACAACAGCTTCCAGGATACTATTCAGATGGCACCTTTCGAGGCCTTGTATGGGAGGAGATGCAGATCGCCCGTTTGTTGGACAGAGCTCAGCGAGAGCAGCATTTTGGGGCCGCAGCTTGTTGAGGAGACGACAGCGAAGATACAGTTGATCCGAGACCGGATGAGAGCGGCTCAGAGCAGACAGAAATCGTATGCGGACAGGCGCCGTCGCAGATTAGAGTTCGCAGTTGGCGACCATGTTTTTCTGAAAGTCTCTCCGATGAAGGGCGTGATGCGTTTTGGGCGAAAGGGGAAGCTTAGCCCTAGATTCGTAGGTCCCTTCGAGATCCTCGAGCGTGTCGGCACTGTTGCTTATCGTTTGGCTCTTCCTCCCAGCTTTCCCGATGTTCACCCCGTCTTCCATGTTTCGATGCTCCGCAAGTACCTTCACGACCCTTCGCATGCGATTCAGCACCCGACAGTCCAGCTAGAGCGCGACCTTTCTTTTGCAGAGCAGTCGGTGGCCATCCTGGATCGGCAGGTGAAGAAGTTGAGGTCGAAGATTATACCAACCGTCAAGGTCCTTTGGCGTAGCCCGAGCAGCGAGGAGGTTACCTGGGAGACCGAGGGCGAGATGAGGAAGAAATATCCCCATCTCTTTGAAGGTACGCGTAGCTATATTTTTAAATTCGGGGACCGAATTTCTTTAAGGGGGGAAGATTGTAGCGTCATGAAAAGTCGTTTTGCTGTTTTCCTGAAATTCGGTGAAAATTCGGTATTTTTCCGAAAACCGTCTTTCTCGTTATTTTGCAGTTTAGGGCTAATTATACTTAAAATGGATAGGTAATTGCTTGTTTTAGTAGCTAATGAGTTAATTATGAAATTCTGGTCGTTTAAAAATTTTCCCTAATTTTTCAATTTTTTAATATTATTTTAAGCCGGTAAGAAAATACATTAAATTAGCGATAAATACAAATTTTTCCGGGTTAATTTTAATCTTCAAAATTATGATAATTAAAATCTAGTTGAAACATAAATTTTTAGTATTTTATTTTGATTTTTAACAAAATTTTATGATAGGAAACGAATTTATTGAATTTTAAGCTAAAACTTGCAATTTTTGACTTGTAGGGGGTCTTTTTGCATAAAATTTCTTTTGTAAAACCTCTCTCTCTCTTCCCTCAGTCCTAGGACAGCCCCACCTTGTGCAAGTCCAGAAATTTCTGGCCTCCTTCTTTGTTTCCTTTCTTGAGTTGATTTAGTTAGTTTATTGATTTATTTTAAATATAATTGATAAGTTATGGTACATTGACTTTTGGAGAGTTGACCAAGGACTTTTCCCCACTCACCCACACCCCTCCCCTTACCTCCTCTGGCCGAAACCTGCACCCTCTCTTCTTCATCTCTTTTCTTTTCATTTTTCTTCAAATTCTTCAAGAAAACACATCAAAATCCATAATTGATTCAAAAATCCAAACAAAATCCTTATGCTATCATTATCCTTAGCCATTCTTGCTTGAATCTTGGAGCTAGAAAGCCATCCTTAGAGGCAAACCACTTGCTTGATCCATAGATCTTGAGGTATAATTTCCATCAAGTTACTTTCTTTTTGCTAAATTCCTTTAATTGTATGGTTTAGTGTTAAAAGTTAGCTAAATTCTAATCTAGTTTAAAAAGGAATAGTTTGTATTAAACTAGGGTTTTTGAAGCCATGATAATTAATTGAATTGTTTTGTAGTTAATCTAGTTGTTACTTAACTAATCTAAGAGGTTACCTTGTTATGTGGTTTTTAAATTATGCTAATTTAGTTAATTTTAGAAGTGTGATTTGGTTGTAAATTGTTGTTTTAGGAATTTCAAGAAAGGGGTTAGTGTATGGAAATGGGTTGTGAAGCATGATAAATGAGTTGAATTAGGGTTTAGAAAACATTATCTAGTTGATTAAATCTAATTTGTTATCTAGTTGTTTTGCTAACCTAATCTAGAAGGTTAACTTGCTATTTGAGTTATAATTAGTGTTAATTTAAGGTTTTCATATAAAGTTTGGATTAAGAATTGCTAGGTTATATAATTCAAGTAATGGTTGTTATGGAGAATAGGTTTTGAATCTTTGCTAATGTGTTGTAATTATAGTGTTTGTAGATTGCTTGTTGTGTGGTTGGATATTGTGTTGGATTGTGATAACCGTATCGCTAAGTTTCGATTTTTGCACCAAAATTGCTAGTTTGTGCTTACTAGGTTTTTATTAAATTTGTTTGGTGAATTATTTGTGATATCTTGGGGATATTTTTAGCATCTCCTATGACGTTTAGGATGCGTGAGTGCGGAGTTTTGAGTGGTCGGGTTTTAGTTTTGCCGGGCGACCAAATCGGCGTTTTTTGGCAGTTTTTGCGATTTTCGCGTGCGTTCCGCGCAACTTGTGCACGTTGTACCTAGCTAGTGAACTTTAGTAGTTTCATTTGGGTTTCGCGTCATCCTTGATATGTAACCTTATGTTGGGTATTGATGTAAATTCCACGTTCGGTCGCGGAGACGTCAGACGCGGCGCGAAAGGGGAAAGCGGTGATTGGACACAGCTAGCTAGGGATTCCGGTGAGTAGATGTAACATCTACGGGGGACTATCGTTGGATGGCGCAAGCCGCCCGATAGTTTTAGTAACTTACAAGACCCTTAGTGATGTTAGTAATTAGGGGTGAAATACTTAGTTGATTATTTGCTGCATCCATGCATTATATTGACATACCTATACGAAACCATTTTATAGGACACCTGCACCATTGCCAGGGTTTTTATATGCAGCACGAGCACTATTCATGCTTACACACACACCCTGTTAATTGCCATGCCACCATACTAGATAACATTTAAATTTAAACCTTTTACTAATTGATACTTAAACTGGTGCTATTGCCTGTAATTCCTTAAAATGAAACCGTAGGACTGCTATTCATGTGCATGTACTTCATCATATTAATTGTTCATGCCTAATCCATTAATTACACATCGCAACTTGATTATTGACACCATATGCATTCATTATCATTGATATATGCACTTATGAGGACTTCTTGAGATTTTATGATATTTATGGATTTCGGGGGAAAGCCGCAAAATTTCTAAACTTATTATATTTTTAAAACATGTAAATTACGGTTTTCTAGTGATGTAAGTGTCATCCACCATGAGTTTGCTGTGGTTTTTGGAGATCCGTTTCGAGGAGTTGGATGAACCGTTTCGGGTACATGGTGGGCCCGGTAGGGTACCCCGGGGCAAGAAGCTCGTGGTGCTGACGATGAGCCTGGCAGGGGACGGATTACCTACCGGTGACTTCATTGGGCACGGCGGATATCCAGAGGATACCGACCGGGGCCGCGAGAGGATGAGATATTGATATTGGGATGGGTCAGCCGGATGGCTGAGGCCAGAGACACTATGACATGGTTTTATGAGATTTGAGACAGCTTTTGGGTGTCGTTGCTGGACACCGATTTTCGTCGATTCATTGACATAATGCTGGCATTCTAAAAGAGTTCAAAAACAAAAGAGATAAAATATTTCTTATATATACCTATTGAGACCTCAGACATTCATGTTGCATACATATTCGTACACTGATGTTGTATACACACCTGCTAGTGCATCCAGTCATACCTGTATTTTAGATGCTAGGATGCTTGTGTGCATGCATACGATAGCCTTTGTAGGTGTTATTTTTTACTCACGAGTTGGCAACTCACCCCCGTTGTGCCACAGTCTTTTGCAGGTCCGCTCCGTCAGTTCAGTAGCGGCGGGCGCACTTGTTCTTTTGCCTCCTTTTCCTGGACTCGAGGTTTTGCTCCTAGGTGGGTTATATTACTATTTTGTACCCCCTTGTATATTCTTTGTATCTAGTGTACTCCATCTACTGTATCTACCAGCATTATTGTATAGTGACCTAGAGATGAGACAGTGAGATTTGTAGACTTTTATGCTGTATTTTGGGGTCGAGCTCACTTGAGCCGACATGCTACTTTTCTCATGCTTCCTTATGATTATTATGCTTGTTGTCATTTTATATTGCGTGGGATTTATGACCGCCTTGTGGCGAAGAGCTAGTTCCCGCTTGGGGACGCCCTATTTTGTTGGATTCATGTATATTTTGTTGTACCCATTTTGGGGGCCAGTATTTACAAAGGAGACTCTGCCGAAATTTTCGGAAAAATTGGTATTGTTTTTAAAAAGGGTTTTACATGACTTATTTGATAAACTCGCTTTCAATTGATTGGGTTTTCTTCACTCTTTTGCTTAATTGGTTTTGTTTTCTGGGCTTTGGCTTACTTATTTTACGGACGTCTTTAGACGTTTCGTAAACTTAAGTGCCAGTCACGTTCCGTACCCTGCGGGTCGTGACAGCACGCTAGCGCAGCGCACTAGCGCAGCGCACTGCGCTGCATAACACGTGTCATCATCACAAGCGCTTGCGCTCTTTGATTGGCGCAAGACGCCAGAAAAATGCAATGCATTTCTTTTGTTAAAGGGCCAGGCCCAAGTCAAAAAGACCTAGCAGGCCAGAATAAATTGCAAAGCAATAAAAAGGCAGAGCCCATGTAAAATTGATGCTCTGCATCATTTATAAATGGGCAGAGCCCAAAACAAATTGATGCTCTGCATCCTTTATGGGTAGAGCCCAAATAAAAATAAAAAGAAATGCAATGCAAAAGCAAAGAAAATGTTGAACATTTTCAACTGGACTTAGCCCAATTTTGGCCGTAAGTCCTCAAATTAAATTGACTGAGCAAGATTGCTCTCTTAAATCAATTTACCTCCGGTTCAAGGGTACATCTCCGAACGCCTCTGACACCTGTCATTGTAATCCTTCAACGACGTCAGAGAGGTGATGGGTCCCGACGACCACATACGTATATGGACTGCGGGGTCCTTAAACTCGTGGACCGAAACGTCCTTAAACTAATATTGGACCGAAACGTTCTTAAACTAATGATGGACCGAAACATCCTTAAACTAATGATGGACCGAAACGTCCTTAAACTAATGATGGACCACCACGTCCCTAAACTGGCGATGGTCTGAAACGTCCTTAAACTAATGATGGACCACCACGTCCCTAAACTGGAACAATAGAGCCTTCAAATGCTCTTTTTCCGGATCTAAACGGTCCCGTTTAAGTTGATCTTAGCCCCAAACACGGCTAACGTATCCTTAAACATTCAAATGGACTATAAAACTCCAAATCGACTTTGGTTCAAGGGTACATCTCTGAACTCCTCTGACACCTATTGTTGTAATCCTTCAACAACGTCAGAGAGGTGACGAGACCTGACGGCCATATAATAAATGGATCACCACGTTAAGTTGATCTTAGACTCAAACAGGACTAACGTATCCTTAACGAACGTTTAAGTTGATCTTAGCCTCAATACGGCTGACGTATCCTTAAACTAAAAACACCAAACCCAAATCTAAGAAAACACGGATTTGGACTAATCCACGTCCTACGAGCGACGGCATTACTCAGTCTCCGTATACAATCCACGGGCAACCACAAACAAAACAAACACCCACGACACGAAGTGAAATTCTGGAGAAGGAGAAAGTTGTTACTGCGATGCGGTAGCGTAATTAACTGTAGGGGCTTGCGCCTGCAGGGAAGAGCGTCCCCATAATCAAAAGCCCCTCAAGCGAGGGGGAATCTGACGAAGTCGGCTAAATCGGCCGCATCCGTCTAAACCTCCGATACACGGTGCCATAAATCAACTTAGCATCTTCGGAGAGGTAGATGGATAAAACCATATAGCATCTGCCCCGAATCTCAGGCAAGACGTCCTCACGTCGTCTCAGCCGCCATACGGAGGGGAACATGTGGCGAGTCTAGAAAAATATCACTATTGATCTTCCAGATGGTAGAAAGTCAACCCTCATCATAGCCCGGGTCAACCCACAAATAGCCATTACAAAAACGTGCCTTGAGTTATCCGGAGTCTGGTTTTAAGCATAAGCCGGACAACTCCCCGTACCTTAACATCGTTAAAATATGAACTGTTCTATATCCAATATAGAAATAGAGGCACTGATTTAATTGGAACCAGATTCAAATCATGCAGCTGTCTCCAGTGCATGTCAACTAAATGGAGAAAGGCCGATCAGCATTACTCAACTTAGGAATGCTTCCATTTATGAGTAGCCTGAATGAGAAGTAAGTTCTCTTAATCATTACAATCAACTGAATACCATACACAAGTATCTACATCTTCGATCACCTTGAAGAATCCTGATACTTGCAACACTTGGTTCTCTACTTTATTCTTATACCTATAACTTCTCAAAATTCGGACCTTGCGTTTCTACGAAACACTTGTCTAAAAACTAGAGAAGTCATAAGTAAACCGAATATAGTATGAGGACCAACCCCTCTGTCCTAATGGACACTGGACAATATACAATCCTCTGAGTCTAATAACTCAAACCCTGTGCGTCGCAGGTTGAAAACTGTACTTATGGTTAAGAAGAATTACATCGCTGTTAATGCTCCTTACCTAATTATCAACTGATATAGGTAAATGTCATCGACATAATTTCAAAAAGGTTATATCTCACTCTATAAAGATAGACGTCTAGATATGCCAATTTGAAATTGGTGCATAACAACGGATATTCAAAACCAAATATTTGCCGTCTGGCAAACAACCCAGGTGGTTTCCTCAAATATCACCAATTACAACGACTTCCGATATAATGAGGACAATCACCTAATTCCTAATAACTTACTCTCACTCATCATCTGTAAAACCATACAGATGTGAGAATCATACCTAGTAAATACATACCCAGGAGCAAGGGCTAATTGGGAAATCAGTTTTCTTTTAACAGTACACGGTGAAACTGAAACAATGAAATGTTTCGTAGGGGTATCCGGGTATTCCTAGTAATGCCTATTCCATTATCCAGATTCACAACTGTGACCGTATATTTCTTTGCCATCTCTCCACATCCCTTCATATGTCTTTAGTCATTACCTTCTGCACACCCCTTTAGGCCAAATGGTTTTCTTCCTTCCCTACCGTTCGGCACCAGCCTATGGTTTGGAAGAAGACTGTCCAATAAGCATAATGGGTGTACTGTCCTAATCCTAGGAGCACTCGCAACCCGAGAGAAGGTAAAGATAAAAGACAACTGAATAAACCTTATTCCTATTTCTCCTGAACAAGAATCCATCTCCGAACTGGAACAAGTTCTTTTCGAGTTCGTATATAACCATACGATGGAGTATCCAATAAACTGTGGAACTTCGTAGTGATACGGAGTGTTCTGGAGAAATACAAAGGTGAAGTGGGAGTGGTATGGTTTGGTCGTGAATAGCAGTCGAAATTTACTTTGCCCTCCTTCTAATCCCTTTATTTGTCTTAGCTTAATACCTTCTGTACACCATCGTTAGGCAAATTGGTTTTCTTCATTCCCTACCGGTCGGCACCTGCCTATGGCTTGGAAGAAGACTATCCAATTAGCATAATAGGTGTACTATCTCCTAAACCAAGGAGTACTCGCAACCTGAGAGAAGGTAAAAGGAAAAGACAACTGAATAGTCCTATTCGTTTTCTCCAGAACCGGAAACCATCCTCGAATCTGGAACAAGTTCCTTCGAGTTCGTATATAACCATACGATGGTTTTATCCAATGGAAGTGGACGTTCGTAGTAATACGGGTTGTCCTCGAGAAAAGGGTAAAAGTAGAAGTGGCAATGAGGTATGCAACTCTGACAATCCAAAAGCCAGTGTTTAAGAAGGTTCGGTCAACTTTGGTCACTGAGTCATCGTATAGGTCGGGTCATGGTCTCTACCAAAGAGAGAGAGAGAAAAGAAACACTCAGCGTGCACTCTAACCTAGATCAGAATGGTTACCAATTTATCTAATCAGGAAACCTCCCACTATACCGTCAAATTCTCCTCCAAACCTGAAAGGAGAATTAGTCGGGATCACCCGAGGACTAAATTAACTCAACAGTGAGAATCGGGATCCAACTATCATCACATGATAACGTGACGGAATCCGCTCACGTTATCATACTCCAGAAGGTATGCGCATATCTGACAAGTTTCAGTTTCTTTAGAAACTCCCGATGTGATTTTTACCCCATGCTCTTATGACCTTGACTTTGGCCAACAAATCATAAGTCACATGTCAAGTTCTACCTGTCATTTTCCAGGTTGATTTGAACCCACCCATACCTACCCTTGACTTTGGCCAACAAGGCAGTATGACTGTCCCAAACCAACGCATCTATCTATGCTGCATATGAATATCCAATAGCTACCAATCACTGTGCCTTGACTTTGGCCAACAAACACAGCTTGAATACTATTGACTATCCATATGAAACGACGGAGGGCTACGAATGGTTTTTGGCGAAAAACCTTTAACGTAATGAACTTGATATCGTTGAAGGAACAGGATAGCTTTATAAAAATATTGTGACGAAAACCTTTGCTAAAGAGGTCACTCCCGGAGAAGAGATCTCGGCTCTTTTCCCGTAGAATGAGGTGCAGGATATTCCAACTGAATACCACGATGCAAAGCAAAAGTAAACGACTATAGTGAAGTTATTGCCCTGACGCAAACTTCTGTCCAAGGGGTCACTCCCGGTGAAGGGATCTCGGCCCTTGCCTCGTCGACTGAGGTGCTGGATATTCATAACCGGATACCACTATGCAAAACAAAAGAGAACGTCCTTCCCGATAACAACTTTTTGAAAAATGTTCCAACAACATCAGAATAGGTTTGTTTAGCTTGCATTGATCTGAATCAATGCAGTCCCATCAATTGATCACACCAATAAAGAACGAAAATAATGATGTACGTATATGCCATCCGCATTCGCCACTGGGTCCCGTCATTACCCGTTAGGTTACTTAACTAATGACAGAGCGGGGACTGGACTAGCACGGATGCAAAACATATACAACATCTACTAGTATATATATCAATATATAATATTCGCTCAAGGCGTGATAAAATGCAATATCACAGAAATGTAATAAGCATCACAGAACAATACAGATATCTGGGATCCCCGGGTTTCATAGAGCCGCTACTGAAACCCGACGTTCCCCTGGTCGTGTGGATAGCCTGTGTAATGAAATCCTAGACCCCTACGGGCGCGGCAAGTTACCCGCCAAAACCTGAAGCAAGACAACCCCCTTCAACAACGTGAATGGACCACCCAGCACTTCACGGAATTCGGTTACTTGAGCATCCCTCCTTGGGTCTACCTGTACCCCCTACGAGTGCGGTGAATAGCCCGCCAATTCTAGAGTGAAGCCCCCTCCGTCTCAACGCCATGAGATGCGGGCCCGTTGCCCTCTAGAACCCGACTATCCGTGCACCCCACCTTTGGGTAATCCTAGTACAGAAAGTAAAATATACGTACAACGGGTGCATCGACCTCAGCCTGGTCGTGCTCCAAAAGAATAATATACAAACAGGCAGTAACGGCAGTCCACATGTCGGACGCTCGCCCCATAATATCAAATGTACATATACAACCAAACTGTACTAACATTGCATCCAGGCTATCCATCACGACAAATCCGCAATATCACAGCACAACACGGAACATCAAAGTGAATGTCACGTTCGCAAATCCGTCTAAAAGGGCTATAGCAATTAGACAGGATTTACCGATCAAGTGACATTCACGGTCGCAGATATAATGTAAATACTGTGAACTAACATGTTTAAAATTTTCGATCGACTGAACTTTCCGAAGTGGGCCCCAAGCACAACTGTAGCACTCAAAGAAAATCTGGGCCCAAACAGAACATACCAAAAACCCTATTTCCATGTCAGAAACTCACTATAAAAATTTGGTGCAGTTTGGACACAAAACGGTGGCGGATCCGCGGCCCAAACATGGTTTTGGCCGCTAATCCGCCGCGCTACAGTAATATCAGCCGACCAAATTTTCACAGAACTCTCAAAAAACCCTGCACGTAATTTTCCAATGTACCAAATAATTTTTTGACGACTGGAAAAATTCGACAGAAACTAATGCATGGAAAATGTGGTTTTTGGAAATTCGTTCGATCGAACTTGTAAAAACATTAGAGCAAGCTAGACTAGGTTAATGGCATGGCTCTGATACCAGTGTAAGTGCACGACAGCGCCCCGGCCGTCTGAACGAGGCCAAAATGCGGAATACAATACTTTTCTATAGACTAGAACCGGCGCTACCGCGGTCTTTAAACCCGGATCAGGCCATTAACTTAATCCTAGCAAACTAGAGAAAGGGTAGAGAGATATACCGAGCGATCCGTGTCCTTCGGTCTTCGCGTCGTCGTCCCGATCTCCCCGCGGAATCTCCGGTCTTCATCTCCTCGTCGGAAGGGCACCACATCGCCGGGTTCGTTAACGGGCTCCCACCTCTGGATCGAGGCAACTCGAGCACGAAATTGGCGAGTCGACGTGCCCAAGGATACTGTAGATGAAGTGTAGAAAGCTTTGTCTCATTGGGGTATGAAGTTGCCATTTGATGAAGGTAAATGAACTATGGAGATCAACTTGGGAATTTTGGTCTGTGCAAGATAATATGAGATGAACAATTTTTTTTCCCACACCAAAAATGACCACCTCTGTCAAGAAGTGGTCGGCCCAAGCATGTGTGTAAAGGGGAGATAGATAATGGACCAATAATGCAAGAAGAATAATGAGTGATCATGAGAGAATAAAATGATCACAACAAAAGTCCACACTCAACAACCATTACAACTCAAAAGTCAAACAATGATGAACAAATGAATGTCAAAGGATGGTGCACAATCATGAAGCAACCATATGCCACAAAAAGTCTTCTTCTTTGTTAATTGCACAATTGCAAATAACCCCATCCATCAATTTTCAGTCAAAGAAAGGAAATAAAGGAAAATGGCCGAAACGGAATGCAAACTGGAAACTTCAAAAAACTGATCCCGTAATAAATTACAGGAAAATCCCGCTACTGTATATACATACCTGCATTTGTATTGCGACCGAATACAAATGCAATGAGACAAAATCTACACTGTACAATACTAGGATCCGGTTTAAACCAAAGCCCGCTAGTATTATCCGTCCGATCATGGTCCGTGCAATACCGCACGTATATGATCAAACCCTGCCATATCTCCATACGGCCTCTACAGCGTTTCGCCCAAAACTTGAGAAACGGTCTGTGGGGGACTCTAAAGACTCGTCAATACTTTGGCTGTGGATTTAACCACTAGCACGTCAGAGGTATTAGCCATACGTAACGGGCTACCAGGTATTCACCAAAAGGGACGTCGATGAGCGAACTCATCCTGACACCCTACTGAGCCTATCAGTGACAATATCCGTACAGTCCAGTCCGTTCGTTTATGAGCATCGCATGGCGGGCCTAGGGGTTGGTAAAAGTCAGACCCCCAAAAGCGGTACAAGTCATGTCGGAGTGTAGCCCAGAACACCCTGAGATACTACTGGAATACCTACCAGTAAATCTCCTGCCTCGGCTGAGGGCTTTGTGTAATGGCTCTCCTAGACACAGCGCGACCTCACCTCCAATACCGGGAGAGACGAACCCCTGCAGATCCGCTCACTGCCGCCATGTGGGTCGGGACTGTACCCAACTAAAACCTGTTTGCATGACTCCTTTGAGCCGTGGTAAGGTAGTAATCAAAGCACAGTGGGAACTCACACGAGGAAAATGACAATCTCAGGTCGATGAACTAGCCTGTACACATGTTACCAGGGAACTGCCATCTGACGTCAGGTATAATACCAACTAGCATGTTCCCGGCGAGTCCTGTCCGGTGTACTCATAACCCAATGAGCACCTGTATACATCTTAGGTGAACCAACTGACACCAGTGGCTTGTGAGACCGGCCACCACCCCTCGTCAGGGTCTCGACTGTATATACTAGTCTACTCTGGAGTATCGATACCCTGTCTCGAAAACTCCCACGACTAGGGACCTTTTAAGGAGGTGCTTATATACCCCAGCTCCCATGTATATGATCGCCATCATACTGCTAGCCGTCAAGAAAGAATCCTAAGGGCTCTATCAACGCGCAATAGTGACCTGTAAGGTCACCTAAAGCAGTACACGATGATAAAGATAAACCAGATAGCATACTATCATCTTGAGTTAGACTGTTCTAACGGTATAGGTCTTCTCTTAATCATTGCAATCACATACCTGTGATCCTATAATTGACTCTGAGGGCACTATCTCCAACACTAGTAACTTGATAAGTCATGCCAAAATTAGGCTCATAACGGGTTGAGAAACTACTGATAACACTTAACAGTAAATCTCCATATCAGCCCTGGCCAGGGACTTCCTATTATGGCCAATCGAGCACAACACAACATCAACCCCCAATACCGGGAGAGACGAAACCCATCCTATCGCTTATTGCTTCTATGTGAATCGGGACTCTACCCAAAAACCATCTGTTTGCACGTTCTCTTGAACGTGGTAGTGTGGAAATCAAATCACAGTGTGAATCACACAAGACTCTCTAACGATCTCGGATCTACAGACTAACCAATACCAGTATCACCAGAGAACTGCTATCTGACGATAGGTATAATACCATCTAGGAGTTCTCGGCGAGTCCTGTTCGGTGTACCCAGTCTCCACTGAGCACCCGCATACAATCTTTGATGTCAAACACCAATGGACATGGGATCATCCATCGCCCATCATATGAGTCAAGAAACGTATGCTAGTCTACTACGGAATATCGATGCCCCCTCTCAATACACCCTCGATTAGGAACAATTAAAGGATGAACTTATAGACTATCCTGGCCCCACTAGTATGATCTGCATCATAATCCTGGTAGTCAAGTATACATCCTAAGGGCTTTATCAACATGTGAGAGAAAGACAGTTTCACAATACAAGTCTACATGTTAAGATATAGAGCAACCAGATAACATACTATCATGTCGAGCAAGAAAGCCCTCTCTTTATATGTCCAAGTATCTACTATAATATACAATCATGTACAATAATGGCCTCTAGGGCATACATACAACTAACAAAAGGTTGTGTTTTAATTCTTTCTGCATTTACTTTCTGCACTTTACTTTCCGCATTACTTTCTGCATTACATTCCACAATTACTTTCTGCACTTTGAAATTTTAATTATGGTTTCATTCATCTCCTACCTCTCTTTTAAATCATCAATATCCATGAGCGAGTAAATTCTTGTTTGCTAGGGTTTGTAGGATAGGGTAGAATAATGGATGAAAACTGTAACTTCAATTCTTTTTAAAAGTTTTAATGTTTATAAACTTTAGCAAAATGAATGCTAACCATCTTATCGAGCGCGCTATCAATTCATGATAGTCACGACAACGATTTGAGATTCGTTAATAATCGTTTTGTTAAGGGCTTGAGATAAATAGAGATCAATAGAAGGACAGGGGATAGTAGTAGGAAACCTTAATTCTATATAAGAATCCTAATCCACATTCATCACTATCTCTCTAGTATTAAATAATTAAAAGTTAAAAAAATTATTTTTAAAAATCCATCCATTAACTACTAATTCATATAAACCCTACAAGCCTTTCTATTATAAAATATTTTAACCATCCTAGTTTAAAACGACAAACAATCCCACATTCCTTCTATCAACTCGTCTAAACTAAGAAAATCAGTTCACCGTTTCTCTGTAGACGATCCGTACTCACTAGCGGCTAGCAATTGCGACACCGTTATTGATTGCAGTTATTTAGAACATACAGACACACCATTTCACGACAATCAAATGGAGCCATTGCCGGGAAAACCGTCGCAATTATTTTTCTTGTTATTCGGGTTGATTTCTAATATTAAACTATAGAACATAAAAATATAAATATAAATAAAAAACAACCACATTTTGTATTTTTAACAATTTTTGTGCGAGTTTTGTGAGAAATCTGGAGCATTTGGAGCGAATCAACAAAGATTCAGAGACTATCAAATTGGACCAGAGGAGTATTGGAGTGCTGAGAAAAAGTTTGAAGACACAACTCCATAAGATGACGGCGGAACCGCGGCCAAAAGTGGCATTAAGTGGCAGAGGCTCGGCCAAAAGAGGCATTAGGCAGCGGAAGCGCGGCCATTTTGGGTAGTTGAGCCCTTAAATTTTTCTGGTATTATCCTATAGTCTTCCTCTCTCCTCTAAAGCTCCAATAAACTGTTTTTACCTGCAGAATTCTTTGCAAACAGCGAAGCTAAAAAAAATATTTTTGCGTGTTTTAGATTTTGGGTTGTATTACATATTTAAAACGGACATTAAGGGACAAGAAACTGAAATTCAGATTAGTTGGGGATTTCATCACCCTTTCTAGGCCCTATGTTAGTGATATATGCCCTGGAGGCCATTATTATATAGTACTGGATTGTATATGGAAGCTTGGGATATACACAGATATAATAACAGTCTTTCTCTATATGATAGTATGCTATCTGGTTTGATTCTATCTTAATATGTACGTTTGTTTCTTTTAACATATCGCTAATACATATTGATAGAGCCCTTATGATCTTTACTTAACTACCGGCGTTGTGATGGCAGTCACACTAGTGGGGGCTGGGTAGTCTATAACCACATCCTTAAGCTTGTCCTTAGTCATAGGATTAACGAAACAGGGCATCGATACTCCAGAGTAGACTAGTGTATATACTTCTCATCCCAGTCTGGAGAGATAGCCTGTCCCGCAGCCATTGTTATGCGATATCAGAGAAAGTATACAGGTGCTCATTAAGTTATGAGTTACACTGGACGGACTCCATGAGAACCGTTGGTTGGTATTATACTTATCGTCAGTTAGCAGTTCCCGGATGTCATGAGTACAGGTTAGTTCATTGATTTGACATCACTATTCGTCTCGAGTGTCTTCCAATTGTACTTAGATTACTACCTTAACACGGCTCAAATGAGTCGTGCAAACAGGTAGTGGTTGGGTGCAGTCCCGAAGCACTTGGAGGCAGTAATGGATAGAAAGGATTCGTCTCTCTCAGTATTAGGAGTTGATATCGTGCTGTGTTCGTATAGCCAATACACAAAGTCCTTGGCCAGGGCAAGTGAGATTTACTGGTAGGTACATCAGTAGTTTCTCAGGATGTATTGGGCTCTACACCGACACGACTTATTGTGCTATTAGAGGTCTGACGTTTACCACCTCCTAGGCCCGATATGCGATACTCTTAGAAGAATAGACCAGACTGTACGGAGATTGTCACGGATAGGCTCGGTAGGGGTTCGGATGAGTTCGCTCGTCGGCCTTCTTTTCGATAGATACCTGGGTAGCCGTTACGTACAGCTAGTATTGTTGACGAACTTGTGGTTAAACCCACTGCTAGCGTACTGTCGAGTCTTTAGAGTCCCACACAGAGGGTTTCTCTGGTTCAAGCGAAACGATGTAGAGGCCGTATGGTTTTTCGTGCAGGGTTCCGATCATATACGTGTACTGGCTACATGCATGTTGTTCGGACGGATAATACTAGTGGTCTTTGGATTAAACCAGATTCTATTATTATATTATTGGATTATTATTATCTCATCATATTCGTATTTTTGCAGTACAAATACATGTATGTATAAATGGTGAGGGCATTCTTGTAATTTTACAAGAGATGCTTCTAAAAGGGGACACATCATTATTGAATTTATCTATTTTTGGAAAATAGATTAATGAGATGGAAAATGGAGATATTTGTGGCATGGGTGAAGCATGGCTAATTCTTTATTTTATTGGTTTGGACTTACTATTGAAGCATGGCTATAATTTTTTATTGAAAATTATTGCATGATTCATGTAAGGAAAGAATGAGCCATTTTTCACTAGCCTTCATGACTTGCTCATTTGCATTTTCTTCTCTCTCCATTGTTCTTTTCCTTCTTCCTCAAGACCCTAAACCCTCACATGTGTTTTGAACCCTAGGGTCATTTGAGATAGAATACTCTAATTAACACTCCACATCTCCTAAGCTACCTAGATTAGCGAACTAGGTACTTTAGTTATCTCGGTTTAGAGGTTGGAACTTGAACCATAGGCTCTCGGGTGGATCGGCTTCGACACGAGGAGGCCGATGACCGAGCTAGCTCCGCACTGAAGGGCTTTTTACAGCACCACTACTAGGGTTTGGTAGCAACACACATGCCATATTAAAAATTATAGGGTGCTAAAGAAAACATCCTATGGATCATACTAGAAAAGCTACGGTAACAAAACATTTCACATCAACACAGGTAGCAAAAGGCTAGGGTTTGAGAATACAACCTTTGTAGCTCCCTATGCTAGACTCCTTGACCACTTGAAAGTTGAAAGAAGCTCGCTTGAGATCCTCTAGGTCCACGACGATCCACCCGGAGTCCTCTTTGTCCAAGCTTGAAGCTCCACTATATCAAGAGAAGAAGTAGAAGCCAACACTCTAAACTAATGGGCAAGAGTAGTATAGAATAATGATGTCGTTTATTTTCTCACTTAAAAACCCTAACTTGATCACTTTCTTACTCACTAATGAAAGCTAGAGAGCAGGAGAGAGGGGGAAGAAGATGATGGCAAATGAGAGCTCAAGAGATAATGATAAGCTTAGAGATAAAAATGAGAAAAGAAAATATATATATTTTCTTCTTCTCACCTTTAACTCTAGTTAATAAATATCTAGATATTTCATTTGGATGCATAATGGCCATGGAAATTAACTCAAGGTTAATGCAAAGGTTAATGGGTGAATAAAATAATCAAGCATGATAGAATTTCCATTTCCATTTTCTTTTATCCAAAAAAAATTCTCAATATATTTATAAGTGTGTGAGTCTTATATTGCCACCATCCATTGTATCAACAACCATGATACAAGAGTGTATGCATGTATGTGTGTATGCACATCCATATGTGCATCAATAAGAATAAATGTATACATGCATGCATACAACAAAAGACAAGAAAGGTTTAAAGTGAAAATGCAAATGGTCAATGTTAAATCAACACTTGATTTAGCAAACCGGTCATATCTCATACGACCGGACAAATAGCAAACCACCCGATTAATATACGGTATCACATACTCGCATTTAATCGGGTCCCAGCGCATATCACATATACACACCACATCGTTTCGTCTGGACTAGGTAACTCCATTGTGGGACTCTAAGACTCGTCAATACGCCGACAGTGGGTGATAATTATATCAAGCACCCCCAAGCCGCAAGAGGTCAGTTAAACGTAACGGCCACCCGGGTATTGAGCGATGAGAAGAAAACAAGCGAATCTGTCACAACTCCCGTCGAGCCAACCGGCAACACTACCTACAGTCCGGCCTTTTCATCAGATATGCTGCATATCGAGTCTAGGGATGGTAATGTCGATGTACATTTCAAAAAAATAAAATATTATTTTTGGGAATTTTTATAATTAAATAATAAAATATTGAATATTTTAATAAGGCGGTATAATTAATAATCGACAAATTAGGAAAAATTTTTGGAAAATTATGGAAATTACTAAAAAGAGGGTGTTTTATGTGAATTATGCAAATTATAAGTTTTTATGATTAATTATACGCTAATTATTGCTAATCGCGATTAAATATCACTAATCGCGCATTAAGCTTGTTTTGTGCAAAACATGCACCATATCATTTTTACACTTGTTACATTTTTCCTACATGATTCTTGTGTGTATAGTTATTTGTTTTGGGTTTCCTATTGCAAAGAGAAGAGAAAAAGAAAACAAAAGAAAAAGAAAAGCAAAGAAAAGAAAAGAAAAGAAAAGAAAATATTAAATAAAGTGGGATGGGCAAGAGAGAGAGTGAGGTAAGGGTCAACCATGGTCATGGTCTTTGTTCCATTTCATCATCCTCATCATTTTCTTCTTCCTTCTTCTTCTCATGGCAGCACTCCCTCTCCCTCCACCTCTAAACCCTCATAACATCAACAAAATAAACCCAAAACCCCATCTCCTCTTCACTAAAATTATGCATAAGCTCACTAGCTACAATTTAAACCAAGAAAGTTTGCATTTTGGAGCTGTAAAGAATTCATGAGTGTCAAATGAGGCAATCCTTTCACAATTAGTATAGTATTTCATTTGCTTATGCATCTAATAAAGTTTAAAATCGATTTCTTGTAGTTTTGTGCACTTTGGAAAATTCTACAGAGGGTTCCGATTTTATTTGAGTTGTGTTGGTGAACTTGAGCCTTATTGGTGACCTTAGACCCGCCCTTTAACGATAGAAACCCAGACCAAGCCCAACTGAAACCCAAAATACGGAATTTCAGAACTTTCACGTCGGTTTTGTGAGAAAAAAAGGTGTGCAGGAAATCTGGAGCAACCCGGGGGAATTTTGTGAGTAGCAAACAACACCACGGACCCATTTAGGACCATAGGAGACCACCATGACAAAACGAAGCCCATTGGAGCACCGATAGTCTAGCAGGCCGGTTTTCTTGGGGAAGTGCTCGGCCACTTGGTGGCATATGGTGTCGGGGTTGTTCCAGTAGGTCATATACACTATATACATCACACTTGACCTGTTTGCTTAGCTCTGTTTGACCCGAGTCAAAATCTGGGAGCATTTTAGTGGGATTTTAGCTATGTTTTCCGTATTTTGAAATGCTAATTCTTGATATTTGGAGTTGTATTTGGTTGTTGGATGTTTGTACATCAACGACTAGGGGTAATTTGTTGGTTTTGCATACGTGGGCTATAGGTTCTAACCTATAGGCGATCCTGTGCCGTTTTGGATTTCAGAACTTGATTTTAATAGCGTTGCGATATCTGTCATTATTGTAGGTACTTTCGCGTGGATTCCGACGCGACGGAGCGTGGCATCATCGACTTCGGCAAGTGAAGACCACTGTGAGTAGATCTATATCTACGAGAGAAGTCGGGTGGATGGCGTATAGCACCCCCGCAACTTTTTGATGGAAACCGATTCATAGTAAATGGTTAAGGAAACCATTATTAGAAAATAATTGATAGTTTGAAGTGATATAACACGGCTAATATGTGATGACGGGATTTGAGCATGATGTTTGACGATATTGCCGTTTAGGGAACTATAAGACTGGATAGCCGACGTAGATGTGTCATCCGAACCATACCTATTTCCAAACTAAAGAATTGTATGCATCCTTTAAACATATACCCGGAAGGATGTTACAGATTTTCAAATGATACCCTTTCCTTAAAAAACTATAACCCCTACTTTCAAAATTACGATTCGCATCTTTCAAAAACTGTTTGTATGGTTCGGGTGTGTTTATTAGATTAGATACTTATGTTTTTAGCAAAGGTAGAATGAATATGTGAAATTGACTTGATGTGGGATATAAATGTGATGAAAAGAATATAATACGTAATATGATGGTATGATGATATGTTGGTATACGGATGCGAGTCGATTGAGATGATTGTTACCTTTCCAGTCCCCTGATATGAGATTGTTATGGATGTGACTTGGGGCATAGGTAAATATATATATATATATATATATATATATATATTTATATATATGGTTAATCATGTGTGATTGTCGTACGAGACGTTAGGTCCGTACCCCTCATTGTCATATAGGATGATAGGATCCCTTTTGGTTTACTGCCGCCGTACGATGATTTTCCGTACGTGATGAGTTTGACTTGATGATTGATCTATACCCTTGACTAGAGGATGCCGTACGATGGATTATACCGTACGTGATATTGTAAGGCTGGATGTCGATTGATAGATTCACCGACTCGGTCATATTAGATACGTGTACCTGTCGGCATTTGCATGTGATTTACCTTATGCAGCATTCATGTTATTCGCATTGCATTACTTATACCTGTGCTAGTACACTTACACCATTATCAATGATGCATATATGGGCCCGATTCGAGAAGCTAGATGTAGCCGTTTGCGGGTCATGGTGGACCCGGTATGGTACCCCGGGGCGAGAACGGATTGTTGTGCTGCAGACGGTGAGCCTGGCAGTGGGACTACTACCTACCGGTGATAGTATTTGGGCTCGACGGATATCCATAGGATACCGACCGGAGTCGAGAGATGATATGGACCGATCCGGACTGACGGAGCCCGTGGGCCGATCCGAACTGACGGAGCCCCATGAGGATTTACGTGTCGATGTTGGACACGGGTTTCATGATGTTTTCGGGTGTCGATGTTGGACACCCAGGTTCCATGATTTTGATGTGTCGCGAGGGACACCGTTGATTTATATCCTCATACTTTCATGCATACTCTTTTATGATATTTACGTGCATACATACATTGATTACATGGTTGGACGAGATCCACATGCATTAATTCATTGATTACATTGTTGGCACATATGATGACCCAGTCACCCTAGATATCATAGTATTACCTTCATGATATAGTTGGCCTAGGGGTCGTTGTTTATTCGATTTCTACTTGTTGATATATTTCTATTCACAAGTTGGCAACTCACCCTCGTTGTGCCACAGTTCTTGTAGGTAGACCGCATGGATCAGTAGCGGCTTCATTGGCACACAGTTGCATTCGGGTGTTTTGCATTGGTAGGTGGGACATTTATATCGTACCCACTCTTGTATTTTCTATTTCATGTTGTATTTAGTCAACTCTATTAATCGAAACTAGTAATTGTATAAGAAGTGAGACTTAGTGAGACTTGTAGTGCGAGACTTGAGCGATGGGTTTTATGTTCGCTTTTGGGGATTCATGTCTTGCTTTTCTTTATCTTTTGTGGTGATCTTCGCCGTTGGGCGTTGTATACTTATTTATACTGTCTTGCGTGGTTGTGATCCACCATTTGGCGAAGAGCCAGCTCCCGCTTGGGATGCCTTTATCATTATCTTGTATTGGTGGTTTTGGATCAAAAATATATAAAGGAGGTGCTGCCCAAATTTTTAAAAGACGAAAACCTGTTTTCCAACTTGCATTTTCTTCATGTTCCATCACCTACGCAATTATGAAAACATTGATTTCATTATACCTTTGTTTCAAAAACTTCACCTCCTTTATTTTCTTAAAAAGGTTTAGATTTCTTGGTTTCAGCTTACTTGAATTATATTACGCCTTTAGACGTTGCGTGATTTAAGTGCTGGTCACGAGCTAATATTTTGGGTCATGACAAAGTTGGTATCAGAGCACTAGGTTTACCTTGGTTCGAGTCTAAGTTTGACTATGCGGAGCCCAGAGCGTTTATATATATTCGGAACATAGGCTTGACCTTACGGAACTTAAACTTAGTCGAGGGGGTATTACACCCGAACTTTCGTCGCATAGGTTGACCTTGGTTGATGGAGTAGGTGACTTAAGGAGAGTGACGTACCATGTTTATGCTCCGCGGCATACTTACGATACGCTACTCCGCTTAAGGAGCCTTAGGATGTACATTTCCTTGCACAGTATTATATTCATTCCTATGATCTATTCTCATCGATATTGGTTATGATTTTGCTTCCACGATTACACGGTCAGAGAGGGCCACGGCTAGAGTTGCGGTCAGCACGAGCTCGTCACAGATGAGGACTGACCAGGGCGTGATTCTAGAGACATACGATTTCATAGAGAGGCGTCGTATTATTGTATTTTCGCGCCATGAACGTTTTTTGGATTGCTTTTACGAGATTACTCGGACGTGCAGATCACCACCAGAGGATTGGGCCACTGGTAGAGGCCAGCCAGAATGTGATGACCATTGATGTATCGCTTATTCATGATGATCGAGGCACTATTCAGCGTGCAGACGAATGAGCCAGTTGCTGCTGCAAATGACGAGATATCGCCCAGATGTTGGAGCTACTGCAGCATGCGTATATACTTAAAGATGATGGAAGGTTGCTAGTCACCCGAGGATGAATGACTAAGACATGTGGTTCGTTCGCTTACCCCGATGCGAGGTCATCAGATAGATTGATTCCAGCTAGAGACAACTTCACGCAGATACGTTGAGAGTCGATGGAGACGATCGAATGTCAGGAACTCATTTCCAAGTTTATAGTATTCGGAAGACAATGCAAGTAATGCTATGGACTCTCTAGAAGAATGAAACCCTAACGTAATGACCATGGAACGCCTTTGAACCTTAGGGTTTGCGGTAGTTTAGCGGTACCATTTGTGAGGCTTGGGTTTGACCTTCTACGGTTGGTCCACAGGTGTTGTGGCATGTACTGGAATACTATTAAACTATACTCAAGATGTAGAGATCTTGAGAGATTATGAGGTTTTGACGAATCGATCGAATAGTTCGACATCTTTCGGATATCATGTGATGGGATGCATTGCTTGGGAGACTCCAGATACGACTATAGCCGTTGGAGCACAGTCCATGCAGCCACGATGAGACGAGTCCGAAGCAGTCGACAGCAGAGAAAAGTGGAGTAAGAGGTTCGTACGAGATCTTGATGAGATGACGTTCCACTCTGCCGACATCGGAGATGCGATACACATGCAGAGGCGTTGATTATTGATATATCTTCCAGAAGGAGTCGCGATGAGAATGCAGCCATTCCGGAACAATAAACATATATAGTAAAGGGTGGTAACTTTCGGGCAATTCGGCAGAAACGAGATTTGAGAGAGACCTCGACAGGACCTTTCTGGAATACTATACGAGAAGACTTGCACCCAGGAGCGGTCATATTGCGCATACCCAGCAGGCCAGAGTTCAGCATCGTCGACGACATAGTTGGCCAGAGATCTGTAAAGGATATACCAGAAAGGGATTGTTTCCGTCGTTATTCCATATTGGGCCGCTGAGCCGAGGAGCTATATATCTAGCAATGCACAGCAAGAGATAGGAGCCTAAAAGCAACAGGCGCCAGATCATGAACAGGAGGCAAGTAGATATCTTGCTCTGCTAGCATTGGATGCACCAATACCTTCTCGACCTTTGAAGTAGGAAATATCGACGACAGTATTTACGACTTGTGATTTGGTGATTCAATTATCACGTATCCGTCACCTTGGATTTTGGTATTTGGGGCGATCTATTCACTTGATTTAGTCTTGATGACTGAGTTTCATGATATTTGTTTTCGTGCACCATGGTTGCACCTATTGGGTATTATATTTTGTGCATAGTTATTACACTTGAGATATGCCTTATACACCATTGTGTTGATTTATGATTTGTGCACAGTTATTGCACTTGATATCGTTTTCTGCCTTGGCCGCACATGTTTATGATTTCATAGATTTCATACAGTTAGGTTGATTTTGTGCATATGATATGCACACGATTTGGTTTTTGCACTCGGTATAGTTCACATATGCTTGCAGTGCATTGATGAGTATTTATGCACCGCAGTCGCACTGGACTACGATTTGATATCATTTGAGATATGGATTTTGATTTCATGCCTAGGGCATGCATATGATTTGACTTATGCTTTTGGTATAGATTTCATGCACCTTTAGTATTTTGATTTTTTTTTTGCACGCTGATGCACGTAGTGGTGAGATTATATACCGCAGTATGCCTGATTTGGATTAAGATTTATTGTATTCTGTCGATTTCAATTATGATATTGATGTTGATTTCGTGCACTCTGTGCATTTGATTTAGATTCTTGTGCATATTTGGCGCGCTTGGATTGGATTTTGCGCATGCTCGGCGTATGATATTGGATTTCGTGATTTCGTGCATGTTGGATGCACATGATTTAGATTTTATTCGTGCATGATGGATGCACCTGATTTGGATTTTCGCGCATGTTGGGCGCATGTTATGATGTGTGATTTTGGTGCACATAAGATGCACTAAATCGGGATTCCTTGTGCATATCCGATACACCTGATTTTGCTATCAGGCACACACGTTGCCTCTGACAGGTGTTTCGTGTACACCCGTTACACTTAGATATTGTTTTTGTGCACATGTATGGCACATATATGGATTTTGATTTCCGTGCGCACCAGACGCACGTAGCATTCATATGCACATTTTGGGATTGATTTGTTATGGAGCAGTACGTTTTTATGATATTTGCTATTTGTTTTCGTACTGAGCAAGACTAGTCAGAGGACAGTACCTGGATATATTTTGCATGCATTAATAGTTATCGAAGGGATTTCCAAAAAGGGATCTATAGTCTCAATATTTACCTACGTGTTTGATATGACATGAAACGTTAAAACAAGGAAACCCTTCTAAATTGTTTTCAAAAAGGCGGAACGTACATATTAAACAAAAGATTTATACATATATGGTTATTTTCTTATAATAGACATCCGCCACTGTGCAGTGTTATGCGCATCGCACCATGACTTAAAAAGGTTTGGCATGCATTTCCTTCAGATAATTACGTATATAAATTTGATGTTTACATGTATAGCTTTAATGTATATCACGTTGGGGTTCGTATTGGATTTGACATTGGTGTCTTCACCATGACTCTGATGATTGTGGGATGCTTGACGGAGTTTTGATTTTGAGTTATCTACTCATTGTTCATGCGCATGTATTGCGCTATGATGCGTTTTATGTATTGATGATTTCGGAGCCCCAACGACTTGGACTTTTTACTGAAATGTTTTAGTATTGAGGGGTTTAAATTTAAATTCGGGGACCGAATTTCTTTAAGGGGGGAAGATTGTAACATTTCAAAAAAATAAAATATTAATTTTGAGAATTTTTACAAATAAATAATAAAATATTGAATATTTTAATAAGGAGGTATAATTAAATACCGATAAATTGGGAAAAAAATTTGGAAAATTATGGAAATTACTAAAATAAGAGTGTTTTATATGAATTATGCAAATTATAAGTTTTTATGTTTAATTATAAGCTAATTAGTGCTAATCGCGATTAAATATCGCTAATCGAGCATTAAACTTGTTTTGTGCAAAACATGCACCATATCATTTTTACACTTGTTACATTTTTCCTACATGATTCTTGTGTGTATGCTTATTTGTTTTGGGTTTCCTATTGCAAATAGAAGAGAAAAGAAAACAAAAGAAAAAGGAAAGAAAAGAAAAGAAAACATTAAACAGAAAAGGATGGGCAAGAGAGAGAGTGAGGTAAGGGTCAACCATGGTCATGGTCTTTGTTCCATTTCATCATCCTCATCATTTTATTCTTCCTTCTTTTTCTCATGGCAGCACTCCCTCTCCCTCCACCTCTAAACCCTCATAACATCATCAAAATAAACCCAAAACCCCATCTTCTCTTCACTAAAATTGTGCATGAGCTCACTAGCTACACTTTAGACCAAGAAAGTTTACATTTTGGCGCTGTAGAGAATTCATGAGAGTCAAATGAGGCAATCCTTTCACAATTAGTATAGTATTTCATTTGCTTATGCATCTATTCAAGTTTAAAATCGATTTCGTGTAGTTTTGTGCACTTTAGAAAATTCTAGAGAGGGTTACGATTTTATTTGAGTTGTGATGGTGAACTTGAGCCTTATTGGTGACCTTAGACCCCTATTTAATGATAGAAACCTAGACCAAGCCCAACTAAAACCCAAAATACGGAATTTCAGAACTTTCATGTCGGTTTTGTGGGAATAAAAGGTGTGCAGGGAAATCTGGAGCAACCCGGGGAATTTTTGTGAGTAGCAAACAACACCAGGGACACATTTAGGACCATAGGAGACCACCATGACAAGACGAAGCCTATTGGAGCACTGTGGCCGAGCAGGTCGGTTTTCATGGGGAATTGCTTGGCCACTTGGTGGCATGTGGTATTGGGGTTGTTCCAGTAGGTCATATACACTATATACATCACCCTAGACCTGTTTGCTTAGCTCTGTTTGACTTGAGTCAAAATCTGGGAGCATTTTAGTGGGATTTTAGCTATGTTTTCCGTATTTTGAAATGGTAATTCTTGATATTTGGAGTTGTATTTGGTTGTTGGATGTTTGTACATCAACGACTAGGGGTAATTTGTTGGTTTTGCATACGTGGGCTATAGGTTCTAACCTATAGGCGATCGTGTGCCGTTTTGGATTTCAGAATTTGATTTTAATAGCGTTTTGATATGTGTCGTTATTGTAGGTACCTTCGTGTGGATTCCGATGCGAAGGAGCGTGGCATCGTCGACTTTGGCAAGTGAAGACCACTGTGAGTAGATCTATATCTATGGGGAAAGTCGGGTGGATGGCGTATAGCACCCCCGCAAGTTTTTGATGGAAACCGATTTATAGTAAATGGTTAAGGAAACCTTTAATAGAAACTAATTGATAGTTTGAAGTGATATAATGTCACGACCCGAAGGTACGGAACGTGACTGGCACTTAGATTACGAGACGTCTAAAGGCGTAACGTAACCTAAGTCAGCCAAAGCCAAGAAAAATCTAAACCAAAATCAAAGCGAATGAAGGAAAACCTTTAATGAAGACGGTTTTTTAAATCATTTAAGTTGCATAGAATCCCCTTTTTAAAACATCCAAAAATTTCCGAAAATTTCGGCAGAATCTCCCCTGTATTTTCTATCCCTCAAAATGGGTACAACAAGATAATAAACCTGTAATCATAAAATGGCATCCCCAAGCGGGAGCTAGCTCTTCGCCCAAGATGGATCACAACCACATGCAATATAATAGCAATATCAAGAAAAGAGCATAAAAGAAACGCAAAATATCAGAAAACACAACGCCGGCTCAAGTGAGCGCGACCCAAAAGAAACCACAAATATACAAATCTCTCAGTCTCATCACTAGGTCACATATACAATATAAAATGGTAGATGGAGAATACTAGATACAATGATAGAGCAAAAGAAATAAAGAGTGCTCGCAACCCACCTACGGGCGATGTCGCGAGTCTGAGCAAAAGGAGCTGATGATAGATAGCCCGCCGCTACAAGGGTGACGGGTCCGACCTGCAAGATACTGTGGCACAACGGGGGTGAGTTTCCAGCTCGTGAGTAGAATATAACATCTAGTAAAGCAATCGTAAGAATGCACGCAATGCACCACAACATGTATGTCCATATGTGATTCAATAGCTCTAGTATGCATGCACATGTATGCAATGTCATTACTAAATCTTTAAGTGTCTTAAATGCTAAGGATACTACATTCTTAACTTTAGAAAATGAATATCTGTATAATAGCTAGGGACCATCAAGAAATCATCGGAAACCCGTGTCAAGCATCGACACCAAAAATGAATCATCTCTGTCTCAATATCTCACTGTATCAATGTCTCAAATATCGGGCTCCGTGAGTCCGGATCGGCCCATATCATCAATCTCACGACAACGGTCGGTATCCTCCGGATATCCGCCGCGCCAGACATCACCGGTAGGTAGTCTTCCCCTGCCAGGCTCATCGTCTACAACTCGATCTTCTTGCCCCGGGATACCATACCGGGCCCACCATGTACCTGAGACGGTTCATCCACTCCTCGAATCGAGTCTCGAAATCCAACAGAAAACATGAAAACTCATGGTGGACGACACATACATCACGAGAAAACCGCAACTTTGTTTTAAAAAAATGATAAATATAAGCTTTTGTTAAATTCTTGCGGTTTTCCCCAAAATCCAGAAATCGCAGCAATACTGAAATCCTCAAGAAAATCATAATGTTCACATGTTATATATAATAAATGTCTATGATATCAATGTATATGATGTGAATTTTTGGATAGAAATCTATGTAAATATGATGATAATGCGAGGTATATGCATGCTATGCAATTTCATATATCATGTACGAATGCAAATGGCGATATTAAGTTAAACAGGTTCTATAGTGCACGTGGCATGGCAATTACCAAAGGCGTGTGTGTCACATGAATAGTGCACATGCAACAGATGCCAATGGTAATAGTGTTCGTGTCCTACGAAGTGATATCGCATAAGTGTAGATGAATGTCCATGCAATCTAATATACGGTTAGCTATAAGGGTATGCAATGTACATAAAAAGAATACGTTAACTAACAATTTAAATCTTTCAAGAAGTAAGGTAATCCTAACTAGGGGGCGCATCGCGCCATCCAGACGATTCCCCCATAGATGAATACATCTACTCACCTGAAATCCCCGCTAATCCGATCCGACCACCGCCTTGCCTTTACGCGCCGTGTCCGATGTTTCCCCGACCGATCCTATATTTGCACAACACCAAGCATAAGATTACAAAACCTAAAACGATGCAAGTCACAACATATAATTATCGACGCTCTCAAATTAAACATAACATGCACTCGGTGTGCGGGAAAACGCACGAAAATCGCTAATCTTTAACTAGAATCGTCATTTCGGGGAAATCGACAAAACTAAAACCCGACTAGACGAAACCCCGCATTCGCGCACTCTAATAGTCCTATACGAAGCTAATTATATTGCTAAAATAACGCAATTTGATCGCATTCTATTTTGCATAAAAATCTAGCAAGCAAAAGCATACCGATTCGATGTAAACGTCGCAATTTATCGATTTAGCGAGCGTAACCTTACACAATTAGCCACTCTAACCAATTAGGTAACCAAAGCCCTAACTTAATCCATCAACCATGCTTCAAACCCTAGTTCAAAATCAATCCCATTCTTGATTTTTATGAACAATTAATTACAACTAAATTAATGCTTCAAATATCAATTTTTATCACAATTAAACTACAAGTTAACAAACTAGTTTAGAATTTCACCTCACAAGTGGAACCCTAGCATGATCAATCCACCAAAGAAGCCTCCTTTCTCCAATTTTTGAACTAATTTGGCTTGAAGAGAGAGTGGATTAGGGCTTTGCTTTGAATGGGTTAATGAATTTGTGGATTTTTTATGAATTTTGGCATGAAATTTGAAGAAAAATGAAGTGAGAAGAGAGGGAATTTCCTGCAGTTGGGGTCGGCCAGCAGGTAGAGGAGGTGATGGGGGGGATTTTTGAAGAAGTTTCTAGGTCTAAAAACACCTCATGTTCTCATTTAATGCTTTCATATCAACATTTTACAAAAAAAACCTCATTTTACATCGTTTTTTTCATTAAATTTCCAACCCTAAAACCAAAATCTTGCAAGTCATGATACAATTTTATTAACACCATATTTTAGCTTATAAAGACTCCTAATTATGAAATTTACCTAATTAAATTTTTATTTATCACTAATTTAATGTATTTTAAAAATCTTAAAATAAAAAAAAAAAAATTAATTACGAATTTTTTTTTATTTAACTAGAAAATTATAAATGACATTTTAGTGACAAAATTATAGTAATATCTTATCTAAATTTTGTATAATTAAGTCTATAATGAAAAATATCTATTTTGACTTTTTACGGAAAAAGCCGAAAAATTAGCCGATTACCGAAAAACTGCCTAAACGATTTTCGAAGGGTTACAATCTTCCCCCCTTAAAAAAATTCTGTCCCCGAATTTAGAATTTAACTACGCGTACCTTCAAAAAGATGGGGATATCTCTTCCTCATCTCGACCTCGGTCTCCCAGGTGACCTCCTCGCTGTTCAGGCCACGCCAAAGGACCTTGACGGACGGTATAACTTTCGACCTCAATTTCTTCACCTGCCGATCCAAAATGACAACCGGCTGCTCGGTGAAAGAAAGATCACGCTCTAGCTGGATCGTCTGGTGCCGAATCGCCTGGGAAGGATCTTGAAGGTACTTGCGGAGGATCGAGACATGGAATACGGGGTGAACATCGGGAAAGCTGGGCGGAAGAGCTAACCGATAAGCGACTGGACCAACACGCTCTAGGATCTCGAAAGGACCAACATATCTAGGACTCAGCTTCCCTTTCTGCCCAAATCTCATCACACCTTTCATCGGAGAGACCTTCAGGAAAACATGATCGCCAACATCGAACTCGAGTCGGCGACGACGCTTGTCAGCATATGATTTCTGCCTGCTCTGTGCCGCTCTCATCCTGTCCCGAATCAGCTGTATCTTCTCGGTCGTCTCCTGTACAATCTGCGGCCCCAAAATACTGCTCTCCCTAAGCTCTGTCCAACATACAGGCGATCGACATCTCCTCCCATATAAAGCCTCGAAAGGTGTCATCTGAATCGTCTCCTGGAAGCTATTACTGTAGGAAAACTCGATCAAAGGCAAATGACGATCCCAGCTACCACCAAAATCTAAAACACATGCTCTGAGCATGTCCTCAAGAGTCTGAATAGTACGCTCCGACTGACCGTCAGTCTGCGGATGAAAGGCTGTGCTAAAACTCAATCGGGTGCCCAAAGCTTCCTGGAGTTTCTGCCACAATCGGCTGGTAAACTGGGTGCCACGGTCGGACACGATGCAAGTCGGAAAGCCATGCAGTCACACTATCTCATCAATATAAACCTGGGCGTACTGAGAAAATCCAAAAGTGGTCTTCACTGGTAGAAAGTGAGACGCTTTCGTCAGTCGATCCACAATCACCCAAATAGAGTCATACCCTCGACTGGTCCTGGGTAGACCCACAATGAAGTCCATGGAGACCTGCTCCCACTTCCACTCAGGGATGGGCAAAGGCTGTAACTTGCTGGCTGGCCTTTGGTGCTCGGCCTTGACTTGCTGACAAGTCAGGCATCTCGACACAAAGTCTGTAATATCCTTCTTCATCCCGTCCCACCAGTAAACCTCTCTCAAATCATGGTACATCTTGGTGGAACCTGGATGCACACTGTATACTGATCTATGTGCCTCCTCGAGAATATCACGCCTCAGTCCCTCTGAATCTGGCACGCACAGTCGAGTCCCAAATCGAAGTATCCCCTGATCATCAATCACGAACTCGGAAACTCTGCCCTGCCGAATCTGCTCAATAATCTCTAAAATGCGGGCATCGCCGGACTGCGCCTCGCGGATACGGTCAAGTAATTGTGGGCGTGCTCTGAAATGGGCCAGCTGTCCCCCCGTAGGAGTAAACTCGAACTGCACTCTGCTGTCATATAACACCTGCCAATCCGCCATCGACTGCATATGTACTGCGCTCAAACAAGATAAGCTACCTCCGGGCCTCCTACTCAAAGCATCTGCCACCACATTCGCCTTGCCCGGATGGTATAAAATCTCGCAGTCATAATCCTTCACCAACTCCATCCATCGGCGCTGTCTCAGGTTCAGATCTCGCTGCTGGAAAATATACTTCAAACTCTTGTGGTCAGTGAATATCTGGCACGACTCACCGTATAGGTAATGTCTCCAGACCTTAAGTGCAAATACCACTGCAACCATCTCTAAATCATGTGTGGGGTAGTTCTGTTCGTGTTTCCTCAGCTGCCGAGAAGCATACGCAATAACCCTGTCGTGCTGCATCAATACACATCCCAACCCCACTCGAGAAGCATCACAATATACCACGAACCCGCCTGATCCTGAAGGCAATGCTAACACTGGTGCAGTAGTCAGACGAGTCTTCAACTGCTGGAAACTATCCTCACATGCCTGGGTCCAATCAAAAGGAACCCTCTTCCGGGTCAACCCGGCCAATGGTGCAGCAATGCGGGAGAAATCCTGGAAGAAACGTCGATAATAGCCGGCCAGACCTAGAAAGCTGCGAACCTCTGTAACTGATACTGGTCTAGGCCAACGCTGAACTGCCTCGATCTTCTTCGGGTCCACACAAATACCGTCTCTCGTCACCACATGACCCAAGAAGTCGACACTGTCTAGCCAGAATGCGCACTTGGAGAATTTGGCGAACAGCTGATGCTCTCTCAAAGTCTGCAAGGTGATACATAAGTGCTGCTCATGCTCCTCCCGGCTCCGAGAATAAACCAAGATGTCGTCAATGAACACAATAATGAACTGATCGAGATACGGCCTGAATACACGGTTCATCAAATCCATAAATGCTGCCGGGGCATTGGTGAGCCCGAACGACATCACCAAGAACTCATAATGACCATATCGAGTACGGAAGGCGGTTTTCGGAATATCCTCCTTCCGAACCCGCAACTGGTGATAACCTGACCGTAAATCAACCTTCGAGAAAAACCCTGCACCCTGGAGCTGATCGAATAAGTCATCAATGCGGGGTAGGGGATACCTGTTCCGCACAGTAACCCGGTTCAGCTGACGATAATCAATGCATAAACGCATACTTCCGTCCTTCTTCTTAACAAACAAGACGGGAGCACCCCAAGGTGACACACTCGGTCGGATAAGCCCTTTGTCCAGCAAGTCCTGTAACTGATCCTTTAGCTCTCTCAGCTCCGCCAGGGCCATCCAATAAGACGGTATAGAGATAGGCCCCGTGCCAGGGATCAAGTCAATACAGAACTCAATCTCGCGCTCTGGTGGCAGACCAGGCAGCTCGTCAGGGAATACATCAGGAAACTCTCTCACAACAGGGACCTGGTCCAACGGAACCTCTGTGGAGGTAGTATCACAAACATAAGCTAAGAATCGCTGACACCCTTTCCTTAAGAGCTGACCAGCGCGAAGAGAAGAAATCAAGCCGGGAAGGGTAGCACTACGATCTCCCTGAATAACAAGAACCGGCTCACCAGGAAAACTGAATCTGACTGCTTTTACACGGCAGTCCACGGATGCATAACAGGTGGCTAGCCTGTCCATACCAAGAAGAACGTTAAACTCTAGCATATCGAGGAGAATCAAATCAACTGAAGAATCTCTCTCCCCGATACAAACGGAACACGATCGATACACAAAACGGGAAACAAAAGACTCGCCTACCAGGGTAATAACGACAAGCGGCTGATCTAACGGAGAAGACTCTCGGCCCAACTTTGGTGCAAAGTACGTGGATACATAGGAATGTGTGGAGCCTGGATCAAATAGTACCCGTGCATCAAAAGAACATACTGGCAGAGTACCTGTCACGACGGCATTGGGTGCCTGTGCATCCTGAGGAGTCAACGCGAACACTCGGGCCTGTCCAACACTAATAGCTGGCTGTCCTCTGCCTCTACCTCGGCCTCTGCCTCTGCCTCTGTCGCCTCATCCTCTCTGAACCGGACCGCCATGCCCACGGCCTCTAGAAGCATCTGGCTGGCGTGAAGCATCATCAGGAGTAGGAAGTAAAGCTCTCTGATAAGGTGGTGAGGGTGGTAAAGTCATATGCGGGACTGTCGCCGCACCCTGACGCCCCATGGTACAGTCTCTGATACGGTGGTACTGACTCCCGCACCGAAAACATCCTGGAGACGATTACTGGGTCTGTAAATATGAACCAAATAACTGACCTCGTCTCAATCCTCTGCCTCCACCATCACCCGGAAATAATCTATCGCGGTGTCTACCCATCTGCCACTGAGCTGGCGTATCAGTACGGATCCTCTTCGGCCCAGAAACGACCGGAGTCTCAGAAATACGCTCCTCCAAAAGTAAGGCTGCATCCATCGCGGCTGCGTATGTATCAAAGTGCTGGGTGCCGATGGCAAGGAATAGCTGTGTATCAAGCCCTCGTACAAACCTCTTTATTCTCTTCTCTTCTGTGTCGACTAGGTACGGAGCATATCGAGACAACTGGGTAAACTGTATATCATACTCCGACACTGTCATCCCAGGAGTCTTGCGCAAAGACTCAAAACTACGGGCTCGAGCATCTCGGACACTCTCCGGAAGAAAACGGGCAAGAAATGCAGATGTAAACTCATCCCAGGTCATAGAAGTTAGACCTGCAGCTCGGCCTCTCTCTACTGAATCGTACCATGTCTGGGCAAGACCCTCCAGACAAAACTCGCAAACTCCACCAATCTATCATCAGAACACCTCAATGAACGGCAATTCCGAGCCATCCTATCAAAAAAAGCCTGTGGGTCCTCTGTCGCATCTGTACCGGTAAAAGCTGGAGGTCTCAATCTCATGAACTCCTGTAGTGAAACAGGGATAGTCTCCGTAGTAGCAGCAGGAGTGACCATCTGTGCAGCAGGTACGATCGTGGTCTGTGCGGTGGAAGGAACGTCCTCGGATCTCTGTGCCCGGCTGGACTCAACTAAAGATCCCATCATCTGCCGCAACTCTTGCATGCCGGTGATTAATGTCCAAAAACTTGTGTTTACCGCAATCAAGAACGGCGTCGCTTCGCAGCTAGCCGGTGAGTACGGGTCGATCCACAGAGATGGGTAAATTCTTTTTATGTGTTTTAACGAGTTGATTCAAAGTGTCGTTACAAGGCATTCTATTATCATCGACCTGCAAATTATCCACCCATATTCTTCACACTTCCTCATTATTTAACTTAAGATTATATATGTTATGTAGACCTACTTAGCTTTCGGCATCTCTTAAGTCTTCCTTCTAGGATTTCATCTCCACTTAGGAATTTCTATCAACTCTATTAAAGATATAAGTTCTATCTTTCATTCCTTTCTCTTATCTAAATTCCAATCACATACCCCCACGTGTGTGTATAGATCACCCCTACACTTACCTTACTAGGTTGACGGCTTCCTCCAAACGATATAGAACAGATCTGAATATAACTCCCAGAATTTCTGAAATTTATTGATTGAAAAGAGGCATGCCATTTTACAGATCTGTAATTACAATTTATAGGAAAACAGAAAACCTAGGGTTACAGACTCTCGCACATGCGCAATTACAGATTTGCCCACGGAAAATCCAAACACCCGCACCGACGCACCGACACCCTAAGTTTGCACCGACACGGGCTTGGAATGGCCGCGGAACCGCGGCAATAGGGCGCTTGGGCCGCGGTTCCGCGGCCCTTTGGTGGGCTTGGCTCACCATATTTTTGGGCTGGATTTAGGATATCTTGGGCTTCCTATTTTCATATGTATTTTCTCTGTTGGGCTTCTTATTCTCCTCCAGATGTTTCAGTGAATACTTGTAGCGATCTTTTAACCGTTCACTTAACATTTTGGACCTTGCACTGTTCTTCGTCTAGGCTTGACTAGGATCCGTCTACTTGTTGGTCAAAAATCCCTTTTCTGTATCAGCTTTCGTCTTTTTCACTGTATTCGCATCCAAGCCCTGTATCCTGTAACATGCAACAAACGTGCATCAAGAGTACCTGTTTACTTATAAAACGGATAAGAATAGGGGAATGAAAAATGCAATATTATGGTCTGAACAGCCGGCCTCTAATCTGGCAATATGGTCTGGATAAGGCGGATCAGTATGACCCTGAGGGGTAGGCGTATCATCCCGCTCGATCCTCACCTCAGACGGGCCCGCCCGAATCTCATCCCTAGCGGCAGCCCGTAGAGCTCTCGTAGTCTTTGGCGGCATCGAAGCTGGAATAAGAAACAGAACTGATAAGGACATTGCAATTGAATCAAGGAATGCAAGGAATCAAGAAAGGAAATACAAGCAATTATGTCCTAAGGTCACTTAGGCGGAGTACCGTATCGTAAGTATGACGCGGATCATACCCACACTACGCCACTCTGCTTAAGTCAACTACTCCATCTACCAAGGTCGTCCTACACTCAGAAAGGTAAAACCTACGCTCTGATACCAACTTTGTCACGACCCGAAGGTACGGAACGTGACTGGCACTTAGATTACGAGACGTCTAAAGGCGTAACGTAACCTAAGTCAGCCAAAGCCCAGAAAAATCTAAACCAAAATCAAAGCGAATGAAGGAAAACCTTTACTGAAGACGGGTTTTTAAATCATTTAAGTTGCATAGAATCCCCTTTTTAAAACATCCGAAAATTTCCGAAAATTTCGGCAGAGTCTCCCCTGTATTTTCTATCCCCCAAAATGGGTACAACAAGATAATAAACCTGTAAGCATAAAATGGCATCCCCAAGCGGGAGCTAGCTCTTCGCCCAAGGCGGATCACAAACACATGCAATATAATAGCAATATCAAGAAAAGAGCATAAAAGAAACGCAAAATATCAGAAAACACGACGCCGGCTCAAGTGAGCTCGACCCAAAAGAAACCACAAATATACAAATCTCTCAGTCTCATCACTAGGTCACATATACAATATAAAGTGGTAGATGGAGAATACTAGATACAATGATAGAGCAAAAGAAATAAAGAGTGCTCGCAACCCACCTACGGGCGATGTCGCGAGTCTGAGCAAAAGGAGTTGATGATAGGATAGCCCGCCGCTACAAGGGTGACGGGTCCGACCTGCAAGACACTGTGGCACAACGGGGGTGAGTTACCAGCTTGTGAGTAGAATATAACATCTAGTAAAGCAATCGTAAGAATGCACGCAATGCACCACAACATGCATGTCCATATGTGATTCAATAGCTCTAGTTTGCATGCACATGTATGCAATGTCATTACTAAATCTTTAATTGTCTTAAATACTAAAGATACTACATTCTTAACTTTATAAAATGAATATCTGTATAATAGCTAGGTACCATCAAGAAATCATCGGAAACCCGTGTCAAGCATCGACACCAAAAATGAATCATCTCTGTCTCAATATCTCACTGTATCAATGTCTCAAATATCGGGCTCCGTCAGTCCGGATCGGCCCATATCATCAATCTCACGACAACGGTCGGTATCCTCCGGATATCCGCCGCGCCAGACATCACCGGTAGGTAGTCTTCCCCTGCCAGGCTCATCATCTACAACTCGATCTTCTTGTCCCGGGGTACCATACCGGGCCCACCATGTACCCGAGACGGTTCATCCACTCCTCGAATCGGGTCTCGAAATCCAACAGAAAACATGAAAACTCATGGTGGACGACACATACATCACGAGAAAACCGCAACTTTGTTTTAAAAAAATGATAAATATAAGCTTTTGTTAAATTCTTGCGGTTTTCCCCAAAATCCATAAATCGCAGCAATACTGAAATCCTCAAGAAAATCATAATGTTCACATGTTATATATAATAAATGTCTATGATATAAATGTATATGATGTGAATTTTTAGATAGAAATCTATGTAAATATGATGATAATGCGAGGTATATGCATGCTATGCAATTTCATATATCATGTATGAATGCAAATGGCGATATTAAGTTAAACAGGTTCTATAGTGCACGTGGCATGGCAATTACCAAAGGCGTGTGTGTCACATGAATAGTGCACGTGCAACAGATGCCAATGGTAATAGTGTTCGTGTCCTACGAAGTGATATCGCATAAGTGTAGATGAATGTCCATGCAATCTAATATACGGTTAGCTATAAGGGTATGCAATGTACATAAAAGGAATACGTTAACTAACAATTATCTTGCAAGAAGTAGGGTAATCCTAACTAGGGGGCGCAGCGCGCCATCCAGACGATTCCCTCATAGATGAATACATCTACTCACCTGAAATCCCCGCTAATCCGATCCGACCACCGCCTTGCCTTTACGCGCCGTGTCCGATGTTTCCCCGACCGATCCTATATTTGCAAAACACCAAGCATAAGATTACAAAACCTAAAACGATGCAATTCACAATATACAATTATCGACGCTCTCGAATTAAACATAACATGCACTCGGTGCGCGGGAAAACGCACGAAAATCGCTAATCTTTAAATAGAATCGTCATTTCGGGGAAATCGACAAAACTTAAACCCGACTAGATGAAACCCCGCATTCGCGCACTCTAATAGTCCTATACGAAGCTAATTATATCGCTAAAATAACGCAATTTGATCGCATTCTATTTTGCATAAAAATCTAGCAAGCAAAAGCATACCGATTCGATGTAAACGTCGCAATTTATCGATTTAGCGAGCGTAACCTTACACAATTAGCCACTCTAACCAATTAGGTAACCAAAGCCCTAACTTAATCCATCAACCATGCTTCAAACCCTAGTTCAAAATCAATCCCATTCTTGATTTTTATGAACAATTAATTGCAACTAAATTAATGCTTCAAATATCAATTTTTATCACAATTAAACTACAAGTTAACAAACTAGTTTAGAATTTCACCTCACAAGTGGAACCCTAGCATGATCAATCCACCAAAGAAGCCTCCTTTCTCCAATTTTTGAACTAATTTGGCTTGAAGAGAGAGTGGATTAGGGCTTTGCTTTGAATGGGTTAATGAATTTGTGGATTTTTTTATGAATTTTGGCATGAAAATTTGAAGAAAAATGAAGTGAGAAGAGAGGGAATTTCCTGCAGTTGGGGTCAGCCAGCAGCTAGAGGAGGTGATGGGGGGGATTTTTGAAGAAGTTTCTAGGTCTAAAAACACCTCATGTTCTCATTTAATGCTTTCACATCAACATTTTACAAAAAAAACCTCATTTTACATCATTTTTTTCATTAAATTTCCAACCCTAAAACCAAAATCTTGCAAGTCATGATACAATTTTATTAACACCATATTTTAGCTTATAAAGACTCCTAATTATGAAATTTACCTAATTAAATTTGTATTTATCACTAATTTAATGTATTTTAAAAAGCTTAAAATAATAAAAAAAATAATTAATTACGAATTTTTTTTATTTAACTAGAAAATTATAAGTGACATTTTAGTGACAAAATTATAGTAATATCTTATCTAAATTTTGTATAATTAAGTCTATAATGAAAAATATCTATTTTGACTTTTTACGGAAAAAGCCGAAAAATTAGCCGATTACCGAAAAACTGCATAAACGATTTTCAAAGGGTTACATATAATACGGCTAATATGTGATGACGGGATTTGAGGATGATGTTTGACGATATTGCCGTTTAGGGTACTATAGGACTTGATAGCCGACGTAGATGTGTCATCCGAAGCATACCTATTTTCATACTAAAGAATCGTATGCATCCTTTAAACATATACCCGGAGTGATGTTACGGATTTTCAAATGATACCCTTTCCTTAAAACACTGTAACCCTTACTTTCAAAACTACGATTCGCATCCTTCAAAAACTGTTTGTATGGTTCGGGTGTGTTTATTAGATTAGATACTTATGTTTTTAGCAAAGGTAGAATGAATATGTGAAATTGACTTGATGTGGGATATAAATGCGATGAAAAGAATATAAGACGTAATATGATGGTATGATGATATGTTGGTATACTGATGCGAGTCGATTGAGATGATTGATACCTTGCCAGTCCCTTGATATGAGATTGTTATGGATATGACTTGGGGCATAGGTATATATATATATATATATATATATATATATATATATATATGGTGAATCATGTGTGATTGTCGTGTAAGCCCATGATGCATACCCCACGGCTTGCGGGGAGGCGGAATACTTGAAAAACTTTTTTCTCACCACATAAAGAATACTTGTTTTAGGTTTACATCATGAACTTGTTCCACTTTTGGATCTTGTTTAAACCTTTGCTAACAAAATTGAACTATAAGAGAGTGTTAACTACAAGGTTAAGAAGTTATACCCTCGTGTCTAGTCCTTCGGTTCTTCAAGTTGTTCCTTGCTCCTTGTTCTTGATCTCCTTGCTTTGGCTTCTTGAATGAAATCGGTCGCGGGTGTCCTTTATGTCGATGATGGATCCACCCGAGGACCTATGGTCAAGCTCCAACCTCCATGAGATAACTTAGTGATCAAACTTGCTAAGAGAGAAGACTAAATTGATGTAGAGTGAGTGTATTGGATTAATTGATCTCAAAGCTCATTGTTTTGCAACACATGCAAGTGTATGAGCTTGAGGAAGAAGGAGAGAAGAAAACCTAGGAGAGAGAAAGCTTTTGATAGAATGAGAAGAGAATGAGTTGTGAGAATGGATAAGCATTTTGATAATAATTCAACCATGGAATTATTTAATCTCACAAATTATAACCTTACTTGAATAGTAACTCCAAACTGAATAAACAAATGCTTGGCCTTGCTTTCAACCCATGCCTCATAACTCTCCTAATTTCCACCTCATTAATTCTTTAATGAAAAAGAAAAAAACAATAATGAGGTGTCTCCTTCTAGAAGGTCAATCTTATGAATTTACAAGAATGCCCTTTTTCTGTATTTTCATACCCGTATCCGTATTCCGAAAAATACGGATACACCGAGATCAGTATAATCCAATACTATAATACTAGTATCCGACTTAAACCAAAGCCTACCAGTATAATCCGTCCGATTGTCATTCGAGTAGCCAGTACACGAATGCGATCGAAACCCTGTCGTAAGACCATATGGCGTCTACATCGTCTCGCCTGATCCAGGGAAACCCTCTGTGTGGGACTCTAAAGACTCGACACTACGCTGGCAGTGGGTTTAACCATAAGTCCGTCAGTGGCACTAGCTGTACGTAAAGGCAACCCAGGTACGTGTCGAAAAGGTGGCCGACGAGCGAACTCGTCCGTAACCCTTACTGAGCCTGTCCGTGACAATATCCGTGCAGTCCGGTCTGTTCATCTGAGAGTATCGCATGTATGGTCTAGCAAGGCAGTAAACGTCAGACCCCTAACAACCATACAAGTCGTGCTGGTGTGGCTCAAGACCATCCGAGAATCTACTGGCCAGTCCACCAGTAATTCTCTTTCAGCCCTGGCCAGGGACTTATGGTAATGACCAACCGATCACAGTGCGATATCGACTCCCTATACCGGGAGAGATGAATCCCTAACAGTCGCTCACTGCCTCCATGGGGCTCGGGACTGTACCCAACTAAAACCTGTTTGCATGACTCCTTCGAGCCGTGGTAGGGTAATAATCAAAGTACAGTGGGAACTCACACGAGACAAATGACGACCTCAAGTCGACAGACTATCTGCACACATGTCACCTGAGAACTGCTATCTGACATTAGGTATAATACCATCCAGCCAGTTCTCGGTGAGTCCTGTCCGGTGTACTCACATTCAGTGAGCATCTGTATACAATCTTAGGTGCACATCACCAATGGCTGCGGGACCAATCTATCACCCCTCGTCAGGGTCTAGTTATGTATACACTAGTCTACTCTGGAGCATCGATACCCAGTCTCGATACTCCTGCGACTAGGGACATTTAAGGATGTGCCTATTGACTATCCAGCTCCCACAAATATGACTGCCATCACAACGCTGGTAGTCAGGCAAACACCCTACGGGCTTTATCAACATGTATATAAATACAAAGTAAAATATATCACATGTTAAGATAAAGACAAACCAAATAGCATACTGTCATATCGAGCAAGATTGTCATGTACATACATATCCCTAGCATCCTATACAATGAAGGTCTCTACGGCGTATATATCCAACAATCTCCCACTTGTACTAAGGCCTGTAATTGGCGCAATGAGTACCCACTGTCTGCACTAGATCCAGTTGCTGGCGTACCGCATGCCCAACATCTCAAACAGCCTCTCGAACTGGACTTGAGGGATGGCCTTGGTAAATGGATCTGTCGTGTTGTCTTTTGTGTCCACTCTCCGCACCTCGATCTCCCGGTGATCCACGATCTCCCTGATCAGGTGATACCGTCTCAAGATATGCTTGGATTTCTGATGGGACCTTGGTTCCTTCGCTAATGCTATAGCCCCATTGTTATCACAATATAAAGTTATTGGATTGGCAATGGATGGAACCACCTGAAGTTCAGAGATGAACTTCTTCATCCAGACAACCTCTTTTGCGGCATCGTTAGCAGCTATATACTCAGCCTCCATAGTTGAGTCTGCGACGGTATCCTGTTTGGAGGTCCTCCAACATACCGCCCCTCCATTAAGGGTAAACACAAAACCCGAAATGGATTTAGAGTCTTCTTTGTCACTTTAGAAGCTGGAGTCAGCAAAAGCCTCGACCTGGAAGTCCCCATTACCGTAAACCAAGAACATCTTCTTAGTCTTTTTCAGGTACTTGAGAACGTTCTTTACCGCTATCCAATGCTTCTCACCTGGGTAAGACTGATACCTGCTTACCACACTAGGTGCGTAAGCTACATCTGGTCTGGTACATAACATCGCATACATTATGGATCCTACTGCCGAAGCGTAGGGTATAATGCCTATGTGAGCCCTCACTTCATCAGTCTTTGGAGACATCTCTTTGGAGAGGGTGATCCCGTGACAAACGGGTAAATTACCGCGCTTAGAATCTTCCATACTAAATCTCTTTAATATAGTGTCAATATACCCGGACTGTGAAAGTCCCAACATCTTTTTGGATCTATCATGATAGATCTTAATGCCCAGAATGTACGATGCATCTCCCATGTCTTTCATGCAGAATTTCTGTTACAAGAAGAGCTTTACTGATTGTAGCAAAGGGATATCATTCCCTATCAGTAGTATGTTGTCGACGTATAAAACGAGGAAGACTACTGCTCCTTCTACAATCTTCCTATAAATGCATGGTTCATCTACATTTTTGATAAAGTCAAATTCTTTGACCGTCTCATCAAAGCAGATGTTCCAACTCCGCGATGCTTTCTTTAATCCATAAATGGATTTAAGCAACTTGCACACCTTTCCGCTGCTCGCACTGTCTAAGAAACCTTCTGGTTGATCCATGTAAACACTTTCTTTTAAATGTCCATTTAGAAAAGTTGTTTTTACGTCCATCTGCCAGATTTCATAGTCATGGAAGGCAGCAATGGCAAGCAGGATCCGAATGGATTTAAGCATAACTACTGGGGAAAATGTTTCATCATAGTCCAATCCTGGTCTTTGACGGAAACCTTTTGCAACGAGTCTAGCTTTGTAGGTTTCCATTTGTCCAAATGCACCAATCTTCTTTTTGATGATCCATTTGCATCCAACTGGTTTCACCCCAGGAGGAGAAACTTCTAAAGTCCATACTTTATTGGTGTACATGGATTCCATTTCGGATCTCATAGCATCTAGCCACTTCACCGAGTCTTTACTCGTGATAGCCTGCTGAAAATTAGTAGGCTCATTATCATCGATGATGCAATCCTCTCGATCCCCATCTACAAGAAACCCATAGTATTTTTCAGGAGGATGAGAAAGCCTACCAGGTCTGCGGAGCGGCATTGGTTCGTTGGGCTCTATTGAAACCTGAGGTTCTACTAAGTCCTCGGCAGTAGTTTGAGATTCTGGAATTTCTTCCAGCTCTACCGCGCTCCCACTAATTTCTTTTGCAAGAAATTCGTTCTCTAAGAAGACAATGTAGCGAGCGACAAACACCTTTTGTTCTTCAGTGTGGTAGACAATATATCCCCTTGAGTGCTTGGGGTATCCCACAAACTTGCACAAAACCGATCGTGCCTCGAGCATGTCCAGATTATGATTTTTAACAAATGCCGGACACCCCCATATCTTGATATACTTAAGACATGGTCTCTTCCCGCTCCATATTTCATATGGAGTGGTAGGCACAGACTTAGTCAGAACTCTATTCAATAGGTATGCTGCTGATTCTAGCGCAATACCCTAGATGGAAAGTGGCAACTCAACACTACTCATCATTGAACGCACCATTTCTAGTAGCGTGCAATCCCTCCATTCTGATACACCATTATGCTGAGGTGTATATGGTGGAGTAAGCTGAGAGAGAATTCCATTCTCTTTTAAGCATTCAAGGAAACTGGTACTTAAGTATTCTCCACCTCGATCAGATCGAAGTGTCTTGATGCTTTTACCAGTCTGTTTCTCTACTTCATTTTTATACTCCTTAAACTTCTCAAAAGCTTCGGATTTATGCTTCATTAAAAACACATGTCCATACCTAGAGAAGTCATCAGTAAAAGTGATGAAGTAGGCGTGACCACTTCGTGGATGTGTAGACATTGGACCACATACATCACTGTGTACAAGTCCCAAGAGTTTCGTGGCTCTTTCTCCTTGTCCGGTGAACGGAGATTTGGTCATCTTTCCTTTGATACATGATTGACAAGATGCATACGATGAATATTCAAATGGATCTAAATATCCATCTTTATGTAACTTAGTCAACCTTGTTTCATTTATATGATCAAGTCTACAATGCCATAGGAAGGCTTGGTTTGAATCTGGAGCCTTCCTTTTAAGCGTGTTTTGAATATTGAAAACTTGAGGTTGATTAAGTATGTATATGCCATTTTCCAGTGTGCCAAACTCAATCATTTCTTGATTTAGGAGAATGTTCATGACATTTCTTTCAAGTGCAAAATTATATCCTTCATTAGATAATAAAGATACTGATATAATATTACACAGTATACTGGGAATACAAAAACAGCTGTACAACACCAAAATGTGCCCACTAGTCAACCCCAGGTGATATTCCCCCATTGCAACAGCATCTACGTGCATTCCATTGCCCATCCGGAGAGTCATATCACCCGTCTTCAGTGCTCTACGGTTTCTCAGAGCCTGAAAAGAATTACAAATGTGAGAACCAGAACCGGTATCAAGTACCCATGATGTAAAGTTTACTGAAAGACAATTTTCGATTACAAACACACCTGAAGCAGAACTAGCAGCTTGCTTCGTGTCCTTGGCTTTGAAAGCTATGCAATCCTTCTTCCAGTGCCCTTGCTTGTGACAATAGTAGCATTCGTTCTTATCCGCCTTCACCTTTCCTGCCTTGTTCGTTCCCTGCACCTTCTTGACCCCGCCTTTCGGTTTGGTGGCTTTCATCTTCTTCTTCCCTTTAGCTTTCTCTTTAGATTTAGAAGAGGATGATTGGTCAACATACAGAACGGGGGTCTTCTCCTTTTTCAAGGAGGTCTCTGCTACCCTCAGCATGTTGAGAAGCTTTAGAAGATCAGCTTCCATTTCGTGCATATTGAAGTTCAGCACGAACTGAGAGAAAATGTGGGGAAGGGACTGCAAAATCAAGTCGATGTATAAATTATTCTCTAGCACGCATCCCAGGTTTGCGAGTTCCTTAATGAGGCTGATCATTTTCAGGACGTGCTCTCCTACAGGTGATCCTAGAGCTAACCTCATCTGGAACAGTTTCTTTGAGGTCTCGTACCTCGCGATACGGGAGTGCTCTCCATACATATCCTTGCAATGGAGAAAGGTGGACATAATATCCATACTGTCATGCTGTTTCTGGAGTTCATTGTTCATGGACGCCAGCACGATACACTTAGCTCTCTCACAGTCTAGATCCCATGTTTTGCGAACTTCCCTGTCCGCAACCGAGGAATCTGGTCCTGGGATAGGTGGAGGAACAACGGTGGTAACATATGCAACTTTGTCATAAGTCAGTGCAATGTTGACGTTCCTTAGCCAATCTTTATAGTTTGGTCCGGTCAGTGTATTCTTTTCAAGTAATAGTTTTAGTCCCGTCATGGTAGCTGCCCCGAGAGAGAAAAGAAACACTCAGCATATGCTCTTGCAAGTTTAGATTGGTTTATTAGTTTATCTAAACTGGATGGCTCCCACTGTTTCCTCAAATCCTTCTTCAAACCCTAAAAGAAGAATTATCAGGATTAATCACACGTCACAATACTTGCTTAACCTTTCAGCCAGGCCAGTGTTGGTACTTCGAAGGAGGTTTTCCAACGCTTTCGCGAAGTTCCTTAATTATATAACCTCTTTTCCCTGGAGGCGTAGCCCCACTAACACCTTTCTAGACACCTACTTGGTTTATAGCATTGATTGTTAAGTGAGAAAATCTCCCGAGAGTAATCCTACTCATCAGTGGGATCGGGATCCAACTATCATCGTATGATGCCCTAGATGGAAGCCACTAGTCACCACACTCCAGAAGGTATGCTAAATCTGCAAGTTTCCTTTATGTTTGAAACTCCAGATGTGATTTTTACCCCAAGCTCTTATGATCTTGACGTAGGCCAACAAATCATAAAATGCAAGTCAAGTTCTACCCGTCGTTGTCCTGATTAATTTAGATCCATCAGTATTCGCCCTTGACGTAGGCCAACAAGACTATACGACTGTCCTAAACTAATTCATCTATCTATGCAACAAATAAGCAACACATTGCTACCATACACTATGCCTTGACGTAGGCCAACAAACATAGCATGAATACGATGTGCTGTTTATTTGAAACGACGGAGGGTTACGGCTGGGTTTTGGCGAAACCGTTAACGTAGTGAACTTGATATGATCGAAGGAACCAAGATAGCTTTTTAAAAGGAGTGGTTTAAGCTCCGCATTTAAAATTTTCTTTTTGAAGAAAACCGAGTGGTTTTGAAATTGTTCCAATGATTTAGTTTAGGTTTATTTTCTTTGCATTAATGAATTAATGCTTTCCCATCATTTAATCCTACCATTACAGAAAACAACAAAAATACAACGTACGCTTATGCCATCCGCATTCGCCACTGGGCCTCGTCATCACCCGTCAGGTTACTTAACTAACGACAGAGCGGGGGCTGGACAAGCGCTGGTGTAAAACATAAGCGACGCTTAATAAATATCATATATAGATATATCCATTCTTCGCACGCAATAATAAGCATTCCAGATCACAGATGAACATATTGGATATACTAGGAATTCCGCACTTCGTTTAAGCCCATAACGAAGAACGGGTTCCACGGTCGTGATGAATAGCCAAAATCCCACCCTAGACCCCTACGGGTGAGGCAAACTACCCGCCAAGTACCAGAAGTGAAGCAGTCTCTCTCAAAGACATGAGTAGGCCACTAAGCACTTCAAAATACCCGATAGTTTGTGCACCCCTCCTTGGGTCTATCCTAGGAGCAGAAACAGTAAAAGAAATAATACAACGGTGGCTACAACCTCTTCCCGGATGTGCCCCGCAAAAATAATATTACATCAATTTTACAAATTACATTGAATGAAAGAAAAGAAAACACTCGTCTCACACCCCCGGTTATTCTTCATCGACAATCCAATAAGATTCATATACACAAACCAATCATCACAGATATATGCAACCCCCACTAATCGTCGTATAGCGATTAGCAGACGTTTCAAAACACACATAACATTTTGGAAGCTTGGGATATACACAGATATAATAACAGTCTTTCTCTATATGATAGTATGCTATCTGGTTTGATTCTATCTTAATATGTGTGTTTGTTTCTTTTAACATATCGCTAATACATATTGATAGAGCCCTTATGATCTTTACTTAACTACCAGCGTTGTGATGGCAGTCACACTAGTGGGGGCTGGGTAGTCTATAACCACATCCTCAAGCTTGTCCTTAGTCGTAGGATTAACGAGACAGGGCATCGATACTCCAGAGTAGACTAGTGTATATGCTTCTCATCCCAGTCAGGAGAGATGGCCTGTCCCGCAGCCATCGGTATGCGATATCAGAGAAAGTATACGGGTGCTCATTAGGTTATGAGTTACACTGGACGGACTCGATGAGAAACGTTGGTTGGTATTATACTTATCGTTATTTAGCAGTTCCCGGATGTCATGAGTACAGGTTAGTTCGTTGATTTGACATCACTATTCATCTCGAGTATGTTCCCATTGTACTTATATTACTACCTTTACACGGCTCAAATGAGTCGTGCAAACAGGTAGTGGTTGGGTGCAGTCCCGAAACACTTAGAGGCAGTAATGGATAGAAAGGATTCGTCTCTCTCGGTATTAGGAGTTGATATCGTGCTATTTTTGGATAGCCAATACACAAAGTCCTTGGCCAGGGCAAGTGAGATTTACTTGTAGGTACATCAGTAGTTTCTGTAACATTTCAAAAAAATAAAATATTATTTTTGGGAATTTTCATAATTTAATATTAATTTTTAATGAATATTTTAATAGTCAGTATAATTAAATACCGATAAATGGTGAAAATCCCGGATAAAATTTTGGAAATTCTAAAATAGGTAATTTTGTGAAAATAAGTCATTTTTAAGCTTTTATGGTTACGTAAATGCTATTTTAGTGTTAACCGCGATTAAAAATCGCTAATTGGATTTTTGGCTTTTTGTGCAAAAATGTTGCACATAACATTTTCTACACTCGTTGCACTTGTTTCTTGTGTTGGTTATGGTGGCCTAGGGTTGGACCATACTTAGATGACCATGGTTGATTGAACCAATTGGTTAGGTTAGTGGGGTTACTTAAGGGTTGTTAGCTTTGTGTTAGGGTGATTGGGGCTAGGTTGACTTGTGTAGGAGAGAGGGTGGGCCATGATGGCTTAAGCAAGCAACATTAAGAGAGAGAGAGGTGGCTAGGATGTGCCATGATCCATATCATTCCATAATCCCTTGTGTTCTTTTACCCCCTCTCACACATCAGCCCCAAATGCAACAACTTCAGCCCATAGCAACACTTCAGCTGCTACATCAGCCAACACCAGCAGCTGAAGCAATATTTCAGCCAACCCTACACCTGCTCCTAACACCTTAGCCCAACACCTACACACCCTACATCAGCCACAGCAGCAACCTCAGCCAAACAAAAGCATCAGCCACATCAAACTGCTGCAAACAGCAGCTGATGTAACAGCTTCAGCCCCCCTTATCAACACTTCAGCCCCCAATCTTGCATCAGCACACTCCAGCAGCAGCTACATCAGGTCCCTTCACCCTACAACAGCCCCTAACTTTCCACTTCAGCCACCTTCAGCAGCCCATTACCTCAGCAGCAGTAACATCAGCTTCAGCTGCTAAAACTGCATCAGCTCAGCATTTCAGCCATTGTATCATCAGCTGAAGCAACATCAGCCACCAAAACCAGTACATCAGCAGCAACTCCACTCAAACTACAACCCACACCCTCATTATACCACCACTCAACCCCCCCACAACAAAACCACAGCCACACACATGTAGCAGCTGCTGCAATGCAGCAACAAAAAAATAAAACAACAGCAGCAGCTGTAGCCCAAACAACAGCAACAACATCATACAACAACAACTCCACACCATCATACCACTCAACCACAACCCCAACAACACAAAAACAACAACAGCAGTAGCTGCTGCTCAGCAAAAAGGAAAGAAGAAAATTGCAAGCAGCAACAGCAGCACCAAGCCAAAACATCAGCTGCAGCAGCTACAGATCCAACTTCAGCTCAGCCACTTCAGCGCTAACCCACTTCTCCTTCTCTTCTCCTTCACCCTAGGACTTCTCTTGAGGTATAATCTCATAACCAAATTCCTATCTTGCAAGGTATAGTGTCTAGCTGAAAGTTACTGTTATATTTAAGATTAGTGCTAGTTTTAGTGAAATTGAGTGAGGTTTGGCCAAGAGATGGTGTCGATTGTCAGGGTGACCTTATTAGGTGAATTTGAGACCATTATAACCAAGAAACCCCAGATTTCTAGTTAGTAACCAGAGTTGTTCGACTTGGTGTAAATTAGCGTTTTGTCGATTTTGTGACCTTTCTGAGACCTGCTTTCACCCGGGACCTCCTAGAGTAAAATTGACTTGGAAGTAGGCAGTGTAGGCACCCTGGAACCACTACCCAAAGCCCTAGCCATGATCTCAAATTCCCGGCCGCAAATTTAATCCCCCTTGCCGCAATTTGCGGCCAGAGCAGAGTAAAATTGCCTCGTTTTGCGTGCATCGCCCTATTTCATGTAAACTTGACCCCCTGTATGTCTAGTTTTGACTGATTCCAGTTTGGATGGAATCCGAGTTGATTTTCATGAGTTGGCGTACGATTTATGACTTGTTTAACATGGGTTTTTGGTATTCGATGATTCGTTTCTGTCGGGTGGCGTTTGGACGTCAACGACAACGGATATTGGCTGTGTTTGCACGCGAGGCCACAGGTTCTTACCTATGGGCGTAGCGCGCACCATTTTGGTTTTCGACATGGTTTTCATGTGTTTTAGCGTGTGATATCCTTATAGGTACTCCACGTGGCGTCGGAGCGTTGGAGATGCAAATGGAGATATCGACACCGGCACGCTTAAAGAAAGGTGAGTAAATTTATATCTACGGGGAGAAGTCGGGTGGATGGCGTATAGCACCTCCACAGTCCGAGGTGATGTATACGGATGCGTATACACACCTACAATTTATTATATGTTGTTTGGGAAATTATGGATGTTAGGATGGATAATTGGTGGACTTGGATGATTTAGGTTACGAAACCCTAGGTAGTGGGTGCACTACACATACATATACACACATACATACTTGCATACATCCTTGTTCATATGTGGTTATGGGATTCTATATAGATATGTGTTCACATAGGTATGGGACTACGTGTTCACATACAGATTTGAGGATGATACATGCGATTGAGATGAGTCGATGAGTTAGATCTGAAATTATGATATCAGTTATGGTAAAATTCGTATTTGGGATACGTCTTGATGATTTAGTGGATTTTGGGATGATGATGCCGTAGGAATAGTGACATATTTATGTAAATGATCGACATGTGATTATGATACGAGATAAGATGTGATATGATATGATATGACAGGATATTTATGATAGGCCGCCTTGGGCGATGTATACTCCTTGAGATGATTTGGGCTGATGATATCGTTTTTGCTAGAGGCTGTAAATCAGAAGCTGGATTATGATTATATTGACGATATATGATGATGATATTGATTTATACGAGTCTGTCGATCAGCGATCAGATCTTGATTATAGTGATGATGTTAGCATTGTACTAGACATAGGTCAGAACCCAGATAATGATATTTTATAAGAGAATACTTGATGAATAATATGACAAATGTGATATTGACCCGTACCCAGATTGGGGATGCCGTACGACGGATTTACGTACGAGCTATAAATTGATGTTTCATCCGCACTCTTGATTTCGGAATAACTGATTATAGAGATATGTTATCGGATGTGATATTATTGAGGCGGATCACCAACTATATATACATATACATATATCGACTCAGAGATTAGGCGGTTTACCTTACCTGTAGTTAACCTTTTAGCTCAGCCTTATAGTTGGTGTAGCTATAGGATTCTTATGACATTAGATGCAGTTTAGCGATCATGGTGTTCAGTATTTCAGCTCCCGCATATTATTATTGTTGCTCTGCATCGCATACTTATTATGATTTATATTCCATTATTGATATCCTGCTGTTAGGACACCAGCACCATTACCGATGATGCGTATGTACCACGTACACTTATTTGCCGGCTCACACATATCTTCATCGGTAATTGCCATGTCACGAACACTTAGAAAATATTATTTCTTGATTTAGCTTGTTAGCTAGTAGTGACATGATATTAGTATGCTTGCCTTATATGCCAGCTTGACATTGTAGTCATTACCTGTCACTTCATGCATACTGTTGTTCATTATATGCCGCATTTATGGATTCTCATGCTTATACTCATGGTTTTACATGCTATTGATGATTCGGATTTCCATGATGTTTTCTGGATTTGGGGAAAAACCGCAAAACTTATATAAACTGCTTTCTCTCGTTTTAAAAAAAAGTGCAGTTTTCCCATGATGTATGAGTCGTCCACCATGAGTTTGCTGATGGATTTCGAGACCCGATTCGATGAGTGGAGGAACCGTTTCGGGTACATGGTGGTCCCGGTGCGGTACCCCGGGGCAAGAGGATCGCAGATGATGGCGTTGAGCCTGGCAGGGGAGCACGACCGACCGGTGATTTTACCCGACACGTCGGATATCCGGAGGATACCGTCGTAGTCATGAGATGGATGGTAGGGGCCGATCTGGACTGACGGCGCCCTGGATTTATGATCGAGATATTGAGATTTGAGATATTGAGGTACAAAGATTGTGATACAGAGATATCGAGATATTGAGATTATGTTTTGTGCCGATGCTAGGCACTGTTTTATGCTGATTTCATTATGATACCTCATTTTAAAAATACAGAAATCTCACAACTTTATGAAAGCAGTTTTCTTCAGTACATGCATTCTGTTTCATGCATTCATACATCATTCATATGATATATTTCCACCTGATGCACCGACACAGGCACAAGGGTTTACACTTGGGTTAGATATTTACCGTAGACATGGTTAGAGATTGTTGGTTATATATTTGAGGATTATATATTTTGATCGTATGACTTAGGATTGCGTCATACATGCGATTTCTGTTCGTAGACCTTTTTCTACTCACGAGTTGGCAACTCACCCCCGTTGTGCCCCAGTTTCTTGCAGGTGTTGCCGTACAGGTTTTGTTACGGCTTTGCGGGAACTGTTCCTTTCGGGTGACTTGCTATCTGCTAGTAGGTGGGTTATTGTATCGTACCCATCATTATACATTGTATATTGTATTTCAGTTGTATCTAGAAGTTCCATCAACCAAACATGTACTTATTTGAGATAGAGACCAGTGATATTTATTCTTTCGACCTTAGAGTCGCCCGTTATATTTCTCTGGGTTTCTTGCTGTTGAGTTTCCTTTTCTGTTGTGATCCTCGCCTTTAGGCGTTGCATATTATGTTGCATACAGGTTGATTTGATATGGTTCTTCCTACTCTCTACTATTTTTCTTGGTTTGGATTTCTGGGTTCGGCTTACTTAGGGTACGTACGCCTCAAGACGTTCATAGTCTAAGTGCCGGTCATGCTCCGTATTTTCGGATCTTGACAAAGTTGGTATCAGAGCGTTAGGTTTTACCTTCGGAGCGTAGGATGACCCTTGGTTGATGGAATAGGTGACTAAAGTAGAGTGACGTACCGTTGGTATGTTCCGCGGCATATTTACGACACGCCACTCTACTTAAGAAGCCTTAGGATGTACATTTCTTTGTTCAGTATCATATTCCTTCCTGATCTAGCCTCATCTGTACCAGTTATGGTTTTGCTGCCACGATTACGGGCAGGGAGAGCTACGGCTAGAGTTGCGGTCAGCATGAGCTCGTCACGAACGAGGACTGACCAGTGCGTTATTCCGGAGACACACAATTGTGGAGATGTGTCTTTTGATTGTGTTTTCACGCCATGAGTGTTGGATAGATCGCTGTATGAGATTGCTCGGACGTGCAGATCAGCACCAGAGGATTGAGCCACTGACAGAGGCCAGCCAGATCTTGATGACCGTTGGTGCATTGCTAGTTCATGATGATTGAGGCACAGTTCAGCATGCAGACGAGTGGGCCAGTTATTGCTGCGAATGATGAGATATCGCCGAGATATTGGAGCTATTGCAGTACGAGATCGTACTAAAAGATGATAGAAGGTCGCTAGTCACCGAGGATGAATGACTAGGACATGTGGTTTGTTCGTTACCCCGATGCGAGGTCATCAGATAGATTGATTCCAGCTAGAGACGACTTCACACGGAGATGTTGAAAGTCGACAGAGACGATAAAATGTCAGTAACCTATTATTCCAAGTTTAAAGTATTCGGAAAGACATGCAGGCAATTCTATGGTCCCTCTAGAAGAATGAAGCCCTAACTCGACTTAATGACTGTATGAAAGCCTTTGAACCTTAGGGTTTGCGGCAGTTCTGCGGCGCCATTAGTGAGGCTTGGATTTGCTCTTCTACGGCTGGACCACCGATGCTGAGGTATGTACTCGATACTATTATGCTGTACCCAAGATGTTGAGCTCTTAGGGGATTATGAGGTCTTGACAAATCGATCGGATGGCTCGACTTAATTCGGATGCTAGGTGGTGAGATGCATTTCTCGGAAGACTCCAGATACGAGGATGGCCGTTGGAGCTCAGCCCATGCAGCCACGACGAGAAGAATCCGAAGCAGTCGGCATTAGAGAAAAATGGAGCAAAAGGTTCGTGCAAGATCTGGATGAGATGACGTTCCACTCCGCCGACATCAGAGATGCGATGCGCCTTCCTAGACAGAATACTGGATATACCTTCCAGGAGGATTCGCGATGAGTATGCAGCCGCTCCGGAGCAAGTAGCAGGTATGGTAAAGGACGATGACTTCCGGACAGTTGGCAGAAATGAGAAGTGGAAGAGACCTTGAGCAGGATTCTTTCTAGGACACCGCTGCAAGGATATTTGCACCCAGGATTAGATGTGTTACTTGCATTCAGAGAGCCAGAGGCCGACGCCAGTGACATGCTGCTTACGAGTGGTCGCGATGATTGACCGAGAGATGACCAGAGAAGTGTCGGAACGGAATCGTCCACGTTAGCACACCTGACAGGGCCGATAAGCCGATGGATCGTGAGATTGGTAATCCACAGAGGAGACTTGGACCAAGGAGTGGTCATGTTACGCACACCAGTAGGCCAGAGTTCAGGCTCGTCGACGAGATATGCTATGAGTAATCACGACAGTTGGCCAGAGATTCTTGGAAGATGCGCTTGAGCGGAACTATTCCTCCATACTTGATTTTGGTATTTTGACGATTTATTCGCATGACTGATTTGACGATTGGGCTTCATGATATTTGTTTTCATGCACCATGGTTGCACCTATTGAGTATTTACGATTTTCGTCCAGTTGTTGCACTTGATATCGTTTCCGTGACTTGGTTTCACATATTTATGATTTCATGAGTTTTAGACAGTGGAGTTGATTCGTGCGTATGTACGCACACGATTTGGATTTTGTGCATGTTCGGCACTTGATATTGGATTTCATGATTTCATGCATGATGGATGCACCGGATTTAGATTTTTAGCATGTTGGGCGCCTGTTATGAGATGCGATTTGGTGCACACCAGATGCACTAAATCGAGATAATTCGTGCATATCAGATGCACCTGATTTTGCGGTCAGGCACACACGTTGCCTATGACCGATGTTGCATGCACAACCGTTGCACCTTGATGTCGTTATGCACATGTATTGATTTTGATTTTCATGCGCACCAGACGCACGTAGTTTTCGTATGTACTTTTTGGGACTGATTTCTTATGGAGCAGTACATTTTTATGATATTGCGATTTGTTTTTGTACTGGGCAGGACTGGTCAGATGACAGTACCTGAGAGTGTTTTGCATGCATAGATAGTTATAAAAGGGATTTCCAAAAGCGAGCAATAGTCTCATTATTTACCTACGTGTCCGGTACGACACGAAACGTTTAAAACGAGGGAACCCTTCTAAATTATTTTCAAAACGGCGGATCGTACATACTAAATAAAAGATATATACGTATATGGCTATTTTCATATAAAGACGTCCGCCACTGTGCAGTGTTACGCACATTGTACATCGACATTAAAGAATTTGGCATGCATTTCCTTCATATATTCACATGTATAGTTCCGATTTCTAGCATATCGGTTTTGCCTTGGATTTGGCGTTCGTGTTTTCACCTGACTCTGATGATTACGAGCTGCTTGACGGAGTTTTGTTTTCGAGTTATCTGCTCGTTACTCATGCGCATGTATTGCGCTATGATGCCTTTTATGTATTGATGATTTCGGAGCCCCGTTGATTTAGACATTTTATTGAAATGTTTTAGAATTTGGGGGTTTAAATTTAAATTCGGGGACCGAATTTCTTTAAGGGGGGAAGACTGTAACATTTCAAAAAAATAAAATATTATTTTTGGGAATTTTCATAATTTAATATTAATTTTTAATGAATATTTTAATAGTCCGTATAATTAAATACCGATAAATGGTGAAAATCCCGGATAAAATTTTGGAAATTCTAAAATAGGTTATTTTGTGGAAATAAGTCATTTTTAAGCTTTTATGGTTACGTAAATGCTATTTTAGTGTTAACCGCGATTAAAAATCGCTAATTGGATTTTTGGCTTTTTGTGCAAAAATGTTGCACATAACATTTTCTACACTTGTTGCACTTGTTTCTTGTGTTGGGCATGGTGGCCTAGTGTTGGACCATGCTTAGATGACCATGGTGGATTGAACCAATTGGTTAGGTTAGTGGGGTTACTTAAGGGTTGTTAGCTTTGTGTTAGGGTGATTGGGGCTAGGTTGACTTGTGTAGGAGAGAGGGTAGGCCATGATGGCTTGAGCAAGCAACATTAAGAGAGAGAGGTGGCTAGGATGTGCCATGATCCATATCATTCCATAATCCCTTGGGTTCTTTTACCCCCTCACACATCAGCCCCAAATGCAACAACTTCAGCCCATAGCAACACTTCAGCTGCTACATCAGCCAACACCAGCAGCTGAAGCAATATTTTAGCCAACCCTAAACCTGCTCCTAACACCTTAGCCCAACACCTACACACCCTACATCAGCCATAGCAGCAACCTCAGCCAAACAAAAGCATCAGCCACATCAAACTGCTGCAAACAGCAGCTGATGTAACAGCTTCAGCCCTCCCCCCATTATCAACACTTCAGCCCCCAATCTTGCATCAGCACAATCCAGCAGCAGCTACATCAGGTCCCTTCACCCTACAACAGCCCCTAACTTTCCACTTCAGCCACCTTCAGCAGCCCATTACCTCAGTAGCAGTAACTGTAAGTCTACGCTAGCGCCCTGGCCGTCTACAGACGCCAAATGCGGAACAAAACTTTTAAACTGGCGCTATCGTATACTTTAACCCGGATCTGCCATTATTGCTAAACTAATATACTGTAAAGAGTGTAGAAAGGTTATACCGAACGATCCGAGTCCTTCGTTCTTTAACCATCGTCCCACGCTCCGTTGCGGCTGCTCCGATCTCGTCGATCTCCGATATCCTCGTCGAGGTGGCACCACATCACCGATTCTTTAAACGGGCTCCCGCCTCTGACTCGAGGCAACTCGGTCGTCAAGTTTGCTAAAAGAGACGACCAAGAATGATGTAGAGAATGAGTAGATGACTTTGTCTCACTTCGTCCAAAACCGTGGACGATCGGTTAATGAAGTTGCCGAGGAAATTGGGTGATGGAAAGAAATGAAGTAATGAAATTTCCATGCACCCAAATACTATCATATCTTTTCTACAAAATTAATCAAGCAAGCAAGTGAGGGAGGAGAGAGAGGGCCGGCCATATTTAAGCAAGGAGGGAGGTGATGGTAGGAGGAGATAAGGAGGTGACCATAAACAACCATCCTTATCATAATGTGAACACTAAAACAAATATCAAGCATAAAGATCTCATCCAAAACAAGAATGTTTAGAAATCAAAGCATGAGTCACAAGACACCTCACATTATCTAGAACCTTCTAGAACCTTCTAGAAGCACGACTCACTCTCATCCAAGAAAAGATAAATCCGTCTTTAACCGAATGTTAAAAGACGGCTGATAGATAACTGGAAACTGGCAACTTCCAAAAGTAATCCTGAAACTACTTTCAGGATAACCCCGAAACTGTATAAATATACCCGCATTTGTATTACGACCGAATACAAATGCAACTGAGACAAAGATATTATACCTACTCAATATAATACTCGGATCCAGCTTAAACCAAAGCCGACCAGTATCTTCTGCCCGAAAAGTGACACGTGCGTAAACGCACGTGCATTTTCCGAACCCTGCCATAAAACCATACGGACTCTACAATGTTTCGCCCGAACTTGGGAAACTGTCTGTGGGGGACTCTAATGACTCGTCAGTACCCTGGCAGTGGGTTTAACCACAAACCGTTAGCTGCACTAGCTATGCGTAACGGCTGCCCACGGACTGACCTCAAGGGAGACTGATGAGCAAACTCAAGGGTGGCCGATGAATGAACTCATCCAGAAAACCCTACTGAGCCTAACAGTGACAATGTATATACAGTCCGGTCCGTTCATCAATGAGTATCGCATATCCGCCTAGGGGGCTAGTAACGTCAGACCCCCAGAAGCAGTATAAGTCGTGTCGGAGTGTAGCCCAATAACACCCTGAGATACTACTGGAGTACCTACCAGTAAATCTCCTGCCACGGCCGTGGGCTATGTGTAATGGCTCTCCTAGACACAGCACGATCTCGCCCCCAATACCGGGAGAGACGAATCCCCTGCCGATCCGCTCACGTGCCTCCATATGGCTCGGGACTGTACCCAAAAGCTACCTGTTTGCACGACTCCTTTGAGCCATGGTAGGGTAGAAATCAAAGCACAGTGGGAACTCACACGAGACAAATGACGACCTCAGGTCGATGAACTAACCTGTACACATGTCACCTGGGAACTGCTATCTGACGATAGGTATAGTACTAACTAGCAGATTCCCGGCGAGTCCTGTCCGGTGTACTCATAACCCAATGAGCACCTGTATACATCTTAGGTGATCCAACTGACACCAGTGGCTTGTGAGACCGGCCACCGCCCCTCGTCGGGGTCTCGACTGTATACACTAGTCTACTCCGGAGTATCGATGCCCTGTCTCGAAACTCCCACGACTAGGGACCACAATTAAGGATATGCATATAAACTACCCAACTCTCACGTATATGATCTCCATCATACTGTTGGTAGTAAAGCAAGATCCTAAGGGCTCTATCAAAGTGTAACATGCAATCAGTCACCCGAACATGTACACGACTGATAAAGGCAAACCAGATAGCATACTATCATCTCGAGTAAGACTGTGCAACCGGGATAGGTCCTCCGCAATCATTGCAATCACGTACCTGCGATCCAATAATTGACTATGAGGGCACTATCTCCAACAATCTCCCACTTGCATTCAAGGCTAATTATTGCAACGTCGACTACTCACAGCCCGTGTGAAACCGAACATCCAACTCCTCTACTAATCAGTTTCACAAAGCCCGTTTGTAAAACTATTGTGTTCGAGAAATAGCCTCAGTGAGTGGATCCGCCTAGAAGTATCTTTCTATATCTCTCTTAATCTCAAGTTCGCGGAGAAAGCCATCTCCCGAATTGAGTAGTACCTGTCTTAGAATATGTCTGGATATCTGATGGGACCTTAGTTCATAAATGAACTCCATATCCAAACTTCTTAGACTGTATGGATCACTGAACCTAATCAGTATCCGGCACCATGCCACCCACAGTATCCTCTGGAACCACCTGTCCATAATACTGTCCCTCGTCAGAGGGAAAACTAAAACTCTGACAATCACTATGTCATCCATGTCACCTTTGAAGCCTGGAATGATAACCGTCTCCCGAAAGAGGCTGCCGTTATCAAATCCGTAGAACATGTACTAATGTTCTAAAACTGCTTCCTTATGTTTCTCCAGGATTGGATTAATACAAACTTATTGCATCTAGTGCAAAAACAACATTTGGTGCGGTACTTGACATCTCATGATTGACTCAATTGCCTAAGCAAGTGATCTGCCAATCATGCACATCCCTCTCCCCTTTAGTCTATACGACACCTTTAGAGAGGGTGACTCCATCACCTGCAGGTACACTACCATGCTAGGAGTCAACTATTCTAAAAACCATTAGAATATCTGTCAAAGTACCCACATTGGGAAACTACCCAAATCCAGATCTAAAACTATAGATCTAGAAACCAGAATGTCAAATATTATATCCATATCCTGTCTGGAGAAACAACTGTGTGACGATCAGAGTACAACCGATCGTAGTATAGGAATTTTACTTCCTACTCTGTGTATGTCATCCAAATACCATGACATCACACCCTACTATCTTCTTAACAGATCCATCCCCTATTCTGATGAAGTCAAACCTATGACTTTCACATCAAAATTAGATGATCTATCTCCGCTATAACTGCTCTAGTCTATAAATAGACATAAGCTATTTGCCCAATATGCTTCCGCTGCTCCCACTGAATACGACAACCCTCTGGCAGAATAATATACACGTACACTTCTAAAGCTAGTTTAGAACGACGCTATACTTATCCTCCTGCCTGGTCTCATAGTCTGGAACAACAGTAGTGTCAAGTCTGGGTAGATAAGAACCTCCCTGTCACCGTCCTTGAGGCTACCGAAGTATCTTTCGGGTGTCTGAGGTTACCTACCAAATCTGTGGAGTGGCTATTGGAATGTCAAACCTGATTGAATATATAGGTCCTATTAAATTTTCTGTAATCGTTCGCGGTTCTGGAATCACTTCCAGTTCTACCATACTCCCACTACTGTTTTCTGAAAAAGATCCATTTTACTAAAACTGTGGCGAGTCAAGAACAATATCACTATTGATCTTCCAAATGGTAGAATATCAACCCTCGACATAGCCACGGTCAACCCACAAACAGCCACTACAGAAACGTGCCCTGAGTTATCCAGAGTCTGGTTTTAAGCATAAGCTGGACAACTCCCCATACCTTAATTTCTTTTAAGGTACGATCCATTCTATATCCAATACAGAAACTTTGGCACTTATTTAATTGGAACCATATTCAAATCATGCAGCTGTCTCCAGTGCATATCACTTTAATGGAAAAAGGCTAATCAGCATTACTCAACTTAGGAATCCATCCAATTATGAGTAACCTGAAAGAAAAACACTTTTCTCAAAACCATCACTATCATCTGAATACCAATCACAAGAATCTACATCTTCGATCTCTTTGAAGAATCCCGATACTTGTGATATCTGGTTCTCTACTTTATTCTTATACCCACAACTTCTCAAAACTTAGACCTTGTATTTCTACGAAACACTTGTCTAAATACTAGAGAAGTTATAAGTAAACAGAACATAGTACGAGGACCTACCCCTTTGTCCTGATGGACACTGGACAACATACAATACTCTGTATAAGTCCGCTGAGTTGAACAACTCATAACCTGTGCGTTGTAGGTGGAAAACTGTACCTTGGCGATTTCCTCAAATATCACCAATTACAACGAATTCCGATATAATGAGGATGATCACCTAATTCCCAATATCTTACTCCTACTCATCATTTGTAAAACTATACAGATATGAGAATGAAACCTGGTAAATACATACCCTTGGAGTAAGTGTCTAATCGGGAAAACAGTTTTCCTTAACAATGCACTGAAACATGAAAATGTTTCGTAGGGGTATCCTGGTATTCATAGCAATGCCTCTTCCATAAACCAATTCATGACTTCAACCGTATATTTTATTGCCATCTCTCCAAAATCACTTTATTTGTCTTTAGTCGTTACCTTCTGTACACCATCGTTAGGCTAAATGGTTTTCTTCCTTCCCTACCGTTCGGCACCAGCCTATGGTTTGGAAGAAGACTATCCAGTAAGCATAATAGGTGTACCCTCCTAAACCAAGGAGTACTCGCATCTCGAGAGAAGGTGATGATAAAAGACAACTGAATAATACCTTATTCTTTTAAAAGTGAAATAGGAGTGGCGATGAAGTACGCGGTTTTGGTCGTGAATGATATCAGTCGCAATTTATTTTGCCCTCTTTTTAATTCCTTTATTTTGTCTTTACATATTACCTTCTGCACACCCTACTTAGGCTAATTGGTTTTCTTCATTCCCTACCTTTCGGCACCTGCCAATGGTTTGGAATAAGACTATCCAATAAGCGTAATAGGTGTACTCTCCTAAACCAAGGAGCCCTCGCAACCTGAGAGAAGGTGATAATAAAAGACAACTGAATAAACCAATTCTATTTCTCCTGAACCTGGATCCATCCTCGAAGAAGTCCCTTCGAGTTCGTATATAACCATACGATGGATCTATCCAATGGAAGTGGATATCCGTAGTAATACGGGTGTTCTGAGAAATGCAAAGGGTAGAAGAAGGAGTGGCAATGACATATGCAACAAAGACAATCCAAAAGCCAGTATTTTAAGAAGGTTCGGTCAACCTGGTCACTGAGTCATAGTCTAGGGTCGGTCAAAAGTCGCTGCCAAAGAGAGAGAGAGAAAAGAAACACTCTGTGTGCACTCTAACCTAGATCAGAATGGTCACAACTTTATCTAATCCGGAAACCTCCCACTGTCCTGTCAAATTCTCCTCCAAACCTAAAAGAAGAATCAATCGGGATCACCCGAAGAGTAAACCAACTCATCAGTGGGAATCGGGATCCAACTCTCATCGCATGATAACGTGATGGAATGCATCCACGTTACTCATACTCCAGAAGGTATGCGCATACTTGGAAAGTTTCAGTTTCTTTAGAAACTCCCGATCTGATTTATGCCCCATGCTCTTATAATCTTGGCTTTGGTTAAAATGTCATAAGTTACATGCCAAGTTCTACCCATCACTATCTTGTCAATTTGAACCCACCCGCACATGCCCCTGACTTTGGCCAATCGGCAGAACGACTGTCCCAAACTAACTCATCTATCTATGCAACAATTGAAATACCCAGCAGCTACCAAACACTATGCCTTAACTTTGGCTAAAATACATAGCTTGAATACTACTGAATACTCAAAAGAAGTGACGGAGGGCTGCGGCTGGTTTTTTGCGAAAAAACCTTTAGCGTAGTGAACTTGATATCGCTGAAGGAACCTGACAGCTTTTTTAAAATATAGTGGCGAAAACCTTTTGCTAAAGAGGTCACTCCCGGTAAAGGGATCTCGGCTCTTTCCTCGTGGAATGAGGTGCAGGATATTCCACTGAATACCGCTATGCAAAGCAACTTGTAATCGACTATAGTGAAGTTATTACCCTGACGCAAACTTCTGCCCAAAGGGTCAGTCCCGGTGAAGGGATATCAGCCCTTGCCCCGTCGAATGAGGTGCAGGATATTCCAACCGAATATCTCTATGCAAAACAAAAGGAAACGTCTTTGTAATAACACTTTTTAAAATTGTTCCAACAACTAAAACAGGTTTGTTTAACTTTGCATTGATCAGAATCAATGCAGTCCCATCAATCAATCACACCAGAAAAGAACGAAAATAAAATGTACGTATATGCCATCCGCATTCGTCACTGGGTCCCGTCATCACCCGTTAGGTTACTTAACTAACGACAGAGCGGGGACTAGACTAGCGCGGGTGTAAAACATATACAACATCTAATAGTATATAAACCAATATACATAATCGCTCCAGGCGTGATAATATGCAACATTACAGAAAAGTAATAAGCATCACAGAACAATACAGATAATCTGGGATCCCCGAGTTTCACAGAGCCGCTGCTGAAACCCGACGTTCCCCTGTCGTGTGGATAGCTTGTGCAATGAAACCTAGACCCCTACGGGTGCGGCAAGTTACCCGACAAAACCTGAAGCGAGGTAGTCCTCCACAGCATAGTGAATGGAACACCCGGCACTTCACGGAATCCGGTAAATTGAGCACCCCTCCTTGGGTCAACCTGTACCCCCTACGAGTGCGGCGAATAGTCTGCCAATTTTAGAGTGGGGCCCCTCTGCCTCCCAAAGCCATGAGATGCGGACCCGTTGCCCTCCAGAACCCGGCTATCCGTGCACTCCGTCGCGGGGTAAAACCTAGTACAGTAATGAAAAATAGTACAACAGGTACATCGACCGCAACCTGGTCGTGCCCCAAAAGAATATTATACAACAGGCAGTGACGGCTGTCCACAAGTTGGACGCTCGCCCCGCAATATCAAATGTACAAATAAACTCAAACTGTACTACCATTGCACACTGCTATCCACCACGACAAAACCGCAACAACACAGCACAACACAGAACATCAACGCGAATGTCATGTTCGCAAACCCGTCTAAAAGAACTATAGCAATCAGACGCAGTTTACCGATCAAATGACATTCCCGGTCGGAGATATAATGTAAGCACTGTAAACTAACGTGTTTAAATTTCGATCGACCAAATATCAAAAAGTGGGCCCCACTGCTTACTGGTGAACAGTAACAAAACCTGGGCCAAAACGATATTTACCAAAAACCCCGAAATCCAACAGAGAACACACAGGAAAAATTTGGTGCAGTGATCCCCTAGAACGGCCGCGGATGCGCGGCCAAACCATGGGTTTGGCCGCTAATCCACAGCGCTCTGGTGAGATCAATTGCTCAAATTTTGTCCGTACGCTTAAAAAACCCTACACAGATTTTTAAGACATGTAGAATTAATTTTTGAGACCATTTAAAATCAACAGAAACTGTCAAGGTAGGATTTTGCAATTTTCGATTTCCGGTTCGATCGATGTTTTAAACGCGTTAGCACAAGTTAGTATAGCAAAATGGTTAGGCTCTGATACCACTGTAAGTCTATGCTAGCGCCCTGGCCGTCTACAGACGCCAAATGCGGAACAAAAACTTTTAAACTGGCGCTATCGTATACTTTAACCCGGATCTGCCATTATTGCTAAACTAACATACTGTAAAGAGTGTAGAAAGGTTATACCGAACGATCCGAGTCCTTCGTTCTTTAACCATCGTCCCACGCTCCGTTGCGGCTGCTCCGATCTCGTCGATCTCCGATATCCTCGTCGAGGTGGCACCACATCACCGATTCTTTAAACGGGCTCCCGCCTCTGACTCGAGGCAACTCGGTCGTCAAGTTTGCTAAAAGAGACGACCAAGAATGATGTAGAGAATGAGTAGATGACTTTGTCTCACTTCGTCTAAAACCGTGGACGATCGGTTAATGAAGTTGCCGAGGAAATTGGGTGATGGAAAGAAATGAAGTAATGAAATTTCCATGCACCCAAATACTATCATATCTTTTCTACAAAATTAATCAAGCAAGCAAGTGAGGGAGGAGAGAGAGGGCCGGCCATATTTAAGCAAGGAGGGAGGTGATGGTAGGAGGAGATAAGGAGGTGACCATAAACAACCATCCTTATCATAATGTGAACACTAAAACAAATATCAAGCATAAAGATCTCATCCAAAACAAGAATGTTTAGAAATCAAAGAATGAGTCACAAGACACCTCACATTATCTAGAACCTTCTAGAACCTTCTAGAAGCACGACTCACTCTCATCCAAGAAAAGATAAATCCGTCTTTAACCGAATGTTAAAAGACGGCTGATAGATAACTGGAAACTGGCAACTTCCAAAAGTAATCCTGAAACTACTTTCAGGATAACCCCGAAACTGTATAAATATACCCGCATTTGTATTACGACCGAATACAAATGCAACTGAGACAAAGATATTATACCTACTCAATATAATACTCGGATCCGGCTTAAACCAAAGCCGACCAGTATCTTCTGCCCGAAAAGTGACACGTGCGTAAACGCACGTGCATTTTCCGAACCCTGCCATAAAACCATACGGCCTCTACAACGTTTCGCCCGAACTTGGGAAACTGTCTGTGGGGGACTCTAATGACTCGTCAGTACCCTGGCAGTGGGTTTAACCACAAACCGTCAGCTGCACTAGCTATGCGTAACGGCTGCCCACGGACTGACCTCAAGGGAGACTGATGACCAAACTCAAGGGTGGCCGATGAATGAACTCATCCAGAAAACCCTACTGAGCCTAACAGTGACAATGTATATACAGTCCGGTCCGTTCGTCAATGAGTATCGCATATCCGCCTAGGGGGCTAGTAACGTCAGACCCCCAGAAGCAGTATAAGTCGTGTCGGAGTGTAGCCCAATAACACCCTGAGATACTACTGGAGTACCTACCAGTAAATCTCCTGCCACGGCCGTGGGCTATGTGTAATGGCTCTCCTAGACACAGCACGATCTCGCCCCCAATACCGGGAGAGACGAATCCCCTGCCGATCCGCTCACGTGCCTCCATATGGCTCGGGACTGTACCCAAAAGCTACCTGTTTGCACGACTCCTTTGAGCCGTGGTAGGGTAGAAATCAAAGCACAGTGGGAACTCAAACGAGACAAATGACGACCTCAGGTCGATGAACTAACCTGTACACATGTCACCTGGGAACTGCTATCTGACGATAGGTATAGTACTAACTAGCAGATTCCCGGCGAGTCCTGTCCGGTGTACTCATAACCCAATGAGCACCTGTATACATCTTAGGTGATCCAACTGACACCAGTGGCTTGTGAGACCGGCCACCGCCCCTCGTCGGGGTCTCGACTGTATACACTAGTCTACTCCGGAGTATCGATGCCCTGTCTCGAAACTCCCACGACTAGGGACCACAATTAAGGATATGCATATAAACTACCCAACTCTCACGTATATGATCGCCATCATACTGTTGGTAGTAAAGCAAGATCCTAAGGGCTCTATCAAAGTGTAACATGCAATCAGTCACCCGAACATGTACACGACTGATAAAGGCAAACCAGATAGCATACTATCATCTCGAGTAAGACTGTGCAACCGGGATAGGTCCTCCGCAATCATTGCAATCACGTACCTGCGATCCTATAATTGACTATGAGGGCACTATCTCCAACAGTAACATAGCCTCAGCTTCTGAAACTGCATCAGCTCAGCATTTCAGCCATTGTATCATCAGCTGAAGCAACATCAGCCACCAAAACCACTACATCAGCAGCAACTCCACTTAAACTACAACCCACACCCTCATTATACCACCACTCAACCCCCCCACAACAAAACCACAGCCACACACATGTAGCAGCTGCTGCAATGCAGCAACAAAAAAATAAAACAACAGCAGCAGCTGTAGCCCAAACAACAGCAACAACATCATACAACAACAACTCCACACCATCATACCACTCAACCACAACCCCAACAACACAAAAACAACAACAGCAGTAGCTGCTACTCAGCAAAAGGGAAAGAAGAAAATTGCAAGCAGCAACAGCAGCACCAAGCCAAAACATCAACTGCAGCAGCTACAGATCCAACTTCAGCTCAGCCACTTCAGCACTAACCCACTTCTCCTTCTCTTCTCCTTCACCCTAGGACTTATCTTGAGGTATAATCTCATAACCAAATTCCTATCTTGCAAGTTATAGTGTCTAACTGAAAGTTACTGTTATATTTAAGATTAGTGCTAGTTTTAGTGAAATTGAGTGAGGTTTGGCTAAGAGATGGTGTCGATTGTCAGGGTGACCTTATTAGGTGAATTTGAGACCATTGTAACCAAGAAACCCCAGATTTCTAGTTAGTAACCAGAGTTGTTCGACTTGGTGTAAATTAGCGTTTTGTCGATTTTGTGACCTTTCTGAGACCTGCTTTCACCCGGGACCTCCTAGAGTAAAATTTACTTGGCAGGTATGTGCAGGAACCCTAGAACCACTACCCAAAGCCCTAGCCACCATCTCAAATTCCCGGCCGCAAATTTAATCCCCCTGGCCGCAATTTGCGGCCAGAGCAGGGTAAATTTGCCTCGTTTTGCGTGCACCGCCCTATTTCATGTAAACCTGACCCCCTGCATGTCTAGTTTTGACTGATTCCAGTTTGGATACAATCTAAGTTGATTTTCATGAGTTGGCGTATGATTTACGACTTGTTTAACATGGGTTTTTGGTATTCGATGATTCGTTTCTGTCGGGTGGCGTTTGGACGTCAACGACAGCGGATATTGGCTGTGTTTGCACGCGAGGCCACAGGTTCTTACCTATGGGCGTAGCGCGCACCATTTTGGTTTCCGACATGGTTTTCATGTGTTTTAGCGTGTGATATCCTTGTAGGTACCCCAAGTGGCGTCGGAGCGTTGGAGATGCAAATGGAGATTGTAACACCTTAGAATGTGTTTTGTGGTTAATTATATTTTAATATATAGTTTTTAATAAAAAGTTTACCAAATTGGTTTTTAAATATTTTATCCTATTTAATGAATATTTTATTAGATTTTTCCTATGCTTGCACACACTTGTGCATGATAACTAGGGTTGTTTTTGGGGTTTAACCATGATTAGCAATCATGGTTAACTAACCATTTTCTCTAATCTAGCTTTTAGTTTTGTTTTAAGTATTATGGGTTTTAAGTATGATGGTTGTTTTAAAATGAATTTAAAAAGGGGGTTTAAATTTGACTTCTTGTGTTGACCTTGGTGAGAGAGTGAGAGAGTGCATGATGGGGCATCATGGCTTGCCCATGCCTTCATTAATGAAGAGAGAGAGAGAGGAGGGGGTTTGACTTGTTGGTGTTCCCTCATTCTCACTCATTTCTCTCATCCTCTCACTCTCAAACTCACACACACACACTCACACCAGAGAGAAGCAGCAGCAGCAAAAGACAGCAGCAACAACATCAGTGACAACAACATCAGCATCTGCAAGCAGCAACAGTGGCAACAGCAGGCATCAACAGCAGCAGGAGGAGCCCCAGCACTTGCAGAAGCTCTCACCTCCTCCATACACTTCCTCTCCTGCTCTCTAGGGTCCATTAGGGTATAATTTCTTAACCCAAATTCCTAGTTTGCTTGAGTGGTGCATTGATTAGCTTCGGTTAGTGTTAATTAGCTAGTTTGGTGCTAGTTTTGGTGATTTGTGAGATGTGGTGGTAAATTGTTGATTGTGTTAGCTACCTTAGTTTATTTAAGTGTTTTTAGGGTCACTGAACTGAGCTTAGCCCTGGATTACACTAAAATACCATAAGGTTTCTAATTTGTGCAAAATTGGTATTTTAATGCGACAATGTGACATTTTGTGATCTGCTTTTGATCCGGATCCTTCAGAACAAAATTGAGAAAACTGGAGCATACTGATTAGGTATAGAACACATCACCAGAATACGAACCCTCCACTCCCAATTATGGCCGCCGGTTTAATCAATCTGGCCGCAATTTACGGCCAGTAAGAGGGGTAGGGTCTTGGGGTTTTGGGTAGGGTACTCTGCAGTGTTGTCTAGTGCCTTGGCATGTCTAGTTTTGTAAGATTTGACCTGTAGGAAAATCTGGGACAATATATCGTTTTTGGTGTCCGTTGTGTTTGCGCGATACGCGCGATACGTGAATGGGTTCTGTGATCCAGCATATCGCGGCATGTCGCGATGGTTTTAGACGCGTACATACACGTTTCAGCGTATCGTGCACACGCGCGTTTAGTTCGCGACGCGAGTTTCTCGTTTTGGTTCGATATCGCGTTTTGCGGAATATTTGGCTTATATATGATTTCCATGTCTTATTTGCAGGTTTGCAGGCAGAGACTATGGACACTACTACAGGGAGGAGCAGATGGTAGGATTCACCTAGCGTGGAGCGTAGGTGAGTAGATTTAACATCTACAGGGGAATCGCCCGTATGGCGTTATGCGTCTGGGATAGGATTCAAATACCTGTCGCATATTCTACGTCATTGTTAGAATTGCGCCTTTACTTTATTTCCTTGATATAGTTATACTGTGACTAGCGGCCATAGGACACTGCACATATTATTGACGGTTCATGTTGCACGAGCACGGATTGTATGCTACACACACACCGTCAATAATTGCCATGTCACACACTAACCATCATAGATACTATTGCTTATCACACATGACATCTAGCTTATCGGTATATCTGCAGTGTATCTTACCATTAGTGATAGGTATATATACACCTTACGATACAGCTACAGGTATACCATGCACATATTTTACTTATAGGTAGACACCTATACTTAGCTGTACCTTATTGATTTCGCATACATCTGGTTTCTGCTACATGTTCTAATTTATATGCTCACATTCAGATACATCGCATTTATTTGTTCCTGGATTTGCTCATTGTTTTATTTGGATTTTACATGCTGTTTTCTGGATTTGGGAACCGTGGGAGTTCATGAAATTATGCATACATTGAAAAACCCGGTTTCCTTGAGATGATATTTGCGCGTCCACCATGAGTTTTATCGGTGCTGATTATATACTCCATACGAGGTGTGGTTGCCGTATGAAAGTACATGGTGGGGTCCGGTATGGTTCCCCTCGGCAAGAAGATCGATGGACTTTGCCGATTGAGCCTGGAGGCGGGCAAGTACCTACCGGTGACAGTACCCATGACTCGGCGGGGGATAACGGAGACACCGCTGGGAGTCATGTACGTATGCATACGTCGAAAGGCGAGGGTCAGAGCTAGGCACTCGTGCTTTCGGGATAGCGTATGATACGTGATCAGGATTTCTGTGTCGATGCTTGGCACATTGGTTTTCATGATATTTCTTTTAATACCTTTGTATATATAACAGGGGATTTAGCCGTTGTTATATATACCCTTACACCAATATTAGTGGAATGGGACGCTAATATATGTGTATTGCCCCCATCATATTTTACTTCTGCATATATATATATATATATAGGATATTAGAAATTATTTGAGATTCGACTTGGGATATAGGTGATTCATTGAGATTGGATATTGGATATGAAAGAGATTGATGATTTGTACATTCGGGATATAGGGGATCTTTTCGATATTGTACATTGAAGAGGTGTGAGACTTATATGATATGAGTGCCCAACTTGGGGGCTGATTTGAGGATTTGGGATTTGAGTGTCTTGATGGATTGTGATCCTTCCACGATGTCAGGTTTCCGTGGAAATGACATATTCCACCCCATGCCTCACACTTATCTATTCTTTGCATAGATTCATATATTGGCTGTACCTGTTAGCGTACCCTTATGATAGTTGCATATCTACTTTTTCATATCCCTATTGCATAGTTATTGCATACTATTATCATGTCATCATTGCTTCACATATTGATTGTACCTGCTGGTGTTCTTTTCTTTACCTTGCATTCACATGACATGTTATTACTGTAATCGCATATCTTAGATTCATGCTGTACGTACATTCCTGCGATTACCTGCATATGTTATCTACTATTCACGAGTTGGCAACTCACCCCCGTTGTGCCACAGGTGTTTCAGGTTGTTCCTCAGAGTAGTCGAGACAGGCTATCCAGTATTCAGCTATCATCTTTTGCTACAGATATCGCATCAGCTCACAGTATACCGTTTTGCTTAGTTGGGTTGGATGATTATCTGTATTTCATATTGTACATTCATTGTATTTTGTACTCTCCATCTACTATTGTATTGTTGACTTAGAGACATGGTGAGGACGATATTGTATATTATTGTAGATTTGTTGTCTTTTATATACCGCTTTCTCTCTATTGTCCTTATTTCTTCGCTACGACGTCGTATATTTATGATGTTATTGTTTTCCGTCTTGAGCTAGTTTTTCCAAAAAAGGGTGTTGCCAAAATTTTAAAGAAAGAAAGTAGGACTTTTTAAAGAATTTGGGTTGCGATTTCAAATGTTTCAAAAACTTATATTATCTTTTTCTTATTTTCTTGGTTTAGATTCTGGGTTTTTGATTTCTTTTACTACGTTACGTCTTTAGGCGTTGCGTGGTATTGGGGCCGTCACGAGCCAATTTTGGTTCGTGACAAAGTTGGTATCAGAGCGCTAGGTTTTACCTTTCGGAGTGTAGGATGACCTTAGTATGATGGAGTAGGTAGCTTAAGCAGAGTAACTTGGTGTGTGTATGTCTGCAGCATACCCACGGTGCGGTACTTTGCATTAAGTAACCTAAGTACAATTTGCTTGAAATTCCTTCCTTGATGATTCATATCCTTGAGATTCGATTCCTTATTCTCATCGAATCTTATATCTATTTATAGCCTTGCCGCCGATGACTATGGGGACTCAGAGTGATGCAGCGAGGGCCGAGGTCAGAGTTGGCTCGGGCGAGACGAATACTGACCAGGATGGCACTCTAGTTGCACAGGTGCAGATGGATCAGCCTGCGATATATACTATTGATAGGCTTATGACAGAGATGAAGGACTTCCGCCAGACTATGAGTTCATTGGTTGATATCGTTCGGGAGCTACGACAGGAGGTTGTCACCCTTGTTACTCAGTTGTCACTTACGGTCAGCATGCAGCAGTCTGTCACCTACATAGCACCAGTGGTTGCAGCTCCAGTTGACGAGGCACATATTCCAGAGGCTCAGACAGTTCCAGGACAGTGGAGGACTCGTACCAGCGTACCAGCCCAGAGGCAGAGGTTTGGTCATCGAGACAGATTTCATGGCCGTCGCGGGAGTAGCAGAGGCTTAGGACGAGGACTGTCGTTCAGCTCTCATCCCTAGGATGGTCAGCGGTCAGCACGTGGATGTTTTCGATGCGGGAGCCTTCAGCACTTCTTCAGGGATTGTTCCTTAGCACCTCGTTAGAGTCGTATTCAGAGAGGCCGTGGACGTGGAAGATTCGCTCAGAGGGCTCAGTCTACCAGAGGAGTTCATCCAGCTGCGAGTAGAGGGCAGACACAGGAGTTTGCTTCTACTCATCGGGACGCGCAGACATCTAATGTGGAGTTTTCAGGTATCGTTTATTTATATGTTCTTTTGACGTATTTGTTTGTTTTCTTGCTTGTGCCGTGGTTGGGTAGATTAGTCGTAGTTGTTTTTAACTTCTGTCAGCGATTCTTTTGTTGCGCGACACGTATTTCAGTTGTGTGCCAATCGGATAGGAGATAGAGATTCGTCCGTCGTTTTAATCCTTCTAGAGAAGTTGGATTTGACGTTCTCCTGGGCACGGACTGGTTAACTACGTGCTAGGCGTCTGTGGACTACCGTGAGGAAACGGTCAAGTTTTTTTTCCCGGCAAGTCAGTTCTTGTTGTGCAGGTGGATAGTTGTGCCGCCTCTCACAGCTTGAATTCAGCCTTTTTCGCTAGTCGGCTACTGAGGAGATGTCATGGATTCTTGGTGTTCATTTGCGATACCTGAGCCACAGTGGGGTTTTGTAGGGTTCCTAAGCACACTAGTGAGGTCTCACAAGGCATCAACCATGCCAATTTCAAATTATCTAGGTGCCGAGAGACCCGACTACGGATCGTTTGCTAGAAAACTAGGCGAAAAAACTAACTAGTTAACAATTAACTAAGAGATACGGAAATACAACCTTTGTAGATCCGGTTCTCCACCTCCATAGCTCCGCAATGAAGTCGTCTCCGCTGTCCAAAAAGAATCCGGGCTCTAGCGTCGGCTTCGTCGGAGAAATGGCGAGCTAGGTCGTCGATGTCCATGCCGAAGATGATCTACGTCGAGGCATCGATAGATCAAGCTCCACCTTCACCTAGCTTTGAAAACTTGTGAAGGAAACACACTCTACTACTTGGCAAGAGGTAGAGGATGAAGAAATAGGAAGTGGGTAGACTTTAAAATTGGATTTCTCACTCATTTCCAACAATCACCATTGATGGAGTGAAGGTTTCTTCACTTGAAGAAAGGAAGAAGAAGAAGGAGATTGATATGATAAGAATTATTTAAATGAAAAGAATAATCCCTTCTTATCATAAGTGAACCATGGTAAAGTGTAGAGAGCTAATCATGGTTAAAGGAATGGTTAGGGTCAAGCTAGAGACAAAATGGTCACTTAGTCAAAAGATCAAGAAGCTTCAACTAGAATCCAAAATTAGCAACCATTTCATTTTATTTTCTTTTATTCATTTATCATAAATAAATGGATAATTAAATAAGATAAATGAATAACAAATAATAAACCCTAACCATCATCTTAACCTTTGTTTAATTCTATACACTTAACCAAAAAACCATGTATCATCAAACATGATACAAACATGTGCACAAAATCATATCGCATATTTAATGCGCACATCCGAGCGAGAAAATCCATTTAAAGTGAACCGATACTAGTTAATGCAAAGTAATATATCAAATATATAATTATACATTAAATCATTAAATCAACACTTGATTTAACGATCCGGTCATATCGCATATAACCGACCAGTATCCTATGTATCGGCTTATCGAATCAACCTTTGATTCGATAACTAGGGTATATCGCATATAACCTTATCGATACATTCATCGCGAGAATGGAATACGGTATCACATACACGCATTATTCTCGGTCCCGCACATATCTCATATGCGCTCCTATTTCGTTTCGCTTGAGCCAGGAAACCTCTGTGTAGGACTCTAAAGACTCGTCAATACGCCGGCAGCAGGTGATGATCATATCAAACACCCACAAGCCGCAAGCGGTCTGCTAAACGTAACGGCCACCCGGGTATTGAGCGATCTGAAGATCGACGAGCAATCCTGCTCACACTCCAGTGAATCCAACCAGTAACACTACCGTACAGTCCGGTCTGATCGTCTGATATGTCGCATATCTCGCCTAGGGGTGGTAAACGTCAGACCCCAATAGCTCGATAAGTCGTGTCGATATGAGGTCTATAACTGTTCGAGAAACTACTGGTAACACTTACCAGTAAATCTCAGCAACCCTGGCCAGGGATTTCCTGTTATAGCCAATCGAACACAGCGCAACATCAACCCCCTATACCGGGAGAGACGAATCCCCTCCTATCGCTTATTGCCTCCATGTGACTCGGGACTGTACCCAAAAACCACCGTTTTGCACGCCCTCTTGGACGTGGTAAGATGGAAATCAAAGCACAGTGGGAACCACACAAGACTCTATGACGATCTCGGGTCAACAGACTACTCTGTACCAGTGTCACCAGAGAACTGCCATCTGACGTGAGGTATAATACCATCTGGGAGTTCTCGGCGAGTCCGTCCAGTGTACCCAGTCTCTACTGAGCATCCGTATATCATCTCTGATGTCAAACACCGATGGATATGGGATCATCCATCGCCCATCTGTATGGGTCGAGAAGGTATACGCTAGTCTACTCTGGTATATCGATGCCCCGTCTCGATACACCCTCGACTAGGGACTTTGAAGGATGTACTTATGGACTACCATGTCCCCACTAGTGTGATCCGCATCACAGTCCAGGTAGTCAAGCACACATCCTAAGGGCTTTACCAACATGTAACAGAGAGACAATCAGTATACACGTTAAGGTAAAGTTCAACCAGATAGCATACTATCATGTCGAGCGAGAAAGTCCTCCCTATATATGTCCCAGCATCCACTACAATATACATCCTATGTACAGTAATGGACTCTAGGGCATACATATAACTAACAATCTCCCACTTGCACTAGGGCCATCTGTAGCAGTGGTTGAAGTATCTCATACTCAACCATCCCATAAAAGTGTCTCTCTCTGGGATCAGGCCTTTCGTGAGTGGATCCGCTGTGTTTGTCCTCTTAGTCTACTCTCCTAACCTCGATCCCTTGGAGATCAACCATCTCCATGATCAAGTGATACTGCCTTAGAATATGTCTGGATCACTGATGGGACCGGCGTTCCTTGGCATAAGCCACAACTCCATTGTCACACAATGGGAGGAACATAGTTCATCTCATGAACCAATATACACCCAAACAGCCTCATTGGTAGCATCTTAAGTAGCGATCTATCCTGCCTTTATCGTCTAGTATGTCACGGTATCTAGCTTGGAACTCTTCCAACATACCGTCCCTTTACTGAGGGTAAAGACAATGCCTGCGACTGACATTCAGTCGTCTTTATCGCCCTGGAACCCTTCCAGTGATTCTCCCCAGGATCAACTGATACCATCTCACTACAGCTAGTGAGATTCCTAATATCAAATTAGATCTATCTCATAGATCCAAAATCCAGGATTTAGTAGGTATCACTTTGATCCTATGTGGATAATAATTGTGATAATCGGAGATCGACCGAGCGTAGCATAGGAAACTCCTTCCCTATCAAGAGTATGTCATCCACGTACTCTACGAGGATCACCACCATACTCCCTACTACCTTTTTGTTTATACAAGGTTCATCTACCATTTTGATGATGTCAACTGCTTTGATTAATCCATCAAAACAGATGTTCCAACTCCGCGATGCCTGCTTTATCCTATAAAGCATCCTGTACACGTTTTCGCTGCTCCCACTGTCTACGAGGCCCTCTGGCTGTGTACTTATAGACGCACTCTTCTAAATCATCATTTAGAAAAGCAGTCATGGCACCCAACCGCCAGATATCGTAGTCATGGTATGTAGCCGTGGCAAGTAGGATCCGAATGGACTTAAGCATAGCTACTTGAAAAGGTTTCATCATTATCCACGCCTGGTCAATGACGAAAACCTTTAACAAGTCTATCTTTGAAAGTCTCAACTTTTCCATGTACACCAAGTAATCTTCTCAAGATATACCTGCTCCTGATGGGGATTTAACCCTTCAGATATTGCAACCAAAGTGCATACTTTGTTGGTGTATAAGGATTCCATCTCAGATCACTAAACATCCAGCCATTCTTACAGAGTCTTGCTCCAGATGGCCAGCTCGAAACTAGTTGGGTCATCATCTCATGATGCAATCCTCGCTCCCACTGTCATAGAGAAACCGAAGTATCTCTCAGGTGGGTGAGGAACCCTACTAGATCGGCGGAGAGGCTGAGGTTCGTTGGAATCTACTGAATCCTTTGGTTCTATCAAATCATGTGCTGTAGTTTGTATAGCTGGAACATTTCCAGTTCTACATTACAGACCTTGCCTCGAGCTTGTCCGGATTTTGCTTTTAGACATAGGCCGGTCAACCCCAAATCTTAACCAACTTAAGATATGGGCTCTTCCCTTTCCATATCACATATGAAGCGGTAGGCAACTGATTTGATTTGAACCCTATTCAATAGGTATGCATCTTCTCAGGTGCATATCTCCCAAAAAGAGATAGGTAACTCAGTAGTACTCATCATAGAGCACACCATATCAAATAGGGTGTATCTGCTCCGCCTTGATATACCATCGTGCTATGGTGTATACAGAGGAGTAATGCTGAGAGAGAATCTCATTCTCCTTTAGAATAGTCCAGGAATTCCATGCACAAGTATTCTCCTCCCTGATCTCATCATAGGACATAATACTTATACCCGTATTTTGGTTCTCTACTTCTAAATCATATTCTGTGAATATCTCAAAAGGTTCGGACTTGTGTTTCAACAGGAACATATGTCTGAATCTTGAGATATTATCAGAGAATGTAACGAAGTATAAAGAACCAGTCCTGGCATATGTAGACAGGGGACCTAACATACATCAACATGTATCATCCCAAGAGTTTACTAACTCTTTCTCTGTTTCCAGTAAACAGAGCTATGGTCATCTTATCTCTGTGACATGACTGGCGAGTTTCACAAGATGTAAATTCAAACTGATTTAAATATACATCTTTATGTAACTCTAGCTAGTCTGGTCACATTGATCTGACCTAGTCTACAATGCCTCAAGAAGAATCCGTTCATTTCTGAACTCTTCCTCTTGTGTGTGTTCTGTATATTAAGAACTGTAGTTTGATTTAGAATATCAATGCTTTTAGATAACGTGCCTGAACTGATCAACTTTTGATATAGGAAATGTTCAAAACATTGTCCAACAATACAAAATTTTATCGTTTCTTTACTAATAAAGAGACAGATATGATTTTGCATAACAGGTTCGGTATCTAATAACATTCGTTCAGAATCAATGTATTGTAATACAGGGTGACAGTGACCAACAGACTTGGCTGGAACTCTTGCCCCGTTTTCTGCCTCATGAAACTTATCACCCGTTCTCAGTTTTTCTACTCTTTTGTAGCCCTATGTAACAACTTACATATCTGGGATCCTGATCCGGTATCATATACCTAGGATGCGGAGGATACTGAGAAACAGTTCTGTATAATGAACATACACGAAGATGATGCATCAGCATGCACTCTCTTCGTTTGGGCGGCACGGGAAATCTGGTATTCCCCAATTTCCTGCTCTGTCTTATAACAATTATAAGTTGGAGCGGGACCAACGTTCCCCAGCTCAGTATAACAAGCGGGTTCGGTCAATATTCCGTATTATTATCTTGATTAAGGCGTGATATGGTCGCTACCTGGAGAGAGAGAGAAGAAAACACTCAGCGTGCGCTCTGTCAAGAATAGATTGGTTATTATTTTATCTAATCAGGATGGCTCCCACTGCTTTTTATCAAATCTCCCTTCAAACCTTAAAAGGAAAGACTAGCCGGGATTAATTACACACAACAAGTTCGCCAATCTTTCAGCCAGGCCAGTGTCGGTACTTTGAGGGAGGTCCCCCGTGCTTTCGCACGAACCTAATTAATGTAAACCTCGTTTTCCCAGAGGCGTAACCTCGTTAACACCTTTCTAGACACCTACTTGATCGGCTAATTGTAATGTATAAAACTCTCCCAGGAGTAACTCTTACTCGCAGCGGGTATCGGGATCCAACTATCTCATAGAAGGTATGCAATCTCATTGCAAATTTCAACACTTGAAATTCCCGATAATATTTTGCCCCTAACCTCCTATGACCTTGACAAAGGCCAACAAGCCATAGGATGCTAGTCAAGTTCAACCCGTCATTTCCTGATTGAATTAAACCCACCCGCACGGCCCTTGACAAAGGCCAACAAGGTCGCACGACTACCCTAACTCAATCTGCATCATATGCATAAGAAGATAAGCACCAGTTAGCTACCGCACACTGCGCCTTGACAAAGGCCAACAAACGCAGCACGAATACTAACTACTACTTATCTGAAATGACGGAGGGCTACGACAGGTTTTTCTGAAAACCTATTGCGTAATGAACTTGATATCGTTGTAGGATCGAATGAATTTTGAAATGGAGTGTTTTTGAGGCTTTTCTAGTTTTGCTAAAGGAGTCACTCCCGGTGAAGGGATCGTCGGTCCTTTCCTCGTCGAATGAGGTGCGGGATATATCATATATATCACTGTGCAAAGCAAAAACACTTAAAAGCAATCAAAAGACAAACTGAATGTGTAGCATCTGCCAGTTATTGCTAAAGGAGTCACTCCCGGTGAAGGGATCTCGGTCCTTTCCTCATCGAATAAGGTGCAGGATATATCACATATACCGCTGTGCAAAGCAAGAACTGTAGCTACCTGTTTTTATTTTGAAATTCGATTCTACAACATCTTAGGTTTCTTTTTATTTCATTAATCACATTAATGAAGTCCCATCATTTAAATTACCTAAACATTACAGATAAATACGACGTACACTTATGCCATCCGCATTCGCCTCGATGTCCCCTCATGCACCGTTAGGTTAGGTAACTAACGGCAGAGCGGGGCAGAGCTAGCGCGGGTGTAAAACATAAGTAACGTCTATATAATATATCATATATACTATATATAATATCTGCCACAGAACATCGCATGATCTCATCACAGATAAAGCACAGCAGAAGAAACATATGAAATATTGGATATACTAGGATGTCCGTGTTTTCAATACGAGCCAGTATAAAACACGGATTCCACGGTCGTGATGAATAGCCAAACCCACACCCCTAGACCCCTACGAGAGCGGCAAGCAACCCTACCAATTTTAGAGTTAGGAGACCCGGACTCGACTCCTCGAGTTGGTCTCCCACAGGACTCCAGAACCCGGTTACTTGTGCTCCCCTCCTTGGGTCTATCCTAGTGCGGAAAAGTAAATAATATACAAACGGTGACAACTTCCGCAATGTGGAAGTGCCCCAATAAAAGAATATTACATACAAGTTTTTACATGAATGAAAATGAAAAACACTCATCTCACATAAAAACCCCCGGCTATTCAAACACGACGATCCAATATAACATATCCAGCAACACATAACATCACATGTCATCAACGTAAGTAAATATGCGCATCCCAATTGTCGTTGACATATAGCAACGAAACCGGCGATATCACATATTACACATACGGTCACAGAAAAGAAAGTGTAAAACTACAACAGTTGGAATCCGCAACCTCCTCAGACATCGCATGCCTGACCAAATGAATTACTTAGACATCGCATGCCTAACAATTATAAACCCCGCATTTCAGTCTCATTATCGAAAACACTTTTCAATATCAAGTCGGGAAATTCAACAAGATTCCCGAAAAACTGATCGAATGCTCGTCGTAAACTTCAGTAGACGGCCGCACCCCCGATACCGTCGACGAAGTGCACCAAGGCGGAACACCGCTGCCGCGAGCACCCGAATGGATGCTTTCGGCGACGGGGTTCTCCTACAGTCACTTGGTCGGGGCTATGGAGTGAGGCTGTCTATTAAGTTTACCCGGCGAGTATCCGCGTACGCTACGTGATTGCGACGGACTTTTGATCACATCAAAATTCCGTGGCAACCGATCAAGTGAGACTAAAGTGCTATGTTTATAACATTCATTCAGTTATCTCATAACTGTTGTGAATTCCAATTATTGTATCCTATTCCGGATAATTAGAAAATGTTAAACTTTCCGATTGAACATTCGAACACCCAAGTTTTCCTGATACAGATCAACACATGAAATAAGTCTAACAACATTCAGTTCGTGCCTCAGTACCAACGGTCCAGCCGTAGAAGGGTCAAGCCAACGCCTCACATGTGGCACGCCGTACTGCCCCAAACCCGAAGGTTCAAAGGGCAGTTCAAGACGGTCACATAATCGAGTTAAGGTTTGTTGTCTTCTAGAGGGACCATCGCGTTACTTGCACTACTTAGAACGTCATTAAACTACGGAAAAATCCAACACTTGGAAATTTCCCGACAGGGGAAAAATTGGGTATTTATATCCGGTCGAACTTTTTAACATATTCTAAAATTTATCCGGAAAGCCAAACAGACAAAATTTGATAATCCGATCGAAACACCGAATCCCCAAAACAACTGCAGAAAAATTCAACTCTTGAATAAATATTAAAAATTCCCAGAAAACTCAGCTCTTTGAACTAAGAATTACTGTGCAAAGGAACAGGGCTGACGTCATCAAGTGGCCGCTGAACCGCCGCAGAAGCCATGCTTCTTCCGCGGATCCGCCGCGAAATTTACTGTTCACCAGAAACTTTTTGCACCGTAATTCTTATTTTTCCCTGCTGAATTTTTTAGCAATTTTTAATTTGGAAAAACTCACTGTTTTCAAAAAAGGACAGAGAGCATGTTAGAAATGGGTTTTCGGGTTCGTTCGGACTTCAAACTCCGTCTGGACTTCGCCTAAGGCTCTAGCTAGTCTCTGATACCACTGTAGGGTTCCTAGGCACAATAGTGAGGTCTCACAAGGCATCAACCATGCCAATTTCAAATTATCTAGGTGCCGAGAGACCCGACTACGGATCGTTTGCTAGAAAACTAGGCGAAAAAACTAACTAGTTAACAATTAACTAAGAGATACGGAAATACAACCTTTGTAGATCCGGTTCTCCACCACCATAGCTCCGCAATGAAGTCGTCTCCGCTGTCCAAAAAGAATCCGGGCTCTAGCATCGGCTTCGTCGGAGAAATGGCGAGCTAGGTCGTCGATGTCCATGCCGAAGATGATCTACGTCGAGGCATCGATAGATCAAGCTCCACCTTCACCTAGCTTTGAAAACTTGTGAAGGAAACACACTCTACTACTTGGCAAGAGGTAGAGGATGAAGAAATAGGAAGTGGGTAGACTTTAAAATTGGATTTCTCACTCATTTCCAACAATCACCATTGATGGAGTGAAGGTTTCTTCACTTGAAGAAAGGAAGAAGAAGAAGGAAATTGATATGATAAGAATTATTTAAAATGAAAAGAATAATCCCTTCTTATCATAAGTGAACCATGGTAAAGTGTAGAGAGCTAATCATGGTTAAAGGAATGGTTAGGGTCAAGCTAGAGACAAAATGGTCACTTAGTCAAAAGATCAAGAAGCTTCAACTAGAATCCAAAATTAGCAACTATTTCATTTCATTTTCTTTTATTCATTTATCATAAATAAATGGATAATTAAATAAGATAAATGAATAACAAATAATAAACCCTAACCATCATCTTAACCTTTGTTTAATTCTATACACTTAACCAAAAAACCATGTATCATCAAACATGATACAAACATGTGCACAAAATCATATCGCATATTTAATGCGCACATCCGAGCGAGAAAATCCATTTAAAGTGAACCGATACTAGTTAATGCAAAGTAATATATCAAATATATAATTATACATTAAATCATTAAATCAACACTTGATTTAACGATCCGGTCATATCGCATATAACCGACCAGTATCCTATGTATCGGCTTATCGAATCAACCTTTGATTCGATAACAAGGGTATATCGCATATAACCTTATCGATACATTCATCGCGATAATGGAATACGGTATCACATACACGCATTATTCTCGGTCCCGCACATATCTCATATGCGCTCCTATTTCGTTTCGCTTGAGCCAGGAAACCTTTGTGTAGGACTCTAAAGACTCGTCAATACGCCGGCAGCAGGTGATGATCATATCAAACACCCACAAGCCGCAAGCGGTCTGCTAAACGTAACGGCCACCCAGGTATTGAGCGATCTGAAGATCGACGAGCAAGCCCGCTCACACTCCAGTGAATCCAACCAGTAACACTACCGTACAGTCCGGTCTGATCGTCTGATATGTCGCATATCTCGCCTAGGGGTGGTAAACGTCAGACCCCAATAGCTCGATAAGTCGTGTCGATATGAGGTCTATAACTGTTCAAGAAACTACTGGTAACACTTACCAGTAAATCTCAGCAACCCTGTCCAGGGATTTCCTGTTATAGCCAATCGAACACAGCGCAACATCAACCCCCTATACCGGGAGAGACGAATCCCCTCCTATCGCTTATTGCCTCCATGTGACTCGGGACTGTACCCAAAAACCACCGTTTTGCACGCCCTCTTGGACGTGGTAATATGGAAATCAAAGCACAGTGGGAACCACACAAGACTCTATGACGATCTCGGGTCAACAGACTACTCTGTACCAGTGTCACCAGAGAACTGCCATCTGACGTGAGGTATAATACCATCTGGGAGTTCTCGGCGAGTCCGTCCAGTGTACCCAGTCTCTACTGAGCACCCGTATATCATCTCTGATGTCAAACACTGATGGATATGGGATCATCCATCGCCCATCTGTATGGGTCGAGAAGGTATACGCTAGTCTACTCTGGTATATCGATGCCCCGTCTCGATACACCCTCGACTAGGGACTTTGTAGGATGTACTTATGGACTACCATGTCCCCACTAGTGTGATCCGCATCACAGTCCAGGTAGTCAAGCACACATCCTAAGGGCTTTACCAACATGTAACAGAGAGACAATCAGTATACACGTTAAGGTAAAGTTCAACCAGATAGCATACTATCATGTCGAGCAAGAAAGTCCTCCCTATATATGTCGCAGCATCCACTACAATATACATCCTATGTACAGTAATGGCCTCTAGGGCATACATATAACTAACAGGTTTTTGGACCGAGTTCCTTTCGTGCAAGAGTTTTGCGACGTTGTTCTAGAAGGGCCGGCAAAGCTTGGGAGCTTAAGGATCAGCTGCAGAGTTGTGGTTTGGGGAGTTTTGTGCGTCGGAGTGTTTCTCTTTTGGAAGCTCCTATTTCTGTTCGTCAAGGAGAAAGACGGCAGTTTGGGGTTGTATATCGACGGATCGTCAATTGAACCGGCTTATGGTGCGGATGGGTATCCTTCACCTTGCGTTGACGATTTTTTCGATCAGCTCCAGAGTGCGAGACATTTTCTAAGTTCGTTTGGGATCAGGTCATCATTATTGCTGGTTCGGAGTGATGGCATTCCGAAAACTGCCTTATGCGTGCTACGGGCTTTGTGTGTTTTGGTGTGTCACTGGACTCACCAGTGCCCTAGCAGCATTCGTAGATGTGATGAACCAGATTTCTTCAGGCCGTTCCTCGACCAGCTTTTGTTGTGTTATTTACGACATTCTGGTCTATCTAATGTGTCTTGAGGAACCGGAGCAGCACTTGAGGATTTGTTATGCAGATACTGGGAGAGCACCAGCAGTTGCTAAATTCTCGGAGTGTTTCTACAGGGTTGTTTTGTGTTGACTCCTAGGTCTTATAGTCACGGGAGACGGTTTCGTATGGTTCCGAGGGAGGATCTTGGCCGTACAGCTTAGGCCCAGACATGTGTGCAGGACGGAGATCCGCAGATTGTTGAGCTTAGCAGGTTCTTACTGCCGTTTCATGCAGGATTGCTAGAGTAGTGCTGCACCGTCGACTGAATGGACCGGAAGGGAGGTTTCTTTTCTGTGGACTGAGGCATGTGTACGGAGTTTTCGGAAGTTGGAGATTCGGTTAACAACTGCATTAGTCCTTTCCTTGCTTTTGGTTCGGGCGACTTTGTTCTTTAACTGTAATGTTTCTTGAGTGGGCTCGAGTGTGTACTGAGGTGACCCTATAGAGTTATCGCTTTTGCTTCCCTACATTTGGAGGAAGTACGAGAAGGATATTCCACTCATGATCTGGAGATGGCCGCGGTGGTTTTGCGTTGGAGATTTGGAGACACTACTTGTTCGAGAGTCATGTCAGATTTTCACGGACCACCAGAGCTTAACGTACATATTCCTGCAGCGGATTTTGATTGTTGTGATAGTCTTCTGCAGATTTACAGTTCTTGTGTGATCGTTGAGTACAGCTTATGTTCGTCTCTATGGAGGGGACAGCTTGCTCATATCCACGCCCGACCACCTTCCTTAAATCGTTTTCGCGAGACACTGCCCGCCGATACTCGTTCGTCAGTGATACTTGAGCATACTCGGCTGGGTAATGATTCGGAGACCTTGATTTATGACAATGACGTGCTAAGTTAGGGACGCGTTTGTGTACCTGGTATCATCGGGTAAAGACGTGTAATCCTAGAACATGCACATCTGTCAACTCTCTATATGCATTCAAGTTCCACCAACATTTAGCTTGACTTATGAGATAGTTACGGGTGGACGGGGATGTAAAGAGAAGTTTCAGGTTTCGTTTCAAGGTGTCTGTCTTGTTGTGTGCTTGGGTTGAGCATCTGAGGCCGGCTGGAGAGTTGCAATCTTTAACCGTTCCGAAGTAGGAGTGGGAGCAGATCTCCACGAATTTCGTTATGGTTTCTACCCAAGTTTAGTCAGGGTGTGACTCCATTCGGATTCTTGTCGTCCGGTTATACTCAGTTTGCTCAGTTGTTCTTTTTTTAGTGGTGTGTTTGTTTTGATTGTTGTCGGCAGTTGGGGATCGTCATTCGCCATCGTTAGGGTTCTCCTTCGATAGCTGTTATCAGGAGACACTCCAATTGGCCACCCTTAGGCTTAGAGGTTAGGTCGTGTCGATCACCAGTCTGTTGTTTTTCTGACTCTGCGTGACTAGGATTTTGGACCCCAGCTATGTCTAGAGACTTCGGAGATGATCCAATTGATTCAGGTCAGGATGAAAATTGTTCATCGCGGACAGAGGTCTTATGCAACCGTGTTGGTCGTAGACTTAAGTGCGCTATGGCAAACCATTTATATTCCTGCGGATTTTTCCGATAAAAGACGTGCTGGATTTTGGGAAGCTTATCCCAGAACTTTGGTCCTTCTGAGATCCTATAAGCGAGTTAGTTCGTCGCCTTTAATTTGGCACTTCCGCCTAGATTATTGGATTTTCCCCCGTATTCCTTGTGATCATACTTTACAATTTCCTTCATGACCTTTCTCACATGATTTGGCACCAGACCATGTAGCTTGGACGCGATTTTTCGTTCACCAGCAGCCATGCGTGTTAATGGCTCGGCAGGTGGATGAACGTCGGTCAAGGGTCTTGCCATCTGTGAAGGGTTTTCTTGGGCGTAGCCGTACAGTGAGGTAATCACTTGGGAGGCTGCGAGCGAGATTTGAGAGTTGTAATCTTCTCTTTGAAGGTACGCGTAGCAGTATAATTTTTAAATTCGGGGACGAATTTCTTTTAAGGGGGGAGATTGTAACACCTTAGAATGTGTTTTGTGGTTAATTATACTTTAATATATAGTTTTTAATAAAAAGTTTACCAAATTGGTTTTTAAATATTTTATCCTATTTAATAAATATTTTATTAGATTTTTCCTAGGCCTGCACACAATTGTGCATGATAACTAGGGTTGTTTTTGGGGTTTAACCATGATTAGCAATCATGATTAACTAACCATTTTCTCTAATCTAGCTTTTAGTTTTGTTTTAAGTATTATGGGTTTTAAGTATGATGGTTGTTTTAAAATGAATTTAAAAAGGGGGTTTAAATTTGACTTCTTGTGTAGACCTTGGTGAGAGAGAGAGAGAGTGCATGATGGGGCATCATGGCTTGCCCATGCCTTCATTAATGAAGAGAGAGAGAGAGGAGGGGGTTTGACTTGTTGGTGTTCCCTCATTCTCACTCATTTCTCTCATCCTCTCACTCTCAAACTCACACACACACACTCACACCAGAGAGAAGCAGCAGCAGCAAAAGACAGCAGCAGCAACAGCAGTGACAACAACATCAGCATCAGCAAGCAGTAGCAGTAGCAACATCAGGCATCAACAACAGCAGGAGGAGCCCCAGCACTTGCAGAAGCTCTCACCTCCTCCATACACTTCCTCTTCTGCTCTTTAGGGTCCATTAGGGTATAATTTCTTAACCCAAATTCCTAGTTTGCTTGAGTGGTGCATTGATTAGCTTCGGTTAGTGTTAATTAGCTAGTTTGGTGCTAGTTTTGGTGATTTGTGAGATGTGGCGGTAAATTGTTGATTGTGTTAGCTACCTTAGTTTATTTAAGTGTTTTTAGGGTCATTAAACTGAGCTTAGCCCTGGATTACACTAAAATACCATAAGGTTTCTAATTTGTGCAAAATTGGCGTTTTAATGCGACAATGTGACATTTTGTGATCTGCTTTTGACCCGGATCCTTCAGAACAAAATTGAGAAAACTGGAGCATACTGATTAGGTCTAGAACACATCACCAGAATACGAACCCTCCACTCCCAATTATGGCCGCCGGTTTAATCAATCTGGCCGCAATTTACGGCCAGGAAGAGGGGTAGGGTCTTGGGGTTTTGGGTAGGGTACTCTGTAGTGTTGTCTAGTGCCTTGGCATGTCTAGTTTTATAAGATTTGACCTGTAGGAAAACCTGGGACAATATATCGTTTTTGGTGTCCGTTGTGTTTGCGCGATACGCGCGATACGTGAGTGGGTTCTGTGATCCAGCGTATCGCGGCATGTCGCGATGGTTTTAGACGCGTACATACACGTTTCAGCGTATCGTGCACACGCGTGTTTAGTTCGCGACGCGAGTTTCTCGTTTTGGTTCGATATCGCGTTTTGCGGAATATTTGGCTTATATATGATTTCCATGTCTTATTTGCAGGTTTGCAGGCAGAGACTACGGACACTACTACAGGGAGGAGCAGATGGTAGGATTCACCTAGCGTGGAGCGTAGGTGAGTAGATTTAACATCTACAGGGGAATCGCCCGCACGGCGTTATGCGTCTGGGCTAGGATTCAAATACCTGTCGCACATTCTACGTCATTGTTAGAATTGCGCCTTTACTTTATTTCCTTGATATAGTTGTACTATGACTAGCAGCCATAGAACACTGCACATATTATTGACGGTTCATGTTGCACGAGCACGGATTGTATGCTACACACACACCGTCAATAATTCCCATGTCACACACTAACCATCATAGATACTATTGCTTATCACACATGACATCTAGCTTATCGGTATATCTGTAGTGTATCTTACCATTAGTGATAGGTACATATACACTTTGCGATACAGATACAGGTATACCATGCACATATTTTACTTATAGGTAGACACCTATACTTAGCTGTACCTTATTGATTTCGCATACATCTGGTTTCAGCTACATGTTCTCATTTATATGCTCACATTCAGATACATCGCATTTATTTGTTCCTGGATTTGCTCATTGTTTTATTTGGATTTTACATGGTCTATTCTGGATTTGGGAACCGTGGGAGTTCATGAAATTATGCATACATTGAAAAACCCGGTTTCCTTGAGATGATATTTGCGCGTCCACCATGAGTTTTATCGATGCTGATTATATACTCCATATGAGGTGTGGTTGCCGTATGAGAGTACATGGTGGGGCCCGGTATGGTTCCCCTCGGCAAGAAGATCGATGGACTTTGCCGATTGAGCCTGGAGGCGGGCGAGTACCTACCGGTGACAGTACCCATGACTCGGCGGGGGATCACGGAGACACCGCTGGGAGTCATGTACGTATGCATACGTCGAAAGGCGAGGGTCAGAGCTAGGCACTCGTGCTTTCGGGATAGCGTATGATACGTGATCAGGATTTCTGTGTCGATGCTTGGCACATTGGTTTTCATGATATTTCTTTTAATACCTTTGTATATATAACAGGGGATTTAGCCGTTGTTATATATACCCTTACACCAATATTAGTGGAATGGGACGCTAATATATGTGTATTGCCCCCATCATATTTTACTTCTGCATATATATATATAGGATGTTAGAAATTATTTGAGATTCGACTCGGGATATAGGTGATTCATTGAGATTGGATATTGGATATGAAAGAGATTGATGATTTGTACATTCGGGATATAGGGGATCTTTTTGATATTGTACATTGAGGAGGTGTGAGACTTATATGATATGAGAGCCCAACTTGGGGGCTGATTTGAGAATTTGGGATTTGAGTGTCTTGATGGATTGTGATCCTTCCACGATGTCAGGTTTCCGTGGAAATGACATATTCCACCCCATGCCTCACACTTATCTATTCTTTGCACAGATTCATATATTGGCTGTACCTGTTAGCGTACCCTTATGATAGTTGCATATCTACTTTTTCATATCCCTATTGCATAGTTATTGCATACTATTATCATGTCATCATTGCTTCACATATTGATTGTACCTGCTGGTGTGCTTTTCTTTACCTTGCATTCACATGACATGTTATTACTGTAATCGCATATCTTAGATTCATGCTGTACCTACATTCCTGCGATTACCTGCATATGTTATCTACTATTCACGAGTTGGCAACTCACCCCTGTTGTGCCACAGGTGTTTCAGGTTGTTCCTCAGAGTAGTCGAGGCAGGCTATCCAATATTCAGCTATCATCTTTTGCTACAGATATCGCATCAGATCACAGTATACCGTTTTGCTTAGGTGGGTTGGATGATTATCTGTATTTCATATTGTATATTCGTTGTATTTTGTACTCTCCATCTACTATTGTATTGTTGACTTAGAGACTTGATGAGGACGATATTGTATATTATTGTAGATTTGTTGTCTTTTATATACACCTTTCTCTCTATTGTCCTTATTTCTTCGCTACGGCGTCGTATATTTATGATGTTATTGTTTTCCGTCTTGAGCTAGTTTTTCCAAAAAGGGGCGTTGCCAAAATTTTAAAGAAAGAAAGTAGGACTTTTTAAAGAATTTGGGTTGCGATTTCAAATGTTTCTAAAACTTATATTATCTTTTCCGTATTTTCTTGGTTTAGATTTCTGGGTTTTAGGTTTCTTTTACTACGTTACGTGTTTAGGCGTTGCGTGGTATTAGGGCCGTCACGGGCCAATTTTGGTTCGTGACAGAGATATCGACACCGGCACGCATAAAGAAAGGTGAGTAGATTTATATCTACGGGGAGAAGTCGGGTAGATGGCGTATAGCACCCCCGCAGTCCGAGGTGATGTATACGGATGCGTATACACACCTACAATTTATTATATGTTGTTTGGGAAATTATGGATGTTAGGATGGATAATTGGTGGACTTGGATGATTTAGGTTACGAAACCCTAGGTAGTAGGTACACTACACATACATATACACACATACATACTTGCATCCATCCTTGTTCATATGTGGTTATGGGATTCTATATAGATATGTGTTCATATAGGTATGGGACTACGTGTTCACATACAGATTTGAGAATGATACATGGGATTGAGATGAGTCGATGAGTTAGATCTGAAATTATGATATCGGTTATGGTAAAATTCGTAGTTGGGATACGACTTGATGCTTTAGCGGATTTTAGGATGATGATGCCATAGGAATAGTGACATATTTATGTAAATGATCGACATGTGATTATGATACAAGATAGGATGTGATATGATATGATATGACAGGATATTTGTGATAGGCCGCCTTGGGCGATGTATACTCCTTGAGATGATTTGGGCTAATGATATCGTTTTTGCTAGAGGCTGTAAATCAGAAGCTGGATTATGATTATATTGACGATATATGATGATGATATTGATTTATACGAGACTGTCGATCAGTGATCAGATCTTGATTATAGTGATGATGTTAGCATTGTACTAGACATAGGTCAGTACCCAGATAATGATATTTTATAAGAGAATACTTGATGAATAATATGACAAATATGATATTGACCCGTACCCAGATTGGGGATGCCGTACGACGGATTTACGTACGAGCTATAAATTGATGTTTGATCCGCACTCTTGATTTGGGAATAACTGATTATAGAGATATGTTATCAGATGTGATATTATTGAGGCGGATCACCGACTATATATACATATACATATATCGACTCAGAGATTAGGCGGTTTACCTTACCTGCAGTTAACCTTTTAGCAAAGCCTTATAGTTGGTGTAGCTGTAGGATTCTTATGACATTAGATGCAGTTTAGCGATCATGGTGTTCAGTATTTCTGCTCCCGCATATTATTATTGTTGCTCTGCATCGCATACTTATTTTGATTTATATTCCATTATTGTTATCCTGCTGTTAGGACACCAGCACCATTACCGATGATGCGTATGTACCACGTACACTTATTTGCCGGCTCACACACATCTTCATCGGTAATTACCATGTCACGAACACTTAGAAAATATTATTGCTTGATTTAGCTTGTTAGCTAGTAGTGACATGATATTAGTATGTTTGCCTTATATGCCAGCTTGACATTGTAGTCATTACCTGTCACTTCATGCATACTGTTGTTCATTATATGCCGCATTCATGGATTCTCATGCTTATACATGGTTTAACATGCTATTGATGATTCGGATTTCCATGATGTTTTCTGGATTTGGGGGAAAACCGCAAAACTTATATAAACTGCTTTCTCTCTTTTTAAAAAAAAAAGTGCGGTTTTCCCATGATGTATGAGTCGTCCACCATGAGTTTACTGATGGATTTCGAGACCCGATTCGAGGAGTGGAGGAACCGTTTCAGGTACATGGTGGGCCCGGTGCGGTACCCCGGGGCAAGAGGATCGCAGATGATGGCGTTGAGCCTGGCCGGGGAGCACGACTGACCGGTGATTTTACCCGACACGTCGGATATCCGGAGGATACTGTCGTAGTCATGAGATGGATGGTAGGGGCCGATCTGGACTGACGGCGCCCTGGATTTATGAATGAGATATTGAGATTTGAGATATTGAGGTACAGAGATTGTGATACAGAGATATCGAGATATTGAGATTATGTTTTGTGACGATGCTAGGCACTGTTTTATACTGATTTCATTATGATACCTCATTTTAAAAATACAGAAATCTCATAACTTTATGAAAGCAGTTTTCTTCAGTACATGCATTCTGTTTCATGCATTCATACATTATTCATATGATATATTGCCACCTGATGCACCGACACAGGCACATGGGTTTACACTTGGGTTAGATATTTACCCTAGACATGGTTAGAGATTGTTGGTTATATATTTGAGGATTATATATTTTGATCGTATGACTTAGGATTGCGTCATATATGCGATTTCTGTTTGTAGATCTTTTTCTACTCACGAGTTGGCAACTCACCCCCGTTGTGCCCCAGTTTCTTGCAGGTATTGCCGTACAGGTTTTGTTACGGCTTTGCGGGCACTGTTCCTTTCGGGTGACTTGCTATCTGCTAGTAGGTGGGTTATTGTATCGTACCCATCATTATACATTGTATATTGTATTTCAGTTGTATCTAGAAGTTCCATCAACCAAACATGTACTTATTTGAGATAGAGACCAGTGATGTTTATTCTTTTGATCTTAGAGTCGCCCGTTATATTTCTCTGGGTTTCTTGCTGTTGAGTTTCCTTTTCTGTTGTGATCCTCGCCTTCAGGCGTTGTATATTATGTCGCATTCAGGTTTATTTGATATGGTTCTTCCTACTCTCTACTACTTTTCTTGGTTTGGATTTCTGGGTTCGGCTTACTTAGGGTACGTACGCCTTAAGACGTTCGTAGTCTAAGTGTCGGTCATGTTCCGTATTTTCGTGTCGTGACAATTTCTCAGGATGTATTGGGCTCTACACCGACACGACTTATTATGCTATTATAGGTCTGACGTTTACCACCTCCTAGGCCCGATATGCGATACTCTTAGAAGAACAGACCAGACTGTACGGAGATTGTCACGGATAGGCTCGGTAGGGGTTCGGATGAGTTCACTCGTCGGCCTTCTTTTCGATAGATACCTGGGTAGCCGTTACGTACAGTTAGTACTGTTGACGAACTTGTGGTTAAAACCACTGCTAGCATACTGTCGAATCTTTATAGTCCCACACAGAGGGTTTCCCTAGTTCAGGCGAAACGATGTAGAGGCCGTATGGTTTTACGTTCAGGGTTCCGATCATATACTTGTACTGGCTACACGCATGTTGTTCGGACGGATAATACTAGTGGGCTTTGGATTAAGCCGGATTTTAGTATTATATTATTGGATTATTATTATCTCATCATATTCGTATTTTTGCAGTACAAATACATGTGTGTATATATGGTGATAGCATTCTTGTAATTTTACAAGTGATGCTTCTAGAAGGGGACACCTCATTATTGAATTTATCTATTTTTGGAAAATAGATTAATGAGGTGGAAAATTGAGATATTTGTGGCTTGGGTGAAGCATGGCCAATTCTTTATTTTATTGGTTTGGACTTACTATTGAAGCAATATTTTATTGAAAATTATTGCATGATTCATGTAAGAAAAGAATGAGCCATTCTTCACTAGCCTTCATGACTTGCTCATTTGCATTTTTTTCTCTCTCTCCATTGTTCTTTTCCTTCTTCCTCAAGACCCTAAACCCTCACATGTGTTGTGAACCCTAGGGTCATTTGAGATAGAATACTCTAATTAACACTTTACATCTCTTAAGCTACCTTGATTAGCGAACTAGGTACTTTAGTTATCTCGGTTTAGAGGTTGGAGCTTGAACCTTAGGCTCTCGGGTGGATCGTCTTCGACATGAGGAGGCCGACGACTGATCTAGATCCGCACTGAAGGGCTTTCTACAGCACCACTACTAGGGTTTGGTAGCAACACACATGCCATATTATTATAGGGTGCTAAAGAAAACATCATATGGATCATACTAGAAGAGCTGGGGTAACAAAACATTTCACATCAACACAAGTAGCAAAACGCTAGGGTTTGAGAATACAACCTTTGTAGCTCCCTACGCTTGACTCCTTGACCACTTGAGAGTTGAAAGAAGCTCGCTTGAGATCCTCTAGGTCCATGACGATCCACTCGGAGTCCTCTTTGTCCAAGCATGAAGCTCTACTAGATCAAGAGAAGAAGTAGAAGCCAACACTCTAAACTAATGGGCAAGAGTAGTGTAGAATAGTGATGTGGTTTGTTTTCTCACTTAAAAACCCTAACTTGATCACTTTCTTACTCACTAATGAAAGCTAGAGAGCAGGAGAGAGGAGGAAGAAGATGATGGCAAATGAGAGCTCAAGAGATAATGATAAGCTTAGAGATAAAAATGAGAAAAGAAAATATATATATTTTCTTCTTCTCACCTTTAACTCTAGTTAATAAATATCTAGATATTTCATTTGGATGCATAATGGCCATGGAAATTAACTCAAGGTTAATGCAAAGGTTAATGGGTGAATAAAATAATCAAGCATGATAGAATTTCCATTTCCATTTTCTTTTATCCAAAAAAAATTATCAATATATTTATAAGTGTGTGAGTCTTATATTGCAACCATCCATTATATCAACAACCATGATACAAGAGTGTATGCATGTATGTGCGCATGCACATCCATATGTGCATCAATAAGAATAAATGCATACAACAAAAGACAAGAAGGGTTTAAAGTGAAAATGCAAATGGTCAATGTTAAATCAACACTTGATTTAGCAAACCGGTCATATCTCATATGACCCAACCAATAGCAAACCGCCCGATTAATATACGGTATCACATACTCGCATTTAATCGGGTCCCCGCGCATATCACATATGCACACCACATCGTTTCGCCTGGACTAGGAAATCCATTGTGGGACTCTAAGACTCATCAATACGCCGGTAGTGGGTGATGATCATATCAAACACCCCCAAGCCGCAAGAGGTCAGCTAAACATAATAGCCACCCGGGTATTGAGCGATCAGAAGAAAACAAGCGAACCTGTCACAACTCCCGTCGAGCCAACCGGCAACACTACCTACAGTCCGGTCTCTTCGTCAGATATGCTGCATATCGAGTCTAGGGATTGTAATATCAATGTAACATTTCAAAAAAATAAAATATTATTTTTGGGAATTTTTATAATTAAATAATAAAATATTGAATATTTTAATAAGGCGGTATAATTAAATACCGATAAATTGGGAAAAAAAATTTGGAAAATTATGGAAATTACTAAAAAGAGGGTGTTTTATATGAATTATGCAAATTATAAGTTTTTATGATTAATTATACGCTAATTAGTGCTAATCGCGATTAAATATCGCTAATCGCGCCTTAAACTTGTTTTGTGCAAAACATGCACCATATCATTTTTACACTTGTTACATTTTTCCTACATGATTCTTGTGTGTATGGTTATTTGTTTTGGGTTTCCTATAGCAAAGAGAAGAGAAAAGAAAACAAAAGAAAATGAAAAGAAAAGAAAAGAAAATATTAAACAAAGAGGGATGAGCAAGAGAGAGAGTGAGGTAAGGGTCAACCATGGTCATGGTCTTTGTTCCATTTCATCATCCTCATTATTTTCTTCTTCCTTCTTCTTCTCATGGCAGCATTCCCTCTCCCTCCACCTCTAAACCCTCATAACATCTTCAAAATAAACCCAAACCCCATCTCCGCTTCACTAAAATTGTGCATGAGCTCACTGGCTACACTTTAGACCAAGAAAGTTTGCATTTTGGCTCTGTAGAGAATTCATGAGTGTCATATGAGGCAATCCTTTCACAATTAGTATAGTATTTCATTTGCTTATGCATCTATTCAAGTTTAAAATCGATTTCGTGTAGTTTTGTGCACTTTGGAAAATTCTAGAGAGGGTTACGATTTTATTTGAGTTGTGTTGGTGAACTTGTGCCTTATTGGGGACCTTAGACCCCCATTTAATGATAGAAACCCAAACTAAGCCCAACTGAAACCCAAAATACGGAATTTCAGAACTTTCACATCGGTTTTGTGGGAATAAAAGGTGTGCAGGGAAATCTGGAGCAACCCGGGGGATTTTTGTGAGTAGGAAACAACACCAGGGACCCATTTAGGACCTTAGGAGACCACCATGACAAGATGACGCCTATTAGAGCTCTGATGGCCGAGCATGCCGGTTTTCTTGGGGAAGTGCTCAGCCACTTGGTGGCATGTGGTGTCGGGGTTGTTCTAGTAGGTCATATACAGTATATACATCACACTAGACCTGTTTGCTTAGCTCTGTTTGACCTGAGTCAAAATCTGGGAGCATTTTAGTGGGATTTTAGCTATGCTTTCCATATTTTGAAATGCTAATTCTTGATATTTGGAGTTTTATTTGGTTGTTGGATGCTTGTACATCAATGACTAAGGGTAATTTGTTGGTTTTGCATACGTGGGCTATAGGTTCTAACCTATAGGCGATCCTGTGCCGTTTTGGATTTCAGAACTTGATTTTAATAGCGTTGCGATATATGTCGTTATTGTAGGTACCTTTGCATGGATTCCAACACGACGGAGCGTGGCGTCATCGACTTCGGCAAGTGAAGACCACTGTGAGTAGATCTATATCTACGAGGGAAGTCGTGTGGATGGCGTATAGCACCCCCATAAGTTTTTGATGGAAACCGATTCATAGTAAATGGTTAAGGAAACCTTTAATAGAAACTAATTGATAGTTTGAAGTGATATAATACGGCTAATATGTGATGACGGGATTTGAGGATGATGTTTGACGATATTGCCGTTTAGTGTACTATAGGACTGGATAGCCGACGTAGATTTGTCATCCGAACCATACCTATTTCTAAACTAAAGAATTATATGCATCCTTTAAACATATACCCGGAGGGATGTTATAGATTTTCAAATGATACCCTTTCCTTAAAACACTGTAACCCCTACTTTCAAAACTACGATTCACATCTTTCAAAAACTGTTTGTATGGTTCGGGTGTGTTTATTAGATTAGATACTTATGTTTTTTGCAAAGGTAGAATGAATATGTGAAATTGACATGATGTGGGATATAAATGCGATGAAAAGAATATAAAACGTAATATGATGGTATGATGATATGTTGGTATACGGATGCGAATCATTGAGATGATTGATACCTTGCCAATCCCCTGATATGAGATTGTTATGGATGTGACTTGAGGCATAGGTACATATATATATATATATATTTATATATATGGTGAATTATGTGTGATTGTCGTACAAGACGTTAGGTCCGTACCCCTCATTGTCATATAGGATGATAGGATCCCTTTTGGTTTGCTGCCGCCGTACGATGATTTTCCGTACGTGATGAGTTTGACTTGATGATTGATCCATACCCTTAACTAAAGAATGCCGTACGATGGATTATACCGTACGTGATGTTGTGAGGCTGGATGCCGATTGATAGATTCACCGACTCGGTCATATTAGATACGTGTACCTGTCGGCATTTGCTTGCGATTTACCTTATGCTACATTCATGTTATTCGAATTGCATCACTTATACCTGTGCTAGTTCACTTACACCATTATCAATGATGAATATGTGGGCCCGATTCGAGGAGCTGGATGAGGCCGATTGCGGGTCATAGTGGACCTGGTATAGTACCCCAGGGCAAGAACGGATTGATGTGCTGCAGACGGTGAGCCTGGCAGTAGGACTACTACCTACCGGTGATAGTATTTGGGCTAGGCGGATATCCATAGGATACCGACCGGAGTTGTTCAGTTGAAAATATTGCACTTTGGTATAAGTATTTTCCTTACATTTCTTAAATAATAAAAGGTATTTATTATAAATATTAAACATATTTGGATTTATCTGCAAAACACTATTTTCCATATGTTTATATATTATAATTAATATTATGAAGGAAATTATAGGCATTTTATATTTGTATAATATTTTGGGAATTGAAAATATGCATATCATATCAAATATTCTAATCACAATTCTTAAAAGATATAATATCATACAAATGGTTAGAATAATATTTCAAAATATATGCATAATATTTTATTAATTAAAAGATGCATAGCATATCAAATATTCTTAATCATGTTTGTTAAAGATTTATTACCATATATAGTGATTAAGACACTCTCTCTAATTTAATAAATAAACTAACATTATTCATAGAGATATTGTGCAAGATTTAGCTCAGGTCAAGAGATCAAGATGTTCAAGATGTCAGGATCAAAAATCTGCCAAAATCATAAAATCAATACTGACAGGGACTCAGAATCCAGGCATGGAAAGTTACCATATTAGGAAGCCACCATATATGGTAACTAGTTTTTCTTCTTTGAGGGATATATAAAGGACCAAGGGCTAAAGTTAGAACACATCAAGCCGAAGAGATCACGAAGTCCAAGACGGCTCACATATCCAGGCTGATCATCAACTGTTCATCTACTTCCTTCGGAAGAGTTCGAGAAGCAAACCAAGTTTTTATAATCATTTTCTAAGGAATAAAGCGTAGATTGTTCAAGTTGATTAATAAAGGTAGTTATTTTATTTAATTCTTTTGCATTTTACATTATGTTTTCCCTCTCTGTCTTTTCATCTTCTTCTCCCAACATGCGCGAGTAATTCTCCGCTTGTTAGGGTTCGTAGGATTAGGGTAGGCTAATGGACGATGAAAATAACTGAACCCTTTTTAAGTCCTATAAAGTTTAGGAACTTTATCAAAAGAATCATTAACATCCTAATCGGGCGCGCTAGCAATTCTTTGCTAGTTCCGACCGCGATTAGAAATTAGATTAATGATTGTTTTGGTAAAGGCTAGATATGAACGGAGTTCCGTGTCGAGATAAGGGTTAAGAGTGGGATTCCTTTTTCCCTCCAGAAACCCTAATCTACACGTATCACCGTCATTCTAGTTCTAAATCTATTAATGGATAAAAAGGATAACTTTTAATTAATCGTCCATAACTACTAAATCCTAACGAACTCTACAACCCCTCTTATTATATTAATTACATCTTTAAAATAATCTAGATCTATATTTTACATTCTTGTTTAACGTAGATCTAGAAACCAGTCTATAAAATTCTTTATCCCTCCTCTCTTTCTCAACACATCTAAAGTAAAAGTAAAAGGTTCCACGTTTCCCAATGGATGACCCGTACTCATCTCGGTCTAGCTACGTGTGACACCGTTATTGATTGCGGTTAAACTACAAACACTTTTTCGCAATAATCAAATGGCGCCGTTGCCGGGGAAACGTGCGTAATTTTTTATTTTTGCTATTTGTGTTGAATTCTTAGACGATTCATATCATTATTAAAACAAAACTGCAAATTGCATATTTAACGATTCGTGTGTGAATTTTTTGCGAGGGAATCTGGAGTCGCGGAATTGAGGAAACAGGAGATCTAGGGTTTCACACTTCTCTGGTATCTTTCTTAACTCCTTCTCTCTCCTCTCAAATCCAATAAAATCTATTTTCTGCAGGATTCTTTGCAAAATATCGCCGCTCAAAAATCTTTTTGCAAAGTTTTGTTTTTCGGTTTGTTTTTGCATATTTTAATACCGATTTTTAAGGGGCAAAAACCGAATCAAGATTAGGTGGGGATTTCATCACCCTTCCTAAGCCCCACAAATCACAAACCGAGCATATAGATCAACCCTTCATTAATTTAAAAAAAATCTAGACCAGACTCTAAGGACTGTCGTGCTTAATAAGGACAGAGGAAGGTCGTGGGTAATCTATCGCTTATCCGCATTACTTTTGTGGTGCCTAGGCAAGTGTGTCAAAGGCTAGTGGTTTTTAATTAGGCCCACTACCGTGGTTCCTTCCCACTTATCTGGCACTTACCTTGCTACAAGGGTAGTACGGAGGCGGTAGAGGATTGATCCTGCGGCTTGTCCTTTGGATGTCTAGCAGCGGTCTAGAGACTGGACTTAGGTAACCATAGTTCTAGGGTTGTGCATTTTTGTGTGATTTGTCTTGATCCGTCATTTTTCAAAACAAACCAATTACTTTCTCTCATTTTTACCCCTTCCCCCTTCTTCTCTTCTTATAATGGGTGACCTCAACAGAAGAACACTCGCCGAGCTTTGCTGTCCACAACCAGATATCTCTTGTTTTCGAAATCCCTTCGGTATACCGTCCGGCTCTTCCATGTCCTTAAGAGATCATATAGAACAAGCATGAAGAAACAGTTGGCCACCTCGGTCTAGGTCTTATCAACAGTATCCTAGTCCGACACCTGTTTCAGTTCATACCCGGAGTGAGGAAGCTCCTAGACGAATGTCCATTGCTGAGCACATAGCTACGTCTAGAGGCCAAAGTTTCAACACGGACCAATATCAACCATCACCACCACTGTCCGGAGAAGAGTTCGATATGCGGTTTGTATATAGCCAACCAACCAACCCATATCAATATTCTTCTTATCATCATATTGATCCTACTCCTACCCAAGTTCAGCAACCATTTTATTCCTATCAATCCAATCCGAATTTTCCACCTACTCTAGACAGTTCTTCTAATCAGTCATTTGGGAGTTTTAATCATCCACAGGAATTTCAATCTTATACTGAAACCCCTTATCAACCCAAGACTAGTCTGGAGCAGACATTAGAAAAATTTATGGAACTGACGAGTCAAAATATGAAGGATTTGGGTAGTAAGACAGAACTGTGTACCCTTCCTAATCAAACCTCCCCATTCCAAACTGAAATCCACAACTCCATTTTCATAGATTCATCAAGTACAATGTCTGATAAGTTGTGTGACTTTGTAGTGTTTGATTTACCCAACTGTGAAGGGTCCATTTCAAGTGAAACCATACCCAACCCTTGTGATCTCTACACCTCCACTCTTGAACCAAAACTGATTGAAAACCATACTTTTGATGAGGAGTTTGAGAGTTTTAACCTTCACTTGAATGAGGTGATTGACGTTGGGGATATTTTGATTGATGAACCCAAAATATTGGATGATTTTGTCCCACCAATTCATCATATCCTTTCACTTCCTTGTGGTCATCATCTTGAGCCTTTAATTCTTTCGAACCCCAAATATGTCTTAAAGTTGATGATAATGGTATACCCGGAGATCAGACTGAAATACAGCCTCCATCTTCCACATCTGGTTCAGCAATACTCGACACACCAATTTGTTTACCCATTTCACCTTCTACTTTCTCCGGTTCTTCTTCTGTTCCTATAGTTTCAGTGAGTTTTGATAAATCACAATCCGTTAATTCAAGTTCAATAATACCAGAAATTCAACTTGATTTAGATATTTTTTAAAATGAGGTAGATGAGTTTTTCGAGTCCTCTACCTCAATGATTTTTGATAAATCAAGTAGAATAAACTCTGGCACAAAACTCTTTGACAGCAAAATGTTCAATCACACCATTGATAAATGTTTTGAAGAACTTTTTGCTGACGAACTTGAATTTTTAAACGATACGGATTTTGTGATTGATCAATCTCCATCTATAGAGATTGAACCGTCACCATTCCTTCTTCCTAATCATTCACATTCATCCTCATTCTTTCTTTTCTCTAATTTCAAACCCTTTCCAGACCACCTCTTATCCCTTCCCCACTTTTTCTTTACTCGATACAACACATTCTTGCACCAACCTATACGATATACTGATAAAATCTTTGAATGGTTGGTATTAACTTTTGGTCTTCGTAAAGCCTTACTTTGACCAAATGACTCACCCCCTCTTAAAATGCTTCATATTGTTTAACTCAAGTTTGAGGGGGGGTATATTTTTGGCTCTTGAACATAACTTTTGTCTTCAAATTGGTGAGCCAAAAATAAGTTTGGGAGAGGATTTTCACTTTCATATATTTTTGCCCCCATTAATAATTTCCTCCCAAGTCTACAGGTTTTTGTGCTTAATGGATGACATCAGTGAGGACACTGCTGTAAACAGGTTTGGGGGAAGTTTGTGCTTATTTACACATCAAGTTGCATCATATTTTGCATAAGCACAAACTTTCAAAAATTTTAAAATTTTAAAAAAAAAAAAATTTTAACAAAAGAGTAGAAAGTGAAAAATTACATCCAAAAGATAGGAATAGTTTAAGAAAACCAAGAAAATTAGAAGTTTTCTTACACGAACTAGTAATAAGTAGTTATGAGCTGTTGTCCCAAGGGTTAGTAAGATGAAGGAAGTCACTAATTTGAGGATAAAAATAAGTCTGAAAAATAGTTTCTATTCTGGAAGCCAAACATTTGAATGTTGATACCCTACTATATGCACTTACACATGTCTTGAAACTCGGGATAGTAGAGGATACCTTGAAATGCTCTTGTCTAAATGCCAAAGTATGAAGGAAATGAAAAAAAAACAATGCAGAAAATATAAAAATGGTGAAAAGAAAAAAAAGAAAACTGGTTTTGTTATCGCCAAGGCAGCAATAAAAGAAATATAGCGAGGGTGCCTCTTCACCTAGTGCCCTAAGGCCAACTGGTCTGGGAGTCACTGCTAAGCCTTAGGTGGTGCAAGACGAGGAAAATATTATCACTGAATCAGCAAGCACATGAGTAATCGGTCGGTTAGTATCTCAAGAAGTATTAACGGTCGCATGAAAATGTGTGAGCAAATCTTAATATTCATCAAAATAAAAAGTACTAAGGTAGATGGACAAGAGTATGATAGCTTGAATTGAATTCTCCGAGTGTAGGGATGTTCTTTACACACACGTGGGGTTATATGATCAATATTTGGATGAAAGGTAGGAATGAAGAATAAAGACGATGTTTTATTGAGGGATGATGTGATTTCTAACATTTTTTCATGACTATTAAGATTGGGCTCATGACAACTGAAAAGCTAGAATAGTTGGAAACTCCTATTTTCGAAGCCTTTCTTTTATGGTTCTTATCTTTATATGTAAATTTCACCATCTTTCTTTTGTTATAGGATTTTGTGGGTGTAATCCGCTGAAAACCCTCAGGAGACAACACTCCTCCTACTAGGGACACCTAGAGGTTTAACGGCTTGTTGCACGTGCTCAGTGCAATCGTGTTGCCTACGAAAGTGTGCTTAGTTTTCTTCTTTCTTTTTCTCCTTCTCTTGAATAAACTAGTTTGCTCGGGACGATCAAAGTTAAGTTTGGGGGTATTTGTTCAGTTGAAAATATTGCACTTTGGTATAAGTATTTTCCTTACATTTCTTAAATAATAAAAGGTGTTTATTATAAATATTAAACATATTTGGATTTATCTGGAAAATACTATTTTCCATATGTTTATATATTATAATTAATATTATGAAGGAAAATATAGGCATTTTATATTTATATAATATTTTGGTAATTGAAAATATGCATATCATATCAAATATTCTAATCACAATTCTTAAAAGATATAATATCATACAAATGGTTAGAATAATATTTCAAAATATATGCATAATATTTTATTAATTAAAAGATGCATAGCATATCAAATATTCTTAATCATGTTTGTTAAAGATTTATTACCATATATAGTGATTAAGACACTCTCTCTAATTTAATAAATAAACTAACATTATTCATAGAGATATTGTGCAAGATTTAGCTCAGGTCAAGAGATCAAGATGTTCAAGATGTCAGGATCAAAAATCTGCCAAAATCATAAAATCAATTCTGACAGGGACTCAGAATCCAGGCATGGAAAGTTACCATATTAGGAAGTCACCATATATGATAACTAGTTTTTCTTCTTTCAGGGCTATATAAAGGATCAAGGGCTAAAGTTAGAAGACATCAAGCCGAAGAGATCACGAAGTCCAAGACGGCTCACGCATCCAGGGCATCCAGGCTGATCATCAACTGTTCATCTACCTCCTTCGTAAGAGTTCGAGAAGCAAACCGAGTTTTTGTAATCATTTTCTAAGGAATAAAGTGTAGATTGTTCAAGTTGAGTAAAAAATGTAGTTATTTTATTTAATTCTTTTACATTTTACATTATGTTTTTCCTCTCTGTCTTTTCATCTTCTTCTCCCAACATGCACGAGTAATTATCCGCTTGTTAGGGTTCGTAGGATTAGGGTAGGCTAATGGACGATGAAAATAACTAAACCCTTTTTAAGTTCTATAAAGTTTAGGAACTTTATCAAAAGAATCATTAACATCCTAATCGGGCGCGCTAGCAATTCTTTGCTAGTTCCGACCGCGATTAGAGATTAGATTAATGATTGTTTTGGTAAAGGCTAGATATGAACGGAGTTCCGTGTCGAGATAAGGGTTAAGAGTATGATTCCTTTTTCCATCCAGAAACCTTAATCTACACGTATCACCGTCGTTCTAGTTCTAAATCTATTAATGGATAAAAAGGGTAACTTTTAATTAATCGTCCATAACTACTAAATCCTAACGAACCCTACAAGCCCTCTTATTATATTAATTACATCTTTAAAATAATCTAGATCTATATTTTACATTCTTGTTTAACGTAGATCTAGAAACCAGTCTATAAAATTCTTTATCCCTCCTCTCTTTCTCAACACATCTAAAGTAAAAGTAAAAGGTTCCACATTTCCCAGAGGACGACCCGTACTCATCTCGGTCTAGCTACGTGCGACACCGTTATTGATTGCAGTTAAACTACAAACACTTTTTCGCAATAATCAGGAGTCGAGAGATGATATGGGCCGATTTGGACTGACGGAGCCCGCGGGCCGATCCGAACTGACGGAGCCCCATAGATATATGAGGATTTACGTGTCGATGCTGGACACGAGTTTCATGATGTTTTCGGGTGTCGATGTTGGACACCCAGGTTCCATGATTTTGATGTGTCGTGAGGGACACCGTTGATTTATATCCTCATACTTTCATGCACACTCTTTTATAATATTTACATGCATACATACATTGACTACATGGTTGGACGAGATCCACATGCATTCATACATTGATTACATTGTTGGCACATATGATGACCCGGTCACCCTAGATATCATAGTATTACCTTCATGATATAGTTGACCTAGGAGTTGTTGTTTATTCGATTTCTACTTGTTGATATATTTCTATTAACGAGTTGGAAACTCACCCCCGTTGTGCCACAGTTCTTGTAGGTAGACCGCATGGATCAGTAGCGGCTTCGCTGGCACACAGTTGTATTCGGGTGTTTTGCATTGGTAGGTGGGACATTTGTATCGTACCCACTCTTGTATTTTCTATTTCATGTTGTATCTAGTCAACTCCATCAATCGAAACTAGTAATTGTATAAGAAGTGAGACTTAGTGAGACTTGTAGTGCGAGACTTGAGCGATGGGTTTTATGTTCGCTTTTGGGGATTCATGTCTTTCTTTACTTTATCTTTTATGGTGATCTTCGCCGTCGGGCGTCGTATACTTATTTATACTGTTTTGCATGGTTGTGATCCACCGTTTGGTGAAGAGCTAGCTTCCGCTTGGGGATGCCTTTATCATTATCTTGTATTGGTGGTTTTGGATCAAAAATATACAAAGGAGGTGCTACCCAAAATTCTAAAAGACGAAAACCTGTTTTCTAACTTGCATTTTCTTCATGTTCCATCACCTACGCATTTATGAAAACTTTTATTTCATTATACCTTTATTTCAAAAACTTCACCTTCTTTATTTTCTTAAAAAGGTTTAGATTTCTGGGTTTCAGCTTACTTGAATTATGTTACGCCTTTAGACATTGCGTGATTTAAGTGCTGGTCACGAGCTAATATTTCGGGTCGTGACAAAGTTGGTATCAGAGCGCTAGGTTTACCTTGGTTCGAGTCTAAGTTTGACTATGCGAAGCCTAGAGCGTTTATATATATTCGGAACTTAGGCTCGACCATACAGAACTTAGACTTAGTCGAGAGGGTATTATACCCGAACTTTCGTCGCATAGGTTGACCTTGGTTGATGGAGTAGGCGACTTAAGGAGAGTGACGTACCGTATGTATATTCCGCGGCATACTTACGATATGCTACTCCACTTAAGGAGCCTTAGGATGTACATTTCCTTGCACAGTATTATATTCATTCCTATGATCTATCCTCATCGATATTGGTTATGATTTTGCTGCCACGATTACACGGGCAGAGAGGGCTACGGCTAGAGTTGCGGTCAGCACGAGCTCGTCATAGACGAGGACTGATCAGGGCGTGATTCCAGGGACATACGATTTCATAGAGAGGCGTCGTATTAATTTGTTTTCACACCATGAGTGTTTGATGGATCGCTTTTACGAGATTACTCAGACGTGCAAATCAGCACCAGAGGATTGGGCCACTGATAGAGGCCAGCCAGAATGTGATGACCATTGATGTATCGCTTATTCATGATGATCGAGGCACTATTCAGCATGCAGACGAATGAGCCAGTTGCTGCTGCAAATGACGAGATATCGCCTAGATGTTGGAACTACTGCAAGATGGGTATATACTTAGAGATGATGGAAGGTCGCTAGACACCCGAGGATGAATGACTAGAACATGTGGTTCGTTCGCTTACCCCGATGCGAGGTCATCAGATAGATTGATTCTAGCTAGAGACGAATTCACGCAGGTACGTTGAGAGTCGATGGAGACGATCGAATGTCAGGAACCCATTTCCAAGTTTAAAGTATTCGGAAGACAATGCAAGTAATGCTATGGACCCTCTAGAAGAATGAAACCCTAACTCGACGTAATGACCATGGAACGCCTTTGAACCTTAGGGTTTGCGGTAGTTTAGCGGTACCATTTGTGAGGCTTGGGTTTGCCCTTCTACGGTTGGTCCACAGGTGCTGTGGCATGTACTGGAATACTATTAAACTGTACTCAAGATGTAGAGCTCTTGCGGGATTATGAGGTTTTGACGAATCGATCGAATGGTTCGACATCTTTCGGATAACATGTGATGGGATGCATTGCTTGGGAGATTTCAGATATGAGTATAGCCGTTGGTGCACAGTCCATGCAGCCACGATGAGACGAGTCCGAAGCAGTCGACAGCAGAGAAAAGTGGAGTAAGAGGTTCATACGAGATCTTGATGAGATGACGTTCCACTCTGCCGACAACGGAGATGCGATACGCATGCAGAGGCGTTCATTATTGATATATCTTCCAGAAGGAGTCGCGATGAGAATGCAGCCATTCCGGAACAAGAAACATATATATTAAAGGGTGGTAACTTCCGGGCAATTCGGCAGAAACGAGATTTGAGAGAGACCTCGACAGGACCTTTCTGGAATACTATACGAGAAGGCTTGGACCCAGGAGTGGTCATATTGTGTACACCCAGCAGTCCAGAATTCGGCATCGTCGACGAGATAGTTGGCCAGAGATCTATAGAGGATTTGCCAGAGCGGGACTGTTTCCGTCGTTATTCCATATTGGGCCGTTGAGCCGAGGAATTATATATATAGCAATGCACAGTAAGAGACAGGAGCCTGAAAGCACCAGGCGCCATATCATGAACAGGAGGCAAGTAGATATCTTGCTCTGCTAGCATTGGATGCACCGATACCTTCTCGACCTTTGAAGGAGGAAATATCGACGACGGTATTTACGACTTGTGATTTGGTGATTTGATTATCACGTATCCGTCATCTTGGATTTCGGTATTTTGGGCGATCTATTCGCATGATTTAGTCTTGATGTCTGAGTTTCATGATATTTGTTTTCGTGCACCATGGTTGCACCTATTGGGTATTATATTTTGTGCATAGTTATTACACTTGAGATATGCCTTATACACCATTGTGTTGATTTATGATTTGTGCACAGTTATTGCACTTGATATCGTTTAGTGCCTTGGCCGCACATGTTTATGATTTCATGGATTTCATACAGTTGGGTTGATTTTGTGCATATGATACGCACACGATTTGGTTTTTGCACTCGGTATAGTTCGCATATGCTTGCAGTGCATTGATACGTATTTGTGCACCGCAGTCGCACTGGACTACGATTTGATATCATTTGAGATATGGATTTTGATTTCATGCTTAGGGCATGCATATGATTTGACTTATGCTTCCGGCATAGATTTCATGCACCTTTAGTATTTTGATTTGTTTTTGTGCATGCTGATGCACGTGGTGGTGAGATTATATACCACGGTATGCCTGATTTGGATTGAGCTTTATTGTATACTGTCGATTTCGATTATGATATTGATGTTGATTTCGTGCACTCTATGCATTTGATTTGGATTCTTGCGCATATTTGGCGCGCTTGGATTGGATTTTGCGCATGCTCGGTGCTTGATATTGGATTTCGCGATTTCGTGCATGTTGGATGCACATGATTTAGATTTTATTCGTGCATGATGGATGCATCAGATTTTGATTTTCGTGCATGTTGGGCGCATGTTATGTGATGCGATTTTGGTGCACACAAGATGCACTAAATCGGGATTCCTTGTGCATATTCGATGCACCTGATTTTGCTGTCAGGCACACATATTGCCTCTGACAGGTGTTTCATGCACACCCGTTGCACTTAGATATTGTTTTTATGCAGCACATGTATGACACATATATGGATTTTGATTTCCGTGAGCACCAGACGCATGAAGCATTCATATGCACATTTTGGGATTGATTTCTTATGGAGCAGTACGTTTTTATGATATTTGCTATTTATTTTCGTACTGAGCAAGACTAGTCAGAGGACAGTACCTAGATATATTTTGCATGCATTGATAGTTATCGAAGGGATTTCCAAAAAGGGAGTTATAGTCTCGGTATTTATCTACGTGTCTGATATGACACGAAATGTTAAAACAAGGAATCCCTTCTAAATTGTTTTCAAAACTGCGGAACGTATATATTAAACAAAAGATATATACATATATGGTTATTTTCTTATAATAGACGTCCGCCACTGTGCAGTGTTATGTGCTTCGCACATCGACTTAAAAAGGTTTGGCATGCATTTCTTTCAGATAATTACATATATAAATTTGATGTTTACATGTACAGTTTTAATGTATATCATGTTGGGTTTCGTATTATATTTGATATTGGTATCTTCGCCATGACTCCTATGATTGCGGGATGCTTGACGGAGTTTTGATTTTGAGTTATCTGCTCATTGTTCATGCGCATGCATTGCGCTATGATGTGTTTTATGTATTGATGATTTCGGAGCCACGATGACATGGACTTTTTACTCAATAACCTCTTAGATCTATCCTTATAGATCCTAATACCTAGGATGTATGTGGCATCACCCAGGTCCTTCATGGAGAACCTTAGTGATAAGAAAGATTTGACCGACTGTAGCATAGGAATATCATTTCCTATCAGAAGAATGTCATCCATGTACAATACGAGGAATGTGACAGCTCTCCCTACAGCCTTCTTATAAACACAAGGTTCATCTGGATTTTGGATGAAATCAAACTATTTGATAACATCATCGAAACAGATGTTCCAACTCCGTGATGCCTGCTTTAATTCATAAATAGATTCAAGCAATCTACATGTTTTCCCGCTGCTCCCACTGTCAATGAAGCCTTCTGGCTGATCCATATAAACACATTCATCTAAATCTTCATTTAGAAATGCAGTTTTAACGTCCATTTGCCAGATTTCATAATCGTAGTGAGCAGCAATAGCAAGTAGGATCCGAATGGATTTAAGCATGGCTACGGGTAAAAAAGTGTCATCATAGTCCAAAACTGGTCTTTGACGAAAACCCTTCACCAAAAGTCTTGCCTTATAGGTCTCTACCTGCCCATCTACACCAATCTATCTTTTAAAGATCCATTTGCACCCCACAGGTTTCACCCCAGGGGGTACAACGTCCAAAGTCCATACTTTGTTGGTGTACATAGACTCCATTTCAGATCTCATGGCATCCAGCCACTTCACAGTGTTAGTTATATGTATGCCCTAGAGGCTATTACTGTGCATATAATGTATATTGTAGTGGATGCATGGACATATATAGGGAGGACTTTCTTGCTCGACATGATAGTACGCTATCTGGTTGCTCTTTATCTTAACATGTACTCTGATTGTCTCTATGTTACATGTTGATAAAGCCCTTAGGATGAGTACTTGACAACCAGGACTATGAGGCAGATCATACTAGTGAGGACAACATAGTCGCCAAGTACATCCTTCAAGTGTTCCTAGTCGTGGGAGTACCGAGATAGGGCATCGATACTTCAGAGTAGACTAGCGTATGCGCTTCTTGACCCATATGATGGGCGATGGATGATCTCATATCCATTGGTGTTTGACATCAGAGATGGTAACGGGTGCTCAGTGGAGACTGGATACACTGGATGGACTCGCCGACACCAAGTAATCTTCTCAAGATATACTTGCTCCTGATGGGGATTTAACCCTTCAGATAAAGCAACCAAAGTCCATACTTTGTTGTTGTTTAAGGATTCCATCTCAGATCGTTAAGCATCCAGCCATTCTTACAGAGTCCCACTCCTGATGGCCAGCTTGAAACTAGTTGGGTCATCATCTCATGATGCAATCCTCGCTCTCACTGTCATAGAGAAAACAGAAGTTGAGACTTTCAAAGCTATGCTTAAGTCCATCCAGATCCTACTTGCCACGACTACATACCCTGACTACAATATCTGGCGGTTGGGTGTCATGACTGCTTTTCTAAATGATGATTTGGAAGAGAGCGTCTATAAGTACACAGCCAGAGGGCTTCGTAGACAGTGGGAGCAGCGGAAACGTGAGCAAGATGTTTTATGTGATAAATCAGCCATCGCAGAGTTGAAACGTCTGTTTTGATGTGGTAGTCAAAGAGTTTGACTTCATCAAAATGGTAGATGAACCTTGTATATACAAAAAGATAGTAGAGAGTATGGTGGTGATCCTCGTAGAGTACGTGGATGACATACTCTTGATAGGGAAGGAGTTTCCTATGCTACGCTCGGTCAATCTCCTCTTATCATAATGATTCTCTATATAGGATCAAGGTGATACCTCCTAAACCCTGGGTTATGGATCTATGGGATAGATCTAATTGGATGTTAGGATTCTCACTAGTTATAGTGAGATGGTATCAATCGATCCTGGGGAGAATCACTGGAAAGGTTCCAGGGTGATAAGGACGACTGAATGTCAGTTGTAGGCATTGTCTTTACCCTCAGTGGAGGGACGGTATGTTGGAAGAGTTCCAAGCTAGATACCGTGACTTACTAGATGATTAAAGGCAAGATACATCGTTACCAAGGATGGTACCAAAGAGGTAGTCTGGATATATATATTAGTTCATCAGATGAACTTCGTTCCTGCCATTGTGTGACAATGGAGTTGTGGCTTATGCCAAGGAACCCCTATCCCATCAGAGATCCAGAAATATTCTTAGGTAGTATCGCCTGATCATGGAGATGGTTGATCTCCAGGGAGATCGAGGTTAGGAGAGTAGACACAGAGGACAACAGCACGGATCCACTCACAAAGGCCTTTTTTCCCAGTAGAGACTTTTATAGGATGGTTGAGTTTGAGATACTTCAACCACAGATGATTGTTGGGTATGCGATACCACAACAGATGGCCCTAATGCAAATGGGAGATTGTTAGTTATATATATGCCCTAGATGCCATTACTGTACATACGATGTATATTGTAGTGGATGCTTGGACATATATAGGGAGAACTTTCTTGCTCGACATGATAGTATGCTATCTGGTTACTCTATATCTTAACATGTACTCTGATTGTCTCTATATTACATGTTGATAAAGCCCTTTGAAGGATGTACTCGGCGACTATGCTGTCCTCACTAGTTGATAACTGCCATTTGACGTGAGGTATAATACCATCTGGGAGTTCTCGGGTGACACTGGTACAGGTTAGTCTGTAGACCCGAGATCGTCATAGTGTCTTGTGTGATTCCCACCGTGCTTTGATTTCCATCATACCGCGTCCAAGAGGGCGTGCAAAAAGGTGGCTTTTAGGTACAGTCCCGAATCATATGGAGGCAATGAGCGATAGGAGGGGATTCGTCTCTCCCGGTATAGGGAGTTGATGTTGCGCTGTGTTCGATTGGCAATAACTGGAAATCCCTGGCCAGGGTTACTGAGATTTACTGGTAAGTGTTATCAGTAGTTTCTCAAACTGTTATGGACCTCATATCGACACGACTTATCAAGCAACTGGGGTCTGACGTTTACCACCCCTAGGCGAGATATGCGACATATCAGACGAAGAGACCGGACTGTACGGGAGTGTTACTGACAGGATTCACGGGAGAATGTACAGGCTTGCTTGTTGATCTTCTGATCGCTCAATACCTGGGTGGCTGTTATGTTTAGCTGACCGCTTGCAGCTTGTGGGTGTTTGATATGATCATCACCTACTGCCGGCGTATTGACGATTCTTTAGAGTCCTACACAGAGGTTTCATGACTCAGGCAAAACGGAGTAGGAACACATACATGATATGTTTGGGACCGAGAACAATACGTGTATGTGATACCGTATTGGATTCTCGCTATATGAGATATCAGCCGGGTATATGTGATATAGCCGGGTCATCAGATCAAGTGTTGATTCGATGAACTGATACAGATTATATTAGTCGGTTATTTATGAAATAGCCGGATTATCGGATCAAGTGTTGATTCGATAATTTAATGTATAATTATATATTTGATATATTAAATTACGTTAACTGATATAAGCTCACTAAAAGATTCTTTTTCTCACTCGGGTATACATTGATATATATGCGATATATGTTAATTGTATTATTTTATTTTGTTACAATAAATACTGTATATGTGATATATAATATTGTAACATGTTAGGGTTATAAATGCAACATGATTAGTGGAGATTAAACATGGTTAGGGTTTGATTTGGGTTAAACTTTCTAGTAGCTTCTAGAAGCTTTGCTTTTGTTTTAAGCAAAGATATTTGTTATGATATTTTGTGAGATATTTGTTTAACCCAACCCAACCCTTTAACCCTAGTTAACTCTCTACAATGGTTAGCTTTACTTTTATCACCCATGGTTGCATTTCTAACCTCAACACAATTCATTATTCATCACAAAGTAAAATTCGTCTTCTTCTTCCTTTGATAAAGCTTTCTAGCTTTTTGGTTTGCGATGAAAATTAGTGAGAAATAGAAAACAAATGAGAGCTAAAATCCTACTTCATCATCATAATCTATCCTAGCCATTTAGATTAAGGTGTTCACTTCATTAGTGAGTGAGAGCTTGAGTTAAAATTTCTTCAAGGTAGATCATCTTAGTTATCGAAGATCGGAAGCAAGCTTGCATCTTTCTTTTGTGGAGCCTCTCTAGGGTCCGGATTCTTGATGATCGCAGTGAAGGGACCTCAACACGGAGCTTATGAAGTGAAGGACCGGACTACAAAGGTTGTAACCCAAACTCTTGGATGTTAAAGTATTTAACATGCTTTGTTTCGCCTAATCTCTAGTTTAAAGATCTTGGTTAGAGTTGTTCGGCACGTCTAAATTTTAAATCGGGCATGGTTGATGCCTTGTAGACCCTTGTGAGAGTGCCTGGTAACCCTACATACAGAGTCTCCACTCGTGATAGCTTGCTGAAAGCTGGTAGGATCATCATCTTCCATGATGCAGTCTTCTCTATCACTATCAATGAGGAAACCATAGTACCTCTCCGGTGAGCGAGAAGTCCTATCGGACCTATGGAGTGGCTGAGGTTCCTCAATTTCTGTTGCAATAGCCAGTTCAACCAAGTCATCATTTATGATTTGTGTTTTTAGAACTTCTTCTAGGTCTAGCACACTACCACCTGTATCATTTATGAAAAACTCTTTTTCCAAGAATGTGGCATACTGAGAAACAAACACCTTTTTTCTCTCCTTGTGGTAGAAAAGATATCTATAAGAATTCTTTGGATATCCCACAAAATTACACATGACTGACCGTGTCTCGAGTTTGTTCGGATTTTGCTTTTTAATATAGGCTGGACAACCCTAAATGTTAATTCGTTTAAGAGACGGTCTCTTCCCATGCTATATCTCATATGGCGTAGTAGACACAGTTTTGGTTGGGACCCTGTTCAGTAGAAATGCTGCAGTCTCTAATGCATGCCCCCAAAATGAGACGGGTAACTCAGCATCACTCATCATGGAACGTACCATATCTAATAGGGTCCGATTCCGTCGTTCTGACACACCGTTGTGCTGTGGTGTGTAAGGAGGAGTGAGCTGAGAGAGAATCCCATTCTCTTTTAGGAAGTCTGCAAACTCTGTACTGAGATACTCCCCACCTTGATCTGATCGAAGCATTTTGATGCTCAAGCCAGTTTGTTTTTCTACTTCGAGTTTATATTCAGTGAATTTCTCGAAAGCTTCGGACTTGTGCTTTAATAAAAATACATGACCAAATCTTAAGAAATCATTAGTGAAAGTAATGAAGTAAGAAAAACTGCCTCTAGCCTGTGTAGACATTGGCCCGCATACATCACTATGTATGAGGCCTAAGAGCTCAGTAGCTCTTTCTCCGTGTCCGGTAAACGAAGTTTTGGTCATTTTATCCTTGATACAAGACTGGCAAGTTGCATAAGATTTATATTCAAAAGGGTTTAAGTATCCATCTTTATATAGCTTGTTTAGTCTTTTTTCATTAATATGACCAAGTCTACAGTGCCAAAGAAAAGCTTCATTTATTTCTGAATTTTTTTTTATTAGTGTGTTGTATGCTGAAAATTGTGTGTTGATTTAGGACGTATACCCATTATTAAGTGTACCATACCCAACCAACATTTGATTCTGGTGAATGTTCATAACATTGTTCTGCAATACAAAATTATATCCTTCATTGTCTAACAAAGAAACGGATATTATATTACAAAGCATACTAGGTACATAATAACATGGGTTCAAAACCAATATACACCCTGACGATAACCCCAAGTGATACTCTCCCACTGCAACTGCATGTACATTGGAACCATTTCCAACACGGAGAGTATGGTTACCTGTCTTCAAAACCTTACTATTTCTTAGCCCCTGCATAGAATTGCAAATGTGAGAACCTAAATCGGTATCTAATACCCAGGAAGCAGAGTTTATTGAAAAACAGTTTTCTGTCATAAACACACCTGAAGCGGAAGCATCCCCATGCTTCTTCTTGAGATCCAAGTACTCCATTCAGCTGCGCTTCCAGTGTCCTGTTTTGTGGCAGTGATAACATTCCCCTTTCCCCGATTCCCCAGCCTTGGACTTGTCTTTCCCCTTAGCATTTTTGACTCCTCCCTTAGGTTTGGTGGGTTTCTTCTTCATCTTTCCCTTGGCCTTAGCCTTCGGACGAGAGGAGCAAGATGGCCCAACGCTCAAAACGGGAGTCTTCACTGACTTCAGCGTGCACTCTGCACTCCTTAACATATTAAGGTGTTCAGGTAGTTCCTTCTCCATGTTGTGCATGTTGAAGTTAACTATAAATTGAGCAGAGGTGGAGGGGAGAGACTGCAGAATAATATCCGTATATTGCTCATTGTCCATTGTCCACCCAAGGTCCTCAAGCTCTTCTATAAGAGCTACCATCTTCAGAACATGGTCTTTTACTGGTGTGCCAGGGGCCATTCACATCTGAAACAGCTTTCTGGATGCTTCGTATCGTAATACGCGAGATTGTTCTCCATACAACTCCTTTGTATGGAGGAATATGGCTTGGACGTCCATATTCTTGTGCTGCTTCTGATGTGTGTTATCCATCGATGTAAGCGCGAGGCATTTGGCCATGGCACAGTCAGCGTCCCATGTCTTGCGGATTTCTTTATCCGCAACTGAAGATTTAGGACCTGGGATGGGCGGGGCTAGAGCCGTGAGGACATATGATACCTTATCATAAGTCAAGGCAATGTTGAGATTCCTCAGCCAGCCTTTATAATTGGTCCCATTCAGTTTATTTTTATCAAGTAGAAGCTTGAGTCCTGTCATTGGTATCTGCCATTAAGAGAGAGAAAAGAATACACTCAGCGAAAACTCTTGCAAATATCAGATTGGTTATTATCTTATCTAATCGATGTCTCCCACTGCTTTAATTAAGTTTTTCTTTCAAACCTTAAAAAGAAAACTAGCCAGGATTAATTACAGTCTATAACTTCGCTAACCGTTCAGCTAGGCCAGTTTTGGTACTTGAGGGAGGTTCCCCGTGCTTTCGCACGGACCTAATTAATACAAACCTCGTCTTCCCAAAGACATAGCCCCGTTAACTCCTTTCTAGACACCTAATAGGTTAGCTAATTGTAAATTGCAAAACTCTCCTGGGAGCAACTATTGCCCACAGTGGGATCGGGATCCAACCATCACATGGAAGGTATGCAATCTCATTGCAAATTTCAACTATTGAAATTCGCGATATGGTTTTACCCTACTACCCATGACCTTAACTATGGTCAACAAATCATAAGCACCAGTCAAGTTTTATCCGTCATTTCTTGATTAATTAGACCTACTCACATGACCCTTAACTATGGTAAAAAATTCGTATGAATGTCCTAATTAATCTGCATCATATGCAGTGTAGGAAGACATCACTTAGCTACCGTATACTACGCCTTAACTATAGTCAACAAACGTAGCACGAATACTAAGTACTCTAATTCCTAAAATGACGGAGGGTTGCAGATGGTTTTTAAGAAAACCTTTAACGCTTTGAACTTGATATCTTCGTAGAATCAAATGGTTTTCAAAAGGAGTGGCTTAAGCTCCGCGGTTTTGAAATGTAGCTTTTTTGTAAAAAGCCGAGTGGTTTTCAAATCCGATTCTACAACATCTTTTTAGGATTATTTTTCTTCACATTAATCATATTAATGTTGTCCCATCATTTAAGTCCTTAAGCCATCACAGAAAAGAAACGAAAATACAACGTACGCTTATGCCATCCGCATACGCCACAATGTTCCGTTATGCACCGTTAGGTTACTTAACTAACGACACACCGGGACGGGACTAGCGCGGGTGTAAAACATAAGCAACGTCTATTATATATCTCATTTATAATATAGCATTCGTCTCAGATATATTAAGCTATCACATCAAAGAATATAGGCAGCAGAAACACAGATATGATAATATAGGATATACTAGGACGTCCGTATTTAGTATTTAGCAAACGATAGAAAATACGGATTCCACGGTCGTGATGAATAGCCAATCCCACACCCTAGACCCCTATGAGAGCGGCAAGCAACCCTGCCAATTCTAAAGTTAGGAGACCCGGTCCCGACTCCTCGAGATGGGCTCCCACTGGACTTTAGAACCCGGTCACTTGTGCTCTCCACCTTGGGTCTATCTTAATGCGGAAAAGTAAATAATATACAACAATGGTGACATCATCCTCAACCCGGAAGTGCCCCAAATAAAAGAATATTACATTACAAATGAATTTTACATGAATGAAAAGTAAAACTCTCATCTCACATAAAACCCCCGGCTATTCGATCACGACAATCCTATACATCACAACACATCAACACATAACATCACATGTCATCAACGTAAGCAAGTATGCGTACCCTACTTGCCGTTGACATATAGCAACGAAACCGGCGATATGCATACTACGCTTACGGTCGCAGAAACAAGTATCACATACTACTAGGCGATGTTAAACCCTTCGATCGAATTAACGAACACCCATATTCCCCAGAAAGCTCAACACTTGAGCACCGTTAAACAAAACCCAAAATCTATGCCACAATATTTAATGGACCAACCGTAGAAGGGCAGACCCAAGCCTCATTTGTGGCGCTACTAACTACGGTAAACCCTAAGGTTTAGTAGCAGTTTGGTGGTCACATCTCGAGTTAGGGTTACTTTCTTCTAGAGGGTCCATAGGAATACCTGCATTTGATAATTCGTTCGACTTGTTTAACGTCGCCAAAGTTACCAATACAATGTTATAAAATACGAATACGAAATACTCCGCAAAGAGCCCATTTCCAAACTAACATCATATGCAAATTTGGACATCAAAACAATACCAGAAACCCCAAATCATGATGTACAGAGCACTAGAGAAAAACAAGGAGGAGAGGAGCAAACTGGGTCGGCGTCGCCGGAATTCCTGGCCAAGTCGTCGGCCAGGAACCGAGCACCCCACCTCGTTTTTCCTCTATGTTCTTATGTCATCTTAAATACTACTCTGCAGTTACTAAAATAATTTTTTGAACACTTTTTAAAAAATTTACAGAGAGCATTTTCATGGGGTTTCCAAAATCGTATTTTGCGGGGTTTTTCGTTTTCGTATTGTCGTAACATCGTCTAGGCTTCTAGTTAGGCTCTGATACCATGAAGGGCTTTCTACAGCACCATTACTAGGGTTTGGTAATAACACACATGCTATATTAAAAATTATAGGGTGTTAAAGAAAACATCCTATGGATCATACTAGAAAAGCTAGGGTAACAAAACATTTCACATCAACACAAGTAGCAAAAGGCTAGGGTTTGAGAATACAACCTTTGTAGCTCCCTACGCTAGACTCCTTGACCACTTGATAGTTGAAAGAAACTCGCTTGAGATTCTCTAAGTCCACGACGATCCACCCGGAGTCCTCTTTGTCCAAGCTTGAAGCTCCACTAGATCAAGAGAAGAAGTAGAAGCCAATACTCTAAACTAATAGGCAAGAGTAGTGTACAATGGTGATATGGTTTGTTTTCTCACTTAAAAACCCTAACTTGATCACTTTCTTACTCACTAACGTGAGCTAGAGAGTAAGATAGAGGAGGAAGAAGATGATGGCAAATGAGAGCTCAAGAGATAATGATAAGCTTAGAGATAAAAATGAGAAAAGAAAATATATATATTTTATTCTTCTCACCTTTAACTCTAGTTAATAAATATCTAGATATTTTATTTGGATGCATAATGGTTATGGAAATTAACTCAAGGTTAATGCAAAGGTTAATGGGTGAATAAAATAATCAAGCATGATAGAATTTCCATTTCCATTTTCCTTATCCAAAAAGAAATATCAATATATTTATAAGTGTGTGAGTCTTATATTGCCACCATCCATTGTATCAACAACCATGATACAAGAGTGTATGTATGTATGTATGCATGCACATCCATATGTGCATCAATAAGAATAAATGCATACATGCATGCATACAACAAAAGACAAGAAGGGTTTAAAGTGAAAATGCAAATGGTCAAAGTTAAATCAACACTAGATTTAGCAAACCGGTCATATCTCATACGACCCGATCAATAGCAAACAGCCCGATTAATTGTAAGTGCACGGCAGCGCCCCGACCGTCAATCCGACGCCGGAAATGCGGAAACGAAAAACTTTGCGAAACTTGCAGACCGACACCACCGCGCACTTTTTACTCGGATCGAGCCATTAACCTAACTACTAGCAAACTAAAAAAAACGGGTAGAGAGATATACCGAGTGACCATGTCCTTCGGTCTTCTCGTCGTCGTCCTGATCTCCCGCGGAATCACCATTCGTCACCTCCTCGTCGGAAAGGGCACCACGTAGCCGATTTCTTTTACGGGCTCCCACCTCTGGACCGAGGCAACTAGGGCGCGAAGTTGGCAAGCTGACGCGTCCAAGGGTACTGTAGGTGTAGTGTAGAATCTTTGCCTCAATAGGGTGATTGAAGTTGCCATGGAGGACTGAGGAGGAGAATGAAAAAGGAGCAATGAGAAATGGAGCTAGTCTTTTTTTTGCAAACATAGAATGAGATGAATGATAATTTTTCCCCACATCAAAAACTAACTCTCTCTCTCTCAAAATGGCCGGGCCCCCCCTTTTGAATGGGGGAGGAAATGAAATCATCAAGGGAGGTGAGAGTAGGAATCAAAAAGAGGTGACCACATCAAAAGGTGATGATAACAATATCATATCAACTTCTAATCCATTCTAATCTCATTTAATGGAAAGGAAGAGACTAAAAAAGAATTTCATCATGAAGCCACAATCACAAATAACCCCCTCCATAAAATGTTATTTGCTCACTTGCAAATAACCCCCTCCATCGGAAAGTCCGGCCGCGAAGGAACAAAGGAAAACCGGCCGGAACGGAATGCAAACTGGCAACTTCAGAAAACTGATCCCGTAATAAATTACAAGAAAACCCCGCTACTGTATATACATACCCGCAATTGTATTCCCACTGAACAAAAATGCAAAGAGACAAATTCTACACTGTCTAATACTAGGATCCGGCTTAAACCAAAGCCCGCTAGTAAAATCCGTCCGATCATGATCCGTGCAATACCGCACGTATCTGATCGAACCCTGCCATATCTCCATACGGCCTCTACAGCGTTTCGCCCCAAACTTGAGTAACTGTGTGTGGGGGACTCTAAAGACTCGTCAATACTATGGCTGTGAATTTAACAACAAGCACGTCAAAGGTATCAGCCATACGTAACGAGCAACCAGCTATTGACCAAAAGGGACGTCGATGAGAGAACTCATCCTGACACCCTATAGAGCCTGTCAGTGACAATATCCGTATAGTCCGGTCCGTTCGTCTATGAGCATCGCATGGCAGGCCTAGGGGGTTGGTAAAAGTCAGATCCCCAAAAATGGTACAAGTCGTGTCGGAGTGTAGCCCAGAACACCCTGAGATACTACTGGAATACCTACCAGTAAATCTCCTGCCTCGGCCAAGGGCTTTGTGTAATGGCTCTCCTAAACACAACGTGACCTCACCCCTAATACCGGGAGAGACGAACCCCTGCAGATCCGCTCACTGCCTCCATGTGGCTCGGGACTGTACCCAACTAAAACCTGTTTGCACGTCTCCTTTGAGCATGGTAGTGTAGTAATCTAAGTACAGTGGGAACTCACACGAGACAAATGACGATCTCAGGTCGATGAACTAACTTGTACACATGTCATCAGGGAACTGCTATCTGACGTCTGGTATAAGACCAACAAACTGGTTCCCGGCGAGTCCTGTCCGGTGTACTCATAACCCAATGAGCACCTGTATACATCTTAGGTGAACCAAGTAACACCAGTGGCTTGTGAGACCGGTCACCGCCCCTCGTCGGGGTCTCGACTTTATACACTAGTCTACTATGGAGTATCGATGCCCTGTCTCGAAACTCCCACGACTAAGGACCTTTTAAGGATGTGCTTATAGACCCCAGCTCCCACGTATATGATCGCCCTCATACTGCTGGTAGTCAAGCAAGAATCCTAGGGGCTCTATCAACGTGCAATAGCGACCTGTAAGGTCACCTAAAACAGTACACGATGATAAAGATAAACCAGATAGCATACTATCATCTTGAGTAAGGCTGTCCTACTGGGACAGGTCCTCCCTCAATCATTGCAATCACGTGCCTGTGATGCAATAATTGACTCTGAGGGCACTATCTCCAACAATCTCCCACTTGCACTCAAGGGTAATTATTGCGATGTCGCTTGCTCATAGCCCGTGTGATACCGAACACCCAACTCCTCTACTAATCAGTCTCACAAAGCTCTTTTGCGAAACTATTGCGTTCGAGGAATAGCCTCAGTGAGTGGATCGGCTGTGATGTTTCTTTCTATGTCTCTCTTTATCTCAAGTTCACGGAGAAACCCATCTCCCGAAATGAGCAATACCTATCTTAAAATATGTTTGGATGTCTGATGGGACCTAGTTCATAAGTGAACTCCAAATCCAAACTTCTTGGACTATATCATCAACTGAACTTAATCAGTATCCTGCGCCATGCCTCACTCAGTATCTACCTGGACCAGCTGTCCAAAACACTGCCCCTCTTCAGAGGGAGTACTATAACTCTGACAGTCACTCTGTCATCCAGGTCACCTTGGAAGCCTGGAATGATTACTGTCTCCCAGAGGAGGCTGCCGTTATCATATCCCTAGAACATCCACTTATGTTCTAAAACTGCTTCCGATTGTTTCCCCAGGATTGGATCAATATCAACTTATTGCATCTACTGCAAGAACAACATCTGGTGTGGTACTTGACATCTCATGATTGACTCATTTGCCTAAGCAAGTGATTTGCCAATCATACACATCCCTCTCTACTTTAGTCTATAAGACACCTTTAGAGAGGGTGACTCCATCACCTGCAGGTTCACTACCGTGCCAGGAGTCGTCCATTCTAAATACTCATAGAATGCTGTCTAAGTACCCAGATTGGGAAACTACCCAAATCTAGATCTAATACCATAGATCCAGTAACCAGAATGTCTGATATAATATCCAAGTCCTATGTGGAGAAACTACTATGTGACAACCAAAGTATAACCGATCATAGTATATGAATTTCACTTCCTACTCTGTGTATGTCATCCAAATACCAGGACATCACACTCTACTACATTCTTAACAGATCCATCCCCTATTGTGATGAAGTCAAACCTATGACTGGCACATCAGAAATAGATGATCTATCTCCGCTATATGTGCTTTAGTCTATAAATAGATATAAGCCACTTGTCCACTATACTTCCGCTGCTCCCACTGACTACGACAACCCTCTGGCGGATTCATATAGACGCACACTTCTAAACCTAGTTCAGAACGACGCTATACTCATCCTCCTGCCGGGTCTCACAGCCTGGGACAACAGCAATGGCAAGTCTGGGTAAACAAGAACCTCCCCGCCACCGTCCTTGAGGCTACCGGAGTACCTCTCGGGTGCCTGAGGTTACCCACCGTATCTGCGGAGTGGCCAAAGGAATGTCAAACCAGATTGAATCTTTAGGTTCCTATCAACTTTTCAGTAATCGTTTGCGGTTCTGGAATCACTTCCAGTTCTACCATACTCCTACTACTGTTTTCTGAAAAATCCATTTTGTTAAAACTGTGGCGAGTCTAGAACAATATCACTATTGATCTTCCAGATGGTAGAAAGTCAACGCTCGTCATAGCCTGGGTCAACCCACAAACAGCCATTACAGAAACTGCCTTGAGTTATCCAGAGTCTGGTTTTAAGCATAAGCCGGACAACTCCTCGTACCTTAACAATGTCAAGATATGAACTGTTCTATATCCAATATAGAAACAGAGGCACTGATTTAATTGAACCAGATTCAAATCATGCAGCTGTCTCCAGTGCATGTCAACTAAATGGAAGGAGGCCGATCAGCGTTACTCAAGTTAGGAATGCTTTCAATTATGAGTAACCTGAAAGAGAAGCAAGTCCTCTTAATCATTACTATCAACTGAATACCATATACAAGTATCTGTTGGAGATAGTGCCCTCAGAGTCAATTATTAGGTCACAGGTACGTGATTGTAATGATTGAGGGAGGACCTATCCCGGTAGGACAGTCTTACTCGAGATGATAGTATGCTATCTGGTTTACCTTTATCATCGTGTACTGTTTTAAGTGACCTGACACGTCGCTATTACACGTTGATAGAGCCCCTAGGATTCTTGCTTGACCACCAGCAGTATGAGGGCGATCATATAAGTGGAAGCTGGGGGTCTATAAGCTTATCCTTAAAAGGTCCCTAGTCGTGGGAGTTTCGAGACTGGGCATCGATACTCCATTAGTAGACTAGTGTATACAGTCGAGACCCCGACGAGGGGCGGTGGCCGGTCTCACAAGCCACTGGTGTCAGTTGGATCACCTAAGATGTATACAGGTGCTCATTGGGTTATGAGTACACCGGACAGGACTCGCCGGGAACATGCTAGTTGGTCATATACCAGACGTCAGATGGCAGTTCCCTGGTGACATGTGTGCAGGTTAGTTCATCGACCTGGGGATCGTCATTTGTCTCGTGTGAGTTCCCACTGTACTTTGATTACTACCCTACCACGGCTCAAAGGAGTCGTGCAAACAGGTTTTAGTTGGGTACAGTCCCGAGCCACATGGAGGCAGTGAGCGTATCTTCAGGGGTTCGTCTCTCCCAGTATTGGGGGTGAGGTCGTGCTGTGTCTAGGAGAGCCATTACACAAAGTCCTTGGCCAAGGCAAGGAGATTTACTGGTAGGTATTCCAGTAGTATCTCAGGGTGTTCTGGGCTACACTCCGACACGACTTGTACCGCTTTTGGGGGTCTGACTTTTACCAACCCCCTAGGCCCGCCATGCGATGCTCATAGACGAACGGACCGGACTGCACGGATATTGTCACTGACAGGCTCAGTAGGGTGTCAGGATGAGTTCGCTCATCGACGTCCCTTTTAGTCAATAGCTGGTGGCCCGTTACGTATTGGCTTATACCTCTGACGGGCTAGTGGTTAAATCCACAGCCATTGTATTGACGAGTCTTTAGAGTCCGCCACACTTTCAGTTACTCAAGTTTCGGGCGAAACGCTGTAGAGGCCGTATGGAGATATGGCAGGGTCCGATCAGATACGTGCGGTATTGCACGGATCAGGATCGGACGGTTTGTACTAGTAGCCGTATAGGTATATGGCAGGGTTCGATCAGATACGTGCGGTATTGCACGGATCAGGATCGAACGGATAATACTAGCCGGCTTTGGTTTAAGCCGGTCCTAGTTTAGTACAGTGTAGATTTTGTCTCTTTGCATTTGTATCCGGACGGAATACAGATGCGGGTGTGTATGCACAGTATCGGGGTTTTTCCTGTAATTTATTACGGGACCAGTTTTCTGGAGTTGCCAGTTTGCATTCCGTTCCGGCCGGTTTTCCTTTGTTCTTTCCCGGCCGGACTTTTCCGATGGAGGGGGTTATTTGCAATTGTGCAAATAACATTTGTGGAGGGGGTTTCTTGTAAAAGATTGATTATGATAGCTATCATTATCTTTTGCACCATGCTTTTGTTTTTATTGTGACATGAAAGGGTATGGTTTGAAAAAGGTAAAGCATGGTTGTATGTTTTCTTGTCTCTTGATGTGGTCACCTCTTTCATCTCCTACACTCACCTCCCTTCATGCTTCATAACCTTTGCTCCACCATTTTCTAAGGATGAGAGTTTTCATTTTTAGAAGAGAGAAAAGAAAAGTGAGAAGAAGAAAAGAGAAGGAGAGAGCTTCATCTTTGAGAATGATTCATTTTGTGTATATCATTCTTCATCTCATTCCATTGCTAGAAAATTGAAAGCACCAATTTTCTATACACCATTCCTCCATCTATGGCAACCAACCCCAAAGTGAGACATACACTCTACACTATATTCCTACAGCAAATCTTGGATGCGTCGATTCGCCAGCTTCGCGCCCGAGTTGCCTCGGTATTGAGGTGGGAGCCCGTAAAAGTACCCGGTTTTGTGGTGCCCTTTTCGACGAGGAGGAGACGGACGGAGATTCCGCGAGGAGATCGGAGTGGAGATGAAGACCGGAGGACTCGGATCAGTCGGTATATCTCTAACCCATCTTTTAGTTAGCTTAGACTTGTTAATGGTTACGATCCGGAGTTTAGTGCGCGGTGGTGCCGGTTTGCAAAGTCCGCAAAAATTAAAGTTTATCACCGTTTCCGCATTCCGGCGTCGGATTGACGGCCGGGGCACCGCCGTGCACTTACAGTGGTATCAGAGCCTCCCCATTAACTTAGTCTAGCTTTGTGAAATGTGTTTTTCAGTTCCGATCGATCGAAATGTCCAAAAACCCGTATTTGCTCACGACAGTTTTCTGTTGAAATTTTTTGGTCTCGAAAAATTTTTCAGGTTGTATAAAAGCACTGTAAAGGCAAAATTAAGACCTCTGTAAAAATCCGACACCATGATCTTCCAACCTGAGCGCGGAAGGGCGGCCAAAACCACCTTATGGCCGCGCTTCCGCCGCAGAGTAGAGGAGTCAATGGGCCGAATTTTTTCAGTGGGCCTCTAGCATTATTTTTAGGGTTTTTGAACATTAAAATTGGGCCCATATTTTCTGTAACTGCTACAGTTTTGTTTTGGGGCCCACTTGTTAATATTCGATCGGTCGGATATTTTAAACACATTTTTCACAGTATTTACATTATATCTGCGACCGTGAATGTCACTCGATCGGTAAATCCGGTCTAACTGCTATAGCCCGGTTAGACGGATTTGCGAACGTGACTTTCACGTTGATGTTCTGTTTTTGCTGTGATGTTGCGGATCGGTCGTGGGGATAGCCTGGATGCAATGCTAGTACGGTGTTGTTGTATTATGTACATTTGATATTGCGGGGCGAGCGTCCGACATGTGGACTACCGTCACTGCCTGTTTGTATTATTATTTTGGGGCACGACCTGGTTGCGGTCGATGTACCCGTTGTATGTATATTTTACTTTCTGTACTAGGATTGCCCCGCGGAGGGGTGCACGGATAGCCGGGTTCTAGAGGGCAACAAGCCCGCATCTCATGGCATTGAGAGGGAGGGGGCTTCACTCTAGGATTGGCGGGCTATTCGCCGCACTCGTAGGGGGTACAGGTTTGACCCAGGAGGGGTGCCCAAGTTACCGGATTCCGTGAAGTGCTGGGTGGTCCATTCACGGTGCTGAAGGGGGCTGCCTCGCTTCAGGTTTTGGCGGGTGACTTGCCGCGCCCGTAGGGGTCTAGGATTCTCATTGCACAGGCTATCCACACGACCAGGGGAACGTCGGGTTTCAGTAGTGGCTCTGTGAAACCCGGGGTTCCCAGATATCTGTATTGTTTCTGTGATGCTGTTCATTCTCTGTGATGTTGCATTTCTATCACGCCTTGAGCGAATATAATATATTGGTATATATATTAGTAGATGTTGTATATGTTTTGCATCCGCGCTAGTCCAGTCCCCGCTCTGTCGTTAGTTAGCTAACCTAACGGGTAATGACGGGACCCAGTGGCGAATGCGGATGGCATATACGTACATCAGTATATTTTCGTTCTTTTTGGTGTGATCTATTGATGGGACTGCATTGATTCGGATCAATGCAAGTTAAAACAAACCTAATCTGATGTTGTTGGAACACTTTTCAAAAGGCTGTTATTGCAAGGACGTTCACTTTTGTTTTGCATCGCGGTATTCATTTAGAATATCCTGCTCCTCAGTCGACGAGGCAAGGGCCGAGATCCCTTCACCGGGAGTGACCCCTTGGACAATAAGTTTGCGTCAGGGCATTAATTTCACTATAGCCGATTACTTTTGCTTTGCACCGTGGTATTCAGTTGGAATATCCTGCACCTCATTCTACGGGGAAAGAGCCGAGATCCCTTCACCGGGAGTGACCTCTTTAGCAAAGGTTTTCGTCACTATATTTTTAAAAGCTATCCGTTCCTTCAACGATATCAAGTTCATTACGTTAAAGGTTTTCGCCAGAAACCATTCGTAGCCCTCCGTCATTTCAGTTAAATATTCGGTAGTATTCAAGCTATGTATTTTGACCTCACGCCAAGGCATAGTGATTGGTAGCTGCCGGGTATTTATCTGTTGCATAGATAGATGCGTTGGTTTGGGACAGTCGTACTACTATTTTGGCCTACGTCAAGGGTATGTACGGGTGGGTTCAGATTAACCTGGATAATGACGGGCAGAACTTGACATGTGACTTATGATATTTTGACCTCACGCCAAGGTCATAAGAGCATGGGGTAAAAAATCACATCGGGAGTTTCAAAAGAACTGAAACTTGCCAGATATGCGCATACCTTCTGGAGTGTGATACCGTGAGCGGATTCCGTCACGTTATCATGCGATGAGAGTTGGATCCCGATTCCCACTGATGAGTTGGTTTACTCCTCGGGTGACCCCGACTAATTCTTCTTTCAGGTTTGGAGGAGAATTTGAGGTACAGTGGGAGGTTTCCAGATTAGATAAATTGGTGACCATTCTGATCTAGGTTAGAGTGCACGCTGAGTGTTTCTTTTCTCTCTCTCTCTTTGGCAGCGACCATTGACCCGACCCTAAGACTTTGACTCAGTGACCAAATTGACCGAACCTTCTTAAAACACTGGCTTTTGGATTGTCAGAGTTGCAAACCTCATTGCCACTCCTACTTTTACCCTTTTCTCCAGGACACCCCGTTTTACTACGAGCGTCCACTTCCATTGGACAAAACCATCGTATGGTTAGATACGAACTCGAAAGAATTTATTCGAGGATGGTTTCCGGTTCTGGAGAAAACGGATAGGATTATTCAGTTTTCTTTTCCTTTTACCCTCTCTCAGGTTACGAGTACTCCTTGGTTTAGGGCTAGTACACCTATTACGCAAATTGGATTGTCTTCTTCCAAACCTTAGGCTTGTGCCGACCGGTAGGGAATGAAGAAAACCAATTAGCATAACGATGGTGTGCAGAAGGTATTAAGTTCAGACAAAGCAAGGGATTAGTAAGAGGGCAAAGTAAATTGCAACAGATATTCACGACCAAACCAAATATTTCGTTACCACTCCCACATCACCTTTGTATTTCTCCAGGACACTCCGTATCACTACGAAGATCCACAGTTTATTTGGATACTCCATCGTATGGTTATATACGAACTCGAATGGAACTTGTTCCAGTTCGGGGATGGATTCTGGTTCAGGAGAAATAGGAATAAGGTTTATTCGGTTGTCTTTTATCTTCACCCTCTCTCATTGCGAGTGTTCCTAGGATTGGGACAGTACACCCATTATGCTTATTGGATAGTCTTCTTCCAAACCATAGGCTGGTGCCGAACGGTAGGGAAGGAAGAAAACCATTTGGCCTAAAGGGGTGTGCAGAAGGTAAAGACTAAAGACATATGAAGGGATTTGGAGAGGTGGCAAAGAACTATACGGTTACAGTCGTGAATCTGGAAGAGGCATTACTAGGAATACCAGAATACCCCATCGGAACATTTCAATGTTTCAGTTTCACTGTGTAATGTTAAAGGAAAACTGATTTCCCGATTAGATACTTACTCCAGGGTATGTATTTACCAGGTACGGTTCTCACATCTGTATGGTTTTACAGATGATGAGTGGGAGTAAATTATTGGGAATTGGGTGATCATCCTCCTTATATCGGGATTCGTTGTAATCGGTGATATTTGAGGAAATCACCTGGGCTGTTTGCCGGTCGGCAAATATTTGGTTTTGAATATCCTCTGTTATGCACCAATTTCAAATTGATATATCTGTACGTCTATTTTTCATAGAGTGAGATATACCTTTTGATATTATGTCGATGACATTTACCTATATCAGTTGATGGTTAGGTAAGGAGCATTAAACAGCGGTGTAATTCTTCTTAACCATAAGTACAGTTTTCAACCTACGACACACAGTGAAAGAGTTGTTAGACTCGGCGGACTTATACAGAGTATTGTATGTTGTCCAGTGTCCATTAGGACAGAGGGGTTGGTCCTCATACTGTATTCTGTTTACTTTTAACTTCTCTAGTTCTTAGACATGTGTTTCGTAGAAACACAGGGTCTAAGTTTTGAGGAGTTATAGGTATTTGAATAGAGTAGAGAACCAGGTGTAGCAAGTATCGGGATTCTTCAAAGTGATCGAAGATGTAGATACTTGTGTATGGTATTCAGTTGATAGTAATGATAAAGAGAAATTGCTTCTCTTTCAGGTTACTCATAATTGGAAGCATTCCTAAGTTGAGTAACGCTGATCGGCCTCCTTCCATTTAGTTGACATGCACTGGAGATAGATGCATGATTTGAATCTGGTTAAATTAAATCAGTGCCTCTGGTTCTATATTGGATATAGTACAGTTCATATCTTAACATTGTTAAGGTACGGGGAGTTGTCCGGCTTATGATTAAAACCAGACTCTGGATAACTCAAGGCATGTTTCTGTAATGGCTGTTTGTGGGCTGACCCAGGCTATGACGAGGGTTGATTTTCTACCATCTGAAAGATCAATAGTGATATTGTTCTTGACTCGCCACAGTTTTAATAAAAATGGATTTTTTCAAAAACAGTAGTGGGAGTATGGTAGAACTGGAAGTGATTCCAGAACCGCAAACGATTACTGAAGATTTGATAAGGAACCTAAAGATTCAATCTGATTTGACATTCCATTGGCCACTCCGCAGATAAGGTGGGTAACTTCAGGCACCCGAGAGGTACTCCGGTAGCCTCAAGGACGGTGACAGGGAAGTTCTTGTTTACCTACACTTGCCATTGTTGTTGTTCCAGGCTGCGAGACCCGGCAGGAGGATCAGTATAGCGTCGTTCTAAACTAGCTTTAGAAGTGCACGTCTATATGACTCTGCCAGAGGGTTGTCGTAGTCAGTGGGAGCAGCGGAAGCATTGGTGGACATCAGGCTTATGTCTATTTATAGACTAAAGCAGATATAGCGGAGTTAGATCATCTGTTTCTGATGTGACAGTCATAGGTTTGACGTCATCAGAATAGGGGATGGATCTGTTGAGAAGGTAGTAGGAAGTGATATTCCTATACTACGATCGGTTATACTTTGGTCGTCACACAGTGATTTCTCCACAAAGGAAATGGATTTTGTATCTGACATACTGGTTACTAGATTTATGGTTTTAGATCTAGATTTGGGTGGTTTCCCAATCAGGGTACTTGACAGCATTCTAAGAGTATTTAGGATGGACGACTCCTGGCACGGTAGTGTACCTGCAGGTAATGGAGTCACCCTCTCTAAAGGTGTCTTACAGACTAAAGGGGAGAGGGACGTGCATGATTGGCAGATCACTTGCTTAGGCAATTGAGTCAATCATGAGATGTCAAGTACCACACCAGATGTTGTTCTTGCACTAGATGCAATAAGTTGACATTAATCCAATCCTGGAGAAACAATCGGAAGCAGTTTTAGAACATAAGTGGATGTTCTAGCGATATGATAGCGACAGCCTCATTCAGGAGACAGTTATCATTCCAGGCTTCCAAGGTGAGATGGACGACAAGGAGGTTGTCAGAGTTATAGTTTTCCTTCTGATGAGGGGCAGTATTTTGGACAGGTGGTCCAAGGCAATACTGAGGGAGGCATGGCGCGCAGGATACTGATTAAGTTCAGTTGACGATACAGTCTAAGAAGTTTGGATTTGGAGTTCTTTTATGAGCTAGGTCCCATCAGACATCCAGACATTCTAAGGCAGGTATTGCTCTTTTCGGGAGATGGTTTTCTCCGCGAACTTGAGATATAGAGAGACATAGAAAGAAACAACTAAGCGGATCCACTCACTGAGGCTATTCCTTGAACGCAATAGTTCCGCAAACGAGCTTTGTGAGACTGACTAGTAGAGGAGTTGGATGTTCGGTATCACACGGGCTATGAGTATGCGACATCGCAATAATTAGCCTTGAGTGCAAGTGGGAGATTGTTGGAGATAGTGCCCTCAGAGTCAATTATTAGGTCACAGGTACGTGATTGTAATGATTGAGGGAGGACCTATCCCGGTAGGACAGTCTTACTCGAGATGATAGTATGCTATCTGGTTTACCTTTATCATCGTGTACTGTTTTAAGTGACCTGACACGTCGCTATTACACGTTGATAGAGCCCCTAGGATTCTTGCTTGACCACCAGCAGTATGAGGGCGATCATATAAGTGGGAGCTGGGGGTCTATAAGCTTATCCTTAAAAGGTCCCTAGTCGTGGGAGTTTCGAGACTGGGCATCGATACTCTATTAGTAGACTAGTGTATACAGTCGAGACCCCGACGAGGGGCGGTGGCCGGTCTCACAAGCCACTGGTGTCAGTTGGATCACCTAAGATGTATACAGGTGCTCATTGGGTTATGAGTACACCGGACAGGACTCGCCGGGAACATGCTAGTTGGTCATATACCAGACGTCAGATGGAAGTTCCCTGGTGACATGTGTGCAGGTTAGTTCATCGACCTGGGGATCGTCATTTGTCTCGTGTGAGTTCCTACTGTACTTTGATTACTACCCTACCACGGCTCAAAGGAGTCGTGCAAACAGGTTTTAGTTGGGTACAGTCCCGAGCCACATGGAGGCAGTGAGCGTATCTTCAGGGGTTCGTCTCTCCCGGTATTGGGGGTGAGGTCGTGCTGTGTCTAGGAGAGCCATTACACAAAGTCCTTGGCCAAGGCAAGGAGATTTACTGGTAGGTATTCCAGTAGTATCTCAGGGTGTTCTGGGCTACACTCCGACACGACTTGTACCGCTTTTGGGGGTCTGACTTTTACCAACCCCCTAGGCCCGCCATGCGATGCTCATAGACGAACGGACCGGACTGCACGGATATTGTCACTGACAGGCTCAGTAGGGTGTCAGGATGAGTTCGCTCATCGACGTCCCTTTTAGTCAATAGCTGGTGGCCCGTTACGTATTGGCTTATACCTCTGACGGGCTAGTGGTTAAATCCACAGCCATTGTATTGACGAGTCTTTAGAGTCCGCCACACTTTCAGTTACTCAAGTTTCGGGCGAAACGCTGTAGAGGCCGTATGGAGATATGGCAGGGTCCGATCAGATACGTGCGGTATTGCACGGATCAGGATCGGACGGTTTGTACTAGTAGCCGTATAGGTATATGGCAGGGTTCGATCAGATACGTGCGGTATTGCACGGATCAGGATCGAACGGATAATACTAGCCGGCTTTGGTTTAAGCCGGTCCTAGTTTAGTACAGTGTAGATTTTGTCTCTTTGCATTTGTATCCGGACGGAATACAGATGCGGGTGTGTGTGCACAGTATCGGGGTTTTTCCTGTAATTTATTACGGGACCAGTTTTCTGGAGTTGCCAGTTTGCATTCCGTTCCGGCCGGTTTTCCTTTGTTCTTTCCCGGCCGGACTTTTCCGATGGAGGGGGTTATTTGCAATTGTGCAAATAACATTTGTGGAGGGGGTTTCTTGTAAAAGATTGATTATGATAGCTATCATTATCTTTTCCACCATGCTTTTGTTTTTATTGTGACATGAAAGGGTATGGTTTGAAAAAGGTAAAGCATGGTTGTATGTTTTCTTGTCTCTTGATGTGGTCACCTCTTTAATCTCCTACACTCACCTCCCTTCATGCTTCATAACCTTTGCTCCACCATTTTCTAAGGATGAGAGTTTTCATTTTTAGAAGAGAGAAAAGAAAAGTGAGAAGAAGAAAAGAGAAGGAGAGAGCTTCATCTTTGAGAATGATTCATTTTGTGTATATCATTCTTCATCTCATTCCATTGCTAGAAAATTGAAAGCACCAATTTTCTATACACCATTCCTCCATCTATGGCAACCAACCCCAAAGTGAGACATACACTCTACACTATATTCCTACAGCAAATCTTGGACGCGTCGATTCGCCAGCTTCGCGCCCGAGTTGCCTCGGTATTGAGGTGGGAGCCCGTAAAAGTACCCGGTTTTGTGGTGCCCTTTTCGACGAGGAGGAGACGGACGGAGATTCCGCGAGGAGATCGGAGTGGAGATGAAGACCGGAGGACTCGGATCAGTCGGTATATCTCTAACCCATCTTTTAGTTAGCTTAGACTTATTAATGGTTACGATCCGGAGTTTAGTGCGCGGTGGTGCCGGTTTGCAAAGTCCGCAAAAATTAAAGTTTATCACCGTTTCCGCATTCCGGCGTCGGATTGACGGCCGGGGCGCCGCCGTGCACTTACAGTATCTACATCTTCGATCACCTTGAAGAATCCCGATACTTGCAACACCTGGTTCTCTACTTTATTCTTATACCTATAACTTCTCAAAACTTGGACCCTGTGTTTTTACGAAACACCTGTCTAAGAACTAGAGAAGTCATAAGTAAACCGAATATAGTACGAGGACCAACCCCTCTGTCCTAATGGACACTGGACAACATACAATACTCTGTATAAGTCCTCTGAGTCTAACGACTCATTCACTGTGTGTCGTAGGTTGAAAACTGTACTTAAGGTTATGAAGAATTACACCGCTGTTTAATGCTCCTTACCTAACCATCCAATGATATAGATAAATATCATGGACATAATTTCAGAAAGGTATATCTCACTCTATAAAAAAAGACGTACAGATATATCAATTTGAAATTGGTGCATAACAACGGATATTCAAAACCAAATAGTTGTCGTCCGGCAAACAACCCGGGCGATTTCCTCAAATATCACCAATTACAACGAATTTCGATATAATGAGGATGATCACCTAATTCCCAATAACTTACTCCCACTCATCTGTAAAACCATACAAATGTGAGAATCTTACCTGGTAAATACATACCCTGGAGCAAGTGTCTAATTGGGAAATCAGTTTTCTTTTAACAGTACACAGTGAAACTGAAACATTGAAATGTTTCGATGGGGCATTCCGGTATTCCTAGTAATGCCTCTTCCATTATCCAGATTCACAACTGTAACCGTATATTTCTTTGCCGTCTCTCCAAATCCCTTCTTATGTCTTTAGTCATTACCTTCTGCACACCCCTTTAGGCCAAATGGTTTTCTTCCTTCCCTACCATTCGGTACCAGCCTATGGTTTGGAAGAAGACTATCCAATAAGCATAATGGGTGTACTGTCCTAATCCTAGGAACACTCGCAATGCGAGAGAAGGTGATGATAAAAGACAACCGAATAAACCTTATTTCTATTTCTTCTGAACCAGAATCCATCCTCGAACTGGAACAAGTTCCTTTCGAGTTCGTATATAACCATACGATGGAGTATCCAAATAAACTGTGGATCTTCATAGTGATACGGAGTGTTCTGGAGAAATACAAAGGTGATTTAGGATTGGCGAAGAAATACTTGGTTTGGTCGTGAATAGTAGTCGCAATTTACTTTGCCCTCTTACTAATCCCTTGATATGTCTTTACTTAATACCTTCTGTACACCATCGTTAGGCTAATTGGTTTTCTTCATTCCCTACCGGTCGGCACCTGCCTATGGTTTGGAAGAAGACTATCCAATTTGCGTAATAGGTGTACTATCTCCTAAACCAAGGAGTACTCGCAACCTGAGAGAAGGTAAAAGGAAAAGACAACTGAATAGTCCTATTCGTTTTCTCCAGAATCGGAAACCATCCTCGAATAAATTCCTTCGAGTTCGTATATAACCATATGATGGTTTTGTCCAATGGAAGTGGACGTTCGTAGTAATACGGGGTGTCCTGGAGAAAAGGGTAAAAGTATGAGTGGCAAAGAGGTTTGCAACTCTGACAATCTAAAAGCCAGTCTTCTAAGAAGGTTCGGTTAATTTTGGTCACTGAGTCATAGTCTAGGGTCGGGTCAATGGTCCCTGCCAAAGAGAGAGAGAAAAGAAACACTCAGCGTGCACTCTAACCTAGATCAGAATGGTTATCATTTTATCTAATCAGAAAACCTCCCACTGTAACGTCAAATTCTTCTCCAAACCTGAAAGAAGAATTAGCCGGGATCACCCAAGGAGTAAACCAACTCATCAGTGGGAATCGGGATCCAACTATCATCGCATGATAACGTGACGGAATCCGCTCACGTTATCACACTCCAGAAGGTATGCGCATATCTGGCATGTTTCAGTTTCTTTAGAAACTCCCGATGTGATTTTTGCCCCATGCTCTTATGACCTTGACGAAGGTCAACAAATCATAAGTCACATGTCAAGTTCAACCCATCATTGTCCAGGTTAATTTGAACCCATCCGTACAAGCCCTTGACGAAGGTCAACAAGGCTATACGACTGTCCCAAACCAACGCATCTATCTATGCAGCAGAAAAGTAACAAGCAGCTACCATACACTATGCCTTGATGATGGTCAACAAACATAGCATGAATACTACGTGCTACCCGTCTGAAACGACGGAGGGTTGCGAATGGTTTCTGGCGAAAACCTTTAACGTAATGAACTTGATATCGTTGAAGGAACCAGATAGCTTTTATAAAAATATAGTGAAGAAAACCTTTGCTAAAGAGGTCACTCCCGGTGAAGGGATCTCGGCTCTTTTCCCGTAGAATGAGGTGCAGGATATTCCAACTGAATACCACGATGCAAAGCAAAAGTAATCGTCTATAGTGAAGTTATTGCCGTGACGCAAACTTCTGTCTAAGGGGTCACTCCCGGTGAAGGGATCTCGGCCCTTGCCTCGTCGACTGAGGTGCTGGATATTCATAACCGAATACCACTGTGCAAAACAAAAGAGAACGCCCTTGAAATAACAGCTTTTTTTGAAAAATGTTCCAACAACATCAGAATAGTTTTATTTAGCTTGCATTGATCCGAATCAACGCAGTCCCATCAATTGATCACACCACAAAAAAACGAAAATAATGATGTACGTATATGTCATCCGCATTCGCCACTGGGTCCTGTCATCACCCATTAGGTTACTTAACTAACGACAGAGCGGGGACTGGACTAGCGCGGATGCAAAACATATACAACATCTACTAGTATATATATCAATATATAATATCGCTCAAGGCGTGATAAAATGCAACATCATAGAAATGTAACCAGCATCACAGAACAATACAAATATCTGGGATCCCCGGGTTTCATAGAGCCGCTACTGAAACCCGACGTTCCCTTGGTCGTGTGGATAGCCTGTGCAATGAAATCCTAGACCCCTACGGGCGCGGCAAGTTACCCACCAAAACCTGAAGCGAGGCAGCCCCCTTCAGCAATGTGAATGGACCACCCAGCACTACACGGAATCCGGTAACTTGGGCACCCCTCCTGGGTCAACCTATACCCCCTACGAGTGCGGCGAATAGCCCGCCAATTCTAGAGTGAAGCCCCCTCCGTCTCAATGCCATGAGATGCGGGCCCGTTGCCCTCTAGAACCCGGCTACCCGTGCACCCCTCCGCGGGGTAATCCTAGTACAGAAAGTAAAATATACATACAACGGGTACATCGACCTTGACCCGGACGTGCCCCAAAAGAATAATACAAACAGGCAGTGACGGCAATCCACATGTCGGATGCTCGCCCCGCAATATCAAATGTACATATAAAACAAAATTGTACTAACATTGCATCCAGGCTATCCCCCACGACCAATCCGCAACATCACAGCAATACACAGAATATCAACGTGAATGTCACGTTTGCAAATCCGTCTAACCGGGCTATAGCAGTTAGACAGGATTTACCGATCAAGTGACATTCACGGTCCCAGATATAATGTAAATACTGTGAACTAGCATGTTTAAATTTCTTGATCGATCAAATTTTTCGAAGTGGGCCCCAAACACTACTGTAGCACTCAAAGAAAATCTGGGCCCAAACAGAACATTCCAAAAACCCCATTTTAAACTCATAAGCCCACTGTACAAATTTAGTCAAATGAACAGTTAAAGTCGCGGCGGAACTGCGGCCAATGCGTTGGTTTGGCCGCGGTTCCGCGGTGGAATGCTGTCATCACTCGACCAAATTTCCACAGAATGCTTAGAATTCCCTGCACATGTTTCTGCAATGAGCTAAAAAAATTTCGACAGAGAACAGATGCACTATAAAATACGGTTTTTGGGATTTTGTTCGATCGAAGTTTTAAACATACTAGAGCAAGCTAGACTAGGTTAATAGCGTGGCTCTGATACCAATGTAAGTGCACGGCGGCGCCCCGGCCGTCAATCCGACGCCGGAAATGCGGAAACGAAAAACATTGCGAAACTTGCAAACCGGCACCACCGCGCACTTTTTACCCGGATCGGGCCATTAACCTAACTACTAGCAAACTAAAAAAAACGGGTATAGAGATATACCGAGCGATCCGTGTCCTTCGGTCTTCTCGTCGTCGTCCCGATCTCCCGTGGAATCACTTTTCGTCACCTCCTCGTCGGAAAGGGCACCACGTAGCCGATTTCTTTTACGGGCTCCCACCTCTGGACCGAGGCAACTCGGGTGCGAAGTTGGCAAGCCGACGTGTCCAAGGATACTGTAGGTGTAGTACAGAATCTTTGCCTCAATGGGGTGATTGAAGTTTCCATGGAGGAATGAGGAGGAGAATGAAAAAGGAGCAATGAGAAATGGAGCTAGTCTTCTTTTAACAAACATAGAATGAGATGAATGATAATTTTTCCCCACATCAAAAAGTAACTCTCTCTCTCTAAAAATGGCCAGCCCCTCTTTTTGGAGGAAATGAAATCATCAAGGGAGGTGAGAGTAGGAATCAAAAAGAGGTGACCACATCAAAATGTGATGATAATAATATCATATCAACTTCTAATCCATTCTAATCTCATTTAATGCAAAGGAAGAGACTAAAAAAGAATCTCATCATGAAGGAACTATCATGAAGCCACAATCACAAATAACCCCCTCCACAAAATGTTATTTGCTCACTTGCAAATAACCCCCTCCATCGGAAAGTCCGGCCGTGAAGGAACAGAGGAAAACCGGCCGGAATGAAATGCAAACTGGCAACTTCAGAAAACTGATCCCGTAATAAATTACAGGAAAACCCCGCTACTGTATATACATACCCGCATTTGTATTCCCACTGAACACAAATGCAAAGAGACAAAATCTACACTGTCTAATACTAGGATCCGGCTTAAACCAAAGCCCGCTAGTAAAATCTGTCCGATCATGATCCGTGCAATACCGCACGTATCATATCGAACCCTGCCATATCTCCATACGGCCTCTACAGCGTTTTGCCCCAAACTTGAGTAACTGTGTGTGGGGGACTCTAAAGACTCGTCAGTAGTATGGCTGTGGATTTAACAACTAGCACGTCAGAGGTATCAGCCATACGTAACGAGCTACCAGCTATTGACCAAAAGGGACGTCGATAAGAGAACTCATCCTGACACCCTACTGAGCCCGTCAGTGACAATATCCGTACAGTCCGGTCCGTTCGTCTATGAGCATCGCTTGACGGGCCTAGGGGGTTGGTAAAAGTCAGACCCCCAAAAGCGGCACAAGTCGTGTCGGAGTGTAGCCCAGAACACCCTGAGATACTACTGGAATACTTACCAGTAAATCTCCTGCCTCGGCCGAGGTCTTTATGTAATGGCTCTCCCAAACACAGCGCGACCTCACCCCCAATACCGGGAGAGACGAACCCCTGCAGATCCTCTCACTGCCTCCATGTGGCTCGAGACTGTACCCAACTAAAACCTGTTTGCACATCTCGTTTGAGCGTAGTAGGGTAGTAATCTAAGTACAATAGGAACTCACACGAGACAAATGACGATCTCAGGTCGATGAACTAACCTGTACACATGTCACCAGGGAACTGCTATCTGACGTCTGGTATAAGACCAACTAGCAGGTTCCCGGCGAGTCCTGTCCGGTGTACTCATAACCCAATGAGCACCTGTATACATCTTAGGTGAACCAACTGACACCAGTGGCTTGTAAGACCGGCCACCGCCCCTCGTCGGGGTCTCGACTGTATACATTAGTCTACTCTGGAGTATCGATGCCCTGTCTCGAAACTCCTACGACTAGGGACATTTTAAGGATGTGCTTATAGACCCCAGCTCCCACATATATGATCGCCCTCATACTGCTGGTAGTCAAGCAAGAATCCTAGGGGCTCTATCAACGTGCAATAGCGACCTGTAAGGTCACCTAAAACAGTACGCGATGATTAAGATAAACCAGATAGCATACTATCATCTTGAGTTAGACTGTCCTACTGGGACAGGTCCTCCCTCAATCATTGCAATCACGTGCCTGTGATCCAATAATTGACTCTGAGGGCACTATCTCCAACATTAATATACGGTATCACATACTCACATTTAATCGGGTCCCCGTGCATATCACATATGCACACCACATCGTTTCTCCTGGACTAGGTAACTCCATTGTGGGACTCTAAGTCTCGTCAATACGCCGGAAGTGGGTGATGATCATATCAAGCACCCCGAAGCCGTAAGAGGTCATCTAAACGTAATGGCCACCCGGTTATTGAGCGATCAGAAAAAAACAAGCGAACCTGTCACAACTCCCGTCGAGCCAACCGGCAACACTACCGTACAGTCCGGTCTCTTTATCAGATATGCTGCATATCGAGTCTAGGGATGGTAACGTCAACCCCAATAACTCAATAAGTCATGCTGATGAATGGTCTATAACAGATCAAGAAACTACTGATAACACTTATCAGTAAATCTCAACAGCCCTGGCTAGGGACTTACTGATATAGCCAATCGAGCACAGCACAGCATCAACTCCCAATACCGGGAGTGAAGAAACCCCTCCTATCGCTCACTGTCTCCATGTGTCTCAGGAATGTACCCAAAATCCACCTGTTTGCATGACTCAGTAGAGCCGTGGTAAGGTGGTAATCAAAGTACAGTAGGAAAACACACAAGACTCTATGACGATCTCGGGTCTACAGACTAACCTGTACCAGTGTCACCTGAGAATTGCTATCCGACGATAGATATAATACCGTATAGGAGTTCTCAACGAGTCCGTCAGTGTCCCAGTTTCCACTGAGCACCCGTATATGATCTCGATGTCAAACATCAATGGATGTGGGAACATCCATCGCCCATCATATGAGTCTAGTATCATATACGCTGGTCTACTCTGGTATATCGATGCCCCATCTCGATATACCTACGACTAGAGACATTTAAGGATATGCTTATAAACTACAGATGTCCCACTAGTATGATCTCCATCATAATCACAGTAGTCAAGTAAATATCCTCAGCGCTTTATCAACATGTGTAAATGAATAAAAGCATGATCAAGTCAACATGCTAGATAAAGAACCAGATATCATACTATCATGTCGAGCAAGAATATACACTGAATATATATACATGTATAAATACATCCACTATGATATAATGGCCTCTAGGGCATACATACATCCAACACGCACTTCTTAGGAGCTCAATGAAAGGAGGAGAAGACCCGAAGGACTTGTAATCAAGGAGGTATAAAACTCTTTCATAGTAGTTTAGAACCTCAAAGTGTTAAGCTAGTTAAGGTTTCCAAAAAGATCATGTATGATAGGTCGGTGTTGCAACTATAAAAATCATTTTTTGTAAATTCCGCCTCCGTAGAAGTGTGTGGGGTGTGCGACATCGACTTACACCCCACAAATTACAAACAAGCATACTATCACCCTACATTAATAAAAAATATCAAGACAAAGGCTCTAAGGACAGTCCTGCTCAATTAGGACAAAGGAGGATTGTGGGCAATCTATTGCTTATCCTTATTTTTCTTATGGTGTTTAAGGCAATTGTGACTAAGGAAAGTGGTTACTTAATTAGGCCCGCTATTTCAGTGATTCGTATAGCGGATACCTACCACTTACTTAGTACTTACCTGGCTGCAAGATTGATAAGGAGGGGACAGAGGATTTATCCTACGTCTTGTCCTTTGGAAGTCTAGGAGTGGTCTAGTAATTTGATCTAGGTGATCCTAGCTCTAGGGATTGTTTGTGCACGTTTATGTTTGGTTGAGTCGAGTCTCTGTTTCAAAGCAAAACAATTTCCAAAATCCAAAAAAGGCTTAAAAAATTATTACCATTTCACTCTATTTTCTTTTCATTCTCTTATAATGGGTAGCCCAAACCAACGAACTCTTGGCGAGCTTTGCTATACACAACCAGATATTTCTTTGTATCGTTATTGCTTTGGTACAAATTTTGACCCTACCATTTCTTTAAGGGATATGATAGAACTCTATAGAAATAACAGTTGGATACCCCAGTCAAAGTCCTATCAACCACGTCATAATTCAACACCTTCTTATGTTGATAATCCATTTAAGGATAGTGAAGAAACTTCTAAACCCGTATCCATTACTGAGCATATAGCGAAGACCCATAGCCAAAGTTTCATACCTTTTACTGCTCCAAAACTGTTAGTGTGACAATTATAATCATTTTCATATGAAAATGTTGATACTCCTTTTGAGGCGAATAGGGCAACTTTTACACCCATGACTATTGCTGAACAAATAGCAATTGCCACTCGCCAACTAACCAACCAATCTCAATATTCTTTATATCACAATGTTGATCCTACTCTTGTTTATGAAACTTGGATAAAATCTTCTAACTCTTATCAACAGTACAAAATTTTCACACCCTCTCATTTTGATACTTCTCTTGAGGCTAATGTGGCAAGTCGTAAACCCATGTCGATTGCGGAACACATAGAACTCAACCATAGCCAACAATTAAATACATTCCAACCATACTCAACTTTTTCACCCTATCTAGACAGTGCTTCTAAACATCAACTAGGAAGTTCCATGGTTCAAAGAGAATCCTTTATTGGAACTTCTTCACAAACCATGTCTAGTCTTGCAGTAGTGTTGGAATTGAGTAGTGAGAAAGAACCTGGGATCCTTCAAAATCAAACCAAAACTAATTCTTTTGATCTCGAGACCTTCCATCTTGAACCCTAACCGAATATATTTTATGATCAACCGCTTAATAATCTAATTGATTAGGTGCCCGAGAATAACATGTTTGACTTGCCCAATCGTGAGTGTGAAAGAGAGCCTTACACCATTCCAAATCAAACCGATCCTTATTCGACTACACTTGACATTCCAATCTTCCAATTCCATCATGTGAACCAAGTGATCCATCGATTGAGGATAGTATAATTGATGAATTTTTAAAAAACTATTCATTTGATTTTACCGAAGGTGTTAGTGAGAGCGGTGATAAGAATATCTTTGAAGATGAGCTCACTATATTGGATGAGTTGGATTCACCGACCCATCATGTTACTTCCATTGAATATGAATATCTTCCTGTACATTTAAGCTATCCTATTCTTACCACCGACCTATCCGATATACAAAACAATATGCGGCCTTCATCTCCCACATCTGGATCAACCATGCTTGTCACCCAAGTTTGTTTACCCATTTTATTACCCACTTTCTTTGGTTCTTCTAATTTTTTTCCCTTCCACTGAAATTTGATGAACCAAACTCCGATATTTCTAGTTCAATGATTCTTGAAAGACTACTCGAGTTAGACTCTTTTGAAAATAAAGTAGACAAGTTTTTCGAGTCTCCTACCTCTATAATTCCAGATAAATCATGTTTTTTGAATCCTGGTGCGCAACACGTTGACCTTGAAACTTTCAATCTTTCTAATGAATCTGCCTATTCCACTTATTCTTTTCTTTCTGATGAGATTATCACTCGGACTATCGATGAAAGTTTCGAAAATATTTTCGCCGAAGAACTCGTGTTCCTTAATGACTTGGATGCTGTAAGAAATCAATTTCCACCGGATATTCATGCGCCCTTTGAGGTCGAAGAAGTTGAGCTGCCTCCCTTCTTCTAATCATGTATGAGAATACGAATATTCCACCCATTCCTTGTCTTTCACATTCTCGTTTTCACTCACCATCACTTTTTCATCTCCACCTATTGGATATATATGCCCTAGAGGCCATTATTGTATATGTATACATATGGATGCTGGGGATATGTATGTACGGGACGATCTTGCTTGGTTATATAGTATATTATTTCAGTTGTCTTTATCAAGATATGTGTATTATTTCTATTGATGTTTTATCCAGCTTGCACATACTGATAAAGATTCGTTACAGTAGTATACTATTATGGTTTATCTTTATCTTAACATGTGCATATATTATATATGTTGACTACATGTTGATAAAGCCCGTAGGATCTTGCTTGACTACCAGCGTTATGATGACGATTATACTTGTGAGAGCTGGGTAGTCTATAAGCACATCCTTAAAAGTCCCAAGTCGCGGGAGTATCGAGATCGGGCATCGATACTCCAGAGTAGACTTGCGTATATGTTTCGAGACTCTGACGAGGGGCAGTGGTTGGTCCAACAACCATTGGTGTGATCACCTAAGATTGTATACGGGTGCTCACTAGGGATAAGTACACTGGACGAACTCACTGAGAACCTCTAGATGGTATTATACTTATCGTCAGATAGCGGTTCTCATGTGACACGTGTACAGGTTAGTCTTTGGACCCGAGGTCATCATTTGTCTCGTGTAAGTTCCCACTGTGCTTTGATAACTACTCTACCACGACTCTACTGAGTCATACAAATAGGTTTTGGTTGGGTATAGTCCCGAGCCACATGGAGGCAGTGAGTGTGTCAGGGATTCGTCTCTCTCGATATTGGGAGTTGATATCGCACTGTGTTCGATTGGCTAGGACTATATGACCTTGGCCAAGACAGTTGGGATTTACGAATAGGTTGATCAGTAGTTTCCCAGATTGGTCCTGAGCCACATCAGCACGACTTATCGGGTTATTATGGTCTGATGTTTACCAACCGCTAGATCCGGTATGCGGTGCTCTTAGACGAAGAGACCAGACTGTAAGGATATTGTCACGGATAGGCTCAGTTGGGATACAGATGAGTTTGCTCGTCAGTTTTCCTTTTCGACAGGTACCCGGGTAGCCGTTACGTACAGCTAGTGCCGCTGACGTGCTTATGGTTAAGGATTTATCCAGTAACGCACTGCCGGCGTACTGTCGAGTCTTTAGAGTCTCACATAGAGGGTTTCCCTGCTTCGGGAAAAACTATGTAGAGGCCGATGGTTTTACGGCCGGGTTCGATCACATACGTGTACTTGTGCATGTATGATGTTCGGGCGGATAATACTAGCGGGCTTTGTGTTAGTTATATGTATGCCCTAGAGGCCATTACTGTACATACGATGTATATTGTAGTGGATGCTTGGACATATATATGGAGGATTTTCTTGCTCGACATGATAGTATGCTATCTGGTTGCTCTTTATCTTAACATGTACGCTGATTTTCTCTATGTTACATGTTGATAATGCCCTTAGGATGAGTACTTGACTACCAGGACTGTGATGAAGATCATACTAGTAGGGACATAGTAGTCGCTAAGTACATCCTTCAAATGTTCATAGTCGTAGGTGTATCGAGACAGGGCATCGATATACCAGAGTAGACTAGCGTATAGCTTCTCGACCCATGTAGATGGGCGATGGATGATCCCATATCCATTGGTGTTTGACATCAGAGACAGTATAAGGGTGCTCAGTGGAGACTGGGTACACTGAACGGACTCGCCGAGAACTCACAGATGGTATTATACCTAACGTCAGATGGCAATTCTCTTGTGACACTGGTACAGGTTAGTCTGTAGACCCGAGATCGTCATAGAGTCTTGTGTGATTCCCACTGTGCTTTGATTTCCATATTATTATGTTCAAGAGAACATGCAAAACGGTGGCTTTTGGGTACAGTCCCAAGTCACATGGAGGCAATGAGCGATAGGAGTGGCTTTGTCTCTCCCGGTATTGGGAGATGATGTTGCGCTGTGCTCGATTGGCTATAACAGGAAGTCCTTGGCCAAAGCTGCTCAGTGACATACTGGTAAGTGTTATCAGTAGTTTCTCGACCCGTTATGAGCGTCATATCGACACGACTTATTGAGTTACTAGGGTCTGACGTTTACCAACCCTAGACGAGATATGCGACATATCAGACGAAGAGACCGGACTGTACGGTAGTATTACTGATTGGATTCGCAGGAGTAAGAGCAGGCTTGCTTGTTGATCTTTTGATCGCTCAATACCCGGGTGGCCGTTATGTTTAGCAAACCGCTTGCGGCTTATGGGTGTTTGATATGATCATCACCTACTGCCGGCGAATTTACGAGTCTTTAGAGTCCTACATAGGGGTTTCCAGGCTTAGGGGAAACGGAGTAGTAGCACATATATGATATGTGCGGGACCGAGATTGATACGATATGCGATACCGTGTTCAATTCTCGCGATTTATGACATTGATCGGTTAAATGCGATATAGCCGGGTTACCGGATCAAGTGTTGATTCGATAAGTTGTTACATATAATATTAGTCGGTTATATGTAATATAGCCGGATTATTAAATCAAGAGTTGATTTAATAATTTAATGTATAATTATATATTTGATATATTACATTATATTAACTAGTATTAGCTCACTTAGGATTTCTTTTCTCACTAGTTTGTGCATGTGTATATATGTGATATATATCAGTGTACAAAAGTATGTTTCATGCTTGATGATACATGCAAGATGGGTGTGTGAGACTTATACCATGTTAGGGTTAAGTTAGGGTTTATAATTTATTCAAAGTTAAACAAATTAGGAGAGAATTAGTTTAAGGTTCAAAGCTTGTAGAAGCTTGTATGAACCTTTGACTAAGTCCACTCTTTTGTCTAGCTTAGGATATTTGTTAACCCAACCCTTAACCTTATCCCTTTGTTTATTCTCTACATGAGTTAGGCATGAGGGCTTAACTCACCCATGGTTGCAATAATTCATTTGGATTAATTCATATGATGTGTTCATTCATCTTCTTCTTCTTCCAAAAAAGCTTTCTAGCTTCAATGGAGTGGTGAGAAAAAATGAGAGATAATGAAATCTAAAGTGAGCCCACTTCCTACTTCATCATCCTTTACTAGTTGCCATTTATTATAGGGTGTTTGATTCACTAATTTCATATTTAGTGAAGAGATAGCTTTGGTTAGTGTCTCCTCGACGTAGATCATCTTCGGCCTCGAAGACTTCGAAGCAAGCATGTTCGTTTCTTCAAGGGAGCCTCTCTAGATTCCGGGACTTCATGATCACAGCGAAGGGACTACTACACGGAGCTAATGAAGTGAAGGACTGGTCTACAAAGGTTGTATTCCTTGTTCACTTTTAGTTTCAAAGTGTTTGCATTTCGACTCCATTGATTTCTAGTATACAATTGTAGGGTTAGGGTTAGCTAGAACAGAAATTTTTTAATATGGCATGAGAGATGCCTCCCGAAACCTTGCTACCGTGCTAGGAAAGCCTGCAGTGGTATAAGAGCCATGCTAGAAATTTAGACGGATTTTGTTAAGATTACGAAACCGAAATACTCTGAAACTTGAAACGCCAAAATGAGGTTTTTGTCGATTTTAAATAATTGTAAAAATAATTTTTAATCAAGTACAGAGTGTTATATAGGATATATCATGAACACATAAAAAATTTGAAGGAGTTCTGCTTGGATTTGGCCAAGATCATATGTATTGGGGCCGGCCACTTTTTTTTGGAGTGCCCTGAAATTTTTTTTGTGCTCCAGTGACTTGGTTTTGATGTTTCAGGTGTTGTTTGTTTTTGCTAATTTTGCATGTGATCTAATCTTACACTATAAGCAATTCGGAGTGTTTTGTATTCGTAGTTTTAATATTGTTTCGGGTTATTCATATATTGTCTAGGCGAAGTTTACAAGTTCGATCGAATGTCAAAAGCCCATTTTTCCAAGTTTAATGTATTCGGAAAAACATGTAAGTAATTCTATGAACTCTCTAGAAGAATGATACCCTAACTCGTCTTTTTGGATCGCGTAACTGCGTTTATACCCTAGGGTTTTCCATAATTCCGTGGCGACATGAGTGAGGCTTGGGTCTGCCCTTCTACGGCCGGTGCATAGGTACTGTGGCATATTCTGGGTATTATTGAACTGTGCTCAAGTGTTGAGCTATCGGGATATTGTGGGACTTTAATGACTCGATCGAAAAGTTTAACGTCGTCCGGATATTATGTGATGGGATACAATATTTGGAATCCACAAGTAGTTATGAGATAACTAGTTTGAATGTTATAAATCTAGCAGTTTAGTCTCAGATGATCGGTTGCCACGGGATTTTGATGAGATCAAAAGTCCGTCGCAATCACGTAGTGTACGCGGATACTCGCTGAGTAAACTTAATAGATAGCCATACCCTATAGCCCCGACCAAGTGACTGTAGGAGAACCCCTTAGCCAAAAGCATCCGTTCGGGTGCTCGCGGCAGCTGTGTTCTGCCTTAGTGCACTTCGTCGACGGCAACGGGGGTGTGGCCGTCTACTAAAGTTTTCGACGAGCATTCGATCAGGATGTCGGGAATCTTATTGAATTACACGACTAGATATTAAAAGGTGTTTTGAATATCGAGACTAAAATGCATGGTTTACAATTGTTAGGCATGTGATGTCTAAGGAATTCATTTGGTTAGGCATGCGATGTCTAAGCTGGTTGTGGATTCCAACTGTTGTAGTTTTTCACTTTCTTTTCTGCGACCGTAAGTGTAATATGTCGTGTATCGCCGGTTTCGGTGTTATATATCAATGACAATTGGGATATGCATATTTACTTACGTTGATGACATGTGATGTTATGTGTTGCTGTGATATGTTATATTGGATCGTCGTGTTTGAATAGCCGGGGGTTTTATGTGAGATGAGAGTTTTTATTTTCATTCATGTAAAATTCATTGTATGTAATATTCTTTTATTGGGGCACTTCCGAGTTGAGGATGATGTCACCATTGTATATTATTTACTTTTCCGCATTAGGATAGACCCAAGGCGGGAAGCACAAGTAATCGGGTTCTAGGGTCCAGTGGGAGACCATCTCGAGGAGTCGAGACCGGGTCTCCTAACTCTAGAATTAGTAGGGTTGCTTGCCGCTCTCGTAGGGGTCTAAGGGTGGGATTGACTATTCATCACGACCGTGGAATCCTTATTTTATACAGGCTTAAAATAAAACCCGGAAATCCTAGTATATCCAATATTTCATATGCTTTTATTCTGCTGCGATATTCTGTGATGTGATCATTGATTATATTCTGAGATGAATGCCTATATTATATATATGAGATATAATTAATATTGCTGCTTTTGTTTCATATGTGAAGCTTAGGAAGCATAATAAATGGGACTTCATTAATGAGATTAATGAAATAAAAGAAACCTAAAGATATTGTAGAAACTTGTCTCGAAAACTGGTAGCTCTAGTTCTTGCTTTGCATAGTGGTATTCCTTGTAAAATATCCAGCACCTTATTCGATAAGGAAAGAGTCGAGATCCCTTCACCGGGAGTGACCTCTTTAGAGAAACTAGCAGATGCTATAAACTCGGTTTGTCTTTCGATTGCTTTTATAGTTTTTGCTTTGCATAATGGTATTTGTGAAATATCCTGCACCTTATTCGATAAGGAAAGAGTCGAGATCCCTTCACCAGAAGTGACCTCTTTAGCAAAACTAGTAAAAGCCTCAAAAACACACTTTTTCAAAATCACTTGATTCTACGACGATATCAAGTTCAATACGCAAAGGGTTTTCTTAAAAACCTGTCGTAGCCTCCGTCATTTCAAATAAGTACTTCATAGTATTCGTGCTATGTTTGTTGGTATGCGTCAAGGCGTAGTGTGCGGTAGCTATTTTTGCTTATCTGCTAAAGTATATGATGCGATTGAGTTAGGGTAGTCGTGCGACTTTGTTGGCCTGCGTCAAGGTCGTGCGGGTGGGTTTAATTCAATCGGGAAATGTACGGGTTGAACATGACTAGTGGACTATGGTTTGTTGGCCTGCGTCAAGGTCATAGGACGTTAGGGGCAAAATATTATCGGGAATTTCAAGTGTTAAAATTTGCAATGAGATTGCATACCTTCTATGAGATAGTTGGATCCCGATACCCACTGCGAGTAAGAGTTACTCCTGGGAGAGTTTTACACATCACAATTAGCCGATCAAGTAGGTGTCTAGAAAAGTGTTAACGGGGTTATGCCTCTGGGAAAATGAGGTTTATTTTAATTAGGTCCTTGCGAAAGCACGGGGAACCTCTCTGAAAGTACCGATACTGGCCTGGCCGAAAGATTGGCGAACTTGTAAAGGTGTAATTAATCCCGTCTAGTCTTTCCTTTTAGAGTTTGAAGGAAGATTTGACTAAAACAGTTGGAGCCATCCTAATTAGATAAAATAATAACCAATCTAATCTTGCAAGAGCATACGCTGAGTGTTTTCTTCTCTCTCTCTCCAGGTAGCGACCATGTCACGCCTTAATCAAGATAATAATACGGATGTATTGACCGAACCCTCTTGTTATACTGAGCTAAGGAACGTTGGTCCCGCTCCAACTTATAATTGTTATAAGACCGAGTAGCAAATAGGGGATTACCAGGATTCCCGTGCCGTCCAAATGAAGAAATTTCATGATGATGCATCTTCTTCGGGTATGTTCATTACAGAGAACTGTTTCTCAGTATCCTTTACGTCCTGGGTATAAGATACCGGATCAGGATCCTACATATGTAATATGTTACATGAGCTGCAGATAGGAAGAGAACTGAGAATGGGTGATATGGTTCAAGAGTTGGAAACGGTGCAAGTGTTGTAACCAAGTTGTTGGCAGTTATCACCCTGTATTACCAAATACATTGATTCTGAACGAATGTTATTAGATGCCGAACCTGATATACAACATCATATCAGTCTCTTTATTTAGTAAAGATGGATATAATTTTGTATTGTTGGATAATGTTTTGAACATTTCCTGTATCAAAAGTTGACCGGTTCAGGCACGTTATCTAAAAGCATATACATTCTAAATCAAACCATAATTCTTAACGTACAGAACACATACAAGGGGAAGAGTTCAGAAATGAACGAATGCTTCTTGGGGCATTGTAGACTAGGTCTTATCAATGTGACCCGACTAGCTGAAGTTACATAATGATGCATATTTAAATCAGTTTGAATTTACATCTTGTGAAATTTGCCAGTCATGTCACAAAGATAAGATGACCATAGCTCCGTTTCTTAGAAACAGAGAAAGAGTTAGATGAACTCTTAGGATTGATACATGATGATGTATATAGGTCCCCTGTCTACACATGCCAGGACTAGTTCTTTGTACTTCATTACATTTACTGATGATCTCTCAAGATTCGAACATATGTTCTTGTTGAAACACAAGTTTGAACCTTTTGAGAAATTTAAAGAATATAAGTCAGAAGTAGAGAACCACAATGGGTATAAGTATTATGTCCTTTGATGTGATCAGGGAGGTGAATACTTGAGCACAGAATTCCTGAAATATTCTAAGGGAGAATGAGATTCTCTCTCAGCATTACTCCTCCGTATACACCACAGTACGTTGGTATATCGGGGTGGAGCTATCACACCCTATGTGATATGATGTGCTCTATGATGAGTACTACTGAGATGCCTATTTTCTTTTGGGGGTTATGCACTTGAGTAGCTCCACACCTATTGAATAAGGTTCCAACCAAATCAGGTGCCTACCACTCCATATGAGATATGGTATGGGAAGAGCCCATCTCTTAAGGATATTAAGATTTGGGGTTGTCCGGGCTATGTCTAAAAGCAAAATTCGGACAAATTTGAGGCAAGGTCAGTTCTGTGGATGTTTGTTGGATATCCCAAGCATTCGCAAGGGAGTATCTTCTACCACACTGATGAGCAAAAGGTGTTTTGCTTCTCAGCATGCCACCTTTTGGAAAGGGAATTTCTTGTGAAGAAATTAGTGTTCATGAGATAGAACTGGAAGGAGTTCCAGCTATACAAACTTCAGCTGATGATTTGGTAGAACTAGAAGATTCAATAGTTCCCAACGAACCTCAGCCTTTCCGCCAATCTGGTAAGGTTTCTCACCCACCTGAGAGATACTTCGGTTTTCTCTATGACAGTGGGAGCGAGGATTGCATCATGAGATGATGACCCAACTAGTTTCGAGCAGGTATCAGGAGTGGGGACTCTGTGAGAATGGCTGGATGCTAAGCGATCTGAGATGGAATCCATATACACCAACAAAGTATGGACTTTTGTTGCTATATCTGAAGGGTTAAATCTCCATCAGGAGAAAATATATCTTGAGAAGATTACTTGGTGTACATGGAAATGTTGAGACTTTCAAAGCTAAGACTTGTTGAAAAAGGTTCTCGTCATCAACCGGATGTGGATAATGATGAAACCTTTTCTAGTCCCTATGCTTAAGTCCATCCAGATCCTACCTGCCATTGCTACATACCATGACTACGATATTTGGCAGTTGAGTGTCATGACTGCTTTTCTAAATGGTGATTTAGAAGAAAGCATCTATAAGTACACAGCCAGAGGGCTTCATAGACAGTGGGAGCAGCGAAAACGTGTGCAAGTTGCTTTATGGGATAAAACAGGTATCGCGGAGTTGGAACATCTGTTTTGATGTGGTAGTCAAAGCGTTTGACTTCATCAAAATGGTAGATGAACCTTATATATACAAAAAGGTAGTAGGGAGTATGGTGGTTATCCTTGTATTGTACGTGGATGACATACTCTTGATAGGAAAGGAGTTTCCTATGCTACACTCAGTCAATCTCCTCTTATCACAAGGATTCTCCATATAGGATCAAGGTGATACCTCCTAAATCCTGGGTTTTGGATCTATGAGATAGATCTAAGTAAATGTTAGGATTCTCACTAGGTATAGTGAGATGGTATCAATCGATCCTGGGGAGAATCACTGGATAGCTTCCAGGGTGGTAAGGTCGACTGAATGTCAGTCACAGGCATTGTCTTTACCCTCAGTGGAGGGACGGTATGTTGGAAGAGTTCCAAGCTAGATGCCGTGGCAAACTAGACGATAATGGCTGGATACATTGCTACCAAGGATGCTACCAAAGAGGTAGTCTGGATGTATATAAGTTCATGAGATGAACTTCGTTCCTTCCATTGTGTGACAATGGAGTTGTGGCTTAGGCCTAGGAACTCCCGTCCCATCTATGATCCAGACATATTCTTAGGCAGTATCACCTGATCATAGAGATGGATGATCTCCAGGATGATCGAGGTTAGGAGAGTAGACTACAGAGGACAACACGGCGGATCCACTCACAAAGGCCTATTCCTATGAGAGACTTTTATGGGATGGTTGAGTATGAGATATTTCAACCACTGCTGATTGTTGGGTATGAGATACTACAACAGATGGCTCTAGTGCAAGTGGGAGATTATTAGTTATATGTATGCCTAGAGGCCATTACTGTACATACGATGTATATTGTAGTGAATGCTTGGACATATATATGGAGGACTTTCTTGCTCGACATGATAGTATGCTATCTGGTTGCTATTTATCTTAACATGTACGCTGATTGTCTCTATGTTACATGTTGATAAAGCCTTTAGGATGAGTACTTAACTACCAGGACTATGATGCAGATCATACTAGTGGGGATAGAGTAGTTGCTAAGTACATCTTTCAAATGTTCCTAGTCGTAGGTGTATCGAGACAGGATATCGATATACCAGAGTAGACTAGCGTATAGCTTCTCGACCCATGTAGATGGGCGATGGATGATCCTATATCCATTGGTGTTTGATATCAGAGTCAGTATACAGGTGCTCAGTGGAGACTGGGTACACTGAACGGACTCGCCGTGAACTCCCAGATGGTATTATACCTAACATCAGATGGCAGTTCTCCGGTGACATTGGTATAGGTTAGTCTTTAGACCCGAGATCGTCATAGAGTCTTGTGTGATTCCCACTGTGTTTTGATTTCCACCTTACCACGTTCAAGAGAACGTGTAGAACGGTGGCTTTTAGTTACAGTCCCGAGTCACATGGAGGTAATGAGCGATAGGAGGGGTTTCGTCTCTCTCGGTATTGGGAGTTGATGTTGCGCTGTGCTCGATTGGCTATAACAGGAAGTCCTTGGCCAAGGATGCTTCAGAGATATACTGGTAAGTGTTATCAGTAGTTTCTCGACCCGTTATGAGCCTCATATCGACACAACTTATCGAGTTACTGGGGTCTGACGTTTACCACCTCTAGACGAGATATGCGACATATCAGACGAAGAGACCGGACAGTACGGTAGTGTTACTAATTGGATTCGCAAGAGTATGAGCAGGGTTGCTTGTTAATCTTCTGATCGCTCAATACACGGGTGGCCGTTACGTTTGGAAGACCACTTGCGACTTGTGAGTGTTTGATATGATCATCACCTACTGCCGGCGAATTTACGAGTCTTTACAGTCCTACATAGGGGTTTCCTGGCTCAAGCGAAATGGAGTAGGAGCAGCGGGACCGAGATTGATACGATATGAGATACCGTATTCAATTCTCGCGATATGTGATATCGGTCGGTTATATGCGATATAGCCGGGTTATCGGATCAAGTGTTGATTCGATAAGTTGTTACATATAATATTAATCGGTTATATGTAATATAGCCGGATTATTAAATCAAGAGTTGATTTAATAATTTTAATGTATAATTATATATTTGATATATTACATTACATTAACTAGTATTAGCTCACTTAGGATTTCTTTTCTCACTAGTTTGTGCATGTGTATATATGTGACATATATTAGTATACAAAAGTATGTGTCATGCTTGATGATACATGCAAGATGGGTGTATAAGACTTATACCATATTAGGCTTAAGTTAAGGTTTATAATTTATTCAAAGTTAAACAAATTAGGAGTGAATTAGTTTAAGGTTCAAAGCTTGTAGAAGCTTGTATGAACCTTTGACTAAGTCCACTCTTTTGTCTAGCTTAGGATATTTGTTAACTCAACCCTTAACCTTATCCCTTGGTTTATTCTCTACATGAGTTAGGCATGAGGGCTTAACTCATCCATTGTTATAATAATTCATTTGGATTAATTCATATGATGAGTTCATTCATCTTCTTATTCTTACAAAAAAGCTTTCTAGCTTCAATTGAGTTGTGAGAAAAAATGTGAGAAAATGAAATCTAAAGTGAGCACACTTCCTACTTCATCATCCTCTACTACATGCCATTTAGTATAGGGTATTTTCTTCACTAATTCCATAGTTAGTGAAGAGATAGCTTGGGTTAGTGTCTCCTCGACGTAGATCATCTTCGGCCTCGAAGACTTCGAAGCAAGCATGCTCGTTTTTTCAAGGAAGCCTCTTTAGAGTCCGGGACATCATGATCGCAGTGAAGGGACTACTACACAGAGCTAATGAAGTGAATGACCGGTCTACAAAGGTTGTATTCCTTGTTCACTTTTAGTTGCAAAGTGTTTGCATTTTGATTCCGTCGATTTCTAGGGTTAGGGTTAGCTAGAACGGCAAAATTTTAATATAGAATGAGAGATGCCTCCCGAAACCTTGCTGCCATGCTAGGGAACCCTGCACTTTGTTTTAAGCCGGATCCTAGTATTATATTCATGGATTATTTTGTCTTATTGTATTCGTATTTATTCCTAATATGGATACGGGTATGTCTATACGGTGAGGGGAATTCTTGTAATTGTGCAAGGTGCTTCTAGAAGAAGACACCTCATTATTTGTTTTAACCATTTAGTTAAATGGTTAATGAGGTGGAGGGATGAGGTGTTTGATTTCATCAAATGAAGCATGGCTATTTGTTTGACTCATGTTGTGAGTCATGGTTTACTATTGAATCATGGTTGATATTTTGTGGAGATATTTTGTGTTTGCATTATTATTCAAAATACTTAGCTATTCTTAATTTTATCATGCTCACTACACTCGCATCTCCTCCAAGCTTCATCTTCTTCTACCTCAAACCCTAATTATCTCATGTGTTGAGAAACCTAGTGTTCTTGAGACTAATCAATCCATCATCACTCTCTACTTAATCTAGGATACTTAGATTAGCATTCTAGGTAACCAATTTACCTCGGTTTGGAAGTAGGAGCTCAAGTAGGCACTCTCGGGTGGATCATCTTTGACACGAGGAGGCCGTCAATCAAGCCTGATCCGTACATCCTTTGAGGAGCTAAAATAGAGGAGTGAAGACCCGAAGGACTTGGTTCTTTAGGTATAAACTTAAATCAAAGTAGATAGCTTCTCATTGTATGCTTGTCTAGGGTTTATGGTAGATCCGGTGTTTCAGTTATTCTAGTGCCAGTTTAAACATCCAAGAAAAAAAAATTTGTTCCACATATCGGCTACGGTAGATGGCCAGCGGCGCTAGTGTAGCCTAGCATGGTATCAGAGCCACTGCATAAGCCTTAGATAACTCATTGGGACGTTAGAAATCTGCTGTTTTTGTCGTGCATGAACCGTCGATAAAAACAGTTCCAGAAATTGATATTTTAAGATGTTTGCACACCCTGCGGGCTCACGGTTTGAACCGAAAAGCCGCGGGGTGAAGCATAGACACCCTTAGGACACCCCGGGGGGACCAGAGGCTGGGCCCACACCCTAAGACCACCATGAGGTGGCCTTGGGGGTGGGTGGCCCGAGAGCACCCTATATGGGTTTTGATAGTATATTATTTGAGTTGTCTTAATTAGGATATGTGTATCTCTTTTCTTATGATGTTTTTTGATTGCTTGCACATATTGATAAAGACTCGACGCAGTAGTATACTATTATGGTTTGACATTATCTTAACATGTGCATATGTTATCGACCACTTGTTGATAAAGCCCGTATGATCTTGCTTGACTACCAGCGTTATGATGGCGATCATACTTGTGGGAGCTGGGTAGTCTATAAGAACATCCTTAAAAGTCCTAAGTCACGCGAGTATCGAGATCGGGCATCGATACTCCAGAGTAGACTTTCGTATATGTTTCGAGACCTCGATGAGGGGTGGTGGTTGGTCCCACAACCTTTAGTGTGATCACCTAAGATTGTATACGGGTGCTCATTGGGGGTGAGTACACTTGACGGACTCACTAAGAACCTCTAGATGGTATTATACCTATCGTCAGATAGCGGTTCTCATGTGACATGTGTACATGTTAGTCTTTGGACCTGAGGTCATCATTTGTCTCGTGTAAGTTTCCACTATGCTTTGATCACAACCCTACCACGGCTCTACTGAGTCGTGCAAACAGATTTTGGTTGGCTGCAGTCCCGAGCCATATAGAGGCAGTGAGTTATTGTCAGGGATTCTTCTCTCCCAGTATTGGGAGTTGATATCACACTGTGTTCGATTGACTAGGACTATAAGACCTTGGCCATGGCAGTTAGGATTTACTGATAGGTTGATCAGTAGTTTCCCGGATTTGTCCTGAGCCGCATCAACACGAATTATTGGGTTATTAGGGTATGAAGTTTACCACCCCTAGATCCAGTATGCGATACTCATAGACGAAGAGACCAAACTGTACGGATATTGTCACGGATAGGCTCAGTAGGTGTTCGGATGAGTTTGCTCGTCGGCCTTCCTTTTCTACAGGTACTTGGGTAGCCGTTACGTACAGCTAGTGCCGCTGACGTACTTGTGGTTAAACCCACTGCTAGAGTACTGTTGAGTCTTTAGAGTCTCACACAAAGGGTTTCCCTGCTTTGGGCGAAATGATGGAGAGGCCGTATAGTTTTACGGCAGGGTTCGATCACATACGTGTACTTATACATGTATGATGTTCGGGCGGATAATACTAGCGGGATGTGGCTTAAGCCGGATCCTAGTATTATATTCATGGATTATTTTGTCTCATTTTTTTCGTATTTTCTCGGAATATGGATACGGGTATGTTTATACGATGAGGAGCATTCTTGTAATTATGCAAGGGGCTTCTAGAAGAAGACACCTCATTATTTGTTTTAACCATTTAGTTATATGTATGCCCTAGAGGCCATTATTGTACATTATTTTATATTATAGTGGATGCTTGGACATATATATATAGAGGACTTTCTTGCTCGACATGATAGTATTCTCTCTGGTTGCTCTTTATCATAACATGTATACTAGTATTATTATACTATCTCTCTCCGATACATGTTGATAAAGCCCTTAGGATGTTGGCTTGACTACCAGGACTATGATGCAGATCATACAAGTAGGTCCAGGGTAGTCCGTAAGCACATCCTTTAATTGTTCCTAGTCGAGGGAGTATCGAGATAGGGCATCGATATTCCAGAGTTGACTAGTGCGTACGTTTCTTGACCCTGTATGGGGCGATGGTTGATCCTATAGCCATTGGTGTTTGACATCAGAGATTGTACATAGGTGCTCATTGGAGAATGGCTACACTGAACGGGACTCGCCGAGAACTCCTAGATGGTACTATATTTATCGTCAGATAGCAGTTCTCTGGTGACACTGATACATGTTAGTCTGTAGACCCGAGATTGTCATAGAGTCTTGTGTGGTTCCCATTGTGCATTGATTTCCTCCCTACCACGTCTCAGAGGAGTCATGCAAACAGGTGGATTTTGGGTACAGTCCCGAGTCACATGGAGGTAATGAGCGATAAGAGGGATTTCTTCTCTCCCTGTATTGGGAGTTGATGTTGCACTATGCTCGATTGGCTATAACAGTAAGTCCCAGGCCATGGGTGATGAGATTTACTGGTAAGAGTTATCAGTAGTTTCTCAAACCGTTATAGGCCTCATATCGGCATGACTTATCAAATTATTGGGGCCTGACGTATCCACCCCCAGACTCGATAAGAGACATATCAGACAAAGATATCGGACTGTACGGTAGTGTTACTTACAGGCTTTGCGGTGAGTTTGGACAAGCTTGCTTATTGATCTACTATTCACTCAATACCTGGGTAGAAGTTACATCCAGCCAGTACTGCTGATGACTTATGGGTGATTGATGTGATCATTACCTACTGCTGGCGTATTGACGAGTATTTAGAGTCCCACTTAAAGATTTCTTAGCTCAAGCGAAACGAAGTAGGGCACATATATGATATGTGCGAGACCGAGATTAAATACGTATATGTGATACCGTATTCTAATCTCGCGATATAGGTTATATATGATATAACCGAATTATTGAATCAAGTGTTGATTCAATGATTTGTTATATGTATATTTGATATACATACAGATGATATTAGTCGGTTATATATGATATAGCCAGATTATTAAATCAAGGGTTGATTTAATAATTTAATATATAATTATATATTTAATATATTAATATATATATATTAACTAATATTAGCTCACTAAAGATTTTCTTCTCTTTTAAATGCATTTAATATATATGTGATATATATTTATATATATTGTGTCATTCTAGATGATACATTAGACATGGGTGTATGAGATTCACACCAAACTAAAGATAATTTGGATGATTTAACTATTAAGGGAAAAACCAAAATTTGGTGGAAATTAGCATGGCTTAAGATGCTTGTGGAAGCATATCGAAGTCTTGATTTATTCCACTAATTTTGTTTTACTCTAGATATTTATTAACCCAACCATTATCTTTAGCCATGATTAACTCTCTTGATATATCTCTTGAGATATTTTTTCACCCTAGTTGATTGATTGATTCATCTTCTTCATCTCATTTTGCTCTCTAGCTTTGAGTGAGGTGATAAAAGAAAAAGAGAAAGAGGATTCTAAAGTGAGAAAAATTCCTACTTCATCAACCTACTCTCATCTAGCCCATTAGTGTAGGTTGTTTGATTCACTAATTCCTTAGTTAGTGAAGAGGTGTCTTGAGTTAGAGATTCCTCAAGATGGATCATCTTCAGCCTCGAAGATCTTTTAGCAAGCTTGTTCCTTTCACCAAATGGAGCCTACGAAGAGTTTGAGGGACCATCACGTGGAGCTAAGGGACTACTACTTGGAGCTTTAGAAATGAAGGAACGGTCTACAATGGTTGTATTCTCTATTCACTTAGTGTAAAGTTGTTTACATGCATTAAGAAACGTTAATTCTCTGGTTCGATTCTAGGTTAGTATAGCTTAGATCTCTAAATTTTTAAAATTGCATACTTGTTGCATGTGGAAACCTAGTAGAGGTGCTAAGACTCACTTTCATGGTATCAGAGCCAAGCTAGAGAATTATATGATGTTAGTAGAATTGCGAAAACGAAACAACTCCAAAACAGTCGCATCGAAACCCTAGTTTCTGTCGAATTTTTCAGAGCCTTTAAAAATATTTTAAATAGTTGCAGAGTGATCTTCTTCATGCATATAGACACCAGAGAAATTTGAGACCCAAACACCTAAACTTGGCCGGCCAAACACTAAAAAATACCGGCCTGGCCGGTTTTGTGAATATATTTGGGACTCGTTTTTCTTTTTTGTTCTGGTCTTTGTGAATAAGGGTTTTAGATACTGTTTGTTTTGCCCAGTTTCCATGTGATGTTAACTTTTCTATTGGGGCAATTCGGAGTGTTTCGTATTCGTAATTTTAACATCGTTTCGGGTTTTATCTGATATGTGATACAATATTTAGAATCCACAGTAATTAGTTTTGTGAAAACCAGTTAGTGTTCTGTAAATCTATCAATTTAATCTCTTTTGATCGATTGCCACGGAGTTTCGATTCGGATCAAAACTCTATTGTAATCTCGTATTCTACGCAGATAGTTGCCGGGTAACACTACTAGATAGCCATGCCCCAAAGCCACAATCAAGTGACTGTAGAAGAACCCTGTTACCAAAAGCATCCTGTCGGGTGCTCGAGGCCATGGTGTTTCGTCTAAGTGCACTTCGTTGACGGCATCGGGGGTGCAGCAATCTACTAAAGTTCCCGACGAGCGTTCGATCAGGTAGTCGGGAATCTTGTTGAATTACCCGACTAAGTAATTGAAAAGTGTTTTCAATTTTGTGGCTAAAATGCAAGGTTTATTGTGTTAGGCATGAAATTCGAAGTATGTGATATTCCGGGTTTGTGATGTCTAAGGTGTTGCGGATTCTAATTATTGTAGTTTTCATTTCTTTTCTGCGACTGTTAGTGTAATTTGTGGTGTATCGTTGATTTCGTTGCTATATGTCAACGACTTTCGGGATATGCATATTTACTTACGTTGATCACATATGATGTTATGTGTTGTTGTGATATATTATATTGGATCGTCGTGATTGAATAGCCGGGTTTTTTTACGTGATATCAGAGTTTTTCTATTCTCATTCATGTAAAATTGTATGTAATATTCTTTTATTAGGACACTTCCGGGTTGAGAATGTTGTCACCATTGATGTATATTATTTACTTTTCCGCATTAGTTTAGACCCAAAGCGGGGAGCACAAGTAACCGGGTTCTAGTGTCCAGTGCGAGACCATCTCGAGAAGTCGAGACCGGGTCTCCTAACTCTAGAATTGGCAGGGTTTCTTTCCGCTCTCGTAGGGGTCTAGGGATGTGGGTTTGGATATTCATCACGACCGTGGAATCCATGTTTTTCATTACTGGCTGAATTTAAAACACGGACTTCCTAGTATATCCAATATTTCATATGATTGACTTCTGCTGCAATGTTCTGTGATGAGATCATATAACCGCGTGTGAATGCTTAAAATTATATATATGATATATAATAAACGTTGCTTATGTTTTGCACCCGCGCTAGTCCAGTCCCCGCTTTGCCGATATTTAAGTAATCTAACGGTGAATGATGCGGCCCCGTGGCGAATGCGAATGGCATAAGCGTACTTTATATTTTCGTTTCTTTATCTGTGATGTTTAGGAAACATAAATGATGAGACTTCATTAATGAGATTAATGAAAAGGAAAGAAACCTAAAGATGTTGTAGAATCAAATTTTTCAAAAAGATAGCTCTAGTTATTGCTTAGCATAGTGGTATTCTTTATGAATATCCAGCACCTCATTCGATGAGGAAAGAGCCGAGATCCCTTCACCGGGAATGACCTCTTTAGCAAAAAGCTAGAAAATGCTACAACCCACTCGGTTTGTTTTGAAAACTTCTTGATTTTAAAAAAGCGGAGCTTAAACCACTCTTTTTCAAATCACTCGATTCTGCAACGATATCAAGTTCATTACACAAAAGGTTTTCTTAAAAACCTGTCGTAGCCCTCTATCATTTTAGATAAGGACTATTTGGTATTCGTTCTGCGTTTATTGGCCTCCGTCAAGGCGTAGTGTGTGGTAGCTAATTAGTGCTTATTTGCAACCATATGATGCGATTGTATTAGGGTATTCGTACGACTTTGTTGGCCTCCGTCAAGGGTCGTACAGGTATACGGGTAGGTTTAATTCAATCAGGAAATGAACAGGTTGAACTTGACTAGCGGCCTATGGTTTGTTTTCCTCCGTCAAGGTCATACGACGCTAGGGGCAAAACTAGATATTGGGAATTTCATATGTTGAAATTTGCAATGAGATTGCATACCTTCTATGAGATAGTTGGATCCCTATACCCACTGCGAGTAAGAGTTACTCCTGGGAGAATTTTGCACTTTATAAGTAGCGATCCAGTAGGTGTCTAAGAAAGGTGTTAATGGGGTTATGCCCCTGTAGAAACGAGGTTATTTAATTAGTTCCATGCGAAAGCATGGGGAGACTCTCTCGAAGTACCAATACTGTAGGGTTCCTAGGCACCCTAGTGAGGTCACACAAGGCATCGAACATGGCAATTTCAAAAAATCTAGGTGCCGAGAGACCCGACTACGGATCGTTTGCTAGAAATCTAGGCGAAAAACAATCTAGTTAACAACTTAACTAATGGGATATCGGAAATACAACCTTTGTAGATCCGGTGCTCCACCTCCATAGCTCCGCAACGAAGTCGTCTCCGCTGTCCAAAAGGAATCCGGGCTCTAGAGTCGGCTTCGTCGGAGAAAAAGCGAGCTAGGTCGTCGATGTCCATGCCGAAGATGATCTACGTCGAGGCATCGCTAAATCAAGCTCCACCTTCATCAAGTCTTGAAAACTTGTGAAGGAAACACACTCTACTACTTGGCAAGAGGTAGAGGATGAAGAAATAGGAAGTTGGTAGACTTTAGTTTTGGATTTCTCACTCTTTTCCAACAATCACCATTGATGGAGCTTGGTTTTCTTCAAAGAAGAATGAAGAAGAAGAAGAGCAAGAAGAAGATAATTATTATGATAAGAATAATAATAGAAAAGAAAAATTCAATCTTATCATAACACTTACCATAGTTAAGTGTAGAGAGTTAACCAAAGTTATTGAGTGGTTAGGGTTTGGCATAAAACAAAAATGGTGGACTTTTCAAAAGTTCAAGAAACTTCAACAAAAGAAATAAATAAAGCCACCATTTTCCTTTTGCCAAAAATAAATAAAACAATAAATAAATCATTTAAAACCCTTAACCATTAACTAACTATGGTTCAAACATACATTTAACCAAGTATTGCATGTATCATCAAACATGATACAAGCAAGTGCACAAAATCATATCGCATATGCAATGCGCACACCCGAGTGAGAAAATCCATTTAAAGTGAACCGATACTAGTTAATGCAAAGTAATATATCAAATACATATAATTATGCATTAAATCATTAAATCAACACTTGATTTAACGATCCGGTCATGACGCACATAACCGACCGGTATCATTAGTAACATCTTATCGAATCAACACTTGATCCGATAACCCGGCTATATCGCATATAACCGATCAATGTTACATCGCGAGAATCGAATACAGTATCACATACTGGTGTCATTCTCGATCCCGCACATATCTCATATGCACTCCTATTTCGTTTCGCTTGAGCCAGGAAACCTCTGTGTAGGACTCTAAAGACTCGTCAATACGCCGGCAGCAGATGATGATCATATCAAACATCCACAAGCCGCAAGCGGTCTGCTAAATGTAACGGCCACCCGGGTATTGAGCGATCTGAAGATCGACGAGCAAGCCCGCTCACACTCCAGTGAATCCAACCAGTAACACTACCGTACAGTCCGGTCTGATCGTCTGATATGTCGCATATCTCGCCTAGGGGTGGTAAACGTCAGACCCCAATAGCTCGATAAGTCGTGTCGATATGAGGTCTATAACCATTCGAGATACTACTGGTAACACTTACCAGTAAATCTCAGCAACCCTGGCCAGGGATTTCCTGTTATAGCCAATCGAACACAGCGCAACATCAACCCCCTATACCGGGAGAGACGAATCCCCTCCTATCGCTCATTGCCTCCATGTGACTCGGGACTGTACCCAAAAACCACCGTTTTGCACGCTCTCTTGGACGTGGTAAGATGGAAATCAAAGCACAGTGGGAACCACACAAAACTCTATGACGATCTCGGGTCAACAGACTACTCTGTACCAGTGTCACCAGAGAACTGCCATCTGACGTGAGGTATAATACCATCTGGGAGTTCTCGGCGAGTCCGTCCAGTGTACCCAGTCTCTACTGAGCACCCGTATATCTCCTCTGATGTCAAACACCAATGGATATGGGATCATCCATCGCCCATCTGTATGGGTCGAGAAGGTACACGCTAGTCTACTCTGGTATATCGATGCCCTGTCTCGATACACCCACGACTAGGGACTTTGAAGGATGTACTTATGAACTACCATGTCCCCACTAGTATGATCCGCATCATAGTCCAGGTAGTCAAGTACAGATCCTAAGGGCTTTACCAACATGTAACAGAGAGACAATCAGCATACACGTTAAGGTAAAGGGTAACCAGATAGCATACTATCATGTCGAGCAAGAAAGTCCTCCCTATATATGTCCCAGCATCCACTACAATATACATCCTATGTACAGTAATGGCCTCTAGGGCATACATATAACTAACAATCTCCCACTTGCACTAGGGCCATCTGTAGCAGTGGTTGTAGTATCTCATACTCAACCATCCCATAAAAGTCTCTCTCTGGGAACAGGCCTTTGTGAGTGGATCCGCTGTGTTGTCCTCTGAGTCTACTCTCCTAACCTCGATCTCCCTGGAGATCAACCATCTCCATGATCAAGTGATACTGCCATAGAATATGTCTGGATCACTGATGGGACCTGCGTTCCTTGGCATAAGCCACAACTCCATTGTCTCACAATGGTAGGAACGTAGTTCATCTCATGAACCAGTATACACCCAAACAGCCTCTAGGGTAGCATCTCAAATAGCGATGTATCCAGCCTTTATCGTCTAGTATGTCACGGTATCTAGTTTGGAACTCTTCCAACATACCGCCCCTTTACTGAGGGTAAAGACAATGCCTGTGACTGACACTCAGTCGTCTTTATCACCCTGGAACACTTCCAGTGATTCTCCCCAGGATCGATTGATACCATCTCACAACAACTAGTGAGAATCCTAATATCCATTTAGATCTATCTCATAGATCCAAAACCCAGGATTTAGGAGGTATCACTTTGATCCTATATGGAGAATCCTAGTGATAAGCGAAGATTGACCGAGCATAGCATAAGAAACTCTTTTCTTATCAAGAGTATGTCATCCACGTACTCTACGAGGATCGTCACCATACTCCCTACTACCCTTTTGTTTATACAAGGTTCATCTTCCATTTTGATGATGTCAAACTCTTTGAGTACTTCATCAAAACAGACGTTCCAACTCCGCGATGCCTGCTTTATCCTATAAAGCATCTTGCACACGTTTCCGCTGCTCCCACTGTCTACGAAGCCCTCTGGCTGTGTTCTTATAGACGCACTCTTCTAAAACATCATTTAGAAAAGCAGTCATGACACCCAACCACCAGATATCGTAGTCATGGTATGTAGCCGTGACAAGTAGGATCTGGATGGACTTAAGCATAGCTACTTGAAAAGGTTTCATCATTATCCACACCTGGTCAATGATGCAAACTTTTAACAAGTCTAGCTTTGAAAGTCTCAACTTTTCCATGTACACCAAGTAATCTTCTCAAGATATACTTGCTCCTGATGGGGATTTAACCCTTCAGATATAGCAGCTAAAGTCCATACTTTGCTGGTGTATAAGGATTCCATCTCAGATCATTAAGCATCCAGCCATTCTTACAGAGTCTTACTCCTGATGGCCAGCTCGAAGCTAGTTGGGTCATCATCTCATGATGCAATCCTCGCTCCCACTGTCATAGAGAAACCAAAGTAACTCTCAGGTGGGTGAGGAACCCTACTAGATCGGCGGAGAGGCTGAGGTTCATTGGAATCTACTGAATCCTATGGCTCTATCAAATCATCTACTGTAGTTTGTATAGCTGGAACCTTTCCAGTTCTACATAACAGACTTTGCCTCGAGCTTGTCCAGATTTTGCTTTTAGACATAGGCCGGACAACCCCAAATCTTAATTGGCTTAAGACATGGGCTCTTCCCATACCATATCACATATGAAGTGGCAGGCAACTGATTTGATTTGAACCCTATTCAATAGGTATGCAGCTTCTCAAGCGCATAACACCCAAAAGGAAATAGGTAACTTAGTATTACTCATCATAGAGCACACCATATTATATAAGGTGTGATTGCTCCGCCCCGATATACCATCGTGCCATGGTGTATACGGAGGAGTAATGCTGAGAGAGAATCTCATTCTCCTTTAGAATAGTCCAGGATTTCCGTGCTCAAGTATTCTCCTCCTTGATCACATCAAAGGACATAATACTTATACCCGTATTTTGGTTCTCTACTTCTAACTTATATTCTGTAAATATCTCAAAAGGTTCGGACTTGTGTTTCAACAGGAACATAGGTCTGAAACTCGAAAGATCATCAGAGAACGTAATGAAGTATAAAGAACCATTCCTGGCATGTGTAGACAGGAGACCTTACATACATCATCATGTATCAGTCCCAAGAGTTCATTAACTCTTTCTCTGTTTCCAGTAAACGGAGCCATGGTCATCTTATCTTTGTGACATGACTGGCGAGTTTCACAAGATGTAAATTCAAACTGATTTAAATATGCATCTATATGTAACTCTAGCTAGTCGGGTCACATTGATCTGACCTAGTCTACAATGCCTCAAGAAGAATTCATTCATTTCTTAACTCTTTCTCTTGTGTGTGATCCGTATACTAAGAACTGTAGTTTGATTTAGAACATCAATGCTTTTAGATAACGTGCCTGAACCGATCAACTTTTGATATAGGAAATGTTCAAAACATTATCCAACAATACAAAATTTTATCATTTCTTTACTAATAAAGAGAGTGATATGATTTTGTATATCAGGTTCGGTATCTAATAACATTCGTTCAGAATCAATGTATTTGGAATACAGGGTGACAGTGACCGACAGACTTGGCTGCAACTCTTGCCCCGTTTTCTGCCTCATGAAACTTATCACCCGTTCTCAGTTCTCTACCTTTCTGTAGCCCTATGCAACAGATTACATATCTGGGATCCTGATCTGGTATCACATACCCAGGACGTAGAGGATACGGAGAAACAGTTCTTTGTAATGAACACACCCGAAGATGATGCATCAGCATGCACTCTCTTCGTTTGGGCGGCACGGAAATTCTGGTAATCCCTAATTTCCTGCTCTGTCTTATAACAATTATAAGTTGGAGCGGGACCAACGTTCCCCAGCTCAGTATAACAAGCGGGTTCGGTCAATATTCCGTATTATTATCTTGATTAAGGCGTGATATGGTCGCTACCAGGAGAGAGAAAGAAGAAAACACTCAGCGTGCGCTCTGTCAAGAATAGATTGGTTATTACTTTATCTAATCAGGATGGCTCCCACTGCTTTTTATCAAATCTTCCTTCAAACCGTAAAAGGAAAGACTAGCCGGGATTAATTACACACTACAAGTTCGCAGGCCAGTGTCGGTACTTTGAGGGAGGTCCCCCGTGCTTTCGCACGAACCTAATTACTGTAAACCTCGTTTTTCCAGAGGCGTAACCTCGTTAACACCTTTCTAGACACCTACTTGATCGGCTAATTGTAATGTATAAAACTCTCCCAGGAGTAACTCTTACTCGCAGCGGGTATCGAGATCCAACTATCTCATAGAAGGTATGCAATCTCATTGCAAATTTCAACACTTGAAATTCCCGATAATATTTTGCCCCTAACGTGCTATGACCTTGACGAAAGCCAACAAACCATAGCCCGCTAGTCAAGTTCAGCCCGTACATTTCTTGATTGAATTAAACCCACCCGCACGACCCTTGACGAAAGCCAACAAAACTGCACGACTACCCTAATCCAATCGCATCGTATGCTAGCAGATAAGCAGCATATAGCTACCGCACACTGCACCTTGACGAAAGCCAACAAATGCAGCACGAATACTATATACAACATATCTGAAATGACGGAGGGCTACGACAGGTTTTTCTGAAAACCTATTGCGTAATGAACTTGATATCGTTGTAGAATCGAATGAATTTTGAAATGGAGTGTTTTTTTTTAGGCTTTTCTAGTTTTGCTAAAGGAGTCACTCCCGGTGAAGGGATCGTCGGTCCTTTCCTCGTCGAATGAGGTGCGGGATATATCATATATATCACTGTGCAAAGCAAAAACACTTAAAAGCAATCAAAAGACAAACCGAGTGTGTAGCATCTGCCAGTTATTGCTAAAGGAGTCACTCCCGGTGAAGGGATCTCGGTCCTTTCCTCATCGAATAAGGTGCAGGATATATCACATATACCGCTGTGCAAAGCAAGAACTGTAGCTACCTGTTTTATTTTGAAATTCGATTCTACAACATCTTAGGTTTCTTTTATTTCATTAATCACATTAATGAAGTCCCATCATTTATGTACCTAAACATCACATATAAATACGACGTACACTTATGCCATCCGCATTCGCCTCGATGTCCCCTCGTGCACCGTTAGGTTAGGTAACTAACGACAGAGCGGGGCAGGGCTAGCGCGGGTGTAAAACATAAGTAACGTCTATATAATATATCATATATATATATATAGTATCTATCAAAGAACATCACATGATCACATCACAGATATCGCAGCAGAAGAAACATATGAAATATTGGATATACTAGGACGTCCGTGTTTTCAATACGAGCCAGTATAAAACACGGATTCCACGATCGTGATGAATAGCCAAACCCACACCCCTAGACCCCTACGAGAGCGGCAAGCAACCCTACCAATTCTAGAGTTAGGAGACCCGGACTCGACTCCTCGAGTTGGTCTCCCACTGGACTCCAGAACCCGGTTACTTGTGCTTCCCTCCTTGGGTCTATCCTAGTGCGGAAAAGTAAATAATATACAAACGGTGACATCTTCTGCAACCTGGAAGTTCCCCAATAAAAGAATATTACATACATGTTTTTACATGAATGAAAATGAAAAACACTCATCTCACATAAAAACCTCCAGCTATTCAAACACGACGATCCAATATAACATGTCCAGCAACACATAACATCACATGTCATCAACGTAAGTAAATATGCGCATCCCAATTTTCGTTGACATATAGCAACGAAACCGGCGATATCACATATTACACTTACGGTCACAGAAAAGAAAGTGTAAAACTACAACAGTTGGAATCCGCAACCACCTCAGACATCGCATGCCTGACCAAATGAATTACTTAGACATCGCATGCCTAACAATTATAAACCCCGCATTTTAGTCTCAAAATCGAGAACACTTTTCAATACCAAGTCGGGTAATTCAACAAGATTCCCGACATCCTGATCGAATGCTCGTCGCAAACTTCAGTAGACGGCCGCACTCCTCACGCCGTCGACAAAGTGCACCAAGGCGGAACACCGCTGCCGTGAGCACCCGAACGGATGCTTTCGGCGACGGGGTTCTCCTACAGTCACTTGGTCGGGGCAATGAAGTGAGGCTGTCTATTAAGTTTATCCGGCGAGTATCCGCGTATGCTACGTGATTGCGACGGACTTTTGATCACATCAAAATTCCGTGGCAACCGATCAAGTGAGACTAAACTGCTATGTTTATAACATTCATTCAGTTATCTCATAACTTTTGTGAATTCCAATTATTGTATCACATTCCGAATAAGATAGAAAATGTTAAACTTTCCGATCGAATAATCGAACACCCAAGTTTTCCAGAAACAGCTCAACTCATGAAACAGGTTTTAAAACATTCAGTTCATGCCTCAGTACCAACGGTCCAGCCGTAGAAGGGTCAAGCCAACGCCTCACATGTGGCACGCCGTACTACCCCAAACCCGAAGGTTCAAAGGGCAGTTCAAGACGGTCACATAATCGAGTTAAGGTTTGTTGTCTTCTAGAGGGACCATCGCGTTACTTGCACTACTTAGAACGTCTTTAAACCTCGGAAAAATCCAACTCTTGGAAATTTTCCGTCAGGGGAAAGATTGGGTATTTACATCCGGTCGAACTTTTTAACATATTGTAAAATATCCGGAAAGCCACATAGACGAAACTTGATAATCCGATCGAATCCTCTATTCCCAATGCAACCCCAGAACACTCAACTGTAGAGTATATTTTAAAATTACCCAGAAAACACAGGGGTTAATTATAAACATTACTGTGCAAAAAGGAGTCAACGAGTCAACAGTGTTGCCGCGGAACCGCCGCGCCACGTGGGCTTAGGCCGCGGTTCCGTGCCGTTATGACGGAGTTAGGTCTCCGTTTTTCACAGTATTTTATAAAAAACCCTGATTGATTTTCTGCATATTTTTAATATTGAAAAATCACAGTTTTAGAAAATTGGACAGAGAGCATGATCGGAATTGGGTTTCGGGTTCGTTCGGACTTCAAATTCCGTCTAGACTTCGCCTAAGGCTCTAGCTAGGCTCTGATACCACTGTAGGGTTCCTAGGCACCCTAGTGAGGTCACACAAGGCATCGAACATGGCAATTTCAAAAAATCTAGGTGCCGAGAGACCCGACTACGGATCGTTTGCTAGAAATCTAGGCGAAAAACAATCTAGTTAACAACTTAACTAATGGGATATCGGAAATACAACCTTTGTAGATCCGGTGCTCTAACTCCATAGCTCCGCAACGAAGTCGTCTCCGCTGTCCAAAAGGAATCCGGGCTCTAGAGTCGGCTTCGTCGGAGAAAAAGCGAGCTAGGTCGTCGATGTCCATGCCGAAGATGATCTACGTCGAGGCATCGCTAAATCAAGCTCCACCTTCATCAAGTCTTGAAAACTTGTGAAGGAAACACACTTTACCACTTGGCAAGAGGTAGAGGATGAAGAAATAGGAAGTGGATAGACTTTAGTTTTGGATTTCTCACTCTTTTACAACAATCACCATTGATGGAGCTTGGTTTTCTTCAAAGAAGAATGAAGAAGAAGAAGAGCAAGAAGAAGATAATTATTATGATAAGAATAATAATAGAAAAGAAAAATTCAATCTTATCATAACACTTACCATAGTTAAGTGTAGAGAGTTAACCAAAGTTAGTGAGTGGTTAGGGTTTGGCATAAAACAAAAATGGTGGACTTTTCAAAAGTTCAAGAAACTTCAACAAAAGAAATAAATAAAGCCACCATTTTCCTTTTGCCAAAAATAAATAAAATAATAAATAAATCATTTAAAACCCTTAACCATTAACTAACTATGGTTCAAACATACATTTAACCAAGTATTGCATGTATCATCAAACATGATACAAGCAAGTGCACAAAATCATATCGCATATGCAATGCGCACACCCGAGTGAGAAAATCCATTTAAAGTGAACCGATACTAGTTAATGCAAAGTAATATATCAAATATATATAATTATGCATTAAATCATTAAATCAACACTTGATTTAACGATCCGGTCATGACGCACATAACCGACCGGTATCATTAGTAATATCTTATCGAATCAACACTTGATCCGATAACCCGGCTATATCGCATATAACCGATCAATGTTACATCGCGAGAATCGAATACAGTATCACATACTGGTATCATTCTCGGTCCCGCACATATCTCATATGCACTCCTATTTCGTTTCGCTTGAGCCAGGAAACCTCTGTGTAGGACTCTAAACACTCGTCAATACGCCGGCAGCAGATGATGATCATATCAAACATCCACAAGCCGCAAGCGGTCTGCTAAACGTAACGGCCACCCGGGTATTGAGCGATCTAAAGATCAACGAGCAAGCCCGCTCACACTCCAGTGAATCCAACCAGTAACACTACCGTACAGTCCGGTCTGATCGTCTGATATGTCGCATATCTCGCCTAGGGGTGGTAAACGTCAGACCCCAATAGCTCGATAAGTCGTGTCGATATGAGGTCTATAACCATTCGAGATACTACTGGTAACACTTACCAGTAAATCTCAGCAACCCTGGTCAGGGATTTCCTGTTATAGCCAATCGAACACAGCGCAACATCAACCCCCTATACCGGGAGAGGTGAATCCCCTCCTATCGCTCATTGCCTCCATGTGACTCGGGACTGTACCCAAAAACCACCGTTTTGCACGCCCTCTTGGACGTGGTAAGATGGAAATCAAAGCACAGTGGGAACCACACAAGACTCTATGACGATCTTGGGTCAACAGACTACTCTGTACCAGTGTCACCAGAGAACTGCCATCTGACGTGAGGTATAATACCATCTGGGAGTTCTCGGCGAGACCGTCCAGTGTACCCAGTCTCTACTGAGCACCCGTATATCTCCTCTGATGTCAAACACCAATGGATATGGGATCATCCATCGCCCATCTGTATGGGTCGAGAAGGTACACGCTAGTCTACTCTGGTATATCGATGCCCTGTCTCGATACACCCACGACTAGGGACTTTGAAGGATGTACTTATGGACTACCATGTCCCTACTAGTATGATCCGCATCATAGTCCAGGTAGTCAAGTAAAGATCCTAAAGGCTTTACCAACATGTAACAGAGAGACAATCAGCATACACGTTAAGGTAAAGGGTAACCAGATAGCATACTATCATGTCGAGCAAGAAAGTCCTCCCTATATATGTCCCAGCATCCACTACAATATACATCCTATATACAGTAATGGCCTCTAGGGCATACATATAACTAACAAATACCTACCTGGCCGAACGATTGGCGAACTTGTAGGCTGTAATTAATCCCTGCCAGTCTTACCTTTTAGGGTTTGAAGGAAGATTTGATAAAAACAGTGGGAGCCATCCTGATTAGATAAAATAATAACCAATCTTATCTTGCAAGAGCGCACGCTTAAGTATTTTCTTCTCTCTCTCTCCAGGTAGCGACCGTGACATGCCTTAATTAAGATAATAATATGGATGTAATGACCGAACCCGCTTGTTATACTAAGCTGGGGAACGTTGGTTCCGCTCTACTTTATAACTGTTATAAGCCTAAGCAGGAAATAGGGGAATACCCGGATTCCTATGCGACCCGAATGAAGAATGAACATGTTGATGCATCTTCATCAGGTGTGTTCGTAACAGAGAACTGTTTCTCAGTATGCACTACGTCCTGAGTATTAGATACCGGATCAGGATCCCATATATGTAATATGTTACATGGGTTAAGAAAAAGTAGAGAACTGCGAAGAGGTGATCATTCTCTCAGAGTAGGGAATGGTGTAATGGTTGCAGCCAAAGCAGTTGGCGAATATCACCTAGTATTACCTGAAGATAATGCATTTATTCTGAACGACTGTTATTACGTACCAAAAATGTTGTGCAATTTAATATCAATTTCTTTATTAGATAAAGAAGGATATAACTTTGCAGTAGATAAAAATGTTATGAACATTTTCCTAAATCAAGTGTTGATTGGGTTTGGTACGTTATGTAACGGTTTATACGTTCTGAATCAAACCACGGTTCTAAACGTACTGAACATACACAAGAGGAAAAGTCGAATCTTTCTTGTGGTATTGTAGACTAGGTCATATCAATCCGACCAGACTAGCGAAGTTCTATAAAGATGGATATTTGAATCAGTTTGAATATACATCTTATGAAACTTTCCAGTCATGTCTCAAGGGTAAAACTCCGTTTACTGGACATGGAGAAAGAGCTACTGAACTCTTGGGACAGTAGTATACATAGTGATGTATGTGTAGGGTTCCTAGGCACACTAAGGAGGTCTCACAAGGCATCAACCATGCCCGTTTCAAAATTTACGGTGCCGAGAAACCCTAGACTAGATCGTTAACTAGAAGTTTTAGGCGAAAAGAAAACTAGTTAACAACTTAACTACGAGTAGACGGAAAATACAACCTTTGTAGATCCGGTCCTCCACCTCCATAGCTCCGCAATGAAGTCTCCTCGCTGTCCATATCAAAATCCGGGCTCTGGCGTCGGCTTCATCGGAGAAATGGGCGGGCAAGGTCGTCGGCTTCGTGCCGAAGGTGATCTACGTCGAGACATCACAAGATCAAGCTCTCACTTCACCAAGTCATGAAACTTGTGAAGAAAACACACTCTACTACTTGGCAAGAGGTAGAGGATGAAGAAATAGGAAGTGGGTTCACTTTAGAATTGGATTTCTCACTCTTTTCATCAAGTTGCCATTGATGAGGCAAGCTTTTTCTTCAAGTAGAAGATGATGAAGAAGAAGAAGATAATATGATAAGTATTAAGTAAAATGAAAATAATAATAATACTTATCATCTACCAACCATGATCAAGTGTAGAGACTAAACTAGGGTTAGTGGGAATGGTTAGGGTTAAGCATGAGACAAAATGGTCACATAGTCAAAGCTTCATGAAGCTTCAATATACAACAAAGTAAGCCACCATTTTCTTTATTCATTTCATTTTCCAAAAATCAATAGATAAATAAATAAGTGAATAAAATAAAACCCTAACCATTATCATGTAACCATGGTTTGATCTTTACACAAAAACCCTAGCAAACATGTATCATCAAACATGATACAATCAAGTGCACAAAAGTATATCACATATACAATGTGCACATCCGAGTGAGAATATCCATTTAAAATGAACCGATACTAGTTAATGCAAAGTAATATATCAAATATATAATTATACATTAAATCATTAAATCAACACTTGATTTAACGATCCGGTCATATCGCATATAACCAACTAGTATCCAATGTATCGGCTTATCGAATCAATTCTTGAATCGATAACTAGGTTATATCGCATACAACCAATCGATACATTCATCGCGAGAATGGACTAAGGTATCACATACACGCATTATTCTCGGTCCTGCACATATTTCATATGCGCTCTTATTTCGTTTCGCTTGAGCCAGGAAAACTCTGTGTAGGACTCTAAAGACTCGTCAATACGCCGGCAGCAGATGATGATTATATCAAACACCCACAAGCCGCAAGCGGTCTGCTAAACGTAACGGCCACCCGGGTATTGAGCGATCAGAAGATCGACGAGCAAGCCCGCTCACACTCCTGTGAATCCAACCAGTAACACTTACCGTACAGTCCGGTCTGATCGTCTGATATGTCGCATATCTCGCCTAGGGGTGGTAAACGTCAGACCCCAATAGCTCGATAAGTCGTGTCGATATGAGGTCTATAACAATTCGAGATACTGCTGGTAACACTTACCAGTAAATCTCAGCAACCCTGGCCAGGGATTTCCTGTTATAGCCAATCGAACACAGCGCAACATCAACTCCCTATACCTGGAGAGACGAATCCCCTCCTATCGCTCATTGCCTCCATGTGACTCGGGACTGTACCCAAAAACCACCGTTTTGCACGCCCTCTTGGACGTGGTAAGATGGAAATCAAAGCACAGCGGGAACCACACAAGACTCTATGACGATCTCAGGTCAACAGACTACTCTGTACCAGTGTCACCAGAGAACTGCCATCTGACGTAAGGTATAATACCATCTGGGAGTTCTCGGCGAGTCCGTCCAGTGTACCCAGTCTCCACTGAGCACCCGTATATCATCTCTGATGTCAAACACCAATGGATATGGGATCATCCATCGCCCATCTGTATGGGTCGAGAAGGTATACGCTAGTCTACTCTGGTATATCGATTCCCCGTCTCGATACACCCACGACTAGGGACTTTGAAGGACGTACTTATAGACTACCATGTCCCCACTAGTATGATCCGTATCACAGTCCAGGTAGTCAAGTACACATCCTAAGGGCTTTACCAACATGTAACAAAGAGACAATCATCGTACACGTTAAGGTAAAGATCAACCAGATAGCATACTATCATGTCGAGCAAGAAAGTCCTCCCTATATATGTCCAAGCATCCACTACAATATACATCCAATGTACAGTAATGGCCTCTAGGGCATACATATAACTAACAATCTCCCACTTGCACTAGGGCCATCTGATAGCAGTGGTTGTAGTATCTCATACTCAACCATCCCATAAAAGTCTCTCTCTGGGAATAGGCCTTCGTGAGTGGATCCGCCGTGTTGTCCTCTGAGTCAACTCTCCTTACCTTGATCACCCTGGAGATCAACCATCTCCATGATCAGGTGATACTGCCTTAGAATATGTCTGGATCACCGATGGGACGGACGTTCCTTGGCATAAGCCACAACTCTATTGTCACACAATGGGAGGAACTAAGTTCATCTCATGAACAAATATACATCCAGACTGCCTCTTTGGTAGCATGTTAAGTAGCGATGTATCGAGCCTTTATCTTCTAGTATGCCACGGTATTTAGCTTGGAACTCTTCCAACATACCGTCCCTTTACTGAGGGTAAAGACAATGCCTGCGACTGACATTCAGTCGTCTTTATCACCCTGGAACCCTTCCAGTGATTCTCCCCAGGATCGATTGATACCATCTCACTACAACTAGTGAGAATCCTAACATCCATTTACTTCTATCTCATAGATCAAAACTCAGGATTTAGGAGGTATCACTTTGATCCTTTATGGAGAATCCTTGTGATAAGTGGAGATTGACCGGGCGTAGCATAGGAAACTCCTTTCTTATCAAGAGTATGTCATCCACGTACTCTACGAGGATCAACACCATACTCCCTACTACCTTTTTGTTTATACAAGGTTCATCTACCATTTTGATGATGTCAAACTCTTTGACTAAATCATCAAAACAGATGTTCCAACTCCGCGATGCCTGCTTTATCTTATAAAGCATCTTGTGCACGTTTCCGCTGCTCCCACTGTCTACGAAGCCCTCTGGCTGTGTACTTATAGACGTCCTCTTCTAAAACATCATTTAGAAAAGCAGTCATGGCACCCAACCGTCAGATATCGTAGTCATGGTATGTAGCCGTGGCAAGTAGGATCTGGATGGACTTAAGCATAGCTACTTGAAAATGTTTCATCATAATCCACGCCTGGTCGATGACAAAAAGCTTAAACAAGTCTAGCTTTGAGACTTTTCCATCTACACCAAGTAATCTTCTCAAGATATACTTGCTCCTGATGGGAATTTAACCCTTCAGATATAGCAACCAAAGTCCATACTTTGTTGGTGTACATGGATTCCATCTCAGATCGCTAAGCATCCAGCCATTCTTACAGAGTCCCACACTTGATGGCCAGCTCGAAACTAGTTGGGTCATCATCTTATGATGCAATCCTCGCTCCCACTGTCATAGAGAAACCGAATTATCTCTCAGGAGGGTGAGGAACCTTACAAGATCGGCGGAGAGGCTGAGGTTCGTTGGTAACTATTGAATCCTTTGGTTGTACCAAATCATCTGCTGTAGTTTGCATAGCTGGAACCTTTCCAGTTCTACATAACTGACCTTGCCTCGAGCTTGTCCGGATTTTGCTTTTAGACATAGGCCGGTCAACTCCAAATCTTAACAAACTTAAGATATGGGCTCTTCCCTTTCCATATCACATATGAAGTGGTAGGCAACTGATTTGATTTGAACCCTATTCAATAGGTATGCAGCTTCTCAAGCGCATAACTCCCAAAAGGAAATAGGTAACTCAGTAGTACACACTATATCACATAGGGTGTGATTGCTCCGCCCCGATATACCATCGTGCTATGGTGTATACGGAGGAGTAATGCTGAGAGAGAATCTCATTCTCCTTTAAAATAGTCCAAGAATTGCGTGCTCAAGTATTCTCCTCCATGATCTCATCATAGGACATAATACTTATACCCGTATTTTGGTTCTCTACTTCTAATTTATATTCTGTGAATATCTCAAAAGGTTCGGACTTGTGTTTCAACAGGAACATATGTCTGAATCTTGAGAGATTATCAAAGAATATAATGAAGTATTAAGAACCAGTCCTGGCATGTGTAGACAGGGGACCTTCATACATCAACATGTATCATCCCAAGAGTTCACTAACTCTTTCTCTGTTTCCAATAAACAGAGCTGGTGTCATTATATCATTGTGACATGACTGGCAAGTTTCACAAGATGTAAATTCAAACTGATTTAAATATGCATCTAAATGTAACTTCAGCTAGTCGGGTCGCTTTGATATGACCTAGTCTACAATACCTCAAGAAGGATTCGTTCATTTCTGAACTCTTCCTCTTATGTGTGTTCCATATACTAAGAACTGTAGTTTGATTTAGAACATCAATGCTTTTAGATAACGTGCCTGAACCGATCAACTTTTGATATAGGAAATGTTCAAAACATTATCCGACAATAAAAAATTATATCCTTTCTTTACTAATAAAGAGACTGATATGATTTTGTATATCAGGTTCGGTATCTAATAACATTCGTTTAGAATCAATGTATTGTTAATACAGGGTGACAGTGACCAACAGACTTGGCTGCAACACTTGCCCCGTTTTCTGCCTCATGAAACTTATCACCCGTTCTCAGTTCTTTACCTTTCTGTAGCCATATGTAATCATATTACATATCTGGAATCCTGATCCGGTATCAAATACCCAGGACGTAAAGGACACTGAGAAACAGTTCTGTATAATGAACACACCCGAAGATGATGCATCAGCATGCACTCTCTTCGTTTGGGCGGCACGGGAATTCTGGTATTCCCCAATTTCCTGCTCTGTCTTATAACAATTATAAGTTGGAGCGGGACCAACGTTCCCCAGCTCAGTATAACAAGCGGGTTCAGTCAATATTCCGTATTATTATCTTGATTAAGGCGTGATATGGTCGCTACCTGGAGAGAGAGAGATAAGAAAACACTCAGCGTGCGCTCTGTCAAGAATAGATTGGTTATTAGTTTATCTAATCAGGATGGCTCCCACTGCTTTTTATCAAATCTTCCTTCAAACCTTAAAAGGAAAGACTAGCCGGGATTAATTACACACTACAAGTTCGCCAATCTTTCAGCCAGGCCAGTGTCGGTACTTTGAGGGAGGTCCCCCGTGCTTTCGCACGAACCTAATTAATGTAAACCTCATTTTTTCAGAGGCGTAACCCCGTTGACACCTTTCTAGACACCTACTTGATCGGCTAATTGTAATGTGTAAAACTCTCCCAGGAGTAACTCTTACTCGCAGCGGGTATCGGGATCCAACTATCTCATAGAAGGTATGCAATCTCATTGCAAATTTCAACACTTGAAATTCCCGATAATATTTTGCCCCTAGCAGCTATATGACCTTAAAATAGTCAACAAATCATAAGTGCTAGTCAAGTTCAACCCGTCATTTCCCGATTGAATTAAACCCACCCGCACGACCCTTAACATAGTCAACAAAGTCGCACGACTACCCTAATCTAATCACATCATATGCTAATACAGATAAGCACTAATTAGCTACCGCACACTACGCCTTAACATAGTCAACAAACGTAGCACGAATACTAACTAGTACTTATCTGAAATGACGGAGGGCTACGACAGGTTTTCTGAAAACCTATTACGTAATGAACTTGATATCATTGTAGAATCAAATGATTTTAAAATGGAGTGTTTTTTGAGGCTTTTCTAGTTTTGCTAAAGGAGTCACTCCCGGTGAAGGGATCGTCGGTCCTTTCCTCGTCGAATGAGGTGCGGGATATATCATATATATCGCTGTGCAAAGCAAAACACTTAAAAGCAATCAGAAAACAAACCGAGTGTGTAGCATCTGCCAGTTATTGCTAAAGGAGTCACTCCCGGTAAAGGGATCTCGGTCCTTTCCTCATCGAATAAGGTGCAGGATATATCATATATACCGCTGTGCAAAGCAAGAACTGTAGCTACCTGTTTTATTTTGAAATTCGATTCTGCAACATCTTAGGTTTCTTTTATTTCATTAATCACATTAATGAAGTCCCATCATTTAAGTACCTAAACATCACAGATAAATACGACGTACACTTATGCCATCCGCATTCGCCTCGATGTCCCCTCGTGCACCGTTAGGTTAGGTGACTAACGGCAGAGCGGGGCAGGGCTAGTGCGGGTGTAAAACATAAGTAACGCCTATATAATATATCATATATACTATATACAGTATCCATCACAGAACATATCACATGATCACATCACAGATATCGCAGCAGAAGAATCATATGAAATATTGGATATACTAAGACGTCCGTGTTTTCAATACGAGCCAGTAAAAAACACGGATTCCACGGTCGCGATGAATAGCCAAACCCACACCCCTAGACCCCTACGAGAGCGGCAAGCAACCCTACCAATTCTAGAGTTAGGAGACCCGGATTCGACTCCTCGAGTTGGTCTCCCACTGGACTCCAGAACCCGATTACTTGTGCCCTCCTCCTTGGGTCTATCCTAGTGCGGAAAAGTAAATAATATACAAAGGGTGACATCTTCCGCAACCTGGAAGTGCCCCAATAAAAGAATATTATATACAAGTTTTTACATGAATGATAATGAAAAACACTCATCTCATATAAAAACTCCCGGCTATTCAAACACGACGATCCAATATAACATATCCAGTAACACATAACATCACACGTCATCAACGTAAGTAAATATGCGCATCCCAATTGTCGTTGACATATAGCAACGAAACCGGCGATATCACATATTACACTTACGGTCACAGAAAAGAAAGTGTAAAACTACAACAGTTGGAATCCGCAATCTGTATAGACATCGCATGCCTAATCAAATGAATACCTTAGACATCGCATGCCTAACAATTATAAACCCCGCATTTTAGTCTCAAAATCGAAAACACTTTTCAATACCAAGTCGGGCAATTCAACAGGATTCCCGACAATTTGATCGAATGCTCGTCGCAAACTTCAGTAGACGGCCGCACCCCCGATACCGTCGACGAAGTGCACCAAGGCGGAACACCGCTACCGCGAGCACCCGAACGGATGCTTTTGGCGACGGGGTTCTCCTACAGTCACTTGGTCGGGGCTATGGAGTGAGGCTGTCTATTAAGTTTATCCGGCGAGTATCCGCGTACACTACGTGATTGCGACGGACTTTTGAACGCATCAAAATTCCGTGGCAACCGATCAAGTGAGACTAAACTGCTATGTTTATAACATTCATTCAGTTATCTCATAACTACTTGTGAATTCCAATTATTGTATCACATTCCGGATAAATAGAAAATGTTAAACTTTTCGATCGAACAAACGAACACCCAAGTTTTCCCGAAACAAATCAACACATGAAATAAGTTTAAAAAAACGTTAACTTCGTGCCTCAGTACCAACGGTCCAGCCGTAGAAGGGTCAAGCCAACGCCTCACATGTGGCACGCCGTACTGCCCCAAACCCGAAGGTTCAAAGGGCAGTTCAAGACGGTCACATAATCGAGTTAAGGTTTGTTGTCTTCTAGAGGGTCCATCGCGTTATTTGCACTACTTAGAACGTCTTTAAACCACGGAAAAATCCAACACTTGGAAATTTTCCGACAGGGGAAAAGTTGGGTATTTATATCCGGTCGAACTTTCTAACATATTCTAAATATCCGGAAAGCCACATAGACAAAGTCTGATAATCCGATCGAATAAACGAATCCCCAAAACAACCCAGAATATTCAACTCTTGAATAAATATTAAAAATTCCCAGAAATTCCAGCACCTGAAAACATGAATTACTGTGCAAAATTCAAAAATTGATGTGATAAAATTGCCACGGAACCGCCGCACAAGCCATGCTTGTGCCGCGGTTCCGCCGCTCTTTGGTTGAGTCATGGGTCCCGTTTTGTACAGTAATTCTTATAATCCCCTGCTGAGTTTTCTGCATATTTTTAATTTGGAAAAAACCCAGTTTTTAAAAAATGTCCAGAGAGCATGATCGGGTTAGGGTTTCGGGTTCGTTCGGGTTTCAAACTTCGTCAACGCATCGCCTAAGGCTCTAGCTAGTCTCTGATACCACTGTAGGGTTCCTAGGCACGCTAAGGAGGTCTCACAAGGCATCAACCATGCCCGTTTCAAAATTTACGGTGCCGAGAAACCCTAGACTAGATCGTTAACTAGAAGTTTTAGGCGAAAAGAAAACTAGTTAACAACTTAACTACGAGTAGACGGAAAATACAACCTTTGAAGATCCGGTCCTCCACCTCCATAGCTCCGCAATGAAGTCTCCTCACTGTCCATATCAAAATCCGGGCTCTGGCGTCGGCTTCATCGGAGAAATGGGCGGGCAAGGTCGTCGGCTTCGTGCCGAAGATGATCTACGTCGAGGCATCACAAGATCAAGCTCTCACTTCACCAAGTCATGAAACTTGTGAAGAAAACACACTCTACTACTTGACAAGAGATAGAGGATGAAGAAATAGGAAGTGGGTTCACTTTAGAATTGGATTTCTCACTCTTTTCATCAAGTTGCCATTGATGAGGCAAGCTTTTTCTTCAAGTAGAAGATGAAGAAGAAGAAGAAGATAATATGATAAGTATTAAGTAAAATGAAAATAATAATAATACTTATCATCTACCAACCATGGTCAAGTGTAGAGACTAAACTAGGGTTAGTGGGAATGGTTAGGGTTAAGCATGAGACAAAATGGTCACATAGTCAAAGCTTCATGAAGCTTCAATATACAACAAAGTAAGCCACCATTTTCTTTATGCTTTTCATTTTCCAAAAATCAATAGATAAATAAATAAGTGAATAAAATAAAACCCTAACCATTATCATGTAACCATGGTTTGATCTTTACACAAAAACCCTAGCAAACATGTATCATCAAACATGATACAATCAAGTGCACAAAAGTATATCACATATACAATGTGCACATCCGAGTGAGAATATCCATTTAAAATGAACCGATACTAGTTAATGCAAAGTAATATATCAAATATATAATTATACATTAAATCATTAAATCAACACTTGATTTAACGATCCGGTCATATCACATATAACCAACTAGTATCCAATGTATCGGCTTATCGAATCAATCCTTGAATCGATAACTAGGTTATATCGCATACAACCAATCGATACATTCATCGCGAGTATGGAATACGGTATCACATACATGCATTATTCTCGGTCCTGCACATATCTCATATGCGCTCCTATTTCATTTCGCTTGAGCCAGGAAACCTCTGTGTAGGATTCTAAAGACTCGTCAATACGCCGGCAGCAGATGATGATCATATCAAACAGCCACAAGCCGCAAGCGGTCTGCTAAACGTAACGGCCACCCGGGTATTGAGCGATCAGAAGATCGACGAGCAAGCCCGCTCACACTCCTGTGAATCCAACCAGTAACACTTACCGTACAGTCCGGTCTGATCGTCTGATATGTCGCATATCTCGCCTAGGGGTGGTAAACGTCAGACCCCAATAGCTCGATAAGTCGTGTCGATATGAGGTCTATAAAAATTCGAGATACTGCTGGTAACGCTTACCAATAAATCTCAGCAGCCCTGGCCAGGGATTTCCTGTTATAGCCAATTGAACACAGCGCAACATCAACTCCCTATACCGGGAGAGACGAATCCTCTCCTATCGCTCATTGCCTCCATGTGACTCGGGACTGTACCCAAAAACCACCATTTTGCACGCCCTCTTGGACGTGGTAAGATGGAAATCAAAGCATAGTGGGAACCACACAAGACTCTATGACGATCTCGGGTCAACAGACTACTCTGTACCAGTGTCACCAGAGAACTGCCATCTGACGTAAGGTATAATACCATCTGGGAGTTCTCGGCGAGTCCGTCCAGTGTACCCAGTCTCCACTGAGCACCCGTATATCATCTCTGATGTCAAACACCAATGGATATGGGATCATCCATCGCCCATCTGTATGGGTCGAGAAGGTATACGCTAGTCTACTCTGGTATATCGATGCCCCGTCTCGATACACCCACGACTAGGGACTTTGAAGGATGTACTTATAGACTATCATGTCCCCACTAGTATGATCCGCATTACAGTCCAGGTAGTCAAGTACACATCCTAAAGGCTTTACCAACATGTAACAGAGAGACAATCATCGTACACGTTAAGGTAAAGATCAACCAGATAGCATACTATCATGTCGAGCAAGAAAGTCCTCCCTATATATGTCCAAGCATCCACTACAATATACATCCAATGTACAGTAATGGCCTCTAGGGCATACATATAACTAACAGTATGCAGTCCTATATCTATACATGCCAGGAATGGTTCTTCATACTTCATTACATTCACCGATGATCTCTCAAGATTCGGACATGTGTTCTTGTTGAAACAAAAATCTAAACCTTTTGAGAAATTCAAGGAATATAAGTGCGAAGTAGAGAACCAAACGGGTAAAACTATTAAAATCCTTCTATCTGATCGGGGAGGAGAATACTTAAGCACGGAGTTCCTCGATTATTTAAAAGAGAATGGGATTCTCTCTCAGCATACTCTTCCGTATACACAACATCAAAATGGTGTATCGGAGCGGAGAAACTGTACCCTATTAGATATGGTGCGCTCTATGATGAGTACTGCTGAGTTACCATTTCCTTTTGGGGTTATGCGCTTGAGACAGCCGCATACCTATTAAATAGAGTTCCGACCAAATCAGTGCGTACCACTCCATATGAGATATGGGAAGGGAAGAGACCATATCTTAATTTCATTAAGATGTGGAGTTGTTCGTCCTATATTAAAAAGCAAAATCTGGACAAGCTTGAGGCAAGGTCAGTTCTATGCAAGTTTATAGGATATCCCAAGCTTTCGCAAGGGTATATCTTCTACCACACCGAAGAACAAAAGGTGTTTGTTTCTCGGAATGCCACCTTTTTAGAAAAGGAATTTCTTATGAAAGAAATTAGTGTTCATGAAGTAGAACTGGAAGAAGTTCCATCTACACAAATTACAAGTGATGATTTGATGGAACCGGAGGATTCAATAGTCCCCGACGAACCTCAGCCACTCTACAGATCTAGTAGGGTTCCTCATCCACCTAAGAGATACTACGTTTTTCTCATTGATGGTGGGAGCGAGGATTGCATCATGGAAGATGATGACCCAACTAGTTTCGAGCAGGCGATCACAAGCGGAGACTCTGTGAAATGGCTGGATGCAATACGATCTGAGATGGAATCCATGTACACCAATAAAATATGGACTTTGGAAGTTTCTCCTGAAGAGGTAAAACCTATTGGGACCAAATGGATCTTTAAGAAGAAACTTGGTGTAGATGGAAAGGTTAAGACCTTTAAAGCTAGACTTGTTGCAAAAGGTTTTCTTCAACGACCAGGTGTTGATTATGATGAAACCTTTCCTCCGGTGGCTATGCTTAAGTCCGTCCGGATCCTACTTGCCATCGCTTATCAAGACTACGAAATCTGGCAGATGGACATCAAGTCCGCTTTTCTAAATGGTGATTTAGAAGAGAGCGTGTACATGACACAGACATAGGGCTTTGTATACGGTGGGAGCAGTGGAAAGGTGTGCAAGCTGCTTAAATAAATTTATGGATTAAAGCAGGTATCGCGGTGCTGGAACATTTGTTTTGATGTGGCAGTCAAAAAGTTTGACTTCATAAAAAACGTAGATGCACCTTGTATATACAAGAACGTAGTAGAGAGTAAGGTTGTCTTTCTCGTATTGTACATGGATGACATACTCTTGATAGGAAATGATGTTCCTACGCTACACTCGGTCAAGCTCTTCTTATTACAAAGGTCCTCGATGAAAGATCTAGGAGATGACTCCTACATCCTGGGGATAAAGATCTATAGAGATAGATCTAAGTGGATGTTGGGATTGTCCCAATCCAGGTACATTGATGTCATACAAAGAGGTTTAGTATGGAAGATTCTAAGCATGGTAATTTACCCGCTTGCTCAGGAATCACTCTCTCCAAAGGGATGTTTCCCAAGACTGATTTGGAGAGGGCTCGTATGCAAGGGATACCTTATGCTTCGGCAGTCGGGTCTATCATGTATGTGATGTTATGTACCAGACCGGATGAAGCTTACGCACTTAGTGTGGTAAGTAGGTATCAATCAGATCTCGGGGAGAAGTACTGGATAGCTGTGAAGAACATTCTTAAGTACTTGAGAAGGACTAAAGAAATGTTCTTGGTGTATGGTAACGGTGAATTCCAGGTGGAGTTTTTTACCGATTCGAGATTTCAGAGTGATAAGGACGATAGTATGTCGGTCTCGGGTTTTTTCTTTACCCTCAATGGAGGGGCGATATGTTGGAAGAGTTCCAAGAAAGATACCGTTGCAGACTCGACGATGGAGGCTTAATACATCACTGCCAATGATGTCGCCAAAAAGGCTGTCTGGATGAAGAAATCATAACTGAACTTGATGTGGTTCCATCCATTGAGCATCCAATACCTTTGTATTGTGATAACAATAGAGCAGTGGCCTTGGCCAAGGAACTTCGATCCCATCAGCGATCCAGACATATTCTTAGGCGGTATCACCTGATCCGGGAGATAGTTAATCGCCGGGAGATCGAGGTCAGGAGAGCTGACACGAAGGATAACATGGCGGATCCACTCACAAAGGCCCTTCCCCTGGCACAATTTGAGAGACTTTTTGGGATATTGGGTATGAGATACTACAACAACTGGCCTTAGTGTTAGTGGGATATTGTTAGTTATATGTATGCTCTAGAGTCCATTATTGTACATTATTATATATTATAGTGGATGTTTGGTGTTGGATATATATGCCCTAAAGGCCAGTATTGTATATGTATACATATGGATGCTAGGGATATGTATGTATAGGAAAATCTTGCTCAGTTTTATAGTATATTATTTGACGTGTCTTTGTTATGATATGTGTGTTTATTGTTGTTATATCTAGCTTGCACATATTGCTGAAGACTCGATACGGTAGTATACTATTATGGTTTGTCTTTATCTTAACATGGTATATGTCATACTCGTTATTACATATTGCGGTTACATGTTGATAAAGCCCGTAGGATCGTTACTAGACTACCTGCGTTGTGATGGAGATCATACTTGTGGGAGCTGGGTAGTCAGTACGCACATCCTTAAATGGTCCCTAGTCATGGGAGTATTGAGACTGGGCATCGAAACTACAGAGTAGACTAGTGTATACATTTCTAGACCCCGATGAGGGGTGATGGCTTGGTCCCGCAACCATTGGTCTTTAGACCTAAGATCGTATACAGGTGCTCACTAGGGGTGAGTACACCGGACGGACTCGCTGAGAACTTCCAGATAGTAATATACTTATCGTCAGGTGGAAGTTCTCAGGTGACAATAGAACAAGTTAGTCTTTAGACCTGATATCGGCATTTGTCTCGTGTGAATTCCCACTGTGCTTTGATCACTACCTGTTCATACCATAATATTGCATTATTATATTCCCCATTCTTATTCGTTTTATAAATAAACAGGTGCTTTTGACCCATGTCTGCTACATAGTACAGGTTACAGGTTCTTGGATCTAAAACAGTGAAAACGATAAAAGACAATGCAAAAGTGGAACTACAACCAACAAATAGAAAGATCTTGATCAAGCCTACATAAAAGATAAAGTTCACAAAGTACAAGGCAGTGCAAGGTCCAAGATTTCGTCTCGAAGCAACGGTTAAAATCCACTACATTATTCACTGGAGATCTGGAAGAAACCTCGAAGCCCAATTGAGAAAAGTACAGAAGAAATAAGAAGAACAAAATTACCAGTGCCAGCCCAAGAAATATGAAGGCCGAAGACCACTGTTGGACCGCGGATCCGCGGCCAAACAGGGCCTCGGGCCGCGGCCGTCCAGAGATCTTGATGGAGATAAATTTTACCATAATTTTAAGACGGCTTTGACTAGTCAACCTAGGGTTATTTTGGTAAATGTAGACATTCGGGTCAATTGTAACCTAGGGTTTCTATGCCTTATAAATAGAAACCCAAATCATTGTATTCTTTTCATGCCTCCCTATGCCTCTATTCATCAATAAAATTTCAGATTTGTCTTGAAGTTTGGAGAGCATCAATCGTAAGTAGGTTTATTTTTCTGCCCTAGTTTTAGTTTTAATTTCTGCCCTAGGTAATCTCCTTTCTTGCTCTAGTTTAATATAGTTTAGCATTTTTATTAACTTGTAGTAGATCTTTCATCTCTTAAAATCAAAACAAAATCATAAAAATTATGTCTTTCTTAGATCCCTCAATGAGCGAGTAGTTTCCTCACTTGTTAGGGTTAGGAATAGGGAAGGGTTTGAGAGATGAAGTTCTCTCATCTCTTTTCTTTGCCAATCTCTTATGAACAATTAGAACTCCATGCATACTTTCTTATTCCGCTCCCTACGGCACTTTACCCACGAAGTAACGGTGATACTGTATTATAAAGGCTCAGATCTGTAAGTTTTCCATGGAGGTTAGGGTAAGGATTAAGAAAGGAAGCACAAGGATCTAGAGGAAGAAAACATCTTCCCAATCATCCTAATTCCCTTTATTAATAATTACCATAAACCCTAATATGATATCTAATTTAAGGCATTGGAAAGAGGTGTAGATCTTTATTTACCAAATTTTACCCAAACCTAATTCTAGCAAGTTTCTTAATCCTAGTATAACTCAACTTCGTTTTAGATTTAATTAAAATATCCAACACCCTTTGGAATTAGCTCGTAAGAACATTTAGGAGATTTACAACATCCATGTGGACCGACCCGTACTCACCGGCTAGCTACATGCGACGCCGTTCTTGATTGCGGTAACAGATAGTTTTTGAGATAAATCAAATGGCGCCGTTGCCGGGGATGGCGTGTTATTTCCTTTTTGCAATTTCGGGTTAATCAAAATTATAAAAATCATAAAAATCTGTAAAATCAAAAAAATATAAAAATATATCATCTGTTATTTTTGGGAAGGGTATTTTTGTGTGAATTTTGCAGATCTACGAAGAAATTCGGATATGGAAATCTACAGAGATCAAAACAACAAATATCAAATCCGAACAAACACAGGAATATCACAATAGACAACAGAAGAAATTTGGAGGACCGAGTCAACAAGAAGAATCGTGGTGATCTGGTCCCAAAAAAAAAAAACCTGCCGAAGCGACCAACCGGCGGCGGATCCGCGGTCGGAGGGGCTACTCGCGGCGGTTCCACGGTGGAGGTGACGGATCGGTTCCCCAAAAAAGGCTGAAGCGCGGTTAAAAAAAACCCTGTAAGTCTTCTGATCTCCTCCTCTGCAAATCTCTAATATATCTTCTGAATCTGCAGGATTCTTTGCGCTTTAAAAATCTTCCCCCTTCTCAATAACAAATCTTGTGCAGGATTCTTTGTGCCGCGCATAAAATAAAAAGATTTGATTGCAAGTGATTTACTGTTTTGCATATCTTTAATCTGACTTTAACGGGCTTTTGACCAATTCAGATTGGGTGGGGATTTCATCACCCTTCCCAAGACCCCAGAAATCACGTAAGGCATTTGCATTGACCAATTTTTAATTAAAAAATACTAGACTCAGCCCTAAGGACTTCGAGCTCAATAGGACAGAGGACTAGTTATAGGCATCGACCGTTTATCCTAACCTGACTTTGCGGTGTCTAGGCAAGTGTGTCAAAGGCTAGTGGTTATTAATTAGGTCCACTATTGTGGTTCCTTCCCACTTACCTGGCACTTACCTGGCCGCAATTGGCGGTGAAGAGGCGATTTGAGGTCCTATCTCTAGCCCTTTAGAACAGTTAGGAGTTATCTAGCTGACCTAGGTGACCCTAGATCTAGGCCTGATTGTGCATTTTTGATTGATCGAAAGTGTGTCTTAGCCCTTTATCAAATTTTTTTTTGCAAACAGTTCCAAATAAAAAAAAGGGGGAAAAAGGAATTTTTTTTTAACAACTTGCAAATTTTTGCCGCTAAGAAATCCTTGCACCGCCTACCTTCTTTCTCTTCTCTTTCTTCTATCATGGGTACCCCACATCATAAATCTCTTGCCGAACTTTGGTATCCCGAACCTAACTTTGCCTCGTACGTCAATTGTTTCGGTCGATTTAAGGAAGATCCCTCCGTGCCCAAAATTTCTTTGAAGGATCAAATAGAAGCATCTAGGAGAAACAGCTCGACGTTGCAACCCACTTTGTGTCAACCATGTCCACCTTTACCACCTTCGTACGTTGACACCACTTTTTTGATTCCTGTTGTAACTCCTAAGTCGATGTCTATTGCTGAGCACATTGCTCAGTCTCGTAGCCGATCTTTCACCCCTCTTCGCACATCCAGTTCTAGGGATCAACAAGTCCATTCACCTTTTTATCTACATTTTTATCCTACGCCTGTCCAACCATCCACTTCCTACCAGTCCTACCCGACTTTCCCACCTTCACTAGAGACTGCTTCTACACAGCCATTTGGGAGTTTCACTTATCCAAACAATTTCGAATCTTTTACCGAAACCCTTCACAACCCATGTCTAGTTTGGAACAGTCGTTGGAGGCTTATATCTATGCAACAAACAAAATGACGAGGAATATGGATGCGTCCATCGCTGCCCTTATGCAACCTAGTGAACCGGCAGCTAGTTTCCAACTAGCTCTAAATTTTCCAATATATGAGGAGACGGTTGGACAGAGTGAGAATTTGAGAAGAGAGAGTGAGTTTTACACCTTTCCAAATCAAACCTACCGATACCTCATTGAAGCCCACAACTCCGGTTTTCCATCGATTGTCCCAAATGATTCACAAGTTGAAAATAAAAACGAGTTGTGTGATTTTGTAGTGCTTGATTTGCCAGATTGTGAAGAACCCCTTTCAAGTGAAACCACACTTAATCCTTTCGATCTTTACACCTCCAATCTAGAACCTAAATCGATAAATATCCATTCTTTTGATGAGGTGTCAGAAAAAATTGATTTTCACTTGATTGAGGATATAGACGCCGGGAATATTTTAGTTGATGAACCTGTCGATTTGATTGAATTTTTATGTCCAATTCATCATCCCGAGTCATTAATTGTTTCTCCCGAATTTTATATGCGTCTTGATTTTGATGATAATGGCATGGATGAGCTAAATTCTGAGGAGAATTATAAGGATAGTATTGAGGAGAGTATTGAGGATAATATTGAGGTTGAACCATTTTTGTTTGATGTGTCGGATTTTCCAATTCATCCTCTAGAACCTTTAACTAAATCACCCTCCCTCCTTTCCATCGTTCTGACCACGCCTAATATGACGCTTGAAGATTGTGAGCTTGAAAAATTTCCCTTTGAATCTGACACAGTTCTCCCAGTCGATAACACTTACGAGTGTTTCACTTTTCCGGAAGATGTTGCAGACTCACCGCCCGAGTTTGAGTCTTTTGAATTTTCAGACGAGTTAGTTGATCCATCAGACTCGGTTGCTTACAGTCGTTTCGAACCATTGATGGAATCTTTCCAGTTCGAGACTGTTTACTACGGTGAGAATGAGACTATCCCTAATTCACTTCCTTTCGTCCATCTTATCGTTCCGACCGTACAAGAGACTGTTATGCTTTCATCTCCTATACTAAGTTCGACGTACCCATGTTTCCTTGCGAATCTTGAGGGATTTGACCCCATTTCTCGACGGGTTGATAGGTTAGCACAATCGCTTTTAACACATCGGTCATCATAAATTGTGCTAATTTATTTACTCGATTTACACCCTCAAGATCGTACTCCACTTCTTTCTCTTCTCCGCCATTCTTCTCCCCCACCGAGACCATATTCTACCTTTCTTCCCACACGGTCTCATGTGTTTCTCATTTCTTTCCTTTACACCCCATTCTTTCACTAACCCTACCATTACCACGATAAGATTTTTGAATGGTTGGTGCTCACCTTTGGCTTATGTAATGCCAAGCTTAAGTTTGGAGGGAACCTTGTTGTATATATATTTTTGTTTTTCTTTTAACAATAAAAATAAAAAAATTAAAAAAAATTTAAAAAAAATATATTATAAATAAATAAACAGGGGAGTGCCGACAATTTTGACCCTCTTGGTGTGGCATGACAATGAGGACATTGTCAAGTTTAAGTTTGGGGGTATGCTCGGTACGTCTTCTTCCTTCGCATTCATTTGTACATATTTTTGCATTTGCATAATTATTTTATAAAAATTGAAAATTTTCAAAAATTATTAAAATTAATGTATTCAATTTTGGCCGTATTGATTTGAGTTTGACAAATAGGTTAACTAGCTAGGAACAATTAGAACTTAGACTTAGTAAATTAAAACCCTAAAAATAACCTTCCTTAAAGTTTAACGGTAGAAAGTATATGTCTTTGTAGTTTATTTAAAAATAGGCAAATTTTGAGTTCACTTCTTGGGCTAAGTCAAAACAAAGGAAAAATATTGATATTTTTATTAGAGTATGAGTTTGAAAAATAATTCATAGCTTAAGTCTAGATTCTGAAAATATATACCCTACAATTTGCACAATCACGCACCTTGAAACTTGGAATAGTAGAGGAGACCTTGAAATGCTCTTGTCTAAAGTCCTTAGTACGAAAAAAAATACAAGTGTGAATAAAGAAAAAAAATGGACACTAGTTTTTGTGATTACTTAATGCTGAAAAAAATAGAAAAATATTTAGCGAGGGTGCTTCATCACCTAGTGCCTTAGACCAACTGGTTTGGAAGTCACTGCTAAAGCCTTAGGTGTTGCAAGACTGGGAATTACGCTTTAATGTGCAAACACATCTTGTAATCGGTTGTTGGTACCTCAAGAAGTATTAACGGTCGCATGAAGGATGTGTAAATAAAATTCATTTAAAATCACCAATTAATAAGTACTTTGGACAACGGACAAGGGTATGATTGCTTGATTTGAATTTCCAAGTGTAGGGGTGATATTTACACACACGTAGGGATATGTGATTGGAGTTTAGATGAGAGAAACGAGTGAAGAATAGAACTTGTATCTTTAGTAGAGTTGACAGAAATTCCTAAGTGAAGATGGAACCCTAGGAGGAACACTTAAGAAATGACGAAAGCTAAGTAAGTCTGCAGAACATATATAATCTTAAGTTAGATGATGAGGAAGTGTGAAGAATGTGGGTGGATAATTTACGAGTCGACGATAATAGAATTCCCTGTTAGAAAACCTAATTGGAGAACAAAAGTCGAAAAAGCCAAATTGATAGGATTTTGTGGGTAGTATCCGCTGAAAACCTTCAGGAGACAACACTCCTCCTACTAGGGACACCTAGAGATTTAACGGCTTGTTGCACGAGCTCAGTGCAATCGTGTTTCCCTGCGAAAGTGCGGTAAGGTTTTTGTAGAGAATAAAAAAATAAATTTGCTTGAGGATGAGCAAAATATAAGTTTAGGGGTATTTATTCATACCATAATATTGCATTATTATATTCCCCATTTTTATTCGTTTTATAAATAAACAGGTGCTTTTGAACCATGTCTGCTACATAGTACAGGTTACAGGTTCTTGGATCTAAAACAGTGAAAACGATAAAAGATAATGCAAAAGTGGAACTACAATCAACAAATGGAAGGATCTTGATCAAGCCTACATAAAAGATAAAGTTCACAAAGTACAAGGCAGTGCAAGGTTTAAGATTTCGTCTCGAAGCAACGGTTAAAATCCACTACATTATTCACTAGAGATCTGGAAGAAACCACGAAGCCCAATTGAGAAAAGTACAGAAGAAATAAGAAGAACAAAATTACCAGAGCCAGCCCAAGAAAGATGAAGGCCCAAGCCCACTGTTGGACCGCGGATCCGCGACCAAACAAGGCCGCGGTTTCGCGGCAGTCCAGAGATCTTGATGGAGATAAATTTTACCATAATTTTAAGACGGCTTTGACTAGTCAACCTAGGGTTATTTTGGTAAATGTAGACATGCGGGTCAATTGTAACCTAGGGTTTCTATGCCTTATAAATAGAAGCCCAAATTATTGTATTCTTTTCATGCCTCCCTATGCCTCTATTCATCAATAAAATTTCATATTTGTCTTGAAGTTTGGAGAGCATCAATCGTAAGTAGGTTTATTTTTCTGCCCTAGTTTTAGTTTTAATTTCTGCCCTAGGTAATCTCCTTTCTTGCTCTAGTTTAATATAGTTTAGAATTTTTATTAACTTGTAGTAGATCTTTCATCTCTTAAAATCAAAACAAAATCATAAAAATTATGTCTTTCTTAGATCCCTCAATGAGCGAGTAGTTTCCTCGCTTGTTAGGGTTAGGAATAGGGAAGGGTTTGAGAGATGAAGTTCTCTCATCTCTTTTCTTTGCCAATCTCTTATGAACAATTAGAACTCCATGCATACTTTCTTATTCCGCTCCCTACGGCACTTTACCCATGAGGTAATGGTGATACTGTAGTATAAAGGCCCGGATCTGTAAGTTTTCCAAGGAGGTTAGGGTAAAGATTAAGAAAGGAAGGACAAGGATCTATAGGAAGAAAACATCTTCCCTATCATCCTAATCCCCTTTATTAATAATTACCATAACCCCTAATATGATATCTAATTTAAGGCATTGGAAAGAGGTATAGATCTTTATTTACCAAACTTTACCTAAACCTAATTCTTGCAAGTTTTCTAATCCTACTATAACTCAATTTCATTTTAGATTTAATTAAAATATCCAACACCCTTTGGAATTAGCTCGTAAGAACATTTAGGAGACTTACAACATCCCTGTGGACCGACCCGTACTCACCGGCTAGCTACATGCGACGCCGTTCTTGATTGCGGTAATAGATAGTTTTTGAGACAAATCACTACCTTACCACGACTCTGCTGAGCCGTCCAAACCGGTTTTGGTTGGGTATAGTCCTGAGCCGTATGGAGGCAGTAAGTGATTGTCGAGGATTCGTCTCTTCTGGTATAGGGAGTCGATATCACACTGTGTTCGATTGGTCAGGACCATAAGACCTTGGTCAAGGCAGTTGGGATTTACTGATAGGCTGATCAGTAGTTTTCCAGATTGGTCCCGAGCCACATTAGCATGACTTATCGGTTTATTGGGGTCTGACCTTTACCACCCCCGAGACCCAGTATGCGATACTCTCAGATGAAGAGACCGGACTGTACAGATATCGTCACGGATAGGCTTAGTGGAGATCCGGATGAGTTTGCTCATCGGCATTCATTTCGACAGGTACCCGGGTAGCCGTTACGTACAGCTAGTGCCGCTGACGTGCTTGTGGTTATGGATTTATCCAGTAACTCATTGTCGGCGTACTGTCGAGTCTTTAGAGTCCCACACAGAGGGTTTCCCTAATTCCGGCGAAATGATGTAGTAGCCGTATTGGATACGTGCAGGGTTCGATCGACTGATGTACATTGTACTCGGACTTTCGATCGGACAGTAGGTAATAGTAGCCAGCTCGGGTTTGAGCCGGATTATTAAATCAGGTGGTGATTTAATAATTTACATATATGTATTTCAATATATATATTCTAGTATTACGTTCTTCGTGTTTTTCTATCTCTTTGGGCGTTCGGATTTTTATCCGAATGCGGGTATATATATACAGTAAACTGAAATCTATATTTATTACAGATTTCATTCTAGAAGGTGGCCACCTCATTATGCATTTTCCATTTATTTGATAAATGGAAATAAGGTGTAAAGTGTGAGGAATGGGAGGAATGAGCATGACCATGCTTTAATAATCAACAAATGAATTTTCAATTCATTTGTTGTTACTATTGAAGCATGGTTGCCATTTGTTTATTGAAAGAATTCATACACAAAACCAAGGTGTGTGATTTTCTCTTTCATGCTTCATTCATTTTCTCTTGAGCTCTCATTCCTTTCCTCTCTCACTAGCTTCCTCCACCTTCATCTTCTTCCTCTTCACTAAGTGAAGAGGCAAGAAAGAGATAGCTTTACACTTAGAACTCCAAACTACATCCTAGATTACTTGGACTAGCATCCCAAGTTCTCTAATTGCTCTTTTGACACTTAGCAAAGAGCTAGAGCCATGGATCACATATTTCGGGTGGATCATCTACGACAAAGGAGGGCCGGAGTACAAGCTCGATCCCGGAGGACCGATGGAGCCGTAAATGGAGATCGACCTAGTTCAAGGTGGCCACTTGGAGCACATGACGAGGAGAGAAGACCGAAGGACATGAGCCTCTTGGTATACACTCTATCATAGTAGATAGAACTCAAATATAGCTAACTAGGTTTATGATAAAGATCCGGTTTAGGTTTAACCTGGCGCCAAAGTTTTGATCGTTTTAAAATTTTCGTTCCGCATTTGGTCACGGAAGTTGGCCGGGTCGCTAGTGTAACCCATCACTTCGATATTAATTATATATATATATATATATATATATATATATATGACTTTCTAGCTCGATGTTCAGTTGAAAATATTGCATTTTGGTATAAGTATTTTCCTTACATTTCTTAAATAATAAAAGGTGTTTATTATAAATATTAAACATATTTGGATTTATCTGCAAAATACTATTTACCATATGTTTATATATTATAATTAATATTATGAAGGAAAATATAGGCATTTTATATTTATATAATATTTTGGTAATTGAAAATATGCATATCATATCAAATATTCTAATCACAATTCTTAAAACATATAATATCATACAAATGGTTAGAATAATATTTCAAAATATATGCATAATATTTTAGTAATTAAAAGATACATAGCACAGTAAAATATTCTTAATCATGTTTCTTAAAGATTTATTACCATATAAAGTGCATAGCATATTAAATATTCTTAATCAAGTTTCTTAAAGATTTATTACCATATATAGTGATTAAGATACTCTCTCTAATTTAATAAATAAACTAACATTATTCATAGAGATATTGTGCAAGATTTAGCTCAGGTCAAGAGATCAAGATGTTCAAGATGTCAGGATAAAAAATCTGCCAAAATCATAAAATCAATACTGACAGGGACTCAGAATCCAGGTATGGAAAGTCACCATATTAGGAAGTCACCATATATGGTAACTAGTTTTTCTTCTTTGAGGGTTATATAAAGGACCAAGGGCTAAAGTTAGAAGGCATCAAGCCGAAGAGATCACGAAGCCCCAGACGCTCACGCATCCAGACTGATCATCAACTGTTCGTCTACCTCCTTGGAAGAGATCGAGAAGCAAACTAGTCTTTGTAATCATTTTCTAAGGAATCAAAGTGTAGATTGTTCAAGTTGATTAATAAAGGTAGTTGTTTTATTTAATTCTTTTGCATTTTACATTATATTTTCCCTCTCTATCTTTTCATCTTCTTTTCCCAACATGCGCGAGTAATTCTCCGCTTGTTAGGGTTCGTAGGATTAGGATAGGCTAATGGACGATGAAAATAATTAAACCCTTTTTAAGTCCTATAAAGTTTAGGAACTTTATCAAAAGAATCATTAACATCCTAATCGGTCGCGCTAGCAATTCTTTGCTAGTTCCGACCGCGATTAGAGATTAGATTAATAATTGTTTTGGTAAAGGCTAGATATGAACAGAGTTCCGTGTCGAGATAAGGGTTAAGAGTGGGATTCCTTTTCCCTCCAGAAACCCTAATCTACACGCATCACCGTCGTTCTAGTTCTAAATCTATTAATGGATAAAAAGGGTAACTTTTAATTAATCGTCCTTAACTACTAAATCTTAACGAACCCTACAAGCCCCCTTATTATATTAACTACATCTTTAAAATAATTTAGATCTATATTTTACATTCTTGTTTAACGTAGATCTAGAAACCATTCTATAAAATTCTTTATCCCTCCTCTCTTTTTCAACACATCTAAAGTTAGAATAAAAGGTTCCACGTTTCCCAGAGGACGACCCGTACTCATCTCGGTCTAGCTACGTGCGACACCGTTATTGATTGCGGTTAACTACAAACATACACTTTTTCGTAACCAATCAAATGGCGCCGTTGCCGGGGATACGTGCGTAATTTTTTATTCTTACTATTTGTGTTGAATTCTTAGACGATTCATATCATTATTAAAACAAAACTGCAAATTGCATATTTAACGATTTGTGTGTGAATTTTGCGAGGGAATCTGGAGTCACGGACTTGAGGAAACAGGAGATCTAGGGTTTCACACTTCTCTGGTAAGATTCTCAACTCCTTCTCTCTCCTCTCAAATCCAATAAAATCTATCTTCTGCAGGATTCTTTGCAAAATCGCGCCGCTCAAAAATCTTTTTGCAAAAGTTTTGTGATTTGTTTTGTTTTGCATATTTTAATACGGACTTTAAGGGGCAAAGACCAAATCAAGATTAGGTGGGGATTTCATCACCCTTCCTAAGCCCCATAAATCACAAACCGAGCATATAGATCAACCCTTCATTAATTTAAAAAAGATCTAGACCAGACTCTAAGGACTGTCGCGCTCAATAAGGACAGAGGAAGGTCGTGGGTAATTTATCGCTTATCCGCATTACTTTTGTGGTGCCTAGGCAAGTGTGTCAAAGGCTAGTGGTTTTTAATTAGGCCCACTACTGTGGTTCCTTCCCACTTACCTGGCACTTACCTGGCTACAAGGGTAGTACAGAGGCGGTAGAGGATTGATCCTGCGGCTTGTCCTTTGGAAGTCTAGGAGCGGTCTAGAGACTGGACCTAGGTAACCAAAGTTCTAGGGTTGTGCATTTTTGTGTGATTTGTCTTAATCCGTCATTTTTCAAAACAAACCAATTATTTTCTCCCCTTTTTACCCCTTCCCCCTTCTTCTATTCTTATAATGGGTAACCTAAACAGAAGAACACTTGCCGAGCTTTGCTGTCCACAACCAGATATCTCTTGCTTTCGAAATCCCTTCGGTATACCGTCCGGCTCTTCCATGTCCTTAAGAGATCATATAGAACAAGCAGGAAGAAACAGTTGGCCATCTCAGTCTAGGTCTTATCAACCGTATCCTAATCCTACACCTGTTTCAGTTGATACCCAGAGTGAGGAAGCCCCTAGACGAATGTCCATTGCTGAGCACATAGCTAGGGATAGAGGCCAAAGTTTCAACCCGGACCAATATCAACCATCACCACCACTGTCCAGAGAAGAGTTTGATATGCGGTTTGTATATAGCCAACCAACCAACCCATATCAATATTCTTCTTATCATAATATTGATCCTACTCCTACCCAAGTTCAGCAACCATTCTGTTCCTATTAATCCAATCCGACTTTTCCACCTACTCTAGACAGTTCTTCTAATCAGTCATTTGGGAGTTTTAATTATCCACAGGAATTTCAATCTTATACTGAAACCCCTTATCAACCCAAGACTAGTCTGGAGCAGACATTAGAAAAATTTATGGAACTGACGAATCAAATTATGAAGGATTTGGGTAGTAAGACAGAACTGTACACCCTTCCTAATCAAACCTCCCCAATCCAAACTGAAATACACAACTCCAGTTTCATAGATTCATCAAGTACAATGTCTGATAAGTTGTGTGACTTTGTAGTGTTTGATTTACCCGATTGTGAAGGGTCCAATTCAAGTGAAAGCATACCCAACCCTTGTGATCTCTACACCTCCACTCTTGAACCAAAACTGATTGAAAACCATACTTTTGATGAGGTGTTTAAGAATTTTAACCTTCACTTGAATGAGGTGATTGACGTTAGGGATATATTGATTGATGAACCCGAAATTTTGGATGATTTTGTCCTACCAATTCATCAAATCCTTTCACTTCCTTGTGGTCATCATCTTGAGCCTTTAATTCTTCCCGAACCCCAAATATGTCTTGAAGTTGATGATAATGGTATACCCAAAGATCAGACCGAAATACAGCCTCCATCTTCCACATCTGGTTCAGCAACACTCGACACACCAATTTGTTTACCCATTTCACCTTCTATTTTCTCCGGTTCTTCTTCTGTTCCTATAGTTTCAGTGAGTTTTGATGAATCACAATCCGTTAATTCAAGTTCAATAATACCAGAAATTCAACTTGATTTGGATATTTTTGAAAATAAGGTAGATGAGTTTTTCGAGTCCTCTACCTCAATGATTTTTGATGAATCAAGTAGAATAAATTCTGGCACAAAACTCTTTGACAGCAAAATGTTCAATCACACCATTGATAAAAGTTTTGAAGAACTTTTTGCTGACGAACTTGAATTTTTAAACAATACGGATTTTGTGATTGATCAATCTCCATCTATAGAGGTTGAACCATCACCATTCCTTCTTTCTAATCATTCACATTCATCCTCATTCTTTCTTTTCTCTAATTTCAAACCCTTTCCAGACCACCTCTTATCCCTTCCCTATTTTTTCTTGACTCGATACAACACATTCTTCCACCAACCTATACGATATACTGATGAAATCTTTGAATGGTTGGTGTTAACTTTTGGTCTTTGTAAAGTCTTACTTCGACCAAATGACTCACCCTCTCTTAAAATGCTTCATATTGTCTAACTCATGTTTGAGGGGGGGTATATTTTTGGCTCTTGAACATAACTTTTGTCCTCAAATTTGTGAGCCAAAAATAAGTTTGGGGGAGCGCTTTCACTTTCATATATTCTTGCCCCCATTAATAATTTCCTCCCAAGCTTACAGGTTTTTGTGATCCAGCAGATAGTAACAGTGAGGACACTGTTGAAAACAAGTTTGGGGGAGATTTGTGCTTATTTACACATCAATTTGCATCATATTTTGCATAATCACAACATTTTCAAAAATTAAAAAAAAAAATTCTTTTATAACAAAAGAGTAGAAAGTGAAAAATTGCATCCAAAAGATAGGAATAGTTTAAGAAAATCAAGAAAATTAGAAGTTTTCTTAAACGAACTAGTAATAAGTAGTTATGAGCTGTTGTCCCAAGGGTTAGTAAGATGAAGGAAGTCACTAATCTGAGGATAAAAATAAGTCTGAAAAATAGTTTCTATTCTGAAAGCCAAACATTTGAATGTTGATACCCTACTATATGCACTTACACACTTCTTGAAACTCGAGATAGTAGAGGATACCTTGAAATGCTCTTGTCTAAAAGCCAAAGTATGAAGGAAATGAAAAAATGAAGAAAATATAAAAATGGTGAAAAGAAAAAAATGAACACAGGTTTTGTATCCCCAAGGCAGCAATAAAAAAATATAGCGAGGGTGCCTCTTCACCTAGTGCCCTAAGGCCAACTGGTCTGGGAGTCACCGCTAAGCCTTAGGTTGTGCAAGACGAGGAAAATACTATCACCTAATCAGCAAGCACACGAGTAATCGGTCTGTTAGTACCTCAAGAAGTATTAACGGTCGCATGAAAATGTGTGAGCAAATCTAAATATTCATTAAATTAAAAAGTACTGAGGTAGATAGACAAGAGTATGATAGCTTGAATTGAATTCTCCGGGTGTAGGGATGTTATTTACACGCACGTAGGGGTATATGATCAATGTTTGGACGAAAGGTAGGAATGAAGAATAAAGACGATGTTTTATTGAGAGATGATGTGATTTCTAACATTTTTTAATGACTATTAAGATAGGGCTCATGACAACCGAAAAGCTAGTGTAGTTTGAAACTCTTATTTTCAAAGTCTTTCTTTTATGGTTCTTATCTTTATATGTAAATTTCACCATCTCTCTTTTATTATAGGATTTTGTGGGTGTAATCCGCTGAAAACCCTCAGGAGACAACACTCCTCCTACTAGGGACACCTAGAGGTTTAACGGCTTGTTGCACGTGCTCAGTGCAATCGTGTTTGCCTACGAAAGTGTGCTATTTAGGTTTTTCTTTTTCTTTTTCTTTTTCTCTTTCTCTTGAATAGCTAGTTTGCTCGGGACGATCAAAATTAAGTTTGGGGGTATTTGTTCAGTTGAAAATATTGCATTTTGGTATAAGTATTTTCCTTACATTTCTTAAATAATAAAAGGTGTTTATTATAAATATTAAACATATTTGGATTTATCTGCAAAATACTATTTACCATATGTTTATATATTATAATTAATATTATGAAGGAAAATATAGGCATTTTATATTTATATAATATTTTGGTAATTGAAAATATGCATATCATATCAAATATTCTAATCACAATTCTTAAAAGATATAATATCATACAAATGGTTAGAATAATATTTCAAAATATATGCATAATATTTTAGTAATTAAAAGATACATAGCACAGCAAAATATTCTTAATCATGTTTCTTAAAGATTTATTACCATATAAAGTGCATAGCATATTAAATATTCTTAATCAAGTTTCTTAAAGATTTATTACCATATATAGTGATTAAGATACTCTCTCTAATTTAATAAATAAACTAACATTATTCATAGAGATATTGTGTAAGATTTAGCTCAGGTCAAGAGATCAAGATGTTCAAGATGTCAGGATAAAAAATCTGCCAAAATCATAAAATCAATACTGACAGGGACTCAGAATCCAGGCATGGAAAGTCACCATATTAGGAAGTCACCATATATGGTAACTAGTTTTTCTTCTTTGAGGGTTATATAAAGGACCAAGGGCTAAAGTTAGAAGGCATCAAGCCGAAGAGATCACGAAGCCCCAGACGCTCACGCATCCAGGCTGATCATCAACTGTTCATCTACCTCCTTGGAAGAGATCGAGAAGCAAACTAGTCTTTGTAATCATTTTCTAAGGAATCAAAGTGTAGATTGTTCAAGTTGATTAATAAAGGTAGTTGTTTTATTTAATTCTTTTGCATTTTACATTATGTTTTCCCTCTCTATCTTTTCATCTTCTTTTCCCAACATGCGTGAGTAATTCTCCGCTTGTTAGGGTTCGTAGGATTAGGGTAGGCTAATGGACGATGAAAATAATTAAACCCTTTTTAAGTCCTATAAAGTTTAGGAACTTTATCAAAAGAATCATTAACATCCTAATCGGGCGCGCTAGCAATTCTTTGCTAGTTCCGACCGTGATTAGAGATTAGATTAATAATTGTTTTGGTAAAGGCTAGATATGAATAGAGTTCCGTGTCGAGATAAGGGTTAAGAGTGGGATTCCTTTTCCCTCCAGAAACCCTAATCTACACGCATCACCGTCGTTCTAGTTCTAAATCTATTAATGGATAAAAAGGGTAACTTTTAATTAATCGTCCTTAACTACTAAATCTTAACGAACCCTACAAGCCCCCTTATTATATTAACTACATCTTTAAAATAATTTAGATCTATATTTTACATTCTTGTTTAACGTAGATCTAGAAACCATTCTATAAAATTCTTTATCCCTCCTCTCTTTTTCAACACATCTAAAGTTAGAATAAAAGGTTCCACGTTTCCCAGAGGACGACCCGTACTCATCTCGGTCTAGCTACGTGCGACACCGTTATTGATTGCGGTAAACTACAAACATACCCTTTTTCGTAACCAATCACTCGACATGATAGTATGCTATGTGGTTGCTCTTTATCTTAACATGTATACTAGTATTATTATACTGTCTCTCTTTGATACATGTTGATAAAGCCCTTAGGATGTTGGCTTGACTACCAAGACTATGATGCAGATTATACAAGTAGGTCCAGGGTAGTCCGTAAGCACATCCTTTAATTGTTCCTCGTCAAGAGAGTATCGAGACAGGGCATCGATATTCCAGAGTAGACTAGTGCGTACGTTACTTGACACTGTATGGGGCGATGGTTGATCCCATAGCCATTGGTGTTTGACATCAGAGATTGTACATAGGTGCTTATTGGAGAATGGGTACACTGAACGGGACTCGCCGAGAACTCCTAGATGGTACTATATCTATCGTCAGATAGCAGTTCTCTGGTGACACTGATACAGGTTAGTCTGTAGACCCGAGATCGTCATAGAGTCTTGTGTGGTTCCTACTGTGTTTTGATTTCCTCCCTATCATGGCTCAAAGGAGTCGTGCAAACGAGTGGATTTAGGGTACAGTCCCGAGTCACATGGAGGCAATGAGCGATAGGAGGGGTTTCTTGTCTCCTGGTATTGGGAGTTGATGTTGTGCTATGCTCGATTGGTTATAACAGTAAGTCTTTAGCCAGGGCTGATGAGATTTACTGGTAAGAGTTATATGTAGTTTCTCGAACCGTTATAGGCCTCACATCGGCATGACTTATCAAGTTATTGGAGTCTGACGTATCCACTCCCAGACTCGATATGCGACATATCAGATGAAGAGACCAGATTGTACGGTATTGTTACTTATAAGCTTTGCGGGTTGTTTGGAGAAGCTTGTTTGTTGATCTTCTATTTGCTCAATACATGGGTAGCCGTTACATCCAGTTAGTACCGCTAACGGCTTGTGGGTGATTGATGTGATCATTTCCTACTGCTGGCGTATTGACGAGTCTTTAGACTCCCACACAGAGGTTTCCTAGCTCAAGCGAAACGAAGTAGGGCACATATGTGATATGTGCGGGACCGAGATTAAATACGTGTATATGATACCGTATTCTAATCTCATGATATAGGTTATATATGATATAACTGGATTATTGAATCAAGTGTTGATTCAATGATTTGTTATTTGTTTATTTGATATACATACAAATGATATTAGTCGGTTATATATGATATAGCCGGATTATTAAATCAAGTGTTGATTTAATAATTTAATATATAATTATATATTTGATATATTAACTAATATTAGCTCACTAAAGATTTTCTTCTCTTTTAAATGCATTTAATATATATGTGATATATATTTAAATGAATTTTTATATATTGTGTCATGCTAGATGATATATTGGACATGGGTGTATGAGACTCACACCAAACTAAAGATAATTTAGATGATTTAATTATTAAGCGAAAAACCAAAATTAGGTGGAAATTAACATGGCTTAAGATGCTTGTGGAAGCATGTAGAAGCCTTGACTTATTCCACTATTTTTGTTTTACTCTAAATATTTATTAACCCTACCATTATGTTTAGCCATGGTAAATTCTCTTGATATATCTCTTGAGATAATTTTGTTGGAGATAGTGTCCTCAGAGTCAATTATTGGATCACAGGCACGTGATTGCAATGATTGAGGGAGGACCTATCCCGGTAGGACAGTCTTACTCAAGATGATAGTATGCTATCTGGTTCATCTTTATCATCGTGTACTACTTTAGGTGACCAGACAAGTCGCTATTACACGTTGATAGAGCCCCTAGGATTCTTGCTTGACTGCCAGCAGTATGAGGGCGATCATATACGTGGGAGCTGGTAGTCTATAAGCACATCCTTAAAAGGTCCCTAGCCGTGGGAGTTTCGAGACAGGGCATCGGGAGTTTCGAGACAGGGCATCGATACTCCAGAGTAGACTAGTGTATACAGTCGAGACCCCGATGAGGGGCGGTGGCCGGTCTCACAAGCCACTGGTGTCAGTTGGTTCACCTAAGATGTATACAGGTAATCATTGGGTTATGAGTACACCGGACAGGACTCGCCGGGAACATGCTAGTTGGTCTTATACCTGACGTCAGATAGCAGTTCCCTGGTGACATGTGTACAGGTTAGTTCATCGACCTGAGGATCGCCATTTGTCTCGTGTGAGTTCCCACTGTACTTTGATTACTACCCTACCACGCTCAAAGGAGACGTGCAAACAGGTTTTAGTTGGGTACAGTCCCGAGCCACATGGAGGCAGTGAGCGGATCTTCGAGGGTTCGTCTCTCCCGGTATTGTGGGTGAGGTCGCGCTGTGTCTAGGAGAGCCGGAACATGAAAAGTCCTTGGCCAAGGTAGGAGATTTACTGGTAGGTATTCCAGTAGTATCTCAGGGTGTTCTGGGCTGATCTCTGACACGACTTGTACCGCTTTTGGGGGTCTGACTTTTACCAACCCCCTAAGCCCGCCATGCGATGCTCATAGACGAACGGACCGGACTGTACGGATATTATCACTGACAGGCTCAGTAGGGTGTCAGGCTGAGTTCGCTCACAGACGTCCCTTTTGGTCAATACCTGGTAGCCCGTTACGTATAGGCTATTACCTCTGACGTGCTAGTGGTTAAATCCACAAACAAGGTGTTGACGAGTCTTTAGAGTCCCCCACATTCAGTTGCTCAAGTTTTCGGGCGAAAAGCTGTAGAGGCCGTATGGAGATATGGCAGGGTTCGATCAGATACGTGCGGTATTGCACGGATCAGGATCGGACAGATAATACTAGCCGGCTTTGGTTTAAGTCGGATTCTAGTATAGTACAGTGTAGATTTTGTCTCATTGCATTTGTATTTTGGTCGGAATACAAATGCAGGTGTGTATACACAGTAGCGGGGTTTTCCTGTAATTTATTACGGGACCAGTTTTCTGGAGTTGCCAGTTTGCTTTCCGTTTCGGCCATATTTCATTTGTATCTTTCAATGGCCGAAGTTTGGTGGAGGAAGGCTTATTTGCATTTATGCAAATAAGTATTTGTGGAGGGTGTTCTTTGTATTTTGTTGGATCATGATGATGCACCATCACTTGACTTTCTTTGTTCATGATGGCTTGACCTTTTTGGAGTCATCATGCTTGAGATGATGGTTGTGTTGGAGTGTTGGTTTAGGCAAGTGATCATTTCTTTGCATGATAGCCTTTTCTCTCTCTCCCTTGGATGATATGGTGTGGCTCCCCTCATTTTTTCTCCTCTCTCATTCTCCCACCAAGGTGTGGCCGACCAAGCCATGGGGCTGTCCAAAATTTGTGAGGGTGGGATTTTTGTTCCTTTGGCTTTGTAAAATCCCACTAGTTCAATCTCCACAAGACCACTTCAATCCCTCCACCAAAGGCAATATCCTAAACCCCAAATGAGACATAGCCTCTACACTACATTCTACAGCAAACCTTGGGCACGTCGGCTCGCCAACTTCGTGCCCGAGTTGCCTCGGTATAGAGGTGGGAGCCCGTAGAAGAAGCAGGCGACGTGGTGCCCTTCCGGCGAGGAGGTGGAGACCGGACATTCCGCGGGAGATCGGGACGACGGCGAGAAGACCGGAGGACTCGGATCACTCGGTATATTTCTCAATCCCATCTTGTAGTTAGCTAGGACTAGTTTAATGGCACGATCCGGGTTTTAGTGCGCGGTGGTGCCGGTTTGAAAAGGTAAAGTTAACCATCGCTTCCGCATTCCGGCGTCGGATTGACGGCCGGGGCGCCGCCGTGCACTTACAGTGGTATCAGAGCCTCGCCATTAAAATAGTCTAGTTTTGTCTAATGTGTTTTACATTTCCAATCGAACAATTTTCGAAAAACCGTATTTTTCTTCACATCAGTTTCTGTCGAAATTTTTTGAAGTCCAAAAATTTTTCAGGTTGTTTCAGAATGATGTGTAGGACAATCTAAGAGTTCTGGGAAAATTTGGTCTCGTGAACAGTCTAAACGACCGCGGAACCGCGGCCAAATCCATGCTTGGGCCGCGGTTCCGCCGTGACTTGAACTGATCAGTGTACCAAAATTTTCCAGAAAGCTCCTGAGTTGAAAATATGGGTTTTGGAATATTAATTTTGGGCCCAGAATTTCTTGATGTGCTACAGCAGTACTTGGGGCCCACTTGTTATAATTTTGATCGATCGGATATTATAAACACATTATTTCACAGTATTTACATTATATCTGCGACCGTGAATGTCACTTGATCGGTAAATCCTGTCTAACTGCTATAGCCCGGTTAGACGGATTTGCGAACGTGACTTTCACGTTGATGTTCTGTGTATTGCTGTGATGTTGCGGATCGGTCATGGGGGATAGCCTGGATGCAATGCTAGTACAGTTTTGTTGTATTATATACATTTGATATTGCGGGGCGAGCGTCCGACATATGGACTGCCGTCACTGCCTGTTTGTATTATTTTTTTGGGGCACGGCCAGGTTGCGGTCGATGTACCCGTTGTATGTATATTTTACTTTCTGTACTAGGATTGCCCCGCGGAGGGGTGCACGGATAGCCGGATTCTAGAGGGAAACAAGCCCGCATCTTATGGCATTGAGACGGAGGGGGCTTCACTCTAGAATTGGTGGGCTATTCGCTGCACTCGTAGGGGTACAGGTTGACCCAGGAGGGGTGCCCAAGTTACCGGATTCCGTGAAGTGCTGGGTGGTGCATTCACGTTGCTGAAGGGGCTGCCTCGCTTCGAGTTTTGGCGGGTAAGTTGCCGTGCCCGTAGGGGTCTAGGATTTCATTGCACAGGCTATCCACACGACCAAGGGAACGTCGGGTTTCAGTAGTGGCTCTGTGAAACCCGGGGATCCCAGATATCTGTATTGTTCTGTGATGCTGTACATTTCTGTGATGTTGCATTTTATCACGCCTTGAGAGAAATATAATAAATTGGTATATATATTAGTAGATGTTGTATATGTTTTGCATCCGCGCTAGTCCAGTCCCCGCTCTGTCGTTAGTTAGCTAACCTAACGGGTAATGACGGGACCCAGTGGCGAATGCTGATGGCATATGCGTACGTCATATTATTTTCGTTCTTTGAGGTGTGATCAATTGATGGGACTGCGTTGATTCGGATCAATGCAAGTTAAAAACAAACCTAATCTGATGTTGTTGGAACACTTTTCAAAAAGCTGTTATTGCAAGGACGTTCACTTTTTGTTTTGCATCGTGGTATTCAGTTGGAATATCCTGCTCCTCAGTCGACGAGGCAAGGGCCGAGATCCCTTCACCGGGAGTGACCCCTTGGATAAAAGTTTGCGTCAGGGCATTAACTTCACTATAGCCGATCACTTTTGCTTTGCATCGTGGTATTCAGTTGGAATATCCTGCACCTCATTCTACGGGGAAAGAGCCGAGATCCCTTCACCGGGAGTGACCTCTTTAGCAACGGTTTTCGTTACTATATTTTCAAAAAGCTATCCGTTCCTTCAACGATATCATGTTCATTACGTTAAAGGTTTTCGCCAGAAACCATTCGTAGCCCTCCATCATTTCAGTTAAATATTCGGTAGTATTCAAGCTATGTATTTTGACCTCATGCCAAGGCATAGTGTTTGGTAGCTGCCGGGTATTTATCCGTTGCATAGATAGATGCGTTGGTTTGGGACAGTCGTACTACTATTTTGGCCTACGTCAAAGGTATGTACGGGTGGGTTCAAATTAACCTGGACAATGATGGGTAGAACTTGACATGTGACTTATGATATTTTGACCTCACGCCAAGGTCATAAGAGCATGGGGCAAAAATCACATCGGGAGTTTCAAAAGAACTGAAACTTGCCAGATATGCGCATACCTTCTGGAGTGTGATGACGTGAGCGGATTCCGTCACGTTATCATGCGATGATAGTTGGATCCCGATTCCTACTGATGAGTTGGTTTACTCCTCGGGTGATCCCGACTAATTCTTTTTTTGGGTTTGGAGAAGAATTTGACGGTACAGTGGGTGGTTTCCAGATTAGATAAATTGGTAACCATTCTGATCTAGGTTAGAGTGCACGCTGAGTGTTTCTTTTCTCTCTCTCTTTGGCAACGACCATTGACCCGACCCTAGACTATGACTCGGTGACCAAAATTAACCAAACCTTCTTAAACACTGGCTTTTGGATTGTTAGAGTTGCAGACCTCATTGCCACTCCTACTTTTACCCTTTTCTCCAGGACACCCCGTATTACTACGAACGTCTACTTCTATTGGACAAAACCACCGTATGGTTATATACGAACTCGAAAGGATTTATTCGAGGATGGTTTCCGGTTCTGGAGAAAACGAATAGGACTATTCAGTTGTCTTTTCCTTTTACCTTCTCTCAAGTTGCGAGTACTCCTTGGTTTAGGAGATAGTACACCTATTACGCAAATTGGATAGTCTTCTTCCAAACCTTAGGCTGGTGCCGACCGGTAGGGAATGAAGAAAACCAATTAGTCTAACGATGGTGTACAGAAGGTATTAAGTAAAGACATATCAAGGGATTAGTAAGAGGGCAAAGTAAATTGCGACTGCTATTCACGACCAAACCAGGTATTTCATTACCACTCCTACTTCACCTTTGTATTTCTCCAGGACACTCTGTATCACTACGAAGATGCACAGTTTATTGGATACTCCATCGTATGGTTATATACGAACTCGAAAGGAACTTGTTCCAGTTCGGGGATGGATTCTAGTTCAGGAGAAATATGAATAAAGTTTATTCGGTTGTCTTTTATCTTCACCTTCTCTCGCATTGTGAGTGCTCCTAGGATTAGGTCAGTACACCCATTATGCTTATTGGATAGTCTTCTTCCAAACCATAGGCTGGTGCCAAACGGTAGGAAAGGAAGAAAACCATTTGGCCTAAGGGGTGTGCAGAAGGTAATGACTAAAGACATATAAAGGGATTTGGAGAGGTGGCAAAGAATTATACGGTTACAGTCGTGAATCTGGAAGAAGCATTACTAGGAATACCGGGATACCCCATCGAAACATTTCAATGTTTCAGTTTCACTGTGTACTGTTAAAAGAAAACTGATTTTCCAATTAGACACTTGCTCCAGGGTATGTATTTACCAGGTATGATTCTCACATCTGTATGGTTTTACAGATGATGAGTGGGAGTAAGCTATTGGGAATTAGGTGATTGTCCTCATTATATCAGGATTCGTTGTAATCGGTGATATTTGAGGAAGTCACCTGGGTTGTTTGCCGGACGGCAAATATTTGGTTTTGAATATCCGCTGTTATGCACCAATTTCAAATTGATATATCTGTACGTCTATTTTTATAGAGTGAGATGTACCTTTTTGAAATTATGTCTATGACATTTACCTATATCAGTGGATGGTTAGGTAAGGAGCATTGAACGGCGGTGTAATTCTTCATAACCATAAGTACAGTTTTCAACGTACGACACATAGTGAATGAGTTATCAGACTCAAGGGACTTATACAGAGTATTGTATGTTGTCCAGGGTCCATCAGGACAGAGGGGTTGGTCTCGTACTATATTCGGTTTATTTATGACTTCTCTAGTTTTTAGACAGATGTTTCGTGCAAACACAGGGTCTAAGTTTTGAGAAGTTATAGGTATAAGAGTAAAGTAGAGAACCAAGTATTGCAAGTATCGGGATTCTTCAAGGTGATCGAAGATGTAGATACTTGTCAATGGTATTCAGTTGATAGTAGTGATTAAGAGATCTTGCTTCTCTTTCAGGTTACTCATAATTGGAAGTATTCCTAAGTTGAGTAACGCTGATCGGCCTTCTTCCATTTAGTTGACATGCACTGGAGACAGCTGCATGATTTGAATCTGGTTCAATTAAATCAGTGCCTCTGGTCCTATATTGGATATAGAACAGTTCGTATCTTAACGATGTTAAGGTACGGGGAGTTGTCCGGCTTATGATTAAAACCAGACATTGGACAACTCAAGGCACGTTTCTGTAATGGTTGTTTGTGGGTTGACCCAGGCTATGACGAGGGTTGACTTTCTACCATCTGGAAGAACAATAGCGATATTGTTCTAGACTCGCCACAGTTTTAATAAAAATGGAATTTTTTTTCAGAAAACAGTAGTGGGAGTATGGTAGAACTGGAAGTGATTCCAGAACCACAAACGATTACTGAAGATTTGATAGGAACCTAAGGATTCAATCTGGTTTGACATTCCATTGGCTACTCCGCAGATAAGGTGGGTAACTTCAGGCACCCGAGAGGTACTCCGGTAGCCTCAAGGACGGTGACAGGGAGGTTCTTGTTTACCCACACTTGCTATTACTGTTGTTTCAGACTGTGAGACCCGGCAGGAGGATGAGTGTAACGTCGTTCTAAACTTGCTTTAGAAGTGTATGTTTGTATGACTCTGCCAGAGGGTTGTCGTAGTCAGTGGGAGCAGCGGAAGCATTGGTGGACAGGAAGCTTATGTCTATTTATAGACTAAAGCAGATGTAGCGGAGATAGATCATCTATTTCTGATGTGACAGTCATAGGTTTGACTTCATCAGAATAGGGGATGGATCTGTTAAGAAGGTAGTAGGGTGTGATGTCATGGTATTTGGATGACATACACAGAGTAGGAAGTGATATTCCTATACTACGATCGGTTATACTTTGGTCGTCACACAGTGGTTTCTCCACATGGGACTTGGACATTATATCAGACATACTGGTTACTAGATCTATGGTTTTAGATCTAGATTTGGGTGGTTTCCCAATCAGGGTACTTAGACAGCATTCTAAGAGTATTTAGAATGGACGACTCCTGGCACGGTAGTGTACCTGCAGGTAATGGAGTCACCCTCTCTAAAGGTGTCTTACAGACTAAAGGGGAGAGGATGTGCATGATTGGCAGATCACTTGCTCAGGAAATTGAGTCAATCATGAGATGTCAAGTACCACACCAGATGTTGTTCTTGCACTAGATGCAATAAGTTGACATTGATCCAATCCTGGAGAAACAGTCGGAAGCAGTTTTAGAACATAAGTGGATGTTCTAGGGATATGATAACGACAGCCTCATGCGGAAGACAGTTATCATTCCAGGCTTCCAAGGTGACCTGGACGACAAGGAGGTTGTCAGAGTTATAGTTTTTCCTTCTGACGAGGGGCAGTATTTTGGACAGGTGGTCCAAGGAAATACCGAGGGAGGCATGGCGCAGGATACTGATTAAGTTCAGTTGACGATATAGTCTAAGAAGTTTGGATTTGGAGTTCATTTATGAGCTAGGTCCCATCAGACATCCAGACACATTCTAAGACAGGTATTGCTCATTTCGGGAGATGGCATTCTCCGCAAACTTGAGATATTTTGAGACATAGAAAGTAACATCAAAGCGGATCCACTCACTGAGGCTATTCCTCGAACGCAATAGTTTCGCAAACGAGCTTTGTGAGACCGACAAGTAGAGGAGTTGGGTGTTCGATATCACACGGGCTGTGAGTATGCGACATCGCAATAATTAGCCTTGAGTGCAAGTGGGAGATTGTTGGAGATAGTGCCCTCAGAGTCAATTATTGAATCACAGGCATGGGATTGCAATGATTGAGGGAGGACCTATCCCGGTTGGACAGTCTTACTCAAGATAATAGTATGCTATCTAGTTCATCTTTATCATCGTGTACTGCTTTAGGTGACCAGACAGGTCGCTATTACACGTTGATAGTGCCCCTAGGATTCTTGCTTGACTGCCAGCAGTATGAGGGCGATCATATACGTGGGAGCTGGTAGTCTATAAGCACATCCTTAAAAGGTCCCTAGTCGTGGGAGTTTCGAGACAGGGCATCGATACTCCAGAGTAGACTAGTGTATACAGTCGAGACCCCGATGTGGGGCGGTGACTGGTCTCACAAGCCACTGTTGTCAGTTGGTTCACCTAAGATGTATACATGTGCTTATTGGGTTATGAGTACACCGGACAGGAGTCACCGGGAACATGCTAGTTGGTCTTATACCTGACGTCAGATAGCAGTCCCCTGGTGACATGTGTACATGTTAGTTCATCGACCTGAGGATCGTCATTTGTCTCGTGTGAGTTCCCACTGTACTTTGATTACTACCCTACCACGCTCAAAGGAGACGTGCAAACAGGTTTTAGTTGGGTACAGTCCCGAGCCACATGGAGGCAGTGAGCGGATCTTCGGGGGTTCGTCTCTCCCGGTATTGGGGGTGAGGTCGCGCTGTGTCTAGGAGAGCCAGAACATGAAAAGTCCTTGGCCAAGGCAGGAGATTTACTAGTAGGTTTTCCAGTAGTATCTCAGGGTGTTCTGGGCTGATCTCTGACACGACTTGTACCGCTTTTGGGGGTCTGACTTTTACCAACCTCCTAGGCCCGCCATGCGATGCTCATAGACGAACGGACCGGACTGTACGGATATTGTCACTGACAGGCTCAGTAGGGTGTCAGGCTGAGTTCGCTCACAGACGTCCCTTTTGGTCAATACCTGGTAGCCCGTTACGTATAGTCTAATACCTCTGACGTGCTAGTGGTTAAATCCACAACCAAGGTGTTGACGAGTCTTTAGATTCCCCCACATTCAGTTGCTCAAGTTTTCGGGTGAAAAGGTGTAGAGGCCGTATGGAGATATGGCAGGGTTCGATCAGATACGTGCGGTATTGCACGGATCAGGATCGGACGGATAATACTAGCCGGCTTTGGTTTAAGCCGGATCCTAGTATAGTACAGTGCAGATTTTGTCTTATTGCATTTGTGTTTCGGTCGGAATACAAATGCGGGTGTGTATACAAGGTAGCGGGCTTTTCCTGTAATTTATTACGGGACCAGTATTCTGGAGTTGCCAGTTTGCTTTCCGTTTTGGCCATATTTCATTTGTATCTTTCAATGGCCGAAGTTTGGTGAAGGAGGGCTTATTTGCATTTGTGCAAATAAGTATTTGTGGAGGGTGTTCTTTGTATTTTGTTGGATCATGATGATGCACCATCACTTGACTTTCTTTGTTCATGATGGCTTGACCTTTTTGGAGTCATCATGCTTGAGATGATGGTTGTGTTGGAGTGCTGGTTTAGGCAAGTGATCATTTCCTTGCATGATAGCCTTTTCTCTCTCTCCCTTGGATGATATGGTGTGGCTCCCCTCATTTTTGCTCCTCTCTCATTCTCCCACCATGGTGTGGCCGGCCAAGCCATGGGGCTGTCCAAAATTTGTGAGGGTGGGATTTTTGTTCCTTTGGCTTTGTAAAATCCCACTAGTTCAATCTCCACAAGACCACTTCAATCCCTCCACCAAAGGCAACATCCTAAACCCCAAATGAGACATAGCCTCTACACTACATTCTACAGCAAACCTTGGGCAGGTCGGCTCGCCAACTTCATGCCCGAGTTGCCTCGGTATAGAGGTGGGAGCCCGTAAAAGAAGCAGGCGACGTGGCGCCCTTCCGGCGAGGAGGTGGAGACCGGACATTCCGCGGGAGATCGGGATGACGGCGAGAAGACCGGAGGACTCGGATCACTCGGTATATTTCTCAATCCCATCTTGTAGTTAGCTAGGACTAGTTTAATGGCACGATCCGGGTTTTAGTGTGCGGTGGTGCCGGTTTGAAAAGTTAAAGTTAACCATCGCTTCCGCATTCCGGCGTCGGATTGACGGCCGGGACGCCGCCGTGCACTTACAAATTTTTCACCCTAGTTGATTGATTCATTCATCTTCTTCATCTCATTTTGCTCTCTATCTTTGAGTGAGGTGATAAAAGAAAAAGAGAAAGAAAATTCTAAAGTGAGCAAAATTCCTACTTCATCAACCTACTCTCATCTAGCCCATTAGTGTAGGTCGTTTGCTTCACTAATTGGTTAGTTAGTGAAGAGGTAGCTTGAGTTAGAGATTCCTCAAGGTGGATCATCTTCGGCCTCGAAGATCTTTAAGCAAGCTTGTTCCTTTCTCCAAGTGGAGCCTACGAAGAGTTCGAGGGACCATTACCTGGAGCTAAGGGACTACTACTTGGAGCTTTAGAACTGAAGGACCAGTCTACAAAGGTTGTATTCTCTATTCACTTAGTGTAAAGTTGTTTACATGCATTAAGCAACCCTAATTCTCTAGTTCGATTTTAGGTTAGTGTAGTTTAGACCTCTAAATTTTTAAAATTGCATATTTGTTGCATGTGGAAACCAAGTAGAGGTGCTAAGACTCACTTTCAAAGATCATCCAGAAACGTGAAGCACTCATATTCTCTGTCGGAGTCAGAAGCAGCTGGATAAAAAAGAAACGCACTAGTGGCGTCAAGATCCAAATAAGAAGTCTTAAAATTCGCAATCCTCGAAGGCAATCTCCTGGATGAAACAGATATCTAATATATGAGCATTCGGTTCGGATGGCTGATTCCCGAACCTGAAAATGTTGAGTTCAATTGTCATGTTACCAAAAGATAGGTTCATGAAACCATTTTGAAAATCGATCACCGTATTTGAGATTGCAAGGAATAGACGACCGAGAATCACCGGAATTTGATTCCGAAAGTTGTCTATAGGCTATGTATCCAAGACTATGAAGTCAATGGGGAAAATGAAATCCCCAACCTCAATTAACATGTACTCTATCTCACCCCTAGGATGGGTGATCGATCGGTCGGCCATTTGAAGAGTACAATGTGTAAATTTTAGTTCTCCTACAATGAGTTGGTCATAAACTTAATATGGAAGCAGGTTAACATTGGCACCAAGATTTAAAAGAGCGCGATTGATGTTCTTATCCCCAATCATAATTGAAATCGTAGGACAACCGGGGTCCTTCCGTTTTTGAGGCAAATCTTAGGTAAGAGCGTCACTCACGTTACTTGCCAAGAAAACTTTCTTCGGTACCTCAGATTTTCTCTTCTTAGAGTATAAGTCTTTCAAGATTTTCGCATAGAAGGGGACTTGTTGGATTGCATCTAAGAGGGGAATGTTTATGTTAACATCTTTGAATAACTCCATAACCTTCTCCATTTATGGACTTTGTTTATTGGTAATCAACCCGTTTGGAAATGGAACTTTGCTTAAATTGGTTGAGTCCAATACTTGTGGAGAAGATTGTGAAGATGGAACAGAACCCAAAACTGGAGTTTGAATGGAGTAAGATGTGGGTTCGTCTTAAATAGCAGATTTTGAAGAAAAGCCCAGTGAAGATCAGAGAACGGGCTTAGAAGAAGAAGTTGGGATAGAAGAAACAGCCGGGGTGTTTTCATCATTTTGTCCTTTAACGTTGTTGTTCAGCATTCTTCCCGATCTCAACATTGTAATTGCACTCACATTATGGTTCAGCTGTTCGAGAACAACATGCGCATTATGTGGGTGACCAGGATTTAGAAGTGGTTGAGATGGAAGCTTTCCTTTCTCTCTCTCGCTCAATGCCGCATTCAGTTGTGCAATCTGAGCTTCGATGGTTGTTATACTTTGGCCGTGTGAAGCGGTATGTTGCACTAGAGACGGAATAGACGATTGGATTTTGGCGGTGGTTTGAGTAGATTGCTTTACAAAACCATCAAGACTACGTTCTAATGAGGAGACCTTATCACTACCGAACGGAACAAAGTTGTTGTTTTGAAGGAACGAATTGTTGTACGGTGAAAAATTGTTCTTCGGGTTTTGGAATTGTTGCTGCTGTTAGAAGGGTTGCTGAAATTGTTGTTGTTGAGGAGGAGGAGGCCTTTTAAAGTTGTTCTAGCCTTGGAACCGGTTTTGGTTTTGATTCTGATTTTTTTTCCAGGCAAAATTGGGATGATTCCTCCACACAGGATTATCGGTGAAAGAGTAATGGTCATTTCTAAGTCGTTACTGAAAGTGTTGGGTTACCCTAACGCCCTAGCCATCAAACGTGGTGGTTTGCAGAACAAAAATTTTCTTACAATTTCAAAAACGGCTCTAGAATAACCTATTACACCGGATCTAACCATAAACTTAACTAGCTAAACTAGGAGTGTTATCTACTATGGAAAGAAGTCTCACCAAACAACCCGTGTCCTTCAGTTTTCTTTCCTCATCATGTGCTCCTAGTGGCCACATTGAATATGCTTGATCTTCTTTTCCCGCTCCATTGGTCCTCCAGGATCGAGCTTGTTGTTTGGCCCTCCTTTGTCATAGATGATCTATCTGAGGGATGTGATCCATGACTTTAGCTCCTAACAAAGTAACAAAAGGAGCAACTAGAGAACTTAGGTTGCTAATCCAAGTTGTCTAGGATGTAATGTAGAGTTTTATGTGTTCTACTATCTCTATCTAGCCCCTTTCTCTTGTTTCTCAACACATGAGAGTGTAAAGAAAAGGGAAGATGAAGAAGGTGGAGAAGCTCAAGTGAAGGGGAGAAAGGTGAAGCAAAATGGTGAGAGCATAAATGAAATGAGCAACCATGAGAGCGAATATCATTCACAATGGTTTTGTGAAAGAATATCCATGAATAAACAAGTGTAGCCATGCTTCAATAGTTGTCATAAATGAATAAAGAATTCATTTGTCAACTATTGAAGCCATGGATCTCACCATACCCTCCTCTCCTCCAATTTCCACATCATTTCCATTTATCAATAAATGGAAAAGTCTATGATGAGGTGTCCACCTTTTAGAAGGTAATCTGTAATAAAATACGGATTACAGTCTGCTGTATATACATACCTGCATTCGGATAAAAACACGAATGCCCAAAGAGATAGAATAACACGAAGAACATAATACTAGAATATACATATCGAAATACATATATGTATATTATCAATACCTGATTTAATAATCCGTCTCAAACCCGAGACGGTTAGTATTACCAGCCGTCCGATTGAAAGTCCGGGTACAAAGTACATCAATCGATCGGAACCCTGCTGATCAGTCGAAAATATTGTATATTTTAGCCGGCAATTTCCCCATCTTTTGCACTCATTTAGAAGTGTTCGGTATTCATATTTCACATATTAGCAAATCGGTCGTTAAATATCAGATTTCATGTATTAGACTTTTAAACCGACACTTTAAGAGAAATTAACCGCATTTCATGGCATCGCATCATTTCTGTATTTGCGCAACACTTGTCTTGAGTCTGTGCAGGAAAATACGGAAGAAAAACCAAAGAGCTGATCAAAAATTACGCCAACTAAATCATTTCAGACCTGGTAGCAATTCATAGAAAGAAATACAAATCAATACATCAAAAGAAAGCCCATATATTATATACCAAATTACCAGAAAGTATAGAAGCCCAAGGCCCACAAGTAGCCGCGGATCCGCGGCAGGAGCGTGCTTGGGACGCGGATCCGCGGCAGTTACAAGGATTCAACTTCTCATTTTCAGTGCAAAATTCTCAACGCGGGGCCCACATTCATTTATGATATGTCAAATTCCAGAATTCTCTCGAAGCTACTGCCAGATCAGCAAAGAAGATTAAGCAAGGCTAATCCTAATTAAGCTCCTAATTAATCCTCTTCTAGAAGCTCCCTCCTAACTAATCACATCTAGAAGCTTCTCCCCTAACTAACTTTTGGAGGGAAATTTGAATTTCCTCAACAAACTTTTGGAGGGAAACTTAGAATTTGAAATCCTAGATCTAGGGTTTGGTTATCTATAAATAGATCCTAGATCTAAGGGTTAAAGGCTAATCAATTTTTAGGGAATCAATTTTAGTTAATCTTTCCCTCTTTCATCATCTTCTTCCACAAGTCTAGTGACAAGGCTTGTGCGAAACCCTAACCCTAATTCCACTCCAAATTCAAGATCTTAAGTACCAATCAAGCGAGAAGCCTTCAACCTTTTAGGAGCCGAGCCGATCTTCAATCGGGCAAGTGATCCAAGCCGATCCGCGATCCACGGAGACGAGCGAAGCCAAGTCGACGATCGAATTCTTCCTCTTGTAGTTCTTGAGCGAATGTAATGAAATTGTTGATATAAATAAAAGGTGAAATTCTTTAATCTTGCTTTCTTTTAATTCTTGCATCATGATTAGATCTCAATTTGTAATTGTTGTTCTTGTTGTGATGTTTGAGTAAAACTCCGCTCGTAAAGGAGTCGAGATGATTGTAGAATGATGATGTAACAAATCTTAATACGATTTTTAAGTCCTACGAGTTTTGTAAACCCTAGCAAGTTCAAGAATCGATGACCTAGTTTCGTAGCGATGCTTTCTTGATTGTGATCGCTCGAAATTAGGGATCTACTATCGTTTCTTGAATTTACTAGAGGCTAGAATATGAATGATATCAATGAAAGAACAAGAGATAAGATGAAACCCTAGTTTCACAAGAAGTCTCTAATTCTCATCGATCATCATCGATCTAGTATCAATTCATCGAAGGATAAGAATACGTAATTCTAAGATTACATCACATCTATAGATCCGATCGATTCCTACGAGCCTCATTTCGATTCTTGAGATTTGGTTTGGAAAAATCAACAAACTATCAATTCTTGATTCTATCTTTTTAATGCTTTCTTAGATCTAGATATTTTCTTTTTCTTGAAATACAATTTTAAATCATGAATTGTTTGTTTTCTTTTCCTTAAAATTTCAATTCATCTAATTCGAAAGACGAACTATTACACTATCCCTGTGGACGATCCGAACTCACTTACAATCTACATCCGACACCGTAGTTGATTGCGGTCAAATAATTTTTGGTTGTGATTTCTTTACAATTTCCCAATTACACAAACAAGAATTTCATAACAATCAAATGGCGCTGTTGCCGGGGACTATTTGATTCGATTTACACAACGAGAATTCTTTTACAATCAAATGGCGCCATTGCCGGGGATAGTGCGCTAATTGTTCGTATTTTGAAATCTGAGTTGAAAAATTTATTCCATTATAATTTTTAGATCTAAACTCGCACAAACCCTAATACGTGTTTTGTGATTTGATTGCGACGAAATCTGGGATCATTGGAGCTGGAGAAATTTTTTTCAGAAAATACCAGAGAGCTGAGAAGTTCAAGAGGAACAGTACCAAAATTTTTTAAGCAGTGATCATTTCAACTTGCGGCGCTTCCGCGGCATAAGTCCATTGTCGCGGCGGTTCCGCGGCTTTCCTAGCTCTTCACTGTACCATTTTTTCTCTATAAGCCTCTAACTTTCTTATCTCCTCTCTCTCTCTTCTCCAATTAACAATTTGCTGCAGGTTTCTTTGCAAATAAATCGCAGCGCCGCAAAAAGCAAAATAAATTGTGCGTGTTTTTGATTTTTGGTTGTTTGCATAATTAATACGGAATTTAAGGGGCACGACCAAATCCAGATTAGGTGGGGAGTTCATTACCCTTCCTAAGCCCCGAAAATCACAAACTTGCATCCGCATTTACCCTCATTAATTAAAAAATATCTAGAGATGACTCTAAGGACCGTCGCGCTCAATTAGGACAGAAGAGGGCCGTGGGTAATTCATTGTTTATCCGCGTTTTCTTGTGGTGCCTAAGGCGAGTGTGTCTAAGGCTAGTGGTTTTTAATTAGGCCCACTACTTACGTAGTGGAGTACCTTCCCACTTACCTGGCACTCATCCGGCCACAGGGGGACAAAGAGGCAGTGGAGGATTCTATCCTGCGACTTGTCTTCTGGCAGTTAGGAGCGGTCTAGAGATTTAACCTAGATGACCACTAGATATTAGGGTTTTGTGTGTTGCATTTTGTTGCATCATATTTTCAAAAATCCGTCCAATTTTCAAAACAAACACCACATTCATATCATTTCCCCTAATTATAAATTCACGCTGCCACTTGTACTAACCCTTTTTAGTGCAAGATAGGCTGGACATAGGATTCTAGTGCCTGTTCAGTCCGCGTCCCCCGATCGACCCTAAAGTCGGTATTTCTCCATTTACCTTTCTTTTACCCACCACCACACCCACTCCGATGGATCCGTCTCCATCGAACTTCTTTTCCACTACCCTGTCGCCGTCCGTTGGTGCGCAGAATCCACCTCACATCTCTCTCCAAGAGAGGTGCTATCCTACACGAGGCCCACTTTCCACTTGTCTTTCCATTCCACCAGCCAACGGGGAAAATTTTCAAATAAAACCCCAATACATCAACCTTCTACCAAAATTTCACGGTCTCGAGTCTGAAGACGCATACGTGTTTATCACAAAATTTGAAAATGTATGCGCAATGATGGGTACCTCACAGCTTTCTGTGGATGCTTTCCGTCTACGTCTTCTCCCATTCACCTTGTGCGATTTAGCCGAGAAGTGGCTATATAACACTACCGCACATTCAATTTCAAATTGGGACGAATTCGTCAAAGCATTCCTTAAGAAATTCTACCCACATCAAAAGACAGCTCGAGTCCGTAGCGAAATCTATCAATTCACCCAGCTTCTAAATGAAACATTTTCAAAATGTCTTGAACGATTCAAGGATCTGTTAGTCCAATGTCCACATCACGGCATCCCGAGATGGGAATTATGCAGAATCATTTATGAGGGCATTACTCCTTACACAAGACAGACCTTTGAATCCATGTGTCAAGGCAACTTTATGACTAAAGATGATGGGGAAGCCTGGAATTTTCTTGAAGATTTCGCTGAAAAATCTTTACAGTGGGAGGGTGTAAGTCAATCGTCTAGGGATGGCAATGATATTTCCATAGGAATTAGAGCTGAAATTTCAGCTTTACACAAGAAATTTGACGCTATGGAAAACAAATTTTTAGCAGCCGCCCTAAGTCAAATATCACTCTCTAAAACTGTATGTGGCTGTTGTTCTGATCCGTCTCACTTGACGGAAGAGTGTCCGTTTCAAGGTCATGAGCATACCAATGCCGCATTTCAAAGACCTAGAAACGATCCATTTTCCTCCACATATGATCAGGGTTGGAGGAATCACCCTAATTTTGCTTGGAACCAATCCCAATCTCAAAACACGGTTCCAAACACGAATCATTTCCAAAGGGTCCCTCCACCACAACAGCAGCCACCACTTCAATTGAGTCAGCACCCCTTTCAATCACAAAACTTCCAAAATCCGGCCAATACTTTTGCACCGTCTAGTCCTTTGCAATTGACCGGTACAGATAATACCTCTGCACTAGCACAAATCTTGGATACTTTCATGAAACAATCCATCCAAGGGACGGCAAGTTTGCAATCTTCCGTCGAGAATGTGATGAAGATCATTATCTCACAAAATGAGAACATCAAATCGATGGAAGCACAAATTGCACAACTAAAAGCCGAAATGAGTGCAAGAGAGAAAGGGAAACTTCCAGCTCAACCTTTACCCAATTCTGGCTATTCACATCTTGTGAATGCAACCACGTTGAGATCTGGAAGAGTGCTTGACAATCACGTCGGGGAAGAGTTTGATGATACTGATAAATCAATCAATAACACCCCAGCTGAGATCTTTCCTCACACACACACTTCTAATTCTGACCCCAGTTCTTCTACCCCACCACCTTCTTCCGAGCCTATTCTTCGTTTCCCAAAAGGCTCGCCACTTCAGCCCACCTCTGTTACCCCTCCACGGACGATCCCCACTTCTACTTTGGGATCGATTCCACAAACACTTCCTTCTCCTATGATGGACCCAGCGCTTATTGCTAAAGCACCTTATCCTAACCGGTTAAGGGCAAACACACCGAGTCCACATATGGAGAAGATTAGGGACATTTTTAAGCAAGTAAACACCAACATCCCTCTCCTAGATGACATCCAACAAGTTCCGTCCTATGCGAAAACTCTTAAGAACTTGTGCACTAGGAAGAGGAAGACTCAAGCGCCCAAGAAGATATTCATGGAAAAAACAATAGACACGGCTTTCCCCCAACAATTACCGAGGAAACGTAAGGATCCAGGATATCCTACTATTTCCGTTTCTATTGGGGAAAAACACATTAACCGTGCTCTACTAGACCTTGGCGCTAGTGTTAACTTGCTTCCACACTCGGTCTATGAGCAACTAGGTATCGGAGTGTTAAAGCCTTCGAGCATAACTCTCCAGATGGCTGATCGATCAATCACCAAACCTAGGGGTGAACTGGAGGATGTGTTAATAAAAATCGGAGAATTTATATTCCCGGTAGATTTTATTGTAATTGATACACAGCCTGTACCGAACCCAAGGAATCAAATTCCAGTGATTTTAGGTCGCCCCTTTTTGGCCACTTCCAACGCTATTATCAACTGTCGTAACGGTTCTATGACCCTATCTTTCGGGAATAGGTCAATAGAGCTGAACATTTACAAGTTGGGAAGTGTACCCTCTGAACCTATTGCTCAGGTATGTTCTGTCGACTTAATGGATGTCGACAGCAGCGAATTTGATGATCCTCCTGACACCGATCTTGACTCTTTTCATACGTTGTAGTTTGACCCAACTATGTATCATACACATACGGACTCTTCCACCGAGATGTCCGGGTCAACAACTGACACCGATTATGAACTGCTTTTAGAGTCTGAAGATCACCCCGCACTTTGTGATGACATTATTCTTCGGGGTATTGATGAAACTTTTGAGGAGATCTTCGCTGATGAACTCGCATTTCTGAATAACACGGGTGTTGAGATGAATCATGTCCCAATCACTGAAATTGAACCTCCACCCCTTCCTCTGAATTGTAAAAAGAATGCGAGTAATCCATCACATTCACTGCTTCGTCTCTCCAAAATGAGACGCACACACACTCTCTTCCACCCCTTACCCTTTCCCCACTTCTTCTTCCACCAACCCGAGCACTGCATTGATAAAATCTTCGAATGGTTGGTGTTGATCTTTGGTCTTTGCAAAGCTTGGCATCGACCACTGATTTTTGACCCCCTCATGTGATTTTCAAAGCCTAACATTGCATAACTCAAGTTTGGGGGGGAACATTTTTTTTTTCTCTTTCTCTGGCTCTTGGAAATTTTTTTTTTTTATAAAAGTTTTGAGCCAAGAATAAGTTTAGGGGAGATTCTTCACTTATATATTTTGTCCCCACTAATAAATTCCTCCCAAGCTTACAGGTTTTTGAGCTTTAGCAGATGACAACAGTGAGGACACTGTTGAAAACAAGTTTGGGGGAGGTTTGTGCTTATTTTCGCATCATTTGCATCATACTTTGCATAAGCACAAAACATTTTTTCGAAAACCTATAAAAATTTAAAATTTTCAAAAAGATAAAAATATTTTTTGTACATAAATAAGATAATAAAAGATTAGATAGTGAAAAATTACATTCATGAGATTAGAAAAATTTAAGAAAACTAAGAAAATTAGAAGTTTTCATATACGAACTAGTAATAAGTAGTTATGAGCCGTTGTCCCAAGGGTTAGTAAGATGAAGGACGTCACTAATCTGAGGATAAAAATAAGTCTGAAAAATAGTTTCTATTCTGGAAGCCAAACATTTTGAACGTTGCTACCCTGCTATTCGCACTTACACACGTCTTGAAGCCTGGGATAGTAGAGGATACCTTGAAATGCTCTTGTCTTAAAGCCAAAAGTATGAAGGAAATAAAAAGAAAAAAATGAATAAAGAAAATATAAAGTGGTGAGAAAAATGAACACTGGTTTTGTTATCACCGAGGGCAATAAAAAAAATATATAGCGAGGGTGCTTCTTCACCTAGTGCCCTAAGGCCAACTGGTCTGGGAGTCACTGCTATGCCTGAGGTGGTGCAAGACGAGAAAAATACACCAAGTAAGCAAGCACAGGAGTAATCGATCGGTTAGTACCTCAAGAAGTATTACCGGTCGCATGAAAGTGTGTGAGCAATCTCATCTAAATATTCATTAATTAAAAAGTACTGAGGCTGATGGACAAGAGTAGGATAGCTTGAATTGAATTCTCCGGGTGTAGGGATGTCCTTTACACACACGCAGGGCGATATGATCGATGTTTGGAAAACAGATAGGAATGAAGAATAAGACGATGTTTTATTGAGGGAGGACGTGATTTCTGACATCTTTTCATGACCATTAAGATAGGGCTCATGACAACCGAAAAGCTAGCTTAGTTGGAAACCCTAATTTTCAAAGTCTTTCTTTTACAATTCTTTTCTTTAAATGTAATATTAATGATCTTTTTTTTATTATTGGATTTTGTGGGTGCAATCCGCTGAAAACCCTCAGGAGACAACACTCCTCCTACTAGGGACACCTAGAGGTTTAAAGGCTTGTTGCACGTGCTCAGTGCAATCGTGTTGCCTACGAAAGTGTGCTAGTTAGTTTTTCTCTTTCTTTATTTTCTCCTTCTCTTTTTAATAAAACATTCGCTCGAGACGATCGAAATTAAGTTTGGGGGTATTTGATCAGTCGAAAATATTGTATATTTTAGCCGGCAATTTCCCCATCTTTTGCACTCATTTAGAAGTGTTCGGTATTCATATTTCACATATTAGCAAATCGGTCGTTAAATATCAGATTTCATGTATTAGACTTTTAAACCGACACTTTAAGGGAAATTAACCGCATTTCATGGCATCGCATCATTTCTGTATTTGCGCAACACTTGTCTTGAGTCTGTGCAGGAAAATACGGAAGAAAAACCAAAGAGCTGATCAAAAATTACGCCAACTAAATCATTTCAGACCTGGTAGCAATTCATAGGAAGAAATACAAATCAATACATCAAAAGAAAGCCCATATATTATATACCAAATTACCAGAAAGTATAGAAGCCTAAGGACCACAAGTAGCCGCGGATCCGCGGCAGGAGCGTGCTTGGGACGCGGATCCGCGGCAGTTACAAGGATTCAACTTCTCATTTTCAGTGCAAAATTCTCAACGCGGGGCCCATATTCATTTATGATATGTCAAATTCCAGAATTCTCTCGAAGCTACTGCCAGATCAGCAAAGAAGATTAAGCAAGGCTAATCCTAATTAAGCTCCTAATTAATCCTCTTCTAGAAGCTCCCTCCTAACTAATCACATCTAGAAGCTTCTCCCCTAACTAACTTTTGGAGGGAAATTTGAATTTCCTCAACAAACTTTTGGAGGGAAACTTAGAATTTGAAATCCTAGATCTAGGGTTTGGTTATCCATAAATAGAGCCTATATCTAAGGGTTAAAGGCTAATCAATTTTTAGGGAATCAATTTTAGTTAATCTTTCCCTCTTTCATCATCTTCTTCCACAAGTCTAGTGACAAGGCTTGTGCGAAACCCTAACCCTAATTCCACTCCAAATTCAAGATCTTGAGTACCAATCAAGCGAGAAGCCTTCAACCTTTTAGGAGCCGAGCCGATCTTCAATCGGGCAAGTGATCCAAGCCGATCCGCGATCCACGGAGACGAGCGAAGCCAAGTCGACGATCGAATTCTTCCTCTTGTAGTTCTTGAGCGAATGTAATGAAATTGTTGATATAAATAAAAGGTGAAATTCTTTAATCTTGCTTTCTTTTAATTCTTGCATCATGATTAGATCTCAATTTGTAATTGTTGTTCTTGTTGTGATGTTTGAGTAAAACTCCGCTCGTAAAGGAGTCGAGACGATTGTAGAATGATGATGTAACAAATCTTAATACTATTTTTAAGTCCTACGAGTTTTGTAAACCCTAGCAAGTTCAAGAATCGATGACCTAGTTTCATAGCGATGCTTTCTTGATTGTGATCGCTCGAAATTAGGGATCTACGATCGTTTCTTGAATTTACTAGAGGCTAGAATATGAATGATATCAATGAAAGAACAAGAGATATGATAAAACCCTAGTTTCACAAGAAGTCTCTAATTCTCATCGATCATCATCGATCTAGTATCAATTCATCGAAGGATAAGAATACGTAATTCTAAGATTACATCACATCTATAGATCCGATCGATTCCTACGAGCCTCATTTCGATTCTTGAGATTTGGTTTGGAAAAATCAACAAACTATCAATTCTTGATTCTATCTTTTTAATGCTTTCTTAGATCTAGATATTTTCTTTTTCTTGAAATACAATTTTAAATCATGAATTGTTTGTTTTCTTTTCCTTAAAATTTCAATTCATCTAATTCGAAAGAAGAACTATTACACTGTCCCTGTGGACGATCCGCACTCACTTACATTCTACATCCGACACCGTAGTTGATTGCGGTCAAATAATTTTTGGTTGTGATTTCTTTACAATTTCCCAATTACACAAACAAGAATTTCATAACAATCACCTGCACGTATCCAATACGGCTACTACATCATTTCTCCTGAACCAGGGAAACCCTCTTTGTGGGACTCTAAAGACTCGACAGTATGCCGGCAGTGAGTTACTGGATAAATCCATAAGCACAAGCACGTCAGCGGCACTAGCTGTACGTAACGGCTACCCGAGTACCTGTCGAAGAGGATGGCCGACAAGCAAACTCATACGGATCCCTACTGAGCCTATCAGTGACAATCTGCATTCATTTTGGTCTCTTCGTTTGAGAGTATCGCATACCGGGTCTAGGGCGTGGTAAACGTCAGACCCTAATAACCCGATAATTCATGCTGATGCGGCTCAGGACCAATCCGGGAAACTAGTGATCAGCCTATCAGTAAATCTCAACTGCCTTGGCTAAGGTCTTATGGTCCTGACCAATCGAAAACAATGCGATATCGACTCCATATACCGGGAGAGACGAATCCCTGACAATCGCTCACTGCCTCCATGTGGCTGGGGACTGTACCCAACCAAAACCTGTTTGCATGACTCAGTAGAGCTGTGGCAGGATAGTGATCAAAGCACAGTGGGAACCTACACGAGACAAATGACAATCTCAGGTCTAACGGCTAACCTATACTCATGTCACCTGAGAACTTCCACCTGACGATAGGTATAGTACCATCTGGAAGTTCTCGGCGAGTCCGTCCGGTGTACTCACACCCAATGAGCACCTGTATACGATCTTAGGTGCAAAAGACAAATGGTTGCAGGACCAAACCATCGCTCCTCGTCGGGGTCTAGAAACGTATACACTACTCTACTCCGGAATATCGATGCCCAGTCTCGATACTCCCATGACTATGGACAATTTAAGGATGTGAGTACCGACCACCCATCTCCCATAAGTATGGTCGCCATCATAACGTAGGTAGTCTAGCAATGATCCAACAGGCTTTATCAACATGTATGAATGATATGTAATAACAAGTAAAACATACGCACATGTTAAAATAAAGACAAACCAAATAGCATACTATCATATCGAGCAAGGCTGTCCTGTACATATATATGTCCAAGCATCCACATGTATATATATACAATAATGGCCTCTAGGGCATACATATCCAATAGAAAGACGGTATTTGCTTTATCCTGACCCTGAAATAGTGGATTCAAAAGACACTCTTCCGTCAAATATGACGGATCGGAACAACAAGTACAAATGGTTCAAAGGGGAGCAATATGGTTAGGGGAAGGAGATGAAAATTTGCTCTCATTTGCTTCAAGTTTTCGTGTTATTGCAGCCATCTCGGCTTTCATTGCAATTGAGATATCAAGTTGGTGAACTCCTGTCCTAAATTGACCAGAAGAAAAAGTTGAAGAAGATGAAGCATTCAGCCTGGTTCTCTCCCACTGCAGCGTTTATTCCGCAATATCGTCAAAGAATTATCAAGTCTCCTCATCGGATTTAGATAGGAAGTGGCCTTGACAGATGGTTTCCATCAACTGTCTAGTTGGATTCAGGCTCTCGTATAGAATTTGGTAAAGTTGTCATTTCTCAATATCGTGATGAAGGCACTGAATATGGAGATCCTTGTACCGGTCAAAGCACTTCCGTAAAGGCTCAGTTGGAAGCTGGATGAATTGATTTATTTTGTTTCGGATTCTCACGGTTTTTTGATTTGGGTAAAATTTCTTTAAAAACGCTTTTTCAAATTCATCCCAACTTGTTACCGAAGGAGATGCGGTGCCTAATGGCCATTTTTTAGCAAGACCATAAAGAGTGAAAGGAATAACACATAGCCGTATATCGTCATAGACAGTTGGGCCGTTTTCATCATCATGCACACGTTTTGGAATTTGTTGATGAAGATATAGGTATTTTCGGATTCAAGCCTATAAAATTTAGGCAGCATGTTGATGAAGTGGGGCTTAATTTCAAAATTGTCCCCATTGGCTGGTGGAAGAGAAAAACAAGTGGGAAGCGCTGTGCGGGTGGGATAGAAAGGGTCTTGAAGTGCAATTCGCGATGGCGCTCCAGTTGGTGGTGGATTATTCGCACCAAGAGGAGGTGGAATTATTCCCAGAGGATGTAAAGTGATGTTCGGTGGAAATCCCCACATCTCGAAAGAATGGGTAGGTGAAAGAGAAGGTGAATATGTATGAATTGAATTACGGTCAACGTCGGAGTTGACTGGCAAAGGTAGAGAGGTAAAGGGTGCGTGGAAGAAGTTTCGACTTCTGAGTCGATCGCATAGTCGGTAGCGACTAACGAAACACGGACTAAACGAGCACTAGGGTTCCGAGCCCAAACGGACATACACTAAATGAGTTCAGTGTTGTCAAAGCTTAGAAGGTGAGGGTAAGAAAACGACAATAGAGAAAATGCATGTGAAGGTGAAAATGTGGTAAAAATGGCGAATTATTGTTTTGTTTTGGAAAAAATGACGGGCTCAAAACAAACAATCACAATCATAATCATAATCAATACTTCGATCTAGGGTCCTCAAAGTCCAACTAGAACTCTCCTAACTGTTCTAAAGTTACAAGTTGTAAGATAACTCTTGAATTGCCTCTTCGCTGCCAATTGTGGCCTAGTAAGCAAAAGTAAGGTAAGGAGCGTTCGGCTCATGAATCACCATGAGACGAGACTTTTACAGTTACCTTATCACCTGTCTAGCCTAGGCACCACAAAAGTCAAGTTTAGATAAACGACCGAATGCCTACAACCTTGCTATGTCCTATTGATCATAAAAAGTCCTTAACTGGCCAAGTCTAGATAATTTTTTTAATTAAGCTCAATGGTGATGCGTATGTTTTTATGATTTTTGAGGTCTTAGAAAGGGTGATAAAATCCCCACCCAATCTGAATTGGTGTTATAGCTCTTTAAAGTCCGTATTAATAATGCAATGCGCAATTCAAATAAACGGTTTGTTCAAAACATCAAACAATCAATTTTTAATTGAAGCGTGGTGCTGCAACAAATACAACTAGTTCTCTTTTGGCTTTGGGTAGCAAATTTCAAAGAATCCTGCAAAGATAGAATATTGGAGTATCGGATTTGAAAAGGAAAGAGTTTAGAAAATACGCACCAAAATTTCCGGGTTAAGAAACCCCCGTTGAATTCGATTCTCAAGTGCTTGAATGCTCGCTTGCGCGGGTCAAACTATCCGGATCTCTGTCACAGTAGTTTTCTATCGCCTTGTTTTGAAAATGTACTTTGCTCCGCACGGTCGCTGTTCACAAATCCGAAAAATCTGCAAATGTCGGAAAAACGGATATTGTAGCGAAAAATACGTTATAGATAGCCAATCTGCTGAAAACACAAAATCATGAAAATCAAACTATAAAAATGGTGCACTAAAAGAACACTGGAGAAATCATAAATTTTTTTATCAACCTAGTCAAGAAAAACCACCAATATTGGTAAACCAGTGGTTCATTTTAAAAATTTTGTGTCCAAACTTTTTGTGTGTTCTTTATGTTCTCCTAGTATTCCAATTTTATACTTTGATTTTCTTAATTAGTCACGGAGTGTTAGCAGATCAAAATATCAGAGAACAAATGTCAAAAAGTAAAATTTTGTTGTGGTTTTTGAAAATTTCAAGTCTTTGTTAGGATTTTTAGAAAGTTGGTTAGTTTTTTATACACAAACTATACAAAAATTAACACGAGACTACAAGAATAAAAGCATTACCGTCTTCCCGGCAACGGTGCCATTTGATTGGTTAAGATTTGCTATGTCGTATTAAATTTTAAAGTACCGCAATCAAGACGGTGTCGCGTGTAGTGAGCCGAGATGAGTATGGGTCGTCCGCAGGGAGATGGTAGGTTTTTAGTCTTATATTAATGAGTTAAGTCCGAAAATTTTGAGTTGGTTATAATTTTAAGTGTCGTGAAGAATATGTTCAAAAGAGAAAGACTTGTTAGGCGGAGATTTAGGTTAGTTTGAGTTAGGATAATATTTACCACTTCCATATGAAGCTCAGTTGATGTTGATGCTAAGGTAATCGACAACAATATGGATTAGGAAGCTTAAGTACGGTATTTGCGATTGTGCACGAAATCCGTACTTATCGGTCATTGTCCTTCCGTTCTTGTCTCTTAACCCTTTCCTCTGGCAAACCAAACACAACCGGTCACAATTATGAATCACCACTATCGTGGTAGGATAGCGAACATAATGGAGTGGATTTCAAGTTGTTTGGTTGGAGTTCTAATTACAAGTTTTCAGTTTAAAGGAAATGGTAAATCACTTCTCCTAGTCAAACTATCCCTCTCCTACCATTAACAAGTGATTATACTACTCGCACATACAAAAACAAAGAAAATACAAAAGAGAAGAGAGATCAAAGAAACCATAGAAAGTGAAAAGAGAAAGTTAGAAATATATTATGAACCAAATGTGCAAGAAAGAGTAGCCAAGTAAGTCTTGTTATGTTCAATCAAATGAATCCAATAAGCTCAATTTAAGCTTGCAAACTCACTAAAAAGGTTGCAAGATGAGAGAAAAGTAAGAGATTCAAAATCTAGGTTCTAAGTATCACAAACCTTACAACCTTGAAGCTAGAATTGAAACTTTTATTAAAATTACAACAAGAGATACAAACTATTGAATTCAAGAACCTAAATTTTAAGTTTGTAAGTTCAATAAAGAAATTACAAGGTCAAGAGAAAGGGAAAGAACTCAAGATTACCAAATGTAAATTACAAAATAACAACTAAAATGAATAATGTGGTCTAAAACATGGACCCTTGGTTCTTCTTCTGATCTGCTATTTATAGGCAAGTTTACAAAAGATTAAACAATACAAATGGAATTATGAGACAATATGGGGTTCACAGAAGAAGCATAAGGTTATTTGGAGAAAATTGGGCCGCTGGTTTTGTGACATGGGCGGTTTTGTGGCAGTCAGTGGTTCCCACTTTCTTTGTGTTGTTTTCATACATCATTAGCATATCTTTAATATTGTTTGATTTAAATAGTTGAACTTTAGGTGATTTGGAGGGAAAAGATCAAATTTTATCAACTCAAAAATTAAATATCAAATCATAAATTTATAACATTATCACACCCTAATCCATTTGCTATGCCAACTTATGGCTGCCCACTTGTGTTTACACATGAAAATACTTGCACAACTTGTATCATGTTGGAGCATTTGCTTCATTTTGTTGTGCACACTTGTTTTGTTGCAAAAACTTCTTGGAGTTTGATCGGTTTTCCGTTCCAGTTGTAATATCGGCTCATATATATCGTATCCATGCGTTTTGAGTGTATTTCTAGTGTTTTGACACGAATACACGTATTCTGTACTTATTGAGCAAACATGGGTTAATAGCACTGATTATTCACAAAAATGTTAATGAATGAGCGGTATTAAAATGCAGTTTTACGTGATGAACAAGCGCGTCCAGCATCACTGCCAGTCGGTCGATCCGTGTGGTTGGGGCATTGACGATGTTGGGAGGAGGAGTGGAACTACCCCTGCCTCCGTTACGAAGCATGGGATGGCTCGTACAAGGATCTTCGTTGCGAAGATCTCTGGCCATCGAATCGAAGGCGCAAGATCAACTTTTTGGTAGAATTTTTTTTTAATTTCCACAGACGACGCCAAATGATGAAGGTTGGAATCTCCTTCAGATGTTTTCATCCATCGATCTTATGGCCATCTGGGTTGAAGGGCTCAATTTATTTTTGCATTGTGTATTATTGTTTTAATACGCTTAGTATATTTATTTAGGGAATGACCTTCTCTGGATAAATATACCGCGGGCTTGCCACGTCATCGTTTCCATTTATTGGGAAGAGGGGTGTGACACATTTGTATATAGGTAGATACTTTTGATCCGTATTTGCTATATGATTACAGATTACAGGTTCTCGATCCAGAACATCGAAAATCAAGCATATTCTCTACAGTTATGGCAAATTCGGGACAACTGCCGAAAACAGATAAAATCCGGGTTTCGGTTATCCACATCTGTCAGGTGTCGCTTACCAGTATAAGGGACAAGATCAAGCGATGTTCATTCATGTCTGGGACGAGCACAAAGCAAGGGTGAGGCAGCACAAGGATCAAAGTTGCAACGCGGAGCTCGAGGGAGATCAAGCCACAAAATTCAATTGTGTCACCATTTTGGACTTTTGAAAATCGGAGATTATTTTGGATGGATTTTGCAATATGAACCTACCAAAAAGAAGAAGATAGCAACACGAGAGCCCACAAGAAAAACGGCGCTCCAATTCCAAAAAAGGACCGCGGATCAGCGAAATTTTGGCCTATTTAGCAGTGAATCAGCGGTCGTGTCGTATCCAAATGTGACGAATTTTCATGGGTGTTTTGGTCATTGTGTAAGCTCAGAATATCGCCTTAGGATATCATTTCACTGCCTATAAATGCTCCAGTTTAGAGGCAAAGAGTCATGCTTTACTTTCCTTAGGATTAGTGTTGGATTAGATTAGTTTTCCTCTTCCTCTTCATCTCTTATCCATTAAAATGCAGTGAGAGCTTTTGAGTAGATGAATAATGAAGATGAGAGTTTTTATCTATCTTGTATCTTTATTTTCTTGCATTGTCTTTTAATTTTAAGTATATTTTTTATTACATGTTTGTTAAAGTAGTTTTTGAGTGGATGAATAATGAAGATGAGAGTTTTTATCTACCTTGTATCTTTATTTTCTTATATTGTCTTTTAATTCTTAATATAACTTTTATTACATATTTGTTAAAATAGTTGTTGGTTTTATTGTTCTTCTTTTCTTCTCTTCTAATCTCTATTTTTAAACCATGATACTCAATGGAGTCCCTTGCTTAGGTGAGAGCCCAAGTAGTTAGTTTGTTATTTTTTGTTCTCACCTTATTCTTCCATTCTTTCTTCTTTTTTTTTGTTTTTTTTTTCATGTGTGAATAGTTACTCACTTGTTTAGGTTAAGGAAGGGTGGTATGAGTGATTGAAAAATCCCTTGTGCTTCTCTTCGCCAAACAACTTGAATTGAACCTAAACCAAACAAACACAGCCCTCTCTCTTAGGCGCACTATCATGACATATAGCCGCGACCTAAGTTGAGAATTTCTTTAGGCGCACTACAACGTGAGATGTAGTTGTGACCTAATTGGAGACTTATTGTGTTTGTTTGGCCTAGGCTGGAAATAAGAGTATGGAACGGACGGACAAGGGGCACTATGAATGGATTTAGCGTTGGAAAGCTTGCTTAAACTCGCAAATACCATTCCTATGTCCTCCTAATCCCCATTACTTCTGATTATTCCAATATCATTTTAATGATGGCATAAGACAAGCATAAGATTAATTCCTAACTCTACTAACCAACCCTAACCCTAACAAACTCTCTTGAACATATATACATAACACATAGGATAGAATTGAACAACTTGGACTTTCTTTACTTCACTCGTCTAAAACAAGAACGGAAACACATACCATCTCTTCATGGATCGACTCGTACTCAACCTGCTAGCTACTAAGTGAAACCGACTTGATTGCTGTGAGTAGAACGCATATCATATCATGAAACTTCTACCAATCAAATGGCGTTGTTGCCGGGGAGACGGTAGTGTATTTCTTTCTTGTTATTCGGGTTAATTTGTATATAAAAAGAAAAACAAAAAAATAAACATCAACTTGTTATTCTTTGATTCTTTTTGTGCGAGTTTGCAGGATATGGAAAAGAGCAAGCTCAGTGCTAAAGTCGTGGAAAGTTTGATCCATATCTCGCGGCTACACTGCGCGGATCAAGGCGAAACCGTGGCTAAACCGTACCAAAATATGGAGCAAATCCAGTGAACAAATCGAGAGCCAGAGGCTGAAAATCAGAAGAAAAGAACAAGAGAACTGCACCGAACAAATTTGGAGACAAGATTCAAAAATTTCACCACGAAACCACGGCCTCTCTGAAAATTAGCTTCAGAGCCCCAAATTTTTTCTGAGTCCTTATCTTCTCCATAATCTCCATCTGAGTTTCACAAAATTGCCTTTTTTGCAGTATTCTTTGCGCGAACTCTCCCCCCTTTCTAATAAACTGTTTTTGTGTAGGATTCTTTGCGCCGCCGCCAAATAAAAATTTTTTGTTTTAAATTTTGATTTTTTATCGCTTTGAATACAATAATACGGACATTAAGGGGCTATACCATTAATTCAGATTGGGTGGGGATTTCATCACCCTTCCTATAAGGACCTCAAAAATCATAAAAAAACATACACATTATCTTAAGTTAATTAAAAAATATCTAGACCAAACCTATAAGGACTTGTCGCGCTCATTTAGGACAAGTGAAGGTTACGGGGAATCGATCGTTTATTTAAACTTGACTTTGTGGTGCCAAGACTAGACAAGTGATGAGATAATTTTAAAACGCCCGTCTCATGATGATTCATGAGCGGAACCCTCCTTATATCACTTGTGCTTATCTGACCACAATTAGCAGTGAAGAGGCGATTTGAGTGTTATCCTGCAACTTATCGCTTGGATGTCTCGGAGTGCTTAAGTTGGACTTTGAAGACTCTAGCTCTAGCTATTGCTTGTGTATACTGTGATTGTGATTGCTTGAAGTTTAATCCCATAATTCTGTATTTTTCAAAAAACCAAACAAAAATTTCAAAAATTCAAAATAATCCAGAAAAATAAAAAAAAATCCAAATTTTTTTATAAAAAATTTCGCCCACTTTTCACCCTCTCTACTTTTCACTCCTATCATAGGTACTCCTAACCGACCTATTCTCACCGAATTTTGGTACTCTCAACCAGATATTTTATCATACGGTTCTTACTTTGGTAGAATTTCTAACGATGCATCTATACCAAAAACTTCTTTGAAAGATCACATAGACGCTTCTGGACAAAATAATTGGACACCGCAATCCACTTCGCATCAACCGTTACTCTCACACCTTCTTATGTTGATATCCCTTCTCATAGTCATGTGGTGACTCTGAAACCCATGTCCATTGCTGAACATATTGAGCAATCATGTAGCCGATCTTTCACTCCTTTCACCACTCCAAATTCTTTAGGACAACAATTCCAATCACTTTCTTATCAAAGTGTTGATCCTAATCCTGTCCATTCTATGCATTCATTCAATTCCTATCAATCCTACTCGATTTTTACACCTTCTCTAGACATTTCTTTTGAACATTCATTTGGGAGTTTCATGTGTCCAAACGAATTCGAATTTTTTACTGAAACCCCTTCACCACTCATTTCTAATCTTGAAAGAACATTGGAAGAATTTCGGGTAGCTTCGTACTAAAAAATTGAAGAATTGAATGAATCCATAGCCGCACTCATACAACCTAACGAACCGGCAGGTAGTTCCCAACTAGCTTAAAATTTTACAGTGTATGATGAGGCGATTGGACAATTTAATAATTTGCGAGTGAAAGTGAGCAATCCATCCTTCAGAATCAAACATACCCATTCCCAATTAATTCCACAGCTTCAGTTTCAAAAATCTATTGAGTATACCAAATGATTCACCAATTGAGAATTGCATGTTTAATGAGTTGTGCGACTACTGTGTGTTTGATTTACCCGATTGTGAAGGGACCTTTTCAAGTTAAACCACCACCATTCCTGTTGATCTTTACATCTACGATCTAGAAAAACAACCGATTGACAACTATACTTTTGATGAGATGTCTGAGAAATTAAAGTTTGACTTGATTGCGTATATTGATATTGGGGATAATTTTGATAATAAACCCAAAGTTTTGGATAAGTTTTTCTCACCAATTCAACACTTTCCTTCAGATTCGTGTGGACATCATCCCAAACCTTTCACTGTTTTTCCCGAATCCCATTTGCTTCTGGATACAATTGATGATGATTTGATCAATTGTATAGATGAGCTTAATTTTGTAGAGAATTTTGAGGATATTTTTAAGGATGAAATCGTTATTTTGGATGAGTCGAATGTTCCGATTCGTCATGTCCCTTTCATTGACTGTGAATATCCTCTTAAACTTTTAACCGATATCATTCCTAAATCACTTCCCTCTACATGTTCCTTCATAACTAAACTGTAAGACAACTTGTCACCTTCATCTCGTATGCCTGGTTCACCAAGTTTAGTAGGCCCATATTTTCTTACGAATCTTGAGATGTTTGTGATGGATATTCTCACGACCCGAAAAGGCACGTTACTGGCACTTGAATCATATGAAGTCTATGGGACTCCATCTAATTCAAGTAAGCCGAAAATCCCAGAAATCTAAATCATTTAAAAGAATAAAGAGGGAAAGTTTAGTTTTTAAAGCAAGTAGTTTAACAACATAAGCCGAAGTATGCATTTTTAAAACATCAAGTCTTTTCTGAAAATTTCGGTAGAGTTTCCTTTTTAAATACTGGCCCCAAAAGGGTACAACATGCATAATATGAATAAAGGCGTCCCCAAGCAGGAGCTAGCTCCCCAAGCGGGAGCTAGTTCTTCACCACTTGGCGGTCACAACCACACAAGTAATATAATATACAACGCCGAAGGGCGAGGATCAAAACTCAAAAGGAAACTCAGAATCATCAAGAAAACCATAATAATACAATGTTCGACTCTAATGCCGAAAGAATATACAACTGGTCTTCTAAGTCTAACAAATATACAAGTCTGGTTGATGGAGTTTACTAGATACAACAATGTAAATAAAATACAAGGGTGGTCACGATGTGAGTGAACCCACCTACTAAAGCAATCACCCAGAAATAAGTAATGTGCTAGCAAAGCCGCCAAGGAAACCTGTACGGCAAAACCTGCAAGAAACTGTGGCACAACGGGGGTGAGTTGCCAACTCGTGAGTAGAAAACATTACAGAGCAGAAATCACATGTATGACTCAATCCTAGGTCAATACGATCATAATAAATATATCCTCAAATGATAATGTCTGAAGCATGATAAGGTGGCAAAGGTAAACATCTATACATAAGTGTAATACCATGTGCTCGTGTCAGTGCCTCAGATAGCAACATATCATAAATATGAGGTATGAATACAATATAATGAAAACAGAATGCATCATGTAATGAGAAAATCGTTTTCTTAATTTAGTGAGATTTCTGTATATACAAATCAAAGTATCATCAATGAAATCATCTTAGAATCAGTGTCAAGCATCGACACAAATAAATATCTCTGTATATCAGGCTCAGGGTATCCGGACTGGCCTGTATCATAAATCTCAATATCTCAGGCTCCGGCTATCCAGACTGGCCTATATCATCAATCTCAAGACCACGTCGGTATCCTCCGGATATCCGGCGTGTCACAATAAAATCACCGGTTAGTAGTACTCCCCTGTCTCAGGCTCAACACTATCATCTGTGAACTTCTCGCCCCGGGGTATCGTACCGGGTCCACCATGCACCCACTGACGGTTCCTCCTTCTATTCGAATCGGGTGAATGATATCGCTCAAGAGCCGAGAAAACACATGGTGGGCATTTCTCAATCATAACATGAGAAAACCGCTCTTTTATTTTTTGAAATGAAAATGTGTTTATAAATCTTGCGATTTCTCCAAATCCAGAAATCTCATGGAAAACTCTGAAATCCAAAATGAAGAATCAATAATAATGAGTATTGGACTCCGGCAATCCGGACTGGCCCGTATAATATTGCATGACAAATGAATATGTAAATATGCATCAAATATCACAATAATAAATGCAACATCTAAACTAGCACAGTGATGATATATCGGAACTATGGACTAGCAAGCGATATCAATGAATTAATATTCTCTAAAGTGTACGTGACATGGCAATTACCGATGATGATGTGTGTGAGCCGGCAAGCAGGTGTATATGGATCATACGCATCATCGGTAATGGTGCTAGTGTCCTGACAGCATGGTTTCATAATCACTAAAATACACAATAAACATGCAATGTGAAGATAACAACATGGATAAACGGAGAATGAATACTAAATGCAGCAATACCGAATATACCGAAATGAATAGTAAATGCAACAATAAGGGATCTACATTAACATATATGGGTCATACAGTTTTTCCGTTTAAAATAACACAAATCGTGGTGTTTAGAAAATAGGGCTACGGCGTTTTTAAGAAAAGGTAGGTCCTTTGAAATATCCGTAGAATCGCTTGGCCTGTCTTTAAAATACTCACGATTCATTAGTTTTGAAATAGGTATGACCCGAGTCTAGTCTAATATCTACAAGTAAACTACTGGACTAAACTAACAGACTGGTCGAAAGGTTAATGAAAACCACCTAAGTCTGAGTCGATATATACACACACATACACACACACACATATATATAGTCGGTAATCCCGCCTCAATAGTATCACATACGATACAATATAATATAATATCTTCGAGTCAAGAGTGCGGATCTATCATCAATATAGCTCGTACGGTAAATCCATCGTACGGCCTCCTAAATTTGGGTATGGGTCGAATATCACATTTATCTCATTATTTATCTGGTATCCTTATCATCACATATCGTGAACTGAGGGTACTGATCTAAGTCAGGTACAATACTGATACCATCTACATATAAATGTGCGTGTGTATGACAACACATCGCCTAAGGACCCGCTATAACATCATGCCGTATCTCATAATACGTACCATATCACATCACCGATCTCATGGCATCAAGCCTAATCTTATCGACTCATCTTCAAGTATCATATACTATCCTCATCATCCATGTATATGTATATGTTTATATTTACACACACACACACACACACATAGTCCCATACCTATGTGTGTGTGTGTGTCTATACATATCCCCATATACGTATTAAAAAATTAAATGCATGCAAGTGTGTGTGTGCACGTGTGTAAACCTTATTCTAGGGTTTGCTACTACAACTAACTAACGACACTATCAATCAAATATACTAGATTTAACCCGCGATCTTCTAAGATCCTACTTTCTAACTATCCAAGTTTCACAAACAATGATTATATTTAATTCTAATATATCAAAGACTACACTACGAACTGCGGGGGTACTATACGCCATCCACCCGACTTCCACCATAGATATATATCTACTCACCCTTATCCTTGCTTGCCGAATTCGATGATGCCACGCTCGTCCTTGCCGTTCAAGTCCACTCAAGGGTACCTACATATATACACATAAGGTATCGTAAACCAAAACCCCGCACGAAAACCAAATCGGCACACGTATCACACATAGGTTAAAACCTATGGTCTCGCATGCAAAACACTACCAAATAACCCTCGTCGTTGACGTTCAAACGCCACACAACGGAAATTAAACCGAATACAAAACTAAAGTTTCAGAATCGCAAAATACGAAATCAGAAATGACGTAAAACACTTCCAGATTTTACCCTAGGTGAAATTAGCCAATTTTACATATGGGTAGGGTCTATTTTGCAGATACTAGGGCCATGAACCAAAAACGATGCCACACTACCCTACTCTGGCCGAATTGCGGCCAAAACTAATTTAATTACGGCCATGGTGAGGGTGTAGGGGCTCGGGTCTCTGTGGTAGCTTCTTAGGTGTCTGCATGTATCACTGTGTTTGCAAAATAAATCTTAGGGTCCCCGGGTGTTAGCAGATCTCCAATAACTCCTTAAATTTCCATAAATTCCCGATATCGGGGTTTCTAAGTTGGGGTTTTGGGTTTATGTTGGTTTCAGTTCATGAAACTTACACTAGAGGGGTTATATGGCCTCTACAAACCTCAATTACACTATCTCAATTCAAGTTTTCCTTAAAACCCTAGGGTGGAAATTTCTATCCTTACTAAACATCACTAAAACACTTCTAATCAAGCATGGACACTAATGTGAAAGTAATACTACACTAATGAAGAAGAATATACCTCATTTGGCAACTCAAGAAATTTCTTGAGTTGCCCCAAGTCTTCAAATCCATTTTTTCTTGGTCCAAAGTGTTTGTAGGGAGCTTATGTATGTTTTTAATGAAGGGGAGATGGAGTTTTGATGAGGGATTGAGGGCATTTGTCAGTGTGTTTGTGGAGGAGGGAGTTGAGGGCAGCCATGAGAGGGAGAGGGAGTGGAAAGATGATGAAGAGATGAAGAGCAAACACTATGGGTCAAAGGTCAAGATCCCTCACCTCTCTCTCTCACTTCTCTCTCATGCCCATACCCCATTCTTTATTCCATTTTCATTTTCTTTTATTTTCTTTTCTCATCTCTTTTCTTTTCATTTTAAAACAAATCTGTCACGGCCCGAAAGTACGGAACATGACCGGCACGTAAACTACGAACGTCTCAAGGCGTACGTAATCTAAGTAAACCGAAAACCCAGAAATCCAAACCAAGAAAAGTAGTAGAGTGAAGGAAAACCAATTTAAAACAAGTAGTTTTAATAGCATAAGCCGAATTATGCGGTTTAAAAAAAAAATCAAATAATTCCCGAAAATTTCGGCAGAGTCTCCTTTGAAAATACTGGCCCCCAAACGGGATACAACATGAATAGTATACGAAATCAATAAAAAGACATCCCCAAGCGGGAGCTAGCTCTTCGTCAATCGACGGTCACAACCACACAAGGAATATAATAAACAACGCCAACGGAAAGGATCAAAACTCAAAACCACAAGAAATCCACAGAAATATAACGCGCGACTCTAAGGTCGAAAGAATAACATCACTGGTCTCTATCTCAAAAATAAATACATGCTTGGTTGATGGAACTTCTAGATACAACAGAAGAATAATATACAAGATATATAATGGGGGTACGATACATGTAAACCCATCTACTAGCAAATCACCCGAAGGAAACTATGCCCGCAAGCCGTAATGAAACCTGTACGGCAAACTTGCAAGAAACTGGGGCACAACGGGGGTGAGTTGCCAACTCGTGAATAGAAAAACATCTACGCAAAGAAATCGCATAAATAACGCAATCCTAAGTCAATGATCATAATATATCCTCAAATATATAACCAGCAACCCATAACAATGGTTAGGGCAAATATCTAACCCAAGTGTAATTCTATGTGCCCGTGTCAGTGCCTCAGGTAGCAAAGTATCATATGGATGATGTATGAATGCATGGAACAGAATGCATGTACTGAAGAAAACCGCTTTCATAAATCAGTGAGATTTCTGTATTTTAAAAGTGAGGTACCATAAATGAAATCAGCATAAAACAGTGCCCATCATCGACACAAAACAAGTGTCCAAATATCTTGATATCTCTGTATCACAATCTCTGTACCTCAATATCTCAAAATCTCAATATCTCAATCACAAAATCTAGGGCGCCGTCAATCCAGACCGGCCCCTACCATCTATCTCAAGACCACGACGGTATCCTCCGGATATCCGACGCGTCGGGTAATATCACCGGTCGGTAGTGCTCCCCTGCCAGGCTCAACGTCAACAATACAGCCTTCTCGCCCCGGGGTACCGCACCGGGCCCACCATGTACCCGAAACAGTTCATCCAACTCCTTGAATCGGATCTCGAAATCCATCAGCAAACTCATGGTGGACGACTCATACATCATGGGAAAACCGCATTTTTATTTAAAAAGAGAGAAAGCAGTTTATATATGTTTTGCGGTTTTCCTCCAAATCCAGAAAATATCATGGAAATCCGAATCATCAATAGCATGTAAAACCATGAATATAAGCATGAGAATGAATAACAGTATGCATGCAGCGACAAGTAATAACTACAATATCTAAGCTGGCATATAAGGTATGTACCCTAATATTATGTCAAACTACTGGCTATCAAGCTAAGTTAAGCAATAATATTTTCTAAGGTGTACGTGACATGGCAATTACCAATGAAGATGTGTGTGAGCCGGCAAGTAAGTGTATGTGGTACATAGGCATCATCGGTAATGGTGCTGGTATCCTAACAGCATAATGTCAACAATGCAATATGAAATAACAATGTAAGTATGCGATGCGGAGCGAGCAACCAAAATGAGCGGGAGCTAAATATTAAACAATGGTGCCATTTGAAATAACACGAATCGCGGGGTTTTTGAAAATAGGGGCTACGGTGGTTTTTAAGAAAGGATACGTTTTTTTGAAATATCCGTAGATCCCTTGTGTTGAAGTCAAAATTTGCACCCCGATTGACCAAGTCAAAGTCAAGGTCAACCCCAAGCCAGGTGGGCCCAAGCCCAAAACAAGTGGGCCAATGCCCAGGTCGAGCCCTAACACGAAGCGTCCGGCCTTCCGCCATGCCAACAATAAAATCATGTAATAAATAATTTTTATGTAATTTTTTATATACATGAATGTATGCAAAATGGGCATAAAGCCAATATTTTGTAAGCCCATGGCTTATGTGCAAAAATGAAATGGCACATGAGCCATGGGATGGGCAAAATGCCATTTTGTAAAGCCCCAAGGGGCTATATGTAAATATGTAAGCCTATAAAAGGCGACATGATGCATAAAAATAAGAACACTTTTTCATTCCCCCCAAAAAATAGGGTTCTTTGTGCCTCCTGCTCCTTCTTCAAGGTTCTAAACCTTCTCATTTCTTTTGAATTAAATCAAGAGTTTTACTCTTTCTTTTCAAAAACTAAGTAGTTTTCCACCACAAAACCCACAAAGGGGAACTCAGATCACCCATCAGATCTCAAAAAGGAGTGATTTTTAAAATCTCCTACTTCTTGATCTTTAAGATCCGGCCAAACAACAGGAGGAAGAAGAAGAACCCCGCCTTCATCGGCTTCAAAACATCCTAGGAGTTTTAACTCCATAACATATATATATATATATATATAACAACAAATATTTCCTTTCTGAAGCATAGCTTCTGTTTCTTAGGCTAAAAGCCTCTTTTTCTCGCCGGCACTCAAGCGCAGAGCGCCCACGTGTCGACACGTGGCGCACTTGCGCTCAAGCGCAAGCGCCCGAGGGCAAGTCGCCCACGTGCCGACACGTGCCACGCTTGCGCTTAAGCGCAAGCTCCTAAGCGCAAGTCGCCCCGGTGCCGACACGTGGCGCGCTTTCGTTCAAGCGCAAGCGCTCGAGCGCAAGTTGCCCCGGTGCCGACATGTGGCTCACGCCCGAGCGCAAGCGCTCGGGCGCAACTCGCCCCCGTGCCGACACATGGCGCACTTGCGCTCAAGCGCAGGCGCTCGAGCGCAAGTCTCCCCCGTGCCGACACGTGGCGCGCTTGCGCTCCAGCGCAGGCGCTCGAGCGCAAGTCTTCCCCGTGCCGACACGTGGCGCGCTTGCGCTCCAGCGCAGGCGCTCGAGCGCAAGTCTTCCCCGTGCCGACACGTGGCGCGCTTGCGCTCCAGCGCAGGCGCTCGAGCGCAAGTCGCCCCCGTGCCGACACGTGGCGCACTTGCGCTCAAGCGCCCAGCGCTCAAGCGCAGAGCGCCCACGTGCCGACACGTGGCACTCTAGCGCCTGAGCGCACAGCACCTAGGCGCACAGCGCCCAAGGTGCTGCCCCCACGCATCCTTTAGATGCTTCTTCCCCCTCTTTTTTTTATATGTATATACATATATATATATATACATATGTACACATATGCATACATATGTGCACACACAGATACACCACGACACTGTCCCTGTTAGAAAAAAATTTCTAACGGGGCGCTGCCCCGCACCCCGCAAGGGGGCTGATAGCCCCCTTGATCCCCAGCCCGCTATCCGGGTAGCGGGACCCCCGACTTCTCCCCGTAGATATAAATCTACTCACCTGGTCCTCGCTTGCCGGTGCCGACGTCGCCATACGCTTACTTGTCGTCTCGAAGTCCACATGGGGTACCTATATATCATAACGCACCGTATCGCATTAAAATTCGACTCATGACCAAAACGACACACGAATCCCACATATGTCAAAACCTATGGTTTGCTTTCACAAATCAACCCAAAAACCCTCGACGTCGGCGTACAAACGCCGATTGATCGAGAAAAACACCAAACGTACCAATCATGGTTTCAAAACTCACTAAATGTATAAGAAATAGGGATTAATTCATCAAATCCATAAAATTAAACCAATCGTTTTATTTTCCAAAAACCTAGTTATCACAAATTCCCATTTCGGTTCAAAACTTGATGTTTTAACCAATCTACAAATTTTAACGATTCAAATGGCCAAAATGCTCATTAAATAACATAATTAGGTCATACAAATCACTTTCATAAATTAAACTCATCAATTTGTATATATTCCAAATTCCTAGTTTGCAAAAATACCGATTTTAACTCTTTTTAAAGTAAAATTCGCAATTTTACAATTAAGCTTGGTTTTGCATATACTAAAATATTAAACCATAATTTATAATGTTAATAATGCCATGAAACCCTAATTAGAATTTTATCTCACCAAAATATATATATTTTTTAAAACCTAGTTTGCAATTTATATAATTATCACAATATAAACTAACAAAAATGCAAATTAGCAACTAGATTTGATTTAGCATGCCCACTACATGTTAACTATATCACACAACCACGATCGCATCACTAAAAACCTAACTTGACTTTTGAAACCCTTCTCTTGAATTCACAAGTTTTAAATTTAAAACCTAATTAAGCATCTAATTTAGTCGAATTGAAGTATTAAAGCAACAATTTAACTATAGGGCAAAGATTTATACCTCACAATTTCAAGAGATCTAACATGAATCTAGCACCAAAATTTTGGCCCCCAAAATGAAAACTTTTCACCAAAATCCATGCTTGAGAGGCTAAGGAAAAATGGGTAGGAATTAGATTTTGATTTTGTGGGATTTTTTGGTGGATTTTTGATGCATTTTGTGAGGGTTTTTGATGAGGAATTGAGAGGGAAAATTAGGGGCTGTTGTAGAGGGAGGGCTCGTCCAGAAAATGGGGAGGAGAGGAGAGAGAGGGAGGTGAGGAAAATAGAGTCAAGTCCACACAAAAGTCAAAGCCCACCCACTTATCTATTTTCTTTCATTTCCTTTTCTTTTGTTTGCTTTATTGTGTGAAATGGGAGGCCCATGAATGTTAGGCTGATCAAGGGGGCCGGTCAAAGCATGTTTGGGGAATGGGTGTGGGTTTTGTTTGGGTGAGAAAAAGAGATAAGTGTAGTAACCCACTTCCATTACACTAATTTCACCGAAAAAGCCTTTTTCTTCGATATTTTTTAAACCGTTTTGGCAAACCATTTCATTTCAAAAACCACATGATAAAATTTTGTTTAATGTGTTATGATGCACAAAATTTATTTCAACCCATTCCAGTTTGTAATTTTTCCTAATTAAATGTATTAGTGACGGCTTAAAATAATAATAAAATAATTTTTTTCGGAAAATTTTTCAGAAAATTTCAAATTTCACCAGTGGCTTAATAAACACCAAATACTAGCAATTACATAGCTAGAATATGTTTATTTAATTTTATAATAAAGATATTTGTATTTTGACTTTTTACAGAAAACCCCCTTGTTTTACCGTTTTTTCGAAATTTCACCGAAACGATTTTAAAAACATTACAAAATCCATGCATAGAAAAATGGAAAGACATGGTGGGAAAATGTAACAAATGCAAAAATGTGACATGGTGCATGTTACATGCATAAAACAAGCTTAATGCACGATTAGTGATATTTAATCGCGATTAGCATTAAAATGGAATGTAATTATTTATAAAAATTTATAATTTGCCTAAATCACATAAAACACCTTCATTTCAGAAATTTCTATAATTTTCCAAATATTTCCCCATTTATCGGTATTTAATTATACCGCATTATTAAAATATTCATTATATTTATTATTTAATTATAAAAATTTCCATAATAATATTTGATTTTTCTGAAATGTTACAGTATTCCTGCCTTAAAGAAATTCGGTCCCCGAATTTAAATTTAAACACCTCAAATACTAAAACATTTCAGTAAAATGTTCAAGTCGTCGGGGCTCCGAAATCATAATACATAAAGCACATCGTAGCGCAATGTATGTGCATGAAAAACGGGTATATAAACCAAAATCAAAATCAAAACTCCGTCAAGTGTCCCGCAATCATCGGAGTTATGGCGAAGACACCAATATCAAAGTCCAATACGAAAACCAACAAGATATACATCAAAACTATACATGTACACATCGTTGTAAATTCATCAAAACATCTGAAGAAATGCATGCCAAACCTTTTCAAGTCGCTGTACGATGCGCGTATCACTGCACAGTGGCGGACGTCTATTGTAGTAAAATAACTATATATACATATACCCCTTGTTTAACATACACGTCCCACCGTTTTGAAAAATAATTTAGAATGGTTTCCTTTGTTAAATGTCTCGTATCATCTCGGACACGTAGGTAAATACTGAGACTATAGCTCCTTTTTGAAAATCCTTTCGATAACTATCAATGCATGCAAAAATATATTCAGGTACTGTTCTCGGACCAGTCCTGCTCAGCTACTATACCATATAGTAAATATCATAAAAACCTACTGCTCCGCAAGATATTAATCCCAAAATGCACATAAGAATGCCATGTGCGTCTGGTGCGCACGGAAATCGAAATCTATGAATGTGCCATACATGTGCACAGAAACAAAATCTAAGTGCAATGGGTGTGCACGAAACACCTGTCAAAGGCAACAGGTACGCCTGACAGCAATATCAGGTGCATCTGATATGGACGAAGAATCTCGATTTAGTGCATCTGGCGTGCACCAAAATCGCATCAAGCGCGTTAAGTATGCGCAAAATCCAACTCAAGTGCACAAGGTGCATGGAAACAACGAGTATCATAATCGAAATCGACGGTATACAATACATCTCAATCCAAATCAGGTATACCGTGATATATAATCTCACAACCATGTACATCAGTATGCACAAATCGAATCAAAATGATAAAGTGCATGAAAATTATTCCGAAAGCATAAGTCAAATCACATGCATGCCATAGGCATGAAATCAAAATCAACCTCTAAAATGATATCAAATCGAAGTCAAGTGCAACTGTGGTGCACAAAATCTCAATCATGCAAATAAATCGCCTAAAATACCGAAATCAAAGATGGCGGAAACAGTCCCTCTCTGGCACATCCTCTAAAGATTTCTAACCAGCTGTCATGGTCACTCATAATATGTCTCGTCGACGATACCGAACTCTGGCCTACTGGGTGTGCGTAATATGACCGATCCTGGATCCAAGTCTTCTCGTATTGTATTCCAGAAAGGTTCTGTCGAAGTCTCCCCCAAATCTCGTTTCTGCCGAACTGCCTTAAAGTTATCATCCTTTACCGAATCTATTTCTTATTCTGGAACGGCTGCATACTAATCACGACTCCTCCTGGAAGATATATCCATGTACAACGCCTCTGCATACGTATCACATCTCTGATGTCAGCGGAGTGGAACGTCATCTTGTCGAAATCTCGTACGAACCTCTTACTCCACTTTTCTCTAATGTTGACTGATTTGTACTCGTCTCTTCGTGGCTGCATGGACTGCGCTCCAACGGCTATACTCGTATCTGGAGTCTCCCAAGCAATGTATCCTACGACTTGATATCCGAACGACGTCGAACTTTACGATCGATTCTTCAAAGTTCCATAAACCCCCAAGAGCTCAACATCTTCAGTTTAATAGTATTCTAGTATATGCCACAGTACCTATGGACCAGCCATAGAAGGGCAAACCCAAGCCTCATTAATGGCACCGCGGAACTGCTGCAAACCCTAAGGTTTCAAAACGTTCTCATGGTCATTATATCGAGTTAGGGTTTCATTCTTCTAGAGGGTCCACAGAATTACTTGCATGTTTCTCTGAATACTTTAAACTTGGAAAAATGGGTTTCTGACATTCGATCATCTTCTATCGACTCTCAACGTATCTGCGTGAAGTCGTCTCTAGCTGGAATCAATATGATGATCTCGCATCGGGGTAGGCAACGAATCACATGTCCTAGTCATTCCTCCTTGGGTGACTAGTGTAGGTTCCTGGACACACTAGAGAGGTCTCACAAGCCATCTACCATGGCAATTTCAAATTTTAACGTGCCGAGAAACCCTAAACTACGGATCGTTTGCTAGAAAACTAGGCGAAAAAGCTAACTAGTTAACACTTAACTACAAGATACGGAAATACAACCTTTGTAGATCCGGTGCTCCACCTCCATAGCTCCGCAACGAGGTCCTCTCCGCTTTCCAATTTGAATCCGGGCTCTAGCGTCGACTTCATCGGAGAATAAGCGAGCTAGGTCGTCGATGTCCACGCCGAAGATGATCTACGTCGAGGCATCGCTAAATCAAGCTCCGACTTCATCAAGTCAAGAAACTTGTGAAGAAAACACACTCTACTACTTGGTAAGAGGTAGAGGATGAAGAAATAGGAAGTGGGTTCAATTTAGAATTGGATTTCTCACTCTTTATCATCAATCACCATTGATGAAGAAAGCTTTTTCTTCATGAAAGAAGATGAAGAAGAAGAAGAATATTATGATAAGTTAATTAAAAATTAGAAAAGAAATGAATACTTATCATATTAGAACCATGGTAAAGTGTAGAGAATTAACTAAGGTTAGATTAATGGTTAGGGTTAAAGATGAAGACAAGAATGGTTACAAAGTCAAAGCTTCATGAAGCTTCAACTAAACTCCAAAATTAGCAACCATTCTTTTCTTATCTATTCAAAATAAATAAATAAATAAATAAGTAAGAAAAGAAAACCCTAATCATTAGTTTAACCATGGCTTAATCCATTACACTTAACTATAGTTAAACATGTATCATCAAACATGATACAATCAAGTGCACGAAAATATATCGAATATACAATGTGCACAACCGAGCGAGAAAATCCATTTAAAGTGAACCAATATTAGTTAATGCAAATTAATATATCAAATATATAATTATACATTAAATCATTAAATCAACAATTGATTTAACGATCCGGTCATATCACATATAACCGACTAATATCCTATGTATCGGCTTATCGAATCAACCTTTGATTCGATAACTAGGGTATATCGCATATAACCTAATCGATACATTCATCGCAAGAATGGAATACGGTATCACATACACGCATTATTCTCGGTCCCGCACATATCTCATATGCGCTCCTATTTCGTTTCGCTTGAGCCAGGAAACCTCTGTGTAGGACTCTAAAGACTCGTCAATACGCCGGCAGCAGGCGATGATCATATCAAACACCCACAAGCCGCAAGCGGTCTGCTAAACGTAACGGCCACCCGGGTATTGAGCGATCTGAAGATCGACGAGCAAGCCCGCTCACACTCCAGTGAATCCAACCAGTAACACTACCGTACAGTCCGGTCTGATCGTCTGATATGTCGCATATCTCGCCTAGGGGTGGTTAACGTCAGACCCCAATAGCTCGATAAGTCATGTCGATATGAGGTCTATAACAATTCGAGAAACTACTGGTAACACTTACCAGTAAATCTCAGCAACCCTGGCCAGGGATTTCCTGTTATTGCCAATCGAACACAGCGCAACATCAACCCCCTATACCGGGAGAGACGAATCCCCTCCTATCGCTCATTGCCTCCATGTGACTCGGGACTGTACCCAAAAACCACCGTTTTGCATGCCCTCTTGGACGTGGTAAGATGGAAATCAAAGCACAGTGGGAACCACACAAGACTCTATAACGATCTCGGGTCAACAGACTACTCTGTACCAGTGTCACCAGAGAACTGCCATCTGACGTGAGGTATAATACCATCTGGGAGTTCTCGGCGAGTCCGTCCAGTGTACCCAGTCTCTACTGAGCACCCGTATATCATCTCTGATGTCAAACACCGATGGATATGGGATCATCCATCGCCCATCTGTATGGGTCGAGAAGGTACACGCTAGTCTACTTGGTATATCGATGCCCCGTCTCGATACACCCTCGACTAGGGACTTTGAAGGATGTACTTATGGACTACCATGTCCCCACTAGTATGATCCGCATCATAGTCCAGGTAGTCAAGCACACATCCTAAGGGCTTTACCAACATGTAACAGAGAGACTATCAGTGTACACGTTAAGGTAAAGATCAACCAGATAGCATACTATCATGTCGAGCAAGAAAGTCCTCCCTATATATGTCCTAGCATCCACTACAATATACATCATATGTAAAGTAATGGCCTCTAGGGCATACATATAACTAACAATCTCCCACTTGCACTAGGGCCATCTGTAGCAGTGGTTGTAGTATCTCATACTCAACCATCCCATAAAAATCTCTCTCTGGGAACAGGCCTTTGTGAGTGGATCCGCTGTGTTGTCCTCTGAGTCTACTCTCCTAACCTCGATCCCTTGGAGATCAACCATCTCCATGATCAGGTGATACTGCCTTAGAATATGTCTGGATCACTGATGGGACGGACGTTCCTTGGCATAAGCCACAACTCCATTGTCTCACAATGGTAGGAACGAAGTTCATCTCATGAACTATATACACCCAAACAGCCTCTTTGGTAGCATCTTAAGTAGCGATGTATCCTGCCTTTATCGTTTAGTATGTCACGGTATCCAGCTTGGAACTCTTCCAACATACCGTCCCTTTACTGAGGGTAAAGACAATGCCTGTGACTGACACTCAGTCGTCATTATCACCCTGGAACCATTCCAGTGATTCTCCCCAGGGTCAATTGATACCGTCTCACTACAACTAGTGAGAATCCTAACATCCATTTAGATCTATCTTATAGATCCAAAACCCAGGATTTAGGAGGTATCACTTTGATCCTATGTGGAGAACCATTGTGATAGGCGGAGATTGATCGAGCGTAGCATAGGAAACTCCTTCCCTATCAAGAGTATGTCATCCACGTACTCTACGAGGATCACCACCATACTCCCTACTACCTTTTTGTTTATACAAGGTTCATCTACCATTTTGATGATGTCAAACTCTTTGACTACTTTATCAAAACAGATGTTCCAACTCCGCGATGCCTGCTTTATCCTATAAAGTATCTTGCACACGTTTCCGCTGCTCCCACTGTCTACGAAGCCCTCTGGCTGTGTACTTATAGACGCACTCTTCTAAAACATCATTTAGAAAAGCAGTCATGACACCCAACCACCAAATATCGTAGTCACGGTATGTAGCCGTGACAAGTACGATCTGGATGGACTTAAGCATAGGTACTTGAAAAGGTTTCATCATTATCCACGCCTGGTCAATGACGAAAACCTTTAATAAGTCTAGCTTTGAAAGTCTCAACTTTTCCATGTACACCAAGTAATCTTCTCAAGATATACTTGCTCCCGATGGGGATTTAACCCTTCAGATATAGCAACCATAGTCCATACTTTGTTGGTGTACATGGATTCCATCTCAGATCAATAAGCATCCAGCCATTCTTACGGAGTCTTACTCCTGATGGCCAGCTCAAAACTAGTTGGGTCATCATCTCATGATGCAATCCTCGCTCCCACTGTCATCGAGAAACTGATGTATCTCTCAGGTGGGTGAGAAAAACCTACTAGATCGGCGGAGAGGCTGAGGTTCGTTGGTATCTATTGAATCCTTTGGTTGTACCAAATCATCTGCTGTAGTTTGTATAGCTGGAACCTTTCCAGTTCTACATTACAGACCTTGCCTCGAGCTTGTCCGGATTTTGCTTTTAGACATAGCCCGGACAACCCCAAATCTTAACTAACTTAAGATATGGGTTCTTCCCTTTCCATATCACATATGAAGCGGTAGGCAACTAATTTGATTTGAACCCTATTCAATAGATATGCAGCTTCTCAAGTGCATAGCTCCCAAAAAGGAAATAGGTAACTCAGTAGTACTCATCATAGAGCACACCTTATCATATAGGGTGTTATTGCTCCACCCCGATATACCATCGTTCTATGGTGTATACAGAGGAGTATTGCTGAGAGAGAATCTCATTCTCCTTTAGAATAATCCAGGATTTTCGTGCTCAAGTATTCTCCTCCTTGATCTCTTCAAAGGACATAATACTTATACCCGTATTCTGGTTCTCTACTTCTAACTTATATTCTGTGAATATCTCAAAAGGTTCGGACATGTGTTTCAACAGGAACATGGGTCTGAATCTCGAAAGATCATCAGAGAATGTAATGAAGTACAAAGAACCGGTCCTGGCATGTGTAGACAGGGGACCTACATACATCAACATGTATCATCCCAAGAGTTTACTAACTCTTTCTCTGTTTCCAATGAACAGAGCTGTGGTCATCTTATCTTTGTGACATGACTGGCGAGTTTCACAAGATGTAAATTCAAACTAATTTAAATATGCATCTAAATGTAACTCTAGCCAGTCGGGTCGCATTGATATGACCTAGTCTACAATGCCTCAAGAAGGATTCGTTCATTTCTGAACTCTTCCTCTTGTGTGTGTTCCGTATACTAAGAACTGTAGTTTGATTTAGAACATCAACGCTTTTAGATAACGTGCCTGAACCGATCAACTTTTGATATAGGAAATGTTCAAAACATTATCCATCTATACAAAATTTTATCATTTCTTTACTAATAAAGAGATGGATATGATTTTGTATATCAGGTTTGGTATCTAACAACATTCGTTCAGAATCAATGTATTGGTAATACAGGGTGACAGTGACCAACAGACTTGGCTGCAACACTTGCCCCGTTTTCTGCCTCATGAAACTTATCACCCGTTCTCAGTTCTCTACCTTTCTGTAGCCCTATGTAACAGATTACATATCTGGGATCCTGATCTGGTATCACATACGCAGGACGTAAAGGATACTGAGAAACAGTTCTGTAATGAACACACCCGAAGATGATGCATCAGCATGCACTCTCTTCGTTTGGGCGGCACGGGAAATCTGGTATTCCCCAATTTCCTGCTCTGTCTTATAACAATTATAAGTTGGAGCGGGACTAACGTTCCCCAGCTCAGTATAACAAGCGGGTTCGGTCAAATATCCGTATTATTATCTTGATTAAGGCGTGATATGGTCGCTACCTGGAGAGAGAGAGAAGAAAACACTCAGCGTGCGCTCTGTCAAGAATAGATTGGTTATTATTTTATCTAATCAGGATGGCTCCCACTGCTTTTTATCAAATCTTCCTTCAAACCCTAAAAGGAAAGACTAGCCGGGATTAATTACACACTACAAGTTCGCCAATCTTTCAGCCAGGCCAGTGTCGGTACTTTGAGGGAGGTCCCCCGTGCTTTCGCACGAACCTAATTAATGTAAACCTCGTTTTCCCAGAGGCGTAACCTCGTTAACACCTTTCTAGACACCTACTTGATCGGCTAATTGTAATGTATAAAACTCTCCCAGGAGTAACTCTTACTCGCAGCGGATATCGGGATCCAACTATCTCATAGAAGGTATGCAATCTCATTGCAAATTTCAACACTTGAAATTCCCGATAATGTTTTGCCCCTAGCAGCTATATGACCTTAACATAGTCAACAAATCATAAGTGCTAGTCAAGTTCAACCCGTCATTTCCCGATTGAATTAAACCCACCCGCACGACCCTTAACATAGTCAACAAAGTCGCACGACTACCCTAATCCAATCACATCATATGCTTATGCAGATAAGCACTAATTAGCTACCGCACACTACGCCTTAACATAGTCAACAAACGTAGCACGAATACTAACTAGTACTTATCTGAAATGACGGAGGGCTACGACAGGTTTTTCTGAAAACCTATTGCGTAATGAACTTGATATCGTTGTAGAATCAAATGATTTTTGAAATGGAGTGTTTTTGAGGCTTTTCTAGTTTTGCTAAAGGAGTCACTCCCGGTGAAGGGATCGTCGGTCCTTTCCTCGTCGAATGAGGTGCGGGATATATCACATATATCACTGTGCAAAGCAAAAACTCTTAAAAGCAATAAAAAACCAAACCGAGTGTGTAGCATCTGCCAGTTATTGCTAAAGGAGTCACTCCCGGTGAAGGGATCTCGGTCCTTTCCTTATCGAATAAGGTGCAGGATATATCATATATACCGCTGTGCAAAGCAAGAACTGTAGCTACCTGTTTTAATTTTGAAATTCGATTCTACAACATCTTAGGTTTCTTTTATTTCATTAATCATATTAATGAGGTCCCATCATTTAAGTACCTAAACATCACAGATAAATACGACGTACACTTATGCCATCCGCATTCGCCTCGATGTCCCCTCGTGCACCGTTAGGTTAGGTAACTAACGACAGAGCAGGGCAGGGCTAGCGCAGGTGTAAAACATAAGTAACGTCTATATAATATATCATATATACTATATACTGTATCTATCACAGAACATCACATGATCACATCACAGATATCGCAGCAGAAGAATCATATGAAATATTGGATATACTAGGACGTCCGTGTTTTCAATACGAGCCAGTATAAAACACGGATTCCACGGTCGTGATGAATAGCCAAACCCATACCCCAAGACCCCTACGAGAACGGCAAGCAACCCTACCAATTCTGGAGTTAGGAGACCCGGACTCGACTCCTCGAGTTGGTCTCCCACTGGACTCCAGAACCCGGTTACTTGTGCCCTCCTCCTTGGGTCTATCCTAGTGCGGAAAAGTAAATAATATACAAACGGTGACAACTTCCGCAACCTGGAAGCGCCCCAATAAAAGAATATTACATACAAGATTTTACATGAATGAAAATGAAAAACACTCATCTCACATAAAAACCCCCGGCTATTCAAACACGACGATCCAATATAACATATCCAGCAACTTACATAACATCACATGTCATCAACGTAAGTAAATATGCGCATCCCAATTGTCGTTGACATATAGCAACGAAACCGGCGATATCACATATTACACTTACGGTCACAGAAAAGAAAGTGTAAAACTACAACAGTTGGAATCCGCAACCACCTCAGACATCGCATGCCTGACCAAATGAATTCTTTAGACATCGCATGCCTAACAATTATAAACCCCGCATTTTAGTCTCAAAATCGAAAACACTTTTCAATATCAAGTCGGCAATTCAACAAGATTCCCGACATCCTGATCGAATGCTCGTCGCAAACTTCAGTAGACGGCCGCACCCCCGATACCGTCGACGAAGTGCACCAAGGCGGAACACCGCTACCGTGAGCACCCGGACGGATGCTTTCGGCGACGGGGTTCTCCTACAGTCACTTGGTCGGGGCTATGGAGTGAGGCTGTCTATTAAGTTTACCCGGCGAGTATCCGCGTACGCTACGTGATTGCGACGGACTTTTCATCACATCAAAATTCCGTGGCAACCGATCAATTGAGACTAAACTGCTATGTTTATAACATTCATTCAGTTATCTCATAACTTATTGTGAATTCCAATTATTGTATCCCATTCCAGATAAACAGAAAATGTTAAACTTTTCGATCGAACAATCGAACACCCAAGTTTTCCCGATACAGATCAACACATGAAACAAGTCTAACAACATTCCATTCGTGCCTCAGTACCAACGGTCCAGCCGTAGAAGGGTCAAGCCAACGCCTCACATGTGGCACGTCGTACTGCCCCAAACCCGAAGGTTCAAAGGGCAGTTCAAGACGGTCACATAATCGAGTTAAGGTTTGTTGTCTTCTAGAGGGTCCATCGAGTTACTTGCACTACTTAGAACGTCGTTAAACTACGGAAAAATCCAACACTTGGAAATTTCCCGAAAGGGGAAAAATTGGGTATTTATATCCGGTCGAAATTTTTAACATATTCTAAAAATTTATCCGGAAAGCCACATGGACAAAATTTGATACTCCGATCGAAACACTGAATCCCCAAAACAACTGCAGAAAATTCAACTCTTGAATAAATATTAAAAATTCCCAGAAAATCCATCTCCAGAAAATAGGAATTACTGTGCAAAGAAAAGTCAAAGAATCTACAGTCTCGCCGCGGAACCGCAGCGCCATGTGGGCTTAGGCCGCGGTTCCGCGCCGTCATGACGGAGTTACAGCTCCGTTTTGCACAGTATTTCATAATAAACCCTGCTTGATTTTCTGGATATTTTTAATCTAGAAAAACTCACTGTTTTCAAAAAAGGACAGAGAGCAAGATTGTGATCGGGTTTCGGGTTCGTTCGGACTTCAAATTCCTTCTGGACTTCGCCTAAGGCTCTAGCTAGGCTCTGATACCACTGTAGGGTTCCTAGGCACACTAGAGAGGTCTCACAAGCCATCTACCATGGCAATTTCAAATTTTAACGTGCCGAGAAACCCTAAACTACGGATCGTTTGCTAGAAAACTAGGCGAAAAAGCTAACTAGTTAACACTTAACTACAAGATACGGAAATACAACCTTTATAGATCCGGTGCTCCACCTCCATAGCTCCACAACGAGGTCCTCTCCGCTGTCCAATTTGAATCCGGGCTCTAGCGTCAACTTCATCGGAGAATAAGCGAGCTAGGTCGTCGATGTCCACGCCGAAGATGATCTACGTCGAGGCATCGCTAAATCAAGCTCCGACTTCATCAAGTCAAGAAACTTGTGAAGAAAACACACTCTACTACTTGGCAAGAGGTAGAGGATGAAGAAATAGGAAGTGGGTTCAATTTAGAATTGGATTTCTCACTCTTTATCATCAATCACCATTGATGAAGAAAGCTTTTTCGTCATGAAAGAAGATGAAGAAGAAGAAGAATATTATGATAAGTTAATTAAAAATTAGAAAAGAAATGAATACTTATCATATTAGAACCATGGTCAAGTGTAGAGAATTAACTAAGGTTAGATTAATGGTTAGGGTTAAAGATGAAGACAAGAATGGTTACAAAGTCAAAGCTTCATGAAGCTTCAACTAAACTCCAAAATTAGCAACCATTCTTTTCTTATCTATTCAAAATAAATAAATAAATAAATAAGTAAGAAAAGAAAACCCTAATCATTAGTTTAACCATGGCTTAATCCATTACACTTAACTATAGTTAAACATGTATCATCAAACATGATACAATCAAGTGCACGAAAATATATCGAATATACAATGTGCACAACCGAGCGAGAAAATCCATTTAAAGTGAACCAATATTAGTTAATGCAAAGTAATATATCAAATATATAATTATACATTAAATCATTAAATCAACAATTGATTTAACGATCCGGTCATATCACATATAACCGACTAATATCCTATGTATCGGCTTATCGAATCAACCTTTGATTCGATAACTAGGGTATATCGCATATAACCTAATCGATACATTCATCGCGAGAATGGAATACGGTATCACATACACGCATTATTCTCGGTCCCGCACATATCTCATATGCGCTCCTATTTCGTTTCGCTTAAGCCAGGAAACCTCTGTGTAGGACTCTAAAGACTCGTCAATACGCCGGCAGCAGGCGATGATCATATCAAACACCCACAAGCCGCAAGCGGTCTGCTAAACGTAACGGCCACCCGGGTATTGAGCGATCTGAAGATCGACGAGCAAGCCCGCTCACACTCTAGTGAATTCAACCAGTAACACTACCGTACAGTCCGGTCTGATCGTCTGATATGTCGCATATCTCGCCTAGGGGTGGTTAACGTCATACCCCAATAGCTCGATAAGTCGTGTCGATATGAGGTCTATAACAATTCGAGAAACTACTGGTAACACTTACCAGTAAATCTCAGCAAGCCTGGCCAGGGATTTCCTGTTATAGCCAATCGAACACAGCGCAACATCAACCCTCTATACCGGGAGAGACGAATCCCCTCCTATCGCTCATTGCCTCCTTGTGACTCGGGACTGTACCTAAAAACCACTGTTTTTCACGCCCTCTTGGACGTGGTAAGATGGAAATCAAAGCACAGTGGGAACCACACAAGACTCTATGACGATCTCGGGTCAACAGACTACTCTGTACCAGTGTCACCAGAGAACTGCCATCTGACGTGAGGTATAATACCATCTGGGAGTTCTCGGCGAGTCCGTCCAGTGTACCCAGTCTCTACTGAGCACCCGTATATCATCTCTGATGTCAAACACCGATGGATATGGGATCATCCATCGCCCATCTGTATGGGTCGAGAAGGTACACGCTAGTCTACTTGGTATATCGATGCCCCGTCTCGATACACCCTCGACTAGGGACTTTGAAGGATGTACTTATGGACTACCATGTCCCCACTAGTATGATTCGCATCATAGTCCAGGTAGTCAAGCACACATCCTAAGGGCTTTACCAACTTGTAACAGAGAGACTATCAGTGTACACGTTAAGGTAAAGATCAACCAGATAGCATACTATCATGTCGAGCAAGAAAGTCCTCCCTATATATGTCCTAGCATCCACTACAATATACATCATATTACAGTAATGGCCTCTAGGGCATACATATAACTAACAACTAGCGATCTTCTATCATATCTCTAAGTACAACTCGTGCGGCGTTAGCTTCAAACATCTGGGCGACATCTCGTCAGTCGTAGCAGCAACTGAACCATTCGTCCACACGCTGAACAGTGCCTCAATGATCAAGAATAATCGGTGCATCGACGGTCATCACATTCTGGCTATCCTCTAGTAGTGGCCCAATCCTCTGGTGCTGATCTGCACGTCCGAGAAATCTCGTAAAAGCGATCCATCGAACGCTCATGGCGTGAAAATACAATAAAACGACACATCAATACAATCGCGTGTCCCTGGAATCATGCCCTGGTAATTCCTCGTCCGTGACGAGCTCGTGCTGACGCAACTCTAGCCGTAGCTCTCTCTGCCCGTGTAATCGTGGCAGCAAAAACCATAAACCAATATCGATGAGGATAGATCATAAAAATGAATATAAAAATGTGCAAGGAAATGTACATCCTAAGGCTTCTTAAGCGGAGAAGCGTATCGTAAGTATACCGCGGAACATACACACGGTACGCCACTCTCCTTAAATCACCTACTCTATCAACCAAGGTTAACCTACGCGACGAAAGTTCGGGTCTAATACCCCTGGACTAAGTCTAAGTTCCGTAAGGTCAAGCCTAGATTCTGTATATATACAAACGCCCTAGGCTCCGCATAGTCAAACATAGACTCGAACAAAGGTTAACCTAACGCTCTTATACCAATTTTGTCACAACCCGAAAAGGCACGTGACTTGCACATGAATCATATGAAGTCTATGGGACCCCATCTAATTCAAGTAAGCCAAAAATCCCAGAAATCTAAACCATTTCGAAGAATAAAGAGGGAAAGTTTAGTTTTTAAAGCAAATAGTTAAACAACATAAGCTGAAGTATGCATTTTTAAAACATCAAGTCTGTTCTGAAAATTTCGGCAGAGTTTCCTTTGTAAATACTGGCCCCAAAAGGGTACAACATGCATAATATGAATTAAGGAATCCCCAAGCGGGAGCTAGCTCTTCGCCACTTGGCGGTCACAACCACACAAGCAATATAATATACAACACCGAAAGGCGATGATCAAAACTGAAAAGGAAACTCAAAATCATCAAGAAACCATAATAATACAATGCGCGACTCTAAGGCCGAAAGAATATACAAACTGGTCTTCTAAGTCTAACAAATATACAAGTCTGGTTGATGGAGTTTACTATATACAACAATATAAATAAAATACATAGGTGGTCACGATGCGAGTGAACCCACCTACCAAAGCAATCACCCGGAAATAAGCAATGTGCCACCAAAGCCGCCAAGGAAACCTGTACGGAAAAACCTGCAAGAAACTGTGGCACAATGGGGGTGAGTTGCCAACTCGTGAGTAGAAAACATCACAGAGCAGAAATCGTATGTATGACTCAATCCTTGGTCAATACGATCATAATAAACATATCCTCAAATGATAATGTCTGAAGCATGATAAGGTGGCAAGGGTAAACATCTATACATAAGTGTAATACCATGTGCACGTGTCAGTGCTTCAGATAGCAACATATCATAAATATGAGGTATGAATACACTATAATGAAAACAGAATGCATCATGTAATGAGAAAACTGTTTTCTTAATTTAGTGAGATTTATGTATATATAAATCGAAGTATCATCAATGAAATCATCATAGAATCAGTGTCAAGCATCGACACAAATAAATATCTCTGTATCTCTGGCTCCGGCTTTCCGGACTGGCTTATATCATAAATCTCAATATCTCAGACTTCGGCTATCCAGACTGGCCTGTATCATCAATTTCAAGACCACGTCGGTATCCTCCGGATATCCGGCGTATCACAATAAAATCACCGGTCATTAGTGCTTCCCTGTCTCAGGCTCAACGCCATCATCTGCGACCTTCTCGCCTCGGGGTACCTCACCGGCTCCACCATGCATCTACAGACGGTTCCTCCTCCTCCTCCTCGAATCGGGTGTATGATATCGCTCAAGAGCCGAGAAAACTCATGGTGGACATATCTCAATCATAACATAAGAATACCGCACTTTTATCTTTTGAAATGAAAATGAGTTTATAAATCTTGCGCTTTCTCCAAATCCAGAAATCTCATGGAAAACTCCGATATCCAAAATGAAGAATCAATAATAATGAATACTGGACTCCGGCAATCCGGACTGGCCCGTATAATATTGCATGACAAATGAATATGTAAATATGCATGAAATATCACAATAACAAATGCAACATCTAAACTAGCACAGTGATGATATATCGGAACTATGGACTAGCAAGCGATATCAATGAATTAATATTCTCTAAAGTGTACATGACATGGCAATTACCGATGATGATGTGTGTGAGCCGGCAAGCAGGTGCACGTAGATCATACGCATCATCGGTAATGGTGATGTTGTTCTGACAGCATGGTTTCATAATCACTAAAATACACAATAAACATGCAATGCGAAGATAACAACATGGATAAACGGAGAATGAATACTAAACGCAGCAATACCGAATATACCGAAATGAATAGTAAATGCAACAATAAGGGATCTATATTAACATATATAGGTCATACAGTTTTGCCGTTTGAAATAACACGAATCGTGGTGTTTAGAAAATAGGGCTACGGTGCTTTTAAGAAAAGGTACGTCCTTTGAAATATCCACAGAATCCCTTGGCCTGTCTTTAAAATACTCACGATTCGTTAGTTTTGAAATTGATATGACCAGAGTCTAGTCTAATATCTACAAGTAAACTACTGGACTATACTAACAAACTGATCGAAAGGGTAAGAAAAACCACCTAAGTCTGAGTCGATATATATATATATATATATATATATATATAGTCGGTGATCCCGCCTCAATAGTATCACATATGATACAATATATATAATATGATATCCTCAAGTCAAGAATGCGGATCTATCATCAATATAGCTCGTACGGTAAATCCATCGTATAGCCTCCCAAATCTGGGTACGGGTCGAATATCTCATTTATCTCATTATTTATTTAGTATCCTTATCATCACATATCGTGAACTGGGGGTACTGATCTAAGTCTAGTATAATACTGATACAATCTACATATATATGTGCGTGTGTATGACAACACATCGCCTAAGGACCCGCTATAACAACATGTCGTATCTCATAATACGAACCATATCACATCACCGATCTCACGGCATCAAGCCTAATCTCATCGACGCATCTCCAAATATCATATACTATCCTCATCATCCATGTATATGTATACATGTGTATATATATACATGTGTATATATATATATACATATATACATAGTCCCATACCTATGTGTGTGTGTGTATACATATCCCCATATACGCATAAGAAAATAAAATGCATGCAAGTGTGTGCGCGCGTGTGTGTAAACCTTATTCTAAGGTTCACAACTACAACTAACTAACGATACTATCAATCAAATATACTAGATTTAACCCATGATCTTCTAAGATCCTACTTTCTAACTATCCAAGTTTCACAAACAATGATTATATATAACTCTAATATATCAAAGACTATACTACGAACTGTGGGGGTGCTATACGCCATCCACCCGACTTCCCCCATAGATATATATCTACTCACCCTTGTCCTCGCTTGCCGAAGTCGATGATGCCACGCTCGTCCTTGCCATTCAAGTCCACTCGAGGGTACCTACATATATACACATAAGGTACCGTAAACCAAAATCCTGCACGAAAACCAAATCGGCACGCGTATCACACATAGGTTAAAACCTATGGTCTCGCATGCAAAACACTACCAAATAACCCTCGTCGTTGACGTTCAAATGCCACACGACGGAAATTAAACCGAATAGAAAACTAAAGTTTCAGAATCGCAAAATACGAAATCAGAAATGATGTAAAACACTTCCAGATTTTACCCTAGGTGAAATTTGTTAGTTGTATGTATGCCCTAAAGGCCAGTATTGTACATATGATGTAAATTTTATTGGGTACTTGGATATATATAGAGAGGACTTTCTTGCTCGATATGATAGTATGGTATCTGGTTGCTCTTTATCTTAACATGTATATTTGTCTCTTGATACTGTCTTATGGTTACATGTTGGTAAAGCCCTTAGGATGTGTACTTGACTACCTGGACTATGATGCAGATCATACTAGTGGGGCCATGGTAGTACATAAGTTCATCTTTCAACGTTCCTAGTCGTGGGTGTATAGAGATAGGGCATCAATATACCAGAGTAGACTAGCGTATACGCTTCTCAACATATGAGATGGGCTATGGATGATCCCATATCCATTGGTGTTTGACATCAGAGATGGTATACGGGTGCTCAGTGGAGACTGGGTACACTGGACAGATTCACTGAGAACTCTAAGATGGTATTATACCTCACGTCAGATGGTTGTTCTCTGGTGACACTTGTACATGTTAGTCTGTAGAACCGAGTTCGTCATAGAGTCTTATGTGATTCCCACTGTGTTTTGTTTTCCACCTTACCACGTCCATGAGGGCGTGCAAAACGGTGGTTTTTGGATACATTCCCGAGTCACATGAAGGCAATGAGCGATAGGAGGGGTTTTGTCTCTCCCGGTATTTGGAGTTGATGTTGCGCTGTGCTCGATTGGCCATAACAGTGAAGCCCCTGGCCAGGGATGATTTAGAGATTTACTGGTAAGTGTTACCAGCAGTTTCTCGACCCGTTATGAGCCTTATATCGGCATGACTTATCGGTTATTGGGGTCTGACGTTTACCACCCAAGACTTGATATGCGACATATCAGACAGGAAGACCGGACTGTACGGCAAGTGTTACCGTCAGGCTTCTGCAGGAGTTGGAGCGGGTTTGCTTGCTGATCTTCTGATCGCTCAATACCCGGGTAGCCGTTACGTCCAGCTAATACCGCTGACGGCTTGTTGGTGCTTGATGTAATCATCACCTACTGCCGGCGTATTGACGAGTCTCTAGAGTCCTATATAGAGGTTTTACTGGCTCAGGCAAAACGAAATAGGAGCACATATGTGATATGTGCGGGATCGAGAATAATGCGAGTATGTGATACCGAATTCTATTCTCGTGACTTTTGTATCGGTCGGTTATATATGATATAGCCGGGTTATCGAATAAAGGGTTGATTCGATAATTCGATACATTGGATGTTAGTCGGTTATATGTGATATAGCCGGATTATTAAGTCAAGTGTTGATTTAAAAATTTAGTGTAAAACTGTATATTTGATATACTAATTTAAATTAACTAACATTTGTTCATTTAAGCATTTTTTCTCACTCGTCCACACTTAATATATATATGATATATATTAAATTGTGTTCTCTTTTTGTATCATGGTTGTTGATATAAATTACATGGGTGTATGAGACCTACACCATGCTATTTGTGATATTTGGTTTTGACATTTAAAGTAAAAACAAAATTAGTGGATTATTAGTTTAATGCATGAAGCTAGTAGAAGCTTGTGGATGCTTTGACTAAGTCCATTAGTTTTGTTTTACTTAAGATATGTAGTAACCTAACCATCACAATTAGCCATGGTTATGTCTCCACATGAGTTAGTATATGGTACTCACTCACCCATGGTTTACTCTCTCACTTGATCATTTGATTCTCCTCTCATTTTCTTCATCTTCTTCTTCAAGCTCAAAAAGCTTTCTAGGGTTTGAAAAAGTGAGAAAGTATTGTGAGAAAAATAATTCTAAAGTGAGCCCACTTCCTATTTCATCATCCTTTACTAGATTAGTACTTTAGTATAGGGTGTTAGCTTCACTAATCCTTTAGTTAGTGAAGTAGAAGCTTGAGCTAGTATTCTCTCAACGTAGATCATTTTCGGCCTCGAAGACTTCAAGCAAGATCACTCTTTTCCCCTCGTGAAGCCATGCAAGAGTCCGGGAGTTCAACGATCGCAACAAAAGGACTACTACAATGAGCTTTAGAAGTGAAGGACCGATCTACAAAGGTTGTATTTCTATTTCACATAGAAGTAAAAAGGTTTACTTTAGTTTCCGTATTGTTTTCTAGTTAACGAATCTAGTTTAGAGTTCCTTGAAATGGCAAAATTTTGAAAATGGCATGGACGATGTCTCCTAAAACATTGCTGCCGTCGATGGGAACCCTACAGTGGTATCAGAACCTGGCAAGAAAATTATACGGATAATGTTAGATTACGAATACGAAACGAACTCTGAACTTGAAACCCTAATTCCATATTTCTGTCGATTTTAAAATGAGCTCCAAAAATTTTTCAAACAAGTGCAGAATCATCTATGAGCAGATATTGGAGCATGGATGAAAGTTGGCACCCATTGCTCGGATTTGGACCGAGCACATGGGCTAAAAAACTTGGGTGGCCGGCCTCGGCAAGTGCTCTGGGTGCCAAATTTTTTCATGCTCTGTACTCTGGGATTTGGGGTTTCAGGTGTTGTTATTTTTGCTACTTTTTCATGTGATGATTAAATCAATGCAAAAGGAACTCGAAGTGTTTCGTAGTCATAATTTTAACTGTTTTCGGGATACTTTAGACGTTGTTAAAAAGTTCAATCGGATATCAAATACCCGCTTTAACCCTTGCCGGGAAAATTTCCAAGTGTTGGATTTTTCCCGTAGTTAAAAAGTTTTCAAAGATCATGAAAATTATTCGATGGACCCTCTAGAAGAATGAAACCCTAACTCGAGATGTGACCACTGAACTGTGACTAAACCTTAGGGTTTACCGTAGTTAGTGGCGCCACAAATGAGGCTTGGGTTTGCCCTTCTACGCCTGGTCCATTGGTACTGTGGCGTGTGCTGAATAACTTTAAACTACGCTCAAGTGTTGAGCTTTTTGGTTGATTTTGGGTGTTCATTGATTCGATTGGAATGTTTCACATTGTCTAGGCTTTTCTCTGTGATGTCATGACATGTGATGTTCTGTGATGCTGTTTATGTTATATTGGATCGTTGCGTTTTGAATTGCCGGGGGTTTTATGTGAGATGAGAGTTTTTATTTTCATTCATGTAAAATAAAATGTATGTAATATTATTTTATTGGGGAACTTCCGGGGTTGAGGTTGATGACACCATTGATGTATATTATTTACTTTTCCGCATTAGGATAGACCCAAGGAGGAGAGCACAAGTAACCGGGCTCTAGAGTCCAGTGGGAGACCAACTCAAGGAGTCGAGTTCGGGTTTCCTAACTCTAGAATTGGTAGGGTTGCTTGCCACTCTCGTAGGGGTCTAGGGGTGTGGGTTTGGATATTCATCTCGACCGTGGAATCCGTGTTTTATGGAGGCTCAAAATAAAACACGCACCTCTTAGTATATCCAATATTTTATGTTTCTTCTGCTGCGATATCTGTGATGTGATCATTTGATATGTTGAGATGGATACTATATATAGTATATATGATATATTATATAGACGTTACTTATGTTTTATACCCGTGCTAGCCCTGCCCCGCTTTGCCGTTAGTTACCTAACCTAACGGTGCATGACGGGACATCGAGGCGAATGCGGATGGTATAAGTGTACGTCATATTTATCTGTGATGTTTAGGTGACTTAAATGATTGGAATTCATTAATGTGATTAATGAAAGAAAAGAAACCTAGAAGATGTTATAGGATCAAATTTTAAAAAAGGGTAGCTACAGTTTTGCTTTGCATAGTGATATATATGATATATCCTGCACCTTATTCGATGAGGAAAAAGCCAAGATCCCTTCACCGGGAATGATCTCTTTAGCAAAACTGACAGATGCTACAACACTTGGTTTGTTTTTTGATTGCTTTTGGAGTTTTCTTTGCATAGTGGCATATGTGATATACCCCGCATCTTATTCGATGAGGAAAGAGCCGATATCCCTTCACCGGGAATGACCTCTTTAGCAAAACTAATGAAAGCCTCAAAAAAAATCTCCTTTTCAAAATTCACTTGTTTCTACAACGAAATCAAGTTCATTACGCAATAGGTTTTCAGAAAACCTTTTGTAGCCCTCCGTCATTTCAGATAGATACTACTTAGTATTCATGACACGTTTGTTGACTATGTTAAGGCGTAGTGTGCGATAGCTAATTAGTGTTTATCTATTTATGTATATGATGCAGATTGGATTAGGGTAGTCGTACGACTTTGTTGACTATGTTAAGGGTCGTGCGGGTGGGTTTAATTCAATCAAGAAATGATGGGTTGAACTTGGCTAGCGCTTATGATTTGTTGACTATGTTAAGGTCATGAGTTGCTTGGGGAAAAATATTATCGGGAATTTCAAGTGTTGAAATTTGTAATGAGATTGCATACCTTCTATGAGATAGTTAGGTCCCAATACCCACTACGAGTAATTGTTACGCCTGGAAGAGTTTTACACAGGACAATTAGCCGATTAAGTAGGTGTCTAGAAAGGTGTCGATGGGGTTACGCCTCTGGGAAAACGAGGTTTATTTTAATTAGGTCCGTGCGAAAGCACGGGGAACTTCCCTCAAAGTACCGACACTGGCCTGGCTGAAAGATTGGCAAAATTGTAGGGTGTAATTAATCCCAGCCAGTATTTCCTTTTAGGGTTTAAAGGAAGATTTGATAAAACCAGTAGGAGCCATCCTGAATAGATAGAATAATAACCAATCTGATCTTGCAGCATTCACTAAAGTGTTTTCTTCTCTCTCTCTCTCTCCAGGTAGCGACCATATCATGCCTTAATGAAGATAATAATATGGATGTATTAACCGAACCCACATGTTATACTGTGCTGGGGAATGTTGGTTCCGTTCTTTCTTGTAAAAGTTATAAGACTGAACAGGATATAGGGAATACCAGGATTCCCATGCCACCCGAATGAAGAAAGTACATGATGATGCATTTTCTTCGAGTGTGTTCGTTACAGAGAACTGTTTCTCCATTTCCTCTACGTCCTGGGTATTAGATACCGAGTCAGGATCCTATATAAGTAATCTGTTACATGGGCTGAGAAAAGATAGAGAATTGGGAGAAGGTGATAAAGACATATAGGTTGGAAATGGTGCAATTGTTGCTGCTAAATCCGTCGGGGAATATCACCTTGTATTACCAACTGGTAATACATTGATTCTGAACGAATGCTATTTCATGCCGAACTTGATATGCAACATTATATAGGTTTCTTTATTAAGTAAAGAGGGATATAATTTTGTATTACAGGATAATGTTATGAACATCTTCCTGAACCAAAATTTGGTTGGATCAGGCACGTTGTGCAATGGCATTTATGTTCTAAATCAATCAACAGTTCTGAGCATAACAAACACACAAAGGAGGAAGAGTTCAGAAATGAACGAATCCTTCTTATGGCATTGTAGACTTGGCCATATCAATGCGACACGACTAGCAAAGTTGCATGAGGATGGATATTTGAATCCGTTTGAATTTTCATCTTATGACACTTGTCAGTCATGTCTCAAAGGCAGGATAGCCAAAACTCCGTTTACGGGAAACGGAGAAAGAGTTACGGAACTCTTGGGACTGGTACATAGTGATGTATGCGGTCCCATATCTACACATGCCAGGGATGGTTCTTCATACTTCATTACATTCACTGACGATCTCTAGATTCGGATATGTCTTCCTGAAGAAGCACAAATCAGAAGCTTTTGAGAAATTTAGAGAATATAAACAAGAAGTCGAGAACCAAACCGGGAAAAGTATTAAAATCCTTCGATCTGATCGAGGAGGTGAATACTTGAGCAATGAATTCCTGGACTTCCTAAAAGAGAATGGGATTCTCTCTCAGCTAACTCCTCTATATACACTACAACACAACGGTGTATCGGAACGGAGGAACCGCACCCTATTAGATATGGTGCACTCTTCGATGAGCACAGCTGAGTTACCTATTTCCTTCTGGGGCTATGTTATGACAGCTGCATACCTATTGAATCTAGTTCCATCTAAATCAGTGCCTACCATACCATTTGTGATATGGAGTGGGAAGAGACCATATTTTAAACGAGTTAAGTTATGACGTTGTCCGGCCTATGTCAAAAGGCAAAATCTGGAAAAACTCGAGGCACGATCAGTTCTTTGCAAGTTTGTGGGATGTCCAAAGAATTCACAAGGATATATTTTCTACCACGCTGATGAACAAAAAGTGTTTGTTTCTCAATATGCCACCTTTTTAGAAAAAGGAATTTCTTATAAAAGAAATTAGTGGTAAAGAGGTAGAGCTGGAAGAAGTTCCAGCAGAACAAACTGCAACTGATGGTTTGGTGGAGCCAGAGGATTCGGTAGTTTCCAATGAACCTCAGCCTCTCCGCCGATCTAGTAGGGTTTCTCACCCACCTGAGAGATACTACGGTTTTCTCATGGATGGTGGGAGCAAGGATTGCATCATGGAGGATGATGACCCAACTAGCTTCGAGCAGGCCATCACGAGTAATGACTCAGTGAAATGGATGGATGCAATACGGTCCGAGATGGAATCCATGTACACCAACAAAGTATGAACTTTGGAAGATGCTCCTGAAGGGCTAAAACCCATTGGGATCAAGTGATCTTCAAGAAAAAACTTGGTGTAGATGGGAAAGTGGAGACTTTCAAAGCTAGACTTTTTGCAAAGGATTTTCGTCAAAGACCAGGTGTGGATTATGACGAAACCTTTTTGTTGGGGTCAAAATTTGCACCCTCGGTTGACCAAGTCAAAGTCAAGATCAACCCTAAGCCAGGTGGGCCCAAGCCCAGATCAAGTGGGTCCATACCCAGGTCGAGTCCGAACATGAAGCGGCCGGCCCTCCTCCATGCCAAAATAAAAAGTCATGTAATAAATAATTTTGATGTAATTTTTTATGCATGAATGTAAGTAAAATGGGCGTAAAGCTAAATTTTTGTAAAGCCCATGGCTTATGTGCAAAAGAAATGCACATGAGGCATGGGATGGGTAAAATGCCATTTTGTAATGTCCAAGGGGCTCTATGTAAATGTGTATGACTATATAGGGCAACATGATGATGAATAAAAGATATAGACTTTTCATTCCTCCCAAAAAAAACTAGGGTTTGTGCCTCCTTCCCCTTTCTCAAGGGTCTAAAACCCTCTTACTCTTCTTTGAATTAAATCAAGAGTTTAACTCTTCCTTTCTAAAAAATAAATATTTTTTTACCAGAAAACCCACGAAGGGGAGCTCGGATCTCCAATCAGATCTCGAAAAGGGGAGACTTTTAAGTCTCATCCCCTTTTCTCCAAGATCCAGCCGATCAAGAGAAGGAAGAAGGAGACCCATCTCCAATAATATAACTTTGGGCAGATCCAAGGCTCAAAAGAAGAGCACTAAATCCCAAGGAGTATAACTCCTTTCTAGAACTGTTGGAGTTTAACTGCATAAATTAGTTTCTGTTAAGAGTTCAACTCCAAAAACTTCTTGGGAGTTCAACTCCCCAGCCTAAGGGCTAGGCCCTTCCCGCGGTCACGCGTGCGCCACATGACCCAGGGCGCTAAGCCGCCCATCGGTCACGAGTGCGCCACGTAACCCCGGGCGCTAAGGCGCCCATCGGTCACGTGTGCACCACGTGACCCCGGGACGCTAAGGCGCCTAAAGGTCATGTGTACCCAACGTGACTCCGGGCGCTAAGGCGCCCATCGATCACGTGTGCGCCACGTGACCCCGGGGCAGTGAGGCGCCCAATGGTTACGTGTGCCCCATGTGACCCCGGACGCTGAGGCACCCAATAGTCACGTGTGCGCCATGTGACCCCAGGCAATGAGGTGCCCAATGGTCACGTGCGCGCACGTAACCCCGGGTACCATGCGCCCATGTGCCACGCACGCGCATTCAAGACGCTTCCCCCTCATTTTTTTATGCACTCCTTACTAAATGTGTCTTCCCCGTTAGAAACAAATTTCTAACGGGGCGCTGCCCCGCACCCCGTAAGGGGCTGCTAGCCCCCTTGACCCCCAGCTCGCTATCCTGGTACCGGGACCCCCGTAAAAACTCTGTGGGCCCCCCGACACATCCAAAACCCCCCTTCAAAACACAATACTGCACATTGAGTTCGCATGACCAATTTAACCCGTCAATCGGAGGTTCCTTCACTCTAAATGCGAGGGGTAATTAATGGCAGCTTAGTCCGCGGCTGCCGGAGATTCGGATCCCCATAATCAATAAACCACAGTCTACCCTAGGCAGGGGGAATCTGTAACTCGCCTGACAAGCGCGCGCGTATTCCCATCTCAATGGGGTGACGAAAAACACCCTACAGATTCTGGCACGCCCGGTGGGACCAATCTCTTCTCCTATATTTCGGGTTAAATATTCATGCGAACTCAATCAATATACATTGATTACCTGTATTGAAATCATGCTTCTTTTTTTTTGCAGCGGGTTAACAATTTCCAATTGCCATCTTCGAACGCAAGTCGGCATTTGAACGGCTTTCCTTGGCCCCAGCTGGGGGCAAGACCATCAACACCGACAAAGTAATAAGGCATCTCATGCAAGCTCCAGCGGTGCCCTTGAAAACTGCTCAATCGGGTATCTTCTCTAAGCTCCCTGTCCGATGACCACCACGTCGTTAAACTGAGAACAATCGACCTCTAAGTCGTTAAACTGGTGTCACGACCCGCAGGGTACGGAACGTGACTGGCACTTAAGTTTACGAAACGTCTCAAGACGTCCGTAGAATAAGTAAGCCAAAGCCCAGAAACCAAAACCAAATAAGCAAAAGAGTGAAGAGAACCTAATCAATTGAAAGCGAGTTTATCAAATAAGTCATATAAAACCCTTTTTAAAAACAAATACCAATTTTTCCGAAAATTTCGGCAGAGTCTCCTTTGTAAATACTGGCCCCCAAAATGGGTACAACAAGAATATATATGAATCCAACAAATATGGCATCCCCAAGCGGGAGCTAGCTCTTCGCCACAAGGCGGTCACAACTCCCACGCAATATAAAGCAACAACATGCGAAATAATCATAAGGAAGCATGAGAAAAACAGCATGTCGACTCAAGTGAGCTCGACCCCAAAATACAGCATAAAAAGTCCACAAATCTCACAGTCTCATCTCTAGGTCAATATACAACAATACCGGTAGATACAGTAGATGGAGTGCACTAGATACAAAGAATATACAAGGTGGTAGAAAAACAATGATATAACCCACCTAAGAGCAAAACTTCGAGTCCAGGCAAAAGAGCAAAATAAGCAAGTGCGTCCGCCGCTACTGTACTGACGGAGCGGACCTGAAAAAGGCTGTGGCACAACGGGGGTGAGTTGCCAACTCGTGAGTAATAAATAACATCTACACAGGCTATCGTATGCATGCACACAAGCATCCTAGCATCTAAATACAGGTAAGGCAGGTCATAATGGCAAGTATGTACGCAATATGAATATGCTAGCAGGTATGAATGCAATGCGAATCAACTCGTGATCTGAATGTGTAAGTATAAAAAATCATGTTTTTCCCTTTAAGAATCTCTTTTGAAATACCAGCACAATACCAACAAAATCAACAAGAACCTGTGTCCAGCAACGACACCTCAAAACTATCACAAATCTCATATATCCATGTCATAGTATCTCTGGCCTCAGCCATCCGGCTGACCCAGCTAAATATCAAAATCTCATCATCTCGCGGCCACGGTCGGTATCCTCTGGATATCCGCCGTGCCAAACAGTCACCGGTAGGTAATCCGTCCCCTGCCAGGCTCAACGTCAACACCACATTCATCTTGCCCCGGGGTACCATACCGGACCCACCATGTACCCGTGACGGTTCCTCCACTCCTCGACACGGATCTCGAAAACCACAGCAAACTCATGGTGGACGACACTTTACATCACTAGAAAACCGCAATTTTGCATATTTTAAAAAGGGTAATAAGTTTTAGAAATTTTGCGGCTTTCCCCCGAAATACAGAAATATCATAAATCTCAAGAAATCATCCTGAATGCATACGTCAATGATAATGAATGCATACGTCAATGATAATGAATGCATATGGTATTAATGTTCAAGTTACAATGTATGATTAATAGACTAGGCATGAGCAAATGATATAATGATATACATGCACATGAATAGCAATTCTATGATGTTATTTTAAGGATTTATTGCAATAGTACAGGTTTGGATATTAAATAGGGTGACAATATTCTAGATTACAAGTTATCTAGTGTCATGGCATGGCAATTACTAGGACGTGTGTGTACGCATGAATAGTGCTCATGCTGCATATAAAAACCCTGGCAATGGTGCAGGTGTCCTATAGAATGGGTTCGCATATGTATGTCAAATAAGGCATGGATGCAGTTACTAATATTACTAGAAATCTTTAACTACTTAAACTATCGGGCGACTTGCGCCATCCAAACGATAGTCCCCCGTAGATATTATATCTACTCACAGGAATCCCCAGCTAGCTACGTCCAATCACCGCATTCCTTTTCGTGCCGCGTCCAAAGTCTCCGCGACCGAACCTGGAATTTGCACCAATACGAAACATAAGGTTACATATCATGAAACGACGCAAATCCCAACGAAAACATCAACGTTCACGAGTTAGGCACGACGTGCACAAGGTGCACGGAACACATACGAAAATCAAAAAACTAACTATAATCGTCGTTTTGGGGCGCCCGGCAAAACTAAAACCCGAACACACAAAACTCCGCACTCACACATCTTAAATGTCATAGGATATGCTAATAATATCATCAAGATATCATAAATAAATCACCACGATATTTTAATAAAAACCTAGTAAGCACAAAACTTGCTAATTCGGTGCAACATCGACAATTAAAGATAAAGTTATCACAATCCAACACAAGCATCCAACCACACAACTAGTTAGCCACAATCACATAATTCCAACTCATTTACCATGCTTCAAAACCCATTTTCCAAACACAACCCTTTCTTGATTTTTTTCTTATTAGCAATTGCAATTAAAAAACCATACTAGAAAAACTTAAACTAACACTAATTTCAAACCCAATAGCAAGTTCACCTCTTAGATTTAGGTTAGCAAAACACTAGATAGCAAAATAAATTAATTAACCTAATAATGGATTTCTAAACCCTAATTAAAATTCAAGCCATGAACTAAAAAAAACTAGATTAGAAATTAGCACAAAATTTAACTCTAAATCAATTTAATTTAAGGAATTTAACCACAAGTGTTAATTGGGTCAAGATTATACCTCAAATTCTAGAGATCTAGCAAGATAATTTGCCTCCAAAGATGGCCTCCTAGCATCCAAGATCCATGCAAGAATGGCTAAGGAGAAAGCATGAAGAATGGGCTTGAAATTGTGAGGTTTAATTTGATTTTTGAAGCATTTGGGGATTTTTTTTTGGAGAGGAAAGAGATGGAATCAATGGAGGGGGCTGCTGATCACTTTCGGCCAGCAGGGGATGGAGGAGTTAGTGTGTGGGTATGATAGATTTTTCCAAGTCAAACCCCCCCCCCCCCCGCATACCTCATTAATACCCATACCATAATTAATATATTATATTCATCTCATATGTTTTGTTTCAAATGACATGAAGGAAATTAATGGAGGGGGGATTCCTGCTGGTGGGCTCGGCTGACATGAGGGGTGAGAATGAGTGGATGATTGGATAGAAATTTTCATGCTAAAAACACCCCCTCAAGTTCAATAATTGCAACTTTAAGCTTAAATTCAATAAATTTCGTTTCCTATAATAAAAATTAGTTAAATATCAAAATAAAATACTAAAAATTTATGTTACAACTAGATTTTAATTAACATAATTTTAAAGATTAAAATTAGCCCAGAAAAATTTGTATTTATCGCTAACTTAATGTATTTTCTTACCGGCTTAAAATAATATTAAAAAATTGAAAAATAGGGAAAAAATTTTAAATGACCAAAATTTAATAAGTAACTCATTAGCTACTAAAAACAAGCAATTAGCTATCCATTTTAGGTATAACTAATCCTAAACTGCAAAATAACAAAAAGGACGGTTTTCGGAAAAATACCGAATTTTCACCGAATTTCAGGAAAACTCCAAAACGACTTTTCAAGACGCTACAACTGGGAATGTAAAAAATGTGTAAATAAAAAAATGTGTAAATAAAAAAAAAAGGAAAAGCCGAAATGATGGGACAACTCGCAATAAAAATCAGTGAGTAAAATAAAGAAGAAAAATAAAGCCGAAATGATGGGGCAACCGCGAATAAAAAGCCAAAATAATGGGGCAACCGTGAATTAAAAGCCGAAATGATAGGGCAATCGCAACCTTCGCGATAAGAAAAGCTGAAATGATAGAGCAATCGCGGTAAAACAAAAAAAATGCAAAAAACAAAAAAAGACGAATGATGAGTCGCTCCTGGTACCATATTCCAGTGCAGCGATGCAGACGCCGACAAAGTCCCGAAATTTTTCCGGCCCTACGGTCTGGATCATATATCCTGCAAATCTGTATACAATCTACGGGCGTAAAACGATCCCAATCTCTCCTAAGTCCTGCCGGTGAGACTACTTTTAAAGTCCCACCAGCGAAGGAAAAAAACAGTATGTCCACAAGCGAAACGGGCACGGATGAAAACACGAAAGGGCTCCGTGAGTAAAAACAGCAGGACTGCCGGTGAGTTGGTGAAAACCCAAAAAGGCGCAAACTCGTGAAAAAGAGATGAAATGCGCTCGCAAAGTCCTCCCGACTTTGTGAGGAGAAAATTCCCGCATGAGATCCTTACGACTCACAAAGGAGCAACACACTTGGGGATCCTCACGACTCCTAAGGAGAAAATACACCTACGGGATCCTTACGACCCGTAGGAAGAAAATGCTTTGTGAGACCCTTACGGCTCACAAAATTGAAATGTCTTAGGTGATAGGGACCTAAAACCTCTCTCCTAAGCCATCGCTTCCTAATAAGAAAGCGCAAATGATGATTCGCTCCTGGTACCATATTCCAGTGTAGCGATATCGATGCCAAGCAAAAACCGATTCCCAAATCCTCTCATGACAAATGATGATTCGCTTCTGGTACCATATTCTAGTATAGCGATGCTGATGTCAACCCAAATCAAATCAAACCAACAAGCTCTGCGGTGGAATCATGCTCCGTCCCAGAATTTACCCCGTGTCGAAATCATTCTTCGCCTCGGGATATCTACCTTCCTTGCTGGAATTATGCTCCGCCTCGGAATCAAATCAACAAACCAGCTCTGCGTCGGAGTCATGCTCCATCTCAGAGTGTACCCCGCGTCGAAATCAAGCTCCGCCTCGGTGTATTTGCCTTCCTTGTTGGAATTATGCTTCGGCTAGGAATCAACCAACGACCTCCTCGTCGGAATTATGCTCCGCCTCGGAATCAAGTCAACCTGCAAGCTCTGCGTCAGAATCATGCTTCGTCTCAGAATGTGCACCCCGTGTCGAAACCATGCTTTGCCTCGGTCTGTTCTGCCTTCCCTGTCGAAATTATGCTTCGCCTCGGAATCAAGTCAACCTGCAAGCTCTGCGTCGGAAACATGCTTCGTCTCAGAATGTGCACCCCGTGTCGAAATCATGCTTCGCCTTAGTGTATCTGCCTTCCCTGTAGAAATTATGCATCATCTCGGAATCAAGTGGGCCAACAAGCTCTGCGCCGGAATCATACTCCGTCTCAGAATGTACCCCGTGTCGAAATAATGCTTCGCCTCGGAGTATTTGCCTTCCCTATCGGAATTATGCTTCGCCTGGGAATCAACCTCTGCATCGAAATTATGCTTCGGTCAAAATGTCTGCCGCTCTTCGGAAAGATGCTCCGATCCCCTGGAATCATCGCGCTTCGGAATGATGCTCCGATCCCTGGAATTATGCTCCACCCTTCGGAATGATGTTCCGATCCTTGGAATTATGCTCCACGCTTCGGAATGATGCTCCGATCCCTGGAATCATGCTCCGCTCATCGGAATGATGCTCTGATCCCTTGGAATCATGCTCCGCTCTTCGGAATGATGCTCCGATCCCTGGAATCATGCTCCGCTCATCGGAATGATGCTCCGATCCCCGGAATTATGCTCCGACCCTGGAATTATGCTCCGCAAATCGAAATGATGCTCCGATCCTTCGGAATGATGCTCCGACCCTGGAATTATGCTCCACAAATCGGAATGATGCTCCGATCCTTCGTAACGATGCTCCGACCCTGGAATTATGCTCCGTAAATCGGAATTATGCTCCGACTCTTCGGAATGATGCTCCGATCCCTTGGAATCATGCTCAGCTCGTCGGAATGATGCTCCGATCCCTGGAATCATGCTCTGCTATTCGTATTGATACTCCGATCCCTTAGAATAATGCTCTGCTCTTCTAAATGATGCTCCGATCCCTGGAATCATGCTCCGCTCATCGGAATGATGCTCCGATCCCTGGAATGATGCTCCGCTCATCGGAATGATGCTCCGATCCCTGGAATCATGCTCCGTGCTTCGGAATGATGCTCCGATCCCTGGAATCATGATCCGCGCTTCGGAATGATGCTCCGATCCTTGGAATCATGCTCCGCTCTTCGGAATGATGCTCCGATCTTTGAAATCATGCTCCGCTCTTCAGAATGATGCTCTGATCTTTGGAATCATGCTCCACTTCGGAATGATGCTCCGATCCCCGGAATTATGCTCCGACTCTTCGGAATGATGCTCCAACCTTGGAATTATGCTTCGCAAATCGGAATAATACTCTGATCCCCGGGAATCATGCTCCCCGAGGGATACTCCGACCCTGGAATTATGCTCCGCAAATCGGAATGATGCTCCGATCCTCGGGATGATGCTCCGCCCCAGGAATGATGTTCCACCTCGAAGTTCAGCTTCAAGATCCATCAATTTCATGCACACAACTCAAATGTGTGGTGTGCATTTATTGACGGGGGGCACTTTGTTGGGGTCAAAATTTGCACACCCGGTTGACCAAGTCAAAGTTAAGGTCAACCCCAAGCCAGGTGGGCCCATGCCCAGGTCGGGTCCGAACATGAAACGGCCGACTCTCCTCCATGCCAAAATAAAAAGTCATGTAATAAATAATTTTGATATAATTTCTTATGCATGAATATAAGTAAAATGGGCGTAAAGCCAAATTTTTGTAAAGCCCATGGCATATGTGCAAAAGAAATGCACATGAGGCATAGGATGGGCAAAATGCCATTTTGTAAAGCCCAAGGGGCTATATGTAAATGTGTAAGCCTATATAAGGCAACATGATGATGAATAAAAGATATAGACTTTTCATTTCTCCCAAAAAAAACTAGGATTTGTGCCTCCTTCCCCTTTCTCAAGGGTCTAAAACTCTCTTCCTCTTCTTTGAATTAAATCAAGAGTTTAACTCTTCCTTTATAAAAAATAAATAGTTTTTTTACCAGAAAACCCACGAAGGGGAGCTCGGATCTCCAATCAGATCTCGAAAAGGGGGGACTTTTAAGTCTCATCCCCTTTTCTCCAAGATCCCGCCGATCAAGAGAAGGAAGAAGGAGACCCATCTCCAAAAATCTAACTTTGGACAAATCTAAGGCTCAAAAGAAGAGCACTAAATCCCCAAGAGTTTAACTCCTTTTTAGATCTGTTGGAGTTTAACACCATAAATTAGTTTCTGCAAGGAGTTCAACTCCAAAAACTTCTTAGGAGTTCAACACCCCAGCCTAGGGGCTAGGCCCTTCCCGTGGGTGTTTCCCACGGTCATGTGTGCGCCACGTGACCCTGGGCGCTAAGGCGCCCATTGGTCATGTGTGCGCCATTTGACCCCGGGGCATTAAGGCGCCATCGGTCACGTGTGCCCTACGTGACCCCGGGCGCTAAGGCGCCCATTGGTCACGTATGCGCCACGTGACCCCGGGGCGCTAAGGCGCCCAATGGTCACGTGTGGCCCACGTGACCCCGGGTGCTGAGGCACCCAATGGTCACGTATGCGCTACGTGACCCCGGGCGTTGAGGCGCCCAATGGTCACGTGCGCGCACGTGACCCCGGGCACCATGCGCCCATGTACCACGCACGCGCATTCAAGACGCTTCCGCCTCATTTTTTTATGCACTCCATACTAAATGTGTCTCCCCCGTTAGAAAAAAATTTCTAATGGGGCGCTGCCCCGCACCCCGCAAGGGGCTGCTCGCCCCCTTGACCCCCAGCCCGCTATCCGGGTAGCGGGACCCTCGTAAAAACTTTACGGGGCCCCCGACACATACAAAACCCCCCTTCAAAACACAACACTTCACATTGAGTTCACATGACCAGTTTATCCCGTCAATCGAAGGTTCCTTCGCTAACCGGCAGCTTAGTCCGCGGCTGCCGGAGATTCGGATCCCCACAATCAATAAACCCCAGTCTACCCTAGGCAGAGGGAATCTGTAATGCGCCTGACAAGCACACGCGTATTCCCATCTCAATGGGGTGATGAAAAACACCCTACACTTTTCTCCAGTGGCTATGCATAAATCCATCCGGATCATGCTTTCCATCTCTGCATATCATGACTACGAAATCTGGCAAGTGGATGTTAAGACCGCCTTTCTAAATTGTGATTTAGAAGAGAGCGTGTACATGACTCAGCCAGAGGGCTTCATAGCTAGTGGGAGCAGCGGGAAGGTGTGCAAGCTGCTTAAATCCATTTATGGATTAAAGCAAGCATCGCGGAGTTGGAACATCTGCTTAGACGTCCTTATTAAAGAGTTTGATTTCGTCAAAAACGTAGATGAACATTGTATATACAAGAAGGTGGCAGAGAGTAAGGTTGTCTTCCTCGTATTGTACGTGGACGACATACTCTTGATAGGAAATGACATTCCTATGCTGCAATCGGTCAAGCTCTTCTTATCACAAAGATTCTCAATGAAAGATCTAGGGGTTGCCTCGTACATCTTGGGGATTAAGATCTATAGAGATAGATCTAAATGGATACTGGGATTGTCCCAATCCAGGTACATTGACACCATACTAAAGAGGTTTAGTATGGAAGAATCCAATCATGGGTTTTTACCCACGATCTCTAGACTCACTCTCTCCAAAGAGATGTCTCCCAAGACTGATTTGGAGAGAGCTCGCATGAAAGGGATACCCTATGCTTCGGCTGTAGGCTTTATCATATACGCGATGCTATGTATCGTACCCGATGTAGCACACTCACTAAGTGTAGTGAGTAGCTATCAAGCAGATCCTGGAGAGAGTCACTGGACAGCTGTGAAGAGCGTTCTCATGTACTTACGAAGGACTAAAGAGATGTTGTATGGTAATGGAGAGCTCCAAGTGGAGTCCTTTATCGATTCGAGCTTCCAGAGTGATAAGGACGACTCTATGTCGCACTCGGGATTGTCTTTACCCTCTACGGAGGGGCGGTATGCTGGAAGAGTTCCAAGGAGGAAACCGTGGCAGACTCGACGATGGAGGCTGAATACATCGCTGCCAACGATGCTGCCAAAGAGGCTGTCTAAATCAAGAAGTGCATAACCGAACTTGGAGTGGTTCCATCCATTAAGGATCTAATACCTTTGTATTATGATAATAATGGAGCAGTGGCTTTGGCCAAGGAACCCAGGTCCCATTAGCGATCCAGGCATATTCTGAGGCGGTATCGCCTGATCCGAGAGATAGTTGTGTTGGAGATAGTGCCCTCAGAGTCAATTATTGGATCACAGGCACGTGATTGCAATGATTGAGGGGAGGACCTGTCCCAGTAGGACAGTCTTACTCAAGATGATAGTATGCTATATGGTTTATCTTTATCATCGTGTACTGCTTTAGGTGACCTTACGAGTCGCTATTACACGTTGATAGAGCCCCTAGGATTCTTACTTGACTACCAGCAGTATGAGGGCGATCATATACGTGAGAGCTGGAGTCTATAAGCACATCCTTAAAAGGTCCCTAGTCGTAGGAGTTTCAAGACAGGGCATCGATTCTCCAGAGTAGACTAGTATATACAGTCAAGACCCCGACGAGGGGCGGTGGCCGGTCTCACAAGCCACTGGTGTCAGTTGGTTCACCTAAGATGTATACAGGTGCTCATTGGGTTATGAGTACACCGGACAGGACTCGCCGGGAACCTGCTAGTTGGGATTATACCAGACGTCAGATAGCAGTTCCCTGGTGACATGTGTACAGGTTAGTTCATCGATCTGAGATCATCATTTGTCTCGTGTGAGTTCCCACTGTGCTTTGATTACTACCCTACCACGGCTCAAAGGAGTCATGCAAACAGGTTTTAGTTGGGTACAGTCCCGAGCCACATGGAGGCAGTGAGCGGATCTGCAGGGGTTCGTCTCTTCCGGTATTGGGGGTGAGGTCGCGCTGTGTCTAGGAGAGCCAGAACATGAAAAGTCCTTGGCCAAGGCAGGAGATTTGCTGGTAGGTATTCCAGTAGTATCTCAGGGTGTTCTGGGCTAAACTCCGACACGACTTGTACCGCTATTGGGGGTCTGACTTTTACCAACCCCCTAGGTCCGCCATGCGATGCTCATAGACGAATGGACCGGACTGTACGGATATTGTCACTGACAGGCTCAGTAGGGTGTCAGGATGAGTTCGCTCATCGACATCCCTTTTGGTCAATAGCTGGTGGCCCGTCACATATGGCTAATACCTCTGACGTGCTAGTGGTTAAATCCACAGCCATAGTATTGACGAGTTTTTAGAGTCCACCACACTCAGTTACTCAGGTTTCGGGCGAAACGCTGTAGAGGCCGTATGGAGATATGGCAGGGTTCGATCAGATACGCGCGGTAATGCACGGATCGTGATCGGACAGATTTTACTAGCCGGCTTTGGTTTAAGCCGGATCCTAGTATTAGACTGTGTAGATTTTGTCTCTTTGCATTTGTGTTCAGTGGGAATACAAATGCGGGCATGCATATGCAGTCGCTGGGTTTTCCTGTAATTTATTACGGGATCGGTTTTTTTGAAGTTGCCAGTTTGCATTCCGTTCCGGCCGGTTTTCCTTTGTTCTTTCCCTGCCGGACTTTTCCGATGGAGGGGGTTATTTGCAAGTTTGCAAATAACATTTGTGGAGGGGTTTCTTGCAATTTGTGGCATCATGATGGTCCTTTAATCATTAGATTCCATTTGCATCTTATCCTTTGATTAGAATGGATTGGAGTTGATTTGAATGGAAATGACATAGTTATCATTGCCTTTTTGATATGGTCACCCCTTTTGCTTTTACTACCATCACCTCCCTTCTTGTTATTGATTCATTCCCTCTGGTAAGAAGGGGCCGGCCTCATTTGGAGAAGGAATGAGAGAGAGTTTCATTTTGTATGTGGCATATTTTCCTTCATCTCATTTCTTGCTCGGAAAAATGAAAGCACAATTTTTCCTTATCTTCATTCCTCCACATCCATGGCAACTTCACCCCAAGAGACAAGCTTCTACACTAGTCTGCAGCAAACCTTGGACGCGTCGGTTAGCCAACTTCGCGCCCGAGTTGCCTCGGTCCAGAGGTGGGAGCCCGTAAAAGATTCCGGCTACGTGGTGCCCTTTCCGACAAGGACGTGACGGACGGAGATTCCGCTGGAGATCGGAGTGGAGACAAAGACCGAAGGACACGGATCGCTTAGCATAGCTTCCCTACTCTTTTCTAGTTTGCTAGTTGCTAGGTTAATGGCCCGATCCGGGTGAAAAGTGCGCGGTGGTGCCGGTTTGCTAGTTTGCAAAGTTTTTGTTTCCGCGTTTCCGGCGTCGGATCGACGGCCCGGGCGCCGCCGCGGACTTACAATGGTATCAGAGCCACGCCATTAACCTTGCCTAGCTTGTTCTAGTGTGTTTACATGTTCGATCGAACGGATTTTCCGAAAACCCATTTTCATTTGCACAGTTTTCTGTCGAAATTTTTTTGGCTCCAAAAATTTTTCAGTACATTGCAGTGACATGTGCAGGGAATTCTAAGCATTCTGTGAAAATTTGGTAGCGTGATCTCACTATTCCACCGTGGAACCGCGGCCAAACCTACGTATTTGCTGCGGTTCCGTGGCCATTTTTACTATTCATTGGACCAAATTTTTGCAGTGAGCTTCTGGGTTGAAAATGGGGTTTTTGGAATATTCTTTTTGGGCCTAGACTCTCTTTAAGTGCTACAGTAATGCTTGGGGCCCACTTCGATAAATTTGATCGATCGAAATATTTTAAACACATTAGTTCACAGTATTTACATTATATCTGCGACCGTGAATGTCACTCGATCGGTAAATCCTGCCTAACTGCTATAGCCCGGTTAGACGGATTTGCGAACGTGACATTCACGTTGATGTTCTGTGTTGTGCTGTGATGTTGCGGCTCGGTCGTGGGGATAGCCTGGTTGCAGTGGTAGTACAGTTTTGTTGTATTATGTACATTTGTTATTGCGGGGCGAGCGTCCGACATGTAGACTGCCGTCACTGCCTGTTTGTATTATTCTTTTGTGGAACGACCAGGTCGAGGTCGATGTACCCGTTTTATGTATATTTTACTTTCTGTACTAGGATTACCCCGCGGAGGGGTGCACGGATAGCCGGGTTCTAGAGGGCAACGGGCCCGCATCTCATGGCATTGAGACGGAGGGGGCTATACTCTAGAATTGGCGGGCTATTCGCTGCACTCGTAGGGGGTACAGGTTGGCCCAGGAGGGGTGCCCAAGTTACCGGATTCCGTGAAGTGCTGGGTGGTCCATTCACGTTGCTGAAGGGGGCTGCCTCGCTTCAGGTTTTGGCGGGTAACTTGCCGCGCCTGTATGGGTCTAGGATTTTCTTTGCACAGGCTATCCACACGACCAGGGGAACGTCGGGTTTCAGTAGCGGCTCTATGAAACCCGGGGATCCCAGATATCTGTATTGTTCTGTGATGCTGGTTACATTTCTGTGATGTTGCATTTTATCACGCCTTGAGCGAAAATTATATATTATATATATACTAGTAGATATTTTATATGTTTTGAATCCGCGCTAGTCCAGTCCCCGCTCTGTCGTTAGTTATGTAACCTAACGGGTGATGACGGGACCCAGTGGCGAATGCGGATGGCATATACGTACATCATTATTTTCGTTCTTTTATGGTGTGATCAATTGATGGGACTGCGTTGATTCGGATCAATGCGAGATAAACGAACCTATTCTGATGTTGTTGGAACATTTTTCAAAAGCTGTTATTGCAAGGGCGTTCTCTTTTGTTTTGCATCGTGGTATTCAGTTGGAATATCCTGCTCCTCAGTCGACTAGGCAAGGGCCGAGATCCCTTCACCGGGAGTGACCCCTTGGACAAAAGTTTGCGTCAGGGCAATAACTGCACTATAGCCGATTACTTTTGCTTTGCATCGTGGAATTCAGTTGGAATATCCTGCACCTCATTCTACGGGGAAAGAGCCGAGATCCCTTCACCGGGAGTGACCTCTTTAGCAAAGGTTTTCGTCACAATATATTTTCAAAGCTATCCGTTCCTTCGACGATATCAAGTTCATTACGTTAAAGGTTTTCACCAGAAACCATTCGTAGCCCTCCGTCATTTCAGTTAAATATTCGGTAGTATTCAAGCTATGTATTTTGACCTCACGCCAAGGCATAGTGTTTGGTAGCTGCCGGGTATTTATCTGTTGCATAGATAGATGCGTTGGTTTAGGACAGTCGTACTACTATTTTAGCCTACGTCAAGGGTATGTACGGGTGGGTTCAAATTAATCTGGACAATGACGGGTAGAACTTGACATGTGACTTATGATATTTTGACCTCACGCCAAGGTCATAAGAGCATGGGGCAAAAATCCACATCGGGAGTTTCAAAAGAACTGAAACTTGCCAGATATGCGCATACCTTCTGGAGTGTGATAGCGTGAGCGGATTCCGTCACGTTATCATGCGATGATAGTTGGATCCCGGTTCCCACTAATGAGTTGGTTTACTCCTCGGGTGATCCCGGCTAATTCTTCTTTCAGGTTTGGGGAAGAATTTGACGTTACAGTGGGAGGTTTCCATATTAGATAAAGTGATAACCATTCTGATCTAGGTTAGAGTGCACGCTGAGTGTTTCTTTTCTCTCTCTCTTTGGCAGCGACCATTGACCCGACCCTAGACTATGACTCAGTGACGAAGTTGACCGAACCTTCTTAACACTGGCTTTTGGATTGTTAGAGTTGCAAACCTCATTGCCACTCCTACTTTTACCCTTTTCTCTAGGACACCCCGTATTACTACGAACGTCCACTTCCATTGGACAAAACCATCGTATGGTTATATATACGAACTCGAAGGAATTTGAGGATGGTTTCCGGTTCTCGAGAAAACGAATAAGACTATTCAGTTGTCTTTTCTTTTTACCTTCTCTCAGGTTGCGAGTACTCCTTGGTTTAGGAGTAGTACACCGATTATGCAAATTGGATAGTCTTCTTCCAAACCTTAGGCTGGTGCCAAACGGTAGGGAATGAAGAAAACCAATTAGCCTAAACGGTGTACAGAAGGTATTATGTAAAGACAAAGAAAGGGATTAGTAAGAGAGCAAAGTAAATTACGACTGCTATTCACGACCAAACCAAGTATTTCTTCGCCAATCCTAAATCACCTTTGTATTTCTCCACGACACTCCGTATCACTACGAAGATCCTAAGTTTATTGGATAATCCATCGTATGGTTATATACGAACTCGAAAGGAACTTGTTCCAGTTCGGGGATGGATCCTGGTTCAGGAGAAATAGGAATAAGGTTTATTCAGTTTTCTTTTATCTTCACCTTCTCTCGAATTGCGAGTGTTCCCAGGATTAGGACAGTACACCGATTATGCTTATTGGATAGTCTTCTTCCAAACCATAGGCTGGTGTCGAACGGTAGGGAAGGAAGAAAACCATTTGGCCTAAAGGGGTGTGCAGAAGGTAATGACTAAAGACATATAAAGGGATTTGGAGAGATGGCAAAGAATTATACGGTTATAGTTGTGAATATGGATAATGGAAGAGGCATTATTAGGAATACCAGGATACCCCATCGAAACATTTCAATGTTTCAGATTTACTGTATACTGTTAATAGAAAACTGATTTCCCGATTAGACACTTGCTCCAGGGTATGTATTTACCAGGTATGATTCTCACATCTGTATGGTTTTACAGATGATGAGTGGGAGTAAGTTATTGGGAATTAGGTGACCAACCTCATTATATCGGGATTCGTTGTAATTGGTGATATTTGAGGAAGCCACCTGGGTTGTTTGCCGGTCGGCAAATATTTGGTTTTGAATATCCGTTCTTGTGCACCAATTTCAAATTGATATATCTGTACGTCTATTTTCATAGAGTGAGATATACCTTTTTGAGATTATGTCCATGACATTTACCTATATCAGTGGATGGTTAGGTAAGGAGCATTGAACAGCGGTGTAATTCTTCTTAACCAAACGTACAGTTTTCAACCTACGACACACAGTGAATGAGTCATTTGACTCAAAGGACTTGTACAGAGTATTATATATTGTCCAGTGTCCATTAAGACAGAGGGGTTGGGCCTCGTACTATATTCTGTTTACTTATGACTTCTCTAGTACTTAGACATGTGTTTCGTAGAAACACATGGTCTAAGTTTTAAAGAGTTACAGGTATAAGAGTAAAGTAGAGAACCAGGTATTGAAAGTATCGGGATTCTTCAAGGTAATCAAAGATGTAGATACTTTTGAATGGTATTCAGTTGATAGTAATGATTAAGAGAACTTGCTTCTCTTTCAGGTTACTCATAATTGGAAGTATTCCTAAGTTGAGTAACGCTGATCGGCCTCCTTCCATTTAGTTGACATGCACTGGAGACAGCTGCATTATTTGAATCTGGTTCAATTAAATCAGCGCCTCTGTTTTTATATTAGATATAGAACAGCTCATATCTTAACGTTGTTAAGATACGGGGAGTTGTCCGGCTTGTGCTTAAAACCAGACTCTGGATAACTCAAGGCATGTTTCTGTAATGGCTGTTTGTGGGTTGACCCAGGCTATGACGAGGGTTGATTTTCTACCATCTGGAAGATCAATAGTGATATTGTTCTTGACTCGCCACATTTTTAAAAGAAATGGATTTTTTCAGAAAACAGTAGTGGGAATATGGTAGAACTGGAAGTGATTCCAGAACCGCAAATGATTACTGAAGATTTGATAAGAACCTAAAGATTCAATCTGATTTGACATTCCATTGGCCACTCCGCAGATATGGTGGGTAACCTCAGGCACCCGAGAGGTACTTCGGTATGCTCAAGGACGGTGGCAGGGAGGTTCTTGTTTACCCAGACTTGCTATTGCTGTTGTTCCAGAGTATGAGACCCGGCAGGAGGATGAGTATAGCGTCGTTCTAAACTAGCTTTAGAAGTATATGTCTATATGACTCTGCCAGAGGGTTGTCGTAGTCAGAGGGAGCAGCGGAAGCATTGGTGGACAGGTGGCTTATGTCTATTTGTAGACTAAAGCAGATACAGCGGAGATAGATCATCTATTTCTGATGTGACTGTCAAAGGTTTGACTTCATCAGAATAGGGGATGGATATGTTAAGAAGGTAGTAGGGTGTGATGTCCTGGTATTTGGATGACATACATAGAGTAGGAAGTGATATTCTTATACTACGATCGGTTATTCTTTGGTTGTCACACAGTGGTTTCTCCACATAGGACTTGGATATTATATCAGACATTCTGGTTACTGGATCTATGGTTTTAGATCTAGATATGGGTGGTTTCCTAATCTGGGTACTTTGACAGCATTCTATGAGTATTTAGAATGGATGACTCCTGGCATGGTGGTGTACCTGCAGGTGATGGAGTCACCCTCTCTAAAGGTGTCTTACAGACTAAAGGGGAGAGGGATACGCATGATTGACAGATTACTTGCTTAGGCAATTGAGTCAATCATGAGATGTCAAGTACCACACAAGATGTTGTTCTTGCAGTTGGTGCAATAAGTTGATATTGATCCAATCCTGGAGAAACAGTTGGAAGCAGTTTTAGAACATAAGTTGATGTTCTAGGGATATGATAGCAGCTTTCTCCTTCGGGAGACAGTTATCATTCTAGGCTTCCAAGGTGACCTGGATGGCAGAGTGGCTGTCAGAGTTATAGTTTTCCCTCTGACGAGGGGCAGTATTTTGGACAGGTGGTCCAGGCGGATACTGAGGGAGGCATGGCGCAGGATACTGAATAAGTTCAGTTGACGATATAGTCTAAGAAGTTTGGATTTGGAGTTTATTTATGAGCTAGGTCCCATCAGACATCCAGACACATTCTAAGACAGGTATTGCTCATTTCGGGAGATGGCTTTCTCCGCGGACTTAAGATAAAGAGAGACATAGAAAGAAACACCATAGCGGATCCACTCACTGAGGCTATTTCTCGAACGCAATAGTTTCGCAAACGAGCTTTGTGAGACTGACTAGTAGAGGAGTTGGGTGTTCGGTATCATACGGGCTGTGAGTATGCGACATCGCAATAATTAGCCTTGAGTGCAAGTAGGAGATTGTTGGAGATAGTGCCCTCAGAGTCAATTATTGGATCACAGGCACGTGATTGCAATGATTGAGGGGAGGACCTGTCCCAGTAGGACAGTCTTACTCAAGATGATAGTATGCTATCTGGTTTATCTTTATCATCGTGTACTGCTTTAGGTGACCTTACGAGTCGCTATTACACGTTGATAGAGCCCCTAGGATTCTTGCTTGACTACCAGCAGTATGAGGGCGATCATATACGTGAGAGATGGAGTCTATAAGCACATCCTGAAAAGGTCCCTAGTCGTAGGAGTTTCAAGACAGGGCATCGATTCTCCAGAGTAGACCAGTGTATACAGTCGAGACCCCGACGAGGGGCGGTGGCCGGTCTCACATGCCACTGGTGTCAGTTGGTTCACCTAAGATGTATACAGGTGCTCATTGGGTTATGAGTACCCCGGACAGGACTCGCCGGGAACCTGCTAGTTGGGATTATACCAGACGTCAGATAGCAGTTCCCTGGTGACATGTGTACAGGTTAGTTCATCGACCTGAGATCATCATTTGTCTCGTGTGAGTTCCCACTGTGCTTTGATTACTACCCTACAACGGCTCAAAGGAGTCGTGCAAACATGTTTTAGTTGGGTACTGTCCCGAGCCACATGGAGGCAGTGAGCGGATCTGCAGTGGTTCGTCTCTCCCGGTATTGGGGGTGAGGTCGCGCTGTGTCTAGGAGAGCCAGAACATGAAAAGTCCTTGGCCAAGGCAGGAAATTTGCTGGTAGGTATTCCAGTAGTATCTCAGGGTGTTCTGGGCTACACTCCGACACGACTTGTACCGCTATTGGGGGTCTTACTTTTACCAACCCCCTTGGCCCGCCATGCGATACTCATAGACGAACGGACCAGACTGTACGGATATTATCACTGACAGGCTCAGTAGGGTGTCAGGTTGAGTTCGCTCATCGACGTCCCTTTTGGTCAATAGCTGGTGGCCCGTCACGTATGGCTAATACCTCTGACGTGCTAGTGGTTAAATCCACAGCCATAGTATTGACGAGTTTTTAGTGTCCACCACACTCAGTTACTCAGGTTTCGGGCGAAACGCTGTAGAGGCAATATGGAGATATGGCAGGGTTCGATCAGATACGTACGGTATTGCACGGATCGTGATCGGACGCATTTTACTAGCCGGCTTTGGTTCAAGCCGGATCCTAGTATTAGACAGTGTAGATTTTGTCTCTTTGCATTTGTGTTCAGTGGGAATACAAATGCGGGCATGTATATGCAGTCGCGGGGTATTCCTGTAATTTATTACAGGATCAGTTTTTCTGAAGTTGCCAGTTTGCATTCCGTTCCGGCCGGTTTTCCTTTGTTCTTTCCAGGCCGGACTTTTCCGATGGAGGGGGTTATTTGCAAGTTTGCAAATTACATTTGTGGAGGGGTTTCTTGCAATTTGTGGCATCATGATGGTCCTTTAATCATTAGATTCCATTTGCATCTTATCCTTTGATTAGAATGGATTAGAGTTGATTTGAATGGAAATGACATAGTTATCATTGCCTTTTTGATATGGTCACCCCTTTTGCTTTTATTACCATCACCTCCCTTCTTGTTTTTGATTCATTCCCTCTGGTAAGAAGGGGCCGGCCTCATTTGGAGAAGGAATGAGAGAGAGTTTCATTTTGTATGTGGCATATTTTCCTTCATCTCATTTCTTGCTCGGAAAAATGAAAGCACAATTTTTCCTTATCTTCATTCCTCCACATCCATGGCAACTTCACCCCAAGAGACAAGCTTCTACACTAGTCTGCAGCAAACCTTGGACGCGTCGGTTAGCCAACTTCACGCCCGAGTTGCCTCGGTCCAGAGGTGGGAGCCCGTAAAAGATTCCGGCTACGTGGTGCCCTTTCCGACAAGGACGTGACGGACGGAGATTCCGCTGGAGATCGGAGTGGAGACAAAGACCGAAGGACACGGATCGCTTGGCTTAGCTTCCCTGCTCTTTTCTAGTTTGCTAGTTGCTAGGTTAATGGCCCGATCCGGGTGAAAAGTGCGCGGTGGTGCCGGTTTGCTAGTTTGCAAAGTTTTTGTTTCCGCGTTTCCGGCGTCGGATCGACGGCCCGGGCGCCGCCGCGGACTTACAATGGTATCAGAGCCACGCCATTAACCTTGCCTAGCTTGTTCTAGTGTGTTTACATGTTCGATCGAACGGATTTTCCAAAAACCCATTTTCATTTGCACAGTTTTCTGTCGAAATTTTTTTGGCTCCAAAATTTTTTCAGTACATTGCAGTGACATGTGCAGGGAATTCTAAGCATTCTGTGAAAATTTGGTAGCGTGATATCACTATTCCACCGTGGAACCGCGGCCAAACCTACGTATTTGCTGCGGTTCCGCGGCCATTTTTACTATTCATTGGACCAAATTTTTGCAGTGAGCTCCTGGGTTGAAAATGGGGTTTTTGGAATATTCTTTTTGGGCCTAGACTCTCTTTAAGTGCTACAGTAATGCTTGGGGCCCACTTCGATAAATTTGATCGATCGAAATATTTTAAACACATTCGTTCACAGTATTTACATTATATCTGCGACCGTGAATGTCACTCGATCGGTAAATCCTGCCTAACTGCTATAGCCCGGTTAGACGGATTTGCGAACGTGACATTCACGTTGATGTTCTGTGTTGTGCTGTGATGTTGCGGCTCGGTCGTGGGGATAGCCTGGTTGCAGTGGTAGTACAGTTTTGTTGTATTATATACATTTGTTATTGCGGGGCGAGCGTCCGACATGTGGACTGCCGTCACTGCCTGTTTGTATTATTCTTTTGGGGCACGACCAGGTCGAGGTTGATGTACCCGTTTTATGTATATTTTACTTTCTGTACTAGGATTACCCCGCGGAGGGGTGCACGGATAGCCGGGTTCTAGAGGGCAACGGGCCCGCATCTCATGGCATTGAGACGGAGGGGGCTATACTCTAGAATTGGCGGGCTATTCGCTGCACTCGTAGGGGGTACAGGTTGGCCCAGGAAGGGTGCCCAAGTTACCGGATTCCGTGAAGTGCTGGGTGGTCCATTCACGTTGCTGAAGGGGGCTGCCTCGCTTCAGGTTTTGGCGGGTAACTTGCCGCGCCTGTATGGGTCTAGGATTTTCTTTGCACAGGCTATCCACGCGACCAGGGGAACCTCGGGTTTCAGTAGCGGCTCTATGAAACCAGGGGATCCCAGATATCTGTATTGTTCTGTGATGCTGGTTACATTTCTGTGATGTTGCATTTTATCACGCCTTGAGCGAAAATTATATACTATATATATACTAGTAGATATTGTATATGTTTTGAATCCGCGCTAGTCCAGTCCCAGCTCTGTCGTTAGTTATGTAACCTAACGGGTGATGACGGGACCCAGTGGCGAATGCGGATGGCATATACGTACATCATTATTTTCGTTCTTTTATGGTGTGATCAATTGATGGGACTGCGTTGATTCGGATCAATGCGAGATAAACAAACCTATTCTGATGTTGTTGGAACATTTTTCAAAAGCTGTTATTGCAAGGGCGTTCTCTTTTTTTTTGCATCGTGGTATTCAGTTGGAATATCCTGCTCCTCAGTCGACTAGGCAAGGGCCGAGATCCCTTCACCGGGAGTGACCCCTTGGACAAAAGTTTGCGTCAGGGCAATAACTTCACTATAGCCGATTACTTTGGCTTTGCATCGTGGAATTCAGTTGAAATATCCTGCACCTCATTCTACGGGGAAAGAGCCGAGATCCCTTCACCGGGAGTGACCTCTTTAGCAAAGGTTTTCGTCACTATATTTTTTCAAAGCTATCCGTTCCTTCGACGATATCAAGTTCATTACGTTAAAGGTTTTCGCCAGAAACCATTCGTAGCCCTCTGTCATTTCAGTTAAATATTCGGTAGTATTCAAGCTATGTATTTTGACCTCACGCCAAGGCATAGTGTTTGGTAGCTGCCGGGTATTTATCTGTTGCATAGATAGATGCGTTGGTTTAGGACAGTCGTACTACTATTTTGGCCTACGTCAAGGGTATGTACGGGTGGGTTCAAATTAATCTGGACAATGACGGGTAGAACTTGACATGTGACTTATGATATTTTGACCTCACGCCAAGGTCATAAGAGCATGGGGCAAAAATCCACATCGGGAGTTTCAAAAGAACTGAAACTTGCCAGATATGCGCATACCTTCTGGAGTGTGATAGCGTGAGCGGATTCCGTCACGTTATCATGCGATGATAGTTGGATCCCGGTTCCCACTAATGAGTTGGTTTACTCCTCGGGTGATCCCGGCTAATTCTTCTTTCAGGTTTGGGGAAGAATTTGACGTTACAGTGGGAGGTTTCCATATTATATAAAGTGATAACCATTCTGATCTAGGTTAGAGTGCACGCTGAGTGTTTCTTTTCTCTCTCTCTTTGGCAGCGACCATTGACCCGACCCTAGACTATGACTCAGTGACCAAGTTGACCGAACCTTTTTAACACTGGCTTTTGGATTGTTAGAGTTGCAAACCTCATTGCCACTCCTACTTTTACCCTTTTCTCCAGGACACCCCGTATTACTACGAACGTCCACTTCCATTGGACAAAACCATCGTATGGTTATATATACGAACTCAAAGGAATTTGAGGATGGTTTTCGGTTCTGGAGAAAACGAATAAGACTATTCAGTTGTCTTTTCTTTTTACCTTCTCTCAGGTTGCGAGTACTCCTTGGTTTAGGAGTAGTACACCTATTATGCAAATTGGATAGTCTTCTTCCAAACCTTAGGCTGGTGCCAAACGGTAGAGAATGAAGAAAACCAATTAGCCTAAACGGTGTACAGAAGGTATTATGTAAAGACAAAGAAAGGGATTAGTAAGAGAGCAAAGTAAATTACGACTGCTATTCACGACCAAACCAAGTATTTCTTCGCCAATCCTAAATCACCTTTGTATTTCTCCACGACACTCCGTATCACTACGAAGATCCTAAGTTTATTGGATAATCCATCGTATGGTTATATACGAACTCGAAAGGAACTTGTTCCAGTTCGGGGATGGATCCTGGTTCAGGAGAAATAGGAATAAGGTTTATTCGGTTTTCTTTTATCTTCACCTTCTCTCGAATTGCGAGTGTTCCCAGGATTAGGACAGTACACCGATTATGCTTATTGGATAGTCTTCTTCCAAACCATAGGCTGGTGTCGAACGGTAGGGAAGGAAGAAAACCATTTGGCCTAAAGGGGTGTGCAGAAGGTAATGACTAAAGACATATAAAGGGATTTGGAGAGATGGCAAAGAATTATACGGTTATAGTTGTGAATATGGATAATGGACGAGGAATTACTAGGAATACCAGGATATCCCATCGAAACATTTCAATGTTTCAGATTTACTGTATACTGTTAATAGAAAACTGATTTCCTGATTAGACACTTGCTCCAGGGTATGTATTTACCAGGTATGATTCTCACATCTGTATGGTTTTACAGATGATGAGTGGGAGTAAGTTATTGGGAATTAGGTGACCAACCTCATTATATCGGGATTCGTTGTAATTGGTGATATTTGAGGAAGCCACCTGGGTTGTTTGCCGGTCGGCAAATATTTGGTTTTGAATATCCGTTCTTGTGCACCAATTTCAAATTGATATATCTGTACGTCTATTTTCATAGAGTGAGATATACCTTTTTGAGATTATGTCCATGACATTTACCTATATCAGTGGATGGTTAGGTAAGGAGTATTGAACAGCGGTGTAATTCTTCTTAACCAAACGTACAGTTTTCAACCTACGACACACAGTGAATGAGTCATTTGACTCAAAGAACTTGTACAGAGTATTATATATTGTCCAGTGTCCATTAAGACAGAGGGGTTGGTCCTCGTACTATATTCTGTTTACTTATGACTTCTCTAGTACTTAGACATGTGTTTCGTAGAAACACATGGTCTAAGTTTTAAAGAGTTACAGGTATAAGAGTAAAGTAGAGAACCAGGTATTGCAAGTATCGGGATTCTTCAAGGTAATCAAAGATGTAGATACTTTTGAATGGTATTCAGTTGATAGTAATGATTAAGAGAACTTGCTTCTCTTTCAGGTTACTCATAATTGGAAGTATTCCTAAGTTGAGTAACGCTGATCGGCCTCCTTCCATTTAGTTGACATGCACTAGAGACAGCTGCATTATTTGAATCTGGTTCAATTAAATCAGCGCCTCTTTTTTTATATTAGATATAGAACAGCTAATATCTTAACGTTGTTAAGATACGGGGAGTTGTCCGGCTTGTGCTTAAAACCAGACTCTGGATAACTCAAGGCACGTTTCTGTAATGGCTGTTTGTGGGTTGACCCAGGCTATGACGAGGGTTGATTTTCTACCATCTGGAAGATCAATAGTGATATTGTTCTTGACTCGCCACATTTTTAAAAGAAATGGATTTTTTCAGAAAACAGTAGTGGGAATATGGTAGAACTGGAAGTGATTCCAGAACCGCAAATGATTACTGAAGATTTGATAAGAACCTAAAGATTCAATCTGATTTGACATTCCATTGGCCACTCCGCAGATATGGTGGGTAACCTCAGGCACCCGAGAGGTACTTCGGTATGCTCAAGGACGGTGGCAGGGAGGTTCTTGTTTACCCAGACTTGCTATTGTTGTTGTTCCAGAGTATGAGACCCGGCAGGAGGATGAGTATAGCGCCGTTCTAAACTAGCTTTAGAAGTATATGTCTATATGACTCTGCCAGAGGGTTGTCGTAGTCAGAGGCAGCAGCGGAAGCATTGGTGGACAGGTGGCTTATGTCTATTTGTAGACTAAAGCAGATACAGCGGAGATAGATCATCTATTTCTGATGTGACTGTCATAGTTTGACTTCATCAGAATAGGGGATGGATATGTTAAGAAGGTAGTAGGGTGTGATGTCCTGGTATTTGGATGACATACACAGAGTAGGAAGTGATATTCTTATACTACGATCGGTTATTCTTTGGTTGTCACACAGTGGTTTCTCCACATAGGACTTGGATATTATATCAGACATTCTGGTTACTGGATCTATGGTTTTAGATCTAGATATGGGTGGTTTCCTAATCTGGGTACTTTGACAGCATTCTATGAGTATTTAGAATGGATGACTCCTGGCATGGTGGTGTACCTGCAGGTGATGGAGTCACCCTCTGTAAAGGTGTCTTACAGATTAAAGGGGAGAGGGATACGCATGATTGACAGATCACTTGCTTAGGCAATTGAGTCAATCATGAGATGTCAAGTACCACACAAGATATTGTTCTTGCAGTTGGTGCAATAAGTTGATATTGATCCAATCCTGGAGAAACAGTCGGAAGCAGTTTTAGAACATAAGTTGATGTTCTAGGGATATGATAGCAGCTTTCTCCTTCGGGAGACAGTTATCATTCTAGGCTTCCAAGGTGACCTGGATAGCAGAGTGGCTGTCAGAGTTATAGTTTTCCCTCTGACGAGGGGCAGTATTTTGGACAGGTGGTCCAGGCGGATACTGAGGGAGGCATGGCGCAGGATACTGAATAAGTTCAGTTGACGATACAGTCTAAGAAGTTTGGATTTGGAGTTTATTTATGAGCTAGGTCCCATCAGACATCCAGACACATTCTAAGACAGGTATTGCTCATTTCGGGAGATGGCTTTTTCCGCGGACTTAAGATAAAGAGAGACATAGAAAGAAACACCATAGCAGATCCACTCACTGAGGCTATTTCTCGAACGCAATAGTTTCGCAAACGAGCTTTGTGAGACTGACTAGTAGAGGAGTTGGGTGTTCGGTATCATACGGGCTGTGAGTATGCGACATCGCAATAATTAGCCTTGAGTGCAAGTAGGAGATTGTTGGAGATAGTGCCCTCAGAGTCAATTATTTGATCACAGGCACGTGATTGCAATGATTGAGGGGAGGACCTGTCCCAGTAGGACAGTCTTACTCAAGATGATAGTATGCTATCTGGTTTATCTTTATCATCGTGTACTGCTTTAGGTGACCTTACGAGTCGCTATTACACGTTGATAGAGCCCCTAGGATTCTTGCTTGACTACCAGCAGTATGAGGGCGATCATATACGTGAGAGATGGAGTCTATAAGCACATCCTGAAAAGGTCCCTAGTCGTAGGAGTTTCGAGACAGGGCATCGATTCTCCAGAGTAGACCAGTGTATACAGTCGAGACCCCGACGAGGGGCGGTGGCCGGTCTCACAAGCCACTGGTGTCAGTTGGTTCACCTAAGATGTATACAGGTGCTCATTGGGTTATGAGTACCCCGGACAGGACTCGCCGGGAACCTGCTAGTTGGGATTATACCAGACGTCAGATAGCAGTTCCCTGGTGACATGTGTACAGGTTAGTTCATCGACCTGAGATCATCATTTGTCTCGTGTGAGTTCCCACTGTGCTTTGATTACTATCCTACAACGGCTCAAAGGAGTCGTGCAAACATGTTTTAGTTGGGTACAGTCCCGAGCCACATGGAGGCAGTGAGCGGATCTGCAGGGGTTCGTCTCTCCCGGTATTGGGGGTGAGGTCGCGCTGTGTCTAGGAGAGCCAGAACATGAAAAGTCCTTGGCCAAGGCAGGAAATTTGCTGGTAAGTATTCCAGTAGTATCTCAGGGTGTTCTGGGCTACACCCCGACACGACTTGTACCGCTATTAGGGGTCTGACTTTTACCAACCCCCTTGGCCCGCCATGCGATACTCATAGACGAACGGACCGGACTGTACGGATATTATCACTGACAGGCTCAGTAGGGTGTCAGGATGAGTTCGCTCATCGACGTCCCTTTTGGTCAATAGCTGGTGGCCCGTCACGTATGGCTAATACCTCTGACGTGCTAGTGGTTAAATCCACAGCCATAGTATTGACGAGTTTTTAGTGTCCACCACACTCAGTTACTCAGGTTTCGGGCGAAACGCTGTAGAGGTAATATGGAGATATGGCAGAGTTCGATCAGATACGTGCGGTATTGCACGGATCGTGATCGGACGCATTTTACTAGCCGGCTTTGGTTCAAGCCGGATCCTAGTATTAGACAGTGTAGATTTTGTCTCTTTGCATTTGTGTTCAGTGGGAATACAAATGCGGGCATGTATATGCAGTCGCGGGGTATTCCTGTAATTTATTACGGGATCAGTTTTTCTGAAGTTGCCAGTTTGCATTCCGTTCCGACCGGTTTTCCTTTGTTCTTTCCCGGCCGGACTTTTCCGATGGAGGGGGTTATTTGCATGTTTGCAAATAACATTTGTGGAGGGGTTTCTTGCAATTTGTGGCATCATGATGGTTCTTTAATCATTATATTCCATTTGCATCTTATCCTTTGATTAGAATGGATTAGAGTTGATTTGAATGGAAATGACATTGTTATCATTGCCTTTTTGATATGGTCACCCCTTTTGCTTTTACTACCATCACCTCCCTTCTTGTTATCGATTCATTCCCTCCACCATTTTCATGGTAAGAAGGGGCCGGCCTCATTTGGAGAAGGAATGAGAGAGAGTTTCATTTTGTATGTGGCATATTTTGCTTCATCTCATTTCTTGCTAGGAAAAATGAAAGCACCATTTTTCCTTATCTTCATTCCTCCACATCCATGGCAACTTCACCCCAAGAGACATGCTTCTACACTAGTCTGCAGCAAACCTTGGACGCGTCGGCTAGCCAACTTCACGCCCGAGTTGCCTCGGTCCAGAGGTGGGAGCCCGTAAAAGTTCCGGTTACGTGGTGCCTTTTCCGACAAGGACGTGACAGACGGAGATTCCGCAGGAGATCGGAGTGGAGACAAAGACCGAAGGACACGGATCGCTTGGTATAGCTTCCCTACTCTTTTCTAGTTTGCTAGTTGCTAGGTTAATGGCCCAATCCGGATGAAAAGTGCGCGGTGGTGCCGGTTTGCTAGTTTGCAAAGTTTTTGTTTCCGCGTTTCCGGCGTCGGATCGACGGCCCGGGCGCCGCCGCGGACTTACAAGTTGATCGCCGGGAGATTGAGGTCAGGTGGGTTGACATGAAGAACAATAAGCGGATCCACTCACGAAGGCCATCCCCAGATACAGTTCGGGAGACTCTTCGGAATGCTTGGTATGCGATACTATAGCAGATGGCCCTAGTACAAGTGGGAGATTGTTAGTTGTATAAATGCCTAAGAGGCCAGTATTGTACATATGATGTATATTATATTGGATGCTTGGACATATATAGAGAGGACTTTCTTGCTCGATATGATAGTATGCTATCAGGTTGCTCTTTATCTTAACATGTATACTTGTCTCTTGATACTGTCTTATGGTTACATGTTGGTAAAGCCCTTAGGATGTGTACTTGACTACCAGGACTATGATGCAGATCATACTAGTGGGGCCATGGTAGTCCATAAGTTCATCCTTCAACGTTCCTAGTCGTGGGTGTATCGAGACAGGGCATCGATATACCAGAGTAGACTAGCGTATACGCTTCTCGACCCATGAGATGGACGATGGATGATCCCATATCCATTGGTGTTTGACATCAGAGATGGTATACGGGTACTCAGTAGAGACTGGGTACACTGGATCGATTCTCCGAGAACTCCCAGATAGTATTATATTTAACGTCAGATGGCAGTTCTCTGGTGATAGTTGTACAGGTTAGTCTGTAGACCCGAGATCGTCATAGAGTCTTGTGTGATTCCCACCGTGCTTTGATTTCCACCTTACCATGTCCAAGAGGGTGTGCAAAATAGTGGTTTTTGGGTACAGTCCCGAGTCACATGGAGGCAATGAGCGATAGGAGGGGTTTCGTCTCTTCCGGTATTGGGAGTTGATGTTGCGCTGTGCTCGATTGGCCATAACAGGGAAGACCCTGGCCATGGCTGATTTACCGATTTACTGGTAAGTGTTACCAGTAGTTTCTCGACCCGTTATGAGCCTCACATAGGCATGACTTATCGGTTATTAGGGTTTGACGTTTACCACCCTTAGACTTGATATGCGACATATCAGACGAGGAGACCGGAGTGTACGGCAAGTGTTACCGTCAAGATTTTGCAGGAGTTGGAGCGAGCTTGCTTGCTGATCTTCTGATCGCTCAATACCCGGGTAGCCGTTACGCCCATCTAGTACCGCTGACGGCTTGTGGGTGCTTGATGTGATCATCACCTACTGTCGACGTATTGACGTGTCTCTAGAGTCCTACATAGAGGTTTTACTGGCTCAGGCAAAACGAAATAGGAGCACATATGTGATATGTGCGGGACCGAGAATAATGCGAGTATGTGATACCGTATTCTATTCTCGCGACTTTTGTATCGGTCGGTTATATGTGATATAGTCGGGTTATCGAATCAACGGTTGATTCGATAAGTCGATACATTGGATGTTAGTCAGTTTTATATGATATAGCCGAATTATTAAGTCAAGTGTTGATTTAATAATTTAGTGTAAAATTGTATATTTGATATACTAATTTACATTAACTATCATTTGCTCACTTAAGCATTTTTTCTCACATGTGCACACTTAATATATATATATATGATATATATTAAATTATGTTCTCTTTTTATATCATGGTTGTTGATATAAATTATATGGGTGTATGAGACTTACACCATGCTATTTGTGATATTGGGTTTTGATATTTAAAGTAAAAACAAAATTAGTGGATTATTAGTTTAATGCATGAAGCTAGTAGAACCTTGTTGATGCTTTTACTAAGTCCATTAGTTTTGCTTTACTTAAGATATTTAGTAACCTAACCATCACAATTAGCCATGCTTATGTCTTTACATGAGTTAGTATATGATACTCACTTACCCATGGTTTACTCTCTCACTGATCATTTGATTCTCCTCTCATTTTCTTCATCTTCTTCCTCAAGCTCAAAAAGCTTTCTAGGGTTTGAAAAAGTGAGAAAGTATTGTGAGAAAAATAATTATAAAGTGAGCCCACTTCCTATTTCATCATCCTCTACTAGATTAGCACTTTAGTATAGGGTGTTAGCTTCTCTAATCCTTTTGTTAGTGAAGTAGAAGCTTGAGCTAATATTCCCTCGACGTAGATCATCTTCGGCCTCGAAGACTTCAAGCAAGATCACTCTTTTTCCCTCGTGAAGCCATGCAAGATCCGGGAGTTCAACGATCGCAGCGAAGGGACTACTACCGGGAGCTTTAGATGTGAAGGACCGATCTACAAATGTTGTATTTCTATTTCACTTAGAATTAAAAAAGGTTTACTTTAGTTTCCGTATTGTTTTCTAGTTAACGATTCTAGTTTAGATTTCCTTGAAACGGCAAAATTTTGAAAATGGCATGGACGATACCTCCCGAAACCTTGCTGCCGTCGATGGGAACCCTACAAAATTAGCTAATTTTGCATATGTGTAGGGTCTATTTTACAGATACTAGGGCCATGAACCAAAAACGATGCCACACTACCCTACTCTGGCCGCAAATTATAGCCAGAACTAATTTAATTGCGGCCATGGTGAGGGTGTAGGGGCTCGGGTCTCTGTGGTAGCCTCCAAGGTGCCTGCATGTATCACTGTGTTGGCAAAATAAATCCTAGGGTCCCCGGGTGTTAGCAGATCTCCAATAACTCCTTAAATTTCCATAAATTCCCGATACCGGGGTCTCTAAGTTGGGGTTTTGGGTTTAAGTCCATGGTTTCAGTTCATGAAACTTACACTAGAGTGGATATATGGCCTCTACGAACCTCAATTATACTATCTCAATTCAAATTTTCCTTAAAACCCTAACTTGGAAATTTCTATCCTCACTTAACATCACTAAAACACTTCTAATCAAGCATGGACACTAATGTGAAAGTAATACTACACTAATGAAGAAGAATATACCTCATTTGGAAACTCAAGAAATTTCTTGAGTTGCCCCAAGTCTTCAAAATCCGTTTTTTCTTGGTCCAAAGTGTTTGTAGGGAGCTTGTGCATGTTTTTAATGAAGGGGAGATGGAGTTTTGATGAGGGATTGAGGGTGTTTGTGTGGGTTTTTGTGGAGGAGGGAGTTGAGGGTAGCCATGAGAGGGAGAGGGAGAGGAAAGATGATGAAGAGATGAAGAGGAAACACTATGGGTCAAAGGTCAAGACCCCTCACCTCTCTCTCATGCCCATACCCATTCTTTATTCCATTTTGTTTTTCTTTTTTTTCTTTTCTCTTCACTTTTCTTTTCATTTTAAAATAAATCCATGCATAGTGTTAGGTCCACGTTACCTCTCCCGGTACTTTCGGGGTTGCGGAAACGGTAAAACGAAAATTTTTCTAAGGTTTGTAACATGGACCGTAAAAGCCGGATCTTTGCTAAACTATAAACTAGCAACCTAACAAGAGATGTATCTACTCGGTTAGGGGTTATACCTCAACTTGAACTCCTTCACTTGTAGTTGTTGTTCTTCTATGATGTTCTTCTCTTCTTGTTGTTCTTTTCATGGCTTGCTCAAAGGTTGATCCGGACTTCGGTCACCTCCGCGGCCTCCTTGAGTCGAAGACGATCCACCCGAGAGATGTACGCCGAGCTCCACCTCAAGCCGAGGTAACTAGGGCAAGGAGATTGCTAATCTAGAAGCCCTAGGTTGTGTAGAGAGGATGTATGGATGTGTTTGTCAAGTAGAATCCTTTTTCTCTCAACACATGAGATCAAAGGAGAAAATCAAGAGGAGGAAGAAGAAGGAGGTTTTTAGCAACCATGGAGCTTCTCATATCAAGAGAGAGAAAGAGAATCAAATTATGATAAGCTTAACCAAGAGAAAAGCTAACCATGGTTGCAATAATGCAAAAAACACATCATTACTAATTCTATCAAGATAAAGTTGATGGCTACAATTGAAATGACCATTATCATAATCCAAAAGAAAATGGAAAAGAAAAGAAGAGTGTGGAATCCTCTTGAATGTCAATGGTCAACTCGGTCAACCGGTCAACAAAGTCAAGAGGGGTCAACGGGGTCAAATGGTCAATGCAATTAGCCATCATAAGATTATCACTAATAGGATTAGTAAATGATGTCCGCTGCTCATAATGGTTTTGACCAAACGAACTGTCAAAACCCTAATGAGCCTGCCACATAATGGTTTTGGCCGAACCAACTGCCAAAACCCTAATGAGGCACCTCCTCCTTCATCGCTCCAGAAAACTGTGCATACACACCTGCATCCGTATTCCGTAGAATGCGGATGCACAGAAGACAAAACAAATCCATCCATACAATACTAGGATCCGGCTTAAACCAAAGCCCACTAGTATTGCCTGCCCGAACACCATACGCACACAAGTGTACGTAAGTGATCGCAGCCCTGCCGTAAAACCATACGGCCTCTACACGTTTCGCTCAGTGCAGGGAAACTCTCTGTGTGGGACTCTAAAGACTCGACACTACGCTGGCAGTGGGTTTAACCACAGACCGCAAGCGGCACTAGCTGTACGTAACGGTCCCCAGGTAGATGTCGATAAGAAGGCCGATGAGGTAAACCCATCCGAACTCCTACTGAGCCTGTATGTGACAATCTCCGTACAGTCCGGTCTGTTCGTCTGATACATCGCATGGCGGGCCTAGGGGGGCGGTAAACGTCAGTCCCCTAATAGCGGTACAAGTCGTGTCGGAGTGAAGCCCAATACACCCTGAGATAACACTGGAAACCTACCAGTATATCTCGCTTGCCCTGGCCAGGGACTACTCGTGTAATGGCTCTCCTAGACACAGCGCGATGTCAACCCCCAATACCGGGAGAGACGAATCCTGTCTAACCGTCACTGCCTCCAAGTGCTTCGGGACTGCTCCCAACTACTACCTGTTTGCACGACTCAGTAGAGCCGTGGTAGGGTAGCAATCAAAGAACAGTGGGAACACACTCGAGGCGAAGTGACAGTGTCAAGTCAGCGGACTAAGCTGTACTCATGTCACCTGGGAACTGATAACTGACGATAGGTATAATACCAACCATCAGTTCCCGACGAGTCCTGTCCAGTGTACTCGTAACCTAACGAGCACCCGCATACTATCTCAAGTACGACGTACTGACGGCTGTGGGACAGACCGTCTCCCGAGCTGGGATGAGAAGCGCATACGCTAGTCTACTCCGGAGTGTCGATGCCCTATCTCGATACTCCCACGACTAGGGACGTGTATAAGGATGTGCTTGTAGATTACCCAGCCCCCACGAGTGTGATCGCCATCACAACGCCGGTAATCAAGCAAAGATCCTAAGGGCTCTACTAATGCGTATAGGTGATATAATAAATAAACACACATGTACACATTAAAGTAGAGACAAACCAAGTAGCATACTACTATATTGAGCAAGATTGTCTGTACAACTGTGAATATCCCAAGCTTCCATCAAGTAATATACATACTAGTATGATACAGTAATGGCCTCTAGGGCATATACACCAACAATCTCCCACTTGCACTAAGGCCATGTACTGGCGTATCGAAGACCTATCATCTCGATCAGCCGCTCGAACTGAGTCTGGGGTAAAGCCTTCGTGAATGGGTCCGCAGTGTTGTCCTTTGTGTCCACTCTCCGCACCTCGATCTCCTGTCGATCAATGATCTCCCTGATCAGGTGATACCGCCTTAAGATGTGCCTGGATTTCTGATGGGACCTTGGTTCCTTCGCTAAAGCTATAGCCCCATTGTTATCGCAATACAAAGGTATTGGGTCAACAATGGACGGAACCACCTGAAGTTCACTAATGAACTTCTTAATCCAGACCGCCTCTTTTGCGGCATCGCTTGCAGCAATGTATTCAGCCTCCATCGTCGAGTCTGCGACGGTATCCTGCTTGGAACTCCTCCAACATACCGCCCCTCCGTTGAGGGTAAACACAAAACCCGAGACGGACTTGCTATCATCTTTGTCACTCTGGAAGCTTGAATCGGTAAAGGACTCGACCCTAAGGTCTCCATTACCGTAAACCAGGAACATCTCCTTAGTCCTTCTCAGGTACTTGAGAATGTTCTTCACTGCTGTCCAGTGGTCCTCCCCTGGGTCCGACTGATACCGGCTTACCGTGCTCAACGCGTAAGCTACATCTGGTCTTGTACATAGCATCGCATACATTATAGATCCTACCGCCGAAGCGTAGGGTATAGTGCTCATGCGAACCCTCTCCTCGTCAGTCTTAGGAGACATCTTCTTGGAGAGGGTAATTCCGTGCAATGCGGGTATGTTACCGCGCTTGGAATCCTCCATACTAAATCTCTTTAGTACGGTCTCTATGTACCTGGACTGCGAAAGTCCCAATAGTTTCTTGGATCTATCTCTATAGATCTTGATCCCCAGAATGTACGAGGCATCACCCAGGTCCTTCATGGAGAACCTTTGTGACAAAAACAGCTTGACCGATTGTAGCATAGGAATGTCATTTCCTATCAGAAGAATGTCGTCCACGTACAAGACTAGGAACACGACAGTTCGTCCTACAATCTTCTTATAAACACAGGGTTCATCTTCGTTCTTGATGAAATCAAATTCCTTGATTGCCTCATCAAAACAGATGTTCCAGCTCCGCGATGCCTGCTTTAATCCATAAATGGATTTAAGCAACTTGCACACCTTTCCGCTGCTCCCACTGTCTACGAAACCTTCTGGTTGATCCATGTAAACGCACTCTTCCAAACAACCGTTTAGGAAAGCCGTTTTAACATCCATCTGCCAGATTTCATAGTCATGGAAGGCAGCAATGGCAAGTAGGATCCGAATGGATTTGAGCATAGCCACCGGAGAAAAAGTTTCATCATAGTCCAAACCAGGTCTTTGACGAAAACCTTTTGCAACGAGTCTAGCTTTATAGGTTTCCACCTGCCCATCTACACCAAGTTTCCTTTTGTAGATCCATTTGCATCCAACGGGTTTTACCCCAGGTGGAGCAATATCCATGGTCCACACTTTATTGGCGTACATGGACTCCATTTCAGATTGCATTGCTTCCTGCCACTTATCAGAGTCCCTACTGATAATGGCCTGCCTGAAACTGGTAGGGTCATCTTCTTCCAAGATGCAATCCTCTCGATCCCCGTCAATGAGAAAACCGTAGTATCTCTCGGGCGGATGAGAAATCCTACCAGATCTGCGGAGTGGCTGAGGTTCGTCTGGGGTTATTGAATTCTGAGGTTCTGTCAAACTTTCAGTTTCAGTTTGTGGTCGCTGAATTTCTTCCAATTCTACCGTGCTCCCACTAATTTCTTTTGCAAGAAACTCCGTTTCCAAGAAAACGGCATGCTGAGCAACAAACACCTTCTGTTCCTCGGTGTGGTAGAATAGATATCCATAACCATTCTTTGGATATCCCACAAACTTACATAAAACTGACCGTGCCTCTAGTTTATCTGGTTTATGCTTTTTAACATAAGCCGGACAACCCCATATCTTAGATCTTTTAAGATATGGCCTCTTTCCATTCCATATCTCGAACGGAGTCTTAGGCACAGATTTAGACGGAACATCATTCAATAGGTATGCCGCTGTCTGAAGCGCATGTCCCCAAAATGAAAGAGGCAACTCAGCACTACTCATCATGGATCGAACCATATCCAGTAGGGTACGATTCCTCCGCTCCGAAACACCGTTGTGCTGTGGTGTATAAGGAGGAGTAAGCTGAGAGAGAATACCATTCTCTTTTAAGTAATCTAGGAATTCCGTGCTTAAGTACTCCCCTCCCCTGTCAGACCGGAGGATCTTGATACTTTTGCCTTTCTGGTTCTCTACTTCGTTTCTGAATTCCTTGAATTTCTCAAAAGCTTCAGATTTGTGTTTCATCAGATACACATATCCGAACCTAGAGAGATCGTCAGTGAATGTGATGAAGTACGAGAACCCACCCCTTGCATGTATAGACATCGGACCACATACATCACTATGTACGAGTCCCAAGAGCTCTGCTGCTCTTTCTCCATGTCCGGTGAACGGAGATTTGGTCATCTTTCCTTTGAGACAAGACTGACAAGTTCCATAAGATGAAAACTCGAACGCATTCAAGAGTCCATCTTTATGCAACTTACTCAGTCTTTTCTCTCCGATATGACCGAGTCTACAATGCCACAAGTAGGATTCATTCGTATCTGAATTCTTCCTCTTGCGTGTGTTTTGTATGTTGAGAACTGTATTCTGATTTAGAACGTAGATACCATTAAACAGTGTACCCTCTGCAACCAGTACCTTATCAAGGTAAATGTTCATGATATTCTTTTCAAGAACAAAGTTATATCCATCTTTATCGAGTAAAGAAACTGATATGATGTTGCAAACCATGGAGGGTACATAGTAGCAATCGTTCAAAATCATAGTCTTGCCATTTGGCAATACTAGGTGATATTCACCGACGGCTGCCGCATTAACTTGTGCTCCGTTCGCTACTCTGAGCGACATATCACCCGGTGCAACTTTCCTACTTTTTCTCAGTCCCTGCAATAAATTACAGATATGAGATCCTGATCCGGTATCAAGTACCCAGGAGGTAGGGCTGACCGTAAAACAGTTCTCAATTACAAGAACACCTGAAGTAGATGCAAAACCATGCTTCTTCTTCAACTGGGTATCCTGGAAATCCATACTTTCCTCTTTCCCATTCTCATACTCATGACTGTTGTCACAAGTTAGAGCTGAACCAACTTTCCCCAGTCCCGAATAAGAATTCGGTTCGGTCAAGCGATACATTTTATTATCTTGATTAGGGCGTGAAAAGGTTGCTACCTGGAGAGAGAGAAAAGAAACACTCAGCGTATGCTCTTGCAAGATTAGATTGGTTTATTAATTTATCTAACCAGGATGTCTCCCACTGTTTCCTCAAATTCTTCTTAAAACCTTTTTAAAAGAAGAACTAGCCGGGTTTTAATTCACGTCACAATACTTGCTTAACCTTTCAGCCAGGCTAGTGTCGGTACTTCGAGGGAGGTTTTCCAACGCTTTCGCGAAGTTCCTTAATTAAAGAACCTCTTTTCCCTGGGGGCGTAACCCCGCTAACACCTTTCTAGACACCTACTAGGTTTATAGCATTGATCGTTAAGTGAAATAATCTCCCGAGAGTAAACCAACTCATCAGTGGGATCGGGATCCAACTGTCATTGTGTGATAACCTAGATGGAATCCACTCTAGTCACCACACTCCAGAAGGTATGCTAAATCTGCAAGTTTCAGTTCTTTTGAAACTCCCGATGTGGTTTTTGCCCCTAACTGTTCATGACCTTGACTAGGTCAACAAGCCATAAACTGTTAAACAAGTTCTACCCGTCATAATCCTGATTGTATTAGACCCACCCGTACGTGCCCTTGACTAGGTCAACAAGGCCGCACGACTGTCCTAACCAATCACATTTGCAATCCACAGAAAAATATTATTTAGCTACCGTTCACTACGCCTTGACTAGGTCAACAAACGCAGCACGAATACTGAATAATATTAATCCGAAACGACGGAGGGCTACGGCTGGGTTTTTGGCGAAAAACCCGTTAACGTAATGAACTTGATATCGTTGAAGGAACCTGATTGCACCCTTTTGAAAATCATAGTGGCGAAAACTTTTGCTAAAGAGGTCACTCCCTGCGAAGGGATCTCGGCTCTTTCCTCGTCGAGTGAGGTGCTGGGCATTCGTAAGATGAATACCTCGATGCAAAGCAAGAATAATCGACTATGGTGAAGTTATTACCCTGACGCAAAGTTTTGTCCAAGGGGTCACTCCCGGTGAAGGGATCTCGGCCCTTGCCTCGTCGACTGAGGTGCTGGGCATTTATAACCGAATACCGCGATGCAAAACAAAAATGAACGTCCTTGCAATAACAGCTTTTTGAAAAATTGTTCCAACAACGTCTTTTAGGTTTATTTTCTTGCATTAGTTCTTTTAATGCGTCCCATCATTTAAATCCTACCATTGCAGAAAACAACCAAAATATGACGTACGCTTATGCCATTCGCATTCGCCACGGGGCCCCGTCATCACCCGTTAGGTTACTTAACTAACGACAGAGCGGGGGCTGGGCTAGCGCGGCTGTAAAACATAAGCAACGCCTAAATAGTTATTATATATAGCAATATAGCAATGATAGCCAATCCAGATCACAGATGAACACTTTGGATATACTAGGAATCCGCAATTCGTTCGAGCCTGCAACGAAAAACGGATTACACGGTCGCGATGAATAGCCAAAACCCCACCCAAGACCCCTACGGGTGCGGCAAACTACCCGCCAAGTACCCGAAGCGAAGCAACCTCCCTCAATGCCATGAGTAGGCCACTCGGCACTTCGAGCTACCCGGTAGTTTGTGCACCCCTCCATGGGTCTATCCTAGGAGCAAAAACAGTAAAAAGAATTATACAATGACGGCTACAACCCCGACCCGGTTGTGCGGCCAAACAAATAATATTACATCAATTTACAAATTTATTACATGAATGAAAGAAAAAGAAACTCTCATCTCACATCCACCCCGGCTATTCATCCGCGACAATCCAACGAGTTCATATACACAAACCATCAACAACAATCACAGATATGTATAACCCCGACTAATCGACATATAGCGATTAGCCGACGTTTAATACATAAGAACATCACAGATATAACCAACATAGTCAAAGTATATTGAAGTTCGGAAAAATACGGATTTATAGGCCCCCAAAAACAAATTTCTATTCTGGCAAATCTGGGAACATATAATATATCAGAAAAATCCTAAAACCATGTCAGAAACATACTGCACAAAAACGAGACAGCAACTCTACCAGACAGCGGCGCTTCCGCGGCAATAGCAAGCTATTGCCGCGGAAGCGCGGCCGATCTGGTGAGTTACTGTGTCGTTTTTGGTGGGTTTCTTCTAAAAAGCCTGAGATGATTTTTGGGATATAACAAATTTTGTTTTGACCAGAAAAAGTTTTAACAGAAACTCAGATTTTTATAACTTGGTTTTTTTTTGATTTTTCCGTTTCGAACTTCGATACACTTTACTACCAAGCTAGTTTATGTTTAGTTAGGCTCTGATACCACTGTTAGGTCCACGTTACCTCTCCCGGTACTTTCGGGGTTGCGGAAACGGTAAAACGAAAATTTTTCTAAGGTTTGTAACATGGACCGTAAAAGCCGGATCTTTGCTAAACTATAAACTAGCAACCTAACAAGAGATGTATCTACTCGGTTAGGGGTTATACCTCAACTTGAACTCCTTCACTTGTAGTTGTTGTTCTTCTATGATGTTCTTCTCTTCTTGTTGTTCTTTTCATGGCTTGCTCAAAGGTTGATCCGGACTTCGGTCACCTCCGCGGCCTCCTTGAGTCGAAGACGATCCACCCGAGAGATGTACGCCGAGCTCCACCTCAAGCCGAGGTAACTAGGGCAAGGAGATTGCTAATCTAGAAGCCCTAGGTTGTGTAGAGAGGATGTATGGATGTGTTTGTCAAGTAGAATCCTTTTTCTCTCAACACATGAGATCAAAGGAGAAAATCAAGAGGAGGAAGAAGAAGGAGGTTTTTAGCAACCATGGAGCTTCTCATATCAAGAGAGAGAAAGAGAATCAAATTATGATAAGCTTAACCAAGAGAAAAGCTAACCATGGTTGCAATAATGCAAAAAACACATCATTACTAATTCTATCAAGATAAAGTTGATGGCTACAATTGAAATGACCATTATCATAATCCAAAAGAAAATGGAAAAGAAAAGAAGAGTGTGGAATCCTCTTGAATGTCAATGGTCAACTCGGTCAACCGGTCAACAAAGTCAAGAGGGGTCAACGGGGTCAAATGGTCAATGCAATTAGCCATCATAAGATTATCACTAATAGGATTAGTAAATGATGTCCGCTGCTCATAATGGTTTTGACCAAACGAACTGTCAAAACCCTAATGAGCCTGCCACATAATGGTTTTGGCCGAACCAACTGCCAAAACCCTAATGAGGCACCTCCTCCTTCATCGCTCCAGAAAACTGTGCATACACACCTGCATCCGTATTCCGTAGAATGCGGATGCACAGAAGACAAAACAAATCCATCCATACAATACTAGGATCCGGCTTAAACCAAAGCCTACTAGTATTGCCTGCCCGAACACCATACGCACACAAGTGTACGTAAGTGATCGCAGCCCTGCCGTAAAACCATACGGCCTCTACACGTTTCGCTCAGTGCAGGGAAACTCTCTGTGTGGGACTCTAAAGACTCGACACTACGCTGGCAGTGGGTTTAACCACAGACCGCAAGCGGCACTAGCTGTACGTAACGGTCCCCAGGTAGATGTCGATAAGAAGGCCGATGAGGTAAACCCATCCGAACTCCTACTGAGCCTGTATGTGACAATCTCCGTACAGTCCGGTCTGTTCGTCTGATACATCGCATGGCGGGCCTAGGGGGGCGGTAAACGTCAGTCCCCTAATAGCGGTACAAGTCGTGTCGGAGTGAAGCCCAATACACCCTGAGATAACACTGGAAACCTACCAGTATATCTCGCTTGCCCTGGCCAGGGACTACTCGTGTAATGGCTCTCCTAGACACAGCGCGATGTCAACCCCCAATACCGGGAGAGACGAATCCTGTCTAACCGTCACTGCCTCCAAGTGCTTCGGGACTGCTCCCAACTACTACCTGTTTGCACGACTCAGTAGAGCCGTGGTAGGGTAGCAATCAAAGAACAGTGGGAACACACTCGAGGCGAAGTGACAGTGTCAAGTCAGCGGACTAAGCTGTACTCATGTCACCTGGGAACTGATAACTGACGATAGGTATAATACCAACCATCAGTTCCCGACGAGTCCTGTCCAGTGTACTCGTAACCTAACGAGCACCCGCATACTATCTCAAGTACGACGTACTGACGGCTGTGGGACAGACCGTCTCCCGAGCTGGGATGAGAAGCGCATACGCTAGTCTACTCCGGAGTGTCGATGCCCTATCTCGATACTCCCACGACTAGGGACGTGTATAAGGATGTGCTTGTAGATTACCCAGCCCCCACGAGTGTGATCGCCATCACAACGCCGGTAATCAAGCAAAGATCCTAAGGGCTCTACTAATGCGTATAGGTGATATAATAAATAAACACACATGTACACATTAAAGTAGAGACAAACCAAGTAGCATACTACTATATTGAGCAAGATTGTCTGTACAACTGTGAATATCCCAAGCTTCCATCAAGTAATATACATACTAGTATGATACAGTAATGGCCTCTAGGGCATATACACCAACACATAGAAAAAGAAAATACATGGTGGGAAAATATAACAAATGCAAAAATGTGACATGGTGCATGTTACATGCACAAAACAAGCTTAATGCACGATTAGCATTAAAATGGAATATAATTAATTATAAAAATTTATAATTTGCCTAAATCACATAAAATACCTTCATTTCAGAAATTCCTATAATTTTCCAAATATTTCCCCATTTATCGGTATTTAATTATACCGCATTATTAAAATATTCATTATATTTATTATTTAATTATAAAAATTCCCAAAATAATATTTTATTTTTCTGAAATGTTACAGATATGTATGCCTTAGAGGCCTGTATTGTATAGGATGTTGGGTATATGTATGTACAGGACAATCTTGCTCAGTTATATATAATATATTATTTGAGTTGTTTTTATCTTAATATGTGTATTTCTTTCTATTGATACTTTATGTTGCTTGCATATATTGATAAAGACTCGATAAAATAGTATACTATTATGGTTTGACTTTATCTTAACATGTGCATATGTCATACTCGATATAACATATGGTGGTTACATGTTGATAAAGCTCGTAGGATTTTGCTTGACAACCAGCGTTATGATGACGATCATACTTGTGGGAGCTGGGTAGTCCATAAGTACATCCTTAAAGGTCCCAAGTCGTAGGAGTATCAAAATCGGGCATCGGTACTCCAGAGTAAACTTGTGTATACGTTTCTAGACCCCGACAAGGGGCGGTAGTTGGTCCCACAACCATTGGTGTGATCACCTAAGAATTGTATACAGGTGCTCACTCGGGGTGAGTACACTGGACGAACTTGCCGAGAACCTTTAGATGGTATTATACCTATTGTCAGATAGCGGTTCTCAGGTGACATGAGTACATGTTAGTCTTAGGATCTGAGGTCATCATTTGTCTCGTGTGAGTTTCCACTGTGCTTTGATCGCTACCCTACCACGGCTCTACTGAGTCATGCAAACAGAATTTAGTCGGTGTTGTTGTAGTTCGTTAATGAGAACGGGTCGTCTACTGAGATTCGTGTATTTGTTCGTTCTTGCTCTAGTTGAGTCGAAAGAAATTAGTATAGAGAATTCAAGAAGATGAATCAAGATTTATTATATGAAATATTTTAAAGAAAAATCAAGAAAGAGTTTAAGATTTAGTAATCAAGAAAGTGTCCAAGATCAATTTTAGTTATCAAGAAAATGAAGAATAGCTTGTAGGATTTGATAAGAACTAGTAGCAATGATGAATACTAATAATGACTTATCTTATCTATTGATGAATTATAGCTAGAACGATGGTGATGAATGAATATTAGGGATCTATTGAAGAAACTAGGATTTCTCCTTCACTATCCCTTGTCCTTTCATTAATCATCATTCAAATCTAGCTTTTAGTAAAGAGAATCATCAATCATTTAATCCCAAATTGCAACGAAATTATCAAGAACGGTGATCTCGTTCCAAATTTGGTCATTAACGATTCTTTTTTCCTAAAGTTCATAATTCTCATAAGACTTAAGATGCGTATAGGATTTCATCACCATTTGATCTACCGAATTCCTTCGAATTCTTAGCAAGCGGAGATTTACTCACGCATCATGAAAACAGAAGAATCAAGAATTAGAAATTCATAATGCTGGAATTTAAAGAAAACGAGAATGAACAATTGATCACGTTTTTTAATCAACTTCTAATTACACTTTCCTTCAATCCGAGGTTACAAGAATTGCTCTCGATCGCTCCCTTGAAGAGGTAACTTTTCCGTCGAATTTCGATTTGCTCGATCTCAGTAAGATTTGGACCTGTCGAGGATCTCGTGCTCTTGATAATGATCGGCTTCGCGCAAAGTATCTTGAATACGTCGCTTGATATTGTTCTCAACGATTCTTGATTTGGATCTTGATTTGGAATTGAATTGGATTGAATTGGCTCTCAAAATTGTCTCACCAAATTGCGTCACTAATTGTGTAACCCTCGAAATGAAAGCTTAGGTCCTTTATATAGCCCTTCACCAATCTTCCACTAGAAGCTAAGTCAATCTTTCCTAAGAAGCTAGGTAGTTGTAGGGAAACTTCAAGAATAAGGTAGGTATCAAGCTTCCTCAAGAAGCTAAGTTGTTGTAGGGAAGTTTCCAGAACAAGATTGTTACAATGGAGCATCCTCAGCAAGCTAGGAAGTTGAGATGAAGCTTATGGAAAAGTATCATCACCGGAGCTCCTAACTCGGCCCCGGATCCGCGGCGGATCGGCCTGACTCGGCCGCCGATCTGCGGCCGTTTGGTAAGATCAATGCTTCATTTCTCTGTGGCTGTTTAGTGTTGGTCTATGGGTGTTCAGGTGATATTTCGAATCTTTCTCTCTCTTCTGAATCTCTGCCAGATTTTAACTCTTTAATTTTCTGTATTTTATCGACGAATTTGCGATTCCGATATCTGTCCTGAAGTAATTTTCTGCACAAAAATCTCAATAAAGATTGTTAAGATATACAATATCATGCGTGAAATAATAAACACACAATTTCCTTCCAAAATGTTGATTATAATGTATAACACGTGATATTTGATATTTTCCAGACGAACTTGTAATACATGTTATATTTATAACAAACATCCTTAGATGATTAGAAAAGTGAGGAAATTGGTATGTTAAAGATTGCAATATTTTCGACTGAACAAATTCCCCCAAACTTGATTTTGATCGTCTCGAGAAAACTTGTTTTATTTAAGTGAAGGAGAGAAGAAAAAGAAAAACTAACTATCACACTTTCGTAGGCAATACGATTGCACTGAGCACATCTAACAAGCCTTTAAACCTCTAGGTGTCCCAAGTAGGAGGAGTGTTGTCTCCTGAGGGTTTTCAGCGGATTGCACCCACAAAATCCTATAATAAAAGGAAGACTGTGAAACTTACATATAAATATAAGAATTATAAAAGAAAGAATTTGAAAATCAGAGTTTTCAACTACACTAGCTTTTCGGTTGTCATGTGCCCCATCTTAATAGTCATGAAAAGATATTAGAAATCACGTCATCCCTCAATAAAACATCGCCTTTATTCTTCATCCCTACCTTTCTTCCAAACACCGATCATATACCCCTATATGTGTGTAAAATACATCCCTACACTTCGAGAATTCAATTCAAACTATCATACTCTTGCCTATCTACCTCAATACTTTTTAGTCGGTGAATATTTTAGATGGAATTGCTCACACATTTTTCATGCGACCATTAATACTTCTTGAGGTACTAACCGTCTGATTACTAAATGTGCCCACATATTAGATGTAATTAGCAATTTCTTCGTCTTGCAACACCTAAGGCTTAGCGGTGACTCCCAAACCAGTTGGTCTAAGACACTAGGTGATAAAGCACCCTCGCTATATTTTTTTTATGCTGCCTTGGTGATTACAAAACCAGTGTTCATTTTTCTTCACCATTTTATACTTTTATGATTTTCTTCGTACTTTGGCTTTTAGACAAGAGCTTTTCAAGGTATCCTCTACTATCCCGAGTTTCAAGCCATGTGTATGTGCGTATAGTAGGGTATCAACGTTCAAATGTTTGGCTTCCAGAATAAGAAATATTTTCCAGACTTATTTTTATCCTCAGATTAGTGACTTCCTTCATCTTACTAACCCTTGGGACAACGGCTCATAACTACTAGTTTCGTCTAAGAAAACAACTAATCTTCTTGGTTTTATTAAATTCTTCCAATCTTTTAAATGTAAATTTTCACTTTCTAAGCTTTTATTACATTTTTTTATGTTTCGTGCTTATGCAAAGTGTAATGCAAGGTGATGCGTAAATATGCACAAACCTCCCCCAAACCTGTTTACAGCAGTGTCCTCACTATTGTCATCTTCAAAATCTCAAAAACTTGTAGGCTTGGGAGAAAAAGTTATTAATAGGGATGAGAATAAATGAACGTGAAAATCCTGCCCCAAACTTATTTTTTTATTTATGTACAAATTTGCATTTTTTTAACAGTAATGACTCACCTCCATTCAAAAAATGAGACAATATTACTGAGACATGGAGGTGAGGTGGAGGAAAATTAGTCATTATAAATCGGCTCCTATAAAAACAGGAGCTCCTCCATGGGGTCAGTGGAAAAATACGGTTTTAATCTATGCCCATTCACTTTCAAAATTATATCGTTTTTTATTTTCATCTTCGACTGCCCCGTGCGGATATACAAACTGCACCACAGATGGTCCTTTCCAACGAGATCAGAGCTTACCCGCATGAAGATGGAGACGAGAATCGTAAAGGACTTGTTGTCTTGGGGTAAAAGTTTTTCTCAAAATATTTTTATTGTGAAATACCTTAGTCCGATTCTTTACAATCACCGCATTATCATAAGCTTCATCGAGGAGTTCGCTTAGCTCATTTAATCGCAGCTTCCGAAAGTTGCAGGCTTGATTCAAATCGAAATTAAGTTCTTTAATGGCCCACATTGCTCTATGTTCAATCTCGACAGAAAGGTGGCAATCCTTTCCAAACACTAGGCGGAAAGGAGACATACCAAGGTCGGTCTTATAAGCGGTACAAAATGCCCAAAGAGCATCCGTCAATTTGGTTGACCAATCATTCCGGTTTTTAGAAACTATTTTCTCCAAAATTGTTTGATCTGCCTATTGGAAATCTCAGCTTGCCTGCTCGTTTGGGGATGACAGGGCGTCGAAAGTTTGTGGTTGATTGCATATTTCCGCATCAAAGTCTCGAAAGACCGATTACAGAAATGCGTCCCGTTGTCGCTAATGATAGTGCGAGGGTATCCAAATCGCGAAAAGATATTTTCTTCAAGGAACTTAATGGTAACCTTGTTGTCATTAGTGCGACATGGTATTTCTTTCACCCATTTCGAGACATAATCAACCGCTAACAAGATGTACAAATTCTCAAAAGAGTTTGGAAAAGGACCCATAAAATCAATACCCTAAACGTCGAAAATTTCAACAACCAAGATCAGTTGAAGTGGCATCTCATTTCTTTTAGAAATCCGACCCGTGTTTTGACATTGTGGACATGTTTTGCAATGATCAAATGCATCTTTGAATAATGTAGGCCAGTAAAGACCATATTGCAAAACCTTCTCCGCCGTCTTACGTCGACTAAAGTGACCTCCACATGCCTGATCATGACAAAAAAATAGAACACTCTTGAATTCATCAATGGGGACACCTCTGCGAATGATTTGGTTAGGACAATAATTGAACAAATAAGGTTCATCCCAGTAAAAATGCTTTACTCGGGATAGAAATCGATAATTGTCCTGTTTAGACTATTTGCTAGGAATAAGTCCCGTTGCAAGATAATTCATATTATCCACGAACCAAGATTACGGTCAAGAGCTGTTCGTCAGGGAAAGGTTCGTTAATTGGCAAGGTCACAGTAGGTGAAGAGATGCATGAAAGATGGCCGGTTACTACGTTTTCACATCCTTTCTTATCTCGAATGACAAGATCAAATTATTGTAATAATAGGATCCAACGTATTAACCTGCTTTTAGTATCCTTCTTCGATAAAAGATGTTTTAAGGCTAAGTGATCAGTGTAAACCACAATCGGTGAGCCAATCAAGTAAGGCCTGAATTTTTCTAATACAAATACAACTGCCAAGAGTTCTTTCTCGGTTGTTGTATAATTAATTTGGGCATCATTCAGGGTCTTACTTGCGTAATAAATTACATGTGGTTTCTTATCAATGTGCTGTCCTAAGACTGCACCAACAGCAAAATGTGATGCATCACACATTAGCTCAAACGGGTGGTTCCAATCAGGAGATGATAGAACGTGGGCTGTAGTGAGGGAATTTTTAAGTGAGTCAAATGCAACCACACAGTCTGAGTCAAAGTGAAATATTGTGTCCTTGGCCAAGAGAAGAGTTAAGGGTCTAGCAATTTTGCTAAAATCCTTAATGAGTCTCCTATAAAATCCTGCATGACCAAGGAAAGATCATATATCTTAGACGCATTTGGGATGAGGAAGGTTAAGAATGACATCTATTTTAGCTCTGTCGACCTCAATGCCTTTCCGTAAAATGACATGTCCAAGCACAATACACTTTTAGACCATAAAATGGCATGTTCCCAATTCAAAGTTAAGTTCTTATATTTACAACGAGTAAGAACTACGTCAAGATGAGATAGGCAATCATCAAAAAAGTCCCCGAACATCGAGAAATCGTCTATGAAAATCTCCAGAAAATTCTCGACCATGTCCGAGAATATCCCCATCATACACCGCTGAAATGCAGCGGGAGCATTGCATAACCCAAAGGGTATGCGTCTATAAGCAAAAGTACCGAAAGGACAAGTAAATGTGGTTTTATCTTTATCCTTTTCGGCAATAGGGTCCTGGTTATACCCAGAGTATCCGTCCATGGAACAATAATATTCATGTCCATCTAATCGTTCCAACATCTGGTCAATAAAAGGTAGAGGGAAGTGATCTTTTCTCGTTGCGGCATTGAGTTTTCTGTAATCAATACATACACGCCACCCAGTTTGGGTGCATGTCTGGATCAACTCATTAGATATGACCATGATGCCGGACTTCTTAGGGACTACATGAATAGGACTTACCTATTGGCTATCAGAGATTGGGTAAATGATACCACTGTCAAGGCATTTGACGATTTCTTTTTTTACCGCCTCCTTCATGACGGAATTTAACCGTCTTTGTGGTTCTCGGGTTGGCTTGGATTCATCCATTAAATGTATATGATGTTCAACAATCAAGAGACTAATCTCTTTCATGTCATCTATTGTCCAACCAAAGGCTTGCCTATTAGATCTCAAGACCATCAAAAGATCGTTCTCTTGCTCTAAAACTAGAGAAGCGGAAATGATCACAGGCAAAGACTCATTCTCACCTAAATATGCGTATTTAGGTGAGAAGGTAACAATTTGAGATCTAATGTCGGCAGAGAGACAATAGAAGGTAGGGTAAGTGAATGACATTCGGATTCTCGAAAAAGTTCTTAGCCTGCAAAGGATGCAGACTCGAAAAGTGTGACTGACTTTTGTGATGAGTCAGAAGGTTCAAACTCAGGGGTGGACTCGTCAAATGTGTCCTCACTATAATGTGCAAGATCAAGCAATGATGTGCTAATGTCGTCGAGATCATCAAAGCAAAGTTCATCAGCCTTGCAGCTTTCGGGAGCTATCTCGTGGACAGAACAAACATCAAGAATATGAGCAGAAGGTTCATATGGCTGACTTTTAATCTTGTAAATATTAAGCTCAATTGTCATTTTCCCAAAGGACAGGTTCGTATAACCGTTTCAACAATTAATGATAGCATTGGAAGTAGCAAGGAAGGGTCGATCGAGAATCACCGGAATTTGGTTCCGTGGGTTTGCTACAGGCTGTGTATCTAAAACAATAAATTCCACAGGGAATATAAATTCCCCGACTTTAATCAACACATCCTCAATCTCACCTCTAGGTTTGGTGATGGATCGGTCTGCCATCTGGAGAGTACAAGGAGCTGGTTTCAACTCTCCAACCCCTTACTGCTCTTAGACACTAGCGCCAAGGTCGAGTAAAGCACGATTAATATTTTTACCCCCAATAGAAATAGAGATTGTGTTGGATATAAAGCCTTCAAAGTCAATTATTGGATCGCAGGTACGTGATTGCAATGATTGAGGGAGGACCTATACCGATATAACAGTCTTACTCAAGATGATAGTATGCTATCTGGTTTGTCTTTATCATCATATATTGATAAAGCCTATAGGATTCTTGCTTGACTGCCAGCATTGTGATGGCGATCACATACGTGGGAGCTGGGGGTCTATAAGCACATCCTTAAATGTCCCTAGTCGTGGGAGTATCGATACTCCAGACTAGACTGGTGTATACTTATCTAGACCCTGACGAGGGGCGGTGGCCGGTCTCACAAGCCATTGGTGGTAGTTGTTCACCTAAGATAGTATACAGGTGCTCATTGGGTTATGATTACACTAGACGGACTCGTCGGGAACATGCTAGTTGGTATTATACCTACAGTCAGATAGCAGTTTCCTGGAGATATGTGTACAGGTTAGTTTGTCGATCTGAGATCGTCATTTTTCCTGTGTGAGTTCCCACTGTGCTTTGATTACTACCCTACCACGGCTCAAAGGAGTCGTGCAAACAGGTTTTAGTTGGGTACAGTCCCGAGCCACATGGGGGCAGTGAGCGGATCGTCGGGGATTCGTCTCTCCCGGTATTGGGGGTTGATGTCGCACAGTGCATGGATGGCCATCACCTGAAATCCTCGGCCGGGGTAATGGAGAATTACTTATTTGGATCAGTAGTTTCTCAGGAGGTGATGGTCTTCATACCGACATGAATTATCGCGTTATTAGGGGTCTGACTTTATCCACCCCCTAGACTCGATATGCGATACTCTTTAGAAGAACGGACCGGACTGTACGGATATTGTCACTGTTAGGCTCAGTAGCGTTTCAGGATGAGTTCGCTCGTCAGCTTTCCTTCCAATCATTGCATAGGCAACCATTACGTACAGCTTGTACCTCTGACGTGCTAGTGGTTATACCCAGTGCCAGTATGTTGATGAGTCATTAGAGTCCCCCACAGACAGTTTCCCAAGTTCGGGCGAAACGTTGTAGAGGCCGTATGGGATTATGGCAGGGTTTGGAAAATGCACGTGCGTTTACGCACGTGTCATATTTCGGGCAGATAATACTGGTAGGCCTTGGTTTAAGCCGGATCCGAGTATTATACTGTGTAGATATAATATCTTTGTCTTAGTGGCATTTGTATTCGGTCGTAATACAAATGCGGGTATGTTTATACTGTTTCGGGGGTATCCTGAAATTCCTTTCGGGATCACTTTTGGAAGTTTCCCGTTTCCAGGTTTTCTATTGCCCGTATTAAACATTCAGTTAAATACGGATTTATCTTTTCTTGAGGGTGAGTCATGAGTGTGGAAGTTTCTAGAAGTTGTGACTAGGATTAGTAAGTCATCCATTTGCATTTAATGATTTGTTGATGTGTTAAGTTGTGTCATCATTTGCATTAATGGTTTTGATGACTAAGGATTATGATTCATTGTTTGCAATTAATGATAATGCAAGGTGTCTATATGACTCATTCTTCTCTTTATTGTTAAGGTTACCCTCCCTACTCCTACACTCTCCTCCCTCCTCCTTTTAAATTGGCCGGCCCATTCTTATGAAGGGGATGGTTGATTTTTGGGAAAAAGATTATGGTTTTGGTTCATGGAAATTAATATACTCATTTCTCATTTCACCCGATCCATTTGGTAACTTCATTAACCGTTCGTTCATGGCTTTGGACAAAGTGAGACAAAGTGTTCTACTCATTCTCTACATCAATCTTGGTCATCTCTTTTAGCAAACTTGATGACCGAGTTGCCTCGGTTCTGAGGCGGGAGCCCGTTTAAAGATCCGTCAACATGGTGCCACCTGGGCGAGTAGACAGGAGATTCAGGAGATCGGAGCAGCCGCAACAAAGCATGGGATGATGGTTGAAGACCGAAGGACTCGGATCGTTCGGTATAAGATTTCTACCCACTTTATAGTTTGTTAGTTTTGTTTTAATGGCAGATCCGGGTTATAGTATGCGATAGCGCCAGCTAAAAAGTTTTTGTTCCGCATTTGGCGTCTGTTAGACGGCAGGGGCGCTAACGTAGACTTACAGTGGTATCAGAGACTCACCATTAAGCTTTACTAACTTGTGCTAACACGTTTAAAATATCGATCGAACGGATTTTCGAAAACTACAATTTTTCTGTGCAAAGTTTCTGTCGATTTTAAATCTGGTCTAAAAATTATTTTGAGCATCACAGAAAATTGTGCAGGCTTTTTGAAGAAAATTGGTCGATTGATCTTACTGTACGGCCGCGGATCCGCGGCCAAAACCAGGGTTTGGCCGTGGATCCGCCGCCATATTGTGGGATCAATGCTCAAATTTTCTATAGTGTGTTCTTCATTGTAAATTGTGGTTTCTGGAATATTTCTTTTGGGCCTATATTTTTTTACTGTACAGCAGAAGTACGTGGGGCCCACTTCGGGATATTTCGTCGATCGAAATTTAAACGTGTTAGTTAACAGTACTTACATTATATCTCCGACCGGGAATGTCATTTGAGCGGTAAATTGCGTCTAATTGCTATAGTTCTTTAAGACGGATTTGCGAACGTGACATTCGCGTTGATGTTCTGTGTTGTGCTGTGATGTTGCGGATTTGTCGTGGTGGATAGCAGTGTGTAATGGTAGTGCCGTTTGGATTTATTTGTACTTTTGATATTGCGGGGCGAGCGTCTAACATGTGGACTGTCGTCACTGCCTGTTTGTATAATATTCTTTTGGGGCACGACCGGGCTGAGGTCGATGTACCCGTTGTACATATTTTTTATTATTTCTGTACTAGGTTTATCCCACGACGGAGTGCACGGATAGCCGGGTTCTGGAAGGCAACAAGTCCGTATCTCATGGTTTTGAGAGGCAGAGGGGCCTCACTCTAGAATTGGCAGACTATTCGCCGCACTCGTAGGGGGTACAGGTTGACCCAAGGAGGGGTGCTCAAGTTACCGGATTCCGTGAGGTGCCGGGTGGTCCATTCACTTTGCTGTAGGGGGTTGCCTCGCTTCAAGTTTTGGCAGGTAACTTGCCGCACCCATAGGGGTCTAGGTTTCATTGCACAGGCTATCCACACGACCAGGGGAACGTCGGTTTTCAGTAGCGGCTCTGTGAAACCCGGGGATCCCAGATTATCTGTATTGTTCTGTGATGCTTATTACTTTTCTGTAATGTTGCATATTATCACGGCTGGAGCAATTATTGTATATTGGTATATATACTATTAGATGTTGTATATGTTTTACACCCTCGCTAGTCCAGTCCCCGCTCTGTCGTTAGTTAAGTAACCTAACGGGTGATGACGGGACCCAGTGGCGAATGCAGATGGCATATACATACATTATATTTTCGTTCTTTTCTGGTATGATTAATTGATGGGACTGCATTGATTTTTATCAATGCAAGGATAAAACAAACCTATATTTGATGTTGTTGGAAAAATTTTAAAAGTGTTATTACAATGGCGTTTTCTTTTGTTATGCACAGTGGTATTCGGTTATGAATATCCAGCACCTCATTCGACGAGGCAAGGGCCGAGATCCCTTCACCGGGAGTGACCCTTTGGGAAGAAGTTTGCGTCAGGGTAATAACTTCACTATAGTCGATTACAAGTTTCTTTGCATCGTGGTATTCAGTTTTGAATATCCTGCACCTCATTCCACGAGGAAAGAGCCGAGATCCCTTCACCGGGAGTGACCTTTTTAGCAAAGATTTTCGCCACTATATTTTTATAAAAAGTGCTATCAGGTTCCTTCAACGAGATCAAGTTCATTACGTTAAATGTCTTTCGCCAAAAACCAGCCGTAGCCCTCCGTCATTTCTTATGGATGGTCAGTAGTATTCAAGCTATCTTTGTTAGCCTACGTCAAGGCATAGTGTTTGGTAGCTGCTGGGGTATTCATTTGTTGCATAGATAGATGTGTTGGTTTGGGACAGACATATAGCCTTGTTAGCCTACGTCAAGGGCTTGTACGGGTGCTTCAAATTAACCTGGACAATGACGGTTAGAACTTGACATGTGACTTATGATTTGTTGGCCTACGTCAAGGTCATAAGAGCATAGGATAAAAATCACATCGGGAGTTTCTAAAGAAACTGAAACTTTCCTGTTATGCGCATACCTTCTGGAGTGTGATAACGTGAGTGGATTTCGTCATGTTATCATGCGATGAGAGTTGGATCCCGATTCCCACCGATGAGTTGGTTTACTCTTCGGGTGATCCCGATTTATTCTTCTTTCAGGTTTGGAGGAGAATTTGACGGTACAATGGGAGGTTTCCTGATTAGATAAAGTGATAACCATTCTGATCTAGATTAGAGCGCACCCAGAGTGTTTTTTTTCTCTCTTTTTGGCAGCGACCTTTGACCGACCCTAGACTATGACTCAGTGACCAAGCTGACCGAACCTTCTTAAAATACTGGCTTTTGGATTGTCTAAAGTTGCATAAGTCATTGCCACTCCTTCTTTTACCCTTTGTATTTCTGAGAACACTCCGTATTACTACGGACATCCACTTCCATTGGATAGATCCATCGTATGGTTATATACGAACTCGAAGGGACTTCTTCGAGGATGGATCCAGGTTCAGGAGAAATAGAATTGGTTTATTCAGTTGTCTTTTATTATCACCTTCTCTCAGGTTGCGAGGGCTCCTTGGTTTAGGAGAGTACACCTATTACGCTTATTTGATAGTCTTATTCCAAACCATAGGCAGGTGCCGAAAGGTAGGGAATGGAGAAAACCAATTAGCTTAAGCAGGGTGTACAGAAGGTAATAACTAAAGAAAAAATAAAGGGATTAGAAAGAGGGCAAAGTAAATTGCGACTGCTATCATTCACGACCAAACCGCATACTTCATCGCCACTCTAATTTCACCTTTGCTTTTTTCCCCAGTTCGGGAGAAATAGAATAAGATATTATTTAATTGTCTTTTATCATCATCTTCTCTCAAGTTGCTAGTACTCCTAGGTTTAGGAGGGTACACCTATTATACTTACTGGATAGTCTTCTTCCAAACCATAGGCTGGTGCCGAATGGTAGGGAAGGAAGAAAACCACTTAGCCTAACGATGGTGTACAGAAGGTAATGAATAAAGACAAATAAAGGGATTTGGGAAGATGACAAAGAAATATACGGTTAAAGTCATGAATTGGATTATGGAAGAGGCATTACTACGAATACCAGGATACCCCTACGAAATATTTTTTTGTTTCAGTGCATTGTTAATAGAAAACTGATTTCCCAATTAGATGCTTACTCCAGGGTATGTATTTACCAGGTAAGATTCTCACATCTGTATGGTTTTACAGATGATGAGTGGGAGTAAGTTATTGGGAATTAGGTGATTATCCTCATTATATCGGAATTCGTTGTAATTGGTGATATTTGAGGAAATCGCCTGGGTACAGTTTTCAACCTACGACGCACAGGTTTTGAGTTATTCAACTCAGCGGACTTATGCAGAGTATTGTATGTTGTCCAGTGTCCATCAGGACAAAGGGGTAGGTCCTCATACTCTGTTCTGTTTACTTATAACTTCTCTAGTTTTTAGACAAGTGTTTCGTAAAAATACAATGTCTAAGTTTTGAGAAGCTGTGGGTATAGGAATAAAGTAGAGAACCAGGTGTCGCAAGTATCGGGATTCTTCAAAGAAATCAAAGATGTAGATTCTTATGATTGGTATTCAGTTGATAGTAACGGTTTTGAGAAACTTGTTTCTCTTTCAGGTTACTCATAATTGGATGGATTTCTAAGTTGAGTAATGCTGATTAGCCTCTTTCCATTAAGTAGATATGCACTGGAGACAGCTACATGATTAGAATCTAGTTCCAATTAAATAAGTGCCAAAATTTCTATATTGGATATAGAATGGTTCATATCTTAACGATGTTAAGGTACAGGGAGTTGTCCGGCTTATGCTTAAAACCAAAATCTGGATAACTCAAGGCACGTTTCTTTAATAGTAGTTTGTGGGTTGACCCTGGCTATGAAGAGGGTTGATTTTCTACCATCTGGAAGATCAATAGTGATATTGTTCTTGACTCGCCACAGTTTTAGTAAAATGGATTTTTTCATAAAACAGTAGTGGGAGTATGGTAGAACTGGAAGTGATTCCAGAACCGCAAACGATTACGGAAAATTTAATAGAACCTATATATTCAATCAGGTTTGACATTCCAATAGCTACTCCGCAGATATGGTGGGTAACCTCAGACACCTGAGAGGTACTCCGGTAGCCTCAAGGACGGTGACAGAGAGGTTCTTGTTTACCCAGACTTGACACTACTGTTGTTCCAGGCTATGAGGCCCGACAGGAGGTTAAGTATAGCGTCCTTCTAAACTAGCTTTAGAAGTGTACGTATATATTATTCTGCCAGAGCTTTGTCGTAGTCAGTGGGAGCAGCGGAAGCATAGTGGGCAAGTAGCTTATGTCTATTTATAGGCTTGAGCAGATATAGCGGAGATAAGATCATCTAATTTTTGATGTGACAGTCATGGGTTTGACTTCATCAGAATAGGGGATGGATCCATTAAGAAGGTAGTAAGGTGTGATGTTCTGGTATTTGGATAACATACACAGAGTAGGAAGTAAAATTCCTATACTACGATCGGTTGAACTTTAGTCGTCACACAGTTTTTTCTCCACAAAGGATATGGATATAATATCAGACATTCTGGTTGCTAGATCTATGGTTTTAGATCTAGATTAGGTAGTTTCCCAATTTGGGTACTTTGACAGTATTCTAATGGTATTTTAGAATAGATGGCTCCTGGCATGGTGGTGTACCTGCAGGTGATGGAGTCATCCTCTCTAACGGTTTCTTAAAAACTAAAGAGGAGAGGGATGTGCATGATTGGCAGATCGCTTGCTTAGGCAATTGAGTCAATCATGAGATGTCAAGTACCACACCAGATGTTGTTTATGCACTGATGCGATAAGTTTATATTAATCCAATCCAGAAAAACATAAGGAAGCGGTTTTAGAACATAAGTGAATGTTCTACAGATTTGATGACGGCAGCCTCCTTCGGGAGACGGTTATCATTCCAGGCTTCAAAGGTGACATGGATGACAGAGTGATTGTCAGAGTTATAGTTTTCCCTCTGACGAAGGACAGTATTATGGACTGGTGGTCCAAGGGGATACTGTGGGAGGCATGGTGCTGGATACTGATTAGGTTCAGTTATCGATACAGTCTAAAAAGTTTGGATTTGGAGTTCATTTATGAACTAGGTCCCATTAGATATCCAGACATATTCTAAGACAGGTATTACTCGATTCGGGAGATGGCTTTCTCCGCGAACTTGAGATTAAGAGAGACATAGAAAGAAACATCAGGGCGGATCCACTCACTGAGGCTATTTCTCGAACACAATAGTTTTACAAACGAGATTTGTGAAACTGATTAGTAGAGGAGTTGGATGTTCGGTATCACACGGGCTGTGAGTATGCGACATCGCAATAATTAGCCTTAAGTGCAAGTGGGAGATTGTTGGATATAGTGCCCTCAAAGTCAATTATTGGATCGTAGGTACGTGATTGCAATGATTGAGGGAGGACCTAAACCGATATAACAGTCTTACTCAAGATGATATTATGCTATCTGGTTTGTCTTTATCATCATATATTGATAAAGCCTATAGGATTCTTGCTTGACTGCCAGCATTGTGATGGCGATCACATACGTGGGAGCTGGGGGTCTATAAGCACATCCTTAAATGTCCCTAGTCGTGGGAGTATCGAGACTGTGCATCGATACTCCAGAGTAGACTGGTGTATACTTATCTAGACCCTGACGAAGGGCGGTGGCCGGTCTCACAAGCCATTGGTGGTAGTTGTTCACCTAAGATAGTATACACGTGCTCATTGGGTTATGAGTACACTGGACAGACTCGCCGGGAACATGCTAGTTGGTATTATACCTATAGTCAGATAGCAGTTCCCTGGTGAGATGTGTACTGGTTAGTTTGTCGACCTGAGATCGCCATTTGTCTTGTGTGAGTTCCTACTGTGCTTTGATTACTATCCTACCACGGCTCAAAGGATTCGTGCAAACAGGTTTTAGTTGGGTACAGTCCCGAGCCACATGGAGGCAGTGAGCGGATTGTCGGGGATTCGTCTCTCCCGATATTGGGGGTTGATGTCGCACAGTGCACGGATGGCCATCACCTGAAATCCTCGGCCGGGGTAATAGAGAATTACTGATTTGGATCAGTAGTTTCTCAGGAGATGATGGGCTTCATACCGACACGAATTATCGCGTTATTAGGGGTCTGACTTTATCCACCCCCTAGACTCGATATGCGATACTCTTTAGACGAACGGACCGGACTGTACGGATATTCTTACTGTCAGGCTCAGTAGGGTTTCAGGATGAGTTCGCTCGTCAGCTTCCCTTCTAATCAATGCATAGGCAACCGTTACGTACAGCTTGTACCTCTGACGTGCTAGTGGTTATACCCAGTGCCAGTGTGTTGATGAGTCATTAGAGTCCCCCACAGACAGTTTCCCAAGTTCGGGCGAAACGTTGTAGAGGCCGTATGGGATTATGGCAGGGTTCGGAAAATGCATGTGTGTTTACGCACGTGTCATATTTCGGGCAGATAATACTGGTAGGCATTGGTTTAAGCCGGATCCGAGTATTATACTGTGTAGATATAATATCTTTATCTCAGTTGTATTTGTATTCGGTCGTAATACAAATGCGGGTATGTTTATATTGTTACGGGGTTATCCTGAAATTCGTTTCGGGATCGCTTTTGGAAGTTACCAGTTTCCAGTTTTCTATCGCCCGTATTAAACATTCGGTTAAATACGGATTTATCTTTTCTTGAGGGTGAGTCATGAGTGTGGAAGTTTCTAGAAGTTATGACTAGGATTAGTGAGTCATCCATTTGCATTTAATGATTGGATGATGTGTTAAGTTGTGTCATCATTTGCATTAATGGTTTTGATGACTAAGGATTATGATTCATTGTTTGCAATTAATGATAATGCAAGGTGTCTATATGACTCATTCTTCTCATTATTGTTAAGGTCACCCTCCCACTCCTACACTCACCTCCCTCCTCCTTTTATATTGGCCGGCCCATTCTTATGAAGGAGATGATTGATTTTTGGGAAAAAGATTATGGTTTTGGTTCATGGAAATTAATATACTCATTTCTCATTTCACCCGATCCATTTGGCAACTTCATTGACCGTTCGTCCATGTCTTTGGACAAAGTGAGACAAAGTGTTCTACTCATTCTCTACATCAATCTTGGTCATCTCTTTTAGCAAACTTGATGACCGAGTTGCCTCAGTTCAGAGGCGGGAGCCCGTTTAAAGATCCGTGGACATGGTGCCACCTGGACGAGGAGACTGGAGATTCAGGAGATTGGAGCAGCCGCAACAAAGCGTGGGATGATGGTCGAAGACCGAAGGACTCGGATCGTTCGGTATAACATTTCTACCCACTTTGTAGTTTGTTAGTTTAGCTTTAATGGTAGATCCGGGTTATAGTATGCGATAGCGCCAGCTAAAAAGTTTTTGTTCCGCATTTGGCGTCTGTTAGAAGGCCGGGGCGCTACCGTAGACTTACAGATTGTAGGACATCCAGGGTCCTTACGTTTCTTTGGTAATTGTGGGGTAAAAGCTGTGCTAACATTATTCCTCATGAATACCTTTTTGGGCACTTGAGTCCTCCTCTTCCTGGTGCACAAGTCCTTAAGGATTTTCGCATAAGTCGGAACTTGTTGTATAGCATCTAGGAGAGGGATATTTATGTTAACCTATTTAAACATTTCCATAATTTTCTCCATTTGTGGACTTGGTTTGTTTCCCCTTAACCGATTTTGATAAGGAGCTTTAACAATAAGAGCTGGGTCCGACATTGGAGAAGGTCGTGTGGGTGGAACAGATCCCAGAATTGGAGTGGGAATCGTCTTTGGATGACTAGAAGAAGTGGGCTGAGGGTTCGAGCCTTAGGGAAAATGGAGAATAGGGTCGGAAGAAGATGAACTAGGGTCAGAAGTGGAAGCAGAAGCCGGGGTGTCATTGATTATTTTGTCATTATCAATCTATTCACCGACTTGATTATTCAGCACTCTTCCGGATTTCAACGTTGTAATGGCGTTCACATTGTAGTGTTGTGAGTGCCCAGGATTCGGTAAGGGTTGAGATGGAAGTTTCCCTTTCTCTCTATCACTCATTTCGGTATTTAATCATGCAATTTGTGCTTCTATCGATTTAATACTCTCACTGTGGGAGGCGGAGTTCTTCTTTATATCATCGATGGAAAACCTTATATCAGCCGACACTTGGATGGAATGTTTCATAAACAAATCCAAGATTCGTTCGAGTGAAGAGGAATTATCGGTAGCGGCCAATTGCAAAGAATTATTATACGGTGCAGAGGTGTTGGCCGGATTTTGAAAATTTTGTAGTTGAAAGGGGTGCTGACTCAGTTGTAGTAGTTGCTGTTGTTGTGGAGGGACCCTTTGAAAGTTATTTTGGTTTGGAACCGTATTTTGAATTTGGTGTTGGTTCCAAGCAAAATTAGGGCGATTCCTCCAACCGTGATTATAAGTGGAAGAATAAGGATCGTTTCTAGGTCGTTGCTGAAAAGAAGCATTAGTGTGTTCTTGACCTTGAAACAGAGAATTCAAAGGACATTCGTTCGTCAAATGTGATGGATCAGAACAGCATCCACACACGGTTTTAGGGAGTGTGACCGGGTTTAGGGAGGCTAATAAAAATTTGTGTCCATAGCTTCAAATTTCTTTTACATTGCCGCCATTTCGGATTTGACTGCTATGGAAACATCAAGTCAATGGATACCCCCCAGATGATGGTTGACTAACACTCTCCCATTGCAAAGTTTTTTCAGCAAAATCATCTAAAAATTTATAAGCTTCACCATCGTCTTTAGACATGAAATTGCCTTGACATATAGATTCAAGCATCTGCTTTGTTGTTGGATTAATGCCATCATATATGATTCGGCACGGATCCCATCGATGGATTATGTTATGAGGACATTGGACTAGCAGATCCTTGAATCATTCAAGACACTTCCAAAATTGTTCATTAGGAAGCTGGGTAAATTGATTGATTTTGCTACGGACTCGGCCGGTCTTATGATTGGGATAAAATTTTTTGAGGAATGCTATGACGAATTCATCAAAGTTTGAAATAGAGTGTGCAGCAGTGGTATAAAGCCATTTTTCGGCTAAATCGCACAAAGTGAATGGGAGAAGACGTAAATGCATAGCAGCCACAGAAAGTTGTGAAGTGCCCATCATAGCACATACGTTTTCAAATTTGGTAATAAAAACGTATGCGTTTTCAGACTCGAGACCGTGAAATTTCGGTAAAAGATTGATATAGTGTGGTTTGATTTCAAAATTATCCCCATTGGCTGGTGATATGGAAAGACAAGTAGAAAGAGGACCACAAATAGGATAGCATCTCTCTTGGAGAGAAATACGCTGTAGATTCTGTGCACCTGCGGATGGTGGCAAAGTGGTGTTATAATTTGATGGAGATCCATCCATCTCGGTAGATGTGGTGAGTGGTGAGGAAAAAAGATATAGAATTACCGACTTCGGAGTTGATAGGAGGGACGCGGACAAGACGAGCACTAGAATCCCGTGTCCAGCCGAGCATGCACTAAACGGTTTAGCAAAAGTGGCAGCGTTTGTGATAATTAGAGAAAGTGATTTGTTTTTGAAAAAGACGGATTTTAAAAAATCACACAAAAAATGCACAATCAACCCTAGATCTACGGTCACCTAGGTCAAGTCACTAGACCGCTCCTACACTTCCAGAAGATAAATCGCAGGATAAATCCTCTACTACCACTTTATCTCTCCTGTGGCCAGGTAAGTGCCAGGTAAGTGGGAGGTATCTGCTACGTAAGTAGCGGGCCTAATTAAGTAACCACTTGCCTTAGACACACTTTCCTTAGACACCACAAAAGAAATGCGGATAAGCAATAAATTACCCACGACCTTCTTTTGTCCTAATTGAGCGCGACAGACTTAGAGTCTTGTCTAGATATTTTTTAGTTAATAAGGGTGATGCGGATGCTAGTTTTGTGATTTTTGGGGCTTAGGAAGGGTAATGAAATCCCCACCTAAATTGAATTTGGTCTTTGCCCCTTAATTTCCGTATTAAATTATGCAAATCAACCAATATCAAAACACGCAACAAATTTTTATTTTTGAGCGGTGAATTTTTGCAAAGAATCCTGCAGAAAAGTTGTTATTAGATAGATCAGAGGAGAGATAAGAAAGTAGAGAATATACCACAGAGAATTCAAGCACCAATTCAGCAAGACCACCGCGCTTCCATGGTCAATAGACGCTTATAACCGCGGTTCCGCGGCGAACTTGGATGATCTTTGAACAAAATTTTTTACTGGTGCTCCTTTCTGTCCTCTGGTATTCTTGAATGCTCCAGAATATTTATCTCGTTGCTCCAATGATTCCAGATTCCCGTGCAAAATGCACACACTAATCAATAAGCACACGATGCGAATCTTGATTTAAATTTTGATGGAATAATAATATTTCAACTCAAATAGCAAGAACGAACAAATTACGCACGGATCCCAGGCAACGGCGCCATTTGATTGATCGATTTCCATGATCCGTGTGAAAAGTGTTATCACAATCAAAGAATTTATAGCCGCAATCAATAACGGTGTTGTTGTAGTTCGTTAATGAGAATGGGTCGTCCACTGAGATTCGTCTATTTGTTTGTTCTTGCTCTAGTTGAGTCGAAAGAAAATAGTAAAGAGAATTTAAGAAGATGAATCAAGATTTATTAGATGAAATATTTTCAAGAAAAATCAAGGAAGAGTTTAAGATTTAGTAATCAAGAAAGTGTCCAAAATCAATTTTAGTTATCAAGAAAATGAAGAATAGCTTGTAGGATTCGATATGAATTAGTAGCAATGATGAATACTAATAATGACTTATTGTATCTATTGATGAATTATAGCAAGAATGATGGTGATGAATGAAGATTAGGGATCTATTGAAGAAACTAGGGTTTCTTCTTCACTATCCCTTGTCTTTTCATTGATTATCATTCAAATCTAGCCTTTAGCAAAGAGAATCATCAATCATTTAATCACAAATTGCAATGAAATTATCAAGAATAGTGATCTCGCTCCAAATTTGGTCATTGACGATTCTTTTTTCCTAAAGTTCATAATTCTTATAAGACTTAAGATGCGTATAGGATTTCATCACCATTTGATCTATCGAATTCCTTTGAATCCTTAGCAAGCGGAGATTTACTCACACATCATAAAAACAGAAGAATGAAGAATTAGAAATTTCATAATGCGAGAATTTAAAGAAAACGAGAATTAATAATTGATCAACTTTATTAATCAACTTATAATTACACTTTCCTTCAATCCGAGATTATAAGAATTGCTCTCGATCGCTCCCTTGAAGAGGTAACTATTCCGTCGAATTTCTCTTTGCTCGATCTCCATGAGACTTGGACCTGTCGAGGATCTTGTGCTCTTGATGATGATCGGCTTCGCGTAAAGGATCTTGAATGTCGTCACTTAATGTTGTTCTCGACGATTCTTTATTTGGATCTTGATTTGGAATTGAATTGGATTGAATTGGCTCTCAAAATTGTCTCACCAAATTGCGTCACTAATTGTGAAACCCCCGAAATGAAGGCTTAGGTCCTTTATATAGCCCTTCACCAATATTCCACAAGAAGGTAAGTCAATCTTCCCCAAGAAGCTAGGTAGTTGTAGGGAAACTTCTAGAATAAGGTAGTTATCAAGTTTCCTCAAGAAACTAGGCTGTTGTAGAGAAGTTTCCAGAATACGGTTGTTACAATGGAGCATCCTCAGCAAGCTAGGTAGTTGAGATGAAGCTTCTAGAAAAGTATCGTCACCGGAGCTCCCAACTCGGCCATGGATCCGCGGCGGATCGGCCTGACTCGGCCGCGGATCCGCGGCCGTTTGGTAAGATCAATGCTTCATTTCTCTGTGGTTGTTTGGTGTTGGTTTATGGGTGTTCAGGTGATATATGGAATATTCTTCTCTCTTCTAAATCTTTGCCAGATTTGAACTCTTTGATTTCCTGTATTTTATCGATGAATTTGCTATTCCGATATATGTCCTAAAATACTTTTCTGCACAAAAATCTCAATGAAGATTGTTGAGATATACAATATCATGCGTGAAATAATAAACACACAATTTCCTTCCAAAATATTGATTATAATGTATAACACGTGATATTTGATATTTTCCAGACAAACTTGTAATACGTGTTATACTCATAACAAACATCCTTAGATGATTAGAAAAGTAAAGAAATTGTTATATTAAAGATTGCAATATTTTCGACTGAACAATATCGCACTGTGTATGATTGGCTAGAACCATAAGACCATGGCCCAGGCAGTTGAGAACTATTGATGGTTAGATCAGTAGTTTCTCGGATTGGTCATGAGCCAAATCGAAACGACTTATCGGGACAGTATGGGTCTGACGTTTACCATCCCCCTAATCCCGGTATGCGATATTCTTAGATGAAGAGACCAGACTGTACGGAGAGTGTCACGGATAGGCTCAGTTGGGGTTAGGATAAGCTTGCTCGTCAGCCTTCTTTTTGACAGGTATCTAGGTAGCCGTGATGTACAGCGAGTGCTGCTGACGTGCTTAAAACCCACTGCCAGCGTACTGTCGAGTCTTTAGAGTCCCACATAGAGGGTTTCTCTGATTCAGGCGAAACAATGTGGTAGCCGTATGTTTATACATGCAGGGTTTCGATCGAATGATAATACTAGCCGGCTTAGGATTAAGCTGGATTATTAAATCAAGTTTTGATTTAATAATTTACGTGTACATATTTTGATATGTATATTCCAGTGTTATCCGGATTTCTTCGATCGGACAGATAATACTGGACGGCTTAGGATTAAGCCGGTTCATTAAATCGGATATTGATTTAATGGTAGTATTATTTTAGTGTTATTATTCTATCTCTTGGGTGTTCGTATTTCGATACAAATACAGGTTTGTATATACAGTAGAATGCATTTCGTATTTATACGGAAAAACATTCTAGAAGGAGGACACCTCATCATGTTTTTTCCATTTTATTTAGTAAATTGGAAATGAGGTGTAAAATTGAGAATGAGGTGTAAAGGGGAGTATGGCTTGAACTATGCTTGAATAGGATTGACAAATGAATTGAAAATTCATTTGTGCAAACTATTCAAGTATGGTTGCATTATTTTTATTGAAAATTGATTTTTACAAAACCATGCCTCATGTTTTTTCTTCACTTGAAGATTTTCATTCTCACCACAAGCCTCTCTCTCCTATTCTTAGCTCTCTAGATTTTCTTCTCCTCCTTCATCTTCATCTTCCTCCCTACCATCTCATGAGTTGAGAATCAAAAGAGAAAGAGAGATAGAAACACACTAGACAAATCACCACATCACATTTGTAACCTAGACTAGCAAACTAGGTCACTTAGTTGTTTCATTTGTGAAGCTAAGTTTGTTTCAAGAACTCTCGGGTGGATCATTTAGGATCGAGAAGGCTGACTTTCAAGTTCGATCGAGATCACCTAAGGAGCTAAAGAAGAGAAGTGAAGACCCGAAGGACACGAGCCTCTAGGTATAAACATCTATCATAGTAGATAGATATCCTCTTTGATAGCTAGTTACGGTTTACGGTAGAATCTAGGACGGGTTATTTCTATCGCCACTTTCAAAACCCAAAAAAAATTATTCCGCAACGACCATGGTAGATGGTCAAGGCGCCAGGAAAACCTAACATGGTATCAGAGCTACCCCATAAACCCTTACTAGCTAGTTTAAACATGTTTAAAATATCGATCGACCAAAATTTTCCAAATCGCAATTCCATTTCACATGCTTGCTGTCGTTTTTAAAAAGTGTTAAAAAAATTATACAGAGTATCTTAAAAATCAGTGCAGGCGAATTTAGAAGTACTGAAGAAATTTAGGAGAACAATCTTTACATACGGTCGCGGAACCGCCGCAGAACATGCGTGTTCGCGGTGGTTCCGCGGTCGAATGGGAGCATTTCTATACCAAAATTCTTCTGGAACTTTACTGTATGGAAATGTGATTTTTGAGAAGTATTATTCTGGCCCAGATTTACTTGAGTACTGGTTAGCACTTGGGGCCAATACGGAAAAGTTTAGTCGATCGAAATTTTAAATAAGTGTCTATCAGTACATTTGTTAGTATCTGCGACCGTGAATATCACTGAGCGGTATAACCCGACTAATTGATTTATGTTCTATTAGACGGGTTTGCGAACATGATATTCACATTGATGTTCTGTATTGTGCTGATATTGTGGTTGGATTGTCATGGCGGTGTAACATTTCAGAAAAATAAAATATTGTTTTTGGGAAATTAAATAATTAAAATAATAAATATTATGAATATTTTAATGATGTGGTATAATTATATACTGATAAATTGGGGAAAATATTGAAAAATTAAATTGAATGGTGAATTTTGGAGGGATTTATGTGATTTAGGCAAATTATAATTTTTATAATTAATTATATACAAGTTTATCCTAAACTTGATTAATGTTCACTAATCTTGCATAGCTTGATTTTTGCATCATGACATGCAACAAAACTTGTTTCATTTTTGAACCATGGAATATAGTGTTTTTTTATATGCATATGGTTTTATTTGTTTTTGTTTTTAAAAGAAAAGAAAAAGAAAAGAAAAGAAAAGATTAAAGAATTAGGTATGGGCAAGAGAGGGAGAGAGGGTGAGGGGTCAAGTGAACCATGCCTCTTTGTTCCTTCATTCTCTCCTTCATCATTCCCTTTCCTCTTCTCTCCCTCATGGCTGCCCTCTCCTTCCACCACCTCTACCTCCTCATAACACCCACATTTCCACAACAAAACACTTCTTTCCCTTCATTAAAAATGTGCACAAGCTCACTACAAGCAAGGGGAACCAAGAAAGTTTGGATTTTGAGCACTTGGGGCAACTCAAGAAACTTCTTGAGTTGCCAAATGAGGTAATTCTTCCACCATTAGTTTAGTATTTGAATTTCATTATATGCTTGTGTGGTTTAGAACAGAACTAAGGTGGATTAGTGATGCTAGAATTTTTCTAGATGAGATTTAGCGTAGCTTATGAATCAAAAGGTGCAATTGAGACTTAATAGTGACCATAAACCCCTGTAGTGTTGGTTTTATGGACTGAGACCAAAGACTAAAACCCGAGACTTGAACTTAGAAACCCTGACATCGGATTTTTGTTGACTTTGGTGATGTGTTTTGGAGATCTGCTATAACCCGGGCACCTTAAAAAATATTTAGCGATTACAGAGAGGTGTGCAGGAAACCAGAACCAACCCCAAAACCTGAGACCCCCACTCCATTTTCTGGCCACCAATTATCTCCTTTTGGCCGCAATTTGCGGCCTTGGTGTGAGCAAAGTGTCTCGTGCTTGGTCCGTGGCTCCATTGTCTGTTAATTTGATCTATCCCATATGCAAAATTGGCTAATTCAACATAGGGTAAAATCTGGAGCAAGTTTTCAAAGTTTCTGGTTATGTTTCGTGACTTTTTATGATTTCCGATTTCAAAAACTTGGTTTTTAGTATTCGAACCACAGATTCGATCATTGGACGTTTGTACGTCAACGACGAGGGATTTATGATTGTTTTCGTATGCGTAGGCTATAGGTTCTAACCTATAGGCATCTCGTGTGTCGTTTTGGATTTGAATCAGATTTTAATGCGATACAATATATTATGGCATGTAGGTACCTCCGCGTGAACTTCAGAATGACAAGCAAGAGCGTGGCGAGATCGACTTCGGCAAGCGAGGATCAAGGTGAGTAGATATATATCTACGGGGGAAGTCCGGTGGATGGCGTATAGCACCCCCGCACTTCGTAGGATAGAATGCGAATACGATTTATATATTTTTATATATGTGTTAATGTGAGACGCGAATGCTTAGAGAGAAAGTAACTTAGTTTAGTTCTTAGTCGTGAAACCCTAGAGTAAGGATTGGCACACACGCACACACACACGCATACATTTGATTTTCTTGTGCGTATATGGAGATATATATATACATATATGTATGTGAGTATGTATATATATATATATATATGTATACATATATACGGATGATGAGGATAGTATATGATACTTGGAGATGAGTCGATGTGATTGGGCATGATGCCATGGGATCAGTGATGTGATTTAGGTCGTGTGATGAGAAATGACATGATATTATAGCGAATCGTTGGGCGATGTGTTTTCATACACACGCGGATATATTTATGTTGATGGTATCGGAATGTACTAGACTTTAGATCAGTACTCTTAGTTCATGATATGATGATAATGATACCAGTTGAATAATGATGTATATGTGATATTGACCCGTACTCCGATTTGGGATGTCGTACGATGGATTTTACCGTATGATATATAAATATGATGATTGATACGCACTCTCGACTCGAGGTTGTCGTATTATATATTTTATCATACGCGACTCTATTGAGGCGGGATCACCGACTACTAGATATATCGACTCGGACCTAGGTGGATTTATTTACCCTTTGGTTAGTCTCTTAGCTTGTCCTGTAGTTTACTTAGTAGATGTTAGATCTGGGCTCGAGTCATGCTTATTTCCAAAACTAACGAATCGTGAGTATGTTAAAGACAGGCCAAGGGATACTACGGATATTTCAATGGACGTATCTTTTCATAAAAACACCGTAGCCCCTATTTTCTAAACACCACGATTTGTGCTATTTCAAATGCCAAAATTGTATGACTCGTATATATAAATTTTCATTCTTATATGTTGCGTTTACTATTCATTTTCCATTATATTCATGTTCTCATCGTTTCGCATGCTTATAAATGTGTTTTCTTTAGTTACTACGAACCTATGCTATCAGGATACCAGCACTATTACCGATGATGCGTATGCTCCACGTACACTTGCTTGCCGGCTCACACACATCATCATCGGTAATTGCCATGACATGTACACTTTAGAAGTATTACTTCATTGACATAACTTGCAAGCAGATAGTTTCAATATGTTATTGCTTTTATATGCTAGTTTAATTATTGCATTCCTTGCTTGATATCAGATGCATTCATATATTCATTTGTCATGCAATATTATGGAGCTTTATGCCGGTAATTCATTTTTATTTACTCTTGAGATTGGGATTTCGGATTTCCATGAGATTTCTGGATTTGGAGAAACCGCAAAGATTTTATAAACTTAATATCATTTCGAAGATGGAAAATTGCGGTTTTCTCGTGATATGATTTGAGAGGTGTCCATCATGAGTTTTCTTGGCTCTTGTGCGATATCATACACCCGATTCAAGGAGGAGAAGGAACCGTCTGTGGGTGCATGGTGTACCCGGTGCGGTACCCCGGGGCAAGATGGTCGCAGATGATGGCGTTGAGACTGGTAGGGGAGCACTACCGACTAGTTATTTGTGACGCGGCGGATATCCGGAGGATACCGATGTAGTCGTGAGATATGATGATTTGGGCCAGTCCGGATTGCCGGAGCCCGGGGCCAGTCCGGATTGCCGGAGCCCGAGATAGTGAAATTTGATGATATAGGCCAGTCCGGATTGCCGGAGCCTGAGATAGTGAGATATTGGGATTTACACATTTTGTGTCGATACTTGACACGGATTCTCTGTTGATTTTATTGATGATACTTCGATTTTTTTACAGAAATCTCACTGAGTTATGAAAACAGTTTTCTCATTCAGTTGCATTCTGTTTTCATGCATTCATACATCATATATGTATTATGTTGCTACCTGAGGCACTGACACGAGCACTTGGTATTACACTTATATATAGATGTTTACCCTTTCCTTTTTTTAGATGCTTTAGGTTTCATATTGAGGATATATTATTGTATGACCTAGGATAGAGTCATACATGCGATTTCTTCTCAATGATATTTTCTACTCACGAGTTGGCAACTCACCCCCGTTGTGCCACAGTTTCTTGCTGGTTTTGCCGTACATTTTTCGTTGCGGCTTGCTGGCACACTGCTTCCTTCCGGGTGATTGCTTTGGTAGGTGGGTTAACTTACATCATGACCACCATTGTACTTTTTTTTATATTATGTTATATCTACTAAACTCCATCAGCCAGACTTGTATATTTGTTCGACTTAGAAGACCAGTATTTATTCTTTCAACCTTAAAGTCGCGTGCCTGTATTATTATGGGTTTTCACTGGTTTTCTTACGAATATTGCTTTTCTTGATGAGTTTTGATTCTCACCCTTCGGCGTTGTATATTATATTGCATTGCATGGTTTTGTCCGCCAATTGGCGAAGAGCTAGCTCCTGCTTGTGGATGCCTTTATTCATTATGTATATTATGCATGTTTGTACCTGTTTGGGGCCAGTTTTTACAAAGGAAACTCTGCAGAAATTTTTGGAAAAGACTTGATGTTTAAAGATGCTTACTACAGCTTATTTTGTTAAAACACTTGCTTAAAAACTAAGTTTTCTTTCACTTCTAATTTAAATGGTTTAGATTTCTGGGATTTTTGGCTTACTTGAATTAGATGGGGTCCTATAGACTTCATATGATTCAAATGCCAGTCATGTGCCATTTCGGGTCGTGACAGGTGGATAGCCAATGTTGCAATGGTAGTAATACAGTTCAGATTCATTTGTATATTTGTTATTGCGGGATGAGCGTCTGACATGTGGACTGCCGTCTCTGCCGGGTTGTATATTATTCAATATCACCATTGTACATATATTTTTCTTTTCTGTACTTGGATTACCCCGCAGTGGAGTGCTCGAATAGCCGGGTTCTAGAGGACAACGGGCCCGCATCTCATGGTGTTGAGATGGAGGGAGCTTTATTCTAGAATTGGCGGGCTATTCGCCACACTGGTAGGGGTATAGGATGACCCACGGAGGGGCGCTCAAGTTACCAGATTCCGCGAGGTGCTGGATGGCCTATTCACTTTGTTGATTAGGGTTGCCTCACTTCTGGGATTGGCTGGTAACTTGACACGTCGTAGGGGTCTAGGTTTTCATTGTACGGGCTATACAAACGACCGGGAACGTCGGGTCTTATTTGTGGGTTAAATGAAACTCGAGGCTCCAAGATTATCCACCATTCTGTGTTGCTTGTTGTTGATATGTGATGTTGCTTATATCATGTCTGGGACGAATGATATATATATATATATATATATATATATATATATATATACTAGTAGATGTATATGTTTTGCACCCGCACTAGTCCAGCCCCTGCTCTGCCGGTAGTTAAGTAACCTAACGGTGCATGACGGAGCCCTATGGCGAATGCGGATGGTATATACGTACATTTTATTTTCGTTCTTTTCTGGTGTGAAAGAAATTAATTGATGGGACCAAATTAATTTTGATTAATGCAAGAAAAAAACCAAAAAGAAGTTGTTGGAACAAATTTCGAAAGACTATAGTCATACTCTTTCGCTTTGCACAGTGGTATTTGGTTAGGAATATCCAGCATCTCATTCGAGGAGGCAAGAACCTAGATCCCTTTACGGGGAGTGACCCCTTGAGCAAAAGTTTATGCTACTATAGATTACTCGGTTTTCTTCAAAAACACTAGTTTTCAAAAGCGGAGTCTAAACCACTCCTTTTCAAAACTATTCGGTTCCTTCAATGATATCAAGTTCATTACGTTAAAGGGCTTTTCGCCAAAAACCCAGCTGTAGCCCTACGTTATTTCGGATTGGTAGTGCTTAGTATTCATGCTATGCATTTCGATCTTTAGTAGGGGCGTAGTATTCAGTTGCTATGTAATACTTTTCTGTTGCATGATAATGCGATTGGATACGATAGTCGTGCGATCATTTTGATCTTTAGTCAAGGCTTGTACGGGTGGGTCTAATGCAATCAAGAAAATGATGGGTAGAACTTGACTAGGACCTTTTCATATTTTGATCTTTAGTCAAGGCCACTTGGGTCCTATGGGCAAAAACCACATCGGGAGTTTCAAACATTTAGGAAACTTGCTAGTGTTGCTTACCTTCTAGAGTGTGGTAACTAGAGTGGCTTCCATCTAGGTTATCACGCGATGATAGTTAGATCCCGATCCCACCGTTGAGTAGGATTACTCTTGGGAGATATTTTTCACTTCACAATTAGATAACTATTAGGTGTCTAGAAAAGTGTTAATGGGACTATGCATCTGCGGAAACGGGGTTTATTTTAATTAGGTCTGTGCGAGAGCACAGGAAACCTCCCTCGGAGTACCAACACTCACCTGGCTGAATGGTTAGCGAACTTATGAGGTGTAAATGATCCCGATTAGTTTTACTTTTATAGGGTTAAAGGTGTAGGGTTACTAGGCACTCTAATAAGGTTTAAGGAAGCATCAAACATTCCCGTTTAAAATTTTAACCGTGCCGAATATCCCTAAGCAAGAACGTTGCTAGAAAATTAGGGTTTCATATGTAAGTAAACTAGGTTTACAACTAAGTGAATACGATATACAACATTTGTAGATCGGTCCTTCATTTCTTTAGCTCCTTGTTGAAGTCCCTTCGCTGCGATCGTGGTTCTCCCGGACCCTTGCATGGCTTCACGAGGCAATAGACGCGTCCTTGCTTGAAGTCTTCGAGGCCGAAGATGATCTACGTCGAGGGGATGCCAACTTAAGCTTCTACTTCACTAACTTGAGAATTAGTGAAGCAAACACCCTAAACTAAAGTGCTAGTCTAGTAGAGGATGGAGAAATAGGAAGTGGGTTCTCTTTAGAATTTTGTTTCTCACAATCTATCTCACTTTTGATCAAACCCTAGCAAGCTTTTTCCTTTTAGCAATGAAGAAGAAGAAGAAATGAAAGAGATGAGAATAATGATCAAGTGAGAAAGCTAACCATGGTGAGTGAGTATCATATACTAACTCTTGTAGAGCCATAACCATAGCTAATTCAAGGTGGTTAGGTTAATAAAAATTTACAGTAAAACAAATTTAGTGGACTTTGTCAAAGCATCTACAAGCTTCTACAAGCTTCATGCTTATGACCTAAGCACCACTAATTTGTGATTACTTTAAATAAATATTAACCACCAACTTTTATAGTATGGTGTATGTCTTACACACCCATATTTAGTGTATCATCAACCATGATACAAAAGAAAACACTTTTAATATATATATCACACATATATATATATATATATTCAAGTGTTCATGTGAGAAAAACCTAAAGTGAACAAGTGTTAGTAAATGTAAACTAGTATATATAATATACAATTATACACTTAATTATTAAATCAACACTTGACTTAATAATCCGGTCATATCACATATAACCGACTAACATCTAATGTATCGACTTAGCAAATCAATACTTAATTCGATAATCCGGCTATATCATATATAACCGACTGATACATAAAGTCGCGAGAATAGAATACGGTATCACATACACGCATTATTCTCGGTCCTGCACATATCACATATGCGCACCTATTTCGTTTTGCTTGAGCCAGTAAAACCTCTATGTAGGACTCTAAAGACTCGTCAATATGCCGGCAGTAGGGGATGATCACATCAAGCACCCACAAGCCGTCAGCGGTACTAGATGGACGTAACGGCTACCCGGGTATTGAGCGATTAGAAGATCAGCAAGCAAGCCCGCTCTAACTCCTGTAAAAGCCTGCCAGTAACACTTCCCGTACAGTCCGATCTCCTCGTCTGATATGTCGCATATCAAGTCTAGGGGTGGTAAACGTCAGACCCCAATAACCGATAAGTCGTGCCGATGTGAGGCTCATAACGGGTTGAGAAACTACTGATAACACTTACCAGTAAATCTCTAATCAGCCCTGGCCAGGGACTTCCCTGTTACGGCCAATCGAGCACAGCGCAACTTCAACCCCCAATACCGGGAGAGACGAAACCCCTCCTATCGCTCATTGCCTCTATGTGACTGAGGACTGTACCCAAAAACCACCATTTTCCACGCCCTCATAGATGTGGTAAGGGGGAAATCACACAAGACTCTATGGCGATCTCGGGTCTACAGACTAACCTGCACAAGTGTCACCAAAGAACTGCCATCTGACGTAAGGTATAATACTATCTGAGAGTTCTCGACGAGTCCGTCCAGTGTACCCAGTCTCCACTGAGCACCCGTATATCATCTCTAATGTCAAACACCAATGGATATAGGATCATCCATCGCCCATCTCATGGGTCGAGAAGCGTATGCGCTAGTCTACACTGGTATATCGATGCCCCGTCTCGATACACCCATGACTAGGGACCTTGAAGGATGTACTTGTGGACTACCATGTCCCCACAAATATGATCCGCATCATAGTCCAGATAGTCAAGTACTCATCCTAAGGGCTTTACCAACATGTAACTATAAGACAGTATAAAGAAACAAGTATATATGTTAAAGTAAATAGCAACAAGATAACATACTATCATGTCGAGCAGGAAAGTCCTCTCTATATATGTCCAAGCATCCAATATAATATACATCATCTGTACAATACTGGCCTCTAGGGCATACATACAACTAACAAACTCCCACTTGCACTAGGGCCAGCTCCTGTAGTGTCGCATACCAAGCATCCCGAAGAGTCTCTCAAACTGTATCTGGGGAATGGCCTTCGTGAGTGGATCTGCTGTGTTGTTCTTCGTGTCAACCCTCCTGATCTCGATCTCCCGGTGATCAACCATCTCCCGGATCAGGTGATACCGCCTCAGAATATGCCTGGATCGCTGATAGGACATGGGTTCCTTGGCCAAAGCCACCGCTCAATTGTTATCGCAATACAAAGGTATTGGATGATCAATGGATGGAACCACTCCAAGTTCAGTAATGAACTTCTTGATCCAGACAGCCTCTTTGGCAGCATCGTTGGCAGCAATGTATTCAGCCTCCATCGTCGAGTCTGCCACGGATTCCTGCTTGGAACTCTTCCAGCTAACCGCCCCTCCGTAAAGGGTAAAGACAAATCCCTACTGCGACTTAGAGTCGTCCTTATCACTCTGGTAGCTCGAATCGGTAAAGGACTCCACTTGGAGTTCTCCGTTACCATATACCAAGAGCATCTCTTTAGTCCTTCGCAAGTACTTGAGAATGCTTTTCACAGCTGTCCAGTGACTCTCTCCAGGATCAGCTTGATACCTTCTCACTACACTTAGTGAGTATGCTACATCGGGTCTGGTACATAGCATCGCGTACATGATAGAGCCTACAGCCGAAGCATAGGGTTGCATGCAAGCTCTCTCCAAATCAGTCTTGGGAGACATCTCTTTGGAGAGAGTGAGCCCTGAGATCGTGGGTAAAAACCCAAGTTTGGACTCTTCCATACTAAACCTCTTTAGTATGGTGTCAATGTACCTGGATTGCGACAATCCCAATATCCTTTTAGATCTATCTCTATAGATTATAATTCCCAATATGCAGGAGGCATCACCAAGATCTTTCATTGAGAATCTTTGTGATAAGAAGAGCTTGACCGATTGCAGCATAGGAATGTCATTTCCTATCAAGAGTATGTCGTCCACGTACAATATGAGGAAGACAACCTTACTCTCTGCCACCTTCTTGTAGATACAAGGTTCATCTACGTTTTTGACGAAATCAAACTCTTTGATAACGACGTCAAAGCAGATGTTCCAACTCCGTGATGCTTGCTTTAATCCACAATTGGATTTAAGCAGCTTGCACACCTTCCCGCTGCTCCCACTATCTACGAAGCCCTCTGGCTGAGTCATGTACACGCACTCTTCTAAATCACCGTTTAGAAAGGTGGTCTTAACATCCATTTACAAGATTTTGTAGTCATGATATGCAGCGATGGCAAGCATGATCCGGATGGATTTAAGCATAGCCACTGGAGAAAAGGTTTCGTCATAGTCCACACCTGGTCATTGATGAAAACCCTTTGCAACAAGTCTAGCTTTGAAAGTCTCCACTTTCCCATCCACACCAAATTTTTTCTTGAAGATCCACTTGCTCCCAATGGGTTTTACCCCTTCAGGAGCAACTTCCAAAGTCCATACTTTGTTGGTGTACATGGATTCCATCTCGGACCGCATTGCATCCAGCCGTTTCACTGAGTCCCCACTCGTGATGGCCTTCTCGAAACTAGTTGGGTCATGATCATCCATGATGCAATCCTCGCTCCCACCGTCCATGAGAAAACCGTAGTATCTCTCAGGTGGGTGAGAAACCTTACTAGATCGGCGGAGAGGCTGAGGTTCGTTGGGAACTACCGAATCCTCCGGTTCCACTAAATCTTCAGTTTGAGTTTGTGTGGCCGGAATTTCTTCCAGTTCTACCTTGTCGCCACTAATTTCTTTTGTAAGAAATTCCTTTTCTAAAAAGGTGGCATGTCGAGAAACAAACACTTTTTGTTCCTCAGTATGGTAGAAAAGATATCCATGTGAATGTTTGGGATATCCCACAAACTTGCATAGAACTGACCATGCCTCGAGTTTGTCCGGATTTGGCGTTTTGACATAGGCCGGACAACCTCATATCTTAACTCGTTTAAGATATGGTCTCTTCCCACTCCATATCTCATATGGTGTGGTAGGTACAGATTTAGATGGAACTTGATTCAATAGGTATGCTGCAGTCTCCAGCGCATACCCCCAGAAGGAAATAGGTAACTCAGCTGTGCTGAACATAGAGCGCACCATATCTAATAGGGTGCGGTTCCTCCGTTCCGATACACCGTTGTGCTGTGGTGTATATGGAGGAGTCAGCTGAGAGAGAATCTCATTCTCTTTTAGGAAGTCCAGGAATTCATTGCTCAAGTATTCACCTCCTCGATCAGATTGAAGGATTTTAATACTTTTCCCGGTTTGGTTCTCGACTTCTTGTTTATATTCTCTAAATTTCTCAAAAGCTTCTGATTTGTGTTTCATCAGGAACACATATCCGAATCTAGAGAGATCGTCAGTGAATGTAATGAAGTACACAGAACCATTCCTGGCATGTGTAGATATGGGGCCGCATACATCACTATGTACCAGTCCTAAGAGTTCTGTAACTCTCTCTCCGTGTCCCATAAACGGAGTTTTGGTCATCTTGTTTTTGAGACATGACTGGCAAGTGTCATAAGATGAAAATTCAAATGGATTCAAATATCCATCCTTATGCAACTTAGCTAGTCGTGCTGCATTGATGTGACCCAGTCCACAATGCCACAAGAAGGATTCGTTCATTTCTGAACTCTTCCTCTTATGTGTGTTTGTTATGCTCAGAACTGTTGATTGATTTAGAACATAAATGCCATTGCACAACGTGCCTGATCCAACCAACTTTTGGTTTAGGAAAATGTTCATAATATTATCCTGTAATACAAAATTATATCCCTCTTTACTCAACAAAGAAACCGATATAATGTTGCATATTAGGTTCGGCATGAAATAGCATTCGTTCAGAATCAATGTATTACCAGTTGGCAAAACAAGGTGATATTCCCCGACGGTTTTAGCTGCAATAATTGCACCATTTCCAACCCTTATGTCTTTATCACCTTCTCCAAGTTCTGTACCTTTCCAAAGCCTATGTAACTGATTACATATATGGGATCCTGACCCGGTATCTAATACCCAGGACGTAGAGGAAATGGAGAAACAGTTCTCTGTAACGAACACACCCGAAGAAAATGCATCAACATGTACTTTCTTTATACGGGTGGCATGGGAATCCTGGTATCCCATATATCCTGTTCAGTCCTATAACTCTTATAAGAAAGAACAGAACCAACGTTCCCCAGCACAGTATAACATGCGGGTTCGGTCAATACATCCATATTATTATCTTGATTAAGACATGATATGGTCGCTACCTGGAGAGAGAGAGAAGAAAATACTTTAGCGTATGCTCTTGCAAGATCAGATTGGTTATTATTTTATCTAATCAGGATGGCTCCCACTGTTTTTATCAAATCTTCCTTCAAACCCTAAAAGGAAAGACTAGCCGGGATTAATTACACCCTACAACTTCGCCGATCTTTCAGCCAGGCCAGTGTCGGTACTTTGAGAGAGGTTCCTCGTGCTTTCGCACGGACCTAATTAAAGTAAACCTCTTTTTCCCAGAGGCGTAACCCCGTTGACACCTTTCTAGACACCTACTTGATCGGCTAATTGTCCTGTGTAAAACTCTCCCGGGAGTAACAATTACTCGCAGTGGGTATCGGGATCCAACTATCTCATAGAAGGTATGCAATCTCATTGCAAATTTCAACACTTGAAATTCCCGATAATATTTTTCCCCTAACCCATATGACCTTGATAAAGGCCAACAATCATAGGATGTTAGTCAAGTTCAACCCGTCATTTCTTGATTGAATCAAACCCATCCGCACGACCCATGACAAAGGCCAACAAGGTCGTACGACTACCCCAAAACAATCTGCATCATATGCATAAGCTGATAAGCACCATTCAGCTACCGCACACTACGCCTTGACAAAGGCCAACAAACGCATCATGAATACTAAATAGTTCTTATCTGAAATGACGGAGGTCTACGACAGGTTTTCCTGAAAACCTATTGCGTAATGAACTTGATATCGTCGTAGAATCGAGTGAATTTTGAAATGGAGTGTTTTTTAGGCTTTCATTAGTTTTGCTAAAGAGGTCACTCCCGGTGAATGGATCTCGGCTCTTTCCTTATGGAATAAGGTGCAGGATATATCATATATACCGCTATGCATAGCAAAACTCCAAAAGCAATCAAACACAAACATAATGTTGTAGCATCTGCCAGTTTTGCTAAAGAGGTCACTCCCGGTGAAGGGATCTCGGCTCTTTCCTCAACGAATAAGGTGCAGGGTATATCATATATACCGCTATGCAAAGCAAAACTGTAGCTACCCTTTTTTTAAAAATTTTGATTCTACAACATCTTTTTTGTTTCTTTTCTTTCATTAATCACATTAATGAATTCCTATCATTTAAGTCACCTAAACATTACAGATAAATAAGACGTACACTTATGCCATCCGCATTCGCCTCGATGTCCCCTCGTGCACCGTTAGGTTAGGTAACTAACGGCAGAGCGCGGCAGGGCTAGCGCGGGTGTAAAACATAACTAACGCCTATATAATATATCATATATACTATATACAGTATTTATCACAGAACATCAAATGATCACATCACAGATATCGCAGCAGAAGAAACATATGAAATATTGGATATACTAGGACGTCCGTGTTTTATTTTGAGCCTCTATAAAACACGGATTCCACGGTCGCGATGAATAGCCAAACGCACACCCCTAGACCCCTACGAGAGCCGCAAGCAACCCTACCAATTCTAGAGTTAGGAGACCCGGACTCGACTCCTAGAGTTGGTCTCCCACTGGACTCCAGAACCCGGTTACTTATGCTCTCCGCCTTGGGTCTATCCTAGTGCGGAAAAATAAATAATATACAAATGGTGACATCGACCTCATCGCGGAAGTGCCCCAATAAAAGAATATTACATACATTTGTTAGTTATATGTATGCCCTAGAGGCCATTACTGTACATAGGATGTATATTGTAGTGGATGCTGGGACATATATAGGGAGGACTTTCTTGCTCGACATGATAGTATGCTATCTGGTTGCCCTTTACCTTAACGTGTATGCTGAATGTCTCTCTGTTACATGTTGGTAAAGCCTTTAGGATGTGTTCTTGACTACCTGGACTATGATGCGGATCATACTAGTGGGGACATGGTAGTCCATAAGTGCATCCTTCAAAGTCCCTAGTCGTGGGTGTATCGAGACAGGGCATCGATATACCAGAGTAGACTAGCGTGTACCTTCTCGACCCATACAGATGGGCGATGGATGATCCCATATCCATTGGTGTTTGACATCAGAGATGATATACGGGTGCTCAGTAGAGACTGGGTACACTGGACGGACTCGCCGAGAACTCCCAGATGGTATTATACCTCACGTCAGATGGCAGTTCTCTGGTGACACTGGTACAGATAGTCTGTTGACCCGAGATCGTCATAGAGTCTTGTGTGGTTCCCACTGTGCTTTGATTTCCATCTTACCACGTCCAAGAGGGCGTGCAAAACGGTGGTTTTTGGGTACAGTCCCGAGTCACATGGAGGCAATGAGCGATAGAAGGGGATTCGTCTCTCCCGGTATAGGGAGTTGATGTTGCGCTGTGTTCGATTGGCTATAACAGGAAATCCCTGGCCAGGGTTGCTAAGATTTACTGGTAAGTGTTACCAGTAGTTTCTCGAATAGTTATAGACCTCATATCGACACGACTTATCGAGCTATTGGGGTCTGACGTTTACCACCCCTAGGCGAGATATGCGACATATCAGACGATCAGACCGGACTGTACGGTAGTGTTACTGGTTGGATTCACTGGAGTGTGAGCGGGCTTGCTCGTCGATCTTCAGATCGCTCAATACCCGGGTGGCCGTTACGTTTAGCAGACCGCTTGCGGCTTGTGGGTGTTTGATATGATCATCACCTGCTGCCGGCGTATTGACGAGTCTTTAGAGTCCTACACAGAGGTTTCCTGGCTCAAGCGAAACGAAATAGGAGCGCATATGAGATATGTGCGGGACCGAGAATAATACCAGTATGTGATACTGTATTCGATTCTCGCGATTTGTGACATTGATCGGTTATATGCGATATAGCCGGGTTATCGGATCAAGTGTTGATTCGATAAGTTGTTACTGTTGATATTAGTCGGTTATATGCGATATGACCGGATCGTTAAATCAAGTGTTGATTTAATGATTTAATGCATAATTATATATTTGATATATTACTTTGCATTAACTAGTATCGGTTCACTTTATAATTTATTTTCTCACTCGGATGTGCGCATTACATATGCGATATGATTTTTGTGCACTAGATTGTATCATGTTTGATGATACATTCATTTTGGTTAAATGTAAAGAATTAAACCATGTTTTAAGTGGATAATTAGGGTTTTGATTTCCTTATTCATTAATTAATCTTTTTCTTTTTGGAAAAAGGAAAAAGGAAATGAGGAAATAGTTGCTATTTTGTTTGTATTCTTTGAAGCTTCATGAACTTTGACCATAGCAACCATTTTGTCTTCTTATACAAACCCTAACCATTCATCTAACTTGAGTTAACTCTCTACAATTAACCATGGTCTTGTTATGATAAGGTTTGATTATTCATTTCATTTTTTAATTAACTTATCATAACAATTATCATCATCTTCTTCTTTTTCTTAAAGATGAAAGCTTACTTCATCAATGGTGAATTGAGCATAAGTGTGAGAAATCCAAATCTAAAGTCTACCCACTTCCTATTTCTTCATCCTCTACCTCTTGCCAAGTAGTAGAGTGTGTTTCCTTTATATGTTTTCTAGACTTGGTGAAGTTGGAGCTTGATCTAGCGATGCCTCGACGTAGATCATCTTCGGCATGGACATCGACGACCTAGCTTGCCCATTCTCCGACGAAGCCGACGCTAGAGTCCGGATTTGATTTGGACAGCGGAGAGGACCTCATCTCGGAGCCGTGGAGGTGGAGGACCGGATCTACAAAGGTTGTATTTCCGTATCTCTTAGTTAATTGTTAACTAGTTTGCTTTTTCTCCTAGAAATCTAGCCGACGATCCGTAGTCGGGTCTCTCGGCACCTAGAATTTTTGATAATGGCATGTTCGATGCCTTGTGAGACCTATTTAGGGTGCCTAGGAACCCTACAACATTTAATTTTACATGAATGAAAATAAAAACTTTCATCTCACATAACCCCCCCCCCCGACTATTCAGAACGCGACGATCCAATATAACATATCCAGCAACACATAACATCACATGTTATCAACGTAAGTAAATATGCGCATCCCAATTGTCGTTGACATATAGCAACAAAACCGGCAATATCACATATTACACTTACGGTCGCAGAATAGAAAGTGTAAAACTACAACATTTGGAATCCATAATCTCTTTAGACATCGTAAATCCGAAATATCACATATTTCGCATTTTATGCCTAACCGTGTGAATTCCACATATTGTTTCACATTCCAGATAAATAGACAGTATTAAACTTTCTGATCGAATAATCAAATACCCAACATTTCCTAAATAGCTCAACACTTGAGCGGAGTTCAAAAATTCCAGAATACGTCACAGTAGCAACGGTCCAACCGTAGAAGGGTCAAGCCAATGCCTCACATGTGGCACGCCGTACTGCCCCAAACCCTATGGTTCATAAGCCAGTTCAAGACGGTCGCATAATCGAGTTAAGGTTTGTTGTCTTCTAGAGGGTCCATCGCGTCACAGGCACGTATTTCCGAAAGATTTAAACCTGACAAAATTTCAACACTTGAATGTTTTTCGTGCCGGGAAAAATTGAGTTAATGATATCCGTTCGAACATTTTAATATTTTCTAAATTATCCGGAATAACAATACGAAATTAAATCTTCCGATAGAATTAACGAATACAAAAGGATCCCCAGAATACTCAACACTTGAGTCAGTTTAAAAATACCCATAAAATAGCACTATCAGATAAAAGTATTACTGTGCAAACCCCAAGTCAAACACTCACTGTACGGCCGCGGTTCCGCGGCACAAGCAGGGTATTGCCGCGGAACCGCGGTGGTCCGTACCGATTACGTTATAAAATTTGCATCGTAATTCTTAGAAAACCCTGCTGAATTTTTTAGGTATTTTTAATACTGAAAAATCACAGATTTTGAAAAAAGTCCAGAGAGGGGGTCGTTTTGACGTTTTCGGGTTCGATCAGGGTTTTAACTTCGTTAACACATCGCCTAACGCTCTAGCTAGGCTCTGATACCACTGTAGGGTCACTAGGCACTCTAATAAGGTTTAAGAAAGCATCAAACATGCCCGTTTAAAATTTTAGCCGTGCCGAATATCCCTAAGCAAGATCGTTGCTAGAAAATTAGGGTTTCATATGTAAGTAAACTAGGTTTGCAACTAATTGAATACGATATACAACCTTTGTAGATCGGTCCTTCACTTCTTTAGCTCCTTGTTGAAGTCCCTTCGCTGCGATCGTGGTTCTCCCGGACCCTTGCATGGCTTCACGAGGCAATAGACGCGTCCTTGTTTGAAGTCTTCGAGGCCGAAGATGATCTACGTCGAGGGGATACCAACTCAAGCTTCTACTTCACTAACTTGAGAATTAGTGAAGCAAACACCCTAAACTAAAGTGCTAGTCTAGTAGAGGATGGAGAAATAGGAAGTGGGTTCTCTTTAGAATTTTGTTTCTCACAATCTATCTCACTTTTGATCAAACCCTAGCAAGCTTTTTCCTTTTAGCAATGAAGAAGAAGAAGAAATGAAAGAGATGAGGATAATGATCAAGTGAGAAGGCTAACCATGGTGAGTGAGTATCATATACTAACTCTTGTAGAGCCATAACCATAGCTAATTCAAGATGGTCAGGTTAATAAAAATCTAAAGTAAAACAAATTTAGTGGACTTTGTCAAAGCATATCCAAGCTTCTACAAGCTTCATGCTTATGACCTAAGCACCACTAATTTGTAATTACTTTAAATAAATATTAACCACCATCTTTTATAGTATGGTGTATGTCTTACACACCCATGTTTAGTGTATCATCAACCATGATATAAAAGAAAACACTTTTAATATATATATATATCACACACACACACACACACACACATATATATATATATATTCAAGTGTTCATGTGAGAAAAACCTAAAGTGAACAAGTGTTAGTAAATGTAAACTAGTATATCTAATATACAATTATACACTTAATTATTAAATCAACACTTGACTTAATAATCTGGTCATATCTCATATAACCGACTAACATTCAATGTATCGACTAATAGAATCAACACTTGATTCGATAATCCGGCTATATCATATATAACCGACTGATACATAAAGTCACGAGAATAGAATACGGTATCACATACACGCATTATTCTTGGTCCTGCACATATCACATATGCGCTCCTATTTCGTTTTTCCTGAGGCAGTAAAACCTTTATGTAGGACTCTAAACAATCGTCAATACGCCGGCAGTAGGTGATGATCACATCAAGCACCAACAAGCCGTCAGCAGTACTAGCTGGACGTAACGGCTACCCGGGTATTGAGCGATCAGAAGATCAGCAAGCAAGCCCGCTCCAACTCCTATAAAAGCCTGCCTGTAACACTTCCCGTACAGTCCGGTCTCCTCGTCTGATATGTCGCATATCAAGTCTAGGGGTGGTAAACGTCAGAACCCAATAACCGATAAGTCATGCCGATGTGTGGCTCATAACGGGTCGAGAAACTACTGGCAACACTTACCAGAAATTCTCTAATCAGCCCTGGCCAGGGACTTCCCTGTTACGGCCAATCGAGCAAAGCGCAACATCAACCCCCAATACCGGGAGAGACGAAACCCCTCCTATCGCTCATTGCCTCCATGTGACTCGAGACTGTACCCAAAAACCACCGTTTTGCATGCCCTCATGGACGTGGTAAGGTGGAAATCAAAGCACAGTGGGAATCACACAAGACTCTATGGCGATCTCGGGTCTACAGACTAACCTGCACAAGTGTCACCAGAGAACTGCCATCTGACGTGAGGTATAATACCATATGGGAGTTCTCCGCGAGTCCGTCCAGTGTACCCAGTCTCCACTGAGCACCCGTATATCATCTTTAAAGTCAAACACCAATGGATATGGGATCATCCATCGCCCATCTCATGGGTCGAGAAGCGTATACGCTAGTCTACACTGGTATATCGATGCCCCGTCTCGATACACCCACGACTAGGGACCTTGAAGGATGTACTTGTGGACTACCATGTCCCCACTAGTATGATCCGCATCATAGTCCAGGTAGTCAAGTACTCATCCTAAGGGCTTTACCAACATGTAACTATAAGACAGTATAAAGAGACAAGTATACATGTTAAAGTAAAGAGCAACCAGATAGAATACTATCATGTCGAGCAAGAAAGTCCTCTCTATATATGTCCAAGCATCCAATATAATATACATCATCTGTACAATACTGGCCTCTAGGGCATACATTCAACTAACAGAAGGAAAATTCGAGGAAACAGTAGGAGTGTTCATCTAAGAAAACTGCATTTTAATACCACTCATTCATTATCTATTTTGTTATATATCGGTGCTATTAATCGGTGTCTGTTCAGTAATTACAGATTGCAAGTGTTCGTGATTAAATACTGGAAACAAACTCAATATCACGGATATAGTGTTTGGGAGCCGACACTGCAAACAGAATAGGAAACCGACCGATATTCAAAGAGCTTTTGCAAAATAAATGTGTGCACACAATTTTGGTCCAACAAATACAATTGTGCACATGACTCTTTGATGGCATGGACCATGGTGGGGCTATCCATGGCATACACAAATGATGGCTTATGTAAATGGGGGGACATGGGTAATAAATGCTAAAAGTTTTGATGTGATACATTGCTTCAAGCTCCCTCCAAATCTCTGAATGCAAACCAGGTTATTTTAGACAAATCAAACTGCACCAAGATGATGTTGGAGTAGACACAAGACCACCACATCAACCCGAGCCTCTACGTTCGTATTTTGGCTGGCCACACCCCCAAATAATCCGAGCTCGCCGGCCCCCCTTGCCCCATTTGTCCCCATCTTTTCTCTGTCCCTTTCTTGTAGTCACATCACCTTATTTTTATTACTCTTTTAATCTTTTTTGGTGCCTATAAAAGCCAGATCAGTAAGCAAGGGAAGGGCTCTCTCACATATCCATAGATTATACTTTTTTTAGTTTTGTTTTGTTTTTTGTTTAGGCTTGAGAGTGAACATAGTCAATCGGAACCCAATAATATTAATGTCTGTCATCTAGGAAGTCATCAAAGTGAGATAAACGATGAAACGAATGTTGATGATTTCATAGATGATGATACAAATGAATTGACTGAGTATTACCAGGACACATAAGAAAACCCTCTAAGTCAGTCCACCACTAGACTTCAGGTACCCATTGAGCCTCTTGTCACTTATAATCTTGATGTTGAATTAACCGATATCCTACTTGAAGAGGAAATTCTTGCACCGACTGGTTGTTGCGCTTAATTTTTTGAAGAGGGAGCTTGTAAATTTTTTGGGTATGGTTGTGATAAATTGTTAGAGGAAATCAATGATCAGGAACCCACAATTTTTGTATCACCTGTTGATATTGTTTCGGATGAAAATTTAGTGTGCGAACCTAATTTTTTGGATGACATGTACCTATCTATTTGTGAATGTGATGAGGGGGAACTCGTATTGGGAATTGTGAGCTATAGCAATGGGATAGAATTGTGGAAGATTATAGGAAGGAAGGCAGCATTGAAAAACATTCTTTCATGTCTAGTTTTGAGGAAATTTTTGCGAATGAACTTGATATTCTGGGAGAGCTTGAGTTAGGATCAATTTGGGAACATCCTAAGAACCTTTCTTTTGCCAAACTTTTTGTGGATGAACTCCAGTTTTTAAACGAACCTGACTTAGGAACTCAACATGTGCTTTATGAACATTCAATTCATCCAGAAAACAATTCTTTGACCTCTTCAAAACTTTATCTTCATCTTCAATGTCTTCCGATCCCTACATACACACGCCCATGCCCTTCACTAACTTCTAACATATACTTTTTCTTTTTCTTTTTTCTTTTTATATAGATATTCTTTTACCTGCCATTGCACTATATAGACAAAATCTTTAAATGGCTGGTATTAATTTCTGGACTAACTCAGTCTTTTAACATGTAAATGTTGTAATTAGTCTTAGGTTTTTTTTCTTCTTCTTTTAATAAAATTCTCACCCTGATATCTAAGTCTAGCTACCGAAGACGGGGGCAATGATAGGATATCGTGAAAGTCAAGTTTGGGAGTGAGCACTGCGTTTATTTTGCTGCATCATGCGTATATTCTGCATTGCATACATATTAAAAAAAACCATAAAAACTGAAAAAAAATTCCCAAAAATATAAAAACTTTATCATGTTAGCTAGCGGGGGAACATAGATTTAAAGTTTGATGGTTCGGTTGATAAGTTAGAAATAACTAAATCCTTATTGTGAGATTGACGACCCGAAAAATAACCCTCTTTTGTGTTTAACCATAGCTGATATACGTTTTTTATAACACTTTATGTTAGTTATATGTATGCCCTAGAGGCCATTACTATACATAGGATGTATATTGTAGTGGATGCTGGGACATATATAGGGAGGACTTTCTTGCTCGACATGATAGTATGCTATCTGGTTGCTCTTTACCTTAACGTGTATACTGTTTGTCTCTCTGTTACATGTTGGTAAAGCCCTTAGGATGTGTACTTGACTATCTGGACTATGATGCGGATCATACCAGTGGGGACATGGTAGTCCATAAGTACATCCTTGAAAGTCCCTAGTCGTGGGTGTATCGAGGCGGGGCATCGATATACCAGAGTAGACTAGCGTGTACCTTCTCGACCCATACAGATGGGCGATGGATGATCCCATATCCATTGGTGTTTGACATCAGAGGAGATATACGGGTGCTCAGTAGAGACTGGGTACACTGGACGGACTCGCCGAGAACTCCCAGATGGTATTATACCTCACGTCAGATGGCAGTTCTCTGGTGACACTGGTACAGAGTAGTCTGTTGACCCGAGATCGTCATAGAGTCTTGTGTGGTTCCCACTGTGCTTTGATTTCCATCTTACCACGTCCAAGAGGGCGTGCAAAACGGTGGTTTTTGGGTACAGTCCCGAGTCACATGGAGGCAATGAGCGATAGGAGGGGATTCGTCTCTCCCGGTATAGGGAGTTGATGTTGCGCTGTGTTCGATTGGCTATAACAGGAAATCCCTGGCCAGGGTTGCTGAGATTTACTGGTAAGTGTTACCAGTAGTTTCTCGAATTGTTATAGACCTCATATCGACACGACTTATTGAGCTATTGGGGTCTGACGTTTACCACCCCTAGGCGAGATATGCGACATATCAGACGGACAGACCGGACTGTACGGTAGTGTTACTGGTTGGATTCACTGGAGTGTGAGCGGGCTTGCTCGTCGATCTTCAGATCGCTCAATACCCGGGTGGCCGTTACGTTTAGCAGACCGCTTGCGGCTTGTGGGTGTTTGATATGATCATCACCTGCTGCAGGCGTACTGACGAGTCTTTAGAGTCCTACAAAGAGGTTTCCTGGGACTTCATCACGGAACATAGGAAGTGGGTAGACTTTAGAATTGGATTTCTCACTCTAATTCTCACTTTGCCATTAAAGCTTGTGAAGCTTTTTCTTGAAGTGAAGAAGAAGAAGAAGATAGATATGATAAGTATATTTAAAAATAGAAATATAAAATGATACTTATCATAATCAAAACCCTAGTTAAGTGTAGAGAAGAGACCATGGTTAATGGGATGGTTAGGGTTAAGCAAAAGAACAAAAAAGGAGACTAAGTCAAAACTTTCAAGAAGCTTCAAGCTAGAAAACAAAACATGCCACCATTTATCTTTTACTTTATCATTTCCTTTTTCCAAAATGAAAATAATAAATAAAAAGATAAATGAATGAGAAAGCAAAACCCTAATCATGAGTTTAACCATGGTTTAATTCTTTACACTTAACCAAGCAAGCATGTATCATCAAACATGATACAATCATGTGCATATAACTATATCGCATATACAATGTGCACAATTCGAGTGAGAAAATCCTTTTAAAGTGAACCAATACTAGTTAACGCAAAGCAATATATCAAATATATAAATATGCACTAAATCATTAAATCAACACTTGATTTAACAATCCGGTCATATCGGATATAACCGACTAGTATCATATATATCGGCTTATCGAATCAATCCTTGATTCGATGACTAGGTTATATCGCATATAACCAATCGATACATTCGTCGCGAGAATGGAATACGGTATCACATACATGCATTATTCTCGGTCCCGCACATATCTCATATGCGCTCCTATTTCGTTTCGCTTGAGCCAGGAAACCTCTGTGTAGGACTCTAATGACTCGTCAATACGCCGGCAGCAGGTGATGATCATATCAAACACCCACAAGCCGCAAGCGGTCTGCTAAACGTAACGGCCACCCGGGTATTGAGCGATCTGAAGATCGACGAGCAAGCCCGCTCACACTCCAGTGAATCCAACCAGTAACACTACCGAACAGTCCGGTCTGTCCGTCTGATATGTCGCATATCTCGCCTAGGGGTGGTAAACGTCAGACCCCAATAGCTCAATAAGTCGTGTCGATATGAGGTCTATAACAATTCGAGAAACTACTGGTAACACTTACCAGTAAATCTCAGCAACCCTGGCCAGGGATTTCCTGTTATAGCCAATCGAACACAGCGCAACATCAACTCCCTATACCGGGAGAGACGAATCCCCTCCTATCGCTCATTGCCTCCATGTGACTCGGGACTGTACCCAAAAACCACCGTTTTGCACGCCCTCTTGGACGTGGTAAGATGGAAATCAAAGCACAGTGGGAACCACACAAGACTCTATGACGATCTCGGGTCAACAGACTACTCTGTACCAGTGTCACTAGAGAACTGCCATCTGACGTGAGGTATAATACCATCTGGGAGTTCTCGGCGAGTCCGTCCAGTGTACCCAGTCTCTACTGAGCACCCGTATATCTTATCTGATGTCAAACACCAATGGATATGGGATCATCCATCGCCCATCTGTATGGGTCGAGAAGGTACACGCTAGTCTACTCTGGTATATCGATGCCCCGTCTCGATACACCCACGACTAGGGACTTTCAAGGATGTACTTATGGACTACCATGTCCCCACTGGTATGATCCGCATCATAGTCCAGGTTGTCAAGTACACATCCTAAGGGCTTTACCAACATGTAACAGAGAGACAAACAGTATACACGTTAAGGTAAAGAGCAACCAGATAGCATACTATCATGTCGAGCAAGAAAGTCCTCCCTATATATGACCCAGCATCCACTACAATATACATCCTATGTATAGTAATGGCCTCTAGGGCATACATATAACTAACAATCTCCCACTTGCACTAGGGCCATCTGTAGCAGTGGTTGTAGTATCTCATACTCAACCATCCCATAAAAGTCTCTATCTGGGAACAGGCCTTTGTGAGTGGATCCGCTGTGTTGTCCTCTGAGTCTACTCTCCAAACCTCGATCACCCTGGAGATCAACTATCTCCATGATCAGGTGATACTGCCTTAGAATATGTCTGGATCACTGATGGGACCTGCGTTCCTTGGCATAAGCCACAACTCCATTGTCACACAATGGGAGGAACGAAGTTCATCTCATGAACTATTATACACCCAGACTGCCTCTATGGTAGCATCTCAAATAGCGATGTATCCAGCCTTTATCGTCTAGTATGTCACGGTATCTAGTTTGGAACTCTTCCAACATACCGCCCCTTTACTGAGGGTAAAGACAATGCCTGTGACTGACACTCAGTCGTCTTTATCACCCTGGAACACTTCCAGTGATTCTCCCCAGGATCGATTGATACCATCTCACAACAACTAGTGAGAATCCTAATATCCATTTAGATCTATCTCATAGATCCAAAACCCAGGATTTAGGAGGTATCATTTTGATCCTATATGGAGAATCCTAGTGATAAGCGGAGATTGACCGAGCGTAGCATAAGAAACTCTTTTCTTATCAAGAGTATGTCATCCACGTACTCTACGAGGATCGTCACCATACTCCCTACTACCTTTTTGTTTATACAAGGTTCATCTTCCATTTTGATGATGTCAAACTCTTTGAGTACTTCATCAAAACAGACGTTCCAACTCCGCGATGCCTGCTTTATCCTATAAAGCATCTTGCACACGTTTCCGCTGCTCCCACTGTCTACGAAGCCCTCTGGCTGTGTACTTATAGACGCACTCTTCAAAAACATCATTTAGAAAAGCAGTCATGACACCCAACCACCAGATATCGTAGTCATGGTATGTAGCCATGACAAGTAGGATCTGGATGGACTTAAGCATAGCTACTTGAAAAGCTTTCATCATTATCCATACCGGGTCAATGATGCAAACTTTTAACAAGTCTAGCTTTGAAAGTCTCAACTTTTCCATGCACACCAAGTAATCTTCTCAAGATATAATTGCTCCTGATGGGGATTTAACCCTTCAGATATAGCAATCAAAGTCCATACTTTGTTGGTGTATAAGGATTCCATCTCAGATCACTAAGCATCCAGCCATTCTTACAGAGTCTTACTCCTGATGGCCAGCTCGAAGCTAGTTGGGTCATCATCTCATGATGCAATCCTCGCTCCCACTGTCATAGAGAAACATAAGTATCTCTCGGGTGGGTGAGGAACCCTACTAGATCGGCGGAGAGGTTGAGGTTTGTTGGTATCTACTGAATCCTTTGGTTCTATCAAATCATCAGCTGCAGTTTGTATGGCTGGAACATTTCCAGTTCTACATAACAGACCTTGCCTCGAGCTTGTACGGATTTTGCTTTTAGACATAGGCCGGACAACCCCAAATCTTAACTAACTTAAGACATGGGCTCTTCCCTTTCCATATCACATATGAAGTGGTAGGCATTGATTTGATTCGAACCCTGTTCAAAAGGTATGCAGCTTCTCAAGTGCATAACTCCCAAAAGGAAATAGGTAACTCAGTAATACTCATCATAGAGCACACCATATCACATAGGGTGTGATTGCTCCGCCCCGATATACCATCGTGCTATGGTGTATATAGAGGAGTAATGCTGAGAGAGAATCTCATTCTCCTTTAGAATGGTCCAGGAATTCCGTGCTCAAGTATTCTCCTCATTGATCTCATCAAAGGATATAATACTTAAACCCGTATTTCGGTTCTCTACTTCTTACTTATATTCTATGAATATCTCAAAAGGTTCGGACTTGTGTTTCAACAGGAACATATATCTGAATCTTGAGAGATTATCAGAGAATGTAATGAAGTATAAAGAACCGGTCTTGGCAAGTGTAGACAGGGGACCTACATACATCAACATGTATCATCCCAAGAGTTCACTAACTCTTTCTCTGTTTCCAGTAAACGGAGCTATGGTCATCTTATCTTTGTGACATGACTGGCAAGTTTCACAAGATGTAAATTCAAACTGATTTAAATATGCATCTACATGTAACTTCAGCTAGTCGGGTCGCATTGATATGACCTAGTCTACAATGCCTCAAGAAGGATTCGTTCATTTCTGAACTCTTCCTCTTGTATGTGTTCTGTATACTAAAGAACTGTAATTTGATTTAGAACATCAATGCTTTTAGATAACGTGCCTGAACCGATCAACTTTTGATATAGGAAATGTTCAAAACATTATCCAACAATACAAAATTTTATCATTTCTTTACTAATAAAGAGATAGATATGATTTTGTATATCAGGTTCGGTATCTAATAACATTCGTTCAGAATCAATGTATTTGGAATACAGGGTGATAGTGACCAACAGACTTGGCTGCAAAACTTGCCCCGTTTTCTGTCTTATGAAACTTATCACCCGTTCTTAGTTCTCTACCTTTCTGTAGCCCTATGTAACAGATTACATATCTGGGATCCTGATCTGGTATCACATACCCAGGACGTAAAGAATACTGAGAAACAGTTCTGTATAATGAACACACCCGAAGATGATGCATCAGCATGCACTCTCTTCGTTTGGGCGGCACGGGAAATCTGGTATTCCCCAATTTCCTGCTCTGTCTTATAACAATTATAAGTTGGAGCGGGACCAACATTCCCCAGCTCAGTATAACAAGCGGGTTCGGTCAAAAATCCGTATTATTATCTTGATTAAGGCGTGAGATGGTCGCTACCAGGAGAGAGAGAGAGAAGAAAACACTCAGCGTGCGCTCTTGCAAGAATAGATTGGTTATTATTTTATCTAATCAGGATGGATCCCACTGCTTTTTATCAAATCTTCCTTCAAACCCTAAAAGGAAAGACTAGCCGGGATTAATTACACACTACAAGTTTGCCAATCTTTCAGCCAGGCCAGTGTCGGTACTTTGAGGGAGGTCCCCCGTGCTTTCGCACGAACCTAATTAATGTAAACCTCGTTTTCCCAGAGGCGTAACCTCGTTAACACCTTTCTAGACACCTACTTGATCGGCTAATTGTAATGTATAAAACTCTCCCAGGAGTAACTCTTACTCGCAGCGGGTATCGGGATCCAACTATCTCATAGAAGGTATGCAATCTCATTGCAAATTTCAACACTTGAAATTCCCGATAATATTTTGCCCCTAGCGTCCTATGACCTTGACGCAGGCCAACAAACCATAGTCCGCTAGTCAAGTTCAACCCGTCATTTCCTGATTGAATTAAACCCACCCGTACGACCCTTGACGCAGGCCAACAAAGTCGCACGACTACCCTAATCCAATCACATCATATGCTCATGCAGATAAGCACCAGTTAGCTACCGCACACTACGCCTTGACGCAGGCCAACAAACGTAGCACGAATACTAACTACTACTTATCTGAAATGACGGAGGGCTACGACAGGTTTTTTTCTGAAAACCTATTGCGTAATGAACTTGATATCGTTGTAGAATCAAATGATTTTAAAATGGAGTGCTTTTGAGGCTTTTCTAGTTTTGCTAAAGGAGTCACTCCCGGTGAAGGGATCGTCAGTCCTTTCCTCGTCTAATGAGGTGCGGGATATATCGCATATATCACTGTGCAAAGCAAAAACTCTTAAAAGCAATCAAAAACCAAACCGAGTGTGTAGCATCTGCCAGTTATTGCTAAAAGAGTCACTCCCGGTGAAGGGATCTCGGTCCTTTCCTTATCGAATAAGGTGCAGGATATATCATATATACCGCTGTGCAAAGCAAGAACTGTAGCTACCTATTTTATTTTGAAATTCGATTCTACAACATCTTAGGTTTCTTTTATTTCATTAATTACATTAATGAAGTCCCATCATTTAAGTACCTAAACATCACAGATAAATACGACGTACATTTATGCCATCCGCATTCGCCTCGATGTCCCCTCGTGCACCGTTAGGTTAGGTAACTAACGGCAGAGCGGGGCAGGGCTAGCGTGGGTGTAAAACATAAGCAACGTCTATATAATATATCATATATACTATATATAATATCTGTCACAGAACATCACATGATCTCAGATAAATCACAGCAGAAGAAACATATGAAATATTGGATATACTAGGACGTCCGTGTTTTCAATACGAGCCAGTATAAAACACGGATTCCACGGTCGTGATGAATAGCCAAGCCCACACCCCTAGACCCCTACGAGAGCGGCAAGCAACCCTACCAATTCTAGGGTTAGGAGACCCGGACTCGACTCCTCGAGTTGGTCTCCCACTGGACCCCAGAACCCGGTTACTTGTGCTCCCCTCCTTGGGTCTATCCTAATGCAGAAAAGTAAATAATATACAACGGGTGACGACTTCCGCAACCTGGAAGTGCCCCAATAAAAGAATATTACATACAAGTTTTTACATGAATGAAAATGAAAAACACTCATCTCACATAAAAACCCCCGGCTATTCAAACACGACGATCCAATATAACATATCCAGCAACACATAACATCACATGTCATCAACGTAAGTAAATATGCGCATCCCAATTGTCGTTGACATATAGCAACGAAACCGGCGATATCACATATTACACTTACGGTCACAGAAAAGAAAGTGTAAAACTACAACAGTTGGAATCCGCAACCACCTCAGACATCGCATGCCTGACCAAATGAATTACTTAGACATCGTATGCCTAACAATTATAAACCCCGCATTTTAGTCTCATTATCGAAAACACTTTTCAATACCAAGTCGGGTAATTCAATAAGATTCCCGACATCCTGATCGAATGCTCGTCGCAAACTTCAGTAGGCGGCCGCACCCCCGACGCCGTCGACGAAGTGCACCAAGGCGGAACACCGCTGCCGCGAGCACCCGGACGGATGCTTTCGGCGACGGGGTTCTCCTACAGTCACTTGGTCGGGGCTATGGGGTGAGGCTGTCTATTAAGTTTACCCGGCGAGTATCTGCGTACACTACGTGATTGCGACGGACTTTTGATCACATCAAAATTCCGTGGCAACCGATCAAGTGAGACTAAACTGCTATGTTTATAACATTCATTCAGTTATCTCATAACTACTTGTGAATTCCAATTATTGTATCCCATTCCAGATAAACAGAAAATGTTAAACTTTCCGATCGAACAATCGAACACCCAAGTTTTCCCGATACAGATCAACACATGAAATAAGTCTAACAACATTCAGTTCGTGCCTCAGTACCAACGGTCCAGCCGTAGAAGGGTCAAGCCAACGCCTCACATGTGGCACGCCGTACTGCCCCAAACCCGAAGGCTCAAAGGGCAGTTCAAGACGGTCACATAATCAAGTTAAAGTTTGTTGTCTTCTAGAGGGACCATCGCGTTACTTGCACTAATTAGAACGTCGTTAAACTACGGAAAAATCCAACACTTGGAAATTTCCCGACAGGGGAAAAATTGGGTATTTATATCCGGTCGAACTTTTTAACATATTCTAAAATTTATCCGGAAAGCCACACAGACAAAATTTGATAATCCGATCGAACATACGAATCCCCAAAACAACTCCTGAAAATTAAAACTCTAGAAAAATATCAAAAATATGCAGAAAAATAAGCAGGCAATTCTAAGGGATACTGTAAAATTCGTGCACCCAATTCCTTCAATGCGCCGCGGTTCCGCACCATCCCATTAACCATGGTCTCTTCTCTACACTTAACTAGGGTTTTGATTATGATAAGTATCATTTTATATTTCTATTTTTAAATATACTTATCATATCTATCTTCTTCTTCTTCTTCACTTCAAGAAAAAGCTTCACAAGCTTTAATGGCAAAGTGAGAATTAGAGTGAGAAATCCAGTTCTAAAGTCTACCCACTTCCTATTTCTTCATCCTCTACCTCTTGCCAAGTAGTAGAGTGTGTTTCCTTCATAAGTTTTCATGACTTGGTGAAGGTGGAGCTTGATCTTTCGATACCTCGACGTAGATCATCTTCGGCATAGACATCGACGACCTAGCTTGCCCATTCTCCGACGAAGCCGACGCTTGAGCCCGGATTTGATTTGGACAGCGGAGAGGACCTCGTTGCGGAGCTATGGAGGTGGAGCACCGGATCTACAAAGGTTGTATTTCCGTATCTTGTAGTTAAGTGTTAACTAGTTAGCCTTTTCGCCTAATTTTCTAGCAAACGATCCATAGTCGGGTCTCTCGGCACCTAGAATTTTTGAAAATGGCATGTTCGATGCCTTGTGAGACCTCACTAGGGTGCCTAGGAACCCTACACTTTACACGTGTCATATGTGTTTGAAGAATTTGATAAAAGTCTTATATGTATGAAAAACTTTTAAAAATTGATAAACATCGTTAGGATCAATCAGATTTGTTCTGAGTTAAGCAATATCAAGAATAGTTCATACAGTGAAGTAGATATGAAGAATTTTATTGAGGTTTTAATATGAGGCTACAAGTCTGAAAAATAACCCATCTAGAATCTTGTTGGAGTAATTACACACCTTATCCACATGTAAGGTCTTCAGATTTAAAAGAAAAGCTGGCTATATCTCCGTTTTCACTAAGTTCCGAACATTTTAAAATAAAACGAGTCTTTTGTTTTGTGGCCTTGGTAACTTGGGTAATTAAGTCCTTGGGGTGTCTCCACACCTAATGCCCTAAAACCATCTAATTTGGGAGTCATTGACCCAAACCTTGCTAAGTTTCCAAGAGCTAGATAAAACAAGCTAAGCAAGTGTTCTCTCCAAGTTAAAAGTCCTCATGGTTCTTTATGGAAGAACAATCTTGGCGGAGACGAGTTTTCTATTAAAAAAGTTTTTTCGCGAAGATATGAAGGTATATTTATTAAGACGTTTTGCACGATAACGAAGGGTGTGTATGAACAACAAACAGGTGAAAGGTAAGAGTGAAAAATAAGACTTAGGTTCTCTGTTAAAAATGATATATATTCTGACTTTAAACCTAACTGGAGAAACGAAACTTGAGAAAATCTTAACTCCATTCAAACTCGTGTGATCCTCTAGAAGTATATCCTTGTCCCTACTTATGACATGATGACCCTAAACAAATTCTTAAAAACTTATGGACACTATCCACACAATCATGTAAAAACGCGTATGAGCTTATGTTGAACAAATTGTGAGGATTGAAAAATAGGGTTTGAGGTTTCTAAATTAGGGTGATAGAACTTCTAGCTTTGATTCTTAACCTCAAGATTAGAATCAACGGTCTCTCCACAACGCTAACTTGACTGGATTTTGTGGGTGTAATCTGCTGAAAACCCTCAGGATACAACACTCCTCCTACTAGGAACACCTAGAGGTTTAACGGCTTGTTGCACATGCTAAGTGCAATCGCGTTCCCTGCGAAAGTGAAGCTAGGATTTTTTGTTTTGCTCGGGACGAGCAAAAGATAAGTTTGGGGGTATTTGTTCATCTCAGGAAACTGCATTTTAATATCGCTCATTCAATATCTATTTTGTTATATATCGGTGCTATTAATCAGTGTCTGCTCAATAATTACAGATTACAGGTGTTCGTGATTAAATACTGGAAACAAACTCATTATCACGGATATAGCGTTTGGGAGCCGACACTACAAACAGAACAGGAAACTGATCGATATTAAAGAGCTTTTGCAAAATAAATGTGTGCACACAATTTTGGTCCAACACATACAAGTGTGCACATGACTCTTTGATTGCATGGACCATGGTGGGGTTGCCCATGGCACACACAAATGATGGCTTGTGCAAATGGGGGGACATGGGTAATAAATGCTAAAAGTTTTGATGTGATAACTTGCTTCAAGTTCCCTTCAAATCTCTGAATGCAAACCAGGTTATTTGAGACAAATCAAACAGCACTAGGATGATGTTGGAGTAGACACAAGACCACCACATCAACATGAGCCTCTACACTCGGATTTTGGCCGGCCACACCCCCAAATAATCCGAGCTCGCCGGCCCCCTTTCCCTATTTGTCCCCATCTTTTCTCTGTCCCTTCCTTGCAGTCGCATCACCTTATTTTTATTACTTGTTTAATCTTTTTTGGTGCCTATAAAAGCCAGATCAGTAAGAAACGGAAGGGCTCTCTCACATATCCATAGATTATACTTTTCTTAGTTCTATTTTGTTTTTGGTTTAGGCTTGTGACATAGTGGACTTTAACTTGGTCTCTTCTTCTTCTTCCCTCTTGAAGTTTTCTCTTAAGAGCTTCATTATGGAGGTTGAACAAGTTACCAATAATTTGTACCTCAACTTCAAGTGTTAATAATATTGCTTTTGTTATTTGCATTGTTTACTTGCTTCTTGTTCTTATTTGCTTTTCTTTTTTTCATGCTTAACTAATATCTTTGGTTGTGGTAATGGTAAGGAAGTGAGATGAAAGGCTTTGCCTCCTCCTCCTCCTGTTAATGTTTAATGTGCTTTGATGTGATTATAAACTTAGGATTGCAAATTGGATAGGTTGAAGTGGTATGTTGATTTCATGGTTCTTTGTAACCTCATCACATACCATATTCTCCCTACAAACCCCATCTTGCAAGCCTAAGATTAGAACAAATTTGGTGTTAAGTTTGCTAAGCTTGGATGTGGTATTTTGTGATTTAAATGACTTGACAAATCTCTTAGTTTCATATACCATATACCATCACAAACACTTAGCACACTTAACACTGAAATCATTTGCTCTCACTCACTAATTGTGTTTTTGATGTTGTGGTAAGCTTGCTAACCCTTGTGCTTAGTTTTGATACTCCAAGCATGGACATACAAACGGTAAGTGAACAAAACGGACTCGTTTCGTGTTTTGCGGCGAATATCGAGATTTAATGATTTGTGCTTCGCAACAGCCTTGACAAACCATTCTTCATGCCGGAATCGACGTAAGGACGAACAACTCATGATCAAAGGAGCGTCGAAGGAATCGTCACGATTCGACCTTCCTAGCCAAAGCCACAACCATTTCTTTCCTAGCTTCTTTTCTTTGTTATCTTGTTTTCGTATTCTTTATATTTTGTGACAAACCAACCAATTCGTTATTTGTTGAACCTTAAACAATAAGACCTAATACACAATTCCTTACGGATCGACCCGTACCTGCCGTCTTGCTACAACGTGCCGAGCAAAATTTTAAAATGAGAACGATCATGCGTGCGCATTCCATTTCCATAAAATCATATCCGTTTCCAAAATATACGCGTTTGCGCGCGCGGGTGAGCTCCCAACAGGGAGCCATCCTGATTAGATAAACTACTAACCAATCTGATCTTGTAAGAGTGCACGCTGAGTGTTTTTTCTCTCTCTCCAGGTAGAAACCATTTCACGGCCTAATCAAGATAATAAAATGATTGACTTGACCGAACCATCTTGTTACACTGGCTGGGGAACGCCAGTTCGGCTCTAACTTGTGACAACAGTCATGAGTACGAGCAAGGGAAAGAGGACTGTAAGGAATTCCAGATAACCATATTGAAAGAGAAGCATTCTAATACGTCTTCTTCGGGTGTATTTGTTATTGAAAACGGTTTTTCGGTCAACTTGTTCGGAACGATTTATTACATTTTAATGCCACTCATTTCCTATCATTTTGATAATAAACAGTGCTATTAATCTCTTTCTGCTCATTAGTACAGAATACAGGTACACAGGCAAAAACACTGGAGATGGTATACAACATGAACGAAAACGACAGTTTTTAACCAGAACTGCAAACGGGCAGAGTACAGATCAAGATTAAAAAGTTTGCAACAAAGAAAAAGTGTGACCAAGTGTGAACATAGACTTGACCAAGCATACAAATGGGTATTACAATGATTTGCTCTCTGTTCGTTGCTTCAGATTTCACCCATGTGAGAATTATACTAAATTGCAATTACAGGGAGATATTCAACTAACCAGAAGACTAATGTACCAAGTGTAGGGTTACTAGACACACTAACAAGGCTCCACAAGGCATCGACCAAGCCAAAAATAAATTTTTTATGTGCCAAACAACCCTAAACAAGATCGTATACTAGAGTTTAGGCTAAACTATTAATAAGTAAACAACTTTACTTCTAAGTGAACACGAAATACAACCTTTGTAGATCGGTCCTTCACTTCATTTCCTCCTTGTTGAAGTCCCTTCGCTGCGATCAAGGTTCTCCCGGGCTCTTGCATGGCTTTACGAGGCGAAATATGCGACCTTGCAGCATCGTTGGCAGCGATGTATTCAGCATCCATCGTCGAGTCTGCCACGGTTTCCTGCTTGGAACTCTTCAAGCTAACCGCCCCTCCGTAAAGGGTAAAGACAAATCCCGACTGCGACTTAGAGTCGTCCTTATCACTCTGGAAGCTCGAATCGGTAATGGACTCCACTTGGAGTTCTCCGTTACCATACACCAAGAGCATCTCTTTAGTCCTTCGTAAGTACTTGAGAATGCTCTTCACAGCTGTCCAGTGACTCTCTCCAGGATCAGCTTGATACCTACTCACTACACTTAGTGAGTATGCTACATCGGGTCTGGTACATAGCATCGCGTACATGATAGAGCCTACAGCCGAAGCATAGGGTATCCCTTGCATGCGAGCTTTCTCCAAATCAGTCTTAGGAGACATCTCTTTGAAGAGAGTGAGCCCTGAGATTGTGGGTGAAAACCCACGTTTGGACTCTTCCATACTAAACCTCTTTAGTATGGTGTCAATGTACCTGGATTGGGACAATCCCAATATCCTTTTAGATCTATCTCTATAGATCATAATTCCCAATATGCAGGAAGCATCACTAAGATCTTTCATTGAGAATCTTTATGATAAGAAGAGCTTGACCGATTGCAGCATAGGAATGTCATTTCCTATCAAGAGTATGTCGTCCACGTACAATACGGGGAAGACAAACTTACTCTCTGCCGCCTTTTTGTAGATACAAGGTTCATCTACGTTTTTGACGAAATCGAACTCTTTGATAACGACGTCAAAGAAGATGTTCCAACTCTGCGATGCTTGCTTTAATCCAAAAATAGATTTAAGCAGCTTGCACACCTTCCCGCTGCTCCCACTATCTACGAAGCCCTCTGGCTGAGTCATGTACACGAACTCTTCTAAATCACCGTTTAGGAAGGCGGTCTTAACATCCATTTGCCAGATTTCGTAGTCATGATATGCAGCGATGGTAAGCATGATCCGGATGGCTTTAAGCATAGCTACTGGAGAAAAGGTTTCGTCATAGTCCACACCTGGTCTTTGACGAAAACCTTTTGCAACAAGTCTAGCTTTGAAAGTCTCCACTTTCCCATCTACACCAAGTTTTTTCTTGAAGATCCACTTGCTCCCAATGGGTTTTACCCCTTCAGGAGCATCTTCCAAAGTCCATACTTTGTTGGTGTATACGGATTCCATCTCGGACCGCATTGCATCTAGCCATTTCACTGAGCCTCCACTCGTGATGGCCTGCTCGAAACTAGTTGGGTCATCATCCTCCATGATGCAATCCTCGCTCCCACCATCCATGAGAAAACCGTAGTATCTCTCAGGTGGGTGAGGAACCCTACTAGATCGGCGGAGTGGCTGGGGTTCATCGGGAACTACCGAATCCTCTGGTTCTACCAAATCTTCTGTTATGGTTTGTATAGCTGGAACCTCTTCCAGTTCTACCTCAGAACCACTAATCTCTTTTGCAATAAATTCCTTTTCTAAAAAGGTGGCGTGTTGAGCAACAAACACCCTTTGTTCCTCACTGTGGTAGAAGATATACCCTCGCGAATGCTTGGAATATCCAACAAACTTACACAAAACAGACCTTGCCTCGAGTTTGTCCAGTTTTTGTCTTTTGACATAGACCGGGCAACCCCATATCTTAATAAAATTAAGATATGGTCTTTTCCCTTCCCATATCTCATATGGGGTGGTAGGCACAGATTTGGTAGGAACCCTATTCAGTAGGTATGCAGCTGTCTCCAGTGCATATCCCCAGAAGGAAATAGGTAACTCAGCTATACTCATCATAGAGCACACCATATCTAATAGGGTGCGGTTCCTCCGTTCCGATACACCGTTGTGCTGTGGTGTATATGGAGGAGTTAGCTGAGAGTGAATCCCATTCTCTTTTAGGAAGTCCAGGAATTCATTGCTCAAGTATTCACCTCCTCGATCAAATCGAAGGATTTTAATACTTTTCCCGGTTTGGTTCTCGACTTCTTGTTCATATTCTCTAAATTTCTCAAAAGCTTCTGATTTGTGTTTCATCAAGAACACATATCCGAATCTAGAGAGATCGTCAGTGAATGTAATGAAGTACGAAGAACCATCCCGGGCATGTGTAGACATGGGACCGCATACATCACTATGTATCTGTCCCAAAAGTTCGGTAACTCTCTCTCCGTGTCCCGTAAACGGAGTTTTGGTTATCTTTCCTTTGAGACATGACTGGCAAGTGTCATAAGATGAAAATTCAAACGAATTTAAATATCCATCCTTATGTAACTTAGCTAGTCGTGTCGTATTGATGTGACCCAGTCTACAATGCCACAAGAAGGATTCGTTCATTTCTGAACTCTTACTCCTGTATGTGTTTGTTATGCTCAGAACCGTTGATTGATTTAGAACATAAATGCCATTGCACAACGTGCCTGATCCAACCAACTTTTTGTTTAGGAAAATGTTCATAACATTATCCTGTAATACAAAATTATATCCCTCTTTACTCAACAAAGAAACTGATATAATGTTGCATATCAGGTTCGGTATGTAATAGCATTCGTTCAGAATCAATGTATTACCAGTTGGCAATACAAGGTGATATTCCTTGACGGTTTTAGCTGCAACAATTGCACCATTTCAAACCTTTATGTCTTTATCAGCTTCTCCAAGTTCTCTACCTTTTCTAAGCCTATGTAACTAATTGCATATATGGGATCCTGAACCGGTATGTAATACCCAGGACGTAGAGCAAATGGAGAAACAGTTCTCTGTAACGAACACACCCGAAGAAAATGCATCAACATATACTTTCTTCACACGGGTGGCATGAGAATCCTGGTATTCCCCTATATCCTGTTCTATCTTATAACTCTTAGAAGAAAGAACGGAACCAACGTTCCCCAGCACAGTATAACATGCTGGTTCGGTCAATACATCCATATTATTATCATGATTAAGGCAAGATATGGTCGCTACCTAGAGAGAGAGAAGAAAACACTTTAGCGTATGCTCTTGCAAGATCAGATTAGTTATTATTTTATCTAATCAGGATGGCTCCCACAGTTTTTATCAAATTTTCCTTCAAACCCTAAAAGGAAAGACTAGCCGGGAATAATTACACCCTACAATTTCGACAATCTTTCAGCCAGGCCAGTGTCGGTACTTTGAGAGAGGTTCCTCGTTGATATCTTTCTAGACACCTACTTGATCGGCTAATTGTCCTGTGTAAAACTCTCCCGGGAGTAACAATTAGTCACAGTGGGTATCGGGATCCAACTATCTCATAGAAGGTATGCAATCTCATTGCAAATCTCAACACTTGAAATTCCCGATAATATTTTGCCCCAAGCATCCCATGACCTTGACGGAGGTTAACAAACCACAGGGTGCAAGTCAAGTTCAACCCGTCATTTCTTTATTGAATCAAACCCACCCGCACCACCCTTGACGGAGGTCAACAGGGTCGTACGACTACCCTAATCCAATATGCATCATATGCATAAGCAGATAAATACTAGTTAGCTACCGCACACTACGCCTTGACGGAGGTCAACAAACGTAGCACAAATACTAAGTAGGACTTATCTGAAATGACGGAGGGCTACGACAGGTTTTTCTGAAAACCTACTGCGTAATGAACTTGATATCGTTGTAGAATCGAGTGAATCTTTGAAATGGAGTGATTTTGAGGCTTTCATTTAGTTTTGCTAAAGAGGTCACTCCCGGTGAAGGAATCTCGGCTCTTTCCTCATCGAATAAGGTGCGGGATATATCATATACATCACTATGCAAAGCAAAACTCCAAAACCAATCAAAAACAAACCGAGTGTTGTAGCATCTGCCAGTTTTGCTGAAGAGGTCACTCCCGGTGAAGGGATCTCGGCTCTTTCCTCATCGAATAAGGTGCAGGGTATATCATATATACCGCTATGCAAAGCAAAACTGTAGCTACCCTTTTTAAAAAAATTGATTCTACAACATCATTTAGGTTTCTTTTCTTTCATTAATCACATTAATGAAGTTCCATCATTTAAGTCACCTAAACATCACAGATAAATACGACGTACACTTATGCCATCCGCATTCGCTTTGATGACTCCTCGTGCACCGTTAGCTTAGGTAACTAACGGCAGAGCAGGGCAGGGCTAGCGCGGGTGTAAAACATAAGTAACGTCTATATAATATATCATATATACTATATACAGTATTTATCACAGCACATCAAATGATCACATCACAGATATCGCAGCAGAAGAAACATATGAAACATTGGATATACTAGGACGCCCGTGTTTTCTTTTGAGCCTCTATAAAACACGGATTCCACGGTCGTGATGAATAGTCAAACCTACACCCCTAGACCCCAGCGAGAGCGGCAAGCAACCCTACCAATTATAGAGTTAAGAGACCCGGACTCGACTCCTCGAGTTGGTCTCCCACTGGACTCCAGAACCTGGTTACTTGTGCTCTCCTCCTTGGGTCTATCCTATTGCGGAAAAGTAAATAATATACAAAAGGTGACATCAACCTCATCCCGGAAGTGCCCCAGTAAAAGAATATTACATACATTTTATTTTACAAGAATGAAAATAAAAACTCTCATCTCACATAAAAAACCCCGGCTATTCAAAACGCGACGATCCAATATAACATATCCAGCAACACATAACATCACATCTCATCAACGTAAGTAAATATGCGCATCCCAATTGTCGTTGACATATAGCAACAAAACCGGCGATATCACATATTACACTTACGGTCACAAAAAAAGTGTAAAACTACAACATTTGGAATCCACAATCTCTTTAGACATCGTAAATCCGAAATATCACATACTTCGCATTTCATGCCTAACTTTGTGAATTCCACATATTGTATCACATTCCAGATAAATAGAAAGTATTAAACTTTCCGATCGAATAATCAAATACCCGAGATTTCCTGAATAGCTCAACACTTGAGCGGAGTTCAAAAATTCCAGAATACGTCAACACGCCGTACTGCCTCAAACCCTAAGGTTCAAAAGGCAGTTCAAGACGGTCACATAATCGAGTTAAGATTTGTTGTCTTCTAGAGGGTCCATCGCGTCACATGCACGTATTTCCGAAAGATTTAAACCCGAGAAAAATTCAACACTTGAATGTTTTTCGTGCCGGGAAAAATTGAGTTAATGATATCCTTTCGAACATTTTAATACTTTCTAAATTATCTGGAATAACAAAACAAAATTAAATTCTCCGATCAAATCGATGATTACAAAATAAACCCCAAAATACTCAACACTTGAGTTAAATTAAAAATACCCAGAAAATACAAATAACAGAAATAGAAATAACAGTGTAAAAACGAGAACATAAGTCCACTGTACTGCCGCGGTTCCGCGGCCCAAGCGCGGAACGGCCGCGGTTCCGCGGCGGTTTGGACGTATTATGTGTTCGTTTTTCACCACAATTCTTAGAAAACCCTGCTGCATTTTTTAGGTATTTTTAATTCTGAAAATATAGCAGATTTTAAAAAATGTACAGAGAGGGGTTCATTTTGACGTATTCGGATTCGTTCGGAGTTTTAACTTCGTTAACATATTGCCTAATGCTCTATCTAGGCTTTGATACCACTGTAGGGTTTCTAGGCACATTAACAAGGCTCTACAAGGTATCGACCATGCCAAAATTAAAATTTTTATGTGTCGAACAACCCTAAGCAAGATCGTATATTAGAGTTTAGGCGAAACTATTAGTAAGTAAACAACTTTACTTCTAAGGGAACACGAAATACAACCTTTGTAGATCGGTCCTTCACTTCATTTGCTCCTTGTTGAAGTCCCTTCGCTGCGATCAAGTTTCTCCCGGGCTCTTGCATGGCTTCACGAGGCGAAAGTTGCGACCTTGCTTGAAGTCTCCGAGGCCGAAGATGATCTACGTCGAGGGAATTCCGACTCAAGCTACTACTTCACTAATTTGAGAATTAATGAAGCAAACTGTTGGAGATAGTGCCCTCAGAGTCAATTATTGGATCACAGGCACGTGATTGCAATGATTGAGGGAGGACCTATCCCGGTAGGACAGTCATACTCAAGATGATAGTATGCTATCTGGTTTATCTTTATCATCGTGTGCTGCTTTAGGTGACCTGACAGGTCGCTATTACACGTTGATAGAGCCCCTAGGATTCTTGCTTGACTGCCAGCAGTATGAGGGCGATCATATACGTGGGAGCTGGCAGTCTATAAGCACATCCTTAAAAGGTCCATTGTCGTGGGAGTTTTGAGACAGGGCATCGATACTCCAGAGTAGACTAGTGTATACAGTCGAGACCCCGACGAGGGGCGGTGGCCGGTCTCACAAGCCACTTGTGTCAGTTGGTTCACCTAAGATGTATGCAGGTGCTCATTGGGTTATGAGTACACCGGACAGGACTCGCCGGGAATATGCTAGTTGGTCTTATACCTAAAGTCAGATAGCAGTTCCTTGGTGACATGTGTACAGGTTAGTTCATCGACCTGAGGATCGTCATTTGTCGTGTGTGAGTTCCCACTGTACTTTGATTACTACCCTACCACGCTCAAAGGAGACGTGCAAACAGGTTTTAGTTGGGTACAGTCCCGAGCCACATGGAGGCAGTGAGTGGATCTGCACGGGTTCGTCTCTCCCGGTATTGGGGGTGAGGTCGTGCTGTGTCTAGGAGAGCCATTACACGAAGTCCTTGGCCAAGGCAGGAGATTTACTGGTAGGTATTCCAGTAGTATCTCAGGGTGTTCTGGGCTACACTCCGACACGACTTGTACCGTTTTTGGGGGTCTGACTTTTACCAACCCCCTAGGCCCGCCATGCGATGCTCATAGACGAACGGACCGGACTGCACGGATATTGTCACTGACAGGCTCAGTAGGGTGTCAGGATGAGTTCGCTCACAGACGTCCCTTTTGGTCAATACCTGGTAGCCCGTTACGTATTGGCTAATACCTCTGACGTGCTAGTGGTTAAATCCACAACCAATGTATTGACGAGTCTTTAGAGTCCCCCATAGACCAGTTTCTCAAGTTTCGGGCGAAACGCTGTAAAGGCCGTATGGAGATATGGCAGTGTTCGATCAGATTCGTGCGGTATTGCACGCATCATGATCGGACGGATAATACTAGCGGGCTTTTGTTTAAGCCGGATCCTAGTATAGTATAGTGTAGATTTTGTCTCATTGCATTTGTATTCGGTCGGAATACAAATACGGGTATGTATATACAGTAGTGGGGTTTTCCTGTAATTTATTACGGGATCAGTTTTATGAAGTTGCCAATTTGTTTTCCGTTTCGGCCATATTTCTTTGTATCTTTCATTGGCTGAAGATTGGTGGAGGAAGGCTTATTTGCATTTTTGCAAATAAGCATTTTGGAGGGTTGTCTTTGCACATTGTAGTGTCATGATGGTTGCACCATCCGTTGACTTCTTGACTTCTTCATGATGGCTTGACTTTGGGTGTGATGATTGGTTGATGGAGTGTGGGTTTGAGTTTGTGATCATTTCTTTTCATGATAACATTTTATCTCTCTCTTGCATTATCCTTGTGAGGCTCTCTCTCATTTTTCCTCACTCCCATTCTTGCATGGCCTGCCACAAGTCATGGGGCTGTCCTATTTTTGATGTGGAGAGTTTGTTCATCTCATACCATTTTTCCTTCACCAAAATTCCCAAGTTCAACTCCATAGTTCAATCCTCCACCAAAGGCAACTTCAAGTAACCCTAAATGAGACATAGAGTACTACACGTATTCTACAGCAATTCTTGGGCATGTCGGCTCGCTAACTTCATGCCCGAGTTGCCTCGGTCCAGAGGTGGGAGCCCGTAAAAGAAGCCGGCGACGTGGTGCCCTTCCGGCGACGTGGTGGAGACCGAAGATTCCGCGGGGAGATCGGGACGACGACGAGAAGACCGAAGGACACGGATCGCTCGGTATATCTCTTTACCCCGTTCTCTTGTTAGCTAGGACTAGATTAATGGCCCGATCCGGGATTTTAGTGCGCGGTGGTGCCGGTTCTAAAAGTTAAAGTAAATCATCGCTTCCACATTCCGGCGTCTGATTGACGGCCGGGGCGCCGCCGTGCACTTACACAAACACCCTATACTAAAGTGCTATTCTAGTAGAGGATGGAGAAATAGGAAGTGGGTTCTCTTTGGATTTTTATTTCTCACTTTAGTTCTCACTTTGGATCAAACCCTAGCAAGCTTTTCTTTTGAACAATGAAGAAGATGAACAAAAGAAAAGAGAAGACGATAATGATCAAGTGTGTAATCTAACCATGGTGAGTGAGTATCATATACTAACTCTTGTAGAGACTTAACCCTAGGCTAATTGTTATGGTTGGGTTAATAAATATCCATAGTAAAATACAAACTCAAGTTGAATTAGTCAATGCATCCACAAGCTTCCACAAGCTTCATGCATTTTCTAATCCTCCACTTGATTTTGTATTTACTTTAAATATTAAAAACCCAAACTAAAAATTAGCATAGTGTAAGTCTCATACACCCATGGATGATGTATCATCAAGTATGATACAAAAAGATAATACAGTTTAATATATATCATATATATAGTAAAGATGTGTACATGTGAGAAAAAAACCCCTAAGTGAACATGTGTTAGTAAATGTAAAATAGTATATCTAATATACAATTATACACTTAATTATTAAATCAACACTTGACTTAATAATCCGGTTATATCTCATATAACCGACTAACATCCAATGTATCGACTTATCGAATCAACACTTGATTCGATAACCCGGCTATATCATATATAACCGACTGATACATAAAGTCGCGAGAATAGAATACGGCATCACATACACGCATTAGTCTCGGTCCTGCACATATCACATACGTGCACCTATTTCGTTTTGCCTGAGCCAGTAAAACCTCTATGTAGGACTCTAAAGACTCGTCAATACGCCGGCAGTAGGTGATGATCACATCAAGCACCCACAAGCCGTCAGCAGTACTAGCTGGACGTAACGGTTACTCGGGTATTGAGCGATCAGAAGATCAGCAAGCAAGCCCGCTCCAACTCCTGTAAAAGCCTGCCGGTAACACTTCCCGTACAGTCCGGTCTCCTCGCCTGATATGTCGCATATCAAGTCTAGGGGTGGTAAACGTCAGACCCCAATAACCGATAAGTCGTGCCGATGTGAGGCTCATAACGGGTTGAGAAACAACTGGTAACACTTACCAGTAAATCTCTAAATCAGCCCTGGCTAGGGACTTCCCTGTTACGGCCAATCGAGCATAGCGCAACATCAACCCCCAATACCGGGAGAGACGAAACCCCTCCTATCGCTCATTGCCTCCATGTGACTCGGGACTTTATCCAAAAACCACCGTTTTGCACGCCCTCATGGACTGGTAAGGTAGAAATCAAAGCACAGTGAGAATCACACAAGACTCTATGACGATCTCGGGTCTACAGACTAACCTGCACAAGTGTCACCAGAGAACTGCCATCTGACGTGAGGTATAATACCATCTGGGGGTTCTCGGGGAGTCTGTCCAGTGTACCCAGTCTCCACTGAGCACCCGTATACCATCTCTGATGTCAAACACCAATGGATATAGGATCATCCATCGCCCATCTCATGGGTCGAGAAGCGTATACGCTAGTCTACACTAGTATATCGATGCCCCGTCTCGATACACCCACGACTAGGGACCTTGAAGGATGTACTTATGGACTACCATGTCCCCACTAGTATGATCCGCATCATAGTCCAGGTAGTCAAGTACTCATCCTAAGGGCTTTACCAACATGTAACTATAAGACAGTATAAAGAGACAAGTATACATGTTAAAGTAAATTGCAACCAGATAGCATACTATCATGTCGAACAAGAAAGTCCTCTCTATATATGTCCAAGCATCCAATATAATATACATCATCTGTACAATACTTACCTCTAGGACATACATACAACTAACAATCTCCCACTTGCACTAGGGCCAGCTGTTGTAGTATCGCATACCAAGCATCCCGAAGAGTCTCTCAAACTGTATCTGGGGAATGGCCTTCGTGAGTGGATCCGCTGTGTTATTCTTCGTGTCAACCCTCTTGACCTCGATCTCCCGGCGATCAACTATCTCCCGGATCCGGTGATACCGCCTTAGAATATGCCTGGATCGCTGATGGGACCTGGGTTCCTTGTCCAAAGCCACAGCTCCATTGTTATCGCGATACAAAGGTATTGGATGCTCAATGGATGCACTCCAAGTTCAGTAATGAACTTCTTGATCCAGACAGTCTCTTTGGCAGCATCGTTGTCAGCGATGTATTCAGCCTCCATCGTCGAGTCTGCCACGGTTTCCTGCTTGGTACTCTTCCAGCTAACCGCCCCTCCGTAAAGGGTAAAGACAAATCCCGACTGCGACTTAGAGTCGTCCTTATCACTCTGGAAGCTCGAATCGGTAAAAGACTCCACTTGGAGTTCTCCGTTACCATACACTAAGAGCATCTCTTTAGTCTTTCGTAAGTACTTGAGAATGCTCTTCACAGCTGTCCAGTGACTATCTCTAGGATCAGCTTGATACCTACTCACTACACTTAGTGAGTATGCTATATCGGGTCTGGTACATAGCATCGCTTACATGATAGAGCCTATAGCCGAAGCATAAGGTATCCCTTGCATGCGAGCTTTCTCCAAATCAATCTTGGGAGACATCTCTTTGGAGAGAGTGAGCCCTGAGATCGTGGGTAAAAACCAAAGTTTGGACTCTTCCATACTAAACCTCTTTAGTATGGTGTCAATGTACCTAGATTGGGACAATCCCAATATCCTTTTAGATCTATCTCTATAGATCATAATTCCCAATATGCAGGAGGCATCACCAAGATCTTTCATTGAGAATCTTTGTGATAAGAAGAGCTTGACCGATTGCAGCATAGGAATGTCATTTCCTATCAAGAGTATGTCGTCCACGTACAATACGAGGAAGACAACCTTACTCTCTGCCACCTTTTTGTAGATACAAGGTTCATCTACATTTTTGACGAAATCAAACCCTTTGATAACGACGTCAAAGCAGATGTTCCAACTCCGCAATACTTGCTTTAATCCATAAATGGATTTAAGCAGCTTGCACACCTTCCCGCTGCTCCCACTATCTACGAAGCCCTCTGGCTGAGTCATGTACACGCACTCTTCTAAATCACCGTTTAGAAAGGCGGTCTTAACATCCATTTGCCAGATTTCGTAGTCATGATATGCAGCGATGGCAAGCATGATCCGGATGGATTTAAGCATAGCCACTAGAGAAAAGGTTTTGTCATAGTCCACATCTGGTCTTTGACGAAAACATTTTGCAACAAGTCTAGCTTTGAAAGTCTCCACTTTCCCATATACACCAAGTTTTTTCTTGAAGATCCACTTGCTCCCAATGGGTTTTACCCCTTCAGGAGCATCTTCCAACGTCCATACTTTGTTGGTGTACATGGATTCCATCTCGGACCGCATTGCATCCAGCCATTTCACTGAGTCTCCACTCATGATGGCCTGCTCGAAGCTAGTTGGGTCATCATCCTCCATGATGCAATCCTCGCTCCCACCATCCATGAGAAAACCGTAGTATCTCTCAGGCGGGTGAGGAACCCTACTAGATCGGCGGAGTGGCTGGGGTTCATTGGGAACTACCGAATCCTCTGATTCTACCAAATCTTCTGTTGTGGTTTGTACAGCTGGAACCTCTTCCAGTTCTACCTCAGAGCCACTAATCTCTTTTGCAAGAAATTCCTTTTCTAAAAAGGTGGCGTGTTGCGCAACAAACACCCTTTGTTCCTCACTGTGGTAGAAGATATACCCTCGCGAATGCTTGGGATATCCAACAAACTTACACAAAACAGACCTTGCCTCGAGTTTTTCCGATTTTTATCTTTTGACATAGGCCGGGCAACCCCATATCTTAATAAAATTAAGATATGGTCTCTTCCCCTCCCATATCTCATATGGGGTGGTAGGCACAGATTTGGTAGGAACCCTATTCAGTAGGTATGCTGCTGTCTCCAGTGCATATCCCCAGAAGGAAATAAGTAACTCAGCTATACTCATCATAGAGCGCACCATATCTAATAGAGTGCGGTTCCTCCGTTCCGATACACCGTTGTGCTGTGGTGTATATGGAGGAGTTAGCTGAGAGAGAATCCCATTCTCTTTTAGGAAGTCTAGGAATTCATTGCTCAAGTATTCACCTCCTCGATCAGATCGAAGGATTTTAATACTTTTCCCGGTTTGGTTCTCGACTTCTTGATTATATTCTCTAAATTTCTCAAAAGCTTCTGATTTGTGTTTCATCAAGAACACATATCCGAATCTAGAGAGATCGTCAGTGAATGTAATGAAGTACGAAGAACCATCTGTTGGAGATAGTGCCCTCAAAGTCAATTATTGGATCGCAGGTACGTGATTGCAATGATTGAGGCAGTTCCTATACCGATATGACAGTCTTACGCGAAATGATAGTATGCTATCTGGTTTGTCTTTATCATCGTATACATGCTTTAGTTCACTATTGCATGATGATACAACCCATAGGATTCTTGCTTGACTGCCAGTAGTATGATAGCGATCATATACGTGGGAGCTGGGGTCTGTAAGCACATCCTTAAAGTGTCCCTAGTCGAGGGAGTTTTGAGACAGGGCATCGATACTCCCGAGTAGACTAGTGTATACAGTCGAGACCCCGACGAGGGGCGGTGGCCGGTCTCACAAGTCACTGGTGTCAGTTGGATCACCTTAGATGTATATAGGTGTTCATTGGGTTATGAATACACCGGACAGGACTCGCCGAGAACATGCTAGTTGGTATTATACATATCGTCAGATAGCAGTTCCCTGGTGGCATGTGTACAGGTTAGTTTGTCGACCTGAGATCGTCATTTGTCTCGTGTGAGTTCCCACTGTGCTTAGATTACTATCCTTCCACGCTCAAAGGAGTTGTGCAAACAGGTTTTAATTGGGTACAGTCCCAAGCCACATGGAGGCAGTGAGCGGATCGTCAGGGATTCGTCTCTCCCGGTATTGGGGGTTGATGTCGCACAGTGCACGGGTGGCCATCACTAGAAATCCTCGGCCGAGGTAGTGGAGAATTACTGATTTGGATCAGTAGTTTCTCAGGTGGTGATGGGCTTCATACCGACACGAATTATCGCATTATTAGGGGTCTGACTTTATCCACCCCCTAGACTCGACATGCGATACTCTTTAGACGAACGGACCGGACTGTATATACATTATCACTGTCAGGCTCAGTAGGGTTTATGGATGAGTTCACTCGTCAGTTTCCCTTCTAATCAATATATAGGCAAACGTTACGTACAGCTTGTACCTCTGACGTGCTAGTGGTTATACCCAGTGCCAGTATGTTGATGAGTCATTAGAGTCCCGCATAGACACTTTCCCAAGTTCGGGCGAAACGTTGTAGAGGCCGTATGGTTTTATGGCAGGGTTCGGAAAATACACGTGCGTTTTCGTACGTGTCATTTTTCGGGCAGATAATACTGTTCGGCTTTGGTTTAAGCCGGATCCAAGTATTATACTGTGTAGATATAATATCTTTATCTCAGATGCATTTGTATTCGGTCGTAATACAAATGCGGGTATGTTTATACTGATACAGGGTTATCCTGAAATTCGTTTCAGGATCACTTTTGGAAGTTGCCAGTTTCCAGTTTTCTATCACCCGCATTTAACATTCGGTTAAATACGGATTTATCTTTTCTTGATGAGGGTGAGTCATGCTTCTAGAAGGTTCTAGAAGTGGTGATGTGGCTAGTGAGTCATTTGTGCTTTAATTATGCATTTATTGTGTTCATACAAGGTGTATGATGACACATTCTTTTGCATTAACTCTTCTTTGTATTTGCTTAAGATCTTTTGGTTTATGGTCACCCTTTTTGCTCTTACCCTCACCCCCCTCTTCCTATAAGTGGCCGGCCACATTTTGTAATGGATGTGTGGGTTGATTAAAAAGATTAGGAGTTTGATTCATGGAAATTTCATATGCCCATTTCTTATTCACCCGATTCAAAAGGCAACTTCATTAACCGTTTGTCCATAGCTTTGGACGTAACGAGACAAAGTGTTATACTCATTCTCTACAACATCTTGGTCGTCTCTTATAGCAAACTTGACGATCGAGTTGCCTCGGTTCAGAGGTGGGAGCCCGTTTAAAGATCCGTCGACGTGGTGCCATCTGGACGAGAAGACTGGAGATTCAGGAGATCAGAGCAGCCGCAACAAGCGTGGGATAATGGTTGAAGACCGAAGGACTCGGATCGTTCGGTATAACACTTCTACCCACTTTGTAGTTTGTTAGTTTAGCTAAAATGGCAGATCCGGGTTATAGTACGTGATAGCGCCAGTTGTAAAAAGTTTTTGTTCCGCATTTGGCGTCTGTTAGACGGCCGAGGCGCTACCGTGGACTTACACCATCCCTGGCATGTATAGACATGGGACCGCATACATCACTACGTATCAGTTCCAAGAGTTCGGTAACTCTCTCTCCGTGTCCCGTTAACGGAGTTTTGGTCATCTTGCCTTTGAGACATGACTGTCAAATGCTATAAGATGAAAATTCAAACGAATTTAAATATCCATCCTTAAGCAACTTAGCTAGTCGTGTCGCATTGATGTGACCCAGTCTACAATGCCACAAGAAGGATTCGCTCATTTCTGAACTCTTCCTCTTGTGTGTGTTTGTTATGCTCAGAACCGTTGATTGATTTAGAACATAAATGCCATTGCACAACGTACCTGATCCAACCAACTTTTGGTTTAGGAAAATGTTCATATAACATTATCCTGTAATACAAAATTATATCTCTCTTTACTCAACAAAGAAACTGATATAATGTTGCATATCAGGTTGTAATAGCATTCGTTCAGAATCAATGTATTACCAGTTGGCAATACAAGGTGATATTCCCCAACGGTTTTAGCTGCAACAATTGCACCATTTCCAACCCTTATGTCTTTATCACCTTCTCCAAGTTCTCTACCTTTTCTAAGCCTATGTAACTGATTACATATATGGGATCCTGAATCGGTATCTAATACCCAGGACGTAGAGCAAATGGAGAAACAGTTCTCTGCAACGAACACACCCGAAGAAAACGCATCAACATGTACTTTCTTCACACGGGTAGCATAAGAATCCTGGTATTCCCTTATATCCAGTTCAGTCTTATAACTCTTATAAGAAAGAACGGAACCAACGTTCCCTAGCACAGTATAACATGAGGGTTCGGTCAATACATCCATATTATTATCTTGATTAAGGCATGATATGGTCGCTACCTGGAGAGAGAGAGAAGAAAACACTTTAGCGTATGCTCTTGCAAAATCAGATTGGTAATTATTTTATCTAATCAGGATGGCTCCTACTGTTTTTATCAAATCTTCCTTCAAACTCTAAAAGGAAAGACTAGCCGGGATTAATTACACCCTATAAGTTCAACAATCTTTTAGCCAGGCCAGTGTCGGTACTTTGAGGGAAGTTCCACGTGCTTTCGCACGGACCTAATTAAAGTAAACCTCATTTTCCCAGAGGTGTAACCCCGTTGACACCTTTCTAGACACCTACTTGATCGGCTAATTGTCCTGTGTAAAACTCTCCCGACAGTAACAATTAGTCGCAGTGGGTATCGGGATCCAACTATCTCATAGAAGGTAAGCAATCTCATTGCAAATCTCAACACTTGAAATTCCCGATAAAATTTTTCCCCAAGCATCCCATGACCTTGACGGAGGTCAACAAACTACAGGGTGCAAGTCAAGTTCAACCCGTCATTTCTTGATTGAATCAAACCCACCCGCACGACCCTTGACGGAGGTCAACAAGGTCGTACGACTACCCTAATCCAATATGCATCATATGCATAAGCAGATAAATACTAATTAGCTATCGCACACTATGCCTTGACGGAGGTCAACAAACGTAGCACGAATACTAAGTAGGACTTATCTGAAATGATGGAGGGCTACGACAGGTTTTTTCTGAAAACCTATTGCGTAATGAACTTGATATCGTTGTAGAATCGAGTGAATTTTTGAAATAGACTGATTTTGAGGCTTTCATTTAGTTTTGCTAAAGAGGTCACTCCCGGTGAAGAGATCTCGGCTCTTTCCTCATCGAATAAGGTGTGGGATATATCATATACATCACTATCCAAAGAAAAACTCCAAAAGCAATCAAAAACAAACCGAGTGTTGTAGCATCTGCCAGTTTTGCTAAAGAGGTCACTCCCGGTGAAGGGATCTCGGCTCTTTCCTGATCGAATAAGGTGCAGGGTATATCATATATACCGCTATGCAAAGCAAAACTATAGCTACCCTTTTTAAAAAATTTGATTCTACAACATCTTTTAGATTTTTTTTCTTTCATTAATCACATTAATGAAGTCCCATCATTTAAGTCACCTAAACATCACAGATAAATACGACGTATACTTATGCCATTCGCATTCGCCTCGATGTCCCCTCGTGCACCGTTAAGTTAGGTAACTAACGGCAGAGCAGGGCAGGGCTAGCGCGCGTGTAAAACATAAGTAACGTCTATATAATATATCATATATACTATATAAAGTATTTATCACAGCACATCAAATGATCACATTACAGATATCGCAGCAGAAGAAACATATGAAACATTGGATATACTAGGACGTCCGTGTTTTATTTTGAGCCTCTATAAAACACGGATTCCACGGTCGCGATGAATAGCCAAACCCACACCCCTAGACCCCTACGAGAGCGACAAGCAACCCTACCAATTCTAGAGTTAGGAGACCCGGACTCGACTCCTCGAGTTGGTCTCCCACTGGACTCCAGAACCCGGTTACTTATGCTCTCGTCCTTGGGTCTATCCAAGTGCGGAAAAGTAAATAATATACAAAAGGTGACATCAACCTCATCCCGGAAGTGCCCCAATAAAAAATATTACATACATTTTATTTTACATGAATGAAAATAAAAACTCTCATCTCACATAAAAAACCCCGGCTATTCAAAACGCGACGATCCAATATAACATATCCAGCAACACATAACATCACATGTCATCAACGTAAGTAAATATGCGCATCACAATTGTCGTTGACATATAGCAACGAAACCGACGATATCACATATTACACTTACGGTCACAAAAAAAAGTGTAAAATTACAACATTTGGAATCCACAATCTCTTTAGACATCGTAAATCCGAAATATCACATACTTCGCATTTCATGCCTAACTTTGTGAATTCCACATATTGTATCACATTCCAGATAAATAGACAGTATTAAACTTTCCGATCGAATAATCAAATACCCGAGATTTCCTGAATAGCTCAACACTTGAGCGGAGTTCAAAAATTCCAGAATACGTTAGCACGCCGTACTGCCTCAAACACTAAGGTTCAAAAGGCAGTTCAAGATGGTCACATAATCGAGTTAAGTTTTGTTGTCTTCTAGAGGGTCCATCGCGTCACATGCACGTATTTTCGAAAGATTTAAACCCGAGAAAAATTCAACACTTGAATGTTTTTCGTGCCGGGAAAAATTGAGTTTATGATATCCGTTCGAACATTTTAATACTTTCTAAATTATCCGGGAAAACAAAACAAAATTAAATTCTCCGATCGAATCGATGATTACAAAATAAACCCCAAAATACTCAACACTTGAGTTAATTTAAAAATAACCAGAAAATACAAATAACAGAAATAGAAATAACAGTGTAAAAATGAGCACATAAGTCCAGTGTACTGCCGCGGTTCCGCGGCCCAAGCGCGGAACGGCCGCGGTTCCGCGGCGGTTTGGACGTATTATGTGTTCGTTTTTCTCCACAATTCTTAGAAAACCCTGCTAAAATTTTTAGGTATTTTTAATTCTGAAAATACACAGATTTTTAAAAATGTACAAAGAGGGGTTCATTTTGACGTATTCGGATACGTTCAGAGTTTTAACTTCGTTAACACATCGCATAATGCTCTAGCTAGGCTCTGATACCACTATAGGGTTACTAGGCACACTAATAAGGCTCTACAAGGCATCGACCATACCAAAATTAAATTTCTTATGTTCCGAACAACCCTAAGCAAGATCGTATACTAGAGTTTAGGCGAAACTATTAGTAAGTAAACAACTTTACTTCTAAGGGAACATGAAATACAACCTTTGTAGATCGGTCCTTCACTTTATTTGCTCCTTGTTGAAGTCCCTTCACTGTGATCAAGGTTCTCCCGGGCTCTTGCATGGCTTCACGAGGCGAAAGATGCGACCTTGCTTGAAGTCTCCGAGGCCGAAGATGATCTACGTCGAGGGAATTCCGACTCAAGCTACTACTTCACTTATTTGAGAATTAGTGAAGCAAACACCCAATACTAAAGTGCTAGTCTAGTAGAGGATGGAGAAATAGGAAGTGGGTTCTCTTTGGATTTTTATTTCTCACTTTAGTTCTCACTTTGGATCAAACCCTAGCAAGCTTTTCTTTTGAAAAATGAAGAAGATGAACAAAAGAAAAGAGAAGAGTATAATGAACAAGTGTGTAATCTAACCATGGTGAGTGAGTATCATATACTAACTCTTGTAGAGACTTAACCCTAGGCTAATTGTTATGGTTGGGTTAATAAATATCCATAGTAAAATACAAACTCAAGTTGAATTAGTCAATGCATCCACAAGCTTCCACAAGCTTCATGCATTTTCTAATCCTCCACTTGATTTTGTATTTACTTTAAATATTAAAAACCCAAACTAAAAATTAGCATAGTGTAAGTCTCATACACCCATGGATGATGTATCATCAACCATGATACAAAAAGATAACACATTTTAATATATATCATATATATAGTAAAGATGTGTACATGTGAGAGAAAAAAACCCTAAGTGAACATGTGTTAGTAAATGCAAACTAGTATATCTAATATACAATTATACACTTAATTATTAAATCAACACTTGACTTAATAATCCGGTCATATCTCATATAACCGACTAACATCCAATGTATCGACTTATCGAATCAACACTTGATTCGATAACCCGGCTATATCATATATAACCGACTGATACATAAAGTCACGAGAATAGAATACGGTATCACATACACGCATTATTCTCGGTCCTGCACATATCACATATATGCACCTATTTCGTTTTGCCTGAGCCAGTAAAACCTTTATGTAGGACTCTAAAGACTCGTCAATACGCCGGCAGTAGGTGATGATCACATCAAGCACCCACAAGCCTTCAGCGGTACTAGCTGGACGTAAAGGCTACACGGGTATTGAGCGATCAGAAGATCAACAAGCAAGCCAGCTTCAACTCCTGTAAAAGCCTGCCGGTAACACTTCCCGTACAGTCCGGTCTCCTCGTCTGATATGTCGCATATCAAGTATAGGGGTGGTAAACATCAGACCCTAATAACCGATAACTCGTGACGATGTGAGGCTCATAACGGGTCGAGAAACTACTAGTAACACTTACCAGTAAATCTCCAAATCAGCCCTGGCCAGGGACTTCCCTGTTACGGCCAATCGAGCACAGCGCAACATCAACCCCCAATACCGGGAGAGACGAAACCCCTCCTATTGCTCATTGCCTCCATGTGACTCGGGACTGTACCCAAAAACAACCGTTTTGCACGCCCTCATGGACGTGGTAAGGTGGAAATCAAAGCACAGTGGGAATCACACAAGACTCTATGACGATCTCGGGTCTACAGACTAACCTGCACAAGTGTCACCAGAGAACTGCCATCTGACGTGAGGTATAATACCATCTGGGAGTTCTCGACGAGTCCGTCCAGTGTACCCAGTCTCCACTGAGCACCCGTATACCATCTCTGATGTCAAACACCAATGGATATGAGATCATCCATCGCCTATCTCATGGGTCGAGAAGCGTATACGCTAGTCTACACTGGTATATCGATGCCCCGTCTCGATACACCCACGACTAGAGACCTTGAAGGATTTACTTATGGACTACCATGTCCCTACTTGTATGATCCGCATCATAGTCCAGGTAGTCAAGTACTCATCCTAAGGGCTTTACCAACATGTAACTATAAGACAGTATAAAGAGAGAAGAATACATGTTAAAGTAAATAGCAACCAGATAGTATACTATCATGTCGAGCAAGAAAGTCCTCTCTATATATGTCCAAGCATCCAATATAATATACATCTTCTATACAATACTGGCCTCTAGGACATACATACAACTAACACCAAGGTGGGCCCTATCCTCTAAGTTGAGGCCGCCAATTAACTCAAATTGGCCCCAAATTGCGGCCAAGTTGGAACCATTCTGCCTCGTACAAGTTTGGTAGGTCCCTTGTTGTGTATTTAGTCCACTTTTGTATGCAATTTTTGATTTTGGGTTGCTTATAAATAGCAGATCACAGATTTAGTTCTGGGAGGTCACTTGAGGAGAATAGTGTGTATTGTTTGATAGCTTTTTCTTCTTCCCTCTTTGAGCTCTCACTTGAGTGCTCCATTAAGGAGGTTGAAGTTGCTATCTATCTTGTAGCTCAAGCCCTCCACTTTTGTGAATAAAGAACTTGCACTTTCTTTTGTTTAACTTCTTGTTCTCATGTTTTTCTTTTGTGTTTCATTTTTCTATTTTGTGGTGTTTGAGTAGTTCTTTATGGTTGTGGTGATGGTGAGAATGTGAGATGCATGACTTTGCCTTCCTCCATCTCTTGTGAATGTTTAATGTTCTCAAATTGTGATTGTATCCTTAAGATTGCTAAATGAATGTGTTTGATATGGTATGTTGATTTTGATGGTTACTTGTAACCTATATCATATACCCTATTCTCTCATAATCACCATTTTGCAAGGTTAAGATTAGAATCAATTTAGAGTTAGGGTTGCTAAGTATTAGATATGGTATTTTGTTAACAAGTTGATTGACACAATTCTTGGTTTCATATAACCTATACTATCACAAACCACTTAGCAAGCTTAACTCTAAATCCACTTGCTCTCATGTGCTAATTTGTGTATTTGATGTTGATGTATGCTTGCTAACCCTTATGCTTAGTTTTGATATTTCAAGCTTGGACATACAAACAGTAAGTGAGACAAGACGGATTCGTTTAGTATCTTATGTCGAACTTCGATATTTTGATGATTTTGTCACGACCCGAAATAGTACGTGACTGGCACTTGAATCATATGAAGTCTATAGGACCCCATCTAATTCAAGTAAGCCAAAAGCCCAGAAATCTAAAACCATTTTAAGGAGTAAATAAGAAAACTAGTTTTTAAGAAATAAGGAAAACATGTTTTGAAAACAAGGTTTTTAAATAAGTAAGCCGAATATGCATTTTTAAAATCTATATTCTTTTCTGAAAATTTCGGCAGAGTTTCTTTTGTAAATAACGGCCCCGAACGGGGTACAACAAGAATAATATATACACAATGATAAAAGACATCCCCAAGCGGGAGCTAGCTCTTCGTCAATCGACGGTCACAACCACGCAAACAATATAATATACAACGCTACAGGGCGAGGATCAACACTCAAAAAGAAATTCAAAATCAACATGAAAACCATAATACTACAACGCGCGACTCTAAGGTCGAAAAAATACATAACTGGTTTTCTAAGCCTGAAACAATATACAAGTTTTGGTTGATGGAATTACCAGATACAACTGAATAAAATAATATAAGGGTGGTCATGATGCGAGTGACCCACCTACCAATGCAATCACCCAGAAAGGAAGCAGTTGTAGGGATCCTAGGCGCACTCAAGAGGTTCCACAAGTCATCAACCATGCCAAATTAAAAAATTATGTGCCGAGAAACCCTAATGATAGATCGTTAACTAGAGGTAAAGGCGAAAAACAATCAAGCAAACTACTTTGCTACAAAGTGAAAGGGGCTACAACCTTTATAGATCCGGTCCTCCACTTCCTAAGCTCCGTGATGACGTCCCTCCGCTGCGATCATCGGATCCCGGACTCTAGCGATGGTTTCGTCGAAGAAATAATCGGGCTAGGTCGTCGACTTCGATGCCGAAGATGATCTACGTCGAGGCAACTCAAGATCAAGCTCCACCTTCACCAATTCATGAAACTTATGAAGAAAACACCCTATACTACATGGCAAGTGGTAGAGGATGAAGAAATAGGAAGTGGGTTCACTTTGGATTTGGATTTCTCACTTGGAATCGTCACTTGGAAAATTTCTAGCAAGCTTTCTTCTTCACTTGAAGAAGATGAAGAAGAAAAAGGAAAACAAATTCTTTTAAAAAGAAAATCCAAGTGATTCTTATCATAATGCAACCATGGGTGAGGCTAACACATATAGAGAATAAACTAGGGTTTAGTTAAATGGTTAGGTTAAGGATAAAAACAAAATGGCTAAGACTTTGTCAAAAGTATCATGAAGCTTCTAGTGTAAAACAAAGAAAGCCACCCATTTTGTTTTTGCCAAAAGGAATAAATAAATAAATTAAAACCCTAACCATTTACCTAAACATGGTTCAAAGCATACACACACCCAACTTTGCATGTATCATCAAACATGATACAAACTAGTGCACAAAACTATATCATATATACAATGTGCACATTCAAGTGAGAAAATAATCTTAAGTGAACAAATACTAATTAATGTAAAGTAATATATCAAATATATAATTATACATTAAATCATTAAATCAATACTTGATTTAATGATCCGGTCATACTGCATATAACCGACTAATATCAAATGTATCAATGTATCGAATCAACACTTGATTCGGTAACTCGGCTATATCTTATATAACCGTCCAATGATACAAATCGCGAGAATAGAATACAGTATCACATACTTGTATTATTCTCGGTCCCGCACATATCTCATATGCGCTCCTATTTCGTTTCGCTTGAGCCAGGAAACCTCTGTGTATGACTCTAAAGACTCGTCAATACGTCGGCAGTAGGTGATGATCATATCAAGCACCCACAAGCCGCAAGCGGTCTGCTAAACGTAACGGCCACCCGGGTATTGAGCGATCAGAAGATCAACGAGGAAGCCCACTCACACTCCTGTGAATCCAACCAGTAACACTTACCGTACAGTCCGGTCTGATCGTCTGATATATCGCATATCTCGCCTAAGGGTGGTAAACGTCAGACCCCAGTAGCTCGATAAGTCGTGTCGATATGAGGTCTATAACAGTTCGAGAAACTACTGGTAACACTTATCAGTAAATCTCAGCAACCCTGGCCAGGGATTTCCGGTTATAGCCAATCGAACATAGTGCAACATCAACTCCCTATACCGGGAGAGACGAATCCCCTCCTATCGCTCATTGCCTCCATGTGATTCGGGACTGTACCCAAAAACCACCATTTTGCACGCCCTCTTGGACAGGTAAGGTAGAAATCAAAGCACAGTGGGAATCATACAAGACTCTATGACGATCTCGGGTCAACAGACTACTCTGAACCAGTGTCACCAGAGAACTGCCATCTGACGTAAGGTATAATACCATCTGGGAGTTCTCGGCGAGTCCGTCCAGTGTACCCAGTCTCCACTGAGCACCCATATATCATCTCTGATGTCAAACACCAATGGATACGGGATCATCCATCGCCCATCTGTATGGGTCGAGAAGGTATACGCTAGTCTACTCTGGTATATCGATACCCCGTCTCGATACACCCACGACTAGGGACCTTGAAGGATGTACTTATGGACTACCATGTCCCCACCAGTATGATCTGCATCATAGTCCAGGTAGTCAAGTACACATCCTAAGGGCTTTACCAACATGTAACAGAGAGACAATCAGTGTACACGTTAAGGTAAAGAGCAACCAGATAGCATACGATCATGTCGAGCAAGAAAGTCCTACCTATATATGTCCCAGCATCCACTACAATATATATCCTATGTACAGTAATGGCCTCTAGGGCATACATATAACTAATAATCTCCCACTTGCACTAGGGCCATCTGTAGCAGTGGTTGTAGTATCTCATACTCTACCATCCCATAAAAGTCTCTCTCTGGGAAAAGGCCTTGGTGAGTGGATCCGCCGTGTTGTCCTCTGAGTCTGCTCTCTTAACCTCGATCTCCTTGGAGATTAACCATCTCTATGATCAGGTGATACTGCCTTAGAATATGTCTGGATCACTGATAGGACGGACGTTCCTTGGCATAAGCCACAACTCCATTGTCATACAATGGGAAGAACTAAGTTCATTTCATGAACTAATATACACCCAGACGGCCTCTTTGGTAGCATCATAAGTAGCGATGTATCCAGCCTTTATCATCTAGTATGCCACGGTATCTAGCTTGGAACTCTTCCAACATACCGTCCCTTTACTGAGAGTAAAGACAATGCCTGTGACTGATATTCAGTCGTCTTTATCACCCTGGAACCCTTCCAGTGATTCTCCCCAGGATCGATTGATACCATCTCACTACATCTAGTGAGTATCCTAACATTCAATTACATCTATCTCATAGATGAAAACACAGGATTTAGGAGGTATCACTTTGATCCTATATGAAGAATCCTTGTGATAAGCGGCGATTGACCGAGCGTGGCATAAGAAACTCCTTCCTTATCAAGAGTATGTCATCCACGTACTCTACGAGGATCACTAACATACTCCCTATTACCTTTTTGTATATAGAAGGTTCATCTACCATTTTGATGATGTCAAACTGTTTGACTAACTTATCAAAACATATGTTCCAACTCCGCGATGCCTGCTTCATCACATAAAACATCTTGCACACGTTTCTGCTGCTCCCACTGTCTACGAAGCCTTCTGACTGTGTACTTATAGACTTTCTCTTCTAAAACATCATTTAGAAAAGCAGTCATGACACCCAACCGCCAGATATTGTAGTCATGGTATGTAGCCGTGGCAAGTAGGATCTGGATGGACTTAAGTATAGCTCCTTAGAAAAAGTTTCATCATGATCCATACCTGGTCAATGATGCAAACCTTTAACAAGCCTAGCATTGAAAGTCTCAACTTTTCCATGTACACCAAGTAATCTTCTCAAGATATACTTGCTCCTGATGGGGATTTAACCCTTCAGCTAAAGCAACCAAAGTCCATACTTTGTTGGTGTATAAGGATTCCATCTCAGATCGCTAAGCATCCAGCCATACTTACAAAGTCCCACTCCTGATGGACAGCTCGAAACTAGTTGGGTTATCATCTCATGATGCAATTCTCGCTCCCACTGTCATAGAGAAACCGAAGTATCTCTCAGGTGGGTGAGGAACCCAACTAGATCGGCGGAGAGACTGAGGTTCGTTGGAATCTACTGAATCCATTGGTTCTACCAAATCATCAGCTGCAGTTTGTATAGCTAGAACCTTTCCAGTTCTACAGAACTGACCTTGCCTCGAGCTTGTCCGGATTTTGCTTTTAGACATAGGCCAGACAACCCCAAATCTTAACCAACTTAAGATATGGGCTATTTCCTTTCCATATCACATATGAAGTGGTAGGCATCTGATTTGATTGAAGCCCTATTCAATAGGCAAGCAACTTCTCAAGTGCATAACTCCCTAAAAGGAAATCGGAAACTCAGTAGTACTCATCATAGAGCACACCATATCAAATAGGGTGCTATTGCTCCGCCCCGATATACCATCGTGCTATGGTGTATTCGGAGGAGTAATGCTGAGAGAGAATCTCATTCTCCTTTAGAATAGTCCAGGATTTCTGCGCTTAAGTATTCTCCTCCCTGATCACATCAAAGGACATAATACTTATACCCTTATTTTGGTTCTCTACTTCTAACTTATATTCTGTGAATATCTCAAAAGTTTCGGACTTGTGTTTCAACAGGAACATATGTCTGAATCTTGAGAGATTACCAGAGAATGTAATGAAGTACAAAGAACCGGTCCTGGCATGCGTAGACAGGGGACCTTACATACATCATCATGTATCGGTCCCAAGAGTTTACTAACTCTTTCTCTGTTTCCAATAAACAGAGCTGAGGTCATTATATCTTTGTGACATGACTGGCAAGTTTCATAAGATGTAAATTCAAACTGATTTAAATATGCATCTACTATGTAACTTAAGCTAGTCGGGTCATATTGATATGACCTAGTCTACAAAACCTCAAGAAGGATCCGTTCATTTCTGAACTCTTCCTCTTGTGTGTGTTCTATATAGGAGGAACTGTAGTTCGATTTAGAACGTCAATGCTTTTAGATAACGTGCCTGAACCGATCAACTTTTGATATAGGAAATTTTCAAAACATTATCCAACAAAAAAAAATTATATCCTTTCTTTACTAATAAAGAGACTGATATGATTTTGTATATCAGGTTCGGTATCTAATAACATTCGTTCAGAATCAATGTATTGGTAATACAGGGTGACAGTGACCAATAGACTTGGCTGCAACACTTGCCCCGTTTTCTGTCTCATGAAACTTATCACCCGTTCTCAGTTCTTTACCTATTTGTAGCCCATGTAACAAATTATATATGCGGGATCCTGATCCGGTATCTCATATCCAGGACGTAAAAAATACTGAGAAACAGTTATGTATAATGAACACACCCGAAGATGATGCATCAGCATGCACTCTCTTCGTTTGGGCGGCACGGGAATTCTGGTATTCCCCTATTTCTTGCTCGGTCTTATAACAATTATAAGTTGGAGCGGGACCAACGTTCCCCAGCTCAGTATAAGAAGCGGGTTCGGTCAATTCTTCCGTATTATTATCTTGATTAAGGCGTGATATGGTCGCTACCTGGAGAGAGAGAGAAGAAAACACTCAGCGTGCACTTTTGCAAGAATCAGATTGGTTATTATTTTATCTAATCAGGATGACTCCCACTGTTTTTATCAAATCTTCCTTCAAACCCTAAAAGGAAAGACTAGCCGGGATTAATTACACGCTACAAGTTCGCCAATCTTTCAGCCCGGCCAGTGTCGGTACTTTGAGGGAGGTTCCCCGTGCTTTCGCACGGACCTAATTACAGTAAACCTCGTTTTTCCAGAGGCGTAACCCCGTTGACACCTTTCTAGACACCTACTTGATCGGCTAATTGTAATGTGTAAAACTCCCCCAGGAGTAACAATTACTCGCAGTGGGTATCGGGATCCAACTATCTTATAGAAGGTATGCAATCTCATTGCAAATTTCAACACTTGAAATTCCCGATAATTTTGCCCCTAACGTGCTATGACCTTGACGAAAGCCAACAAACCATAGCTCGCTAGTCAAGTTCAACCCGTCATTTCTTGATTGAATTAAACCCGCCCGCACGACCCTTGACGAAAGCCAACAAAGCCGTACACTACCCTAATCCAATCGCATCATATGCAGCAGATAAGCAGCATATAGCTACCGCACACTGCACCTTGACGAAAGCCAACAAATACAGCACGAATACTATATACAACTTATCTGAAATGACGGAGGGCTACGACAGGTTTTTCTGAAAACCTATTGCGTAATGAACTTGATATCGTTGTAGAATCAAATGATTTTAAAATGGAGTGTTTTGAGGCTTTTCTAGTTTTGCTAAAGGGGTCACTCCCGGTGAAGGGATCGTCGGCCCTTTCCTCATCGAATAAGGTGTAGGATATATCATATTTTCCGTTGTGCAAAGCAAAAACTATAGAAGCAATCAAAAGACAAACCGAGGGTTGTAGCATCTGCCAGTTATTGCTAAAGGCGTCACTCCCGGTGAAGGGATCTCGGTCCTTTCCTTATCGATTAAGGTGCAGGATGTTCTACAAGGAACACCGCGATGCAAAGCAAGAACTGCAGCTACCTGTTTATGAAATTCGATTCCACAACATCTTTTAGGTTTCTTTTCTTTCATTAATCACATTAATGAATATCCCATCATTTAAGTCACCTAAACATCACAGATAAATACGACGTACACTTATGCCATCCGCATTCGCCTCGATGTCCCCTCATGCACCGTTAGGTTAGGTAACTAACGGCAGAGTGGGGCAGGGCTAGCGCGGGTGTAAAACATAAGTAACGTCTATATAATATATCGTATATACCATATACAGCATCTATCACAACATATCAAATGATCATATCACAAATATCGCAGCAGAAGAAACATATGAAACATTGGATATACTAGGACATCCGTGTTTTCAATACGAGCCAGTATAAAACACGGATTCCACGATCCTGATGAATAGCCAAACCCACACCCCAAGACCCCTATGAGAGCGGCAAGCAACCCTACCAATTCTAGAGTTAGGAGACCCGGACTCGACTCCTCGAGTTGGTCTCCTATTGGACTCTAGAACCAGGTTACTTGTGCTCCCCTCCTTGGGTCTATCCTAGTGCGGAAAAGTAAATAATATACAAATGGTGACATCATCCGCAACCTGGAAGTGCCCCAATAAAATAATATTACATACAAGTTTTTAAATGAATGAAAATGAAAAACACTCATCTCGCATAAAAACCTCCGGCTATTCATAACGCGACGATCCAATATAACATATCCAGCAACACATAACATCACATGTCATCAACGTAAGTAAACATGCGTATCCCAATTGTCGTTGACATATAGCAACGAAACTGGCGATATCACATATTACACTTACGGTCACAGAAAAGAAAGCGTAAAACCACAACAGTTGGAATCCGCAATCTCTTTAGACATCGCATGCCTAACCAAATGAATTTCTTAGACATCGCATGCCTAACAATTATAAACCCCGCATTTTAGTCTCATTATCGAAAACACTTTTCAATATCAAGTCGGGCAATTCAACAAGATTCCCGACATCCTGATCGAATGCTCGTCGCAAACTTTAGTAGACGGCCGCACCCCCGATACCGTCGACGAAGTGTACCAAGGCGGAACACCGCTACCGCGAGCACCCGAATGGATGCTTTCGGCGACGGGGTTCTCCTACAGTCACTTGGTCGGGGCTAAGGGGTGTAGCTGTCTATTAAGTTTATCCGGCGAGTATCCGCATACGCTACGTGATTGCGACGGACTTTTGATCGCATCAAAATTCCGTGGCAGCCGATCAAGTGAGACTAAAGTGCTATGTTTATAATATTCATATTAGTTATCTCATAACTACATGTGGATTCAAAATATTGTATCACATTCCAGATAAGTAGAAAATATTAAACTTTCCGATCGAACAATCAAACACCCATGTTTTCCCGAAACAGCTCAATACATGAAATAAGTTTAAAAACATTCACTTCATGCCTCAGTACCAACGGTTGATTGGTAGATATTCTGCGTGTTCAAGTTTAGTTAATTACCGCAATCAAAACGGTTTCGCTTGTAGCTAGCCGGTTGAGTACGGGTCGTCCGCAGGGAGATGGGAATCTTTTTCTATGTGCTTTAACGAGTTAAGTCCAATTTTCCAGATTTGTTTGTGATTAACTAAGTGTTAAAATGATATGTAAAGAGAGCTTGTTAGGGTTAGGATTAGGTTAGTTTGAGTTAGGAGTCGCTCACTTCTTTCGTTGCCACTCTTAATATCGGTGTTACGGTAATCGGCAACAACGAGGATTAGCACGACTAGGAAGGAACTTGCGAGTATAAGCTAGGCTTTCCAACGCTTAAATTCTTCCTTTTGGTGCTTGTCCGTCCGTTCTTGGCTCTTAGCCATAACCTCCGGTTAATTCAACCACAACCGGTCTCACTACGGAATCACCGCTATCATGTAGGATAGGGTGCCGTAGGGAGCGGATTGTGGTTCAATTAACGGGAGTTGATTTAAGATGTTGGGCAAGAAAAGAGTGAGAGAGGTTTCCTTCTCTCAAACTTCCCTTATCCTACCCTAACAAGTATGGAAACTACTCACACATCATAATAAAAAGAAAATAAAACAAAGAAGAAGATAGAAAGAAAGAGATTAGAAGATAACAACTAGCAATTTGCGACCTCACCTTGGCAAGGATCAAGCGTAAGCATTATGGTTGTTTTAAGGATAAAGAAAAAAGAGAAAAGAAAGAAACAACAATAAATAACAACAACTACTTATCAATTAACGATTACAAGCGATTAACATAAAAAGAGCATGACAAGTATAATAACAAAATGAACTTCTTTATTCATCATTCTTCACTCACAAAAGCTCACTACAAGTTTTTCAATGGAGAAGAGTTGAGAAGAGGAAGAAGAACAAGTATTCTAAACCCTAAAAAAATACAAGATTAAGCACCCTTGGATTCACAAGGTTCTGGACTATTTATAGGCAGGGAACTGGAAATCTAGGGCAACAATCTGCTTCCTTACAAAATTACCCAACTGCCCCTAAAATACGACAGCATGATGAGGCCCTACGGCCGCGGTTCCGCGGCCTAAGCCTGCTTATGCCGCGGAACCGCGACTATACTAGGGAGTTGAGCCGTCGGTTTTTCTGGGGTGGGTTCCCTTGTCTTCTTTGTACTTCAGTATGGTATGTGATTTTTCTCAGAATCCTTCCACATTTCTTCCAGAATTTCTGTTGAGCAATAGGTATTTTGATGTGGATCATTTTGTCATGATTTCCTCGAGCTCCGCGTAGATTTCTTGGATCTTGTGTTGCCATTGAGCCTTGTGCATGAAAGTGTCATTGATTTGCCATTTTGTCTCTTAAACTGGTGTGTGGCAACAGACGGATAAAGAGCGGAGATCCGTGTTTTATCTGTGAATGGCAGGAACCCGGATTTTGTCGTGTTTTCCTATGAATTTCACCGTTTAGAACCGAGAACCTGTATCCTGCAATTGACTAGCAAACACGGCTCAAGAGTACTTACCGATATGCAATGTGATACAAATTGGGCGGTATGAAAATGCAAAAATCTGATATGAACAAATACCCCCAAACTTATCATTTGCTCGTCCCAAGCAAAGCCAATTTATTCACAAAAAAAAAAATTTCCTAACCTCATTTTCGCAGGGAACGCGATTGCACTGAGCATGTGCAACAAGCCGTTAAATCTCTAGGTGTCCCTAGTAGGAGGAGTGTTGTCTCCTGAGGGTTTTCAGCGGATACTACCCACAAAATCCGGTCAAGTTGGCTTTGTAAAATAACTAAGATTCAAACCCTAAAGTTTTGTTTCAGAAAATAACAATTCTATTATCCTAAGTCTAGATTATCGAACCTTTATTTTTCACACCTCGCTTCTTATTTAACTACAGATTTTATATGTCTTTACGTGCAGTGAAAATAGTGTCGTTAAGTTTCCAGAAAAATCGATTTACGTCATCATGTCACACAATAAAGCCCAGATAAAATTTTTTGAAAGGATCACATAAGTTTTATAAAGAGTTAAGCATTTTTCAAGTTTCGTTTTCCAGTAAAGTTTCAACTTTAGAATTCCTATCTTCCTTAACAGGAAACTAGGTCTTATTTTTCACTCCACCTTTTTCTTGTTTTCATTTCATACACATCTCTGTGAACGTGCAATAGTCTTTATCATAGAATAAAACCTTCATATCTCCGCTAAATTTTTTTATAAAAGCCTGTCTTTTATCAAGATTATTCTCACACAAAGAACCGTTAGGAATTTTAACTCGGAGAGAATACTTGCTTCATTTTGTTTTAATCTGGACTTTCTAGGCTTCTTAGCGAGCTTTGGGCCAATGCACCCAAACCAGTTGGCTTTAGGGCATTAGGTGTAGAAACACCCAGCGGACTTAATTACTCAAGTTACCTAGGTCCAAAAATAAAAAACAGTTTGGCGTGAAAATCATGATGATTTAATACGAACGGAGACATAACTGGCAATTCAATTATTTTTTTGGATAAAAGACGTGTTTAGTGGGTTCGGTGTGTAATCATTCCAATCAAGTTCCAGATGGGTTATTTTTCAGACTTAGTTCCAATTAAGGCATCAATAACATTCCTTCATATTCTCTTCACTTCATAAACTATTCTTGATATTATTTATTTCAGAACAAACCTACTTGATCCTCAGAAAATCATTTATCCATTTAAAAGTTTTTAGACAGAAAAGACTTGTCATCTAATTTCCAAAACTCATGACACGTGTAGTGTGATGTAAAGACGTATATCAGCTATAGTTAACTTCAAAGGAGAGTTATCTTTCAGATTTTCAAAATCTAAACATAAGATTTAGTTATTCTTATCTTATCAAACAAAACCGTCGAAATGTTGAATCAGAGTCCTCCCACCAGCTAACTTGACAGAAGGGTTTTTATGTTTTTTTTTTTAGAAAATTTTCATATTTTTATGGATTTTATGGATTTTAACATGCAGATGCAAAATATACATATGAATGCGAAGGTTAGAAATGCGTACCGAGCGTACCCCCAAACTTAAACTGGACAGTGTCCTCACTGTCATTGCATGAAGAGATTATTTGAAAGGTCAAAATTGTCGGTTAGATATACACAAAATTTTTATTTTTATTTTTTTTGTGTTTTTTAGTTTTAAGAAAAAGAAAAAGAAAAAGAATATCCACCAAAATGTACAAAATGGTATATACATACCCCCAAACTTATTTGGAACAGTGTCCACTTGTTCTTGGCTGGATAACCGAAGTTTGGAGGTAGGCAGAGGAAGATTATGCAGGATAAACCGGCTCCTGTAAGAAGAGGAGCTCCTCTGTTGGTTCGGCGCTAAGGTACGGTTTTAGTCGGTGTCCGTTCACTTTGAAAAATGAACCGTGCTTTGGATTCTCCAAATCCACAGCGCCATGCGGATACACATTCCGCACAAAATACGGCCCTTTCCAGCGAGATCTGAGCTTTCCTAGATGGAAGTGTAGTCGGGTGTCGTAAAGCAGTACCAGCTGACCAGGTACGAAGGTTTTGCGCAAAAGGTGTTTATCGTGAAACACCTTCGTTCGATTCTTAATGACAACCGCGTTATCGTAAGCCTCATCCCTAAGCTCGCTTAATTCGTTCAACTGCAGCTTCCGATGGCTGCCCGCATCTTCAAGAGACAGATTCAGCTCCTTTATCGCCCAAAATGCGCGATGCTTTATTTCGACAGGTAGGTGGCAAGCCTTTCCGTACACAAGCCGATAGGGAGACATGCCAAGGTCGGTCTTATAAGCGGTTCGAAATGCCCAAAGGGCATCAGTGAGTCTTAGCGACCAATCCTTACGGTTCTTGGAAACCGTCTTCTCCAGTATTTGCTTGATTTGCCGATTTGAAACTTCGGCCTGCTCGCAGGTTTAGGGGTGGTAAGGCGTAGAGAGCTTATGATTAATGGAATATTTTCGCATCAAGGCCTAGAAAGTCTTGTTGCAGAAATGACTTCCATTGTCGCTAATGATCGCTCGGGGGTGCCCAAAACGGGAGAAAATGCTTTCTTTAAGAAACCTAAGGACAACCTTGTTGTCGTTAGTCCGGCTGGGCACAGCCTCGACCCACTTAGAGACGTAATCAACAGCGAGAAGGATGTACAAGTTCCCAAAAGAGCTGGGAAACGGCCCCATGAAATCTATCCCCCAAACATCGAAAATCTCCATAACCAAGTTCGGTTGGAGTGGCATCTCGTTCCTCCGGGATATCCGGCCCAAGTGTTGGCACCGGGAACAAGTCTTGCAATAGTCATGAGCATCTTTGAAGAGTTGTGGCCAGTAGAAACCACATTGCAAGATCTTCTCAGCTGTCTTTCTGGGGCCAAAATGCCCGCCATACGCTTGATCGTGGCAAAATGACAGCACACTCTTGAATTCCTCGTCAGGGACACACCGACGAATAATCTGGTCGGGACAGTACTTGAACAGATAAGGTTCGTCCCAGTAAAAGTGTTTTACTTAGGATAAGAAGCGAAGTCTGTCCTGACTTGACCATTCAGTCGATAGTAATCCTGTGGCCAAATAGTTCACAATATCTGCGAACCAGGATTCGCAAGATACTGTCAAGAGCTGTTCATCCGGGAAAACGTCGTTGATCGGAATTTGAAGCGAAGGCGAAGAAGGAAGTCGTGAGAGATGGTTGGCAACTACGTTTTCACATCCTCGTTTGTCCTTAATGACAAGGTCAAACTCTTGAAGTAAGAGGATCCAACGTATTAACAGAGATTTTGCATCTTTCTTCGCAAAAAGATGGCGCAGAGCAGAATGGTCTGTGTAGACAATGACTGGAGAGCCGATGAGGTAGGGCCTGAACTTTTCTAAAGCAAATACAACAGCCAAGAATTCCTTCTCAATTGTTGTATAATTGAGTTGGGCGTCGTTCAGGGTTCGGCTAGCATAATAGATTACGTGCCGCATCTTGTTGATGTGTTGTCCAAGGACAGCACCGATGGAAAAGTCGGATGCATCGCACATAATCTCAAATGGGTGCGTCCAGTCAGGAGAAGAGAGAACGGGAGCAGAAGTGAGTGAGCTTTTTAATGACTCGAATGCAGTCACACAGCTCGAGTTGAAGTCGAATGGCGTGTCCTTGGCCAGTAAAAGAGTCAAGGGCCTAGCAATCTTGCTAAAGTCTTTGATGAACCGTCTATAGAAACCGGCATGGCCAAGGAAGGCTCGGATATCTCTGACGCATCGGGAAGGAGGGAGATTGGAAATGACCTCAATCTTCGCTTTGTCAACCTCTATGCCATTTTGCGAGATGATATGTCCTAAGACAATACCTTCGCGCACCATGAAGTGGCACTTCTCCCAATTCAAAGTGAGATTCTTGTCCTTACATCGGGTAAGGACAGCGTCAAAATGCAGCAAACACTCGTTGAAGGAATCGCCATAAATGGAGAAATCGTCCATGAAGATCTCCAGAAATTTTTCCACCATGTCTGAGAAGATTCACATCATACACCGCTGAAAGGTAGCGAGCGCATTACATAACCCAAAGGGCATGCGACGATATGCGAACGTGCCGAAAGGACAAGCGAAAGTGGTCTTGTCCTGGTCTTTTTCGGCGATGGAAACTTGATTATAGCCAGAGTAGCCATCAAGAAAGCAGTAGTACTCGTGTCCGGCCAGTCGTTCAAGCATTTGGTCAATGAAAGGTAGCGGAAAGTGGTCCTTCCGCGTTGCGGCGTTGAGTTTTCTGTAATCAATGCATACTCGCCACCCAGTTTGGGTGCGAGTAGGGATTAACTCGTTCGCCTCGTTAGTGATGACCGTTATACCTGATTTCTTGGGGACAACGTGAATGGGGCTAACCCACTGGCTATCAGAGATAGGGTAAATGATACCACTATCCAGACATTTTACGATCTCCTTCTTCACAGCCTCTTTCATGACTGGGTTGAGACGTCTTTGTGGATCCCTGGATGGTTTGGCATCATCCATCAGATGAATGTGATGTTCAACGATCAGGGGACTAATCCCCTTGATGTCCACCATGGACCAGCCAAAAGCTTGCCTGTTGCTGTGCAAGACCGTGAGAAGGGCTTTCTCTTGGTCTGGAGCTAGAGAAGCCGAGATGATGACAGGGAGGGTCTCGTTCTCACCTAAGTAAGCGTACTTAAGGTGAGACGGCAAAGGCTTGAGTTCGAGCGTTGGAGATGAAACGATTGAAGGCAAGATTGGTGCAAAGGTCTCGAACTCAAAAGATTCCAGCAAAGGTTGAAAACGAGTGTAAGCGACCGAGTCGGATGGTTCAGGTAACTCATCCAGAAATTCAAAGGATTCAAACTCGGGATGCGAGCGGCTAAGATCGTTCAAGAACGTGAAACACTCGTAGTCGTTGTCGGGCGCAGAAACAGCAGCAGGTTCGAGGACGAACGCACTAGTGGCGTTAAGGTTAGCATGATCGAACAGAAACTCCTCGAGTTCACACTCTTCAGGGGTGATCTCCTGGATCGAGCAGACGTCCAGTATATGAGCATTAGGTTCGGAGGGCTGATTCCCCAACCTAAAAATGTTGAGTTCAATTGTCATGTTTCCAAAAGAGAGGTTCATCGAACCATTGCGACAATTGATCACAGCATTTGAGGTTGTAAGGAATGGGCGACCGAGTATCACCGGAATTTGATTCCGGGGGTTAGCTACAGGCTGTGTGTCTAATACAATGAAGTCAACGGGGAATATGAAGTCCCCGACTTTGATTAACACATCCTCTAGCTCACCCCTAGGATGGGTGATCGATCGGTCGGCCATTTGGAGAGTACAGTGTGTGGGTTTCAGCTCTCCTACGCCTAATTGCTCGTATACTGAATACGGAAGCAGGTTAACACTGGCACCAAGATCTAATAGTGCGCGGTTGATGTTCTTATCCCCAATGGTAATAGAAATCGTAGGACAGCCAGGGTCCTTCCATTTTTGTGGTAAAGATTGGGTAAGAGCATCACTCACAGCACTAGCCAAGAAAACTTTCTTTGGTACCTGAGACTTCCTCTTTTTCATGCACAAGTCTTTTAAGATTTTCGCGTAGGATGGGACTTGTTGGACGGCATCTAAAAGTGGAATGTTAATGTTAACCTGCTTAAATAACTCCAGAATCTTCTCCATTTGAGGATTTTGTTTATTAGACCTCAACCGGTTTGGAAATAGGACGTTTTTAAAATTGGTTGAGTCTAATGCTTGTGGAGGAGATTGTGGAGTTGGAACGGATCCTAGAACAGGTGTTTTCGTGGAGTGAGAAGTGGGTCCGTTCAGAGTAGAAGAAGAAGAAGAAGAAGAAGAAGGAGAGCCTTTTGAAGAATGGAGAATAGGCTCAGAAGACGAAGAAGCACGAGGAGAAGAAGAAGAAGAAGCGGCCGGGGTGTCATCGTTGATCCGTGTGCCAATGTTGTTTTGCAGCATCCTTCCCGATCTCAATGTGGTCACGGCACTCACATTATGGTTCTGTTGTTCAAGAGCAACATGTACATTCTGTGGGTGACCGGGATTTGGCAGTGGCTGGGACGGGAGCTTCCCCTTCTCTCGCTCGCTTAAGGCCGCATTCAGCTGTGCAATCTGGGCCTCAATGGTCTTGATGCTTAGCCCGTGAGCGGCAGTGTGTTGTACTAAGGACTGAATGGAAGACTGGATGTTGGCAGTGGATGGTGTCGATTGTTTAACGAACGCCTCCAGACTTCGTTCGAGCGAGGAAACCTTATCGTTGTTTGATGGAACAAAGTTGTTTGGTGGAAAAGAATTGTTGGGTGTAAAGTTGTTCGTCTGATTTTGAAAAGGTTGGGGTTGGAAGGGCTGCTGAAATTGATGTTGAGTTTGTTGTTGCGCTTGTTGTTGCGGCGGAGGGGGCCTTTGGAAATTGTTGCCTTGGAATTGATTCTGATTCTGATTCCAGGAGAAATTGGGGTGGTTCCTCCAACCGGGATTGTAGGTGGAAGAGTATGGATCATTCCTCGGTCTTTGCTGGAATGCAGCATTAACCTGATCCTGTCCTTGCGATGGTGGATTGTAAGGACACTCTTCGGTTAAGTGAGAAGGATTGGAACAACAAGCGCAGATGGTACGAAGGGGAAGAACAGGGGCAGGAGCAGGAGAAGAAAATTTGCTCTCTATGGCTTCAAGCTTTCTCGTTATTGCAGCCATTTCAGATTTCATCGCAATAGAGACATCAAGTTGGTGAATTCCTACCCCAGACTGACCGTTAGAAGTGGAGGTAGAAGAAGAAGAAGTCGGTCTGGTGCTCTCCCATTGTAGCGTTTGCTCCGCAAGGTCGTCAAAGAATTGCCACGCTTCCTCGTCAGATTTTGATAGGAAGTGGCCCTGACAGATGGTTTCCAACAACTGCTTCGTTGCTGGGTTCAGGCCCTCGTATAAGGTTTGGCAAAGTTGCCATTTCTCTATACCGTGGTGAGGACCCTGAACAAGAAGGTCTTTGTACCGGTCAAAGCACTTCCAGAAGGGTTCAGAAGGAAGCTGAGAGAATTGGTTGATTTCATTTCGGATCCTTGCGGTTTTATGATTCGGATAAAATTTCTTTAGAAACGCTTTTACAAACTCGTCCCAACTGGTTATGGAATGGGAAGCGGTGCTATACAGCCATTTTTCAGTAAGATCGCATAAAGTGAACGGAATGACCCGTAGGCGTATAGCATCGTCCGACAGTTGGGTAGTTTTCATCATGGCACAAACGTTTTGAAATTTATTGATGAAGATATAGGCATCTTCAGATTCAAGCCCATGAAATCGTGGATGCATGTTGATGAAGTGGGGCTTAATTTCAAAATTATCCCCATTGGCCGGTGGAAGAGAAAGGCAGGTGGGAAGTGCAGAACGGGTGGGATAGAAACGATCCTGGAGCGCGATTCACTGCGGCGCTACAACAGACGGTGGTGGTGGGTTATTGGTCTCTGTAGGAGGTGGAGCCAATCAAGGGGTAGTCAAAGAGATGTTCGGATTAAATCCTGAAATCGCGGAAGAAGAGGTTGGTGATGGTGAAGGTGAAGATGTATGAACAGAATTCTGGTCAACGTCGGAGTTGGCCGGCTAAGGTAAAGGTGAAAGAGGAGTGGACGGAGTTTCGACGTCTGAGTCGATCGCGTAGTCGGTAGCGACTAACGTAACGCGGACTAGGCGGGCGCTAGTGTCCCGAGTCCAAGCGGACATACACTAAACGAGTTTAGTATAGTCAAAGCGGAGAAGGTGAGGGTTAGAAAACGTCAATGGAGAAAGGCGATGGGTGGTGGGTGAAAAATGGATTTTGGCGACAAAGGGAAAGTTTTTATAAAAGTTTTTGATTTTTTCCCTTCTTTTTAGTTTATTTTTAGAAAGAGCTTTACAGAAATATGTACGGACTTACGGCTTTAAGCAATCACAAACAAGATATGCACAATCACATCTAGATCTAGGGTCACCTAGGTCTGCTAGACAGCTCCTAATTGTTCCAGAGGGCTAGAAATAGGACCTCAAACCGCCTCTTCTCCGTCAATTGCGACCAGGTAAGTGCCAGGTAAGTGGGAGGTTGTCCAACGCTTTCGCGAAGTTCCTTAATTAAATAACCACTTGCCTTCGACACACTTGCCTAGACACCGCAAAAGTCAGATAGGATAAACGGCCGATGCCTGTAACTAGTCCTCTGTCCTATTCAGCGCGAAGTCCTTAGGGCTGAGTCTAGTATTTTTTAATTTAACATTGGTCAATGCATATGCTTTTTGTGATTTCTGGGGTTCTGGGAAGGGTGATGAAATCCCCACCCAATCTGAATTGGTTTCAAGCCCCTTAAGTCCGTATTAATGAATGCAAAGCGGTAACAAATCAACTGCAAACAATTTTTATTTTTAGCGCGGCGCAAAGAATCCTGCACAAGAACAGTTTATTGGAAGGGGAAAGAGAATTTGCGCAAAGAATGTTGCAGAAAACACAGTTTTATTGGAGTCCAGAGGAGTGGGAAGAAGGAAAGAAAGACTTACCAAAATTTTAGGATTCTGAAGGCCTCAAACTGCCGCGGTTCCGCGGCCTAAGCGCTCTTATGCCGCGGTTCCGCGGCTTTAATAGGGATTCGGGCCTTCAAGTTTCTGGTGTGTGCTCTGTTTTCTGTCCCCTTCTTTTCTGGAGCTTTTGAATATTTATTTGCTTACTGGATCAGCTCCAGAATCTTCAATAGACCGTCTTTTCCGTCTTGTTCACCCGCGGTGTAGCCGCGAAATATGGGTCTAACTTCCCACGTCTTTGGCACTGAACTTGAACTTCGTATTATCCTTCACACTTGCACAAAAACTAATCAAAAATAACAAAATGATTTTTTACAATGTATATTTTTTTTTGTTTTGTTTTTCGGTTAGCTTTATATTCACAAATTAACCCGAAATTACACAAAGAAATAAACTACCGTCTCCCCGGCAACGGCGCCATTTGATTGGTAGATATTCTGCGTGTTCAAGTTTAGTTAATTACCGCAATAAAAACGGTTTCGCTTGTAGCTAGCCGGTTGAGTACGGGTCGTCCGCAGGGGGATGGGAATCTTTTTCTATGTGCTTTAACGAGTTAAGTCCAATTTTCCAGATTTGTTTGTGATTAACTAAGTGTTAAAATGATATGTAAAGAGAGCTTGTTAGGGTTAGGATTAGGTTAGTTTGAGTTAGGAGTCGCTCACTTCTTTCGTTGCCACTCTTAATATCGGTGTTACGGTAATCGGCAACAACGGGGATTAGCACGACTAGGAAGGAACTTGCGAGTATAAGCTAGGCTTTCCAACGCTTAAGTTCTTCCTTTTGGTGCTTGTCCGTCCGTTCTTGGCTCTTAGCCATAACCTCCGGTTAATTCAACCACAACCGGTCTCACTACGGAATCACCGCTATCATGTAGGATAGGGTGCCGTAGGGAGCGGATTGTGGTTCAATTAACGGGAGTTGATTTAAGATGTTGGGCAAGGAAAGAGTGAGAGAGATTTCCTTCTCTCAAACTTCCCTTATCCTACCCTAACAAGTATGGAAACTACTCACACACCATAATGAAAAGAAAATAAAACAAAGAGGAAGATAGAAAGAAAGAGATTAGAAGATAACAACTAGCAATTTGCGACCTCACCTTGGCAAGGATCAAGCGTAAGCATCATGGTTGTTTTAAGGATAAAGAAAAAAGAGAAAAGAAAGAAACAACAATAAATAACAATAACTACTTATCAATTAACGATTACAAGTGATTAACATAAAAAGAGCAAGACAAGTATAATAACAAAATGAACTTCTTTATTCATCATTCTTCACTCACAAAAGCTCACTACAAGTTTTTCAATGGAGAAGAGATGAGAAGAGGAAGAAGAACAAGTATTCTAAACCCTAAAAAAATACAAGATTAAGCACCCTTGGCTTCACAAGGTTCTGGACTATTTATAGGCAGGGAACTGGAAATCTAGGGCAACAATCTGCCTCCTTACAAAATTTCCCAACTGCCCCTAAAATACGACAGCATGATGAGGCCATACGGCCGCGGTTCCGCGGCCTAAGCCTGCTTATGCCGCGGAGCCGCGGCTATACTAGGGAGTTGAGCCGTCGGTTTTTCTAGGGTTCCCTGGTCTTCTTTGTACTTCAGTATGGTATGTGATTTTTCTCAGAATCCTTCCACATTTCTTCCAGAATTTCTGTTGAGCAATAGGTGATTTGATGTGGATCATTTTGTCATGATTTCCTCGAGCTCCGCGTAGATTTATTGGATCTTGTGTTGCCATTGAGCCTTGTGCATGAAAGTGACATTGATTTGCCATTTTGTCTCTTAAACTGGTGTGTGGCAACAGACGGATAAAGAGCGGAGATCCGTGTTTTATCTGTTAATGGCAGGAACCCGGATTTTGTCGTGTTTTTCCATGAATTTCACCGTTTAGAACCGAGAACCTGTATCCTGCAATTGACTAGCAAACACGGCTCAAGAGTACCTACCGATATGCAATGTGATACAAATTGGGCGGTATGAAAATGCAAAAATCTGATATGAACAACGGTCCAGCCATAGAAGGGTCAAGCCAACGCCTCACATGTGGCACGTCGTACTACCCCAAACCCTAAGGTTCAAAAGGCAGTTCAAGACGGTCACATAATCGAGTTAAGGTTTGTTGTCTTCTAGAGGGACCATCGCGTTACTTGCACTACTTAGAACGTCATTAAACTACGGAAAAATCCAACAATTGGAAATTTCCCGGCAGGGGGAAAAAATGGGTATTTATATCCGGTCGAACTTTTCAACATATTCTAAAATTACCCGGAAAAACACATAGACAAAGCTTGACAATCCGATCGAATCTACGAACTCTCAATACAACCCAGAATACTCAACTCTTGAGTGCAGAATAAAAATTCCCAGAAAACACAGGCATTACATACGGGGATTAAAATTCTTGAGTGTGCCTAGGATCCCTACAGATAGATCGTTAACTAGAGGTAAAGGCGAAAAACAAGTAAGCAAACTACTTTGCTACAAAGTGAAAGGGGCTACAACCTTTGTAGATCCGGTCCTCCACTTCCTAAGCTCCGTGATGACGTCCCTCCGCTGCGATCATCGGATCCCGGACTCTAGCGATGGTTTCATCGAAGAAATGATGGGGCTAGGTCGTCGACTTCGATGCCGAAGATGATCTACGTCGAGGCAACTCAAGATCAAGCTCCACCTTCACCAAGTCATGAAACTTGTAAAGAAAACACCCTATACTACATGGAAAGTGGTAGAGGATGAAGAAATAGGAAGTGGGTTCACTTTGGATTTGGATTTCTCACTTGGAATCATCACTTGGAAAATTTCTAGCAAGCTTTCTTCTTCACTTGAAGAAGATGAAGAAGAAGAAGGAAAAAGAAAATCCAAGTGATTCTTATCATAATGCAACCATAGGTGAGGCTAACACATGTAGAGAATAAACTAGTATTTAGTTAAATGGTTAGGTTAAGGATAAAAACAAAATGGCTAAGACTTTGTCAAAAGTATCATGAAGCTTCTAGTGTAAAACAAAGAAATCCACCCATTTTGTTTTTGCCAAAAGGAATAAATAAATAAACAAATAAATTAGAACCCTAACCATTTACCAAAACATGGTTCAAAGCATACACACACCCAACTTTGCATGTATCATCAAACATGATACAAACTAGTGCACAAAACTATATCATATATATAATGTGCACATTCAAGTGAGAAAATAATCTTAAGTGAACAAATACTAGTTAATGTAAAGTAATATATCAAATATATAATTATACATTAAATCATTAAATCAACACTTGATTTAATTATCCGGTCATACTGCATATCACCGACTAATATCAAGTGTATCAAAGTATCGAATCAACACTTGATTCGGCAACTCGGCTATATCTCATATAACCGTCCAATGATACAAATCGCGAGAATAGAATACAGTATCACATACTGGTATTATTCTCGGTCCTGCACATATTTCATATGCGCTCCTATTTCGTTTCGCTTGAGCCAGGAAACCTCTGTGTAGGACTCTAAAGACTCGTCAATACGCCGACAGTAGGTGATGATCATATCAAGCACCCACAAGCCGCAAGCGGTCTGCTAAACGTAACGGCCACCCGGGTATTGAGCGATCAGATGATCAACGAGCAAGCCCGCTCACATTCCTGTGAATCCAACCAGTAACACTTATCGTACAGTCCGGTCTGATCGTCTGATATGTCGCATATCTCGACTAAGGGTGGTAAACGTCAGACCTCAGTAGCTCGATAAGTCGTGTCGATGTGAGGTCTATAACAGTTCGAGAAACTACTGGTAACACTTACCAGTAAATCTCAGCAACCCTGGCCAGGGATTTCCGGTTATAGCCAATCGAACACAGTGCAACATCAGCTCCCTATACAGGGAGAGACGAATCCCCTCCTATCGCTCATTGCCTCCATGTGATTCGGGACTGTACCGAAAAACCACCGTTTTGCACGCCCTCTTGGACGTGGTAAGGTGGAAATCAAAGCACAGTGGGAATCATACAAGACTCTATGACGATCTCGGGTCAACAGACTACTTTGAACCAGTGTCACCAGAGAACTGCCATCTGACGTAAGGTATAATACCATCTGGGAGTTCTCGGCGAATCCGTCCAGTGTACCCAGTCTCCACTGAGCACCCATATATCATCTCTGATGTCAAACACCAATGGATATGGGATCATCCATCGCCCATCTGTATGGGTCGAGAAGGTATACACTAGTCTACTCTGGTATATCGATGCCCCGTCTCGATACACCCACGACTAGGGACCTTGAAGGATGTACTTATAGACCACCATGTCCCCACCAGTATGATCTGCATCATAGTCCAGGTAGTCAAGTACACATCCTAAGGGCTTTACCAACATGTAACAGAGAGACAATCAGTGTACACGTTAAGGTAAACAGCAACCAGATAGCATACTATCATGTCGAGCAAGAAAGTCCTCCCTGTATATGTCCCAGCATCTACTACAATATACATCCTATGTACAGTAATGGCCTCTAGGGAATACATATAACTAACAGCAGTATGCCAGAAAAGCCGCAATGGAACCTGTATGGCAAAACCTGCAAGAACTGTGGCACAACGGGAATGAGTTGCCAACTCATGAATAGAAAACATCAAAGAGCAGAAATCGTATGTAAGACACAATCGTAGGTCAATACGATCAATTATATATATATATATATATATATATATAACCTTAAATGAATAAGTCTGAAGCATGATAAGGTGGCAATGTAACATCTATACATGAGTGTAGTGCCAAGTGCTCGTACCAGTGCCTTAGGTAATAACATATCATAAATATGAGGTATGATCAATGTCGACTATATCATGAAGTCTATGAATATGTGGATATCATCCAACTATGTAATCAATATCATCAATATCAACTATATGTATGTGGAAATCGTCCACGTGTCACCCAATGACGATAAACACCATGCATGTAAATATCATAAAGCATATGCATGGAAATATGAGGATGTAAATCAACATGTGTCGCTCGCGACATATCAAAATCATGGAACCTGAGTGCCAAGCATCGACACTTGAAAACATCATGAATCCTGTGCCTAGTATCGGCACGTAAATCCTCATACATATAGGGCCTCGTTCGTCCGAATCGGCCAATATCATCTCTCAACTCCGGTCGGTATCCCCCAGATATCCGCCGAGCTCAACATAATCACCGGTAGGTAGTACTCCCCTGCTAGGCTCACCATTTAGCATATACGAGTCTTCTTGCCCCGGGGTACCTCACCGGGTCCACCATATACCCACAGACGGTGCCTACCGCTCCTCGAATCGGGTTTTACATGCCACTCTCAGAACCGAGAAAACACATGGTGGACGCACTGAAATATCATATCATGGGTAACCGGGTTTTAAAAAAAATACATACTCTCCTTTTAAAATACCAACGGTTCCCAAATCTAGAAATATCAGGGAAACAATATATCTCAATGCGTATAATCAGAAAGCATGATGTATGCGACATATAAAAGAATGTAAGCATATAAGTATATCATGCAACATGGAATAGTAATATGCACATATTGGGGGAAACCGCTCTTTTAAAATGAATCAGTTTTAAAGAATATCTTGCGGTTCCCAAATCTCCAAATCAAGTGAGAATCGTCTATGTATGTGCAAATGAGTATGTGTACAAGTATGGGTGTACAATATGGAAGTACACGAGTATGAATGTACAATAGGTATGTACACAAGTATGAGTGTACAAAATGTAAGTACACGAATATGAATGTACAATAGGTATGTGCACAAGTATAAGTGTACAATATGTGAGTACACGAGTATTGTAGGATTCCTAGGCACTCTAGAGAGGTCTCACAAGGCATCGAACATGCCATTTTCAAAAAATCTAGGTGCCGAGAGACCCGACTACGGATCGTTTGCTAGAAAACTAGGCGAAAAATAATCTAGTTAACACTTAACTACAAGATACGGAAATACAACCTTTGTAGATCCGGTCCTCCACCTCCACGGCTCCGAGATGAGGTCCTCTCCGCTGTCCAAATCGAATCCGGGCTCTAGAGTCGACTTCATCGGAGAATAGGCGAGCTAGGTCGTCGATGTCCATGCCGAAGATGATCTACGTCGAGGCATCGCTAGATCAAGCTCACAACTTCACCAAGTCATGAAACTTGTGAAGTAAACACACTCTACTACTTGGCAAGAGGTAGAGCATGAAGAAATAGGAAGTGGGTTAACTTTAGAATTGGATTTCACACTCAAAAACATCAATCACCATTGATGAGGTAATCTTTTCTTCACTTGAAGCAAGGAAGAAGAAGAAGAATAATATGATAAGTTAATTATAATTGGAAAAGAAAATGAATACTTATCATATTAGAACCATGGTCAAGTGTAGAGAATTAACTAAGGTTAGAATAATGGTTAGGGTTAAAGATGAAGACAAGAATGGTTACAAAGTCAAAGCTTCATGAAGCTTCAACTAAACTCCAAAATTAGCAACCATTCTTTTCTTATCTATTCTAAATAAATAAATAAATAAATAAGTAATAAAAAGAAAACCCTAATCATTAGTTTAACCATGGCTTAATTCATTACACTTAACTATAGTTAAACATGTATCATCAAGTGTACAAAAGTATATCACATATACAATGTGCACAATCCGAGTGAGAAAATCCATTCAAAGTGAACCGATACTAGTTAATGCAAAGTAATATATCAAATATATAATTATGCATTAAATCACTAAATCAACACTTGATTCAATGATCCGGTCATGTCGCACATAACCGACTGGTATCATCAGTAACAACTTATCGAATGAACACTTGATCCGATAACCCGGCTATATCACATATAACCGATCAATGTCACATCGCGAGAATGAAATACGGTATCACATACACGCATCATTCTCAGTCCCGCACATATCTCATATGCGCTCCTATTTCGTTTCGCTTGAGCCAGGAAACCTCTGTGTAGGACTCTAAAGACTCGTCAATACGCCGGCAGCGGATGATGATCATATCAAACATCCACAAGCCGCAAGCGGTCTGCTAAACGTAACGGCCACCCGGGTATTGAGCGATCTGAAGATCGACGAGCAAGCCCGCTCACACTCTGTGAATCCGACCAGTAACACTACCGTACAGTCCGGTCTGATCATCTGATATGTCGCATATCTCGCCTAGGGGTGGTAAACGTCAGACCCCAATAGCTCGATAAGTCGTGTCAATATGAGGTCTATAACTATTCGAGAAACTACTGGTAACACTTACCAGTAAATCTCAGCAACCCTGGCCAGGGATTTCCTGTTATAGCCAATCGAACACAGCGCAACATCAACCCCCTATACCGGGAGAGACGAATCCCCTCCTATCGCTCATTGCCTCCATGTGACTCGGGACTGTACCCAAAAACCACCGTTTTGCACGCCCTCTTGGACGTGGTAAGATGGAAATCAAAGCACAGTGGGAACCACACAAGACTCTATGACGATCTCGGGTCAACAGACTACTCTGTACCAGTGTCACCAGAGAACTGCCATCTGACGTGAGGTATAATACCATCTGGGAGTTCTCGGCGAGTCCGTCCAGTGTACCCAGTCTCCACTGAGCACCCGTATAACATCTCTGATGTCAAACACCAATGGATATGGGATCATCCATCGCCCATCTGTATGGGTCGAGAAGGTACACGCTAGTCTACCCTGGTATATCGATGCCCCGTCTCGATACACCCTCGACTAGGGACTTTGAAGGATGTACTTATGGACTACCATGTCCCCACTAGTATGATCCGCATCATAGTCCAGGTAGTCAAGCACACATCCTAAGGGCTTTACCAACATGTAACAGAGAGACAATCAGTATACACGTTAAGGTAAAGTTCAACCAGATAGCATACTATCATGTCGAGCAAGAAAGTCCTCCCTATATATGTCCCAGCATCCACTACAATATACATCATATGTACAGTAATGGCCTCTAGGGCATACATATAACTAACAATCTCCCACTTGCACTAGGGCCATCTGTAGCAGTGGTTGTAGTATCTCATACTCAACCATCCCATAAAAGTCTCTCTCTGGGAACAGGCCTTTGTGAGTAGATCCGCTGTGTTTGTCCTCTGAGTCTACTCTCCAAACCTCGATCTCCCTGGAGATCAAGTGATACTGCCATAGAATATGTCTAGATCACTGATGGGACCGGCGTTCCTTGGCATAAGCCACAACTCCATTGTCACACAATGGGAGAAACAAAGTTCATCTCATGAACAAATATACACCCAAACAGCCTCTTTGGTAGCATCTTAAGTAGCGATGTATTCTGCCTTTATCGTCTAGTATGTCACGGTATCTAGCTTGGACCTCTTCCAACATACCGTCCCTTTACTTAGGGTAAAGACAATGCCTGTGACTGACATTCAGTCGTTTTTATCACCCTGGAACCCTTCCAGTGATTCTCCCCAGGATCGGTTGATACCGTCTCACTACAACTAGTGAGAATCCTAACATCCAATTAGATCTATCTCATAGATCCAAAAACCCAGGATTTAGGAGGTATCATTTTGATCCTATGTGGAGAATCATTGTGATAAACGGAGATTGATCGAGCGTAGCATAGGAAACTCCTTCCCTATCAAGAGTATGTCATCCACGTACTCTACGAGGATCGTCACCATACTCCCTACTACCCTTTTGTTTATACAAGGTTCATCTACCATTTTGATGATATCAAACTGTTTGACTAATTCATCAAAACAGATGTTCCAACTCCGCGATGCCTGCTTTATCAAATAAAGCATCTTGCACACGTTTCCGCTGCTCCCACTGTCTACGAAGCCCTCTGGCTGTGTACTTATAGACGCTCTCTTCTAAATCATCATTTAGAAAAGCAGTCATGACACCCAACCACCAGATATCGTAGTTATGGTATGTAGCCGTGGCAAGTAGGATCTGGATGGACTTAAGCATAGCTACTGGAAAAGGTTTCATCATTATCCACGCCTGGTCGATGACGAAAACCTTTAACAATTCTAGCTTTGAAAGTCTCAACTTTTCCATCTACACCAAGTAATCTTCTCAAGATATACTTGCTCCTGATGGGGATTTAACCCTTCAGATATAGCAACCAAAGTCCATACTTTGTTGGTGTATAAGGATTCCATCTCAGATCGATAAACATCCAGCCATTCTTACAGAGTCTCACTCCTGATGGCCAGCACGAAACTAGTTGGGTCATCATCTCATGATGTAATCCTCGCTCCCACTGTCATAGAGAAACCGAAGTATGTCTCAGGTGGGTGAGGAACCCTACTAGATCGGCGGAGAGGATGAGGTTCGTTGGAATCTACTGAATCCTTTGGTTCTATCAAATCATGTGCTGTAGTTTGTATAGCTGGAACATTTCCAGTTCTACATTACAGACCTTGCCTCGAGCTTGTCCGGATTTTGCTTTTAGACATAGGCCGGTCAACCCCAAATCTTAACCAACTTAAGATATGGGCTCTTCCCTTTCCATATCACATATGAAATGGTAGGCAACTGATTTGATTCGAACCTATTCAATAGGTATGCAGCTTCTCAAGCGCATAACTCCCAAAAAGGAAACGGGTAACTCAGTATTACTCATCATAGAGCACACCATATCAAATAGGGTGCGATTGCTCCGCCCCCATATACCATCGTGCTATGGTGTATTCGGAGGAGTAATGCCGCGAGAGAATCTCATTCTCCTTTAGAATAGTCCAGGAATTCTATGCACAAGTATTCTCCTCCTTGATCTCATCATAGGACATAATACTTATACCCGTATTGGTTCTCTTCTTCTAACTTATATTCTGTGAATATCTCAAAAGGTTCGGACTTGTGTTTCAACAGGAACATATGTCTGAATCTCGAGAGATTATCAGAGAATGCAACGAAGTACAAAGAACCAGTCTTGGCATGTGTAGACAGGGGACCTTACATACATCAACATGTATCAATCCCAAGAGTTCACTAACTCTTTCTCTGTTTCCAGTAAACGGAGCTATGGTCATCATATCTTTGTGACATGACTGGCGAGTTTCACAAGATGTAAATTCAAACTAATTTAAATATGCATCTTTATGTAACTCTAGCTAGTCGGGTCACATTGATCTGACCTAGTCTACAATACCTCAAGAAGGATTCGTTCATTTCTGAACTCTTCCTCTTGTGTGTGTTCTGTATACTAAGAACTGTAGTTTGATTTAGAACATCAATGCTTTTAGATAACGTGCCTGAACCGATCAACTTTTGATATAGGAAATGTTCAAAACATTATCCATCAATACAAAATTATATCCTTTCTTTACTAATAAAGAGACTGATATGATTTTGTATATCAGGTTCGGTATCTAATAATATTCGTTCAGAATCAATGTATTGGTAATACAGGGTGACAATGACCAACAGACTTGGCTGCAACACTTGCCCCGTTTTCTGCCTCATGAAACTTATCACCCGTTCTCAGTTCTCTACCTTTCTGTAGCCCTATGTAACAGATTACATATGTGGGATCCTGATCTGGTATCAAATGCCCAGGACGTAAAGGATACTGAGAAACAGTTCTGTATAATGAACACACCCGAAGATGATGCATCAGCATGCACTTTCTTCGTTTGGGCGGCACGGGAATTCTGGTATTCCCCAATTTCCTGCTCTGTCTTATAACAATTATAAGTTGGAGCGGGACCAACGTTCCTCAGCTCAGTATAACAAGCGGGTTCGGTCAATAATCCGTATTTTTATCTTGATTAAGGCGTGATATGGTCGCTACCAGGAGAGAGAGAGAAGAAAACACTCAGCGTGCGCTCTTGCAAGAATAGATTGGTTATTATTTTATCTAATCAGGATGGCTCCCACTGCTTTTTATCAAATCTTCCTTCAAACCCTAAAAGGAAAGACTAGCCGGGATTAATTACACACTACAAGTTCGCCAATCTTTCAGCCAGGCCAGTGTCGGTACTTTAAGGGAGGTCCCCCGTGCTTTCGCACGAACCTAATTAATGTAAACCTCGTTTTCCCAGAGGCGTAACCTCGTTAACACCTTTCTAGACACCTACTTGATCGGCTAATTGTAATGCGTAAAACTCTCCCAGGAGTAACTCTTACTCACAGCGGGTATCGGGATCCAACTATCTCATAGAAGGTATGCAATCTCATTGCAAATTTCAACACTTGAAATTCCCGATAATATTTTGCCCCTAGCGTCCTATGACCTTGACAGAGGTCAACAAATCATAGGCTGCTAGTCAAGTTCAACCCATCATTTCCTGATTGAAGTAAACCCACCCGCACGACCCTTGACAGAGGTCAACAAGGTCGCACGACTACCCTAAATCAATCACATCATATGCTTATGCAGATAAGCACTAATCAGCTACCGCACACTGCGCCTTGACAGAGGTCAACAAACGCAGCACGAATACTAACCAGTACATATCTGAAATGACGGAGGGCTACGACAGGTTTTTCTGAAAACCTATTGCGTAATGAACTTGATATCGTTGTAGGATCGAATGAATTTTGAAATAGAGTGTTTTTGAGGCTTTTCTAGTTTTGCTAAAGGAGTCACTCCCGGTGAAGGGATCGTCGGTCCTTTCCTCGTCGAATGAGGTGCGGGATATATCATATATATCACTGTGCAAAGCAACAACTCTTAAAAGCAATCAAAAGACAAACCGAGTGTGTAGCATCTGACAGTTATTGCTAAAGGAGTCATTCCCGGTGAAGGGATCTCGGTCCTTTCCTCATCGAATAAGGTGCAGGATATATCACATATACCGCTATGCAAAGCAAGAACTGTAGCTACCTGTTCTATTTTGAAATTCGATTCTACAACATCTTAGGTTTCTTTTATTTTATTAATCACATTAATGAAGTCCCATCATTTAAGTACCTAAACATCACAGATAAATACGACGTACACTTATGCCATCCGCATTCGCCTCGATGTCCCCTCGTGCACCGTTAGGTTAGGTAACTAACGGCAGAGCAGGGCAGGGCTAGCGCGGGTGTAAAACATAAGTAATATCTATATAATATATCATATATACTATACAGAACATCACATGATCACATCACAGATATCGCAGCAGAAGAAACATATGAAATATTGGATATACTAGGACGTCCGTGTTTTCAATACGAGCCAGTACAAAACACGGATTCCACGGTCGTGATGAATAGCCAAACCCACACCCCTAGACCCCTACGAGAGCGTCAAGCAACCCTACCAATTCTGGAGTTAGGAGACCCGGACTCGACTCCTCGAGTTGGTCTCCCACTGGACTCCAGAACCCGGTTACTTGTGCCCTCCTCCTTTGGTCTATCCTAGTGCGGAAAAGTAAATGATATACAAACGGTGACTACTTCCGCAACCTGGAAGTGCCCTAATAAAAGAATATTACATACAAGTTTTTACATGAATGAAAATGAAAAACACTCATCTCACATAAAAACCCCCCGGCTATTCAATCACGACGATCCAATATAACATATCCAGCAACACATAACATCACATGTCATCAACGTAAGTAAATATGCGCATCCCAATTGTCGTTGACATATAGCAACGAAACCGGCGATATCACATGTTACACTTACGGTCACAGAAAAGAAAGTGTAAAACTACAACAGTTGGAATCCGCAACCACCTCAGACATCGCATGCCTGACCAAATGAATTACTTAGACATCGCATGCCTAACAATTATAAACCCCGCATTTTAGTCTCATTATCGAAAACACTTTTCAATACCAAGTCGGGCAATTCAACAAGATTCCCGACATCCTGATCGAATGCTCGTCGCAAACTTCAGTAGACGGCTGCACCCCCGATACCGTCGACGAAGTGCACCAAGGCGGAACACCGCTACCGCGAGCACCCGAACGGATGCTTTCGGCGACGGGGTTCTCCTACAGTCACTTGGTCGAGGCTATGGAGTGAGGCTGTCTATTAAGTTTATCGGCGAGTATCCGCGTACGCTACGTGATTGCGACGGACTTTTGATCACATCAAAATTCCGTGGCAACCGATCTAGTGAGACTAAACTGCTATGTTTATAATATTCATTGAGTTATCTCATAACTTCTTGTGAATTCCAATTATTGTATCCCATTCCAGATAATTAGAAAATGTTAAACTTTCCGATTGAACATTCGAACACCCATGTTTTCCCGATACAGATCAATACATGAAATAAGTCTAACAACATTCAGTTCGTGCCTCAGTACCGACGGTCCAGCCGTAGAAGGGTCAAGCCAACGCCTCACATGTGGCACGCCGTACTGCCCCAAACTCGAAGGTTCAAAGGGCAGTTCAAGACGGTCACATAATCGAGTTAAGGTTTGTTGTCTTCTAGAGGGTCCATCGCGTTACTTGCACTACTTAGAACGTCGTTAAACTACGGAAAAATCCAACACTTGGAAATTTCCCGACAGGGGAAAAATTGGGTATTTATATCCGGTCGAACTTTTTAACAGTTTCAAAAAAATTATCCGGAACGACACATAGACAAAGTTTGACAATCCGATCGAATGTATGAACTCCCAATACAACCCAAAATACTCAACTCTATATTTCAGATTAAAAATTCCTAGGAAAACCAGCACTGAAAAATAGGAGTTACTGTGCAAAATTCAATGGCAGATAAGACAAAAGGGCCGCGGAAGGGCCGTATTAGCACGCTAATGCCGCGGTTCCGCCGCACTTTAGAAAGATCATTAGGTAATTTTTGCATCGTAATTCTTAGATTTACCTGCTGATTTTTCTTCATATTTTTAATTTGCAAAAAACCACATTTTACAAAAATGTCCAGAGAGCATTTTAAAGTCGGGGTTTCGGGTCGATCGGACTTCTAACTCCGTCTACGCATCGCCTAAGGCTCTAGCTAGGCTCTGATACCACTGTAGGATTCCTAGGCACTCTAGAGAGGTCTCACAAGGCATCGAACATACCATTTTCAAAAAATCTAGGTGCCGAGAGACCCGACTACGGATCGTTTGATAGAAAACTAGGCGAAAAATAATCTAGTTAACACTTAACTACAAGATACGGAAATACAACCTTTGTAGATCCGGTCCTCCACCTCCACGGCTCCGAGATGAGGTCCTCTCCGCTGTCCAAATCGAATCCGGGCTCTAGCGTCGACTTCATCGGAGAATAGGCGAGCTAGGTCGTCGATGTCCATGCCGAAGATGATCTACGTCGAGGCATCGCTAGATCAAGCTCACAACTTCACCAAGTCATGAAACTTGTGAAGTAAACACACTCTACTACTTGGCAAGAGGTAGAGGATGAAAAAATAGGAAGTGGGTTAACTTTAGAATTGGATTTCACACTCAAAAACATCAATCACCATTGATGAGGTAATCTTTTCTTCACTTGAAGCAAGGAAGAAGAAGAAGAATAATATGATAAGTTAATTATAATTGGAAAAGAAAATGAATACTTATCATATTAGAACCATGGTCAAGTGTAGAGAATTAACTAAGGTTAGAATAATGGTTAGGGTTAAAGATGAAGACAAGAATGGTTACAAAGTCAAAGCTTCATGAAGCTTCAACTAAACTCAAAAATTAGCAACCATTCTTTTCTTATCTATTCTAAATAAATAAATAAATAAATAAGTAATAAAAAGAAAACCCTAATCATTAGTTTAACCATGGCTTAATTCATTACACTTAACTATAGTTAAACATGTATCATCAAGTGTACAAAAGTATATCACATATACAATGTGCACAATCCGAGTGAGAAAATCCATTTAAAGTGAACCGATACTAGTTAATGCAAAGTAATATATCAAATATATAATTATGCATTAAATCACTAAATCAACACTTGATTCAATGATCCGGTCATGTCGCACATAACCGACTGGTATCATCAGTAACAACTTATCGAATGAACACTTGATCCGATAACCCGGCTATATCGCATATAACCGATCAATGTCACATCGCGAGAATGAAATACGGTATCACATACACGAATCATTCTCGGTCCCGCACATATCTCATATGCGCTCCTATTTCGTTTCGCTTGAGCAAGGAAACCTCTGTGTAGGACTCTAAAGACTCGTCAATACGCCGGCAGCGGATGATGATCATATCAAACATCCACAAGCCGCAAGCGGTCTGCTAAACGTAACGGCCACCCGGGTATTGAGCGATCTGAAGATCGACGAGCAAGCCCGCTCACACTCCAGTGAATCCGACCAGTAACACTACCGTACAGTCCGGTCTGATCGTCTGATATGTCGCATATCTCGCCTAGGGGTGGTAAACGTCAGACCCCAATAGCTCGATAAGTCGTGTCGATATGAGGTCTATAACTATTCGAGAAACTACTGGTAACACTTACCAGTAAATCTCAGCAACCCTGGCCAGGGATTTTCTGTTATAGCCAATCGAACACAGCGCAACATCAACCCCCTATACCGGGAGAGACGAATCCCCTCCTATCGCTCATTGCCTCCATGTGACTCGGGACTGTACCCAAAAACCACCGTTTTGCACACCCTCTTGGACGTCGTAAGATGGAAATCAAAGCACAGTGGGAACCACACAAGACTCTATGACGATCTCGGGTCAACAGACTACTCTGTACCAGTGTCACCAGAGAACTGCCATCTGACGTGAGGTATAATACCATCTGGGAGTTCTCGGCGAGTCCGTCCAGTGTACCCAGTTTCCACTGAGCACCCGTATAACATCTCTGATGTCAAACACCAATGGATATAGGATCATCCATCGCCCATCTGTTTGGGTTGAGAAGGTATACGCTAGTCTACTCTGGTATATCGATGCCCCGTCTCGATACACCCTCGACTAGGGACTTTGAAGGATGTACTTATGGACTACCATGTCCCCACTAGTATGATCCGCATCATAGTCCAGGTAGTCAAGCACACATCCTAAGGGCTTTACCAACATGTAACAGAGAGACAATCAGTATACACGTTAAGGTAAAGTTCAACCAGATAGCATACTATCATGTCGAGCAAGAAAGTCCTCCCTATATATGTCCCAGCATCCACTACAATATACATCATACGTACAGTAATGGCCTCTAGGGCATACATATAACTAACAAGTATGCTATGCAAGGGTCATATCCTGAATGCAATAGTACTACAGTGTAGTGATAAGGCAATTATCGATGATGAAGTGTGTGAGCTGGCAAGTAAGTGTACGTGGAATATATGCATCATCGATAATGGTGCTGGTGTCCTAACAGCATGGTTTTGATATAACAATAACATATTTAAACATGCAATGCGATGGGAATTGCAAGAATATGCAGAAATCGAATAATAAATGCAACGGTGATGCATCTGCATCAATATAAAAAGTCCTACAGTTTGCCATTTGAAATAAGACTAATCGGGTTTTTTAGTAAAATAAGGGCTATGGTGTTTTTAAGAAAAGATGCGTCTTTTGAATATATCCGTAGAATCCCATTGCCTATCTTTGAAACACTCTCGATTCGTTAGTTTAAAATAGGTATGACATCAACCTAGTCAAACATCTACTAAGCAACTACAGATCTAGCTAACACGCTAATCGGGAGGGGTATGGAAACCACCTAAATCTGAGTCGATATATATATATATATATATATATATATATATATAAGTATAATAGTCGTTGATCCCGCCTCAAAGGTACCGCGTACGATACAATATCATATGACATCCTCGAGTCATGAGTGCGGATCAATCATCAATATAAAGCTCGTACGGCATCCCAAAGGCTGGGTATGGGTCAATAACACATTCCTCTCATCAATTATCAGGTATCCTTATCATCATATCTCATGATCTGGGGTACTGATCTAAGTCTAGTACAAATCGATACCATCTATATAAATATAATTGCGTGTGTGGAACACACGTCCCAAGGCCCGGTAAAATCACATATCGTATCCCAAATACGAATCACATCTGTTGGGGATAGTGCCCTCAGAGTCAATTATTAGGTCACAGGTACGTGATTGCAATGATTGATGGAGGACATATCCCGGTAGGACAGTCTTACTCGAGATGATAGTATGCTATCTGGTTTACCTTTATCATCGTGCACTGTTTTAGGTGACCTGACACGTCGCTATTACACGTTGATAGAGCCCCTAGGATTCTTGCTTGACCACTAGCAGTATGAGGGCGATCATATAAGTGGGAGCTGGGGGTCTATAAGCTTATCCTTAAAAGGTCCCTAGTCGTGGGAGTTTCGAGACTGGGCATCGATACTCCATTAGTAGACTAGTGTATACAGTCGAGACCCCGACGAGGGGCGGTGGCCGGTCTCACAAGCCACTGGTGTCAGTTGGATCACCTAAGATGTATACAGGTGCTCATTGGGTTATGAGTACACCGGGCAGGACTCGCCGGGAACATGCTAGTTGGTCATATACCAGACGTCAGATGGCAGTTCCCTGGTGACATGTGTGCAGGTTAGTTCATCGACCTGGGGATCGTCATTTGTCTCGTGTGAGTTCCCACTGTACTTTGATTACTACCCTACCACGGCTCAAAGGAGTCGTGCAAACAGGTTTTAGTTGGGTACAGTCCCGAGCCACATGGAGGCAGTGAGCGTATCTTCAGGGGTTCGTCTCTCCCGGTATTGGGGGTGAGGTCGTGCTGTGTCTAGGAGAGCCATTACACAAAGTCCTTGGCCAAGGCAAGGAGATTTACTGGTAGGTATTCCAGTAGTATCTCAGGGTGTTCTGGGCTACACTCCGACACGACTTGTACCGCTTTTGGGGGTCTGACTTTTACCAACCCCCTAGGCCCGCCATGCGATACTCATAGACGAACGGACCGGACTGCACGGATATTGTCACTGACAGGCTCAGTAGGGTTGTCAGGCTGAGTTCGCTCACAGACATCCCTTTTAGTCAGTACCTGGTAGCCCGTTATGTATTGGCTTATACCTCTGACGTGCTAGTGGTTAAATCCACAACCAAGGTGTTGATGAGTCTTTAGAGTCCCCCACATTCAGTTACTCAGCTTTCGGGCGAAAGGTTGTAGAGGCCGTATGGAGATATGGCAAGGTCCGATCAGATACGTGCGGTATTGCACGGATCAGGATCGGACAGTTTGTACTATAGGCCGTATGGTTATATGGCAGGGTTCGATCAGATACGTGCGGTATTGCACGGATCAGGATCGAACAGATATTACTAGCCGGCTTTGGTTTAAGCCGGATCCTAGTATAGTACAGTGTAGACTTTGTCTCATTGCATTTGTATTTCGGTCGGAATACGAATGCGGGTGTGTATGCACAGTATCGGGGTTTTCCTGTAATTTATTACGGGACCAGTTTTTGGAGTTGCCAGTTTGTTTTCCGTTTCGGCCAATTTTCCTTTGATCGTTCATTGGCCGATGTTTGGTGGAGGAGGGTTTATTTGCATTGTTGCAAATAGGCTTTTGTGGAGGGGGTCTTTGCTTATTGTAGCATCATGATGGTTTTCATGATGTGCACCATCATTGACTTTTCTTTTCTCATCATGGTTTGACTTTGGGAGGTGATGATGGTGGTGTTGAGTGTGGGTTTGTTTTTGTGATGATTCTTTTTGCATGATGACATTCTTTTCTCTCTCCATTGTATTATTGGTGTGATCTATCTCATTCTATCACCTCACACTCTCATTCTCTCCACTCTGGTTGTCATGGCCGGCCACTTAAGGAAGTGGGCTGTCCAAGTTTTTGGGAGGTGGGGTTTTGTTCATATCATGTTCCAAAAATCCCCAAAAGCTCCTCCATATACTTCTTGTTTTCATCCCTCCACCATTTGGCATCTCCTTAACCCCAAAATGAGACATGGATCTCTACACCACTCATTCTACAGTAAATCTTGGGCACGTCGAGTAGCCGGCTTCGTGCCCGTGTTGCCTCGGCATTGAGGTGGGAGCCCGTAAACAAAGTAGGCGATGTGGTGCACTTCCGGCGACGAGGAGGAGACAGGACTTTCCGCAGGAGATCGGGACCATGACGAGAAGACCGGAGGACTTGGATCGTCGGTATATCTCTATTCCCTTCTCTTTGTAGTTAGCTAGATTTAGTTTAATGGCCCGATCCGGGTTTTAGTGCGCGGTGGTGCCGGTTTGCTAAGTTCGCAAAACTAAGTTTATCACCGCTTCCGCTTTTGGCCGTCGGATTGACGGCCGGGGCGCCGCCGTCACTTACAACATCATATCACCGATCTCATGGCACTATGCCCAATCTCCTCGACTCATCTCTAAATATCATCCACTATCCTCATCATCTAGGTATAACTATAACAAGTAGGCATGTGTGCGTGTGTGGGTGTAAACCTATTCTAGGGTTCGCAACTAGGAACTATACTAATTTACTTCTACGCCCTAATCTAACCATAGTACACCTAATCTCATCTCAAATATCCACGACACACAATAAGCTATCATATATAGTATATATATACAATACTAAATATCGAACTGCGGGGATGCTATACGCCATCCACCCGACTTCTCCCGTAGATATAATCTAGTCACCTTGTATCCTGCGTGTCGGTATCGATGTCACCTTCATCTTCTTCATCGTATGAAGCCCTTAAGAAGGTACCTACAAGATAACACAATCGCAAATAAACCTTAAAATCACATCGAGAAAACCAAACGACGCGCTAAGGCCTATAGGTTAGAACCTATGGACTACGCTTTCAAAACCATCAAACAATCCTCGATATCGTCGTATAAACGCCAAGTAATTGAGGTAAAACACAATTATACAAATCCAGAATTTAAAATATGTAAAACGAAAACACGAATTAAAACAGCAACTCAGGAAAGAGGCTCCAGATTCTACGCTAGGTCAAATTGGACAATTTTGCATATACCAAGGGTCTAATTTATAGATGTAGGAGCTACAGAACAAACACGACCCCAAACCTCACTGATCTGGCCGCAATTTGCGGCAAGATAGAATAAATCTGCGGCCATAGTTAAGGATTAAAGGCTGGGGTTTTGGTGGTAGCTTCCTAGGTGCCTGCATGTATCACTCTCCTTGCAAAATAATTTTCAGAGTCTCGGGATGATAGCAGATTTCATTTTACCCTCACAGATTCCATAATTTTTCCGATATCGGGTTTCTAAATCCGTATTCTGGGTTTCAAGTTTCTGGTTTAGGCCTGGGTTCTAGCACTAGGGGGTTTGTATGGCCTCTACTGAGCTTAATTTCTCACCACAACTCTCAATTTCCAATAACCCTAACTAGAATTTTCATACCCTCACTAAACATCACTATATCGGTTTAAAGTTAACATAGAAGTGAAAGCAATGGGACAACTAAGCTAGTGGTTCAAAAAATATCTCATTTGGCAACTCAAGAAAATTTTGAGTTGCCCCAAGAGTCTAAAACCTTTCCTTTCTTGATCCAATATGTTTCCCTTGAGCTTGTGCATAACTTTTGTGAAATGGGATTTGGGTTTTGAAGTGTTTAGCATGGAGTTTTAGGGAGATGAAGAGGGGAGGAGGAGGAGGGTGCAGCAGCAGCAGCAAGAGTATAAGGAGAGGAGAGAAATGAGTGGGAGAAATGATGAAGGAATGGCCAAGTCCAAAGGTTGACCCCTTACCCACTCTTTCTCTGTCTTACCCATACCTTTATATTATACACTTTTCTTTTCTTTTCTTTCCTAATTTCTTCTCACCTCAATAGTAACCCCAAAATAACAAGCCATGCACCCAAAAAATATAGGAAAATGCAACAAGTGTTAAAGAAAAGATATGGTGCATGTTTGCACAAAATACGCTTAAAGTGCGATTAGTGATTTTTAATCGCGATTAGCACTAAATTAGCATATAATTAATCATAAAAACTTAAAAATTTGTATAATTCACATAAAACACCCTCTTTTAATAATTTCTGTAATTTTCAAAAAATTTCCCAATTTATCGGTATTTAATTATACCGCCTTATTGAAAATATTCAATATTTTATTATTAAATTATAAAAATTCCCAAAATAATATTTTATTTTTTTTGAAATGTTAAAATCTTCCCCCCTTAAAGAAATTCGGTCCTCGAATTTAAATTTTAAACCCCCAAATTCAAAAACATTTCAATAAAAGTCTATGTCGTCAGGGTTCCGAAATCATCAATACATAAAACGCATCATAGCGCAATGCATGCGCGTGAACAATGAGCAGATAACTCAAAAACAAAGCTCCGTCAAGCATCCCGCAATCATCGGAGTCATGGTAAAGACACAAATGTCAAATCAAAAACAAAATCAATATGATATATGTCAAAATTATACATGTAGACATCAAATCTATACATGTAAATAACTGAAGAAAATGCATGCCAAACCCTTTTTAAGTCGCTGTGCGATACACATAGCATGGCACAGTGGCAGACGTTTATTGTAAGAAAAAAACCATATATGTATATATCTTTTGTTTAATATGTACGTTCCGCCGTTTTGAAAACAATTTAGAAGGGTTCCTTTGTTTTAAAAGTGTCGTGTCATATCAGACACGTAGGTAAATAGTGATACTATAGCTCGCTTTTCGGAAATCCTTTCGATAACTATCAATGCATGAAAAGTATATCCAGGTACTGTCCTCTGACTAGTCCTGCTCAGTACGAAAACACATAGCAAATACCATAAAAACGTACTGGTCCATAAGGAATAAATCCCAAAAATGTATATAAGAATACCATGTGCGTCTGGTGTGCACGGAAATCAAAATCCATCTATGTGCCATATATGTGCACAAAAATAACATCTAGGTGCAACGGATGTGCACGAAACATCTGTCATAGGCAACGTGTGTGCCTGGCAGCAAAATCAGGTGCATCTAACATGCACAAAAAATCTCGATTTAGTGCATCTGGTGTGCACCAAAATCGCATCTCAAAACATGCGCTCAACACGCGCGAAAATCCAAATCAGGTGCACGGAGTGTAAGAAATCAACATAAATAGTAGAATCAAAATCGATGGTATACAATACGGCTCAATAAAAAAAATAGGTATACCGCGGTATATAAGCTCACAACCATGTGCATCAGCGTGCACAAATCAAATCAAAACACTAAAAGTGCATGTAAATGATGCCGAGGGCATAAGTCAAATAGCATGCATAACATAGGCATGAAATCAAAATCAACATATCGAATGACATCAATCGAAGTCAGGTGCAACCGTAGTGCACAAAATATAAATCCGGTGCAACAAAGGCACGAAATATAAATCTGGTGCGATAAACACACGAAACATAAAACTGGTGCGACAAACGCACGAAGTATAAACCTGGTGCATCCTGTGCAAGATATACAAATACGGTGCATCCTGTGCACAAAACCCAAACAATAACTCAAATGCATAAATAGCAACACCGAGTGTACCAAGGTGTAAAAATCATAAGCGTGTGCAACTGCGTGCACAAAACACATATTAATGCACTACAAGCATATATAAGCTATACCGAGTGCAAAAATCAAATCGTATGCGTATCATATGCACAAAATCAACTCAACTGTATGAAATCCATGAAGTCATAAGCATGTGTAGCCAAGGCACGAAAACGATATCAGGTGCAATAATTGTGCACAAATCATAAATCAACACAATGGTGTATAAAGCACATCTCAAGTGTAACAACTATGCGCAAGATATAAATGCCCATTAGGTGCAACCATGGCGCACGAAAACAAATATCATGGAACTCAGCCATCAAGACTAAATCATGCGAGTAAATCTCCTAAAATACCGAAATCCAAGGTGACGGATACGTGAAAATCGAATCACAAAACCACAAATCATAAATACCGTCGTCGGTATATCCTCCTTCAAGGTCAAGAAGGTGTCGGTGCATCCAATGCTAGCAGTGCAAGATATCTACTTGCCTCTTTCTCACGGTCTGGCGTTCTCTGTCTCTGGGCCCTTACTTCTGTATGGATTACCAATCTCGCAATCAGTCGGCTCATCGGCCTTGTCAGGTGTGCTAACGGGGACGATTCCGTTCTGGCACTTCTCTGGTCATCTCTCGGTCAATCCTCACGGCCACTCGTAAAGCAGCACGTCACTGGCTCCGACCTTTGGTCCTCTAAATACACATTACACATCTGTTCCTTGGTGCAAATCTTATCGCAGCAGTGTCTTGGAAGGAATCCTGCTCAAGGTCTCTTCCGATCTCGCCTATGCCGAACTGTACGGAGGCTGGTACTCTGGCATAATCTTTTCTCGCTCTTTGGACATCTGCGTCCTCAGCACAGCATTTCTTCGGAAGCTGGTCACATCCCAACGCCTCTGTAGACATATCCGACCTTTAATCTTAACGTGGAGTAACAACAGCTCGTCAGCATCTCGCACGAACTTCTTGTCCCAATTGTCTGTATCGTCGTCTACTCCGACGTCACGTCTTTATCTGCGCACTGCAATTGTTCTCGACTACGGTCCATCCGAAGTCTCTCACACGGACTCGAAATCACGAATTCGGTATCTTCATCACTCAGCGGAAGATATCTAGCCGAACACGTCCTCAGGAACTTGTCCCAACCTACAGAGATATACTCCATTCTCATCCATCCTTGATCAATTCACAACGCATCTGGGTGAGGTCCTCTATCCGAACCTGGTGAACTATCTCGTCGACGATGCCGAACTCTGGCCTGCTGGGTGTGCGCAATATGACCACTCCTGGGTCCAAGTCTTCTTGTATAGTATTCCAGAAAGGTCCTGTCGAGGTCTCTCTCAACTCTCGTTTCTGCCGAATTGCCCGGAAGTCACCATCCTTTACTATATCCGTTTCTTGTTCCGGAACGGCTGCATACTCATCGCGACTCCTTCTGGAAGGTATATCAATAATCCATGCCTCTGCATGCGTATCGCATCTTTAAAGTCAGCAGAGTGGAACGTCATCTCGTCGAATTCTCGTGCGAACTCTTTACTCCACTCTGTTCCAATGTCGACTGATTCGGACTCGTCTTCTCGTGGCTGCATAGACCACGCTCCGACGGCTATACTCATATCTGGAGTCTCTCAAGCAATATGTCCCGTCAGATGATATCCGAATGATGTCGAACCATCCGATTGACTCGTCAGAACCTCATAATCCCCCAAGAGATCAACATCTTGAGTACAGCTTAATAGTATTCCAATACATACCAAAGCACCTATGTGTTAGGTTTGTCTAGCACCCTATAATGAGTTTTGAAGCATCACATGACCCAAAGTTTAAATTTTGATGGTACTAAACAAGCATGCAAAGGAATCGATCCTAGAAAATTAGGGTTATGAAACTTTAAAGCGAACAAAACTAGGGTTTCGAGACTACAACCTTTGTAGCTCCCTTTCGCTGGATTCCTTGGTGTCTTGGGAGTTGGAAGAAGGTCCTCTTGAAGTCCTCTCACGTCCACGACGATCCACCCGGAGTTCGCCGTCCAAGCTCGCAACTTCGTAAAACCGAAGAGAACACTCTAAACAAGTTGGCTAAACTTGTGTAGAATGAAGTTGTGGTTAAGATTCTCACTTCAAAACCCTTTCTTTATGTGTGTATTACTCACTAGAAGAAACTAGAGAGCAAATATGAAGGAGGAAGAAGATGGTGGCAATATTTTAACAAGAGGTGAAAATATGATAACCATGAAGAAGAAAAATGATATATATCATTATATATATATATTTTATTTCTTCTTACTATGAACCATGGTTAAAGTGATGGAGACATTATTTAACTTGAGTTTTAAAACATGAGGAGAAGGATAACTCAAGGTTAGAGGTAGGTAAGCTTGGTTAGGTCAAAGGAAGAATGTAGAAGCTAGAAAAGATTATCCTTTTCTTTTCAATTTGTTTTAAATACAAAATCAAATAATAATCCATCACTTAATCCATGGTGTGAGTCTTATATTGCCACCATTTCCATGTGTTAACAACCATGATAGATGGGTGTATGTATGTGTGTATGTATGCACATCCATATGTGCATGAAACAAGATAGAAAGAAAGAAACACATACACACATGCATACATCCATCATCCAAGAAAAGGTTTTAAGTGAGAAAACTAATGGTTAAATGATAAATCAACACTTGATTTATCAATCCGGCCATATCACATATGACCCCACCAAAAGCAAGCCGCCTGATCAATGTACGGTATCATATACGCGCATTTTAATCGGGTCCATGCGCCTATCGCATACGCGCACCACAACGTTTCGCCTGGACTAGGTAACTCCTGTGTGGGACTCTAAGACTCTTCAATACGCCGGCAGAGGGTGATGATCATATCAGGTACCCCCAAGCCGTAAGCGGTCAGCTAAACGTAACGGCCACCCGGGTATCGAACGATCAGAAGAAAACAAGCGAACCTGCTACAACTCCTGTCGAGCCAACCGGCAACACTACCGTACAGTCCGGTCTCTTCGTCAGATATGCTGCATATTGAGCCTAGGGATGGTCACGTCGACCCTAATAACTCAATAAGTCGTGCCAGTGAATGGTCTATAACAGATCGAGAAACTACTGATAACACTTATCAGCAAATCTGAGCAGCCGTGGCCAGGGACTTACTGATATAACCAGTCGGGCACAGTACAGCATCAACTCCCAATACCGGGAGAGACAAAACCCCTCCTATCGCTCATTGCCTTCGTGTGTCTCGGGACTGTACCCAACGGCCACCTGTTTGCACGACTCAGTAGAGCCGTGGTAGGGTGGCAATCAAAGTACAGTGGGAGAACACACAAGACTCCATGACGATCTCGGGTCTACAGACTAACCTGTACCAGTGTCACCTGAGAACTGCTATCCGACGATAGATATAATTCCATATAGGAGTTCTCGGTGAGTCCGTCCAGTGTACCCAGTCAGCACTGAGCACCCGTATATGATCTTGATGTCAAACATCGATGAATGTGGGAACATCCATCGCCCATCGTATGGGTCTAGTATCATATACGCTAGTCTATTCTGGTATATCAATGCCCCGTCTCGATATACCTACGACTAGGGACTTTCCAGGATATGCTTATAGACTACAGATGTCCCACTAGTATGATCTCCATCATAATCAGAGCAGTCAAGCCGATATCCTCAGGGCTTTATCAGCATGTATGAATGAATAAAAGCATGATCAGATCATCATGTCAGATAAAGAAGAACCAGATAGCATACTATCATGTCGAGCAAGAATGCATACTGAATATATATACATGTATAGATACATCCACTATCACATAATGGCCTCTAGGGCATACATATATCCAACAATCTCCCACTTGCACTAAGGCCAGTTATTGGCGTATCTCATACCCAACATTTCAAAAAGTCGCTCATGCTGCGGCTGAGGGAGGGCCTTGGTGAATGGATCCGCGGCGTTATTCTTTGTGTCTACCCTCCTAATCTCGATCTCGCGGCGATCTACAATCTCCCGGATCAATTGAAAACGCCTCAGGATGTGTCTGGACCCCTGATGGGATCTGGGCTCCTTGGTTAACGCCATAGCCCCATTATTGTCACAATACAAAGGTATTGGATCAATAATGGTTGGAACTACTCCTAGCTCCGAGACGAACTTCTTCATCCAGACGACTTCCTTGGCGGCATCATTTGCAGCAATGTACTCAGCTTCCATCGTAGAGTCTGCAACGGTATCTTGTTTGGAACTTTTCCAACTCACCGCCCCTCCATTAAGGGTAAATACAAACCCAGAGATAGATTTGCTGTCGTCCTTTTCGCTCTGGTAGCTCGAATCGGTAAAGGCCTCCATTTGGAGATCTCCATTACCATACACCAAGAACAATTCTTTAGTCCTTCGCAAGTACTTAAGAATGTTCTTCACAGCTGTCCAGTGATTCTCCCCTGGGTTGGATTGATACCTGCTTACAACACTAAGTGCATAAGCTACATCTGGGCGTGTACATAACATCTCATACATTATAGATCCTACTGCCGAAGCATAGGGTATAATACTCATGCGAGCTCTCTCTTCATCGGTCTTTGGGCAAGAATCCTTGGAGAGAGTGACCCCATGGCAAGCGGGTAAGGCACCCCGTTTGGAGTCTTCCATACTAAACCTTTTTAGGATGGTGTCAATGTACCTGGTTTGGGACAATCCCAATAACCTTTTGGATCTATCTCTATAGATCCTTATGCCCAGAATGTATGTTGCATCACCCAGGTCCTTCATAGAGAACCTCAGTGATAAGAAAGATTTGACCGACTGTAGCATAGGAATATCATTTCCTATCAGAAGAATGTCATCCATGTACAATACGAGGAATGTGACAGCTCTTCCTACAGCCTTCTTATAAACACAAGGTTCATCTGGATTTCTGATGAAATCAAACTCTTTGATAACATCATCGAAACAGATGTTCCAACTCCGAGATGCCTGCTTTAACCCATATATGGATTTAAGCAATCTACATGCTTTCCCGCTGCTCCCACTGTCAATGAAGCCTTCTGGATGATCCATATAAACGCATTCTTCTAAATCTCCATTTAGAAATGCTGTTTTAACGTCCATCTGCCAGATTTCATAGTCGTAGTGAGCAGCAATAGCAAGTAGGATCCGAATGGATTTAAGCATGGCTACGGGCGAAAAAGTTTCGTCATAGTCCAAACCTGGTCTTTGACGAAAGCCTTTCGCCACAAGTCTTGCCTTATAGGTCTCTACCTGCCCATCTACACCAATCTTTCTTTTAAAGATCCATTTGCACCCCACAGGTTTTACCCCAGGGGGTACAACGTCCAAAGTCCATACTTTGTTGGTGTACATAGACTCCATTTCGGATCTCATGGCATCCAGCCACTTCACAGAGTCTCTACTCGTGATAGCTTGCTGAAAACTAGTAGGATCATCATCATCCATGATACAGTCTTCTCTGTCACCATCAATGAGGAAACCGTAGTACCTCTCCGGTGGGCGAGAAGTCCTACCAGACCTACGGAGTGGCCGAGGTTCTTCAGTTTCTGTTGCAACAGCCGGTTCAACCAAATCGTCATTTGTAGTTTGTGTCTCTAGAACCTCTTCTAGATCCACCACTTTGCCATTTTCTTTATCTGTGAAAAACTCTTTTTCTAAGAATGTGGCATGTGAAAAACTCTTTTTGTTCCTCTTTGTGGTAGAATAGATATCCATAAGAATTCTTTGGATATTCCACAAAGTTACACATGACTGACCGTGTCTCGAGTTTGTCCGGATTCTGCTTTTTAACATAGGCCGGGCAACCCCAAATCTTAATTCTCTTAAGATATGGTCTCTTCGCATGCCATATCTCATATGGCGTGGTAGATACGGTTTTGGTTGGAACCCTGTTTAGCAGAAATATTGCAGTCTCCAATGCATGCCCCCAAAACGAGACGGGTAACTCAGCGTCACTCATCATGGACCGGACCATATCTAATAGGGTCCTATTCCGTCGTTCTGACACACCATTGTGCTGTGGTGTGTAAGGGGGAGTGAGCTGAGAGAGAATCCCATTCTCTTTTAGGAAGTTTGCAAATTCTGTACTGAGATACTCACCACCTTGATCTGATCGAAGCATCTTGATACTCAAGCCGGTTTGTTTTTCTACTTCTTGTTTATATTCAATGAATTTCTCGAAAGCTTCGGACTTGTGCTTTAATAAAAATACATGACCGAATCTTGAGAAATCGTCAGTGAATGTAATGAAGTATGAAAAACCTCCTCTAGCCTGTGTAGACATTGGCCCACATACATCACTATGTATGAGGCCTAGGAGCTGAGTAGCTCTTTCTCCGTGTCCGGTAAACGGAGTTTTGGTCATTTTACCCTTGATACAAGACTGGCAAGTTGCATAAGATTTATATTCAAAAGAGTTTAAATATCCATCTTTGTGTAACTTTTTTAGTCTTGTTTCGTTAATATGACCAAGTCTACAGTGCCAAAGAAAAGCTTCATTAAATTCTGAAAGTTTTTTTTTATTAGTATGTTGTATACTGAAAACTGTGTGTTGATTTAGGATATATATTCCGTTATTAAGCGTACCATATCCAACCAACATTTGATTCAGGTGAATGTTCATAACATTGTTCTACAATACAAAATTATATCCTTCATTGTCCAACAAAGAAACGGATATTATATTACATAGCATACTTGGTACAAAATAACATGGATTTAAAACCAAAATACATCCAGATGGCAACCCCAAGTGATACTCTCCCACTGCGACTGTATGTACATTGGAACCATTTCCAACGCGGAAAGTATGGTCACCTGTCTTCAAAACCTTGCTATTTCTCAGCCCCTGCATAGAATTGCAAATGTGAGAACTTGAACCGGTATCTAATACCCAGGAAGCAGAGTTTATTGAAAAACAGTTATCTGTCACAAACGCACCTGAAGCAGAAGCATCCCCATGCTTCTTCTTGAGACTTAAGTACTCCGTGCAGTTGCGCTTCCAATGTCCTCTCTTGTGGCAATGAAAACATTCGCCCTTCCTCGAGTCTCCGGCCTTGGACTTTTCCTTTCCCTTCACCTTTTTAACTCCACCTTTAGGATTGGTGGGCTTCTTCTTTTTCTTTCCCTTGGCCTTAGCTTTCGGGCGAGAAGAAGAAGATTGTCCAACAGTCATAACGGGAGTTCTTGCTGACTTCATAGTGCTCTCTGCACTCCTTAACATGTTAAGGAGTTCAGGGAGTTCCTTCTCCATGCCATGCATGTTGAAGTTCACTATGAACTGAGCAAAGGTGGAGGGAAGGGACTGCAGAATAATATCTATATATTGTTCATTGTCTATCGTCCATCCAAGGTCCTCAAGCTCTTCTATAAGAGCTATTATCTTTAGAACATGGTCTCCTACTGGTGTGCCAGGGGCCATTCGCATCTGAAACAATTTCTTTGATGCTTCGTATCGTAATACGCGGGATTGCTCTCCATACAACTCCTTTGTATGGAGCAATATACCGTGAATGTCCATATCCTCATGCTGCTTTTGATGTGTGTTATCCATTGATGCAAGCGCGAGGCATTTTGCCGTGGCACAGTCAGCGTCCCATGTCTTGCGGACTTCAATGTCCGCAACTGAGGATTTTGGACCTGGGACGGGCGGGGCTGAAGCCGTGAGGACATATGATACTTTATCATAAGTCAAGACGATTTTCAGATTCCTCAGCCAGTCTTTATAGTTGGTCCCATTCAGTTTGTTTTTATCTAGTAAAAGCTTGAGTCCAGTCATGGGTATCTGCCATTAAGAGAGAGAAAAGAATACACTCAGCGAATGCTCTTGCATAGATCAGATTGGTTATTATCTTGTCTAATCGATGTTTCCCACTGCTTTTATCGAGTTTTTCTTTCAAACCTTAAAAAGAAAAACTAGCCAGGATTAATTACAGTCTACAACTTCGCTAACCGTTCAGCCAGGCCAGTGTCGGTACTTGAGGGAGGTTCCCCGTGCTTTCGCACGGACCTAATTAAAGTAAACTTCGTTTTCCCAGAGGCGGAGCCCCGTTAACACCTTTCTAGACACCTAATGAGTTAGCTAATTGTAAACTGTAAAACTCTCCTAGGAGCAACTATTGCCCACAGTAGGATCGGGATCCAACCATCACATGGAAGGTATGCAATCTCATTGCAAATTTCAACTATTGAAATTCCCGATGTGGTTTTTACCCCTAATACTCGTGACCTTGGCTAAGGTCAACAAATCACGAGTACTAGTCAAGCTCAACCCGTCATTTCTTGATTAATTAGACCCGTTTACATGACCCTTGGCTAAGGTCAACAAAGTCATATGCCCGTCCTAATTAATCTGCATCATATGCATTTGTAGGAAGACATCACTTAGCTACCGTACATTACGCCTTGGCTAAGGTCAACAAACGTAGCACGAATACTAAGTACTCTACTTCCTAAAATGACGGAGGGTTGCGGATGATTTTTAAGAAAATCTTTAACGCCTTGAGCTTGATATCGTTGTAGAATCAAATGGTTTTCAAAAGGAGTGGCTTAAGCTCCGCAGTTTTGAAATATAGCTTTTTCATAAATAGCCGAGTGGTTTTTAAATCCGATTCTACAACATCTTTTTAGGTTTATTTTCTTTACATTAATCACATTAATGTAATCCCATCATTTAAGTCCTTAAGCCAATCACAGAAAAGAAACGAAAATAACACGTACACTTATGCCATCCGCATTCGCCGCAATGTTCCGTTATGCACCGTTAGGTTACTTAACTAACGGCATACCGGGACGGGACTAGCGCGGGTGTAAAACATAAGCAACTTCTACTATATATCATATATATAATATGTCATTCGTCTCAGATATCACAGAACACAGGCATCAGAAACATAAATATAAAGTGGGATATACTAGGACGTCCGTATTTAGTATTTAGCCAGAATAGAAAATACGGATTCCACAGTCGCGATGAATAGCCAAGCCCACACACTAGACCCCTACGAGAGCGGCAAGTGACCCTACCAATTCTGGAGTTTAGGAGACCCGGTCTCGACTCCTCGAGATGGCCTCCCACTGAACCCCAGAACCCGGTCACCTGTGCTCCCCTCCTTAGGTCCATCCTAATGCGGAAAAGTAAATAATATACAACACTGGTGACACAACCTCAACCCGGAAGTGCCCCAAATAAAAGAATATTACATTACATTTTGAATTTACATGAACGAAAATATAAAACTCTCATCTCACATAAAAACCCCCGGCTATTCAATCGCGACAATCCTACACATCATATCTCAGCAACACATAATATCTCATATCATCAACGTAAGTAAGTATGCATACCCCAATTGTCGTTGATGTATAGCAACGAAACCGGCGATATCGTACATACTACACTTACGGTCACAGAAAAGAAAGTGTAAACCTACAATATTTGGAATCCACATTCTCTTTAGACATCATAAATGCGAAATATCACATATTTCGTATTTCATGCCTAAACTATATGAATTCTACATATTGTATCACATTCCAGATAAACAGACAGTATTAAAGTTTTTCGAACGAACGATCAAGTACTCAAGACTCACTAAAGCTCAACACTTGAGCATGGTTCAAAAAAAAACGGAGTGTGACACAGTAGTAGCGGTCCAGCCGTAGAAGGGTCAAGCCAACGTCTCACATGTGGCACGCCGTACTGCCCCAAAGCCTAAGGTTCAAAGGGCAGTTCAAGACGGTCACATAATCGAGTTAAGGTTTGTTGTCTTCTAGAGGGACCACCACAAAAAGACTTGCACGTATTTCCAAAGTATTTAAACCCCGTGAACAGTGAGCAAATGATACTCGTTCAAACACTTCAATACTTTCTAATTTACCCGGAAAAGCCACGAAATCAAAATTCGGATCGAATCGACGAGTCCAAAACCATCTCCAGAATTTTTCAAAACTAAATACAGATTAAAAATACCCAAAAAATATACAAGCAGATTCCAGAATTACTGTAAAAAAATTATCCATGAATTGATGTATACGGCCGCGGAACCGCGGCCTAAGCAAGCTTATGTCGCGTTTCCGCGGCAACAATCACTGTTCATTGAATAATTTTTGTACCATAATCCTTATTTTTACCTGCTGAATTTTTTACATATTTTTAATTCTGAAAAATGTCAAATTTTAGAAAATTTCCAGAGAGCACTCTAAAATGCCGTATTTCGGTTCGATCGGAGTTTTAACTTCGTAAAAAGGTCGCCTAATGTTCTAGGTCGGCTCTGATACCAATGTTAGTCAGGCAGCCACCCCATCCAATGGGGTCGCCGTGGCACCAACGGGTCCCTCAGCCGCTACTTTTTACGCATGCCCCCTCGCGAGGACTACAACCCGCCGGAACACCTTCCGGTCTCGGGACACCCTGGGGGTAAGAGCCTATGCTTCGCCACACTGTCACACAGTGAGAACCCCCCATAGGTCGACATCCAATGCTTAGTAGCTCTGATACCAATGTTAGGTTTGTCTAGCACCCTATAATGAGTTTTGAAGCATCACATGACCTAAAGTTTAAATTTTGATGGTGCTAAAGAAGCATGCAAAGGAATCGATCCTAGAAAATTAGGGTTATGAAACTTTAAAGCGAACAAAACTAGGGTTTCGAGACTATAACCTTTGTAGCTCCCTTTCGCTGGACTCCTTGGTGTCTTGGGAGTTGGAAGAAGGTCCTCTTGAAGTCCTCTCACGTCCACGACGATCCACCCGGAGTTCGCCGTCCAAGCTCGCAACTTCGTAAAACCGAAGAGAACACTCTAAACAAGTTGGCTAAACTTGTGTAGAATGAAGTTGTGGTTAAGATTCTCACTTCAAAACCCTTTCTTTATGTGTGTATTACTCACTAGAAGAAACTAGAGAGCAAATATGAAGGAGGAAGAAGATGGTGGCAATATTTTAACAAGAGGTGAAAATATGATAACCATGAAGAAGAAAAATGAAATATATCATTATATATATATTTTATTTCTTCTTACTATGAACCATGGTTAAAGTGATGGAGACATTATTTAACTTGAGTTTTAAAACATGAGGAGAAGGATAACTCAAGGTTAGAGGTAGGTAAGCTTGGTTAGGTCAAAAGAAGAATGTAGAAGCTAGAAAAGATTATCCTTTTTTTTTCAATTTGTTTTAAATACAAAATCAAATAATAATCCATCATTTAATCCATGGTGTGAGTCTTATATTGCCACCATTTCCATGTGTTAACAACCATGATAGATGGGTGTATGTATGTGTGTATGTATGCACATCCATATGTGCATGAAACAAGATAGAAAGAAAGAAACACATTCACACATGCATACATCCATCATCCAAGAAAAGGTTTTAAGTGAGAAAACTAATGGTTAAATGATAAATCAACACTTGATTTATCAATCCGGCCATATCACATATGACCCCACCAAAAGCAAGTCGCCCGATCAATGTACGGTATCATATACGCGCATTTTAATCGGGTCCATGCGCATATCGCATACGCGCACCACAACGTTTCACCTGGACTAGGTAACTCCTGTGTGGGACTCTAAGAATCGTCAATACGCCGGCAGAGGGTGATGATCATATCAGGTACCCCCAAGCCGTAAGCGGTCAGCTAAACGTAACAGCCACCCGGGTATCGAACGATCAGAAGAAAACAAGCAAACCTGCTACAACTCCTGTCGAGCCAACCGGCAACACTACCGTACAGTCCGGTCTCTTCGTCAGATATGCTGCATATTGAGCCTAGGGATGGTCACGTCGACCCTAATAACTCAATAAGTCGTGCCAGTGAATGGTCTATAACAGATCGAGAAACTACTGATAACACTTATCTGCAAATCTCAGCAGCCCTAGCCAGGGACTTACTGATATTACCAGTCGGGCACAGTACAGCATCAACTCCCAATACCGGGAGAGACGAAACCCCTCCTATCGCTCATTGCCTTCGTGTGTCTCGGGACTATACCCAACGGCCACCTGTTTGCATGACTCAGTAGAGCCGTGGTAGGGTGGCAATCAAAGTACAGTGGGAGAACACACAAGACTCCATGACGATCTCGGTTCTATAGACTAACCTGTACCAGTGTCACCTGAGAACTGCTATCCGACGATAGATATAATTCCATATAGGAGTTCTCGGTGAGTCCGTCCAGTGTACCCAGTCAGCACTGAGCACCCGTATATGATCTTGATGTCAAACATCGATGAATGTGGGAACATCCATCGCCCATCGTATGGGTCTAGTATCATACACGCTAGTCTACTCTGGTATATCAATGCCCCGTCTCGATATACCTACGACTAGGGACTTTCCAGGATATGCTTATAGACTACAGATGTCCCACTAGTATGATCTCCATCATAATCAGAGCAGTCAAGCCGATATCCTCAGGGCTTTATCAGCATGTATGAATGAATAAAAGCATGATCAGATCATCATGTCAGATAAAGAAGAACCAGATAGCATACTATCATGTCGAGCAAGAATGCATACTGAATATATATACATGTATAGATATATCCACTATCACATAATGGCCTCTAGGGCATACATATATCCAACACTGTGGACCAACCGTAGAAGGGCAAACCCAAGCCTCACAAATGGCATCGCTAAACTGCCGCAAACCCTAAAGTACGGAGGCGTTCCATGGTCATTACGTCGAGTTAGGGTTTCATTCTTCTAGAGGGTCCATAGCATTACTTGCATTGTGTTTCAAATACTTTAAATTTGGAAATGGGTTCCTGACATTCGATCGTCTCTATCGACTCTCAAGGAATCTGCGTGAAGTCGTCTCTAGCTGGAATCAATCTATCTGATGACCTCGCATCGGGGTAAGCGAACGAACCATATGTCCCAGTCATTCATCCTCGGGTGACTAGCGACCTTCCATCATATCTTTAAGTATATACTCATGCTGCAGTAGCTCCAATATCTGAGCAATATCTCGTCATTTGCAGCAACAACTGGCTCATTCGTCGGTACGCTGAATAGCGCCTCAATCATCCTGAATAAATGATATATCAATGGTCATCACACTCTGGCTAGCCTCTAGCAGTAGCCTAATCCTCTGGTACTGATCTGCACGTCCGAGAAATCTCGTAAAAGCGATATGTCAAACGCTCATGGCGCGAAAACGCAATAAAACGAAGCCTCTATGCAATCGTACGTCTCGGGAATCATGCCCTGGTCAGTCCTCGTCCATGACGAGCTCGTGCTGACTCAACTCTAGCCGTAGCTCTCTCTGCCCGTGTAATCGTGGAAGCAAAATCATAACCAATATCGATGAGGATAGATCATAGGAATGAATATAATACTGTGCAAGGAAATGTAAATCCAAAGGTTTCTTAAGCGGAGTAGCATATCGTAAATATGCCGCGGAACATACGTACGGTACGTCACTCTACTCAAGCTACCTACTCCATCAACCAAGGGTCATCCTACGCGACGAAAGTTCGGGTATAATACCCCCTCGACTAAGTCTAAGTTCCGTAAGGTCAAGCCTAAGTTCCGTATATATATATAAACTCTCTAGGCTCCACATAGTCAAACTTAGACTCGAACCAAGGTTAATCTAGCGCTCTGATACCAACTTTGTCACGACCCGAAATAGTACGTGACTGGCACTTGAATCATATGAAGTCTATAGGACCCCATCTAATTCAAGTAAGCCAAAAGCCCAGAAATCTAAAACCATTTTAAGGAGTAAATAAGAAAACTAGTTTTTAAGAAGTAAGAAAAACATGTTTTAAAAACAAGGTTTTTAAATAAGTAAACCGAATATGCATTTTTAAAATCTATATTCTTTTCTGAAAATTTTTGGCAGAGTTTCCTTTGTAAATAATGGCCCCGAACGGGATACAACAAGAATAATATATACACAATGATAAAAGGCATCCCCAAATGGGAGCTAGCTCTTCGTCAATCGACGGTCACAACCACTCAAGCAATATAATATACAACGCCAAAGGGTGAGGATCAAAACTCAAAAAGAAACTCAAAATCCACACGAAAATCATAATACTACAACGCGCGACTCTAAGGTCGAAATAATACATAACTGGTTTTCTAAGTCTGAAACAATATACAAGTTTTGGTTGATGGAATTACTAAATACAGCTGAATAAAATAATACAAGGGTGGTCACGATGCGAGTGAACCCACCTACCAATGCAATCACCCAGAAAGCAAGCAATATCCCAGAAAAGCCGCAATGGAACCTGTACGGCAAAACCTACAAGAACTGTGGCACAACGGGGATGAGTTGCCAACTCATGAATAGAAAACATCACAGAGCAGAAATCATATGTATGACACAATCCTAGGTCAATACGATCAAATATATATATATATATATACAAATAAACCTCAAATTAATAAGTCTGAAGCATGATAAGGTGGCAATGTAACATCTATACATGAGTGTAGTGCCATGTGCTCGTGCCAGTGCCTCAGGTAATAACATATCATAAATATGAGGTATGATCAATGTTGACTATATCATGAAGTCTATGAATATATGGATATCATCCAACTATGTGATCAATATCATCAATGTCAACTATATGTATGTGGAAATCGTCCACGTGTCACCCAATGATGATAAACACCATGCATGTAAATATCATAAAGCATATGCATGGAAATATGAGGATGTAAATCAACATGTGTCGCTCGCAACATATCAAAATCATGGAACCTGAGTGCCAAGCTTCGACACTCGAAAATATCATGAAACCTGTGCCTAGTATCGGCACGTAAATCCTCATACATATAGGGCCCCGTCCGTCCGGATCGGCCTATATCATCTCTCAACTCCGGTCGGTATCCCCTAGATATCCGCCGAGCTCAACACAATCACCGGTAGGTAGTACTCCCCTGCTAGGCTCACTGTCTAGCATATACGAGTCTTCTTGCCCCGGGGTACCTCACCGGGTCCACCATGTACCCGCAGACGGTGCCTACTGCTCCTCGAATCGGGTTTCACATGCCACTCTCAGAACCGAGAAAACACATGGTGGACGCACTAAAATATCATATCAAGGGTAACCGGGTTTTTAAAACAATACATACTCTCCTTTTTAAATACCCACGGTTCCCAAATCCAGAAATATCATGGAAACAACATATCTCAATGCGTATAATCAGAAAGCATGATGTATGCGACATATAAAAGAATGAAAGCATATCAGTATATCATGCAACATGGAATAGTAATATACACATATTGTGGGATACCGCTCTTTTAAAATGAATAAGTTTTAAAGAGTATCTTACGGTTCCCAAATCACCAAATCAAGCGAGAATCATCTATGTATGTGCAAATTAGTATGTGTACAAATATGGGTGTACAATATGTAAGTACACGAGTATGAATGTACAATAGGTATGTGCACAAGTATGAGTGTACAAAATGTAACTACACGAATATGAATGTACAATAGGTATGTGCACAAGTATAAGTGTACAATATGTGAGTACACGAGTATGCTATGCAAGGGTCATATCCTGAATGCAACAGTACTACAGTGTAGTGACATGGCAATTATCGATGATGAATTGTGTGAGCCGGCAAGCAAGTGTACGTGAAACATATGCATCATCGATAATGGTGCTGGTGTCCTAACAACATGGTTTTGATATAAGAATAACATATTTAAACATGCAATGCGGTGGGAATAGCAAGAATATGCAGAAATCGAATAATAAATGCAACAGTGACGCATCTGCATCAATATAAAAAGTCCTACAGTTTGCCATTTGAAATAAGATGAATCGGGGTTTTTAGTAAAATAAGGGCTACGGTGTTTTTAAGAAAAGATGCGTCTTTTGAATATATCTGTAGAATCCCATTGCCTATCTTTGAAACACTCTCGATTCGTTAGTTTAAAATAGGTATGACATCAACCTAGTCTAACAACTACTAAGCAACTACAGATCTAGCTAACACGCTACTCGGGAGGGGTATGGAAACCACCTAAATCTCAGTCGATATATATATATAAGTATAATAGTCGTTGATCCTTCCTCAAAGGTACCGCGTACGATACAATATCATATGACATCCTCGAGTCATGAGTGTGGATCAATCATCAATATAAAGATCGTACGGCAAATCATCGTACGGCATCCCAAAAGCTGGGTACCGGTCAATATCACATTCCTCTCATCAATTATCAGGTATCCTTATCATCATATCTCATGATCTGGGGTACTGATCTAAGTCTAGTACAAATCGATACTATCTATATAAATATAATTGCGTGTGTGGAATACACATCCCAAAGCCCGCTAAAATCACATATCGTATCCCAAATACGAATCACATCATATCACCGATCTCATGGCACTATGCCCAATCTCCTCGACTCATCTCCAAATATCATCCACTATCCTCATCATCCAGGTATAACTATAACAAGTAGGCATTTGTGTGCGTGTGGGTGTAAACCTATTCTAGGGTTCGCAACTAAGAACTATACTAATTTACTTCTATGCCCTAATCTAACCATAGTACACCTAATCTCATCTCAAATATCCACGACACACAATAAGCTATCATATATAGTATATATATACTATACTAAACATCGAACTGCGGGGGTGCTATACGCCATCCACCCGACTTCCCCCGTAGATATAATCTACTCACCTTGCATCCTGTGTGTCGGTGTCGATGTCACCTTCATCTTCTTCATCGTATGAAGCCCTCGAGAAGGTACCTACAAGATAACACAATCGCAAATAAACCTTAAAATCACATCGAGAAAACCAAACGACGCGCTAAGGCCTATATGTTAGAACCTATGGACTACGCTTTCAAAACCATCAAAAAATCCTCGATATCGTCGTATAAACGCCAAGTAATCGAGGTAAAACGCAATTATACAAATCCAGAATTTAAAATACGCAAAATGAAAACACGAATTAAAACAGCAACTCAGGAAAGAGGCTCCAGATTCTAACCTAGGTCAAATTGGACAATTTTGCATATAACAAGGGTTTAATTTATAGATGTAGGAGCTACAGAACAAACATGACCCCAAACCTCACTGATCTGGCCGCAATTTGCGGCCAGATAGAATAAATCTGCAGCCATAGTTAAGGATTAGGGGCTGGGGTTTTGGTGGTAGCTTCCTAGGTGCCTGCATGTATCACTCTCCTTGTAAAATAATTTTCAGAGTCTCGGGATGATAGCAGATTTCATTTTACTCTAACAGATTCGACAATTTTCCGATATCGGGTTTCTAAATCCATATTCTGGGTTTCAAGTCTCTGGTTTAGGCCTGGGTTCTAGTACTAGGGGTTTGTATGGACTCTACTGAGCTTAATTGCTCACCACAACTCTTAATTTCCAATAACCCTAACTAGAATTTTCATACCCTCATTAAACATCACTATATCGGTTTAAAGTTAACATGGAAGTGAAAGTAATGGGACAACTAAGCTAGTGGTTCAAAAAATATCTCATTTGGCAACTCAAGAAAATTTTGAGTTGCCCCAAGAGTCCAAAACCTTTCCTTTCTTGGTCCAATATGTTTCCCTTGAGCTTGTGCACAACTTTTGTGAAATGGGATTTGGGTTTTCAAGTGTTTAGCATGGAGTTTTGGGGAGATGAAGAGGGGAGGAGGAAGAGGGTGCAGCAGCAGCAGTAAGAGGATGAGGAGAGGAGAGAAATGAGTGGGAGAAATGATGAAGGAATGGCCAAGTCCAAAGGTTGACCCCTTACCCACTCTTTCTCTCTCTTACCCATACCTATATATTATACTCTTTTCTTTTCTTTTCTAATTCCTTCTCACCTCAATAGTAACCCTAAAATAACAAGCCATGCACCCAAAACATGTAGGAAAATGCAACAAGTGTTAAAGAAAAGATATGGTGTATGTTTGCACAAAATACGCTTAAAGTGCGATTAGCGATTTTTAATCGCGATTAGCACTAAATTAGCATATAATTAGTCATAAAAACTTAAAAATTTGCATAATTCACATAAAACACCCTCTTTTTATAATTTCTATAATTTTCTCAATTTTTCCCAATTTATCGGTATTTAATTATACCGCTTTATTTAAAATATTCAATATTTTATTATTAAATTATAAAAATTCCCAAAATAATATTTTATTTTCTTTTAAATGTTACGGATTTGTACTTCGCAACCGCATTAACAAGTCATGCTTCACGTCGGGATCAACACAAGGACGAACAACTCATGATCAAGAGAACGTCGAAGAAATCGCCGCGATTCAACCATCTGAACCAAAGCCACGACCACCTTTATTTCTATTCTTGTTTCTATATTTCCGTATTTTATTTTTAGTGACGACCAACCCAATTCTTTTGTTTCTTGAACCTTAAAGCAACAAAACCTAATACACAATTCCCTACAGATCGACCCGTATTTGCAGGCTCTCTACAATGCGTTGTGCACTTGCGGTTTATAAATTTTAAAACGAGACCGAGCTCGCGTGCGCAATATTTCCAAAACCGATTCTATTTCCAAAACATACGCGTTTGCGCGCACGGGTGAAGTCCAAACAAGTTTTTGGCGCCGTTGCTGGGGAATTGGTAGTCATTAGGTACTGTTATTTCTGGTTCGTTCTAACAAACTAACTACTAACTCAAAATTCTTTCAAAACTAACTTTTCTAACTTTTGTTCTCTGTCTTTTTGATCTGCTGTCACTCTGAATTTAAGTATAAAATTTTGCATATAATATTGGGACTCTAATAGGACTATAAACACACTGTAAAAGTTTGGAGCACCAATTCATAGAGTTGGTCGCCGAAATATTAAAATTGGCCGCAAATTGCGGCCAGTTTTCACCCGTTTGCTCTAAATTTTTGGGGTTTGTTTCTTTGACCTATTTTGATCCATTTTTGTATGCAAAATTTCATAATTTTGTTTGTGCAGCTAATTGGCCAGATATATCGCTTTGGGCATTAAATATCATATTTTCCGACATTTGCATATTTTTACAGAATAATGACCAGCGATCGTGCGGAGCGAGGCTCAAATTCAATTGCAAAATGTTAGAGAAGTATAGTACCAAAGATCCAGGTAGTTTGACCCGCGCAAGCAAACATTCAAATACCCGTAATCACTTCAGAGGGGTTTCTTAACCCAAATCGCATCGGTATGTATTTCCTAACACGTTCTTCTCGAATCCGACGCATTCCAATATTTCTATTTTCTGCAGGATTCTTCGCACAATTTTGACACCGATTGCACAAAGAACTAACACGTATTTGTTGCAGCGCTTAAGCCTAAACGAAAAAGAATTGTGTAAATTGATTGATTTCTTAAATTATTTTATTGATTGCGCATTTTGCATCTTAATACGGATATTAAGGGGACGACTAAACAAGATACGGTAATGGATTTCATCACCTTTTTCCGTGTCCTACAAATAACAAAAATGCATTCTTGCATACCCACGGTAATTTAAAATCAATTAGAACTCTGACTTTAAGGAATTCACGCTCATTAGGAGAAGTTGACTGTGTTTAGAACACCGCTTAACGGTATATCGTTCATGGGGTGTCTAGGCAAGTGTTCAAGAGAAAGGGTTATTTAATTAAGGAACTTCACGAAAGCGTTGGAAAACCTCCCCTTATCTCTTGCACTTACCTGGCTTTGTGATCCGTATATCTTGAGCCCGTTTCTCGACACAGTTTTACTTCGACAATCAGGTTCTTGAGCAGGTCTAGTTGATATAGCATAACATAAACTGCTAGGGGTGTGATATTCTTTGTTTTTGTGATATTTGTGAATTATTGTTAATATGGGTGATACACGATTTAATTCAATTTTTCACGATTCTTATTCTTTTGTTTATACTCAGTCCTATTTCATTTGTTCAAATTGCCACGATTCTTCCCATATTCATGACAACTGTCCTTTCTTAGAGGGTGACCAACCGTCCCAGAATTTTGATAATGGTCACCCACCTAACACTCTTGAACCAAATCCCACTTCAAACATAGACCAAATGATTGAAAATTTAGAGAAAGAGGCCGACAGATTGAATTCTTTAGCATCACCACCATCACAACCCCTCCAACCTGAAACAATTGAACCATCATTAGGGAATAATAGTGAGATGGATGCTAGGTTGACCACTTTAGAGAAGGGTATTGAAGTAATGACTGCGGTCGAGAATCAATCAGTTTCTACGCTAGCCCTGTTCATACAACAGTCTAAGCAATTGTTTCTTGCTCAAGCTCAATCGTTGGCTAGAATAGAGAAACACGCGAAACATTTAGCTGTGAGGATTCTAGGGAGTGAACACTGTCAATTAGAGCCTAATAATATCAATATCTGTCATCTAGGAAGTCACCCGATGGAGATAAACGATCTAATGAATTTTTATGATTTCATAAATGATGATACAATTGAATTGATTGAGTGTTATCAGGACATACAAGAAAACCCTCGGAGTCAGTCCGACACTAACCTTCAGGTACCAACTGAACTCTTGTCACTTATGATTTAGAGGTTGATTTAACTGAAGTACTATTCAAGAGGAAATTCTTGAACCGACTAATTTTTGCACTCCAATTTTAGAGGAGGAAGCTTGTGATATTGACGGGTATGGTTAGGATAAACTGTTAGAGGAAATCAATGATCAGGCACCCACAATTTTTGTATCACCTGTTGATATTGTTTCGGAAGAAACGGTAGTGTGGGAACCTACTTTTTAGATGACATGTACCTACCCATATATGAATGTGATGAGGGAGAACTTGTTTTGGGAGATGTGAGCTGTCGCACTGGGAATAAGATTGTGGAGAATCATAGGGAGGAAGACAGCCTTGAGAAACAGTCTTTCATGTGGAGTTTTGAGGGGATAATTGGGGATGAACTTGTTATTCTTGGTGAGTTTGAGTTAGGATCAATTTGGGAACAACCTAAGAACCTTTCTTTTGATGAACTTTTTGAGGATGAACTCCAGTTTTTAAACGAACCTGACCTTGGAACCTAACACACACTTCTTGAAAATTCAATTCATTCGGGCAACAATTCTTTGACTCCTTCAAACTTCATCTTCGCTTTCAGCGTCTTCTGATCCTTACTTTCACACACCCATGCCCTTTACTAACATCTAACATATACATTTTCTTTTTCTTTTTTGTTATATACGTTTTCTTTTACCAACCCTTACACTATATAGAAAAATTTTTTGAATGGCTGGTATTAATTTCTGGACTAACCCAATCCTTTAAGTTGTATATGCTGTAATTAGTCTTTGTTTTTTCTTTTTCTTTGAATAAAATTCTCACCATGATGTCTAAGTCTAGCTACCGGTGATGAGGGCAACGATGAGGACATCGTAAAACTTAGGTTTGGGGGTGAGCACTGCGTTTATGTTGCTGCATCATGTGTATATTCTGCCTTGCATACATATTAAAAAAACCGATAAAAATTAAAAAAAATTCAGAAACATAAAAAAAAAACTTTGTTATCATGTTAGCTAGCGGAGAAACTTAGACTCGAAGTCTGATGGTTCGGTCGATAAGATAGAAACAATTAAATTCTTTTTGAGAGATTGAAGACCCGAAAGATAACCCTCTTTTGAGTTTAACCGTAGCTAATATACGTCTTTTATAACATTCTACACGTGTCGTATGTTTTTGAGAATGAGATGAAATGTCTGACATGTCTCAAACTTTTTTAAATTAATAAACATCTTTAAGATCAAACAGCTTTGTTCTGAATTAAGTAATATCAAGAAGAGTTCATAAAGTGAAGTGAATATGATGGCTATTATTGAGGTTTTAACAGAAGCTAAAAGTCTGAAAAATAACCCATCTAGAACCTTATTAGAGTGATTACACACATTATACACATGAACACGTCTTTGGATGAAAAAGAAAAGCTGGCAATATCTCTATTCGTACTGCTTTCAGAATATTTTAAATGAAACAAAATGAGTCTTTTGTTTTGTGGCCTTGGTAACTTAGGTAATTAAGTTCTTGGGGTGTCTCCATACCTAATGTTCTAAAACCATCTGGTTTGGGAGTCATTGACCCAAAACTCGCTAAGTTTCCAATCGCCAAATTAAACAAGCTAAGCAAGTGTTCTCTTCGAGTTAAAAGTCCTCACGGTTCTTTGTGGGAGAATAATCTTGGCGGAGACAAGTTTTTCTATTAAAACAGTTTTTTCACGGAGATATGAAGGTTTATATTTATAATGACGTTTTTGTAACACCTGAGTTTAGGGTTAGTGGTAATTGTGTGCTAATGTGGGGTTTTTGGTAAAAAGTTTACCAAAACGGGTTTCTAGTAATTTATCTGGTTTTATGGTTATTTTAGTAGAATTTTATCACGACCACACACACTTGTGCATGATAACTAGGGTTAAGACTAGGGTTGCCATGTAAATGAGCTTGTGGGTTAACCATGTTTAAGATACCAAGGTGGTCTAACACACTTGATTAGGCTAATTAGATTTAATTAAGGGTTTTTGGTTTTGTCCAAGGGTGTTTAGGGTTTAGGTTGACTTGCTTGTTCTGGGAGAGAGAGAGAGATATGTAATGGTTGTCATGCTAGCTTTTGTTTAGAGGGAGAATGATGGCTTTAAGAAAGTGTCACCTCCTTTTCATTTCACAACTTTTTGGCATATCTATCACCCTCTCACTCACATCCCTCACATCTCTCACTCACACACACAATTATCATCAAATGCCTCTACTTCAACCACAAATCAGCCACCAAACCAACACCAATTGCTGCTACAGCAGCTGATATATCACCATCAGCCCAATCTCAAGTCATATCAGCACATTTCAGCCTCAGCTCTGCAATAAAACAGCAACATCAGCTGCAACAAACAGCCCCAACTTCAAACTACACTCACACAACATCACTACACCCAACACTCCACCACAAATACTTCAACATCTTCTTCACCTGCTACTACAACAGCAACATACAAGAAAAAAAAGAAAGCAAAACAACAGCAAGCAGCTTCAGCAAGTTCAGAAGTAGCATCTGCAGCCAGTCACAACACTTTTCAGCCCAAATTTTGCAGCACCAGGAGCTATAGCAGCAGCACACACACTCCCTCCTTCTTCTCTTCTCCTTCATTTAGGATCTCTAGAGGTATAACCCCTTAACCCGACTCCTAATTGCTAAAGTTATGGTTATCTAGCTTAATTTAGTGTTTATTATATGTTTTAATGGTAGTTTTGGGTAATTTAGGGAAGTTTTGGCAAAGTAATGGTTGTGATGGTTAAAGTAGCCTTATTAGATGCCGTTGAGACTAGATCACCCAAGTTTGGTCCAGATTTCACACAAATACCCGATTTATCCGACTTGGCATAATTTAGCAATTTTAGCGACTTCCTAGCCTCTGTTAGATCTGCTGTTGACCCGAACCTCCCAGAATAAAATTGGTGAGACTGTAGCATGATGAGACTAGCATACACACACACACAAAGCATGGGGACCCACCTCATACACGAGGCCATCGGTTTATTCATTCTGTCCGCAAATTGCGGCCAGAGTAGGGGGTGGGGGGGTTAGGTTTTGGTGTGTGGGGTTATTCTCGGTAGATTAGTGTGTTGGTACCTGTAACTTTTTAAGTTGGGCCCAGAGGCAAAATCTGGAGCTATAAACGTGTTTTCGATGTTTTTAAACTTGTGCGACACGTGCGTGATACGCGCGGTTCTGTGGCGTGCTGCGCGACACAGCACGTTGGGGTAGGTTCTGGTGGGTTTGCACGCGTTGCGCCGTGTCGTGTGCACGCGCGTTTAGTGTCACGCATGCATATCCCTTTTTATCGATATATCATGTTTTGCAGGATTTTTCCTTATATGGTGACTTTTGTAAATTCTAGGTTCGCCGGCGGAGACTTCGAGTGCAGCAGAGAAAGGGAAGCAGGTGGTCGGACACACCTAGCGCGGGATTACGGGTGAGTAGATTTAACATCTACGGGGGACGATCGTTTGGATGGCGCAAGTCGCCTGATAGATTTAGTAAACTTGAAAATAGTAAACTTTAAAATTTACTTGTGACATTAGAAATAATAATACTTGCATGATATTTGCTGCAGTTAGGATCTATATGTTGTACCCATATGCGCAAACTCATTCTGTAGGACACATGCACTATTACCAGGTTTTTATATACTGCACGAGCACTATTGATGTGTACACACACACCCTGGTAATTGCCATGTCACGATACTAGATAACTATTAATCTGAAACATGTTAATTGCTTAGATCTGTGCTATTGCCATAAATCTTTAAAATGGAATCATAGAATTGCTATTCTCGTGCATATTCATCATTATATCAGTTGTTCATGCCTAGTTATAAATCATACAATGCAACTTGAACATTGATACCATATGCATTCATTATCATCGAGATATGCACCCATGATGATTCCATGAGATTTATGATACTTCTGGATTTCGGGGAAAGCCGTAAGACTTCAAACTTATAATCTCTTAAAATATAAAAGTTGCGGTTTTCTATTGATGTAAAGTGTCGTCCACTATGAGTTTGCTGTGGTTTTCGAGACCCGTTTCGAGGAGGTGGATGAACCGTCTCGGGTACATGGTGGGCCCGGTAAGGTTCCCCGGGGCAAGAAGATCGCAGAAGATGCGTTGAGCCTAGCAGAGGACGGATTACCAACCGGTGACTTCATTTGGCACGGCGGATATCCAGAGGATACCGACCGTGGCCGCTAGATTGAGATATGGATATTTGGGATGGATCAGTCGGATGGCTGAGACCAGAGATACTTGAAATGGATATATGAGGTTGAGACAGTTTTTGTGGTGTCGTTGCTGGACACATATTTTTGTTGATTCCATGGACATTATGCTGATATTTGAAACGAGTTTCAAAAACAAAAGAAAGAACAGTTCTTATACCTACATGATGAGATCTCGAGTTGACTCATATAGCATATATTCATGTTAGTATATTCATGTGGCATACAAACCTGTTAGTACATCCATATGACATCCATACTTGTTAGTACACTGATGATGCATACATACCTGCTAGTACCTATAGCCACACCTGTTTAGAGATGCTAGGATACTTGTGTGCATACATGTGATAACCTTTTTAGATGTTATTTATTACTCATAAGTTGACAACTCAGCCCCGTTGTGCCACAGCTTTTGCAGGTTCGTTCCGTCAGCACTGTAGCAGCGGACACTTTTGCCTCTTTTTGCCTGGACTCGAGACTTTTACTCATAGGTGGGTTGTTCTCATTTTGTACCACCTTATATATTCCTTGTATCTAGAGTACTCCATCTGCTATTATTTCAGCTGTACCAGTTTTATTTAGATTACTGTATATTGACTTAGAGGTGAGGTTGTGAGACTGGTGGACTTTATGTTATTTGTGGTCGAGCTCACTTGAGTCGACATGATATTTCTTGCGCTTTCATGCTTACTTATGCACATTGTATTTTATACTGCGTGGGATTTGTGACCGCCTTGAGGCGAAGATCTAGCTCCCGCTTGGGGATGCCATATTTCTGTTATTCACTTGTATTCCTGCTTGTACCCGTTGGGGGACTATTTTTACAAAGAAGATTTTGCTGGAAATTTGGGAAAGGAAACTGGTTTTTAAAAAAAAGGGGAACTTGATATGGTTTAATGGGACAAAGTGCTTTAAATAAAAATGGCTTTTCCTTTACTCTATTTCTAAATCAGGTTTTGATTTCTGGGCTTCGGCTTACTTATCTTACGGACGCCTTGAGACGTTTCGTAACTTAAGTGCCGGTCATGTTCCGTACTCTGCGGGTCGTGACAAAGTTGGTATCAGAGCGATAGGTTTCACCTTTCCGAAGGTAGGAAGACCCGTAGTAGATGGAGTATGTGACTTAAGCAGGGTAGCGTAGCGTGCGTATGTCCGCGACATACTTGCGATATGGTACTCCACCTAAGTGACTTTAGGATATACTTGCTTGAAATTCCTTGTTCAATTCCGTGTATCCTACGATTCTATTGCACCGTTCTTGTTGTCCTGTTTCCTGTACCAGTCACTATGCCGCAGAGGGCTACCAGAGCGCAGAGGGCTGCCGCCCGAGTCGAGATTCGAGCTGGTTCGTCCGAGACGAGGACTGACCAGGGTGGTATGCCTACGCCGCAGGGACAGACTGATCCGCCTTCCCCAGGCCGTATGGATAGGCTTGAGTCTAGTATGGAGGAGCTGCGATAGATGATGGGGAGTATGCAGGAGCTACGACAGATGGTGGGATCCTTAGTAGCGGCCAGTCGTGCACCGAGGCTGGAGGACGTACCGACTACATCCCAGACGAGCATGATACCTGCTCCTACTACTACCACCGTATCCATCCCGGTATCGCTGCATGATTTTATGAGGCTGAGACCTCCAGTCTTCACGGGTACCGATGCAGCAGAGGACCCGCAGACGTTCCGTAACAGTTTGGCCAGGATCTGCCGCTCGCTGAGATGTTCTGATGATCAATGGGTAGAGCTAGCGAGTTTCCGACTAGAGAGCCTCGCGCAGACATGGTGGGAGTCAGTCTTGAGAGGCCGAGCTGCAGGTTTACCGCCAATGACTTGGGCCGAGTTTATAGCAGTCTTTCTAGCCAGTTTCCTTCCGGAGAGCGTTCATGACGCCACAGCTCGTAGTTTTGAGGCCTTGATCAAGACTCCAGGGATGACAGTGTCTGAGTATGTTGTCCAGTTTACACGGTTGTCTCGATATGCTCCGTATCTGGTAGATACCGAAGCGAAGAGGGTGAAAAGGTTCATACAAGAACTGGATGCCCAGCTATTTCTTGCCAGTGGCGCCCAGCACTTCGATACCTATTCAGCGGCTATGGATACGGCGTTGCGGATGGAGGCACGTATTTCAGCAACTTCGGCCGCTCCGGGGCCGAAGAGGATTCATACCGGCACGCCAGATCAGAGGCAGCAAGCCAGATTCTTTCCGAGAGATAGGGCCGGCGGAGGGTTTGGACGAGGTCAGCTGTATGGTTCGTATCCACAGGGACAGCAGGCGTCGCCAGGATGTTTTGGGTGCGAGAGTCTGCACCATCGTGTTAGAGACTGTCCAGCGAGACGACAAGGAGCGGCGACAGTTCCGCATGTGACCCTACCACCATCACCACCCCCTCCTCAGAGAGCTCTACTTCCTGCCACAGGCGATGCTCCATGCCAGTTAGGTGCACCCAGAGGCCGTGGACGCGGCGGACCGATCCAGAGAGGACGAGGAGGCAGAGGCCGAGGCCGAGGTCAGCCCGCTATTGGAGGAGGTCAGGCCTGAGTTTTTGCGTTGACACCGCAGGATGCACAGGCATCCAATGCAGTCGTGATAGGTACCCTAGCAGTATGTTCTGTTGATGCACACGTGTTGTTTGATCCTGGATCCACGTATTTGTACGTTTCCACACACTTCGTGCCGAGTTTGGGTAGAGAGTCCGGTTTACTTGATAAGCCGCTTGTTGTGACCACCTCTATGGGAGAGTCATTTGTTGCTAGTCACATGTTCCGATCCTGTACCGTACGTATTGGCGAGCGAGAGCTGCCTGTTGACTTGATCATTCTTGAGATGTTGGACTTCGACGTTCTTTTGGGCATGGATTTGTTAGCCACGTGCTATGCGTCTGTGGACTGCCGCGGGAAGACAGTTAGATTTTGTTTTCCCGGCGAGTCGACTTTTGTTGTGCAGGGGGACCGTGGTGCCACCCCTCACATATTGATTTCTTCTCTTCACGCTGATCAGCTGTTGAGGATGGGATGTCGGGGATTTCTAGCTTATGTTTGCGATACTAGAGCTACAGATATTCCATTGGACCAGGTTCTGATTTTATGCGAGTTGCCCGATGTTTTCCCTGATGAGCTGCCAGGATTGCCGCCTGAGCGTGAGTCGAGTTCTGTATTGATTTGATTCCCGGCTCAGGGTCTATTTCTATACCGCCCTATCGGATGGCCCCGACGGAGCTTAGAGAGTTGAAGGTTTAGCTGCAAGATTTGTTGGATAATGGACTTATTCGACATAGCGTTTCTCCATGGGGTGCTCCGGTCCTGTTTGTCAAGAAGAAGGACGGAAGTTTGCGCTTATGTATCGACTACTGCCAACTGAACAAAGTTACTGTGCGGAACTGGTATCCGTTGCCACGCATTGATGATTTGTTCGATCAGCTTCAAGGTGCGAGTTATTTTTCAAGGATCGACTTGCGATCAGGATACCATCAGCTGCGAGTCCGACAGGAGGATATACCGAAGACAGCTTTCCGTACGCGCTATGGCCACTATGAGTTTTTGGTGATGTCGTTCAGACTCACCAACGCCCCAGCAGCATTCATGGATTTGATGAACCGTGTATTCAGGCCGTATCACGACTTGTTCATCATAGTGTTCATTAACGATATTTTGGTGTTTTCCCGGAGCCGAGAGGAGCACGAGCAGCATTTGCGGATTACTTTGCAGACTTTGAGGGAGCACCAGCTTTTCGCAAAATTTTCCAAGTGTGCATTCTGGTTGGATAGCGTTGGTTTCTTGGGTTACTTGATTACGAGAGATGGCATATGTGTGGACCCGAAGAAGATTGAGGCTGTTCAGCAGTGACCCAGACCGACATCGGTTACGGAGATCCGTAGTTTTTTAGGCCTGGCGGGCTACTACAGGCGATTCATTCAGGATTTCTCTCGTATTGTTGCACCTTTGACCGGTTTGAACCGGAAGGGAGTTCCTTTCGTTTGGACGGAGGAGTGCGAGCACAGTTTTTAGCAGTTACGGACTTATTTGACTACGGCGCCGGGATTATCATTGCCTTCAAGATCAGGCGGATTCATGGTTTATTGTGATGCTTCAAGGGTGGGGCTAGGATGCGTATTGATGCAGCATGACAGGGTGATCGCGTATGCTTCGCGGCAATTGAAGAAACATGAACAGAACTACCCCACTCATGATTTGGAGATGGCTGCAGTGGTCTTTGCACTTAAGATATGGCGACATTACCTCTACGGCGAGTCGTGCCAAATATTCACTGACCACAAGAGCTTAAAGTATATATTTCAGCAGCGAGACCTGAATCTGAGACAGCGTCGTTGGATGGAGCTGGTGAAAGACTATGACTGTGAAATCTTGTACCACCTGGGCAAGGCGAATGTAGTGGCGGATGCTTTGAGCAGGAGGCCCGGGGGTAGTCTATCTTATTTGCGCGCAGTGCAGAGACAGTCGTCATCAGATTGGCAGATTTTATGCGACCGCCGAGTTGAGTTCGAGTTCACTCCGACTGAGAGAAAGCTTGCGCATGTTCATGCACGTCCGCGGTTACTTGACCGTATTCGAGAGGCACAGCCCAGCGATGACCGTCTTTCAGAGATCATGGAGCAGATTAGGCAGGGTAGAGGTTCCGAGTTCGTGATCGACGATCAGGGAGTACTGCGATTTGGGACTCGATTGTGCGTACCAGATTCGGAAGGACTGCGACGTGAGATTCTTGAGGAGGCGCATAGATCTACATACAGCGTTCATCCAGGTTCCACCAAGATGTACCGTGATTTGAGAGATGTCTATTGGTGGGACGGGATGAAGAGGGATGTCACAGACATCGTGTCGAGGTGCCTGACTTGCCAGCAAGTCAAGGCCGAGCACCAGAGGCCAGCAGGAGAGTTCCAGCCTTTGCCCATTCCGGAGTGGAAATAGGAGTAGATTTCGATGGACTTCGTTGTGGGTCTACCCAGGGCCAGTCGGGGGTACGACTCCATTTGGGTGATTGTGGATCGATTGACGAAAGCGGCTCACTTCCTGCCCGTGAAGACCACTTTCAGTTTTGCTCAGTATGCCTAGATTTACATCGACGAGATCGTGCGGTTGCATGGCGTACCGACTTGTATCGTATCAGACCGAGGCACCCAATTTACCAGCCGACTATGGCAGAGACTTCAGGAGGCTTTGGGCACCCGTTTGAGTTTCAGTACTACATTTCATCCGTAGACCAACGGCCAGTCAGAGCGGACTATTCAGACTCTTCAGGACATGCTCAGAGCGTGCGTTTTGGACTTTGGCGGTAGCTGGGATTGTTATTTACCTTTAGTGGAGTTCTTCTACAACAACAGCTTCCAGGATAATATTCAGATGGCACCTTTCGAGGCCTTGTATGGGAGGAGATGTAGATCGCCCGTCTGTTGGACTGAGCTGAGCGATAGCAGTATCTCAGGGCCGCAGATCGTGCAGGAGACGACCGAGAAAGTACAGTTGATTCGAGATCGGATGAGAGCGGCTCAGAGCAGGAAAAAATAGTATGCAGACAGGCGCCGTCGCAGATTAGAGTTCACAGTTGGCGATCATGTTTTTCTGAGGGTCTCTCAAATGAAGGGCGTGATGCGATTTGGGCGAAAGGGAAAGCTTAGCCTTAGATTCATGGGTCCCTTCGAGATCCTCGAGCGTGTCGGCGCTGTTGCATATCGTCTGGCTCTTCCACCCAGCTTTTCAGATGTTCACCCCGTCTTCCTTGTGTCGATACTATGCAGATATCTTCATGACCCTTCCCACACGATTCAGCATCAGACCGTTCAGCTTGAGCCCGACCTTTCGTTCACCGTGCAGCCAGTTGAGATATTGGATCGGCAGGTGAAGAAACTTCGATCAAAGGTCCTGCCATCTATGAAGGTTCTTTGGTGCAGCCCGAATAGTGAGGAGGTCACTTGGGAGGCCGAGGGAGAGATGCGGAAGAAACTCCCTCATCTTTTTGAAGGTACGCGTAGTTACATATTTTAAAATTCAGGGACGAATTTTCTTAAGGGGGAAGACTGTAATACCTGAGTTTAGGGTTAGTGGTAATTGTGTGCTAATGTGGGGTTTTTGGTAAAAAGTTTACCAAAACATTTTTCTAGTAATTTATTTAGTTTTATGGTTATTTTAGTAGAATTTTATCACGACCACACACACTTGTGCACGATAACTAGGGTTAAGACTAAGGTTGCCATGTAAATGAGCTTGTGGGTTAACCATGTTTAAGATAACCATGGTGGTCTAACACACTTGATTAGGATAATTAGATTTAATTAAAGGTTTTTGGTTTTGTCCAAGGGTGTTTAGGGTTTAGGTTGACTTGCTTGTTGTGAGAGAGAGAGAGAGATGTAATGGTTGTCATGCTAGCTTTTGTTTAGAGGGAGAATGATGGCTTTAAGGATGTGTGACCTCCTTTTCATTTCACAACTTTTTGGCATATCTATCACCCTCTCACTCACATCCCTCACATCTCTCACTCACACACACAATTATCATCAAATGCCTCTACTTCAGCCACAAATCAGCCACAAAACCAAAACCAATTGCTGCTACAGCAGCTGATATATCACTATCAGCCCAATCTCAGCTCATATCAGCACATTTCAGCCTCAGCTCTGCAATAAAACAGCAACATTAGCTGCAACAAACAGCCCCAACTTCAAACCACACTCACACAACATCACTACACCCCACACTCCACCACAAATACTTCAACATCTTCTTCACCTGCTACTACAACAGCAACACACACAAAAAAAAGAAAGCAAAACAACAGCAAGCAGCTTCAGCAAGTTCAAAAGCAGCATCTGCAGCCAGTCACAGCACTTTTCAGCCCAAATTTTCCAGCATCAGGAGCTATAGCAGCAGCACACACTCCCTCCTTCTTCTCTTCTCCTTCATCTAGGATCTTTAGAGGTATAACCCCTTAACCCGACTCCTAATTGCTAAAATTATGGTTATCTAGCTTAATTTATTGTTTATTATATGTTTTAATGGTAGTTTTGGGTAATTTAGGGGTGCTTTGGTAAAGTAATGGTTGTGATGGTTAGAGTAGCCTTATTAGATGCTGTTGAGACTAGATCGCCCAACTTTGGTTCCATATTTCACACAAACACCCGATTTATCCGACTTGGCGTAATTTAGCAATTTTAGCGACATTCTAGCCTCTGTTAGATCTGCTGTTGACCCGAACCACCTAGAATAAAATTGGTGAGATTGTAGCATAATGAGACTAGCACAAACACATACACAAAGCACGGGGACCCACCTCATACTCGAGGCCGCCGGTTTATTCATTCTGGCCGCAAATTGCGGCCAGAGTAGGGGATGGAGGGTTAGGTTTTGGTGTGTGGGGTTGTTCTGGGTAGATTTGTGTGTTGGTACCAGTAACTTTTTAAGTTGGGCCTAGAGGAAAAATCTGGAGCTATAAATGTGTTTTCGTTGTTTTTAAACTTGTGCGACACGCGCGTGATATGCGCGGTTCTGTGGCGCGCTGCGCGACACAGCGCGTCGGGATAGGTTCTGGTGGGTTTGCGCGCGTCGCGACGTGTCGTGTGCATACGCGTTTAGTGTCACGCACTCATATCCCTTTTTATCGATATATCATGTTTTGCAGGATTTTTCCTTATATGGTGACTTTCGTAAATTCTAGGTTCGCCGGAGGAGACTTCGAGCGCAGCAGAGAAAGGAAAGCAGGTGGTCGGACACATCTAGCGCGGGATCACGGGTGAGTAGATTTAACATCTACGGGGGACGATCGTTTGGATGGCGCAAGCCGCCCAATAGATTTAGTAAACTTGAAAATAGTAAACTTTAACATTTACTTGTGACATTAGAAATAATAATACTTGCATGATATTTACTGCAGTTAGGATCTATATGTTGTACCCATATACGCAAACTCATTCTGTAGGATACATGCACCATTACCAAGTTTTTATATGCAGCACGAGCACTATTCATGTGTACACACACACCGTGGGAATTGCCATGTCATGACACTGGATAACTATTAATCTGAAACATGTTAATTGCTTAAACCTGTGCTATTGCCATAAATCTTTAAAATGGAATCATAGAATTGCTACTCTCGTGCATATTCATCATTATATCAGTTGTTCATGCCTAGTTATAAATCATACATTGCAACTTGAACATTGATACCATATGCATTCATTATCATCGACATATGCACCCATGATGATTTCAAGAGATTTATGATATTTCTGGATTTCGGGAAAAGCCGCAAGATTTCAAACTTATAATCTCTTAAAATATAAAAGTTGTGGTTTTCTATTGATGTAAAGTGTCGTCCACCATGAGTTTGTTGTGGTTTTCGAGACCCGTTTCGAGGAGGTGGATGAACCGTCTCGGGTACATAGTGGGCCCGGTAAGGTTCCCCGGGGCAAGAAGATCGCAGGAGATGGCATTGAGCCTGGTAGGGGACGGATTACCTACCAGTGACTTCATTTGGCACGGCGGATATCCAGAGGATACCGACCGTGGCCGCTAGATTGAGATATGGATATTTGGGATGGATCAGTCGGATGGCTGAGACCTGAGATACTTGACATGGATATATGAGGTTGAGACAGTTTTTGTGGTGTCGTTGCTGGACACATATTTTTGTTGATTCTATGGACATTATTCTGATATTTGAAACGAGTTTCAAAAACAAAAGAAAGAATAGTTCTTATACCTACATGATGAGATCTTGAGTTCACTCATATAGCATACATTCATGTTAGTATATTCATGTGGCATACATACCTGTTAGTACATCTATGTGACATCCATACTTGTTAGTACATTGATGATGCATACATACCTGCTAGTACCTATAGCCACACCTGTTTAGAGATGCTAGGGTACTTGTGTGCATACATCCGATAACCTTTGTAGATGTTATTTATTACTCACGAGTTGGCAACTCAGCCCCGTTGTGCCACAACTTTTCTGCAGGTTCGTTCTGTCAGCACTGTAGCAGCGGACACTTTTGCCTCTTTTGCTCTTTTTGCCTGGACTCGAGCCTTTTACTCATAGGTGGGTTGTTGTCATTTTGTACCACCTTATATATTCCTTGTATCTAGAGTACTCCATCTGCTATTATTTCAGCTGTACCAGTTTTATTTGGATTACTGTATATTGACCTAGAGGTGAGGTTGTGAGACTGGTGGACTTTATGTTATTTGGGGTCGAGATCAGTTGAGTCGACATGTTATTTCTTGCGCTTTCATGCTTACTTATGCACATTGTATTTTACATTGCGTGGGATTTGTGACCGCCTTGAGGCGAAGAGCTAGCTCCCGCTTGGGGATGCCATTTTTCTGTTATTCACTTGTATTCCTGCTTGTACCCGTTGGTGGACTATTTTTACAAAGAAGATTTTGCTGGAAATTTGGGAAAGGAAACTGGTTTTAAAAAAAAAGGGAACTTGATATGGTTTAATGGGACAAAGTGCTTTAAATAAAAATAGCTTTTCCTTCACTCTATTTCTAAATCAGGTTTTGATTTCTGGGCTTCGACTTACTTATCTTACGGACGCCTTGAGACGTTTTGTAACTTAAGTGCCGGTCACGTTCCGTACTCTGCTGGTCGTGACAGTTTTGCATGATCACGAAAGGTGTGTATGAACAACAACGGGTGAAAGGTACGAATGAAGAATAAGACTTGGTTCTCTATTAAAATTAATATAAATTCTGACTTGAAACCTAAGTAGAGAACAAAACTTGAGAAAATCTTAAGTCCTTTCAAACTCGTGTGATCCTCTAGAAGTCTATCTTGGTCCGTATTTCTGACATGATGACCTTAATCAAGTTCTTAAAAGCTTGTTGACAATATTCACACAATCACCTAAATGCGTGTATAAGCTTATGTTAAAATATTGTGAGGAGTGAAAAATAGGGTTGGACGTTTCTAATTAGGATGATAGAACTTCTAGCTTTAATCCTTAACTTAAGATTAGAATCAGCAGTTCTTCACGATGCTAACTTGACAGGATTTTGTGGGTGCAATCCGCTAAAAACTCTCAGGAGACAACACACCACCTACTAGGGACACCTAGAGGTTTAACGGCTTGTTGCACGGGCTCAGTGCAATCGCGTCTGCGAAAGTGAGGTTAGGATTTTGTTTTGTTCGGGATGAGAAAAAGATAGGTTTGGGGGTACAACCCTACCTCCTGGGTACTAGATACCGGATCAGGATCTCACATATGTAATTTATTACCAGGATTGAGAAAAAGTAGAATGGTTAGACCGGGTGATATGTCCCTTAAAGTAGGAAACGAAGCACAAGTTGATACTGCCGCTGTCGGTGAATATCACTTAGTCTTGCCAAGCGACAATACTATGATTTTAAACAATTTCTACTATGCACCTGTTAGGAATATGTATGCCCTAGAGGCCATTATTGTACATGTGATGCATATTATAGTGGATGCTTGAACATATATATAGAGGACTTTCTTGCTCGACATGATAGTATGCTATTAGGCTACCTTTATCTTAACATGTAGACTGGTATTTATACTATCTGTCTCTTACATGTTGATAAAGCCCTTAGGATATGTACTTGACTACCAGGACTATGATGAGATTATACTAGTAGGGCCAGGGTGGTCCAAAATTACATCCTTTAATCAGTTCCTATTCGAGGGAATATCGAGACCGGGCATCGATATTCCAGAGTAGACTAGCGTGTATGTTTCTTGTCCCTTAGAGGGAGATGGTTGATCCCACAACCATTGGTGTGTAACATCAAAGATTGTATACAGGTGCTCATTAGAGAATGGGTACACCAAACAGGACTCGCCGAAGACTCCTAGTTGATAGTATACCTATCGTCAGATAGCAGTCCTCTAGTGACACCGGTACAGGTTAGTTTGTAGACCCGAGATCGTCATAGAGTCTTGTGCGGATCGCACTGTGCTTTGATTTCTTCCCTACCACGCTCAAATGAGACGTACAAATAGGTGGATTTTAGGTACAGTCCCGAGTCGCATGGAGGCAATGAGCAATAGGAAGGGTTTCATCTCTCCCGGTATTAGGGGTTGATGTTGCGCTATGCTCGATTGGCTATAACTGGAAGTCCCTGGCCAGGGCTGCTTATGAGATTTACTGATAAGTGTTATCAGTAGTTTCTCGAACCGTTATAGGCCAGAAATCGGCATGACTTATCACGTTACTGGGTCTGACGTTTACCATCCCTAAACATGATATGCGATATATCAGACGAAGAGAACGGACTGTACGGTAGTGTTACTGATAGGCTTCATGGAGACTATGGACAAGCTTGCTTGTTGATCTTCATATCGCTCAATACCCGGGTAGCCGTTACGTCCAGCTAGTACTGCTGACGTCATGTGGGTGAGTGATGTGATCATCACCTACTGCTGGCATATTGACGAGTCTTTAGAGTCCCATGCAGAAGTTTCTTGGTTCAAGCGAAACGAAGTAGGACACATATGTGATATGTGTGTGCGCCTGATTAAATACGTGTATGTGATACTGTATTGTAATCTGGCAGTTATCAGTTATCGATTCTGTTATATATGATATAACCAGATTGTCGAATTAAGTGTTGATTTGATAATGTGATATACAGATAAATGATATTTGTCAGTCATATGTGATATAACCGGATTATCAAATCAAGTGTTGGTTTAATAATGTGATATATATTATATGTGATATAATTATATCTTAACTAATATAATTAGCTCACTAATTATTCTTCATTATATATATATATATTAATATATATGACATATATATATATATAATAATGAAGCATGCCTTGATTTTCTATTTTTGAGAAAAATAGAAATGAGGTGTAAATTGAGAGCATGGTTGCAAGAATGGGAGTTATATTTGTTTATTCATCTTGACTCACTATTCAAGCATGGTTGCAATTTTATATTGCAAAATTTCATGCTTGAATGAGTGGGGGTCAAGAGTTGCCATTGATTATTTGCTCATTCTCAACACTTAGCTATTTTCTTGAGTTGCTCCCATGGTTGCTCTCTAGCTTCTTCTTCCTCAATTGCTATAATTCACGCTTCAACCCTCACATGTGATGTGAACCATGAAGCTTGAACACAAACTTGTGAGCTTTTAACATCCCCTACTTCACCATCCTACACTTGACTAGCGATCGAGTGTAACATGTTTACTACGCTAAAGAGTTTAGTGCAGAGATAGCTTGAGGTGGAGGGACTTCGCGTGGATCATCTTCGGCACAAAGGTCATCGGAGGAAGCTCGTCCAAAGCCTTAAGTGGAGCCTTGTAGAGTCGCGGGACTACTACACGGAGCATGTGAAGTGAAGGACTCGAACTACAAATGTTGTATGCTCTTTTCTTCTCTTTAGTTCATCACATCACAAAGGCAAACCCTAATAATCTAGTAAAGATCGTGTTAGTCTAACTTAGCACCTAATAAAATTTAAAATTTGGCATGCATGATACCTCTAGAACCTCATGGTGGTGCTAAGGCCGACTTTCAAGTAGGTGTCTAGAAAGGTGTCAACGGGGTTATGCCTCTAGGGAAACAAGGTTTATTTTAATTAGGTCCGTGCGAAAGCATGGGGAACCTCCCTCAGAGTACCGATACCTGCCTGGCCGAATGATTGGCGAACCTGTAGGGTGTCATTAATCCCGGCTAATCTTACCTTTTAGGGTTTGAAGGAAGATTTGATAAAAATAGTGGGAGCCATTGTGATTAGATAAAATAACCTATCTAATCTTACAAAGAGCGCACGCAAAGTGATTACCCTTCTCTCTCTCCAGGTAGCGACCAAAGACATGCCTTAATCAAAATAATAATATGGATGTTTTGACCGAACCTACTTATTATACCGGGCTTGGTTCCGCTCTATCTTATGATTGTCATAAGTCTGAGCAAGGAATAGGGGAATATTCGGATTCCTACGTAACCTAAATGAAGAAAAATCATGTTGATGCGTTGTCTTCGGGTGTGTTCGTAACCAAGAACTGTTTCTCAATTACCTCTACGTCCTGGGTATTGAATACCGGATCAGGATCCTACACATGTAATTTGTTACAAGGGCTAAAGACAGGTGGAGAACCGGGAAAGGGTGATATGTCACTTATAATAGAGAATGGTTCAATTGTTGCAGCCAAAGCAGTTGGTAGATATCACCAAGTGTTACCAACTAGTAATACATTGATTCTTAACGACTGTTATTTCGTACCAATAAATATTGTGAATATTTTCCTAAATCAAGTGTTGATTGGGTAAGGTATGTTATATAACAGTGTTCACGTTCTGAATCAAACTACAATTCTAAACTTACAGAACATACACAAGAGGAACATTTCAGAAATGAACGAAGTCTTCCTGTGGCATTGTAGACTGGGTAATATCGATGAAACAAGACTAGCTAAAGTTCCATAAGAATGCATATTTGAATCCGATCGAATTTACATCTTATGAAATATGCCAGTCATGTCTCAAAGACAAGGTGACCAAATCTCCGCTTGCTGGAAACGGAGAAAGATCTGCTGAACTCATAGACAGATACAGGGTGATGTATGCGGTCCTATGTCTACACATGCCAGGGTTGGTTCCGCGTACTTTATTACATTCACCGATGTTCTCTAAAGATACGAACATGTGTTCTTGTTGAAACACAAAACTGAATCTTTTGAGAATTTCAAGGAATATAAGTACGAAGAAGAGAACCAGATGGGTAAAGGTATTCAAATCCATTGATATGATCGGGGAGAAGAATACTAGAGCACGAAATTCCGAGACTATTTGAAAGAGAATGAGATTCTCTCTCAGTTTACTCCTCCGTATACACCACAACACAACAATATATCGTGGTGGAGGAATCGCACCCTATAAGATATGGTGCGCTCTATGATGAGTACTGCTGAGTTGCCTATTCCTTTTAAGGGCATGCACTTGAGAAGATGCATACCTATTGAATTGAGTTCCAATTAAATCCATTGCCTACGACTCCATATGAGATATAGAATGAGAAGAGACCATCTCTTAAACGAGTTAAGAAATGGGGTTGTCCGGCCTATGTTGAAAAGCAAAATCCGGACAAGCTCGAGGTAAGGTCAGTTCTGTGCAAGTTTGTAGGATATCCCAACCATCCGCGAGGGTATATCTTCTACCACACTGAGAAACAAAAGATTTTTTGTTTCTCGACATGCCACCTTTTTGGAAAAGGAATTTCTTTGGAAGAAATTAGTGGGCCTGAGGCAGAACTGGAAGAAGTTCCAGCAAACACAAACTATAACTGATAATTTGGTAGAACCAGAGTATTCAATAGTCCCTGACAAATCGAAGCCACTCTGCAGATCTAGTTGGGTTCCTCATCCACCTGAGAGATACTACGGTCTTCTCATAGACGGTGGGAGCGAGGATTGCATCATGGAGATGATGACCCAACTAGTTTCGAGCAGGCCATCATAAGTGGAGACTATGTGCAATGGATGGATGCTTTGCGATCTGAGATGGAATCCATGTACACCAACAAAGTATTGACTTTGGATGTTGCTCCTGAAGGGGTAAAACGCATCGGGTGCAAGAGGGTCTTTGAGAAAGATAATTTGGTGTAGATGGAAAAGTTTAGACTTTCAAAGTTATTCATAAGTCCATCAGAATCCTACTTTCCATTGCTGCATACCATGACTACGAAATCTGGTAAACTACACATCAAAACCGCTTTTCTAAATGGTGATTTAGAAGAGAGCGTATATGACACTGCTAGAGAGCTTCGTAGACAGTGGGAGAAGCGGAAGCATATGCAAGCTGCTTAAATCCATCTACGGGTTAAAGCAGGCATCGCGGAGATAGAACATCTGTTTTTAATGAAGCTGTCAAAGAGTTTGACTTCATCAAAAAGGTAGATGAACCATGTATAAAGAAGAAGGTTGTAGAGAGTATGGTTTTCTTCCACGTGTTGTACGCGGATGACATACTCTTGATAGGAATGGGTGTTTCTATGCTACACTCGGTCAAGCACCTCTTATCACATAAGTTCTCCATGAAAGATCTAACTGATGTTTTCTACATCCTGGGGATATAGATCTATAGAGATAAATCTAAACGGATTTGAGATTGTCCCAATCCAGGTACATAGACACCATGCTAAAGGGGTTTAGTATGGATGATTCTAAGCGTGGTAATGTACCCGCTTGTTCAGGAATCACTCTCTCCAAAGAGATGTCTCTCGAGACTGATTTGGAGAGGGCTCGCATACTAGAGATACCCAATGCTTTAGCAGACAGGTCAATCATGTATGCGATGTTATGTACCGGACCAGATGTAGCTTACTCACCAGGTGCAGTGAATAAGTATCGAAAAGATCTTTGGGAAAACCACTGGATAGCTGTGAAGAACATTCTTAAGTGCTTGAGAAGGACTAAATATATGTTCTTGGTGTATGGTAACGATGTACTCCAGATGGATTTCTTTACCGATTCGAGCTTCCAGAGTGATAAGGACGACTGAAAGTCAGTCTCGGGTTTTGCCTTCATCCTCGGTGGAGAGACGGTATGTTGGAAGGGTTCCAAGCTATATACCGTAGCAAGTGGAGGGACGGTATATTGGGTATGAGAAACTACAATAACCGGCCTTAGTGCAAGTTGGAAATTGTTTGGAATATGTATACCCTAGAGGTCATTATTGTACATGTGATGTATATTATAGTGGATGCTTGGACATATATATAGAGGATTTTCTTGCTCGATATGATGGTATGCTATTAGGTTACCTTTATCTTAAGATTTAGACTGGTATTTATATTGTCTGTCTCTTACATGTTGATAAAGCCCTTAGGATATGTACTTGACTACCAGGACTATAATGAGATCATACTAGTGGGGCCAAGGTGGTCCAAAAGTACATCGTTTAATCAGTTCCTAGTCGAGGGAATATCGAGGCTAGGGCAATGATATTCCAAAGTAGACTAGTGTGTAAGTTTCTTATCCCTTAGAGGGCGATGGTTGATCCCACAACCATTGGTGTGCGACATCAAAGATTGTACACATGTGCTCATTGGAGAATGGGTATAACGAACAGGACTCGGCGAGGACTCCAAGTTGGTAGTATACCTATCGTTAGATAGCAGTCCTCTGGTGACACTGGTTCATGTTAGTTTGTAAACCCGAGATCGTCATAGAGTCTTGTGCGGCTCCCACTGTGCTTTCATTTTCTCCCTACCACGCTCAAAGGAGACATGCAAACAGGTGTATTTTGGGTACAGTCCCAAGTTGTATGGAGGCAATGAGCGATAGGAGGGATTTCGTCTCTCCCGGTATTGGGGGACGATGTTGCGCTATGCTCGATTGGCTATAATTGGAAGTCCCTGGCTAGGGCTGCTTATGAGATTTACTGATAAGTGTTATCAATTGTTTCTCGAACCGTTAGAGGCCAGACATCGGCATGACTTATCATGTTACTGGGGTCTGACGTTTACCACCCCTAGACATGATATGTGACATATCAGACGAAGAGACTGGACTGTACGGTAGTGTTACTGATAGGCTTCATGGAGACTATGGACAAGCTTGCTTGTTGATTTTCATATCGCTCAATTCCCGGGTAGCTGTTACGTCTAGCTAGTACTGCTGACGGCTTGTGGGTGACTGATATGATCATCACCTACTGCTGGCGTATTTACGAGTCTTTAGAGTCCCACATAGAAGTTCACTGGTTCAAGCGAAATGAAGTAGGAGACATATGTGATATGTGTGTGGGTCTGATTAAATATGTGTATGTGATACCGTATTGTAATCTGGCAGTTATCTGTTATCGGTTTGGTTATATGTGATATAACCAGATTGTCGAATCATGTGTTGATTTGATAATGTGATATACAGATAAATGATATTAGTCGGTCATATGTGATATAACCAAATTATTAAATCAAGTGTTGGTTTAATAATATGATATATATTATATATGATATAATTATACCTTAACTAATATCATTAGCTCACTAATTATTCTTCATTATATATATATATTAATATATATGATATATATATATATATAATAATGAAGAAGGGCTTGATTTTCTATTTTTGAGAAAAATAGAAATGAGGTGTAAATTGAGAGAATGGGAGTTATATTTGTTTATTCATCTTGACTCACTATTCAAGCATAGTTCCAATTTTATATTGCAAAATTCCATGCTTGAATGAGTGGGGGTCAAGAGTTTCCATTCATTCTTTGCATGTTCTCAACACTTAGCTATTTTCCTGAGCTGCTCCCATAGTTGCTCTCTAGCTTCTTCTTCTTCCCCAATTTCTATAGCTTAAGTTTCAACCCTTATATGTGATGTGAATCATGAAACTTGAACACAAACTTGTGAGCTTTCAACATCCCCTACTTCACCATCCTATACTTGACTAGCGATCGAGTGTAGCGTGTTTACTACGCTAAAGAGTTTAGTGTAGAGGTAGCCTGAGGTGGATGGACTTCGCGTGGATCATCTTCGGCACGAAGGTCATCGGAAGTAGCTCGTCCAAAGTCTCAAGTGGAGCCTAGTGGAGTCGTGGGACTACTACACGGAGCATATGAAGTGAAGGACTCGAACTACAAAGGTTTTATTCTCTTTTCTTCTCTTTAGTTCATCACATCACAAAGGCAAACCCTAATAATCTAGTAAAGATCTTGTTAGTCTAACTTAGTACCTAATAAAATTTAAAATTTGGCATGCTTGATGCCTCTAGAACCTCATGGTGGTGCTAAGGTCGACTTTCAATACCTTCCATGCTTTGCAACATCATATCAGTTTCTTTACTTGATAAAGATGGATTTAAGTTTGTTCTAGATAGAAATATCATAAACATTTACCTTAATCAGGTGTTGGTTGCAGAAGGTACACTGTGTAATGGTATCTACGTTTTAAATCAAAACATAGTTTTCAATGTACAAAACACACACAAGAGGAAGAGTTCAGAAGTGAACGAATCCTACTTGTGGCATTATAGACTTGGTCATATCGGAGAGAAAAGACTAAGTAAGTTGTATAAAGATGGATATTTGAATACGTTCGAATTTTCATCTTATGAAACTTGTCAGTCTTGTCTCAAGGGAAAGATGACCAAATCTCCATTCACCGGACACAGAGAGAGCAACAGAGCTCTTGGGACTCATACACAGTGATGTATGTGGTCCAATGTCTATACATGCAAGGGATGGGTTCTCATACTTCATCACATTCACTGACGATCTCTCTAGGTTCGGATATATGTATCTTATGAAACACAAATCTGAAGCTTTTGAGAAATTCAAAGAATACAGAAACGAAGTAGAGAACCAGACTGGAAAAGTATCAAGTTCCTCCGATCTAATAGAAGAGGGGAGTACTTAAGCACGGAATTCCTAGAATACCTAAAAGAGAATGGAATTCTCTCTCAGCTTAATCTTCCGTATACACCGCAGCACAACAGTGTATCGGAGCGGAGGAATCGCACCCTATTGGATATGATTCGCTCTATGATGAGTAATGCTGAGTTGCCTCTTTCATTTTAGGGACATACGCTTCAAACAGCGGCGTACCTATTGAATCAGGTTCTATCTAAATTCGTGCCTAAAACTCCATATGAAATATGGAGTGGAAAGAAACCATGTATTAAACTCATTAAGATATGGGGGTGTCCGGCTTATATTAAAAAGCACAATCCGGACAAACTTGAGGCACGATCATTACTGTGTAAATTTGTAGGATATTCCAAACATTCATGAGGATATCTTTTCTACCATGCAGAGGAACAAAAGATTGTTGTCTCTAAGTATGCCACCTTTCTGGAATGGCAGTTTCTTGCTAAAGAATCCAGTGGGAGCATGGTGGAACTGGAAGAGATTCCAAATAAACAGATAACAACTGAAGATCTGATAGAATCACATGATTCAATAATCCCAAACGAACCTTAGCGACTTCGCAGATCTAGTAGGATTTCTCATCCGCCTGAGAGATACTACAGTTTTTTCATAGATGGGGATCGAGAGGATTGCATCTTGCAAGAAGATGATCCTACTAGTTATGAGTAGGCCATTAACAGGAAGGATTCTATAAATGGATTGAAGCTATGAAATCCGAAATGGAGTTCATGTGCACCAACAAAGTTTGGACTTTGGATGTTGCTCCTGCTGGGGTAAAACCCATTGGATGCAAGTGGATCTTCAAAAAGAAGATTGATGCAGATGGACAGGTGGAAACCTATAAGGCTAGACTTGTTGCAAAAGTTTTTCGTCAAAGACGAGGATTAGACTATGATGAAACCTTTTCTCCAGTAGTTATGCTGAAATCAATTCGGATCCTACTTGTTATTGCTGCCTACCATGAATTCGATATCCGGCAGATGGACGTAAAAATGGCTTTTCTAAATGGAAGTTTAGAAGAGAGCATTTACATGGATTAGCCGGAGGGATTCATAGACAGTAGGAGAAGTGGGAAGGTGTGCAAGTTACTTAAATCCATTTATGGATTAAAACAGGCATCGTGGAGCTGGACCATCTGTTTTGATGAGACAGTCAAGAAATTTGACTTCATCAAAAATAAGGATGAGCCTTGTATCTACAAGAAGATTGTAGGGAGAATTGTCATATTCCTCGTCCTGTATGTGGATGACATTCTCTTGATAGGAAATGACATTTCTATGCTGCAATCGGTCAAGCTGTTCTTGTCACAAAAGTTCTCCATGAAGGACCTAGGTGATGCCTCCTACATTCCGGAGATTAAGATCTATAAAGATAGATCTAAGAGATTGTTGGTACTTTCACAGTCCGGGTACATAGAGACCATACTAAAGAGATTTAGTATGGAAGATTTTAAGCGTGGTAATATACCTGCATTGCACGGAATCACCCTCTCCAAAGAGATATCTCTCAAGACTGATGAGGAGAGGGTTCGTATGAGCACTATACCCAACGCTTCGGCGGTAGGATCTATAATTTATGCGATGCTGTGTACCAGACCAGATGTAGCATACACGCTTAGCATGGTGAGCCGACATCAGTCAAACCCGGGTGAGAATCATTGGAAAGCTATGAAGAACATTCTCTAGTACCCGAGAAGGACTAAGGAGATGTTCTTACTATACGGTAATGGAGAACTTAAGGTCGAGTCCTTTAAAGATTCAAGCATCCAGAGTGACAAGGATGACAGCAAGTCTATCTCGAGTTTTGTGTTTACACTCAATGGAGGGGCCGTGTGTTAGAATATCTCCAAACAGGACACTGTCGCAGACTCGATGATGGTGGCTGAATACATTGCTGCAAATGATGCCGGAAAAGAAGCTGTGTGGATGAAAAAGTTCATTACTGAACTTGAGATGGTTCTGTCCATTTTTAATCCGATACCTTTGTATTGCGATAACAATGGGGCTGTAGCTTTAGCGAAGGAACCACAGCCCCATCAGAAATCCAGACACATCTTGAGGCGGTATCACCTGATCAGGGAGATCGTAGATCGCCGGGAGATCGAGGTACGAAGAGTAGATACAAAAGACAACACAGCGCATCCATTTACCAAGGGCCCCCCCAAGTGCAGTTCGAGCGACATTTTGAGATGTTGGGTATGCGGTACGCCAACAGCTGGCCCTAGAGCAGATGTTGGGTATTCGGTATGCCAATTACAGGCCTTAGTTCAAGTAGGAGATTGTTGGATATGTATGCCTTAAAGGCCTGCATTTTATAGGATGCTGGGGATATGTATGTACAGGACAATCTTGCTCAGTTATATATTGTATATTATTTGAGTTGTTTTTATCTTGATATGTGTATTCCTTTCTATTTATGATTTATGTTGCTTGCATATATTGATAAAGACTCGATAAAATAGTATACTATTATGGTTTGACTTTATCTGAACCTGTGCATATGTCATACTCAATATAAATATGGCGGTTACATATTGATAAAGCCCGTAAGATTTTTCTAGACAACCAGCGTTATGATGGCGATCATACTTATGGGTGCTGGATAGTCCATAAGCACATTCTTAAAGGTCCCAAGTCATAGGAGTATCGAGATCAGGCATCGATACTCCAGAGTAGACTTGTGTATATGTTTCTAGACCCCGATGAGGGGCGGTGGTTGGTCCCACAACCATTGGTGTGATCACCTATGAATTGTATACAGGTGCTCACTAGGGGTGAGTATACCGGACGGACTTGCCGAGAACCTCTAGATGGTATTATACCTATCGTCAGATAGCGGTTCTCAGGTGACATGAGTACAGATTAGTCTTAGGACCTAAGGTCGTCATTTGTCTCATGTGAGTTCCTACTGTGCTTTGATCTCTACCCTACCACGGCACTACTAAGTCGTGCAAACAGGTTTTGGTTGCGTGCAGTCCCGAGCAACATGGAGGCAGTGAGTGATTGTCAGGGATTCATTTCTCCTGGTATTGGGAGTCGATATTGTACTGTGACATATTGGCTAGAAACATAAGACCATGGCTAAGGCAGTTGAGAACTTTTGATGGTTGGATCAATAGTTTCTCGGATTAGTCCTGTGCCAAATCGACACGACTTATCGGGACAGTAGGGGTCTGACGTTTACCACCTCCTAATCTCGGTATGTGATATTCTTAAACGAAGAGACCAGAATGTTTGGAGAGTGTCACGGATAGGCTCAGTAGGGGTCAGGATAAACTTGCTCGTCGGCCTTCTTTTCGACAGGTACCTGGGAAGCCATTACGTACAGCTAGTGCCGCTGACATACTTGTGGTTAAACACACTGCCAGCGTACTGTCGAGTCTTTAGAGTCCCACACAGAGAGTTTCTCCGATTCAGGCGAAACGATGTGGTAGCTGTATGTTTATACGCACAGGGTTTCGATCGAATCATAATACTAGCCGGCTTAGGATTAAGCCGGATTATTAAATCAAGTTTTGATTTAATAATTTACGTGTACATATTTCGATATGTATATTCTAGTGTTATCCATATTTCTTCGATTGGACAGATAATACTGACGGGCTTAGGATTAAGCCGGTTCATTAAATCGGATATTGATTTAATTCTAGTATTATTTTAGTGTTATTATTCTATCTCTTGGGTGTTTGTATTTCGATACGAATACAGATATGTATATACAGTAGAATGTATTCCGTATTTATGCGAAAAGACATTCTAGAAGGAGGAAACCTCATCATGTTTTCTCCATTTTATTTAGTAAATTGGAAATGAGGTGTAAAATTGAGAATGAGGTGTAAAGGAAAGTATGGCTTGAACCATGCTTGAATAGGTTGACAAATAAATTGAAAATTCATTTGTGCAAGCTATTCATGTATGGTTGCATTATTTTTATTGAAAATTTGTTTTTACAAAATCATGGCTCATGTTTTTTTTCACTTGATGATTTTCATTCTCACCACGAGCCTCTCTCTCCTAATCTTAGCTCTCTAGATTTCATTCTCCTCCTTCATCTTCATCTTCCTCCCTACCATCTCATGAGTTGAGAATCAAGGGGGAAAGAGAGATAGAAACACACTAGACAAATCACCACATCACCTTTGTAACCTAGACTAGCAAACTAGGTCACTTAGTTGCTTCATTTATGAAGCTAAGCTTGTTTCAAGAACTCTCGGGTGGATCATCTAGGATCGAGAAGGCCGACTTTTAAGTTTGATCGAGATCACTAAAGGAGCTAAAGAAGAGGAGTGAAGACCTGAAGAACACGAGCCTCTAGGTATAAACATCTATCATAGTTGATAGATATCCTCTTTGATAGCAAGTTTCGGTTTATGGTAGATTCTAGGATGGGTTATTTCTAGTGCCGGTTTGAAAACCCTAAAAAAATTTGTTCCGCAACGGCCACGGTAGATGGTCAGGTCCCCGGGAAAACCCAACAATTTGATTCCATTTCACGAAGTGTTGATAGATTAGTACAATCCAGTTTTACACTTTGATCATTACAGACTGTACTAATTTATTCAATCAATTTTCAATATCAAGTTCGTGCTCCATTTCTTTCTCCCCTCCGTTCATCTTCTCATCTATCGAGACTGTATTACATTTCCGCCCACACACGGTTTTATGTATTCTTCATTCTCTTCCTCCACGCATTCTGTCACCAACCTTGGTCTCATCATGATAAAAATTTTGAATGGTTGGTGTTAACTTTTGGTCTGTGTAAGGCCTTATATAAATTGATGATGTTCTCTCCTACCAAACTTTGAACTTCAATGCTTAAACAGTGAAAACACTGTTTCACTTAAGTTTGGGAGGACCTTTTTGTGTGTATATAGTTTTTTTTTGTATTAAAAATAAAGGGAATCGACAAAATTTTGACCTCTCAACAATTTTGATCCTCTTTGTTTGGCATGACAGTGAGGGCATTGTCAAGTATAAGTTTGAGGTTGTGCTCAGTAAGCTTTCTATCTTTGCATTCATGTGTATATTTTGCATTTGCATACTTATTTGAAAACCCATAAAAACTGAAATTTTTTCCAAAACATAAAAACTTTGTCGTCAAGTTAGCTAGTACGGTAACTTAGATTTTATTCCGAAAATTTAGCTTGATAGGTTAGGAATAACTAAATCTTAGGCTTAGGAATTGAAAACCCTAAAAATAACCCACATTGAATTAAACCGTAGTAAATATAAGTCCTTGCAGTTTTTTAGCAGTAAGTAATTTTGAGTTCAGTTCTTGATATGAAGGGAAAGTATTCAAAGTTTTATTGAAGGTAAGTCTGAAAAACAGTTCCTATTTTTGAGTCCAAATTCAGAATGTATATACCCTACAAACTGCATTTACATGCACCTTGAAACTTGGGATAGTAGTGGATACCTAAAAATACTCTTTCCTGAAAGCCTAGTATGAAAGAAAAAACGGTATTTGTAGCCAACCACAATAAGAGCGTCACTAAAAAAATATATCCGGTCTTAAGAAAAAGAAAAAGAAAAAGAAAAAATGTATTGCAAGACCTGAAAACTGCTATTTACGCCTTAATAAGCTCACGCATTCGGTAATCAGCTGATTAGTGTCTCAGGAAGCAATAGTAGTCGTATGAAAGGTGTGCGAGCGAAACCGCACCTCATTAATAAAAAGAAGTAGTACTAGGTATTAGAGCAAGGGTACTATAGCTTGAATTAAATTCTTGAGTGTAGAAGTGAAATTTACACAATCGTAAGGGTATACAATCGATGTTTGGAGGAGAGGTAGGAATAAAGAATAAATCTTATGTTTTTTGTAAAGATGATAAAAATTCCGGATTGGAGACTGCGCTTTAAAAGAAAAGCTTAAGAGATACCGATGGCTTTATAAACTGAAAAAACGTATAGGATCTTAGGTAGAATGAATAAGAGGTGTGAAGAATAAGGGGAAGATATTTCTAACTTAAAATGATAGAGTTTCTAATTTAGATGCTAAGCTATAGGATTAGAGTCGAGATTAACTTATGAAGCTAGCTTGACGGGATATTATGGATAGTATCCGCAGAAAAACCTCAAAAGACAATACTCCTCTTACAATGGATACCTAGAGTTTTAACGATTTATTGCACATACTAAGTGCAACCGTGATACCTATGAAAGTGAGCTTAGGACTTTTGTTTAAAAATAAAATGGTTTTGCTTGGGACAAGCAGAAGATAAGTTTAGGGGTATTTGTTCACATCGGACTATTGCATTTAATTGTGACATTTCAGAAAATATAAAATAATATTTTTGGAATTTAAATAATAAAATAATAAATTTCATGAAAACTATATGAGTATGGATTTGGGTTTTCGTAGAATGGCATAATTATATACCTATATTTTGGAAAATATTTGGATATTAATATGAATTATTATTTATGGAAGCATTCATTGGATTTGGGGTTTTATAAATTATTATACGATTATTTACATACAAGTTTATGTTAAACTTGATTAGTATATTACTAATTATGCATTAAGCCAAATCCATTTTTTGTTAACCATATATTTGAGTGTGCATGATATTTTGTAACCTGTTGTGTTTAGAATTTATTTTGTAATATGGTTTTGTTTTAAGAAAAGGAAAAAGAAAAGAAAAGAAAAAGAATAATGAGAGGAGACATAGATGTGACTACAATTTATGAGGAGAGAGAGGAAGAGAGAGAAAGAGAGAGAGGCATATGGTTCTACAACCATTCTTTTTCCCCACCTCCTTCATCTTCTCCTCCTTCTTCCTTCACCTCCACCTCCACTATCACCCTACAAATACCCTCAAAACCACCTCCAAATCTCACACCACCTTCACAAAAATTATTTCTAAGCTCACTACAAGCACCATGGTGAGATCAAGTAGGATTTTTGAGCACCTTGGATCATCTAGGAGTTTTATAGAGTTGCTCCATGAGGTAAAACACTCACCCTTGTTCATGTTTTAAGTTTTCTAATCTCAAGTATTACTGTAGAATTAAGAAGTGTAGGTTTTTGTTGTCTTGGAAAATTCTAGGACGAGGGTTAGTAGATAAAACATGTAGTAGAGATTAGGGGAGGTGCAGTGAGTGTCTCTTGGCCTAGTAGTGAGGGTAGCCTTGTATAAAATGAGCTTTGAAGTATTAAACACGAACTTGGAAATTTCCAATATCGGGTTTCTGTTGAATTGTGGTGTTCTAGAGGAATCTGGTAATACCCAGGAGCTCTGAAAATTAAATAGCGAGTACAGTGAGATGTGCAGGCACTTAGGTAGATACCATAGATGTCGAGCCCTCACCTCCTTAACTTGGCAGCAAATTTAATAGATATGGCCGCAATTTACGGCCACATCTTTGAGTCTGGGTTTGGTTTTTGGTCCATAGCTCAATCATCTGATAACTAGGCATATCCAATGTGTAGAATCTGGGAGTGTTTTACTAAGTTGCTGATTTTGTTTTGCGAATTTTAAAAACTTGGTTTTTATTATTTGAGCTTTGACTCGGTCGTTTGATGTTCGTACGTCAACATCGAGAGTTGTTTGGTTGTTCTTGCATGCGTGGACCATAGGTTCTAACCTATATGTGCTTCGCGTGCCATATTGGTTTTTGGATTTGATCTTGATTTCGTTACGATATATATTGATTTGTAGGTACATTCACGTGGACTTCCTGGGCGACGAAGGAGAACAAGGTGTTCATCGACTTCAGTTAAAGCAAGGAGTAGGTGAGTAAATGTATATTTATGGGGAAAGTCGGGTGGATAGCGTATAGTACCCATGCAACCATAGTATTAGGATTTTAGAAATACAGTATGTATATATTAATAGGAATATGTATGCCTTAGAGGCCATTATTGATGATATAGTGGATACTTGGACATATATATAGAGGACTTTCTTGCTCGACATGATAGTATGCTATCGGGTTACCTTTATCTTTGTAACATTCTGAAATTTTAGAAATAAATAAAATTAATTAAATAAATATTAAAGTGTGAAATTAAAATGTTAATAAAACCAAATTAGATAATTTCATAAGATGTTTGTAAAACAAATTAAATTAAAATTTTAGTATGCAACATAAATAAATTATAAGGGTTTTAGTGAGAAATTTTGCTTCATTTTTATAAAAAGGGTGTTATATAATAAACTAGGTTGTGAAGGGTTTTTAGGTAAAGTTTAGGATTTTGTGCAAATGGGAATTTGTTAAGGGTGTATATGAAAAAGGAGTAGAAAACCATTTAGTTCAGAATTTTATTGTTAAATAAATATAAAAATTAGGAGATATGTAATGACACCTTTTCCTTGCATGCACACACACACACCAACACCTTCTCCTTGCATGAAGAGGGAACATCTAATTCATTGACACATCCTACTATCACCTCTTTCTTCCTTTCACCATATATAAACCTTGTTCAGATCAGTTAGTTAATTAAAACTCTAAAAATTTAAAGGAAAAAAAAAATCAAGAACAAATAAGAAAGAACAAGAGAAAGGAGAAGAAAAGCTAAGTTCTAGGATTTCCTCACCATCAAGCTAGGACAAAGAGCTTGTGGATCTTGGAGGGTGTTATTCCAACAAGTTAAGTGCAGGTAATATTCCTAACCATAGTATGAATTAAGGTTCTGTAACTAGTTTAATTTAAAATGAACAAGTTTTATAATATCGTATTTTAGATACAACTAGGCTCTGTTTGAATCTGCTTTAGTTTAGATAAAAATAAACTTAATAAAACAGTGCTAAAATGATGTATGTTGAACCTAGAGTTTATAGGGTTCCTAGGCACACTCATGAGATTCCACAAGGCATCAACCATGCCAAAATCAAAATTTTTATATGTGCCGAACAACCCTAATCTAGATCGTTTGCTAGAGGTAAGGCGAAAAACAAGCAAGTAAACTACTTTACTACTAAGTGAAAGGGATTACAACCTTTGTAGATCCGGTCCTTCACTTCTAATGCTCCGTATTGACGTCCCTTCGCTGCAATCATCGGGATCCCGGACCCTAGCGATGATTTCTTCGGAGAAATGAGCGGGCTAGATCGTTGACTTCGAGGCCAAAGATGATCTACGTCAAGAAGACTCAAACTCAAGCTCTATCTTCACTTGGTCATGAACTTTGTGAAGAGAACACCCTATACTATATGGAAAGTGGTAGAGGATGAAGAAATAGGAAGTGGGTTCACTTTAGATTTGGATTTCTCACTCTAAACCTTCACTTAAAAAATTTCAAGCAAGGTTTTTCTTCTTCTTGAACAAGAGGAAGAAGAAGAAAAGAAAATGAATTATCCATTAACTAAAATGAATAATCAAGTGAAGTATATCATAATTCAACCATGGGTGAGTTAACCTTTGTAGAAACTAAACCCTAGTTTGAGTTAATGGTTAGGTTAGTGAAAATCTCATGCAAAACAAAATGGTTAGACTTTGTCAAAGATGCTTAAAAGTTTCATGAAGCTTCAAGCAAGAAACAAAGAAAGCCACCATTTTGTTTTTGCCAAAATAAATAAATAAAATAAATAAAACCCCAACCATTAACCTAAACATGGTGTAAGTCATACACACACCCATGTTTGCACGTATCATCAATCATGATACAAACTAGTGCACAAACATATATCATATATACAACTTGTGCACATCAAGTGAGAAAATCAATCTTACGTGAACAAATACTAGTTAATGTAAAGTAATATATCAAATATATAATTATACATTAAATCATTAAATCAATACTTGATTTAATGATCCGGTCATATCGCATATAACCGACTGATATCAAGTGTATCAATATATCGAATCAACACTTGATTCGGTAACCCGGCTATATCTCATATAACCGTCCGATGATATAAATCATGGGAATAGAACAAAGTATCACATACTGGTATTATTCTCGGTCCTGCACATATCTCATATGCGCTCCTATTTCGTTTCGCTTAAGCCAGGAAAGCTCTGTGTAGGACTCTAAAGACTCGTCAATACGCCGGCAGTAGGTGGTGATCATATCAATCATCCACAAGTCGCAGGCGGTCTGCTAAACGTAACGGCCACCCGGGTATTGAGCGATCAGAAGATCAACGAGCAAGCCTGCTCACACTCCTGTGAATCCAATCAGTAACACTTACCGCACAGTCCGGTCTGTTCGTCTGATATGTCGCATATCTCGCCTAGGGGTGGTAAACATCAGACCCCAACAGCTTGATAAGTCATGCCGATGTAAGGTCCATAACAAGCATGAAACTACTGATAACACTTACCAGTAAATCGGTGCAACCCTGGCCAGGGATTTCCAGTTATGGCCAGTCGAGCATAGCGCAACATCAACCCCCAATACCGGGAGAGATGAATCCCCTCCTATCGCTCATTGCCTTCATGTGAATCGAGACTGTACCTAAAAACCACCTGTTTGCACGACTCAGTAGAGCCGTGGTAGGGTGGAAATCAAAGCACAGTGGGAGACACACAAGACTCTATGACGATCTCGGGTCAACAGACTAAGCTGTACCAGTGTTATCAGAGAACTGCCGTCTGACGTGAGGTATTATACCATCTGGGAGTTCTCGGCGAGTCCGTTCAGTGTACCCAGTCTCCACTGGGCACCCGCATACCGTCTCTGATGTCAAACACCAATGGATATGGGATCATCCATCGCCCATCACATGGATCGAGAAGATATACGCTAGTCTACTTTGGAATATCGATGCCCCGTCTCGATATTCCCACGACTAGGAACAATGAAGGATGCACTCATTGACTACCTAGGCCCCACTAGTATGATCTACATCATAGTCCTGAAAGTCGAGTACACATCCTAAGGGCTTTATCAACATGTAATAGAGAGACAATAAGTATACATGTTAAGATAAAGAGCAACCAGATAGCGTACTATCATGTCGAGCAAGAAAGTCCTACCTATATATGTCCTAGCATCCACTACAATATACATCTCATGTACAGTAATGGCCTCTAGGGCATACATATAACTAACAATCTCCCACTTGCACTAGGGCCATCTATAGCAGTGGCTGCAGTATCTCATACTCAACCATCCCATATAAGTCTCTCTCTGGGAAAAGGCATTTGTGAGTGGATCCGCCGTGTTGTCCTCTGAGTCTACTCTCCTAACCTCGATCACCCTGGAGATCAACTATCTCCATGATCAGGTGATACTGTCTTGGAATATGTCTGGGTCACTGATGGGACCTTGGTTCCTGGGCCGAAGCCTCACCTCCATTGTCATACAATGGTAGGAACCTAGTTCATCTCATGAACTAATATACACCCAAACTGCCTCTTTGGTAGTATCTTTGATAGCGATGTCACCAGCCTTTATCATCTAGTTTGCCACGGTATCTAGCTTGGAACTCTTCCAACATACTGTCCCTCCACTGAGGGTAAAGACAATGCCTGCGACTGACATTCAGTCGTCCTTATCACCCTGGAACCTTTTCAGTAATTCTCCCGATGATCAACTGATACCATTTCACTACAACTAGTGAGAATCCTAACATCCAATTAGATTTATCTCATAGATCCAAAACCCAGGATTTAGGAGGTATCATTTTGATCCTATATGGAGAATCCATGTGATAAGAGGAGATTGACCGAGCGTAGCATAGGAAATTCTTTTCCTATCAAGAGTATGTTGTCCACGTACAATACGAGGATGACCACCTTACTCTCTACTACCATTTTGTATATACAAGCTTCATCTACCATTTTGATGAAGTCAAACTCTTTGACTAACACATCGATCAAAACAGATGTTCCAACTCCGCTATGCCTGCTTTATTCTGTAAAGCAACTTGCACAGTTTCCGCTGCTCCTACTGTTTACGAAGCCCTCTGGCTGTGTACTTATAGATGCTCTCTTCTAAATCAATATTTAGAAAAGCAGTCATGACACCCAACCACCAGATATCGTAGTCATGGTATATAGCAATGGCAAGTAGGATCCGGATGGACTTAAGCACAGCCACTGGAAAAGGTTTCATCATTATCCACGCCTGGTCAATGACGAAAACCATTAACAAGTCTAGCTTTGAAAGTCTCAACTTTTCCATCTACACCAAGTAATCTTCTCAAGATATACTTGCTCCTGATGGGGATTTAACCCTTCAGATATAGCAACCAAAGTCTATACTTTGTTGGTGTACATGGATTCCATCTCAGATCTCTAAGCATCCAGCCATTCTTACAGAGTCCCCACTCTTGATGGCCTGCTCGAAACTAGTTGGGTCATCATCTCATGATGCAATCCCCGCTCCCACTGTCATCGAGAAACCGAAGTATCTCTCAGGCGGAGGAGGAACCCTACTAGATCGGCGGAGAAGCTGAGGTTCGTCGGAGACTATTGAATCCTTTGGTTCTATCAAATCATCAGCTGTAGTTTGTATAGCTGGAACTACTTCCAGTTCTACAGAACTGACCTTGCCTCGATCTTGTCCAGATTTTGCTTTTGACATACGCCGGACAATCCTAAATCTTAACTTGCTTAAGAGATGGGTTCTTCCCAAACCATATCTTATATGGAGTGGTAGGCACTGATTTGATTCGAACCTAATTCAAAAGGTATGCAGCTTCTTAAGTGCATAACCCCCAAAAGGAAACAGGTAACTCAGCAGTACTCATCATAGAGCGCACCATATCATAAAGGGTGTGATTGCTCCACCCCGATACACCGACGTGCTATGGTGTATACGGAGGAGTAATGCTGAGAGAGAATCTCATTCTCCTTTAGAATAGTCCAGGAATCCCGTGCTCAAGTATTCTCCTCCCTGATCACATCAAAGGACATAATACTTATACCCGTTTTTGGTTCTCTACTTCTGACTTATATTCGGTGATTATCTCAAAAGTTTCGGACCTGTGTTTCAACAGGAACATATGTCTGAATCTAGAGAGATCATCAGTGAATGTAATGAAGTACAAAGAACCGGTCGTGGCATATGTAGACTGGGGCCTTTATACATCACTATGTATCAGTCCCAAGAGTTCATTAACTCTTTCTCTGTTTCCAGTAAACGGAGCTATGGTCATCTTATCTTTGTGACATGACTGGCAAGTTTCATAAGATGTAAATTTAAACTGATTTAAATATGCATCTAAATGTAACTCAGCTAGTCGGGTCGCATTGATATGACCTAGTCTACAATACCTCAAGAAGAATTCGTTCATTTCTGAACTCTTCCTCTCGTGTGTGTTCTGTATACTAAGAACTGTAGTTTGATTTAGAACGTCTATGCTTTTAGATAACGTGCCTGAACTGATCAACTTTTGATATAGGAAATGTTCAAAACATTATCCAACAATACAAAATTATATCCTTTCTTTACTAATAAAGAGACTGATATGATGTAGTATATCAGGTTCGGTATCTAATAGCATTTGTTCAGAATCAATGTATTCTGGTAATACAGGGTGATAGTGACCAACAGACTTGGCTGCAACATTTGCACCATTTTCTGTCTCATGAAACTTATCACCCGTTCTGAGTTCTCTACCTTTCTGTAGCCCATGTAACAGATTAAATATGCGGGATCCTGATCCGGTATCTAATACCGAGGACGTAGAGGATACAGAGAAACAGTTCTTTGTAATGAACACACCCGAAGAAGATGCATCATCATGCACTTTCTTCGTTTGGGTGACACGGGAATCCTGGTATTCCTCTAATTCCTTCTCTGTCTTATAACAATTATAAGTTAGAGCGGGACCAACGTTCCCCAGCTCAGTATAACAAGCAGGTTCGGTCAATACATCCATATTATTATCTTGATTAAGGCGTGACATGGTCTCTACCTAGAGAGAGAGAAGAAAAACACTCTGCGTGCTCTCTTGCAAGATTAGATTGGTTATATATTTTATCTAATCAGGATGGCTCCTACTGTTTTTATCAAATCTTCTCTTCAAACCCTAAAAGGAAAGACTAGCCGGGATTAATTACACTCTACAGGTTCACCAATCTTTCAGCCAGGCCAGTGCCGTTACTTTGAGGGAGGTTCCCTGTGCTTTTGCACGGACCTAATTAAAATAAACCTCGTTTTCCCAGGGGCGTTACCCCGTTGACACCTTTCTAGACACCTACCTGATCGGCTAATTGTAAAGTGCAAAACTCTCCCAGGAATAACAATTACTCACAGTGGGTATCGGGATCCAACTATCATATAGAAGGTATGCAATCTCATTGCAAATTTCAACACTTGAAACTCCCGATAAAGGTTTTTACCCCTAGCACCTATGACCTTGGTTATGGTCAACAAATCATAAGCACCAATCAAGTTCTACCCGTCATTTCGTGATTAATTAGACCCACCCACATGACCCATGGCTAAGGTCAACAAAGTCACGCGACTGTCCTAATTAATCGCATCATATGCGGTGTAGGAAGACATCACTTAGCTACCGTACACTGTGCCTTGACTATGGTCAACAAACACAGCATGAATACTAAGTACTCTATTACCTAAAATGACGGAGGGTTGGGGATGGTTTTTAAGAAAACCTTTAACGCTTTGAACTTGATCTCGTTGCGGAATCAAATGGTTTTAAAATGGAGTGTTTTTTAGGCTTTTGCTAGTTTCGCTAAAGAGGTCACTCCCGGTGAAGGGATCTCGGCTCTTTCCTCGTCGAATGGGGTGCAGGATATTCACAATACCACTATGCAAAGCAAGAACTAGAAAAAGCAGTCAAAAGACAAACCGAAGATTGTAGCATTTGCTAATTATTGCTAAAGAGGTCACTCCCGGTGAAGTGATCGTCGGCTCTTTCCTTATCGAATAAGGTGCTGGATGTTCTATAAGGAACACCGCTATGCAAAGCAACAACTAGAGCTACCTAATTTTTGAAATTCGATTCCACAACATCTTTTAGGTTTATTTTCTTTCATTAATCTCATTAATGAATGTCCCATCATTTAAGTCCACCTAAACATCACAGATAAATACAACGTACGCTTATGCCATCCGCATTCGCCTCGATGTCCCGTCTGCACCGTTAGGTTAGGTAACTAACGGCAGAGCGGGGCAGGGCTAGCGCGGGTGTAAAACATAAGCAACATTTATATAATATATCATATATACTATATACTATATCTATCTGAACATATCACATGATCACATTACAGATAACGCCGCAGAAAATATCATATGAAATATTGGATATTCTAGGACGTCCGTGTTTTATTTTGAGCCTGTATAGAACACGGATTCCACGGTCATGATGAATAGCCAATCCTACACCCCTATATCCCTACGAGAGCGGAAAGCAACCCTACCAATTCTAGAGTTAGGAGACCCGGACTCGACTCCTCGAGATGGTCTCCCACTGGACCCTAGAACCCGGTTACTTATGCTCCCCGCCTTGGGTCTATCCTAATACGGAAAAGTAAATAATATACAATGGTGACATCATCCTTAACCCGGAAGTGCCCCAATAAAAGAATTTTACATACAAGTTTTTTTACATGAATGAAAATGAAAAACACTCATCTCACATAAAAACCCCCGGCTATTCAAACACGACGATCCAATATAACATATCCAGCAACACATAATATCACATGTCATCTGTAAGTCCATGCTACCGCTCCTGGTTCTTACGGGCTTGCGGAAATGATGAAAAACAATTTTTCTAGAGATGGTAACATGGACTCAAACTGGATCTTTGTTAAACTATCTATCTAACAACCTAACTAGGAGTTGTTTAACCACTCGGTTAGGGGGTTATACCTTTCTTGAACTCCTTCGTCTTCAACTCGTGTGGTGTACGGACCGGCCTCTCCTTGTCGTCTTCTTGCGCCGAAGACGGATCCACCCGAAAGCTTCTACCTTAGGCTTCTTCTTCGAACTTGAAGAAACTAGATCACTCGGTTTGCTAAACCTTGTGAACTAGGATGAGTAGAGAATTGTTTTGGTGTCTTTTTATCTCTAGGGCAATGAATCTCAACACATGAGAATGGTTTGCCCTTGAGGTAGAGAGAGAGCAAGAGGAAAAGGGTGAGAGCTAGAGAAAAATGAGAGAGCTTAAGAGAGAGAATGCTAATGAAAGAATGAGCCTCACTTTTCTCATACACCCTCTCATAATCCAAAAGCATCAAGATAACAAGTAATGATAATTGAGTATATTGTAAAGGTTATCATCATGACAAATGACACTATCATTTCTTGTATTAAATGCAAATGGTGAACAAAACAAACAAGCATAAGTCAATGCAACCAAATGATGGCCATTGTCATGATGGTGGTCAACAAGTCCAACCTGGTCAACAAGTCCAACCTAGTCAACCGGTCAACAAAAGTCAACAAGTCAACTAGGTCAACCTTTCAACCCTAACCATGTCACTATAATACTCAATTAATATTATTGTTAATCATATGTCTTAATCTCATTAGGGTTTGACAAAAGTCAACAGTCAGCAACCCTAATGAGAATCCTCTACCTCTGTCTCTGTCAACTGTGCATACACACCCGTATCCGCGTTACGGGGAACACGAATACAAACGAGATAAAACCAATCCCAAAACGTATAGTAGGATCTGGCTTAAACCAAACCCGCTAGTGTTAACTGTCCGGACACTGAACGTGCACAAGTGCACGGATGTGACCGAACCCTGTCGTAAAACCATGCGACCTGTCACAAAACCATGCGACCTCTACTCTTTTGCCTAAAGGCGAATAGCTTTCTGTGTGGGACTCTAAAGACTCGACACTACGATGGCAGTGGGTTTAACCACAGACCGCAAGCGGCACTAGCTGTGCGTAACGGCCCCCAGGTAGATGCCGATAAGAAGATGGACGAGGTGAAACCCATCTGAACTCCTACTGAGCTTGAATGTGACAGTCTCCGTACAGTCCGGTCTGTTCATCTGATACATCGCATGGCGGGCCTAGGGGGTGGTGAACGTCAGTCCCCTAATAGCGGTACAAGTCGTGTCGGAGTGTAGCCCAGAACACCCTGAGATAACACTGAAAACCTACCAGTATATCTCGCTTGCCCTAGCCAGGGACTACTCGTGTAATGGCTCTCCTAGACACAGTGCGATGTCAACCCCCAATACCGGGAGAGACGAATCCTGTCTAACCGTCACTTCCTCCAAGTGCTTCGGGACTGCACCCAACTACTACCTGTTTGCACGACTCCTTTGAGCCGTGGTAGGGTATTAATCAAAGTACAGTGGGAACGCACTCGAGGCGAAGTGACAGTGTCAAGTCAGCGGACTAAGCTGTACTCATGTCACCTGGGAACTGATAACCGACGATAGGTATAGTACCAACCAATCAGTTCCTGACGAGTCCCGTCCAGTGTACTCGTAACCTAACGAGCATCCGCATACTATCTCAAGTATGACGTACTGACGGCTGTAGGACAGACCGTCTCCCTTGCTAGGATGAGAAGCGCATACGCTAGTCTACTCCGGAGTATCAATGCCCTGTCTCGTTAGTCCTGCGACTAGGGACTTGTATAAGGATTTGCTTATGGATTACCCAGCCCCCATGAGTGTGACTGCCATCACAACGCTGGTAATCAAGCAAAGATCCTAAGGACTCCACTAATGCGTATAGGTGATATAATAAAATAAACATATGTACACATTGAAGTAGAAACAAACCAAGTAGCATACTACCATTTTGAGCAAGATTGTCAATACAAGGTGAATATCCCAAGCTTCCATTAAGTAATTTATATACTAGTATGATACAGTAATGGCCTCTAGGGCATATACACTAACAATCTCACACTTGCACTAAGGCCATGTACCGGCGTATTGAAGACCTATCATCTCGATCAGCCGCTCGAACTGAGTCTGAGGCAAGGCCTTGGTGAATGGATCTGCAGTGTTATCTTCTGAAGCAACCCTCCGAACCTCGATCTCCTGGCGATCCACGATCTCCCTGATCAGGTGATACAGCCTCAAGATGTGTCTGGATTTCTGATGGGACCTGGGTTCCTTCGCTAAAGCTATAGCCCCGTTGTTGTCGCAATACAGAGGTATTGGATCAACAATGGACTGAACCACCTTGAAGTTCTTTCAAGAACTTCTTCATCCAGACGGCTTCTTTTGCAGCATCAGATGCAGCGATGTATTCTGCTTCCATAGTCGAGTCAGCAACGGTTTCCTGTTTAGAACTCTTCCAACACACCGCCCCTCCATTGAGGGTAAAGACAGAACCCGACATGGACTTGGAATCATCCTTGTCACTCTGGAAGCTGGAGTCAGCAAAGGCCTCGATCTGGAGGTTTTTTCCGTCATACACCAAGAACATCTCCTTTGTCCTTCTTAGGTACTTGAGAATGTTCTTTACCGCTATCCAGTGTTTCTCCCCAGGGTTTGACTGATACAGGCTTACTACACTCAGTGCATAAGCTACATCCGGTCTGGTACACAACATCGCATACATTATAGAGCCTACCGCAGAAGCGTAGGGTATAATAGACATGCGATCCCTTTCCAAATCAGTCTTGGGAGACATCTCTTTGGAGAGGGTGATCCCGTGACAAGCCGGTAGATTACCGCGCTTGGAATCTTCCATACTGAATCTTTTCAGTATGGTGTCGATGTACCTGGACTGTGAAAGTCCTAATATCCTCTTGGATCTATCATGATGGATCCGGATCCCCAGAATGTATGAGGCATCACCCAGGTCTTTCATGGAGAACCTGTGTGACAAGAACCCTTTGACAGATTGTAGCATAGGAATGTCATTTCCTATTAAGAGAATGTCATCCACGAATAAAATGAGGAATACTACAGTTCTCGCTACAAATCTACTATAGATGCATAGTTCATCTGGATTTTTGATAAAGCCAAATTCTTTGACCGTCTCATCAAAGCAGATGTTCCAACTCCGCGATGCCTTCTTTAGTCCATAGATGGACTTAAACAACTTGCACACCTTTCCGCTGCTCCCACTCTGAATGAAACCCTCTAGCTGGTCCATATAGACACACTCCTCTAAATTTCCATTTAGAAAAGCGGTCTTTACGTCCATCTGCCAAATCTCATAATCGTGGAAGGAAGCAATGGCAAGAAGGATCCGAATGGATTTCAGCATAGCCACTGGAGAAAAGGTTTCGTCATAGTCCAAACCAGGTCTTTGACGAAAACCCTTTGCAACAAGTCTAGCTTTATAGGTCTCAACCTGTCCATCTACACCAATCTTCCTTTTGAAGATCCACTTGCATCCTACGGGTTTTACCCCATCTGGAGCAATGTCCAACGTCCATACTTTGTTGGTGTACATGGACTCCATTTTGGTCCGCATTGCATCCAGCCATTTTACCGCGTCAACGCTCTGAACGGCCTGCTGGAAGCTAGTAGGCTCATCATAATCAATGATGCAATCCTCTCTATCCCCGTCTATGAGAAAACCGTAGTATCTCTCGGGCGGATGAGACTGCCTACTACTCCTGCGGAGCGGCGTAGGAATGTCCTGTTCTTTTGAACACTCTGGTTCTACTAAGATTTCAGTAATAGTCTGTGGTTCTGGAATTTCTTCCAGTTCTACTGCGCTCCCACTAATTTCCTTTTCCAAGAACTGGTGTTCTAGAAAGTGGGCATTACGAGAAACAAAGACCTTTTGTTCCTCTGCGTGGTAGAAAAGATACCCCCTGGTGTTCTTTGGGTATCCCACAAACTTGCACAGTACTGAGCGTGCCTCGAGTTTGTCCGCATGCTGCTTTTTGACAAAAGCTGGACATCCCCAGATCTTCAGATATTGAAGATAGGGTTTCTTCCCACTCCATAACTCATATGGTGTGGTAGGCACAGTCTTAGTGGGAACTCGGTTCAAAAGGTATGCGGATGATTCTAGCGCATATCCCCAGAATGATCGCGGTAACTCAGCGTTACTCATCATGGACCGAACCATATCCAATAGGGTTCGGTTCCTTCTCTCCGATACACCGTTATGTTGCGGAGTGTATGGAGGAGTAAGCTGAGAGAGAATTCCATTCTCTTTTAAATAATCCAGGAACTCGGCACTTAAGTATTCATCACCTCGATCAGATCTTAGTTTCTTGATACTTTTGCCGGTTTGTTTTTCTACCTCATTCTTATATTCCTGGAATTTTCCAAAGGCTTCGGATTTATGTTTCATTAAGAAGACATGTTCGAACCTTGAAAAATCATCCGTAAAAGTAATGAAGTAAGAAAAACCGCTTCGCGCATGTGTAGACATTGGACCGCACACGTCGCTGTGTACGAGTCCCAAGAGCTCGCTCGCTCTTACTCCGTGTCCAGTGAACGGAGTCTTTGTCATCTTTCCTTTGAGACAGGACTGACAAGTGGCATACGATTGTTATTCGAACGGATCCAAATATCCTTCTGTATGTAACTTAGTCAATCTTCTCTCATTGATGTGACCCAGTCTACAATGCCATAAGAAAGCCTGATTGATTTCTGGAGACATTCTTTTGTGTGTATTGTGGACATTGAAAATCTGTGGTTGGTTTAATACGTATATACCATAGCTTAATGTACCTGACCCGATCAGAACTTGATTAAGGTGAATGTTCACAACATTACTTACAAATGCAAATTCATAACCTTCTTTAGATAATAAAGATACAGAAATGATATTACAAGTTGCATTGGGTATAAAATAGCAATTACGCAAAACCAAAACGTGTCCATCTGACAAGCCCAGGTGATAGTCCCCCACGGACTCAGCATCCATGCCAGCTCCGTTTGCAACTCTGAGGGTCATGTCACCTGCCTTCAAAACCCTACGCTTTCTCAGTACCTGCAAAGAATTATAGATATGAGATCCTGATCCGGTATCCAATACCCAGGAAGTAGAGTTTATTGAAAGACAGTTTTCAATAACATACACACCTGAAGCTGAAGCTGCAACCTGCTTCAGATCTGTGTTCTGGCCTTCCAAGCCCTGCAATCTTTCTTCCAGTGTCCACTCTTATGACAATAGAAGCATTCTTCTTTATCCACAAGCTTCCCTACTTTCTTTGTTGCTTTTGCCTTTCCCTTCGTATCCACTTTACTAACACCGCCCCTTGGTTTGGCGGGGGCTTTCTTCTTCTTTCCCTTTGCTTTCGACTTGGACTTAGAAGAGGAAGATCCTCCTACAAACAAAGTGGATGTTTCCCTACCTTTCTGTAGGGTGCCCTCTGCACTCCTCAGCATGTTGAGGAGCTCCGGAAGTTCAACTTCTTTTCTTTGTAAGTTGAAGTTCAGGATAAACTGGGCGTAAGTGGAAGGAAGGGACTGGAGAATCAAGTCCGTATAGAGCTCGTTCTCTAACGTGGTCCCAAGGTCCGCGAGCTCCTCAATGAAGCCAATCATCTTAAGCACGTGTTCCGCTACCGATGATCCGAGGGCCAATCTTGCCGAAAATGATTTCTTCGACACTTCGTATCTTGCGATATGAGACTGCTCTCCATACAGTTCTTTTGTATGAAGAAATATGGATTCGAGGTCCATATTCTCGTGCCTCCTCTGATGTTCATTGTCCATAGAGGCAAGCACGAGGCACTTGGCCTTCGCGCAATCGATCTCCCAGGTCTTACGGATTTCCTAATCCGTGACGCTGGAGGTGGGACCTGGGACAGGGGGAGCTTTGGTGGTAAGAAGATACCCCAGCTTGTCATAAGTGATTGCCATCTTGACATTCCTGAGCCAATCTTTGTAGTTTAGCCCTGTCAGTATGTTTTTATTTAGTAATAACTTAACTCCGGTCATGTCGATTGGTCGCTGCAATTAGGAGAGAGAGAAGAAACACTCAGCATGATGCTCTTGCAAGTTTAGAGTGGTTTTTAGTTTGTCTAAACAGGATGGCTCCCACTGTTTCTCGAATCCCTCCTCAAACCAAATAGGAAGAATTAGTCAGGATCAATCTCACCGCACAATACTTGCTTAACCGTTCAGTCAGGCCAGTGTTGGTACTTCGAGGGAGTTTTTCCAATGCTTTCGCGAAGTTCCTTAATTTAAGAACCTCTTTTCCCTGGGGGCGTAGCCCCGCTAATACCTTTATAGACACCTATTAGGTTTATAGCATTGATCGTTTAGTGAGAAATTTCCTGAGGAGTAGCATATACTCACTGTAGGATCGGGATCCAAATATCATCGTGTGACAAAACTGAGGAATCCTACCAGAATCATCACACTCCAAATGGTATGCAGCTCTAGCAAGTTTCAGTACTTATGAAACTCCCGATGTGGATTTCTGCCCCATGCTCTTATGACCTTGGCGTGAGGTCAAAATGTCATAAGTCACATGTCAAGTTCTACCCATCATTATCCAGGTTGATTTGAACCCACCCGTACCTACCCTTGACGTAGGCCAAAATGGCAGTACGGCTGTCCCAAACCAACGCATTCTATCTATGCAACAGATAAATATCCGGTAGCTACCAATCACTATGCCTTGGCGTGAGGTCAAAATACATAGCTTGAATACTACCGAATATTTAACTGAAATGATGGAGGGCTACAAATGGTTTTGGCTAAACCGTGAACGTAGTGAACTTGATATAATCGATGGAACGAGATAGCTTTTAAAAGGAGTGGCTCAAACTCCGCATTTAAAAGTTAGTTTTTTAAAAGAACCGAGTGGTTTTTGAAAGTGTTCCAACGACTTTTACTTGGTTTATTTTCTTGCGTTAGTTCTTTTAATGCGTCCCATCATTTAATCCTACATTGCAGAAAACAACCAAAATATGACGTACGCTTAAGCCATTCGCATTCGCTACGGGGCCCCATCATTACCCGTTTGGTTACTTAACTAACGACAGAGCGGGGGCTGGGCTAGCGCGGCTGTAAAACATAAGCAACGCCTAAATAATATCATATATAGATATATATTGCAATGATAGCCATTTCAGATCACAGATGAACACATTGGATATACTAGGAATCCGTAATTCGTACGAGCCTGTAACGAAAAGCAGATTACACGGTCGCGGTGAATAGCCAATACCCCACCCAAGACCCCTACGGGTGCGACAAACTACCCGCCAAGTACCCGAAGCGGAGCAACCTCTCTCAACACTGTTAGTAGGCCACTCGGCACTTTGAGATACCCGGTAGTTTGTGCACCCCCTCCATGGGTCTATCCTAGGAGCAAAACCAGTAAAAAGAAATTATATAATGACGGCTACAACCCCGACCCGGTTGTGCGGCCATACAAATAATATTACATCAAATTACAAATTTACATGAATTGAAAGAAAAGAAAACTCTCGTCTCACAACCCACCCGGCTATTCACCCGCGACAATCTAATGAATTCATATACACATACCAGCAACATTACAGATCACAGATTTGTATAACCCACACTAATCGACATATAGCGATTAGCAGACGTTCAATACAAATAACACATCACAGATATATACCCGTCAGCTTAAGTCATTAGAAACTCGATCAAAATACGGTTTTTAAAGCCCTAAAAACAAATTTTCTTTCTGGAAAATCAGGGCAGAAAAAACATATCCCAAAAATCCCAAAATACCCCATAGAGTATTCTGCAGTGAAGACGATCCACAGCCGAGTTAAATCGGCTGCGGAACCGCGGCGGGAGCAAGCTCCTGCCGCATTTCCGCGGCGCTTTGATGGGATCTATGGATCGTTTTTCTGCAGTACACTATAAAAACCCTGAGTCTATTTTTTAAGCATGATTTATTATTTTTACAGCACTATAAAAATCGACAGAAAGTATGATTTCCGGGTGTATTACGCGACTTTTTCTCCGATCGAATTTCTACTAACTTTGCTAACATGTTAGATAGCGTTTAACTAGGCTCTGTAACCACTGTAAGTCTATGCTACCGCTCCCGGTTCTTACGGGCTTACGGAAATGATGAAAAACAATTTTTCTAGAGATGGTAACATGGACTCAAACCGGATCTTTGTTAAACTATCTATCTAACAAGCTAACTAGGAGTTGTTTAACTACTCGGTTAGGGGGTTATACCTTTCTTGAACTCCTTCGTCTTCAACTCGTGTGGTGTACGGACCGGCCTCTCCTCGTCGTATTCTTGCGCCGAAGACGGATCCACCCGAAAGCTTCTACCTTTGGCTTCTTCTTCGAACTTGAAGAAACTAGATCACTCGGTTTGCTAAACCTTGTGAACTAGGATGAGTAGAGGATTGTTTTGGTGTCTTTTTATCTCTAGGGCAATTAGTCTCAACACATGAGAATGGTTTGCCCTTGAGGTAGAGAGAGAGCAAGAGGAAGAGAGTGAGAGCTAGAGAAAAATGAGAGAGCTTAAGAGAGAGAATGCTAATGAAAGAATGAGCCTCACTTTTCTCATACACCCTCTCATAATCCAAAAGCATCATGATAACAAGTAATGATAATTGAGTATATTGTAAAGGTTATCATCATGACAAATGACACTATCATTTCTTGCATTAAATGCAAATGGTGAACAAAACAAACAAGCATAAGTCAATGCAACCAAATGATGGCCATTGTCATGATGGTGGTCAACAAGTCCAACCTAGTCAACCGGTCAACAAAAGTCAACAAGTCAACTAGGTCAACCTTTCAATCCTAACAATGTCACTATAATACTCAATTAATATTATTGTTAATCATATGTCTTAATCTCATTAGGGTTTGACAAAAGTCAACAGTCAGCAACCCTAATGAGAATCCTCTGCCTCTGTCTCTGTCAACTGTGCATACACACCCGTATTCGCATTCCGGGGAATACGAATACAAACGAGATAAAACCAATCCCAAAACGTATACTAGGATCTGGCTTAAACCAAAGCCCGCTTGTGTTAACTGTCCGGACACTGAACGTGCACAAGTGCACGGATGTGACCGAACCCTGTCGCAAAACCATGCGACCTCTACTCTTTTTCCTAAAAGCGAATATCTTTCTGTGTGGGACTCTAAAGACTCGACACTATGCTGGCAGTGGGTTTAACCACAGACCGCAAGCGGCACTAGCTGTGCGTAACGGCCCCAAGGTAGATGGCGATAAGAAGACGGACGAGGTAAAACCCATCTGAACTCCTACTGAGCCTGAATGTGACAGTCTCCGTACAGTCCGGTCTGTTCGTCTGATACATCGCATGGCGGGCCTAGGGGTGGTGAACGTCAGTCCCCTAATAGCGGTACAAGTCGTGTCGGAGTGTAGCCCAGAACACCCTGAGATAACACTGGAAACCTACCAGTATATCTCGCTTGCCCTGGCCAGGGACTACTCGTGTAATGGCTCTCCTAGACACAGCGCGATGTCAACCCCCAATACCGGAAGAGACGAATCCTGTATAACCGTCACTGCCTCCAAGTGCTTCGGGACTGCACCCAACTACTACCTGTTTGCACGACTCTTTTGAGCCGTGGTAGGGTAGTAATCAAAGTACAGTGGGAACACACTCGAGGCGAAGTGACAGTGTCAAGTCAGCGGACTAAGCTGTACTCATGTCACCTGGGAACAGATAACCGACGATAGGTATAGTAACAACCAATCAGTTCCCGACGAGTCCCGTCCAGTGTACTCGTAACCTAACGAGCACCCGCATACTATCTCAAGTACGACGTACTGACGGCTGTGGAACAGACCGTCTCCCCTGCTAGGATGAGAAGCGCATACGCTAGTCTATTCCGGAGTATCGATGCCCTGTCTCGATAGTCCTGCGACTAGGGACCTGTATAAGGATGTGCTTATGGATTACCCAGCCCCCACGAGTGTGACTTCCATCACAACGCTGGTAATCAAGCAAAGATCCTAAGGGCTCCACTAATGCGTATAGGTGATATAATAAAATAAACACATGTACACATTGAAGTAGAAACAAACCAAGTAGCATACTACCATTTTGAGCAAGATTGTCAATACAAGGTGAATATCCCAAGCTTCCATTAAGTAATATACATACTAGTATGATACAGTACATGTACACATATGTGTGGGCTGTAAGTGCACGGCGGCGCCCCGGCCTCCATCCCGAGGCCAAATGCGGAAGCGATGGTTAACTTTAATTTTTTTTGAACCGGCACCACCGCGCACTAGAACCCGGATCGAACCATTAACTAGTCCTAGCTAACTACAAGATGGGGAAGAGAGATATACCGACTGATCCGTGTCCTCCGGTCTTCTCGTCGTCGTCCCGATCTCCCGCGGAAGCTCCGGTCTCCACCTCGTCGCCGGAAGGGCACCACGTCGCCGGCTTCTTTTACGGGCTCCCGCCTCTATACCGAGGCAACTCGGGCACGAAGTTGGCGAGCCGACGTACCCATGGTTTGCTGTAGAATGGGTGTAGTGATATGTCTCATTTGGGGTTTGTATGGAGTTGCCTTTTGAGATGGTGGAGGAATCGATTTTTGAGATGAACTAGAGAGCTTTTTTCTCAGCACAATTAGAAAGCCAAAATGCCACACATGAAAAAGGAATCCCTCTCCTCCAATAGTGGCCCGCCCCTCTTCATGTGTGAGTGGAGAGAGAGAGCAAGGTCAAGGGGTGGGTGGAATGCAATGATGCAAGCAAGTGATGATGAGAGAATCCAATGATCACAACCAAAAACTGATTAAGTTCGGCACACCGCTTTAGGAAATACTGAGGTTAACCCATGTCAGATGGTAGAAAGTCAACCCGCGTCATAGCCTGGGTTAACCCATAAACAGCCATTACAGAAACGTGCCTTGAGTTGTCCAGTGTCTGGCTTTAATCATAAGCCGGACAACTCCCCGTAGCTTAACAACATTAAGATATGAACTGTTCTATATCCAATATAGAACCAGAGGCACTGATTTAATTGAACCAGATTCAAATCATGCAACTGTCTCCAGTGCATGTCAACTAAATGGAAGAAGGCCGATCAACGTTACTCAACTTAGGAATGCTTCCAATTATGAGTAACCTGAAAGAGAAGCAAGATCTCTTAATCACTACTATCAACTGAACACCATACACAAGTATCTACATCTTCGATCACTTTGAAGAATCCCGATACTTGCAATACCTGGTTCTCTACTTTATTCAAATACCTATAACTTCTCAAAATTCGGACCCTGTGTTTCCACGAAACACCTGTCTAAAAACTAGAGAAGTCATAAGTAAACCGAATATAGTACGAGGACCAACCCCTCTGTCCTGATGGACTCTGAACAACATACAATACTCTATATAAGTCCCTTGAGTCTGATAACTCATTCACTGTGTGTCGTAGGTTGAAAACTGTACTTATGGTTAAGAAGAATTACACCGTTGTTCAATACTCCTTACCTAACCATCCACTGATATAGGTAAATGTCATAGACATAATTTCAAAAAAGTATATCTCACTCTATGAAAATAGACGTACAGATATATCGATTTGAAATTGGTGCATAACAGCGGATATTCAAAACCAAATATTTGCTGTCCGGCAAACAACTCAGGTGACTTCCTCAAATATCACCGATTACAACGAATCCCGATATAATGAGGATGATCACCCAATTCCCAATAACTTACTCCCACTCATCATCTGTAAAACCATACAGATGTAAGAATCATACCTGGTAAATACATACCCTGGAGCAAGTGTCTAACTGGGAAATCAGTTTTCCTTTGACAGTATACAGTGAAACTGAAACATTGAAATGTTTTGATGGGGTATCCCGGTATTCCTAGTAATGCCTCTTCCAGATTCATGACTGTAACCGTATAATTCTTTGCCACTTCTACAAATCCTTTTATATGTCTTTAGTCATTACTTTCTGCACACCCCTTTAGGCCAAATAGTTTTCTTCCTTCCCTACCGTTCGGCACCAGCCTATGGTTTGGAAGAAGACTATACATTAAGCATAATGGGTGTACTGTCCTAATTCTAGGAACACTCGCAATGCGAGAGAATGTGAAGATAAAAGACAACCGAATAAACCTTATTCCTATTTCTCCTGAACCAGAATCCATCCCCGAACAGGAACAAGTTCCTTTCGAGTTCGTATATAACCATACGATGGAGTATCCAATAAACTGTGGATCTTCGTAGTGATACGGAGTGTCCTGGAGAAATACAAAGGTGATTTAGGATTGGCGAAGAAATACTTGGTATGGTCGTGAATATCAGTCGCAATTTACTTTGCCCTCCTTCTAATCCCTTTTTATGTCTTTACTTAATACCTTCTGTACACCATCGTTAGGCTAATTGGTTTTCTTCATTCCCTACCGGTCAGCACCAGCCTAAGTTTTGGAAGAAGACTATCCAATTTGCGTAATAGGTGTACTATCCCCTAATCTAAGGGGTACTCGCAACCTGAGAGAAGGTAGAAGGAAAAGACAACTGAATAGTCCTATTCGTTTTTTCAAGAACCGGAAACCATCCTCGAATAAATCTCTTCGAGTTCGTATATAACCATACGATGGTTTTGTCCAATGGAAGTGGACGTTCGTAGTAATACGGGGTGTCCTGGAGAAAAGGGTAAAAGTAGGAGTGGCAATGAGGTCTGCAACTCTGACAATCCAAAAGCCAGTGTTAAAGAAGGTTCGGTCAACTTGGTCTCTGAGTCATAGTCTAGGGTCGGGTCAATGGTCGCTGCCAAAGAGAGAGAGAAAAGAAACACTCAGCGTGCACTCTAACCTAGATCAGAATGGTTACCAATTTATCTAATCTGGAAACCTCCCACTGTAACCTCAAATTCTCCTCCAAACCTGAAAGAAGAATTAGTCGGGGTCACCCGAGGAGTAAACTAACTCATCAGTGGGAATCGGGATCCAACTATCATCGCATGATAACGTGACGGAATCCGCTCACGGTGTCACACTCCAGAAGGTATGCGCATATCTGGCAAGTTTCAGTTCTTTTGAAACTCCCGATGTGATTTCTGCCCCATGCTCTTATGACCTTGACTTTGGCCAACATATCATAAGTCGCATGTCAAGTTATACCCGTCATTCTCCAGGTTAATTTGATCCCACCCGTACCTACCCTTGACTTTGGCCAAAATGGCAGTACGACTGTTCCAAACCAACGCATCTATCTATGCTGCATATGAATACCCCAATAGCTACCAATCACTGTGCCTTGACTTTGGCCAACATACACAGCTTGAATACTATTGACCACCCATATGAAACGACGGAGGGCTACGAATGGTTTCTGGCGAAAACCTTTAACGTAAAGAACTTGATATCGTTGAACGAACGGGATAGCTTTTTAAAAATATAGTGACGAAAACCTTTGCTAAAGAGGTCACTCCCGGTTAAGGGATCTCGGCTCTTTCCCCGTAGAATGAAGTGCAGGATATTCCAACTGAATACCACGGTGCAAAGCAAAAGTAATCGGCTATAGTGAAGTCATTGCCCTGACGCAAACTTTTTGTCCAAGGGGTCACTCCCGGTGAAGGGATCTCGGCCCTTGCCTCGTCGACTGAGGAGCAGGATATTCTAACTGAACACCACGATGCAAAACAAAAGTGAACGTCCTTGCAATAACAGCTTTTTGAAAAGTGTTCCAACAACATCAGAATAGGTTTGTTTTTAACTTGCATTGATCCGAATCAACGCAGTCCTATCAATTGATCACACCACAAAGAACGAAAATATACTGACGTACGTATATGCCATCCGCATTCGCCACTGGGTCCCGTCATTACCCGTTAGGTTAGCTAACTAACGACAGAGCGGGGACTGGACTAGCGCGGATGCAAAACATATACAACATCTACTAATATATATACCAATATATTATATTTCGCTCAAGGCGTGATAAAATGCAACATCACAGAAATGTACAGCATCACAGAACAAAACAGATATCTGGGATCCCCGGGTTTCACAGAGCCACTGAAACCCGACGTTCCCCTGGTCGTGTGGATAGCCTGTGCAATAAAAACCTAGACCTCTACGGGCGCGGCAAGTTACCCGCCAAAACCTGAAGCGAGGCAGCCCCCTTCAGCACCGTGAATGGACCACACAGCACTTCATAGAATCCGGTAACTTGGGCACCCTTCCTGGGTCAACCTGTACCGCCTACGAGTGCGGCGAATAGCCCGCCAATCCTAGAGTGAAGCCCCTTTCATCTCAATGCCATGAGATGCGGGCTTGTTGCCCTCTAGAACCGTCCTATCCGTGCATCCCTCCGCGGGGTAATCCTAGTACAGAAAGTAAAATATACATACAACGGGTACATCGACCGCAACCTGGCCGTGCCCCAAAAAAATAATACAATCAGGCAGTGACGGCAGTCCACATGTCGGACGCTCGCCCCGCAAAATCAAATGTACATAATACAACAAAAAAACTGTACTAGCATTGCATCCAGGCTATCCCCCACGACCAATCCGCAACATCACAGCAAAATCACAGAACATCAACGTGAAAGTCACATTCGCAAATCCGTCTAACCGGGCTATAGCAGTTAGACAGGATTTACCGATCAAGTGACATTCACGGTCGCAGATATAATGTAAATACTGGGAAATAACGTGTTTAAAATATCCGATCGATCAAATTTTACCAAGTGGGCCCCTAAGTACTACTGTAGCACATCAAGAAATCTGGGCCCAAATATTAACATTCCAGAAAACCTATTTTCCACTCAAGAGGCCTCTGTAAAAATTTGGCACACTGATCTGCATATACTGCGGCGGAACCGCGGCCCAAGCATGGGTTTGGCCACGGTTCCGCGGTCGTATGGAGCGATCACGTGATCAAATTTCTACAGAATTCTTATAATTCCCTGCACATCATTCTGAGACAACCTGAAAAATTTTTGGACTCCAAAAAATTTCGACAGAAACTGATGTGAAGAAAATACGGTTTTTGGAAAATTGTTCGATCGGAAATGTAAAACACATTAGACAAAGGTAGACTATGTTAATGGCGAGGCTCTGATACCACTGTAAGTGCACGGCGGCGCCCCGGCCACCATCCCGAGGCCAAATGCGGAAGCGATGGTTAACTTTAATTTTTCTTGAACCGGCACCACCGCGCACTAGAACCCGGATCGAACCATTAACTAGTCCTAGCTAACTACAAGATGGGGAAGAGAGATATACCGACTGATCCGTGTACTCCGGTCTTCTCATCGTCGTCTCGATCTCCCGCGGAAGCACCGGTCTCCACCTAGTCGCCGGAAGGGCACCACGTCGCCGGCTTCTTTTACGGGCTCCCACCCCTATACCGAGGCAACTCGAGCACGACGTTGGCGAGCCGACGTGCCCAAGGTTTGCTGTAGAATGCGTGTAGTGATATGTCTCATTTGGGGTTTGTATGGAGTTGCCTTTTGAGATGGTGGAGGAATCGATTTTTGAGATGAACTACAGAGCTTCTTTCTTAGCACAATTAGAAAGCCAAAATGCCATACATGAAAAATGAATCCCTCTCCTCCAATAGGGGCCGGCCCCTCTTCATGTATGAGTGGAGAGAGAGAGCAAGGTCAAGGGGTGGGTGGAATGCAATGATGCAAGCAAGTGATGATGAGAGAATCCAATGATCACAACCAAAAACCCTATCACGCCCCGAAAGTACGGAACATGACCGGCACTTAAACTATGAAACGTCTCGAGGCGTACGTAATCTAAGTAAGCCGAAAACCCAGAAATCCAAAACCAAGAAAAGTAGTAGAGTGAAGGAAAACCAATTTAAAATCAAGTAGTTTAATAACATAAGCCGAGTTATGCAGTTTTAAAAACATCAAGTATTTCCTGAAAATTTCGGCAGAGTCTCCTTTGTAAATACTGGCCCCCAAACGGGATACAACATGAATAGTATACGAAATCAATAAAAAGGCATCTCCAAGCGGGAGCTAGCTCTTCGTCAATCGACGGTCACAACTACACAAGCAATATAATATACAACGCCAACGGCGAGGATCAAAATTCAAAAGGAAACTCAAAACCACAAGAAAACCACAGAAATATAACGCGCGACTCTAAGGTCGAAAGAATAACATCACTGGTCTCTATCTCAAAATAAATACATGTTTGGTTGATGGAACTTCTAGATACAACAGAATAATGATATACAAGATATATAATGGGGGGGTACGATACAAATAAACCCACCTAATAGCAAATCACCCGGAAAAGGAAGTAGTGCCAGCAAAGCCGTAATGAAACCTGTACGACAAAACCTGCAAGAAACTGTGGCACAACGGGGGTGAGTTGCCAACTCGTGAGTAGAAAAACATCTATAAACAGAAATCGCATGAACAACGCAATCCTAGGTCATATGGTCATAATATATCCTCAAATATATAATCAGCAGCCTAATAACAATGGCTAGGGTAATATCTAACCCGAGTGTGATCTCATGTGTCCGTGTTAGTGCCTCAGGTAGCAATATATCATATGAATGAGGTATGAATGCATGAAAACATAATACATGTAAAAGAAGAAACTGTTTTCATAATTTAGTGAGATTTCCTTTGTATTTTTAAAATGAGGTATCATAAATGAAATCAGCATCAACAGTGTCTAGCATCGACACAAAACATAAATCTCAATGTCTCAAAACCTCAGGCTCCGGCTATCCGGACTGGCCTGTATCATCAAATCTCAGTACCTCAATATCTCGAAATCTCAATGTCTTAATCTCAATATCTAGGGCGCCGTCAGTCCAGACCGGCCCCTACCATCCATCTCAAGACCACGACGGTATCCTCCGGATATCCGACGCGTCGGGTAAAATCACCGGTAGGTAGTCTCCCCCTGCCAGGCTCATCGTCAACATCACGAGCTTCTTGCCCCGGGGTACCTTACCGGGTCCACCATGTACCCGAAACGGTTCATCCATCTTCTCGAATCGGGTCTCGAAATCCATCAACAAACTCATGGTGGACGACTCATACATCATGGGAAAACCGCGCTTTTCATTTAAAAAGAAAGAGAAGAAGTTTGTATAAGTTTTGCGGTTTTCCCACAAATCCAGAAAATCCCATGGAAATCCGAATCCAAAACCTCAATAGCAGTAAAATAGTGAATATATGCATGAGAATCCATGAATGCGGTATAACAATGAATAACAGTATGCATGAAGTGACAAGCAATAACTACAATGTCTAAACTAACATATAAGGCAAGAACACTAATATCATGCCGAAACTATTAGCTAACAGGCTGTGTCAAGCAATAATATTTTCTAAGGTGTACGTGACATGGCAATTACCGATGAAGATGTGTGTGAGCCGGCAAGTAAGTATACGTGGTACATACGCATCATCGGTAATGGTGCTGGTGTCCTAACCACAAGATATCAACAGTAGAATATGAAGCATAATATAAGCATGTGATGCGGAGCGAACAACAATAATGAGCGGGAGCTGAATACCAGACGCGACGATAACTAATCTGCATTAACCTAATATAAGTCCTACAATGGTGCCTTTTGAAATAACACGAATCGTGGGGTTTTGAAAATAGGGGCTACTGTGTTTTTAAGAAAAGATACGTTTTTTGGAAATATCCGTAGAATCCCTTGACTTGTCTTTTAAGATACGCACAATTCGTAAGCTTTGAAATAGGTAGGAACCGAATCTAATCTAACAACTAACTAAACTAAAGAGCTATGCTACAAGCTAGACTACAGGTAAGGAAACCGCCTAACATCTGAGTCGATACATATACCTACCTGTATATATATTAGTCGGTGATCCCGCCTCAATAATATCATATCCGATACCATATCTATAGCCAGACATCCCACGTCAAGAGTGCGGATCAATCATCAAAATATAGCTCGTACGTAAATCCGTCGTACGGCATCCCCAAATCTGGGTACGGGTCAATATCACATTCATCATACTATTCACCTGGTATCCTCTTTATCAAATATCATGATCGGGGTACTGATCTACGTCAAGTACAATACTGATACCGCCTAAGTATGCATGCACGTGTGTGAAACACTACGTCAAGGACCCGTTACAACGTCATGTCGTATCTCAAATACGAACCCTGTTATATCACCGATCTCACGGTCTCAAAGCAAATCTCATCGACTCATCTTAAATCCCAAGTACTATCCTCATTATCCATGCATGCGTATATGAATGTACATATGCATAGTCCCATACCTACGCATATATACACATATACACATCCCAATCTGCTCACAAGAAAGTAAAGTATGCAAGTCAATGTGTGCGTATGTGGGTATAATAACTACTCTAGGGTTTCGCAAATAACCCAAAGGTACTCCATGAACACATAAACATAACATGAATGAACATTCTCGTATCATAAAACACCTATATAAACATATATATATGAGCTACACTACGGACTGCGGAGGTGCTATACGCCATCCACCAGACTTCTTCCCGTAGATATAAATCTACTCACCTGGTCCTCGCTCGCCGGTGCCGACGTCGCCACGCACTTACTTGTCGTCTCGAAGTCCACATGGGGGTACCTACATATCACAACGCATCGTATCGTATTAAAATCCGACTCATGACCAAAATGACACACGAATCCCATATAGGTCAAAACCTATGGTTGCTTTCACAAATCAACCCAAAAACTCTCGACGTCGGTGTACAAACGCCCGACCATCGAGAAAAACCCAAATACACTCATTTTCACATTCACGAACACTAATTTTAATATAAAATAGGTTAAAACTCACGAAAATCTCAAACTCACTTTAAAAGCTATTTTTCCGAAAATCTAGCAAGCAAAATTAACCGTTTTTGTACAAAACTCGACGTTTAAACAAATCTAGCGGCCGCAATATCCACTCAATATCATAACCAAGTCATATAAACCATTCCAATAATTTATTCTCATCAAAATATATATATTTACAAAACTTAGTTAACAAAATTGGCACAATTTTCCATTTTAGCTCAAAACTTGGTGTTTTAATCAACTTTAAATATTTTAACAATTCTAGTGGCCATAATTCTCATTAAAACATATTAACTAAGCCACACAACCACTAACTAGATTTTAATCTCACTACTTTATATTAATTACGAAAATCTAGTTTGCAAAACAATCATAATTAGGACAATTTAAATTTAACAATTAACAATTTAGCAAAAAGATTAGGTTTTACATGCTTTGATGTGTTAAACTACATCTCACAACCACAAACAAATGATCAAAATCCCTATCTTGATCAAACCCAATTTCTAGAATTTCCAAACCCTAATCTTAATTTGACCCTTCTCTTGAATATTAATCTTGCAACTAATTCCACATTTAAACACTTAATAGGCTAAATTAAAGTAATAATTCAACAAGTAAACCATAGGTTAAGATTTATACCTATCAATCAAGAGATCAAACATGAAAACCTAGCCTCTAAAACATCAACTTTGCTTAAAGATCATGCAATATGGGCCAAGGAATAATGGGTAAGGAATGGATTTGGAGTTTGTCGGATTTTCTTTTGATTTGTTTGAAGATTTTTGAAGTGGGAAGAGGGAAGGAAATTTGGGGAGCCAAGGGGGAAGGCTCGGCCAGCAACTTTGAGGGAAGAGAGAGAGTGAAATATGTGTGTGTTTTAAAGTCAAAAAGGAGTGTCCATACCTCATTTATTCAACACCACAACTTTTTTTAATGCTTTCTTTTAATTTCTTTTTTTTTCCTCTTCTCTAGTTGAAGAGTGGGCTCGACCAAGGGGAGGGGGTTTCTGTGTTAGGTTGGAAAATGAGATGGGAAATGTGTGTTTGTTTTTCCAAGTCAAACCCCCCCTTTTACCTCATTTACACATCACACCTCAATAATTCTATTTTATTTTTATTTAATCTAGCATTCTAAAAACAACTAGAACCAAGAGGAGAATTTTAGAAAAAGAACATGTTACAAACTAGATTCTAGGTTGTCGTGGCTCACAGAATTTGTATTACCCCATTCTAATTTGTAATTTTCCCTAATTAAATGTATTAGTGACGGCTTAAAATAATAATAAAATAATTTTTTTCAGAAAATTTGAAATTTCACCAGTGGCTCAATAAACACCAAATACTAGCAATTACATAGTTAGAATATGTATATTTAATTTTTATAATAAGATATTTGTATTTTGAGTTTTTACAGAAAACCCCCTTATTTTACCGATTTTTCGAAATTTCACCGAAACGATTTTCAAAACGTTACAATCTTCCCCCTTAAAGAAATTCGGTCCCCGAATTTAAATTCAAACTCCCCCCAAATACAAAAACATCTAAGCAAAACCATCAAGTCGTCGGGGCTCCGAAATCATAAGTACATAAAACGCATCATAGCGCAATACATGCGCATGAGTAATGAGTAGATAACTCAAAATCAAAACTCCGTCAAGCATCCCGCAATCATCGGAATCAAGGTGAAGACATGAATGCCAAATCTCAAGCAAGACCGATATGCCATAAATCGGAACTATACATGTAAATATCAGGAGGAAATGCATGCCAAATCCTTTAAGTTACTGTGCAATGCACATAACACTGCACAGTGGCGGGCGTCTATCATAAGAAAATAACTATATACATATATACCTTTATTTGAAATGTACGTTCCGCCGTTTTGGGAAACAATTTAGAAGGGTTTTCCTTGTTTTAAACGTTTCGCGTCATATCAGACACGTAGGTAAATACTGAGACTATAGCTCGCTTTTTGGAATTCCCTTCAATAGCTATCAATGCATGCAAAATACATTCAGGTACTGTCCTCTGACTAGTCCTGCTTAGTATGAAAACACATTGCAATTATCATTAAAAAAAACGTACTGCTCTATAAGAAATCAATCACAAAATACGCGTATGAATACTACGTGCGTCTGGTGCGCACGACAATCAAAATCCATATACGTATCATACAAGTACACAGAAACAAGATCTAAGTGCACTGGGTGTGCACAAAGCATCTGTCGTAGGCAACGTGTGTGCCTGACAGCAAAATCAGGTGCATCTGATATGCACGAAAAAAATCTCGATTTAGTGCATCTGGTGTGCACCAAAATCGCATCTCAAAACATGCGCGAAAACCCAAAACCAGAGGCATCCATCATGCACGAAATCATGAAATCCTATATCAAGCGCCGAACATGCGCAAAATCAAATCAGGTGCACAAGGTGCACAAAACAAATATCGAGTATCACAATCAAAATCAAAATCCAGTGCATCTAAGTGCAGAAAAGGCGTATCACTGCACTGCAAGCATATATAAACTATACAGAGTGCAGGAACCAAATCGTGTGCGTGCATACGCACAAAATCAACTCAAATGTCTAAAACCGTAAAATCACAAACATGTGAAACCAAAGCACGAAAACGATATCAAGCGCAACACTGTGCAAAGATCGTAAATCCTCAATCATCAAAATCAAATCATGCAAATAAATCACCCAAAACATCGAAATCAATAATGGCATAATAGTACCGCTCAAGCGCATACTCTAAGAATCTCGGGCCAACTGTCGCAGTCACTAGTGGGACGTCTCGTCGATGATCATGAACTCTGGCCTGCTGGTGTGCGTAACAATGACCACTCCTGGGTCAAGGTCTTCACTGTGAATTACCAATCTCTCGGTCCATCGGCTCATCGGCCCTGTCGGGTGTGCTAACGGGGATGATCCCGTTCTGGCACGTCTCTTTTCATCTTCCGGTCAATCATCGCGACCACTCGTAAGACAGCATATCACTGGCGTCGGCCTCTGGCTCTCTGAATGTACGTGACACATCTGATCCTGGGTGCAAGTATCATTGCAGCAGTGTCCTGGAAGGAATCCTGCTCACGTCTCTTCCATGTCTCGTCTCTGCCAATTGTCCGGAAGTCATCGTCCTTTCCTATATCTGCATCTTGCTCTGGGACGACTGCATACCAATCGCGACTCCTTTTGGAAGGTATATCCAGTACTCTGCCTCGGCATGCGCATCGCATCTCTGATGTCGGCGGAGGGGAACATCATCATATTCAGATCTTGTACGAATCTCTTACTCCACTTTCTTTAATGTCGACTGCTTCAAACTCATCTCGTCGTGGCTGCATGGACTGAGCTCCTACGGCTATCCTCATATCTGGAGTCTCCCAAGAAATGCATCTCACCACCTAGCATCCGAATGAAGTCGAACCATTTGATCGATTCGTCAAAACCTCATAATCCCCCAAGAGCTCAACATCTTGGTTACAGTTTAATAGTATCGAGTACGTACCAGCGCATCGATGGTCCAACCGTAGAAGGGCAAACCCAAGCCTCACTAATGGCGCCGCGGAACTGCCGCAAACCCTAAGCTTCAAAGGCTTTCACACGGTCATTAAGTCGAGTTAGGGTTTCATTCTTCTAGAGGGTCCATAGAATTGCCTGCATGTCTTTCCGAATACTTTAAACTTAGAATAATAGGTTCTTGACATTCGATCGCCTCTATCGACTCTCAACATCTCCGCGTAAAGTCGTCTCTAGCTGGAATCAATTTATCTGATGACCTCGCATCGGGGTAGACGAACGAACTACATGTCCTAGTCATTCATTCTTGGGTGACTAGCGACCTTCTATCATCTCTTAGTACAACACGTACTGCAATAGCTCCAACATCTGGGGCGATATCTCGTCGTTCGCAACAATAGCTGGCTCGCTCGTCTGCACGCTGAACAGTGCCTCGACCATCATGAATAAGCAATACACCAACGGTCATCAAAATCTGCTGGCCCGCCTCTATCATTGGCTCAATCCTCTAGTGTCGATCAGCACATCCGAGTAACCTCATAAAGGCGATCCGCCAAACGCTCGTGGCGCGGAAACACAGTAAAATGACACATCTCCGCAATCGTGTGTCGCCGGAATTTCGCCCTGGTCAGTCCTCGTTCGTGACGAGCTCGTGCTGACCACAACTCTAGCTGTAACTCTCCCTGCCCGTAATCGTGGCAGCAAAACCATAACTGGTACTGATGAGGCTAGATCATGAATGAATATAATACTGAGCAAAGAAATGTACATCCTGAGGCTTCTTAAGCGGAGTAGCGTATCGTAAGTATGCCGCGGAACATACCCATGGTACGTCACTCTACTTTAGTCACCTACTCCATCAACCAAGGGTCATCCTATGCTCCGAAGGTAAAAACCTAACGCTCTGATACCAACTTTGTTACGCCCCGAAAGTACGGAACATGACCGGCACATAAACTACGAAACGTCTCGAGGCGTACGTAATCTAAGTAAGCCGAAAACCCAGAAATCCAAAACCAAGAAAAGCAGTAGAGTGAAGGAAAACCAATTTAAAATCAAGTAGTTTAATAACATAAGCCGAGTTATGCGGTTTTAAAAACATCAAGTATTTCCTGAAAATTTCGGCAGAGTCTCCTTTGTAAATACTGGCCCCCAAACGGGATACAACATGAATAGTATACGAAATCAATAAAAAGGCATCTCCAAGCCGGAGCTAGCTCTTCGTCAATCGACGGTCACAACTACACAAGCAATATAATAAACAACGCCAACGGCGAGGATCAAAATTCAAAAGGAAACTCAAAACCACAAGAAAACCACAGAAATATAATGCGCGACTCTAAGGTCGAGAGAATAACATCACTGGTCTCTATCTCAAAATAAATACATGTTTGGTTGATGGAACTTCTAGATACAACAGAATAATGATATACAAGATATATAATGGGGGGGTACGATAAAAATAAACCCACATAATAGCAAATCACCCGGAAAAGGAAGTAGTGCCAGCAAAGCCGTAATGAAACCTGTACGATAAAACCTGCAAGAAACTGTGGCACAACGGGGGTGAGTTGCCAACTCATGAGTAGAAAAACATCTATGAACAGAAATCGCATGAACAACGCAATCCTAGGTCATATGGTCATAATATATCCTTAAATATATAATCAGCAGCCTAATAACAATGGCTAGGGTAATATCTAACCCGAGTGTGATCTCATGTGCCCATGTTAGTGCCTCAGGTAGCAATATATCATATGAATGAGGTATGAATGCATGAAAACAGAATACATGTAAATGAAGAAACTGTTTTAATAATTTAGTGAGATTTTCTTTGTATTTTTAAAATGAGGTATCATAAATGAAATCAGCATCAACAGTGTTTAGCATCGACACAAAACATAAATCTCAATGTCTCAAAACCTCAGGCTCCGGCTATCCGAACTGGCCTGTATCATCAAATCTCAGTACCTCAATATCTCGAAATCTCAATGTCTCAATCTCAATATCTAGGGCGCCGTCAGTCCAGACCGGCCCCTACCATCCATCTCAAGACCACGATGGTATCCTCCGGATATCCGACGCGTCGGGTAAAATCACCGGTAGGTAGTCTCCCCCTGCCAGGCTCATCGTCATCACCACGAGCTTCTTGCCCTGGGGTACCTTACCGGGTCCACCATGTACCCGAAACGGTTCATCCATCTCCTCGAATCGGGTCTCGAAATCCATCAGCAAACTCATGGTGGACGACTCATACATCATGGGAAAACCGCGCTTTTCATTTAAAAAGAAAGAGATGAAGTTTGTATAAGTTTTGCGGTTTTCCCCCAAATCCAGAAAATCCTATGGAAATCCGAATCCAAAAACTCAATAGCAGTAAAATAGTGAATATATGCATGAGAATTCATGAATGCGGTATAACAATGAATAACAGTATGCATGAAGTGACAAGTAATAACTACAATATCTAAACTAACATATAAGGCAAGCACACTAATATCATGCCTAAACTATTAGCTAACGGGCTATGTCAAGCAATAGTATTTTCTAAGGTGTACGAGACATGGCAATTACCGATGAAGATGTGTGTGAGCCGGCAAGTAAGTGTACGTGGTACATACGCATCATCGGTAATGGTGCTGGTGTCCTAACCACAAGATATCAACAGTAGAATATGAAGCATAATATAAGCATGTGATGCGGAGTGAACAACAATAATGAGCGGGAGCTGAATACTAGACGCGACGATAACTAATCTGCATTAATCTAATATAAGTCCTACAATGGTGCCTTTTGAAATAACACGAATCGTGGGGTTTTGAAAATAGGGGCTACGGTGTTTTTATGAAAAGATACGTATTTTGGAAATATCCGTAGAATCCCTTGACTTGTCTTTTAAGATACGCACGATTCGTAAGCTTTGAAATAGGTAGGAACCGAATCTAATCTAACAACTAACTAAACTAAAGGGCTATACTACAAGCTAGACTATAGGTAAGGAAACCGTCTAACATCTGAGTCGATACATATACCTACCTGTATATATATTAGTCGGTGATCCCGTCTCAATAATATCATATCCGATACCATATCTATAACCAGACATCCCATGTCAAGAGTGCGGATCAATCATCAAAATATAGCTCGTACGTAAATCCGTCGTACGGCATCCCCAAATCTGGGTACGGGTCAATATCACATTCATCATACTATTCACCTGGTATCCTCTTTATCAAATATCATGATCGGGGTACTGATCTACGTCAAGTACAATACTGATACCGCCTAAGTATGCATGCACGTGTGTGAAACACTACGTCAAGGACCCGTTACAACGTCATGTCGTATCTCAAATACGAACCCTGTTATATCACCGATCTCACGGTCTCAAATCAAATCTCATCGGCTCATCTTAAATCCCAAGTACTATCCTTATTATCCATGCATACGTATATGAATGTACATATGCATAGTCCCATACCTACGCATATATACACATATACACATCCCAATCTGCTCACAAGAAAGTAAAGTATGCAAGTCTATGTGTGCGTATGTGGGTATAACAACTACTCTAGGGTTTCGCAAATAACCCAAAGGTACTCCATGAACACATAAACATAACATGAATGAACATTCTCGTATCATAAAACACCTATATAAACATATATATATGAGCTACACTACGGACTGCGGGGGTGCTATACACCATCCACTCGACTTCTCCCCGTAGATATAAATCTACTCACCTGGTCCTCGCTCGCCGGTGCCGACGTCGCCACGCGCTTACTTGTCGTCTCGAAGTCCACATGGGGGTACCTACATATCACAACGCATCGTATCGTATTAAAATCCGACGCATGACCAAAATGACACACGAATCCCATATAGGTCAAAACCTATGGTTGCTTTCACAAATCAACCCAAAAACTCTCGACGTCGGTGTACAAACGCCCGACCATCGAGAAAAACCCAAATACACTCATTTTCACATTCACGAACACTAATTTTAATATAAAATAGGTTAAAACTCACAAAAATCTCAAACTCACTTTAAAAGCTATTTTTCCGAAAATCTAGCAAGCAAAATTAACCGTTTTTATACAAAACTCGACGTTTAAACAAATCTAGCGACCGCAATATCCACTCAATATCATAACCAAGTCATATAAACCATTCCAATAATTTATTCTCATCAAAATATATATATATTTACAAAACTTAGTTAACAAAATTAGCAAAATTTTCCATTTTAGCTCAAAACTTGGTGTTTTAATCAACTTTAAATATTTTAACAATTCTAGTGGCCATAATTCTCATTGAAACATATTAACTAAGCCACACAACCACTAACTAGATTTTAATCTCACTACTTTATATTAATTACAAAAATCTAGTTTGCAAAACAATCATAATTAGGACAATTTAAATTTAACAATTAACAATTTAGCAAAAAGATTAGGTATTACATGCTTTGATGTGTTAAACTACATCTCACAACCACAAACAAATGATCAAAACCCCTATCTTGATCAAACCCAATTTCTAGAATTTCCAAACCCTAATCTTAATTTGACCCTTCTCTTGAATATTAAATCTTGCAACTAATTCCACATTTAAACACTTAATAGGCTAAATTAAAGTAATAATTCAATAAGTAAACCATAGGTTAAGATTTATACCTATCAATCAAGAGATCAAACATGAAAACCTAGACTCCAAAACATCAACTTTGCTTCAAGATCCATGCAAGATGGGCCAAGGAATAATGGGTAAGGAATGGATTTGGAGTTTGTCGGATTTTCTTTTGATTTGTTTGAAGATTTTTGAAGAGGGAAGAGGTAAGGAAATTTGGGGCAGCCAAGGGGGAAGGCTCGGCCAGCAACTTTGAGGGAAGAGAGAGAGTGAAATATGTGTGTGTTTTAAAGTCAAAAAGGAGTGTCCATACCTCATTTATTCAACACCACAACTTTGTTTAATGCTTTCTTTTAATTTCTTTTTTTTTTCTTCTTCTCTAGTTGAAGAGTGGGCTCGACCAAGGGGAGGGGGCTGCTGTGTTGGGTTAGAAAATGAGATGGGAAATGTGTGTTTGTTTTTCCAAGTCAACCCCCCCCCCTTTTTACCTCATTTACACATCACACCTCAATAATTCTATTTTATTTTTATTTAATCTAGCATTCTAAAAACAACTAGAACCAAGAGGAGAATTTTAGAAAAAGAACATGTTACAAACTAGATTCTAGGTTGTCGTGGCTCACAGAATTTGTATGAACCCATTCCAATTTATAATTTTCCCTAATTAAATGTATTAGTGACGGCTTAAAATAATAATAAAATAATTTTTTTTTCAGAAAATTTGAAATTTCACCAGTGGTTCAATAAACACCAAATACTAGCAATTACATAGTTAGAATATGTATATTTAATTTTTATAATAAGATATTTGTATTTTGACTTTTTACCGTGAACCCCCTTATTTTACCGATTTTTCGAAATTTCACCGAAACGATTTTCAAAACGTTACAAACCCACACACCAAAAACAACCATCATCATATCCAAAGTGAAGAAATCATGAAAACTATCATGAAGCAAAAAGTCAAGTGAGGTCAATGGATGGTGCACCATCATGATACAACAATATGCAAAGACCCCCTTCCAAATTGCTTATTTACACAAATGCAAATAAGACCTCCTCCACCAATCTTCGGCCAATGAAGGATACAAAGGAAATTGGCCGAAACAGAAAGCAAACTGGCAACTCCAGAAAACTGGTCCCGTAATAAATTACAGGAAAACCCCGATACTGTGTATACACACCCGCATCTGTATTCCGACTGAAATACAAATGCAATGAGACAAAATTACACTGTTCTGTACTAGGATCCGGCTTAAACCAAAGCCGGCTAGTAATATCCGTTCGATCCTGATCCGTGCAATATCGCACGTATCTGATCGAACCCTGCCATATAACCATACGGCCTCTAGTACTAACCGTCCAATCCTGATCCGTGCAATACCGCACGTATCTGATCGAACCTTGCCATATCACCATATGGCCTCTACAGCGTTTCGCCCGAAAACTTGAGCAACTGAATGTGGGGGACTCTAAAGACTCGTCAACACCTTGGTTTTGGATTTAACCACTAGCACGTCAGAGGTATAAGCCAATACGTAACGGGCTACCAGGTATTGACCAAAAGGGACGTCGATGAGCAAACTCATCCTGACACCCTACTAAGCCTGTCAGTGACAATATCCGTACAGTCCAGTCCGTTCGTCTATGAGCATCGCATGGCGGGCCTAGGGGGTTGGTAAAGTCAGACCCCCAAAAGCGGTACAAGTCGTGTCGGAGTGTAGCCCAGAACACCATGAGATACTACTGGAATACCTACCAATAAATCTCCTGCCTCGGCCGAGGGCTTCGTGTAATGGCTCTCCTAGACACAGCGCGACCTCACCCCCAATACCGGGAGAGACGAACCCCTGAAGATCCGCTCACTGCCTCCATGTGGCTCGGGACTGTACCCAACTAAAACCTGTTTGCACGTCTCCTTTGAGCGTGGTAGGGTAGTAATCAAAGTACAGTGGGAACTCACACGAGACAAATGACGATCCTCAGGTCGATGAACTAACCTGTACACATGTCACCAGGGAACTGCTATCTGACGTTAGGTATAAGACCAACTAGCATGTTCCCGGCGAGTCTTGTCCGGTGTACTCATAACCCAATGAGCACCTGTATACATCTTAGGTGATCCAACTGACACCAGTGGCTTGTGAGACCGGCCACCGCCCCTCGTCGGGGTCTCGACTGTATACACTAGTCTACTCTGGAGAATCGATGCCCTGTCTCGAAACTCCCACGACTAGGGACCTTTTAAGGATGTGCTTATAGACCCCAGCTCCCACTTATATGATCGCCCTCATACTGCTGGTGGTCAAGCAAGAATCCTAGGGGCTTTATCAACGTGTAATAGCGACATGTCAGGTCACCTAAAGCAGTACACGATGATAAAGATAAACCAGATAGCATACTATCATCTCGAGTAAGACTGTCCTACCGGGATAGGTCCTCCCTCAATCATTGCAATCACGTGCCTGTGATCCAATAATTGACTCTGAGGGCACTATCTCCAACATGGGCCTGATTAAATATGGGTATGTGATACCGTATTGTAATTTGACAGTTATCTGCTACCGGTTCGGCTATATGTGATATAACAAGATTATCGAATCATGTGTTGATTTGATAATGTGCTATACAGATTACTGATATTAATCGGTCATATATAATATAACCGGATTATTAAATCAAGTGTTTATTTAATAATGTGATATATATTATATTTGATATAATTATATCTTAACTAATATCATTAGCTAACTAAATATTTTCTTATATGTATTAATATATATGATATATATATATATAAAAATATATATATGTAGCATGGCATGATTTCTATTTTTTAGAAAAATAGAAATGAGGTGGAAAATGGGAGCAGGGTTGTAAGCATGGGCTTTATAATTGTTTATTCATCTTGACTCACTATTCAAGCATGGTTGCAATTTTATATTGCAAATTTCCATGCGTGAATGAGTGGGGGTCAAGAGTTGCCATTCATTCTAATCTCATTCTCAACACTTAGCCATTTTTCTTGAGTTGCTCCAATGGTTGCTCTCTAGCTTTTTCTTCTTCCTCAATGTCATGGTTCAAGCTTCAACCCTCACATGTGATATGAATCATGAAGCTTGAACACAAACTTGTGAGCTTTAAACATCCCCTACTTCACCATCCTACATTTGACTAGCGATCGAGTGTAGCGTGTTTCCTACGCAAAAGAGTTTAGTGTAGAGGTAGCTTGAGTTGGAGGGACTTCGTATGGATCATCCTTGGCACGAAGGTCATCGGAGGAAGCTCGTCCAAAGCCTCAAGTGGAGCCTAGTGGAGTCGCGGGACTACTACACGGATCATGTGAAGTGAAGGACTCGATCTGTTGGAGTTAGTGCCCTCAGAGTCAATTATTGGATCACAGGCACGTGATTACAATGATTGAGGGAGGACCTATCCCGGTAGGACAGTCTTACTCGAGATGATAGTATGCTATCTGGTTTATCTTTATCATCGTGTACTGCTTTAGGTGACCTGACATGTCGCTATTACACGTTGATAGAGCCCCTAGGATTCTTGCTTCACTGCCAGCAGTATGATGGCGATCATATACGTGGGAGCTGGTAGTCTATAAGCACATCCTTAAAAGGTCCCTAGTCGTAGGAGTTTCGAGACAGGGCATCAATACTCCATTAGTAGACTAGTGTATACAGTCGAGACCCCGACGAGGGGCGGTGGCCGGTCTCACAAGCCACTGGTGTCAGTTGGTTCACCTAAGATGTATACAGGTGCTCATTGGGTTATGAGTACACCGGACAGGACTCGCCGGGAACCTGCTAGTTGGGCTTATACCTGATGTCAGATAGCAGTTCCCTGGTGACATGTGTACAGGTTAGTTCATCGACCTGAGGATCGTCATTTGTCTCATGTGAGTTCCCACTGTGCTTTGATTACTACCCTACCACGGCTCAAAGGAGTCGTGCAAACAGGTTTTAGTTGGGTACAGTCCCGAGCCACATGGAGGCAGTGAGCGGATCTTCAGGGGTTCGTCTCTCCCGGTGTTGGGGGTGAGGTCGCGCTGTGTCTAGGAGAGCCATTACGCAAAGCCCTCGGCCGAGGCAGGAGATTTGCTGGTAGGTATTCCAGTAGTATCTCAGGGCGTTCTGGGCTACACTCCGACACGACTTGTACCGCTTTTGGGGGTCTGACTTTCACCAACCCTCTAGGCCCGACATGCGATGCTCATAGACGAACGGACCGGACTGTACGGATATTGTCACTGACAGGCTCAGTAGGGTGTCAGGATGAGTTCGCTCATCGACATCCCTTTTGGTCAATAGCTGGTGGCCCGTTACGTATTGGCTTATACCTCTGACGTGCTAGTGGTTAAATCCACAGCCATTGTATTGACGAGTCTTTAGAGTCCACCACACTTTCAGTTACTCAGCTTTCGGGCGAAACGCTGTAGAGGCCGTATGGAGATATGGCAGGGTCCGATCAGATACGCGCGGTATTGCACGGATCAGGATCGGACAGTTTTGTACTAGTGGCCGTATAGTTATATGGCAGGGTTTGATCTGATACGTGCGGTATTGTACGGATCAGGATCGAACGGATTTTACTAGCCGGCTTTGGCTTAAGCCGGTCCTAGTCTAGTACAGTGTAGATTTTGTCTCATTGCATTTGTATCCGGTCGGAATACAGATGCGGGTGTGTATGCACAGTATCGGGGTTTTCCTGTAATTTATTACGGGACCAGTTTTCTGGAGTTGCCAGTTTGTATTCCGTTCCGGCCGGTTTTTCTTTGTTCTTTCCCGGTCGGACTTTTCTGATGGAGGGGGTAATTTGCAGTTTTGCAAATTACTTTTGGTGGAGGTTTTATTTGTAAGATGATTTATTATGAAAGCATCTTTTGATACCTTTCTTATCCATCTTTATCATTTGCTTTTTGTTGATGAGATGGGATTAGGATTGATTTAGAGTTGATTTGAGTTTTGTGATGATTATGTTTGGCTATGGTCACCACTTGTGCTCCTACCATCACCTCCCTTCATGCTTCATATTACCTCCTCCACCATTCTCATTTGAGATAAGTTTTTTTTTTGATTTAGAAAAGAGAGAAGAAGAAAAAAGAAAAGAGAGAAAGAAAAAGAATGAGAGAGTTCATCTTTGATATGGGAGGAATTCTTCATCTCCTTCTTCTTTTTGTTTCGGAAAAATGAAAGCACCATTTTTCCTAACCCCATTCCTCCATCATGGCAACAACAAACCCCAAATGAGACACTACACTACACATTCTACAGCATATCTTGAGCATGTCGAGTTGCCGGCTTCATGCTCGAGTTGCCTCGGTATTGAGGCGGGAGCCCGTAAAAGACGCAGGCGTTGTGGTGCCCTTTCCGGCGAGGAGGCGACGATGTGGAGGCAAGACTTTCCGCGGGAGATCGGGACGATGACGAGAAGACCGGAGGACTCGGATCACTCGGTATACTTCTCACCCTATCTCTTGATTGCTAGCATTATGTTAATGGTAAACGATCCGGGTTTTCATTGTCCGCGGTAGCGCCGGTTTCCGAGTAAGGAAAATTTTTGATTCCGCATTTTGGCCTCGAGTACGAGGCCGGGGCGCTGCCGTGGCGCAACATGGTATCAGAGCCACGCCATTAACCTTACCTAGCTTCGTTTGATGTGTTTGCGTCTCCGATCAACCGAAATTTCCAAAAACCCTATTTTTCTAGCACATCAGTTTCTGTCGAAAATTTTTGGAGTCTAAAATTTTTTCAGGTGGTCTCAGAATGATGTGCAGGGAGTTCTAAGAACACTGGAAAAAGTTGGTCACACGATCACTCCGTACGACCGCGGAAGGGCGGCCAAAACCCTCTTTTGGCCGCGCTTCCGCCGCAGTATTATAAGTTCGTATGATTATTTTTTTGCAGTGGGCTTATGGGCTAAAATTAGGGGTTTTGGAATATTAAAATTGGGCCCAGGTTTTCTGTGAGTGCTACAGTTTTGATTGGGGACCCACTTGTTAATTTTTGGTCAATCGGAAAATTTTAAACACATTATTTCACAGTGTTTACATTATATCTGCGACCGTGAATGTCACTCGATCGGTAAATCCGGTCTAACTGCTATAGCCCGGCTAGACGGATTTGCGAACGTGACTTTCACGTTGATGTTCTATGTTTATGCTGTGATGTTGCGGATCGGTCGTGGGGGATAGCCTGGATGCAATGCTAGTACAGTGCTGTTGTATTTTGTACATTTGATTTTGCGGGGCGAGCGTCCGACATGTGGACTGCCGTCACCGCCTGTTTGTATTATTCTTTTGGGGCACGACCTGGTTGCGGTCGATGTACCCGGTGTATGTATATTTTACTTTCTGTACTAGGATTGCCCCGCGGTGGGGTGCTCGGATAGCCGGGTTCTGGAGGGCAACAAGCCCGCATCTCATGGCATTGGGACGGAGGGGGCTTCAGTCTGGAATTGGCGGGCTGTTCGACGCACTCGTAGGGGGTACAGGTTGACCCAAGAGGGGTGCCCAAGTTACCGGATTCCGTGAAGTGCTGGGTGGTCCATTCACGGTGCTGAAGGGGGCTGCCTCGCTTCAGGTTTTGGCGGGTGACTTGCCGCACCCGTAGGGGTCTAGGATTTCATTGCACAGGCTATCCACACGACCAGGGGAATGTCGGGTTTCAGCAGCGGCTCTGTGAAACCCGGGGCTTCCAGATATCTGTATTGTTCTGTGATGCTGTACATTTCTGTGATGTTGCATTTTATTCACGCCTTGAGCGAAATACTATATATTGGTATATATATTAGTAGATGTTGTATATGTTTTTCATCCGCGCTAGTCCAGTCCCCGCTCTGCCGTTAGTTAGCTAACCTAACGGGTGATGACGGGACCCAGTGGCGAATGCGGATGGCATATACGTACGTCAGTATATTTTCGTTCTTTGTGGTGTGATTAATTGATGGGACTGCGTTGATTCGGATCAATGCAAGCTAAACAAACCTAATCTGATGTTGTTGGAACAATTTTTCAAAAAGCTGTTATTGCAAGGACGCTTACTTTTGCTTTGCATCGTGGTATTCATTTGGATTATCCTGCTCCTCAGTCGACGAGGCAAGGGCCGAGATCCCTTCACCGGGAGTGACCCCTTGGACAGAAGTTTGCGTCAGGGCATTAACTTCACTATAGCCGATTACTTTTGCTTTGCATCGTGGTATTCATTTGGAATATCCTGCACCTCATTCTACGGGGAAAGACCCGAGATCCCTTCACCGGGAGTGACCTCTTTAGTAAAGGTTTTCGTCACTATATTTTCTAAAAGGTTATCCAGTTCCTTCAACGATATCAAGTTCATTACGTTAAAGTTTTTTCGCCAAAAACCAGTCGTAGCCCTCCGTCATTTCAGATTAGTATTACTTAGTATTCGTGCTGCGTTTGTCGTGCATTGCCGTGGCGTAGTGTTCGGTAGCTATGTAATGCTTTTCTGTCACATGGATAAGTGGATTGGTTAGGACAGTCGTACGGTCTTGTTGGCATTGTCAAGGACTCGTACGGGTGGGTTTAACGCAATCAAGATAATGACGGGTAGAACTTGACTAGGACTCTTTGATTTGTTGGCATTGTCAAGGTCACTTGGGTCCTAGGGGTAAAAACATCACATCGGGAGTTTCAAAAGAACTGAGACTTGCCAGACATGCGCATACCTTCTGGAGTGTGATAATGTGAGTGGATTCCGTCACGTTGTCATGCGATGATAGTTGGATCCTGATTCCCACTGATGAGTTGGTTTACTCCTCGGGTAATCCCGACTAATTCTTCTTTAAGGTTTGGAGGAGAATTTGACGGTACAGTGGGAGGTTTCCAGATTAGATAAAGTGATAACCATTCTGATCTAGGTTAGAGTGCACGCTGAGTGTTTCTTTTCTCTCTCTCTTTGGCAGCGACCTTTGACCCGACCCTAAGACTATGACTCAGTGACCAAGTTGACCGAACCTTCTTAACACTGGCTTTTGGATTGTCAAAGTTGCAAACCTCATTGCCACTCCTACTTTTACCCTTTTCTCCAGGACACCCCGTATTGCTACGAACGTCCACTTCCATTGGACAAAACCATCGTATGGTTAGATACGAACTCGAAGGACTTCGAGGATGGTTTCTGGTTCTGGAGAAAACGGATAGGATTATTCAGTTGTCTTTTCTTTTCACCTTCTCTCAGGTTGCGAGTACTCCTTGGTTTAGGAGCAGTACACCTATTACGCAAATTGGATAGTCTTCTTCCAAACCATAGGCTGGTGCCGACCGGTAGGGAATGAAGAAAACCAGTTAGCCTAAAACGGTGTACAGAAGGTATTAAGTTAAGACAAAGCAAGGGATTAGTAAAAGGGCAAAGTAAGTTGCGACTGCTATTCACGACCAAACCAAGTATTTCTTCGCCAATCCTAAATCACCTTTGTATTTCTCCAGGACACTCCGTATCACTACGAAGATCCCATTTTATTGGATAATCCATCGTATGGTTATATACGAACTCGAAAGGAACTTGTTCCAGTTCGGGGATAGATTCAGGTTCAGGAGAAATAGGAATTAAGTACATTCAGGTGTCTTTCATCTTCACCTTCTCTCGCATTGCGAGTGTTCCTAGGATTGGGACAGTACACCCTTTATGCCTTTTGGATAGTCTTCTTCCAAACCATAGGCTGGTGCCGAACGGTAGGGAAGGAAGAAAACCATTTGGCCTAAGGGGGTGTACAGAAGGTAATGACTAAAGACACAGAAAGGGATTTAGAAAGATGGCAAAGAATTACAAGGTTACAGTTGTGAATCTGGATAATGGAAGAGGCATTACTAAGAATACCAGGCTACCCCGACGAAACATTTTAATGTTTCAGTTTCAACTGTGTACAGTTAAAAGAAAACTGATTTCCCAGTTAGACACTCACTCCAGGGTATGTATTTACCAGGTATGATTCTCACATCTGTATGGTTTTACAGATGATGAGTGGGAGTAAGTTATTGGGAATAGGGTGATCATCCTCATTATATCGGGATTCGTTGTAATCGGTGATATTTGAGGAGATCATCTGGGCTGTTTGCCGGTCGGCAAATATTTGGTTTTGAATATCCGCTGTTGTGCACCAATTTCAAATTGATATATCTGTACGTCTATTTTCATAGAGTGAGATATACTTTTTGATATTATGTCGATGACATTTACCTATATCAGTGGATGGTTAGGTAAGGAGCATCAAACAGCGGTGTAATTCTTCTTAACCATAAGTACAGTTTTCAACCTACGACGCACAGTGAAAGAGTTGTAAGACTCAGCGGACTTATACAGAGTATTGTATGTTGTCCAGTGTCCATTGGGACAGAGGGGTTGGTCCTCATACTATATTCTGTTTACCTTTAACTAATCTAATTCTTAGACATGTGTTTCGTAGAAACACAGGGTCTAGGTTTTGAGGAGTTATAGGTATTTGAATAGAGTAGAGAACCAGGTGTAGCAAGTATCGGGATTCTTCATGGTGATCGAAGATGTAGATACTTGTGTATGGTATTCAGTTGATAGTAATGAGAACTTGCTTCTCTTTCAGGTTACTCATAATTGGAAGCATTCCTAAGTTGGGTAACGCTGATCGGCCTCCTTCCATTTAGTTGACATGCACTGGAGATAGCTGCATGATTTGAATCTGGTTCATTTAAATCAGTGCCTCTGGTTCTATATTGGATATAGAACAGTTCATATCTTAACGTTGTTAAGGTACGGGGAGTTGTCTGGCTTATGATTAAAACCAGACTCTGGATAACTCAAGGCACGTTTCTGTAATGGCTGTTTGTGGGTTGACCCAGGCTATGACGAGGGTTGATTTTCTACCATCTGGAAGATCAATAGTGATATTGTTCTTGACTCGCCACAGTTTTATTAAAAATGGATTTTTCAGAAAAAGTAGTGGGAGTATGGTAGAACTGGAAGTGATTCCAGAACCACAAACGATTACTGAAGATTTGATAAGGAACCTAAAGATTCAATCTGATTTGACATTCCATTGGCCACTCCGCCGATGAGGTGGGTAACTTCAGGCACCCGAGAGGTACTCCGGTAGCCTCAAGGACGGTGACAGGGAAGTTCTTGTTTACCCACACTTGCCATTGTTGTTGTTCCAGGCTGCGAGACCCGGAAGAAGGATGAGTATAGCGTCGTTCTAAACTAGCTTTAGAAGTGCACGTCTATATGACTCTGCCAGAGAGTTGTCGTAGTCAGTGGGAGCAGCGGAAGCATTGGTGGACATCAGGCTTATGTCTATTTATAGACTAAAGCAGATGTAGCGGAGAAAGATCATCTGTTTCTGATGTGACAGTCATAGGTTTGACGTCATCAGAATAGGGGATGGATCTGTTGAGAAGGTAGTAGGAAGTGATATTCCTATACTACGATCGGTTATACTTTGGTCGTCACACGATGGTTTCTCCAAAAGGGACTTGGACATTATATCAGACATACTGGTTACTAGATCTATGGTTTTAGATCTAGATTTGGGTGGTTTCCCAATCAGGGTACTTTGACAGCATTCTAAGAGTATTTAGAATGGACGACTCCTGGCATGGTAGTGTACCTGCAGGTAATGGAGTCACCCTCTCTAAAGGTGTCTTATAGACTAAAGTAGAGAGGGGTGTGCATGATTGGCAGATCACTTGCTTAGGCAATTGAGTCAATCATGAGATGTCAAGTACCACACCAGATGTTGTTTTTGCACTAGATGCAATAAGTTGACATTGATCCAATCCTGGAGAAACAGTCGGAAGCAGTTTTAGAACATGAGTGGATATTCTAGGGATATGATAACGACAGCCTCATTTGGGAGACAGTTATCATTCCAGGCTTCCAAGGTGACATGGACGACAAGGAGGTTGTCAGAGTTATAGTTCTCCCTCTGATGAGGGACTGTATTTTGGACAGAAGGTCCAAGGCAATACTGAGGGAGGCATGGCGCAGGATACTGATTAAGTTCAGTTGACGATACAGTCTTAGAAGTCTGGATTTGGAGTTCTTTTATGAACTAGGTCCCATCAGACATCCAGACGTTCCAAGACAGGTATTGCTCATTTCGGGAGATGGCTTTCTCCGCGAACTTGAGATATAGAGAGACAAAGAAAGAAACATCCTGCGGATCCACTCACTGAGGCTATTCCTCGAACGCAATAGTTTCGCAAACGAGCTTTGTGAGACTGACTAGTAGAGGAGTTGGGTGTTCGGTATCACACGGGCTGTGAGTATGCGGCATCGCAATAATTAGCCTTGAGTGCAAGTGGGAGATTGTTGGAGTTAGTGCCCTCAGAGTCAATTATTGGATCACAGGCACGTGATTACAATGATTGAGGGAGGACCTATCCCGGTAGGACAGTCTTACTCGAGATGATAGTATGCTATCTGGTTTATCTTTATCATCGTGTACTGCTTTAGGTGACCTGACATGTCGCTATTACACGTTGATAGAGCCCCTAGGATTCTTGCTTCACTGCCAGCAGTATGATGGCGATCATATACGTGGGAGCTGGTAGTCTATAAGCACATCCTTAAAAGGTCCCTAGTCGTAGGAGTTTCGAGACAGGGCATCGATACTCCATTAGTAGACTAGTGTATACAGTCGAGACCCCGACGAGGGGCGGTGGCCGGTCTCACAAGCCACTGGTGTCAGTTGGTTCACCTAAGATGTATACAGGTGCTCATTGGGTTATGAGTACACCGGACAGGACTCGCCGGGAACCTGCTAGTTGGGCTTATACCTGATGTCAGATAGCAGTTCCCTGGTGACATGTGTACAGGTTAGTTCATCGACCTGAGGATCGTCATTTGTCTCATGTGAGTTCCCACTGTGCTTTGATTACTACCCTACCACGGCTCAAAGGAGTCGTGCAAACAGGTTTTAGTTGGGTACAGTCCCGAGCCACATGGAGGCAGTGAGCGGATCTTCAGGGGTTCGTCTCTCCCGGTATTGGGGGTGAGGTCACGCTGTGTCTAGGAGAGCCATTACGCAAAGCCCTCGGCCGAGGCAGGAGATTTGCTGGTAGGTATTCCAGTAGTATCTCAGGGCGTTCTGGGCTACACTCCGACACGACTTGTACCGCTTTTGGGGGTCTGACTTTCACCAACCCTCTAGGCCCGACATGCGATGCTCATAGACGAACGGACCGGACTGTACGGATATTGTCACTGACAGGCTCAGTAGGGTGTCAGGATGAGTTCGCTCATCGACGTCCCTTTTGGTCAATAGCTGGTGGCCCGTTACGTATTGGCTTATACCTCTGACGTGCTAGTGGTTAAATCCACAGCCATTGTATTGACGAGTCTTTAGAGTCCACCACACTTTCAGTTACTCAGCTTTCGGGCGAAACGCTGTAGAGGCCGTATGGAGATATGGCAGGGTCCGATCAGATACGCGCGGTATTGCACGGATCAGGATCGGACAGTTTTGTACTAGTGGCCGTATAGTTATATGGCAGGGTTTGATCTGATACGTGCGGTATTGCACGGATCAGGATCGAACGGATTTTACTAGCCGGCTTTGGCTTAAGCCGGTCCTAGTCTAGTACAGTGTAGATTTTGTCTCATTGCATTTGTATCCGGTCGGAATACAGATGCGGGTGTGTATGGACAGTATCGGGGTTTTCCTGTAATTAATTACGGGACCAGTTTTCTGGAGTTGCCAGTTTGTATTCCGTTCCGGCCGGTTTTCCTTTGTTCTTTCCCGGCCGGACTTTTCTGATGGAGGGGGTAATTTGCAGTTTTGCAAATTACTTTTGGTGGAGGTTTTATTTGTAAGATGATTTATTATGAAAGCATCTTTTGATACCTTTCTTATCCATCTTTATCATTCGCTTTTTGTTGATGAGATGGGATTAGGATTGATTTAGAGTTGATTTGAGTTTTGTGATGATTATGTTTGGCTATGGTCACCACTTGTGCTCCTACCATCACCTCCCTTCATGCTTCATATTACTTCCTCCACCATTCTCATTTGAGATAAGTTTTTTTTTTGATTTAGAAAAGAGAGAAGAAGAAAAAAGAAAAGAGAGAAAGAAAAAGAATGAGAGAGTTCATCTTTGATATGGGAGGAATTCTTCATCTCCTTCTTCTTCTTGTTTCGGAAAAATGAAAGCACCATTTTTCCTAACCCCATTCCTCCATCATGGCAACAACAAACCCCAAGTGAGACACTACACTACACATTCTACAGCATATCTTGAGCATGTCGAGTTGCCGGCTTCATGCTTGAGTTGCCTCGGTATTGAGGCGGGAGCCCGTAAAAGACGCAGGCATTGTGGTGCCCTTTCCGGCGAGGAGGCGACGATGTGGAGGCAAGACTTTCCGCGGGAGATCGGGACGATGACGAGATGACCGGAGGACTCGGATCACTCGGTATACTTCTCACCCTATCTCTTGATTGCTAACATTAGGTTAATGGTAAACGATCCGGGTTTTCATTGTCCGCGGTAGCGCCGGTTTCCGAGTAAGGAAAATTTTTGATTCCGCATTTTGGCCTCGAGTACGAGGCCGGGGCGCTGCCGTGGCGCAACACGATCTACAAGGGTATAGCCATTTTCACTTCTTTAGTTTACTTTGTTATCAAACTAAACCCTAGTCACCTAGCTAAAGATCTTGGATAGTCTTGCTTAGCGCCATAAAAATTTGAATTTGGCATGCTTGATGCTACTTGGACCCCATGGTGGTGCTAGGGTAAACTTTCATGGTATCAGAGCTTAAGCTAGAAGATTAGATGATGTAATTAGAATCACGAAACCAAAAACTCCGAAACAACGAAACCGAAAAATCAAGTTTCTGTCGATTTTAAAAGTGTCTGTAAAATTTTTTTAAGCAACTGCAGAATGTTGTATATGATGCAACTTGAACACTGGAGAAATTCGAGGCCAAAATACCATAAATGACCCGGCGAAAATCCTTTTAAAACCGGTGAGGCCAGTTCTAGTTTCTTCTTTGGCCTCAAAATTTTTGTAGTGTTCCGGTGACTTGATTTTGGGGTTTCAAGTATTGTTTGATTAGCCCGGTTTTCATGTGATGTTAACTGTTCTATTGGGGTTAATACGGAGTGTTTCGTAGTCGTAATTGTTACGTTGTTTTGGGTTTATTTTGATATGGATGCAGTAGTTGGAATCCACATTTAATTGGTTTTGTGAAAGCTAGTTAATGATTATAAATCTAGCGTTTTAGTCTCGGAAGATCGATTTCCATGAAGTTTCGATTCGGATCAAAACTCCGTCGCAATCGTGTATCGTACGCGAATACTCACCGAATAACTTTACTAGATAGCCTTGCCCCATTTCCCCAACCAAGTGATTGTAGAAGAACCCCGTTGCCAGTAGCACCCACCCGGGTGCTCGCGGTCACGGTGTTCCGCCTAAGTGCACTTGGTCGACGGCATCGGAGGTGCGACCATCTACTATAGTTTTCGACACGTATTCGATCGGGTAGTCAGGAATATTGTTGAATTACTCGACTAAACTATTGAAAAGAGTTTTTGATATGAGACTAAAATGCAAGGTTTATAGGTTAGGTATGAAATTCGGAATATAAGACATTCTGGGTTTATGATGTCTAAGGATATGTGGATTCTGATTATTGCAGCTTTACATTTCTTTTCTGCGACCGTAAGTGTAATACGTGGTGTATCCCAAATCTCGTTGCTATATGTCAACAGAATTTAGGATACGCGTATTTACTTACGTTGATGATATGTGATATTATGTAAGCTTGTTAGTGTATATACCCTAGAGGCCATTACTGTATCATACTAGTTTGTATATTACTTGATCGAAGCTTGGGATATTCACGGTTGTATAGACAATCTTGCTCAAAATGGTAGTATGCTACTTAGTTTTTTTCTACTTTAATATGTGCATGTGTTTCTTTTAGCATATCGCCTATACATATTAGTGGAGCCCTTAGGATCTTTGCTTGATTACCAGCGTTGTCATGGCAGTCACACTAGTGGGGGCTGGGTAATATACAAGCACATCCTTATATAGGTCCCTAGTCGTAGGATTATCGAGACAGGGCATCGATACTCCAGAGTAGACTAGCGTATGTGCTTCTCATCCCAGCAGGGGAGATGGTCTGTCCCACAGCTATTAGTACGTCGTACTGGATATAGTATATAGGTGCTCGTTAGGTTACGAGTACACTGGACAGGACTCGTCGTTAACTGTTGGTTGGTACTATACCTATCGTCAGATAAAAGTTCCCAGGTGACAGGAGTACAGCTTAGTCCGTCGACTTGACACTGCTACTTCGCCTCGAGTGTGTTCCCACTGTACTTTGATTGCTACCCTACCACGGCTCAAAGCAGTTGTGCAAACATATAGTAGTTGGGTGCAGTCCCGAAGCACTTGGAGGCAGTAGCGGTTAGATAGGATTCGTCTCTCCCGGTATTGGGGGTTGATATCGCGTTGTGTCTAGGAGAGCCATTACACAAAGTCCCTGGCCAGGTCAAGCGAAAATTACTGGTAGTGTTTCCAGTAGTTTTTCACGGTGTTCTTGGCTACACTCCGGCACGACTTGTACCACTATTAGGGGTCTGACGTTTATCGCCCCCCTAGGCCCGATATGCGATACTCATAGACGAACAGACCGGACTGTACTGAGATTGTCACATTAAGGCTCAGTAGGAGTTCGGATGGGTTCACCTCATCGGTCTTCTTATCGGCATCTACCTGGGGACCGTTATGTACAGCTAATACCACTTGCGGCCTGTAGTTAAACCCACTGCCAGCGTAGTGTTGAGTCTTTAGAGTCCCACACAGAGGGTTGTTTGCCTTTGGGCAAAACAGAGTGGAGGTCATATGGTTTTACGATGGGGTTCGTTCACATCCACGCACTTGTGCACGTTTGGTGTCCGGGAAGTTATTACTAGCGGGCTTTGGTTTAAGCCAGATCCTAGTATTTGTTTTTGGATTAGTTTTGTCTCATTGTACTCGTGTTCCTCAGAACACGGATGCGGGTGTGTATGCACAGTTGACAGAAGCAGAGGAATCTCATTAGGGTTTTTGACAGTTGACTTTTTCTAAACCCTAATGAGAATGAGAAATATGATTAATAATATTAATTAAGGATAATTGTGCCATGGTTAGGTTGATCATTTGACTTTGGTTGACCATTTGACTTTTGTTGACATTTGACTTTTGTTGACCATTTGACCATGATCATTTCTTTTGCAAGATGCTTCTTGATTCTTGCAAATTGCATTAAATGTGAAATGATAATGGTCATTTCAACTAACCATCATAATTTTCTTTAGTTATTATTATTATTATTCTCATATGAGAGCTTGATTGTATTATTCTTGCTCATTCTCTCTTGCTCTTTCTCTCTCATGCTAAGCTCTCCCTCTTCCTCTCTCAAATCTCTCTCCTTTCATCTGTTGAAAACCATGAGCTTTGTGTGATAAAACCATCAAGACATCTCTCTACTCATTCTAGGGTTCTTAGTTTAGCAAGCCAAGCACTCTACTTATCTCTTGGTTGAGATAGGAGATCAAGGTAGAGGCCCTCGGGTAGATCTTTCTTCGGCAAAGAGAAGACGACGAGGAGGTGCCGTCTACACCACTCCAAGGAGCTAGCAACAAGAAGGACCACAACAAGAAGAGAAGGAGTTCAAGAACTAGGTATAACCATCTTACCTAGTAGCTAAGTCTTGTAGTTAGTTAGTTAGTTTTTGTTTAGCAATGATCCTCTACATTTAGTCCATGTTATCTTGTGTTAAAAATCCGTTTTTTTAACTATTCTGCCTCCCCGTAAGCACCGAGGTGGGTAACGTGGACTTACAGTGGTATCAAAGCTTAGCTAAACAACAACTAACATGTTAGTAAAGTGTTTAGAACTTCGATCCGGAAAAAAAATCGCAAAATACGTCAAAATCTTATGCTTTCTGCCGTTTTTAAAAACAGGTCTAAAAATATTTCCACACACCTGAAAAATACGTGCAGGGTTTTTTAGAAACAACCAAGAAAAACGAGCACATGACTCGATCAGATCGCCGCGGATCCGCGGCCGAGTCGACTTGGTCGCGACTCGTTTTTCCTGCATTGTGTTTAGTTTGATGTTTTGTGATTTTTAAGATGATTTGTTTCTGCCCAGATTCTTCAGAGAACAGTATTGTTTTTGGGGTAGTTTCAAATTGGAATATTGATCGAAATTCTATAAACTTTAGCTAATTGGTTATATCTGTAATGTGATATATGTGCTGAACATCGACTAATCGCTATACGTCGATTAGTGGGAGTTGTACATATCTGTGATCTGTAATGTTGGATTGTGTATATGAACTTATAGGATTGTCATGGATGAATAGCCGGGGTTTGTGAGATGAGAGTTTCTTTATCATTCATTTGATGGAAATTGTAAATTGATGTAATATTATTTTTATGGCCGCACATCCGGGATGAGGTTGTAGCCGCCATTGTATATTATTTCTTTTACTGTTTTTGCTCCTAAGATAGACCCAAAGAGGGGTGCACAAACTACCGAGTACTTTGAAGTGCCGAGTGGCCTACTCACGTTGTTGAGGGAGGTTGCTTCACTTCGGGTACTTGGCGGGTAGTTTGCCGCACCCGTAGGGGTCTAGGGTGGGGTTTTGGCTATTCATTGCGACTGTGCAATCCGTCATTCATTGCAGGCTCGAACGAAACGCAGATTCCTAGCATATCTATTGTGTTCATCAATGATCTGGAATGGATATCATTGCATCTGACGAATATATATATATATATATATATATATGATATCTAGTAGGCGTTGCTTATGTTTTGCATCCGCGCTAGTCCAGCCCCCGCTCTGTCGTTAGTTAAGTAACCTAACGGGTGATGAAGGGGCCCAGTGGCGAATGCGGATGGCATAAGCGTACGTCATATTTTCATTGTTTTCTGCAATGGTAGGATTAATTGAAGGGACGCATTAAATTAATGCAAAGAAAACAAACCAAAGTTAAATCGTTGGAACAATTTCAAAACCACTCGATTTTTTTTCCAAAACAGAAAACTTTTAAAAACGTAGAGCTTAAACCACTCCTTTTAAAAGCTATCAGGTTCCTTCGATTATATCAAGTTCACTACGTTCACGGTTTCTCCAAAACCATTCGTAGCCCTCCGTCATTTCGTATGGATAGTCAATAGTATTCAATCTATGTTTGTTGGCCAAAGTCAAGGCATAGTGATTGGTAGCTATTGGATATTCATATGTAGCATAAATAGATGCGTTGGTTTGGGATAGTCGTACTGCCTTGTTAGCCAAAGTCAAGGGTAGGTACGGCTGGGTTCAAATTAACCTGGATAATGACGGATAGAACTTGACATGTGACTTATAATTTGTTGGCCAAAGTCAAGGTCATAAGAGCATGGGGCAAAAATCCATATCGGGAGTTTCTAAAGAAACTGAAACTTGCTAGTGCTGCATACCATTTGGAGTGTGATGATTTTGGTAGGATTCCTTCAGCTTTAACACATGATGATATTTGGATCTCGATCCTACTGTGAGTATATGCTACTCCTCGGGAAACTTTCTCACTTAACGATCAATACTATAAACCAAGTAGGTGTCTAGAAAGGTGTTAGCGGGGCTACGCCCACCGGGAAAAGAGGTTATTTAATTAAGGAACTTCGCGAAAGCGTCGTAAAACCTCCCTCGAAGTACCGACACTGGCCTGGCTGAACGGTTAAGCAAGTATTGTACGGTGAGATTGATCCCGACTAATTCTTTTTTTATGGTTTGAGAAAGGATTCGAGAAACAGTGGGAGCCATCCTGTTTAGACAAACTAAAAACCACTCTAAACTTGCAAGAGCATCATGCTAAAGTGTTTCTTCCCTCTCTCCTAATTGCAGCGACCAAACATCATGACTGGCCTTAAGTTACTACTGGATAAAAATATACTGACAGGGACAAACTACAAAGATTGGCTCAGGAATGACAAAATGTCAATCACTTATGACAAGTTGGGATATCTCCTTACCACCAAAGCCCCGCTGTCCCAGGTCTTCAATCCAGCGTCGCGGATAAGGAAATCCGCAAGACCTGGGAGATTGACTGCATGAAGGCCAAGTACCTCGTGCTTGCCTCTATGGACAATGAACATCAGAGGAGGCACGAGAATATGGACCTTGAATCCATATTTCTCCATACTAAGGAACTATATGGAGAGCAATCCCGTATCGCCAGATACGAAGTCTCGAAAAAGTTGTTTTCAGCGAGATTGGCCATTGGATCATCTGTAGCGGAACACGTACTTAAGATGATTGGCTACATTGAGGAGCTCGCAGACCTCGGGACCATGTTAGAGAACGAGCTCTACACTGACTTGATTCTCCAGTCCCTTCCTTCCACTTACGCCCAGTTTATCCTGAACTTCAACATGCAAGGAAAAGAAGTTGAACTTTCGGAACTCCTCAACATGTTGAGGAATGCAGAGGGCACCCTACAGAAATTCAGAGAAACACCCGCTTTGTTTGTTGGAGGAGCTTCCTCTTCTAGGTCCAAGGAGAAAGCCAAAGGAAAGAAGAAGAAGGCCCCACCAAACCAAGGGGCGGTGTTAGTAAAGTGGAAGCCAAGGGAAAGGCAAAGGTAGCAAAGGTTGCGGGATAGCTTGTGGGGAAGGAAGAGTGCTTTTATTGTCATAAGAAAGGACACTGGAAGAAAGATTGTAGGGCTTGGAAGGCCAAGAACCAGATTCCGAAGCAAGTTGTGGCTTCGGCTTCAGGTGTGTATGTTATTAAAAACTGTCTATCAATAAACTCTACTTCCTGGGTATTGGATACCGGATCGGGATCTCATATCTATAACTCTTTGCAGGCACTGAGAAAGCGTAGGGATTTGAAGGCAGGTGATATGACCCTCAGAGTTGCAAACGGAGCTGGCATGGATACTGAGTCCGTGGGGGACTATCACTTGGGATTGTCAGATGGACATGTTTTGGTTTTGCATGATTGTTATTTTGTACCTAGTTCGACTTATAATATCATATCTGTATCTTTAATGTCTAAAGAAGGTTATGATTTTGCATTTGTATGCAATGATGTAAACATTCACCTTAATCATGTTCTGATTGGGTCGGGTACATTAAGCAACAGTATATGCGTATTGAACCAACCACAGATTTTCAATATCCAGAATACACACAAAAGAAAGTCTCCAGAAATAAATCATGCTTTCTTATGGCAATGTAGACGGGGTCACATCAATGAGACAAGGTTAACTAAATTGCATAAAGAAGGATATTTGGATCCGTTCGAATATCAATCATATGCAACTTGTCAATCCTGTCTCAAAGGAAAGATGACAAAGACTCCATTCACTAGACACGGAGTAAAAGCGAGCGAGCTCTTAGGACTCGTACACAGCGATGTATGTGGTCCAATGTCTACACATGCGCGAAGTGCTTATTCTTACTTCATTACTTTCACGGATGATATTTCAAGGTATGGACATGTCTTCTTAATGAAGCATAAATCTGAAGCCTTTCAAAAATTCCAGGAATATAAGAATGAAGTAGAAAAATAAACAGGCAAAAGTATCAAGACACTGAGATCTGATCGAGGTGGTGAATACTTGAGTGCCGAGTTCCTGGGTTACCTAAAAGAGAATGGAATTCTCTCTCAACCTACTCCTCCAGACACCCCACAACATAACGGTGTATCGGAGAGACGGAACCGAACCCTATTGGATATGGTACATTCCATGATGAGTAATGCTGAGTTACCGCGATCTTTCTGGGGACATACACTAGAATCGGCTGCATATCTTTTGAACCGAGTTCCAACTAAGTCAGTGCCTACCATACCATATCAGATGTGGAGTGGGAAGAAACCTTATCTTAAACACATTAAGACATGTGGATGTCCAGCTTTTGTCAAAAAGCAGCATGCAGACAAACTCGAGGCACGCTCGGTACAGTGCAAGTTTGTGCGATATCCAAAGAACTCCAAGGGATATTTCTTCTATTGCGCAGAGGAACAAAAGATATTTGTTTCTCGTCATGCCTGCTTCTTGGAAACAGAATTTTAGAAAATCAGATAAGTGGAAGCGCAATAGAACAGGAGGAAATTCTAGAACCACGAGCTATTATTAAAAGCTTAGTAGAACCAGAAGGTGTAGGGATCCTAGGCACACTATAGAGGTCTCACAAGGCATCAACCATGCCAATTTCAAATTTTATGAGTGCCGAGAAACCCTAATACGGATCGTCGACTAGAATATTAGGCGAAAAAGGAAACTAGTTAACATCTTAACTAAAAGTAGGAAACTACAACTTTTGTAGATCCGGTTATTCACTTCCTTAGCTCTACGTAGTTGTCCCCTCACTGTCCATCTCGAATCCCGGACTCTCGCATCGGCTTCATCGGAGAAATGAGCGGAACAGTCGTCGGCTACGATGCCGAAGATGATCTACGTCGAGGCTTCACAAGATCAAGCTCCAACTTCACCAAGTTGTGAAACTTGTGAAGAAAACACCCTATACTACTTGGCAAGAGGTAGAGGGTGAAGAAATAGGAGGTGGGTTCACTTTAGAATTGGATTTCTCACTTGATTTCCTCACTTGCCATTGATGAGGCAAGCTTTCTTTATCTTGAAGATGAAGATGAAGCTCAAGATAGAATATGATAAGTATTAGATTAAAATGAAAATAATGTGAATACTTATCATATACTAACTAGGGTAAGGTGTAGAGAATAGATCATGGTTAGTTAGAATGGTTAGGGTTAAGCATGAAGACAAAATGGTAACAAAGTTAAACCTTCATGAAGCTTCAACTAAATCCAAAGAATGCCACCATTTTCTTCATAATCTTTTCCAAAATAAATAAATAAATAAATGAGTAAGAAAAAGAAAACCCTAACCATTACACAACCAAGGTTTAATCTTCACACAAAACACAAGTTAGCTTGCAACATCAAACATGATACAATCAAGTGCACACAAAAAATATATCACATATACAATGTGCACTACAAGTGAGAAAATCCCTTTAAAGTGAACCAATACTAGTTAATGCAAAGTAATATATCAAATATATAATTATACATTAAATCATTAAATCAACACTTGATTCAATGATCCGGTCATGTCGCACATAACCGACTAGTATCCAATGTATCGACTTATCGAATCAATCTTTGATTCGATAACTAGGTTATATCACATACAACCAATCGAAACATTCATCGCGTGAATGAAATGAGGTATCACATACACGCATCATTCTCGGTCCCGCACATATCTCATATGCGCCCCTATTTCGTTTCGCTTGAGCCAGGAAACCTCTGTGTAGGACTCTAAAGACTCGTCAATACGCCGGTAGCAGATGATGATCATATCAAGCACCCACAAGCCGCAAGCGGTCTGCTAAACGTAACGGCCACCCGGGTATTGATCGATCAGAAGATCGACGAGCTAGCCCACTCACACTCCTGTGAATCCAACCAGTAACACTTACCGTACAGTCCGGTCTGTTCGTCTGATATGTCGCATATCAAGTCTAGGGGTGGTAAACGTCAGACCCCAATAACCGATAAGTCATGCCGATGTGAGGCTCATAACGGGTCGAGAAACTACTGGTAACACTTACCAGCAAATCTTTGATTAGCCCTGGACAGGTACTTCCCTGTTACGGCCAATCGAGCAAGCGCAACATCAACCCCCAATACCAGGAGAGACGAAACCCCTCCTATCGCTCATTGCCTCCATGTGACTCGGGACTGTACCCAAAGACCACCGTTTTGCACGCCCTCATGGACGTGGTAAGGTGAAGACCAAAGCACAGTGGGAATCACACAAGACTCTATGACGATCTCGGGTCTACAGACTAACCTGTACAAGTGTCACCTGAGAACTGCCATCTGACGTGAGGTATAATACCATCTGGGAGTTCTCGGCGAGTCCGTCCAGTGTACCTAGTCTCCACTGAGCACCCGTACACCATCTCTGATGTCAAACACCAATGGATATGGGATCATCCATCGCCCATCTCATAGGTCGAGAAGCGTACACGCTAGTCTACACTGGTATATCGATACCCCGTCTCGATACACCCACGACTAGGGACCTTAAAGGATGTATTTATGGACTACCATGTCCCCACTAGTATGATCTGCATCATAGTCCAGGTAGTCAAGTACACATCCTAAGGTCTTTACCAACATGTAACTATAAGACAGTTTAAAGAGACTAGTGTACATGTTAAGATAAAGAGCAACCAGATAGCATACTATCATATCGAGCAAGAAAGTCATCTCTATATATGTCCAAGCATCCAATATAATATACATCATCTGTACAGTACTGGCCTCTAGGGTATACATACAACTAACAGAAGGTTCGAAATGACAGGACATTCCTGCGCCATTCCGTAGGAGTAGTAGGCAGTCTCATCCGCCCGAGAGATACTACGGTTTTCTCATAGACGGGGATAGAGAGGATTGTATCATTGATAATGATGAGCCGACTAGCTTCCAGCAGGCCATTCAGAGCGCTGACTCAGTAAAATGGCTGGATGCAATGTGGACCGAGATGGAGTCCATGTACACCAACAAAGTATGGACTTTGGACGTTGCACCAGAAGGGGTAAAACCCATAGGCTGCAAATGGATCTTCAAAAGGAAGATTGGTGTAGATGGACAGGTTGAAACCTATAAGGCTAGACTTGTTGCAAAGGGTTTTCATCAAAGACCTGGCTTGGACTATGACGAAACCTTTTCTCCAGTGGCTATGCTCAAATCCATTCGGATCCTTCTTGCCATTGCTGCCTTCCTTGATTATGAGATTTGGCAAATGGACGTAAAAACTGCTTTTCTAAATGGAAATTTAGAGGAGTGTGTCTATATGGACCAGCCAGAGGGTTTTATTCAGAGTGGGAGCAGCGGGAAGGTGTGCAAGTTGCTTAAGTCAATTTATGGACTGAAGCAGGCATCGCGGAGTTGGAACATCTATTTTGATGAGACGGTCAAAGAATTTGGCTTTATCAAAAATCCAGATGAACCATGTATTTATAGTAAAATTGTAGCATAAACTGTCGTATTCTTCGTTTTATACGTGGATGACATTCTCTTGATAGGAAATGACATTTCTATGCTACAATCTATCAAAGGGTTCTTGTCACACAGGTTCTCCATGAAAGACCTGGGTGATGCCTCTTACATTCTGGGGATCCGGATCTATCGTGATAGGTCCAAGAGGATATTAGGACTTTCACAGTCCAGGTACATCGACACCATACTGAAAAGATTCAGTGTGGAAGATTCCAAGCGCAGTAATTTACCAGCTTGTCACGGGATCACCCTCTCTAAAGAGATATCTCCCAAGACTGATTTGGAAAGGGATCGCATGTCTATTATACCCTACGCCTCTGCGGTAGGCTCTACAATGTATGCGATGTTATGTACCAGACCAGATGTAGCTTTTGCACTGAGTGTAGTAAGCCGGTATCAGTCAAACCCTGGGGAGAAGTACTGGATAGCGGTAAAGAACATTCTGAAGTACCTGAGAAGGACTAAGGATATGTTTTTGGTTTACGGCGGAAAAGACCTCCAGATCGAGGCCTTTGCTGACTCCAGCTTCCAGAGTGACAAGGACGACTCCAAATCCATGTCGGGTTATGTCTTTACTCTCAATGGAGGGGCGGTGTGTTGGAAGAGTTCCAAACAGGAAACCGTTGCTGACTCGACGATGGAAGCGGAGTATATCGCAGCATCTGATGCCGCAAAAGAAGCCGTCTGGATGAAGAAGTTCTTAACAGAACTTCAGGTGGTTCCATCCATTGTTGATCCAATAGCTCTGTATTGTGACAACAATGGGGCTATAGCTTTAGCAAAGGAACCCAGGTCCCATCAGAAGTCCAGACACATCTTGAGGCGGTATCACCTGATCAGGGAGATCATGGATTGCCGGGAGATCGAGGTTCGGAGGGTTGCTACAGAAGATAAAACTGCAGATCCATTCACGAAGGCCATACCCCAGACTCAGTTCGAGCGGCTGATCGAGATGATCGGTCTTCGATACACCAGTACATGGCCCTAGTGCAAGTGGGAGATTGTTAGTGTATATGCCCTAGAGGCCATTACTGTATCATACTAGTTTGTATATTACTTGATGAAAGCTTGGGATATTCATAGTTGTATAGACAATATTGCTCAAAATGGTAGTATGCTACTTGGTTTGTTTCTGATTTAATACATGCATGTGTTACTTTTAGCATATTGCCTATACATATTAGTGGAGCCCTTAGGATCTTTGCTTGATTACCAGCATTGTGATGGCAGTCACACTAGTGGGGGCTGGATAATCTACAAGCATATCCTTATACAGGTCCCTAGTCGTAGGATTATCGAGACGGGGCATCGATACTCCGGAGTAGACTAGCGTATGCGCTTCTCATCCCAGCAGGGGAGATGGTCTGTCCCACAGCCATTAGTACGTCATACTGGAGATAGTATGCGGGTGCTCGTTAGGTTACGAGTACACTGGACAGGACTCGTCGGGAACTGTTGGTTGGTACTATACCTATTGTCAGATAACAGTTCCCAGGTGACAGGAGTACAGCTTAGTCCGTCGACTTGACACTGCTACTTCGCCTCGAGTGTGTTCCCACTGTACTTTGATTTCTACCCTACGATGGCTCAAAGGAGTTGTGCAAACAGGTAGTAGTTGGGTGCAGTCCCGAAGCATTTGGAGGCAGTAGCGGTTAGATATGATTCGTCTCTCCCGGTATTGGGGGTTGATATCGTGATGTGTCTAGGAGAGCCATTACACAAAGTCGCTGGTCAGGGCAGGCAAGAATTACTGGTAGTGTTCCCAATAGTTTCTCAGGGTGTTCTGGGCTACACTCTGGCACGGCTTGTACCGCTATTAGGGGTCTTACGTTTACCTCCCCCTAGGCTCGACATGCGATACTCATAGACGATCAGACCAGACTGTACGGAGATTGTCACATTCAGGCTCAGTAGGAGTTCGGATGGGTTCACCTCATCGGTCTTCTTATCGGCATCTACCTGGGGACCGTTACGTACTGCTAGTACCGCTTGTGGCCTGTGGTTAAACCCACTGCCAGCGTAGTGTCGAGTCATTAGAGTCCCACACAGAGGGTTGTTCGCCTTTAGGCAAAACAGAGTAGAGGTCGCATGGTTTTGCGACGGGGTTCGTTTACATCCGCGCACTTGTGCACGTTTGGTGTCCGGGCAGTTATAACGAGCGGGCTTTGGTTTAAGCCAGATCTTAGTATTTGTTTTGGGATTGGTTTTGTCTCTTTGTATTCGTGTTTCTCGGAACACGGATGCGGGTGTGTATGGACAGTTGACAGAGGCAGAGGAATCTCATTAGGGTTTTTGACAGTTGACTTTTTCTAAACCCTAATGAGAATGAGAAATATGATTAATAATATTAATTAAGGATAATTGTGCCATGGTTAGGTTGACCATTTGACTTTGGTTGACCATTTGACTTTTGTTGACCATTTGACCATGATCATTTCTTTTGCAAGATGCTTCTTGATTCTTGCAAATTGCATTAAATGTGAAATGATAATGGTCATTTCAACTAACCATCACAATTTTCTTTAGTTATTATTATTATTATTATTCTCATATGTTAACATGGTTGTATTATTCTTGCTCATTCTCTCTTGCTCTTTCTCTTTCATGCTATGCTCTCCCTCTTCCTCTCTCAAAGCTCTCTCCTTTCATGTGTTGAAAACCATGAGCTTTGTGAGATAAAACCATCAAGACATCGCTCTACTAATTCTAGGGTTCTTAGTTTAGCAAGCCAAGCACTCTAGTTACCTCTTGGTTGAGGTAGGAGCTCAAGGTAGAGGCCCTCGGGTGGATCTTTCTTCGGCAAAGAGAAGACGACGAGGAGGAGCCGTCTGCACCACTCCAAGGAGCTAGCAACAAGGAGGACCACAACAGGAAGAGAAGGAGTTCAAGGACTAGGTATAACCATCTTACCTAGTAGCTAAGTCTTCTAGTTAGTTGGTTAGTTTTTGTTTAGCAAAGATCCTCTACTTTTAGTCCATGTTACCTTGTGTTAAAAATCTGTTTTTTTACCTATTCCGCCTCCCCGTAAGCACCTGGGTGGGTAACGTGGACTTACATCGCTGATATGTTTTATTGGATCGTCGTGATTGAATAGCCGAGGGGATTTTATGTGAGATGAGAGTTTTTATTTTCATTCATGTAAAATTTGTATATAATATTCTTTTAATTAGGGCACATACGGGTTGAAGATGATGTCACCACTGATGTATATTATTTACTTTTCTGCATTAAGATAGACCCAAGGTGGGGAGCACAAGTAACTGGGTTCTAGTGTCCAGTGGGAGATCATCTCAAGGAGTTGAGACCTGGTTTCCTAACTCTACAATTGGTAGGGTTACTTGCTGCTCTCGTAGGGGTCTATGGGATGTGGGTTTGGCTATTCATCACGACTGTGGAATTTATGTTTTACATTACTGGCTAAATTTAAAATATGGAAATCCTAGTATATCCAATATTTCATATGTTGCTTCTGCTACTTGGTTCTGTGATGTTGATCATATAACTGCGTGAGATGAATGTTCTACTATATATATGATATATAATAAATGTTGCTTATGTTTTGCACCCGCGCTAGTCCAGCCCCCGCTCTGCCGATAGTTAAGTAACCTAACGGTGCATGACGGGGCTGTAGGGTTCCTAGGCACTCTAAGGAGGTCTCACAAGGCATCAACCATGCCAATTTCAAATTTTACAGGTGCCGAGAAACCCTAATACGGATCGTTAACTAGATTTTAGGCGACAAATGAATCTAGTTAACAACTTAACTATAAGAACGGAAATACAACCTTTGTAGATCCGGTCCTCCACCTCCATAGCTCCGCAATGAAGTCTCCTCGCTGTCCAAATCGAATCCCGGGCTCTAGGGTCGGCTTCATCGGAAAAATGGGCGGGCTAGGTCGTCGACTTCGATGCCGAAGATGATCTACGTCGAGGCATCACAAGATCAAGCTCCCACTTCACCAAGTCATGAAACTTGTGAAGAGAACACCCTATACTACTTGGCAAGAGGTAGAGGATGAAGAAATAGGAGGTGGGTTCACTTTAGAATTGGATTTCTCACTCATTTTCACAAGTTGCCATTGTTGATAGCAAGCTTTTTCTTGAAGTGAAGAAGAAGAAGAAGAAGCAAGAATATGATAAGTGTTAATTAAAATGGAAATGAAAATCAATACTTATCATATTCAAACCATGGTTAGGTGTTGAGAATAAACTAGGGTTAAGTGGAATGGTTAGGTTAAAGGAAAGAAACAAAATGGTCAACTTTTCAAACCTTCATGAACTTTCAATATAAAACAAAACTAGCAACCATTTTATTTCTTGCCAAAATGAAATAAATAAATAAATGAATAAATAGATATGAAAAACAAAACCCTAACCATTTAAATAACCATGGTTTAATCTTTACACAAACTCAAGTAAGCATGTATCATCAAACATGATACAATCAAGTGCACAAAAGTATATCACATATACAACTTGTGAACTTCAAGTGAGGAAATCCATTTAAAGTGAACCAATACTAGTTAATGCAAAGTAATATATCAAATATATAATTATGCATTAAATCATTAAATCAACACTTGATTTAACGATCCGGTCATATCGCATATGACCGATTAATATCCAATGCATCGGCTTATCGAATCAATCCTCGATTCGATAACTAGTTTATATCGCACACAACCATTCGATACATTCATCGTGAGAATAGAATACGGTATCACATACACGCATTATTGTCGGTCCCGCACATATCTCATATGCGCTCCTATTTCGTTTTTCTTGAGCCAGGAAACCTCTGTGTAGGACTCTAAAGACTCGTCAATACGCCGGCAGCAGGTGATGATCATATCAAACACCCACAAGCCGCAAGCGGTCTGCTAAACGTAAAGGGCACCCGGGTATTGAGCGATCAGAAGATCGACGAGCAAGCCCGCTTACACTCCTGTGAATCCAACCAGTAACACTTACCGTACAGTCCGGTCTCGTTGTCTGATATGTCGCATATCTCGCCTAGGGGTGGTAAACGTCAGACCCCAATAGCTCGATAAGTCGTGTCGATATGAGGTCTATAACAGTTCGAGAAACTACTGATAACACTTACCAGTAAATCTCAGCAACCCTGGCCAGGGATTTACGGTTATAGCCAATCGAACACAGCGCAACATCAACTCCCTATACCGGGAGAGACGAATCCCCTCCTATCGCTCATTGCCTCCATGTGATTCGGGACTGTACCCAAAAACCACCGTTTTGCACGCCCTCTTGGACATGGTAAGGTGGAAATCAAAGCACAGTGGGAGTCACACAAGACTCTATGACGATCTCGGATCAACAGACTACTCTGTACCAGTGTCACCAGAGAACTGCCATATGACGTAAGGTATAATACCATCTGGGAGTTCTCGGCGAATCCGTCCAGTGTACCCAGTCTCCACTGAGCACCCGTACATCATCTCTGATGTCAAACACCAATGGATATGGGATCATCCATCGCCCATCTGTATGGGTCGAGAAGGTATACGCTAGTCTACTCTGGTATATCGATGCCCCGTCTCGATACACCCACGACTAGGGACCTTGAAGGATGTACTTATGGACTACCTTGTCCCCACCAGTATGATCTGCATCATAGTCCAGGTAGTCAAGTACACATCCTAAGGGCTTTACCAACATGTAACACAGAGACAATCAGTATACACGTTAAGGTAAAGAGTAACCAGATAGCATACTATCATGTCGAGCTAGAAAGTCCTCCCTATATATGTCCAAGCATCCACTACAATATACATCCTATGTATAGTAATGGCCTCTAGGGCGTACATACAACTAACAATCTCCCACTTGCACTAGGGCCATCTGATAACAGTGGTTGTAGTATCTCATACTCAACCATCCCATAAAAGTCTCTGGGAATAGGCCTTCGCGAGTGGATCCGCCGTGTTATCCTCTGAGTCTGCTCTCCTAACCTCGATCACCCTGGAGATCAACCATCTCCATGATCAGGTGACACTGCCTTTGAATATGTCTGGATCACTGATGGGACGGACGTTCCTTGGCATAAGCCACATCTCCATTGTCACACAATGGGAGGAACAGAGTTCATCTCATGAACAAATATATACACCCAGACAGCCTCTTTGGTAGCATCTTAAGTAGCGATGTATCCTGCCTTTATCGTCTAGTATGCCACGGTATCTAGCTTGGAACTCTTCCAACATACTGTCCCTTTACTGAGGGTAAAGACAATGCCTGTGACTGACATTCAGTCGTCTTTATCACCCTGGAACATTTCCAGTGATTCTCCCCAAGATCAATTGATACCATCTCACTACAGCTAGTGAGTATTCTTACACCCAAATAACATCTATCTCATAGATGAAAACTCAGGATTTAGGAGGTATCACTTTGATCCTATATGGAGAATCATTGTGATAAGCGGAGATTGACCGAGCGTAGCATAGGAAACTCCTTCCCTATCAAGAGCATGTCATCCACGTACCCTACAAGGATCGTTACTATACTCCCTACTACCCTTTTGTTTATACAAGGTTCATCTACCATTTTGATGATGTCAAACTCTTTGACTAACATATCAAAACAGATGTTCCATCTCCGCGATACCTGGTTTATCCTATAAAGTATCTTGTACACGTTTCCGCTGCTCCCACTGTCTACGAAGCCCTCTGGCTGTGTACTTATAAACGTTCTTTTCTAAAACTTCATTTAGAAAAGCAGTCATGGCACCCAACCGCCAGATATCGTAGTCATGGTATGTAGCCGTGGCAAGTAGGATCTGGATGGACTTAAGCATAGCCACTTGAAAAGGTTTCATCATTATCCACGCCTGGTCGATGACGAAAACCTTTAACAAGTCTAGCTTTGAAAGTCTCAACTTTTCCATCTACACCAAGTAATCTTCTCAAGATATACTTGCTCCTGATGGGGATTTAACCCTTCAGATATAGCAACCAAAGTCCATACTTTGTTGGTGTACATGGATTCCATCTCAGATCGCTAAGCATCCAGCCATTCTTACAGAGTCCCACTCCTGATGGCCAGCTCGAAACTAGTTGGGTCATCATCTTATGATGCAATCCTCGCTCCGACTGTCATAGAGAAACCGAAGTATCTCTCAGGCGGGTGAGGAACCTTACTAGATCGGCGGAGAGGCTGAGGTTCGTTGGTAATCTACTGAATTCTTTGGTTCTACCAAATCATCTGCTGTAGTTTGTATAGCTGGAACATTTCCAGTTCTATATAATAGACCTGGCCTCGAGCTTGTCCGGATTTTGCTTTTAGACATAGGATGGACAACCCCAAATCTTAACCATCTTAAGATATGGGCTCTTCCCTTTCCATATCTCATATGGAGTGGTAAGCAACTGATTTGATTCGAACCCTTTTCAATAGGTATGCATCTTCTCAAGTGCATAACTCCCAAAAGGGAAATAGGTAACTCAGTAGTACTCGTCATAGAGCACACCTTATCATATAGGGTGTGATTGCTCCGCCCCGATATACCATCTGTATGGTGTATACGGAGGAGTAATGCTGAGAGAGAATCTCATTCTCCTTTAGAATCATCCAGGATTTCCATGCTCAAGTATTCTCCTCCTCGATCTCATCAAAGGACATAATACTTATACCCGTGTTTTGGTTTTCTACTTCTAAATCATATTCTGTGAATATCTCAAAAGGTTCGGACTTGTGTTTTAACAGGAACATAGGTCTGAATCTCGAGAGATTATCAGAGAATGTAATGAAGTACAAAGAACCGGTCTTGGCAAGTGTAGACAGGGGACCTACATACATCAACATGTATCATCCCAAGAGTTCACTAACTCTTTCTCTGTTTCCAGTAAACGGAGCTATGGTCATCTTATCTCTGTGACATGACTGGCAAGTTTTACAAGATGTAAATTCAAACTGATTTAAATATGCATCTAAAATGTAACTTCAGCCAGTCGGATCATATTGACATGACCTGGTCTACAATGCCTCAAGAAGGATTCGTTCATTTCTGAACTCTTCCTCTTGTGTGTGTTCCGTATACTAAAGAACTGTAATTTGATTTAGAACATGAATGCTTTTAGATAACGTGCCTGAACCGATCAACTTTTGATATAGGAAATGTTCAAAACATTATCCAACTATACAAAATTTTATCATTTCTTTACTAATAAAGAGATAGATATGATTTTGTATATCAGGTTTGGTATCTAATAGCATTTGTTCAAAATCAATGTATTGGTAATACAGGGTGACAGTGACCAACAGACTTGGCTGCAATACTTGCCCCGTTTTCTGTCTCATGAAACTTATCACCCGTTCTCAGTCCTCTACCTTTCTGTAGCCCTATGTAACAGATTACATATCTGGGATCCTGAACTGGTATCTCATACCCAGGACGTAAAGGATACTGAGAAACAGTTCTCTGTAATGAACACACCCGAAGATGATGCATCAGCATGCACTCTCTTCGTTTGGGCGGCACGGGAATTCTGGTAATCCCCAATTTCCTCCTCTGTCTTATAACAATTATAAGTTGGAGCGGGACCAACGTTCCCCAGCTCAGTATAACAAGCGGGTTCAGTCAATAATCCGTATTATTATCTTGATTAAGGCGTGATATGGTCGCTACCTTGAGAGAGAGAGAAGAAAACACTCAGCGTGCGCTCTTGCAAGAATAGATTGGTTATTATTTTATCTAATCAGGATGGCTCCCACTGCTTTTTATCAAATCTTCCTTCAAACCCTAAAAGGAAAGACTAGCCGGGATTAATTACACACTACAAGTTTGCCAATCTTTCAGCCAGGCCAGTGTCGGTACTTTGAGGGAGGTCCCCCGTGCTTTCGCACGAAACTAATTAATGTAAACCTCGTTTTCCCAGAGGTGTAACCTCGTTAACACCATTCTAGACACCTACTTGATCGGCTAATTGTGATGTGTAAAACTCTCCCAGGAGTAACAATTACTCGCAGCGGGTATCGGGATCCAACTATCTCATAGAAGGAATGCAATCTCATCGCAAATTTCAACACTTGAAATTCCCGATAATATTTTGCCCCGAACGATCTATGACCTTGACAAGGTCAACAAACCATAGACCGCAAGTCAAGTTCAACCCGTCATTTCTTGATTGAATCAAACCCACCCGCACGACCCTTGACAAGGTCAACAAGGCCGCATGACTACCCTAACCCAATCAGCATCATATGCATAAGCAGATAAATACTGGTTAGCTACCGCACACTGCGCCTTGACAAGGTCAACAAACGCAGCACGAATACTAAACAGGACTTATCTGAAATGACGGAGGGCTACGACAGGTTTTTCTGAAAACCTATTGCGTAATGAACTTGATATCGTTGTAGAATCAAATGATTTTAAAATGGAGTGTTTTTGAGGCTTTTCTAGTTTTGCTAAAGGGGTCACTCCCGTTGAAGGGATCGTCGGCCCTTTCCTCGTCGAATGAGGTGCGGGATATATCATATATATCGCTGTGCAAAGCAAAACTCTTAAAAGCATTCAAAAGACAAACCGAATGTGTAGCATCTGCCAGTTATTGCTAAATGAGTCACTCCCGGCGAAGGGATCTCGGTCCTTTCCTTATCGAATAAGGTGCAGGATATATCATATATACCGCTGTGCAAAGCAAGAACTATAGCTACCTGTTTTTATTTTGAAATTCGATTCTACAACATCTTTAGGTTTCTTTTACTTCATTAATCACATTAATGAAGTTCCATCATTTAAGTACCTAAACATCACAGATAAATACGACGTACACTTATGCCATCCGCATTCGCCTCGATGTCCCCTCGTGCACCATTAGGTTAGGTAACTAACGGCAGAGCGGGGCAGGGCTAGCGCGGGTGTAAAACATAAGTAACGTCTATATAATATATCATATATACTATATAAAGTATCCATCACAGAACATATCACATGATCACATCACAGATATCGCAGCAGAAGAATCATATGAAATATTCGATATACTAGGACGTCCGTGTTTTCAATACGGGCCAGTATAAAACACGGATTCCACGGTCGCGATGAATAGCCAAACCCACACCCCAAGACCCCTACGAGAGCGGCAAGCAACCCTACCAATTCTAGAGTTAGGAGACCCGGACTCGACTCCTCGAGTTGGTCTCCCACTGGACTCCAGAACCCGGTTACTTGTGCTCCCCTCCTTGGGTCTATCCTAGTGCGGAAAAGTAAATAATATACAAAGGGTGACATCTTCCGCAACCTGGAAGTGCCCTAATAAAAGAATATTACATACAAGTTTTTACATGAATGACAATGAAAAACATTCATCTCACATAAAAAACCCCGGCTATTCAATCACGACGATCCAATATAACATATCCAGCAACACATAACATCACATGTCATCAACGTAAGTAAATATGTCCATCCCAATTGTCGTTGACATATAGCAACGAAACCGGCGATATCACATATTACACTTACGGTCACAGAAAAGAAAATGTAAAAATACAACAGTTGGAATCCACAACCTCCATAGACATCGCATGCCTAATCAAATGAAATACTTAGACATCACATGCCTAACAATTATAAACCCCGCATTTTAGTCTCATTATCGAAAACACTTTTCAATATTAAGTCGGGCAATTCAACAAGATTCCCGACATCCTGATCGAATGCTCGTCGCAAACTTCAGTAGGCGGCCACACCCCCGACGCCGTCGACAAAGTGCACCAAGGCGGAACACCGCTGCCGCGAGCACCCGAACGGATGCTTTCGGCAACGGGGTTCTCCTATAGTCACTTAGTCGGGGCTATGGAGTGAGGCTGTCTATTAAGTTTATCCGGCAAGTATGCGCGTACGCTACGTGATTGCGACATACTTTTGATCACATCAAAATTCCGTGGCAACCGATCAAGTGAGACTAAAGTGCTATGTTTATAACATTCATTCAGTTATCTCATAACTATTTGTGAATTCCAATTATTGTATCACATTCCGGATAAAAAGAAAATGTTAAACTTTCCGATCGAACATTCGAACACCCAAGTTTTCCCGATACAGATCAACACATGAAACAAGTCTAAAAACATTCAGTTCGTACCTCAGTACCAACGGTCCAGCCATAAAAGGGTCAAGCCAACGCCTCACATGTGGCACGCCGTACTGCCCCAAATCCTATGGTTCAAAGGGCAGTTCAAGACGGTCACATAATCGAGTTAAGGTTTGTTGTCTTCTAGAGGGTCCATCGAGTTACTTGCACTACTTAGAACGTCTTTAAACCACGGAAAAATCCAACACTTGGAAATTTTCCGGCAGGGGAAAAATTGGGTATTTATATCCGGTCGAACTTTTTAATATATTCAATAATTATCCGGAAAGACACATAGACAAAGCTTGATAATCCGATCGAATCTGCGAACTCCTAAAACACCCCAGAAAACTCAACTCTTGAGTGATATTTAAAAATACCCAGAGAACTCAGCACTGAATAAAGGAAGTTACTGTGCAAAATTGGGAGGGTGACGTCACACTATTGCCGCGGAACCGCCGCATAAGCTAGGCTTATGCCGCGGTTCCACCGCAATCTTGAAGTATCTTTTGTCAAATTTTGCACCGTAATTCTTATAATTCCCTGCTGAATTTTTTAAGCATTTTTAATCTGGAAAAAAACCAGTTTTTGAAAAAAGTCCAGAGAGCGTGAAATTTTAGGGTTTCGGGTTCGTTCGGGTTTCAAACTTCGTCTACGCATCGCCTAAGGCTCTAGCTAGGCTCTGACACCACTGTAGGCTTCCTAGGCACTCTAAGGAGGTCTCACAAGGCATCAACCATGCCAATTTCAAATTTTACGGGTGCCGAGAAACCCTAATACGGATCGTTAAGTAGATTTTAGGCGACAAATGAAACTAGTTAACAACTTAACTAAAAGAACGGAAATACAACCTTTGTAGATCTGGTCCTCCACCTCCATAGCTCCTCAATGAAGTCTCCTCGCTGTCCAAATCGAATCCCGCGCTCTAGCGTCGGCTTCATCGGAAAAATGGGCGGGCTATGTCATCGACTTCGATGCCGAGATGATCTACGTCGAGGCATCACAAGATCAAGCTCCCACTTCACCAAGTCATGAAACTTGTGAAGGGAATACCCTATACTACTTGGCAAGAGGTAGAGGATGAAGAAATAGGAGGTGGGTTCACTTTAGAATTGGATTTCTCACTCATTTTCACAAGTTGCCATTGTTGATAGCAAGCTTTTTCTTGAAGTGAAGAAGAAGAAGAAGAAGCAAGAATATGATAAGTGTTAATTAAAATGGAAAAGAAAATCAATACTTATCATATTCAAACCATGATTAGGTGTAGAGAATAAACTAGGGTTAAGTGGAATGGTTAGGTTAAAGGAAAGAAACAAAATGGTCAACTTTTCAAACCTTCATGAACTTTCAATATAAAACAAAACAAGCAACCATTTTATTTCTTGCCAAAATGAAATAAATAAATAAATGAATAAATAGATAAGAAAAACAAAACCCTAACCATTTAAATAACCATGGTTTAATCTTTACACAAACTCAAGTAAGCATGTATCATCAAACATGATACAATCAAGTGCACAAAAGTATATCACATATACAACTTGTGAACTTCAAGTGAGGAAATCCATTTAAAGTGAACCAATACTAGTTAATGCAAAGTAATATATCAAATATATAATTATGCATTAAATCATTAAATCAACACTTGATTTAACGATCCGGTCATATCGCATATGACCGACTAATATCCAATGCATCGGCTTATCGAATCAATCCTCGATTCGATAACTAGTTTATATCGCATACAACCATTCGATACATTCATCGCGAGAATAGAATACGGTATCACATACACGCATTATTCTCGGTCCCGCACATATCTTATATACCCTCCTATTTCGTTTTGCTTGAGCCAGGAAACCTCTGTGTAGGACTCTAAAGACTCGTCAGTACGCCGGCAGCAGGTGATGATCATATCAAACACCCACAAGCCGCAAGCGGTCTGCTAAACGTAACGGCCACCCGGGTATTGAGCGATCAGAAGATCGACGAGCAAGCCCGCTCACACTCCTGTGAATCCAACCAGTAACACTTACCGTACAGTCCGGTCTCGTCGTCTGATATGTCGCATATCTCGCCTAGGGGTGGTAAACGTCAGACCCCAATAGCTCGATAAGTCGTGTCGATATGAGGTCTATAACAGTTCGAGAAACTACTGATAACACTTACTAGTAAATCTCAGCAACCCAGGCCAGAGATTTCCGGTTATAGCCAATCGAACACAGCGCAACATCAACTCCCTATACCGGGAGAGACGAATCCCCTCCTATCGCTCATTGCCTCCAAGTGATTCGGGACTGTACCCAAAAACCACCGTTTTGCACGCCCTCTTAGACGTGGTAAGGTGGAAATCAAAGCACAGTAGGAATCACACAAGACTCTATGACGATCTCGGGTCAACAGACTACTCTGTACCAGTGTCACCAGAGAACTGCCATCTGACGTAAGGTATAATACCATCTGGGAGTTCTCGGCGAGTCCGTCCAGTGTACCCAGTCTCCACTGAGCACCCGTATATCATCTCTGATGTCAAACACCAATGGATATGGGATCATCCATCGCCCATCTGTATGGGTCGAGAAGGTATACGCTAATCTACACTGGTATATCGATGCCCCATCTCGATACACCCACGACTAGGGACCTTGAAGGATGTACTTATGGACAACCATGTCCCCACTAGTATGATCTGCATCATAGTCCAGGTAGTCAAGTACACATCCTAAAGGCTTTACCAACATGTAATACAGAGACAATCAGTATACACGTTAAGGTAAAGAGTAACCAGATAGCATACTATCATGTCGAGCCAGAAAGTCCTCCCTATATATGTCCAAGCATCCACTACAATATACATCCTATATATAGTAATGGCCTCTAGGGCATACATACAACTAACAGGGGCCCAGTGGCAAATGCAGATGCATAAGCGTACGTTCTGTTTTCGTTTCACTTTTTTGTAATATTTAGGAAACATTAATTGATGGGACTTCATTAATGAGAATAATGAAAAGAAAGAAATCTAAAGATATTGTAGAATAAAATTTTCAAAAAGGGTAGCTCTAGTTTTTACTTTGCATAGTGTTATTCCTTGATGAATATCCAGCACCTCATTCGATAAGGAAAGAGCCAAGATCCTTTCACCGGGAGTGACCTCTTTAGAGAAACTAGCAAATGCTATAAATCAGTCAGTTTTGTTTCTGATAGCTTCTCTAGTTCTTTCTTTGCATAGTGGTATTCCTGAATATCCTACACCTCATTCGATGAGGAAAAAGCCGAGATCCCTTCACCAAGAGGGATCTCTTTAGCGAAACTAGCAAAAGCCTAAAAAACACTCCTTTTCAAAATCATTAGATTCTACAACGATTTCAAGTTCATTACGCTCATGGTTTTCTTAAAAACCTGTGTATCCCTCTGTCATTTCAGATAACTGCTATTTTATTATTCTTGGTATGGTTGTTTGTCCTCTGTCAAGGCGTAATGTATGGTAGCTGATTAGTATTTATGTGTAGCATGTGATGTGATTGGATTAGGGTAGTCGTACGACGTTGTTTGGCATCCATCAAGGGTCGTGCGGGTGGGTCTAATTCAATCAAGAAATGAACGGGTTGAACTTGACTAGCGGCCTATGGGTAGTTTGGCCTCCGTCAAGGTCATAGGACGCCAGGGGTAAAAAAATTATCGGAAATTTCAAGCGTTAAAATTTTCAATGAGATTGCATACCTTCTATATGATAGTTGGATCCTGATACCCACTGCGAGTAAGAGTTACTCATGTGAGAGTTTTGCACTTTATAATTAGTTAATCAAGTAGGTGTCTAGAAAGGAGTCAACGGGTTTATGCCTATAGGGAAACGAGATTTATTTTAATTAGGTACGTGCGAAGCACGGGGAACCTCTCTCGGAGTACCGATACCTGCCTAGCCGAATGATTGGAGAACGTGTAGGTTGTAATTAATCCCGGCTAATCTTATATTTTAGGTTTTGAAGGAAGATTTGATAAAAACAGTGGAAGCCATCTTGATTAGATAAAAACCAATCAAATCTTGCAAAGAGCGCACGCAAAGTGATTACCCTTCTCTCTCTCCTGGTAGCGACCAATGACATACCTTAATCTGGATAATAATATGGATGTTTTGACCGAACCTAATTATTATTCTAGGCTAGTTTCCGGTCTATCTTATGATTGTCATAAGTCTGAGCAAGGAATAAGGGAATATCCAGATTCCCACGCCACCCAAATGAAGAATAAGCATGTTGATTCATTGTCTTCGGGTGTGTTCGTTACCAAGAACTGTTTCTCAGTTTACTCTTCGTCCTAGGTATTGGATACCGGATCAGGATCCCACACATGTAATTTGTTACATAGGCTACAGAAAGGTAGAGAACTGGAAATGGTGATATGTCTCTAGCAGTATAGATGGTGCAATTGTTGCAGCCAAAGCAGTTGGTAAATATCACCTAGTGTTACCAACTGGTAATACATTGATTCTTAGAGACCGTTATTCCGTACCAATAATATTGTGAATATTTTCCTAAATCAAGTGTTGATTGGGAAAGTTATGTTGTATAACAGTGTACACGTTCTGAATCAAACTGCAGTTCTAAACGTACAGAACACACACAAGAGGAACAGTTCAGAAATGAATGAAGTCTTCTTGAGGCATTATAGACTAGGTCATGTCGATGGGACAAGACTAGCTAAAGTTCCATAAGGATGCATATTTGAATCCGTTCGAATTTACATCTTATAAAACTTGCCAGTCATGTCTCAAAGGCTAGGTGACCAAATCTCCGTTTACTGAAAACGGAGAAAGAGCTACTAAACTCTTGGACAGATACATAGTGATGTATGCGGTCCTATGTCTACACATGCCAGGGATGGTTCCACGTACTTTATTACATTCACCAATGTTCTCTAAAGATACGGACATGTGTTCTTGTCGAAACACAAATCTGAATCTTTTGAGAATTTCAAGGAATATAAGTACGAAGTTGAGAACCAGATGGGTAAAGGTATTCAAATCCTTCGATATGATCGGGGAGAAGAATATTTGAGCACGGAATTCCGAGACTATTTAAAAGAGAATGGGATTCTCTCTCAGCTTACTCCTCCGTATACACCATAGCACAACGGTGTATCGGGGTGGAGGAATCGCATCCTATAAGATATGGTGCGCTCTATGATGAGTACTGCTGAGTTACCTATTTCCTTTTGGGGATATACACTTGAGATAGCTGCATACGTATTGAATAGAGTTCCAACCAAATTTGTTGCCTGCCACTCCATATGAGATATGGAATGGGAAGAAATCATCTCTTAAACGAGTTAAGATATGGGGTTGTCCGGCCTATGTTGGAAAGAATAATCTGGACAAGCTTGAGGCAATGTCAGTTCTGTGCAAGTTTGTAGGATATCCCAAACATTCACGAGGGAATATCTTATACCACATCGAGGAGGAAAAGGTGTTTTGTTTTTCGACATGCCACCTTTTTAGAAAAGGAATTTCTTGTGGAAGAAATTGGTGGTGATGAGGTAGAACTGGAAGAAGTTCCAGCAAAGCAAACTATAACAGACGATTTGGTGGAACCGGAGGATTCAATAGTCCCCGACGAACCGCAGCCACTCCGCAGATCTAGTTGGGTTCCTTATCCACCTGAGAGATACTATGGTTTTCTTGTAGACAGTGGGAGCGAGGATTGCATCATGGAGATGATGACCCAACTGGTTTCATGCGGGCCATTATGAGTGGGGACTCTGTGAAATGGCTGGATGCTATGTGATCTGAGATGGAATCCATGTACACCAACAAAGTGTTGACTTTGGAAGTTGCTCCTGAAGGGGTAAAACCCATCAGGAGCAAGAAGATCTTTGAGAAAGATAATTTGGTGTAGATGGAAAAGTTGAGACTTTCAAAGCTATGCTTAAGTCCATCAGGATCCTATTTTCCATTGCAGCATACCATGACTACGAAATCTAGTAAACTGCACGTCAAAACCGCTTTTCTAAATGGTGATTTAGAAGAGAGCGTATATGATACTGCCAGAGGGTTTCATAGACAATGGGAGCAGCGGAAGCATGTACAAGCTGCTTAAATCCATCTACGGGTTAAAGCAGGCATCGAAAAGATGGAACATCTGTTTTGATAAAGCTGTCAAAGAGTTTGATTTCATCAATAAGGTAGATGGATCATGTATATATAAGAAGGTTGTAGAGAGTATGTTTGTCTTCCTCATATTTTACGCGGATGATATACTCTTGATAGGAAAAGATGATTCTATGCTACACTCGGTCAAGCTCCTCTTATCAGACTAGTTCTCTATGAAAGTTCTAATTGATGCCTCCTACATCCTGGGGATATAGGTCTATAGAGATAGATCTAAATGGATTTGGGATTGTCCCAATCTAGGTACATAGAAATCATACTAAAGGGGTTTAGTATTGAAGATTCTAAGCATGGTAATGTACCTACTTGTTCAGGAATCACTCTCTCCAAAGAGATGTCTCCCAAGACTGATTTGGAGAGGGCTCGCATACAAGGGATACCCTATGCTTCGGCAGTCGAGTCAATCATGCATGCGATGTTGTGTACCAGACCGGATGTAGCTTACTCGCTAGGTGTAGTAAGTAAATATCGAAAAGATCTTTAGGAAAACCATTGGACAACTGTGAAGAACAGTCTTAAGTACTTGAGAAGGACTAAAGAGATATTCTTGGTGTACGGTAACGGTAAACTACAGATGGAGTCATTTACCGATTCGAGCTTCCAGAGTGATAAGGACGACTGAAAGTCAGTCTCGGGTTTTGTCTTCACACTCAGTGGAGGGACGGTATGTTGGAAGGGGTCCAAGCTATATACCATAGCAGACTCGTTGATAGAGGCTAATTACATTGCTACCAATGATGCTGCCAAAGGGGTACTCTGGATGAATAGAGTTCATGAGATGAAATAGGTTCCTACCATTGATCATCCAATACCTGTGTATTGTGATGACAATGGAGTTGTGGCTTTGTCCTAGGTACCTACGTCCCGTCAACGATCCAAACATATTCTTAGACAGTATCACATGATCTAGGAGATAGTTGATCTCCGGGAGATCGAGGTCAGGAGAGTTGACACAGAGGATAACACAGCGGATCCACTCACCGAGGCCATCCCCTAGATGCTATTCGAGAGACTTTTAGGACATTGGGTATGGGATACTACAACAACTGGACTTAGTGCAAGTGGGAGATTGTTAAGAATATGTATGCCCTAAAGGCCATTATAGATGATATAGTGGATGCTTGGACATACATATAAAGGACTTTCTTGCTCGATATGATAGTATGCTATCAGGTTACCTTTATCTTAACATTTAGACTGGTATTTATATTGTCTATCTCTTACATGTTGACAAAGCTCTTAGGATATGTACTTGACTACCAGGATTATGATGAGATTATACTAGTGGGGCCAAGGTGGTCCAAAATTACATCCTTTAATCAGTTCCTAGTCGAGGGAATATCGAGACTAGGGCATCGATATTTCAGAGTAGACTAGTGTGTACGTTTCTTATCCCTTAGAGGGCGATGGTTGATCCCATAACCATTGGTGTGTGACATCAAAGATTGTACACAGGTGCTCATTGGAGAATGGGTACACCGAACATGACTCGCTGAGGACTCCTATATGGTAGTATACCTATCGTCGGATAGCTGTCCTCTGGTGACACAGGTACAGGTTAGTCTGTAGACCCGAGATCGTCACAGAGTCATGTGTGGCTCCCACTGTGCTTTGATTTCCTCCCTACCACGCTCAAGAGGAGTAATGCAAACAGGTGGATTTTGGGTACAGTCCCGAATCACATAGAGGCAATGAGCGATTGGAGGGGTTTCGTCTTTTCCGGTATTGGGGATTGATGTTGCACTATGCTCGAGTGGCTATAATTGGAATTCCCTAGTCAGGGCTGCTGCCGAGATTTACTGATAAGTGTTATCAGTAGTTTCTCGAACCGTTATAGGCCAGACATCGGCATGACTTATCACGTTACTAGGGTCTGACGTTTACCACCCCTAGACACGATATACGACATATCAGATGAAGAGACCGGACTGTACAGTAGTGTTACTGATAAGCTTCATGGAGACTATGGACAAGCTTGCTTGTTGATTTTCATATCGCTCAAACCAGGGTAGCCGTTATGTCCAGCTAGTACCGCTGACGGCTTGTAGGTGACTAATGTAATCATCACCTACTGCTAGCGTATTGCCGAGTCTTTAGAGTCCCACACAGAAGATCCCTGGTTCAAGCGAAACGAAGTAGGACACATATGTGATATGTGCGTGGGCCTGATTAAATACGTGTATGTGATACCGTATTATAATCTGGCAGTTATCTGTTATCGGTTCGGCTATTTGTGATATAACCAGATTATCGAATCAAGTGTTGATTTGATAATGTGATATACAAATAAATGATATTAATCGGTCATATTTGATATAACTGGATTATTAAATCAAGTGTTGATTTAATAATGTGATATATTATATTTGATATAATTATATCTTAACTAATATCATTAGCTCACTAAATATTTTCTTATATGTATTAATATATATATATATATATATAAATATATATATGTAGCATGGCATGATTTCTATTTTTTAGAAAAATAGAAATGAGGTGGAAAATAGGAGCATGGTTGCAGGTATAGGCTTTATATTTGTTTATTCATCATGACTCACTATTCAAGCATAGTTGCAATTTTATATTGCAAATTTCCATACTTGAATGAGTGGGGGTCAAGAGTTACCATTCATTCTAATCTCATTCTCAACACATAGCGATTTTTCTTGAGTTGCCCCCATGGTTGCTCTTTAGCATTTTCTTCTTCCTCAATGTCATGGTTCAAGCTTCAACCCTCACATGTGATGTGAACCATGAAGCTTGAACAAAAACTTGTGAGCTTTAAATATCCCCTACCTCACCATCCTACACTTGACTAACGATCGAGTGTAGCGTGTTTCCTAAGCTAAAGAGTTTAGTGTAGAGGTAGCTTGAGTTGGAGGGACTTCGCGTGGATCATTTTCGGCACGAAGGTCATCAGAAGAAGCTTGTCCAAAGCCTTAAGTGGAGCCTAGTGGAGTCACGGGACTACTACACGGAGCATGTGAAGTGAAGGACTCGATCTATGAGGGTCTAGCCATTTTCACTTCTTTAGTTTACTTTGTTATCAAACAAAACCCTAATCACCTAGCTAAAGATCTTGGATAGTCTTGCTTAGCGCCAGAAAAATTTGAATTTGGCATGCTTGATCCCACTTGGACCCTATAGTGGTGCTAAGGTAGACTTTTATATATATAGATATTTTAGATGTGTATACCCAGCTAATTGGGTTCTGGGATACTATAAACCATAGTAGTGTATGTGTAAGAAGGTATATCCTTAGTTCTAGTTTTCTTAGTCTATGAGTCATAGGTACACACGCGCGCACACACACACACACACACATACATACATACATACATACATACACACACACATACATATACATATACATATATATACCCATGAGGATAAGTACGAGATGAGATGAGGATATGATGAATTAAGATGACACGAGTCGATATGTTTGATATGAAGATGCGAGGCGATCTATATATATACATATGCTAAGTTATGACATGAGATATATATTGTTGAAGTCAAAATTTGCACCCCGGTTGACCGAGTCAAAGTCAAGGTCAACCCGCAAACTAGGTGGGCCCAAGCCCAGGTCAAGCGGGCCCATGCCCAAGTCGAGCCCGTGGCCAGCCTCCCCCTGCCAACAACAAAATGATGTAATAAATAATTTTTATGTAATTTTTTATGCATGAATGTAAACAAAATAGGCATAAAGCCAATATTTTGTAAGCCCATGGCTTATGTGCAAAAATGAAATGGCATATGAGCCATGGGATGGCTAAAATGCCATTTTGCAAAGCCCAAGGGGCTATATGTAAATATGTAAGCCTAAATAAGGCAACATGATGATGAGTAAAAGAGACACTTTTCATTCCCCTCAAAAAAAACCTAGGGTTCTATGTGCCTCCTGCTCCTTCTCCAAGGTTCTAAACCTTTTCATTTCTTTTGAATTAAATCAAGAGTTTTACTCTTTCTCTTCCAAAACTAAGTAGTTTTCCACCACAAAACCCACAAAGGGGAACTCAGATCTCCCATCAGATCTCAAAAAGGAGTGATTTTTTAAAATCTCCTACTTCTTGATCTTCAAGATCCGGCCAAACAACAGGAGGAAGGAGAAGAACCCCCTTCATCAGCTTCAAAACGCCCTAGGAGTTTTAACTCCATAACACACACACACACACATATATATATATATAACAGCAAATATTTCCTTTCTGAAGCATAGCTTCTGTTTCTTAGGCTGAAAGCCTCTTTTTCTCGCCGGCACTCAAGCGCAGAACGCCCGCGTGCCGAAACGTGGTGCGCTTGCCCTCAAGCACAAGCGCCCGAGCGCAAGTCGCCCCCGTGCCGACACGTGGCACGCTTGCGCTCAAGCGCAAGCACCCGAGCGCAAGTTACCCCGGTGCCGACACGTGGCGCGCTTGCGTTCAAGCGCAAGCGCTCGAGCGCAAGTCGCCCCGGTGCCGACACATGGCGTGCTTGCGCCTAAGCGCAAGCGCTCGAGCGCAAGTCTCCCCCGTGCCGACACGTGGCGCACTTGCACTCAGGCGCAAGTCGCCCCCGTGCCGATACGTGGCGCACTTGCACTCAAGCGTCCGGTGCTCAAGCTCATGTAGGGTTCCTAGGCACTCTAGTGAGGTCTCACAAGGCATCGAACATGCCAATTTCAAAAAATCTAGGTGCCGAGAGACCCGACTACGGATCGTTTGCTAGAAAACTAGGCGAAAAAGCTAACTAGTTAACATTTAACTAATGGGATATCGGAAATACAACCTTTGTAGATCCGGTGCTCCACCTCCATAGCTCCGCAACGAAGTCGTCTCCGCTGTCCAAAAGGAATCCGGGCTCTAGAGTCGGCTTCGTCGGAGAAAAAGCGAGCTAGGTCGTCGATGTCCATGCCGAAGATGATCTACGTCGAGGCATCGCTAAATCAAGCTCCACCTTCACCAAGCCCTAAAAACTTGTGAAGGAAACATACTCTACTACTTGGCAAGAGGTAGAGGATGAAGAAATAGGAAGTTGGTAGACTTTAGAATTGGATTTCTCACTCATATGCTCAATATGCCATTGATGAAGACAAGCTTCTTCATGAAGAAGAAGAAGAGCAAGAAGAAGATAAATATTATGATAAGTTAATTTAGAATAGTAAAGAATAATCAACTTATCATAATTTTCACCATGGTTAGGTGTAGAGAATTAAGTTAGGTTAGATCAATGGTTAGGGTCAAAAGAAGAAGACAAAATGGTTATGTGGTCAAAGTTTCATGAAGCTTCAACAAGCTTCATGAAGAATAAAGAAAGAAAACCATTTTGTTTTTCTTCTTTTATGCTTTAATTATTTTCCAAAATGAATAAGCAAATAATTAAAAGAATATGCAAAACCCTAATCATCATCTTGACCATAGTTTAATTCTATACACTTAACCAAAAACCATGTATCATCAAACATGATACAAGTAAGTGCACAAAACTATATCGCATATACAATGTGCACACCCGAGCGAGAAAATCCATTTAAAGTGAACTGATACTAGTTAATGCAAAGTAATATATCAATTATATAATTATGCATTAAATCATTAAATCAACACTTGATTCAATGATCCGGTCATGTCGCACATAACCGACTGGTATTATCAGTAACAACTTATCGAATCAACACTTGATCCGATAACTCGGTTATATCGCATATAACCGATCAATGTCACATCACGAGAATCGAATACAGTATCACATACTGGTATTATTCTCGGTCCCGCACATATCTCATATGCGCTCCTATTTCGTTTCGCTTGAGCCAGGAAACCTCTGTGTAGGACTCTAAAGACTCGTCAATACGCCGGCAGCAGGTGATGATCATATCAAGCACCCACAAGCCGCAAGCGGTCTGCTAAACGTAACGGCCAACCGGGTATTGAGCGATCTGAAGATCGACGAGCAAGCCCGTTCACACTCCAGTGAATCCGACCAGTAACACTACCGTACAGTCCGGTCTGATCGTCTGATATGTCGCATATCTCGCCTAGGGGTGGTAAACGTCAGACCCCAATAGCTCGATAAGTCGTGTCTATATGATGTCTATAACTATTCGAGAAACTACTGGTAACACTTACCAGTAAATCTCAGCAACCCTGGCCAGGGATTTCCTGTTATAGCCAATCGAACACAGCGCAACATCTACTCCCTATACCGGGAGAGACGAATCCCCTCCTATCGCTCATTGCCTCCATGTGACTCGGGACTGTACCTAAAAACCACCGTTTTGCACGCCCTCTTGGACGTGGTAAGGTGGAAATCAAAGCACAGTGGGAACCACACAAGACTCTATGACGATCTCGGGTCAACAGACTACTCTGTACCAGTGTCACCAGAGAACTGCCATCTGACGTGAGGTATAATACCATCTGGGAGTTCTCGGCGAGTCCGTCCAGTGTACCCAGTCTCTACTGAGCACCCGTATATCTCCTCTGATGTCAAACACCAATGGATATGGGATCATCCATCGCCCATCTGTATGGGTCGAGAAGGTACACGCTAGTCTACTCTGGTATATCGATGCCCCGTCTCGATACACCCACGGCTAGGGACTTTGAAGGATGTACTTATGGACTACCATGTCCCCACTAGTATGATCCGCATCATAGTCCAGGTAGTCAAGTACAGATCCTAAGGGCTTTACCAACATGTAACAGAGAGACAATCAGCATACACGTTAAGGTAAAGGGTAACCAGATAGCATACTATCATGTCGAGCAAGAAAGTCATCCCTATATATGTCCCAGCATCCACTACAATATACATCCTATGTACAGTAATGGCCTCTAGGGCATACATATAACTAACAGCTCAGAGCGCCCACGTGCCGACACGTGGCACTCTAGCGCCTGAGCGCACAGCACCTAGGCGCACAACGCTCAAGGTGCTGCCCCACGCATCCTTTGGATGCCTTTTTCCCATCTTTTTCTTTATGTATATACATATATATACATATGTACACATATGCATACATATGTGCACACATACATACACCACGACACTGTCCCTGTTAGAAAAAAATTTCTAACGGGGCGCTGCCCCGCACCCCGCAAGGGGGCTGCTAGCCCCCTTGACCCCCAGCCCGCTATCCGGGTAGCGGGACCCCCATAAAATCTCTGCGTGGCTCCCGATATATCCAAAACCCCCCTTTCAAAACACAACACACATACACTGCACATTGAGTTCGCATGACCAGTTTAACCCGTCAATCGGAGGTTCCCTCGGTTAAAAGGCGAGAGGTAATTAACGACAGCTTAGTTCGCGGCTGCCGGAGATTCGGATCCCCACAATCATTAAACCCTAGCCTACCCTAGGCAGGGAGAATCTGTAGTACGCCTGACAAGCGCACGCATAGTCCCATCTCAATGGGGTGACAAAAAACACCCTACAGATTCTGGCACGCCCGGTGGGACCAATCTCTCCTCCCATATTTCGGGTTAAGCATTCATGCGAACTCAATCAATATACATGCCTGTATTTATACTGAAAATAATGCTTTTTTCATGCAGATTTTCAAGAAATCACCTTCCGACGATGTCTTCGGTGATGAACTCAGCTCTCGTCTCTTACACGATGAGGATAAACTCTAGGACGGTCCTTCCGGCCAGTCTTGGGCGACAATAGGAGGAGTCGCTGCTACCATTCGGCTCTATCATGTTCATGCCTGTTGGCGCCATCCCGGCTCCTCAAGCCCCAGTGATAGACAGACCGGTCTCGAAAGGCAAGAGGCTAAACGTGGTGGTCGCGAGGGCACCTCAGCCCAAGCGCAAGTCCGTTTCCGAACGACTCTCCATGGCCCCAGCTGGGGGCAAGGACATCGGCACGAACAAAGCGACAGGGCGTCTCGCGCAAGCTCCGGCGGTGCCCCTGATAACTGCTCGATCGGGTGTCTTCTCTAAGCTCCCCGCTGATCAACTCACAATGGCTTCCCGGATAGCGGATGCCCGCCAAGCCTTCAAAATCGAGAAGCTGAGGGAGAAAAGGCTCAGATATAGAGCCAATAAAAGGGCTAGGGCTCCTGCCAGGCTGAACCTCATGAGGTTCGAAGAACAGGGTTACCCCGCCGAAGATGAGGAAATGGCTGGTTATGTGGTCCATACTGTCTACACGGTGGGCACGCACAGCAAGAGCAAGGACGGGGCTACCACATCTCAAACCCAATCTGGCTTGAATATGGTGGCCGCTTCCCAAGAACAGCCGCCTGTGCTGGGTGATGAAAACCCTATTGATGAGGATGATAGGCGGAAAGACCCTTCGGTCTATGAGGAGTCGGGCTCGGAAAGCGAAAAAGAGCCGACTTTCCGCCCCAGGACCGCGGAACAAGAGCTGCTTCAAGAGCTCCGAAAGCAGCTCAGAAACAAAGACAAGGAGATGACCAAGCTCTACTGCAAAATTGATGACTTGACAAATGTCGTCCTACAGCTCACGGCCCAACTTTCCTCTCAGCCGCCCAATCAAACGCAGGGCTCTGCTCGTGAACCGGGAAACGGTGTCCCAACGCAGCCAGCGCCTATTCCCTCAAATCCAAAAGTGGGCGAACCGCATGAAAATCAGTCGCATCCTATCTCGGGAAATGTCTTGGCTACCGATGACAGTAGCCCGCTAACTCAAGATCAAATCATGGATTTGGTTGCCAGCAAAGTCAAAACACTGGTAGCCGAAGCTGAAGCGCAAAAAGATGTTAGCAGTAATGGGAGACCATATCCTGCTCAATATGATCTGGTAGAATTTCCTAGCGGCTATGTCATCCCTAAATTCGGAAGATTCGATGGGACGGGAAATGCGAATCAACACATCGCCCGCTTCAAAGCCTCATGCGGGAATACTGGGGGCAACGATGCGCTCCTCCTCCGCCAGTTCGTTAATAGCTTGACCGATATTGCTTTCGACTGGTACGCGAGCATACCGGATGGCTCCGTTACTACTTTCGTCCAAATGGAATCTTTGTTTCGACAAAGGTTCATGAGCGTCAGCGATAAGATCACCATTGCCGAGCTCGTAAGGACCAAGCCTAAGAACAATGAAAGCAGCACGGATTTTATTACCCGATGGTGCAATCTCTCCGTCAAATGCGAACCGCCGATAGAGCAGGACCAATCTGTCAGTCTCCTCGTCAGAAATCTTAACAATTGGATGGCCCCGTTTCTATGCACCGTGGGTCTCAAAACATTCCAAGAGCTGACCAGGAAAGTTCAGATGCTGGAGCGCTCAAAACAGGAGTCCTCCTCGGATTCCCAAAATAACAATAGGTCCTGGAGAAACCGAAAGGACGATAATCGCAAAGGCGGAAACTCCGATGGTTCTGAATCTTTCAACACTTGGGTTAACCGAAATAAGCAAGGGATGAGCGGGCCAAGCGCCAACCAGCCTCGGAAGCCAATGTTCGGAGAGGGAGGAGAATCTCCACTTAAAGAGAAGCTGGATAAGGTCTATTCCTTCAGAAGGGACAAAATCCGTAAAATATTCAAAGACGCCCTGAAGAACGGTCTACAACTGCCAGAGTCAAAAAGACCGCAGGAAGCAAATAGGACCGACGACCCCAAATACTGCCCCTATCACAGAGTGATAGGTCATGCCATTGAGGACTGCTTCGTCTTCAAAGATTGGGTCGAAAAGCAATACAAGGCAGGAAAGATAGAACTGTCTAAAGGCGTGTTAACAAACAGTCCAGCTGCGACCGCCAATTTCATACAAACGGAGACCGAAGTTCTTCGTAGAACTCATTCTCTCAGACATCTGCCTTCCTCTGAAAACAGTCGACCACCACGTCATTAAAGTGGGAATAATCGACCATCACGTCATTAAACTGAGAACAGTCGACCTCTAAGTCGTTAAACTGGGAATGTAAATATATATATATATATATATGTAAATAAAAAAAATGTAAATAAACAAAAAAATATGTAAATAAAAGAAAAAATATAAGCCAAAATGATGGGGCAACTCGCAATAAAAATCAGCGAGTAAAAATGAAAATGAAAATAAAGCCGAAATGATGGGGCAACCGCGAATAAATAGCCGAAATGATGGGGCAATCGCGACCTTCGCGATAAGAAAAACTGAAATGATAGAGCAATCGCGGTAAAACCAAAAAAAAAAAAATAAACAAAACAACGGCGAATGATGAGTTGCTCCTGGTACCATATTCCAGTGCAGCGATGCAGACGCCAACCAAAATCCAATTTTTCCAAATTCTCCCAGCCCTACGGTTGGTCCCAAAGTTGACCATCGTATACAATCCATGGGCTCAAATAATTCTCATCATACCCATACCCCACTGTAATCACTAGTTACGCGGCTGGTCTCCGCCTTTGGAATTATGCTCCATTAGGAAGACCCACTCATGTGTCCTCACGATGCATGAGGAGAACAAACCTTCGTGGGATCCTTACGACTCATCTAGGAAAAACACACTTGGGTGTCCTCACGACTCCTAAAGAGAAAATGCACCTACGGGATCCTTATGACTCGTAGGGAGAAAATGCTTTTATGGGACCCTCACGGCCCATAAAATTGAGAAGTCTTAGGTGATGGGGATCTAAACCTGCCTCTTAAGCCATCGCTCCCTAATCCCCAAGTAGCGAATGATGAGTCGCTCCTGGTACCATATTTCAGTGCAGCGATGCAGACACCAACCAAATTCCAAATCCCATACCCCAACGGCGAATTATGAGTCGCTCCTGGTACCATATTCCAGTGCAGCGATGCAGACGCCAACCAAATTCCCAATCCCATACCCTAACGGCGAATGATGAGTCGCTCCTGGTACCATATTCCAGTGCAGTGATGCAGACGCCAACCAAATTCCAAATCCCATACCCCAAGTGGCGAATGATGAGTCGCTCCTGGTAGCATATTCCAGTGCAGCGATGCAGACGCCAACAAAGTCCCGAAATTTTTATGGCCCTACGGTCTGGATCATACATTCTGCAAAACCGTATACAATCCACGGGCGTAAAACAATCCCAATCTCTCCAAAAAAATAATAAAATAAAAAAAGGTATGTCCACAAGCAAAATGGGCACGGATGAATACCCGAAAAGGCTCCGTGAGTAAAAACAGTCGGACTGCCGGCGAGTTTGTGAAAACCCGAAAGGGCGCAAACTTGTGAAAAAGAGATGAAATGCACTCACAAAATCCTCTCGACTTTGTGAGGAGAAAATTCCCGCATGAGATCCTTACGACTCACAAAGGAGCAACACACTTGGGAGTCCCCACGACTCCTAAGGAGAAAATACACTTACGGGATCCTTACGACCCGTAGGGAGAAAATTCTTTGTGAGACCCTTACGGCTCACAAAATTGAAAAGTCTTAGGTGATAGGGACCTAAAACCTGTCTCCTAAGCCATCGTTTCCTAATAAGCAAACGCAAATGATGATTCGCTCCTGGTACCATATTCTAGTGTAGCGATGCTGATGCCAAACAATAAAAAAACAATTCCCAAATCCTCTCATGACAAATGATGATTCGCTCCTGGTACCATATACCAGTGTAGCGATGCTGATGTCAACCCAAATCGAATCAAACCAACAACCACTACGGCGGAATCATGCTCCGTCCCAGAATTTACCCCGTGTCGAAATCATGCTTCGCCTCGGGATATCTACCTTCCCTACCGGAATTATGCTCCGCCTCGGAATCAAATCAACCAACCAGCTCTGCGCCGGAATCATGCTTCGTCTCAGAGTGTCCCCCGCGTCAAAATCAAGCTTCGCCTCAGTGTATCTGCCTTCCCTGTCAGAATTATGCTTCGGCTTGGAATCAACCAGCGCCTCCCCTGTCGAAATTATGCTTCGTCTCGGAATCAAGTCAGCCAACAAGCTCTGCGCCGGAATCATGCCCCGTCTCAGAATGTACCCCATGTCGAAATCATGCTTCGCCTAGGAGTATTTTCCTTCCCTGTCGGAATTATGCTTCGCCTGGGAATCAACCTCTGGATTGAAATTACGCTTCGGTCAGAATGTCTGCCGCTCATCGGAATGATGCTCCGATCCTTGTAATCATGCTCCACCCTTCGGAATGATGCTCTGAATCCTGGAATTATGCTCCGCTCATCGGAATGATGCTCCGATCCTTAGAATCATGCTCCGCTCTTCGGAATGATGCTCCGATCTCTGGAATGATGCTCCACCCTTCGGAATGATGCTCCGAACCCTGGAATCATGCTCCGCCCTTCAGAATGATGCTCCGAACCCTGGAATCATGCTCCGCCCTTCGGAATGATGCTCCGATCGTGGAATCATGCTCCGCCCTTCAGAATGATGCTCCAATCTTGGAATTATGCTCCGCGCTTCGGAATGATGCTCCGATCCTTGGAACTATGCTCCGCTCTTCGGAATGATAGTCTGATCCCTGGAATGATGCTCCGCTTCGGAATGATGCTCCGATCACCTGGAATCATGCTCCGCTCTTCGGAATGATGCTCCGATCTCTGGAATGATGCTCCGATCTCTGGAATGATGCTCCACCCTTCGAAATGATGCTCCGAACCCTGGAATCATGCTGCGCTCATCGGAATGATGCTCCGATCCTTGGAATAATGCTCCGCTTTTCGGAATGATGCTCCGATCTCTGGAATAATGCTCCACCCTTCGAAATGATGCTCCGAACCCTGGAATCATGTTCCGCTCATCGGAATGATGCTCCGATCCTTGGAATCATGCTCCTCTCTTTGGAATGATGCTCCGATCTCTGGAATGATGCTCCACCCTTCGGAATGATGCTCCGAACCCTGGAATCATGCTCCGCTCATCGGAATGATGCTCCGATCCTTGGAATCATGCTCTGCCCTTCGGAATGATGCTCCGATCCTTGGAATCATGCTCCGCTCTTCGGAATGATGCTCTGATCCCCGAAATTATGCTCTGACTCTTCGGAATGATGCTCCGAAACCTGGAATCATGCTCCGCTCATCGGCATGATGCTTCGATCCTTGGAATCATGCTCCGCTCTTCGTAATGATGCTTCGATCTCTAGAATGATGCTCCACCCTTCAGAATGATGCTCCGGACCCTGGAATAATGCTCCGCTCATCGGAATGATACTCCGATCCTTGGAATCATGCTCCACCGTTCGGAATGATGCTCCAATCCTTGGAATCATGCTCCGCTCTTCGGAATGATGCTCCGATCCCCTGAATTATGCTCTGACTCTTCGGAATGATGCTCCGACCCCGGAATTATGCTCCGCGAATCAGAATGATGCTCGATCTTGGAATCATGCTCCGCCCTTCGGAATGATGCTCCGATCTTGGAATTATGCTCCGCGTTTCGGAATGATGCTCCGATCCTTAGAATCATTCTCCACAAATCGGAATGATGCTCCGATCTCTAGAATAATGCTCTGCTCTTCGGAATGATGCTCCGACCCTTTGGAACCATGCTCCGCCCTTCAGAATGATGCTCCGATCCTTGGAACTATGCTCCGCTCTTCGGAATGATAGTCCGATCCCTGGAATGATGCTCCGCTTCGGAATGATGCTCCGATCCCCTGGAATCCTGCTCCGCTCTTCGGAATGATGCTCTGATTTCTGGAATGATGCTCCACCCTTCGGAATGATGCTCCGAACCATGGAATCATGCTCCGCTCATCGGAATGATGCTCCGATCCTTGGAATCATGCTCCACTCTTCGGAATGATGCTCCGATCTCTGGAATGATGCTCCACCCTTCGGAATGATGCTCCGAACCCTAGAATCATGCTCCGCTCATCGGAATGATACTCCGATCCTTGTAATCATGCTCCGCTCTTCGGAATGATGCTCCGATCTCTGGAATGATGCTCCACCCTTCGGAATGATGCTCCGAACCCTAGAATCATGCTCCGATTATCGGAATGATACTCCGATCCTTGGAATCATGTTCCGCCCTTTGGAATGATGCTCCGATCCTTGGAATCATGCTCCGCTCTTTGGAATGATGCTCCGATCCCCGGAATTATGCTCTGACAGTTCGGAATGATGCTCCAACCCCGGAATTATGCTCCGCGAATCAGAATGATGCTCCGATCCCCGGGAATCATGCTTTCCGGGATGATGCTTCGCCTCCGGAATGAGGTTCCATCTCGAAGTTCAGCTTCAAGATCCATCAATTTCATGCACACAACTCAAATGTGCGGTGTGCATTTATTGATGGGGGCATTTTGTTGGGGTAAAAATTTACACCCCCGTTGACCGAGTCAAAGTCAAGGTCAACCCCAAGCCAGGTAGGCCCAAGCCTAGGTCAAGCGGGCCCTTGCCCAAGTCGAGCCCGCGGCCACCCTCCTCCATGTCTAAATATAGATCATGTAATAAATAATTTTTTCTGTAATTTTTTATACATGAATATATGCAAAACGGGTATAAAGCGAATATTTTGTAAGCCCATGGCTTATGTGCAAAAAAGAAATGGCACATGAGCCATGGGATGGGCAAAATGCCATTTTGTAGAGCCCAAGGGGCTATATGCAAATATATAAGCCTATATAAGGCAAAATGATGATGAATAAAAGAATACTTCATTCTCTCCAAAAAAAATTAGATCTGAGATCTTTTCTCCTTCCTCAAGGTTCCAAAACTTTCTTCTTTCTTTTGAATTAAATCAAGAGTTTTACTCTTCCTTTTCAAAAACAAAATAGTTTTTCACCACCAAACCAACAAAGGGGAACTTGGATTTGTCTTTAGATCCCAAAAAGGAGAGATTTTGAGATCTCACATCTCTTGATCTTCAAGATCCAGCTAACAGAGGAGGAAGAAGAAGAACCTCTTCCATTAACCCCAAAAACTCATTTAGGAGTCCAACCCCACTCTGATTTCTCTTCCGAGAATCTTTTTTTGGCTAAAAGCCTCTTTTCCTCGCCGGCGCTCAAGCACAGAGCGCCCACGTGCCGACACGTGGCGCGCTTGCGCTCAAGCGCAAAGTGCCCACGTGTCGACACGTGGCGCGATTGCACAACAGTGCCCTGCGCTCGAGCGCAAAGCGCCCATGTGCCAACACGTGGCGCGCTTGCGCTCAAGCGCACAACGCTCTGGCGCAAGTTGCCCCCGTGCCGACATGTGGCACACTTGCGCTCAAGCGCCCAGCGCTCCAGTGCGAGTCGCCCCCATGCCGATACGTGGCGCACTTGTGCTCGAGCGTCAGGCGCTGAAGTGCAAAGCGCCCATGTGCCGACACGTGGCGCGCTTGCGCTACAGCACCCTGCGCTCAAGCGCAGAGCGCCCACGTGCCGACACGTGGCATGCTAGCGCCTGAGCACACAGCGCCTGGGCGCACAGCGCCCAAGGCGCTGGCCCCACGCATCCTTTGGATGCCTTTCCCCTTCTTTCTTATTTATATATATATACATATATGCATATATATATATACACATATGCATACATATGTGCACACACACATACACCACGACATTGTCCTTGTTAGAAAAAAATTTCTAATGGGGCGCTGCCCCGCACCCCGCAAGGGGACTGCTAGCCCCCTTGACCCCCAGCCTACTATCCGGGTAGCGGGACCCCCGGGAAAACTCTGCGTGGCTCCCAATATATCCAAACCCCCCTTTCAAAACACAACACACGTACACTGCACATTGAGTTCGCATGACAAGTTTAACCCGTCAATCGGAGGTTCCCTCACTCCAAAGGCAAGGGGTAATTAACGGCAGCTTAGTTCGCGGCTGCCGGAGATTCGGATCCCCACAATCATTAAACTCCGGCCTTCCCTAGGCAGGGAGAATCTGTAGTGCGCCTGACAAGCGCGCGCGTATTCCCATCTCAATGGGGTGACGAAAAACACCCTACATATATATGATGATATGAGATGTTATGATGTACAGGACAATAGATCCATACTTTGATTTGATGATACCGTACGATGGATTATACCGTACGTGATATGATGAGGATGAATCGCCGACACATATATATCGACTTGGGGATATTGATTTAGATCACTTAAGTAGATATTAGGATATATTTAGAACGATACTTATTTTCAAAACTAACGAATCGTTATGCACTTTTAAATGACAATCTCAAGAGACGCTGTGGATTTTCAAATGGCATCTTTCTCAAAAATACCGTAGCCCCCATTTTCAAACAACGATTCGTACTATTTTAAGCTATATTATATGGTTCATATATAGTCACGTATTTTATATTATTCACGTTTACGTTTTTCTTATTTCTGTTACGCTCGTATTACTTTTCATTGGCGACATATCTACTATTATCTACTATGTTTTCTTGTTTTTATCTTTCTATGACTTCGTATGCTAGGACACATGCACCATTACCGATGATGTGCATGTTGCATGTACACATACTCGCCAGCTCACACACCCATCATCGGTAATTGTCATGCCACGTACACATTAGAAACCACTATATCGCTGTATTGTTCCCTAAATTATAGAATTACAGTTATTGTTTAGTACTCATTACCGCACATGCTAGTTTAGATATTGCACTTCCTTACCTAGTTACACGACGTGCTTATATGAAAACACCGGTTATAGGCTATGATACAGTTCTGTGCTTGTACTTATCATTCCATCGTGGTTACATGCATATGCGATTCTGTTTTCATGAGATTTCTGGATTTGAGAACCGCAGATACATTTTTAAAGTCTTATGATTATTTTAAAAACGCGGTTTCTTTTGATATGATATTTTGACGTCCGCTATGAGATTTCTCGGTTCCGAGCTATGATATTACCTGATTCGAGGAGTGAGGAGGCACCGTCTGCGGGTACATGATGGACCCGGTAAGGTACCCCACGGAAAAAAGATCGTAAAGAAAGACGTTGAGTCCTGTAGGGGAACATTACCTAACGGTGATGGTATTGGACTCGGCGGATATCTGGAGGATACCGACCGGAGCGATTGAGATAGATGGATATGAGGGTGTAACATTTTGAAAAATTATAAATATTAATTTATAATTTTAAATATGAATATAATGAATTTACAAAAATGATATCGCATATGAATTTTGATATCGGATTGATATTCGCCAAAAAATAATTATTTTATTAAAAATAAAGAAAAATGTGCGATATCATAAAAATGATATTTAAATTATTTTAGTATGATATTAAATTTTATTAAAAGGTTATGGTATTTAAGTATTATGATAAGTATTTTATTTCTTTTAAAAACATGAATTTTGATTTAGTTTAACATGAGCGTACTTATTTAAAAAAGGTTTTTTCTTTATGTTCGTAAAGAGGGTGGGTATATGTTTAGGTTAGAATAACCCTCACAACCAACACACCCTCACACTCACTCTGCTCACTCCACCTCTTCCTTATCCCTTGACACCTCATGCTTGCTTTACATAAACCATGACATCTCCACCTTATCTTATCCCAACCCTTAGAATTTTCTTGAGCTCTCCAAACTGAACCAATGCTTCCTTCAAGCTTCAACACCAAAAACTTCAAGAATTCATCATATCAAAAGAGAAATGAGAGGGTTCCTTCATCAATATTGCTCATACCATCAAGTTAGAGCCCCAACCAATTCAAGAAACCTCAATCCGCCAATTCTTGAACTGGAATTCTCTTATGCACCATCCCTATAGGTATATCTCACATCCTTTGCATGTTTCTTTTGGTTACATATCTGTTTTTGTGTACAAATATCTGAAAATGAGATTTTTATGATATTTGTATAGGTAAATTTGAATCTTGAACTACTAGGTAAACCCACTAGAAAAACTAACAATACTAGGATATGGTGAAACCACTAGGAGACCACACCTAAAGCCCGAGCTCCTAACTCTACAGTAAAACCATCGCTTTTCCTCTTTTACCCGCCGCCGCCGGCGTTTCAATGTAGTGGTGTTTTGAGTTTTTGTCTGTAGCTTTATTTGGTAATAATATAAGTTACTGTATTGTTTGATTTATCTTATATTTCATATAGAGAAATTTGGGAGTGTTTTAGTGTTGTTTTAACAATGTTTCTAACATTTATGATACGGTTTTCGTATTTCTGTACCACGACTGAAATATTGACGTTCATACCTTAATGTCAGGGGTATTTGGCCGTTTTTGGAGTAATTAATCTATAGGTTCTAACCTATGTGTGCTTAGCTCCTTGTTTTAGTTTTGTTTAATATGTACGCCGATGTGTTATAACTACGATTGTAGGTGCGATCACGGAGGTTTCCGAGACGGCAAGGATGGAGAAAGCAATCGTGGATTTCGACGAGCTCGACAAGTTGGTGAGTAGATTTATATCTACGGGGGAAGTCGGGTGGATGGTGTTTAGCACCCCCGCAACGATTTAACTAGGATAGTTATGCTATCTAGTTAGTTTTTAATGACATATTAGATAACTTAGCTTTATTAGATTAATGTTATTTCTCATCTAGTAGGTTACATGTGGTTATAATTGATATATGGTTATGATGACATACGTACGTAACGATGGATCCGTACGATATAGATATGATATTGGATGGACATTGTACGAGGGATCATACCATACTTGTGATGATGAGGAGAGTGTGCCGTGAGCTATACTCTTTTAAAAACCAACGATTCATATTCCATTTTAAATGATAAATGACAAAGATGCGATACTATTTTCCAAAACGAATATCTATTTTAACTTAATACAGCTTTCTTATTTCAAAATAATGTTTCGTTCCATTTTCAAAGATAATAGTATAGCTCATAGCAATTAGTTACGTCAATAATTACGTGATACACGTAAATTTCCTTTATATGTTCGTGATACGCTTACCGATTGTATACGCTATCTTTTATACGAACACACTGATAGAGTACTGCACAACTACCAATGAGTACTATGTTGCATGAGCACAGATGCATATGTTACACTACACCTCATTGGTACTGCCATGACACTGTAGGACCACTATACCACGCGATATGTATGTATTTGCCGGTATGAGGAGTTAGGAATTCCATATATCCGGAAATTTGATTGTAATTATATGCTACAGATATGGGTAGAATTACTTTCTGCTTTAAACACATATAGAACACTTGCACAAATACTAATGATTGTCATGCTGCACGAACATGGACGCGTTTTCTACACTATACATCATTAGTATTGCCATGACAAACTAGAATTGTTACGTTGTTTGCACGCCTAACTATACTTACGTACGGTGCTTTTATTACCTGCTGAGTTATTACGAATATCAGTACCATGGGTATTCGTATTTGATCCTTAAGAGTTTTATGATGTTTTTACTTTCGAAAATATATATCAGTGGTATGAGACGCTGCTATATATATAATATCATATATTCAATTATTCATCTTCCTTACTTGATATTTCTGGATACGATGAGTTGATGTCTACCATGAGTTTTATGTTTTCTGATTTGATTTTATTCCAAACCGGGTGGGGGGCTATACGGTTACGGACGTGCTATATATCCGGACTAAGTGGGGGTATATTATCGGATATATGGTGGACCCGGTCGAGACCGAGGGGCAGAAATCCGTGATAAAGGCGGGAGCCTAGCGAGGACACTCGATACCGGAGATAGATATGAGCACGGCGGATATCCAAGCGATACTGACTGGGGCTAAGGATATCGAGGGGCGACCGATCTATTGAGACGGTGTCGATGATATATGGATTTGCATGTCGGTGGTGGTCACGTGAGATTTGATGATTTTGCGTGTCTGTGATGGACACGGGAGATATGATGATTTTGGGTGTCGATACTGGACACCCATATATTGATGTTTTGTGATCATTCGAGATATATCGTTATAGTTTATGCGTTATAGTAGCCGATCAGGACTGATCCGGGGGACTGTACCTGAATAATATATATATATATATATATATGTGTGTGTGTGTGTGTGTGTGTGTGTGTAGCACCTTATAATGTGATTAGTGTCTAATTATACCTTAATAAAGTGTTTTTAATAAAAAGTTTACCAAATCGATTTTCAAATATTTTATCAAATTCAATGAATATTTTATTAGAATTTATTTAGGCTTGCACACACATGTGCATGTAAAGTAGGGTTAAATTAGGGTTAGACCATGATTAGCAACCATGGTGGACTAACCATTTTGTTAAGCTAATTGAAATTTTATTAAGTGTTTTTGGTTTTCTTTTTCTAAAATGAAAATGAATTAGTTTAGTGGTTGACTTGGAGAGAGAGAGAGAGAGTGGGCATCATGGCTTGAGCCATGCTCTCATTTAATGAGGAGAGAGAGGGGGGTTGACTAGCTTGGCTCTCATTCTTTTCTTTTGTTAACTCCTTTTTTTTCTCTCTTCTCACTCCCACTCATACACACACACCCATTGCACTCAGCAGCAGCATCAGAAGAAGCAGCAGCAGCAGGAGCCTCAGCAGCAACAACAACAACAAGTAGCAGAAGCAGCAGCCCAAGCAACAGCAGCAGCAACATGCATCAGCAGCAGCAGCTCCTTCCCTTCTTCTCCTTGCACCTAGGGTCAAGGGAGGTATACGTTCTGAGCCCAACTTCTTTGTTGCTAAACTTATGTGTTAATTAGCATTGGTTAGTGTTAAATATGAGATTTAGTGCTAAAAATGGTGATTTGTTTGGAGTTTTGGCCAAGTGGTGATATTGATGGTTAGCTTAACTTAGCTAAGTGTTTTTAGGCCCTATAAACTGAGATTTAACCCCAGATTTCACTAAAATACCATAGGGTTTCATTTAGTGTAAAATTTAACGTTTTAAAGTAAATTTTAGCCTTTCTGTGATCTGCTGTAGACCCGAGTGCTTCAGACAAAATCTGGGATAACTAGAGCATACTTTATAGATGTTGATCATATACCCAGAGAACGAGACCCCTTACCCACCATCAGGCCGCCGAAATAATCATTCTGGCCACAATTTGTGGCCAGAAGGGGGAGTTAGGTGTTAGGGTTTGGTCTAGGGTGCTCTGCTGTATATTCCAGTGTTTTGGCATATGCAACTTTCCAAGTTTTCACCCGAGTCAAAATCTAGAGCCAAATACCATTTTTCCATTATGTTTAGCTTGCGCTACACGTGTGATACATGAGTTGGTTTTGTGTTCCTGCGTGTCGCGACGTGTCAGGGTAGTTTTAGACGCGTATACACACGTTTCAGCGTATCAGACACGCGCGCGTTTAGTTCGCGACGCGAGTATTTCGTTTGATTTCGATATCGCATTTTTGTAGATTTTTCTTATGTGTATTCCTTGTGTAAATTCTAGGTTCGCAGGCGGGTACGTCGGATGCCGCAAAGAAAGGGAAGCAAGTGGTCGGCTATGCTTAGCACGAGACAATGTGAGTAGATTTAACATCTACCGGGAAATTGCCCGTATGGCGTTAAGCGTCAGGGCGTGATAGGATATTTTAGTCGTATATATTTATATGTACTATTGTAGCATACCATCTTTTGTTGCATATAGAATGGTAGATGTAGAACACTGCACTGTCACTAACGGTTCAAACTGCACGAGCACTATTTGTATGTTACACTCACACCGTTAGTGATTGCCATGACACTCGCACTATAGGATTGCTACGAATCATATACCGTTTTGAGTACCGTATCATTGATGATTAGACATGACTTTGACACATATTGGCATATATTTACATTGATATACCTTTATTGCGCACATTCATATTGATATATCTACACTTGTGCACACATACCTTGTATATCCATATTAGTGCACAGATACATTGCTATACTCATATTCGCGTATATATCCATTTGCACATCCATACCTATATACATACATATGTTACATACATGGATGATATTGACTTGATTCAAAAATATAAGGACCGCATGAGATATTTTCAAAACTGGATCCTTTATAAAAGAGCGGTTTTCCCTTTTTACTCTTAGTGTCATACGACACATTGCATGGATTTACGTATTGAGTTTTGGATTCATGTGATTTCTGGATTTGAGAACCGTGGTATTATTTTAAGAAAATACGCACTGTTTTAAAAACCCGATTTCTTTTGATTTGATATTTCAGTGCGTCCACCATGCGTTTTCTCGGTTCTGAGACGTGTGACATGTGAACCCGAATCGAGAAGCTAGACGAGGCTAATTGCGGGTACATGGTGGACCCGGTATGGTACTCCGGGACAAGAAAGGGATGCTGTGTATACAGACGGTGAGCCTGGCAGAGAGACTACTACCTACCGGTGATTGGTTGGACCTGGCGGTTATCCGGAGGATACTGACCAGAGTCGAAAGATGGATACGGCATGACCCGTACTGCTGGGGCCGAGGGACGATTCCACAGACGGAGCCCGTGGGCCGATACGGACTGACGGAGCCCGATACTTGAGGAATTGCGTGTCGATGCTGGACACGATTATTTTATGATATTTCGAGTGCTGATGTTGGGCACTCACGATTCTATGAGATTTACAGGATTTGAGGGCCGATTAGGATGACGGCGCCTGAGTTTTACTGGGATTTGGGTGCATTGATAGACACCAGTTATTTCTTTCACGTTAACATTATGTGTAGATGTTAGTTTATCCCATGCTCAGCATTCATTATTGTGCATCTCATCCTGTAGCCGTTGTACCTGACAGAGTACTTTTGCATGATTATTGCGTATCCAGTGCATCATATAGATATTATCTGTTGGCATATGTTAGAGTATCGCAGTACGTGCATACTCGCGATTACCTTTATTTGTTATCTACTATTCATGAGTTGGCAACTCACTCCCGTTTTGCCACAGTGTTTGCAGGTTGCCCCTCAGAGTAGTCGCGACAGGCTGCTTTCTTACATCTTTTGATATGGATACCATTGTAGTTGGCGCGTGAGCCCTTTTGCTGATAGGTGGGTTTTTGCGGTATCCATTTATTTTCCAGTTGTATACACTGTTGTATCTAGTACTCTCTATCTACTATCCATGTATTGATTTAGAGACAAGTTGTGAGGACGATGTATATTATTTTGTACTCTGGTGTCGAGCTCGTTGTGAGCCGACTTTATTTCAAATAGCTTCTTCAACCTTCAAAAGAGGGCTTGACTCCTTCTACCTCACCTCCCGATACCCCAGTATCGGTGTATTCTTTGTTGTTTATGCAGTTTTATCTTTCATGATACTTGTTTTCATTTATATTGCTCATCTCTTCCCTACGGCATCATATACTATTATTGTGGTGATTGTTTCCGCCGTTGGGCGTGATTGCTCCCATTTGGGGATGCTTCATTCATATTATATGTCATCTTTATTTATATCTTGTCTTGTACCCGATTTCGGGGCTAGTTTTTACAAAGGAAATGCTACCGAAATTTTTAAAGAAAACAACTTAAACTTTAAAAGAATTTTACTAAATTACCAAGGTTTTCTAAATGTTTTAACAAATGTTTCTATTAAATGTTTTAACACTCACTACTTTTAATGGTTTTGATTTTCGGGTTTTGGCTTACTTAGACGTGTCACGCCTGTAGACGTTACATGATTAAGTGCCGGTCACGGGCTGTACTTTGGGTCGTGACAATATATATAAGGGTTTCTAAACGAGCTATAGTCACATTATTTTGACATATCTAGAATAACACAAGGATCTTTAAAACTGTAAACCTCTTAAAAATCTTTACTCAACAGCAAGACGTTTATCTTAAATAAATACATATAATACTTCATAATATTATGTCTGCTTTTATGTCGTGACATACGTATTTCGCGGCTATTTTAAGAAGAGCTTTTACATACATATTTCGACTACCATATAGGGTTATACCTAGATACAAGTCATATACATATGAGACGATATATTTTGGGTTTACGTGATGGATAGGGTCGCATTACAGTACTTATGTGTTATATATATATATATATATATATATTTATATATATATATATATATTTATATATATATGTTAGTTCAGGATATTATAATACTATATTTAATGACCTAGGTATATCGTTGTGCATTTCGATTTCTACCTTGTGATATACTTTTATTCACTGTGTTGGCAACTCACCCGTATTGTGCCCAGTTTCTTGCAGGATATACCGCTCGGATCATCAGCGTCTTGCGGCACACACTTCTTTTCGGTGATTGCTTTGGTAGGTGGGCTACTGTTGTATCGTACCCACACTTATATATGTATGTAAGTATGTATATATGTATGTATGTACGTATATATATGTGTGTGTGTGTGTGTGTGTGTGTGTCTATATATACATTTGTATCTAGTTAAAACTCTATCGACCTATAACTTGTATAATTGTGGACTTAGAAGCGAGACTTAGAGTTATATGTTTGTGGGCGTCACACTCGTTGGAGTCGACTTTTTATACTTGTTGATCTTGTTTCGCTTTGCTTTTCTTCGCCATTGGGTGTTGATTGAATGAATTCTTTGTTCGTGTCGGTAGAAAATGTATAGAAATCACAATCAAAGAAATTTTTGACCGCAATCAATAACGGTGTCGATGTAGCGCGTTAGTGAGTGCGGATCGTCCACAGAGATGTGTGTTTTGCTTTGCTTGCTAATGTTTTAGATGAATTCTTTGTTCGTGTCGGTAGAAAATGATTCATGAATTTTGAAATTTAGTTTCAAGAATTTTAAAGAAATACTAAAGATCAATAATCGAGAATCAAGAATTATCCAAATTGAATTAGTTATCAAGATTTGAAATGGGGCTCGTAGGAATCAATCGAATAGATAATAGTGATGAAAACTAGTGGTTATGTTTTCTTATCCATTGATTATTTGATGCTAGATCGATGATGATCAACGAGAATTAGGGATTTCTTGCGCAAACTAGGGTTTCATAATCTATCCCTTGTCCTTTCGTTGATTTCATTCATATTCTAGCCTCTAGTAAATTCAAGCATCGATCATGGATCGCTAATTAGGAGCGAAAACATTCAAGAAAGCATCGCTCGAAACTAGGTTGTCGATTCTTCAATTTACTAGAGTTTATAAAACTCATAGGACTTAAGAATCGTACAAGAATCTAATCATCATCAACTTATCAATTTTCTCGATTCCTCCACAAGCGGAATTTTTACTCAAGCATCATATCAAAGAACACAATCAAGAATTGAGATCTAATCATAATGATCAAATATAAATGTAAGCAAGATAAAGAAATTTCATCTTTTATTTATCAACAATTTTGTTACAATTCACTCAAGATCTACAAGTTTCGAGGAAAGAACTAGATCGTCGATTTCGCTCCGCACTGTCTCCGTGAGTCACGGATCGTCTTAGATCACTTGCCCAGTTGAAGATCGGCGTCGCTTCTAAAAGGTTGATGGCTTCTTGCTTGAATTGTACTCGGAGATCTTGAATTTTGGATTTGAATTTTGGATTAGGGTTAGGGTTTGAATGCATAAGTTGTGTCACTCAACTTGTGGGATTTTGGCTCAATTTTCAACAACTCATGAAAAACCGAAAACCCTAGATCTAGCTCTCCTTTTATAACCACCTCAACCCTAAATCTAGAATTCAAATTCAAATTTCCCTCCAAAAAGGTTGTTAGAGAGAGGCTTCTAGAAGAAGTTTGTTGGAGGGAATATTTTAGAATAAGATATATTCTAGGGCTAGGTTGTTAGGCCGAGCCTTTTGGATAAAGCCACGTGATATTCTGGAGTCTTCTGGAAGCTGAGGCCGTTACAGGAAACCACGTAGGGAAATTTTGAAGCGGTGACGTCATCATTGCGCTGCGGATCCACGGAGGGAAGGGCCTATTGGCCGCGGATCCGCAGCCTTTTGGAAGCTTTTGTGCATGAACTTTCTTGGTAATGTTGGTGCTGACTGTAGGTGTCACGTCCCGAAAGTACGGAACATGACCGGCACTTAAACTACGAAACGTCTCGAGGCGTACGTAATCTAAGTAAACCGAAAACCCAGAAATCCAAACCAAGAAAAGAAGTAGAGTGAAGGAAAACCAATTTAAAACAAGTAGTTTTAATAGCATAAGCCGAATTATGCGGTTTTTAAGAACATCAAAATTTACTGAAAATTTCGGCAGAGTCTCCTTTGTAAATACTGGCCCCCAAACGGGATACAATATGAATAGTATACGAAATCAATAAAAGGCATCCCCAAGCGGGAGCTAGCTCTTCGTCAATCGACGGTCACAACCACACAAGCAATATAATATACAACGCCGAAAAGCGAGGATCACAACAGAAAAGGAAACTCAAAACAGCATGAAATTCGTATAAATACAACGCGCGACTCTAAGGTCGATAGAATAAACAACACTGGTCTCTATCCCTGAAATAATTACATGTTTGGTTGATGGAATTTCTAGATACAACAGAATAATAATATACAAGATACAATGGGGGTACGATACAAGTAACCCACCTACTAGCAAATCACTCGAAGGAAACTATGCCCGCAAGCCGTAATGAAACCTGTACGGCAAACCTGCAAGAAACTGGGGCACAACGGGGGTGAGTTGCCAACTAGTGAATAGAAAAACATCTACGAATAGAAATCGCATGTATGACGCAATCCTAGGTCATACGATCAATATACATCCTCAAATATATATAACCAGCAGCCGATAACAAGGCTAGGATAAATATCTAACCCGAGTGTAATCTCATGTACCCGTGTCAGAGCCCAAGGGTAGCAATATATCATATGAATGAGGTATGAATGCATGAAAACAGAATACATGTAAATGAAGAACTTTTTTCATAATTTAGTGAGATTTCCTTTGTATTTTTAAAATGAGGTATCATAATGAAATCAGCATAAAACAGTGCCTAGCATCGGCACAAAACGTAATCCCAATATCTCGATATCACTGTATCACAGTCTCTGTACCTCAAAATCTCGAAATCTCAATGTCTCAATCACAATATCTAGGGCGCCGTCAGTCCAGACCGGCCCCTACCATCCATCTCAAGACCACGACGGTATCCTCATGATATCCGACGCGTCGGGTAAAATCACCGGTAGGTAGTGCTCCCCTGCCAGGCTCACATCGTCATCATCACGCGCTTCTTGCCCCGGGGTACCGTACCGGGTCCACCATGTACCCGAAACGGTTCATCCGCCTCCTCGAATCGGGTCTCGAAATCCATCAGCAAACTCATGGTGGACGACTCATACATCATGGGAAAACCGCACTTTTTATTTTAAAGAGAGAAAGATGCTTATATAAGTTTTGCGGTTTTCCCCCAAAACCAGAAAATCTCATAGAAATCCGAATCCAATCCTCAATAGCATGTAAACAAGGCATATCGGCATGAAAATCCATGAATGCGGCATAACAATGAATATTAACATGCATGAAGTAACAAGTAATATCTACAATGTCTAATCTAGCATATAAGGCGAGTACACTAATATCATGTCTAAATTATTAGCTAACAACCTATGTCAATACAATAGTATTTCTAAAGTGTACGTGGCATGACAATTACCGATGAAGATGTGTGTGAGCCGGCAAGTAGGTGTACATGGTACATACGCATCATCGGTAATGGTGCTGGTGTCCTAACAGCATGATATCAATAATAGAGTATGAAACATAATATAAGCATGCGATGAGAAGCGAACCACAATAAAGAGCGGGAGCTGAATACTGGACGCAACTATAACTAATCTGCATTAATCTAATATAAGTCCTACAAATGGTGCCTTTTGAAATAACATGAATCATGGGGTTTTGAAAATAGGGGCTACGGTGTTTTTATGAAAAGATACGTCTGTTGAAATATCCGCAGGATCCCTTGGGCTGTCTTTTAAAATACCCACGATTCGTTAGTTTTTGAAATAGGTAAGAATCAAATCTAATCTAACAACTAAACTAAACTAGAGGGCTAAGCTAACCAGCTGGACTACAGATAAGGAAACCGCCTAACATCTGAGTCGATGTATATACATCCCTGTATATATATTAGTCGGTGATCCCGCCTCAATAATATCATATCCGATACCATATCTATAATCAGACATCCCAAGTCAAGAGTGCGGATCAATCATCAATATATAGCTCGTACGTAAATCCGTCGTACGGCATCCCCAAATCTGGGTACGGGTCAAAGTCACATCAATCACACTATTCATTTGGTATCTTCTTTATCAAATATCATGATCCGGAATAATGTCCTACGTCTAGTACAATATTGATGCCATCTATGTATGCATGCGGGTGTAAGAATTTCTACGTCAGAAGACCCGCTAAAACATCATGTCGTATCTCAATACGAACCAAATCATGTCACCGATCTCCTGGCCTCAAGCCCAATCTCATCGGCTCATCTCAAATTCCAAATACTATCCTCAAATCCAGTATATGAACACATAGTCCCATACCCATGTGAACACATAAATATATATTCCCATACACGCACATATGAAATAAGGAATGTATGCAAGTATGTATATGTGTGTATGTGTAAGTGTAGTGCACCCACTACCTAAGGTTTCATAACCATGCACCAATCCAACACCAATATACATCTAAAATCATCAATAATAAATCCTAACAACATATCATAAATTGTTGGTGTGTATACGCATCTGTATACATCACCACGGACTGCGGGGGTGCTATACGCCATCCACCCGACTTCTCCCCGTAGATATAAATCTACTCACCTGGTCCTCGCTAGCCGGTGCCGACGTCGCCACGCGCTTGCTTGTCATCTCGAAGTCCACATGGGGTACCTACATATCATAACGCACCGTATCGCATTAAAACTAAATTCGAAATCGAAACGGCATACGAAAATCAAATCGGCACGCGTATCACGCGTAGGTCCAAACCTATCGCCTACGCATGCAAGAATAGTCAAACCAACCCTCGATATCGATGTACAAACGTCAAACCATCGAGAAAAATCCAATCACACTCATTTGCATAATTAAAACCACTAATTATAATATAAAATAGCTTACAATTCCCAAAAACCCCAATTTCACTTAAAAAGCCGTTTTTCCGAAAATCTAGCAAGCACAATTTGCCGTTTTTGTACAAAACATGATGTTTAAATGAATGTAGCGGCCAATATACTTATTAAATATCTTAAATAAGTCATAGAAACAATTTCCGGAATTTAATCTCATTAAATTCCAAAAACCCTAATATTCTAGTTTACAAAATACCCTTTTTAACAATTTCATAGCAAAAATGCACAAACTACAATTTAGGTTGGATTTCCATGAACTAAAGTGTTAAACTACACTTAATAAAGTTAATAATATGATAAAAACCCTAACCATATTTTTAATCTCATATTTCGAATTAAATCAAAAAAACTAGTTTGCAACAAAAAGCTTAATTTGGACATTTTTCAAGTAATATCTTGTAATTAACAACTAGATTAGTTTTCTACAAAACTAAATATGTTAATCCACCTCACTAAGCCATACACAATCAAACACAACTCATTTCCACAACAAACCCTAACTTGAAATCTTTAGTCATGCAATTAAACTCACATAACCCAAATTAACACTTAATTAACTTAGCTTTAAGAAATTAAGTAACAAACTAAGCAAAAAGTTTAGAATTATACCCAAAAACATTTGAAGATCCACAAGCATCCATGGCCCTCCAAAATGCTCTCTTTTCACAAGGATCCATGCTATACGGGCTAAGCTAAAATGGGTAGGAGTCGGATTTGGGTTTTGGGATTTTTTTGATGGATTTTGGGGCAATTTTTGATGAAGTTTTGAAGAGAAAAGAGAAGGGAAATAGGGGGGCTGTTGCTGCAGTAGGAGAGGGGGGGTCAACTGGAATGGGAGGGGGAGAGGAGAGAGAGGGAGGTAGAGAAAGTGGGGGGAGAAAGTCAAGGTCAAAGCAAAGTCAAAAGTCTAACTAATTTATCCATTTTCTTTTCTTTTCTTTCATTTCATTTCCTTTGAAATTCAAGTGGGGAAAAATATGGTGGCTGCTGAATTCAGCCATGTGGGGAAGTGAATTGGGGTGTGTGGGTGTGGGTACGGGTGTGGGGTGATGAAAAATGATAAATACAATACCCCAAACATCTATTTACGCTAAAAAAAAGCCTTTTTTCTTCAATAATTTCTAAACCGTTTTGGCAAATGATTTCGTTCCAAAAACCACATGATAAAATTTTATTTAATGTTTTATGATGCACAAAATTTGTTTCAACTCATTCCAATTTGTAATTTTCCCTAATTAAATGTATTAGTGACGGCTTAAAATAATAATAAAATAATATTTTTTTCAGAAAATTTGAAATTTCACCAGCGGCTCAATAAACACCAAATAATAGCAATTACATAGCTAGAATATGTATATTTAATTTTTATAATAAGATATTTGTATTTTTACTTTTTACAGAAAACCCCCTTATTTTACCGATTTTTTTCGAAATTTCACCGAAACGATTTTCAAAACGTTACAATCTTCCCCCTTAAAGAAATTCGGTCCCCGAATTTAAATTCAAACTCCCCCAAATACTAAAACATCTAAGAAAACCCATCAAGTCGTCGGGGCTCCGAAATTGTAAATACATAAAACAAATCGTAGCGCAGCGCATGCGCTTGAAAAATGAGCATATAACTCAAATCAAAACTCCGTCAAGCATCCCGCAATCATCGGAGTCGTGGAAAAGACATCAATGCCAAATCCAAATCAAAACCAATATGACATAACTCGAAACTATACATGTAAATATCGAATCTATATCTTTAAGTATCTGAAGGAAATGCATGCCAAATCTCTTTAAGTCGCTGTGCAACGCGTATAACACTGCACAGTGGCGGACGTCTATCATAAGAAAATAACTATATACATATATACCTTTGTTTAAAATGTACGTTCCGCCGTTTTGGAAACAATTTAGAAGGGTCTCCTTGTTTTAAACATTTCGTGTCATATCAGACACGTAGGTAAATACTGAGGCTATAGCTCGCTTTTTGGAAATCCCTTCAATAACTATCAATACATGCAAAAATATATTCAGGTACTGTCCTCTGACTAGTCCTTCTCAGTACGAAAACACATAGCAATATCATAAAAACGTACTGCTCTATACGAAATCAATCCCAAAATATGCACATGAATGCTACGGCGTCTGGTGTGCACGGAAATCAAAATCCATGAATGTGCCATACATGCGCACAGAAACAACATCTAAGTTCATCGGGTGTGCACGAAACATCTGTCGTAGGCAACATGTGTGCCTGACAGCAAAATCAGGTGCACCTGACATGCACGAAAAATTCTCAATTTAGTGCCTCTGGTGTGCACCAAAATCACCCTTCAAAACATGCGCCCAACATGCGCGAAAATCCAAATCAGGTGCATCCATCGTGCACGAAATCATGAAATCCAATATCAAGCGCCGAACGTGCGCAAAATCAATCAGGTGCACAAGGTGCACAAAATAAATATCGAGTATCACAATCGAAATCGAAGTCCAGTGCACACTGTAAGCATATAATAACTATACAGAGTGCAGGAACCAATTCGTGTGCATGCATACGCACAAAACCAACTCAACTGTTTAAAATCGTAAAATCACAAACATGTGAAACTAAAGCACGAAAACGATATCAAGCGCAACACTGTGCAAAGATCGTAAATCCTCAATCATCAAAATCAAATCATACGAATAAATCACCCAAACATCGAAATCAATAATGGCGGAACAGTACCGCTCAAGTGCATCCTCTAAGAATCTCGGGCCAACTGTCGCGGTCACTAGTGGGACGTCTCGTCGATGATCATGAACTCTGGCCTGCTGGTGAGCGTAACATGACCACTCCTGGGTCCAAGTCTTCTCCGTGGATTACCAATCTCACAATCCATCGGCTCATCAGCCCTGTCAAGGCAGCATATCACTGGCGTCGGCCTCTGGCTCTCTGAATGCACGTGACACATCTGATCCTGGGTGCAAATATCGTTGCATCAGTGGCCTGGAAGGAATCCTGCTCACGGTCTATTCCATGCCTCGTCTCTGCCAGCTGTCCGGAAGTCGTTGTCCTTTCCTATATCTGCATCTTGCTCTGGAACGACTGCATACTCATCGCGACTTCTTCTGGAAGGTATATCGAAGTACAATGCCTCGGCATGCGCATCACATCTCTGATGTCGGCGGAGGGGAACGTCATCATATCCAGGTATGTACGAACCTCTTACTCCACTTTTTCTCTAATGTCGACTGCTTCGGACTCGTCCCGTCGTGGCTGCATGGACTGAGCTCCAACGGCTATCCTCGTATCTGGAATCTCCCAAGAAATGCATCTCACCACCTAGCATCCGAATTAAGTCGAGCCATCCAATCGATTCGTCAAAACCTCATAATCCCCCAAGAGCTCAGCATCTTGGGTACAGTTTAATAGTATCGAGTACATACCACAGCATCGGTGGTCCAGCCGTAGAAGGGCAAACCCAAGCCTCACTAATGGCGCCGCAGAACTGCCGCAAACCCTAAGGTTCAAAGGCTTTCACATGGTCATTAAGTCGAGTTAGGGTTTCATTCTTCTAGATGGACCATAGAATTGCCTGCATGTTTTTCCGACTACCTTAAACGTGGAATAATAGGTTTCTGACATTCGATCGCCTCTGTCGACTCCCAACGTCTCCGCGTGAAGTCGTCTCTAGCTGGAATCAATCTATCTGATGACCTCACATCGGGGTAGGCGAACGATCCACATGTCCTAGTCATTCATCCTCGATGACTAGCGACCTTCTATCATCTCTTAGTACAACTTATACTGCAATAGCTCCAACATCTGGGACGATATCTCATCGTTCACAGCAATAACTGGCTCACTCGTCTGCATGCTGAACCGTGCCTCAATCATCAGGAGTAAGCAACACACCAACGGTCATCAAAATCTGGCTGGCCTCCATCATTGGCTCAATTCTCTAGTGTCGATCAGCACCTCCGAGTAACCTCATAAAGGCGATCCGCCAAACGCTCGTGGCGCGGAAACACAGTAAAAAGACACATCTCTGCAATCATGTGTCGCCGGAATTTCGCCCTGGTCAGTCCTCGTTCGTGACGAGCTTGTGCTGACCGCAACTCTAGCCGTAGCTCTCCCTGCCCGTAACCGTAGCAGCAAAACCAAACTGGTACCGATGAGACTAGATCAGGAAGGAATATAATACTGAACAAGGAAATGTACATCCTAAGGCTTCATAAGTGGAGTGGCGTGTCGTAAATATGCCGCGGAACATACCAACGGTACGTCACTCTACTTTAGTCACCTATTCCATCAACCAAGGGTCATCCTACGCTCCAAAGGTTAAAACCTAACGCTCTGATACCAACTTTGTCACGTCCCGAAAGTACGGAACATGACCGACACTTAAACTACGAAACGTCTCGAGGCGTACGTAATCTAAGTAAACCGAAAACCCAGAAATCCAAACCAAGAAAAGAAGTAGAGTGAAGGAAAACCAATTTAAAACAAGTAGTTTTAATAGCATAAGCCGAATTATGCGGTTTTTAAGAACATCAAAATTTACTGAAAATTTTGGCAGAGTCTCCTTTGTAAATACTGGCCGCCAAACGGGATACAGCATGAATAGTATACGAAATCAATAAAAGGCATCCCCAAGCGGGAGCTAGCTCTTCGTCAATCGACGGTCACAACCACACAAGCAATATAATATACAACGCCGAAAGGCGAGGATCACAACAGAAAAGGAAACTCAAAACAGCATGAAATTCGTATAAATACAACGCGCGACTCTAAGGTCGATAGAATAAACAACACTGGTCTCTATCCCTGAAATAATTACATGTTTGGTTGATGGAACTTCTAGATACAACAGAATAATAATATACAAGATATAATGGGGGTACGATACAAGTAACCCACCTACTAGCAAATCACCCGAAGGAAACTATGCCCGCAAGCCGTAATGAAACCTGTACGGCAAACCTGCAAGAAACTGGGGCACAACGGGGGTGAGTTGCCAACTCGTGAATAGAAAAACATCTACGAATAGAAATCGCATGTATGACGCAATCCTAGGTCATACGATCAATATACATCCTCAAATATATATAACCAGCAGCCGATAACAAGGCTAGGGTAAATATCTAACCCGAGTGTAATCTCATGTACCCGTGTCAGTGCCCAAGGGTAGCAATATATCATATGAATGAGGTATGAATGCATGAAAACAGAATACATGTAAATAAAGAACTCTTTTCATAATTTAGTAAGATTTCCTTTGTATTTTTAAAATGAGGTATCATCATGAAATCAGCATAAAACAGTGCCTAGCATCGGCACAAAACGTAATCCCAATATCTCGATATCACTGTATCACAGTCTCTGTACCTCAAAATCTCGAAATCTCATTGTCTCAATCACAATATCTAGAGCGCCGTCAGTCCAGACCGGCCCCTACCATCCATCTCAAGACCACGACGGTATCCTCCGGATATCTGACGCGTCGGGTAAAATCACCGGTAGGTAGTGCTCCCCTGCCAGGCTCACATCGTCATCATCACGCGCTTCTTGCCCCGGGGTACCTTACCGGGTCCACCATGTACCCGAAACGGTTCATCCGCCTCCTCGAATCGGGTCTCGAAATCCATCAGCAAACTCATGGTGGACGACTCATACATCATGGGGAAACCACACTTTTTATTTTAAAGAGTGAAAGAAGCTTATATAAGTTTTGCGGTTTTCCCCCAAAACCAGAAAATCTCATAGAAATCCGAATCCAATACTCAATAGCATGTAAACAGTGCATATCGGCATGAAAATCCATGAATGCGGCATAACAATGAATATTAACATGCATGAAGTAACAAGTAATATCTACAATGTCTAATCTAGCATATAAGGCGAGTACACTAATATCATGTCTAAATTATTAGCTAACAACCTATGTCAATGCAATAGTATTTCTAAAGTGTACGTGGCATGACAATTACCGATGAACATGTGTGTGAGCCGGCAAGTAGGTGTACATGGTACATACGCATCATCGGTAATGGTGCTGGTGTCCTAACAGCATGATATCAATAATGGAGTATGAAACATAATATAAGCATGCGATGCGAAGCGAACCACAATAAAGAGCGGGAGCTGAATACTAGACGCAACTATAACTAATCTGCATTAACCTAATATAAGTCCTACAAATGGTGCCTTTTGAAATAACATGAATCATGGGGTTTTGAAAATAGGGGCTACGGTGTTTTTATGAAAAGATACGTCTGTTGAAATATCCGCAGGATCCCTTGGGCTGTCTTTTAAAATACCCACGATTCGTTAGTTTTTGAAATAGGTAAGAATCGAATCTAATCTAACAACTAAACTAAACTAGAGGGCTAAGCTAACCAGCTGGACTACAGATAAGGAAACCGCCTAACATCTGAGTCGATGTATATACATCCCTGTATATATATTAGTCGGTGATCCCGCCTCAATAATATCATATCTGATACCATATCTATAATCAGACATCCCAAGTCAAGAGTGCGGATCAATCATCAATATATAGCTCGTACGTAAATCCGTCGTACGGCATCCCCAAATCTGGGTACGGGTCAAAGTCACATCAATCACACTATTCATTTGGTATCTTCTTTATCAAATATCATGATCCGGAATAATGTCCTACGTCTAGTACAATATTGATACCATCTATGTATGCATGCGGGTGTAAGAATTTCTACGTCAGAAGACCCGCTAAAACATCATGTCGTATCTCAATACGAACCAAATCATGTCACCGATCTCCTGGCCTCAAGCCCAATCTCATCGGTTCATCTCAAATTCCAAATACTATCCTCAAATCCAGTATATGAACACATAGTCCCATACCCATGTGAACACATAAATATATATTCCCATACACGCACATATGAAATAAGGAATGTATGCAAGTATGTATATGTGTGTATGTGTAAGTGTAGTGCACCCACTACCTAAGGTTTCGTAACCATGCACCAATCCAACACCAATATACATCTAAAATCATCAATAATAAATCCTAACAACATATCATAAATTGTTGGTGTGTATACGCATCCGTATACATCACCACGGACTGCGGGGGTGCTATACGCCGTCCACCCGACTTCTCCCCGTAGATATAAATCTACTCACCTGGTCCTCGCTAGCCGGTGCCGACGTCGCCACGCGCTTGCTTGTCTTCTCGAAGTCCACATGGGGTACCTACATATCATAACGCACCGTATCGCATTAAAACTAAATTTGAAATCGAAACAGCATACGAAAATCAAATCGGCACGCGTATCACGCGTAGGTCCAAACCTATCGCCTACGCATGCAAGAATAGTCAAACCAACCCTCGATATCGATGTACAAACGTCAAACCATCGAGAAAAATCCAATCACACTCATTTGCACAATTACAACCACTAATTATAATATAAAATAGCTTACAATTCCCAAAAACCCCAATTTCACTTAAAAAGCCGTTTTCCCGAAAATCTAGCAAGCACAATTCACCGTTTTTGTACAAAACATGATGTTTAAATGAATGTAGCAGCCAATATACTTATTAAATATCTTAAATAAGTCATAGAAACAATTTCCGGAATTTAATCTCATTAAATTCCAAAAACCCTAATATTCTAGTTTACAAAATACCCTTTTTAACAATTTCATAGCAAAAATGCACAAACTACAATTTAGGTTGGATTTCCATGAACTAAAGTGTTAAACTACACTTAATAAAGTTAATAATATGATAAAAACCCTAACCATATTTTTAATCTCATATTTCGAATTAAATCAAAAAAACTAGTTTGCAACAAAATGCTTAATTTAGACATTTTTCAAGTAACAACTTGTAATTAACAACTAGATTAGTTTTCTACAAAACTAAATATGTTAATCCACCTCACTAAGCCATACACAATCAAACACAACTCATTTCCACAACAAACCCTAACTTGAAATCTTTAGTCATGCAATTAAACTCACATAACCCAAATTAACACTTAATTAACTTAGCTTTAAGAAATTAAGTAACAAACTAAGCAAAAAGTTTAGAATTATACCCAAAAACATTTGAAGATCCACAAGCATCCATGGCCCTCCAAAATGCTCTCTTTTCATAAGGATCCATGCTATACGGGCTAAGCTAAAATGGGTAGGAGTCGGATTTGGGTTTTGGGATTTTTTTGATGGATTTTGGGGCAATTTTTGATGAAGTTTTGAAGAGAAAAGAGAAGGGAAATGGGGGCGGCTGTTGCTGCAGTAGGAGAGGGGGGGTCGGCTGGAATGGGAGGGGGAGAGGAGAGAGAGGGAGGTAGAGAAAGTGGGGGGAGAAAGTCAAGGTCAAAGCAAAGTCAAAAGTCTAACTAATTTATCCATTTTCTTTTCTTTTCTTTCATTTCATTTCCTTTGAAATTCAAGTGGGGAAAAAGATGGTGGCTGCTGAATTCAGCCATGGGGAGAAGTGAATGGGGGTGTGTGGGTGTGGGTACGGGTGTGGGCTGATGAAAAATGATAAATACAATACCCCAAACATCCATTTACGCTAAAAAAAAGCCTTTTTTCTTCAATAATTTCTAAACCGTTTTGGCAAATGATTTCGTTCCAAAAACCACATGATAAAATTTTATTTAATGTTTTATGATGCACAAAATTTGTTTCAACTCATTCCAATTTGTAATTTTCCCTAATTAAATGTATAAGTGACGGCTTAAAATAATAATAAAATAATAATAAAATAATATTTTTTTCAGAAAATTTGAAATTTCACCAGCGGCTCAATAAACACCAAATAATAGCAATTACATAGCTAGAATATGTATATTTAATTTTTATAATAAGATATTTGTATTTTTACTTTTTACAGAAAACCCCCTTATTTTACCGATTTTTTTCGAAATTTCACCGAAACGATTTTCAAAACGTTACAGTAGGTGTACTTTCTTATATATGTAATCTTATAATTCTCTTTAGTTCACTGCCAGATCTCAAGTCTTAGACTTGGCGTATTTCGATCAGCACTTTTGACAATTTCGGCTCTTTTTCCTGGAATTTCCTGCACAGATTCTCGAGACAAGTGTTGCGCTATAAATAGATGATGCATGCAATGATAAACACTCAATTTCCCTCAAAGTGCCGGTTATAATATATAACACATGTTATTTGGTATTTTACAGTCAATTTGCTAATATGTTCTATATTCATACCGAACACCTTTAGATGATTGCAAATAGTAGGGAAATTGATGTGTTAAAAACGCAATATTTTCGACTGATCAAGCGTCGTATAATATCTGTGTGGTTGCTCCGCCGTTTGGGCATGGATGCTAGCTCCCGTTGGGATGCTTTATGGAGGGTACCTTAGCACGGCCACAGGATTTCGGGAGGCATCGACCATGCTGTTTTCAAAAATTTGGCGCGCTAAAGAACCCTAACCTATAATCTTAACTAGAGAATTAGACGAAACATGCATGTAAACATCTTTATATCTAAGTGAACAAGGAATACAACCTTTGTAGACCGGTCCTTCACTTCAATAGCTCCGTATAGTAGTCCCTTGGCTCTAAGTACTGAATTCCCGGACTTTAAAAAGGCTCCACAAGATGTAACGAACAAACATGCTTGAAGTCTTCAAGGCCGAAGATGATCTACGTCGAGGAGACACTAACTCAAGCTACCTCTTCACTAATTAGGAATCTTTGAAGCAAACAACCTAAAATAAATGGCTAATCTTGTGTAGATTGATGAAATAGGATTTTTCTCACTTTGGAATAATTTTTCTCACTAATTTTCTTCACCTCCCAAAAATCTAGAGAGCTTGAAGAAGGAGATGAAGAAAAGCAACCAAGGAGAGAAGCAAGTGTATAATGGCAACCATGGGTGAGAAATACCTCATATAACTCTTGTAGAGACTAAACCATAGCTAACAATAATGGTTAGGTTAATAAATATCTAGAGTGAGACAAAATTAGTGGACTAAGTCAAAGGTTAGGACAAAACTTCTCCAAGCTTCTAACCTTGACTAATTTCCAAATAATTTTCTTTTACTCTTAATAAATAAAACCCCACATTATTATTTGCATGGTATGATTCTCATACACCCATGTCACATGTAGCAACTAGCATGACATAAATAATATATATCACATATATATTAAGTATACACAAATGAGAAAAAGAAATGCTTAAGTGAGCTAATATTAGTTAATGTAAATTAATATATCAAATATATAATTATACATTAGATTATTAAATCAACACTTGATTTAATAATCCGTCTATATCACATATAACCGACTAATATTATATGTATCAATTTATCGAATCAACACTTGATCCGATAGCCCGGCTATATCACATATAACCGACCGATATCACATATTGCGAGAATAGAATACAGTATCGCATACGCGTATTAATCTCGGTCCCGCAAATATCACATATGTGCTCCTACTTCGTTTCGTCTGAGCCAGAAAACCTCTGTGTAGGACTCTAAAGACTCATCAATACGCCAGCAGTAGGTGATGATCATATCAGTCACCCACAAGCCGTCAGTGGTATTAGCTGGACGTAACGGCTATCCGGGTATTGAGCAATCAGAAGATCAACAGGCAAGCCTGCTCATACTCCTGTGAATCCAATAAGTAACACTACCGTACAGTCCGGTCTCTTCGTCTGATATATCGCATATCCTGCCTGGGGGTAGTATACGTCAGACCCCAATAGCCTGATAAGTCATGCCGATTTGAGGCTCATAACGGTTCGAGAAACTACTGATAACACTTACCAGTAAATCTCAGCAAACCTGGACAGGGATTTCCTATTATGGCCAATCGAGTATAGCACAACATCAACCCCAAATACCGGGAGAGACGAAATCCCCTCCTATCGCTCATTGCCTCCATATGACTCGGGACAGTACCCAAAAACCACCGTTTTGCACGTTCTCTTGAACGTGGTAAGGAGGAAATCAAAGCACTGTAGGAATCATACAAGACTCTATGATGATCTCGGGTCTACAGACTAACCTATATGTCATGACCCAAAGTTCGGCCCGTGACCGACACTTAACCGCGTAACGTCTACAGGCGCAACGCGATCTAGTAAGCAAAAAATCAAAACCATTAAAATAGTGAGTGAAGAAAACATTAGTTTAAAACATTTAGAAAACCTTGAGTAAAAATTCTTTAAGATTTAAGTGATTTTCTTAAAAATTTCGGCAGCACCATCTTTGTAAAAACTAGCCCTGAAAACGGGTACATAACATGATATAAGTAAAATGACTGATAACAAGAATAAAACAACCCCAAACGGAAGTAATTACGCCCAACGGCGGAAACAACCACCACAAGATTAGTATACGACGCCGTAGCGAAGAAATGGACAGAATAAGCAAAAGAACAGCATAAAAGATAAAACTGCATAAATAAAGTCGGCTCACACGAGCTCGACACCAGAGTACAAAATAATATACAATATCGTCCTCACTACTGGTCTCTAAGTCAATACATGAAATAGTAGATGGAGAGTACTAGATACAATAGAGTATACAAATAGAAAATAACTGGATACCACAAACCCACCTATCAACAAAACGGCTCACGCGCCAGCAGCAGTGGTATCCGTAGCCAAAAAGATACAAGAGATAGCCCTGCCACAAGTACACTGAGGGTCAACCTGCAAACACTGTGGCACAATGGGGGTGAGTTGCCAACTCGTGAATAGTAAATAACATATAAAGGTAATCGCGAGTATACACGTACTGCGATACTCTAACATGTGCAATCAGATAACATCTATATGATGAGCTAGGTATGCAATAATCATGCAAAGTACTCTATCAGGTACTACGACTACATGATGCAATGCATAATAATGTGTAGGGTTCTTAGGCACACCCATGAGGTTCTACAACTGATCAAACATGGCCAATTCAAAAATTTATGTGTGCCGAGAAACCCTAATACGGATCGTTGACTAGTGGTAAGGAGAAACTAAAGCAAGTTAACAACTTTAACTAAGAGTGAACAGAAAATACAACCTTTGTAGATCCGGTCCTCCACCTCCATAGCTCCGTGATGATGTCCCTCCACTGCGATCATTGGATCCCGGACTCTGGCGATGGTTTCGTCGGAGAAATGATCGGGCTAGGTCGTCGACTTCGATGCCGAAGATGATCTACGTCGAGGCAACACAAGATCAAGCTCCAACTTCACCAAGTCATGAATCTTGTGAATAAAACACCCTATACTACATGGCAAGTGGTAGAGGATGAAGAAATAGGAAGTGGGTTCACTTTAGAATTGGATTTCTCACTCTTTTTCTCAAGTCACCATTGAAGCTAGCAAGCTTCTTTCTTCTTGAAGAAGAAGAAGAAAAAGAAAAAGAATATATGATAAGAATTATTAATAAAATGGAAATAAAGTGATTCTTATCATTTTAGCAACCATGGTTTAGTGTAGAGAATAAACTAAGGTTAGGTGAATGGTTAGGTTTAGGAAAGAAATAAGAATGGTCAAAGTTTCTTGAAGCTTCAAGGAAACAAACAAAAGAAGCAACCATTTCTTTTCTTGCCCAAAAATAAATAAATAAAATAAATAGTTAAGAAAAGATAACAAAATCCTAACCATTCACCTAAACATGGTTTAAAGTAAACATACACCCAAGTTTGCATGTATCATCAAACATGATACAAACTAGTGCACAAAACTATATCATATATACAATGTGCACATCAAGTGAGAAAATCCATCTTAAGTGAACAAATACTAGTTAATGTAAAGTAATATATCTAATATATAATTATACATTAAATCATTAAATCAACACTTGATTTAATGATCCGGTCATACTTCATATAACCGACTAATATCAAGTGTATCAATGTATCGAATCAACATTTGATTCGGTAACCCGGCTATATCACATATAACCGTCTCATGATACATATCGCGAGAATAGAATACAGTATCACATACTGGTATTATTCTCGGTCCCGCACATGTCTCATATGCGCTCCTATTTCGTTTTGCTTGAGCCAGGAAACCTCTGTGTAGGTCTCTAAAGACTAGTCAATACGCCGGCAGCAGATGATGATCATATCAAGCACCTACAAGCCGCAAGCGGTCTGCTAAACATAACGGCCACCCGGGTATTGAGCGATCAGAAGATCGACGAGCAAGCCCGCTCACACTCCTGTGAATCCAACCAGCAACACTTACCGTACAGTCCGGTCTATTCGTCTGATATGTCGCATATCTCGCCTAGTGGTGGTAAACGTCAGACCCCAATAGCTTGATAAGTCATGCCGACGTGAGGTCCATAACAATCGTGAAACTACTGATAACTCTTACCAGTATATCACTGCAGCCCTGGCCAGGGATTTCCTGTTATGGCCAGTCGAGCATAGCGCAACATCAACCCCCAATACCGGGAGAGACGAATCCCCTCCTATCGCTCATTGCCTCCATGTGAATCGGGACTGTACCCAAAAACCACCTGTTTGCATGCCTCAGTAGAGCCGTGGTAGGGTGGAAATCAAAACACATTGGGAGACACACAAGACACTTTGACGATCTCGGGTCAACAGACTAAGCAGTACCAGTGTCACCAGAGAACTGCCATCTGATGTGAGGTATAATACCATCTGGGAGTTCTCGGCGAGTCCGTTCAGTATACCCAGTCTCCACTGAGCACCCGCATAGCATCTCTGATGTCAAACACCAATGGATATGGGATCATCCATCGCCCATCACATGGGTCGAGAAGATATACGCTAGTCTACTCTGGAATATCGATGCCCCGTCTCGATATTCCCACGACTAGGAACATTGAAGGATGTACTCATTGACTACCCAGGCCCCACTAGTATGATCTACATCATAGTCCTGGAAGTCGCGTACACATCCTAAGGGCTTTATCAACATGTAATAGAGAGACAACATGTATACATGTTAAGATAAAGAGCAACCAGATAGTGTACTATCATGTCGAGCAAGAAAGTCCTACCTATATATGTCCCGGCATCCACTACAATAAACATCCAATGTACGGCAATGGCCTCTAGGGCATACATATAACTAACAATCTCCCACTTGCACTAGGGCCATCTGTAGCAGTGGTTGCAGTATCTAATACTCAACCATCCCATATAAGTCTCTCTCTGGGAATAAGCCTTTGTGAGTGAATCCGCTGTGTCGTCCTCTGAGTCTACTCTCCTAACCTCGATCACCCTGGAGATCAACTATCTCCATGATCAGGTGATGCTGCCTCAGAATATGTCTGGGTCACTGATGGGACAAGGGTTCCTGGGCCAAAGCCATACTTCCATTGTCATACAATGGTGGGAACCTAGTTCATCTCATGAACCAATATACACCCAAACTGCCTCTTTGGTAGTATCTTTAATAGCGATGTTACCATCCTTTATCGTCTAGTTTGCCACGGTATCTTGCTTGGAACTCTTCCAACATACCATCCCTCCATAGAGGGTAAAGACATTGCCTGCGACTGACATTCAGTCGTCCTTATCACCCTGGAACCTTTCCAGTGATTCTCCACAGGATCAACTGATACCATCTCACTACAGCTAGTGAGAATCCTAACATCCATTTAGATCTATCTCATAGATCCAAAACCCAGGATTTAGAAAGTATCACTTTGATCCTATATGGAGAATCCTTGTGATAAGCGGAGATTGACCTAGCGTAGCATAGGAAACTCCTTTCCTATCAAGAGTATGTCATCCACGTACTCTACGAGGATCATTACCATACTCCATACTACCTTTTTGTACATACAAGGTTTATCTACCATTTTGATGAAGTCAAACTCTTTGACTGCCACATCAAAACAGATGTTCCAACTCCGCGATGCCTGCTTTATCCTGTAAAGCAACTTGCACACGTTTCCGCTGCTCCTACTGTTTACGAAGCCTTCTGGCTGTGTTCTTATAGACGTTCTCTTCTAAATCATTATTTTAGAAAAACAGTCATGGCACCCAACCACCAGATATCGTAGTCATGGTATACAGCAATGTTAAGTAGGATCCGGATAGACTTAAGCATAGCCACTGGAAAAGGTTTCATCATTATCCACGCCTGGTCGATGACGAAAACCTTTAACAAGTCTAGCTTTGAAAGTCTCAACTTTTTCATCTACACCAAGTAATCTTCTCAAGATATACTTGCTCCTGATGGGGATTTAGCCCTTCAGATATAGCATCCAAAGTCCATACTTTGTTGGTGTACATGGATTCCATCTCAGATCGCTAAGCATCCAGCCATTCTTACAGAGTCCTTACTCTCGATGGCCTGCTTGAAACAAGTTGGGTCATCATCTCATGATGCATTCCTCGCTCCCACTGTCATCGAGAAACCGAAGTATCTCTCTGGCAGATGAGGAACCCTACCAGATCGGCGGAGAGGCTGAGGTTCGTCGGAGACTATTGAATCCTCTGGTTCTGTCAAATCAGCTGCAGTTTTGTATGGTTGGAACCTTTCCAGTTCTACAGAACTGACCTTGCCTCGATCTTGTCCGGATTTTGCTTTTGACATAGGCCGGACAATCCCAAATCTTAACTTACTTAAGAGATAGGCTCTTCCCATACCATATCTTATATGGAGTGGTAGGCACTGATTTGATTTGAACCCAATTCAAAAGGTATGCAACTTCTCAAGTGCATAACCCCCTAAAAGGAAATAGGTAACTCAGTAGTACTCATCATAGAGCACACCATATCATATAGGGTGCTAATGCTTCGCCCTGATACACCATTGTGCTGTCGTGTATACAGAGGAGTAACACCGAGACAGAATCTCATTCTATTTTAGAATAGTCCAAGAATTCCATGCACAAGTATTCTCCTCCCTGATCTCATCAAAGGACATAATACTTATACCCGGTTTTTGGTTCTCTACTTCTAACTTATATTCTGTGAATATCTTAAAAGCTTCGGACTTATGTTTCAACAAGAACATATGACTGAATCTTGAGAGATCATCAGAGAATGTAATGAAGTACAAAGAACCGGTCCTGGCATGTGTAGACAGGGGACCTAACATACATCATCATGTATCAGTCCCAAGAGTTCACTAACTCTTTCTCTGTTTCCAGTAAACAGAGCTATGGTCATCTTATCTCTGTGACATGACTGGCAAGTTTCACAAGATGTAAATTTAAACTGATTTAAATATGCATCTAAATGTAACTTCAGCCGGTCGGGTCGCATTGATATGACCTAGTCTATTATGTCACAAGAAGGATTCGTTCATTTCTGAACTCTTCCTCTTGTGTGTGTTTCGTATACTAAGAACTGTAGTTTGATTTAGAACATTAATGCTTTTAGATAAGGTGCATGAACCGATCAAATTTTGATATAGGAAATGTTCAAAACATTATCCAACAATACAAAATTTTATCGTTTCTTTACAAATAAAGAGACTGATATGATTTTGTATTTCAGGTTCGGTATCTAATAGCATTTGTTCAGAATCAATGTATTGGTAATACAGGGTGACAGTGACCAACAGACTTGGCTGCAACACTTGCCCCGTTTTCTGTCTCATGAAACTTATCACCCGTTCTCAGTTCTCTACCTTTCTGTAGCCTATGTAACGGATTACATATCTACGATCCTGATCCGGTATCTAATACTAAGGACGTAGAGGACACTGAGAAACAGTTCTTTGTAATAGACACACCGAAGGAGATGCATCATATGCACTTTCTTCGTTTGGGTGGCATAGGAATTCTGGTATTCCTCTATTTCCTGCTCGGTCTTATAACAATTATAAGTTGGAGCGGGACCAACGTTCCCCAGCTCAGTATAACAAGCGGGTTCGGTCAATACATCCATATTATTATCTTGATTAAGGCGTGATATGGTCGCTACCTGGAGAGAGAGAGAAGAAAACACTCTGCGTGCACTCTTGCAAGATTAGATTGGTTATTTATTTTATCTAATCAGGATGGCTCCCGCTGTTTTTATCAAATCTTCCTTCAAACCTTAAAAGGAAAGACTAGCCGGGATTAATTACACTCTACAAGTTCACCAATTTTTCAGCCAGGCCAGTGTCGGTACTTTGAGGGAGGTTCCCCGTGCTTTCACACGGATCTAATTAAAGTAAAGCTCGTTTTCCCAGAGGCGTAACCCCGTTGACACCTTTCTAGACACCTACTTGATCGGCTAATTGTAAAGTGCAAAACTCTCCCAGGAGTAACAATTACTCGCAGTGGGTATCGGGATCCAACTATCATATAGAAGGTATGCAATCTCATTGCAAATTTCAATACTTGAAACTCCCGATAAAGGTTTTTACCCCTAGCACTTATGACCTTAACTTTGGTCAACAAATCATAAGCACTAGTCAAGTTCTACCTGTCATTTCGTGATTAATTAGGCCCACCCACATGACCCTTAACTAAGGTCAACAAAGTCACATGACTGTCCTAACTAATCGCATCATATGCTGTGTAGGAAGACATCACTTAGCTACCGTATACTGTGCCTTAACTATGGTCAACAAACACAGCACGAATACTAAGTACTCTACTTCCTAAAATGACGGAGGGCTGCGTATGGTTTTTAAGAAAACCTTTAACGCTTTGAACTTGATCTCGTTGCGGAATCAAATGGTTTTTAAATGGAATGTTTTTGAGGCTTTTCTAGTTTTGCTAAAGAGGTCACTCCCGGTGAAGGGATCGTCAGCCCTTTCCTCATCGATTAAGGTGCTGGATATATCACATACACCACTGTGCAAAGCGAAAACTATAGAAGCAATCAAAAGACAAACCGAGAGTTGTAGCATCTGCCAATTATTGCTAAAGAAGTCACTCCCGGTGAAGGGATCTCGGTCCTTTCCTTATCGAATAAGGTGCAGGATGTTCTACAAGAAACACCGCGATGCAAAGCAAGAACTATAGCTACCTATTTTTAAGAAATTCGATTCCACAACATATTTAGGTTTCTTTTATTTCATTAATAACATTAATGAAGTCCTATCATTTAAGTCCACCTAAACATCACAGATAAATATAACGTACGTTTATGCCATCCGCATTCGCCTCGATGTCCCGTCTGCACCGTTAGGTTAGGTAACTAACGCCAGAGAGAGGCAGGGCTAGCGCGGGTGTAAAACATAAGCAACGTGTATATAATATATCATATATACTATATACCATATACCATATCTATCTGAACAAATCACATGATCACATCACAGATAACGCAGCAGAAAATATCATATGAAATATTGGATATACTAGGACGTCTGTTTTTTTAATACGAGCCAGTATAAAACACGGATTCCACGGTCGTGATGAATAGCCAATCCCACACCCCTAGACCCTATGAGAGCGGCAAGCAACCCTACTAATTCTAGGGTTAGTAGACCCGGACTCGACTCCTCGAGATGGTCTCCTACTGAACCCTAGAACCCGGTTACTTGTGCTCCCCTCCTTGGGTCTATCCTAATGCGGAAAAGTAAATAATATACAAATGGTGACATCATCCGCAACCTGGAAGTGCCCCACTAAAAGAATATTACATACAAGTTTTTACATGAATGAAAATGAAAAACACTCATCTCACATAAAACCCCCCCGGCTATTCAAACACAACGATCCAATATAACATATCCAGCAACACATAAAATCACATGTCATCAACGTAAGTAAACATGCGTATCCCAATTGTCGTTGACATATAGCAACGAAAACCGGCGATATCACATATTACACTTACGGTCACAGAAAAGAAAGTGTAAAGCTACAACAGTTGGAATCCACAACTTGCATAGACATCGCATGCCTAATCAAATGAATTCCTTAGACATCGCATGCCTAACAATTATAAACCCCGCATTTTAGTCTCATTATCGAAAGCTCTTTTCAATATCAAGTCGGGCAATTCAACAAGATTCCCGACATTTTGATCGAATGCTCGTCGCAAACTTTAGTAGACGGCCGCACCCCCGACGCCGTCGACGAAGTGCACTAAGGCGGAACACAGCTGCCACGAGCACCCGAACGGTTGCTTTCGGCGACGGGGTTCTCCTACAGTCACTTGGTCGGGGTTATGGGGTGTAGCTGTCTATTAAGTTTATCCGGCGAGTATCCGCGTACGCTACGTGATTGCGACGGACTTTTGATCACATCAAAATTCCGTGGCAACCGATCAAGTGAGACTAAACCGCTATGTTTATAACATTCATTCAGTTATCTCATAACTACTTGTGGATTCCAAATATTGTATCACATTCCGGATAAATAGAAAATGTTAAACTTTCCGATTGAACAATCGAACTCCCAAGTTTTCCCAAAACAGATCAACACATGAATTAAGTTCAAAAACATCCATTTCATGCCTCAGTACCAACGGTCCAGCCGTAGAAGGTTCAAACCAACGCCTCACATGTGGCACGCCGTACTGCCCAAACCCTAAGGTTCAAAGGGCAGTTCAAGACGGTCACATAATCGAGTTAAGGTTTGTTTTCTTCTAGAGGGACCATCGCGTTACTTGCACTACTTAGAACGTCATTAAACTTCGGAAAGATCCAACACTTGGAAATATTCCGGCAGGGGAAAAATTGGGTATTTATATCCGGTCGAACTTTTTAACATATTCAAAAATTATCCGGAAAAACACAAACGAGGTTAGAATATCCGATCGAATTGACGAGTCCCCAATACACCTCAGATAACTCAACTGTTGAGTATATTTAAAAGCACCCAGAAACATCAGGAATCACATACGGGGAAAACTGTACAAAACTGAAACCCTAACTCATTAATTTCGCTGCGGAACCGCCGCCAATGGAATGTCATTGCCGCGGTTCCGCTGCCGTTTGAATGAGTTAGGGTCTCGTTTTCTATAGTTATCCTTATATTTACCTGCACTATTTTCTGAGCATTTTTAATTCACAAAAATCCACAGTTTGAAAAATTGTACAGAGAGGGTTGAAATCGGGGAATATCGGGTTCGATCGGACTTCTAGCTTCGTCTACACATCGCCTAAACCTCTAGCTAGGCTCTGATACCACTGTAGGGTTCCTATGCACACCCATGAGGTTCTACAACTGATCAAACATGGCTAATTCAAAAATTTATGTGTGCCGAGAAACCCTAATACGGATCGTTGACTAGAGGTAAGGCGAAACTAAAGCAAGTTAACAACTTTAACTAAGAGTGAACAGAAAATACAACCTTTGTAGATCCGGTCCTCCACCTCCATAGCTCCGTGATGACGTCCCTCCGCTGCGATCATCGGATCCCGGACTCTGGCGATGGTTTCGTCGGATAAATGATCGGGCTAGGTCGTCGACTTCGATGCCGAAGATGATCTACGTCGAAGCAACACAAGATCAAGCTCCAACTTCACCAAGTCATGAAACTTGTGAAGAAAACACCCTATAGTACATGGCAAGTGGTAGAGGATGAAGAAATAGGAAGTGGGTTCACTTTAGAATTGGATTTCTCACTCTTTTTCTCAAGTCACCATTGAAGCTAGCAAGCTTCTTTCTTCTTGAAGAAGAAGAAGAAGAAAAAGAATAAGAATTATTAATAAAATGGAAATAAAGTGATTCTTATCATTTTAGCAACCATGGTTTAGTGTAGAGAATAAACTAAGGTTAGGTGAATGGTTAGGTTTAGGAAAGAAACAAGAATGGTCAAAGCTTCTTGAAGCTTCAAAGAAACAAACAAAAGAAGCAACCATTTCTTTTCTTTCCCAAAAATAAATAAATAAAATAAATAGTTAAGAAAAGATAACAAAAACCTAACCATTCACCTAAACATGGTTTAAAGTAAACATACACCCAAGTTTGCATGTATCATCAATTATGATACAAACTAGTGCACAAAACTATATCATATATACAATGTGCACATCAAGTGAGAAAATCCATCTTAAGTGAACAAATACTAGTTAATGTAAAGTAATATATCTAATATATAATTATACATTAAATCATTAAATCAACACTTGATTTAATGATCCGGTCATACTGCATATAACCGACTAATATCAAGTGTATCAATGTATCGAATCAACATTTGATTCGGTAACCCGGCTATATCACATATAACCGTCCCATGATACATATCGCGAGAATAGAATACAGTATCACATACTGGTATTATTCTCGGTCCCGCACATGTCTCATATGCGCTCCTATTTCGTTTCGCTTGAGTTAGGAAACCTCTGTGTAGGACTTTAAAGACTCGTCAATACGCCGGCAGCAGATGATGATCATATCAAGCACCCACAAGCCGCAAGCGGTCTGCTAAACGTAACGGCCACCTGGGTATTGAGCGATCAGAAGATCGACGAGCAAGCCCGCTCACACTCCTGTGAATCCAACCAGCAACACTTACCGTACAGTCCGGATTGTTCGTCTGATATGTCGCATATCTCGCCTAGGGATGGTAAACGTCAGACCCCAATAGCTTGATAAGTCATGCCGACGTGAGGTCCATAACAATCGTGAAACTACTAATAACTCTTACCAGTATATCACTGCAACCCTGGCCAGGGATTTCCTGTTATGGCCAGTCGAGCATAGCGCAACATCAACCCCTAATACCGGGAGAGACGAATCCCCTCCTATTGCTCATTGCTTCTATGTGAATCGGGACTGTACCCAAAAACAACCTGTTTGCACGCCTCAGTAGAGCCGTGGTAGGGTGGAAATCAAAACACAGTGGGAGACACACAAGACTCTATGACGATCTCAGGTCAACAGACTAAGCTGTACCAGTGACACCAGAGAACTGCCATCTGACGTGAGGTATAATACCATCTGGGAGTTCTCGGCGAGTCTGTTCAGTGTACCCAGTCTCCACTGAGCACCCGCATAGCATCTCTGATGTCAAACACCAATGGATATGGGATCATCCATCGCCCATCACATGGGTCGAGAAGATATACGCTAGTCTACTCTGGAATATTGATGCCCCGTCTCGATATTCCCACGACTAGGAACATTGAAGGATGTACTCATTGACAACCCAGGCCCCACTAGTATGATCTACATCATAGTCCTGGAAGTTGAGTACACATTCTAAGGGCTTTATCAACATGTAATAGAGAGACAGCATGTATACATGTTAAGATAAAGGGCAACCAGATAGCGTACTATCATGTCGAGCAAGAAAGTCCTACCTATATATGTCCCAGCATCCACTACAATATACATCCAATGTACAGTAATGGCCTCTAGGGCATACATATAACTAACATAATGAATGCTGAGCATGGGATAAAATATCATCTACGCGAATCATCAACATGGAAAAACCTCGGTTTCTACCAAAAACACCCCAAAATCCCAATAACTCAGGCGTCGTTGCTCTATCCGGCCCTTAATCCTGTATATCTCATAGAAGTGGGTGTAACGTTTTAAAAATAATTAAATAAATAATTAAATGAATAAAATTGTTTAAGTGAATTTTATGATTTTCGGCAAAGTAAAATGTATTTTTCGTAAAACCTAGCCGTGATTGTTTTTCATTATAATTTCAAAAATACCTATTTTAATTATGTAATTACTAGTAAATGGTTTTTATTTAGCCACTTATAAATTTTTAGTTTAATTAAATATTTTTCCTAAATTAATTATTTTAAATACTAACATAACCTTTATTTTTACACTAAATTAGTGTAAATTACAAATTTAAATGGTTTTAATTTGTAAAAATGAACCATGGAATGTTAGAATTTATTGTGTATCATGCAAAATTTATTTGCAAATTTTTCCTATTTTCTAGCGCTTTCTTGAGTTGCTATAGTAAAGAAATAAAAGAAAAATAAAGAAATGCATGAAAAGACATAATGAAGTGATATTTTGGTGGAGATTTCTACACAACTTTTGTCACTCTCTTCCTTCTCTCCCTCACCTCCAAAAATGGCCGGCCTCACCCCCCATGGTAGCCCCCATTTTCCTCATTTTATTTTGCTCCAAAATTCATCAAAAATACATCAAAAATTCAATTAAAATTCCACAAAATCCTAATAAATTCCTACCCTTTGTTCTTTGCTCTTCTTTACATGGATTTTGGAGTGGGAAAGCATGCATTTTGGAGGCTCATTTTCATGTTTGGATTTCATATTTTGAAGGTATAAATTTCCTTCTTTTGTTTTATTTCTATTAGATGTTTCTTTTAAAGCATAATTAGATTTATTAAATTAATTCTAGTTGCAAATTTTAAAATTCAAGTTAGGGTTTGTAAATTCAAGTTGTGGTTTTTATTAATTAAATAAGGTTATAATAGCTAGTTTAACATCTTTTAGAGTGGAAAAATCTTGCATGGTTGTTGTATAATAAATTGTTTATTCAAATTGTTTTAATCAAGCTATTTAGCTAACTAGATTTTTCTAAAATGTGTTTGTGGGTAAAATAAAATTCTTATTAAGGTTGTTAACATTAGATGATAGTTTTAATAAGAATATTAGAATGTTAATGGAAAGAAAAACTTAGTTTGATCACTAGTTTCCTTTGATAATTGGAAAATAGTAATAAAATGCTAGTATTTTGTAAACTAGATTTTGGAAATTCCTATATAAATGAAATTAAAAATATAATCATGGTTTCATTATATCATTATCATCATGAATTGTAGTTTAATACATTAATTCATGCAAAATCACGTTTTGTGGTGGAATTGTGGTATTTTGCTTGAAAAATGTTGAAAATTATTAAAGGTTGCAAACTAGAAATTTCAAATTAATACAAATTTGTGTAATAAAAATATAGTAATGGTTTGTATAGTCTAGTTATGCTATTTAATGAGTTTTAGGACCATTGGATTCATTTAAATGTCAAGTTTTGATGAAAAACGGTAAATTGGTATTTTCGGGTTTTACGAAATTGGACGGTTTGATGGATTTTAGGGTTTCGATGGATTTAATCATGTTTTATAATATAATTAATGTTTTTTAAAACTACGAGTTATCTGTTGATGTTTATCTCGATCCATCGGAGCTTGTACGCCGATATCGAGCGATATTTGGTTCTTTTGCGTGGACGGGACATAGGTTTTAACCTATGCTTGTTCCTTGTATCGTTTGACTTTTGTATGTGATTCGGTTTACGATGCTATTTATATGTTTGCGTTTAGGTACCCTTCAAGTGGACTGCGGGCGATGAAGAGGAGGATGGCGACACCGTCGTCGGCAGACATGGACCAGGTGAGTAGATGTATATCTACGGGGGGAAGTCGGGTGGATGGCGTTTAGCACCCCCGCAACGTAGAATAGGAATGGTATTTATTGTCATTAGGAAACCAGATGTGATCCTATATTCTTAATGAGTAGGACCCTAGTAATGACCCTAGGCTGGATTAGACTGATTTAGAAAGACATATCAGAAGATGAATACCTTGGAAGAGGTTCGTAGGTTTCAGGTAGAAACATACACACTCACACACTGAAACATGACATGGTGTATACGTGCATGTGTGTATATATATATATATATAGGACGAGGTATAGGTATAGGTATATATATATATATATATATATATATATATACAACACGTATATGGGATACATTGATGTGATATGATATCCGAGATATGATGAAACAATGTAACTGGGCTTGATGCCGTAATTCTTGGCTATACAGTCGTATTAAAGTGTTAGCGGATCATTAGAGAACGAGATAATGAACATGAATATATAAATTATAAAGAGTGGTGGTGATATTGATGTACATGGGACGCTAGAATAGTACCCGGACTGTAACTTGTGACTGATCACGATATGATATATGTATAACTTGATTACGACATTATATTGGTGTGACCTGATGCCAATATCATATAAGTATGACTTAATCACAATATGATACATATGACATGATATTTCTGAGGATAAATTAATGATGCTTATCATGATGGCAATGATATATGATTGATGTATGCGATCACAGTTTAGCACCTTGATCATGAGATGTGTTGATGACATTATACGAATGAGGAGACACCTAGGAGATACTTGACCGTACCCCGATATTGGGATGCCGTACGATGGATTTTACCGTACGAGGCTTAGATTTGATGATTGATCCGCACTCTTGATTCGAGGAAGCCGTACTACGTACGTGACGCTATTGAGGCGGGATCACCGACTATTAGAGATATTGATTCAGAGCTTAGGTAGACTCTAGTTTCTTACTGACTAGTCTATTAGGTATAATTCCTTAGGATGTTAGATGGACACTGGTTTAGGTTCGACTCACATAGTGGTAGTTGTACTCGTATCTCGCAGAGGAGTGGATAATGCACATCTGTATTTACATTCATACTGTAATTATCATGGTGCATGTTCTTACATATGTTGCTATAATCAGTATAAACCTTACCTGTTAGGACACCCGCACCATTACCGATGATGCGCATATTCCACGCACACTTATTTGCCGGCTCACACACATCATCATCGGTAATTGCTATGTCACGTACACTTTAGATCATATTATCTTTTATTGATAGAATCAGTTAACAACTAAACCGATATAATATTGTGATTACTCTCTGATGTTAGTATAAGACATGATATTTATTACTTAGACATTCATGCATTCATATTTTCATGTTATCGCACAGTAGTATGGGCATATGCCGACACTTATCATATACTTACTCATGATTTTGAGATTTGGATTTCTATGAGATTTCTGGATTTTTGGGGAAAAACCGCAAAAATATATAAAAACTCTCTCTCTCTCCTCTTCTCTTTTTAAAATAAGATGCGGTTTTCTCGTGATGTATGTGTCGTCCACCATGAGTATTTCATGTTTTCTGTTGGATTTCGAGACCCGATTCGAGGAGTGGATGAACCGACTCGGGTACATGGTGGGCCCGGTATGGTACCCCGGGGCAAGAAGATCGAGTTGTAGACGATGAGCCTGGCACGGGAAGGCTACCTACCGGTGATATCTGGCGCGGCGGATATCCGGAGGATACCGACCGTTGTCGTGAGATTTGATGATATGGGCCGATCCGGACTGACGGAGCCCGAGGTATTGAGACTATGAGACTTGAGATTTACATATTTGTGTCGATACTTGACACGGATTTCCATGGATTTCATTGTTGAGATTTCAGATTCTTATACACATTTTACTATGATAACAGCCAAAGATTTCTTATACAGATATACCTGGATTTCAGGATTGCTTATTTTACATTCATGGTGCATGCATATCCATTCATATGACATAGTACTATATGAGGCACTGACACGAGCACGGAGTATCTGCACTTACACGTATTATTACCCTGCTATTACTTGAGGTTTGAGACTTAGTAGTGTATTATTATGACCTAGGATAGCGTCGTGCATTCGATTTCTTTTCGTAGATGTCTTCTACTCACGAGTTGGCAACTCACCCCCGTTGTGCCAAATTTTATTACAGGTTCGGTGTACAGGTTTCCCTGGCAGCTTGCTGGCACATCTATTCTTTCAGGGTGATTTGCACGGTAGGTTGGTTCACTTGTATCCGAACCACCATTGTACTTTTATTCATTCATTTGTATCTAGTAAGCTCCATCAACCATACTTGTATTAATTGATAAGTATATTGGACCAGTCTTTTATTTCGACCTTAGAGTCACGCATGTATTATTCTGATCTGATGGTTTTGTTTTCTTTTGAGTTTTGAGCCTCGCCTTTTGGCGTTGTATATTATTGTGCTTGTTGTGGTTGTTTCCGCCTGTTGGCGTTGATGCTAGCACCCGTTTGGGGATGCTTTTTATTGTTTATGTATATTATATTGTTGTACCCGTTTGGGGGCCAGTTTTTATAGAGGAGGCTCTGCCGAAATTTTTGAGAAAATTTTCTGATGTTTTAAACTTGCTCCTTCATGTTTTCTTTTACTGCTTCTTCTTCTTTTTCATGGTTTAGATTTCTGGGCTTCGGCTTACTTAGGTTACGTTGCGCCTCTAGACGTTTCGTAATCTAAGTGCCGGTCACATTCCGTACTCTCGGGTCGTGACAGCGGGGTACCCAACATCGGCCCCCGAAAACATCATGAAATACTCGTGTCCAGCATCGACACGCAGATCCTCATATATCGGGCTCCGTCAGTCCGGATCGGTCCAGAAGCTCCGTCTGCGGAATCGGCCCTCGGCCCCGGCAGTATGGGTCGGCCTGTATCCATCTCTCGACTCTGGTCGGTATCCTCTGGATAACCGCCAGGTCTAACCAATCACCGGTAGGTAGTAGTCCCTCTGCCAGGCTTGCCGTCTGTATACACAGCATCCCTTTCTTGCCCCGAGGTACCATACCGGGTCCACCATGTACCCACAATCGGCCTCATCCAGCTCCTCGAATTGGGTTCACATGTCACACGTATCAGAACCGAGAAAACGCATGGTGGATACACTGAAATATCATATCAAGAGAAACCGGGTTTTCAAAACAGTGCATATTTTCTTAAAATAATACCACGGTTCTCAAATCCAGAAATCACACGGATCCAATACTCAATGCGTAAATCCATGCAATGTGTCGTATGCCGCATAAAATCGTACTATGAGTAAAAGGGGAAAACCGCTCTTTTAAATGGATCCAGTTGAAAATATTTCATGCGGTCCCCAATTTTCCAAAATCAAAGTCAGCATCATCTATGTATGTGCAAGAGTATGTATGTAGGCATGGATGTACAAATGGTATTTATGCAAGTATGACTGTACAATATGTGACAGAATCATGTCTAAACATCAATGATGAGATAAACTGAGCGATGTATTATTCGTAGCGATCCTATAGTGCGAGTGTTATGGCAATCACTAACGGTGTGGGTGTAACATACAAATAGTGCTCGTGCAGCTTGAACCATTAGTGACAGTGCGATGTTACATAAATATTGTGTCTATATAGAACCAAAGAGGGGTACGCTACAAAGGTACATATGCAGAAGCAATATATACATATATATGTGTGTGTGTGTGTGTGTGTATATGCGCTACTACAATATCCTATCAAGCCCTGACGATTTAACGCCATACGGGCGATTTCCTCGTAGATGTTAAATCTACTCACCGTGGTCTCGTGCTAAGTGTAGCCGACAACTTGCTTCACCTTCTTTACGGCGTCCGAAGTACGCGCTTGCGAACCTAGAATTTACACAAAGAATACAAATAAGCTAAAATCCTACAAAAACGCGATATCAAAACCAAATGAGAAACTCGCATCGCGAACTAAACGCGTGTGTATCCGATACGCTAAAACGTGTGTATACGCGTCTGAAACTACCCCGACATGCTGTGATACACAGCAAACGCTAAACCCACTCACATAACATACGTGTCGCGCAAGCTCAAAAGTATTGTAAATAAGGTATTTGATCCCAGATTTCGACTCGATTTGAATTAGGAAAAGTTGTATATACCAAACACCCTAGATATGTAGCAGACTCCCCCAGCCCAAACCCCGATACCCAAATCACTCCTCTGGCCGAAATTTGCAGCCAGATCTGATAAATTTGCAGCCTGGACAAGGAATAGGGGTCACGTGCTTTGTGTGTGTGGTCTAAGTGTAAGTGCACGGCGGCGCCCCGGCCGTCAATCCGACGCCGGAATGCGGAAGCGGTGAAAAACTTTAATTTTGCGGACTTAGCAAACCGGCACCACCGCGCACTAAACACCCGGATCGTAACCATTAACAAGTCTAAGCTAACTAGAAGATGGGTTAGAGATATACCGACGATCCAAGTCCTCCGGTCTTCTCACCATCGTCCCGATCTCCTGCGGAATGTCCCGTCTCCTCTTCGCCGCCGGAAGTGCACCACATCGCCTACTTTGTTTACGGGCTCCCACCTCAATGCCGAGGCAACTCGGGCACGAAGCCGGCTACTCGACGTGCCCAAGGTTTGCTGTAGAATGTGTAGTAGAGGATTGTGTCTCATTTGGGGTTCATGGAGGTGCCTTTTGGTGGAGGGATGATACAAGGATTATGTGGAGGAACTTGTAGGCTTTTGGAGCATGAAATGAACAAGATTTCCACCCTCAAAAAACTTGGACAGCCCTTCCAAGGGGAAGGCCGGCCATGACATAAAGAGAGGAGAGAATGAGAGTGTCATATGCAAGATAATGAGAGAGCCATCCAATAATACCAAAAGGGAGAGAGAGAGAAGACTATCATGCAAAAGGAAATGATCACCAAATCAAAACCCACACTCAACCACCTACCACCAACCTCATCATCAACAACCATGATGATATACAAAGTCAAGCAATCATGAGTTTATGAAGTCAAATGATGGGACAAGTATCATGACATGATAATATGCAAAGATCCCCTCCACAAATGCTTATTTGCAACAATGCAAATAAGCCCTCCTCCACCAATCTTCGGCCAATGAACGGAACAAAGGAAATTGGCCGAAACGGAAAGCAAACTGGCAACTCCAAAAACTGGTCCCGTAATAAATTACAGGAAAACCCCGATACTGTGCATACACACCCGCATTTGTATTCCGACCGAAATACAAATGCAATGAGACAAAATCTACACTGTACTATACTAGGATCCGGCTTATACCAAAACCGGCTAGTAATATCTGTTCGATCCTGATCCGTGCAATACCGCACGTATCTGATCGAACCCTGCCATATAACCATACGGCCTATAGTACAAACTGTCCGATCCTGATCCGTGCAATACCGCACGTATCTGATCGGACCTTGCCATATCTCCATACGGCCTCTACAACCTTTCGCCCGAAAGCTGAGTAACTGAATGTGGGGGACTCTAAAGACTCATCAACACCTTGGTTGTGGATTTAACCACTAGCACGTCAGAGGTATAAGCCAATACGTAACGGGCTACCAGGTATTGACCAAAAGGGATGTCTGCGAGTGAACTCAGCCTGACAACCCTACTGAGCCTGTCAGTGACAATATCCGTGCAGTCCGGTCCGTTCGTCTATGAGTATCGCATGGCGGGCCTAGGGGGTTGGTAAAAGTCAGACCCCCAAAAGCGGTACAAGTCGTGTCGGAGTGTAGCCCAGAACACCCTGAGATACTACTGGAATACCTACCAGTAAATCTCCTTGCCTTGGCTAAGGACTTTGTGTAATGGCTCTCCTAGACACAGCACGACCTCACCCCCAATACCGGGAGAGACGAACCCCTGAGGATACGCTCACTGCCTCTATGTGGCTCGGGACTGTACCCAACTAAAACCTGTTTGCACGACTCCTTTGAGCTGTGGTAGGATAGTAATCAAAGTACAGTGGGAACTCACACGAGACAAATGACGATCCCCAGGTCGATGAACTAACCTGCACACATGTCACCAGGGAACTGCCATCTGACGTCTGGTATATGACCAACTAGCATGCTCCCGGCGAGTCCTGTCCGGTGTACTCATAACCCAATGAGCACCTGTATACATCTTAGGTGATCCAACTGACACCAGTGGCTTGTGAGACCGGCCACCGCCCCTCGTCGGGGTCTCGACTGTATACACTAGTCTACTAATGGAGTATCGATGCCCAGTCTCGAAACTCCCACGACTAGGGACCTTTTAAGGATATGCTTATAGACCCCCAGCTCCCACTTATATGATCGCCCTCATACTGCTGGTGGTCAAGCAAGAATCCTAGGGGCTCTATCAACGTGTAATAGCGACGTGTCAGGTCACCTAAAACAGTACACGATGATAAAGGTAAACCAGATAGCATACTATCATCTCGAGTAAGACTGTCCTACCGGGATAGGTCCTCCCTCAATCATTACAATCACGTACCTGTGACCTAATAATTGACTCTGAGGGCACTATCTCCAACAATCTCCCACTTGCACTCAAGGCTAATTATTGCGATGTCGCATACTCACAGCCCGTGTGATACCGAACATCCAACTCCTCTACTAGTCAGTCTCACAAAGCTCGTTTGCGGAACTATTGCGTTCGAGGAATAGCCTCAGTGAGTGGATCCGCTTAGTTGTTTCTTTCTATGTCTCTCTATATCTCAAGTTCGCGGAGAAACCCATCTCCCGAAATGAGCAATACCTGTCTCAGAATATGTCTGGATGTCTGATGGGACCTAGCTCATAAATGAACTCCAAATCCAAACTTCTTAGACTGTATCGTCAACTGAACTTAATCAGTATCCTGCGCGCCATGCCTCCCTCAGTATTGCCTTGGACCACCTGTCCAAAATACTGCCCCTCATCAGAAGGAAAACTATAACTCTGACAACCTCCTTGTCGTCCATGTCACCTTGGAAGCCTGGAATCATAACTGTCTTCTAAATGAGGCAGTCGTTATCATATCCCTAGAACATCCACTTATGTTCTAAAACTGCTTCCGACTGTTTCTCCAGGATTGGATTAATGTCAACTTATTGCATCTAGTGCAAGAACAACATCTGGTGTGGTACTTGACATCTCATGATTGACTCAATTGCCTGAGCAAGTGATCTGCCAATCATGCACGTCCCTCTCCCCTTTAGTCTGTAAGACACCTTTGGAGAGGGTGACTCCATTACCTGCAGGTACACTACCGTGCCAGGAGTCGTCCATCCTAAATACTTTTAGAATGCTGTCAAGTACCCTGATTGGGAAACCACCCAAATCTAGATCTAAGACCATAGATCTAGTAACCAGTATGTCTGATATAAAATCCATTTCCTTTGTGGAGAAACAACTGTGTGACGACCAAAGTATAACCGATCGTAGTGTAGGAGTTTCTTTTCCTACTCTGTGTATATCATCCAAATACCAGGATATCACACCCTACTACCTTCTCAACAGATCCATCCTCTATTCTGATGAAGTCAAACTCATGACTGTCACGTCAGAAATAGATGATCTATCTCCGCTACATCTGCTCTAGTCTATAAATAGACATATGCAACCTGTCCACCAATGCTTCCGCTGCTCCCACTGACTACGACAACCCTCTGGCAGAGTCATATAGACGTACACTTCTAAAACTGGTTTAGAACGACGCTATACTCATCCTCCCGCCGGGTCTCGTAACCTGGAACAACAGCAATGGCAATTGTGGGTAAACAAGAACTTCCCTGTCACCGTCCTTGAGGCTACCGTAGTACCTCTTGGGTGCCTGAAGTTACCCACCATATCTGCGGAGTGGCCAATGGAATGTCAATCCAGATTGAATCTTTAGGTTCCTTATCAAATCTTCAGTAATCGTTTGTGGTTCTGGAATCACTTCCAGTTCTACCATACTCCCACTACTGTTTTCTGAAAAAACCCATTTTTAATAAAACTGTGGCGAGTCTAGAACAATATCGCTATTGTTTATCCAGATGGTAGAAAGTCAACCCTCGTCATAGCCTGGGTCAACCCACAAACAGCCATTACAGAAACGTGCCTTGAGTTGTCTAGTGTCTGGTTTTAATCATAAACCGGACAACTCCCCGTTCCTTAACATCGTTAAGATATGAACTGTTCTATATCCAATATAGAAACAGAGGCACTGATTTAATTGAACCAGATCCAAATCATGCAACTGTCTCCAGTGCATGTCAACTAAATGGAAGGAGGCGGATCAGCGTTACTCAAATTAGGAATACTTCCAATTATGAGTAACCTGAAAGAGAAGCAAGATCTCTTTATCATTACTATCAACTGAATACCATACACAAGTATCTACATCTTCGATCACTTTGAAGAATCCCGATACTTGCTACACCTGGTTCTCTACTCTATTCAAATACCTATAACTCCTCAAAACTTAGACCCTGTGTTTCAACGAAACACATGTCTAAGAACTAGAGAAGTTAAAAGTAAACAGAATATAGTATGAGGACCAACCCCTCTGTCCTAATGGACACTGGACAACATACAATACTCTGTATAAGTCCCTTGAGTCTGATAACTCTTTCACTGTGTGTCGTAGGTTGAAAACTGTACTTATGGTTAAGAAGAATTACACCGCTGTTTAATGCTCCTTACCTAACCATCCACTGATATAGGTAAATGTCGTAGACATAATTTCAGAAAGGTATATCTCACTCTATGAAAATAGACGTACAGATATATCAATTTGAAATTGGTGCATAACAGCGGATATTCAAAACCAAATATTTGCCGACCGGCAAACAGCCCAGGCGATTTCCTCAAATATCACCGATTACAACGAATCCCGATATAATGAGGATAATCACCCAATTCCCAATAACTTACTCCCACTCATCATCTGTAAAACCATACAGATGTGAGAATCGTACCTGGTAAATACATACCCTGGAGTAAGTATCTAATCGGGAAATCAGTTTTCCTTTAACATTACACAGTGAAACTGAAACATTGAAATGTTCCGATGGGGTATTCTGGTATTCTTAGTAATGCCTCTTCCAGATTCACGACTGTAACCGTATAGTTCTTTGCCACCTCTCCAAATCCCTTCATATGTCTTTAGTCTTTACCTTCTGCACACCCTTTTAGGCCAAATGGTTTTCTTCCTTCCCTACCGTTCGGCACCAGCCTATGGTTTGGAAGAAGACTATCCAATAAGCATAATGGGTGTACTGTCCCAATCCTAGGAACACTCGCAATGAGAGAGGGTGAAGATAAAAGACAACCGAATAAACCTTATTCCTATTTCTCCTGAACCAGAATCCATCCCTGAACTGGAACCAGTTCCATTCGAGTTCGTATATAACCATACGATGGAGTATCCAAATAAACTGTGGATCTTCGTAGTGATACGGAGTGTCCTGGAGAAATACAAAGGTGATGTGGGAGTGGTAACGAAATATTTGGTTTGGTCGTGAATATCTGTTGCAATTTACTTTGCCCTCTTACTAATCCCTTGCTTTATCTGAACTTAATACCTTCTGCACACCATCGTTATGCTAATTGGTTTTCTTCATTCCCTACCGGTCGGCACCAGCCTAAGGTTTGGAAGAAGACAATCCAATTTGCGTAATAGGTGTACTACCCCTAAACCAAGGAGTACTCGCAACCTGAGAGAGGGTAAAAGGAAAAGACAACTGAATAATCCTATCCGTTTTCCCCAGAACCTGAAACCATCCTCGAATAAATTCTTTCGAGTTCGTATCTAACCATACGATGGTTTTGTCCAATGGAAGTGGACGTTCGTAGTAAAACGGGGTGTCCTGGAGAAAAGGGTAAAAGTAGGAGTGGCAATGAGGTTTGCAACTCTGACAATCCAAAAGCCAGTGTTAAGAAGGTTCGGTTAACTTGGTCACTGAGTCATAGTCTTAGGGTCGGGTCAATGGTCGCTGCCAAAGAGAGAGAGAAAAGAAACACTCAGCGTGCACTCTAACCTAGATCAGAATGGTTACCAATTTATCTAATCTGGAAACCTCCCACTGTACCTCAAATTCTCCTCCAAACCTGAAAGAAGAATTAGTCGGGGTTACCCGAGGAGTAAACTAACTCATCAATGGGAACCGGGATCCAACTATCATCGCATGATAACGTGACGGAATCCGCTCACGTCAACACACTCCAGAAGGTATGCGCATATCTGGCAAGTTTCAGTTCTTTTGAAACTCCCGATGTGATTTCTGCCCCATGCTCTTATGACCTTGACTAAGGCCAACAAATCATAAGTCACATGTCAAGTTCTACCCGTCATTATCCAGGTTGATTTGAACCCACCCGTACAAGCCCTTGACTAGGGCCAACAAGGCTATACGACTGTCCCAAACCAACGCATCTATCTATGCAGCATATGAACACCCAACAGCTACCAAACACTGTGCCTTGACTATGGCCAACAAACACAGCTTGAATACTATTGACTACCCATATGAAACGACGGAGGGCTACGAATGGTTTCTGGCGAAAACCTTTAACGTAATGAACTTGATATCGTTGAAGGAATGGGTAGCTTTTTGAAAATATAGTGACGAAAACCGTTGCTAAAGAGGTCACTCCCGGTGAAGGGATCTCGGCTCTTTCCCCGTAGAATGGGGTGCAGGATATTCCAAATGAATACCACGGTGCAAAGCAAAAGTAATTGGCTATAGTGAAGTTAATGCCCTGACGCAAACTTTTTGTCCAAGGGGTCACTCCCGGTGAAGGGATCTCGGCCCTTGCCTCGTCGACTGAGGAGCAGGATATTCTAAATGAATACCGCGATGCAAAACAAAAGTGAACGTCCTTGCAATAACAGCTTTTTGAAAAGTGTTCCAACAACATCAGATTAGGTTTGTTTTTAAACTTGCATTGATCCGAATCAATGCAGTCCCATCAATTTATCACACCAAAAAGAACGAAAATATACTGATGTATGTATATGCCATCCGCATTCGCCACTGGGTCCCGTCATTACCCGTTAGGTTAGCTAACTAACGACAGAGCGGGGACTGGACTAGCGCGGATGTAAAACATATACAACATCTACTAATATATATACCAATATATTATATTCGCTCAAGGCGTGAATAAAATGCAACACCACAGAAATGTACAGCATCACAGAAACAATACAGATATCTGGGATCCCCGGGTTTCACAGAGCCGTTGAAACCCGACGTTCCCCTGGTCGTGTGGATAGCCTGTGCAATGAAATCCTAGACCCCTACGGGCGCGGCAAGTTATCCGCCAAAACCTGAAGCGAGGCAGCCCCCTTCAGCAACGTGAATGGACCACCCAGCACTTCACGGAATCCGGTAACTTGGGCACCCCTCCTGGGTCAACCTGTACCCCCTACGAGTGCGGCGAATAGCCCGCCAATCCTAGAGTGAAGCCCCCTCCGTCTCAATGCCATGAGATGCGGGCTTGTTGCCCTCCAGAACCCGGCTATCCGTGCACCCCTCCGCGGGGCAATCCTAGTACAGAAAGTAAAATATACATACACCGGGTACATCGACCGCAACCAGGTCGTGCCCCAAAATAATAATACAAACAGGCAGTGACGGCAGTCCACATGTCGGACGCTCGCCCCGCAATATCAAATGTACATAATACAACAAAACTGTACTAGCATTGCATCCAGGCTATCCCCCACGACCGATCCGCAACATCACAGCAAAAACAAAACATCAACGTGAAAGTCACGTTCGCAAATCCGTCTAACCGGGCTATAGCAGTTAGACCGGATTTACCGATCAAGTGACATTCACGGTCGCAGATATAATGTAAATATTGTGAAAAATGTGTTTAAAATATCCGACCGATCGAATATTAACAAGTGGGCCCCCAATCAAAACTGTAGCACTCACAGAAAACATGAGCCCAATTTTAATATTCCAAAACCCATATTTTAAGCCCAGAAGGCCTCTGTAAAAAATTGGTGAAGTGATCTCCACAGTGCGCGGCGGAAGGGCGGCGGGAAGGTGGTTTTCGCGGCGGTTCCGCGCTCCCACTGTGGAGTTACTTCGTCGAATTTTTACAGAGCTCTTATATTTTCCAGTACATCAATATTTTACAACCTGAAAAATTTTTCGACACCAAAAATTTCCAACAGAAAACTGATGTGGGCAAATACGGGTTTTTGGACATTTCGATCGATCGGAACAAAAAAAAACACATTACACAAAGCTAGACTAAGTTAATGGCGAGGCTCTGATACCACTGTAAGTGCACGGCGGCGCCCCGGCCGTCAATCCGACGCCGGAATGCGGAAGCGGTGAAAAACTTTAATTTTGCGGACTTAGCAAACCGGCACCACCGCGCACTAAACACCCGGATCGTAACCATTAACAAGTCTAAGCTAACTAGAAGATGGGTTAGAGATATACCGACGATCCAAGTCCTCCGGTCTTCTCACCATCGTCCCGATCTCCTGCGGAATGTCCCGTCTCCTCCTCGCCGCCGGAAGTGCACCACATCGCCTACTTTGTTTACGGGCTCCCACCTCAATGCCGAGGCAACTCGGGCACGAAGCCGGCTACTCGACGTGCCCAAGGTTTGCTGTAGAATGTGTAGTAGAGGATTGTGTCTCATTTGGGGTTCATGGAGGTGCCTTTTGGTGGAGGGATGATACAAGGATTATGTGGAGGAACTTGTAGGCTTTTGGAGCATGAAATGAACAAGATTTCCACCCTCAAAAAACTTGGACAGCCCTTCCAAGGGGAAGGCCGGCCATGACATAAAGAGAGGAGAGAATGAGAGTGTCATATGCAAGATAATGAGAGAGCCATCCAATAATACCAAAAGGGAGAGAGAGAGAAGACTATCATGCAAAAGGAAATGATCACCAAATCAAAACCCACACTCAACCACCTACCACCAACCTCATCATCAACAACCATGATGATATACAAAGTCAAGCAATCATGAGTTTATGAAGTCAAATGATGGGACAAGTATCATGACATGATAATATGCAAAGACCCCCTCCACAAATGCTTATTTGCAACAATGCAAATAAGCCCTCCTCCACCAATCTTCGGCCAATGAACGGAACAAAGGAAATTGGCCGAAACGGAAAGCAAACTGGCAACTCCAAAAACTGGTCCCGTAATAAATTACAGGAAAACCCCGATACTGTGCATACACACCCGCATTTGTATTCCGACCGAAATACAAATGCAATGAGACAAAATCTACACTGTACTATACTAGGATCCGGCTTATACCAAAACCGGCTAGTAATATCTGTTCGATCCTGATCCGTGCAATACCGCACGTATCTGATCGAACCCTGCCATATAACCATACGGCCTATAGTACAAACTGTCCGATCCTGATCCGTGCAATACCGCACGTATCTGATCGGACCTTGCCATATCTCCATACGGCCTCTACAACCTTTCGCCCGAAAGCTGAGTAACTGAATGTGGGGGACTCTAAAGACTCATCAACACCTTGGTTGTGGATTTAACCACTAGCACGTCAGAGGTATAAGCCAATACGTAACGGGCTACCAGGTATTGACCAAAAGGGATGTCTGCGAGCGAACTCAGCCTGACAACCCTACTGAGCCTTTCAGTGACAATATCCGTGCAGTCCGGTCCGTTCGTCTATGAGTATCGCATGGCGGGCCTAGGGGGTTGGTAAAAGTCAGACCCCCAAAAGCGGTACAAGTCGTGTCGGAGTGTAGCCCAGAACACCCTGAGATACTACTGGAATACCTACCAGTAAATCTCCTTGCCTTGGCCAAGGACTTTGTGTAATGGCTCTCCTAGACACAGCACGACCTCACCCCCAATACCGGGAGAGACGAACCCCTGAGGATACGCTCACTGCCTCTATGTGGCTCGGGACTGTACCCAACTAAAACCTGTTTGCACGACTCCTTTGAGCCGTGGTAGGGTAGTAATCAAAGTACAGTGGGAACTCACACGAGACAAATGACGATCCCCAGGTCGATGAACTAACCTGCACACATGTCACCAGGGAACTGCCATCTGACGTCTGGTATATGACCAACTAGCATGCTCCCGGCGAGTCCTGTCCGGTGTACTCATAACCCAATGAGCACCTGTATACATCTTAGGTGATCCAACTGACACCAGTGGCTTGTGAGACCGGCCACCGCCCCTCGTCGGGGTCTCGACTGTATACACTAGTCTACTAATGGAGTATCGATGCCCAGTCTCGAAACTCCCACGACTAGGGACCTTTTAAGGATATGCTTATAGACCCCCAGCTCCCACTTATATGATCGCCCTCATACTGCTGGTGGTCAAGCAAGAATCCTAGGGGCTCTATCAACGTGTAATAGCGACGTGTCAGGTCACTTAAAACAGTACACGATGATAAAGGTAAACCAGATAGCATACTATCATCTCGAGTAAGACTGTCCTACCGGGATAGGTCCTCCCTCAATCATTACAATCACGTACCTGTGACCTAATAATTGACTCTGAGGGCACTATCTCCAACACTAAGTCTAGTGAACATGCTCCAGTAATTGCAACTTTTTCCTGAAGCAACCGGGATGAAAGCAGATCACAATAGAGTACTAATCTTAATTAAAACGCTAATTTAACACTAAATTAATACATTATGGTGTTTTAGTGTAACCTGAAACAATTTCTAGGATTAAATGACATAACAACACTTAGTTAAGCTAATCAAGCCATAAAAACCCTAATATATCCTAATCACCACTTAAACCATCTAATTAGCACTAAAAACCCATAAAAACACTAAATTAAGCTAAAATAACTACAAGTTTAGTAAAGAGGTGATTAAAGTGGGCTTTATACCTCACAATAGGTCAAGTAGTGGCACACTTGCTGGTCTTGTCCCAAGAGTTCATATTTGGCTCCAAAAATCCACAAAAGAGTGATTGAAGTGTGGTTGGTGTGAGGGTAAATGTGTTTTTAATGAAGGTTTGTGTTAGAAATTGATGAGAGAAGGAGAAGAGATGAAGGGGGAGCTAGGTTGCTGCTGGGGTTGCTGCTGCTGCTGCTTGAAATGATGAGAGAGAGTGTGAGAGAGAGAATGCCCAAAGTCAAAAGCGCACCATGATATAATAAATGCCCCCCATGCTCTCTCTTTTCTCTCATTTTCTATTTTTCTTTATTGTTTTATTTAGTTATGGTTTTATAAGGGAAGGAAATGATAATTTGAATGAAGTGGGAAAAAGAAACATGTGTTACAAAATGTGTTAAGTGTGCATGCAAGTTACACTAATCCTTGCTTAGAAAAAAGTAATTAAGGAAAATTTCTAATTAAGTGAACACTAAGCTAATTTATAATTAATAAAACCCATTTATACATAAAAACACATCTTATCACAATTAAAACTCATTTTATTTTAGCTTAAGTGGAAATTTAAAATTTACGAGATTTTATGAAAAACACGCATTGTTGCTAATTAACACGAAATTAACCTAAACGAATTTCAAAGCGTTACAATCGTCCCCCCTTAAAGAAATTCGGTCCCCGAATTTAAAAATCTAGCTATGCGTACCTTCAAAAAGAAGGAGATATTTCTTCCTCATCTCGTCCTCGGTCTCCCAGGTGTCCTCCTCGCTGCTCGGGCCACGCCAAAGGACCTTGACGGACGGTATAACCTTCGATCTCAATTTTTTCACCTGTCGATCCAAGATGACCACCGGCTGCTCTGCAAAAGAAAGGTCATGCTCCAGCTGGATCGTCGGGTGCTGAATCATATGCGAAGGATCACGAAGATACTTGCGGAGCATCGAAACGTAGAAGACTGGGTGAACGTCTGGGAAACTGGGCGGAAGAGCTAACCGATACGCAACTGCACCAACACGCTCGAGGATCTCGAAAGGGCCCACATATCGGGGACTAAGCTTCCCCTTCTTCCCAAATCTCATCACACCTTTCATTGGGGAGACCCTCAAGAAAACATCATCGCCAACAGAAAACTCAGTCTACGCCGACGATGGTCCGCATAAGATCTTTGCCTGCTCTGGGCTGCTCTCATCCTATCGCGAATCAACTGGATCTTCGCGGTCGTCTCCTCAACAATCTGCGGCCCCAAAATACTACTCTCGCTAAGCTCTGTCCAACAGATGGGCGATCTGCATCTCCTCTCATATAGAGCCTCGAATGGTGCCATCTGAATGGTCTCCTAAAAGCTGTTGTTGTAGGAGAACTCTACTAAGGGCGAGTGGTGATCCCAGCTACCTCCGAAATCTAAGACGCACGCTCGTAGCATATCCTCAAGAGTCTGAATAGTCCACTCTGATTGGCCGTCGGTCTGCGGATGAAATGTTGTCCTGAAACTCAAGCGGGTGTCCAAAGCCTCCTGAAGCCTCTGCCACAGTCGGCTGGTAAAGCCTCAGTCGGACACGATACATATTAGGACTTCATGCAGTCGTACGATCTCGTCGATGTATAGCTGGGCATACTGAGCAAATCCGAAAGTGGTCTTCACCGGTAGGAAGTGAGCCGCTTTCGTCAATCAATCCACGATCACCCAATTGGAGTCATACCCTCAACTAGTCCTGGGTAGACCCACAATGAAGTCCATAAAAATCTGCTCCCATTTCCACTCCGGAATGGGCAACGGCTGTAGCTCTCCCGCGGGCCTCTGGTGCTTGGCCTTGACTTGCTGACAAGTCAGGCATCTCGACAAGAAGTCTGTGACGTCCCTCTTCATCCCTTCCCACCAGTAAACATCTCTCAAATCATGGTACATCTTGGTGGAACCTCGATGAACGCTGTACACTGATCGATGCGCCTCCTCGAGAATCTCATGCCTCAGTCCCTCAGAATCTGGTACACATAGTCGAGTCCCAAATCGCAGTATCCCCTGATCATCGATCATGAACTCGAAGTCTCTGCCCTGTCTAATCTGCTCCCTGATCTATGAAAGACGGTCGTCACTGGGCTGCACCTTGCGGATACGGTCAAGCAACCGTGGACGTGCACGAACATTCTCAAGCTGTCCCCCGATCGAAGTGAACTCGAACTGCACTCGGCTGTCGCATAAAATCTACCAATCTGCCGACGACTGCCTCTGCACTTTGCTCAAACAAGATAAACTACCCCCAGGCCTCCTACTCAAAGCATCCGCCACTACATTCACCTTGCCCAGGTGATAAAGGATCTCACAATCGTAGTCCTTCACTAACTCCATCCAACGGCGCTATCTAAGATTCAGGTCTCACTGTTGAAATATGTACTTCAAGCTCTTGTGGTCCGTGAATATCTGGCATGACTCGCCGTATAGGTAATGTCGCCAGATCTTGAGTGCAAAGACCAATGCAGCCATCTCCAAATCATGAGTGGGGTAGTTTTGTTCATGTTTCTTCAGCTGCCGAGAAGCATACGCAATAACCCTGTCGTGTTGCATCAATGCGCACCCTAGCCCCACTCGAGAAGCATCACAATAGACCATAAATCCGTCCGATCCCGAAGGAAATGATAACACCGGCGCCGTAGTCAAACGAGTCTGCAACTGCTGAAAGCTATGCTCGCACGCCTCCGTCCAATCAAAAGGAACTCTCTTCCGAGTCAACCTGGTCAACGGTGCAGCAATACGGGAGAAGTCCTATACAAATCGTCGGTAGTAGCCGGCCTGTCCAGAAAGCTGCGGATCTCTGTAACTGATGCTGGTCTGGGCCAATGCTGAACGGCCTCGATCTTCTTCGGGTCCACACAAATACCATCTCGCGTAATCACGTGACCCAAGAAATCTACGCTGTCAAGCCAGAACGCGCACTTAGAGAATTTCGCGAACAGCTGGTGCTCCCTCAAAGTCTGCAATGTGATCCGCAGGTGCTGCTCGTGCTCCTCTCGGCTCCGGGAATGCACCAAAATGTCGTCAATAAATACGATGATGAGCAAATCAAGATACGTCCTGAAAATGCGGTTCATCAAGTCCATAAACGCTGCTAGGGCATTGGTGAGTCCGAACGACATCACCAAAAACTCATAGTGCCCGTAACTCGTGCGAAAAGCCGTCCTCGGAATATCCTCCTGCCGAACCCGCAACTGATGGTAGCCTGATCGCAAGTCAATCCTCGAAAAGTATCCTACACCCTGAAGCTGGTCGAACAAGCCGTCGATGCGTGGTAAAGGATATCTGTTCCATACGGTAACCCTGTTCAGCTGGCGGTAATCAATACACAAGCGCAAACTACCGTCCCTCTTCTTGACAAATAGGACTGGAGCACCCCAAGGAGACACGCTAGGTCGAATAAGCCCTTTATCCAGCAAATCTTGCAACTGACCTTCCAACTCTCTAAGCTCCACCGGGGCTATCCGATAAGGCGGTATGGAAATAAGACCCGTGCCGGGAATCAAGTCAATGCAGAAAACAATATCACGCTCAGGCGGTAGCCTAGGAAGCTCGTCAGGGAAAACATCAGGGAACTCACTAACAATCGGGACCTGGTCCAACGGAACCTATGTTGCTCTAGTATCGCAAACATAGGCTAGAAATCCCTGACATCCCTTCCTCAAAAGCTGTCCAACGCGAAGAGACGAAATCAAACTGTGAGGGGCGGCTCGCCGGGAAAACAAAACCTAACTGTCTTCTCGTGGCAGTCCGCTGATGCGTAGTATGTGGCTAACCTATCCATTCCTAGGAGAACGTCGATGTCCAACATCTAAAGAAGGATCAAGTCGACAGGCAACTCTCTCGCCAATACGGACAACACACGACCGGAACACGTATCCAGCAATAAACGACTCGCCCACAGGAGTGGTCACAACAAGCGGCTGATCAAGCAAACCGAACTCTCTACCCAAACTCGGCACGAAGTGTGTGGAAATGTATGAGTGCATGGATCCTGGATCAAACAACACGTGTGCGTCAACAGAACATACTGAAAAGGTACCTGAGACCATTGCATTGGATGCCTGCACGTCCTGATGCGTCAAAGCGAATACCCGTGCCTGTCCTATGCCTGCGACTGGCGGTCCCATACTAGCAACTGGCTATCCTCTGCCTCAGCCACCTCGTCCTCTCTGAGCAAACCCTCCACGATTACGACCTCTCTGTGCATGAGTCTAACGCGGAGCAATAGCAGGTACAAGAGGCAACGCCCTCTGGGGTGGAGAAGGTGGAAATGTGATATATGGTACGGCTGTCTCATCCTCACGTGGCTCAGGACAATCTCGCATACGATGATAAGTACTCCCGCACCGGAAACATCTAGACGGTACCGGCTGACCCTCCTGGGGATAAGAGCTTAATAGTTGACCTCGTCTCGAGCATCCGCTACCCCCCATACCTGAATGGAACCTGTCGCGGCGCTTAAACGGCTATCTCTGTGCTGGTGTATCAATACGAACTCTCTTCGGCTCTGGAACTACCGAAGTCTCAACAAGGCACTCCTCGACTAATAGGGCTGCATCTACAGCTGCTGCATAGGTCTCGCAATGCTGTGCGCTGATGGCGAGAAACAACGGGGTAAGCAATCCTCGAACAAACCTCTTGACTCGCATCTCCTCAGTAGCTACTAAATATGGGGCATAAACAGATAGCTCGGTGAACTGCACATCATACTCCACCACTGTCATATCTGGCATCTGACGTAAAGACTCAAATCTGCGCACTTTAGAATCTCTGACACTCTGTGGAAGGAAACGGGCAAAGAACACCGTCACAAACTCAGTCCAGGTAATAGAAGGAAGACATGCTGCTCTGCCCTTCTCAACCAACTCACACCACTTCTGCGCAAGACCTTCCAGGCGAAAACTCGCGAAATCCACCCATCTCGCATCTGAGCATCTGAGTGAACGACATATCCGGGCCATCCTATCGATAAATGATTGTGGGTCCTCAGCTGCATCGGTGTCTGTGAAGACCGGAGGCTTCAGCCTAATAAATTCAGATAGCGATACTGTGATCACCTCTATAGCTGCTGGTGCAACTGCCTGAACTGTAGGTACCATCGCTGTCCCCGTAACGGGTGGAACTACCTCTGGTCGCTGCACTCGAAGTGTCTCAACTAATGACCCTGTCATCTGGCGCATCTTTTGCATACAGGCCCTAAGCATAGCGATCTAGTCTGTCGAAGGAGGAACAGTTTGCTCTAGTACAACGGGTGTACTGCCCGGGTCTCATGGCCGCTCTCTGCGCCCTCGTAGTCTTTGGCGGCATAATGGCTGAAAAGAAAATAGGATTCGATAAGGATACAGAAATCGAATCACAAGAATGTATATAATCATGAAGGAATTTCAATCAATAAGTCCTAAGGTGTCACGACCCGCAGGGTACGGAACGTGACTGGCACTTAAGTTTACGAAACGTCTAAAGGCGTCCGTAAAATAAGTAAGCCAAAGCCCAGAAAACAAAACCCATTTAAGCAAAAGAGTGAAGAAAACCCAATCATTTGAAAGCAAGTTATCAAATAAGTCATGTAAAAACCCCTTTTAAAAACAATACTAATTTTTCCGAAATTTCGGCAGAGTCTCCTTTGTAAATACTGGCCCCCAAAAATGGGTACAACAAAATATATACATGAATCCACAAAATAGGGCATCCCCAAGCGGGAGCTAGCTCTTCGCCATACGGCGGTCACAAATCCCACGCAATGTAAATGACAACAAGCATAATAAAGCATAAGGAAGCATGAAAAGTAGCATGTCGGCTCAAGTGAGCTCGACCCCAAATACAGTATAAAATCCACAAACCTCACAGTCTCATCTCTAGGTCAATATACAATAATCTGGTAGAACAGTAGATGGAGTACACTAGATGCAAAGAATATACAAGGTGGTACAAAAATATTAACATAACCCACCTATGAGCAAATCTCGAGTCCAGGCAAAAGAGGCAAAAGAAGCAAGCGCACCCGCCGCTACTGAACTGACGGAGCGGACCTGCAACAGGCTATGGCACAACGGGGGTGAGTTGCCAACTCGTGAGTAATAAATAACATTTACACAGGCTATCGAATGCATGCACACAAGCATCCTAGCATCTATATACAGGTAAGGCAGGACATAATGGCGAGTATGTATGCAATATGGATATACTAGCAGGTGTGTATACAACATCAGTGTACGAATATGTATGCAACATGAATATCTGAGGTCTCAATAGGTTTATATATAAAAATATTTTATCAGATGTTGTTTTTGAAACTCTTTTAGAATGCCAGCAAATGTCAATGAATCGACGAAAACCGGTGTCTAGCAACGACACCCCAAAAGCTGTCTCAAATCTCATAAATGTATCGCTGGCCTCAGCCGTCCGGCTGACCCATCTCAAATATCAATATCTCATCATCTAGTGGCCACGGTCGGTATCCTCTGGATATCCGCCGTCCCAAACAGTCACCGGTAGGTAATCCGTCCCCTGCCAGGCTCAACGTCATCACCACATTCCTCTTGCCCCGGGGTACCTTACCGGGCCCACCATGTACCCGTGCCGGTTCCTCCACTCCTCGACACGGATTTCCAAAGCCACAGCAAACTCATGGTGGACGACACTTACATCACTAGAAAACCGCAATTTACATGTTTTAAAAATATCATAAGTTTGGAAATTTTGCGGCTTTCCCCCGAAATCCAGCAATATCATAAAATCTCAAGGAATCCTCATAAGAGCATATATCAATGATAACGAATGCGTATGATATCAATAATCAAGTTGCGATGTGTGATTAATGTATTAAGCATGAACAATGAATATGATGAAGTACATGCACATGAATAGCAATCCTACGGTTTCATTTTAAGGAAATAGCACAATTTAAGTATCAATTAGTAAAAGGTTTAAATTAAAGGTTATCTAGTGTGGTGGCATGGCAATTACCAGGGTGTGTGTGTAAACATGAATAGTGCTCGTGCTGCATAAAAAAAAACTGGTAATGGTGCATGTGTCCTACAATTGAGTTTGCGTATATGGATATAACATATTGATCTAATTGCAGCAATTAACATGCCAGTATAATTATTCTAATGTCATAAGTGATTATCCAATTTACTATTTTCCAGTTTACTAAATCTATCGGGCGACTTGCGCCATCCAAACGATCGTCCCCCGTAGATGTTAAATCTACTCACCGGGATCCCAGGCTAGTTGTGTCCAATCACCGCCTTTCCCTTTCGCGCCGCATCTGACGTTTCCGCGACCGAACCTGGAATTTACATCATTACCAATTATAAGGTTACATATCAAGAACGACGCAAACCCCAACGAAACTACTAAAGTTCGCTAGCTAGGTATAACGTGCACAAAGTGCGCGGAACACACGCGAAAATCGCAAAAACTGCCAAAAACGCCGATTTGGGTCACCCGGCAAAACTAAAACCCGACTACCCAAAAACCGCACTCACGCATCCTAAAAGTCGTAGGACAAGCCATTACAATCATCAAGATATCAAAAATAGTCCATCACATAATTTATATAAAAATCTAGTAAGCATATACATTCCAAAAATCGGTGCAAAAATCGCCGATTTGCGACAAAACGACTACAATAAAGCATACTCACCCAAGCACACTACAAGCAATCCACACCCACTAATTACAACACATTAACCATGCTCCAAAACCTATATTCCACAACCAAACCCTTTCTTGATTTTTATAAATAGCAATTGCAAATCAAAAACCATACTTGAAAAACTTAATTAACACTAATTTCAACCCCAATTAGCAAGTTCACCTCTTAGATTAAGGTTAGCAAAACACTAGATAGCAAATTAGGTTTAAATCAATTAAATAATGCTTTCTAAAACTTAATCAACTCACTAATCAAGTTTCAAATATCAATTCCATACAAAAACCTTCTCTTGAAAATTTAAAAACAATAATTTACAACTAAAATCAACTTCTAAAATTACCTAAATTAGCATAATTAAAGACTACATAACAAGGTAACCATATAGATTAGTTCACTAACAACTAGATTAACTAATAAACAACTTAATTAATTATCATGGCTTCAAAACCCTAATTTAAACAAACTACTCTTTTAAACTAGATTAGAAATAAGCTAACTTTTAACACTAACCATACAATTAAAGGAATTTTTAGCAAAAGAAAGCAACTTGATGAGAATTATACCTCTTGATCTATGGATCAAGCAAGAAAATTTGCTCCAATTGATGGCCTCAACACCAAGGTCCAAGCAAGAATGGCTAAGGATAATGATAGCATAAGGATTTTTGTTTGGATTTTTGAATTAAATCATGGATTTTGATGTATTTCTTGAAGAAATTGAAGAAAAATGAAAAGAAAAGAGAGGAAGAAGAGGGTGTGCAGGAATTTCGGCCAGAATGAGGTATGGGGGAGGGTGTGGTCAAGTGGGGAAGGTCATGGGTCAAGTCCACAAAGTCAAAGTATCATACTTTATCCATTTTAATTAAAATAAAACCATAAACCATCAAAACAACTCAAGAAAGCAACCAAAGAAAATGAGGCCAGAAATTTCTGGTCTCACACAAGGTGGGGCTGTCCTAGGGCTGAGGAAAAAGAGAGAGGGATTTTACAAAAGAAATTTTATGCAAAAAGGCCCCCTACAACTCAAAAATTGCAAGTTTTAGCCCAAAATTCAATAAATTCGTTTCAATTCATAAAAATTGGTTAAAAATCAAAATAAATTACTAAAAATTCATGTTATCACTAGATTATAATTATCATAATTTTAGAGATTAAAATTAGCCCGGAAAAATTTGTATTTATCGCTTATTTAATGTATTTTCTTACCGGCTTAAAATAATATTAAAAAATTGAAAAATAGGGAAAAAATTTTAAATGACCAAAATTTCATAAATAACTCATTAGCTACTAAAAACAAGAAATTACCTATCCTTTTTAGGTATAATTAGCCCTAAACTGCAAAATATCGAGAAAGACGGTTTTCGGAAAAATACCGAATTTTCACCGAATTTCAAGAAAACACCAAAACGACTTTTCAAGACGCTACAATCTTCCCCACTTAAAGAAATTCGGTCCCCGAATTTAAAAATATAGCTACGCGTACCTTCAAAGAGATGGGGATATTTCTTCCTCATCTCGCCCTCGGTCTCCCAGGTAACCTCCTCGCTGCTTGGGCTACGCCAAAAGACCTTGACGGTTGGTATAACCTTCGACCTCAACTTCTTCACCTGCCGATCAAGGATGGCCACCGGCTGCTCTGCAAAAGAAAGGTCGCGCTCTAGCTGGACTGTCGGGTGCTGAATCTCATGCGAAGGGTCGTGAAGGTACTTGCGGAGCATCGAAACATGAAAAACGGGGTGAACATCGGGAAAGCTGGGTGGAAGAGCCAAACGATATGCAACAGCGCCGACACGCTCGAGGATCTCGAAGGGACCTACGAATCTAGGGCTAAGCTTCCCCTTTCGCCCAAAACGCATCACGCCCTTCATCGGTGAGACCTTCAGAAAAACATGGTCGCCAACTGCGAACTCTAATCTGCGACGGCGCCTGTCTGCATAGGATTTCTGCCTGCTCTGAGCCGCTCTCATCCGGTCTCGGATCAACTGGATCTTCGATGTCGTCTCCTCAACAAGCTGCGGCCCCAAAATGCTGCTCTCGCTGAGCTCTGTCCAACAAACGGGCGATCTGCATCTCCTCCCATACAACGCCTCGAAAGGTGCCATCTGAATAGTATCCTGGAAGCTGTTGTTGTAGGAGAACTCCACTAGAGGTAAATGACGATCCCAGCTACCACCAAAGTCTAAAACGCACGCTCTGAGCATGTCCTCGAGAGTCTGAATGGTCCGCTCTGACTGTCCGTCGGTCTGCGGATGAAACGCTGTGCTGAAGCTCAAACGAGTGCCCAAAGCCTCCTGAAGTCTCTGCCAAAGTCGGCTGGTGAACTGAGTGCCTCGATCTGACACGATACAAGTCGGTACGCCATGTAGTCGCACGATCTCGTCAATATAGAGCTGAGCATACTGAGCGAAGCTGAAAGTCGTCTTCACTGGAAGGAAGTGAGCTGCTTTCGTCAATCTATCCACGATCACCCAGATGGAGTCGTACCCTCGACTGGTCCTGGGTAGACCCACAACGAAGTCCATCGAAATCTGCTCCCATTTCCACTCTGGAATGGGTAACGGCTGTAGCTCTCCTGCGGGCCTCTGGTGCTCGGCCTTGACTTGCTGACAAGTCAGGCATCTCGAAACGAACTCCGCAATGTCCCTCTTCATCCCGTCCCACCAGTAGGTCTCTCTCATATCATTGTACATCTTGGTGGAACCGGGGTGGACACTATACACTGATCGGTGTGCCTCCTCGAGAATGTCGCGCCGTAATCCATCAGCATCTGGTACGCACAGTCTAGATCCATATCGTAAAATCCCCTGATCGTCAATCACGAACTCGGAAAATCTGCCCTGTCCCATCTGTGCCATGATCTCTGAGCAACGGTCGTCACTACGCTGTGCCTCATATATACGGTCAAGCAACTGTGGGCGTGCACGAACATGCGCGAGCTGTCCCCCTGTCTGAGTGAACTCGAACTCAACTCGGCTGTCGCATAACGTCTGCCAATCTGCTGACGACTGCCTCTGCACTGCGCGCAAAAAGGATAGACTACCCCCGGGCCTCCTACTCAACGCATCTGCCACCACATTCGCCTTGCCGGGGTGATATAAGATATCGCAGTCGTAGTCTTTCACCAACTCCATCCAACGACGCTGTCTGAGGTTCAGGTCTCACTGCTGAAATATGTACTTTAAGCTCTTGTGATCGGTGAATATCTGACATGACTCGCCGTAAAGGTAATGTCGCCAAATCTTCAGTGCAAAGACCACTGCAGCCATCTCCAAATCATGAGTGGGGTAGTTCTGTTCATGCTTCTTCAACTGCCGAGAAGCATAAGCGATCACCCGACCATGCTGCATCAAAACGCATCCTAATCCCACTCGCGAAGCATCACAGTAGACAACAAATCCGCCTGATCCTGAAGGTAAAGATAATACCGGCGCCGTAGTCAAACAAGTCCGTAGCTGCTGAAAACTGCGCTCGCACTCCTCTGTCCAAACGAAAGGAACTCCCTTCGGGGTCAAACTGGTCAACGGTGCAGCTATACGGGAGAAGTCCTGAACAAAACGCCTGTAGTAGCCCGCCAAGCCTAGAAAACTACGGATCTCAGTCACCGATGTAGGTCGGGGCCACTGCTGAACAGCCTCAATCTTCTTCGGGTCTACACAAATGCCGTCTCTCGTAACCACGTGACCCAAGAATCCGACGCTGTCCAGCCAGAAAGCACACTTGGAGAACTTCGCGAACAGCTGGTGCTCCCTCAGAGTCTGTAACGTAATCCGCAAGTGTTGCTCGTGCTCCTCTCTGCTCCGGGAGTACACCAAGATATCGTCGATAAACACGATGATGAACAAGTCAAGATACGGCCTGAATGTACGGTTCATCAAATCCATGAATGCTGCTGGGGCGTTGGTGAGTCCGAACGACATCACCAAAAACTCGTAGTGGCCATAGCGTGTACGGAAAGCTGTCCTCGGTATATCCTCCTGTCGAACTCGCAGCTGATGGTATCCTGATCGCAAGTCGATCCTCGAAAAATACCCCGCACCCTGAAGCTGGTCGAACAAATCATCAATGCGCGGCAACGGATATCTGTTCCGAATGGTAACTTTGTTCAGCTGGCGGTAGTCGATACATAAGCGCAAACTTCCATCCTTCTTCTTGACAAACAGGACCGGAGCACCCCACGGAGAAACACTCGGTCGAATAAGCCCCTTGTCCAACAAATCCTGCAACTGATCCTTCAGCTCTCGAAGCTCTGCCGGGGCCATCCGATAAGGCGGTATAGAAATAGGCCCCGAACCGGGAATCAAATCAATGCAGAACTCAACATCGCGCTCAGGCGGTAGCCCAGGTAGCTCATCAGGGAAAACATCAGGGAACTCACAAACTACCGGGACCTGGTCCAACGGAACCTCTGTAGCTCGAGTATCACAAACAAACGCTAAGAATCCCTGACATCCCTTCCGCAAGAGCTGACCAGCGCGAAGAGAAGAAATTAAGCTGGGAAGGGCGACACTGCGGTCTCCCTGAATAACAAGGACTGGCTCACCCGGAAAGCTAAATCTGACTGCCTTCTCACGGCAGTCCACTGAAGCATAACAAGTGGCTAGCCAATCCATACCCAGAAGCACATCAAAGTCCAACATATCGAGGAGTATCAAATCAACTGATGAATCCCTCTCCCCGATACGAACGGAACACAAAAGAAATACAAACCGAGCGACAAACGACTCACCTACCGGAGTAACAACAACAAGCGGCTGATCTAACGACGACGACTCACGGCCCAACAACGGTGCAAAGTGTGTAGAGACGTACGAATGTATGGAACCTGGGTCGAATAATACCCGTGCGTCGAAAGAACAAACTGGCAAGGTACCTGTCACAACGGCATTGGATGCCTGCGCATCCTGCGGTGTCAAAGCAAAAACTCGGGCATGTCCTCCACCGATAGCGGGCGGACCTCGACCTCGGCCTCTGCCTCCTCGTCCTCTCTGAACAGGACCGCCACGTCCTCGGCCTCTCGGTGCACCTAACTGGCGTGGAGCATCGCCTGGGGTAGAAAGTAGGGCTCTCTGAGGAGGGGGTGGTGATGGTGGTAGGGTCACATGCGGAACTGTCGCTGCTCCCTGTCGTCTCACCGGACAGTCTCTGACAAGATGGTGCAGACTCCCGCACCCAAAACATCCTGGCGACGGCTGCTGATAAGAACCATATAACTGTCCCCGCCCAAATCCTCTGCCAGGCCTATCTCTCGGAAAGAATCTGGCGCGCTGTCTCTGAGACGGTACATCGGTGCGAATCCTCTTCGGCCCAGAAACGGCCGAAGTCTGTGATATGCGTGCCTCCATCCGCAATGCCGTATCCCTAGCAGCTGAATAAGTGTCGTAGCGCTGGGCGCCAATGGCAAGATATAGCTGGGCATCAAGTCCCTGTACGAACCTCTTCACCATCTTCTCCTCGGTATCCACCAAATACTGAGCATATCGGGACAACTGAGTAAACTGGATGTCATACTCAGACACCGTCATCCCAGGTGTCTTGACTAAGGCCTCGAAACTGCGAGCTCTGGCGTCATGAACGCTCTCTGGAAGGAAACGGGCTAGAAAGACCGCTGTAAACTCGACCCAAGTCATAGGCGGTAGATCTGCAGCTCGACCTCTCAAGACTGACTCCCACCATGTCTGCGCGAGACCCTCTAGTCGGAAACTGGCAAGCTCTACCCATCGATCATCCGAACATCTCAGCGAACGGCAGATCCTGGCTAAACTATCAAGGAACGTCTGTGGGTCCTCCGCTGCCTCGGTGCCGATGAATACTGGAGGTCTCAGCCTCATGAAGTCCTGTAGTGAAACCGGAATAGCCACGGTGGTGGTAATAGGAGCAGGTATCATGGTCGTCTGTGATGTAGTAGGTACGTCATCCGGCCTCGGTGTACGACTGGCTGCAACTAGGGATCCTACCATCTGACGCAGCTCCTGCATGCCCCCCATCATCTGTCGCAACTCCTCCATACCGGTCTCGAGCCTATCCATACGGCCTGGGGAAGGTGGATCGGTCTGTCCCTGCGGCGTAGGCATACCACCCTGCTCAGTCCTAGTCTCGGACGAGCCAGCTCGAATCTCGTCTCTGGCGGCAGCCCTCTGTGCCCTCGTAGCCTTCGGCGGCATAGTGGCTGGTACAGGAAAAGGATAATAAGGACAGTGCAATAGGATCATAGGATACACGGAATTGAAGAAGGAAATTTCCAAGCAAGTATCCTAAAGTCACTTAGGCGGAGTACCGTATCGTAAGTATGCCGCGGACATACGGACGCTACGTTACCCTGCTTAAGTCACTTACTCCATCTACCAAGGGTCCTCCTACACTCACAAAGGTAAACCTATCGCTCTGATACCAACTTTGTCACGACCCGCAGGGTACGGAACGTGACTGGCACTTAAGTTTACGAAACGTCTAAAGGCGTCCGTAAAATAAGTAAGCCAAAGCCCAGAAAACAAAACCCATTTAAGCAAAAGAGTGAAGAAAACCCAATCATTTGAAAGCAAGTTATCAAATAAGTCATGTAAAAACCCCTTTTAAAAACAATACTAATTTTTCCGAAATTTCGGCAGAGTCTCCTTTGTAAATACTGGCCCCCAAAAATGGGTACAACAAAATATATACATGAATCCACAAAATAGGGCATCCCCAAGCGGGAGCTAGCTCTTCGCCATACGGCGGTCACAAATCCCACGCAATGTAAATGACAACAAGCATAATAAAGCATAAGGAAGCATGAAAAGTAGCATGTCGGCTCAAGTGAGCTCGACCCCAAATACAGTATAAAATCCACAAACCTCACAGTCTCATCTCTAGGTCAATATACAATAATCTGGTAGAACAGTAGATGGAGTACACTAGATGCAAAGAATATACAAGGTGGTACAAAAATATTAACATAACCCACCTATGAGCAAATCTCGAGTCCAGGCAAAAGAGGCAAAAGAAGCAAGCGCACCCGCCGCTACTGAACTGACGGAGCGGACCTGCAACAGGCTATGGCACAACGGGGGTGAGTTGCCAACTCGTGAGTAATAAATAACATTTACACAGGCTATCGAATGCATGCACACAAGCATCCTAGCATCTATATACAGGTAAGGCAGGACATAATGGCGAGTATGTATGCAATATGGATATACTAGCAGGTGTGTATACAACATCAGTGTACGAATATGTATGCAACATGAATATCTGAGGTCTCAATAGGTTTATATATAAAAATATTTTATCAGATGTTGTTTTTGAAACTCTTTTAGAATGCCAGCAAATGTCAATGAATCGACGAAAACCGGTGTCTAGCAACGACACCCCAAAAGCTGTCTCAAATCTCATAAATGTATCGCTGGCCTCAGCCGTCCGGCTGACCCATCTCAAATATCAATATCTCATCATCTAGTGGCCACGGTCGGTATCCTCTGGATATCCGCCGTCCCAAACAGTCACCGGTAGGTAATCCGTCCCCTGCCAGGCTCAACGTCATCACCACATTCCTCTTGCCCCGGGGTACCTTACCGGGCCCACCATGTACCCGTGCCGGTTCCTCCACTCCTCGACACGGATTTCCAAAGCCACAGCAAACTCATGGTGGACGACACTTACATCACTAGAAAACCGCAATTTACATGTTTTAAAAATATCATAAGTTTGGAAATTTTGCGGCTTTCCCCCGAAATCCAGCAATATCATAAAATCTCAAGGAATCCTCATAAGAGCATATATCAATGATAACGAATGCGTATGATATCAATAATCAAGTTGCGATGTGTGATTAATGTATTAAGCATGAACAATGAATATGATGAAGTACATGCACATGAATAGCAATCCTACGGTTTCATTTTAAGGAAATAGCACAATTTAAGTATCAATTAGTAAAAGGTTTAAATTAAAGGTTATCTAGTGTGGTGGCATGGCAATTACCAGGGTGTGTGTGTAAACATGAATAGTGCTCGTGCTGCATAAAAAAAAACTGGTAATGGTGCATGTGTCCTACAATTGAGTTTGCGTATATGGATATAACATATTGATCTAATTGCAGCAATTAACATGCCAGTATAATTATTCTAATGTCATAAGTGATTATCCAATTTACTATTTTCCAGTTTACTAAATCTATCGGGCGACTTGCGCCATCCAAACGATCGTCCCCTGTAGATGTTAAATCTACTCACCGGGATCCCAGGCTAGTTGTGTCCAATCACCGCCTTTCCCTTTCGCGCCGCATCTGACGTTTCCGCGACCGAACCTGGAATTTACATCATTACCAATTATAAGGTTACATATCAAGAACGACGCAAACCCCAACGAAACTACTAAAGTTCGCTAGCTAGGTACAACGTGCACAAAGTGCGCGGAACACACGCGAAAATCGCAAAAACTGCCAAAAACGCCGATTTGGGTCACCCGGCAAAACTAAAACCCGACTACCCAAAAACCGCACTCACGCATCCTAAAAGTCGTAGGACAAGCCATTACAATCATCAAGATATCAAAAATAGTCCATCACATAATTTATATAAAAATCTAGTAAGCATATACATTCCAAAAATCGGTGCAAAAATCGCCGATTTGCGACAAAACGACTACAATAAAGCATACTCACCCAAGCACACTACAAGCAATCCACACCCACTAATTACAACACATTAACCATGCTCCAAAACCTATATTCCACAACCAAACCCTTTCTTGATTTTTATAAATAGCAATTGCAAATCAAAAACCATACTTGAAAAACTTAATTAACACTAATTTCAACCCCAATTAGCAAGTTCACCTCTTAGATTAAGGTTAGCAAAACACTAGATAGCAAATTAGGTTTAAATCAATTAAATAATGCTTTCTAAAACTTAATCAACTCACTAATCAAGTTTCAAATATCAATTCCATACAAAAACCTTCTCTTGAAAATTTAAAAACAATAATTTACAACTAAAATCAACTTCTAAAATTACCTAAATTAGCATAATTAAAGACTACATAACAAGGTAACCATATAGATTAGTTCACTAACAACTAGATTAACTAATAAACAACTTAATTAATTATCATGGCTTCAAAACCCTAATTTAAACAAACTACTCTTTTAAACTAGATTAGAAATAAGCTAACTTTTAACACTAACCATACAATTAAAGGAATTTTTAGCAAAAGAAAGCAACTTGATGAGAATTATACCTCTTGATCTATGGATCAAGCAAGAAAATTTGCTCCAATTGATGGCCTCAACACCAAGGTCCAAGCAAGAATGGCTAAGGATAATGATAGCATAAGGATTTTTGTTTGGATTTTTGAATTAAATCATGGATTTTGATGTATTTCTTGAAGAAATTGAAGAAAAATGAAAAGAAAAGAGAGGAAGAAGAGGGTGTGCAGGAATTTCGGCCAGAATGAGGTATGGGGGAGGGTGTGGTCAAGTGGGGAAGGTCATGGGTCAAGTCCACAAAGTCAAAGTATCATACTTTATCCATTTTAATTAAAATAAAACCATAAACCATCAAAACAACTCAAGAAAGCAACCAAAGAAAATGAGGCCAGAAATTTCTGGTCTCACACAAGGTGGGGCTGTCCTAGGGCTGAGGAAAAAGAGAGAGGGATTTTACAAAAGAAATTTTATGCAAAAAGGCCCCCTACAACTCAAAAATTGCAAGTTTTAGCCCAAAATTCAATAAATTCGTTTCAATTCATAAAAATTGGTTAAAAATCAAAATAAATTACTAAAAATTCATGTTATCACTAGATTATAATTATCATAATTTTAGAGATTAAAATTAGCCCGGAAAAATTTGTATTTATCGCTTATTTAATGTATTTTCTTACCGGCTTAAAATAATATTAAAAAATTGAAAAATAGGGAAAAAATTTTAAATGACCAAAATTTCATAAATAACTCATTAGCTACTAAAAACAAGAAATTACCTATCCTTTTTAGGTATAATTAGCCCTAAACTGCAAAATATCGAGAAAGACGGTTTTCGGAAAAATACCGAATTTTCACCGAATTTCAAGAAAACACCAAAACGACTTTTCAAGACGCTACATAAGGTCACTTAGGCGGAGTACCGTGTCGTGAGTATGCCGTGGAACACACACACGCTACGCCACTCTGCTTCAGCTACCTACTCCATCATACCAGGGTCATCCTACACTCCGAAAGGTAAAACCTACGCTCTGATACCAACTTTGTCACGACCCAAAGTTCGGCCCTTGTATGGCACTTAACCACATAACGTCAACAGGCGCAACGCGATCAAGTAAGCCGAAACCCAAAAATCAAAACCATTAAAATAGTGAGTGAAGAAAACATTAGTTTAAAACATTTAGAAAACCTTGAGTAAAAATTCTTTAAAGTTTAAGTTATTTTCTTAAAAATTTCGGCAGCACCTCTTTTGTAAAAACTAGCCCCGAAAATGGGTACATAACATGATATAAGTAAAATGAATGATAACAAGAATAAAACATCCCCAAACGGGAGCAATCACGCCCAACGGCGGAAACAACCACCACAAGAATAGTATACGACGTCGTAGCGAAGAAATTGACAGAATAAGCAAAAGAACAGCATAAAAGATAAAACTGCATAAATAAAATCGGCTTACACGAGCTCGACACCAGAGTACAAAATAATATACCACATCGTCCTCACAGCTGGTCTCTAAGTTAATACATGAAATAGTAGATGGAGAGTACTAGATACAATAGAGTGTATAAATGGAAAATAACCAGATACCACAAACCCACCTATCAACAAAACGGCTCACGCGCCAACTGCAGTTGTATCCGTAGCCAAAAAGATACAAGAGATAGCCCTGCCGCAACAACTCTGAGGGTCAACCTGCAAGCACTGTGGCACAACGGGGGTGAGTTGCCAAATCGTGAATAGTAAATAACATATAAATGTAATCGCGAGTATGCACGTACTGGGATACTCTAACATGTGCAATCAGATAACATCTATATGATGAGCTAGGTATGCAATAATCTTGCAAAGTACTCTATCAGGTACTACGGCTACATGATGCAATGCATAACAATAAATGCTGAGCATGGGATAAAATATCATCTACACGAATCATCAACGTGAAAAAACCTCGGTGTCTACCAAAAACACCCTAAAATCCAAATAATTCAGGCGCCGTCACTCTATATGGCCCTCAATCCTGTAAATCTCATAGAAGCGGGGTGCCCAACATCGGCTCCCGAAAACATCATGAAATACTCGTGTCCAGCATCGACACGCAGATCCTCATATATCGGGCTCCGTCAGTCCGGATCGGCCCACGGGCTCCATCTGCGGAATCGGCCCTCGACCCCGGCAGTACGGGTCGGCCCGTATCCATCTCTCGACTCTGGTCGGTATCCTCTGGATAACCGCTAGGTCCAACCACTCAACGGTAGGTTGTAGTCTCTCTGCCAAGCTCAACGTCTGTATATACAGCATCCCTTTCATGCCCCGGGGTACCATACCGGGTCCACCTTGTATCCGCAATCGGCCTCATCCAGCTCCTCGAATCGGGTTCACATGTCACACGTATCAGAACCGAGAAAACGCATGGTGGACACACTGAAATATCATATCAAGAGAAACCGGGTTTTCAAAACAGTGCATATTTTCTTAAAATAATACCACGGTTCTCAAATCCAGAAATCACACGAATCCAAGACTCAATGCGTAAATCCTTGCAATGTGTCGTATGCCGCATAAAATCGTACTATGAGTAAAAGAGGAAAACCGCTCTTTTAAATGGATCCAGTTGAAAATATTTCATGCGGTCCCCAATTTTCCAAAATCAAAGTCATCATCATCTATGTATGTGCAAGAGTATGTATGTAGGTATGGATGTACAAATGGTATTTATTCAAGCATGAGTGTACAATATGTGATAGAATCATGTCTAAACATCAATTATGAGATAAACCGAACGATGTATGGTCCGTAGCAATCCTATAGTGCGAGTGTCATGGCAATCACTAACGGTGTGGGTGTAAAATACATATAGTGCTCGTGCAGCTTGAACCGTTAGTGACAGTGCGGTGTTACATAAATATTGTGTTTATATGCAACCAAAGAGGGGCACACTACAAAAGTACATATGCACAAGAAATATATATATATATATATATATATATATATATATATATATATATATTCGCGACTACAATATCCTATCAAGCCTTGACGATTTATCGCCATACGGGCGATTTCCCCGTAGATGTTAAATCTACTCACCGTGATCTCCTGCTAAGTGTAGCCGACTACTTGCTTCCCCTTCTTTGCGGCATCTGAAGTACCCTCCTGCAAACCTAGAATTTACACAAAGAATACACATAAGCTAAAATCCTGCAAAAACGCGATATCAAAACCAAACGAGAAACTCACGCCGCGAACTAAACGCGTGTGTATCCGATACACTAAAACGTGTATATACGCATCTGAAACTACCTCGAAACGCTATGATACGCAGAAAACGCGAAACCCACTCACATAACACACGTGTCGCGCAAGCTCAAAAGTATTGGAAATAAGGTATTTGATCCCAGATTTCGACTCGACTTGAATTAGGAAAAGTTGCATATACCAAACACCCAAGATATGTAGCAGACCCCCCAGCCCAAACCCCGACACCCAACTCACTCCTCTGGCCGTAATTTGCGGCCAGATCTAATAAATTTTCGTCCTGGACAAGGAATAGGGGTCTCGTGCTTTGTGTGTGTGGTCTAGGTCTACTGAATATGCTCCAGTAATTGCAACTTTTTCCTAAAACAGCCGGGTTGAAAGAAGATCCCAACAGAGCACTAATATTAATTAAAACGCTAATTTAACACTAAATTGATACATTATGGTGTTTTAGTGTAACCTGAAACAATTTCTAGGATTAAATGACACTGACAACACTTAGTTAAGCTAATCAAGCCATAAAAACCCTAATATATCCTAATCACCACTTAAACCATCTAATTAGCACTAAAAACCCTTAAAAACACTAAATTAAGCTAAAATAACTACATGTTTAGCAAAGAGGTGATTAAAGTAGGCTTTATACCTCACAATAGGTCAAGTAGTGGCACACTTGCTGGTCTTGTCCCAAGAGTTCATATTTGGCTCCAAAAATCCATAAAAGAGTGATTGAAGTGTGGTTGGTGTGAGGGTAAATGTGTTTTTAATGAAGGTTTGTGCTAGGAATTGATGAGAGAAGGAGAAGAGATGAAGGGGGAGCTAGGTTGCTGCTGGGGTTGCTGCTGCTGTTGCTTGAAATGATGAGAGAGTGTGTGTGAGAGAGAATGCCCAAAGTCAAAAGCGCACGATGATATAATAAATGCCCCCCCCAATGCTCTCTCTTTTCTCTCATTTTCTATTTTTCTTTATTGATTTATTTAGTTATGGTTTTATAAGAAAAGGAAATGATAATTTGAATGAAGTGGGAGAAAGAAACATGTGTTACAAAATGTGTTAAGTGTGCATGCAAGTTACACTAATCCTTGCTTAGGAAAAAGTAATTAAGGAAAATTTCTAATTAATTGAACACTAAGCTAATTTATAATTAATAAAACCCATTTATATATAAAAACACGTCTTATCACAATTAAAACTGATTTTATTTTAGCTTAAGTAGAAATTTAAAATTTACGTGATTTTATGAAAAACACGCATTATTGCTAATTAACATGAAATTAACCTAAACGAATTTCAAAGCGTTACACTGTACCAGTGTCACCAGAGAACTGCTATCTGACGTGAGGTATAATACCATCTAGGAGTTCTCGACGAGTCCTTTTCAGTGTACCCAGTCTCCACTGAGCACCCGTATACCATCTTTGATGTCAAACACCAATAGATGTGGGATCATCCATCGCCCATCATATGGGTCAAGAAGCGTATACGCTAGTCTACTCTGGAATATCGATGCCTATTCTCGATACTCCCATGACTAGGAACAATTAAAGGATGTACTTACCGACCACCATGGCCCCACCAGTATGATCTGCATCATAATCGTAGTAGTCAAGTACTCATCCTAAGGGCTTTATCAACATGTAACAGAGGGACAATAAGTGTACATGTTAAGATAAAGAGTAACCAGATAGCATACTATCGTGTCGAGCAAGAAAATCCTCCCTATATATGTCCAAGCATCCACTATAATATACATCATATTTACAACAATGGCCTCTAGGGAATACATACAACTAAAACTTTATATATTATTGTGCTTGTATTAGGTTTTATTCAAAAATTACAAAGAATGTGCTGCCGATTTTTAAAACATCATCGATGCTTTTCAAACACACTTAGTTTGACATAAATGAGTATTTCAAACTGATTCCATCTAATGACTATTTTTAAACTTCACCTCCAATATTTTTGTAAAAAGGTTTAAATTCCGGGTTTTCGGCTTACTTGGACCGCATCGACGTGTTTAGATGTCACGCGATTTAAGTGATGGTCATGTGCCACTTTCGAGTCGTAATAAAGTTGATATCAGAGCGTTTGGTTTAACCTTTGTTCGAGTATAGGTTTGACTATGTAGAGTTTAGGCATACACTTTCGTTAATTAGGCTTGACCTTACAGAACTTAGACTTGACTTCAGAGGTCTTATACCCGAACTTTCGTTATGTAGGTTGACCTTGGTTGATGGAGTAGGTACTAAGTAGAGTGATGTACCGTACATATGTTCTGCGGTATATTTACAATACGATACTCCGCCTATATTAACTTAGGATATATATCTTGAGATCTTTTCTTCTATTCGTTCAGTTGATCTATCCTCATCGATACATGTTGGTTATTCCAATCACCATGTTTACGCAAGCTGAGAGGGCTGCGATTAGAGACACGGTCAAGGCAGACTTGTCTGGGAGGAGGACTGACCAGGGTGATATTCCGGTGACATGGGAACATGTTGTTTATCCTAATATGATCGGATTGCTAATTTTGAAGCGAGTTTTCCTCAGGATCTGCACCAGTGGGTCGAGTCATTCCTGGAGACCAACCGGACTTGGAGGCATGATATTTACCCTACTCCGAAGATTGTTGTGTTGCCTACTGTTCAGACAGTTGTACCAACCGTTGCTGAGATTAGCGAGGTGTCGCTTCCAGAGTTCATGAAACTAAAAATCGCCGATGTTTATGAGTATAGATGGGCCAGAGGATTCTTAGTCATTCATGGGTATGATGGCAAGGATATTTAATTCGTTGTGGCGCTTCGATACAAGATTGGTGAAGTTGATTAGTTTCTTTTGATGGGTCTTGCTCAGACCTGTTATGAGTCGCTCGAGAGAGACAGTGTAGTGAGTTTTCCTTCGACGAATTGGGACGAGTTCTCGAAAGTGGGCTTAGCCAGATTCTACCACAGAGGGTAAAAGATGTAAAATTCGTATTTTCATGTTTTTGTGTAAGACTCCGGGCTTGATCACAACCGAGTATGATTTGCAATTCGCGTAACTATCGTGATACGCTCCTTATTTGACCGATACAGAAGAGAAATGGAACAAAAGATTGGTGCGAAGTCTCAATGCACAGTTGTTCTTTTCCATCGATACTGGAGATTCGATATGTATACAGAAGCGTTGTGTACGACCCCACTTTCATAGGAAAATCTTGATGTGATTGAATTTTTTCTAGAATGGAAGTGGGTTCATTATGGAGTGGTATTTCCTGGCAGATTAGATAGATGGGATCGGCAGGAGCCATGAAGGGTTCTTTCTAGGATTATATGATGAGTGAGATTAGACCCAGGGTTAGTTGCTTGGCACACACGCATAGGTTAGAGATCACCGTCGTCGACATGTTACATTGCGAGAGACTGGACTACTTGGCAAGAAAGTGTCTTGAGAAGTGTCAGCATAGGACTGTTCGCGTCGCTGCTCCTTACCGGACGATTGTATTGAGAAACCGTAGTTTTAGTGATCCGCAGAGAGAACAAGAATCCAGAGACAGAAAACACTAGACTGTGGGCAGAAGGCAAGGGGTAATCCTTGTTCTGCCAGTTCTGAGTGTATAGACACCTTTCGACATTGAAGAGGGTGTACTTCGATGTCATTTGTTTCTTATTTGCATTTTGATGATCCGAATATTGCGTTTTCAACGTTGAAGAAAGGACAACTCGACGTCCGTTATTTTGACTTCTGTGTTTTGAGAATTTGAGGGTCACATAAATGATTTGTGCACACCAGGTGCACTTGTTTAAGATTTCCGTGCACATCAGTTGCACTTGATTTGTGTTTTATGCATACCAGGTGCACTTGTTTGAGATTTCCATGCATAGTGACTACACTTGATTGGCGTGTTGTGCACACTAGATGCACTAGACTGATATTTTTATGCACGTCAGTTGCACTTGATTGAGATTTCTTTTACTCTAGGCATACTAGATATGATTTTGTGCACACCAATTGCACGTTTTGATGATTTGTGCACCCCGATAGACTTGATATTGATTTTGTGTACCCCGATGCACTTGATGTTTATTTTTTGCACCCCGATGCACTTGATGTTGATCTTGTGCACTCTAGATGCACTTGATATTGGCTCTATGCACATTCGATGCAGTGGATATTGTTTTCTTGCGCACCTATTGCACTTGGCGCTTTTTTTTTTGTTTTTATGCACACCTGTGGCATGTGGTTTGGATTTTTGTGCAACCCGTTAAGATTGATTTCGTTTTCGTGCATTGCACTTGATAAGATATATTATAGATTTGATTTCTATATTTTCGCTTGGTTGTGTGCCACATGTTAGGAATATGTATTCCCTATAGACTATTATTGTATATTATAGTGGATGCTTGGACATATATATAGAGGACTTTCTTGCTCGACATGATAGAATGCTATCTAGTTGCTCTTTATCTTAACATGTACACTTGTATTATTATACTGTCTCTCTGATACATGTTAATAAAGCCCGGATGTTAGCTTGACTACCAGAACTATGATGTAGATCATACTAGTGGGGCTTGTGTAGTCCACAAGCACATCCTTTAACAGTTCCTAGCCGAGGGAGTATCGAGACAGGGCATCGATATTCCGGAGTAGACTAGTGTGAACGTTTCTTGACCTTATATGGGACGATGGTTAATCTGATAACCATTGGTGTTTGATATCATAGATAGTGCACAGGTGCTTATTAGAGAATGGGTACACCGAACAGGACTCGCTAAAAACTCCTAGATGGTACCATACCTATCGTCAGATAGCAATTCCCTGGTGACACTTATACAGGTTAGTCTGTAGACCCGAGATCGACATAGAGTCTTGTGTAGTTACCACAGTTCTTTGATTTCCTCTTTACCATGGCTCAAAAGAGTCGTGCAAACAGGTGGATTTTGGGTACAGTCCCGAGTCACATGGAGACAATGAGCGATAGGAGGTGTTAGTGATATATGTCGTAGAGGCAATTATTGTATCATACTAGTTTGTATATTACATAATGGAAGCTTGGGATATACACCGATATAGTAACTGTCTTGTTCAAAATGGTAGTATGCTACCTGGTTTGTTTCTACCTCAATATGAGCAAGTGTTTCTTTTAACATATCGCTTATACATATTGGTAGGGCTCTTAGGATCTTTGCTTGATTACCAGCATTATGATGGCAGTCACACTAGTAGGGGCTGGGTAGTCTATAAGCACATCTTTATACAGGTCCCTAGTCATAGGATTATCGAGACGGGGCATCGATACTCTATAGTAGACTAGTGTATACGCTTCTCATCCCAGCAGGGGAGATGGTCTGTCCTACAGCCATTAGTACGTCGTATTGGAGATAGTATGCAGGTGCTCATTAGGTTATAAGTACACTGGACAGGACTCGTCGGGAACTGCTTGTGGGTATTACACCTATCATCGGGTAGCAGTTCCCAGGTGACATGAGTACAACATAGTCTGTTGACTTGACACTGCTACTTCGCGTCGAGTGTGTTCCTACTGTACTTTGATTACTATCCTACCACGGTTCAAAAGAGTCATGCAAACAGGTAGTAGTTGGGTACAGTCCCGAAGCACTTAGAGGCAGTGGCAGTTAGATAGGATTCGTCTCTCCCGGTATTGGGGGTTGATATCATGCTGTGTTCGGAAGGCCATTACACAAAGTCCTTGGCCAAGGCAAGTGAGATTTACTGGTAGGTACTCTAGTAGTTTCTCAGGGTGTTTTGGGCTACTCTCCGACACGACTTATTGCGCTATTAGGGGTCTGACGATTATCGCCCCTAGGCCCGATATGCGATACTCTTAGACTAACAGACCGGACTGTACGGAGATTGTCACAGATAGGCTCAGTAGGAATTCGGATGAGTTTTCTCATCGGCCTTCTTATCGACATATACCTGTGGGCCGTTACGTACAGCTAGTACCGCCTGCGGTTTGTGGTTAAACCCATCTCCAACGTAGTGTCGAGTCTTTAGAGTCCCACACAGAGGGTTTCCCTGCATCGAGCAAAAGATGTATAGGTCGTATGGTTTTACGACAGGGTTCGATCGCGTATATGTACTTGTGCACGGATGATGATTCAGAAAGATAATACTAGTGGGCTTTGGTTTAAGCCGGATCCTAGTATTGTACTGATGGATTATTTTCGTCTCTTTTGTATTCGAATTTTTCGGAATACGGATATGGGTATGTATATATGGATGAGGAGAATTTTTGTAAATTGTTCAAAGATACTTCTAGAAGAGACACCTCATAATTTTTATTTATCATTTTAGTTTAAATGATTATTCATTTATGAGGTGGAGGAAATGAGGTGTATTTTGCATATATTTGAGCATGGCTCTTGGTGACACATGTAGGAGTTTCAACCTATGACTCACCAAATTGAATATGAACCTTATTTGATTTTCTAATATTATTTATTCATTAGAGAAAAGGGTATGGTTTAGATTTGAGCTAGGAGAGTTCATGCTTTTTGTAACGCCTTAGATTTCGATTAGTGTTAGTTTAGACGGTAATGCGGGTTTTTGGTAAAAAGTTTACCAATTTGAGTTCCTCACATTTTATAACATTTAATTAATAATTTATTATTATTTGTTATGGAATGCACACACATGTGCATGTTTATGTGAGGGTGTGTTTGTGTTTTCTAGATTAGTGACCAAGACAACTTAACCCTAATCCTAATCCCTGGCGTTGCCTTAACCTAAACCTCTTGATATTTTGTGTGAGATATTCTTTGGCTTTTGGATGTGAGAAGAGGTGGCACATGAGTTATGCTTGTATTAATGTGAGAATTAATGCAAGGGTGCGCTCACTTCTTACACTCACCTCTCTCTTTCTCTTTATCTTTTCCTTCTCTCATTCTCTCACACTTATTCCCTTCTCATTTTCTTCATCTCTCTATTATCTAAACTAAACACTTGCTAATCCTTTACTAAACCTATACAAAACTTCATCAAAACTCATAAAAATCACATCTTTGGACTTGTTTTGCCTCTTGGATGCCTTGGAGCTTGGAAAGCTAGGATCTTTGAGCTTGTGGGAGTAGGTAATGATCTCTATCTGTTCTTTATACTGTTATAATGCTGTGTAGTCTTGTAGTTTAAGTTTTGAACTTTTAAAGTTAAGTTTCGTGCAAATGTCATATTTTTTAGTGTCATTTGTGATATCTGTGATGTGCTGTAACTCTGAGAGTTTTCTAGAAGACTAAATAATGTAGTTGTGTTGTACCAGAGACCCTGAGCCTTCACCTCAAGCATGAACCCCCTTGCTCGGACCATAGCCGGCGACGCAGCAGGGAAATCCGACGACATCGGTTTTTGGGTAGAGTTAGGGTGTGGGTTTTTGTGGGTAGGTGTCTGCTTTGGTTGAGGTGTGTTTGGTCCTGTTTGATTTTTGGGTTTTCTCTGTATGCAAAATCTGGGATCACATAGCTAGTTTCTTGTGTTGCGATTACGCGCGATACGTTATACAACACGGTTCGTGCACTTTGTGTGGTTTTTCTCTTGGGTTGGTTTCGTAGTGTCGCTACGCACGTTAGCCACAATACGAACACTTGAGAGTATATTTTGAGTTGATGCGTCGGTCAAACGTAGTTTGTACGTGTTTTGGGTCTATTGCTAATAGATACTTGTTATATTGTTTTATGTTATAGGTTCGCAGGCGAGGACTTCGAACACTAAGAAGAAGGAGAAACAGGTGGTAGGCTTTACTTAGCCAGGAGTGTTGGTGAGTAGATTTAACATCTACAGAGGGATCGCCCGCATGGCGTTATGCGTCTGGGCTAGATCAAATGATATAACCATTAGTTAGAAGTATACGGATATTGATTGTGCATGTATACCTTGTTGCTTATCTCATTTCCTTGCATATGGACTTAGTATTAATGAGACACAACACCATTATTGACGGTTCATGTTTCACGAGCACTAATTGTGTGCTACACACACACCGTCATTAATTGCTATGACACGCATAACACCTATACATATGTGATATTGTATTGTTTAGGGATATTGAGACGTGATCCTTATTTTCCTTCGTGCATATGACATATAGCATACCTGTATACCTACATGCTTACACATATGCCTTGACATGCTTACATGCTAGTTACCTATATATATATATGGTATTATACCATTAGTGATAGGTTTATACACATATGAAACATAGCTACATATACATCTTGCATACATACTTATGCATATACCTGGAGGCTATTACATCATTATTGATGTTGGAGGTAGTGCCCTCAGAGTCAATTATTAGGTCACAGGTACGTGATTGTAATGATTGAGGGAGGACCTATCCCGGTAGGACAGTCTTACTCGAGATGATAGTATGCTATCTGGTTTACCTTTATCATCGTGTACTGTTTTAAGTGACCTGACACGTCGCTATTACACGTTGATAGAGCCCCTAGGATTCTTGCTTGACCACCAGCAGTATGAGGGCGATCATATAAGTGGGAGCTGGGGGTCTATAAGCTTATCCTTAAAAGGTCCCTAGTCATGGGAGTTTCGAGACTGGGCATCGATACTCCATTAGTAGACTAGTGTATACAGTCGAGACCCCGACGAGGGGTGGTGGCCGGTCTCACAAGCCACTGGTGTCAGTTGGTTCACCTAAGATGTATACAGGTGCTCATTGGGTTATGAGTACACCGGACAGGACTCGCCGGGAACATGCTAGTTGGTCATATACCAGACGTCAGATGGCAGTTCCCTGGTGACATGTATGCAGGTTAGTTCATCGACCTGGGGATCGTCATTTGTCTCGTGTGAGTTCCCACTGTACTTTGATTACTACCCTACCACGGCTCAAAGGAGTCGTGCAAACAGGTTTTAGTTGGGTACAGTCCCGAGCCACATGGAGGCAGTGAGCGTATCTTCAGGGGTTCGTCTCTCCCGGTATTGGGGGTGAGGTCGTGCTGTGTCTAGGAGAGCCATTACACAAAGTCCTTGGCCAAGGCAAGAAGATTTACTGGTAGGTATTCCAGTAGTATCTCAGGGTGTTCTGGGCTACACTCCGACACGACTTGTACCGCTTTTGGGGGTCTGACTTTTACCAACCCCCTTGGCCCGCCATGCGATACTCAAAGACGAACGGACCGGACTGCACGGATATTGTCACTGACAGGCTCAGTAGGGTTGTCAGGCTGAGTTCACTCACAGACGTCCCTTTTAGTCAATACTTGGTAGCCCGTTACGTATTGGCTTATACCTCTGACGTGCTAGTGGTTAAATCCACAACCGAGGTGTTGACGAGTCTTTAGAGTCCCCCACATTCAGTTACTCAGCTTTCGGGCGAAAGGTTGTAGAGACCGTATGGAGATATGGCAAGGTCCGATCAGATACGTGCGGTATTGCACGGATCAGTATCGGACAGTTTGTACTATAGGCCGTATGGTTATATGGCAGGGTTCGATCAGATACGTGCGGTATTGCACGGATCAGGATCGAACAGATATTACTAGCCGGTTTTGGTATAAGCCGGATCCTAGTATAGTACAGTGTAGATTTTGTCTCATTGCATTTGTATTTCGGTCGAAATACAAATGCGGGTGTGTATGCACAGTATCGGGGTTTTCCTGTAATTTATTACGGGACCAGTTTTCTGGAGTTGCCAGTTTGCTTTTCATTTCGGCCAATTTCCATTGTTCCGTTCATTGGCCGAAGTTTGGAGGAGGAGGGTTTATTTGCATTGTTGCAAATAGACATTTGTGGAGGGGTTCTTTGCTTATTTTTGTATCATGATGGTTTTCATGATGAGCACCATCATTGACTTCTCTTTCTCATGATGGATTGACTTTGGATATGTTGATGGTTGTTTTGAGTGTTGGACTTTCCTAGCTATCATTTCTTCACATCATAACTTGACACTCCCTTTGATGATGGTTCCACCACTCCCCCTTGACTTCACACTCTCTCTCTCCATTCACAAAAGGTGGCCGGCCATTTTTTTGGTGGGGGTTGATTGATTCATTTTGGTGTGGCATATTTGTTTTCTTATGCTTGCTAGAAAAGCCCTCTAGTTCTTTTTCCAAAGGAGTTCCTCTCTTTTCCTCCACAAAATGGCACAACTCCATAACCCCATATGAGACTTGAGTGCTACATTATATTCTACAGTAAATCTTGGGCACGTCGAGTAGCCGGCTTCGTGCCCGAGTTGCTTCGGCATTGAGGTGGGAGCCCGTAAACAAAGTAGGCGATGTGGTGCACTTCCGGCGACGAGGAGGAGACGGGACTTTTCCGCAGGAGATCGGGACCATGACGAGAAGACCGGAGGACTTGGATCGTCGGTACATCTCTAACCCATCTTCTAGTTAGCTTAGACTTGTTAATGGTTACGATCCGGGTGTTTAGTGCGCGGTGGTGCCGGTTTGCTAAGTCCGCAAAATTTAAGTTTTTCACCGCTTCCGCATTCCGGCGTCGGATTGACGGCCGGGGCGCCGCCGTGCACTTACAGTGGTATCAGAGCCTCCCCATTAACTTAGTCTAGCTTTGTGTAATGTGTTTTTCAGTTCCGATCGATCGAAATGTCCAAAAACCCGTATTTGCTCACATCAGTTTTCTGTTGGAAATTTTTAGTCTCGAAAATTTTTTCATGTTGTAAAATATTTATGTACTAAAAATTATAAGAACACTGTTCAAATTCGAGGCACTAATCCTCTCACCAGAGCGCGGAAGGGCGGCCAAAACCCACTTGTGGCCGCGCTTCCGCCGCCGCATGCAGGAATTAGTGGGTTGGGTTTTTACAGTGGGCTTCTGGGGAGAAAATAGGGTTTTTGGAATATTAAATTTGGGCCCAGAATTTCTTTAACTGCTACAGTATTGCTTTGGGGCCCACTTGTTAAAATTTGATTGATCGGATATTTTAAACACATTTTTCACAGTATTTACATTATATCTGCGACCGTGAATGTCACTTGATCGGTAAATCCGGTCTAACTGCTATAGCCCGGTTAGACGGATTTGCGAACGTGACTTTCACGTTGATGTTTTGTTTTTGCTGTGATGTTGCGGATCGGTCGTGGGGGATAGCCTGGATGCAATGCTAGTACAGTTTTGTTGTATTATGTACATTTGATATTGCGGGGCGAGCGTCCGACATGTGGACTGCCGTCACTGCCTGTTTGTATTATTATTTTGGGGCACGACCTGGTTGCGGTCGATGTACCCGTTGTATGTATATTTTACTTTCTGTACTAGGATTGCCCCGCGGAGGGGTGCACGGATAGCCGGGTTCTAGAGGGCAGCAAGCCCGCATCTCATGGCATTGGGACGGAGGGGGCTTCACTCTAGGATTGGCGGGCTATTCGCCGCACTCGTAGGGGGTACAGGTTGACCCAGGAGGGGTGCCCAAGTTACCGGATTCCGTGAAGTGCTGGGTGGTCCATTCACGTTGCTGAAGGGGGCTGCCTCGCTTCAGGTTTTGGCGGGTAACTTGCCGCGCCCGTAGGGGTCTAGGATTTCATTGCACAGGCTATCCACATGACCAGGGGAACGTCGGGTTTCAGCAGTGGCTCTGTGAAACCCGGGGATCCCAGATATCTGTATTGTTTCTGTGATGCTGTTCATTCTCTGTGATGTTGCATTTTATTCACGCCTTGAGAGAAATATAATATATTGGTATATATATTAGTAGATGTTGTATATGTTTTACATCCGCGCTAGTCCAGTCCCCGCTCTGTCGTTAGTTAGCTAACCTAATGGGTAATGACGGGACCCAGTGGCGAATGCGGATGGCATATACGTACATCAGTATATTTTCGTTCTTTTTGGTGTGATCAATTGATGGGACTGCGTTGATTCGGATCAATGCAAGTTAAAAACAAACCTAATCTGATGTTGTTGGAACACTTTTCAAAAAGCTGTTATTGCAAGGACGTTCACTTTTGTTTTGCATCGCGGTATTCATTTAGAATATCCTGCTCCTCAGTCGACGAGGCAAGGGCCGAGATCCCTTCACCGGGAGTGACCCCTTGGACAAAAAGTTTGCGTCAGGGCATTAACTTCACTATAGCCGATTACTTTTGCTTTGCACCGTGGTATTCAGTTGGAATATCCTGCACCCCATTCTACGGGGAAAGAGCCGAGATCCCTTCACCGGGAGTGACCTCTTTAGCAACGGTTTTCGTCACTATATTTTCAAAAAGCTATCCGTTCCTTCGACGATATCAAGTTCATTACGTTAAAGGTTTTCGCCAGAAACCATTCGTAGCCCTCCGTCATTTCAGTTAAATATTCGGTAGTATTCAAGCTATGTATTTTGACCTCACGCCAAGGCATAGTGATTGGTAGCTGCCGGGTATTTATCTGTTGCATAGATAGATGCGTTGGTTTGGGACAGTCGTACTACTATTTTGGCCTACGTCAAGGGTATGTACGGGTGGGTTCAGATTAACCTGGATAATGACGGGCAGAACTTGACATGTGACTTATGATATTTTGACCTCACGCCAAGGTCATAAGAGCATGGGGCAGAAATCACATCGGGAGTTTCAAAAGAACTGAAACTTGCCAGATATGCGCATACCTTCTGGAGTGTGATAGCGTGAGCGGATTCCGTCACGTTATCATGCAATGATAGTTGGATCCCGATTCCCACTGATGAGTTAGTTTACTCCTCGGGTAACCCCGACTAATTCTTCTTTCAGGTTTGGAGGAGAATTTGAGGTACAGTGGGAGGATTCCAGATTAGATAAATTATGACCATTCTGATCTAGGTTAGAGTGCACGCTGAGTGTTTCTTTTCTCTCTCTCTCTGGCAGCGCCCATTTGACCCGACCCTAAGACTATGACTCAGTGACCAAGTTGACCGAACCTTCTTAAACACTGGCTTTTGGATTGTCAGAGTTGCAAACCTCATTGCCACTCCTGCTTTTACCCTTTTCTCCAGGACACCCCGTATTACTACGAACGTCCACTTCCATTGGACAAAACCATTGTATGGTTAGATACGAACTCGAAAGAATTTATTCGAGGATGGTTTCCGGTTCTGGAGAAAACGGATAGGATTATTCAGTTGTCTTTTCCTTTTACCCTCTCTCAGGTTACGAGTACTCCTTGGTTTAGGGGTAGTACACCTATTACGCAAATTGGATTGTCTTCTTCCAAATCTTAGGCTGGTGCCGACCGGTAGGGAATGAAGGAAACTAATTAGCATAATGATGGTGTGCAGAAGGTATTAAGTTCAGACAAAGCAATGGATTAGTAAGAGGGCAAAGTAAATTGCAATAGATATTCACGACCAAACCAAATATTTCTTTACCACTCCCACATCACCTTTGTATTTCTCCAGGACACTCCGTATCACTACGAAGATCCACAGTTTATTTGGATACTCCATCGTATGGTTATATACGAACTCGAATGGAACTTGTTCCAGTTCGGGGATGGATTCTGGTTCAGGAGAAATAGGAATAAGGTTTATTCGGTTGTCTTTTATCTTCACCCTCTCTCATTGCGAGTGTTCCTAGGATTGGGACAGTACACCCATTATGCTTATTGGATAGTCTTCTTCCAAACCATAGGCTGGTGCCGAACGGTAGGGAAGGAAGAAAACCATTTGGCCTAAAAGGGTGTGCAGAAGGTAAAGACTAAAGACATATGAAGGGATTTGGAGAGGTGGCAAAGAACTATACGGTTACAGTCGTGAATCTGGAAGAGGCATTACTAGGAATACCAGAATACCCCGTCGGAACATTTCAATGTTTCAGTTTCACTGTGTAATGTTAAAGGAAAACTGATTTCCCGATTAGATACTTACTCCAGGGTATGTATTTACCAGGTATGATTCTCACATCTGTATAGTTTTACAGATGATGAGTGGGAGTAAGTTATTGGGAATTGGGTGATCATCCTCATTATATCGGGATTCGTTGTAATCGGTGATATTTGAGGAGATCACCTGGGCTGTTTGCCGGTCGGCAAATATTTGGTTTTGAATATCCGCTGTTGTGCACCAATTTCAAATTGATATATCTGTACGTCTATTTTCATAGAGTGAGATATACCTTTTGATATTATGTCGATGACATTTACCTATATCAGTGGATGGTTAGGTAAGGAGCACTAAACAGCGGTGTAATTCTTCTTAACCATAAGTACAGTTTTCAACCTACGACATACAGTGAAAGAGTTGTTAGACTCAGCGGACTTATACAAAGTATTGTATGTTGTCCAGTGTCCATTAGGACAGAGGGGTTGGTCCTCATACTATATTCGGTTTACTTATGACTTCTCTAGTTTTTAGACAGGTGTTTCGTGGAAACACAGGGTCCGAATTTGGAGAAGTTATAGGTATTTGAATAGAGTAGAGAACCAGGTATAGCAAGTATCGGGATTCTTCAAAGAGATCGAAGATGTAGATACTTGTGTATGGTATTCAGTTGATAGTAATGATAAAGAGATCTTGCTTCTCTTTCAGGTTACTCATAATTGGAAGTATTCCTAAGTTGAGTAACGCTGATCGGCCTCCTTCCATTTAGTTGACATGCGCTGGGGACAGCTGCATGATTTGAATCTGGTTCAATTAAATCAGTGCCTCTGTTTCTATATTGGATATAGAACAGTTCATATCTTAACGATGTTAAGGTACGGGGAGTTGTCCGGTTTATGATTGAAACCAGACACTGGACAACTCAAGGCACGTTTCTGTAATGGCTGTTTGTGGATTGACCCAGGCTATGACGAGGGTTGACTTTCTACCATCTGGATGAACAATAGCGACATTGTTCTAGACTCGCCACAGTTTTATTAAAAATGGATTTTTTTTCAGAAAACAGTAGTGGGAGTATGGTAGAACTGGAAGTGATTCCAGAACCACAAACGATTACTGAAGATTTGATAAGGAACCTAAAGATTCAATCTGAATTGACATTCCATTGGCCACTCTGCAGATAGGGTGGGTAACTTCAGGCACCCGAGAGGCACTACGGTAGCCTCAAGGACGGTGACAGGGAAGTTCTTGTTTACCCACAATTGCCATTGCTGTTGTTCCAGGTTACGAGACCCGGCAGGAGGATGAGTATAGCGTCGTTCTAAACTAGTTTTAGAAGTGTACGTCTATATGACTTTGCCAGAGGGTTGTCGTAGTCAGTGGGAGCAGCAGAAGCATTGGTGGACAGGTAGCTTATGTCTATTTGTAGACTAAAGCAGATATAGCGGGGAAAGATCATCTATTTCTGACGTGACAGTCATGGGTTTGACTTCATCAGAATAGGGGATGGATCTGTTGAGAAGGTAGTAGGGTGTGATATCCTGGTATTTGGATGATATACACAGAGTAGGAAAAGAAACTCCTATACTACGATCGGTTATACTTTGGTCGTCACATAGTAGTTTCTCCACATGGGACTTGGACATTATATCAGACATACTGGTTACTAGATCTATAGTTTTAGATCTGGATTTGGGTGGTTTCCCAATCAGGGTACTTTGACAGCATTCTAAGAGTATTTAGAATGGACGACTCCTGGCACGGTAGTGTACCTGCAGGTAATGGAGTCACCCTCTCTAAAGGTGTCTTACAGACTAAAGGGGAGAGGGACGTGCATGATTGGCAGATCACTTGCTCAGGCAATTGAGTCAATCATGAGATGTCAAGCACCACACCAGATGTTGTTCTTGCACTAGATGCAATAAGTTGACATTAATCCAATCCTGGAGAAACGGTCGGAAGCAGTTTTAGAACATAAGTGGATGTTCTAGGGATATGATAACGACAGCCTCATTCAGGAGACAGTTATCATTTCAGGCTTCCAAGGTGACATGGACGACAAGGAGGTTGTCAGAGTTATAGTTTTCCTTCTGATGAGGGGCAGTATTTTGGACAGGTGGTCCAAGGCAATACTGAGGGAGGCATGGCGCGCAGGATACTGATTAAGTTCAGTTGACGATACAGTCTGAGAAGTTTGGATTTGGAGTTCATTTATGAGCTAGGTCCCATCAGACATCCAGACATATTCTGAGACAGGTATTGCTCTTTTCGGGAGATGGCTTTCTCCGCGAACTTGAGATATAGAGAGACATAGAAAGGAACAACTAAGCGGATCCACTCACTGAGGCTATTCCTCGAACGCAATAGTTCCGCAAACGAACTTTGTGAGACTGACTAGTAGAGGAGTTGGATGTTCGGTATCACACGGGCTGTGAGTATGCGACATCGCAGTAATTAGCCTTGAGTGCAAGTGGGAGATTGTTGGAGGTAGTGCCCTCAGAGTCGATTATTAGGTCACAGGTACGTGATTGTAATGATTGAGGGAGGACCTATCCCGGTAGGACAGTCTTACTCGAGATGATAGTATGCTATCTGGTTTACCTTTATCATCGTGTACTGTTTTAAGTGACCTGACACGTCGCTATTACACGTTGATAGAGCCCCTAGGATTCTTGCTTGACCACCAGCAGTATGAGGGCGATCATATAAGTGGGAGCTGGGGGTCTATAAGCTTATCCTTAAAAGGTCCCTAGTCGTGGGAGTTTCGAGACTGGGCATCGATACTCCATTAGTAGACTAGTGTATACAGTCGAGACCCCGACGAGGGGCGGTGGCCTGTCTCACAAGCCACTGGTGTCAGTTGGTTCACCTAAGATGTATACAGGTGCTCATTGGGTTATGAGTACACCGGACAGGACTCGCCGGGAACATGCTAGTTGGTCATATACCAGACGTCAGATGGCAGTTCCCTGGTGACATGTGTGCAGGTTAGTTCATCGACCTGGGGATCGTCATTTGTCTCGTGTGAGTTCCCACTGTACTTTGATTACTACCCTACCATGGCTCAAAGGAGTCGTGCAAACAGGTTTTAATTGGGTACAGTCCCGTGCCACATGGAGGCAGTGAGCGTATCTTCAGGGGTTCGTCTCTCCCGGTATTGGGGGTGAGGTCGTGCTGTGTCTAGGAGAGCCATTACACAAAGTCCTTGGCCAAGGCAAGAAGATTTACTGGTAGGTATTCCAGTAGTATCTCAGGGTGTTCTGGGCTACACTCCGACACGACTTGTACCGCTTTTGGGGGTCTGACTTTTACCAACCCCCTAGGCCCGCCATGCGATACTCATAGACGAACGGACCGGACTGCACGGATATTGTCACTGACAGGCTCAGTAGGGTTGTCTGGCTGAGTTCACTCACAGACGTCCCTTTTAGTCAATACTTGGTAGCCCGTTACGTATTGGCTTATACCTCTGACGTGCTAGTGGTTAAATCCACAACCGAGGTGTTGACGAGTCTTTAGAGTCCCCCACATTCAGTTACTCAGCTTTCGGGCGAAAGGTTGTAGAGGCCGTATGGAGATATGGCAAGGTCCGATCAGATACGTGCGGTATTGCACGGATCAGGATCGGACAGTTTGTACTATAGGCCGTATGGTTATATGGCAGGGTTCGATCAGATACGTGCGGTATTGCACGGATCAGGATCGAACAGATATTACTAGCCGGTTTTGGTATAAGCCGGATCCTAGTATAGTACAGTGTAGATTTTGTCTCATTGCATTTGTATTTCGGTCGAAATACAAATGCGGGTGTGTATGCACAGTATCGGGGTTTTCCTGTAATTTATTACGGGACCAGTTTTCTGGAGTTGCCAGTTTGCTTTTCGTTTCGGCCAATTTCCATTATTCCGTTCATTGGCCGAAGTTTGGTGGAGGAGGGTTTATTTGCATTGTTGCAAATAGACATTTGTGGAGGGGTTCTTTGCTTATTTTTGTATCATGATGGTTTTCATGATGAGCACCATCATTGACTTCTCTTTCTCATGATGGATTGACTTTGGATATGTTGATGGTTGTTTTGAGTGTTGGACTTTCCTAGCTATCATTTCTTCACATCATAACTTGACACTCCCTTTGATGATGGTTCCACCACTCCCCCTTGACTTCACACTCTCTCTCTCCATTCACAAAAGGTGGCCGGCCATTTTTTTGGTGGGGGTTGATTGATTCATTTTGGTGTGGCATATTTGTTTTCTTATGCTTGCTAGAAAAGCCCTCTAGTTCTTTTTCCAAAGGAGTTCCTCTCTTTTCCTCCACAAAATGGCACAACTCCATAACCCCATATGAGACTTGAGTGCTACATTATATTCTACAGTAAATCTTGGGCACGTCGAGTAGCCGGCTTCATGCCCGAGTTGCCTCGGCATTGAGGTGGGAGCCCGTAAACAAAGTAGGCGATGTGGTGCACTTCCGGCGACAAGGAGGAGACGGGATTTTCCGCAGGAGATCGGGACCATGACGAGAAGACCGGAGGACTTGGATCGTCGGTACATCTCTAACCCATCTTCTAGTTAGCTTAGACTTGTTAATGGTTACGATCCGGGTGTTTAGTGCGCGGTGGTGCCGGTTTGCTAAGTCCGCAAAATTTAAGTTTTTCACCGCTTCCGCATTCCGGCGTCGGATTGACGGCCGGGGCGCCGCCGTGCACTTACAATTGATAGGTAGATACACAGTCTTGCTATGCCAACATGGTTACGTATACCTGGTTATAGCTACATGTTCACCTTTATTTGATGTTGTATGAACTTGGAGAAATTAGGAACTGCATGATATATATATTAACTTGTTGCAGTTAAATAGCGGTTTTTCCTTTATATGCTCATATTACTGTTTCATGTTGCATATATTATATTCATGGATTTCATATGATATTCTCTGATATTTTTACTCCTAAGTATATAACAGTGGAATGGGACGCTGTTATATATATATATATATATATATATATTAGTGGAATGGGACGCTAATATATATGTATTAATTCATGCGTATTAATTCATGCAGTTATACTTATTCTTTACTTGATCTTTTCTGGATTTGAGGAACGTGGTAGTTTCATGAAATTATGCATTATTTGAAAAACTCGGTTTCTCTTGATATGATATTTCAGCAGCCACCATGAGATTTATTGGTTCTGATATCTAAACCCCATACGAGGAGGCATAGTGGGCCATGTGCGGGTACATGGTGGGGCCCGGAGGTACCCAGGGTAAGAAAGGTATGTCGATGTACCACGCCGATGAGCCTGACAGAGGAACCATACCTACCGGTGAGAGTACCTATGACGCGGCGGTTATCATGAGGATACCAACCGGGGTCATGTACGTATGGATACGTCGAATTTCGAATGTCAGAGCTAGGCACTCGAGTTTTCGGGATAGCGTATGATACGTACCTATCAGGGGGCCAGTCGTGGTGACAGCGCCTGATAGACCAGTATTTATGTGTCGATGCTAGACACTTGTTTCATGATGTTTTTGGGTGTCGGTATTGGAAACTTGGTTTATATGAAACTTACTCGATACTGGATATTGGATATATGAGATGTACTTGATATTGTACATTCAGGATATATGAGATGTACTTGATATTGTACATTCAGGATTTATGAGATTTACTTGATATTGTACATTCAGAATATATGAGATTTACTTGATATTGTACATTCTGTAAGTGCACGGCGGCACCCCGGCCGTCAATCCGACGCCGGAATGCGGAAACGGTGATAAACTTTAATTTTTTTTTTGCGGACTTTGCAAACCGGCACCACCGCGCACTAAACATCCGGATCGTAACCATTAAACTAGTCTAGCTAACAAGAAGAAGGGAAAGATGTATACCGACGATCCAAGTCCTCCGGTCTTCATCTCCACTCCGATCTCCTCGCGGGATCTCCGTCCATCTCCTCCTCGTCGGAAAGGGCACCACGAAGCCGGGTACTTTTACGGGCTCCCACCTCAATACCGAGGCAACTCGCGCATGAAGACGGCAACTCGACATGCTCAAGATATGCTGTAGGAAGTGTAGTGTAGAGTGGATGTCTCACTTTGGGGTTTGTTGCCATTTGTAGATGATGGAGGAAACTAGATAAGAAAAATGGTGCTTGCATTTTTCTTAGCATGAAAAGAGATCAAGAATGAAGAACACTCTCCAAAATGATGCTCTCAACTTCTTCTTTTCTTCTTCTCACTTTTCTAATGAAAACCTTCTCACTTGGAAAATGGTGGAGGAAAGGTTATGAAGCATGAAGGGAGGTGAGTGTAGGAGATGAAAGAGGTGACCACATCAAGAGACAAAGAAACATACACCATGCTTCATACTATTAAACCCATACCCTCACTTTATCACAATCAAATCTCATAAAGAAAAAGCATGGTTGAAAAGAAATGAAAGCTATCATAATCAATCTTTTACAAGAAACCCCCTCCACAAAAGTAATTTGCAAAACTGCAAATTACCCCCTCCATCGGAAAAGTCCGGCCGGGAAAGAACAAAGGAAAACCGGCCGGAACGGAATGCAAACTGGCAACTCCAGAAAACTGGTCCCGTAATAAATTACAGGAAAACCCCGATACTGTGCATACACACCCGCATCTGTATTCCGTCCGGGATACAAATGCAAAGAGACAAAATCTACACTGTACTAAACTAGGACCGGCTTAAACCAAAGCCGGCTAGTAATATCCGTCCGATCCTGATCCGTGCAATACCGCACGTATCTGATCGAACCCTGCCATATAACCATACGGCTACCAGTACAAACCGTCCGATCCTGATCCGTGCAATACCGCACGTATCTGATCGGACCTTGCCATATCTCCATACGGCCTCTACAACGTTTCGCCCGAAACTTGAGTAACTGTAAGTGTGGTGGACTCTAAAGACTCGTCAATACTATGGCTGTGGATTTAACCACTAGCACGTCAGAGGTATAAGCCAATACGTGACGGGCCACCAGCTATTGACCAAAAGGGACGTCGATGAGTAAACTCATCCTGACACCCTACTGAGCCTGTCAGTGACAATATCCGTGCAGTCCGGTCCGTTCGTCTATGAGCATCGCATGGCGGGCCTAGGGGGTTGGTAAAAGTCAGACCCCCAAAAGCGGTACAAGTCGTGTCGGAGTGTAGCCCAGAACACCCTGAGATACTACTGGAATACCTACCAGTAAATCTCCTTGCCTTGGCCAAGGACTTTGTGTAATGGCTCTCCTAGACACAGCACGACCTCATCCCCAATACCGGGAGAGACGAACCCCTGAAGATACGCTCACTGCCTCCATGTGGCTCGGGACTGTACCCAACTAAAACCTGTTTGCACGACTCCTTTGAGCCGTGGTAGGGTAGTAATCAAAGTACAGTGGGAACTCACACGAGACAAATGACGATCCCCAGGTCGATGAACTAACCTGCACACATGTCACCAGGGAACTGCCATCTGACGTCTGGTATATGACCAACTAGCATGTTCCCGGCGAGTCCTGTCCGGTGTACTCATAACCCAATGAGCATCTGTATACATCTTAGGTGATCCAACTGACACCAGTGGCTTGTGAGACCGGCCACCGCCCCTCGTCGGGGTCTCGACTGTATACACTAGTCTACTAATGGAGTATCGATGCCCGGTCTCGAAACTCCCACGACTAGGGACCTTTTAAGGATATGCTTGTAGACCCCCAGCTCCCACTTATATGATCGCCCTCATACTGCTGGTGGTCAAGCAAGAATCCTAGGGGCTCTATCAACGTGTAATAGCGACGTGTCAGGTCACCTAAAGCAGTACACGATGATAAAGGTAAACCAGATAGCATACTATCATCTCGAGTGAGACTGTCCTACCGGGATAGGTCCTCCCTCAATCATTACAATCACGTACCTGTGACCTAATAATTGACTCTGAGGGCACTATCTCCAACAATCTCCCACTTGCACTCAAGGCTAATTATTGCGATGTCGCATACTCACAGCCCGTGTGATACCGAACATCCAACTCCTCTACTAGTCAGTCTCACAAAGCTCGTTTGCGGAACTATTGCGTTCGAGGAATAGCCTCAGTGAGTGGATCCGCTTAGTTGTTTCTTTCTATGTCTCTCTATATCTCAAGTTCGCGGAGAAAACCATCTCCCGAAAAGAGCAATACCTGTCTCAGAATATGTCTGGATGTCTGATGGGACATAGCTCATAAATGAACTCCAAATCCAAACTTCTTAGACTGTATCGTCAACTGAACTTAATCAGTATCCTGCGCGCCATGCCTCTCTCAGTATTGCCTTGGATCACCTGTCCAAAATACTGCCCCTCTTCAGAAGGAAAACTATAACTCTGACAACCTCCTTGTCGTCCATGTCACCTTGGAAGCCTGGAATGATAACTGTCTCCTGAATGAGGCTGTCGTTATCATATCGCTAGAACATCCACTTATGTTCTAAAACTGCTTCCGATTGTTTCTCCAGGATTGGATTAATGTCAACTTATTGCATCTAGTGCAAGAACAACATCTGGTGTGGTACTTGACATCTCACGATTGACTCAATTGCCTGAGCAAGTGATCTGCCAATCATGCCCGTCCCTCTCCCCTTTAGTCTGTAAGACACCTTTGGAGAGGGTGACTCCATTACCTGCAGGTACACTACCGTGCCAGGAGTCGTCCATCCTAAATACTCTTAGAATGCTGTCAAGTACCCTGATTGGGAAACCACCCAAATCTAGATCTAAAACCATAGATCCAGTAACCAGTATGTCTGATATAAAATCCATTTCCTTTGTGGAGAAACAACTGTGTGACGACCAAAGTATAACCGATCGTAGTGTAGGAGCTTCTTTTCCTGCTCTGTGTATATCATCCAAATACCAGGATATCACACCCTACTACCTTCTCAACTGATCCATCCCCTATTCTGATGAAGTCAAACCCATGACTGTCATATCAGAAATTGATGATCTATCTCCGCTACATCTGCTCTAGTCTATAAATAGACATAAGCAACCTGTCCACCAATGCTTCCGCTGCTCCCACTGACTACGACAACCCTCTGGCAGAGTCATATAGACGTACACTTCTAAAACTGGTTTAGAACGACGCTATACTCATCCTCCCGCCGGGTCTCGTAACCTGGAACAACAGCAATGGCAATTGTGGGTAAACAAGAACTTCCCTGTCACCGTCCTTGAGGCTACCGGAGTACCTCTCGGGTTCCTGAAGTTACCCACCTTATCTGCGGAGTGGCCAATGGAATGTCAAACCGGATTGAATCTTTAGGTTCCTTATCAAATCTTCAGTAATCGTTTGTGGTTCTGGAATCACTTCCAGTTCTACCATACTCCCACTACTGTTTTCTGAAAAAATCCATTTTTAATAAAACTGTGGCGAGTCTAGAACAATATCGCTATTGTTCATCCAGATGGTAGAAAGTCAACCCTCGTCATAGCCTGGGTCAACCCACAAACAGCCATTACAGAAACGTGCCTTGAGTTGTCTAGTGTCTGGTTTTAATCATAAACCGGACAACTCCCCGTACCTTAACATCGTTAAGATATGAACTGTTCTATATCCAATATAGAAACAGAGACACTGATTTAATTGAACCAGATTTAAATCATGCAGCTGTCCCCAGCGCATGTTAACTAAATGGAAGGAGGCCGATCAGCATTACTCAACATAGGAATGCTTCCAATTATGAGTAACCTGAAAGAGAAGCAATTTCTCTTTATCATTACTATCAACTGAATACCATACACAAGTATCTACATCTTCGATCTCTTTGAAGAATCCCGATACTTGCTATACCTGGTTCTCTACTCTATTCAAATACCAATAACTTCTCCAAATTCGGACCCAGTGTTTCCACGAAACACCTGTCTAAAAACTAGAGAAGTCATAAGTAAACCGAATATAGTACGAGGACCAACCCCTCTGTCCTGATGGACCCTGGACAACATACAATACTCTGTACAAGTCCCTTGAGTCTGATAACTCATTCACTGTGTGTCGTAGGTTGAAAACTGTACTTATGGTTAAGAAGAATTACACCGCTATTTAATGCTCCTTACCTAACCATCCACTGATATAGGTAAATGTCGTAGACATAATTTCAGAAAGGTATATCTCACTCTATGAAAATAGACGTACAGATATATCAATTTGAAATTGGTGCATAACAGCGGATATTCAAAACCAAATATTTGCCGACCGGCAAACAGCCCAGGTGATTTCCTCAAATATCACTGATTGCAACGAATCCCGATATAATGAGCATAATCACCCAATTCCCAATAACTTACTCCCACTCATCATCTGTAAAACCATACAGATGTGAGAATCGTACCTGGTAAATACATACCCTGGAGTAAGTATCTAATCGGGAAATCAGTTTTCCTTTAACATTACACAGTGAAACTGAAACATTGAAATGTTCCGATGGGGTATTCTGGTATTCCTAGTAATGCCTCTTCCAGATTTACGACTGTAACCGTATAGTTCTTTGCCACCTCTCCAAATCCCTTCATATGTCTTTAGTCTTTACCTTCTGCACACCCTTTTAGGCCAAATGGTTTTCTTCCTTCCCTACCGTTCGGCACCAGCCTATGGTTTGGAAGAAGACTATCCAATAAGCATAATGGGTGTACTGTCCCAATCCTAGGAACACTCGCAATGAGAGAGGGTGAAGATAAAAGACAACCGAACAAACCTTATTCCTATTTCTCCTGAACCAGAATCCATCCCCGAACTGGAACAAGTTCCATTCGAGTTCGTATATAACCATACGATGGAGTATCCAAATAAACTGTGGATCTTCGTAGTGATACGGAGTGTCCTGGAGAAATACAAAGGTGATGTGGGAGTGGTAACGAAATATTTGGTTTGGTCGTGAATATCTGTTGCAATTTACTTTGCCCTCTTACTAATCCCTTGCTTTGTCTGAACTTAATACCTTCTGCACACCATCGTTATGCTAATTGGTTTTCTTCATTCCCTACCGGTCGGCACCAGCCTAAGGTTTGGAAGAAGACAATCCAATAAGCGTAACAGGTGTACTACCCCTAAACCAAGGAGTACTCGTAACCTGAGAGAGGGTAAAAGGAAGAGACAACTGAATAATCGTATCCGTTTTCTCCAGAACCGGAAACCATCCTCGAATAAAATTCCTTCGAGTTCGTATCTAACCATACGATGGTTTTGTCCAATGGAAGTGGACGTTCGTAGTAATACGGGGTGTCCTGGAGAAAAGGGTAAAAGTAGGAGTGGCAATGAGGTCTGCAACTCTGACAATCCAAAAGCCAGTGTTAAGAAGGTTCGGTCAACTTGGTCACTGAGTCATAGTCTTGGGTCGGGTCAATGGTCGCTGCCAAAAAGAGAGAGAAAAGAAACACTCAGCGTGCACTCTAACCTAGATCAGAATGGTCACCAATTTATCTAATCTGGAATCCTCCCACTGTACCTCAAATTCTCCTCCAAACCTGAAAGAAGAATTAGTCGGGGTCACCCGAGGAGTAAACTAACTCATCAGTGGGAATCGGGATCCAACTCTCATCGCATGATAACGTGACGGAATCCGCTCACGGTATCACACTCCAGAAGGTATGCGCATATCTGGCAAGTTTCAGTTCTTTTGAAACTCCCGATGTGATTTCTGCCCCATGCTCTTATGACCTTGGCGAAGGTCAACAAATCATAAGTCACATGTCAAGTTCTACCCGTCATTATCCAGGTTAATTTGAATCCACCCGTACAAGCCCTTGACGAAGGTCAACAAGGCTGTACGACTGTCCCAAACCAACGCATCTATCTATGCAGCAGAAAGGTAACAAGCAGCTACCATACACTATGCCTTGACGAAGGTCAACAAACATAGCATGAATACTACGTGCTACCCGTCTGAAACGACGGAGGGCTACGAATGGTTTCTGGCGAAAACCTTTAACGTAATGAACTTGATATCGTTGAAGGAACGGATAGCTTTTAAAAATATAGTGACGAAAACCGTTGCTAAAGAGGTCACTCCCTGTGAAGGGATCTCGGCTCTTTCCCCGTAGAATGGGGTGCAGGATATTCCAAATGAATACCACGGTGCAAAGCAAAAGTAATCGGCTATAGTGAAGTCATTGCCCTGACGCAAACTTTTGTCCAAGGGGTCACTCCCGGTGAAGGGATCTCGGCCCTTGCCTCGCCGACTGAGGAGCAGGATATTCCAAATGAATACCACGATGCAAAACAAAAGTGAACGTTCTTGCAATAACAGCTTTTTGAAAAGTGTTCCAACAACATCAGATTAGGTTTTTTTTTAAACTTGCATTGATCCGAATCAATGCAGTCCCATCAATTGATCACACCAAAAAGAACGAAAATATACTGATGTACGTATATGCCATCCGCATTCGCCACTGGGTCCCGTCATTACCCGTTAGGTTAGCTAACTAACGACAGAGCGGGGACTGGACTAGCGCGGATGCAAAACATATACAACATCTACTAATATATATACCAATATATTATATTCGCTCAAGGCGTGAATGAAATGCAACATCACAGAGAATGAACAGCATCACAGAAACAATACAGATATCTGGGATCCCCGGGTTTCACAGAGCCGCTGAAACCCGACGTTCCCCTGGTCGTGTGGATAGCCTGTGCAATGAAATCCTAGACCCCTACGGGCGCGGCAAGTCACCCGCCAAAACCTGAAGCGAGGCAGCCCCCTTCAGCGCCGTGAATGGACCACCCAGCACTTCACGGAATCCGGTAACTTGGGCACCCCTCCTGGGTCAACCTGTACCCCCTACGAGTGCGGCGAATAGCCCGCCAATCCTAGAGTGAAGCCCCCTCCGTCTCAATGCCATGAGATGCGGGCTTGTTTCCCTCTAGAACCCGGCTATCCGTGCACCCCTCCGCGGGGTAACCCTAGTACAGAAAGTAAAATATACATACACCGGGTACATCGACCGCAACCAGGTCGTGCCCCAAAAGAATAATACAAACAGGCAGTGACGGCAGTCCACAAGTCGGATGCTCGCCCCGCAATATCAAATGTACATAATACAACAAAACAGTACTAGCATTGCATCCAGGCTATCCCCCACGACCAATCCACAACATCACAGCAAATACATAGAACATCAACGTGAAAGTCACGTTCGCAAATCCGTCTAACCGGGCTATAGCAGTTAGACCGGATTTACCGATCGAGTAACATTCACGGTCGCAGATATAATGTAAATACTGTGAAAAATGTGTTTAAAATTTTCCGATTGATTAAACATTAACAAGTGGGCCCCCAAACAAACTGTAGCAACCACAGAAAACCTGGGCCCAATTTTAATATTCCAAAAACCACATATATCACTCAGGAACACACTCAAAAAATTTGGGGGGGTGAACAGTTACATCCGCGGCGGAAGCGCGGCCAAAGCAGGGGTTTGGCCACCCTTCCGCGGCGGTATGATGAGATCGTTGAACCAAATGTTTACAGTGACCTTAAAATTCCCTGCACATCACTCTGAGACAACCTGAAAAATTTTTGGACTCAAAAAAAATTCGACAGAAACTGATGTGCAAAAATACGGGTTTTTGGACTTTTTGATCGATCGGAAATGCAAACACATTACACAAAGCTAGACTAAGTTAATGGCGAGGCTCTGATACCACTGTAAGTGCACGGCGGCACCCCGGCCGTCAATCCGACGCCGGAATGCGGAAACGGTGATAAACTTTAATTTTTTTTTTTGCGGACTTTGCAAACCGGCACCACCGCGCACTAAACATCCGGATCGTAACCATTAAACTAGTCTAGCTAACAAGAAGAAGGGAAAGATGTATACCGACGATCCAAGTCCTCCGGTCTTCATCTCCACTCCGATCTCCTCGCGGGATCTCCGTCCATCTCCTCCTCGTCGGAAAGGGCACCACGAAGCCGGGTACTTTTACGGGCTCCCACCTCAATACCGAGGCAACTCGCGCATGAAGCCGGCAACTCGACATGCTCAAGATATGCTGTAGGAAGTGTAGTGTAGAGTGGATGTCTCACTTTGGGGTTTGTTGCCATTTGTAGATGATGGAGGAAACTAGATAAGAAAAATGGTGCTTGCATTTTTCTTAGCATGAAAAGAGATCAAGAATGAAGAACACTCTCAAAAATGAAGCTCTCAACTTCTTCTTTTCTTCTTCTCACTTTTCTAATGAAAACCTTCTCACTTGGAAAATGGTGGAGGAAAGGTTATGAAGCATGAAGGGAGGTGAGTGTAGGAGATGAAAGAGGTGACCACATCAAGAGACAAAGAAACATACACCATGCTTCATACTATTAAACCCATACCCTCACTTTATCACAATCAAATCTCATAAAGCAAAAGCATGGTTGAAAAGAAATGAAAGCTATCATAATCAATCTTTTACAAGAAACCCCCTCCACAAAAGTAATTTGCAAAACTGCAAATTACCCCCTCCATCGGAAAAGTCCGGCCGGGAAAGAACAAAGGAAAACCGGCCGGAACGGAATGCAAACTGGCAACTCCAGAAAACTGGTCCCGTAATAAATTACAGGAAAACCCCGATACTGTGCATACACACCCGCATCTGTATTCCGTCCGGGATACAAATGCAAAGAGACAAAATCTACACTGTACTAAACTAGGACCGGCTTAAACCAAAGCCGGCTAGTAATATCCGTCCGATCCTGATCCGTGCAATACCGCACGTATCTGATCGAACCCTGCCATATAACCATACGGCTACCAGTACAAACCGTCCGATCCTGATCCGTGCAATACCGCATGTATCTGATCGGACCTTGCCATATCTCCATACGGCCTCTACAACGTTTCGCCCGAAACTTGAGTAACTGTAAGTGTGGTGGACTCTAAAGACTCGTCAATACTATGGCTGTGGATTTAACCACTAGCACGTCAGAGGTATAAGCCAATACGTGACGGGCCACCAGCTATTGACCAAAAGGGACGTCGATGAGTAAACTCATCCTGACACCCTACTGAGCCTGTCAGTGACAATATCCGTGCAGTCCGGTCCGTTCGTCTATGAGCATCGCATGGCGGGCCTAGGGGGTTGGTAAAAGTCAGACCCCCAAAAGCGGTACAAGTCGTGTCGGAGTGTAGCCCAGAACACCCTGAGATACTACTGGAATACCTACCAGTAAATCTCCTTGCCTTGGCCAAGGACTTTGTGTAATGGCTCTCCTAGACACAGCACGACCTCATCCCCAATACCGGGAGAGACGAACCCCTGAAGATACGCTCACTGCCTCCATGTGGCTCGGGACTGTACCCAACTAAAACCTGTTTGCACGACTCCTTTGAGCCGTGGTAGGGTAGTAATCAAAGTACAGTGGGAACTCACACGAGACAAATGACGATCCCCAGGTCGATGAACTAACCTGCACACATGTCACCAGGGAACTGCCATCTGACGTCTGGTATATGACCAACTAGCATGTTCCCGGCGAGTCCTGTCCGGTGTACTCATAACCCAATGAGCACCTGTATACATCTTAGGTGATCCAACTGACACCAGTGGCTTGTGAGACCGGCCACCGCCCCTCGTCGGGGTCTCGACTGTATACACTAGTCTACTAATGGAGTATCGATGCCCGGTCTCGAAACTCCCACGACTAGGGACCTTTTAAGGATATGCTTGTAGACCCCCAGCTCCCACTTATATGATCGCCCTCATACTGCTGGTGGTCAAGCAAGAATCCTAGGGGCTCTATCAACGTGTAATAGCGACGTGTCAGGTCACCTAAAGCAGTACACGATGATAAAGGTAAACCAGATAGCATACTATCATCTCGAGTGAGACTGTCCTACCGGGATAGGTCCTCCCTCAATCATTACAATCACGTACCTGTGACCTAATAATTGACTCTGAGGGCACTATCTCCAACACATTCAGGATATATGAGACTTACAGGATATGAGAGCCAATTTGGGGGCTGATTTGAGGAAATTTGGGATTTAGATTGTCTTGATGGACTTTGGTCCTGTCACGAGGTTAGGATTCCGTGAGAATGACATGTTTTATTCCATACTCCTCATTTATTTTATATGCATTGCTTCATGTATTAGTAGTACCTGATAGAGTACCTTTCATGACTGTTGAATATACATATTGTCATATTATTGCTTCATGTATTAGTTGTACCTGCTAAAGTATCTTTCATGACTGTTGCATATATATGACCATTTATTGCTATCCGCTTGCATGTTTTAGATTCTCGCTGTACGTGCATACTTGCGATTACCTGCATATATTATTTACTATTCATGAGTTGGCAACTCACCCCCGTTGTGCCACAGTGTTTTGCAGGTAGTCTCTCAGAGCAGTCGCGGCAGGCTTTCCATCTTTCGTATCATCTTTTGCAGCGGATACCGCTGCGGCTGATTGTGTACAGTTTTGCTATAGGTGGGTTTTACGGTTATCCGATGTTGCGTATTGTATATTCGTTGTATCCTTTACTCTCCATCTACCACTTTCATATGTATGACTTAGAGACTTGATGTGAGGACGATTTTGTATATTATTTTTGTGATTTGGATGTCTTTTATGCAGTTTTATTTATATCGTCTTTCATTTTTTCGCTACGGCGTCGTATATTTGTTGTGGTAGTTGATTTCCGCCTTTGGGCATGGATTTTGCTCCCGTTTGGGATGCTTTACTTATATTTATATTGTACCCTTTTTTGGGGTTAGTTTTTATAAAGGAGGTGCTGCCAAAATTTTTAAGAAAATAAAGTTGGATATTTAAAGAATTTGGTTGAGATTTTAAAAGTTTTGAAAATGCTATTATCACTTTCTATTTTTTTGATGGTTTAGATTGCTGGGTTTTCGGCTTACTTTAATTGTGTTACGCATGTAGACGTTGCGTAGTTTAAGAGCCGTCACATGCCAATTTCGGGTCGTGACAAAGTTGGTATCAGAGTGCTAGGTTTTACCTTTCGGAGTGTAGGATGACCTTGGTATGATGGAGTAGGTAGATTTAGCAGAGTAACGTAGTGTGTGTATGTCCACGGCATACATACGACACGGTACTCCGCCTAAAGTGACCTAAGTACAAATTGCTTGAAATTCCTTCCTTGATGATACATATCCTTGTTATTCGATTTCCGTGTTCTTATCGAATCCTATTTCCATTTATATCCTTTGCCGCCGATGACTATGGGGACTCAGAGTGGTGCAGCGAGGGCCGAGGTCAGAGTTGACTCGTTTGGGACGAGGATTGACCAGGATGGTACGCTCGCTGTACAGGAGTTGATGGATCTGCCTTCGACAGATCGTATCGCTAGGCTTGAGGCTGAGATGCAAGACTTGCGCCAGACGGTGAGGTCTTAGGTTGAGGCCAGTAGAGCGCAGCGACAGGAGATTGCCACCCCTGTTACCCAGTAGTTCCTTGCGGTTAGTACACAGCATTTCGTCACTTACACACCACCAGTGGATGCAGCCCTAGTTGACGAGGCACGTATTCCAGAGACTTTGGGAGTTCGAGGACCGAGGAGGGCTAGTACAGGTGTGTCAGCCCCGAGACAGAGGTTCAGTCGCCTAGACAGATTTCGTGACCATCGCGGGAGTAGCAGAGGCTTAGGATGAGGACAGTCGTTCATCTCTTATCCCCAGGAGGGTCAGCAGTCATCGCGTGGATGTTTCTGGTGCGGGAGCCTTCTTCACCTCATCAGGGATTGTTCCTTAGCACCACGTCAGACTCATGTTCGGAGAGGTCGTGGTCGTGAAGGGTTTGCTCAGAGGGGACAGGTTGGTAGAGGAGGAGCTCAGCCAGTTGCGGGTAGGGGGCAAACACGAGAGTTTGCTTCTACTCATCGGGACGCGCAGGCGTCCAATACAGAGTTTTCAGGTATTCTTAATTCGTATGTTCTTTTGATGCACTCGTTTGTTTTTCAAACTTTGTGCCGTGGTAGGGCCGAGAGTCGTGTTAGCTAGATCATCCGTTTATTGTGTTAAATTCTGTCAGCGATTCTTTTGTTGCGCGACACGTGTTTCAGGTGTGCTAATCGGATAGGAGATAAAGATTCGTCCGTCGTTTTGATTCTTCTAGAGATGTTGGATTTGACATTCTCCTGGGCACGGACTGGTTAGCTACGTGCTAGAATTCTGTGTACTGCCGTGAGGAAACAATTAGGTTTTGTTTTCCCGGCAAGTCAGTTCCTGTTGTGCGGGAGGACAATGGTGCCGCCCCTCACAGCTTGAATTCTGCCTTTTTCGCTAGTCGGCTTTTGAGGAGAGGATGTCAAGGATTCTTGGCTTTCATTCGGGATGCTGGAGCCACAGTGGGTTTGTTGGACAGGGTTCCTATCATGGGGGAGTTTCCGACTTTGTTCCAGATGAGCTGGTGTTCACACCATAATATTGTATTATTATATTCCCCATTCTTATTGTTTTTACAAATAAAACAGGTGCTTTTGACACATGTCTACTACATATTACAAGTTACAGGTTCTTGGATCTAAAACAGTGAAAACAATGAAAAGACAATGAAAAAGTGAGACTACGAATGACAAATAGAGAATCTTGATCAAGCCTATACAAAGATCAGTACAAAGCAATGCAAGGTTCAAGACTTCGTCACGAAGCAACGGTAAAAGTCCACTGCACTACTCACTATGAAGATCCGGAGAAGACGTAGAAGCCAATATGAGAAAAGACCTATAAAAACAGAAAGAACAAATCAAGCAGAGCCAGCCCACAAAATTGTACAGCCCAATTCCTTCTTTTAGCCGCGGAACCGCGGCCAAACCCTGGCTGCGGCCGCGGTTCCGCTGCGGTCTTGAGCGATCGGAGGAAATAATTTTTACCATAATTTGGTGGCTGCTTTGATTAGTCTACCTAAGGGTTATTTTGGTAAATGCAGACATGCGGATCAATTGTAACCTAGGGTTTCTATGTCCTATAAATAGAAGCCCAAATCATTGTATTAGGTCATGCCTCCCTATGCCTCTTTTTATGAATAAAATTCAGAATTCTTTTGGAGAGCATCGATGGCTCTTGTCATATCATCTATTCAGATCTGACAACCCTGCGTTGATGTTTGGAGAGAGCCATCTGAAAAGTGAGTAGCTAATTTCAATTCTTGCCCTAGGTAATTTCAATTCCTGCCCTAGATAAATGTCTTTCAATTCCCTAATGAGCAAGTAGTCTCCTCGCTTGTTAGGGTTAGCTTTGGGGAAGGCTTTTTGACAGATGAGATCTCTCATCCCTTTCTTGCCCATCACACTTTTTCATAGGACTCCATGCATACATGCGCATACCGCTCCCTACGGCACCCTATTCGTCGAGGTAGCGGTGATACTGTAGTATAAAGGCCCGGTTGTGATGTTTTCCATGGAGGTTAGGGTAAGGATTGATAAAGGAAGGACAAGAAGCTAGAGGAAGAAACATCTTCCCGATGGTTCTAATCCCTTTTGTTAATAATTACCATAACTCCTAAGAAATCCTAATTTGGGTATAGAAAGCGTTGAGATTTATTTACATTTCCAAACCTACCTTAAACCTAACCCTAGCAAGACTTAGATCTAGATTAATTTAGTTTTTAGATTTAATTGATCCATTCACACCGTTTGGAATTAAATGTAAGAGCGATTAGGAAATTCACAGCATCCCTGTGGACCGACCCGTACTCACCGGCTAGCTACCAAGCGACGCCGTTCTTGATTGCGGTTTAGAAATATTTTTGACATACAAATCAGCCGGCGGAGCTTAGGGAGCTTAAGGATCTGCCACAGAGTTGCTAGATAGGGGGACTTGTGTGTCCAAGTGTTTCGCTTTGGGGAGCTCCTATTCTGTTCGTCAAGAGGAAGACGATAGTTTGAGGTTGTGTGTTGATTGATCGTCAATTAAACCGAATTACGGTGTGGATAGGTATCCTTTACCTCGCATTGACGATTTGTTCGACTTGCTCTAGAGTGAGAGACATTTTCTAAGTTCGTTCGGGCTCAGGTCATCATTGGTTGCGGGTTCGGAGTGATGACATTCCGAAGACTGCTTTTGTGTACGCTATGGGCAGTATGAGTTTTGGTGGTGTCGTTGGACTCACCAATGCCCTAGCAGCATTCGTGGATATGATGAACCAGATTTCTTCAGGCCGTTCCTCGACCAGTTGAATGTTATGTCATTGATGACATTCTAGTCTATTCCAAGAGTCCTGAGGAACGTGGGCAGCACTTGAGGATTTGCTTTGCAGACATTAGGAGAGCACCAGCTGTTTGCTAAATTCTCGAAGTGTTCCTTCAGGCTTGATTGTGTTGACTCCTAGGTCTTGTAGTTACGGGTGATGGTTTTCGTATGGTCCTGAGGAAGATCGAGGTCGTACAGCTTTGGCCCAGACTTGTGTATGGGACGGAGGTCCTCAGATTTTTGGGCTTAGCAGGTTTTTACCGCCATTTCGTGCAGGATTGCTAGTGTATCGCTGCACCGTTAACTGAACTGTTGGATGTATATGCCCTAGAGGCCAGTATTGTATATGTATATATATGGATACTAGGGATATGTATGTACAGAACAATCTTGCTCAGTTTTAAAGTATATTATTTGACTTGTCTTTATCGGGATATACGTATTTATTTGTATTGTTATTATATCTGGTTTACACATATTGATAACGACTCGATACGGTAGTATACTATTATGGTTTGTTTTTATCTTAACATGGCATATATCATACTCGTTATTACATATTGCGGTTATATGTTGATAAATCCCCTAGGATCTTGCTTGACTACCTGCGTTGTGCTGGCGATCATACTTGTGGGAGCAGGGTTATCAATAAGCACATCCTTAAATAGTCCCTAGTCGCGTGAGTATCGAGACTGGGCACTGATACTCCAGAGTAGACTAGTGTATACTTTTCTACCCTCGTCGGGGGATGGTTGGTCCCGCAGCCATTGGTCTGATGTACCGAAGATCGTATAAAGGTGCTTACTGGGGTGAGTACACTGGACGGAATCGCCGGGGACTTCCATGTGGTACTATACCTATCGTCATATGGAAGTTCTTAGGTGACATGTGTACAGGTTAGTCCTTGGACCCGAGATCGGCATTTGTCTCGTGTGAGTTCCCACTGAACTTTGATCACTACCTTACTACGGCTCTACTGGGTCGTGCAAACAGGTTTTGGTTGGGTTCAGTCCCGAGCCAAATGGAGGCAGTGAGCGATTGTCCGGGATTCGTCTCTCCCGGTATAGGGAGTTGATATTGTACTGTGATTCAATTGGTCAGGACCATAGGACCTTGGCCAAGACTGATGGAATTTACTGATAGGTTGATCAGTAGTTTCCTGGATTGGTCCTGAACCACATCGGCACGACCTATCAGGTTATTAGGGTCTGACGTTTACCATTCCCCTAGACCCGGTATGCGATACTCTTTGACGAAGAGACTAGACAGTGCGGATATTGTCATGGATAGACTCAGTAGGAGTTCGGACGAGCTTGCTCGTCGGCCTTCCTTTTCGACAGATACCTTGGTAGCCGTTACGTACAGCTAGTGCCGCTGACGTGCTTGTGGTTAAACCCACTACCAGAGTACTGTCGAGTCTTTAGAGTCCCACACAGAGGGTTTCCCTGATTCAGGCGAAATGGTGTAGTTGCCGTATTGGATACGTGCAGGGTTCGATCGATTGATGTACTTTGTACTCGGACTTTCGATCGGACACTTGGTAATACTAGCCGGCTAGGGTTTGAGCCGGATTATTAAATCAGTTATTGATTTAATAATTTACATATATGTATTTCGAGATGTATATTCTAGTATTATGTTCTTCGTGTTATTCTATCTCTTTGGGCGTTCGGACTTTTATCTGATTGCCGGTATATATGTACAGTAGACTGAAATCCGTATTTATTACAGATTTCCTTCTAGAAGGTGGCGACCTCATTTAGTATTTTCCATATATTTCATAACTAGAAATGAGGTGTAAAGTGAGAGGAATTGGAGGAATGGAGTTGACCATGCTTCAATAGTGAACAAATGAATTTATAATTCATTTGTAATTACTATTGAAGCATGGTTGTGGATTTTTTATTCTAAAAATTCATAACATTGGTATTGATTTTCTCTCTCCAAAAATGCTTCATTATTTTCTTGAGCTCTCATTCCTCTCTTTCTCTCTAGCCTCCTCCACCTTCATCTTCTTCCACTTCACTACCTTCTCATGAGCTGAGAATCAAGTGAAGAGGCAAGAAAGAGATAGCTTAACACTTAGAACTCTAAACTACACCCTAGATTACTTGGTTTAGCAAACCAAGTTGTTTAGTTGCTCCTTTTGTTATATAGTTAGGAGCTAGAGTCATGGCTCATACTCCCCGGGTGGATCATCTACGACAAAAAGAAGCCGGAGAACAAGCTCGATCCCGGAGGACCGATGTAGCCGGAGATGGTGATCGAATAAGTTCAAGGAGGCCACTTGGAGTATATGATGAAGAACGAAGAACGAAGGACTCGAACATTTTGTTATAACCCTTCATCATAGTAGATAGCTCTTCTATATTTGCTAGTTGGTTTTATGGTAAAGATCCTGGTTTTTGAGTTATATTTGTGCCCCTTTTTAAACCCTAGAAAATTTTTTGTTCTGCAAACCGCCTCGTTTGGAGGCTCGGGCGTGAGTATAACCCAACATGGTATCAGAGCCACCTCATAAAACCTTTACTTGCTAGTTCAAACGTGTTTAGAGTAACGATCGACTGAAAATTCCAAAAACCGCATATCTTTTCATGAAGTTTTTGTCGATTTTTAAAAGTCCTCGAAAAATCAATTTTATGGTCTCAGAAAATCATGCAGGCTTTTATAAGAACCCACAAGAAATTTGTGCCCCTGAACCCATACTTCCATCGTGGAACCGCCGCATAGTGCCACACTTGGCCGCGGTTCCGCAGCGGCATATGGGCCTCTGTGCCACAAATTTCTTCTGGGCCTCTTAATTGTTGGGATTGTGGTTTCTGGATAAATATTTTTGGGCCCAGATTTGTTACAGTGTTGGTTTAATACTTGGGGCCTACTTAGAAAGTTTAGTCGATCGTAATTTTAAAATACGTAATTTTTTTCAGTACATTCACTTTTATCTGCGACCAGGAATGTCACTCGATCTGTAAAACTCGTCTGATTTCTATATGTTCCTTTAGACGGGTTTTGCGAACGTGTCATTTGCGTTGATGTTGTGTGCTTGTACTGTGATCGTGGTTGGATTGTCGTGGTGGATAGCATGTGGTGCAATGTTAGAAATACAGTTTATAATTCATTTGTACATTTGTTATTGCGGGGCGAGCGTCTGACATGTGGACTGCCGTCTTTGCCGTTTGTATATTATTTTGGGACACGACCGGGCTAAGGTCGATGTCACCAGTTGTATATATATTTTTAATTTTCTGTATTAGGATTACCCCGCGGTGGGGTGCACAAATAGCCGGATTCTAGAAGGCAACAAGCCCGCATCTCATGGCGCTGAGATGGAGGGGGCTTCATTCTAGAACTGGCAGGCTATTCGCCGCACTCATAGGGGGTACAGGTTTTCATTTCACTGGCTATCCACACGACCGGGAACGTCGGGTTTTATTTACGGCTCAAATGAAACCCGGGGCTTCAAGACTATCCACCATTCTGTAATGTTATCTGTGATGTTGTTTATTATCATGCCTGGAACGAATGTTATATATATTTATATATATACTAGTAGATGTTGTTTATGTTTTGCACCCGCGCTAGTCCAGCCCCCGCTCTGTTGTTAGTTAAGTAACCTAACAGGTGATGATGGGGCCCCGTGGCGAATGCGGATGGCATATACGTATATTTTATTTTCGTTCTTTTTTGGTGTGATAGGTTACAAATTGATGAGACCGCATTAATTTTGATTAATGCAAGATAATAAACTTAAAAGATATTGTTGGAACCAAGCTTTAAAAACTGACATTACAGACGTTCTCTTTTGCTTTGCACAGTGGTATTCAGTTTAGAATATCCAGCACCTCATTCGACGAGGTAAGGGCCGAGATCCCTTCACCGGGAGTGACCCCTTGAGTAAAAGTTTGCGTCAGGGTAATAACTTTAATATAGTCGACTATTTTTTCTTTGCATCGTGGTATTCAGTTTGGAATATCCTGCACCTCATTCGACGAGGAAAGAGCCGAGATCCCTTCACAGAGAGTGAACTCTTTACCAAAGGTTTTCGCCACTATATATTTATAAAACAAACACAGGTTCCTTCAACGATATCATGTTCATTACGTTAACAGGTTTTTCTCCAAAAATCCAGTCGTAGCCCTCCGTCATTTCCTACAAGTAACACTTAGTATTCGTGCTACGTTTGTTGACTCCGTCAAGGCGTAGTGTACGGTAGCTGAGTGGTGCTTGTTTGTAGCACTAGATGCGATTGGTTAGGATAGTTGTATAACCTTGTTGACTCCGTCAAGGGTTATGCGGGTAGGTTTGACGCAATCCAGATAATGACGGGTTGAACTTGACTAGGACTGTTTGATTTGTTGAATCCGTCAAGGTCACTAGGGTCCTAGGGGTAAAAAAACCACATCGGGAGTTTCAAACATACAGGAAACTTGTAGATTTAGCATACCTTCTGGAGTGTGGTGACTAGAGTGGATTCCATCTAGTGCATCACACAATGATAGTTGGATCTCGATCCTACTGATTAGTAGGATTACTCTCGGGAGATTATCACACTTAACAATCAATGCTATAAACCAAGTAGGTTTCTAGAAAGGTGTTAGCGGGGCTACGCATCCACGGAAAAGAGGTTATGTAATTAAGGAACTTCGCGAAAGCATTGGAAAACCTCCCTCGAAGTACCAACACCGGCTTGGCTGAAAGGTTAAGCAAGTATTGAGACGTGCGATTAATCTTGACTAGTTCTTCTTTTAGGGTTTGAAGAAGAATTTTGAGGAAACAGTGGGAGTCATCCTGATTAGATAAATTAATAAACCAATTTAATCTTGCAAGAGCGCATGCTGAGTGTTTTCCCTCTCTCTCTCCAGGTAGCAACCATTTCACTCCCTAATCGAGATAATAAAATGTATCGCTTGACCAATCCGAATTCTTATTCGGGGCTGGGGAACGTCGGTTTGGCTCTAACTTACGACAACTGTCATAAGTATGAGCATGGGAAAGAGAAAGTTTGAATTCCTTGATAAACCTATCGAAGAAGAAACATACTGTTGCGTCTTCTTCAGGTGTTCTTGTTATTGAAAATTGTCGGCCAGTCCTACCTCCTGGGTACTCGATACTGGATCAGGATCTCATATCTTGAAGGGACAGAGAAAAAGTAAGATAGTTAGACCTGGTGATATGTCCCTCAGGGTTGGGAACGGAGCACAAGTTAATGCTGCGGCCGTCGGTGAATATCACCTAGTGTTGCCAAATGGCAATGCTATGGTTTTGAACAATTGCTACTATGTACCTTCCATGGTTTGCAACATCATATCAGTTTCTTCACTTGATAAATATGGATATAACTTTGTTCTTGATAGAAATATCATGAACATTTACCTTGATAAGGTAATGGTTGCAGAAGGTACACTGTGTAATGGTATCTATACTTTAAATCAAAACACAGTTCTCAATGTACAAAATACATGCAAGAGGAAGAGTTCAGATACGAACGAATCCTACTTATGGCATTGTAGACTTGGTCATATCGGAGAGAAAAGACTAAATAAGTTACATAAAGATGGATTCTTGAATACGTTCGAATTTTCATCTTATGAAACTTGTCAGTCATGTCTAAAAGGAAAGATGACCAAATCTCCGTTCACCGGGCATGGAGAAAGAGGAGCAGAGCTCTTGGGACTCATACACAGTGAGTTATGTGGTCCGATGTCTATACATACAAAGGGTGGGTTCTCGTACTTCATCACATTCACTGACGATCTCTCTAGATTCGGGTATGTGTATCTTATGAAACAGAAATCAGAAGCTTTTGAGAAATTCAAAGAATATAGAAACGAAGTAGAGAACCAGAATGGCAAGAGTATTAAGATCCTCCGATCTGACAGAGGAGGAGTGTACTTAAGCATGGAATTCCTAGATTTCCTAAAAGAGAATGGAATTCTCTCTCAGCTTACTCCTCCGTATACAGCACAACTGTGTATCGGAGTGGAGGATTCGTACCTTATTGGATATTGTTCGCTCCATGATGAGTGACACTGAGTTGCCTCTTTCTTTTTGGGGATATGCGCTTCAAACAGCTGCATACTTACTAAACTACGTTCCACCCAAATCTGAGCCTAAGACTCCATATTAAATATGGAGTGGACGGAATCCATATCTTAAGCGATTTAAGATATGGGGTTGTCCGGCCTATGTGAAAACACAAAAACCGGACAAGCTTGAGACACGGTCAGTTCTATGTAAATTTGTGGGATATCCTAAACATTCACTAGGATATATGTTCTACCACACCGAGGAACTGAAGGTGTTTATATCTCGCCATGCTATCTTTTTAGAAAGGGAGTTTTTTGCAAATGAAACTAGTGGGAGTACGGTAGAACTGGGAGAAATCCTTGAATCACAAAATGTAACTGAAGATTTGGGGGAACAACTAGATTCAGTAATCCTAGACGAACCTCAGCCACTCCGCAGATCTAGTAGGATTTCTCATCCGCCCGAGAGATACTACGGTTTTCTCATAGATGGGGATCGAGAGGATTGCATCTTCGAAGAAGATGATCCTACTAGTTTCAGGCAGGCAAATATCAGTAGGGACTCTGATAAGTGGCTGGATGCTATGCAATCTGAAATGGAGTCCATGTACACCAATAAAGTATGGACCCTGGAAGTTGCTCCACCTGGGGTAAAACCCGTTGGATACAAATGGATCTACAAGAAGAAACTTGGTGTAGATGGGCAGGTGGAAACCTATAAGGATAGACTCGTTGCAAAAGGTTTTCATCAAAGACCAGGAGTGGACTATGACGAAACCTTTTCTCCAGTGGCTATGCACAAATCCATTAGGATCCTGCTTGCCATTGCTGCCTTCCATAATTATGAGATCTGGCAGATGCACGTAAAAATGGCTTTTCTAAATGGAAGTTTAGAAGAGTGCGTTTACATGGATCAGCCAGAAGGTTTTGTAGACAGTGGGAGAAGAAGGAAGGTGTGCAAGCTGCTCAAATCCATTTATGGATTGAAGCAAGCATCGCGGAGCTGGAACATCTGTTTTGATGCAACAGTTAAGGACTTTGACTTCATCAAGAACGAAGATGAGCCTTGCATATATAAGAAGATTGTAGGATGAACTGTCGTGTTCCTAGTCTTGTACATGGACGACATTCTTTTGATAGGAAATGATATTCCTATGCTACAATCGGTCAAGCTATTCCTATCACAAAGGTTCTCCATGAAAGACCTAGGTGATGCCTCACATATTCTGGGGATCAAGATCTACACAGATAGATCCAAGAAATTACTGGGACTTTCACAGTCCAGGTACATAGAGACCGTACTAAAGAGATTTAGTATGGAAGATTCCAAGTGCGGTAACATACCCTCATTGCACGGAATCACCGTCTCCATGGAGATGTCTCCCAAGACTGACGAAGAGAGGGTTCGCATGAGCACTATACCCTACGCTTCGGCGGTAGGATTTATAATGTATGCGATGCTATGTACAAGACCAAATGTAGCTTACGCGCTAAGCGTAGTGAGCCGGTATCAGTCAGACCCAGGTGAGGACCACTGGACAGCAGTAAAGAACATTCTCAAGTACCTGCGAAGGACTAAGGAGATGTTCCTGATTTACGGTAATATAGACCTCAGGGTCGAGTCCTTTACCGACTCAAGCTTCCAGAGTGACAAGGATGACAGCAAGTCTGTCTCGGGTTTTGTGTTTACCCTTAACGGAGGGGCGGTATGTTGGAAGAGTTCCAAACAGGATACCGTCGCAGACTCGACGATGGAGGCTGAATACATTGCTGCAAGCGATGCCGCAAAAGAGGCGGTCTGGATAAAGAAGTTCATAGCTGAACTTCTGGTGGTTCCGTCCATTGTTGATCCTATACCAGTGTATTGTGATAACAATAGGGCTATAGCTTTAGCGAAGGAACCACGGTCCCATCAGAATTCCAGGCACATCTTAAGGCTGTATCATCTGATCAAGGAGATCGTAGATCGCCAGGAGATCGAGGTCCGGAGAGTGGATACGAAAGACAACACGGCGGATCTATTTACAAAGGCCCTCCCTCAAGCACAGTTCGAGCGACTTTTTGGGATGTTGGGTATGCGGTACGCTAACAACTGGCCTTAGTGCAGACGTTGGATATTCGGTATGCCAATCAATGGCCTTTAGTGCAAGTGGGAGATTGTTTGATGTATATGCCCTAGAGGCCAGTATTGTATATGTATATATATGGATACTAGGGATATGTATGTACAGAACAATCTTGCTCAGTTTTATAGTATATTATTTGACTTGTCTTTATTGGGATATGTGTATTTATTTGTATTGTTATTATATCTGGTTTACACATATTGATAACGACTCGATACGGTAGTATACTATTGTGGCTTGTCTTTATCTTAACATGGCATATGTCATACTCGTTATTACATATTGCGGTTACATATTGATAAAGCCCCTAGGATCTTGCTTGACTATCTGCGTTGTGATGACGATCATACTTGTTGGAGAAGGGTAGTCAATAAGCACATCCTTAAATGGTCCCTAGTCGCGTGAGTATCGAGACTGGGCACTGATACTCCAGAGTAGAATAGTGTATACGTTTCTACCCCCGTCGGGGGATGGTTGGTCCCGCAGCCATTGGTCTGATGTATCCAAGATCGTATACAGGTGCTCACTGGGGTGAGTACACTGGACGGACTGACCGAGGACTTCCATGTGGTACTATACCTATCGTCGGATGGAAGTTCTCAGGTGACATGTGTACAGGTTAGTCCTTGGACCCGAGATCGGCATTTGTCTCGTGTGAGTTCCCCTTGAACTTTGATCACTACCCTACCGCGGCTATACTGAGTTGTGCAAACAGGTTTTGGTTGGGTTCAGTCCCGAGACACATGGAGGCAGTGAGCGATTGTCGAGGATTCAACTCTCCCGATATAGGGAGTCAATATCGCACTGTAATTCAATTGGTCAGGACCCTAAGACCTTAGCCAAGGCAGATGGAATTTACTGATAGGTTGATCAGTAGTTTCCTGGATTGGTCCTGAGCCATATCGGCACGACTTATCAGGTTATTAGGGTCTGACGTTTACTATTCCCCTAGACCCGGTATGCGATACTCTTTGACGAAGAGACCGGACTGTGCGGATATTGTCATGGATATGCTCAGTAGGAGTTCGGATGAGCTTGCTCGTTGGCCTTCCTTTTCGACAGATACCTGGGTAGCCGTTAGATACAGCTAGTGCCGCTGACGTGCTTGTGGTTAAACCCACTTCCAGAGTACTGTCGAGTCTTTAGAGTCCCACACAGAGGGTTTTCCTGATTCTGGCGAAATGGTGTAGTTGCCGTATTGAATACGTGCAGGGTTCGATCGATTGATGTACTTTGTATTCGGACTTTCGATCGGACAGTTGGTAATACTAGCCGGCTAGGGTTTGAGCCGGATTATTAAACCAGGTATTGATTTAATAATTTACATATATGTATTTCGATATGTATAATCCAGTATTACGTTCTTCGTGTTATTCTATCTCTTTGGGCGTTCGGACTTTTATCTGATTGCCGGTATATATGTACAGTAGACTGAAATCCGTATTTATTACAAATTTCCTTCTAGAAGGTGGGCACCTCATTTAGTATTTTCCATTTATTTCATAAATAGAAATGAGGTGTAAAGTGAGAGGAATGGGAGGAATGGAGTTGACCATGCTTCAATAGTGAACAAATGAATTTATAATTCATTTGTAGTTACTATTGAAGCATGGTTGTGGATTTTTTATTCTAAAAATTCATATACAAAACATTGGTATTGATTTTCTCTCTCCAAGAATGCTTCATAATTTTCTTGAGCTCTCATTCCTCTTTTTCTCTCTAGCCTCCTCCACATTCATCTTCTTCCTCTTCAATACCTTCTCATGAGTTGAGAATTAAGTGAAGAGGCAAGAAAGAGATAGCTTAACACTTAGAACTCTAAACTTCACCCTAGATTACTTGGTTTAGCAAACCAAGTTCTCTAGTTGCTCCTTTTGTTATATAGTTAGGAGCTAGAGTCATGGATCGTACTCCCCGGGTAGATCATCTACGACAAAAGGAAGCCGGAGAACAAGCTCGATCCCGGAGGACTAATGTAGCTGGAGATGGTGATCGAACAAGTTCAAGGTGGCCACTTGGAGCATATGATGAAGAACGAAGACCGAAGGACTCGAACATTTTGGTATAACCCTTCATCATAGTAGATAGCTCTTCTATCTTTGCTAGTTGGTTTTATAGTAAGGATCCGGGTTTTTGAGTTATCTTTGCGCCCCTTTTTAAACCCTAGAAAAAAATTTGTTCCGCAAACCGCCTCATTTAAAGGCTCGGGCGTGAGTATAACCCAACATGAATTGACCGGAAAGGTGGTTCTTTTTCTTTGGACTGAGGCATGCATGCGGAGTTTTCAGCAGTTGAAGACTCGGTTGACGACTACACCAGTTCTTTCTTTGCTTCCTGGTTCGGGCGACTTTGTTGTTTAACTGTGATGTTTTACAAGTGGGGCTCGATTGTGTACTGATGTGATAGTATAGAGTTATAGCTTTTGCTTCCCGACAGTTGGGGGAAGTACGAGTAGGATATCCCACTCATGATCTGGAGATGGCCGCGGTGGTCATGCGTTGAAGATTTAGGACACTAATTGTGTGGAGAGTCATGTCAGATTTTCACGGACCACCAGAGCTTAATGTACATCTTCCTGCAGCGGGTTTTGATTGTTGAGATAGCGCCGTTGGATGGAGCTTGTGAAGGATTGTGATTGTGAGATCCTTTGTTTCCCGTGGCAAGGCGATTGTGCTAGCTGATGCTTTGAGTCGTAGGCCCAGGGGTAGCTTGTTCTAGTTGTGCGCAGTTCAGAGACAGTCTTCTGCAGAGTTACGGTTCATGTGTGATTGTGGAGTATAGCTAGGTTCGCCTTTTCTAAAGGGGGAAATAGCTTGCTCATGTTCGCGCCGGTCCACTTTTACTTAATCGTTTTCGTGAGGCATAGCCCACCGATGCTCGTTGTCTGTGATACTTGAGCATGTTCGGCAGGATAAAGATTCAAAGTCCTTGATTTTTGACTAGGGTGTGCTACGTTTAGGGACGCATTGTGTATACCTGATACTAATGGGTAGAGACGCGAGATCCTAGAAAAAAGGCACACCAGTCAGCCTTCTGTGTTCGTCCAAGTTCCACCACGAAGTGACGTGACTTGTGAGATAGTTACGAGTGGGCAGGGATGAAGAGTGAAGTTTTGGACTTCGTTTCGAGGTGTCTGTCTTTTTGTGAGCAAAGTTTAAGCATTTGAGACCGGCTGGAGAGTTGCAACCTTTAACCGTTACGGAGTGGGAATGGGAGCAGATTTCCATGAATTTCGTTGTGGTGTCTATCCAGGTTTAGTCAAGGTGCGACTCCATTTGGGTGTTTGTTGTCCGGTTATGCTCAGTTTGCTCAGTTGTTATTTGTTAAGTTTATGCGTTTGCACGGAGTTCCTTCATCCGTTGTATCCAATAGAGGCACCCCGTTCGCTAGCCGTCTTTGGCAGAAGCTTCAGAAAGCCTTGGAAACTAGTTGAGCTTTAGCTCTGCTTTTCCATCCGTAGGACGAGGGTTTGTGATGAGCAGACTATACAGACTCTGGAGGATAGGCTTGTGCATACGTACTATTTATTTGTTGGCAGTTGGGATCATCACTTGCCATTGTTAGGGTTCTCTTTCGATAGCTGTTATCAGGAGACATTCCAATTGGCAACCTTTAGGCTTGTTGTTAGGTGGTGTCGATCTCCAGTCTGTTTTTCTGACTCTGCATGAGTAGGATTTTTGGACCCTAGCTAGTCGTGAGGCTTCAGAGATGATCCGGTTGATTCAGGTCAGGATGAGAGCAGCCCAAGTGCAGACAGAGGTCTTATGCCGACCGTAGTCGTCGCAGACTTGAGTTCACAGTGGGAGATCATGTATTCCTATGGATTTTCCGATGAATGACATGTTGAGTTTTGGGAAGCTTATCCCAGGATTGTAGGTCCTTTTGAGATCCTTAAAGTGAGTTAGTTCCGTTGCCTATAATTTGGCACTTCCGCTCAGAGTAATGAGTATTCACCCCGTATTCCTTGTGTCGATACTTTGCAAATGTCGGATATAGTGCCCTCAAAGTCAATTATTGGATCGCAGGTACGTGATTGCAATGATTTAGGAGGACCTATACCGGTAGCACAGTCTTACTCAAGATGATAGTATGCTATCTGGTTTGCCTTTATCAGTCGAGTATAGGTTCAGGTGACTGATCACGATTACACATTGCTAGAGCCCTTAGGATCTTGCTTGACTACCAACAGTATGAGGGCGATCATATACGTGAGAGTTGGGTAGTCTGTAAGCATATCCTTAAAAGCGGTCCCTAGTCGTGGGAGTTTCGAGACAGGGCATCGATACTCCGGAGTAGACTAGTGTATACAGTCGAGACCCTGACAAGGGGTGGTGGCCGGTCTCACAAGCCGCTGGTGCCAGTTGGATCACCTAAGATATATACAGGTGCTCATTGGGTTATGAGTACACCGGACAGGACTCACCGGGAATCTGCTAGTTGGTATTATACCTATCGTCAGATAGCAGTTCCCTGGTGACATGTGTACAGGTTAGTTCATCGACCTGAGGTCGTCATTTGTCTTGTGTGAGTTCCCACTGTGCTTTGATTTCTACCTACCACGGCTCAAAGGAGTCGTGCAAACAGGTAGTTTTTGGGTACAGTCCCGAGCCACATGGAGGTACGTGAGCGGATAGGTAGGGGATTCGTCTCTCCCGGTATTGGGGGTGAGATCGTACTGTGTCTAGGAAAGCCATTACACTAAGTCCTTGTCCAAGGCAGGTGAGATTTACTGGTAGGTACTCCAGTAGTATTTCAGGGAGTTCAGGGCTTGTCTCCGACACTACTTATACCGCTATTGGGGGTCTGATGTTACTAGCCCCCTAGGCAGGATATGAGATACTCATAGAAGAACGGACCGGACTGTATATACATTGTCACTGTTAGGCTCAGTAGGGTTTCCGGATGAGTTCGCTCATCGGCCTCCCTTGAGGTCAGTCCATGGGCAGCCGTTACGCACATCTATTGCTGTTAGGTCCACGTTACCTCTCCCGGTACTTTCGGGGTTGCGGAAACGGTAAAACTAAATTTTTTCTAAACTTGGTAACATGGACCGTAAAAGCCGGATCTTTGCTAAACAATACACTAGCATCCTAACTAGAGATTTATCTACTCGGTTAGGGGTTATACCTTAACTTGAACTATTTCTCTTCTTGTTGTTCTTCTCCTTGCTTGCTCCGAGGCTTGATCCTTACTTTGGTCACCTCCGCGGCCTTTTCAACTTGAACTCTTTCTCTTCTTGTTGTTCTTCTCCTTACTTGCTTTGAGGCTTGATCCGGACTTTGGTCACCTCCACGGCCTCCTTGAGTCGATGACGATCCACCTGAGAGATGTACACTGAGCTCCACCTCGAGCTGAGGTAACTAGGGCAAAAAGATTGCTAATCTAGAAACCCTAGGTTGTGTAGAAGTGATCAATGGATGGTTTTGTCTTTGTTGGATCTTTATCTCTCAACACATGAGATCAAAAGATGAATCAAGAGGAGGAAGAAGAAGGAGGAGCAACAACCATGGTTCATTTCTTTTTCTTCTCACTTCTAAAAGCAAGAGAGAGAATGAGAAAGAAATTATCAACTAAAGAAAAGTAACCATGGTTGCAATAATGCAAAAACAACATCATTACTAATACCATCAAGATAAAGTTTGATGGCTACATTGAAATGACCATTATCATAATCCAAAAGAAAAAGAAAGGAAGAGTGTAGATCCCTCTTGAAAGTCAATGGTCAACATGGTCAACAAAGTCAAGAGAGGTCAACCGGGTCAAATGGTCATTGCAATTAGCCATCATAAAATTATCACTAAAAGGATTAGTAAATGATGTATGCGGCTCATAATGGTTTTGACCAAAACGAAATGTCAAAACCCTAATGAGTCCGCCTTAAAATGGTTTTGACCGAATCAACTGTCAAAACCCTAATGAGCCTGCCACATAACGGCTTTGGCCGAACCAACTGCCAAAACCCTAATGAGGCACCTCCTCCTTCATCGCTCCAGAAAACTGTGCATACACACCTAAATCCGTATTCCATAGAATGCGGATGCACAGAAGACAAAACAAATCCATCCGCGCAATACTAGGATCCGGCTTAAACCAAAGCCCACTAGTATTGCCTGCCCGAACACCACACGCATACAAGTATACATAGGTGATCGCAGCCCTGCCGTAAAACCATACGGCCTCTACACGTTTCGCTCAATGCAGGGAAACTCTCTATGTGGAACTCTAAAGACTCGACACTACGCTGGCAGTGGGTTTAACTACAGACCGCAAGCGGCACTAGCTGTACGTAACGGTCCCCAGGTAGATGTCGATAAGAAGGCCGATTAGGTAAACCTATCCAAACTCCTACTGAGCCTGTATGTGACAATCTCCGTACAGTCCGGTCTGTTCGTCTGATACATCGCATGGCGGGCCTAGGGGGGCGGTAAATCTCAGTCCCCTAAAAGCGGTACAAGTCATGTCGGAGTAAAGCCCAGAACACCCTGAGATAACACTGGAAACCTACCAGTATATCTCGTTTGCCCTGGCCAGGAACTACTCGAGTAATGACTCTCCTAGACACAGCGCGACGTCAACCCCAATACCGGGAGAGACGAATCCTGTCTAACCGTCACTGCCTCCAAGTGCTTCGGGACTGCTCCCAACTACTACCTGTTTGCACGACTCAGTAGAGCCGTGGTAGGGTAGTAATCAAAGAACAGTGGGAACACACTCGAGGCTAAGTGACAGTGTCAAGTCAGCGGACTAAGCTGTACTCATGTCACCTGGGAACTGATAACTGACGATTGGTATAATACCAACCATCAGTTCCCGACGAGTCCTGTCCAGTGTACTCGTAACCGAACGAGCACCCGCATACTATCTCAAGTACGACGTACTGACGGCTGTGGGACAGACCGTCTCCCGTGCTGGGATGAGAAGCGCATACTCTAGTCTACTCCGGATTATCGATGCCCTGTCTCGATAATCCAACGAATAGGGACATGTATAAGGATGTGCTTGTGGATTACCCAGCCCCCACGAGTGTGATCGCCATCACAACGCCGGTAATCAAGCAAAGATCCTAAGGGCTCTACTAATGCGTATAGGTGATATAATGAATAAACACACATACACATTAAAGCAGAGACAAACCAAGTAGCATACTACTATATAGAGCAAGATTGTCTGTACAACTGTGAATATCCCAAGCTTCCATCAAGTAATATACATACTCGTATGATACAGTAATGGCCTCTAGGGCATATACATTAACAATCTCCCACTTGCACTAATGCCATGTACTGGCGTATCGAAGACCTATCATCTCGATCAGCCGCTCGAACTGAGTCTGGGGCAAGGCCTTTGTGAATGGGTCCACTGTGTTGTCCTTTATGTCCACTCTCCGCACCTCGATCTCCAGGCGATCAATGATCTCCCTGATCAGGTGATACCGCCTTAAGATGTGCCTGGATTTCTGATGGGACCTTGGTTCCTTCGCTAAAGCTATAGCCCCATTGTTATCGCAATACAAAGGTATTGGGTCAACAATGGATGGAACCACCTGAAGTTTACTAATGAACTTCTTCATCCAGACCGCCTCTTTTGCGGCATCGCTAGCAGCAATGTATTCAGCCTCCATCGTCGAGTCTGCGACGGTATCCTGTTTGGAACTCCTCCAACATACCGCCCCTCCGTTGAGGGTAAACACAAAACCCGAGACAGACTTGCTGTCATCTTTGTCACTCTGGAAGCTTGAATCGGTAAAGGACTCAACCCTGAGGTCTCCATTACCGTAAACCAGGAACATCTCCTTAGTCCTTCTCAGGTACTTGAGAATGTTCTTCACTGCTGTCCAGTGGTCCTCCCCTGGGTCTGACTGATACCGTCTTACCGCGCTCAGCACGTAAGCTACATCTGGTCTTGTACATAGCATCGCATATATTATAGATCTTACCGCCGAAGCGTAGGGTATAGTGCTCATGCGAACCCTCTCCTCGTCAGTCTTAGGAGACATCTTCTTGGAGAGGGTAATTCCGTGCAATGCGGGTATGTTACCAAGCTTGGAATCCTCCATACAAAATCTCTTTAGTACGGTCTCTATGTACCTGGACTGCGAAAGTCCCAGTAGTTTCTTGGATCTATCTCTATAGATCTTGATCCCCAGAATGTACGAGGCATCACCCAGGTCCTTCATGGAGAACCGTTGTGACAAAAATAGTTTGACCGATTGTATCATAGGAATGTCATTTCCTATCAAAAGAATGTCGTCCACGTACAAGACTAGGAATACGACAGTTCGTCCTACAATCTTCTTATAGACACAGGGTTCATCTTCGTTCTTGATGAAATCAAATTCCTTGATTGCCTCATCAAAACAGATGTTCCAGCTCCGCGATGCCTGCTTTAATCCATAAATGGATTTAAGCAACTTGCATACCTTCCCGCTGCTCCCACTGTCTATGAAACCTTCGGGCTGATCCATGTAAACGCATTCTTCAAAACAATCGTTTAGGAAAGCCGTTTTAACATCCATCTGCCAGATTTCATAGTCATGGAAGGTAGCAATGCCAAGTAGGATCCGAATGGATTTGAGCATAGCCACCGGAGAAAAAGTTTCGTCATAGTCCAAACCAGGTCTTTGACGAAAACCTTTTGCAACGAGTCTAGCTTTATAGGTTTCCACCTGCCCATCTACACCAAGTTTTCTTTTGTAGATCCATTTGCATCCAACGGGTTTTACCCCAGGTGGAGCAATATCCAAGGTCCACACTTTATTGGCGTACATGGACTCCATTTCGGATTGCATTGCTTCCTACCACTTATCAGAGTCCCTACTGATAATGGCCTGCCTGAAACTGGTTGGGTCATCTTCTTCCAAGATGCAATCCTCTCGATCCCCGTCTATGAGAAAACCGTAGTATCTCTCGGGCGGATGAGAAATCCTACCAGATCTGCGGAATGACTGAGGATCGTTTGGGGTTATTGAATCTAGCGGTTCCTCCAAATTTTCAGTTACATTTTGTGGTCGCTGAATTTCTTCCAATTCTACCGAACTCACACTAGTTTCTTTTGCAAGAAACTCCCTTTCTAAGAAGGTAGCGTGGCGAGATACAAACACCTTCTGTTCCTCAGTGTGGTAGAACAGATATCCTAGTGAGTCTTTAGGATATCCCACAAATTTACACAGAACTAATCGTGCCTCTAGCTTGTCCGGTTTCTGTGTTTTCACATAGGCCGGACAACCCCATTTCTTAAATCGCTTAAGATACGGATTTCTCCCACTCCATATTTCATATGGAGTTTTAGGCACAGATTTGGATAGAACATAATTCAGTAGGTATGCTGCTGTCTGAAGCGCATGTCCCCAGAATGAAAGAGGTAACTCAGCACTACTCATCATGGAGCGAACCATATCCAATAGGGTACGATTCCTCCGCTCCGATACACCGTTGTGCTGTGGTGTATAAGGAGGAGTAAGCTGAGAGAGAATACCATTCTCTTTTAAGTAATCTAGGAATTCCGTGCTTAAGTACTCCCCTCCCCTGTCAGACCGGAGGATCTCGATACTTTTGCCTGTCTGGTTCTCTACTTCGTTTCTAAATTCCTTGAATTTCTCAAAAGCTTCAGATTTGTGTTTCATCAGATACACATATCCGAACCTAGAGAGAACGTCAGTGAATGTGATGAAGTACGAGAACCCACCCCTTGCATGTATAGACATCGAACCGCATACATCACTATGTACGAGTCCCAAGAGCTCGGTTGCTCTTTCTCCATGTCCGGTGAACGGAGATTTGGTCATCTTCCCTTTAAGACAAGACTGACAAGTTTCATAAGATGAAAACTTGAACGTATTCAAGAGTCCATTTTTATGCAACTTACTCAGTCTTTTCTCTCCGATATGACCAAGTCTACAATGCCACAAGTAGGATTCATTCGTATCTGAATTCTTCCTCTTGCGTGTGTTTTGTATATTGAGAACTGTATTCTTATTTAGAACGTAGATACCATTACACACTGTACCCTCTGCAACCAGTACCTTATGAAGGTAAATGTTCATGATATTTCTATCAAGAACAAAGTTATATCCATCTTTATCGAGTAAAGAAACTGATATGATGTTGCAAACCATTGATGGTACATAGTAGCAATCGTTCAAAATCATAGTCTTGCCATTTGGCAATACTAGGTGATATTCACCGATGGCTGCCGCATTAACTTGTGCTCCGTTCGCTACTCTGAGCGACATATCACCCGGTGCAACATTCCTACTTTTTCTCAGTCCCTGCAATAAATTACAGATATGAGATCCTGATCCGGTATCAAGTACTCAGGAGGTAGGGCTGACCGTAAAACAGTTCTCAATTACAAGAACACCTGAAGTAGATGCAAAACCATGCTTCTTCTTCAACTGGGTATCCTGGGAATCCATACAATCCCTTTTACCTTTCTCATACTTATGACAGTTGTCACAAGTTAGAGCTGAACCAACGTTCCTCAGCCCCGAATAAGAATTCGGATCGGTCAAGCGATACATTTTATTATCTTGATTAGGGCGTGAAATGGCTGCTACCTGGAGAGAGAGAAAAGAAACACTCAGCGTACGCTCTTGCATGATTAGATTGGTTTATTAGTTTATCTAACCAGGATGTCTCCCACTGTTTTCTCAAATTCTTCCTAAAACCTTTTAAAAGAAGAATTAGTCGGGATTTAATTCACGTCACAATACTTGCTTAACCTTTCAGCCAGGCTAGTGTCGGTACTTCGAGGGAGGTTTTCCAACGCTTTCGCGAAGTTCCTTAATTTAAGAACCTCTTTTTCCTGGGGGCGTAGGCCCGCTAACACCTTTCTAGACACCTACTAGGTTTATAGCATTGATCGTTAAGTGAAAGGAATCTCCCGAGAGTAATCCAACTCATCAGTGGGATCGGGATCCAACTGTCATTGTGTGATAACCTAGATGGAATCCACTCTAGTCACCACACTCCAGAAGGTATGGTAAATCTGCAAGTTTCAGTTTCTTTAGAAACTTCCGATGTGGTTTTTTCCCCTAGGACCCAAGTGATCTTGACGGAGTCAACAAATCAAAGAGCCCTAGTCAAGTTCAACCCGTCATTATCTGGATTGCATCAAGCCCACCCGCATAACCCTTGACGGAGTCAACAAGGTTATACGACTGTCCTAATTAATCCCATATACCGATACAAACAAGCAGCACTTAGCTACCGTACACTACGCCTTGACCGAGTCAACAAACGCAGCACGAATACTAAGTGTTACTTGTAAGAAATGACGGAGGGCTACGGCTGGGTTTTTAGCGAAAAACCCGTTAACGTAATGAACTTGATGTAGTTGAAGGAACAGATAGACCTTTTTGAAAATATAGTGACGAAAATTATTGCTAAAGAGGTCATTCCTTGTGAAAGGATCTCGGCTCTTTCCTCGTCGAGTGAGGTGCTGTGCATTCATAAGACGAATACCTCGATGCAAAGCAAGAATAATCAAAGTGAAGTTATTACCCTGACGCAAACTTTTGTCCAAGGGGTCACTCCCGATGAGGGGATCTCGGCCCTTGCCTCGTCGAATGAGGTGCTGGGCATTCATAACCGAATACCGCGATGCACAACAAAAATGAACGTCCTTGCAATAACAGCTTTTTGAAAAACTTGTTCCAACAACGTCTTTTAGGTTTATTTTCTTGCATTAGTTCTTTTAATGCGTCCCATCATTTAAATCCTACCATTGCAGAAAACAACCAAAATATGACGTACGCTTATGCCATTCGCATTCGCCACGGGGCCCCGTCATCACCCGTTAGGTTACTTAACTAACGACAGAGCGGGGGCTGGGCTAGCGTGGCTGTAAAACATAAGCAACGCCTAAATAGTTATTATACATAGATATATAGCAATGATAGCCAATCCAGATCACAGATGAACACTTTGGATATACTAGGAACCCGCGATTCGTTCGAGCCTGCAACGAAAAGCGGATTACACGGTCGCGATGAATAGCCAATACCCCACCCAAGACCCCTACGGGTGCGGCAAACTACCCGCCAAGTACCCGAAGCGAAGCAACCTCCCTCAACCCCGTGAGTAGGCCACTCGGCTGTAAGTGCACGGCGGCGCCCCGGCCGTCAATCCGACGGCCAAAAGCGGAAGCGGTGATAAACTTTAATTTTGCGGACTTAGCAAACCGGCACCACCGCGCACTAAACACCCGTATCGTAGCCATTAACAAGTCTAAGCTAACTAGAAGATGGGTTAAAGATATACCGACGATCCTAGTCCTCCGGTCTTCTCGTCATGGTCCCGATCTCCTGCGGAAAGTCCTGCCTCCTCCTCGTCGCCGGAAATGCACCACATCGCCTACTTTGTTTACGGGCTCCCACCTCAATGCCGAGGCAACTCGGGCACGAAGCCGGCTACTCGACGTGCCCAAGGTTTGCTGTAGAATGTGTAGTAGAGGATTGTGTCTCATTTGGGGTTTTGGAGATGCCATTGGTGGAGGGATAGAAGTGAACCTTTTGGAGAGGGAGTTGTAGGGATTTCTCAAAAACTCAAGATACAAAATTTTCCACCACATGAAAATGAAATCCCCCACCCTCACAAGGAATGGCCGGCCCCCCCATATTGGTGTGATTGGAGAGAGAGAGAGAATGGCTTGAACAATAATGCAAAGAAAATGATGGCTTGAAAAGTCCAACACTCAACAACCATCTCTTCTCCCATCATCACAACCAAAGTCAAGAAATCATGAAAACAAAGTCAAGAAGTCAAGGTAAGGTGCAACCATGATGAAGTCAAAAAGTCAAGCAAGGTCAAGGTATGGTGAGTCATCATGACACAAGGAAAAATGCAAAGACCCGCTCCACAAATGCCTATTTGCAACAATGCAAATAAACCCTCCTCCACCAATCTTCGGCCAATGAACAGAACAATGGAAATTGGCCGAAACGAAAAGCAAACTGGCAACTCCAGAAAACTGGTCCCGTAATAAATTACAGGAAAACCCCGATACTGTGCATACACACCCGCATCTGTATTTCGACCGAAATACAAATGCAATGAGACAAAATCTACACTGTACTATACTAGGATCCGGCTTAAACCAAAGCCGGCTAGTAATATCTGTTCGATCCTGATCCGTGCAATACCGCACGTATCTGATCGAACCCTGCCATATAACCATACGGCCTATAGTACAAACTGTCCGATCCTGATCCGTGCAATACCGCACGTATCTGATCGGACCTTGCCATATCTCCATACGGCCTCTACAACCTTTCGCCCGAAAGCTGAGTAACTGAATGTGGGGGACTCTAAAGACTCGTCAACACCTCGGTTGTGGATTTAACCACTAGCACGTCAGAGGTATAAGCCAATACGTAACGGGCTACCAAGTATTGACTAAAAGGGACGTCTGTGAGTGAACTCAGCCTGACAACCCTACTGAGCCTGTCAGTGACAATATCCGTGCAGTCCGGTCCGTTCGTCTATGAGTATCGCATGGCGGGCCTAGGGGGTTGGTAAAAGTCAGACCCCCAAAAGCGGTACAAGTCGTGTCGGAGTGTAGCCTAGAACACCCTGAGATACTACTGGAATACCTACCAGTAAATCTCCTTGCCTTGGCCAAGGACTTTGTGTAATGGCTCTCCTAGACACAGCACGACCTCACCCCCAATACCGGGAGAGACGAACCCCTGAAGATACGCTCACTGCCTCCATGTGGCTCGGGACTGTACCCAACTAAAACCTGTTTGCACGACTCCTTTGAGCCGTGGTAGGGTAGTAATCAAAGTACAGTGGGAACTCACACGAGACAAATGACGATCCCCAGGTCGATGAACTAACCTGCACACATGTCACCAGGGAACTGCCATCTGACGTCTGGTATATGACCAACTAGCATGTTCCCGGCGAGTCCTGTCCGGTGTACTCATAACCCAATGAGCACCTGTATACATCTTAGGTGATCCAACAGACACCAGTGGCTTGTGAGACAGCCACCGCCCCTCGTCGGGGTCTCGACTGTATACACTAGTCTACTAATTGAGTATCGATGCCCAGTCTCGAAACTCCCACGACTAGGGACCTTTTAAGGATAAGCTTATAGACCCCCAGCTCCCACTTATATGATCGCCCTCATACTGCTGGTGGTCAAGCAAGAATCCTAGGGGCTCTATCAACGTGTAATAGCGACGTGTCAGGTCACCTAAAGCAGTACACGATGATAAAGGTAAACCAGATAGCATACTATCATCTCGAGTAAGACTGTCCTACCGGGATAGGTCCTCCCTCAATCATTACAATCACGTACCTGTGACCTAATAATTGACTCTGAGGGCACTATCTCCAACAATCTCCCACTTGCACTCAAGGCTAATTATTGCGATGTCGCATACTCACAGCCCGTGTGATACCGAACATCCAACTCCTCTACTAGTCAGTCTCACAAAGCTCGTTTGCGGAACTATTGCGTTCGAGGAATAGCCTCAGTGAGTGGATCCGCTTAGTTGTTTCTTTCTATGTCTCTCTATATCTCAAATTCGCGGAGAAGGCCATCTCCCGAAAAGAGCAATACCTGTCTCAGAATATGTCTGGATGTCTGATGGGACCTAGCTCATAAATGAACTCCAAATCCAAACTTCTTAGACTGTATCGTCAACTGAACTTAATCAGTATCCTGCGCCATGCCACCCTCAGTATTGCCCTGGATCACCTGTCCAAAATACTGCCCTTCGTTAGAAGGAAAACTATAACTCTGACAACCTCCTTGTCGTCCATGTCACCTTGGAAGCCTGGAATGATAACTGTCTCCCGAATGAGGCTGTCGTTATCATATCCCTAGAACATTCGCTTATGTTCTAAAACTGCTTCCGACCGTTTCTCCAGGATTGGATCAATGTCAACTTATCGCATCTAGTGCAAGAACAACATTTGGTGTGGTACTTGACATCTCACGATTGACTCAATTGCCTGAGCAAGTGATCTGCCAATCATGCCCGTCCCTCTCCCCTTTAGTCTGTAAGACACCTTTGGAGAGGGTGACTCCATTACCTGCAGGTACACTACCGTGCCAGAAGTCGTCCATCCTAAATACTCTTAGAATGCTGTCAAGTACCCTAATTGGGAAACCACCCAAATCTAGATCTAAGACCATAGATCTAGTAACCAGTATGTCTGATATAAAATCCATTTCCTTTGTGGAGAAACAACTGTGTGACGACCAAAGTATAACCGATCGTAGTGTAGGAGTTTCTTTTCCTACTCTGTGTATATCATCCAAATACCAGGATATTACACCATACTACCTTCTCAACAGATCCATCCCCTATTCTGATGAAGTCAAACCCATGACTGTCACGTCAGAAATAGATGATCTATCTCCGCTACATCTGCTCTTAGTCTATAAATAGACAGAAGCAACCTGTCCACCAATGCTTCCGCTGCTCCCACTGACTACGACAACCCTCTGGCAGAGTCATATAGACGCACACTTCTAAAACTGGTTTAGAACGACGCTATACTCATCCTCCCGCCGGGTCTCGTAACCTGGAACAACAGCAATGGCAATTGTGGGTAAACAAGAACTTCCCTGTCACCGTCCTTGAGGCTACCGGAGTACCTCTCGGGTGCCTGAAGTTACCCACCTTATCTGCGGAGTGGCCAATGGAATGTCAATCCATATTGAATCTTTAGGTTCCTTATCAAATCTTCAGTAATCGTTTGTGGTTCTGGAATCATTTCCAGTTCTACCATACTCCCACTACTGTTTTCTGAAAAAATCCATCTTTAATAAAACTGTGGCGAGTCTAGAACAATATCGCTATTGTTCATCCAGATGGTAGAAAGTCAACCCTCGTCATAGCCTGGGTCAACCCACAAACAGCCATTACAGAAACGTGCCTTGAGTCGTCCAGTGTCTGGTTTTAATCATAAACCGGACAACTCCCCGTACCTTAACATCGTTAAGATATGAACTGTTCTATATCCAACAGAGGCACTGATTTAATTGAACCAGATTCAAATCATGCAGCTGTCCCCAGCGCATGTCAACTAAATGGAAGAAGGCCGATCAGCGTAACTCAACTTAGGAATGCTTCTAATTATGAGTAACCTGAAAGAGAAGCAAGTTCTCTTTATCATTACTATCAACTGAATACCATATACAAGTATCTACATCTTCGATCACTTTGAAGAATCCCGATACTTGCTACACCTGGTTCTCTACTCTATTCAAATACCTATAACTTCTCAAAATTCAGACCCTGTGTTTCCACGAAACACCTGTCTAAAAAGTAGAGAAGTCATAAGTAAACCGAATATAGTACGAGGACCAAGCCCTCTGTCCGGATGGACCCTGGACAACATACAATACTCTGTATAAGTCCCTTGAGTCTGATAACTCATTCACTGTGTGTCGTAGGTTGAAAACTGTACTTATGGTTAAGAAGAATTACACCGCTGTTTAATGCTCCTTACCTAACCATCTACTGATATAGGTAAATGTCGTAGACATAATTTCAGAAAGGTATATCTCACTCTATGAAAATAGACGTACAGATATATCAATTTGAAATTGGTGCATAACAGCGGATATTCAAAACCAAATATTTGCCGACCGGCAAACAGCCCAGGTGATTTCCTCAAATATCACCGATTACAACGAATCCCGATATAATGAGGATAATCACCCAATTCCCAATAACTTACTCCCACTCATCATCTGTAAAACCATACAGATGTGAGAATCGTACCTGGTAAATACATACCCTGGAGTAAGTATCTAATCGGGAAATCAGTTTTCCTTTAACATTACACAGTGAAACTGAAACATCGAAGTGTTTTGATGGGGTATCCTGGTATTCCTAGTAATGCCTCTTCCAGATTCACGACTGTAACCGTATAGTTCTTTGCCACCTCTCCAAATCCCTTCATTTGTCTTTAGTCATTACCTCCTGCACACCCCTTTAGGCCAAATGGTTTTCTTCCTTCCCTACCGTTCGGCACCAGCCTATGGTTTGGAAGAAGACTATCCAATAAGCATAATGGGTGTAATGTCCCAATCCTAGGAACACTCGCAATGCGAGAGAAGGTGAAGATAAAAGACACCTGAATAAATCTTATTCCTATTTCTCCTGAACCAGAATCCATCCCCGAACTGGAACAAGTTCCTTTCGAGTTCGTATATAACCATACGATGGAGTATCCAAATAAACTGTGGATCTTCGTAGTGATACGGAGTGTCCTGGAGAAATACAAAGGTGATGTGGGAGTGGTAACGAAATACCTGGTTTGGTCGTGAATATCTGTTGCAATTTACTTTGCCCTCTTACTAATCCCTTGCTTTGTCTGAACTTAATACCTTCTGCACACCATCGTTATGCTAATTGGTTTTCTTCATTCCCTACCGGTCGGCACCAGCCTAAGGTTTGGAAGAAGACAATCCAATTTGCGTAATAGGTGTACTACCCCTAAACCAAGGAGTACTCGTAACCTGAGAGAGGGTAAAAGGAAAAGACAACTGAATAATCCTATCCGTTTTCTCCATAACCGGAAACCATCCTCGAATTAATTCTTTCGAGTTCGTATCTAACCATACGATGGTTTTGTCCAATGGAAGTGGACGTTCGTAGTAAAACGGGGTGTCCTGGAGAAAAGGGTAAAAGTAGGAGTGGCAATGAGGTTTGCAACTCTGACAATCCAAAAGCTGGTGTTTAAGAAAGTTCGGTCAACTTGGTCACTGAGTCAAAGTCTTAGGGTCGGGTCAAATGGTCGCTGCCAGAGAGAGAGAGAAAAGAAACACTCAGCGTGCACTCTAACCTAGATCAGAATGGTTACCAATTTATCTAATCTGGAATCCTCCCACTGTACCTCAAATTCTCCTCCAAACCTGAAAGAAGAATTAGTCGGGATCACCCGAGGAGTAAACTAACTCATCAGTGGGAATCGGGATCCAACTATCATCGCATGATAACGTGACGGAATCCGCTCACGGTATCACACTCCAGAAGGTATGCGCATATCTGGCAAGTTTCAGTTCTTTTGAAACTCCCGATGTGATTTCTGCCCCATGCTCTTATGACCTTGACTTTGGCCAACAAATCATAAGTCACATGTCAAGTTCTACCCGTCATTCTCCAGGTTGATTCGAATCCACCCGCACAAGCCCTTGACTTTGGCCAACAAAGCTATACGACTGTCCCAAACCAACGCATCTATCTATGCTGCATATGAATAACCAACAGCTACCAAACACTGTGCCTTGACTTTGGCCAACAAACACAGCTTGAATACTATTGACTACCCATATGAAACGACGGAGGGCTACGAATGGTTTCTGGCGAAAACCTTTAACGTAAAGAACTTGATATCGTTGAAGGAACTGATAGCTTTTTGAAAATATAGTGACGAAAACCGTTGCTAAAGAGGTCACTCCCGGTGAAGGGATCTCGGCTCTTTCCCCGTAGAATGGGGTGCAGGATATTCTAACTGAATACCACGGTGCAAAGCAAAAGTAGTCGGCTATAGTGAAGTTAATGCCCTGACGCAAACTTCTGTCCAAGGGGTCACTCCCGGTGAAGGGATCTCGGCCCTTGCCTCGTCGACTGAGGAGCAGGATATTCCAAATGAATACCACGATGCTAAACAAAAGTGAACGTCCTTGCAATAACAGCTTTTTGAAAAGTGTTCCAACAACATCAGATTAGGTTTGTTTTTAACTTGCATTGATCCGAATCAATGCAGTCCCATCAATTGATCACACCAAAAAGAACGAAAATATACTGATGTACGTATATGCCATCCGCATTCGCCTCTGGGTCCCGTCATTACCCGTTAGGTTAGCTAACTAACGACAGAGCGGGGACTGGACTAGCGCGGATGTAAAACATATACAACATCTACTAATATATATACCAATATATTATATTCGCTCAAGGCGTGATAGAAATGCAACATCACAGAGAATGAACAGCATCACAGAAACAATACAGATATCTGGGATCCCCGGGTTTCACAGAGCCACTACTGAAACCCGACGTTCCCCTGGTCGTGTGGATAGCCTGTGCAATGAAATCCTAGACCCCCACGGGCGCGGCAAGTTACCCGCCAAAACCTGAAGCGAGGCAGCCCCCTTCAGCGCCGTGAATGGACCACCCAGCACTTCACGGAATCCGGCAACTTGGGCACCCCTCCTGGGTCAACCTGTACCCCCTACGAGTGCGGCGAATAGCCCTCCAATCCTAGAGTGAAGCCCCCTCCGTCTCAATGCCATAAGATGCGGGCTTGTTGCCCTCTAGAACCCGGCTACCCGTGCACCCCTCCGCGGGGTAATCCTAGTACAGACAGTAAAATATACATACACCGGGTACATCGACCGCAACCAGGTCATGCCCCCAAAATAATAATACAATCAGGCAGTGACGGCAGTCCACATGTCGGACGCTCGCCCCGCAATATCAAATGTACATAATACAACAAAACTGTACTAGCATTGCATCCAGGCTATCCCCCACGACCGATCCGCAACATCACAGCAAATACATAGAACATCAACGTGAAAATCACGTTCGCAAATCCGTCTAACCGGGCTATAGCAGTTAGACCGGATTTACCGATCAAGTGACATTCACGGTCGCAGATATAATGTAAATACTGTGAAAAATGTGTTTAAAATTTTCCGATTGATCAAACTTAACAAGTGGGCCCCCAAACCAATACTGCAGCACTCACAGAAAAACTGGGCCCAATTTTAATATTCCAAAACCCATATTTTAAGCCCACAAGCCCACTGAAAAAAATTGATGAACTGAAGTCTTATTCCTGCGGCGGAAGCGCGGCCGATGAGGGGCTTAGGCCGCCCTTCCGCGGTCGTACGGAATCATCACTTCACCAAAAATTTTCAGTGTGCTTAGAACTCCCTGCACATCATTCTGAGACGACCTGAAAAATTTTTGGACTCAAAAAAAATTCGACAGAAACTGATGTGCATGAAAAATGCGGTTTCGGGATTTTGTTCGATCGGAAACGTAAAACACATTACACCAAGCTAGACGAAGTTAATGGCGAGGCTCTGATACCACTGTAAGTGCACGGCGGCGCCCCGGCCGTCAATCCGACGGCCAAAAGCGGAAGCGGTGATAAACTTTAATTTTGCGGACTTAGCAAACCGGCACCACCGCGCACTAAACACCCGGATCGTAGCCATTAACAAGTCTAAGCTAACTAGAAGATAGGTTAGAGATATACCGACGATCCTAGTCCTCCGGTCTTCTCGTCATGGTCCCGATCTCCTGCGGAAAGTCCTGCCTCCTCCTCGTCGCCGGAAATGCACCACATCGCCTACTTTGTTTACAGGCTCCCACCTCAATGCCGAGGCAACTCGGGCACGAAGCCGGCTACTCGACGTGCCCAAGGTTTGCTGTAGAATGTGTAGTAGAGGATTGTGTCTCATTTGGGGTTTTGGAGATGCCATTGGTGGAGGGATAGAAGTGAACCTTTTGGAGAGGGAGTTGTAGGGATTTCTCAAAAACTCAAGATACAAAATTTTCCACCACTTGAAAATGAAATCCCCCACCCTCACAAGGAATGGCCGGCCCCCCCATATTGGTGTGATTGGAGAGAGAGAGAGAATGGCTTGAACAATAATGCAAAGAAAATGATGGCTTGAAAAGTCCAACACTCAACAACCATCTCTTCTCCCATCATCACAACCAAAGTCAAGAAATCATGAAAACAAAGTCAAGAAGTCAAGGTAAGGTGCAACCATGATGAAGTCAAAAAGTCAAGCAAGGTCAAGGTATGGTGAGTCATCATGACACAAGGAAAAATGTAAAGACCCCCTCCACAAATGCCTATTTGCAACAATGCAAATAAACCCTCCTCCACCAATCTTCGGCCAATGAACAGAACAATGGAAATTGGCCGAAACGAAAAGCAAACTGGCAACTCCAGAAAACTGGTCCCGTAATAAATTACAGGAAAACCCCGATACTGTGCATACACACCCGCATCTGTATTTCGACCGAAATACAAATGCAATGAGACAAAATCTACACTGTACTATACTAGGATCCGGCTTAAACCAAAGCCGGCTAGTAATATCTGTTCGATCCTGATCCGTGCAATACCGCACGTATCTGATCGAACCCTGCCATATAACCATACGGCCAATAGTACAAACTGTCCGATCCTGATCCGTGCAATACCGCACGTATCTGATCGGACCTTGCCATATCTCCATACGGCCTCTACAACCTTTCGCCCGAAAGCTGAGTAACTGAATGTGGGGGACTCTAAAGACTCGTCAACACCTCGGTTGTGGATTTAACCACTAGCACGTCAGAGGTATAAGCCAATACGTAACGGGCTACCAAGTATTGACTAAAAGGGACGTCTGTGAGTGAACTCAGCCTGACAACCCTACTGAGCCTGTCAGTGACAATATCCGTGCAGTCCGGTCCGTTCGTCTATGAGTATCGCATGGCGGGCCTAGGGGGTTGGTAAAAGTCAGACCCCCAAAAACGGTACAAGTCGTGTCGGAGTGTAGCCCAGAACACCCTGAGATACTACTGGAATACCTACCAGTAAATCTCCTTGCCTTGGCCAAGGACTTTTTGTAATGGCTCTCCTAGACACAGCACGACCTCACCCCCAATACCGGGAGAGACGAACCCCTGAAGATACGCTCACTGCCTCCATGTGGCTCGGGACTGTACCCAACTAAAACCTGTTTGCACGACTCCTTTGAGCCGTGGTAGGGTAGTAATCAAAGTACAGTGGGAACTCACACGAGACAAATGACGATCCCCAGGTCGATGAACTAACCTGCACACATGTCACCAGGGAACTGCCATCTGACGTCTGGTATATGACCAACTAGCATGTTCCCGGCGAGTCCTGTCCGGTGTACTCATAACCCAATGAGCACCTGTATACATCTTAGGTGATCCAACTGACACCAGTGGCTTGTGAGACCGGCCACCGCCCCTCGTCGGGGTCTCGACTGTATACACTAGTCTACTAATGGAGTATCGATGCCCGGTCTCGAAACTCCCACGACTAGGGACCTTTTAAGGATATGCTTGTAGACCCCCAGCTCCCACTTATATGATCGCCCTCATACTGCTGGTGGTCAAGCAAGAATCCTAGGGGCTCTATCAACGTGTAATAGCGACGTGTCAGGTCACCTAAAGCAGTACACGATGATAAAGGTAAACCAGATAGCATACTATCATCTCGAGTAAGACTGTCCTACCGGGATAGGTCCTCCCTCAATCATTACAATCACGTACCTGTGACCTAATAATTGACTCTGAGGGCACTATCTCCAACATCGGCACCTCGAGATACCCGGTAGTTTATGCACCCCCTCCATGGGTCTATCCTAAGAGCAAAAACAGTAAAAAGAATTATACAATGACGGCTACAACCCCGACCCGGTTGTTCGGCCATACAAATAATATTACATCAATTTACAAATTTATTACATGAATGAAAAAAAAAGAAACACTCATCTCACATCCACCCCGGCTATTCATCTGCGACAATCCAACGAGTTCATATACACATACCATCAATAGCACAGATCACAGATATGTATAACCCCCACTAATTGACGTATAGCGATTAGTAGACGTTCAATACACTTATAACATTACAGATATAACCATTAGCCAAAGTCTACAGAACATCGACCAAAAATACGGATTTTTTAAGCCCCAAAAACAAATTTGGCTTTCTGGAAGATCTGGGCAAAAAAGTTATATTGTAAAAATCCCAAAATACCCATCTAAGAAAACTGCAAGAAGGAGATCCCCTAACGGAGCCAAAGCGGCCGCGATTCCGCGGCATAAGCAAGCTTATGCCGCGGAACCGCGGCGCTTTAGTCGAGTTGGGGGATCAAATTTTTGCAGTTTTCTAACAAAAGCCTGAGCCGATTTTTAATGCATGATTTTTTAATTTTGGAACAGTTCTAAAAATCGGCAGAAACATCAAATTTCCGGGGTGTTTTGCGGTTTTTCGTCCGGTCGAAATTCTAAATACTTTGCTAACATGCTAGGGTGTGTTTAGTTAGGCTCTGATACCACTGTTAGGTCCACGTTACCTCTCACGGTACTTTCAGGGTTGCGGAAACGGTAAAACTAAATTTTTTCTAAACTTGGTAACATGGACCGTAAAAGCCTGATCTTTGCTAAACAATACACTAGCATCCTAACTAGAGATTTATCTACTCGGTTAGGGGTTATACCTTAACTTGAACTCCTTCTCCTCTTGTTGTTCTTCTCCTTGCTTGCTCCGAGGCTTGATCCGGACTTTGGTCACCTCTGCGGCCTTTTCAACTTGAACTCTTTCTCTTCTTGTTGTTCTTCTCCTTACTTTCTTCGAGGCTTGATCCGGACTTTGGTCACCTCCACGGCCTCCTTGAGTCGAAGACGATCCACCCGAGAGATGTATACCGAGCTCCACCTCGAGCCGAGGTAACTAAGGCAAAAAGATTGCTAATCTAGAAACCCTAGGTTGTGTAGAAGTGATCAATGGATGGTTTTGTCTTTGTTGGATCTTTATCTCTCAACACATGAGATCAAAAGATAAATTAAGAGGAGGAAGAAGAAGGAGGAGCAACAACCATGGTTCATTTCTTTTTCTTCTCAGTTCTAAAAGCAAGAGAGAGAATGAGAAAGAAATTATCAACTAAAGAAAAGTAACCATGGTTGCAATAATGCAAAAACAACATCATTACTAATCCTATCAAGATAAAGTTTGATGGCTACATTGAAATGACCATTATCATAATCCAAAAGAAAAAGAAAAAGAAAGGAAGAGTGTAGATCCCTCTTGAAAGTCAATGGTCAACATGGTCAACCGGTCAAAGTCAAGAGAGGTCAACGGGGTCAAATGGTCAATGCAATTAGCCATCATAAAATTATCACTAAAAGGATTAGTAAATGATGTCCGCGGCTCATAATGGTTTTGACCAAAACGAACTGTCAAAACCCTAATGAGTCCGCCTCAAAATGGTTTTGACCGAATCAACTGTCAAAACCCTAATGAGCCTACCACATAACGGCTTTAGCCGAACCAACTGCCAAAACCCTAATAAGGCACCTCCTCCTTCATCGCTCCGGAAAACTGTGCATACACACCTGCATCCGTATTCCATAGAATGCGGATGCACAGAAGACAAAACAAATCCATCCGCGCAATACTAGGATCCGGCTTAAACCAAAGCCCACTAGTATTGCCTGCCCGAACACCACACGCATACAGGTATACGTAAGTGATCGCAGCCCTGCCGTAAAACCACACGGCCTCTACACGTTTCGCTCAATGCAGGGAAACTCTCTGTGTGGGACTCTAAAGACTCGACACTACGCTGGCAGTGGGTTTAACCACAGACCGCAAGCGGCACTAGCTGTACGTAACGGTCCCCAGGTAGATGTCGATTAGAAGGCCGATGAGGTAAACCTATCCGAACTCCTACTGAGCCTGTATGTGACAATCTCCGTACAGTCCGGTCTGTTCGTCTGATACATCGCATGGCGGGCCTAGGGGGCGGTAAACGTCAGTCCCCTAAAAGCGGTACAAGTCGTGTCGGAGTGAAGCCCAGAACACCCTGAGATAACACTGGAAACCTACGAGTATATCTCGTTTGCCCTGGCCAGGGACTACTCGTGTAATGGCTCTCCTAGACACAGCGCGATATCAACCCCAATACCGGGAGAGACGAATCATGTCTAACCGTCACTTCCTCCAAGTGCTTCGGGACTGCTCCCAACTACTACCTGTTTGCATGACTCAGTAGAGCCGTGGTAGGGTAGTAATCAAAGAACAGTGGGAACACACTCGAGGCTAAGTGACAGTGTCAAGTCAGCGGACTAAGCCGTACTCATGTCACCTGGGAACTGATAACTGACGATAGGTATAATACCAACCATCAGTTCCCGACGAGTCCTGTCCAGTGTACTCGTAACCTAACGAGCACCCGCATACTATCTCAAGTACGGCGTACTGACGGCTGTGGGACAGACCGTCTCCCATGTTGGGATGAGAAGCGCATACGCTAGTCTACTCCGGATTATCGATGCCCTGTCTCGATAATCCAACGACTTGGGACGTGTATAAGGATGTGCTTGTGGATTACCCAGCCTCCACGAGTGTGATCGCCATCACAACGCCGGTAATCAAGCAATGATCCTAAGGGCTCTACTAATACGTATAGGTGATATAATGAATAAACACACATACACATTAAAGCAGAGACAAACCAAGTAGCATACTACTATATAGAGCAAGATTGTCTGTACAACTGTGAATATCCCAAGCTTCCATCAAGTAATATACGTACTAGTATGATACAGTAATGGCCTCTAGGGCATATACACTAACAAGTGCCGCTGACGGCTTGTGGTTAAACCCATTGCCAGGGTACTGACGAGTCATTAGAGTCCCCCACAGATAGTTTCCCAAGTTTGGGCGAAACGTTGTAGAGGCCGTATGGTTTTATGGCAGGGTTCGGAAAATGCACGTGCGTTTACGCACGTGTCATATTTCGGGCAGATAATACTGGTGGGCTTTGGTTTAAGCCGGATCCGAGTATTATACTGTGTAGATATAATATCTTTGTCTTAGTTGCATTTGTCTTCGGTCGTAGTACAAATGCGGGTATGTTTATACTGTTACGGGGTTATCCTGAAATTCGTTTCAGGATCACTTTTGGAAGTTGCCAGTTTCCAGTTTTCCATCAGCCGTATTTAACATTCGGTTAAATACGGATTTATCTTGTCATGAGGGTGAGTCATGAGGGGAAGGTTTTAGAATGGTGACTAGGTTAGTGATTCATAGTTAGCATTAAATGAGAGATGATGTGTTATTGTGACTCATGCTTTTGCATTTATGTTTTCTTGTAAAGCTTAAGATATTTTCTTCTTGATAAGCTTTGCTTATGGTCACCCCCCTTTCTTCCTACACTCACCCCCTCCTCTATTAAGTGGCCGGCCTCACTCATTTGGGAATCATGGTTGTTGATTTGGAAAAAAGTATATGGTTTTGGGTTCTTGGAAATATGATAGTTCATTTCTCATTTCATTCAATCCAAAAAGGCAACTTCATTAACCGTTCGTCCATAGCTTTGGACGAAGCGAGACAAAGTGTTCTACTCATCCTCTACATCACTCTTGGTCATCTCTTTTAGCAAACTTGATGACCGAGTTGCCTCGGGTCAGAGGCGAGAGCCCGTTTAAAGATCCGTTGACGTAGTGCCACCTGGACGAGGAGATCGGAGATCGACGAGATCGGAGCAGCCGCAATGGAGCGTGGGATGATGGTTAAAGAACAAAGGACTCGGATCGTTCGGTATAACCCTTCTACCTTCTTTGTAGTTTGTTAGTTTAGCGTTAATGGCAGATCCGGGTTATAGTATGCGATAGCGCCAGTTATAAAAGTTTTTGTTCCGCTTTTGGCGTCTGATTGACGGCCGGGGCGCTACCGTAGACTTACATGGTATCAGAGCCTCGCCATTAAGCTTTACTAACTTATGCTAACGCGTTTAAAACATCGATTGAACCGGATTTCAAAAACTACAATTTTTCAGTTCAATGATTCTGTCGATTTTAAATCTGGTTTAAAAATTATTTTGATGAACCCAGAAAATTGAGCAGGGTTTTTTAAGCACACTGGAGAAATACGGTCACGTGTTCTTAGTATACCGCCATGGATCCATGGTCAAACCTAGGGTTTGACCGCGCATCCGCGGCCAGTATATTGGAACAGTGGTCCAAATTGCTTCAGTGTTCTTTACTTGGTAAATTGTGGTTTTTGGTATATTTCATTTGGGCCCAGATTTTGTTACTGTGCAGCAGATTTGCGTGGGGCCCACTTCGGGAAATTTAGTCGATCGAAATTTAAACATGTTAGTTTACAGTACTTACATTATATCTCCGACCGGGAAGGTCATTTGAGCGGTAAATTGCGTCTAATTGCTATAGCCCTTTTAGACGGATTTGCGAACGTGACATTCGCGTTGATGTTCTGTGCTGTGCTGTGATGTTGCAGATTTGTCGTGGTGGATAGCAGTGTGCAATGGTAGTGCAGTTTGAGTTTATTTGTACATTTGATATTGCGGGATGAGCGTCCAACATGTGGACTGCTGTCACTGCCTGTTTGTATAATATTCTTTTGGGGCACGACCGGGTTGAGGTCGATGTACCCGTTGTATATATTTTCCATTTCTGTACTAGGTTTTACCCCGCGACGGAGTGCACTGATAGCCGGGTTCTGGAGGGCAACAGGTCCGCATCTCATGGCTTTGAGAGGCAGATGGGCCTCACTCTAAAATTGGCAGACTATTCGTCGCACTCGTAGGGGGTACAGGTTGACCCAAGGAGGGGTGCTCAAGCTACCGGATTCCGTGAAGTACAGAGTGGTCCATTCACTACACTGTAGGGGGCTGCCTCGCTTCAGGTTTTGGCGGGTAACTTGCCGCACCCGTAGGGGTCTAGGTTTCATTGTACAGGCTATCCACACGACCAGGGGAACGTCGGGTTTCTGCAGCGGCTCTGTGAAACCCGGGGATCCCAGATTATCTGTATTGTTCTGTGATGCTTATTACTTTTCTGTAATGTTGCATATTATCACGCCTGGAGCGATTATTGTATATATACTAGTAGATGTTGTATATGTTTTACACCCGCGCTAGTTCTGTCCCCGCTCTGTCGTTAGTTAAGTAACCTAACGGGTGATGACGGGACCCAGTGACGAATGCGGATGTCATATACGTACATTTTATTTTCGTTCTTTTATGGTGTGATTAATTGATGGGACTGTGTTGATTTTGATCAATGCAAAGGAAAACAAACCTGTTTGGATGTTGTTGGAATAATTTTAAAAAGTGTTATTACAAAGACGTTTTCTTTTGTTTTGCACAGTGGTATTCGGTTGGAATATCCTGCACCTCATTCGACGAGGCAAGGGCCGATATCCCTTCACCCGGAGTGACCCCTTGGGCAGAAGTTTGCGTCAGGGTAATAACTTTACTATAGTCGATTACATGTTGCTTTGCATCGCGGTATTCAGTGGAATATCCTGCACCTCATTCCACGAGGAAAGAGTCGAGATCCCTTCACCGGGAGTGACCTCTTTAGTAAAGGTTTTCGCCACTATATTTTTATAGAAAGCTATCAGGTTCCTTCAACGATATCAAGTTGATTACGTTAAAGGTTTTTCGCCAAAAACCAACCGTAGCCCTCCGTCATTTCTTATGGATGGTCAGTAGTATTCAAGCTATGTTTGTTGGCCTTCGTCAAATCATAGTGTTTGGTAGCTGATGGGGTATTCATTTGTTGCATAGATAGATGAGTTGGTTTAGGACAGTCGTATTACCTTGTTGGCCTTCGTCAAGGGTATGTACGGGTGGGTTCAAATTAACAAGATAATGACGGGAAGAACTTGACATATGACTTATGATTTGTTGGCCTTCGTCAAGGTAATAAGAACATGGGGTAAAAATAATATCGGGAGTTTCTAAAGAAACTGAAACTTGCCAGGAATGCGCATACTTTCTGGAGTGTAATAACGTGAATGGATTCCGTCACATTATCATGCGATGAGAGTTGGATCCCGATTCCCACTGATGAGTTGGTTTACTCTTCGGATGATCCCGATTGATTCTTCTTTAAGGTTTGGAGGAGAATTTGACAGTACAGTGGGAGGTTTCCGGATTAGATAAAGTGATAACCATTCTAATCTAGGTTAGAGTGCACACAGAGTGTTTCTTTTCTCTCTCTCTTTGGCAGCAACCTTTGACCGACCCTAGACTATGACTCAGTGACCAAGTTGACCGAACCTTCTTAAAATACTGGCTTTTGGATTGTCTAAGTTGCATAAGTCATTGCCCCTCCTTCTTTTACCCTTTGCATTTCTCAGAATACCCCGTATTACTACGGACATCCACTTCCATTGGATAGATCCATCGTATGGTTATATACGAACTCGGAGGGACTTCTTCGAGGATGGATCAAGGTTCAGGAGAAATAGAATTGGTTTATTCAGTTGTCTTTTATTGTCACCTTCTCTCAGGTTGCGAGGGCTCCTTGGTTTAGGAGAGTACACCTATTATGCTTATCGGATAGTCTTCTTCCAAACCATAGGCAGGTGCCGAAAGGTAGGGAATGAAGAAAACCAATTAGCCTAAGTAGGGTGTACAGAAGGTAATATGTAAAGACAAAATAAAGGGATTACAAAGAGGGCAAAGTAAATTGCGACTGTTATCATTCACGACCAAACCGCGTACTTCATCGCCACTCGTATTTCACTTTTAAAAGAATAAGGTATTATTCAGTTGCCTTTTTTCATCACCTTCTCTCAAGATGTAAGTACTCCTAGGTTGAGGAGGGTACACCTATTATGCTTACTGGATAGTCTTCTACCAAACCATAGGCTGGTGCCGAACGGTAGGGAAAAAAGAAAACCATTTAGCCTAACGATGGTGTACAGAAGGTAACGACTAAAGACAAATAAAAGGATTTGGAGAGATGGCAAAGAAATATACGGTTAAAGTCATGAATTGGATTATGGAAGAGGCATTACTATGAATACCAGGATACCCCTACGAAACATTTTCTTGTTTCAGTGCATTGTTAATGGAAAACTGTTTTCCCTATTAGATACTTACTCCAGGGTGTGTATTTACCAGGTTTCATTCTCACATCTGTATGGTTTTACAGATGATGAGTAGGAAGAAGTTATTGGAAATTAGGTGATCATCCTCATTATATCGGAATTCGTTGTAATTGGAGATATTTGAGGAGATCGCCTGCGTTTTTGCCGGACGGCACGTATTTGGTTTTGAGTATCCATTGTTTTGCACCAATTTCAAAATGATATATCTGTACTTTTATTTTTATAAAGTGAGATATAACTTTTTGATATTATGTCGATGACATTTACCTACATCGGTTGGCGATTGGGTAAGGAGCATTGAACAAGCGGAGTAGTTCTTAACCATAAATACAGTTTTCAACCTACGATGCACAGGTTTTGAGTTATTCAACTCAGCGGACTTATACAGAGTGTTGTATGTTGTCCGGTGTCCATCAGGACAAAGGGGTTGGTCCTCGTACTATGTTCTGTTTACTTATAACTTCTCTAGTTTCTAGACAAGTGTTTCTTAGAAATACAAGGTCTAAGTTTTGAGAAGTTGTGAGTATAGGAATAAAGTAGAGAACCAGATGTCGCAAGTATCAGGATCTTTCAAAGAGATCGAAGATGTAGATACTTGTGATTGGTATTCAGTTGATAGTGAAGTTTTTTAGAAACTTGTTTCTCTTTCGGGTTACTCATAATTGGATGTATTCCTAAGTTGAGTAATGCTGATTAGCCTCTCTCCATTAAGTTGATATGCACTGGAGACAGCTGCATGATTTGAATCTGGTTCCAATTAAATAAGTGCCAAAGTTTCTATATTGGATATAGAATGGTTCATATCTTAACGATGTTAAGGTATGGGGAGTCGTCCGGCTTATGCTTAAAACCAGACTCTCGATGACTCAGGGCACGTTTCTGTAATGGCTGTTTGTGGGTTGGCCCGGGCTACGTCAAGGGTTGACTTTCTACCATCTGGAAGATCAATAGCGATATTGTTCTTGACTCGCCACAATTTTAGTAAATTGGATTTTTTCAGAAAACAGTAGTGGGAGTATGGTAGAACTGGAAATGATTCCAGAACCGCACGATTAGGGAAAATTTAATAGGACCTAAAGATTCAATCAGGTTTGACATTCCATTAGCCACTCCGCGGATATGGTGGGTAACCTCATACACCCGAGAGGTACGACGGTAGCCTCAAGGACGGTGACAGGGAGGTTCTTATCTACCCAGACTTGACACTACTGTTGTTCCAGGCTATGAGACCCGGTAGGAGGGTTGGTGTAGTCAGTGGGAGCAGCGGAAGCAAAGTGGGAAAGTAGCTTATGTCTATTTATAGACTTGAGCAGTTATAGCGGAGATAGATCATCTAATTTTGATGTGACAGTCATGGGTTTGACTTCATCAGAATAGGGGATGGATCTGTTGAGAAGGTAGTAGGGTGTGATGTCCTGGTATTTGGATGACATACACAGAGTAGGAAGTAAAATTTCTATACTACGATCGGTTGTACGGTGGTTGTCACACAGTTGTTTCTCCAGACAGGATATGGATATAATATCTGACATTCTGGTTTCTAGATCTATGGTTTTAGATCTGGATTTGAGTAGTTTCCTAATGTGGGTACTTTGACAGTATTCTAAAGGTTTTTAGAATAGATGACTCCTGGCATGGTGGTGTACCTGCAGGTGATGGAGCCACCCTCTCTAAAGGTGTCTTACAGACTAAAGGGGAGAGGGATGTGCATGATTGGCAGATCACTTGCTTAGGCAATTGAGTCTATCATGAGATGTCAAGTACCACACAAGATGTTGTTTTTGCACTAGATGCTATAAGTTTGTATTAATCCAATCCTGGAGAAACATAAGGAAGCAGTTTTAGAACATAAGTGCATGTTCTATGGATTTGATGACGACAGCCTCCTTCGGTAGACGGTTATCATTCCAGGCTTCAAAGGTGACATGGATGACAGAGTGATTGTCAGAGTTATAGTTTTCCCTCTGACGAAGAGGGACAGTATTATGGACAGGTGGTCCAAGAGGATACTGTGGGAGGCATAGTGCAGGATACTGATTAGGTTAAGTTATCGATACAGTCTAAGAAGTTTGGATTTGGAGTTCATTTATGAACTAGGTCCCATCAGATATCTAGACATATTCTAAGATAGGTATCACTCAATTCGGGGGATGGCTTTCTCCGCGAACTTGAGATTAAGAGAGATATAGAAAGAAACATCAGGGCGGATCCACTCACTGAGGCTATTTCTCGAACACAATAGTTTTACAAACGGGCTTTGTGAAACTGATTAGAAGAGGAGTTGGATGTTCGGTATCACACGGGCTGTAAATATGCGACATCGCAATAATTAGCCTTAAGTGCAAGTGGGAGATTGTTGGATATAGTGCCCTCAAAGTCAATTATTGGATCGTAGGTACGTGATTGCAATGATTAAGGAGGACCTATACCGGTAGCACAGTCTTACTCGAGATGATAGTATGCTATCTGGTTTGCCTTTATCAGTAGTGTATAGGTTCAGGTGATTGATCACGATTACACGTTGATAGAGCCCTTAGGATCTTGCTTGACTACCAACAGTATGAGGGCGATCATATACATGAGAGTTGGATAGTCTGTAAGCATATCCTTAAAAGTGGTCCCTAGTCGTGGGAGTTTCGAGACAGGGCATCGATACTCCAGAGTAGACTAGTGTATACAATCAAGACCCCGACGAGGGGCGGTGGCCTGTCTCACAAGCCACTGGTGTCAGTTGGATCACCTAAGATGTATACAGGTGCTCATTAGGTTATGAGTACACCGGACAGGACTCGCCGGAAATCTGCTAGTTGGTATTATACCTATCGTCAGATAGTAGTTCCCTGGTGACATGTGTACAGGTTAGTTCATCGACCTGAGGTCGTCATTTGTCTCGTGTGAGTTCCCACTATGCTTTGATTTCTACCCTACCACGGCTCAAAGGAGTCGTGCAAACAGGTAGTTTTTGAGTACAGTCCCGAGCCACATGGAGGCACGTGAGCGGATCGGCAGGGGATTCGTCTCTCCCAGTATTGGGGGTGAGATCGTGCTGTGTCTAGGAAAGCCATTACACCAAGTCCTTGGCCAAGGCAGGTGAGATTTACTGGTAGGTACTCCAGTAGTATCTCAGGGTGTTCAGGGCTTGTCTCCGACACGACTTATACCGCTATTGGGGGTCTGACGTTACTTGCCCCCTAGGCAGGATATGTGATACTCATAGACGAATGGACCGGACTGTATATACATTGTCACTGTTAGGCTCAGTAGGGTTTCCGGATGAGTTCGCTCATCGGCCTCCCTTGAGGTCAGTCCATGGGAAGCCATTATGCATAGCTAGTGCCGCTGACGGCTTGTGGTTAAACCCACTGCTAGGGTACTGACGAGTCATTAGAGTCCCCCACAGATAGTTTCCCATGTTCGGGCGAAACGTTGTAGAGTCCGTATGGTTTTATCGCAGGGTTCGTAAAATGCACGTGCGTTTACGCACGTGTCATATTTCGGGCAGATAATACTGGTGGGCTTTGGTTTAAGCCGGATCCGAGTATTATACTGTGTAGATATAATATCTTTGACTCAGTTGCATTTGTATTCGGTCGTAATACAAATGCGGGTATGTTTATACTGTTACGTGGTTATCCTGAAATTCGTTTCAGGATCACTTTTAGAAGTTGCCAGTTTCCAGTTTTCCATCAGCCGTATTTAACATTCGGTTAAATACGGATTTATCTTGTCATGAGGGTGAGTCATGAGAGGAAGGTTCTAGAATGGTGACTAGGTTAGTGATTCATAGTTAGCATTAAATGAGAGATGATGTGTTATTGTGACTCATGCTTTTGCATTTTTGTTTTCTTGTAAAGCTTAAGATATTTTCTTCTTGATAAGTTTTGCTTGTGGTCACCCCCCTTTCTTCCTACACTCACCCCCTTCTCTATTAAGTGGCCGGCCTCACTCATTTCGAAATCATGGTTGTTGATTTGGAAAAAAGTATATGGTTTTGGGTTCATAGAAATTCGATAGTTCATTTCTCATTTCATTCAATCCAAAAAGGCAACTTCATTAACCGTTCGTCCATTGCTTTGGATGAAGCGAGACAAAGTTTTCTACTCATTCTCTACATCACTCTTGGTCATCTCTTTTAGCAAACTTGATGACCGAGTTGCCTCGGGTCAGAGGCGGGAGCCCGTTTAAAGATCCGTTGACGTGGTGCCACCTGGACGAGGAGATCGAAGATCGACGAGATCGGAGCAGCCGCAACGGAGCGTGGGATGATGGTTAAAGAATGAAGGACTCGGATCGTTCGGTATAACCTTTCTACCCTCTTTGAAGTTTGTTAGTTTAGTGTTAATGGCGGATCCAGGTTATAGTATGCGATAGCGCCAGTTATAAAAGTTTTTGTTCCGCATTTGGTGTCTGATTGACGGCCGGGGCGCTACTGTAGACTTACAGCAAATACATTCATGAGCTTTCTCACATGATTCAGCACCAGACCATTTAGTTTGGACGCGATCTTTTCAATAACCGGCAGCCAATTGTGTTAGTGGTTCGGCAGGTGGAGAAACTTCGGTCAAGGGTCTTGCCATCTGTGGAGGGTTTTCTTGGGCGTAGCCGTATAGTGAGGTGATCACTTGGAAGGCTGCGACTGAGAATTGTGAGTTTTGCACTCATCTCTTTGAAGGTATGCATAGTAAGAATTTTAAATTCGGGGACGAATTTTTATAAGGGGGAGATTGTAACGCCTTATATTTTGATTAGTGTTAGTTTAGACGGTAATGCGGGATTTTGGTAAAAAGTTTACCAATTTAGGTTTCTCACATTTTATAATATTTAATTAATAATTTATAATTATTTGTTATGGAATGCACACACATGTGCATGTTTATGTGAGGGTGTGTTTATGTTATCTAGATTACTAACCATGACAACTTAACCCCAATCCTAATCTCTTGCTTTGCCATAACCTAAACCTCTTGATATTTTGTGTGAGATATTCTTTGGCTTTTGGATGTGAGAAGAGGTGGCACATGAGTCATGCTTGCATTAATGTGAGAATTAATGCAAGGGTGCACTCACATCTTACACTCACCTCTCTCTTTCTCTTTATCTTTTCCTTCTCTCATTCTTTCACACTTATTCCCTTCTCATTTTCTTCATCTCTCTCTTATCTAAACTGAACACTTACCAATCCTTCATTAAACCTGCACAAAACTTCATCAAAACTCACAAAAATCACATCTTTAGACTTGTTTTGCCTCTTGGATGCCTTGGAGCTTGGAAAGCTAGGATCTTTGAGCTTGTGGGAGTAGGTAATGATCTCTATCTATTCTTTATGTTGTTATAATGTTGTGTAGTCTTGTAGTTTTTGTTTTGAACGTTTAAAGTTATGTTTCGTGCAAATGTCGTATTTTTTAGTGTCATTTATGATATCTGTGATCTGCTGTGACCTCGAGAGTTTACTAGAAAACCAAAAATATAGTTGTATTGTACCAGAGACCCTGAACCTTCACCTCAAGCACGAACCCCCTTGCTTGGACCATGGCCGGCGATGCAGCAGGGAAATCCGGCGACATCGGTTTTTAGGTAGAGTTAGAATGTGGTTTTTTTGGGTAGGTGTTTGCTTTGGTTTAGGTGTGTTTGGTCCTGTTTGATTTTTGGGTTTTCTCTATATGCAAAATCTGGGATAACATAGCTAGTTTCTTGTGTTACGATTACGCGCGATACGTTATACGACACGGTTCGTGCACATTTTATGGTTTTGCTCTTGGGTTGGTTACGTAATGTCTCTACGCACGTTAGCTACAATACGAACACTTGAGAGTATGTTTTGAGTTGATGTGTCGGTCAAACGTAGTTTGTACGTATTTTGGGTCTATTGCTAATAGATACTTGTTATATTGTTTTATGTTTCAGATTCGCAGGCGAAGACTTCGGACGCTGTGAAGAAAGAGAAATAGGTGGTAGGCTTTACTTAGCCAGGAGCATTGGTGAGTAGATTTAACATCTACAGGGGGATCACCCGCATGGCGTTATGCGTCTGGGCTAGATCAAATGACATAACTATTAGTTAGAAGTATACGGATATTGATTGTGCATGTATACCTTGTTGCTTATCTCATTTCCTTGTGTATGGACTTAGTATTAATGAGACACAACACCATTATTGACGGTTCATATTTCACAAGCACTAATTGTATGCTACACACACACCGTCAGTAATTGCCATGACACGCATAACACCTATACATATGTGTGTATTGTTTAGGGATATTGAGACATGATCCTTATTTTTCTTCGTGCATATGAAATATAGCATACATGTATACCTACATGCTTACACATATGCCTTGTCATGCTTACATGCTAGTTACCTATATACCTATATGGTATTGTACCATTAGTGATAGGTATATACACATATGAGACATAGCTACATGTACATCTTGCATACATACTTATGCATATACTTGGAGGGTATTATATCATTATTGATAGGTACATACACATATCTTGTATTGCCAACATGATTACGTATACCTGGTTATAGCTACATGTTCACCTTTATATGATGTTGTATGGACTTGGAGAAATTAGGAACCGCATGATATATGTATTAACTTATTGCCGTTAAATAGCGGTTTTTCCTTTATATGCTCATATTACTATTTCAAGTTGCATATATTACATTCATGGATTTCATATGATGTTCTCTGTTATTTATACTCCTATGTATATATAACAGTGGAATGGGACGCTGTTATATATGCGCATATATATATATATATATATTAGTGGAATGGGACGCTAATACATATGTATTGATTCATGCAGTTATACTTATTCTTTACTTGATGTTTTCTGGATTTGAGGACCGTGGTAGTTTCATGAAATTTTGCATTATTTGAAAAACCCGGTTTCTCTTGATATGATATTTCAGCAGCCACCATGAGATTTATTGGTTCTGATATATACCACATCCGAGGAGGCGTAGTAGGCCGTGTGCGGGTACAAGGTGGGTCCCGGAGGTACCCCGGGATAAGAAAGGTATGTCGATGTACCACGCCGATGAGCCTGATGTTAGTTATGTATATGCCCTAGAGGCCATTGCTGTACATATCATGTATATTATGATGGATGCTTGGATATATACAGAGAGGACTTTCTTGCTCGTCATGATAGTATGCTATTTGGTTTCACTTTATCTTAACATGTTGACTTGTATTGGTTTACTGTCTTACTCTCACATGTTGATAAAGCCCTTAGGATCTGTACTCGACTACTGGGACTATGATGAGATCATACTAGTGGGGCCCTAGTAGTCGATGAGTACATCCTATAACTGTTCCTAGTCGAGGGTATATCGAGACAGGGTATCGATACACCAGAGTAGACTAGCGTATACGCATCTTGACCCATATGATGGGCGATGGATGATCCCATATACATTGGTGTTTGACATCAGAGATGGTGTACGGTTGCTCAGTGGAGACTGGGTACACTGGACGGACTTGCCGAGAACTCCCAGATGGTGATATACCACACGTCAGATGGCAGTTCTCCGGTGATACTGGTACAGGGTAGTCTGTAGACCCGAGATCGTCATAAAGTCTTGTGTGATTCCCACTGTGCTTTGATTTTCACCTTACCACGTCCAGGTGGGCGTGCAAAACGGTGGCTTTTGGTTACAGTCCCGAATCGCATGGAGGCAATGAGCGATAGGAGGGGATTCGTCTCTCCCGGTATAGGGAGTTGATGTTGTGCTGTATTCGATTGGCTATAACTGGAAGTCCCTGGCCAGGGCTGATATAGAGATATACTGGTAAGTGTTACTAGTAGTTTCTCGACCTGTTATGAGCCTCACATCGACATGACTTATCGGTTATTGGGGCCTGACGTATACCACCCCTAGACTTGATATGCGACATATCAAACGAACAGACCGGACTGTACGGGAGTGTTACTGATTGGATTCACAGGAGAACGGACATGCTAGCTTGTTGATCTTCTGATCGCTCGATACCTGGGTGGCTGTTACGTTTAGCTGACCGCTTGCAACTTGTGGGTGTTTGATATGATCATTACCTGCTACCGGCGTATTGACGATTCTTTAGAGTCCTACACAGAGGTTTCTTGGCTCAGGAAAAACGGAGTAGAGGCACATATATGATATGTGCAGGACCGAGGATAATGAGATATGAGATACCGTATTATATTCTCGCGATATTTAGATATGAACCGGGACATCCAATCAAGTGTTGATTCGATGAATCGGTACATGATATATTAGTCGGTTATATTCGATATAGCCGGATCATCGGATCAAGTGTTGATTTAATGATTTAATGTATAATGATATATATGATATATTGTATTACATTATCTAATATTGGCTCGCTTTATTATTTCATTTTCTCACCGGATTAATACATTGATATATATGCCATATATGTTAATTGTATTATTTTCTTTTGTTGCAAATATATAATATATATGTGATATATATTATTGTGACATGATATGATTTATTATGAAACATGTTTAAGGATGATAACAAGGGATTAGGGTTAGCTCCTTCTTGTTCATTCTAGAAGGATTCTCTTTTGTCTTGTTTAAGATATTTTGGTTGATCCTTATCCTTAACCTAACCAAACCCTAACTCTAGTTTATTCTCTACAAAGTTTTAGCCTCTCATTCTTGACCATGGTTCCATAATCAATCATATACTCTAATCTACTATTCATCACAAATGGATTGTTCTTTTCATTCTTCATCTTCTTCTCTCTTGAGTTTGAGAGAGAGTTCACTTGAGTTTTCTTTTGTGATGAGTTATTGTGAGAAAATGATATAAAAAGAAAGCATAAATACTACTCCATCATCCTCATCTAATCTAGCCCATTAGATTAGGGTGTTCACCTCATTAGAGTGAAAGAAAGCTTGAGCTATTGCAACTTCGACGTAGATCATCGGAGAAAAGGAATACGACAAGCTATCATGGATCGTTTGAGTCGTGGAGCCTCTCTTGAGTCCGGAAGATCATGGATCACGGCGAAGGGACTTCTACTCGGAGCTTATGAAGCGAAGGAGCGGACTACAAAGGTTGTAATCCCTCACATTTAAGTTTAAAGATGTTATCTTGCATGTTAAACCCTAATAATCTAGCAAAGATCCCAGCTTTGGGTTGTTCGGCACATATAAAAGTTTATTCGGGCATGTTTGATGCTTTATAAACCTTCACAAGAGTGCCTAGGAACCCTACAGTGGTATCAGAGCCTAGCTAGAGCATTAGGCGATGTGTTTATGAAGTTAAAACTCCGATCGAACCCGAACCGACAAAGCTAAACCCCTCTCTGGACAATTTTTTAAATCTGGGATTTTTCTGAATTAAAAATACCTAAAAATTTCAGCAGGGAAATATAAGAATTGTGGTGAAAAACGAGCACCTAACACTTCCAAACCGCCGCGGAACCGCGGCCGTACCGCGCTTGGGCCACGGATCCACGGCCGTACATGGGAGATTGGTATTTGTTTTTACACTGTAATTCATATTTCTGTGATTTAAATTTTATGGGTATTTTTATTTTGACTCAAATGTTGAGTATTCTGGGGTTTATTTTGTAATCATAGATTCGATCGGAATATTTAAATTCGTTATTATTTCCGTATATTTAGAATCTGTTAAAATGTTCGAACAGATATTATTAACTCAATTTTTCCCGACACGAAAAATTTTCAAGTGTTGAATCTTTTCTTTAGTTTAAATCTTTCGCAAATGCGTGCAAGTTTTGTGGTGGACCCTCTAGAAGACAACAAACCTTAACTCGATTATGTGACCGTCTTGAACTGCCTTTTGAACCTTCGGGTTTGGGGCAGTACGGCGTGCCACATGTGAGGCGTTGACTTGACCCTTCTACCGCTGGACCGCTACTACTGTGACACATTCCGGATTATTTGAACTCCGCTCAAGTGTTGAGCAATTTGGGAAATTTTGGGTATTTGATTATCTGTTCGAAAAGTTTAATACTGTCTATTTATCTGGAATGTGATACAATATGTGGAATTCATAGAGTTAGGCATGAAATGCGAAGTATGTGATATTTTGGATTTACGATGTCTAAAGTGATTGTGGATTCCAAATATTGTAGTTTTACACTTTCTTTTCTGTGACCGTATGTGTAGTATGTAGTGGTATTGCCGATTGTCGTTGCTATACATCGACAACGATCGGTGTATGCATACTTACTTACGTTGATGATATGAGATATTATGTGTTGCTGAGATATGATGTGCAGGATTGTCGCGATTGAATAGCCGGGGGTTTTATGTGAGATGAGAGTTTTTTATTTTCATTCATGTAAATTCAAATGTAATGTAATATTCTTTTATTTGGGGCACTTCCGGGTTGAGGTTGATGCCACCAGTGTTGTATATTATTTACTTTTCCGCATTAGGATAGACCCAAGGAGGGGAGCACAGGTGACCGGGTTCTGGGGTTCAGTGGGAGGCCATCTCGAGGAGTCGAGACCGGGTCTCCTAAACTCCAGAATTGGTAGGGTCGCTTGCCGCTCTTGTAGGGGTCCAGGGTATGGGCTTGGCTATTCATCGCGACTGTGGAATCCGTATTTTCTATTGTTGGCTAAATACTAAATACGGACGTCCTAGTATATCCCACATTATATCTATGTTTCTGCTGCGATATCTGTGATGTGATCATTTGATATGTTGTGATGGATACAGTATATTGTATATATGATATATTATATAGACGTTACTTATGTTTTACACCTGCACTAGCCCTGCCCTGCTCTGTCGTTAGTTACCTAACCTAACGGTGCACGAGGGGACATCGAGGCGAATGCGGATGGCATAAGTGTACGTCGTATTTATCTGTGATGCTTAGGAAGCATAAGCTGATGGGATTTTTTATTAATGAGATTAATAAAAAGAAAAGAAACCTAAAAGATGTTGTAGAATCAAAACTTTATAAAAAGGGTAGCTATACTTTTGCTTTGCATAGTGGTATATATGATATACCCTGCACCTTATTCGATGAGGAAAGAGCCGAGATCCCTTCACCGGGAGTGACCTCTTTAGCGAAACTGGCAGATGCTACAAAACTCGGTTTGTCTTTTGATTGCTTTTAGAGTTTTGCTTTGCACAGTGATATATATGATATGTCCTGCACCTTATTCGATGAGGAAAGGGCCGAGATCCCTTCACCGGGAGTGACCACTTTAGCAAAACTAATGAAAGCCTAAAAAACACTCTATTTCAAAATTTCACATGATTCTACGATGATATCAAGTTCATTACGCTCATGGTTTTCTGAAAAACCTGCGTAGCCCTCCGTCATTTCAGATAAAGACTAGTTAGTATTCGTGCTACGTTTGTTGACTATGTTAAGGCGTAGTGTGCGATAGCTAATTAGTACTTATCTGCTAAAACATGAGATGTGATTGGATTAGGGTAGTTGTACGACTTTGTTGATTATGTTAAGGGTCGTACAGTGGGTTTAATTCAATCGGGAAATGACGGGTTGAACTTGGCTAGCAATTGTGATTTCTTGACTATGTTAAGGTCATAAATTGCTATGGGCAAAATATTATCGGGAATTTCAAGTGTTGAAATTTGCAATGAGATTGCATACCTTCTATGAGATAGTTGGATCCCGATACCCACTGCGAGTAAGAGTTACTCCTGGGAGAGTTTTACAGAGGACAATTAGTCGATCAAGTAGGTGTCTAGAAAAGTGTTAACGGGGTTACACCTCTGGGAATACGAGGTTTACTTTAATTAGGTCCGTGCGAAAGAACGGGGAACCTCACTCAAGTACCGACACTGATCTGGCTGAAAGATTGACGAAATTGTAGGGTGTAATTAATCCCGGCTAATCTTACCTTTTAGGGTTTGAAGGTAGATTTGATAAAAACAGTGGGAGACATTCTGATTAGATAAGATAATAACCAATCTAATCTTGCAAGAGCATACGCTAAAGTGTTTTCTTCTCTCTCTCTCTCCAGGTAGCGACCATGTCAGGCTATAATCAAGATAATAATATGGATGTATTGACTGAACCCGCTTATTATACTGAGCAGGGGAACGTTGGACCCGTTTTTTCTTATAAGAGTTATAAGACTGAACAGGGAATAGGGGAATATCTGGATTCTCAAGCCGCCCAGAAGAACATGCATGTTGATGCATCTTCTTCAGGTGTGTTAGTTATTGAAAACTGTTTCTCAGTTCACCCTACATCCTGGGTATTAGATACCGGATCAGGATCCCATATATGTAAATTGTTACATGGGCTACGAAAAGGTAGAGAACTGGGAAAAGGTGATCATTCCGTTCAAGTAGGAAACGGTGCAAGTATTGCAGCCAAAGCAGTTGGCGAATATCACCTTGTATTGCCAAGTCATAATACACTGATTCTAAATGAGTGCTATTATATACCGAACATGATGTGCAACATTATATCAGTCTCTTTATTAAGTAAAGAAGGATATAATTTTGTAGTAAAGGATAATGTTATGAACATATTCCTAGATCAAAAGTTGATTGCATCAGGCTCGTTACATAATGGCATATTTATTCTAAATCAGAATACAGTCCTCGATATACAAAACACACACAAGAGTAAAAGTTCAGAAATGAACGAATCCTTCTTGTGGCATTGTAGACTTGGTCATATCAGTGCGACACGACCGGCTAAGTTACATAAGGATGCTTATTTGAATCCGTTCGAATTATCATCTTATGATACTTGCCATTCATGTCTCAAAGGAAAAATGACCAAAGCTCCGTTTAGTGGACACGGAGAAAGAGTTACTGAACTCTTAGGACTGGTACATAGTGATGTATGCGGTTCCATGTCTACGCATTCCAGGAACGGTTCTTCCTACTTCATTACATTCACTGATGATCTCTCTAGATTCGGACATGTGTTCCTAATGAAACACAAGTCTGAAGCTTTTGAGAAATTCAGAGAATATAAGCACGAAGTAGAGAATCAAACGGGCAAAAGTATTTAGATTCTTCGATCTGATCGAGGAGGTGAATACTTAAGCAATGAGTACCTAGATTATCCAAATGAGAATGGGATTCTCTCTCAGCTTACTCCTCCTTATACACCACAGCACAACGGTGTATCGGAATGGAGGAATCGCACCCTATTAGATATGGTGCGCTCTATGATGAGCGAGGCTGAGTTTCCTATTTCCTTCTGGGGTTATGCGTTTGAGACAACATCATACCTATTGAATCAAGTTCCATCTAAATCCTACCACACCATATGAGATATGGAGTGGGAAGAGACCATATTTTAAACTAATTAAGATATGGGGTTGTCCAGCCTATGTCAAAAGGCAAAATCCAGACAAACTCGAGGCACGGTCAATTTTTTGCAAGTTTGTGGGATATCCTAAGAATTCCCAAGGATATTTTTTCTACCACGCTAAAGAACAAAAAGTGTTTGTTTCTCAATATGCCACCTTTTTGGAAAAGGAATTTCTTGCAAAAGAAATTAGTGGCAAAGAGGTAGAGCTGAAAGAGGTTCCAGAAACACAAATTGCAACTGAAGATTTAGTAGAACCAGAGAATTCAGTAGTACCCGACGAACCCCAGCCTCTCCGCCGATCTAGTAGGGTTTCTCTTCCACCTGAGAGATACTACGGTAATCTCATTGATGGTGGAAGTGAGAATTGCATCATGGAAGATGATGACCCGACTAGTTTCGAGCAGGCCATCACGAGTGGTGACTCTGTGAAATGGCTGGATGCAATGCGATCTGAGATGGAATCCATGTACACCAATAAAGTATGGATTTTGGAAAATTCTCCTGAAGGGGTAAAACCCATTGGGAGCAAGTGGATTTTTAAAAGGAAATTTGGTGTAGATGGAAAAGTTGAGACTTTCAAAGCTAGACTTGTAGCAAAGGGTTTTCGTCAACGACCAGTTGTGGATTATGACGAAACCTTTTCTCCAGTGGCTATGCTTAAGTCCATCCGGATCTTACTTGCCATTGCTGCATACCATGACTATGAAATCTGGCAAATGGATGTTAAGACCGCCTTTCTAAATGGCGATTTAGAAGAGTACGTGTACATGACTCCGCCAGAGGGCTTCGTAGATAGTGGAAGCAGCGGAAAGGTGTGCAAGCTGCTTAAATCCATTTATAGGTTAAAGGAAGCATCGCGGAGTTGGAACATCTGTTTTGATGCAATAGTCAAAGAGTTTGACTTCATCAAAAACATAGATGAACCTTGTATCTATAAGAAGGTAGCAGAGAGTAAGGTTGTCTTCCTCGTATTATACGTGGATGACATACTCTTGATAGGAAATGATATTCCTATGCTGCAATCAGTCAAGCTCTTCTTATCACAAAGATTCTCAATGAATGATCTAGGTGATGCCTCATGCATATTGGGGATTAGGATCTATAGAGATAGATCCAAACGGATACTGGGATTGTCCCAATCCAGGTACATTGACACCATACTAAAGAGGTTTAGTATGGAAGAATCCAAGCGTGGGAACCAACCCATGATCTCTGGACTCACTCTCTCCAAAGAGATGTCTCCCAAGACTGATTTGGAAAGAGCTCACATGCAAGGGATACCCTATGCTTCGGCAGTAGGCTCTATCATGTATGCGATGCTATGTACCAGACCCGATGTAGCATACTCACTAAGTGTAGTGAGTCGGTATCAAGCAGATCCTGGAGAGAGTCACTGGACAGCTGTGAAGAACATTCTCAAGTACTTGCGAAGGACTAGAGACATGTTCTTGGTGTATGGTAACGGAGAACTCCGGGTGGAGTCCTTTACCGATTCCAGCTTCCAAAGTGATAAGGACAACTCTAAATCGCACTCGGGATTTGTCTTTACTCTCAATGGAGGGGCGGTATGTTGGAAGAGTTCCAAACAGGATACCGTTGCAGACTCGACGATGGAGGCTGAATACATCGCTGCCAACGATGCTGCCAACGATGCTGCCAAAGAGGCTGTCTGGATGAAGAAGTTCATTACTGAACTTGGTGTGGTTCCATCCATTGAACATCCAATACCTCTGTATTGCGATAACAATGGAGCTGTAGCTTTGTCCAAGGAACCCAGATCCCATCAGAAGTCCAGACATATTCTGAGGTGATATCACCTGATCAGGGAGATAGTTGATCGCCGGGAGATCGAAGTCAGGAGAGTAGATATGAAGGACAACACTGCGGATCCACTCACGAAGGCCATTCCCCAGATACAGTTTGAGAGATTATTCGGGATGCTAGGTATGAGATACTACAGCAGCTGGCCTTAGTGCAAGTGGGAGATTGTTAGTTATGTATATGCCCTAGAGGCCATTGTTGTACATATGATGTATATTATGATGGATTCCTGGATATATACAGAGAGGACTTTCTTGCTCGTCATGATAGTATGCTATTTGATTTCACTTTATCTTAACATGTTGACTTGTATTGGTTTACTGTCTTACTCTCACATGTTGATAAAAACCTTAGGATCTGTACTCGACTACTGGGACTATGATGAGATCATACTAGTGGGGCCCTAGTAGTCGATGAGTACATCCTATAACTGTTCCTAGTCAAGGGTATATCGAGACAGGGCATCGATACACCAGAGTAGACTAGCGTATACGCATCTTGACCCATATGATAGACGATGGATGATCCCATATCCATCGGTGTTTGACATCAAAGATGGTGTACGGGTGCTCAGTGGAGACTGGGTACACTGGACGGACTCGTCGAGAACTCCCAGATGGTGATATACCACACGTCAGATGGCAGTTCTCCGGTGACACTGGTACAGGGTAGTCTGTAGACACGAGATCGTCATAGAGTCTTGTGTGATTCCCACTGTGCTTTGATTTCTACCTTACCACGTCCAAGAGGGCATGCAAAACGGTGGCTTTTGGGTACAGTCCCGAATCACATGGAGGCAATGAGCGATAGGAGGGGATTCATCTCTCCCGGTATAGGGAGTTGATGTTGTGCTGTGTTCGATTGGTTATAACTCGAAGTCCCTGGCCAGGGCTGATATAGAGATATACTGGTAAGTGTTACTAGTAGTTTCTCGACCTGTTATGAGCCTCACATCGACACGACTTATCGGTTACTGTGGTCTGACGTATACCACCCATAGACTTGATATGCGACATATCAGACAAACAGACTGGACTGTACGGGAGTGTTACTGATAGGATTCACAGGAGAACGGACAGGCTAGCTTGTTGATCTTCTGATCGCTCGATACCTGGGTGGCTGTTACGTTTAGCTGACAGCTTGCAGCTTGTGGGTGTTTGATATGATCATCACCTGCTACCGGCGTATTGACGATTCTTTAGAGTCCTATACAGAGGTTTCTTGGCTCAGGAAAAACGGAGTAGAGGCACATATGTGATATGTGCAGGACCGAGGATAATGCGATATGAGATACCGTATTATATTCTGGCGATATATAGATATGAACCGGGACATCGAATCAAGTGTTGATTCGATAAATCGGTACATGATATATTAGTCGGTTATATTCGATATAGCCGGATCGTCGGATCAAGTGTTGATTCGATGATTTAATGTATAATGATATATATGATATATTGTATTACATTATCTAATATTGGCTCGCTTTATTATTTCATTTTCTCACCGGATTAATACATTGATATATATGCGATATATGTTAATTGTATTATTTTCTTTTGTTGCAAATATATAATATATATGTGATATATATTATTGTGACATGATATGATTTATTATGAAACATGTTTAAGGATGATAAAAAGGGATTAGGGTTTGATTAGGGTTAGCTCCTTCTTGTTCATTCTAGAAGGATTCTCTTTTGTCTTGGTTAAGATATTTTGGTTGATCCTTATCCTTAACCTAACCAAACCCTAACTCTAGTTTATTCTCTACAAAGTTTTAGCCTCTCATCCTTGACCATGGTTCCATAATCAATCATATACTCTAATCTACTATTCATCACAAATGGATTATTCTTTTCATTCTTCATCTTCTTCTCTCTTGAGTTTGAGAGAGAGTTCACTTGAGTTTTCTTTTGTGATGAGTTATTGTGAGAAAATGATATAAAAAGAAAGCATAAATACTACTCCATCATCCTCATCTAGTGTTCACCTCATTAGAGTGAGAGAAAGCTTGAGCTATTGCAACTTCGACGTAGATCATCGGAGAAAAAGAATACGACAAGCTATCATGGATCGTTCGAGTCGTGGAGCCTCTCTTGAGTCCGGGAGATCATGGATCGCGGCGAAGGGACTTCTACTCGGAGCTTGTGAAGCGAAAGAGCAGACTACAAAGGTTGTAATCCCTCACACTTAGGTTTAAAGATGTTATCTTACATGTTAAACACTAATAATGTAGCAATGATCCCGGCTTTGGGTTGTTCGGCACATCTAAAATTTTATTCGGGCATGTTTGATGCTTTATGAACCATCACAAGAGTGCCTAGGAACCCTACACCTGACAGGGGAACCATACCTGTTGGTGATAGTACTTATGACTCGGCGGTTATCGTGAGAATACCGACCGGGGTCATGTACATATGGATATGTCGAATTTCGAGTGTCAGAGCTAGGCACTCGAGTTTTCGGGATAGCGTATGATTCGTACCTATCAGGGGGCCAGTCGTTGTGACTGCGCCTAATAGACCAGTATTTATGTGTCGATGCTAGACACTTGTTTCATGATGTTTTTGGGTGTCGATGTTGGACACTCACTTTATATGAAGCTTACTCGATACTGGATATTGGATATATGAGATGTACTTGATATTGTACATTCAGGATATATGAGATATACTTGATATTATACATTCTGGACTTGATATATGAGATGTACTTGATATTGTACATTCAGGATATATGAGATTTACTTGATATTGTACATTCAGGATATATGAGGTTTACTTGATATTGTACATTCAGGATATATTAGACTTACAGGATATGGGAGCCAATTTGGAGGTTGATTTGAGGAAATTTGGGATTTAGATTGTCTTGATGGACTTTGGTCCTGTCAGGAGGTCTGGATTCCATGAGAATGACATGTTTTATTCCATACACCTCATTTATTTTATGTGCATCGCTTCATGTATTAGTAGTACCTGATAGAGTACCTTTCATGACTGTTGCATATACATATTGTCATATTATTGCTTCATGTATTAGTTGTACTTGCTAGAGTACCTTTCATGACTGTTGCATATACATATTGTCATATTATTGCTTCATGTATTAGTTGTACTTGCTAGAGTATTTTTCATGACTGTTGCATGCATATGACCATTTATTGCTATCCGCTTGCATGTTTTTAGATTCGCGTTGTACGTGCATACTTGCGATTACCTGCATATTTTATTTATTATTCACGAGTTGGCAACTCACCCCCGTTTTGCCACAATGTTTTGCAGGTAGTCCCTCAGGGAAGTCGCGGCAGGCTTTTCATCTTTCGTATCATCTTTTGCTGCGGATACCGCTAAGGCTGACTGTGTACAGTTTTGCTATAGGTGGGTTTTAGGGTTATCCGATGTTGCGTATTGTATATTCGTTGTATCCTGTACTCTCCATCTACCACTTTCATGTGTATGACTTAGAGACTTGATGTGAGAACGATATTGTATATTATTTTGGTGACTTGGATGTCTTTTATACAGTTTTATTTATATCATCATTCATTTCTTCGCTACGGCGTCGTATATCTGTTGTGGTGGTTGTTTTCAGCCTTTGGGCGTGGATTTTGCTCCCTTTTGAGATGCTTTACTTATATTTATGTTGTACCCATTTTTGGGGTTAGTTTCTACAAAGGAGGTGCTGCAAAAAATTTTAAGAAAATAAAGTTGGATTTTTAAAGAATTTGGTTGAGATTTCAAAAGTTTTGAAAATGCTATTATCACTTTCTATTTTTTTTGATGGTTTAGATTGCTGGGTTTTTCGGCTTATTTAAATTGCGTTACTCCTGTAGACGTTGCATAGTTTTAAGAGCCGTCACGTGCCAATTTCGGGTCGTGACACTTTTTCTTATGCAAATTTTCTTCACTAGCTTTTTTCTCAGGAGTTCTTCTACCTCCCTCAAGCCATTCATGTCTTCATATGTTGAAAAACCAATGGCTATGAGAGACAAACCATTACATCTATATTCTCTATATCTTCTACGACATCTAGTATAGCGAACTAGGTGCCCTAGTTACTTCAGTTAAGGTGGGAGCTCGATCTACAGACTCTTGGGTGGATCATCTTCGACTCGAGGAGGCCGACGAGGGAAATGCTGATCCGGTACGATCCTTGGAGCCTACGATAAGGTGGAGGACAACGACAAGAAGACCCAAAGGACATGAATTCGTGAGGTATAAACTTCTTTTCGAGTAGTTAACCTCTTGCATGTTTGCTAGTTAGGGTTTAGTAACGATCCTGAATTTCAAGTCAGTATTGCGATCTTTGTAAATAAAATTTTCCAAATATTCCGCTTCCCCGCGGACCCACGGGTGGTGCGCGACATCTACTTACAGTATTATCAGAGCCTACTAAACCCTTTACTAGCTCGTTAGCAAGTGTTCGAATTTCGATCGTCGGAAAAAACCGGGGAAAACGAAACACCAATACCCTAACTTTCTGTCTATTTTTAAAAAGTTCCATAAAAATTATTTCAGATGTACTAAAAATGAGTGCAGGGTATTCTAAGAAGGCAGGAGAAAATTGAGCCCTTGAATCGCCAAGACGGCCGCAGAAACGCGGCGGATCAGTGGGTTTAGCCGCGGATCCGCGGCCGAGTCAAGGACAATTCAGGTCAATTTTGTTCTGTTATTTTTTGTTTTTGGTGTATTATTTTCTGGAATATTTAGTTTCTACCATTATTTTTCTGAGTGTTGGTTTGCACTTGGGGTAGACACAGAAAATATATTTCGATCGAAATTCTAAATGTTCTTGGCTAACCGGATCTTCTGTGTTGTTATATGTGTTTTTAAACTTCAGCTAATTGCTATATGTCGGTTAGTTGAAGGTTGCACATAACTGTTGGTTTTGTGTATATGAACATTATTGGATCGTCGATGATGAATAGCCGGGGGATGTGAGATGAGGGTTTTCATTATTTCATTTGATGTAAATTGTAATTTAATGTAATATTATTTTGCGGGGGAACATCCGAGTTGAGGTTGTAGCCGCCGTTGTATTATTTCTTTTTACTGTTTTCTGCTCCTAGGATAGACCTAAGGTGGGGTGCACAAACTACTGGGTTCTCTGAAGTGCCGAGTGGCCTACTCAATTTGTTGAGGGAGGTTGCATCACTTCAGGAATTTGGTGGGTAGTTTGCCGCAGCCATAAGGGTCTGGGGAGGGGTTTTGGCTATTCATCACGACCGTGGAATACGTTTTTTCGTTACAGGCTTTAAACGAAATGCGGAATTCCTAGTATATCCAATTTGTTCATCTGTGATCTGGAATGCCTTTTATTGCGTGAGACGAATGATTATTATATATATGCTATATATTAGATGTTACTTATGTTTTGCATCAGCGCTAGTCCAGCTCCCCGCTCTGGTGTTAGTTAAGTAACCTAACGGTTTAAGACAGGGGCCCAGTGGCGAATGCGGATAGTAAAGCGTAAGTTATATTTTCGTTTCTCTCTGTAATGATAGGTGTAAATGATTGGACTGCGTTAGATTAATGAAAAGCAAACAAACCAAAGTTGAATCGTTGGAACAAATTTTTAAAACCATTCGGTTTTTTTTCCAAAACAGCAAACTTTTAAATGTGGAGCTTAAACCACTCCTTTTAAAAGCTATCAGGTTCCTTCGATTAAATCAAGTTCATTACGTTCACGGTTTCACTAAAACCAACCATAGCCCTCCGTCATTTCAGTTGAATATTCAGTAGTATTCAAGCTATGTATTTTGATCTTCTCCAAGGCAAAGTGATTGGTAGCTGCTGGATATTTATATGTAGCATAAATAGATGTGTTGGTTTGGGACAATCGTACTACTATTTTGGCCTTCGTCAAGAGTATGTACGGGTGGGTTCAAATTAACATGGACAATGACGGCCAGAACTTGACATGTGACTTATGATATGTTAGCCTTCATCAAGGTCATAAGAGTATGGGGCAAAAATCCACATCAGGAGTTTCTAAAGAAACTGAAACTTGCTAGTGCTGCATACCATTTGAAGTATGATAATGTTGGTAGGATTCTTTCAGGATTATCACATAATGATATTTGAATCCCGATCCCACTGTGAGTATCCGCTACTCTTCGGGAGATTTTTTCACTAGCGCAATCAATGCTATAAACCAATTAGGTGTCTAGAACGGTGTTAGCGGGGCTACGCATCCAATAAAAAAGAGGTTATGTAATTAAGGAACTCCACGAAAGCGTTGGAAAACCTCCCTCGAAGTACCAACACCAGCCTGGCTGAAAGCTTAAGCAAGTATTGTAGGGTGAGATTAATCTTAACTATTTCTTCTTTTATGGTTTATGGAAGGATTCGAGAAACAGTGGGATCTATCCTATTTAGATAAACTAAAAACCAATCTAAACTTGCAAGAGTATCATACTAAGTGGTTTCTTCTCTCTCTCCTAATTGCAGCGACCAGGTGACTAGACATAAGTTACAGTTAGATAATATCTATGACTGAGTTTTACAATACTGACTGGAAATGGTTTGTCCAGATTTCAATTTCCTATGACAAGCTAGACCACCTCCTTACTACTAAAGCCCCATCCATCCCAGGTCCAGATTCCACCGTCGCGGATGATATCCATAAGACAATGGAAAAAGACTGTACGAATGCCAAGTGTCTCGTGCTGGCCTCAATGGATGGTGTATACCAAAGGAAGCATGAGAAGATAGACTTGGCTTCTATCTTCCTCCATAACAAATATTTATATGGAGAGCAATCTCGTATCGCAAGATATAAGACCTCGAAGGAATTGCTTCAAGCAAAGTTGGCTGTCGGTTCATCTGTAGGGGGCACGTCCCTACAATTATCAGCTGTATTAAACAACTCACGGACCTGAAGACCACGTTGGAGAATGAGTCATATGCTGACTTAATTCTACTATCCCTATCTTCTACTTACAACCTGAAAGAAAGCAGGGTGGCACCCACTCTGCTTATTGGGGAATCTTCCTCTTCTAGATCCAAGGCAAAAACTAAGGATGAGAAGAAGAAGACCTTCACAAAGCCGATAGGCGGTGTCAGTAAGGTAGAGGAAAAGGGAAGGGCTAAAGCTTTGGGGTTAACAGTAGGGAAGGAGGGATGTTCCTATTGTCACCGGAAAGGGCATTAGCAGAAGGAACGCAGGGCTTGGAAAACCAGAATCTAGGATCCGAAACATGTTGTAGCTTCGACTTCGGGTGTGTTTATGATTGAAAACAGTCTGTCAATTAACTCTACTTCCTGGGTATTAGATACCGGATCAGGATCTTTTACCTGTAATTCTTTACAGGCTTTGAGAAGCTGTAGAGTTATCAAGGCAGGTGATATGACTCTCAGGATTGCTAACGGAATGAGCGTGGACGCTGTATCCATAAGGGTATATCACCTAGGATTGACAAGTGGACAGATATTGATTTTACGTAACTATTTGTATTACCTAGTCTAGTTTGTAAGCGATGTGGTCCACATCCACCTATATCAAAGTTTGATTGGGTCAGGTACACTAGAGGACAATATATACGTATTAAATCAAGCTCAGGTTTTCAACATCCAGAACACACTTAAAAGAAAGTCTCCAAAATTAAATATGGCTTTCTTATGACATTATAGACAGGGTCACATCAATGAAATACAGTTGACGAAGTTACATAGAAAGGGATATTTGGATCCGTTCTAATATCAATCTTATGCAACTTGTTAATCATATCTCATAGGAAAGATGACAAGACTCCGTTCACTGGGCACGGAGTAAGAGCGAGCGAGCTTTTGGGACTCATACACAGCAACGTGTGTGGTCCAATGTCTACACATGCACGAAGTGGTTATTCCTATTTTCATTACTTTTACGGATGATTTCTCTGGGTATGGACATGTCTTCTCGTTGAAACATAAATCCGAGGTCTGTGAGAAATTCCGGGAATATATGAATGATGTGGAAAAACAAACAGGCATAAGTATCAAGATACTGAGATCTGATTGACGTGGTGAATACTTAAATACTGAGTTCCTGGATTACATAAAAGAGAATGAAATTCTCTCTCAGCTTACTCTTCCATACGCACCAAAACACAATGATGTATCGGAAAGGCAGAATTGAACCCTATTGGATATGGTTCGTTCCATGATGAGTAACGCTGAGTTGTCACGATCCTTCTAGGGTTATGCACTAGAATCAGCTGCATATCTTTTAAAAAAGGTTCATACCTACCACAGCATATTAGATGTGTTGTGGGAAGAAACCATATCTTCAGTACCTGAAGATAGAGATGTCCGGCTTTTATGAAAAAGCAACATGCGGACAAGTTCGAGGCACACTCAGTATTGTGTAAGTTTGTGGGATACCCAAAGAACTCCAGGGGGTTTCTTTTCTATTACGCAGATAAACAAAAGGTTTTTGTTTCTCATCATGCCCACTTTTTAGAAAATAATTTTTTGGAAAAAGGATAGTGGGAGCGCAATAGAACTGGAAGAAATTCCATAACCACAAACTATTACTGAAAGCATGGTAGAACCAATGGTTTTCAGAAGAACCCGACATTCCCGCGCTACTCCGCAGGACAAGTAGTCAGTCTCATCCGCCCGAGAGATACTATGGTTTTCTCATAGACGGGGATAGAGAGGATTGCATCATTGTATATAATGAGCCAACTATCTTCTAGCAAGCCATTCAGAGCGGTGACTCGATAAAATGGCCGGATGCAATGCGGACCGAAATGGAGTCCATCTTACACCAACAAAGTATGTACTTTGAGAATTGCTCCCGAAAGGGTAAAACCCGTAGGCTGCAAATGGATCTTTAGAAAGAAGATTGGTGTAGATGGACAGGTTGAAACTTATAAGGTTAGACTTGTTGCAAAAGGTTCTCGTTGAAGACCTAGTTTGGACTATGATGAAACCTTTTCTCAAGTGGCTATGCTCAAATCCATTCGGATTCTTCTTATCATTGCTACCTTCCATGATTGTTGGTTTTGGCAGATGGTCGTATAGACGGCTTTTTCTAAATGGATATTTGGAAGAGTGCATCTATATGGATCAGCCAGAGGTTTCAATCAAAGTGGGAGCAGCAAGAAAGTGTGCAAGTTGCTTAAGTCCATTTATGGACTAAAGCAGGCATCGCAGAGTTGGAACATCTATTTTGATGAGACAGTCAAAGAATTCGACTTTATCAAAAATCCAGATGAACCATACATCTATAGTAAGATTGTAGGGAGAACTTTGGGATTCCTCGTCTAGTACGTGGATGACATTCTTTTGATAGCAAATGAAATTCCTATGCTACAATCAGTCAAAAGATTCTTGTCACAGAAGTTCTCCATGAAAGACCTGGGTGATACCAACTACATTCTGGAGATCCAGATCTATCGTGATAGATCAAAGAGGATAGTGGGACTTTCACAGTCAAGGTACATCAACACCCTACTGAAAATATTCAGTAAGGAAGATTCTAAGCGCGGTAGTGTACCGGCTTGTCACGGAATCACCCTCTCTAAAGAGATATCTCCCATGACTGATTTGGAAAGGGCTCGCATATTGATTATACCCTACGCTTTCTGCGGTATGCTCTATAATATATGCGATGTTGTGTACCAGACCAGATGTTGCTTACGCACTCAGCGTGGTTATCCGGTATCAGTCAAACCCAGGGGAGAAGCACTAGAAAGCAGTAATGAACATTCTCATGTGCCTGAGAAGGACTAAGGGGATGTTCTTGGTGTACAGTGGATAGGACCTCCAGATCAAGGCCTTTGCTGTCTTTAGCTTCGAGAGTGACAAGGATGACTCCAAGTCCATATCGGGTTATTTCTTTACCCTCAATGGAGGGGCGGTTTGTTGGAAGAGCTCCAAGCAGGTCACCATTGCTGACTCAACGATGGAAACAGAGTATTTTGCTGCATGAGACACCGCAAAAGAGGTAGTCTAGATGAGGAAGTTCTTAACTTAACTTCAGGTGGTTCCTTCCATTGTTGATCCAATACTTTAGTATTGATAACAACGACGCTATAGCTTTAAAGAAGGAACACAGGTCCTATCAGAGATCCAGACATATCTTGAGGCGGTACCACCTGATTAGGGAGATCATTAATCACCAGGAGATCAATGAGAGGAGAGTAGATTCGGAGAACAACACTACTGATCCACTCAAAAAAGCTATCTCTCAGACACTGTTCGAGAAGCTATACGAGATCATTGATCTGGGATACGCCAATATATGGCCTTAGTGCAAGTGGGAGATTCTTAGTGATATATGCTCTGAAGGCCATTATTGTATCATGCTGGTTTGTATATTACTAAATGGAAGCTTGGGATATACACGGATATAGTAACAGTCTTGCTCAAATATGCTACCTGGTTTGTTTCTACCTCAATATGTGCATGTGTTTCTTTTAGCATATCGCTTATACATATTGGTAGAGCCCTTAGGATCTTTGCTTGATTACCAGCGTTGTGATGGCAGTCACACTAGTGGGGGATGGATAGTCTATAAGAACATCCTTATACAGTTCCCTAGTCATAAGATTATCGAGACGGGGCATCGATAATCCATAGTAGACTAGTGTATACGCTTCTCATCCCAGCAGGGGAGATGGTATTGTAAGTGCACGGCGGCACCCCGGCCGTCATGGTCTTCTTTAAACTTTTTAACCGGCACCACCGCGCACTATAAACCCGGATCGTGCCATTAATCTAGTCCTAGCTATCTAGAGAGGGGGTAGAGAAATATACCGAGTGATCCGAGTCCTCCGGTCTTCTCGTCGTCGTCCCGATCTTCCGCGGAATCTCCGGTCTCCATCACGACGCCGGAAGGGCACCACATCGCCGGCTTCTTTTACGGGCTCCCACCTCTGGTCCGAGGCAACTCGGGCATGAAGTTGGCGAGTCGACGTGCCCAAGATTTGTTGTAGAATGTAGTGTGGAACTTGTGTCTCATTTTGGTTTTATGGAAGTTGCCCTTTTGTGGAGGAGAATGATATATGAACTTTTGTGGAGGAACTTGGGGATTTTTCTAGCATGAGAGAGCCAAAAATCCCCACTACAAAATTGGGAGAACCCCCTCTCCTTGCTTGGCCGGCCATGACAAGATGAAGGGGAGAGAGAGTGGAGAGAAGAGAATGAGGGAGGATCTCACAAGAATAATGCAAAAAAGAGATCAAAATGTTATCATGAAAAGAAATGATCACACACACAAAACCACACTCAACCAACCATCATCATTACTCCAAAGTCAAGCAATGATCAACAACCTAATCATCAACAACCATGATGAAAAGAAGAAGAAGTCAAATGGTGGAGGAATTATCATGATACAACAATATGCAAATAACAACCCTCCAAAATACTTATTTGCACAAATGCAAATAAGCCCTCCTGCACCAATCTTCAACCAATGAATGATACAAAGAAATATGGCTGAAACGGAAAACAAACTGGCAACTCCAAAAAACTGATCCCGTAATAAATTACAGGAAAACCCCACTACTGTATATACATACCCGCATTTGTATTCCGACCGAAATACAAATGCAATGAGATAAAATCTACACTGTACAATACTAGGATCCGGCTTAAACCAAAGCCCGCTAGTATTATCCGTCCGATCCTGATCCGTGCAATACCGCACGTATCTGATCGAACCCTGCCATATCTCCGTACGGACTCTACAGCGTTTCGTCCGAAAACTTGAGCAACTGAATGTGGGGGACTCTAAAGACTCGTCAATACTATGGCTGTGGATTTAACCACTAGCACGTCAGAGGTATTAGCCATACGTGACGGGCTACCAGCTATTGACCAAAATGGACGTCGATGAGCGAACTCATCCTGACACCTTACTGAGCCTGTCAGTGACAATATCTGTACAGTCTGGTCCGTTCGTCTATGAGCATCGCATGGCGGGCCTAGGGGGTTGGTAAAAGTCAAACCCCCAAAAACGGTACAAGTCGTGTCGGATTGTAGCCCAGAATACCCTGAGATACTACTGGAATACGTACCAGTAAATCTCCTGCCTTGGCCAAAGACTTCGTGTAATGGCTCTCCTAGACACAGCGCGACCTCACCCCCAATACCGGGAGAGACGAACCCCTGAAGATCCGCTCACTGCCTCCATGTGGCTCGGGACTGTACCCAACTAAAACCTGTTTGCACGTCTCCTTTGAGCGGGGTAGGGTAGTAATCAAAGTACAGTGGGAACTCACACGAGACAAATGACGATCCTCAGGTCGATGAACTAACCTGTACACATGTCACCAGGGAACTGCTATCTGACGTCAGGTATAAGACCAACTAGCATGTTCCCGGCGAGTCCTGTCCGGTGTACTCATAACCCAATGAGCACCTGCATACATCTTAGGTGAACCAACTGACACCAGTGGCTTGTGAGACCGGCCAACGCCCCTCGTCGGGGTCTCGACTGTATACACTAGTCTACTCTGGAGTATCGATGCCCTGTCTCGAAACTCCCACGACTAGGGACCATTTAAGGATGTGCTTATAGACTACCAGCTCCCACATATATGATCGCCCTCATACTGCTGGCAGTCAAGCAAGAATCGTAGGGGCTCTATCAACGTGTAATAGCGACCTGTCAGGTCACCTAAAGCAGTACACGATGATAAAGATAAACCAGATAGCATATTATCATCTTGAGTAAGACTGTCCTACCGGAATAGGTCCTCCCTCAATCATTGCAATCACGTTCCTGTGATCCAATAATTGACTCTGAGGGCACTATCTCCAACAATCTCCCACTTGCACTCAAGGCTAATTATTGCGATGTCGCATACTCACAGCCCGTGTGATACCGAACACCCAACTCCTCTACTAGTCAGTACCACAAAGCTCGTTTGCGAAACTATTGCGTTCGAGGAATAGCCTCAGTGAGTGGATCCGCTGTGATGTTTCTTTCTATATCTCTCTATATCTCAAGTTCACGGAGAAAGCCATCTCCCGAAATGAGCAATACCTGTCTTAGAATGTGTCTGGATGTCTGATGGGACCTAGCTCATAAATGAACTCCAAATCCAAACTTCTTAGACTGTATCGTCAACTGAACTTAATCAGTATCCTGCGACATGCCTCCCTCAATATTGCCTTGGACCACCTGTCCAAAATACTGCCCCTCATCAGAGGGAAAACTATAACTCTGACAACATCCCTGTCGTCCAAGTCACCTTGGAAGCCTGGAATGATAACTGTCTCCCGAATGAGGCTGTCGTTATCATATCCCTAGAACATCCACTTATGTTCCAAAACTGCTTCCGACTGTTTCTCGAGGATTGGATCAATGTCAACTTATTGCATCTAGTGCAAAAACAACATCTGGTGTGGTACTTGACATCTCATGATTGACTCAATTGTCTAAGCAAGTGATCTGCCAATCATGCACATCTCTCTCCCCTTTAGTCTGTAAGACACCTTTAGAGAGGGTGACTCCATTACCTGCAGGTACACCACCATGCCAGGAGTCGTCCATTCTAAATACTCTTAGAATGATGTCTAAGTACCCTGATTGGGAAACCACCCAAATCTAGATTTATAGATCTAGTAACCAGAATGTCAGATATAATATCTAAGTCCTGTATGGAGAAACCACTGTGTGACGACCAAAGTGTAACCGATCGTAGTATAGGAGTTTCTTTTCCTACTCTGTGTATGTCATCCAAATACCAGGACATCACACCCTACTACCTTCTTAACAGATCCATCCCCTATTCTGATGAAGTCAAACCTATGACTGTCACATCAGAAATAGATGATCTATCTCCGCTATATCTGCTTTAGCCTATAAATAGACATAAGCCACTTGTCCACCAATGCTTCCGCTGCTCTCACTGACTACGACAACCCTCTGGCAGAGTCATATAGACGTACACTTCTAAAGCCAGTTTAGAACGAGGCTATACTCATCCTCCTGCCGGGTCTCACAGTCTGGAACAACAGTAATGGTAAGTCTGGGTAAACAAGAACTTCCCTGTCACCGTCCTTGAGGCTACCGGAGTATCTCTCGGGTGCCTGAAGTTACCTACTTTATCTGCGGAGTGGCCAATAGAATGTCAAACCAGATTGAATCTTTAGGTTCCTATCAAATCTTCAGTAATCGTTTGTGGTTCTGGAATCACTTCCAGTTCTACCATACTCCCACTACTGTTTTCTGAAAAAAAATCATTTTTGTTAAAACTGTGGCGAGTCAAGAACAATATCACTATTGATGTTCCAGATGGTAGAAAGTCAACCCTCGTCATAGCCTGGGTCAACCCACAAACAGCCATTACAGAAACATGCCTTGAGTTATCCAGAGTCTGGTTTTAAGCATAAGCCGGACAACTCCCCGTACCTCAACATCGTTAAGATATGAACTGTTCTATATCCAATATAGGACCAGAGGCACTGATTTAATTGAACCAGATTCAAATCATACAGCTGTCTCCAGTGCACGTCAACTAAATGGAAGGAGGCCGATCAGCGTTACTCAACTTAGGAATGCTTCCAATTATGAGTAACCTGAAAGAGAAGCAAGTTCTCTTAATCATTACTATCAACTGAATACCACACACAAGTATCTACATCTTCGATCACCTTGAAGAATCCTGATACTTGCAATACCTGGTTCTCTACTTTATCCATATACCTATAACTTCTCAAAATTCGGACCCTGTGTTTCCACGAAACACTTGTCTAAAAACTAGAGAAGTCATAAGTAAACTGAATATAATACGAGGACCATCCCCTCTGTCCTGATGGACCCTGGACAACATACAATACTCTGTATAAGTCCCTTGAGTCTGATTACTCATTCACTGTGTGTCGTAGGTTGAAAACTATACTTATGGTTAAGAAGAATTACACCGCTGTTTAATGCTCCTTACCTAACCATCCACTGATATAGGTAAATGTCACAGACATAATTTCAAAAAGATATATCTCACTCTATAAAAATAGACGTATAGATATATCAATTTGAAATTGGTGCATAACAGCGGATATTCAAAACCAAATATTTGCCGACCGGCAAACAGTCCAGGTGACTTCCTCAAATATCACCGATTACAACGAATCCCGATATAATGAGGATGATCACCTAATTTTCAATAACTTACTCCCACTCATCATCTGTAAAACCATACAGATGTGAGAATCACACCTGGTAAATACATACCCTGGAGCAAGTGTCTAATTGGGAAATCAGTTTTCCTTTAACAGTACACAGTGAAACTGAAACATTGAAATGTTTCGATGGGGTATCCCGGTATTCCTAGTAATGCCTCTTCCATTATCCAGATTCACAACTGTAACCGTGTAATTCTTTGCCACCTCTCCAAATCCCTTTATATGTCTTTAGTCATTACCTTCTGTACATCCCTTTAGGCCAAATAGTTTTCTTCCTTCCATACCGTTCGGCACCAGCCTATGGTTTGGAAGAAGACTATCCAACAAGCATAATGGGTGTACTGTCCTAATCCTAGGAGCACTCGCAATGCGAGAGAAGGTGAAGATAAAAGACAACCGAATAAACCTTATTCCTATTTCTCCTGAACCAGAATCCATCCCCGAACTGGAACAAGTTCCTTTCGAGTTCATATATAACCATACGATGGAGTATCCAATAAACTGTGGATCTTCGTAGTGTTACGGAGTGTCCTGAAGAAATACAAAGGTGAAGTAGGAGTGGTAATGAAATACCTGGTTTGGTCGTGAATATCAGTCGCAATTTACTTTGCCCTCCTTCTAATCCCTTTCTTTGTCTTTACATAATACCTTCTGTACACCATCGTCAGGCTAATTGGTTTTCTTCATTCCCTACCGGTCGGCACCTGCCTATGGTTTGGAAGAAGACAATCCAATTTGCGTAATAGGTGTACTATCTCCTAAACCAAGGAGTACTTGCAACCTGAGAGAAGGTAAAAGGAAAAGACAACTGAATAGTCCTATCCGTTTTCTCCAGAACTGGAAACCATCCTCGAATAAATCCCTTCGAGTTCGTATATAACCATACGATGGTTTTGTCCAATGGAAGTGGACGTTTGTAGTAATACGGGGTGTCCTGGAGAAAAGGGTAAAAGTAGGAGTGGCAATGAGGTTTGCAACTCTAACAATCCAAAAGCCAGTTTTTAAGAAGGTTCGGTTAATTTTGGTCTCTGAGTCATAGTCTTAGGGTCGGGTCAATGGTCGCTGCCAAAGAGAGAGAGAAAAGAAACACTCAGCGTGCACTCTAATCTAGATCAGAATGGTTACCAATTTATCTAATCTGGAAACCTCCCACTGTAACCTCAAATTCTTCTCCAAACCCGAAAGAAGAATTAGTCGGGATCACCCGAGGAGTAAACCAACTCATCAGTGGGAATCGGGATCCAACTATCATCGCATGATAACGTGACGGAATCCGCTCATGCTATCACACTCCAGAAGGTATGCGCATATCTGGCAAGTTTCAGTTTCTTTAGAAACTCCCGATGTGATTTTTGCCCCATGCTCTTATGACCTTGACTTTGGCCAACATATCATAAGTCACATGTCAAGTTCTACCCGTCATTCTCCAGGTTAATTTGAGCCCACCCGTACATACCCTTGACTTTAGCCAAAATAGTAGTACGACTGCCCCAAACCAACGCAGCTATCTATGCTGCATATGAATACCCAATAGCTACCAATCACTGTGCCTTGACTTTGGCCAATATACACAGCTTGAATACTATTGACCACCCATATGAAACGACGGAGGGCTACGAATGGTTTCTGGCGAAATCTTTTAACGTAATAAACTTGATATCGTTGAAGGAACGGATAGCTTTTATGAAAATATAGTGACGAAAACTTTTGCTAAAGAGGTCACTCCCGGTGAAGGGATCTCGGCTCTTTCCCCATAGAATGAGGTGCTGGATATTCCAACTGAATACCACGATGCGAAGCAAAAGTAATCGGCTATAGTGAAGTTATTGCCCTGACGCAAACTTTTGTCCAAGGGGTCACTCCCGATGAAGGGATCTCGGCCCTTGCCTCGTCGACTGAGGAGGAGGATATTCCAACTGAATACCACGATGCAAAACAAAAGTGAATGTCCTTGCAATAACAGCTTTTTGAAAAAGTTCCAACAACATCAGATTAGGATTGTTTTCAACTTGCATTGATCCGAATCAACGCAGTCCCATCAATTGATCACACCAATAAAGAACAAAAATAATGACGTACGTATATGCCATCCGTATTCGCCACTGGGTCCCGTCATTACCCGTTAGGTTAGTTAACTAACGACAGAGCGGAGACTGGACTGGCGTGGATGCAAAACATATACAACATCTACTAGTATATATATCAATATATAATATTTCGCTCAAGGCGTGATAAAATGCAACATCACAGAAATGTACAGCATCACAGAATAATACAGATATCTGGGATCCCCGGGTTTCACAGAGCCGCTACTGAAACCCGACGTTCCCCTGGTCGTGTGGATAGCCTGTGCAATGAAATCCTAGACCCCTATGAGCGCGGCAAGTTACCCGCCAAAACCTGAAGTGAGATAGCCCCCTTCAGTAACGTGAATGGACCACCCAGCACTTCACGGAATCCGGTAACTTGGGCACCCTTCCTGGGTCAACCTGTACCCCCTACGAGTGCGGCGAATAGCCCGCCAATTCTAGAGTGAAGCCCCCTCCGTCTCAATGCCATGAAATGTGGGCTCGTTGCCCTCTAGAACCCGGCTATCCGTGCACCCCTCCGCGGCGCATTCCTAGTACAGAAAGTAAAATATACATACAACGGGTACATCGACCGCAACCTGGTCGTGCCCCAAAAGAATAATATACAAACAGGCAGTGACGGCAGTCCACATGTCGGACGCTCGCCCCGCAATATCAAATGTATAGAATACAACAAAAACTGTACTAACATTGCATCCAGGCTATCCCCCACGACCAATCCGCAACAACACAGCACAAACACAGAACATCAACGTGAATGTCACGTTCGCAAATCCGTCTAACCGGGCTATAGCAGTTTGACAGGATTTACCGACCGAGTAACATTCACGGTCGTAGATATAATATAAATACTGTGAACTAATGTGTTTAAAATATTCGATCGATCAAATTTACCCAAGTGGGCCCCAAGCACTACTGTAGCACATAATAAAATTCTGGGCCCAAACAGAATATACCAAAACCCCTATTTTCATCCCCAAAGCCCACTGCAAAAAATTGGTGAAATTAAGCTAACAACCTGCGGCGGAACCGCGGCCAAATAGGGTTTATGGCCGCGGTTCCGCGGTCCTATGGAAAGATCAGTTCACAAAAATTTTACAGTGTTCTTATAATTCCCTGCACATGTTTCTGCAACAACCTGAAAAAATTTTGGACTCCAAAAAATTTCGACAGAAACTGATGCTATTGTAAACGCCGGTTTTTGGAATTTTTGTTCAATCGAAGCTTTAAACATACTAGACCAAGCTAGACTAGGTTAATGGCGAGGCTCTGATACCACTGTAAGTGTACGGCGGCGCCCCGACCGTCAATCCGACGCCGAAATGCGGAAGCGATGGTTTTCTTTAAAAATTTTAACCGGCACCACCGCACACTATAAACCCGGATCGTGCCATTAATCTAGTCCTAGCTATCTAGAGAGGGGGTAGAGAAATATACCGAGTGATCCGAGTCTTCCGGTCTTCTCGTCGTCATCCCGATCTTCCGCGGAATCTCCGGTCTCCATCACGTCGCCGGAAGGGCACCACATCGCCGGCTTCTTTTATGGGCTCCCACCTCTGGTCCGAGGCAACTCGGGCACGAAGTTGGCGAGTCGACGTGCCCAAGATTTGTTGTAGAATGTAGTGTGGAACTTGTGTTTCATTTGGGGTTTATGGAAGTTGCCCTTTTGTGGAGGAGAATGATATATGAACTTTTGTGGAGGAACTTGGGGATTTTTCTAGCATGAGAGAGCCAAAAATCCCCACTACAAAATTGGGACAGCCCCGTGTCCTTGCTTGGCCGGCCATGACAAGATGAGGGAGAGAGAGAGAGTGGAGAGAAGAGAATGAGGGAGGATCTCACAAGAATAATGCAAAAGAGAGATCAAAATGTTATCATGAAAAGAAATGATCACACACTCAAAACAACACTCAACCAACCATCATCATTACTCCAAAGTCAAGCAATGATCAACAACCTAATCATAAACAACCATGATGAAAAGAAGAAGAAGTCAAATGGTGGAGGAATTATCATGATACAACAATATGCAAATAACAACCCTCCAAAATACTTATTTGCACAAATGCAAATAAGCCCTCCTCCACCAATCTTCAGCCAATGAATGATATAAAGAAATATGGCTGAAACGGAAAACAAACTGGCAACTCCAAAAAACTGATCCCGTAATAAATTACAGGAAAACCCCGTTACTGTATATACATACCCGCATTTGTATTCCGACCGAAATACAAATGCAATGAGATAAAATCTACACTGTACAATACTAGGATCCGGCTTAAACCAAAGCCCGCTAGTATTATCCGTTCGATCCTGATCCGTGCAATACCGCACGTATCTGATCGAACCCTGCCATATCTCCATACGGCCTCTACAGAGTTTCGCCCGAAAACTTGAGCAACTGAATGTGGGGGACTCTAAAGACTCATCAATACTATGGCTGTGGATTTAACCACTAGCACGTCAGAGGTATTAGCCATACGTGACGGGCTACCAGCTATTGACCAAAAGGGACGTCGATGAGCGAACTCATCCTGACACCCTACTGAGCCTGTCAGTGACAATATCCGTACAGTCCGGTCCGTTCGTCTATGAGCATCGTATGGCGGGCCTAGGGGGTTGGTAAAAGTCAGACCCCCAAAAGCGGTACAAGTCGTGTCGGAGTGTAGCCCAGAACACCCTGAGATACTACTGGAATACCTACCAGTAAATCTCCAGCCTTGGCCAAGGACTTCGTGTAATGGCTCTCCTAGACACAGCGCGACCTCACCCACAATACCGGGAGAGGCGAACCCCTGAAGATCCGCTCACTACCTCCATGTGACTCGGGACTGTACCTAACTAAAACCTGTTTGCACGTCTCCTTTGAGTGTGGTAGGGTAGTAATCAAAGTACAGTAGGAACTCACACGAGACAAATGACGATCCTCAGGTCGATGAACTAACCTGTACACATGTCACCAGGGAACTGCTATCTGACGTCAGGTATAAGACCAACTAGCATGTTCCCGGCGAGTCCTGTCCGGTGTACTCATAGCCCAATGAGCACCTGTATACATCTTAGGTGAACCAACTGACACCAGTGGCTTGTGAGACCGGCCACCGCCCCTCGTCGGGGTCTCGACTGTATACACTAGTCTACTCTGGAGTATCGATGCCCTGTCTCGAAACTCCCACGACTAGGGACCATTTAAGGATGTGCTTATAGACTACCAGCTCCCACGTATATGATCGCCCTCATACTGCTGGCAGTCAAGCAAGAATCCTAGGGGCTCTATCAACGTGTAATAGCGACTTGTCAGGTCACCTAAAGCAGTACACGATGATAAAGATAAACCAGATAGCATACTATCATCTTGAGTAAGACTGTCCTACCGGAATAGGTCATCCCTCAATCATTGCAATCACGTGCCTGTGATCCAATAATTGACTCTGAGGGCACTATCTCCAACAGGTATGTCCTATAGCCATTAGTACGTCGTACTGGAGATAGTATGCAGGTGCTCATTAGGTTATAAGTACACTGGATAGGACTCGTCGGGAACTGCTGGTGGGTATTATACCTATTGTCGGGTAGCAGTTCCCAGGTGACATGAGTACAGCATAGTCTGTTGACTTGACACTGCTATTTCACCTCGAGTGTGCTCCTACTGTACTTTTATTACTATCCTACCATAGCTCAAAGGAGTTGTGCAAATAGGTAGTAGTTGGGTGTAGTCCTGAAGCACTTGGAGGCAGTGGCAGTTTGATAGGATTCGTCTCTCTCGGTATTGGGGGTTGATATCGCGCTGTGTTCGGAAGGCCATTACACAAAGTTCTTGGCCAAGGCAAGTGAGATTTACTGGTAGATACTCTAGCAGTTGTAAGTCCATGTTGCCCACCCCGGTACTTGCGGGAAGGCGGAAAACGGAATAAAAATCGAATTTTTATGAGCTTAGGCAACATGGACTAGACTATGAAGAATCTTTGCTAAACAAAAACAAGCTAAAGCTAACTAGAAACTAGCTAAGTGCTAGAAAGGTTATACCTTGGGCTTTATGCCCTTCTCTCCTTGCTCCTTGGAGTGGTGGAAGGAGGTCACCTTTGTCGTCTTCTCACGTCGAAGAAAGATCCACCCGAAAGCCTCGACCTTTGGCTTCAACTCCAAGCTAGAAGTAACTAGGGTGCAAGAAGTGCTAATACTTGAACCCTAGATGAGAGTAGAGATTATCAAGAGAGGGTTTTTCTCAAGCTCAAGGGTTTCTCAACACATGAGAGGGAGAAGCTTGAGGGAGAGGAAGAACAAGAGAGAGAATGTGAATAATAGAATGAGAGAATAATATGAAGCATTCTCTCATATATGTGAATTATTGTAATTAGAAAATTAGTGAGATAATTATCATGGCTAAATCAAGACATGACCATTATCATTTCATTTTTAATGCAAATTGCAAGGATCAAAGAGCACCTTCCAAATGAAATGATGATGGTCAAAGTGTCAACAAGGTCAACAAGTCAAGATGGGTCAAATGGTCAACAACCATAACCATGCACAATTATTAAACTAATATCAATTAACAATAATACACACATAAGCATTAGGGTTAATAAAATGACAATAGTCATTAACCCTAATCAAAGTCCTCTCCCTCTGTCTCAAGCAACTGTGCATACGCACCCGTATTCATGATCCGAGGAACACGAATACAATGAGAAAAAGCCAATCCCAAATCATATACTAGGATCCGGCTTAAACCAAAGCCCGCTAGTATAAGCTGTCCGGACAGCAAACGTACACAAGTGCGCGGATGTGAACGAACCCTGTCGCAAAACCATGCGACCTCTACTCATTTTGCCTAAAGGCGAATAGCTCTCTGTGTGGGACTCTAAAGACTCGACACTACGCTGGCAGTGGGTTTAACCACAGACCGCAAGCGGCACTAGCTGTACGTAACGGTCCCCAGGTAGATGTCGATAAGAAGACTGACGAGGTGAACCCCATCTGAACTCCTACTGAGCCTGTATGTGACAGTCTCCGTACAGTCCGGTCTGTTCGTCCGATACATCGCATGGCGGGCCTAGGGGGCGGTGAAACGTCAGTCCCCTAATAGCGGTACAAGTGGTGTCGGAGTGTAGCCCAGAACACCCTGAGATAACACTGGAAACCTACCAGTATATCTCGCTTGCCCTGGCCAGGGACTACTCATGTAATGGCTCTCCTAGACACAGCGCGATGTCAACCCCCAATACCGAGAGAGACGAATCCTGTCTAACCGTCACTTCCTCCAAGTGCTTCGGGACTGCACCTAAAAACTACCCGTTTGCACGACTCCTTTGAGCCGTGGTAGGGTAGTAATCAAAGTGCAGTGGGAACACACTCGAGGCGAAGTGACAGTGTCAAGTCAGCGGACTAAGCTGTACTCATGTCACCTGGGAACTGATAACTGACGATAGATATAATACCAACCAACAGTTCCCGACGAGTCCTGTCCAGTGTACTCGTAATCTAACGAGCACTCGTATACTATCTCAAGTACGACGTACTGACGGCTGTGGGACAGACCGTTTCCCACACTGGGATAAGAAGCGCATACGCTAGTCTACTCCGGAGTATCGATGCCTTGTCTCGATAGTCCAACGACCAGGGACCTGTATAAGGATGTGCTTATAGATTACCCAGCTCCCACGAGTGCGAGCGCCATCACAACGCTGGTAATCAAGCAAAGATCCTAAGGGCTCTACTAATATGTATATCAGCGATATGCTAAAAGAAACACATGCACATATTGAAGTAGAGACAAACCAAGTAGCATACTACCATTTCGAGCAAGATTGTATATACATATGTGAATATCCCAAGCTTCCATCAAGTAATATACAAACTAGTATGTTACAGTAATGGCCTCTAGGGCATATACACTAACAATCTCCCACTGGCACTAAGGCCATGTTCTGGCGTATCGAAGACCTATCATCTCGATCAGCCGCTCGAACTGAGTCTGGGGCAAGGCCTTGGTGAATGGATCTGCTGTGTTATCTTCTGAAGCAACCCTCCGGACCTCGATCTCCTGGCGATCCACGATCTCCCTGATCAGGTGATACCGCCTTAAGATGTGTCTGGATTTCTGATGGGACCTGGGTTCCTTCGCTAAAGCTATAGCCCCGTTGTTGTCGCAATACAGAGGTATTGGGTCAACAATGGACGGAACCACCTGAAGTTCTTTCAAGAACTTCCTCATCCAGACAGCTTCTTTTGCGGCATCAGATGCAGCGATGTATTCCGCTTCCATAGTCGAGTCAGCAACGGTTTCCTGTTTGGAACTCTTCCAACACACCGCCCCTCCATTGAGGGTAAAGACAAAACCCGACATGGACTTGGAATCATCCTTGTCACTCTGGAAGCTGGAGTCAGCAAAGGCCTCAATCTGCAGGTCTTTTCCGCCATACACCAAGAACATCTCCTTAGTCCTTCTCAGGTACTTGAGAATGTTCTTTACTGCTATCCAATGTTTCTCCCCAGGGTTTGACTGATACCTGCTTACCACACTCAGTGCATAAGACACATCCGGTCTGGTACACAACATCGCATACATTATAGAGCCTACCGCAGAAGCGTAGGGTATAATAGACATGCGATCCCTCTCCAAATCAGTCTTGGGAGACATCTCTTTGGAGAGGGTGACCCCGTGACAAGCCGGTAGATTATCGCGCTTGGAATCTTCCATACTGAATCTCTTCAGTATGGTGTCGATGTACCTGGACTGTGAAAGTCCTAATATCCTCTTGGATCTGTCACGGTAGATCCGGATACCCAGAATGTATGAGGCATCACCCAGGTCTTTCTTGGATAACCTGTATGACAAGAACCCCTTGACAGATTGTAGCATAGGAATATCATTTCCTATTAAGAGAATGTCATCCACGTATAACACGAGGAATACTATAGTTCTCGCTGCAAATCTACAATAGATGCATGGTTCATCTGGATTTTTGATAAAGCCAAATTCCTTGACCGTCTCATCAAAACAGATGTTCCAACTCCGCGATGCCTGCTTTAGTCCATAGATGGACTTAAGCAACTTGCACACCTTTCCGCTGCTCCCACTCTAGATGAAAACCCTCTGGCTGATCCATATAGACACACTCCTCTAAATGTCCATTTAGAAAAGCGGTCTTTACGTCCATCTGCCAAATTTCATAATCGTGGAAAGCAGCAATGGTAAGAAGGATTCGAATAGATTTCAGCATAGCTACTGGAGAAAAGGTTTCATCATAGTCCAAACCAGGACTTTGAAAAAAACCCTTTGCTACCAGTCTAGCTTTATAGGTCTCAAACTGTCCATCTATACCAATCTTCCTTTTGAAGATCCACTTGCATCCTACGGGTTTTACCCCATCTGGAGCAATGTCCAACATCCATACTTTGTTGGCGTACATGGACTCCATTTCGGTCCGCATTGCATCCAGCCATTTTACCGAGTCGACGCTCTGAATGGCTTGCTGGAAGCTAGTAGGCTCATCAAAGTCTATGATGCAATCCTCTCTATCCCCGTCAATGAGAAAACCGTAGTATCTCTCGGGCGGATGAGACTGCCTACTACTCCTGCGGAGTGGCGTGGGAATGTCCTGATCTTTCGAACCCTCTGGTTCTACTAAGCTTTCAGTAATAGCTCGTGGTTCTGGAATTTCTTCCAGCTCTATTGCGCTCCCACTTAATTCTTTTTCTATGAACTGATGTTCTAGAAAGTGGGCATGACGAGAAACAAACACCATTTGTTCCTATTCGCAATAGAAGAAATATCCCTTGGAGTTCTTTGGATATCCCACAAACTTGCACTGTACTGAGCGTGCCTCGAGCTTGTCCGCATGTTGTTTTTTTACAAAAGCTGGACATCCCCATGTCTTAATGTGATTAAGATAGGGTCTCTTTCTACACCACATCTGATATGGTGTAGTAGGCACAGTCTTAGTTGGAACTCGGTTCAAAAGGTATGCAGCTGATTCTAGCGCATATCCCCAGAACGATCGCGGTAACTCAGCGTTTCTCATCATGGACCGTACCATATCCAATAGGGTTCGGTTCCGTCTCTCCGATACACCGTTATGTTGCGGAGTGTATGGAGGAGTAAGCTGAGAGAGAATTCCATTCTCTTTTAAGTAACCCAGGAACTCGGCACTCAAGTATTCTCTACCTCGATCAGATCTCAGTGCCTTGATACTTTTGCCTGTTTGTTTTTCTAGTACATTCTTATATTCCTGAAATTTTTCAAAAGCCTTGGATTTATGTTTCATTAAGAAGACATAACCGTACCTTGAAAAATCATCCGTAAAAGTAATGAAGTAAGAATAACCGCTTCACGCATGTGTAGACATTGGACCGCACACGTCGCTGTGTACGAGTCCCAAGAGCTCGCTCACTCTTACTCCGTGTCCAGTAAACGGAGTCTTTGTCATCTTTCCTTTGAGACAGGATTGACAAGTTGCATACGATTGATATTCGAACGGATCCAAATATCCTTCTGTATGCAACTTAGTCAACCTTCTCTCATTGATGTGACCCAGTCTACAATGCCATAAGAAAGTTTTATTGATTTCTGGAGACTTTCTTTTGTGTGTATTCTGGACATTGAAAATCTGTGGTTGGTTTAATACGTATATACCGTTGTTCAATGTACCTGACCCAATCAAAACTTTATTAAGGTGAATGTTCACTACATTACTTACAAATGCAAATTCATAACCTTCTTTAGATAATAAAGATACAGAAATGATATTACAGGTTGCATTTGGTACATAATAACAACTACGCAAAACCAAAAAGTGTCCATCCGACAATCCCAGGTGATAGTCCCCCACAGCCTTAGCATCCATGCTAGCACCGTTTGCAACTCTGAGGGTCATGTCACCTGCCTTTAAAATTCTACGCTTTCTCAATGCCTGCAAAGAATTACAGATATGAGATCCTGATCCGGTATCCAATACCCAGGATGTTGAGTTTATTGATAGACAGTTTTCAATAACATACACACCTGAAGCTGAAGCTGCAACTCGCATAAATCCTGTGTTCTGGCCTTCCAAGCCTTGCAATCCTGTTTCCAGTGACCACTTTTGTGACAGTAGAAGCATTCTTCCTTCCCCACCAGCTTACCCGCTACCTTTGTTGCTTTTTCTTTTCCTTTCGTATCCACTTTACTGACACCGCCTCTTGGTTTGGCGGGGGCATTCTTCTTCTTGCCCTTGGCTTTCGCCCTGGACCTAGAAGAGGAAGATCTTCCTACAAACAAAGTGGATGTCTCCCTACTTTTCTGTAGGGTGCCCTCGGTACTCCTCAACATGTTCAGAAGTTCGGAAAGTTCAACCTCCTTTCCTTGCATGTTGAAGTTAAGAATAAACTGGGCGTAAGTGGAAGGAAGGGACTGGAGAATCAAATCAGTATAGAGTTCATTCTCCAACGTGGTCTCAAGGTCCGCGAGCTCCTCTATGTAGCCAATCATCTTAAGCACGTGTTCCACTACCGATGATCCGACGGCCAACCTTACCGAAAACAACTTCTTCGACACTTCGTATCTTGCGATACGAGACTGCTCTCCATACAGTTCTTTTGTATGAAGAAATATGGACTCTAGGTCCATATTCTCGTGCCTCCTCTGATGTTCGTTGTCCAACGAGGCAAGTACGAGGCATTTGGCCTTCGCGCAATCTATTTCCCATGTCTTACGGATTTCCCTATCCGCGACACTGGTTTTGGGACCTGGGACAGGGGGAGCTTTGGTGGTAAGGACATACCCCAACTTGTCGTAAGTGATTGCCATCTTGACATTCCTGAGCCAATCTTTGTAGTTTGGCCCTGTCAATATGTTTTTATCTAGTAATAACTTAAGTCCGGTCATGTTGAATGGTCGCTGCAATTAGGAGAGAGAAATGAAATACTTCAGCATGATGCTCTTGCAAGTTTAGAGTGGTTTTTAGTTTGTCTAAACTGGATGGCTCCCACTGTCTCTCGAATCCCTTCTCAAACCGTAAAGAAAGGATTAGTCAGGATCAATCTCACCGTACAATACTTGCTTAACCGTTCAGCCAGGCCAGTATCGGTACTTCGAGGGAGGTTTTCCAACGCTTTCGCGAAGTTCCTTAATTAAGTAACCTCTTTTCCCTAGGGGCGTAGCCCCACTAACACCTTTCTAGACACCTACTAAGTTTATAGCATTGATCGTTAAGTGAGAATTTTCCCGAGGAGTAGCATATACTCACAGTAGGATCGGGATCCAAATATCATCGCGTGGTAAAACCGAAGGAATCCTACCAGAATTATCACACTCCAAATGGTATGCAACGCTAGCAAGTTTCAGTACTTATGAAACTCCCGATGTGGATTTTTGCCCCATGCTCTTATGACCTTGACTTTGGCCAAAATATCATAAGTCACATGTCAAGTTCTACCCGTCATTCTCCTGGTTAATTTGGACCCACCCGTACCTACCATTGACTTTGGCCAAAATGGCAGCACGACCGTCCCAAACCAACGCATCTATCTATGCTGCACATGAATACCCAATAGCTACCAATCACTATGCCTTGACTTTGGCCAAAATACATAGCTTGAATACTTTTGACCATTCATGTGGAATGACGGAGGGCTACGAATGGTTTTGGCGAAACCGTGAACGTAGTGAACTTGATATAATCGATGGAACGAGATAGCTTTTAAAAGGAGTGGTTCAAGCTCCGCGTTTAACAGTTTAGTTTTGAAAAGAACCGAGTGGTTTTCAAAGTGTTCCAATCGACTTTTACTTGGTTTATTTTCTTGCATTAGTTCTTTTAATGCGTCCCATCATTTAATCCTACCATTGCAGAAAACAACCAAAATATGACGTATGCTTATGCCATTCGCATTCGCCACGGGGCCCCGTCATCACCCGTTAGGTTACTTAACTAACGACAGAGCGGGGGCTGGGCTAGCGCGGTTGTAAAACATAAGCAACGCCTAAATAGTTATCATATATAAATATATACCAATGATAGACATTACAGATCACAGATGAATACATTGGATATACTAGGAACCCGCAATCCGTTCGAGCCTGCAACGAAAAGCGGATTACACGGTCGTGGTGAATAGCCAATACCTCACCCAAGACCCCAACGGGTGCGGCAAACTACCCGCCAAGTACCCGAAGCGAAGCAACCTCCCTCACCACCGTGAGTAGGCCACTCGGCACTTCGAGATACTCGGTAGTTTGTACACCCCCTCCATGGGTCTATCCTAGGAGCAAAAACAGTAAAAAGAATTATACAATGACGGCTACAACCCCGACCCGGCTGTGCGGCCAAACAAATAATAATATTACATCAATTTACATGTTACAATGAATGAAAGAAAAAGCAACACTCATCTCACATCCACCCCGGCTATTCACCCGCGACAATCCAACCCATTCATATACACAAACCATCATCAATCACAGATCACAGATATGTATAACCCCGACTAATCGACATATAGCGATTAGCCGACGTTCAATACATATAAACATCACAGATATAACCTTTTAGTCAAAGTGTATTGAAGTTCGGAAAAAAAATACGGATTTATAGGCCCCCAAAAACAAATTTCTATTCTGGAAAACCTGGGCACATATAAACCATCTTAGAAATCCTAAAACCAAGCCATAAGAAAACTGCACCAAACTCGACTGAGTGAAGAGTCAAAACGGCGGCGGTTCCGCGGCAATAGCTTGCTATTGCCGCTGAACCGCGGCGGTTTAGATGACTCACTGGACCGGGTTTGCTGTGCTTCTTAAGAAAACCCTGAGATGATTTTTGGATTATGACAAATTTTATTTTGAACAGAAAAAATTTCAACAGAAACTTAGGGTTTTTAAAACTCGGTTTTTCGATTTTTTTCGGTCGAACTTCCATACACTTTACTATATAGCTAGTTTATGTTTAGTTAGGCTCTGATACCACTGTAAGTCGACATTGCCCACCCCGGTACTTGCGGGGAGGTGGAAAACGGAATAAAAATCGAATTTTTATGAGCTTAGGCAACATGGACTAGACTATGAAGGATCTTTGCTAAACAAAAACAAGCTAAAGCTAACTAGAAACTAGCTAAGTGCTAGAAAGGTTATACCTTGGGCTTTATGTCCTTCTCTCCTTGCTCCTTGGAGTGGTGGAAGGAGGTCACCTTTGTCGTCTTCTCACGTCGAAGAAAGATCCACCCGAAAGCCTCGACCTTTGGCTTCAACTCCAAGCTAGAAGTAACTAGGGTGCAAGAAGTGCTAATACTTGAACCCTAGATGATAGTAGAGATTATCAAGAGAGGGCTTTTCTCAAGCTCAAGTGTTTCTCAACACAAGAGAGGGAGGAGCTTGAGGGAGAGGAAGAACAAGAGAGAGAATGTGAATAATAGAATGAGAGAATAATATGAAGAATTCTCTCATATATGTGAATTATTGTAATTAGAAAATTAGTGAGATAATTGTCATGGCTAAATCAAGACATAACCATTATCATTTCATTTTTAATGCAAATTGCAAGGATCAAAGAGCATCTTCCAAATGAAATGATGATGGTCAAAGTGTCAACAAGGTCAACAAGTCAAGATGGGTCAAATAGTCAACAAGCATAACCATGCACAATTATTAAACTAATATCAATTAACAATAATACACACATAAGCATTAGGGTTAATAAAATGACAATAGTCATTAACCCTAATCAAAGTCCTCTCCCTCTGTCTCAAGCAACTGTGCATACGCACCCGTATTCGTGATCTGAGGAACACGAATACAATGAGAAAAAGCCAATCCCAAATCTTATACTAGGATCCGGCTTAAACCAAAGCCCGCTAGTATAAGTTGTCCGGACAGCAAACGTGCACAAGTGCGCGGATGTGAACGAACCCTGTCGCAAAACCATGCGACCTCTACTCATTTTGCCTAAAGGCGAATAGCTCTCTGTGTGGAACTTTAAAGACTCGACACTACGCTGGCAGTGGGTTTAACCACAGACCGCAAGCGGCACTAGCTGTACGTAACGGTCCCCAGGTAGATGTCGATAAGAAGACTGACGAGGTGAACCCCATCTGAACTCCTACTAAGCCTGTATGTGACAGTCTTCGTACAGTCCGGTCTGTTCGTCCGATACATCGCATGGTGGGCCTAGGGGCGGTGAAACGTCAGTCCCCTAATAGCGGTACAAGTCGTGTCGGAGTGTAGCCCAGAACACCCTGAGATAACACTGGAAACCTACCAGTATATCTCGCTTGCCCTGGCCAGGGACTACTCGTGTAATGGCTCTTCTAGACACGGCGCGATGTCATCCCCCAATACCGGGAGAGACGAATCCTGTCTAACCGTCACTGCCTCCAAGTGCTTCGGGACTGCACCCAAAAACTACCCGTTTGCACGACTCCTTTGAGCCGTGGTAGGGTAGTAATCAAAGTGCAGTGGGAACACACTCGAGGCGAAGTGACAGTGTCAAGTCAGCGGACTAAGATGTACTCATGTCACCTGGGAACTGATAACTGACGATAGGTATAATACCAACCAACAGTTCCCGACGAGTCCTGTCCAGTGTACTCGTAACCTAACGAGCACCCGTATACTATCTCAAGTACGACGTACTGACGGCTGTGGGACAGACCGTCTCCCACACTGGGATAAGAAGCGCATACGCTAGTCTACTCCGGAGTATCGATGCCCTGTCTCGATAGTCCAATGACCTGGGACCTGTATATGGATGTGCTTAGAGATTACCCAGCTCCCACGAGTGCGAGCGCCATCACAACGCTGGTAATCAAGCAAAGATCCTAAGGGCTCTACTAATATGTATATCAGCGATATGCTAAAAGAAACACATGCACATATTGAATTAGAGACAAACCAAGTAGCATACTACCATTTCGAGCAAGATTGTATATACAACTGTGAAAATCCCAAGCTTCCATCAAGTAATATACAAACTAGTATGATACAGTAATGGCCTCTAGGGCATATACACTAACAGTAGTTTCTCATGTTATTTTGGGATAATCTCTGACACGACTTATTGTGGTATTAGGTGTCTGACGATTACCGCCCCCTAGGCCCGATATGTGATACTCTTAGATGAACAGACCGGAATATACGGAGATTGTCATAGATAGGCTCAGTAGGAATTCAGATGAGTTTGCTCATCTGCCTTCTTATCAACATATACCCGGGGGTCGTTACGTGCAGCTAGTACCGCTTGCGGCCTGTGGTTAAACCCATTTCCAGCGTAGCGTCGAGTCTTTAGAGTCCCAGAAAGAGAGTTTCCCTGCATCGAGCAAAAGATGTAGAAGTCGTATGGTTTTACGACAGGGTTCGATCGCGTATGTGTACTTGTGCACGAATGATGATTTGGACAGATAATACTAGTGGTGTAACGTTTTGAAAATCGTTTAGATGAAATTCCCGATAATCGGTAAAATAACTAGTGTTTTCCGTAAAAACCAAAATATATTTATTTTTCAACATACACTTAATTATACCTATTTTAGATATGTAATGACTAGTATTGGTATTTATTTAGTCATTTATAAATTTGTTAGTTTACTAAAATATTTTCCTTAATTAATTATTTTTAATATTATTTTAAGCTTTCATTAATACATTTAATTTGTGATAATTACAGATTAGAATGGGTTAATACAAGTTTTGTGCATCATGACACATTAAACCAAAATGTAACATGTTGTTTTTGAAATGAAAAAAAGTTGTCAAGATGGTTTTAGAAAATATAAAATAAAAAGGCTTAAATTGTGAAAATAAATTAAATAGAAATGAGCTTTGGGCTTGTTGACTTGTGGTATGAGGTTATTTTTGACTTAGAAATTTACACACACACACACACACACACACACACCACATCTTGGCCGAGATCAAGCTGCCCACAATCCCCAATTTTCCCACTCCAAATTAAGTAAAGAAAAGAATAAAGGAAAAAGAAAATGGCTTAAAATTAAATGGGGTATGGGCTTTCTTTGACTTGGCCACAACACACACCTCACTCTCTCTCCTATCTCCCTGTTGTTCTGGCTGAAACTAGTATCCCCCCTCTCCTACAACTTCTCTTCTTCAACTCAAAAAAAAAAGAAAAGAAAATGAAAAGAATAAAGAAGAAGGCATGGGATTTAATTAATGAGAAATGGGGAGAGTTTGACTTGGACTTTCACCCCCCCACACACACCTCCCCTCTTCTCTCTCACTGTCGAAATTTTTGCAGCCCAATTCCCCCATTTTCCCACTTCATTCCATCTCAAAATTCCATCAAAAATACAAACTAAAACCTCACAAACTCCTAATTAAACCTTACCCGTTATTCCTTGATCAAAACTAGCATGGTTCTAGGAGCGAGATAGCAATTTGGGAGGCCAAGTTGCATGTTAAATCTACAAATTTTTGAGGTATAAATCCCAACCTCAAGTTTAATTTGTTGCTAAACTACTTTAGATCAAACTTATTTAGGTATTAATATGGTTCTAATTACTAGTTTGAAATTTCAAGTGAAGGAATGGGGTTAAAGTAAGGGTTTTTAACAATAAATCAAGTTAGTTAAGTATAGATTAATATGTTAAGACATGAAAAATCTGTTAGTTATGTATATCCCCTAGAGGCCATTGTTGTACATATGATGTATATTATAGTGGATGCTTGGACATATATAGAGAGGACTTTCTTGCTCGACATGATAGTATGCTATTTGGTTTCAGTTTGTCTTAACATGTTGAATTGTATTGGTTTACTGTCTTACTCTCACATGTTGATAAAGCCCTTAGGATATGTACTCGACTACTAGGACTATGATGCAGATCATACTAGTCGGGCCAGGGTGGTCCAAGAGTACATCCTATAAATGTTCCTAGTTGAGGGAGTATCAAGACAGGACATCGATACTCCAGAGTAGACTAGTGTATACGCTTCTCGACCCATATGATGGGCGATGGATGATCCCATAGCCATTGGTGTTTGACATCAGAGAAGCTATACGGGTGCTCAGTGGAGACTGGGTACACTAAACGGACTCACTGAGAACTCCTAGATGGTATTATACCTATCGTCAGTAGTTCTCTGGTGAAACTGGTACAGGTTAGTCTGTAGACCCGAGATCGTCATAGAATCTTGTATGATTCCCACTGTGCTTTGATTTCCACCTTACCATGTTCATGAGAACGTGCAAAATGGGGGCTTTAGGGTACAGTCCCGAATTACTATCATGTCCCGAAAGTACGGAACATGACCGACACTTAAACTATGAAACGTCTCGAGGTGTACGTAATCTAAGTAAGCCGAAAACCCAGAAATCCAAACCAAGAAAAATAGTAGAGTGAAGGAAAAACCAATTTGAATCAAGTAGTTTGCAACATACTCCGAAATATGCATTTTTAAAATCACAAGTCTTTTCTAAAAATTTCGGCAGAGTTTCCTTTATAAAACAGACCCCCAAACGGGTACAAAACCTGATAAAGTATATATAATGAATAAAGGCATAACCAAGCGGGAGCTAGCTCTTCGCTAATCGACGGTCACAACCACGCAAGCAATATAATATTACAACGCCGAAAGGCGAGGATCACAACAGAAAAGGAAACTCAAAACAGCATGAAATCCATAGAAATACAACGCGCGATTCTAAGGTCAAAAGAATAAACAACACTGGTCTCTATCTGAAATAAATACATGTTTGGTTGATGGAGCTTCTAGTTACAACAGAATAATAATATACAAAGTATAATGATGGTCACGATGCAAGTGAACCCACCTACTAGCAAATCACCCGGAAATGGAAGTAGTGCCAGCAAAGCCGTAATGAAACCTGTACGGCAAAACCTGCAAGAAACAGTGGCACAACGAGAGTGAGTTGCCAACTCATGAGTAGAAAACTTCTACGAGCAGAAATCGCATGAATAACGCAATCCTAGATCATGTAGGGTTCCTAGGCATCCTAATAAGGTCTCACAAGGCATCAACCATGCCATTTTCAAAAATTCTAGGTGCCGAGAAACCCTAATACGGATCGTTTGCTAGAAAACTAGGCGAAAAAACTAACTAGTTAACACTTAACTATGAGAATCGGAAATACAACCTTTGTAGATCCGGTGCTCCACCTCCATAGCTCCGCAACGAAGTCGTCTCCGCTGTCCAAAAGGAATCCGGGCTCTAGAGTCGGCTTCGTCGGAGAAAAAGCGAGCTAGGTCGTCGATGTCCATGCCGAAGATGATCTACGTCGAAGCATCGCAAGATCAAGCTCTCACTTCACCAAGTCAAGAAACTTGTGAAGGAAACACACTCTACTACTTGGCAAGAGGTTGAGGATGAAGAAATAGGAAGTGGGTAGACTTTAGAATTGGATTTCTCACATGTTTTCATCAATCACCATTGATGAAGAATGGTTTTCTTCAATGAAGAAGATGAAGAAGAAGAAGGTAGTATTATGATAAGATTAATTAAAAAAAAATAGAATCCATTCTTATCATAATATTAACCTTAGTTTAGTGTAGAGAATGGACCATGGTTAGATATGATGGTTAGGGTTAAGGAAGAGATAAGAATGGTTGACTTGATCAAAGCTTCAAGAAACTTCAACAAAAAACAAAATTAGCCACCATTCTTTTCTCATTTTCTTTTATTCATTTATCAAAATTAAATGGATAATTAAATAAGATAAATGAATAACAAATGATAAACCCTAACCATTTCATTAACCAAGGTTTAATACTTTACACTTAACCAAAAAGCAAGCATCATCAAACATGATACAAGCAAGTGCACAAAATCATATCACATATATAATGCGCACAAACCAAGTGAGAAAATCCGTTTAAAGTGAACCAATACTAGTTAGTGCAAAGCAATATATCAAATATATAATTATGCATTAAATCATTAAATCAACACTTGATTCAATGATCCGGTCATGTCGCACACAACCGACTAGTATTCAATGTATCGGCTTATCGAATCAATCCTTGATTCGATAACTAGGGTATATCGCATATAACCTAATCGATACATTCATCGCGAGAATGAAATACGGTATCACATACACGTATTATTCTCGGTCCCGCACATATCTCATATGCGCTCCTATTTCGTTTCGCTTGAGCCAGGAAACCTCTGTGTAGGACTCTAAAGACTCGTCAATACGCCGGCAGCAGGTGATGATCATATCAAACACCCACAAGCCGCAAGCGGTCTGCTAAACGTAACGGCCACCCGGGTATTGAGCGATCTGAAGATCGACGAGCAAGCCCGCTCACACTCCAGTGAATCCAACCAGTAACACTACCGTACAGTCCGGTCTGATCATCTGATATGTCGCATATCTCGCCTAGGGGTGGTAAACGTCAGACCCCAATAGCTCGATAAGTCGTGTCGATATGAGGTCTATAACTATTCGAGAAACTACTGGTAACACTTACCAGTAAATCTCAGCAACCCTGGCCAGGGATTTCCTGTTATAGCCAATCGGACACAGCGCAACATCAACTCCCTATACCGGGAGAGACGAATCCCCTCCTATCGCTCATTGCCTCCAAGTGATTCGGGACTGTACCCAAAAACCACCGTTTTGCACGCCCTCTTGGACGTGGTAAGATGGAAATCAAAGCACAGTGGGAACCACACAAGACTCTATGACGATCTCGGGTCAACAGACTACTCTGTACCAGTGTCACCAGAGAACTGCCATCTGACGTGAGGTATAATACCATCTGGGAGTTCTCGGCGAGTCCGTCCAGTGTACCCAGTCTCTACTGAGCACCCGTATATCATCTCTGATGTCAAACACCGATGGATATGGGATCATCCATCGCCCATCTTTATGGGTCGAGAAGGTATACGCTAGTCTACTCTGGTATATCGATGCCCCGTCTCGATACACCCACGACTAGGGACTTTGAAGGATGTACTTATGGACTACCATGTCCCCACTAGTATGATCCGCATCATAGTCCAGGTAGTCAAGTACAGATCCTAAGGGCTTTACCAACATGTAACAGAGAGACAATCAGTATACACGTTAAGGTAAAGTTCAACCAGATAGCATACTATCATGTCGAGCAAGAAAGTCCTCCCTATATACGTCCCAGCATCCACTACAATATACATCCTATGTACAGTAATGGCCTCTAGGGCATACATATAACTAACAATCTCCCACTTGCACTAGGGCCATCTGATAGCAGTGGTTGTAGTATCTCATACTCAACCATCCCATAAAAATCTCTCTCTGGGAAAAGGCCTTTCGTGAGTGGATCCGCTGTGTTTGTCCTCTGAGTCTACTCTCCTAACCTCGATCCCTTGGAGATCAACCATCTCCATGATCAAGTGATACTGCCTTAGAATATGTCTGGATCACCGATGGGACCTGCGTTCCTTGGCATAAGCCACAACTCCATTGTCGCACAATGGGAGGAACATAGTTCATCTTATGAACCAATATATACCCAAACAGCCTCTTTGGTAGCATCTTAAATAGCGATGTATCAAGCCTTTATCGTCTAGTATGCCACGGTATCTAGCTTGGAACTCTTCCAACATACCGTCCCTTTACTGAGGGTAAAGACAATGCCTGCGACTGACATTCAGTCGTCTTTATCACCCTGGAACCCTTCCAGTGATTCTCCCCAGGATCAACTGATACCATCTCACTACAACTAGTGAGTATCTTAACATCCATTTAGATCTATCTCATAGATCCAAAATCCAGGATTTAGTAGGTATCACTTTGATCCTATGTGGAGAATCATTGTGATAAGCGGAGATTGACCGAGCGTAGCATAGGAAACTCCTTCCCTATCAAGAGTATGTCATCCACGTATTCTACGAGGATCGTCACCATACTCCCTACTACCTTCTTGTTTATACAAGGTTCATCTACCATTTTGATGATGTCAACTTCTTTGACTATCTCATCAAAACAGATGTTCCAACTCCGCGATGCCTGCTTTATCCTATAAAGCATCTTGCACACGTTTCCGCTGCTCCCACTGTCTACGAAGCCCTCTGGCTGTGTACTTATAGACGCACTCTTCTAAAATATCATTTAGAAAAGCAGTCATGACACCCAACCACCAGATATCGTAGTCATGGTATGTAGCCGTGGCAAGTAGGATCTGGATGGACTTAAGCATAGTCACTTGAAAAGGTTTCATCATGATCCACGCCTGGTCGATGACGAAAACCTTTAACAAGTCCAGCTTTGAAAGTCTCAACTTTTCCATCTACACCAAGTAATCTTCTCAAGATATACTTGCTCCTGATGGGGATTTAACCCTTCAGATATAGCAACCAAAGTCCATACTTTGTTGGTGTATGAGGATTCCATCTCAGATCGCTAAACATCCAGCAATTCTTACAGAGTCTTACTCTCGATGGCCTGCTCGAAGCTAGTTGGGTCATCATCTCATGATGCAATCCTCGCTCCCACTGTCATAGAGAAACCAAAGTATCTCTCAGGTGGGTGAGGAACCCTACTAGATCGGCGGAGAGGCTGAGGTTCGTTGGAATCTACTGAATCCTTTGGTTCTACCAAATCATCAGCTGCAGTTTGTATGGCTGGAACATTTCCAGTTCTACATAACAGATCTTGCCTTGAGCTTGTCCGGATTTTGCTTTTAGACATAGGCCGGACAACCCCAAATCTTAACTAGCTTAAGACACGGGCTCTTCCCATTCTATATCAGATATGAAATGGTAGGCAACTGATTTGATTGGAACCCTATTCAATAGGTGTGCAGCTTCTCAAGTGCATAACTCCCAAAAGGAAATAGGTGACTCAGTAATACTCATCATGGAGCACACCATATCATATAGGGTGTGATTGCTCCGCCCCGATATACCATCGTGCTATGGTGTATACGGAGGAGTAATGCTGAGAGAGAATCTCATTCTCCTTTAGAATAGTCCAGGAATTCCATGATCAAGTATTCTCCTCCCTGATCTCATCATAGGACATAATACTTATACCCTTGTTTTGGTTCTCTACTTCTAACTTATATTCTGTGAATATCTCAAAAGGTTCGGACTCATGTTTCAACAGGAACATATGTCTGAATCTTGAGAGATTATCAGAGAATGTAACGAAGTACAAAGAACCGGTCTTGGCATGTATAGACAGGGGACCTACATACATCAACATGTATCATCCCAAGAGTTCACTAACTCTTTCTCTGTTTCCAATAAACAGAGCTGGTGTCATCTTATCTTTGTGACATGACTGGCGAGTTTCACAAGATATAAATTCAAACTGATTTAAATATGCATCTATATGTAACTCTAGCTAGTCGTGTCACATTGATCTGACCTAGTCTACAATACCTCAAGAAGAATTCGTTCATTTTAGAACTCTTCCTCTTGTGTGTGTTCCATATACTAAGAACTGTAGTTTGATTTAGAACATCAATGCTTTTAGATAACGTGCCTGAACCGATCAACCTTTGATATAGGAAATGTTCAAAACATTATCCAACAATACAAAATTTTATCATTTCTTTACTAATAAAGAGATAGATATGATTTTGTATATCAGGTTCGGTATCTAACAACATTCGTTCAGAATCAATGTATTGGTAATACAGGGTGACAGTGACCAACAGACTTGGCTGCAACTCTTGCCCCGTTTTCTGTCTCATGAAACTTATCACCCGTTCTCAGTTCTCTACCTGTCTGTAGCCCTATGTAACAGATTACATATCTGGGATCCTGATCTGGTATCAAATACCCAGGACGCAGAGGATACTGATAAACAGTTCTTTGTAATGAACACACCCGAAGATGATGCATCAGCATGCACTCTCTTCGTTTGGGCGGCACGGGAATTCTGGTAATCCCCAATTTCCTGCTCTGTCTTATAACAATTATAAGTTGGAGCGGGACCAACGTTCCCCAGCTCAGTATAACAAGCGGGTTCGGTCAATAATCCGTATTATTATCTTGATTAAGGCGTGATATGGTCGCTACCTGGAGAGAGAGAGAAGAAAACACTCAGCGTGCGCTCTGTCAAGAATAGATTGGTTATTATTTTATCTAATCAGGATGGCTCCCACTGCTTTTTATCAAATCTTTCTTCAAACCCAAAAAGGAAAGAATAGCCGGGATTAATTACACACTACAAGTTCGCCAATCTTTCAGCCGGGCCAGTGTCGGTACTTTGAGGGAGGTCCCCCGTGCTTTCGCACGAACCTAATTAATGTAAACCTCGTTTTCCTAGAGGCGTAACCCCGTTGACACCTTTCTAGACACCTACTTGATCGGCTAATTGTAATGTATAAAACTCTCCCAGGAGTAACTCTTACTCGCAGCGGGTATCGGGATCCAACTATCTCATAGAAGGTATGCAATCTCATTGCAAATTTCAACACTTGAAATTCCCGATAATATTTTGCCCCTAGCTCGCTATGACCTTGACGCATGCCAAACAACCCATAGTCTGCTAGTCAAGTTCAACCCGTACATTTCTTGATTGAATTAAACACACCCGTACGACCCTTGACGCATGCCAAACAACGCCGTACGAATACCCTAATCCAATCGCATCATATGCTAGCAGATAAGCACTAGTTAGCTACCGTACACTACGCCTTGACGCATGCCAAACAACTGCAGCACGAATACTAACTAGTACTTATCTGAAATGACGGAGGGCTACGACAGGTTTTTCTGAAAACCTATTGCGTAATGAACTTGATATCGTTATAGAATCAAATGAATTTGAAATGGAGTGCTTTTGAGGCTTTTCTAGTTTTGCTAAAGGAGTCACTCCCGGTGAAGGGATCGTCGGTCCTTTCCTCGTCGAATGAGGTGCGGGATATATCATATATATCACTGTGCAAAGAAAAAACACTTAAAAGCAATCAAAAGACAAACCGAGTGTGTAGCATATGCCAGTTATTGCTAAAGGAGTCACTCCCGGTGAAGGGATCTCGGTCCTTTCCTTATCGAATAAGGTGCAGGATATATCACATATACCTCTGTGCAAAGCAAGAACTGTAGCTACCTGTTTTATTTTGAAATTCGATTCTACAACATCTTAGGTTTCTTTTATTTCATTAATCACATTAATGAAGTCCCATCATTTAAGTACCTAAACATCACAGATAAATACGACGTACACTTATGCCATCCGCATTCGCCTCGATGTCCCCTCGTGCACCGTTAGGTTAGGTAACTAACGGCAGAGCAGGGCAGGGCTAGCGCGGGTGTAAAACATAAGTAACGTCTATATAATATATCATATATACTATATACTGTATCTATCACAGAACATCACATGATCACATCACAGATATCGCAGCAGAAGAAACATATGAAATATTGGATATACTCGGACGTCCGTGTTTTCAATACGAGCCAGTATAAAACACGGATTCCACGGTCGTGATGAATAGCCAAACCCACACCCCTAGACCCCTACGAGAGCGGCAAGCAACCCTACCAATTCTGGAGTTAGGAGACCCGGACTCGACTCCTCGAGTTGGTCTCCCACTGGACTCCAGAACCCGGTTACTTGTGCTCCCCTCCTTGGGTCTATCCTAGTGCGGAAAAGTAAATAATATACAAACGGTGACAACTTCCGCAACCTGGAAGCGTCCCAATAAAAGAATATTACATACAAGTTTTTACATGAATGAAAATGAAAAACACTCATCTCACATAAAAACCCCCGGCTATTCAAACACGACAATCCAATATAACATATCCAGCAACACATAACATCACATGTCATCAACGTAAGTAAATATGCGCATCCCAATTATCGTTGACATATAGCAACGAAACCGGCGATATCACATATTACACTTACGGTCACAAAAAAGAAAGTGTAAAACTACAACAGTTGGAATCCGCAACCACCTCAGACATCACATGCCTGACCAAATGAATTCCTTAGACATCGCATGCCTAACAATTATAAACCCCGCATTTTAGTCTCATTATCGAAAACTCTTTTCAATATCAAGTCGGGTAATTCAACAAGATTCCCGACATCCTGATCGAATACTCATCGCAAACTTCAGTAGGCGGCCGCACCCCCGATACCGTCGACGAAGTGCACCAAGGCGGAACACCGCTGCCGGGAGCACCCGAACGGATGCTTTCGGTGACGGGGTTCTCCTACAGTCACTCGGTCGGGGCTATGGAGTGAGGCTGTCTATTAAGTTTACCCGGCGAGTATCCGCGTACGCTACGTGATTGCGACGGACTTTTGATCATATCAAAATTCCGTGGCAACCGATCAAGTGAGACTAAAGTGCTATGTTTATAACATTCATTCAGTTATCTCATAACTCTTTGTGAATTCCAATTATTGTATCACATTCCAGATAAACAGAAAATGTTAAACTTTTCGATCGAACAGTCAAACACCCAAGTTTTCCCGATACAGATCAACACATGAAACTAGTCTAACAACATTCAGTTCGTACCTCAGTACCAACGGTCCAGCCGTAGAAGGGTCAAGCCAACGCCTCACATGTGGCATGCCGTACTGCCCCAAACCCGAAGGTTCAAAGGGCAGTTCAAGACGGTCACATAATCGAGTTAAGGTTTGTTGTCTTCTAGAGGGTCCATCGAGTTACTTGCACTACTTAGAACGTCGTTAAACTACGGAAAAATCCAACACTTGGAAATTTCCCGACAGGGGAAAAATTGGGTATTTATATCCGGTCGAACTTTTTAACATATTCTAAAATTTATCCGGAAAGCCACATAGACAAAATTTGATACTCCGATCGAAACACCGAATCCCCAAAAACACAGCAGAAAAATTCAACTCTTGAATAAATATTAAAAATTCCCAGAAAACTCAGCTCTTTGAACTAGGAATTACTGTGCAAAGGAACAGGGCTGACGTCATCAAGGGGCCGTTGATCCGCCGCAGAAGCCATGCTTCTGCCGCGGATCCGCCGCGAAATTTACTGTTCACCAGAAACTTTTTGCACCGTAATTCTTATTTTTCCCTGCTGAATTTTTTAGCAATTTTTAAGTTGGAAAAACTCACTGTTTTCAAAAAAGTACAGAGAGCAAGATTGATTTGGTGTTTCGGGTTCGATCGGGTTTCAAATTCCGTCTAGACTTCGCCTAAGGCTCTAGCTAGGCTCTGATACCACTGTAGGGTTCCTAGGCATCCTAATGAGGTCTCACAAGGCATCAACCATGCCATTTTCAAAAATTCTAGGTGCCGAGAAACCCTAATACGGATCGTTTGCTAGAAAACTAGGCGAAAAAGCTAACTAGTTAACACTTAACTATGAGAATCGGAAATACAACCTTTGTAGATCCGGTGCTCCACCTCCATAGCTCCGCAACGAAGTCGTCTCCGCTGTCCAAAAGGAATCCGGGCTCTAGAGTCGGCTTCGTCGGAGAAAAAGCGAGCTAGGTCGTCGATGTCCATGCCGAAGATGATCTACGTCGAAGCATCGCAAGATCAAGCTCTCACTTCACCAAGTCAAGAAACTTGTGAAGGAAACACACTCTACTACTTGGCAAGAGGTAGAGGATGAAGAAATAGGAAGTGGGTAGACTTTAGAATTTGATTTCTCACATGTTTTCATCAATCACCATTGATGAAGAATGGTTTTCTTCAATGAAGAAGATGAAGAAGAAGAAGGTAGTATTATGATAAGATTGATTAAAAAAAATAGAATCCATTCTTATCATAATATTAACCTTAGTTTAGTGTAGAGAATGGACCATGGTTAGATATGATGGTTAGGGTTAAGGAAGAGATAAGAATGGTTGACTTGATCAAAGCTTCAAGAAACTTCAACAAAAAACAAAATTAGCCACCATTCTTTTCTCATTTTCTTTTATTCATTTATCAAAATTAAATGGATAATTAAATAAGATAAATGAATAAAAAATGATAAACCCTAACCATTTCATTAACCAAGGTTTAATACTTTACACTTAACCAAAAAGCAAGCATCATCAAACATGATACAAGCAAGTGCACAAAATCATATCACATATATAATGCGCACAAACCAAGTGAGAAAATCCGTTTAAAGTGAACAAATACTAGTTAGTGCAAAGCAATATATCAAATATATAATTATGCATTAAATCATTAAATCAACACTTGATTCAATGATCCGGTCATGTCGCACACAACCGACTAGTATTCAATGTATCGGCTTATCGAATCAATCCTTGATTCGATAACTAGGGTATATCGCATATAACCTAATCGATACATTCATCGCGAGAATGAAATACGGTATCACATACACGTATTATTCTCGGTCCCGCACATATCTCATATGCGCTCCTATTTCGTTTCGCTTGAGCCAGGAAACCTCTGTGTAGGACTCTAAAGACTCGTCAATACGCCGGCAGCAGGTGATGATCATATCAAACACCCACAAGCCGCAAGCGGTCTGCTAAACGTAACGGCCACCCGGGTATTGAGCGATCTGAAGATCGACGAGCAAGCCCGCTCACACTCCAGTGAATCCAACCAGTAACACTACCGTACAGTCCGGTCTGATCGTCTGATATGTCGCATATCTCGCCTAGGGGTGGTAAACGTCAGACCCCAATAGCTCGATAAGTCGTGTCGATATGAGGTCTATAACTATTCGAGAAACTACTGGTAACACTTACCAGTAAATCTCAGCAACCCTGGCCAGGGATTTCCTGTTATAGCCAATCGGACACAGCGCAACATCAACTCCCTATACCGGGAGAGACGAATCCCCTCCTATCGCTCATTGCCTCCAAGTGATTCGGGACTGTACCCAAAAAACCACCGTTTTGCACGCCCTCTTGGACGTGGTAAGATGGAAATCAAAGAACAGTGGGAACCACACAAGACTCTATGACGATCTCGGGTCAACAGACTACTCTGTACAAGTGTCACCAGAGAACTGCCATCTGACGTGAGGTATAATACCATCTGGGAGTTCTCGGCGAGTCCGTCCAGTGTACCCAGTCTCTACTGAGCACCCGTATATCATCTCTGATGTCAAACACCGATGGATATGGGATCATCCATCGCCCATCTTTATGGGTCGAGAAGGTATACGCTAGTCTACTCTGGTATATCGATGCCCCGTCTCGATACACCCACGACTAGGGACTTTGAAGGATGTACTTATGGACTACCATGTCCCCACTAGTATGATCCGCATCATAGTCCAGGTAGTCAAGTACAGATCCTAAGGGCTTTACCAACATGTAACAGAGAGACAATCAGTATACACGTTAAGGTAAAGTTCAACCAGATAGCATACTATCATGTCGAGCAAGAAAGTCCTCCCTATATACGTCCCAGCATCCACTACAATATACATCCTATGTACAGTAATGGCCTCTAGGGCATACATATAACTAACAGATCATACGATCACTATATATATAATCCTCAAAATGTAAGTCTGAAGCATGAAAAGGTGGAAAGGGTAAATATCTAACCCAACTGTAATCCCATGTGCTCGTGTCAGTGCCTTAGGTAGCAATATATCATATGGATGAGGTATGAATGGATGAAAATAGAATACATGTAAATGAAGAAACTGCTTTCATAACTTAGTGAGATTTCTATATTTTCAAAACAAGGTATCATAAATGAAATCAGCATAAACAGTATCTAGTATCGACACAAAACATAAATCCCAATATCTCAGTATCTCAGTGTCTCAATCTCACTATCTAGGGTGCCGTCAGTCCAGACCGGACCCTAACATCAATCCCAAGACCATGACGGTATCCTCCGGATATCCGACGCATCAGATAAAATCATCGGTAGGTAGTCTTCCCCTGCTAGGCTCAACGCCATCATCTGCAACCTTCTCGCCCCGGGGTTCCTTACCGGGTCCACCAAGTACCCGAGAGGGTTCATCCAACTCCTCGAATCGGGTCTCGAAATCCATCAACAATCATGAAAACTCATGGTGGACGACTCATACATCATGGGAAAATCGTGCTTTTCATTTTTAAAAAGAGAGAGAGAAGAAGTGTATATATGTTTTTGCGGCTTTCCCCTAAATCCAAGAAATCTCATGAAAATCCGAATCCAAATCATCAATAGCTCGTAAAACAGTGAATATAGGCATAAAAATCCATGAATGCGGCATAACAGTGAATAACAATAAGCATGAAGTAGCAAGTAATAACTAGAATGTCTAAACTAGCATATAAGGCAAGTACACTAATATCATGTCGAAACTATTAGCTAACAAGCTATGTCAAAGTAATAGTATTTCTAAAGTGTACGTGACATGGTAATTACCGATGATGATGTGTGTGAGCCGGCAATAAGTGTACGTGGAAAATACGCATCATCGGTAATGGTGCCGGTGTCTTAATAGTATGACATCAATAACGGTATATGAATCACAATATAAGTATGCGATGCGGAGCGAATGGCAATAATGTGCGGGAGCTGAATACTAGACACAACGATAACTAATCTGCACTTAATATAAATATAAATCATACAGTAGTGCCTTTTGAAATAATACGAATCGCGGTGTTTTGAAAATAAGGGCTACGGTGTTTTTAAGAAAAGATACGTTCTTTGAAATATCCGTAGAATCCCTTGACCTGTATTTTAGAATACCCACGATTCGTTAGTTTTTGAAATAGGTAGGAATCGAATCGAGTCTAACAACTATACTAAACTATATGGCTGAGCTAACAGGCTAACTGAAGGTAAGGAAACCGCCTAACATCTGAGTCGATACATATATATATATATATATATATATATATATAAGTCGGTGATCCCGCCTCAATAATATCACATCCGATACCATATCTATAATCAGACATTCCCAAGTCAAGATTGCGGATCTATCATCAATATATAGCTCGTACATAAAACCGTTGTACGGCATCCCAAATCTGGGTACGGGTCAATATCACATTCATCATATTATTCGTCTGGTATCCTCTTTATTAAAGATCAGAATCCGGGGTACTGATCTACGTCTAGTACAATACTGATATCATCAATATAATCATGATCTGACTACTGATCTACAGCCTCATACAAATTGATGTCATCAACACATATCATCATAAAGAAGTATACATCGCCCAATGCGACCTATTATAAATATCTTAACATATCTTATCTCAATCTCGATCATAAGTCAACTATCCTATGTATATCACTATTCACATGGTATCGTCATCCAATGATCCGCCATAACATCATGACTTATCTCAAATACGAACCCTGCCATATCACCGATCTCACGGCCTAAAATAAAATCTCATCAACTCATCTCAAATCCCAAGTACTATCCTCCAATCTAGTATATGAACACATAGTCGCATACCCATGTGAACACATAAATATATATATTCCTATATACGCACATGTGAAGGAAAGAATGTATGCAAGTATATGTGTGCGTGTGGGTGTGGGTGCAACCACTACTCTAGGGTTTCGCAACTAACACTAAACCAATCCAAGAACACCAAAAATCCATCGTTATCATCAATCAACTCAAACAACATATAATAAATATATGTGTGTACGCGTATTCGTATACATCACCACGAACTGTGGGGTGCTATACGCTATCCACCTGACTTCTCCCCGTAGATATAAATCTACTCACCTTTGCATGCCGATGTCGATGTCGCCATGCGCTTGCTTGTCGCCTCTAAGTCTTCACGAGGGTACCTACATAAAATAAACAATCACAATTGCTATTAACATCAAATCCAGAAACCAAAATGGCACACGGATTGCCTATGGGTCAAAACCTATAGTCCATGCGTGCAAAAACGACTAAACAACCCTTGTTGTTACTGTACAAACATGCAACATCCCAATACAAATCTAAATATCAAGAATTAGCATTTCAAAACATGGAAAACATAGACAAAATTACACTAGAATGCTCCCAGCTTTTGACTCAGGTCAAAAGTAGTTTCCAAAACAAGTCTAGGGTGTTGTATATGATGTATATGAGCTACTGGACCAACCCCGACACCCCATGTCACCATGTGGCCGGCCACACCATCAAAAAATCCGGCCTCCTCGGATCCCCTGGCTCAGGTTGGGTCCGTCTCGTCAAAGTGGTCTCCTAGTAGCATAATTTAGCCCCTAGAGTTGTTTGGCACTCTCAAAAATCCCCCGGGTTGCTCCAGATTTTCCTGCACACCCTTTATCCTCACAAAACCGACATGGATCAATTCTAAAGTTTGTATTCTCTGTTCTAAACTTAGTTCTAGGTCTTTAATTTGGTCCATAGGGTGTTGTACAGCCACCACATATCACTAATTTCCCAAAATCCTCAAACCCTTCTCTAGAATTTCCCAACATCAAAACTTCATGCTAAAACGACTTCTAAACTAAACTAGAATATAACAAACTAAAAACTAAACTAAATGGTAGAGATTATACCTTATTAATGCCACCATGCAAAACCCTAGAAGTCCCACGTCTTCAAAATCTAAGTTTGATCGGTCTAATGTGACGAGGGTGAGGTGGGGATCATTTTTTGTGAAAGGAGTTTGGGGTTTTGATTAGGTTTTGGAGATGGTTTCCATCGTAGTGAGGTGGAGGAAGAAGGAGATGAAGAAGGATGAGGGAGTTGAGGAAATGAAAATGAAGTCAAGAATAAGGTTGGGGTGCAGCCATACCTCTCTTTCTCTCTCCCTCTCTCTCTCCTCAAGCATGCTTTGCCTCATGATTATGTCCCCTCTCTCATCATTTCCTTACGTTTTCTTTTCTTTTCTTTTCCTTTTATTTCCTTCTCCTTGCAATAGTAAACCCAAAATAAACCATGCACCCAAAACATGTAAGAAAATATAGCAAGTGTGGAAAAATGATATGTGCATGTTTTGCACAAAAATGCTAAAAATCCGATTAGCGATTTTTAATCGCGATTAGCACTAAATTAATCATAAAAACTTAAAAATGACATAATTCCATAAAATACCCTATTATAGAATTTTCCATAATTTTTCCATAATTTTCCCCATTTATCGGTATTTAATTATACCGAAATATTAAAATATTCAATAAAATAATATTAAATTATAAAAATTCCTAAAAATAATATTTTATTTTTTTGAAATGTTACAATCTTCCCCCTTTAAAGAAATTCGGTCCCCGAATTTAAATTTAAACCCCCAAATTCTAAAACTTTTCAAATGAAAGTCCAAGTCGTCGGGGCTCCGAAATCATTAATACATAAAACGCATCATAGCGCAATGCATGCACATGAGTAATGAGCAGATAACTCAAAATCGAAACACCGTCAAGCGTCCCGCAATCATCGAAGTCATGGTAAAGACATGAATGCCAAATCCAAAGCAAAACCAATATGATATAGATCAGAACTATACATGTAAATATCAAATCTATACATGTAAATATCTGAAGGAAATGCATGCCAAATCCTTTAAAGTCGCTGTGCAATGCGCATAACACTGCACAGTGGTGGACGTCTATCATAAGAAAATAACTCTATACGTATATAACTTTTATTTAATATGTGCGTCCCGCCGTTTAGAAAACAGTTTAGAAGGGTTTCCTTGTTTAAAACGTTTCGTGTCATATCAGACACGTAGGTAAATACTGAGACTATAGCTCGCTTTTTGGAAATCCCTTCCATAACTATCAATGCATGCAAAATATATTCAGGTACTGTCTTTGGACTAGTCCTGCTCAGTACGAAAACAATAATAAACATCATAAAAACGTACTGCTCCATAAGAAATCAATCCCAAAATATGCATATGAATACTACGTGCGTCTGGTGCGTACGGAAATCAAAATTCATGAATGTGCCATACATGCGCATAGAAACAATATCTAAGTTCATCGGGTGTGCACGAAACATCTGTCAAGGGCAACAGGTGTGCCTGACAGCAAAAACAGGTGCATCTGACATGCACGAAGAATCTTGATTTAGTGCATCTGGTGTGCACCAAAATCGCATCTCATAACATGCGCCCAACATGCGCGAAAACCCAAATCAGGTGCACAAGGTGCACAAAAAAAATGTCGAACATCACAATCGAAATCGAAGTCCAGTGCATCTAAGTGCACAAAATGCGTAACACTGCACTGCAAGCATATGTGAACTACACCGAGTGCCAAAACCAAATCGTGTGCGTACATACGCACAAAATCAACTCAACTGTATGAAACACATAAAATCATAAACATGTGAAACCAAGGCACGGAAATGATAACAAGTGCAACAACTGTACGAAAGTCATAAATACTCAGTAGGTGCAACCATCGTGCACGAAACCAAAATCAGGAAACTCGTCAATAAAACACAAATCCAAGCGATATAAGCATGATACTCATACCAAACGCAAATCGCAATAAAGGACATTGAGGTACACCTCCTGCAATGTCGAAAATGAATCGGTGTGCCTAGAAACTGGCAGAACAAGAACATCCGCTTGTCTCCTGCTCACGGTCTGGCGTCCTCGGTCTCTGGGTACTCATCTTCACCTCGGATTACCAATCTCGCAATCCATCGGCTCATCGGCCCTGTCAGGTGTGCTAACGGGGACGATTCCATTCAGGCACTTCTCTGGCCAACTGTCGTGGTCACTCATAGCATGTCTCGTCGACAATCATGAACTCTGGCCTGCCGGTATGCGTAACATGACCACTCCTGGGTCCAACTCTTCTCGTAATTTATTCAAGAAAGGTCCTGTCAAGGTTTCTCCCAAATCTCGTCTCTGCCGAACAGTCCGGAAGTCATCGTCCTTTACTATATCTGTTTCTTGTTCCGGAATGGCTGCATACTCATCGCGACTCTTTCTGGAAGGTATATCCAAGTACAATGCATCGGCATGCATACCGCATCACTGATGTCGACAGAGTGGAACGTCATCTCATCTAGATCTGGTATGAACCTCTTACTCCACTTTTCTCTAATGTCAACTGCTTCGGACTCGTCTCGTCGTGGCTGCATGGACTGAGCTCCAACGGCTATCCTCGTATCTAGAGTCTCCCAAGAAGTGCTTCTCACCACCTAGCATCCAAATGAAGTCGAACCATCCGATCGATTCGTCAAAACCTCATAATCCCCCAAGAGCTCAACATCTAGGGTACAGTTTAATAGTATCAAGTACATACCACAGCATCAGTAGTCCAGCCGTAGAAGGGCAAACCCAAGCCTCACTAATGGCGCCGCGGAACTGCCGCAAACCGTAAGGTTCAAAGGCTTTCACACGGTCATTATGTCGAGTTAGGGTTTCATTCTTCTAGAGGGTCCATAGAATTGCCTGCATGTCTTTCCGAATACTTTAAACTTGGAATTATAGGTTTCTGATATTCGATCGTCTCTGTCGACTCTCAACGTATCCGCGTGAAGTCGTCTCTAGCTGGAATCAATCTATCTGATGACCTCGCACCAGGGTAGGTGAACGAACCACATGTCCTAGTCATTCATCATCGGTCACTAACGACCTTTTATCATCTCCTAGTACAACTTGTACTGTAATAGCTCCAACATCTGGCCCGATACTTCGTCGTTCGCAACAATAACTGGCTCACTTGTCTGCACGCTGAACAGTGCCTCTATCATCATGAACACGCAATACATCAACGGTCATCAAAATCTGGCTGGCCTCTATCAGTGGCCCAATCCTCTGGTGCTGATCTGCACGTCCGAGTAATCTCATACATCGATCCATCAAACGCTCGTCGTGCGAAAACACAATAAAAAGACACATCTCTGCAATCGTGTGTCGCCGGAATTACGCCCTCGTCAGTCCTCGTTCGTAACGAGCTCGTGCTGACCGCAACTCTAGCCGTAGCTCTCCCTGCCCGTAATCGTGGCAGCAAAACCATAACTGGTACTGATGAGGCTAGATCATGAATGAATATAATACTGAACAAAGAAATGTACATCCTAAGGCTTCTTAAGTGGAGTAGCGTATCGTAAATATGCCGCGGAACATACGTACGGTACGTCACTCTACTCAGCTACCTACTCCATCAACCAAGGGTCATCCTACGCTCCGAACGTAAAACCTAACGCTCTGATACCAACTTTGTCACGACCCGAAAGTACGGAACATGACCGGCACTTAAACTATGAAACGTCTCGAGGTGTACGTAATCTAAGTAAGCCGAAAACCCAGAAATCCAAACCAAGAAAAGTAGTAGAGTGAAGAAAAACCAATTTGAATCAAGTAGTTTGCAACATACGCCGAAATATGCATTTTTAAAATCACAAGTCTTTTCTCAAAATTTTGGCAGAGTTTCCTTTGTAAAACAGACCCCCAAATGGGTACAAAACCTGATAAAGCATATATAATGAATAAAAGCATCCCCAAGCGGGAGCTAGCTCTTCGTCAATCGACGATCACAACCACGTAAGCAATATAATATACAACGCCGAATGGCGAGGATCACAACAGAAAAGGAAACTCAAAACAGCATGAAATCCATAGAAATACAACGCGCGACTCTAAGGTCGAAAGAATAAACAACACTGGTCCCTGTCTGCAATAAATACATGTTTGGTTGATGGAGCTTCTAGATACAACAGAATAATAATATATAAAGTATAATGATGGTCATGATGCAAGTTAACCCACCTACTAGCAAATCACCCAGAAATGGAAGTAGTGCCAGCAAAGCCATAATGAAACCTGTACGGCAAAACCTGTAAGAAACTGTGGCACAAGGGGGGTGAGTTGCCAACTCATGAGTAGAAAACATCTACGAGCAGAAATCGCATGAATAACGCAATCCTAGGTCATACGATCACTATATATATAATCCTCAAAATGTAAGTCTGAAGCATGAAAAGGTGGTAAGGGTAAACATCTAACCCAAATGTAATCCCATATGCTCGTGTCAGTGCCTCAGGTAGCAATATATCATATGGATGAGGTATGAATGCATGAAAACAAAATACATGTAAATGAAGAAACTGCTTTCATAACTTAGTGAGATTTCTGTATTTTTAAAACAAGGTATCATAAATGAAATCAGCATAAACAGTGTCTAGCATCGACTCAAAACTTAAATCCCAATATCTCAATATCTCAGTGTCTCAATCTCACTATCTAGGGCGCCATCAGTCCAGACCGGCAACTAACATCAATCCCAAGACCACGACGGTATCCTCCGGATATCCGACGCATCAGATAAAATCACCGGTTGGTAGTCTTCCTCTGCCAGGCTCAACACCACCATCTGCGACCTTCTCGCCCCGGGGTTCCTTACCGGATCCACCATGTACCTGAGACGGTTCATCCAACTCCTCGAATCGGGTCTCAAAATCCATCAGCAATCATGAAAACTCATGGTGGACGACTCATACATCATGGGAAAACCGCACTTTTCATTGTTAGAAAGAGGGAGAGAAGAAGTTTATATATGTTTTTGCGGTTTTCCCCCAAATCCAGGAAATCTCATGAAAATCCGAATCCAAATCATCAATAGCCCGTAAAACAGTGAATATAGGCATAAAAATCCATGAATGCGGCATAACAGTGAATAACAATAAGCACGAAGTAGCAAGTAATAACTACAATGTCTAAACTAGCATATAAGGCAAGTACACTAATATCATGTCGAAACTATTAGATAACAAGCTATGTCAAAGTAATAGTATTTATAAAGTGTACGTGACATGGCAATTACCGTTAATGATGTGTGTGAACCGGCAAGTAAGTGTACGTGGAACATACAGATCATCGGTAATGGTGCTGGTGTCTTAACAGTATGACATCAATTACGGTATATGAATCACAATATAAGTATGCGATGCGGAGTGAACAGCAATAATGTGCGGGAGCTGAATACTAGACACAATGATAACTAATCTGCATTTAATATAAATATAAATCATACAGTAGTGCCTTTGGAAATAATACGAATCGCGGTGTTTTGAAAATAAGGGCTACGGTGTTTTTATGAAAAGATACGTTCTTTGAAATATCCGTAGAATCCCTTGACCTGTCTTTTAAAATAACCACGATTCGTTAGTTTTTGAAATAGGTAGGAATCGAATCTAGTCTAACAACTACACTAAACTATAGGGCTGAGCTAACAGGCTAACTGAAAGTAAGGAAACCGCCTAACATCTGAGTCGATACATACATACATATATATATATATATATATATATATTTATATATATTAGTCGGTGATCCCGCCTCAATAAGATCACATCCGATACCATATCTATAATCATACATTCCCAAGTCAAGTGTGCGGATCTATCATCAATATATAGCTCGTACATAAAACCGTTGTACGGCATCCTAAATCTGGGTACGGGTCAATATCACATTCATCATATTATTCGTCTGGTATCTTCTATTGGAGATAGTGCCCTCAAAGTCAATTATTGGATCGCAGGTACGTGATTGCAATGATTGAGGAAGGACCTATACCGATATGACAGTCTTGCTCGAGATGATAGTATGCTATCTGGTTTGACTTTATCATCGTATACATGCTTTAGTTCACTATTGCATTATGATAGAGCCCATAGGATTCTTGCTTAACTACCAGCAGTATGATGGTGATCATATACGTGGGAGCTGGGGTCTGTAAACACATCCTTAAAGTGTCCCTAGTCGTGGGAGTTTCGAGACAGGGCATTGATACTCCAGAGTAGACTAGTGTATACAGTCGAGACCCCGACGAAGGGCAGTGGCCGGTCTCACAAGCCACTGGTGTAAGTTTGATCACCTAAGATGTATACAGGTGCTCATTGGGTTATGAGTAGACCGGACAGGACTCGCCGGAAACATGCTAGTTGGTATTATACATATCGTCAGATAGTAGTTCCCTAGTGACATGTGTACAGGTTAGTTCATCGACCTGAGGTCGTCATTTGTCTCATGTGAGTTCCTACTGTGCTTTGATTTCTACCCTACCACGGCTCAAAGGAGTCATGCAAACAGGTCTTTTTTTAGTACAGTCCCGAACCATATGGAGGCAAGTGAGCGGATCGGCAGGGGATTCGTCTCTCCCGGTATTGGGGGTGAGATCGCGCTGTGTCTAGGAGACCCATTACACAAAGCCCTCGGCCGAGACAGGAGATTTACTAGTAGGTACTCCAGTAGTATCTCAGGGTGTTCTGGGCCACTCTCTGACACGACTTATACCGCTAATGGAAGTCTGACGTTACTAGCCCCCTAGGCGGATATGCGATACTTATAGATGAACGGACCGGACTGTATGTATATTGTCACTGTTAGACTCAGTAGGGTTTGTGGATGAGTTCGCTCGTTAGCTTCCCTTCCAATCAATACATAGGCAAACCGTTACGTACAGCTTGTACCTCTGACGTGCTAGAGGTTATACCCAGTGCCAGTGTGTTGATGAGTCATTAGAGTCCCCCACAGACACTTTCCCAAGTTCGGGAGAAACGTTGTAGAGGCCGTATGGTTATATGGCAGGGTTCGAAAAATGCACGTGCGTTTTCGCACGTGTCATTTTTCGGGCAGATAATACTGGTCGGCTTTGGTTTAAGCCGGATCCGAGTATTATACTGTGTAGATATAATATCTTTGTCTCAGTTGCATTTGTATTCGGTTGTAATACAAATGTGGGTATGTTTATACTGATACGGGGTTATCCTGAAATTCGTTTCAGGATCACTTTTGGAAGTTGCCAGTTTCCAGTTTTCTATCAGCCGTATTTAACATTCGGTTAAATGCGGATTTATCTTTTCTTCTTAAGGGTGAGTCATGAGGTGAGTCGTGTTTCTGAAGGTTCTAGAATGGTAACTAGGATGGTGAGGTGGATTAGTGCATTAATGGTCATTTATTGTTTTGATGACTAGGTTTGTGATTCATGCTTTTGCATTAATTATTCAAGTGAGTCATTGTTATGATAAGCTTCATGGTTATGGTTACTCTCTCCCCTCCTACACTCACCCCCCCTCTATTTAGGCCGGCCCCCTCTCTTGAAGAGAGATATGGTTGTTGTTTTGAAAAGATATAAGTTTTGGTGCATAGAAATTAGATATGATCGGTTTTTCTTTTCACCCGATCCAAAAGGCAACTTCATTAACCGTTCGTCCATAGCCTTGGACGTAACGAGACAAAGTGTTCTACTCATTCTCTATAACATCTTGGTCGTCTCTTTTGGCAAACTTGACGACCGAGTTGCCTCGGTTTAGAGGCGGGAGCCCGTTTAAAGATCCGTCGACGTGGTGCCACCTGGACGAGAAGACTGGAGATTCAGGAGATCGGAGCAACCGCAACAAGCGTGGGACGATGGTTGAAGACCGAAGGACTCGGATCATTCGGTATAACATTTCTACCTACTTTGTAGTTTGTTAGTTTAGTATTAATGGCAGATCCGGGTTATAGTACGCGATAGCGCCAGTTGTAAAAAGTTTTTGTTCCGCATTTGGCGTCAGTTAGACGGCCAGGGCGCTACCGTGGACTTACAGTGGTATCAGAGCCTCACCATTAAGCTATACTAATTTGTGCTAACGCGCTTAAAAGGTCGATCAAACGGAATTTCCGAAATCACAATTTTCAAGTGCTTAAATTTCTGTCGATTTTAAACAGGGTCTAAAAATAATTTTACATATTACAGAATATTAAGCAGGGTTTTTTAAGCATACGTCTGAAAATTGGGCACGTGATCCCACAATAGCACCGCGGAACCGCTGCGCTTTAGTGGGAACAGTGCATCAATTTTTCACAGAGAGCTTTTTTTTTTGGAAAATGCTGTTTTTGGTATAGTTCTTTTGGGCCCAGATTTTGTTACTGTACAGCAGATGTACGTGGGGCCCACTTCGGGAAATTTAGTCGATCGAAATTTTAAACTTGTTAGTATGCAGTACTTACTTTATATCTCCGACCGGGAATGTCATTTGATCGGTAAACCGCGTCTAATTGCTATAGTTCTTTTAGACGGGTTTGCGAACGTGACATTCGCGTTGATGTTCTGTGTTGTGCTGTGATGTTGCGGATATGTCGTGGTAGATAGCAGGGTGCAATGATAGTGCAGTTTGGATTTATTCGTACATTTGATATTGCGGGGCAAGCGTCCAACATGTGGACTACCGTCACTGCCTGTTGTATAATATTCTTTTGGGGCACGACCGGGTTGAGGTCGATGTACCCATTGTACATATTTTTATTTCTGTACTAGGTTTATCCCGCGAAGGGGTGCACGGATAGCCGGGTTCTGGAGGGCAACGGGTCCGTATCACATGGCTTTGAGAGGCAGAGGGACCTCACTCTAGAATTGGCAGACTATTCGCCGCACTCGTAGAGGGTACAGTTTGACCCAAGGAGGGGTGCTCAATTTACCGGATTCCGTGAACTGCCGGGTGTTCCATTCACTATGTTGTGGGGACTACCTCGCTTCAGGTTTTGGCGGGTAACTTGCCGCACTCGTAGGGGTCTAGGTTTCATTGCACAGGCTATCCACACGACCAGGGGAACGTCAGGTTTCAGCAGCGGCTCTGTGAAACCCGGGGATCCCAGATTATCTGTATTGTTCTGTGATGCTTATTACTTTTCTGTAATGTTGCATATTATCACGCCTGGAGCGATTATTGTATATTGGTATATATATACTATTAGATGTTGTATATGTTTTACACCCGCGCTAGTCCAGCCCCCGCTCTGTCGTTAGTTAAGTAACCTAACGGGTGATGACGGGACCCAGTGGCGAATGCGGATGGCATATACGTACATTTTATTTTCGTTCTTTCTGGTGTGATTGATTGATGGGACTGCATTGATTCTTATCAATGCAAGGATTAAACAAACCTATATTTGTTGTTGTTGGAACCAATTTAAAAAGTGTTATTCCGAAGATGTTTCCTTTTGTTTTGCATTGTGATATTCAGTTGGAATATCTTGCACCTCATTCGACGAGGCAAGGGCTGATATCCCTTCACCGGGAAAAACCCCTTGGGCAGAAGTTTGCGTCAGGGTAATAACTTCATTATAGTCGATTACAAGTTGCTTTGCATCGCGGTATTCAGTTGGAATATCCTGCACCTCATTCCACGAGGAAAGAGACGAGATCCCTTCACCGGGAGTGACCTCTTTAGCAAAAAGTTTTTCGTCACTATATTTTTATAAAAAGCTATCAGGTTCCTTCAATGAGGTCAAGTTCATTACGTTAAAGGTTTTTCGCTAAAAACCAGCCATAGCCCTCCGTCATTTCTTTTGGGTATTCAGTAGTATTCAAGTTTTGTATTTTGACCTTCGCCATGGCATAGTGTTTGGTAGCTGCTGGGTATTCATTTGTAGCATAGATAGATGTGTTGTTTTGGGACAGTCGTACTACTATTTTGGCCTTCGTCAAGGGTATGTACGGGTGGGTTCAAATTGACCTGGACAATGACGGGTAGAACTTGGCATGTGACTTATGACATTTTAACCTTCGCCAAGGTCATAAGAGCATGGGGCAAAAATCACATCGGGAGTTTCAAACATACAGGAAACTTGCCAGGAATGCGCATACCTTCTGGAGTGTGATAACTTGAGTGGCTTCTATCAAGTTATCATGCGATGATAGTTGGATCCCGATTCTCACTGATGAGTTAGTTTACTCTTCGGGTGATCCCGACTAATTCTTCTTTCAGGTTTGGAGGAGAATTTGATATAACAGTGGGAGGTTCCCTGATTAGATAAAGTGATAACCATTCTGATCTAGGTTAGAGTGCACGCAGAGTGTTTCTTTTCTCTCTCTCTCTCTTTGGCAGCGACCTTTGACCGACCCTAGACTATGACTCAGTGACCAAGTTGACCGAACCTTCATAAAATACTCGCTTTTGGATTGTCTATAGTTGCATAAGTCATTGTCGCTCCTTCTTTTACCCTTTGTATTTCTCAGAACACCCCGTATTACTGCGGATATCTACTTCCATTAGATAGATCCATCGAATGGTTATATACGAACTCGAAGGGACTTCTTCGAGGATGGATCCAGATTCAGGAGAAATAGAATTGGTTTATTCAGTTGTCTTTTGTTATCACCTTCTCTCAGGTTGCGAGGGCTCCTCAGTTTAGGAGAGTACACCTATTACTCTTATTGGATAGTCTTATTCCAAACCATAGGCTGGTGCCGAAAGATAGGGAATGAAGAAAACCAATTAGTCTAAGTAGGGTGTGCAGAAGGTAATATGTAAAGACAAAAATAAAGGGATTAGAAAGAGGGCAAAGTAAAGTGCGACTGTTATCATTCACGACCAAACCGTGTACTTCATCGCCACTCCTATTTCACCTTTGCCTTTTTCCCAATTCGGGAGAAATAGAATAATATTTTATTCAGTAGTCTTTTATCATCACCTTTTCTCAAGTTGCGAGTACTCCTAGGATTAGGAGGGTACACCTATTATGCTTACTGAATAGTCTTCTTCCAAACCATAGGCTGGTGCCGAACGGTAGGGAAGGAAGAAAACCATTTCGCTTAACGAAGGTGTACAGAAGGTAACGACTAAAGACAAATAAAAGGATTTGGAGAGATGGCAAAGAGATATACGGTTACAGTCATGAATAGGATTATGGAAGAGGCATTACTAGGAATACCAGGATACCCCTACGAGACATTTTAATGTTTCAGTTTCACTGCGCATTGTTAAAAGAAAACTGTTTTCCCGATTAGATACTTACTCCACGGTATGTATTTACCAGGTTTCATTCTCATATCTGTATGGTTTTTATAGATGATGAGTGGGAGTAAGTTATTGGGAATTAAGGTGATCATCCTCATTATATCGGAATTCGTTGTAATTGGTGATATTTGAGGAAATCGTCTGGGTACAGTTTTCAACCTACGATGCATGGGTATTGAGTTATTCAAACTCAGGGGACTTATACAGAGTATTGTATGTTGTCCAGTGTCCGTCAGGACAAAGGGGTAGGTCCTCGTACTATTTTCTGTTTACTTGTGACTTCTCTAGTTTTTAGACAAGTGTTTCGTAGAAATACAATGTCTATTTTTTGAGAAGTTGTGGGTATAAGAATAAAGTAGAGAACCAGGTATCTTAAGTATCGGGATTCTTCAAAGAGATCGAAGATGTAGATTCTTGTGATTGGTATTTAGATGATAGTAATGGTTTTTGAGAAACTTGTTTCTCTTTCAAGTTACTCATAATTGGATGGATTCCTAAGTTGAGTAATGCTGATTAGCCTCTTTCCATTAAGTTGATATGCACTGGAGTCAGCTGCATGTTTTTGAATCTGGTTCATATTAAATTAGTGCCTCTATTTCTATATTGTATATAGAATAGTTCGTATCTTAACGATATTAAGATACGGGGAGGTGTCCAGCTTATGCTTAAAACCAGACACTGGATAGATCAAGGCACGTTTCTGTAATGGCAGTTTGTGGGTTGACCCTGGCTTTGACGAGGGTTGACATTTCTACCATCTGATAGATCAATAGTGATATTGTTCATGACTCGCCACAGTTTTAATAAAATGGATTTTTTCAAAAAACAGTAGTGGGAGTATGGTAGAAATGGAAGTGATTCCAGAACCGCAAACGATTACGGAAAATTTAATAGGACCTATATATTCAATCAGGTTTGACATTCCAATAGCCACTCCGCAGATATGGTGGGTAACCTCAGACACCCGAGAGGTACTCCAGTAGCCTCAAGGACGATGACAGGGAGGTTCTTGTTCACCCAGACTTGACACTACTGTTGTTCCAGACTATGAGACCCGGCAAGTGGATAAGTATAACGTCGTTCTAAACTAGCTTTAGAAGTGTACATAGATATTATTCTGCCAGAGGGTTGTCGTAGTCAGTGGGAGCAGCGGAAGCAAAGTGGACAAGTAGCTTATGTCTATTTATAGGCTTGAGCAGATATAGCGGATAAAGATCATCTATTTTTGATGTAACAGTCTTGGCTTTAACTTCATCAGAATAGGGGATGGATCTGTTAAGAAGGTAGTAATGTGTGATGTCCTGGTATTTGATGACATACACAGAGTAGGAAGTAAAATACCTATACTACGATCGGTTGTACTGTGGTCGTCATACAGTTGTTTCTCCACAAGGATATAGATATAATATAAGACATTCTTGTTTTTAGATCTATGGTTTTAGATCTGGATTTGGGTAGTTTCCCAATGTGGGTACTGTGACATTATTCTAATGGTTTTTAGAATAGATGACTCCTGGCATGGTGGTGTACCTGCAGGTGTTGGAGTCACCCTCTCAAAAGGTGTCTTAGAGACTAAAGGAGAGAGGGATGTGCATGATTGGCAGATCACTTGCTTAGGCAATTGAGTCAATCACGAGATATCAAGTATCACACCAGATGTAGTTTTTGCACTTGATGCGATAAGTTTATATTAATCCAATCCTGAAGAAACGTAAGGAAGCAGCTTTAGAACATAAGGTGCATGTTCTACGGATTCGATGACGGCAGCCTCCTTCGGGAGACGGTTATCATTCCAGGCTTCCAAGGTAACATGGATGACAGAGTGATTGTCAGAATTATAGTTTTCCCTAGTCGAGGGATAGTATTATGGACAGGTGGTCCAAGAGGATACTATGGGAGGCATGGTGCTGGATACTGATTAGGTTCAGTGATCGATACAGTCTAAGAAGTTTGGATTTGGAATTCATTTATGAACTAGGTTCCATCAGATATCCAGACATAATCTAAGACAGGTATTACTCGATTCGGGAGATGGCTTTCTCCGCGAACTTGAGATTTAAAGAGATATAGAAAGAAACATCAGGGCGGATCCACTCACTGAAGCTATTTCTTGAACACAAGAGTTTTACAAACTAGCTTGGTGAAACTGATTAGTAGAGGAGTTGGGTGTTCGTTATCACACGGGCTGTGAGTATGCGACATCGCAATAATTAGCCTTAAGTGCAAGTGGGAGATTGTTGGAGATAGTGCCCTCAAAGTCAATTATTGGATCATAGGTACGTGATTGCAATGATTGAGGAAGGACCTATATCGATATGACAGTCTTGCTCGAGATGATAGTATGCTATCTGGTTTGTTTTTATCATCGTATACATGCTTTAGTTCGCTATTGCATAATGATAGAGTCCATAGGATTCTTTCTTGACTACCAGCAGTATGATGGCGATCATATACGTAGGAGCTGGGGTCTGTAAACACATCCTTAAAGCGTCCCTAGTCGTAGGAGTTTCGAGACAGGGCATCGATACTCCAGAGTAGACTAGTGTATACAATCGAGACCCCGACGAGGGGCAGCGGCCGGTCTCACAAGCCACTGGTGTCAGTTTGATCACCTAAGATGTATACAAGTGCTCATTGGGTTATGAGTACACCGGACAGGACTCGTCGGGAACATGCTAGTTGGTATTATACATATCGTCAGATAGCAGTTCCTTGGTGACATGAGTACAGGTTAGTTCATCGACCTGAGGTCGTCATTTGTCTCATGTGAGTTCCCACTGTGCTTTGATTTCTACCCTACCACGGCTCAAAAGAGTCGTGCAAACAGGTCTTTTTTGGGTACAGTCCCGAGCCACATGAAGGCAAGTGAGCGGATCGGCAGGGGATTCGTCTCTCCCGGTATTGGGGGTGAGATCACGCTGTGTCTAGGAGAGCCATTACACAAAGCCCTCGGCCGAGGCAGGAGATTTACTGGTAGGTACTCCCGTAGTATCTCAGGGTGTTCTGGGCCATACTCTGACACGACTTATACCGCTAATGGGGGTCTGACTTTACCAGCCCCCTAGGCAGATATGCGATACTCATAGGCGAACGGACCGGACTGTATGTATATTGTCACTGTTAGGCTCAGTAGGATTTATGGATGAGTTCGCTCGTCAGCTTCCCTTCCAATCAATACATAGGCAAACCGTTACGTACAGCTTGTACGTCTGACGTGCTAGAGGTTATACCCAGTGCCAGTGTGTTGATGAGTCATTAGAGTCCCCCACAGACACTTTCCCAAGTTTGGACGAAACGTTGTAGAGGCCGTATGGTTATATGACAGGGTTCGGAAAATGCACGTGCGTTTTCGCACGTGTCATTTTTCGGGCAGATAATACTGGTCGGCTTTGGTTTAAGCCGGATCCGAGTATTATACTGTGTAGATATAATATCTTTATCTCAGTTGCATTTGTATTCGGTCGTAATACAATTGCGGGTATGTTTATACTGATACGGGGTTATCCTGAAATTCGTTTCAGGATCACTTTTGGAAGTTGCCAGTTTCCATTTTTCTATAAGCCGTATTTAACATTCGGTTAAATACGGATTTATCTTTTCTTCTTGAGGGTGAGTCATGAGGTGAGTCTTGTTTCTAGAAGGTTCTAGAATGGTGACTAGGATGGTGAGGTGGATTAGTGCATTAATGGTCATTTATTGTTTTGATGACTAGGTTTGTGATTCATGCTTTTGCATTAATTGTTCAAGTGAGTCATTGTTATGATAAGCTGCATGGTTATGGTTACTCTCTCCCCTCCTACACTCCCCCCTCTATTTAGGCCGGCCCCCTCTCTTGAAAATAGATATGGTTTTTGTTTTGAAAAGATATAAGTTTTAGTGCATAGAAATTAGATGTGAATTGTTTTTCTTTTCACCCGATCCAAAAGGCAACTTCATTAACCGTTCGTCCATAGCCTTAGACGTAACGAGACAAAGTGTTCTACTCATTCTTTACAACATCTTGGTTGTCTCTTTTGGCAAACTTGACGACCGAGTTGCCTAGGTTCTAAGGCGGGAGCCCGTTTAAAGATCCGTCGACGTGGTGCCACCTGGACGAAAAGACTTGAGGTTCCGGAGATCGGAGCAGCCGCAACAAGCGTGGGATGATGGTTGAAGACCGAAGGACTCGGATCGTTCGATATAACATTTCTACCCACTTTGTAGTTTGTTAGTTTTGCTTTAATGGCAGATCCGGGTTATATTACGCGATAGCGCCAGTTGTAAAAAGTTTTTGTTCCGCATTTGGCGTCTGTTAGACGGCCGGGGCGCTACCGTGGACTTACATCCTCTTTATCAAAGATCATAATCCGGGGTACTAGTCTACGTCTACCACAATACTGATATCATCAATATAATCATGATCTGACTACTGATTTACAGCCTCATACAAACCGATGTCATCAACACATATCATCATAAAGAAGTATACATCGCCCAATGCAACCTATTATAAATATCTTAGCATATCTTATCTCAATCTCGATCATAAGTCAACTATTCTATGTATATCACTATTCACATGGTATCGTCGTCCAAAGATCCGCTATAAAATCACGACGTATTTCAAATACGAACCCTGCCATATCACCGATCTCACAGCCTCAAATCAAATCTCATCGACTCATCTCAAATCCCAAGTACTATTCTCCAATCCAGTATATGAACACATAGTCACATACCCATGTGAACACATAAATATATATATTCCTATATATGCGCATGTGAAGAGAAGAATGTATGCAAGTATATGTGTGCGTGTGGGTGTGGGTGCAACCACTACTCTAGGGTTTCGCAACTAACACTAAACCAATCCAAGAACACCAAAAATAAATCTTTATCATCAATCAACTCAAACAACATATAATAAATATATGTGTGTATACGTATTCGTATACATCACCACGAACTGCGGGGGTGCTATACTCCATCCATCCGAGTTCTTCCCGTAGATATAAATCTACTCACCTTTGCTTGCCGATGCCGATGTCGCCACGCGCTTGCTTGTCACCTCTAAGTCTTCATGAGGGTACCTACATAAAATAAACAATCGCAATTGCTATTAACATCAAGTCCAGAAACCAAAACGGCACACAGATTGCCTATGGGTCAAAACCTATAGTCCACGCGTGCAAAAACGACTAAACAACCCTTGTTGTTTCTGTACAAACATGCAACATCCAAAAACAAATCCAAATATCAAGAATTTGCATTTCAAAACACGGAAAACATAGCTAAAATCACACTAGAATCCTCCCAGCTTTTGACTCAGGTCAAAAGTAGTTTCCAAAACAAGTCTAGGGTATTGTATATGATGTATATGAGCTACTGGATCAACCTCGACACCCCATGTCACCATGTGGCTGGCCACACCATCAAAAAATCCGGCCTCCTTGGGTTCCCTTGCTCAGGTTGGGTCCGTCTCGTCAAAGTGGTCTCCTAGTACCATAATTTGGCCCCTAGAGTTGTTTGCCACTCTCAAAAATCCCTCGGGTTGCTCCAGATTTTCCTGCACACCCTTTATCCTCACAAAACCGACATGAATCCATTCTAAAGTTTGTATTCTCTGTTCTAAACTTAGTTCTAGGTCTCTAATTTGGTCCCTAGGGTTTTATACAGCCACCACACATCACTAATTTCCCAAAATCCTCAAACCTTTCTCTAGAATTTCCCAACATCAAAATTTCACGCTAAAACGACTTCTAAACTAAACTAGAATATAAAAAACTAAAAACTAAACTAAATGGTAGAGATTATACCTCATTAATTCCACCACGGAAAACCCTAGAAGTCCCACGTCTTCAAAATCTAAGTTTGATCGGTCCAATATGATGCGGGTGAGGTGGGGATCACTTTTGTGAAAGGAGTTTGGGGTTTTGGAGATGGTTTCCATGGTAGTGAGGTGAAGGAAGAAGGAGATGAAGAAAGATGAGGGAGTTGAAGAAATGAAAATGAAGTTAAGAATGAGGTGGGGGTGAAGCCTTACCTCTCTTTCTCTCTCCCTCTCTCTCTCCCCAAGCATGCTTTGCCTCATGATTATGTCCCCTCTCTCATCATTTCCTTACTTTTTCTATTCTTTTCTTTTCCTTTTATTTCCTTCTCCTTGCAATAGTAAACCCAAAACAAACCATGCACCCAAAACATGTAAGAAAATATAGCAAGTGTGGAAAAATGATATATGCATGTTTTGCACAAAAATGCTAAAAATCCGATTAGCGATTTTTAATCGCGATTAGCACTAGATTAGCATATAATTAATCATAAAAACTTAAAAATGGCATAATTCCATAAAATATCCTATTTTAGAATTTTCCATAATTTTTCCAAAATTTTCCCCATTTATCGGTATTTAATTATACCGAAATATTAAAATATTCAATAAAATGATATTAAATTATAAAAATTCCTAAAAATAATATTTTATTGTTTTGAAATGTTACAATCATATAGAGGCAATGAGCGATAGGAGGGATTGCTTCTCTCCCGGTATTGGGAGTTGATGTTGCGCAGTGTTCGATTGGCTATAACTGGAAGTCCCTGCCCAGGGCTGATATAGAGTGCTACTGGTAAGTATTATCAGTATTTTCTCGACCCGTTATGAGCTTCACGTCGACACGACTTATCGGTTACTGGGGTCTGATGCTTACCACCCCTAGACTGGATATGCGACATATCAGACGAAGAGACCGGACTGTACGGTAGTTTTACTGATTGGATTCACAGGAGTGTGTGCAGGCTTGCTTGTTGGTCTTGTGATCGCTCAATTCCAGGGTGGCTGTTATATTTAGCTGACCGCTTGTAGCATGTGGGTGTTTGATATGATCATCACCTACTACCGGCGTATTGACGATTCTTTAGAGTCTTACACAGAGGTTTCCTGGCTCAGGCAAAATGGAGTAGGAGCACATATGTGATATGTACGGGACCGAGATTAATATGATATGAGATACCATATTCTATTCTCGTGATATGTGATATTGGCCGGGTATATGTGATATAGCCGGTATATCGGATCAAGTGTTGATTCGATAAAATGATACATGTTATATTAGCCGGTTATATGTTATATAGCCGGATTATAGGATCAAAAGTTGATTCGATAATTTAATGTATAATTATATATGGGATATATTACATTACCTTAACTAATGTAAGCTCCCTTAAATGATTCTTTTTCTCACTTGATGATACATTGATATATATGTGATATATGTTAAATATATTATTTTCTTTTGTTACATTATATATTGTATATGTGATATACAATATTGTAACATGTTAGGGTTACAATTGCAACTAGGGTTTTGAGATTAAACCATGCTAAGGTTTGGATTAGGGTTAATCTTTTGCTTTGGGTAAATTCTAAATTCTATAGATATTTATCCATGTTGACTTTGTCAACCCCCCTTGATATTTGTTAGATATTTGTTAACCCAAACCCTAACCCTAGTACATGGTTAAGTCTCTACAAGGGTTAAGCATGACATGCTTAACCCTTGGTTGCAATTCTAACCTCAGTATAATTCATTTTCATCACACTCTTTCTTCTTCATCTTCTTCAAGCTCTTAAAAAAGCTTGTTTGATTTTTTATTTGTGATGAAATAAAGTGAGATAAAGAAAACTAAAGAGAGCAAAATTCCTACTTCATCATCCTCATCTATTCTAACCACTTAGATTAGGGTGTTCTCTTCACTAATACCCCATTAGAGAAGTGTGAGCTTGGGTTAGTATTTCTTCAAGGTAGATCATCTGAGAAATTGAAGTCTTCTAGCAAGGATGTCTCATTCACTTCATAGAGCCTCTCTAGAGTCCGGGACCTTGATGATCGCAGCGAAGGGACTTCAACTCGGAGCTTATGAAGCGAAGGAATGGACTACAAAGGTTGTAATCCCTAACACTTAGATGTTAAGTTGTTAACATATAGGTTTTGGTTTGATTCTTTAGCTAAGATCCTAGGTTAGGGTTATCTATAATGGCAAAATTTTAACTTGGCATCGGAGATGCCACCCGAAACCTTGCTGCCGTTGTAGGTATCCTAAGAGTGCTATCAGAGCCTAGCTAGAGAATTAGACGGATAAGTGTAGGATTACGAAACCGAAACAACTCCGAAACACCCGATATCAAACCCTAGTTTCTATCGATTTTAAAATGGATTCTAAAAATTTTTCCAACACTTGGAGAATCATGTATAAGACAAATAGTGAACATCACCAAAACCTGGACACCTGTGCTCACATTTTGGCCGAGCACAAGGCAGGAAAATCCGAGCAGGCCGGCCTATGTGTGGGCTTTGGGCTTCAGGTTTTGGTCATGTTCTGGTCTCTGTGGTTTGGTACTTCAGGTGTTGTTTATTTTTGCTAAAATTGCATGTGATGTTAATTTACTACATTAAGTAATCGGAGGGTTTCATATTCGTAATTCTAGCTTTTGTTTCGGTTATTTTAGACAGTATTAAAAAGTTAGATTGGATATCAAATACCCACTTTTTCCCTTACTGAAATTTTTCAAAAGTTGGATCTTTTTCATAGTTAAAGAACATTCAAATATCGTGCAAGTGATTCGGTGGACCCTCTTGAAGAACGAAACCTTAACTCAATTTTGTGACCGTCAAAACCGCCTCTGAACCCTAGGGTTTGTGGTAGTTTAGCGGTGCTACAAGTGAGGCATTGGTTGACCCTTCTGCGGCTTGTTCATTGCTACTATAGCATGTGATGGATAATTTTAAACTATGCTCAAGTGTTGAGGTTTTGGGAAATTTTGAGTGTTTGTTGATTCAATCGGAATGTTTAACATTGTCTAGCTTTTTGTATAACGTGATACAATATGTGGAATTCATATAGTTAGGCATGAAATCCGTAATATGTGATATTTCGGGTTTACGATATCTAAGATGATTGTGGATTCCAAATGTTGTAGTTTTTCACTTTTTTTCTGCGACCGTAAGTGTAATATGTGGTATATCACCGTTTTCGTTGCTATATGTCAACGACAATTGTGATAGGCATATTTACTTACGTTGATGACATGTGATGTTTTGTGTTGTTGTGATATGTTATATTGGACCGTCGTGTTCTGAATAGCCGGGGGTTTTATGTGAGATAAAGGTTTTTGTTTTCATTCATGTAAAATTCATTGTATGTAATATTCTTTTATTGGGGCACTTCCGGGTTGAGGATGATGTCACCATTGTATATTATTTACTTTTCCGCATTAGGATAGACCCGAAGAGGGGAGCACAAGTAACCGGGTTCTAGGGTCCAGTAGGAGGCCATCTCGAGGAGTCGAGACCGGGTCTCCTAACCCTAGAATTGGGAGGGTTTCTTGCCGCTCTCATAGGGATCTAGGGAAGTGGGTTTGTCTATTCATCGCGACCGTGGAATCCGTGTTTTATAAAAGCTTAAAATAAAACACAGACCTCCTAGTATATCCAATATTTCATATGTTTCTTCAGCTGCTGATATATTGTGATGTGATCATTTTATATGCGTGAGACGAATGCTTTATTATTATATATAAGATATATAGTAGACGTTACTTATGCTTTGCACCCGCGCTAGTCCTGCCCCGGTATGCCGTTAGTTAAGTAACCTAACGGTGCATAACAGAACACTGTGGCAAATGCAGATGGCATAAGCGTACGTTGTATTTTCGTTTCTTCTGTGATATTTAGGAAGCATAAATGATAGGATTCATTAATGAGATTAATGAAAGAAAAAGAAACCTAAAAGATGTTATAGAATCAAATTTATAAAAATGGTAGCTCTAGTTTTTGCTTTGCATAGCGGTATTCCTTGTAGAATATTCAGCACCTTATTCTATAAGGAAAGAGCCGAGATCTCTTCACCGGGAGTGACCTCTTTAGAGAAACTAGCAGATGCTACAAACTTACGATTTATTTTTTGATTGCTTCTATAGTTCTTTCTTTACATAGTGGTATTTATAAAATATCCTGCACCTTATTCGATAAGGAAAGAGCCGAGATCCCTTCACCGGAAGTGACCTCTTTAGCAAAACTAGTAAAAGCCTCAAAAACACTCCTTTTTCAAAATCACTTGCTTCTATAATGATATCAAGTTCATTACGCTCATAGTTTTCTGAAAAACCTGCGTAGCCCTCCGACATTTCAGATAAGTAATACTAAGTATTCGTGCTGCGTTTGTTGGCATTCATCAAGGCGTAGTGTGCAGTAGCTAACTAGTGCTTATCTGCAATATAAGATGAGATTGGATTAGGTTAGTCGTACGGCCTTGTTGGCTTTCATCAAGGGTCGTGTGGGTGGCTTTAATTCAATCAAGAAATGTACGGGTTGAACTTGACTAGAGCACTATGGTTTGTTGGCTTTTGTCAAGGTCATAGCACATTAGGGTAAAAAGCACTATCGAGAATTTCAAGTGTTGAAATTTGCAATGAGATTGCAAACCTTCTATGAGATAGTTGGATCCTGATACTCACTACGAGTAAGAGTTACTCCTGGGAGAATTTTACATAGGGCAATTAGCCAATCAAGTAGGTGTCTAGAAAGGTATTAACGGGGTTATATCTCTGGGAAAACGAGATTTATTTTAATTAGGTCCGTGCGAAAGCACGAGGAACCTCCCTCAAAGTACCAACACTGGCCTGGCTAAAAGATTGGCGAACTTATAAAGTTTAATTAATCCCGGTCGGTCTTACTTTTTAGGGTTTGAAGGAAGATTTGATGAAAAACGGTGGGAGCCATCCTGATTATATAAGATAATAACCGATCTAATCTTGCAAGAGCATACGCTAAAGTGTTTTCTTCTCTCTCTCCAGGTAGCGACCATATCAGGCCTTAATTAAGATAATAATATGGATGTATTGACCGAACCTGCTTATTATACTGAGCAGGGAAACGTTGGTCCCGTTTTTTCTTATAAATGTTATTAGACTGAACAGAAAATTGGAGAATATCCTGATTCTCATGCCACCCAAACAAAGAACAAGCATGCTGATGGATCTTCTTCGGGTGTGTTAGTTATCGAGAACTGTTTCTCAGTTCACTCTACGTACTGGGTATTAGATACCGGATCGGGATCCCATATATATAATATGTTACATGGGCTACGGAAAGGTAGGGAACTGGGAGAGGGTGATCATTCCATAAGAGTAGGGAATGGTGCAAATGTTACAGCCAAAGCAGTTGGCGAATATCACCTTGTATTACCAAATGTTAATACATTGATTCTAAACGAATGCTATTACATTCCGACCCTGATATGAAATCTTATATCAGTTTCTTTATTGAGTAAAGAAGGATAAATTTTGTAGTATAGGATAATGTTATGAATATCTTCCTGAATCAAAATTTGATTGGATCAGGCTCGTAAATAATGGTATATATGTTCTGAATCAAACTACAGTCCTTAATGTACAAAACACACACAAGAGGAAGAGTTCAGAAATGAACGAATCCTTCTTGTGGCATTGTAGACTTGGTCATATCAATGCGACACGGCTAGCTAAGTTGCATAAGGATGGATATTTGAATCCGTTCGAATTTTCATCTTATGACACTTGCCAGTCATGTCTCAAAGGCAAAATGACCAAAACTCCGTTTAGTGGACACGGAGAAAGAGTTGCTTAACTCTTGGGGCTGATACATAGTGATGTATGTGGTCCCATGTCTACACATGCCAGGACCGGTTCTTCGTACTTCATTACATTCACTGACGATCTCTCAAGATACGGACATGTGTTCCTATTGAAACACAAGTCTGAAGCTTTTGAGAAATTCAGAGAATATAAGAACGAAGTCGAGAACCAAACGGGTAAAAGTATTAAGATCCTTCGATCTGATCGAGGGGGAGAATACTTATGCAACGAGTTCTTGGACTATCTAAAAGAGAATAGGATTCTTTCTCAGCTTACTCCTCCTTATACACCACAGTACAACAGTGTATCGGAACGGAGGAATCACACCCTATTAGATATGGTGCGCTCTATGATGAGCATTGCTGAGTTGCCTATTTCCTTCTGGGGGTATGCGCTTGAGACAACCATACACCTATTGAATATGGTTCCTAATCAGTGTCTAGCACTCCATATGAGATATGGAAGGGGAAGAGACCATCTCTTAATTATGTTAAGATATGGAGTTGTCCGGCCTATGTCAAAAGGCACAATCCAGACAAACTCGAGGCAAGGTCTGTCCTGTGCAAGTTTGTAGGATATCCCAAAAACTCACAAGGGTATATCTTCTACCATACTGAGGAACAAAAGGTGTTTGTTTCTCGACATGCCACCTTTTCAGAAAAGGAATTTCTTGGAAAATAAATTAGTGGCGAGGAGGTAAAACTGGAAGAAGTTCCAGCTATACAAACTACGACAGAAGATTTGGTAAAACCAGAGGATTCAGTAGTTCCCAACAAATCCCAGCCTCTCCGCCGATCTAGTAGGGTTCCTCATCCACCTGAGAGATACTACGGTTTTCTCATAGACGGTGGGAGCGAGGATTGTATCATGGAAGATGATGACCCGACAAGTTTCGAGTAGGCCATCACGAGTGGAGACTTTGTGATGTGGCTCGATGCAATGCGATCTGAGATGGAATCCATGTACACCAAAAAAGTATGGACTTTGGAAGTTGCTCCTGAAGGGGTAAAACCCATTGGGAGCAAATGGATCTTTAAGAAGAAATTTGGTGTAGATGGAAAAGTTGAGACTTTCAAAGCTAGATTTGTTGCAAAGGGTTTTCGTCAACGACCAGGTGTGGATTATGATGAAACATTTTCTCCAGTGGGTATGCTTATGTCCATCCGGATCCTACTTGCCATTGCTGCATACCATAACTACGAAATCTGGCAAATGGATATTAAGACCGCTTTTCTAAATGGTGATTTAGAGGAGTGCATGTACATGACTTAGCCAGTGGGCTTCGTAAACAGTGGGAGCAGCGGAAAGGTGTGCAAGCTGCTTAAATCCACCCATGGATTAAAGCAGGCATCACGGAGTTGGAACATATGTTTTGATGTTGTAGTCAAAGAGTTTAACTTCATCAAGAACGTAGATGAACCTTGTATTTACAAGATGGTTGCAGAGAGTAAGTTTGTTTTCCTCGTATTGTACGTGGATGACATGCTCTTGATAGGAAATGATGTTCCTATGCTACACTCGGTCAAGCTCTTCTTATCACATAGATTCTCAATGAAAGATCTAGGTGATGCCTCATGCATTTTGGGGATTAAGATCTATAGAGATAGATCTAAGAGGATACTGGGATTGTCCCAATCCAGGTACATTGACACCATACTAAAGAGGTTTAGTGTGGAAGAATCCAAGCGTGGGTACTTACCCACGATCTCTGGACTCACTCTCTCCAAAGAGATGTCTCCTAAGACTAATTTGGAGAGAGCTCACATGCAAGGGATACCTTATGCTTTGGCAGTAGGCTCTATCATGTACGCGATGCTATGTACCAGACCCGATGTAGCATACTCACTAAACATAGTGAGTAGGTATCAAGCAGATCCTGGAGAGAATCACTGGACAGCTGTGAAGAACATTCTCAAGTACTTAAGAAGGACTAAGGAGATGTTCTTGGTGTATGGTAACGGAGAACTCCAGGTAGAGTCCTTTACCGATTCGAGCTTCCAAAGTGATAAGGACGACTCTAAGTCGCACTCGGGATTTGTCTTTACCCTAAATGGAGGGGCGGTTTTTTGGAAGAGTTCCAAGCAAGAAACCGTAGCAGACTCAACGATGGAGGCTGAATACATCGCTGCCAACGATGCTGCCAAAGAGGCTGTCTAGATCAAGAAGTTCATAACTGAACTTGGTGTGGTTCGGTCCATTGAGCATTTAATACCTTTGTATTGTGATAACAATGGAGCTGTGGCTTTGGCCAAGGAACCCAGGTCCCATTAGAGATCCAAGCATATTCTGAGGCAGTATCACCTGATCCGGGAGATAGTTGATCGTCGAGAGATAGAGGTTAGGAGAGTTGACACGAAGGACAACACTGCAGATCCACTCATGAAGGCCATACCCAAAATACAATTTGAGAGACTCTTCGGGATGTTGGGTAAGAGATACTACAACAGCTAACCTTAGTGCAAGTGGGAGATTGTTAGTTATGTATATGCTGTAGAGGCCATTGCTGTACATATGATGTATATTATAGTGAATGCTTGGATATATATAGAGAGGACTTTCTTGCTCGACATGATAGTATGCTATTTAGTTTCACTTTGTCGTAACATATTCACTTGTATTGGTTTACTGTCTTGCTCTCACATGTTGATAAAGCCCTTAGGATATGTACTCGACTACTAGGACTATGATGCAGATCATACTAGTGGGGCCAGGATATTTTAAGAGTACATCCAATAACTGTTCCTAGTCGAGGGAGTATCGAGATAAGGCATCGATACTCCAGAGTAGACTAGCGTATACGCTTCTCGACCCATATGATGGGCGATGGATGATCCCATATCCATTGGTATTTGACATCTGAGAAGGTATACAGGTGCTCAGTGGAAACTGGGTACATAGAACGGACTCGCCGAGAACTACTAGATGGTATTATACCTATCGTCATATAGCAGTTCTCTGGTGACACCGGTACATGTTAGTCTGTACACCCAAGATCGTCATAGAGCCTTGTGTGATTCCTACTGTGCTTTGATTTCCATCTTACCACGTTCATGAGAACGTGCAATTCGGTGGCTTTTGGGTATAAACCCGAATCACATGGAGGCAATGAGCGATAGGAGGGGTTTCATCTCTCCCGGTATTAGGAGTTGATGTTGCGCAGTGTTCGATTGGCTATAACTGGAAGTCCCTGATCAGGGCTGATATGGAGTGCTACTGGTAAGTGTTATCAGTAGTTTCTCAACCCGTTATGAGCCTCACATCGACACGACTTATAGGTTACTGGGGTCTGATGTTTACCACTCCTAGAATGGATATACGACATATCAGATAAAGAGATCGGACTGTACGGTAGTGTTACTGATTGGATTCACAGGAGTGTGTGCAGGCTTGCTTTTTGATCTTCTGATCGCTCAATACCCGGGTGGCTGTTACGTTTAGTTGACCGCTTGCAACATGTGGGTGTTTGCTATAATCATCATCTACTACCGGCGTATTGACGATTCTTTAGAGCCCTACACAGAGGTTTCCTGGCTCAGGCAAAACGGAGTAGGAGCACATATGTGATATTTGCGGGACCGAGATTAATACGATATGAGATACCGTATTCTATTCTCGCGATATGTGATATCGGCCGGGATATCGAATCAAGTGTTGATTCGATAAGATGATACCTGTTATATTACTCGGTTATATGTTATATAGCCGGATTATCGGATCAAATGTTGATTCGATAATTTAATGTATAATTATATATGCGATATATTACATTACGTTAACTAATATAAGCTCACTTAAATGAATCTTTTTCTCACTTGATGATATATTGATATATAAATGTGATATATGTTAAATGTATTATTTACTTTTGTTACATTATATATTATATATGTGATATATAATATTATAACATGTTTGGGTTACAATTGCAACTAGGTTTTTGAGATTAAACCATGCTAGGGTTTGGATTAGGGTTAATCTTTTGCTTTGGGTAAATTATAAATTGTGTAGATATTTATCCATGTTGACTTTGTCGACCCCCCTTAATATTTGTTAGATATTTGTTAACTCAAACCCTAACCCTAGTACATGGTTAAGTCTCTACAAGGGTTAAGCATGACATGCTTAACCCTTTGTTGCAATTCTAACCTTAAGATAATTCATTTTCATCACACTCTTTCTTTTTCATCTTCTTCAAGCTCTTAAAAAAGATTGCTTGATTTTTTATTTGTGATGAAATAAAGTGAGATAAAGAAAACTAAAGAGAGCAAAATTCCTACTTCATCATCCTCATCTATTATAGCCACTTAGATTACGGTGTTCACTTCACTTATACCTCATTAAAGAAGTGTGAGCTTGGGTTAGTGTTTCTTCAAGATAGATCATCTTAGAAAGTGAAGTCTTCTAGTAAGGATGTCTCATTCACTTCATGGAGCCTCTCTAGCGTCCGGGACCTTGATGATCGTAGCGAAGAGACTTTAACTCGGAGCTTATGAAGCGAAGGAACGGACACAAAGGCTGTAATCCCTAACACTTAGATGTTAAGTTGTTAACATATAGGTTTTGGTTTGATTCTTTAGCTAAGATCCTATGTTTAGGGTTATCTATAATGACAAAATTTTAACTTGGAATGTGAGATGCCACCCGAAACCTTGCTGCCGTTGTAGGTATCCTAACAAAATCTAAGCTAGTTGCTAGTTACTAATTGTTACTTTAAAATTGTCCAAATTATATTATTTTGCAAACTAGATTTTTAGGATTTATGTAAAGAGGTAAGATTAAATTTTAGTAAATATTGGTGTGATCTAATTAAGATATTAAGTGAGCTATGTGGCCGTTAGAACTGCTAAAACATCTAGATTAGTATTAAAACGGTTAATGGTTGCTTACTAGGGTTTTGGAATAAATCGATTTGAATTAAGTTTGAGGTCTTGATGGTTTGCTATCTATTTCATATAATATTTAGTGTGTTGTGAACTCGCGATTAGTGCTATTGTGTTTTTGGTTTGGTAGTTGCCACATATAACGACCCTAGTTGTGGTTTGTGGCGTTGTCGCGAGCGTGTTTTGTACACCAAGTGCGTGCGTGTTTAGTTAGTGCGCGTGGTTGACTTGTATTGTTTGTGTCCGCGACTATTTACATATTTATTCTCGTATTGACTTGTGTGCGTTTCTATGATCGGGTGCAGAGGCGCCGGATGTGGCGCGGAAATGGCAGAGCTGAAATCGGATCAGATTAGCCGAGGCATCCCGGTGAGTAGATGTACACATCTATGGGGGAATCGTCTAGATGGTGCGAGGCGCCCGATAGTCAGGATTTCTAGTAGTGCTAGTATTTATATGCATAGTCTCCTAGTCATTCATCTCATTGCATTGCATCATCATAAATATATATGATATTATCTCATAGCACACTTGCACCATTACCATTGGTTGATGCTGCACGTGCATTATTCCTGCAAACACACACGCCTTTTGTAATTGCTATATCATGAATACTATAGAACTGTTTAGAATCGCTATCTGTGCATTGCATCATATATGATATGTATACTTGTACTTGTATAGTCATTTCATATGGATGGATACGCAGGATTGTTAGTCATATATACATACCTCATTGCATCATGATTCATGCATAGCTTCTGGCCGTACTTCATATGATATATACTATCGTATCATAGACATCAATCATCACCGACATGTTTACATATTGTGATTCTTCTCGAGGATTTCAGTATTTATGCGATTTATGCATTTTGGAGAAACCGCAAGGATATTAATAATGTATTACCATTTTAAAAATTAAGTTGCAGTTTTCTCATGATATGATGTGTGCGGTGTCCACCATGCGTTTTCTCGGTTCTTGAGCGGTATCATACACCCGATTCGAGGAGGAGGATGAACCGTCTGCGGGTGCATGGTGGACCCGGTGCGGTACCCCGGGACAACATGGTCGCAGATGATGGCGTTGAGCCCGGCAGGGGAGCACTACCGACCGGTTATTTATGACGCGGCGGATATCCGGAGGATACCGACGTAGTCGTGAGATTTGATGATATGGGTTGATCCAGACTGACGGAGCCTAAGATATTGAGAGATTGAGACATTGAGATATTGAGATATTGAGACACTGAGATATTGAGATATTGGGATATATATATATATATATATATATATATATATATATATATATATTGTGTCTATGCTTGACACGGATTTTCTATTGATTTCATTGATGATACTTCAGTTTATTGCACAGAGATTTTTCTAAGACAAGAACAAAGATTTTCTCATACCAGACTTGTTCAGGTTTCGTTTTGATTATGCATTCATGTTGTATTCATGTTAGTACATCGTATCATATCGACATGCGTAGGTTGAGACGCATTTCCGTGCATACTTACGATAGCCTTATTAGATATTACTTACTACTCACGAGTTGGCAACTCACCCTCGTTGTGCCACAGTATCTTGCAGGTCTGACCCGTCAGCACAATAGCGGCGAGCGCACTTCCTCATTTTGTTCCTTTTGCTTGGACTTGCAGCATTGCTCGTAGGTGGGTTGCGAGGATATGTTATTCCATCTTGTATTTTAATTGTATCTAGTTTACTCCATCTACCCTTGTATATTTGACTAGACGGTGAGACTTATGAGATTTGTATTTGTGGTGTTGGTGTTGATGCTCATTTGACCCGACGTGGTGTTTCTCATTACTTGCTTTCTGATGCTTATTGTGCACATTTGATATACATATTGCATGTGGTTATGATTCTGCCATTGGCGAAGAGCTAGCTCCCGCTTGGAGATGCCTTATTTCATCATTTATATGTATTTTCATGTATTGTACCCATTTGGGGGCCAGTATTTACAAAGGAGACTCTGCCGAAATTTTCGGGAAAATCTGATGTTGCTTTTAAATGCTTAATGTCACTTATTTTGTTAAAACCACTTGCTTTAAAACAAGTTTTCCTTCACTCTATTTGTTAAATGGTTTAGTTTTCTGGGCTTTGGCTTACTTAGATTACGTTGCGCCTTGAGACGTTTCGTAGTTTAAGTGTCAGTCACGTTCCGTACCTTCGGGTCATGACAAAGTTGGTATCAGAGCATTAGGTTTTACCTTTCAAAGTGTAGGATGACCTTTGGTAGATGGAGTAGGTGACTTGAGCAGAGTGACATAGCGTGTGTAAGTTCCGTGGCATACTTACGTACGGTACTCCACCTAAGTAACCTTAGGATATATATTTGCTTGTATCTCCTTTCTTGATTCCGGAAACCTTTTGATTCGATCGCAATGTTCCTATCAATCCTGCTTCTTGTTCTAGCCACTATGACGCCGGAGACTACGAGGGCCAGAAGGCTGCCGCCAGGGATAAGATTAGAGTAGGCTCGTCTGAGAAGAGGACCGATCAGGGCGGTATGCCTACCCCTCACGGACAGAGTGATCCGCATTCTCCCGGACGGATGGCTAGGCTGGAGTCGAATATTCAGGACTTGCGACATATGGTTAGATTGTTAGTTGAGGTTGGGCGAGCTCCGATAGCCGGTGATGTCCCTCCTACTGCGGGGACTGTGATTGTACCTGCTGCACAGGCAGCTGTTTCTTTTGTTACCAAGATTATTTCCGTATCCTTACAGGAGTTTTTGAGGCTGAAGCCTCTAGTTTTTACAGGAATAGATGTAGTGAAGGATCCGTAGACAATCCTTGGAAAGATGGAAAAGAATTGTCGTTCACAGAGATGTTCTGACGGGATATGTATTGAGCTTGCGAGTTTTCATCTAAAGAGGTCTTGCTCAGACGTGGTGCGAGTCAATTGAGAGAGGCCGAGCTGCAGATCTACTTCCTATGACTTGGGATGAGTTCATAGATATATTTCTTGATCGTTTCCTTCCGGAGAGCATTTGAGATGTCGAGCTCGTAGTTTCGAGCCTTTGCGTAAGACTTCAGGGCTGACGGTGTCCGAGTACGACATTCATTTTACTTAGTGGTTCTGTATGCTCCTTACCTGGTGGACATTGAAGAGAAACGGATAAAGAGGTTCATGTGGAGATTGGATATGCAGTTATTTCTTACCATCGGCACCCAGCATTTTGACACTTATGCAGTCGCGATGGATGCAGCCTTACTACTATAGGAGCGCATTTATGAGATTTTGGTCATTTTAGGATCGAAGCGGATTTGTACCTGTATGCCAGCTCAGAAGTTGTTAGATAGACGCAGTTGTGACAAGTGTTCTTTCGGTGTTTTCTTCCGATGCATATTTCTTTCTGGTGCTGTTTGAAATGATATCCACATATTTTGTATCGAAGTTTAGCCGATAGTAGTCCTTGCTAAATCAATATCTTGTTGTGATTTCTTCCATAGGCTAGTCTTTTGTAGATCTATGTGTTTCTCATTCTTGTTTGTTTTTTTTGTATCGAAGATAGGGATTCTTCTCAATTTATCTGACTTTGAAGTTTTTCTGAGCATGGATTGGTTAGTCACATGTTCTGCGTCCGTGGACTGCCGTGAGAAGGAAGTCAGATTTAGTTTTCCGGGTGATCTAGATTTTTTTTTTTTTGGGAGACCATAGCGTCTTCATTCCCGGTTTGATTTCTTCTCGTCGCGCTAGTCATCTTTTGAGAAAGGATGTCAGGAATTCTTGGCATATGTTTGTGATGTTAGAGCCGCAGAGGTCCCGTTGGACCAGGTCCCGATTAGGAGAAAGTTTCTAGATGTTTTCCTGACGAGTTGCTTTGTTTGTCGTCCGAGCACGATATTGAGTTCTTCTTTGACTTGATTCCCGGCGGAGCGTAAAGAACTAAAGGATCAGTTGCATGATTGTTGGATAAAGGGCTTGTTCGTCCGAGTGTGTCGCCTTGGGGGAGATCCTGTTCTGTTCGTTAAGATGAAGGACGACAGTTGTGTTGTGCATCGATTTTTGTCAGTTGAATCGGGTTACTGTGTGGAAGAGATATCCCTTACCTCGTATCGACGATTTATTTGACTAGCTCCAGGGTGCAGGACATTTCTCGGAGATTGATTTGCGATCAGGTGACCATTAGTTGCAGGTTCGAGAGGATGATATTCCGAAGACTGCTTTTCGCATACGTTACGGGCATTATGAGTTTTTTGTGATATCGTTCGGACTCACCAATTCCCCAGCAGCGTTCATGGATTGGATGAACCGTATGTTTATGCCGTTTTTCTTGATCAGCTATTATCATGTTCGTTGATGACATTTGAGTACACTTTTGGAGCCGAGTGGGGCCTGGGCAGTAATTGAAGATTTCGTTGCAGACCTTGAGGGAGCACCAGCTATTCGCTAAATTATCCATGTGTGTTTTCTGGTTGGATAGTGTGGACTTCTTGGGACACGTAGTTACGAGAGATGGTAAGTATGGAACCGAAGAAGATTGAGGCCGTTCAGCACTGGCCTAGATCTGTATTAGTGACGGAGGTTCACAGCATTTTGGGTTTGGATGGATGCAATTGTTTTCTCTTACAGGATTTTTCACAGATAGCTGCAACGTTGACCGGGTTGACCCGGAAGAGAGTTCCTTTTCTGTGGACCAAAGCATGCGGGCAGAGCTATCAGCAGTTGAATACTCGTTTGATTATGGCGCCAGTATTATCTTTGCCTTTAGGATCAGGCGGTTTTATTGGTTATTGCGATGCTTCTCGGTAGTTGAAGAAGCACGAGCAAAATTATTCCGAGCATGATTTAGACATGGCTGCGGTGGTTTTTACACTAAAGGTTTGGAGACACTACTTATACGAAGAGTCGTGCTAGATATTTACGGACCATAAAAAGCTTAAAGTATATCTTTCAGCAGTGAGATCTAAATTTGAGATAGCACAGATAGATAGAGCTAGTAGAAGAGTATGACTGCGAGATTCTTTATCGTCCGGGCAAGAAGAACGATGTGGCAGATGCTTTGAGTCGGAAGCCCGGAGGTAGATTTTCTTATTTGAGCACAGTTCAGAGACATTCGATGGTAGATTAGCAGATTCTTTGTGACAGCCGAGTACAGTTCGAGTTTACGCCGACTGGGGGAAAACTTGTCTGTGTCTGTGTACATCACAGTTATTTGATCATATCCGTGAGGCATAGTCCGATGACGTTCATTTGTCAGAGATCTTAGAGCGGGTTAGACAGGGAAGAGATTCAGAGTTTGTGATTGATGATCAGGGAGTACTACGATTTGGTTTTCGACTGTGTGTGCCAGATTCCGAGGGACTGAGACACAAGATCTTAAAGGAGGCACATCAGTCAGCATACAGTGTTCATCCGGTTTCCACCAAGATATATTATGATTTGAGAGGAGTCTACTGGTGTGAAGGGATGAAGAGAGATGTCACATATTTTGTTTCATGATGCTGACTTGTCAGCAAGTCAAGGCCGAGTATCAGAGGCCAGCAGGAAAATTACAACATTTGCCCATTCCGGAGTAGGAATAAGAACAATTACTATAGATTGTATCGTGGGTCTACCCAGGACCAGTCGAGAGTATGACTCTATTTGAGTGATCGTAAACCGATTGACGGAAGCAGCTCATTTTCTGCCAGTCAAGACCATTTTAGGATTCGTTCAGTATGCTCAGATATGTTGATGAGATTGTGCGACTACATGGAATTCCGACTTGTATTGTGTCCGACAGAGGCGCCCAATTCACCAGCCGAATATTGTTGAAGCTTTAAGAGACTTTGGACACCCGATTGAGTTTAGTACAACTTTCTATCCACAGACTGACGGTTGGTCAGAGCGGACTATTTAGATACTTGAGGATATGCTCCGAGCTCGTGTTCTAGATTTTTGTGGTAATTGGGATCGCTACTTGCCTTTGATAGAGTTTTCCTATAATAACTGCTTCCGGGAGAAGATTCAGATGGCACCCTTCGAGATATTATATAGGAGGAAATGTCGATCACCAGTTTGTTAGACAGAGCTCGGTGAGAGCAGTATTTTGGGGCCACAGATTGTGCAGGAGATGACCGAAAAGATTCAGATGATTTGGGATAGGATGGGAGCGGCCCAGTGCAGGCAGAAATCTTATGCAGACTGACGTTGGCGCAAACTTAAGTTCGTCTTTGTAAATCATGTTTTCTTGAAGATTTCTCCGATGAAGGGCGCGTTGAGTTTCAGAAGGAAATGAAGGCTTAGTTCCAGATATGTGGGTCCCTTTGAGATTTTCGAGCGAGTCGGCACAGTTGCTTATCGTTTGGCTCTTCCACCTAGCTTTCCAGATATTCACCCCGTGTTTTATGTATCAATGCTCCGCAAGTACCTTCATGACCCCTCTCGCGCGATACAGCACAAGACAATCCGGCTGGAGCGCAATCTTTCTTTCACCAAGCTGCCGATAGTCATTCTAGATCGGCAGGTGGAGAAACTAAGGTCCGAGGTCATACCGTCCGTATAGGTTCATTGATGTGGCCAGAACGGCGAAAAAGGTCACGTGGGAAACCGAGGACGAGATGCGGAAGAAATATTCCCATCTATTCGAGGGTACGCGTAGTTAAAAATTTTAATTCAGGGACTGAATTTCTTTAAGGGGGGAAGACCGTAACGTTTTGAAAATCGTTTAGGTGAAATTCCCGATAATCGGTAAAATAACCGGTGTTTTCCGTAAAAACAAAGATATAATTATTTTTCAACATAGACTTAATTATACCTATTTCAGATATGTAAGGGCTAGTATATGTATTTATTTAGTCACTTATAAATTTGCTAGTTTACTAAAATATTTTCCTTAATTAATTATTTATAATATTATTTTAAGCTTTTATTAATACATTTAATTAGTGATAATTACAAATTAGAATGGGTTAATACAAGTTTTGTGCATCATGACACATTAAACCAAAATGTAACATACTGTTTTTGAAATGAAAAGAAGTTGTCAAGATGGTTTTAGAAAATATAAAAGAAAAATGCTTAAATTGTGAAAATAAATTAAATAGAAATGAGGTTTGGCCTTGTTGACTTGTGGTATGGGATTGTTTTTGACTTAGAAATTTACACACCTACACACACATACCGACACCGCATCCTGGCCGAGATCAAGCTGCCCTCACTCCCCAATTTTCCCACTCCAAATTAAGAAAAGAAAAGAATAAAGAAAAAAGAAAATGGTTTAAACTTAAATGAGGTATGGGCTTTCTTTAACTTGGCCACAACACACACCTCACTCTCTCTCCTCTCTCCCATTTTTCTGGCCGAAACCAGCCCCCCTCTCCTACAACTTCTCTTCTTCAACTCAAAAAAAAATGAAAAGAATAAAGAAGAAGGCATGGGATTTAATTAATGAGGAATGGGGAGAGTTTGACTTGGACTTTCACCCACACACACACCCCTCCCCTCTTCCCTCTCACTGTCGAAATTTCTGCAGCCCAATTCCCCCATTTTCCCACTTCATTCCATCTCAAAAATCCCCAAAATTCCATCAAAAATCCAAACTAAAACCTCACAAACTCCTAATTAAACCTTACCCATTATTTCTTGATCAAAACTAGCATGGTTCTTGGAGCAAGAGAGCAATTTGGGAAGCCAAGTTGCATGTTAAATCTACAAATCTTTGAGGTATAAATGCTAACCCCATATTTAATTTGTTGCTAAATTACTTTATATCAAACTTATTTAGGTATTAATATGGTTCTAATTACTAGTTTGAAATTTCAAGAGAAGGAATGGGGTTAAAATTAGGGTTTTTATCAATAAATCAAGTTAGTTAAGTGTAGATTATTATGTTAAGATATGAAACTAGTTGCTAGTTGCTAAGTATTACTTTAAAATTATCCAAATTATAATATTTTGCAAACAAGATCTTTAAGATTTATGTAAAGGGGTAAGATTAAAGTTTAGTAAATATTGGTGTGACCTAATTAAGATATTAAGTGAGCTATGTGGCCGTTAGAATTGCTAAAACATCTAGATTAGTATTAAAACGGTTAATGGTTACTTACTAGGTTTTCGGAATAAATCGATTTAAATTAAGTTTGAGGTTTTCATGGTTTGCTATCAATTTCATATAATATTTAGTGTGTTTGTGGTGTTGTCGCGAGCGCGTTTTATGCACCAAGTGCGTGCGCGTTTAGTTAGTGCGCGTGGTTGACTTGTATTGTTTGTGTCCGCGACTATTTACATATTTATTCTCGTATTGACTTGTGTGCATTTCTAGGTTCGGGTGCAGAGGCATCAGATGTTGCGCGGAAATGGCAGAGCTGAAATCGGATTAGATTAGCATAGGCATCCCGGTGAGTAGATGTACACATCTACGGGGGATCGTCTGGATGGCACGAGGCGCCCGATAGTCTGAATTTCTAGTAGTGCTAGTATTTATATGCGTAGTCTCCTACTTATTCATCTCATTGCATTGTATCATCATAAATATATATGATATTATCTCATAGGACACTTGAACCATTACCATTGGTTCATACTGCACGTGTACTATTCATGCGAACACACGCGCCTTTGGTAATTGCTATGTCACGAATACTATAGAGCTGTTTAGAATCTCTATCTGTGTAGTGCATCATAGATGATCTGTAGACTTATACTTGTATAGTCATTCTATCAGGATGGATGATCGCACGCCTTTGGCGTGTCGAGTTCTAAAAGTTCTAAAGTGTAACCGCGATCAGGACGGTGTCGCTTTGCAGCTAGCCGCGATGAGCACGGGTCGTCTACAGGGAGACGGAGCGTTTTAGGTTCTTGTTTTCATGAGTTAATGCACGAGGCGGAATGTTTGTATCTATCCTAAGTGTTATATGCAAAGTAACCATTTGTTATGATTAGATAAGATGGTGTAAGTTAAGGAAATCCGTATTCAAGTCCTTTGAGCCGAACTCAACCAATGAAACTAGAGCAATCGACAACAACGTGGATTAGGGTGCTTAAGCACGGTATTCATGGAATCCGGCTTATTGATCCCTGTCCTTCCGTTCTTGTCTCTTGCTTTCGCCTCCGGCCAAACCGAACGCAACCGGTCGCGATTAGGAGTCACTGTTACCTTGGTAGGGTAGGGTGCTTAACGGAGCGCTTGCGTAAGATTTGGGCGGAGTTTCAAATGAAAAAATACAGGAAAAGGAAATGGAAAATGAAACCTTAACTTACAATATCTTTCTCTATTCCTAACAACACATATTCACAAAAACCATATTAACAACACCATATTAACAAACCAAAAAGAGCAAAGAAAAGAACAAAGAAAAGAAAAGAAAACATTACAAGTAAGTAAGTGCATGGAATTTAAAGTGCATGTAAGAAAAGAGCATGATAATAAATTGCAAGTAATGAAAAGAGCAAGAATGTAAAATAGCAAGAAAAAAAGAGAAAGAATACTAGGAACCCAAGTGTGCTAAATGAAAGTTCGATTATGTCCAAGATACAACCTTGAGATCAATACCCTAAACTTAAACTTGTAAACTCACTAAAGAGGTTGTAAGTGAAGGGTTACGGCAGCACCCCGGCCATCCAACCGTGGCCAAATACGGAACAAAAATTTATTAAACTGGCGCTACCATTACCCGATTTTCAGATCGACCTTAAAACCTAATCTAGTAAGCTAATAAAAAAGTTAGAATAGTTATACCGAGTTGATCCGTATCCTTCGGTCTTCATTCGAAGTTCCTAGTGGTTCCTTGATGTGGTTTGGTTGCTGGTCTTCCTCCATCTCCGATGATCCACCCAAGAGATGTAATTCCGGCTCTAGCTCCACGACATGGTGCAAACGGAGCAACTAGGGTCTCTAGGATGCTATCCTAGAGAGCGTAGGATGTAGTGTGTAGGATCTTAGTGTTATCTATCTCAAATCTTGAAGGTGTAAGCAAAACAAGAAAGCTAGAGGAGGTGAGGCTAATGATGAGGGAGGAGCTCAAGAAAAAAAATCAAGTGAACAAAACCTTCATGCTTGCAAGAATGAGCTCAACCATAGAAAGAGAAAATAGCATGGTAGGTTTTGTTAAAATCATTTTTCCAATTTTAAAATCCTACCATGCTTGAATAGTGAACACAAATGAATTAATAATTCATTTGTGTGCACTATTGCAAGTATGGTTGTCACCCTACCTCCTTAAGCTAATATCCACCTCATTTAGCATTTTCTATAAATGGTTAAAACAAAAATGAGGTGGCACGTTCTAGAATATTATCCGGTAAAAAATACGGATTACATTCTACTGTAAATATATCTGCATTCGTACCGAAATACGAATACCCAAAGAGATAGAATAACACAAAGAATATAATACTAGAATATATGTACCGAAATACATATACGTAAATTATTAAATCAACACCTGATTTAATAATCCGGCTCAAACCCGAGCCGGCTAGTATTATCAACTGTCCAATCGAATGTCCGAGTACATTGTACATCAATCGATCAGAACCATGCACGTATCCAATATGGCTACTACATCATTTCGCCAGAACCAGGGAAACCTTCTGTGTGGGACTCTAAAGATTCGTCAATACGCTAGCGGTGGGTTTAACCACAAGCATGTCAGCGGCACTAGCTGTACATAACAGCTACCCAGGTATTGAGAGAAAGGGAGGCCGACAAGCAAACTCATGCAGAACCCCTACTGAGCCTGACACTGAAAATATCCGTACAGTCCGGTCTGTTCGTCTAAGAGTATCGCATATTGAGTCAAGGGGGTGGTTAAAGTCAGACCCCTAACAACGCAACATTTAGTGTCCGTATGAAACCCATCACCACCTGAGAAACTATCGATCCTGGATCGGTAATTCTCGTCCACCATGGCCACGGATTTCGGGTGATGGCCATCCGTACACAACGCGACATCAACCCCCAATATCGGGAGAGACGAATCCCCGACAATTCGATCACTGCCTCCATGTGGCTCGCGACTGTACCCAACTAAAACCTATTTGCATAACTCCATCGAGCCGTGGTAGGGTAGTAATCAAAGCACGGTGGGAACTCACACGAGACAAATGACGATCTCAGGTCGACAGACTAACCTGCACACATGTCACCTGGGAAATGCTATCTGACAATAGCTATAATACCAACTAGAAGGTTCCCGGCGAGTCTGTCCAGTGTACTCATAACTCAATGAGCACCTGTATACTATCTTAGGTGAACAAACTAACACCAATGGCTTGTGAGACCTGGCCACCGCCCCTCGTCGGGGTCTCGATCAGTATACACTAGTCTACATTGGAGTATCGATACCCGGTCTCGATACTCCCACGACTAGGGACCTTTAAGGATGTGCTTATAGACCCCCAGCTCCCACATATATGATCGCCATCATAATTCTGGTAGTCAAGCAAGAATCATATGGGGTCTATCAACATGTATATGATGATAATGACAAACCAGATAGCATACTATCATATTGAGTAAGACTGTTTTATCGGTATAGGTCCTCCCTCAATCATCATAATCCTCAGCCTGCAATTACGATAATTGCCTTGAGGGTACTATAGCCAACAATCTCCCACTTGCACTTAAGGCCAATTATTGCGATGTCGTATACTCACAGCCCGTGTGATACCGAACACCCAACTTCTCTACTAATCAGTTTCGCAAATCCCGTTTGCGAAACTAATGCGTTCGAGAAATAGCCTCAGTGAGTGGATCCGCTCCAGTGTTTCTTTCTGCATCTCACCATATATCAACTTCGCGGAGAAAACTATCTCCCGAAATGAGCAATACCTGTCTTAGAATTTGTCTGGATATTTAATGGGACCCAGTTCAAAAATGAACTCCAAATCCAGCAAACTACTTAGACTGTATCGTCCACTGAATTTAATCAGTATCCTGCGCCATGCCTTTCCTTAGTATCCGCTTGGACCACCTGTCCAACATACTGTCCCTCAAAGGAGGGAAAAACTGTAACTCTGACAGTCACTCTGTCATCCAGGTCACCTTGGAAGCCTGAAATGATAACCATCTCCCGAAGGAGGCTACCATTACCATATCCCTAGAACATCTAATTATGTTCAATAATGGCTTCCCAATATTTCTCCGGGATTGGATTAATATATGTTTATTGCAGCTAGTGCAAAAACAACATCTGATGTGGTACTCGACATTTCATGGTTAACTCAATAGCCTAAGAAAGTGATATGCTAATCATGCAAATCCCACACTCCTTTAGTCTGTAAGACACCTTTAGAGAGGGTGACTCCATCACCTGCAGGTAGACCACCATGCCCCAGGAGTCGTCCATTCTAAAATACCTTTAGAATAATGTCAAAGTACCCAGATTAGGATACTTCCCAAATCCAGATCTAAAACCATAGATCTAGTAACCAGAAGACCTGCTATTATATCCATATCCTATGTGGAGAAACAATTTTGTGACAATCACAGTATAACCGATCATATTATAGGACTATCTCTTCCTATCAAGTGCATGTCATCCTAATACCTGAACATCACTCTCTACTATCTTCTTAACAGATCCTTCTCCTATTCTGATGAAGTCAAAGCCTATGACTGTTACATCAAAAATAGATGATCTATTTCCGCTATACCTGCTTTAGTCTATAAATAGACATAAGCTACTTGCCCACTATGCTTCCGCTGCTCCCACTGACTACAACAACCCTCTGGCAGAGTCATATACATGTGCACTTCTAAAGCTAGCTTAGAACGACGCTATACTCATCCTCCTACCGGGTCTCATAGTCTAGAACAGCAACAATGGCATGTCTGGGTAAACAAGAACCTCCCTGTCACCGTCTCTGAGAAGACCGAAGTACCTCTCTAGTGCCTGAGGTTACCCATCAAATCTGCGGAGTGGCTAATGGAATGTCGAAACTAATTGAATCCTTAGGTTCTATTAAATCTTCAGTGATCATTTGTGGTTCTGGAATCACTTCCAGTTCTACCATACTCCCACTTCTGTTTTTCTGAAAAAATCCATTTTACTAAAACTTTGACGAGTCAAGAACAATATAAATACTGATCTTCCTGATGGTAGAAAGTTAACCCTCGTCAAAGCCCGAGATAACCCACAAACTGCCATTACTGAAACGTGTCTCGAGTTTATCCGGATTCTAGTTTTAAGCATCAGCCGGACAACTCCCTATACCTTAACATCGTTAAGATATAAATTGATTCTATATAAATCTAATATAGAAACAAAAGCACTAATTTAATTGGAACCAGATTCAAAATCATGCAGCTGTCTCCAGTGCATATCAACCAAATGGAATGAGGACAATCAGCATTACTCAACTAGGAGTGCATCCATATATGAGTAACCCGAAAGAGAAGCAAGTTCTCAAAACCATTACTATCAATGGAATACCAAACACAAGTATCGACATCTTCGACTTCCTCGAAGAATTCTAATACTTCCAACAAATGGTTCTATACTTTATTCTTATACCTATAACTTCTCAAAATCTGGACCATGCATTTCAACGAAATACCTGTCTAAAATAAGAGAAGTCATGAGTAAACAGAATATAGTACAAGTACCAACCCCATTGTCCTAATGGACACTGGAAAACATACAATACTTTTTATAAGTCCCTTGAATTCAATAACTCAAACCCTATGCGTCGTAGGTTGAAAAATTGTATTATGGTTAAGAAGAATTACACCGCTGTTGAACGCACCTTACCTAATCACCAACTGATATAAGTAAATGTCATGGACATTATTTCACAAAGTTATATCTCACTTTATAAAATAAATGTATAGATATATCAGTTTGAAACAGGTGCATAACAATGGATATTCAAAACCAAATATTTTCCATCCGGCAAAATCCAGATGATTTCCTCAAATATCACCAATTGCAATGAATTCCGATATAATAAGGATCTAATAACCTAATTCCCAATATCTTACTCCCTCTCACCATCTGTAATAATATACAGATGTGAGAAATTGATCTGGTAAATACAAACCCTGGAGTTAGATTCCAATTGGGAATACAGTTATCAATTAATATCGCACAGTGAAACTGAAACATGAAAATGTTTCAAAACGGGGGTTAACCGGTATTCCTAGTAACGCCTCTTCCATTATCTTGATTCATGACAGTAACCATATACTTACCTGCCCTCACCCCAATCCCTTTATTATTTCTTTACTTATTACCTTCTGTACACCTTCTTTAGGCTAATTGGTTTTCTTCCTTCCCTACCCTTCGGCACCAGCCTAAGATTTGGAAGAAGACTATCTAATAAGTGTAATATGTGTACTCTCCTAATCCTAAGAGCCCTCGCAACCTGAGAGAAGGAAAAGGGAAAAGACATCTGAATAATCCTATCCAATTTCTCTTGAACCGGAAACCATCCTCGAATCTGCAATGAATTCCTTCGAGTTCGTATGTAACTATACTATGGCATATCGAATGGAAGTGGATATCCGTAATGATACGGAGTGTTCTAGAGAAATGCAAATTGGATGTATGAGTAGCAGGGGTATACACGGTCTTTGTCGTGAATGATGCTGGTCGCAATTTCCTTTTCCATTATTCTAATCCCTTTATATGTCTTTACTTATTACCTTCTGTACACCACAGCCAGGCTTGTTGGTTTTCTTCCTTCCCTACCGTTCGGCACCTGCCTATGGTTTGGAGGAAAACTATCCAATAAGAACAATAGGTGTACCGTCTCCTAATCCTAGGAGCCCTCACAACCTGAGAGAAGGTAAACGGAAAAGACAACCGAATAATCCTATTCAATCTCTCCAGAACCAGAATCCATCCTCGAATCTGAAACAAGTTCATTCGAGTTCGTATGTAACTATACGATGGATTTATCCAATAGAAGTGGATATTCGTAGTGATACTGGGTGTTCTGGAGAAATGCAAAGGTGATATAGAAGTGGCAATGATGTATGCGACACCGTGACATTCAAAAATCCAAAGTGTTTTAAGAAAGTTCAGTTAATTTGGTTCATGAGTTTTAGTCAAGGGTGGGTCATAGTCGCAGCGAAAGAGAGAGAGAAAAGAAACACTCAGCGTTCACTCTAACCTAGATCAGAATGGCTAATCATTTTATCTAATCTGGATGGCTCCCACTGTTTCCTCAAATTCTCCTCCAAACCCGAAAGGAGAATTAGTCAGAATCACCCAAGGAGTAATCCTACTCATCAGTGGGAATCGGGATCCAACTATTATCGCATGATAACTTGATGGAAGCTACTCAAGTCACCACACTCCAGAAGGTATGTGCAAGCTTGGCAAGTTTCCTGTATGTTTGAAACTCCCGATATAATTTTTACCCCAAGCAGTTTATGACCTTGACTAGGTCAACAAGCCATAAACTGCTAGTCAAGTTCAACCCGTCATTATCCTGGATTGCATTAAACCCACCCGCACGTGCCCTTTACTAGGTCAACAAGGCCGCACGACTGTCCTAACCAATTGCATTTAAAATGGGACAAACAAGCACCACTTAGCTACCGAACACTGCGTCTTGACTAAGTCAACAAACACAGCACGAATACTAAATAATACTTGTAAGAAATGACCGAGGGATACGGCTGGTTTTTGGCGAAAAACCTTTAATGTAATGAACTTGATATCGTTGAAGGAACCGAGTGGTTTTACAAATATATAGTGGCGAAAACTTTTGCTAAAGAGGTCACTCAAAGTGAAGGGATCTCGGCTCTTTCCTCGTCAAATGAGGTGCAGGATATTCGAAACTGAATACCATGATGCAAAGCAAAAGCAAAAGACTATAGTAATGTTATTACGTTGACGGAAACTTATACTCAAGGGGTCACTCCTGATGAAGGGATCTCGGCCCTTGCCTCGTCGAATGAGATGCTGAATATTCATAACCGAATACTACTGTGCAAAGCAAAAGAGAACGTCTGTAATGTCAGTTTTTTTTAAAAAAAATTGGTTCCAATAACATCATATATAGGTTTGTTTTATCCTTGCATTGATAAGAATCAATGCAGCCCCATCAATTAATCACACCAGAAAAGAACGAAAATATATGACGTACGTATATGCCATCCGCATTCGCCACTGGGTCCTGTCATCACCCGTTAGGTTACTTAACTAACGACAGAGCGGGGACTAGGCTAGCGCGGGTGCAAAACATATACAACATCTACCAGTTTATATATATATATATATATAACAATTGTCCTAGGCATGATATAAAGCAACATCTCAGAAGCATCATAGAAACAACACAGAATGGAGGATAATCTGGAGTCCCGGGTTTCACTTGAGCCGCAAGGGAGACCCGACGTTCCCTGTCGTGTGGATAGCTTGTGCAATCAAAACCTAGACCCCTACGAGCACGGCAAGTTACCCGTCAAAACCAGAAGCGAGGCAGCCCCCTTCAGCAAATTGAATGGGCCACCCGGCACTTCACGAAATCCGGTAACTTGAGCACTCCTCCTGGGTCAGCCTATACCCCCTACGAGTGCGGCGAATAGCCCGCCAATTCTAGAGTAAGGTCCCCTCCATCCCAACGCCATGTGATACGGACCAGTTGCCCTCTAAAACCCGGCTATTCGTGCACTCCACCGCGGGGTAATCCTAATACAGTAAATAAAATAATATACAAGGGTGACATCGACCTCATCCCTGTCGTGCCCCAAAAGAATAATATACAAACTGGCAGTGACGGCAGTCCACATATCGGACGCTCGCCCCGCAATCTCAAATGTACAAATGAAATTAAACTGTACAAACATTGCACCATAGCTATCCACCACGACGATCCAACCAACATCACATCACAACACAGAACATTAACACGAATGTCACGTTCGCAAACCCGTCTAAAAGACATATAGCAATTATACGAGTTGTACCGATCAAATGACATTCACAGTCATAGATAATAATGTATGTACTGATATAAACATTTAAACAGTATTAAAACATCGACTCCAAAACACCCCGAATAGCCCCCAAACAACAGATAACACAACATCAAAACTGGGCTAAACAATCAGTACCACTGAACTGAGATTCCAGAGACAAGACCACACCCCAAAAACCAAACCCAAATCCCTCTAATTGGCTGGCTCCCTCAGTTTTTGGATGATAGTGCTCGGCCCAAAACAGGTGAAGTGGCTTCGTATTTGGGGTATGGTCAAGTGGTCACATAAGAAGTCCTCTGCACTTGTTTGAAATTTTTTTTTAACACTTTGAAAATCCACAGAGAACAGAAAACTGCAATGCAATGTATTGGGACTGTTTCGATTTTGATGCATTAACATTCTCTAAACTAGCTAGCTAAGGGTTTAAAGGGTGGCTCTGATACCATGAAGGGTTACGGCAGCGCCCCGGCCATCCAACCATGGCCAAATGCGGAATAAAAGATTATTAAACTGGCGCTACCATTACCCGATTTCCGGATCGACCTTAAACCCTAATCTAGCAAGCTAATAAAAAAGTTAGAATGGTTATACCGAGTTGATCCGTGTCCTTCGGTCTTCATTCCAAGCTCCTAGAGGTTCCTTGATGAGGTTTGGTTGCCGGTCTTCCTCCATCTCCGATGATCCACCCGAGAGATGTAATTCCGGCTCTAACTCCATGACATGGTGCAAACGGAGCAACTAGGGTCTCTAGGATGTTATCCTAGAGAGCTTAGGTTGTAGTGTGTAGGATCTTAGTGTTATCTATCTCTAATCTTGAAGGTGTAAGCACAACAAGAAAGTTAGAGGAGGTGAGGCTAATGGTGAAGGAGGAGCTCAAGAAAAAAATCAAGTAAACAAAACCTTCATGCTTGCAAGAATGAGCTCAACCATAGAAAGAGAAAATAGCATGCTAGGTTTTGTTAAAATCATTTTTCCAATTTTAAAATCCCACCATGCTTGAATAGTGAACACAAATGAATTAATAATTCATTTGTGTGTACTATTGCAAGCATGGTTGTCACCATACCTCTTTAAATTAATATCCACCTCATTTACCATTTTCTATAAATGGTTAAAACAAAAATGAGGTGGCACCTTCTAGAGTGTTATCCGTTAAAAAATACGGATTAAATTCTACTGTAAATATATCTGCATTCGTACCGAAATACGAATACCCAAAGAGATAGAATAACACAAAGAATATAATACTAGAATATATGTACCGAAATACATATACGTAAATTATTAAATCAACACCTAATTTAATAATCCGGCTCAAACCCGAGCCGGCTAGTTTTATCAACTGTCCAATCGAATGTCCGAGTACAATGTAGATCAATCGATCGGAACCCTGCACGTATCCAATACAGCTACTACATCATTTCGCCAGGATCAGGGAAACCCTCTTTGTGGGACTCTAAAGACTCGTCAATACGCTGGCAGTGGGTTTAACCATAAGCACGTCAGTGGCATTAACTGTACGTAACGGTTACCCTGGTATTGAGCGAAAGGGAGGCCAACGAGCAAACTCATGCAGAACCCCTACTGAGCCTGACAGTGACAATATCCGTATTGTCTGGTCTGTTCGTTTAAGAGTATCGCATATCGATTCTCGGGGTGGTTAAAGTCAGACCCTTAACAACGCGACATTTAGTGTCGGTATGAAACCCATCACCACCTAAGAAACTATCGATCCTGGATCGGTAATTCTAGTCCACCGTGGCCACGTATTTCGGGTAATGGCCATCCGTACACAACGCGACATCAACCCCCAATACCGGGAGAGACGAATCCCCGACGATCCGATCACTGCCTCAATGTGGCTCGGGACTGTACCCAACTAAAACCTGTTTGCACGACTCCTTTGAGTCATGGTAGGGTAGTAATTAAAGCACAGTGCGAACTAACACGAGACAAATGACGATCTCAGGTCGACAGACTAACCTGCACACATGTCACCTGGGAACTGCTATCTGACAATAGGTATAATACCAACTAGCAGGTTCCCGGCAAGTCCGTCCAGTGTACTCATAACTCAAAGAGCACCTGTATACTATCTTACGTAAATAAACTAACACCAATGGCTTGTGAGACCTGGCCACTGCCCCTCGTCGGGGTCTCGATCAGTATACACTAGTCTACATTGGAGTATCGATGCCCGGACTCGATACTCCCACGACTAGGGACATTTAAGGATGTGCTTATAGACCCCCAGCTCCCATGTATATGATCGCCATCATAATGCTGGTAGTCAAGCAAGAATCCTATGGACTCTATCAACATGTCTATGATGATAATAACAAACCAGATAGCATACTATCATCTTGATAAGACTGTTTTATCGGTATAGGTTCTCCCTCAATCATCATAATCATCTTCCTGCGATTATGATAATTGCCTTGAGGGCACTATAGCCAACAGCAAGATCAAGAGAAGGGCATAAACTCAAGGAAAAGCTATGTACAAGAACTAAAGAAAAGAGAAACAAAAGAGAATACAAAGTGTATGGAATGTTTAACAAAACTTGGACTAAGTGAGACCCTTGACCCCTTGCCCACTGCCTGCTTTTATAGGCTCAAAAACTAAATAAGCAAACAATAAAAATGAGCTGTCGTGATGGCAAGGGGGGCCCATAGAAGTCTGGGAGACTTCTGAGCAAAAGTGGCCGGCCACAATATGTATGAGCTCAGGTCAATTCTGAGATCTCTGGCTCGTTTTTGGTGTGTTGGTTTGTGTGTTCCCCCACATCACTCTGATGTTGTTTGCTTGGTCAAAAATAACCTGGTTTGTCTTCAGAGTTTAGAGGGAAACTTGAATTTTTAAGTCAACATACAATTTATTGCATTTATTGCACCATCAATGCACATCACACCATGCCCACTTGTGCCATGATTCATGGCTGCCCCCACCATGGTCCATGCTCCAAGAGTTGTGTTCACACATGCCAAAAAGTCTTGTGTACACACTTGTATTGTGTCGGTCCATTTAGATAAAAAGTGTGTACACAAGCATGTTGCACAATGAAACTCTTGGAATATCGGTCGGTTTCCAGTTCCGGTTGCAGTGTCAGCTTGCAAATGATATATCCGTGATTTTAAGTGTATTTCCATTATTTTGTCACGGATACCTATAATCTGTAATACTTAGCAAACACTGGTTAAAAGTACCGATATATAACAAAACAGATAACGAATGAGCGGTATTAAAATGCAATATTCTGGTATGAACAAATACCCCCAAACATATTTTTTGCTCGTCCCGAGCAAAACAAAATCCTAGCCTCACTTTCGCAGGCAACGCAATTGCACTGAGCGTGTGCAACAAGCCGTTAAACCTCTAGGTGTCCCTAGTAGGAGGAGTGTTGTCTCCTGAGGGTTTTCAGCGGATACTACCCATAAAATCCCGTCAAGTTATTTCATAAGTTAACACTGATTCTACTCCTATAGTTTAGTATCTACGCTAGAAACTCTATCATCCTAAGTTAGAAATATTCAACCCTTATGTTTCACACCTCCTTTCTATTTATCCTCAGATCCTATACGTTCCAAAAAAAGTTTAAAAAGATGTTGGTATCTCCTGAGTTTTCTTTCTAAAAGTGCGGTCTTAAATCAGGGATTTTTATCAGTTTTACGGAAAACATAAGTCATATTCTTTATTTCTATCTTTCCTACAAACATTGATCGTATACCCCTACGTGTGTGTAAATTTTTCACCCCTATACTTAAGAATTCAATTCAAGCTATAGTACCCTTGCCCTAATACATAATACTACTTCTTTTCATTAATTATGGACGGTGTTTGCTCACAAACCTTTCAAGCGACTATTAATGCCTTTTGACGCACTAACGGCCGATTACTGAATGTGTGAGCTTAAAGCATAAATAGCAGTTTCCAGGTCTTACTTTATTTATTTATTTTTCTTTTCTTTATTTTTTTCTTTTTCAAGACCGGATATATTTTTTTCAATGATGCTCTTTAGGTGCTTAGCTTTAAATACCGTTTTTTCTTTCATACTAGGTTTTCAGGAAAGAGTATTTCTAGGTATCCTCTACTATCCCAAGTTTCAAGGTGCGTGTATTTGCAGTTTGTAGGGTATATACTTTCTAAATTTGAATTCAAGAATGGAAATTATTTTTCAGACTTATTCTTCAGTAAAGCTTCAATAATTTCCCTTCATCTCGATTTAACTAAAGAACTGAACTCAAGATTGCCTATTTCTCAAAAAAAACTGTAAGGACATATATTTACCGAGTTTAAACAGAAGGAGGGTTATTTTTAGGGTTTTCAATTTCTAAGGCTAGGATTTAGTTATTTCTAAGGTATCAACTAAGCTTTTGGAATAAAAATCTAAGTTACCCTATTAGCTAACTTGACGACAAAGTTTTCATATTTTGGAAAAATTTTCGATTTTATGGGTTTTAAAATAAGTATCCAAATGCAAAATATACAAATGAATGTGAAGCAAGAAAACTTACCGAGCACACCCCCAAACTTAAACTTGACAATGCCCTCAATCTCAGGCTACACCAAAAGGGTCAAAATTGCCGGCGCTCCCCAAAAACAAATTATATACAAAACAAAAAGCAAAAAAATATATATACACAAAAAGGATCCCCCAAAACTTAAGTGAAACAGTGTTTCCACTGTTTAAGTGTTGAAGTTCAGGATTAGGGGGAAAGAGAACAGTATTAAGCTATACAAGGCCTTACACAGGCCAAAAGTGAGCACCAACCATTCAAAAAATCTATCTCTATAGTGTGCTGGTTGGTGAAAGAATGCGGAGAGCTAAGAAATGGAGAATACGCGAGACCGTACGGGGATAAAAGTGGTATACGGTCCCGGTATATGAGAAGAAGAATGGCGGAAAGGAAAAAGAAATGGAGTATGAACTTGAGCGTGAAAATGGAATGAATAAATTAGCACAATTTGTGATGACCGATGTGTAAGAAGCATTTGTGCTAATATATTAACCCATCAAGAAATGGGGTCAAATCCCTCAAGATTCGTGAAAAAACATGGGTAAGCCGAACTTGGTAAACCAGACACTGGAAATGAAAGTGATACGGTTTCTTTCATGGTCAGAATGATGGAAAGGATGGAAGGGAGTGATTGAGGAAGGTCATCGGTTAAAGGTTCAGGAGGGTGTACACAATCAATGAAAAGGATAGGATGAATAGGAAAATCCGACTCATCAATTAAAACTGGTTCATCCTCAAAGCTATCCTCAAAAGTCTCCTCAAAAATTATTTCATCCATGCATTCAATATTAAATTCAAGACGCATATGAAGTTTGGGAAAAACAGTTAATGGCTCGGGATGATGAATTGGAGAGAAAATCTCATCCAAAACTGTGAGTTCATCATCCAAAATATTCCCGGCGTCGATATCCTCAATCAAGTGAAAATCAATATTCTCAGACACCTCATCAAAAGCATGGAGTTCAATCAATTGTGGTTCTAAGATGGAGGCGTAGTGGTCAAAAGGATTGGTGATGGTTTCATTCGAAAGGGACCCTTCACAATCAGGTAAATCAAACACTACAAAGTCGCACAACTCATTAAACGTTCTATCTTCAACTGGTGAATCATTTGGAACACTTGATAGACATTCAAAACCGGAGTTGTGGGATTCAAGTTGAAATGGGTAGGTTTGATTTGGAAGGGTATACAACTCACTCTCTCCACTCAAATTCTCAACCTGTCCAACCGTCTTATCATACATTAGAAAATTTGGAGCTAACTGGAAACTAGCTACCGGGTCACTAGGTTGTATGAGGGAGGCCATGGATGCATTCAAATCCATCATCTGTTGGTACGACACTACCCGAAAGTCTTCCAACGACTGTTCTAGACTAGACATGGGTTGTGAAGGGCTTTCAGTAAAAGATTCAAAGTTATCTGGATATGTGAAACTCTCAAATGGCTGTGTAGAAGCAATGTCTAGGGAAGGTGCAACAGTTGGGTAGGATGGATAGGAATTGAATGGTTGGATAGGAGTAGGATCAACATTTGAATAAGAAGGTGAAAGGAATTGTTGATCCCAAGAACTAGAAGTGGTGAAAGAAGTGAAAGATCAGCTACGGGATTGTTCAATATGTTTAGCAATGGACATGGGTTTCGAAGTTACAACCGGACTCTCAAAAGGGGTATCAACGTAAGAAGGGGTGAATGTTTGAAACGGTTGATACGAAGTGGATTGCGGAGTCCGATTGTTTGTCCTAGACGCGTCTATCCGATCTCTCAATGAAATTTTGGGCAAGGATGGATCGTTCGAGGTTCGACTAAAGTAAGAACCGTAAGAAGAAATGTCTGGTTGTGGGTACCAAAGTTCGGCAAGAGTTTTTTGAGGTGGGGTACCCATGATATGAAGAGAAGAAGAAGAAAAGGAGGGGAAAAAGAATATGATTTTTTTTATTTTTAAGTTAGTTATTAACCAAAGAATGAAATATATAAAAAAGAATCTGGACAAAAACAATCACGACAAAAAAATACCACACACCTAATCGGTCTAGGGTTCACCTAGGTCAACTAGACCTGCTCCAGAACTTGATTGTCGAAATAAAACTGTGTCGAGAAACGGGCTCAAGATATACTGATCACGAGGCCAGGTAAGTGCAGAGATAAGGGGAGGTTTCCCGACGCTTTCGCGAAGGTCCTTAATTAAATAACCCTTTTTCTTTTGGCGGTTTCGCCGTGAACACTTTCCTAGACAACCGGTAAACAATATACCGTTAAGCGGTGTTTTAAACGCAGTTAACTTCTCCTAGTGAGCGCGAAGTCCTTAAGGCTTAAAGTCTAATTTCTTTTAAAAATTTGTGCGGGTGAGCGTTATGTTCAAGTTCGTGTTTGTGGGAAACAGAAAAGGTGATGAAATCATTTACCGTATGTTGTAGGGTTCGCTTGCCCTTAAGTCCGTATTAATGGATGCAATACGCAAATTAATCAAAAAATTATTTAAAGAATCAAACAATCTTTTTTTACTTTAAGCACGACACTGCAACAAATATGGGTTAGTCAATTTTGGCGTTGGAAAGCGAACTAGCAAAGAATCTTACAAAGATATATAGTGGATACGTCGGATTTGAGAAGAAGGTGTTAGTAAAGCACGTACCGTTAAGTTTTTGGGTTAGGAAACCCCCGTTGAAATTAAATCCGAATAGCTTAAAAAGTTTGCTTGCGCGGGTCAAACTATCCGGATCTTTGGCACTGTACTTCGCAATCACCTTGGCCTTGAATGTACACTTTGCTCCCCATGATCGCAGTTCGTAAATCCGTAAAATCTGAAAATGTCGGAAAACGGATATTAGTGCGGAAAAGTGATATGAATAGCCAAATACCTGCACACTAAAAATTATAAAAAACAAACAATACAAATAGGACAAGACTAGAACACTTGAGCACAGAGGAAAATTTGGAGGCAGAAGGAGCTAAAGAGGCCGGCGAGCTCGGAATTGGTGGGTGTGTCGCCGGCAAGGTTGTGGCAGATGGGCTCCAAACTTCTTCTGTGTTCATAGTGCTCCACTAATGTCTCACTGATATTGTTTGATTTTTTAGTTTAGATCCAGAGTGGTAGCAGGTCAGAAATCCAGAGAGCAAAATTGGTCTTGTTAGTTTTTTTTGTTTTGGTTTTGAAAATTTTTGAAACTTTTAGTTTGTTTTTTAGAAAAGTGTTTGATGGATATTAACAAGATTAACCCGAAATAACAAGAATTAAAACGTTACCGTCTCCCCGGCAACAGCGCCATTTGATCGCACGCTTTTGGCGTGTCGAGTTTTAAGAGTTCTAAAGTGTAATCGCGATCAGGACGGTGTTACTTTGCAGCTAGCCGCGATGAGCACGGGTCGTCCACAGGGAGACGGAGTGTTTTAGGTTCTTATTTTCACGAGTTAATGCGCGAGGCGGAATGTTTGTATCTATCCTAAGTGTTATATGTAAAGTAACTGTAACATTTCAGAAAAATAAAATATTATTTTTGGGAATTTTTATAATTAAATAATAAATATTTTGAATATTTTGATAATGCGGTATAATTAAATACCGATAAATTGGAAAATATTTGGAAAATTATGGAAATTACTGAAATGAGGGTGCTTTATGTGATTTAGGCAAATTATGAATTTTTATGATTAATTATATTCAATTTTAATGCTAATCACGATTAAATATCGCTAATCATGCATTAAGCTAGTTTTGTGCACATGATATGGACCATGTCATATTTTTGCACTTTTACATTTTCCTACCATGTCTTTTTCTTTTCCATGCATGGTTTTGTTTTAGAATGAAATGAAAAGAAAAGAGAAGAAAAGGAAAAGAAAACAAAGGAAAATGAAAAGGGTTTAAAATTTAAGGTATGGGCAAGAGAGAGAGAGGTGTGAGGGGTCAACCTTGGTCTTGGCCTTTGTTTTTCATTATCATCTTCATCTTTTCTCTCTTCTCCATCTCCTATGGCAGCAGCCCTCTCTCCCTCCCCCCTCTACCTCCTCACTTCACCACTAAAAACTCACCAAAACTCCATCCCCACTTCACAAAAAACATGCACAAGCTCCCTACAGGAACTTTAGACCAATAGAGAATGGATTTTGAAGAATTGGGGCAACACAAGAATTTTCTTGAGTTGTAAAATGAGGTATTTCCTTCACCATTAGAATAGAATTTCATTCACTTTAGCACTCTTGTTAGTTTTGAAGTGATTTAGTTTTGTTTAGTGAGGTTTGAAAATTCCTAGTTAGGGTTTGTAGGATTTGTGAGTTGTGATTGTGTAATTGAGATTAGTAGAGGCTATACAACCCCTGTAGTGATGATATATTGGTCTAAACCAGAGACTAGAACCCCAATTAGAGACTTAGAAATCCCCGATATCGGATTTTATGGATTCTGTGAGGATTTATTGGTATCTGCTAACACCCTGGACACCTGAAAAATATTTAGCATACACAGAGAGATGTGCACGCAACCTAAAACCTATACCCAAAACACAGGACCCTAATTCCTTAATGTGGCCACAGTTTTATCCTTACTGGCCGCAATTTGGGCCAAACCAGGGAATTAGAGCATCGTGTTTGGTTCATGGCTCCAGCACCTGTAAATTTGACCCTTCCAATTTGCAAAATTGGCTGGTTTGACCTAGAGTAAAATCTGGGACCATTTACATGAGTTGTTGCCTTGTATTTCATGATATTTATGAAATGAAGTTTTGATAATTGTGTTTTTATCGGTCGATTCAAGTTTATACGTCAATCGTCGAGAGTTGCTGGTTATTCGTGCATGCGTAAACGATAGGGTTTACCTATGTACGTTTCGTGTATCGATTTGGTTATCGTGCGTGATTTCGGTTTACGATATCTTGTGTGTTTATATGTAGGCACCCCTACGAGGATTTCAAGACGACGAGGAGAGCGTGGCGTCATCGACTCCAGCAAGCGAAGATCAGGTGAGTAGATATATATCTACGGGGGAAGTCGAGTGGATGGCGTATAGCACCCCCGCAGTTTCGTAGTATAGAACGCGAATGCGTTATAATTATATATATATATATATATATATATATATATATACGGATGTGATATGAAATGACTTTGGGTTAGTATAGTGTACTTGTAAGATAGTGTTTAGTTAATTTATTAGTCGTGAACCTTAGAGTAGTGATTTGCATACACGCGCGCGCACACACACTTGCATACTTTTATTACTTGTGCGTATATGGGGATATGTATACACACACACACACACACAGGTATGGGACTATGTATATATATATACACACACACATAGGTATGGGACGACGTGTGTGTGTGTGTGTATATATATACGTATACATATACATGGACGATGAGGATAGTATATGGTATTTGGAGATGAGTCGATGAGATTGGGCATAATGCCATGAGATCGGTGATGTGACATAGTTCGTATTTAAGATACGACATGATTTTCTAGCGGGTCCTTGGGCGATGTGTTTTCATACACATGCATATATATATATATATAGATGGTGTCAGTATATACTAGACTTAGATCAGTACCCCCAGACCATGATATATGATGAAAAGGATACCAGATGAATTATGAGATAATGCGATAATGAGCCGTACCCAGATTTGGGATATCGTACGATGGATTTACCATACGAGCTATATATTGATGATAGATCCGCACTCTTGACTCGAGAATGTCATATTGTATATTGTATCGCATGTGATACTATTGAGGCAGGATCACCGACTATTATATTTATATATCGGCTCAGATTTAGGTGGTTTCCTTACCCTCTTTTCGATTAGCCTGTTAGTTTAGTCCAGTAGTTACTTGTAGATGTTAGACTAGAATCGGGTCATACCTATTTCAAAACTAATGAATCGTGAGTATTTTAAAGACAGGCCAAGGGATTTTACGGATATTTCAAAGGACGTACCTTTTATTAAAAACACCGTAGCCTATTTTCTAAACACCACGATTCGTGTATTTCAAACGGCAAAACTGTACGACCATATATGTTAATGTAGATTCCTTATTGTTGCATTCACTATTCATTGCTGTATATTCGGTATTGCTGCTTTTATTATTCATGTTCCGCATATTCTGGCTGTTCGCATCGCATTGCATTCTTATCGTGTTTACATTAGTTATTATTAAAATAATGTTGTTAGGACACCAACACCATTATCGATGATGCGTATGCTCCACATGCACCTGCTAGCCGGCTTACACATATCATCATCGGTAATTGTCATGTCACACACACTTTAGCGAATATTGATTCATTGATATTGCTTTTTACCTGATAGTTCCGATATATTATTAGTGTGCTAGATTATATATTGCATTTGTTTACTATGATTTTCATGCATATTTATATATTCATTTGCCAGGACATTATGGGCCAATCCAGATTGCCGGAGCCCAATATTATAGACTTCATTGTTTATTTACCCTTGAGATTTGGGATTTTGGATTTCCATGAGATTTCTGGATTTGGAGAAACCGAAAGGATTTTATAAACTGACTATCATTTTTAAATGAAAGTTGCGGTTTTCTCATGATATGATTTGAGATATGTCCACCATGAGTTTTCTCGGCTCTTGAGCAATATCATACACCCGATTCGAGGAGGAGGAGGAGGAACCGTCTGTGGGTGCATGGTGGACCCAGTGCGGTACCCCGGGACGAGAAGGTCGCGGATGATGGCGTTGAGCCTGTGACAGAGGAGCACTACTGACCGGTGATTGTATTGTGACTCGACGGATATCTGGAGGATGCCGATCGGAGTACAAGCCAGTCCGGATAAACGGAGCCTGAGGTTTTGAGATTTGATGATATGGGCCAGTCCGGATAGTCGGAGCCTTAGATATTGAGATTCGAGGATACAGGCCCAGTCCAGATTGCTGGATCCTGAGATATTGAGATATTGGGATTTATGTTTTGTGTCGATGCTTGACACTAATTTCATGTTGATTTCATTGACGATACCTCGATTTATAAATATACAGAAATCTCACTAAATAAAGAAAAAAGTTGTCACATTCATGATGCATTCTGTTTTCATTATATTGCATTCATACCTCATATTTATGATACGTTGCTACCTGAGGCACTGACACTATCACTTGGTATTACACTTATGTATAGATGTTTACCCTTGCCACCTTATCATACTTCAGACTATATCATATTGAGGATATTATGATCGTATTGACCCAGGATTGAGTAATACATACGATTTCTGCTCTATGATGTTTTCTACTCACGAGTTGGCAACTCACCCCCGTTGTGCCACAATTTCTTGCAGGTTTTGTTGTACAGGTTTTTCCCCTTGGCGGCTTTGCTGGCACACTACTTCATTCCGGGTGATTGCTTTGGTAGGTTGGTTCACTCGCATCGTGACCACCATAGTACTTTTATTTATTTTAGTTGTATCTAGTAAACTCCATCAACCAGACTTGTATGTTTATTTGACTTAGAAGACCAGTGTATATTATTTCGACCTTAGAGTCGCGCGTTGTATTATTATGGGTTTTCTTGCTGATTTTGAGTTTCCTATTGAGTTTTGATTTTCGCCCTTCGGCGTTGTATATTATATTGCTTGCGTGGTTGTGATCGTCAATTGACGAAGAGCTAGCTCCCGCTTGGGGATGCCTTTATTCATATTATGCATGTTGTATCCTTTTAGGGCCAGCATTTACAAAGGAAACTCTGCCGAAATTTTCAGAAAAGACTTGAGATTTTAAAACGCAATACTTCGGCTTATGTTATTAAAACCACTTGCTTTAAAGATAAGTTTTCTTCACTTCTTCTTTAAAAATGGTTTAGATTTCTTGGATTTTGGCTTACTTGAATTAGATGGGGTCCTATAGACTTCATATGATTCAAGTGCCAGTCACGTGCCATTTTGGGTCGTGACAAAATTGGTATCAGAGCGCTAGGTTAACCTTGGTTCAAGTCTATGTTTGACTATGCAGAGCCTAGGTCGTTTGTTTATATACGGAATCTAGGCTTGACCTTACGGAACATAGACTTGGACGAGGGAGTATTAGACTCGAAATTTCGTCGCGTAGGTTGACCTTGGTTGATAGAGTAGGTGACTTAAGGAGAGTGACGTACCGTGTGTATGTTCCACGACATACTTACGATACGCTACTTCGCTTAAGAAGCCTTAGTATGTATATTTCCTTGCACAACATTATATTCATTCCTTTGATCTATCCTTATCGATATTGGTTTATGGTTTTGCTTCCACGATTACACGGGCAGAGAGAGATACGGCTAGAGTTCCGTCAGCACGAGCTCATCACGGACGAGAACTTACCAGGGCGTGATTCCAGGGACACACGATCGTATAGATATGTCATGTTATTGTGTTTTTGCGCCATGAGCGTTTGATGGATCGCTTTTACGAGATTTCTCGGACGTGCAGTTTAGCACTAGAGAATTAGGCCACTGCTAGAGGCCATCCAGAATATGATGACCGTCAATGCACCGACTATTCGTGATGATTGAGGCACTATTCAGCATGCGGACGAATGAGCCAGTTGTTACTGCGAATGATGAGATATCGCCCCAGATGTTTGGAGCTATTGCCGCACGAGTATACTTAGAGATATGAGAGAAGATCGCTAGTCACCTAAAGAGGAATGACTAGGACATTGTTGGTTGTATGTACGCTCTAGAGGCCATTATTGTACATATGATGTATATTATATTGGATGCTTGGACATATATAGAGAGGGCTTTCTTGCTCGACATGATAGTATGCTATCTGGTTGCTCTTTATCTTAACATGTATACTTGTCTCTTGATACTGCCTTATGGTTACATGTTGGTACAACCCTTAGGATGTGTACTTGACTACCAGGATTATGATGCAGATCATAATAGTGGGGCCATAGTAGTCCATAAGTTCATCCTTTAATGTTCCTAGTCGTGAGTGTATCGAGACAGGGCATCGATATACCAGAGTAGACTAGCGTATACGCTTCTCGACCCATGAGATGGGTGATGGATGATCCCATATCCATTGATGTTTGACATCAGAGATGGTATATGGGTGCTCAGTGGAGACTGACTACACTGGACGGACTCGCCGAGAGCTCCTAGTTGGTATTATACCTATCGTCAGATAGCAGTTCTCTGGTGACACTGGTACAGGTTAGTCTGTAGACCCGAGATCGTCATAGAGTCTTGTGTGCTTCCCACTATGCTTTGATTTCCACCTTACCACATTCAAGAGGACATGAAAAACGGTGGTTTTTTGGGTACAGTCCCAAGTCACATGGAGGAAATGAGCGATAGAAGGGGTTTCGTCTTTCCCGGTATTGGGAATTGATGTTGCGCTGTGCTCGATTGGCCATAACAGGGAAGTCCCTGGTCAGGGCCGATTTAGAAATTTACTAGTAAGTGTTATCAGTAGTTTCTCAACCCGTTATGAGCCTCATATCGGCATGACTTATCGGTTATTGGGGTCTGACGTTTACCACCCATAGACTTGATATGCGACATATCAGACGAGGAGACCGGACTGTACGGTAGTGTTACTGACAAGCTTTACAGGAGATAGAGCGGGCTTGCTTGTTGATCTTCTGATCGCTCAATACCCGGGCAGCCGTTACGTCCAGCTAGTACCGCTGACGGCTTGTGGGTGCTTGATATGATCATCACCTACTGTCGGCGTATTGACGAGTCTTTAGAGTCCTACATAGAGGTTTCACTGGCTCAGGAAAAATGAAGTAGAAGCATATATGTGATATATGCGGGACCGAGAATAATGCAAGTATGTGATACCGTATTCTATTCTCGCGATATTTGTATCGGACGGTTATATGTGATATACCCGGGTTATCGAATCAAGTGTTGATTCGATAAGTTGGTACATTTAATATTAGTTGGTTATATGTGATATAACCGGATTATTAAATCAAGAGTTGATTTGATAGTTTTGTGTATAATTGTATATTTGATATACAAATTTACATTAACTAATATTAGCTCACTTAAGCATTTATTATTATCACATGTGCACACTTAATATATATGAGATATATATTAATTGTGTTTTATTTTGTATCATGGTTGTTGATACACACTACATGGGTGTATGAGACTTACACCATACTAATTATAATGTTAGGTTTTAAATATTTATAGTAAATCCAAATTAGTGCATAATTAGTCATATGCATGAAGCTTCATGAAGCTTGTTGATGCATTTACTTAGTCCACTAGTTTTGTTTTACTTAAGATATTTATTAACCTAACCATTGTAATTTAGCCATGGTTATGTCTCTATATAAGCTAGTATATGATACAAACTCACACATGGTTGTTTCTCTTACCTCATTAGTTCATTCTCATTTCTTTTGCTCATCTTCTTCTTCCTTGAGCAAAAGCTTGCTAGGTTTTTCTAAAGAGAGAAAATATTGTGAGAAAAATAAAACTAAAATGAGCCCACTTACTATTTTATCATCCTCTACTAGATTAGCAATTTAGTATAGGGTGTTAGCTTCACTAATCTCTCAATTAGTGAAGTAGTAGCTTGAGTTAGTGTCTCCATGACGTAGATCATCTTCGGCTTCGAAGACTTCAAGCATGACTGTTCCTTTCATCTTGAGAAGCCATGCAAGAGTCCGGGAGTACCATGATCGCAGAGAAGGGACCACTACAAGGAGCTATTGAAGTGAAGGATCGGTCTACAAAGGTTGTATCCCTAGTTCACTTAGTTATAAAGTAGTTTACTTTATAGTATAACTCCTAAAACTCTAGCTAGATCCTTGGTTAGGTTTTTTGGCACACTAGAAAATATGAAATTAGCATGTTTGATGCCTTATGAAACCTTGTGGTTGTGTCAAAGAACCCTACAGTGGTATCACAGCCTTGCTAGAGCATTAGGAGTCGTCTAGGCGAAGTTAGAAGTTCGAACGAGCTCCGAAAACTCGAAATAGCCCACTTTCTGGAAATTTTTCAAAATGTTGGAATTTTTCACATTAAAAATCCTCAGAAAATCATGCAGGTAAAACTATGGACCCTTTAGAAGAACAACACCCTAACTCGACAGCATGACCGCGGAACCACAGCAAAACCATGGGTTTGGCGTCGGTTCCGCGGCCCCATGTGTGTGTCTTGGGTCGATACTTCTACTGTTGGTTCGTACCTACTGGGGCATGCTTCTAGATATTTTTGATATTGCTCAAGTGTTGAGTTCTCTGGGGTAATTTGGGGAATTCGTTGATTCGATCGAAAGGTTTAACATCGTCTAGCTATTTCATGACATGCGATGTTATGTGTTGCTGTATATGTTTTATTGGATCGTCGTGTTTTGAATAGCCGGGGGTTTTATGTGAGATGAGAGTTTTTCATTTCATTCATGTAAAATTAATTGTATGTAATTTTCTTTTATTGGGGCACTTCCGGGTTGAGGATGATGTCACCATTGTTGTATATTATTTACTTTTCCGCATTAGGATAGGCCCAAGGAGGGGAGCACAAGTAACCGGGTTCTAGAGTCCGGTGGGAGACCAACTCGAGGAGTCAAGTCCGGGTCTCCTAACTCTGGAATTGGTAGGGTTGCTTGCCGCTCTCGTAGGGGTCTAGGGATGTGGGTTTGGCTATTCATCGCGACCGTGGAATCCCTGTTTTATGAAAGCTCAAAATAAAACACGGACCTCCTAGTATATCCAATATTTCATATGTTTCTTCTGCTGTCTGTGATGTGATCACTGTCGATTCTGAGACGAATGGATACATATTATATATGAGATATATAGAGACATTGCTTATGTTTTACACCCGCGCTAGTCCCGTCCCGGTATGTGGTTAGTTAAGTAACCTAACGGTGCATAACGGGACACTGTGGCGAATGCGGATGGCATAAGCGTACATTGTATTTTTGTTTCTTCTGTGATACTTAGGAAGCTTAAATGATGGGACTTTATTAATATGATTAATGAAAAGAAAGAAACCTAAAAGATGTTGTAGAATCAAATTTTCAAAAAGGGTAGCTACAGTTATTGCTTTGCATAGTGATATATGTGATATATCCCGCACCTTATTCGATAAGGAAAGATCCGAGATCCCTTCACCGGTAGTGACCACTTTAGCAATAACTGGCAGATGCTACAACACTCAGTTTGTCTTTTGATTGCTTTTAGAGTTTCTTGCTTTGCATAGTGATATATGTGATATATCCCGCACCTTATTCGATGAGGAAAGAGCCGAGATCCCTTCACCGGGAGTGACCTCTTTAGCAAAACTAGTGAAAGCCTAAAAAACACTCCTTTTCAAAATTCACTCGATTCTACAGCGATATCAAGTTCATTACGCAATAGGTTTTCTTAAAAACCTGTCGTAGCTCTCCGTCATTTCTGATAAGTGCTATTTTAGTATTTTTGCTACGGTAGTTTGGCCTGCATCAAGGCGTAGTGTAGGGTAGCTGAATTAGTACTTATCTGTAGCATGAGATGCGAATGGATTAGGGTATTCGTACGGCGTTGTTTGGCCTGCGTCAAGGGTCGTGCGGGTGGGTTTAATTCAATCAGGAAATGACGGATTGAACTTGACTAGCGGACTATGGGTTGTTTGGCCTGCGTCAAGGTCATAGCATGCTAGGGGCAAAATATTATCGGGAATTTCAAGTGTTGAAATTTGCAATGTGATTTCTTACTTTCTATGAGATAGTTGGATCTCGATACCCACTACGAGTAAGAGTTACTCCTGGGATAGTTTTACAAAGGACAATTAGCCGATCAAGTAGGTGTCTAGAAAGGTGTCAACGGGGTTATGCCTCTGGGAAAATGAGATTTATTTTAATTAGGTCCGTGCGAAAGCACGGGGAACCTCTCTCAAAGTACCGGCTCTGGCCTGGCTGAAAGATTGGCGAAATTGTAGGGTGTAATTAATCCCGGCTAGTCTTTCCTTTTAGGTTTTGAAGGAAGATTTGATAAAACCAGTGGGAGCCATCCTGATTAGATAAAATAACAATCAATCTGATCTTGCAAGAGCATACGCTAAAGTGTTTTCTTCTCTCTCTCTCTCCAGGTAGCAACCATGTCACGTCTTAATCAAGATAATAATATGGATGTATTGATCGAACCAGCTTGTTATACTGTGATGGGGAACGTTGGTTCCGTTCTTTCTTATAATTGTTATAAGACTGAACAGGGAATAGGGGAATATCTGGATTCTCATGCCTCCGAAGCGAAGAAGAAACATGTTGATGCGTCTTCTTCGGTTGTGTTAGTTATTGAGAACTGTTTCTCAGTTCACTCTACGTCCTGGGTATTAGATACCGGATAAGGATCCAACATATAATATGTTACATGGGCTACGAAAAGGTAGAGAACTGGGAATAAGTGATCATTCCGTAAGAGTAGGGAATGGGGAAAATGTTGTAGCCAAAGCAGATGGCGAATATCACCTTGTATTACCAAATGGTAATACATTGATTCTGAACGAATGCTATTACATTCTGACCCTGATATGCAACCTTATATCTGTTTCTTTAATAAGGAAAGAGGGATATAATTTTGTAGTACAGGATGATGTTATGAACATCTTCCTGAATCAAAAGTTGATTGGATCAGGCTCGTTAAATAATGGCATATACATTCTAAATCAAACTACAGTTCTTAATGTACAAAACACACACAAGAGGAAGAGTTCAGAAATGAACGAATCCTTCTTGTGGCATTGTAGACTAGGTCATATCAATGCGACACGACTGGCTAAGTTTCATAAGGATGGATATTTGAATCCGTTCGAATTTTCATCTTATGAAACTTGCCAATCATGTCTCAAAGGCAAGATGACCAAAACTCCGTTTACAGGACACGGAGAAAGAGCTAGTGAGCTTTTAGGACTGATACATAGTGATGTATGTGGTCCTATGTCTACACATTCCAGGAATGATTCTTCGTACTTCATTACATTCACTGACGATCTCTCAAGATTCGGACATGTGTTCCTGATGAAACACAAGTTTGAAGCTTTTGAGAAATTCAAAGAATATAAATCCGAAGTCGAGAACAAAACGGGTAAAAGTATTAAGATCCTACGATCTGATCGAGGAGAAGAATACTTGAGCACGGAATTCCGTGATTATCTAAAAGAGAATGAGATTCTCTCTCAGCTTACTCCTCCGTATACACCATAGCACAACGGCGTATCAGAGCGGAGGAATCGCACCCTATTAGATATGGTGCACCCTATTAGATATGGTGTGCTCTATGATGAGCACTGCTGAGTTACCTATTTCCTTTTGGGGTTATGCACTGGAGACAGCTGCAGACATATTGAATATGGTACCCACCAAATCTGTGCCAACCACTCCATATGAGATATGGAAAGGAAAGAGACCACATCTTAATTATGTTAAGATATGGGGTTGTCCGACATATATGAAAACACAAAATCCGGAAAAACTCGAGGCAAGGTCAGTTCTGTGTAAATTTATAGGATATCCCAAATATTCCCGAGGGTATATCTTCTACCATTCCGAGTAACAAAAGGTGTTTGTTTCTCGACATGCCACCTTTTTAGAAAAGGGTTTTCTTTTGAAACAAATTAGTTGCAAGAAAGCAGAACTGGAAGAAGTTCTAGCTATACAAACTACGACAGAAGATTTGGTGGAACCAGAGGATTCGGTAATTCCCAATGAACCTCAGTCTCTCCGCCGATCTAGTAGGGTTCCTCGTCCACCAGAGAGATACTACAGTTTTATCATTGATGGTGGAAGCGCGGATTGCATCATGGAGGATGATGACCCAACTAGCTTCGAGCAGGCCATCACGAGTGGGGACTCTGTAAAGTGGCTGGATGCAATGCGATCCAAGATGGAATCCATGTACACCAACAAAGCATGGACTTTGGAAGATGCTCCTGAAGGGGTAAAACCCTTTGGGAGCAAGTGGATCTTCAAGAAAAAATTTGGTGTAGATGGGAAAGTGCTGACTTTCAAAGCTAAACTTATTGAAAAAGGTTTTCTCCAACGACCAGGTGTGGATTATGACGAAACCTTTTCTCCAGTGGCTATGCTTAAATCCATCCGGATCATGCTTGCCATTTTTGCATACCATGACTACGAAATCTGGCAAATGGATGTTAAGACTGCCTTTCTGAATGGTGATTTGGAAGAGTGCGTTTACATGACTCAGCTAGAGGGCTTCGTAGATAGTGGGATTAGCGGTAAGGTGTGCAAGCTGCTTAAATCCATCTACGGGTTAAAGCAAGTATCGCGGAGTTGGAACATCTATTTTGATGTCGTTATCAAAGAGCTTGATTTCGTCAAAAATGTCGATGAACCTTGTTTATACAAGAAGGTGGTAGAGAGTAAGGTTGTCTTCCTCGTATTGTACGTGGATGACACACTCTTGATAGAAAATGACATTCCTATGCTGCAATCGGTCAAGCTCTTCTTATCACAAAGATTCTCAATGAAAGATCTAAGAGATGCCTCCTACATTTTGGGGATTAAGATCTATAGAGATAGATCTAAACGGATATTGGGATTGTCCCAATCCAAGTACATTGACACCATACTAAAGAGGTTTAGTATGGAAGAATTCAAATGTGGGTTTTTACACACGATCTCAGGACTCACTCTCTCCAAATAGATGTCTCCCAAGACTAATTTGGAGAGAGCCCGCATGCAAGGGATACCCTATGTTTCGGCAGTAGGCTCTATCATGTACGCGATGCTATGTACCAGACCCGATGAAGCACACTCACTAAGTGTAGTGAGTAGGTATCAAGTAGATCCTGGAGAGAGTCACTGGACAGCTGTAAAGAGCATTCTCAAGTACTTGAGAAGGACTAAAGAGATGCTCTTGGTGTATGGTAACGGAGAACTCCAAGTGGAGTCCTTTACCGATTCGAGCTTTCAGAATGATAAGAACGACTCTAAGTCACACTCGGGTTTTGTCTTTACTCTCAATGGAGGGGCGGTTTGCTGGAAGAGTTCCAAGCAGGAAACCATTGCAGACTCGACAATGGAGGCTGAATACATCGCTGCCAACGATGCTGCCAAAGAGGCTTTCTGGATGAAGAAGTTCATAACTGAACTTCGAGTGGTTCCATCCATTGAGTATCCAATACCTTTGTATTGTGATAACAATGGAGCAGTGGCTTTGGCTATGGAACCCAGGTCCCATCAGCGATCCAGGCATATTCTGAGGCGGTATCACCTGATCTGGGAGATAGTTGATCGCCGGGAGATCGAGGTCAGGAAAGTTGACATGAAGAACAACACTGCGTGTTAGTGTATATGCCCTAGAGGCCATTACTGTATCATACTAGTTTGAATATTAAATAATGGAAGCTTGGGATATTCACAGTTGTATAGACAATCTAGCTCAAAATAGTAGTATGCTACTTGGTTTGTTTCTACTTTAATATGTGCATGTGTTTCTTTTAGTATATCGCTTATACATATTAGTGGAGCCCTTAGGATCTTGCTTGATTACCAGCGTTGTGATGGTAGTCACACTTGTAGAGGCTGGGTAATCTACAAGCACATCCTTATACAGGTCCCTAATCCCAGGATTATCGAGACGGGGCATCGATACTCCGGAGTACACTAGCGTATGCGCTTCTCAGCCCAGCAGGGGTGATGGTCCCACAGCTATCAGTACGTCATACTGGAGATAGTATGCGGGTGCTCGTTAGGTTACGAGTACACTGGATAGGACTCGACGAGAACTGTTTGTTGGTACTATACCTATCGTAAGATGTCAGTTCCCAGGTGACAGGAGTACAGCTTAGTCCGTCGACTTGACATTGCTACTTCGCCTCGAGTGTGTTCCTACTGTACTGTGATTACTACCCTACCACAGCTCAAAGGATTCATGCAAAAAGGTAGTAGTTGGGTGCAGTCCCGAAGCACTTGGAGGCTATAGCGGTTAGATATGATTCGTCTCTCCCGGTATTAGGGGTTGATATCACGCTGTGTCTAGGAGAGCCATTACACAAAGTCTCTGGCCATGGCAAGCGAGAATTACTGGTAGTGTTTCTAGTAGTTTCTCAGGGTGTTCTGGGCTACACTCCGGCATGACTTGTACCGCTATTAGGGGTCTGACGTTTACTTCCCCTAGGCCCGACATGTGATACTCTTAGACGAACAGACCGGATCGTACGGAGACTGTCACTTTCAGGCTCAGTAGGAGTTCGGATGGGTTTACCTCATCGGCCTTCTTATCGACATCTACCTGGGGATCGTTACGTACAGCTAGTGCCGCTTGCGGTCTATGGTTAAACCCACTGCCAGCATAGTGTCGTGTTTTTAGAGTCCCATACAGAGAGTTTCCCTGCACTGGGCGAAAGGTGTAGAGGCCGTATGGTTTTACGGCAGGGCTATGATCAGTTACGTGCACTTGTGCGCGTATGCTGTCCGGGCAGACAATGCTAGTGGGCTTTGGTTTAAGCCGGATCGTTGTATTGTATGGATGGATTAGTTTTGTCTTCTTTGTATTCGCATTCTACGGAATGCGGATGCGGGTGTGTATGCACGGTTGTAAGGAGCGAAGAAGAAGGAGGTGCCTCATTAGGGTTTTGACCATTGGTTCGGTCAAAACCATTATTAGGTGAGGGAAGTATTTACTAATATTTTTAATGATAATTGTGTTATGGCTAATTGCTTTGACCATTTGACCGTGCTTGACCATTTGACCTAGTTGACCATTGTTGACTTGGACTTTTCTTGAGAGCACTAGATCCTTCTTTTGCTTTTGGCTTTGGATTAGATTTGAGATGATAATGGTCAAATCAATGTAGCCATCAACTTTATCATGATAAGATATTAGTAATTATTTAGTTTATGGATCATTTTATTCTTCTCACTCTCTCTCTCTCTCTCTTCAAGTGAGAGCTCCCATGGTTCCTCCTCCTTTTTCCTCTCCTGAATTTTCTATAGCTTTCATGTGTTGAGAAAAATAGAAACAAATAGACAAACAAATCCACCACCATCTTCTACACAACCTAGGACTTCAAGTATAGCAAACTTGTTGCCCTAGTTACCTCGGCTTGAGGTGGAGCTCGGACTACAGACTCTCGGGTGGATCGTCTTCGACTCTAGGAGCCCGCGGAGGTGACTAAGATCCGGATCGATCCTCGGAGCTTGCATGGACGAGGAGGACAGCGGAAAGAAGACCCGAAGGACTTGTTGCATGTGTTATAATCTCCTAAGCATGGTAGATAGAACCTCTTGTTGTTTGTTAGCAATGGTTTAGCAAAGATCCTAAAGTTTTAGTCCATGTTACCTTGAGTTAAAAATTTGATTTTTACCTATTCCGCCTCCCCGTAAGCACCGGGATTTGTAACGTGGACTTACAGTGGTATCGGAGCCTCGCTAAACCATTACTAACTTGTTAGCAAAGTATTAGAAATTCGATCGCCGGAAAAAATAGCAAAACACGTCAAAAATTGCACTTTTCTTTCTTTTTTAAAAACTGGTCCAAAAATTTTTCCACGGACCTTAAAAATACGTGCAGGCTTTTTTGGGAAAACTGTAGAAATTTGGGCACCTGAGTCGCTCAGAAGACCGCGGATCCGCGGCCGATCCAAGCGATCCGCCGTGGATCCGCGGCCGAGTCGACTCGGCTGCGCATCAAATTTCTTCTGGGGTTCTTGTATTGGTTTTGTGATTTTTTAGTTTGTTTCTGCCCAGATTTTGCTGAGTATTGTGTTGTGCTTGGGGTAGTTTCAAATCAAGTTATCGATCGAAATTCTAAGTACTTTTGCTAATCGGATCTTCTGTGATGTGATATATGTATTGAATGTTTACTAATCGCTATACGTCGATTAGTGGGGGTTATACATATCTGTGATCTGTGATGTTGGTTTGTGTATATGAACTTGTTGGATTGTCGTGGATGAAGAGCCGGGGTTTGTGAGATGAGAGTTTATTTATCTTTCATTCGATGTGTAATTTGTAATTTGATATAATATTATTTTATGGCTGCACATCCAGGTTGAGGTTGTAGCAGCCATTGTATATTATCTCTTTTACTGTTTTTGCTCCTAGGATAGACCCAAGGAGGGGTGCACAAACTACCGGGTAGTTTGAAGTGCCGAGTGGCCTACTCACATTGTTGAGGGAGGTTGCTTCATTTCGGGTACTTGGCGGGTAGTTTGCCGCACCCGTAGGGGTCTAGGGTGAGGTTTGGCTATTCATCGCGACCGTATAATCCGTCTTTCGTTGCATGCTCGAACGAAACGCGGATTCCTAGCATATCCAATATGTTCATCTGTGATCTGTAATGGATATCATTACATCTGACGAATGTATATATCTATATATGATATCTAGTAGGCGTTGCTTATGTTTTGCATCCGTGCTAGTCCAGCCCCCGCTCTGTCATTAGTTAAGTAACCTAACAGGTGATAACGGGGCCCAGTGGCGAATGCGGATGGTATAAGCGTACGTCATATTTTAGTTATTTTCTGCAATGGTTGGATTAATTGATAGGATGCATTAAATTAATGCAAAGAAAACAAACCAAAGTTTAATCGTTGGAACAATTTCAAAACCTCTCGGTTTTTTCCAAAAACAGAAAACTTTTAAAAACGCGGAGCTTAAACCACTCCTTTTAATAGCTATCAAGGTTCCCTCGATTATATCAAGTTCACTACGTTCACGGTTTCGCCAAAACCATTTGTAGCCCTCCGTCATTTCATATGAATATTCAATAGTATTCAAGCAATTTTTGTTGACCTTCGTCAAGGCATAGTGATTGGTAGCTGTTGGGTGTTCATATGTAGCATAGATAGATGCGTTGGTTTGGGACAGTCGTATTACCTTGTTGACCTTCGTCAAGGGTATATACGGGTGGGTTCAAATTAACCTGGACAATGATGGGTAGAACTTGACATGTGACTTATGATTTGTTGACCTTCGTCAAGGTCATAAGAACATGGGGCAAAAATCCACATCGGGAGTTTCTAAAGAAACTGAAACTTGCTAGTGCTGCATACCATTTGGAGTTTGATAATATTGGTAGGATTCCTTCAGCATTATCTCACAATGATATTTGGATCCCGATCCTACTGTTAGTATCCGCTACTCCTCGGGAAACTTTTCACTTAACGATCAATACTATAAACCAAGTAAGTGTCTAGAAAGGTGTTAGCAGGGCTACGCCCACAGGGAAAAGAGATTATTTAATTAAGGAACTTCGCGAAAGCGTCGTAAAACCTCCCTCGAAGTACTGACACCAGCCTAGTTGAATGGTTAATCAAGTATTGTACGGTGAGACAAATCTCGACTAATTCTTCTTTTATGGTTTGAGGAAGGATTCGAGAAACAGTGGGAGCCATCCTATTTAGATAAACTAAAAACCAATCTAAACTTACAAGAGCATCATGCTAAGTGTTTTCTTCTCTCTCTTATAATTGCAGCGACCCAGTGACCTGACTTAGGTTACATCTAGCTAATAAAATGACTGAATCTGACTGTTATGACTGGCAAAGGTCTGTCCAGATGTCCATTACCCATGACAAGCTGGGACACCTCCTAAATAATCAAACCCCTGCCATCTCAGGACCAGTTTCCCCTGTCACGGATATTGATATCCGTAAGACATCAGAAAAAGACTGTGCGAATGCCAAGTGCCTCATGTTGGCCTCAGTTGATGGTGCATACCAGAGGCAGCACGAGAAGATGGATTTAGCTTCTGTCTTCCTCCATAACAAAGATTAATATGGAGAGCAATCTCGTATCGCAAGATATGAGACCTCGAATGAATTGCTTCAAGCAAAGTTGGCTTTCGGGTCATCTGTAGAGGACAATGTCCTTACAGAGACTAGCTATTTTGATGAGCTCACGGACCTGAAGACCACGTTGAAGAACGGGTCAAATACTGACTTGATTCTACGGTCTCTACCCTCTACTTATACCCGGAAGGAAACCAAGGAAGTAGAAGGAAAGGGAAGGGCAAAAGTTTCGGAACTGGATATACTAAAGGAGGGACGTTCCTATTGTTACGGGAAAGGACGTTGGCAGAATGATTGCAGTGCTAGCGAAGCCAGTAACCAGGATTCGAAGCATGATGTGGCTTCGGCTTCGGGTGTGTTTGTAATACAAAACTGTATGTCAATTAACCTTACTTCCTTGGTATTGGATACCGGATCAGGATCTCACATCTGTAATTCATTACAGGCTCTGAGAAACCGTAGAGTTATCAGGATAGGTGATATGACTCTCAGGGTAGCCAACGGAATGAGCGTGGATGCTAAATCCGTAGGGGAATATCACCTTGGATTGACAAGTGGGCAGATATTGATTCTGCGTAACTGTTTGTATGCACCTAGTATGGCTTGTAATATCATATCTGTATCCTTACATTCTAAGGATGGATATGATTTTACTTTTTTAAGCGATGTGGTCCACATCCACCTAAATCAAGTTCTGATTGGGTCAGGTACATTAGAAAATGGAATATACATACTGAATCAACCTCAAGTTTTCAGTGTCCAGAACACACTTAAAAGAAAGTCTCTGGAAACAAATCAGGCTTTCTTATGGCATTGTAGACTGGGTCACATTAATGAGACACGGTTAACAAAGTTACATAAAGAGGGATACTTGAATTCGTTCGAGTATCAGTCTTATGCTACTTGTGAATCTTGTCTCATGGGAAAGATGACAAAGACTCCGTTCACTGGATACGGAGTAAGAGCGAGCGAGCTCTTGGGACTCATACACAGTGATGTGTGTGGTCCAATCTCTACACATGCGCGAACTGGTTATTCATACTTCATTACTTTCACAGATGATTTCTCTAGGTATGGACATGTCTTTTTGATGAAGCATAAATCCGAGGCCTTTGAGAAATTTCGGGAATACAGGATTGAAGTTGAGAAATAAACAGGCAAAAGTATCAAGACACTGAGATCTGATCGAGGTGGTGAATACTTGAGTGCCGAATTTCTGGGCTACTTAAAAGAGAATGGAATTCTCTCTCAGCTTACTCCTCCATACACACCACAACACAACGGTGTATCGGAAAGACGGAATCGAACTCTATTGGATATGGTTCGTTCCATGATGAGTAAGACTGAGTTACCGCAATCTTTCTGGGGCTATGCACTAGAAACAGCTGCATATCTTTTGAACAAGGTTCCAACCAAGACTGTGCCAACTACTCCATATCAGATGTGGAGTGGGAAGAAACCCTGTCTTAAGTATCTTAAAACATGGGGATGTCCAGCTTTTGTAAAGAAGCAGCATGCGGACAAGCTCGAGGCACGCTCAGTACTGTGTAAGTTTGTGGGATACCCCAAGAACTCCAGGGTGTATCTTTTCTATTCCGCAGAGGAACAAAAGGTTTTTGTTTCTCAGCATGCCCACTTCTTGGAAACTGAATTTTTGGAAAATCAGATAAATGGGAGCGCAATGGAACTGGAAGAAATTCCAGAACCACAAGCTATTACTGAAAGCTTGGTAGAACCAGAAGTTTCAGGAGAACCGGACATCCCAGCGCCACTCCGCAGGAGTAGTAGGCAGTCTCATCCGCCCGACAGATACTACGGTTTTCTCATAGACGGGGATCGAGAGGATTGTGTCATTGAAAATGATGAGCCTACTAGCTTCCAGCAAGCCATTCAGAGCGGAGACTCAGTAAAATGGCTGGATGCAATGCGGACCGAGATGGAGTCCATGTACACCAACAATGTTTGGACTTTGGACATTTCTCCAGAAGGGGTAAAACCCGTAGACTGCAAATGGATCTTCAGAAAGAAGATTGGTGTAGATGGGCAGGTTGAAACCTATAAATCTAGACTTGTTGCAAAGGGTTTTCGCCAAAGACCTCGTTTGGACTATGACGAAACCTTATCTCCAGTGGCTATGTTCAAATCCATTCGGATCCTTCTTGCCATTGCTGCCTTCCACGATTATGAGATCTGGCAGATGGACGTAAAGATGGCTTTTCTAAACAGAAATTTGGAAGAGGGCATTTATATGGATCAGCCGGAGGGTTTCATTCAGAGTGGGAGCAGCAGTAAAGTGTGCAAGTTTCTTAAGTCTATTTATGGACTGAAGCAGGCATCGCGGAGATGGAACATCTGCTTTGATGATACTGTCAAAGAATTCGACTTTGTCGAAAATCCGGATGAACCATGTGTTAGTGTATATACCCTAGAGGCTATTACTGTATCATTCTAGTTTATATATTACTTAATGGAAGCTTGGGATATTCACAGTTGTATAGAAAATCTTGCTCAAAATGGTAGTATGCTACTTGGATTGTTTCTACTTTAATGTGTGCATGTGTTTATTTTAGCATATCGCCTATACACATTAGTGGAGCCCTTAGGATCTTTGCTTGATTACCAGCGTTATGATGGCAGTAACACTAGTGGGGGCTGGGTAATCTACAAGCACATCCGTATACAGGTCCCTAGTCATAGGATTATCGAGACGGGGCATCGATACTCTGGAGTAGGCTAGCGTATGCGCTTCTCATCCCAGTAGGGGAGATGGTCTGTCCCACAGCCATTAGTACGTCGTACTTGAGATAGTATGCGGGTGCTCGTTAGGTTACGAGTATACTGTACAGGACTCGTCGGGAACTGTTGGTTGGTACTATACCTATCGTCAGTTATCAGTTCCCAGGTGACATGAGTACAGCTTAGTCCGCTGACTTGACACTGTCACTTCGCCTCGAGTGTGTTCCCACTGTTCTTAGATTGCTACCCTACCATGGTTCAAATGAGTCGTACAAACAGGTATCAATTGGGTACAGTCCCGAAGCACTTAGAGGCAGTGACGGTTAGACAGGATTCGTCTCTCCCGATATTCGGGGTTGATATCGCGCTGTGTCTAGGAGAGCCATTACACAAAGTCCCTGGCCAGGGCAAGCGAGATATACTGGTAGCGTTTCCAGTGTTATCTCAGGGTGTTCTGGGCTACACTCCGACACGACTTGTATCGCTATTAGGGGACTGACGTTTATCGCCCCCCTAGGCTCACCATGCGATACTCCTACACGAACAGACCGGACTGTACAGAGATTGTCATATTTAGGCTCAGTAGGAGTTCGGATGGGTTCACCTCATCAGTCTTCTTATCGACATCTACCTGGGGACCATTACGTACAGCTAGTACCTCTTGCGGCCTATGGTTAAACCCACTGCCAGCGTAGTGTCGAGTCTTTAGAGTCCCACACAGAGGGCTATTCTCCTTTGGGCAAAACAGAGTAGTGGTCGCATGGTTTTGCGACGGGGTTCGTTTACATCCGCGCACTTGTGCACGTTTGGTGTCCGGGAAGTTATTACTAGCGGTCTTTGGTTTAAGCCAGATCCTAGTATTTGTTTTGGGATTAGTTTTGTCTCATTGTATTCGTGTTCCTCGGAACACGGATACGGGTGTGTTTGCACAGTTGACAGAGGCAGAGGATTCTCATTAGGGTTGTTGACCGTTGACTTTTTCCAAACCCTAATGAGAATGAAAGATATGATTAATGATATTAATTAAAGATAATTGTGCCATGCTTATGTTGACCATTTGACTTATGTTGACTTTTTGACTTTGGTTGACCAGTTGACTTATGTAGACAATTTGACCGGTTGACTTATGTAGACAATTTGACCATCATCATTTCACATGAAAGATGCTTCTTGATTCTTGCAAAATTCATTTAATGTGAAATGATAATGGTCATTCCAAATGAACCATCACAATTTCTTTAATTATTATTATTATTTCATAATTCACTATTATGAGAGTATGGTTGCAAAAATATCCTTATTCTCTCTTGCTCTTTCTCTCTCATATGTTAGAGCTCTCCCTCTTCCTCTCAAAGCTCCCATCTCTCATGTGTTGAGAACCAAGAGCTCTTGAGATAAAACCTTCAAGACTTCACTCTACTCATTCTAGGGTTCTAGGTATAGCAAGCCAAGCACTTTAGTTATCTATAGGTTGAGGTAGGAGCTCAAAGTAGTGGCCTTCGGGTGGATCTTTCTTCGGTAAAGAGAAGGCGACGAGGAGGAGCCGTTCAAACCACTCCAAGGAGCAAGAAGAGAAGGAGTTCAAGACCTAGGTATAACCTTCTAACTGAGTAGCTAAACTTGTAATTAGTTTGTTAGTTTTTATTTAGCAAAGATCCTCTAGTTCTAGTCGATGTTACCTTGTGTTAAAAATCATTTTTTACCTATTCCGCCTCTCCGTAAGCACCGGGGTAGGTAACGTGGTCTTACAGTGGTATCAGAGCCAGGCTAAACAACAACTAGCATGTTAGCAAAGTGTTTAGAACTTCGATCCGGAAAAAAATCGCGAAACATGTCAAAAAACTATACTTTCTGCCGATTTTTAAATAGCCTTAAAAATATTTCCACATACCTTAAAAATCAGTGCAGGGTTTTTTAGAAACAACCAGGAAAAAAAAGCCCACGACTCGGCCAACGCGCCGTGGAAGAGCGGGGAAACCAAGCGTTTCGCCGCGGTTCCACGGCCGAGTTGACTCGACCGCGACTCGGATTTCCTACAGTTTGTTCAGTTTGTTGTTTTGTGATTTTTTAGATATTTTGTTTCTGCCCAGATTATTCAGAGAACAAAGTTGTGTTTGGGGTAGTTACAAATTGGTATTTTGATCGAAGTTATACAAACTTTTGCAAAATGGTTATATCTGAAATGTGATATATGCACTAAACGTCGACAAATCGCTATACGTCGATTAGTGGGGGTTGTGCATATCTGTGATCAGTAATGTTGTTTCATTGTGTATATGAACTTGTTGGATTGTCGCGGATGAATAGCCGGGGTTTTGTGAGATGAGAGTTTCTTTATCTTTCATTTGATGTAATATGTAAATTGATGTAATATTATTTTTATGGCCGCACATCCGGGATGAGGTTGTAGCCGCCATTGTATATTATTTGTTTTACTGTTTTTTCTCCTAGGATAGACCCAAGGTGGGGTGCACAAACTACCGGGTAATTTGAAGTGCCGAGTGGCCTACTCACGTTGTTGAGGGAGGTTACTTCACTTCGGGTACTTGGCGGGTAGTTTGCCGCACCCGTAGGGGTTTAGGGTGGGGTTTGGCTATTCATCGCGACCGTGTAATCCGTCTTTCGTTGCAGGCTCGAACGAAACGCAGATTCCTAACATACCCAATGTGTTCATCTGTGATCTGGAATGGCTATCATTGCATCTGACGAATGTATATATCTATATATGATATATAGTAGGCGTTGCTTATGTTTTGCATCCGCGCTAGTCCAGCCCCCGCTCTGTCGTTAGTTAAGTAACCTAACGGGTGATGACGGGGCCCCATGGTGAATGCGGATGGCATAAGCATCATATTTTCGTTGTTTTCTGCAATGGTAGGATTAATTGATGGGACGCATTAAATTAATGCAAGAAAATAAACCAAAGTTAAGTCGTTGAAACAATTTCAAAACCACTCGGTTTCTTTTCAAAACAGAAAACTTTTAAAATGTGGGGCTTGAACCACTCCTTTTAAAAGCTATCGCGTTCCATCGATTATATCAAGTTCAGTACGTTCACGGTTTCGCTAAAACCATTCGTAGCCCTCCGTCATTTCATATAGATAGTCAATAGTATTCAAGCTGTGTTTGTTGGCCAAAGTTAAGGCATAGCGATTGGTAGCTATTGGATATTCATATGTAGCATAGATAGATGCGTTGGTTTAGGACAGTCGTACTGCCTTATTGGCCAAAGTCAAAGGTAGGTATGGGTGAGTTCAAATTAACCTGGAAAATGACGGGTAGAACTTGACATGTGACTTATGATTAGTTGGCCAAAATCAAGGTCATAACGGCATGGGGCAAAAATGTTGGAGATAGTGCCCTCAGAGTCAATTATTAGGTCACAGGTACGTGATTGTAATGATTGAGGGAGGACCTATCCCGGTAGGACAGTCTTACTCGAGATGATAGTATGCTATCTGGTTTACCTTTATCATCGTGTACTGCTTTAGGTGACATGACACGTCGCTATTACACGTTGATAGAGCCCCTAGGATTCTTGCTTGACCACCAGCAATATGAGGGCGATCATATAAGTGGGAGCTGGGGGTCTACAAGCATATCCTTAAAAGGTCCCTAGTCATGGGAGTTTCGAGACCGGGCATCGATACTCCATTAGTAGACTAGTGTATACAGTCGAGAACCCGACGAGGGGCGGTGGCCGGTCTCACAAGCCACTGGTGTCAGTTGGATCACCTAAGATGTATACAGGTGCTCATTGGGTTATGAGTACACCGGACAGGACTCGCCGGGAACATGCTAGTTGGTCATATACCAGACGTCAGATGGCAGTTCCCTGGTGACATGTGTGCAGGTTAGTTCATCGACCTGGGGATCGTCATTTGTCTCGTGTGAGTTCCCACTGTACTTTGATTACTACCCTACCACGGCTCAAAGGAGTCGTGCAAACAGGTTTTAGTTGGGTACAGTCCCGAGCCACATGGAGGCAGTGAGCGTATCTTCAGGGGTTCGTCTCTCCCGGTATTGGGGGTGAGGTCGTGCTGTGTCTAGGAGAGCCATTACACAAAGTCCTTGGCCAAGGCAAAGAGATTTACTGGTAGGTATTCCAGTAGTATCTCAGGGTGTTCTGGGCTACACTCCGACACGACTTGTACCGCTTTTGGGGGTCTGACTTTTACCAACCCCCTAGGCCCGCCATGCGATACTCATAGACGAACGGACCGGACTGCACGGATATTGTCACTGACAGGCTCAGTAGGGTGTCAGGATGAGTTCGCTCATCGACGTCCCTTTTGGTCAATAGCTGGTGGCCCGTTACGTATTGGCTTATACCTCTGACGTGCTAGTGGTTAAATCCACAGCCATAGTATTGACGAGTCTTTAGAGTCCACCACACTTTCAGTTACTCAGCTTTCGGGCGAAACGCTGTAGAGGCCGTATGGAGATATGGCAGGGTCCGATCAGATACGTGCGGTATTGCACGGATCAGGATCGGACGGTTTGTACTAGTAGCCGTATAGGTTTATGGCAGGGTTCGATCAGATACGTGCGGTATTGCACGGATCAGGATTGAACGGATATTACTAGCCGGCTTTGGTTTAAGCCGGTCCTAGTTTAGTACAGTGTAGATTTTGTCTCTTTGCATTTGTATTTCCGTCGGAATACAGATGCGGGTGTGTATGCACAGTATTGGGGTTTTCCTGTAATTTATTACGGGACCAGTTTTCTGGAGTTGCCAGTTTGCATTCCGTTCCGGCCGGTTTTCCTTTGTTCTTTCCCGGCCGGACTTTTCCGATGGAGGGGGTAATTTGCAGTTTTGCAAATTACAATTGTGGAGGGGTTTTCTTGTAAAAGATTGATATGATAGCTTTCATATTTTTTTCCACCATGCTTTTGCTTTATTGTGACATGAAAGGGTATGGTTGGATTTGATATGAAGCATGGTGTTTGTTTTCTTGTCTCTTGGATGTGGTCACCTCCTTCTTCTCCTACACTCACCTCCCTCATATGATACATATTGTTATTCTCTTCACCATTTCAATTTTGGCCGGCCACACTTGAAGATGAGGGAAAAATGAGAGATGTGTTTCTTTTGTTGTATGGAAATTATTCTCATTTCTCTTTTTGTATCTAAGTTCACCACCTCTCTTCATATCATCTTGTTTCCTCCATCATGGCAACACTACCCCAAAGAGACAAAGCACTACACTTCCTACAGCACATCTTGAGCATGTCGAGTTGCCGGCTTCATGCTCGAGTTGCCTCGGTATTGAGGCGGGAGCCCGTAAAAGACGCAGGCGATGTGGTGCCCCTTTCCGATGAGGAGGAGACGGACGGAGATCCCGCAAGGAGATCGGAGTGGAGATGAAGACCGGAGGACTCGGATCAGTTGGTACAACATTTCCACACTCTTTACTGTTTGTTAGTTTAGCAATAATGGCAGATCCGGGTTAAAGTATACGATAGCGCCAAGTTAAAAAGTTTTATTCCGCAATTGGCGTCTGTAGACTGCCGGGGCGCTAACGTAGACTTACAGTGGTATCAGAGCCTCACCATTTTGCTATGCTAACTTGTGCTAACGCGTTTAAAACTTCGATCCGACCGGAAATCGAAAACTGCAAAAATCCAAGCCGACAGTTTCTGTTGTTTTTAAACGGTCTCAAAAATGATTTCTGGATGTCTTAAAAATCAGAGCAGGAACTTCTAAGAGTGACGACAGAATTTGGGTTCGTGATCCCTCGAAGTCGCCGCGGAAGCGCGGCCAAACCCATGGTTTGGCCGCGCAACCGCGGCCACGTGGGGATCACGTGCTCCCAAATTTTGTCAGGTTGTTCTCACTGGGATTTTGGGGTTTTTGATATATATCGATTTTGCCCAGATTTTGTTACTGTTCACCAGTAAGTCGTGGGGCCCACTTCTTGATATTTTGTCGATCGAAATTTAAACACGTTAGTTTTCACAGTATTTACATTATATCTGCGACCGTGAATGTCACTCGATCGGTAAATCCGGTCTAACTGCTATAGCCCGGTTAGACGGATTTGCGAACGTGATTTTCACGTTGATGTTCTATGTATTTGCTGTGATGTTGCGTATCGGTCGTGGGGGATAGCCTGGATGCAATGCTAGTACAGTGTTGTTGTATTATGTACATTTGATATTGCGGGGCGAGCGTCCGACATGTGGACTGCCGTCACTGCCTGTTTGTATTATTCTTTTGGGGCACGACCTGGTTGCGGTCGATGTACCCGGTGTATGTATATTTTACTTTCTGTACTAGGGTTACCCCGCGGAGGGGTGCACGGATAGCCGGGTTCTGGAGGGCAACAAGCCCGCATCTCATGGCATTGAGACGGAGGGGGCTTCAGTCTGGAATTGGCGGGCTATTCGCCGCACTCGTAGGGGGTACAGGTTGACCCAGGAGGGGTGCCCAAGTTACCGGATTCCGTGAAGTGCTGGGTGGTCCATTCACGGCGCTGAAGGGGGCTGCCTCGCTTCAGGTTTTGGCGGGTGACTTGCCGCGCCCGTAGGGGTCTAGGTTTTCATTGCACAGGCTATCCACACGACCAGGGGAACGTCGGGTTTCAGTAGTGGCTCTGTGAAACCCGGGGATCCCAGATATCTGTATTGTTCTGTGATATTGTACATTTCTGTGATGTTGCATTTCTATTCACGCCTTGAGCGAAATACTATATTTTGGTATATATATTAGTAGATGTTGTATATGTTTTTCATCCGCGCTAGTCCAGTCCCCGCTCTGCCGTTAGTAAGCTAACCTAACGGGTGATGACGGGACCCAGTGGCGAATGCGGATGGCATATACGTACGTCAGTATATTTTCGTTCTTTATGGTGTGATCAATTGATGGGACTGCATTGATTCGGATCAATGCAAGTTAAACAAACCTATTTTGATGTTGTTGGAACACTTTTCAAAAAGCTGTTATTGCAAGGACGTTCACTTTTGTTTTGCATCGTGGTATTCATTTGGAATATCCTGCTCCTCAGTCGACGAGGCAAGGGCCGAGATCCCTTCACCGGGAGTGACCCCTTGGACAGAAGTTTGCGTCAGGGCATTAACTTCACTATAGCCGATTACTTTTGCTTTGCATCGAGATATTCGGTTATGAATATCCAGCACCCCATTCTACGGGGAAAGAGCCGAGATCCCTTCACCGGGAGTGACCTCTTTAGTAAAGGTTTTCGTCACTATATTTTCTAAAAAGCTATTCGTTCCTTCAACGATATCAAGTTCACTACGTTAAAGGTTTTCGCCAGAAACCATTCGTAGCCCTCCGTCGTTTCATATGGGTAGTCAATAGTATTCAAGCTGTGTTTGTTGGCCTTAGTCAAGGCACAGTGTTTGGTAGCTGTTGGGTATTCATATGTTGCATAGATAGATGCGTTGGTTTGGGACAGTCGTATAGCCTTGTTGGCCTTAGTCAAGGGCTTGTACGGGTGGGTTCAAATCAACCTGGACAATGACGGGTAGAACTTGACATGTGACTTATGATTTGTTGGCCTTAGTCAAGGTCATAAGAGCATGGGGCAGAAATCACATCGGGAGTTTCAAAAGTACTGAAACTTGCCAGATATGCGCATACCTTCTGGAGTGTGATACCGTGAGCGGATTCCGTCACGTTGTCATGCGATGAGAGTTGGATCCCGATTCCCACTGATGAGTTGGTTTACTCCTCGGGTGACCCCGACTGATTCTTCTTTCAGGTTTGGAGGAGAATTTGTGGTACAGTGGGAGGTTTCCAGATTAGATAAATTAGTAACCATTCTGATCTAGGTTAGAGTGCACGCTGAGTGTTTCTTTTCTCTCTCTCTTTGGCAGCAACCATTGACCCGACCCTAAGACTTTGACTCAGTGACCAAGTTGACCGAACCTTCTTAACACTGGCTTTTGGATTGTCAGAGTTGCAGACCTCATTGCCACTCCTACTTTTACCCTTTTCTCCAGGACACCCCGTATTACTGCGAACGTCCACTTCCATTGGACAAAACCATCGTATGGTTAGATACGAACTCGAAGGAATTCGAGGATGGTTTCTGGTTCTGGAGAAAACGGATAGGATTATTCAGTTGTCTTTTCCTTTTACCCTCTCTCAGGTTACGAGTACTCCTTGGTTTAGGGGTAGTACACCTATTACGCAAATTGGATTGTCTTCTTCCAAACCTTAGGCTGGTGCCGACCGGTAGGGAATGAAGAAAACCAATTAGCATAACGATGGTGTGCAGAAGGTATTAAGTTCAGACAAAGCAAGGGATTAGTAAGAGGGCAAAGTAAATTGCAACAGATATTCACGACCAAACCAAATATTTCGTTACCACTCCCACATCACCTTTGTATTTCTCCAGGACACTCCGTATCACTACGAAGATCCACAGTTTATTTGGATACTCCATCGTATGGTTATATACGAACTCGAATGGAACTTGTTCCAGTTCGGGGATGGATTCTGGTCCAGGAGAAATAGAAATAAAGTACATTCAGGTGTCTTTTATCTTCACCTTCTCTCGCGTTGCGAGTGCTCCTAGGATTAGGACAGTACACCCTTTATGCTTATTGGATAGTCTTCTTCCAAACCATAGGCTGGTGCCGAACGGTAGGGAAGGAAGAAAACCATTTGGCCTAAAGGGGTGTGCAGAAGGTAAAGACTAAAGACATATGAAGGGATTTGGAGAGGTGGCAAAGAATTATACGGTTATAGTTGTGAATTTGGATAATGGAAGAGGCATTACTAAGAATACCGGGATACCCCACCGAAACATTTCAATGTTTCAGTTTCACTGTGTACTGTTAAAAGAAAACTGATTTCCCGATTAGATACTTACTCCAGGGTATGTATTTACCAGGTATGATTCTCACATCTGTATGGTTTTACAGATGATGAGTGGGAGTAGGTTATTGGGAATTGGGTGATCATCCTCATTATATCGGGATTCGTTGTAATCGGTGATATTTGAGGAAATCACCTGGGCTGTTTGCCGGTCGGCAAATATTTGGTTTTGAATATCCGCTGTTATGCACCAATTTCAAATTGATATATCTGTACGTCTATTTTCATAGAGTGAGATATACCTTTCTGAAATTATGTCTACGACATTTACCTATATCAGTGGATGGTTAGGTAAGGAGCATTAAACAGCGGTGTAATTCTTCTTAACCATAAGTACAGTTTTCAACCTACGACACACAGTGAATGAGTTATCAGACTCAAGGGACTTATACAGAGTATTGTATGTTGTCCAGGGTCCATCAGGACAGAGGGGTAGGTCCTCGTACTATATTCGGTTTACTTATGACTTCTCTAGTTTTTAGACCGGTGTTTCGTGGAAACACAGGGTCTAAGTTTTGAGGAGTTATAGGTATTTGAATAGAGTAGAGAACCAGGTGTTGCAAGCATCGGGATTCTTCAAAGTGATCGAAGATGTAGATACTTGTGTATGGTATTCAGTTGATAGTAATGATAAAGAGATCTTGCTTCTCTTTCAGGTTACTCATAATTGGAAGCATTCCTAAGTTGAGTAACGCTGATCGGCCTCTCTCCATTTAGTTGACATGCGCTGGGGACAGCTGCATGATTTGAATCTGGTTCAATTAAATCAGTGCCTCTGTTTCTATATTGGATATAGAACAGTTCATATCTTAACGATGTTAAGGTACGGGGAGTTGTCCGGTTTATGATTAAAACCAGACACTGGACAACTCAAGGCACGTTTCTGTAATGGCTGTTTGTGGGTTGACCCAGGCTATGACGAGGGTTGACTTTCTACCATCTGGATGAACAATAGCGATATTGTTCTAAACTCGCCACAGTTTTATTAAAAATGGATTTTTTCAGAAAACAGTAGTGGGAGTATGGTAGAACTGGAAGTGATTCCAGAACCACAAACGATTACTGAAGATTTGATAAGGAACCTAAAGATTCAATCTGGATTGACATTCCATTGGCCACTCCGCAGATATGGTGGGTAACTTCAGGCACCCGAGAGGTACTACGGTAGCCTCAAGGACGGTGACGGGGAAGTTCTTGTTTACCCACAATTACCAATGCTGTTGTTCCAGGCTGCGAGACCCGGCGGGAGGATGAGTATAGCGTCGTTCTGAACTCGCTTCAGAAGTGTACGTGTATATGACTCTGCCAGAGGGTTGTCGTAGTCAGTGGGAGCAGCGGAAGCATTGGTGGACAGGTTGCTTATGTCTATTTATAGACTAGAGCAGATGTAGCGGAGATAGATCATCTATTTCTGACGTGACAGTCATGGGTTTGACTTCATCAGAATAGGGGATGGATCTGTTGAGAAGGTAGTAGGGTGTGATATCCTGGTATTTGGATGATATACACAGAGTAGGAAAAGAAACTCCTACACTACGATCGGTTATACTTTGGTCGTCACACAGTGGTTTCTCCACAAAGGACTTGGACATTATATCAGACATACTGGTTACTAGATCTATGGTTTTAGATCTAGATTTGGGTGGTTTCTCAATCAGGGTACCTTGACAGCATTCTAAGAGTATTTAGAATGGACGACTCCTAGCACGGTAGTATACCTGCAGGTGATGGAGTCACCCTCTCCAAAGGTGTCTTACAGACTAAAGGGGAGAGGGACGTGCATGATTGGCAGATCACTTGCTTAGGCAATTGAGTCAATCATGAGATGTCAAGTACCACACCAGATGTTGTTCTTGCACTAGATGCAATAAGTTGACATTAATCCAATCCTGGAGAAACAGTCGGAAGCAGTTTTAGAACATAAGTGGATGTTCTAGGGATATGATAACGACAGCCTCATTCGGGAAACAGTTATCATTCCAGGCTTCCAAGGTGACATGGACGACAAGGAGGTTGTCAGAGTTATAGTTTTCCCTCTGACGAGGGGCAGTATTTTGGACAGGTGATCCAAGGCAATACTGAGGGAGGCATGGCGCGCAGGATACTGATTAAGTTCAGTTGACGATACAGTCTAAGAAGTTTGGATTTGGAGTTCATTTATGAGCTATGTCCCATCAGACATCCAGGCACATTCTAAGACAGGTATTGCTCATTTCGGGAGATGGGTTTCTCCGCGAACTTGAGATATAGAGAGACATAGAAAGAAACAACTAAGCGGATCCACTCACTGAGGCTATTCCTCGAACGCAATAGTTCCGCAAACGAGCTTTGTGAGACTGACTAGTAGAGGAGTTGGATGTTCGGTATCACACGGGCTGTGAGTATGCGACATCGCAATAATTAGCCTTGAGTGCAAGTGGGAGATTGTTGGAGATAGTGCCCTCAGAGTCAATTATTAGGTCACAGGTACGTGATTGTAATGATTGAGGGAGGACCTATCCCGGTAGGACAGTCTTACTCGAGATGATAGTATGCTATCTGGTTTACCTTTATCATCGTGTACTGCTTTAGGTGACATGACACATCGCTATTACACGTTGATAGAGCCCCTAGGATTCTTGCTTGACCACCAGCAGTATGAGGGCGATCATATAAGTGGGAGCTGGGGGTCTACAAGCATATCCTTAAAAGGTCCCTAGTCGTGGGAGTTTCGAGACCGGGCATCGATACTCCATTAGTAGACTAGTGTATACAGTCGAGAACCCGACGAGGGGCGGTGGCCGGTCTCACAAGCCACTGGTGTCAGTTGGATCACCTAAGATGTATACAGGTGCTCATTGGGTTATGAGTACACCGGACAGGACTCGCCGGGAACATGCTAGTTGGTCATATACCAGACGTCAGATGGCAGTTCCCTGGTGACATGTGTGCAGGTTAGTTCATCGACCTGGGGATCGTCATTTGTCTCGTGTGAGTTCCCACTGTACTTTGATTACTACCCTACCACGGCTCAAAGGAGTCGTGCAAACAGGTTTTAGTTGGGTACAGTCCCGAGCCACATGGAGGCAGTGAGCGTATCTTCAGGGGTTCGTCTCTCCCGGTATTGGGGGTGAGGTCGTGCTGTGTCTAGGAGAGCCATTACACAAAGTCCTTGGCCAAGGCAAGGAGATTTACTGGTAGGTATTCCAGTAGTATCTCAGGGTGTTCTGGGCTACACTCCGACACGACTTGTACCGCTTTTGGGGGTCTGACTTTTACCAACCCCCTAGGCCCGCCATGCGATACTCAAAGACGAACGGACCGGACTGCACGGATATTGTCACTGACAGGCTCAGTAGGGTGTCAGGATGAGTTCGCTCATCAACGTCCCTTTTGGTCAATAGCTGGTGGCCCGTTACGTATTGGCTTATACCTCTGACGTGCTAGTGGTTAAATCCACAGCCATAGTATTGACGAGTCTTTAGAGTCCACCACACTTTCAGTTACTCAGCTTTCGGGCGAAACGCTGTAGTGGCCGTATGGAGATATGGCAGGGTCCGATCAGATACGTGCGGTATTGCACGGATCAGGATCGGACGGTTTGTACTAGTAGCCGTATAGGTTTATGGCAGGGTTCGATCAGATACGTGCGGTATTGCACGGATCAGGATTGAACGGATATTACTAGCCGGCTTTGGTTTAAGCCGGTCCTAGTTTAGTACAGTGTAGATTTTGTCTCTTTGCATTTGTATTTCCGTCGGAATACAGATGCGGGTGTGTATGCACAGTATTGGGGTTTTCCTGTAATTTATTACGGGACCAGTTTTCTGGAGTTGCCAGTTTGCATTCCGTTCCGGCCGGTTTTCCTTTGTTCTTTCCCGGCCGGACTTTTCCGATGGAGGGGGTAATTTGCAGTTTTGCAAATTACAATTGTGGAGGGGTTTTCTTGTAAAAGATTGATATGATAGCTTTCATATTTTTTTCCACCATGCTTTTGCTTTATTGTGACATGAAAGGGTATGGTTGGATTTGATATGAAGCATGGTGTTTGTTTTCTTGTCTCTTGGATGTGGTCACCTCCTTCTTCTCCTACACTCACCTCCCTCATATGATACATATTGTTATTCTCTTCACCATTTCAATTTTGGCCGGCCACACTTGAAGATGAGGGAAAAATGAGAGATGTGTTTCTTTTGTTGTATGGAAATTATTCTCATTTCTCTTTTTGTATCTAAGTTCACCACCTCTCTTCATATCATCTTGTTTCCTCCATCATGGCAACACTACCCCAAAGAGACAAAGCACTACACTTCCTACAGCACATCTTGAGCATATCGAGTTGCCGGCTTCATGCTCGAGTTGCCTCGGTATTGAGGCGGGAGCCCGTAAAAGACGCAGGCGATGTGGTGCCCCTTTCCGATGAGGAGGAGACGGACGGAGATCCCGCAAGGAGATCGGAGTGGAGATGAAGACCGGAGGACTCGGATCAGTTGGTACAACATTTCCACACTCTTTACTGTTTGTTAGTTTAGCAATAATGGCAGATCCGGGTTAAAGTATACGATAGCGCCAAGTTAAAAAGTTTTATTCCGCAATTGGCGTCTGTAGACTGCCGGGGCGCTAACGTAGACTTACAAAAAATCCACATCGGGAGTTTCTAAAGAAACTAAAACTTTCTAGTACTGCATACCATTTGGAGTTTGATAATGTTGGTAGGATTCCTTCAGCATTATCTCACAATGATATTTGAATCCTGATCCTACTGTGAGCATCCGCTACTCCTCGGGAAACTTTTCACTTAATGATTAATGCTATAAACCAAGTAGGTGTCTAGAAAGGTGTTAGCGGAGCTACGCCCATAGGAAAAAGAGGTTATTTAATTAAGGAACTTCGCGAAAGCGTAGTAAAACCTCCCTCGAAGTACCGACACTGGCCTGGTTGAACGGTTAAGCAAGTATTGTATGGTGAGATTGATCCCGACTAATTCTTCTTTTATGGTTTGAGGAAGGATTCGAGAAACAGTGGGAGCCATCCTGTTTAGATAAACTAAAAACCAATCTAAACTTCCAAGAGCATCATGCTAAGTGTTTTGTTCTCTCTCTCTTTCTTAATTGCAGCGACCCTGTGACCAGACATAGGTTACATCTAGATAATAAAATGACTGAATCTAACTGTTATGACTGGCAAAGGTCTGTCCAGATGACCATTACCCATGACAAGCTGGGACACCTCCTGACTAATCAAACCCCTGCCGTCTCAGGACCAGTTTCCCCTATCACGGATATTGATATTCGTAAGACATCGGAAAAAGACTGTGAGAATGCCAAGTACCTCGTGTTAGCCTCATTTGATGGTGCATACCAAAGGCAGCACAAGAAGATGGACTTAGCTTCTGTCTTCCTCCATAATAAAGATTTATATGGAGAGAAATCTCGTATTGCAAGATATGAGAGCTCGAACAAATTGCTTCAAGCGAGGTTGGCATTCGGGTCATCTGTATAGAACAACGTCTTTACAGAGACTAGCTATTTTGATAAGCTAACGGACCTGAAGACCACGTTGAAGAACGGGTCTAGTACTAACTTGATTCTACAGTCTCTGTCCTCTACTTATATCCTGAAGGAAACCAGGGAAAAAGAAGGAAAGGAAAGGGCAAAAGTTTCGGGACTAGATGTAGTGTAAGAGGGACGTTCCTATTGTTACGGGAAAGGACATTAGCAGAAAGATTGCAGGGCTAGCAAAGCCAGTAGCCAGGATTCGAAGCATGTTGTGGCTTCGGCTTCGGGTGTGTTTGTAATAGAAAACTGTATGTCAATTAACCCTACTTTCTTAGTATTGGATACCGGATCAGGATCTCACATCCGTAATTCATTACTGTAAGTCCATGCTACCTCTCCCGGTACTTTCGGGCATGCGGAATTTGATGAAAAACAATTTTCTAGAGGCGGTAACATGGACTCAAAACCGGATCTTTGTTAAACATCTAAGTAACAACCTAACTAGGAGTTGTTAACTACTCGGTTAGGGGGTTATACCTTTCTTTCTTGAACTCCTTCGTCTTCAAATCTCGATGGTGTACGGATCGACTTCACCCCATCGTCTCCTTGCGCCGAAGATCGATCCACCCGAAAGCTTCTACCTTTGGCTTCTTCTTCGAACTTTGAAGAAATTAGTTCACTCGGTTAGCTAAACCTTGTGAACTAGAGTGAGTAGAGGAGAGTGTGTTGGGATTTTTCTCTATGGTTCTTGGTTCTCAACACACGAGACAAGTGAACCATAGACTAGAGAGAGGGAGAGCAAGAGGAAGAAGAGGAGAGCTCAAGAACACAAGAGAGAGAAAGGAAATGAAAGAATGAGCAAGACTTTTCTCTCTTGGCTCTCATAATCCAAAACCATCATAACTAATAATAGAAATCAAGTATTAGTGATGATTTAAGCTACAATAGCCATATCATTTCACGCACTTATTTTGCACAAGAGAACAAGCAAGCAAAAGTCTTTGCCATGAAATGATAGCCATTGTCATCATGATGGTCAACTAGTCCAACCTAGTCAACCGGTCAACAAAGTCAACAAGTCAACAAAGTCAACCCCTCAACAACCATGTCACTATAATACTTAATTAATATTATTGTTAATTACATATCATATTCTCATTAGGGTTGAGCAAAAAGTCAATTGTCAACAGTCAACGGTCAACAACCCTAATGAGAATCCTCTGCCTCTATCTCTCCATCAACTGTGCCTACACACCCGCATCCGCGTTCCGAGGAACACGAATACATACTGGATAAAACCAATCCCAAAACGTACACTTGGATATGGCTTAAACCAAAGTCCGCTAGTGTTAACTATCCGGACACTGTACGTGCACAAGTGCACGGATGTGACCGGACCCTGTCGCAAAACCATGCGACCTGTCGCAAAACCATGCGACCTGTCGCAAAACCATGCGACCTCTACTCTTTTGCATAAAGGCGAATAGCTTTCTGTGTGGGACTCTAAAGACTCGACACTACGCTGGCGGTGGGTTTAACCACAGACCGCAAGCGGCACTAGCTGTGCGTAACGGTCCCCAGGTAGATGCCGACAAGAAGACTGACGAGGTGAAACCCATCTGAACTCCTATTGAGCCTGAATGTGACAGTCTTCGTACAGTCCGGTCTGTTCGTCTGATACATCGCATGGCGGGCCTAGGGGGGCGGTAAACGTCAGTCCCCTAATAGCGGTACAAGTCGTGTCGGAGTGAAGCCCAAAACACCCTAAGATAACACTGGAAGCCTACCAGTATATCTCGCTTGCCCTGGCCAGGGACTACTCGTGTAATGGCTCTCCTAGACACAGCGCGATGTCAACCTCCAATACCGGGAGAGACGAATCCTGTCTAACCGTCACTTCTTCCAAGCGCTTCGGGACTGCACCCAACTACTACCTGTTTGCACGACTCCTTTGAGCCGTGGTAGGGTAGTAACTAAAGTACAGTGGGAACACACTCGAGGCAAAGTGACAGTGTCAAGTCAGCAGACTAAGCTGTACTCATGTCACCTGGGAACTGATGACTGACGATAGGTATAATACCAACCAGTCAGTTCCCGACGAATCATGTCCAGTGTACTCGTAACCCAACGAGCACCCGCATACTATCTCCAGTACGACGTACTGACGGCTGTGGGACAGACCGTCTCCCATACTGGGATGAGAAGCGCATGCGCTAGTCTACTCCGGAGTATCGATGCCCTGTCTCGATAGTCCTGCGACTAGGGACCTGCATAAGGATGTGCTTATAGATTACCTAGCCCCCACTAGTGTGACTGCCATCACAACGCTGGTAATCAAGCAAAGATCCTAAGGGCTCCACTAATGTGTATAGGTGATATACTAAAATAAACACATGTACACATTGAAGTAGAAACAAACCAAGTAGCATACTACTATATTGAGCAAGATTGTTTATACAAGGTGAATATCCCAAGCTTCCATTAAGTAATATACAAACTAGTATGATACAGTAATGGCCTCTAGGGCATAAACACTAACAATCTCCCACTTGCACTAAGGCCATGTACTGGCGTATCGAAGACCTATCATCTCGATCAGCCGCTCGAACTGAGTCTGGGGCAAGGCCTTTGTGAGTGGATCAGCAGTGTTGTCTTCTGTAGAAACTCTCCGAACCTCGATCTCCTGGCGACCCACGATCTCCCTGATCAGGTGATACCGCCTTAAGATGTGTCTGGACTTCTGATGGGACCTTGGTTCCTTTGTTAAAGCTATAGCCCCGTTGTTGTCGCAATACAGAGGTATTGGATCAACAATGGACGGAACCACCTGAAGTTCAGTTAAGAACTTCCTTACCCAGACAGCTTCTTTTGCGGCATCTGCAGCAGCGATATATTCCTCTTCCATCGTCGAGTCAGCAACGGTTTCCTGTTTGGAACTCTTTCAACACACCGCCCCTCCATTGAGGGTAAAGACATAACCCGACATGGACTTGGAATCTTCCTTGTCACTCTGGAAGCTGGAGTCAGCAAAGGCCTCGATCTGGAGGTCTTTTCCGCCATACACCAAGAACATCTCCTTAGTCCTTCTCAGGTACTTGAGAATGTTCTTTACCGCTATCCAGTGTTTCTCCCCAGGGTTTGACTGATACCGACTTACCACACTCAGTGCATAAGCTACATCCAGTCTGGTACACAACATCGCATACATTATAGAGCCTACCGCAGAAGCATAGGGTATAATAGACATGCGATCCCTCTCCAAATCAGTCTTGGGAGACGTCTCTTTAGAGAGGGTGATCCCGTGACAAGCCGGTAGGTTACCGCGCTTGGAATCTTCCATACTGAATCTTTTCAGTATAGTGTCGATGTACCTGGACTGTGAGAGTCCCAGTATCCTCTTGGATCTGTCACGATAGATCCGGATCCCCAGAATGTATGAGGCATCACCCAGGTCATTCATAGAGAACCTGTGTGACAAGAACCCCTTGACAGATTGTAGCATAGGAATGTCATTTCCTATTAAGAGAATGTCATCCACGTATAAAACGAGGAATACTATAGTTCTCGCTACAAATCTACTATAGATGCATGGTTCATCTGGATTTTTGATAAAGCCAGATTCCTTGACCATCTCATCAAAACAGATGTTCCAACTCCGCGATGCCTGCTTTAGTCCATAGATGGACTTAAGCAAATTGCACACCTTTCCGCTGCTCCCACTCTGAATGAAACCCTCTGGCTGGTCCATATAGACACACTCCTCTAAATTTCCATTTAGAAAAGCGGTCTTTATGTCCATCTGCCAAATCTCATAATCGTGGAAGGCAGCAATGGCAAGAAGGATCCGAATGGATTTCAGCATAGCTACTGGAGAAAAGGTCTCGTCATAGTCCAAACCAGGTCTTTGACGAAAACCCTTTGCAACCAGTCTAGCTTTATAGGTCTCAACCTGTCCATCTACACCAATCTTCCTTTTGAAGATCCACTTGCATCCTACAGGTTTTACCCCGTCTGGAGCAACGTCCAACGTCCATACTTTGTTGGTGTACATGGACTCCATTTCGGTTCGCATTGCATCCAGCCATTTTACCGAGTCAACGCTCTGAACGGCCTGCTGGAAGCTAGTAGGCTCATCATAATCTATGATGCAATCCTCTCTATCCCCGTCTATGAGAAAACCGTAGTATCTCTCGGGCGGATGAGACTGCCTACTACTCCTGCGGAGCGGCGTAGGAATGTCCTGTTCTTTTGAACCCTCTTGTTCCACTAAGCTTTCAGTAATAGCTCGTGGTTCTGGAATTTCTTCCAGTTCTACTGTGCTCCCACTTATCTGGTTTTCCAAAAACTCAGTTTCCAAGAAGTAGGCATGACGAGAAACAAAAACCTTTTGTTCCTCTTCGCAGTAGAAGAAATATCCCTTGGAGTTCTTTGGATATCCCACGAACTTGAACTGTACTGAGCGTGCCTCGAGCTTGTCCGCATGCTACTTTTTAACAAAAGCTGGACATCCCCATGTCTTAATGTGCTTAAGATAGGGTTTCTTCCGACACCACATCTCATATGGTGTGGTAGGCACAGTCGTAGTGGGAACTCAGTTCAAAAGGTATGCAGCTGATTCTAGCGCATACCCCTAGAATGATCGCGGTAACTCAGCGTTACTCATCATGGACCGTACCATATCCAATAGGGTTCGGTTCCGTCTCTCCGATACACCTTTATGTTGCGGAGTGTATGGAGGAGTAAGCTGAGAGAGAATTCCGTTCTCTTTTAAATAGTCCAGGAACTCGGCACTCAAGTATTCACCACCTCGATCCGATCTTAGAATCTTGATACTTTTGCCGGTTTGTTTCTCTACTTCATTCTTATATTCCTGGAATTTTCCAAAGGCTTCGGACTTATGTTTCATTAAGAAGACATAACCGTACCTTGAAAAGTCATCCGTAAAAGTAATGAAGTAAGAATAACTGCTTCGCGCATGTATAGACATTGGACCGCACACATCGCTGTGTATGAGTCCTAAGAGCTCGCTCGCTCTTACTCCGTGTCCAGTGAACGGAGTCTTTATCATCTTTCCTTTGAGACAGGATTGACAAGTGGCATACGATTGATATTCGAACGAATCCAAATATCCTTCTGTATGTAACTTCGTCAACCTTCTCTCATTGATGTGACCCAGTCTACAATGCCACAAGAAAGTCTGATTGATTACTGGAGACTTTCTTTTGTGTGTATTCTGGACATTGAAAATCTATGGTTGGTTTAATACGTATATACCATTGCTCAATGTACCTGACCCAATCATAACTTGATTAAGGTGAATGTTTACAACATTGCTTACAAACGCAAATTCATAACCTTCTTTAGAATCCAAAGATACAGAAATGATATTACAAGTTGCATTGGGTACAAAAAAGCAATTACGCAAAACCAAAACATGTCCATCTAACATTCCCAGGTGATAGTCCCCCACGGCCTTAGCATCCATGCTAGCTCCGTTTGCAACTTTGAGGGTCATGTCACCTGCCTTCAAAAACCTACGGTTTCTCAACGCCTGCAAAGAATTACAGATATGAGATCCTGATCCGGTATCCAATACCCAGGAAGTAGAGTTTATTGAAAGACAGTTATCAATAACATACACACCTGAAGCTGAAGCCGCAACCTGCTTCAGTTCCTGTGTTCTGGCTTTCCACGCCCTGCAATCATTCTTCCAGTGTCCCTTCTTATGACAATAGAAGCATTATTCTTTATCCACAAGCTGCCCCGCTTTCTTTGTTGTTTTTGCTTTTGCTTTTCCCTTCGTATCCACTTTACTAACACCGCCCCTTGGTTTGGCGGGGGCTTTCTTCTTCTTTCCCTTGGCTTTCGCCTTGGACCTAGAAGAGGAAGATCCTCCTACAAACAAAGTGGATGTTTCCCTACCTTTCTGTAGGGTGCCCTCTGCGCTCCTCAGCATGTTGAGGAGTTCTGAAAGTCCAACTTCCTTTTCTTGTAAGTTGAAGTTCAGGATAAACTGGGCGTAAGTGGAAGGAAGGGACTGGAGAATCAAGTCCGTATAGAGCTCATTCTCCAACGTGGTCCCAAGGTCCGCGAGCTCTTCTATGTAGCCAATCATCTTAAGCACGTGTTCGATACCGATGATCCGACGGCCAACCTTGCCGAAAATAACTTCTTCGACACTTCGTATCTTGCGATACGAGACTGCTCTCCATACAGTTCTTTTGTATGGAGAAATATGGATTCGAGGTCCATATTCTCATGCCTCCTCTGATGTTCGTTGTCTATAGAGGCAAGCACGAGGCACTTGGCCTTCGCGCAATCGATTTCCCAGGTCTTACGGATTTCCTTATCCGCGACGCTGGTTTTGGGACCTGGGACAGGGGGAGCTTTGGTGGTAAGAAGATACCCCAGCTTGTCGTAAATGATTGCCATCTTGACATTCCTGAGCCAATCTTTGTAGTTTGGCCCTGCCAGTATGTTTTTATCTAGAAGTAACTTAAGTCCAGTTATGTCGATTGGCCGCTGCAATTAGGAGAGAGAAGAAACACTTAGCATGATGCTCTTGCAAGTTTAGAATGGTTTTTAGTTTGTCTAAACAGGATGGCTCCCACTGTTTCTCGAATCCCTCCTCAAACCAAAAAGGAAGAATTAGTCAGGATCAATCTCACCGTACAATACTTGCTTAACCGTTCAGCCAGGCCAGTGTCGGTACTTCGAGGGAGGTTTTCCAACGCTTTCGCGAAGTTCCTTAATTAAATAACCTCTTTTCCCTGTGGGCGTAGCCCCACTAACACCTTTCTAGACACCTACTTGGTTTATAGCATTGATCGTTAAGTGAGAAATTTCCCAAGGAGTAGCATATACTCACAGTAGGATCGGGATCCAAATATCATCGCGTGACGAAACTGAAGGAATCCTACCAGAATCATCACACTCCAAATGGTATGAAACACTAGCAAGTTTCAGTTCTTTTGAAACTCCCGATGTGGATTTTTGCCCCATGCTCTTATGACCTTGACTTTGGCCAACAAATCATAAGTCACATGTCAAGTTCTACCCATCGTTCTCTAGGTTAATTTGAATCCACCCGTACCTACCCTTGACTTTGGCCAACAAGGCAGTACGACTGTTCCAAATCAACGCATCTATCTATGCTGCACATGAATACCCAATAGCTACCATTCACTATGCCTTGACTTTGGCCAACAAACATAGCTTGAATACTATTGACTATTCATGTGAAACGACGGAGGGCTACGAATGGTTTTGGAGAAACCGTGAACATAGTGAACTTGATATAATCGATGGAACAAGATAGCTTTTAAAAAGAGTGGCTCAAGCTCCGCATTTAAAAGTTGGTTTTGAAAAGAACCAAGTGGTTTTTTGAAAGTGTTCCAACGACTTTTACTTGGTTTATTTTCTTGCATTAGTTCTTTTAATGCGTGATATTCTTGCATTAGTTCTTTTAATGCGTCCCATCATTTAATCCTACCATTGCAGAAAAAAACCAAAATATGACGTACGCTTATGCCATTCGCATTCGCCACGGGGCCCCGTCATTACCCGTTAGGTTACTTAACTAACGACAGAGCGGGGGCTGGGCTAGGGCGGCTGTAAAACATAAGCAACGCCTAAATAATATCATATATAGATATATTGCAATGATAGCCATTTCAGATCACAGATGAACACATTGGATATACTAGGAACCCGCAATTCGTACGAGCCTGTAACGAAAAGCAGATTACACGGTCACGGTGAATAGCCAATACCCCACCCAAGACCCCTACGGGTGCGGCAAACTACCCGCCAAGTACCCGAAGCGAAGCAACCTCCCTCAACTCCGTGAGTAGGCCACTCGGCACTTCAGCATACCCGGTAGTTTGTGCACCCCCTCTATGGGTCTATCCTAGGAGAAAAAACAGTAAAAAGAAATTATACAATGACGGCTACAACCCCGACCCGGTTGTGTGGCCATACAAATAATTATTACATCAATTTACAAATTTACATGAATTGAAAGAAAAGAAAACTCTCGTCTCACAACCCTGGGGAGAAACACTGGATAGCGGTAAGAACATTCTCAAGTACCTTAGAAGGACTAAGAAGATGTTTTTGGTGTATGGCGGGAAAGACCTCCAGATCGGGGGAATATCACCTTGGATTGACAAGTGGGCAGATATTGATTCTGCGTAACTGTTTGTATGTACCTAGTATGGCTTGTAATATCATATCTGTATCCTTACATTCTAAGGAAGGATATGATTTTACTTTTGTAAGCGATGTGGTCCACATCCACCTAAATCAAGTTCTGATTGGGTCAGGTACATTAGAAAACGTAATATACGTACTGAATCAAGCTCAGGTTTTCAGTGACTAGAACACACTTAAAAGAAAGTCTCCGGACACAGATCAGGCTTTCTTTTGGCATTGTAGACTGGGTCACATTAATGAGACACGGTTAACAAAGTTACATAAAGAGGGATACTTGAATCCGTTCGAGTATCAGTCTTATACTACTTGTGAATCTTGTCTCATGGGAAAGATGACAAAAACTCCGTTCACTGGACATGGAGTAAGAGCGAACGAGCTCTTGGGACTCATACACAGTGATGTGTGTGGTCTAATGTCTACACATGTGCGAAGTGGTTATTCATACTTCATTACTTTTACGGATGATTTCTCTAGGTATGGACATGTCTTCCTGATGAAGCATAAATCCGAGGCCTTTGAGAAATTTCGGGAATACAAGAATGAAGTTGTAAAACAAACAGGAAAAAGTATTAAGACACTGAGATCTGATCAAGGTGGTGAATACTTAAGTGCCGAGTTTCTGGACTACTTAAGAGAGAATGGAATTCTCTCTAAACCTACTCCTCCATACACACCACAACACAACGGTTTATCAGAAAGGCGGAATCGAACCCTATTGGATATGGTTCGTTCCATGATGAGTAAGGCTGAGTTACCGCGATCTTTCTGAGGTTATGCACTAGAAACAGCTGCATATCTTTTGAACCGAGTTCCAACTAAGTCAGTGTCTACCACACCATATCAGATGTGGAGTGGGAAGAGATCCTATCTTAAACACATTAAGACATGTGGATGTCTAGCTTTTGTCAAAAAGTAGCATGCGGACAAACTCGAGGCATGCTCAGTACAGTGCAAGTTTGTGAGATATCCAAAGAACTCCAAGGGATATTTCTTCTATTACGCAGAGGAACAAAATGTATTTGTTTCTCGTCATGCCTGCTTCTTGGAAACTGAATTTTTAGAAAATCAGATAAGTGGGAGCACAATAGAACTAGAAGAAATTCCAGAACCACAAGCTATTACTGAAAGCTTGGTAGAACCAGAAGTTTCAGGAGAAACGGACATCCCAGCGCCACTCCGCAGGAGTAGTAGGCAGTCTCATCCGCCCGAGAGATACTACGGTTTTCTCATAGACAAGTATCGAGAGGATTACGTCATTGAATATAATGAGCCTACAAGCTTCCAGCAAGCCATTTAGAGCGGTGACTCAGTAAAGTGGCTGGATGCAATGCGGAGCGAGATGGAGTCCATGTACACCAACAAAGTTTGGACTTTGGACATTGCTCCAGAAGGGGTAAAACCCGTAGGCTGTAAATGGATCTTCAGAAAGAAGATTGGTGTAGATGGGCAGGTTGAAACCTATAAAGCTAGACTTGTTGCAAAGGGTTTTCGCCAAAGACCTGGTTTGGACTATGAAGAAACCTTTTCTCCAGTGGCTATGCTCAAATCCATTCGGATCCTTCTTGCCATTACTGCCTTCCACGATTATGAGATCTGGCAGATGGATGTAAAGACGGCTTTTCTAAATGGAAATTTGGAAGAGTGCGTCTATATGGATCAGGCGGAGGGTTTCATTCAGAGTGGGAGCAGCGGTAAAGTGTGCAAGTTGCTTAAGTCCATTTATGGACTGAAGCAGGCATCGCGGAGCTGGAACATCTGCTTTGATGATACTGTCAAAGAATTCGACTTTATCAAAAATCCGGATGAACCATGCATTTACAGTAAGATTGTATGGAGAACTGTTGTATTCCTCGTCTTGTACGTGGATGACATTCTCCTAATAGGAAGTGACATTCGTATGCTACAGTAAGTAAAAGGATTCTTGTCACAGAGGATCTCCATGAAGGACCTGGGCAATGCCAACTACATTCTGGGGATCCAGATCTATCGTGATAGATCTAAGAGGATGTTGGGACTTTCGTAGTCCAGGTACATCGACACCATACTGAAACGATTCAGTATGGAAGATTCAAAGCGCGGTAATCTACCAACTTGTCACGGAATCACCCTCTCCAAAGAGATGTCCCCCAAGACTGATTTGGAAAGGGCTCGCATGTCATCTATACCCTACGCATCTGCGGTAGGCTCTATAATGTATGCGATGTTGTGTACCAGACCAGATATAGTATACGCATTAAGCGTTGTAAGCCGGTATCACTCGGACCCAGGGGAGAAACACTGGATAGCAGTAAAGAACATTCTCAAGTATCTGAGAAGGACTAAGAAGATGTTCTCGGTGTATGGCGGAAAAGACCTTTAGATCGAGGCCTTTGCTGACTCCAGCTTCCAGAGTGACAAGGATGACTCCAAGTCCATGTCGGGTTATATCTTTACCCTCATTGGAGGGGCAGTTTGCTGGAAGAGCTCCAAGTAGGAAACCGTTGATGACTCAACTATGGAAGCGGAGTACATAGCTGCTTGCGATACCGCAAAGGAAGCTGTCTGGATGAAGAAGTTCCTCACAGAGCTTCAGCTGGTTCCTACCATTGTTGATCCAATACCGCTGTATTGTGACAACAACGGCGCTATAGCTTTATTGAAGGAACCCAGGTCCCATCAGAAGTCCAGGCACATTTTGAGGCGGTACCACCTGATCAGGGAGATCGTAGATCGCTGGGAGATCGAGGTGAAGAGAGTAGATTCGGAGAATAACACTGCAGATCCATTCACGAAGGCCATACCCCAGACTAACTTCGAGCGGCTGATTGAGATGATAGGTCTTCGATACGCCAGTACATGGCCCTAGTGTAAGTGGAAGATTGTTAGTGTATATGCCATAGAAGCCATTACTGTATCATACTAGTTTGTATATTACTTAATGGAAGCTTGGGATATTCACAGTTGTATAGACAATCTTGCTCAAAATGGTAGTATGCTACTTGGTTTGTTTCTACTTTAATGTGTGTATGTGTTTCTTTTAGCATATTGCCTATACACATTAGTGGAGCCCTTAGGATCTTTGCTTGATTACCAGCGTTGTGATGGCAGTCACACTAGTGGGGGCTGGGTAATCTACAAACACATCCTTATACAGGTCCCTAGTCATAGGATTATTGAGACGGGGCATCGATACTCCAGAGTAGGCTAGCGTATGCGCTTCTCATCCCACCATGGGAGATGGTCTGTCCCATAGCTATTAGTACATCGTACTTGAGATAGTATGCGGGTGCTCATTAGGTTACGAGTACACTGGAAAGGACTTGTCCGGAACTGTTGCTTGGTACTATACCTATCGTCAGTTATTAGTTCCCAGGTGACATGAGTACATCTTAGTCCGCTGACTTAACACTGTCACTTCGCCTCGAGTGTGTTCCCACTGTTCTTAGATTGCTACCCTACCACGGCTCAAATGAGTCATGCAAACAGGTAGCAGTTGGGTGCAGTCCCGAAGCACTTTGAGGCAGTGACGGTTAGACAGGATTCGTCTCTCCCGGTATTGGGGGTTGATATCGCGATGTGTCTAAGAGAGCCATTACACAAAGTCCCTGGCTAGGGCAAGCGAGATATACTGGTAGCGTTTCCAGTGTTATTTCAGGGTGTTCTGGGCTACACTCGGACATGACTTGTACCGCTATTAGGGGACTGACGTTTACCACCCCTTAGGCCTGCCATGCGATACTCCTACACGAACAGACCGGACTGTACGGAGATTGTCACATTCAGGCTCAGTAGGAGTTCGGATGGGTTCACCTCATCAGTCTTCTTATCGGCATCTACCTGGGGACCGTTACATATAGCTAGTACCGCTTGCGGCCTATGGTTAAACCCACAGCCAGCGTAGTGTCGAGTCTTTAGAGTCCCACACAGAGGGCTATTCGCCTTTGGGCAAAATAGAGTAGAGGTCGCATGGTTTTGCGACGGGGTTCGTTCACATCCGCACACTTGTGCACGTTTGGTGTCTGGGCAGTTATTACTAGCGGGCTTTGGTTTAAGCAAGATTGTAGTATTTGTTTAGGGATTGGTTTTGTCTCATTGTATTCGTGTTCCTCGGAACACGGATACGGGTGTGTATGCACAGTTGACAGAGGCAGAGGATTCTCATTAGGGTTGTTGACCGTTGACTTTTTCCAAACCCAAATGAGAATGAGAGATATGATTAATGATATTAATTAAAGATAATTGTGCCATGCTTAGCTTGACCATTTGACTTATGTTGACTTTTTGACTTTGGTTGACCGGTTGACAATTTGACCATTATCATTTCACATGAAAGATGCTTCTTGATTCTTGCAAAATTCATTTAATGTGAAATGATAATGGTCATTCCAAATGAACCATCACAATTTCATTAATTATTATTATTATTTCATAATTCACTAATATGAGAGTATGGTTGCAAAAATATCCTTATTCTCTCTTGCTCTTTCTCTCTCATATGATTGAGCTCTCCCTCTTCCTCTCAAAGCTCTCATCTCTCATGTGTTGAGAACCATGACCTCTTGAGATAAAACCTTCAAGACTTCACTCTACTCATTCTAGGGTTCTAGGTTTAGCAAGCCAAGCACTTTAGTTATCTCTAGGTTGAGGTAGGAGCTCAAGGTAGAGGCCTTCGGGTGGATCTTTCGCGACGTGGAGGAGCCGTTCAAACCACTCCAAGGAGCAAGAAGAGAAGGAGTTCAAGACCTATGTATAACCTTCTAACCGAGTAGCTAAACTTGTAGTTAGTTTGTTAGTTTTTTTTAGCAAAGATTCTCTAGTTCTAGTCCATGTTACCTTGTGTTAAAATCGTTTTTTACCAATTCTGCCTCCCCGTAAGCACTGGGGTGGGTAACGTGGACTTACACCATGCATTTAAAGTAAGATTGTAGGGAGAACTGTGGTATTTCTCGTCTTGTACGTGGATGACATTCTCCTAATAGGAAATGACATTCCTATGCTACAGTCAGTCAAAGGATTCTTGTCACAGAGGTTCTCCATGAAAGACCTGGGCGATGCCAACTACATTCTGGGGATCCAGATCTATCGTGATAGATCTAAGAGGATGTTGGAACTTTCACAGTCCAGGTACATCGACACCATACTGAAATGATTCAGTATGGAAGATTCAAAGCACGGTAATCTACCGGCTTGTCACGAAATCACCCTCTCCAAAGAGATGTCTCCCAAGACTGATTTGGAAAGGGCTCACATGTCATCTATACCCTACGCATCTGCGGTAGGCTATATAATGTATGCGATGTCGTGTACCAGACCAGATGTAGCATACGCATTAAGCGTTGTAAACTGGTATCAGTCGGACCCAGGGAAGAAACACTCGATAGCAGTAAAGAACATTCTCAAGTACCTGAGAAGGACTAAGGAGATGTTCTTGGTGTATGGCGGAAAAGACCTCCAGATCGAGGCCTTTGCTGACTCTAGCTTCCAGAGTGACAAGTATGACTCCAAGTCCATGTCGGGTTATATCTTTACCCTCATTGGAGGGGCGGTTTGCTGGAAGAGCTCCAAGCAGGAACCGTTGCTGACTCAACTATGGAAGCGGAGTACATAGCTGCTTGCGATGCCACAAAGGAAGCTGTCTGGATGAAGAAGTTCCTCACGGAGCTTCAGATGGTTCCTACCATTGTTGATCCAATATCGCTGTATTATGACAACAACGGCGCTATAGCTTTAACGAAGGAACCCAGGTACCACATGATCAGGAAGATCGTAGATCGCCGGGAGATCGAGGAGAAGAGAGTAGGTTCGGAGAATAACACTGCAGATCCATTCACGAAGGCCATACCCCAGACTCAGTTCGAGCGGCTGATCGAGATGATAGGTCTTCGATACGCCAGTACATGGCCCTAGTGCAAGTGGGAGATTGTTAGTGTATATGCCCTAGAGGCCATTACTTTTAAGTTTACCTAGCACCACATGAAGGGTTTGGAAGCATCACATGTACCAAAGATTAAATTTTTAAGGTGCTAAGTGAACATAAAAAGAATCATTCTAGAAAAATTAGGGTTTCATTACAAGTCCTTCATCACAAGTAGAAAAACTAGGGTTTTGAGAGTACAACCATTGTAGCTCCCTACGCTAGATTCCTTGGCTACTTGAGGGTTGGAAAAAGTCCGCTTGAGCTCCTCTAGGTCCACAATGATCCACCCGGAGTCCGCTTTGTCCAAGCTTGAAACTTCACCCGATCAAGAGATGAAATGGAAGCAAACACTCTTCACTAATGGGCAAGACTAGTGTAGAATGGTGTTGTGGTTGATTTTCTCACTTCAAAATCCTAACTTGATTACTCTTTTGCTTACTCGAAAGAACTAGAGAGTAAGAGAGAAAGGAGGAAGAAGATGATGGCTTTCTAAGCTCAAGATAATGATAAGCTTGTTTAGAAAATAAGAAAATGAAAATATATATATTATCACTCTCTCATTCTAAACCATGGTTGTAAAATATCTTAGATATTTTAGTTTGGAACAAAAATGAGCATAGAAAATAAATCATGGTTAACACAAAGGGTTAAAGAAAGAGTAAAGCATTAAACCATGAATCAATTTCTATTTTCATTTCTCTTTTCCAAAATTAATATCTATATATATATTTTACAAAGTGTGTGAGTCTTATATTGCCACCATCTAGTATATAATCAACCATGATAACATGATGTATGCATGTATGTGTGCATGCACATCCATATGTGCATGAACAAGAATGAATGCATACATGCATGCATACACCCAAAAAGACAAGAAATGATTTCTAGTGAGAAACTAATGGTCAAATGATAAATCAATACTTGATTTATCAATCCGGTCATATCGCATACGACCTGACCAAAAGCAAGCCGCCCGATTAATATACGGTATCTCATACGCGCATTTTAACCGGGTCCATGCGCATATCGCATATGCGCACCACAACGTTTCGCCTGGACTAGGTAACTCTTTTGTGGGACTCTAACACTCGTCAATACGCCGGCAGTGGGTGATGACCATATCAAGCACCCCCAAGCCGCAAGCGGTCAGCTAAACGTAACGGCCAACCGGGTATTGAACGATCAGAAAAAACAAGCGAACCTGCTACAACTCCCGTTGAGCCAACCGGCAACACTACCGTACAGTCCGGTCTCTTCGTCAGATATGCTGCATATCGAGTCTAGGGATGGTAATGTCGACCCCAATAACTCAATATGTCGTGCCGATGAATGGTCTATAACAGATCGAGAAAGTACTGATAACACTTATCAGTAAATCTCAGCAGCCCTGGCCAGGGACTTACTGATATAACCAGTCAAGCATAGCACAGCATCAACTCCCAATACCGTGAGAGGCGAAAGCCCTCCTATCGCTCATCGCCTTCGTGTGTCTCGGGACTGTACCCAATGGCCACCTGTTTGCACAACTCAGTAGAGTCGTGGTAGGGTGGTAATCAAAGTACAGTGGAGAGCACACAAGACTCTATGACGATCTCGAGTCTACAGACTAACCTGCACCAGTGTCACCTGAGAACTGCTATCCGACGATTGATATAATTCCATATAGGAGTTCTCGGTGAGTCCGTCCAGTGTACCCAGTCACCACTGAGCACCCGTATATGATCTCGATGTCAAACATCGATGAATATGGGAACATTCATCGCCCATCATATGGGTCTAGTATCATATACGCTAGTCTACTCTGGTATATCGATGCCCCGTCTCGATACACCTATGACTAGGGACATTCCAGGATATGCTTATAAACTACAGATGTCCCACTAGTATGATCTCCATCATAATCACAGCAGTCAAGCCTATATCCTCAGGGCTTTATCAACATGTATGAATGAATAAAAGCATGATCAAATCAACATGTCAGATAAAGATGAACCAGATAGCATACTAACATGTCGAGCAAGAATGTATACTGAATATATATATATATACATGTATAAATACATCCACTATCATATAATGGCCTCTAGGGCATACATATATCCAACAATCTTCCACTTGCACTAAGGCCAGTTATTAGCGTATCTCATACCCAACATCTCAAAAAGTCGCTCATGCTGCGGCTAAGGGAGGGCCTTGGTGAGTGGATCCGCGGCGTTATTCTTTGTGTCTACTCTCTTAATCTCGATCTCGCGGCGATCTATAATCTCCCGGATCAAATGAAAGCGTCTCAGGATGTGTCTGGACCGCTGATGGGACCTGGGCTCCTTGGCTAACGCCATAGCCCCATTATTATCATAATACAATGGTATTGGATCAATAATGGTTGGGACTACTCCTAGCTCCGAGAAGAACTTCCTCATCCAGACGGCTTCCTTGGCGGCATCATTCGCAGCAATGTACTCAGCCTCCATCGTAGAGTCTGCAACGGTATCCTGTTTGGAACTCTTCCAACTTACCGCCCCTCCATTGAGGGTAAATACAAACCCTGAGATAGATTTGTTGTCGTCCTTATCGCTCTGGAAGCTCGAATTGGTAAAGGCCTCCATTTGGAGATCTCCATTACCATACACCAAGAACAATTCTTTAGTTCTTCGCAAGTACTTAAGAATGTTCTTCACAGCCATCAAGTGATTCTCCCCTGGGTTAGATTGATACCTGCTTACAACACTAAGTGCATAAGCTACATCTGGGCGTGTACATTACATCGCATACATTATAGATCCTACTGCCGAAGCATAGGGTATAATGCTCATGCGAGCTCTCTCTTCATCGGTCTTTGGGCAAGAGTCCTTAGAGAGAGTGACCCCATGGCAAGCGGGTAAGGCATCCTGCTTGGAGTCTTCTATACTAAACCTTTTTAGGATGGTGTTAATGTACCTGGTTTGGGACAATCCCAACAACCTCTGGGATCTATCCCTATAGATCCTTATTCCCAGAATGTATGTGGCATCACCCAGGTCCTTCATGGAGAACCTTAGTGATAAGAAAGATTTGACCGACTGTAGCATAGGAATGTTATTTCCTATCAGAAAAATTTCATCCACATACAATACGAGGAATGCGACAGCTCTCCCTACAGCCTTCTTATAAACACAAGGTTCATCTCGATTTTTGATGAAATCAAACTCTTTGATAACATCATCGAAACAGATGTTCCAACTCCGTGATGCATGCTTTAACCCATATATGGATTTAAGCAATCTACATGCTTTCCCGCTGCTCCCACTGTCAATGAAGCCCTCCGGCTGATCCATATAAACGCATTCTTCTAAATCCCCATTTAGAAATGCCGTTTTAACGTCCATCTACCAGATTTCATAGTCGTAGTGAGCAGCAATAGCAAGTAGGATCCGAATGGATTTAGGCATGGCTACGGGCGAAAAAGTCTCGTCATAGTCCAAACCTGGTCTTTGACGAAAAGCCTTTGCCACAACTTTTTCCTTATAGGTCTCTACCTGCCTATCTACACCAATCTTTCTTTTAAAGATCCATTTGCACCCTACAGGTTTTACCCCAGGGGGTAGAACGTCCAAAGTCCATACTTTGTTGGTGTACACAGACTCCATTTCGGATCTCATGGCATCCAGCCACTTCACAGAGTCTCCACTCGTGATAGCTTGATGAAAACTGGTAGGATCATCATCCTCCATGATGCAGTCTTCTCTGTCACCATCAATAAGGAAACCGTAGTACCTTTCCGGTAGGCGAGAAGTCCTACCAGACCTATGGAGTGGCCGAGGTTCTTCAGTTTCTATTGCAACAGCCGGTTCAACCAAGTCGTCATTTGTAGTTTGTGTCTCTAGAACCACTTCTAGATCTACCACCTTGCCATCATCTTTATCTGTAAAGAAACTCTTTTTCTAAGAATGTGGCATACTGAGAAACAAATACCTTTTGTTCCTCCTTGTGGTAGAATAGATATCCATAAGAGTTCTTTGGATATCCTACAAAGTTACACATGACTGACCGTGTCTCGAGTTTGTCCGGATTCTGCATTTTAACATAGGCCGGGAAACCCCAAATCATAATTCTCTTAAGAGATGGTCTCTTCCCATGCCATATCTCATATGGCGTGGTAGACACGGTTTTGGTTGGAACCCTGTTCAAAAGATACGCTGCAGTCTCTAATGCATACCCCCAAAATGAAACAGGTAACTCAGCATCAGTCATCATGGAACAGACCATATCTAATAGGTTCTGATTCCGTCGTTCAGACACACCGTTGTGCTGTGGAGTGTAAGGAGTGAGCTGAGAGAGAATCCCATTCGCTTTTAGGAAGTTTGCAAATTCTGTACTGAGGTACTCCCCACCTCGATCTGATCGAAGCATCTTGATGCTTAAGCCGGTTTGTTTTTCTACTTCTTGTTTATATTCAGTGAATTTCTCAAAAGTTTCGGACTTGTGCTTTAATAAAAATACATGACCGAATCTTGAGAAATCGTCAGTGAACGTAATGAAATATGAAAAACCGCCTCTAGCCTGTGTAGACATTGGCCCACATACATCACTATGTATGAGGCATAGGAGCTCGGTAGCTCTTTCTCCGGGTCCGGTAAACGGAGTTTTGGTCATTTTACCTTTGATACAAGACTGGCAAGTCGCATAAGATTTATATTCAAAGGAGTTTAAATATCCATCTTTGTGTAACTTGTTTAGTCTTGTTTCGTTAATATGACCAAGTCTACAGTGCCAAAGAAAAACTTCATTTATTTCTGAAAGTTTTCTTTTATTAGTGCGTTGTATGCTGAAAACTGTGTGTTGATTTAGGACGTATATCCCGTTATTAAGCGTATCATTCCCAACCAACATTTGATTCAGGTGAATGTTCATAACATTGTTCTGCAATACAAAATTATATCCTTCATTGTCTAACAAAGAAATAGATATTATATTACAAAGTATACTTGGTACAAAATAACATGGGTTCAAAACCAATATTCACCCAGATGGCAACCCCAAGTGATACTCTCCCACTGCGACTGTATGTACATTGGAACCATTTCCAACGCGGAGAGTATGGTCACCTGTCTTCAAAACCTTGCTATTTCTCAGCCCCTGCATAGAATTGCAAATGTGAGAACCTGAACCGGTATCTAATACCCAGGAAGCAGAGTTTATTGAAAAACAGTTTTCTGTCACAAACACACCTGAAGCGGAAGCATCCCCATGCTTCTTCTTGAGATTTAAGTACTCCGTACAGTTGCGCTTCCAATGTCCTGTTTTGTGGCAATGAAAACATTCACCTTTCCCCGATTCTCCAGCTTTGGACTTTTCCTTCCCCTTAACCTTTTTAACTCCACCCTTAGGATTGGTAGGCTTCTTCTTTTTCTTTCCCTTGGCCTTAGCCTTTGGGTGAGAAGAGGAAGATTTTCCAACAGTCATAACGGGAGTTTTTACTGATTTCAGTGTGCTCTCTGCACTCCTTAACGTATTAAGGAGTTCAGGTAGTTCCCACTCCATGTTGTGCATGTTGAAGTTAACTATGAATTGAGCAAAGGTGAAGGGGAGGGACTGCAGAATAATATCCGTATATTGTTCATTGTCCATCATCCATCCAAGGTCCTCAAGCTCTTCTATAAGAGCTATCATCTTCAGAACTTGGTCTCCTACTGGTGTGCCAGGGGCCATTCGCATCTGAAACAATTTCTTTGATGCTTCGTATCGCAATACGCGGGATTGCTCTCCATACAACTCCTTTGAATGGAGGAATATGGTTCGAATGTCCATATTCTCGTGTTGCTTTTGATGTGTATTTTCCATCGATGCAAGCGCGAGGCATTTGGCCATGGCACAATCAGCGTCCCATGTCTTGTGGACTTCAATATCTGCAACTGAGGATTTTGGACCTGGGGTGGGCGGGGCTGAAGCCGTGAGGACATATGATACTTTATCATAAGTCAAGGCTATTTTCAGATGCCTCAGCCAGTCTTTATAATTGGTCCCATTCAGATTTTTTTATTTAGTAGAAGCTTGAGTCCTGTCATTGGTATCTGCCATTAAGAGAGAGAAAAGAATACACTCAGCGAAAGCTCTTGCAAAGATCAGATTGGTTTATTATCTTGTCTAATAGATATCTCCCACTGCTTTAATCAAGTTTTTCTTTCAAACCTTAAAAAGAAAACTAGCCAGGATTAATTACAGTCTACAACCTCGCTAACCGTTCAGCCAGGCCAGTGTCGGTACTTTAGGGAGGTTCCCCATGCTTTCGCACGGACCTAATTAAAGTAAACCTCGTTTTCCCAGAGGCGTAGCCCCGTTAACACCTTTCTAGACACCTAATGAGTTAGCTAATTGTAAACTGCAAAACTCTCCTTGGAGCAACTATTGCCCACAGTGGGATCGGGATCCAACCATCATATGGAAGGTATGTAATCTCATTGCAAATCTCAACACTTGAAATTCCCAATATGATTTTTACCCCTAGCACTTATGACCTTAACTATGGTCAACAAATCATAAGCACCAGTCAAGTTCCACCTATCATTTCTTGATTAATTAGACCCACCCATATAACCCTTAACTATGGTTAACAAAGTCGCATGAATGTCCTAATTAATCTGCATCATATGCAATGTAGGAAGACATCACTTAGCTACCGTACACTACGCCTTAACTATAGTCAACAAACGTAGCACGAATACTAAGTACTCTACTTCCTAAAATGACGGAGGGTTGCGGATGATTTTTAAGAAAATCTTTAACGCTTTGAACTTGATATCGTCGTAGAATCAAATGGTTCTCAAAAGGAGTGGCTTGTGCTCCGCAGTTTTGAAATATAGCTTTTTCATAAAGAGCCGAGTGGTTTTCAAATCCGATTCTACAACATCATTTTAAGTTTATTTTCTTTACATTAATCATATTAATGTAGTCCCATCATTTAAGTCCTTAAGCCAATCACAGAAAAGAAACGAAAATAACACGTACGCTTATGCCTTCCGCATTCGCCGCAATGTTCCGTTATGCACCGTTAGGTTACTTAACTAACGGCATACCGGGACGAGACTAGCGCGGGTGTAAAACATAAGCAACGTCTACTATATATCTTATATATAATATATCATTCGTCTCAGATATCACAGAACACAGGCAGCAGAAACATATATATAATGTGGGATATACTAGGACGTCCGTATTTAGTATTTAGCCAACAATAGAAAATACGGATTCCACAGTCGCGATGAATAGCCAAGCCCATACTCCTAGACCCCTACGAGAGCGGCAAGCGACCCTACCAATCCTGGAGTTTAGGAGACCCGGTTTCGACTCCTCGAGATGGCCTCCCACTGAACCCCAGAACCCGTCACTTGTGCTCCCCTCCTTGGGTCTATCCTAATGCGGAAAAGTAAATAATATACAACACTGGTGACATCAACCTCAACCCGAAAGTGCCCCAAATAAAAGAATATTACATTACATTTGAATTTTACATGAATGAAAAATAAAACTCTCATCTCACATAAAAAAACCCCGGCTATTCAATCGCGACAATCCTGCACATCATATATCAGCAACACATAATATCGTATATCATCAACGTAAGTAAGTATGCGTACCCCGATTGTCGTTGATGTATAGCAACGAAACTGGCGATATCGACATACAACACTTACCGTCACAGAAAAGAAAGTGTAAAACTACAATATTTGGAATCCATATACTCTTTAGACATCGTAAATGCGAAATATCACATACTTCGTATTTCATACCTAACTATATGAATTCCACATATTGCATCACATTCCAAATAAATAGACAGTATTAAAGTTTTTGAACGAATAATCAAATACCCAAAATTCCCTAAAGCTCAACACTTGAGCGGAGTTCAAAAAATCCGGAATGTGTCACAGTAGTAGCGGTCCAGCCGTAGAAGGGTCAAGCCAACGCCTCACATGCGGCACGCCGTACTGCCCCAAACCCTAAGGTTCAAAAGGCAGTTCAAGACGGTCACATAATCGAGTTAAGGTTTGTTGTCTTCTAGAGGGTCCACCACAAAACTTGCACGTATTTCCGAATGATTTAAACCCCGTGAAAAAGTGAGTAAATGATACTTGTTCGAACAATTCAATACTTTCTAAACTATCCGGAAAAAAAAACACGAATTAAAATTCCAATCGAATCACCAAATCCAAAAACCATCCCTAGAACATCCAACACAAGAATCAGATTAAACATACCCAAAAAAGTATACAAGCAGGTCTAGGTATTACTGTGTATATAGGAAGCTATAAGGCCTCTGTACGGCCGCGGAGCCGCGGCCCAAGCAAGGTATGGCCGCGGTTCCGCGGCGGTTTGTACGGCTCATGGCTTCGTATTTCACATAATTTCTTAGAATTCCTTGCTTAATTTTTTACGTATTTTTAATTCTGAAAATACACAGTTTTGAAAAATTGTCCAGAGAAGGCTCAAAAGTTCGTATTTTAGGTTTGATCGGAGTTTAGACTTCGCTAAAGCGACGCCTAAAGTTCTAGGTCGGCTCTGATACCAATGTTCGATTTACCTAGCACCTCATGAAGGGTTTGGAAGTATCACATGTACCAAAGATTAAATTTTTAAGGTGCTAAGTGAACATACAAAGAATCATGCTAGAAAAATTAGGGTTTCATTACAAGTCCATCATCACAAGTAGAAAAACTAGGGTTTTGAGAGTACAACCTTTGTAGCTCCCTACGCTAGACTCCTTGGCTACTTGAGGGTTGGAAAAAGTCCGCTTGAGCTCCTCTAGGTCCACGATGATCCACCCGGAGTCCGCTTTGTCCAAACTTGAAACTTCACCCGATCAAGAGATGAAATGGAAGCAAACACTCTTCACTAATAGGCAAGACTAGTGTAGAATGTTGCTGTGGTTGCTTTTCTCACTTCAAAATCCTAACTTGATTACTCTTTTGCTTAGTTGAAAGAACTTGAGAGCAAGAGAGAAAGGAGGAAGAAGATGATGGCTTTCTAAGCTCAAGATAATGATAAACTTGTTTAGAAAACGAGAAAATGAATATATATATATATTTTCACTCTCTCATTCTAAACCATGGTTGTAAAATATCTTAGATATTTTATTTTGGAACAAAAATGAGCATAGAAAATAAATCATGGTTAACACAAAGGGTTAAAGAATGAGTAAAGCATTAAACCATGAATCAATTTCTATTTTCATTTCTCTTTTCCAAAATTAATATCTATATATATATTTTACAAAGTGTGTGAGTCTTATATTGCCACCATCTAGTATATAATCAACCATGATAACATGATGTATGCATGTATGTGTGCATGCACATCCATATGTGCATGAACAAGAATGAATGCATACATGCATGCATACACCCAAAAAGACAAGAAATGATTTCTAGTGAGAAACTAATGGTCAAATGATAAATCAATACTTGATTTAGCAATCCGGTCATATCACATACGACCTGACCAAAAGCAAGCCGCCCGATTAATATACGGTATCTCATACGCGCATTTTAACCGAGTCCATGCGCATATCGCATATGCGCACCACAACGTTTCGCCTGGACTAGGTAACTCCTTTGTGGGACTCTAAGACTCGTCAATACGCCGGCAGTGGGTGATGATCATATCAAGCACCCCCAAGCCGCAAGCGGTCAGCTAAACGTAATGGCCACCCGGGTATTGAACGATCAGAAGAAAACAAGCGAACCTGCTACAACTCCCGTTGAGCCAACCGGCAACACTACCGTACAGTCCGGTCTCTTCGTCAGATATGCTGCATATCGAATCTAGGGATGGTAACGTCGACCCTAATAACTCAATAAGTCTTGCTGATGAATGGTCTATAACAGATCGAGAAACTACTGATAACACTTATCAGTAAATCTCAGCAGCCCTGGCCAAGGACTTACTGATATAACCAGTTGAGCATAGTACAACATCAACTCCCAATACCGGGAGAGACGAAACCCCTCCTATCGCTCATCGCCTTTGTGTGTCTCGGGACTGTACCCAATGGCTACCTGTTTGCACGGCTCAGTAGAGCCGTGGTAGGGTGGTAATCATAGTACAGTGGGAGAGCACACAAGACTTTATGACGATCTCGTGTCTACAGACTAACCTGCACCAGTGTCACCTGAGAACTGCTATCCGATGATAGATATAATTCCATATAAGAGTTCTCGGTGAGTCCGTCCAGTGTACCCAGTCACCACTGAGTACCCGTATATGATCTCGATGTCAAACATCGATGAATATGGGAACATTCATCGCTCATCATATGGGTCTAGTATCATATATGCTAGGCTACTCTGGTATATCGATGCCCCGTCTCGATACACCTACGACTAGGGACATTCCAGGATATGCTTATAAACTACAGATGTCGCACTAGTATGATCTCCATCATAATCACAGCAGTCAAGCCTATATCCTTAGGGCTTTGTCAACATGTATGAATGAATAAAAGCATGATCAAATCAACATGTCAGATAAAGAAGAACCAGATAGCATACTATCATGTCAAGCAAGAATGTACACTGAATATATATATATACATGTTTAAATACATCCACTATCATATAATGGCCTCTAGGGCATACACATATCCAACAATTACTGTATCATACTAGTTTGTATATTACTTAATGGAAGCTTTGGATATTCACAGTTGTATAGACAATCTTGCTCAAAATGGTAGCATGCTACTTGTTTTTTTCTAGTTTAATATGTGCATGTGTTTCTTTTAGCATATCGCTTATACATATTAGTGGAGCCCTTAGGATCTTTGCTTGATTACCAGCATTGTGATGGCAGTCACACCTGTGGGGGCTGGGTAATCTACAAGCACATCCTTATACAGGTCCCTAGTCACAGGATTATCGAGATGGGGCATTGATACTCCAGAGTAGACTAGCGTATGCGCTTCTCATCCCAGCAGGGGAGATGGTCTGTCCCACAGCCATCAGTACGTCGTACTGTAGATAGTATGCGGATGCTCGTTAGGTTAAGAGTACACTGGACAGGACTCGTCGGGAACTGTTGGTTGGTACTATACCTATCGTCAGATGACAGTTCCCAGGTGACAGGAGTACAGCTTACTCCGTCGACTTGACACTGCTATTTCGTCTCGAGTGTCTTCCCACTGTACTTTGATTACTACCCTACCATGGCTCAAAGGAGTCATGCAAATAGGTAGTAGTTGGGTGCAGTTCTGAAGCACTTGGAGGCAGTAGCGGTTAGATAGGATTCCTCTCTCCCGGTATTGGGGGTTGATATCGCACTGTGTCTAGGAGAGCCATTACACAAAGTCCCTGGCCAGGGAAAGCGAGAATTACTGGTAGTGTTTCTAGTAGTTTCTCAGGGTGGTCTGGGCTATACTCCGGCATGACTTGTACCGCTATTGTGGGTCTTACGTTTACCGCCCCCCTAGGCCCGACATGCGATACTCTTAGACGTACAGACCGGACTGTACGAAGATTGTTACATTCAGGCTAAGTAGGAGTTCGGATGGGTTTACCTCATCGGCCTACTTATTGACATCTACCAGGGGACCATTACGTCAGCTAGTGCCGCTTACGGTCTGTGGTTAAACCCACTGCCAGTGTAGTGTCGAGTCTTTAGAGTCCCACACAGAGAGTTTCCCTGCACTGGGCGAAAGGTGTAGAGGCCGTATGGTTTTACGGCAGGGCTACGATCACTTACGTGCAATTTTGCGCGTATGTTGTTCGGGCAGACAATGCTAGTGGGCTTTGGTTTAAGCCAGATCCTAGTATTGTATGGATGGATTAGTTTTGTCTTCTGTGCATTTGCATTCTACGGAATGCGGATGCGGGTGTGTATGAACGGTTGTGAGGAGCGAAGAAGAAGGAGGTGCCTCATTAGGGTTTTAACCGTTGGTTCGGTCAAAACCATTATGAAGTGAGGGAAATATTTACTAATCTTTTTAATGATAATTGTGTTATGGCTAATTGCTTTGGCCATTTGACCATGCTTGACCATTTGACCTACTTGACCATTGTTGACTTGGACTTTTCCTGAGAGCACTAGATCCTTCTTTTGCTTTTGGCTTTGAATTGATTTGAGATGATAATGGTCAAATCAATGTAGCCATCAACTTTATCATGATAAGAGATTAGTAACTATTTAGTTTATGGATCATTTTTTTCTTCTCACTCTCTCTCTCTCTCTTCAAGTGAGAGCTCCCATGGTTCCTCCTTCTTCTTCCTCTCTTGAATTTTCTATAGCTCTCATATATTGAGAAAAATAGAAACAAAATAGACAAACAAATCCACCACCATCTTCTACACAACCTAGGACTTCAAGAATAGCAAACTGTTGCCCTAGTTACCTCAGCTTGAGGTGGAGCTCGGACTACAGACTCTCGGGTGGATCGTCTTCGACTCTAGGAGGCCGCAGAGGTGACAAAGATCCGGATCGATCCTCGGAGCTTGCATGGACGAGGAGGACAGCGGTAAGAAGACCCGAAGGATTTGTTGCATGAGGTATAATCTCCTAAGCATAGTAGATAGAACCTCTTGTTGTTTGTTAGCAATGGTTTTGCAAAGATCCTCAAATTTTAGTCCATGTTACCTTGTGTTAAAATTTTGATTTTTACCTATTCCGCCTCCCCGTAAGCACCGGGGTGTATAACGTGGACTTACACTGTGGATCCACTCACAAAGGCCATTCCCCAGATACAGTTCGAGAGACTTTTCGGGATGCTGGGTATGCGATACTACAGCAGCTGGCCCTAGTGCAAGTGGGAGATTGTTAGTTGTATGTATTCCCTAGAGGCCATTATTGTACATATGATGTATATTATATTGGATGCTTGGACACATATAGAGAGGACTTTCTTACTCGACATGATAGTATGCTATCTGGTTGGTCTTTATTTTAACATGTATACTTATCTCTTGATACGATCTTATGGTTACATGTTGGTAAAACCCTTAGAATGTGTACTTGACTGCAAGAATTATGATGCAGATCATACTAGTGGGACCATGGTAGTCCATGAGTTCATCCTTCAATGTTCTTAGTCGTGGGTGTATCAAGACAGGGCATCGATATAACAGAGTAGACTAGCGTATACGCTTCTCGACCCATGAGATGGGCGATGGATGATCCCATATCCATTGGTGTTTGACATCAGAGATGGTATATGGGTGCTCAGTGGAGACTGAGTACACTGGACGGACTCGCAGAGAACTCCAAGTTGGTATTATACCTATCGTCATATAGTAGTTCTCTGGTGACACTGGTACAGGTTAGTCTGTATACCCGAGATCGTCATAGAGTCTTGTGTGATTCCCACCATGCTTTGATTTCCACCATACCACGTTCAAGAGGACGTGCAAAACGGTGGTTTCTTGGGTACAGTCCCGAGTCATATGGAGGCAATGCGCGATAGGAGGGGTTTTGTCTCTCCCGGTATTAGGAGTTGATGTTGCGCTGTGCTCGATTGGCCATAACACGGAAGTCCCTGGCCAGGGTTGATTTAGAGATTTACTGGTAAGTGTTATCAGTAGTTTCTCGACCGTTATGAGCCTCATATCGGTATGACTTATCGGTTATTGGGGTTTGACGTTTACTACCCCTAAACTTGATATGCGGCATATCAGACGAGGAGACCGGACTGTACGGTAGTGTTACTGACAGGATTTACAGGAGATAAAGTGGGCTTGCTTGTTGATCTTCTGATCGCTCAATACCCGGATAGTCGTTACGTCCAGCTAGTACCGCTGACGGCTTGTAGGTGCTTGATGTGATCATCACCTACAGCCCGCATATTGACGGGTCTTTAGAGTCCTATATAGAGGTTTCACTGGCTCAGGAAAAACGAAGTAGGAGCATATATATGATATATGCGGGGCCGAGAATAATACACGTATGTGATACCGTATTCTATTCTTGCGATATTTATATCGGACGGTTATATGTAATATAGTCGGGTTATCGAATCAAGTGTTGATTCGATAATTGGTACATTTAATATTAGTCGGTTATATGTGATATAGCCGGATTATTAAATCAAGAGTTGATTTAATAGTTTAGTGTATAATTGTATATTTGATATACTAATTTACATTAACTAATATTAGCTCACTTAAGCTTTTATTATTCTCACATGTGCACACTTAATATATATGAGATATATATTAATTGTGTTTTATTTTGTATCATGGTTGTAGATACACACTACATGGGTGTATGAGACTTACACCATACTAATTATAATGTTGATTTTAAATATTTATAGTAAATCCAAATTAGTGCATAATTAGTCACATGCACGAAGCTTCATGAAGCTTGTGGATGCATTAACTTAGTCCACTAGTTTTGTTTTACTTATGATATTTATTAACCTAACCATTATAATTTAGCCATGGTTATATCTCTACATGAGTTAGTATATGATACAAACTCACCCATGGTTATTTCTCTTACCTCATTAGTTCATTCTCATTTCTTTTGCTCATCTTCTTCTTCCTTGAGCAAAAGCTTGCTAGGTTATTCTAAAGAGAGAAAATATTGTGAGAAAAATAAAACTAAAATGAGCCCACTTTCTATTTTATCATCCTCTACTAGATTAGCAATTTAGTATAGTGTGTTAGCTTCACTAATCTCTCAATTAGTGAAGTAGTAGCTTGAGTTAGTGTCTCCTCGACGTAGATCATCTTCGGCTTCGAAGACTTCAAGCAAGACTGTTCCTTTCATCTTGAGAAGCCATGCAAGAGTCCGGGAGTAGCATGATCGCAGCGAAGGGACCACTACAAGGAGCTATTGAAGTGAAGTACCGGTCTACAAAGGTTTTATTCCTAGTTCACTTAGTTATAAAGTAGTTTACTTTATAGTATCACTCCTAAATCTCTAGCTAGATCCTAGGTTAGGTTGTTTGGCACACTAGATAATATGAAATTAGCAAGTTTGATGCCTTATGAAACCTTGTGGTTGTGCCAAAGAACCCTACAGACATGTGATTCATTGCCTACCTCTATGCGAGGTCATCAGACTGATTGATTCCAGCTAGAGACGACTTCACGCAGGTACGTTGGGAGTCGATAGAAGATGATCGAATGTCAGAAACCCATTTTTCCAAGTTTAAAGTATTCGGAAAAACATGCAAGTATTTTCGTGGAACCTCTAGAAGAATGAAACCCTAACTCGATATAATGACCATGAGAACGCTCTGAAATCTTAGGGTTTACAGCAGTTCAGCGATGCCATTGATGAGGCTTGGGTTTTCCCTTCTACGGTTAGTCTACAGGTACTGTGGCATGTACTGGAATACTATTAAACTGTACTCAAGATGTTGAGCTCTTGGAGGATTATGGAATCTTGACAAATCGATCGGAAGGTTCGATATCATTCAGATATCATTTGATGGAATACATTGCTTGGGAGACTCCAGATACGAGTATAACCGTTGGAGCGCAGTCCATGCGGCCACGAAGAGACGAGTCCGAAACAGTCGACATTAGAGAAAAGCGGAGTACGAGGTTCGTACGACATTTTGATAAGATGACGTTCCACTCCGTTGACATCAGAGATGTGATATGCATGCAGAGGCGTTGTATATAGATATACCTTCCAGAAGGAGTCGCGATGAGTATGCAGCCATTCCGGAACAAGAACACAGTTATTAAAAGATGATAACTTCCGGACAGTTCGGCAGAAACGAGATTTGGGGGAGACTCTAACAGAATCTTTTTGGAATATTATACGAGAAGATTTGGACCCAGGATCGGTCATATTGTGCATACCCAGCATGCTAGAGTTCGGAATCGTCGGCGAGATATGTTATGAGTGATCATGACAGTTGGTCAGAGATCTTTTGAGGATGTTCCTGAGCGGGACTTTTTCCGCCATATTGATTTCGGTATTTTTGGCGATTTATTTGCATGATTGAGATTTTGTGCACCACAGTTTCACTTGACGTCGATTTGATGTCATTCGAGATGCTGATTTGATTTCATACCTATGGTATGCATATGATTTGAGTCGTGTTTTCGGCATAGTTTTCATACACTTTAGTATTTTGATGCGATTTTGTGCACACTGATGCACATGGTTATGAGATTTTGTACCACGGTATACCTGATTTGGATATAGATTGAGATGTGTTGTATACCGTCGATTTAGATTGTAATACTCGATATTTATTTTCGTGCACCTTGTGCACTTGATTTGGATACTTGCGCATATTTGACGCGCTTGATGCGATTTTGGTGCACACCAGATGCACTAAATCGAAATTCTTCGTGCATATCAGATGCACCTGATTTTGCTGTCAGGCACACCCGTTGCCTTTGACAGGTGTTTCGTGCATACCCGTTGCACTTAGATTTTGTTTCTGTGCACATGTATGGCACATTCATTGATTCGATTCCCGTACGCACCAGACGTATGCGGCATTCTTATTTACATTTTGGGATTGATTTTGAGCAGTATGTTTTTATGATATTTACTATTTGGTATAGTAGCTGAGCAAGACTAGTCCGAGGACAGTACCTGAACATATTGTTACACGCATTGATAGTTATCGAAGGGATTTCCAAAGATAGAGCTATAGTCTCAGTATATATCTACGTGTTCGAGATGACACAAGACATTTAACAAAGGAAACCCTTCTAAATTATTTTTCAAAACTGCGGGACGTATGTTAAACAAAGATATATATATATATATATATATATATATATATATATATGTATGTATGTATGTATGTATGTATGTATATATGTATGTATGTATGTATATAGAATTATTTTCTTACAATTAAAAGTCCGCCACTTGTGCTGTGATAAGCGCATCGCACAGCAATTTGAAAAAGGTTTAGCGCATTTATTCCGATGTTTTGACGAAATCACAATGATGCGTACTATGTACATGTTATAGTTTTGATTTATATCATGTTGGTTTTCGTATTGGATTTTGACATTAGTGTCTTCGCCATTACTCCGATGATTGCGGGATGCTTGACGGAGTTTTGATTTTGGATTATATACTCGTTTTCATTTGCATGATTTACGTTACGACATGCTTTATGTATTTATGATTTCGGAGCCCCGACGACTGGATCATTTTACTAAAATGTTTTAGAAATTGGGGGAGTTCAAATTTAAATTCGGGGACTGAATTTCTTTAAGAGGAAAGACTGTAACATATCAGAAAAATAAAATATTATTTTTCGTAATTTTTATAATTAAATAATAAATATTTTGAATATTTTGATAATGCGGTATAATTAAATACCGATAAATTGGAAAATATTTGGAAAATTATGGAAATTACTGAATTGAGAGTGCCTTATGTGATTTAGGCAAATTATGAATTTTTATGATTAATTATATTCAATTTTAATGCTAATCGCGATTAAATATCGGTAATCGTGCATTAAGCTAGTTTAGTGCACATGACATGCACCATGTCATATTTTTGCATTTTTGCATTTTCCTACCATGTCTTTTTCTTTTCCATGCTTGGTTTTGTTTTAGAATGAAATGAAAAGAAAAGAGAAGAAAAGGAAAAGAAAACAAAGGAAAAGGAAAAGGGATTAAAATATAAGGTATGGGCAAGAGAGAGAGAGAGAAATGTGAGGGGTCAACCTTGGTCTTGGCCTTTGTTTTTCATTATCATCTTCATCTTTTCTCTCTTCTCCCTCTCCCATGGCTGCTGCCCTCTCTCCCTCCCCACTCTACCTCCTCACTTCACCACTAAAAATTCTCCGAAACTACATTCCCACTTCACAAAAAACATGCACAAGCTCCCTACAAGCACTTTGGACCAATAAAGAATGGATTTTGAAGACTTGGGGAAACTCAAGAATTTTCTTGAGTTGCCAAATGAGGTATTTCCTTCACCATTAGAATAGAATTTCATTCACTTTAGCACTCATGTTAGTTTAGAAGTGATTTAGTGTTGTTCAGTGAGGTTTAAAAATTCCTAGTTAGGGTTTGAGGGATTTGTAAGTTGTGATTGTGTAATTGAGGTTAGTAAAGACTATACAACCCCTGTAATGATGATATATTGGTCTAAACCAGAGACTAGAACCCTAATTAGCAAACTTAGAAATCCCCGATATCGGATTTTATGGATTCTGTGAGGATTTATTGGTATCTGTTAATACACGAGACACCTGAAAAATATTTAGCAAACACAGATAGATGTGCAGGAAACCTAGAACCTATACCCCAAACCTAAGACCCTAATTCCTTAATGTGGCCACAGTTTTATCCTTTCGGGCCGCAATTTGCTGCCAGACCAAGGAATTAGGGCATCGTGTTTGGTTAATGGCTCTAGTACCTTTAAATTTGACCCTTCTAATGTGCAAAATTGGCTGGTTTGACCTAGGGTAAAATCTGGGACCATTTTCATGAGTTGTTGCCTTGTATTTCGTGATTTTTATGAAATGAAGTTTTGATATTTGTGTTTTTATCGGTCGATTCACGTTTATACATCAATCGTCGAGAGTTGTTGGTTATTCGTGCATGCGTAAACGATAGGTTTTTACCTATGCACGTTTCGTGTATCGATTTGGTTTTCATGCGTGATTTCGGTTTACGATAACTTGTGTGTTTATATGTAGGCACCCCTATGAGGATTTCGAGACGATGAGGAACGCGTGGCGTCATCAACTCCAGCAAGCGAAGATCAGATGAGTAGATATATATCTACGGGGGAAGTCGGGTGGATGGCGTATAGCACCCCCGCAGTTTCTTAGTATAGAACGCGAATTCGTTATAATTATATATATATATATATATATATACGGATGTGATATGAAATGACTTTGGGTTAGTATAGTGTACTGGTAAGATAGTGTTTAGTTAGTTTGTTAGTCGCGAACCCTAGAGTAGTGATTTGCATACACGCACACACTTGCATACTTTTATTACTTGTGCGTATATGAGGATATGTATATATATACACACATAGGTATGGTGTTAGTTATATGTATGCCCTAGAGGCCATTACTGTACATAGGATGTATATTGTAGTGGATGCTGGGACATATATAGGGAGGACTTTCTTGCTCGACATGATAGTATGCTATCTGGTTACCCTTTACCTTAACGTGTATGCTGATTGTCTCTCTGTTACATGTTGGTAAAGCCCTTAGGATTTGTACTTGACTACCTGGACTATGATGCGGATCATACTAGTGGGGACATGGTAGTCCATAAGTACATCCTTCAAAGTCCCTAGTCGTGGGTGTATCGAGACGGGGCATCGATATACCAGAGTAGACTAGCGTATACCTTCTCGACCCATACAGATGGGCGATGGATGATCCCATATCCATCGGTGTTTGACATCAGAGATGATATACGGGTGCTCAGTAGAGATTGGGTACACTGGACGGACTCGCCGAGAACTCCCAGATGGTATTATACCTCACGTCAGATGGCAGTTCTCTGGTGACACTGGTACAGAGTAGTCTGTTGACCCGAGATCGTCATAGAGTCTTGTGTGGTTCCCACTGTGCTTTGATTTCCATCTTACCACGTCCAAGAGGGCGTGCAAAACGGTGGTTTTTGGGTACAGTCCCGAGTCACATGGAGGCAATGAGCGATAGGAGGGGATTCGTCTCTCCCGGTATAGGGAGTTGATGTTGCGCTGTGTTCGATTGGCTATAACAAGAAATCCCTGGCCAGGGTTGCTGAGATTTACTGGTAAGTGTTACCTGTAGTTTCTCAAACAGTTATAGACCTCATATCGACATGACTTATCGAGCTATTGGGGTCTGACGTTTACCACCCCTAGGCGAGATATGCGACATATCAGACGATCAGACCGGACTGTACGGTAGTGTTACTGGTCGGATTCGCAGGAGTGTGAGCGGGCTTGCTCGTCGATCTTCTGATCGCTCAATACCCGGGTGGCCGTTACGTTTAGCAGACCGCTTGTGGCTTGTGGGTGTTTGATATGATCATCGCCTGCTGCCGGCGTATTGACGAGTCTTTAGAGTCCTACACAGAGGTTTCCTGGCTCAAGCGAAACGAAATAGGAGCGCATATGAGATATGTGCGGGACCGAGAATAATGTGTGTATGTGATACCGTATTCCATTCTCGCGATGAATGTATCGAGTGGTTGTATGCGATATAACCTAGTTATCGATTCAAGCGTTGATTCGATAAGCCGATACATTGTATACTAGTCGGTTGTGTGCGACATGACCGGATCATTGAATCAAGTGTTGATTTAATGATTTAATGTATAATTATATATTTGATATATTACTTTGCATTAACTAGTAATGGTTCACTTTAAATGGATTTTCTCACTTGGATTGTGCAAGTTGTATATGTGATATACTTTTATGCACATGTTTGTATCGTGTTTGATGATGCATATTAACTTGGTTAAGTGTAAAGATTAAACCATGGTTTACTTAATGATTAGGGTTTTGATTATCTTATTCATTTATTTATATATATTCATTTTGGAAATTATTTAAGGATGGTGGCTTATTTTGTTTTATGTTGAAGTTTCTTGAAACTTTGATCAAGTCAACCATTCTTATCTCTTCCTTAACCCTAACCATCATATCTAACCATGGTCCATTCTCTACACTAAACTAAGGTTAATATTACGATAAGAATGTATTTTATTTTCTATTCTATTATTCTTATCATAACAATATTCATCTTCTTCATCTTCTTCTTCATTGAAGAAGCTTGAGGTCATCAATGGTGGATTGATGATTTGAGTGAGAAATCCAATTCTAAAGTCTACCCACTTCCTATTTCTTCATCCTCTACCTCTTGCCAAGTAGTGGAGTGTGTTTCCTTCACAAGTTTCTTGACTTGGTGAAGTGAGAGCTTGATCTTGCGATGCTTCGACGTAGATCATCTTCGGCATGGACATCGACGACCTAGCTCGCTTATTCTCCGATGAAGTCGACGCTAGAGCCCGGATTTGATTTGGACAGCGGAGAGGACCTCATCTCGGAGCCGTGGAGGTGGAGGACCGGATCTACAAAGGTTGTATTTCCGTTTCCCATTAGTTAAATGTTAACTAGTTTACTTTTCGCCTAAACTTCTAGCCAACGATCCGTAGTCGGGTCTCTCGGCACCTAGAATTTTTGAAAATGGCATGGTAGATGCCTTGTGAGACCTCATTAGGGTGCCTAGGAACCCTACAGTGGTATCAGAGCCTAGCTAGAGCCTTAGGCGATGCGTGGACGGAGTTTGAAGTCCGATCGAACCGAAACCCAAACCTTAGAATGCTCTCTGTACTTTTTTGAAATTTGTGGATTTTTGCAAATTAAAAATATGCAGAAAAATCAGCAGGAAAATCTAAGAATTACGATGCAAAAATTACCTAATGATCTTTCTAAAGTGCGGCGGAACTGCGGCATTAGCGTGCTAATGCGGCCCTTCCGCGGCCCTTTTGTCTTATCTGCCATTGAGTTTTGCACAGTAACTCCTATTTTTCAGTGCTGGTTTTCATGGGAATTTTTAATATGCAGTAAACAGTTAAGCATTTTTGGGTTGTATTGGGAATCAAAGATTCGATCGGGGTATCAAATTTTGTCTATTTGGATTTCCGGATAATTTTTTGAATATGTTAAAAAGTTCGACCGGATATAAATACCCAATTTTTCCCCTGTCGGGAAATTTCCAAGTGTTGGATATTTCTGAAGTTTAATCACGTTCTAAGTAGTGCAAGTAACACGATGGTCCCTCTAGAAGACAACAAACCTTAACTCGATTATGTGACCGTCTTGAACTGCCCTTTGAACCTTCGGGTTTGGGGCAGTACGGCATGCCACATGTGAGGCGTTGGCTTGACCCTTCTACGGCTGGACCGTCGGTACTGAGGCACGAACTGAATGTTGTTAGACTTATTTCATGTGTTGATCTGCATCGGGAAAACTTGGGTGTTCGAATGTTCAATCGGAAAGTTTAACATTTTCTAATTATCTGGAATGGGATACAATAATTGGAATTCACAAGAAGTTATGAGATAACTGAATGAATGTTATAAACATAGAAATTTAGTCTCACTTGATCGGTTGCCACGGAATTTTGATGTGATCAAAAGTCCGTCGCAATCACGTAGCGTACGCGGATACTCGCCGGGTAAACTTAATAGACAGCCTCACTCCATAGCCCCGACCAAGTGACTGTAGGAGAACCCCGTCGCCGAAAGCATCCGTTCGGGTGCTCGCGGTAGCGGTGTTCCGCCTTGGTGCACTTCGTCGACGGTATTGGGGGTGCGGCCGCCTATTAAAGTTTGCGACGAGTATTCGATCAGGATGTCGGGAATCTTGTTGAATTACCCGACTTGATATTGAAAAGAGTTTTCGATTTTGAGACTAAAATGCGGGGTTTATAATTGTTAGGCATGCGATGTCTAAGAAATTCATTTGGTCAGACATGTGATGTCTGAGGTGTTTGCGGATTCCAACTGTTGTAGTTTTACACTTTCTTTTCTGTGACCGTAAGTGTAATATGTGATATCGCCGGTTTCGTTGCTATATGTCAACGACAATTGGGATGCGCATATTTACTTACGTTGATGACATGTGATGTTATGTGTTGCTGGATATGTTATATTGGATCGTCGTGTTTGAATAACCGGGGGTTTTTATGTGAGATGAGTGTTTTTCATTTTCATTCATGTAAAAACTTGTATGTAATATTCTTTTATTGGGGCACTTCCAGGTTGCGGAAGTTGTCACCGTTGATGTATATTATTTACTTTTCTGCACTAGGATAGACCCAAGGAGGGGAGCACAAGTAACCGGGTTCTGGGGTCCAGTGGGAGACCAACTCGAGGAGTCGAGTCCGGGTCTCCTAACCCTAGAATTGGTAGGGTTGCTTGCCGCTCTCGTAGGGGTCTAGGGGTGTGGGTTTGGCTATTCATCGCGACCGTGGAATCCGTGTTTTATACTGGCTCGTATTGAAAACACGGACGTCCTAGTATATCCAATATTTCATATGATTCTTCTGCTGCGATATCTGTGATGTGATCATGTGATGTTCTGTGATAGATACAGTATATAGTATATATGATATATTATATAGGCGTTACTTATGTTTTACACCCGCGCTAGCCCTGCCCCGCTCTGCCGTTAGTTACCTAACCTAATGGTGCACGAGGGGACATCGAGGCGAATGCGGATGGCATAAGTGTACGTCGTATTTATCTGTGATGTTTAGGTATTTTATTGATGGGACTTCATTAATGTGATTAATGAATTAAAAGAAACCTAAGATGTTGTAGAATCGAATTTCAAAATAAAACAGGTAGCTACAGTTCTTGCTTTGCACAGCGGTATATGTGATATATCCTGCACCTTATTCGATGAGGAAAGGACCGAGATCCCTTCACCGGGAGTGACTCCTTTAGCAATAACTGGCAGATGCTACACACTCGGTTTGTCTTTTGATTGCTTTTAAGAGTTTTTGCTTTGCACAGTGATATATATGATATATCCCGCACCTCATTCGACGAGGAAAGGACCGACGATCCCTTCATCGGGAGTGACTCCTTTAGCAAAACTAGAAAAGCCTAAAAAACACTCCATTTTAAAATCATTCGATCCTACAACGATATCAAGTTCATTAAGCAATAGGTTTTCAGAAAAACCTGTCGTAGCCCTCCGTCATTTCAGATAAGTTGTATATAGTATTCGTGTTGCATTTGTTGGCTTTCGTCAAGGTGCAGTGTGCGGTAGCTATATGCTGCTTATCTGCTAGCATACGATGCGATTGGATTAGGGTAGTCGTGCGGCTTTGTTGGCTTTCGTCAAGGGTCGTGCGGGGGGGTTTAATTCAATCGGGAAATGACGGGTTGAACTTGACTAGCGTGCTATGGTTTGTTGGCTTTCGTCAAGGTCATAGCACGTTAGGGGCAAAATATTATCGGGAATTTCAAGTGTTGAAATTTGCAATGAGATTGCATACCTTCTATGAGATAGTTGGATCCCGATACCCGCTGCGAGTAAGAGTTACTCCTGGGAGAGTTTTATACATTACAATTAGCCGATCAAGTAGGTGTCTAGAAAGGTGTTAACGAGGTTACGCCTCTGGGAAAACGAGGTTTACATTAATTAGGTTCGTGCGAAAGCACGGGGGACCTCCCTCAAAGTACCGACACTGGCCTAGCTGAAAGATTGGCGAACTTGTAGTGTGTAATTAATCCCGGCTAGTCTTTCCTTTTAGGGTTTGAAGGAAGATTTGATAAAAAGCAGTGGGAGCCATCCTGATTAGATAAAATAATAACCAATCTATTCTTGCAAGAGCGCACGTTGAGTGTTTTCTTCTCTCTCTCTCCTGGTAGCAACCATGTCACGCCTTAATCAAGATAATAAAACGGATATTGACCAAACCCGCTTGTTATACTGAGCTGGGGAACGTTGGTCCCGCTCCAACTTATAAATGTTATAAGACAGAGCAGGAAATTGGGGATTACCAGAATTCCCGTGCCGCCCAAACGAAGAGAGTGCATGCTGATGCATCATCTTCGGGTGTGTTCATTATACAGAACTGTTTCTCAGTATCCTTTACGTCCTGGGTATGTGATACCAGATCAGGATCCCAGATATGTAATCTGTTACATAGGGCTACAGAAAGGTAGAGAACTGAGAACGGGTGATAAGTTTCATGAGGCAGAAAACGGGGCAAGTGTTGCAGCCAAGTCTGTTGGTCACTGTCACCCTGTATTACAGTACATTGATTCTGAACGAATGTTATTGGATACCGAACCTGATATACAAAATCATATCTATCTCTTTATTAGTAAAGAAATGATAAAATTTTGTATAGTTGGATAATGTTTTGAACATTTCCTATATCAAAAGTTGATCGGTTCAGGCACGTTATCTAAAAGCATTAATGTTCTAAATCAAACTACAGTTCTGAGTATACGGAACACACACAAGTGGAAGAGTTCAGAAATGAACGAATCCTTCTTGAGGCATTGTAGACTAGGTCATATCAATGCGACCTGACTAGCTGAAGTTACATGTAGATGCATATTTAAATCAGTTTGAATTTACATCTCATGAAACTTGCGAGTCATGTCACAAAGATAAAATGACCTCAGCTCTGTTTATTGGAAACAGAGAAAGAGTTACTGAACTCTTGGGATGATACATGTTGATGTATGTAGGTCCCCTGTCTACACATGCCAAAACCGGTTCTATATACTTCATTATATTCTCTGATAATCTCTCAAGATTCAGTCATATGTTCCGGTTGAAACATGAGTCCGAACCTTTTGAGATATTCACAGAATATAAGTTAGAAGTAGAGAACCAAAATACGGGTATAAGTATTATGTCCTTTGATGAGATCAAGGAGGAGAATACTTGGGCATGAAACTTGGACTTTTCTAAAGGAGAATGAGATTCTCTCTCACCATTACTCCTCCGTATACACCATAGCACGATGGTCTATAGGGGAGGAGCAGATACACCCTATTTGATATGGTGTGCTCTATGATGAGTACTACTGAGTTACCTTTTTCCTTTTGGGAGTTATGCACTTGAGAAGTTGCATAGCTGTTGAATAGGTTCGAATCAAATCAGTTGCCTACCGCTTCATATGTGATATGGAAAGGGAAGAGCCCATGTCTTAAGCTGGTTAAGATTTGGGGTTGTCCGGGCTATGTCTAAAAGCATAATCCGAACAAGCTCGAGGCAAGGTCTGTTGTGTAGAAATGGAAGTGTTTCAGCTATACAAACTATAGCAGATGATTTGGTACAACCAAAGGATTCAGTAGATACCAACGAACCTCAGCCTCTCCGCCGATCTAGCAGGGTTCCTCACCCACCTGAGAGATACTTTGGTTTCTCGATGACAGTGGGAGCGAGGATTGCATCATGAGATGATGACCCAACTAGTTTCGAGCTGGCCATCAGGAGTGGGACTCTGTAAGAATGGCTGGATGCTTAGTGATCTGAGATGGAATCCTTATACACCAACAAAGTATGGACTTTGGTTGCTATATCTGAAGGGTTAAATCCCCATCAGGAGCAAGTATATCTTGAGAAGATTACTTGGTGTACATGGAAAAGTTGAGACTTTCAAAGCTAGACTTGTTAAAAGTTTGCATCATTGACCAGGTATGGATAATGATGAAACCTTTTCAAGTAGCTATGCTTAAGTCCATCCAGATCCTACTTGTCACGGCTACATACCATGACTACGATATCTGGTGGTTGGGTGTCATGACTGCTTTTCTAAATGATGTTTTAGAAGAGTGCGTCTTTAAGTACACAGCCAGAGGGCTTCGTAGACAGTGGGAGCAGCGGAAACGTGTGCAAGATGCTTTATAGGATAAAGCAGGCATCGCGGAGTTGGAACATCTGTTTTGATGAAGCGGTCAAAGAGTTTGACATCATCAAAATGGTAGATGAACCTTGTATATACAAAAAGGTAGTAGGGAGTATGGTGACGATCCTCGTAGAGTACGTGGATGACATACTCTTGATAAGAAAGGAGTTTCTTATGCTACGCTCGATCAATCTTCGCTTATCACAAAGATTCTCCATAAAGGATTAAAGTGATACCTACTAAATCCTGGATTTTGGATCTATGAGATAGATCTAAATGGATGTTAGGATTCCCACTAGTTGTAGTGAGATGGTATCAATCGATCAAGGGGAGAATCACTGGAAGTTTTCCAGAGTGATAAAGACGACTGAATGTCAGTCACAGGCATTGTCTTTACCCTCAGTGAAGGGACGGTATGTTGGAAGAGTTCCAAGCTGGATATCGTGACATACTAGACGATAAAGGCTCGATACATCGCTACTTAAGATGCTACCAAAGAGGCTGTTTGGGTGTATATTGGTTCATGAAATGAACTACGTTCCAACCATTGTGAGACAATGGAGTTGTGGCTTATGCCAAGGAACGCCCGTCCCATCAGTGATCCAGACATATTCTAAGGCAGTATCACTTGATCATGGAGATGGTTGATCTCCAGGGGATCGAGGTTAGGAGAGTAGACTCAGAGGACAACACAGCGGATCCACTCATAAAGGCCTGTTCCCAGAGAGAGATTTTTATGGGATGGTTGAGTATGAGATACTGCAACCACTGCTACAGATGGCCCTAGTGCAAGTGGGAGATTGTTAGTTATATGTATGCCCTAGAGGCCATTACTGTACATAGGATGTATATTGTAGTGGATGCTGGGACATATATAGGGAGGACTTTCTTGCTCGACATGATAGTATGCTATCTGGTTACCCTTTACCTTAACGTGTATGCTGATTGTCTCTCTGTTACATGTTGGTAAAGCCCTTAGGATCTGTACTTGACTACCTGGACTATGATGCGGATCATACTATTGAGGACATGGTAGTCCATAAGTACATCCTTCAAAGTCCTTAGTCGTGGGTGTATCGAGACGGGGCATCGATATACCAGAGTAGACTAGCGTATACCTTCTCGACCCATACAGATGGGCGATGGATGATCCCATATCCATCGGTGTTTGACATCAGAGATGATATGCGGGTGCTCAGTAGAGACTGGGTACACTGGACGGACTCGCCGAGAACTCCTAGATGGTATTATACCTCACGTCAGATGGCAGTTCTCTGGTGACACTGGTACAGAGTAGTCTGTTGACCCGAGATCGTCATAGAGTCTTGTGTGGTTCCCACTGTGCTTTGATTTCCATCTTACCACGTCCAAGAGGGCGTGCAAAACGGTGGTTTTTGGGTACAGTCCCGAGTCACATGGAGGCAATGAGCGATAGGAGGGGATTCGTCTCTCCCGGTATAGGGAGTTGATGTTGCGCTGTGTTCGATTGGCTATAACAAGAAATCCCTGGCCAGGGTTGCTGAGATTTACTGGTAAGTGTTACCTGTAGTTTCTCGAACAGTTATAGACCTCATATCGACACGACTTATCGAGCTATTGGGGTCTGACGTTTACCACCCCTAGGCGAGATATGCGACATATCAGACGATCAGACCGGACTGTACGGTAGTGTTACTGGTCGGATTCGCAGGAGTGTGAGCGGGCTTGCTCGTCGATCTTCTGATCGCTCAATACCCGGGTGGCCGTTACGTTTAGCAGACCGCTTGTGGCTTGTGGGTGTTTGATATGATCATCGCCTGCTGCCGGCGTATTGACGAGTCTTTAGAGTCCTACACAGAGGTTTCCTGGCTCAAGCGAAACGAAATAGGAGCGCATATGAGATATGTGCGGGACCGAGAATAATGTGTGTATGTGATACCGTATTCCATTCTCACGATGAATGTATCGAGTGGTTGTATGCGATATAACCTAGTTATCGATTCAAGCGTTGATTCGATAAGCCGATACATTGTATACTAGTCGGTTGTGTGCGACATGACCGGATCATTGAATCAAGTGTTGATTGAATGATTTAATGTATAATTATATATTTGATATATTACTTTGCATTAACTAGTAATGGTTCACTTTAAATGGATTTTCTCACTTGGATTGTGCAAGTTGTATATGTGATATACTTTTATGCACATGTTTGTATCATGTTTGATGATACATATTAACTTGGTTAAGTGTAAAGATTAAACCATGGTTTACTTAATGATTAGGGTTTTGATTATCTTATTCATTTATTTATATATATTCATTTTGGAAATTATTTAAGGATGGTGGCTTATTTTGTTTTATGTTGAAGTTTCTTGAAACTTTGATCAAGTCAACCATTCTTATCTCTTCCTTAACCCTAACCATCATATCTAACCATGGTCCATTCTCTACACTAAACTAAGGTTAATATTATGATAAGAATGGATTTTATTTTCTATTCTATTATTCTTATCATAACAATATTCATCTTCTTCATCTTCTTCTTCATTGAAGAAGCTTGAGGTCATCAATGGTGGATTGATGATTTGAGTGAGAAATCCAATTCTAAAGTCTACCCACTTCCTATTTCTTCATCCTCTACCTCTTGCCAAGTAGTAGAGTGTGTTTCCTTCACAAGTTTCTTGACTTGGTGAAGTGAGAGCTTGATCTTGCGATGCTTCGACGTAGATCATCTTCGGCATGGACATCGACGACCTAGCTCGCTTATTCTCCGATGAAGTCGACGCTAGAGCCCTGATTTGATTTGGACAGCGGAGAGGACCTCATCTCGGAGCCGTGGAGGTGGAGGACCGGATCTACAAAGGTTGTATTTCCGTTTCCCATTAGTTAAATGTTAACTAGTTTACTTTTCGCCTAAACTTCTAGCCAACGATCCGTAGTCGGGTCTCTCGGCACCTAGAATTTTTGAAAATGGCATGGTAGATGCCTTGTGAGACCTCATTAGGGTGCCTAGGAACCCTACATATGGGACTATGTATATATATATATACGTATACATATACATGGATGATGAGGATAGTATATGGTATTTGGAGATAAGTCGATGAGATTGGGCATGATGCCATGAGATCGGTGATGCGACATGGTTCGTATTTGAGGTACGACATGATTTTATAGCGGGTCCTTGGGTGATGTGTTTTTATACACACGCATACATATATATAGATGGTGTCAGTATGTACTAGACTTAGATCAGTACCCCCAGACCATGATATATGATAAAATGGATACCAGATGAATTATGAGATAATGCGATAATTGACCCATATCCAGATTTGGGATGCCGTACGATGGATTTACCGTACGAGCTATATATTGATGATAGATCCGCACTCTTGACTCGAGGATGTCATATTGTATATTGTATCGTATGTGATATGATTTAAAAGAATTCTTGATGTATAGTATGAAAATTGTAAAGAAATCACAACCAAAAATATTTGACCGCAATCAATAACGGTGTCGAATGTAGCGCGTTAGTAAGTGCGGATCGTCCACAGGGAAAGTGTAATCGTTCGTCTTTCGAATTAGATGAATTGAAACTTTAAAGAAAAGAAAACAAACAATTCATGATTTATATTTGAAGTTCAAGAATTAGAAAATATAGATCTAATAATAAGAAAAAGATAGAATCAAGAATTGATAGTTTGATGATTTTTCCAAACCAAATATCAAGAATCGAAATGTGGCTCGTAGGAATCGATCGAATCTATAGATGTGATGCAATCTTACAATGACGTATTCTTATCCTTCGATGAATTGATACTAGATCGATGATGATCGATCGAGAATTAGGGATTTCTTATGAAACTAGGGTTTCATCTTATCCCTTATTCTTTCGTCGATATCATTCACATTCTAGCCTCTAGTAAATTCAAGAAACGATCGTAGATCCCTAATTTCGAGCGATTACAATCAAGAAAGCATCGCTACGAAACTAGGTCATCGATTCTTGAACTTGCTAGGGTTTACAAAACTCGTAGGACTCAAGAATCGTTTAAAAATTTGTTACATCATCATTCTATTGATCGTCTTGACTCCTTAACGAGCGGAGCTTTACTCAAACATCACAACAAGAACTACAATCATAAATTGAGATCGAATCATGATGCAAGAATTTAAAAGAAAGCAAGATTAAAGAATTTCACCTTTTATTTATATCAACAATTTCATTACATTCGCTCAAGAACTACAAGAGGAAGAACTCGATCTTCGATTTGGCTTCGCTCGTCTCCTTGAGTCGCGGATCGGCTTGGATCACTTGCCCGATTGAAGATCGGCTCGGCTCCTAAAAGGTTGAAGGCTTCTTGCTTGATTGGTACTCAAGATCTTGAATTTGGAGTGGAATTAGGGTTAGGGTTTCGCACAAGCCTTGTCACTAGACTTGTGGAAGAAGATGAAGAATTAGAATGATGAGAGAAGACTAACTAATGATGAACTAATGAACCCCAACCCTTAGATCTAGGATCCTATTTATAGACTTCCTTAACCTTAGATCTAGGATTAGAATTTGAATTTCCCTCCAAAAGTTTGTTAGATGAAATTTGAATTTCCCTCCAAAAGTTTGTTGAGGAGAAGCTTCTAGATGTGATTAGTTAGGAGGGAGCTTCTAGAAGAGGTTAGTTAGGAGCTTAATTAGGATTAGCTTTGCTTGATGATCTTTGCTGATCTGGCAGAAGACTCTGGAGAATTCTGGAATTTGACTTGTCAAAATGAGGTGTAGCCACTGAGAGAAGAATTATGCACCAAAATTCAAGTGATGATGTGGCAAAAGCGCCGCGGTTCCGCGGCATAAGCTGGCTCCCGCCGCGGTTCCGCGGCTCTTTGGGGGCTTCATGGCTTGAAACTTCATTGGTAATTCTTGGGCTGTCTTATGGGCCTTTCTTTGATATGTTGAATTGTATTTTTCCCTTTGGATTGCTACCAGATCTCAAATCTTTGAGTTGGCGTAATGTTTGATCAGCAAAGTGATAATTTTAGCTTTTCTTCCGGATTTTCCTGCACAAATCTCGACACAAGTGTTGCGCAAATACAGAGATGATGCGATGCCATGAAATGCGGTCAATTTCCTTTAAAGTGCCAGTTTAAAATTCTAATACATGAAATCTGATATTTAACGATTGATTTGCTAATATGTGAAATATGAATACCGAACACTTCTAAATGAGTGCAAATGAAAGGGAAATTGCCGGTTAAAAGATGCAATATTTTCGACTAATCAAATTCCCCCAAGCTTAATTTCGATCGTCTCGAGCAAACTTTTTATTAAAAAGAGAAGGAGAAAATAAAGAAAGAGAAAAACTAACTAGCACACTTTTGTAGGCAACACGATTGCACTGAGCATGTGCAACAAGGCTTTAAACCTCTAGGTGTCCCTAGTAGGAGGAGTGTTGTCTCCTGAGGGTTTTCAGCGGATTGCACCCACAAGATCCAATAATAAAAGAAAGATCATGAATATTACATTTAAAGAAAAGAATTGTAAAAGAAAAGCTTTGAAAATTAGGGTTTCCAACTAAGCTAGCTTTTCGGTTGTCATGAGCCCTATCTTAATGGTCATGAAAAGATGTCAGAAATCACGTCCTCCCTCAATAAAACATCATCTTATTCTTCATTCGTATCTTTCTTCCAAACATCGATCATATAACTCTGCGTGTGTGTAAAGGACATCCCTACACCCGGAGAATTCAATTCAAGCTATCATACTCTTGCCCATCAGCCTCAGTACTTTTTAATTAATGAATATTTAGATGAGATTGCTCACACACTTTCATGCGACTGTTAATACTTCTTGAGGTACTAACCGACCGATTACTCATGTGCTTGCTTATTTGGTGTATTTTTCCTCGTCTTGCACCACCTCAGGCATAGCAGTGACTCCCAGACCAGTTGGCCTTAGGGCACTAGGTGAAGAAGCACCCTCGCTACATATTTTTTATTTGCCCTTGGTGATAACAAAACCAGTGTCCATTTTTCTCACCACTTTATATTTTTTTATTCACTTTTTTTTTTATTTCCTTCATACTTTTGGCTTTAAGACAAGAGCATTTCAAGGTATCCTCTACTATCCCAGGCTTTAAGACGTGTGTAAGTGCGAATAGCAGGGTATCAACGTTCAAAATGTTTGGCTTCCAGAATAGAAACTATTTTTCAGACTTATTTTTATCCTCAGATTAGTGACGTCCTTCATCTTACTAACCCTTGGGACAATGGCTCATAACTACTTATTACTAGTTCGTATAAGAAAACTTTTAATTTTCTTAGTTTTCTTAAATTTTTCTAATCTCATGGATGTAATTTTTCACTATCTAATCTTTTATTATCTTATTTATGTACAAAAAATGTTTTAATAGTTTTGAAAATTTTTAAATTTTTATCGGTTTTCAAAAATGTTTTGTGCTTATGATATGCAAATGATGCAAAAATAAGCACAAACCTCCCCCAAACTTGTTTTCAACAGTGTTCTCACTGTTGCCATCTGCTAAATCTCGAAAAACCTGTAAGCTCGGGAGGAATTGTTAGTGGGGGCAAAATATTTAAGTGAAGAACCTCCCCCAAACTTATTTTTGGCTCAAAATTTTGTAAAATTTTCTTTTCAGGAGCCCGAAAATATACCCCCCAAACTTGAATTATGCAATGTTAATCTTTGAAAATCATACGAGGGGGTCAAAAATCAGTGGTTGATGCCAAGCTTTACAAAGACCGAATGTCAACACCAACCATTCAAAAATGTTATCAATGCAGTGCTCTGGTTGGTGGAAGAAGAAGCGGGGAAAGGTTAAGTGGTGGAAGAGAGTGTGTGTGTGTCTCGTATTGGAGAGATGATGCAGTGAATGTGATGGATTACTCGCATTCTTTTTACAGTTCAAAAGAAAGGGTGGAGGTTCCATTTCATTGATTGGGAGATGATTCATCTCAACACCTGTGTCATTCAAAAATGCGAGTTCATCAGCGAAGATCTCCTCAAAAGTTCCATCAATACCCCGATGAATAATGTCATCACAAAGTACGGGGTGATCTTCAGACTCTAAAAGAAATTCATAATCAGTGTTAGTTGTTGACACGGACATCTCAGTGGAAGAGTCCGTATGTGTATGATACATAGTTGGGTCAAACAATAACGTATGAAAAGTGTCAAGATCAGTATAAAGAGGATCATCAAATTCGCTGCTGTCGACATCCATTAGGTCGACAGAACAGACCTGAGCAGTAGGTTCGGAGGGTACACTTCCCAACTTGTAAATGTTTAGCTATATCGACCTATTCCCAAAGGATAGGGTCATAGAACCATTACGACAGTTGATTATAGCGTTGGAAGTGGCCAAAATGGGGCGACCTAAAATCACCGGAATTTGATTCCGTGGGTTCGCTACAGGTTGTGTATCAATTACAATAAAATCTACCGGGAATATAAATTCTCCGATTTTTATTAACACATCCTCCAGTTCACCCCTAGGTTTGGTGATTGATCGGTCAGCCATCTGGAGAGTTATGCTCGAGGGCTTTAATACTCCGATACCTAGTTGCTCGTATACCGAGTAAGGAAGTAAGTTAACACTAGCGCCAAGGTCAAGTAACGTACGGTTAATGTGTTTCTCCCCAATAGAAATGGAAATAGTAGGACAACCAGGATCCTTACGTTTCTGTGGTAATTGTTGGGGAAAAGCCGTGTCTACAGTACTTGACATGAAGATTTTTTTAGGCACTTGAGTCTTCCTCTTCCTAGTGCACAAGTTCTTAAGAGTTTTTGCATAGGAAGGAACTTGTTGAATAGCATCTAGGAGAGGGATGTTGATGTTAACTTCTTTAAACATGTTCATAATCTTCTCCATATGTGGACTTGGTGTGTTAGCCCTTAACCGATTCGGATAAGGTGCTTTAGCAATAAGCGCTGGGTCCATCATAGGAGAAGGAAGTGTTTGTGGAATCGATCCCAAAATAGAAGTGGGGATCGTCCGTGGAGGGGTAAAAGAGGTGGGCTGAAGTGGCGAGCCTTTTGGGAAACGAAGAATAGGCTCGGAAGAAGGTAGTGGGGTAGAAGAACAAGGATCAGAACTAGAAGGGTGTGTGTGAGGAAAGGTCTCATCCGGGGTGTTATTGATTGATTTATCAGTATCATCAAACTCTTCCCCAAAGTGATTGTCAAGCACTCTTCCAGATCTCAACGTGATTGCATCCACATGATGTGAATAGCCAGGATTGGGTAAAGGTTGAGCTGGAAGTTTCCCTTTCTCTCTTGCACTCATTTCAGCTTTTAAACGTGCAATTTCTTCTTCCATCGATTTAATACTCTCGCTTTGGGACGCAGAGTTTTTCTTTATATAATCGACAGAAGTTTTTATTTCAGCTGATACTTGCATAAGATTTGTTAAGACCAAATTCATAGATTGTGCAAATGAATAGGATTCATCCGTCCCGGTCAACTGCAAAGGACTAGATGGTGCAGGTGTGTTGACCGGATTTTGAAAGTTTTGTGATGGAAAGGGGTGCTGACTCAATTGCAGTGGTGGCTGCTGTTGTGGTGGAGGGACCCTTTAGAAATTGTGTTGGGTTGGAACCGTGTTTTGAGATTGTGATTGGTTCCAAGCAAAGTTCGGGTGATTCCTCCAACCCTGATCATATGTGGAGGAAAATGGATCGTTTCTAGGTCTTTGAAATGCGGCATTGGTATGCTCATGACCTTGAAACGGACATTCTTCCGTCAAGTGAGACGGATCAGAACAACAACCACATACAGTTTTGGAGAGTGATATTTGACTTAGGGTGGCGGCTAAAAATTTGTTTATAGCATCAAATTTCTTGTGTAAAGCTGAAATTTCAGCTCTAATTCCTATGGAAATATCATTGCCATCCCTAGACGATTGACTTACACCCTCCCACTGTAAAGATTTTTCAGCGAAATCTTCTAGGAATTCCCAGGCATACCCATCATCCTTAGTCATAAAGTTGCCTTGACACATGGATTCAAGGGTCTGTCTTGAGTAAGGAGTAATGCCCTCATAAATGATTCGGTATAATTCCCATCTCGGGATGCCGTGATGTGGACATTGGACTAACAGATCCTTGAAACGTTCAAGACATTTTGAAAATGTTTCATTTGGAAGCTGGGTGAACTGATAGATTTCGATACGGACTCGAGCTGTCTTTTGATGTGGGTAGAATTTCTTAAGGAATGCTTTGACGAATTCGTCCCAATTTGAAATGGAATGTGCGGTAGTGTTATATAGCCACTTCTTAGCTAAATCGCACAAAGTGAATGGGAGAAGACGTAGACGGAAAGCATCCACAGAAGGCTGTGAAGTACCCATCATTGCGCATACATTTTCAAATTTCGTGATAAACACGTATGCGTCTTCAGACTCGAGACCGTGAAATTTTGGTAGAAGGTTGATGTATTGGGGTTTTATTTAAAAATTTTCCCCGTTGGCTGGTGGTATGGAAAGACAGGTGGAAAGTGGGCCTTGTGTAGGATAGCATCTCTCTTAGAGAGAGATGTGAGGTGGATTCTGCGCACCAACGGACGGCGGCAGAGTAGTGGAAAAGAAGTTCGATGGAGACGGATCCATCGATGTGGGTGTGGTGGTGGGTAAAGAAAGGGTAAATGTAGAAATACCGACTTTAGGGTCGATCGGGGGACGCGGACTAAACAGGCACTAGAAACCCGTTGTCCAGCCTATCTTGCACTAAAAAGGGTTAGTACAAGTGGCAGCGTGAATTTATAATTAGGGGAAATGAAGTGAATGCGGTGTTTGTTTTGAAAATGATCCGGATTTTTGAAAAAAATGATGCGACACAACAAATGCAACACACAAAACCCTAAAATCTAGTAGTCACCTAGGTCAAACTCTAGACCGCTCCTAACTGCCAAAAGACAAGTCACAGGATCAATCCACCACTGCCTCTTTGTCCCCCTGTGGCCGGATAAGTGCCAGGTAAGTGGGAAGGTACTCCACTACGTAAGTAGTGGGCCTAATTAAAAACCACTAGCCTTAGACACACTCGCCTTAGGCACCACAAGAAAACGCGGATAAGCAATGAATTACCCACGGCCTTCTCTTGTCCTAATTGAGCGCGACGGTCCATAGAGTCATCTCTAGATTTCTTTTAATTAATGAGGGTAACTGCGGATGCAAGTTTTGCGATTTTCGGGGCTTAGGAAGGGTAATGAAATCCCCACCTAATTTGGATTTGGCCGTGCCCCTTAATTTCCGTATTTGAATGCAAACAACCAAGAAACAAAATCACGCACAAATTTAATTTTTGCTTTTTGCGGCGCAGCGATTATTTGCAAAGAAACCTGCACAAAATGTTAATTGGAGCAGACAGAGGAGAGGATAAGAAAGATAGAGACTCATAGAGCAAAATTGGCACAGAGAGGAGGTAGTCCCACCGTGGAAGCGCGGCAATGGGTGGGTATCTGCCGCGGAATCGCGGTCACCTGGGCAGTTCTTTGCACAAAAATTTTTCAGCAAGCTCCTGTACAATTTCTCAGCTCTCTGGAATATTCACCAAAATTTTATCCAAGCTCTAGTGATTCCAGATTTCCTCGCAATCAAATCACAACACACGTATTAGTGTTTACATGAATTTTGATCAAAAAATTTAGATGGAATAAAATTTTCAACTCAAATTTCAAAATGCGAACAATTAGCGCACTATCCCCGGCAACGGCGCCATTTGATTTAAAAGAATTCTTGATGTGTAGTATGAAAATTGTAAAGAAATCACAACCAAAAATATTTGACCGCAATCAATAACGGTGTCGAATGTAGCGCGTTAGTAAGTGCGGATCGTCCACAGGGAAAGTGTAATCGTTCGTCTTTCGAATTAGATGAATTGAAACTTTAAAGAAAAGAAAACAAACAATTCATGATTTATATTAGAAGTTCAAGAATTTGAAAATATAGATCTAATAACAAGAAAAAGATAGAATCAAGAATTGATAGTTTGATGATTTTTCCAAACCAAATATCAAGAATCGAAATGAGGCTCGTAGGAATCGATCGAATCTATAGATGTGATGCAATCTTACAATGACGTATTCTTATCCTTCGATGAATTGATACTAGATCGATGATGATCGATCGAGAATTAGGGATTTCTTATGAAACTAGGGTTTCATCTTACCCCTTATTCTTTCGTCGATATCATTCACATTCTAGCCTCTAGTAAATTCAAGAAACGATCGTAGATCCCTAATTTCGAGCGATTACAATCAAGAAAGCATCGCTACGAAACTAGGTCATCGATTCTTGAACTTGCTAGGGTTTACAAAACTCGTAGGACTCAAGAATCGTTTAAAGATTTGTTACATCATCATTCTATTGATCGTCTCGACTCCTTAACGAGCGGAGCTTTACTCAAACATCACAACAAGAACTACAATCATAAATTGAGATCGAATCATGATGCAAGAATTTAAAAGAAAGCAAGATTAAAGAATTTCACCTTTTATTTATATCAACAATTTCATTACATTCGCTCAAGAACTACAAGAGGAAGAACTCGATCGTCGATTTGGCTACGCTCGTCTCCTTGAGTCGCGGATCGGCTTGGATCACTTGCCCGATTGAAGATCGGCTCGGCTCCTAAAAGGTTGAAGGCTTCTTGCTTGATTGGTACTCAAGATCTTGAATTTAGAGTGGAATTAGGGTTAGGGTTTCGCACAAGCCTTGTCACTAGACTTGTGGAAGAAGATGAAGAATTAGAATGATGAGAGAAGACTAACTAATGATGAACTAATGAACCCCAACCCTTAGATCTAGGATCCTATTTATAGACTTCCTTAACCCTAGATCTAGGATTAGAATTTGAATTTCCCTCCAAAAGTTTGTTAGATGAAATTTAAATTTCCCTCCAAAAGTTTGTTGAGGAGAAGCTTCTAGATGTGATTAGTTAGGAGGGAGCTTCTAGAAGAGGTTAGTTAGGAGCTTAATTAGAATTAGCTTTGCTTGATGATCTTTGCTGATCTGGCAGAAGACTCTGGAGAATTCTGGAATTTGACGTGTCAAAATGAGGTGTAGCCACTGAGAGAAGAATTATGCACCAAAATTCAAGTGATGATGTGGCAAAAGCGCCGCGGTTCCGCGGCATAAGCTGTCTCTCGCCGCGGTTCCGCGGCTCTTTGGGGGCTTCATGGCTTGAAACTTCAATGGTAATTCTTGGGCTGTCTTATGGGCCTTTCTTTGATATGTTGAATTGTATTTTTCCCTTTGGATTGCTACCAGATCTCAAATCTTTGAGTTGGCGTAATGCTTGATCAGGAAAGTGATAATTTTAGCTTTTCTTCCGGATTTTCCTGCACAAATCTCGACACAAGTGTTGCGCAAATACAGAGATGATGCGATGCCATGAAATGCGGTCAATTTCCTTTAAAGTGCCAGTTTAAAATTCTAATACATGAAATCTGATATTTAACGATTGATTTGCTAATATGTGAAATATGAATACCGAACACTTCTAAATGAGTGCAAATGAAAGGGAAATTGCCGGTTAAAAGATGCAATATTTTCGACTAATCATGATACTATAGAGGCGGGGTCACCGACTATTATATTTATATATATCGACTCAAATTTAGGTGGTTTCCTTACCCTCTTTTCGATTAGCCTGTTAGTTTAGTCCAGTAGTTACTTGTAGATGTTAGACTAGACTCGGGTCATACCTATTTCAAAACTAATGAATCGTGGGTATTTTAAAGACAGGACAAGGAATTTTACGGATATTTCAAAGGACGTACCTTTTATTAAAAACACCGTAGCATTATTTTCTAAACACAACGATTCGTGTATTTCAGACGGCAAAACTATATGACCATATATGTTAATGTAGATTTCTTATTGTTGCATTCACTATTCATTGCTATATATTCGGTATTGCTGGTTTTATTATTCATGTTCCGCATATTCTGGATATTCGCATTGCATTGCATCGTGTTTACATTAGTTATTATTAAAATAATGTTGTTAGGACACCAGCACCATTACCGATGATGCGTATGCTCTACATACACCTTGTTAGTTGTATGTATGCCGTAGAGGCCATTATTGTATATATGATGTATATTATAGTGGATGCTTCGACATAAATAGAGAGGACTTTCTTGCTCGAAATGACAGTATGCTATTTGGTTGCTCTTTATCTTAACATGTATACTTGTCTCTTACTGTCTTATGGTTACATGTTGGTAAAGCCCTTTGGATGTGTACTTGACTACCAGGATTATGATGCAGATCATACTAGTAGGGCCATGGTAGTCCATAAGTTCATCCTTTAATGTTCCTAGTCGTGGGTGTATCGAGATAGGGCATCGATATACGAGAGTAGACTAGCGTATACGCTTCTCGACCCATGCAATGGGAGATGGATGATCCCATATCCATCGGTGTTTAACATCAGAGATGGTATACAGGTGCTCAGTGGAGACTGGGTACACTGGATGGACTCGCCGAGAACTCTTAGATGGTATTATACCTATCGTCAGATAGCAGTTCTCTGGTGACACTAGTACAGGTTAGTCTGTAGACCCGAGATCGTCATTGAGTCTTGTGTGATTCCCACTGTGCTTTTATTTCCACCTTACCACCTTTAAGAGGACGTGCAAAATGGTGGTTTTTGGGTACCTTTTTGTATATATATTTTGTTTTGTTTTTCTGTTAACAATAAAAAAAATAAAAAAAATTTAAACAAGTGCCGGCGATTTTGACCCTCTTGGTGTAGCCTGACAGTGAGGACATTATCAAGTTTAAGTTTGGGGGTGTGCTCGGTAACCTTTCTTCCTTCGCATTCATATGTATATTTTTGCATTCGCATACTTATTTTAAAACCCATAAAAAATTTAAAAATTTTGAAAAATTATAAAAATTGAAAAATTCAATTTTGGCCATAATTGACTTGAGTTTGACAAGAAGGTTAGCTAGCTAGGAAAAACTAGATCCTAAACTTAGTAAATTAAAAACCCTAAAAATAACTTTTCTAAAAATTTAACGGTAGAAAATATATGTCTTTGTAGTTTACTTAGAAACAGGCAAATTTTGAGTTCACTTCTTGGGCTAAGTCAAAATAAGGGAAGAGTATTGAAATTTTTATTAAAGTATAAGTCTGAAAAATAATCCCTAAGCTTAAGTCTAAATTCTGAAAATATATACCCTACAACTTGCACAAACACGAAACTTGAAACTTGGAATAGTAGAAGAGACCTTGAAATGCTCTTGTCTAAAGTCTTTAGTATGAAGGAAAATAAAATAAAAATACAAGTGTGAATAAAGAAATAAAAAAATGAACACTGGTTTTTGTAATTACTTAAGGCTGCATAAATAGAAAAAAATATTTAGCAAGGGTGCTTTATCACCTAGTGCCTTAGACCAACTGGTTTGGGAGTCACTGCTAAAGCCTTAGGTATTGCAAGATGAGGAATTACGCCTTAATACGCGAACACATTTTGTAATCGGTCGTTAGTACCTCAAGAAGTATTAACAGTCGCGTGAAGAATGTGTGAGCAATTTCATCTAAAAATTCACTAATTGAAAAGTACTTTGGACGATGGACAAGAGTATAAGAGGTTGGATTGAATTTCCAAGTGTAGGGGTGATACATACACACACGTAGGGGTATATGATTGTGTTTAGATAAGAGATAGGAATGAAAAATAGGACTTATATCTTTAGTAGAGATGATAAAAATTCCTAAGTTGAGGTGGAACCATTGAAGGAAAACTCAAAAGATACTAAAAGCTAAGTAAATCTACAAAACATATATAATCTTAAGTTAAATGATAAGGAAGCGTGAAAAATACGGGTTGATAATTTCTGAGTCGAAGATAATAGAGTTTCTTGTTAGAAAACCTAATTGGAGAATAAAAGTCAATAGACCGAATTGATAAGATTTTTTGGGTAGTATCCGCTGAAAACCCTCAAGAGACAACACTCCTCCTACTTGGGACACTTAGAGGTTTAACGGCTTGTTGCACAAGCTCAGTGCAATCGCGTTTCCCTGCGAAAGTGAGGCTAGGTCTTTTTCGAGAATAAAAACTTGTTTTGCTCGACGACGAGCAAAAGATAAGTTTGGGGGTATTTGTTCATATCATAATTTTGCATTATTATATTCCCCATTCTTATTCATTTTACAAATAAACAGGTGCTTCTGATCCATGTCTGCTACATAGTTGCAGGTTACAGGTTCTCGGAACAAAACAGTGAAAATGATGAAAATACGATACAAAAGTGAGACTATGACCAACAAATAGAAGAATCTTGATCATGCCTCTTCTTGTGCCTCGTTTCATTGATAAAAAATTAAGAATCTATTGTAATGTATGAAGAGAGTATCAAATAAAGTAAGTAGATTTTTTACCTTGCCCGAGTTCTAAAATTCTTTTCTGCCCTAGTATAGATTTTATTATCTACCCTAGTTAATTAGTTTAGCACTTTTAATTATTTTCCGTAGAAAAAAATTGTTTCTTTTAATCAATTCACTAATGAGTGAGTAGTTCCTCACTTTTTAGGGTTAGGAATAGGAAAGGTTTGAGAGATGAAAATCTCTTACCCCTTTCTTGCCCATCACATATTTTTATAAGACTCCATGCATACATACACACACCGCTAACTACGGCACCCTATCCAACGAGGTAGCGGTGATACCGTAGTTTAAAAGACCGGTTGTATATGTTTTCCATGGAGGTTAGGGTAAGAATTAAGAAAGGAAGGACAAGAACCTAGAGGAAGAAATCTAGTTTCTTCCCGATGGTACTAATCCACTTTATTAATTATTACCATAACACCTCATAGATCTTAATTCGAGCATAAAAAGCGGTGAGGAATATTGACTTTCCAAACATAACCTAAACCTAACCCTAGCAAGGTTTTAATCCTAGACTAGATCAACCTTAGTTTTTAGTGATAATCAATCCAACACCTTTTGGAATTAACTCGTTAGAACAAATTGAGAATACACAAAATCCCTGTGGACCGATCCGTACTCACCGGCTAGCTACCAAGCGACGTCGTTCTTGATTGCGGTAAACAATTCTTTGATCACAACACCTATCACAAACAATCAAGTCCCGAGTCACATGGAGGCAATGAGCGATAGGAGGGTTTTCGTCTCTCCCGGTATTGGGGGTTGATGTTGCGCTGTGCTCGATTGGTTATAACAAGGAAGTCCCTAGCCAGGGCTGATTAAGAGATTTACTGGTAAGTGTTATCAGTAGTTTCTCGACCCGTTATGAGCCTCACATCGGCATGACTTATCGGTTATTGGGGTCTGACGTTTACCACCCGTAGACTAGATATGCGACATATCAGATGAAGAGACCGGACTATACGGTAGTGTTACTATGAGGGTTCTGCAGGAGTTTGAGCGGGCATGCTTGCTGATCTTCTGATCGTTCAATACACAGGTAGCCGTTACGTCCAGATAGTACCGCTGACGGCTTGTTGTTGCTTGATGTGATCATCACCTGCTGCCGGCGTATTGACGAGTCTTAGAGTCCCACAAAGAGTTTCCTAGCCCAGGCGAAAAGATGTGGTGTGCATATGAGATATGCGTGGGGACCCGATTGAATGCGCGTATGTGATACCGTATATTAATCGGGCGGTTTACTATTGGTCGGGTCATATGTGATATGACCGGTTTGTTAAATCAAGTGTTGATTTAACATTGACCATTAGCTTTTTCACTTAGACCCTTTTGTCTTTTGTTGTTTGCATGCATGTATGCATAAGTATATGTTGATGCACATATTGATGTGCATGCACACATACATGAATACACTTGTGTATCATGATGGATGATACAAAGATGGTGGCAATATAAGACTCACATATTAGTAAATATATACATATTTATTTTTTAGATTAATGGAAATAGAAAATGATTCATGGTTGATTATTTTATTCCTCCACCAACTCTTGCATTAACCATGAGTTATCATTCTATGGCTATTAGTGCTCCAAAGATAAATATCTAGATATTTATTAACTAAGGTTAAGAATGAGAGTGGAAATGGTATATAATTTCTATTCTCATTTTTATCTTTATGCTTTTTCATTATCTTGAGCTCTCAAGTTGCCATCATCTTCTTCTTCCTCTCTCTTGCTCTCTAGGTTTTGATAGTGAGTGAGAAAGTGATCAAGTTAGGGTTTTGAAGTGAGAAAACAAACCACATCATCATTCTACTCTAGTCTAGCAAATTGGTTTAGAGTGTTAGCTTCAACTTCATCTCTTGATCAAGTGGAGCTATGTTCATACCAGAATATTGCATTTTTTACCGCCCATTCTTACGCTCGTTTGTTTATAGGCAGGTGCTTTTAATCAGTGTTTGCTAAATATTTGCTGGATACTGGTTCTCAGCTCTAAACAGTGAAATTCATGGAAAAGTACGATAAATTCCGGATTACTGCAAACCACCGATAAAACACGGGTCTCCGCTCTCTATCCGTATGTTGCCGCACAACAGTTTAAGGGACAAAATGGAAAATCGATGTCATTTTCATGCACAAAGCTCAATGTCAACACAAGATCCAACATATCTATGCGGAGCTCGAAGAAATCATAGCTAAAGATCTACATCACATCACCTTTTGTTCTGCTGGAATTCTGGAAATATTATGAAGAGATTCTGGGAAACAACATATACCACACTGAAGGGTACACGAAACCAGGGAAACCGACAAAAGATGAAGAGCCAATTCCTCTATAGGGCCGCGGTTCCGCGGCATAAGCACGCTTAGGCCGCGGATCCATGGCCGTATGGTCTCCTCAGTAGGAGATCTTTTAGGGGCTGTTTGGTAATTTTATAAGGAGGCAGATTATTGCCCTAGGTTTCCAGTTCCCTGCCTATAAATTGCCCAGAACTTGCCAAGCCATGGATGTTCATTCTTATGCCCACTTTTTGTTAGTTTTTAGTTTACTTCTTCTTCTTCTTCGTTCTTTCCTCCATGAAATTGTTGTGAGAGTTTTTGAGTGGATGTTAAATGAATATGATGGTTATTTTGTATCATTCTTTTTTGCTTAGTTTCCCCCTTGAGCTCTCTACCTTAACTTGATCTTGCAACCTCTTAATTGAGCTTGCAAGTTTAACCTTTGGTCATTGATCTCAAGGGGTTGTATCATTTTGGAACCAATAAAGTCTTCTCTTTTGTGCTTCATTCTCCATGAGTTCTTTGCCTTTTCTTGATCTTGCAACCTCTTAATTGAGCTTGCAAGTTTAAGATTTGGTTATTGAACCCATGTCTTGTTTTGGGTTCTATGGTTCCTAGTTTCAATTCTTGCTCATTTACTTTCTTGAACTTTAATACTTGCTTTACTTTCATGCACTTCAATTCCATGCACTTTTAATTACTTGCTTGTAATCTTTTCTTTTCTTTGTTTATCTTTTCTTTTGCTCTTTTTGGTTCGTTTTGTGAATGATTGTAATATGTTGTTGTTAAGAATAAATACAATATTGTAAGTTAAGGTTTCATTCCTCATTTTCTTTTCCCGTTATTTTCCTCTGAACTCCGCCCAAACGTTACGCAAGCGCTCCGTTAGGCACCCTACCCTACCAAGATAACGGTGATTCCTAACTGCGACCGGTTTCGTTCGGTTTGGCCGGAAGCGAAAGCAAGAGACAAGAACGGAAGGACAAGGGTAAATAAGCCGGATTCCATGAATACCGTGCTTAAATCCCCTAATCCACGTTGTTGCCGATTGCCCTAGCTTCAATTGGTCAAGACCCGGCTCAAAGGTTTTGAGTGCTGATTTCGTTAGCTTACACTTTCGTATCTTTTTCTTAACAACTTTATACTTGCATATAAAACACATAGGTTAGAATTAAACAAACATATACACATTCTTTATTGACTCGTCTAAAACTCAAACGGACATACAACCATCTCCCTGTGGATCGACCCGTGCTCAACCGGCTAGCTGCAAAGCGACACCGTCCTGATCGCGGTTATAACTTTAGAACTTTGAACATCCGACACGCCAAAAGCATGCGATCAAATGGCGCCGTTGCCGGGGAGACGGTAGCGTATTTTCTTTCTTGTTATTCGGGTTAATATTCTTTTTGTATATATTTATAAATAAAAAAATAAAATCTTTTTGTTATTTTTTGATAATTTTTGTGAGCAAGTGTGCAGGCTAATCTGGAGCAAGTACAGTAATCCAAAAAGAAAACAGAGGTTTTTATTTTTGAAAAGAGAAGAAGTGGAGTTCGTTGACCAAAGACAAATCCCCAAGTCAACATTTTGACCGCGGAACCGCGGTCAAAAGGTGCCTTGCGTGGCGGTTCCGCGGTCCCATTGAGGCCTCTGTGCCCAATTTTTTCTCCACCCCTTTGTCTTTTCTTTTATCTTCTCTGTGAATTCCACTATACTGTATTTTCTGCAGATTTTTGCGGATTTGCGAACTGCGATTGTGGGGAGCAAAGTGTACGTTCAAGGCTAAGGTGATTGCAAAGTACAGTGCCAAAGATCCGGGTAGTTTGACCCGCGCAAGAGAACTTTTCAAGCTTACCGGATTTGATTCAACGGGGGTTTCTTAACCCAAAAATTTAACGGTACGTATTTCTTAAACACCTTCTTCTCAAATCCGACGCATCCAATATACTATTCTTTTCAGAATTCTTTGCAAGTTCGCAAGCAACGCTAAAAATAGACTAACCCGTATTTATTGTAGTGCCGTGCTTAAACTAAAAAAAACGATTGTTTGATTTTTTATAGAATTTTTATTAAATTTCGCATTGCATACATTAATACGGACTTAAGGGCAAGCGAACCCCACAACATACGGTAAAAGATTTCATCACCTTTTCCGTTGCCCACAAATCACGAACTTGAGCATAACGTTTACCCGCACAAACTTTAAAAGAAACTAGACTTTAAGCCTTAAGGACTTCGCGCTCACTAGGAGAAGTTAACTGTGTTTAGAACCTCGCTTAACGGTACATTGTTTACGGGGTGTCTAGGAAAGTGTTAACGGCGAAACCGCCAAAAGAGAAAGGGTTATTTAATTAAGGACCTTCACGAAAGCGTCGGAAAACCTCCCCTTATCTCTGCACTTACCTGGCCTCATGATCAGTGTATCTTAAGCTCGTTTCTCATCACAGTTTTACTTCGACAATCAAGTTCTGGAGCAGGTCTAATTGACCTAGGTGAACCCTAGAACGATTAGGTGTGTGGTATTTTTGTGTCGTGATTGTTTTTGTCTAGATTCTTTTTGTGTGTATATTTCATTCTTTTGTTAATAACTAAAAAGAAAAAAAATCACATTCTTTTTCCCCTCCTTTTCTCTGCCTTTCTTTCTTTCTCTCTTCATATCATGGGTACCCCACCTCACAAAACTCTTGCCAAACTTTGATACCCATAACCAGACATTACTTCTTACGGTTCTTGCTTTGGCCGAACGTCGAACGATCCCTCCATGCCCAAAATCTCTTTGAAAGATCGGATAGACGCATCTAGGACAAACACTTGCCCTCCGCAATCCACTTTGTATCAACCTTTTCAACCTCCCCCACCCTCTTATGTTGATACCCCTTTTGCAAGTCGTCCTTTGTCCATCGTTGAACATATTGAACAATCCTGTAGCCGATCTTTTACTCCTTTCACCACTACAGATTCTTGGGATCAACAATTCCATTCACCTTCTTATCCAAATGTGGATCATGTTCCTGTCTAGCCATTCAATTCCTACCAGTCCTACCCGACTTTTGCACCTTCCCTAGACATTGCTTCTGAACCGCCATTTGGGAATTTTCAGTATCCAAACAACTTTGAATCTTTTCCTGAAACCCCTTCACAACCCATGCCTTGTCTGGAACAGTCTTTGGAAGATTTTAGGGTAGCGTCGTACCAACAGATGATGGATTTGAATGCGTCCATGGCCGCCCTCATACAACCTAGTGACCCAGTAGCTAGTTTTCAACTAGCTCCAAATTTTCCAATGTATGAAGAGGCGGTAGGACAGGGTGAGAATTTGAGTGGAGAGAGTGAGCTGTACCCCCTTCCGAATCAAGCCTACCCGTTTCAACTTGCATCCTACAACTCCGGTTTTGAATGTCTATCTAGTGTTCCAATCGATTCATTGATTAAAGATAGAACAGATAATGAGTTGTGTGACTTTATAGTGTTTGATTTGCCCGATTGTGAAGGGTCCCTTTCGAGTGAAACCACACCCAATCTTTTTGACCTCTACACCTCCACTCTAGAACCTGAATTGATTAATATCCATGCTTTTGTTAAGGTGTCTGAGAATATTGATTTTCACTTGATTGAGGATATTGACACCGCAAATATTTTGGATGATGAACCCGTAGATTTGGATGAGTTTTTCTCTTCAATTCATCATCCCGAGTCATTAAATGTGTAGGGTTCCTAGGCATCCTATAGAGGTCTCACAAGGCATCGAACATGCCAAATTTAAAAATTATGGTGCCGAGAAACCCTAGTTAACGGATCGTTGCTAGATGTCTAGGCGAAATACAAAACTAGTTAACAACTTAACTAAAGTTGAGATGCAACAACCTTTGTAGATCCGGATGTCCACTTGCTTAGCTCCATGTGGTCGTCCCCTCGCTGACCATCTCGAACCCCGGACTCTCGCGACGGCTTCATCGGAGAAGTGAGCGGAATAGGTCGTCGGCTTTGTGCCGAAGATGATCTACGTCGAGGTTGCACAAGTTCAAGCTCGGACTTCACAAACTTGTGAAACTTGTGAAGTAAACACCCAAAACAACTTGGCAAGAGGTAGAGGGTGAAGAAATAGGAGATGGGTTCACTTTTGATTTGGATTTCTCTCACTAAAACTCAAGTTGCCATTGATGTAGCAAGCTTGAAGAAGAAGAAGAAGATGATAGTTATGATAAGTTCTCACTAAAAAGAAAATAGAAAATCAATACTTATCATAACTTAAACTAGGGTTAAGTGTAGAGAATAAACCATGGTCATTTGAGTGGGTTAGGGTTAAGCATGAAGACAAGAATGGTTAGCAAAGTCAAAGCTTCATAAAGCTTCAACATAAAACAAATAAAGCAACCATTCTTATCTTAATCCATTTCAAATAAATAAATAAATGAATATGTAAAACCCTAATTATCAAATTAACCATGGATTAATTCTATACACTTAACTAAATGATCAAGTATCATCAAACATGATACAAAAATGTGCACGAAAGCATATCACATATACAATGTGCAATTCAAGTGAGAAAAATCCGTTTAAAGTGAACCAATACTAGTTAATGCAAAGTAATATATCAAATATATATAATTATACATTAAATCATTAAATCAACACTTGATTCAATGATCCGGTCATGTCGCACATGACCGACTAGTATTCAATGTATCGGCTTATCGAATCGATCTTCGATTCGATAACTAGGTTATATCGAATATGACCATTCGATACATATATCGCGAGAATGGAATACGGTATCACATACACGCATTATTCTCGGTCCTGCACATATCTCATATGCGCTCCTATTTCGTTTCGCTTGAGCCAGGAAACCTCTGTGTAGGACTCTAAAGACTCGTCAATACGCCGGTAGCAGATGATGATCATATCAAACATCCACAAGCCGCAAGCGGTCTGCTAAACGTAACGGCCACCCGGGTATTGAGCGATCAGAAGATCGACGAGCTAGCCCGCTCACACTCCTGCGAATCCGACCAGTAACACTTACCATACAGTCCGGTCTCTTCGTCTGATATGTCGCATATCAAGTCTAGGGGTGGTAAACGTCAGACCCCAATAACCCGATAAGTCGTGCCGATGTGAGGCTCGTAACGGGTCGAGAAACTACTGGTAACACTTACCAGCAAATCTCTGATCAGCCCTGGCCAGGGACTTCCCTGTTACGGCCAATCGAGCACAGCGCAACATCAACCCCCAATACCGGGAGAGACGAAACCCCTCCTATCGCTCATTGCCTCCATGTGACTCGGGACTGTGCCCAAAGACCACCGTTTTGCACGCCCTCATGGACGTGGTAAGGTGGAGATCAAAGCACAGTAGGAATCACACAAGACTCTATGATGATCTCGGGTCTACAGACTAACCTGTACAAGTGTCACCTGAGAACTGCCATCTGACGTGAGGTATAATACCATCTGGGAGTTCTCAGCGAGTCCTTCCAGTGTACCCAGTCTCCACTGAGCACCCGTATACTATCTCTGATGTCAAACACCAATGGATATGGGATCATCCATCGCCCATCACATGGATCGAGAAGCGTATACGCTAGTCTACTCTGGTATATCGATGCCCCGTCTCGATACACCCACGACTAGGGACCTTGAAGGATGTACTTATGGACTACCATGTCCCCACTAGTATGATCTGCATCATAGTCCAGGTAGTCAAGTACAAATCCTAAGGGCTTTACCAACATGTAACTATAAGACAGTATAAAGAGACTAGTGTACATGTTAAGATAAAGAGCAACCAGATAGCATACTATCATGTCGAGCAAGAAAGTCATCTCTATATATGTCCAAGCATCCAATATAATATACATCATCTGTACAATACTGGCCTCTAGGGCATACATACAATTAACAATCTCCCACTTGCACTAGGGCCAGCTGCTGTAGTATCGCATACCGAGCATCTCGAAGAGTCTCTCAAACTGTATCTGGGGAATGGCCTTCGTGAGTGGATCTGCCGTGTTATTCTTCGTGTCAACCCTCCTGACCTCGATCTCCCAGCGATCAACTATCTCCCGGATCAGGTGATACCGCCTCAGAATGTGCCTGGATCGCTGATGGGACCTGGGTTCCTTGGCCAAAGCCACCGCTCCATTGTTATCGCAATACAAAGGTATTGGACGCTCAATGGATGGAACCACTCCAAGTTCAGTAATGAACTTCTTGATCCAGACAGCCTCTTTGGCAGCATCGTTGGCAGCGATGTATTCAGCCTCCATCGTCGAGTCTGCCACGGTTTCCTGCTTGGAACTCTTCCAGCTAACCGCCCCTCCGTAAAGGGTAAAGACAAAGCCCGACTGCGACTTAGAGTCGTCCTTATCACTCTGGAAGCTCGAATCGGTAAAGGACTCCACTTGGAGCTCTCCGTTACCATACACCAAGAACATATCTCTAGTCCTTCGCAAGTACTTGAGAATGCTCTTCACAGCTGTCCAGTGACTCTCTCCAGGATCAGCTTGATACCTGCTCACTATACTTAGTGAGTATGCTACATCGGGTCTGGTACATAGCATCGCATACATGATAGAGCCTACTGCCGAAGCATAGGGTATCCCTTGCATGCGAGGTCTCTCCAAATCAGTCTTGGGAGACATCTCTTTGGAGAGAGTGACTCCGGAGATTGTGGGTAAGTTCCCACGCTTGGACTCTTCGATACTAAACCTCTTTAGTATGGTGTCAATGTACCTGGATTGGGATAATCCCAAAATCCTTTTGGATCTATCTCTATAGATCCTGATTCCCAATATGCAGGAGGCATCACCAAGATCTTTCATTGAGAATCTTTGTGATAAGAAGAGCTTGACCGATTGCAGCATAAGAATATCATTTCCTATCAAGAGTATGTCATCCACGTACAATACGAGGAAGACAACCTTACTCTCTGCCACCTTCTTGTAGATACAAGGTTCATCTGGATTTTTGACGAAATCAAACTCTTTGATAACGACGTCAAAGCAGATGTTCCAACTCCGCGATGCTTGCTTTAATCCATAAATGGATTTAAGCAGCTTGCACACCTTCCCGCTGCTCCCACTGTCTACGAAGCCCTCTGGCTGAGTCATGTACACGCACTCTTCTAAATCACCGTTTAGAAAGGCGGTCTTAACATCCATTTGCCAGATTTCGTAATCATGGTAAGCAGCGATGGCAAGCATGATCCGGATGGATTTAAGCATAGCCACTGGAGAAAAGGTCTCGTCATAGTCCACACCTGGTCTTTGACGAAAACCCTTTGCTACAAGTCTAGCTTTGAAAGTCTCCACTTTCCCATCTACACCAAGTTTCTTCTTAAAGATCCACTTGCTCCCAATGGGTTTTACCCCTTCAGGAGCAACTTCCAAAGTCCATACTTTGTTGGTGTACATGGATTCCATCTCGGACCGCATTGCATCCAGCCATTTCACAGAGTCACCACTCGTGATGGCCTGCTCGAAGCTAGTTGGGTCATCATCCTCCATGATGCAATCCTCGCTTCCACCATCAATGAGAAAACCGTAGTATCTCTCAGGTGGACGAGAAACCCTACCAGATCGGCGGAGAGGCTGAGGTTCGTCGGGTACTACCGAATCTTCTGGTTCCACTAAATCTTCAGTTATAGTTTGTGTTTCTGGAACTTCTTCCAGTTCTACCTCAGAGCCACTAATCTCTTTTGCAAGAAATTCCTTTTCTAAAAAGGTGGCATGTTGAGCAATAAACACCTTTTGTTGTTCACTGTGGTAGAAATAATATCCATTTGAATGTTTAGGATATCCCACAAACTTACATAAAACTGACCGTGCCTCGAGTTTGTCTGGATTTTGTCTTTTGACATAGGCCAGACAACCCCATATCTTAACTCGTTTAAGACATGGTCTCTTCCCACTCCATATCTCATATGGTGTGGTAGGTACAGATTTAGATGGAACTTGATTCAATAGGTATGCCGCTGTCTCAAGTGCATACCCCCAGAAGGAAATAGGTAACTCAGCTGTACTCATCATAGAGCGCACCATATCTAATAGGGTGCGATTTCTCCGCTCTGATACACCGTTGTGCTGTGGTGTATATGGAGGAGTCAGCTGAGAGAGAATCCCATTCTCTTTTAGGAAGTCCAGGAATTCATTGCTCAAGTATTCACCTCCTCGATCAGATCGAAGGATTTTAATACTTTTTCCGGTTTGTTTCTCGACTTCTTGTTTATATTCTCTAAATTTCTCAAAAGCTTCAGACTTGTGTCTTATCAAGTACACATGTCCGTATCTTGAGAGATCGTCACTGAATGTAATGAAGTACGAAGAACCATCCCTGGCATGTGTAGACATTGGACCGCATACATCACTATGTACTAGTCCCAAGAGTTCGGTAACTCTTTCTCCGTGTCCCGTAAACGGAGTTTTGGTCATCTTGCCTTTGAGACATGACTGGCAAGTGTCATAAGATGAAAATTCAAACGGATTTAAATATCCATCTTTATGCAACTTAGCTAGTCGTGTCACATTGATGTGACCCAGTCTACAATGCCACAAAAAGGATTCGTTCACTTCTGAACTCTTCCTCTTGTGTGTGTTTGTTATGCTCAGAACTGTTGATTGATTTAGAACATAAATGCCATTGCATAACGTGCCTGATCCAACCAACTTTTGGTTACGGAAAATGTTCATAACATTGTCCTGTAATACAAAATTATATCCTTCTTTGCCTAATAAAGAAACCGATATAATGTTGCATATCAGGTTCGGCATGTAATAGCATTTGTTCAGAACCAATGTATTACCAGTTGGTAATACAAGGTGATATTCCCCGACAGTCTTAGCTGCAACAATTGCACCATTTCCAACTCTAATGTCTTTATCACCTTCTCCAAGTTCTCTACCTTTCCTAAGCCCATGTAACTGATTACATATATGGGATCCTGACCCGGTATCTAATACCCAGGATGTAGAGCAAATGGAGAAACAGTTCTCAGTAACGAACACACCCGAAGAAAATGCATCAACATGTACTTTCTTCATTCGGGTGGCATGGGAATCCTGGTATTCCCCTATATCCTGTTCATTCCTATAACTCTTATAGGAAAGAACGGAACCAACGTTCCCCAGCACAGTATAACATGCGGGTTCGGTCAATACATCCATATTATTATCTTCATTAGGGCATGAAATGGTCGCTACCTGGAGAGAGAGAGAAGAAAACACTTTAGCGTATGCTCGTGCAAGATCAGATTGGTTATTATCTTATCTAATCAGGATGGCTCCCACTGCTTTTTATCAAATCTTCCTCCAAACCCTAAAAGGAAAGACTAGCCGGGATTAATTACACACTACAAGTTCGCCAATCTTTCAGCCAGGCCAGTGTCGGTACTTTGAGGGAGGTCCCCCGTGCTTTTGCATGAACCTAATTACTGTAAACCTCGTTTTCCCAGAGGCGTAACCCCGTTGACACCTTTCTAGACACCTACTTGATCAGCTAATTGCAATGTGTAAAACTCTCCCAGGAGTAACTCTTACTCGCAGAGGGTATCGGGATCCAACTATCTCATAGAAGGTATGCAATCTCATTGCAAATTTCAACACTTGAAATTCCCGATAATATTTTGCCCCTAGTGTACCATGACCTTGACAGAGGTCAACAAATCATAGTGCACTAGTCAAGTTCAACCCGTCATTTCTTGATTGAATCAAACCCACCCGCACGACCCTTGACAGAGATCAACAAGGTCGCACGACTACCCTAATCCAATCACATCACATGCTTTGCAGATAATTACTAGTTAGCTACCGCACACTACGCCTTGACAGAGGTCAACAAACGCAGCACGAATACTAAATAGTCTTTATCTGAAATGACGGAGGGCTACGTCAGGTTTTTCTGAAAACCTATTGCGTAATGAACTCGATATCGTTGTAGAATCAAATGAAGTTTTGAAATGGAGTGATTTTGAGGCTTTTCCAGTTTTGCTAAAGGGGTCACTCCCGGTGAAGGGATCGTCGGCCCTTTCCTCGTCGAATGAGGTGCGGGATATATCATATATATCACTGTGCAAAGCAGAAACTATAAAAGCAATCAAAAACAAACCGAGTGTGTAGCATCTGCCAGTTTTTGCTAAAAGAGTCACTCCCGGTGAAGGGATCTCGGTCCTTTCCTCATCGAATAAGGTGCGGGGTATATCATATATACCGATATGCAAAGCAAGAACTGTAGCTACCTGTTTTATTTAAAATCTGATTCTACAACATCTTAGGTTTCTTTTCTTTCATTAATCACATTAATGAAGTCCCATCATTTAAATACCTAAACATCACAGATAGATATGACGTACACTTATGCCATCCGCATTCGCCTCGATGTCCCCTCGTGCACCGTTAGGTTAGGTAACTAACGACATAGCAGGGCAGAGCTAGCGCGGGTGTAAAACATAAGTAACGTCTATATAATATATCATATATACTATATACTATATCCATCACAGAAACATCACAGATATCGCAGCAGAATAAACATATGAAATATTGGATATACTAGGACGTCCGTGTTTTCAATACGAGCCAGTATAAAACACGGATTCCATGGTCGTGAAGAATAGCCAATCCCACACCCCTAGACCCCTACGAGAGCGGCAAGCAACCCTGCCAATTCTAGGGTTAGGAGACCCGGACTCGACTCCTCGAGTTGGTCTCCCACTGGACCCCAGAACCCGGTTACTTGTGCTCCCCTCCTTGGGTCTATCCTAATGCGGAAAAGCAAATAATATACAAAGGGTGACAGCTTCCGCTACCTGGAAGTGCCCCAAATAAAAGAATATTACATACAAGTTTTTACATGAATGAAAATGAAAAACACTCATCTCACATAAAAACCCCCGGCTATTCGAACACGACGATCCAATATAACATATCCAGCAACACACAACATCACATGTCATCAACGTAAGTAAGTATGCATACCCCAATTGTCGTTGACGTATAGCAACGAAACCGGTGATATGAACATACACACTTACGGTCATAGAAAAGAAAGTGTAAAACTACAACAATTGGAATCCGCAACCTCTTTAGACATCGCATGCCTAATAGTTATAAATCCCGCATTTTAGTCTCATTATCGAAAACTCTTTTCAATATCATATGGGACTAAATTGCTAGATTTATAACATTCATTCAGTTATCTCATAACTACTTGTGAATTCCAATTATTGTATCCAATTCCGGACAAATAGAATATATTAAACTTTCCGATCGAACATTCGAACACCTAAGTTTTCCCGACACCGATCAACACATGAAATAGGTTCAAAGACATTCACTTCATACCTCAGTACCAACGATCCAGCCGTAGAAGGGTCAAGCCAACGCCTCACATGTGGCACGCCGTACTGCCCCAAACCCGAAGGTTCAAAGGGCAGTTCAAGACGGTCACATAATCGAGTTAAGGTTTGTTGTCTTCTAGAGGGACCATCGCGTTACTTGCACTACTCAGAACGTCTTTTAACCACAGAAAAATCCAACACTTGGAATTATTCCGGCAGGGGAAAACTTGGGTATTTATATCCGGTCGAACTTTTTAACATATTCTACAGTTATCTGGAAAAACACTTAGACAAAGTTTGATATTCCGATCGAATCGTCGATTCCCAATATAACCCCAGAGCACTCAATCTTAGAGTCAATTTAAAAATACCCAGAAAACTCAGTAGAATTTATCAGGAATTACTGTGCAATTAAGTATGGTTGACGTCACCTTTTGAGCGCGGAACAGCGGCAGAAGGCTTGCTTCTGCCGCGGTTCCGCGGTTTAAGGAACTGTTCATGTGAAATATTTTGCATCGTAATTCTTATAATTCTTTGCTGAATTTTTTAGACATTTTTAATATTAAAAAATCCCAGATTTTAGAAAATTTCCAGAGAGCTCATGGGTATATGGGTTTCGGGTTCGTCCGGACTTCAAACTCTGTCTAGACTTCGCGTAAGGCTCTAGCTAGGCTCTGATACCACTGTAGGGTTCCTAGGCATCCTATAGAGGTCTCACAAGGCATCGAACATGCCAAATTTAAAAATTATGGTGCCGAGAAACCCTAGTTAACGGATCGTTGCTAGATTTCTAGGCGAAATACAAAACTAGTTAACAACTTAACTAAAGTTGAGATGCAACAACCTTTGTAGATCCGGATGTCCACTTGCTTAGCTCCATGTGGTCGTCCCCTCGCTGTCCATCTCGAACCTCGGACTCTCGCGACGGCTTCATCGGAGAAGTGAGCGGAATAGGTCGTCGGCTTTGTGCCGAAGATGATCTACGTCGAGGTTGCACAAGTTCAAGCTCCGACTTCACAAACTTGTGAAACTTGTGAAGTAAACACCCAAAACAACTTGGCAAGAGGTAGAGGGTGAAGAAATAGGAGGTGGGTTCACTTTTGATTTGGATTTCTCTCACTAAAACTCAAGTTGCCATTGATGTAGCAAGCTTGAAGAAGAAGAAGAAGATGATAGTTATGATAAGTTCTCACTAAAAAGAAAATAGAAAATCAATACTTATCATAACTTAAACTAGGGTTAAGTGTAGAGAATAAACCATGGTCATTTGAGTGGGTTAGGGTTAAGCATGAAGACAAGAATGGTTAGCAAAGTCAAAGCTTCATGAAGCTTCAACATAAAACAAATAAAGCCACCATTCTTATCTTAATCCATTTCAAATAAATAAATAAACAAATAAATAAATGAATGAATATGCAAAACCCTAATTATCAAATTAACCATGGATTAATTCTATACACTTAACTAAATGATCAAGTATCATCAAACATGATACAAAAATGTGCACGAAAGCATATCACATATACAATGTGTAATCCAAGTGAGAAAAATCCGTTTAAAGTGAACCAATACTAGTTAATGCAAAGTAATATATCAAATATATATAATTATACATTAAATCATTAAATCAACACTTGATTCAATGATCCGGTCATGTCGCACATGACCGACTAGTATTCAATGTATCGGCTTATCGAATCGATCTTCGATTCGATAACTAGGTTATATCGAATATGACCATTCGATACATATATCGCGAGAATGGAATACGGTACCACATACATGCATTATTCTCGGTCCTGCACATATCTCATATGCGCTCCTATTTCGTTTCGCTTGAGCCAGGAAACCTCTGTGTAGGACTCTAAAGACTCGTCAATACGCCGGTAGCAGATGATGATCATATCAAACACCCACAAGCCGCAAGCGGTCTGCTAAACGTAACGGCCACCCGGGTATTGAGCGATCAGAAGATCGACGAGCTAGCCCGCTCACACTCCTGCGAATCCGACCAGTAACACTTACCATACAGTCCGGTCTCTTCGTCTGATATGTCGCATATCAAGTCTAGGGGTGGTAAACGTCAGACCCCAATAACCCGATAAGTCGTGCCGATGTGAGGCTCGTAACGGGTCGAGAAACTACTGGTAACACTTACCAGCAAATCTCTGATCAGCCCTGGCCAGGGACTTCCCTGTTACGGCCAATCGAGCACAGCGCAACATCAACCCCCAATACCGGGAGAGACGAAACCCCTCCTATCGCTCATTGCCTCCATGTGACTCGGGACTGTGCCCAAAGACCACCGTTTTGCACGCCCTCATGGACGTGGTAAGGTGGAGATCAAAGCACAGTAGGAATCACACAAGACTCTATGACGATCTCGGGTCTACAGACTAACCTGTACAAGTGTCACCTGAGAACTGCCATCTGACGTGAGGTATAATACCATCTGGGAGTTCTCAGCGAGTCCGTCCAGTGTACCCAGTCTCCACTGAGCACCCGTATACTATCTCTGATGTCAAACACCAATGGATATGGGATCATCCATCGCCCATCACATGGGTCGAGAAGCGTATACGCTAGTCTACTCTGGTATATCGATGCCCCGTCTCGATACACCCATGACTAGGGACCTTGAAGGATGTACTTATGGACTACCATGTCCCCACTAGTATGATCTGCATCATAGTCCAGGTAGTCAAGTACAAATCCTAAGGGCTTTACCAACATGTAACTATAAGACAGTATAAAGAGACTAGTGTACATGTTAAGATAAAGAGCAACCAGATAGCATACTATCATGTCGAGCAAGAAAGTCATCTCTATATATGTCCAAGCATCCAATATAATATACATCATCTGTACAATACTGGCCTCTAGGGCATACATACAACTAACAAAATGTTTTTCCCGAACTTCATATGCGTCTAGATTTTGAGGATAAATGCATGGATGTGCAGAATTTTGAGGAAAATTTTGAGAATAGTTTTGAGGATGAACCAGTTTTGTTTGATGAGTCGGATTTCCCAATTCATCATGTCCCTGTTATTGACTGTGTACACCCTCCAGAACCCTTAATTGATACCCTTCCTCAATCACTTCCCCCCATCCTTTCCATCGTTCTGACATTGTAAGAAACCATATCACTTTCATTTCATATGTCTGGTTTCCCAAGTTCGGCTTACCCATGGTTTCTCACGAATCTTGAGGGATTTGACCCATTTTCTCGCCATATTGATAGATTAGTACAATCCATCTTTTCACATCGATCATTACAGATTGCACTAATTTATTCAATCCATTTCCACCCTCAAGTTCGTATTCCACTTCTTTCTCCCTTCCGCCATTCTTCTTCTCATATACCGAGACCGTATCCCGCTTCTATCTCCATACGGTCTCGCGTATTCTCTATTTCTTACCTCTCCGCATTCTTTCACCAACCACTGCTTTATCACGATAAAATCTTTGAATGGTTGGTGCTCACTTTTGGCTTCTGTAAGGCCTTGTATAGCTTGATACTGTTCTTTTCCCCCCTAATCCTGAACTTCAACGCTTAACAGAGGAAACACTGTTTTACATAAGTTTAGGGGGGACTCCTTTTTGTATATATTTTTTGTTTTCCTTTTTATTTTTGTATATAACTTCTTTTTGGGGATCGCCGACAATTTTGACCCTCCTGGTATAGCCTGACAGTGAGGGCATTATCAATTTTAAGTTTGGGGGTGTGCTCGGTAAGCTTTCTTCCTTCGCATTCATTTGTATATTTTGCATTTGCATACCTTATTAAAAAACCCATAAAAATCGAAAATTTTCCAAAATATAAAAACTTTGTCGTCAAGTTAGCTAATAGGGTAACTTAGATTTTTATTCTGAAAGCTTAGTGGATATGTTAGAAATAACTAAATCCTAGGCTTAGGAATTGAAAACCCTAAAAATAACCCTCATTCTGTCTAACTTTGGTAAGTATACGTCCTTACAGTTTTTTTTTGAGAAATAGGTAATTTTGAGTTCAATTCTTGAGTTACGTCAAGATGAAGAGAAAGTATTGAAGCTTTACTGGAGGATAAGTCTGAAAAATAGTTTATATTCTTGAGTTCAAATTCAGAATGTATATACCCTACAAACTGCACTTACACATACCTTGAAACTTGAGATAGTAGAGGATACCTAGAAATACTCTTGCCTGAAAACCTAGTATGAAAGAAAAAACTGTATTTAAAGCTAAATACCAAAAGAGCATTATTGAAAAATATATCCCGTCTTGAAAAAGAAAAAGAAAAAAAAAGGAAAAATAGAATAAAGTCAATACCTGGAAACTGCTATTTACGTTTTAAGCTCACACATTCAGTAATCGGCTGTTAGTGCCTCAAGAAGCATTAATAGTCGCATGAAAGGTGTGCGAGCAAATCCGTCCATCCTTAATGAAAAGAAGTAGTATTAGGTATTAAGGCAAGTGTATTATAGCTTGAATTGAATTCTTGAGTGTAGGGGTGCAAATACACACACACGTAGGGGTATACAATCGATGTTTGGATAAAAGATAGAAATAAAAGATAAGACTTATGTTTTCTGTAAAGTTGATAAAAATCCCTGATTTGAGGCCGCACTTTAGAAGGAAAACTCAGGAGAACCAACATCTTTCTAAACTTTTTTGGAACGTATAGGACCTAAAGTTAAATAGAAGGGAGGTGTGAAGCATTAGGGTTGGATGTTTCTAACTTAGGATGATAAAGTTTCTAACATAGATACTAAACTATAGGAGTAGAATCAATGTTAACTTATGACACTAGCTTGACGGGATTTTGTGGGTGTAATCCGCTGAAAACCCTCAGGAGACAACACTCCTCCTACTAGGGACACCTAGAGGTTTAACGGCTGGTTGCACGTGCTCAGTGCAATCGCGTTCCCTGCGAAAGTGAGGTTAGGACTTTTTTGTGAATAATTGGTTTTTGCTCAGGACGAGCAAAAGTTAAGTTTGGGGGTATCTGTTCATACCAGAATATTGCATTTTTTACCGCCCATTCTTAGGCTCGTTTGTTTATAGGAAGGTGCTTTTAATCAGTGTTTGCTACATATTTGCAGGATACTGGTTCTCAGCTCTAAACAGTGAAATTCATGGAAAAATACGACAAATTCTGGATTACTGCCAACCACAGATAAAACACGGGTCTCCGCTCTCTATCCGTATGTTGCCACACACCAGTTTAAGGGACAAAATGGCAAATCGATGTCATTTTCATGCACAAAGCTCAATGTCAACACAAGATCCAACATATCTACGCGGAGGTCGAAGAAATCATGGCAAAAGAACCACATCACATCAATTTTTGTTCTGCTGGAATTCTGGAAATATTGTGAAGAGATTCTGGGAAACAACACATACCATACTGAAGGGTACATAAAACCAGGGAAACCGACAAATGATGAAGAGCCAATTCCTCTATAGGGCCGCGGTTCCGCGGCATAAGCACGCTTAGGCCGTGGATCCGCGGCCGTATGGTCTCCTCAGTAGGAGATCTTTTAGGGGTTGTTTGGTAATTTTATAAGGAGGCAGATTGTTGCCCTAGGTTTCTAGTTCCCTGCCTATAAATTGCCCAGAAATTGCCAAGCCATGGATGTTCATTCTTATGCCCACTTTTTGTTAGTTTTTAGTTTATTTCTTCTTCTTCTTCATTCTTTCCTCCATGAAATTGTTGTGAGAGCTTTTGAGTGGATGTTAAATGAAGATGATGGTTATTTTGTATCATTCTTTTTTGCTTAGCTTCCCCCTTGAGCTCTCTACCTTAACTTGATCTTGCAACCTCTTAATTGAGCTTGCAAGTTTAAGCTTTGGTCATTGATCTCAAGGGATTGTATCATTTTGGAATAAATAAAGTCTTCTCTTTTGTGCTTCATTCTCCATGAGTTCTTTGCCTTTTCTTGAACTTGCAACCTCTTAATTGAGCTTGCAAGTTTAAGATTTGGTTATTGAACCCATGTCTTGTTTTGGGTTCTATGGTTCCTAGTTTCATTTCTTGCTCATTTACTTTCTTGCACTTTAATACTTGCTTTACTTTCATGCTTTTAAATTCCATGCACTTTTAATTACTTGCTTGTAATCTTTTCTTTTCTTTGTTTATCTTTTCTTTTGCTCTTTTTGGTTCGTTTTGTGAATGATTGTAATATGTTGCTGTTAAGAATAAATACAATATTGTAAGTTAAGGTTTCATTCCTCATTTTCTTTTCCCGTTATTTTCCTTTGAACTCCGTCCAAACATTACGCAAGCGCTCCGTTAGGCACCCTACCCTACCAAGGTAACGGTGATTCCTAACTGCGACCGGTTGCGTTCGGTTTGGCCGAAGGTGAAAGCAAGAGACAAGAACGGAAGGACAAGGGTAAATAAGCCGGATTCCACGAATACCATGCTCAAATCCCCTAATCCACGTTGTTGCCGATTGCCCTAGATTCAATTGGTCAAGACTCGGCTCAAAGGTTTTGAGTGCGGATTTCTTTAGCTTACACTTTCGTATCTTTTTCTTAACAACTTTATACTTGCATATAAAACACATAGGTTAGAATTGAACAAACATATACACATTCTTTATTGACTCGTCTAAAACTTGAACGGATATACAACCATCCCCCTGTGGATCGATCCGTGCTCAACCGGCTAGCTGCAAAGCGACACCGTCCTGATCACGGTTATAACTTTAGAACTTTGAACATCCAACACGCCAAAAGCGTGCGATCAAGCTAGGAGCTTGGACAAAGAGAACTCCGGGTGGATCATCGTGAACTTAGAGGATCACAAGCAAGCCCGTTCCAACTCTCAAGTAGCCAAGGAGTCTAACAAAGGGAGCTACAGAGGTTGTATTCTCTTTACCTAGTGCTATATTACTTGTAGTATGAATTATTTTTATTATTACCCTCGCATTTCTAGTTTGATTCCTAGGTTAGACCCTTTAGCACCCACTAAATTTTTAATTATGGCATGTGTGATGCTACCAAACCCTTGTGCTGGTGCTAAGGAAACCCTTCATGGTATCAGAGACAAACTAGAAACCTAGATGGTGTTAAGATAATACGAAACCGAAAAACTCCGCAAAATACGGTTTTAGAACTAAAAATGCTCTCTGGAAATCTTTTGAAATGCCGTTTAAAATTTTTTTTAGCAACTGCAGATTGTAGTATGGGATGCTAATTGAACATAGGTGAAATACGGGGGGGCTCGGATTTTGGCCGAGCCCTGGGCATGAATATCCGGCGTCGCCGGCTTCCTATGCTCCATATCTCCTCGTATTTCACATGTGTTCTGGTGAGCAGGTTTTGAAGTTTTTGTCATTTCTTGTGTTAGTTATATGTATGCCCTAGAGGCCATTACTGTACATGGGATGTATATTGTAGTGGATGCTTGGACATATATAGGGAGGACTTTCTTGCTCGACATGATAGTATGCTATCTGGTTGCTCTTTACCTTAACGTGTACACTGATTGTCTCTCTGATACATGTTGGTAAAGCCCTTAGGATGTGTACTTGACTATCTGGACTATGATGCGGATCATACTAGTGGGGACATGGTAGTCCATAAGTACATCCTTCAAAGTCCCTAGTCGTGGGTGTATCGAGACGGGGCATCGATATACCATTGTAGACTAGCGTATACCTTCTCGACCCATTCAGATGGGCGATGGATGATCCTATATCCATTGGTGTTTGACATCAGAGATGATATACCGGTGCTCAGTAGAGACTGGGTACACTGGACGAACTCGCCGAGAACTCCCAGATGGTATTATACCTTACGTCAGATGGCAGTTCTCTGGTGACACTGGTACAGAGTAGTCTGTTGACCCGAGATCGTCATAGAGTCTTGTGTGGTTCCAACTGTGCTTTGATTTCCATCTTACCACGTCCAAGAGGGCGTGCAAAACAGTGGTTTTTGGGTACAGTCCCGAATCACATGGAGGCAATGAGCGATAGGAGGGGATTCGTCTCTCCCGGTATAGGGAGTTGATGTTGCGCTGTGTTCGATTGGCTATAACCGGAAATCCCTGGCCAGGGTTGCTGAGATTTACTGGTAAGTGTTACCAGTAGTTTCTCGAATGTTATAGACCTCATATCGACACGACTTATCGAGCTATTGGGGTCTGACGTTTACCACCCCTAGGCGAGATATGCGACAGATCAGACGATCAGACCGGACTGTACGGTAAGTGTTACTGGTTGGATTCACAGGAGTGTGAGCGGGCTTGCTCGTCGATCTTTTGATCGCTCAATACCCGGGTGGCCGTTACGTTTAGCAGACCGCTTGCGGCTTGTGGATGTTTGATATGATCATTATCCGCTGTCGGCGTATTGACGAGTCTTTAAAGTCCTACACAGAGGTTTCCTGGCTCAAGCGAAACGAAATAGGAGCGCATATGACATATGTGCGGGACCGAGAATAATGCGTGTATGTGATACCGTATTCTATTCTCGCGATGAATGCATCGAATGGTTATATGCAATATAACCTAGTTATCGAATCAAGTATTGATTCGATAAGCCGATACATAGCATACTAGTCGGTTATATGCGATATGACCGGATCGTTAAATCAAGTGTTGATTTAATGATTTAATGTATAATTATATATTTGATATTTTACTTTGCATTAACTAGTATCGGTTCACTTTAAATGGATTTTCTCACTTGGATTGTGCACATTGTATATGTGATATATTTTTGTACACAAGTTTGTATCATGTTTGATGATACATGCTAACTTGAGCATGTGTAAAGATTAAACCATGGTTGTGTAATGGTTAGGGTTTTCCTTTCATTTTCTTATTCATTTATTTATTGATTTATTCTTTATGGAAAATGAAAAGCATAATGGGCAAAATGGTGGCTTTCTTTGTTTGTATTTGAAGCTTCATGAAGCTTTGACCAAGTGACCATTTTGTCTCATGCTTAACCCTAACCATTCCATTTAACCATGATTAAATCTCTACACTTGACCATGGTTTACATTATGATAAGTATTCATTTTTCTTTTCATTTTTAAATAACTTATCATAACATTATCATCTTCTTCTTCTTCTTCTTCAAGATGAAGAAGCTTGACTTCATCAATGGTGGATTGATGAAATGAGTGAGAAATCCAATTCTAAAGTGAACCCACTTCCTATTTCTTCATCCTCTACCTCTTGCCAAGTAGTATAGGGTCTTTCCTTCATAAGTTTTCTTGACTTGGTGAAGGTGGAGCTTGATCTAGTGATGCCTCGACGTAGATCATCTTCGGCATCCTAGTCGATGACCTAGCCCGTTCATTCTCCGATGAAGCCGACGCAAGAGCCCGGGATTCCATTTGGACAGCGAGGAGACTTCATTGCGGAGCTATGGAGGTGGAGAAATGGATCTACAAAGGTTGTATTTCCGTTCTCTTAGTAAAGTAGTTTACTAGTTGCATCTTTCTAATAGATATCTAGTTAACGATCCGTACTCTAGGGTTTCTCGGCACCGTAAAATTTGAAATTGGAATGGTTGATGCCTTGTGAGACCTCTTGAGTGTGCCTAGGAACCCTACAGTGGTATCAGAGCCTAGCTAGAGCCTTAGGCGATGCGTAGACGGAATTAGAAATCCGAACGAACCCGAAACCCATTTCCAAAATGCTCTCTGTCCAATTTTTAAAAATCTGGATTTTTCCATATTAAAAATATGCAGAAAATTAAGCAGGGTGTTTTATGAATTACTGTGCAAAACGGAGCTCTAACTCCGTCAACCCGCCGTGGAACCGCGGCCTTACCCCACGTGTCGCGGCGGTTCCGCGGCCGTTATGTTGAATCTTTGACTTTTGTTTGCACAGTAATTGTTATATTTGACTCCTGTGTTTTCTGGATAATTTTAATATTTTATTCAAGAGTTGAATTTTCTGGGTTGTTTTGGGGGTTCGTATGTTCGATCGGATTATCTGATTTTGTTTATGTGGCTTCCGGATAATTTTTGAATATGTTAAAAAGTTCGGCTGGATATAAATACCCAATTTTTCCCCTGTCGGGAAATTTCCAAGTGTTGGATTTTTCCGTAGTTTAACGACGTTCTAAGTAGTGCAAGTAACGCGATGGACCCTCTAGAAGACAACAAACCTTAACTCGATTATGTGACCGTCTTGAACTGCCCTTTGAACCTTCGGGTTTGGGGTAGTACGGCGTGCCACGTGTGAGGCGTTAGCTTGACCCTTCTACGGCTGGACCGTTGGTACTGAGGCACGAACTGAATGTTGTTAGACTTATTTCATGTGTTGAGCTGTATCGGGAAAACTTAGGTGTTCGATTGTTCGATCGGAAAGTTTAACATTTTCTAATTATCTGGAATGTGATACAATAATTGGAATTCACAAAGAGTTATGAGATAACTGAATGAATGTTATAAACATAGCAGTTTAGTCTCACTTGATCGGTTGCCACGGAATTTTGATGTGATCAAAAGTCCGTCGCAATCACGTAGCGTACGCGGATACTCGCCGGGTAAACTTAATAGACAACCTTGCCCCATAACCCCGACCAAGTGACTAAAGGAGAACCCCGTCGCCGAAAGCATCCGTCCGGGTGCTCGCGGTAGCGGTGTTCCGCCTTGGTGCACTTCGTCGACGGTATCGGGGGATGCGGCCGTCTACTGAAGTTTGCGACGAGCATTCGATCAGGATGTCGGGAATCTTGTTGAATTATCCGACTTGGTATTGAAAAGTGTTTTCGATTTTGAGACTAAAATGCGGGGTTTATAATTGTTAGGCATGCGATGTCTAAGAAATTCATTTGGTCAGGCATGTGATGTCTGAGGTGGTTGCGGATTCCAACTGTTGTAGTTTTACACTTTCTTTTCTGTGACCGTAAGTGTAATATGTGATATCGCCGGTTTCGTTGCTATATGTCAACGACAATTGGGATGCGCATATTTACTTACGTTGATGACATGTGATGTTATGTGTTGCTGGATATGTTATATTGGATCGTCGTGTTTGAATAGCCGGGGGTTTTTATGTGAGATGAGTGTTTTTCATTTTCATTCATGTAAAAACTTGTATGTAATATTCTTTTATTGGGGCACTTCCAGGTTGCGGAAGTTGTCACCCTTTGTATATTATTTACTTTTCCGCACTAGGATAGACCCAAGGAGGAGAGCACAAGTAACCGGGTTCTGGAGTCCAGTGGGAGACCAACTCGAGGAGTCGAGTCCGGGTCTCCTAACTCTAGAATTGGTAGGGTTGCTTGCCGCTCTCGTAGGGGTCTTGGGGTGTGGGTTTGGCTATTCATTGCGACCGTGGAATCCTTGTTTTATACTGGCTCGTATTGAAAACACGGACGTCCTAGTATATCCAATATTTCATATGTTTCTTCTGCTGCGATATCTGTGATGTGATCATGTGATGTTCTGTGATAGATACAGTATATAGTATATATGATACATTATATAGGCGTTACTTATGTTTTACACCCGCGCTAGCCCTGCCCCGCTCTGCCGTTAGTCACCTAACCTAACGGTGCACGAGGGGACATCGAGGCGAATGCGGATGGCATAAGTGTACGTCGTATTTATCTGTGATGTTTAGGTAATAAATGATGGGACTTCATTAATGTGATTAATGAAATAAAAGAAACCTAAGATGTCGTAGAATTGAATTTCAAAATAAAACAGGTAGCTACAGTTCTTGCTTTGCACAGCGGTATATGTGATATATCCTGCACCTTATTCGATGAGGAAAGGACCGAGATCCCTTCACCGGGAGTGACTCCTTTAGCAATAACTGGCAGATGCTACACACTCGGTTTGTTTTTTGATTGCTTTTAAGAGTTTTTGCTTTGCACAGTGATATATATGATATATCCCGCACCTCATTCGACGAGGAAAGGACCGACGATCCCTTCACCGGGAGTGACTATTTTAGCAAAACTAGAAAAGCCTCAAAAACACTCCATTTTAAAATCATTTGATTCTACGACGATATCAAGTTCATTACGCAATAGGTTTTCAGAAAAACCTGTCGTAGCCCTCCGTCATTTCAGATAAGTTGTATATAGTATTCGTGCTGCATTTGTTGGCTTTCGTCAAGGTGCAGTGTGCGGTAGCTATATGCTGCTTATCTGCTGCATACGATGCGATTGGATTAGGGTAGTCGTGCGGCTTTTTTGGCTTTCGTCAAGGGTCGTGCGGGTGTGTTTAATTCAATCAAGAAATGTACGGGTTGAACTTGACTAGCGGGCTATGGTTTGTTGGCTTTCATCAAGGTCATAGCACGTTAGGGGCAAAATATTATCGGGAATTTCAAGTGTTGAAATTTGCAATGAGATTGCATACCTTCTATGAGATAGTTGGATCCCGATACCTGCTGCGAGTAAGAGTTACTCCTGGAAGAGTTTTACATATTGCAATTAGCTGATCAAGTAGGTGTCTAGAAAGGTGTTAACGAGGTTACGCCTCTGGGAAAACGAGGTTTACATTAATTAGGTTCGTGCGAAAGCACGGGGGAGCTCCCTCAAAGTACCGACAGTGGCCTGGCTGAAAGATTGGCGAACTTGTAGTGTGTAATTAATCTCGTCTAGTCTTTCCTTTTAGGGTTTGAAGGAAGATTTGATAAAAAGTAGTGGGAGCCATCCTGATTAGATAAAATAATAACCAATCTATTCTTGCAAGAGCGCACGCTGAGTGTTTTCTTCTCTCTCTCTCTCCAGGTAGCGACCATATCACGCCTTAATCAAGATAATAATACGGATATTTGACCGAACCCGCTTGTTATACTGAGCTGGGGAACGTTGGTCCCGCTCCAACTTATAATTGTTATAAGACAGAGCAGGAAATTGGGGAATACCAGATTTCCCGTGCCGCCCAAACGAAGAGAGTGCATGCTGATGCATCATCTTCGGGTGTGTTCATTACAAAGAACTATTTCTCAGTATCCTCTGCGTCCTGGGTATTTGATACCAGATCAGGATCCCAGATATGTAATCTGTTACATAGGGCTACAGAAAGGTAGAGAACCGAGAACGGATGATAAGTTTCATGAGACAGAAAACGGGGCAAGTGTTGCAGCCAAGTCTGTTGATCACTGTCACCCTGTATTACGAATACATTGATTCTGAACGAATGTTATTAGATACCGAACCTGATATACAAAATCGTATCTATCTCTTTATTAGTAAAGAAATGATAAATTTTGTATTGTTGGATAATGTTTTGAACATTTCCTATATCAAAAGTTGATCGGTTCAGGCACGTTATCTAAAAGCATTAATGTTCTAAATCAAACTGCGGTTCTTAGTATATGGAACACACACAAGAGGAAGAGTTCAGAATTGAACGATTCCTTCTTAAGGTATTGTAGACTAGGTCAGATCAATGTGACTCGACTAGCTAGAGTTACATAAAGATGCATATTTAAATTAGTTTGAATTTACATCTTGTGAAACTCGCCAGTCATGTCACAAAAGATAAAATGACCATAGCTCCGTTTATTGGAAACAGAGAAAGAGTTATGTAAACTCTTGGGATGATACATGTTGATGTATGTAGGTCCCCTATCTACATATGCCAGGACCGGTTCTTTATACTTCATTACGTTCTCTGATAATCTCTCAAGATTCAGACATATGTTCCTGTTGAAACACAAGTCTGAACCTTTTGAGATATTCACAGAATATAAGTTAGAAGTAGAGAACCAATACGGGTATGAGTATTATGTCCTATGATGAGATCAGGGAGGAGAATACTTGAGCACGGAATTCCTGGACTATTCTAAAGGAGAATGAGATTCTCTCTCAGCATTACTCCTCCGAATACACCATAGCACGATGGTATATCGAAGCGGAGCAATCTCACCCTATATGATAAGGTGTTCTCTATGATGAGTACTACTGAGTTACCTATTTCCTTTTTGGGAGTTATGCACTTGAGAAGCTGCATACCAATTGAATAGGGTTCGAATCAGATCACAGCCTACCACTCCATATGAGATATGGTATGGGAAGAGCCCATGTCTTAAGCTAGTTAAGATTTGGGGTTGTCCGGCCTATGTCTGAAAAGCAAAATCCGGACAAGCTCGAGGCAAGGTCTGTAATGTAGAACTGTAAAGGTTCCAGCTATACAAACTGCAGCTGATGATTTGAAAGAACCAAAGGATTCAATAGTTACCAACGAACCTCAGCCTCTCCGCCGATTTAGTAGGGTTCCTCACCCACCTGAGAGATACTTCGGTTCCTCTATGACAGTGGGTGCGAGGAATGCATCATGAGATGATGACCCAACTAGTTTCGAGCTGGCCATCAGGAGTAAGACTCTGTAAGAATGGCTGGATGCTTAGTGATCTGAGATGGAATCCATGTACACCAACAAAGTATGGACTTTGGTTGCTATATCTGAAGGGTTAAATCCCCATCAGGAGCAAGTAAATCTTGAGAAGATTACTTGGTGTACATGGAAAAGTTGAGACTTTCAAAGCTAGACTTGTTAAAGGTTTTCGTCATCGACCAGGCGTGGATAATGATGAAACCTTTTCCAGTGGCTATGCTTAAGTCCATCCGGATCCTACTTGCCATGGCTACATACCATGACTACGATATCTGGTGGTTGGGTGTCATGACAGCTTTTCTAAATGATGTTTTAGAAGAGAACGTCTGTAAGTACACGGCCAGAGGGCTTCGTAGACAGTGGGAGCAGCGGAAACATGTACAAGATGCTTTATAAGATAAAGCAGGCATCGCGGAGTTGGAACATCTGTTTTGATGGATTAGTCAAAGAAGTTTGATATCATCAAAATGGTAGATGAACCTTGTATAAACAAAAAGGTAGTAGGGAGTAAAGTGACGATCCTCGTAAAGTACGTGGATGACATACTCTTGATAAGAAAGAAGTTTCCTATGCTACGCTCGGTCAATCTCCGCTCATCACAATAATTCTCCATATAGGATCAAAATGATACCTCCTAAATCCTGGGTTTTGGATCTATGAGATAGATCTAATTGGATGTTAGGATTCTCACTAGTTGTAGTGAGATGGTATCGACCGATCCTGGGGAGAATCACTGGAAGGGTTCCAGGGTGATAAGGACGACTGAAAGTCAGTCAAAGGCATTGTCTTTACCCTTAGTAAAGGGACGGTATGTTGGAAGAGTTCCAAGCTAGATACTGTGACATACTAGACGATAAAGGCTGGATACATCGCTACTTAAGATGCTACCAAGGAGGATGTTTGGGTGTATATTGGTTCATGAGATGAACTACGTTCCAACCATTGTGAGACAATGGAGTTGTGGCTTATGCCAAGGAACGCAGGTTCCATCAGTGATCCAGACATATTCTAAGGCGGTGTCACCTGATCATGGAGATAGTTGATCTCCAGGGTGATCGAGGTTAGGAGAGTCGACTCAGAGAACAACATGGCGGATCCACTCACAAAGGCCTGTTCCCAGAGAGAGATTTTTATGGGATGGTTGAGTATGAGATACTACAACCAATGCAATCAGATGGCCCTAGTGCAAGTGGGAGATTATTAGTTATATGTATGCCCTAGAGGCCATTACTGTACATGGGATGTATATTGTAGTGGATGCTTGGACATATATAGGGAGGACTTTCTTGCTCGACATGATAGTATGCTATCTGGTTGCTCTTTACCTTAACGTGTACACTGATTGTCTCTCTGATACATGTTGGTAAAGCCCTTAGGATGTGTACTTGACTATCTGGACTATGATGCGGATCATACTAGTGGGGACATGGTAGTCCATAAGTACATCCTTCAAAGTCCCTAGTCGTGGGTGTATCGAGACGGGGCATCGATATACCAGTGTAGACTAGCGTATACCTTCTCGACCCATTCAGATGGGCGATGGATGATCCCATATCCATTGGTGTTTGACATCAGAGATGATATACGGGTGCTCAGTAGAGACTGGGTACACTGGACGGACTCGCCGAGAACTCCCAGATGGTATTATACCTTACGTCAGATGGCAGTTCTCTGGTGACACTGGTACAGAGTAGTCTGTTGACCCGAGATCGTCATAGAGTCTTGTGTGGTTCCAACTGTGCTTTGATTTCCATCTTACCACGTCCAAGAAGGCGTGCAGAACGGTGGTTTTTGGGTACAGTCCCGAATCACATGGAGGCAATGAGCGATAGGAGGGGATTCGTCTCTCCCGGTATAGGGAGTTGATGTTGCGCTGTGTTCGATTGGTTATAACCGGAAATCCCTGGCCAGGGTTGCTGAGATTTACTGGTAAGTGTTACCTGTAGTTTCTTGAATGTTATAGACCTCATATCGACACGACTTTTCGAGCTATTGGGGTCTGACGTTTACCACCCCTAGGCAAGATATGCGACAGATCAGACGATCAGACCGGACTGTACGGTAAGTGTTACTGGTTGGATTCACAGGAGTGTGAGCGGGCTTGCTCGTCGATCTTCTGATCGCTCAATACCCGGGTGGCCGTTACGTTTAGCAGACCGCTTGCGGCTTGTGGATGTTTGATATGATCATCATCCGCTGCCGGCGTATTGACGAGTCTTTAGAGTCCTACACAGAGGTTTTCTGGCTCAAGCGAAACGAAATAGGAGCGCATATGAGATATGTGCGGGACCGAGAATAATACGTGTATGTGATACCGTATTCTATTCTCGCGATGAATGCATCGAATGGTTATATGCGATATAACCTAGTTATCGAATCAAGTATTGATTCGATAAGCCGATACATAGCATACTAGTCGGTTATATGCGATATGACCGGATCGTTAAATCAAGTGTTGATTTAATGATTTAATGTATAATTATATATTTGATATATTACTTTGCATTAACTAGTATCGGTTCACTTTAATGGATTTTCTCACTTGGATTGTGCACATTGTATATGTGATATATTTTTGTACACAAGTTTGTATCATGTTTGATGATACATGCTAACTTGAGCATGTGTAAAGATTAAACCATGGTTGTGTAATGGTTAAGGTTTTCCTTTCATTTTCTTATTCATTTATTTATTGATTTATTCTTTATGGAAAATGAAAAGTATAATGGGAAAAATGGTGGCTTTCTTTGTTTGTATTTGAAGCTTCATGAAGCATTGACCAAGTGACCATTTTGTCTCATGCTTAACCCTAACCATTCCATTTAACCATGATTAAATCTCTACACTTGACCATGGTTTACATTATGATAAGTATTCATTTTTCTTTTCATTTTTAAATAACTTAACATAACATTATCATCTTCTTCTTCTTCTTCTTCAAGATGAAGAAGCTTGACTTCATCAATGGTGGATTGATGAAATGAGTGAGAAATCCAATTCTAAAGTGAACCCACTTCCTATTTCTTCATCCTCTACCTCTTGCCAAGTAGTATAGGGTGTTTCCTTCACAAGTTTTCTTGACTTGGTGAAGGTGGAGCTTGATCTAGTGATGCCTCGACGTAGATCATCTTCGGCATCCTAGTCGATGACCTAGCCCGTTCATTCTCCGATGAAGCCGACGCAAGAGCCCGGGATTCTATTTGGACAGCGAGGAGACTTCATTGCGGAGCTATGGAGGTAGAGAAACGGATCTACAAAGGTTGTATTTCCGTTCTCTTAGTAAAGTAGTTTACTAGTTGCATCTTTCGCCTAGATATCTAGTTAACGATCCGTACTCTAGGGTTTCTCGGCACCGTAAAATTTGAAATTAGCATGGTTGATGCCTTGTGAGACCTCTTGAGTGTGCCTAGGAACCCTACATCTTGTTTAGTCCAGGTTTTCATGTGATGATAATTGTGCTATGGGCTATTTGCGGAGTATTTCGAAGTCGTCTTTTTAGCATAGTATTGGTAACCAAGACAATGTTTAATAGTTCGATCGAACTTCAAACATCCCGTCAAGAACCTCACAGAAATTTTCAAGAGTTGGAATTTTCTTAAGTTAATTATATTCAATAGCCGTGGAAGTAACTCTATGGACCCTCTAGAAGAACAAAAACCTTAACTCGATTCTATGCCTTCAGAACCATGACTTGAACCCTAGGATTTGCCGTAGTTCCGCAGTGTCATAGGTGAGGCATTGGTTTGACCCTTCTACGGCTGGACCATAGCTACTGTGGCACGTTTTTGGGTACTTTAACTTCGCTCAAGTGTTGAGCTTATCGGGTGATGAGGGTGTTGGTTGATTCGATCGAAATATTTAATATAGTCTATATTGTGATTCAATAATTGGAATCTACATTTATATATTGCGTATAAATCTAGCATTTCGGTCTCGATAGTAATCGGAAATCTTGTTGAATTATCCGACTTACTTTGAAAAGTGTTTTCATGGGATGAGACCTAAATGCGAGACTTACATTGTTAGGCATGAAATCTTGGATATGCGATATCCTGGGTTTATGATGTCTAAGGGCGATGGTGATTCCAATTGTTGTAGTTTTTCACTTTCTTTTCTGTGACCGTAAGCGTAGTATGTAGTGTATCGCCGGTTTCGTTGCTATACATCAATGACAATTGGGGTACGCATACTTGCTTACTTTGATGACATGTGATGTTATGGGTTGCTGTGATATGATGTATAGGATCGTCGTGATCGAATGGCTAGGGGTTTTTATATGAGATGAGAGTTTTTCTTTTCATTCATGTAAAATTCATTTGTATGTAATATTTTTTTATTTGGGGCACATCCGGGTTGAGGGTGATGTCATCATTGATGTATATTATTTACTTTTCCGCATTAGGATAGACCTAAGGAGGGGAGCACAAGTGACCGGGTTCTGGGGTCCAGTGGGAGACCATCTCGAGGTGTCGAGACCGGGTTTCCTAACTCCAGAATTGGTAGGGTCACTTTCCGCTCTCGTAGGGGTCTAGGGGTATGGGATTGGCTATTCATCACGACCATGAAATCCGTATTTTCTATTGTTGGATAAATACAAAATACGGACATCCTAGCATATCCTATATTGTCATATATGTGTTTTTGCTGCTTATATTCTGTGATGTGATCACTGTGGATTCTGAGACGAATAGATATATATTATATATGAGATATATAGTAGACGTTGCTTATGTTTTGCACCCGTGCTAGTCCCGTCCGGGTATGCCGTTAGTTAAGTAACCTAACGATGCATAACGGGACACTGTGGCAAATGCGGATGACATAAGCGTACGTTGTATTTTCGCTTCTTCTGTGATGCTTAGGAAGCTTAAATGATGGGACTTCATTAATATGATTAATGAAAAGAAAGAAATCTAAAAGATGTTGTAGAATCAAATTTTCAAAAAGGGTAGCTACAGTTATTGCTTTGCATAGTGATATATGTGATATATCCCGCACCTTATTCGATAAGGAAAGAGCCGAGATCCCTTCACCGGGAGTGACCTCTTTAGCAATAACTGGAAGTTTCTACAACACTTGGTTTGTTTTTGATTGCTTTTAGAGTTTCTTGCTTTGCATAGTGATATATGTGATATATCCCGCACCTTATTCGATGAGGAAAGAGCCGAGATCCCTTCACCGGGAATGACCTCTTTAGCAAAACTGGTGAAAGCCTAAAAAACATTCCTTTTCAAAATCACTCGATTCCGCAACGATATCAAGTTCATTACGCAAAAGGTTTTCAGAAAAACCTGTCGTAGCTCTCTGTCATTTTAAATAAGTAGTGTCTAGTATTCGTGCTACATTTGTTGGCTTTCGTCAAGGTGTAGTGTGCGGTAGCTACTTACTGCTTATCTGCTGCATATGATGCGATTGGATTAGGGTAGTCATACGGCTTTATTGTCATTCGTCAAGGGTCGTGCGGGTGAGTTTAATTGAATCATGAAATACACGGGTTGAACTTAACTAACGCACTATGGTTTGTTGGCTTTCGTCAAGGTCATAGCACGCTAGGGGCAAAATTATTGGGAATTTCAAGTGTTGAAATTTGCAATGAGATTGCATACCTTCTATGGGATAGTTGGATCCCGATACCCACTGCGAGTAAGAGTTACTCCTGAGAGAGTTTTACACAGGACAATTAGCCGATCAAGTAGGTATCTAGAAAGGTGACGGCGGGGTTATGCCTCTGGGAAAACGAGGTTTATTTTAATTAGGTTCGTGCGAAAGCACGGGGAACCTCCCTCAAAATACCGGCACTGGCCTGGCTGAAAGATTGGCGAAATTGTAGGGTGTAATTAATCCCGGCTAGTCTTTCCTTTTAGGATTTGAAGGAAGATTTGATAAAAACGGTGGGAGCCATCCTCATTAGATAAAATAATAACCAGTCTGATCTTACAAGAGCATACACTAAAGTGTTTTCTTCTCTCTCTCTCCAGGTAGAGACCATGTTACGTCTTAATCAAGATAATAATATGGATGTATTGACCGAACCCGCATGTTATGCTGTGCTGGGGAACGTTGGTTCCGTTCTTTCTTATAAGAGTTATAAGACTGAACAGGATATAGGGGAATGCCAGGATTCCCATGCCACCCGATTGAAGAAAGTACATAATGATGCATTTTCTTCGGGTGTGTTAGTTACAAAGAACTGTTTCTCCCTTTGCTCTACGTCCTGGGTACTGGATACCGGGTCAGGATCCCATATATGTAATCTGTTACATAGGCTAAGGAAAGGTAGAGAACCGGGAGAAGGTGATAAAGACATAAGGGTTGGAAATGGTGCACTTGTTGCAGCTAAATCCATCGGGGAATATCACCTTGTATTACCAAGCGGTAATGCATTGATTCTGAACGAATGCTATTACATGCCGAACCTGATATGCAACATTATATCAGTTTCTTTATTGAGTAAAGAGGAATATAATTTTGTATTACAGGATAATATTATGAACATTTTCCTGAACCAAAAGTTGGTTGGATCAGGCACGCTATGCAATGGCATTTACGTTCTAAATCAATCGACAGTTCTGAGCATAGCAAACTCACACAAGAGGAAGAGTTCAGAAATGAACGAATCTTTCTTATGGCATTATAGACTAGGTCATATCAATGCGACACGACTAGCTAAGTTGCATAATGATGGATATTTGAATCCGTTCGAATTTTCATCTTATGAAACTTTCCAGTCATGTCTCAGAAGGAAGGATGACTAAAACTCCGTTTACAGGATACAGAGAAAGAGTTAATAAACTCTTGGGACTAATACATAGTGATGTTTGCGGTCCCATGTCTACACATGCCAGGGATGGTTCCTTGTACTTCATTACATTCACTGACGATCTCTTAAGATATGGACATGTATTCCTGATGAAACATAAGTCTGAAGTTTTTGAGAAATTTAGAGAATATAAACAAGAAGTCGAGAACCAAACAGGAAAAAGTATTAAAGTCCTTCGATCTGATCGAGGAGGTGAATACCTGAGCAATGAATTCCTGGACTTCCTATAAGAAAATGGGATTCTCTCTCAGCTAACTCCTCCATATACACCACAACACAACGGTGTATCTTTCTCGCAACCATAGCTGAATTTGAGCCTTACATTGCTTTATCCGTTCGTTACCGAGGAACCGCACCCTATTAGATATAGTGCGTTCTATGATGAGCACAGCTGAGTTACCTATTTTCTTCTGGGGGTATCCGCTGGAGACAGCCATACATCTATTGAATATGGTCCCCACTAAATCTGTGCCTACCACTCTATATGAGATATGGAAGGGGAAGAGACCACGTCTTAATTATGTTAAGATATGGGGTTGTCCAGTCTATGCCAAACGGCAAAATCCGAAAAAACTCGAGACACGGTCTGTTCTGTGCAAATTTGTAGGATATCCCAAAAATTCACAAGGGTATATCTTCTACCATACTGAGGAACAAAGGGTGTTTGTTTGTCGGCATGCCACCTTTTTAGAAAAGGAATTTCTTGCAAAAGAGATTAGTAGCCATGAGGTAGAACTGGAAGAGGTTCCAGCTACAAGAGTTGTATCAGAGGATTTAGTCGAACCAGAGGATTCGATAGGGCGGATACCCTAAATCAATAACTTACGCATTGGCATAACACAACCCCAGCCTCTCCACCGATCTAGTAGGGTCATCGTCCACCTGAGAGATACTACGGTTTTCTCATTGATGGTGGAAGCGAGGATTGGATCATGGAGGATGATGACCCAACTAGCTTCGAGCAGGCCATCTCGAGTGGGGACTCAGTGAGGTGGATGGATGAAATGCGATCTGAAATGGAATCTATGTACACCAACAAAGTATGGACTTTGGAAGTTTCTCCTGAAAGGGTAAAACCTATTGGGAGCAAATGGATCTTTAAGAAGAAACTTGGTGTAGATGGGAAAGTGGAGACTTTCAAAGCTAGACTTGTTGCAAAGGGTTTTCGTCAACGACCAGGTTTGGATTATGACGAAACCTTTTCTCTAGTGGCTATGCTTAAATCCATCCGGATCATGCTTGCCATCGCTGCATACCATGACTACGAAATCTGGCAAATGGATGTTAAGATCGCCTTTCTAAATGGTGATTTAGAAGAGCGCGTGTACATGACTTAGCCAGAGGGCTTCGTAGACAGTGGGAGCAGCGGAAAGGTGTGCAAGCTGCTTAAATCCATCTACGGGTTAAAGCAAGCATCGCAGAGCTAGAACATCTGTTTTGATATCGTTATCAAAGTGTTTGATTTCATTAAAAACTTGGATGAACCTTGTATATACAAGAGGGTGGCGGAGAGTAAGGTTGTCTTCCTCGTATTGTACGTGGATGACATACTCTTGATAAGAAATGGCATTCCTATACTGCAATCGGTCAAGCTCTTCTTATCACAAAGATTCTCAATGAAAGATCTAGGAGATGCCTCCTACATCTTGGGGATTAAGATCTATAGAGATAGATCTAAACGGATATTGGGATTGTCCCAATCCAGGTACAGTGATACCATACTAAAAAGATTTAGTATGGAAGAATCCAAGCGTGGGTTTTCACCCACGATCTCAGGACTCACTCTCTACAAAGAGATGTCTCCCAAGACTGATTTGGAGAGAGCTAGCATGCAAGGGATACCCTATGCTTCGGCAGTAGGCTCTATCATGTACGCAATGCTATGTACCAGACCCGATGTAGCATACTCACTAAGTGTAGTGAGTAGGTATCAAGCAGATCCTGGAGAGAGTCACTAGACAGCTGTGAAGAGCATTCTCAAGTACTTGAGAAAGACTAAAGAGATGCTCTTGGTGTATGGTAACGGAGAACTCTAAGTGGAGTCCTTTACCGATTCGAGCTTCCAAAGTGATAAGGACGACTTTAAGTCACACTCGGGATTTGTCTTTACCCTCAATGGAAGGGCGGTATGCTGGAAGAGTTCCAAGTAGGAAACTATGGCAGACTCGACGATGGAGGCTGAATACATCGCTGCCAACGATACTGCCAAAGAGGCTGTCTGGATAAAGAAGTTTATAAATGAACTTGGAGTGGTTCCATCCATTGAGTATCCAATACCTTTGTATTGTGATAACAATGGAGCGGTGGCTTTAGCTAAGGAAACGAGGTCCCATCAGCGATCTAGACATATTCTTAGGCGGTATCACCTGATCCGGAAGATAGTTGATCACCGGGAGATCGAGGTCAAGAGAGTTGACATGAAGAACAACACCGCGGATCTACTCACGAAGGCTATTCCCCATATACAGTTCGAGAGACTCTTCGGGATGCTGGGTATGCGATACTACAGCAGCCGGCCCTAGTGCAAGTAGGAGTTTGTACGTTGTATGTATGCCCTAGAGGCCATTATTATACATATGATGTATATAATAGTGGATGCTTCGACATATATAGAGGGGACTTTCTTGCTCGACATGATAGTATGCTATCTGCTTGATCTTTATCATAACATGTATACTTGTCTCTTACTGTCTTATGGTTACATGTTGGTAAAGCCCTTAGGATGTGTACTTGACTACCAGGATTATAATGTGGATCATACTAGTGGGGCCATTGTAGTCCATAAGTTCATCCTCTAATGTTCCTAGTCATGGGTGTATTGAGATAGGACATCGATATACCAGAGTAGACTAGCGTATACGCTTCTCGACCCATGAGATGGGTGATGGATGATCCCATATCCATCGGTGTTTGACATCAGAGATGGTATACGAGTGCTCAGTGGAGACTGGGTACACTGGATGGACTCGCCGAGAACTCCTAGATGGTATTATACCTATCGTCAGATAGCAGTTCTCTGGTGACACTAGTACATGTTAGTCTGTAGACCCGAGATCGTCATAGAGTCTTGTATGATTCCCACTGCGGTTTGATTTCCACCTTACCACGTTCAAGAGAACGTGCAAAATGGTGGTTTTTGGGTACAGTCCCGAGTCACATGGAGGCAATGAGCAATAGGAGGGGTTTCGTCTCTCCCGGTATTGGGGGTTGATGTTGCGCTGTGTTCGATTGGCCATAACAGGGAATTCCCTGGCCAGGGTTGATTTAGAGATTTACTGGTGAGTGTTATCAGTAGTTTCTCGACCCGTTATGAGCCTCACATCGGCATGACTTATCGGTTATTGGGGTCTGACGTTTACCACCCCTAGACTAGATATGCGACATATCAGACGAAGAGACCGTACTGTACGGTAGTGTTACTATCAGGCTTTTGCAGGAGTTTGAGCGGGCATGCTTGCTGATCTTCTGATCGTTCAATACCCGGGTGGTCGTTACGTCCAGCTAGTACTGCTGACGGCTTGTGTTTGCTTGATGTGATGATCACCTGTTTCCAGCGTATTGACGAGTCTTAGAGTCCTACAAAAGAGTTTCCTAGCCCAGGCGAAAAGATGTGGTGTGCATATGAGATATGCACGGGGACCCGATTAAATGCGCGTATGCGATACCGTATATTAATCGGACGGTTTACTATTGGTCGATCCATATGTGATATGACCAGTTTGTTAAATCAAGTGTTGATTTAACATTGACCATTAACTTTTCACTTAGACCCTTTTGTCTTTTGTTGTATTCATGCATGTATGCATAAGTATATATTGATGCACATATTAATGTGCATGCACACATATATGCATACACTTGTGTATCATGATGGAAATACAAAGATGGTGGCAATATAAGACTCACATGTTAGTAAATATATACATATTTATTTTTTAGATTAATGGAAATAGAAAATGATTCATCGTTTATTATTTTATTCCTCCACTAACCCTTGCATTAACCATGAGTTATCATTCTATAGCTATTAGTGCTCCAAAGATAAATATCTAGATATTTATTAACTAAGGTTAAGAATGAGAGTGGAAATGATATATAATTTCTATTCTCATTTTTATCTTTTTGCTTTTTCATTATCTTGAGCTCTCAAGTTGCCATCATCTTCTTCCTCCTCTCTCTTGCTCTCTATATTTTGATAGTGAGTGAGAAAGTGAGCAAGTTAGGGTTTTGAAGTGAGAAAACAAACCGCATCATCATTCTACTCTAGTCTAGCAAATTGGTTTAGAGGGTTAGCTTCAACTTCATCTCTTGATCAAGTGGAGCTAGGAGCTTGGACAAAGAGGACTCCGGGTGGATCATCATGGACTTGGAGGATCAGAAGCAAGCCCGTTCTAACTCTCAAGTAGCCAAGGAGTCTAACATAGGGAGCTACAAAGGTTGTATTCTATTTACCTATTGCTATACTACTTGTAATATGAGTTATTTTTATTGTTACCCTAGCTTTTCTAGTTTGATTCCTTGGTTAGATTTTTTAGCACCCTCTAAATTTTTAATTATGGCATATATGATGCTACCAAACCCTTGTGCTGGTGCTAAGCAAACCCTTCACACCTGCTAGCCGGCTCACACACATCATCATCGGTAATTGCCATGTCACGCACACTTTAGAGAATATTTATTCATTGATATTGCTTGTTAGCTGATAGTTCTGATATATTATTAGTGTGCTAGATTAAATTTTGCATTTGTTTACTGTGATTTTCATGCATATTTATATATTCATTTGCCATGACATTATGGGGCCAGTCCAGATTGCCGGAGCCCAATATTATAGAATTCATTGTTTATTTACCCTTGAGATTTGGGATTTTGGATTTCCATGAGATTTCTGTATTTGGAGAAACCGTATGGATTTTATAAACTGGCTATAATTTTTAAATGAAAGTTGTGGTTTTCTCATGATATGATTTGAGATATGTCCACTATGAGTTTTCTCGGCTCTTGAGTGATATCATACACCTGATTCGAGGAGGAGGAGTAACCGTCTGTGGGTGCATGGTGGACCCGATGCGGTACCCCGGGGTAAGAACGTCACAGATGATAGCATTGAGCCTGTGACAGGGGAGCACTACTGACCGGTGATTGTATTGTGACTCGACGGATATCCGAAGGATACCGATCGAAGTACAGGCCAGTCCGGATAGCCGGAGCCTGAGATTTTGAGATTTGATGATATGGGCCTGTCCGGATAGCCGGAGCCCTAGATATTAAGATCCGAGGATACAGGCCAGTCCGGATTGCCGGAGCCCAAGATATTAAGACATTGAGATATTGGGATTTATGTTTTGTGTCGATACTTGACACTGATTTCATGTTGATTTCATTGATGATACCTTGATTTATAAATATACAGAAATCTCACTAAATAAAGAAAACAATTGTCATATTCATGATGCATTCTGTTTTCATTGTATTGCATTCATACCTCATATTTATGATACGTTGCTACCTGAGGCACTGACACGATCACTTGGTATTACACTTATATATAGATGTTTACCCTTGCCACCTTATCATGCTTCAGACTATATCATATTAAGGATATTATGATCGTATTGATCTAGGATTGAGTCATGCATACGATTTCTGCTCTATGATGTTTTTTACTCACGAGTTGGCAACTCACCCCCGTTGTGTCATAGTTTCTTGCAAGTTTTGCTGTACAAGTTTTTCCCTTTGGCGGCTTTGCTGGCACACTACTTCATTTCGGGTGATTGGTTTGGTAGGTGGGTTCACTCGTATCGTGACCACCATAGTACATTTATTTATTTCAGTTATATCCAGTAAACTCCATCAACCAGACTTGTATGTTTATTTGACTTAGAAGACCAGTGTATATTATTTCGACCATAGAGTCGCGCGTTGTATTATTATGGGTTTTCTTGCTGATTTTGAGTTTCTTTTTGAGTTTTGATCCTCGCCCTTCGGCGTTGTATATTTTATTCATTGCGTGGTTGTCACCGTCAATTGACGAAGAGATAGCTCCCGCTTGGGGATACTCTTATTCATATTATGCATGTTGTACCCTTTTGGGGCCAGTATTTACAAAGGAAATTCTGCCGAAATTTTCAGAAAAGACTTGAGATTTTAAATCGCAATACTTCGGCTTATGTTATTAAAACCACTTGTTCTAAAGATAAGTTTTCTTCACTTCTTGTTTAAAAATGATTTAGATTTCAGGGATTTTGGCTTACTTGAATTAGATGGGGTCCTACAGACTTCATATGATTCAAGTGCCAGTCACGTGCCATTTCGGGTCGTGACAGTAACCGTTTGTTAGGATTAGATAGGATGGTGTAAGTTAAGGAAATCCGTATTCAAGTCCTTTGAGCCGAACTCAACCAATGAAGTTAGAGCAATTGGCAACAATGTGGATTAGGATGCTTAAGCACGGTATTCGTGGAATCCGGCTTATTGACCCCTGTCCTTCCGTTCTTGTCTCTTGCTTTCGCCTCCGGCCAAACCGAACGCAACCGGTCGCGGTTAGGAATCACTGTTACCTTGGTAGGATAGGGTGCCTAACGGAGCGCTTGCGTAAGGTTTGGGCGGAGTTTCAAATGGAAAAATACGGGAAAAGAAAATGGAAAATGAAACCTTAACTTACAAAATCTTTCTCTATTCCTAACAACATATATTCACAAACATCATATTAACAACACCATATTAACAAACCAAAAAGAGCAAAGAAAAGAATAAAGAAAAGAAAAGAAAACATTACAAGTAAGTAAGTGCATTGAATTTAAAGTGCAAGTAAGTAAAGAGCATGATAATAAATTGCAAGTAATGAAAAGAGCAAGAATGTAAAATAGCAAGAATAAAAAGAGCAAGAATACTAGGAACCCAAGTGTGAAAAATGAAAGTTTTATTATGTCTAAGATACAACCTTGAGATCAATACCCTAAATTTAAACTTGCAAGCCCACTAAAGAGGTTGCAAGATCAAGAGAAGGAAATGAACTCAAGGGAAAGCTATGTACAAGAACTAAAGAAAAGAGAAACAAAAGAGAATACAAAGTGTATGGAATGTTTAACAAAACTTGGACTAAGTGAGACCCTTGACCCCTTGCCCACTGCCTGCTTTTATAGGCTCAAAAACTAAATAAGCAAACAATAAAAATGAGTTGTCGTGATGGCAGGGGGGCCCACAGAAGTCTGGGAGAATTCTGAGCAAAAGTGGCCGGCCATAATAGGTATGAGCTCGGGTCAATTCCGAGCTCTCTGGCTCGTATTTGGTGTGTTGGTTTGTGTGTTTCCATACATCACTTTGATGTTGTTTGCTTGATCAAAAATAACCTGGTTTGTCTTCAGAGTTTGGAGGGAAACTTGAATCTTTAAGTCAACATACACTTTATTGCATTTATTGCACCATCAATACACATCACACCATGCCCACTTGTGCCATGATTCATGGCTGCCCCCACCATGGTCCATGCTCCAAGAGTTGTGTTCACACATGCCAAAAAGTCTTGTGTACACACTTGTATTATGTTGGTCCATTTAGATAAAAAAAAGTGTGTACACAAGCATATTCCACAAAGAAACTCTTGGAATATCGGTCGGTTTCCAGTTCCGGTTGCAGTGTCAGCTCGCAAATGATATATCCGTGATTTTAAGTTTATTTCCAGTATTTTGTCACGGATACCTGTAATCTGTAATACTGAGCAGACACTGGTTAAAATTACCGATATATAACAAAATAGATAACGAATTAGCGGTATTAAAATGCAATATTCTTGTATGAAAAATGGATATGCAGGATTGTTAGTCATATATACATACCTCATTGCATCATGATTCATGCATAGCTTCTGGCCGTACTTCGCATGATATATACTATCTTATCATAGACATCCACCATCACCGACATTTGTTTATATCATAATATTGCATTATTATATTCCTCATTCTTATTCATTTTACAAATAAATAGGTGCTTTTGACCCATGTCTGCTACATAATTGCAGGTTACAGGTTCTCAGAACAAAAACAGTGAAAAAGAAGAAAAGACGATACAAAAGTGAGACTAAGACCAACAAATGGAAGAATCTTGATCAATCCTACAGTTTGGAGAATAAACGAAGATCAATAAACAAGTTCACAAAGCACAAAGGTGGCGCAAGGTTTAAGACTTCGACACGAAGCAAGCGGTAAAGTCCACGACATTATTCACTGTGGAAATCTGGAAGAGAACTAGAAGACATTCTGAAGAACCAACTGAAGAAAACAGAAGACAACAGAAACAGACAAATGCCATAGAAATTTGAGCCCATAAGCCTTCTATTTGGCCGCAGAACCGCGGCCAAACATGGGTTTTGGCCGTGGATCCGCGGCCATGTGTCGCCCGTGTCGGTGGAAAAATCCTGTGGTCGCTGGCGGTGCGTTGACTAGTTCTTTTCTTAGGGAGTAAACTTGTAATTGCAGATATGACTCGATTGTAACCCGAGGGTTTCTATGTTCTATAAATAGAAACCTTAAAACCTCTTTTGAGGTATGCCTCTTCTTGTGCCTCATTTCATCTATCTAAATTCAGATCTGTAAATTTTTGTAAAGAAGGAAGAGAGCATCAAATAAAAATTAGGAGTAAGTTTTCTTTTCATTACCCTAGTTAAATTTTATTTCCATGCCCTGGGTAATTTCTTTCTTGCCCTAGTATAGATCTTTATTATCTGCCCTAGTTAATTAGTTTAGAACATATCTTTCAATTCCCTAATGAGTGAGTAGTCTCCTCGCTTGTTAGGGTTAGATTTGGGAAAGGCTTGAGAGATGAAGATCTCTCACCCCTTTCTTGCCCATCACACGTTTTTATAGGACTCCATGCATACATGCACACACCACTCTCTACGGCATCCTATCCCACGAGGTAGCGGAGATACCGTAGTATAAACGACCGGTTGTGCGTTTCTTCCAAGGAGGTTAGGGTAAGAATTAAGAAAGGAAGGACAAGAACCTAGAGAAAGAAACACTGTTTCTTCCCGATGGTACTAATCCACATTAATAATTATTACCATAACACCTAATAGATCTTAATAGGGCATAGAAAGCGGTGAGGAATATTGACTTTCCAAACTTAACCTAAACCTAATCCTAGCAAGATTATAATCCTAGTGTTGATCAACTTTAGTTTTTAGATTTAATCAAACCGACACCAATCGGAATTAACTCGTTAGAACAATTTGAGAATACACAAAATCCCTGTGGACCGACCCGTACTCACCGGCTAGCTACCAAGCGACGCCGTTCTTGATTGCGGTTATAAATAAATTCTTTGATCAATCAAATGGCGCCGTCGCTGTTGATCAAAGAATTTATTTATAACCGCAATCAAGAACGGCGTCACTTAGTAGCTAGCCGTTGAGTACGGGTCGGTCTACAGGGATTTTGTGTATTCTCAAATTGTTCTAACGAGTTAATTCCGATTTTTGTCGGTTTGATTAAATCTAAAAACTAAAGTTGATCTACACTAAGATTAAAATCTTGCTAGGGTTAGGTTTATGTTAAGTTTGGAAAGTCAATATTCCTCACCGCTTTCTATGCCCTATTAAGATCTATTAGGTGTTATGGTAATAATTAATAAAGTGGATTAGTACCATCAGGAAGAAACGGTGTTTCTTTCTCTAGGTTCTTGTCCTTCCTTTCTTAATTCTTACCATAACCTCCATGGAAGACACGCACAACCGATCGTTTATACTACGGTATCACCGCTACCTCATGGGATAGGGTGCCGTAGGGAGCAGTGTGTGCATGTATGCATGGAGTCCTATAAAATCGTGTGATGGGCAAGAAAGGGGTGAGAGATTTTCATCTCTCAAGCCTTCCCCAAATCTAACCCTAACAAGCGAGGAGACTACTCACTCATTAGGGAATTGAAAGATATGTTCTAAACTAATTAACTAGGGCAGATAATAAAGATCTATACTAGGGCAAGAAAGAAATTACCTAGGGCATGGAAATAAAATTTAACGAGGGAAATGAAAAGAAAACTTACTCCTAATTTTTATTTGATGCTCTCTTCTTTCTTTACAGAAATTTACAAATCTGAATTTAGATAGATGAAATGAGGCACAATAAGAGGCATACCTCAAAAGAGGTTTTAGAGTTTCTATTTATAGAACATAGAAACCCTAGGGTTACAATCGAGTCATATCTGCAATTACAAGTTTACCCCATAATAAAAGAACTAGTCAACGCACCGCCAGCGACTACAGGATTTTTCCACCGACACGGGCGACACATGGTCACGGATCCGCAGCCAAAACCCATGTTTGGCCGCGGTTCCGCAGCCAAATAGAAGGCTTATGGGCTCAAATTTCTATGGCATTTGTCTGTTTCTGTTGTCTTCTGTTTTCTTCAGTTGGTTCTTCAGAATCTCTTCTAGTTCTCTTCCAGATTTCCATAGTGAATAATGTCATGGACTTTACCGCTTGCTTCGTGTCGAAGTCTTGAACCTTGCACTGCCTTTGTGCTTTGTGAACTTGTTTATTGATCTTCGTTTATTCTTCAAACTGTAGGCTTGATCAAGATTCTTCCATTTGTTGGTTGTAATCTCACTTTTATATCGTCTTTTCATCTTTTTCCCTGTTTTTGTTCTGAGAATCTGTAACCTGCAACTATGTAACAGACATGAGTCAAAAGCACCTGTTTATTTGTAAAATGAATAAGAATGGAGAATATAATAATGCAATATTATGATATGAACAAATACCCCCAAACTTATCTTTTGCTCATCCTCGAGCAAACCTAGTTTTATTCTCGAAAAACGCCTACCCTCACTTTCACAGGGAAACGCGATTGCACTAAGCTCGTGCAATAAGCCGTTAAACCTCTAGGTGTTCCTAGTAGGAGGAGTGTTGTCTCCTGATGGTTTTCAGCGGATATTACCCACAAAATCCTATCAATTTGGCCCATCGACTTTTATTCTCCAATTAGGTTTTCCAACAAGAAATTCTATTATCTTCGACTCAGAAATTATCCACCCGTTTTTTTTACGCTTCCTTATCATTTAACTTATGATTATATATATTCTTATAAATTTACTTAGGTTTTGGCATCTTTCAAGTTTTCCTTCTAGGGTTTCATCTTAACTTAGGAATTTTTATCATCTCTATTAAAAATATAAGTCCTATTTTTCATTCCTATCTCACATCTAAACTCCAATCACATACCACCACGTGTGTGTATATATCACCCCTACACTTGGAAATTCAAATCAATCTATTATACTCTTGTCCATCGGCCAAAGTACTTTTCAATTGGTGAATTTTTAGATGAAATTTGCTCACACATTCTTCATGCGACCGTTAATACTTCTTGAGGTACCAACAACCGATTACAAAAATGTGTCCGCACATTAAAGCGTAATTCCTAGTCTTTTAATCCCTAAGGCTTTTAGCAGTGACTCCCAAACCATTTAGTCTAAGGCACTAGGTGATGAAGCACCCTTGCAAAAATTTTTTCTATTAATGCAGCCTTAAGTAATTACAAAAACCAGTGTTCATTTTTTTCTCTTTATTCATACTTGTAATTTTATTTTTATTTTTCTTCATACTAAGGACTTTAGACAAGAGCATTTCAAGGTCTCTTATTCTATTCCATGTTTCAAGGTTCGTGTTTGTGCCATTTGTAGGGTATATATTTTCAGAATTTAAACTTAAACTTAGGGATTATTTTTCAGACTTATAATTTAATAAAGATATCAATACTTTTCCCTTGTTTTAACTTAGCCCAAGAAGTGAACTCGAAATTTGCCTATTTCTAAATAAACTACAAAGACATATACTTTCTACCGTTAAATTTTAAGAAAGGTTATTTTTAGGGTTTTTAATTTACTAATTCTAAGGTCTAGTTGTTCCTACCTAGTTAACCTATATGTCAAACTTAAGTCAAATATGGCCAAAATTGAACTTTTCAATTTTTATAATTTTATAATTTTTCAATTTTTATGGGTTTTAAAATAAATATGCAAATGCAAGAATATACACATAAATGCGAAGGAAGAAGGCTTACCAAGCACACCCCCAAACTTAAACTTGACAGTGTCCTCACTGTCATGCTATACCAAGAGGGTCAAAATGTCGGCACTGCCCTGTTTATTTATTTATATTTTTTTTATTTTTTATTGTTAAAAGAAAAACAAAATATATATACAAAAAGGTTCCCCCCAAACTTAAGTGAGACAATATTTCCACTGTTTTAAACATTAAAGTTCAGAGTTAAGGAGGAGAAAAATCAAACTATACAAGGCCTTACATAAACCATAGGTTAGCACCAACCATTCAAAAATTCTATCGTGATAATGGTAGGGTTGGTGAAAGAATGGAGTGTAGAGAAAGGAGTTGAGAAACACACGAGACCGTATGGGAAGAAAGGTGGAATATGGTCTCGGTGTAGGAGAAGAATGGCGGAAAAGAGAAAAAAGTGTAGCACAAACTTGAGGGCATAAATCGAGTGAATAAATTAGCGCAAATTATGATGATCGATGTGTTGAAAGCGGTTGTGCTAATTTATCAATCCGTCGAGAAATGGGGTCAAATCCCTCATGATTCGCGAGAAAACATGGGTACATTGAACTTGGTAAACCATCCATTGAAAATGGAAGCGCGACGGATTCTTGCGCGGTCGAAACGATGGAAAGGACGAAGGGGAGTGATTTAGGGATTGTTTTATTCTCACCTAAGTAATCAGTCTTGAACGTGAAGGATTCCATTAATGGTTCGAAATGACTGTAAGCAACCGAATCTGATAGTTCAACTAACTCATCTGAAAATTCAAAGGACTCAAACTCGGGCGGTGAGTCTTCAAAATCGACCGAAAAAGTGAAACACTCGTAATCGTTATCGGCTGTGAGAATTATGTCAGATTCAAAGAGGAACGCACTAGTGGCGTCCAAACTGCTGTGATCGAAGAGAAATCTTTCAAGCTCACAGTCCTCCTGCATGATCGTTTGCGTGGTCAGAACGATGGAAAGGAGGGAAAGGGTGATTTAGGAAGTATAACTGTTAAAGGTTCAGGAGGATGAATTGGAAAATCCGACTCATCAAACAAAACTGGTTCATCCTCAATACTTTCCTCATAATTCTCCTCAAAAGTTATCCCATCCATACAATTATCATCAAAATCAAGACGGATATGAAGTTCGGGAGAAACATTTAATGACTCGGGATGATGAATTGGAGATAAAATTTCAGTCAAATCTACGGGTTCATCATCCAAAATATCCCTGGCATCAATATCCTCAATCAAGTGAAAATTAATTTTCTAAGACACCTCATCAAAAGCATGGATATGTATCAATTCAGGTTCTAGATTGGAGGTGTAGAGATCAAAAGGATTGGTGACGGTTTCACTCGAAAGGGTCCCTTCACAATCTGGCAAATCAAGCACTACAAAGTCGCACAACTCATTAAAAGTTTTATTTTCAACTGGTGAATCATTTGGGACACTTGTTTGAAAACCGGAGTCGTAGGATTCAATTGGGTAATAGTAGGTTTGATTTGGAAGGGTGTATATCTCACTTTCTCCATTCAAATTATCGATGTGTCCAACTGCCGCATCATACATTGGAATTTTTGGAGCTAGTTGGAAACTAGCTACCGGTTCACTAGGTTGCATAAGGGCTGCCATGGACGCATCCACATTCCTCATCATTTGGTTTGTCGCTACCATATAAGCTTCCAACGACTGTTCCAGACTAAACATGGATTGTGGAGGGGTTTCAGTAAAAGATTCAAAGTTGTTTTGATACGTGAATCTCCCAAATGGTTGTATAGAAGCAATGTCTAGGGAAGGTGCGGAAGTCGGGTAGGACTGGTAGGAATTGAATGGTTGGACAGGAGTAGGATCAACATTTGGATAAAAAGGTGAATGGACTTGTTGATCCTAAGAGCTGGAAGTGTTGAAAGGAGTGAAAGATCGGTTACGAGATTGTTCAATGTGTTCAGCAATAGACATTGGTTTCGGAGTTACAACAGGACTCGAAAAAGGAGTATCAACATAAGAAGGCGGTTAAGGTTGAAATGGTTGATACAAAGTGGATTGCGGAGTCGTACTGTTTCTCCTAGATGCTTCTATTCGATCTTTCAAAAAAAATTTGGGCATGGAGGGGTCGTCCGTAATTCGACCAAAACAATTCGCGTATGAAGCAATGTTTGGATGAGGGTACCAAAGTTCGGCAAGAGTTTTGGGAGGTGGGGTACCCATGATGTAAGAAGGAGAAGAAAAAGAATGTGGGGTGCATGGATTTCTTAGCGACAAGTTGCAAGTTTTTTTGTAAAATTTTTTCCTTTTTTCTTTTTGTGTTTTTTTATATGGAGCTTTTTGCCAAATTTTTTTTCAATAAATGGCTTAGACACACGTTCAATCAACCACAAATGCACAATCAGGCCTAGATTTAAGGTCACCTAGGTCAGCTAGATAGCTCCTAACTGTTCCAGAGGGCAAAAAGTAGGACCTCAAACCGCCTCTTCACCGCCAATTGTGGCCAGGTATGTGGGAGGTTCTCTACCACATAAGTAATGGACTTAATTAAGTAACACTTGCCTTAGACACACTTTCCTAGACACCACAAAATCATGTTAGGATCAACGGTCGATGCCTACAACTATTCCTCTGTCCTATTGAGCACGAAGTCCTTAGGGCTGATTCTAATATTTTTTAATTAAATGATGGTCAATGCAATATGCCTTATGTGATTTCTGGGGTCCTGGGAAGGGTGATGAAATCCCCACCCAATCTGGATTAGTTTCAAGCCCCTTAAAGTCAGTTTAGATATGCAAAGCAGTAAACAATCACTTGCAAACAAGTTTTTTTAAGCGCGGCGCAAAGAATCCTGCACAAGATCAATTATTGGAAGGGGAGAGATTTTTTAGCGCAAAGAATCCTGCAGGAAATTTTTACAGAGGAGATATCCGGGGTTGCAGAGAAGGAAAGGAGCATACAGAGGGATTTCGGGTTGCTCACGTCAGCAACCCGCGGCGGATCCGCGGCGGCAAGCGGGTTGGCGCTGCGGAAACGCGGTTCTTTGAGCGGTTCAACCCTCCAAATTTCTTCTACCCTTCTGTTGTTGTAATCCTCTGTTGTTCAGATCTTCAGTTTTCTGTTTCGCTCTCTGGATTTTTCCAAATCCGAATTCGTTCTTCGATCCTGCAAAATTCAAACGAAAATACCCTTCACAAAACAACAAGATAAATTTTTTATATTTTTTATATTTTTTTTTCAGTTTTTATGATTTTTCAATTTTTATATTAACCCGAAATTACAAAAAGAAAATAACACGCCATCCCCGGCAACGGCGCCATTTGATTGATCAAAGAATTTATTTATAACCGCAATCAAGAACAACGTCGCTTGGTAGCTAGCCGGTGAGTACGGGTCGGTCCACAGGGATTTTGTGTATTCTCAAATTATTCTAACAAGTTAATTCCGATTGTTGTCGGATTGATTAAATCTAAAAACTAAGGTTGATCTAGACTAGGATTAAAATCTTGCTAGGGTTAGGTTTAGGTTAAGTTTGGAAAATCAATATTCCTCACCGCTTTCTATGTCCTATTTAAGATCTATGAGGTGTTATGGTAATAATTAATAAAGTGGATTAGTACCATCGGGAAGAAACAGTGTTTCTTCCTCTAAGTTTTTGTCCTTCCTTTCTTAATTCTTACCCTAACCTCCATGGAAGACACGCACAACCGGTCGTTTATACTACGGTATCGCCACTACCTTGTTGGATAGGGTGCCGTAGGGAGTGGTGTGTGCATGTATTCATGGAGTCCTATAAAAACGTATGATGGGCAAGAAAGGGGTGAAAGGTCTTCATCTCTCAAGCCTTCCCCAAATCTAACCCTAACAAGCGAGGAGACTACTCACTCATTAGGGAATTAAAAGATATGTTCTAAACTAATTAACTAGGGCAGATAATAAAGATCTATACTAGGGCAAGAAAGAAATTACCTAGGGCATAGAAATAAAATTTAACTAGGGCAATGAAAAGAAAACTTACTCCTAATTTTTATTTGATGCTCTCTTCCTTCTTTACAACATATTTACATATTGTGATTCTTCTCGAGGATTTCAGTATCTATGAGATTTATGGATTTTGGAGAAATTGCAAGGATTTTAAGAACGTATTACCATTTCAAAAATATAAGTTGCAGTTTTCTCATGATATGATGTGTGCGGTGTCCACCATGGGTTTTCTCGGTTCTTGAGCGGTATCATACACCCGATTCGAGGAGGAGGATGAACCGTCTGTAGGTACATAGTGGACCCAGTGCGGTACCCCGGGACAAGATGGTCGCAGATAATGGCGTTGAGACCGGCAGGGGAGCACTACCGACCGGTTATTTATGACGCGGCGGATATCCGGAGGATACCGACGTAGTCATGAGATTTGATGATATGGGTCGATCCGAACTGATTGAGCCCGAGATATTGAGACACTAAGATATTGAGATATTGAGACATTGAGATATTGGGATATTTAAATATATATATATATATATATATATATTGTGTCGATGCTTGACACGGATTTTCTATTGATTTCATTGATGATACTTCAGTTTATTACACAGAGGTTCTTCTAAGATAAGAACAATGATTTTCTCATACCAGACTTGTTCAGGTTTCGTTTTGATTATGCATTCATGTTGCATTCATGTTAGTACATCGTATCATATCGACATGCGTAGGTTGAGACGCATTTGCGTGCATGCTTACGATAGCTTTATTAGATGTTACTTACTATTCACAAGTTGGCAACTCACCCCCGTTGTGCCACAGTATCTTGCAGGTTTGACCCATCAGCACAGTAGCGGCGGGCGCACTTCCTCATTTTGTTCCTTTTGCTTGGGCTTGCAGTATTGCTCGTAGGTGGGTTGCGAGGATATGTTATCCCATTATGTATTTTAATTGTATCTAGTATACTCCATCTACCCTTGTATATTGACTAGAAGGTGAGACCCTTGAGATTTGTATTTGTGGTGTTGGTGTCGATGCTCACTTGAGCCGACGTGGTGTTTCTCGTTACTTGTTTTCTGATGTTTATTGTGCACTTTTGATATACATATTGCATGTGGTTATGATTCCGCCATTGGCAAAGAGCTAGCTCTCGCTTGGGGATGCATTATTTCATCATTTATATGTATTTTCATGTGTTGTACCCATTTAAGGGCCAGTATTTACAAAGAAGACTCTGCCGAAATTTTCGGGAAAATCTGATGTTTCTTTTAAATGCTTAATGTCACTTATTTTGTTAAAACCACTTGCTTTAAAACAAGTTTTCCTTCACTCTATTTATCAACCGGTTTAGTTTTCTGGGCTTTGGCTTACTTAGATTACGTTGCGCCTTGAGACGTTTCGTAGTTTAAGTGTCAGTCACATTCCGTACCTTCGAGTCGTGATAAGTAGGCTTTGGTTTAAGCCGGATCCTAGTATTTTACTGATGGATTATTTTCATCTCTTTTGTATTCGTATTTTTCTGAATACGGATATGGGTATGTATATACAGATGAGGGAAATTTTTGTAAATTGTTAAAAATACTTCTAGAAGTGACACCTCATAATTTATATTTATCATTTTAGGTTAAATGATTATTAATTTATGAGGTAGAGAAAATGAGGTGTATTTTGCATATATTTGAGCATGGCTCGTGGTGACACATATAGGGTTTTCAACCCTCGACTCACCAAATTGAATATGAACCTTATTTGATTTTCTAATATGATTTATTCATTAGAGAAAAGGGTATGGTTTAGATTTGAGCTAGGTGAGTTCATGCTTTTTCTTATGCAAATTTTCATCACTAGATTTTTCCTCAAGAGTTCTTCTTCTACCTCCTTCAAGCCATTCATGTCTCGTGTGTTGAGAAACCTATGGCTATGAGAGACAAACCATTCCATCTATATTCTCTACATCATCTACGACATCTAGTGTAGCGAACTAGGTGCCCTAGTTATTTCAGTTGAGGTGGGAGCTCGATCTACAGACTCTCGGATGGATCATCTTCGACTCGAGGAGGCTGACAAAGAAGCGCCGATCCGTTACGATCCTTGGAGCCTATGATGAGGTGGAGGACAGCGACAAGAATACCCGAAGGACATGAATTCATGAAGTATAAACTTCTTTCCGAGTAATTAACCTCTTGCATGTTTGCTAGTTAGGGTTCAGCAACGATCCTGGAGTTCAAGTCGGTGTTTCAATCTTTGTAAAATTCGTTTTCTAAATATTTCGTCTCCCCGCGGACCCACGGGGTGCGCGACATCGACTTACAGGAGGGATTTCATCTCTCCCAGTATAGGGAGTTGATATTGCGCTATGCTCGATTGGATATAACAGAAAGTCCTTGGTTAGGGATGATAAGATTTACTGGTAAGTGTTATCAGTAGTTTCTTGAACGATTATAGGCCACACATCGGCTTGACTTATCAAGTTACTGGAGTCTGACTATTCCACCCCTAAACTCAATATGCGACATATCAGATGAAGAGACCAGACTGTACGGTAATTGTTGCTTACAGGCTTTGCGGGAGTTTGGACAAGCTTGCTTGTTGATCTTCTATTCGCTCAATACCTGGGTAGCCGTTACGTCCAGCTAGTATCGCTGACAGCTTGTGGGTATCTGATATGATCAATACCTATTGCTGGCGTATTGACGAGTGTTTAGAGTCCCACACAGAGGTTTCCTAGCTCATGTGAAATGAAGTAGGGCACATAAAGTGATATGTGCGGATGCTTGGTTAAATACGAGTATGTGATACTGTAATATAATCTCACAATATTTGATATCGGTTAGGTTATATGTGATATAACCGGATTGTTGAATCAAGTATTGATTCAATGATATGACCGGTGGTTATATATGATATGCCCAGATTATTGAATCTAGTGTTGATTTAATGTAGTATTAAATATTAGTCGGTTGTATGTGATATGACCGAGTTATTGAATAAATTGTTGATTTGATATACATATAAATGATATTGGTCGGTTATATATGATATAACTGGATTATTGAATTGTAGCGTTTTAAAAATAAATAAATAAATAATTAAATAAATAAAATCCATTAGGTGAATTTTCTGATAATCGGTAAAATAAACCGTATTTTCCGTAAAACTCAACCACAGTTATTTTTCAATATAGATTTAAATACTCCTATTTTAACTATATAATTACTAGTAAATAGTGTTTATTTAGTGACTTATAAATTATTAGTTTACTAAAATATTTTCCGTAATTAATTAAATTTTAATATTAACATACGCTTTTAATTATACATTAAATTAGTACAAATTACAAATTTTAATGGGCTAATTTTACTAAAGTGAGCCATGATATATTAGAATTAAGTTTGTAGCATACTTTTCTCTTCTTGATTTTTCTTCAAAGATCTAGAAGATTCTAGTTTAATTAGAAAAGAAATTTAAAATGCAAATAAAAAAAAAGGTGCATTAAATGAGACTTGAAAGGTTGTCTAACCAAGAAATTTCTACACACAAACACACACATACACCTCCCATTCCACTCTTAGCCGAGCACCTGCAGAAAATTTCCCCCCAATTCTTCAGTCTTCTCCTAATCCTAAACTACATATAAAAAGGAAAAATTATTAATTAAAGAAATAAGTTAAATGAGGTTAAGTAAAGAAATTTCCACATACTTCTTTCTCTCTCTCTTTCTCTCACTCACCCACACCAAACTCCACAAGTCTTGGCCGTAACCCCAAGTGTGCAGCCCCTCATTTTCTCACCTCCTCTTCTCTTCAAAATTTCTTCAAAAATCCACATAAAACATAACAAATTCTTAATTCAATCCTTACCCATTATTCCTCGGACTAATCTATCATGGATTTTGGAGAAAAAAAGCAATTTGGAGGCTAAGGTTGCAAGCTTGATTCAAGTTTTGTTGTGGTATAAATCCTAACCCTAGTGTTTAGTTGTAGGTTAATCACTTCAATTTATTAAATTTTGTTGTTAATTAGGTTTTAAATTGCAAGTTTGAAATTTCAAGACAGGGTTTAAATTAAGGTTAGGGTATTTATCACTTAATCTTGATTACAATGTGTAGTTTAACACTTTATGACATGAAAAATTTAGTTTAGTTGTTAAGTTGCAAATTGTTGCTTCAAACTTTTTCAAATTAGATAATTTTGCAATACTAGGTTTTAGAAATTAAATTAAAATGTAGGATTAAAAATCTAGTTATGGTTTTAACCTGGCAGTAAGGTTTCCATGAGTTGTTTAACATGTTAAAATATGCAAAATCTAGCTTCGTTGTTGACCTGTGAGATTTGTTTTAAAAAGTATTAAAATTTGATATTTTTGCAAACTAGAATTTTCAATTTAATACAAAGTGATGAGATTAAATTATGGTGATGGTTTGTATGACTTAGTTATAATATTTAGTGACTATTATGGCCATTAGTTGGGTTAAAACATCAAGTTTGGAATTAAAATGAAAATTTAGTTCTTTTTAGGTTTTTGTGAAATATAACGATTTGATTAATTTTAAGATTTTGATGATTTAAACCCTATTTATATTATAATTAGTGAGGTTTGGAACTAAGATTTGTATGTTTGTTTTTCATCTCGATCAATCGGCGTTTGTACGTCGATATCGAGGGATATTTGGTTCTTTTGCATGAGCGGGTCATACGTTTTAACATATGCGCGTTTGATGTGCCGTTTTGGTTTTGTCCTCGATTTCGGTTTACGATATTATATATGTTTGCGTATAGGTGCCCCTCATGTAGACTTCAGACGATGAAGAAGAGGATCGCGGCATCGACTTCGGCAGATAAGGACCATGTAAGTAGATGTATATCTACGGAGGAAGTCGGGTGGATGGCGTATAGCACCCCCGCAAATGTAGAATAAGGATATTACGTATTGCTATTAGAAAGTCGGACGTGACCTTAGATTCTTGGTGAGTAGGGCACTATTGAAGACTTTAAGTTGGATTAGACTAATTTAGAAAGACTTAACCATGAGGATTACTGCCTTGGAGGGAATTCGTAGGTTTAATGTAGACACACACACATGCACACACATAAACTTGACTTGGTGTATATGTGAGTATATATATATATATACACACACACACACATAAATAGGGATGTGTATAGGTATATATATATATATACAACATATACACGTGATATAAGAATGCTATATGATATCTGGGGATGAGTCGATATGACTGAGCATGATGCCGTGAGATATTGGATACGATCGAGTTATGATATGAGCTGTGTTATGATAGTAGTGGATCGTTGGGCAATGAGATTATATAAAATATATTTATATAAACGATAATATGTGTTGATGACATTGGAATGAACGAGACTCTAGAATAGAATCCAGATTATAATATGTGGCTTAATCACGATATGACATATGACATGATATTTTAGTGGATCATTTGACAATGTATATTTACACAGACGATGATATATGTTTGATAATATTAGGATGTATGCGATTATAGTATAGTACCCTTGATCATGATATTGTTTGACGATGATACTATGTGAACGATGATGTATATATGTGATGATTGATCGGCACTCTTGACTTGAGGAAGTCGTACTATGTACGTGACGCTATTGAGGCTGGATCGCCGACTACTTGAGTTATCGACTCAGACGTTAGGAGAATTCTTCTTACATTTCGACTAATATCTTTAGTTAGTCCCTTACTTGGTTAGGTACATCTTAGTTTAGGCTCGAGTCATACTTATTTTCAGAACTAATGAATCTTGCTTTTTCAAACAACAAAATGTATGACTCGTAATTAGTATGTATTTTCTAGTTGTGTGTTTACTACACATTCACCGTTATTTTCATGTTGTATTCATCGCATTGCATATTCATATATATGTTTCTTTAGCTAATATGAAACTCTACCTGTTAGGACACTAGCACCATTACCGATGTTGCGCATGTTACACGTACACTTATTTGCCGGCTCACACACATTATCATCGGTAATTGCCATGTCACGTACACTTTATAACATCTTATCTTTTATTGATATAATCAGCTAAAAGCTAGATCAATATAATATTAATATTGTGTGATTACTCTTATGTGCTAGTTTAGACAATGCAATTATTACTTAGACACCTCATGCATTCACATTTTCATGTTATCATGCAGTATTGTGGGGCTTATGCCGATACTCATTATTTACTTACTCATGATTTTGGGATTTTGGATTTCTATGAGATTTCTGGATTTTGGGGAAAACCGCAAGAATATATATAAAAATTTCTCTCTCTCTCTCACCCTCTCATTATAAAATACAAGTTGCGGTTTTCTTGTGATGTATGTGTCGTCCACCATGACATTTTATGTTTTCTGTTGGATTTCTCGACCCGATTTGAGGAGTGGATGAACCATCTCGGGTAAATGGTGGGCCCGGTATGTTACCCCGGGACAAGAATCTTGAGTTGTAGACGATGAGCCTGGCAGGGGAAGACTACCTACCGGTGATGTCTGGCGCAGCGGATATCCGGAGGATTCCGACCGTTGTCATGAGATTTGATGATATGGGCCGATCCGGACTGACGGAGCCCAAGATATTGAGACTATGAGATATTGAGACTTTGAAATTTACATTTTTTGTGTCGATGCTTGACACGGATTTTCATAGATTTCATTGATGATATTTTAGATTACCGTACAAATTTTACTATGATACAAGTTAAAGATTTCTTATACAGATATATCCAGATTTCATGTTTGATTGTTTTACATTCATGGTGTATGCATACTCATACACATGACATGTTACTACTTGAGGCACTTACACGAGCACTGAGCATTGCACTTACGCATAGATTATTACCCTGCTACTACTAGATGACTAGTGTTATATTAGGTGTATTATTATGACCAAGGAAAGCGTCGTGCATGCGATTTATACTTGCAGATGTCTTCTACTCACGAGTTGGTAACTCATCCCCGTTGTGCCAAATTTTCTTACAGGTTTTGATGTAAGGTTTCCTTGGCTGCTTGCTGGCACTTCATTTCATTCAGGGTGATTTGCCCGGTAGGTTGGTTCACTTGTATCAGGACCGCCGTTGTACTTTTATTATTTCATTTGTATCTAGTAAGCTCTATCAACCAGACTTGTATTACTTGATAATTTAGTAGACCAGTTGCTTATTCTTTCGACCTTAGAGTCACGCTTGTACTGTTATGGTTTTCTGGTGGTCTGGTTTTCTTTAGAGCTTTAAGCCTCGCCCTTCGGCGTTATATATTATAGTGCATTGTGTGGTTGTTTCCACCTTTTGGTGTAGAGCTAGCTCCCGCTTGGGGATGCCTTTTTATTGTTGCTTATGTATATATTCTTATTTGTACCCGTTTGGGGCCAGTTTTTACAAAGGAGACTCTGCCAAAAATTTTGGGAAATTTGATGTTGCTTTTAAAACATGCTTTCCTACACTTCTTCCTTTAAACGGTTTAGATTTCTGGGCTTCGATTTACTTAGATTACGTTACGCCTTTAGACGTTTCGTAATTTAAGTGTCGGTCACGTTCCATACCTTCGGGTCGTGACAATGTTGGTATCAGAGCGCTAGGTTTTGTTAGTTGTATGTATGCCCTAGAGGCCAGTATTGTACAGATGATGTATATTATATTGGATGCTTGGACATATATAGAGATGAATTTCTTGCTCGATATAATAGTATGCTATCTAGTTGCTCTTTATCATAACATGTATACTTGTCTCTTAAAACTGTCTCATAGTTACGTGTTGGTAAAGCCCTTAGGATGTGTACTTGACTACCTGGACTATGATACGGATCATACTAGTGCGGACATGGTAGTCCATAAGTACATCCTTCAAGGTCCCTAGTCGTGGGTGTATCGAGACGGAGCATTGATATACCAGCGTAGACTAGCGTATACGCTTCTCGACCCATGAGATGGGCAATGGATGATCCCATATCCATTGGTGTTCGACATCAGAGATGGTATACGGGTGCTCAGTGGAGACTGGGTACACTGGACGGACTCGCCGAGAACTCCCAGATGGTATTATACCTCACGTCAGATGACAGTTCTCTGGTGACACTTGTGCAGGTTAGTCTGTAGACCCGAGATCGTCATAGTGTCTTGTGTGATTCCCACTATACTTTGATTTCCACCTTACCACGTCCATGAGGGCGTGCAAAACGGTGGTTTTTGGGTACAGTCCTGAGTCACATGGAGGCAATGAGCGATAAGAGGGGTTTCGTCTCTCCCGGTATTGGGGGTTGATGTTGCGCTGTGCTCGATTGGCCGTAACAGGGAAGTCCCTGGCCAGGGCTGATTAGAGATTTACTGGTAAGTGTTACCAGTAGTTTCTCGACCCGTTATGAGCCTTACATCGGCATGACTTATCAGTTATTGGGTTCTGATGTTTACCATCCCTAGATTTGATATGCGACATATCAGAAGAGGAGACTGGACTGCACAGGCAGTGTTGCCGGTTGGCTCGACGAGAGTTGTAGCAGGTTCGCTTGTTTTCTTCTGATCGCTCAATACCCGGATGGCCGTTACGTTTAGCTGACCGCTTGCGGCTTGGGGGTGCTTGATATGATCATCACCCACTGCCGGCGTATTGACGAGTCTTAGAGTCCCACAAAGGAGTTACCTAGTCCAGGCGAAACGTTGTGGTGCGCGTATGCGATATGCGCATGGACCCGGTTAAAATGCGCGTATAAAATACCGTATATTAATCGGGCGGCTTGCTTTTGGTTAGGTCGTATGTGATATGGCCGGATTGATAAATCATGTGTTGATTTATCATTTAACCATTAGTTTCTCACTAGAAATCCTTTCTTGTATTTTTTTTTTGGTGTATGCATGCATGTATGCATTCTTTCTTGATTCATACACATATGGATGTGCATACACACATACATACATACATCATCCTTCATGGTTGCTTATACATTGAAAATGGTGGCAATATAAGACTCACACCATGTTTATATGTATGGATAATTATTTCTATTTAAGTTAAAATAAAAGAAAAGAGAAAAGATTAATGTATGGTTATATTCTACACTCTTCTTTTGACCTAACCATGTTCACCTACTTATTAACCATGATTTAATCTTCCTCTTGTGTTTTAACTAAAATGAAATAAATATCCATATTATATAACCATGGTTTAAGATGAAGAGGAAAAATATATATAGATTTATTTTTCTATTTTCATGAGAGAGTTAATCTTTTACTCTTGTTAAAAAAAAGCCATCATCTTCTTCCTTCATCTTCCTTTGCTCTCTAGTTTTCTATAGTGAGCAAAACACTCATCAAGATAGGTTTTTGAAGTGAGAAAAGCCACCACAATATCATTCTACACAAGTCTAGCCCACTTGTTTAGAGTTTTAGGTTCATTTCCTCCACTTGATCTAGTGAAGTTGTTAGCTTGGACAAGGAGCTTCGGGTGGATCGTCGTGGACACTAGAAGACCTCAAGCGAACCCTCCTCCAACCCTCAAGTGGCCAAGGAGTCTAGCGTAGGGAGCTACAAAGGTTGTACTCTCAAAACCCTAGTCTTTGTTACTTGTAAAGTTTAGAAACCCTAATTTTCAAGGATAGATCCTTTGTATGCTTACTTAGCACCATAAAAATCTAATCTTTGTGACATGTGATGCTTCCAAACCTTTCATAGGGTGCTAGGTAAACCCAACATTGGTATCAGAGCTGACCTAGAACATTAGGCGATACTTTTACGAAATAAAAACTCCGATCGAACCAAAATACAGAATTTCGGGACCCTCTCTGGACATTTTTCAAAATCTGTTATTTTTCAGAATTAAAAATTTGTAAAAAATAGAGCAGGGAATTATAAGAAACACTGTGAAAAACAAAACCCTAATCGGCTAATCCCACCATGGAACCGCGGCAGTAGCTTGCTTAGGCCGCGGTTACGCGGCCGTACAGAGCTATTAAGGCCTCGTTTTTACACACTGTTCTTATTACCTGCTTGTAAATGTTTTTGGATTATTCTAATCTGGTTTCAGTGACGAATGTTCTGGGGATGGTTTTGGACTCGTCGATTTGATCGGAATTTAGATTTCGTGTCTTTTCCAGGTATATTAGAAAGTATTGAATTGTTCAACCGAATATCATTTGCTCACTTTTCATGGAGTTTAAATCTTTCGGAGATACGTGCAAGTTTTGTGGTGGACCCTCTAGAAGACAACAAACCTTAACTCGATTATGTGACCGTCTTGAACTGCCCTTTGAACTTTAGGGTTTGGGGCAGTACGACATGCCACATGTGAGGCGTTGGCTTGACCCTTCTACGGCTAGACCGCTACTACTGTGTCACACTTCGGGTTTTTGAACTCCGCTCAAGTGTTGAGCTTTAGGGAATTTTGGGTATTTGATCATTCGTTCAAAAACTTTGATACTGTCTAATTATCTGGAATGTGATGCAATATGTGGAATTCATATTACTAGACATGAAATACGAAGTATGTGATATTTCGCATTTACGATGTCTAAAGAGAATGTGGATTCCAGATATTGCAGTTTTACACTTTCTTTTCTGTGACCGTAAGTGTAGTATGTCGATATCGCCGGTTTAGTTGCTATACATCAACGACAATTGGGGTATGCATACTTACTTACGTTGATGATATGAGATATTATGTGTTGCTGAGATATGATGTGCAGGATTGTCGCAATTGAATAGCGGGGGGTTTTTATGTGAGATGAGAGTTTTATATTTTCATTCATGTAAATTCAAATGTAATGTAATATTCTTTTATTTGGGGCACATCCGGGTTGAGGTTGATGCCACCAGTGTTGTATATTATTTACTTTTCCGTATTAGGATGGACCCAAGGAGGGGAGCACAGGTGACCGGGTTCTGGGGTTCAGTGGGAGGCCATCTCGAGGAGTCGAGACCGGGTCTCCTAAACTCCAGAATTGGTAGGGTCGCTTGTCACTCTCGTAGGGGTCCAGGGTATGGGCTTGGCTATTCATCGCGACTGTGGAATCCGTATTTTCTATTGTTGGCTAAAAACTAAATACGGACGTCCTAGTATATCCCACATTATATCTATGTTTCTGCTGCGATATCTGTGATGTGATCATTTGATATGTTGTGATGGATACAGTATATAGTATATATGATATATTATATAGACGTTACTTATGTTTTACACCCGCACTAGCCCTACCATGCTCTGTCGTTAGTTACCTAACCTAACGGTCTATGAGGGGACATCGAGGCAAATGCGGATGGCATAAGTGTACGTCGTATTTATCTGTGATGTTTAGGTAACTTAAATGATGGGACTTCATTAATGAGATTAATGAAAGAAAAGAAACCTAAAAGATGTTGTAGAAACAAAATTTTCATAAAAGTGTAGCTACAGTTTTGCTTTGCATAGCGGTATATATGATATATCCTGCACCTTATTCGATGGGGAAAGAGCCGAGATCCCTTCACCGGGAGTGACCTCTTCAGCAAAACTGGCAGATGCTACAATACTCGGTTTGACTTTTGACTGCTTTTGAAGTTTTGCTTTGCATAGCGATATATATGATATATCCTGCACCTTATTCGATGAGGAAAGAGCCGAGATCCCTTCACCGGGAGTGACCTCTTTAGCAAAACTAATAAAAGCCTCAAAATCACTCCATTTCAAAATTCACTAGATTCTACAACGATATCAAGTTCATTACGCAATAGGTTTTCAGAAAAACCTGTCGTTGCCCTCCGTCATTTCAGATAAGTTGTATATAGTATTCATGCTACATTTGTTGGCTTTCGTCAAGGTGTAGTGAGCGGTAGCTATATGCTGCTTATCTGCTGCATATGATGCGACTGGATTAGGGTAGTCGTACGGCTTTGTTGGCTTTCGTCAAGGGTCGTACGGATGGGTTTAATTCAGTCAAGAAATGTACGGGTTGAACTTGACTAGCGGGCTATGGTTTGTTGGCTTTCGTCAAGGTCATAGCACGTTAGGGGCAAAATATTATCGGGAATTTCAAGTGTTGAAATTTGCAATGAGATTGCATACTTTCTATGAGATAGTTGGATCCCGATACCCACTGCGAGTAATTGTTACTCCCGGGAGAGTTTTACACAAGACAATTAGTCGATCAAGTAGGTGTCTAGAAAGGTGTCAACGGGGTTACGCCTCTGGGAAAACGAGGTTTACTTTAATTAGGTCCGTGCGAAAGCACGGGGAACCTCCCTCAAAGTATCGACACTGGCCTGGCTGAAAGATTGGCGAAGTTGTAGGGTGTAATTAATCCCGGCTAGTCTTTCCTTTTAGGGTTTGAAGGAAGATTTGATAAAAACAGTGGGAGCTATCCTGATTAGATAAGATAATAACCAATCTGATCTTGCAAGAGCATACGCTATAGTGTTTTCTTCTTTCTCTCTCCAGGTAGCGACCATGCCATGCCTTAATTAAGATAATAATATGGATGTATCGACCGAACCCGTATGTTATACTGTGCTGGGGAACGTTGGTTCCGTTCTTTCTTATAAGAGTTATAGGATTGAACAGGACATAGGGGAATACCAGGATTCCCATGCCACCCGAATGAAGAAAGTACATGATGATGCATTTTCTTCGAGTGTGTTCGTTACAGAGAACTGTTTCTCCATTTGCCCTACATCCTGGGTATTAGATACCGGGTTAGGATCCAATATATGTAATCAGTTACATGGGCTTAAGAAAGGTAGAGAGCTTGGAGAAGGTGATAAAGACATAAGGGTTGGAAATGGTGCAATTGTTGCAGCTAAAACCGTCGGGGAATATCACCTTGTATTGCCAACTAGTAATACATTGATTCTGAACGAATGCTATTACATGCCGAACCTGATATGCAACATTATATCGGTTTCTTTATTGAGTAAAGAGGGATATAATTTTGTATTACAGGATAATGTTATGAACATTTTCCTTAACCAAAAGTTGGTTGGATCAGGCACGTTATGCAATGGCATTTATGTTCTAAATCAATCAACAGTTCTGAGCATAACAAACACACACAAGAGGAAGAGTTCAGAACTTAACGAATCCTTCTTGTGGCATTGTAGACTAGGTCACATCAATGCGACACGACTAGCTAAGTTGCATAAGGATGGATATTTGAAACCGTTCGAATTTTCATCTTATGACACTTACCAGTCATGTCTCAAAGGCAAGATGACCAAAACTCCGTTTACGGGATACGGAGAAAGAGTTACCGAACTCTTGGGACTGATACATAGTGATGTATGTGGTCCCATGTCTATACATGCCAGGGATGGTTCTTCGTACTTCATTACATTTACTGACGATCTCTCAAGATACGGACATGTGTTCTTGATAAGACACAAGTCTGAAGCTTTTGAGAAATTTGGAGAATATAAACAAGAAGTCGAGAACCAAACCGGAAAAAGTATTAATATCTTACGATCTGATCGAAGAGGTGAATACTTGAGCAATGAATTCCTGGACTTCCTAAAAGAGAATGGGATTCTCTCTCAGCTGACTCCTCCATATACACCACAGCACAACGGTGTATCGGAACGGAGGAACCGCACCCTATTAGATATGGTGCGCTCTATGATAAGCACAGCTGAGTTACCTATTTCCTTCTGGGGCTATGCGCTAGAGACAGCCATACATCTACTGAATATGGTCCCCACCAAATCTGTGCCTACCACTCCATATGAGATATGGAAAGGGAAGAGACCATGTCTTAACTATGTTAAGATATGGGGTTGTCCAACCTATGTCAAACTACAAAATCCGGACAAACTCGAGGCACGGTCTGTTCTATGCAAATTTATAGGATATCCCAAGAATTCACAAGGGTATATCTTCTACCACACTGAGGAACAAAGAGTATTTGTTTCTCGGCATGCCACCTTTTTAGAAAAGGAATTTCTTGCAAAAGAGATTCGTGGTCATGAGGTAGAACTGGAAGAGGTTCCAGCTACAAAAGCTGCAACAGAAGATCTGGTGGAACCAGAGGATTCCGTAATTCCCGATGAACCCCAACCACTCCGCCGATCCAGTAGGGTTTCTCACCCACCTAAGAGATACTACGGTTTTCTCATGGATGGTGGGAGCGAAGACTGCATCATGGAGGATGATGACCCAACTAGCTTCGAGCAGGCCATCACGAGTGGGGACTCAGTGAAATGGCTGGATGCAATGCGGTCCGAGATGGAATCCATGTACACCAACAAAGTATGGACTTTGGAAGATGCTCCTGAATGGGTAAAACCCATTAGGAGCAAGTGGATCTTCAAGAAAAAACTTGGTGTAGACGGGAAAGTGGAGACTTTCAAAGCTAGACTTGTTGCAAAGGGTTTTCGTCAAAGACCAGGTGTGGACTATGACGAAACCTTTTCTCCAGTGGCTATGCTTAAATCCATCCGGATCATGCTTGCCATCGCTGCATATCATGATTACGAAATCTGGCAAATGGATGTTAAGACCGCCTTTCTAAACGGTGATTTAGAAGAGTGCGTGTATATGACTCAGCCAGAGGGCTTCATAGATAGTGGGAGCAGCGGGAAGGTGTGCAAGCTGCTTAAATCCATTTATGGATTAAAGCAAGTATCGCGGAGTTTGAACATCTGCTTTGACGTCGTTATCAAAGAGTTTGATTTCGTCAAAAACGTAGAGGAACCTTGTATCTACAAAAAGGTGGCAGAGAGTAAGGTTGTCTTCCTCGTATTGTACGTGGACGACATACTCTTGATAGGAAATGACATTCCTATGCTGCAATCGGTCAAGCTCTTCTTATCATAAAGATTCTCAATGAAAGATCTTGGTGATGCCTCCTGCATATTGGGAATTAGGATCTATAGAGATAGATCCAAACAGATATTGGGATTGTCCCAATCCAGGTACATTAACACCATACTAAAGAGGTTTAATATGGAAGAATCCAAGCATGGGAACTTACCCACGATCTCTGGAGTCACTCTCTCCAAAGAGATGTCTCCCAAGACAGATTTGGAGAGAGCTCGCATGCAAGGGATACCCTATGCTTCGGCTGTAGTTTCTATCATGTACGCGATGCTATGTACCAGACCCGAAGTAGCATACTCACTAAGTATAGTGAGCAGGTATCAAGCTGATCCTAGAGAGAGTCACTGGACAGCTGTGAAGAGCATTCTCAATTACTTACGAAGGACTAAAGAGATGCTCTTGGTGTATGGTAACGGAGAACTCCAAGTGGAGTCCTTTACCGATTCGAGCTTCCAGAGTGATAAGGACGACTCTAAGTCGCAGTCGGGATTTGTCTTTACCCTTTACGGAGGGGCGGTTAGCTGGAAGAGTTCCAAGCAGGAAACCGTGGCAGACTCGATGATGGAGGCTGAATACATCGCTGCCAACGATGCTGCCAAAGAGGCTGTCTGGATAAAGAAGTTCATTACTGAACTTGGAGTGGTTCCATCTATTGAGCATCCAATACCTTTGTATTGTGATAACAATGGAGCGGTGGCTTTGGCCAAGGAACCCAGGTCCCATCAGCGATCCAGGCATATTCTGAGGCGGTATCACCTGATCTGGGAGATAGTTGATCGCCGGGAGATCGAGATCAGGAGGGTTGATACGAAGAATAACACAGCGGATCCACTCACGAAGGCCATTCCCCAGATACAGTTTGAGAGACTCTTCGGGATGCTCGGTATGCGATACTACAACAGCTGGCCCTAGTGCAAGTGGGAGATTGTTAGTTGTATGTATGTCCTAGAGGCCAGTATTGTACAGATGATGTATATTATATTGGATGCTTAGACATGTATAGAGATGACTTTCTTGCTCGATATGATAGTATGCTATCTGGTTGCTCTTTATCTTAACATGTATACTTGTCTCTTTATACTGTCTCATAGTTACATGTTGGTAAAGCCTTTAGGATGTGTACTTGAATACCTAGACTATAATGCGGATCATACTAGTGGGGACATGGTAGTCCATAAGTACATCCTTCAAGGTCCTTAGTCATGGGTGTATCGAGACGGGGCATCGATATACCAGTGTAGACTAGCGTATACGCTTCTCGACCCATGAGATGGGCAATGGATGATCCCATATCCATTGGTGTTCGGCATCAGAGATGGTATACGGGTGCTCAGTGGAGACTGGGTACACTGGACGGACTCGCCGAGAACTCCCAGATGGTATTATACCTCACGTCAGATGGCAGTTCTCTGGTGACACTTGTGCAGGTTAGTCTATAGACCCGAGATCGTCATAGAGTCTTATGTGATTCCCACTGTGCATTGATTTCCACCTTACCACGTCCATGAGGGCGTGCAAAACGGTGGTTTTTGGGTACAGTCCCGAGTCACATGGAGGCAATGAGCGATAGGAGGGGTTTCGTCTCTCCCGGTATTGGGGGTTGATGTTGCGCTGTGCTCGATTGGCCGTAACAGGGATGTCCCTGGCCAGGGCTGATTAGAGATTTACTGGTAAGTGTTACCAGTAGTTTCTCGACCCATTATGAGCCTCACATCGGCATGACTTATCGGTTATTGGGGTCTGACGTTTACCACCCTTAGACTTGATATGCGACATATAAGACGAGGAGACCGGACTGCACGGGCAGTGTTGCCGGTTGGCTCGACATGAGTTGTAGCAGGTTCGCTTGTTTTCTTCTGATCGCTCAATACCCGGATGGCTGTTACGTTTAGCTGACCGCTTGCGGCTTGGGGGTGCTTGATATGATCATCACCCACTGCCGGCGTATTGACGAGTCTTAGAGTCCCACAAAGGAGTTACCTAGTCCAGGAGAAATGTTGTGGTGTGCGTATGCGATATGCGCATGGACCCGGTTAAAATGCGCGTATAAGATACCGTATATTAATCGGGCGGCTTGCTTTTGGTTAGGTCGTATGTGATATGGCCGGATTGATAAATCAAGTGTTGGTTTATCATTTAACCATTAGTTTCTCACTAGAAATCCTTTCTTGTATTTTTTTTTGGTGTATGCATGCATGTATGCATTCTTTCTTGATTCATGCACATATGGATGTGCATACACACATACATACATACATCATCCTTCATGGTTGCTTATACATTGAAAATAGTGGCAATATAAGACTCACACCATGTTTATATGTATGGATAATTATTTCTATTTAAATTAAAATAAAAGAAAAGAGAAAAGATTAATGAATGGTTATATTCTACACTTTTCTTTTGACCTAACCATGTTCACCTAGTTATTAACCATGATTTAATCCTCCTCTTATGTTTTAACTAAAATGAAATAAATATCCATATTATATAACCATGGTTTAAGATGAAGAGGAAAAATATATATAGATATATTTTTCTATTTTCATGAGAGAGTTAATCTTTAACTCTTGTTAAAAAAAAAGCCATCATCTTCTTCCTCATTCTTCCTTTGCTCTCTACTTTTCTATAGTGAGCAAAACACTCATCAAGATAGGTTTTTGAAGTGAGAAAAGCCACCACAATATCATTCTACACAAGTCTAGCCCACTTGTTTAGAGTGTTAGCTTCATTTCCTCCACTTGATGTAGTAGAGTTGTTAGCTTGGACAAGGAGTTTCGGGTGGATCGTCGTGGACACTAGAAGACCTCAAGCGAACCCTCCTCCAACCCTCAAGTGGCCAAGGAGTCTAGCATAGGGAGCTACAAAGGTTTTACTCTCAAAACCCTAGTCTTTGTTACTTGTAAAGTTTAGAAACCCTAATTTTCTAGGATAGATCCTTTGTATGCTTACTTAGCACCATAAAAATCTAATCTTTGTGACATGTGATGCTTCCAAACCTTTCATAGGGTGCTAGGTAAACCCAACAGGTTTAACCCTTGTCTAAGTATAGGTTGACCTTGGTTAATGGAGTAGGTGACTTAGGTAGAGTGACGTACCGTGGGTATGATCCGCGGCATACTTACGATACGCTACTCTGCTTAAGAAGCCTTAGGATGTACATTTCTTTGCACCGTATTCTATTCGTTCCTTTGATTTATCTTCGTCAATATCGGATGGTGGTTTATGTTACCACGGTCGCATGGGCAGAAGGAGCTGTGGCTCGAATGCGGTGACCGTTAGGGTATCGTCTATTCTTGAGGATTGAAGCATTGTTTAGCATGCGGATGAAGAGTATTCACATGTCGTCTAGATGAAGTTAAAAGGTTCGAACGAATGTCAGAAACCTATTCTCCCAAGTTCAATGTATTCGAAAGAACATGCAGGTATTTCTATGGACCCTCTAGAAGAATGAAACCCTAACTCGACATAATAACCATGAGAACGCTAGTGAACCTTAGGGTTTGCGGCAGTTCCACAGTGCCATTAGTGAGGCTTGCGTTTGCCCTTCTGCGGCTGGTCCGCAGATGCTGGGGCATGTACTGGATATTTTAAACTGTACTTGAGTGTTGAGCTCTCGGGGAATTATGGGACTTTGATGAATCGATCGAAAAGTTTAACGTAGTCCGGATATCATGTGATGGGATACATTACTCAGGAAACTTTAGATATGAGTATAGCCGTTTGTAACGTAGTTAGCACAGCTATGAAGAGACGAGTTCGAATCAGTCGACACCAGAGCAAAGAGGAGCACGTTGACGTCGATGTTACAATTTGCGATTGGTGATTCGAATATCACATTTCCGTTTTTTGGATTCTGGTATTTTGATGATTTCGTTTTATGATTGGTATTTCCTATGAGTATATTCAATACATTCTATTCGTGTTCCATATATCAGTTGTATTGATGTTGTTTTGTGCATACCCAGTGCAGTCGATTTGGTTTTATACATTTTGAGATATTGATTGATTTCGTGCATATGAGTTGCACATGATTTTGACGTATGCTTCGGCATAGTTTTCATGCACTTTTCGTATTGTGATTTCGATTTTGATATTTGGTATATGTTTTCGTAAACCATGTGCACTTGATTGAGGTTTTTGCGCACATTTGGCGCACTTGATGCGATTTTGTGCACACTGGATGCACTAAATCGGGATTTGTGCAGATTAGATGCACCGGATATTGTTGTCGTGCATGCCCGTTGCACTTGACAGATGTTTTTGGTGCACACCCGTTGCACTCAGTTTTGTTTCCATGCATATTCATGGCATCTGTATTTGATTTCGATTTTTGTGCGCACCGGACGCACGTGGTACCTCGTATACTGTATTTGAGATTGATTTCATTTTGAGCAGTACGTTTTTATGATATTTACTATTTGGTTTAATAATCGAGCAGGACTGTTCTGAGACCAGTACCTAGGTGTTTTAGCATGCATTTCTTTTCCGAGGATTGAATGATTTTACAACGATGTTTACTATATACAAGTTATAGTTTTGATATATATCATGTTGAGTTCATATTGGACTTTGACATTGTATTTTCACTATAACTCTGATGATTGCGTTATACTTGATGGACTTTTGATTTTGAGATATGTACTTGTTTTTCATGCGTATGCATTGCGCTAAGATGTATTTTATGTAATGATGATTTCAGAGCTCCACGATTTGAGTGTTTTGCTAAGTGCTTTGGTATTTGGGGGGAGTTTTAATTTAAATTTAGGAACCGAATTTTTTTAAGGGGGGAAGATTGTAGCGTTTTAAAAATAAATAAATAAATAAATAAAATCTTTTAGGTCAATTTTCTGATAATCGGTAAAATAAACCGTATTTTCCGTAAAACTCAACTATAGTTATTTTTCAATATAGATTTAAATATGTCTATTTTAACTATGTTATTACTAGTAAATGGTGTTTATTTAGTGACTTATAAATTATTAGTTTACTAAAATATTTTCCGTAATTAATTAATTTTTAATATTAACATAAATTTTAATTATACATTAAATTAGTGCAAATTACAAATTTCAATGGGTTAATTTTACTAAAGTGAGCCATGACATATTAGAATTATGTATGTAGTATGTTTTTCTCTTATTGATTTTTCTTCAAAGATCTAGAGAATTCTAGTTTAATTAGAAAAGAAATTTAAAATAGAAATAAAAATAAAAAAGGTGCATTAAATGAGACTTGAAGGGTTGTCTAACCTAGAAATTTCTACACACAAACACACACACACCTCCCATTCCTCTCTTGGCTGAGCACCTGCAGAAAATTTCCCCCCAATTCTTCACTCTTCTCCTAATCCTAAACTACATATAAAAAGGAAAAATTATTAATTAAAGAAATAAGTTAAATGAGGTTAAGTAAAGAAGTTTCCACATAATTCTCTCTCTCTCTCTTTCTCTCACTCACCCACACCAAACTCCACAAGTCTTGGCTGAAACCCCAAGTGTGCAGCCCCTCATTTTCTCACCTCCTCTTCTCTTCAAAATTTCTTCAAAAATCCACATAAAACATCACAAATTCTTAATTCAATCCTTACCCATTATTCCCCAGACTAATCTACCATGGATTTTGGAGCAAAGAAGCAATTTGGAGGCTAAGTTTGCAAGCTTGATTCAAATTTTGTTGAGGTATAAATCCTAACCCTAGTGTTTAGTTGTAGGTTAATCACTTCAATTTATTAAATTTTGGTGTTAATTAGGTTTTAAATTGCAAGTTTGAAATTTCAAGAAAGGGTTTAAATTAAGGTTAGGGTATTTATCACTTAATCTTGATTACAATGTGTAGTTTAACACTTTATGACATGCAAAATTTAGTTTAGTTGTTAAGTTGCAAATTGTTGCTTAAAACTTTTTCAAATTAGATAATTTTGCAATACTAGGTTTTAGAAATTAAATTAAAATGTGGGATTAAAAATCTAGTTAGAGTTTTAGCCCATCATTAAGGTTTCCATGAGTTGTTTAACATGTTAAAATATGCAAAATCTAGCTTAGTTGTTGAATTGTGAGTTTTGTTTTAAAAAGTGTTAAAATTTGATATTTTTGCAAACTAGAATTTTCAATTGAATACAAATTGATGGGATTAAATTATGGTAATGGTTTGTATGACTTAGTTATAATATTTAGTGACTATTATGGCCATTAGTTGGGTTAAAACATCAAGTTTCGAATTAAAACGAAAATTTAGTGCTTTCTAGGTTTTTGTGAAATATAACGATTTGATTAATTTTAAGATTTTAGTGATTTAAACCCTATTTATATTATAATTAGTGAGTTTTGGAACTACGATTTGTACGTTTGTGTTTCATCTCGATCAATCGCCGTTTGTACGCCGATATCGAGGGATATTTGGTTCTTTTGCATGAGCGGGTCATAGGTTTTCACCTATGCGCGTTTCATGCGCCGTTTGGTTTTGTCCGCGATTTCGGTTTACGATATTATATATGTTTGCGTATAGGTACCCCTGATGTGAACTTCGGACGATGAAGAAGAGGATGGCAGCATCGACTTCGGCAGACAAGGACTAAGTGAGTAGATGTATATTTACGGAGGATGTCGGGTGGATGGCGTATAGCACCCCCGCAAACGTAGAATAAGGATATTACGTATTGTTATTAGGAAGTCGGACGTGAGCTTAGATTCTTGTCGAGTAGGGCACTATTGAAGACTTTAGGTTGGATTAGACTAATTTAGAAAGACTTAATCATGAGGATGACTGCCTTAGAGGGAACTCATAGGTTTCATGTAGATACACACACACACGAACACACATAAACTTGACTTGGTGTATATGTGAGTATATATATATATATATATATATATATATATATATACATATAGGGATGTGTGTAGGTATATATATATATACACAACATATACACGTGATATGAGGATGTTATATGATATCTTGGGATGAGTCGATATGACTGGGCATAATGCCGTGAGATATTGGATGTACGATCGAGTTATGATATGAGATGTGTTATGATAGCAGCGGATCGTTGGGCAATGAGATTATATAAAATATATTTATATAAATGATAATATGTGTTGATGACATTGGAATGAACGAGACTCCAGAATAGAACGCAGATTGTAACATGTGACTTAATCACGATATGACATATGACATGATATTTTAGTGGATCATTTGACAATGTATATTTACACAGACGATGATATATGTTTGAAGATATTGGGATGTATGCGATTATAGTATAGTACCCTTGATCATGATATTATTTGACGATGACACTATGCGAACGATGATGTATATATATGATGACTGATCCACACTCTTGACTTGAAGAAGTTGTACTACGTGCATGACGCTATTGAGGCTGGATCAACGACTACTTGAGTTATCGACTCAGACGTTAGGAAAATTCTTCTTACCTTTCGACTAGTATATTTAGTTAGTCCCTTAGTTGGTTAGGTACATCTTAGTTTAGGCTTAAGTCATACTTATTTTCAAAACTAATGAATCGTGCTTTTTCAAACAACAAACTGTATGACTCGTAATTAGTATGTATTTTCTAGTTGTGCGTTTACTACACATCCACCATTATATTCATGTTGTATTCATCGCATTGCATATTCATACATATATTTATTTAGCTAATATGAAACTCTGCCTTTTAGGACACCAATACCATTACCGATGATGTGCATGTTACACGTACACTTATTTGCCGGCTCACACACATCATCATCGGTAATTGCCATGTCACGTACACTTTAGAACATATTATCTTTTATTGATAGAATCATCTAAAGTCTAGATCAATATAATATTGTGTGATTACTCTCATGTGCTAAATTAGACATTGCAATTATTACTTAGACATTTCATGCATTCACATTTTCATGTTATCATGCAGTATTGTGGGGCTTATGCCAATACTTATTATTTACTTACTAATGATTTTGGGATTTTGGATTTCTATGAGATTTCTGGATTTTGGCTATAAAAACTTCTCTCTCTCTCTCCCCCTCTCATTTTAAAATAAAAGTTGCGGTTTTCTCGTGATGTATGTGTCGTCCACCATGAGATTTCATGTTTTCTGTTGGATTTCGAGACCCGATTCGAGGAGTGGATGAACCGTCTCGAGTACATGGTGGGACCGGTATGGTACCCGGGGTAAGAAGCTCGAGTTGTAGACGATTAGCCTGGCAGGGGAAGAATACTTACCGGTGATGTCTGGCGCGGTGGATATCCGGAGGATACCGACCGTTGTCGTGAGATTTGATGATATAGGCCGATCCGGACTGACGGAGCCCGAGATATTGAGACTATGAGACATTGAGGCTTTGAGATTTACATGTTCTGTGTCGGTACTTGACACGGATTTCCATGGATTTCATTGATGATGTTTCAGATTACAGTACAAATTTTACTATGATACAAGTTAAAGATTTCTTATACAGATATATCCAGATTTCATGGTTGATTATTTTACATTCATGGTGCATGCATACTCATACACATGACATGTTACTACTTGAGGCACTGACACAAGCACTGAGCATTACACTTACGCATAGATTATTACCCTGCCACTACTAGATGACTAGTGTTATATTAGGTATATTATTATGACCTAGGAAAGCGCCGTGCATGCGTTTTCTACTCGCAGATGTTTTCTACTCACGAGTTGGCAACTCACCCCCGTTGTGCTAAATTTTCTTACAGGTTTCGATGTACTGGTTTCCTTGGCTGCTTACCGGCACATCATTTCATTCAGGGTGATTTGCTCGGTAAGTTAGTTCACTTGTATCAGGACCGCCGTTGTACTTTTATTATTTCATTTGAATCTAGTAAGCTCCATCAACCAGACTTGTATTAGTTGATAATTTAGTAGACCAGTTACTTATTCTTTCAACTTTAGAGTCGCGCTTGTACTATTATGCTTTTCTGGTGGTTTGGTTTTCTTTTGAGTTTTAAGCCTCGTCCTTCGACGTTGTATATTATAGTGCATTGTGTGGTTGTTTCCACCTTTCGGCGTAGAGCTGGCTCCCGCTTGGGGATACATTTTTATTGTTGCATATGTATATATTCTTATTTATACCCGTTTGGGGCCAGTTTTTACAAAGGAGACTCTACCAAAAATTTTGAGAAATTTGATGTTGCCTTTAAAACATATTTTCCTACACTTCTTCCTTTAAATGGTTTAGATTTCTGGGCTTCGACTTACTTAGATTACGTTACGCCTTTAGACGTTTCGTAATTTAAGTGCCGGTCATGTTTCGTACCTTCAGATCGTGACATCAATCAAGTGTTGATTTAATAATTTAATATATATTTATATTTGATATATTTATATATTAACTAATATTGTGCTCACTAAAAATTTTATTCTCTTAATTATATATAATGATATATATATATGATATATGTATATATTTATTTATATATAAAATTCTATTGTATCATGCTTGAGGATACATAGAACATGGGTATATGAGACTTACACTAAAGCTAAAGATAATTGTGGTAAATATTTATTAAGAGTAAAATAAAATGAGTGAAAATGAGCATGGCTTATGATGCTTGTAGAAGCATGTAGAAGCCATGACTCATCTCACTAATTTTATTTTACTCTAGATATTTTATAACCCAGCGATTATCTTTTGCCCATGGTTAACTCTCACTACTTATCACTTGAGATATTTTCCTCACTAAAGTGCATCTTCTTTTTCCTCTCAATAGCTCTCTAGGTTTTCTTGAGGTGAGGAAAATAAAAGAGAAATAGATTTCTAAAGTGAGCAAAATTCCTAATTCATCAACCTACACTCATCTAGCTCATTAGTTTTGGTTGTTAGCTTCATTAATACTTTATTAGTGAAGCATTAGCTTGAGTTAGAGAGACTTCAAGGTGGATCATTTTCGGCCACAAAGACGAGAAGCATGCTCGTTCCTTTCAACTAGTGGAGCCTAAGAAGAGTTCTAGAGACTACTACTTGGAGCTTTAGAAGTGAAGGACCGGTCTACAAAGGTTGTTTTCTTTATTCATTTAGTGTAAATATGTTTACTTGCTTGCATACCCTAATACTCTAGTTAGATTCTAAGTTAGTATAGCTTAGCACTCTACATTTTTTAAAATTGCATACTTGATACTTGTATAAACCTAGTGGTGGTGATAAGATACACTTTCACCACAGAGATTGCACTGTGGCTATGGCAATGGTCGTGTACTTGATATACACAATGGTTTTTGTATTTGGAATTTTGCATCATAACTGGTGTAATTCTCATAGCAACCGCTAGAGTTACAGTTATGTGAATTTTTTATCTTTTAGAGTTTTCATCGCACGGTTGCGTTATTTTACGTCTTACCTCAGTGGGACTTCGGAGTTCCGTTAAATTGAGCGGACTATATGTTTTTAAAATTTAGACCTCGGAAATTTGATTTGAATTGATTTGACTGGGAAAAATGTTTTAAAATGGGGGTTAAATTTAAATTCGGGGACTGAATTTCTTTAAGGAGGGGATATTGTAACATTTTGGAAAATTATAAATATTAATTTATAATTTTAAATATGAATATAATGAGTTTAAAAAAATGATATCGCATATGAATTTTGGTATAGGATTGATATCCGGAAAAATGTAATTATTTTAGTAAAAATGAAGAAAAAGGTGTGATATCATAAAAATGATATTTAATATTTTAATATGATATTAGATTTTATTAAAAGGTTATGGTATTTAAGTATTATGATAAGTGTTTTAATTCTTTTAAAAATATGAATTTTGATTTAGTGTAACATAAAGGTATTTATTTAAAAAAGGTTTTTTCTTTATGTTTGTAATGAGGATGGGTATATGTTTAGGTTAGAATAACCTTTACAACCAACACACCCTCACACTCACTCTCCTCACTCCACCTCCTCCTTCTCCCTTGATACCTCATTATTGCTTTACATAAACTATAACATCTCCACCTTATCTTATCCCAACCCTTAGAATTTTCTTGAGCGCTCCAAACTGAACCAATGCTTCCTTCAAGCTTCAACATCAAAAACTTCAATCATTCATCATATCAAAAGAGAAATGAGAGGGTTCCTTCATCAATATTGCTCATACCATCAAGTTAAAGCCCCAACCACTTCAAGAAACCTCAATCTACCAATTCTTGAGCTGGGATTCCCTTGTGCACCATTCCTATAGGTATATCTCACCTCCTTTGCAAGTTTCTTTTGGTTACATATCTGTTTTTGTGTACAAATATCTGAAAATGAGATTTTTGTGATATTTGTATGGGTAAATTTGAATTTGGAACTACTAGGTAAACCCACTAGAAAAACTAACAATACTGGGATATGGTGAGACCACTAGGAGACCACACCTATAGACCGAGCTCCTAACTCTACTGTAAAACCGTTGGTTTTCCTCTTTTACCCGCCACTGCCGGTTTTTCAATGTAGTGGGGTTTTAGTTTTTGTCAGTACCTTTATTTGGTAATAATATAAGTTACAATATTATTTGATTTGTCCCAGATTTCATATAGAGTAATCTGGGAGTGTTCTAGTGTTGTTTTAACAATGTTTCCGACATTTATAATACGGTTTTCGTATTTCTGTACCGCGACTGAAATATTGACGTTCGTACGTTAATATCATGGGTATTTGGTCGTTTTTGGAATAAGTAATCTATAAGTTCTAATCTATGTGTGCTTAGCTTTTCTTTTTGGTTTTGTTGTGATATGTACGCCGATGTGTTATAACTACGATTGTTGGTGCGATCACGGAGGTCTCCAAGACAGCAAGGACGGACAAAGCAATCGTGGATTTCGATGAGCTCGACAAGTTGGTGAGTAGATTTATATCTATGGGGGAAGTCGGGTGGATGGCGTATGGCACCCTTGCAACTATTTAATTAGGATAGTTATGTTATCTAGTTAGTTTTTAATAATAACTTAGCTTTATTAGATTGATGTTATTTCCCATCTACTAAGTTATATATGTGGTTATAATTGATATATGGTTATGATGACATGCGTACGTGACGATGGATCCGTACGATATGGATATGACATTGGATGGACACTGTACGAGGGATCATGTCGTACTTGTGATGATGAGTAGAGTGTGCCGAATACGGCCAAGTGTCATTTGGACTTATGGAGTCATGAGTTATCCCGACTTGGGACGTCATGCTTGAGTGAGCTAAACTCTTTTAAAAACCAACGATTCGTATTCCATTTTAAATGATAAAAGATAAGGATGCGATGCTATTTTCCAAAACGAATATCTATTTTAACGTAATGCAGCTTCCTTATTTCAAAATAACGTTTCGTTCCATTTTCAAAGATAATAGTATAGCTCATAGCAATTAGTTACGTTAATAATTACGCGATACACGTAGATTTCCTTTATATGTTCGCGATACACTTACTGATTGTATACGTTATCTTTTTTATGAACACACTGATGAACACTGTACAACTACCAATGAGTACTATGTTGCACGAGCACAGACGCATATGTTACACCACACCTCATTGATACTGCCATGACACTGTAGGACCGCTATACCACCCGATTGTATGTAAATGCCGATATGAAGCATTGGGAATTCCCTATATCCAGAAATTTGATTGTAATTATATACTACGGATATGGGTAGAATTACTTTCTGCTTTAAACACTTATAGAAAACTTTCACAAATACTAATGATTGCCATGCTGCACTAGCACAGACGCGTATGCTACACTATATATCATTAGTATTGCCATGAGATAGTAGAACTGTTACGTTGTTTGCACGTCTAACTATACTTACGTACGATGCCTTTATTCCCTGCTGAGTTATTGCGAACACCATTACCATGGGTATTCGTATTTGATCCTTATGAGTTTTATGATATTTTTACTTTCGATGATATATATCAGTGGTATGGGACACTGCTACATATATAATATATATCATCTGAGTGATATATGCAATTATTCTTCTTCCTTACTTGATATTTCTGGAAACGATGAGTTAACGTCCACCATAAGTTTTATGTTTTCCGATTTGATTTTATTCCGAACCGAGTAGAGGGGATATACGGTTACGCACGTGCTACATATCCGGACTGAATGAGGGGTATATTGTCGGATACATAGTGGATACAGTCGAGACCGAGGGACAGGAAAGCCGCGATAGAGGCTGGGAGCCTAGCGAGGACACTCGATACCGGTGATAGATATGAGCACGGCGGATATCCAGAGGATACTGACCGGGGCTAGAGATATCGAGGGATGACCGATCCATCGAGACGGTGTCAACAATATCTGGATTTGCGTATTGGTGATAGACACGAGAGATTTTATGATTTTGCGTGTAGGTGATGAACACGAGAGATATGATGATTTTGGGTGTCGATACTGGACACCCATATATTGATATTTTGCGATCATTCGAGATATACCATTATAGTTTATGCGTTATAGTAGCCGATCAGGACTGATTCGAGGGAGTGTACCTGAATACTATATATATATATATATATATATATATATAAGAGTTTCTAAACGAGCTATAGTCTCATTATTTTGACATGTCTAGAATGATACAAGGATCTTTAAAACTGTAAACCTCTTAAAACTCTTTACTAAACAGCAAGACGTTTATCTTAAATAAATACATATAATACTTCATACTATTACTTCTGCTTTTATGTCGTGACATACGCATTCCGCGGCTATTTTAAGAAGAGGTTTTACATACATATTTCGGCTACCTTATAGGCTTATACCTGGATAGTGGTCATATACATATGAGACGATATATTTTTGGTTTACGTGATGGATAGGGTTGCATTACAGTACTTATGCATTATATATATATATATTAGTTTAGGATATTATAGTACTATACTTTATGACCTAGGTATATCGTTGTGCATTTCGATTTCTACCTTGTGATATACTTTTATTCACTGAGTTGGAAACTCACCCGCGTTGTGCCCCAGTTTCATGTAGGATATACCACTCGGATCATCAGCGGCTTGCGGCACACACTTCTTTTCTGTGATTGCTTTGGTAGATGGGCTACTGTTGTATCGTACCCACACTTGTGTTTATATATATATATATATATATATATATATATATATATGAGAATAATGGAGGAAAGAGGCCATAGGAGGGAATTTCCTCCTATGGCGTCGAAAAAGTACGCCCTCCGTCGGCTTTCTGATGATCGGAATCCATCATCTTCATCGTTATCATCTAAGATGTGGGTATGCCAAATTTCATGTGATTCTACAACTTTTTCACCGTTGATTTATCAATGTAAAAAGTTCTATTGACGATAAACCGATAATTTTGAACCTACTAATTCAACGGTGAAAAAGTTGTAGAATCACAAGAAATTTGGCGTACCCACATCTTAAACTTGTATATTCTTTCAGACTTAGAGAGAGATGTGTGTATTATTCTTTATTCTGGGTTTGATATTGTTTTGGTTTCTTTACTTTATTTTATGTGTTGATCTTCTCCTTGGACGTCGTATGCTTGCATTTGTGTGGTTGTAATTCCACCAATTGGCAAAGAGCTAGCTCCCGCTTGGGGATACCTATATTACTTTTGTTATGCATTGGTTTTGGATCAAAATTTACATAGGATGTGTTGTCCAAATTTCAAATGATGAAAATGTATTAAAAAACAGTATACAACTCACTTGTGTTTTCATATAACATTACTTATACTTTTCAGGAAATAATTTGAATTCATTATACCTTTATTTCAAAAACTGCACCCTTATTATTTTCCTAAAAAGGTTTTGATTTTTGGGCTTTCGGCTTACTTGATAACGGTGGGGTCCTATAGACTGCACATGATTCAAGTGCCGGTCACGTGCCAATTCCGGGTCGTGACAATAATACCGCTCATTCTTATGCACATTTTGTAACGACTCTTAAATCACTGTGCAGAAATTTTCTTGTTATTGTACAGAAAAGAGTACTACAGCCTGTGTAAGGTTATAAGTTAAATTTATTTAATAAAAATAAGAAACAACTTGTAGATCACTGGTAAAGCCTCTACACCACTAAGACGTAGCCTGTGTGTTCGATTCCCATCAGACATAATTATTTTTTCTGATTTTTCTTTTTAGTTTTTGAAAGCCCAAGAATTGCACGTTGATTGATGTGTAAAAGAGTTGTGTTTGTAGAATAACCGCAATCAATAACGGTGTCGCGCGTAGCTAGACCGAGATGTGTACGGGTCATCCTCAGGGAAACGTGGAACCTTTTATTCTTACTTTAGGCATGTTGATTAGGAGGGGAGAATAAAGAATGGTGAAGAATGGTTGTAGGTTCTAGATCTACGTTAAACACGGATGCAAAATATAGATCTATATTAGCTACGGATGTAGGTTTATATAAAAAGGGGGCTTGTAGGGTTCATTCAGATTTAGTAGTCATGGATGATTAATTAAAAATTACTCTTTTTATCCTTTAATAGATTTAAAACTAGGTCGACAGTGATGCATGTAGATTAGGGTTTCTGGAGGGAAAAGGGTTCCCACACTTAACCCCTATCTTGATATGGATCTCCATTCATTAAAACAATTGTTAATCTAATCTCTAATTGTGGTCTTGATTATCAATGAATTGAAAGTGCGCCCAATTAGGATGTTAACTATTCTTTTGATAAAGTTTATAAACTTTATAAGATGTAAAAAGAGTTTAAGGATTTTCATCATCCATTAATCTACCCTAATCCTATGAACCCTAACAAGCAAAGAATTACTCATGCATGTTGAAAGAAGAAAAGATAGAGAGGGAAATCATACTGCAAAGAAATAGAATAAGAAAAACTACCTTTATTAATCAACAGAATCAATTACACTTTGTTCCCTTAGAAAATGATTACAAATTGCTAGTTTGATTCTCGATCTCTTCTAAGGAGGTAGGTGAACCGTTGATGATCAACCAGAATTCTTGAGCTTCGTGGACTTCGTGATCTCGTCGGTGTGATGATCTTTCCAAGAGGCTCTCGGTCCTTATTTATAATCACAGAGCCAGAATCTCTAGTTTCCTAATAAGGTAACTATATGTTAGATCCTACCCAAAAAAATCCAGAATCTCAACTCCCTCAAATTGCGGCGGAACCCCAGCCATTAGGTGGGTTTGGCCGCGGATCTACGGTTAGTTAAGGAGATCTTGGGCTCATTTCTCATGTGGCTTCTTCTGGTGACACATGGTGATCTTTTGAATATCAAGACATTGAAAATCTTCTCTATGTTTCTTCAAGAATTGGTTTCTTCAATTTACTTGAATATTTTCGGTAGATTTGAATTCGCCAACATGGATTTCATTGATTTCAGTCATGATATAATTCCTGAACAATTATCTCAACAAATGATATTAGTAGAATTTGTTTTTATTGAGATATTATCTTAACCATTTGTCATGATATTTTAGTTTTAAGAGAATTGGTCAAAGATATTTAATAAGGTAAGTATATTTAAATAGACCAAATATTACATGAATATTATATACTTATATTTCACTTCATAATGTTAATTATAATATATAAACACATGAAAATAGTATTTTTACGGATAAACCCTTATATGTGTCATATTTATAATAATCTTTTATTATATATAAATAGTAAGGAAAATGTCATATTAAAAGTGCAGTTTTATCAACTGAACAAATACGCCCCAAACTTATCTTTGATCGTCCCGGGCAAACTAGTTTTTTAAGAGAAGGAGAAAAGGAAAAAGAAAAAACAAAGTAGCACACTTTCGTAGGCAACACGATTGCACTGAGCACATGCAACAAGCCGTTAAACCTGTATGTGTCCCCAGTAGGAGGAGTGTTGTCTCCTGAGGGTTTTTAGTGGATTACACCAACAAAATCCTATAATAAAAGAAAGATGGTGGAAGTTACATTTAAAGATAAGAACTTATAAAAGAAAAACTTGAAAATAAGAGTTTCTAACTATACCAGCTTTTCAGTTGCTATGAGCCCTATCTTAATGGTCATGAAAAGATGTCAGAATTCACATCACCCCTCAATAAAACATAGCCTTTAGTCTTCCTCCCTATCTTTCTTCCAAATATTGATCATATACCCTTACGTGTGTGTAAAACATATCCCTGCACTTAGAGAATTCAATTCAAGCTATCATACTCATGTCCATCTTCCTAAAGTACTTTTTTAGTCGGTGAATTTTTTTTTTGAAATTGTTCACACATCCTTTATGCGACCGTTAATACTTCTTGAGGTACTAACAGAACGATTACTAACTGTGCTTGTGCATTAAGGCATAATTCCTTTTTTGTACACCTAAGGCTTAGCAGTGGCTCCCAAACCAGTTGGTCTAAGGAACTAGGTGATAAGGCACATTCGCTATATTTTTTTATGCTGCCTTCGTAATTACAAAACCAGTGTTCATTTTTTTCTTCACCACTTGTATTTTATTTTATTTTCCTTCGTACTAAGGCTTTTAGACAAGAGCATTTCAAGGTATCCTCTACTATCCCAAGTTTCAAGATGTGTGTAAGTGCGTATAGTAGGGTATCAACGTTCAAATATTTGGCCTGAAGAATAGGGACTATTTTTCAGACTTATTTTTTGTAAGTCTACGGTAGCGCCCCGACCGTCTATCCGAGGTCAAAATGTAGAAACGAAAACTTTTTCAAAACTTAAAACCGGCGCTACCGCAGATTTTAATCCCGGATTGAACCATTAACCTATAATTAGCAACTAGAGAAGGGTCAGAAAAGCTATACCGATCGATCCGTGTCCTTCGGTCTTTAGCCACCATCTCTTGCTCCCCGCGGCATCTCCGATCTCCGGTCTTCTCGTTGGAAAGGGCACCACATCTTCGAATCCTTTTAGGGGCTCCCACCTCAGAACCAAGGCAACTCAGACACGAAGTTTGCTAGCCGACGTGTCCAAGACTGCTGTAAAATATACGTAGATCACTTTGTCTCAAGGGTTAATTGAAGTTGCCATTTTGGATGGAGATGGAATGAGTAATGAAAGAAAGGAGATTAGGATTTTTTGTAGCAAATGAGATCAAAAATTTCCTTACCAAAAAGAATGAGGGGATGCCTCTTCTAGTGGCCGGCCATCTAGGATTGAGGAGAAAAAGAGGTGAGCTAAAGCAAAGAAAATGGATGATAACAAGGAAAATAAGTCACACCATTATCTTTTCCCAATCCTATCACAATAAATGCACAAAAAGAATCAATGATGCTAGAAACATCAAAGAGCATGCAGCGGTGGACCTGGAGCCCCGGCACCACAAAAAAAACCCTGCCAACACTAATTTCCACTTTGCAAATAAGCCCCGCCAAGCAAAAATCAGCCATGAAGGAATAAAAGAAAATGGCCAAATCAAGAAAGCAAACTGGCAACTTCAAAAAGCGATCCCGTAATAAATTATAGGATAACCCCGCAAATGTATATACATACCCGTATTTGTATTCCGACCGAATACAAATGCAATGAGACAAAATCTACATAGTATAATACTAGGATCCGGTTTAAACCAAAGCCCGCTAGTATTATCCGTCCGAACCATGACACATGCACAAGTGCACGCGTATGTTCGAACCCTGCCATAAATCCATACGGCCTCTACAACGTTTCGCCCGAAACTTAAGAAACTGTCTGTGGGGGACTCTAAAGACTCATCAATATTTTGGCTGTGGATTTAACCACTAGCATGTCAAAGGTACTAGCCGTACGTAATGGGCTACCAGGTATTAACCAAAAGTGAGGTCGACGAGCGAACTCATCCTGACATCCTACTGAGCCTGTCAGTGACAATATCCGTACAGTCCCGTCCGTTCGTCTATGAGCATCGCATGTCAGGCCTAGGGGGTTGGTAAAACTCAGACCCCCAAAAGCGGTACAAGTCGTGTCGGAGTGTAGCCTAGAACACCCTGAGATACTACTGGAATACCTACCAGTAAATCTCCTGTCTTGGCCAAGGACTTCGTGTAATGGCTTTCCTAGACACAGCGCGATCTCACCCCCAATACCGGGAGAGACGAAACCCATGCCGATCTGCTCACTGCCTCCATGTGGCTCGGAACTGTACCTAACTAAAACCTTTTTGCATGACTCCTTTGAGCCGTGGTAGGGTAGTAATCAAAGCACAGTGGGAACTCACACGAGACAAATGATGATCTCAGTTCGATGAACTAACCTATACACATGTCACCAGGGAACTGCTGTCTGACGTCAGGTATAATACCAGCTAGCATGTTCCCGGCGAGTCTTGTCCGGTGTACTCATAACCCCATGAGCACCTGTATACATCTTAGGTGATCTAACTGACACCAATGGCTTGTGAGACCAGCCACCGCCCCTCGTCGGGGTCTTGACTGTGTACACTAGTCTACTAATGGAGTATCGATGCCCAGTCTCGAAACTCCCATGACTAAGGACCACTTTAAGGATATGCTTATAGTCCCTAGCTCCCACATATATGATCGCCATCGTACTGCTGGCCGTCAAGCAAGAATCCAACGTGCTCTATCAACGTGCAATAGTGACCTGTAATGTCACCCAAAGCATGTACACGATGATAAAGATAAACCAGATAACATACTATCATCTTGAGTAAGACTGTCCTACCGGTATAGGTCCTCCCTCAATCATTGCAATCACGTGCCTATGATCTAATAATTGACTCTGAGGGCAATATATCCAATAATCTCCTACTTGCACTCAAGGCTAATTATTGCGGTGTCGCATACTCACAGCCCGTGTGATACCGAACACACAACTCTTCTACTAATCAGTTTCACAAAGCCCGTTTGCGAAACTATTGCATTCGAGGAATAGCCTCAGTGAGTGGATCCGCCCTAATGTTTCTTTCTATGTCTCTCTTTATCTCAAGTTCGTGGAGAAAGCCATCTCCCGAAATGAGCAATACCAGTCTTAGAATATGTCTTGATATCTGATGGGACCTAGTTCATAAATGAACTCCAAATCCAAACTTCTTAGACTGTATCGTCAACTGAACTTAATCAATATCCTGCGCCATGCCTCCTTCAGTATCCGCTTGGACCATCTGTCAAAACTACTGCCCCTCGTCAGAGGGAAAACTATAACTTTGACAGTTACTCTGTCATCCAGGTCACCTTGGAAGCCTGGAATGATAACCGTCTCCTAAAAGAGGCTGTCGTTATCATATCCCTAGAACATCCACTTATGTTCTAAAACTGCTTCCGAATGTTTCTCCAGGATAGGATCAATATCAACTTATTGCATCTAGTGCAAAAAACAACGTCTGGTGTGGTACTTGACATCTCATGATTGACTCAATTGCCTAAGCAAGTGATCTGCCAATCATGCACATCCCTCTCCTCTTTAGTCTTTAAGACACCTTTAGATAGGGTGACTCCATCACTTGCAGGTATACTACCGTGCCAGGAGTCGTCCATTCTAAAACACCTTTAGAATGCTGTCTGAGTACGCAGATTGGGAAACTACCCAAATCTAGATTTAAAACCATAGATCTAGTAACCAGAATGCCTGATATAAAATCCATGTCCTTTGTGGAGAAACCACTGTGTGACAACCAAAGTATAACCGATCGTAGTATAGGAATTTCACTTCCTACTCTGTGTATGTCATCCCAATACCAGGACATCACACCTTACTACCTTCATAACAGATGCATCCCCAATTCTGATGAAGTCAAAACCAATGACTGTCATATCAGAAATAGATGATCTATCTCAGCTATATCCGCTTTAGTCCATAAATAGACATAAGCTACTTGTCCACTGCTCCCACTGACTACGACAACCCTCCGGCAGAGTCATATACACGTACACTTTCTAAAGCTAGTTTAGAACGACACTATACTCATCCTCCTGCCGGGTCTCACAATCTGGAACAACAGCAATGGCAAGTCTGGGTAAACAAGAACCTCCCTGTCACCGTCCTTGAGGCTACCGGAGTACCTCTCGGGTGCCTGAGGTTACCCACCATAACTGCGGAGTGGCTAATGGAATGTCAAACTAGATTGAATCTTTAGGTCTTATTAAATTTTCAGTAATCGTTTGCGGTTCTGGAATCACTTCCAGTTCTACCATACTCCTACTACTGTTTTCTGAAAAAATCCATTTTTATTAAAACCGTGGCGAGTCAAGAACAATATCACTATTGATCTTCCAGATGGTAGAAAGTCAACCCTCATCATAGCCCGGGTCAACCCGCAAACAGCCATTACAGAAACGTGCCTTGAGTTATCCAGAGTCTGGTTTTAAGCATAAGCCGGACAACTCTCCGTACCTTAACATTGTTAAGATATGAACTATTCTATATCCAATATAAAAACAGAGGCACTGATTTAATCGGAACTAGATTCAAATCATGCCGCTGTCTCCAGTGCATGTGAACTAAATGGAAAGAGGCCGATCAGCATTACTCAACTTAGGAATACTTCCAATTGTGAGTAACCTGAAGGAGAAGCAAGCCCTCATAATCATTACTATCAACTGAATACCATACACAAGTATCTACATCTTCGATCACCTTGAAAAATCCTGATACTTGCAACACCTGGTTCTCTACTTTATTCTTATACCTATAATTTCTCAAAACTTAGACCTTGCATTTCTACGAAACACATGTCTAAGAACTAGAGAAGTCACAAGTAAACAGAATATAGTACAAGTACCAACCCCTCTGTCCTCATGGACACTTGACAACATACAATACTCTGTATAAGTCCCCTGAGTCTAATAACTCATTCCCTGTGTGTCGTATGTTGAAAACTGTACTTATGGTCAAGAAGAATTACACCAATGTTTAATGCTCCTTACCTAACCATCCACTGATATAGGTAAATGTCATAGACATAATTTCAAAAAGTTATATCTCACTTTACAAAAATAAACGTACAGATATATTAATTTGAAATTGGTTCATAACAACGGATATTCAAAACCAAATATTTGCCGTCCGGCAAACAACCCAGGCGATTTCCTCAAATATCACCAATTACAACGAATCCCGATATAATGAGGATGATCACCCAATTCCCAATAACGTACTCCCACTCATCATCTGTAAAACCATACAGTTGTGAGAATCAAACCTAGTAAATACATACCCTGGAGCAAAGACTAATTGGGAAATCAGTTTTCTTTTAACAATACACAGTGAAACTGAAACATGTAAATGTTTCAAAGGGGTATCCGGGTATTCTTAGTAATGCCTCTTCCATTATCAGGTCCACAACTGTAACCGTATATTTCTTTTCCATCTCTCCAAATCCCTTTATATGTCTTTAGTCATTACCTTCTGTACACCCTCTTAGGCTAAATGGTTTTCTTCCTTCCCTACCGTTCGGCACCAGCTTGTGGTTTGGAAGAAGACTATCCAATAAGAATAATAGGTGTATTGTCCTAATCCTAGGAGCACTCGCACGCCGAGAGAAGGTAAGATAAAAGACAACTGAATAAACCTTATTCCTTTTTCTCCTGAACCAGAATCCATCCCCGAACTGGAACAAGTTCCTTCGAGTTCGTATATAACCATACGATGGAGTATCCAAATAACTGTGGATCTTCGTAGTGATACGGAGTGTCCAGGAGAAATACAAAGGAGAAGTAGGAGTGGCGATGAAATACTTGGTTTGGTCGTGAATGATAGCAGTCGCAATTTACTTTGCCCTCTTACTAATCTCTTTATTTGCCTTTACTTAATACTACATCTTTTAGGCTAAATAGTTTTCTTCATTCCCTATCGTTCGGCACCTGTCTATGGTTTGGATGAAGACTATCCAATTAGCGTAACAGGTGTACCGTCCTAATCCAAGGAGCACTCACAACCTGAGAGAAGATAAAAGGAAAAGACAACTGAATAGTCCTATTCATTTTCTCCAGAACCAGAAACCATCCTCGAATTTGGAACAAGTTCCTTCGAGTTCGTATATAACCATACGATGGTTTTATCCAATGGAAGTGGACGTAGTAATACGGGGTGTTCTGGAGAAAAGGGTAAAAGTAGGAGTGGCAATGAGGTATGCAACTCTGACAATCCAAAAGCCAGTGTTTTAAGAAAGTTCGGTTAACTTGGTCACTGAGTCATAGTCAAGGGTCGGGTCATGGTCGCTGCCAAAGAGATAGAGAAAAGAAACACTCTGCGTGCACTCTAACCTAGATCAGAATGGTTATCAATTTATCTAATCAGGAAACCTCCCACTGTATCGTCAAATTCTCCTCCAAACCTGAAAGAAGAATTAGTCGGGATCACCCGAGGAGTAAACCAACTCATCAGTAGGAATCGGGATCCAACTATCACCGCATGATAAAGTGATGGAATCCACTCATGTTATCACACTCCATAAGGTATGCGGATATCTGGCAAGTTTCAGTTTCTTTAGAAACACCCGATGTGATTTTTACCCCATTCTCTTATGACCTTGACTTTGGCCAACAAATCATAAGTCACATGTCAAGTTCTACCCGTCATTATCCAGGTTAATTTGAACCCACCCGTACTACCCTTGACTTTGGCCAACAAAACAGTACGACTGTCCCAAACCAACGCATCTATCTATACAACAGAAAAGTAACAAATAGCTACCATACACTATGCCTTGACTTTGGCTAACAAGCATAGCATGAATACTAAAGTGCTACCCGTCTGAAATGACGGAGGGCTACGAATGGTTTTTGGCGAAAAACCTTTAATGTAATGAACTTGATATCGTTGAAGGAACTGGATAGATTTTTATAAAAATATAGTGGCGAAAACCTTTACTAAAGAGGTCACTTCCGGTGAAGGGATCTCGGCTCTTTCCCCGTAGAATGAGATGCAGGATATTCCAACTGAATACCGCGATGAAAAGCAAAAAGTAATCGACTATAGTGAAGTTATTACCCTGACGCAAACTTCTGTCCAAGGGGTCACTCCCGGTGAAGGGATCTCGGCCCTTGCCTCGTCGACTGAGGTGCTGGATATTCATAACCGAATACCACTGTGCAAAACAAAAAAAACGTCCTTGCAATAACAGCTTTTCGAAAAATGTTCCAACAATATCAGAATAGGTTTGTTTTGCTTGCATTGATCCGAATCAATGCAGTCCCATCAATTAATCACACCACAAAGGAACGAAAATATGATGTACGTATATGCCATCCGCATTCGCCACTGGGTCCCGTCATCACCCGTTAGAATACTTAACTAACGACAGAGCGCGGACTGGACTAGCGCGGGTGTAAAATATATACAACATCTACTACTATATATATCAATATATAATATCCGCTCATGGCGTCATAAAATGCAACATCACAGAAATGTAATAAGCATCACAGAACAATACAGATAATCTGGGATCCCTGGGTTTCATAGAGCCGCTACTGAAACCCGACGTTCCCCTGGTCGTGTGGATAGCCTGTGCAATGAAATCCTAGACCCTTACGGGGGCGGCAAGTTACCCGCCAAAACCTGAAGCGAGGCAGTCCCCTTCAACAAAGTGAACGGACCACCCAGCACTTCACGGAATCCGGTAACTTGAGCACCCCTCCTTGGGTCAACCTATACCCCCTACGAGTCCGGCGAATAGCCCGCCAATTCTAGAGTAAAGCCCCCTCCGTCTCAAAGCCATGAGATGCAGGCCCGTTGCTCTCTAGAACCCGGCTACCCGTGCACCCCTCCGCGGGGTAATCCTAGTACAGAAAGTAAAATATATATACAACGGGTACATCGACCTCAGCCCGGTCGTGTCCCAAAAGAATAATATACAAACAGGCAGTGACGGCAGTCCACATGTTGGACGCTCGCCCTGCAATACCAAATGTACAAATACAACCAAACTGTACTACCATTGCATCCAGGCTATCCACCACGACAAATCCGCAACATCACAGCACAATACAGAACATCAACATGAATGTCACGTTCGCAAATCCGTCTAAAAGAGCTATAGCATTTAGACAAGATTTACCGCTCGAATGACATTCACGGTCACAGATATAAAGTAAGTACTGTAAACTAACATATTTAAAAAATTTCGATCGACAAAATTACCCGAAGTGGGCCCCAAGCACAAATCCAGCACTCAAAATAATCTGGGCCAAAACTAAAAATACCAGAAACCCCAATTCCAAGTCAGAGACCAAAGTGGAAAAATTGGTGCACTGAAGCTACAGTAGCGCGGCGGAACCGCGGCCAAAACGTGGGCACGACCACGGTTCCGCGGTGCTACAGTGCGATCGTTGCACAAAATTTCTGCAGTGGCCTTAGTACAGCCTGCCTGGTTTTCTGACATACCCAAAAAAAATTTTAGACCACAAAAATAAATTCGACAGAAACTGCAAAATTGGAATCGCGGTTTTGGAAATTTCGTTCGATCGATATTTTAAACACGTTAGAGCAAGCTAATAAAGGTTAATGGCGTGTCTCTGATACCATGTAAGTCTACGGTAGCGCCCCGGCCGTCTATCCGAGGCCAAAATACGGAAACGAAAACTTTTTCAAAACTTGAAACCGGCACTATCGCAGACTTTATCCCGGATCAAACCATTAACCTATAACTAGCAACTAGAGAAGGGTTAGAAAAGCTATACCGATCAATCCGTGTCCTTCGATCTTTAGCCACCATCTCTTGCTCCTCGCGGCATCTCCGATCTCCGGTCTTCTCGTTGGAAAGGACACCACATCTTCGAATCCTTTTACAGGCTCCCACCTCAGAACCGAGGCAACTCGGACACGAAGTTTGCTAGCCGACTTGTCCAAGATTGCTGTAGAATATACGTAGATCACTTTATCTCAAAGGTTAATTGAAGTTGCCATTTTGGGTGGAGATGGATTGAGCAATGAAAGAAAGGAGATTAGGAATTTTTGTAGCAAATGAGATCAAAAATTTCCTCACCAAAAAGAATGTAGGGCTGCCTCTTCTAGTGGCCGGCAATCAGGGATTGAGGAGGAAAAGAGGTGAGCTAAAGCAAAAGAAAATGGATGATAACAAGGAAAATAAGTCACACCAATATCTTTTCCCAATCCTATCACAATAAATGCACAAAAAGAATCAATGATGCTAGAAACATCAAGAACCCCTCCATGAAGGAATAAAGGAAAATGGAAAAATCAAGAAAGCAAACTGGCAACTTCAAAAAGCGATCCCGTAAAAAATTATAGGATAACCCTGCAAATGTATATACATACCCGCATTTGTATTCCGACCGAATACAAATGCAATGAGACAAAATCTACATAGTATAATATTAGCATCCGGCTTAAACCAAAGCCAGCTAGTATTATTCGTCCGAACCATGACACGTGCACAAGTGCACGCGTATGTTCGAACCCTGCCATAAATCCATACGGCCTCTACAACGTTTTGCCCGAAACTTGAGAAACTGTCTGTGGGGGACTTTAAAGACTCGTCAATACTTTGGGTGTGGATTTAACCACTAGCACGTCAGAGGTACTAACCGTACGTAACGGGCTACCAATTATTGACCAAAAGGGAGGTCGATGAGAGAACTCATCCTGACACCATACTGAGCCTGTCAGTGACAATATCCGTACAGTCCGGTCCGTTCTTCTATGAGCATCGCATGTCGGGCCTAGGGGGTTGGTAAAAGTCAGACCGCCAAAAGCGGTACAAGTCGTGTCGGAGTGTAGCCCAGAACACCCTGAGATACTACTGGAATACCTACCAGTAAATCTCCTACCTTGGCCAAGGACTTCGTGTAATGGCTCTCCTAGACACAGCGTGATCTCACCCCCAATACCGGGAGAGACGAAACCCCTGCCGATCCGCTCACTGCCTCCATGTGGCTCGGGACTGTACCCAACTAAAACCTGTTTGCATGACTCCTTTGAGCCATGGTAGGATAGTAATCAAAGCTCAGTGGGAACTCGCACGAGACAAATGACGATCTCAGGTCGATGAACTAACCTGTACACATGTCACCAGGGAACTGCTATCTGACGTAAGATATAATACCAACTAGCATGTTCCTGGCGAGTCCTGTCCGGGGTACTCATAACCCAATGAGCACCTGTATATATCTTAGGTGATCCAACTGACACCAATGGCTTATGAGTCCGGCCACCACCCCTTGTCGGTGTCTCGACTGTATACACCAGTCTACTAATGGAGTATCGATGCCCAGTATCGAAACTCCCACGACTAGGTGTTGGAGATAGTGCCCTCAGAGTCAATTATTGGATCACAGGCACGTGATTGCAATGATTGAAAGGGGACCTATACCATTAGAACAGTCTTACTCAAGATGATAGTATGCTATCTGGTTTATCTTTATCATCGTGTACTGCTTCAGGTGACCTTACAGGTCACTATTGCACGTTGATAGAGCCCTTAGGATTCTTGCTTGACGGCCAACAGTATGATGGCGATCATATACGTAGGAGATAGGGTCTATAAGCACATTCTTAAAAGGTCCCTAGTCGTGGGAGTTTTCGAGACAGGGCATCGATACTCCAGAGTAGACTAGTGTATACAGTCGAGACCCCGACGAGGGGTGGTGGCCGGTCTCACAAGCCACTGGTGTCAGTTGGTTCACCTAAGATGTATACAGGTGCTCATTGGGTTATGAGTACACCGGACAGGACTCGCCGGGAACATGCTAGTTGGTCTTATACCGACGTCAGATAGCAGTTCCCTGGTGACATGTGTACAAGTTAGTTTATCGACCTGAGATTGTCATTTGTCTCGTCTGAGTTCCCACTGTACTTTGATTACTACCCTACCACGGCTTAAAGAAGTCGTGCAAACAGGTTTTATTTGGGTACAGTCCCGAGCCACATGGAGGCAGTGAGCGAATCTTTAGGGGTTCGTCTCTCCCGGTATTGGGGGTGAGGTCGCTCTATGTCTAGGAGAGCCATTACACGAAGTCCTTGGCCAAGGCAGGAGATTTACTGGTAGGTATTCCAGTAGTATCTCAGGGTGTTCTAGGCTACACTCCGACACGACTTGTACCGCTTTTGGGGGTCTAACTTTTACTAACCCCCTAGGCCCGCCATGCGATGCTCATAGACGAACAGACCGGACTGTACAGATATTGTCACTGACAGGCTCAGTAGGGTGTCAGGATGAGTTCGTTCATCGACGTCCCTTTTGGTCAATACCTGGTAGCCCGTTACGTATGGCTAATACCTTTGACGTGCTAGTGGTTAAATCCACAACCAAAGTATTGACGAGTCTTTAGAGTCCCCCATAGACTGTTTCTCAAGTTTCGGGCAAAACGCTGTAGAGGCGTATGGAGATATGGCAGGGTTCGATCATGTACGTGCGGTATTGCACGGATCATGATCGGACAGATAATACTAGCGGGCTTTGGTTTAAGCCGGATCCTAGTATTGTACAGTGTAGATTTTGTCTCATTGCATTTGTATTCGGCCTGAATACAAATCCGGGTATGTATATGTTAGTGTATATGCCCTAGAGGCCATTACTGTATCATACTAGTATGCATATTACTTGATGGAAGCTTGGGATATTCACAGTTGTATAGACAATATTGCTCGAAATGGTAGTATGCTACTTGGTTTTTCTCTGCTTTAATGTGTACATGTGTTTCTTTTAGTATATCACCTATACACATTAGTGGATCCCTTAGGATCTTTGCTTGATTACCAGCGTTGTGATGGCAGTCACACTCGTGGGGGCTGGGTAATCTACAAGCACATCCTTATATACACGTCCCTGGTCGTGGGATTATCGAGACGGGGCAATGATACTCCAGAGTAGACTAGCGTATCCGCTTCTCATCCTAGCAGGGGAGACGGTCTGTCCCACAGCCGTCAGTACGTCGTACTTGAGATAGTATGCGGGTGCTCGTTAGGTTACGAGTACACTGGACATGACTCGTAGGGAACTGTTGGTTGGTATTATACCTATCGTTAGTTATCAGTTCCCAGGTGACATGAGTACAGCTTAGTCCGCTGACATGACACTGTCACCTCGCCTCGAGTGTGTTCCCACTGTACTTAGATTACTACCCTACCACGGATCAAAGGAGTCGTCCAAACAGGTAGTAGTTGGGTGCAGTCCCGAAGCACTTGGAGGCGGTGACGGTTAGACAGGATTCGTCTCTCCCGGTATTGGGGGTTGATATCGCGCTGTGTCTAGGAGAGCCATTACATAAGTAGTCCCTGCCCAGGGCAAGCGAAATATACTGGTAGGTTTCCAGTGTTATCTCAGGGTGTTCTGGGCTACACTCCGACACGAATTGTACCGCTATTAGGGAACTGTTGTTTACCACCCCCTAGGCCCGCCATGCGATATTCTCAGACGAACGGACCGGGCTGTACGGAGATTGTCACACACAGGCTCAGTAGGAGTTCGGATGGGTTCGCCTCATCAGTCTTCTTATCGGCATCTACCTCGGGGCCGTTACGTACAGCTAGTGCCGCTTGCGGTCTTTGGTTAAATCCACTGCCAGCGTAGTGTCGAATCTTTAGAGTCCCACACAGAGGGTTATTCGCCTTTGGGCAAAACAGAGTAGAGGTCGCTTGGTTTTGCGACGGGGTTCGTTCACATCCGCGCACTTGTGCACGTTTGGTGTCCGGACAGTCATTACTAGCGGGCTCTGGGTTGAACCAGATCCTAATATATGTTTTGAGGTTAGTTTTATCTCATTGTGTTCATGTTCCTTGGAACACGAATGCGGGTGTGTATGCACAGTTGTTTGAGGCGGAGGAAGAGGATTTTCATTAGGGTTTTGGAACGGGTGTGTATGCACAGTTGACAGTTGTTTTTTTCCAAACCCTAATGAATATGTGAAATATCAATTAATAATTTTAATTAAATGAAATTGTGTCATGGTGAGGGTTGTTGACTTGTTGACGAAGGTTGACTTGTTGATCATGGTTGAAACATTGACCATCATCATTTCACTCCAAAGATGCTCTTTGATCTTTGCAAAAACATTTAATGTGAAATGATATTGGTCTTATCAAACCAACCATCACCTTTTTCATTTGATTAAAATTATTAATTAGATTAATTCACATATATTATTGTTATGGTTGTAAAACTATCTCATTCTCATATTCTCATTCTCTCTCATGCTTTCTTCTTCCTCTTCCTCTAGTTCAAGGAAAAATATTCTCATGGGTTGAGAAACCTTTCCTTGGAGATAAAACACCCAAAGCCACTCTCTACTCATCCTAAGGTTGAAGGTCTAGCAAGCCGAAGACTTTAGTTTTCTCAAGTTCGAGGAAGAAGCTCAAGGTAGAGACCCTCAGGTGGATCTATCTTCGGCAAGAGAAGGCGACGAGGAGAGAACCATCCGACCACCACAAGGAGTCCAAGAGAAGGAGTTCAAGTTGAGGTATAACCCCTAACTGAGTAGACAAATCTCTAGTTAGTTGCTAGTGTGTAGTTTAGCAAAGATCCGTATTTTGTAGTCCATGTTACCTAAACCCTAAAAATCGTTTTTCACCGTTTCCACAAGCCCGAAAGAACCGGGAGAAGTAATGTGGACTTACAGTGGTATCAGAGCCTAACTAAACACACGCTAGCATGTTAGCAAAGTATCTAGAATTTCGACCGGACAAAAAACAACAAAACACCCCGGAAAATTCAAGTTTCTGCCGATTTTTATTTCTGCTCCAAAAATAATAAATCATGTACTAAAAATCGGCTCAGGCTTTTTAAAGAACAGGCAAGAAAAACGATCGAGTGAACCGACCAACTCACCGCGGTTCCGCGGCATGAGCTTGCCTCTGCCGCTGATTCGCGGCTGAGTTGACTCGGTCGTGGATCGTTTCTCCTGCAGTTTTTTCTGGTGGTGTTTTGTGATTTTTGAGATGGTTTGTTTCTGCCCAGAATTTCCAGAAAACAAATTTGTTTTTGGGGTGGTTACAAATCCGTATTTTGATCGATTTTCTGTAGACTTTGGCTAATGGGTTGTATTTGTAATGTTATATATGTATTGAACGTCTGCTAATCGCTATACGTAAATTAATAGGGGTTATACATATCTGTGATCTGTAATGTTGATGGTATGCGTATATGAATTCGTTGGATTGTCGCGGATGAATAGCCGGGGGGGTTGTGAGATGAGAGTTTATCTTTATCTTTCAATTCATGTAATATGTAAATTTGATGTAATATTATTTGTATGGCTGCACATCCGGAATGAGGTTGTAGCCGCTATTGTATAATTTCTTTTTACTGTTTTTGCTCCTAGGATAGACCCAAGGTGGGGTGCACAAACTACCGGGTATCTCGAAGTGTCGAGTGGCCTACTCACGTCGTTGAGGGAGGTTGCTTCGCTTCGGGTACTTGGCGGGTAGTTTGCTGCACCCGTAGGGGTCTAGGGTGGGGTATTGGCTATTCATCGTGACCGTGTAATCCGCTTTTCATTACAGGCTCGAACGGAATGCGGATTCCTAGTATATCCAATGTATTCATCTGTGATCTGGAATGGCTATCATTACTATATATCTATGTACGATATCTATTTAGGCATTGCTTATGTTTTGCATCCGTGCTAGTCCAGCCCCCGCTCTGTCGTTAGTTAAGTAACCTAACGGGTGATGACGGGACCCGTGGCGAATGCAGATGGCATAAGCGTACGTCATATTTTCGTTGTTTTCTGCAATGGTAGGATTAAATGATGGGATGCATTAAAAATTAATGCAAGAAAATAAACCAAGTAAAAGTCGTTGGAACACTTTCAAAACCACTCGGTTCTTTTCAAAAACCAACTTTTAAATGTGGAGCTTGAACCACTCCTTTAAAAAGATATCTCGTTCCATTGATTATATCAAGTTCACTACGTTCACGGTTTCACCAAAAACATTCGTAGCCCTCCGTCATTTCATATGGATAGTCAATAGTATTCAAGCTGTGTTTGTTGGCCAAAGTCAAGGCACAGTGTTTGGTAGCTATTGGGTATTCATATGCAGCATAGATAGATGGGTTGGTTTGGGACAGTCGTACTACCTTGTTGGCCAAAGTCAAGGATAGGTACGGGTGGATTCAAATTAACCTGGAGAATGACGGGTAGAACTTGACATGTGACTTATGATTTGTTGGCCAAAGTCAAGGTCATAAGAGCATGGGGTAAAAATCTACATCGAGAGTTTCAAAAGAAACTGAAACTTGCTAGCGCTGCATACAATTTGGAGTGTCATGATTCTGGTAGGATTCCTTCAGTTTTGTCACGCGATGATATTTGGATCCTGACCCTACTGTGAGTATATGCTACTCCTCGGGAAATTTCACACTTAACGATCAATGCTATAAACCTAGCAGGTGTCTAGAAAGGTGTTAACAGGGCTACGCCCCCAGGGGAAAGAGGTTACTTAATTAAGGAACTTCGTGAAAGCATTGGAAAACCTCCCTAGAAGTACCGACACTGGCCTGGCTAAACGGTTAAGCAAGTATTGTACGGTGAGATTGATCCTGACAATTCTTCCTTTATGGTTTGAGGAGGGATTCGAGAGACAGTGGGAGCCATCCTGTTTAGACAAACTAAAAACCACTCTAAACATGTAAGAGCATCATGCTAAAGTGTTTCTTTTCTCTCTCCTAATTGCAGCGACCAATCGACATGACCGGAATTAAGTTATTACTAGATAAAAACATACTGACAGGGCCAAACTACAAAGATTGGCTCAGGAATGTCAAAATGGCAGTCACATACGACAAGTTGGGGTATCTCCTTACCACCAAAGCTCCCCCTGTCTCAGGTCCCACCTCCAGCGTCGCGGATGTAGAAATCCGTAAGACATGGGAGATCGATTGCGCGAAGGCCAATTGCCTCGTGCTTGCCTCTATGGACAATGAACATCAGAGGAGGCATGAGAATATGGACGTAGAATCCATATTTCTTCATACAAAAGAACTGTATGGAGAGCAATCTCGTATCGCCAGATATGAAGTCTCGAAAAAGTTGTTTTAGGCGAGATTGGCCATCGGATCATCCGTAGTGGAACACGTGCTTAAGATGAATGGAGCTCGCAGACCTAGGGACCACTTTAGAGAATGAGCTCTATACGGACTTGATTCTCCAGTCCCTTCCTTCCACTTACGCCCAGTTTATCCTGAACTTCAACTTGCAAGGAAAAGAGGTTGAACTTCCGGAGCTCCTCAACATGTTGAGGAGTGCAGAGGGCACCCTACAGAAAGGTAGGGAAACATCCACTTTGTTTGCAGGATGATCTTCCTCTTCTAAGTCTAAGGCGAAAGCCAAGGGAAAGAAGAAGAAAGCCCCCGCCAAACCAAGGGGCAGTGTTAGTAAAGTGGATACGAAGGGAAAGGCAAAGGCAACAAAGGTAGCGGGAAAGCTTGTTGGGAAGGATTGCAGGGCTTGGAAGGCCAGACCCCAGGATCTGAAGCAAGTTGCGGCTTCAGCTTAAGGTGTGTATGTTATTGAAAACTGTCTATCAATAAACTCTACATCCTGGGTAATGGATACCGGATCAGGATCTCATATCTGTAATTCTTTGCAGGCACTGAGAAGGCGTAGGGTTTTGAAGGAAGGTGATATGACCCTCAGAGTTGCAAACGGAGCTGGCATGGATGCTGAGTCCGTGGGGGACTATCACCTGGGATTGTCAAATGGGCATGTTTTGGTTTTGCGTGATTGTTATTTTGTACCCAATGCAACCTGTAACATCATATCTGTATTTTTATTATCTAAAGAAGGTTATGAATTTGCATTTGTAAGTAATGTTGTGAACATTCACCTTAATCAAGTTATGATTGGGTCGGGTACATTAAACAATGGTATATACGTGTTAAACCAACCACGAATTTTCAATGTCCAGAATACACACAAAAGAAAGTCTCCAGAAATCAATCATGCTTTCTTATGGCATTGTAGACTAGGTCACATCAATGAGAGAAGGTTGACGAAGTTACATACAGAAGGATATTTGGATCCGTTCGAATATCATTCATATGCAACTTGTCAATCCTGTCTCAAAGGAATGATGACAAAGACTCCGTTCACTGGACACGGAGTAAGAGCGAGCGAGCTCTTGGGACTCGTACACAGTGATGTGTGCGGTCCAATGTCTATACATGCGCGAAGTGGTTATTCTTACTTCATTACTTTTACGGATGACTTTTCAAGATACGGATATGTCTTCTTAATGAAACATAAATCCGAAGCCTTTGGAAAGTTCCAGGAATACAAGAATGAAGTAGAAAAACAAACAGGCAAAAGTATCATGACACTAAGATCTGATCGAGGTGGTGAATACTTAAGTGCCGAGTTCCTGGATTACTTAAAAGAGAATGGAATTCTCTCTCAGCTTACTCCTCCATACACTCCGCAACATAACGGTGTATCGGAGAGATGGAACCGATCCCTATTGGATATGGTACGGTCCATGATGAGTAACACTGAGTTGCCACGATCATTCTGGGGATATGCACTAGAATCAGCTGCATACATTTTGAACCGAGTTCCAACTAAGACTGTGCCTACCACACCATATCAGATGTGGTGTGGGAAGAAACCCTATCTTAAGCATATTAAGACATGGGGATCTCCAGCTTTTGTCAAAAAGCAGCATGCGGACAAGCTCGAGGCACTCTCAGTACAGTGCAAGTTTGTGGGATATCCAAAGGACTCCAAGGGATATTTCTTCTATTGCGAAGAGGAACAAAAGGTCATTGTTTCTCGTCATGCCTACTTCTTGGAAACTGAATTTTTAGAAAATCAGATAAGTGGGAGCGCAATAGAACTGGAAGAAGTTCCAGAACCACGAGCTATTACTGAGAGCTTAGTAGAACCAGAGGGTTCAAAAGAACAGGACATTCCTACGCCGCTCCGCAGGAGTAGTAGGCAGTCTCATCCGCCCGAGAGATACTACGGTTTTCTCATAGACGGGGATATAGAGAATTGCATCATTGATAATGATGAGTCGACTAGCTTCCAGCAGGCCATTCAGAGCGTTGACTCGGTAAAATGGCTGGATGCAATGCGGACCGAAATGGAGTCCATGTACACCAACAAAGTATGGATTTTGGACGTTGCTCCAGATGGGGTAAAACCCGTAGGATGCAAGTAGATCTTCAAAAGGAAGATTGGTGTAGATGGACAGGTTGAGACCTATAAAGCTAGACTTGTTGCAAAGGGTTTTCGTCAATGATCTGGTTTGGACTATGACGAAACCTTTTCTCTGGTGGCTATGCTGAAATCCATTCGGATCCTTCTTGCCATTGCTTCCTTCCACGATTATGAGATTTGGCAGATGGACGTAAAGACCGCTTTTCTAAATGGAAATTTAGAGGAGTGTGTCTATATGGACCAGCCAGAGGGTTTCATTCAGAGTGGGAGCAGCGGAAAGGTGTGCAAGTTGCTTAAGTCCATTTATGGACTAAAGCAGGCATCGCGGAGTTGGAACATCTGTTTTGATGAGACGGTCAAAGAATTTGGCTTTATCAAAAATCCAGATGAACCATATATCTATAGTAGATTTGTAGCAAGAACTGTCGTATTCCTCGTTTTATAAGTGGATGACATTCTCTTGATAGGAAATGACATTCCTATGCTACAATCTGTCAAAGGGTTCTTGTCACACAGGTTCTCTATGAAAGACCTGGGTGATGCCTCTTACATTCTGAGGATCCGGATCCATCGTGATAGATCCAGGAGGATATTAGGACTTTCGCAGTCCAGGTACATCGACACCATACTGAAAAGATTCAGTATTGAAGATTCCAAGCGCGGTAATCTACTGGCTTGTCACGGGATTACCCTCTCCAAAGAGATGTCTCCCAAGACTGATTTGGAAAGGGATCGCATGTCTATTATATCCTATGCTTCTGCGGTAGGCTCTATAATGTATGCGATGTTGTGTACCAGACCAGATGTTGCTTACGCACTGAGTGTGGTATGCCGGTATCAGTCAAACCCTAGGGAGAAGCACTGGATAGCGGTAAAGAACATTCTCAAGTACCTAAGAAGGAGTAAGGAGATGTTCTTGGTGTATGGCGGAAAAGACCTCCAGATTGAGGCCTTTGCTGACTCCAGCTTCCAAAGTGACAAGGATGATTCCAAGTCCATGTCGGGTTTTGTCTTTACCCTCAATGGAGAGGCGGTGTGTTGGAAGAGTTCCAAACAGGAAACCGTTACTGACTCGACTATGGAAGCGGAATATATTGCTGCATCTGATGCCGCAAAAGAAGCCGTCTGGATGAGGAAGTTCTTGAAAGAACTTTAGGTGGTTCCGTCCATTGTTGATCCAATACCTCTGTATTGCGACAACAACGGGGCTATAGCTTTAGCGAAGGAACCCAGGTTCCATCAGTAATCCAGACACATCTTGAGGCGGTATCACCTGATCAGGGAGATCGTGGATCGCCAGGTGATCAAGGTTCGGAAGGTTGCTTCAGAAGATAATACTGCAGATCCACTCATGAAGGCTTTACCCCAGACTCAGTTCGAGCGGCTGATCGAGATGATAGGTCTTCGATACGCCAGTACACGGCCTTAGTGCAAGTGGGAGATTGTTAGTGTATATGCCCTAGAGGCCACTACTGTATCATACTAGTATGTATATTACTTGATGGAAGCTTGGGATATTCACAGTTGTATAGACAATCTTGCTCGAAATGGTAGTATGCTACTTGGTTTGTCTCTGCTTTAATGTGTACATGTGTTTCTTTTAGTATATCACGTATACACATTAGTGGAGCCCTTAGGATCTTTGCTTGATTACCAGCGTTGCGATGGCAGTCACACTCGTGGGGGCTGGGTAATCTATAAGCACATCCTTATATACACGTCCCTGGTCGTGGGATTATCGAGACGGGGCATCGATACTCCAGAGTAGACTGGCGTATGCGCTTCTTATCCCAGCAGGGGAGACGGTCTGTCCCACAGCCGTCAGTACGTCGTACTTGAGATAGTATGCGGGTGCTCGTTAGGTTACGAGTACACTGGAAATGATTCGTAGGGAACTGTTGGTTGGTATTATACCTATCGTCAGGTATCAGTTCCCAGGTGACATGAGTACAGCTTAGTCCGCTGACTTGACACTGTCACCTCGCCTCGAGTGTGTTCCTTCTGTACTTAGATTACTACCCTACCACGACTCAAAGGAGTTGTGCAAACATGTAGTAGTTGGGTGCAGTCCCGAAGCACTTGGAGGCAGTGACGGTTAGACAGGATTCGTCTCTCCCAGTATTCGGGGTTGATATCGCGTTGTGTCTAGGAGAGTCATTACACAAGTAGTCCCTGGCCAGGGCAAGCGAGATATACTGGTAGGTTTCCAGTGTTATCTCAGGGTGTTCTGGGCTACACTCCGACACGACTTGTACCGCTATTAGGGGACTGACGTTTACCACCCTCTAGGCCCGCCATGCGATATTCTCAGACGAACGGACCGGACTGTACGGAGATTGTCACACACAGGCTCAGAAGGAGTTCGGATGGGTTCGCCTCATCAGTCTTCTTATAGGCATCTACCTCGGGGCCGTTATGTACAGCTAGTGCCGCTTGCGGTCTGTGGTTAAACCCACTGCCAGCGTAGTGTCGAGTCTTTAGAGTCCCACACAGAGGGTTATTCTCCTTTGTGCAAAACAGAGTTGAGGTCGCATGGTTTTGCGACGGAGTTCGTTCACATCCGCGCACTTGTGCACGTTTCGTGTCCGGACAATCATTACTAGCGGGCTTTGGTTTGAGCCAGATCCTAATATATGTTTTGGGGTTAGTTTTATCTCATTGTGTTCATGTTCCTCGGAACACGAATGCGGGTGTGTATGCACAGTTGTTTGAGGCGGAGGAAGAGGATTTTCATTAGGGTTTTGGAACGGGTGTGTATGCACAGTTGACAGCTGTCTTTTTCGAAACCCTAATGAATATGTGAAATATCAATTATTAATATTAATTAAATGAAATTGTGTCATGGTTAGGGTTGTTGACTTGTTGACCAAGGTTGATTTGTTGACCATGGTTGAAACATTGACCATCATCATTTCACTCCAAAGATGCTCTTTGCTCTTTGCAAAAACATTTAATGTGAAATGATAATGGTCTTATCAAACCAACCATCACCTTTTTCATTTGATTAAAATTATTAATTAGATTAATTCACATATATTCTTGTTATGGTTGTAAAACTATCTCATTCTCATATTCTCATTCTCTCTCATGCTTTCTTTTTCCTCTTCCTCTAGTTCAAGGAAAAACATTCTCATGAGTTGAGAAACCTTTCCTTGGAGATAAAACACCCAAAGCCACTTTCTACTCATCGTAAGGTTGAAGGTCTAGCAAGCCGAAGACTTTAGTTTTCTCAAGTTCGAGGAAGAAGCTCAAGGTAGAGACCCTCTGGTGGATCCATCTTCGGCAAGAGAAGGCGACGAGGAGAGAACCATCCGACCACCACAAGGAGTCCAAGAGAAGGAGTTCAAGTTGAGGTATAACCCTTAACCGAGTAGACAAATCTCTAGTTAGTTGCTAGTGTGTAGTTTAGCAAAGATCCGTATTTTGTAGTCCATGTTACCTAAACCCTAAAAATTGTTTTTCACCGTTTCCGCAAGCCTGAAAGAACCGGGAGAGGTGACGTCGACTTACAGTATATACAGTCGTGGGGTTTTCCTGTAATTTATTACGGGATCAGTTTTTTGAAGTTGCCAGTTTGCATTCCGTTTCAGCCATTTTCCTTTGTTTTCTTTCATTGGCTGAAAATTGGTGGAGGAGGGCTTATTTGCAAATGTGCAAATTGGCATTGTGGAGGGTGGTCTTTGTAAATTGTTGCTTCATGATTCTACTAGCCATTGACTTCATTAGTTCATCATTGCTTGACATTTCTTGATGAGATGGTTGATGTGTAGGAGACTTTGTTGTGATGATTATGTTCTCATCATCACTCACCATTCTTTCTTGCATGACACTCACACACTCTCCTCTCTCTTGTGCTCACCCCCCTTGACATTTTACTCACTCTCTCATTTTTCCTCATGAAAAAATGGCCGGCCACAAGGGGAGGGGCTGTCCCATATTTGGGTGTGGGATTGTTCTCATTTTGTTTGCACAAAAAATCCCTTTGTTCATCCAAAAACTTGCATCTCATTCCTCCACCAAAAACCATGGCAACTTCAAACCCCAATGAGACAAAGCTTTCTACATATTATCTACAGCATCCTTAGGCACGTCGACTCGCCAACTTCGTGCTCGAGTTGCCTCGATCCAGAGGTGGGAGCCCGTAAAAGAACCCGGCGATGTGGTGCCCTTCCGACGAGGAGATGAAGACTGGAGATTCCGCGGGGAGATCGGGACGACGACGAGAAAACCGAAGGACACGGATGGCTCGGTATATCTCTCTACCCCTTCTCTAGTTAGCTAAGAGTAGGTTAATAACCCGATCTGGGTTTAAAGTGCGCGGTAGTGCCGGTTTACAAGTTTTGTAAAAGTATCATTTCCGCATTTTGGCCTCGTTCTGACGGCCGGGGCGCTGCCGTGCACTTACACTGGTATCAGAGCCATGCCATTAACCTAGTCTAGCTTGCTCTAACGTGTTTATAACTCGATCGAACAAAGTTTCCAAAAACTGCGATTTCAAATGCATCAGTTTTCTGTCGAATTTTTTTTGGGTGGAAAAAAATATTTGGAGTGTTGCAGAAATCTGAGCAGGTGATTTTAAGAATTCTGTAGAAATCTGGTATTGTGATGCTACAGGAAGACCAAGGAACCGCGGCCAAACCTATGTTCCGGCCGCGGTTCCGCCGTAGTCAAGGGTCAACGCAATGCCATTTTTCTATAGTGATATTTAAATTTGTAATTGGGGTTTTTGGAATATTCTGTTTAGGCCCAGATTTATTTTGAGTGCAACAGTTGTGCTTGGGGCCCACTTCGGGAAATTTAGTCGATCGAAAATTTAAACATGTTAGTTCACAGTATTTACATTATATCTGCGACCGTGAATGTCATTTGATCGGTAAATCCTGTCTAACTGCTATAGCCCTTTTAGACGGATTTGCGGACGTGACATTCACGTTGATGTTCTGTGTTGTGCTGTGATGTTGCGGATTTGTCGTGGGGATAGCCTAGTTGCAATGGTAGTACAGTTTGGTTATTTATGTACATTTGATATTGCCGGGCGAGCGTCCGACATGTGGACTGCCGTCCCTGCCTGTTTGTATATTATTCTTTTGGGGCACGACCGGGCTGAGGTCGATGTACCCGTTGTATGTATATTTTATTTTCTATACTAGGATTACCCCATGGAGGGGTGCACGGATAGACGGGTTCTAGAGGGCAACGGGCCCGCATCTCATGTCGTTGAGACGGAAGGGGTTTTACTCTAGAATTGGCGGGCTATTCGCCGCACTCGTAGGGGGTATAGGTTGACCCAGGAGGGGTGCCCAAGTTACCGGATTTCGTGAAGTGCTGGGTGGTCCATTCACGTTGCTGAAGGGGGCTGCCTTGCTTCAGGTTTTGGCGGGTAACTTGTTGCGCCCGTAGGGGTCTAGGATTTCATTGCACGGGCTATCCATACGACCAGGGGAACGTCGGGTTTCAGTAGCGGCTCTATGAAACTCGGGGATCCCAGATATCAGTATTGTTCTGTGATGCTTATTACATTTCTGTGATGTTGCATTTTATCACGCCATGAGCGAATATTATATATTGATATATATACTAGTATATGTTGTATATGTTTTGCATCCGCGCTAGTCCAGTCCCCGCTCTGTCGTTAGTTAAGTAACCTAACGGGTAATGATGGGACCCCATGGCGAATGCGGATGACATATATGTACATAATTATTTTTGTTCTTTATTGGTGTGATCAATTGATGGGACTGCATTGATTCGGATCAATGCAAGTTAAACAAACCTATTCTGATGTTGTTGGAACATTTTTTCAAAAAGCTATTATTGCAAGGACGTTCTCTTTTGTTTTGCACAGTGGTATTCGGTTATGAATATCCAGCACCACAGTCTACGAGGCAAGGGCCGAGATCCCTTCACCGGGAGTGACCCCTTGGACAGAAGTTTGCGTCAGGGCAATATCTTCACTATAGTCGATTAGTTTTGCTTTGCATCGTGGTATTCAGTTGGAATATCCTGCACCTCATTCTACGGGGAAAGAGCCGAGATCCCTTCACCGGGAGTGACCTCTTTAGCAAAGGTTTTCGTTACTATATTTTTATAAAGCTATCCGGTTCCTTCAACGATATCAAGTTCATTACGTTAAAGGTTTTTCGCCAAAAACCATTCGTAGCCCCCCGTCATTTCAGACGGGTAGCACGTAGTATTCATGCTATGTTTGTTGGCCTTAGTCAAGACATAGTGTATGGTAGCCGCTTGTTACCTTTCTGCTGCATAGATAGATGCGTTGGTTTGGGACAGTCGTATAGCCTTGTTGGCCCTAGTCAAGGGCTTGTACGGGTGGGTTTAAATTAACCTGGACAATGACGGGTAGAACTTGACATGTGAGTTATGATTTGTTGCCTTAGTCAAGGTCATAAGAGCATGGGGAAAAAATCACATCGGGAGTTTCTAAAGAAACTGAAACTTGGCAGATATGGACATACCTTCTGAAGTGTGATAACGTGAGCGGATTCCATCACGTTATCATGCGATGATAGTTGGATCCGGATTCCCACTGATGAGTTGGTTTACTCCTCGGGTGATCCCGACTATTTCTTCTTTTAGGTTTGGAGGTGAATTTGACGTTACAGTGGGAGGTTTCCTGATTAGATAAAGTGACAATCATTCTGATCTAGGTTAGAGTGCACGCTGAGTGTTTCTTTTCTCTCTCTCTTTGGCAGCGACCATGATCCGACCCTAGACTATGACTTAGTAACCAAGATTAACCGAACCTTTTTATAAGACTGGCTTTTGGATTGTCAGAGTTGCAAACCTCATTGCCACTCCTACTTTTACCCTTTTCTCCAGGACACCCCGTATTACTACGAACTGTAAGTGCACGGCGGCGCCCCGGCCGTCAATCCGACGCCGGAATGCGGAAGCGGTGAATAACTTAAATTTTTGCGGACTTAGCAAACTGGCACCACCGCGCACTATAACCCGGATCGAACCATTAACAAGTCTAAGCTAACTAGAAGATGGGAAAGGGATATACCGACGATCCAAGTCCTCCGGTCTTCATCTCCAATCCGATCTCCTCGCGGGATCTCCGTCCGTCTCATCCTCGTCGCCGGAAGTGCACCACGTTGCCTACATCGTTTACGGGCTCCCACCTCAATGCCGAGGCAACTCGGGCACGAAGCCGGCTACTCGACGTGCCCAAGGTTCGTTGTAGAATATGTAGTGAGCAAGTCTCATTTTTGGGGTTTGTGGAATTGCCATTGGTGAAGGAAAAGAGAGCTTGGAGAGAGGTGAGAAAAATGGAGCATACTCAAGAAGGAATGTATCATATTTTTCTCCACACATCAAAATGAAAATCAATCCCATTCCCCCCAAGGAATGGCCGGCCCCCCCCTTCATGTGTGATTGGAGAGAGAGAGAGAGAGCAAGGTCAAGGGGTGGGTGGAAGCAATGATGCAAGAGGGCATCATGAAAGAATATGATCACAAGCAAAAACCACACACAACCACAACCATCATCAACAACCATGATGCTAACAAAGTCAAGCCATCATGAAGTATGAAGTCAAGCAAGTCAAAGGAGGGTGCTATCATGATACAACAAAATGCAAAGACCCCCTTCCACAAATGCCTATTTGCAACAATGCAAATAAGCCCTCCTCCACCAATCTTCGGCCAATGAACGGAACAATGGAAATCGGCCGAAACGGAAAGCAAACTGGCAACTCCAGAAAACTGGTCCCGTAATAAATTACAGGAAAACCCCGATACTGTGCATACACACCCGCATTTGTATTCCGACCGAAATACAAATGCAATGAGACAAAATCTACACTGTACTATACTAGGATCCGGCTTATACCAAAGTCGGCTAGTAATATCTGTTCGATCCTGATCCGTGCAATACCGCACGTATCTGATCGAACCCTGCCATATAACCATACGGCCTATAGTATAAACTGTCCGATCCTGATCCGTGCAATACCGCACGTATCTGATCGGACCTTGCCATATCTCCATACGGCCTCTACAACCTTTCGCCCGAAAGCTGAGTAACTGAATGTGGGGGACTCTAAAGACTCATCAACACCTCGGTTGTGGATTTAACCACTAGCACGTCAGAGGTATAAGCCAATACGTAACGGGCTACCAAGTATTGACTAAAAGGGACGTCTGTGAGTGAACTCAGCCTGACAACCCTACTGAGCCTGTCAGTGACAATATCCGTGCAGTCCGGTCCGTTCGTCTATGAGTATCGCATGGCGGGCCTAGGGGGTTGGTAAAAGTCAGACCCCCAAAAGCGGTACAAGTCGTGTCGGAGTGTAGCCCAGAACACCCTGAGATACTACTGGAATACCTACCAGTTAATCTCCTTGCCTTGGCCAAGGACTTTGTGTAATGGCTCTCCTAGACACAGCACGACCTCACCCCCAATACCGGGAGAGACGAACCCCTGAAGATACGCTCACTGCCTCCATGTGGCTCGGGACTGTACCCAACTAAAACCTGTTTGCACGACTCCTTTGAGCCGTGGTAGGGTAGTAATCAAAGTACAGTGGGAACTCACACGAGACAAATGACGATCCCCAGGTCGATGAACTAACCTGCACACATGTCACCAGGGAACTGCCATCTGACGTCTGGTATATGACCAACTAGCATGTTCCCGGCGAGTCCTGTCCGGTGTACTCATAACCCAATGAGCACCTGTATACATCTTAGGTGATCCAACTGACACCTGTGGCTTGTGAGACCGGCCACCGCCCCTCGTCGGGGTCTCGACTGTATACACTAGTCTACTAATGGAGTATCGATGCCCGGTCTCGAAACTCCCACGACTAGGGACCTTTTAAGGATAAGCTTATAGACCCCCAGCTCCCACTTATATGATCGCCCTCATACTGCTGGTGGTCAAGCAAGAATCCTAGGGGCTCTATCAACGTGTAATAGCGACGTGTCATGTCACCTAAAGCAGTACACGATGATAAAGGTAAACCAGATAGCATACTATCATCTCGAGTAAGACTGTCCTACCGGGATAGGTCCTCCCTCAATCATTGCAATCACGTACCTGTGATCCAATAATTGACTCTGAGGGCACTATCTCCAACAATCTCCCACTTCCACTCAAGGCTAATTATTACGATGTCGCATACTCACAGCCCGTGTGATACCGAACACCCAACTCCTCTACTAGTCAGTCTCACAAAGCTCGTTTGCGAAACTATTGCGTTCGAGGAATAGCCTCAGTGAGTGGATCCGCTTAGTTGTCTCTTTCCATGTCTCTCTAAATCTCAAGTTCGCGGAGAAACCCATCTCCCGAAATGAGCAATACCTGTCTTAGAATGTGTCTGGATGTCTGATGGGACATAGCTCATAAATGAGCTCCAAATCCAAACTTCTTAGACTGTATCGTCAACTGAACTTAATCAGTATCCTGCGCCATGCCACCCTCAGTATTGCCTTGGACCACCTATCCAAAATACTGCCCCTCATCAGAAGGAAAATTATAGCTCTGACAACCTCCTTGTCGTCCATGTCACCTTGGAAGCCTGGAATGATAACTGTTTCCCGAATGAGGCTGTCGTTATCATATCCCTAGAACATCCACTTATGTTCTAAAACTGCTTCCGACTGTTTCTCCAGGATTGGATTAATGTCAACTTATTGCATCTAGTGCAAGAACAACATCTGGTGTAGTACTTGACATCTCATGATTGACTCAATTGCCTGAGCAAGTGATCTGCCAATCATGCACATCCCTCTCCCCTTTAGTCTGTAAGACACCTTTGGAGAGGGTGACTCCATTACCTGCAGGTACACTACCGTGCCAGGAGTCGTCCATCCTAAATACTCTTAGAATGCTGTCAAGTACCCTGATTGGGAAACCACCCAAATCTAGATCTAAAACCATAGATCTAGTAACCAGTATGTCTGATATAAAATCCATTTCTTTTGTGGAGAAACAACTGTGTGACGACCAAAGTATAACCGATCGTAGTGTAGGAGTTTCTTTTCCTACTCTGTGTATATCATCCAAATACCAGGATATCACACCCTACTACCTTCTCAACAGATCCATCCCCTATTCTGACGAAGTCAAACCCATGACTGTCACGTCAGAAATAGATGATCTATCTCCGCTACATCTGCTCTAGTCTATAAATAGACATAAGCAACCTGTCCACCAATGCTTTCGCTGCTCCCACTGACTACGACAACCCTCTGGCAGAGTCATATAGACGTACACTTCTAAAACTGGTTTAGAACGACGCTATACTCATCCTCCCGCCGGGTCTCGTAACCTGGAACAACAGCAATGGCAATTGTGGGTAAACAAGAACTTCCCTGTCACCGTCCTTGAGGCTACCGGAGTACCTCTCGGGTGCCTGAAGTTACCTACCTTATCTGCGGAGTGGCCAATGGAATGTCAATCCAGATTGAATCTTTAGGTTCCTTATCAAATCTTCAGTAATCGTTTGTGGTTCTGGAATCACTTCCAGTTCTACCATACCCCCACTACTGTTTTCTGAAAAAATCCATTTTTAATTTAAAACTGTGGCGAGTCAAGAACAATATTGCTATTGATCTTCCAGATGGTAGAAAGTCAACCCGCGTCATAGCCTGGGTCAACCCACAAACAGCCATTACAGAAACGTGCCTTGAGTTGTCCAGTGTCTGGTTTTAATCATAAACCGGACAACTCCCCGTACCTTAACATCGTTAAGATATGAACTGTTCTATATCCAATATAGAAACAGAGGTACTGATTTAATTGAACCAGATTCAAATCATGCAGCTGTCCCCAGCGCATGTCAACTAAATGGAAGGAGGCCGATCAGCGTTACTCAACTTAGGAATACTTCCAATTATGAGTAACCTGAAAGAGAAGCAAGATCTCTTTATCATTACTATCAACTGAATACCATACACAAGTATCTACATCTTCGATCTCTTTGAAGAATCCCGATACTTGCTATACCTGGTTCTCTACTCTATTCAAATACCTATAACTTCTCAAAATTCGGACCCTGTGTTTCCACGAAACACCTGTCTAAAAACTAGAGAAGTCATAAGTAAACCGAATATAGTACGAGGACCATCCCCTCAGTCCTGATGGACCCTGGACAACATACAATACTCTGTACAAGTCCCTTGAGTCTGATAACTCATTCACTGTGTGTCGTAGGTTGAAAACTGTACTTATGGTTAAGAAGAATTACACCGCTGTTTAATGCTCCTTACCTAACCATCCACTGATATAGGTAAATGTCATAGACATAATTTCAAAAAGGTATATCTCACTCTATGAAAATTGACGTACAGATACATCGATTTGAAATTGGTGCATAACGGCGGATATTCAAAACCAAATACTTGCCGTCCGGCAAATAACCCAGGTGACTTCCTCAAATATCACCGATTACAACGAATCCCGATATAATGAGGACAATCACCTAATTCCCAATAGCTTACTCCCACTCATCATCTGTAAAACCATACAGATGTGAGAATCATACTTGGTAAATACATACCCTGGAGCAAGTGTCTAATCGGGAAATCAGTTTTCCTTTAACTGTACACAGTGAAACTGAAACATTGAAATGCTTCGATGGGATATCCCGGTATTCCTAGTAATGCCTCTTCCAGAATCACGACTGTAACCGTATAGTTCTTTGCCACCTCTCCAAATCCCTTCATATGTCTTTAGTCTTTACCTTCTGCACACCCTTTTAGGCCAAATGGTTTTCTTCCTTCCCTACCGTTCGGCACCAGCCTATGGTTTGGAAGAAGACTATCCAATAAGCATAATGGGTGTACTGTCCGCATCCTAGGAACACTCACAATGAGAGAGGGTGAAGATAAAAGACAACCGAATAAACCTTATTCCTATTTCTCCTGAACCAGAATCCATCCCCGAACTGGAACAAGTTCCATTCGAGTTCGTATATAACCATACGATGGAGTATCCAAATAAACTGTGGATCTTCGTAGTGATACGGAGTGTCCTGGAGAAATACAAAGGTGATGTGGGAGTGGTAATGAAATATTTGGTTTGGTCGTGAATATCTGTTGCAATTTACTTTGCCCTCTTACTAATCCCTTGCTTTGTCTGAACTTAATACCTTCTGCACACCATCCTTATGCTAATTGGTTTTCTTCATTCCCTACCGGTCGGCACCAGCCTAAGGTTTGGAAGAAGACAATCCAATTTGCGTAATAGGTGTACTACCCCTAAACCTAGGAGTACTCGTAACCTGAGAGAAGGTAAAAGGAAAAGACAACTGAATAATCCTATCCGTTTTCTCCAGAACCGGAAACCATCCTCGAATAAATTCTTTCGAGTTCGTATCTAACCATACGATGGTTTTGTCCAATGGAAGTGGACGTTCGTAGTAATACGGGGTGTCCTGGAGAAAAAGGGTAAAAGTAGGAGTGGCAATGAGGTCGGCAACTCTGACAATCCAAAAGCCGGTGTTTAAGAAGGTTCGGTCAACTTGGTCACTGAGTCAAAGTCTTAGGGTCGGGTCAATGGTCGCTGCCAAAGAGAGAGAGAAAAGAAACACTCAGCGTGCACTCTAACCTAGATCAGAATGGTTACCAATTTATCTAATCTGGAATCCTCCCACTGTACCTCAAATTCTCCTCCAAACCTGAAAGAAGAATTAGTCGGGGTTACCCGAGGAGTATACCAACTCATCAGTAGGAATCGGGATCCAACTCTCATCGCATGACAACGTGACGGAATCCGCTCACGCTACCACACTCCAGAAGGTATGCGCATATCTGGCAAGTTTCAGTTCTTTTGAAACTCCCGATGTGATTTCTGCCCCATGCTCTTATGACCTTGACGAAGGCCAACAAATCATAAGTCACATGTCAAGTTCTACCCGTCATTCTCCAGGTTGATTTGAATCCACCCGTACAAGCCCTTGACGAAGGTCAACAAGGCTATACGACTGTCCCAAACCAACGCATCTATCTATGCAACAAAAAAGGTAACAAGCAGCTACCATACACTATGCCTTGACGAAGGTCAACAAACATAGCATGAATACTACGTGCTACCCGTCTGAAACGACGGAGGGCTACGAATGGTTTCTGGCGAAAACCTTTAACGTAATGAACTTGATATCGTTGAAGGAACGGATAGCTTTTTGAAAATATAGTGACGAAAACCGTTGCTAAAGAGGTCACTCCCGGTGAAGGGATCTCGGCTCTTTCCCCGTAGAATGGGGTGCAGGATATTCCAAATGAATACCACGGTGCAAAGCAAAAGTAATCGGCTATAGTGAAGTTAATGCCCTGACGCAAACTTATTGTCCAAGGGGTCACTCCCGGTGAAGGGATCTCGGCCCTTGCCTCGTCGACTGAGGAGCAGGATATTCCAACTGAATATCACGATGCAAAACAAAAGTGAACGTCCTTGCAATAACAGCTTTTTGAAAAGTGTTCCAACAACATCAGATTAGGTTTGTTTTTAACTTTGCATTGATCCGAATCAATGCAGTCCCATCAATTGATCACACCAAAAAGAACGAAAATATACTGATGTACGTATATGCCATCCGCATTCGCCACTGGGTCCCGTCATTACCCGTTAGGTTAGCTAACTAACGACAGAGCGGGGACTGGACTAGCGCGGATGCAAAACATATACAACATCTACTAATATATATACCAATATATTATATTCGCTCAAGGCGTGAATAAAATGCAACATCACAGAAATGTACAGCATCACAGAAACAATACAGATATCTGGGATCCCCGGGTTTCACAGAGCCGCTGAAACCCGACGTTCCCCTGGTCGTGTGGATAGCCTGTGCAATAAAATCCTAGACCCCTACGAGCGCGGCAAGTCACCCGCCAAAACCTGAAGCGAGGCAGCCCCCTTCAGCCCCGTGAATGGACCACCCAGCACTTCACGGAATCCGGCAACTTGGGCACCCCTCCTGGGTCAACCTGTACCCCCTACGAGTGCGGCGAATAGCCCGCCAATCCTAGAGTGAAGCCCCCTCCGTCTCAATGCCATGAGATGCGGGCTTGTTGCCCTCCAGAACCCGGCTATCCGTGCACCCCTCCGCGGGGCAATCCTAGTACAGAATGTAAAATATACATACACCGGGTACATCGACCGCAACCATGTCGTGCCCCAAAATAATAATACAATCAGGCAGTGACGGCAGTCCACATGTCGGACGCTCGCCCCGCAATATTAAATGTACATAATACAACAGCACAGTACTAGCATTGCATCCAGGCTATCCCCCACGACCGATCCGCAACATCACAGCAAATACATAGAACATCAACGTGAAAGTCACGTTCGCAAATCCGTCTAACCGGGCTATAGCAGTTAGACCGGATTTACCGATCGAGTGACATTCACGGTCGCAGATATAATGTAAATACTGTGAAAAATGTGTTTAAAATATCCGATTGATCAAACTTTAACAAGTGGGCCCACAAAGAATACTGTAGCAGTTAAAGAAAACCTGGACCCAATTTTAATATCCCAAAACCCCTAATTTAAGCCCAGAAGCCCACTGTAAAAACCCAACCCACTGATCCCTATAGACTGCGGCGGAAGCGCGGCCAAACGTGGGTTTTGGCCGCCCTTCCGCGGTCAAGTAAGAAGATTAGTGCGTCGAATTTGAACAGTGTTCTTAGAATTTCTAGCACAGTACTTTTATGCAACCTGAAAAATTTTTGGAGACAGAAAAATTTCAACAGAAACTGTCGTGGGTGTATTGGGGTTTTCGGACATTTCGATCGATCGGAACAGAAAAACACATTACACAAAGCTAGACTAAGTTAATGGGGAGGCTCTGATACCACTGTAAGTGCACGGCGGCGCCCCGGCCGTCAATCCGACGCCGGAATGCGGAAGCGGTGAATAACTTAAATTTTTGCGGACTTAGCAAACCGGCACCACCGCGCACTATAACCCGGATCGAACCATTAATAAGTCTAAGCTAACTAGAAGATGGGAAAGGGATATACCGACGATCCAAGTCCTCCGGTCTTCATCTCCAATCCGATCTCCTCGCGGGATCTCCGTCCGTCTCATCCTCGTCGCCGGAAGTGCACCACGTTGCCTACATCGTTTACGGGCTCCCACCTCAGTGCCGAGGCAACTCGGGCACGAAGCCGGCTACTCGACGTGCCCAAGGTTCGTTGTAGAATATGTAGTGAGCAAGTCTCATTTTTGGGGTTTGTGGAATTGCCATTGGTGAAGGAAAAGAGAGCTTGGAGAGAGGTGAGAAAAATGGAGCATACTCAAGAAGGAATGTATCATATTTTTCTCCACACATCAAAATGAAAATCAATCCCATTCCCCCCAAGGAATGGCCGGCCCCCCCTTCATGTGTGATTGGAGAGAGAGAGAGAGAGCAAGGTCAAGGGGTGGGTGGAAGCAATGATGCAAGAGGGCATCATGAAAGAATATGATCACAAGCAAAAACCACACACAACCACAACCATCATCAACAACCATGATGCTAACAAAGTCAAGCCATCATGAAGTATGAAGTCAAGCAAGTCAAAGGAGGGTGCTATCATGATACAACAAAATGCAAAGACCCCCTTCCACAAATGCCTATTTGCAACAATGCAAATAAGCCCTCCTCCACCAATCTTCGGCCAATGAACGGAACAATGGAAATCGGCCGAAACGGAAAGCAAACTGGCAACTCCAGAAAACTGGTCCCGTAATAAATTACAGGAAAACCCCGATACTGTGCATACACACCCGCATTTGTATTCCGACCGAAATACAAATGCAATGAGACAAAATCTACACTGTACTATACTAGGATCCGGCTTATACCAAAGTCGGCTAGTAATATCTGTTCGATCCTGATCCGTGCAATACCGCACGTATCTGATCGAACCCTGCCATATAACCATACGGCCTATAGTATAAACTGTCCGATCCTGATCCGTGCAATACCGCACGTATCTGATCGGACCTTGCCATATCTCCATACGGCCTCTACAACCTTTCGCCCGAAAGCTGAGTAACTGAATGTGGGGGACTCTAAAGACTCATCAACACCTCGGTTGTGGATTTAACCACTAGCACGTCAGAGGTATAAGCCAATACGTAACGGGCTACCAAGTATTGACTAAAAGGGACGTCTGTGAGTGAACTCAGCCTGACAACCCTACTGAGCCTGTCAGTGACAATATCCGTGCAGTCCGGTCCGTTCGTCTATGAGTATCGCATGGCGGGCCTAGGGGGTTGGTAAAAGTCAGACCCCCAAAAGCGGTACAAGTCGTGTCGGAGTGTAGCCCAGAACACCCTGAGATACTACTGGAATACCTACCAGTAAATCTCCTTGCCTTGGCCAAGGACTTTGTGTAATGGCTCTCCTAGACACAGCACGACCTCACCCCCAATACCGGGAGAGACGAACCCCTGAAGATACGCTCACTGCCTCCATGTGGCTCGGGACTGTACCCAACTAAAACCTGTTTGCACGACTCCTTTGAGCCGTGGTAGGGTAGTAATCAAAGTACAGTGGGAACTCACACGAGACAAATGACGATCCCCAGGTCAATGAACTAACCTGCACACATGTCACCAGGGAACTGCCATCTGACGTCTGGTATATGACCAACTAGCATGATCCCGGCGAGTCCTGTCCGGTGTACTCATAACCCAATGAGCACCTGTATACATCTTAGGTGATCCAACTGACACCAGTGGCTTGTGAGACCGGCCACCGCCCCTCGTCGGGGTCTCGACTGTATACACTAGTCTACTAATGGAGTATCGATGCCCGGTCTCGAAACTCCCACGACTAGGGACCTTTTAAGGATAAGCTTATAGACCCCCAGCTCCCACTTATATGATCGCCCTCATACTGCTGGTGGTCAAGCAAGAATCCTAGGGGCTCTATCAACGTGTAATAGCGACGTGTCATGTCACCTAAAGCAGTACACGATGATAAAGGTAAACCAGATAGCATACTATCATCTCGAGTAAGACTGTCCTACCGGGATATGTCCTCCCTCAATCATTGCAATCACGTACCTGTGATCCAATAATTGACTCTGAGGGCACTATCTCCAACACGAACGTCCACTTCTATTGGATAAAACCATCGTATGGTTATATACGAACTCGAAGGAATTTATTCGAGGATGGTTTCTGGTTCTGGAGAAAACGAATAGGACTATTTAGTTGTCTTTTCCTTTTACCTTCTCTCAGGTTACGAGTGTTCCTTGGATTAGGACAATACACCTATTACGCAAATTGGATAGTTTTCTTCCAAACCATAGGCAGGTGCCGACCGGTAGGGAATGAAGAAAACCAATTAGCCTAACGATGGTGTACAGAAGGTATTAAGTTAAGACAAATAAAGGGATTAGAAGGAGGGCAAAGTAAATTGCGACTGCTATTCACGACCAAACCAAGTATTTCATTACCACTTCCACTTCACCTTGGTATTTCTCCAGGACACTCCGTATCACTATGAAGATCCACAGTTATTTGGATACTCCATCGTATGGTTATATACGAACTTGAAAGGAAGTTGTTCCAGTTCGGGGATGGATTTTTGTTCAGGAGAAATAAGAATAAGGTTTATTCGGTTGTCTTTTATCTTCATATTCCCTTGCATTGCGAGTGCTCCTAGGATTAGGACAGTACACCTATTATACTTATTGGATAGTCTTCTTCCAAACCATAGGCTGGTGCAGAACGGTAGGGAAGGAAGAAAGCCATTTGGCCTAAAGGGGTGTGCAGAAGGTAATGACTAAAGACATATGAAGGGGTTGGAGAGATGGCATAGAAATATACGGTTACAGTTGTGAATCTGGATAATGGTAGAGGCATTACTAGGAATACCAGGATACCCCTACGAAACATTTCAATGTTTCTGTTTCACTGTGTACTGTTAAAGAAAAACTGATTTCCCAATTAGATACTTGCTCCAGGGTATGTATTTACCTGGTATGAATCTCACAGATGATGAGTAGGAGTAAGTTATTGGGAGTTGGGTGATCATCCTCATTATATCGGGATTCGTTGTAATTGGTGATATTTGAGGAAGTCACCTGGGTTGTTTGCCCGACGGCAAATTTTTGGTTTTGAATATCCGCTGTTATGCACCAATTTCAAATTGATACATCTGTACGTCTATTTTTATAGAGTGAGATATACCCTTTTGAAATTATGTCCATGACATTTACCTATATCAGTAGATGGTTAGGTAAGGAGCATTAAACAGCGGTGTAATTCTTCTTAACCATAAGTACAGTTTTCAACCTACGACACACAAGGTTTGAGTTATTAGACTCAGGGGACTTATACGGAGTATTGTATGTTGTCCAGTGTCCATGAGGACAGAGGGGTTAGTTCTCGTACTATATTCGGTTTACTTATGACTTCTCTAGTTTTTAGACAGGTCTTTCGTAGAAACGCAAGGTCCAAATTTTGAGAAGTTATAGGTATATGAATAAAGCAGAGAACCAGGTGTTGCAAGTATCAGGATTCTTCAAGGTGATCGAAGATGTAGGTACTTGTGTATGGTATTCAGTTAATAGTAATGATTAAGAGAACTTGCTTCTCTTTCAGGTTACTCATAATTGGAAGAACTCCTAAATTGAGTAATGCTGATCGGTCTCTCCATTTAGTTGACATGCACTGGAGACAGCTGCATGATTTGAATCTTGTTCAATTAAATCAGTGCCTCTGTTTCTATATTGGATATAGAACAGTTCATATCTTAACATTGTTAAGGTACGGTGAGTCGTCCGTCTTATGCTTAAAACCAGACTCCGGACTACTCAAGGCACGTTTCTGTAATGGCTGTTTGTGAGTTGACCCAGGCTATGACGAGGGTTGATTATCTACCATCTGGAAGATCAATAGTGATATTGTTCTAGACTCGCCACAGTTTTAACAAAAATAGATTTTTTTTTTCAGAAAACAGTAGTAGGAGTATGGTAGAACTGGAAGTGATTCCAGAACCGCAAATGATTACTGAAGATTTGATAAGAACCTAAAGATTCAATGTAGTTTGGCATTCCATTGGCCACTCCGCAAATATGGAGGGTAACCTCAGGCACCCGAGAGGTACTTCGGTAGCCTCAAGGACGGTGGCAGGGAGGTTCTTGTTTACCCAGACTTGCCATTGCTGTTGTTCCAGACTGTGAGACCCGGCAGGAGGATGAGTATAGCGTCGTTCTAAACTAGCTTTAGAAGTGTACGTTTATATGACTCTGCCAGAGGGTTGTCGTGGTCAGTGGGAGCAGCGGAAGCATAGTGGATAAGTGGCTTATGTCTATTTGTAGACTAAAGCAGATATAGCGGAGATAGATCATCTATTTCTGATGTGACAGTCATAGGTTTGACTTCATCAGAATAGGGGATGGATCTGTTAAGAAGGTAGTAGGGTGTGATGTCCTGCTATCTAGATGACATACACAGAGTAGGAAGTGATATTCCTATACTACAATCGGTTATACTTTGGTCGTCATACAGTGGTTTCTCCACAAAGGAAATGGATTTCATATCAGACATTCTGGTTACTGGATCTATGGTTTTAGATCTAGATTTGGGTAGTTTCCCAATCAGGGTACTTAGACAGCATTCTAAAGGTGCTTTAGAATGGACGACTCCTGGCATGGTGGTGTACCTACAGGTGATGAAGTCACCCTCTCTAAAGGTGTCTTACAGACTAAAGGGGAGAGGGATATGCATGATCGGCAGATCACTTGCTTAGGCAATTGAGTCAATCATGAGATGTCAAGTACCATACCAGATGTTATTTTTGCACAAGCTGCAATAAGTTGATATTGATCCTATCGTGGAGAAACGATCGGAAGAAGCTTTAGAACATAAGTAGATGTTCTAGGGATATGATAACGACAGCTTCATTCGGGAGACGGTTATCACTCCAGGCTTCCATGGTGACATGGATGACAGAGTGACTGTCAGAGTTATAGTTTTTCCTCTGACGAGGGGCAGCATTTTGTACAGGTGGTCCAAGTGGATACTGAGGGAGGCATGGCTCAGGATACTGATTAAGTTCAGTTGACGATACAGTCTGAGAAGTTTGGATTTGGAGTTCATTTATGAACTAGGTCCCATCTGATATCCAGACATACTCTAAGACAGGTATTGCTCATTTCGGGAGATGGCTTTCTCCGTGAACTTGAGATAAAGAGAGACATAGAAAGAAACATTAGGGCGGATCCACTCACTGAGGCTATTCCTTGAAAGCATTAGTTTCGCAAACGGGTTTGGTAAGACTGATTAGTAGAGGAGTTGGGTGTTCGGTATCATACGGTCTGTAAGTATGCGATATCGCAATAATTAGCCTTGAGTGCAAGTGGGAGATTGTTGGAGATAGTGCCCTCAGAGTCAATTATTGGATCACAGGTACGTGATGGCAATGATTGAAAGGGGACCTATATCGTTAGAACAGTCTTACTCAAGATGATAGCATGCTATCTGGTTTATCTTTATCATCGTGTACTGCTTCAGGTGACCTTACAGGTCACTATTGCACGTTGATAGAGCCCTTAGGATTCTTGCTTCACGGCCAGCAGTATGATGGCGATCATATACGTGGGAGCTGGGGTCTATAAGCACATCCTTAAAAGGTCCCTAGTCGTGGGAGTTTTCGAGACAGGGCATCGATACTCCAGAGTAGACTAGTGTATACAGTCGAGACCCGGACGAGGGGCGGTGGCCGATCTCACAAGCCACTAGTGTCAGTTTGTTCACCTAAGATGTATATAGGTGCTCATTGGGTTATAAGTACACCGGACAAGACTCACCGGGAACATGCTTGTTGGTCTTATACCTGACGTCAGATAGAAGTTCCCTTGTGACATGTGTACGGGTTAGTTCATCGACCTGAGATCGTCATTTGTCTTGTGTGAGTTCCCACTGTACTTTGATTACTACCCTACCATGGCTCAAAAGAGACATGCAAACAGGTTATAGTTGGGTACAGTCCCGAGCCACATGGAGGCAGTGAGCGGATCTTCAGGGGTTCGTCTCTCCCGGTATTGGGGGTGAGGTCGCGCTGTGTCTAGGAGAGCCATTACACGAAGTCCTTTGCCAAGGCAGGAGATTTACTGGTAGGTATTCCAGTAGTATCTCAGGGTGTTCGTGGATACACTCCGACACGACTTGTACCGCTTTTGGGGGTCTGACTTTTACCAACCCCCTAGGCCCGCCATGCGATGCTTATAGACGAATGGACCGGACTGTACGGATATTGTCACTGACAGGCTCAGTAGGGTGTCAGGATGAGTTCGCTCATCGACGTCCCTTTTGGTCAATACCTGGTAGCCCGTTACGTATGGCTAATACCTCTGATGTGCTAGTTGTTAAATCCACAACCAAAGTATTAACGAGTCTTTAGAGTCCCCCACAGACCGCTTCATAAGTTTCGGCCGAAACACTGTAGAGGCCGTATGGAGATATGGCAGGGTTCGATCATGTATGCGCGGTATTGCACGGATCATGATCGGACGGATAATACTAGCGGGCTTTGGTTTAAGCCGGATCCTAGTATTGTACAGTGTAGATTTTGTCTCATTGCATTTGTATTCGGTCGGAATACAAATGCGGGTATGTATATACAGTCGCGGGGTTTTCCTGTAATTTATTATGGGATCAGTTTTTTGAAGTTGCCAGTTTGCATTCCGTTTCGGCCATTTTTCTTTGTTATCTTTCATTGGCTGAAAATTGGTGGAGGAGGGCTTATTTGCAAATGTGCAAATTGATATTGTGGAGGGTGGTCTTTGTAAATTGTTGCTTCATGATTCTACCATCCATTGACTTTATTAGTTCATCATTGCTTGACTTTGCTTGATGAGATGGTTGATGTGTAGGAGACTTTGTTGTGATGATTATGTTCTCATCATCACTCATCATTCTTTCTTACATGACACTCACACACTCTCCTCTCTCTTGTGCTCACCCCCTTGACATTTTACTCACTCTCTCATTTTTCCTCATGAGAAAATGGCCGGCCACTAGGGGAAGGGCTGTCCCATATTTGGGTGTGCGATTGTTCTCATTTTGTTTGCACACAAAATACCTTTGTTCATCCATAAACTTGCATCTCATTCCTCCACCAAAAACCATGGCAACTTCACACCCCAATGAGACAAACCTTCCTACACTTCATCTACAGTATCCTTGGGCACGTCGATTCGCCAACATCATGCCCGAGTTGTCTCGGTCCAGAGGTGGGAGCCCGTAAAAGAACCCGGCGATGTGGTGCCTTTCCGACGAGGAGATGAAGACCGGAGATTCCGCGGGAAGATCGGGACGACGACGAGAAGACCGAAGGACATTGATTTATCTCAAAAACTATATATAAACCGCAATCAAGAACGGCGTCGCTTGGTAGCTAGCCGGTGAGTACGGGTCGGTCCGCAGGGATGTTGTGAATATCCTAATCGCTCTTACGAGTTAATTCCAAACGGTGTGCATGGATTAATTAAATCTAAAAACTAAATTAATCTAGGGCAATTGAATTAAAGATCTAACTATATAACTAGGGCAAGGAATTAAATTTAATCTAGGGCAGAGAATGAAAAATTACCTAGGGCAAGAATTGAAATTACCTACTTATTTTACAGATGGCTCTCTCCAAACATCAACACAAGACTTGTCAGATCTGAATTTCTGAAATGTAAAGAGGCATCGATGCTCTCCAAAAGAAATCTAAATTTTATTGATAAAAAGAAGTATAGGGAGGTATAGCTAATACAATGATTTAGAGTTCCTATTTATAGAGGATAGGAAACCTTAGGTTACAATTGATCCGCATGTCTACATTTACCAAAATAACCCTGTAATGACCAGTCAACGCCGCCACCACATTATGGTAAAATCTCTGCTTCTAACGCTTCATCCCTGCCGCGGAACCGCGGCCCTAGGCCTGGTTTGGCCACGGTTCCGCGGCCCAATAAGGAGCTGAGGCCTTGAATTTTCTTGTGATGGTCTTGGGTTGTTTGGTCTTCCTATTTCTTTTGTACTTTTCTCAAATGGGCATTGAGGTTTCTTCCAGATCTCTTGTGAATAGTGTAGTGTATTTTAACCGTTGCTTCAAGACGAAATCTTGGACCTTGCGCTGCCTTGTACTTTGTGAACTGATCTCTTATGTAGGCTTGATCAAGATCCTTCTATTAGTTGGTTGCAGTTCCACTTTTGCGTCGTCTTTTATCTTTTTCACTATTTTAGATCCAAGAACCTGTAACATGTAATATGTAACAGACATGCGTCAAAAGCACCTGTTTATTTATAAAACGAATAAGGATGGGGAATATAATTATTCAATATTATGGTATGAACAAATACCCCCAAACTTATCTTTTGCTCGTCCTCGAGCAAACTTATTTTTATTCTCTACAAAAAACCTAACCACACTTTCGCAGGGAAACGCGATTGCACTGAGCTCGTGCAACAAGCCGTTAAACCTGTAGGTGTCCGTAGTAGGAGGAGTATTGTCTCCTGAGGGTTTTCAGCGGATACTACCCACAAAATCCTATCAATTCGGCTTTTCGAATTTTGTTCTCCAATTAGGTTTTCTAACAAGGAATTCTATTATCGTCGACTTGCAAATTATCCACCCATATTCTTCACACTTCCCTATCATCTAACTTAAGATTATATATGTTCTGCAGACCTACTTAGCTTTCGGCATCTCTTAAGTTTTCCTTCTAGGGTTCTATCTTCACTTAGGAATTTTTATCAACTCTACTAAAGATACAAGTTCTATTCTTCACTCCTATCTCTCATCTATACTCCAATCATATATCCCCACGTGTGTGTATAAATCACCCCTACACTTGGAAATTCAAATCAAGCAATCATACTCTTGTCCGTTGTCCAAAGTACTTATTAATTGGTGAATTTTAAATGAATTTTGCATACACATCCTTCATGCGACCGTTAATACTTCTTGAGGTACCAACGACCGATTACAAAATGCGTTTGCACTTTAAAGCGTAATTCCTAGTCTTGCAACACCCAAGGCTTTTAGCAGTGACTCCCAAACCAGTTGATCTAAGGCACTAGGTGATGAAGCACCCTCGCTAAATATTTTTCTATTTTTACAGCCTTAAGTAATCACAAAAACCAATGTTCATTTTTTTTCTTTATTCACACTTGTATTTTTCATTTTATTTTCTTCGTACTAAGGACTTTAGACAAGAGCATTCCAAGGTCTCCTTTACTATTCCAAGTTTCAAGGTGCGTGTTTGTGCAATTTATAGGGTATATATTTTCAGAATCTAGACTTAAGCTAGGAATTATTTTTCAAACTTATACTCTAATAAAAATATCAATACTCTTCCTTTGTTTTAGCTTAGCCCAAGAAGTGACCTCAAAATTTGCCTATTTCTAAATAAACAACAAAGACATATACTTTCTACCGTTAAACTTTAAGGAAAGTTATTTTTAGGTTTTTTAATTTACTAAGTCTAAGATCTAGTTGTTCCTAGCCAGTTAACCTATTTGTCAAACTCAAATCAAAATAAGGCCAAAATTGAATACAATAATTTTTATAATTTTTAAAATTTTCAAATTTTTATCGGTTTTAAAATAAGTATGCAAATGCAGAAATATGTACAAATGAATGCGAAGGAAAAAGACGTATCGAGCATACCCCCAAACTTAAAATTGACAGTGTCCTCACTGTCATGCTTCACCAAGAGGGTCAAAATTGTCGTTGTAGTATAGTGGTGAGTATTCCCGCCTGTCACGTAGGTGACTCGGGTTCGATCCCCGGCAACGACGCCATTTGATTTATCTCAAAAACTATCTATAAACCGCAATCAAGAACGGCGTCGCTTGGTAGCTAGCCGGTGAGTACGGGTAGGTCCACAGGGATGTTGTGAATTTTCTAATCGCTCTTACGAGTTAATTCCAAACGGTGTGAATGGATTAATTAAATCTAAAAACTAAATTAATCTAGGGCAATTGAATTAAAGATCTAACTATCTAACTAGGACAAGGAATTAAATTTAATCTAGGGCAGAGAATGAAAAATTACCTAGGGCAAGAATTGAAATTACCTACTTATTTTACAGATGGCTCTCTCCAAACATCAACACAAAACTTGTCAGATCTCAATTTCTGAAATGAAAAGAGGCATAGATGCTCTCCAAAAGAAATCTAAATTTTATTGATAAAAAGAGGCATAAGGAGGCATAGCTAACACAATGATTTAGAGTTCCTATTTATAGAGGATAGGAAACCCTAGGTTACAATTGATCCGCATATCTACATTTACCAAAATAACCCTGTAAAGACCCGTCAATGCCGCCACCACATTATGGTAAAATCTCTACTTCTAACGCTTCATCCCTGCCGCGGATCCGCGGCCCTAGGCCTGGTTTGGCCGCGGTTCCGCGGCCCAATAAGGAGCTGAGGCCTTGAATTTTTTTGTGATGGTCTTGGGTTGTTTGGTCTTCCTATTTCTTTTGTACTTTTCTCAAATGGGCTTTGAGGATTCTTCCAGATCTCTAGTGAATAGTGTACTGGATTTTAACCGTTGCTTCAAGACGAAATCTTGGACCTTGCGCTGCCTTGTACTTTGTGAACTGATCTCTTATGCAGGCTTGATTAAGATCCTTCTATTACTTGGTTGCATTTCCACTTTTGTGACGTCTTTTATCTTTTTCACTGTTTTAGATCAAAGAACCTGTAACCTGTAATATGTAGCAGACATGCGTCAAAAGCACCTGTTTATTTATAAAACGAATAAGGATGGGGAATATAATAATGCAATATTATGGTATGAACAGACACGGATAACTCGGTATATCTCTCTACCCCTTCTCTAATTAGCTAGGAGTAGGTTAATGGCCCGATACGGGTTTAAAGTGCGCGGTAGTGCCGGTTTACAAGTTTTGTAAAAGTATCGTTTCCGCATTTTGGCCTCGTTCTGACGGCCGGGGCGCTGCCGTGCACTTACACTAAGGACCACTTTAAGGATATGCTTATAGACCCCAGCTCCCACGTATATGATCGCCCTCATACTGCTGGCCATCAAGCAAGAATCCAATAGGCTCTATCAACGTGCAATAGTGACCTATAATATCACCTAAAGCATGTACACGATGATAAAGATAAACCAGATAGTATACTATGTTAGTTATATGTATGCCCTAGAGGCCATTACTATACATAGGATGTATATTGTAGTGGATGCTGGGACATATATAGGGAGGACTTTCTTGCTCGACATGATAGTATGCTATCTGGTTGATCTTTACCTTAACGTGTACACTGATTGTCTCCCTGTTACATGTTGGTAAAGCCCTTAGGATCTGTACTTGACTACCTGGACTATGATGCGGATCATACTAGTGGGGACATGGTAGTCCATAAGTACATCCTTCAAAGTCCCTAGTCGTGGGTGTATCGAGACGGGGCATCGATATACCAGAGTAGACTAGCGTGTACCTTCTCGACCCATATAGATGGGCGATGGATGATCCCATATCCATCGGTGTTTGACATCAGAGATGATATACGGGTGCTCAGTAGAGACTGGGTACACTGGACGGACTCGCCGAGAACTCCCAGATGGTATTATACATCACGTCAGATGGCAGTTCTCTGGTGACACTGGTACAGAGTAGTCTGTTGACCCGAGATCGTCATAGAGTCTTGTGTGGTTCCCACTGTGCTTTGATTTCCATATTACCACATCCAAGAGGGCGTGCAAAACGGTGGTTTTTGGGTACAGTCCCGAGTCACATGGAGGCAATGAGCGATAGGAGGGGATTCGTCTCTCCCGGTATAGGGGGTTGATGTTGCGCTGTGTTCGATTGGCTATAACAGGAAATCCCTGGCCAGGGTTACTGAGATTTACTGGTAAGTGTTACCAGAGTTTCTCAAATTGTTATAGACCTCATATTGACACGACTTATCGAGCTATTGGGGTCTGACGTTTACCACCCCTAGGCGAGATATGCGACATATCAGACGATCAGACCGGACTGTACGGTAGTGTTACTGGTTGGATTCACTGGAGTGTGAGCGGGCTTGCTCGTCGATCTTCTGATCGCTCAATACCCGGGTGGCCGCTACGTTTAGCAGACCACTTGCGGCTTGTGGGTGTTTGATATGATCATCATCTGCTGCCGGCGTATTGACGAGTCCTTAGAGTCCTACACAAAGGTTTCCTGGCTCAAGCGAAACGAAATAGGAGCGCATATGAGATATGTGCGGGACCGAGAATAATTCGTGTATATGATACCGTATTTTATTCTCGGGATGAATGTATCGATTGGTTGTATGCGATATTGTAAGTGCACGGCGGCGCCCCGGCCGTCAATCCGACGGCCAAATGCGGAAGCGGTGATAAACTTTAATTTTTCTTGAACTGGCAAACCGCCGCGCACTAATACCCGGATCGAACCATTAACTAGTCCTAACTAACTACAAGATGGGGAAGAGAGATATACCGACTGATCCAAGTCCTCCGGTCTTCTCGTCGTCGTCCCGATCTCCTGCGGAAGCTCCGGTCTCCACCTCGTCGCCGGAAGTGCACCACATCGCCTACTTCTTTTACGGGCTCCCACCTCAATGCCAAGGCAACTCGGGCACGAAGCTGGCTAGTCGACGTGCCAAAGATTTGCTGTAGAATGTTGTGTAGAACTTGTGTCTCATTTGGGGTTTTGGAGCTTTGCCATTTTGGTGGAAGAAAAGAGAGCAACTTTTGGAAATGAACTAGAGGGCTTTTCTAGCAAGCATGAGAAACAAAATGTCACCCATAAAATGAATCCATCCCATCCCCTAAGGGAATGGCCGGCCAAAACAAAGAGGGAGTGAGAATGGAGAGAGAGTGTGAGGTGTATGGATGATTGAACCACTATCATAATCATGAGAGAAAAAGAATGGTGAAAAGAAACAATCATCACAACCAAATCCATACTCCACCAACCAATCAACAACAACCATGATGACATCCAAAGTCAAGCTATCATGAAAAAGGAAAGTCAAGTGATGGTGCTCATCATGAAAAACCATCATGATACAAATATAAGCAAAGAACCCCTCCACAAATACTTATTTGCAACAATGCAAATAAGCCCTCCTCCACCAATCTTCGGCCAATGAACGATACAAAGGAAATTGGCCGAAACGGAAAGCAAACTGGCAACTCCAGAAAACTGGTCCCGTAATAAATTACAGGAAAACCCCGATACTGTGCATACACACCCGCATTTGTATTCCGACCGAAATACAAATGCAATGAGACAAAATCTACACTGTACTATACTAGGATCCGGCTTAAACCAAAGCCGGCTAGTAATATCCGTTCGATCCTGATCCGTGCAATACCGCACGTATCTGATCGAACCCTGCCATATATCCATACGGCCTATAGTACAAACTGTCCGATCCTGATCCGTGCAATACCGCACGTATCTGATCGGACCTTGCCATATCTCCATACGGCCTCTACAGCCTTTCGCCCGAAAGCTGAGTAACTGAATGTGGGGGACTCTAAAGACTCGTCAACACCTTGGTTGTGGATTTAACCACTAGCACGTTAGAGGTATAAGCCAATACATAACGAGCTACCAGGTATTGACCAAAAGGGACGTCTGTGAGCGAACTCAGCCTGACACCCTACTGAGCCTTTCAGTGACAATATCCGTACAGTCCGGTCCGTTCGTCTATGAGCATCGCATGGCGGGCCTAGGGGGTTGGTAAAAGTCAGACCCCCAAAAGCGGTACAAGTCGTGTCGGAGTGTAGCCCAGAACACCCTGAGATACTACTGGAATACCTACCAGTAAATCTCCTTGCCTCGGCCGAGGGCTTCGTGTAATGGCTCTCCTAGACATAGCACGACCTCACCCCCAATACCGGGAGAGACGAACCCCTGAAGATACGCTCACTGCCTCCATGTGGCTCGGGACTGTACCCAACTAAAACCTGTTTGCACGACTCCTTTGAGCCGTGGTAGGGTAGTAATCAAAGTACAGTGGGAACTCACACAAGACAAATGACGATCCCCAGGTCGATGAACTAACCTGTACACATGTCACAGGGAACTGCCATCTGACGTCTGGTATATGACCAACTAGCATGTTCCCGGCGAGTCCTTTCCGGTGTACTCATAACCCAATGAGCACCTGTATACATCTTAGGTGATCCAACTGACACCAGTGGCTTGTGAGACCGGCCACTGCCCCTCGTCGGGGTCTCGACTGTATACACTAGTCTACTCTGGAGTATCGATGCCCTGTCTCGAAACTCTCACGACTAGGGACCATTTAAGGATATGCTTATAGACTGCCAGCTCCCACGTATATGATCGCCCTCATACTGCTGGTGGTCAAGCAAGAATCCTAGGGGCTCTATCAACGTGTAATAGCGACTTGTCAGGTCACCTAAAGCAGTACACGATGATAAAGGTAAACCAGATAGCATACTATCATCTCGAGTAAGACTGTCCTACCGGGATAGGTCCTCCATCAATCATTGCAATCACGTACCTGTGACCTAATAATTGACTCTGAGGGCACTATCTCCAACAATCTCCCACTTGCACTCAAGGCTAATTATTGCGATGTCGCATACTCACAGCCCGTGTGATACCGAACACCCGACTCCTCTACTAGTCAGTCTCACAAAGCTTGTTTGCGAAACTATTGCGTTCGAGGAATAGCCTCAGTGAGTGGATCCGCTTAGTTGTTTCTTTCTATGTCTCTCTATATCTCATGTTTGCGGAGAAAGCCATCTCCCGAAATGAGCAATACCTGTCTTAGAATGTGTCTGGATGTCTGATGGGACCTAGCTCATAAATGAACTCCAAATCCAAACTTCTTAGACTGTATTGTCAACTGAACTTAATCAGTATCCTGCGCCATGACTCCCTCAGTATTGCCTTGGATCTCCTGTCCAAAATACTCTCCCTCATCAGAAGGAAAAACTATAACTCTGACAACCTCCCTGTCGTCCAAGTCACCTTGGAAGCCTGGAATGATAACTGTCTCCCGAATGAGGCTGTCGTTATCATATCCTTAGAACATTCACTTATGTTCTAAAACTGCTTCCGACTGTTTCTCCAGGATTGGATTAAATGTCAACTTATTGCATCTAGTGCAAGAACAACATCTGGTGTGGTACTTGACATCTCATGATTGACTCAATTGCCTAAGCAAGTGATCTGCCAATCATGCACATCCCTCTCTACTTTAGTCTATAAGACACCTTTAGAGAGGGTGACTCCATTACCTGCAGGTACACTACCGTGTCAGGAGTCTTCCATTCTAAATACTCTTAGAATGCTGTCTAAGTACCCTGATTATGAAACCACCCAAATCTAGATCTAAAACCACAGATCCAGTAACCAGTATGTCTGATATAATGTCCAAGTCCCATGCGGAGAAACTACTGTGTGACGACCAAAGTATAACCGATCGTAGTATAGGAATATCACTTCCTACTCTGTGTATGTCATTCAAATACCAGGACATCAAACCCTACTACCTTCTCAACAGATCCATCCCCTATTCTGATGAAGTCAAACCTATGACTGTCACGTCAGAAATAGATGATCTATCTCCGCTATATCTGCTTTAGTCTATAAATAGACATAAGCTACCTGTCCACCAATGCTTCCGCTGCTCCCACTGACCACGACAACTCTCTGGCAGAGTCATATACACGTACACTTCTGAAGCGAGTTCAGAATGACGCTATACTCATCCTCCTGCCGGGTCTCACAGTCTGGAACAACAACAATGGCAAGTGTGGGTAAACAAGAACTTCCCTGTCACCGTCCTTGAGGCTACCGTAGTACCTCTCGAGTGCCTGAAGTTACCCACCGTATCTACGGAGTGGCCAATGGAATGTCAAACCGGATTGAATCTTTAGGTTCCTTATCAAATCTTCAGTAATCGTTTGTGGTTCTAGAATCACTTCCAGTTCTACCATACTCCCACTTCTGTTTTCTGAAAAAATCCATTTTTAATAAAACTGTGGCGAGTCTAGAACAATATTGCTATTGTTCATCCAGATGGTAGAAAGTCAACCCTCGTCATAGCCTGGATCAACCCACAAACAGCCATTACAGAAACGTGCCTTGAGTTATCCAGAGTCTGGTTTTAATCATAAGCCAGACAACTCCCCGTACCTTAACATCGTTAAGATATGAACTGTTCTATATCTAATATAGAAACAGAGGCACTGATTTAATTGAACCAGATCCAAATCATGCAACTGTCTCCAGTGCATGTCAACTAAATGGAAGGAGGCCGATCAGCGTTACTCAACTTAGGAATGCTTCCAATCATGAGTAACCTGAAAGAGAAGCAAGTTCTCTTAATCATTACTATCAACTGAATACCATACACAAGTATCTACATCTTCGATCACCTTGAAGAATGCCGATACTTGCAATACCTGGTTCTCTACTATATTCAAATACCTATAACTTCTCAAAATTCGGACCCTGTGTTTCCACGAAACACCTGTCTAAAAACTAGAGAAGTCATAAGTAAACCGAATATAGTACGAGGACCAACCCCTCTGTCCTGATGGACCCTGGACAACATACAATACTCTGTATAAGTCCCTTAAGTCTGATAACTCATTCACTGTGTGTCGTAGGTTGAAAACTGTACTTATGGTTAAGAAGAATTGCACCGCTGTTTAATGCTCCTTACCTAACCATCCACTGATATAGGTAAATGTCGTAGATATAATTTCAGAAAGGTATATCTCACTCTATGAAAATAGACGTACAGATATATCAATTTGAAATTGGTGCATAACTGCGGATATTCAAAACCAAATATTTGCCGACTGGTAAACAACCCAGGTGACTTCCTCAAATATCACTGATTCCAACGAATCCCGATATAATGAGGATGATCACCTAATTCCCACTAACCTACTCCCACTCATCATCTATAAAACCATACAGATGTGAGAGTCATACCTGGTAAATACATACCCTGGAGTAAGGACTAATTCGGAAATCAGTTTTCCTTTAACAGTACACAGTGACACAGAAACATTGAAATGTTTCAATGGGGTATCCTGGTATTCCTAGTAATGCCTCTTCCAGATTCACGACTGTAACCGTATAATTCTTTACCACCTTTCCAAATCCCTTCTTATGTCTTTAGTCATCACCTTCTGCACACCCCTTGGCCAAATGGTTTTCTTCCTTCCCTACCGTTCGGCACCAGCCTATGGTTTGGAAGAAGACTATCCAATAAGCATAATGGGTGTACTGTCCTAATCCCAGGAGCACTCGCAAAGCGAGAGAAGGTGAAGATAAAAGACAACCGAATAAACCTTATTCCTATTTCTCCTGGACCAGAATCCATCCCCGAAATGGAACAAGTTCCTTTCGAGTTCGTATATAACCATACGATGGAGTATCCAATAAACTGTGGATCTTCGTAGTGATACGGAGCGTCCTGGAGAAATACAAAGGTGATTTAGGATTGGCGAAGGAATACTTGGTTTGGTCGTGAATATCTATTGCAATTTACTTTGCCCTCTTACTAATCCCTTGCTTTGTCTTAACTTAATACCTTCTGTACACCGTCGTTATGCTAATTGGTTTTCATCATTCCCCACCGTTCGACACCAGCCTAAGGTTTGGAAAAAGACTATCCAATTTGCATAATAGGTGTACTATCTCCTAAACCAAGGAGTACTCACAACTTGAGAGAAGGTAAAAGGAAACGACAAATGAATAATCCTATCCGTTTTCTCCAGTACCGGAAACCATCCTCGAATAAATTCCTTCGAGTTCGTATCTAACCATACGATGGTTTTGTCCAATGGAAGTGGACGTTCGTAGCAATACGGGGTGTCCTGGAGAAAAGGGTAAAAGTAGGAGTGGCAATGAGGTTCGCAACTCTGACAATCCAAAAGCCGGTGTTTTAAGAAGGTTCGGCTAATTATGGTCTCTGAGTCATAGTCTTAGGGTCGGGTCAAAGGTCGCTGCCAAAGAGAGAGAGAAAAGAAACACTCAGCGTGCACTTTAACCTAGATCAGAATGGTTACCAATTTATCTAATCTGGAAACCTCCCACTGTACCGTCAAATTCTCCTCCAAACCTAAAAGAAGAATTAGTCGGGATCACCCGAGGAGTAAACCAACTCATCAGTGGGAATCGGGATCCAACTATCACCGCATGATAATGTGACGGAATCCGCTCATGGTATCACACTCCAGAAGGTATGCGCATATCTGGCAAGTTTCAGTTCTTTTGAAACTCCCGATATGATTTTTGCCCCATGCTCTTATGACCTTGACGAAGGCCAACAAATCATAAGTCACATGTCAAGTTCTACCCGTCATTCTCCAGGTTGATTTGAACCCACCCGCACAAGCCCTTGAGGAAGGCCAACAAGGCTATACGACTGTCCCAAACCAACGCATCTATCTATGCTGCAGAAAGGCAACAAGCAGCTACCATACACTATGCCTTGACGAAGGCCAACAAACATAGCATGAATACTACGTGCTACCCGTCTGAAACGACGGAGGGCTACGAATGGTTTCTGGCGAAAACCTTTAACGTAATGAACTTGATATCGTTGAAGGAACGGATAGCTTTTAAAAAATATAGTGACGAAAACCTTTGCTAAAGAGGTCACTCCCGGTGAAGGGATCTCGGCTCTTTCCCCGTAGAATGAGGTGCAGGATATTCCAACTGAATACCACGATGCAAAGCAAAAGTAATCGGCTATAGTGAAGTTATTGCCCTGACGCAAACTTTTGTCCAAGGGGTCACTCCCGGTGAAGGGATCTCGGCCCTTGCCTCGTCGACTGAGGAGCAGGATATTCCAACTAAATACCACGATGCAAAACAAAAGTGAACGTCCTTGCAATAACAGCTTTTTGAAAAGTGTTCCAACAACATCAGATTAGGTTTGTTTATCTTTCATTGATCCGAATCAACGCAGTCCCATCAATTGATCACACCATAAAGAACGAAAATAATATGACGTACGTATATGCCATCCGCATTCGCCACTGGGTCCCGTCATTACCCGTTAGGTTAGCTAACTAACGACAGAGCGGGGACTGGACTAGCGCGGATGTAAAACATATACAACATCTACTAATATATATACCAATATATTATATTCGCTCAAGGCGTGATAAAAATGCAACAGCACAGAAATGTACAGCATCACAGAACAATACAGATATCTGCGATCCCCGGGTTTCACAGAGCCGCTGAAACCCGACGTTCCCCTGGTCGTGTGGATAGCCTGTGCAATGAAATCCTAGACCCCTACAGGCGCGGCAAGTTACCCGCCAAAACCTGAAGCGAGGCAGCCCCCTTCAGCACCGTGAATGGACCACCCAGCACTTCACGGAATCCGGTAACTTGGGCACCCCTCCTGGGTCAACCTGTACCCCCTACGAGTGCGGCGAATAGCCTGCCAATTCTAGAGTGGAGCCCCCTCTGTCTCAATGCCATGAGATGCGGGCTTTTTGCCCTCTAGAACCCGGCTATCCGTGCACCCCTCCGCGGGGCAATCCTAGTACAGAAAGTAAAATATACATACAACGGGTACATCGACCGCAACCTGGTCGTGCCCCAAAAAAAAATAATAATACAAACAGGCAGTGACGACAGTCCACATGTCGGACGCTCGCCCCGTAATATCAAATGTACATAATACAACCACAACTGTACTAGCATTGCATCCAGGCTATCCCCACGACCGATCCGCAACATCACAGCAAAAACAGAACATCAACGTGAAAGTCACGTTCGCAAATCCGTCTAACCGGGCTATAGCAGTCAGACCGGATTTACCGATCGAGTGACATTCACGGTCGCAGATATAATGTAAATACTGTGAAATAATGTGTTTAAAATATCCGATCGATCAAATTTTAACAAGTGGGCCCCCAAGCATTACTGTAGCAGATCAGGAAATTCTGGGCCCAATGTTATTATTCCAAAACCCCTAAAATCATCCCAGAAAGACACTGTAGAAATTTGGTGCAGGGAACCCAAAATAGTGCAGCGGAACCGCGGCCCAAAGGGGTGTTTGGCCGCGGTTCCGCGCTCCTACAGTGGAGTTGCTGCATCGAATTTTCACAGAATTATTATTTTTTCTAGTAGATCACTTTTCTGTAACCTGAAAAAATTTTCGACACCAAAAAATTTCAACAGAAAACTGATGTGAACAAAAATGTAGATTTTGGAATTTTGGTCGATCGGAAATGCAAAACACATTAGACAAAACTAGACTAAGTTAATGGCGAGGCTCTGATACCACTGTAAGTGCACGGCGGCGTCCCGGCCGTCAATCCGACGGCCAAATGCGGAAGCGGTGATAAACTTTAATTTTTCTTGAACTGGCAAACCGCCGCGCACTAATACCCGGATCGAACCATTAACTAGTCCTAGCTAACTACAAGATGGGGAAGAGAGATATACCGACTGATCCAAGTCCTCCGGTCTTCTCGTCGTCGTCCCGATCTCCTGCGGAAGCTCCGGTCTCCACCTCGTCGCCGGAAGTGCACCACATCGCCTACTTCTTTTACGGGCTCCCACCTCAATGCCGAGGCAACTCGGGCACGAAGCTGGCTAGTCGACGTGCCCAAGATTTGCTGTAGAACTTGTGTCTCATTTGGGGTTTTGGAGCTTTGCCATTTTGGTGGAAGAAAAGAGAGCAACTTTTGGAAATGAACTAGAGGGCTTTTCTAGCAAGCATGAGAAACAAAATGTCACCCATAAAATGAATCCATCCCATCCCCTAAGGGAATGGCCGGCCAAAACAAAGAGGGAGTGAGAATGGAGAGAGAGTGTGAGGTGTATGGATGATTGAACCACTATCATAATCATGAGAGAAAAAGAATGGTGAAAAGAAACAATCATCACAACCAAATCCATACTCCACCAACCAATCAACAACAACCATGATGACATCCAAAGTCAAGCTATCATGAAAAAGGAAAGTCAAGTGATGGTACTCATCATGAAAAACCATCATGATACAAATATAAGCAAAGAACCCCTCCACAAATACTTATTTGCAACAATGCAAATAAGCGCTCCTCCACCAATCTTCGGCCAATGAACGATACAAAAGAAATTGGCCGAAACGGAAAGCAAACTGGCAACTCCAGAAAACTGGTCCCGTAATAAATTACAGGAAAACCCCGATACTGTGCATACACACCCGCATTTGTATTCCGACCGAAATACAAATGCAATGAGACAAAATCTACACTGTACTATACTAGGATCCGGCTTAAACCAAAGCCGGCTAGTAATATCCGTTCGATCCTGATCCGTGCAATACCGCACGTATCTGATCGAACCCTGCCATATATCCATACGGCCTATAGTACAAACTGTCCGATCCTGATCCGTGCAATACCGCACGTATCTGATCGGACCTTGCCATATCTCCATACGGCCTCTACAGCCTTTCGCCCGAAAGCTGAGTAACTGAATGTGGGGGACTCTAAAGACTCGTCAACACCTTGGTTGTGGATTTAACCACTAGCACGTTAGAGGTATAAGCCAATACATAACGGGCTACCAGGTATTGACCAAAAGGGACGTCTGTGAGCGAACTCAGCCTGACACCCTACTGAGCCTTTCAGTGACAATATCCGTACAGTCCGGTCCGTTCGTCTATGAGCATCGCATGGCGGGCCTAGGGGGTTGGTAAAAGTCAGACCCCCAAAAGCGGTACAAGTCGTGTCGGAGTGTAGCCCAGAACACCCTGAGATACTACTGGAATACCTACCAGTAAATCTCCTTGCCTCGGCCGAGGGCTTCGTGTAATGGCTCTCCTAGACACAGCACGACCTCACCCCCAATACCGGGAGAGACGAACTCCTGAAGATACGCTCACTGCCTCCATGTGGCTCGGGACTGTACCCAACTAAAACCTGTTTGCACGACTCCTTTGAGCCGTGGTAGGGTAGTAATCAAAGTACAGTGGGAACTCACACAAGACAAATGACGATCCCCAGGTCGATGAACTAACCTATACACATGTCACCAGGGAACTGCCATCTGACGTCTGGTATATGACCAACTAGCATGTTCCCGGCGAGTCCTGTCCGGTGTACTCATAACCCAATGAGCACCTGTATACATCTTAGGTGATCCAACTGACACCAGTGGCTTGTGAGACCGGCCACTGCCCCTCGTCGGGGTTTCGACTGTATACACTAGTCTACTCTGGAGTATCGATGCCCTGTCTCGAAACTCTCACGACTAGGGACCATTTAAGGATATGCTTATAGACTGCCAGCTCCCACGTATATGATCGCCCTCATACTGCTGGTGGTCAAGCAAGAATCCTAGGGGCTCTATCAACGTGTAATAGCGACTTGTCAGGTCACCTAAAGCAGTACACGATGATAAAGGTAAACCAGATAGCATACTATCATCTCGAGTAAGACTGTCCTACCGGGATAGGTCCTCCATCAATCATTGCAATCACGTACCTGTGACCTAATAATTGACTCTGAGGGCACTATCTCCAACAGATATAACCTAGTGATCGATTCAAGCGTTGATTCGATAAGCCGATACATTGATATTAGTCGGTTATATGCGATATGACCGGATCGTTAAATCAAGTGTTGATTTAATGATTTAATGCATAATTATATATTTGATATATTACTTTGCATTAACTAGTAATGGTTCACTTTAAATGGATTTTCTCACTTGGTTTGTGCACATTGTATATGTGATATATTTTTGTGCACTTGAATGTATCATGTTTGATGATATATGTTAACTTGGATTTGTGTGAAGATTAAACCATGGTTGTGAGAGTGGTTAGGGTTTTGTTTATTCTCTTATTATCTATTTATATATTCATTTTGGATAGTTTTAAGGATGGTGGCTTGTTTTGTTTTTTATGTTGAAGCTTCTTGAAGCTTTGATCAAGTCAACCATTCTTATCTTATCCTTAACCCTAACCATTCCCACTAACCCTAGTTTAGTCTCTACACATAACCATGGTTGGATTATGATAAGTTTTGATTTTCTTTTTTATTTGAAATTAACTTATCATAATTCTATCATCTTCTTGCTTTCTTCTTCTTCTTCACTTCATGAAGAAAGCTTCACTTCATCAATGGTGATTGATGAATTAGAGTGAGAAATCCAATTCTAAAGTCTACCCACTTCCTATTTCTTCATCCTCTACCTCTTGCCAAGTAGTAGAGTGTGTTTCCTTCACAAGTTTTCATGGCTTGGTGAAGGTGGAGCTTGATCTAGTGATGCTTCGACGTAGATCATCTTCGGCACGTCGTCGATGACCTAGCCCGCTTGTTCTCCGATGAAGCCGACGCTAGAGCCCGGGATTGCATGAGGACAGCGAGGAGACTTCATTGCGGAGCCGTGGAGGTGGAGCACCGGATCTATAAAGGTTGTATTTCCGTATTCTTATAGTTAAGTGTTAACTAGTTTGCTTTTCGCCTAGAAATCTAGCCAACGATCCGTACACTAGGGTTTCTCGGCACCGTAATTTTTGAAATTGGCATGGTTGATGCCTTGTGAGACCTCTAGTGAGTGCCTAGGAACCCTACAGTGGTATCAGAGCCTAGCTAGAGCCTTAGGCGATGTCTAGACGGAGTTTGAAGTCCGAACGAAACCGAAACCCCAAAATTTCCACGCTCTCTGGACTTTTTATGAAAACCTGGATTTTTCCAAATTAAAAATTGCTAAAAAATTCAGCAGGGAAATATATGAGTAACGGCGCAAAATTGGACCCATGATTCATCTAAAACGGCGCGGAACCGCGGCAGAAGCCCAGCTTCTACGGCGGTTCCGCGGCTAGGTGATGACGTCACCTTCCCATTGTTGCACAGTAATTCCTATTTTAATATGCTGGGTTTTCTGGGAATTTTTAATATTTATTCAAGAGTTGAATTTTCTGGGGTTGTTTTGGGGATTCGGTGTTTCGATCGGAGTATCAAATTTTGTCTATGTAGCTTTCCGGATAAATTTTTAGAATATGTTAAAAAGTTCGACCGGATATAAATACCCAACTTTTCCCCTGTCGGGAAATTTCCAAGTGTTGGATTTTTCCGTAGTTTAACGACGTTCTAAGTAGTGCAAGTAACGCGATGGTCCCTCTAGAAGACAACAAACCTTAACTCGATTATGTGACCGTCTTGAACTGCCCTTTGAACCTTCGGGTTTGGGGCAGTACGGCGTGCCACATGTGAGGCGTTGGCTTGACCCTTCTACGGCTGGACCGTTGGTACTGAGGCACGAACTGAATGTTGTTAGACTTATTTCATGTGTTGATCTGTATCGGGAAAACTTGGGTGTTTGAATGTTCGATCGGAAAGTTTAACATTTTCTAATTATCTGGAATGTGATACAATAATTGGAATTCACAAGAAGTTATGAGATAACTGAGTGAATGTTATAAACATAGCAGTTTAGTCTCACTTGATCGGTTGCCACGGAATTTTGATGTGATCAAAAGTCCGTCGCAATCACGTAGCGTACGCGGATACTCGCCTGGTAAACTTAATAGACAGCCTCGCTCCATAGCCCCGACCAAGTGACTGTAGGAGAACCCCGTCGCCGAAAGCATCCGTCCGGGTGCTCGCGGTAGCGGTGTTCCGCCTTGGTGCACATCGTCGACGGTATCGGGGCTGCGGCCTTCTACTGAAGTTTGCGACGAGCATTCGATCAGGATGTCGGGAATCTTGTTGAATTGCCCGACTTGATATTGAAAAGAGTTTTCGATTTTGAGACTAAAATGCGGGGTTTATAATTGTTAGGCATGCGATGTCTAAGCAATTCATTTAGTCAGGCATGTGATGTCTGAGGTGGTTGCGGATTCCAACTGTTGTAGTTTTACACTTTCTTTTCTGTGACCGTAAGTGTAATATGTGATATCGCCGGTTTCGTTGCTATATGTCAACGACAATTGGGATGCGCATATTTACTTACGTTGATGACATGTGATGTTATGTGTTGCTGGATATGTTATATTGGATCGTCATGTTTGAATAGCCGGGGGTTTTTATGTGAGATGAGTGTTTTTCATTTTCATTCATGTAAAAACTTGTATGTAATATTCTTTTATTGGGGCACTTCCAGGTTGCGGAAGATGTCACCCTTTGTATATTATTTACTTTTCCGCACTAGGATAGACCCAAGGAGGGGAGCACAAGTAACCGGGTTCTGGAGTCCAGTGGGAGACCAACTCGAGGAGTCGAGTCCGGGTCTCCTAACTCTAGAATTGGTAGGGTTGCTTGCCGCTCTCGTAGGGGTCTAGGGGTGTGGGTTTGGCTATTCATCACGACCATGGAATCCGTGTTTTATACTGGCTCGTATTGAAAACACGGACGTCCTAGTATATCCAATATTTCATATGATTCTTCTGCTGCGATATCTGTGATGTGATCATGTGATGTTCTGTGATAGATACTGTATATAGTATATATGATATATTATATAGACGTTGCTTATGTTTTACACCCGCGCTAGCCCTGCCTCGCTCTGGCGTTAGTTACCTAACCTAACGGTGCAGACGGGACATCGAAGCGAATGCGGATGGCATAAGCGTACGTTATATTTATCTGTGATGATTAGGTGGACTTATATGATGGGATATTCATTAATGTGATTAATGAAAGAAAATAAAACTAATTGATGTTGTGGAATCGAATTTTAAAAAAAAAAAAACAGGTAGCTACAGTTCTTGCTTTGCATCGCGGTGTTCATTATAGAACATCTTGCACCTTATTCGATGAGGAAAGGACCGAGATCCCTTCACCGGGAGTGACTCCTTTAGCAATAACTGGCAGATGCTACAACCCTCGGTTTGTCTTTGATCGCTTCTATAGTTTCCGCTTTGCACAGTGATATATATGATATATCCCGCACCTCATTCTACGAGGAAAGGGCCGACGATCCCTTCACCGGGAGTGACCCCTTTAGCAAAACTAGAAAAGCCTCGAAAACGTTCCATTTAAAAACCATTTGATTCCGCAACGAGATCAAGTTCAAAGCGTTAAAGGTTTTCATAAAAACCATTCGCAACCCTCCGTCATTTTAGGAAGTAGAGTACTTAGTATTCGTGCTACGTTTGTAGACCATAGCCGAGGCGTAGTGTGCGGTAGCTAAGTGATGTCTTCCTACACAGCATATGATACGATTAGTTAGGACAGTCATGTGGCTTTGTTGACCTTAGCCAAGGGTCATGTGGGTGGGTCTAATTAATCACGAAATGACGGGTAGAACTTGACTAGTACCTATGATTTGTTGAACTTAGCCAAGGTCATAGGTGCTAGGGGTAAAAACCTTTATCGGGAGTTTCAAGTGTTGAAATTTGCAATGAGATTGCATACCTTCTATATGATAGTTGGATCCCGATACCCACTGCGAGTAATTGTTACTCCTGGGAGAGTTTTACACATTACAATTAGCCGATCAAGTAGGTGTCTAGAAAGGTGTCAACGGGGTTACGCCTCTGGGAAAACGAGGTTTACATTAATTAGGTTCGTGCGAAAGCACGGGGGACCTCCCTCAAAGTACCGACACTGGCCTGGCTGAAAGATTGGCGAACTTGTAGTGTGTAATTAATCCCGGCTAGTCTTTCCTTTTAGGGTTTGAAGGAAGATTTGATAAAAAGCAGTGGGAGCCGTCCTGATTAGATAAAATAATAACCAATCTATTCTTGCAAGAGCGCACGCTGAGTGTTTTCTTCTCTCTCTCTCCTGGTAGCGACCATGTCACGCCTTAATCAAGATAATAAAACGGATTATTGACTGAACCCGCTTGTTATACTGAGCTGAGGAACGTTGGTCCCGCTCTAACTTGTAATTGTTATAAGACAGAGCAGGAAATTGGGGAATACCAGATTTCCCATGCCACCCAAACGAAGAGAGTGCATGTTGATGCATCATCTTCGGGTGTGTTCGTTACAAAGAACTGTTTCTCAGTATCCTCTGCGTCCTGGGTATTTGATACCAGATCAGGATCCCAGATATGTAATCTGTTACATAGGGCTACAGAAAGGTAGAGAACTGAGAACGGGTGATATGTTTCATGAGGCAGAAAACGGGGCAAGTGCTGCAGCCAAGTCTGTTGGTCACTGTCACCCTGTATTCCAAATACATTGATTCTGAACGAATGTTATTAGTTACCGAACCTGATATAAAAAATCATATCTATCTCTTTATTAGTAAAGAAATGATAAAATTTTGTATTGTTGGATAATGTTTTGAACATTTCCTATATCAAAAGTTGATCGGTTTAGGCACGTTATCTAAAAGCATTGATGTTCTAAATCAAACTACAGTTCTTAGTATACGGAACACACACAAGAGGAAGAGTTCAGAATTGAACGATTCCTTCTTGAGATATTGTAGACTAGGTCATATCAATGCGACCCGAATAGCTGAAGTTACATATAGATGCATATTTAAATCAGTTTGAATTTACATCTTATGAAACTTGCCAGTCATGTCACAAAGATAAGATGACCATAGCTCTGTTTAATGGAAACAGAGAAAGAGTTAGCAAACTCTTGGGATAATACATGTTGATGTATGTAAGGTCCCCTGTCTACATATGCCAAGACTGGTTCTTTGTACTTCGTTACATTCTCTGATGATCTCTCGAGATTCAGACGTATGTTCCTGTTGAAACACAAGTCCGAACCTTTTAAGATATTCACAGAATATAAGTTAGAAGTAGAGAACCAAAATACGGGTATAAGTATTATGTCCTATGATGAGATCAAGGAGGAGAATACTTGAGCACGGAATTCCTGGACTATTCTAAAGGAGAATGAGATTCTCTCTCAGCATTACTCCTCCGTATACACCATTGCACGATGGTATGTCGGGGCGGAGCAGATACACCCTATTTGATATGGTGTGCTCTATGATGAGTACTACTGAGTTACCTTTTTCCTCAGGGGGTTATGCACTTGAGAAGTTGCATACCTATTGAATAGGGTTCAAATCAAATCAGTTGCCTACAACTTCATATTTGATATGATAAGGGAAGAGCCCATATCTTAAGTTGGTTAAGATTTGGGGTTGTCCGGGCTTTGTCTAAAAGCATAATCCGGACAAGCTCGAGGTAAGGTCAGTTATGTACAGCTGGAAAGGTTCCAACTATACAAACTACAGCTGATGATTTGATAGAACCAAAGGATTCAGTAGAATCCAACGAACCTCAGCCTCTCCGCCGATCTAGTAGGGTTCCTCACCCACTTGAGAGATACTTCGGTTTCTCTATGACAGTGGGAGCGAGGATTACATCATGAGATGATGACCCAACTAGCTTCGAGCTGGCCATCAGGAGTAAGACTCTGTAAGAATGGCTGGATGCTTAGTGATCTGAAATGGAATCCTTATACACCAACAAAGTATGGACTTTGGTTGCTATATCTGAAGGGTTAAATTCCTATCAGGAGCAAGTATATCTTGAGAAGATTACTTGGTGTACATGGAAAAGTTGAGACTTTCAAAGCTAGACTTGTTAAAAGTTTGCATCATTGACCACGTGTGGATAATGATGAAACCTTTTCAAGTAGCTATGCTTAAGTCCATCCAGATCCTACTTGTCACGGCTACATACCATGACTGCGATATCTGGTGGTTGGGTGTCTTGACTGCTTTTTTAAATGATGATTTAGAAGAGAGCGTCTATAAGTAGACAGCCAGAGGGCTTCGTAGACAGTGGGAGCAGCGGAAACGTGTGCAAGATGCTTTATTTGATAAAGCAGGCATCGCGGAGTTGGAACATCTGTTTTGATGAATTAGTCAAAGAGTTTGACATCATCAAAATAGTAGATGAACCTTGTATAAACAAAAAGGTAGTAGGGAGTATGGTAGTGATCCTCGTAGAGTACGTGGATGACATATTCTTGATAAGAAAAGAGTTTCTTATGCTACGCTCGGTCAATCTCCGCTTATCACTAGGATTCTCCATATAGGATCAAAGTGATACCTACTAAATACTGGATTTTGGATCTATGAGATAGATTCAATTGGATGTTAGGATTCTCACTAGTTGTAATGAGATGGTATCAATTGATCCTGAGAAGAATCACTGGAAGTGTTCCAGGGTGATAAAGACGACTGAGTGTCAGTCACAGGCATTGTCTTTACCCTCAGTAAAGGGACGGTATGTTGGAAGAGTTCCAAGCTAGATACCGTGACAAACTAGATGATAAAGGCAAGATACATCGCTACTTAAGATGCTACCCTAGAGGCTGTTTGGGTGTATATTGGTTCATGAGATGAACTATGTTCCTACCATTGTGAGACAATGGAGTTGTGGCTTATGCCAAGGAACGCGGGTCCCATCAGTGATCCAGACATATTCTAAGGCAGTATTACCTGATCATGGAGATGGTTGATCTCCAGGGGATCGAGGTTAGGAGAGTAGACTCAGAGGACAACACAGCGGATCCACTCACAAAGGCCTGTTCCCAGAGAGAGACTTTTATGGGATGGTTGAGTATGAGATACTACAACCACTGCTACAGATGGCCCTAGTGCAAGTGGGAGATTGTTAGTTATATGTATGCCCTAGAGGCCATTACTATACATAGGATGTATATTGTAGTGGATGCTGGGACATATATAGGGAGGACTTTCTTGCTCGACATGATAGTATGCTATCTGGTTGATCTTTACCTTAACGTGTACACTGATTGTCTCCCTGTTACATGTTGGTAAAGCCCTTAGGATCTGCACTTGACTACCTGGACTATGATGCGGATCATACTAGTGGGGACATGGTAGTCCATAAGTACATCCTTCAAAGTCCCTAGTCGTGGGTGTATCGAGACGGGGCATCGATATACCAGAGTAGACTAGCGTGGACCTTCTCGACCCTTATAGATGGGCGATGGATGATCCCATATCCATCGGTGTTTGACATCAGAGATGATATACGGGTGCTCAGTAGAGACTGGGTACACTGGACGGACTCGCCGAGAACTCCCAGATGGTATTATACCTCACGTCAGATGGCAGTTCTCTGGTGACACTGGTACAGAGTAGTCTGTTGACCCGAGATCGTCATAGAGTCTTGTGTGGTTCCCACTGTGCTTTGATTTCCATCTTACCACGTCCAAGAGGGCGTGCAAAACGGTGGTTTTTGGGTACAGTCCCGAGTCACATGGAGGCAATGAGCGATAGGAGGGGATTCGTCTCTCCCGGTATAGGGGGTTGATGTTGCGCTGTGTTCGATTGGCTATAACAGGAAATCCCTGGCCAGGGTTACTGAGATTTACTGGTAAGTGTTACCAGTAGTTTCTCAAATTGTTATAGACCTCATATCGACACGACTTATCGAGCTATTGAGGTCTGACGTTTACCACCCCTAGGCGAGATATGCGACATATCAGACGATCAGACCGGACTGTACGGTAGTGTTACTGGTTGGATTCACTGGAGTGTGAGTAGGCTTGCTCGTCGATCTTCTGATCGCTCAATACCCGGGTGGCCGTTACGTTTAGCAGACTGCTTGCGGCTTGTGCGTGTTTGATATGATCATCATCTGCTGCCGGCGTATTGACGAGTCTTTAGAGTCCTACACAGAGGTTTCCTGGCTCAAGCGAAACGAAATAGGAGCGCATATGAGATATGTGCGGGACTGAGAATAATTCGTGTATATGATACCGTATTTTATTCTCGGGATGAATGTATCGATTGGTTGTATGCGATATAACCTAGTTATCGATTCAAGCGTTGATTCGATAAGCCGATACATTGATATTAGTCGGTTATATGCGATATGACCGGATCGTTAAATCAAGTGTTGATTTAATGATTTAATGCATAATTATATATTTGATATATTACTTTGCATTAACGAGTAATGGTTCACTTTAAATGGATTTTCTCACTTGATTTGTGCACATTGTATATGTGATATATTTTTGTGCACTTGAATGTATCATGTTTGATGATATATGTTAACTTGGATTTGTGTGAAGATTAAACCATGGTTGTGAGAGTGGTTAGGGTTTTGTTTATTCTCTTATTATCTATTTATATATTCATTTTGGATAGTTTTAAGGATGGTGGCTTGTTTTGTTTTTTATGTTGAAGCTTCTTGAAGCTTTGATCAAGTCAACTATTCTTATCTTATCCTTAACCCTAACCATTCCCACTAACCCTAGTTTAGTCTCTACACATAACCATGGTTGGATTATGATAAGTTTTGATTTTCTTTTTTATTTGAAATTAACTTATCATTATTCTATCATCTTCTTGCTTTCTTCTTCTTCTTCACTTCATGAAGAAAGCTTCACTTCATCAATGGTGATTGATGAATTAGAGTGAGAAATCCAATTCTAAAGTCTACCCACTTCCTATTTCTTCATCCTCTACCTCTTGCCAAGTAGTAGAGTGTGTTTCCTTCACAAGTTTTCATGGCTTGGTGAAGGTGGAGCTTGATCTAGTGATGCTTCGACGTAGATCATCTTCGGCACGTCGTCGATGACCTAGCCCGCTTGTTCTCCGATGAAGCCGACGCTAGAGCCCGGGATTGCATGAGGACAGCGAGGAGACTTCATTGCGGAGCCGTGGAGGTGGAGCACCGGATCTACAAAGGTTGTATTTCCGTATTCTTATAGTTAAGTGTTAACTAGTTTGCTTTTCGCCTAGAAATCTAGCCAACGATCCGTACACTAGGGTTTCTCGGCACCGTAATTTTTGAAATTGGCATGGTTGATGCCTTGTGAGACCTCTAGTAAGTGCCTAGGAACCCTACATACTATCATCTTGAGTAAGACTGTCCTACCGGTATAGGTCCTCCCTCAATTATTGCAATCACGTGCCTGTGATCTAATAATTGACTCTGAGGGCACTATATCCAACATTTTTATCCTCAGATTAGCAATTTCCTTCATCTTACTAACCCTTGGGACAGCAGCTCATAACTACTTATTACTAGTTTTGTTTAAGAAAACATCTAACTTTGTTGCTTTTCTCAAACTAATTCTATCTTTCATATGTAAATTTTTACTTTCTAACTTTCATTATAAAAATTTTTTTGTGCTTATATATAGTATAATGCAAAGTAACGCGTAAATAAGCACAAACCTCCCCCAAACCTGTTTGCAGCAGTGTCCTCACTGTTGTCATCATTTAAATCTTAAAATTTATAGACTTGGAAGGAAAAGTTATCAAAGGGGACAAGAAATAATGAAAGTGAAATTCTCCCCCAAACTTATTTTCTTGGCTCGTAATTTTTTAAAAATTTTCTTTCAAGATCCAAAATATCCCCCCCAAACATGAGTAAATCGTATTAAGCATTTAAAATTATGGGGGGGTTAAAGTGATTGGTCAAAGTAAAGTCTTACAAAGACTAAAAGTCAACACCAACCATTCAAAAAATTTATCGATGAAGCACCAAGGTTTGTGGAAGAACATGTTGCCTATTGATGTGAAGAAGTGGGGAGGAGATAAGAGGTGTAATGGAAAAGGTTACGTCTCGATTTGTAGAGACGAAAAATGATGATGGATTACTCGCATTCTTAGTCTTGATAAGAAGAAGATGTGTTGGTTCAACTTCTTCGGGTTGGGGTTGATTCATCAAAACGCCCATGTCTTCTAAGAATGCAAGTTCTTCAGCGAAGATTTCTTCAAAATTTTCATCGATATCCCGAATAATAATCTCATCGGAAAGAATAGGATGATACTCGGACTCCATAAAAGGTTCACATTTACCGTTAGCTGTTGACCCGGACAACAACGTAATAGCGGAGTCGAGATCAGTATCGTGAAACTCTTCAATTTCGCTGCTGTCGGAATCTATTGTTTCGAGAGAACACACTTGAGCATAGGATTCGGAGGGTTCACTTCCCAACTTGTAAATGTTAAGCTCAATTGACATCATCCCGAAGGATGGGTTCATAGAGCCGTTACGGTAATTGATTACAGCGTTGGAAGTCGCAAGAAAAGGTCGACCTAAAATCACCGAAATTTGGTTTCGTGGGTTCGCTACAGGTTGTGTATCTATAACGATAAAGTCCACAGGAAATATAAATTCCCCGACTTTGATTAACACATTCTCTAGCTCACCCCTAGGTTGCATGATAGATCGATCAGCCATCTGAAGAGTGCAATGCGCCGGTTTTAACTCTCCGACCCCTAATTGCTCATAAACAGAATACGGAAGCAAGTTAACCCTAGGACCTAAATTGAGTAGAGCATGATTGATATTTTTCCCCCAATAGAAATAGAAATTGTAGGACTTCCGGGGTCCTTTCGTTTCTTGGGTAGTTGTTGTGTAAAAGCAGTGCTCACATTACTCGCAAGGAAAACTTTTTTAAGTACTTGAATTTTTCTCATCCTAGTGCACAAGTCCTTTAGGATTTTCGCATAAGACGGAACTTTTTGAATAGTATCTAGGAGAGAAATGTTTATGTTAACTTTTTTAAAAATTTCCACAATCTTCTCCATTTGTGGACATGGTCCGTTGCCCCTTAACCTGTTTGGATAAGGTGCTTTATCAATAAGGGTTGTTTCCAACATTGGAGAGGATTGTGGGGATGGAATGGATCCTAGAATTGGAGTGGGGATCATTTTAGATAGATTTGTGGAGGTGGGCTGAGTGTTCGAGCCTTGGGAAAAACGGAGAATAGGCTCGGAAGAAGGTGGGAGATTAGACGAATTAGGGGAAGAAGTGGAAGCCGGGGTTTCAATTGATTCCCCATCATCAATTTGTTCACCCATTTGATTATCTAGACCTCTTCCCGATCTTAATGTGGTAACGACACTCACATTATGACTTTGTGAGTGGCCGGAATTCGGTAGTGGTTGAGACGGAAGTTTCCCTTTCTCTCTCGCTTTCATTTCGGCGTTTAATCGTGCAATTTTTGCTTCTATCGATTTAATACTCTCACCATGGGAGGCGGAGTCTTTCTTTATGGTATCAATAGAAAACCGCATATCGGCCGACATTTGGATGGAATGTTTCATAAACAAATCCAAAGTTTGTATAAGTGAAGAGGAGTTATCGGTACCGGTCGTTTAGAAAGAATTATTAGAAGGTACAGAATTGTTAAACGGATTTTGAAAATTTTGTGATTGAAAGGGGGTGCTGACTCTGCTTTGGTGGTTGCTGTTGCTGTGGAGGAGCTCTTTGGTAATTGCTTTGGAACTGGTTTTGATTTTGGGGTTGGTTTTGGTTCCAAGCAAAATTAGGATGACTCTTCCATTCCTGATTGTACGTGGAAGAATAAGGATCATTTCTAGGTCGCTGCTGAAAAGCATCATTAGTTTGCTCATGACCTTGAAACGGTGCATTCACAGGACATTCTTCTGTCAAGTGATGGATCAGAACAGCAACCACACACAGTTTTGGGGAGCGTTACCTGGTTTAGGAAGACTGATGTGAATTTGTTTTCAATAGCGTCGAGTTTCTTTTGCATCGCTGCCATTTTGGCTTTTACTGCGATGGAAACATCGAGCTGATGAATACCTCCCCTAGATGAAGGTGGTCTAACGCTTTCCCACCGCAAAGTGTTTTTAGCGAGATCTTCCAGATATTTCCAAGCATCACCCTCGTCTTTGGACATGAAATTGTATTGACACATGTTTTCAAGCATCTACTTTGTCGCTGGATTAATGCCCTCATAAATAATTCGGCACGGATCCTATCTATGTATTCCATGATGAGGACATTGGACAAGCAGATCCTTAAAACGTTCAAAGCACTTCAAAAATGGTTCATTGGGAAGATGGGTAAACTGGTTGATTTCGCTTCGAACACGGGCGGTCTTATGATTTGGGTAAAATTTCTTAAGGAATGTTATCACGAATTCATCCCAATTGGTAATAGAGTGTGCGGCGGTATTATAAAGCCATTTTTCTGCCAAGTCGCATAAGGTGAATGGGAGAAGACGCAAGCGCATAGCATCCACGGACAGTTGTGAAGTACCTATCATTACGCACACGTTTTCGAATTTAGTGATGAAAACGTACGCGTCTTCAGATTCAAGCCCGTGAAATTTGGGCAACAGATAGATGTAGTGTAGTTTAATTGCAAAATTATCCCTGTTGGCTGGTGGAATGGATAGACAAGTAGGAAAGGGACCACGGATAGGATAGCATCTCTCTTGGAGAGAGATGCACGGAGGATTCTGCTCACCTACGGGCGGTGGCAGCACGGTGTTATAATTTGATGGAGTACCGTCCATCTCGGTCGATGTGGTGGGTGGTGGGGAAAAAGAAAATGAAGAAGCACTGACTTCGGAGTCAATAGCAGGAACGCGGACAAGACGAGCACTAGAATCCCGTGTCCAGCCGAGCATGCACTAAGCGGGTTTAGCGCAAGTGGCAGCGTGTTTGTTATTTAAAAATTGGATTGTTTTTGAAAAAGTGTGTCGGACTTAGACAAATCACACAAAAATGCACAAACAACCCTGAAACTACGGTTACCTAAGTCAAGTCTTTAGACCGCTCCTAAACTTCCAAAGGACAAGCCGTAGGATCAATCCTCTACCTCCTCTTTACTAATCTTGTGGCCAGGTAAATGCCAGGTAAGTGGGAGGTATCCATTATATGAATCACCGAAAATAGCAGGCCTTAATTAAATAACCACTTGCCTTAGACACACTTGCATAGGCACCATAAAAGTAATGCGGATAAGCGATAAATTACCTACGACCTTCTTCTGTCCTTATTGAGCGCGACAGTCCTTAGAGTCTTATCTAGATATTTTTAAATTAATATAAGGTTGATGCAGATTCTTGTTTTGTGATTTGTGGGGCTTAGGAAGGGTGATAAAATCCCTACCTAATTTGAATTTGGTCTTTGCCCCTTAAAAATCCGTATTAAAATATGAATAATCAAACCAATTACAAAACATTGCAAAAAGATTTTTGAGCGGCAATATTTTGCAAAGAATTCTGCAGAAAAGATATTTTATTGGATTTCAGAGGAGAGAGAAAGAGTTAAGAAACATAGCAGAGAAGTTTGGGACCCTAAGTCTCCAATTCGGCCGCGCTTCCGCCAAAAATTTGCGTATTTGCCGTGCTTCCACCGCTGACTTGGGAGATCAGGTGGGGATTTTTGCTACGTGGCCTTCCTTGCTCCTTTGGATCTTGATTAATTTCTCTGGATCTCTGTTTCCTCAATTACGTGACTCCATATCCCCTCGCAAAATTCACATGATAATCGTTAAATATACAATTTGCAGTTTTGTTTATTTATGATATGAATCGAATAAGAATTCAACACGAATAGTAAGAAAAAAATATTATGCACGTATCCCCGGCAACGGCGCCATTTGATTGGTTGATGTTTTAGAGTTGTGTTTGTAGAATAACCGCAATTAATAACGGTGTCGCGCGTAGCTAGACCGAGATGAGTATAAGTTGTCCTCAGGAAAACATGGAACCTTTTATTCTTACTTTAGGCGTGTTGATTAGGAAGGGAGAATAAAGAATAGTGAAGAATGGTTGTAGGTTCTAGCTCTACGTTAAACACGGATGCAAAATATAGATCTATATTAGCTACGGATGTAGGTTTATATAAAAAGGGGGCTTGTTGGGTTCATTAAAATTTAGTAGTCATGGATGATTAATTAAAGATTACTCTTTTTATCCTTTAATAGATTTAAAACTGAATCGACAGTGATGCATGTAGATTAAGGTTTCTTGAGGGAAAAGTGTTTCCACTCTTAACCCCTATCTTGACATGGATCTCCGTTCATGTCTAGCCTTTACCAAAACAATTGTTAATCTAATCTCTAATTGCGGTGTTGATTATCAATGAATTGATAGCGCGCCCAACTAAGATGTTAACTATTCTTTTGATAAAGTTTATAAACTTTATAGGATGAAAAAAGTGTGTAAGGATCTTCATCATCCATTAATCTACCCTGATCCTATGAACCCTAACAAGCAAAGAATTACTCATGCATGTTGAGAGAAGAACAGATAGAGAGGGAAATCATACTACAAAGAAATAGAATAAGAAAAACTACCTTTATTAATCAACAGAATCAATTACACTTTGTTCCCTGAGAAAATGATTACAAATTGCTAGTTTTCTTCTCGATCTCTTCTAAGGAGGTAGATGAACCGTTGATGATCAACCCGGATTCTTGAGCTGTCGAGGACTTCGTGATCTCGTCGGTGTGATGATCTTCCCAAGAGCCTCTCGGTCCTTATTTATAGTCACAAAACCAGAATCTCTAGTTTCCTAATAAGGCAACTATCTGTTGCATCCTACCCAAAAAAATCCAGAATCTCAACTCCCTTAAATTGCGGCGGAACTGCGGCCATTAGGTGGGTTTCTCCGCGGATCCGCTGTTAGTTAAGGAGATCTTGGGCTCATTTCTCATGTGGCTTCTTCTGGTGACACATGGTGATCTTTTGAATATCTAGACTTTGAAAATCTTCTCTACATTTCTTCCAGAATTGGTTTCTTCAATTTACTTGAATATTTTCGGTAGATTTGATTTCGCCAACTTGGATTTCATTGATTTCAGTCATGATATATAAAGGGTTATCCTAGTGCCCCGGCCAACTTCCGTGGCCAAATGCAGAACAAAAATTTTCTAACGAACAAAAACTTGGCACTAGTTTAACTCTAAACCCGGATCTTTCCATAAAACTAACTAGCTACACTAGGAGAGCTATCTACTATGATGAGGAATTCTTACCAAACGAACCAAGTCTTTCGGTCTTCGTTCTTCATCCTTAGCCCCTATTAGCCGCCTTGAACTTGCTTGATCTTCTTTCCTTGCTCCGTCGGTTCTCCGGGATCGAGCTTGTTCTCCGATCTTCCTCGATCCTTGACGATCCACCTGGGGAGTATGATCCATGGTTCTAGCTCCTAACCATGTAACAAAATGAGCAACTAGAAAACTTGGTTTGCTAAACTAAGTAGTCTAGGACGTAATGAGGGAGTCTAAGTGTTTGCTATCTCTTTTCTAACCTCTTCACTTGTTTCTCAACTCATGAGAATGTTAGTGAAGAGGAAGAAGATGAAAGTGGAGCAAAGTAAGAGGAGGGGGGAGATGAAGAGCAAAAGAGAGCTCAAGAAAAATAATGAATCAAGCATGAAAGACAAAATACACATCTAGGTTTTGTGTATCAATTTTTTCATTAAACAATTAGCAACCATGCTTCAATAGTAACTCCAAAATGAATTATAAATTCATTTGACTACTATTGATTGAAGCATGGTCACCTCTTTTCCTCCCACACCCTTTACTTTACACCTCATTTCCAATTATCAAATAAAAAGAAAATACATAATGAGGTGGCCATCTTCTAGAAGGAAATCTGAATTAAATATGGATTTCAGTCTACTGTACAAATATACCGGCAATCAGATAAAAATCCTAACGCCCAAAAAAGATAGAATAACACGAAGAATGTAATACTAGAATATATATATATCGAAATACATATACGTAAATTATTAAACCAATACCTGATTTAATAATCCGGCTCAAACCTGAGCCGTCTAGTATTACAAACTGTCCGATCAAAAATCCGAGTACCAAGTACATCAATCGATCGAACCCTGCACGTATCCAATACAGCTACTACATCGTTTTGCCTGGATCAGGGAATCCCTCTCTGTGGGACTCTAAAGACTCGACAGTACTCTGGTAGTGGGTTTAACCACAAGCACGTCAGCGGCACTAGCTGTACGTAACGGCTGCCCAGGTACCTATCGAAAAGGAAGGCCAATGAGCAAACTCATCCGGATCTCCTACTGAGCCTATCCGTGACAATATCCGTACAGTCCGGTCTCTTCGTCAAAGAGTATCGCATACCGGGTCTAGAGGCAGTGAATGTTAGACCCTAACAACCTGATAAGTCGTGTCGATGTGGCTTAGGACCAATTCGGGAAACTACTGATCAACCTATCAGTAAATCCCAAGTGACTTGGCCAAGGTCTTATGGTCCTGACCAATCGAATCACAATGCGACATCGACTCCCTATACCGGGAGAGACGAATCCCCTACAATCGCTCACTGCCTCCATGTGGCTCGAGACTGAACCCAACCAAAACCTGTTTGCACGACTCAGTAGAGCCGTGGTAGGGTAGTGATCAAAGTTCAGTGGGAACTCACACGAGAAAAATGCCGATCTCGGGTCCAAAGACTAACCTGTACACAGGTCACCTGAGAACTTCCATCTGACGATAGGTATAGTACCACATAGAAGTTCTCGGCGAGTCCGTCCAGTGTACTCACACCCAGTGAGCACCTGTATACGATCTTAGGTGCATCAGACCAATGGCTGCGGGACCAACCATCCCCCCGACGGGGTTAGAAACTACACACCAGTCTACTCTGGAGTATTAGTGCCCGGTCTCAATACTCACGCGACTAGGGACCATTTAAGGATGTGCTTATGGACTACCCTGATCCCACAAGTATGATCGCCATCACAACACAGGTAGTCAAGCAAGATCTTAGGGGCTTTATCAATATGTAACCGCAATATGTAATAACGAGTATGACATATGCCATGTTAAGATAAAGACAAACCACAATAGTATACTACCGTATCGAGTCTTTATCAATATGTGCAAACCAGATATAATAACAAAACAAATAAATACACATTTCCCGACAAAGACAAGTCAAATAATATACTATAAAACTGAGCAAGATTGTTCTATACATACATATCCCGAGTATCCATATGTATACATATACAATACTGGCCTCTAGGGAATATACATCCAACAATCTCCCACTTGCACTAAAGGCCAGTGATTGGCGTACCGAATACCCAACATCTGCTCTAAGGCCAGCTGCTGGCGTACTGCATACCCAACATCCCAAAAAGTCGCTCGAACTGTGCTTGAGGGAGGGCCTTCGTAAATGGATCTGCCATGTTATCCTTCGTATCCACTCTCCGGACCTCGATCTCCTGGCGATCTACTATCTCTCTGATCAGGTGATACCGCCTTAAGATGTGCCTGGATTTCTGATGGGACCGTGGTTCCTTTGCTATAGCTATAGCCCCATTATTATCGCAATACACAAGTATTGGGTCAAAAATGGACGGAACTACCTGAAGTTCAGCTATGAACTTCTTCATCCATACCGCCTCTTTTGCGGCATCGCTTTCAGCAATGTATTCAACCTCCATCATCGAGTCTGCAACGGTATCCTGTTTGGAGCTTTTCCAACACACCGCCCCTCCGTTGAGGATAAATAGAAAACCCGAGGCAGACTTATTGTCATCCTTGTCACTTTGGAAGCTTGAATCGGTAAAGGACTCAACCCTGAGGTCTCCATTACCGTAAACTAGGAACATCTCTTTAGTCCTTCTCAGGTACTTGAGAATGTTCTTAACTGCTGTCCAGCGGTCCTCACCTGGGTTCGACTGATACCAGCTCACCACGCTCAGCGCATAACCTACATCTGGTCTTGTACATAGCATCACATACATTATAGATCCTACCGCCGAAGTATAGGGTATAGTGCTCATGCGAACCCTCTCCTCGTCAGTCTTGGGAGACATCTCCTTGGAGAGGGTGATTCCATGCAATGCGGGTATGTTACCGCGCTTGGAATCTTCTATACTAAATCTCTTTAGTACGGTCTCTATGTACCTGGACTGTGAAAGTCCCAGTAATCTCTTGGATCTATCTCTGTAGATCTTAATCCCCAGAATGTATGAGGTGTCACCTAGGTCTTTCATGGAGAACCTTTGCGATAAGAATAGCTTGACCAATTGTAGCATAGGAATGTCATTTTCTATCAAAAGAATGTCGCCCACGTACAAGTCTAGGAAAACGACAGTTCATCCTACAATCTTCTTATAAATACAAGGCTCATCTTCGTTCTTGATGATGTCAAAGTCCTTGACTGTCTCATCAAAACAGATGTTCCAGCTCCGCGATTCTTGCTTCAATCCATAAATGGATTTGAGTAACTTGCACACCTTCCCGCTGCTCCCATTGTCTACAAAACCTTCTGGCTGATCCATATAAACGCACTCTTCTAAACTTCCGTTTAGAAAAGCCGTTTTTACGTCCATCTGCCAGATCTCATAGTCATGGAAGGCAGCAATGGCAAGCAAGATCCTAATGGATTTGAGCATAGCCACTGGAGAAAAAGTTTCGTCATAGTCCACTCCTGGTCTTTGACGAAAACTTTTTGCAACGAGTCTAGCCTTATATGTTTCCACCTGCCCATCTACACCAAGTTTCTTCTTGTAGATCCATTTGCATCCAACGGGTTTTACCCCCGGTGGAGCAACTTCCAGGGTCCATACTTTATTGGTGTACATGGACTCCATTGCAGATTGCATAGCATCCAACCACTTATCAGAGTCCCTACTGATAATGGCCTGCCTGAAACTAGTAGGATCATCTTCTTCCAAGATGCAATCCTCTTGATCCCCATCTATGAGAAAACCATAGTATCTCTCGGGCGGATGAGAAATCCTACTAGATCTGCGGAGTGGCTGGGGTTCGTCGGGTTTAACTGAATCTAGCGGTTCCACCAAATCTTCAGTTATAGTTTGTGTCTTTGTAATTTCATCCAGTTCTACCGTGCTGCCACTAATATTTTTAACAAGAAATTCTTTTTCCAAAAATGTGTTGTTCCTGGAAACAATAATCTTTTGTTCCTCTGCATGGTAGAATAGAGACCCATTAGAATCCTTTGGGTATCCCACAAACTTACACAAAACTGATCGTGCCTTAAGTTTGTCTGGGTTCTGGTTTTTGACATAAGCTGGGCAACCCCAAATCTTAACACGTTTAAGATACAAACTCTTACCACTCTATATTTCGTACGGAGTTTTAGGCACGGATTTGGATGGAACTTGATTCAAAAGATGTGTTGCTGTTTGAAGTGCATATCTCCAGAATGAAAGAGGCAACTCAGCACTACTTATCATGGAGCGAACCATATCCAATAGGGTACGATTCCTCCGCTCCGATACACCGTTTTTCTGTGGTGTATACGGAGGAGTATGTTGAAAGAGAATTCCATTCTCTTTTAAGTAATCTAGGAATTCCGTGCTTAAGTACTCCCCTCCTCTATCAGATCGGAGGATCTTGACACTTTTGCCAGTCTTGTTCTCTACTTTGTTTCTGAATTCTTTGAATTTCTCAAAAGTTTCAGATTTGTGTTTCAAAAGATACACATATCCGAATCTAGAGAGATCATCAGTGAATGTGATGAAGTACGAGAACCCACCCCTTGCATGTATAGACATTGGACCACATGCATCACTGTGTATGAGCCCCAAGAGCTCTGTTGCTCTTTCTCCATGTCCGGTGAATGGAGATTTGGTCATCTTTCCTTTGAGACAAGATTGACAAGTTTCATAAGATGAAAACTCGAACGTATCAAAAAATCTATCATTATGCAACTTACTCAGTCTTTTCTCTCAGATATGACCAAGTCTACAATGCCACAAGTAGGATTCGTTCATATCTGAACTTTTCCTCTTGCGTGTGTTTTGTATATTGAGAACTGTGTTTTGATTAAGAATGTAGATACCATTACATAGTGTACCTTCTGCAACCAGTACCTTATCAAGGTAAATGTTCATGATATTTCTATCAAGAACAAAGTTATATCCATCTTTATCAAGTAAAGAAACCGATATGATGTTGCAAACCATGGAAGGTACATAGTATCAATTATTCAAAATCATAGTACTGCCATTTGGCAACACTAGGTGATATTCACCGACGGCTGCAGCATTAACTTGTGCTCCGTTCCCTACTCTGAGGGACATATCACCAGGTCCAACTATCTTACTTTTTCTCAGACCCTGCAATAAATTACAGAAATGAGATCCTGATCCGGTATCTAGTACCCAGGAGGTAGGACTGACCGAAAAACAGTTCTCAATAACAAGAACACCTGAAGAAGATGCAACAGTATGTTTCTTCTTCGATGGGGTTATCAAGGAATTCAAACTTTCCGCTTTCCCTTGCTCATACTCATGACCGTTGTCATAAGTTAGAGCCGAACCGACGTTCCCCAGCCCCGAATAAGAATTCGGATCGGTCAAGCGATACATTTTATTATCTTGATTAGGGCATGAAATGGTTGCTACCTGGAGAGAGAGAGGGAAAACACTCAGCGTGCGCTCTTGCAAGATTAGATTGGTTATTAATTTATCTAACCAGGATGGCTCCCACTGTTTCCTCAAATTCTTCTTCAAACCCTAAAAGAAGAATTAGTCAGGATTAATCGCACGTCACAATACGTGCTTAACCTTTCAGCCAAGCCGATGTTGGTACTTCGAGGGAGGTTTTCCAACGCTTTCACGAAGTTCCTTAATTACATAACCTTTTTTCCCTGGAGGCGTAGCCCTACTAACACCTTTCTAGACACCTACTTGGTTTATATCATTGATTGTGTAAGTGTGATAATCTCCCGAGAGTAATCCTACTCATCAGTGGGATCGTGATCCAACTATCATTGTGTGATGCACTGGATGGAATCCACTCTAGTCACCACACTCCAGAAGGTATGCTAAAATCTGCAAGTTTCCTGTATGTTCGAAACTCCCGATGTGGTTTTTTTCCCCTAAGACCCAAGTGACCTTGACACAGTCAACAAATCAAAGAGTCCTAGTCAAGTTCAACCCGTTATTATCTTGATTGCATTCAACCCACCCACATAACCCTTGACACAGTCAACAAGGTTACACGACTGTCCTAACCAATCGCATTGTATGCTACAAATTAGCAATACTCAGCTACCGTTCACTGCGCCTTGACACTGTCAACAAACACAGCACGAATACTAAGTATAACTTATAAGAAATGATGGAGGGCTACGACTGGGTTTTTGGCGAAAAACCCGTTAACGTAATGAACTTGATATTGTTGAAAGAACCTGAGTGGTTTTATAAATATAGTGGCGAAAACCTTTGCTAAAGAGGTCACTCCCTGTGAAGGGATCTCAGCTCTTTCCTCGTCGAATGAGGTGCAGGATATTCTAAAATGAATACCACGATGCAAAGCAAAAATAATCGACTATAGTGAAGTTATTACCCTGACGCAAACTTTTACTCAAGAGGTCACTCCTGGTAAAGGGATCTCGGCCCTTGCCTCGTCGAATGAGGTGCTGGATATTCCAAACTGAATACCACTGTGCAAAGCAAAAGAGAACGTCTGTAATGTCAGCTTTTAAAGCTTGGTTCCAACAACATCTTTTTGGTTTATTATCTTGCATTAATCAAAATTAATGCGGTCCCATCAATTTGTAACCTATCACACAAGAAAAGAACGAAAATAAAATGTACGTATATGCCATCCGTATTCGCCACGGGGCCCCGTCATCACCCGTTAGGTTACTTAACTAACGATAGAGCGGAGGCTGGACTAGCACGGGTGTAAAACCTATACAACATCTATTAGTATATATATAAGTATATATAACATTCGTTCCAGGCATGATAATAAACAACATCACAGATAACATTACAGAATGGTGGACAGTCTTGGAGCCCCGGGATTCATTTGAGCCTCAAAAAAGACCCGACGTTCCCGGTCGTGTGGATAGTCTGTGCAATGAAAACCTGTACCCCCTACGAGTGCGTCGAATAGCCCGCCAGTTCTAGAATGAAGCCCCCTCTGTCTCAGCGCTTTGAGATGCGGGCTTGTTGCCTTCTAGAACCCGGCTATTCGTGCACCCCACCGCGGGGTAATCATAATACAGAAAATGAAAATAATATATACAAGCGGTGACATCGACCTCAACCCGGTCGTTCCCTAAAATAATATACAACCCGGCAAAGACGACAGTCCACATGTCGAACGCTCGCCCCGCAATAACTAATGTACAAATGAATTATAAACTGTATTTCTAACATTGCACCACATGCTATCCACCACGACAATCCAACCACAATCACAGCACAAGCACACAATATCAACGCGAATGTTACGTTCGCAAAACCAGTCTAAAGGAACATATAGCAATCAGACGAGTTTTACCGATCGAGTGACATTCTCGGTCGCAGATAAAAGTGAATATACTGAAAATAAAATACGTATTTTAAAATTACGATCGACTAAACTTTCCAAGTGGGCCCCAAGTATTATACCAACACTGTAACAAAACTGGGCCCAAAAAACAAATTATCCCAAAAACCACAATTCCAAAAATAAGAGGCCCAGAAGAAATTTTGTTCACGTGGGACCCAAAACGGCCGCGGAAGCGCCGCGAATAGAGGGTTTTAGCGGCGGTTCCGTGGTGTTTTAGAAGGTGCATGCGACCAATTTTCTTCTGTCGTCCTAAAAAAGCCTGCATGATTTTCTGAGAGCATAGAATTGATTTTTCGAGCACTTTTAAAATCGATAGAAAACCCATGAATGGAAATGCAGTTTTTGAAAAATCCGGTCGATCGTTATTTTAAACACGTTAGAACTATCTAGTGTAAGTTTTATGGGTGGCTCTGATACTATGAAGGGTTATCCTAGTGCCCCGGCCAACTTCCGTGGCCAAATGCGGAACAAAAATTTTCTAACGAACAAAAACTTGGCACTAGTTTAACTCTAAACCCGGATCTTTCCATAAAACTAACTAGCTACACTAGGAGAGCTATCTACTATGATGAGGAATTCTTACCAAACGAACCAAGTCCTTCGGTCTTCGTTCTTCATCCTTAGCTCCTACTAGCCACCTTGAACTTGCTTGATCTTCTTTCCTTGCTCCGTCGGTTCTCCGAAATCGAGCTTGTTCTCCGGTCTTCCTTGGTCCTTGATGATCCACCCGTGGAGTATGATCCATGGCTCTAGCTCCTAACTATGTAACAAAAGGAGCAACTAGAAAACTTGGTTTGCTAAACCAAGTAGTCTAGGATGTAGTGAGGGTGTCTAAGTGTTTGCTATCTCTTTTCTAACCTCTTCACTTGTTTCTCAACTCATGAGAATGTTAGTGAAGAGGAAGAAGATGAAGGTGGAGCAAAGCAAGAGGAGGGAGGAGATGAAGAGCAAAAGAGAGCTCAAGAAAAATAATGAATCAAGCTTGAAAGAGAAAATACACATCTAGGTTTTGTGTATCAATTCTTTCATTAAACAATTAGCAACCATGCTTCAATAGTAACTCCAAAATGAATTATAAATTCATTTGACCACTATTGAAGCATGGTCACCTCTTTTCTTCCCATACCCTTTACTTTACACCTCATTTCCAATTATCAAATAAAAGGAAAATACATAATGAGGTGGCCACTTTCTAGAAGGAAATCTGTAGTAAATACGGATTTCAGTCTACTGTACAAATATACCAGCAATTAGATAAAAATCCGAACGCCCAAAAGAGATAGAATAACACGAAGAACGTAACACTAGAATATATATATATCGAAATACATATACGTAAATTATTAAATCAATACATGATTTAACAATCCGGCTCAAACCCGAGCTGGCTAGTATTACAAACTGTCTGATCGAAAATCTGAGTACCAAGTACATCAATCGATCGAACCCTGCATGTATCCAATACGGCTACTACATCGTTTTGCCCGGATCAGGGAAACCCTCTGTGTGGGACTCTAAAGACTCGACAGTACTCTGGCAGTGGGTTAAACCACAAGCACGTCAGCGACACTAGCTGTACATAACGGCTGCCCAGGTACCTGTCGAAAAGGTAGGCCAATGAGCAAACTCATCCGGATCTCCTACTGAGCATATCCGTGACAATATCCGTACAGTCCGGTCTCTTCGTCACAGAGTATCGCATACCGGGTCTAGGGGGTGGTGAATGTCATACCCTAACAACCTGATTAGTCGTGTCGATGTGGCTCAGGGCCAATCCGGAAAACTATTGATCAACCTACCAGTAAATCCCAAGTGCCTTGGCCAAGGTCTTATCGTCCTGACCAATCGAATCACAGTGCGATATCGACTCCCTATACCGAGAGAGACGAATCCTCGATAATCGCTCACTGCCTCCATGTGACTCGGGATTGAACCCAACCAAAACCTGTTTGCACGACTCAGTAGAGCCGTGGTAGGGTAGTGATCAAAGTTCAGTGGGAACTCACACGAGACAAATGCCGATCTTGGGTCCAAAGACTAACCTGTACACATGTCACCTGAGAACTTCCATCTGACGATAGGTATAGTACAACATGGAAGTTCTCGGTGAGTCCGTCTAGTGTACTCACACCCAGTGAGCACCTGTATACGATCTTAGGTGCATCAAACCAATGGCTGTGGGACCAACCATCCCCCCGACGGGGTTAGAAACATACACACCAGTCTACTCTGGAGTATCAGTGCCCAGTCTCGATGCACACGCGACTAGGGACCATTTAAGGATATGCTTATGGACTACCCTACTTCCACAAGTATGATCGCCATCACAACGCAGGTAGTCAAGAAAGATCCTAGGGGCTTTATCAACATGTAACCGCAATATGTAATAACGAGTATGACATATGCCATGTTAAGATAAAGAAAAACCACAATAGTATACTACCGTATCGAGTCTTTATCAATATGTGCAAACCGGATATAACAACAAAACAAATAAATACACATATCCCGACAAAGACAAGTCAAATAATATACTATAAAACTAAGCAAGATTGTTCTGTACATACATATCCCTAGTATCCATATGTATACATATACAATACTGGCCTCTAGGGCATATACATCCAATAATATAATTCCTGTACAATTATCTCAATAAATGATATTAGTAGAATTTGTTTTTATTGAGATATTATCTTAACCATTTGTTATGATATTTTAGTTTTAAGAGAATTGGTCAAAGATATTTAATAAGCTAAGCATATTTAAATAGACCAAATATTACATGAATATTATATGCTTGCATTTCCTTTCATAATGTTAATTATAATATATAAACACATGAAAATAGTATTTTTACGGATAAACCCTTATATGTGCCATATTTATAATAAACATCTTTTATTATATATAAATAGTAAGGAAAATGTCATATTAAAAGTGCAGTTTTATCAACTGAACACACATGCAATAATGGGGAAATGAAAAGTTTCAGAAAAATCAAATAGGCGCAATGAGGTGTACACACACAAAAACCCACGTGGCACGAATCTCGAGGCGATTGCCTTAAATCCGACCGTCCATTCTCCCTTCTAGGCCGGGTGCCGACAGTCCAAAGTGCTCCAAATCATCCCGTGCTTTGCACACACACACCTTCGACTCCTCTTAACTCCTCTGCACTGTTTGATTTCCCTGCAATCAAACAGAGACCCTTCATTTCACCATTTAACATCTTTTTAATCCAAAATTTTAATTCCCAAACTCTAATTCTTCACTATAAATACCACACCATGACTTAGCTCTTCACCATTCTGAAATTTTAGCAAAAATTCTTTCAAAACTTTCTAAGTGCCAAGTGGAGTAGCGAGCCAACCTCGATGACCGGAGCATCTCTGATGAAACCATGACCCCCAAGAGCTTCTTCGATCTCTTCTTAATCATATAAAAAATCTTAAGTCCCTTCATCCCTCTCTCTCTTTCTATCTCAAATAACTTTTTAAAACAAACCGACAATAGAGGAGTTATCTCCGATATAGTTTTCTATTTAATATTTGTAAGCTATGCGATAAACAAACGAGATCAAACTAACATGCTACAATTTTTAGGAATATGTGTTAGTGTTTATGCCCTAGAAGGCCATTACTGTATCATACTAGCTTGTATATTACTTAATGGAAGCTTGGAATATTCACATGTATATAACAGTCTTGCTAAACATGGTAGTATGCTACTTGGTTTTTCTATCTTAATATGTGAGTGTACGTATTGATAGAGCTCTTAGGATCTTGCTTGTCTACCAGCGTTGTGATGGCAGTCACACTAGTGGGGGCTGGGTAGTCTACAAGCACATCCTTATTCAGGTCCCTGGTCGTTGGATTATCGAGACAGAGCATCGATACTCCGGAGTAGACTGGTGTGTACGCTTCTCATCCCAGTTGGGGAGATGGTCTGTCCCACAGCCGTCAGTACGTCGTACTGGAGATAGTATGCAGGTGCTCGTTAGGTTACGGGTACACCGGACAGGACTCACAGGGAACTGTTGGTTGGTTTGATACCAGTCGTCAGTGAGCAGTTCCCAGGTGACATGAGTACAGCATAGTCCGCAGACTTGACACTGCTACTTCGCCTCGAGTGTGTCCCACTGTTCTTAGATTACTACCCTACCACGGCTCAAAGGAGTCGTGCAAACAGGTAGCAGTTGGGTGCAGTCCCGAGCACTTGGAGGTAGTGGCGGTTAGACTGGATTCGTCCCTCCCGGTATTGGGAGTAGATATCGTGCTGTGTCAGAGAGCCATTACGCAAAGTCCCTGGCCAGGGCAAGCGAGATTTGCTGGTAGGTTCCAGTAGTTTCTCAGGGTGTAATGGGCTTCGCTCCGACACGACTTATACCGCTATTAGGGGACTGACGCTTGCCGCCCCCCTAGGCCCGATATGCGATAGTCTTGGACGAACGGACCGGACTGTATGGAGATTGTCACATCAGACTCAGTAGGAGTTCGGATGTGTTTCCTCATCGGCCTTCTTATCGACAACGACCTGGGGACCGTTACGTACAGCTAGTGCCGCTTGCGGTCTGTGGTTAAACCCACTGCCAGCGTAGTAGTCGAGTCTCTAGAGTCCCACACAGAGAGTTTCCTATTCCAGGCGAAACGATATAGAGGTTGCATGGTTTTGCGACAAAGGGTTCGGACACATACTTGCGTTTACGCGCGTACGACTTTCGGACAGTTTTTACCAGTCGGCTTTGGTTTAAGCCAGTTACTGGTATCCGGTTATTGGATTTTTACAGTCTAAAGTTTTTCCGTATTTTTGCGGATCGGAGGGGCGTTCTCGTAATTGTACGAGAAGCTTCTAGAAGATGGTGACTAAGGAGGGTTATGTGTCATATTCATTGAATGAGTTATATGAGTCATGGTGGTGATTCATTCATCTCATTAATGCACATTTATTGCTTAATGACTCATGCTAATGAATCACCACTAGATATTTTATGAAGCATGATTATTCATCACTCTTTATTCTTTTCTTATTATTAGATAATGCTTCATATATATTATGATACTCATAACTTATTCAACATAATATTATTCACATTCTCTCTCCTCAAGCTCTCTCTCTTCAAAAGACTAATCCTCACCCTCATGTGTTGAGATCTAGGATTAGTTAGACTAAACAATCCATAACCATCACTCTATTTCATTCTATCTTCTTTGATTAGCAATCCAAGAAGGTTAGTTGCCTCAAGTTTAGAGGCTAAGCTTGGAGTTTTGCTCTCGGGTGGATCGTCTACTACAAAGAGAAGGCCGAGGAGGACGAGGAGATCGTAAAGACGAAGGACTTGGTTCGATAGGTATAATCCCTAAGCATAGTAGTTTAGAACAACTATATGTTTGGTTAGTTATCGTTTAGCTTCGATTCAAGCGGTTAGTCGATGTTCGTTCACTAAACAAGATCGTTTTTGAAATTTCCGCCTCCCCACAAGTTCTGGGGTGTAGTACATCGACTTACAGTGGTATCAGAGCTACTAGACATTGGATGTCGACCTATGGGGGGTTCTCACTGTGTGACAGTATGGCGAAGCATAGGCTCTTACCCCCAGGGTGTCCTGAGACCGGAAGGTGTTCCGGCGGGTTGTAGTCCTCGCGAGGGGGCATGCGTAAAAAGTAGCTGCTGAGGGACCCGTTGGTGCCACGGCGACCCCATTGGATGGGGGTTGCTGCCTGAACTACAGTGGTATCAGAGCCTCGCTAAACAATAAATAACTTAATTGCAAATTTGTACGAATTTCGAACGGAAAAACGAAGCAGGAAAACCCTAAAAAATACAAGTTTCTGTCGAATTTAAAATGATGTCATAAAATTTTTAAGGTAAGTGCAGAAAGCTTGAAATGAACACAGAAGAACACCCAAGAAATTTGGGTTCCTGATTCGTCTACAGTGCCGCGGAACCGCGGCGGATCCCACCGATCCGCCGCGCTTCCGCGGCCGAGTTGACGAGTCAGGAACTCGTTTTTCTTATATGGGTCCCCTGTGGTTTTTGGGATTTTCTGGGATATTTAATATTTGCTCAGGTTTCAGTTTAACAGAACAGTTTTTGGAGCAATATTAATGTTGTTTAATCGATCGAAATTGTACAGTATTTGCATATTGGATTATATCTGTGATTGATAAATGTGTTCGTAAACCTCCCCTAACTGCTAGTATGTCGGTTGGCAGGGGGTTGCACATTTCTGTAATGGTTATATCTGTTTGTGCATATAAACTGTATTGGACTGTTGTGGTGTATAGCCGGGGTTTAGCAATGGGTTATTGTTTAATTCATTTGTTGTAAATGTAATTTGTTGTAATATTATTTTTGCGGGGCACATCCAGGTTGCGGTTGTAGCCACCGTTGTATTATTTCATTTTACTGTTTTTGCTCCTAGGACTGACCCAAGGTGGGGTACACAAACTGCCGGGCGGGTAGTTTGCCGTACCCGTGGGGGTCGAGGGTAGGGTAACGGCTATTCATCACAACTGTGTAATCTGTCTTTTCTTGCAGGCTCAAAAGAAATACAGATTGCTTGCAAATCCAATATTGTTTATCTGTGTTCTGGAATGAATATCATTGCGTCAGACGAATGTAAAATATCTATATATATTGTAGCTATTTAGACGTCACTTATGTTTTACACCCGCGCTAGCCCAGCCCCCGCTCTGTCGTTAGTTAAGTAACCTAACGGGTGATGATGGGACCCCGTGGCGAATGCGGATGGCATAAGAGGACGTTGTATTTTCGTTGTTTTCTGCAATGATAGGTTAATGATGGGACGCATTATCTATAATGCAAAGAAAATAAACCAAGTTTAAATCGTTGGAACAATTTAAAAGAAACCACTCGGTTATTTTTAAAACAGATATTTTTAAATGCGGAGCTTTAACCACTCCTTTTAAAAGCTATCAGGTTCCTTCGGTTATATCAAGTTCACTACGTTCACGGTTTCGCCAAAACCAGTCGTAGCCCTCCGTCATTTCTTATGGATGGTCAGTAGTATTCAAGCTATGCTTGTTGGCATACGTCAAGGCATAGTGTTTGGTAGCTGCTGGGGTATTCATTTGTTGCATAGATAGATGTGTTGGTTTGGGACAGTCGCATTACCTTGTTGGCATACGTCAAGGGTATATAAGCCTGGGTTCAAATTAACAAGATAATGATGGGCAGAACTTGACATGTGACTTATGATTTGTTGGCATACGTCAAGGTCATAAGAGCATGGGGCAAAAACTTATATCGGGAATTTCTAAAGAAACTGAAATTTGCAAAGAGATGCATACCATTTGGAGTTTGATGAATGTTGGTAGGATTCCTTCAACATTATCATACGATGATATTTGGATCCCGATCCTACTGTGAGTATATGCTGCTTATCAGGATATTCGTCACTTAACAATCAATGCTATAAACCTAGTAGGTGTCCAGAAAGGTGTCAGCGGGGTTACGCCCCCAGAGAAAAGAGGTTATTTAATTAAGGAACTTCGCGAAAGCGTTGGAAAACCTCCCTCGAAGTATCGACACTGGCCTGGCTGAACGGTTAAGCAAGTATTGTACGGTGAGAATAGTCCTGGCTAATTCTTCTTTTATGGTTTGAGGAAGGATTCGAGAAACAGTGGGAGCCATCCAGTTTAGATACACTAAAAACCACTCTAAACTTGCAAGAGCATCATGCTAAAGAGTTTTCTTCTCTCTCTCCTAATTGCAGCGACCCTGAAAATGACTGGACTTAAGTTACTTTTAGAAAAAAATATACTGACGGGGCCAAACTATAAAGATTGGCTGCGGAATGTCAAAATGGCTTTGACCTATGACAAACTGGGGTACGTCCTCACCGCTACGGCACCTGCTGTCCCTGGTCCCAAATCCAGCAATGCGGATAAGGAAATCCGCAAAACCTGGGATTTAGATTGCGCGAGAGCCAAGTGCATCGTGCTTGCCTCAATGAACAATGAACATCAGAGGAGGCACGAGGATATGTCCCTAGATGGCATATTTCTCCATACAAAGGAACTTTATGGAGAGCAATCTCGTATAGCAAGATACGAGACCTCTAAGAACTTGTTTCGAGCGAGGTTGGCTGTCGGGTCACCAGTAGGTGAACATGTCCTAAAGATGATCGGCTATATTGAAGAGCTCGCAGACCTTGGGACGACTTTGGATAATGAGCTCTATACAGACCTTATTCTCCAGTCCCTTCCTCCCACCTACGCCCAGTTTATCCTCAACTTCAATCTTCAAGGAAAAGAAGTTGAACTTGCGGAACTCCTGAACATGTTAAGGAGTGCAGAGGGCACCTTGCAGAAGGCAAGGGAAACACCCGCTATGTTTGTTGGCGGTGCATCTTCTTCCGGGTCCAAGGCTAGGGCCAAAGGAAGGAAGAAGAAGGCCGCACCCAAACCTAGAGGAGGTGTTAGTAAGGTGGGAAAGAAGGGAAAGAAAAAGATAGCAGTACCGATAGTTGGCCCGGATGAGTGCTTCCATTGTCACAGGAAAGGGCACTGGAAGAAGGATTGCTAGGCGTGGATCGCCAAGAACCAGGAACCGAAGCAAGCTGTGGCTTCGACTTCAGGTGTGTTTGTAATTGAGAATTGTTTGTCGATCAACTCTACTTCCTGGGTATTGGATACCGGATCAGGATCTCATATTTGCAATTCATTGCAGGCACTGAGAAACCGTAGAGTGCTGAAGGAAGGTGATATGATCCTCAGGGTTGCTAACGGAGCTAGCGTGGGAGCTGCGTCCGTCGGGGATTATCACCTAGGATTGACGAGTGGACATATTTTGGTTTTGCATAACTGTTATTTTGTACCAAGCTTAACGTGTAATATCATATCAGTTTTCATGTTATCAAATAAAGGTTATGATTTCACGTTTGAAAGAGATGTTAACATCCGCCTTAATCATGGTTTGATTGGGTCCGGTACTCTAAATAACGGCATATATGTTTTAAACCAACTCCAAATTCTCAATGTCCAGAACACACTAAAAAGAAAGTCTCCAGATTTAAATAAAGCTTTCTTATGGCATTGTAGACTGGGTCACATCAATGAGAGAAGGTTGACTAAGTTGCATAGAGAAGGATATTTGGACACGTTCGAATATCAATCTTATGACACTTGTCAATCTTGTCTCAAAGGAAAGATGACAAAGACTCCATTTACTGGACAAGGAGTAAGAGCGAGCGAGCTCTTAGGACTCATACACAGTGATGTATGCGGTCCAATGTCTACACATGCAAGAGGTGGTTATTCCTACTTCATTACTTTTACCGATGATTTCTCTAGGTTTGGACATGTCTTCTTGATGAAGCATAAATCCGAGGCCTTTGAGAAATTCAAGGAATACAAGAGTGAAGCGGAAAACCAAACAGGCAAAAGTATTAAGACACTGAGATCTGATCGAGGTGGAGAATACTTAAGTGCCGAGTTCCTAGGTTACCTAAAAGAGAAAGGAATTCTCTCTCAGCTTACTCCTCCATACACTCCACAGCACAACGGTGTATCGGAGAGACGGAATCGAACCCTATTGGATATGGTACGATCCATGATGAGTAATGCTGAGTTACCACGATCTTTCTGGGGATATGCGCTAGAATCAGCGATACATCTTTTGAACAGAGTTCCAACCAAAACTGTGCCTACCACACCATATCAGATGTGGAGTGGGAAGAAACCCTATCTTCAGTACCTGAAGACATGGGGATGTCCAGCTTTTGTAAAAAAGCAGCATCCGGACAAGCTCGAGGCACGCTCAGTAGAGTGTAAGTTTGTGGGATATCCAAAGAACTCTACAGGATATTGTTTCTATTACGCAGAGGAACAAAAGGTTTTTGTTTCTCGTCATGCCCGCTTCTTAGAAACTGAATTTTTAGAAAATCAGAAGAGTGGGAGCGTAGTAGAACTGGAAGAAATTCCAGAACCACAAACTGCTACTGAAATTTTGGTAGAACCAGGAGTTCAAGAAGAACAGGACATTCCCGCACCCCTCCGCAGGAGTAGTAGGCCGTCTCATCCGCCTGAGAGATACTACGGTTTTCTCATAGATGGGGATAGAGAGGATTGCATCATAGATGATGATGAACCTACTGACTTCCGGCAGGCCATCCAGAGCGGCGACTCGGTACGATGGCTAGATGCAATGCAGACCGAAATGGAGTCCATGTACACCAACAAAGTATGGACTTTGGACTTTGCTCCAGATGGGGTAAAACCCATAGGATGCAAATGGATCTTCAAGAAAAAGATTGGTGTAGATGGACAGGTGGAAACCTATAAGGCTAGACTTGTTGCAAAGGGTTTTCGTCAAAGACCTGGTTTGGACTATGACGAAACTTTTTCTCCAGTGGCTATGCTCAAATCCATTCGGGTCCTTCTTGCTATTGCTGCCTTTCATGATTATGAAATCTGGCAGATGGACGTAAAGACAGCTTTTCTGAATGGAAATTTAGAAGAGAGCGTCTATATGGATCAGCCAGAAGGTTTCAATCAGAGTGGGAGCAGCGGGAAAGTATGCAAGCTGCTTAAGTCTATTTTTGGACTAAAGCAGGCATCGCGGAGTTGGAACATCTGTTTTGATGAGACAGTCAAAGAATATGACTTTATCAAAAATCCAGATGAACCGTGCATATATAGTAAAGTTGTGGCCAGAAGTGTCGTATTCCTCGTCTTGTACGTGGATGATATTCTATTGATAGGAAATGACATTCCTATGCTACAATCTGTCAAAGGATTCTTGTCACACAGGTTCTCCATGAAAGACCTGGGTGATGCCTCTTACATTCTGGGGATCCGGATCTATCGTGATAGATCCAAGAGGTTGTTGGGACTTTCGCAGTCCAGGTATATCGACACTGTACTGAAAAGATTCAGTATGGAAGATTCTAAGCGCGGTAATCTACCGGCTTGTCACGGAATCACCCTCTCCAAAGAGATGTCTCCCAAGACTGATTTGGAAAGGGAACGCATGTCTATTATACCCTACGCTTCTGCGGTAGGCTCTATAATGTATGCGATGTTGTGTACCAGACCAGATGTAGCTTACGCACTGAGCGTGGTAAGCCGGTATCAGTCAGACCCAGGGGAGAAACACTGGATAGCAGTAAAGAACATTCTCAAGTACCTGAGGAGGACTAAGGAGATGTTCTTGGTTTACGGCGCAAAAGACCTCAGGTTGGAGGCCTTTGCTGATTCCGGCTTCCAGAGTGATAAGGACGATTCCAAGTCCATGTCAGGTTATGTCTTTACCCTCAATGGAGGGGCGGTGTGCTGGAAGAGCTCCAAGCAGGACACCGTTGCTGACTCGATGATGGAAGCGGAGTATATAGCTGCTTGCGATGCCGCAAAAGAAGCAGTCTGGATGAAGAAGTTCCTAACAGAACTTCAGGTGGTTCCTACCATAGTTGATCCAATACCTCTGTATTGTGACAACAACGGAGCTATAGCTTTAGCGAAGGAACCAAGGTCCCATCAGAAGTCCAGACACATCTTAAGGCGGTATCACCTGATCAGGGAGATCATTGATCGTCAGGAGATCGAGGTTCGGAGAGTTGCTTCTGAAGAGAACATTGCTGATCCATTCACGAAGGCCCTACCTCAGATTCAGTTCGAGAGGCTACTCGAGATCATCAGTCTACGATATGCCAGTACATGGCCCTAGTGCAAGTGGGAGATTGTTAGTGTTCATGCCCTAGAAGGCCATTACTGTATCATACTAGCTTGTATATTACTTAATGGAAGCTTGGAATATTCACATGTATATAACAGTCTTGCTAAACATGGTAGTATGCTACTTGGTTTTTCTATCTTAATATGTGAGTGTACGTATTGATAGAGCTCTTACGATCTTGCTTGTCTACCAGCGTTGTGATGGCAGTCATACTAGTGGGGGCTGGGTAGTCTACAAGCACATCCTTATTCAGGTCCCTGGTCGTTGGATTATCGAGACAGAGCATCAATACTCCGGAGTAGACTGGTGTGTACGCTTCTCATCCCAGTTGGGGAGATGGTCTGTCCCACAGCCGTCAGTACGTCGTACTGGAGATAGTATGCAGGTGCTCGTTAGGTTACGGGTACACCGGACAGGACTCACAGGGAACTGTTGGTTGGTTTGATACCAGTCGTCAGTGAGCAGTTCCCAGGTGACATGAGTACAGCATAGTCCGCAGACTTGACACTGCTACTTCGCCTCGAGTGTGTCCCACTGTTCTTAGATTGCTACCCTACCACGGCTCAAAGGAGTCGTGCAAACAGGTAGCAGTTGGGTGCAGTCCCGAGCACTTGGAGGCAGTGGCGGTTAGACAGGATTCGTCCCTCCCGGTATTGGGAGTAGATATCGTGCTGTGTCAGAGAGCCATTACGCAAAGTCCCTGGCCAGGGCAAGCGAGATTTGCTGGTAGGTTCCAGTAGTTTCTCAGGGTGTAATGGGCTTCGCTCCGACACGACTTATACCGCTATTAGGGGACTGACGCTTGCCGCCCCCCTAGGCCCGATATGCGATAGTCTTGGACGAACGGACCGGACTGTATGGAGATTGTCACATCAGACTCAGTAGGAGTTCGGTTGGGTTTCCTCATCGGCCTTCTTATCGATAACTACCTGGGGACCGTTACGTACAGCTAGTGCCGCTTGCGGTCTGTGGTTAAACCCACTGCCAGCGTAGTAGTCGAGTCTCTAGAGTCCCACACAGAGAGTTTCCTATTCCAGGCGAAACGATATAAAGGTTGCATGGTTTTGCGACAAAGGGTTCGGACACATACGTGCGTTTACGCGCGTACGACTTTCGGACAGTTTTTACCAGTCGGCTTTGGTTTAAGCCAGTTACTGGTATCCGGTTATTGGATTTTTACAGTCTAAAGTTTTTCCGTATTTTTGCGGATCGGAGGGGCGTTCTCGTAATTGTACGAGAAGCTTCTAGAAGATGGTGACTAAGGAGGGTTATGTGTCATATTCATTGAATGAGTTATATGAGTCATGGTGGTGATTCATTCATCTCATTAATGCACATTTATTGCTTAATGACTCATGCTAATGAATCACCACTAGATATTTTATGAAGCATGATTATTCATCACTCTTTATTCTTTTCTTATTATTAGATAATGCTTCATATATATTATGATACTCATAACTTATTCAACATAATATTATTCACATTCTCTCTCCTCAAGCTCTCTCTCTTCAAAAGACTAATCCTCACCCTCATGTGTTGAGATCTAGGATTAGTTAGACTAAACAATCCATAACCATCACTCTATTTCATTCTATCTTCTTTGATTAGCAATCCAAGAAGGTTAGTTGCCTCAAGTTTAGAGGCTAAGCTTGGAGTTTTGCTCTCAGGTGGATCGTCTACTACAAAGAGAAGGCCGAGGAGGACGAGGAGATCGTAAAGACGAAGGACTTGGTTGGATATGTATAATCCCTAAGCATAGTAGTTTAGAACAACTATATGTTTGGTTAGTTATCGTTTAGCTTCGATTCAAGCGGTTAGTCGATGTTCGTTCACTAAACAAGATCGTTTTTGAAATTTCCGCCTCCCCACAAGTTCTGGGGTGTAGTACATCGACTTACAATATGTATGCCCTAGAGGCATTATTTATGATATAGTGGATGCTTGGACATATATAGAGGACTTTCTTGCTCGACATGATAGTATGCTATTTGGTTCTCTTTATCTTAATATGTAGACTGGTATTTATACTGTCTGTCTCTTACATGTTGATAAAGCCCTTAGGATATGTACCTGACTACCAGGATTTTGATGAGATCATACTCGTGGGGCCAGGGTGGTCCAAAAGTATATCCTTTAATCAGTTCCTAGTTGAAGAAATATCGAGACTAGGGCATCGATATTCCAGAGTAGGCTAGTGTGTACGTTTCTTGTCCCTTAGAGGGTGATGGTTGATCCCACAACCATTGGTATGCGACATCAAAGATTTTATACAGGTGCTTATTGGAGAATAGGTACACCGAACGGACTCGCTGAGGACTCCTAGTTGGTAGTATACCTATCGTCAAATAGCAGTCATCTATTGACACTGGTACAGGTTGGTCTGTAGACCCAAGATCGTCATAGAGTCTTGTATGGTTCCCACCGTGGTTTGATTTCCTCCCTACCACGCTCAAGAGGAGTTGTGCAAACAGGTGGATTTTGGGTACAGTCCTGAGTCACATGGAGGTAATGAACGATAGGAGGGGTTTCATCTCTCCCTGTATTTGGGGTTGATATTGCGCTATGCTCGATTGGCTATAACTGGAAGTCCCTGGCCAGGGCTGCTGCAAGATTTACTGATAAGAGTTATCAGTAGTTTCTCTAACCGTTATAGGCCAGATATCGGCATGACTTATCACGTAACTGAGGTCTGACGTTTACCACCCCTACATGATATGCGACATATCAGACGAAGAGACGGGACTGTACGGTAGTGTTACTGATAGGCTTAATGGAGAGTATGGACAAGCTTGCTTGTTGATCTTTATATCGCTCAATACCCGGGTAGCCGTTACGTCCAGCTAGTACCGCTGAAGGCTTGTAGGTGACTGATGTGATCATCACCTACTGCTAGCGTATTGATGAGTCTTTAGAGTCCCACACAGAAGTTCCCTGGTTCAAGCGAAACGAAGTAGGACACATCTGTGATATGTGTGTAGGCCTGATTAAATACGTGTATGTGATACCGTATTATAATCTGGCAGTTATCTGTTATCGGTTCGGTTATATGTGATATAAACCATATTGTCGAATCAAGTGTTAATTTGATAATGTGATATACAGATAAATGATATTAGTCGGTCATATGTGATATAACCGGATTATTAAATCAAGTGTTGATTTAATAATGTGATATATATTATATTCGATATAAATATATCTTAACTAATATCATTAGCTCACTAAATATTAATATATATATATATATATGATATATATATATAAATATATATATGTAGCATGATATAAATTTCTATTTTATGAAAATAGAAATGAGGTGGAAAATGGGGAGACTTTGGGAGCATGGCTGCAAGCATAGGCTTTATATTTGTTTATTCATCTTGACTCACTATTCAAGCATGGTTGCAAATTGCAATAATTCCATACTTGAATGAGTGAGTGGTCAAGAGTTGCCATTCTCACTTGTTCATTCCAACACTTAGCCTTTTTCTTGAGTTGTTCCCATTTTTGCTCTCATGCTCTCTAGCTTCTTCTTCTTCCTCAATGTCATGGTTCAAGTTTCAACACTCACATGTGATGTGAACCATGAAATTTGAACACAAACTTGTGAGCTTTAACATCCCCTACTTCACCATCGTACACTTGACTAGCGAACGAGTGTAGCGGGTTTACTACGCTAAAGAGTTTTGTGTAGAGGTAGCTTGAGTTGGAGGGACTTCACGTGGATCATTTTCGGCACGAAGGTCATCGGAGGAAGCCCGTCCAAAACCTTAAGTGGAGCCTGTTAGTTATGTATATGCCCTAGAGGCCATTATTGTACATATGATGTATATTATAGTGGATGCTTGGATATATATAGAGAGGACTTTCTTGCTCGATATGATAGTATGCTATCTGGTTGCTCTTTTTCTTAACATGTTGACTTGTATTGTGTTACTGTCTTTCTCTCATATATTGATAAAGCCCTTAGGATGTGTACTTGACTACTAGGACTATGATGGAGATCATACTGGTGGGGCCAGGTTAGTCCAAAAGTGCATCCTATAATTATTACTAGTCGAGGGTGTATCGAGACAGGGCATCGATACTCCACAGTAGACTAGCATATACGCATCTTGACCCATATGATGGGCGATGGATGATCCCACATCCATTGGTGTTTGATATCAAAGATGGTATACGGGTGCTCAGTGGAGACTGGATACACTGAACGGACTCACCGAGAACTCCTGGTTAGTATTATACCTATCAATAGATAGCAGTTCTCTGGTGACACTGGTACAGGTTAGTCTGTAGACCCGAGATCGTCATAGAGTCTTGTGTGATTCCCACTGTGTTTGAATTCCATCTTACCACGTTCATGAGAACGTGCAAAACGGTGGCTTTTGGGTACAGTCCCGAATCACATGGAGGCAAAGAGCGATAGGAGGGGTTTCGTCTTTCCCGGTATTGGGGGTTGTTGTTGCGCTGTGTTCGATTGGCTATAACTGGAAGTCCCTGGCCAGGGCTGATATGGAGATCTACCGGTAAGTGTTATCAGTAGTTTCTCAAACTGTTATGAGCCTCATATCGAAACGACTTATCGGTTACTGGGGTCTGACGTTTATCACCCCTAGACTGGATATGCGACATATCAGACGAAGAGACCGGACTGTACGGTAGTGTTACTGATTGGATTCACAGGAGTGTGAGCAGGCTTGCTTGTTGATTTTCTGATCGCTCAATACCCGGATGGCCGTTACGTTTAGCCGACCGCTTGCGGCTTGTGGATGTTTGATATAATCAACACCTACTGCCGGCGTATTGACGAGTCTTTAGAGTCCTACACAGAGGTTTCTTGGCTCAGGCGAGACGGAGTAGGTGCACATATGTGATATGTGCGGGACCGAGAATAATACGTGTATGTGATACCGTATTCTATTCTCGCGACTTGTGACATTGGTCGGTTATATGTGATATAGCCGAATTATCGGATCAAGTGTTGATTCGATAAATTGTTGCATTTGATATTAGTCGGTTATATGTACTATAGCCGGATTATTAAATCAAGTATTGATTTAATAATTTAATGTATAATTATATATTTGATATATTAAATTACATTAACTAATATTAGCTCACTTAAGCATTTCTTTTTCTTACTATGGATACATTGATATATATATATATATATATATATATATATGATATATGTTAAATGTATTGTTTTCTTTTTGCACACATAAATGTATATGTGATATATATTCATGTGTCATGCTTGGTTATATATGCATCTTGTGTGTGAGAGACTTATACTATGCTAGGGTTAAGATTAGGGTTTATATTTATTAATAAGGAAATTCAAAATTGTGGAATTAGTCATGCTTGATCTTTTGGACAAAGCTTGTAGAAGCTTGTAGGTTCATTGACTTGGTCCACTCTTTTGTCAAGCTTAAGATATTTATCAACCTAACCTTTAACCCTAGCTCATGGTTAAGTCTCTACAAGGGTTAAGGATGACATAACTCGCCATGGTTGCATTTCTAACCTAATTCAATAATTCATTCATCACTTCTTCTTCTTCTTCTTCAAAAAAGCTTGCTAGCTTTTTTCTTTGTGATGAAAGATTGTGAGAAAAAGAAAACTAAAGAGAGCAAAATTCCTACTTCATCATCCACTTCTATACTAGCCATATAGTTTAGTGTGTTAGCTTCACTAATTCCATATTAGTGAAGTCATTGCTTGAGCTCGTGTTTCCTCGAAGTAGATCATCGTAGACTTTGAAGACTTCTAACTAGCATGCATCATACCCCGTGTGAAGCCTCTCAAGAGTCTGGGAGCTTGATAATCGCTGTGAAGGGTCCACAACTTGGAGCTTATGAAGCGAAGGCGCGGACTACAAAGGTTGCAATCCCTAATCACTTAGTTGTAAAGATGTTTACATTATGTTTCCATATGATTCTCTAGTTAAAGATCTTGTTTAGGGTTGTTCAAGTATGGCAAAATTTTTAACTTGGCATGGATGATGCCACCCGAAACCTTGTTGTTGTGCTTAGGAACCCTACAGTGGTATCAGAGCCTAGCTAGAAAATTAAACGGATATTGTAGGATTATGAAACCGAAACAAAAGATTTCCTACCTAATTTCCACTACCTCACAAAAGATTTCATCAATAAAGAAAAACCCTAATTAAGGTGTCTCACTCAAAGAAACAATCTTGATCAAATTACAAGAATGCCCCTCTCATCCGTATATACATACCCGCATCCGTATTCCGAGAAATACGAATACAATGAGACGAAACTAATCCAATAATCAAATACTAGGATTCGTCCTAAATCAAAGCCTACTAGTACCGTCCTCCCGAACATCATATGCGCACAAGTACACATATGTGATCAAACCCTGTCTTAAAACCACTCAACCTCTACATCGTTTCGCCCGAAGCAAGGAAACCTTCTGTGTGTGACTCTAAAGACTCGACAGTACCCGATTTAAAATTTAGACGTGCCGAAAAACCCTTAACCAAGATCTTAAACTAGAGATTAGGCAAAACAAAGCAAGTAAACAACTTTACTTTTATGAGTTTGGGATTACAACCTTTGTAGTCCGGTTCTTCACTTTATAAGCTCCGTGTTGAGGTCCTTCCGCTGCGATCATCGAGAATTCGGACTCTAGAGAGGCTCCACGAAGAGAAAGATGCATTCTTGCTTCCGATCTTCGATAACAAAGATGATCTACCTTGAAGTTTCTTTAACACAAGCTCTCACTTACTAACGAAGTGAACACCCTAATCTAATTGGCAAGAATAGATTAGGATGATGAAGTAGGAATTTAGCTCTCATTTGTTTTCTTAATCTCACTCATTTTGATCACTTCATAAAAAGCTAGAAAGCTTTTCATGCAAAGAAGAAGAAGGAAGAAGATGATCTATTTCTTTTATGATAAATAATGAAAGTAATGTGAGGTTAGAAATGCAACCATGGTTCAAGTGAGAAGACTTAACCATTCTAGAGAGTTTACCATGGTCAAGGGTTTGGGTTGGGTTAAGGAAATATCAACAAAATATCATAACAAATATCTTTGCTTTAAACAAAAGCAAAGCTTCTAGAAGCTACTAGAAAGAATTAACCCAAATCAAACCCTAATCATATTTAATCTCCACTAATCATGTTGCATTTATAACCTTAACTTGTTACAATATTATATATCACATATATAATATATTTTGTAATAAAATAAAATAATACAATTAACATATATCGCATATATATCAATGTATTACCCGAGTGAGAAAAAGAATCTTTTAGTGAGCTTATATTAATTAATGTAATTTAATATATCAAATATATAATTATACATTAAATTATCGAATCAACACTTGATCCGATAATCCGGCTATTTCACAAATAACCGACTAATATAATGTGTATCAGTTCATCGAATTAACACTTGATCCGATGACCCGGCTATATCTCATATACCCGGCCGATAACTCATATCGCGAGAATCTAATACGGTATCACATACACGTATTGTTCTCGGTCCCGCACATATCATATATGTGCTCTTACTCCGTTTTGCCTGAGCCAGGAAACCTCTGTGTAGGACTCTAAAGAATCGTCAATACGCCGGCAGTAGGTGATGATCATATCAAACACCCACAAGCTGCAAGCGGTCAGCTAAATGTAACAACCACCACCCAAGTATTGAGCGATCAGAAGATCAATAAGTAAGCCTGTACATTCTCCTGCGAATCCAACCAGTAACACTCCCGTACAGTCCGGTCTCTTCGTCTGATATGTCGCATATCTCGCCTAGGGGTGGTAAACGTTAGACGTAGTTGCTCGGTAAGTCGTGTCGATATGAGGTCTATAACAGTCTTAGAAACTACTGATAACACTTACCAGTAAATCTCAGCAACCCTGGCCAGGGATTTCCAGTTATAGCTAATCGAACACAGCACAACATCAACTCCCTACACCGGGAGAGACGAATCCCCTCCTATCGCTCATTGCCTCCATGTGATTCGGGACTGTACCCAAAAGCCACCTTGTTGCACACCCTCTTGGACGTGGTATGATGGAAATCAAAGCCCAGTGGGAATCATACAAGACTCTATGACGATCTCGGGTCTACAGACTAACCTGTACCAGTGTCACCAGAGAACTGCCATCTGACGTGAGGTATAATACCATCTGGGAGTTCTCGGCGCGTCCGTCCAGTGTACCCAGTCTCCACTGAGCACCCGTATACCTTCTCTGATTTCAAACACCAATAGATATGGGATCATCCATCGCCCATCATATGGGTCAAGAAGCGCATACGCTAGTCTACTCTGGAGTATCATTACCCTGTCTCGGTACTCCCACGACTAGGAACATTTGAAGGATGTACTTGGCGACTACACTGTCCCCACTAGTATGATCTGCATCATAGTCCTGGTATTCAAGTACTCATCCTAAGGGCTTTATCAACATGTGACATATAGACAAACATAGTACATGTTAAGATAAAGAGCAACCAGATAGCAAACTATCATGTCGAGCAAGAAAGTCCTCCCTATATATGTCCAAGCATCCACTACAATATACATTATATGTACAGTAATGGCCTCTAGGGCATACATATAACTAACAATCTCCCACTTACACTAGGGCCGTCTGTTGTGGTATCGCATACCCAACAATCAGCTGTGGTTGAAGTATCCCATACTCAACCATCCCATAAAAGTCTCTACTGGGAAATTGTCCTTTGTGAGTGGATCCACGCTGTTGTCCTCTGTGTCTACTCTCCTAACCTCGATCTCCCTTGAGATCAACCATCTCCATGATCAGGTGATACTGCCTAAGAATTATATATGGATTTCTGATGGGACGGGGGTTCATTGGCATAAGCCACAACTCCATTGTCACACGATGGCAGGAACGAAGTTCATCTCACGAACTTATATATATCCTGACTGCCTCTTTGGTAGCATCCTTGGTAACGATGTATCTTGCCTTTAATCGTCTAGTAAGTCACGGTATCTAGCTTGGAACTCTTCCAACATACCGTCCCTCCGCTGAAGGTAAAGACAAAGCCTGCGACTGGCATTCAGTCGTCCTTATTACCTTGGAACCTTTCCAGTGATTCTCCCCAGGATCGTTTGATACCATCTCACTACAACTAGTGAGATTCCTAACATCCAATTAGATCTATCCCATAGATCCATAACCCAGGATTTAGGAGGTATCACCATGATCCTATATGGAGAATCATTGTGATAAGAGGAGATTGACCGAGCGTAGCATAGGAAACTCCTTCCCTTTTGAGAGTATGCCATCCACGTACTCTACGAGGATCACCACCATACTCTTTACTACCTTTTTGTATATACAAGGTTCATCTACCATTTTGATGAAGCCAAACTCTTTGACTACTACATCAAAACAGACGTTCCAACTCCGCGATGCCTGATTTATCCTATAAAACATCATGCTCACGTTTCCGCTGCTCCAACTATCTATGAAGCCCTCTGGCTGTGTACTTATAGACGCTCTCTTCCAAATCATCATTTACAAAAGCTGTCATGACACCCAACCGCCAGATATCGTAGTCATGGTATGTAGCCGTGGCAAGCAGGATCTGGATGGACTTAAGCATAGCTTTGAAAGTCTCAACTTTTCCATGTACACCAAGAAATCTTCTCAAGATATACTTGCTCCTGATGGGGATTTAACCCTTCAGATAAAGTAACCAAAGTCCATACTTTGTTGGTGTATAAGGATTCCATCTTAGATCGCTAAGCATCCAGTCATTCTTACAGAGTCTCACTTCTGATGGCCAGCTCGAAATTAGTTGGGTCATCATCTCATGATGCAATCCTCTCTCCCACTGTCATAGAGAAAACCGAAGTATCTCTCAGGTGGGTGAGGAACCCTACTAGATCTGCGGAGAGGCTAAGGTTCGTTGGAAACTATTGAATCGTTTGGTTCTACCAAATCATCAGCTGCAGTTTGTAATGCTGGAACTCTTTCCAGTTTTACCTCATGACCAATAATTTCTTCATAATAAATTCCCTTTCACAAAGGTGGCATGCTGAGAAACAAAACATCTTTTGTTCCTTAGTTTGGTAGAAGATATTCCCTTACGAATGCTTGGGATATCCAACAAACTTCAACAGAACTGACTTTACCTCGAGCTTGTCCGGATTTTACTTTTAGACATAGGCCGGACAACCCCAAATCTTAACTTACTTAAGATATGGGCTCTTCCCATTCCATATCACATATGAAGTGGTAGACAACTGATTTGATTGGAACCCTATTCAATAGGTATGCAGCTTCACAAGTGCATAACTCCCAAAAGGAAATAAGAAACTCAGTAGTACTCATCATAGAGCACATCATATCAAATAGGGTATGATTGCTCCGCCCTGATACACCGACGTGCTGTGGTGTATACGGAGGATAATGCTGAGAGAGAATCTCATTCTCCTTTAGAATATTCCAGGAATCCCGTGCTCAAGTATTCTCCTCCTTGATCTCATCAAAAGACATAATAGTTATACCCGTTTTTGGTTCTCTACTTCTAACTTATATTCATTGAATTTCTCAAAAGGTTCAGACTTGTGTTTCAACAGGAACATATGTCCGAATCTTGAGAGATAAACAGTGAATGTAATGAAGTATAAAGAACCGGTCTTGGTATGTGTAGACAGGGGACCTTCATACATCAGCAGGTATCAATCCCAATAGTTCACTAACTCTTTGTCTGTTTCCAATAAACGGAGCTGTGGTCATCTTATCTTTGTGACATGACTGGCAAGTTTTTACAAGATCTAAATCCAAACTAATTTAAATATGCATCTTTATGTAACTTCAGCTAGTCGGGTCGCATTGATACAACCTAGTCTACAATGCCTCAAGAAGGATTCGTTCATTTCTGAACTCTTCCTCTTGTGTGTGTTCTGCATACTAAGAACTGTAGTTTGATTTAGAACGTCTATGCTTTTAGATAACGTGCCTGAACCGATCAACTCTTGATATAGGAAATGTTCAAAACATTATCCAACAATACAAAATTATATCCTTCTTTACTAATAAAGAGACTGATATGATGTTGTATATCAGGTTCGGTATCTAGTAACATTCGTTCAGAATCAATGTATTTGTTAATACAGGGTGATAACTACCAGCAGACTTGGCTACAACACTTGCACCGTTTCTATCTCATGAAACTTATCACCCGTTCTCAGTTATCTACCTATCAGTAGCCCATGTAACATAATACATATCTGGGATCCTGATCCGGTATCACATACCCAGGACGTAGAGAACATTGAGAAATAGTTCTTGGTAATGAACACACCCGAAGAAGATGCATCGACATATACTTTCTTCGTTTGGGCGGCACGGGAATTCTGGCAATCCCCAAATTCCTGCTCTGTCATATAACATTTATAAGTTGGAGCGGGACCAATGTTCCCTAGCACAGTATAACAAGCGGGTTCGGTCAATACATCCATATTATTATCTTGATTAAGACGTGACATAGTCGCAACCAGGAGAGAGAGAGAAGAAAACACTCAGCGTATGCTCTTGCAAGATTAGATTGGTTATCAATATATCTAATCAAGATGTCTCCCACTGTTTTAGTCAAATCTTCCTTCAAACCCTAAAAGGAAAGACTAGCCGGGATTAATTACACTCTACAAGTTCGCCAATCTTTCAGCCACGCCAGTGCCGGTACTTTGAGGGAGGTTCCCCGCACTTTCGCACGGACCAAATTAAAATAATCCTCGTTTTCCCAGAGGTGTAACCACATTGACACCTTTCTAGAAACCTACTTGATCGGCTAATTGTAATGTGTAAAACTCTCCCAGGAGTAACTCTTACTCGTAGCGGGTATCGGTATCCAACTATCTCATAGAAGGTATGCAATCTCATTGCAAATTTCAACTCTTGAAATTCCCAATAATATTTTGCACCAAGCGATTTATGACCTTGACTAAGTCAACAAACCATAGACCACAAGTAAAGTTCAACCCGTTATTTCCTGATTGAATTAAACCCACCCGCACGACCCTTGACTAAGTCAACAAGGCCGCACGACTACCCTAATCCAATCGTATCATATGCTTTGCAGATAAGCACTAATCAGCTACCGCACACTACGCCTTGACTAAGTCAACAAACGCAGCACGAATACTAAAGACTACTTATCTGAAATGACGGAGGACTTCGACAGGTTTTTAAGAAAACCCTTTGCGTAATGAACTTGATATCGTTGTAGAATCGAGTGATTTTTGAAAAGGAGTGTTTTTGAGGCTTTTCTAGTTTCTCTAAAGAGGTCACTCCCAATGAAGGGATCGTCGGCTCTTTCCTTATCGAATAAGGTGCAGGTTATTTCACAAATACCACTATGCAAAGAAAAAACTATAGAAGCAATCAAAAGACAAACCGAGTATGCAGCATCCGCTAGTTTTGCTAAAGAGGTCACTCCCGGTGAAGGGATCTCGGCTCTTTCCTTATCGAATAAGGTGCTAGATGTTCTACAAGGAACACCGCTATGCAAAGAAAGAACTAGAGCTATCAGTTTTTAAACAAGTTTCTACAACATCTTTAGGTTTCTTTTATTTCAATAATCACATTAATGAAGTCCCATTTTATTATGCTTCACAAGCATCACATTTGAAACGAAATCTACAATATAACATATATCTCATATATATAATATAAACATTCTTCTCAGACAGTAATATGATCTCATCACAGAACATTGCAGCAGAAGAACATATATGAAATATTAGATATACTAGGAGGTCCGTGTTTTTAATATGAGCCTGTATAAAACACGGATTCCACGGTCGCGATGAATAGCCAAACCCACATCCCTAGACCCCTAAGAGAGAGGCAAGCAACACTGCCAATTCTAGGGTTAGGAGACCCGGTCTCGACTCCTCGAGATGGTCTTCCACTGGACCCTAGAACCCGGTTACTTGTGCTCCCCGTCTTGGGTCTACCTAATGCGGAAAAGTAAATAATATAAAATGGTGACATCAACCTCATCCCGGAAGTGCCCCAATAAAAGAATATTACATACAATGAATTTTACATGAATGAAAAAGAAAAACTCTCATCTCACATAAAAACCCTGGCTATTCAAAACACGACAATCCAATATAACATATCACAGCAACACATAATATCTCATATCATCAACGTAAGTAAATATGCGTATCCCAATTGTCGTTGATGTATAGCAACGAAACCGGCGATACACCACATATTACACTTACGGTCACAGAAAAGAAAGTGTAAAACTACAACAGTTGGAATTCGCAACCTCCTTAGACATCGCATGCCTAACCAAATGAATTATTTAGGCATCGCATGCCTAACAATTATAAACCCCGCATTTTAGTCTCGATCTAGAATACACTTTTCAATATCTAGTCGGGAAATTCAATAAGATTCCCGACATCCTGATCGAATGCTCGACGCAAACTTTAGTAGACGGCCGCACCCCGGACGTCGTCGACGAAGTGCACTAAGGCGGAACACCGCTGCCGTGAGCACCCGAACGGATGCTTTTGGCGACGGGGTTCTCCTACAGTCACTTGGTCGGGGCTATGGGGCATGTCTATCTGTTAAATTTACCCGGTGAGTATCCATGTACGCTACGTGATTGCGACGGACTTTTGATCATATCAAAATCCCGTGGCAACCGATCAAATGAGACTAAACTGCTAGATTTATAACATTCAAATCAGTTATCTCATAACTACTTATGGATTCCAAATATTGTATCACATGCCACAGTTTTCCTAAATGGCTCAACACTTGAAATTAGTTTAAAAGCATCCATCACATGCCACAGTACCAATGGTCCAGCCGTAGAAGGGTCAAACCAACGCCTCACATGTGGCAACGCCGTACTGCCCCAAACACTAAGGTTTAGAGGCGGTTCAGACGGTCATATAATCGAGTTAAGCTTTGTGTTCTTCTAGAGGTTCTACCGCGTTACTTGCATGACTAAGAACGTTCTTAAACTAAGGGAAAAATCCAACGCTTGGAAATTTTCCGGCAGGGGAAAAAGTGAGTTATTGATATCCGTCCGAACTTTTTAATGCGTTCTAAATTACCCGGAAAAAACTTAAACGAAGTCAAACTTTCCGATCGAATCAACGAATACAAGAGATCTCAAGAAAACTCAACAATTGAGTAATATTAAACATTCCCAAAAGCACTTGGTAATAGCTACGGATTGCCCATAGAAGTTGCTAACAATGATTCCCTACTATGGCCGTGGAACCGCCGCTAAAAGCCTATTATGGCCACGGTTCCGTGGCTAATTGAGTGAATTATTCGTTCGAATTTCACAATTATCCATACAGTTACCTGCTTGATTTTCTGAGAATTTTTAATACAGAAAAAATCAATGTTTTAAAAAATTTCCAGAGAGGGGGTAAAACTCGATGTTTCGGGGTTCGTTCGGACTTTAAACTTCGTCTAGACTTCGTCTGAAGATCTAGCTTGGCTCTGATACCATTATAAGGTTACTAAGCACTCTCACAAGGGTCTATAAGGGATCAACCATGCCCGATTTAAAATTTAGACGTGCCGAACAACCCTTAACAAAGATCTTAAACTAGAGATTAGGCGAAACAAAGCAAGTAAACAACTTTACTTCTAAGAGTTTGGGATTACAACCTTTGTAGTCCGGTCCTTCACTTCATAAGCTCTGTGTTGAGATCCCTTCGCTGCGATCATCGAGAATCCGGATTCTAGAGAGGCTCCACGAAGAGAAAGATGCATGCTTGCTTCCAATCTTCGATAACAAAGATGATCTACCATGAAGTTTCTTTAAAACAAGCTCTCACTTACTAACGAAGTGAACACCCTAATCTAATTAGCAAGAATAGATCAGGATGATGAAGTAGGAATTTTGCTCTCATTTGTTTTCTTAATCTCACTCATTTTCATCACTTCATAAAATGCTAGAAAGCTTTTCATGCAAAGAAGAAGAAGGAAGAAGATGATCTATTTCTTTTGTGATGAATAATGAAAGTAGTGTGAGGTTAGAAATGCAACCATGGTTCAAGTGAGAAGACTTAACCATTGTAGAGAGTTTACCATGGTCAAGGGTTTGGGTTGGGTTAAGGAAATATCAACAAAATATCATAACAAATATCTTTGCTTAAAACAAAAGCAAAGCTTCTAGAAGCTACTAGAAAGAATTAACCAAAATCAAACCCTAACCGTGTTTAATCTCCACTAATCATGTTGCATTTATAACCTTAACTTGTTACAATATTATATATCACATATATAATATATTCTGTAACAAAATAAAATAATACAATTAAGATATATCGCATATATATCAATGTATTACCCGAGTGAGAAAAAGAATCTTTTAGTGAGCTTATATTAGTTAATGTAATTTAATATATCAAACATATAATTATACATTAAATTATCGAATCAACACTTGATCCGATAATCCGGCTATTTCTTAAATAACCGACTAATATAATCTGTATCAGTTCATCGAATCAACACTTGATCCGATGACCCAGCTATATCTCATATACCCGGCCGATAACTCATATCGCGAGAATCTAATACGGTATCACATACACGTATTGTTCTCGGTCCCGCACATATCATATATGTTCTCCTACTCCGTTTTTCCTGAGCCAGGAAATCTCCGTGTAGGACTCTAAAGAATCGTCAATACGCCGGGAGTAGGTGATGATCATATCAAACACCCACAAGCTGCAAGCGGTCAGCTAAACGTAAAAGCCACCAAGATATTGAGCGATCAGAAGATCAACAAGCAAGCCTGTACATTCTCATGCGAATCCAATCAGTAACACTCCCGTACAGTCCGGTCTCTTCGTTTGATATGTCGCATATCTCGCCTAGGGGTGGTAAACGTCAGACCCCAGTAGCTCGGCAAGTCATGTCGATATGAGGTCTATAACAGTTCAAGAAACTACTGATAACACTTACCAGTAAATCTCAGCAACCCTGGACAGGGATTTCCAGTTATAGCCAATCGAACACAGCATAACATGAACTCCCTATACCGGGAGAGACAAATCCCCTCCTATCGCTCATTGCCTCCATGTGATTCGGGACTGTACCCAAAAGCCACATTTTTGCACACCCTCTTGGACGTGGTATGATGGAAATCAAAGCAAAGTTGGAATCACACAAGACACTATGACGATCTCGGGTCTACAGACTAACCTATACCAGTGTCACCAGAGAACTGCCATCTGATGTGAGGTATAATACCATCTGGGAGTTCTTGGCGAGTCCGTCCAGTGTACCCAGTCTCCACTAAGCACCCGTATACCTTCTCTGATGTCAAACACCAATGGATATGGGATCATCCATTGCCCATCATATGGGTCAAGAAGTGCATACGCTAGTCTACTCTGGATATCGATGCCCTGTCTCGGTACTCCCACGACTAGGAACATTTGAAGGATGTACTTGGCGACTACACTTTCCCCACTAGTATGATCTGCATCATTGTCCTGGTAGTCAAGTACTCATCCTAACGGCTTTATCAACATGTAACATAGAGACAAACAGAGTACATGTTAAGATAAAGAGCAACCAGATAGCATACTATCATGTCGGGCAAGAAAGTCCTATATATGTCCAAGCATCCACTACAATATACATCATATGTACAGTAATGGCCTCTAAGGCATACATATAACTAACACTAGCTGCACGTAACGGCTGCCCAGGTATCTGTCGATAAGAAGGCCGATGAGAAAACTCATCCAAACTCCTACTGAGTCTGTCTATGGCAATCTCCATCCAGTTCGGTCTCTTCGTCTAAGAGTATCGCATTTCAGGCCTAGGGGCGGCAAGCGTCAGATCCCTAATAGCGCAATAAGTCATGTCAGAGTGCAGCCAAAACACCCTGAGAAACTACTGGAGCCTCAACCAGCAAATCTCGCTTGCCCTAGCCAGGGACTTTGTGTAATGGCTTTCCGAATCACAGCACGACATCAACCTTTGTTACCAGGAAAGACGAATCCTATCTAACCGCCACTGCCTCCAAGCGCTTCAGGACTGCACCCAACTACTACCTGTTTGCATGACTCACTAGAGCCATGGTAGGGTAGTAATCTAAGAACAGTGGGAACACACTTGAGGTGAAGTAGCAGTGTCCAGTCAATGGACTATGTTGTACTCATGTCACCTGGGAACTGCTACCTGATGATAGGTATAGTACCAACCAGCAGTTCCCCACGAGTCCGTCCAGTATAACTCATAACCCAATGAGCACATGCATACTATCTCCAGTACGACGTACTGATGGCTGTAGGACATACCATCTCCCCTGCTGGGATGAGAAGCGTATATACTACTCTACTTTGGAGTATCGATGTGCTGTCTCGATAATCCTACGACTAGGGACCTTTATAAGGATGTGCTTGTAGACTACTGATTGATCAAAGAATTTGTTTATAACCGCAATCAAGAACGGCGTCGCTTGGTAGCTAGCCGGTGAGTACGGGTCGGTCCACAAGGATTTTGTGTGTTTTCTAATTGTTCTAACGAGTTAATTCCGATTGTTGTCGGATTGATTAAATCTAAAAACTAAGTTGATCTAAATCTTGCTAGGGTTAGGTTTAGGTTAGGTTTGGAAAGTGAATATTCCTCACCGCTTTCTATGCCCTATTTAAGATCTATGAGTTGTCATGGTAATAATTAATAAAATGGATTAGTACCATCGGGAAGAAACGGCGTTTCTTCCTATAGGTTCTTGTCCTTCCTTTCTTAATTCTTACCCTAACCTCCATGGAAAACATGCCCAACCGGTCGTTTATACTACGGTATCACCGCTACCTCGTGGGATAGGGTGCCATAGGGAGCGGTGTATGCATGTATGCATGGAGTCCTATAAGATCGTATGATGGGCAAGAAAGGGGTGAGAGATCTTCATCTCTCAAGCCTTCCCCAAATCTAACCCTAACAAGCGAGGAGACTACTCACTCATTAGGGAATTGAAAAACATGATCTATACTAATTAACTAAGGCAATTAATGAAATCTAAACTAGGGCAAGAATAAAAAATTATACTAGGGCAGATAATAAAATTAACTAGGGCAAGAATTGAAAACTTACTCTAATTTGATGCACTCTTCATTCTATACATAAATTTACACATCTGAATTTTAGATATAAAATGAGGCACAAGAAGAGGCATAACCTAAAAGTGGTTTTAGGGTTTCTATTTATAGAACAAAGAAACCCTAGGGTTACATTCGAGTCACGTTTGCATTTACAATTTTACCCCATAAGAAAGACTAGTCAACGCTCCACCAGAGACACATTTTAGCACCGACACGGGCACTGTATGGCCGTGGATCCGCAGCCAAAACCCCTATTTGGCCGCGCTTCCACGGCCAAATAGTGTGATCTCTGGCTGTGTTTTTCTGCCTTTCTTCCTGTTGCATTTTCCTTGGCTTTTCTTCACTTGGTTTCTCAGATTGTCTTCTATTTTTCTTCCAGATTTCTACAGTGAACAATAACGTGAACTTTACCGCTTACTTCGTGTCGAAGTCTTGAACCTTGCTCTGCCTTTGTGCTTTGTGAAATCGTCCATTGATCTTCGTTTAGTCTTCAAACTGTAAGCATGATCAAGATCTTTCCATTTGTTGGTCGTAGTCTCACTTTTGTATCGTCTTTTCATCGTTTTCACTGTTTTTGTTCCGAGAACCTGTAACCTGCAACTATATAGAAGACATGGATCAAAAGCACCTGTTTATTTGTAAAATGAATAAGAATGAGGAATATAATAATGCAATATTATGATATGAACAAATACCCCCAAACATATCTTTTGCTAGTCATCGAGCAAACCTAGTTTTTTCTCGAAAAATACCTAGCCTCACTTTCGTAGGGAAACGCGATTGAACTGAGCTTATGCAACAAGCCGTTAAACCACTATGTGTCCCTAGTAGGAGGAGTGTTGTCTCCTGAGGGTTTTCAGCGGATACTACCCACAAAATCCAATCAATTTGGCCTATTGACTTTTATTCTCCAAGTAGGCTTTCTAACAAGGAATTCTATTATCTTTGACTCGTAAATTATCCACCCATATTTTTCACGCTTCCTTATTATTTAACTTAAGATTATATATGTTCTTGTAAATTTACTTAGATTTTAGCATCTTTTAAGTTTTCCTTCTAGGGTTCTATCTCAACTTAGGAATTTTTATCATCTCTATTAAAGTTATAAGTTTTATTCTTCATTCCTATCTTTTATCTAAACCCCAATCACATACCCCTACGTGTGTGTATATATCACCCCTACACTTGGAAATTCAAATAAAGCTATTATACTCTTGTCCATCGTCAAAAGTACTTTTCAATTGGTGAATTTTTAGATGAAATTGCTCACACATTCTTCATGCGACCGTTAATACTTCTTGAGGTACCAACGACCGATTATAAAATGTGTTTGCACATTAATGCATAATTCCTAGTCTTGTAATACCTAAGGCTTATAGCAGTGACTCCCAAACCAGTTGGTCTAAGGCACTAGGTGATGAAGCACCCTTGCTAAATATTTTTTCCTATTTATGCAGCCTTAAGCAATTACAAAAACCAGTGTTCATTTTTTTTATCTCTTTATTCACACTTGTATTTTTATTTTGTTTTCCTTCATACTAAAGACATTAGACAAGAGCATTTCAAGGTCTCTTCTACTATTCCAAGTTTCAAGGTTCGTGTTTGTGCAATTTGTAGGGTATATATTTTCAGAATTTAGATTTAAGCTTAGGAATTATTTTTCAAAGTTATACATTAATAAAAATATCAATACTTTTCCCTTGTTTTAACATAGCCTAAGAAGTGAACTCGAAATTTGCCTATTTCTAAATAAACTACAAGACATATACTTTCTACCGTTAAATTTTAAGAAAGGTTACTTTTAGGGTTTTTTTAATTTACTAAGTCTAATGTCTAGTAGTTCCTAGCTAGTTAACCTATTTTTCAAACTCAAGCTAATTATGGCCAAAATTGATTGTTTTAATTTTTATAATTTTTCAAAATTTTCAATTTTTGTTTGATTTTTGAAATAAGTATGCAAAAATATACATATGAATGCGAAGGAAGAAAGCTTACCGAGCATAATTATAACCGGCAACGGCGCTATTTGATTTTTGTCTCAAAGAATAATTATAACCGCAATCAAGAACGGCGTCGCTTAGTAACTAGCCGGTGAGTACGGGTCGGTCCACAGGGATTTTGTGTATTCTCAATTTGTTCTAACGAGTTAATTCCGATTGGTGTCGAATTGATTAAATCTAAAAATTAAAGTTGATGTAGACTAAGATTAAAATCTTGCTAGGTTTAGGTTTAGGTTAGGTTTGGAAAGTCAATATTCCTCACTGCTTTCTATGCCCTATTTAAGATCTATGAGGTGTTATGGTAATAATTAATAAAGTGGATTAGTACCATCGGGAAAAAACGGTGTTTCTTCCTCTAGGTTCTTGTCCTTCCTTTCTTAATCCTTACCCTAACCTCCATGGAAAACACGCCCAACCGGTCGTTTATACTACGGTATCACCGCTACCTCGTGAGATAGGGTGCCGTAGGGAGCGGTGCGTGCATGTATGTATGGAGTCCTATAAAAACGTATGATGGGCAAGAAAGGGATGAGAGATCTTCTTCTCTCAAGCCTTCCCCAAATCTAACCCTAACAAGCGAGGAGACTACTCACTCATTAGGGAATTGAAAAACATGATTTACACTAATTAACTAGGGCAATTAATGAAATCTAAACTAGGGCAAGAATAAAAAAATATACTAAGGCAGATAATAAAATTAACTAGGACAAGAATTGAAAACTTACTCTAATTTGATGCACTCTTCATTCTTTACAGAAATTTACAGGTCTGAATTTTAGATATAAAATGAGGCACAAGAAAAAGCATAACCTAAAAGAGGTTTTAAGGTTTCTATTTATAGAACATAGAAACCCTAGGGTTACATTCGAGTCACGTCTGCATTTACAATTTTACCCCCTAAGAAAGACTAGTCAACGCGCCGCCAGCGACACTTTTTAGCACCGACACGGGCACTATATGGCCGCGGATCCGCGGCCAAAACCCCTGTTTGGCCGCGGTTCCGTGGCCAAATAGTGTGATCTCTGGCTGTGTTTTTCTGGCTTTCTTCCTGTTGCATTTTCCTTGTCTTTTCTTCACTTGGTTTCTCGGATTGTCTTCTATTTTTCTTCTAGATTTCTACAGTGAATAATAACGTGGACTTTACCGCTTGCTTCGTGTCGAAGTCTTGAACCTTGCTCTGCCTTTGTGCTTTGTGAAATCATCCATTGATCTTCGTTTAGTCTTCAAACTGTAGGCATGATCAAGATCTTTCCATTTGTTGGTCGTAGTCTCACTTTTGTATCGTCTTTTCATCGTTTTCACTGTTTTTGTTCCGAAAACCTGTAACCTGCAACTATGTAGCAGACAAGGATCAAAAGCACCTGTTTATTTGTAAATGAATAAGAATGGTGAATATAATAATGCAATATTATGATATGAACAAATACCCCCAAACTTATCTTTTGCTCGTCCTCGAGCAAACTTAGTTTTATTCTCGAAAAAGACCTAGCCTCACTTTCGCAGGGAAACGCGATTGCACTGAGCTCGTGCAACAAGCCGTTAAACCTCTAGGTGTCCCTAGTAGGAGGAGTGTTGTCTCCTAAGGGTTTTCAGCGGATACTACCCACAAAATTCGATCAATTTGGCATATTGACTTTTATTCTCCAAGTAGGTTTTCTAACAAGGAATTCTATTATCTTTGACTCGTAAATTATCTACCCGTATTTTTCACGCTTCCTTATTATTTAACTTAAGATTATATATGTTCTTGTAAATTTACTTAGCTTTTAGCATCTTTTAAGTTTTCCTTCTAAGGTTCTATCTCAACTTAAGAATTTTTATCATCTCTATTAAAGATATAATTCTTCATTCCTATCTCTTATCTAAACCCCAATCACATACTCCTACGTGTGTGTATATATCACCCCTACACTTAGAAATTCAAATAAAACTATTATACTCTTGTCCATCGTCAAAAGTACTTTTCAATTGGTGAATTTTTAGATGAAATTGCTCACACATTCTTCATGCGACCATTAATAATTCTTGAGGTACCAACGACCGATTACAAAATATGTTTGCCCATTAATGCGTAATTCCTAGTCTTGTAATACCTAAGGCTTATAGCAGTGACTCCCAAACCCGTTGGTCTGAGACACTAGGTGATGAAACACCCTTGCTAAATATTTTTTTCTATTTATGCAGGCTTAAGTAATTACAAAAACCAGTGTTCATTTTTTTTTATCTCTTTATTCATACTTGTATTTTTATTTTATTTTCCTTCATACTAAAGACTTTAGAGAAGAGCATTTCAAGGTTTCTTGTACTATTCCAAGTTTCAAGGTTTATGTTTGTGCAATTCATAGGGTATATATTTTCAGAATTTAGAATTAAGCTTAGGAATTATTTTTCAAACTTATACTTTAATAAAAATATCAGTACTTTTCCCTTGTTTTGACTTAGTCCAAGAAGTCATCTCGAAATTTCCTATTTCTAAATAAACTACAAGACATATATTTTCTACCGTTAAATTTTAAAAAAGATAATTTTTAGGGTTTTTTTAATTTACAAAGTCTAAGGTCTAGTTGTTCCTAACTAGTTAACCTATTTGTCAATCTCAAGCTAATTATGGCCAAAATTGAATGTTTTAATTTTTATAATTTTTCAAAATTTTCAATTTTTGTTTGATTTTTTAAATAAGTATGCAAAAATATACATATGAATGTGAAGGAAGAAAGCTTACCTAGCATACCCCCAAGCTTAAACTTGACAGTGTCCTCACTGTCAGGCTACACCAAGAGGGTCAAAATTGTCGGCGCTCCCCTGTTTATTTATTTACAAATTTTTTTTAATAATTTTTTATAATTTTTATGCATTTTTAAAAAAAATAAAAATAAAAAAACAAAATATATACAAAAAGGTCCCCCCCCAAACTTAAGTGAGACAGTGTTTCCACTGTCTTAAGCGTTAAAGTTCAAAATTAGGGAGAAGAAAAATCAAACTATACAAGGCCTTACACAGACCAAAGGTTAGCAACAATCATTCAAAAATTCTATTGTGATAATGGTAGGGTTGGTGGAAGAATGGAGTTTAGAGAAAGGAGTTGAGAAACACACGAGACCGTATGGGAAGAAGGGTGGAATATGGTCTCAGTGGTGGAGGAGAATGGCGGAAAAAAGAAAGAAGTGTAGTACGAACTTGAGGGTGTAAATCGGGTGAATAAATTAGCGCAATTTGTGATGACCGATGTGTTAAAAGCGATTGTGCTAATCTATCAACCCGTCGAGAAATGGGGTCAAATCTCTCAAGATTCGCAAGAAAACATGGGTACGTTGAACTTGGTAAACTATCCATTGAAAATGGAAACGCGACGGATTCTTGCATGGTCGAAATGATAGGAAGGACGAAAGGGAGTGATTTAGGGATAGTCTTATTCTCACCTATGTAATCTGTCTCGAACTTGAAGGATTCCATTAATGGTTCGAAATGACAGTAAGCAACCGAGTCTGATGGTTCAACTAACTCATCTGAAAATTCAAAGGACTCAAACTCGGACGGTGAGTCTTCAAAATCATCCGAAAAAGTGAAACACTCGTAATCGTTATCGTCTGTGAGAACTGTGTCAGATTCAAGGAGGAACGCACTAGTGGCATCAAAACTGCTGTGATCGAACAGAAATTTTTCAAGCTCACAGTCTTCCTGCGTGATTTTTTGCGTGGTCGGAACGATGGAAAGGAGGGAGGGTGATTTAGGAAGTATAACAGTTAAAGGTTCAGGAGGATGAATTGGAAAATCCGACACATCAAACAAAAATGGTTCATCCTCAATACTCTCCTCAATACTATCCTCATAATTCTCCTGAAAAGTTATCTCATCCATGCAATTATCATCAAAATCAAGACGCATATTAAGTTCGGGAGAAACATTTAATCACTCGGGATGATGAATTGGAGATAAAATTTCAGTCAAATCTATGGGTTCATCATCCAAAATATTCCCGGCATCAATATTCTCAATCATGTGAAAATCAATTTTTTCAGACGCCTCATCAAAAGCATGGATATTTATCAATTCAGGTTCTAGATTGGAGGTGTAGAGGTCGAAAGGATTAGGTTTGGGTTCACTTGAAAAGGGATCTTCACAATCAGGTAAATAAAACACTACATAGTCGCACAACTCATTACACGTTTTATTTTTAACTGGTGAATCATTTAGGACACTTGTTTGAAAACCGGAGTTGTGGGATTCAATTTGGTATGAGTAGGTTTGATTTGGAAGTGTGTAGAACTCACCCTCGCCACTCAAATTCTCACTCTGTCCAACCGCCGCATCATACATTAGAATTTTTGGAGCTAATCGGAAACTAGCTACCGGGTAACTAGGTTGGATAAGGGCGGCAATGGACGCATCCAAATTCCTCATCTGTTGGTTTGTTGCTGCAATGTACCCTTCCAACGACTGTTCCGGACTAGACATGGGTTGTGAAGGGGTTTCAGTAAAAGATTCAAAATTCTTTAGATTTTGGAAACTCCTAAATGGCCGTGTAGAATCAATGTCTAGGGAAGGTGTGAAAGTCGGGTAGGACTGGTAGGAATTGAATGGTTGGACAGGAGTAGGATCGATATTTGGATAAAAAGGTGAATGTACTTGTTGATCCTGAGAACTGGAAGTGTTGAAAGGAGTGAAAGATCGGTTACGAGATTGTTCAATATGTTCGGCTATAGACATGGGTTTCGGAGTGACAACAGGACTCGAAAAAGTAGTATCAACGTAAGAAGGTGGTGAAGGTTGAAACGGTTGATACAAAGTGGGTTGTGGAGTCGAACTGTTTCTCCTAGACGCTTCTATTCGATCTTTCAAAGAAATTTTGGGTATGGAGGGGTCGTCCGTAATTCGACCAAAACAATTTGCGTATGAAGCAATGTTTGGATGACGGTACCAAAGTTCAGCAAAAGTTTTAGGAGGTGGGGTACTCATGATGTAAGAATGGAGAAGAAAAAGAATGTAGGGTGCACGGATTTCTTAGCGACAAGTTGCAAGTTTTTGAGGAAAAAAATTCCGTTTTTCTTTTTGTGTTTTTATGTGGTGCTTTTTTGCAAAAAAGATTTTCGATAAGAGGCTTAGACACACGTTCAATCAACCACAAATGCACAATCAGGCCTAGATCTAGGGTCACCTAGGTCAGCTAGACAGCTCCTAACTGTTCCAAAGGGCAAGAAGTAGGATCTCAAACCGCCTCTTCACCGCCAATTGTAGCCAGGTAAGCATAAGTAGAGAATGGAGGGATCCGCTCACGAATCACCGTGAGACGGGCCTTTTAAAGTTACCTTTCACTACCTGTCTAGCCTAGGCACCACAAAGTCAGGTTAGGATCAATGGTCGATGCCTACAACTATTCCTTTGTCCTATTGAGCGCGAAGTCCTTAGGGCTGAGTCTAATGTTTTTTAATTAGATTGATGGTCAATGCAATATGCCTTATGTGATTTTTGGGGTCCTGGGAAGGGTAATGAAATCCCCACCCAATCTGGATTGGTTTCACGCCCCTTAAAGTCAATTTAAAGTATGCAAAGCAGTAAACACAATCAATCACTTACAAACAATTTTTTTAGCGCGGCGCAATGAATCCTGCACAAGATCAATTATTGGAAGGGGGAGAAATTTTTGGCACAAAGAATCCTGCAGGAAATTTACAGAGGAGATATTGGGGTTGCAGAGAAGGAGAGAGAAAGACTTACAATAGATTTTTCAAGTGCTGACGTCACTATAGAGTCGCGGTTCTGCCGCCGGAACCTTCCTTTGATCGTGGTTCCGCGGTGGGATCGTTGACTCAGTCCTCCAACTTCTTCTGTTGCGCTGTTGTGGTTATCCTCTATTTGTTCAGATCTGCTATTATCTTTTTTGATCTCTGGACTTTTCTAGATCTGAACTTGTTCACCGATCCTGTAAAAATTCACATGAAAATACCCTTCACAAAATAACAAGTTGATAATTTTTTTTTTATTTTTAAATTTTTCAGTTTTTATGATTTTTCAATTTTTATATTAACCCGAAATAGCAAAAAGAAAATACTACGCCATTCCCGGCAACGGCGCCATTTGATTGATCAAAGAATTTGTTTATAACCGCAATCAAGAACGGCGTCGCTTGGTAGCTAGCTGGTGAGTACGGGTCGGTCCACAGGGATTTTGTGTATTTTCTAATTGTTCTAACGAGTTAATTCCGATTGTTGTCGGATTGATTAAATCTAAAAACTAAGTTGATCTAAATCTTGCTAGGGTTAGGTTTAGGTTAGGTTTGGAAAGTCAATATTCCTCATCGCTTTCTATACCCTATTTAAGATCTATGAGGTGTTATGGTAATAATTAATAAAGTGGATTAGTACCATCGGAAAGAAACGGTGTTTCTTCCTCTAGGTTCTTGTCCTTCCTTTCTTAATCCTTACCCTAACCTCTATGGAAAACACGTCCAACCGGTTGTTTATACTACGGTATCACCGCTACCTCGTGGGATAGGATGCCGTAGGGAGCGGTGTGTGCATGTATGCATGGAGTCCTATAAAAACGTATGATGGGCAAGAAAGGGGTGAGAGATCTTCATCTCTCAAGCCTTCCCCAAATCTAATCCTAACAAGCGAGGAGACTACTCACTCATTAGGGAATTGAAAAACATGATATATACTAATTAACTAGGGCAATTAATGAAATGTAAAATAGGGCAAGAATAAAAAATTATACTAGGGCAGATAATAAAATTAACTAGGGCAAGAATTGAAAACTTACTCTAATTTGATGCACTCTTCATTCTTTACAGATATGAATTTTAGATATAAAATGAGGCACAAGAAGAGGCATAACCTAAAAGAGGTTTTAGGGTTTCTATTTATAGAACATAGAAACCTTATGGTTACATTCGAGTCACGTCTGCATTTACAATTTTACCCCCTAAGAAGACTGGTCAACGTGCCGCCAGCGACAATTTTAGCACCGACACGGGCACTATATGGCCGCTGATCCGTGGCCAAAACCCCTGTTTGGCCGCGGTTCCGCTGCCAAATAATGTGATCTCTGGCTGTGTTTTTCTGCCTTTCTTCCTGTTGCATTTTCTTTGGCTTTTCTTCACTTGGTTTCTCAGATTGTCTTCTATTTTTCTTCCAGATTTCTACAGTGAACAATAACGTGGACTTTACCTCTTGCTTCGTGTCAAAGTCTTGAACCTTGCTCTGCCTTTGTGCTTTGTGAAATCGTCCATTGATCTTCGTTTAGTCTTCAAACTGTAGGCATGATCAAGATCTTTCCATTTGTTGGTCGTAGTTTCACTTTTGTATCGTCTTTTCATCGTTTTCACTGTTCTTGTTCCGAGAATCTGTAACCTGCAACTATGTAGCAGACATGGATCAAAAGCACATGTTTATTTGTAAAATGAATAAGAATGGGAAATATAATAATGTAATATTATGATATGAACAACTACCCAGCTCCCACTAGTGTGGCTGTTATCACAACGCTGGTAGTCGTGCAAAGATCTTAAGGGCTCTACCAATACATATTAGCGATACGTCAAGAGAAATATATACACATATTAAGATAGATACAAACTAAGTAGCATACTACCAAAGCGAGCAAGACTATCATAAATTCATGTATATATCCCTAACTTCCAAAATTTAATATACAAACTAGTAATATACAATAATGGCCTCTAGGGCATATTACACTAACAATCGCACATCCTTTGGACAGCAAGCGAGATGCAGAACTCCTCACGGAGTATTCGGTCTCAAAAGAAATAAAAATACGGTTTTTAAGAAACACGACACTTCTAATAAAAACTAATTTTTGGGAAAACTATATAAAATTATGAAATCTATATTTTCAATAAAAACAAATTAAGAAACTATATTTTTAAAATGAAAGATTAAAAATTGTTAGTAAAATACCGCCAAGTTTAAAAAAGTAGTAGTTTTCATAAAAATACCATAAACTTTCAGAAAGCTAGGTTTTATCACCAAAACACCACAACAAATAAAATACATGTTCATGAAAACCCTAAATATCATAAATCACCTTCGAGATTTATTTCTAAACAACATTAATATATATTTTTTTTAAAATCCCCTCGAGATATGAAAACAATATTTTAAGGACTCTATATTAATATAAGTTTAAGCGGGATCAATTCTCTTGAGCCCCCACGGAGCTAGAGAAAGTGAGTGCTTTCCTATTCAGATTAGATAACTTAACGGAGTTATCAATGGTAATTGTATTGAAAAAAAACACAAATCCTGCCATTCATATGCAGCAGTCGCCGATTTCAATACGCTTAGTATATTTATTGTTGCATTGTGTATTATAGTTTTAATACGCTTAGTATATTTATTTAGGGAATGACCTTCTCTGGATAAATATACCGCGGTCTTGCCACATCGCCGTTTCTGTTTATTGGGATGCGAGGCGTGACACATGTTAGTAATATGTATGCCCTAGAGGCCATTACAGTACATACGATGTATATTGTAGTGCATGCTTGGATATATATAAGGAGGACTTTCTTGCTCGACATGATAGTATGCTATATGGTTACACTTTATCTTAACATGTACACTTATTGTCTCTATATTGGATATTTATAAAGCCCTTAGGATGAGTACTTGACTACCAGGATTATGATGGAGATCATACTAATGGGGCAGAGATAGTCGGTAAGTACATCCTTCAAAAGTTCCTAGTCGAAGGAGTATCGAGATGGGGCATCGATATTCCAGAGTAGACTAGCGTATATGCTTCTTGACCCATATGATGGGCGATGGATGATCCCACATCCATTACTGTTTGACATCAGAGAAGGTATACGGGTGCTCAGTGGAGACTGGGTACACTGAATTTGATCTTGAGTATCGTGGTTATGAGGAAGGGAAGTGAGTTTGACGAGGACTCGCCGAGAACTCCTATATGGTATTATACCTATCGTCAGATAGCAGTTCTCTGGTGACCCTGGTACAGATTAGTTTGTCGACTCGAGATCGTCATAGAGTCTTGTATGATTCCCACTTTGCTTTGATTTCCACCATACCACGTTCAAGAGATCATGCAAAACGGTGGTTTTTGGGTACAGACCCGAGTCACATGGAGGCAATGAGCGATAGGAGGGAATTCGTCTCTCCCGGTATTGCGAGTTGATGTTGTGCTATCCTCAATTGGCCATAATAGGAAATCCCTGGCCAAGGTTGCTGAGATTTACTGGTAAGTGTTATCAGTAGTTTCTCGAACCATTATGGACCTTGGATCGGCATGACTTAACAGGCTATTGGGGTCTGACGTTATACGACCCCAGGCTGTGATATGCGATATATCTGACAAAGAGACCGGACTGTATGGTAGTGTTACTGATTGGATTTGCAGGAGTATCAGCAGGCTTGCTTGTTGATCTTCTGATCGCTCAATACCCAAGTGGCCGTTACGTTTAGCAGACCGCTTACGGCTTGTGAGTGACTGATATGATCACCACCTACTGCCGGCGTATTGACGAGTCTTTAGAGTCCTACACAAAGGTTTCCTGGTTCAAGAAAAATGAAGTAGGAGCACATATGTGATATGTGCGAGACCGAGATTAATATGCATATGTGATTCCGTATTCTATTCTCGCGATATGTGATATCGGTCAGTTATATGTGATATAACCGGGCTGTCGAATCAAGTATTGATTCGATAAGTTGATACATTTGATATTAGTCGGTTGTATATGATATAGCCGGATTATTAAATCAAGTGTTGATTTAATAATTTAATGTATAATTATATATTTGATATATTATCTTACATTAACTAATATTAGCTCACTTAAGTATTCTTTTTCTCACTAGTGTACACTTAGTATATATGTGATATATATTAATGTGCATCTTTTGTGTCATGCTTGATGCCACATGCTACATGGGTGTATGAGACTCACACCATGCTTATAATAATATAAGGTTTTGTTTATTTAAAGTAAATCAAATTAGTTAAAAATTGTCACAAGGTTGAAGCATGTAGAACCTTATGGAAATATTGACGAAGTCCACTCATTTTGTTTTACTTGAAGATATTTATTAACCCAACCATTATTGTTTAGCCATGGTTTAGTCTCTACATGAGTTGGTATATGATACTAACTCACTCATGGTTGCTATTCTCACTCATTATTCCATTCACACTTCATCTTCTTCCTCATCTCCAAGAGCTCTCTAGCTTTTTGGGAGGTGAAGAAACTTAGTAAGAAAAGTATTTCTAATGTGAGCAAAATTCCTCTTCATCAACCTCTTCTCTACTAGCCATTTAGATTGGGTTGTTTCTTCACTAGTTCATCACTTAGTGAAGAGGTAGCTTGAGTTAGTATCTCCTCGACGTAGATCATCTTCGGCCTCGAAGACTTCAAGCAAGCTTATTCATTTCACCTTGTGGAGCCTTACTAGAGTCTAGGAGATCACTACTTGGAGCAAAGAGACTGCTACACAGAGCTATTGAACTGAAGGACCGGTCTACGAAGGTTGTATTCCTTGTTCACTTAGATGTAAAGATGTTTACATGCTTTTTCGTTTAACTCTCTAGTTTAGATTCTAGCATTAGTCTTCTTTAGCGCGCCATTTTTTTTAAAATGGCATGGTCGATGCCTCCCGAAACTCAGCGGCCGCGCTACGGAACCCAGCAATGGTATCAGAACTATGCTAGAGAATTAGACGATGTTGTAGTATTACAAAACCGAAACAACTCCGAAACACTCGAAACATAAACCCAGTTTCTGTCGAAATTTTTAGAGTGTCTAATATTTTTTTAAGCAATTGCAGAATGTTATATGCGATGTAACATGAACACCACAGAAATTCAAGCCCCCTTCGCCGGATTTTGGCCGGTGACATCAAGGGAAAATCCAGCCTCGCCGGCCCTGTTCACTGTTCTGGGCTTCAATTTTTGTCGGTGTTCCAGTCTCTGGGTTTTGGTATTTCAGGTGTTGCTTGTTTTTGCTAAAATTGCATGTGATGTTATCTTTGTGCAAAGGCAATTCGTAGTGTTTCGTAGTCGTAATTCTCATATCATTTCGGGTTATTTAGACGGCGTTAAAAAGTTCGAACGGATATCAATAACCCATTTATTCCCTCGCTGGAAATTTTCCAAAAGTTGTATTTTTTCCAAATTTAAAATCTTCAGAAATCATGCATCTAGAAGAACGAAACCCTAACTCGACTATGTAATCGTCAGAACTACCACAAAACCCTAGGGTTTGTGGTAGTTCAGCGGCGTCATAAGTGAGGCAAGGGTCGACCCTTCTACGGTTGGTCCATATGTGCTGTGGCATGTTCTGAGTACTTTTTAAACTCCGCTCAAGTGTTGAGCTCTTTGGGAAATTTTGGGTGTTTGTTGATTCGATCGAAAAGTTTAATATTATCTAGCTATCTATGATTGTGATGCAATATTTGGAATCCACAAATTTTAGTTTTATGAAAACTAATCTGAATTTTATAAATCTATCAAGTTAGTCTCATTTGATCGGTTGCTACGGTATTTTGATGTGGATCAAAAGTCCGTCGCAATAACGTAGCATACGCGGATACTCGCCGGGTAACCTTACTAGATAGCCACGCCCCATAGCCCCGACCAAGTGACTGTAGGAGAACTCCGTCGCCAAAAGCATCCGTTCTGGTGCTCGCGGCCGCGTTGTTCCGCCTAAGTGCACTTCGTCGACGGCATCGGGGCTGCGTCCGTCTGCTAAAGTTTCCGACGAGCATTCGATCAGGTTGTCGGGAATCTTGTTGAATTACCCGACTGGTTATGGTAAAGTGTTTTCAATATCGAGACTAAAATGCGGGGTTTATAATTGTTAGGCATGTGATGTCTAAGGAATTCATTTGGTTAGGCATGAAATCCAAAGTATGTGATACATTGGGTTTATGATGTCTAAGGTGGTTGTGGATTCCAATTGTTGTAGTTTTCACTTTCTTTTCTGCGATCGTAACTGTAATATGTGATGTATCACCGGTTTCGTTGCTATATGTCAACGACAATTGGGATACACATATTTACTTACGTTGATGACATGTGATATTATGTGTTGCTGTGATATGTTATATTGGATCATCGTGTTTTGAATAGCCGGGGGTTTTATGTCAGATGAAAGTTTTTCATTTTCATTCATGTAAAAACTTGTATGTAATATTCTTTTATTGGGGCACTTCCGGGTTGAGGATGATGTCACCATTGATGTATATTATTTACATTTCCGCATTAGGATAGACCTAAGGAGGGGAGCACAAGTAACCGGTTTCTAGGGTCCAGTGGGAGACCATCAAGAGAGTCGAGACCAGGTCTCCTAACTCTAGAATTGGTTGGGTTACTTGCCGCTCTCGTAGGGGTCTAGAGATGTGGGTTTGGCTATTCATAACGACCGTGGGAACCACGTTTTTTACTGGCTTAATTTAAAATACGGAATTCCTAGTATATCCAATATTTCATATGTATTCTTCTGCTGCTGATATTCTGTGATGTGATCACTTTATTTGATGAGATGAATGCTTATATTATATATATGATATATAATAAATATTGCTGCTTTCGTTTCTTCTGTGATGCTTAGGAAGCATAATTTGATGGAACTTCATTAATGAGATTAATGAAAGAAAAAAAAAACCTAAATATTGCAGAATCTTGTTTTAAAAACTGGTATCTCTAGTTCTTGCTTTGCATAGCGGTATTCTTTGTAGAATATCCAACACCTTATTCGATAAGGAAAGAGCCGAGATCTTTTCACCGGGAGTGACCTCTTTAGCGAAACTAGCAGATGCTACAACCCACTCGGTTTTGTTTTTGATTGCTTTTTAGTCCATGCTTTGCACAGTGATATTCATGAATATCCAACACCTCATTCGATGAGGAAAGAGCCGAGATCCCTTCACCGGGAGTGACCTCTTTAGCAAAACTAGTAAAAGCCTCAAAAACACTCCTTTTCAAAATCACTCGATTCTACAACGATATCAAATTCATTACGCTCATAGTTTTCTTAAAAACCTGCATAGCCCTCCGTCATTTCAGATAAGTGCTATTTTAGTATTCGTGCTACGGTAGTTTGGCCTCCGTCAAGGCATAGTGTACGGTAGCTAATTAGTACTTATCTGCAGCATGAGATGCGATTGGATTAGGGTATTCGTACGGAGTTGTTTGGCCTCCGTCAAGGGTCATGCGGATGGGTCTAATTCAATCAAAAAATGAACGAGTTGAACCTGACTAGCGGCCTATGGATAGTTTGTCCTCCGTCAAGGTCATAGGACGCTAGGGGTAAAAACAATTATCGGGAATTTCAAGTGTTGAAATTTGCAATGAGATTGCATACCTTCTATGAGATAGTTAGATCTTGATACCCACTACGAGTAAGAGTTACTCCTGAGAGAGTTTTACACATTACAATTAGCTGATCAAAGTAGGTGTCTAGAAACGTGTTAACGGGGTTACGCCGCTGGAAAAACGAGGTTTATTTTAATTAGGTCCGTGCGAAAGCACGGGAAACCTCCCTCAAAGTACCGACACTGGCCTGGCCGAAAGATTAGCAAACTTGTAGAGTGTAATTAATCCCGGCTAGTCTTACCTTTTATGGTTTGAAGGAAGATTTGATAAAAACAGTGCGAGCCATCCTGATTAGATAAAATAATAACCAATATGATCTTGTAAAAGCATACGCATAGTGTTTTCTTCTCTCTCTCTCTCCTGGTAGCGATCATGTCACGCCTTAATCAAGATAATAATATGGATGCATTGACCGAACCTGCCTATTATACTGAGCAGAGGAACGTTGGTTCCGTTCTTTCTTATAAATGTTATGAGTCTGAGCAGGAAATAGAGGAATTTCCAGATTCCCATTCCACCCAATCGAAGAAAGTACATGTTGATGCATCTTCTTCGGGTGTGTTCATTACCAAGAACTATTTCTCAGTATCCTATACGTCCTAGGTATGTGATACCGGATCAGGATCCCACATATGTAAGAGTTACATGGGCTATAGAAAGGTAGAGAACTGGGATTGGGTGATATGTCTCTAAGAGTTAGAGAATAGTGCGATTGTTGCAGCCAAATTAGTTGGCAGATATCACCTTGTATTACCAAATGATAAATACATTGATTCTAAACAGATGTTATAACATGCCAAACCTGATATACAACATTAGATCAGTTTCTTTATTAAGTTAGAGAAGGATATAATTCTGTATTAAAAGATAATATTGTGAATATTTTCCTGAATTAAGAGTTGATTGGATCAGGAACGTTATGTAATGGCATATACGTTCTAAATCAAACCACAGTTCAAAGTATATAGAACACACACAAGAAGAGTAGTTCAGAAATGAACGAATCCTTCTTATCGCATTGTAGACTAGGTCATATCAATGCGACACGACTAGCTATGTTACATAAGAATGAATGTTTGAATTTGTTCGAATTTTCATCTTATGATACTTACCAGTCTTGTCTCAAAGGAAAAATGACCAAAACTCTGTTTACTGGAAACGGAGAAAGAGTAATTGAACCCTTGGGACAGATACATGATGATGTATACGGTCCTATGTCTACACATGCCAGGGTTGGTTCTTTGTACTTCATTACATTCATTGATGATCTCTCAAGATTCGGACATGTGTTCCTGTTGAAACACAAGCCTGAAACTTTTAAGAAATTAAAGGAATATAAGCTTGAAGTTAAGAACCAAAAGGGTAGAAGTATTAAAATTCTTCGATGTGATCGAGGAGGAGAATACTTAGGCATGGAGTTCCTGGATTATTTAAAGGAGAATGTGATTCTCCCTCAGCCTACTTCTTCGAGTACACCACAGCACAACGGTGTATCGGGGTGGAGATATCACACCCTGTGAGATATGGTGCGCTCTATGATGAATACTGCTGAGTTGCCTGTTCCTTTTGGAGTTATGCACTTAAGAAGCTACATACCTATTGAATAGGGTTCCATCCAAATCAGTGCCTACCACTCCATATGATATATGGAATGAGAAGAGACCATGTCTTAAACGAGTTAAGATATGGGGTTGTCCGGCCCATGTTGAAAAACAAAATCCGGACAAGCTCGAGGCAAGGTCAGTTCTGTAAGTTTGTTGGATATCCCAAACATTTGTGAGGGTATATCTTCTACCTAACTGAGGAGCAAAAGGTGTTTTGTTTCTCAGCATGCCCCCTTTTTAGTAAAGGTATTTCTTGTGAAGAAATTTGTGATCATGAGGTAGAACTGGAAGGAGTTCCAGCTGGACAAACTAACAGCTGATGATTTGGTGGAACTAAAGGATTCAATAGTCTCCAACGAATCTCAGCCTCTCCGCAAATATGGTAAGGTTCCTCATCCATCTGAGAGATACTACAGTTTCCTCAGTGACGGTGGGAGAGAGGATTTCATCATGGTAGATGATGACCCAACTAGGTTCAGGCAGGCCATCACGAGTAGGGACTCTGTGAAATGGCTAGATGCTATGCAATCAGAAATGGAATCCATGTACACCGACAAAGTATGACTTTGAATGTTGCACCTGAAGGGGTAAAACATATCGGGAGCAAGTGGATCTTGAAAAGTTTCTTGGTGTAAATGGAAAAGTTGGGACTTTCAAAGCTAGACTAGTAGTAAAAGGTTTTCGTCAATAACCAGGTATGGTTTATGATGAAACCTTTTCTCCAGTGGCTATACTTAAGTCCATTAGGATTAAAGAATGCATCACGGAGTTGGAACATCTATTTTGATGAGGCAGTCAAAGAGTTTGACTTCATCAAAATGGTAGATGAACCTTGTATATACAAGAAGGTTGTAGAGAGTAAGGTTGTCTTCCACGTATTGTACGTAGATGACATACTCTTGATAGGAAAGGGTTTCCTATGCTACACTCAGTCAAGCTCCTCTTATCACGAGGATTCTCCATGGATGATCTGGATGATACCTAGTACATCTTATGGATTATGATCTATGATGGTAGATCTAAGTGGATGTTGGGAGTGTCGCAAATCCAGGTACATTAACACCATACTAAAAGGGTTTAGTATGGAGGAGTCTAAGCGTGGTGGTTCGCCCACTTACTCAAGAATCACTCTCTCCAAAAAGATGTCTTCCAAGACTGATTTGGAGAGAGCTCGCATGTAAAGGATACCCTATGCTTCGGCAGTAGACTCTATCATGTATGCAGTGTTATGTACCAGAACAGATGTAGCTAACTCACTTGGTGTAGTGATCAGGAATCAATCGGATCTTGGGAGAATCACTGGACAGCTATGAAAGACATTCTTAAGTACTTTAGAAGCACTAAAGAGATGTTCATGGGGATTTGACGGTGAACTCCAGTGGGAGTCCTTACCAATTCGAGTTTCCAGAGTGATGAGGTCAACTGAAAGTTAGTCACGGGCTTTTTCTTTACCCTCAGTGAAGGGACGGTATATTGGAAGAGTTTCAAGTTAGATACCGTGGCAGACTAGACGATAAAGCCAGAATATATCGCTACCAACGATGCTGCCAAAGTGGCTATTTTGACATTTCTTTTTCATGAGATGAACATGGTTCCTACTATTGAGCGTCCAATAAGTGTTATTGAGACAACAATGGAGTTATGACTTTGTCCTAGGAACGCCGGTCCCATCAGCGATGCAAACATATTCTGAGGACAGTATCACCTGATCAGGGAGATGGTTGATCTCCAAAGGATCGAGGTGCAGGGTTGCCTAGCACGGCAGCAAGGTTTCGGGAGGCATCGTCCATGCCAAATTCAAAAATTTGCCGTTCTAGCTAACCCTAACAAACAATCGTATACTAGAAATCCGACGAAATAATATATGTAAACACTTTACATCCTAATTGAATACGGAATACAACCTTTGTAGACCGGTCCTTCACATCTAAAGCTCCGTGTAGTAGTCCCTTCGCTGCGAGTTGTGATCTCTCGAACTCAAGAAAAGGTTTCCATGGAGAAAAGAACAAGCTTGCTTCGAAGTCTTCGAGGCCGAAGATGATCTATGTCGAGGAGACACTAGCTCATTCTATCTCTTCACTAATGGTGAGATTAGTGAAGTAAACACCCTAAACTAAATGGCTAGTAGTAGAGGATGATGAAGTAGGAAGTGGACTCGCTTTAGATTTCAATTTCTCACAATCTATCATCACTTTCACAAAAGCTAGAAAGCTTAAAATGAGGAAGAAGAAGATGAAGCTCAAGTGATGAAAGAATAAATCATAATGTTAGAAATGCAACCATGGTGAGTTAATATCTTATGCTTAACTCATGTAGAGAATCAACCATGGTGTATGGTTAAAGGTTAGGTTAATAAATATCTCAAGAGAAACAAAAGAGTGGACTTAGTCAATGCTTATCAACAAAACATCTCCAAGCTTCTAGCCATTACCAAATCCACTAATTTGTATCTACTTAATAATAAATATTAAACCCTAACATTAACCCTTGCATGGTGTGAGTCTCATAAATACATGTTGCATGTGTAATCTAGCATGACACAACAATATATATCTCATATATATTTTGTGTGCAAATAGAAAACAATACATTTAACATATATCAATGTATCAAATGTGAGAAAAAGAAATACTTAGGTGAGGTAATACTAGTTAATGTAATTTATTATATCAAATATATAATCATACATTCAATTATTAAATCAACATTTGATTTAATAATCCGGCTAAATTACATATAACTAAGTAATATCAAATGTAACAACTTATCGAATTAACAATTGATCCGATAACCCGGCTATATCACATATAACCAATCGATATATATATCGCGAGAATAGAATGTGGTATCACATACACGCATTAACCTCGGTCCCGCACATATCACATATGTGCACCTACTCCGTTTCGCATGAACCAGGAAACATCTGTGTAGGACTCTAAAGACTCGTCAATACGCCGGCAGTAGGCGATGATCATATCAAACACCTACAAGCCACAAGCGGTCTGCTAAACGTAACGGCCACCCGGGTATTGAGTGATTAGAAGATCAATAAAGAAGCCTGCTTACACTCCTGCGAATCCAATCAGTCACACTACTGTACAGTCCGGTCTCTTCGTCTGATATATCGCATATCTCGTCTAGGGGTGGTAAACGTCAGACCCCAGTAACTCGATAATTCGTGTCGATATGAGGCTCATAACGGGTCAAGAAACTACTTATAACACTTACCAGTATATCTCTAAAGCAGCCCTGGCCAGGGACTTCCTGTTATAGCCAATCGAGCACAGCGCAACATTAACTCCCTATACCGGGAGAGACGAAACCCTTCATATCACTCATTGCCTCCATATGATTCGGGACTGTACCCAAAAGCCACCATTTTGCACGTTCTCTTGAACGTGGTAAGGTGGATATCAAAGCACAGTGGGAATCACACAAGACTCTATGACGATCTCGGGTCTACAGACTAACATGTACCAGTGTCACCAGAGAACTGCCATCCGACATGAGGTATAATACCATCTGGGAGTTCTCGTTGAGTCCATTCAGTGTACCCAGTCTCCACTGAGCACCCATATACCTTCTCTGATGTCAAACACCAATGGATATGGGATCATCCATCGCCCATCAAATGGGTCGAGAAGCATATACGCTAGTCTACACTGGAGTATCGATGCCATGTCTCGATACTCCCACGACTATGAACATTTGAAGGATGTACTTATCGACTACCCTGTCCCCACTTGTATGATCTACATCATAGTCCTAGTAGTCAAGTACTCATCCTAAGGTCTTTATCAACATGTGATCATAAAACGGTATTTGTTAACATGTTAAGATAAAGTGCAACCAGATAGCATACTATCATGTCGAGTAAGAAAGTCCTCCCTATATATGTCCAAGTATCCACTACAATATACATCGCATGTACAGTAATGGCCTCCAGGGCATACATATAACTAACAAGCTCCCACTTGCTCTGTGGCCATCTATTGCAATATCCAATACCCAACAATATAACAGTGGTTGTAGTATCCCATACTCAACCATCCCATAATAGTCTCTTTTGGGAAAAGGCCTTCATGAGTGGATCTGCCGTGTTGTCCTCAAAATCTCCTCTCCTATCCTCGATCTCCCTGGAGATGAACCATCTCCATGATCAAGTGATACTGCCTTAGAATATGTCTGGATCACGGATGGGACAGGGGTTCCTAGGCCAAAGCCACAACTCCATTGTCACACAATGGTAGGAACGAAGTTCACCTTATGAACTTATATATATCCAGACTGCCTCTTTGGTAGCATCCTTGGTAGCGATGTATCCATCCTTTATCGTCTAGTTTGTCACGATGTCTAGCTTGGAACTCTTCCAACATGCTGTCCCTCCGCTGAGGGTAAAGACAATGCCTGTGACTGACATTCAGTCGACCTTATCACCCTGGAAGCTATCCCGTGATTCTCCCCAGGATTAATTGATACCATCTCACTACACCTAGTGAGAATCCTAACATCCACTTAGATCTATCTCATAGATCCAAAACCAAGGATTTATGAGGTATCACCTTAATCCTATATGGAGAATCCTTGTGATAAGAGGAGATTGACCGAGTGTAGCATAGAAAACTCCTTTCCTATCAAGAGTATGTCATCCACATACAATACGAGGATCATCACCATACTCCCTACCTCCTTTTTGTATATACAAGGTTCATCTACCATTTTGACATCAAAACAGATGTTCCAACTCCGCGATGCGTGCTTTAACTCATAAAGCAACTTGCACACGTTTTCGCTGCTCCCACTATCTACGAAGCCCTCTGGCTGTGTACTTATAGATGCTCTCTTCTAAATCACTATTTAGAAAAGCACTCATGACACCCAACCGCCAGATATCGTAGTCATGGTATATAGCAATGGCAAGTAGGATCTGGATGGACTTAAGCATATGCACTAGAAAAGATTTCATCATTATCCACACCTGGTCGATGACGAAAACCTTTTGAATCAAGCCTTAGCTTTGAAAGTCTCAACTTTTCCATGTACACCAATTAATCTTCTCAAGATATACTTGCTTCTGATGGGGATTTAACCCTTCAGATAAAGCAGCCAAAGTCCATACTTTGTTGGTGTACATAGATTCCATCACAGATCGCTTAGCATCCAGCCATTCTTATAGAGTCCCCACTCTTGATGGCCTGCTTGAAACTAGTTGGGTCATCATCTCATGATGGAATCCTCGCTCCTACTGTCATAGAGAAAACCGAAGTATCTTTCAGGTGGGTGATGAACCCTACCAGATCGGCAGAGTGGCTGAGGTTCGTCGGGAACTATTAAATCCTCTGGTTCTACCAAATCATCAGCTGCAGTTTGTATAGCTGAAATTCCTTCCAGTTCTACCTCATGACCACTAATTTTTTCACAAGAAATTTCCTTTCCAAAAGGTGGCATGCTGAGAAACAAAATACTTTTTGTTCCTCAGTGGGGTGTAAGATATTCCCTTGAGAATGCTTGGGATATCCAACAAACTTCCATAGAACTGACCTTGCCTTGAGCTTGTCCGGATTTTGCTTTTGACATAGGCCGGACAACCCCAAATCTTAACTTATTTAAGAGAAGGGCTCTTCCCAACCATATCGCATATGGTCTGGTAGGCACCTGATTTAGTTGGAACCCTATTTAATAGGTATGCAGCTTCTCAAGTGCACAACTGTAGGGTTCCTAGGCACACTAAGGAGGTCTCACAAGGCATCGACCATGCCAATTTCAAATTTAAACGGTGCCGAGAAACGCTAGAACGGATCGTTGGCTAGATTTCTAGGCGAAAAAGCAACTAGTAAACTACTTTACTAAGAGAATTCGGAAATACAACCTTTGTAGATCCGGTTCTCCACCTCCATAGCTCCGCAATGAAGTCTTCTCGTTGTCCATATCAAATCCCGGGCTCTAGCGTCGGCTTCATCGGAGAAAGAGCGGGCTAGGTCATCGACGACGTGCCGAAGATGATCTACGTCGAAGCATCGCTAGATCAAGCTCCAACTTCACCAAGTCTAGAAAACTTGTGAAAGAAACACACTCTACTACTTGGCAAGAGGTAGAGGATGAAGAAATAGGAAGTGGGTACACTTTAGAATTGGATTTCTCACTTTATTTCATCAATCACCATTGATGAAGAAATGTTTTCTTCAATGAAGAAGATGAAGAAGAAGAAGATAATATTATCATAAGATATTTGAATAGAATAGAAAATCAATACTTATCATAATTTTAACTATAGTTATGTGTAGAGAATTGACCAAGGTTAAAGGAATGGTTAGGGTTAAGCATGGAGACAAGAATGGTCACAAAGTCAAAGCTTCATGAAGCTTTGACTAGAAACAAAGAAAGCTACCATTCTCTCTTAAATCTTTTCCAAATAAATCAATAAATAAATAAAAGATTATGCAAAACCCTAATCATCATCTTAATCATGGTTTAATTCTATACACTTAACCAAAGAAGCAAGTATCATCAAACATGATATAAACATGTGCACAAAAATATATCACATATACAATGTGCACATACAAGTGAGAAAATCCATTTAAAGTGAACCAATACCAGTTAATGCAAAGTAATATATCAAATATATAATTATACATTAAATCATTAAATCAACACTTGATTTAACGATCCTGTCATATCGCATATAACCGACTAGTATCCAATGTATCGGCTTATCGAATCAATCCTCGATTCGATAACTAGGTTATATCACATACAACCATTCGACACATTCATCGCGAGAATGAAATACGGTATCACATACACGCATTATTCTCGGTCCCGCACATATCTCATATGCGCTCCTATTTCGTTTCGCTTGAGCCAGGAAACCTCTGTGTAGGACACTAAAGACTCGTCAATACGCCGGCAGCGGATGATGATCATATCAAACATCCACAAGCCGCAAGCGGTCTGCTAAACGTAACGGCCACCCGGGTATTGAGCGATCAGAAGATCGACGAGCAAGCCCGCTCACACTCCAGTGAATCCAACCAATAACACTACCCTACAGTCCGGTCTGATCGTCTGATATGTCGCATATCCCGCCTAGGGGTGGTAAACGTCGGACCCCAATAGCTTGATAAGTCGTGTCGATATGAGGTCTATAACAATTCGAGAAACTACTGGTAACACTTACCAGTAAATCTCAGCAACCCTGGCCAGGGATTTCCTGTTATAGCCAATCGAACACAGCGCAACATCAACCCCCTATACCGGGAGAGACGAATCCCCTCCTATCGCTCATTGCCTCCATGTGACTCGGGACTGTACCCAAAAACCACCGTTTTGCATGCCCTCTTGGACGTGGTAAGATGGAAATCAAAGCACAGTGGGAACCACACAAGACTCTATGACGATCTCGGGTCAACAGACTACTCTGTACCAGTGTCACCAGAGAATTGCCATCTGACGTAAGGTATAATACCATCTGGGAGTTCTCGGCGAGTCCGTCCAGTATACCCAGTCTCCACTGAGCACCCGTATATCATCTCTGATGTCAAACACCAATGGATATTGGATCATCCATTGCCCATCTGTATGGGTCGAGAAGGTACACGCTAGTCAACTCTGGTATATCGATCCCCCGTCTCGATACACCCACGACTAGGGACTTTGAAGGATGTACTTATGGACTACCATGTCCCCACTAGTATGATCCGCATCATAGTCCAGGTAGTCAAGTACACATCCAAAGGGCTTTACCAACATGTAACAGAGAGACAATCAGTATACACGTTAAGGTAAAGATCAACCAGATAGCATACTATCATGTCGAGCAAGAAAGTCCTCCCTATATATGTCCCAGCATCCACTACAATATACATCCAATGTACAGTAATGGCCTCTAGGGCATACATATAACTAACAATCTCCCACTTGCACTAGGGCCATCTGATAGCAGTGGTTGTAGTATCTCATACTCAGCCATCCCATAAAAATCTCTCTCAGGGAACAGGCCTTTGTGATTGGATCCGCTGTGTTGTCCCCTGAGTCTACTCTCCAGACCTCGATCCCCTGGAGATCAACCATCTCCATGATCAGGTAGTACTGCCTTAGAATATGTCTGGATCACTGATGGGACCGGCGTTCCTTGGCATAAGCGACAACTCCATTGTCACACAATAGGAGGAACAAAGTTCATCTTATGAACTAATATACACCCAGACTGCCTCTTTGGTAGCATCTTAAGTAGCGATGTATCCTACCTTTATCATCTAGTATGCCACGGTATCTAGCTTGGAACTCTTCCAACATACCGTCCCTTTACTGAGGGAAAAAACAATGCCTGTGACTGACATTCAGTCGTCTTTATCACCCTGGAACCCTTCCAGTGATTCTCCCCAGGATCGATTGATACCTTCTCACTACAACTAGTGAGTATCCTAACATCCAATTAAATCTATCTCATAGATCCAAAACCAGGATTTAGGAGGTATCATTTTGATCCTATTATGGAGAATTCTTGTGATAACCGGAGATTGACCGAGCGTAGCATAGGAAACTCCTTCCCTATCAAGAGCATGTCATCCACGTACTCTACGAGGATCGTCACTATACTCCCTACTACCTTTTTGTTTATACAAGGTTCATCTACCATTTTGATGATGTCAAACTCTTTGACTAAGACATCAAAACAGATGTTCCAACTCGGCGATACTTGCTTTATCCTATAAAGCATCTTGTACACGTTTCCGCTGCTCCCACTGTCTACGAGGCCCTCTGGCTGTGTACTTATAGACTCCCTCTTCTAAAACATCATTTAGAAAAGCAGTCATGACACCCAACTACCAGATATCGTAGTCTTGGTATGTAGCCGTGGCAAGTAGGATCTGAATGGACTTAAGCATAGCCACTGGAAAAGTTTTCATCATTATCCACGCCTGGTCGATGACGAAAACCCTTAACAAGTCTAGCTTTGAAAGTCTCAACTTTTCCATGTACACCAAGTAATCTTCTCAAGATATACTTGCTCCTGATGGGGATTTATCCCTTCAGATATAGCAACCAAAGTCCATACTTTGTTGGTGTATAAGGATTCCATCTCAGATCGCTAAACATCCAGCCATTCTTACAGAGTCTTACTCTCGATGGCTTGCTCGAAGCTAGTTGGGTCATCATCTCATGATGCAATCCTCGCTCCCACTGTCATAGAGAAACAGAAGTATCTCTCAGGTGGGTGAGGAACCCTACTAGATCGGCGGAGAGGCTGAGGTTCGTTGGAATCTACTGAATCCTTTGGTTCTATCAAATCATCAGCTGTAGTTTGTATAGCTGGAACCTTTCCAGTTTTACATAACTTACCTTGCCTCGAGCTTGTCCGGATTATGCTTTTAGACATAGCCCGGACAACCCAAATCCTAACTAGCTTAAGAGATGGGCTCTTCCCTTTCCATATCACATATGAAACGGTAGGCAAATGATTTGATTGGAACCCTATTCAATAGGTATGCAGCTTCTCAAGTGCATAACTCCCAAAAGGAAATAGATAACTCAGTAGTACTCATCATAGAGCACACCATATCAGATAGGGTGTATCTGCTCCGCCCCGACATACCATCGTGCAATGGTGTATACGGAGGAGTAATGCTGAGAGAGAATCTCATTCTCCTTTAGAATAATCCAGGAATTCCGTGCTCAAGTATTCTCCTCCTTGATCTCATCAAAGGACATAACACTTTTACCCGTATTGGTTCTCTACTTCTAACTTATATTCTGTGAATATCTCAAAAGGTTCGGAGTTATGTTTCAACAGGAACGTATGTCTGAATCTTGGGAGATCATCAGAGAATGTAATGAAGTAAAAGAACCGGTCTTGGCATGTGTAGACAGGGGACCTTACATACATAAAAATGTATCATCCAAAGAGTTTACTAACTCTTTCTCTGTTTCCAATAAACAGAGCTGTGGTCATCTTATCTCTGTGACATGACTGGCAAGTTTCACAAGATGTAAATTCAAACTGATTTAAATATGCATCTTTATGTAACTCTAGCTAGTCGGGTCACATTGATCTGACCTAGTCTACAATACCTCAAGAAGGATTCGTTCAGTTCTGAACTATTCCTCTTGTGTGTGTTCTGTATACTAAGAACTTTAGTTTGATTTAAAACATCAATGCTTTTAGATAACGTGCCTGAACCGATCAACTTTTGATATAGGAAATGTTCAAAACATTATCCAACAATACAAAATTTTATCATTTCTTTACTATTAAAGAGAGTGATATGATTTTGTATATCAGGTTCGGTATCTAATAACATTCGTTCAGAATCAATGTATTGGTAATACAGGGTGACAGTGACCAACAGACTTGGCTGCAACACTTGCCCCGTTTTCTGCCTCATGAAACTTATCACCCGTTCTCAGTTCTCTACCTTTCTGTAGCCCTATGTAACATATTACATATCTGGAATCCTGATCTGGTATCACATACCCAGGACGTAAAGGATACTGAGAAACAGTTCTCTGTAATGAACATACCCGAAGATGATGCATCAGCATGCACTCTCTTCGTTTGGGCGGCATGGGAATTCTGGTAATCCCCTATTTCCTGCTCGGTCTTATAACAATTATAAGTTGGAGCGGGACCAACGTTCCCCAGCTCAGTAAAACAAGCGGGTTCGGTCAATAATCCGTTTTATTATCTTGATTAAGGCGTGATGTGGTCGCTACCTGGAGAGAGAGAGAAGAAAACACTCAGCGTGCGCTCTTGCAAGAATAGATTGGTTATTATTTTATCTAATCAGGATGGCTCCCACTGCTTTTTATCAAATCTTCCTTCAAACCCTAAAAGGAAAGACTAGCCGGGATTAATTACACACTACAAGTTCGCCAATCTTTCAGCCAGGCCAGTGTTGGTACTTTGAGGGAGGTCCCCCGTGCTTTTGCACGAACCTAATTAATGTAAACCTCGTTTTCCCAGAGGCGTAACCTCATTAACACCTTTCTAGACACCTACTTGATCGGCTAATTGTAATGTATAAAACTCTCCCAGGAGTAACTCTTACTCGCAGCGGGTATCGGGATCCAACTATCTCATAGAAGGTATGCAATCTCATTGCAAATCTCAACACTTGAAATTCCCGATAATATTTTGCCCCTAGCAGCTATATGACCTTAACATAGTCAACAAATCATAAGTGCTAGTCAAGTTCAACCCGTCATTTCCTGATTGAATTAAACCCACCCGCACGACCCTTAACATAGTCAACAAAGTCGCACGACTACCCTAATCCAATCACATCATATGCTTATGCAGATAAGCACTAATTAGCTACCGCACACTACGCCTTAACATAGTCAACAAACGTAGCACGAATACTAACTAGTACTTATCTGAAATGACGGAGGGCTACGACAGGTTTTTCTGAAAACCTATTGCGTAATGAACTTGATATCGTTGTAGAATCAAATGATTTTAAAATGGAGTGATTTTGAGGCTTTTCTAGTTCTGCTAAAGGAGTCACTCCCGGTGAAGGGATCGTCGGTCCTTTCCTCGTCGAATGAGATGCGGGATATATCATATATATCACTGTGCAAAGCAAAAACAGTTAAAAGCAATCAAAAGTCAAACCGAGTGTGTAGCATCGGCTAGTTATTGCTAAAGGAGTCACTCCCGGTGAAGGGATCTCGGTCCTTTCCTTATCAAATAAGGTGCAGGATATATCACATATACCGTTGTGCAAAGCAAGAACTGTAGCTACCTGTTTTATTTTGAAATTCGATTCTACAACATCTTAGGTTTCTTTTATTTCATTAATCACATTAATGAAGTCCCATAATTTAAGTACCTAAACATCACAGATAAATACGACGTACACTTATGCCATCCGCATTCGCCTCGATGTCCCCTCGTGCACCGTTAGGTTAGGTAACTAACGACAGAGCAGGGCAGGGCTAGCGCGGGTGTAAAACATAAGTAACGTCTATATAATATATCATATATACTGTATACTGTATCTATCACAGAACATCACATGATCACATCACAGATATCGCAGCAGAAGAATCATATGAAATATTGGATATACTAGGACGTCCGTGTTTTCAATACGAGCCAGTATAAAACACGGATTCCACGGTCGTGATGAATAGCCAAACCCACACCCCTAGACCCCTACGAGAGCGGCAAGAAACCCTACCAATTCTATAGTTAGGAGACCCGGACTCGACTCCTCGAGTTGGTCTCCCACTGGACTCCAGAACCCGGTTACTTGTGCTCCCCTCCTTGGGTCTATCCTAGTGCGGAAAAGTAAATAATATACAACGGGTGACAACTTCCGCAACCTGGAAGTGCCCCAATAAAAGAATATTACATACAAGTTTTTACATGAATGAAAATGAAAAACACTCATCTCACATAAAAACCCCCGGCTATTCAAACACGACGATCCAATATAACATATCCAGCAACTCATAACATCACATGTCATCAACGTAAGTAAATATGCGCATCCCAATTGTCGTTGACATATAGCAACGAAACCGGCGATATCACATTTTACACTTACGGTCACAGAAAAGAAAGTGTAAAACTACAACAGTTGGAATCCGCAACCACCTCAGACATCGCATGCCTGACCAAATGAATTCCTTAGACATCACATGCCTAACAATTATAAACCCCGCATTTTAGTCTCATTATCGAAAACTCTTTTCAATATCAAGTCGGGCAATTCAACAGGATTCCCGAAAAACTGATCGAATGCTCGTCGCAAACTTTAGTAGGCGGCCGCACCCCCCCGATGCCGTCGACGAAGTGCACCAAGGCGGAACACCGCTGCCGCGAGCACCGGAACGGATGCTTTCGGCGACGGGGTTCTCCTACAGTCACTTGGTCGGGGCTATGGAGTGAGGCTGTCTATTAAGTTTATCCGGCGAGTATCCGCGTACGCTACGTGATTGCGACGGACTTTTGATCACATCAAAATTCCGTGGCAACCGATCAAGTGAGACTAAAGTGCTATGTTTATAACATTCATTCAGTAATCTCATAACTTATTGTGAATTCCAATTATTGTATCCCATTCCGGATAAATAGAAAATGCCAAACTTTCCGATCGAACAATCGAACACCCAAGTTTTCCCGATACAGATCAACACATGAAATAAGTCTAACAACATTCAGTTCGTGCCTCAGTACCGACGGTCCAGCCGTAGAAGGGTCAAGCCAACGCCTCACATGTGGCACGCCGTACTGCCCCAAACCCGAAGGTTCAAAGGGCAGTTCAAGACGGTCACATAATCGAGTTAAGATTTGTTGTCTTCTAGAGGGTCCATCACGTTACTTGCACTACTTAGAACGTCGTTAAACTACGGAAAAATCCAACACTTGGAAATTTTCCGACAGGGGAAAAATTGGGTATTTATATCCGGTCGAACTTTTTAACATATTCTAAAAATTATCCGGAAAGCCACACAGACAAAATTTGATACTCCGATCGAAACACCGAATCCCCAAAATAATCCCAGAAAATATTCAACTCTGGAATAAATTTTAAATATTCCCATAAAATCCATAATAATTAAATAGGAATTACTGTGCAGAAAATATGTGATGACGTCACTACCTAGCCGCGGAACCGCCGCAGAATCAGGGCTTCTGCCGCGGTTCCGCGCTCTGTTGGATGAATCTTTCACCTGAGTTTGCACAGTAATTCTTATAATCATTTATTGAATTTTTTAGGCATTTTTAACACACAAAAATCCGCATTTTCGGAAAAAGTCCAGAGAGCATATTCCGGTTTGGGTTTTCGGGTCGTTCGGACTTCAAATTCCGTCTAGACTTCGCCTAAGGCTCTAGCTAGGCTCTGATACCACTGTAGGGTTCCTAGGCACACTAAGGAGGTCTCACAAGGCATCAACCATGCCAATTTCAAATTTAAACGGTGCCGAGAAACCCTAGAACGGATCGTTGGCTAGATTTCTAGGCGAAAAAGCAACTAGTAAACTACTTACTAAGAGAATTCGGAAATACAACCTTTGTAGATCCGGTTCTCCACCTCCATAGCTCCGCAATGAAGTCTTCTCACTGTCCATATCAAATCCCGGGCTATAGCGTCGACTTCATCGGAGAAAGAGCGGGCTAGGTCATCGACGACGTGCCGAAGATGATCTACGTCGAAGCATCGCTAGATCAAGCTCCAACTTCACCAAGTCTAGAAAACTTGTGAAGGAAACACACTCTACTACTTGGCAAGAGGTAGAGGATGAAGAAATAGGAAGTGGGTACACTTTAGAATTGGATTTCTCACTTTATTTCATCAATCACCATTGATGAAGAAAGGTTTTCTTCAACGAAGAAGATGAAGAAGAAGAAGATAATATTATGATAAGATATTTGAAAAGAATAGAAAATCAATACTTATCATAATTTTAACTATAGTTATGTGTAGAGAATTGACCAAGGTTAAAGGAATGGTTAGGGTTAAGCATGGAGACAAGAATGGTCACAAAGTCAAAGCTTCATGAAGCTTTGACTAGAAACAAAGAAAGCCACCATTCTCTTCTAAATCTTTTCCAAATAAATCAATAAATAAATAAAAGATTATGCAAAACCCTAATCATCATCTTAGTCATGGTTTAATTCTATACACTTAACCAAAGAAGCAAGTATCATCAAACATGATACAAACATGTGCACAAAAATATATCACATATACAATATGCACATACAAGTGAGAAAATCCATTTAAAGTGAACCAATACTAGTTAATGCAAAGTAATATATCAAATATATAATTAAACATTAAATCATTAAATCAACACTTGATTTAACGATCCTGTCATATCGCATATAACCGACTAGTATCCAATGTATCGGCTTATCGAATCAATCCTCGATTCGATAACTAGGTTATATCACATACAACCATTCGACACATTCATCGCGAGAATGAAATACGGTATCACATACACGCATTATTCTCGGTCCCGCACATATCTCATATGCGCTTCTATTTCGTTTCGCTTGAGCCAGGAAACCTCTGTGTAGGACTCTAAAGACTCGTCAATACGCCGGCAGCGGATGATGATCATATCAAACATCCACAAGCCGCAAGCGGTCTGCTAAACGTAACGGCCACCCGGGTATTGAGCGATCAGAAGATCGACGAGCAAGCCCGCTCACACTCCAGTGAATCCAACCAGTAACACTACCCTACAGTCCGGTCTGATCGTCTGATATGTCGCATATCTCGCCTAGGGGTGGTAAACGTCGGACCCCAATAGCTTGATAAGTCGTGTCGATATGAGGTCTATAACAATTCGAGAAACTACTGGTAACACTTACCAGTAAATCTCAGCAACCCTAGCCAGGGATTTCCTATTATAGCCAATCGAACACAGCGCAACATCAACCCCCTATACTGGGAGAGACGAATCCCCTCCTATCGCTCATTGCCTCCATGTGACTCGGGACTGTACCCAAAAACCACCGTTTTGCATGCCCTCTTGGACGTGGTAAGATGGAAATCAAAGCACAGTGGGAACCACACAAGACTCTATGACGATCTCGGGTCAACAAACTACTCTGTACCAGTGTCACCAGAGAACTGCCATCTGACGTAAGATATAATACCATCTGGGAGTTCTCGGCGAGTCCGTCCAGTGTACCCAGTCTCCACTGAGCACCCGTATATCATCTCTGATGTCAAACACCAATGGATATGGGATCATCCATCGCCCATCTGTATGGGTCGAGAAGGTACATGCTAGTCTACTCTGGTATATCGATCCCCCGTCTCGATACACCCACGACTAGGGACTTTGAAGGATGTACTTATGGACTACCATGTCCCCACTAGTATGATCCGCATCATAGTCCAGGTAGTCAAGTACACATCCTAAGGGCTTTACCAACATGTAACAGAGAGACAATCAGTATACACGTTAAGGTAAAGATCAACCAGATAGCATACTATCATGTCGAGCAAGAATGTCCTCCCTATATATGTCCCAGCATCCACTACAATATACATCCAATGTACTGTAATGGCCTCTAGGGCATACATATAACTAACAATAACTCCCAAAAGAAATAACCAACTCAGTGATACTCATCATAGAGCGCACTATATCTATAAGCCTACGGTAGCGCCCCGGCCGTCGATCCGAGGCCAAAAAGTGGAAACAAAAACTTTTTCATAAACTTGAAATCGGCGCTAACGTATACTTCCTCCCGGATCGAACCATTAACCTACAACTAGCTAACTAGAAAAGGGTTAGAAAGGCTATACCGATCGATCCGTGTCCTTCGGTCTTTAGCCACCATCTCTTGCTCCTCGCGGCATCTCCGATCTCCGTTCTCCTCGTCAGAAAGGGCACCACATCTTCGAATCCTTTTACGGGCTCCCGCTTCATCCGAAGCAACTTGGACATGAAGTTTGCTAGCCGACGTGTCCAAGGTGAAGTAGAGAATGTGTGTGATAACTTTGTCTCTTGACACTCTAGGATTGTCAACACATGAGATGGGTAGAGTGGAGGTAGAAGATGATGCCATTGGTGGAACTTGTGAGCAAGAAGAAGAAAGAAAATGGAGAGCCTTTTGTTATTATGTTGAGACGAAGAAAAATGAGCGTGAGCTAGAATGATAAACACAAGAGCAAACCCTTTCCCCTTGGATGCCCTCTCTCTCTTCTTATCATTTCAACACATAAATTAAACAATAATATGACACATGCATAAATAAAGAGACCATGAGTCATCACTTGTGCATGTGTCACAATTAATGCTCTTAATCATGACTTTGAGCTCACAATTTCCATTTGCAAAAATTAATCCAAATGTTTGCAACAATAAAAATAGAATGGCATCTACTAAAGTAAACTCGTGACGGATCACAAGGATACCCCTCACCTGTATATACATACGTGCATCCGTATTCCGACTGAATGCGAATGCAATGAGACTAAAGTAATCCAACAAATCTAATACTAAGATTCGGCTTAAACTAAAGCCCACTATTATGATCGGTCCGATTATGATCCGTGCACTACTGCACGTATATGATCGAACCCAGCCATAATACCATACGGCCTCTAGAACGTTTTACCCGAAACTTGAGAAACTGTCTGTGGGGGACTCTAAAGACTCGTCAATACTTTGGCTGTGGATTTAACCACTAGCACGTCAGTGGTACTAGCTGTACGTAACGGGCTACCAGGTATTGACCAAAAGGGAGGTCGATGAGCAAACTCATCCTGACACCCTACTGAGCCCGTCAGTGATAATATCCGTACAGTCCGGTCCATTCATCTATGAGCATTGCATGTCAGGCCTAGGGGGTTGGTAAAAGCCAGACCCCTAAAAGCGGTACAAGTCATGTCGGAGTGTAGCCCAGAACACCCTGAGATACTGCTGGAATACCTACCAGTAAATCTTCTGCCTTGGCCAAGGTCCTCGTGTAATGGCTCTCCTAGACACAGCGCGATCTCACCCCCAATACCGGCAGAGACGAAACCCCTGCCGATCCGCTCACTGCCTCCATGTAGCTCGAGACTGTACCCAACTAAAACCTGTTTGCACGACTCCTTTGAGCCGTGGTAAGGTAGTAATCAAAGCACAGTGGGAACTCACACGAGACAAATGACGATCTCAGGTCGATGAACTAACCTGTACACATGTCACCAGGGAACTGCTATCTGACGTCAGGTATAGTACCAACTAGCATGTTCTCGGCGAGTCCTGTCCGGTGTACTCATAATCCAATGAGCACCTGTATACATCTTAGGTGATCCAACTGACACCAATGGCTTGTGAGACCGTCCACCGCCCCTCATCGGGGTCTCGACTGTATACACTAGTCTACTAATAGAGTGTCGATGCCCAGTCTCGAAACTCCCACGACTAGGAACCTTTTAAGGATGTGCTTATAGACCCCAGCTCCCACGAATATGATCGCCATCATACTGCTGGCCGTCAAGAAAGAATCCTAAGGGCTCTATCAAAGTGTAATAGTAATCTGTAATATCACCTAAAGCATGTACGCGATGATACAGATAAACCAGATAGCATACTATCATTTTGAGTAAGACTGTCCTGCCGACATTGGTCCTCCCTCAATCATTGCAATCACGTGCCTGCGATCCAATAATTGACTTTGAGGGCACTATATCCAACCATCTCCCACTTGCACTCAAGGCTAATTATTGCGATGTCGCATACTCACAACCCGTGTGATACCGAACTCCCAACTCCTCTACTAATCAGTTTCACAAAGCCCGTTTGTGAAACTATTATGTTCGAGGAATAGCCTCAGTGAGTAGATCCGCCCTGATGTTTCCTTCTATGTCTCTCTTTATCTTAAGTTCGCGGAGAAAGCCATCTCCCGAAATGAGCAATACCTGTCTTAGAATATGTCTGGATATCTGATGGGACCTAGTTCATAAATGAACTCCAAATCCAAACTTCTTAGACTGTATCGTCAACTGAATTTAATCAGTATCCTGCGCCATGCCTCTCTCAGTATCCGCTTGGACCATCTGTCCAAACTACTGCCCCTCGTTAGAAGGAAAACTATAACTCTGATAGTCACTCTGTCATCCAGGTCACCTTGGAAGCCTGGAATGATAACCGTCTCCCAAAAGAGGCTGTTGTTATCATATCCCTAGAACATCCGCTTGTGTTCATAAACTGCTTCCGAACGCTTCTCCAGGATTGGATTAATATCAACTTATTGCATCTAGTGTAAAAACAATATCTGGTGTGGTACTTGACATCTTATGATTGACTCAATGGCCTAAGCAAGTGATATGTCAATCATGCACATCCCTCTCCCCTTTAGTCTGTAAGACACCTTTAGAAAGAGTGACTCCATCACCTGCAGGTATACTACCGTGCCGGGAGTCGTCCATTCTAAAACACATGTAGAATGCTGTCTAAGTACCCAGATTGGGAAACTATCCAAATCTAGATCTAAAACCATAGATCTAGTAACCAGAATGTCTGATATTATATCTATATCCTATGTGGAGAAACCACTTTGTGACAACCAAAGTATAACCGATCGTAGTAAGGGAATTTTACTTCCTACTCTGTGTATTTCATCCAAATACCAGGATATCATACCCTACTACCTTCTTAACAGATCCATCCCCTATTCTGATGAAGTCAAACCCATGACTGTCACATCAAAAATAGATGATCTTTCTCCGCTATATCTGCTTTAGTCTATAAATATACATAAGCTACTTGTCCACTATGCTTCCGCTGCTCCCACTGACTACGACAACCCTCTGGTAGAGTCATATACACGTGCACTTCTGAAGCTAGTTTAGAACGACGCTATACTCATCCTCCTGCCAGGTTTCATAGTCTAGAACAACAGTAGTGTCAAGTCTGGGAAAACAAGAACCTCCCTGTCACCGTCTTTAAGCATACCGAAGTACCTCTCGAGTGCCTGAGGTCACCCACCTTATCTACGGAGTGGCCAATGGAATGTCATACAAGATTGAATCTTTAGGTTCTTATCAAATTTTCAGTAATCGTTTGCGGTTCTGGAATCACTTCCAGTTCTACCATACTCCCACTACTGTTTTCTGAAAAAATCCATTTTTATTAAAACTGTGGCGAGTCAAGAACAATATCACTATTGATCTTCTAGATGGTAGAAAGTCAACCCTCGTCATAGCCCGGGTCAACCCACAAACTGCCACTACAGAAACGTGCCTTGAGTTATCCAGAGTCTGGTTTTAAGCATAAGCCGGAAAACTCCCCGTACCTTAACAATGTTAAGATATGAACTATTCTATATACAATGTAGAAATAGAGGCACTGATTTAATTGGAACCAGATTCAAATCATGCAGCTGTCTCTAGTGTATGTCAACTAAATGGAGAGAGGCCGATCAGCATTACTCAACTTAGGAGTGCACCCAATTATGAGTAACTTGAAGGAGAAACAAGTTTCTCAAAACCATTACTATCAACTGAATACCAAACGCAAGTATCTACATCTTCGATCACCTTGAAGAATCCCGATACTTGCAACACCTGGTTCTCTACTTTATTCTTATACCTATAACTTCTCTGAACTTAGATCTTGCATTTCTACAAAACACTTGTCTAAAAACTAGAGAAGTGATAAGTAAACAGAATATAGTATGAGGACCAACCCCTCTGTCCTAATGGACACTGGACATTATACAATGCTTTGTATAAGTCCCCTGAGTTGAATAACTCAAACCCTGTGCGTCGTAGGTTGAAAAGTATACTATGGTTATGAAGAATTACACCGCTGTTGAATGCTCCTTACCTAACCATCAACTGATATAGGTAAATGTCATGGACATAATTTCAAAAAGTTATATCTCACTTTATAAAACGATATATCATTTTGAATTGGTGCATAACAATGGATATTCAAAACCAAATATTTGCCGTCAAGCAAACACCCAGGTGATTTTCTAAAATATCACCAATTACAACGAATCCTGATATAATGAGGATGATCACCTAATTCCTAATAACCTACTCCCACTCATCATCTGTAAAACCATACAGATGTGAGAATCAAATCTGGTAAATACATACCCTGGAGTAAGGGCTAATTGGGAAATCAGTTTTCTGTTAACAACGCGCAGTGAAACTGAAACATGAAATTGTTTCGAAAGGGTATCCAGGTATTCCTAGTAATGCCTCTTCCATTATCATATTCACAACTGTAACCGTATATTTCTTTGCCATCTCTCCAAATCCCTTTATATGTCTTTAGTCATTACCTTCTGTACACCACCTTTAGGCCAAGTGGTTTTCTTCCTTCCCTACCGTTCGACACCAGCCTATGGTTTGGAAGAAGACTATCCAATTAGCATAATGGGTGTACTCTCCTAATCCTAGGAGTACTCGCAACCTGAGAGAAAGTAATGATAAAAGACAACTGAATAAACCTTATTCCTATTTCTTCTGAACCAGAATCCATCCCCGAACTGGAACAAGTTCCTTCGAGTTCGTATATAACCATACGATGGATTTTCTAATAAACTGTAGAACTTCGTAGTGATACGGAGTGTTTTCGAGAAATACAAAGGTGAAATAAGAGTGGCGATGAAATACTTGGTTTGGTCGTGAATAGCAGTCGCAATTTACTTTTCCCTCTTTCTATCCCTTTATTTGTCTTTACTTATTACCTTCTGTACACCTCACTTTGGCAAATCGGTTTTCTTCATTCCCTACATTTCGGCACCTGCCTATGCTTTGGAAGAAGACTATCCAATTAGCGTAATAGGTATACCTTCCTAATCCAAGGAGCACTCGCAACCTGAGAGAAGGTAAAAGGAAAAGACAACTGAATAGTCCTATTCGTTTTCTCCAGAACCGGAAACCATCCTCGAATCTGGAACAAGTTCCTTCGAGTTCGTTTATAACCATATGATGGTTTTATCCAATGGAAGTGGATGTTCATAATAATACAGGGTGTTCTGGAGAAATGCAAAGGGTAAAAGAAGGGGTGGTAATGATGTATGCAACTCAGACAATCCAAAAGCTAATGTTTTAAGAAGGTTCGGTTAACTTGGTCACTGAGTCATAGTCTAGGGTCGGGCCATGGTCGCTGCCAAAGAGAGAGAGAAAAGAAACACTCTACGTGCACTCTAACCTAGATCAGAATGGTTATCACTTTATCTAATCAGGAAACCTCCTATTGTAATCTCAAATTCTCCTCCAAACCTGAATGAAGAATTAGTCGGGATCACCCGAGGAGTAAACCAACCCATCAGTGGGAATCGGGATCCAACTATCATCGCATGATAACGTGATGGAATCCACCCACGTTATCACACTCCAGAAGGTATGCGCATATCTGGCAAGTTTCAGTTTCTTTAGAAACTCCCGATGTGATTTTTACCCCATGCTCTTATGACCTTGACGAAGGCCAACATATCATAAGTCACATGTCAAGTTCTACCCGTCATTATCTAGGTTAATTTGAACCCACCCGTACATACCCTTGACGAAGGCCAAAATAGTAGTACGACTGTCCCAAACTAACGCATCTATCTATGCAATAGAAAAGTAACAAATAGCTACCATACACTATGCCTTGACGAAGGCCAACATACATAGCATGAATACTAAGTGCTACCTTTCTGAAATGACGGAGTGCTACGAATGGTTTTTGGAAAAAAATCTTTAACATAATGAACTTGATATCATTGAAGGAACCGGATAGCTTTTTACAAAAATATAGTGGCGAAAACCTTTGCTAAAGAGGTCACTCCCGGTGAAGGGATCTCGGCTCTTTCCCCGTAGAATGAGGCGCAGTATATTCCAACTGAATACCATGATGCAAAGCAAAAGGTAATTGACTATAGTGAAGTTATTACCCTGACGCAAACTTTTGCCCAAGGGGTCACTCCCGGTGAAGGGATCTCGGCCCTTGCTGTAAGTGCACGGCAGCGCCCCGGCCGTCATTCCGAGGCCAAAATGCGGAAACGAAACTTTTTCTTTAAACTTTAAAACCGGCGCTACCGTGTACTTTATACCCGGATCGGGCCATTAACCTAATGCTAGCTAACTAGAGAATGGGTAAAATGCTATACCGAGCGATCCGTGTCCTTCGGTCTTCGGCCTCCACCACGATCTCCTCGCGGAATCTCCGTTCTTCATTTCCTCATCGGAAAGGGCACCACGTCGCCGAATCCTTTTACTGGCTCCAACCTCTGGACATAGGTAACTCGGACATGAAGTTGGCAAGCCAACGTGTCCAAGAATGCTGAAGGCTAAGTGTGGAAAGGTTTGACTCAATGGGGTAATTGAAGTTGCCATTTTAGATGGAGGAATGAACAATGAAGATGAACTTAGCAATTTTGGTGTAACCAAAATCAGAACAAGAATTTCCCCTACCCAAAAATGAATTCCTTTCCCTCTCACAAAATGTGTCCGGCCCTCTCAATAATGGAGGAGGGAAAAATATGAATGGAATAAAAAAAAGCAAGAGGAGAAATTGTGTGATAATGAGAAGAATATGTCACACCAAACATCCAAATCAACTCTCATCTCATTAATGCAAGCCATGTGCACAAAATGGAATCTAAATGTGCTAGAAATTTCATGATGTCTCATATCACAAATAACACCCTCCACATTTGCAAATTAGCCCCTCCATCAATTTTCAGCTAAAGAAAGGAAGAAAGGAAAACTGGCTAAAACAGAATGCAAACTGGCAACTTCAAAAAACTGATCCCGTAATATATTACAGGAAAACCCCACGACTGTATATACATACCCGCATTTGTATTCCGACCGAATACAAATGCAATGAGACAAAATCTACACTGTACAATACTAGGATCCGGTTTAAACCAAAGCCCGCTAGTATTATTCGTCCGATCATGATCCGTGCAATACCACACGTATATGATCGAACCCTGCCATATATCCATACGGCCTCTACAGAGTTTCACCCGAAACTTGAGAAACTGTCTGTGGGGGACTCTAAAGACTCGTCAATACTTTTGGCTGTGGATTTAACCACTAGCACGTCAAAGGTATTAGCCATACGTAACGGGCTACCAGGTATTGACCAAAAGGGACGTCGATTAGCGAACTCATCCTGCCACCCTACTGAGCCTGTCAGTGACAATATCCTTACAGTCCGGTCCGTTCATCTATGAGCATCGCATGGCGGGCCTAGGGGGTTGGTAAAAGTCAGACCCCCAAAAGCTGTACAAGTCGTGTCGGAGTGTAGCCCAGAACACCCTGAGATACTACTAGAATACCTACCAGTAAATCTCCTGTCTTAGCCAAGGTCTTCATGTAATGGCTCTCCTAGACACAGCGCGACCTCACCCCCAATACCGGGAGAGACAAACCCCTGCAGATCCGCTCACTGCCTCCATGTGGCTCGAGACTGTACCCAACTAAAACCTGTTTGCACGACTCCTTTGAGCCATGGTAGGATAGTAATCAAAGCACAGTGGGAACTCACACGAGACAAATGACGATCTCAGGTCGATGAACTAACCTTTACACTTGTCACCAGGGAACTGCTATCTGACGTCTGGTATAATCCCAACTAGCATGTTCCCGGCGAGTCCTGTCCGGTGTACTCATAACCCAATAAGCACATGTATATATCTTAAGTGAACCAACTGACACCAGTGGCTTGTGAGACCGGCCACCACCCCTCGTCGGGGTCTCGACTGTATACACTAGTCTACTCCGGAGTATCGATGCCCTGTCTCGAAACTCCCATGACTAGGGACCTTTTAAGGATGTGCTTATAGACCCCAGCTCCCATGTATATGATCGCCATCATACTACTGGTCGTCAATCAAGAATCCTAAGGGCTCTATCAACGTGTAATAGTGACCTGTAAGGTCACCTAAAGCAGTACACGATGATAAAGATAAACCTGATAGCATACTATCATCTTGAGTAAGACTGTCCTACCGGCATAGGTCCTCCCTCAATCATTGCAATCACGTGCCTATGATCCAATAATTGACTCTGACGGCACTATATCCAACACTTGCCTCGTCGACTGAGGTGCTGGATATTCATAACCGATTACCACTGTGCAAAACAAAAGAAAACGTCCTTGTAATAACAGCTTTTTGAAAAATGTTCCAACAACATCAGAATAGGTTTGTTTAGCTTGCATTGATCCGAATCAATGCAGTCGCATCAATTAATCACACCACAAAAGAACGAAAATATGATGTGCGTATATACCATCCGCATTCACCACTGGGTCCCGTCATCACCGGTTAGGTTACTTAACTAACGACAGAGCAGGGACTCAACTAGCGTGGGTGTAAAACATATACAACATCTACTAGTATATATATCAATATATAATAATCACTCAAGACGTGATAAAAATGCAACATCACAGAAATGCAATAAGCATCACAGAACAATACAGATGTCCGGGATCCCTGGGTTTCCTTTGAGCCGCAAGTGAAACCCGACGTTCCCCTGGTCGTGTGGATAGCCTGTGCAATGAAATCCTAGACTTTTACGGGTACGGCAAGTTACCCACCAAAACCTGAAGCGAGGCAGCCCCCTTCAATAAAGTGAATGGACCACCCAGCACTTCACGAAATCCGGTAACCTGAGCACCCCTCCTTGGGTCACCCTATACCCCCTACGAGTGCGGCGAATATCCCGCCAATTCTAGAGTGAATCCCCCTCCGTCTCAAAGCCATGAGATGCGGGCTCGCTGCCCTCTAGAACTCTGCTATCCATGCACCCCACCGCGGGGTAATCCTAGTACAGAAAATAAATTTTATACAACGGGTACATCGACCTCAACCCGGTCGTGCCCCAAAAGAATAATATACAAACAGGCAGTGACGGCAGTCCAAATGTCGGACACTCGCCCCGCAATATCAAATGTACAAATAATACCAAACTGTACTAACATTGCACCAAGCTATCCACCACGAAAAATCCGCAACAACACAGCACAACACAGAACATCAACGTGAATATCACGTTCGCAAATCCCTCTAAAAGAGCTATAGCAATTAGACATGATTTACCGCTCGAGTGACATTCACGGTCGCAGATACATTGTAAGTACTGTAAACTAACTTATTTAAAATTTCGATCGACAAAATTTCCCGAAGTGGGCCCCAAGTACAATTCCAGCACTCAAAATAATCTGGGCCAAAACTAAAAATTCCAAAAACCACATTTTCACACAAAAGACCAGCACAAGAAAAATGGCGCGCTGAAGCCACATAACAGCGGCGGAACCGCGGCCATAACATGGTTATTGCCGCGGTTCCACGGCGTTACTATGAATTCACTATACTAAATTTCTACAGATGTCTTAAAAAAGCCTGCCTGATTTTCTGACATACCCAAAATAATTTTTCGACCACTAAAAAATTTCGACAGAAACTCAGAAAATGGAAATGCGGTTTCAGAAATTTTGATCGATCGATGTTTTCAACATGTTAGAACAAGCTAGTAAAGGTTAATGGCGTGGCTTTGATACCATGTAAGTCTACGGTAGCGCCCCGGCCGTCGATCCGAGGCCAAATGCAGAAACAAAAACTTTTTAGGAAACCAGCGCTATCGTAGTCTTTCACGCGGATCGAACCATTAACGCTAAACTAGCTAACTACTAAGAAGTAAGAGTGAGCTTTCTTTTGTATTGTATGATAAAATGAGAGTGAGCTAGAATGATAAACACAAGAGCAAACCCTTGCCCCTTGGCTGTCCTCTCTCTCTCTTATCATTTCAACATATAAATTAAACAATAATGTGACACATGCACAATACGGTAGCTTTCTTTTTAAGAAGAGCTTTCTTTTGTGTTGTATGATAAAATGAGAGTGAGCTAGAATGATAAACACAAGAGCAAACCCTTGCCCCTTGGCTGCCCTCTCTCTCTCTTCTTATCATTTCAACACATAAATCAAACAATAATGTGACACATGCACAAATAAAGAGACCATGAGGCATCACTTGTGCATGCATCTCAATTAATGCTCTTAATCATGACTTTGGGCTCACAATTTCCATTTGCAAACCTTAATCCAAATGTTTGCAACAATAAAAAGAGAATGGCATCTACTAAAATAAACTCATGACGGATCACAAAGATACCCCTCACCTGTATAAACATACGTGCATCCACATTCCGACTGAATGTGAATGCAATGAGACTAAAATAATCCAACAAATCTAATACTAGGATCCAGCTTAAACTAAAGACCACTAGTATGATCCGTCCGATCATGATCCGTGCACTACTGCGCGTATATGATCAAACCCAGCCATAATACCATACGGCCTCTACAACGTTTCGCCCGAAACTTGAGAAACTGTCTGTGGGGCACTCTAAAGACTCGTCAATACTTTGGCTGTGGATTTAACTACTAGCACGTTAATGGTACTAGCCGTACGTAACGGGCTACCAGGTATTGACCAAAAGAGAGGTCGATGAGCGAACTCATCCTGACACCCTACTGAGCCTGTCAGTGACAATATCCGTACAGTCCGGTCCGTTCGTCTGAGAGCATCGCATGTCGGGCCTAGGGGGTTGGTAAAAATCGGACCCCAAAAGCGGTACAAGTCGTGTCGGAGTGTAGCCCAGAACACCCTGAGATACTACTGGAATATCTACCATTAAATCTCTTGCCTTGGCCAAGGACTTCGTGTAATGGCTCTCCTAGACACAGCACGATCTCACCCCAATACTGGGAGAGACGAAACCCCTGCCGATCCGCTCACTTCCTCCATATGGCTCGGGACTGTACCCAACTAAAACCTATTTGCACGACTCCTTTGAGCCGTGATAGGGTAGAAATTAAAGCACAGTGGGAACTCACATGAGACAAATGACGATCTCAGGTCGATGAACTAACATGTACACATGTCACCAGGGAACTGCTATCTGACATCAGGTATGGTACCAACTAGCATGTTCCCGGCGAGTCCTGTCCGGTATACTCATAACCCAATGAGCACCTGTATACATCTTAGGTGATCCAACTGACACCAATGGCTTGTGAAACCGGCCACCGTCCCTCATCGGGGTCTCGACTGTATACACCAGTCTACTAATGGAGTGTCGATGCCCAGTCTCGAAACTCCTATGACTAGGGACCTTTTAAAGATGTGCTTATAGACCCCGGCTCCCACGTATATGATCGCCATCATACTGCTGGCCGTCAAGAAAGAATCCTAAGGGCTCTATCAACGTGTAATAGTAATCTGTAATGTCACCTAAAGCATGTACACGATGATGCAGATAAACCAGATAGCATACTATCATCTTGAGTAAGACTGTCCTGCCGGCATAGGTCCTCCCTCAATCATTGCAATCACGTGCTTGCGATCCAATAATTGACTTTGAGGGCACTATATCCAACAATATCACATAGGGTCCGATTGCTCCGCCCCGATACACCGGCGTGCTGTGGTGTATACAGAGGAATAATGATGAGAGAATCTCTTTCTCCTTTAGATAGTCCAGGAATTTCGTGCTCAAGTATTCTCCTTCCTGATCACATCAAAAGACATAATACTTATACACTTTTTGGTTCTCTACTTCTAACTTATATTCTTTGAATTTCAAAAGCTTCAGACTTGTGTTAAGAAAAAACTATAAAAGCAATCCAAAGACAAACCGAGTGTCTAGCATCTACTAGTTTCGCTAAAGAGGTCACTCCCGGTGAAGGGATCTCAGCTCTTTCGTTATCGAATAAGGTGTTGGATATCCTACGAGGAATACCACTATGCAAAGTAAGAACTAAAGCTACTAGTTTTTAAAACAAGTTTCTACAACATCTTTTAGGTTTCTTTTATTTAATTAATCTCATTCATGAAGTCCCATTTATTATGCTTCCTAAGCATCACCTATGAAAACGAAAGCAGCAATATTAATTATATCTCATATATATAATATATAGGCATTCGTCTGAACATATCACAGCGATCACATCATAGAATATCGCAGCAGAATAAAACATATGAAATATTGGATATACTAGGATTTCCGGGTTTTAAATTAAGCCTGTATAAAACACGGATTCCACGGTCGTGATGAATAGCCAATCCCATATGTTGGAGATAGTGCCCTCAAAGTCAATTATTGGATCGCAGGTACGTGATTGCAATGATTGAGGCAGGACCTATACCGATATGACAGCCTTGCTCGAGATGATAGTTTGCAATCTGGTTTGTCTTTATCATCGTATACATGCTTTAGTTCACTATTGCATGATGATAGAGCCCATAGGATGTTAGTGTATATGCCCTAGGGGCCATTATTGTATCATACTAGGTTGTATATTATTTAATGGAAGCTTAGGATATTCACAGTTATATATAACAGTCTTGCTAAAAATGGTAGTATGCTACTTGGTTTGTGTCTACTTTAATATGTGCATATGTTTCTTGTAACGTATCACTTATACATATTATTAGAGCCCATAGGATCTTTGCTTGATTACCAGCGTTATGATGGCAGTCACACTAGTGGGGGCTGGGTAGTCTATAAGCAACATCCTATACTTGTCACTAGTCATAAGATTATCGAGACAGGGCATCGATATTCCGGAGTAGACTAAGTGTGTACGCTTCTCATCCCAGTTGGGGAGATGGTCTGTCCCACAGCCATCAGTACGTCGTACTGGAGATAGTATACAGGTGCTCGTTAGGTTACGGGTACACCGGACATGACTCGCAGGGGAACTGATTGGTTGGTATTATACCCGTCGTCAGTTAACAGTTCCCAGGTGACATGAGTACAGCATAGTCCGCAGACTTGACACTGCTACTTCGCCTCGAGTGTGTCCCACTGTTCTTAGATTGCTACCCTACCATGGCTCAAAGGAGTCGTACAAACTGGTAGCAGTTGGGTGCAGTCCCGAGCCCTTGGAGGCAGTGGCGGTTAGACAGGATTCGTCTCTCCCGGTATTGGGAGTTGATATCGCGCTGTGTCAGAGAGACATTACGCAAAGTCCCTGGCCAGGGCAAGCGAGATTTACTGGTAGGTTCCAGTAGTTTCTTAAGGTGTAATGGGCTACGCTCCGACACGACTTATACCGCTATTAGGGGACTCATGCTTGCCTCCCCTTAGGCTTAATATGCGATAGTCTTAGATGAACAGACCGGACTGTATGGAGATTGTCACATCAGGCTCAGTAGGAGTTCGGATGGTTTTCCTCATCGGCCTTCTTATCGACATCTACCTGGGGACCGTTACGTACAGCTAGTTCCGCTTGCGGTCTGTTGTTAAACCCACTACCAGCGTAGTGCCGAGTCTTTAGAGTCCCACAAAGAGAGTTTCCCTACTCCAGGCGAAACGATATAGAGGTCATATGGTTTTACGACAAGGGTTCGGACGCATACGTGTGTTTATGCACGTACGGCGTTCGGACAGTTTTTACTAGCCGGCTTTGGTTTAAGCCAGATTCTAGTATCGGGTTATTGGATTTATACAGTCTAAAGTTTTTCCGTGTTTTCACGAATTGGAAGGGCGTTCTCGTAATTTTCCGGGAAGCTTCTAGAAGCATGGTGACTTGGAGGGTAAGGTGGCATTAGCATTAATTGATTTTGTGACTCATGAGATGAATCATTCAAGTGAGTTAATGAAGCATTTATTGCTTAATGACTCACTTGATGATTCATTGCACATATTCAATGAAGCATGATGATAATGCATTTGATTTATTCATTTGATAATTCTTTATGCTTCATAATATATTAGAAGTGAGAAACAATTTCAATTCATTTCTTATCATCACCTTCTCTCTCCTCAAGCTCTCTCATTCTTGGAACCCTAACCCTAACCTCTCATGTGTTGAGATCAAGGGTTAGCTAGACTAATACATCTATAACCTCACTCTATATCCTCTCGGTAGCTTAGATTAGCGTGAGCAACCTAGTTATCTCAAGTTAGAGATCAAGCTTGTAGTAGGAGCTCTCGGGTGGATCATCTTTGATTCGAGGAGGCCGTTGAGGTGCCGATGTTCCAAGGAGCCTACGAGGAGTGGAGGACCACGATGAAGACCCAAAGGACAAGTAACGTGAGGTATAACTTCAAATCCGAGTAGTTAAACCTTTCGTAGTTTGCTAGTAACGGTTTAGAAACGATTCATGCGCTCAAGTCCGTGTTACGAAGCTTTGATAATCGTTTTTCATATATTCCACCTCCCCGCAAGTTCGCGGGGTGCGTGACATGGACTTACAGTGGTATCAGAGCTAACTAAACCATTACTAGCTTGTTAGCAACTAATTAGAGGTTCGATCGACGGAAAACACGAAAACGAAACCCCGGGATCCCTAAGTTTCTGTTAATTTTAAACATGTCTAAAAAATTATTTGATATGCCTTAAAATTCACAGCAAGGAAATATAAGAATTTTGGGAAAATTCGAGATTTCAACTCGGTTAGATGGCTGCGAATCCATGACAAGATAGTGCTTTTGGCCGCGGATCCGCCGCCGAGTTGACTCGGATTTGCTCAGTAATTCATATTTTTGGGTGTTTTGGTTTCATGTATATTCTGTTTCTACCCAGGTTACTTCTGTGCTGGCTTGCTTTTGGGGTAGACACGGAAAGAGGTTGTTGATCCATGTTCTAAGATATTTGCTAATTGGGTTTTTATCTGTAATGTTTAATGTGTTCGTAAACCTCCCCTAACTGCTAGTATGTCGGTTGGCAGGGGGTTGCACATTTCTGTAATATTTACTGTTTGTGTATATTGACTTGATTGGAGTGTTGTGATGATTAGCCGGGGTTTGAGATGGGTTTAATATTCATTCATTCGATGTAAATGTAATATGATGTAATATTCTTTTGCGAGGCACATCCAGGTTGCGGTTGTAGCCATCGTTGTATTATTTCTTTTTACTGTTTTTTCTCCTAGGATAGACCCAAGGTGGGGTACACAAACTACCGGGTACGTCGAATTGTTTAGTGGCCTACTCACGTTGTTGAGGGAGACCGCTTCACTTCGGGTACTTGGCGGGTAGTTTGCCGTACCCGTAGGGGTCTAGGGTGGGGTATAGGCTATTCATCACAACTGTGTAATCCGTCTTTTATTGCAGGCTCAAAGCAAATGCGGATTGCTAGTATATCCAATAAAGTTCATCTGTGATCTGGAATGCTTATTATTGCATCTGACGAATGTACAATATCTATATATGATAGCTATTAGACATCACTTATGTTTTACACCCGCGCTAGCCCAGCCCCCGCTCTGTCGTTAGTTAAGTAACCTAACGGGTGATGACGGGACCCCGTGGCAAATGCGGATGGCATAAGAGGACGTGGTATTTTCGTTGTTTTCTGCAATGATAGGATAACTAATGGGACGCATTATTATAATGCAAAGAAAATAAACCTTTATTTAATCGTTGGAACAAATTTAAAAGAAACCAATCGGTTATTTTTAAAAAAAGATCAGAATTTTTAAATTGCGGAGTTTTAACCACTCCTTTTAAAAGGTATCAGGTTCCTTCGATTATATCAGGTTCACTACGTTCACGGTTTTGCCAAAACCATTCGTAGCCCTCCGTCATTTCATTTGGATATTCAGTAGTATTCAAGCTATGCATTTGACCAATGCCAGGACATAGTGTTTGGTAGCTGCTGGAGTATTTCATTTGTTGCATAGATAGATGTGTTAGTTTGGGACAGTCGTATTATCATTTGGCCAACGTCAGGGATATGTACAGATGGGTTCAAATTAACTAGGACAATGATTGGTAGAACTTGACATATGACTTATGACATTTTGACCAACGCCAAGGTCATAAGAGCATGGGGCAAAAATCTATTTCAGGAATTTCTAAAGAAACTGAAATTTGCAGAGAGAGCATACTATTTTGGAGTTTGATGAATGTTGGTAGAATTCCTTCAACATTATCATACGATGATATTTTGGATCCCGATCCTACTGTGAGTATATACTACTTATCAGGAGATTCGTCACTTAAACGATCATTGCTATAAACCAAGTAGGTGCCTAGAAAGGTGTCAGCGGGGTTACGCCCCTAGAGAAAAGAGGTTATTTTAATTAAGGAACTTCGCGAAAGCGTTGGAAAACCTCCCTCGAAGTATCGACACTGAACTGGCTGAACGGTTAAGCAAGAATTGTACGGTGAGAATAGTCCTGGCTAATTCTTCTTTTATGGTTTGAGGAGGGATTCGAGAAACAATGGGAGCCATCCTGTTTAGATAAATTAAAAACAAATCTAAACTTGCAAGAGCATCATGCTAATAGTATTTTCTTCTCTCTCTTAAATTGAAGCGACCTTGTGACCACACATAGGTTACATCTAGATAACAAATTGACTGAATCTAACTTATATAACTGGCAAAGGTCTGTCCAGATGTCCATTGCCTATGACAAGCTGGACCACCCTATTACTACTCAAGATCCCGCCGTCCCAGGTCCAGTTTCCACTGTCGTGGATATGGATATCCGTCAGACAAGGGAAAAAGATAAAGCGAAAGCTTAGTGTCTCGTGTTAGCTTCAGTTGATGGTGTATACCAGAAGCAACACGAGAAGATGGACTTAGTTTCCATCTTTCTCCATAACAAAGATTTATATGGAGAGCAATCTAATATCGCAAGATATGAGACCTCGAACGAATTAATTCAAGCGAGGTTGGCTGACGGGTCATCTGTAGGGGACAACGTCCTTACAATGACTAGCTGTATTGATGAGCTCTAGGACCTGGAGACCGCGTTGGGAAACGAGTCAGATACTGACTTGATTCTACAGTCTCTGCCTCCTACCCTGAAGGAAACCAGGGAAGTAGAAGGAAAGAGAAGGGCAAAAGTTTCGGGACTGGATATAGTAAAAGAGGGACGTTCCTATTATTATAAGAATGAACAATGGCAGAATGATTGCAGGGCTAGCAAAGCCTGTAGCCAGGATTCGAAGCATGTTGTGGCTTCAGCCTCAAGTCTATTTGTTATTGAGAACTGCTTGTCAATTAACTCTACTTCCTGCGTACTAGATACCGGAGCAGGATCTCATATCTGTAATTCAATACATGGTTTGAGAAACCATAGAGTTATAAAGGTAGGTGATTGGTCTCTCAGAGTTGCAAACGGAATGAGCGTGGACGCTGAATCCGTGGGAGAATATCGCATAGGTTTGACAAGTGGGCAGATATTGATTCTATGTAACTATTTGTATGTACCTAGTATGATATGTAATATCATATCAGTGTCCTCACTTTCGATAGAGGGATATGATTTTACATTCGTAAGCGATGTAGTTAACATCCACCTAAATCAAGTTATGATTGGGTCCGGTACATTAGATAACAGTATATACGTATTAAGTCAAGCTCAGGTTTTCAATATCCAGAACACACTTAAAAGAAAATCTCCAGAAATAAATCAGGCTTTCTTTTGGCATTGTAGACTAGGTCACATCAATGAGAGATGGTTGACTAAGTTACATAGAGAAGGATATTTGAATCCGTTCGAATATCAATTTTATGCTACTTGTGAATCTTGTCTCAAAGGAAAGATGACAAAGACTCCGTTCACTGGACATGGAGTAAGAGCAAGCGAGCTCTTAGGACTCGTACACAGTGACGTGTGCTGTCCAATGTCTACACATGCGCGAGGTGGTTATTCCTACTTCATTACTTTTACAGATGATTTCTCTAGGTACGGATATGTCTTCTTAATGAAGCATAAATCCGAGGTTTTTGAGAAATTCCAAGAATACAAGAATGAAGTGGAAAAACAAACAGGCAAGAGTATAAAGACACTGAGATCTGATCGAGGTGGTGAATACTTAAGTGCCGAGTTCCTGGGTTACTTAAAAGAGAATGGAATTCTCTCTCAGCTTACTCCTCCATACACGCCACAACATAACGGTGTATCGGAAAGGAGGAATCGAACCCTATTGGATATGGTTCGTTCCATAATGAGTAACGCTGAGTTACCGCGATCATTCTGGGGATATACGCTAGAATCAGCGGCATATCTTCTGAACAGGGTTCCTACCAAGACAGTGCCTACCACCCCATATGAGATGTGGAGTGGGAGAAAACCCTATCTTCAGTATCTGAAGATTTGGGGATGTCCGGTTTTTGTTAAAAAACAGTATGCGGACAAGCTCGAGGCACGATCTGTACAGTGTAAGTTTATGGGATATCCCAAGAACTCCAAGGGGTATCTGTTCTATAGCGCAGAGGAACAAAAGGTTTTTGTTTCTCGTAATGCCTATTTTTTAGAACAGCAAGTTTTAGAAAAGGATACAAGTGGGAGAGAAATAGAACAGGAAGAAATTCCAGAACTACAAACTACAACTGAAAGTATGGTAGAACCATTAGTTCAAGAAGAATTGGACATTCCCACACCCCTCCGAAGGAGTAGTAGGCCGTCTCATCCGCCTGAGAGATACTACGGTTTTCTCATAGATGGGGATAGAGAGGAATGTGTCATTGATGAAGATGACCCTACTAGCTTCCAGCAAGCCATTCAGAGCGGTGACTCAGTAAAATGGTTGGATGCAATGCGGACCAAAATGAAGTCCATGTACACTAACAAAGTATGGACTTTGGACATAGCTCCAGATAGGGTAAAACACGTAGGATGCAAATGGATCTTCAAAAAGAAGATTGGTGTAGATAGACAGGTTGAAACCTATAAGGCTAGACTTGCTGCAAAGGGTTTCCGTCAAAGACCTGGTCTGGACTATGACGAAACCTTTTCTCCAGTGGCTATGCTTAAATCCATTCGGGTCCTTCTTGCTATTGCTGCCTTCCACGATTATGAAATCTGGCAGATGGACGTAAAGACGGCCTTTCTAAATGGTAATTTAGAAGAGAGCATCTATATGGATCAACCAGAGGAATTCATTTAGAGTGGGAGCAGCGGTAAAGTATGCAAGTTGCTTAAGTCCATTTATGGTCTGAAGCAAGCATCGCGGAGTTGGAACATCTGTTTTGATGATGCTGTCAAAGAATTTGACTTTATCAAAAATCCAGATGAACCTTGCATATACAGTAAGATTGTAGGGAGAGCTGTAGTATTCCTCGTATTATACGTGGATGACATTCTCCTAATAGGAAATGATATTCCTATGTTACAGTCAGTCAAAAGATTCTTATCACAGAAATTCTCCATGAAAGACCTGGGTGATGCCACCTACATTCTGGGGATCCGGATCTATCGTGATAGATCAAAAAGGATGTTGGGACTTTCGCATTCCAGGTACATAGACACCATAGTGAAGAGATTCAAAATGGATAATTCTAAGCGCGGTAACCTACCGGCTTGTCACGGAATCACCCTCTCCAAAGAGATGTCTCCCAAGACTGATTTGGAAAGGGATCGCATGTCGATTATACCCTACGCTTCTGCGGTAGGCTCTATAATGTATGCGATGTTATGTACCAGACCAGATGTAGCATACGCATTGAGCGTTGTAAGCCGGTATCAGTTAAACCCAGGGGAGAATCACTGGATAGCAGTAAAGAACATTCTCAAGTACCTAAGGAGGACTAAGGAGATGTTCTTGATGTATGGCAGGAAAGACCTCCAGATGGAAGCCATTGCAGACTCCGGCTTCCAGAGTGACAAGGATGACTCCAAGTCCATGTCGGGTTATGTCTTTACCCTCAATGGAGAGGCGGTCTGTTGGAAGAGTTCCAAGCAGGAGACCGTTGCGAACACAACAATGGAAGCGGAGTACATAGCTGCTTGCGATGCCGCAAAAGAAGCAGTCTGGATGAAGAAGTTCCTCACAGAACATCAGGTGGTTCCTACCAGTGTTGATCCAATACCTCTGTATTGTGATAACAACGGTGCTATACCATTAGCGAAGGAACCCAGGTCCCATCAGAAGTCCAGACACATCTTAAGGAGGTGAAGAGAGTAGAGACGGAGAATAACATTGCTGATCCATTCACAAAGGCCATTCCTCAGACGCAGTTCGAGAGGCTATTCGAGATGATAGGTCTACGATATTCCAGCTTATGGCCCTAGTGCAAGTGGGAGATTGTTAGTGTATATGCCCTAGGGGCCATTATTGTATCATACTAGGTTGTATATTACTTAATGGAAGCTTGGGATATTCACAGTTGTATATAACAGTCTTGCTAAAAATGGTAGTATGCTGCTTGGTTTGTGTCTACTTTAATATGTGTATATGTTTCTTGTAACGTATCACTTATACATATTAGTAGAGCCTATAGGATCTTTGCTTGATTACCAGCATTGTGATGGCTGTCACACTAGTGGGGGCAGGGTAGTCTATAAGCAACATCCTATACTTGTCCCTAGTCGTAGGATTATCGAGACAGGGCATCGATATTCCGGAGTAGACTAAGTGTGTACGCTTCTCATCCCAGTTGTGGAGATGGTCTGTCCCACAGCCATCAGTACGTCGTACTGGAGATAGTATACAGGTGCTCGTTAGGTTACGGGTACACTGGACAGGACTCGCAGGGGAACTAATTGGTTGGTATTATACCCATCGTCAGTTAACAGTTCCCAGATGACATGAGTACAGCATAGTCCGCAAACTTGACACTGCTACTTTGCCTCGAGTGTGTCCCACTGTTCTTAGATTGCTACCCTACCACGGCTCAAAGGAGTCGTGCAAACAGGTAGCAGTTGGGTGCAGTCCCGAGAACTTAGAGGCAGTGGCGGTTAGACAGGATTCGTCTCTCCCGGTATTGGGAGTTGATATCGCGCTGTGTCAGAGAGCCATTACGCAAAGTCCCTGGCCAGGACAAGCGAGATTTACTGGTAGGTTCCAGTAGTTTCTCAGGGTGTAATGGGCTACGCTCCGACACGACTTATACCGCTATTAAGGGACTGACGCTTGCCGCCCCCTAGGCTCAATATGCGATAGTCTTAGACGAACAGACCGGACTGTACGGAGATTGTCACATCAGGCTCATTAGGAGTTCGGATGGTTTTCCTGATCGGCCTTCTTATCGACATCTACTTGGGAACCGTTACATACAGCCAGTGCCGCTTGCGGTCTGCGGTTAAACCCACTGCCAATATAGTGTCGAGTCTTTAGAGTCCCACACAGAGAGTTTCCCTGCTCCAGGCGAAACGATATAAAGGTCGTATGGTTTTACGACAAGGGTTCGAACGCATACGTGTGTTTACGCACGTACGACGTTCGGACAGTTTTTACTAGCCGGCTTTAGTTTAAGCCAGATTCTAGTATCGGGTTATTGGATTTGTACAGTCTAAAGTTTTTCCGTGTTTTCACGGATTGGAGGGGCGTTCTCGTAATTTTCCGGGAAGCTTCTAGAAGCATGGTGACTTGGAGGGTAAGGTGGCATTAGCATTAATTGATTTTGTGACTCATAAGATTAATCATTCAAGTGAGTGAATGAAGTATTTATTGCATAATGACTCACTTGATGATTCATTGCACATATTCAATGAAGCATGATGATAATGCATTTGATTTATTCATCTGATAATTCTTTATGCTTCATAATATATTAGAAGTGAGAAACAATTTCAATTCATTTCTTATCATCACCTTCTCTCTCCTCAAGCTCTCTCATTCTTGAAACCCTAACCCTAACCTCTCATGTGTTGAGATCAAGGGTTAGCTAGACTAATACATCCATAACCTCACTCTATATTCTCTAGGTAGCTTAGATTAGCACTTTGAGCAACCTAGTTATCTCAAGTTAGAGATTAAGCTTGTAGTAGGAGCTCTCGGGTGGATCATCTTTGATTCGAGGAGGCCGTTGAGATGCCGATGTTCCAAGGAGCCTACGAGGAGTGGAGGACCGCGATGAAGACCCGAATGACAAGAAACGTGAGGTATAACTTTGAATCCGAGTAGTTAAACCTTTCATAGTTTGCTAGTAACGGTTTAGAAACGATTCATGCACTCAAGTCCGTGTTACGAAGCTTTGATAATCATTTTTCATATATTCCGCCTCCCCACAAGTTCGTGGAGTGCGTGACATGGACTTACATAGGATTCTTGCTTGACTACAAGCAGTATGATGGCGTTCATATACGTGGGAGCTGGGGACTGTAAGCACATCCTTAATGTGTCCCTAGTCGTGGGAGTTTCGAGACAGGGCATCAATACTCCAGAGTAGACTAGTGTATACAGTCGAGACCCCGACAAGGGGCGATGGCCGGTCTCACAAGCCATTGGTGTAAGTAGGATCACCTAAGATTTATACAGGTGCTCTTTAGGTTATGAGTACACCGGACAGGACTCGCCGGGAACATGCTAGTTGGTATTATACATATCGTCAGATAGCAGTTCCCTGGTGACATGTGTATAGGTTAGTTCATCGACCTGAGGTCGTCATTTGTCTCGTGTGAGTTCCCACTGTGCTTTGATTTCTACCCTACCACGGCTCAAAGGAGTCGTGCAAACAGGTCTTTTTTGGGTACAATCCCGAGCCACATGGAGGCAAGTGAGCGGATCGGCAGGGGATTCGTCTCTCCCGGTATTGGGGGTGAGATCGCGCTGTGTCTAGGAGAGCCATTAAATAAAGCCCTCGGCCGAGGCAGGAGATTTACTGGTAGGTACTCCAGTAGTATCTCAGTGTGTTCTGGGCCACTCTCTGACATGACTTATACAGCTAATGGGGGTCTGACGTTACCAGCCCCCTAGACAGATATGCGATAATCATAGACGAACGGACCGAACTGTATGTATATTGTCACTGTTAGGCTAAGTAGGGTTTAGAGATGAGTTCGCTCGTCAGCTTCCCTTCCAATTAATACATAGGCAAACGTTACGTACAGCTCGTACCTCTGACGTGCTAGTGGTTATACCCAGTGCTAGTGTGTTAATGAGTCATTAGAGTCCCCCACAAACACTTTTCCAAGTTCGAGCGAAACGTTGTAGAGCCCATATGGTTTTATGGCAGGGTTCGGAAAATGCACGTGTGTTTTCGCACGTGTCATTTTTCGGGCAGATAATACTGGTCGGCTTTGGTTTAAGCCGGATCCCAGTATTATACTGTGTAGATATAATACTTTGTCTCAGTTGCATTTGTATTCGGTCGTAATACAAATACGGGTATGTTTATACTGATACGGGGTTATCCTGAAATTCGTTTCGGGATCACTTTTGGAAGTTGCTAGTTTCCAGTTTTCTATCAGCCGTATTAAACATTCGGTTTAATACGGATTTATCTTTTCTTGAGATGAGTGTGAAAGCTTCTAGATGATGACTAGGATGGTGAGGTGTTAAGTGACTCGTTAGTGCATTTAATGATTCATTTAATGCAAGGGTGACTAGGTTAATGACTAGGTTTATGTTCATTGGTTTTCTTTTAATGAGTTCATACAAGGTGTATCATGACTCATTCTTTCATTCATGGTAATGGTCACCCCCCCTCTCCTACACTCACCTCCCTCATCCTCTATATATGGCCGGCCCTCCCCTCCTCTTATCACTCACTCTCACTTGGGAAAAGATTATGATAGATTTGTGCATGGAAATTTCATATAGCTCAAATTCTTATCACCCGATTCAAAAGGCAACTTCATTAACCGTTCGTCCATACCTTTGGACGTAACGAGACAAAGTGTTCTACTCATTCTCTACATCATCTTGGTCGTCGCTTTTAGTAAACTTGACGACCGAGTTGCCTCGGTTCAGAGGCGGGAGCCCGTTTAAAGATCCGTCGACGTGGTGCCACCTGGACGAGAAGACCGGAGATTCAGGAGATCGGAGTAGCCGTAACAAAGCGTGGGATGATGGTTGAAGACCGAAAGACTCGGATCGTTCGGTATAACATTTCTACCCACTTTGTAGTTTGTTAGTTTAGCTTTAATGGCAGATCCGGGTTATAGTACGCGATAGCGCCAGTTGTAAAAGTTTTTGTTCCGCATTTGGCGTCTGTTAGACGGCCGGGGCGCTACCGTGGACTTACAGTGGTATCAGAGCCTCACCATTAAGCTATACTAACTTGTGCTAACGCGTTTAAAACATCGATCAAACGGATTTTCGAAAATCGCAAATTCCACGGTTAAAGTTTCTGTCGATTTTAAACTGCGTCTAAAAATTATTTTACATATCACAGAAAACTAAGCAGGCATTTCTAAGCATTCTGGAAAAATTTGGGCACGTGATCCCACAAGACCACCGCGGAACCGCGGCGCGTTTGTGGGAACAGTGCTCCAACTTTTTCCAGAGTGCTTTATTTAGGAAATTGTGGTTTTTGGTAATATTCTTTTGGGCGCAGATTTTGTTACTGTACAGCAGATGTACGTGGGGCCCACTCCGGGAATTTTTGTCGATCGAAATTTTAAACTTGTTAGTATGCAGTATTTACATTATATCTCCGACCGGGAATGTCATTTGATCGGTAAACCGCGTCTGATTGCTATAGTTCTTTTAGACGGGTTTGCGAACGTGACATTCGCGTTGATGTTCTGTGTTGTACTGTGATGTCGCGGATATGTCGTGGTGGATAGCAGTGTGCAATGGTAGTGCAGTTTGGATTTATTTGTACATTTGATATTGTGGGGCGAGCATCCAACATGTGGATTGCCGTCACTGCCTGTTTGTATAATATTCTTTTTGGGGCACGACAGGGTAGAGGTCGATGTACCCGTTGTACATATTTTTATTTCTGTACTAGGTTTGCCCCGCGATGGGGTGCACGGATAGCCGGGATCTGGAGGGCAACGGGTCCGTATCTCATGGCTTTGAGAGGCAAAGGAACCTCACTCTAGAATTGGCAGACTATTCACGGCACTCGTAGGGGGTACAGGTTGACCCAAGAAGGGGTGCTCAATTTACCGGATTCCGTGAAGTGCTGGGTATTCCATTCACTATGTTGTGGGGGACTACCTCGCTTCAGGTTTTGGCGGGTAACTAGCCGCACCCGTAGGGGTCTAGGTTTCATTGCACAGGCTATCCACATGACCAGGGGAACGTCGGGTTTCAGTAGCGGCTCTGTGAAACCGGGGGATTCCAGATTATCTGTATTGTTCTGTGATGCTTATTACTTTTCTGTAATGTTGCATATTATCACGCCTGGAGTGATTTTGTATATTGGTATATATACTATTAGATGTTGTATATGTTTTATATCCGCGCTAGTCCATCCCCCGCTCTGTCGTTAGTTAAGTAACCTAACGGGTGATGACGGGACCCAGTGGCGAATGCGGATGGCATATACGTACATTATATTTTCGTTCTTTTCTGGTGTGATTGATTGATGGGACTGCATTGATTCTTATTAATGCAAGGATAAAACAAACCTATATTTGATGTTGTTGGAACAAATTTTAAAAAGGTGTTATTACAAAGATGTTTCCTTTTATTTTGCATAGCGGTATTCAGTTTGAATATCCTGCACCTCATTCCACGAGGCAAGGGCCGAGATCCCTTCACCGGGAGTGATCCCTTGGGCAGAAATTTACGTCAGGGTAGTAACTTCAATATAGTCGATTACAAGTTGCTTTGCATCGCGGTATTCAGTTAGAATATCCTGCATCTCATTCCATGAGGAAAGAGCCGAGATCCCTTCACCGGGAGTGACCTCTTTAGCAAAAGTTTTTCGTCACTATATTTTTATAAAAAGCTATCGGGTTCCTTCAACGAGATCAAGTTCATTACGTTAAAGGTTTTTTCGCCAAAAACCAGCCGTAGCCTTCCGTCGTTTCTTTTGGGTATTCAGTAGTCTTCAAGCTATGTATTTTAGCCAAAGTCAAGGCATATTGTTTGGTAGCTGCTGGGTACTCATCTGTTGCATAGATAGATGAGTTGGTTTGGGACAGTCGTTCTGCCATTTTGGCCAAAGTCAAGGGCATGTGTGGGTGGGTTCAAATTGACCTGGATAGTGATGGGTAGAACTTGGCATGTGACTTATAACATTTTGACCAAAGCCAAGGTCATAAGAGCATGGGGCAAAAATCACATCGGGAGTTTCAAATATACAGGAAACTTGCCAGGCATGCGCATACCTTCTGGAGTGTGATAACTTGTGTGGCATCCATCAAAGTTATCATGCGATGATAGTTGGATCCCGATTCTCACTGATGAGTTGGTTTACTCTTCGGTTGATCCCGACTAATTCTTCTTTCAGGTTTGGAGGAGAATTTGAGATTACAGTGGGAGGTTTCCTGATTAGATAAAGTGATAACCATTCTGATATAGGTTAGAGTGCACGCAGAGTGTTTCTTTTCTCTCTCTCTTTTTGGCAGCGACCTTTGACCGACCCTAGACTATGACTCAGTGACCAAGTTGACCGAACCTTCTTAAAATACTGGCTTTTGGATTGTCTTAAGTTGCATATGTCATTGTCGCTCCTTTAACGCTTTGTATTTCTCAGAACACCCCGTATTAGTACGGACATCCACTTCCATTGGATAGATCCATCGTATAGCTATATACGAACTCGAAGGGACTTCTTCGAGGATGGATCCAGGTTCAGGAGAAATAGAATTGGTTTATTCAGTTATCTTTTACTATCACCTTCTCTCAGGTTGCGAGGGCTCCTTAATTTAGGAGAGTACACCTATTACGCTTATTGGATAGTCTTATTCCAAACCATAGGCTGGTGCCGAAAGGTAGGGAATGAAGAAAACCAATTAGCCTAAGTAGGGTGTACAGAAGGTAATATGTAAAGACAAAATGAAGGGATTAGAAAGAGGGCGAAATAAATTGCGACTATTATCATTCACGACCAAACCGCGTACTTCATCGCCACTCCTATTTCACCTTTGCATTTTCCCCAGTTCGGGAGAAATAGAATAAGGTTTTATTCAGTAGTCTTTTATCATCACCTTCTCTCACGTTGCGAGTACTCCTAGGATTAGGAGAGTACACCTATTATGCTTACTGGATAGTCTTCTTCCAAACCATAGGCTGGTGCCGAACGGTAGGGAAAGAAGAAAACCATTTAGCCTAAACGAAGGTGTACAGAAGGTAACGACTAAAGATAAATAAAGGGATTTGGAGAGATAGCAATGAAATATACGATTAAAGTCATGAATTGATTTATGGAAGAGGCATTACTAGGAATAACAGAATATCCCTACGAAACATTTTCATGTTTCATTGCATTGTTAAAAGAAAACTGATTTCCCGATTAGATACTAACTCCAGGGTATGTATTTACCAGGTTACATTCTCATATCTGTATGGTTTTACAGATGATGAGTGGGAGTAAGTTATTGGGTATTTGGTGACCATCCTCATTATATCGGAATTCGTTGTAATTGGTGATATTTGAGAAAAATCACCTGGGTACAGTTTTCAACCTACAATGCACAGGTTTTGAGTTATTTAAACTCAGTGGACTTATACAGAGTATTGTATGTTGTCCAGTGTCCGTCAGGACAGAGGGGTAGATCCTCGTACTATGTTCTGTTTACTTGTGACTTCTCTAGTTTTTTAGACAAGTGTTTCGTGGAAATACAATGTCTAAGTTTTGAGAAGTTGTGGGTATAAGAATAAAGTAGAGAACCAGATATCGCAAGTATCGGGATTCTTCAAAGAAATCGAAGATGTAGATTCTTGTGATTGGTATTCAGATGATAGTAATGGTTTTGAGAAACTTGTTTCTCTTTCAGGTTACTCATAATTGGATGCATTCCTAAGTTGAGTAATGCTGATTAGCCTCTCTCCATTAAGTTGATATGCACTGGAGACAGCTGCATGATTTGAATCTGGTTCCAATTAAATTAGTACCTCTATTTCTATATTGTATATAGAATGGTTCATATCTTAGCGATGTTAAGATACGGGGAGTTGTACAGCTTATGCTTAAAACCAGACACTGGATAGATCAAGGCACGTTTCTGTAATGGCAGTTTGCGGGTTGATCCTGGCTTTGACGAGGGTTGACTTTCTACCATCTGGAAGATCAATAGTGATATTGTTCTTGACTCGCCACAGTTTTAGTAAAATGGATTTTTTCAGAAAACAGTAGTGGGAGTATGGTAGAACTGGGAGTGATTCCAGAATCACAAACGATTACGGAAAATTTAATAGGACCTATATATTCAATCAGGTTTGACATTCCATTAGCCACTCCACAGATATGGTGGGTAACCTCAGACACCCGAGAGGTACTCTGGTAGCCTCAAGGACGGTGACAGGGAGGTTCTTGTTTACCCAGACTTGACACTACTTTTGTTCCAGACTATGAGACCCGGCAGGAGGACAAGTATAGCGTCGTTCTAAACTAGCTTTAGAAGTGTACGCATATATTATTTTGCCAGAGGGTTTTCGTAGTCAGTGGGAGCAGCAGAAGCATAGTGGGCAAGTAGCTTATGTCTATAGACTTAAGCAGATATAGCAGAGATAAGATCATCTATTTTTGATGTGACAGTCATGGCTTTGACTTTATCAGAATAGGGGATGGATCTTTTAAGAAGGTAGTAGGGTGTGATGTCCTGGTATATGGATGACATACACAGAGTAGGACGTAAAATTCCTATACTATGATCGGTTGTATTTTGGTCGTCACACAGTTGTTTCTTCACAAAGGACATGGATATAATATCTGACATTCTGGTTACTAGATCTTTGGTTTTAGATCTAGATTTGGGTAGTTTCCCAATATGGGTACTTTGACAGTATTCTAATGGTATTTAGAATAGATGACTCTTGGCATGGTAGAGTACCTGTAGGTGATGGAGTCACCCTCTCTAAAGGTGTCTTAGAGACTAAAGGAGAGAGGGATGTGGATGATTGGCAGATCATTTGCTTAGGCAATTGAGTCAATCATGAGATGTCAAGTACCACACCAGATGTTGTTTTTGCACTAGATGCGATAAGTTTATATTAATCCAATCCTGGAGAAACATTAGGAAGCAGTTTTAGAACATAAGTGCATGTTCTACGGATTTGATAACGGCAGCCTCCTTCGGGAGACGGTTATCATTCCGGCTTCAAAGGTGACATGGATGACAGAGTGATTGTCAGGGTTATTGTTTTCCCTCTGACGAGGGACAGTATTATGGACAGGTGGTCCAAGAGGATACTGTAGGAGGCATGGTGTTGGATACTGATTAGGTTCAGTTATCAATAAAGTCTAAGAAGTTTGGATTTAGAGTTCATTTATGAACAAGGTCCCATCAGATATTCAGACATATTCTAAGACAAGTATTACTCGATTCGGGAGATGACTTTCTCCGCAAACTTGAGATTAAGAGACATAGAATGAAACATCAGGGCGGATCCACTCACTGAAGCTATTTCTCGAACACAAGAGTTTTACAAACTAGCTTTGTGAAACTGATTAGTAGAGGAGTTGGATGTTCAGTATCACACGGGCTGTGAGTATGCGACATCGCAATAATTAGCCATAAGTGCAAGTGGGAGATTGTTGGAGATAGTACCCTCAAAGTCAATTATTGGATCGCAGGTACGTGATTGCAATGATTGAGGCAGAACCTATACCGATATGACAGTCTTGCTCGAGATGATAGTTTGCTATCTGGTTTGTCTTTATCATCGCATACATGTTTTAGTTCACTATTGCATGATGATAGAGCCCATAGAATTCTTGCTTGACTATCAGCACTATGATGGCGATCATATACGTGGGAGCTGGGGTCTGTAAGCACATCCTTAATGTGTCCCTAGTCGTGGGAGTTTCGAGACAGGGCATCGATACTCCAGAGTAGACTAGTGTATACAGTCGAGACCCCGACGAGGGACGATGGCCGGTCTCAAAAGCCATTGGTGTAAGTAGGATCACCTAAGATGTATACAGGTGCTCATTAGGTTATGAGTACACCGGACAGGACTCGCCGGGAAAATGCTAGTTGGTATTATACATATCGTTAGATAGCAGTTCCCTGGTGACATGTGTACAGGTTTGTTCATCGACCTGAGGTCGCCATTTGTCTCGTGTGAGTTCCCACTGTGCTTTGATTTCTACCCTACCACGGCTCAAAGGAGTCATGCAAACAGGTCTTTTTTGGGTACAGTCCCGAGCCACATGGAGGCAAGTGAGCGGATCGGTAGGGGATTCGTCTCTACTGGTATTGGGGGTGAGATCGCGTTGTGTTTAGGAGAGCCATTACACAAAGCCCTCGGCCGAGGCAGGAGATTTACTGGTAGGTACTCCAGTAGTATCTCAGTGTGTTCTGGGCCACTCTCTGACACGACTTATACCGCTAATGGGGGTGTGACGTTACCAGCCCCCTAGGCAGATATGCAATACTCATAGACGAACGGACCGGACTATATGTATATTGTCACTGTTAGGCTCAGTAGGGTTTAAAGATGAGTTCGCTCGTCAGCTTCCCTTCCAATCAATACATAGGCAAACGTTACGTACAGCTCGTACCTCTGACGTGCTAGTGGTTATACCCAGTGCTAGTGTGTTGATGAGTCATTAAAATCCCCCACAGACACTTTCCTAAGTTCGGGTGAAACATTGTAGAGGCCGTATGGTTTTATGGCAGGGTTCGGAAAATGCACGTGCGTTTTCGCACGTGTCATTTTTCGGGCAGATAATACTGGTCGACTTTGGTTTAAGCCGGATCCCAGTATTAGTAGATATAATATCTTTGTCTCAGTTGCATTTGTATTCGGTCGTAATACAAATGCGGGTATGTTTATACTGATACGGGGTTATCCTGAAATTCGTTTCGGGATCACTTTTGGAAGTTGCCAGTTTCCAGTTTTCTATCAGCCGTATTAAACATTCGGTTTAATACGGATTTATCTTTTCTTGAGATGAGTGTGGAAGCTTCTAGATGATGACTAGGATGGTGAGGTGTTAAGTGACTCATTAGTGCATTTAATGATTCATTTAATGCAGGGGTGACTAGGTAAATGACTAGGTTTATGTTCATTGGTTTGCTTTTAATGAGTTCATACAAGATGTATCATGACTCATTCCTTCATTCAAGGTAATGGTCACCCCCCCTCTCTTACACTCACCTCCCTCATCCTCTATATATGGCCGGCCCTCCCCTCCTCTTCTCACTCACTCTCACTTAGGAAAAGATTATGATAGATTTGTGTATGGAAATTTCATATAGCTCAAATTCTTATCACCCGATTCAAAAGGCAACTTCATTAACCGTTCGTCCATAGCTTTGGACGTAAAGAGACAAATTGTTATACTCATTCTCTACATCATCTTGGTTGTCTCTTTTAGCAAACTTGACGACCGAGTTTCCTCGGTTCAGAGGCGGGAGCCCGTTTAAAGATCCGTCGACGTAGTGCCACCTGGTCGAGAAGACCGGAGATTCAGGAGATCGAAGCATCCGCAACAAAGCATGGGATGATGGTTAAAGACCGAAGGACTCGGATCGTTCGGTATAACATTTCTACCCACTTTGTAGTTTGTTAGTTTAGCTTTAATGGCAAATCCGGGTTATAGTACGCGATAGCGCCTGTTGTAAAAGTTTTTGTTCCGCATTTGGCGTCTGTAAGACGGCCGGGGCGCTACCGTGGACTTACACCATACCTCTAGACCCCTACGAGTGCGGCAAGCAACCCTACCAATTCTAGAGTTAGGAGACCCGGTCTTGACTCCTCGAGATGGTCTCCCACTGGACCCTAGAACCCGGTTACTTGTGCTCCCCGCCTTGTGCCTATCCTAATGCAGAAAAGTAAATAATATACAATGGTGACATCATCCTCAATCCGGAAGTGCCCCAATAAAAATATTACATACAATGATTTTTACATGAATGAAAATTAAAAACTCTCATCTCATATAAAAACCCCCGCTACTCAAAACAAGACGATCTAATATAACATATCACAGCAACACATAACATCGCATGTCATCAACGTAAGTAAATATGTGTATCCCAGTTATCGTTGACATATAGCAACGAACCGGCGATACACCATATATTACACTTACGATTGCAGAAAAAAAAGTGAAAAACTACAACAGTTGGAATCCGCAACCACCTTTGACAAAATAAACTCAATGTATCACATACTTTGGAATTCATGCCTAACCAAATGAATTCCTTAGACATTGCATGCTTAACAATTATAAACCCCACATTTTATTCTCGAACTCGAAAAAACTTTTCAATATCAAGTCGGGAAATTCAACAAGATTCCCGACAAACTGATCGAATGCTCGTCGGAAACTTTAGTAGACGGCAGCAGCCTCGATACCGTCGACGAAATGCACTAAGGCGGAACACCACTGCCGCGAACACCCGAACGGATGCTTTTGGCGACGGGGTTCTCTTACAGTCACTTGGTCGGGGCTATGGGGCATAGCTATCTAATAAGATTACATAGAGAGTATCCGCATACGCTACGTGATTACGACAGAGTTTTGATCACATCAAAATCCCGTGACATCCGATCAAATGAGAATAAATTGCTAGATTTATAACATTCAAATTAGTTATCTCATAACTACTTTTGTGGATTCCAAATATTGTATCCCATCACATGATACCCGGACGAACGTTAAACTTTTCGATCTATTCATCAAAGTCCGACAATTTCCCGACAGCTCAACACTTGGGCACAGTTCAATAATACCCAGAATATGCCACAGTATCTATGCACCAGCCGTAGAAGGGCAAACCCAAGCCTCACTCATGTCTCCATGGAACTGCGGAAAACCCTAAGGTATGACCGCGGTTCTGCGATCCAAAAAGTTGAGTTAGGGTTTCATTCTTCTAGAGGGTTCATAGAATTACTTGCATGTTTTCCGGAGACGTTAAACTTGGAAAAATGAGTTTTTGACATTCGATCGAACTTTTTAACTTCACCTAGACAATATGTGAATAATCCGAAACAATATTAAAACTACGAATATGAAACACTCCGAATTGCTTATAGTGTAAGATTACATCACATGCAAAATTAGCAAAAACAACACCTGAAACTGTAATGCCTTAGATTTAGATTAGTGCTAGTTTAGGCGGTAATACGGGTTTTTGGTAAAAATTTTACCGATTTGAGTTCCTCACATTTTATAATATTTAATTAATAATTTATTATTATTTGGTATGGTATGCACACATATGTGCATGTTTATATGAGGGTGTGTTTGTGTAATCTAGTTTAGCAACCATGACAACTTAACCCTAATCATAATCCTTGCTTTAACCTAAATCCTAAACTTTTAGATATATTTGTGAGATATTTCTTTTGGATTTTGTTTTGTGGAGAGGTGGCATGGTGAGTTTAGTGTGTGCATTAATGAGGAGTTAATGCATGGTGCACTCACCAAACTCTTTCTCATCCTCACATCTCTCTCTCTTTTCTTCATACCTCACTCATTCTCTCTCACTTCATCACTTCTCATTTCTTTCATCATCCTCATAGCTATCAACTGAACACTTGAACTATCCTTCATCAAAACCTACACTAATCTTCACAAAATCTCACCCAAATCACTTCATTTGCCTTGTTTTGCCTCTTGGATGCCTTGGAGCTTGGAAAGCTAGGATCTTTGAGCCCGTGGGAGTAGGTAATGATCTCTATCTGTTAGTTAAGTCTTTTATAGTGTTGTGTAGTCATATAGTTTTAGTTTAAAACGCTTAAGGTGTCGTTTCGTGCAAACATCATATTTTTAGTGGCATTTGTGATATCTGTGATCTGCTGTGACCCCGAGAGTATACTAGAAAATCAAACAATTTAGTTGTGTTGTACCAGAGGCCCTAAGACTTCACCTGAAACACGAACCCCTAGGCTCAGACCTTGGCCGGCGACTTTCCTTTGAAATCCAGCGACCTTGGATTTTGTGCTGGGTTTTGGGTTGGGTTTTTCTGGGTAGCTGTATGCTTTGGTTTAGGTGTGTTTGGTCCTGTTTGATTTTTGGGTTTTCTCTGTATACAAAATCTGGGATCACATAGCTAGTTTCTTGTGTTACGATTACGTGAGTTACGTTATACGACACGGTTCGTGCACTTTTTGTGGTTTTGCTCTTGGGTGGGTTTCGTGGTGTAGCTACGCACGTTAGCCACAATACGAACACTTTAGAGTATGTTTTGAGTTGGTGCGTCGGGCAAACGTAGTTTGTACGTGTTTTGGATCGATTGCTAATATATACTTGCTTTGTTGTTTTGTGATTTTAGGATCGCAAGCGGGGACTTCGGACGCTGCAAAGAAGGGGAAACAGGTGGTTGGTTTTACTTAGCCAGGAGCGTTGGTGAGTAGATTTAACATCTACAGGGAAATCGCCCGCAAGGCGTTATGCGTCTGGGCTAGAGATCATATGATATTAGTCGCATATTCTATTGCATATATAAAGTTTGCGCATACACCTCATTGCATATTTACTTGTTGTGCTTGGACTTTTACCCTTAGGACACTACACTATTATTGACGGCTCATGTTACACGAGCACTGATTGTATGCCACTCACACCATCAATAATTGCCATGACACGCACAACACACATGCATATATGATATTGTTTGGTTAGGGACATTGAAACATTGATTCATATTCCACTGTGCATATGACATATAGCATACCTGTATACCTACATGCTTACACATATGCCTTGACATGCTTAGATGCTAGTTACCCATATACCTATATGGTATTGTACCATTAGTGATAGGTATATACACATATGAGACATAGCAACATGTACATCTTGCATACATACTTACACTTATACCTGGAGGGTATTACATCATTACTGATAAGTAGATACATATACCTTGCTATACCTACATGTTTACATATATATCTGGCTATAGCTACATGTTCACCTTTATTTGATGTTATATGGACTTGGAGAAATTAGGAACCGCATGATATATATATATGTATATATATATATATATATATATATATTAACTTGTTGCAGTTAAATAGCGGCTTTTCCTTTATATGCTCACATTACAGTTTTATGTTGCATATATTATATTCATAGATTTTCGCATTGAGATATGGATTTTTCATGATGTTTTCTGGATTTGAGGACCGTGGTAGTTTCATGAAATTATGCATTATTTGAAAACCCGGTTTCTCTTTATATGATATTTCAGCAGCAACCATATGATTTATCGGTTCTGATATATATACCCATGCGAAGAGGCATCGTGGGCCGTGTGCGGGTACATGTTGGGGCCCGGAGGTACCCCGGGGCAAGAAAGATATGTCGATGGACCATGCCGATGAGCCTGACAGGGGAATCATACCTACCGGTGACAGTATTTAGACTCGGTGGTTATCGTGGAGATACCGACCGGAGTTATGTACGTATGGATATGTCGAATTGCGAGGGTCGAAGCTAGGCACTCGGGTTTTCGAGATAGTGTATGATACGTACCTATCAGGGCCAGTCGTGGTGACAGCACCTGATAGATCAGTATTTATGTGTCGATACTTGACACTTGTTTTCATGATATTTTTACTCCTAAGTATATATAACAGTGGAATAGGACGTTGTTATATATATATATATATATAGTAGTGGTATGGGACGCTAATATATATGTATACATATCTAATTTATATACATCATCATAATGATTCATGCAATATACTTATTCATTTCATGAAATTTACTTTATATTGAATACGGGATATATGAGATTTACTTGATATTAGACACTCGGGATATATGATACTTACAGTATATGAGAGCCAATTTGGGGTCTGATTTGAGGAAATTTGGGATTTTGATTGTCTTGATGGAATTTGGTCCTACCACAAGGTCAGGATTCCGTGAGGATGACATGTTTTATCCTATACTTTGCATTTATTTTATATGCATTGCTTCATGTATTGGTAGTACCTGATAGAGTACCTTTCATGAATGTTGCATATACATATTGTCATATTATTGCTTCATGTATTAGTTGTACCTGATAGAGTACCTTTCATGACTGTTGTGTTAGTTATATGTATGCCATAGAGGCCATTACCATACATAGGATGTATATTGTAGTGGATGCTTGGACATATATAGGGAGGGCTTTCTTGCTCGACATGATAGTATGCTATCTGGTTGCTCTTTACCTTAACGTGTACACTGATTGTCTCTCTGTTACATTTTGGTAAAGCCCTTAGGATGTGTACTTGACTACCTGGACTATGATGCGGATCATACTAATGGGGACATGGTAGTCCATAAGTACATCCTTCAAAGTCCCTGGTCGTGGGTATATCGAGACGGGGCATCGATATACCAGAGTAGACTAGCGTATACCTTCTCGACCCATAAAGATGGGCGATGGATGATCCCATATCCATTGGTGTTTGACATCAAAGATGATATACGGGTACTCAGTGGAGACTGGGTACACTGGACGGACTCGCCGAGAACTCCCAGATGGTATTATACCTTACGTCAGATGGCAGTTCTCTGGTGACACTGGTACAGAGTAGTCTGTTGACCCGAGATCGTCATAGAGTCTTGTGTGATTCCCACTATGCTTTGATTTCCATCTTACCAAGTCCCAGAGAGCGTGCAAAATGGTGGTTTTTGGGTACAGTCCCGAATCACATGGAGGCAATGAGCGATAGGAGGGGATTCGTCTCTCCCGGTATAGGGAGTTGATGTTGTGCTGTGTTCGATTGGCTATAACCGGAAATCCCTGGCCAGAGTTGCTGAGATTTACTGGTAAGTGTTACCAGTAGTTTCTCGAATTGTTATAGACCTCATATCGACACGACTTATCGAGCTATTGGGGTCTGACGTTTACCACCCCTAGGCGAGATATGCGACATATCAGACGAACAGACCGGACTGTACGGTAAGTGTTACTGGTTGGATTCACAGGAGTGTGAGCGGGCTTGCTCGTCGATCTTCTGATCGCTCAATACCTGGGTAGCCATTACGTTTAGCTTACCGCTTGCGGCTTGTGGGTGTTTGATATGATCATCACCTGCTGCCGGCGTATTGACGAGTCTTTAGAGTCCTACACAGAGGTTTCCTGGCTCAAGCGAAACGAAATAGGAGCGCATATGAGATATGTGCGGGACCGAGAATAATGCGTGTATGTGATACCGTATTCCATTCTCGCGATGAATGTGTTGAAAGGTTGTATGCGATATAACCTAGTTATCGAATCGAGGATTGATTCGATAAGCCGATACATTGGATACTAGTCGGTTATATGCGATATGACCGGATCGTTAAATCAAGTGTTGATTTAATGATTTAATGTATAATTATATATATGATATATTAATTTACATTAACTAGTATTGGTTCATTTTTAAATGGATTTTCTCACTTGTTTGTGCACATTGTATATGTGATATATTTTTGTGCACAAGTTTGTATCATGTTTGATGATGCATGCTAATTTGGGTTTGTGTAAAGATTAAACCATGGTTGTATGATGGTTAGGGTTTTCTTTTTCTTATTCATTTATTTATTTATTTATTCTTTTTTGAAAATATATAAAGCATGAAGAGAAAATGGTGGCTTTCTTTGTTTGATATTGAAGCTTCATGAAGCTTTGACCAAAGTGACCATTTTGTCTCATGCTTAACCCTAACCACTCTATCTAACCTTAGTTAAATCTCTACACTAAACCATGGTTTGTATATGATAAGAATTGATTTTTCTTTTCTATTTTATTATTCTTATCATATCATTATGATCATCTTCTTCTTCTTCTTCACATGAAGAAAGCTTTCTACCAACAATGGTGAAATGTGAAAATGAGTGAGAAATCCAATTCTAAAGTGAACCCACCTCCTATTTCTTCATCCTCTACCACTTGCCAAGTAGTATAGGGTGTTTTCTTCACAAGTTTCATGACTTGGTGAAGTGGGAGCTTGATCTAGTGATGCCTCGACGTAGATCATCTTCGGCATCGACATCGACGACCTAGCCCGCCCATTTCTCCGACGAAGCCAACGCAAGAGTCCGGGATCCGATTTGGACAGCGGAGGGACATCATTGCGGAGCTATGGAGGTGGAGCACCGGATCTACAAAGGTTGTATTTCCGTTCTTGTAGTTAATTTGTTAACTAGTTGCTTTGTCGCCTAAAATTCTAGTTAACGATCCGTAGTCTAGGGTTTCTCGGCACCGTAAAATTTGAAATTGGCATGGTTGATGCCTTGTGAGACCTCTTGAGAGTGCCTAGGAACCCTACAGTGGTATCAGAGCCTAGCTAGAGCCTTAGGCGATGCGTAGACGGAGTTAGAAGTCCGATTAAACCGAAACCCTAACACAAATTTGCTCTCTGGACTTTTTCCAAAAATTGGGTTTTTTCCAGATTAAAAATATGCAGAAAATTCAGCAGGAAATTCTAAGAATTACGGTGCAAAAATTACCTAATGATCTGTCTAAAGTGCGGCGGAACCGCGGCATTAGCGTGCTAATGCGGCGGTTCCGCAGCCATTTTGTCTCTTCTCACATTGAATTTTGCACAGTAATTCCTATTTTGCAGTGCTGGTTTTCCTGGGATATTTTTTTTTTCTGAACTCAAGAGTGGAGTTTTCTGAGTTGTATTGGGGACTCGGTGTTTCGATCGGATTGTCTAATTTTGTCTATGTGGCTTTCTGGATATTTTAGAATATGTTAAAAAGTTCGACCGGATATAAATACCCAATTTTTCCCCTGCCGGAAAATTTCCAAGTGTTGGATTTTTCCGTGGTTTAAAGACGTTCTAAGTAGTGCAAGTAACGCGATGCTCCCTCTAGAAGACAACAAACCTTAACTCGATTATGTGACCGTCTTGAACTGCCCTTTGAACCTTAGGGTTTGGGGCAGTACGGCGTGCCACATGTGAGGCGTTGGCTTGACCCTTCTACGGCTGGACCGTTGGTACTGAGGCATGAAGTGAATGTTTTTAAACTTGTTTCATGTGTTGAGCTGTATTGGGAAAACCTGGGTGTTCGATTGTTCGATCGGAAAGTTTAACATTTTCTACTTATCCGGAATGTGATACAATAATTGGAATTCACAATATGTTATGAGATAACTGAATGAATGTTATAAACATAGCAGTTTAGTCTCACTTGATCGGTTGCCACGGAATTTTGATGTGATCAAAAGTCCGTCGCAATCACGTAGCGTACACGGATACTCGCCGGGTGAACTTAATAGACAGCCTTGCCCCATAGCCCCGACCAAGGGACTGTAGGAGAACCCCGTCGCCAAAAGCAACCTTTCGGGTGCTCGCGGCAGCGGTGTTCCGCCTTGGTGCACTTCATCGACGGCGTCGGGGGTGCAGCTGCCTACTAAAGTTTGCGACGAACATTCGATCAGGATGTCGGGAATCTTGTAGAATTACCCGACTTGATATTGAAAAGTGTTTTCGATAATGAGACTAAAATGCGGGGTTTATAATTGTTAGGCATGCGATGTCTAAGGAATTCATTTGGTCAGGCATGCGATGTCTGAGGAGGTTGCGGATTCCAACTGTTGTAGTTTTACACTTTCTTTTCTGTGACCGTAAGTGTAATATGTGATATCGCCGGTTTCGTTGCTATATGTCAACGACAATTGGGATGGGCATATTTACTTATGTTGATGACATGTGATGTTATGTGTTGCTGGATATGTTATATTGGATCGTCGTGTTTGAATAGCCGGGGGTTCTTATGTGAGATGAGTGTTTTTCATTTTCATTCATGTAAAAACTTGTATGTAATATTCTTTTATTGGGGCACTTCCAGGTTGCGGAAGATGTCACCCTTTGTATATTATTTACTTTTCCGCACTAGGATAGACCCAAGGAGGGGAGCACAAGTAACCGGGTTCTGGAGTCCAGTGGGAGACCAACTCGAGGAGTCGAGTCCGGGTCTCCTAACTCTAGAATTGGTAGGGTTACTTTCCGCTCTCGTAGGGGTCTAGGGGTGTGGGTTTGGCTATTCATCACGACCGTGGAATCCGTGTTTTATACTGGCTCGTATTGAAAACACGGACGTCCTAGTATATCCAATATTTCATATGATTCTTCTGCTGCGATATCTGTGATGAGATCATGTGATGTTCTGTGATAGATACTGCATATAGTATATATGATATATTATATAGACGTTACTTATGTTTTACACCCGTGCTAGCCCTGCCCCGCTCTGTCGTTAGTTACCTAACCTAACGGTGCACGATGGGACATCGAGGCGGATGCGGATGGCATAAGTGTACGTAGTATTTATCTGTGATGTTAAGGTATTTAAATGATGGGACTTCATTAATGTGATTAATGAAAGTAAAAGAAACCTAAAGATGTTGTAGAATCGAATTTCAAAATAAAAAGGGTAGCTACAGTTCTTGCTTTGCACAGCGGTATATATGATATATGCTGCACCTTATTCGATGAGGAAAGGACCGAGATCCCTTCACCGGGAGTGACTCCTTTAGCAATAACTGGCAGATGCTACAACTCTCGGTTTGTCTTTTGATTGCTTCTATAGTTTCTTCTTTGCACAGTGATATATATGATATATCCCGCACCTCATTCGACGAGGAAAGGACCGACGATCCCTTTACCGGGAGTGACTCCTTTAGCAAAACTAGAAAAGCCTCAAAAACACTCCATTTCAAAATTCATTCGATCCTACAACGATATCAAGTTCATTACGCAATAGGTTTTCAGAAAAACCTGTCGTAGCCCTCCGTCATTTCAGATATGTACTGGTTAGTATTCATGCTACGTTTGTTGACCTCTGTCAAAGCGTAGTGTGCGGTAGCTGATTAGTGCTTATCTGTATAAGCATCTGATGTGATTGATTTAGGGTAGTCGTGCGACCATGTTGACCTCTGTCAAGGGTCGTGCGGGTGGGTTTACTTCAATCAGGAAATGATGGGTTGAACTTGACTAGCAGCCTATGGTTTGTTGACCTCTGTCAAGGTCATAGGACGCTAGGGGCAAAATATTATCGGGAATTTCAAGTGTTGAAATTTGCAATGAGATTTCATACCTTCTATGAGATAGTTGGATCCCGATACCCACTGCGAGTAATTGTTACTCCTGGGAGAGTTTTACACATTACAATTAGCCGATCAAGTAGGTGTCTAGAAAGGTGTTAACGAGGTTACGCCTCTGGGAAAACGAGATTTACATTAATTAGGTTCGTGCGAAAGCACGGGGGACCTCCCTCAAAGTACCGACACTGGCCTGGCTGAAAGATTGGCGAACTTGTAGTATGTAATTAATCCCGGCTAGTCTTTCCTTTTAGGGTTTGAAGGAAGATTTGATAAAAACAGTGGGAGCCATCCTGATTAGATAAAATCATAACCAATCTATTCTTGCAAGAGCGCACGCTGAGTGTTTTCTTCTCTCTCTCTCCAGGTAGCGACCATATCACGCCTTAATCAAGATAATAATACGGATTATTGACCGAACCCGCTTGTTATACTGAGCTGGGGAACGTTGGTCGCGCTCCAACTTATAATTGTTATAAGACAGAGTAGGAAATTGGGGATTACCAGAATTCCCGTGCCGCCCAAACGAAAAGAGTGCATGCTGATGCATCATCTTCGGGTGTGTTCGTTACAAAGAACTGTTTCTCTGTATCCTCTACATCCTGGGTATTTGATACCGGATCAGGACCCCAGATATGTAATGTGTTACATAGGGCTACAGATAGGTAGAGAACTGAGAACGGGTGATAAGTTTCATGAGGCAGAAAACGGGGCAAGTGTTGCAGCAAGTCTGTTAGTCACTGTCACCCTGTATTACCAATACATTGATTCTGAACAAATGTTATTAGATACCGAACCTGATATACAAAATCATATCTATTTCTTTATTAGTAAAGAAATGATAAAATTTTGTATTGATGGATAATGTTTTGAACATTTCCTATATCAAAAGTTGATCGGTTCAGGCACGTTATCTAAAAGCATTGATGTTCTAAATCAAACTACAGTTCTTTAGTATACGGAACACACACAAGAGGAAGAGTTCAGAAATGAACAAATCCTTCTTGAGGTATTGTAGACTAGGTCATATCAATGCGACCCGACTAGCTTAAGTTACATATAGATGCATATTTAAATTAGTTTGAATTTACATCTTGTGAAACTTGCCAGTCATGTCACAGAGATAAGATGACCATAGCTCTGTTTACTTGAAACAGAGAAAGAGTTAGTGAACTCTTGGGATGATACATGTTAATGTATGTAGGTCCCCTGTCTACACTTGCCAAGACCGGTTATTTATACTTCATTACATTCTCTGATGATCTTTCGAGATTCAGACCCATGTTCCTGTTGAAACACATGTCCGAACCTTTTGAGATATTCACAGAATATAAGTCAGAAGTAGAGAACCAAAATACGGGTATAAGTATTATGTCCTATGATGAGATCAAGGAGGAGAATACTTGAGCACGAAATTCTTGGACTTTTCTAAAGGAGAATGAGATTCTCTCTCTGCATTACTCCTCCGTATACACCATAGCACGATGGTATATCGGGGCGGAGCAAATGCACCCTATGTGATGATGAGTACTACTGAGTTACCTATTTCCTTTTTGGGAGTTATGCACTTGAGAAGCTGCATACCTATTGAATAGGGTTCAAATCAAATCAGTTGCCTACCACTTCATATTTGATATGATAAGGGAAGAGCCCATCTCTTAAGTTAGTTAAGATTTAGGGTTGTCCGGCCTATGTCTAAAAGCAAAATCCGGACAAGCTCGAGGCAAGGTCTGTTATGTAGAACTGGAAATGTTCCAGCTATACAAACTGCAGCTGATGATTTGGTAGAACTGAAGGATTCAATAGAAACCAACGAACCTCAGCCTCTCCGCCGATCTAGTAGGGTTCCTCACCCACCTGAGAGATACTTCGGTTGCTCTATGACAGTGGGAGCGAGGATTGCGTCATGAGATGATGACCCAACTAGTTTCGAGCTGGCCATCAAGAGTAAGACTCTGTAAGAATGGCTGGATGATTATCGATCTGAGATGGAATCCATGTACACCAACAAAGTATGGACTTTGGTTGCTAAATCTGAAGGGTTAAATCCCCATCAGGAGCAAGTATATCTTGAGAAGATTACTTGGTGTAGATGGAAAAGTTGAGACTTTCAAAGCTAGACTTGTTAAAGTTTTTCGTCATAGACCAGGCGTGGATTATGATGAAACCTTTTCAAGTGGCTATGCTTAAGTCCATCCAGATCCTACTTGCCACGGCTACATACCATGACTACGATATCTGGCGGTAGGGTGTCATGACTGCTTTTCTAAAATGATGTTTTACAAGAGTGCGTCTATAAGTACACAGCCAGAGGGCCTCGTAGACAGTGGGATCAGCGGAAACGTGTGCAAGATGTTTTATAGGATAAAGCAGGCATCGCGGAGTTGGAACGTCTATTTTGATGAAGTAGTCAAAGAGTTTGACATCATCAAAATGGTAGATGAACCTTGTATAAACAAAAAGGTAGTAGGGAGTATGGTGACGATCCTCGTAGAGTACGTGGATAACATACCCTTGATAAGGAAGGAGTTTCCTATGCTACGCTCGATCAATCTTCGCTTATCACAATGATTCTCCATATAGGATCAAAAGTGATACCTCCTAAATCCTGGATTTTGGATCTATGAGATAGATCTAATTGGATATTAGGATACTCACTAGTTGTAGTGAGATGGTATCAACCGATCCTGGGGAGAATCACTGGAAGTGTTCCAGGGTGATAAGGACGACTGAAAGTCAGTCACAGGCATTGTCTTTACCCTCAGTAATGGGACGGTATGTTGGAAGAGTTCCAAGCTAGATACCGTGGCATACTAGACGATAAAGGCCCGATACATCGCTACTTCAGATGCTACCAAAGAGGCAGTCTGGATGTATATTAGTTCATGAGATGAACTTTGTTCCTCACATTGTATGACAATGGAGTTGTGGCTTATGCCAAGGAACGTCCGTCCATCAGTGATCCAGACATATTCTAAGGCAGTATCACCTGATCATGGAGATAGTTGATCTCCAAGGGATCGAGGTTAGGAGAGTAGACTCAGAGGATAACACGGCGGATCCACTCACGAAGGCCTTTTCCCAGAGAGAGACTATTATGGGATGGTTGAGTATGAGATACTACAACCACTGCTATCAGATGGCCCTAGTGCAAGTGGGAGATTGTTAGTTCTATGTATGCCCTAGAGTCCATTACTATACATAGGATGTATATTGTAGTGGATGCTTGGACATATATAGGGAGGACTTTCTTGCTCGACATGATAGTATGCTATCTGGTTGCTCTTTACCTTAACGTGTACACTGATTGTCTCTCTGTTACATGTTGGTAAAGCCCTTAGGATGTGTACTTGACTACCTGGACTATGATGCGGATCATACTAGTGGGGACATGGTAGTCCATAAGTACATCCTTCAAAGTCCCTAATCGTGGGTATATCAAGACGGGGCATCGATATACCAGAGTAGACTAGCGTATACCTTCTCGACCCATACAGATGGGCGATGGATGATCCCATATCCATTGGTGTTTGACATCAGAGATGATATACGGGTGCTCAGTGGAGACTGGGTACACTGGACGGACTCGCCGAGAACTTCCAGATGGTATTATACCTTACGTCAGATGGCAGTTCTCTGGTGACACTGGTACAGAGTAGTCTGTTGACCCGAGATCGTTATAGAGTCTTGTGTGATTCCCACTGTGCTTTGATTTCCATCTTACCACGTCTAAGAGGGCATGCAAAACGGTGGTTTTTGGGTACAGTCCCGAATCACATGGAGGCAATGAGCGATAGGAGGGGATTCGTCTCTCCCGGTATAGGGAGTTGATGTTGCGCTGTGTTCGATTGGCTATAACCGGAAATCCCTGGCCAGGGTTGCTGAGATTTACTGGTAAGTGTTACCAGTAGTTTCTCGAATTGTTATAGACCTCATATCGACACGACTTATCGCGCTATTGGGGTCTGACGTTTACCACCCCTAGGCGAGATATGCGACATATCAGACGAACAGACCGGACTGTACGGTAAGTGTTACTGGTTGGATTCACAGGAGTGTGAGCGGGCTTGCTCGTCGATCTTCTGATCGCTCAATACCCGGGTAGCCGTTATGTTTAGCAGACCGCTTGCGGCTTGTGGGTGTTTGATATGATCATCACCTGCTGCCGGTGTATTGACGAGTCTTTAGAGTCCTACACAGAGGTTTCCTGGCTCAAGCGAAACGAAATAGGAGCGCATATGAGATATGTACGGGACCGAGAATAATGCGTGTATGTGATACCGTATTCCATTCTCGTGATGAATGTTTCGAAAGGTTGTATGCGATATAACCTAGTTATCAAATCGAGGATTGATTCGATAAGCCGATACATTGGATACTAGTCGGTTATATGCGATATGACCGGATCGTTAAATCAAGTGTTGATTTAATGATTTAATGTATAATTATATATATGATATAATAATTTACATTAACTAGTATTGGTTCATTTTTAAATGGATTTTCTCACTTGTTTGAGCACATTGTATATGTGATATATTTTTGTGCACAAGTTTGTACCATGTTTGATGATGCATGCTAACTTGGGTTTTTGTAAAGATTAAACCATGGTTGTATGATGGTTAGGGTTTTCTTTTTCTTATTCATTTATTTATTTATTTATTCTTTTTGGAAAATATATAATGCATGAAGAGAAAATGGTGGCTTTCTTTGTTTGATATTGAAGCTTCATGAAGCTTTGACCAAAGTGACCATTTTGTCTCATGCTTAACCCTAACCACTCCATCTAACCTTAGTTAAATCTCTACACTAAACCATGGTTTGTATATGATAAGAATTGATTTTTCTTTTCTATTTTATTATTCTTATCATATCATTATGATCATCTTCTTCTTCTTCACATGAAGAAAGCTTTCTACCAACAATGGTGAAATGTGAAAATGAGTGAGAAATCCAATTCTAAAGTGAACCCACCTCCTATTTCTTCATCCTCTACCACTTGCCAAGTAGTATAGGGTGTTTTCTTCACAAGTTTCATGACTTGGTGAAGTGGGAGCTTGATCTAGTGATGCCTCGACGTAGATCATCTTCGGCATCGACATCGACGACCTAGCCCGCCCATTTCTCCGACGAAGCCGACGCAAGAGTCCGGGATCCGATTTGGACAGCGGAGGGACATCATTACGGAGCTATGGAGGTGGAGCACCGGATCTACAAAGGTTGTATTTCCGTTCTTGTAGTTAATTTGTTAACTAGTTGCTTTGTCACCTAAAATTCTAGTTAACGATCCGTAGTCTAGGGTTTCTCGGCACCGTAAAATTTGAAATTGGCATGGTTGATGCCTTGTGAGACCTCTTGAGAGTGCCTAGGAACCCTACATGTTTCATGCATATGATCATTTATTGCTATTAGCTTGCATATGTTAGATTCGCGCTGTACGTGCATACTTACGATTAGCTGCATATGTTATTTACTATTCACGAGTTGGCAACTCACCCCCGTTGTGCCACAGTGTTTTGCAGGTTGTTCCTCAAAGTAGTCGAGGCATCGATTTCATCTATCATATAATCTTATGCAGCGGATACCGCTACGGCTGACTGTGTACAGTTTTGCTATAGGTGGGTTTTGCGGTTATCGGATATTGCTCATTGTGTATTCGTTGTACCATGTACTCTCCATCTACCACTTTCATGTATGACTTAGAGACTTGATGTGTGGACGACATTGTATATTATTTTGTGACTTGTAGGTCTTTTATGTAGTTTTATTTATATCGTCTTTTATTTCTTCGCTACGGCATCGTATATCCGTTGTGGTGTTTGTTTTCCGCCTTTGGGAGTGTATTTAATCCCGTTTGGGGATGCTTTACTTATATCTTTATTGTACCCCTTTTTGGAGCTGGTTTTTACAATGGCGGTGCAGCAAAAATTTTAAAGAAAATAAAAGTTGGACTTTAAAGGATTTGGTTTAAGATTTCAAAAGTTTTAAAATTGTTATTTACACTTACTACTTTTGATGGTTTAGATCGCTGGGTATTCAGCTTACTTAAATTGCGTTACGCCTGTAGACGTCACGTGCCAATTTCGGGTCGTGACAAAGTTGGTATCAGAGCGCTAGGTTTTACCTTTCGGAGTGTAAGATGACCTTGGTATGATGGAGTATGTAGCTTAAGCAGAGTAACGTAGTGTGTGTATGTCCACGGCATACTCACAAACACGGTACTCCACCTAAAGTGACCTAAGTACAGATTGCTTGAAATTTCTTCCTTGATGATACATATCCTTGTGATTCGATTTCTGTGTTCTTATCGAATCCTTTTTCCATTCATAGCCTTTTCCGCCGATGACTATGAGGACTCAGAGTGATACAGCGAGAGCCGAGGTAAGAGTTGACTCGTTTGGGGCGAGGACTGACTAGGATGGTACGCTCGTTGTACAGGAGCTGATGGATCCGCCTTCGATAGATCGTATCGCTAGGCTTGAGGCAGAGATGCAGGACTTGCGCCAGACGATCAGGTTGTTGGTTGAGGCCATTCGAGCACAGAGACAGGAGGTTATCATCCCTGTTACCCAGTTATTCCTTTCGATCAGCACACAGCATAGTGTTACGTATACAGAACCAGTAGACGCAGCCCTATTCGATGAGGAGCGTCTTTCCGAGACTTTGGGAGTTCGAGGACCGAGGAGGGCTCATACAGGTGTATCAACCCAGAGACAGAGGTTCAGTCACCATGATAGGTTTCGTGTACGTCGCGGGAGTAGCAGAGGCTTGGGACGAGGACAGTCGCTCAGCTCTCATCCCAAGGAGGGTCAGCAGCCATGGAGTGGATGTTTTCGATGCGGGAGCCTTCATCACTTCATCAGGAATTATTCCTTAGCACTGCGTCAGGCTCGTGTTCAGAGAGGTCGTGGTCGTGGAGGTTTCGCTCAGAGGGGACAGGTTGGCAGAGGAGGAGTTCAACCAGTTGCGGGTAGGGGGCAGACACGAGAGTTTGCTTCTACTCATCGGGAGCGCGGGCGTCCAATGCAGAGTTTTCAGGTATTCTTGATTCGTATGTTCTTTTGATGCACTTGTTTTTTTACACACTTTGTGCCGTGGTTGGGACGAGAGTCGTGTTAGCTAGATCAGCCGTTTGTTGTGTTAACTTCTATCAGCGATTCTTTTGTTGTGCTACATGTGTTTCAGTCGTGTGCCAATCGGATAGGAGATAGAGATTCGTCCGTCGTTTTGATCCTTCTAGAGATGTTGGATTTGACGTTCTCCTGGGCACGGACTGGTTAGCTACGTGCTATGCGTCTGTGGATTGCCACGAGAAAACGGTCAGGTTTTGTTTTCCCGGCAAGTCAATTCTTGTTGTGCAGGGGGACAGTGGTGCCGCCTTTTACAGCTTGAATTCAGCCTTTTTCTCTAGTTGGCTTTTGAGGAGAGGATGTCGAGAATTCTTGGATTTCATTCATGACACCGGAGCCACAGTGGGTTTGTTGGACCGGGTTACTATCGTGCAAGAGTTTTCCGACGTTGTTCCAGATAAGTCGGCGGAGCTTAGGGAGCTTAAGGATCAGCGGCAGAGTTGCTTGTAGAGGGCCTTGTGCATCTGAGTATTTCGCTTTGGCGAGCTCCTATTCTGTTCGTCAGGAGAAGAACGGCAGTTGAGGTTGTGTATTGATGGATCGTCAATCGAACCAGGTTATGGTGTGGATATGTATCATTTACCTCGTATTGACGATTTCTTTGATCAGCTCTAGGGTGCGAGACATTTTTTAAGTTTGTTTGGGATCAAGTCATCATTGTTGCAGGTTCGGAATGATGACATTCCGAAGACTGCTTTTGTGCGCGCTACGGGCAGTATGAGTTTTGGTGGTGTCGTTGGACTCACTAATGCCCTGGCAGCATTCGTGGATATGATGAACCAGATTCCTTCAGGCCGTTCCTCGACCAGTTTATTGTTGTGTTATTGATGACATTCTGGTCTATTCCAAGATTCATGAGGAACATGAGCAGCACTTGAGGATTTTTTTTGCCGACAGTGGGAGAGCACCAGCTGTTTGCTAAATTCTCGGAATGTTCCTTCAGGCTTGATTGTGTTGACTCCTAGGTCTTGTAGTTACGGGAGACGGTTTTCATATGGACCCAAGGAAGATCGAGGCCGTACAGCTTTGGCACAGACTTGTGTACGGGACAGAGGACCGCAGATTTTTGGGCTTAGCAGGTTTTTACCGCCGTTTCATGCAGGATTGCTTATGTATCGCTGCACCATTGACTGGACTGACCGGAAAGGAGGTTCTTTTTCTTTGGGCTGAAGCATGCGTGCAGAGTTTTCAGCAGTTGAAGACTCGGTTGACAACTGCACCAGTTCTTTCTTTGTTTCTGGTTCGGGTGACTTTGTTGTTTACTGTGATGTTTCATGAGCGGGGCTCGATTATATACTGATGTGACACTATAGAGTTATCGCTTTTGTTTCCCGACAGTTGGGGGAAGTACGAGCAGGATATCCCACTTATGATCTGGAGATGGCCGCGATGGTCGTGCGTTGGAGATTTGGAGACACTACTTGTGTGGAGAGTCGTGTCAGATTTTTACGGACCACCAGAGCTTAATGTATATCTTCCTGCAGCGGGTTTTAATTGTTGAGACAGCGCCGCTGGATGGAGCTTGTGAAGGATTGTGTTTGTGAGATCCTCTTTACCCATGGCAAGGCGATTGTGGTAGCTGATGCTGGAGTCGTAGGCCCGGAGTTAGCTTTTCCCAGTTGTGCGTAGTTCTGAGATAGTCTACTGCAGATTTACAGTTCTTGTGCGACCGTTGAGTATGTTAATTGTATGTATGCCCTAGAGGACAGTATTGTACAGATGATGTATATTATATTGGATGCTTGGAAATATATAGAGAGGACTTTCTTGCTCGATATGATAGTATGCTATCTGGTTGCTCTTTACTTTAACATATATACTTGTCTCTTTATACTGTCTTATCGTTACATATTGGTAAAGCCCTTAGGATGTGTACTTGACTAACTGGACTATGATGCGGATCATACTAGTGGGGACATGGTAGTCCATAAGTACATCTTTCAAGGTCCCTAGTCGTGGGTGTATCGAGACGGGGCATCGATATACCAGTGTAGACTAGCGTATACGGTTCTCGACCCATGAGATGGGCGATGGATGATCCTATATCCATTGGTGTTTAACATCAGAGATGGTATACGGGTGCTCAGTGGAGACTGGATACACTGGACAGACTCGCCGAGAACTCCCAGATGGTATTATACCTCACGTCAGATGGCAGTTCTCTGGTGACACTTGTGCAGGTTAGTCTGTAGACCCAAGATCGTCATAGAGTCTTGTGTGATTCCCACTGTGCTTTGATTTCCACCTTACCACGTCCATGAGGGCGTGCAAAACGATGGTTTTTGGGTACAGTCCCGAGTCATATGGAGGCAATGAGCGATAAGAGGGGTTTCGTCTCTCCCGGTATTAGGGGTTGATGTTGCGCTGTGCTCGATTGGCCGTAACAGGGAAGTCCCTGGCCAGGGATGATTTAGAGATTTACTGGTAAGTGTTACCAGTAGTTTCTCGACCCGTTATGAGCCTCACATCGGCACGACTTATCGGTTATTGGGGTCTGACGTTTACCACCCCTAAACTTGATATGCGACATATCTGATGAGGAGACCGGACTGTACGGAAAGTGTTACCGGCAGGCTTTTACAGGAGTTGGAGTGGGCTTGCTTGCTGATCTTCTGATCGCTCAAATCCCGGGTAGCCGTTACGTCCAGCTGGTACCGCTGACGGCTTGTGGGTGCGTGATGTGATCATCACCTACTGCCGGCGTATTGACGTGTCTTTAGAGTCCTACATAGAGGTTTTACTGGCTCAGGCAAAACGAAATAGGGGCGCATATGTGATATGTGCAGGACCGAGAATAATGCGTGTATGTGATACCATATTCTATTCTCGCGACTTTCTGTATCGGTCGGCTATATATGATATAGCCGGGTTATCGAATCAAGTATTGATTCGATAAGTCGATACAATGGATGTTAGTCGGTTATATGTGATATGACCGGATTATTAAGTCAAGTATTGATTTAATAATTTATTGTATAATTGTATATTTGATATACTAGTTTACATTAACTAACACATGTTCACTTAGGGTTTTTTCTCTCACATGTACACATCTTTACTATATATATGATATATGTTAAAATGTGTTATATTTTTGTATCATGGTTGATGATATATCATCCATGGGTGTATGAGACTTACACTATGCTAATTTTTAGTTTGGGTTTTTAATATTTAAAGTAATTACAAAATCAAGTAGAGGATTAGAAAATGCATGAAGCTTGTGGAAGCTTGTGGATGCATTGACTAATTCAACTTGAGTTTGTTTTTACTATGGATTTTTATTAACCCAACCATAACAATTAGCCTAGGGTTAAGTCTCTGCAAGAGTTAGTATATGATACTCACTCACCATGGTTATCTCACACACTTGATCATTATCCTCATCTCTTTTCTTTTGTTCATCTTCATCATTGAGCAAAAGAAAAAGCCTGCTAGGGTTTTGAAAAAGGAGTGAAACTTTGTGAGAAATAAAATTCTAAAGAGAACCCACTTCCTATTTCTCCATCCTCTACTGGACTAGCACTTTAGTTTAGGATGTTTGCTTCACTAATCCTCAAGTTAGTGAAGTAGAAGCTTGATTGGCATCCCCTCGACGTAGATCATCTTCGGCCTCGAAGACATCAAGCAAGCATGCGTCTTTCGCCTCGTGAAGCCATGCAAGGGTTCGGGAGATCCACGATCGCAGCGAAGAGACTTCAACAAGGAGCTAAAGAAGTGAAGGACCGATCTACAAAGGTTGTATTTCGTGTTCCCTTAGAAGTAAAGTTGTTTACTTACTATTAGTTTCGCCTAAAATTTAGTATACGATCTTGCCTAGGGTTTTTCGGCACATAAAAATTTAATTTTGGCAAGGACGATGCCTTATAGAGCCTTGTTAGTGTGCCTAGTAATCCTACAGTGGTATCAGAGCCTAGCTAGAACATTAGGCGATGTGTTAACGAAGTTAAAACTCCGAACGAACCCGAACACGTCAAGATGAACCCCTCTCTGTACATTTTTTAAAAACTGTGTATTTTCAGAATTAAAAATACGTAAAAAAACCAGCAGGTAATTTTAAAGGTTACCATGAAAAACGAGCCCTCAAAGCTTCCACGTGGCCGCGGACCCGCGGCACTAAGCCACCATTTGCGGCGGTTCCGCGGCAGAGAAGGAGTATTGGTGACGGTTCTTCATGCAGTAATTTCTAGTACCATTCCTGCATCTTTCTGGGTATTTTTATTGTGACTCATGTGTTGAGTATTTTTGGGGTTTATTTTGTAATCGTCGATTCGATCGGAGAATTTAATTTTGTTTTGTTATTCCGGATAATTTTGAAAGTATTAAAATGTTCGAACGGATATCATTAACTCAATTTATCCCGGCACGAAAAATATTCAAGTGTTGAATTTTTCTCGAGTTTAAATCTTTCGGAAATACGTGCATGTGAAGCGATTGACCCTCTAGAAGACAACAAACCTTAACTCGATTATGTGACCGTCTTGAACTGCCTTTTGAACCTTAGGGTTCGAGGCAGTACGGCGTGCCACATGTGAGACGTTGGCTTGAACCTTCTACGGCTGGACCGTTGCTACTGTTACGTGTTCTGGAATTTTTGAACTCCGCTCAAGTGTTGAGCTATTTAGGAAATTTTGGGTATTTGATTATCTGTTCGGAGAGTTTAATGCTGTCTATTTATCTGGAATGTGATACAATATGTGGAATTCACAAAGTTAGGCATAAAATGCGAAGTATGTGATATTTCGGATTTACGATGTCTAAAGAGATTGTGGATTCCAAATGTTGTAGTTTTACACTTTTTTTTCTGTGACCGTAAGTGTAATATGTGATATCGCCGGTTTCGTTGCTATATGTCAACGACAATTAGGATGTGCATATTTACTTACGTTGATGACATGTGATGTTATGTGTTGCTGGATATGTTATATTGGATCGTCGCGTTTTGAATAGCCGGGGGTTTTATGTGAGATGAGAGTTTTTATTTTCATTCATGTAAAATAAAATGTATGTAATATTCTTTTATTGGGGCACTTCCGGGATGAGGTTGATGTCACTATTTGTATATTATTTACTTTTCCGCACTAGGATAGACCCAAGAAGGAGAGCACAAGTAACCGGGTTCTGGAGTCCAGTGGGAGACCAACTCGAGGAGTCGAGTCCGGGTCTCCTAACTCTAGAATTGGTAGGGTTGCTTGTCGCTCTCGTAGGGGTCTAGGGGTGTGGGTTTGGCTATTCGTCGCGACCGTGGAATCTCTATTTTATAGAGGATCAAAATAAAACACGGACGTCCTAGTATCTCCAATGTTTCATATGTTTCTTCTGCTGCGATATCTGTGATGTGATCATTTGATATGTTGTGATAGAAACTATATATAGTATGTATGATATATTATATGGACGTTACTTATGTTTTACACCCGCGCTAGCCCTGCCCCGCTCTGCCGTTAGTTACCGAAACTAACGGTGTACGAGGGGACATCGAGGCGAATGCGGATGGCGTAAGTGTACGTCGTATTTATCTGTGATGTTTAGGTGACTTAAATGATGGGACTTCATTAATGTGATTAATGAAAGAAAAGAAACCTAAAAGATGTTGTAGAATCAAATTTTTCAAAAAGGGTAGCTACAGTTTTGCTTTGCATAGCGATATATATGATATATTCTGCACCTTATTCGATGAGGAAAGTGCCGAGATCCCTTCACCGTGAGTGACCTCTTTAGCAAAACTGGCAGATGCTACAACACCCGGTTTGTTTTTGATTGCTTTTGGAGTTTTGCTTTGCATAGTGATGTATATGATATATCCTGCACCTTATTCCATAAGGAAAGAGCCGAGATCCCTTCACCGGGAGTGACCTCTTTAGCAAAACTAATAAAAGCCTCAAAATCACTCCATTTCAAAATTCACATGATTCTACGACGATATCAAGTTCATTACGCAATAGGTTTTCAGAAAAACCTGTCGTAGCCCTCCATCATTTCAGATAAGTCCTGCTTAGTTTTCGTGCTGCGTTTGTTGACCTTGTCAAGGCATAGTGTGTGGTAGCTGACCAGTATTTATCTATTTATGCATATGATGCAGATTGTTTTAGGGTAGTCGTATGGCCTTATTGACCTTGTCAAGGGTCGTGCGGGTGGGTTTAATTCAATCAAGAAATGACGGGTTGAACTTGACTTACGGTCTATGGTTTGTTGACCTTGTCAAGGTCATAGATCGTTTGGGGCAAAATATTATCGGGAATTTCAAGTGTTGAAATTTGCAATGAGATTGCATACCTTCTATAAGATAGTTGGATCCCGATACCCACTGCGACTAATTGTTACTCCCGGGAGAGTTTTACACAGGACAATTAGCCAATCAAGTAGGTGTCTAGAAAGGTGTCAACGGGGTTACGCCTCTGGGAAAACGAGGTTTACTTTAATTAGGTCCGTGCGAAAGCACGGGGAACCTCCCTCAAAGTACCGACACTGGCCTGGCTGAATGATTGGCGAAGTTGTAGGGTGTAATTAATCCCGGCTAATCTTTCCTTTTAGGGTTTGAAAGAAGATTTGATAAAAACAGTGGGAGCCATCCTGATTAGATAAAATAATAACCAATCTGATCTTACAAGAGCATAAACTAAAGTGTTTTCTTCTCTCTCTCTCCAGGTAGCGACCATGTTACGTCTTAATCAAGATAATAATATGGATGTATTGACCGAACCCGCATGTTATGCTGTGCTGGGGAACGTTGGTTCCGTTCTTTCTAATAAGAGTTATAAGACTGAACAGGATATAGGGGAATACCAGGATTCCCATGCCACCCGAATGAAGAAAGTACATGTTGATGCATTTTCTTCGGGTGTGTTCATTACAGAGAACTGTTTCTCCATTTCCTCTACGTCCTGGGTATTAGATACCGGGTCAAGATCCCATATGTGTAATCAATTACATAGGCTTAGGAAAGGTAGAGAACTTGGAGAAGATGATAAAGACATAAGGGTTGGAAATGGAGCAATTGTTGCAGCTAAAACCGTCGGGGAATATCACCTTGTATCGCCAACTAGTAATACATTGATTCTGAACGAATGCTATTACATGCCGAACCTGATATGCAACATTATATCGGTTTCTTTGTTGAGTAAAGAGGGATATAATTTTGTATTATAGGATAATGTTATGAACATTTTTCTAAACCAAAAGTTGGTTGGATCAGGCACGATGTGCAATGGCAATTATGTTCTAAATCAATCAACAGTTCTGAGCATAACAAACACACACAAGAGGAAGAGTTCAGAAATGAACGAATCCTTCTTGTGGCATTGTAGACTAGGTCACATCAATGCGTCACGACTAGCTAAGTTATATAAAGATGGATATTTGAATCCATTTGAATTTTCATCTTATGACACTTGCCAGTCATGTCTCAAAGGCAAGATGACCAAAACTCCGTTTACGGGACACGGAGAGAGAGTTACGGAACTCTTGGGACTGGTACATAGTGATGTATGTGGCCCCATGTCTACACATGCCAGGAATGGTTCTGCGTACTTCATTACATTCACTGACGATCTCTCTAGATTCGGATATGTGTTCCTGATGAAACACAAATCAGAAGCTTTTGAGAAATTTAGGGAATATAAATAAGAAGTCAAGAACCAAACCGGGAAAAGTATTAAAATCCTTCGATCTGATCGAGGAGGTGAATACTTGAGCAATGAATTCCTGGACTTCCTAAAAGAGAATGGGATTCTCTCTCAGCCGACTCCTCCATATACACCACAGCACAACGGTGTATCGGAACGGAGGAACCGCACCCTATTAGATATGGTGCGCTCTATGATGAGCACAGCTGAGTTACCTATTTCCTTCTGGGGTACGCACTGGAGACAGCAGCATACCTATTGAATCAAGTTCCATCTAAATCTGTACCTACCACACCATATGAGATATGGAGTGGGAATAGGCCATATCTTAAACGAGTTAAGATATGGGGTTGTCTGGCCTATGTCAAAAGATAAAATCCGGACAAACTCGAGGCACGGTCAGTTCTTTGCAAATTTGTGGGATATCCAAAGAACTCATATGGGTATTTTTTCTACCAAAGTGAGGAACAAAAAAGTGTTTGCTGCTCAACATGCCACCTTTTTAGAAAAGGAATTTCTTGTTAAAGAAATTAGTGGCAAAGTGGTAGAGCTGGAAGAGGTTCCAGATACACAAACTGCAACTGAAGGTTTAGTGGACCCAAAGGATTCGGTAGTTCCCAACGAACCTCAGCCTCTCCGCCGATTTAGTAGGGTTCCTCACCCACCTGAGAGATACTACGGTTTTCTCATGGACGGTGGGAGCGAGGATTGCATCATGGTTGATGATAACCCAACTAGCTTCGAGCAGGCCATCACGAGTGAGGACTCGGTGAAATGGCTGGATGCAATGGGGTCCGAGATGGAATCCATGTACACCAACAAAGTGTGGACTTTGGAAGTTGCTCCTGAAGGGGTAAAACCCTTTGGGAGCAAGTGGATCTTCAAGAAAAAACATGGTGTAGATGGGAAAGTGGAGACTTTCAAAGCTAGACTTATTGCAAAAGGTTTTCTTCAAAGACAAGGTGTGGACTATGACGAAACCTTTTCTCCAGTGGCAATGCTTAAATCCATCCGGATCATGCTTGCCATCGCTGCCTATCATGACTACGAAATCTGGCAAATGGATGTTAAGACCGCCTTTCTAAACGGTGATTTAGAAGAGTGCGTGTACATGACTCAGCCAGAGGGCTTCGTAGATAGTGGGAGCAGCGGGAAGGTGTGCAAGCTGCTTAAATCCATTTATGGATTAAAGCAAGCATCGCGGAGTTGGAACATCTGCTTTGACGACGTTATCAAAGAGTTTGATTTCGTCAAAAACGTAGATGAACCTTGTATCTACAAGAAGGTAGCAGAGAGTAAGGCTGTCTTCCTCGTATTGTACGTGGACGACATACTCTTGATAGGAAATGACATTCCTATGCTGCAATCGGTCAAGCTCTTCTTATCACAAAGATTCTCAATGAAAGATCTTGGTGATGCCTCCCGCATATTGGGAATTATGATCTATAGAGATAGATCTAAATGGATATTGGGATTGTCCCAATCCAAGTACATTGACACCATACTAAAGAGGTTTAGTATGGAAGAGTCCAAACGTGGGTTTTTATCTACGATTTCAGGGCTCACTCTCTCCAAAGAGATGTCTCCCAAGACTGATTTGGAGAGAGCTCGCATGCAAGGGATACCCTATGCTTCGGCAGTAGGCTCTATCATGTACGCGATGCTATGTACCAGACCCGATGTAGCATACTCACTAAGTGTAGTAAGCAGGTATTAAGCTGATCCTGGAGAGAGTCACTGGACAGCTGTGAAGAGCATTCTCAAGTACTTACGAAGGACTAAAGAGATGCCCTTGGTGTATGGTAACGGAGAACTCCAAGTGGAGTCCTTTACCGATTCGAGCTTGCAGAGTGATAAGGATGACTCTAAGTCGCAGTCGGGAATTGTCTTTACCCTTTACGGAGGGGCGGTTAGCTGGAAGAGTTCCAAGCAGGAAACTGTGGCAGACTCGACGATGGAGGCTGAAAACATCGCTGCCAACGATGCTGCCAAAGAGGCTGTCTGGATCAAGAAGTTCATTACTGAACTTGGAGTGGTTCCATCCATTGAGCATCCAATACCTTTTTATTGTGATAACAATGGAGCAGTGGCTTTCGCCAAGGAACCCAGGTCCCATCAGCGATCCAGGCATATTCTGAGGTGGTATCACCAGATCCGGGAGATAGTTGATCGCCGGGAGATCGAGGTCAGAAGGGTTGACACGAAGAACAACACTGCGGATCCACTCACGAAGTCCACTCCCAGATATAGTTTGAGAGACTCTTCGGGATGCTCGGTATGCGATACTACAGCAGCTGGCCCTAGTGCAAGTGCGAGATTGTTAGTTGTATGTATGCCCTAGAGACCAGTATTGTACAGATGATGTATATTATATTGGATGCTTGGACATATATAGAGAGGACTTTCTTGCTCGATATGATAGTATGCTATCTGGTTGCTCTTTACTTTAACATGTATACTTGTCTCTTTATACTGTCTTATCGTTACATGTTGGTAAAGCCCTTAGGATGTGTACTTGACTACCTGGACTATGATGCGGATCATACTAGTGGGGACTTGGTAGTCCATAAGTACATGCTTCAAGGTCCTAGTCGTGGGTGTATCGAGACGGGGCATCGATATACCAGTGTAGACTAGCATATACGCTTCTTGACCCAAGAGATGGGCGATGGATGATCCCATATCCATTGATGTTTGACATCAGAGATGGTATACGGGTGCTCATTGGAGACAGGTTACACTGGACGGACTCGCCGAGAACTCCCAGATGGTATTATACCTCACGTCAGATGGTAGTTCTCTGGTGACACTTGTGCAGGTTAGTCTGTAGACCCGAGATCGTCATAGAGTCTTGTGTGATTCCCACTGTGCTTTGATTTCCACCTTACCACGTCCAAGAGGGCATGCAAAATGGTGGTTTTTGGGTACAGTCCAGAGTCACATGGAGGCAATAAGCAATAGGAGGGGTTTCGTCCTCCCGGTATTGGGGGTTGATGTTGCGCTGTGCTCGATTGGCCGTAACAGGGAAGTCCCTGGTCAGGGCTGATTTAGAGATTTACTGGTAAGTATTACCAGTAGTTTCTCGACCCGTTATGAGCCTCACATCGGCACGACTTATCGGTTATTGGGGTCTGACGTTTACCACCCCTAGACATGATATGCGACATATCTGACGAGGAGACCGGACTGCAAGGGAAGTGTTACCGGCAGGCTTTTACAGGAGTTGGAGCGGGCTTGCTTGCTGATCTTCTGATCGTTCAATACCCGGATAGCCGTTACGTCCATCTAGTACCGCTGACGGTTTTGGGTGCGTGATGTGATTATCACCTACTGCCGGCGTATTGACGAGTCTTTAGAGTCCTACATAGAGGTTTTACTTGCTCAGGAAAAACGAAATAGGGGCGCATATGTGATATGTGCAGGACCGAGAATAATGCGTGTATGTGATACCGTATTCTATTATCACGACTTTCTGTATCGGTCGGTTATATATGATATAGCCGGGTTATCGAATCAAGTGTTGATTCGATAAGTCGATACATTGGATGTTAGTCGGTTATATGTGATATGACTGGATTATTAAGTCAAGAGTTGATTTAATAATTTATTGTATAATTGTATATTTGATATACTAGTTTACATTAACTAACACATGTTCACTTAGGGTTTTTTCTCTCACATGTACACATCTTTACTATATATATGATAAATATTAAAATGTGTTATATTTTTGTATCATGGTTGATGATACATCATCTATGGGTGTGTGAGACTTACACTATGCTAATTTTTAGTTTGGGTTTTTAATATTTAAAGTAATTACAAAATCAACTGGAGGATTAGAAAATGCATGAAGCTTGTGGAAGCTTGTGGATGCATTGACTAATTCAACTTGAGTTTGTTTTTACTATGGATTTTTATTAACCCAACCATAGCAATTAGCCTAGGGTTAAGTCTTTACAAGAGTTAGTATATGATACTCACTCACCATGGTTAGCTCACACACTTGATCATTATCCTCATCTCTTTTCTTTTGTTCATCTTCTTCATTGAGGAAAAGAAAAAGCTTGCTAGGGTTTTGAAAAGGAGTGAAACTTTGTGAGAAATAAAATTCTAAAGAGAACCCACTTCCTATTTCTCCATCCTCTACTAGACTAGCACTTTAGTTTAGGGTGTTTGCTTCACTAATTCTCAAGTTAGTGAAGTAGAAGCTTGAGTTGGCATCCCCTCGACGTAGATCATCTTCGGTCTCGAAGACTTCAAGCAAGCACGTGTCTTTCGCCTCGTGAAGCCATGCAAGGGTCCGGGAGAACCATGATCGCAGCGAAGGGACTTCAACAAGGAGCTAAAGAAGTGAAGGACCGATCTAAAAAGGTTGTATTTCGTGTTCCCTTAGAAGTAAAGTTGTTTACTTACTGTTAGTTTCGCCTAAACTCTAGTATACGATCTTGCTTAGGGTTGTTCGACACATAAAAATTTAATTTTGGCATGGTCGATGCCTTGTAGTTCCTTGTTAGTGTGCCTAGTAACCCTACAGAGTACATCTTGGGTTCGCCTCTACTGAGGGGACGGCTTGCTCTTGTTCGCGCCCGTCCATTTTTCCTTAATCGTTTTCGTGAAGCACAGCCCGCCGATGCTCGTTTTTCAGAGATTCTTGAGCATATTCGGCTGGGTAAACATTCGGAGTCCTTGATTTTTGACCAGGGTGTGCTACGTTTAGGGATGCATTTGTGTGTACCTGATATTGATGGGTAGAGACGCGAGATCCTAGAGCAGGCACATCAGACAGCTTTCTGTGTTCATTCAAGTTCCACCAATATGTGACGTGATTTGTGAGTTAGTTACGGGTGGGCAAGAATGAAGAGTGAAGTTTCGGATTTCTTTTCAAGGTGTCTGTCTTGTTGTGAGCTAAGGTTGAGCATTGAGACCGGCTGGAGAGTTGCAACCTTTAACCGTTCCGGAGTGGGAATGGGAGCATATTTCCATGAATTTCGTTGTGGTGTCTACCCAGTTCTAGGCAGGGTGTGACTCCATTTAGGTGTTTGTTGTCCTGTTATGCTCAGTTTGCTCAGTTGTTCTTCGTTAAGTTATGCGTTGCGCGGAGTTCCTTCATGGGTTGTATCCAATAGAGGCACCCTGTTCGCTTGCCGTCTTTGGCAGAAGCTTTAGAAAGCCTTGGGTACTGGTTGAGCTTTAGCTCCACTTTTCCAACCGCAGGACGATGGTTTGTGAGAGCGGGCTATACAGACTCTGGAGGATTTGCTTGTGTGTGCGTACTAATTGTTGTTGGCTGTTGGGATCGTCACTTGCCATTGTTAGGGTTCTCCTTCGATAGTTGTTATCAGGAGACATTCCAATTGACAACCTTTAGGCCTTGTTTGGTAGGCGGTGTCGATCGCCGGTCTATTTTCTGACTCCGCGAGAGTGGGATTTTTTGAGCCCAGCTAGTCGAGAGGCTTCGGAGATGATCCAGTTGATTCAGGTCAGGATGAGAGCAGCCCAGTGCAGACAGAGGTCTTATGCCGACCGTGGTGGTCGCAGACTTGAGTTTGCAGTGGGAGATCATGTATTCCTACGAATTTTTCGATGAATGACGTGTTGAGTTTTGGGAAGCTTATCCCAGGATTGTAGGTCCTTTTCAGATCCTTAAAGCGAGTTAGTTTCGTTGCCAATAATTTGGTACTTCCGCCTAGATTATTGAGTATTCACCCCGTATTCCTTGTGTTGATACTTTGCAAATACCTTCATGACCTTTCTCACATGATTCAGTATCAGACCATTTAGCTTGGACGCGATCTTTTCGTCCACCGGCAGCCAATTGTGTTAGTGGTTCGGCAGGTGGAGAAACTTCGGTCAAGGGTCTTGCCATCTATGGAGGGTTTTCTTTGGCGTAGTCGTATAGTGAGGTGATCACTTGGAAGGATGCGAGCGAGATTTGGGAGTTTTGCACTCATCTCTTTGAAGGTATGCATAGTAAGAATTTTAATTCGGGTACGAATTTTCTTTAAGGGGGGAGATTGTAACGCCTTAGATTTAGATTAGTGTTAGTTTAGGCGGTAATACAGGTTTTTGGTAAAAAGTTTACCAATTTGGGTTCCTCACATTTTATAACATTTAATTAATAATTTATTATTATTTATTATGGCATGCAGACACATGTGCATGTTTATGTGAGGGTGTGTTTGTGTAATCTAGTTTAGCAACCATGACAACTTAACCCTAATCCTAATCCTTGCTTTAACCTAAATCCTAAACCTTTAGATATTTTTGTGAGATATTTCTTTTCGTTTTTGTTTTGGGGAGAGGTGGCATGGTGAGTTCAGTGTGTGCATTAATGAGGAGTTAATGCATGGTACACTCACCTCACTGTTTCTTATCCTCACCTCTCACTCTCTTTTCTTCACACCTTACTCATTCTCTCTCACTTCATCTCTTCTCATTTCTTTCATCATCCACATAGCTCTCAACTGAACACTTGAACTGTCCTTCATCAAAACCTACACTAATCTTCATAAAATCTCACCCAAATCACTTCATTTGCCTTGTTTTGCCTCTTGGATGCCTTGGAACTTAGAAATCTAGGATCTTTGAGCTTGTGGGAGTAGGTAATGATCTCTATCTATTAGTTAAGTCTTTTAAAGTGTTGTGTAGTCTTGTAGTTTTAGTTTAGAATGCTTAAGGTATCTTTTCATGCAAATATCGTATTTTTGTGTCATTTGTGATATCCGTGATCTGCTGTGACCTGAGAGTATACTAGAAAATCAAACAATGTAGTCGTGTTGTACCAGAGACCCTAAGACTTCACCTGAAACACGAACCCCTAGGCTCGGACCTTGGCCGGCGAATTTCTCTTGAAATCCGGCCACCTCGGATTTTGTGTGCGGTTTTGGGTTCGGTTTTTCAGGGTAACTGAATGTTTTGGTTTAGGTGTGTTTGGTCCTGTTTGATTTTTGGGTTTTCTCTGTATACAAAATCTGGGATCACATAACTAATTTCTTGTGTTACGATTACGTGTGTTACGTTATATGACACGGTTCGTGCACTTTGTGTGGTTTTGCTCTTGGGTTGGTTTCGTGGTGTCGCAACGCACGTTAGCCACAATACAAACACTTAAGAGTATGTTTTGAGTTGGTGCGTCGGTCAAACATAGTTTGTACGTGTTTTGGGTCGATTGCTAATATATACTTACTTTGTTATTTTGTGATTTTAGGATCGCGGGCGGGGACTTCGGATGCTGCAAAGAAGGGGAAACAGGTGGTTGGTTTTACTTAGCCAGGAGCGTTGGTGAGTAGATTTAACATCTATAGGGGAATCTCCCACATGGAGTTATGCGTCTGGGCTAGAGATGATATGATATTAGTCGCATATTTTATTGCATATATAGAGTTTGCGCATACACCTCATTGCATATTTACTTGTTGTGCTTAGACTTGTACCCTTAGGACACTGCACTATTATTGAAGGCTCATGTTGCACGAGCATTGATTGTATGACACTCACACCGTCAATAATTGCCATGACACGCACAACACACATACATATATGATATTGTTTGGCTAGAGACATTGAGACATTAATTCATATTCCATTGTGCATATGACATATAGCATACCTGTATACCTACATGCTTACACATATGCCTTGATATGCTCACATGCTAGTTACCCATATACCTATATAGTATTGTATCATTAGTGATAGGTATATATACATATGAGACATAGCTACATGTACATCTTGCATACATACTTACACTTATATCTGGAGGGTATTACCTCATTACTGATAGGTAGATACATATACCTTGCTATATCTACATGTTTACGCATATATCTGGCTATAGCTATATATTCACCTTTATTTAATGTTATATGGACTTGGAGAAATTAGGAACCACAAGATATATATATATATATATATATATATATATATATATATTAACTTGTTGCAGTTAAATAGCGGCTTTTCCTTTATATGCTCACATTACAGTTTTATGTTGCATATATTATATTCCTGGATTTTCATATTGAGATATGGATTTTTCATGATGTTTTCTGGATTTGAGGACTGTGGTAGTTTCATGAAATTATGCATTATTTGAAAACCCGGTTTCTCTTGATATTATATTTCAGCAGCCACCATAAGATTTATCGGTTCTGATATATATACCCCATGCGAGGAGGCGTCGTGGGCCGTGTGCGGGTACATGTTGGGGCCTGGAGGTACCCCGGGGCAAGAAAGGTATGTCGATGGACCATGCTGATGAGCCTGACAGGGAATCATACCTACCGGTGACAGTATTTAGACTTGGCGGTTATCGTGGGGATACCGACCGGAGTTATGTACGCATGGATACGTCGAATTGCGAGGTTCGAAGCTGGGCACTCGGGTTTTCAAGATAGCGTATGATACGTACCTATCAGGATCAGTCGTGGTTACAGCACCTGATAGATCAGTATTTATGTTTCGATACTTGACACTTGTTTTCGTGATATTTTTACTCCTAAGTATATATAACAGTGGAATGGGATGCTGTTATATATATATATATATATATATTAGTGGTATGGGACGCTAATATATATGTATACATATCTAATTTATATACATCATCATAATGATTCATGCAATACACTTATTCATTTCATGAGATTTACTTGATATTGGATACAGGATAAATGAGATTTACTTGATATTGGATACGGGATATATGAGATTTACTTGATATTGGACACTCATGATATATGAGATTTACAGTATATGAGAGCCAATTTGGGGGCTGATTTGAGAAAGTTTGGGATTTTGATTGTCTTGATGGACTTTGGTCCTGCCACGAGGTCAGGATTCCATGAGGATGACATGTTTTATCCCATACTCCGCATTTATTTTGTATGCATTACTTCATGTATTAGTATTACCTCATAGAGTAACTTTCATGACTGTTGCATATACATATTGTCATATTATTGTTTCATGTATTAGTAGTACCTGATAGAGTACTTTTCATGACTGTTGCATGCATATGACCATTTATTGCTATTAGCTTGCATATGTTAGATTCACGCTGTACGTGCATACTTGCGATTACCTGCATATGTTATTTACTATTCACGAGTTGGCAACTCACCACCGTAGTGCCATAGTGTTTTTCAGGTTGTTCCTCAGAGTAGTCGAGCCAGGGCTTTCATCTATCATATCATCTTATGCAACGGATAGCGCTACGGCTGACTTTGTACAGGTTTTGTTAGTTATATGTATGCCCTAGAGGCCATTACTATACATTGGATGTATATTGTTGTGGATGCTGGGACATATATAGGTAGGACTTTCTTGCTCGACATGATAGTATGCTATCTGGTTGCTCTTTATCTTAACATGTATACTTTCTGTCTCTTTGTTACATGTTGATAAAGCCCTTAGGATGTGTACTCGACTTCCAGGACTATGATGTAGATCATACTAGTGGGGCCTGAGTAGTCTATGAGTACATCCTTCACTATTCCTAGTCGTGGGAATATCGAGACGGGGCATCGATATTCCAGAGTAGACTAGTGTATATCTTCTCGACCCATGTGATAGGCGATGGATGATCCCATATCCATTGGTGTTTGACATCAGAGATGGAATGCGGGTGCTCAGTAGAGACTGGGTACACTGAACGGACTCGCCGAGAACTCCCAGATGGTATTATACCTCACGTCAGATGGCAGTTCTCTGGTGACACTAGTACAGCTTAGTCTGTTAACCCGAGATCGTCATAGAGTCTTGTGTGTCTCCCACTGTGCTTTGATTTCCACCCTACCACGGCTCTACTGAGTCGTGCAAACAGGTGATTTTTGGGTACAGTCCCGATTCACATGGAGGCAATGAGCGATAGGAGGGGATTCGTCTCTCCCGGTATTAGGGGTTGATGTTGCGCTATGCTCGACTGGCTATAACTGGAAATCCATGGCCAGGGTTGCTGTGATATACTGGTAAGAGTTATCAGTAGTTTCACGATTGTTATGGACCTTACGTCAGCATGACTTATCAAGCTATTGGGGTCTGACGTTTACCACCCCTAGGCGAGATATGCGACATATCAGACGAATAGACCGGACTGTACGGTAAGTGTTACTGGTTGGATTCACAGCAGTGTGAGCGGGCTTGCTCGTCGATCTTCTGATCGCTCAATAGCCGGGTTTCCGTTACGTTTAGCAGACCACTTGCGGCTTATGGGTGTTTGATATGATCATCACCTGCTGCCGGCGTATTGACGAGTCTTTAGAGTCCTACACAGAGGTTTCCTGGCTCAAGCAAAACGAAATAGGAGCGCATATAAGATATATGCGGGACCTAGAATAATGCGTGTATGTGATACCGTATTCTATACTCGTGATGAATGTATCGATTGGTTGTATGCGATATAACCTAGTTATCGAATCAAGGATTGATTCGATAAGTCGATACATTGGATATTATTCGGTCATATGCGATATGACCGGATCGTTAAATCAAGTGTTGATTTAATGATTTAATATATAATTATATATTAGATATATTACTTTACATTATCTAGTATTTGTTCACTTAAAGATGGATTTTCTCACTTGATGTGCACATTGTATATATGATATAGTTTTGTGCACTAGATTGTATCAGGTTTGATGATACATACAAACTTGGGTGTATGTTTACTTTAAACCATGTTTAAGTGAATGATTAGGGTTTTGTTATCTTTTCTTGATTATTTATTTTATTTATTTATTCATTTTAGCAAGAAAAGAAATGGTTGCTTCTTTTGTTTTTTCCTTGAAGCTTCAAGAAGTTTTGACCATTTTTGTTTCTTTTGCTTAACCTAACCATTCACCTAACCATAGTTTATTCTCTACACTCAACCATGGTTGCATTATGATAAGAATGACTTGGATTTTCTTTTTATGATAATTCATTTTATTCTTTCTTAATCTTCATCTTCATCAAGCTTCATGAAAGCTTGCTAGCTTCAATGGTGACATGAGAAAAAGAGTGAGAAATCCAATTCTAAGGTGAACCCACTTCCTATTTCTTTATCCTCTACCACTTGCCATGTAGTATAGGGTGTTTTCTTCACAAGTTTCATGACTTGGTGAAGTTGGAGCTTGATCTTGAGTTGCCTCGACGTATATCATCTTCGGCATCGAAGTCGACGACCTAGCCCGATCATTTCTTCCACGAAACCATCGCCAGAGTCCGGGATCCGATGATCGCAGCGAACGGACATCGTCATGGAGCTATGGAGGTGGAGGACCAGATCTACAAAGGTTGTATTTTCCGTTCACTCTTAGTTAAGTTGTTAACTAGCATCTTTATCGCCTTACCTCTAGTTACGATTTTGCTCAGGGTTACTTGGCACCTAGAAATTTTTTGATTTTGGCATGTTTGATCTATTGTGGAACCTCATGGGTGTGCCTAGGAACCCTACAGTGGTATCAGAGCCTAGCTAGAGCCTTAGGCGATGAGTAGACGATGTTTTAAGTCCGATCGAAACACGAAACCCTAATCCGACACCTTCTCTATACTTTTTTCAAAATTGTGCATTTTTCCAAATTAAAAATATGCAGAAAAATCAGCAGGCTTTTCTAAGAAATACTGTGCAATATGAGAACCTAACTCAATTAAACCGCCGCGGAACCGCGGCAGAAGCCTGGCTCGTGCGGCGGTTCCGCGGCCGTACGGTCGCTTCTTCCATTAAATTTTGCACAATAATTCCTATCTGTTGGTGCTGTATTTTCTGGTAATTTTTAAATTCTACTCAAGAGTTGAGTATTCTGGGTTGTATTGGGAGTTCGTAGATTTGATCGGATTGTCAAACTTTGTCTGTGTGTTTTTCCAGGTAATTTTAGAATATGTTAAAAAGTTCGACCGGATATAAATACCCAATTTTTCCCCTGCCGGGAAATTTCCAATTATTGAATTTTTCCGTAGTTTAATGATGTTCTAAGTAGTGCAAGTAAAGCGATGGTCCCTCTAGAAGACAACAAACCTTAACTCGATTATGTGACCGTCTTGAACTGCCTTTTGAACCTTAGGGTTTGGGGCAGTACGGCGTGCCACATGTGAGGCGTTGGCTTGACCCTTCTACGGCTGGACCGTTGGTACTGAGGCATGAAGTGAATATTTTTAAAATTATTTCATGTGTTGAGCTATTTCGGGAAAACTTGGGTGTTCGATTGTTCGATCGGAAAGTTTAACATTTTCTATTTATCCGGAATGTGATACAATAATTGGAATTCACAAGTAGTTATGAGATAACTGAATGAATGTTATAAATCTAGCGGTTTAGTCTCACTTGATCGGTTGCCACGGAATTTTGATGTGATCAAAAGTCCGTCGCAATCACGTAGCGTACGCGGATACTCGCCGGGTAAACTTAATAGACAGCCTCACCCCATAGCCCCGACCAAATGACTGTAGGAGAACCCCGTCGCCGAAAGCATCCGTTCGGGTGCTCGCGGCAGCGGTGCTCCGCCTTGGTGCACTTTGTCGACGGCGTCGGGGGTGCGGCCGCCTACTAAAGTTTACGACGAGCATTCGATCAGGATGTCGGGAATCTTGTTGAATTGCCCGAATTGATATTGAAAAGAGTTTTCGATAATGAGACTGAAATGCGGGGTTTATAAATGTTAGGCATGCGATGTCTAAGGAATTCATTTTGTTAGGCATGCGATGTCTAAAGAGTTTGCGGATTCCAACTGTTGTAGTTTTACACTTTCTTTTCTGTGACCGTAAGTGTAGTACGTAGTGGTATTGCCGATTGTCGTTGCTATACGTCGACGACAATCGGTGTATGCATACTTACTTACGTAGATGACATGTGATGTTATGTGTTGCTGGATATGTTATATTGGATCGTCGTGTTTGAATAGCCGGGGGTTTTTATGTGAGATGAGTGTTTTTCATTTTCATTCATGTAAAAACTTGTATGTAATATTCTTTTATTGGAGCACTTCCAGGTTGCGGATGATGTCACCATTTGTATATTATTTACTTTTCCGCATTAGGATAGACCCAAGGAGGTGAGCACAAGTAACCGGGTTCTAGGGTCCAGTAGGAGACCATCTCGAGGAGTCGAGTCCGGGTCTCCAAACCCTAGAATTGGTAGGGTTGCTTGCCACTGTCGTAGGAGTCTAGGGGTGTGGGATTGGCTATTCATCACGACCATGGAATCCGTGTTTTATACTGGCTAGTATTAAAAACACGGACGTCCTAGTATATCCAATAGTTCATATGATATTTTCTGCTGCGTTATCTGTGATGTGATCATGTGATATGTTCAGATAGATATTGTATATTGTATATATGATATATTATATAGACGTTGCTTATGTTTTACACCCGCGCTAGCCCTGCCTCGCTCTGGCGTTAGTTACCTAACCTAACGGTGCAGACGGGACATCGAGGCGAATGCGGATGGCATAAGCATACGTTATATTTATCTGTGATGTTTAGGTGGACTTAAATGATGGGATATTCATTAATGTGATTAATGAAAGAAAATAAACCTAAAAGATGTTGTGGAATCGAATTTCAAAAATAAAACAGGTAGCTACAGTTCTTGCTTTGCATCGCGGTGTTCCTTGTAGAACATCCTGCACCTTTTTCGATAAGGAAAGGACCGAGATCCCTTCACCGGGAGTGACTCCTTTAGCAATAACTGGCAGATGCTACAACCCTCGGTTTGTCCTTTTATTGCTTCTATAGTTTTTGCTTTGCACAGTGATATATATGATATATCCCGCACATCATTCGATGAGGAAAGGGCCGACGATCCCTTCACCGGGAGTGACCCCTTTAGCAAAACTAGAAAAGCCTCAAAAACACTCTATTTAAAAACCATTTGATTCCGCAACGAGATCAAGTTCAGAGCGTTGAAGGTTTTCATAAAAACCATTCGCAACCCTCTGTCATTTTAGGAAGTAGAGTACTTAGTATTCGTGCTGTGTTTGTTGACCATAGTCAAGGCACAGTGTACGGTAGCTAAGTGATGTCTTCCTACACCGCATATGATGCGATTAGTTAGGACAGTCGCGTGACTTTGTTGACCTTAGTTAAGGGTCATATGGGTGGGTCTAATTAATCACGAAATGACGGGTAGAACTTGACTAGTGCTTATGATTTGTTGACCATAGTTAAAGTCATAAGTGTTAGGGGTAAAAACCATTATCGGGAGTTTCAAGTGTTGAAATTTGCAATGAGATTGCATACCTTCTATATGATAGTTGGATCCCGATACCCACAGCGAGTAATTGTTACTCCTGGGAGAGTTTTGCACTTTACAATTAGCCGATCAAGTAGGTGTCTAGAAATGTGTCAACGGGGTTACGCCTCTGGGAAAACGAGGTTTACTGTAATTAGGTCCGTGCGAAAGCACGGGGAACCTCCCTCAAAGTACCGACACTGGCCTGGCTGAAAGATTGGCGAACTTGTAGAGTGTAATTAATCCCGGCTAGTCTTTCCTTTTACGGTTTGAAGGAAGATTTGATAAAAACAGTGGGAGCCATCCTGATTAGATAAAATAAATAACCAATCTAATCTTGCAAGAGCGCACGCAGAGTGTTTTCTTCTCTCTCTCTCTCTCCAGGTAGAGACCATATCACGCCTTAATCAACAAAATAATACGGATGAATTGACCGAACCCGCTTGTTATACTGAGCTGGGGAACGTTGGTCCCGCTCCAACTTATAATTGTTATAAGACAGAGCAGGAAATAGGGGAATACCAGAATTCCTATGCCGCCTAAAAGAAGAAAGTGCATATGATGCATCTCCTTCGGGTGTGTTCATTACAAAGAACTGTTTCTCTGTATCCTCTACGTCCTGGGTATTTGATACCGGATCAGGATCCCAGATATGTAATCCGTTACATAGGGCTACAGAAAGGCAGAGAACTGAGAACGGGAGATAAGTTTCATGAAACAGAAAACGGGGCAAGTGTTGCAGCCAAGTCTGTTGGTCACTGTCACCCCGTATTACCAATATATTGATTCTGAACAAATGCTATTAGATATCGAACCTGATATACAAAATCATATCAATCTCTTTATTCATTAAAGAAGGATATAATTTTGTATTGTTGGATAATGTTTTGAACATTTCCTATTTCAAAAGTTGATCGGTTCAGGCACGATATCTAAAAGCATTGACGTTCTAAATCAAACTACAGTTCCTTGTATACAGAACACACACAAGAGGAAGAGTTCAGAAATGAACGAATCCTTCTTGAGGCATTGTAGACTAGGTCATATCAATGCGACCCGACTGGCTAAAGTTACATTTAGATGCATATTTAAATTAGTTTGAATTTACATCTTATGAAACTTGCCAGTCATGTCACAAAGATAAGATGACCATAGCTCTGTTTATTGAAAATAGAGAAAGAGTTAGTGAACTCTTGGGACTGATACATAGTGATGTATGCAAGGTCCCCTGTCTATACATGCCAAGACCAGTTCTTTGCACTTCATTACATTCTCTGATGATCTCTCAAGATTTAGTTATATGTTCCTGTTGAAACATAAGTCCGAAGCTTTTGAGATATTCACAGAATATAAGTTAGAAGTAGAGAACCAAAAACTGGTATAAGTATTATGTCCTTTGATGAGATCAAGGAGGAGAATACTTGTGCATGGAATTCTTGGACTATTCTAAAGCAGAATGAGATTCTCTCTCGGTGTTACTCCTCTGTATACACCACAGCACAATGGTGTATCAGGGCGGAGCAATAGCACCCGATATGATATGGTGTGCTCTATGATGAGTACTACTGAGTTACCTATCTCCTTTTAGGGGGTTATGCACTTGAGAAGTTGCATACCTATTGAATTGGGTTCGAATCAAATCAGTGCCTACCACTCCATATAAGATATGGCATGGGAAGAACCCATCTCTTAAGCAAGTTAAGATTTGTGATTGTCCGGCCTATGTCAAAAGCAAAATCCGGACAAGATCGAGGCAAGGTCAGTTCTGTAGAACTGGAAAGGTTCCAGCTATACAAACTGCACCTGATGATTTGAAGAACCAAGGGATTCAATAGTTCTCGACGAATCTCAGCCTCTCCGCCGATCTGGTAGGGTTACTCATCTGCCTGAGAGATACTTAGGTTTCTCGATGACAATGGGAGCGAGGATTGCATCATGAGATGATGACCCAACTTGGTTTGTTTCTACTTCAATGTGTACATGTGTTTATTTTAGTATATCACCTATGCACATTAGTGGAGCCCTTAGGATCTTTGCTTGATTACCAGCGTTGTGATGGCAGTCACACTAGTGGGGCTGGGTAATCTATAAGCACGTCCTTATGCAGGTCCCTAGTCGCAGGACTATCGAGACAGGGCATCGATAATCCGGAGTAGACTAGCGCATGCGCTTCTCATCCCAGGGTGGGAGATGGTCTGCCCCACAGCCATCGGTACGTCGTACTGGAGATAGTATGCGGGTGCTCGTTGGGTTACGAGTACACTGGACAGGACTCATCGGGAACTGACCGGTTGGTATTAAACCTATCGTCAGTTATTAGTTCCCAGGTGACATGAGTACAGCTTAGTCCGCTGACTTGACACTGTCACTTCGCCTCGAGTGTGTTCCCACTATACTTTGATTACTACCCTACCACGGCTCAAAGGAGTCGTGCAAATAGGTAGTAGTTGGGTGCAGTCCCGAAGCACTTGGAGGCAGTGACGGTTAGACAGGATTCGTCTCTCCCGGTATTGGGGGTTGACATCGCGCTGTGTCTAGGAGAGCCATTACACAAGTAGTCCCTAGCCAGGGCAAGCGGGATATACTGGTAGGCTTCCAGTGTTATCTCAGGGTATATTGGGCTTCACTCCGACACGACTTGTACCGCTATTAGGGGACTGAGGTTTACCGCCCCCCTAGGCCCGCCATGCGATGTATCAGATGAACAGACCGGACTGTACGGAGATTGTCACATTCAGGCTCAGTAGGAGTTCAGATGGGTTTCACCTCGTCAGTCTTCTCGTCGGCATTTACCTGGGGACCATTACGCACAGCTAGCACCGCTTGCGGTCTGTGTTTAAACCCACTGCCAGCGTAGTGTCGAGTCTTTAGAGTCCCATACAGAAAGCTATTCGCCTTTAGGCAAAAGAGTAGAGGTCGTATGGTTTTGCAACAGGTCGCATGGTTTTGCGACAGGGTCCGGTCACATCCGTGCACTTGTGCGCGTACAGTGTCCGGACAGTTAACACTAGCGGATTTGGTTTAAGCCGGATCCTAGTGTACATTTTGGGATTGATTTTATCTCGTTTGTGTTCGTGTTCCTCGGAACGCGGATGCGGGTGTGTATGCACAGTTGACAGAGAGACAGAGGCAGAGTATTCTCATTGGGGTTGTTAGTTGTTGACTGTTGACAGTTGACTGTTGACCATTGACTTTTGCTTAACCCTAATAAGAATAAGATATATGATTAACATTAATATTAATTAAGTATTGTAGTGACATGGTTGTTGAGGGGTTGACTTTGTTGACTTGTTGAATTTGTTGACCGGTTGACTAGGTTGGACTAGTTGACCATCATCATGACAATGGCTATCATTCCATGGCAAAGACTTTTGCTTGCTTGTTTATTTATGCAAAATGAGTGCATGAAATGATATAGCCATTTTGACTTAAACCATTTACACAATACTTGATTACTATTTTTGTTATGATGGCTTTTGGATTATGAGAGGTGAGAATGAGATGAGTATGGTTCATTCTATCATTTTGCTTTCTCTCTCTTGAGATCTCTCATTCTCAAGCTCTCCATCTTCCACTTGCTCTCTCTACCTCAAGGAAAACCATTCTCATGTGTTGAGACTCATTGCCTTAGAGATAAAAAGACACCAAAACATTCCTCTACTCATTCTAGTTCACAAGGCCTAGCAAGCCAAGTGATCTAGTTTCTTCAAAGTTCGAAGAAGAAGCCAAAGGTAGAAGCTTTCGGGTGAATCCATCTTCAGCGCAAGGAGACGACGAGGTGAGGCCGATCCGTACACCGGAAGGATTCGAAGACGAAGGAGTTCAAGAAAGGTATAGCCCTCTAACCGAGTAGGTAAACTCTTGTTAGGTTGTTAGTTAGTAGTTTAACAAAGATCCGGTTTTTGAGTCCATGTTACCGCCTCTAGAAAATTGTTTTTCACCAAATTCCGCATGCCCGAAAGTACCGAGAGAGGTAGCATGGACTTACAGTGGTATCAGAGCCTAGTTAAACTCTATCTAACATGTTAGCAAAGTAACTAGAAGATCGATCAAACAAAAAGTCACGAAATACTCCAAAAATTCATGCTTGCTGTCGATTTTCAAAGTACTGTAAAAGTAATAAATCATGCTTCAAAAATCAACTCAGGGTTTTTATAGCAAACTGCAAAAATTTCATCCATTGAACCGATCAAAGCGCCGCGGAAACGCGGCGGGAGCGTGCTCTAGCCGCGGTTTCGCGGCTGAGTTGACTCGGCAGTAGGAAATTTTGGTTGCAGTTTGTTTAGTGGGGTATTTTGGGAATTTTGGAATATGTCTTTTCAGCCCAGATTTTCCAGAACGAAAATTTTGCGTTTGAGGCCTAAAAATCCGTATTTTTGATCGAACTTCTAAAGACTTAAGCTGACGGGGTTTTTATCTGTGATGTGATATTTGTAGTGAACGTCTGCTAATCGCTATATGTCGATTAGTGGGGGTTATACAAATCTGTGATCTGTAATGTTGCTGGAATGTGTATATGAATTCATTGGATTGTCGCGGGTGAATAGCCGGGGGTTGTGAGACGAGAGTTTTCTTTTCTTTCAATTCATGTAAATTTGTAAATTGATGTAATAATTATTTGTATGGCCGCACAACCGGGTCGGGGTTGTAGCCGTCATTGTATAATTTCTTTTTACTGTTTTTGCTCCTAGGATAGACCCATGGAGGGGGTGCACAAACTACCGGGTATGCCGAAGTGCCGAGTGGCCTACTCACGGAGTTGAGGGAGGTTGCTTCGCTTCGGGTACTTGGCGGGTAGTTTGCCGCACCCGTAGGGGTCTTGGGTGGGGTATTGGCTATTCACCGCGACCGTGTAATCTGCTTTTCGTTACAGGCTCGTACGAATTGCGGATTCCTAGTATATCCAATGTGTTCATCTGTGATCTGAAATGGCTATCATTGCAATATATATATATATGATATTATTTAGGCGTTGCTTATGTTTTACAGCCGCGCTAGCCCAGCCCCCGCTCTGTCGTTAGTTAAGTAACCTAACGGGTAATGACGGGGCCCCGTAGCGAATGCGAATGGCATAAGCGTACGTCATATTTTGGTTGTTTTCTGCAATGGTAGGATTAAATGATGGGACGCATTAAAAGAACTAATGCAAGAATATCACGCATTAAAAGAACTAATGCAAGAAAAATAAACCAAGTAAAAGTCGTTGGAACACTTTCGAAAAACGACTCGGTTCTTTTCAAAACCAACTTTTAAATGCGGAGCTTGAGCCACTCCTTTTTTTTTTAAAAGCTATCTCGTTCCATCGATTATATCAAGTTCACTACGTTCACGGTTTTGCCAAAACCATTCGTAGCCCTCCGTCGTTTCACATGGATGGTTAATAGTATTCAAGCTATGTTTGTTGGCCAAAGTCAAGGCATAGTGATTGGTTGCTATTGGGTATTCATGTGCAGCATAGATAGATGCGTTAGTTTGGAACAGTCGCACTGCCTTATTGGCCAAAGTCAAGTGTAGGTGCGGGTGGATTCAAATTAACATGGAGAACGACGGGTAGAACTTGACATGTGACTTATGATTTGTTGGCCAAAGTCAAGGTCATAAGAGCATGGGGCAAAAATCCACATCGGGAGTTTCAAAAGAACCGAAACTTGCTAGTGTTGCATACCATTTGGAGTGTGATGATTCTGGTAGGATTCCTTCAGTTTTGTCACGCGATGATATTTAGATCCCGATCCTACTGTGAGTATATGCTACTCCTCGGGAAACTTCTCACTTAACGATCAATGTTATATACCAAGTAGGTGTCTAGAAAGGTGTTAGCGGGACTATGCCCCCAGGGAAAAGAGGTTATTTAATTAAGGAACTTCGCGAAAGCGTTGGAAAACCTCCCTCGAAGTACCGACACTAGCCTGGCTGAACGGTTAAGCAAGTATTGTACGGTGAGATTGATCCTGACTAATTCTTCCTTTTTGGTTTGAGGAGGGATTCGAGAAACAGTGGGAGCCATCCTGTTTAGACAAACTAAAAACCATTCTAAACTTGCAAGATCATCATGCTGAGTGTTTCTTCTCTCTCCTAATTGCAGCGACCAATCGACATGACTGGACTTAAGTTACTTCTAGATAAAAACATACTGACAGAGCCAAACTACAAAGATTGGCTCAGGAATGTCAAGATGGCAATTACTTACGACAAGCTGGGGTATCTTCTTACCACCAAAGCTCCCCCTGTCCCAGGTCCCAAAACCAGCGTCGCGGATAAGGAAATCCGTAAGACCTGGGAACTAGATTGCGCGAAGGCCAAGTGCCTCATGCTTTCCTCTATAGACAACGAACATCAGAGGAGGCACGAGAATATGGACCTCGAATCCATATTTCTCCATACAAAAGAACTGTATGGAGAGCAGTCTCGTATCGCAAGATACGAAGTGTCGAAGAAGTTATTTTTGGCAAGGTTGGCCGTCGGATCATCGGTAGCGGAACACGTGCTTAAGATGATTGGCTACATAGAAGAGCTCGCGGACCATGGGACCACGTTGGAGAATGAGCTCTATACGGACTTGATTCTCCAGTCCCATCCTTCCACTTACATCCAGTTTATCCTGAACTTTAACTTACAAGAAAATGAAGTTGAACTTTCAGAACTCCTTAACATGCTGAGGAGCGCAGAGGGCACCCTACAGAAAGGTAGGGAAACATCCACTTTGCTTGTAGGAGGATCTTCCTCTTCTAGGTCCAAGGCGAAAGCCAAGGGAAAGAAGAAGAAAGCCCCCGTCAAACCAAGGGGCGGTGTTAGTAAAGTGGGTACGAAGGGAAAGGAAAAAGCAACAAAGAAAGTGGGAAAGCTTGTGGATAAGGAAGAATGCTTCTATTGTCATAAGAAGGGACACGGGAAGAATGATTGCAGGGCTTGGAAGGCCAGAACACAGGATCTGAAGCAGGTTGCGGCTTCAGCTTCAGGTGTGTATGTTATTGAAAACTGTCTTTCAATAAACTCTACTTCCTGAGTATTGGATACCGGATCAGGATCTCATATCCGTAATTCTTTGCAGGCTTTGAGAAACCGTAGGGTTTTGAAGGCAGGTGACATGACCCTCAAAGTTGCAAACGGAGCTAGCATGGATGCTAAGGCCGTAGGGGACTATCACCTAGGAATGTCAGATGGACATGTTTTGGTTTTGCGTAATTGTTTTTTTGTACCCAACGCAACTTGTAATATCATTTCTGTATCTTTGGTTTCTAAAGAAGGTTATGAATTTGCGTTTGTAAGCAATGTTTTAAACATTCACCTTAATCAAGTTCTGATTGGGTCAGGTACATTGAGCAATGGTATATACGTATTAAACCAACCACAGATTTTCAATGTCCAGAATACACACAAAAGAAAGTCTCCGGAAATAAATCAGTCTTTCTTGTGGCATTGTAGACTGGGTCACATCAATGAGAGAAGGTTGACGAAGTTACATACAGAAAGATATTTGAATCCGTTCGAATATCAATCATATGCCACTTGACAATCCTGTCTCAAAGGAAAGATGACAAAGACTCCGTTCACTGGACACGGAGTAAGAGCGAGCGAGCTCTTGGGACTCGTACACAGTGACGTGTGCGGTCCAATGTCTACACATGCGCGAAGCGGTTATTTTTACTTCATTACTTTTACGGATGACTTTTCAAGGTACAGTTATGTCTTCTTAATGAAACATAAGTCCGAAGCCTTTGGAAAATTCCAGAAATATAAGAATGAAGTAGAAAAACAAACCGGCAAAAGTATCAAGATCCTAAGATCGGATCGAGGTGGTGAATACTTGAGTTTCGAGTTCCTGGACTATTTAATAGAGAATGGAATTCTCTCTCAGCTTACTCCTCCATACACTCCGCAACATAACGGCGTATCGGAGAGACGGAACCGAACCCTATTGGATATGGTACGGTCCATGATGAGTAACGCTGAGTTACCGCGATCATTCTGGGGGTATGCGCTAGAATCAGCTGCATACCTTTTGAACCGAGTTCCAACTAAGACTGTGCCCACTACACTATATGAGATGTGGTGTGGGAAGAAACCCTATCTTAAGCACATTAAGACATGCGGATGTCCAGCTTTTGTTAAAAAGCAGCATGTGGACAAGCTCGAGGCACGCTCAGTAGAGTGCAAGTTCGTGGGATATCCAAAGAACTCCAAGGGATATTTCTTCTACTGCGAAGAGGAACAAAAGGTTTTTGTTTCTTGCCATGCCTACTTCTTGGAAACTTAGTTTTTGGAAAACCAGATAAGTGGGAGCACAGTAGAACTGGAAGAAATTCCAGAACCACGAGCTATTACTGAAAGCTTAGTGGAACCAGAGGGTTCAAAAGAACAAGACATTCCTACGCCGCTCCGCAGGAGTAGTAGGCAGTCTCATCCTCCCGAGAGATACTACGGTTTTCTCATAGACGGGGATAGAAAGGATTGCATCATAGATTATGATGAGCCTACTAGCTTCCAGCAGGCCGTTCAGAGTGTTGACTCGGTAAAATGGCTGGATGCAATGCGGACCGAAATGGAGTCCATGTACACCAACAAGGTATGGACGTTGGACATTGCTCTAGACGGGGTAAAACACGTAGGATGCAAATGGATCTTCAAAAGAAAGATTGGTGTAGATGGACAGGTTGAGACCTATAAAGCTAGACTTGTTGCAAAGGGTTTTCGAGAAAAGACCTGGTTTGGACTATGACGAAACCTTTTCTCCAGTGGCTATGCTGAAATCCATTCGGATCCTTCTTGCCATTGCTGCCTTCCATGATTATGAGATCTGGCAGATGGACGTAAAGACCGCTTTTCTAAATGGAAATTTAGAGGAGTGTGTCTATATGGACTAACCAGAGGGTTTCATTCAGAGTGGGAGCAGCGGAAAGGTGTGCAAGTTGCTTAAGTCCATCTATGGACTAAAGCAGGCATCGCGGAGTTGGAACATCTGTTTTGATGAGACGGTCAAGGAATTTGGCTTTATCAAAAATCCAGATGAACCATGCATCTATAGTAGATTTGTAGCGAGAACTGTAGTATTCCTCGTTTTATACGTGGATGGCATTCTCTTAATAGGAAATGACATTCCTATGCTACAATCTGTCAAGGGGTTCTTGTCACACAGGTTCTCCATGAAAGACCTGGGTGATGCCTCATACATCCTGGGGATCCGGATCCATCGTGATAGATCCAAGAGGATATTAGGACTTTCACAGTCCAGATACATCGACACCATACTGAAAAGATTCAGTATGGAAGATTCCAAGCGCGGTAACCTACCGGCTTGTCACGGGATCACCCTCTCTAAAGAGATGTCTCCCAAGACTGATTTGGAGAGGGATCGCATGTCTATTATACCCTACGCTTCTGCGGTAGGCTCTATAATGTATGCGATGTTGTGTACCAGACCGGATGTAGCTTATGCACTGAGTGTGGTAAGCCGGTATCAGTCAAACCCTGGAGAGAAATACTGGATAGCTGTAAAGAACATTCTCAAGTACCTGAGAAGGACTAAGGACATGTTCTTGGTGTATGGCGGAAAAGACCTCCAGATCGAGGCCTTTGCTGACTCCAGCTTCCAGAGTGACAAGGTTGATTCCAAGTCCATGTTGGGTTTTGTCTTTACCCTCAACGGAGGGGCGGTGTGTTGGAAGAGTTCCAAACAGGAAACCGTTGCTGACTCGACAATGGAAGCGGAATACATCGCTGCATCTGATGCCGCAAAAGAAGCTGTCTGGATGAGGAAGTTCTTGAAAGAACTTCAGGTGGTTCCGTCCATTGTTGATCCAATACCTCTGTATTGCGACAACAACGGGGCTATAGCTTTAGCGAATGAACCCAGGTCCCATCAGAGATCCAGACACATCTTGAGGCGGTATCACCTGATCAGGGAGATCGTGGATCGCCAGGAGATCGAGGTTCGGAGGGTTGCTTCAGAAGATAACACTGCAGATCCATTCACCAAGGCCTTGCCCCAGACTCAGTTCGACCGGCTGATCGAGATGATAGGTCTTCGATATGCCAGTACATGGGCTTATTGCAAGTGGGAGATTGTTAGTGTATATGCCCTAGAGGCCATTACTGTATCATACTAGTTTGTATATTGCTTAATGGAAGCTTGGGATATTCACCTTGTATATACAATCTTGCTCAAAATAGTAGTATGCTACTTGGTTTGTTTCTACTTCAATGTGTACATGTGTTTATTTTAGTATATCACCTATGCACATTAGTGGAGCCCTTAGGATCTTTGCTTGATTACCAGCGTTGTGATGGCAGTCACACTAGTTGGGCTGGGCAATCTATAAGCACGTCATTATGCAGGTCCCTTGTCGCAGGACTATCGAGACAGGGCATCGATACTCCGGAGTAGACAAGCGCATGCGCTTCTTATCCCAGGGTGGGAGATGGTCTGCCCCACAGCCATCAGTACGTCGTACTGGAGATAGTATGCGGGTGCTCGTTGGGTTACGAGTACACTGGACAGGACTCGTCGGGAACTGACCGGTTGGTATTATACCTATCGTCAGCTATCAGTTCCCAGGTGACATGAGTACAGCTTAGTCCGCTGACTTGACACTGTCACTTCGCCTCGAGTGTGTTCCCACTGTACTTTGATTACTACCCTATCACGGCTCAAAGGAGTCGTGCAAACAGGTATTAGTTGGGTGTAGTCCCGAAGCACTTGGAGGCAGTGACGGTTAGACAGGATTCGTTTCTCCCGGTATTGGGGTTGACATCGCGCTGTGTCTAGGAGAGCCATTACACGAGTAGTCCCTGTCCAGGGCAAGCGGGATATACTGGTAGGCTTCCAGTGTTATCTCAGGGTGTATTGGGCTTCACTCCGACACGACTTATACCGCTATTAGGGGACTGACGTTTACCGCCCCCTAGGCCCGCCATGCGATGTATCAGACGAACAGACCGGACTGTACGGAGATTGTCACATTCAGGCTCAGTAAGAGTTCACATGGGTTTCACCTCGTCAGTCCTCTTGTCGGCATCTACCTGGGGACCGTTACGCACAGCTAGTGCCACTTGCGGTCTGTGGTTAAACCCACCGCCAGCGTAGTGTCGAGTCTTTAGAGTCCCACACAGAAAGCTATTCGCCTTTAGGCAAAAGAGTAGAGGTCGCATGGTTTTGCGACAGGTCGCATGGTTTTGCGACAGGGTCCGGTCATATCCGTGCACTTGTGCGCGTACAGTGTCCGGAAAGTTAACACTAGCGGGCTTTGGTTTAAGCCGGATCCTAGTGTACGTTTTGGTATTGATTTTATCTCATTTGTGTTCGTGTTCCTCGGAACGCGGATGCGAGTGTCTATGCACAGTTGACAGAGAGATAGAGGCAGAGTATTCTCATTGGGGTTATTGGTTGTTGACTGTTGACAGTTGACTGTTGACCATTGACTTTTGCTTAACCCTAATAAGAATAAGATATATGATTAACATTAATATTAATTAAGTATTGTAGTGACATGGTTGTTGAGGGGTTGACTTTGTTGACTTGTTGACTTTGTTGACCGGTTGACTAGGTTGGACTAGTTGACCATCCTCATGACAATGGCTATCATTCCATGGCAAAGACTTTTGCTTGCTTGTTTATTTATGCAAAATGAGTGCATGAAATGATATAGCCATTTTGACTTAAACCATTTACACAATACTTGATTATTATTTTTGTTATGTTGGCTTTTGGATTATGAGAGGTGAGAATGTGATGAGTATGGTTCATTCTATCATTTTGCTTTCTCTCTCTTGAGCTCTCTCATTCTCAAGCTCTCCCTCTTCCTCTTGCTCTCTCTACCTCAAGGCAAATCATTCTCATGTGTTGAGACTCATTGCCTTAGAGATAAAAAGACACCAAAACATTCCTCTACTCATTCTAGTTCACAAGGCCTAGCAAGCAAAGTGATCTAGTTTCTTCAAAGTTCGAAGAAGAAGCCAAAGGTAGAAGATTTCGGGTGGATCCATCTTCGGCGCAAGGAGACGACGAGGTGAAGCCGATCCGTACACCGGAAGGAGTCAAAGACGAAAGGTATAGCCCCCTAACCGAGTAGGTAAACTCTTGTTAGGTTGTTAGTTAGTAGTTTAACAAAGATCCGGTTTTTGAGTCCATGTTACCGCCTCTAGAAAATTGTTTTTCACCAAATTCCGCATGCCCGAAAGTACCGGGAGAGGTAGCATGGACTTATACATACTAGTAGGGCCTGGGTAGTCCATGAGTACATCCTTCACTGTTCCTAGTCATGGGAAAATCGAGACGGGGCATCGATATTCCAGAGTAGACTAGCGTATATCTTCTCGACCCATGTGATGGGCGATGGATGATCCCATATCCATTGGTGTTTGACATCAGAGATGGTATGCGGGTGCTCAGTAGAGACTGGGTACACTGAACGGACTCGTCGAGAACTCCCAGATGGTATTATACCTCACGTCAGATGGCAGTTTTCTGGTGACACTGGTACAGCTTAGTCTGTTGACCAGAGATCGTCATAGAGTCTTGTGTGTCTCCCACTGTGCTTTGATTTCCACCCTACCACGGCTCTACTGAGTCATGCAAACAGGTGGTTTTTGGCTACAGTCCCGATTCACATGGAGGCAATGAGTGATAGGAGGGGATTCGTCTCTCCCGGTATTGGGGGTTGATGTTGCGCTATGCTCGACTGGCCATAACTGGAAATCCCTGGCCAGGGTTGCTGTGATATACTGGTAAGAGTTATCAGTAGTTTCACGATTGTTATGGACCTTATGTCGGCATGACTTATCAAGCTATTGGGGTCTGACGTTTACCACCCCTAGGCGAGATATGCGACATATCAGACGAACAGACCGGACTGTACGGTAAGTGTTACTGGTTGGATTCACAGGAGTGTGAGCGGGCTTGCTCGTCGATCTTCTGATCGCTCAATACCCGGATGGCCGTTACGTTTAGCAAACCGCTTGCGGCTTGTGGGTGTTTGATATGATCATCACCTGCTGTCGGCGTATTGACGAGTCTTTAGAGTCCTACACAGAGATTTCCTGGCTTAAGCAAAACGAAATAGGAGCGCATATGAGATATGTGCGGGACCGAGAATAATGCATGTATGTGATACCGTATTCTATTCTCGTGATGAATGTATCGATTGGTTGTATGTGATATAACATAGTTATCGAATCAAGGATTGATTCGATAAGTCGATACATTGGATATTAGTCGGTCATATGCGATATGACCGGATCGTTAAATCAAGTGTTGATTTAATGATTTAATGTATAATTATATATTAGATATATTACTTTACATTAACTAGTATTTGTTCACTTAAAGATGGATTTTCTCACTTGATGTGCACATTGTATATATGATATAGTTTTGTGCACTAGATTGTATCATGTTTGATGATACATGCAAACTTGGGTGTATGTTTACTTTAAACCATGTTTAAGTGAATGGTTAGGGTTTTTTTTATCTTTTCTTGATTATTTATTTTATTTATTTATTCATTTTAGCAAGAAAAGAAAAGGTTGCTTCTTTTGTTTTTTCCTTGAAGTTTCAAGAAGCTTTGACCATTTTTGTTTCTTTTGCTTAACCTAACCATTCACCTAACCATAGCTTATTCTCTACACTCAACCATGGTTGCATTATGATAAGAATGACTTGGATTTTCTTTTTAAGATAATTCATTTTATTCTTTCTTCATCTTCATCTTCATCTTCATCAAGCTTCATGAAAGCTTGCTAGCTTCAATGGTGACATGAGAAAAAGTGTGAGAAATCCAATTCTAAAGTGAACCCACTTCCTATTTCTTCATCCTCTACCAGTTGCCATGTAGTATAGGGTGTTTTCTTCACATGTTTCATGACTTGGAGAAGTTGGAGCTTGATCTTGAGTTGCCTCGACGTAGATTATCTTCGGCATCGAAGTCGACGACCTAGCCCGATCATTTCTTCGACGAAACCATCGCCAGAGTCCAGGATCCGATGATCGCAGTGAAGAGACATCGTCACGAAGCTATGGAGGTGGAGTACCGGATCTACAAAGGTTGTATTTTCCGTTCGCTCTTAGTTAAGTTGTTAACTAGCATCTTTATCGCCTTACCTCTAGTTACGATCTTGCTTAGGGTTACTTGGCACCTAGAAATTTTTTGATTTTGGCATGTTTGATCTGTTGTGGAACCTCATGGGTGTGCCTAGGAACCCTACAGTTTTGCTCTAGGTGGGTATTACGGTTATCCGATATTGCTCATTGTATATTCGTTGTAGCATGTACTCTCCATCGACCACTTTTATGTATGACTTAGAGATTTGATGTGAGGACGAAATTATATATTATTTTGTGACTTGGAGGTCTTTTTTGCAGTTTTATTTATATCGTCTTTTGTTTCTTCGCTACAGCATTGTATATCTATTGTGGTGATTGTTTTCCGCCTTTGGGCGTGTATTTAATCCCGTTTGGGGATACTTTACTTATATCTTTGTTGTACCCCTTTTTGGGGCTGGTTTTTACAAAGGCGGTGCTGCCAAAATTTTAAAGAAAATAAAAGTTGGACTTTAAAGAATTTGGTTTGAGATTTCAAAAGTTTTAAAATTGTTATTTTCACTTACTACTTTTGATGCTTTAGATTGCTGGGTTTTCAGCTTACTTAAATTACGTTACGCCTGTAGACATTGCGTAGTTTAAGGGCCGTCACGTGCCAATTTCGAGTCATGACAGAAACACTAAAACACAGAGACTGGAACACAGAAAAAATTTGAAGGGTTTTGCTCGGATTTTGGCTGGTATGGAGGGGCTGTGGCCGGCCAAAAGTTTCCAAATTGCCTCGAATTTCTTCTGTGTTCATGTCATATCATATATAACATTCTGCACTTGTTTAAAAAAAATTTTTACAACTTTTTAAAAACGACAGAAACTTCAATTTCGTGTTTCGAGTTTCGAAGTATTTCGGTTTCGTAATCTGAAAAAAATCCGTCTAATTTTCTAGCTTGGCTCTGATACCACTATAGGGTTGCCTAGCACAGTAGCAAGGTTTCGATAAGCATCGTCCATGCCAAATTCAAAAATTTGTCGTTCTAGCTATCCCTAACAAAGAACCGTATACTAGAAATCCGACGAAATAACGTATGTAAACACTTTACATCCTAAGTGAATACGGAATACATCTTTGTAGACCAGTCCTTCACTTCTAAAGCTCCATGTAGTAGTCCCTTTTCTACCAGTTGTGATCTCCCGAACTCAAGAAAGGGTTTCCATAGAGAAAAGAACAAGCTTGCTTCGAAGTCTTCGAGGCCGAAGATGATCTATGTCAAGAAGACACTAGCTCATGCTACCTCTTCACTAATGGTGAGATTAGTGAAGCAAACACCCTAACTAAATGTCAAGTAGTAGAGGATGATGAAGTAGGAAGTGGGCTCACTTTAGATTTCAATTTCTCACAATCTATCATCACTTTCACAAAAGCTAGAAAGCTTAAAATGAGGAAGAAGAAGATGAAGCTCAAGTGATGAAAGAATAAATCATACGGTTAGAAATGCAACCATTGTGAGTTAATATCTCATGCTTAACTCATGTAGAAAATCAACCATGGTGTATGGTTAAAGGTTAGGTTAATAAATATCTCAAGAAAAACAAACGAGTAGACTTAGTCAATGCTTATCAACAAAACATCTCCAAGCTTCTAGCCATTACTAAATCCACCAATTTGTATCTACTTTATTATAAATATTAAACCCTAACATTAACCCTAGCATGGTGTGTGTCTCATACATACATGCTGCATGTGTAACCTAGCATGACATAACAATATATATCTCATATATATTTTGTGTGCAAATAGAAAACAATACATTTAACATATATCACATATATATCAATGTATCAAATGTGAGAAAAAGAAATACTTAGGTGAGCTAATATTAGTTAATATAATTTAATATATCAAATATATAATTATACATTCAATTATTAAATCAACATTTGATTTAATAATCCGGCTATATTACATATAACTAACTATATCAAATGTAACAATTTATCGAATCAACACTTGATCCGATAACCCGGCTATATCACATATAACCAATCGATACATATATCGCGAGAATAGATTGCGGTATCACATATATGCATTAACCTCGGTCCCGAACATACCATATATGTACACCTACTCCATTTCGCATGAACCAGGAAACCTCTGTGTAGGACTCTAAAGGCTCGTCAATACGCCGGCAGTAGGCGATGATCATATAAAACATCCACAAGCCGCAAGCGATCTGCAAAACATAACGGCCAGCCGGATATTGAGCGATCAGAATATCAACAAGCAAGCCTGCTCAAACTCCTGTGAATCCAATCAGTAACACTACCCTACAGTCCGGTCTCTTCGTCTGATATGTCGCATATCTCGTCTAGGGGTGGTAAACGTCAGACCCAGTAACTCGATAAGTCATGCCGATATGAGGCTCATAACGGGTCGAGAAACTATTGATAACACTTACCGGTATATCTCTAAAGCAGCCCTGGGCAGGGACTTCTTGTTATAGCCAATCGAGCACAGCGCAACATCAACTCCCTATAACGGGAGAGACGAAACCCCTCCTATCGCTCATTGCCTCCATGTGATTCGGGACTGTACCCAAAAGCCACCGTTTTGCACGTTCTCTTGAACGTGGTAAGGTGGAAATCAAAGCACAGTGGGAATCACACAAGACTCTATGACGATCTCGAGTCTATAGACTAACTTGTACCAGTGTCACCAGAGAACTGCTATCTAACGTGAGGTATAATACCATTTGGGAGTTCTTAGTGAGTCCATTCAGTGTATCCAGTCTCCACTGAGCACCCGTATACCTTCTCTGATGTCAAACACCAATGGACATGGGATCATCCATCACCCATCATATGGGTCGAGAAGCGTATACGCTAGTCTACACTGGAGTATCAATGCCCTGTCTCGATACTCACACGACTAGGAACATTTGAAGGATATACTTATTGACTATCCTGTCCCCACTAGTATGATCTACATTATAGTCCTGGTAGTCAAGTACTCATCCTAAGTGCTTTATCAACATGTGATCACAAAACAGTATTTTTTAACATGTTAAGATAAAGTGCAACCAGATAGCATACTATCATGTCAAGCAAGAAAGTCCTCCCTATATATATCCAAACATCTACTACAATATACATCGCATGTACAGTAATGGCCTCTAGGGACATACATATAACTAACACGAGGTTAGGAGAGTTGACGCGAAGGATAACACAACGGATCCACTCACAAAGGCCTTTCCCTAAAGAGACTTCTATAGGACGTTAAGTTTTTGATACTACAACAAATGGCTTTAATGCAAGTGGGAGATTGTTAGTAATATGTATACCCTAGAGGCCATTACTATACATATGATGTATATTGTAGTGGATGCTTGGACATATATAGGGAGAACTTTCTTGCTCGACATGATGGTATTCTATCTGGTTGCACTTTATCTTAACATGTACACTTATTGTCTCTGTATTGGATGTTGATAAAGCCCTTAGGATGAGTACTTGACTACAAGGATTATGATGGAGATCATACTAGTGGGGCATAGGTATTCGGTAAGTACATCCTTCAAAAACTCCTAGTCGAGTGAGTATCGAGATGGGGCATCGATATTCCAGAGTAGACTAGCATATACACTTCTTGACCCATATGATGGGCAATGGATGATCCCACATCCATTGGTGTTTGACATCAGAGAAGGTATACGGGTGCTCAATGGAGATTGGGTACACTGAATGGACTCGCCGAGAACTCCTAAATGGTATTATACCTATCGTCAGATAGCAGTTCTTTGGTGACCCTGGTATAGATTAGTCTGTCGACTCGAGATCGTCATAGAGTCTTGTATGATTCCCACTTTGCTTTGATTTCCACCATACCACGTTCAAGAGATCATGCAAAACGGTGGTTTTTGGGTACAGTCCCGAGTCACATGGAGGCAATGAGCGATAGGAGGGGATTCGTCTCTCCCGGTATTGGGGTTGATGTTGCATTATCCTCGATTGGCCATAATATGAAATTCCTGGCCAAGGTTGCTGAGATTTATTGGTAAGTGTTATCAGTAGTTTCTCGAACCGTTATGGACCTTGCATCGGCATGACTTATCAGGCTATTTGGGTCTGACGTTATACCATCCCAGGCTGTGATATGCGATATATCTGACGAAAAGACCGGACTGTACAATAGTGTTACTGATTGGATTCGCAGGAGTATGAGCAGGCTTGCTTGTTGATCTTCTAATCGCTCAACACCCGGGTGGCCGTTATGTTTAGCAGACCACTTGCGGCTTGTGGGTGACTAATATGATCACCACCTACTGCCAGCATATTGAAGAGTCTTTAGAGTCCTACACAGAGGTTTCCTGGCTCAAGCGAAACGAAGTAGGAGCACATATGTGATATGTGCGGGACCGAGATTAATACGCGTATGTGATTCCATATTCTATTCTCGTGATATATGATATCGGTCGGTTATATGTGATATAACCGGGCTGTCGAATCAAGTGTTAATTCGAAAAGTTGATACATTTGATATTAGTCGGTTGTATGTGATATAGCTGGATTATTAAATCAAGTGTTACTTTAATAATTTAATGTATAATTATATATTTGATATATTATCTTACATTAACTAATATTAGCTCACTTAAGTATTATTTTTCTCACTAGTGTACACTTAGTATATATGTGATATATATTAATGTGCATCTTTTGTGTCATGCTTGATGCCACATGCTACATGGGTGTATGAGACTCACACCATACTTATAATAATGTACGGTTTTGTTTATTTAAAGTAAATCAAATTAGTTAAAAATTTTCACAAGGTTGAAGCATGTAGAACCTTATGGAAGCATTAACCAAGTCCACTCATTTTGTTTTACTTGAAGATATTTATTAACCCAACCATTACTGTTTAGCTATGGTTTAGTCTCTACATGAGTTGGTATATGATACTAACTCACCCATGGTTGGTATTCTCACTCATTATTCCATTCATACTTCATCTTCTTTCTCATCTCCAAGAACTCTCTAGCTTTTTGGGAGGTGAAGAAAATTAGTGAGAAAAGTATTTCTAAAGTGAGCAAAATTCCTACTTCATCAACATATTCTCTACTAGCCATTTAGATTGGGTTGTTTCTTCACTAGTTCATCACTTAGTGAAGAGATAGCTTGAGTTAGTGTCTCCTCGACATAGATCATCTTCGACCTCGAAGACTTCAAGCATGTTTGTTCATTTCACCTTAAGGAGCGTCACTAGAGTCCGGGAGATCACTACTTGGAGCGAAGGGACTACTACACGAAGCTATTGAAGTGAAGGACCGGTCTACAAAGGTTGCATTCCTTATTCACTTATATGTAAAGATGTTTACATGCTTGTTCGTATAATTCTCTAGTTTAGATTCTACCGTTGAGGTTCTTTAGCGTGCCATTTTTTTTTGAAAACGGCATGGTCGATGCCTCCCAAAACCCAGCGGCCGCGCTACGAAACCCAGCAACACATTTGTATATAGGTAGATACTTTTGATCCATATTTGCTATATGATTACGGATTATAGGTTCTCGGTCCAGAACAGCGCAAATCACGTACATCTCTACAGTTATGGCAAATTCAGGTCAACTACCGAAAATAGATAAAATTTAGGTTCCGTTCATCCACATCTGTCAGGTGTCGCTTACCAGTATAAGGGACAAGATCAAGCGATGGTCATTCGTGTCTGGGATGAGCACAAAGCACGGGTGAGATAGCACAAGGATCAAAGTTGCAACGCGGAGCTCGAGGGAGATCAAGGCACAAAATTCAATTGTGTTACCATTTTGGACTTTTGAAAATCTGAGAATATTTTGGATGGATTTTGCAAATATGAACCTACCAAAAAGAAGAAGATAGCAACACGAGAACCCATAAGAAAAACGGTGCGCCAATTCCAAAAAAAGACCGCGGATCAGCAAAATTTTGGCCTATTTGGCAGTGGATCAGCGGTCGTCGTGTCCAAATGTGGCAAATTTTCATGGGTGTTTTGGTCATTATGTAAGGGCTCAGAATATTACCTTAGGATATCATTTCACTGCCTATAAATGCTCCAGTTCAGAAGCAAAGAGGCATGCTTTACTTTCCTTAGGATTAGTGTTAGATTAGATTAGTTTTCCTCTTCCTCTTCATCGCTTCTCTATTAAAACGTAGTGAGGGTTTTTGAGTAGATGAATAATGAAGATGAGAGTTTTTATCTATCTTGAATCTTTATTTTCTTGCATTGTCTTTTAATTCTTAATATAAGTTTCATTACTTGTTTGTTAAAGTTGTTTTTGGTTTTATTATGCTTCTTTTCTTTTCTTCTAATCTCTATTTTTAAGCCATGATATTCAGTGAAGTCCCTTGCTTAGGTGAGAGCCCAGGTAGTTAGCTTGTTATTTTTTGTTCTCATATTATTCTATTCTTTCTTCTCATCTTCTTGTTTTATTTTCTTTTCATATGTGAGTAGTTACCTACTTGTTACGATTAAGGAAGGGTGGTATGAGAGATGGAAAAATCCCTTGTGCTTCTCTTCGCCAAACAACTTGAATTGAATCTGAACCAAACAAACACAACCCTCTCTCTTAGGCACGCTATCATGACATATAGCCGCGATCTAAGTTGAGAATTCCTTTAGGCGCATTACAACATGACATGTAGTTATGACTAATTGAAGAGTTGTTGTGTGTATTTGGCCTAAGGTTGGAAATAAGAGTATGGAACGGACGGACAAGGGACACTGGGAATGGATTTAGCATTGGAAAGGTTACTTAAACTCGCAAATACCATTCCTATGTCCTCCTAATCCCCGTTATTTTCGATTATTCCAATATCATTTCAATGATGGCATAAGACAAGTACAAGATTAATTCCTAACTTTACTAACCAACCCTAATCCTAACAAGCTCTCTTGAGCATATATACACAACACTTATGATAGAATTGAACAACATGGACAATCTTTACTTGACTCGTCTAAAAAGAGAACGGAAACACTTACCATCTCTCCGTGGATCGACTCATACTCAATCAGCTAGCTACCAAGCGAAACCGATTTGATTGCGGTAAGTAGAATAAGTAGAAGGCATATCATATTGCAAAACTTCTACCAATAAGTAGGATGCGGGACGTAGAGCGGCGGAGGTCTCGTCGTGGCGAGATACACGAAGCCATTATGAGAACGCACGTGCTCTATGCTCCCAACCAAACATGGACGCTGAGAAATCTCAGTTATCGGATCGATCGGAGATAAGCAAGGAAGCTGAGGAAGCTCAGCTCTATAATTTCTCGGAGACGAGTTATTGGCTGGCGGATAGGCGAAGAGAGATCGTACTCAGGGAAGTCCCCCTAAAGGTCGGAGGTAAGGCGTCGAGAAATGTCCCATTTGAGTGGTGCTTATCTCAGCTCCATAGACTTCAAGTAGCTAGTTGGTGCACGTGGAAGACTTGCAATCTAACACGTGTCTTGATCAGGGGAATTCCCACTGATGAGCACCATCATTTTCTCTCTTCACTGAACACTTTTCCTACCGCCTCTTCATGTTAGCCACAATAACTACATAGTCGTCGGTGTTAGGATCTTGATGTAGCACTCCTCACCTTTTTATCAAAGTCCAACTCCTTTTCACAATTTCATCCATTAAATAGCAACACCCAGAAAGAAAAATATACTTTACGTTTCTTCCCCAATTACAAACTCTCCGGTCTAATAAAGCCCGAAGACATCACTGAATAAGATGTTTGCATACTGATCAACAACTATAGAGGAAAGTTTTGTTAAATTTAATTATAGACGAACAAAGGGCTGGGCTTTTAACATAGACGGTCTCCATTAATAAAACTCAAGCCTTTTTGAGTTTTGACCTATCTTATGTTTTATATCCATACACTTCTCATATTTTTTCCAATGTGGGACTATTTTAATCCACACATCTCAACAGTTTTTTAATGGAAATTTTAAATTTGTTTGAGAGGGCATCATTTTTGTTCTTCAATTATATAATGATTTTAGTTTGGGACCTAATTAAGATGACAAAAAAAATTCTTATTCCCAATCTATAAATATCAAACAAAATAAGTAAGTTATCAATTTGAGAGTAACTAATATAGAGAAGAGGAGATTAAGTTTGAGGTTTGAGGAATAAGGCAAAGAGATGAATTTTTTTCTTTTTCCTCCCTTAATTTAAAGTCACCGGACAACCATGATCAATGCCAACGTAGCACCACCTTGTTTAGGGCATGTTTGGATACACAAAACCCATAAGATAAAAATAGTAGATTCTATTTTCACGTAGATCAATACAATCCTTTAAAAAGGATTGTTTAGAGGGCATTTTCATGGGTAGGGGGTGAGGGATGAGTAATACTTCTTCTACCAGTGCGGTGAAATATAGGTTATATGGATTTTTATTGGATACAAGGTGACTCATTTTATCCACTATCTAAATACTTGTATCTTATATCTCATCTTATATCAAACAGGAATCCATGTAGCCTACATGGATTCCACCGAACGTGTAGAAAATGTACTGCTTGGGAAAAATACGTCAAATAGATCCATTCCATGGGATAAAAAAAGGCTAAAGTTCATTAAACCCCCATTTCATTTAGCCGTATCCCATAAAAACCCCAAAGAAGTTTGATTAACGCAGAAAACCCCCAAAATAACAGCAACAGGTTATCACTATTAGCGCCACATCATCACCACGTCAGCCAACTAATACATCAGCAAAAAAGTACAAAATTTCCCAAATCACCATCATCTTCTCCTTCACAGAGGACCCTAAAATTTTTTTTAAAAACCCTAAGCTTGTTAGTTATATGTATGCCCTAGAGGCCATTACTGTACATACGATGTATATTGTAGTGGATGCTTGGACATATATATGGAGGACTTTCTTGCTCGACATGATAGTATACTATCTCGTTGCTCTTTATCTTAACATGTACACTGATTGTCTCTATGTTACATGTTGATAAAGCCCTTAGGAAGAGTACTTGACTACTAGGATTATGATGCAGATCATACTAGTGGGGAAAGTGTAGTCGCTAAGTACATCCTTCAAATGTTTCTAGTCGTGGGTGTATCGAGACAGGGTATCGATATACCAGAGTAGACTAGCGTATAGCTTCTCGACCCATGTAGATGGGCGATAGATGATCCCATATCCATTGGTGTTTGATATCAGAGACATTATACGGGTGCTCAGTGAAGAATGTGTACACTGGACGGACTTGCTGATAACTCCAAGATGGTATTATACCTAACGTCAGATGGCGGTCCTCTGGTGACACTAGTATAGGTTAGTCTGTAGACCCGAGATCGTCATAAAGTCTTGTGTGATTCCCATTGTGCTTTGATTTCCACCTTACCACGTTCAAGAGAACGTGCAAAACGGTGGCTTTTGGGTACAGTCCCGAATCACATGGAGGCAATGAGCGATAGGAGGGGATTCATCTCTCCCGGTATTAGGAGTGGATGTTGCGCTGTGCTCGATTGGCTATAACAGGAAGTCTCTGGCCAGGGCTGCTTCAGAGATATACTGGTAAGTGTTATCAATAGTTTCTCGTCCCGTTGTGAGCCTCATATCGACACGACTTATCGAGTTACTGGGGTCTGACGTTTACCACCTCTAGACGAGATATACGACATATCAGACGAAGAGACCGGACTGTACGGTAGTGTTACTGATTAGATTCGCAGGAGTACGAGTAGGCTTGCTTGTTGATCATCTGATCGCTCAATACCCAGGTGTCCATTACGTTTAGCAGACCGCTTGCGGCTTGTGGGTGTTTGATATGATCATCACATACTGCCGGCGTATTGACGAGTCTTTAGAGTCCTACACGGGGGTTTCCTGGCTCAAGCGAAATGGTGTATGAGCACATATGTGATATTTCCAAGACTGAGATTGATACGATATGAGATACCATATTCTATTCTCGTGATTTATGACATTGGTCGGTTATATGCGATATAGCCGGGTTATCGAATCAAGTGTCGATTCGATAAGTTGTTGCATTTGATATTAGTCGGTCATATGTAATATAGCCGGATTATTAAATCAACTGTTGATTTAATAATTTAATGTATAATTATATATTTGATATATTACATTACATTAACTAATATTAAGCTCACTTATGATTTCTTTTCTCATTTTGTGGACATTGAATATATGTGATATATTTTTGTGTACATATTATGTGTCATGCTTGATGATACATTCAACAAAAGTATGTGTATGACTTACACCATGCTTGGTTTAATTACTAGGGTTTTATTTATTTTGGTAATTACAAAAGGTGGCATTTTGTCATGGATGAAAGCTTGTAGAAGCTTGTAGTCTTCATTGACCAAGTCCACTCTTTTGTTTTGGCTACGATATTTGTTAACCCAACCAATTAAACCTAGCCATAGTTAACTCTCTACAAAGGTTAATATATGATATTAACTCTGTTGGATATAGTGCCCTCAGAGTCAATTATTGGATCGCAGGCACGTGATTACAATGATTGAGGGAGGACCTATACCGGTAGGACAGTCTTACTCAAGATGATAGTATGCTATCTGGTTTATCTTTATCATCATGTACAGGTTTAGGTGACCTTACAAGTCACTATTGCACGCTGATAGAGCCCTTAGGATTCTTTCTTGATGGCTAGCAGTATGATGGCAATCATATACGTGGGAGCTGGGGTCTATAGGCACATCCTTAAAAGGTCCCTAGTCGTGGAAGTTTCGAGACTGGGCATCGATACTCCATTTGTAGACTAGTGTATACAGTCGAGACCCCGACGACGGGCGGTGGCCGGTCTCACAAACCATTGGTGTCAGTTGGTTCACCTAAGATGTATACAGGTGCTCATTGGGTTATGAGTACACCGGACAGGACTCGCCGGGAACATGCTAGTTGGTATTATACCTGACGTTAGATAGCAGTTCCCTGGTGACATGTGTACAGGTTAGTTCATCGACCTGAGATCGTCATTTGTCTCGTGTGAGTTCCCACCGTGCTTTAATTACTACCCTACCATGGCTCAAAGGAGTCATGCAAACAGGTTTTAGTTGGGTACAGTCCCGAGCTATATGGAGGCTGTGAGCGGATTGGCAGGGGTTTCGTCTCTCCCGGTATTGGGGGTGAGATCGCGCTGTGTCTAGGAGAGCCATTACACGAAGTCCTTGGCCAAGGCAGGAGATTTACTGGTAGGTATTCCAGTAGTATCTCAGGGTGTTTTGGGCTACACTCCGACACGACTTGTACCGCTTTTGGGGGTCTGACTTTTAACAACCCCCTATGCCCGACATGCGATGCTCATAGACGAACGAACCAGACTGTACGGATATTGTCACTGACAGGCTCAGTAGGGTGTCAGGATGTGTTCGCTCGTCGACCTCCGTTTTGGTCAATACCTGGTAGCCCGTTACGTACAGCTAGTACCACTGACGTGCTAGTGGTTAAATCCACAGCCAAAGTATTGATGAGTCTTCAGAGTCCACCACAGACAGTTTCTCAAGTTTCGGGCGAAACGCTGAAGAGGCCGTATGATATATGGCAGGGTTCGATCATATACGTGCGGTAGTGCATGGATCATGATCGGGCGGATCATACTAGTGGGCTTTGGTTTAAGCCGGATCCTAGTATTAGATTTGTTGGATTACTTTAGTCTTATCGCATTCGCATTCAGTCGGAATACGAATGTAGGTATGTATACACTGGTGAGGGGTATCCTTGTGATCCGTCATGAGTTTACTTTTGATGTTGCCGTATCTTTTTATTGTTGTAAACATTTGGGTTAAGGTTTACAAATGGAAATAATGATCTAGAAATCATGATTAGGAGCATTAATTGTGACACATGCACAAGTGGTGACACATGGTCTCTTTCATTATGCATGTGTCACATTATTTGATTGATTTGTGAGTTGAAATGAGAGGAAGAAAGAGAAGGGCAGCCATATGTGGGTTTACTCTTGTATTATTTCAATCTCACTCTCTCATTTTATCATACAACACAAGAAAAAGAAAGGCTCCTCTTCTTCTTTTTCCTTTAGCTCACCATTTCCATTAATGGCTTCATCTTCAACCTCCATCCATACACTCTCATGCGTTGAGAATCAATGGATGCAAGAGACAAAGTGATCACACACATTCTTTACATCACCTTGGACACGTCGGCTAGCAAACTTCATGCCCGAGTTGCTTCGGATGAAGCGGGAGCCCGTAAAAAGACTCGAAGATGTGGTGCCCTTTCCGACGAGGAGACCGGAGATCGGAGATGTCGCGAAGAGCATGGGTTGGTGGCCAAAGACCGAAGGACACGGATTGATCAGTATAGCTTTTCTAACCCTTCTCTAGTTAGCTAGTTATAGGTTAATGGTTCGATCCGGGATTAAAGTCTGCGATAGCGCCAGTTTAAAGTTTAGAAAAAGTTTTTGTTTCCGCATTTTGGCCTCGGATCGACGGCCGGGGCGCTACCGTAGACTTACATGGTATCAGAGCCACGCCATTAACCTTTACTAGCTTGTTCTAACGTATTTAAAATATCGATCGAAAGAAATTTCCGAAACTGCGATTCCATTCATGAACTTTCTGTCGAATTTTTTTTGTCGTCGAGAACTTATTTTGAGTAATGCAGAAAATCAGGCAGGCTTTTATAAGACATCTGAGAAAATTTGGTAGCATGATGCTACAGTAGCGCCACGGAACCGCGGCCATACCCTTGTTTTGGCCGTGGTTCCGCCGCTATTTTGTGGCTTCTCTGCACCAAATTTTCTACAGTGGTTGTTTTCTTGGAATTGGGGTTTCTGGAATGTTTATTTTTTGGCCCAGATTATTTTGTGTGCTGCAGTTGTACTTGGGGCCCACTTCGGGAAATTTTGTCGATCGAAAATTTAAATATGTTAGTTTACAGTACTTACATTATATCTGTGACTGTGAATGTCATTTGATCGGTAAATCTCGTCTAATCGCTATAGCTTTTTTAGACAGATTTGCGAACGTGACATTCACGTTGATGTTCTGTGTTGTGCTGTGATGCTGCGGATTTGTCGTGGTGGATAGCCTGGATGCAATGGTAGTACAGTTTGGTTGTATTTGTACATTTGATATTGCGGAGCGAGCATCCGACATGTGGACTGCCGTCACTGTAGGGTTCCTAGGCACACTATAGAGGTCTCACAAGGCATCAACCATGCCAATTTCAAATTTTATTGGTGCCGAGAAACCCTAATACGGATCGTCGGCTAGAATTCTAGGCGAAATACGAATCTAGTTAACACTTTAACTAAAGGAGAGAGGCTACAACCTTTGTAGATCCGGTTATCCACTTCCTTAGCTCCACGTAGACGTCCTCTCGCTGTCCTAGTCGGATCTCGGACTCTCGCATCGGCTTCATCAAAAGGAATGAGCGAAATAGGTCGTCGGCATCGTGCCGAAGATGATCTACGTCGATGTTGCACAAGTTCAAGCTCCAACTTCACCAAGTTGTGAAACTTGTGAAGAAAACACCTAAAACAACTTGGCAAGAGGTAGAGGGTGAAGAAATAGGAGGTGGTTCACTTTAGAATTGGATTTCACTCACTTTTGCTCAAGTTGCCATTAATGGCATCAAGCTTTCCTTAAAGAAGAAGATGATCAAGAAGAAGAAAGAATATGATAAGTTGTTTTTATAAAATGAAAAGAAAAACCAAACTTATCATAATGTGAACCATAGTTAAGTGTAGAGAATTGACTAAGGTTAGAAGAATGGTTAGGGTTTAGTGTGAAGACAAAATAGTCACAAAGTCAAAGCTTCATGAAGCTTCAACAATGTTCAAGAATGAAAGCAACCATTTTGTATTCTTATCCCATTCTTTTTCCAAAAATGAATAAATAAAAGAATGGATAAATAAAAACCCTAATCACTTTCTTAACCTAGGTTTAATTCTATACACTTAACCAAATGAGCAAGCATCATCAAATATAATACAAACATGTGCACAAAAGTATATCACATATACTTCTTGCACATCAAGTGAGAAAATCCATATAAAGTGAACCAATACTAGTTAATGCAATGCAATATATCAAATATATAATTATACATTAAATCATTAAATCAACATTTGATTCAATGATCCGGTCATGTCGCACATAACCGACTAGAATCCAATGTATCGATTTATCGAATCAATGATTCGATAACTAGGTCATATCGAATATAACCAATCGAAACATATATCGCGAGAATGAAATGCGGTATCACATACACGCATTATTCTCGGTCCTGCACATATCTCATATGCGCTCCTATTTCGTTTCGCTTGAGCTAGGAAACCTCTGTGTAGGACTCTAAAGACTCGTCAATACGCCGGTAGCAGATGATGATCATATCAAGCACCCACAAGCCGCAAGCGGTCTGCTAAACATAACGGCCATCCGGGTATTGAGCGATCAGAAGATCGACGAGCTAGCACGCTCACAGTCCTGTGAATCTAACCAGTAACACTTACCGTACAGTCCGGTCTGTTCGTCTGATACGTCGCATATCAAGTCTAGGGGTGGTAAACGTCAGACCCCAATAACCGATAAGTCGTGCCGATGTGAGGCTCATAACGGGTCGAGAAACTACTGGTAACACTTACCAGCAAATCTCTGATCAGCCCTGGCCAGGGACTTCCCTGTAACGGCCAATCGAGCACAGCGCAACATCAACTCCCAATACCGGGAGAGACGAAACCCCTCCTATCGCTCATTGCCTCCATGTGACTCGGGACTGTACCCAAAGACCACCGTTTTGCACGCCCTCATGGACGTGGTAAGGTGGAGATCAAAGCACAGTGGGAATCACACAAGACTCTATGACGATCTCGGGTCTACAGACTAACCTGTACAAGTGTCACCTGAGAACTGCCATCTGACGTGAGGTATAATACCATCTGGGAGTTCTCGGCGTGTCCGTCCAGTGTACCCAGTCTCCACTGAGCACCCTTATACCATCTCTGATGTCAAACACCAATGGATATGGGATCATCCATCGCCCATCTCATGGGTCGAGAAGCGTATACGCTAGTCTACACTGGTATATCGATGCCCTGTCTCGATACACCCACGACTAGGGACCTTAAAGGATGTACTTATAGACTACCATGTCCCCACTAGTATGATCTGCATCATAGTCCAGGTAGTCAAGTACACATCCTAAGGGCTTTACCAATATATAACTATAAGACAGTTCAAAGAGACAAGTATACATGTTAAGATAAAGAGTAACCAGATAGCATACTATCATATCGAGCAAGAAAGTCATCTCTATATATGTCCAAGCATCCAATATAATATACATCATCTGTACAATACTGGCCTCTAGGGCATACATACAACTAACAATCTCCCACTTGCACTAGGGCCAGCTGCTGTAGTATCGCATACCGAGCATCCCGAAGAGTCTCTCAAACTGTATCTGGGGAATGGCCTTCGTGAGTGGATCCGCCATGTTGTTCTTCGTGTCAACCCTCCTGACCTCGATCTCCCGGCGATCAACTATCTCCCGGATCAGGTGATACCGCCTCAGAATATGCCTGGATCGCTGATGGGACCTGGGTTCCTTGGCCAAAGCCACCGCTCCATTGTTATCGCAATACAAAGGTATTGGATGCTCAATGGATGGAACCACTCCAAGTTCAGTAATGAACTTCTTGATCCAGACAGCATCTTTGGCAGCATCTTTGGCAGCGATGTATTCAGCCTCCATCGTCGAGTCTGCCACGGTTTCCTGCTTGGAACTCTTCCAGCTAACCGCCCCTCTGTAAAGGGTAAAGACAAATCCCGACTGCGACTTAGAGTCGTCCTTATCACTCTGGAAGCTCGAATCGGTAAAGGACTCCACTTGGAGTTCCCCGTTACCATACACCAAGAGCATCTCTTTAGTCCTTCGTAAGTACTTGAGAATGCTCTTCACAGCTGTCCAGTGACTCTCTCCAGGATCAGCTTGATACCTGCTCACTACACTTAGTGAGTATGCTACATCGGGTCTGGTACATAGCATCGCATACATGATAGAGCCTACAGCCGAAGCATAGGGTATCGCTTGCATGCGAGCTCTCTCCAAATCAGTCTTGGGAGACATCTCTTTGGAGAGAGTGACTCCAGAGATCGTGGGCAAGTTCCCACGCTTGGATTCTTCCATACTAAACCTCTTTAGTATGGTGTCAATGTACCTGGATTGGGACAATCCCAATATCCTTTTGGATCTATCTCTATAGATCCTAATTCCCAATATGCAGGAGGCATCACCAAGATCTTTCATTGAGAATCTTTGTGATAAGAAGAGCTTGACCGATTGCAGCATAGGAATATCATTTCCTATCAAGAGTATGTCGTCCACGTACAATACGAGGAAGACAACCTTACTCCCTGCCACCTTCTTGTAAATACAAGGTTCATCTGGGTTTTTGACGAAATCAAACTCTTTGATAACGACATCAAAGCAGATGTTCCAACTCCGCGATGCTTGCTTTAATCCATAAATGGATTTAAGCAGCTTGCACACCTTCCCGCTGCTCCCACTGTCTACGAAGCCCTCTGGCTGAGTCATGTACACGCACTCTTCTAAATCACCATTTAGAAAGGCGGTCTTAACATCCATTTGCCAGATTTCGTAATCATGATATGCAGCGATGGCAAGCATGATCCGGATGGATTTAAGCATAGCCACTAGAGAAAAGGTCTCGTCATAGTCCACACCTGGTCTTTGACGAAAACCCTTTGCTACAAGTCTAGCTTTGAAAGTCTCCACTTTCCCATCTACACCAAGTTTCTTCTTAAAGATCCACTTGCTCCCGATGGGTTTTACCCCTTCAGGAGCAACATCCAAAGTCCATACTTTGTTGGTGTACATGGATTCCATCTCGGACCGCATAGCATCCAGCCATTTCACTGAGTCCCTACTCGTGATGGCCTGCTCGAAGCTAGTTGGGTCATCATCCTCCATGATGCAATCCTCGCTCCCTCCATCCATGAGAAAACCATAGTATCTCTTAGGTTGGCGAGGAACCCTACTAGATCGGCGGAGAGGCTGAGGTTCGTCGGGAGCTACTGAATCCTCTGGTTCCACTAAATCTTCAGTTTGAGTTTGTGTAGCCGGAATTTCTTCCAGTTCTACCTTATCGCCACTAATTTCTTTTGCAAGAAATTCCTTTTCCAAAAAGGTGGCATGTCGAGAAACAAACACTTTTTGTTCCTCTGTATGGTAGAAAAGATATCCATGTGAATGTTTGGGATATACCACAAACTTGCATTAAACTGACCGTGCCTCGAGTTTGTCCGGATTTTGCCTTTTGACATAGGCCGGGCAACCCCATATCTTAACTCGTTTAAGACATGGTGTCTTCCCACTCCATATCTCATATGGTGTGGTAGGTACAGATTTAGATGGAACTTGATTCAATAGGTATGCTGCTGTTTCCAGCGCATAACCCCAGAAGGAAATAGGTAACACAGCTGTACTCATCATAGAGCGCACCATATCTAATAGGGTGCGATTTCTCCGCTCCGATACACCGTTGTGCTGTGGTGTATAAGGAGGAGTAAGCTGAGAGAGAATCCCATTCTCTTTTAGGAAGTCCAGGAATTCATTGCTCAAGTATTCAACTCCTTGATCAGATCGTAGGATTTTAATACTTTTTCCGGTTTAGTTCTCAACTTCTTGTTTATATTCTCTAAATTTCTCAAAAGCTTCTGATTTGTGTTTCATCAGGAACACATATCCGAATCTAGAGAGATCGTCAGTGAATGTAATGAAGTACGAAGAACCATCCCTGGCATGTGTGGACATGGGACCGCATACATCACTATGTATAAGTCCCAAGAGTTCGGTAACTCTTTCTCCGTGTCCCGTAAACGGAGTTTTGGTCATCTTGCCTTTGAGACATGACTGGCAAGTGTCATAAGATGAAAATTCAAACGGATTTAAATATCCATCCTTATGCAACTTAGCCAGTCGTGTCGCATTGATGTGACCCAGTCTACAATGCTACAAGAAGGATTCGTTCAGTTCTGAACTCTTCCTCTTGTGTGTGTTTGTTATGCTCAGAACTGTTGATTGATTTAGAACATAAATGCCATTGCACAACGTGCCTGATCCAACAAACTTTTGGTTACGGAAAATGTTCATAACATTGTCCTGTAATACAAAATTATATCCCTCTTTACTTAATAAAGAAACCGATATAATGTTGCATATCAGGTTCGGCATGTAATAGCATTCGTTCAGAACCAATGTATTACCAGTTGGTAATACAAGGTGATATTCCCCGACAGTCTTAGCTGCAACAATTGCACCATTTCCAACTCTAATGTCTTTATCACCTTCTCCAAGTTCTCTACCTTACCTAAGCCCATGTAACTGATTACATATATGGGATCCTGACCCGGTATCTAATACCCAGGACGTAGAGCAAATGGAGAAACAGTTCTCTGTAACGAACACACCCGAAGAAAATGTATCATCATGTACTTTCTTCATTCGGGTGGCATGGGAATCCTGGTATTCCCCTATATCCTGTTCATTCCTATAACTCTTATAAGAAAGAACGGAACCAACGTTCCCCAGCACAGTATAACATGCGGGTTCGGTCAATACATCTATATTATTATCTTCATTAGGGCATGAAATGGTCGCTACCTGGAGAGAGAGAGAAGAAAACACTTTAGCATATGCTCATGCAAGATCAGATTGGTTATTATCTTATCTAATCAGGATGGCTCCCACTGCTTTTTATCAAATCTTCCTTCAAACCCGAAAAGGAAAGACTAGCCGGGATTAATTACACACTACAAGTTCGCCAATCTTTCAGCCAGGACAGTGTCGGAACTTTGAGGGAGGTCCCCCGTAATTTCGCACGAACCTAATTAATGTAAACCTCGTTTTCCCAGAGGCGTGACCTCGTTGACACCTTTCTAGACACCTACTTGATCGGCTAATTGCAATGTGCAAAACATTCCCAGGAGTAACTCTTACTCGCAGTGGGTATCGGGATCCAACTATCTCATAGAAGGTATGCAATCTCATTGCAAATTTCAACACTTGAAATTCCCGATAATATTTTGCCCCTAGTGTCCTATGACCTTGACAAAGGCCAACAAATCACAGGATGCTAGTCAAGTTCAACCCGTCATTTCTTGATTGAATCAAACCCACCCACACGACCCTTGACAAAGGCCAACAAGGTCGTACGACTACCCTGAAACAATCTGCATCACATGCATAAACAGATAATCACTATTCAGCTACCGCACACTACGCCTTGACAAAGGCCAACAAACGCGGCACGAATACTAAACAGTTCTTATCTGAAATGACGGATGGCTACGGCAGGTTTTTCTGAAAACCTATTGCGTAATGAACTTGATATCGTTGTAGAATCAAATGAAGTTTTGAAATGGAGTGATTTTGAGGCTTTTCTAGTTTTGCTAAAGGGGTCACTCCCGGTGAAGGGATCGTCGGCCCTTTCCTCGTCGAATGAGATGCGGGATATATCATATATATCACTGTGCAAAGAAAAAACTCTTAAAAGCATTCAATAACCAAACCGAGTGAGTAGCATCTACCAGTTATTGCTAAAGGAGTCACTCCCGGTGAAGGGATCTCGGTCCTTTCCTCATCGAATAAGGTGCGGGATATATCATATATATCGCTGTGCAAAGCAAGAACTGTAGCTACCTGTTTTATTTAAAATTTGATTCTACAACATCTTAGGTTTCTTTTCTTTCATTAATCTCATTAATGAAGTCCCATCATTTAAGTACCTAAACATCACAGATAAATACGACGTACACTTATGCCATCCGCATTCGCCTCGATGTCCTCTCGTGCACCGTTAGGTTAGGTAACTAACGACAGAGCAGGGCAGGGCTAGTGCGGGTGCAAAACATAAGTAACGTCTATATAATATATCATATATACTATATACTGTATCCATCACAGAACATCATATGATCACATCACAGATATCGCAGTAGAAGAAACATATGAAATATTGGATATACTAGGACGTCTGTGTTTTCAATACGAGCCAGTATAAAACACGGATTCCACGGTCGTGATGAATAGCCAATCCCACACCCCTAGACCCCTACGAGAGCGGCAAGCAACCCTGCCAATTCTAGGGTTAGGAGACCCGGACTCGACTCCTCGAGTTGGTCTCCCACTGGACCCCAGAACCCGGTTACTTGTGCTCCCCTCCTTGGGTCTATCCTAATGCGGAAAAGTAAATAATATACAAAAGGTGACAACTTCCGCTACCTGGAAGTGCCCCAAATAAAAGAATATTACATACAAGTTTTTACATGAATGAAAATGAAAAACACTCATCTCACATAAAAACCCCCGGCTATTCAAACACGACGATCCAATATAACATATCCAGCAACACATAACATCACATGTCATCAACGTAAGTAAGTATGCATACCTCAATTGTCGTTGACGTATAGCAACGAAACCGGCGATATGAACATACTACACTTACGGTCACAGAAAAGAAAGTGTAGAACTACAACAGTTGGAATCCGCAACCTCTTTAGACATCACATGCCTAATCAAATGAAATACTTAGACATCACATGCCTAACAGATATAAATCCCGCATTTTAGTCTCATTATCGAAAACTCTTTTCAATATCATGTGGGACTAAACTGCTAGATTTATAACATTAATTCAGTTATCTCATAACTGTTTGTGAATTCCAATTATTGTATCACATTCCAGATAAACAGAAAATGTTAAACTTTCCGATCGAACAGTCGAATACCCAAGTTTTCCCGAAACCGTCCAACACATGAAATAGGTTCAAAGACATTCACTTCATGCCTTAATACCAACGGTCCAGCCGTAGAAGGGTCAAGCCAACGCCTCACATGTGGCATGCCGTACTGCCCCAAACCCGAAGGTTCAAAGGGCAGTTCAAGACGGTCACATAATCGAGTTAAGGTTTGTTGTCTTCTAGAGGGACCATCGCGTTACTTGCACTACTCAGAACGTCATTAAACAACGGAAAAGTCCAACAATTGGAAATTTCCCGGCAGGGGAAAGATTGGGTATTTGTATCCGGTCGAAACTTTTAACATATTCCAAATTTATCCGGAAACCCAAATAGACAAAGTTAAATAATCCGATCGATTCATCGAATCCCCAAAACAACCCCAGAAAATTCAACTCTTGAAAGCAGATTAAAACTTCGCAGAGAACAGAGGAAACAGATACGGGCATTACTGCATCAAAATGAATCCCTAACCAGTACAAACGGCCGCGGAACCGCCGCAATAGGAGGCTATTGCCGCGGTTCCGCAGCGCTACAGTGGATTTAGGGTTTCGTTTTCTGCAGTAACCCTTATAATTTCCTGCTCTATTTTCTGCGAATTTTTAATTCTGAAAAAATCCCTGTTTTTAGAAAAAGTCCAGAGAGCAATATTGATTTTAGGGTTTCGGTTCGATCGGACTTCAAACTCAGTCTGGACTTCGCCTAAGGCTCTAGCTAGGCTCTGATACCACTATAGGGTTCCTAGGCACACTATAGAGGTCTCATAAGGCATCAACCATGCCAATTTCAAATTTTATTGGTGCCGAGAAACCCTAATACGGATCGTCGGCTAGAATTCTAGGCGAAATACGAATCTAGTTAACACTTTAACTAAAGGAGAGAGGCTACAACCTTTGTAGATCCGGTTATCCACTTCTTTAGCTCCACTTAGACGTCCTCTCATTGTCCTAGTCGGATCTCGGACTCTCGCATCGGCTTCATCAAAAGGAATGAGCGAAATAGGTCGTCGGCTTCGTGCCGAAGATGATCTACGTCGAGGTTGCACAAGTTCAAGCTTCAACTTCACTAAGTTGTGAAACTTGTGAAGAAAACACCCAAAACAACTTGGCAAGAGGTAGAGGGTGAAGAAATAGGAGGTGGGTTCACTTTAGAATTGGATTTCACTCACTTTTGCTCAAGTTGCCATTAATGGCATCAAGCTTTTCTTGAAGAAGAAGATGATCAAGAAAAAGAAAGAATATGATAAGTTGTTTTTATAAAATGAAAAGAAAAACCAAACTTATCATAATGTGAACCATAGTTAAGTGTAGAGAATTGACTAAGGTTAGAAGAATGGTTAGGGTTTAGTGTGAAGACAAAATGGTCACAAAGTCAAAGCTTCATGAAGCTTCAACAATGTTCAAGAATGAAAGCAACCATTTTGTATTCTTATCCCATTCTTTTTCCAAAAATGAATAAATAAAAGAATGGATAAATAAAAACCCTAATCACTTTCTTAACCTAGGTTTAATTCTATACACTTAACCAAATGAGCAAGCATCATCAAACATGATACAAACATGTGCACAAAAGTATCACATATACTTCTTGCACATCAAGTGAGAAAATCCATATAAAGTGAACCAATAATAGTTAATGCAATGCAATATATCAAATATATAATTATACATTAAATCATTAAATCAACATTTGATTCAATGATCCGGTCATGTCGCACATAACCGACTAGAATCCAATGTATCGATTTATCGAATCAATGATTCGATAACTAAGTCATATCGAATATAACCAATCGAAACATATATCGCGAGAATGAAATGCGGTATCACATACACGCATTATTCTCGGTCCTGCACATATCTCATATGCGCTCCTATTTCGTTTCGCTTGAGCCAGGAAACCTCTGTGTAGGACTCTAAAGACTCGTCAATACACCGGTAGCAGATGATGATCATATCAAGCACCCACAAGCCGCAAGCGGTCTGCTAAACGTAACGGCCATCCGAGTATTGAGCGATCAGAAGATCGACGAGCTAGCCCGCTCACACTCCTGTGAATCCAACCAGTAACACTTACCGTACAGTCCGGTCTGTTCGTCTGATACGTCGCATATCAAGTCTAGGGGTGGTAAACGTCAGACCCCAATAATCGATAAGTCGTGCCGATATGAGGCTCATAACGGGTCGAGAATCTACTGGTAACACTTACCAGCAAATCTCTGATCATCCCTAGCCAGGGACTTCCCTGTTACGGCCAATCAAGCACAGCGCAACATCAACTCCCAATACCGGGAGAGACGAAACCCCTCCTATCGCTCATTGCCTCCATGTGACTCGGGACTGTACCCAAAGACCACCGTTTTGCACGCCCTCATGGACGTGGTAAGGTGGAGATCAAAGCACAGTGGGAATCACACAAGACTCTATGACGATCTCGGGTCTACAGACTAACCTGTACAAGTGTCACCTGAGAACTGCCATCTGACGTGAGGTATAATACCATCTGGGAGTTCTCGGCGAGTCCGTCCAGTGTACCCAGTCTCCACTGAGCACCCGTATACCATCTCTGATGTCAAACACCAATGGATATGGGATCATCCATCGCCCATCTCATGGGTCGAGAAGCGTATACGCTAGTCTACACTGGTATATCGATGCCCTGTCTCGATACACCCATGACTAGGGACCTTGAAGGATGTACTTATAGACTACCATGTCCCCACTAGTATGATCTGCATCATAGTCCAGGTAGTCAAGTACACATCCTAAGGGCTTTACCAACATGTAACTATAAGACAGTTCAAAGAGACAAGTATACATGTTAAGATAAAGAGTAATCAGATAGCATACTATCATATCGAGCAAGAAAGTCATCTCTATATATGTCCAAGCATCCAATATAATATACATCATCTGTACAATACTGGCCTCTAGGGCATACATACAACTAACAGTCACTGTCTGTTTGTATATTATTCTTTTGGGGCACGACCGGGCTGAGGTCGATGTACCCATTGTATATATATTTTATTTTTTGTACTAGGATTACCCCACGGTGGGGTGCACGGATAACCGGGTTCTAGAGGGCAACGGGCCCACATCTCATGGCTTTGAGACGGATGGGGCTTCACTCTAGAATTGGCGGGCTATTCGCCGAACTCGTAGGGGGTATAGGTTGACCCAAGGAGGGGTGCTCAAGTTACCGGATTCCGTGAAGTGCTGGGTAGTCCATTCACTTTGTTGAAGGGGGCTGTCTCGCTTCAGGTTTTGGCAGGTAACTTGCCGCACCCGTAAGGGTCTAAGATTTCATTGCACAGGCTATCCACACGACCAGGGGAACGTCGGGTTTCACTTGCGGTTCAAAGGAAACCCGGGAATCCCCGATTATCTGTATTGTTTTGTGATGCTTATTATATTTCTGTGATGTTGCATTTTATCACGCCTCGAGCGATTATTATATATTGCTATATATATACTAGTAGATGTTGTATATGTTTTACACCCGCGCTAGTCTATTCCCCGCTCTGTCGTTAGTTAAGTAACCTAACGGGTGATGACGGGACCCAGTGGCGAATGCGGATGTCATATACGTACATCATATTTTCGTTCTTTTGTGCATTGATTCAGATCAATGCATGCTAAACAAACCTATTTGATGTTTTTGGAACATTTTTCAAAAAGGCTGTTATTACAAGGACGTTTTCTTTTGTTTTGCACAGTGGTGTTCGGTTATGAATATCCAGCACCTCAGTCGACGAGGCAAGGGCGGAGATCCCTTCACCGGGAGTGAGCCCTTGGACAGAAGTTTGCATCAGGGTAATAACTTCACTATAGCCGATTACTTTTTTCTTTGCATCGTGGTATTTAGTTGGAATATCCTGCACCTCATTCTATGGGGAAAGAACCGAGATCCCTTCACTGGGAGTGACCTCTTTAGCAAAGGTTTTCGCCACTATATTTTTATAAAAATCTATCCGGTTCCTTCAACAATATCAAGTTCATTACGTTAAAGGTTTTTCGCCAAAAACCATTCGTAGCCCTCCGTCATTTCAGACGGGTAGCACTTAGTATTCATGCTATGTTTGTTGACCTTCGTCAAGGCATAGTGAATGGTAGCTGCTTGTTACCTTTCTGTTGCATAGATAGATGCAGTAGTTTGGGATAATCGTATATCCTTGTTGACCTTTGTCAAGGGCTTGTACGGGTGGGTTCAAATTAACCTGGACAATGACGGGTAGAACTTGATATGTGACTTATGATTTGTTGACCTTCGTCAAGGTCATTAGAGCATGGGGTAAAAATCACATCGGGAGTTTCTAAAGAAACCGAAACTCGCCAGATATGCGCATACCTTCTGGAGTGTGATAACGTGAGTGGATTCCATTACGTTATCATGCGATGATAGTTGGATCCTGATTCCCACTGATGAGTTGTTTTGCTCCTCGGGTGATCCCGACTAATTCTTCTTTCAGGTTTGGAGGAGAATTTGAGGTTACAGTGGGAGATTTCCTGATTAGATAAATTCATAACCATTCTGATCTAGGTTAGAGTGCACGCAGAGTGTTTCTTTTCTCTCTCTCTTTAGCAGCGACCATGACCCGACCCTTGACTATGACTCAGTGACCAAGTTAACCGAACTTTCTTAAAACACTGGCTTTTGGATTGTCAGAGTTGAATACCTTATTGCCACTCCTACTTTTACCTTTTTCTCCAGAACACCCCGTATTACTACGAACATCCACTTCCATTGGATAAAACCATCGTATGGTTATATACGAACTCGAAGGAACTTGTTCTAGATTCGAGGATGGTTTCTGGTTCTGGATAAAATGAATAGGACTATTCAGTTGTCTTTTCCTTTTACCTTCTTTCAATTTGCGAGTGCTCTTAGGATTAGGACAGTACACCTATTACGCTAATTGGATAGTCTTCTTCTAAATCATAGGCAGGTGCTGAACGGTAAGGAATGAAGAAAACCAATTAGCCTAACGAAGGTGTACAGAAGGTAATAAGTTAAGACAAATAAAGGGATTAGAAAGAGGGCAAAGTAAACTGCGACTACTATTCACGACCAAACCAAGTATTTCATCGCCACTCCGACTTCACCTTTGTATTTCTCCAGAACACTCCGTATCACTACGAAGATCCACAGTTATTTGGATACTCCATCGTATGGTTATATACGAACTCGAAAGAACTTGTTCCAGTTCGGGGATAGATTCTGGTTCAGGAGAAATAGGAATAAGGTTTTATTCAGTTGTCTTTTAACTTCACATTCTCTCAGATTACGAATACTCCTAGGATTAGGAGAGTACACCCATTATGCTTATTGGATAGTCTTCTTCCAAATCATAGGCTTGTTAGTTATGTATATGCCCTAGAGGCCATTGTTGTACATATGATGTTTATTATAATGGATGCTTGGATATATATAGAGAGGACTTTCTTGCTCGTCATGATAGTATGCTATTTGGTTTCACTTTATCTTAACTTGTTGACTTGTATATATTTACTGTCTTACTCTCACATGTTGATAAAGCCCTTAGGATCTATACTCGATTGCTAGGACTATGATGAGATCATACTAGTGGGGCTATGGTAGTCGATGAGTACATCCTATAACTATTCCTAGTCGAGGGCGTGTTGAGACAAGGAATCGATACACCACAGTAGACTAGCGTATACGCATCTTGACTTATATGTTGGGCAATGGATGATCCCATATCCATCGGTGTTTGACATCAAGGATGGTGTACGGGTGCTCAGTGGAGACTGGGTACACTGGACGGACTCGCCGAGAACTCCCAGATGGTGATATACCACATGTCAGATGGCAGTTCTCCAGTGACACTGGTACAGGGTAGTCTGTATACCCGAGATCGTCATAGAGTCATGTGTGATTCCCACTGTGCTTTGATTTCCACCTTACCACGTCCAAGAGGGCGTGCAAAACGGTGGCTTTTGGGTGCAGTCCAGAATCACATGGAGGCAATGAGCGATAGGAGGGGATTCGTCTCTCCCGGTATATGGAGTTGATGTTGTGCTGTGTTCGATTGGCTATAACTGGAAGTCCCTGGCCAGGTCTGATATAGAGATTTGCTGGTAAGTGTTACCAGTAGTTTCTCGACCCGTTATGAGCCTCACATCGACACGACTTATCGGTTACTGGGGTCTGACGTATACCACCCCTAGACTTGATATGCGACATATCAGACGAACAGAACGGACTGTACGGGAGTGTTACTGATTGGATTCACAGGAAAACGGACAGGCTAGCTTGTTGATCTTCTGATCGCTCAATACCTGGGTGGCTGTTACGTTTACCTGACCGCTTGCAGCTTGTGGGTGTTTGATATGATCATCACCTGCTACCGGCGTATTGACGATTCTTTAGAGTCCTACACAGAGGTTTCTTGACTCAGGCAAAACGGAGTAGGGACATATTTGTGATATGTGCACGACCGAGGATAATGCGATATGAGATACCGTATTATATTCTCGCGATATTTAGATATGATCCGGGTCATCGGATCATGTGTTGATTCGATGAATCGGTACATGATATATTAGTCGGTTATATTCGATATAGCCGGATTGTCGGATCAAGTGTTGATTCGATAATTTAATGTATAATAATATATATAATATATTATATTACATTATCTAGTACTGGCTCGCTTTATTATTTCATTTTCTCACCGGGTAATACATTGATATATATGCGATATATATTAATTGTATTATTTTCTTTTGTTACAAATATATAATATATATGTGATATATATTATCGTAACATGATATGGTTACTAATGCAACTTGTTTAGTGGAGATTAAACAAGGTTAGGATTTGATTTGGGTTAGTTCTTTCTTGCACCTTCTAGAAGCTTTTCTTTTGTCATGGAGAAGATATTATGGTTAATATTTTCTTATGACTCATTCTTTAACTCAACCCAAACCCTAGACTTAGTTAATTCCCTACAAGAGTTATCCTTGTCATCCTTGACCATGGTTGCATTATTAATCATATATCATTTCATTATTCATCACAAAAGGATTATGCATTATTTCTTCTTCTTCTTCTTCAACCTTGAGCTTTGAGAAAGCTTACTAGGTTTTCTTTTTGTGATGATTTCATATGAGAATTTGATATAAAAAGAAAGTATAAATACTACTCCATCATCCTCATCTAATCTAGCCAATTAGATTAGGGTGTTCACCTCATTAGAGTGAGAGAGCTTGAGTTATAGAAACTTTGACGTAGATCATCGGAGAAAAGGAACACTACAAGCTAGCATGGATCGTTCGAGTCGTGGAGCCTCTCTTGAGTCCGGAAGATCGTGGATCGCGGCGAAGGGACTTCTACTCGGAGCTTATGAAGCGAAGGAGCGGATTACAAAGGTTGTAATCCCCCACACTTAGTTGTAAAGATATTTACTTCCATGTTAAACCCTAATAATCTAGCAAAGATCCCGGCTTTGGGTTGTTCGGCACGTCTAAATTTTTATTCGGGCATGGTTGATGCCTTATGAACTCTTATAAGAGTGCCTAGGAACCCTACAGTGGTATCAGAGCCTAGCTAGAGCATTAGGCGACGTGTACAGGAAGTTAAAACTCCGATCGAACCACGAAACGTCGAAACGACCCCCTCTCTGGACAAATTTTAAAAATGTGATTTTTTCTGTATTAAAAATACCTAAAAAAATCAGCAGGGAATTATAAGCATCACTGTGGAAATCGACATGGTAAGTCATACGGACCGCCGCGGAACCGCAGCCATACCTTGCTTGGGCCGCGGATCCGCGGCCGTACAGTTTGATTTAACTTTGTTTTTTGCACAGTAATGCCCGTAGCTGCTAGTGTATATTTCTGGGTATTTTTAATCTGACTCAAGTGTTGAGTGTTTTAGGGATTATTTTGTTTTCGTTGATTCGATCGGAAAATTTAATTTCGTTATGTTTTCCGGATATTTAGAAACTGTTAAAATGTTCGAACGGATATCATTAACTCACTTTTTCCCGGCACAAAAAACTTTCAAGTGTTGAATTTTTCTTGGGTTTAAATCTTTCGGAAAAACATGCAAGTAACGCGGTGGTCCCTCTAGAAGAACACAAACCTTAACTCGATTATGTGACCTTCTGAACCGCCTCTAAACCTTAGGGTTTGGGGCAGTACGGCGTGCCACATGTGAGGCGTTGGCTTGACCCTTCAACGGCTGGACCATTGGTACAGTGACATATTCTGGGATTATTTAAACTCCGCTCAAGTGTTGAGCTATTTAGGAAATCTTGGGTATTTGATTATCCGATTGGAAAGTTTAATACTGTATATTTATCTGGAATGTGATACAATATGTGGAATTCATACAGTTAGGCATGAAATGTGAAATATGTGATATTTCGGATTTACGATGTCTAAAGAGATTGTGGATTCCAAATGTTGTAGTTTTACAATTTCTTTTCTGTGACCGTAAGTGTAGTATGTAGTTGTATTGCCGGTCTTCGTTGCTATACATCAACGATGATCGGTGTATGCATTCTTACTTACGTTGATGATATGTAATATTATGTGTTGCTGTGATATGTTATATTGGATCGTCGTGTTCTGAATAGCCGGGGGTTTTATGTGAGATGAGGGTTTTTATTTTCATTCATGTAAAATTCATTTGTATGTAATATTCTTTTATCGGGGCACTTCCAGGATGAGGTTGATGTCACCAGTGTATAATATTTACTTTTCCGCATTAGGTAGACCCAAGGAGGAGAGCACAAGTAACCGGGTTCTAGGGTCCAGTGGGAGGCCATCTCGAGGAGTCGAGACCGGGTCTCCTAACCCTAGAATTGGCAGTGTTACTTACCGCTCTCGTAGGGGTCTAGGGATGTGGGTTTGGCTATTCATCGCGACCGTGGAATCCGTGTTTTATACCTGCTCGTATTAAAAACACGGACATCCTAGTATATCTAGTATTTCATATATGTTCTTCTGCTGCAATGTTCTGTGATGAGATCATATTACTGGCTGAGACGAATGCTTATACTATATATATATATATATATATATATATATATATATATATATGCTGATATATAAATATTACTGCTTTCGTTTCTTCTGTGATGCTTAGGAAGCATAAGCTGATGGGATTTTTATTAATGGGATTAATAAAAGAAAAGAAACCTAAAAGATGTTGTAGAATCAAAACTTTATAAAAAGGATAGCTACAGTTTTACTTTGCATAGCGGTATATATGATATACCCTGCACCTTATTCGATAAGGAAAGAGCCGAGATCCCTTCACCGGGAGTGACCTCTTTAGCAGAACTGGCAGATGCTACAAACTCGCGGTTTAGTTTTTGACAACTTATATAGTTCTTGCTTTGCACAGCGGTATATATGATATATCATGCACCTCATTCGATGGGGAAAGAGCCGAGATCCCTTCACCGGGAGTGACCTTTTTAGCGAAACTAGAAAAGCCTCAAAGACATTCCTTTTTAAAAAATCACTCGATTCTACGACGATATCAAGTTCATTACGCTCATGGTTTTCTGAAAAACCTGCATAGCCCTCCGTCATTTCAGATAGAGACTAGTTAGTATTCGTGCTGCGTTTGTTGACCTTAGCCAAGGCATGGTGTACGGTAGCTAATTAGTATTTATCTGCTAAAACATGAGATGTGATTGAGTTAGGGTAGTCGTACGACATTGTAGACCTTAGCCAAGGGTCGTACGGGTGGGTTTAATTCAATCGAGAAATGACGGGTTGAACTTGGCTAGCACTTATGATTTGTTGACCTTAGCCAACGTCATAAGTTGCTAGGGGTAAAAGAATTATCGGGAATTTCAAGTGTTGAAATTTGCAATGAGATTGCATACCTCCTATGAGATAGTTGGATCCCGATACCCACTGCGAGTAAGAGTTACTCCTGGGAGAGTTTTACACAAGACAATTAGCCGATCAAGTAGGTGTCTAGAAAGGTGTTAACGGGGTTATGCCTCTGGGAAAACGAGGTTTATTTTAATTAGGTCCGTGCGAAAGCACGGGGAACCTCCCTCAAGTACCGACACTGATCTGGCTGAAAGATTGACGAAATTGTAGGGTGTAATTAATCCCAGCTAATCTTACCTTTTAGGGTTTGGAGGAAGATTTGATAAAAACAGTAGGAGACATCCTGATTAGATAAGATAATAACCAATCTAATCTTGCAAGAGTATACGCTAAAGTGTTTCCTTCTCTCTCTCTCCAGGTAGCGACCATGTCAGGACTTAATCAAGATAATAATATGGATGTATTGACTGAAGCCACTTATTATACTATGCAAGGGAACGTTGGTCCCGTTCTTTCTTATAAGAGTTATAAGAATGAATAAGAAACAGGAGAATATCTGTTTTTCATGCCGCCCAAATGGAGAACATGTATGTTGATGCACCTTCTTCGGGTGTATTAGTTATTGAGAACTGTTTCTCAGTTCACCCTACGTCCTGGGTATTAGATACTGGATCGGGATCCCACATATGTAAATTGTTACATGGGCTACGTAAAGGTAGAGAACTGGGAAAAGGTGATCATTCCGTTCAAGTAGGGAATGGTGCAAGTATTGCATCCAAAGCAGTTGGCGAATATCACCTAGTATTACCAAGTCGTAATACACTGATTCTGAATGAGTGCTATTATATACCGAACATGATGTGCAACATTATATCAGTTTCTTTATTAAGTAAAGAAGGATATAATTTTGTAGTAAAGGATAATATTATGAACATATTCCTAGATCAAAAGTTGATTGGATCAGGCTCGTTACATAATGGCATATTCATTCTTAATCAAAATACAGTCCTTAATATACAAAACACACACAAGAAGAGTTCAGAAATGAACGAATCCTTCTTATGGTATTGTAGACTTGGTCATATCAATGCGACAAGACTGGCTAAGTTACATAAGGATGGATATTTGAATCCGTTCGAATTATCATTTTATGACACTTGTCATTCATGTCTCAAAGGTAAAATGACCAAAACTCCGTTTAGTGGACACGGAGAAAGAGTTACGGAACTCTTAGGACTGGTGCATAGTGATGTATGCGGTCCTATGTCTACTCATGTCAGGAACGGTTCTTCCTACTTCATTACATTCACTGACGATCTCTCAAGATTCGGACATGTGTTCTTGATGAAACACAAGTCTAAAACTTTTGAGAAATTCAGAGAATATAAGAACGAAGTAGAGAACTAAACGGGCAAAGGTATTAAGATCCTTCGATCTGATAGAGGAGGAGAATACTTAAGCAATGATTTTCTGGACTATCTAAAAGAGAATGCGATTCTCTCTCGGCTTACTCCTCCTTATACACCACAGCACAACGGTGTATCGGAACGGAGGAATCGCACCCTATTAGGTATGGTACGCTCTATGATGAGCAATGCTGAGTTACCTATTTCCTTCTGGGTTTATGCACTTGAGACAGCAGCATACCTATTGAATCAAGTTCCGTTTAAATCTGTACCTACCACACCATATGAGATATGGAGTGGGAAGAGACCGTATCTTAAACGAGTTAAGATATGGGGTTGTCCGACCTATGTCAAAAGGCAAAATCTGGACAAGCTCGAGGCACGATCAGTTCTTTGCAAGTTTGTAGGATATCCAAGCAATTCGTAAGGATATCTATTCTACCACAGTGAACAACAAAAGGTGTTTGTTGCTCAGCATGCCACCTTTTTAGAAAAGGAATTTCTTGTAAAATAAATTAGTGGCAAAGAGGTTGAACTGGAAGAAGTTCTAGCGACACAAACTGCAACTGAAGATTTAGTGGAACCAGAGGATTTTATAGTTCCCGACGAACCCCAGCCTCTCCGCCGATCTAGTAGGGTTTCACATCCACCTGAGAGATACTACGGTTTTCTCATTGATGGTGGGAGCGAGGATTGCATCATGGAAGATGATGACCCGACTAGTTTCGAGCAGGCCATCACGAGTGGAAACTCTGTGAAATGGATGGATGCAATGTGATCTGAGATGGAATCCATGTACACCAACAAAGTATGGACTTTGGAAAATGCTCCTGAAGGGGTAAAACCCATTGGGAGCAAGTGGATCTTTAAAAAGAAAATTGGTGTAGATGGAAAAGTTGAGACTTTCAAAGCTAGACTTGTTGCAAAGGGTTTTCGTCAACGACCAGGTGTGGATTATGACGAAACCTTTTCTCCAGTGGCTATGCTTAAGTCCATCCGGATCTTACTTGCCATTCCTGTATACCATGACTATGAAATCTGGCAAATAGATGTTAAGACCGCCTTTCTAAACGGTGATTTAGAAGAGTGCGTGTACATGATTCAGCCAGAGGGCTTTGTAGATAGTGGGAGCAGCGGAAAGGTGTGCAAGTTGCTTAAATCCATTTATGGGTTAAAGCAAGCATCGCAGAGTTGGAACATCTTCTTTGAGGTTCTAGTCAAAGAGTTTGACTTCATCAAAAACGTAGATGAACCTTGTATCTATAAGAAGGTTGCAGAGAGTAAGGTTGTCTTCCTCGTATTGTACGTCGATGACATACTCTTGATAGGAAATGATGTTCCTATGCTGCAATCAGTTAATCTCTCCTTATCACAAAGATTCTCAACGATACTGGGATTGTCCCAATTCAGGTACATTGACACCATACTAAAGAGGTTTAGTATGGAAGAATCCAAGCGTGGGAACTTACCCACGATCTCTGGACTCACTCTATTCAAAGAGATGTCTCCCAAGACTGATTTGGAGAGAGCTCGCATGTAAGGGATACCCTATGCTTCGGCAGTAGGCTCTATCATGTATGCTGTTCACACCATAATATTGTATTATTATATTCCACATTCTTATTCTTTTTATAAATAAACAGGTGCTTTTGACGCATGTCTGCTACATATTACAGTTTACAGCTTCTTGGAGCGAAAACAGTGAAAAAGACAAAAGACGACACAAAAAAGGGACTTTGACCAACAAATAGAAGGATCTTAATCAAGCATACACAAAAGATCAGTACAAGTCAACGCAAGGTCCAAGATTACAAAGCAAACAGTTAAAAGTCCACCGCAATTATTCACTGGAGATCTGGAAGAAACATAGAAGCTATTTTAATAAAAAGAACCAAATAATAAGGAAGCCCAAAGACAGAAGAGCCCACAAAGGAAATTTCAAGGCCCAATACTTCCTTTTAAAGAGACAGAGACATAAAATTTTACCAAAGCTTGAAGTCTACTTTGACTAGGTCTTCCTAAGGATATTTTGGTAAATGTAGACATGCGAATCAATTGTAACCTAGGGTTTCCTATCCTCTATAAATAGGAACTCTAAATCATTATAAAGGCTATGCCTCCTTTTAATGAAATAAAATTCAGATCTCTTTATGGAGAGCATCGGTGTTTATTTTCAACTCATGGATTCAGATCTGACAAACCTGCATTGATGATTGGAGAGTTGCATCTGCAAGTAGATTTAATTCCTTGCTCTAGTTTAGATTTCAATTCTTTGCCCTAGGTAGATTTATTTCCTCGCCGTAGATAAATTGCTTAGAATTAGCTTTGGGGAAGGATTTTGAGAGATGAGATCTCTCATCCCTTTCTTACCCGTCATATATTTTCAATAGGACTCCATGCATACACGCACACACCGCGCCCTACGGCATCCTATCCCTCGAGGTAACGATGACACCATTGTATAAAGGCCCTGTTGCGCGTGTTTTCCATGGAGGTTAGGATAAGGATCTCTAAAGGAAGGACAAGAACCTAGAGGAAGGAACACCTTCCCGAATGGATCTAATCCCCATTATTGATAATTACCATAACTCCTCATAGATCTTCATTCGGGTATAGAAAGCGGTAAGATTTATTGACTTTCCAAACATAACTTAGACCTAACCCTAGCAAGATTTAGATATAGATTAATTTAGTTTTTAGATTTAATAATCAATCCGGCTCCCATCGGAATTAACTCATTTGAGCGAATAGAAAATTCACAACATCCCTATGGACCGACCCGTACTCACCGGCTAGCTGCCAAGCGACGCCGTTCTTGATTGCGGTAATAGATAGTTTTTGAGACAAATCAAATGGCGTCGTTGCCGGGGATGGCGTGTTATTTCCTTTTTGCAATTTCGGGTTAATCAAAATTAAAAAAATCATAAAAATCTGAAAAATCACAAAAAAATATAAAAATATATCATCTGTTATTTTTGGAAAGGGTACTTTGTTTTTTGAATCTTACAGGATATACAATCGAGACGGATCTGGAAATTTCCAGAAAGCGAAACAAGAAGAATCACGGAGATCTGGAGAGCAAAAAAAAAACTGCCGAGGCGACCAACCGGCGGCGGATCCGCGGTCGGAGGGGGCTATTCGCAGCGGTTCCGCGGTGTAGTCGACAGATCGGTTCCCAAAAACAAAAGCAGAAGCGCGGTAAAAAAAAAAAAAAAACTGTAAGTCTTCTGATCTCCTCTTCTGCAAATCTCTGATATCTCCTCTGAAAAATCTCCTGCAGGATTCTTTGCGCGTAAAAATCTTTTCCTTTCCAAATAACAAATGTTGTACCGGATTTTTGCGCCTCGCTTAAAATAGAAATTGATTGCATGTAATATTTTTTGTTTTGCATATCTTTTATCGAAAATCTTTTTGCAAAATTTCCAAATAAAGAGTAAGCGGAAAAAGGAAAATTTTAATTAGAAAACTTGCAAACTTTGAAATTCACAAAAAATCTTTGATTGCAAGTGATTTTCTTTCTGTTTGCATATCTTTAATCGGACTTTAAGGGGCTTTTGACCAATTCAGATTGGGTGGGGATTTCATCACCCTTCTCAGGACCCCAGAAATCACATAAAGCTTTTGCATTGACCAATCTTTAATTAAAAAAAATACTAGACTCAGCCCTAAGGACTTCGAGCTCAATAGGACAGAGGACTAGTTATAGGCATCGACCGTTTATCCTTACCTGATTTTGCGGTGTCTAGGCAAGTGTGTCTAAGGCAAGTGGTTACTTAATTAGTACCACTACTTGTAGCGGGGAGCCTCCCACTTACCTGCCACTTACCTGGCCGCAATTGGCGGTGAAGAATCGGTTTGAGATCCTATTTCTAGCCCTTTGGAACAGTTAGGAGCTGTCTAGCTGACCTAGGTGACCCTAGATCTAGGCCTGATTGTGCATTTCTGGTTGATTGCATTTTTGTCTAAGCCCTCTATCAAAATATCCTTTTTGCAAACGGTTACAAATAAAAAAAATTAAAAAAAATAAAGGAATTTTTTTTATAAAAACTTGCAACTTTTGTCGCTAATAAATCCTTGCACCACAAACCTTCTTTCTTTCTTTCCCCCTTTCTTCTAACATGAGTACCCCACATAATAAATCACTTGCCGAACTTTGGTATCCCGAACCTAATTTTGCGTCGTACGTCAATTTGTTCGGTCAATTTAAAGACGATCCTTCCTTGCCTAAAATATCTTTGAAAGATCAAATAGAGGCGTCTAGGAGAAACAGTTCGACTTTTCAACCCACTTTGTGTCAACCAAGTCAACCTTTACCACCCCCATATGTTGATACCACTTTTTCGAGTTCTTCTGTCACTCCTAAGCCGATGTCCATTGCTGAGCATATTGCTCAATCTCACAGCCGATCTTTCACCCCTCTCCACTCATCTAGTTCTAGGGATCCACACGACTATTCACCTTTTTATCCATATGTTGACCCTACCCCTGTCCAATCACCCACTTCCTACCAGTCCTACCCGACCTTCCCACCCTCACTGGACACTGCTTCTACACAGCCGTTTGGGAGTTTCACATATCCAAATAATTTCGAATGTTTTACCGAAACCCCCTTACCACCCAAGTCTAGTTTGGAAGAGTCGTTGGAGGCGTATATCGCAGCAACAAACAAAATGGTTAGGAATGTGGAAGCGTCCGTAGCCGCCCTTATGCAAGCTGCTGAACCGGTAGCTAGTTTCCCGCTAGCTTCAAAATTTTCAATGTATAAGGAGGCGGTTGGGCAGAGTGAGAATGAGAGAGGATTTCCAAATCAAACCTACCGATACCCAATTGAATCCAACAACTCCAATTTTCAAACATGTGTCCAAAATGATGAGTTGTGCGATTTTGTAGTGTTTGATTTGCCAAATTGTGAGGAACCCCTTTCGAGTGAAACCGCACCTAATCCTTTCGATTTTTACACCTCCCATCTAGAACTTAAATCGATAGATATCCATGCTTTTGATGAGGTGTCTAAGAAAATTGATTTTCACTTCATTGAGGATATAGACGCCGGGAATATTTCGGATGATGAACCGTCGATTTAATTGAGATTTTATGTTTAAACCATCATCCCGAGTTATTAAATGTTTCTCCCGAATTTCATATGCGTCTTGATTTTGATGATAATGGCATGGATGTGTTGAATTTTGAAGAGAATTATAAGGATAGTATTGAAGAGAGTTTTGAGGATCTTATTGAGGTTGAACCTTTTTTCTTTGATGTGTCGGATTTTTCAATTCATCCTCCTGAACCTTTAACTGATAGAGCACCCTCCCTCCTTTCCATCGTTCCGACCACGATTGAAGACTGGGAGCTTGAAAAATTTTCTTTTGAATCTGACACAGTCCTCACAGACGATAACACTTACGAGTGTTTCACTTTTTCGGACGATGTTGATGACTCACCGCCCGAGTTTGAGTCCTTTAGATTTTCAGATGAGTTAGTTGAACCATCAGACTCGGTTGCTTACAGTAGTTTCGCACCATTAATGGAATCTTTCAAGTTCGAGACTGTTTACTATGGTGAGAATGATACTATCCCTAATTCACTCCATTTCGTCCTTCCTATTGTTCCGACCGTGCAAGTGACCGTTACGCTTTCATCTCAAATACCAAGTTCGGCGTACACATGTTTTCTTGCGAATCTTGAGGGATTTGATCCCATTTCTCGACGAGTTGATAGGTTAGCGCAATCGCTTTTAACACATCGGTCATCACAAATTGTGCTAATTTATTCACTCGATTTACACCCTCAATATCGCACGACCCTTCTTTCTCCTTTCCGCCATTCTGCTCCTCCACCGAGACCATATTCTACCATTCTTCTTTCCACACGGTCTCGCGTGGTTCTCATTTCTTTCTTCTACACCCCATTATTTCACCAACTTAGCCATTACCATGATAAGATTTTTGAATGGTTTGTGCTAATCTTTGGCTTGTGTAAGGCCAAGCTTAAGTTTGGGAGGGACCTTGTTGTATATATGTATATATATTTTTGTTTTCTTTTTCTATAAAAAATAAAAAATAATAATTTCAAAATATTAAAAAAAAAATTATAAATAAATAAATAGGGAAGTGTCGACATTTTTGACCCTCTTGGTTTAGCATGACAGTGAGGACACTGTCAAGTTCAAGTTTAGGGGTATGCTCGGTACGTCTTCTTCCTTAGTTTTCATTTGTACATATTTTTGCATTTGCATACTTATTTGAAAACCCCTAAAAATTTAAAAATTCAAAAATTATAAAAATTATTGTATTCAATTTTGGTCTAATTGACTTGAGTTTGACAAATACGTTAACTGGCTAGGAACAACTAGATCTTAGACTTAGTAAATTAAAAACCCTAAAAATAACCTTCCTTAAAGTTTAACAATAGAGAGTATATGTTTTTGTAGTTTATTTAGAAATAGGCAAATTTTGGGTTCACTTCTTGGGCTAAGTCGAAACGAAGGAAAAGTATTGATGTTCTTATTAGAGTATAAGTTTGAATAATACTTGCTACCTTAAGTCTAGATTCTGAAAATGTATACCCTACAATTTGCACTATCACGCACCTTGAAACTTGGAATAGTAGAAGAGACCTTGAAATGCTCTTGTCTAAATTCCTTAGTACGAAGAAAAGAAAAAAAAGTGTGAATAAAGAAAAAAAAATGGACACTGGTTTTTGTGATTACTTAAGGCTGCAAAAATAGAAAAATATTTAGCGAGGGTGCTTCATCACCTAGTGCCTTAGACCAACTGGTTTGGGAGTCACTGCTAAAAGCCTTGGGTGTTGCAAGACTAGGAATTACGCTTTAAAGTGCAAACATATCTTGTAATCGGTTGTTGGTACCTCAAGAAGTATTAACGGTCGCATGAAGGATGTATAAGCAAAATTCATTTAAATTCACCAACTAATTAGTACTTTGGACAACGGACAAGGGTATGATTGCTTGATTTGAATTTCCAAGTGTAGGGGTGACTTATACACACACGTAGGGATATGTGATTGGAATTTAGATGAGAGAAAGGAATGAAGAATAGAACTTGTATCTTTAGTAGAGTTGATAAAAATTCCTAAGTGGAGATGGAACCCTAGAAGGAAAACTTAAGAGATGCCGAACGCTATGTAAGTCTACAGAACATATATAATCTTAAGTTAAATAATGAGGAAGTGTGAAGAATGTGGGTGGATAATTTACAAGTATAAGATAATAGAATTCCTTGTTGGAAAACTTAATTGGAGAACAAAAGTCAATGGGCCGAGTTGATAGGATTTTGTGGGTAGTATCCGCTGAAAACCCACAGGAGACAACACTCCTCCTACTAGGGACACCTAGAGGTTTAACGGCTCGTTGCACGTGCTCAGTGCAATCGCGATTCCCTGCGAAAGTGCGGTTAGGTTTTTTGTAGAGAATAAAAAATAAGTTTGCTCGAGGACGAGCAAAAGATAAGTTTGGGGGTATTTGTTCACACCATAATATTGTATTATTATATTCCCCATTCTTATTCTTTTTATAAATAAACAGGTGCTTTTGACGCATGTCTGCTACATATTACAGTTTACAGGTTCTTGGAGCGAAAACAGTGAAAAAGACAAAAGACGACACAAAAAAAGGGACTTTGACCAACAAATAGAAAGATCTTAATCAAGCCTACACAAAAGATCAGTACAAGGCAACGCAAGGTCCAAGATTATAAAGCAAACGGTTAAAAGTCCACCGCAATTATTCACTGGAGATCTGGAAGAAACATAGAAGCTATTTTAATAAAAGAACCAAATAATAAGGAAGCCCAAAGACAGAAGAGTCCACAAAGGAAATTTCAAGGCCCAATACTTCTTTTTAAAGAGACAGAGACATAAAATTTTACCAAAGCTTGAAGTCTACTTTGACTAGGTCTTCCTAAGGATATTTTGGTAAATGTAGACATGCGAATCAATTGTAACCTAGGGGTTCCTATCCTCTATAAATAGGAACTCTAAATCATTGTAAAGGCTATGCCTCCTTTTAATGAAATAAAATTCAGATCTCTTTATGGAGAGCATCGGTATTTCTTTTCAACTCATGAATTCAGATCTGACAAACCTGCATTGATGATTGGAGAGATGCATCTGTAAGTAGATTTAATTCCTTGCTCTAGTTTAGATTTCAATTCTTTGCCCTAGGTAGATTTAATTTCTTGCCGTAGATAAATTGCTTAGAGTTAGTTTTGGGGAAGGATTTTGAGAGATGAGATCTCTCATCCCTTTCTTACCCATAATATAATTTCAATAGGACTACATGCATACACGCACACACCGCGCCCTACGGCATCCTACCCCTCGAGGTAACGATGACACCATTGTATAAAGGCCCGGTTGCGCGTGTTTTCCATGGAGGTTAGGGTAAGGATCTCTAAAGGAAGGACAAGAACCTAGAGGAAGGAACACCTTCCCGAATAGATCTAATCCCCTTTATTGATAATTACCATAACTCCTCATAGATCTTTATTCGGGTATAGAAAGCGTTGAGATTTACCTGCATTTCCAAACCATCCCTAAACCTAACCCTAGCAAGATTAGATCTAGATAACCGTAGTATAGAATAATTAGTTTTTAGATTTAATAATCAATCCGAACACCCTTCGTAATTAACTCGTTAGCGCAAATAGGAGATTCACAACATCCCTGTGGACCGAACCGTACTCACCGGCTAGCTTCGAGCGACGCCGTTCTTGATTGCAGTAATAGATAGTTTTTGAGATCAAATCATATGCGATGCTATGTACCAAACCCGATGTAGCATACTCACTAAGTGTAGTGAGTCGGTATCAAGCAGATCCTGGAGAGAGTCACTGGACAGCTGTGAAGAACATTCTCAAGTACTTACGAAGGACTAAGGAGATGTTCTTGGTGTATGGTAACGGAGAACTCCAGGTGGAGTCCTTTACCGATTCCAGCTTCCAAAGTGATAAGGACGACTCTAAGTCACACTCGGGATTTGTCTTTACCCTCAATGGAGGGGCGGTATGTTGGAAGAGTTCCAAACAGGATACCGTTGCAGACTCGACGATGGAGGCAGAATATATCGCTGCCAACAATGCTGCCAAAGAGGCTGTCTGGATAAAGAAGTTCATTAGTGAACTTGGTGTGGTTCCATCCATTGAACATCCAATTCCTCTGTATTGCGATAACAATGGAGCTATGGCTTTAGCCAAGAAACCCAGGTCCCATCATGTAACGTTTTGAAAATCGTTTCGGTGAAATTTCGGAAAAATCGATAAAATAAAGGGGTTTTCTGTAAAAAGTCAAAATACAAATATCTTTATTCTAAAATTAAATATACATATTCTAGCTATGTAATTACTAGTATTTGGTGTTTATTAATCCACTGGTGAAATTTCAAATTTTCTGAAAATTTTTCCGAAATTAATTATTTTAATATTATTTTAAGCCGTCACTAATACATTTAATTAGGGAAAATTACAAATTGGAATGGGTTGAAACAAATTTTGTGCATCATAACAAATTAAACAAAATTTTAAAATGTTGTTTTTTAAATGAAATGAAGTTGCCAAACAGTTTTAGAAAATATTGAAGTAAAAGGCTTAAATAGTGAAATTAGTGTAAATAGATGTTGAGGTGTGGTGTTTATCTTTTATGTGTTCACTCACTCACTCACCCAAACCCACAACTCACCCACTCCCTTACTGGCCAAGCCTCCCCCACAGCAGCCCCCAAGTCCCCACTCTTTCCTCACAACAAAAGAAAAGGAAATTAAAAAGAAAAAGGAAGCATGGGCATCGTTGACTTAAAAGGGGGTTATATTGACTTGGGAAACTTCCACACACTTCTACACCAACCCACACACTTGTTTTCCCTGTAAATTTTTGAGCTCCTCCTACTGTTGAAGCTGCCCCTCTTATTTTCCCCAATTTTTCATCTCTTTTTCACTCCAAATTCATCACAAAATCCATAAAAAATGCACAATTTCTTCACAAATTCATAGCAAATCCTAATTCTATCCCTCCTCACACCCAAATTGGTTTAAAGCATGGAGAAAGGAGGTGTCTTTGGTGGCTAGAGCAACCTAGGGTTTCAAACTTAGAGGTATAATTTCTATCTAATGGTTAAATTGTAGCTTGTATATGCTAAATTAGTTATTTAAGGTGTGAAATTGTTGTTGTTGCTAGTTTATAAAATAATCAAGAGAAGGGGTTGATTTTAGAAATGGGAATTGAAGCATTGCATGAGTATTATTTGAGTGTGGTAGATTGCTTGTAGTGTAGATTGGTTGTTCATGCTAGGTTGTAGTCTTTTTGTCGCAAATCCGCGATGGTTGCGTCGATTTTCTAGTATTCACGCTTATTAGTTTTTTAAAATTGAATTAGAATGTGAGATTAAAAATATGATTAGAGTTTTTATCACATTATTAACATTATAAATTGTTGATTAATATTTTAGTATATGCAAATCCAAGGTAGATTGTTGTTTGAGCATTCTTGCTATAAAATTGTTAAAATTGGATAATTGCAAACTAGAATTTTTGAATTTTTACAAATTAGTGTCATAAAAATATAGAAGTGGTTTATATGACCTAATTAAAATATTTAGTGAATATATTGGGCATTAGTTTTGTTAAAATATCAAGTTTCGAATTAAAACGAAAACTTTTGCTAACTAGGTTTTTGAGAAATAAAACGAGTTTATTAATTTTATTGTTTTGATGATTTAAATCCTATTTCATATATAATTAGTGATTTGTGAAACCATGATTGTTATGTTTGATATTTTCTCGATCAATCGGCGTTTGTAGGCCGATGTTGAGGGTGTTTGAGTTGATTTGTGAAAGCAACCATAGGTTTTGACCTATGTGGGATTCGTGTATTGTTTTGGTCATGATACTCATGACCAAAACCTAGTTATTATTGCTGTTCGCTCCGCATCGCATGACCAAAAGACAACAAATCCACAAATAATATACAATATCGTCCTCACCAAAATCTCCCGCTCATTATTGATGTTCGCTCCGCATCGCATGCTTACATTATGATTCATATCCTATTATTGATATCATGCTGTTAGAACACCAGCACCATTACCGATAATGCGTATGTACCACGTACACTTATCTGCCGGCTCACACACATCTTCATCGGTAATTGCTATGTCACGAACACTTTAGAAAATACTATTTCATTAACATAGGTTGTTAGCTAATAGTTTAGACATGATATTAGTGTACTTGCCTTATATGCTAGTTTAGACATTGTAGTTATTGCCTGCTACTTCATGCATGTTATTATTCACTGTTGTGTCGCATTCATGGATTTTCATGCCTATATTCACTGTTTACATGCTATTGATGACTTGGTTCGGATTTCATGAGATTTCTTGGATTTGGAGGAAAACCGCAAAAAGATAAATAAACCATTTCTCTCTTTTTAAATAAAAAGTGCGGTTTTCCCATGATGTATGAGTCGTGCACCATGAGTTTGCTGATGGATTTCGAGACCCGATTCGAGGAGACGGATGAACCGTTTCGGGTACATGGTGGACCAAGTGCGGTACCCCGGGGCAAGAAGATCGCAGATGATGGCGTTGAGCCTGGCAGGGGAGCACTACCGACCGGTGATATTACCCGACGCTTCGGATATCCGGAGGATACCGTCGTGGTCTTGAGATTGATGGTAGGGGCCGGTCTAGACTGACGGCGCCTTAGATAGTGAGATTGAGACATACAGAGATATTTGAGATATTGAGGTACAGAGATTGCAACACAAAGATATCGGGATATTTGGATATTTGTTTTGTGTCGATGCTAGGCACTGTTTATGCTGATTTCATTATGATACCTCGTTTTAAAAAGATACAGAAATCTCACTAATTTTAGGAAGCAGTTTTCTTCAGTACATGCATTTTGTTTCATGCATTCATACATCATCCATATGATATAATGCTACTTGAGATACTGACACGGGCACATGGGATTACACTTGGGTTGGACTTTTACCCTAGCCATTATTATAGGCTGCTGGTTATATATTTAAGGATATATTATGATTGTTGACCTAGGATTGCGTTGTTCATGCGATTTCTGTTCGTAGATGTTTTTCTACTCACGAGTTAGCAACTTACCCCCGTTGTGCCACAGTTCTTGAAGGTTTTGCCGTACAGGTTTCATTAAAGTTTTGCTGGCACTGCTTCTTTCGGGTGACTTGCTAGTAGGTGGGTTTATTGGTATCGTACCCATCATATTACTTTGTATAATATTATTCAGTTGTATCTAGTAAATTCCGTCAACCAAACATGTATTTATTTTTGAGATAGAGACCAGTGATGTTATTCTTTCTACCTTAGAGTCGCGCGTTATATTTCTGTGGATTTCTTGTTGTTTTGAGTTTCCGTTCGAGTTTTGATCCTCGCCCTTGGCGTTGTATATTATATTGCTTGTGTGGTTGTGACCGTCGATTGACGAAGAGCTAACTCCCGCTTGGGGATGCCTTTTATTGATTTCGTATACTATTCATGTTGTATCCCGTTTGGGGGCCAGTATTTACAAAGGAGACTCTGCCGAAATCTTCAGGAAATATTTGATGTTTTTAAAAACGCATAATTCGTCTTATGCTATTAAAACTACTTGATTTAAATTGGTTTTTCTTCACTCTACTACTTTTCTTGGTTTGGATTTCTGGGTTTTCGGCTTAATTAGATTACGTACGCCTCGAGACGTTTCGTAGTTTAAGTGCCGGTCATGTTCTGTACTTTAGGAACGTGACACATCAAAAGTCCAGACATATTCTGAGGCGGTATCACCTGATCAGGGAGATAGTTGATCGCCGGGAGATCGAGGTCAGGAGAGTAGATACGAAGGACAACACTGCAGATCCACTCACGAAGGCTATTCCCCAGATACAGTTTGAGAGATTATTCGGGATGCTAGGTATGAGATACTACAGGAGCTGGCCTCAGTGCAAGTGGGAGATTGTTAGTTATGTATATGCCCTAGAGGCCATTGTTGTACATATGATGTATATTATAATGGATGCTTGGATATATATAGAGAGGACTTTCTTGCTCGTCATGATAGTATGCTATTTGGTTTCACTTTATTTTAACATGTTGACTTGTATATGATTACTGTCTCACTCTCACATATTGATAAAGCCCTTAGGATCTGTACTCGACTACTGGGACTATGATGAGATCATACTAGTGGGGCCACGGTAGTCAATGAGTACATCCTATAACCGTTCCTAGTCGAGGGTGTATCGAGACAGGGCATCGATACACCAGAGTAGACTAGCGTATACGCATCTTGACCCATATGTTGGGCGATGGATGATCCCATATCCATCGGTGTTTGACATCAAGGATGGTGTACGGGTGCTCAGTGGAGACTGGGTACACTGGACGGACTCGCCGAGAACTCCTAGATGGTGATATACCACACGTCAGATGGCAGTTCTCCGGTGACACTGGTACAGGGTAGTCTGTAGACCCGAGATCGTCATAGAGTCTTGTGTGATTCCCACTGTGCTTTGATTTCCACCTTACCACGTCCAAGAGGGAGTGCAAAATGGTGGCTTTTGGGTGCAGTCCCGAATCACATGGAGGCAATGAGCGATAGGAGAGGATTCGTCTCTCCCGGTATAGGGAGCTGATGTTGTGCTGTGTTCGACTGGCTATAACTGGCAGTCCCTGGCTAGGGCTGATATAGAGATTTACTGGTAAGTGTTACCAGTAGTTTCTCGACCCGTTATGAGCCTCACATCGACACGACTTATCGGTTACTGGGGTCTGACGTATACCACCCCTAGACTTGATATGCGATATATCAGACGAACAGACCGGACTCTACGGGAGTGTTATTGATTGGATTCACAGGAGAAAGGATAGGCTAGCTTGTTGATCTTCTGATCGCTCAACACCTGCGTGGCTGTTACGTTAAGTTGACCGCTTGCAGCTTGTGGGTGTTTGATATGATCATCACCTGCTACCGGCGTATTGACGATTCTTTAGAGTCCTACACAGAGGTTTCTTGACTCAGGAAAAATGGAGTAGGGGCACATATGTGATATGTGCACGACCGAGGATAATGCGATATGAGATACCGTATTATATTCTCGCGATATTTAGATATGAGCCGGGTCATCGGATCAAGTGTTGATTCGATGAATCGGTACATGATATATTAGTCGGTTATATTCGATATAGCCGGATTGTCGGATCAAGTGTTGATTCGATAATTTAATGTATAATAATATATATGATATATTGTATTACATTATCTAGTATTGGCTCGCTTTATTATTTCATTTTCTCACCGGGTAATACATTTATATATATGCGATATATATTAATTGTATTATTTTCTTTTGTTACAAATATATAATATATATGTGATATATATTATAGTAACATGATATGATTACTAATGCAACTTGTTTAGTGGAGATTAAACAAGGTTAGGGTTTGATTTGGGTTAGTTCTTTCTTGCACCTTCTAGAAGCTTTTCTTTTGTCATGAAGAAGATATTATGGTTGATATTTTCTTATGACCGATTCTTTAACTCAACCCAAACCCTAGCCTTAGTTAATTCTCTACAAGAGTTATCCTTGTCATCCTTGACCATAGTTTCATTATTAATCATATATCATTTCATTATTCATCACAAAAGGATTATGCATTATTTCTTCTTCTTCAACCTTGAGCTTTGAGAAAGCTTACTAGGTTTTCATTTTGTGATGATTTCATGTGAGAATTTGATATAAAGAGAAAGTATAAATACTACTCCATCATCCTCATCTAATCTAGCCAATTAGAGTAGGGTGTTCACCTCATTAGAGTGAGAGAGCTTGAGTTATAGAAACTTCAACGTAGATCATCGGAGAAAAGGAACACTACAAGCTAGAATGGATCGTTCGAGTCGAGAAGCCTCTCTTGAGTCCGGGAGATCGTGGATCGCTGCGAATGGACTTCTACTCGGAGCTTATGAAGCGAAGGAGCGGACTACAAAAATTGTAATCCCTCACACTTAGTTGTAAAGATGTTTACTTGCATGTTAAACCCTAATAATCTAGCAAAGATCCCGGCTTTGGGTTGTTCGGCGCGTCTAAATTTTTATTCGGGCATGGTTGATGCCTTATGAACGCTTGTAAGAGTGCCTAGGAACCCTACAAGGCTGGTGCCGAACGGTAGGGAAGGAAGAAAACCATTTAGCCTAACAGGGTGTACAGAAGGTAATCACTAAAGACATATAAAAGGATTTGGAGAGATGGCAAAGAAATATACGGTTATAGTTGTGAATTTGATAATGGAAGAGGCATTACTAGGAATACCCGGATACCCTTCGAAACCTTTACATGTTTCAGTTTCACTGTGTATTGTTAAAAGAAAACTGATTTCCCAATTAGCCCTTGCTCCAGGGTATGTATTTACCAGGTTTGATTCTCACATCTGTATGGTTTTACAGATGATGAGTCGGAGTAAGTTATTGGGAATTGGGTGATCATCCTCATTATATCGGGATTCGTTGTAATTGGTGATATTTGAGGAAATTGCCTGGGCTGTTTGCATGACGGCAAATATTTGGGTTTGAATATCCGTTGTTATGCACCAATTTCAAATTGATATATCTGTACGTTTATTTTTATAAAGTGAGATATAACTTTTTGAAATTATGTCTATGACTTTTAACTATATCAGTGGATGGTTAGGTAAGGAGCATTAAACAGCGATGTAATTCTTCTTAACCATGAGTACAGTATTCAACCTACGACATACAGGGAATGAGTTATTAGACTCAGGGGACTTATACAGAGTATTGTATTTTTTCCAGTGTCCATGAGGACAGAGGGGTTGGTACTCGTACTATATTATGTTTACTTGTGACTTCTCTAGTTCTTAGACAGTGTTTCGTAGAAATGCAAGGTCTAAGTTTTGAGAAGTTATAGGTATAAGAATAAAGTAGAGAACGGGGCGTTGCAAGTATCAGGATTCTTCAAGGTGATCGAAGATGTATATACTTGTATATGGTATTCAGTTGATAGTAATGATTATGAGAAACTTGCTTCTCTTTCAGGTTGGTCATATCTGGATGTATTCCTAAGTTGAGTAATGCTGATCGGCCTCTCTCCATTTAGTTGACATGAACTGGAGACAGCTGCATGATTTGAATCTGGTTCCAATTAAATCAGTGCCTCTGTTTCTATATTGGATATAGAATAGTTCATATCTTAACAATGATAAGGTACGGGGAGTTTTCCGGCTTATGCTTAAAACCAGACTTTGGATAACTCAAGGCACGTTTCTATAATGGTTGTTTGTGGGTTGATCCGGGCTATGACGAGGGTTGAGTTTCTACCATCTGGAAGATCAATAGTGATGTTGTTCTTGACTCTCCACAGTTTTGATAAAAATGGATTTTTTCAGAAAACAGTAGTGGGAGTATGGAACTGGAAGTGATTCCAGAACCGCAAACGATTACTGAAAATTTGATAAGAACCTAAAGATTCGATCTGGTTTGACATTCCATTAGCCACTCCGCAGATATGGTGGGTAACCTCAGGTACCCGAGAGGTACTCAGATAGCCTCAAAGGTGGTGACAAGGAGGTTCTTGTTTACCCAGACTTGCCATTGCTGTTGTTCCAGACTGTGAGACCCGGCAGGAGGATAAGTATAGCATCATTCTAAACTAGCTTTAGAACTGTACGTGTATATGACTCTGCCAGAGGGTTTTCGTAGTCAGTAGGAGCAGCGGAAATATAGTGGACATGTAGCTTATGTCTATTTATGGACTAAAGCAGATATAGCGGAAATAGATCATCTATTTCTGATGTGACAGTCATAGGTTTGACTTCATCAGAATAGGGGATGGATCTGTTAAGAAGGTAGTAGGGTGTGATGTCCTGGTATTTGGATGACATACACAAAGTAGGAAGTGAAATTCCTATACTACAATCGGTTATACTTTGGTTGTCACACAGTGGTTTTTCCACATAGGACTTGGATATTATATCAGACATTCTAGTTACTAGATCTATGGTTTTAGATCTAAATTTGGGAAGTATCCCAATCTGGGTACTTAGACAGCATTCTAAAGGTATTTAGAATGGATGACTCCTGGCATGGTGGTGTACCTGCAGGTGATGGAGTCACCCTCTCTAAAGGTGTCTTACAGACTAAAGGGGAGAGGGATGTACATGATTAGCAAATCACTTGCTTAGGCAATTGAGTCAATCATGAGATGTCAAGTACCATACCAGACGTTGTTTTTGTACTAGATGCAATAAGTTGATATTAATCCTATCCTGGAGAAACGTTCGGAAGCAGTTTTAGAACATAAGTGGATGTTCTAGGGATATGATAACGACAGCCTCCTTCGGGAGACGATTATCATTTCAGGCTTCCAAGGTGACCTGGATGACAGGGTGACTGTCAGAGTTATAGTTTTCCCTCCGACGAGGGGCAGTATTTTGGACAGGTGGTCCAAGCGGATACTAAAGGAGGTGTGGCGTAGGATACTGATTAAGTTCAGTTGACGATACAGTCTAAGAAGTTTGGATTTAGGGTTCATTTATGAACTAGGTCCCATCAGATATCCAAACATATTCTAAGACAGGTATTGCTCATTTCGGGAGATGGCTTTCTCCGTGAACTTGAGATAGAGAGAGACATAGAAATAAACATTAGGGCGGATCCACTCACTGAGGCTATTTCTCGAATGCAATAGTTTCGCAAATGGGCTTTGTGAAACTAATTAGTAGAGGAGTTGGGTGTTCAGTATCACACGGGCTGTGAGTATGCGACATCGCAATAATTAGCCTTGAGTGCAAGTGGGAGATTGTTGGATATAGTGCCCTCGGAGTCAATTATTGGATCGCAGGCACGCGATTGCAATGATTGAGGGATGACCTATACCAGTAGGACAGTCTTACTCAAGATGATAATATGCTATCTGGTTTATCTTTATCATCATGTACAGCTTTAGGTGACCTTACAGGTCACTATTGCACATTGATAGAGCCCTTAGGATTCTTGCTTCACGGCCAGCAGTATGATGGCGATCATATATGTGGGAGCTGGGGTCTATAGGCATATCCTTAAAAGGTCCCTAGTCGTGGGAGTTTCGAGACTGGGCATCGATACTGTAACGTTTTGAAAATCGTTTCGGTGAAATTTCGAAAAATCGGTAAAATAAGGGGGTTTTCTGTAAAAAGTCAAAATACAAATATCTTATTATAAAAATTAAATATACATATTCTAGTTATGTAATTGCTATTATTTGGTGTTTATTGAGCCGCTGGTGAAATTTCAAATTTTCTGAAAAAAATATTATTTTATTATTATTTAAGCCGTCACTAATACATTTAATTAGGGAAAATTACAAATTGGAATGAGTTGAAACAAATTTTGTGCATCATAAAACATTAAATAAAATTTTATCATGTGGTTTTTGGAACGAAATTATTTGCCAAAACGGTTTAGAAATTATTGAAGGAAAAAGGCTTTTTTTAGCGTAAATGGATGTTTGGGGTATTGTATTTATCATTTTTCATCACCCCACACCCGTACCCACACCCACACACCCCCACTTACTCCTCCCCATGGCTGAATTCAGCAGCCACCATATTTTTCCCCACTTGATTTTTAAAGGAAAAGATATGAAAGAAAAGAAGAGAAAATGGGTGAATTAGGTGGACTTTTGACTTTGGTTGACCTTGACTTTCACCCCCACTTTCTCTACCTCCCTCTCTCTCCTCTCCCACTCCAATTCAGCCGACCTCCCTCCCTCCTACAGCAGCAACAGCCCCCCCCATTCCCCTTCTCTTTTCTCTTCAAAACTTCTTCAAAAATTGCCCCAAAATCCATCAAAAAAATCCCAAAACCCAAATCCGACTCCTACCCATTTTAGCTTAGCCAAAATTGCATGGATCTAGGGAACAAGATTCCAATTTGGGAGGCTATGTGTGTGCTTGTGGATCTTCATATGTTTTGGGTATAATTCTAAACATTTTTGTTGCTTAAATTGTTACTAATGTCTTAAGCTAAATTAATTAAGTGTTAATTTGGATATGTGAGTTTAATTGCAAGTTTTGAAATTCAAGTTATGAATTTGAATGCAAGTTAGGGTTTTGTAAAATTAGTGTATGGTTGTGTGTTATATTTAGGCTTTTGTCATGTTAATACAAGATTAGTAGCTTGTGCTAATGGTTAGTTTAAAATTGTGTTAAATTGCTAATTTGCTTACTAGGTTTTTGAAATTGGTTAAATACTTGGGATTAAAAATGTGTTTAGGTTTTTCATGACTTCATTAACTTTATTAAGTGTGGTTTAATGCTTTAGATTATGGAAATCCAACCTAGATTGTAGTTTGTGCATTTTTGCTTTGAAATTGTTAAATTTTAGGTATTTTGTAAACTAGAATATTAGGGTTTTTGGAATTTAATGAGATTAAATTTCGGGAATTGTTTATATGACTTATTTAAGATATTTAATAAGTATATTGGCTGCTACATTCATTTAAACGTCATGTTTTGTACAAAAACGGCGAATTGTGCTTGCTAGATTTTCGGAAAAATGACTTTTTAAGTGAAATTGGGGTTTTTGTGAGTTTTAACTTGGTTTATATTAAAATTAGTGTTCGTGAATGTGCAAATGAGTGTGATTGGATTTTTCTCGATGGTTTGACGTTTGTACATCGACATCGAGGGTTGGTTTGACTATTCTTGCATGCGTAGGCGATAGGTTTGGACCTATGCGTGATACGCGTGCCGATTTGATTTTCGTATGCCGTTTCGATTTCGAATTTAGTTTTAATGCGATATGGTGCGTTATGATATGTAGGTAACCCCATGTGGACTTCGAGACGACAAGCAAGCGCGTGGCGACGTCGGCACCGACGGGCGAGGACCAGGTGAGTAGATTTATATCTACGGGGAGAAGTCGGGTGGATGGCGTATAGCACCCCCGCAATTTGTGGTGATGTATACGAATACTTATACACACATATATATATTGTTTATATATTGTTTGAGTATATTGATGATAATATGGATATTTGGTGTTCTTGGATGATTTAGTGTCGTGAAACCTTAGAGTAGTGGTCGCACTACACATGCACACACCAACCCATACTTGCATACTTTCTTCCTTCTTTTGTGCTTTACGGAAAATATAGTTATGTGTTCACATGGGTATGGGACTATGTGTTCACATACGGATTTGAGGATGATATTTGGGTTTGAGATGAGTCGATGAGATTTGTATTGAGGTTGTGAATTCGGTGACCTAGCAGGGTTCGTATTTGAGATACGACATGACGTTGTAGCGGGTCCTTGACGTAGTGTTTCACACATGTCCATTCATACTTAGGCGGTATCAGTATTGTGCAAGACATAGGTCAGTACCCTAGACTATGATCTTGGATAAAGAGGATACTAGGTGAATAGTAGGATGAATGTGATATTGACCCGTACCCAGATTTGGGATGCCGTACGACGGATTTACGTACGAGCTATATTGATGATTGATCCGCACTCTTGACTTGGGATGCCTGATTATAGATATGGTATCGGATATGATATTATTGAGGCAGGATCACCGACTATACATATACAGGTATGTATATGGATCGACTCAGATGTTAGGCGGTTTCCTTACCTGTAGTTCAGCTTGTTAGTTCAGCCGTATAGTTTAGTGTAGTTGTTAGATTAGATTAGACTCCTACCTGTTTCAAAACTAGCGGATCGTGGGTATTTTAAAAGACGGGTCAAGGGATCTACGGATATTTTCAAAAGACGTATCCTTTCTTAAAAACCACCGTAGCCCTATTTTCAAAACCCCGCGGTTCGGGATATTTCAAATGGCACCATTTGTAGGACTTATATTAGATTAATGCAGATTAGTTATAGTTGCGTCTAGTTTTTAGCTCCCGCTCATTTTGGTTGCTCGCTCCGCATCGCATATTTACATTGTTATTTCATATTGCATTGTTGACATCATGCTGTTAGGACACCAGCACCATTACCGATAATGCGTATGTACCACGTACACTTATTTGCCGGCTCACACACATCTTCATCGGTAATTGCCATGTCACGTACACCTTAGAAAATATTATTGCTTGACATAGCCTGTTAACTAATAGTTAGACATGATATTAGTGTACTTGCCTTATATCTTAGTTTAGACATTGTAATGATTACCTGCTACTTCATGCATACTGTTATTCATCGTTATGCCGCATTCATGGATTCTCATGCATATATTCACTATTTTACGTGTTATTGAGGTTTTGGATTCGGATTTCCATGAGATTTTCTGGATTTGGAGGAAAACCGCAAAAACATAAATAAACCTTTTCTCTCTTTTAAAATAAAAAGTGCGGTTTTCCTATGATGTATGAATCGTCCACCATGAGTTTGCTGATGGATTTCGAGACCCGATTCGAGGAGTGGAGGAACCGTTTCGGGTACATGGTGGACCCGGTATGGTACCTCGGGGTAAGATGAATGTGGTGTTGACGTTGAGCCTGGCAGGGAACAGATTACCTACCGGTGATATTACCCGACGCGTCGGATATCCGGAGGATACCGTCGTGGTCTTGAGATGGATGGTAGGGGCCGGTCTGGACTGACGGCGCCCTAGATATTGAGATTGAGACATTGATATTTCGAGACAGTGAGGTTTATGTTTTGTGTCGATGCTAGACACGGTTGATACTGAATTTATTTATGATACCTCACTTTAAAAGTATAGAAATCTCACTAATTTATGAAAACAGTTTCTTCATTTACATGTATTCTGTTTTCATGCATTCATACCTCACTCATATAATATATTGCTACCTGAGACACTGACACGGGCACATGAGTTTACACTCGGGTTAGATATTTACCCTAGCCTTGTTATAGGCTACGTGTTATTCATATATTTGAGGATATATTATGATCATTATCCTAGGTTGCGTTATTTATGCGATTTCTGTGCGTAGATGTTTTTCTATTCACGAGTTGGCAACTCACCCCCGTTGTGCCCCAGTTTCTTGCAGGTTTGTCGTACAGGTTTCATTACGGCTTTGCGGGCTCAGTTTCATTCGGGTGACTTGCTAGTAGGTGGGTTTTTCTTGTATCGTACCCATCATATTACCTTGTATAATATTATTCCGTTGTACCTAGTAAATTCCATCAACCAAACATGTACTTATTGAGATAGAGACCAGTGTTGTTTATTCTTTCGACCTTAGAGTCGTTCGTTATATTTCTGGTGGTTTTGAGTTTTCTTTTGAGTTTTGATCCTCGCCGTTGGCGTTGTATATTATATTGCTTGTATGGTTGTGACCGTCGATTGACGAAGAGCTAGCTCCCGCTTGGGGATGTCTTTTTCTTGATTTCGTATACTATTCACGTTGTATCCCGTTTGGGGGCCAGTATTTACAAAGGAGACTCTGCCGAAATTTTCAGTAAAATTTTGATGTTTTAAAAACCGCATAATTCGGCTTATGCTATTGAAATTACTTGCTTTAAGTTGGTTTTTCCTGCACTCTGCTACTTTTCTTGGTTTGGATTTCTGGGTTTTCGGTTTACTTAGATTACGTACGTCTCGAGACGTTCGTAGTTTAAGTGCCGGTCATGTTCCGTACTTTCGGGTCGTGACAGATACTCCATTAGTTGACTAGTGTATACAGTCGAGACCCCGACGAGGGGCGGTGGCCGGTCTCATAAGCCATTAGTGTCAGTTGGTTCACCTAAGATGTATACAGGTGCTCATTGGGTTATGAGTACACCGGACAGGACTCGACGGTAACATGCTAGTTGGTATTATACCTGACGTCAGATAGCAGTTCCCTGGTGACATGTGTACAGGTTAGTTCATCGACCTGAGATTGTCATTTGTCTCGTGTGAGTTCCCACTGTGCTTTGATTACTATCCTACCACGGCTCAAAGGTGTAACACATTAGAACGTGTTTTGTGGCTAATTATATTTTAGTGTATGGTTTTTAATAAAAAGTTTACCAAATTGATTTTTAATTATTTTATCCTATTTAATGAATATTTTATTAGATTTTTCCTAGGCTTGCACACACATGTGCATGATAACTAGAGTGTTAAAGTGGGGTTAAACCATGATTAGCAATCATGGTGGATTAACCCATTTGCCTTAATCTAGTTTTATAATTTGTTTAAGTGTTTTGGGTTTTTAAGTTGCATGGTTTTTCTTTTAAGAAGAAAAATGAAAAAGGATTTAAATTTGACTTTCTTTGTTGACCATGAGAGAAGTGAGGGCATGGTGCTATATGGCCCAAGCCATGCCTCATTAATGAAGTGAGAGAGAGTGAGAAGGGGGGGTTGTTGTGTTTCTCTCATTCTCACCCTCACTCTCATTTCTCTCATTCTCTGATACACACACACACACCAGCAGAAACATCAGTAGCACCAAGCAACTCCAGCAGCAGCAACAACAGAACAGCAGCATCAGCAGCAGGCAGTAGCATCAGCATCAGCAGCAGCTTCTGCAGCAGCAGCAACAAGGGCAGCAGCAGCTCTCATCTCCTCCATTCACTTCTTCTCCTGCTTCCTAGGATCCCATAGGGTATAACTCTCAAACCCAATTTCTCTTTTTGTGCAGCATGTGTGCTAATTAGCTTCGGGTTGAGTTTAAAGTTAGTTTTTGTGCTAAAATGGTGATTTATGTGGACTTTTGATTAAATGATGATTGTGTTGGTTAACCCTACCTATTTAAGTGTTGTTAGGGTCACTTTAACTGAGTCTAACCCAGATTTCACTAAAATACCATAGGGTTTACGTTTTGTGCAAAATATCGTATTTTAGTGTCGATTTGCGACATCTGGAACCTGCTGTGACCCGGAGGAAATACTGGAAAATTAAGCAAAATTGTAGTGATGTACTAGGGACACTGGGGCACCACCTGAGGCACGATACCCACGCCACCGGCCTGGGCCGGCGACGGCAAAGGGGAGGTCCGGCGACGCCGGCTCTGCATGGGGGTTTAGGTTTTTCTCTGTTTGGTGTCTGCAGTGGGTTGGGTTCTGTTGGTCTTGTTTGTTTGTTTAGTTTTCACAGTATGCAAAATCTGGGATCACTTAGGCAGTTTCTAGTGTTTTGTGTCGGCGTGATACGTAATACGACACAGATTGTGCAGTTTGCGTGGTTTTGCTCTTGGGTTAGTTTCATCGTGTCGCTACGCACGCTAGCCACAATACGAACAGTTGATAGTAGGATTTGTATTATTGCGTCGGTCCAATATAGTTGTTAGAGATAGTGCCCTCAGAGTCAATTATTGGATCACAGGCACGTGATTGCAATGATTGAGGGAGGACCTGTCCCAGTAGGACAGTCTTACTCAAGATGATAGTATGCTATTTGGTTTATCTTTATCATCGTGTACTGCTTTAGGTGACCTTACGAGTCGCTATTACACGTTGATAGAGCCCCTAGGATTCTTGCTTGACTACCAGCAGTATGAGGGCGATCATATACGTGAGAGCTGGAGTCTATAAGCACATCCTTAAAAGGTCCCTAGTCGTGAGAGTTTCGAGACTGGGCATCGATACTCCATTAGTAGACTAGTGTATACAGTCGAGACCCCGATGAGGGGCGGTGGCTGGTCTCACAAGCCATTGGTGTCAGTTGGTTCACCTAAGATGTATACAGGTGCTCATTGGGTTATGAGTACACAGGACAGGACTCGCCGGGAACCTGCTAGTTGGGATTATACCAGACGTCAGATAGCAGTTCCCAGGTGACATGTGTACAGGTTAGTTCATCGACCTGAGATCGTCATTTGTCTTGTGTGAGTTCCCACTGTGCTTTGATTACTACCCTACCACGGCTCAAAGGAGTCGTGTAAACAGGTTTTAGTTGGGTACAGTCCCGAGCCATATGGAAGCAGTGAGCGGATCTGCAGGGGTTCGTCTCTCCCGGTATTGGGGGTGAGGTCGTGCTGTGTCTAAGAGAGCCATTACACAAAGCCCTCGGCCGAGGCAGGAGATTTACTGGTAGGTATTCCAGTAGTATCACAGGGTGTTCTGGGCTACACTCCGACACGACTTGTACCGCTTTTGGGGGTCTGACTTTTACCAACCCCTTAGGCCCGCCATGCGATACTCATAGACGAATTGACCGGACTGTACGGATATTGTCACTGACAGGCTCAGTAGGGTGTCAGGATGAGTTCGCTCATCGACGTCCCTTTTTGTCAATAGCTGGTAGCCCGTCACGTATGGCTAATACTTCTGACGTGCTAGTGGTTAAATCCACAGCCATAGTATTGACGAGTCTTTAGAGTCCACCACACTCAGTTACTCCAGTTTCGGGCGAAACGCTGTAGAGGCTGTATGGAGATATGGCAGGGTTCGATCAGATACGTTCGGTATTGCACGGATCGTGGTCGGACGGTTTTTACTAGACGGCTTTGGCTTAAGCCGGATCCTAGTATTAGATAGTATAGATTTTGTCTCTTTACTTTTGTATTCAGTGGGAATACAAATGCGGGCATGTATATGCAGTCGCGGGGTTTTTCTGTAATTTATTACGGGATCAGTTTTTCTGAAGTTGGCAGTTTGCATTCCTTTCCGGCCGGTTTTTCTTTGTTCCTTTACGGCCGGACTTTCTGATGGAGGGGGTTATTTGCAAGTTTGCAAATAACTCTTTGTGGAGGTGTTATTTGTGAAATAGGAGATTATGAAAGCATCTTTTGATACCTTTCTTTTCTATCATCATTTCTTTCTTTATTGTGATTAGAATTTGATATGGTTATCATTTCCTTTTGATGTGGTCACCTCTTTGAGTTTCGTACACTCACCTCCCTTGTTGGATTATTGTTTTTCTCTCCTCCATTCCTAGAAAGGGGGGCCGGCCACTCTTGAGAGAAAAAGAGAGAGTTCATTTTATATGTGAGGGATTGATTCATCTCATATTCATTCTTTGCTTGCTAAAATTCCAAACCTCTCTTCATTGTTCATTCTCTTCTCCACCTCCATCCTCCACACCCCAAAGAGACATAGACTCTACACTTATCTACAGCAAGTCTTGGACACGTCGGCTAGCCAACTTTGCGCCCGAGTTGCCTCGGTCCAGAGGTGGGAGCCCGTAAAAGAACTCGGCTGCGTGGTGCTCTTTCCGACGAAGAGGAGATGAACGGAGTTTCCGCGAGAGATCGGAGTGGAGATGAAGACCGAAGGACACGGATCGCTTGGTATAACTCTCTTCCCATCTCTTGTTAGCTAGCATTGGGTTAATGGTCACGATCCGGGTATATTGTCCGTGGTAGCGCCGGTTAAAGTTAAGAAAAAATTTTGATTCCGCCTTTTGGCCTCGAGTAGTAGGACGGAGCGCTGCCGTGGCACAACAATAGTTTGTTCGTGTTTTATAGATATTATTAATATATAGTTGCTTTATTGTTTTAATGTTGCAAGTTCGCAGGCGGGGACTACGGACACTGCTACAGGGGGAAAACTGGTGGTAGGATTTGTAAGTGCACGGCGGCGCCCCGGCCGTCGATCCAACGCCGGAGTGCGGAAGCGGTGGTTTTCTTTTAACTTTTTAAAAACCGGCACCACCGCGCACTATAAACCCGGATCGGGCCATTAACCTAACTACTAGCTAACTACAAGATGGGGAAGAGAGATATATCGAGTGATCCGAGTCCTCCGGTCTTCTCGTCGTCGTCCCGATCTCCCGCGGAATCTCCGGTCTCCACCAAGTCGCCGGAAGGGCACCACATTGCCTGCTTCTTTTACGGGCTCCCACCTCTATACCGAGGCAACTCGGGCACGAAGTTGGCGAGTCGACGTGCCTAAAGTTTGCTGTAGAATGACGTGTAGAAAACTATATATCTCATGGGGTTTACGGGAGTTGCCTTTTTGGTGGAGATGAAGTTGTGAACTAATGAGATGAACTTTGGGGATTTTTAGCAAGCCAAAGAGAGCCAAAAAAACCCACCCAAAATTTTGGACAGCCCCTACCATATGAATGGCCGGCCATGCAGGAATGGAGAGGAGAGAGTGAATGAGGGAGTGTATGGATCAATAATGCAAGAAGAGTAAGGAGTGATCATGAGAGAATAAAATGATCACAAGCCAAAGTCTACACTCAACAACCATCTCTCATCAAACATGATGACTCCAAAAGTCAAGCAATGATGGATTAATCAAGTCAATGGATGGTGCACCCATCATGAAAACCATCATGACGCAACAAAATGCAAAGAACACCCTCCACAAATGCTTATTTGCACAAATGCAAATAAGCCCTCCTCCACCAATCTTCGGCCATGAAGGATACAAAGAAATATGGCCGAAACGGAAAGCAAACAGGCAACTCCAAAAAACTGATCCCGTAATAAATTACAGGAAAACCCCGCTACTGTGTATACACACCCGCATCTGTATTCCGACCGAATACAAATGCAATGAGACAAAATCTACACTGTACTATACTAGAATCCGGCTTAAACCAAAGCCGGCTAGTATTATCCGTCCGATCCTGATCCGTGTAATACCACACGTATCTGATCGAACCCTGCCATATATCCATACGGCCTCTAGTACTAACCGTCCGATCCTGATCCGTGCAATACCGCACGTATCTGATCGAAACCTGCCATATCTCCATACGGCCTCTACAGCGTTTTGCCCGAAACTTGAGTAACCGAATGTGGGGGACTCTAAAGACTCGTCAATACTATGGCTGTGGATTTAACCACAAGCACGTCAGAGGTATTAGCCATACGTGACGGGCCACCAGCTATTGACCAAAAGGGACGTCGATGAGCGAACTCATCCTGACACCCTACTGAGCCTGTCAGTGACAATATCCGTACAGTCCGGTCCGTCCGTCTATGAGCATCGCATGGCAGGCTGAGGGGGTTGGTAAAATTCAGACCCCCAAAAGCGGTACAAGTCGTGTCAAAGATCGGCCAAGAACACCCTGAGATACTACTGGAATACCTACCAGTAAATCTCTTGCCTTGGCCAAGGACTTTTCATGTTCTGGCTCTCCTAGACACAGCGCGACCTCACCCCAATACCGGGAGAGACGAACCCCCGAAAATCCGCTCACTGCCTCCATGTGGCTCGGGACTGTACCCAACTAAAACCTGTTTGCACGTCTCCTTTGAGCGTGATAGGGTTGTAATCAAAGTACAGTGGGAACTCACACGAGACAAATGACGATCCTCAGGTCGATGAACTAACCTGTACACATGTCACCAGGGAACTGCTATCTGACGTTAGGTATAAGACCAACTAGCATGTTCCCGACGAGTCCTGTCCGGTGTACTCATAACCCAATGAGCACCTGTATACATCTTAGGTGAACCAACTGACACCAGTGGCTTGTGAGACTGGCCACCGCCCCTCGTCGGGGTCTCGACTGTATACACTAGTCTACTCTGGAGAATCGATGCCCTGTCTCGAAACTCCCACGACTAGGGACCTTTTAAGGATGTGCTTATAGACTACCAGCTCTCACGTATATGATCGCCCTCATACTGCTGGCAGTCAAGCAAGAATCCTAGGGGCTCTATCAACGTGAAATAGTGACCTGTCAGGTCACCTAAAGCAGTACACGATGATAAAGATAAACCAGATAGCATACTATCATCTCGAGTAAGACTGTCCTACTGGGACAGATCCTCCCTCAATCATTGCAATCACATGCCTGTGATCCAATAATTGACTCTGAGGGCACTATCTCCAACAATCTTCCACTTGCACTCAAGGCTAATTATTGCGATGTCGCATACTCACGGCCCGTGTGATACCGAACACCCAACTCCTCTACTTTTCAATCTCACAAAACTCGTTTGCCAAAATATTGCGTTCGAGGAATAGCCTCAGTGAGTGGATCCGCTTTGTTGTTTCTTTCTATGTCTCTATATATCTCAAGTTCGCGGAGAAAGCCAGATCCCGAAATGAGCAATACCTGTCCAAGAATGTGTCTGGATGTCTGATGGGACCCAGCTCATAAATGAACTCCAAATCCAAACTTCTTAGACTGTATCGTCAACTGAAATTAATCAGTATCCAGCGCCATGCCTCCCTCAATATTGCCTTGGACCACCTGTCCAAAATACTGCCCCTCGTCAGAAGGAAAAACTATAACTCTGACAACCTCCTTGTCGTCCAGGTCACCTTGGAAGCCTGGAATGATAACTGTCTCTCGAAAGAGGCTGTCGTTATCATATCCCTAGAACATCCACTTATGTTCTAAAACTGCTTCCGACTGTTTCTCCAGAATAGGATCAATGTCAACTTATTGCATCTAGTGCAAGAACAACATCTGGTGTGGTACTTGACATCTCATGATTGACTCAATTGCCTAAGCAAGTGATCTGCCAATCATGCACATCCCTCTCTCCTTTAGTCTGTAAGACACCTTTAGAGAGGGTGACTCCATCACCTGCAGGTACACCACCATGCCTGGAGTCGTCCATTCTAAATACTCTTAGAATGCTGTCTAAGTACCCTTAATTGGGAAACCACCCAAATCTAGATCTAAAACCATAGATCTAGTAACCAGTATGTCTGATATGAAATCAATTTCCTTTATGGAGAAACCACTGTGTGATGACCAAAGTATAACCGATCGTAGTATAGGAATATCACTTCCTACTCTGTGTATGTCATCCAAATACCATGACATCACACCCTACTACCTTCTCAACAGATCCATCCCCTATTCTGATGAAGTCAAACCTATGACTGTCACGTCAGAAATAGATGATCTATCTCCGCTACATCTGCTTTAGTCTATAAATAGACATAAGCCACCTGTCCACCAATGCTTCCGCTGCTCCCACTGATCATGACAACCCTCTGGCAGAGTCATATAGACGTACACTTCTAAAGCCAGTTTAGAACGACGCTATACTCATCCTCCCGCCGGGTCTCACAGCCTGAAACAACGGCAATGGCAAGTGTGGGTAAACAAGAACTTCCCTATCACCGTCCTTGAGGCTACCGGAGTACCTCTCGGGTGCCTGAAGTTACCCACCTTATCTGTGGAGTGGCCAATGGAATGTCAAACCAGATTGAATCTTTAGGTTCCTATCAAATTTCCAGTAATCGTTTGTGGTTCTGGAATCACTTCCAGTTCTACCATACTCCCACTACTGTTTTCTGAAAAATCCATTTTTATTAAAACTGTGGCGAGTCTAGAACAATATCACTATTGATCTTCCAGATGGTAGAAAGTCAACCTTCGTCATAGCCTGGGTCAACCCACAAACAGCCATTACAGAAATGTGCCTTGAGTTATCCAGAGCCTGGTTTTAAGCATAGGCCAGAAAACTCCCTGTACCTTAACATCGTTAAGATATGAACTGTTCTATATCCAATATAGAACCAGAGGCACAGATTTAATTGAACCAGATTCAAATCATGCAGCTTTCTCCAGTACATGTCAACTAAATGGAAGGAGGCCGATCAGCGTTACTCAACTTAGGAATGCTTCCAATTATGAGTAACCTGAAAGAGAAGCAAGTTCTCTTAATCACTACTATCAGCTGAATACCATACTCAAGTATCTACATCTTCGATCAACTTGAAGAATCCCGATACTTGCAACACCTGGTTCTCTACTTTATCCATATACCTATAACTTCTCAAAACTCGGACCCTGTGTTTCTACGAAACACCTCTCTAAAAACTAGAAAAGTCATAAGTAAACCGAATATAGTACGAGGACCAACCCCTTTGTCCTAATGGACACTAGACAACATACAATACTTTGTATAAGTCCTTTGAGTCTAATAACTCATTCCCTGTGTGTCGTAGGTTGAAAACTGTATTATGGTTATGAAGAATTACACCGCTGTTTAATGCTCCTTACCTAACCATCCACTGATATAGATAAATGTCATAGACATAATTTCAAAAGGGTATATCTCACTCTATGAAAATAGACGTACAAATATATCAATTTGAAATTGGTGCACAGCAGCGGATATTCAAAACCAAATATTTGTCGTCCAGCAAACAACCCAGGTGACTTCCTCAAATATCACCGATTACAACGAATCCCGATATAATGAGGATGATCACCTAATTCCCAATAACCTACTCCCACTCATCATCTGTAAAACCATACAGATGTGAGAATCATACCTGGTAAATGCATACCCTGGAGTGATTATCTAACCGGGAAATCAGTTTTCCTTTAACACTACACAATGAAACTGAAACATTGAAATGTTTCGACGGGGTATCCCGGTATTCCTAGTAATGCCTCTTCCATTATCCAGATTCACAACTGTAACCGTATAATTCTTTGCCACCTCTCCAAATCAATTCATATGTCTTTAGTCTTTACCTTCTGTACACCCCTTTAGGCCAAATGGTTTTCTTCCTTCCCTACCGTTCGGCACCAGCCTATGGTTTGGAAGAAGACTATCCAATAAGCATAATGGGTGTACTGTCCTAATCCTAGGAGCACTCGCAATGCGAGAGAAGGTGAAGATAAAAGACAACCGAATAAACCTTATTCCTATTTCTCCTGAACCAGAATCCATCCCCGAACTGGAACAAGTTCCTTTCGAGTTCGTATATAACCATATGATGGAGTATCCAATAAACTGTGGATCTTCGTAGTGATACGGAGTGTTCTGGAGAAATACAAAGGTGATTTGGGAGCGGTAATGAAATACCTAGTTTGGTCATGAATATCAGTTGCAATTTACTTTGCCCTCTTACTAATCCCTTGCTTTGTCTTAACTTAATACCTTCTGTATACCATCGTTATGCTAATTGGTTTTCTTCATTCCTTACCGGTCGGAACCAGCCTAAGGTTTGGAAGAAGACTATCCAATTTGCGTAATAGGTGTACTATCTCCTAAGCCAAGGAGTACTCGCAATCTGAGAGAGAAGGTAAAAGGAAAAGACAACTGAATAGTCCTATTCTTTTTCTCGATAACCAGAAACCATCCTCGAATAAATTCCTTCGAGTTCGTATCTAACCATACGATTGTTTTGTCCAATGGAAGTGGACGTTCGTAGTAATACGGGGTGTCCTGGAGAAAAGGGTAAAAGTAGGAGTGGCAATGAGGTTTACAACTCTGACAATCCAAAATCCAGTGTTTAAGAAGGTTCGGTCAACTTGGTCACTGTGTCATAGTCTTAGGGTCGGGTCAATGGGTCGCTGCCAAAGAGAGAGATAAAAGAAACACTCAGCATGCACTCTAACCTAGATCAGAATGGTTACCAATTTATCTAATCTGGAAACCTCCCACTGTACCGTCAAATTCTACTCCAAACCTAAAAGAAGAATTAGTCGGGATCACCCGAGGAGTAAACCAACTCATCAGTGGGAATCGGGATCCAACTATCATCGCATGATAACGTGACGGAATCCGCTCACGCTATCACACTCCAGAAGGTATGCGCATATCTGGCAAGTTTCAGTTTCTTTAGAAACTCCCGATGTGATTTTTACCCCATACTCTTATGACATTGACTTTGGCCAACAAATCATAAGTCACTTGTCAAGTTCTACCCGTCATTCTCCAGGTTAATTTGAACCCACCCGTACAAGCCCTTGACTTTGGCCAACAAGGCTATACGGTTGTCCCAAACCAACGCATCTATTTATGCTGCATATGAATACCCAACAGCTACTAAACACTGTGCCTTGACTTTGGCCAACAAACACAGCTTGAATATTATTGACTACCCATATGAAACGACGGAGGGATACGAATGGTTTCTGGCGAAAACCTTTAACGTAATGAACTTGATATCGTTGAAGGAACGGATAGCTTTTATGAAAATATAGTGACGAAAACCGTTGCTAAAGAGGTCACTCCCGGTGAAGGGATCTCGGCTCTTTCCCCGTAGAATGAGGTGCAGGATATTCCAACTGAATACCACGGTGCAAAGCCAAAGTAATCGGCTATAGTGAAGTTATTGTCCTGACGCAAACTTTTTGTCCAAGGGGTCACTCCCGGTGAAAGGATCTCGGCCCTTGCCTCGTCGACTGAGGAGCAGGATATTCCAACTGAATACCACGATGCTAAACAAAAGAGAACGTCCTTGCAATAAAAGCTTTTTGAAAAGTGTTCCAACAACATCAGATTAGGTTTGTTTTACTTGCATTGATCCGAATCAATGCAGTCCCATCAATTGATCACACCAAAAAGAACGAAAATATACTGATGTACGTATATGCTATTCGCATTCGCCACTGGGTCCCGTCATTACCCATTAGGTTAGCTAACTAACGACAGAGCGGGGACTGGACTAGCGCGGATGCAAAACATATACAACATCTACTAGTATATATATATATATATCAATATATAATATTTCGCTCAAGGCGTGATAAAATGCAACATCACAAAAATGTACAGCATCACAGAACAATACAGATATCTGGGATCCCCGGGTTTCACAGAGCCGCTACTGAAACCCGACGTTCCCCTGGTCGTATGGATAGTCTATGCAATGAAATCCTAGACCCCTACGGGCGTGGCAAGTTACCCGCCAAAACCTGAAGCGGGGCAGCCCCCTTCAGCAACGTGAATGGACCACCCAGTACTTCACGGAATCCGGTAACTTGGGCACCCCTCCTGGGTCAACCTGTAACCCCTATGAATGCGGCGAATAGCCCGCCAATTCTAGAGTAAAGCCCCCTCCGTCTCAATGCCATGAGATGCGGGCTTGTTGCCTTCTAGAATCCGGCTATCCGTGCACCCCTCCGCGGGGCAATCCTAGTACAGAAAGTAAAATATACATACAACGGGTACATCGACCGCAACCTGGTCGTGCCCTAAAAGAATAATATACAATCAGGCAGTGACGGCAGTCCACATGTCGGACGCTCGTCCCGCAATATCAAATGTACATAATACAACAAAAACTGTACTAGCATTGCATCCAGGCTATCCCCCACGACCAATCCGCAACATCACAGCAATACACAGAACATCAACGTGAATGTCACGTTCGCAAATCCGTTTAACCGGGCTATAGCAGTTAGACTGGATTTACCGATCAAGTGACATTCACGGTGGCAGATATAACATAAATACTGTGAACTAATGTGTTTAAAATTTTCCGATCGATCAAATTTTCCTAATTGGGCCCCCAAGCATTACTGTAGCACTTAAAGAAATTCTGGACCCAAAAAGAATATTCCAAAAACCATATTTTCAAGTCAGGAGGCCTCTGTAAAAAATTGGTGCAATGATTCCTTCTTATTGCCGCGGAACCGCGGCCCAAACAGGGGTTTGGCCGCGGTTCCGCGGTCGTTCTAGGGAATCAGTGCATCAAATTTTTACAGTATGCTTAAAATCCCCTGCACATCATTCTGAAACAACCTGATAAAATTTTTTGGACTCCAAAAAATTTTGACAGAAACTGATGCTATTGTAAAATGCGGTTTTGGAATTTTGTTCGATCGTAAATGTAAAACACATTAGACAAAGCTAGACTAGGTTAATGGCGAGGCTCTGATACCACTGTAAGTGCACGGCGGCGCCCCGGCCGTCGATCCGACGCCGGAGTGCGGAAGCAGTGGTTTTCTTTTAACTTTTTAAAAACCGGCACCACCGCGCAATATAAACCCGGATCGGGACATTAACCTAACTACTAGCTAACTACAAGATGGGGAAGAGAGATATACCGAGTGATCCGAGTCCTCCGGTCTTCTCGTCGTCGTCCCGATCTCCCGCGGAATCTCCGGTCTCCACCAAGTCGCCGGAAGGGCACCACGTCGCCTGCTTCTTTTACGGGCTCCCACCTCTATACTGAGGCAACTCGGGCATGAAGTTGGCGAGTCGACGTGCCCAAGGTTTGCTGTAGAATGACGTGTAGAAAACTATATGTCTTATGGGGTTACAGGAGCTGCCTTTTTGGTGGAGATGAAGTTGTGAACAAATGAGATGAACTTTGGGGATTTTTAGCAAGCCAAAGAAAGCCAAAAAAACCCTACCCAAATTTTTGGACAGCCCCTACCATATGAATGGCCGGCCATGTAGGAATGGAGAGGAGAGAGCGAATGGGGGAGTGTATGGATCAATAATGCAAGAAGAGTAAGGAGTGATCATGAGAGAATAAAATGATCACAAGCCAAAGTCTACACTTAACAACCATCTCTCATCAAACATGATGACTCCAAAAGTCAAGCAATGATGGATTAATCAAGTCAATGGATGGTGCACCCATCATGAAAACCATCATGATGCAACAAAATGCAAAGAACACCCTCCACAAATGCTTATTTTCACAAATGCAAATAAGCCCTCCTCCACCAATCTTCGGCCAATGAAGGATACAAAGAAATATGGCCGAAACGGAAAGCAAAAAGGCAACTCCAAAAAACTGATCCCGTAATAAATTACAGGAAAACCCCGCTACTGTGTATACACACCCGCATCTGTATTCCGACCGAATACAAATGCAATGAGACAAAATCTACACTGTACTATACTAGGATCCGGCTTAAACCAAAGCTGGCTAGTATTATCCGTCCGATCTTGATCCGTGCAATACCGCACGTATCTGATCGAACCCTGCCATATATCAATACGGCCTCTAGTACTAACCGTCCGATCGTGATCCGTGCAATACCGCACGTATCTGATCGAAACCTGCCGTATCTCCATACGGCCTCTACAGCGTTTCGCCCGAAACTTGAGTAACCGAATGTGGAGGACTCTAAAGATTCGTCAATACTATGGCTGTGGATTTAACCACAAGCACATCAGAGATATTAGCCATACGTGACGGGCAACCAGCTATTGACCAAAAGGGACGTCGATGAGCGAACTCATCCTGACACCCTACTGAGCCTGTCGGTGACAATATCCGTACAGTCCGGTCCGTTCATCTTTGAGCATCGCATGGCGGGCCTAAGGGGTTGGTAAAAGTCAGACCCCCAAAAGCGGTACAAGTCGTGTCAGAGATCGGCCAAGAACACCCTGAGATACTACTGGAATACCTACCAGTATATCTCCCGCCTTGGCCAAGGACTTTTCATGTTCTGGCTCTCCTAGACACAGTGCAACCTCACCCCCAATACCGGGAGAGACGAACCCCCGAAGATCCGCTCACTGCCTCCATGTGCCTCGGGACAATACCCAACTAAAACCTGTTTGCACGTCTCCTTTGAGCGTGGTAGGGTAGTAATCAAAGTACAGTGGGAACTCATACGAGACAAATAACGATCCTCAGGTCGATGAACTAACCTGTACACATGTCACCAGGGAACTGCTATCTGACGTCAGGTATAAGACCAACTAGCATGTTCCCGGCGAGTCCTGTCCGGTGTACTCATAACCCAATGAGCACCTGTATACATCTTAGGTGAACCAACTGACACCAGTGGCTTGTGAGACCGGCCACCGCCCCTCGTCGGGGTCTCGACTGTATACACTAGTCTACTCTGGAGAATCGATGCCCTGTCTCGAAACTCCCACGACTAGGGACCTTTTAAGGATGTACTTATAGACTACCAGCTCTCACGAATATGATCGCCCTCATACTGCTGGCAGTCAAGCAAGAATCCTAAGGCTCTATCAACGTACAATAGTGACCTGTCAGGTCACCTTAAGCAGTACACGATGATAAAGATAAACCAGATAGCATACTATCATCTCGAGTAAGACTGTTCTACTGGGACAGGTCCCCCCTCAATCATTGCAATCACGTGCCTTTGATCCAATAATTGACTCTGAGGGCACTATCTCCAACAGGATTCACCTAGCATGGAGCATTGGTGAGTAGATTTAACATCTACAGGGGAATCGCCCGCATGGCGTTATGCGTCTGGGCTAGAATTCTAATACTTTTCGCATATCTACGTTATTGTTAGAATTGCGCCTTTAGCCCATTACTTAGATGTTATACATGGACTAGTAGCCGTAGGACACTGCACAAATTATTGACGATTCTTGTTGCACGAGCACTGATTGTATGCTGCACACACCGTCAATAATTGCCATGTCACACACACACCACTTATAGATAATATATTGCTTGGTTAGGGACCTTGTGACATTGATTCATACTGCTTATCACATATGATATTTACCATACCTGTATACCTATAGAGTATCATACCATTAGTGATAGGTATATATACCCTTTACGATACAGCTACAGGTATACCTTGCTCATATTTTACAGATACTAAGGGGGTATACTACATCATTTACTTATTGGTAGACACCAATACTTAGCTGTACATTACTGATTTCGCATACATCTGATTTCAGCTACATATTTTCCTTTATATGCTCGCATTTCAGATATATCGCACATATTTATTCCTGGATTTGTGCAATGTTATTTGGATTTTACTTGGTGTTTTCTGGATTTGGGAACCGCGGGAGTTCATGAAATTATGCATTATTTGAAAAACCCAGTTTCCTTGATATGATATTTGCGCATCCACCATGAGATTTATCGGTTCTGATTATATACTCCATACGAGGAGTGGGTGTCGTATGAGGGTACATGGTGGGGCCCGGTATGGTTCCCCTCGACAAGATGATCAATGGACTTTGCCGATTGAGCCTGGAGGTGGGCGAGTACCTACCGGTGACAGTACCAATGACTCGGCGAGGATCATGGGGATACGTTGGGATTCATGTACGTATGGATACGTCGAAAGGCGAGGGTCAGAGCTAGGCACTCGTGCTCTCGGGATAGCGTATGATACGTACCAATCAGGATGCTAGTCTTGGAGACGGCATCTGATAGATCAGTATTTCTGTGTCGATGCTTGGCACATTGGTTTTCATGATATTTCCAATTACTTTGTATATATAACAGGGGATTTAGCCGTTGTTATATATACCCTTACACCAATATTAGTGGAGTGGGACGCTAATATATGTGTATTGATCCCATCATATTTATTTCTGCAAATATATATTTAGGATGTTAGAATTTTACTTGAGTTTGATTTGGGATATTAGGTGATTCATTGAGACGGATACTGGATAAATATGAGATTACTGATTTGTACATTCATGATATAGGAGATTACTCGATATTGTACATTGGGAAGATGTGAGACTTATATCATATGAGAGCCCAACTTGGGGGCTGATTTGAGGAATTGTGAATTTGAGTGTCTTGATGGATTGTGATCCTACCACGATGTCAGGATTCTGTGGAAATGACATATTTCACTCCATACCTCATACCTATTTATTTATGCACTGTTCATGTATTAGTAGTACCTGTTAGCATACCCTTCATGATTACTGCATATCTAAATTCTCATATCCCTATCGCATGATTATTGCATACTATTGTCATATCATTATTGCTTCATATATTGGTTGTACCTGTTAGTATACTTTCTATTATTCTGCACTTGTATGACTTATTATTACTGCAAATCGCATATCTTAGATTCATGCTGTACGTACATACCTGCGATTACCTGCATATGTTATCTAATATTCACGAGTTGGCAACTCACCCCCGTTGTGCCATAGTTGTTTTGCAGGGTGTTTCCCCAGAGTAGTCGAGGCAGGCTATTCATCTATCATCTTTTGCTACAGATACCGCATCGGCTCACAGTGTGCTATTTTACTTAGGTGGGTTTTGGTGGTTATCTGTATTTTGTATTGTATATTCGTTGTATCTTGTACTCTCCATCTACTATTATGTTGTTGACTTAAAGACTTGGTGAGGACGATATTGTATATTATTTGTGGATTTGTTGTCTTTTACACAGCTTTATCTCTATTGTCTTTATTTCTTCGCTACGGCGTCGTATATTTGTGGTGGTGATTGTGTTCTGCCTTTGGACGTGTATTTGCTCCTGTTTGGGGATACTTTATTTATCTTTTTTGTTGTACCCATTTTGGGGTTAGTTTTTACAAAGGGGGTGCTGCCAAAATTTTAAAGAAAGAAGTTGGACTTTTAAAGAATTTGGGTTGTGATTTCAAATGTTTCAAAACTGCTATTATCTTTTCTTGTCTTCTTTTTATGGTTTAGATTTCTGGGTTTTGGCTTTCTTTTACTGCGTTACGTCTTTAGGCGTTGCGTAGTATTAGGGCCGTCACGTGCCAATTTCGGGTCGTGACAAAGTTGGTATCAGAGCACTAGGTTTTACCTTTCGGAGTGTAGGATGACCTTGGTATGATGGAGTAGGTAGCTTAAGCAGAGTAACGTAGTGTGTGTATGTCTGCAGCATACCCACGATGCGGTACTTCGCCTTAAGTAACCAAGTACAAATTGCTTGAAATTCCTTCCTTGATGATTCATATCCTTGTGATTCGATTTCCGTGTTCTTATCGAATCTTATCCCTATTTATAGCCTTGCTACCGATGACTATGGGGACTCAGAGTGATGCAGCGAGGGCCGAGGTCAGAGTTGGCTCAGGTGAGACGAGCACTGACCAGGATGGCACTCTAGTTGCATGGGTGCAGACGGATCAGCCTTCGACATATAGTATCGATAGGCTTATGGGAGAGATGCGGGACTTCCGCCAGACTATGAGTTCAGTGGTTGATGTCATTCGGGAGCTACGACAGGAGGTTATCACCCCTGTTACTCAGTTGTCCCTTGCGATCAACATGTAGTAGTCCGTCACCTACATAGCACCAGTGGTTGCAGCCCCAGTTGAGGAGGTACGTATTCCAGAGACTCTGAGAGTTCAAGGACAGTGGAGGACTCGTACCAATGTACCAGCCCAGAGATAGAGGTTTGGTCGTCGAGACAGATTTCGTGGCCGTCGTGGGAGTAGCAGAGGCTTAGGACGAGGACAGTTGTTCAGCTCTCATTCCCAGGAAAGTCAGCAGTCACCATGTGGATGTTTTCGATGCGGAAGCCTTCAGCACTTAGTCAGACATTGTTCCTTAGCACCTCGTCAGGGTCATATTCAGAGAGGCCGTGGACGTGTAAGGTTCGCTCAGAGGAGTCAGTCTACCAGAGGAGTTCAGCCAGTTGCGGGTAGAGGGCCGACACAGGAGTTTGCTTCTACTCATTGGGAAGTGCAGGCGTCCAATGCAGAGTTTTCAGGTATCCTTAATTCGCATGTTCTTTCGATGTATTTGTTGTTTTTCACACTTGTGCCGTGGCTGGGACGAGAGTTATGTTAGGTAGATTAGTCATTTGTTTGTGGTAACTTCTGTCAGCGATTCTTTTGTTGCACGACACGTATTTTAGTCGTGTGCTAATCAGATAGGAGATAGAGATTTGTCCGTCGTTTTGATCCTTCTAGAGATGTTGGATTTGACGTTCTTCTGGGCATGGACTGGTTAGCTACGTGTTAGGCGTCTGTGGACTACCGTGAGGAAAACAGTCAGGTTTTGTTTTTCCCGGCGAGTCAATTCTTGTTGTGCAGGTGGATAGTTGCGCCGCCTCTCACAGCTTGAATTCAGCCTTTTTCGCTAGTCGGCTTTTGAGTAGATGTCATGGATTCTTGGCATTCATTCGTGATACCGGAGCCACAGTGGGATTGTTGGACCGGGTTCCTTTCATGCGAGAGTTTTCCGACGTTGTTCCAGATGGGCCGGCGATGCTTAGGGAGCTTAAGGATCGGCTGCAGAGTTGTTGTTTGGGGAGTTTTGTGCGTTTGAGTGTTTCGCTTTTGGGAAGCTCCTATTTCTGTTCGTCAAGGAGAAAGACGGCAGTTTGAAGTTGTGTATCGACGGATCGTTGATTGAACCAGCTTACGGTGCGGATAGATATCCTTTACCTCGCATTGACGATTTCTTCGATCAGCTCTACAGTGCGAGACATTTTCTAAGTTTTTTCGGGATCAGGTCATCATTATTGCGGATTCGGAATGATGGCATTCCAAAGACTGCCTTGTGCGTGCTACGGGCTTTATGTGTTTTAGTGAGTCATTGGATTCACTGATGCCCTAGCAGCATTCGTAGATATGATGAACCAGATTTCTTCAGGCCGTTCCTCGACCAGTGTTGTTGGGTTATTTATGACATTCTGATCTATTTAATGTGTCTTGAGGGACAGGAGTAGCACTTGAGGATTTGTTATGCGGATACTGGGAGAGCACCAGCGGTTTGCTAGATTCTCGGAGTGTTCCTACAGGCTTGTTTATGTTGACTTCTAGGTCTTGTTGTCACGGGAGACGGTTTTGTATGGTTCCGAGGAAGATCGTTGCCGTACAGCTTAGGCCCAGACTTGTGTGCAGGACGGAGGTCCGCAGATTTTGGGCTTTGTAGGTTTTACCGCCGTTTCGTACAGGATTGCTAGTGTAGTGCTGCACCGTCGACCGAATTGACCAGAATGGAGGTTCTTTTCTTTGAACTGAGGCATGTGTGCGGAGTTTCGGCAGTTGAAGATTCGGTTAACAACTGCATCAGTTCTTTCCTTGCTTTTGGTTCGGGCAACCTTGTTGTTTAACTGTAATGTTTCTTGAGTGGGGCTCGAGTGTGCACTGATGTAGCACTATAGAGTTATCGCTTTTGCTTCCCTACATTTGGAGGAAGTACGAGAAGGATATTCCACTCATGATCTGGAGATGGACGCGGTGGTTTTGCGTTGGAGATTTGGAGACACTATTTGTTCGAGAGTCGTGTCAGATTTTCACGGACCACCAGAGCTTAATGTACATTTTCCTGCAGCGGATTTTGATTGTTGTGATAATCCTCTGCAGATTTACAGTTCTTGTGCGATCGTTGAGTACAGCTTAAGTTCATCTCTACTGAGGGGACAGCTTGCTCATGTCCGCGCCCGACCACTTTTCTTTAATCGCTTTCGAGAGACACTGCCTGCCGATGATCGTTCGTCAGAGATACTTGAGCATACTCAGCTGGGTAATGATTCGGAGTCCTTGATTTGTGACACGGGTGTGCTAAGTTAGGGACGCATTTGTGTACCTGATATTATCGGGTAGAGACGTGGGATGTAAAGAGAAGTTTCAGGTTTCGTTTCAAGGTGTCTGTCTTTTATGTGCTTGGGCTGAGCATCTCAGGCCGGCTGGAGAGTTGCAACCTTTAACCGTTCCGAAGTAGGAGTGGGAGCAGATCTTCACAAAATTCGTCATGGTTTCTACCCAGGTTTAGTCAGGGTGTGACTCCTTTCGGATTCTTGTCGTCCGGTTATACTCAGTTTACTCAGTTGTTCTTTGTTAAGTTGCACGTTTGTGTTAATTTTTTTCGGCAATTGGGGATCGTCACTCGCCATTGCTAGGGTTCTCCTTCGATAGCTGTTATCAGGAATGTTGGAGATAGTGCCCTCAAAGTCAATTATTGGATCGCAGGTACATGATTGCAATGATTGAGGCAGGAACTATACCGATATAACAGTCTTGCTCGTGATGATAGTTTGCTATCTGGTTTGTCTTATCATAGTATACATGCTTTAGTTCACTATTGCATGATGATAGAGACCATAGGATTCTTGCTTGACTACCAGCAGTATGATGGCGATCATATACGTGGGAGCTGGGGTCTGTAAGGACATCCTTAAAGTATCCCTAGTCGTAGGAGTTTCGAGACAGGGCATCGATAATCCAGAGTAGACTAGTGTATACAGTCGAGACCCCGACGAGGGGCGATGGCCGGTCTCACAAGCCATTGGTGTTAGTCGGTTCACCTAAGATGTATACAGGTGCTCATTGGGTTATGAGTACACCGGACAGGACCCGCCGGGAATCTGCTAGTTGGTATTATACCTAGCGTCAGATAGCAATTCCCTAGTGACATGTGTACAGGTTAGTTCATCGACCTGAGCTCGTCATTTGTCTCGTGTGAGTTCCCACTGTGCTTTGATTTCTAATTTACCACGTCTTAAAGGAGTCGTGCAAACAGGTCTTTTTTGGGTACAGTCCCGAGCCACATGAAGGCAAGTGAGCGGATCGGCAGGGGATTCGTCTCTCCCGGTATTGGGGGTGAGATCGCGCTGTGTCTAGGAGAGCCATTACATAAAGCCCTCGGCCGAGGCAGGAGATTTACTGGTAGGTACTCCAGTAGTATCTCAGGGTGTTCTGGGCCACTCTCTGATACGACTTATGCCGCTAATGGGGGTCTGACGTTACCAGCGCCCTAGGCAGATATGCGATACTCATAGACGAACAGACCGGACTGTATGTATATTGTCACTGTTAGGCTCAGTAGGATTTATAGATGAGTTCGCTCGTCAGCTTCCCTTCCAATCAATACATAGGAAAACCGTTACGTACAGCTTGTACCTCTAACGTGCTAGTGGTTATACCCAGTGCCAGTGTATTGATGAGTCGTTAGAGTCCCCCACAGACACTTTCCCTAGTTCGGGCGTAACGTTGTAGAGGCCGTATGGTTTTATGGTAAGGTTCGGAAAATGCACGTGCGTTTTCGCAGGTGTCATTTTTCGGGCAGATAATACTGGTAGGCTTTGGTTTAAGCCGGAACCCAGTATTATACCGTATAGATATAATATCTTTGTCTCGGATACATTTGTATTCGGTCGTAATACAAATGCGGGTATGTTTATACCATTACGGGGTTATCCTGAAATTCGTTTCAAGATCACTTTTGGAAGTTGCCAGTATTCTGTCAGCCGTATTTAACATTCGGTTAAATGCGGATTTATCTTTTCTTGATGAGGTGAGTCAGTGTTCTAGAAGGTTCTAGAGAGGGTGACAAGGCTTGTGAGTCATTAGGTCATTAATGGTGCATTTAATGACAAGGTGACTAGGTTAATGAATCACCATTTGCATTAATGGGATTTTGTTTGCATGAAGGATATTTGTTGTTGATCTTTTCTTTTGTGGTCACCTTCCCCCTCCTACACTCACCTCCCTTCCTCTACATAAATGGCTGGCCCTCCCCTCCTCTCTCATACACTCACTTGATAGGAAAAAGATTATGCAAGTTTCGGATTCATGAAATTAGATAAGCCTCATTTCTCATTTCACCTGATTCCAAAAGGCAACTTCATTAACCGTTCGTCCATAGCCTTGGACGTAACGAGACAAAGTGTTCTACTCATTCTCTACAACATCTTGGTCATCTCTTTTAGCAAACTTGACGATCGAGTTGCCTCGGTTCAGAGGCGGGAGCCCGTTTAAAGATCCGTCGACGTGGTGCCACCTGGACGACGAGACTGGAGTTTCAGGAGATCGGAGCAGCCGCAACAACGCGTGGGATGATGGTTGAAGACCGAAGGACTCGGATCATTCGGTATAACTCTTCTACCCACTTTGTAGTTTGTTAGTTTAGCTTTAATGGCGGATCCGGGTTATAGTACGCGATAGCGCCAGTTGTAAAAAGTTTTTGTTCCGCATTTAGCGTCTATTAGACGGCCGGGGCGCTACCGTGGACTTACAAGGAGACACTCCAATTGGAAACCTTTAGGTTTAGGGGTTAGGTCGTGTCGATCACCAGTCTGTTGTTTTTCTGACTCTGCGTAGTAGGATTTTGGACCCCAGCTAGTCTAGAGACTTCGGAGATGATCCAGTTGATTCAGGTCAGGATGAGAGTAGCCCAGTGCAAATAAAGGTTTTATGCCGACTGTGTTGGTCGTAGACTTAAGTGCGCAGTGGTAAATCATGTATTCCTGTGGATTTTTCTGATAAATGACGTGTTGAGTTTTGGGAAGCTTATCCCAGGATTTTAGGTTCTTCTGAGATCATATAAGCGAGTTAGTTTCGTTGCCTTTAATTTGGCACTTCCCCAGATTATTGAGTTTTCACCCCGTACTCCTTATGATGATACTTTACAATTACCTTCATGACCTTTCTCGCATGATTTGGCACCAGACCATTTGGCTTGGACGCGATCGTTTCGCTCACTGGCAACCATTGTGTTAAGGGCTCGGCGGATGGAGAAACGTCGGTCAAGGGTCTTGCCATCTATGAAGGGTTTTTCCTGGACGTAGCCGTATAGTGAGGTAATCACTTGGGAGGCTGCGAGTGAGATTTGAGAGTTGTAATCTTCTCTTTGAAGGTACGCGTAGCAGTATATTTTTTAAATTCGGGGACGAATTTCTTTTAAGGGGGGAGATTGTAACACCTTAGAACGTGTTTTGTGGCTAATTATATTTTAATGTATGGTTTTTAATAAAAAGTTTACCAAATTGATTTTTAATTATTTTATCCTATTTAATGAATATTTTATTAGATTTTTTCTAGGCTTGCACACACATGTGCATGATAACTAGAGTGTTAAAGTAGGGTTAAACCATGATTAGCAGTCATGGTGGATTAACCCATTTGCCATAATCTAGTTTTATAATTTGTTAAAGTGTTTTGGGTTTTTAAGTTGCATGGTTGTTCTTTTAAAAAGAAAAATGAGAAAGGATTTATATTTGACTTTCTTTGTTGACCATGAGAGAAGTGAGGGCATGGTGCTACATGGCCCAAGCCATGCCACATTAATGAAGTGAGAGAGAGTGAGAGGGGGGTTGTTGTGTTTTCTCATTCTCACCCTCACTCTCATTTCTCTCATTCTCCCATTCTCTCATACACACACACACACCAGCAGAAACATCAGCAGCAGCAAGCAACTCCAGCAGCAGCAACAACAGAACAGCAGCATCAGCAGCAGGCAGTAGAATCAGCATCAGCAGCAGCTTCTGCAGCAGCAACAGCAAGGGCAGCAGCAGCTTTCATCTCCTCCATTCACTTCTTCTCCTGCTTTCTAGGATCCCATAGGGTATAACTCTCAAACCCAATTTCTCTTTTTGTGCAGCTTGTGTGCTAATTAGCTTTGGGTTGAGTTTAAAGTTAGTTTTTGTGCTAAAATGGTGATTTATGTGGACTTTTGATTAAATGATGATTGTGTTGGTTAACCCTACCTATTTAAGTGTTGTTAGGGTCACTTTAACTGAGTTTAACCCAGATTTCACTAAAATAACATAGGGTTTACGTTTTGTGCAAAATATCGTATTTTAGTGTCAATTTGCGACATCTGGAACCTGCTGTGACCCGGAGGAAATACTGGAAAATTAAGCAAAATTGTAGTGATGTACTAAGGACACTGGGGCACCACCTGAGGCACGACACCCAGGCCACCGGCCAGGGCCGGCGACGCCGGCTCTGCATGGGGGTTTGGGTTTTTCTCTGTTGGTGTCTGCAGTGTTTTGGGTTCTGTTGGTCTTGTTTGTTTGTTTAGTTTTCACAGTATGCAAAATCTGGGATCACTTAAGCAGTTTCTAGTGTTTTGTGTCTGTGCGATACGTAATACGACACGGATCGTGCAGTTTGCGTGGTTTTGCTCTTGGGTTAGTTTCGTCGTGTCGCTACGCACGTTAACCACAATACGAACACTTGAGAGTAGGATTTGTGTTATTGCGTCGGTCCAATATAGTTTGTTCGTGTTTTATAGATATTATTAATATATAGTTGCTTTATTGTTTTAATGTTGCAGGTTCGCAGGCGGGGACTACGGACACTGCTACAGGGGGAAACTGGTGGGAGGATTCACCTAGCGTGGAGCGTTGGTGAGTAGATTTAACATCTACAGGGGAATCGCCCGCATGGCGTTATGCGTCTGGGCTAGGATTCTAATACTTGTCGCATATCTACGTTATTGTTAGAATTGTGCCTTTAGCCCATTACTTAGATGTTGTACTTAGACTAGTAGCCGTAGGACACTGCACAAATTATTGACGATTCATGTTGCACGAGCACTGATTGTATGCTACACACACCGTCAATAATTGCCATGTCACACACAAACCACTTATAGATAATATATTGCTTGGTTAGGGACCTTGTGACATTGATTCGTACTGCTTATCACATATGACATTTACTATACCTGTATACCTATAGAGTATCGTACCATTAGTGATAGGTACATATACCCTTTACGATACAGCTACAGGTATACCTTGCTCATATTTTACTTATACCCAGGGGGGTATACTACATCATTTACTTATAGGTAGACACCTATACTTAGCTGTACATTATTGATTTCGCATACATCTGGTTTCAGCTACATATTTTCCTTTATATGCTCGCATTTCAGATATATCGCACATATTTATTCCTTGATTTGCGAAATGTTATTTGGATTTTACATGGTGTTTTCTGGATTTGGGAACCGCGGGAGTTCATGAAATTATGTATTATTTGAAAAACCCGGTTTCCTTGATATGGTATTTGCGCATCCACCATGAGATTTATCGGTTCTGATTATATAGTCCATACGAGGAGTGGGTACCGTATGAGGTTACATGGTGGGGCCCAGTAAGGTTCCCCTCGGCAAGATGATCGATGGACTTTGCCGATTGAGCCTGGAGGTGGGTGAGTACCTACCGGTGACAGTACTAATGACTCGGCGGGGATCATGGGGATACCGTTGGGAGTCATGTACGTATGGATACGTCGAAAGGCGAGGGTCAGAGCTAAGCACTCGTGCTTTCGGTATAGGGTATGATACGTACCTATCAGGATGCTAGTCTTGGAGACGGCATCTGATAGATCAGTATTTCTGTTTCGATGCTTGGCACATTGGTTTTCATGATATTTCCAATTACTTTGTATATATAACAGGAGATTTAGCCGTTGTTATATATACCCTTACACCAATATTAGTGGAGTGGGACGCTAATATATGTGTATTGACCCAATCATATTTATTTCTGCGAATATATATTTAGGATGTTAGAATTTTACTTGAGTTTGATATGGGATATAAGGTGATTCATTGAGATCGGATAATGGATACATATGAGATTACTGATTTATACATTCGGGATATAAGAGATTACTCGATATTGTACATTGGGGAGATGTGAGACTTATATCATATGAGAGCCCAACTTGGGGGCTGATTTGAGCAATTGTGAATTTGAGTGTCTTGATGGATTGTGATCCTACAACGATGTCAGGATTCCGTGGAAATGACATATTTCACTCCATACCTCATACCTATTTATTTATGCAATGTTCATGTATTAGTAGTACCTGTTAGTGTACCCTTCATGATTGCTGTATATCTACATTCTCGTATCCCTATGGCATGATTATTGCATACTATTGTCATATCACTATTGCTTCATATATTGGTTGTACCTGTTAGTGTACTTTCCATTATTCTGTACTCATATGACTTATTATTACTGCAAATCGCATATCTTAGATTCATGCTGTACGTACATACCTGTGATTACCTGCATTTGTTATCTACTATTCACGAGTTGGAAACTCACCCCCGTTGTGCCACAGTTGTTTTGCAGGGTATTTCCCCAGAGTAGTCGAGGCAGGCTATTCATCAATCATCTTTTCCTACAGATACCGCATCGGCTCACAGTGTGCTATTTTGCTTAGGTGGGTTTTGGTGGTTATCTGTATTTTGTATTGTACATCCGTTGTATCTTGTACGCTCCATCTACTATTATGTTGTTGGCTTAGAGACTTGGTGAGGACGATATTGTATATTATTTGTGGATTTGTTGTCTTTTACACAGCTTTATCTCTATTGTCTTTATTTCTTCACTACGGCGTCGTATATTTGTGGTGGTGATTGTTTTCCATCTTTGGGCATGTATTTGCTCCCGTTTGGGGATGCTTTATTTATCTTCATTGTTGTACCCATTTTGGGGTTGGTTTTTACAAAGGGGGTGCTGCCAAAATTTTAAAGAAAGAAGTTGGACTTTTAAAGAATTTGGGTTGTGATTTCAAATGTTTCAAAACTGCTATTAACTTTTCTTGTCTTCTTTTTATGGTTTAGATTTCTGGGTTTTGGATTTCTTTTACTGCGTTACGTCTTTAGGCGTTGCGTAGTATTAGGGCCGTCACGTGCCAATTTCGGGTCGTGACAAAAGGAGTCGTGCAAACAGGTTTTAGTTGGGTACAATCCCGAGCCACATGGATGTAGTGAGCGTATCGGCAAGGGTTTCGTCTTTTCCGGTATTGGGGGTTAGATCGCGCTGTGTCTAGGAGAGCCATTACACGAAGTCCTTGGCCAAAACAGGAGTTTTACTGGTAGGTATTCCAGTAGTATCTCAGGGTGTTCTGGTCTACACTCCAACAAGACTTGTACCACTTTTGGGGGTCTGACTTTTACCAATCCCCTAGGCCCGACATGTGATGCTCATAGACGAATGGACCGAATTGTATGGATATTGTCACTGACAGGATCAGTAGGGTGTCAGGATGAGTTCGCTCGTCGACCTCCCTTTTGATCAATACCTGGTAGCCCGTTACGTACGGCAAAAACCACCGACGTGCTAGTGGTTAAATCCACAGCCAAAGTATTGAAGAGTCTTTAGAGTCCCCCACAGACAGTTTCTCAAGTTTCGGGCGAAACGCTGTAGAGGCCATATGATATATAGCAGGGTTCGATCATATACGTGCGGTAGTGCACGGATCATGATCGGGCGGATCATACTAGTGGGCTTTGGTTTAAGCCGGATACTAATATTTGATTTGTTGGATTACTTTAGTCTCATCGCATTCGCATTCAGTCGGAATGCGAATGCTGGTATGTATATACAGGTGAGGGGTATCCTTGTGATCCGTCACGAGTTTACTTTAGATGTTGCCGTATCTTTTTATTGTTATAAACATTTGGGTTAATGTTTACAAATGGAAATAATGACCTAGAAATCATGATTAGGACCATTAATTGTGACACATGCACAAGTGGTGACTCATGGTCTCTTTCTTTGTGCATGTGTCACATTATTTGATTGATTTGTGAGTTGAAATGAGAGGAAGAAAGAGAAGGGCAGCCATATGAGGGTTTACTCTTGTATTACTTTCAATCTCACTCTCTCATTTTATTATACAACACAAGAAAAAGAAATGCTCCTCTTCTTCTTCTTCCTTTAGCTCACCATTTCCATTAACGGCTTCATCTTCAACCTCTATCCATACACTCTCATGCGTTGAGAATCAATGGATGCAAGAGACAAAGTGATCACACACATTCTCTACATCTCCTTGGACACGTCAGCTAGAAAACTTCATGTCCGAGTTGCTTCAGACGGTGCGGGAGCCCGTAAAAAGACTCGAAGATGTGGTGCCCTTTCCGACGAGAAGACCGGAGATCGAAGATGCCGCGAAGAGCTTGGGTTGGTGGCCAAAGACCAAAGGACACGAATCGATCGGTATAGCTTTTCTAACCCTTCTCTAGTTATCTAGTTATAGGATAATGGTTCGATCCGGGATTAAAGTCTGCGATAGCGCAGGTTTCAAGTTTAGAAAAAGTTTTCGTTTCCGCATTTTGGCCTCGGATCGACGGCCGGGGCGCTACCGTAGAGTTGCAAACTCACCATGGTTGCAATTATCTTTTGGATAATTATCATATGAGATATTTCTTCATCTTCTTCTTCTTCCTCAAAGCTTTCTAGATACAATGGAGATGTGAGAAAATGAGTGAGAAAATGAAATCTAAAGTGAGCCCACTTCCTACTTCATCATCCTCTACTACTTGCCATTTAGTATAGGATGTTTGCTTCACTGATTCCATAATTAGTGAAGAGATAGCTTAGGTTAGTGTCTCCTCGACGTAGATCGTCTTCGGCCTCGAAGTTTTCGAAGAAAGCATGTTCGTTTCTTCTAGGGAGGCTCTCTAGAGTCCGGAGTTCACGATCGCAGCGAAGGGACTACTACACAGAGCTATTGAAGTGAAGGACTGGTCTACAAAGGTTGTATTCCTTGCTCACTTTACTTGAAAAGTGTTTACATTTACTTTTCCGTCGATTTCTAGTTAACGATTCAACGTTTAGGTTAGCTAGAACGGGAAAATTTTAATTTGGCATGGACGATGCCTCCTGAAACCTTGCTTCCGTGCTAGGTAACCCTGCAGTGGTATCAGAGCCATGCTAGAAATTTTTACGGGTTTTTTAAAATTACGAAACCGAAATACTCTGAAACATGAAACAGAAAATTGAAGTTTCTGTTAATTTTAAAAATTGTTCAAAAAATTTTTTAAACAAGTACAGAGTGTTGTATGCGATATAATATGAACACTGTGAAAATTTTAGGGGGTTTCATGAATTTTTGGCCAGCCACTACCCCCCCCTTCTCGGCCAGTTCTGAGCTCCCCCCTGAAATTTTTTGTGTGTTCCAGAGACTTGGTTTTGACGTTTCAGGTGTTGTTTATTTTTGCTAATTTTTCATGTGATGTAATCTTACACTATAAGCAATTTAGAGTGTTTCATATTCGTAGTTTTAACATTGTTTCGGGTTATTCACATATTGTCTAGGCGAAATTTAAAAGTTCGATCGAATGTCAAAAACTCATTTTCCCAAGTTTAACGTATTCGGAAAAACATGCAAGTAATTCTGTGAACCCTTTAGAAGAATGAAACCCTAACTCGACATTTTGGATCACGGAACCGCGATCATACCCTAGGGTTTGTCGTAGTTCCATGGCAACATGAGTGTGGCTTGGGTTTGCCCTTCTACGGCTGGTGCATAGGTACTGTGGTATATTCTGGGTATTACTAAAACTGTGCTCAAGTGTTGAGCTGTCGAAAAATTGTGGGACTTTGATGAATCGATCGAAAAGTTTAACGTTCGTCCGGGTATTATGTGATGGGATACAATATTTGGAATCCACAAGTTGTTATGAGGTAACTAGTTTGAATTTTATAAATCTAGCAGTTTATTCTCATTTGATCGGTTGCCACGGGATTTTGATGTGATCAAAAGTCTGTCGCAATCACGTAGCGTACGCGGATACTCGTCGGGTAAACTTAATAGATAGCCATGCCCCATAGTCCCGACCAAGCAACTGTAGGAGAACCCTGTCGCCAAAAGCATCCGTTTGGGTGCTCGCGGCAACGGTGTTCCGCCTTAGTGCACTTCGTCGACGGTATCGGGGGGTGCGGCTGTCTACTAAAGTTTCCGACGAGCATTCGATCAGGATGTCAGGAATCTTGTTGAATTGCCCGACTTGATAATGAAAAGTGTTTTCGAGATCGAGACTAAAATGCGGGGTTTATAATTGTTAGGCATGCAATGTCTAAGGAATTCATTTGGTTAGGCATGAAATCCAAAGTATGAGATACGTTGGGTTTATGATGTCTAAGGTGGTTGCGGATTCCAACTGTTGTAGTTTTTCACTTTCTTTTCTGCTACCGTAAGTTTAATATGTGGTGTATCGCCGGTTTCGGTGCTATATGTCAACGACAATTGGATACGCATATTTACTTACGTTGATGACATGTGATGTTATGTGTTGCTGCGATATGTTATATTGGATCAGTTAGTTGTATGTATGCCCTAGAGGCCAGTATTGTACAGATGATGTATATTATATTGGATGCTTGGACATATATAGAGAGGACTTTCTTGCTCGACATGATAGAATGCTATCTGGTTGCTCTCTATCTTAACATGTATACTTGTCTCTTTATACTGTCTTATAGTTACATGTTGGTAAAGCCCTTAGGATGTGTACTTGACTACCTGGACTATGATGTGGATCATACTACTGGGGACATAGTAGTCTATAAGTACATCCTTTAAGGTCCCTAGTTGTGGGTGTATCGATGCGGAGCATCGATATACCAGTATAGACTAGCATATACGCTTCTCGACCCATGAGATGGGCGATGGATGATCCCATATCCATTGGTGTTTGACATCAGAGATGGTATACGGGTGCTCAGTGGAGACTGGGTACACTGGACGGACTCGCCGAGAACTCCCAGATGGTATTATACCTTACGTCAGATGGCAGTTCTTTAGTGACACTTGTGCAGATTAGTCTGTAGACCCGAGATCGTCATAGAGTCTTGTGTGATTCCCACTGTGCTTTGATTTCCACCTTACCACTTCCATGAGGGCATGCAAAATGGTGGTTTTTGGGTACAGTCTCGAGTCACATGGAGGCAATGAGCGATAGGAGGGGTTTCGTCTCTCCCGGTATTGGGGGTTGATGTTGCGCTGTGCTCGATTGGCCATAACAGGGAAGTCCCTGGCCAGGGCTAATTTAGAGATTTACTGGTAAGTGTTACCAGTAGTTTCTCGACCCCTTATGAGCCTCACATCAGCACGACTTATCGGTTATTGGGGTCTGAAGTTTACCACCCCTAGACTTGATATGCGACATATCAGACGAAGAGACCGGACTGTACGGGAAGTGTTACCGACAGGCTTTTACAGGAGTTGGAGCAGGCTTACTTGCTGATCTTCTGATCTCTCAATACCCAGGTAGCCGTTACGTCCTGCTAGTACCGCTGACGGCTTGTGGGTGCTTGATGTGATCATCACCTACTGCCGGCGTATTGACGAGTCTTTAGAGTTCTACATAGAGGTTTTACTGGCTTAGGCAAAACGAAATAGGAGCACGTATGTGATATGTGCGGGACTGAGAATAATGCGTGTATGTGATACCGTATTCTATTCTCGCGACTTTTTGTATCGGTCGGTTATATATATGATATAGCCGGGTTATCGAATCAAGTGTTGATTCGATAAGTCAATACATTGGATGTTAGTCGGTTATATGTGAGATGACCGGATTATTAAGTCAAGTGTTGATTTAATAATTTATTATATAATTGTATATTTGATATACTAGTTTACATTAACTAACACTTGTTCACTTTAGGTTTTTTCTCACATGTACACAACTTTAATATATATGTGATATATATTAAAATGTGTTTACTTTTTGTATCATGGTTGTTGATACAACATTCATGGGTGTATGAGACTTACACTATGCTATTTGTTATGTTGGGATTAATATATTTAAAGTAATTACAAAATTAGTGGAAAATTAGAAAATGCATGAAGCTTGTGGAAGCTTGTGGATGCATTGACTAAAGTCCACTAAATTTGTTTTTACTTTGGATTTTTAACCTAACCATCACACTTAGCTATGGTAATGTCTCTACATGAGTTAGTATGACCATGGTTAGCACACTCACTTAATCATTATCCTCATCTCTTTCTTTTGTTCATCTTCTTCTTCTTTGTTCAAAAGAAAAGCTTTCTAGGGTTTGATCCAAAGTGAGAAAGATTGTGAGAAATAAAATTCTAAAGAGAACCCACATCCTATTTCCCCATCCTCTACTAGACTAGCACTTTAGTTTAGGGTGTTTGCTTCACTAATTCTAAAGTTAGTGAAGTAGAAGCTTGAGTTGGCATCCCCTCGACGTAGATCATCTTCGGCCTCGAAGACTTCAAGCAAGGACGCGTCTTTCGCCTCGTGAAGCTATGCAAGGGTCCGGGAGAACCACGATCGCAGCGAAGGGACTTCAACAATGAGCTATAGAAGTGAAGGACCGATCTACAAAGGTTGTATTTCGTATTCACTTAGTCGTAAACATAGTTTACTAGCATATGAAACCCTAATTTTCTAGCAACGATCTTGTTTAGGGTTATTCGGCACGGCTAAAATTTTAAACGAGGATGGTTGATGCATTGTAGAACCTTATTAGAGTGCCTAGTAACCCTACAGTGGTATCAGAGCCTAGCTCGAATATTAGGCGATGTGTTAACGAAGTTAAAACCCCGATCGAACCCGAAAACGTCAAGATAACCCCCCTGTATATTTTTAAAAACTGGGTTTTTCTGAATTAAAAATACCTAAAAAAATCAACAGGGAATCCTAAGAATTACCACGAAATTCGAGACCCTAATTCCGTACATGCGCCGCGGAACCGCGGTCCCACCCCACCTTAGGCGGCGGTTCCGCGGCAGTAAAAGTGAATTAAGGACGGAATTTTGTGCAGTAATAACCGTAGCTATTCCATATAGTTTCTAGGTATTTTTATTCTGACTCAAGTGTTGAGTATTTTGGGGTTTATTTTGTAATCGTCGATTCAATCGGAGAATTTAATTTTGTTTTGTTATTCCGGATGATTTAGAAAGTATTAAAATGTTCGAACGGATATCATTAACTCAATTTTTCCCGGCACGAAAAACATTCAAGTGTTGAATTTTTCTCGGGTTTAAATCTTTCGGAAAAACGTGCATGTGACGCGATGGACCCTCTAGAAGACAACAAACCTTAACTCGATTATGTGACCGTCTTGAACTGCCCTTTGAACCTTAGGGTTTGGGGCAGTACGGCATGCTACATGTGAGGCGTTGGCTTGACCCTTCTACGGCTGGACCATTGCTACTGTGACGTATTCTGGATTTTTTGAACTCCGCTCAAGTGTTGAGCTATTTAGGAAATCTTGGGTATTTGATTATTCGATCGGAAAGTTTAATACTGTCTATTTATCTGGAATGTGATACAATATGTGGAATTCATAAAGTTAGGCATGAAATGTAAAGTATGTGATATTTCGGATTTACGATGTCTAAAGAGAATGTGGATTCCAAATGTTGTAGTTTTACACTTTCTTTTCTGCGACCGTAAGTGTAATATGTGATATCGCCGGTTTCGTTGCTATATGTCAACGACAATTGGGATGCGCATATTTACTTACGTTGATGACATGTGATGTTATGTGTTGCTGGATATGTTATATTGGATCGTTGCGTTCTGAATAGCCGGGGGGTTTTATGTGAGATGAGCGTTTTTATTTTCATACATGTAAAATTAAATGTATGTAATATTCTTTTATTGGGGCACTTCCGGGATGAGTTTGATGTCACCATTTGTATATTATTTACTTTTCCGCATTAGGATAGACCCAAGGAGGAGAGCATAAGTAACCAGGTTCTAGAGTCCAGTGGGAGACCAACTCGAGGAGTCGAGTCCGGATCTCCTAACTCTAGAATTGGTAGGGTTGCTTGCCGCTCTCGTAGGAGTCTAGGGGTGTGGGTTTGGCTATTCATCGCGACCGTGGAATCCGTGTTTTATGGAGGCTCAAAATAAAACACGGACGTCCTAGTATATCCAATGTTTCATAAGTTTCTTCTGCTGCGATATCTGTGATGTGATCATGTGATGTGATGTGATAAATACTGTATATAGTATATATGATATATTATATAGACGTTACTTATGTTTTACACTCGCGCTAGCCTTGCCCCGCAGTGCCGTTAGCTACCTAACCTAACGGTGCACGAGGCGACATCGAGGCGAATGCGGATGGCATAAGTGTATGTCGTATTTATCTGTGATGTTTAGGTGACTTAAATGACGGGACTTCATTAATGTGATTAATGAAAGAAAAAGAAACCTAAAAGTTGTTGTAGAATCAAATTTTCAAAAAGGGTAGCCACAGATTTTGCTTTGCATAGCGATATATATGATATATCCCGCACCTTATTCGATGAGGAAAGAGCCAAGATCCCTTCACCGGGAGTGACCTCTTTAGCAAAACTGGCAGATGCTACAACACTCGGTTTGTCATTTGATTGCTTTTTGAGTTTTTGCTTTGCATAGCGATATATATGATATATCCCGCACCTTATTCCATAAGGAAAGAGCCGAGATCCCTTCACCGGGAGTGACCTCTTTAGCAAAACTAATGAAAGCCTCAAAATCACTCCATTTCAAAATTTCACATGATTCTACAACGATATCAAGTTCATTACGCAATAGGTTTTCAGAAAAACCTGTCGTAGCCCTCCGTCATTTCAGATAAGTCCTACTTGGTATTCGTGCTATGTTTGTTGACCTCCGTTAAGGCGTAGTGTGCGGTAGCTAACTAGTATTTATCTTTTTATGCATATGATGCAGATTGGATTAGGGTAGTCGTACGACCTTGTTGACCTCCATCAAGGGTCGTGCGGGTGGGTTTGATTCAATCAAGAAATGACGGGTTGAACTTGACTTGCACCCTGTGGTTTGTTGACCTCCGTCAAGGTCATCGGATGCTTGGGGCAAAATATTATCGGGAATTTCAAGTATTGAAATTTGCAATGAGATTGCATACCTTCTATGAGATAGTTGGATCCCGATACCCACTACGAGTAATTGTTACTCCCGGGAGAGTTTTACACAGGACAATTAGCCGATCAAGTAGGTGTCTAGAAAGGTGTCAACGGGGTTACGCCTCTGGGAAAACGAGGTTTACTTTAATTAGGTCCGTGCGAAAGCACGGGGAACCACCCTAAAAGTACCGACACTGGCCTGGCTGAAAGATTGGCGAAATTGTAGGGTGTAATTAATCCCGGCTAGTCTTTCCTTTTTGGGTTTGAAGGAAGATTTGATGAAAACAGTGGGAGCCATCCTGATTAGAAAAAATAATAACCAATCTGATCTTGCAAGAGCATACGCTAAAGTATTTTCTTCTCTCTCTCCTCAGGTAGCGACCATATCATGCCTTAATCAAGATAATAATATGGATGTATTGACCGAACCCGCATGTTATACTGTGCTGGGGAACGTTGGTTCCGTTCTTTCTTATAAGAGTTATAGGACTGAATAGGATATAGGGGAATACCAGGATTCCCATGCCACCCGAATGAAGAGAGTACATGTTGATGCATTTTCTTCGGGTGTGTTCGTTACAAAGAACTGTTTCTCCATTTGCTCTACGTCCTGGGTATTAGATACCGGGTGAGGATCCCATATATGTAATCAGTTACATGGGCTTAGGAAAGGTAGAGAATTTGGAAAAGGTGATAAAGACATAAGAGTTGGAAATGGTGCAATTGTTGCAGCTAAAACCGTCGGGGAATATCACCTTGTATTGCCAACAGGTAATACATTGATTCTGAACGAATGCTATTACATGCCGAACCTGATATGCAACATTTTATCGGTTTCTTTGTTGAGTAAAGAGGGATATAATTTTGTATTACATGATAATGTTATGAACATTTTCCTAAACCAAAAGTTGGTTGGATCAGTCACGTTGTGCAATGGCATTTATGTTCTAAATCAATCAACAGTTCTGAGCATAACAAACACACACAAGAGGAAGAGTTCAGAATGAACGAATCTTTCTTGTGGCATTATAGACTGGGTCACATCAATGCGACACGACTAGCTAAGTTGCATAAAGATGGATATTTGAATCCGTTTGAATTTTCTTCTTATGACACTTGCCACTCATGTCTCAAAGGCAAGATGACCAAAACTCCGTTTACGGGACACGGAGAAAGAGTTACCGAACTCTTGGGACTGATACATAGTGATGTATGCGGTCCCATGTCTACACATGCCAGGGATGGTTCTTCGTACTTCATTACATTCACTGACGATCTCTCTAGATTCGGATATGTGTTCCTGATAAAATACAAATCAGAAGCTTTTGAGAAATTTAGAGAATATAAACAAAAAGTCGAGAACCAAACCGGGAAAAGTATTAAAATCCTTCGATCTGATCGAGGAGGTGAATACTTGAGCAATGAATTCCTGGACTTCCTAAAAGAGAATGGGATTATCTCTCAGCTAACTCCTCCAAATACACCACAGCACAACGGTGTATTAGAACGGAGGAACCGCACCCTATTAGATATGGTGCGCTCTATGATGAGTATAGCTGAGTTACCTATTTCCTTCTGGGGATATGCACTGGAGACAGCAGCATACCTACTGAATAGGGTTCCTACCAAATCTGTGTCTACCACCCCATATGAGATATGGGAGGGGAAGAGACCATATCTTAATTTTATTAAGATATGGGGTTGCCCGGCCTATGTCAAAAGACAAAAACCGGACAAACTCAAGGCAAGGTCTGTTTTGTGTAAGTTTGTTGGATATCCCAAGCATTCGCGAGGGTATATCTTCTACCACAGTGAGGAACAAAGGGTGTTTGTTGCTCAGCACGCCACCTTTTTAGAAAAGGAATTTCTTGCAAAAGAGATTAGTGTCTCTGAGGTAGAACTGGAAGAGGTTCCAGATGTACAAACCACAACAGAAGATTTGGTAGAACCAGAGGATTCGGTAGTTCCCGATGAACCCCAGCCACTCCGCCGATCTAGTAGGGTTCCTCACCCACCTGAGAGATACTACGGTTTTCTCATGGATGGTGGAAGTGAGGATTGCAACATGGTTGATGATGACCCAACTAGCTTCGAGCAGGCCATCACGAGTGGGGACTCAGTGAAATGGCTGGATGTAATGCGTTCCGAGATGGAATCCATGTACACCAACAAAGTATGGACTTTGGAAGATGCTCCTGAAGGGGTAAAACCCATTGGGAGCAAGTGGATCTTTAAGAAAAATCTTGGTGTAGATTGGAAAGTGGAGAGTTTCAAAGCTAGACTTGTTGCAAAGGGTTTTCGTCAAAGACCAGGTGTGGACTATGACGAAACCTTTTCTCCAGTGGCTATGCTTAAATCCATCCGGATCATGCTTGCCATCGCTACATATCATGACTACGAAATCTGGCAAATGGATGTTAAGACCGCCTTTCTAAACGGTTATTTAGAAGAGTGTGTGTACATGACTCAGCCAGAGGGCTTCGTAGATAGTGGGAGCAGCGGGAAGGTGTGCAAGCTGGTTAAATCCATTTATGAATTAAAGCAAGCATCGCGGAGTTGGAACATCTGCTTTGACGTAATTATCAAAGAGTTTGATTTCGTCAAAAACGTAGATGAACCTTGTATCTACAAGAAGGTGGCCGAGAGTGAGGTTGTCTTCCTCGTATTGTACGTGGACGACATACTCTTGATAGGAAATGACATTCCTATGGTGCAATCGGTCAAGATCTTCTTATCACAAAGACTCTCAATGAAAGATCTAGGTGATGCCTCCTGCATACTGGGAATTATGATCTATAAAGATAGATCTAAAAGGATATTGGGATTGTCCCAATCCAGGTATATTGACACCATACTAAAGAGGTTTAGTATGGAAGAGTCCAAACGTGGGTTTTTACCCATGATCTCAGGGCTCACTCTCTCCAAAGAGATGTCTCCAAAGAAGGATTTAGAGAGAGCTTGGATGCAAGGGATACCCTATGCTTCGGCTGTAGGCTCTATCATGTACGCGATACTATGTACGAGACCCGATGTAGCATACTCACTAAGTGTAGTGAGTAGGTATCAAGCTGATCCTAGAGAGAGTCATTGGACAGCTGTAAAGAGCATTCTCAAGTACTTACGAAGGACTAAAGAGATGCTCTTGGTGTGTGGTAACGGAGAACTCCAAGTGGAGTCCTTTACCGATTTGAGCTTCCAGAGTGATAAGGACGACTCTAAGTCGCAGTCGGGATTTGTCTTTACCCTTTACGGATGGGCGGTTAGCTGGAAGAGTTCCAAGCAGGAAACCGTGGCAGACTCGACGATGGAGGCTGAATACATCGCTGCCAACGATGCTGCCAAAGAAGCTGTCTGGATCAAAAAGTTCATTACTGAACTTGGAGTGGTTCCATCTATTGAGTATCCAATACCTTTGTATTGTGATAACAAAGGAGCGGTGGCTTTGGCCAAGGAACCCAGGTCCCATCAGCGACCAGGCATATTCTGAGGCGGTATCACCTGATCCGGGAGATAGTTGATCGCCGGGAGATCGAGGTCAGGAGGGTTGACACGAAGAACAACACTGCGGATCCACTCATGAAGGCCATTCCCCAGATACAGTTTGAGAGACTCTTCGGGATGCTTGGTATGCGATACTACAGCAGCTGGCCCTAGTGCAAGTGGGAGATTGTTAGTTGTATGTATGCCGTAGAGGCAAGTATTGTACAAATGATGTATATTATATTGGATGCTTGGACATATATAGAGAGGACTTTCTTGCTCGACATGATAGTATGCTATCTAGTTGCCTTTTATCTTAACATGTATACTTGTCTCTTTATACTGTCTTATAGTTACATGTTGGTAAAGCCCTTAGGATGTGTACTTGACTACCTGGACTATGATGCGGATCATACTAGTGGGGACATGGTAGTCCATAAGTACATACTTCAAGGTCCCTAGTCGTGGGTGTATCGAGACGGGGCTTCGATATACCAGTGTAGACTAGCGTATACGCTTCTCGACCCATGAGATGGGCGATGGATGATCCCATATGCACTGGTGTTTGACATCAGAGATGGTATATGGGTGCTCAGTAGAGACTGGGTACACTGGACGGACTCGCCGAGAACTCCCAGATGGTATTATACCTTACGTCAGATGGCAGTTCTCTGGTGACACTTGTGCAGGTTAGTCTGTAGACCCGAGATCGTCATAGAGTCTTGTGTGATTCCTATTGTGCTTTGATTTCCACCTTACCACGTCTATGAGGGCATGCAAAACGGTGGTTTTTGGGTACAGACTCGAGTCACATGGAGGCAATGAGCGATAGGAGGGGTTTCGTCTCTCCCGGTATTGAGGGTTGATGTTGCGCTGTGCTCGATTGGCCATAAAAGGGAAGTCCCTGGCCATAACTGATTTAGAGATTTACTGGTAAGTGTTACCAGTTGTTCTCGACCCGTTATGAGCCTCACATCAGCATGACTTATCGGTTGTTGGGGTCTGACGTTTACCACCCCTAGACTTGATATGCGACATATCAGACGAGGAGACCGGACTGTACGGAAGTGTTACCGGCAGGCTTTTTCAGAAGTTGGAGCGGGCTTGCTTGCCGATCTTCTGATCGCTCAATACCCGGGTAACCATTACGTCCAGCTAGTACCGCTGACGGCTTGTGGGTGATTGATGTGATCATCACCTACTGCCGGCGTATTAACGAGTCTTTAGAGTCCTACATAGAGGTTTTACTGGCTCAGGCAAAATGAAATAGGAGCACTTATGTGATATGTGCGGGACCGAGAATAATATGTGTATGTGATACCGTATTCTATTCTCGTGACTTTTTGTATCGGTCGGTTATATATATGATATAGCCGGGTTATCGAATCAAGTGTTGATTCGATAAGTCGATACATTGGATGTTAGTCGGTTATATGTGATATGACCGGATTATTAAGTCAAGTGTTGATTTAATAATTTATTGTATAATTGTATATTTGATATACTAGTTTACATTAACTAACACTTGTTCACTTTAGGTTTTTTCTCACATGTACACAACTTTAATATATATGTGATATATATTAAAATGTGTTTATTTTTTGTATCATGGTTGATGATACAACATTCATGGGTGTATGAGACTTACACCATGCAATTTGTTATGTTGGGATTAATATATTTAAAGTAATTACAAAATTAGTGGAAAATTAGAAAATGCATGAAGCTTGTGGAAGCTTGTGGATGCATTGACTAAAGTCCACTAAATTTATTTTTACTTTGGATTTTTAACCTAACCATCACACTTAGCTATGGTAATGTCTCTACATGAGTTAGTATATGATACTCACTCACCATGGTTAGCTCACTCACTTGATCATTATCCTCATCTCTTTCTTTTGTTCATCTTCTTCTTCTTTGTTCAAAAGAAAAGCTTGCTAGTGTTTGATCCAAAGTGAGAAAGATTGTGAGAAATAAAATTCTAAAGAGAACCCACTTCCTATTTCTCCATCCTCTACTAGACTAGCACTTTAGTTTAGGGTGTTTGCTTCACTAATTCTCAAGTTAGTGAAGTAAAAGCTTGAGTTGGCATCCCCTCGACGTAGATCATCTTCAGCCTCGAAGACTTCAAGTAAGGACGCGTCTTTCGCCTCGTGAAGCCATGCAAGGGTCCGGGAGAACCACGATCGCAGCGAAGGGACTTCAACAAGGAGCTATAGAAGTGAAGGACCGATCTACAAAGGTTGTATTTCGTATTCACTTAGTCGTAAACGTAGTTTACTAGCATATAGCAACGATCTTGTTTAGGGTTATTCGGCACGGCTAAAATTTTAAACGGGTATGGTTGATGCATTGTAGAACCTTATTAGAGTGCCTAGTAACCCTACAGGTTCGTCGTGTTTTGAATAGCCGGGGGTTTTATGTGAGATGAAAGTTTTTATTTTCATTCATGTAAAATTCTTTGTATGTAATATTCTTTTATTGGAGCACTTCCGAGTTGAGGATGATGTCACCATTGTATATTATTTACTTTTCCGCATTAGGATAGACCCAAGACGGGGAGCACAAATAACCGGGTTCTTGGGTCCAGTGGGAGACCATCTCGATGAGTCGACAACGGGTCTCCTAACTTTAGAATTGGTAGGGTTGCTTGCCACTCTCGTAGGGGTCTAGGGGTGTGGGATTGGCTATTCATCACGACCGTGGAATTCGTGTTTTATACATGCTTAATTTAAAACCCGGAAATCCTAGTATATCCAATATTTCATATGTTTTATTCTGCTGCGATATTCTGTGATGTGATCATTGATTATATTCTGAGATGAATGCCTATATATTATATATATGAGATATAATTAATATTGCTGCTTTCGTTTCATATCTGATTCTTGGGAAGCATAATAAATGGGACTTCATTAATGAGATTAATGAAATAAAAGAAACTTAAAAGGTGTTTTAGAAACTTGTTTTCAAAACTGGTAGCTCAAGTTCTTGTTTTGCATAGCGGTATTCCTTGTAGAATATCCAGCATCTTATTCGATAAGGAAAGAATCGAGATCCCTTCACCGGGAGTGACTTCTTTAGCGAAACTAGCAGATGCTACAAACTCGGTTTGTCTTTTGATTAATTTTATAGTTTTTGCTTTGCATGGTGGTATTTGTGAAATATCCTGCACCTCATTTGATGAGGAAGAGTCAAGATCCCTTCATCGAGAGTGACCACTTTAACAAAACTAGTAAAAGCCTCAAAAACACTCCTTTTTCCAAATCACTCAATTCTACAACGCTATTAAGTTCATTACGCAAAACATTTTCTTAAAAACCTGCCATAGCCCTCCGTCATTTCCGATAAGTACTAGTTAGTATTCGTGCTACGTTTGTTGACTATGTTAAGCCGTAGTGTGTAGTAGCTAATTAATGTTTATCTGCATAAGCATATGATGCGATGCGATTGGATTAGGGTAGTCATGCGGCTTTTTTAACTATGTACGGGTGGGTTTAATTCAATCAAGAAATGTACGTGTTGACCTTGACTAGCACTTATGATTTGTTGACAATGTTAAGGTCATGGAACGTTTTAGAAATCGTCTAGGTGATTTTCCGCTTTTAGGTTAAAATAGTCGGTGTTTTTTCTTTTAACCTGATTGTGATCAAACTTCTGTATAGACTTTTCGGCACCTAGTTTAGCTAGAATGAAGCTAGTGCGCAGGCTTTAGGGGTCAATGGGAAGTTTTGGTTCACATAGAATTTTTCCCTAATTAAATTTTATTCTAATGTGTTATTTACGCACTTAATTAGTGGTAATTACTTTTTGGGTTGGGTAAATTACTTCTTATTTGAATCATTGCTAAACTAATCAAGTTCAAGTTAAACAAAACCATCCATCAAATATCTAGATATTTTTGGTAGCAAAAGGATTTAAATTTTAAAAGAAAAGAAAAGAAAGAAAAGTTGGCATTTGCATTAATTGAATTTTGCTAGAACTTTCTTCACAATTTACACACAAAATACCCCCCCCTTGATTTGGCCGGTGTAACATTTTAGAATGTGTTTAGTGGCTAATTATATTTTAATATGCGATTTTTAATAAAAAGTTTACCAAATTGATTTTCAAATATTTTATCAAAATTAATAAATATTTTTCTAGAATTTTCCTAGGCTTGCACAAACTTGTGTATGTAAACTAGGGTTAAATTTTGGGTTAAACCATGTTTAACAACCATGGTAGATTAACCCACCCTTGTTAAGTTAATACGATTTTAATTAAGGGTATTTTTTATTTTGAAAAAAAAAGAATTTAAATTATCTTTTGTGTTGACTTGGGGGAGAGAGAGAGAGGGTGGCTATCATGGCAATGCCATGCTTGCATTAAATGAGAGAGAGAGAGAGTGCATCATGGCATGAGCCCATGCTTGCATTTAATGAGGCAATAGAGAGATGAGGGTTTGACTCTCTTGTGATATCATTTTCTTTTGATTGCACCACACTTATTTCTCACTCTCTCACTCTCTCACTCTCACACACACACAGCCCCAGCATAACAGCAGCAGGCACAGCAGCAACAACAAGCAGCAACTGCAACAACAGCAACATCAGCATCAGGAGCAGCTGCAACAACAGCAACATCAGCATCAGGAGCAGCTGCAACAGAACCACAACAACAACAACAGCATCAGCTGAAGCAACATCAACAGCATCAGCTTCAGCAGCAACAGCTTCAGTAGCACAGCAGCAACTCCAGCAATTGCAGCATCTTCTTCCCTTCTTTTCTACTCCTGATCCTGCATCGTAGGGTCGAGTGAGGTATAACCTCTGAGCTCCATTTCCATGTTTGCTAGACTTGTGTGTTGGTTTAGCTTAATTAGTGTTAATTTGTGATTATTAGTGCTAGGTTGTGTTTTGATGTTAGATTTAGTTAAGTTAGAGTGCTTATAGCTTAATCAACCCTGTTAGGTGTTATTTATTCTGTTTTAGCCTAGTAGTGTCGCTAGGTTTAGCTAGATAGCCTTAAGTCGCTAAACTTGAAACTTTAAAATACGGTTTTGAAACATATCATAGGGTATAGTGATCTGCTGCTTCCTTGCTCATTTCCTAGCTTTGCAAACAATTTCAGAATAGTGTGCAGGGTTTTTTGGGTGTTGTGATGGAGTTCGAGCCCATCCCACCAGAGGTTGACCGGCGGCCTCCTCTTGCCGGTCCGGCGACGCCGGCCCCCCTCCCTTTTTTGGTCTGGTGTCGTTCAGTATGGTGTCTGTGTGTGTTTTGCTATATTTGGTATTGTTTAGTTTTTAGGTTCTTGCCTTGGACAGAATCTGGGTTTGTCTAGCCAAGTTGTTGTGTTTTGTAGACTTTGATGTTAACCTTGGTGGTTTGATTGGAAAACAGGGTGTTCAGGGTGTTTGTTGTTAGACTAGCCCTTTTGTATACTGTTAGTGTCACAGGATTTCTCTAAATTCACCTAGTTCCACAAAATACCCCATTGTTGCACACTTGATGTTTAAACTAAACCCTTAATGATATATGAGATCTGCTGTTATTAGGGTAACCTCTTTAGTAATCAAACATATACACTAGGTTATGAATGATGTTAGGATCCTAGGGTAAAGACCTGGGCACAGTCCACCGGAATTGGGCCGGTACCACCCCCCTTGCCGCCGGCCATGTTGTAGAGAAATGCTTTGAATTTTGGCTAGATAGGTGTCTGTAGGTATTGTGATGTATTTGGTCCTGTTTGATTTACTTGTTTTTGCTCCAGATTAAATCTGGGACCGTTTACCTATTTTTAGCGTAGCGGGACTTGCGCGACACGTACGATACGTGTCGAGTTGGTTTGCTGTGTATCGCAGCGTGTCGCTGTGTGCCACCGTGTGTCGCGTTGGGTTTTAGCGTATGCACACACGTTACGTATACACACGCGTTTAGTTCGCGACGCGAGTTTCTCATTTGATTGCGATATCGCGTATTTGCAAGATATTTTCTTATATATGGATTCATTGTGTAAATTCCAGGTTCGCAGGCGGGTACGTCAGACACCGGAAGGAAAGGGAAGCAGGTGGTCGGCTATACTTAGCACTCGACCAGGTGAGTAGATTTAACATCTACGGGGAAATCGCCCGTATGGCGTTAAGTATCAGGGCATTATAGGATATTTTAGATTGCATGTGTTCGTATATATTTATATATATACTATAGTAGCATACCATCTCCTATTGCATATAAAATTGGTAATATAGAACACTGCACTATCACTAACGGTTCAAACTGCACTGGCACTATTTTTATGTTACACTCACACCGTTAGTGACTGCCATGACACTCACATTACAGGACTCCTACGAATTTTATATCGTCATGACTTGCCGCATATTGATGCATATAATTATATTCATATCTTGATATATTTACTCTTGTGCACATATACATCCTATACCTATATTAGTGTACATGTATATTGCTACACTCACATTGCGTCTGTGTATCCATTAATACCTCCATACCTATACACATACATATGTTACATACATGGATGACATTGACATGATTTAAAAACTAAGGGACCGTATGGGATATTTTCAAAACTGGATCTTTTAAAAGCGCGGTTTTCCCTTTCTTTTACTCTTAGTGTCATACGACACATTGCATGGATTTACGCATTGAGTTTGGATTTATGTGATTTCTGGATTTGGGAACCGGAGTACTATTCTAAGAAAATAAGCACTATTTAAAAACCCGGTTTCCCTTGATATGATATTTCAGTGCGTCCACCATGCGTTTTCTCGGTTCTGAGATGTGTGACATGTGAACCCGAATCGAGGAGCTGGACAAGGCCGATTGCGGGTACATGGTGGACCCGGTATGGTACCCCAGGGCAAGAACGGATCGCTGTGCAGTAGACGGTGAGCCTGGCAGAGAGACTACTACCTACCGGTGATTGGTTGGACCTGGCGGTTATCCGGAGGATACTGACCAGAGTCGATAGATGGATACGGGACGACTCGTACTGCCGGGGCCGAGGGCCGATACCGCAGACGGAGCCCGTGGGCTGATCCGGACTGACGGAGCCCGATATATGAGGATTTGCGTGTCGATGCTGGATACGAGTATTCTTGATATTTTGGGGTGCCGATGTTGGGCACTCACGACTTTATGAGATTTACAGGATTTGAGGGCCGATGAGGATGACGGCGCCTGAGTTTTACTGGGATTTGGGTGTATTGTTGGACACCGACTATTTTTCCATATTGACATTCCGGGTAGATATTATTTATTCCCATGCTCAGCATTTAGTATCACACATCTAATCCTGTATCTGTAGTACCTGATAGAGTACATATGACATGCACGACTATTGCATACCCTGCTTATAACATAAAGATGTTATTAGATCGCACTTGTTGCATGATTTGAGTACCCAGTTCATCATATAGTTGTTATCTATTGGCATAGGTTAGAGTATCGCAACACGTGCATACTCGCGATTACCTTTATATGTTATCTACTATTCACGAGTTGGCAACTCACCTCCGTTGTGCCACAGTGTTTGCAGGTTGCCCTTCGGAGTAGTCACGGTTGGCTGTTTATCGCATCTTTTGACACAGATACCATTGCTGTGGCGTGCTAGCCCTTTTGCTATTAGGTGGGTTTTGTGCGGTATCTGTTTACTTTTCAGTTGTATATTATTGTATGTAGTATTCTCCATCTACTTTCATGTATTGACTTAGAGACCAGTTGTGAGGACGATGTATATTATTTTGTACTCTGGTGTCGAGCTCGTTGTGAGCCGATTTTATTTATGCAGTCTTATCTTTTATGATATTTGTGTCATTTTACTGCTCATTCTTCGCTACGGCGTCGTATATCATATTGTGGTGATCGTTCCGCCGTTGGGCGCGATTCTCCCGTTTAGGGATGCTCCATTCATTTCACATGTCACTTTTACTTATATCTTGTCTTTTACCCGATCTCGGGGCAAATTTTTATAAAGGAAATGCTGCCAAAATTATTAAAATAATACTGGAACATTAAAGGATTTATACTAAATTACTTAAGGTTTTCTAAACATTTTGCAAATGTTTCTACTAAAATGTTTTAACACTCTATATTTTAATGGTTTTGATTTCTGGGTTTCGGCTTACTTAGTCGCGTTACGCCTGTAGACGTTACGTTGTTAAGTACCGGTCACGGGCCGAACTTTGGGTCATGAAAAAGTTGGTATCAGAGCGTAGGTTTTACCTTCAGAGTGTAGGATGACCCTGGTATGATGGAGTAAGTGGCTGAAGCAGAGTGGCGTAGCGTGTGTATGTTCCGCGGCATACTCACGACGCGTTACTCCGCCTAAGCGACCTTAGGACTTATTGATTGAAATTCTTTCTTGATTATATATATATTCGTGTGATTCTATTTCCGTATCCTCATCGAATCCTACCTTCTTTTCAGCAATTATGCCGCCAAAGACTACGAGGGCGCAGAGAGCGGCTGCGAGAGCCGAGATTCGAGTTGACTCGTCTGAGATGAGGACTGATCCGGGTAGTGCACCTATTATACCAAAGCAGACTGTTACTCCTACGACAGATCAGATCGCCACGCTAGGGGCTGGTATGCAGGAGATGCGCCAGACGGTAGGATCCAGTATTTAGGAGATGCACCAGATGATAGGATCGCTAGTTGAGACGCTTCGAGCGCAGCGACCAGAGGTAGCTCCACCAGTCACGGGGACCGCGATGGTACCTACAGTATAGGTCGTTGCCCCTGCAGCTACGGAGGTGATTGCAGTATCGCTATCAGAGTTCATGAGGCTGAAACCTCCGGTCTTCACAGGCACCGATGCAGCCGAGGACCCAAAGTCTTTCATTGATAGGATGGCCCGGATATGTCGTTCCCTTAGATGCTCAGATATGAGATGGGTAGAGTTCGCGAGCTTTCGCCTGGAAGGTCTTGCGCAGAAATGGTGTGAATCGATCGAGAAGGGCAGAGCAGCAGGTCTTCCTCCTATGACCTGGACCGAGTTTGTGACGATATTTCTAGCCTGCTTCCTTCCCCAGAGTGTCAGGGATGCCCGAGCACGCAGATTCGAGTCATTGCGCCAGACGCCAGAAATGACCGTGGCAGAGTACGATGTGCTGTTCACCGAGCTATCAGTTTATGCTCCGTACCTAGTGGCTACTGAGGAGATGCGAGGCAAGAGATTTGTCCGAGGCTTGCTTACACCACTGTTCCTTGCGATCAGCGCACAGCATTACGAGACATATGCAGCAGCTGTAGACGCAGCCCTATTAGTCAAGGAGCGCCTTGCTGAGACTTCGTTAGTTCCAGGGCCGAAGAGGGTTCGTACTGATACACCAGCACATAGACGGCCATTCAGGAGCCACGACAGACACCTTGCAGGTGGCAGAGACTCGGGACGAGGTCAGCTTTTCAGCTCTTATCCCCAGGAGGGTCAGCCAGTATCATCCGGATGTTTCCGATGCGGGAGTTCTTATCATCGTGTTCAAGATTGTCCTGAGATACCCCGGAGGGAGGCAGCCGTACCGCATGTCATACTACCACCTTCTCCACCCCTGAGGGCGTTACCTGTTGTACCTACTGTTGCTCCGTATCAAACTCATACGCAGAGAGGCCGTGGTCGCGGAGGGTTTATTCCTAGAGGGCGAGGTGGCTGAGGCAGAGGACAGTCAGCTACCGGCAGAGTGCAGTCAGTTGCTAGTAGGGGACCGCCAATTGCAGGTGGAGGACAGGCACGGGTTTTGTGTTGACGCATCAGGATGCACAGGCGTCCAATGGTGTAGTCTCAGGTACCCTATCAGTATGTTCTGTTGATGCATACGTATTGTTCGATCCCGGATCTACGCACTCGTATGTCTCCACACACTTTGTGCCGAGTTTGGGTAGAGAGTCTGGGTTGCTTGATCAGCCGCTGGTTGTGACCACTCCCGTAGGAGAGTCGTTTGTGGCTAGGCACATGTTCCGATCCTGTGTTGTCCGTATTGGCGAGAGAGAGTTGCCTGTCGATTTGATCCTTCTTGAGATGTTGGACTTCGACGTTCTTTTGGGCATGGATTGGTTAGCCACGTGCTATGCGTCTGTGGACTACCGCGAGAAGACGGTTAGATTTTGTTTTCCCGGCGAGTCGGCTTTTGTTGTGCAGGGGGACCGTGGTGCCGCCCCTCACAGATTGATTTCTTCTCTTCACGCTGGACAACTTTTAAGGAAGGGATGTCAGGGATTTCTAGCCTATGTTTACGATACTAGAGCTACAGATGTTCCGTTGGACCAGGTTCCGATTGTTCGCGAGTTCTCTGATGTATTCCCTGACGAGCTTCCTGGGCTACCACCTAAGCGCGACATTGTGTTCTGTATTGATTTGATTCCCGGCATGGGGCCTATTTCTATACCGCCTTATCGGATGGCCCCGACGGAGCTTAGTGAGTTGAAGAGTCAGTTGCAAGATTTGCTGGATAAGGGACTTATTCGACCAGTGTTTCTCCTTGGGATGCTCCGGTCCTGTTTGTCAAGAAGAAGGACGGAAGTTTACGTTTGTGTATCTACTACCGCCAGCTGAACAGGGTTACCGTGTAGAACAGATATCCTTTGCCACGCATCAATGACTTATTCGACCAGCTTCAGGGGGCAGGGTACTTTTCGAGGATCGATTTGCGATCAGGCTACTATCAGCTGCGGGTTCGACAGGAGGACATTCCGAGGACAGCTTTCCGCACGCGCTACGGCTATTATGAGTTTTTAGTGATGTCGTTCGGACTCACCAACACCCCAGCAGCATTTATGGATTTGATGAACCTTATATTCAGGCCGTACCTTGACTTGTTCATCATCGTGTTCATTGACGATATATTGGTGTATTCCCGGAGAAGAGAAGAGCACGAGCAGCACCTGCGGATCATACTGCAGACTTTGAGGGAGCACCGGCTTTTCACAAAATTCTCCAAGTGCGCGTTCTGGCTGGACAGCATAGACTTCTTGGGTTATGTGATTACACGAGATGGTATATGTATGGACCCGAGGAAGGTCGAGGCCGTTCGGAGTTGGCCCAGACCTACATCCGTTACTGAGATACGCAGCTTTCTAGGACTGGCCGGCTACTTTAGGCGATTTGTACAGGATTTCTCCCGCATTGCTACACCTTTGACCGGTTTGACCCGGAAGGGAGTTCCGTTCGATTGGACGGAAGAGTGCGAGCATAGTTTTCAGCAGCTACGGACTTGTTTGACTACGGCGCCAGTGTTATCATTGCCTTCAGGATCAGGTGGTTTTGTGGTCTATTGTGACGCTTCACGAGTGGGGCTAGGGTGCGTATAGATGCAGCATGACAGGGTGATCGCATATGCTTCACGACAATTGAAGAAACATGAACAGAACTACCCCACTCACGATTTGGAGATGGCTGCAGTGGTCTTTGCACTTAAGATCTGGCGAAATTACCTATACGGCGAGTCATGCCAGATATTCACTGATCACAAGAGCTTAAAGTATATATTTCAGCAGCGGGACCTGAAATCTCCGACAGCGCCGTTGGATGGAGCTAGTAAAGGACTACGATTGCGAGATCTTATATCACCCGGGCAAGGATAATGTAGTAGCGGATGCTTTAAGCAGGAGGCCCGAGGGTAGTCTATATTGTTTGAGCACGGTACAGAGGCAGTCGTTGCCAGATTGGCAGACTTTATGCGACAGCCGAGTGCAGTTCGAGTTCACGCAGATCGGGGGACAGCTGTAACACCTGAGGTCAGGGTTAGTAGTGATTAAGTGTTAATGTGGGGTTTTTGGCAAAAAGTTTACCAAAACGGGTTCTAGTGATCTATCTGGTTTTGTGGTTATTTTTTGTGGAATGTTATCTCGACCACACACCAGCATATAGCCATCAAAACATCACATTTCAATCCCACATATCGGCACATTTCAACCTCAGCACATCAGCCCAAGACAGATCAGCCACATATCATTATTTGGGCCACCAACAGTCAACTTTGACAACTCCTATACCCTATAGCTCAGCCGTAGCTGCTGCAACAGCAGCACCCACATCGCATCAGCCAATTTGTGCGCAATTTCAGCATTTAGGGTCAGCTATGGCTGCTGCAACAGCCACCTAACCCCATGGAAATTCAGCTGAGGATACTCTACAACAGCTACTAAACCATCACATCAGCACCATAACACCTTATCCATCACCTGTCACACCTCACATCAGCCAAATTGCATCAAATCAGCCACCCCAATTTTCAAACTTCAGCAGCACAAAATCAGCCCATTAACATCAGCTTTTTAGCTACCCCCAAACCCTATGCAGCTACATCAGCTACCCTAACACCAGAAGTCTACTTAGGCTGCTCCAAACAGCACACCAGCTGCTACTTCAGCCCATACTTCACCAAGTAAGAAACAACACCAGCAAGCATTTTTCCATCAGCCAACACTTAACTGCACACCAGCATCAGCAGTTGCAGCACCAGCCTCAAACCCATACCACACACACATCACCTCATACCATACACCACACCACTCCATACCACACCATATCAACACCATACCACACCACACACCACCTCACACCACACCACACAACTCCATACAACAACAACAGCAACATTTTCCAGCAAGCAACAGCAACAGCAAACCCATTTTTCTTTGCATCAGCCTCAGCACCAGTTGCACCAGCTTGGATTCCAGCAGCTCCAGTTCACCACAGCAGCACCTACCCTCTTCTTCTTCTCCTTCTCCCTTGTTGCAAGGTTCTTAGAGGGTATAACTCTTGAACTTTTCGTATATTATGTAGATTAGGTGCTTGATTAGCTAGTTGTTGCGATAAATAGAATTTTCATGCTAGAATTGTGCAGTGATGCTAGATTTAGCCATTTTAGAGTGTTTGTAGCTTTATGAACTCTCTTTGGTGTTAACTAACCTGTTAAAGCCAAGTAGTATCATTAAAATTTGATGGTTAGCCTAATTTGCTAAAAAATTTCGAATATCTAGCTTAATTAGTGTCCATATCATACGTAATAGTGATATTGGGTGTTTTATGGAGATTTTGAGCAAAGTGAAAATTGCGTTAGCTGGAATAACCTTCTTAGGTCCTAGTGAGGCCAGTCAACCAGAGAAATTCCCCAGATTTCATGTAAACACCCGATTTACCCGACTTGGCGTATTTTAGCAGATTTAGTGACTTTTAACCTCTTTTAGATCTGCTATTAATAGGTACTTGTTCTAATTTAGCAAACAAGACTAGATTAATATGCAGGGTTTTCTGGAGTTTTGAGTGGGACCCGAACCCATTTGGCCGGGATTTGGCCGGCGGCCTCTTCTTCCCAGACCGGCGACGCCGGCCTTCTGTGTGAGATAAGTGTGTGTGTTTGTGTGGGTAGGGTTCTGTAGGTATTTTACTGAGGTTGGCATTGTTTATTTGATAAGTTTGGGCCTGAGGCAAAATCTGGAACTAGTTACGGGTTTTCGATGTTTTAAGACTTGTGCGACACGCGCGTGATACGCGTGATTCTGTGGCGCGCTGCGCGACACAGCGTGTCAATTCTGATTCTGGTGGTTTGTGCGCGTCGCGTCGCGTCGTGTGCTCACGCGTTTGGTTTCACGCACGCGTATCCCTTTTGTCGATATATTGCGTTTTGCATGACTTTTCCTTATATGGTGACTCTTGTAAATTCTAGGTTCGCCGGCAGGAACTTCAAGCGCGGCTGAGAAGGGAAAACAGGTGATCGGACACACTTAGCACAGGACCACGGGTGAGTAGATTTAACATCTACGGGGGACAATCGTTTGGATGGCGCGAGTCGCCCGATAGATTTAGTAGACTTGGTATTACTGGTAACATTGGAGTAATAATGATAAAACTTGCATGATAATTGCTGTAGTTAGTATCTATATGATGTTCCATATACGCAGATTCATTATAGGACACATGCACCATTACCAGGTTTTATATGTTGCACGAGCACTATTCATGTGAACACACACCCTGGTAATTGCCATGTCACGACACTAAATAACTTTAAATCTGGAACATGTTAACTGCCTAGAAATGTGACATTGAAATAAGTATTTAAATTGATACCATAAGCATTCATAATCATCGGCATATGCATTTATGATAATTTTGTGAGATTTATGATATTTCTGGATTTCGGGGGAAAGCCGCAAGATTTCAACTGATATTTGTTAAAAATAAAAGCTGCGGTTTTCTAGTGATGTAAAGTGTCGTCCACCATGAGTTTGCTGTGGTTTTTGAGACCCGTTTCGAGGAGGTGGATGAACCGTCTCGGGTACATGGTGGGCCCGATATGGTACCTCGGAGCAAAAAGATCGCAGATGATGGCGTTGAGCCTGGCAGGGGACGGATTACCTACCAGTGATTTCATTTGGCACGGCGGATATCCAGAGGATACCGACCGTGGCCGCTGGATTGAGATATGGATTTTGATGTGGATCAGCCGGATAGCTGAGGCCAGAGATACTGGACATGGATATATGAGATTTGGTCAGTTTTGAGGTGTCGTTGCTGGACACGGATTTTATTGATTTCTTGGATATCATGCTGATGTTTAAAAAGAAGTTTTCAAAACAAGCAAGGAATATTTCTTACACTTACATGTTGAGATCCTGAGGTGACTCATATAGCATACACACTTGATTGTATTTTCATGTGGCATACATACCTGTTATCACCTCCATGTGACATATATACTTGCTAGTATACTGTTGATGCATACACACCTGCTAGTACATGTAGCTATACCTATTTTAGGGATGTCGGAACACTTGTGTGCATGCATACGATAGCCTTAGTAAATGTTATCTATTACTCACGAGCTGGCAACTCACCCCCGTTATTCCACAGCTTCTCTGCAGGTCCATTCCGTCAGCACTGTAGCGGCGGATACCTTTGCTTCATTTGTACTTCTTGCCTGGACTAGAGGCTTTTGCTCATAGGTGGGTTGTTATCAGTTTGCACCACCTTATATATGCTCATTGTATCTAGAGTACTCCATCTACTGTCGTTACCGTTTCTACTGTTTCTACTGATGCTACTGTATCTACTGTTGCTACTATCAGTTCAGTTGTACCTGTTTTATTCGGATGACTGTATATTGACCTAGATGTGAGATTGTGAGACTTGAGGATTTATTTATGATGTACCTGGGTCGAGCTCACTTGAGTCGACATGTTATTCCTCATGCACTGATTTCTTTTATATTCTGCTGGAATTTTGGAATAAGGGTAAATTGATTAGGTAATGAGGTAAAAGCTTAAATTAATTGGTTTTTCCTTCACTCTAAAAATCTTATTTGGTTTTGTATTCTGGGCTTCGGCTTACTTAGTATACGGACGCCTTGAGACGTTTCGTAACTTAAGTGCCGGTCGCGTTCCGTACTTTGCGGGTCGTGACAAAGTTGGTATCAGAGCGATAGGTTTCACCTTTCCGAGTGTAGGATGACCCTTAGTAGATGGAGTAAGTGACTTAAGCAGGGTAGCGTAGCGTACGTATGTCCGCGGCATACTTGCGATGCGGTACTCCGCCTAGGTGACTTTAGGATATACTTGCTTGAAATTCTTTCTTCAATTCCGTGTATCCTACGATTCTATTGCATCGATCTTATTGTCATGTTCCTGTACCAGCTACTATGCCGCCAAAGACTTCCAGAGCACAGAGGGCTGCCGCCCGAAACGAGATTCGAGCTGGCTCATCCGAGACTAGGACTGAGCAGGGTAGTATGCCTACACCGCAGGAACAAACCGATCTGCCTTTCCCAGGCCGTGTGGATAGGCTGGAGACTGGTATGGAGGAGTTGCGACAGATGATGGGGAGTATGCAGGAGTTACGTCAGATGGTAGGGACCCTAGTTGCATCCGGTCGTGCACCGAGGCCGGAGGACGTACCTGCTACATCCCAGACTACTATGATACCTGCTCCTACTACCACCACCATGACCATTCCGGTTTCGCTACAGGAATTCATGAGGCTGAGACCTCCAGTTTTTACGGGTACTGATGCATCAGAGGACCCGCAGACGTTCCTTGACAGCTTGGCCAGGATCTGCCGTTCGCTGAGATGTTCCGATGATCGCTGGGTAGAGCTTGCGAGTTTCCGACTAGAGGGTCTCGCACAGATATGGTGGGAGTCCGTTCTGAGAGGTCGAGCTGCAGGTCTATCGCCCATGACCTGGACCGAGTTCACAGCAGTTTTTCTTGCCCGATTCCTCCCGGAGAGCGTTCGCGACGCCAGAGCTCGTAATTTCGAGGCCTTGGTCAAGACATCGGGGATGACGGTATCTGAGTATGATGTTCATTTTACACAGTTGCCCCGATATGCTCCGTATCTGGTGGATACCGAAGCGAAGAGGGTGAAGAGGTTTATACAGGGACTGGATGCCCAGTTATATCTTGCCATTGGCGCCCAGCATTTCGATACCTATTCGGCAGCTATGAATACAGCATTGCGGATGGAGGCACGTATTTCAGCAACTTCGGCTGTTACCGGGCCGAAGAGAATTCGTACTGGCATGCCAGATCAGAGGCAGCATGCCAGATTCCTTCCGAGAGATAGGATCGGCAGAGGATTTAGACGAGGTCATCTATATGGATCGTATACACAGGGACAGCAGTCGTCGCCAGGATGTTTTGGGTGCGGGAGTCTGCACCATCGTGTTAGAGACTGTCCAGCAAGGCGACAGGGAGCGACGACCGTTCCGCATGTGACTCTAGCTCCATCACCGCCCCCTCCTCAGAGAGCCCTACTTCCTGCCACAGGCGATGCTCCACGCCAGTTAGGTGTACCCAGAGGCCGTGGACGCGGCGCACCGATCCAGAGAGGACGAGGAGGCAGAGGCCGAGGCCAAGGTCAGCCCGCTATCGGAGGAGGTCAGGCCCGAGTTTTTGCATTAACACCCCAGGATGCGCAGGCATCCAATGCCGTCGTTACAGGTACTCTATCAGTTTGTTCTGTTGATGCATACGTGTTATTTGATCCCGGATCCACGCACTCTTATGTTTCCACACACTTTGTACCGAGTTTGGGTAGAGAGTCCGGTTTGCTTGATCAGCCGCTTGTTGTGACCACTCCTATGGGAGAGTCCTTTGTTGCTAAGCACGTGTTCCGATACTGTACCGTTCGTATTGGCGAGCGAGAGCTGCCTGTCGACTTGATCCTTCTGGAGATGTTGGACTTCAACATTCTTTTGGGCATGGATTGGTTAGCCACGTGCTATGCGTCTGTGGACTGCCGTGAGAAGACAGTTAGATTTTGTTTTCCCGGTGAGTCAGTTTTTGTTGTGAAGGGGGACCATGGTGCCGCCCCTCACATGTTGATTTCTTCTCTTCGCGCTAACCAGCTATTGAGGAAGGGATGTCAGGGATTCTTGGCTTATGTCAGTGATACTAGAGCTACAGATGTTCCGTTGGACCAGGTCCCGGTTGTTTGTGAGTTCCCTGATGTTTTCCCTGATGAGCTTCCTGGACTGCCGCCTGAGCGCGATGTCGAGTTCTGTATTGATTTAATTCCTGGCTCGGGACCTATTTCTATACCGCCTTATCGAATGGCCCCGGCGGAACTTAGTGAATTGAAGGTTCAGCTGCAAGAATTGTTAGATAAGGGACTTATTCGACCTAGCGTTTCACCATGGGGTGCTCCGGTTCTGTTTGTCAAGAAGAAGGACGGAAGTTTGCGCCTGTGCATCGACTACCGCCAGCTGAACAAGGTTACCGTACGGAACAGATATCCGTTGCCACGCATAGATGATTTATTCGACCAGCTACAGGGTGCGGGTTATTTTTCAAGGATCGACTTACGATCAGGATATCACCAGCTGCGAGTCCGACAGGAGGATGTACCGAAGACAGCCTTCCGTACACGCTATGGCCACTATGAATTTCTGGTGATGTCGTTCGGACTCACCAACGCCCCAGCTGCATTCATGGATTTGATGAACCGTACATTCAGGCCGTATCTTGACTTGTTCATCATCGTGTTCATCGACGATATTTTGGTGTATTCCCGGAGCCGAGAGGAGCACGAGCAGCATTTGCGGATTACTTTGCAGACCTTGAGGCAACACCAGCTTTTCGCAAAATTTTCCAAGTGTGCATTCTGGTTGGACAGCGTCGGATTCTTGGGTCACGTGATTACGAGAGACAGCATATGTGTGGACCCGAAGAAGATCGAGGCCGTCCAGCAGTGGTCCAGACCGACATCGGTTACGGAGATCCGTAGTTTTCTAGGCCTTGCAGGCTACTACAGGAGATTTGTACAGGATTTCTCCCGTATAGTTGCACCTTTGACCGGTTTGACCCGGAAGGGAGTTCCTTTCGTTTGGACGGAGGAATGCGAGCGCAGTTTTCAGCAGCTGCGGACGTGTTTGACTACAGCGCCAGTATTATCTTTGCCTTCGGGATCAGGCGGATTTGTGGTTTACTGTGATGCTTCGCGAGTAGGGCTAGGATGTGTATTGATGCAGCATGACAGGGTAATCGCGTATGCTTCGCGGCAATTGAAGAAACATGAACAGAACTACCCCACTCACGATTTGGAGATGGCTGCAGTGGTCTTTGCACTTAAGATCTGGCGACATTACCTATACGGCGAGTCGTGTCAGATATTCACTGACCACAAGAGCTTAAAATACATATTTCAACAGCGAGACCTGAATCTGAGACAGCGTCGTTGGATGGAACTGGTAAAAGATTACGACTGTGAGATCTTATACCATCCGGGCAAAGCAAATGTAGTAGCGGATGCTCTGAGCAGGAGACCCGGGGGTAATCTATCTTATATGTGCGCAGTGCAGAGGCAGTCATCAGCAGATTGGCAGATTTTATGCGACAGCCGAGTTGAGTTCGAGTTCCCTCCAACAGGGGGACAGCTCGCGCATGTGCGTGTGCGCCGACAGTTGCTTGACCGTATATATGAAGCACAGCGCAGCGATGACCGTTGTTCAGAGATCATAGCACAGATGGGACATGGCAGATTTTCCGAGTTCGTAGTTGATGAACAGGGAATTTTACGATTTGGATCCAGACTGTGCGTACCAGATGCTGAGGGATTGCGGCGCGATATTCTTGAGGAAGCACACCGATCGGCGTATAGTGTCCACCCCGGTTCCACCAAGATGTACCATGATTTGAGAGAGACCTACTGGTGGGACGGAATGAAGAGGGACATCGCAGAGTTCGTATCAAGATGCCTGACTTGTCAACAAGTCAAGGCCGAGCACCAGAGGCCCGCAGGAGAACTACAGCCGTTACCCATTCCAGAGTAGAAATGGGAGCAGATTTCGATGGATTTCGTTGTCGGTCTACCCAGGACCAGTCGAGGGTACGACTCCATTTGGGTGATCGTGGATCGATTGACGAAAGCGGCTCACTTCCTGCCAGTGAAGACAACTTTTAGCTTCGCTCAGTATGCCCAGCTTTAAATCGACGAGATCGTACGATTGCATGGCGTACCGACTTGCATCGTGTCAGATCGAGGAACTCAGTTCACCAGCCGACTTTGGCAGAAACTTCAGGAGGCTTTGGGCACTCGCTTGAGCTTCAGCACGGCATTTCATCCGCAGACCGACGGACAATCAGAGCGGACCATTCAGACTCTCGAGGACATGCTTCGAGCGTGTGTTTTAGACTTCGGAGGTAACTGGGATCGTCATTTACCTCTAGTAGAGTTCTCCTATAACAACAGTTTCCAGGATACTATTCAGATGGCACCTTTCGAGGCGTTGTATGGAAGAAGATGTAGATCGCCCGTTTGTTGGACCGAGTTGAGCGAGAGCAGTATCTTCGGACCACAGATCGTGCAGGAGACGACCGAAAAACTACAGCTGATCCGAGACCGAATAAGGGCAGCCCAGTGCAAGCAGAAATCGTATGCAGACAGGCGCCGTCGCAAATTAGAGTTCGCAGTTGGCGACCATGTTTTTCTGAGAATCTCTCCGATGAAGGGCGTGATGCGTTTTGGGCGAAAGGGAAAGCTTAGCCCTAGATTCGTAGGTCCCTTCGAGATTCTCGAGCGTGTCGGCGCTGTTGCGTATCGTTTAGCTCTCCCACCTAGTTTTTCAGATGTTCATCCCGTTTTCCACGTATCAATGCTACGCCGTTATCTTCATGACCCTTCTCACGCGATTCAGCATCAGACAGTTCAGCTCGAGCCCGACCTTTCGTTCACCGTGCAGCCAGTTGAAATTTTAGATCGGTAAGTGAAGAAACTTCGATCAAAGGTCCTGCCGTCTGTGAAAGTTCTTTGGCGCAGCCCGAGCAGTGAGGAGATCACTTGGGAGGCCGAGGGAGAGATGCGGAAGAAATTCCCTCATCTTTTTGAAGGTTCGCGTAGTTGCATATTTTAAAATTCGGGACGAATTTTCTTAAGGGGGGAAGACTGTAACACCTGAGGTCAGGGTTAGTAGTGATTAAGTGTTAATGTGGGGTTTTTGGCAAAAAGTTTACCAAAACGGGTTCTAGTGATCTATCTGGTTTTGTTGTTATTTTTGTGGAATGTTATCTCGACCACACACCAGCATATAGCCATCAAAACATCACATTTCAATCCCACATATCGGCACATTTCAACCTCAGCACATCAGCCCAAAGACAGATCAGCCACATATCATTATTTGGGCCACCAACAGTCAACTTTGACAACTCCTATACCCTATAGCTCAGCCGTAGCTGCTGCAACAGCAGCACCCACATCGTATCAGCCAATTTGTGCTCAATTTCAGCATTTAGGGTCAGCTATGGCTGCTGCAACAGCCACCTAACCCCATGGAAATTCAGCTGAGGATACTCTACAACAGCTACTAAACCATCACATCAGCACCATAACACCTTATCCATCACCTGTCACACCTCACATCAGCCAAATTGCATCAAATCAGCCACCCCAATTTTCAAACTTCAGCAGCACAAAATCAGCCCATTAACATCAGCTTTTTAGCTACCCCCAAACCCTATGCAGCTACATCAGCTACCCTAACACCAGAAGTCTACTTAGGCTGCTCCAAATAGCACACCAGCTGCTACTTCAGCCCATACTTCACCAAGTAAGAAACAACACCAGCAAGCATTTTTCCATCAGCCAACACTTAACTGCACACCAGCATCAGCAGTTGCAGCACCAGCCTCAAACCCATACCACACACACATCACCTCATACCATACACCACACCACTCCATACCACACCATATCAACACCATACCACACCACACACCACCTCACACCACACCACACAACTCCATACAACAACAACAGCAACATTTTCCAGCAAGCAACAGCAACAGCAAACCCATTTTTCTTTGCATCAGCCTCAGCACCAGTTGCACCAGCTTGGATTCCAGCAGCTCCAGTTCACCACAGCAGCACCTACCCTCTTCTTCTTCTCCTTCTCCCTTGTTGCAAGGTTCTTAGAGGGTATAACTCTTGAACTTTTCGTATATTATGTAGATTAGGTGCTTGATTAGCTAGTTGTTGCGATAAATAGAATTTTCATGCTAGAATTGTGCAGTGATGCTAGATTTAGCCATTTTAGAGTGTTTGTAGCTTTATGAACTCTCTTTGGTGTTAACTAACCTGTTAAAGCCTAGTAGTATCATTAAAATTTGATGGTTAGCCTAATTTGCTAAAAAATTTCGAATATCTAGCTTAATTAGTGTCCATATCATACGTAATAGTGATATTGGGTGTTTTATGGAGATTTTGAGCAAAGTGAAAATTGCGTTAGCTGGAATAACCTTCTTAGGTCCTAGTGAGGCCAGTCAACCAGAGAAATTCCCCAGATTTCATGTAAACACCCGATTTACCCGACTTGGCGTATTTTAGCAGATTTAGTGACTTTTAACCTCTTTTAGATCTGCTATTAATAGGTACTTGTTCTAATTTAGCAAACAAGACTAGATTAATATGCAGGGTTTTCTGGAGTTTTGAGTGGGACCCGAACCCATTTGGCCGGGATTTGGCCGGCGGCCTCTTCTTCCCAGACCGGCGACGCCGGCCTCCTGTGTGAGATGCGTGTGTGTGTTTGTGTGGGTAGGGGTCTGTAGGTATTTTACTGAGGTTGGCATTGTTTATTTGATAAGTTTGGGCCTGAGGCAAAATCTGGAACTAGTTACGGGTTTTCGATGTTTTAAGACTTGTGCGATACGCGCGTGATACGCGTGATTCTGTGGCGCGCTGCGCGACACAGCGTGTCAATTCTGATTCTGGTGGTTTGTGCACATCGCGTCGCGTCTTGTGCTCACGCGTTTGGTTACACGCACGCGTATCCCTTTTGTCGATATATTGCGTTTTGCATGACTTTTCCTTATATGGTGACTCTTGTAAATTCTAGGTTCGCCGGCAGGAACTTCAAGCGCGGCTGAGAAGGGAAAACAGGTGGTCGGACACACTTAGCACAGGACCACGGGTGAGTAGATTTAACATCTACGGGGGATAATCGTTTGGATGGCGCGAGTCGCCCGATAGATTTAGTAGACTTGGTATTACTGGTAACATTGGAGTAATAATGATAAAACTTGCATGATAATTGCTGTAGTTAGTATCTATATGATGTTCCATATACGCAGATTCATTATAGGACACATGCACCATTACCAGGTTTTATATGTTGCACGAGCACTATTCATGTGAACACACACCCTGGTAATTGCCATGTCACGACACTAAATAACTTTAAATCTGGAACATGTTAACTGCCTAGAAATGTGACATTGAAATAAGTATTTAAATTGATACCATAAGCATTCATAATCATCGGCATATGCATTTATGATAATTTTGTGAGATTTATGATATTTCTGGATTTCGGGGGAAAGCCGCAAGATTTCAACTGATATTTGTTAAAAATAAAAGCTGCGGTTTTCTAGTGATGTAAAGTGTCGTCCACCATGAGTTTGCTGTGGTTTTTGAGACCCGTTTCGAGGAGGTGGATGAACCGTCTCGGGTACATGGTGGGCCCGGTATGGTACCTCGGGGCAAGAAGATCGCAGATGATGGCGTTGAGCCTGGCAGGGGACGGATTATCTACCGGTGATTTCATTTGGCACGGCGGATATCCAGAGGATACCGACCGTGGCCGCTGGATTGAGATATGGATTTTGATGTGGATCAGCCGGATAGCTGAGGCCAGAGATACTGGACATGGATATATGAGATTTGGTCAGTTTTGAGGTGTCGTTGCTGGACACGGATTTTATTGATTTCTTGGATATCATGCTGATGTTTAAAAAGAAGTTTTCAAAACAAGCAAGGAATATTTCTTACACTTACATGTTGAGATCCTGAGGTGACTCATATAGCATACACACTTGATTGTATTTTCATGTGGCATACATACCTGTTATCACCTCCATGTGACATATATACTTGCTAGTATACTGTTGATGCATACACACCTGCTAGTACATGTAGCTATACCTGTTTTAGGGATGTCGGAACACTTGTGTGCATGCATACGATAGCCTTAGTAAATGTTATCTATTACTCACGAGCTGGCAACTCATCCCCGTTGTGCCACAGCTTCTCTGCAGGTCCATTCCGTCAGCACTGTAGCGGCGTATACCTTTGCTTCATTTGTACTTCTTGCCTGGACTAGAGGCTTTTGCTCATAGGTGGGTTGTTATCAGTTTGCACCACCTTATATATGCTCATTGTATCTAGAGTACTCCATCTACTGTCGTTACCGTTTCTACTGTTTCTACTGATGCTACTGTATCTACTGTTGCTACTATCAGTTCAGTTGTACCTGTTTTATTCGGATGACTGTATATTGACCTAGATGTGAGATTGTGAGACTTGAGGATTTATTTATGATGTACCTGGGTCGAGCTCACTTGTGTCGACATGTTATTCCTCATGCACTGATTTCTTTTATATTCTGCTGGAATTTTGGAATAAGGGTAAATTGATTAGGTAATGAGGTAAAAGCTTAAATTAATTGGTTTTTCCTTCACTCTAAAAATCTTATTTGGTTTTGTATTCTGGGCTTCGGCTTACTTAGTATACGGACGCCTTGAGACGTTTCGTAACTTAAGTGCCGGTCGCGTTCCGTACTTTGCGGGTCGTGACAACAGCTTGCGCATGTTCGTGCACGCCCACAGTTCCTTGACCGTATACATGAGGCACAGTACAGCGATGACCGTTGTTCAGAGATCATGGCACAGATTGGACAGGGCAGATTCTCCGAGTTCGTGATCGATGATCAGGGGATATTACGATTTGGGTCTAGACTGTGCGTACCAGATGCTGAGGGACTGCGGCGCAATATTCTTGTGTAGGCATATCAATCAGTGTATAGTGTCCATCCCGGTTTCACCAAGATGTACCATGACATGAGAGAGGTCTACTGGTGGGACAGAATGAAAAGGGACATCGCAGACTTCGTGTCGAGATGCATGACTTGTCAGCAAGTCAAGGCCGAGCACCAGAGGCCAGCGAGAGAGCTACAGCCGTTACCCATTCCGGATTGGAAATAGGAACAGATTTCGATGGATTTCGTTATGGGTCTACCCAGAACTAGGCGAGGGTATGACTCCATTTGGGTGATCGTGGATCGTTTGACGAAAGCGGCTCACTTCCTGCCAGTGAAGACGACTTTCGGATTTTCTCAGTACGTCCAGATTTACATCGACGAAATTGTACGACTGCATGGGTTCCCGGCATGTATTGTGTCCGACCGAGGCACCCAGTTTACCAGCCGACTATGGCAGAGGCTTCAGGAGGCCTTGGGCACCCACTTGAGTTTCGGCACAGCATTTCATCCGCAGACCGATGGTCAGTCAGAGCGGACTATTCAGACTCTCGAGGACATGCTCCGAGTGTGCGTTTTAGACTTTGGTGGTAGCTGGGATCATCATTTACCCTTGGTGGAGTTCTCCTACAACAATAGTTTCCAGGATACTATTCAGATGGCACCCTTCGAGGCTTTGTATGGGAGGAGATGTAGATCGCCCGTCTATTGGACAGAGCTCAGTGAGAGCAGTATTTTGGGGCCACAGATCGTACAGGAGACGACCGAGAAGATACAGCTGATTCGAGACAGGATGAGGACAGCTCAGAGCAGGCAGAAATCGTATGCTGACAGGCGCCGCCGCAGATTAGAGTTCGCGGTTGGAGATTACGTTATTCTAAGGGTCTCTCCAATGAAATGAGTGATGAGGTTTGGACGGAAGGGGAAGCTTAGCCCCAGATTCATAGGTCCTTTCGAGATCCTCGAACGTGTGGGCGTAGTAGCATATCGTTTGGCTCTTCCACCCGACTTCCCAGATGTTCACCCCGTATTCTACGTGTCGATGCTTCGCAGAAACCTACATGACCCTTCGTACATGATTCAACATGAGACCGTTCAGCTCGAGCGTGATCTTTCGTTCACCGAGCAGCCAGTCGTGATATTAGACCGGCAGGTGAAGAAACATCGATCGAAGGTCTTGCCATCAGTGAAGGTGCTTTGGCGCAGCCTGAATGGTGAAGAGATCACTTGGGAGGCCGAGGGCGAGATGCGGAAGAAGTTCCCTCATCTTTTTGAAGGTATGCGTAGCTTTATATTTTTAAATTCGGGGACGAATTTCTTTAAGGGGCGAAGATTGTAACACTTTAGAATGTGTTTAGAGGCTAATTATATTTTAATATGCGATTTTTAATAAAAAGTTTACCAAATTGATTTTCAAATATTTTATCAAAATTAATAAATATTTTTCTAGAATTTTCCTAGGCTTGCACAAACTTGTGCATGTAAACTAGGGTTAAATTTTGGGTTAAACCGTGTTTAACAATCATGGTAGATTAACCCACCCTTGTTAAGTTAATATGATTTTAATTAAGGGTATTTTTTTATTTTGAAAAAAAAGAATTTAAATTATCTTTTGTGTTGACTTGGGAGAAAGACAGAGAGTGTGTGGTTATCATGGCAATGCCATGCTTACATTAAATGATAGAGAGAGGGAGTGCATCATGGCATGAGCCCATGCTTGCATTTAATGAGGCAAGAGAGAGATGAGGGTTTGACTCTCTTGTGATATCATTTTCTTTTGTTTGCACCACACTTATTTCTCACTCACTCACTCACACACACACACAGCCCCAGCACAACAGCAGCAGGCAAAACAGCAACAACAAGCAGCAGCTGCAACAACAGCAACATCAGCATCAGGAGCAGCTGCAACAGAACCACAACAGCAACAACAGCATCAGCTGAAGCAACAGCAACAGCATCAGCTTCAGCAGCAACAGCATCAGCTTCAGCAGCAACAGCTTCAGTAGCACAGCAGCTGCTCCAGCAATTGCAGCATCTTCTTCCCCTTCTCTTCTTCTCCTGATCCTGCATCGTAGGGTCGAGTGAGGTATAACCTCTGAGCTCCATTTCCATGTTTGCTAGACTTGTGTGTTGGTTTAGCTTAATTAGTGTTAATTTGTGATTATTAGTGCTAGGTTGTGTTTTGATGTTAGATTTAGTTAAGTTAGAGTGTTTATAGCTTAATCAACCCTATTAGGTGTTATTTATTCTGTTTTAGCCTAGTAGTGTCGCTAGATTTAGCTAGATAGCCTTAAGTCGCTAAATTTGAAACTTTAAAATACGGTTTTGAAACATATCATAGGGTATAGTGATCTGCTGCTTCCTTGCTCATTTCCTAGCTTAGCAAACAACTTCAAAATAGTGTGCAGGGTTTTTTGGGTGTTGTGATAGAGTTCGAGCCCATCCCACCGAAGGTTGACCGGCGGCCTCCTCTTGCCGGTCCGGCGACGCCGGCCTCCCTCCCCTTTTTGGTCTGGTGTCGTTCAGTATGGTGTCTGTGTGTGTTTTGCTATATTTGGTATTGTTTGGTTTTTGGGTTCTTGCCTTGGACAGAATCTGGGTTTGTCTCGCCAAGTTGTTATGTTTTGTGGACTTTGATGTTAACCTTGGTGGTTTGGTTGGAAAACAGGGTGTTCAAGGTGTTTGTGGTTAGACTAACCTTTTTGTATACTGTTAGTATCGCAAGATTTCTTTAAATTCACCTAGTTCCACAAAATACCCCATTGTTGCACACTTGATGTTTAAACTAAACCTTTAATGATATATGAGATCTGCTGTTATTAGGGTAACCTTTTTAGTAATCAAACATATACACTAGGTTGTGAATGATGTTAGGAACCTAGGGTAGAGACCTGGGCACACTCCTCCGGAATTAGGCCGGTACCACCCCCCTTGCCGCCAGCCATGTTGTGGAGGAATTCTTTGAATTTTGGCTAGATAGGTGTCTGTAGGTATTGTGATGTATTTGGTCCGGTTTAATTTACTTGTTTTTGCTCCAGATTAAATCTGAGACCGTTTACCTATTTTTAGCGTAGCGGGACTTGCGCGACACGTACGATACGTGTCGAGTTGGTTTGTTGTGTGTCGCAGCGTGTCGCTGTGTGCCACCGCGTGTCGCATTGGGTTTTGGCGTATGCACACACGTTACATATACACGCGCGTTTAGTTCACGAAGCGAGTTTCTCGTTTGATTGCGATATCGCGTATTTGCAAGATATTTGCTTATATATGGATTCATTGTGTAAATTCCAGGTTCACAGGCGGGTACGTCAGACGCCGCAAGGAAAGGAAAGTAGGTGGTCGGCTATACTTAGCACGCGACCAGGTGAGTAGATTTAACATCTACAGGGAAATCGCCCGTATGGCGTTAAGCGTCAGGGCATTATAGGATATTTTAGATTGCATGTGTTCGTATATATTTATATATATACTATAGTAGCATACCATCTCCTATTGCACATAGAATTGGTAATATATAACACTGCACTATCACTAACGGTTCAAGCTGTACGGGCACTATTTTTATGTTATACTCACACCGTTAGTGACTGCCATGACAGTCACATTATAGGACTCCTACGAATTTTATATCGTCATGACTTACCGCATATTGATGCATATAATTATATTCATATCTTGATATATTTACTCTTGTCTACATATACATCCTATACCCATATTAATACACATGTATATTGCTTCACTCACATTGCGTATGTGTGTCCATTCGCACCTCCATACCTATACACATACATATGTTATATACATGGATGACATTGACATGATTTAAAAACTAAGGGACCGCATGAGATATTTTCAAAACTGGATCTTTTAAAAAAGCGATTTTCCCTTTCTTTTACTCTTAGTGTCATACGACACATTGCATGGATTTACGCATTGAGTTTGAATTTATGTGATTTTTGGATTTGGGAACCGGAGTACTATTCTAAGAAAATACGCACTGTTTAAAAACCCGGTTTCCCTTGATATGATATTTCAATGCATCCACCATGCGTTTTCTCGGTTCTTAGACGTGTGACATGTGAACCCGAATCGAGGAGATGGACGGGGCCGATTGCGGGTACATGGTGGACCCGGTATGGTACCCCGGGACGAGAACGGATCGCTGTGCAGTAGACGGTGAGCCTGGCAGAGGGACCACTACCTACCGGTGATTGGTTGGACCTGGCGGTTATCCGGAGGATACTGACCAGAGTCGATAGATGGATAAGGGACGACTCGTACTGCCGGGGCCGAGGGCCGATACCGCAGACGGAGCCCGTAGGCTGATCCGGACTGACGGAGCCCGATATATGACGATTTGCGTGTCGACGCTGGACACGAGTATTCTTGATATTTTTGGGTGCCGATGTTGGCCACTCATGACTTTATGAGATTTACAGGATTTGAGGGCCGATGAGGATGACGGCGCCTGAGTTTTACTGGGATTTGGGTGTATTGTTGGACACCGACTATTTTTCCACGTTGACATTCCAGGTAGATATTATTTATTTCCATGCTCAGCATTTACTATCACACATCTCATCCTGTATCTATAGTACCTGATAGAGTACATATGACATGCACGACTATTGCATACCCTGCTCATAACATAGAGATGTTATTAGATCGCACTTGTTGCAAGATTTGAGCACCCAGTTCATCATATAGTTGTTATCTGTTGGCATAGGTTAGAGTATCGCAGCACGTGCATACGCGCGATTATCTTTATATTTTATCTACTATTCACGAGTTGGCAACTCACCCCCGCTGTGCCACAGTGTTTGCCGGTTGCCCTTCGGAGTAGTCACCACTGTCTGTTTATCGCATCTTTTGACACAGATACCACTGCTGTGGCGTGCTAGCCCTTTTGCTATTAGGTGGGTTTTGTACGGTATCTGTTTACTTTTCAGTTGTACATTGTTGTATGTAGTATTCTCCATCTACTTTCATGTATTGACTTAGAGAGCAGTTGTGAGGACGATATATATTATTTTGTACTCTGGTGTCGAGCTCGTTGTGAGCCGACTTTATTTATGCAGTCTTATCTTTTATGATATTTGTGTCATTTTACTGCTCATTCTTCACTACGGCGTTGTATATCATATTGTGGTGATCGTTCCGCCGTTGGGCGCGATTCTCCCTTTTAGTGATGCTCCATTCATTTCACATGTCACTTTTACTTATATCTTGTCTTTTACCCGATTTCGGGGCAAATTTTTATAAAGGAAATGCTGCCAAAATTATTAAAATAATACTGGAACTTTAAAGGATTTTTACTAAATTACTTAAGGTTTTCTAAACATTTTGCAAATATTTCTACTAAAATGTTTTAACACTCTATATTTTAATGGTTTTGATTTCTGGGTTTCGGCTTACTTAGTCGCGTTACGCCTGTAGACGTTACGTGGTTAAGTGTCGGTCACGGGTCGAACTTTCGGTCGTGACAGCCGGCCACTTCTCCTTAGCTGCCCAAATTTCCCCCCTCCATTTTCATCTCATTTTGCTTCATAAAAATCATCAAAAATCATAAATAAATCCCACAAACTTATTTATAAATCAAAACCCTTCATTCTTGAACTCAAAGCAAGCTTGGATCATCATGGAAGACTTCATTTTGGAAGCTTAGATTTGGTGTTTTGTTGCAAGTTTTTGAATCATTTTGGAGGTATAAAACCCTAACCCTAATGCTTAATTCTTGTTTTAAATCTTTAGATAGCTTAATTAGATGTTAATTTAAGCTTCCAATAGCATATTTTGAAATTGTAGAAATGGTTTCTTGATAATCAATTAGGGTTTTGATTAGTGAAAAGGTTAATTGTTAATTTTAGGCGAAAGAAAACTTAACCTACTTACTAGATTTGTAAAATGATATTTTCCTAATTATCTAATTAGCTTAATTATAAACTAGACTTTTACTAAATCCTAATTAGGCAAGATTAAAATTCTAGTAAAGGTATGAATGGTTTAATCTTGCTATATTGTGATATTTGTAAATTCTAGTTCTGGTAAAAACTTATAGTTTTGAGCTAAAATGATATATGTTGCTTACTCGATTTCGGTAAGTTTTAGCGTGGGTTTCTTTTGACGTTGCGACATTATTTATATTAGATTCCATGTTTATTATTGTGTTTTGAATACGCGATCGGTACGATCAGGGTCTGGGCTTGATGGTTGTGTCGCTTAGCGTTCCTAACTAGGATCGTGCCGATGTCGTTCATGTCTTTGTGTAGCTTTTGCTCTTGAGTTGGGTTCGTAGTGTCGCTATGCGCGTTAGCCACTGGACGAACACTTGAGAGCATGTTCGGAGTTGATGCGTCGGTCAAACGTAGTTGGTACGTGTTATTGATCGATTGCTAATATATACTTGTTATATTGTTATATGCTTTCAGGATCGCAGGCGGGGACTTCGGGCGCTGCGAACAGGGGAAAGCGAGTAGTTGTCTTTACTTAGCCAGGAACGTTGGTGAGTAGATTTAACATCTACAGGGGGATCGTCCACATGGCGTTATGCGTCTGGGCTAGATCAAATGACATGACTATTAGTTAGAAGTATACGGATATTGATTGTGCATGTATACCTTTGTTGCTTATCTCATTTCCTTGTGTATGGACTTAGTATTAATGAGATACAACACCATTATTGACGGTTCATGTTTCACGAGCACTAATTTTATGCAACACACACCGTCAATAATTGCCATGACATGCACAAAACCTATACATATATGATATTGTATTGTTTAGGGATATTGAGAGATGATCCCTATTTCTTTTTGTGCATATGACATAAAGTATACCTGTATATCTACATGCTTACACATATGCCTTGCTATGCACACATACTTACATGTACACTCATATACCTGGCTAGTTACATGTACTCCGTGCATATATACTTACATGTATACTCACTTACCTAGTTAGGGCTACACATACCTATGTGGTACTGTTTTGTCATTGAAGTAGGGTCATTGATTCTTATGCGTTGGCGCATATGATAGTAGTATACCTTGCCATGCCTACATGCTAGTTACCTATGTACCTATACGGTATCGTACGATTAGTGTCAGGTATACACACACATGAGAAATAGCTACATGTACAGCTTGCATACCTACTTACACATATACCTGGAGGGTATTACATCATTATTGATAGTAGATACACATATCTTGCTATATCGACATGGTTACGCATACCTTGCTATAGCTACATGTTCACCTTTATTTGATGTTATATGGACTTGGAGAAATTTAGGAACCACATGATATATATTAGCTTGTTGTAGTTAAATAGTGGCTTTTCCTTTATATGCTCATATTACAGTTTTATGTTGCATATATTACATTCATGGATTTCATATTATGTTCTCTGATATTCTTACTCCTAAGTATATATAACAGTAAAATGGGACGCCGTTATATATATATATATATATATATATATATATATATATATATATATATATATATATATATATATATTAGTGTAATGAGACGCTAATATATATGTATTGATTCATGCATTTATACTTATTCATTACTTGATTTTTTTTAAATTTGAGGACCGCGGTTATTTCATGAAATTATGCATTATTTGAAAAACCCGGTTTCTCTTGATATGATATTTCAGCGTCCAACATGAGATTTCTCGGTTCTGAGATTGTGATATATACCCGACGCGAGGAGTGCAGTGGGCCGTGTGCGGGTACATGGTGGAGCCCGGTACGGTTCCCTTCGGTAAGATGATTGACGATACATGCCGATGAGCCTGGAAGGTAGGCAACTACTTACCGGTGATAGTATTTAGACTCTGCGGTTATCGTGGGGATACCAACCGGAGTCATGTATGTATAGATATGTCGAATTTCGAGTGTCAGAGCTAGGCACTCGAGTTTTCGGAATAGCGTATGATACGTACCTATCAGGAGGGCCAGTAGTAGTGACAGCGCCTGATAGATCAGTATTTATGTGTCGATGCTAGACACTTGTTTCATGATGTTTTAGGGTGCCGATGTTGAACACTCACTTTATATGAAACTTACTCGATACTGGATACTGGATATATGAGATTTACTTGATATTGTACATTTAGGATATATGAGATTTACTTGATATTGTACATTCAGGATATATGAGACTTACCGGATATGAGAGCCAATTTGGGGGCTGATTTGAGAAAATTTGGGATTTAGATTGTCTTGATGGACTTTGGTCCTGTCACGAGGTCAGGATTGCGTGAGAATGACATGTTTTATTCCGTACTCCTCATTTATTTTATATGCATTGCTTCATGTATTAGTAGTACCTGATAGAGTACCTTTCATGACTGTTGCATATACATATTGTTATTTTGCTTCATGTATTAGTTGTACCTGCTAGAGTACCTTTCATGACTGTTGCATACATATGACCATTTATTTCTATCTGCTTGCATGTATTAGATTCGCGTTGTACGTTCATACTTGCGAATACCTGCATATGTTATTTACTATTCACGAGTTGGCAACTCACCCCAGTTGTGCCACAGTGTTTCGAGGGTAGTCCATCAGGGCAGTCGCAGCAGGCTTTTCATCTTTCGTATCATCTTTTGCTGTGGATACCGCTACGGCTGACTGTGTACAGTTTTTCTATAGGTTGGTTTTACGGTTATCCGATGTTGCGTATTGTATATTCGTTGTATCCTGTACTCTCCATCTACCACTTTCATGTGTATGACTTAGAGACTTGATGTGAGGACGATATTGTATATTTTGGTGAATTGGATGTCTTTTATGCAGTTTTACTTATATCGTCTTTTATTTCTTCGCTACAGCGTCGTATATCTGTTGTGGTGGTTGTTTTCCGCCTTTGGGCGTGGATTTGCTCCCGGTTGCGGATGGTTTACTTATATTTATGTTGTACCCATTTTTGGGGTTTGTTTTTAGAAAGGAGGTGCTACCGAAATTTTTATGAAAGTAAATTTGGAGTTTAAAGAATTTGGTTTGAGATTTCAAAAGTTTTGAAAATACTATTATCACTTACTATTTTTGATGGTTTAGATTGCTGGGTTTTCGGCTTACTTAAATTGCGTTACGCTTGTAGACGTTGCGTAGTTTAAGAGCCGTCACATGCCAATTTCGGGTCGTGACAAAGTTGGTATCAGAGCGCTAGGTTTTACCTTTTGGAGTGTAGGATGACCTTGGTATGATGAAGTAGGTAACTTAAGCAGAGTAACGTAGTGTGTGCATGTCCACGGCATACTCACGATCACGGTACTACGCCTAAAGTGACCTAAGTATAAATTGCTTGAAATTCCTTCCTTGATGATACATATCCTTGTGATTCGATTTCCGTGTTCATATCGAATCCTTTTTCCATTTATAGCCTTTGCCGCCGATGACTATGAGGACTCAGAGAGGTGCAGCTGTTGGGGTAAAAATTTACACCCCGGTTGACCAAGTCAAAATCAAAGTCAACCCCAAGCCAAGTGGGCCCATGCCCGGGTCAAGCCCGAACATGAAGCGGTCGGCCTCCCACCACACCAAGATAAAAATTTTGTAATAAACAATTTTGTTGTATTTATTTTATTTTATTTTATGGATAAATGTAAGAAAAATAGGTATAAAGCCAAATTTTTGTAAAGCCTATGGCTTATGTGCAAAAAGAAATGGGACATGAGCTATGGGATGGGCAAAATACCATTTTGTGAAACCCAAAGGGCTATGTGTAAAGTGTATGGCCTATAAAGGCAAAGATAATGAAATATCAAAACAACTTTTCTCTCTCTCTAAAAAAAAAACTTTTCAAATCTGAGATCTTTTCTCCTTCATCAAGGTTCCTAAACCTTCTTCTTTCTCTTGAATTAGATAAAGAGTTTTGCTCTTCTTTTTATAAAACAAATTAGTTTTTCACCACAAAACTCATAAAGGGAAACTCGGATCTTCTATTAGATCTCAAAAAGAAAAGATTTTTAAAAATCCCACGTCTCTTGATCTTCAAGATCCAGCTAACAGAGGAAGAAGAAGAAGAACCTCTTTCACTAAACCCAAAGAAAAAAGAAAAAAAAACAACACACTCAGGAGTCCAACTCCGCCCTGATTTCTCTTCCGAGAAATTTTTTTTAGGCTAAAAGCCTCTTTTCCTTGCCGGCGCTCAAGCGCAGAGCGTCCCCGTGCCGACACGTGGCGCGCTTGCGCTCCAGCGCAAGCGCCCGAGCGCAAGCCGCCTCCGTGCCGACACGTGGCGCCCTTGCGCTCCAGCGCAAGCGCTCGAGCGCAAGCCGCCCCCGTGCCGACACGTGGCGCACTTGTGCTCAAGCGCCCAGCGCTCAAGCGCAAGCCGCCCCCGTGCCGACACGTAGCGCGCTTGCGCTCAAGCGCAGGCGCTCAGACGCAGGTCGCCCCCGTGCCGACACGTGGCGCACTTGCGCTCGAGCGTCAAGCACTGAAGCGCAAAACGCTCACGTGCCGACACAATGTAAGAAAAATAGGCATAAAGCCAAATTTTTGTAAAGCCTATGGCTTATATGCAAAAAGAAATGGCACATGAGCCATGGGATGGGCAAAATGCCATTTTGTGAAGCCCAAAGGGCTATGTGTAAAGTGTATGGCCAATAAAGGCAAAGATAATGAAATATCAAAACAACTTTTTTCTCTCTCCAAAAGTTTTTCAGATCAGAGATCTTTCCTCCTTCTTAAAGGTTCCAAAACCTTCTTCTTTCTCTTGAATTAAATCAAGAGTTTTACTTTTCTTTTTATAAAACAAATTAGTTTTCACCACAAAACCCATAAAGGGAAACTCGGATCTTCCATTAGATCTGAAAAAGAAGAGATTTTTAAAAATCTCATATCTCTTGATCTTCAATCCAGCTAACAGAAGAGGAAGAAGAAGAAGCTCTTTCACTAAACCCAAAAGAAAAAAAAACACTCAGGTGTCCAACTCCTCCCTGATTTCTCTTCCGAGAAATTTTTTTAGGATAAAAGCCTCTTTTCCTCGCCGGCGCTCAACAGCAGAGCGCCCGCGTGCCGACACGTGGCGCGCTTGCGCTCCAGCGCAAGTCGCCCCCGTGCCGACACATGGCGCGCTTGCGCTCCAGCGCAAGTGCTCGAGCGCAAGTCGCCCCCGTGCCTACACGTGGCGTGCTTGCGCTCAAGCGCCCAGCGCTCAAGCGCAAGTTGCCCCCGTCCGACACGTGGCATACTTGCATTCGAGCGTCAAGCGCTGAAGCGCAGTGCGCTCACGTGCCGACACGTGGCGCGCTTGCGCTCAAGCGCCCAGCGCTGAAGCGCAGTGAACCCATGTGGCGCGCTTGCGCTCAAGCACCCAGCGCTTAAGCGCAGAGCGCCTACGTGCCGACACGTGGCACTCTAGCGCCTGAGCACACAGTACCTAGCAGCACAGCGCCCAAGATGCTGCCCCCATTTATCCTTTGGATGTCTTTTCCCCCCTTATTTATATATACATGTATATATATATACATATGTATACATATGTACACATACACATACTCCACGACACTATCCCCCTCAAAAAAATTTTCGGCCGGGGCGCTGCCCGAACCCCGCAAGGGGGCTGCTAGCCCCCTTGACCCCCAGCCCGCTATCCGGGTAGCGGGACCCCCCTAAAAAACTCTGCGTGGCTCCCGATATATTTAAACCCCCCTCCAAAACAAAACACATGTACACTGCACATTGAGTTCGTATGACCAGTTTAACCCGTCAATCGGAGGTTCGCTCGCTCCAAAGGCGAGGGGTAATTAACGGCAGTTTAGTCCGCGGCTGCCGGAGATTCGGATCCCCATAATCATTAAACCCCCGCCTACCCTAGGCAGGGGGAATCTGTAGTACGCCAGAGAAGCGTGCGCGTATTCCCATCTCAATGGGGTGACGAAAAACACCCTACAGATTCTGGCACGCCCGGTGGGACCTTTCTCTCCTCCCATATTTCGGGTTAAACGTTCATGCGAACTCAATCAATATACATATCGATTGTCTATACTGAAATGATGTTTTTTTTTCTGTGCAGCAATCAACCTTCGACGACAATGTCTCCCCAGATGAATTCAACTTCCAACGTGACCCCGATTACGTACGTGGTCAAGATCAACGCTCGTGTGGTCCTCCCCGCAAGCCTCAGTCGACAATGGGAGGAACCGCCCCGCCAGTTTGGCTCCGTCATCATCTACCCTGCCTGAAGCGCTCATCTGGCCGAAATCCCGGCGGAACAGGTGGCCAAGCCGGTCCCAAGGGGTAAGAGGCCGATTGTCGTGATCGCCAAGGCACTACAACCAAAACTTAAGACGGTGTCTGAACGATTCTCTGGTGCTCCAGCAGGGGGCAAGAACTCCGGTACAAAGGGCAACATCAAATGTTGCGGACGAGCTCAGGCGATGACTCCAACAAATGCACAATTGAGCGTATCTCCAAAGCCTTCCATTGCCCGGTCTGCGGCGTCTTCCCAAAGAGCCGAAGTCTGCCAGGTGCTTAGAACAGAAAAGTTAAGGCAGAAGCGGCTCAGGTATCGAGCCAACAAAAAGGCCAGGACTTCAGCCAAATGGAATTTTGTGAAGTTCCAAGTGCATGGTCGCCCCGCGACGACTGTTGAGTCGGACGTGAGAATCAGCAATTCCTTCGAGCCTCTGAAGTGGGTTCAGAAAAATGCTATGACCGCCAGAATCAAGAAGACAGCGGTCCGAACAATGATACAAAGAGACGTGTCCCGGCCCCAACAGAAAAGGTATGACACTGTCTCTTCAAGAGTCTATCGGGCGCTCTGTGCCGCACGAAAGCAGCGGGGAAAATCCAGAAAAGAAGTGTAAGTGCACGGCGGCGCCCCGGCCGTCAATCCGACGCCGGAATGCGGAAGCGGTGATAAACTTAAATTTTGCGGACTTTGCAAACCGGCACCACCGCGCACTAAACTCCGGATCGTAACCATTAACAAGTCTAAGCTAACTAGAAGATGGGTTAGAGATATATACCGACGATCCAAGTCCTCCGGTCTTCATCTCCACTCCGATCTCCTCGCGGGATCTCCGTCCGTCTCCTCCTCGTCGGAAAGGGCACCACGAAGCCGGGTACTTTTACGGGCTCCCACCTCAATACCGAGGCAACTCGCGCATGAAGCCGGCAACTCGACATGCCCAAGGTTTGCTGTAGGATGTGTAGGGTCTATGTCTCATTGGGGTTTTGGTTGCCATTTGAAGATGGAGGAATGAAGGTATGAAAAATGGTGCTTTCATTTTTCTTGGCATGAAAAGAGATCAAGAATGAAAAACACTCTCAAGGATGAAGCTCTCTCCTTCTCTTTTTTTTCTTCTCACTCAACCATGAAAAAACTTATGAACTTAGAAAAAGAGGAGGAATGAATATGAAGCAATAAGGGAGGTGAGTGTAGGAGATAAGAAGAGGTGACCACATCAAGGGACAAGAAAACATACAACCATGTCTTTCACTATTAAACCCATACCCTCACTTTATCACAATCAAATCTCATAAAGCAAAAGCATGGTTGAAAAGAAATGAAAGCTATCATAATCAATCTTTTACAAGAAACCCCCTCCACTAATGTTATTTGCACAATTGCAAATAACCCCCTCCATCGGAAAAGTCCGGCCGGGAAAGAACAAAGGAAAACCGGCCGGAACGGAATGCAAACTGGCAACTCCAGAAAACTGGTCCCGTAATAAATTACAGGAAAACCCCGATACTGTGCATACACACCCGCATCTGTATTCCGTCCGGATACAAATGCAAAGAGACAAAAACTACACTATCAAATACTAGGATCCGGCTTAAGCCAAAGCCGGCTAGTAAAAACCGTCCGATCACGATCCGTGCAATACCGCACGTATCTGATCGAACCCTGCCATATCTCCATACGGCCTCTACAGCGTTTCGCCCGAAAGCTGAGTAACTGAAAGTGTGGGGGACTCTAAAGACTCGTCAATACTATGGCTGTGGATTTAACCACTAGCACGTCAGAGGTATAAGCCAGTACGTGACGGGCCACCAGCTACTGACCAAATGGGACGTCGATGAGGAAGCTCACCCCGACACCCAACTGAGCCTGTCAGTGACAATATCCGTGCAGTCCGGTCCGTTCGTCTATGAGTATCGCATGGCGGGCCTAGGGGGTTGGTAAAAGTCAGACCCCCAAAAGCGGTACAAGTCGTGTCGGAGTGTAGCCCAGAACACCCTGAGATACTACTGGAATACCTACCAGTAAATCTCCTTGCCTTGGCCAAGGACTTTGTGTAATTGCTCTCCTAGACACAGCACGACCTCACCCCCAATACCGGGAGAGACGAACCCCTGAAGATACGCTCACTGCCTCCATGTGGCTCGGGACTGTACCCAACTAAAACCTGTTTGCACGACTCCTTTGAGCCGTGGTAGGGTAGTAATCAAAGTACAGTGGGAACTCACACGAGACAAATGACGATCCCCAGGTCGATGAACTAACCTGCACACATGTCACCAGGGAACTGCCATCTGACGTCTGGTATATGACCAACTAGCATGTTCCCGGCGAGTCCTGTCCGGTGTACTCATAACCCAATGAGCACCTGTATACATCTTAGGTGATCCAACTGACACCAGTGGCTTGTGAGACCGGCCACCGCCCCTCGTCGGGGTCTCGACTGTATACACTAGTCTACTAATGGAGTATCGATGCCCGGTCTCGAAACTCCCACGACTAGGGACCTTTTAAGGATATGCTTGTAGACCCCCAGCTCCCACTTATATGATCGCCCTCATACTGCTGGTGGTCAAGCAAGAATCCTAGGGGCTCTATCAACGTGTAATAGCGACGTGTCAGGTCACCTAAAATAGTACACGATGATAAAGGTAAACCAGATAGCATACTATCATCTCGAGTAAGACTGTCCTACCGGGATAGGTCCTCCCTCAATCATTACAATCACGTACCTGTGACCTAATAATTGACTCTGAGGGCACTATCTCCAACAAGAAGCGCCAGCACGATTCAAGAATCCGGCCAGGCCATCCGCCTTCAATCGACTGCCCGCTACCGAAACAGGAGGGCCAAGACAGCGATCCGTGAAATCAGCCGCCGATAATAAAAAGACGGCTGGATATGTCGTCCGTACGGTCTATATGGCAGGCGGGCGTCCCAGCGACATCCTTCGCAGCAAAAGCAAGGATGGGGCCACCACATCCCAAGTCCAATCTGGATTGAATGTGGTTGCCGTTTCCCAAGAACAGCTGCCTCCGCTGGATGATGAAAACCCTCTTGATGAAGACGATAGGCAGAAGGACCCTTCGGTCCAGGAAGAGTCAAGCTCAGAGAGCGAGGAAGAGCCGACCTTCCGCCCCAGGACCGCGGAGCAAGAGCTGCTCCAAGAGCTTCGAAAACAGCTCAGGAGTAAAGATAAAGAGATGGCCAAGCTCTATTCGAAGATTGACGACTTAACGAACGTGGTGATGCAGCTTACGGCTCAAATTACTCGAGTGCCTCCCAATCAAGCACAAGCCGCCACTAATCAGCCGGGTGATGACAATCCGAGGCAGCCAATGCATGTTCCTTCGGGTCCAAGACTGGTCGAGCCACATGAAAGCCGGCCACACTCAGCTTCTAGGGACGCCTTGGCCCTAGATAGCACTATCCCGCTAACACAGGATCGGATAATGGATTTGGTCACCAGCAAGGTTAAAACATTGGTGGCCGAAGCTGAAGCTCAGAAAGAAATCGGCAGTAGTGGGCGGCCATACCCCGCACAGTACGATCTGATTGAGTTCCCAAGCGGCTACGTCATTCCTAAATTCAGAAGATTTGATGGAACCGGGAATGCAAATCAGCACGTCGCACACTTCAAAGCATCATGCGGAAATACAGGGGGCAATGACGCGCTCTTTTTTCGTCAGTTTGTCAACAGCCTGACCGGTGTCGCTTTCGACTGGTACGCGAGCATACCAGATGGGTCCGTCATTACCTTTGCCCAAATGGAGTCTCTGTTCCGGCAAAGGTTCATGAGTGTCAATGATAAAATCTCCATTACCGACCTTGTGAGGACCAAGCCAGGGAAAAATGAAAGCAACACCGACTTTATTTCCCGATGGCGTAATCTCACAGTAAGTGCGAACCACCGCTGGAGCAGGACCAGTCCGTCAGCCTTCTCATTGGGAACCTCAGCAATTGGATGGTCCCATTCTTGTGTACAGCAGGCCTCAAGACGTTTCAGGAGCTAACCAAGAAGGTCCAAATGCTGGAACGCTCGAAACAAGAGTCCCCGCCGGACTCTCAGAGAGACAAAACTTGGAAAAGCAAGCGGGACGACAGCCGTAGAAGCGGGAGTTCCAGCAGTACCAATGTATTCAATGCGTCCGACAATGAAGAAAAACGAAGGGCGGGGGAATCCAAAACCAACCGTTCTCGAAAGCCATTGCTGGGAGGAGATGGGCCTTCCCTAGAGGAGAAGAAGAACAAGGTTTACTCTTTCAGAAGGGACAAGGTCCGTAAGATATTTAAAGATGCCTTGAACAACGGCCTACAATTGCCGGAGTCGAAAAGACCCCAAGAAGCAAAAATGACCGACAATCCCCTGTATTGCCCGTACCACCGAGTAGTGAGCCGTGCGATCGAGGATTGCTATATCTTCAAGGACTGGGTCGAGACGAAGTACAAGGCTGGAGAGATCGAGCTGTCCAAAAGCGTGTTGGTGAACAATCAAGTTGCAACCGCCAACTTTATACAGACAGAAGTTGAAGCCTTCTGGGAGCAGACAGCTGAACCCGCTGCCCTGACAAACGAAACTGACTCATCGCGGCCTCCGTGGAGTACGCACATATCTAATAAGACCAAGAAGATACTAAAGCTGCTTCAGAAAGAGCCCAGGATGGAATGGGAAGGACAGAAGAAGCCTACCAGTCCAGCAGCCAATACGGCTCCATCAGGCTCAAAATCCAAGAAGCTCAAGAAGAAGAAAAAGTGCAGCTAGGCGCGAAAAAGAGTCTGCAGGGAGATCGACCATTCAAAAATATATCGATTCCCTCGAAGAATATGAACAAAAGGAAAGAACATTGATTCAATTGAAGGAGTTCTTCCCTGTATAAGCGGCTGAAATTCTGGAGGAGTTAGAAGAAGACTCCAATGAAGGGATCCCAGTAATGACCTGCTACGCCATCCATCTTGGTAGCGACTCGGAAGAGGAGCTCTGTTTTCCCGAAGAGGACGAGGAGCTCGCCACAACGGCCAATCAAATCCAGCTCAGAAGCGGCAGGGCTCTACCGCCAAATCAGGGCAACGCCCCAAAAGGGAAGCAAAAACAAGTCACTAATGAAGAAGATTGCAGAGAACCGGCTAATGAAAACATAAGTCCTTTCTCGGTGGACTATAATTCTTGGCACATCTCCGGAAGCTTCCGTCTCTCCTGAGCATCTACGACGCCTTGGTCTTATCTAAGGAGCTTAGAGATGTTCTCATTCACGCTCTACAAAACCCCGAGCGGTATCAGGCTCACTTTGCGGAAATTAATATGAAAGAAGCCCAGCACGCTTTGCATGCCGCCGCAGTCACATTTAAGGATGAATACTTGCTACTGGGAACGGCTGAGCATAATCGGCCGCTTTACGTGACCGGGTACAGCGACGGAGATCGGATTAATCGCATATTGATTGATCCGGGGTCTTCAGTGAACATCATGAACTTGCGGACGCTGAAGAGTTTGTCAATGGACGTCCGACACCTGTCAAGCGAAAGGATTGTCATTCAAGGCTTCAACCAAAATTGCCAGCAAGTTCTGGGGTCCATAGCTTTGCCAATCAAATTCGGAGATCTGCAAACTGAAGCTAAGATATACGTGATCGACGCCGACACATCTTATAAGATTCTCTTGGGGCGGCCGTGGCTCCACGATTACGGCATCATTTCGTCAACTCTCCATCAATGCATGAAATATACTAAAAATAGCGAAGAAAGACGCATTGACGGAGACATCCAACCGTTCGGTGTGCATGAAGTCCGATATGAAGATTCTCGGTACTTTATGAACCACCAAAATGCTAAGACACAACTGACTGAGGATACACCGGCCCCAAGACTCAAAAGCAAATCTGCGCCGGCTGTCACTTTCAAAAGCAAAAATGCTCAAGTGCACCCGCATTTCGGTAGCGACACTGATGATTTCGACGCTGGGAGTCCGTCTTTCCGTAAAACTCGCCCTCATTTCGGTAGCGATACGAATGAATCTATCACTGAAGCCCCATCTAGCAGTAAAGTCTGCCCTCATCTTGGCAGCGACACTGAAGAGTCAGAGGAAGAGGACCTGTCGTGCAACAGCGGTGCAGATTGGACCCCCATGCAAAAAGCGAAACTACGAGAGACCCTCAAAATTGCAGAAGGGTTCCTAGCCGTCACAAGGGTGCCGGAGCAGATGTGCAAAGAGCTCGACACATTGTCAGTCTCTACCGTGGACCAGCTGAAAACTTTCTACGTGCCCAGGAGGAAAAATGGACAGAAGGGCATCCTGTTTTACGGGTCAACCCCCGTTGTGCACCCGGACGATCTTTCTATCGCGTGCCTTCCCTATGAGAGAGGCATAAGAGCCGTCCTCAATCCCAGATACTATGTGCCCGAGATGCGGGAATACTTTAAAAAGTGCGGATGCCGGTTATATCAAACGGAGTCGAAAGCAAAGTTTTACGAAGGGCTATGGCATCCACCCTAGGTCCGAGCACTCATCGATGGACGAATTCCAGATAAACGGGGAATAGGCTACGTTCAACCTGATTCCAAAGTGTGCTACATGATCCATGTTGGTGAGGCCAGCGAAAGATCAAATGATGATGACGAAATAGCCGAGCCAGAAGAAGCTCCTCAAGAGCTCGAAGATGGAGGACAAGCAACCTTTGATGAGCTAATCGAGATTGACTTAGGAACGCCTGATAATCTAAGGCCGACCTATATCAGCTCACTCTTGTTCGAGGAAATGAAAGAGCAGATAATTGCCCAGCTGCATGAGTTCGTCGACTGCTTCGCATGGACGTACAAAGAAATGCCTGGCCTTTCCCCTGAAGTAGCCGTGCATAAGCTGGCTATATCTCCTGATGCTAAGCCAATCAAACAAGCTCCTCGAAGAAAGAGAAGGGAGTTGGAAGAAAAGGTCATCGAGGAAACCAAAAAACTCATCGATGCTGGCTTCATCAGGGAAGAGAAATATGCGGACTGGATCGCATGCATAGTCCCAGTGAAGAAGAAAAATGGGCAGATCCGAGTTTGTGTCGATTTCAGGGACCTCAATAAGGCATGTCCTAAAGACGACTTCCCACTACCGGTCATGGAAATGATGGTCGATGACACTTCAAATTACGAACTGTTCACCTTTATGGATGGCTCGTCTGGATATAATCAGATCAAGATGTCGCCTGAGGATGAGAAACACACAGCATTTCGAACCCCGATCGGAATATTTTGCTACAAGGTAATGCCGTTCGGACTGAAGAACGCAGGTGCTACATATCAAAGGGCAATGACCAATATCTTTGATGACCTAATCCATAAAGTCGTCGAATGTTATGTTGATGATCTGGTCGTCAAGACTAAAACCAAGGCCGATCATATCCAAGATCTTAGGACCGTTCTCACCAGACTGAGGGAATACGATCTGAAGATGAATCCTCTGAAGTGCGCTTTTGGTGTGTCATCGGGAAGATTCCTGGGCTTCATAGTCCGACATCGAGGGATCGAAGTTGACCCATCAAAGATAAAGGCCATCTTGGAGATGCCCCCTCCGAAGAGTCTGACGCAGCTAAGATCTTTTCAAGGCAAGCTTGCTTATATACGGAGGTTTATCTCAAATTTATCGGGTAGATGTAGGCCCTTCTCAAAGCTCATGAAGAAAGGAGCTCCTTTTATCTGGGATGCCGAATGTCAAGCAGCGTTTGAAAGCATCAAACAATTCTTGTTGCACCCTCCAGTGCTGGCCGCTCCCATTCCAAATAAACCGCTGATTCTCTACACTACCGCGCTGGACGAGTCACTCGGTGTGCTCCTTGCCCAGAATAACGAGGAGGGAAAAGAAAATACCCTCTACTACCTCAGTCGAACTCTAGTCGGGACGGAACATAACTACTCCCCAATTGAAAAGCAATGCCTGGCTCTAATATTTGCTGTGAAGAAGCTGAGGCACTATTTGCTCGCTCATCGGGTTATGCTAATCTCCAAGGTCGACCCGCTCAAACACTTGATGACCAAAGCAAGCCTAGCCAGCAGAATGGCAAGATGGGCTGTCATGCTACTTGAGTTTGACATAGTTTTTACCCCTCAGAAAGCAGTAAAAGGGCAAGCTCTTGCAGACTTTCTCGTTGCTCATCCCATACCAGAAGGGTCGCCACTAAATTGTGAGTTGCCCGACGAACAAGTGCTGCACCTCGTGGAAGATGAGCCATGTTGGGAGCTCTAATTCGATGGGGCCTCATCAATAAGGAGCTCCGGCAAATCAAGCGTCCCGGAGGTAAAAGCGGGGATAGGATTGGTGTTCATCACGCCATCAATGGGAACCCTACGGCGTTCTTTCGCTCTCACCGAGCCTCGGACAAACAATGAAGCTGAGTATGAAGCCCTGATAGCTGGTTTGGAGCTCGCCATAGAAATGGAAATCCTTCGGCTACGGGTTTACGGTGACTCCCAGCTTGTTGTCAACCAAGTAAGCGGCGACTATAAGGTATACAAACCTGAATTAGCTTGGTACAGAGGCCGAGTGGTGGAACTCATGAAACGGTTCACTGACATTGAACTAATGAGAATCCCCAGAGCGTTGAACGGAAAAGCCTACATACTCGCTCGCTTAGCCAAGGAGCTGGCTGATCCTGACATGGACGAGATTCTGATCACAGTTAGGAGCCGGCAAATTCTACCCCCAGTCTCTTTACGAAAACAGAAACCGTGGAACAGAAGAGTAGTCCTGCTGAAGAAGCTTCGATCATCCAAGACGAGCCCGATTGGAGGGAACCCTTCATAGAGTACTTCCGATACGACAAGCTGCCCGAAAAAAAATCTTCGAGGATTCAGCTGAAGAAAAGAGCTCTCCGATACGTGTTTGTAAATGACACGTTATACCGCAGGTCATATGACCAACTCTGGCTCAGGTGTCTGTCATTGGCCGAAGCCTAAAAGGTCATGAAAGATGTTCACTCGGGCGTTTGCGGTGCTCACCAATCTGGCCCCAAGATGAGACTTCAAATCAAACGGCTTGGGTATTACTGGCCCACCATGATACGGGATTGCGGAGAACATGCAAAGAAATGTCAGATCTGCCAAATCCATGGTGATTTCATTAACAAGCATCCTAATCCATTGCATCCTACGGTGGCGTCGTGGCCCTTCGAAGTCTGGGGCACCGATATTGTTGGCCCAATTGATCCTCCGTCATCCAAAGGCCATCGGTTCATACTGGCCGCGACAGACTACTTCTCCAGATGGGCTGAAGCTGTCCCGCAAAAAGTGTTAGTGTATATGCCCTAGAGGCCATTACTGTATCATACTAGTATGTATATTACTTGATGGAAGCTTGGGATATTCACAGTTGTACAGACAATCTTGCTCAATATAGTAGTATGCTACTTGATTTACCGTTTCCGCAACCCCGCAAGTACCGGGAGAGGTAACGTGGACCTAACAGTGGTATCGGAGCCTAACTAAACATAAACTAGCTTGGTAGTAAAGTGTATCGAAGTTCGAAACGGAAAAATCGAAAAAAACCAAGTTGTAAAAATCTGAGTTTCTGTTAAAACTTTTTCTGGTCAAAACAAAATTTGTTATATCCCAAAAATCATCTCAGGGTTTTTATAAGAAAACCACCAAAAACGATGCAGCGACTCAACCAAAGCGCCGCGCTTCAGCGGCAAGAGCAAGCTCTTGCCGCGGAACAGCGGCCAACTTGGTGAGTTACTGCATCGATTTTGGTGCAGTGTGTTTCTGACATGGTTTTAGGATTTTTCAGATATATTATATGTGCCCAGATTTTCCAGAATAGAAATTTGTTTTTGGGGGCCTATAATTCCGTATTTTTCCGAACTTCAATATACTTTGACTATAAAGGTTATATCTGTGATGTTCTTATGTATTGAACGTCGGCTAATCGCTATATGTCGATTAGTTGGGGTTATACATATCTGTGATCTGTGATTGTTCTTGATGGTTTGTGGATATGAACTCGTTGGATTGTCGCGGATGAATAGCCAGGGTGGATGTGAGATGAGAGTTTCTTTTTCTTTCATTCATGTAACAAAATTGTAAATTGATGTAATATTATTTGTTTGGCCGCACAACCGGGTCGGGGTTGTAGCCGTCATTGTATAATTCTTTTTACTGTTTTTGCTCCTAGGATAGACCCATGGAGGGGGTGCACAAACTACCGGGTAGCTCGAAGTGCCGAGTGGCCTACTCATGGCATTGAGGGAGGTTGCTTCGCTTCGGGTACTTGGCGGGTAGTTTGCCGCACCCGTAGGGGTCTTGGGTGGGGTTTTGGCTATGCATCGCGACCGTGTAATCCGTTTTTCGTTGCAGGCTCGAACGAATCGCGGGTTCCTAGTATATCTAAAGTGTTCATCTGTGATCTGTAATGTCTATCATTGCTTTCTATTTAGGCGTTGCTTATGTTTTACAGCCGCGCTAGCCCAGCCCCCGCTCTGTCGTTAGTTAAGTAACCTAACGGGTGATGACGGGACCCCGTGGCGAATGCGAATGGCATAAGCGTACGTCATATTTTGGTTGTTTTCTGCAATGGTAGGATTAAATGATGGGACGCATTAAAAGAACTAATGCAAGAAAATAAACCTAAAAGACGTTGTTGGAACAATTTTTTCAAAAAGCTGTTATTGCAAGGACGTTCATTTTTGTTTTGCATCGAGGTATTCGGTTATGAATGCCCAGCACCTCAGTCGACGAGGCAAGGGCCGAGATCCCTTCATCGGGAGTGACCCCTTGGACAAAAATTTGCGTCAGGGTAATAACTTCACTATAGTCGATCATTCTTGCTTTGCATCGAGGTATTCAGTTTGGAATATCCTGCACCTCATTCGACGAGGAAAGAGCCGAGATCCCTTCACCGGGAGTGACCTCTTTAGCAAAAAGTTTTCGCCACTATAATTTTCAAAAAGGTGTATCACGTTCCTTCAACGAAATCAAGTTCATTACGTTAACGGGTTTTCGCCAAAACCCAGTCGTAGCCCTCCGTCGTTTCGGATTAATATTGCTTAGTATTCGTGCTACGTATTTCGTGCTCAGCCGAGGCGTAGTGAACGGTAGCTATGTAATATTTTTCCGCAGGATACAAAGTGGTTGGTTAGGACAGTCGTACGGTCATTTTGGCTCAGTCAAGGACTCGTACGGGTGGGTCTAATGCAGTTAAGATAATGACGGGTTGAACTTGACTAGGATCTTTTGACATTTTGGCTCAGTCAAGGTCACTTGGATCCTAGGGGCAAAAACCACATCGGGAGTTTCAAAAGAACTGAAACTTGCAGATTTAGCATACCTTCTGGAGTGTGGTGACTAGAGTGGATTCCATCTAGGTTATCACACAATGACAGTTGGATCCCGATCCCACTGATGAGTTGGTTTACTCTCGGGAGATTATTTCACTTAACGATCAATGCTATAAACCTAGTAGGTGTCTAGAAAGGTGTTAGCGGGGCTACGCCCCCAGGGAAAAGAGGTTCTTTAATTAAGGAACTTCGCGAAAGCGTTGGAAAACCTCCCTCGAAGTACCGACACTAGCCTGGCTGAAAGGTTAAGCAAGTATTGTGACGTGAATTAAAACCCGGCTAGTTCTTCTTTTAAAAGGGTTTTAAGAAGAATTTGAGGAAACAGTGGGAGACATCCTGGTTAGATAAATTAATAAACCAATCTAATCTTGCAAGAGCATACGCTGAGTGTTTCTTTTCTCTCTCTCCAGGCAGCAACCTTTTCACGCCCTAATCAAGATAATAAAATGTATCGCTTGACCGAACCGAATTCTTATTCGGGACTGGGGAAAGTTGGTTCAGCTCTAACTTGTGACAACAGTCATAAGTATGAGAATGGGAAAGAGGAAAGTTTGGATTTCCAGGATACCCAGTTGAAGAAGAAGCATGGTTTTGCGTCTACTTCAGGTGTTCTCGTAATTGAGAACTGTTTTACGGTCAGCCCTACCTCCTGGGTACTTGATACCGGATCAGGATCTCATATCTGTAATTTATTGCAAGGACTGAGAAAAAGTAGGAAAGTTGCACCGGGTGATATGTCGCTCAGAGTAGCGAACGGAGCACAAGTTAATGCGGCAGCCGTCGGTGAATATCACCTAGTATTGCCAAATGGCAAGACTATGATTTTGAACGATTGCTACTATGTACCCTCCATGGTTTGCAACATCATATCAGTTTCTTTACTCGATAAAGATAGATATAAGTTTGTTCTTGAAAAGAATATCATGAACATTTACCTTGATAAGGTACTGGTTGCAGAGGGTACACTGTTTAATGGTATCTACGTTCTAAATCAGAATACAGTTCTCAATATACATAACACACGCAAGAGGAAGAATTCAGATACGAATGAATCCTACTTGTGGCATTGTAGACTTGGTCATATTGGAGAGAAAAGACTGAGTAAGTTGCATAAAGATGGACTCTTGAATGCGTTCGAGTTTTCATCTTATGAAACTTGTCAGTCTTGTCTAAAAGGAAAGATGACCAAATCTCCGTTCACCGGACATGGAGAAAGAGCAAGAGAGCTCTTGGGACTCATACACAGTGATGTGTGTGGTCCGATGTCTATACATGCAAGGGGTGGGTTCTCATACTTCATCACATTCACTGACGATCTCTCTAGGTTCGGATATGTGTATCTGATGAAACACAAATCTGAAGCTTTTGAGAAATTCAAGGAATTCAGAAAGGAAGTAGAGAACCAGATTGGCAAAAGTATCAAGATCCTCCGGTCTGACAGGGGAGGGGAGTACTTAAGCACGGAATTCCTAGATTACTTAAAAGAGAATGGTATTCTCTCTCAGCTTACTCCTCCTTATACGCCACAGCACAACGGTGTTTCAGAGCGGAGGAATCGTACCCTATTGGATATGGTTCGCTCCATGATGAGTAGTGCTGAGTTGCCTCTTTCATTTTGGGGACATGCGCTTCAGACAGCGGCGTACCTATTGAACGATGTTCCGTCTAAATCTGTGCCTAAGACACCGTTCGAGATATGGAATGGTAAGAAGCCGTATCTTAAAGGCATTAAGATATGGGGTTGTCCGGCCTATGTAAAAGTACAAAATCCGGACAAACTTCAGGCACGTTCAGTTCTATGTAAATTTATGGGATATCCTAAGAACTCCGCAGGATATCTGTTCTACCACACCGAGGAACAGAAGGTGTTTGTATCTCGCCACGCCACCTTTTTAGAGTGGAAATTTCTTGCAAAAGAAACAAGTGGGAGTTCGGTAGAACTGGAAGAAATTCAGCGACCACAAAATGAAACTGAAAATTTGACAGAACCTCAGAATTCAATAACCCCAGAAGAACCCCAGCCACTCCGCAGATCTGGTAGGATTTCTCATCCGCCCGAGAGATACTACGGTTTTCTCATTGACGGGGATCGAGAGGATTGCATCTTGGAAGAAGATGACCCTACCAGTTTCAGGCAGGCCATTATCAGTAGGGACTCTGATAAGTGGCAGGAAGCAATGCAATCCGAAATGGAGTCCATGTACACCAATAAAGTGTGGACCTTGGATATTGCTCCACCTGGGGTAAAACCCGTTGGATGCAAATGGATCTACAAAAGGAAACTTGGTGTAGATGGGCAGGTGGAAACCTATAAAGCTAGACTCGTTGCAAAAGGTTTTCGTCAAAGACCTGGTTTGGACTATGACGAGACTTTTTCTCCGGTGGCTATGCTCAAATCCATTCGGATCCTACTTGCCATTGCTGCCTTCCATGACTATGAAATCTGGCAGATGGATGTTAAAACGGCTTTCCTAAACGGTTGTTTGGAAGAGTGCGTTTACATGGATCAACCAGAAGGTTTCGTAGACAGTGGGAGCAGCGGAAGGGTGTGCAAGTTGCTTAAATCCATTTATGGATTAAAGCAGGCATCGCGGAGCTGGAACATCTGTTTTGATGAGGCAATCAAGGAATTTGATTTCATCAAGAACGAAGATGAACCCTGTGTATATAAGAAGATTGTAGGACGAACTGTCGTATTCCTAGTCTTGTACGTGGACGACATTCTTTTGATAGGAAATGACATTCCTATGCTACAATCGGTCAAGCTGTTTTTGTCACAAAGGTTCTCCATGAAGGACCTGGGAGATGCCTCGTACATTCTGGGGATCAAGATCTATAGAGATAGATCCAAGAGACTATTGGGACTTTCGCAGTCCAGGTACATAGAGACCGTACTAAAGAGATTTAGTATGGAGGGTTCCAAGCGCGGTAACATACCCGCATTGCACGGAATTACCCTCTCCAAGAAGATGTCTCCTAAGACTGACGAGGAGAGGGTTCGCATGAGCACTATACCCTACGCTTCGGCGGTAGGATCTATAATGTATGCGATGCTATGTACAAGACCAGATGTAGCTTACGCGTTGAGCACGGTAAGCCGGTATCAGTCAGACCCAGGGGAGGACCACTGGACAGCAGTGAAGAACATTCTCAAGTACCTGAGAAGGACTAAGGAGATGTTCCTGGTTTACGGTAATGGAGACCTCAGGGTCGAATCCTTTACCGATTCAAGCTTTCAGAGTGACAAAGATGACAGCAAGTCTGTCTCGGGTTTTGTGTTTACCCTCAACGGAGGGGCGGTATGTTGGAGGAGTTCCAAGCAGGATACCGTCGCAGACTCGACGATGGAGGCTGAATACATTGCTGCAAGCGATGCCGCAAAAGAGGCGGTCTGGATTAAGAAGTTCATTAGTGAACTTCAGGTGGTTCCGTCCATTGTTGACCCAATACCTTTGTATTGCGATAACAATGGGGCTATAGCTTTAGCGAAGGAACCAAGGTCCCATCAGAAATCCAGGCACATCTTAAGGCGGTATCACCTGATCAGGGAGATCATTGATCGACAGGAGATCGAGGTGCGGAGAGTGGACACAAAGGACAATACTGCGGACCCATTCATGAAGGCCTTACCCCAGACTCAGTTCGAGCGGCTGATCGAGATGATAGGTCTTCGATACGCCAGTACATGGCCTTAGTGCAAGTGGGAGATTGTTAGTGTATATGCCCTAGAGGCCATTACTGTATCATACTAGTATGTATATTACTTGATGGAAGCTTGGGATATTCACAGTTGTACAGACAATCTTGCTCAATATAGTAGTATGCTACTTGGTTTGCCTCTGCTTTAATGTGTACATGTGTGTTTATTTATTATATCACCTATACGCATTAGTAGAGCCCTTAGGATCTTTGCTTGATTACCGGCGTTGTGATGGCGATCACACTCGTGGGGGCTGGGTAATCTACAAGCACATCCTTATACACGTCCCTAGTCGTGGGAGTACCGAGATAGGGCATCGATACTCCGGAGTAGACTAGTGTATGCGCTTCTCATCCCAGCATGGGAGACGGTCTGTCCCACAGCCGTCGGTACGTCGTACTTGAGATAGTATGCGGGTGCTCGTTGGGTTACGAGTACACTGGACAGGACTCGTCGGGGACTGATGGTTGGTATTATACCTATCGTCAGTTATCAGTTCCCAGGTGACATGAGTACAGCTTAGTCCGCTGACTTGACACTGTCACTTCGCCTCGAGTGTGTTCCCACTGTTCTTTGATTACTACCCTACCACGGCTCTACTGAGTCGTGCAAACAGGTAGTAGTTGGGAGCAGTCCCGAAGCACTTGGAGGCAGTGACGGTTAGAAAGGATTCGTCTCTCCCGGTATTGGGGGTTGACATCGCGCTGTGTCTAGGAGAGCCATTACACAAGTAGTCCCTGGCCAGGGCAAGCGAGATATACTGGTAGGTTCCAGTGTTATCTCAGGGTGTTCTGGGCTTCACTCCGACACGACTTGTACCGCTATTAGGGGTCTGACACTTGCCGCCCCCCCTAGGCCCGACATGCGATGTATCAGACGAACAGACCGGACTGTACGGAGATTGTCACATACAGACTCAGTAGGAGTTCGGATGGGTTTACCTCATCGGCCTTCTTATCGACATCTACCTGGGGACCGTTACGTACAGCTAGTGCCGCTTGCGGTCTGTGGTTAAACCCACTGCCAGCGTAGAGTCGAGTCTTTAGAGTCCCACACAGAGAGTTTCCCTGCACTGAGCGAAACGTGTAGAGGCCGTATGGTTTTACGGCAGGGCTGCGATCACTTACGTACACTTGTGTGCGTATGATGTTCGGGCAGGCAGTACTAGTGGGCTTTGGTTTAAGCCAGATCCTAGTATTGCACAGATGGATCTGTTTTGTCTTCTGCGCATCCGCATTCTACGGAATACGGATGCAGGTGTGTATGCACAGTTTTCTGGAGCGATGAAGGAGGAGGTGCCTCATTAGGGTTTTAGCAGTTGGTTCGGCCAAAACCACTATGTGGCAGGCTCATTAGGGTTTTGACAGTTGATTCGGTCAAAACCATTTTGAGGCGGACTCATTAGGGTTTCGACAGTTCGTTTGGTCAAAACCATAAATGAGCCGGGGACATTATTTACTAATCCTTTCATTGATAATTTTGTTATGGCTAATTACATTGACCATTTGACCATCTTGACTTTGTTGACTTTTTGACCAAAGTTGACTTGGACCTTCTTAGAAGATCTAAAGTATTCTTTGGTTTTCTTTTTATTAAGTTATGATAATGGTCATGTCATTTGTAGCCATCACCTTTATCTTGATTGGATTTGTAATGATAATGTTTTGTGCATTATTGCAACCATGGTTAGCTTTTCTCTTGGTTAAGTTTTTCATTTGCTCATTCTCATTCTCTCTCTTGAAATGAGAAGCTCCATGGTTGCTAGAAAATCTCCTCCTTCTTCCTCCTCTTGATTTCTCCTTTGATCTCATGTGTTGAGAGAAAAAGGATTCTACTTGACAAACACATCCATACATCCTCTCTACACAACCTAGGGCTTCTAGATTAGCAATCTCCTTGCCCTAGTTACCTCGGCTTGAGGTGGAGCTCGGTGTACATCTCTCGGGTGGATCGTCTTCGACTCAAGGAGGCCGCGGAGGTGACCGAAGTCCGGATCAACCATTGAGCAAGCAATGAGAAGAACAACAAGAAGAGAAGAACATCAAAGAAGAACAACAACTAGAAGTGAAGGAGTTCAAGTTGAGGTATAACCACTTTGCCGAGTAGTTAACTCTTCTTTGCAAGAATGCTAGTTTAGTTTAGCAAAGATCCGGCTTTTACGGTCCATGTTACAAAGTTTAGAAAAAATTTTGATTTACCGTTTCCGCAACCCCGCAAGTACCGGGAGAGGTAACGTGGACCTAACAAAAAGAAGTCAAGACAAAAGATATTCTGACATTCTTCCAGCATAATATTCTATACCGCTTCGGCACACCAAGAAGAATCATTTCTGACAACGGGCCTTCTTTCAAGAGCTTTAATGTCTCAAGGTTCGCTACTCAGCACAAGATAGACTGGATATATTCCTCCATCTATAATCCAAGAGCCAATAGGCTAGCCAAAGCCTTCAATAAGACTCTATGCAAGCTCCTGAGGAAAAATGCTTCAGCCAACAAGAGAGACTGGAATCTCAAGCTTCACGAGGCGTTGTGGGCTGTTCATACCATAATATTGTATTATTATATTCCCCATTCTTATTCTTTCTACAAATAAACAGGTGCTTTTGACGCATGTCTGCTACATATTACAGGTTACAGGTTCTTGGACAGAAAACAGTGAAAACGATGAAAAGACGATGCAAAAGTGGACTTTGACGAACAAACAGAAGACTCTTGATTAAGCCGACATCAAAGATAAAATTCACAAAGTACAAGGCAATGCAAGGTCCAAGATTACAAAGCAAACGGTTAAAAGTCCACTGCAATTGTTCACTGGAGATCTGGAAGAAATAGAGAAGCCAAATTGAATAAAGATCCAAAGAAATAAAAAGCCCAAGAAGCTTAGAATCAGTTCCAAAATTTCCAGACATAAAATTTTACCAAAGCTTGGAAGTCTACTTTGACTAGGCCTTCCTAAGGATATTTTGGTAAATGTAGACATGCGAATCAATTGTAACCTAGGGTTTCTATTTCCTATAAATAGAAGCCCAAATCATTGTATTCTTTTGATGCCTCCCGATGCCTCCCTATGCCTCCTTTTAATAATAAATTTTAGAATTCTTTTGGAGAGCATCGGTGTTTCTTTTCAATTCATGAATTCAGATCTGACAACCCTGTGTTGATGATTGGAGAGATACATCTGTAAGTAGATTTAATTCCTTGCTCTAGTTTAGATTTCAATTCTTGCCCTAGGTAATTTTTATTCTCTGCCCTAGATAGATGTTTTTAAATTCCCTAATGAGTGAGTAGTCTCCTCGCTTGTTAGGGTTAGATCTGGGGAAGGTTTGAGAGACGAAGATCTCTCATCCCCTTTCTTGCCCTTCATATATTTTCATAGAACTCCATGCATACCTTCTTATTCCGCTCCCTACGGCACTCTACCCACGAGGTAGCGGTGATACCGTAGTCTAAAGGCCCGGACTTTAAGGTTTTCCATGGAGGTTAGGGTAAAGATTTCTAAAGGAAGGACAAGGATCTAGAGGAAGAACAATCTTCCCAATCATCTTAATCCCTTTTATTAATATTTACCATAACACCTAATTAAATCTTCATATGGGTATAGAAAGCGGTGAGATTTATAGACTTTCCAAACTTAACCTAGACCTAACCCTAGCAAGACTTAGATATAGATTAATTCAGTTTTTAGATTTAATAATCAATCCGAACACCCTTAGGAATTAACTCGTTAGCGCGATTAGGAAATTCACAACATCCCTGTGGACCGACCCGTACTCACCGGCTAGCTTCATGCGACGCCGTTCTTGATTGCGGTTATAGATAGTTTTTGAGACAAATCAAATGGCGCCGTTGTCGGGGATGGCGTGTTATTTCCTTTTTGCAATTTCGGGTTAATCTTAATAAATAAAAAATTCATAAAAATATGAAAAATAAAAAAAATATAAAAATATATCATTTGTTATTTTTGGAAAGTGTATTCTTGTGAGAATTTTTGCAGGATTTACAAAGAAATTCGGATCTGGAAATCTACAGAGATGAAAACAGCAAATATCAAATCCGAACAAACAGAGGAATATCACAATTGACAACAGAAAAAATTTGGAGGACTGAGTCAACAAGAAGAATCGCGGTGATCTGGTCTCAAGTTTGCAACATCTGAGTTCATGAAAATTTATCTCTCAAGTTTTGTTTTGTTTTTCAGTTGACAGAGGCTACAACATTCAGAGTCTTGCTGTTGGTCCAGCTGAGAAAGAATTTATCTAGAGGATTACTACTTTTGTTCCGGAACTGATGAATTTGTTGGCAAGCTAGTCCAGCAACTGTACAAGCTTATAGACATTCATGAGGTTCATGATTTGACCCACATGCCTTTTGCTGCAAGAGAGCTGATGCTCACCAAAGTTGCTGTCAATACTTACGCTCGGAGGGACATCCTAGATATTGCTGACATATTCCAAGCAAAAGCTATTGATGTATCTGATCATACAATCACTTTTCAGGTTGAATTTTTGAAACTTGAGATTCCTTTTGATTAAATTCAGTTCCTCCGACCAAAATTCAGCGACCAACACGCGTCGGAACCGCCGTGCCAGCCCCCTTGCGGTCGCGGAACCGCCGCGGCCTGATCGATTCAGGGCTTGGAAAAAAAGCAGAAGCGCGATAAAAAAAAAAACAGTTCTGCCACTACAAATTTCTGTGAGTTTTCTCTCTCCTCCTCTGCAAATCTTGATATATCTTCTGTAAATTTGCCTGCAGGATTTCTTTACGCTCAAAAATATTTTCCCTTCCAAATAACGATCTTGTGCAGGATTTTTGCGTCCCGCTTGAAATAAAATTGATTGCAAGCAATATTTTGCTGTTGCATATTTTTTCTCTAAAATCTTTTTTTTTGTTGCATATCTTTTCTTGAATATCTCTTTGCAACATTTTTTTCCAAATAAATATTCTTTGTGATATGCTTAAAATAATAATTGATTGCAAGTGATCTTTTCTGATTTGCATATCCTTAATCTTTTTGCTAAATTTTTTTTTCCAAATAAAGAGCAAATAAAGAGAAAAAGAAAAAAGGAAATTGTTTTAAAAGACTTGCAAGATTTTTTTAAAAAAAGACTTGCAAAATTTTTTAAGGAGAAGGCCAGGTTGTGGCTCAGCTCGTGGATAGCCAGGAAGAGGTTGTGGTTCAGAAAGGAGCCGAAGAAGTATGAAACTGTTAAAATCTTTATCCAGGATGCATCGTGGAGGTAGGCTGAGGTCCAGAGCTGGAGAAGGACAACAATAGTGATCTGCAACCATATGAGAATGTGTAATTAGTGTTGGGAATGTTTAATTAAGGATTGATATCAAGGGGTAATATATTGTGGAGGTTAATATACACATTAAAAATGCAAAAAGGTTTAAAACTGAGCAATCTCAAATATGTAGTCATAATATTAACGATACTATCAATGTGGATTTTTTTCCGCAAATAAATCCTTGCACCACCCAACCTTCTTTCTTTTCCCCTTTCTTCTATCATGGGTATCCCACATAATAAATCACTTGCCGAACTTTGGTATCCCGAACCTAATTTTGCGTCGTACGTCAATTTGTTCGGTCAATTTAAAGACGATCCTTTCTTGCCTAAAAAATCTTTGAAAGATCAAATAGAGGCGTCTAGGAGAAACAGTTTGACTTTTCAACCCACTTTGTGTCAACCAAGTCAACCTTTACCACCTCCATATGTTGACACCACTTTTTCGAGTCCTTCTGTCACTCCTAAGCCGATGTCCATTGCTGAGCATATTGCTCAATCTCGTAGCCGATCTTTCACCCCTCTCCACTCATCTAGTTCTAGGGATCAACACGATTATTCATATTTTTATCCACATGTTGACCCTATCCCTGCCCAGCCACCCACTTCCTACCAGTCCTACCCGACCTTACCACCCTCACTAGACACTGTTTCCACACAGCCATTAGGGAGTTTGGCATATCCACACGATTTCGAATTTTTTACCGAAACCCCCTTACCACCCAAGTCTAGTTTGGAAGAGTCGTTGGAGGCATATATCGCAGCAACAAACAAAATGACTAGGAATGTGGAAGCGTCCGTGGCCGCCCTTATGCAACCTAGTGAAACGATAGCTAGTTTCCCGCTAGCTTCAAATTTTTCAATGTATAAGGAGGCGGTTGGACAGAGTGAGAATAAGAGAGGATTTCAAAATCAAACCTACCCATACCCAATTGAAGCCCACAACTCCGGTTTTCCATCGATTGTCCCAAATGATTCATCAGTTAAGGATAAAAATGAGTTGTGTGATTTTGTAGTGCTTGATTTGCCAAATTGTGAAGAACCCCTTTCGAGTGAAACTGCACCTAATCCTTTCGATCTTTACACCTCCCATCTAGAACCTAAATTGATAGATATCCATGCTTTTGATGAGGTGTCTAAGAAAATTTATTTTCACTTGATTAAGGATATAGACGCTGGGAATATTTCGGATGATGAACCTGTCGATTTAATTGAAATTTTATGTTCAAATCATCATCCTGAGTTATTAAATGTTTCTCCCGAATCTCATATGCGTCTAGATTTTGATGATAATGGCATGGATGAGTTAAATATTGAGGATAGTATTGAGGAGAGTCTTGAGGATAATATTGAGGTTGAATCATTTTTGTTTGATGTGTCTGATTTTCCAATTCATCCTCCTGAACCTTTGACTGTTATATCACCCTCCCTCCTTTCCATCGTTCCGACCACGACCACGCTTGAAGACTGTGAGCTTGAAAATTTTTCCTTTGAATCCGATACTGTTCTCACAGATGATAAAACTTACGAGTGTTTCACTTTTTCGGACGATGTTGATGACTCACCGCCCGAGTTTGAGTTCTTTAAATTTTCAGATGAGTTAGTTGAACCATCAGACTCGGTTGATTACAGTAGTTTCGAACCATTAATGGAATCTTTCAAGTTCGAGACAGTTTACTACGGTGAGAATGAGACTATCCCTAATTCACTTCCTTTCGTCTTTCCCATTGTTCCGACCGTACAAGAGACCGTTACGCTTTCATCTCCAATACCAAGTTCGGCGTACCCATGTTTTCTTGCGAATCTTGAGGGATTTGACCCCATTGCACGACGAGTTGATAGATTAGCACAATCAGTTTTCACACTTCGGTCATCACAAATTGCGCTAATTTATTCACTCGATTTACACCCTCGAGATCGCCCGACCGTTCTTTCTCCTTTCCGCCATTCTTCTCCCCTACCGAGACCATATTCTACCATTCTTCTTTCCGCACGGTCTCGCGTGTTTCTCATTTCTTTCCTCCACACCCCATTCTTGCACCAACTATACCTTTACCACGATAAGATTTTTGAATGGTTGGTGCTAACCTTTGGCTTGTGTAAGGCCAAGCTTAAGTTTGGGGGGAACCTTTGTATATATGTATATATATTTTGTTTTCTTTTTCTATAAAAAAATAAAAAATAAAAAATAAAAAATTTCAAAACATTAAAAATATAAAAAAACATTGTAAATAAATAAACAGGGGAGTATCGGTATTTTGACCCTCTTGGTTTAGCATGACAGTGAGGACACTGTCAAGTTCAAGTTTGGGGGTATACTCGGTACGTATTCTTCCTTCGCATTCATTTGCATTTGCATATTTATTTGAAAAACCATAAAAATTGAAAAAAAAAATCAAAAATTATAAAAATTAATGTATTCAATTCTGGTTAATTGACTTGAGTTTGATAAATAGGTTAACTGGCTAGGAAAAACTAAATCTTAGACTTAGCAAATTAAAAACCCTAAAAATAACCTTTCTTAGAGTTTAACGGTAGAAAGTATATGTCTTTGTAGATTATTTAGAAATAGGCAAATTTTGGGTTCACTCCTTGGGCTAAGTCGAAACGAAGGAAAAGTATTAAAACTTTTATTAGAGTATAAGTTTGAAAAATAGTTCCTAGCTTAAGTCTAGATTCTGAAAACATGTACCCTACAAAATGCACAAACACGCACCTTGAAACTTGGATTAGTAGAAGAGACCTTGAAATACTCTTGTCTAAAGTCCTTAGCACAATGAAAATAAAAAGAAAAAAGTGAATAAAGAAAAAAATGAACACTGGTTTTTGTGATTACTTAAGGCTGTAAAAATAGAAAAATATTTAGCGAGGGTGCTTCATCACCTAGTGCCTTAGACCAACTGGTTTGGGAGCCACTGCTAAAAGCCTTGGGTGTTGCAAAACTAGGAAGTACGCTTTAAAACGCTAACACATCTTGTAATCGGTTGTTGGTACCTCAAGAAGTATTAACAGTCGCATGAAGGATGTGAAAGCGAAAATTCACCAATTAATAAGTGCTTTGGACAATGGACGAAAGTACGATTGCTTGATTTGAATTTCCAAGTGTAGGGGTGATATTTACACACACGTGGGGATATGTGATTAGAGTTTAGATAAGAGAAAGGAATAAAGAATAAAACTTGTATATTTAATAGAGTTGAGAGAAATTTCTAAGTGGAGATGGAACCCTAGAAGGAAAACTTAAGAGATGCCGAAAGCTGAGTAGTTCTATAGAACATGTATAATCTTAAGTTGAATGATGAGGAAGTGTGAAGAATATGGGTGAATAATTTGCGGGTCGACGATAATAGATTTCCTTGTTAGAAAACCTAGTTAGAAAACAAAAGGTCGAAAAACCAAATTGATAGGATTTTGTGGGTGTAATCCGCTGAAAACCCTCAGGAGACAACACTCCTCCTACTAGGGACACCTAGAGGTTTAACGGCTTGTTGCACGAGCTCAATGCAATCGCGTTTCCCTGCGAAAGTGCGGCTAGGTTAGATTTTTTATCGAGACTAAGTAAAAGAATAAGTTTGCTCGAGGGCGAGCAAAAGATAAGTTTGGGGGTATTTGTTCATACCATAATATTGTATTATTATATTCCCCATTCTTATTCTTTCTACAAATAAACAGGTGCTTTTGACGCATGTCTGCTACATATTACAGGTTACAGGTTCTTGGACAGAAAACAGTGAAAACGATGAAAAGACGATGCAAAAGTGGACTTTGACGAACAAACAGAAGACTCTTGATTAAGCCGACATCAAAGATAAAATTCACAAAGTACAAGTCAATGCAAGGTCCAAGATTACAAAGCAAACGGTTAAAAGTCCACTGCAATTGTTCACTGGAGATCTGGAAGAAATAGAGAAGCCAAATTGAATAAAGATCCAAAGAAATAAAAAGCCCAAGAAGCTTAGAATCAGTTCCAAAATTTCCAGACATAAAATTTTACAAAGCTTGGAAGTCTACTTTGACTAGGCCTTCCTAAGGATATTTTGGTAAATGTAGACATGCGAATCAATTGTAACCTAGGGTTTCTATCTCCTATAAATAGAAGCCCAAATCATTGTATTCTTTTGATTCCTCCCGATGCCTCCCTATGCCTCCTTTTAATAATAAATTTTAGAATTCTTTTGGAGAGCATCGGTGTTTCTTTTCAATTCATGAATTCAGATCTGACAACCCTGTGTTGATGATTGGAGAGATACATATGTAAGTAGATTTAATTCCTTGCTCTAGTTTAGATTTCAATTCTTGCCCTAGGTAATTTTTATTCTCTGCCCTAGATAGATGTTTTTAAATTCCCTAATGAGTGAGTAGTCTCCTCGCTTGTTAGGGTTAGATCTGGGGAAGGTTTGAGAGACGAAGATCTCTCATCCCCTTTCTTGCCCTTCATATATTTTCATAGAACTCCATGCATACCTTCTTATTCCGCTCCCTACGGCACTCTACCCACGAGGTAGCGGTGATACCGTAGTCTAAAGGCCCGGACTTTAAGGTTTTCCATGGAGGTTAGGGTAAAGATTTCTAAAGGAAGGACAAGGATCTAGAGGAAGAACAATCTTCCCAATCATCCTAATCCCTTTTATTAATATTTACCATAACACCTAATTAGATCTTCATATGGGTATAGAAAGCGGTGAGATTTATAGACTTTCCAAACTTAACCTAGACCTAACCCTAGCAAGACTTAGATATAGATTAATTCAGTTTTTAGATTTAATAATCAATCCGAACACCCTTAGGAATTAACTCGTTAGCGCGATTAGGAAATTCACAACATCCCTGTGGACCGACCCGTACTCACCGGCTAGCTTCATGCGATGCCGTTCTTGATTGCGGTTATAGATAGTTTTTGAGACAAATCATGGGCATATCGTACCATGCACCGTACTCCAACTCAGTCCACTCCATACTCATTGCTCTTCGGAGTGGAGGCGATCCTCCCCTTCGAAATCGAGGTTCCAAGTTTAAGAATGGCCATCCAACACTAGTTGACGGAAGAGGAAAACATGCTCCTTCGACTTGAAGAGCTCGATGCCCTCGAAGAAAAGAGGCTTGCAGTGCAGCAAAATCTGGAGCTATACCGAGCCTAAATATCACGGGCCTATGACAAGATAACCCGTCTCCGCGCTTTCAAGAAAGGTGAATAGGTATTGGTCCTCAAAAGACCGATCATCCCCGATTGACATGCCAAGGGAAAATTCGAGCCAAACTGGGAAGGACCATACGTCATTGAGAAAGTGTTCGACAGAGGATCCTATCAACTAATAAGTGCCGAGGGAGAAAGGCCCATGCCACCCATCAATGGCCGATATCTTAAGAAATACTACACGTGAATGCTCCAAGTCGCAGGCGAATTGAGCACATCAGCCCTACGGTCTGGATCACACATCTTGCAAAACCGTATATAATCCACAGGCATAAACGGCCCCCATATCTCCCAAATCCTGCCGGTGAGACTACTTTCAAAGTCCCACCAGCAGCAAAAAAAAGAGAAAACAAAAAGAAAAAAAACAAAAAGAAAAAAAGAAGAAAAAAAAGGGTATGTCCATAAGAAAAACGGGCACGGATGAAAACCCGAAAGGGCTCCGTGAGTAAAAACAGCAGGACTACCGGCGAGTCTGTGAAAACCCGAAAGGGCGCAAACTCGTGAAAAGAAATGAAATACACTCGCAAAGTCCTCTCGACCTTGTGAGGAGAAAACCCCTGCGTGAGATCCTTACGACTCATAAAGGAGCAACACACTTAGGAATCCTCACGATTCCTAAGGAGATAATATACCTGCGGGATCCTTACGACTCGTAGGGAGAAAATGCTTTTATGGGACCCTCACGGCCCATAAAATTGAAAAGCCTTAGGTGATAGGGACCCAAACCTGTCTCCTAAGCCATCATTCCCCAATGGGCAACGGCAAATGATGAGTCGCTCCTGGCATTTTGCTTCAGTGTTAGCGGTGCTGATGTCGACCCAAAACCCAAATCCCAAGTCCTCCCAAGGCAAATGATGAGTTGCTCCTGGCATTATTCCAGTGCAGCAATAATGATGCCAAACAAGATCCAAATTCCAAGTCCCCAAACGGCGAATGATGAGTCGCTCCTGGTACCATATTCCAGTGCAGCGATGCAGACGCCAACCAAAATCCAATTTCTCAAAATTCTCCAGCCCTACGGCCAGTCCCCAAATTGACTGCCGTATACAATCCACGGGCTCAAATAATTCTCGTCATACCCATGCCCTACTACAATCATCAGTTACGCGGTTGGTCTCCGCCTTAGGAATTATGCTCCATTGAGAAGACCTACTCATGTGTCCTCACGATACATGAGGAGAACAAACCTTTGTGGGATCCTTACGACTCATAAAGGAAAAACACACTTAGGAGTCCTCACAACTCCTAAGGAGAAAATACACCTGCGGGATCCTTACGACTCGTAGGGAGAAAATGCTTTTATGAGACCCTCACAGCCCATAAAATTGAAAAGCCTTAGGTGATAGGGACCTAAACCTGTCTCCTAAGCCATCGCTCCCCCAACAGGAATAGGCAAATGATGAATTGCTCCTGGCACGTGTGCTTCAGTGTTAGCAACGCTGATGTCTACCCTAACCCCAAAATCCCAAACTCCAATCCAATAGACTCCTAAGTCTTTAAACTGGGAACAGATGAGCCCTAAGTCGTTAAACTGGGAACGAGGGAAATCTCCTCATGGCAGATGATGATTCGCTCAAGGTACCATATTCCAATGCAGCGATGCTGATGCCAAACCAAAACCAAAATCCCCAAATCCTGTCATGACAAATGATGATTCGCTCCTGGTACCATATTCCAGTGTAGCGATGCTGATGTCAACCCAAATCACATCAAGTCAAACAACCAATGACCTCCTTGGCAGAATCGAATTCCACCTCGGAAACAAGTCAACTTCATCCCCGACACCGCAAGAAGCGGAGCAAGTCAAATCCAGCACCGACCGTCCACGTCGCAAAAAGGGCAGCACCGACCGTCCAAGTCGCAAAAAGGGCAGAACCGACCGTCCACGTCACTAAAAGGGCAGCACCGACCGTCCAAGTCGCTAAAAGGGCAGCACCGACCGTCGACGTCGCTAAAAGGGCAGAACCGACCGTCCACGTCGCAAAAAGGGCAGAACCGACCGTTCAAGTCGCAAAAAGGGCAGAACCGACCGTCCACGTCGCTAAAAGGGCAGCACCGACAGTCCAAGTCGCAAAAAGGGCAGAGCCGACCGTCCACGTCGCTAAAAGGGCAGCACCGACCGTCCAAGTCGCAAAAAAGGCAGTATCGACCATCCAAGTCGCAAAAAGGGCAGTACCGACCGTCCAAGTCGCTAAAAGGGCAGCACCGACCGTCCACATCGCTAAAAGGGCAGAACCGACCGTCCACATCGCTAAAAGGGCAACACCGACCGTCCAAGTCGTAAAAAGGGCAGAACCGACCGTCCATGTCGCTAAAAGGGCAGCACCGACCGTCCAAGTCGCAAAAAGGGCAGAACCGACCGTCCACGTCGCTAAAAGGGCAGCACCGACCGTCCACGTCGCTAAAAGGGCAGCACCGACCGTCCAAGTCGCAAAAAGGGCAGAACCGACCGTCCAAGTCGCAAAAAAGGCCGCATCGACCGTCCATGTCGTAAAAAGGGCAGTGCCAGCTTCCCAAAAGATGGGAACCGAATCAACTCGCCTCTACGTGAAAGAAGATCCATCAATTTCATGCACATGACCCACATATGTGGTGTGCATTTATTGATGGGGGGCAATTTGTTGGGGTAAAAATTTACACCCCGGTTTACCAAGTCAAAATCAAAGTCAACCCCAAGCCAAGTAGGCCCAAGCCCAGATCCAGTGGGCCCATGCCCGGGTCAAGCCCGAACATGAAGCGGCCGGCCTCCCACCACACCAAAATAAAAATTTTGTAATAAACAATTTTGTTGTATTTATTTTATTTTATTTTATGAATAAATGTAAGAAAAATAGACATAAAGCCAATTTTTTGTAAAGCCTATGGCTTATGTGCAAAAAGAAATGGCACATGAGCCATGGGATGGGCAAAATGCCATTTTGTGAAGCCCAAAGGGCTATGTGTAAAGTGTATGGCCTATAAAGGCAAAGATAATGAAATATCAAAACAACTTTTTTCTCTCTCTAAAAGTTTTTCAGATCAGAGATCTTTCCTCCTTCTTCAAGGTTCCAAAACCTTCTTCTTTCTCTTGAATTAAATCAAGAGTTTTACTTTTCTTTTTATAAAACAAATTAGTTTTCACCACAAAACCCATAAAGGGGAACTTGGATCTTCCATTAGATCTTAAAAAGAAGAGATTTTTAAAAATCCTATATCTCTTGATCTTCAATCCAGCTAACAGAGGAGGAAGAAGAAGAAGCTCTTTCACTAAACCCAAAAGAAAAAAAAACACTCAGGAGTCCAACTCCTCCCTGATTTCTCATCCGAGAAATTTTTTTTGGCTAAAAGCCTCTTTTCCTTGCTGGCACTCAAGCGCAGAGCGCCCGCATGCCGACACGTGGCGCGCTTGCGCTCGAGCGCAAGTCGCCCCCGTGCCGACACATGGCGCGCTTGTGCTCCAGCGCAAGTCGCCCCCATGCCGACACGTGGCGCGCTTGCGCTCCAACGCAAGTGCTCGAGCGCAAGTCGCCCCCGTGCCGACACGTGGAGCGCTTGCGCTCCAGCGCCCAGCGCTCAAGCGCAAGTCTCCCCCGTGCCGACACGTGGCGCACTTGCGTTCGAGTATCAAGCGCTGAAGCGCAGTGCGCCCATGTGCCGACACGTGGCGTGCTTGCGCTCAAGCGCCCAGCGCTGAAGCGTAGGGCGCCCACGTGGCGAGCTTGCGCTCAAGCGCAGAATGTCCACGTGCCGACACGTAGCACTCTAGCGCCTGAGCACACAGTACCAAGGCGCACAGCGTCCAAGGTGATGCCCCATGCATCCTTTGGATGTCTTTTCCCCCCTTTATTTATATATACATGTATATATATACATATGTATACATATGTACACATACACATACTCCACGACACTATCCCCCCCAAAAAAATTTTTGGGCCGGGGCGCTGCCCCGAACCCCGCAAGGGGGCTGCTAGCCCCCTAGACCCCCAGCCCGCTATCCGGGTAGCGAGACCCCCGTAAAAACTCTGCGTGGCTCCCGATATATGCAAAACCCCCTTTCAAAACAAAACACACGTACACTGCACATTGAGTTCGCATGACCAGTTTAACCCGTTAATCGGAGGTTCCCTCACCCTAAAGGTGAGGGGTAATTAACGGCGGCTGCCGGAAATTCGGATCCCCAAAATCATTAAACCCCCGCCTACCCTAGGCAGGGGGAATCTGTATTACGCCTGAGAAGCGTGCGCGTATTCCCATCTCAATGGGGTGACGAAAAACACCCTACAGCAGCGAGGGCCGAGGTCCGAGTTGACTCGTGTGAGATGAGGACTGACCTGGATGGCACGCTCGTTGCATAGGAGAAGATGGATCTGCCTTCGATAGATCGTATCGCTAGGCTTGAGGCAGAGATGCAGGACTTGCGCCAAACGATGAGGTCTTTGGTTGAGGCCAGTAAAGCGCAGCGACAGGAGGTTGCCACCCCTGTTACCCAGTTGTTCCTTACGATCAGCACTCAGCATCGTGTTACTAACACAGCACCAGTGGACGCAGCCCGTTTTGATGAGGAGCGTCTTTCCGAGACTTTAGGAGTTCGAGGACAGAGGAAGGCTCGTGCAGGTGTACCAGCCCAGAGACAGAGGTTCAGTCGCCATGAAAGGTTTCGTGCACGTCACGGGAGTAGAAGAGGCTTGGGACGAGGAGAGTCGGTTAGCTAGATCATCCGTTTGTTTTGTTAACTTCTGTCAGCGATTCTTTTGTTGCGCAACACGTATTTCAGTCGTGTGCCAATCGGATAGGAGATAGAGATTCGTCCGTCGCTTTGATCCTTCTAAACATGTTGAATTTGACGTTCTCCTGGGCACGGACTGGTTAGCTACGTGCTAGACGTCTGTGGACTGCCGTGAGGAAACAGTCAGGTTTTGTTTTCCCGGCGAGTCAGTTCTTGTTGTGCAGGGGGACAGTGGTGCCGCCCATCATAACTTGAATTCAGCCTTTTTCGCAAGTCAGCTTTTGAGGAGAGGATGTCAAGGATTCTTGTCTTCCATTAGTTATACCGAAGCCACAGTGGGTTTGTTGGACCGGGTTCCTATCGTGCAAGAGTTTCCCGACATTGTTCAGATGAGCCGGCGAAGCTTAGGGAGCTTAAGAATCTGCTGCAGAGTTGCTAGATAGGTGGGACTTGTACGTCCAAGTGTTTTGCTTTGGGGAACTCCTATTCTGTTCATCAGGGAGAAAGACAGCAGTTTGAGGTTGTTTGTTGATTAATCGTCAATTGAACCGAGTTACGGTGCGGATGGGTATCCTTCACCTCGCATTGACTATTTGTTCGACTTGCTCTGATATTTTCTAAGTTTGTTTGGGATCAGGTCATCATTAGTTGCGGGTTCAGAGTGATGACATTCCGAAAACTGCTTTTGTGCGCGCTACGGGCAGTATGAGTTTTGGTGGTGTCGTTGGACTCACCAATGCCCTAGCAGCATTCGTGGATGTGATGAACCAGATTTCTTCAGGCCGTTCCCCGACCAGTTGATTGTTGTGTTATTGATGACATTCTGGTCTATTCCAATGTGTTGTGAGGAACTTGAGCAGCACTTGAGGATTTGCTTTGCATACATGGGGAGAGCCCCAGCGGTTTGCTAATTTCTTGGAGTGTTCCTTCAGGCTTGATTGTGTTGTCTTCCTAGGTCTTTTAGTTACGGGAGACGGTATTCGTATGGACCCGATGAAGATCAAGGACGTACAGCTTGGGCCCAGACTTATATCCGGGATGGAGGTCTGCAGATTTTTGAGCTTAGCAGGTTTTTACCACCATTTCGTGCAGGATTGTTTGTGTATCGCTGCACCGTTGACTAGACGGACCAGGAAGGAGGTTCCTTTTCTTGGACTGAGGCATGCGTGCGGAGTTTTCAGTAGTTGAAGACTCGGTTAACGACTGCACCAGTTCTATCTTTGCTTCTGGATCGGGCGACTTTGTTGTTTAACTGTGATGTTTCGCGAGTGGGGCTCGATTGTGTACTGATGTGGCACAACAGAGTTATCGCTTATGCTTCCCGACAGATGGAGGAAGTACGAGCAGGATATCCCACTCATGATTTGGAGATGGCCGCGGTGGTCGTGCGTTAGAGATTTAGAGACACTACTTGTGCGGAGGGTCGTGTCAGATTTTCACGGACCACCAGAGCATAATGTACATCTTCCTATAGCGGGTTTTGATTGTTGAGACGGCGCCGTTGGATGGAGCTTGTGAAGGATTGTGATTGTGAGATCCTTTATTTCCCGTGGCAAGGAGATTGTGGTAGCTGATGCTTAAGTCGTAGGCCCGGGATTAGCTTTTCCTAGTTGTGCGCAGTTCTGAGACAGTCTTCTGCAGATTTACGGTTCTTGTGCGATCATGGAGTATAGCTTAAGTTCGCCTCTACTGAGAGGACAGCAGCTCATGTCCGCGCCTGTCCACTTTTACTTATTCGTTTTCGTGAGGTATAGCCCACCGATGCTCGTTGTCTATGATACTTGAGCATGTCCAGCAGGGTAAAGATTCAGAGTCCTTGTTTTTTTTTAACTGGGGTGTGCTCCTTTTAGGGACGTGTTGTGTGTACCTAATACTGATGGGTAGAAACGCAAGATCCTAGAAAAAGGCACACCAGTCAGCCTTCTGTGTTCGTCCAAGTTCCACCACAATGTGACGTGACTTGTGAGATAGTTACGGGTGGGCAGGGATGAAAAGTGAAGTTTCGGATTTCGTTTCGAGGTGTCTGTCTTGTTGCGAGCTAAGCTTGAGCATTTGAGACCGGCTGGAGAGTTGTAATCTTTAACCGTTCCGGAGTGGGAATGGGAGCAGATCTCCATGAATTTCATTGTGGTGTATACCCAGGTTTAGACAGGGTGTGACTCCATTTGGGTGTTTGTTGTCCGGTTATGGTCAGTTTGCTCAGTTGTTCATTGTTAAGTTTGTGCGTTTGCACGGAGTTCCTTCATGCGTTGTATCCAATAGAGGCACCCCATTCGCTAGCCGTCTTTGGCAGAAGCTTCAGGAAGCCTTGGGTACTGGTTGAGCTCTAGCTCCGCTTTTCTATCTACGGGACGATGGTCAGTTAGAGCGGACTATACAAACTCTGGAGGATATGCTTGTGCGTACATACTATGTGTTTGTTGGCAGTTGGGATCGTCACATGCCATTGTTAGGGTTCTCCTTCGATAGATGTTATCAGCAGATGTTCCAATTGGCAACCTTTGGGTTTTGTTTGGTAGGTCGTGTCGATCACCAGTCTATTTTTCTGACTCTGCGAGAGTAGGATTTTGGACCCCAGCTAGTCATGAGACTACGGAGAAGATCCAGTTGATTCAGGTCAGTATGAGAGCAGGCCAGTGCAGACAGAAGTCTTACGTCAACCATCGTTGTCGCAGACTTGAGTTCGCAGTAGGAGATCATGTATTCCTACTGATTTTTTCGATGAAATAGCATGTTGAGTTTTGGGAAGCTTGGTCCCAGATTGTTGGTCCTTTGAGACCCTCGAGCGAGTTAGTTCCGTTGCCTATAATTTAGCACTTCCGCCCAGATTATTGAGTATTCATCCCGTATTCCTGGTGTCGATACTTCACAATTACCTTCACGACCCTTCTCACATGATTCAGTACCAGACCATTCTTTGGGACGCGATCATTCATTCACCAGCAGCTGAAAGTTTTTGTGGATCGGCAGGTGGAGAAACGTCGGTCAAAGGTCTTGCAATATGTGAAGGTTCTTTGGCGTAGCCGTCTAGTGAAGTGATTACTTGAGTGGCTGCGAGCGAGATGCGGAAGATTTTTCCCTCATCTTTTTGAAGGTACGCGTAGATAAATTTTAAATTCGGGGACCGAATTTTTTTAAGGGGGGAAGAATGTAACGTTTTAGAAATCGTTTATGTGATTTTCCGTTTTTAGGGTAAAATAGTCGATGTTTTCTCTTTTTACCCGATTGTGATCAAACTTCTGTATAGACTTGTCGGCACCTAATTTAGCTAGAATGAAGCTAGTGCGCGTGCTTTGGTGGTCAATGGGAAGTTTTGGTTCACATAGAATTTTCCCTAATTAAATATTATTTTAATGTGTTATTTACGCACTTAATTAGTGGTAATTACTTTTTGGGTTTGGTTAATTACTTCTAATTTGAATCATTGCTAAACTAATCAAGTTTAAGTTAAACAAAACCATCCATCAAATATCTAGATATTTTTGGTGGCAAAAGAATTTAAATTTTAAAAGAAAAGAAAGAAAATGTGGCATTTGCAATAAATGAGCATTAATTGAATTTTTCTAGAACATTCTTCACAATTTACACACAAAATAACCCCCCCCCCCACACACACACTTGATTTGGCCGGCCACTTCTCCTTGGCTGCCCAAATTTTCCCCCTCCATTTTCATCTCATTTTGCTTCATAAAAATCATCAAAAATCACAAATAAATCCCACCAACTCATTTATAAATCAAAACCCTTCATTCTTGAACTCGAAGCAAGCTTGGATCATCATAGAAGACTTCATTTTGGAAGCTTAGATTTGGTGTTTTGTTGCAAGTTTTTGAATCATTTTGGAGGTATAAAACCCTAACCCTAATGCTTAATTCTTGTTTTAAATCTTTAGATAGCTTAATTAGATGTTAATTTAAGCTTCCAATTGCATATTTTGAAATTGTAGAAATTATTTCTTGATAATCAATTAGGGTTTTGATTAGTGAAAATGTTAATTGTTAATTTTAGGCAAAAGAAAACTTAACCTACTTGCTAGATTTGTTAAATGATATTTTCCTAATTATCTAATTAGCTTAATTACAAACTAGACTTTTACTAAATCCTAATTAGGCAAGATTAAAATTCTAGTAAAGCTATGAATGGTTTAATCTTGTTATATTGTGATGTTTGTAAATTCTAGTTCTGGTAAAAACTTGTAGTTTTGAGATAAAATGATATATGTTACTTAATAGATTTCGGTAAGTTTTGGCGTGGGTTTCTTTTGACGTTGCGACGTTATTTATATTAGATTCCACATATATTATTGTGTTTTGAATGCGCGATCGATACGATTAGGGTCTAGGCTTGATACTTGTGTCGCTTAGCATTCCTAGCTAGGGTCATACCGATGTCGTTCGTGTCTTTGTGTGGCTCTTGCTCTTAAATTGGGTTCGTAATATCGCTACACGCGTTAGCCACTGGACGAACACTTGAGAGTATGTTTGGAGTTGATGCGTCGGTCAAACGTAGTTGGTACGTGTTATTGATCGATTGCTAATATATACTTGTTATATTGTTATATGCTTTCAGGATCGCAGGCAGAGACTTCGGGCGCTGCGAACAGGGGAAAACGAGTAGTTGGCTTTACTTAGCCAGGAACGTTGGTGAGTAGATTTAACATCTACAGGGGGATCGCCCGCATTGCGTTATGCGTCTAGGCTAGATCAAATGACATGACTATTAGTTAGAAGTATACGGATATTGATTGTGCATGTATACCTTTGTTGCTTATTTCATTTTCTTGTGTATGGACTTAGTATTAATGAGACACAACACCTTTATTACGGTTCATATTTCACGAGCACTAATTGTATGCTACAGACACACCGTCAATAATTTCCATGACACGCACAACATCTATACATATATGATATTGTATTGTTTAGGGACATTGAGACATGATCCCTATTTCCTTTTGTGCATATGACATATAGTATACCTGTATACCTACATGCTTACACATATGCCTTGCTTTGCGCACATACTTACATGTACACTCATATACCTGGCTAGTTACATGTATACCGTGCGTACATACTTACATGTATATTCACTTACCTAGTTACGGTTACACATACCTATGTGGTACTGTTTTGTCATTGACGTGGGGTCATTGATTCTTATGCGTTGGCGCATATGTTAGTAGTATACATTGCCATGCCTACATGCTAGTTACCTATATACCTATACGGTATCGTGCCATTAGTGACAGGTATATACACACATGAGAAATAGCTACATGTACAGCTTGCATACCTACTTAGACATATACCTGGAGGGTATTAGATCATTATTGATAGGTAGATACACATATCTTGCTATATCGACATGGTTACGCACACCAGGCTATAGCTACATGTTCATCTTTATTTGATATTATATAGACTTGGAGAAATTTAGGAACCGCATTGTTGGCGTACGGCGGCGCCCCGGCAGTCAAACCAACGCCAAATGCGGAACAAAAATTTTTTACAAAACCGGCGCCACCGCAGCCCAAATACCCGGATCGTTCCATTAACCGTAAACTAGCAATATGTAAAAGGAGTTCGAGATTATACCGATCGATCTGTGTCCTTCGGTTTTTATTCTCCGCACCAAACTCCCCGCTGCTGCGCCGACGAAATCCGCTCCCCGATCTCACTCGTCAAAGTGGCACCACGTCATCGAATCTTTATATGGGCTCCCGCCTCGAACCGAAGCAATTCGGACATGAAGTTTGCTAGCCGACATGTCCAAGAATGAGGTAGAGAGAGTGTGGAATATTTTGTCTCAAGAGTGAAGTTGCCAATTTTGTTGTGAGCATGGAAATTTCTACAAAGAAAAATGAGCTTGGCTTGCAAATTTGGGTCGGCCATTTTTCACAGAAAAAGTGCTCTGTCGGAAAAATATAAAGAGAGGAGTGTGTGTATTTATTTTTCAAGTGAGAATGGAAATCTCCTCTTTTTTTCACCTAAAAAACACCCTTGCCAATTAAAGAAGTGGCATAGTTGCAGGAAACCCCCTCCCTCCAAAAAACAGCCAGCATGCAAATGCTCCATGCTGCCCATGTTAGGCCATGCCCAATCAACACAATAAACTAATCAAACACCATACTTTTTCACCATGCCTCATAAATGAGGACCATGTAGCCCCCACACCAGTGCTCGAATTTGGGCAGCCCCCCAACAGTGCAAAGATGGCAAAGAAAAAATGTTCAAGGGGAAAAATGGTCAAGGGAAAATGTGGTCACATCAAACAAGGTGTTTTAAAAACGTGAAAAGAAAACTAGGAACTCCCAAAATAATCCCGTAACGAATTACGGGATTACACCTCAACTGTAAATACATACCTGCATTTGTATTCTGACCGAATACAAATGCAATGAAACAAAAAAATATTCCTACACTATAATACTGGCATCTGGCTTAAACCAAATCCCGCTAGTATTGACCGTCTGATCCTGATCCGTGCACAAGTGGACGTATATGATCGAACCCCGCCATATATCCATACGGTCTCTACAACGTTTCGCTCAAACTTAGGAAACTTTCTGTAGGGGACTCTAATGACTCATCAATACACTGGTACTGGGTATAACTACTAGCACGTCAGAGGTACTAGCTGTACGTAACGGTTGCTGATGTATTGATCGGAAGGGAAGCTGACGAGTGAACTCATCCAGAAACCCTACTGAGCCTGACAGTGACAATATCCGTACAGTCTGGTCCGTTCGTCTATGAGTATCGCATATCGGGCCTAGAGGACTGGTAGACGTCAGACCCCCAATAGCGGTATAAGTCGTGTCAGAGAGTAGCCCAGAACACCCTGAGATACTACTGGAATACCTACCAGTAAATTTCGATTACCCTGGCCAGGGATTTCGTGTAATGGCTCTTCTAGACACAGCGCAATCTCACCCCCAATACCGGGAGAGACAAATCCCTGACGATCCGCTCACTGCGTCCATGTAGCTCGAGACTGTACCCAACTAAAACCTGTTTGCACGACTCCTTTGAGCCGTGGTAGGGTAGTAATCAAAGCACAGTGGGAACTGACACAAAACAAATGACGATCTCAGGTCGACAGACCAACCTGTACACATGTCACCTAGGAACTGCTATCTAACGATATGTATAATACCAACTAACATGTTCCCGGCGAATCCTGTCCGGTGTACTCATAACCCAATGAGCACCTATATACATCTTAGGTGAACCAACTGACACCAATGGCTTGTGAGACCAGCCACCGCCCCTCGTTGGGGTCTTGATTGTATACACTAGTCTACTCTGAAGCATCGATGCCCTGTCTCGAAACCCCCACGACTAGGGACACTTTAAGGATGTGCTTATAGACCCCAGCTCTCACGTATATGATCGCCATCATACTGCTGGCAGTCAAGCAAGAATCCTATGGGCTCTATCAACATGCAATAGTAAATTAAAGCATGTACACGATGATAAAGACAAACCAGATAGCATACTATCATCTCGAGCAAGACTGTCCTATCGGTATAGGTCCTCCCTCAATTATTGCAATCACGTACTTGCGATCCAATAATTGACTTTGAGGGCACTATATCCAACACGCATGATATATATCAGCTTGTTGCGGTTAAATAGCGGCTTTTCCTTTATATGCCCACATTACAGTTTTATGTTGCATATATTACATTCATGGATTTAATATTATGTTCTCTGATATTCTTACTCATAAATATATATAACAGTGGAATGGGACGCTGTTATATATGCCTATATATATATATATATATATATATATATATATATATTAGTGGAATGGGACGCTAATATATATGTATTGATTCATGCATTTATACTTATTCATTACTTGATGTTTTCTGGATTTGAGGACCGTGGTTGTTTCATGAAATTATGCATTATTTGAAAACCCGGTTTCTCTTGATATGATATTTCGGCGTCCACCATGAGATTTCTCGGTTCTAAGATTGTGATATATACCCGACACGAGGAGTGCAGTGGGCCGTGTGCAGGTACATAGTGGAGCCCGGTACTGTTCCTCTCGGCAAGATGATCAACGGTACATTCCGATGAGCTTAGAAGGTGGGCAAGTACCTACCGGTGATAGTATTTAGACTCGGCGGTTATCGTGGGGATACCGACCGGAGTCATGTACGTATGGATACGTCGAATTTCGAGTGTCAGAGCTAGGCACTTAAGTTTTCGGGATAGCGTGTGATACATACCTATCAGGAGGGTCAGTCGTGGTGACAGCGCCTGATAGATCTGTATTTATCTGTCGATGCTAGACACTTGTTTCATGATGTTTTTGGGTGCCGATGTTGGACACTCACTTTATATGAAACTTACTCGATATTGGATACTGGAAATATGAGATTTACTTGATATTGTACATTCAGGATATATAAGATTTACTTGATATTGCACATTCAGCATATATGAGACTTACAGGATATGAGAGCCAATTTGGGGGCTAATTTGAGGAAATTTGGGATTTAGATTGTGTTGATGGACTTTGGTCCTGTCACGAGGTTAGGATTCCGTGAGAATGACATGTTTTATTCCATACTCCTCATTTATTTTATATGCATTGCTTCATGTATTAGTAGTACCTGATAGAGTACCTTTCATGACTGCTGCATATACATATTGTCATATTATTGCTTCATGTATTAGTTGTACCTGATCGAGTACCTTTCATGACTGTTGCATACATATGACCATTTATTTCTATCCGCTTGCATGTATTAGATTCGCGTTGTACGTGTATACTTGCGATTACCTACATATGTTATTTACTATTCACGAGTTGGCAACTCACCCCAGTTGTGCCACAGTGTTTTGCAGGTAGCCCTTCAGGACAGTCGCGGCAAGTTTCTCATCTTTCGTATCATCTTTTGCTGCGGATACCGCTACGGCTGACTGTGTACAGTTTTGCTATAGGTTGGTTTTACGGTTATCCGATATTGCGTATTGTATATTCGTATTATCCTGTACTCTCTATCTACCACTTTCATGTGTATGACTTAGAGACTTGATGTGAGGACGATATTGTATATTTTGGTGAGTTGGATATCTTTTATGCAGTTTTACTTATATCGTCTTTTATTTCTTCGCTACGGCGTCGTATATCTGTTGTGGTGGTTGTTTTCCTCCTTTGGGCATAGATTTGCACCTGGTTGGGGATGCTTTACTTATATTTATGTTGTACCCATTTTGGGGGTCGGTTTTTATAAAGGGGGAGCTGCCGAAATTTTTAAGAAAGTAAAGTTCGACTTTAAAGAATTTGGTTTGAGATTTCAAAAGTTTTGAAAATGCTATTATCACTTACTACTTTTGATGGTTTAGATTGCTGGGTTTTCGGCTTACTTAAATCGCATTACGTCTGTAGACGTTGCGTAGTTTAAGGGCCGTCACGTGCTAATTTCGGGTCGTGACAGGTCATATAGCTGCTAGGGGCAAAATATTATCGGGAATATCAAGTGTTGAAATTTGCAATGAGATTACATACCTTCTATGAGATAGTTGGATCCCGATACCCACTGCATGTAAGAGTTACTCCTGCGAGAGTTTTACACATCACATAGGTGTCTAGAAAGGTGTCAACGGGGTTACGCCCTTGGGAAAACAAGGTTTATTTTAATTAGGTCCGTGCGAATGTTAGTTATATGTATGCCCTAGAGGCCATTACTATACATGTGATGTATATTGTAGTGGATGCTTGGACATATATAGGAAAGACTTTCTTGCTCGACATGATAGTATGCTATCTGGTTACTCTTTACCTTAACGTGTACACCGATTGTCTCTCTGTTACATGTTGGTAAAGCCCTTAGGATGTGTACTTGACTACCTGGACTATGATGCGGATCATACTAGTGGGGACATGGTAGTCCATAAGTACATCCTTCAAGGTCCCTAGTCGTGGGTGTATCGAGACGGGGCATCGATATACCAGTGTAGACTAGCGTATGCCTTCTCGACCCATACAGATGGGCGATGGATGATCCCATATCCATTGGTGTTTGACATCAGAGATGATATACGGGTGCTCAGTGGAGACTGGGTACACTGGACGGACTCACCGAGAACTCCCAGATGATATTATACCTTACGTCAGATGGCAGTTCTCTGATGACACTGGTACAGGTTAGTCTGTAGACCCGAGATCGTCATAGAATCTTGTGTGATTCCCACTGTGCTTTGATTTCCACCTTACCACGTCCAAGAGGGCGTGCAAAACAGTGGTTTTTGGGTACAGTCCCGAGTCACATGGAGGCAATGAGCGATAAGAGGGGTTTTCGTCTCTCCCGGTATTAGGGGTTGATGTTGCACTATGCTCGATTGGCCATAATAGGGAAGTCCCTGGCCAGGGCTGGTTTAGAGATTTTCTGGTAAGTGTTACCAGTAGTTTCTCGACCCGTTATGAGCCTCATATCGGCATGACTTATCAGTTATTGGGGTCTGACGTTTACCACCCCTAGACTTGATATGCGACATATCAGACGAGGAGATCGGACTGTACGGTAGTGTCACTGTCAGGCTTTTTGCAGGAGTTAGAGTGGGCTTGCTTGCTGATCTTCTGATCGCTCAATACCCAGGTAGCCGTTACGTCCAGCTAGTACTGCTGACGGCTTGTGGGTGCTTGATATGATCATCACCTACTGCCAGCGTATTGCCGAGTCTTTAGAGTCCTACATAGAGGTTTTACTGGATCAGCCAAAACGAAATAGGAGCGCATATGTGATATGTGCGGGACCGAGAATTATGCGAGTATGTGATACCGTATTCTATTCTCGCGATATTTGTATCGATCTGTTATATATGATATAACCGCGTTATCGAATCAATGGTTGATTCGATAAGTCGATACATTGGATGTTAGTTGGTTATATGAGATATAACCGGATTATTAAGTCAAGTGTTGACTTGATAATTTAGTGTATAATTGTATATGTGATATACTAATTTACATTAACTAACATTGGTTCACTTAAACATTTGATTTTCTCACTTGTGCACAAGTTAATATATATATGTGTGTGATATATATTTGTTAGTGTACAAATTGTATCATGGTTGTTGATACACTTGACATGGGTGTATGAGACATACACCATACAAATTATATTGGTAGGGTTTTAATATACAAAGTAAATACAAAATTAGTGGATAAGAGCTCATATGCATGAAGCTTCATGAAGCTTATGGTTGCATTGACTTAGTCCACTAATTTTGTTTTACTTAAGATATTAGTTAACCTAACCACTATAATTAGCCATGGTAATGTCTTTACATGAGTTAGTATATGATACTCACTCACCATCGTTAGCTCACTCTCTCTCTTGATCATTATCCTCATTCTTTTCTTTTGTTCATCTTCTTCTTCATTGAGCAAAAGAAAAAGCTTGATAGGGTTTTGAAAATAGAGTGAAACTTTGTGAGAAATAAAATTCTAAAGAGAACCCACTTCCTATTTCTCCATCCTCTACTAGACTAGCACTTTAGTTTAGGGTGTTTTCTTCACTAATTCTCTAGTTAGTGAAGTAGAAGCTTGAGTTCGTATTCCCTCGACCTAGATCATCTTCGGCCTCGAAGACTTCAAGCAATACCGTTGCCTCTTCTCATGGAGCCGTCCTAGAGTCCGGGTGTTCGATGATCACAGCGAAGGGACTACTACAAGGAGCTTTAGAAGTGAAGGACCGATCTACAAAGGTTGTATTTCGTATTCACTTAGTGTTAAAGAGTTTAACTTGCATGTGTTAACCTAATTTTCTAGCAAAGATCTTGTTTAGAGTTATTCGGCACGGCTAAAATTTTAATCCGGCATGGTTGATGCCTTGTAGAACTTCCTTAGAGTGCCTAGTAACCCTACAGCGAAAGCACGGGAAACCTCCCTTAAAGTACCGGCACTGGCCTAGCTGAAAGATTGGAGAACTTGTAAGGTGTAATTAATCCCGGCTAGTCTTTCCTTTTAGGGTTTGAAGGAAGATTTGACTAAAATAGTGGGAGTCATCCTGATTAGATATATTAATAACCAATCTAATCTTGCAAGAGCATAAGCTGAGTGTTTTCTTATCTCTTTCTCCAGGTAGCGACCATATCACGCCTTAATCAAGATAATAATATGGATGTATTGACCGAACCCACTTGTTATACTGAGCTGAGGATCGTTGGTCCAACTCCAACTTATAATTGTTATAAGACCGAGCAGGAGATAGGGGAATACCAGGATTCCTATGCCGTCCACACGAAGAAAGTGCATAGTGATGCATCTTCTTCAGGTGTGTTCATTACCGAGAATAGTTTCTCAGTATCCTCTACGTCCTGGGTATGAGATACCGGATCAGGTTCCCACATGTGTAATCTGTCACATGGGCTAAAGAAAGATAGAGAACTAGGAATTGGTGATAAAGTTTCAAGAGTTAGAAACGGTGCAAGTGTTGCATCCAAGTTTGTTGGCAGTTATCACCCTGTATTACCAAATACATTGATTCTGAACGAATGTTATTAGATACCGAACCTGATAAACAATATCATATATGTCTCTTTATTTAGTACAGAAGGATATAATTTTGTATTGTTGGATAATATTTTGAACATTTTCTATATCAAGAGTTGATCGGTTCAGGCACGTTATCTAAAAGCATATACGTTCTAAATCAAAGCACGGTTCTTAACGTACAGAACGCACACAAGAGGAAGAGTTCAGAAATGAACGAATCCTTCTTGAGGCATTGTAGACTAGGTCATATCAATGCAACCCGACTAGCTAAGTTACATTTAGATGCATATTTAAATCAGTTTGAACTTATATCTTGTGAAACTTTCCAGTCATGTCACAAAGATAAGATGACCATAGTTTTGTTTATTGGAAACAGAGAAAGAGTTAGTGAACTCTTGGGATTGATACATAATGATGTATATAGGTCCCCTGTCTACAAATGACAGGACTAGTTCTTTGTATTTCATTACATTCACTAACGATCTCTCAAAATTCAGACATATGTTCCTGTTGAAACACAAGTCTGAACCTTTTGAGAAATTCAAAGAATATAAGTTAGAAGTAGAGAACCAAAACGGGTATAAGTATTATGTCCTGTGATGTGATCAGGGAGGAGAATACTTGAGCACGGTATTCCTAGATTATTCTAAAAGAGAATGAGATTCTCTCTCAGCATTACTCCTCCGTACACACCACAACACGTCGGTATATCGGGGCGGAGCAGTCTCACCCTATGTGATATGGTATGCTCTATGATGAGTACTACTGAGTTACCTATTTCCTTTTGGGGGTTATGCACTTGAGAAGCTGCATACCTATTGAATAGGGTTCTAACCAAATCAGGTGCCTACCACTCCATATGCGATATGGTATGGGAAGAGCTTATCTCTGAAGTAAAGATTTGGGTTGTCCGGCCTATATCTAAAAGCAAAATCCGGACAAGATCAAGGCAAGGTCAGTTCTGTGGATGTTTGTTGGATATCCCAAGCATTAGCAAGGGAATATCTTCTACCGCACTGAAGAGCAAAAGGTGTTTTGTTTCTCAGCTTGCCACCTTTTTCGGATAGGGATTTCTTGTGAAGAAATTAATGGTCATGAGGTAGAACTGGAAGGATTTCCAGCTATACAAACTACAACTGACGATTTGGTAGAACCGGAGGTTTCAATAGTTCCCAACGAACCTTAGCCTCTCCGCCGATCTGGTAGGGTTCCTCACCCACCTGAGAGATACTTCGGTTTTCTCTATGACAGTAGAAGCGAGGAATGCATCATGAGATGATGACCCAACTAGTTTCGAGCAGGCCATCAGGAGTGGGGACTCTGTAAGAATGGCTGGATGCTAAGCGATCTGAGATGGAATCCATATACACCAACAAAGTATGGACTTTGGTTGCTTTATCTGAAAGGTTAAATCCCTATAAGGAGCAAGTATATCTTGAGAAGATTACTTGGTGTACATGGAAAAGTTAAGACTTTCAAAGCTAAGGCATGTTGCAAAAGGTTCTCGTCATCGACCAGGTGTGGATAATGATGAAACCTTTTCTAGTACCTATGCTTAAGTCCATCCAGATCCTACTTTCCATTGCTACATACCATGACTACGATATCTGGCTGTTGGGTGTCATGACTGCTTTTCTATATAATGATTTAAAAGAGAGCATCTATAAGTACACAGCCAGAGGGCTTTGTAGACAGTGGGAGCAGTGGAAACGTGTGCAAGTTGCTTTATGAGTTAAAGCAGACATCGCGGAGTTGGAACATCTGTTTTGATCTGGTATTCAAAGCGTTTGACTTCATCAAAATAGTATATGAATCTTGTATATACAAAAAAGGTAGTGGGGAGTATGGTGGTGATCCTCGTATTGTACGTGGATAACATATTCTTGATAGGAAAGGAGTTTCCTATGCTACACTCGGTCAATCTCCTCTTATCATAAGGATTCTCCATATAGGATCAATGTGATACCTTCTAAATCCTGGGTTTTGGATCTATGAGATAGATCTTAGTGGATGTTAGGATTCTCACTAGGTGTAGTGAGATGGTATCAATCGATCCTGGGGAGAATCACTGCATAGCTTCCAGGGTGATAAGGTCGAATGAATGTCAGTTACAGGCATTGTCTTTACCCTCGGTGGAGGGACGGTATGTTGGAAGAGTTCTAAGCTAGATACCGTGACAAACTAGACGATGAAGGCTGGATACATTGCTACCAAGGATGCTACCAAAGAGGTAGTCTTGATGTATATTAGTTCACGAGATGAACTTCGTTCCTACCATTGTGGGACAATGGAGTTGTGGCTTTGGCCTAAGAACCCATGTCCCATCAGTGATCCAGGCATATTCTTAGGCAGTATCATCTGATCATGGAGATGGATGATCACAAAGGAGATCGAGGTCAGGAGAGTGTGACAAAGAAGTAGAGCGAAGGGATTCTCCGAGACACAGAGGAGAACAGGGCGGATCCACTCAAAAAGACCATTTCCCAGTAGAGACTTTTATGGGATGGTTGAGTATGTGATATTTCAACCACTGCTGATTGTAGGGTATGGGATACTACAACAGATGGCCCTAGTGCAAGTGGGAGATTGTTAGTTATATGTATGCCCTAGAGGCCATTACTGTAAATACGATGTATATTGTAGTGGATGCTTGGACATATATATGGAGGACTTTCTTGCTCGACATGATAGTATGGAATCCGGTTGCTCTTTAACTTAAAATGTACATTGATTGTCTCTATGTTACATATTGATAAAGCCCTTAGGATGAGTACTTGACTACCATGATTATGATGCAGATCATACTAGTGGGGATAGTGTAGTCGCTAAGTACATCCTTCAAATGTTTCTAGTCGTGGGTGTATCGAGACAAGGCATCGATATACCAGAGTAGACTAGCGTATAGCTTCTCGACCCATGTAGCTAGGCGATGGATGATCCCTTATCCATTGGTGTTTGACATCAGAGACAGTATACGGGTGCTCAGTGGAGACTGGGTACACTGGACGGACTCGCCGAGAACTCCCAGATGGTATTATACATAACGTCAGATGGCAGTTCTCTAGTGACACTGGTACAGGTTAGTCTGTAGACTCATGATCGTCATAGAGTCTTGTGTGATTCCCACTGTGCTTTGATTTCCACCTTACCACGTTCAAGAGAACGTGCAAAACGGTGGCTTTTGGGTACAGTCCCGAATCACATGGAGGCAATGAGCGATAGGTGGAGTTTCGTCTCTCTCGGTATTGGGAGTGGATGTTGCGCTGTGCTCGATTGGCTATAACAGGAAGTCCATGGCCAGGGCTACTTCAGAGATATACTGGTAAGTGTTATCAGTAGTTTATCGACCCGTTATGAGCCTCATATCGACACGACTTATCGAGTTGCTGGGGTCTGACGTTAACCACCCCTAGACGAGATATGCGACATATCAGACGAAGAGACCGGACTGTACGGTAGTGTTACTGATTGGATTCGCAGGAGTATGAGCAGGCTTGCTTGTTGATCTTCTGATCGCTCGATACTAGGGTGGCCGTTACATTTAGCAGACCGCTTGCGGCTTGTGGGTGTTTAATATGATCATCACCAACTATCGACATATTGACGAGTCTTTAGAGTCCTACACAGGGGTTCCCTGGCTCAAGCGAAACGGAGTAGGAGCACATATGTGATATGTGCAGGACCAAGATTGATACGATATGAGATATCGTATTCTATTCTCACTATTTGTGACATTGGTCGGTTATATGCGATATAGCCGGGTTATCGAATCAAGTGTTGATTCGATAAGTTTTGTATTTGATATTAGTCGGTCATATGTAATATAGCCGGATTATTAAATCAATTGTTGATTTAATAATTTAATGTATAATTATATATTTGATATATTACATTACATTAAGTAATATTAAGCTCGCTTATGATTTCTTTTCTTATTTTGTGCACATTGAATATATGTGAAATATTTTTTTGTATATGTTATGTGTCATGCTTGATGATACATGCAAAAAAGGTGTGTGTATGACTTACACCATGCTTGGTTTAATTGCTAGGGTTTTATTTATTTTGGTAATTACAAAAGGTGGCATTTTGTCATGGATGAAAGCTTGTAGAAGCTTGTAGTCTTCATTGACCAAGTCCACTCTTTTGTTTTGGCTAAGATATTTGTTAACCCAACACAATTAAACTTAACCATAGTTAACTCTCTACAAAAGGTTAATATATGATATTAACTCACCATGGTTGCAATTATCCTTTGGATAATTATCATATGAGATATTTCTTCATCTTCTTCTTCTTCCTCAAAGCTTTCTAGCTTCAATGGAGATTTGAGAAAATGAGTGAGAAAATGAAATCTAAAGTGAGCTCACTTCCTAGTTCATCATCCTCTACTACTTGCCATTTAGTATAGGGTGTTTGCTTCACTAATTCCATAATTAGTGAAGAGATAGCTTAGGTTAGTGTCTCTTCGACATATATCGTCTTCGGCCTCAAATTCTTCGAAGCAAGCATGTTCGTTTCTTCATAGGAGCCTCTCTAGAGTCCGGAGTTCATGATCGCAGCGAAGGGACTACTACACGGAGCTATTGAAGTGAAGGACTGGTCTACAAAGGTTGTATTCCTTGCTCACTTTACTTGCAAAGTGTTTGCATTTACTTTTCCGTCGATTTCTAGTTAACGATTCAATGTTTAGGGTTAGCTAGAACGACAAAATTTTAATTTGGCATGGACGATGCCTCCCGAAACCTTGCTGCCGTGCTAGGTAACCCTGCAAATCTCTAGGGTAATACCGGCACCGTCTCCACTACTGGCGCCACTACTTCCGCCGCCTCCCTCTCTTCTCCCCACCATTGCTACCGATGATGCTCGATAGCGGTGACCCCCAGATAATGACACATGGCAGATGACATGTCCCAGAACTTATAAGAAAGGATCAAGAACATTACATTGGGATCACACCACGGGCCTCCGGCCCGAGGATTCTCCCGACCTTCGGTGGCCTTCTAGACCACCCCCAGCTCGCTTCCGAGCTATCACAGAACGAAGTCGCCTCGGCCTCCCGCTCGTTCCCGAGCCTCCCGCCGAGCTGTGCTTCCTCGGTCTCACCGACCGACCCACAATACCAATCACAAGCGCCTCCGCCACGGCTCCGAGAATCTCGCCAGACGTGAGATATCCGCCGCCCATGATCCTGCGTTCCACGCCATCACGATCCACCATTAACGGGCATATCTCGTTATTAATGGGGAATCCCGCCTAACACGCGGGCGTGATGCCGGGGGCATAACGGCCGACGTAAATCTCGCGCCCGCCTGCCCATGGCCGCCACTATATAAACCCCTTTTTCAAATGAATCAGGTAGGTCAATTTCACCCCAATAAGTCGTTACTCTGCAAAAATACCCCGTCTAACTTGATGATCGTGTTGGTGCATATGCCCTAGGGCCCATTATTGTATCATAGTAGCTTGTATATTACTTAATGGAAGTTTGGGATATTCACAGTTATATTATCAGTCTCGCTCAACATAGTAGTAGGCTACTTGGTTTATATCTATCTTAATATGTGTATATGTTTATTTTAACATATCGTGAATACATATTGATAGAGCCCATAGGATCTTGCTTGACTACCAGCGTTGTGATGGCAGTCACACTAGTGGAGGCTGGGTAGTCTACAAGCACATCCTTTTTCAGGTCCCTAGTCGTAGGATTATCGAGACAGGGCATCGATACTCCAGAGTAGACTAGTGTGTACGCTTCTCATCCCAGCAGGGGAAATGGTCTATCCCACAGCCATTAGTGCGTTGTACTGGAGATAGTATACAGGTGCTCGTTAGGTTACGGGTACTCCGGACAGGACTCGCAGGGAACTGTTGGTTGGTCTTATACCCGTTGTCAGTTAACAGTTCCTAGGTGACATGAGTACAGCATAGTCCGCAGACTTGACACTGCTACTTAGTCTCGAGTGTGTTCCCACTGTTCTTAGATTGCTACTCTACCATGGCTTAAAGGAGTCGTGCAAACAGGTAGCAGTTGGGTACAGTCCCGAAGCACTTGGAGGTAGTGGCGGTTAGATAGGATTCATCTCTCCCGGTATTGGGAGTTGATATCGCGCTGTGTTTGGAAAGCCATTACGCAAGGTCCCTAGCCAGGGCAAGCGAGATATACTGGTAGGTTTTCCAGTAGCCTCTCAAGGTGTAATGGGCTTCACTCTGACACGACTTATAAAGCTTTTAGGGGACTGACGCTTGCCACCCCTAGGCCTGATATGCGATAGTCTTAGACGAACAGACCGGACTATACGGAGATTGTCACATCAGACTCAGTAGAAGTTCGGATGGGTTTCCTCATCGGCCTTCATATCGACATCTACTGGGGACCGTTACGTACAGCTAGTGCCGCTTGCCGTCTGTGGTTAAACCCACTGCCAGCATAGTGTCGAGTCTTTAGAGTCCCACACAGAGAGTTTTCCTGCTTCAGGCGAAATGATATAGAGGTTGTATAGTTTTACGACAGGGTTCGGACACATACGTGTTTTTATGCACGTACGATGTTCGGAAAGTTTTTACTAGCGGGCTTTAGTTTAAGCCAGATTCTAGTATTGGATTATTGGGTTTATACAGTCTCAGTATTTCCGTGTTTTCACGGATAGGAGGGCCATTCTCGTAATTTGTCGAGAAGCTTCTAGAAGAAAGATGAGGTGGAGAGTTTAGGTGGAATTTGCATTAAATGGATTAGTGACTCATGGTGTGATTCATCCAAATGAGTTAATGAAGCATTTATTGCTTAATGACTCATGAGATGATTCACACATAGTGAGTTAATGAAGCATGGTTGATATTATCATATGTTATTCATTTAATAATTATCATGCTTCATATATTCACAAATGAGATATTATTCATATCATTCTCACTCACACCTTCTCTCTCCTCAAGCTCTCTCTCTTCAAAGAACTAACCCTAATCCTCTCATGTGTTGAGATCCTAGGATTATCAAGACTAATAGATCCCTAATCATCTTCTATATCCTCTAGGTTACTTTGATTAGCACTCATAACCACCTAGTTACCTCAAGTGAAAGGTGAAAGCATGGAGAAGGAGCTCTCGGGTGGATCTTCTATCATATCGAGGAGGCCGACGAGGAGGTGAACTACAAAGACAAGAAGGACTTGAATCTCTAGGTATAATAATTTAACATAGTAACTACTTCTAGATAGTTGTTAGTTAGGGTTTAGCAAAGATCCGTAAAATTAGTCGATGTTAGTTTAAACAAAATGATTATTTTACCTATTCCGCCTCCCCTCATCATATGGGGTGTCTAACGTCGACTTACAGTGGTATCAGAGCCTCACTAAACTATAACTAACTTGTGAGCAAAGTCGTTAGAAATTCGATCGCAAAACGAACCCGAAAAAACATCGTTTTCACCAAGTTTCTGCCGTTTTTAAAACGGGTCTAAAATTTTTTCAGGGACCCTTAAAAATACAAGCAGGGAATTCTAAGAATTGTGAAGAAATTTGGGACTGTGAATCAGCCATAGCGCAGCGGAACCGCCGCCGATCCAAGCGATCCGCCGTGGATCCGCGGCCAAGTTGACTCCGAGTCAACCCAAATTTGCTCAGTTATTCTTCTGTGTTGATGTTGTATTTTCTGGGATGTTTTGTTTCTGCTCAGGTTTCAGGTGCACAGAGAATTATTTGGAGTAGATTCATTTGTGTTTGCTTGATCGAGATTCTAAGATGTTTGGCTAACTTTATTATATCTGTGTTGTGTTTAATGTGTTCGTAAACCTCCCCTAACTGCTAGTATGTCGGTTAGCAGGGGGTTGCACATTTTTATAATGGTTTTTACTGGTTTGTGATTGTGGACTTGTTGGATTGTCGTGAATGGATAGCCGGGGATGTGAGACGAGTGTTTCTTTCATTCAAATGTAATTTGTAAATTGTTTTAATATTCTTTTGCGGGGCACATCCAGGTTGAGGTTGTAGCCACCGTTGTATTATTTCATTTACTGTTTTCTGCTCCTAGGATAGACCCAAGATGGGGTGCACAAACTACCGGGTACTTTGAAGTGTTTAGTGGCCTACTCACGTTGTTGAAGGAGACCGCTTCACTTCGGGTACTTGGCGGGTAGTTTTCCATACCCGTAGGGGTCTGGGGTGGGGTTTTGGCTATTCATCGCGACTGTGTAATCCGTCTTTCTTTACAGGCTCAAAAGGAATGCGGATTCGTAGAAAATCCAATATGGTCATCTATGATCTGGAATGCCTATTATTGCATCTGACGAATGTACAATATCTATATATGATATCTAGTAGGCGTCACTTATGTTTTGCACCCGCGCTAGCCTAGCCCCCGCTCTGTCGTTAGTTAAGTAACCTAACGGGTGAATGACGGGGCCCAATGGCGAATGCGGATGGCATAAGAGGACGTTGTATTTCGTTGTTTTCTGCAATGATAGGTTAATTGATGGGGCGCATTATATTAATGCAAAGAAAATAAACCAAAGTTGAATCGTTGGAACAGTTTAAAAGAAACCACTCGGTTATTTTAAAATAGAAGATATTTTTTAAATTGCGGAGCTTAAACCACTCCTTTTAAAAAGCTATCATGTTCCTTCAATCATATCAAGTTTACTACGTTCACGGTTTTGCCAAAATCATTCGTAGCCCTCCGTCATTTCATTTGGATATTCAGTAGTATTCAAGCTATGTATTTTGACCAACGCCAAGGCATAATGTTTGGTAGCTGCTGGGTATTCATTTGTTGCATAGATAGATGAGTTAGTTTGGGACAGTCGTATTATCATTTGGCCAACGTCAGGGGTATGTACGGATGAGTTCAAATTAACAAGATAATGATGGGTAGAACTTGACATTTTGACCAACGCCAAGGTCATAAGAGCATGGGGAAGAAATAGATATCGGGAATTTCTAAAGAAACTGAAATTTTCAAAGAGTTGCATACGATTTAGAGTGTGATAATTCTAGTAGGATTCCTTCAGCTTTATCACACGATGATATTTGGATCCCGATCCTACCGTGAGTATCCGCTACTCATCAGGAGATTCGTCACTTAACGATCAATGCTATAAACCAAGTAGGTGTCGAGAAAGGTGTCAGCTGGGCTACGCCTCCAGAGAAAAGAGGTTATTTAATTAAGGAACTTCGCGAAAGCGTCGTAAAACCTCCCTCGAAGTACCGACACCGGCCTGGCTGAACGGTTAAGCAAGTATTGTACGGTGAGAATAGTCTTGACTAGTTCTTCCTTTTTAGTTTGAGGAGGGATTCGAGAAACAGTGGGAGCCATCCTGTTTAGATAAACTAAAAACCACTCTAAACTTGCAAGAGCATCATGCTAAAGTGTTCCCTCTCTCTCTCATTGCAGCGACCCAGAACATGACAGGCCTTAAGTTACTATTAGATAAAAATATTTTGACAGGGCCAAACTATAAAGATTTGTTCCGGAATGTTAAGATGGCTATAACTTATGTCAAATTGGGGTATGTCCTTACTACTAAGGCACCTGCTGTCCCTGATCCAGAATCTAGTGTCGCGGATAAGGAAATCTGCAAGACCTGGGAGATAGATTGCGCGAAGGCCAAATGAATCGTGCTTGCTTCTATGAATAATGAACATCAAAGGAGGCACGAGAATATGGATCTTGAATCCATATTTCTCTACACGAAGGATTTGTATGGAGAGCAATCTTGTATAGCAAGATACGAGACCTCGAAGAACTTGTTTCAGTCGAGGCTGGCCGTCGGATCATCTGTAGAAGAACATGTCCTTAAGATGATTGGCTATATAGAAGAGCTCGCGGACGTTGGGACGACTTTAGAGAACGAGCTATATACAGACTTGGTTCTTCAGTCCCTTCCTTCCACCTGCACCCAGTTTATTCTGAATTTCAACATTCAAGGAAAAGAAGTTGAACTTCCAGAACTCCTTAATATGTTGTGGAGTGCAGAGGGCACCTTGCAGAAGGCAAGGGAAACACCCACTATGTTTGTTCGCGGTGCTTCCTCTTCCGGGTCCAAGGCAAAGGCCAAAGGAAGGAAGAAGAAGGCCGCTACCAAACCAAGAGGTGGTGTTGGTAAGGTGTGAGTTAAGGGAAAGGCAAAGGTTACGGTGCCAGTAGTGGCAAAGGACGAGTGCTTCCACTGTCGTAGGAAAGGCCATTGGAAGAAAGATTGCAAAGCTTGGATTGCCAAGAACCAGGACCCGAAGCAAGCTGTGGTTTCGACTTCAGGTGTGTTTGTAATTGAAAATTGTCTGTCAATCAACTCTACTTCCTGGGTATTGGATACCCGATCAGGATCTCATATATGCAATTCATTGCAGGCACTGAGAAGCCGTAGAGTGCTGAAGGTTGGTGATATGACCCTCCAGGTTGCTAACGGAGCTAGCGTGGGTGTTGTGACCATAAGGGATTATCACCTAAGAATGACGAGTTTTTGTGTACCTAGTTTAACGTGTAATATCATATCAGTATCGTTGTTATCAAAAGAAAGTTATGATTTCACGTTTGTAGGTGATGTTGTTAACATCCACCTTAATCATGGTTTGATTGGGTCCGGTACACTAGATAACGGTATATACGTGTTAAACCAATTACTGATTTTCAATGTCCAGAACATGCTAAAAAGAAAGTCTCTAAATATAAATCAGGCTTTCTTATGGCATTGTAGACTGGGTCACATCAATGAGACAAGGTTAACTAAGTTACATAGAGAAGGATATTTGGATCCGTTCGAATATCAATCTTATGCAACTTGTTAATCATGTCTTAAAGAAAACATGACAAAGACTCCATTCACTGGACATGGAGTAAGAGCGAGCGAGCTCTTAGGACTCATACACAGCAATGTATGTGGTCCAATGTCTACACATGCAAGAGACGGTTTTTCATATTTCATTACTTTTACGGATGATTACTCTAGGTATGGATTCATTTTCTTAATGAAACATAAATCCGAGGACTTTGAGAAATTCCAAGAAAATAAGAATGAAGTAGAAAACCAAACTGACAAAAGTATCAAGACACTGAGATCTGATCGAGGTGGTGAATACTTAAGTGCCGAGTTCCTGGGTTACCTAAAAGAGAAAGGAATTCTCTCTCAGTTTACTCCTCCATACACTCTACAGCATAACGGTGTATCGGAAAGACAGATGCAAACCCTATTGGATATGGTACGTTCCATGATGAGTAATGCTGAGTTACCGCGATCTTTCTGGGGTTATGCACTAGAATCAGCTGCATATCTTTTGAACAGGGCTCCTACCAAGACTGTGCCTACCACGCCATATCAGATGTAGAGTGGGAAGAAACCCTATCTTCAGTATCTGATGATATGGGGATGTCCAGCTTGTGTTAAAAAGGTTTTTTCTTTCTTGTACAGTGTAAGTTTGTGGGATATCCAAAGAACTCCAAGGGGTATTTTTTCTATTACGTAGAGGAACAAAAGGTTTTTGTTTCTTGTAATGCCCATTTTCTAGAACAGCAGATTTTAGAAAAGGAAACAACTGGGAGCACAATAGAACTAGAAGAAATTCCAGAACCACAAACCACTACTAAAAGTTTGGTAGAACCAGTAGTTCCAGAAGAACAGGACATTCCCGCACCCCTCCGCAGGAGTAGTAGGCCATCTCATCCACCTGAGAGATACTACGGTTTTCTCATAGACGGGGATAGAGAGAATTTCGTCATTGATAATGATGAACCTACTAGATTCCAGCAGGCCATCCAGAGAGGCGACTCGGTACGATGGTTGGATGCAATGCAGACCGAGATGGAGTCCATATACACCAACAAAGTATGGACTTTGGAATTTGCTCCAAATGAGGTAAAACCCATAGGATGCAAATGGATCTTCAAGAAAAAGATTAGTGTAGATGGACAGGTGGAAACCTATAAGGCTAGACTTGTTGCAAAGGGTTTTCGTCAAAGACCTGGTTTGGACTATGACGAAACTTTTCTCCAGTGGCTATGCTCAAATACATTCGGATCCTTCTTGCCATTGCTGCCTTCCATGATTATGAGATCTGGCAGATGGACGTAAAAACGGCTTTTCTAAATGGTAATTTAGAAAAGTGCGTCTATATGGATCAGCCAGAAGGTTTCAATCAGAGTGGGAGCAGCGGGAAAGTGTGCAAGTTGCTTAAGTTCATTTATGGACTAAAGCAGGCATCGCGGAGTTGGAACATTTGTTTTGATGAAACGGTCAAGGAATATGATTTTATCAAAAATCCAGATGAACCATGTATATATAGTAAAATTGTAGCACGAACTGTCGTATTCCTCGTCTTGTACGTGGATGACATTCTATTGATAAGAAATGACATTCCTATGCTACAATCTGTCAAAGGATTCTTGTCACACGGGTTCTCCATGAAAGACGTGGGTGATGCCTCTTACATTCTGGGGATCCAGATCTATCGTGATAGATTTAAGAGGATGTTGGGACTTTCACAGTCCAGGTATATCAACACTATACTGAAAAGATTCAGTATGGAAGATTCTAAGAGCGGTAATTTATCGGCTTGTCACGGAATCACCCTCTCCAAAGAGATGTCTCCCAAGAATGATTTGGAAAGGAATCGCATGTCAGTTATACTCTATGCTTCTGCAGTAGGCTCTATAATGTATGCGATGTTGTACACCAGACCAGTTGTAGCTTACGCACTAAGCGTGGTAAGCCGGTATCAGTCAGACCCATGGGAGAAGCACTGGATAGAAGTAAAGAACATTCTCAAGTACCTGAGAAGGACTAAGGATATGTTCTTGGTTTACGGCGGAAAAGACCTCCAGATCGAGGCTTTTGCCGACTCCAGCTTCCAGAGTGACAAAGATGACTCCAAGTCCATGTCAGGTTATGTCTTTACCCCCAATGGTGGGGCGGTGTGCTGGAAGAGTTCCAAGCAGGACACAGTTGCTGACTCGACAATGGAAGCGGAGTATATCGCTGCTTGCGGTGCCGCAAAAGAAGCAGTCTGGATGAAGAAGTTCCTAACAGAACTTCAGGTGGTTCCTACCATTGCTGATCCAATACCGCTGTATTGTGACAACAACGGAGCTATAGCTTTAACGAAGGAACCCTGGTCCCATCAGAAGTCCAGACACATCTTAAGGCGGTATCACCTGATCAGGGAGATCATTGATCGCTGGGAGATCGAGGTCCGGAGAGTTGCTACAGAAGAGAACACTGCAGATCCATTCACATAGGCCTTACCCCAAATTCAGTTCGAGAGGCTACTCGAGATGATAGGTCTTCGATACGCCAGTACATGGCCCTAGTGCAAGTGGGAGATTATTAGTGTATATGCCCTAGGGGCCATTATTGTATCATACTAGCTTGTATATTACTTAATGGAAGCTTGGGATATTCACAGTTATATTAACAGTCTCGCTCAACATAGTAGTATGCTACTTGGTTTATATCTATCTTAATATATGTATATGTTTCTTTTAACATATCGCGAATACATATTGATAGAGCCCATAGGATCTTGCTTGACTACCAGCGTTGTGATGGCAGTCACACTAGTGGGGGCTGGGTAGTCTACAAGCACATTCTTTTTCAGGTCCCTAGTCGTAGGATTATCGAGACAGGCCATCGATACTCCAGAGTAGACTAGTGTGTACGCTTCTCATCCCAGCAGGGGAAATGGTCTGTCCCACAGTCATTAGTACGTTGTACTGGAGATAGTATACAGGTGCTCGTTGGTTTACGGGTATACCGGACAGGACTCGCAGGGAACTGTTTGTTGGTATTATACCCGTTGTCATTTAACAGTTCCCGGGTGACATGAGTACAGCATAGTCCGCAGACTTGACACAGCTGCTTCGTCTCGAGTGTGTACCCACTGTTCTTAGATTGCTACCCTATTATGGCTCAAAGGAGTCATGCAAACAGTTAGCAGTTGGGTGCAATCCCGAAGCACTTCGAGGCAGTAGCGGTTAGATAAGATTCGTCTCTCCCGGTATTGGGAGTTGATATCGCGCTGTGTTTGGAAAGCCATTACGCAAGGTCCCTGGCCAGGGAAAGCGAGATATACTGGTAGGTTTTCCAGTAGCTTCTCAAGGTGTAATGGGCTTCACTCCGACACGACTTATACAGCTTTTAGGGGACTGACGCTTGCCGCCCCCTAGGCCTGATATGTGATAGTCTTAGATGGACAGACCGGACTGTACAGAGATTGTCACATCAGGCTCAGTAGGAGTTCGGATGGGTTTTCTCATCGGCCTTCTTATCGACATCTACCTGGGGATCGTTACGTACAGCTAGTGCCGCTTGCGGTCTGTGGTTAAACCCACTGCCAGCGTAGTGTCGAGTCTTTAGAGTCCCACATAGAGAGTTTCCCTGCTTCAGGAGAAATGATATAGAGGTCGTATGGTTTTACGACAGGGGTCGGACACATGTGTTTTTATGCACGTACGATGTTCGGACAGTTTTTACTAGCGGGCTTTAGTTTAAGCCAGATTCTAGTATTGGATTATTGGATTTATACATTAAGGACTACCTTAGCACCATGATGAGGTTGTAGAAGCATCTACCATGACAAATTCAAATTTTTCTTGGTGCTAAGCAAGACTCACAAGATCTTAACTAGATTATTAGGGTTTTCTTTAGATGATATGTCAACTAGAGAGAAGGATAGATGTTTATACCTTGGTAGAACCAAGTCCTTCTCTTCATTATGCTCCGTGTAGTACTCCCGCGACTCCACAAAGCTTCTCTTGAGACTTTGAACAAGCTCCCTTCATAGCCTTCGCGCCAATGATGATCCACCCCGAAGCTCCTACTAGTTCAAGCTACCATTGCACTAAACCCTTTAGTGCATTAAACACATCACACTAATTTGCTAAAAGGTGTGAGATGATGAAGTAGGGGATGTTAACAGCTCACTAATTTGTGTTCAAGCTTCATGATTCACATTTCATGTGAAGGTTGAAGCATGAGAAAAAGCAAGAGGAGGAAGAAGAAGTAAGTGCAAGTATGAGCAAGTAAAAATGGCTAAGTCTTTTTCAATGAACAAGAATAATAATGAGAGCTAAGCCAAGACCCCTCACTCATTCAAGTATGGAATTATGCAATATTAAATTGCAACTATGCTTGAAAAGTGAGTCAAGAATCAATAAACAAGTATTTAACCCATGCTTGCAACCATGCTTCATTTTACACCTCATTTCTATTTTCACAAAATAGAAAAGAAAATGCCATGCTTCATTTTAATATATATATATATATATATATATATATATATATATTAATATATATTTAATGAAGATTAATTAGTGAGATAATGATATTAGTTAATATATAATTAAATCAAATATAATTTATATTAAATTATTAAATCAACACTTGATCTAATAATACGGTTATATTATATACGACCGTCTAATATCATTTATCAATCTGTATATCATATTATCGAATAAACGCTTGATTCGACAATTTGGTTATATCATATATAACTGAACTGATAACAGATGACTGCCAGATTACAATACGGTATCACATACTCGTATTTAATCAGGCCCACACACATATCACATATGTGTCCTACCTCGTTTCGCTTGAACCAGGGAACTTCTGTGTGGGACTCTAAAGACTCGTCAATATGCCGGCAGTATGTGATGATTATATTAGTCATCTACAAGCCGTCAGCGGTACTAACTGGACGTAACGGCTACCCGGGTATTGAGCGATATGAAGGTCAACAAGCAAGCCTGTCCACAGTCTCCATGAAGCCTATCAGTAACACTACCGTACAGTCCGTTCTCTTCGTCTGATATGTCGCATATCATGTCTAGGGGTGGAAATCATTAAACCCTAGTAACGTGATAAGTCATGTCGATGTGAGGCTCATAATAGGTCGAGAAACTACTGATAACACTTATCAGTAGATCTCCATATCAGCCCTGGCCAGGGACTTCCAGTTATTGCCAATCGAGCATAGCGCAACATCAACCCCCAATACCGGGAGAGACGAAACCCCTCTAATCGCTCATTGCCTCCATACGACTCGGGACTGTACCCAAAATCCACCTGTTTGCACGACTCCTCTTGGGCGTGGTAGGGAGGAAATCAAAGCACAGTGAGAGTCACATAAGACTCTATGACAATCTCGAGTCTACAGACTAACCTGTACCAGTGTCACCAGAGGACTGCTATCTGACGATAGGTATTCTACCACATAGGAGTCCTCGGTGAGTCCTGTTCAATGTACCTAGTTTCCATTGAGCACCCGTATACGATCTTTGATGTCAAACACTAATGGATGTGGAATCATCCATCGCCCATCATATGGGTCAAGAAGCGTATACGCTGGTCTACTCTGGAATATCGAATCCCTGTCTCGATATTCCCTCGATTAGGAACAATTGAAGGATGTACTTGTGAACTACCATGTCCCCACTAGTTGATCCACATCATAGTCCTGGTAGTCAAGTAATATCCTAAGGGCTTTATCAACACGTGAGAGCATGACAATATCACAATACAAGTCTACATGTTTAGATAAAGGAACCAGATAGCATACTATCATGTCGAGCAAGAAAGTCTTCTCAGTATATACATATCCAAGTATCCATTATAATATACATCATATGTACAATAATGGTCTCTAGGGCATACACATAACTAACAATCTCCCACTTGCACTAAGGCCATGTGTTGTAGTATCTCATACCCAACATCCCAAAAAGTCTCTCAAATTGCATCTGAGGGGTAGCCTTCGTGAGTGGATCCGCTACGTTATCCTTCGTGTCAACTCTCCTGACCTCGATCTTCCTGGAGATCAACCATCTCCATGATCAGGTGATACTGCTTAAGAATATGTCTGGACTGCAGATGGGATGGGATTCCTTGGCCAAAACCATAACTCCATTGTCACACAATGGTAGGAACTAAGTTCATTTCATGAACTAATATATCCAGACTGCCTCTTTGGTGGTATCCTTGGTAACGATGTATCTAGCCTTTAATCGTCTAGTTTGCCACAGTATCTAGCTTGGAACTTTTCCAACATACCGTCCCTCTTCTGAGGATGAAGACAATGCCTTTGACTGACATTCAGTCGTCCTTATCACCCTGGAACCTTTCCAGTCATTTTCCCCAGGACCATTCATCTCATTACAGCTAGTGAGAATCCTAATATCCAAATAGATCTATCTCATAGATCCATAACCCGGATTTAGGGGGTATCACCTCGGTCCTATATGGAGAATCTTTGTGATAAGAGGAGATTGACCGAGCGCAGCATAGGAAACTCCTTTCCTATCAAGAGTATGTCATCCACATATAATACGAGGATCACCACCATACTCCCTACTACTTTTTTGTATATACAAGGTTCATCTACCATTTTGATGAAGTCAAACTCTTTGACTACCACATCAAAACAGATGTTCCAACTCCCCGATGCCTGATTTATCTCATAAAAAAACTCGCACACATTTCCGCTGCTCCCACTGTCTACGAAGCCCTCTGGTTGTGTACTTATATACGCTCTTTTCTAAGCAGTCATGACACACAACCGCCAGATATCGTAGTCATGGTATGTAGCAGTGGCAAGTAGGATCTGGATGGACTTAAGCAAAGCTTTGAAAGTCTTAACTTTTCCATGTACACCAAGTAATCTTTTCAAGATATACTTGCTCCTGATGGGGATTTAACCCTTCAGATAAAGCAACCAAAGTCCATACTTTGTTGGTGTATAAGGATTCCATCTCAGATCGCTTAGCATCCAGCCATTCTTATAGAGTCACCACTCCTGATGGCCTGCTCGAAAATAGTTGGGTCATCATCTCATGATGTAATCCTCAATCCCACTGTCATAGAAAAAACCGAAGTATCTCTCAGGTGGGTGAGGAACCCTACAAGATCGGCGGAGAGGCTGAGGTTCGTTGGAAACTATTGAATCCTTTGGTTCTACCAAATCATCAGCTGTAGTTTGTATAGCTGGAACTCCTTCCAGTTCTACCTCATCTCCACTAGAAAAAAATGGCATGCCGAGAAATAAAACACATTTGTTTCTTGGTTTGGTAGAAAATATTCCTTTGCAAATGCTAGGGATATCCAATAAACTTCCACAGAACTGACCTTACCTCGAGCTTGTCCGGATCATACTTTTGACATTGGCCGGACAACCCAAATCTTAACATTCTTAAGATACGGGCTCTTCCCATACCATATCGCATATGGAGTGGTAGGCACCTGATTTGGTTGGAACCCTATTCAATAGGTATGCAGCTTCTCAAGTACATAACTCCCAAAAGGAAATAGGCTACTCAGTAGTACTCATCATAGAACACACCATATCACATAGGGTGCGATTTGCTCTGCCCCGATATACCATCGTGCTGTTGTGTATACGGAGGAGTAATGCTGAGAGAGAATCTCATTCTCCTTTAGAATAATCCAGGATCTCCGTGCTCAAGTATTCTCCTCCCTGATCTCATCATAGGACATAATACTTATACCCTTTTTGGTTCTCTACTTCTAACTTACATTCATTGAATTTCTCAAAAGGTTCAGACTTGTGTTTCAACAGGAACATATGTTCGAATCTTGAGAGATAATCAGTGAATGTAATGAAGTATAAAGAACCAGTCCTGGCATGTGTAGACAGAGGACCCACATACATCATCATGTATCAATCCCAAGAGTTTAATAACTCTTTCTCTGTTTCCAATAAACGGAGCTATGGTCATCTTATCTTTGTGACATGACTGGCAAGTTTCACAAGATGTAAATCCAAACTGATTTAAATATGCATCTTTATGTAACTTGAGCTAGTCGGGTAACATTGATATGACCTAGTCTACAATACTTCAAGAAGAATTTGTTCATTTTTTAACTCTTCCTCTTGTGTGTGTTCTGTACGTTAAGAACTGTGGTTTGATTTAGAACGTCTATGCTTTTAGATAACGTGCCTGAACCGATCAACTTTTGATATAGGAAATGTTCAAAACATTATCCAATAGTAAAAAAATTATATCCTTCTTTACTAATAAAGAAACTGATATGATGTTGTTTATCAGGTTCGGTATCTAATATCATTTGTTCAGAATCATTGTATTTGGTAATACAGGATGATAACTGCCAACAAACTTGGCTGCAACACTTTGTACCATTTCCAACTCTTGAAACTTATCACCCGTTCTCAGTTCTCTACCTTTCTGCAGCCCATGTAACATATTACATATCTGGGATCCTGATCCGGTTTCACATACCCAGGACGTAGAGAATACTGCGAACAGTTCTCGGTAATGAACACAACCGAAGAAGATGCATCAGCATGAACTTTTCTTCGTTTGGGTGGCACGGGATTCTGGTAATCCCCAATTTCCTGCTCTGTCTTATAACAATTATAAGTTGGAGCGGGACCAACATTTCCTAGCGCAGTATAACAAGCAGGTCTGGTCAATACATCCGTATTATTTATCTTGATTAAAGCGTGACATGGTCGCTACCTGGAGAGAGAGAGAGAAGAAAATGTTAGTTATATGTATGCCCTAGAGGCTATTACTGTACATAGGATGTATATTGTAGTGGATGCTGGGACATATATAGGGAGGACTATCTTGCTCGACATGATAGTATGCTATCTGGTTGCTCTTTATCTTAACGTGTACACTGATTGTCTCTCTGTTACATGTTGGTAAAGCCCTTAGGATGTGTACTTGACTACCTGGACTATGATGCGGATCATACTAGTGGGGACATGGTAGTCCATAAGTACATCCTTCAAGGTCCCTAGTCGTGGGTGTATCGAGACGGGGCATCGATATAACAGAGTAGACTAGCGTATACCTTCTCGACCCATACAGATGGGCGATGGATGATCCCGTATCCATTGGTGTTTGACATCAGAGATGATATACGGGTGCTCAGTGGAGACTGGGTACACTGGACGGACTCGCCGAGAACTCCCAAATGGTATTATACCTTACGTCAGATGGCAGTTCTCTGGTGACACTGGTACAGGTTAGTCTGTAGACCCGAGATCGTCATAGAGTCTTGTGTGATTCCCACTGTGCTTTGATTTCCACCTTACCATGTCCAAGAGGGCGTGCAAAACGGTGGTTTTTGGGTACAGTCCCGAATCACATGGAGGCAATGAGCGATAGGAGGGGATTCGTCTCTCCCGGTATAGGGAGTTGATGTTGCGCTGTGTTCGATTGGCTATAACCGGAAATCCCTGGCCAGGGTTGCTGAGATTTACTGGTAAGTGTTACCAGTAGTTTCTCGAACTGTTATAGACCTCATATCGACACGACTTATCGAGCTATTAGGGTCTGACGTTTACCACCCCTAGGCAAGATATGCGACATATCAGACGATCAGACCGGATTATACGGTAAGTGTTACTGGTTGGATTCACATGAGTGTGAGCGGGCTTGCTCGTTGATCTTCTGATCGCTCAATACCCGGGTGGCCGTTATGTAAGTGCACGGCGGCGCCCCGGCCGTCGATCCGACGGCCAAATGCGGAAGCGGTGATAAACTTTAAATTTTTCTTGAACTGGAAAACCGCCGCGCACTAATACCCGGATCGAACCACTAACTAGTCCTAGCTATCTACAAGAAAGGGAATAGAGATATACCGACGATCCAAGTCCTCCGGTCTTCTCGTCATGGTCCCGATCTCCTGCGGAAAAGTCCCGTCTCCTCCTCGTCGCCGGAAGTGCACCACATCGCCTACTTTGTTTACGGGCTCCCACCTCAATGCCGAGGCAACTCGGGCACGAAGCCGGCTACTCGACGTGCCCAAGGTTTGCTGTAGAATGTAGTGTAGAGATCCATGTCTCATTTTGGGGTTAAGGAGGTGCCATTTGGTGGAGGGATGAAACAAGAACAAAATGTGGAGGAGCTTGGGGTATTTTGGAGCATCAAATGAACAACATTTCCCCACCCCCAATTTTGGACAGCCCCCCCTCAAAGAGAATGGCCGGCCAATGCTAGGTGAAGGGAGAGAATGAGAGAGAGAGTCAAGGAATGAGTGGTGCAACCATAACAATAATGCAAAAAAGGGAATCATGAAAGAAAATGATCATAAGCAAAACCACACACAACTCCACCATCATAACCTCACAAAGTCCAACACTCAAACCTTCCATCATCAACATCCATCATGAAAACAAAAGTCAAGTCATGATGAAGACAAGAAGTCAAGGTCAAAGAATGGCTATCATGATGCAACAAAAAGCAAAAGCCCCCCTCCACAAATACTTATTTGCAACAATGCAAATAAGCCCTCCTCCACCAATCTTCGGCCAATGAACGGAACAATGGAAATTGGCCGAAACGGAAAGCAAACTGGCAACTCCAGAAAACAGGTCCCGTAATAAATTACAGGAAAACCCCGATACTGTGCATACACACCCGCATCTGTATTTCGACCGAAATACAAATGCAATGAGACAAAGTCTACACTGTACTATACTAGGATCCGGCTTAAACCAAAGCCGGCTAGTAATATCCGTTCGATCCTGATCCGTGCAATACCGCACGTATCTGATCGAACCCTGCCATATAACCATACGACCTATAGTACAAACTGTCCGATCCTGATCCGTGCAATACCGCACGTATCTGATCGGACCTTGCCATATCTCCATACGGCCTCTACAACCTTTCGCCCGAAAGCTGAGTAACTGAAATGTGGGGGACTCAAAAGACTCATCAACACCTTGGTTGTGGATTTAACCACCAGCACGTCAGAGGTATAAGCCAATACGTAACGGGCTACCAGGTACTGACTAAAAAGGGATGTCTGTGAGTGAACTCAGCCTGACAACCATACTGAGCCTGTCAGTGACAATATCCGTACAGTCCGGTCCGTTCGTCTATGAGTATCGCATGGCGGGCCTAGGGGGTTGGTAAAAGTCAGACCCCCAAAAGCGGTACAAGTCGTGTCGAAGTGTAGCCCAGAACACCCTGAGATACTACCGGAATACCTACCAGTAAATCTCCTTTCCTTGGCCAAGGACTTTGTGTAATGGCTCTCCTAGACACAGCACGACCTCACCCCCAATACCGGGAGAGACGAACCCCTGAAGATACGCTCACTGCCTCCATGTGGCTCGGGACTGTACCCAACTAAAACCTGTTTGCACGACTCCTTTGAGCCGTGGTAGGGTAGTAATCAAAGTACAGTGGGAACTCACACGAGACAAATGACGATCCCCAGGTCGATGAACTAACCTGCACACATGTCACCAGGGAACTGCCATCTGACGTCTGGTATATGACCAACTAGCATGTTCCCGGCGAGTCCTGTCCGGTGTACTCATAACCCAATGAGCACCTGTATACATCTTAGGTGAACCAACTGACACCAGTGGCTTGTGAGACCGGCCACTGCCCCTCGTCGGGGTCTCGACTGTATACACTAGTCTACTATGGAGAATCGATGCCCTGTCTCGAAACTCTCACGACTAGGGACCTTTTAAGGATATGCTTATAGACCCCCAGCTCCCACTTATATGATCGCCCTCATACTGCTGGTGGTCAAGCAAGAATCCTAGGGGCTCTATCAACGTGTAATAGCAACCTGTAAGGTCACCTAAAACAGTACACGATGATAAAGATGAACCAGATAGCAAACTATCATCTCGAGTAAGACTGTCCTACCGGGATAGGTCCTCCCTTAATCATTGCAATCACGTACCTGTGATCCAATAATTGACTCTGAGGGCACTACCTCCAACAATCTCCCACTTGCACTCAAGGCTAATTATTGCGATTTCGCATACTCACATCCCGTGTGATACCGAACACCCAACTCCTCTACTAGTCAGTCTCACAAAGCTCGTTTGCGAAACTATTGCGTTCGAGGAATAGCCTTAGTGAGTGGATCCGCCTTGATGTTTCTTTCTATGTTTCTCTAAATCTCAAGTTCGCGGAGAAAGCCATCTCCCGAAATGAGCAATACCTGTCTCAGAATATGTCTGGATGTCTGACGGGACCTAGCTCATAAATGAACTCCAAATCCAAACTTCTTAGACTGTATCGTCAACTGAACTTAATCAGTATCCTGCGTGCCATGCCTCCCTCAGTATTGCCTTGGACCACCTGTTCAAAATACTGCCCCTCATCAGAAGGAAAACTATAACTCTGACAACCTCCTTGTCGTCCATGTCACCTTGGAAGCCTGGAATGATAACTGTCTCCTGAATGAGGCTGTCGTTATCATCTCCCTAGAACATCCACTTATGTTCTAAAACTGCTTCCGACTGTTTCTCCAGGATTGGATTAATGTCAACTTATTGCATCCAGCGCAAGAACAACATCTGGTGTGGTACTTGACATCTCACGATTGACTCAATTGCCTGAGCAAATGATCTGCCAATCATGCCCGTCCCTCTCCCCTTTAGTCTGTAAGACACCTTTGGAGAGGGTGACTCCATTACCTGCAGGTACACTACCGTGCCAGGAGTCTTCCATCCTAAATACTCTTAGAATGCTGTCAAGTACCCTGATTGGGAAACCACCCAAATCTAGATCTAAGACCATAGATCTAGTAACCAGTATGTCTGATATAAAATCCATTTCCTTTTTGGAGAAACAACTGTGTGACGACCAAAGTATAACCGATCGTAGTGTAGGAGTTTCTTTTCCTACTCTGTGTATATCATCCAAATACCAGGATATCACACCCTACTACCTTCTCAACAGATCCATCCCCTATTCTGATGAAGTCAAACCCATGACTGTCACGTCAGAAATAGATGATCTATCTCCGCTACATCTGCTCTAGTTTATAAACAGACAGAAGCAACCTGTCCACCAATGCTTCCGCTGCTCCCACTGACTACGACAACCCTCTGGCAGAGTCATATAGACGCACACTTCTAAAACTGGTTTTGAACGACGCTATACTCATCCTCCCGCCGGGTCTCGTAACCTGGAACAACAGCAATGGCAATTGTGGGTAAACAAGAACTTCCCTGTCACCGTCCTTGAGGATACCGTAGTGCCTCTCGGGTGCCTGAAGTTACCCACCTTATCTGCGGAGTGGCCAATGGAATGTCAATCCAGATTGAATCTTTAGGTTCCTTATCAAATCTTCAGTAATCGTTTGTGGTTCTGGAATCACTTCCAGTTCTACCATACTCCTACTACTGTTTTCTGAAAAAATCCATTTTTAATAAAACTGTGGCGAGTCTAGAACAATATCGCTATTGTTCATCCAGATGGTAGAAAGTCAACCCTCGTCATAGCCTGGGTCAACCCACAAACAGCCATTACAGAAACGTGCCTTGAGTTGTCCAGTGTCTGGTTTTAATCATAAACCGGACAACTCCCCATACCTTAACATCGTTAAGATATGAACTGTTCTATATCCAATATAGAAACAGAGGCACTGATTTAATTGAACCAGATTCAAATCATGCAGCTGTCCCCAGCGCATGTCAATTAAATGGAAGGAGGCCGATCAGCGTTACTCAACTTAGGAATACTTCCAATTATGAGTAACCTGAAAGAGAAGCAAGATCTCTTTATCATTACTATCAACTGAATACCATACACAAGTATCTACATCTTCGATCTCTTTGAAGAATCCCGATACTTGCTATACCTGGTTCTCTACTCTATTCAAATACCTATAACTTCTCAAAATTCGGACCCTGTGTTTCCTACGAAACACCTGTCTAAAAACTAAAGAAGTCATAAGTAAACCGAATATAGTACGAGGACCAACCCCTCTGTCCTGATGGACCCTGGACAACATACAATACTCTGCATAAGTCCCTTGAGTCTGATAACTCATTCACTGTGTGTTGTAGGTTGAAATCTGTACTTATGGTTAAGAAGAATTACACCGCTGTTTAATGCTCCTTACCTAACCATCCACTGATATAGGTAAATGTCATAGACATAATTTCAAAAAGGTACATCTCACTCTATGAAAATAGACGTACAGATATATCAATTTGAAATTGGTGCATAACTGCGGATATTCAAAACCAAATATTTGCCAACCGGCAAACAGCCCAGGTGATTTCCTCAAATATCACCGATTACAACGAATCCCGATATAATGAGGATAATCACCCAATTCCCAATAACTTACTCCCACTCATCATCTGTAAAACCATACAGATGTGAGAATCGTATCTGGTAAATACATACCCTGGAGTAAGTATCTAATCGGGAAATCAGTTTTCTATTAACAGTACACAGTGAAACTGAAACATTGAAATGTTTCGATGGGGTATCCTGGTATTCCTAGTAATGCCTCTTCCAGATTCACGATTGTAACCGTATAATTCTTTGCCACCTCTCCAAATCCCTTCATATGTCTTTAGTCTTTACCTTCTGTACACCCCTTTAGGCCAAATGGTTTTCTTCATTCCCTACCGTTCGGCACCAGCCTATGGTTTGGAAGAAGACTATCCAATAAGCATAATGGGTGTAATGTCCCAATCCTAGGAACACTCGCAATGCGAGAGAAGGTGAAGATAAAAGACACCTGAATAAATCTTATTCCTATTTCTCCTGAACCAGAATCCATCCCCGAACTGGAACAAGTTCCTTTCGAGTTCGTATATAACCATACGATGGAGTATCCAAATAAACTGTGGATCTTCGTAGTGATACGGAGTGTCCTGGAGAAATACAAAGGTGATGTGGGAGTGGTAACGAAATACCTGGTTTGGTCGTGAATATCTGTTGCAATTTACTTTGCCCTCTTACTAATCCCTTGCTTTGTCTTAACTTAATACCTTCTGCACACCATCGTTATGCTAATTGGTTTTCTTCATTCCCCACCGGTCGGCACCAGCCTAAGGTTTGGAAGAAGACAATCCAATTTGCGTAATAGGTGTACTACCCCTAAACCAAGGAGTACTCGTAACCTGAGAGAGGGTAAAAGGAAAAGACAACTGAATAATCCTATCCGTTTTCTCCAGAACCGGAAACCATCCTCGAATAAATTCTTTCGAGTTCGTATCTAACCATACGATGGTTTTGTCCAATGGAAGTGGACGTTCATAGTAATACGGGGTGTCCTGGAGAAAAGGGTAAAAGTAGGAGTGGCAATGAGGTTTGCAACTCTGACAATCCAAAAGCCGGTGTTTAAGAAGGTTCGGTCAACTTGGTCACTGAGTCAAAGTCTTAGGGTCGGGTCAAATGGTCGCTGCCAGAGAGAGAGAGAAAAGAAACACTCAGCGTGCACTCTAACCTAGATCAGAATGGTTACCAATTTATCTAATCTGGAATCCTCCCACTGTACCTCAAATTCTCCTCCAAACCTGAAAGAAGAATTAGTCGGGGTCACCCGAGGAGTAAACTAACTCATCAGTGGGAATCGGGATCCAACTATCATCGCATGATAACGTGACGGAATCCGCTCACGGTATCACACTCCAGAAGGTATGCGCATATCTGGCAAGTTTCAGTTCTTTTGAAACTCCCGATGTGATTTCTGCCCCATGCTCTTATGACCTTGGCGTGAGGTCAAAATATCCTAAGTCACATGTCAAGTTCTGCCCGTCATTATCCAGGTTAATTTGAACCCACCTGTACATACCCTTGACGTAGGCCAAAATAGTAGTACGACTGTCCCAAACCAACGCATCTATCTATGCAACAGATAAATAACCGGCAGCTACCAAACACTATACCTTAGCGTGAGGTCAAAATACATAGCTTGAATACTACCGAATATTTAACTGAAATGACGGAGGGCTACGAATGGTTTCTGGCGAAAACCTTTAACGTAATGAACTTGATATCGTCGAAGGAACGGATAGCTTTTAAAAATATAGTGACGAAAACCGTTGCTAAAGAGGTCACTCCCTTTGAAGGGATCTCGGCTCTTTCCCCATAGAATGGGGTGCAGGATATTCCAAATGAATACCGCGATGCAAAGCAAAAGTAATCGGCTATAGTGAAGTTAATGCCCTGACGCAAACTTCTGTCCAAGGGGTCACTCCCGGTGAAGGGATCTCGGCCCTTGCCTCGTCGACTGAGGAGCAGGATATTCCAATGAATACCACGATGCAAAACAAAAGTAAACGTCCTTGCAATAACAGCTTTTTGAAAAGTGTTCCAACAACATCAGATTAGGTTTGTTTTAACTTGCATTGATCCGAATCAATGCAGTCCCATCAATTGATCACACCAAAAAGAACGAAAATATACTGATGTACGTATATGCCATCCGCATTCGCCACTGGGTCCCGTCATTACCCGTTAGGTTAGCTAACTAACGACAGAGCGGGGACTGGACTAGCGCGGATGCAAAACATATACAACATCTACTAATATATATACCAATATATTATATTTCGCTCAAGGCGTGAAAGAAATGCAACATCACAGAGAATGAACAGCATCACAGAAACAATACAGATATCTGGGATCCCCGGGTTTCACAAAGCCACTACTGAAACCCGACGTTCCCCTGGTCGTGTGGATAGCCTGTGCAATGAAATCCTAGACCCCTACGGGCGCGGCAAGTCACCCGCCAAAACCTGAAGCGAGGCAGCCCCCTTCAGCGCCGTGAATGGACCACCCAGCACTTCACGGAATCCGGCAACTTGGGCACCCCTCCTGGGTCAACCTGTACCCCCTACGAGTGCGGAGAATAGCCCGCCAATCTTAGATTGAAGCCCCCTCCGTCTCAATGCCATGAGATGCGGGCTTGTTGCCTTCTAGAATCCGGCTATCCGTGCACCCCTCCGCGGGGTAATCCTAGTACAGAAAATAAAATATACATACAACGGGTACATCGACCGCAACCAGGTCGTGCCCCAAAAATAATAATACAAACTGGCAGTGACGGCAGTCCACATGTCGGACGCTCGCCCCGCAATATCAAATGTACATAATACAACAAAACTGTACTAGCATTGCATCCAGGCTATCCCCACGACCGATCCGCAACATCACAGCAAAAACAAAACATCAACGTGAAAATCACGTTCGCAAATCCGTCTAACCGGGCTATAGCAGTTAGACCGGATTTACCGATCGAGTGACATTCACGGTCGCAGATATAATGTAAATACTGTGAAAAATGTGTTTAAAATATCCGACCGATCGAATATTAACAAGTGGGCCCCAAAACAAAACTGTAGCAGTCACAGAAATCCTGGGCCCAATTTTAATATTCCAAAACCCATATTTTAAGCCCAGAAGGCCTCTGTAAAAAATTAGTGAAGTGATCTCCACAGTGCGCGGCGGAAGGGCGGCGGGAAGGTGGTTTTCGCGGCGGTTCCGCGCTCCCACTGTGGAGTTACTTCGTCGAATTTTTACAGAGCTCTTAGATTTTCCAGTACATCAATATTTTACAATCTGAAAAATTTTTCGACACCAAAAATTTCCAACAGAAAACTGATGCTAACAAAAATGTAGTTTTGGAACATTCGATCGATCGAAACAGAAAAACACACTACACCAAGCTAGACTAAGTTAATGGCGAGGCTCTGATACCACTGTAAGTGCACGGCGGTGCCCCGGCCGTCGATCCGACGGCCAAATGCGGAAGCGGTGATAAACTTTAAATTTTTCTTGAACTGGCAAACCGCCGCGCACTAATACCCGGATCGAAACACTAACTAGTCCTAGCTATCTACAAGAAAGGGAATAGAGATATACCGACGATCCAAGTCCTCCGGTCTTCTCGTCATGGTCCCGATCTCCTGCGGAAAAGTCCCGTCTCCTCCTCGTCGCCGGAAGTGCACCACATCGCCTACTTTGTTTACGGGCTCCCACCTCAATGCCGAGGCAACTCTGGCACGAAGCCGGCTACTCGACGTGCCCAAGGTTTGCTGTAGAATGTAGTGTAGAGATCCATGTCTCATTTTGGGGTTAAGGAGGTGCCATTTGGTGGAGGGATGAAACAAGAACAAAATGTGGAGGAGCTTGGGGTATTTTGGAGCATCAAATGAACAACATTTCCCCACCCCCAATTTTGGACAGCCCCCCCTCAAAGAGAATGGCCGGCCAATGGTAGGTGAAGGGAGAGAATGAGAGAGAGAGTCAAGGAATGAGTGGTGCAACCATAACAATAATGCAAAAAAGGGAATCATGAAAGAAAATGATCATAAGCAAAACCACACACAACTCCACCATCATAACCTCACAAAGTCCAACACTCAAACCTTCCATCATCAACATCCATCATGAAAACAAAAGTCAAGTCATGATGAAGACAAGAAGTCAAGGTCAAAGAATGGCTATCATGATGCAACAAAAAGCAAAAGCCCCCCTCCACAAATACTTATTTGCAACAATGCAAATAAGCCCTCCTCCACCAATCTTCGGCCAATGAACGGAACAATGGAAATTGGCCGAAACGGAAAGCAAACTGGCAACTCCAGAAAACAGGTCCCGTAATAAATTACAGGAAAACCCCGATACTGTGCATACACACCCGCATCTGTATTTCGACCGAAATACAAATGCATTGAGACAAAGTCTACACTGTACTATACTAGGATCCGGCTTAAACCAAAGCCGGCTAGTAATATCCGTTCGATCCTGATCCGTGCAATACCGCACGTATCTGATCGAACCCTGCCATATAACCATACGGCCTATAGTACAAACTGTCCGATCCTGATCCGTGCAATACCGCACGTATCTGATCGGACCTTGCCATATCTCCATACGGCCTCTACAACCTTTCGCCCGAAAGCTGAGTAACTGAAATGTGGGGGACTCAAAAGACTCATCAACACCTTGGTTGTGGATTTAACCACCAGCACGTCAGAGGTATAAGCCAATACGTAACGGGCTACCAGGTACTGACTAAAAAGGGATGTCTGTGAGTGAACTCAGCCTGACAACCCTACTGAGCCTGTCAGTGACAATATCCGTACAGTCCGGTCCGTTCGTCTATGAGTATCGCATGGCGGGCCTAGGGGGTTGGTAAAAGTCAGACCCCCAAAAGCGGTACAAGTCGTGTCGGAGTGTAGCCCAGAACACCCTGAGATACTACCGGAATACCTACCAGTAAATCTCCTTGCCTTGGCCAAGGACTTTTTGTAATGGCTCTCCTAGACACAGCACGACCTCACCCCCAATACCGGGAGAGACGAACCCCTGAAGATACGCTCACTGCCTCCATGTGGCTCGGGACTGTACCCAACTAAAACCTGTTTGCACGACTCCTTTGAGCCGTGGTAGGGTAGTAATCAAAGTACAGTGGGAACTCACACGAGACAAATGACGATCCCCAGGTCGATGAACTAACCTGCACACATGTCACCAGGGAACTGCCATCTGACGTCTGGCATATGACCAACTAGCATGTTCCCGGCGAGTCCTGTCCGGTGTACTCATAACCCAATGAGCACCTGTATACATCTTAGGTGAACCAACTGACACCAGTGGCTTATGAGACCGGCCACTGCCCCTCGTCGGGGTCTCGACTGTATACACTAGTCTACTATGGAGAATCGATGCCCTGTCTCGAAACTCTCACGACTAGGGACCTTTTAAGGATTTGCTTATAGACCCACAGCTCCCACTTATATGATCGCCCTCATACTGCTGGTGGTCAAGCAAGAATCCTAGGGGCTCTATCAACGTGTAATAGCAACCTGTAAGGTCACCTAAAACAGTACACGATGATAAAGATGAACCAGATAGCAAACTATCATCTCGAGTAAGACTGTCCTACCGGGATAGGTCCTCCCTTAATCATTGCAATCACGTACCTGTGATCCAATAATTGACTCTGAGGGCACTACCTCCAACACGTTACGTTTAGCAGACCGCTTGCGGCTTGTGGGTGTTTGATATGATCATCACTTGCTGCCGGCGTATTGACGAGTCTTTAGAGTCCTACACAGAGGTTTCCTGGCTCAAGCGAAACGAGATAGGAGCGCATATGAGATATGTGCGGGACCGAGAATAATACGAGTATGTGATACTGTATTCTATTCTCGCGATATGTATCATTGGACGGTTATATGAGATATAGCCGGGTTACCGAATCAAGTGTTGATTCGATACATTGATACACATGATATTAGTCAGTTATATGAAGTATGACCGGATCATTAAATCAAGTGTTGATTTAATGATTTAATGTATAATTATATATTTGATATATTACTTTACATTAACTAGTATTTGTTCACTTAAGATGGATTTTCTCACTTGATGTGCACATTGTATATATGATATAGTTTTGTGCACTAGTTTGTATCATATTTGATGATACATGCAAACTTGGGTGTATGTATGCTTTGAACCATGTTTACGTAAATGGTTAGGGTTTTAATTTATTCATTTATTTATTTATTCTTTTTGGCAAGAAATAAAATGGTGGCTTTCTTTGGATTTTATTTGAAGCTTCATGAAGCTTTGAAAAGTTCAACCATTTTGTTTTTAGCTTAACCTAACCATTTGCCTAAACCCTAGTTTATTCTCTACATTAGTTACACTAACCCCTGGTTGCTATATGATTAGTATTCACTTGAATTTTATTTTCAAGAATTCAATTTCATTTTCCTTTTTCATCTTCATCTTCTTCAAGTGAAGAAAAGAAAAGCTTTCTTGAAATTTCCAAGTGATGAATCCAACTGAGAAATCCAAATCTAAAGTGAACCCACTTCCTATTTCTTCATCCTCTACCACTTGCCATGTAGTAGAGTGTGTTTTCTTCATAAGTTTTATGACCTGGTGAAGATGGAGCTTGAGTTTGAGTTGCCTCGACGTAGATCATCTTCGGCATCGAAGTCAACGACCTAGCCCGATCATTTCTCAGATGAAACCGACCAGAGAATCCGGGATTCCGATGATCACAGCGGAAAGACGTCAACACAGAGCTAGAGAAGTGGAGGACCGAATCTACAAAGGTTGTAGTCCCTTTCACTTAGCAATAAAGTTGTTTTGCATGTTTCGCCTTACCTCTAGTTATGGATCTTGCATAGGGTTTCTTTGGCACATGAAAATTTTGAATAGGACATGTTTGATCAGTTGTAGAACCTCATTAGTGTGCCTAGGAACCCTACAGTGGTATCAGAGCCTAGCTAGAGCTTTAGGCGAAGTGTAGGCGATATTAGAAGTCCGATCGAACCCGAAACCCTAATCCAAAACCATCCTCTGTACATTTTTTGAAATCTGGGATTTTTTGTGGATTAAAAATATGCAGAAAAATCATCAGGGTTTTCTAAGAAACACTGTGCAGCACGTGCGCCTGAGTCCACTAAAGCGTCACAAAAACGCGGCACGAGCATGGCTCGTGCGGCGGTTCCGCGGCCATACAGTACCATTAGTTTGTGAATTTTGCACAGTAATTTCTTTCTTTAGTTGCTGATTTTTCTGGGAATTTTTAATGCTTACTCAAGAGTTGAGTTTTTTGGGTTGTATTGGAGACTCGAAGATTCGATCGGATTGTCTAATTTTGTCTATGTGTTTTTCTGGGTAATTTTAGAATATGTTAAAAAGTTCGACCGGATATAAATACCCAATTTTTCCCCTGCCGGAAAATTTCCAAGTGTTGGATTTTTCCGTGGTTTAAGAACGTTCTAAGTAGTGCAAGTAACACGATGGACCCTCTAGAAGACAACAAACCTTAACTCGATTATGTGACCGTCTTTAACTGCCCTTTGAACCTTAGGGTTTGGGGCAGTACGGCGTGCCACATATGAGACGTTGGCTTGACCCTTCTACGGCTGGACCATTGCTACTGTGGCATGAAGTGGATGTTTTAAAACTTATTTCATGTGTTGAGCTGTTTCGAGAAAACTTAAGTGTTTGATTGCTCGATCGGAAAGTTTAACATTTTCTATTTATCTGGAATGTGATACAATATTTGGAATCCACAAGTAGTTATGAGATAACTGATTTGATTGTTATAAACATAGCACTTTAGTCTCACTTGATCGGTTGCCAAGGAATTTTGATGTGATCAAAAGTCCGTCGCAATCACGTAGCGTACGCGGATACTCGCCGGATAAACTTAATAGACAGCTACACCCCTTAGCCTCGACCAAGTGACTGTAGGAGAACCCCGTCGCCAAAAAGCATCCGTCCGGGTGCTCGCGGCAGCGGTGTTCCGCCTTAGTACACTTCGTCGACGGTATCGGGGGTGCGGCCGTCTACTAAAGTTTGCAACGAACATTTGTTCTGGCTGTCGGGAATCTTGTTGAATTGCCCGACTTTATATTGAAAAGTGTTTTCGATATTGAGACTAAAATGCGGGGTTTATAACTGTTAGGCATGCGATGTCTAAAGAATTCATTTGTTTAGGCATGCAATGTCTAAAGCGTTTGCGGATTCCAACTGTTGTAGTTTTACACTTTCTTTTCTGTGACCGTAAGTGTAATATGTGACATCGCCGGTTTCGTTGCTATATGTCAACGACAATTGGGATACGCATGTTTACTTACGATGATGACATGTGATATTATTGTAGGGTTCCTAGGCACACTCAAGAGGTCTCACAAGGCATCAACCATGCCAAATTCAAATTTTACAAGTGCCGAGAAACCCTAATACGGATCGTTAACTAGAGTTTAAGGTGAAACAAGCAACTAGTTAACAACTTAACTAAGAGTGAACCGAAAATACAACCTTTGTAGATCCGGTCCTCCACCTCCATAGCTCCGTGATGATGTCCCTCCGCTGTACCTATCGGAATCCGGACTCTGGCGTTGGGTTCGTCGGAGAAATGATCGGGCTAGGTCGTCGACTTCGATACCGAAGATGATCTACGTCGAGGCAACTCAAGATCAAGCTCCAACTTCACCAAGTCATGAAACTTGTGAAGAAAACATCCTATACTACTTGGCAAGTGGTAAAGGATGAAGAAATAGGAAGTGGGTTTACTTTAGAATTAGATTTCTCACTCTTTTTCTCATGTTGCCATTAATGGTAGCAAGCTTTCTTCTTGTTGAAGAAGATGAAAGAGAAGAAAAAGAATATGATAAGAATAATTCATAAAATGGAAAAATAAAGTCATTCTTATCATATTAGCAACCATGGTTAAGTTAACAAGTGTAGAGAATAAACTATGGTTCAAGTGAATGGTTAGGGTTAAGGAAAGAAACAAAATGGTCAAACTATTCAAAGCTTCATAGAAAATCCAAAGTTAGCCACCATTTTATTTCTTTCTCAAATGAATAAATAAATAAATGAATAAGCAAATAAAGCAAATGAAACCCTAACCATTAACTAACCATGGTTTAATACAAATATACACCCAAGTTTGCATGTATCATCAAACATGATACAAACTTGTACACAAAAATATATCACATATACAATGTGCACAAACAAGTGAGAAAAACATCTTAAGTGAACCAATATTAGTTAATGTAAAGTAATATATCAAATATATAATTATACATTAAATCATTAAATCAACAGTTGATTTAACGATCCGGTCATATCGTATATGACCGACTAATATCCAATGTATCGGCTTATCGAATCAATCCTTGATTCGATAACTAGGTTATATCGCATACAACCAATCAATACATTCATCACGAGGATAGAATACGGTATCACATACACGCATTATTCTTGGTCCCGCACATATCTCATATGCGCTCGTATTTCGTTTTGCTTGAGACAGGAAACCTCTGCGTAGGACTCTAAAGACACGTCAATACGCCGGCAGCAGGTGATGATCATATAAAACACCCACAAGCCGCAAGCGGTCTGCTAAACGTAACGGTCACCCGGGTATTGAGCGATCAGAAGATCGACGAGCAAGCCCGCTCACACTCCTGTGAATCCAACCAGTAACACTTACCGTACAGTCCGGTCTGTTCGTCTGATATGTCGCATATCTTGCCTAGGGGTGGTAAACGTCAGACCCCAATAGCTCGATAAGTCGTGTCGATATGAGGTCTATAACAGTTCGAGAAACTACTGGTAATACTTACCAGTAAATCTCAGCAACCCTGGCCAGGGATTTCCGGTTATAGCCAATCGAACACAGCGCAACATCAACTCCCTATACCAGGAGAGACGAATCCCTTCCTATCGCTCATTGCCTCCATGTGATTCGGGACTGTACCCAAAAACCATCGTTTTGCACGCCCTCTTGGTCGTGGTAAGGTGGAAATCAAAGCACAGTGGGAATCACACAAGACTCTATGACGATCTCGGGTCTACAGACTAACCTGTACCAGTGTCACCAGAGAACTGCCATCTGACGTAAGGTATAATACCATCTGGGAGTTCTCGACGAGTCCGTCCGGTGTACCCAGTCTCCACTGAGCACCCGTATATCATCTCTGATGTCAAACACCAATGGATATGGGATCATCCATCGCCCATCTGTATGGGTCGAGAAGGTATACGCTAGTCTACTCTGGTATATCGATGCCCCGTCTCGATACACCCACGACTAGGGACCTTGAAGGATGTACTTATGGACTACCATGTCCCTACTAGTATGATCCGCATCATAGTCCAGGCAGTCAAGTACACATCCTAAGGGCTTTACCAACATGTAACAGAGAGACAATCAGTGTACACGTTAAGGTAAAGAGCAACCAGATAGCATACTATCATGTCGAGCAAGAGAGTCCTTCCTATATATGTCCAGTGTTCCACTACAATATACATCCCATGTACAGTAATGGCCTCTAGGGCATACATATAACTAACAATCTCCCACTTGCACTAGGGCCATCTGTAGCAGTGGTTGCTGTATCTCATACTCAACCATCCCATAAAAGTCTCTCTCTGGGAAAAGGCCTTTGTGAGAGGATCCGCCGTGTTGTCCTCTGAGTCTACTCTCCTAACCTTGATCACCCTGGAGATCAACTATCTCCATGATCAGGTGATACTGCCTCAGAATATGTCTGGATCACTGATGGGACGGACGTTCCTTGGCATAAGCCACAACTCCATTGTCACACAAAGGGAGGAACTAAGTTCATCTCATGAACAAATATATATCCAGACTGCCTCTTTGGTAGCATCTTAAGTAGCGATGTCTCAAGCCTTTATCGTCTAGTATGTCACGGTATCTAGCTTGGAACTCTTCCAACATACCGTCCCTCCATAAAGGGTAAAGACAATGCCTGTGACTGATATTCAGTCCTCCTTATCACCCTGGATACTTTCCAGTGATTCTCCCCAGGATCGATTGATACCATTTCACTACAACTAGTGAGAATCCTAACATCCAATTACTTCTATCTCATAGATCAAAAATCAGGATTTAGGAGGTATCACTTTAATCCTATATGGAGAATCCTTGTGATAAGCGGAGATTGACCGAGCGTAGCATAGGAAACTCCTTCCCCATCAAGAGTATGTCATCCATGTACTCTACGAGGATCACCACCATACTCCCTACTACCTTTTTGTATATACAAGGTTCATCTATCATTTTGATGATGTCAAACTCTTTGACTATCTCATCAAAACAGATGTTCCAACTCCGCGATGCTTGCTTTAATCTTATAAATCATCTTGTACACGTTTCCGCTACTCCCACTGTCTACGAAGCCCTCTGGCTGTGTACTTACAGACGCTCTCTTCTAAAACATCATTTTAGAAAAGCAGTCATGACACCCAACCGCTAGATATCGTAGTCATGGTATATAGCCGTGGCAAGTAGGATCTTGATGGACTTAAGCATAACCACTGAAAAAGGTTTCATCATTATCCACGCCTGGTCGATGATGAAAACCTTTAACATGTCTAGCTTTGAAAGTCTCAACCTTTCCATCTACACCAAGTAATCTTCTCAAGATTTACTTGCTCCTGATGGGGATTTAACCCTTCAGATATAGCAACCAAAGTCCATACTTTGTTGGTGTACATGGATTCCATCTCAGATCGCTAAGCATCCAGCCATTCTTACAGAGTCCCTACTCTCGATGGCCTGCTCGAAAATAGTTAGGTCATCATCTCATGAAGCAATCCTCGCTCCCACTGTCATAGAGAAACCGAAGTATCTCTCAGGTGGGTGAAGAACCCTGCTAGATTGGCGGAAAGGCTGAGGTTCGTTGGAAACAATTGAATCCTTTGGTTCTACCAAATCATCAGCTGCAGTTTGTATAGCTGGAACATTTCCAGTTCTACATAACAGATCTTGCCTCGAGCTTGTCCGGATTTTGCTTTTAGACGTAGGCCGGACAACCCCAAATCTTAACAAACTTAAGATATGGGCTCTTCCCTTTCCATATCACATATGAAGCGGTACGCAACTGTTTTGATTTGAACCCTATTCAATAGGTATGCAGCTTCTCAAGCGCATAACTCCCAGAAGGAAAATAGGAAACTCAGTAGTACTCATCATAGAGCGCATCATATAGAATAGGGTGCAATTGCTCCGCCCCGATATACCATCGTATTGTGGTGTATACGGAGGAGCAATGCTGAGAGAGAATCTCATTCTCCTTTAGAATAGTCCAGGAATTCTATGCACAAGTATTCTCCTCCTTGATCTCATCAAAGGACATAATACTTATACCCGTATTGGTTCTCTACTTCTAACTTATATTCTGTGAATATCTCAAAAGGTTCGGACTTGTGTTTCAACAAGAACATATGTCTGAATCTAAAGAGATCATCAGAGAATGTAATGAAGTACAAAGAACCGGCCTTGGCATATGTAGACAGGGGACCTACATACATCAACATGTATCATCCCAAGAGTTCAGTAACTCTTTCTCTGTTTCCAGTAAACGGAGCTATGGTCATTTAATCTTTGTGACATGACTGGCAAGTTTCACAAGATGTAAATTCAAACTTATTTAAATATACATATAAATGTAATTTCAGCCAGTTAGTCGGGTCGCATTGATATGACCTAGTCTACAATGCCTCAAGAAGGATTCGTTCATTTCTGAACTCTTCCTCTTTTGTGTGTTCCGTATACTAAGAACTGTAGTTTGATTTAGAACATCAATGCTTTTAGATAACGTGCCTGAACCGATCAACTTTTGATATAGGAAATGTTCAAAACATCATCCAACAATACAAAATTTTATCATTTCTTTACTAAAAGAGACTGATATGATTTTGTATATCAGGTTCGGTATCTAATAACATTCGTTCAGAATCAATGTATTTGGAATACAGGGTGACAGTGACCAACAGACTTGGCTGCAACACTTGCACCGTTTTCTGCCTCATGAAACTCATCACCCGTTCTCAGTTCTCTACCTTTCTGTAGCCCTATGTAACGGATTACATTAGCGGGATCCTGATCCGGTATCTAATACCCAGGACGTAGAGGATACTAAGAAACAGTTCTTTGTAATGAACATACTCGAAGATGATGCATCAGCATGCACTCTCTTCGTTTGGGCGGCACGGGAATTCTGGTAATCCCCTATTTCCTGCTCTGTCTTATAACAATTATAAGTTGGAGCGGGACCAACGTTCCCCAGCTCAGTATAACAAGCGGGTTCGGTCAATACATCCGTATTATTATCTTGATTAAGGCGTGATATGGTCGCTACCTGGAGAGAGAGAGAAGAAAACACTAAGCGTATGCTCTTGCAAGATCAGATTGGTTATTATTTTATCTAATCAGGATGGCTCCCACTGTTTTTATCAAATCTTCCTTCAAACCCTAAAAGGAAAGACTAGCCGGGATTAATTACATACTACAAGTTCGCCAATCTTTCAGCCAGGCCAGTGTCGGTACTTTGAGGGAGGTCCCCCGTGCTTTCGCACGAACCTAATTAATGTAAATCTCGTTTTCCCAGAGGCGTAACGTCGTTAACACCTTTCTTGACACCTACTTGATCGGCTAATTGTAATGTGTAAAACTCTCCCAGGAGTAACTCTTACTCGCAGCGGGTATCGGGATCCAACTATCTCATAGAAGGTATGCAATTTCATTGCAAATTTCAACACTTGAAATTCCCGATATTATTTTGCCCCTAACGTGCTATGACCTTGACGAAAGCCAACAAACCATAGCCCGCTAGTCAAATTCAACCCGTCATTTCTTGATTGAATTAAACCCACCCTCACGACCCTTGACGAAAGCCAACAAAGCCGCACGACTACCCTAATCCAATCGCATCATATGCTGCAGATAAGCAGCATATAACTACCGCACACTGCACCTTGACAAAAGCCAACAAATGCAGCACGAATACTATATACAACTTATCTGAAATGACGGAGGGCTACGACAGGTTTTTCTGAAAACCTATTTCGTAATGAACTTGATATCGTTGTAGAATCAAATGATTTTAAAATGGAGTGTTTTTTAGGCTTTTCTAGTTTTGCTAAAGGGGTCACTCCCGGTGAAGGGATCGTCGGCCCTTTCCTCGTCGAATGAGGTGCGGGATATATCATATATATCACTGTGCAAAGCAGAAACTATAGAAGCAATCAAAAGTCAAACCGAGAGTTGTAGCATCTGCCAGTTATTGCTAAAGGGGTCACTCCCGGTGAAGGGATCTCGGTCATTTCCTTATCGAATAAGGTGCAGGATGTTCTACAAGGAACACCGCAATGCAAAGCAAGAACTGTAGCTACCTGTTTTATTTAGAAATTCGATTCCACAACATCTTAGGTTTCTTTTCTTTCATTAATCATATTAATGAAGTCTCATCATTTAAGTACCTAAACATCACAGATAAATACGACGTACACTTATGCTATCCGCATTCGCCTCGATGTCCCCTCGTGCACCGTTAGGTTAGGCAACTAACGGCAGAACGGGGCAGGGCTAGCGCGGGTGTAAAACATAAGTAACGCCTATATAATATATCATATATACTATATACAGTATTTATCACAAAACATATCACATGATCACATCACAGATAACGCAGCAGAAAAAATCATATGAAATATTGGATAAACTAGGACGTCCGTGTTTTTAATACGAGCCAGTATAAAACACGGATTCCACGGTCGCGATGAATAGCCAAACCCACACCCCTAGACCCCTACGAGAGCGGCAAGCTGTTAGTTATATGTATGCCCTAGAGGCCATTACTGTACATTGGATGTATATTGTAGTGGATGCTGGGACATATATAGGAAGGACTTTCTTGCTCGACATGATAGTATGCTATCTGGTTACTCTTTACCTTAACGTGTACACTGATTGTCTCTCTGTTACATGTTGGTAAAGCCCTTAGGATGTGTACTTGACTACCTGGACTATGATGCGGATCATACTAGTGGGGACATGGTAGTCCATAAGTACATCCTTCAAAGTCCCTAGTCGTGGGTGTATCGAGATGGGGCATCGATATACCAGAGTAGACTAGCGTGTACCTTCTCGACCCATACAGATGGGCGATGGATGATCCCATATCCATTGGTGTTTGACATCGGAGATGATATACGGGTGCTCAGTAGAGACTGGGTACACTGGACGGACTCGCCGAGAACTCCCAGATGGTATTATACCTCACGTCAGATGGCCGTTCTCTGGTGACACTGGTACAGAGTAGTCTGTTGACCCGAGATCGTCATAGAGTCTTGAGTGGTTCCCACTGTGCTTTGATTTCCATCTTACCATGTCCAAGAGGGCATGCAAAACGGTGGTTTTTGGGTACAGTCCCGAGTCACATGGAGGCAATGAGTGATAGGAGGGGATTCGTCTCTCCCGGTATAGGGGGTTGATGTTGCGCTGTGTTCGATTGGCTATAACAGGAAATCCCTGGCCAGGGTTGCTGAGATTTACTGGTAAGTGTTTCCATTAGTTTCTCGAATTGTTATAGACCTCATATCGACACGACTTATCGAGCTATTGGGGTCTGATGTTTACCACCCCTAGGCGAGATATGCGACATATCAGATGATCAGACCGGACTGTACGGTAGTGTTACTGGTTGGATTCACTGGAGTGTGAGCGGGCTTGCTCGTCGATCTTCAGATCGCTCAATACCCGGGTGGCCGTTACGTTTAGCAGACCGCTTGCGGCTTGTGGGTGTTTGATATGATCATCACCTGCTGCCGGCGTATTGACGAGTCTTTAGAGTCCTACACAGAGGTTTCCTGGCTCAAGCAAAACGAAATAGGAGCGCATATGAGATATGTGCGGGACCGAGAATAATGCGTGTATGTGATACCGTATTCTATTCTCGCGATGAATGTGTCGAATCGTTGTATGCGATATAACCTAGTTATCGAATCAAGGATTGATTCGATAAATCGATACATTGGATATTAGTCGGTTATATGCGATATGACCGGATCGTTAAATCAAGTGTTGATTTAATGGTTTAATGTATAATTATATATTTGATATATTACTTTGCATTAACTAATATTGGTTCACTTTAAATGGATTTTCTCACTTGCATTGCACAAGTTGTATATGTGATATACTTTTGTGCACTTGATTGTGTCATGTTTGATGATACATATTAACTTGGATTTGTGTGAAGATTAAACCATGGTTGTGAGAGTGGTTAGGGTTTTGTTTATTCTCTTATTATCTATTTATTTATTTATATATTCATTTTGGAAAGTTTTAAGGATGGTGGCTTGTTTTGTTTTTATGTTGAAGCTTCTTGAAGCTTTGATCAAGTCAACCATTCTTATCTCATCCTTAACCCTAACCATTCCCACTAACCCTAGTTTAGTCTCTACACATAACCATGGTTGGATTATGAGAAGTTTGGATTTTCTTTTCTATTTTAAATAAACTTATCATAACAATTATCATCTTCTTCTTCTTCTTCATGGAAGAAAACCTTTCTTCATCAATGGTGATTGATGAAATAAAGTGAGAAATCCAATTCTAAAGTCTACCCACTTCCTATTTCTTCATCCTCTACCTCTTGCCAAGTAGTAGAGTGTGTTTCCTTCACAAGTTTTCTTGACTTGGTGAAGTTGGAGCTTGATCTAGCGATGTCTCGACGTAGATCATCTTCGGCATGGACATCGATGACCTAGCTCGCCATTTCTCCGACGAAGCCGACGCTAGAGCCCGGGAATTCATTTGGACAGCGAGGGGACTTTGTTGCGGAGCTATGGAGGTGGAGCACCGGATCTACAAAGGTTGTATTTCCGTTTAAACTTTAGTTAAGTTGTTAACTAGTTTCATTTTCGCCTAGAAATCTAGCCAACGATCCGTTCTAGGGTTTCTCGGCACCGTTTAAATTTGAAATTGGCATGGTTGATGCCTTGTGAGACCTCATTAGGGTGCCTAGGAACCCTACAGTGGTATCAGAGCCTAGCTAGAGCCTTAGGCGAAGTCTAGACGCAATTTGAAGTCCGATCGAACCGAAATTTAGAACCCAAAATAGCTCTCAGTCCTTTTTTCAAAAACTGGGATTTTTCCAAATTAAAAATTGCTAAAAAATTCAGCAGGGAAATATAAGAATTACGGCGCAAATATTTTCTCATGAACAGTCCAAACTGCGGCGGAACCGCGGCAGAAGCCTAGCTTCTGCGGCGGTTCCGCGTCCGATTGATGACGTTAGCTTCTTTTGTTTGCACAGTAATTCCTATTTTCTGGAGTTGGATTTTCTGGGAATTTTTAATATTTATTCAAGAGTTGAATTTTCTGAGGTTGTTTTGGGGATTCGAATGTTCGATCGGATTATCAGATTTTGTCTATGTGGCTTTCCGGATAAATTTTAGAATATGTTAAAAAGTTCGACCGGATATAAATACCCAATTTTTCCCCTGTCGGGAAATTTCCAAGTGTTGGATTTTTCCGTAGTTTAAAGACGTTCTAAGTAGTGCAAGTAACTCGATGGACCCTCTAGAAGACAACAAACCTTAACTCGATTATGTGACCGTCTTGAACTGCCCTTTGAACCTTCGGGTTTGGGGCAGTACGGCGTGCCACATGTGAGGCGTTGGCTTGACCCTTCTACGGCTGGACCGTTGGTACTGAGGCACGAACTGAATGTTGTTAGACTTATTTCATGTGTTGATCTGTATCGGGAAAACTTGGGTGTTCGATTGTTCGATCGGAAAGTTTGACATTTTCTATTTATCCGGAATGGGATACAATAATTGGAATTCACAAACAGTTATGAGATAACTGAATGAATGTTGTAAATCTAGCAATTTAGTCTCACTTGATCGGTTGCCACAGAATTTTGATGTGATCAAAAGTCCGTCGCAATCACGTAGCGTACGCGGATACTCGCCGGGTAAACTTAATAGACAGCCTCACCCCATAGCCCCGACCAAGTGACTGTAGGAGAACCCCGTCGCCGAAAGCATCTGTTCGGGTGCTCCCGGTAGCGGTGTTCCGCCTTGGTGCACTTCGTCGACAGTAACGGGGGTGCGGCCGCCTACTAAAGTTTACGACGAGCATTCGATCAAAATGTCGGAAATCCTGTTGAATTGCCCGACTTGGTATTGAAAAGCGTTTTCGATAAAGAGACTAAAATGCGGGGTTTATAATTGTTAGGCATGCGATGTCTAAGTAATTCATTTGATCAGGCATGCGATGTCTGAGGAGGTTGCGGATTCCAACTGTTGTAGTTTTACACTTTCTTTTCTGTGACCGTAAGTGTAATATGTGATATCGCCGGTTTCGTTGCTATATGTCAACGACAATTGGGATGCGCATATTTACTTACGTTGATGACATGTGATGTTATGTGTTGCTGGATATGTTATATTGGATCGTCGTGTTTGAATAGCCGGGGGTTTTTATGTGAGATGAGTGTTTTTCATTTTCATTCATGTAAAAACTTGTATGTAATATTCTTTTATTGGGGCACTTCCAGGTTGCGGATGATGTCACCTTTTGTATATTATTTACTTTTCCGCACTAGGATAGACCCAAGGAGGAGGGCACAAGTAACCGGGTTCTGGAGTCCAGTGGGAGACCAACTCGAGGAGTCGAGTCCGGGTCTCCTAACTCTAGAATTGGTAGGGTTGCTTGCCGCTCTCGTAGGGGTCTAGGGGTGTGGCTTTGGCTATTCATCACGACCGTGAAATCCGTGTTTTATACTGGCTCGTATTGAAAACACGGACGTCCTAGTATATCCAATATTTCATATGTTTCTTCTGCTGCGATATCTGTGATGTGATCATGTGATGTTCTGTGATAGATACAGTATATAGTATATATGATATATTATATAGGCGTTACTTATGTTTTACACCCGCGCTAGCCCTGCCCCGCTCTGCCGTTAGTTACCTAACCTAACGGTGCACGAGGGGACATCGAGGCGAATGCGGATGGCATAAGTGTACGTCGTATTTATCTGTGATGTTTAGGTACTTAAATGATGGGACTTCATTAATATGATTAATGAAAGAAAAGAAACCTAAGATGTTGTAGAATCGAATTTCAAAATAAAACAGGTAGCTACAGTTCTTGCTTTGCACAGCGGTATATGTGATATATCCTGCACCTTATTCGATGAGGAAAGGACCGAGATCCCTTCACCGGGAGTGACTCCTTTAGCAATAACTGGCAGATGCTACACACTCGGTTTGTCTTTTGATTGCTTTTAAGAGTTTTTGCTTTGCATAGTGATATATGTGATATATTCCGCACCTCATTCGACGAGGAAAGGACCGACGATCCCTTCACCGGGAGTGACTCCTTTAGCAAAACTAGAAAAGCCTCAAAAGCACTCCATTTCAAAATCATTTGATTCTACAACGATATCAAGTTCATTACGCAATAGGTTTTCAGAAAAACCTGTCGTAGCCCTCCGTCATTTCAGATAAGTAGTAGTTAGTATTCGTGCTGCGTTTGTTGGCCTTTGTCAAGGCGCAGTGTGCGGTAGCTAACTGTTGGAGATAGTGCCCTAAGAGTCAATTATTGGATCACAGACACGTGATTGCAATGATTGAGGGAGGACCTATCCCGGTTCGACAGTCCTACTCGAGATGATAGTTTGATATCTGGTTTATCTTTATCATCGTGTACTGCTTTAGGTGACCTGACAAGTCGCTATTGCACGTTGATAGACCCCCTAGGATTCTTGCTTGACTGCCAGCAGTATGAGGGCGATCATATAAGTGAGAGCTGGAGTCTATAAGCACATCCTTAAAAGTTCCCTAGTCGTGGGAGTTTCGAGACTGGGTATCGATTCTCCAGAGTAGACTAGTGTATACAGTCGAGACCCCGACGAGGGGCGGTGGCCGGTCTCACAAGCCACTGGTGTCAGTTGGTTCACCTAAGATGTATACAGGTGCTCATTGGGTTATGAGTACACCGGACAGGACTCGCCGGGAGCATGCTAGTTGGTCTTATACCTGACGTCAGATAGCAGTTCCCAGGTGACATGTGTACAGGTTAGTTCATCGACCTGGGGATCGTCATTTGTCTCGTGTGAGTTCCCACTGTACTTTGATTACTACCCTACCACGGCTCAAAGGAGTCGTGCAAACAGGTTTTAGTTGGGTACAGTCCCGAGCCACATGGAGGCAGTGAGCAGATCTTCGGGGGTTCGTCTCTCCCGGTATTGGGGGTGAGGTCGCGCTGTGTCTAGGAGAGCCATTACACGAATTCCTTGGCCAAGGCAGGAGATTTACTGGTAGGTATTCCAGTAGTATCTCAGGGTGTTCTGGGCTACACTCCGACACGACTTGTACCGCTTTTGGGGGTCTGACTTTTACCCACCCCCTAGGCCCGACATGCGATGCTCGTAGACGAACGGACCGGACTGTACGGATATTGTCGCTGACAGGCTCAGTAGGGTGTCAGGATGAGTTCGCTCATCGACGTCCCTTTTAGTCAATAGCTGGTGGCCCGTTACGTATTGGCTTATACCTCTGACGTGCTAGTGGTTAAATCTACAGCCATAGTATTGACGAGTCTTTAGAGTCCACCACACTTTCAGTTACTCAAGCTTTCGGGCGAAACGCTGTAGAGGCCGTATGGAGATATGGCAGGGTCCGATCAGATACGTGCGGTATTGCACGGATCAGGATCTGACGGTTTGTACTAGAGGCCGTAGAGATATATGGCAGGGTTCGATCAGATACGTGCGGTATTGCACGGATCAGGATCGGACGGATATTACTAGCCGGCTTTGGTTTAAGCCGGATCCTAGTATAGTACAGTGTAGATTTTGTCTCTTTGCATTTGTATCCGGACGGAATACAGATGCGGGTGTGTATGCACAGTATCGGGGTTTTCCTGTAATTTATTACGGGACCAGTTTTCTGGAGTTGCCAGTTTGCATTCCGTTCCGGCCGGTTTTCCTTTGTTCTTTCCCGGCCGGACTTTTCCGATGGAGGGGGTTATTTGCAAGTTGTGCAAATAACTTTTGTGGAGGGGGTTTCTTGCAAATGCTTTGATTATGATAGCATCTTTTCATTTGCACCATTACTTGCATTAAATGAGATTTGAAAGGTTAAGGTGTAAGCATGGTTGATGTTTGTTTATGGTCACCTCTTTTCTTCTCCTACACTCACCTTCCTCTTGTAATAATCTTTGCCTCCACCATCATTTCCATATAGAAGTGGCCGGCCACTATTTTTGGAGAGAAGGAAAAATGAGAGAGTTTCATTTTGGTGTGGGAAATATATCATCCATCTCATTTTTCATTGCTACAAAAATCCCCATGTTCATATCTTGTTGATTCCTCCATCAAGGCAACATAACCCCAAAGAGACAAAGCACTACACATTCTACAGCAAAACCTTGGGCACGTCGACTTGCCAGCTTCGTGCCCGAGTTGCCTCGGTATTGAGGTGGGAGCCCGTAAAAGATGCAGGCGATGTGGTGCCCTTCCGGCGAGGAGGCGACGACCGGAGTTTCCGCAAGAGATCGGGACGATGACGAGAAGATCGGAGGACTCGGATCACTCGGTATATCTCTAACCCGTCTTGTTGTTTGCTAGATCTAGTTTAATGGCCCGATCCGGAGTTTAGTGCGCGGTGGTGCCGGTTTGCAAAGTCCGCAAAATTAAAGTTTATCACCGTTTCCGCACTCGGCCGTCGGATTGACGGCCGGGGCGCCGCCGTGCACTTACATTGGTATCAGAGCCTCGCCATTAACTTAGTCTAGCTTCGTTTGATGTGTTTGCATTTCCGATCGACCAAAATTTCCAAAAACCGTATTTTTCCTTCACATCAGTTTCTGTCGAAATTTTTTGAAGTCTAAAAATTTTTCAGGTGGTCTCAGAATGATGTGCAGGGAGTTCTAAGAACTCTGGGAAAATTCGAGACAGTGATCCCTCAGGTCGAGCGCGGAACCGCGGCAAAACCCCCCTTGTTGCCGCGGTTCCGCCGCAGGTTGGTGGGATCATTGCTTCCAATTTCTCCAGTTGGCTTCTGGGCTTATTTTAGGGGTTTTGGAATATTAAAATTGGGCTCAGATTTTCTGTGAGTGCTATAGTATTGCTTGGGAGCCCACTTGTTAATTTTTAATCGATCGGATATTTTAAACACATTTTTCACAGTATTTACATTATATCTGCGACCGTGAATGTCACTCGATCGGTAAATCCTGTCTAACTGCTATAGCCCGGTTAGACGGATTTGCGAACGTGACTTTCACATTGATGTTCTATGTATTTGCTGTGTTGTTGCGGATCGGTCGTGGGGGATAGCCTGGATGCAATGCTAGTACAGTTTTGTTGTATTATGTACATTTGATATTGCGGGGCGAGCATCCGACATGTGGACTGCCGTCACTGCCTGTTTGTATTATTCTTTTGGGGCACGACCTGGTTGCGGTCGATGTACCCGTTGTATGTATATTTTACTTTCTGTACTAGGATTGCCCCGCGGAGGGGTGCACGGATAGCCGGGTTCTAGAGGGCAACGGGCCCGCATCTCAGGGCATTGAGACGGTGGGGCTTCAGTCTGGAATTGGCGGGCTATTCGCCGCACTCGTAGGGGGTACAGGTTGACCCAGGAGGGGTGCCCGAGTTACCGGATTCCGTGAAGTGCTGGGTGGTCCATTCACGGCGCTGAAGGGGGCTGCCTCGCTTCAGGTTTTGGCGGGTAACTTGCCGTGCCCGTAGGGGTCTAGGATTTTATTGCACAGGCTATCCACATGACCAGGGGAACGTCGGGTTTCAGTAGTGGCTCTGTGAAACCCGGGGATCCCAGATATCTGTATTGTTCTGTGATGCTGTACATTTCTGTGATGTTGCATTTTATTCACGCCTTGAGCGAAATACTATATATTGGTATATATATTAGTAGATGTTGTATATGTTTTTCATCCGCGCTAGTCCAGTCCCCGCTCTGCCGTTAGTTAGCTAACCTAACGGGTGATGACGGGACCCAGTGGCGAATGCGGATGGCATATACGTACGTCAGTATATTTTCGTTCTTTGTGGTGTGATCAATTGATGGGACTGCGTTGATTCGGATCAATGCAAGTTAAACAAACCTAATCTGATGTTGTTGGAACACTTTTCAAAAAGCTGTTATTGCAAGGACGTTCACTTTTGTTTTGCATCGTGGTATTCATTTGGAATATCCTGCTCCTCAGTCGACGAGGCAAGGGCCGAGATCCCTTCACCGGGAGTGACCCTTTGGACAGAAATTTGCGTCAGGGCATTAACTTCACTATAGCCGATTACTTTTGCTTTGCACAGTGATATTCGGTTATGAATATCCAGCACCCCATTCTACGGGGAAAGAGCCGAGATCCCTTCACCGGGAGTGACCTCTTTAGTAAAGGTTTTCGTCACTATATTTTCTAAAAAGCTATCCGTTCCTTCAACGATATCAAGTTCATTACGTTAAAGGTTTTCGCCAGAAACCATTCGTAGCCCTCCGTCGTTTCATATGGGTAGTCAATAGTATTCAAGCTGTGTTTGTTGGCCAAAGTCAAGGCACAGTGTTTGGTAGCTGTTGGTTATTCATATGCAGCATAGATAGATGCGTTGGTTTGGAACAGTCGTACTGCCTTGTTGGCCAAAGTCAAGGGTACGTACGGGTGGATTCAAATTAACCTGGAGAATGACGGGCAGAACTTGACATGTGACTTATGATTTGTTGGCCAAAGTCAAGGTCATAAGAGCATGGGGTAAAAATCACATCGGGAGTTTCAAAAGAACTGAAACTTGCCAGATATGCGCATACCTTCTGGAGTGTGATACCGTGAGCGGATTCCGTCACGTTATCATGCGATGAGAGTTGGATCCCGATTCCCACTGATGAGTTGGTTTACTCCTCGGGTGACCCCGACTAATTCTTCTTTCAGGTTTGGAGGAGAATTTGAGGAACAGTGGGAGGTTTCCTGATTAGATAAAGTGATAACTATTCTGATCTAGGTTAGAGTGCACGCTGAGTGTATCTTTTCTCTCTCTCTGGCTGCGACCATTGACCCGACCCTATGACTATGACTCAGTGACCAAGTTGACCGAACCTTCTTTACACTGGCTTTTGGATTGTCAGAGTTGCAGACCTCATTGCCACTCCTACTTTTACCCTTTTCTCCAGGACACCCCGTATTACTGCGAACGTCCACTTCCATTGGACAAAGCCATCGTATGGTTAGATACGAACTCGAAGGAATTCGAGGATGGTTTCCGGTTCTGGAGAAAACGAATAGGATTATTCAGTTGTCTTTTCCTTTTGCCTTCTCTCAAGTTACGAGTACTCCTTGGTTTAGGAGATAGTACACCTATTATGCAAATTGGATAGTCTTCTTCCAAACCTTAGGCTGGTGCCGACCGGTAGGGAATGAAGAAAACCAATTAGCATAACGATGGTGTGCAGAAGGTATTAAGTTCAGACAAAATAAAGGGATTAGTAAGAGGGCAAAGTAAAATGCGACTGATATTCACGACCAAACCAAGTTTTTCTTCACCAATCCTAAATCACCTTTGTATTTCTCCAGGACACTCCGTATCACTACGAAGATCCACAGTTTATTGGATACTCCATCGTATGGTTATATACGAACTCGAAAGGAACTTGTTCCAGTTCGGGTATGGATTCTGGTCCAGGAGAAATAGGAATAAGGTTTATTCGGTTGTCTTTTATCTTCACCTTCTCTCGCATTGCGAGTGCTCCTAGGACTAGGACAGTACACCCATTATGCTTATTGGATAGTCTTCTTCCAAACCATAGGCTGGTGCCGAACGGTAGGGAAGGAAGAAAACCAATTGGCCTAAAGGGGTGTGCAGAAGGTAATGACTAAAGACATATAAAGGGATTTGGAGAGGTGGCAAAGAATTATACGGTTATAGTTATGAATCTGGATAATGGAAGAGGCATTACTAAGAATACCAGGATACCCCATCGAAACATTTTCATGTTTCAGTTCAACTGTGTACTGTTAAAAGAAAACTGATTTCCCGATTAGACACTTGCTCCAGGGTATGTATTTACCAGGTTTGATTCTCACATCTGTATGGTTTTACAGATGATGAATGGGAGTAAGTTATTGGGAAATGGGTGACCATCCTCATTATATCGGGATTCGTTGTAATCGGTGATATTTGAGGAGATCACCTGGGCTGTTTGCCGGTCGGCAAATATTTGGTTTTGAATATCCGCTGTTGTGCACCAATTTCAAATTGTTATATCTGTACGTCTATTCTCATGGAATGAGATATACCTTTTGATATTATGTTGATGACATTTACCTATATCAGTGGATGGTTAGGTAAGGAGCATTAAACAGCGGTGTAATTCTTGTTAACCATAAGTACAGTTTTCAACCTACGACACACAGTGAAAGAGTTGTTAGACTCAGTGGACTTATACAGAGTATTGCATGTTGTCCAGTGTCCATTAGGACAGAGGGGTTGGTCCTCATACTATATTCTGTTTACTTTTAACTTCTCTAGTTCTTAGACATGTGTTTCGTAGAAACACAGGGTCTAAGTTTTGAGGAGTTATAGGTATTTGAATAGAGTAGAGAACCAGGTGTAGCAAGTATCGGGATTCTTCAAAGTGATCGAAGATATAGATACTTGTGTATGGTATTCAGTTGATAGTAATGATAAAGAGAAATTGATTCTCTTTCAGGTCACTCATAATTGGAAGCATTCCTAAGTTGAGTAACACTGATCGGCCTCTCTCCATTTAGTTGACATGCACTGGAGATAGCTGCATGATTTGAATCTGGTTAAATTAAATCAGTGCCTCTGGTTCTATATTGGATATAGAACAGTTCATATCTTAACGTTGTTAAGGTACGGGGAGTTGTCCGGATTATGCTTAAAACCCGACTCTGGATAACTCAAAGGCACGTTTCTGTAATGGCTGTTTGTGGGTTGAACCAGGCTATGACGAGGGTTGATTTTCTACCATAAGAAAGATCAATAGTGATATTGTTCTTAACTCGCCACTTTTTAATAAAAATGAATTTTTTAGAAAACTGTAGTGGGAGTATGGTAGAACTGGAAGTGATTCCAGAACCGCAAACGATTACTGAAGATTTGATAAGGAACCTAAAGATTCAATCTGGATTGACATTCAATTGGCCACTCCGCAGATAAGGTGGGTAACTTCAGGCACCCGAGAGGTACTCCGGTAATCTCAAGGACGGTGACAGGGAAGTTCTTGTTTACCCACACTTGCCATTGTTGTTGTTCCAGGCTGCGAGACCCGGCAGGAGGATGAGTATAGCGTCGTTCTAAACTAGCTTTAGAAGTGCACGTCTATATGACTCTGCCATAGGGTTGTCGTAGTCAGTGGGAGCAGCAGAAGCATTGGTGGACATCAGGCTTATGTCTATTTATAGACTAAAGCAGATATAGCGGAGATAGATCATCTATTTCTGATGTGACAGTCATAGGTTTGACGTCATCAGAATAGGGGATGGATCTGTTAAGAAGGTAGTAGGGTGTGATGTCCTGGTTTTTGATGACATACACAGAGTAGGAAAGGAAACTCCTATACTACGATCGGTTATATTTTGGTCGTCACACAGTGCTTTCTCCACATGGGACTTGGACATTATATCAGACATACTGGTTACTAGATCTATGGTTTTAGATCTAGATTCGGGTGGTTTCCCAATCAGGGTACATTGACAGCATTCTAAGAGTATTTAGAATGGATGACTCCTGACATGGTAGTGTACCTGCAAGTAATGGAGTCACCCTCTCTAAAGGTGTCTTATAGACTACAGTAGAGAGGGATGTTCATGATTGGCAGATCACTTGCTTAGGTAATTGAGTCAATCATGAGATGTCAAGTACCACACCAGATGTTGTTCTTGCACTAGGTGCAATAAGTTGACATTGATCCAATCCTGGAGAAACAGTCGGAAGCAGTTTTAGAACATAAGTGGATGTTCTAGGGATATGATAACGACAGCCTCATTTGGGAGACAGTTATCATTCCAGGATTCCAAGGTGACATGGACGACAAGGAGGTTGTCAGAGTTATGGTTTTCCTTCTGATGAGGGGCAGTATTTTGGACAGGTGGTCCAAGGAAATACTGAGGGTGGCATGGCGCAGGATACTGATTAAGTTCAGTTGACGATACAGTCTAAGAAGTTTGGATTTGGAGTTCATTTATGAGCTTGGTCCCATCAGACATCCAGACACTCTAAGACAGGTATTGCTCATTTCGGGAGATGGTTTTCTCCGCGAACTTGAGATATAGAGAGACATAGAAAGAAACTTCAGAGCGGATCCACTCGCTGAGGCTATTCCTCGAACGCAAGAGTTTCGCAAACAGGCTTTGTGAGACTGACTAGTAGAGGAGTTGGGTGTTCGGTATCACACGGGCTGTGAGTATGCGACATCGTAATAATTAGCCTTGAGTGCAAGTGGGAGATTGTTGGAGATAGTGCCCTCAGAGTCAATTATTGGATCACAGGCACGTGATTGCAATGATTGAGGGAGGACCTATCCCGGTTCGACAGTCTTACTCGAGATGATAGTTTGCTATCTGGTTTATCTTTATCATCGTGTACTGCTTTAGGTGACCTGACAAGTCGCTATTGCACGTTGATAGACCCCCTAGGATTCTTGCTTGACTGCCAGCAGTATGAGGGCGATCATATAAGTGAGAGCTGGAGTCTATAAGCACATCCTTAAAAGGTCCCTAGTCGAGGGAGTTTCGAGACTGGGTATCGATTCTCCAGAGTAGACTAGTGTATACAGTCGAGACCCCGACGAGGGGCGGTGGCCGGTCTCACAAGCCACTGGTGTCAGTTGGTTCACCTAAGATGTATACAGGTGCTCATTGGGTTATGAGTACACCGGACAGGACTCGCCGGGAGCATGCTAGTTGGTCTTATACCTGACGTCAGATAGCAGTTCCCAGGTGACATGTGTACAGGTTAGTTCATCGACCTGGGGATCGTCATTTGTCTCGTGTGAGTTCCCACTGTACTTTGATTACTACCCTACCACGGCTCAAAGGAGTCGTGCAAACAGGTTTTAGTTGGGTACAGTCCCGAGCCACATGGAGGCAGTGAGCGGATCTTCGGGGGTTCGTCTCTCCCGGTATTGGGGGTGAGGTCGCGCTGTGTCTAGGAGAGCCATTACACGAAGTCCTTGGCCAAGGCAGGAGATTTACTGGTAGGTATTCCAGTAGTATCTCAGGGTGTTCTGGGCTACACTCCGACACGACTTGTACCGCTTTTGGGGGTCTGACTTTTACCCACCCCCTAGGCCCGACATGCGATGCTCGTAGACGAACGGACCGGACTGTACGGATATTGTCGCTGACAGGCTCAGTAGGGTGTCAGGATGAGTTCGCTCATCGACGTCCCTTTTAGTCAATAGCTGGTGGCCCGTTACGTATTGGCTTATACCTCTGACGTGCTAGTGGTTAAATCCACAGCCATAGTATTGACGAGTCTTTAGAGTCCACCACACTTTCAGTTACTCAAGCTTTCGGGCGAAACGCTGTAGAGGCCGTATGGAGATATGGCAGGGTCCGATCAGATACGTGCGGTATTGCACGGATCAGGATCGGACGGTTTGTACTAGAGGCCGTAGAGATATATGGCAGGGTTCGATCAGATACGTGCGGTATTGCACGGATCAGGATCGGACGGATATTACTAGCCGGCTTTGGTTTAAGCCGGATCCTAGTATAGTACAGTGTAGATTTTGTCTCTTTGCATTTGTATCCGGACGGAATACAGATGCGGGTGTGTATGCACAGTATCGGGGTTTTCCTGTAATTTATTACGGGACCAGTTTTCTGGAGTTGCCAGTTTGCATTCCGTTCCGGCCGGTTTTCCTTTGTTCTTTCCCGGCCGGACTTTTCCGATGGAGGGGGTTATTTGCAAGTTGTGCAAATAACTTTTGTGGAGGGTGTTTCTTGCAAATGCTTTGATTATGATAGCATCTTTTCATTTGCACCATTACTTGCATTAAATGAGATTTGAAAGGTTAAGGTGTAAGCATGGTTGATGTTTGTTTATGGTCACCTCTTTTCTTCTCCTACACTCACCTTCCTCTTATAATATTCTTTGCCTCCACCATCATTTCCATATAGAAGTGGCCGGCCACTATTTTTGGAGAGAAGGAAAAATGAGAGAGTTTCATTTTGGTGTGGGAAATATATCATCCATCTCATTTTTCATTGCTACAAAAATCCCCATGTTCATATCTTGTTGATTCCTCCATCAAGGCAACATAACCCCAAAGAGACAAAGCACTACACATTCTACAGCAAACCTTGGGCACGTCGACTTGCCAGCTTCGTGCCCGAGTTGCCTCGGTATTGAGGTGGGAGCCCGTAAAAGATGCAGGCGATGTGGTGCCCTTCCGGCGAGGAGGCGACGACCGGAGTTTCCGCAAGAGATTGGGACGATGACGAGAAGACCGGAGGACTCGGATCACTCGGTATATCTCTAACCCGTCTTGTTGTTTGCTAGATCTAGTTTAATGGCCCGATCCGGAGTTTAGTGCGCGGTGGTGCCGGTTTGCAAAGTCCGCAAAATTAAAGTTTATCACCGTTTCCGCACTCGGCTGTCGGATTGACGGCCGGGGCGCCGCCGTGCACTTACACTAACTGGTGCTTATCTGCTTATGCATATGATGCAGATTGAGTTAGGGTAGTCGTGCGACCTTGTTGGCCTTTTTCAAGGGCCGTGCGGGTGGGTTTAATTCAATCAGGAAATGACGGGTTGAACTTGACTAGCATCGTATGGTTTGTTGGCCTTTGTCAAGGTCATAGGAGGTTAGGGGCAAAATATTATCGGGAATTTCAAGTGTTGAAATTTGCAATGAGATTGCATACCTTCTATGAGATAGTTGGATCCCGATACCCGCTGCGAGTAAGAGTTACTCATGGGAGAGTTTTATACATTACAATTAGCCGATCAAGTAGGTGTCTAGAAAGGTGTCAACGGGGTTACGCCTCTGGGAAAACGAGGTTTACATTAATTAGGTTCGTGCGAAAGCACGGGGGACCTCCCTCAAAGTACCGACACTGGCCTGGCTGAAAGATTGGCGAACTTGTAGTGTGTAATTAATCCCGGCTAGTCTTTCCTTTTAGGGTTTGAAGGAAGATTTGATAAAAAGCAGTGGGAGCCATCCTGATTAGATAAAATAATAACCAATCTATTCTTGCAAGAGCGCACGCTGAGTGTTTTCTTCTCTCTCTCTCCTGGTAGCGACCATATCATGCCTTAATCAAGATAATAATACGGAATATTGACCGAACCCGCTTGTTATACTGAGCTGGGGAACGTTGGTCCCGCTCCAACTTATAATTGTTATAAGACAGAGCAGGAAATTGGGGAATACCAGATTTCCCATGCCGCCCAAACGAAGAGAGTGCATGCTGATGCATCATCTTCGGGTGTGTACATTACAAAGAACTGTTTCTCTGTATCCTCTACGTCCTGGGTATGTGATACCAGATCAGGATCCCAGATATGTAATATGTTACATAGGGCTACAGAAAGGTAGAGAACTGAGAACGGGTGATAAGTTTCATGAGGCAGAAAACGGGGCAAGAGTTGCAGCCAAGTCTGTTGGTCATTGTCACCCTGTATTACAAATACATTGATTCTGAACGAATGTTATTAGATACCGAACCTGTTATGCAAAATCATATCTGTCTCTTTATTAGTAAAGAAACGATAAAATTTTGTATTGTTGGATAATGTTTTGAACATTTCCTATATCAAAAGTTGATCGGTTCAGGCACGTTATCTAAAAGTATTAATGTTCTAAATCAAACTACAGTTCTTAGTATACGGAACACACACAGGAGGAAGAGTTCAGAAATGAATGAATCCTTCTTGAGGCATTGTAGACTAGGTCATATCAATGCGACCCGACTAGCTGAAGTTACATGTAGATGCATATTTAAATTAGTTTGAATTTACATCTTATGAAACTTGCGAGTCATGTCACAGAGATAAAATGACCATAGCTCCGTTTACTGGAAACAGAGAAAGAGTTAGTAAACTCTTGGGATGATACATGTTGATGTATGTAAGGTCCCCTGTCTACACATGCCAAGACCGGTTCTTTGTACTTCATTACATTCTCTGATGATCTTTCGAGATTCAGACCTTTGTTCCTGTTGAAACACAAGTCCGAACCTTTTGAGATATTCACAGAATATAAGTTAGAAGTAGAGAACCAATACGGGTATAAGTATTATGTCCTTTGATGAGATCAGGGAGGAGAATACTTGTGCATGGAATTCCTGGAATATTCTAAAGGAGAATGAGATTCTCTCTCAGCATTACTCCTCCGTATACACTATAGCACGATGGTATATCGGGGCGGAGCTATCTCACCCTATATGATAAGGTGTGCTCTATGATGAGTACTACTGAGTTACCTATTTCCTTTTTGGGAGTTTTGCACTTGAGAAGCTGCATACCTATTGAATAGGGTTCAAATCAAATCAGTTGCCTACCACTTCATATTTGATAAGGGAAGAGCCCATCTCTCAAGTTAGTTGAGATTTGGGGTTGACCGGCCTATGTCTAAAAGCAAAATCCGGACAAGCTCAAGGCAAAGTCTGTAATGTAGAACTGGAAAGGTTCCAGCTATACAAACTGCAGCTGATGATTTGATAGAACCAAAGGATTCAGTAGATTCCAACGTACCTCAGCCTCTCCGCCGATCTAGTAGGGTTCCTCACCTACCTGAGAGATACTTCTGTTTCTCTATGACAGTGGGAGCGAGGATTGCATCATGAGATGATGACCCAACTAGCTTCGAGCAGGCCATCGAGAGTAAGACTCTGTAAGAATGGCTGGATGCTTAGCGATCTGAGATGGAATCCTTATACACCAACAAAGAATGGACTTTGGTTGCTATATCTGAAGGGTTAAATCCCCATCAGGAGCAAGTATATCTTGAGAAGATTACTTGGTGTACATGGAAAAGTTGAGACTTTCAAAGCTAGACTTGTTAAAGGTTTGCATCATTGATCAGGTAAGGATTATGTTGAAACCTTTTCTAAGGATCTATGCTTAAGTCCATCCAGATCCTGCTTACCACGGCTACATACCATGACTACGATATCTGGCGATTGGGTGCCATGACATCTTTTCTAAATGATGTTTTAGAAGAGAACGTCTGTAAGTACACAGCCAGAGGGCTTCGTAAACAGTAGGAGCAGCGGAAACGTGTGCAAGATGTTTTATCTGATAAAGCAGGCATCGCGGAGTTGGAACGTCTGTTTTGATGTGTTAGTCAAAGAGTTTGACATCATCAAAATGGTAGATGAACCTTGTATAAACAAATAGATAGTAGGGAGTATGGTGGCGATCCTCGTAGAGTACGTGGATGACATACTCTTGATAGGGAAGGAGTTTCCTATGCTACGCTCGATCAATCTCCGCTTATCACAAAGATTCTCCACATAGGATCAAAATGATACCTACTAAATCCTGGATTTTGGATCTATGAGATAGATCTAAATAGATGTTAGGATTCTCACTAGTTGTACTGAGATGGTATCAATCGATCCTGGGGAGAATCACTGGAAGGGTTCCAGGGTGATAAAGACGACTGAGTGTCAGTCACAGGCATTGTCTTAATCCTCAGTAGAGGGACGGTATGTTGGAAGAGTTCCAAGCTAGGTACCGTGACATACTAGACGATAAAGGCAGGATACATCGCTACTTAAGATGCTACCATAGAGGCAGTCTGGGTGTATATTGGTTCATGAGATGAACTACGTTCCAACCATTGTGAGACAATGGAGTTGTGGCTTGTGCCAAGGAACGCAGGTCCCATCAGTGATCCAGACATATTCTAAGGCAGTATCACCTGATCATGGAGATGGTTGATCTCTAAGGGATCAAGGTTAGGAGAGTAGACTCAGAGGACAACACAGCGGATCCACTCACAAAGGCCTGTTCCCAGAGAGAGACTTTTATGGGATGGTTGAGTATGAGATACTGCAACCACTCCTATCAGATGGCCCTAGTGCAAGTGGGAGATTGTTAGTTATATGTATGCCCTAGAGGCCATTACTGTACATTGGATGTATAATGTAGTGGATGCTGGGACATATATAGGAAGGACTTTCTTGCTCGACATGATAGTATGCTATCTGGTTACTCTTTATCTTAACGTGTACACTGATTGTCTCTCTGTTACATGTTGGTAAAGCCCTTAGGATGTGTACTTGACTACCTGGACTATGATGCAGATCATACTAGTGGGGACATGGTAGTCCATAAGTACATCCTTCAAAGTCCCTAGTCGTGGGTGTATCGAGATGGGGCATCGATATACCAGAGTAGAATAGCGTGTACCTTCTCGACCCATACAGATGGGCGATGGATGATCCCATATCCATTGGTGTTTGACATCGGAGATGATATACGGGTGCTCAGTAGAGACTGGGTACACTGGACGGACTCGCCGAGAACTCCCAGATGGTATTATACCTCACGTCAGATGGCAGTTCTCTGGTGACACTGGTACAGAGTAGTCTGTTGACCCGAGATCGTCATAGAGTCTTGTGTGGTTCCCACTATGCTTTGATTTCCATCTTACCACATCCAAGAGGGCGTGCAAAACGGTGGTTTTTGGGTACAGTCCCGAGTCACATGGAGGCAATGAGCGATAAGAGGGGATTCGTCTCTCCCGGTATAGGGGGTTGATGTTGCGCTGTGTTCGATTGGCTATAACAGGAAATCCCTGGCCAGGGTTGCTGAGATTTACTGGTAAGTGTTACCAGTAGTTTCTCGAATTGTTATAGACCTCATATCGACACGACTTATCGAGCTATTGGGGTCTGACGTTTACCACCCCTAGGCGAGATATGCGACATATCAGACGATCAGACCGGACTGTACGGTAGTGTTACTGGTTGGATTCACTGGAGTGTGAGCGGGCTTGCTCGTCGATCTTCAGATCTCTCAATACCCGGGTGGCCATTACGTTTAGCAGACCGCTTGCGGCTTGTGGGTGTTTGATATGATCATCACCTGCTGCCGGCGTATTGACGAGTCTTTAGAGTCTTACACAGAGGTTTCCTGGCTCAAGCAAAACGAAATAGGAGCGCATATGAGATATGTGCGGGACCGAGAATAATGTGTGTATGTGATACCGTATTCTATTCTCGCGATGAATGTGTCGAATCGTTGTATGCGATATAACCTAGTTATCGAATCAAGGATTGATTCGATAAATCGATACATTGGATATTAGTCGGTTATATGCGATATGACCGGATCGTTAAATCAAGTGTTGATTTAATGGTTTAATGTATAATTATATATTTGATATATTACTTTGCATTAACTAATATTGGTTCACTTTAAATGGATTTTCTCACTTGCATTGCACAAGTTGTATATGTGATATACTTTTGTGCACTTGATTGTGTCATGTTTGATGATACATGTTAACTTGGATTTGTGTGAAGATTAAACCATGGTTGTGAGAGTGGTTAGGGTTTTGTTTATTCTCTTATTATCTATTTATTTATTTATATATTCATATTGGAAAGTTTTAAGGATGGTGGCTTGTTTTGTTTTTATGTTGAAGCTTCTTGAAGCTTTGATCAAGTCAACCATTCTTATCTCATCCTTAACCCTAACCATTCCCACTAACCCTAGTTTAGTCTCTACACATAACCATGGTTGGATTATGATAAGTTTGGATTTTCTTTTCTATTTTAAATAAACTTATCATAACAATTATCATCTTCTTCTTCTTCTTCATGGAAGAAAACCTTTCTTCATCAATGGTGATTGATGAAATAAAGTGAGAAATCCAATTCTAAAGTCTACCGACTTCCTATTTCTTCATCCTCTACCTCTTGCCAAGTAGTAGAGTGTGTTTCCTTCACAAGTTTTCTTGACTTGGTGAAGTTGGAGCTTTATCTAGCGATGTCTCGACGTAGATCATCTTCGGCATGGACATCGACGACCTAGCTCGCCATTTCTCCGACGAAGCCGACGCTAGAGCCCGGGAATTCATTTGGACAGCGAGGGGACTTCGTTGCGGAGCTATGGAGGTGGAGCACCGGATCTACAAAGGTTGTATTTCCGTTTAAACTTTAGTTAAGTTGTTAACTAGTTTCATTTTCGCCTAGAAATCTAGCCAACGATCGGTTCTAGGGTTTCTCGGCATCGTTTAAATTTGAAATTGGCATGGTTGATGCCTTGTGAGACCTCATTAGGGTGCCTAGGAACCCTACAGAAGCAACCCTACCAATTCTAGGGTTAGGAGACCTGGACTCGACTCCTCTAGATGGTCTCCCACTGGACCCTAGAACCCGGTTACTTGTGCTTCCCTCCTTGGGTCTATCCTAGTGCGGAAAAGTAAATAATATCCAAACGATGACATCTTCCGCAACCTGGAAGTGCCCCAATAAAAGAATATTACATACAAGTTTTTACATGAATGAAAATGAAAAACACTCATCTCACATAAAAACCTCCCGGCTATTCAAACACGACGATCCAATATAACATATCCAGCAACACATAACATCACATGTCATCAACGTAAGTAAACATGCGTATCCTAATTGTCGTTGACATATAGCAACAAAACCGGCGATATCACATATTACACTTACGGTCGCAGAAAAGAAAGTGTAAAACTACAACAGTTGGAATCCGCAACCTCCTCAGACATCACATGCCTGACCAAATGAATTACATAGACATCGCATGCCTGACAATTATAAACCCCGCATTTTAGTCTCATTATCGAAAACTCTTTTCAATATCAAGTCGGGCAATTCAACAAGATTCCCGACATCCTGATCGAATGCTCGTCGCAAACTTCAGTAGACGGCCGCACCCCCGATGCCATCGACGAAGTGCACCAAGGCGGAACACCGCTGCCGCGAGCACCCGAACGGATACTTTCGGTGATGGGGTTCTCCTACAGTCACTTGGTCGGGGCTATGGGGTGTAGCAGAATATTGAGTTTATCCGGCGAGTATCCGCGTACGCTACGTGATTGTGACGGAGTTTTGATCACATCAAAATTCCATGGCAACCGATCAAGTGAGACTAAAGTGCTATGTTTATAACATTCATATCAGTTATCTCATAACTACTTGTGGATTCCAAGTATTGTATCACATTCCAGATAAATAGAAAATGTTAAACTTTCCGATCGAACATTCAAACACCCAAGTTTTCCCAAAACAGTTCAACACATGAAACAAGTTTAAAAACATCCAGTTCATGCCTCAGTACCAACGGTCCAGCCGTAGAAGGGTCATGCCAATTCCTCACATGTGGCACGCCGTACTGCCCCAAACCCAAAGGTTCAAAGGGCAGTTCAAGACGGTCGCATAATCGAGTTAAGGTTTGTTGTCTTCTAGAGGGACCATCGCGTTACTTGCACTACTTAGAACGTCATTAAACTACGGAAAAGTCCAACAATTGGAAATTTTCCGGCAGGGGAAAAAGTGGGTATTTATATCTGGTCGAACTTTTAACATATTCTAAAATTACCCGGACAAAACACAGACAAAATTAGACAATCCGATCGAATCTCCGAACTCCCAATACAACCCAGAAAACTCAACTCTTGAGTTCAGATTAAAAATTCCCAGGAAAACTAGCACTACAAAATAGGAATTACTGTGTAAAATTAAATGAAAGAGGAGACTAAATGACCGTGGAACCGCCGCATTAGCCATGATAATGCCGCGGTTCCTTTTATGGAATCAGGAGTACGGGCTTCACAGTAATTCTTAGAAACTCCTGCTGATTTTTCTGCATAATTTTAATATGGAAAATTCCCAGTTTTGGAAAAATGTACAGAGAAGGCTTAGAATTAGGGTTTCGGGGTTCGATCGGGTTTCTAACATCGTCTACGCATCGCCTAAGGCTCTAGCTAGGCTCTGATACCACTGTAGGGTTCCTAGGCACACTCAAGAGGTCTCACAAGGCATCAACCATGCCAAATTCAAATTTTACAAGTGCCGAGAAACCCTAATACGGATCGTTGACTAGAGTTTAAGGCGAAACAAGCAACTAGTTAACAACTTAACTAAGAGTGAACCGAAAATACAACCTTTGTAGATCCGGTCCTCCACATCCATAGCTCCGTGATGACGTCCCTCCGCTGTACCTATCGGAATCCGGACTCTGGCGTTGGTTTCGTCGGAGAAATGATCGGGCTAGGTCGTCGACTTCGATGCCGAAGATGATCTACGTCGAGGCAACTCAAGATCAAGCTCCAACTTCACCAAGTCATGAAACTTATGAAGAAAACACCCCATACTACTTGGCAAGTGGTAGAGGATAAAGAAATAGGAAGTGGGTTCACTTTAGAATTGGATTTCTCACTCTTTTTCTCATGTTGCCATTAATGGTAGCAAGCTTTCTTCTTGTTGAAGAAGAAGAAAGAGAAGAAAAAGAATATGATAAGAATAATTCATAAAATGGAAAAATAAAGTCATTCTTATCATATTAGCAACCATGGTTAAGTTAACAAGTGTAGAGAATAAACTATGGTCCAAGTGAATGGTTAGGGTTAAGGAAAGAAACAAAATGGTCAAACTATTCAAAGCTTCAAGAAGCTTCATAGAAAATCCAAAGTTAGCCACCATTTTATTTCTTTCTCAAATGAATAAATAAATAAATGAATAAGCAAATAAAGCAAATGAAACCCTAACCATTAACTAACCATGGATTAATACAAACATACACCCAAGTTTGCATGTATCATCAAACATGAAACAAACTTATGCACAAAAATATATCACATATACAATGTGCACAAACAAGTGAGAAAAACATCTTAAGTGAACCAATATTAGTTAATGTAAAGTAATATATCAAATATATAATTATACATTAAATCATTAAATCAACAGTTGATTTAACGATCCGGTCATATCGCATATGACCGACTAATATCCAATGTATCGGCTTATCGAATCAATCCTTGATTCGATAACTAGGTTATATCGCATACAACCAATCGATACATTCATCACGAGGATAGAATACGGTATCACATACACGCATTATTCTCGGTCCCGCACATATCTCATATGCGCTCCTATTTCGTTTTGCTTGAGCCAGGAAACCTCTGTATAGGACTCTAAAGACTCGTCAATACGTCGGCAGTAGGTGATGATCATATCAGACACCCACAAGACGCAAGCTGTCTGCTAAACATAACGGCCACCCGGGTATTGAGCGATCAGAAGATCGACGAGCAAGCCCGCTCACACTCCTGTGAATCCAACCAGTAACACTTACCGTACAGTCCGGTCTGTTCGTCTGATATGTCGCATATCTTGCCTAGGGGTGGTAAACGTCAGACCCCAATAGCTCGATAAGTCGTGTCGATATGAGGTCTATAACAGTTCGAGAAACTACTGGTAACACTTACCAGTAAATCTCAACAACCCTGGCCAGGGATTTCCAGTTATAGCCAATCGAACACAGCGCAACATCAAACCGGGAGAGACGAATCCCCTCCTATCGCTCATTGCCTCCATGTGATTCGAGACTGTACCCAAAAACCACCGTTTTGCATGCCCTCTTGGTCGTGGTAAGGTGGAAATCAAAGCACAGTGGGAATCACACAAGACTCTATGACGATCTCGGGTCTACAGACTAACCTGTACCAGTGTCACCAGAGAACTGCCATCTGACATAAGGTATAATACCATCTGGGAGTTCTCGGCGAGTCCGTCCAGTGTACCCAGTCTCCACTGAGCACCCGTATATCATCTCTGATGTCAAACACCAATGGATATGGGATCATCCATCGCCCAGGTCGAGAAGGTATACGCTAGTCTACTCTGGTATATCGATGCCCCGTCTCGATACAACCACGACTAGGGACCTTGAAGGATGTACTTATGGACTACCATGTCCCCACTAGTATGATCCACATCATAGTCCAGGTAGTCAAGTACACATCCTAAGGGCTTTACCAACATGTAACAGAGAGACAATCAGTGTACACGTTAAGGTATAGAGCAACCAGATAGCATACTATCATGTCGAGCAAGAGAGTCCTCCCTATATATGTCCAGTGTTCCACTATAATATACATCCCATGTACAGTAATGGCCTCTAGGGCATACATATAACTAACAATCTCCCACTTGCACTAGGGCCATCTGTAGCAGTGATTGCAGTATCTCATACTGTACCATCCCATAAAAGTCTCTCTCTGGGAAAAGGCCTTTGCGAGTGGATCCGCCGTGTTGTCCTCTGAGTCTACTCTCCTAACCTTGATGTCACGCCCCAAAGTTTGGCCCGTGACCGGCACTTAACCACGTAACGTCTACAGGCGTAACGCGGCTAAATGAACCGAAAACCCAGAAATCAAACCAGTAAAAGTATAGAGTGTTACAAGTTTAAAATGAAAGCACTTACTAACATGTTAAGAAATCTAAGTAACAATCACCAAGATAGTAATATACGACACCGTAGCGAAGATCAAGATCCACAAGTGGGAACATCACAGATAGAATAAACTGCAAGTACAGTCGGCTCACAACGAGCTCGACACCAGAATACAAATAATATACATCATCGTCCTCACACTGTCTCTAAGTCAAATACATACATAGTAGATGGAGAATACTAGATACAAAAATGTACATAACTGAAAGATAAACAGATCCCGCACAAAACCCACCTATCAGCAAAGAGCTAGTACACCAACTATAGGGGGTATCTGTGTCAAAAGATGCAAAACGCAGCCTGCCGCAACTACTCCGAAGGGCAACCTGCAAACACTGTGGCACAACGGGGGTGAGTTGCCAACTCGTGAATAGAGATAACATATAAAGGTAATCGCGAGCATGCACGTACTGCGCTACTCTATCATATGCCAACAGATGATATCAATATGTGATAAGCAGTATGTGCAATAATCATGCAAGTGCTCTATCAGGTAATATAACTACAGGATGAGGTACAATAATAAATGCTAGGCATGGGCAATATAATATCTACACGGTATGTCAATGTGGAATATATAATCGGTGTCTATCAATGCACCCAGATCCCCCAAATAGCTCAGGCGCCGGCACTCTCATCGGCCCTCAAATGCTGTACAACTCTGAGAATCCCGAGTGCCCAACATCGGCACCCAAATATCATAAATACTCGTGTCCAGCATCGACACGCAAATCCTCATCCATCGGGCCCCGTCAGTCCGGGTCAGCCCACAGGCTCCGTCTGCGGTATCGGCCCTCGGCCCCGGCAGTACGGATCACCCGCATCCATCTATCGACTCTGATCAGTACCCTCTGGATAACTGTCAGATCCAACCAATCACCGGTAGGTAGTAGTCCCTCTGCCAGGCTCACCGTCTACTACACAGCGAAACCGTTCTCGCCCCGGGGTACCATACCGGGTCCACCATGTACCCGTAATCGGCCTCAACCAGCTCCTCGATTCGGGTTCACATATATCACTCTAGCACCGAGGAAACACATGGTGAACGCACCGAAATATCATATCAAGAGAACCGGGTTTTTAAATGATTACATATTTGAAATAGCTACGGTTCCCAAATCCAGAAATCACATGCAATCCAAATCAATATGCAAGTCAATGATCCGATACGATATGTGCATCAAATATAAATATCATGTCAAATCACAGATAGATGACCTACAATATAATGATCCGATGTGATATATGCATCAAGTATGAACATCAAGTCATGTCACATATAGATGAGCTACAATATAATGATCCGATGTAAATTCTACAGTGTGAGTGTCATGGCAATTACTAACGGTGTGTAACATGCAGGATAGTGCTCGTGCAACATGGACCGTTAGTAATGGTGCAGTGTTCTATCAATTCTAGTTTATAACCATATAGCAGGGAATGCAGTATGCACTAAATAGTAGCCATGAACAGTCAATGTATGTGAATATAGCTATAAGGTCCTATCAGCCCTGACGTAGAACGTCATGCGGACGATATCCCCGTAGATGTTAAATCTACTCACCGAAGTCTCTCGCTAGGTATAGCCAACAACTTGTTTCCCCTTCTGCGCGGCGTCCGCCGTACTCGCCTGCGAACCTAGAATTACACAATACATCATACATAAGCTTGAAGTCACACAAACACGACATTAAGGCCGAACTAGTAACTCGTGTCATGAACCAAACGCGCGTGTGCGCGATACGCTAAAACGTGTGATTACACGCCTGTAGCCATTCCGACGCGTCACGATACGCAGAAACCCCAAGCCCACACACACGTATCACGCGTGTCGCGAAAGATTGAAAATACGGGAAAAATAGGTATTCTACTCCAGATTTTGATACATAAAAGATATTGTAAAACTATATATACCAAAATAACCCACATAGCAGCAGACACCAACACCCTAAACCCCAACCCAAAACACCCACATCTGGCCGCAATTTGCGGCCAGAATGCATATTTCGACGACCTGGGTAGGGAATTGGGCTCCCAGGTTTTGTGTGTGCACTCTATACCCCCATACATGCTACAGTAACATCTAGTTTCACTCTGAAATATCTCGGGTAGCAGCAGATCTTACAGGGCCTTATTTCTAGTTAAAATCCACACTTTTGCACTAAAATGGAACTTTAGGGTATTTTTGTGCAAACTGAAACAAAACCTGGCCTAAGATAGCTCTAATAACACATAATAGAGCTAACACAACTAACAAAACCCTAATCTAACATGTGAATCACAAATATCCTTTAATATCACCAAAAATGCACAAAAAGGAGATTTTTACTAAAGAATACTACAAGTTTAAGGAAAAAGAGTGCTAATATGAGTTAATACCTTCTAAGAACCTTGTAAAATACCAAAAGTCTCGGCTTCTCTCTCAGGTGTGCATATTTGCCTTCAAACGCCCCAAAAAGCCCCTTTTTCCAAGGTTTTGTGAAGGAAATATATGGTTTTTGTGTAGGATTTTTATGGAGATCAAAGGAAAATGAAGAGAAGAAGAAAAGAAGAAGAAAATGAGAGGGTTTTTCTGCTGGAGCTGCAGAAATTATAAGATGGGGAAAGAGAGAGAGAAGAGAGGGAAAAATGGGGGGTCAAAAGTCAAAGTTCATACCTAACACCATGGCTCATTTTTAAAAGGATTTGAAATTATAAAAAGGGTTTATGATATGATAAAAAAATGGTGGGAATTAAGTTAACAACCATGCAACAAAAGAATTTGTCTAACACTTAAACCTAGGTCAAAAATGGCTAAGTGTGCAAGTGTCCACTGCAAAGGAAAATTTTCCAATTTGCTAAACACGACTAAATAACTAATAATCCTATGAACACTAATATAATAACATGCACAAATACTAATTATCACAAAAACATTCTAACGGAAAAAGCAAAGTGTTACACTTGATCACCCTGGAGATCAACTATCTCCATGATCAGGTGATGCTGCCTCAGAATATGTCTGGATCACTGATGGGACGGACGTTCCTTGGCATAAGCCACAACTCCATTGTCACACAATGGGAGGAACTAAGTTCATCTCATGAACAAATATAATCCAGACTGCCTCTTTGGTAGCATCTTAAGTAGCGATGTATCAAGCCTCTATCGTCTAGTATGTCACGGTATCTAGCTTGGAACTCTTCCAACATACCGTCCCTCCATAGAGAGTAAAGACAATGCCTGTGACTGACATTCAGTCGTCCTTATCACCCTGGAACCTTTCCAGTGATTCTCCCAAGGATCGATTGATACCATCTCACTACAACTAGTGAGAATCCTAACATCCAATTACTTCTATCTCATAGATCAAAAATTAGGATTTAGGAGGTATCACTTTGATCCTATATGGAGAATCCTTGTGATAAGCGGAGATTGACAGAGCGTAGCATAGGAAACTCCTTCCCCATCAAGAGTATGTCATCCATGTACTCTACGAGGATCACCACCATACTCCCTACTATCTTTTTGTATATACAAGGTTCATCTATCATTTTGATGATGTCAAACTCTTTGACTATCTCATCAAAACAGATGTTTCAAATCCGCGATGCTTGCTTTAATCTTATAAAGTATCTTGTACACGTTTCCGCTTTTCCCACTGTCTACGAAGCCCTTTGGCTGTGTACTTACAGACGCTCTCTTCTAAAACATCATTTTAGAAAAGCAGTCATGACACCCAACCGCCAGATATCCTAGTCATGGTATGTAGCCGTGGCAAGTAGGATCTGGATGGACTTAAGCATAGCCACTGAAAAAGGTTTCATCATTATCCACGCCTGATCGATGATGAAAACCTTTAACATGTCTAGCTTTGAAAGTCTCAACCTTTCCATCTACACCAAGTAATCTTCTCAAGATTTACTTGCTCCTGATGGGGATTTAACCCTTCGGATATAGCAACAAAAGTCCATACTTTGTTGGTGTACATGGATTCCATCTCAGATCGCTAAGCATCCAGCCATTCTTACAGAGTCCCTACTCTCGATAGCCTGCTCGAAAATAGTTGGGTCATCATCTCATGATGCAATCCTCGCTCCCACTGTCATAGAGAAACCGAAGTATCTCTCAGGTGGGTGAGGAACCCTGCTAGATCGGCGGAGAGGCTGAGGTTCGTTGGAAACAATTGAATCCTTTGGTTCTACCAAATCATCAGCTGTAGTTTGTATAGCTGGAACATTTCCAGTTCTACATAACAGATCTTGCCTCGAGCATGTCCGGATTTTGCTTTTAGACGTAGGCCGGACAACCCCAAATCTTAACAAACTTAAGATATGGGCTATTCCCTTTCCATATCACATATGAAGCGGTAGGCAACTGTTTTGATTTGAACCCTATTCAACAGGTATGCGGCTTCTCAAGCGCATAACTCCCAAAAGGAAAATAGGAAACTCAGTAGTACTCATCATAGAGTGCACCATATCGAATAGGGTGCAATTGCTCCGCCCCGATATACCATCGTATTATGGTGTATACGGAGGAGCAATGCTCAGAGAGAATCTCATTCTCCTTTAGACTAGTCCAGGAATTCTATGCACAAGTATTCTCCTCCTTGATCTCATCAAAGGACATAATACTTATACCCGTATTGGTTCTCTACTTCTAACTTATATTCTGTGAATATCTCAAAAGGTTCGGACTTGTGTTTCAACAAGAACATATGTCTGAATCTAAAGAGATCATCAGAGAATGTAATGAAGTACAAAGAACCGGCCTTGGCATATGTAGACAGGGGACCTACATACATCAACATGTATCATCCCAAGAGTTCAGTAACTCTTTCTCTGTTTCCAGTAAACGGAGCTATGGTCATCTAATCTTTGTGACATGACTGGCAAGTTTCACAGGATGTAAATTCAAAGTTATTTAAATATACATCTGAATGTAACTTCAGCCAGTCGGGTCGCATTGATATGACCTAGTTTACAATGCCTCAAGAAGGATTCGTTCATTTCTGAACTCTTCTTTTTTTTTGTGCTCCGTATACTAAGAACTGTAGTTTGATTTAGAACATCATTGCTTTTAGATAACGTGCCTGAACCGATCAACTTTTGATATAGGAAATGTTCAAAACATCATCCAACAATACAAAATTTTATCATTTCTTTACTAAAAGAGACTGATATGATTTTGTATATCAGGTTCGGTATCTAATAACATTCGTTCAGAATCAATGTATTTGGAATACAGGGTGACAGTGACCAACAGACTTGGCTGCAACACTTGCACCGTTTTCTGCCTCATGAAACTCATCACCCGTTCTCAGTTCTCTACCTTTCTGTAGCCCTATATAACGGATTACATTAGCGGGATCCTGATCCGGTATCTAATACCCAGGATGTAGAGGATACTGAGAAACAGTTCTTTGTAATGAACATACCCGAAGATGATGCATCAGCATGCACTCTCTTCGTTTGGGCGGCACGGGAATTCTGGTAATCCCCTATTTCCTGCTCTGTCTTATAACAATTATAAGTTGGAGCGGGACCAACGTTCCCCAGCTCAGTATAACAAGCGGGTTCGGTCAATACATCCGTATTATTAGCTTGATTAAGGCGTGATATGGTCGCTACCTGGAGAGAGAGAGAAGAAAACACTCAGCGTATGCTCTTGCAAGATCAGATTGGTTATTATTTTATCTAATCAGGATGGCTTCCACTGTTTTTATCAAATCTTCCTTCAAACCCTAAAAGGAAAGACTAGCCGGGAATAATTACACACTACAAGTTCGCCAATCTTTCAGCCAGGCCAGTGTCGGTACTTTGAGGGAGGTCCCCCGTGCTTTCGCACGAACCTAATTAATATAAACCTCGTTTTCCCAGAGGCGTAATCTCGTTAACACCTTTCTAGACACCTACTTGATCTGCTAATTGTAATGTGTAAAACTCTCCCACGAGTAACTCTTACTCGCAGCGGGTATCGGGATCCAACTATCTCATAGAAGGTATGCAATCTCATTGCAAATTTCAACACTTGAAATTCCCGATATTATTTTGCCCCTAACGTGCTATGACCTTGACGAAAGCCAACAAACCATAGACTGGTAGTCAAGTTCAACCCGTCATTTCTTGATTGAATTAAACCCACCCGCACAACCCTTGACGAAAGCCAACAAAGCCGCACGACTACCCTAATCCAATCGCATCATATGCAGCAGATAAGCAGCATATAGCTACCGCACACTACACCTTGACGAAAGCCAACAAATGCAGCATGAATACTATATACAACTTATCTGAAATGACGGAGGGCTACGGCAGGTTTTTCTGAAAAACTATTGCGTAATGAACTTGATATCGTTGTAGAATCAAATGATTTTAAAATGGAGTGTTTTTTAGGCTTTTCTAATTTTGCTAAAGGGGTCACTCCCGGTGAAGGGATCGTCGGCCCATTTCTCGTCGAATGAGGTGCGGGATATATCATATATATCACTGTGCAAAGCACATCCTGCACCTTATTCGATATAGAAAGGACCGAGATCCCTTCACTGGGAGTGACTCCTTTAGCAATAACTGGCAGATGCTACAACCCTCGGTTTGTCTTTTGATTGGTTCTATAGTTTTTGTTTTGCACAGCGGTATTTATGATATATCCTGCACCTTATTCGATGAGGAAAGGGCCGACGATCCCTTCATCGGGAATGACCCCTTTAGCAAAACTAGAAAAGCCTCAAAAGCACTCTATTTTAAAATCATTTGATTCTACAACGATATCAAGTTCATTACGCAATAGATTTTCAGAAAACCTGTCTTAGCCCTCCGTCATTTCAGATAAGTCCTACTTAGTATTCGTGCTACGTTTGTTGACCTCCGTCAAGGCGTAGTGTGCGGTAGCTAACTAGTATCTGCTTATGCATATGATGCAGATTGGGTTAGGGTAGTCATACGGCCTTGTTGACCTCTGTCAAGGGTCGTGCGGGTGGGTTTGATTCAATCAAGAAATGACGGGTTGAACTTGACAAGTAGCCTATGGTTTGTTGACCTCCGTCAAGGTCATAGGGTGCTAGAAGCAAAATTATCGGGAATTTCAAGTGTTGAAATTTGCAATGAAATTGCATACCTTCTATGAGATAGTTGGATCCCGATACCCGCTGCGAGTAATTTTTTCTCCTGGGAGAGTTTTAAACATTACAATTAGCCGATCAAGTAGGTGTCTAGAAAGGTGTTAACGAAGTTACGCCTCTGGGAAAACGAAGTTTACTTTAATTAGGTCCGTGCGAAAGCACGGGGCACCTCCCTCAAAGTACCAACACTGGCCTGGCTGAAAGATTGGCGAACTTGTAGCGTGTAATTAATCCTGGCTAGTCTTTCCTTTTAGGGTTTGAAGGAAGATTTAATAAAAACAGTGGGAGCCATCCTGATTAGATAAAATAATAACCAATCTGATCTTGCAAGAGCATACGCTTAGTATTTTCTTCTCTCTCTCTCCAGGTAGCGACCATATCACGCCTTAATCAAGATAATAAAACGGATATATTGACCGAACCCGCTTGTTATACTGAGCTGGGGAACGTTGGTCCCGCTCCAACTTATAATTGTTATAAGACAGAGCAGGAAATTGGGGAATACCAGATTTCCCGTGCCGCCCAAACGAAGAAAGTGCATACGATGCATCTCCTTTGGGTGTGTTCATAATAAAGAACTGTTTCTCAGTGTCCTCTACGTCCTAGGTATTTGATACCGGATCAGGATCCCAGATATGTAATCTGTTACATAATGCTACAGAAAGGTAGAGAACTGAGAACGGATGATAAGTTTCATGAGACAGAAAACGGTGCAAGTGTTGCAGCCAAGTCTGTTGGTCATTATCATCCTGTATTCCAAATACATTGATTCTGAACAAATGCTATTAGATATCGAACCTGATATACAAAATCATATCAGTCTCTTTATTAGTAAAGAAATGATAAAATTTTGTATTGTTGGATAATGTTTTGAAAATTTCCTATATCAAAAGTTGATCGGTTCAGGCACGTTATCTAAAAGCATTGATATTCTAAATCAAACTACAGTTCTTAGTATATGGAACACACAAAAGAGGAAGAGTTCAGAATTGAACGATTCCTTCTTGAGGTATTTTAGACTAGGTCATATCAATGTGACCCGACTAGCTTAAGTTACATTTTAGATGCATATTTAAATATGTTTGAATTTACATCTTGTGAAACTTGCCAGTCATGTCACAAAGATAAGATGACCATAGCTCCGTTTACTGGAAACAGAGAAAGAGTTAGTGAACTCTTGGGTTGATACATGTTGATGTATGTAGGTCCCCTGTCTACACATGCCAAGACCGGTTCTTTGTATTTCATTTCATTCTCTGATAATCTCTCAAGATTCAATCATATGGTCCTGTTGAAACACAAGTCTGAACCTTTTGAGATATTCACAGAATATAAGATAGAAGTAGAGAACCAATACGGGTATAAGTATTATGTCCTTTGATGAGATCAAGGAGGAGAATACTTGAGCACGGAATTCCTGGACTATACTAAAGGAGAATGAGATTCTCTCTCAGCATTACTCCTCCGTATACACCATAGCACGATGGTATAACGGAGTGGAGCAATAGCACCCTATGTGATATGGTGTGCTCTATGATGAGTACTACTGAGTTTCCTATTTCCTTTTAGGGAGTTATGCACTTATGAAGTTGCATACCTATTGAATAGGGTTCCGATCAAATCAGTTGCCTACCACTTCATATATGATATGGAAAGGGAAGAGCCCATATCTTAAGTTTGTTAAGATTTAGGGTTGTCCAGCCTATGTCTAAAAGCATAATCCGGACAAGCTCGAGGCAAAGTCAGTTCTGTGGAAGTTTGTTGGATATCCCAAGCATTCGCTAGGGAATATCTTCTACCTAACCGAGCAACAAAAGATGTTTTATTACTCAGCATGCCACCTTTGTGAAAGGGAATTTCTTATGAAGAAATTTGTGGACATGAGGTAGAACTGGAAAGAGTTCCAGCTATACAAACTGCAACTGATGATTTGGTAGAACCAAAAGATTCAATAGCAACCAACGAACCTCAGCCTCTCCTCCGATCTAGTAAGGTTCCTCACCCACCTGAGAGATACTTCGGTTTCTCTATGACAGTGGGAGCAAGGATCGCATCATGAGATGATGACCCAACTAGTTTCGAGCTGGCCATCAGGAGTGGGACTCTATAAGAATGGCTGGATGCTTAGCGATCTGAGATGAAATCCTTATACACCAACAAAGTATGGACTTTGGTTGCTTTATCTGAAGGGTTAAATCCCCATCAGGAGCAAGTATATCTTGAGAAGATTACTTGGTGTAGATGGAAGAGTTGAGACTTTCAAAACTAGACATGTTAAAGGTTTTCATCATCGACCAGGCATGGATAATGACGAAACCTTTTTCAGTAGCTATACTTAAGTCCATCCAGATCTTACTTGCCACGGTTACATATCATGACTACGATATATGGCGGTTGGGTGTCATGACTGCTTTTCTAAAATGTTGTTTTAGAAGAGAGCGTCTGTCAGTACACATCCAGAGGGCTTCGTAGACAGTGGGAGCAGCGGAAACGTGTACAAGATGCTTTATAAGATTAAAGCAGGCATTGCGGAGTTGGAACATCTGTTTTGATGAGATAGTCAAAGAGTTTGACATCATCAAAATGGTAGATGAACCTTGTATATACAAAAAGGTAGTAAGGAGTATGGTGGTGATCCTCGTAGAGTACATGGATGACATACTCTTGATGGGGAAGGAGTTTCCTATGCTATGCTCGGTCAATCTCCGCTTATCACAAGGATTCTCCATATAGGATCAAACTGATACCTCATAAACCCTGAGTTTTGATCTATGAGATAGAAGTAATTGGATGTTAGGATTTTCACTAGTTGTAGTGAGATGGTATCAATCGATCCTGGAGAGAATCACTGGAAAGGTTCCAGGGTGATAAGGACGACTGAATGTCAGTCGCAGGCATTGTCTTTACCGTCAGTGGAGGGACGGTATGTTGGAAGTGTTCCAAGTTAGATACCGTGGCAGACTAGACGATAAAGGATGGATACATCGCTACTCAAGATGCTACCAAAGATGAAGTCTGGGTGTATATTAGTTCATGAGATGAACTTCGCTCCTACCATTGTGAGATGGTGGAGTTGTGGCTTATGCCTAGGAACGCCCATCCCATCAGTGATCCAGACATATTCTGAAGCAGTGTCACCTGATCATGGAGATGGTTGATCTCCAAGGGATCGAGGTCAGGAGAGTAGACTCAGAGGACAACACGGCGGATCCACTCACAAAGGCCTTTTCCCAGAGAGAGACTTTTATGGGATGGTTGAGTATGAGATACTGCAACCACTGCTACAGATGGCCCTAGTGCAAGTGGGAGATTGTTAGTTATATGTATGCCTTAGAGGCCATTACTGTACATAGGATGTATATTGTAGTGGATACTGGGACATATATAGGGAGGACTTTCTTACTCGACATGATAGTATGCTATCTGGTTGCTCTTTATCTTAACGTGTACACTGATTGTCTCTCTGTTACATGTTGGCAAAGACCTTAGGATGTGTACTTGACTACCTGGACTATGATGCGGATCATACTAGTGGGGACATGGTAGTCCATAAGTACATCCTTCAAGGTCCCTAGTCGTGGGTGTATCGAGACGGGGCATCGATATACCAGAGTAGACTAGCGTATACCTTCTTGACCCATACAGGTGGGCGATGGATGATACCATATCCATTGGTGTTTTACATCAGAGATGATATACGGGTGCTCAGTGGAGACTGGGTACACTTGACAGACTCGCCGAGAACTCCCAGATGGTATTATACCTTACGTCAGATGGCAGTTCTCTGGTGACACTAGTACTGGTTAGTCTGTAGACCCGAGATCGTCATAGAGTCTTGTGTGATTCCTACTGTGCTTTGATTTCCACCTTTCCACATCCAAGAGGGCGTGCAAAACGGTGGTTTTTGGGTACAGTCCCGAATCACATGGAGGCAATGAGCGATAGGAGGGGATTCGTCTCTCCCGGTATAGGGAGTTGATGTTGCGCTGTGTTCGATTGGCTATAACCGGAAATCCCTGGCCAGGGTTGCTGAGATTTACTGGTAAGTGTTACCAGTAGTTTCTCGAACTATTATAGACCTCATATCGACACGACTTATCGAGCTATTGGGGTCTGACGTTTACCACCCCTAGGCAATATATGCGACATATCAGACGATCAGACCGGACTGTACGGTAAGTGTTACTGGTTGGATTCACAGGAGTGTGAGTGGGCTTGCTCGTTGATCTTCTAATCGCTCAATACCAGGGTGGCCGTTACATTTAGCAGACCGCTTGCGGCTTGTGGGTGTTTGATATGATCATCACCTGCTGCCGGCGTATTGACGAGTCTTTAGAGTCCTGCACAGAAGTTTCCTGGCTCAAGCGAAACGAGATAGGAGCGCATATGAGATATGTGCGGGACCGAGAATAATACGAGTATGTGATACTATATTCTATTCTCGCGATATGTATCATTGGACGGTTATATGTGATATAGCCGGGTTACCGAATCAAGTGATGATTCGATACATTGATACACATGATATTAGTCTGTTATATGCAGTATGACCGGATCATTAAATCAAGTGTTGATTTAATGATTTAATGTATAATTATATATTTGATATATTACTTTACATTAACTAGTATTTGTTCACTTAAGATGGATTTTCTCACTTGATGTGCACATTGTATATATGATATAGTTTTGTGCACTAGTTTGTATCATGTTTGATGATACATGCAAACTTGGGTATGTGTATGCTTTGAACCATGTTTAGGTAAATGGTTAGGGTTTTAATTTATTCATTTATTTATTTATTCATTTTGGCAAGAAATAAAATGGTGGCTTTCTTTGGATTTTATTTGAAGCTTCATGAAGCTTTGAAAAGTTCAACCATTTTGTTTTTTGCTTAATCAAACCATTTGTCTAAACCCTAGTTTATTCTCTACATTAGTTACACTAACCCATGGTTGCTATATGATTAGTATTCACTTGAATTTTATTTTCAAGAATTCAATTTCATTTTCCTTCTTCTTCTTCATCTTCTTCAAGTGAAGAAAAGAAAAGCTTTCTTGAAATTTCCAAGTGATGAATCCAAGTGAGAAATCCAAATCTAAAGTGAACCCACTTCCTATTTCTTCATCCTCTACCACTTTCCATGTAGTAGAGTGTGTTTTCTTCACAAGTTTTATGACCTGGTGAAGATGGAGCTTGAGTTTGAGTTGCCTCGATGTAGATCATCTTCGGCATCGAAGTCAACGACCTAGCCCGATCATTTCTCCGATGAAACCGACAAGAGAGTCCGGGATTCCGATGATCGCAGCGGAGGGACGTCAACACGGAGCTAGAGAAGTGGAGGACCGGATCTACAAAGGTTGTAGTCCCTTTCACTTAGCAATAAAGTTGTTTACTTGCATGTTTCGCCTTACCTCTAGTTATCCATCTTGCATAGGGTTTCTTTGGCACATGAAAATTTTGAATTGGACATGTTTGATCAGTTATAGAACCTCATTAGTGTGCCTAGGAACCCTACAGAAAACACTCTAGCGTATGCTCTTGCAAGATTAGATTGGTTATTAATATATCTAATCAGAATGGCTCTCACTGTTTTAGTCAAATCTTCCTTCAAACCCTAAAAGGAAAGGCTTGCCGGGATTAATTACACCGTACAAGTTTACCAATCTCTCAGCCAGGCCAGTGCCGGTACTTTGAGGAAAGTTCCCTGTAACGTTTTGAAAATCGTTTCGGTGAAATTTCAAAAAAAAAAACGGTAAAATAAGGGGGGTTTCTGTAAAAAGTCAAGATACAAATATCTTATTATAAAAATTAAATATACATATTCTAGCTATGTAATTGCTAGTATTTGGTGTTTATTGACCCACTGGTGAAATTTCAAATTTTCTGAAAAATTTTCCGAAAATAATTATTTTAATATTATTTTAAGTCGTCACTAATATATTTAATTAGGGAAAATTACAAATTGGAATGAGTTGAAATAAATTTTGTGCATCATAATACATTAAATAAAATTTTATCATGTGGGTTTTGAAACGAAATCGTTTGCCAAAACGGTTTAGAAAATATCGAAGAAAAAGGCTTTTTTTTAGTGTAAATGGATGTTTGGGGTATTGTATTTGTCATTTTCCATCACCCCACACCTATACCCACACTCACACACCCCCATTTTCCCTCCCCCTTGGCTGAATTCAGCAGCCCCCCCTCTCTTGTCCCCACTTGTTTTGCAAAAGAAAAGAAATGAAAGAAAAGAAAAGAAAATGGATAAAAGAGTTGACCTTTTGTTGACTTGGACATTTCCCTCACCATACCTCACACCACACCCCCTCTCTCCTCTCCCCCACATGCTTGTGGCCGGCCCTTCCAACAGCAGCCCCCTCCCCCTTTTTTCTCCTCTCATTCCTCTCCAAAATGCTTAAAAATTGCCTCAAAACCCATCAAATAAATCCCAAAATCCAAATCCAACTCCTACCCATTTCTCATTAGCCTTTCTAGCATGGATCTAGGGATCAAAATGGCATTTTAGGAGGCTAGATCTTGAGCTTGATCTCATCATGGGAGGTATAATCTCATGCTTTTGTTAAAATTTGTTATCTAGTTGCTTTAATCTAAATTAACTAAGTGCTTAATTAGGTTTTGATGAGTTTAATTGCATGATTAAAGATTTCAAGTTAGGGTTTTGTTGTGGAAATGGGTTATGATAAATTGTGCATGGTTTTGTGTTGTGGATTAACATCTTAAGTTTTATAGAAAGCTAATTTAGTTGTTAATTCCAAACCATTACTTATAAAATACCCTAATTAAGTTATTTTGCTAACTAGAGTTTCGGAAAATTGTTAAATGCTTTAGATTAAAATATAATTATGGTTTCATGTCATTATTAATATTATAATGAGTGGTTTAATGACTTTGGATCATGCAAAACCAAGCTTAATTGTTAAATTGTGAATTTTGCTTTAAAAAGAGTTAAAATCGATATTTTTGCAAACTAGTTTTTTTGAACATATATGGTTTGGTGAAATTAAATTATGGAAATGATTTATATGACTTAATTAAGATGGTTAGTGAGCCTTATGGCAATTAGTTTTGTTAAAATATCATGTTTTGTACAAAAACGGGTAAATTTTGCTTGCTATATTTTCGGAAAAATAGCTTTTAAAGTGAGTTTGAGGTTTTTGTGAATTTTAACCTATTCTATATTTAAATTAGTATTCGTGAATGTGCAAATGAGTGTACTTGGGTTTTTCTCGATGGTCGGGCGTTTGCACGCCGACGTCGAGGGTTTTTGGGTTGGTTTGTGAGAGCAACCATAGGTTTTGACCTATGTGGCATTCGTGCGTCGTTTTGGTCATGAGTCGGGTTTTAATTTGATATAATGCATTTTGATATGTAGGTACCCCATGTGGACTTCGAGACGACAAGCAAGCGCGTGGCGACGTCGGCACCGGCGAGCGAGGACCAGGTGAGTAGATTTATATCTACGGGGAGAAGTCGGGTGGATGGCGTATAGCACCCCCGCAGTCCGTGGTGGTGTATACAGATGCGTATACACACCAACAATTATTATATGTTATTTGGGATTAATAACCATGTTTAGGATGGATATTGATGTGTTGGATTATTTTAGTGTTGCGAACCCTAGGGTAGTGTTGCACTACACATACACACATACATACTTGCGTACATTCCTTTTTATATGTGCTCATGGGATTCTTTATAGTTATGTGATCACATGGATATGGGACTATGTGTTCACATACGGATTTGAGGATGATACTTGGGATTGAGCTGAGTCGATGAGATTAGTTTTGTGGTTGTGATATCGGTGATATGGCAGGATTCGTTAAGGTACGCCCTGGTGTTATAGTGGATCTTGGGGCGGCGATACGGGTGAATAGTGTTATAAATAAAATGGTCGACATGTGATCGTGATATGAGGCATGATATGCTAGGATATTGATATTAGGCCGTATCGGGCGATGTATACCCTTGATGAGGCTATGTGCTGAGGGTATCGGTTTGTACGAGATTGTCGATCTGTAGTCAGATCATGAGTATATTGAGGATATTAGTATTATACTAGACATAGGTCAGTACCCTAGACTATGATCTTGAATAAAGAGGGTACCAGAGGAATGGTGTGAGGAATATGATATTGACCCGTACCCAGATTTGGGGATGCTGTACGACGGATTTACGTACGAGCTATATCTTGATGATTGATCCGCACTCTTGACTTGGGATGTCTGATTGTAGATATGGTATCGGATATGATATTATTGAAGCGGGATCACCGACTAATATATATACAGGTATGTATATGGATCGACTCAGATGTTAGGCGGTTTCCTTACCTGTAGTCCAGCTTGTTAGCTTAGCCCTTTAGTTTAGTTTAGTTGTTACATTAGATTCGATTCTTACCTATTTCAAAAACTAACGAATCGTGGGTATTTTAAAAGACAGCCCAAGGAATCCTACGGATATTTCAAAAGACGTATCTTTTCATAAAAACACCGTAGCCCCTATTTTCAAAACCCCATGATTCGTGTTATTTCAAAAGGCACCATTTGTAGGACTTATATTAGATTAATGCAGGTTAGTTACAGTTGCGTCTAGTATTCAGCTCCCACTTATTATTGTGGTTCGCTTCGCATCGCATACTTATGCTATAATTTCTTATTGCAATGTTGATATCATATTGTTAGGACACCAGCACCATTACCGATGATGCGTATGTACCACGTACACTTACTTGCCGGCTCACACACATCTTCATCGGTAATTGCCATGTCACGTACACCTTAGAAAATATTATTGCCTGACATAGCGTACTTGCCTTATATGTTAGTTTAGACATTGTAGTTATTACCTGCTACTTCATGCATACTGTTATTCATTGTTATGCCGCATTCATGGATTCCCATGCATATATTCACTATTTTACATGTTATTGAGGTTTTGGATTCGGATTTCCATGAGATTTTCTGGATTTGGAGGAAAACCGCAAAAACATAAATAAACATTTTCTCTCTTTTAAAATAAAAAGTGCGGTTTTTCCCATGATGTATGAGTCGTCCACCATGAGTTTGCTGATGGATTTCGAGACCCGATTCGAGGAGACGGATGAACCGTTTCGGGTACATGGTGGACCCGGTAAGGTACCCCGGGGCAAGAAGCGCGTGATGATGACGATGTGAGCCTGGCATGGGAGCACTACCTACCGGTGATTTTACCCGACGCATCGGATATCCGGAGGATACCGTCGTGGTCTTGAGATGGATGGTAGGGGCCGGTCTGGACTGACGGCGCCCTAGATATTGTGATCGAGACATTGAGATTTCGAGATATTGAGGTACAGAGACTGTGATACAGAGATATCGAGGTATTGGGATTACGTTTTGTGCCGATGCTAGGCACTGTTTTATGCTGATTTCATTATGATACATCATTTTAAAAATACAAGGAAATCTCACTAAATTATGAAAACAGTTCTTCATTTACATGTATTCTGTTTTCATGCATTCATACCTCATTCATATAATATATTGCTACCTGAGGCACTGACACGGGCACATGAGATTACACTCGGGTTAGATATTTACCCTAGCCTTGTTATAGGTTGCATGTTATATATATAATTGAGGATATATTATGATCATTGACCTAGATTGCGTTATTTATGCGATTTCTGTGCGTAGATGTTTTTCTATTCACGAGTTGGCAACTCACCCCCGTTGTGCCCCAGTTTCTTGCAGGTTTGCCGTACAGATTTCATTACGGCTTGCGGGCATAGTTTCCTTCGGGTGATTTGCTAGTAGGTGGGTTTGCTTGTATCGTACCCCCATTATATATCTTGTATATTATTATTCTGTTGTATCTAGAAGTTCCATCAACCAAACATGTATTTATTTTGAGATAGAGACCAGTGATGTTATTCCTTCGACCTTAGAGTCGCGCGTTATATTTCTGCGGTTTTCTTGTGGTTTTGAGTTTCCTTTTGAATTTTGATCCTCGCCGTTGGCGTTGTATATTATATTGCTTGTGTGGTTGTAACCGTCGATTGACGAAGAGCTAGCTCCCGCTTGGGGATGCCTTTTTATTGATTTCGTATACTATTCATGTTGTATCCCGTTTGGGAGCCAGTATTTACAAAGGAGACTCTGCCGAAATTTTCAGGAAATATTTGATGTTTTTAAAACCGCATAATTCGGCTTATGCTATTAAAACTACTTATTTTAAATTGGTTTTCCTTCACTCTACTACTTTTTTTTTGTTTGGATTTCTGGGATTTCGGCTTACTTAGATTACGTACGCCTCGAGACGTTTCGTAGTTTAAGTGCCGGTCATGTTCCATCTTTCGGGACGTGACATTCCCCGTGCTTTCGCACGAACCTAATTAAAATAAACCTCGTTTTCCCAAAGGCGTAACCCCGTTGACACCTTTCTAGACACCTACTTGATCGGCTAATTGTAATGTGTAAAATTCTCCCAGGAGTAACTGTTACTCGCAGTAGGCATCGGAATCTAACTATCTCATAGGAGGTATGCAATCTCATTGCAAATTTCAATACTTGAAATTCCCGATAATGCTTTTACCCCCAGCATCCTATGACCTTGACGAAAGCCAACAAACCAAAGGACGCTAGTCAAGCTCAACCCGTACATTTCTTGATTGAATTAAACCCACCCGCTCGACCCTTGACGAAAGCCAACAAAGTCGTACGACTACCCTAATCCAAGCGCATCTCATGCTTTAGCAGATAAGCACTAATTAGCTACCGCACAGTACGCCTTGACGAAAACCAACAAACGTAGCACGAATACTAAATAGTACCTATCGGAAATGACGGAGGGCTACGCAGGTTTTTCAGAAAAACCATGAGCGAAATGAACTTGATATCGTTGTAGAAACTAGTGATTTTGAAAAGCAGTGTTTTTGAGACTTTCTAGTTTCGCTAAAGAGGTCACTCCCGGTGAAGGGATCTCGGCTCTTTCCTTATCGAATAAGGTGATGGATATTCTACAAGGAATACCGCTATGCAAAGCAAGAACTATAGAACCAATCAAAAACTAAACCGAGTATTTTGTAGCATTTGCTAGTTTTGCTTAAGAGGTCACTCACGGTGAAAGGATCTCAGCTCTCTCCTTTTCGAATAAGTTGTTGGATATTCTATAAGGAATACCGCTATGCAAAGCAAAAACTAGAGCTACCCTTTTTGAAAATTTGATTCTACAACATCTTTAGGTTTCTTTTCTTTCATTAATCTTATTAATGAAGTCCCATCAATTAATGTTTCCCTAAACATCACAGAAGAAATGAAACGAAAATAGAACGTACGCTTATACCATCCGCATTCGCCACGGGGCCCCATCATGCACCGTTAGGTTACTTAACTACCGGCAGAGCGGGGGCTGGGCTAGCGCGGGTGCAAAACATAAGCAACGTTTAATATATATCTTATATATAATATTACATTCGTCTAACGCAGTTATATGATCAACATCACAGAACACAGCAGTAGAAGATAAACATATGAAATATTGGATATACTAGGATGTCCGTGTTTTAAATTTAGCCAGTAATGTAAAACACGGATTCCATGGTCGTGAAGAATAGCCAAACCCACATCCCATAGACCCCTACGAGAGCGGTAAGTAACCCTGCAAATTCTAGAGTTAGGAGACCCGGTCTCAACTCCTTGAGATGGTCTCCCACTGGACTTTAGAACCCGGTTACTTGTGCTCCCCACCTTGGGTCTATCCTAATGCGGAAAAGAAAATAATATACAACAATGGTGATATCATCCTCACCCCAGAAGTGCCCCAATAAAAGAATATTACATACAAATTTTACATGAATGAAAAAGAAAACTCTCATCTCACATAAAACCCCCGGCTATTCTTTCACGACAACCCAATAAGACATATCAGAAACACATGACATCACGTATCATCAATGTAAGTAAATATGTGTATTCCAAAACTGGTTGACATATAGCAATGAGATCGGGATACCCACATATTACACTTACGATCGCAGAAAAGATATTGTAAAACTACAATAATTTGAATCAGTATATCCTTAGACATCATAAACCCAGAATATCGCATATTCCGGATTTCATGCCTAAACTGTAAACCTTGTATTTTAGTCTCAAATTGAAAACGCTTTTCAATTATCTTAGTTGGGTAATTCAACAAGATTCCCAACTACAATATCGAATACTCGTCGGAAACTTTAGTAAATGGCCACACCCCCAATGTCGGCGACGAAGTGCACTAAGGCGGAACACCATCGCCGTGAGCACCCGAGTGGGTGCTTTTTGGAAATGGGGTTCTCCTACAGTCACTTGGTCGCGGCTATAGGGCGTGGCTGTCTACTAGAGTTACCCGACGAGTTTTCGCGTACAATACACGATTGCGACGGAGTTTTGATCCGAATCAAAACTTCGTGGCAACCGATTAATCGAGACTAACATACTAGATTCACAATATACTATATACATTACCAGTTTTCACAAAACCAATAAGCCGGATTCTAACAATTGTATCACATATCATCAAGATCTATACGACGCCAAATGTATCGATCAGTTTTACAAAATCCAGAGAACTCAACAACTTGATAATCACAGTTAAAAATACCCAGAAAGTGCAATATACAAACATGGAGCAGCACGAGAAAAATGGAACCACATCTCCTCAAAACGGCGGCGGAACCGCGGCCAAACCAAGGTTTGTGCGGCGGTTCCGCGGCGCTTTGAAGGAGTTAGGTCTCCAAATTTCTTGAGGCTCCATATAAAAGCCTGCACGTATTTCTGCATATTTTTAATTTCAAAAATTCCAACATTTGAAAAAATCGACAGAAACTTGCAAAAATACGGGTTTTGAAAACCGATCGAACTCTTTAACTTCGTAATGACCTTCCCCGATGATCTAGTTCGGCTCTGATACCATGAAGGACTACCTTAGCACCATGATGAGGTTGTAGAAGTATCTACCATGCCAAATTCAAATTTTTCTTGGTCCTAAGCTAGATTCACAAGATCTTAACTAGATTATTAGGGTTTTCTTTAGATGATATGTCAACTAGAGAGAAGGAGAGATGTTTATACCTTGGTAGAACCAAGTCCTTCTCATCAATATACTCCGTGTAATAGTCCCACGACTCCACAAGGCTTCTATTGAGACTTTGAACAAGCTCCCTTTGTATCCTTCGCGCCAATGATGATCCACCCCGAAGCTCCTACTAGTTCAAGCTACCATTGCACTAAACCCTTTAGTGCATGAAACACATCACACTAATTTGCTAAAAGGTGTGAGATGATGAAGTAGGGGATGTTAAGAGCTCACTAATTTGTGCTCAAGCTTCATGATTCACATCTCATGTGAGGGTTGAAGCTTGAGAAAAGCAAGAGGAGGAAGAAGAAGCAAGAGCAAGCATGAGTAAGTAAAAATGGCTTTGAATGAACAAGAATAATAATGAGAGCTAAGCCAAGACCCCTCACTCATTCAAGCATGGAATTATGCAATATTAAATTGCAACCATGCATGAATAGTGAGTCAAGAATCAATCAACAAGTATTTAACCCATGCTTGCAACCATGCTTCATTTTACACCTCATTTCTATTTTCACAAAATAGAAAAGAAAATGCCATGCTTCATTTTAATATATATATATATATATATATATATTAATATATAGTTAATGAAGATTAATTAGTGAGCTAATGATATTAGTTAATATATAATTATATCACGTATAATTTATATTACATTATTAAATCAACACTTGATCTAATAATACGGTTATATTATATACGACCATCTAATATCATTTATCTGTATATCATATTATCGAATCAACGCTTGATTCGACAATTTGGTTATATCACATATAACTGAACTGATAACAGATGACTGCCAGATTACAATACAGTATCACATACTCGTATTTAATCAGGCCCACACACATATCACATATGTGTCCTACCTCGTTTCGCTTGAAACCTATTAGTCCGAAAGCACCATGGAGAGCAACAAAAGTCCACAGCCCTCCTAATTGACACCAACGAGTAAAATCTTATATATAGGTCATTCGGAAGGTTGATTGCTGGGAAAATCCAGTTTATGACTTACGGAACTTCTGTGTGGGACTCTAAAGACTCGTCAATACGCCGGCAGTAGGTGATGATCATATCAGTCACCTACAAGCCGTCAGCGGTACTAGCTGGACGTAACGGATACCCGGGTATTGAGCGATATGAAGGTCAACAAACAAGCATGTCCACAGTCTCTATGAAGCCTATCAGTAACACTACCGTACAGTCCGGTCTCTTCATCTGATATGTCGCATATCATGTCTAGGGGTGGAAATCGTCAAACCCTAGTAACGTGATAAGTCATGTCGATGTGAGGCTCATAAAAGGTCGAGAAACTACTGCTAACACTTATCAGTAGATCTCCATATCAGCCCTGGCCAGGGACTTCCAGTTATTGCCAATCGAGCATAGCGCAACATCAACCCCCAATACCGGGAGAGACGAAACCCCTCCTATCGCTCATTGTCTCCATACGACTCGGGACTGTACCCAAAATCCACCTGTTTGCACGACTCCTCTTGAGCGTGGTAAGGAGGAAATCAAAGCACAATGGGAGTCGCATAAGACTCTATGACGATCTCGGGTCTACAGACTAATCCGTACCAGTGTCATCAGAGGACTGCTATATGACGATAGGTATTCTACCATATAAGAGTCCTCGGTGAGTCCTGTTCAGTGTACCCAGTTTCCACTGAGCACCCGTATACGATCTTTGATGTCAAACACTAATGGATGTGGGATCATCCATCGCCCATCATATGGGTCAAGAAGCGTATACGCTGGTCTACTCTGGAATATCGATGCCCTGTCTCGATATTCCCTCGACTAGGAATAATTGAAGGATGTACTTGTGAACTACCATGGCCCCACTAGTATGATCCACATCATAGTCCTGGTAGTCAAGTACATATCCTAAGGGATTTATCAACACGTGAGAGCACGATAGTATCACAATACAAATCTACATGTTTAGATAAAGGTAACCAGATAGCATACTATCATGTCGAGCAAGAAAGTCTTCTCAGTATATACATATCCAAGTATCCACTATAATATACATCATATGTACAATAATGGCCTCTAGGGCATACACATAACTAACAATATTGTCTCAGTATTTCCGTGTTTTCACGGATAGGATGGGAATTCTCGTAATTTGTCGAGAAGCCTCTAGAAGAAAGATGAGGTGGAGAGCTTAGGTGGAATTTGCATTAAATGGATTAGTGACTCATGGTGTGATTCATCCAAATGAGTTAATGAAGCATTTATTGCTTAATGACTCATGAGATGATTCACAAATAGTGAGTTAATGAAGCATGGTTGATATTATCATATGTTATTCATTAATAATTTTCATGCTTCATATATTCACAAATGAGATATTATTCATATCATTCTCACTCACACCTTCTCTCTCCTCAAGCTCTCTCTCTCTCTCTCTCTTCAAAGAACTAACCCTAATCCTCTCATTTGTTGAGATCCTAGGATTAGCGAGACTAATAGATCCCTAATCCTCTTCTATATCCTCTAGGTTACTTTGATTAGCACTCATAGCCACCTAGTTACCATAAGTGAGAGGTGAAAGCTTGGAGAAGGAGCTCTCGGGTGGATCTTCTATCACATCGAGGAGACCGACGAGGAGGTGAACTACAAAGACAAGAAGGAATTGAATCTCTAGGTATAATCATCTATCATAGTAGCTAATCACTTCTAGATAGTTGTTAGTTAGGGTTTAGCAAAGATCCGTAAAGTTAGTCGATGTTAGTTTAAACAAAATGATTGTTTTACCTATTCCGCCTCCCCGCATCATGTGGGGTGTCTAACGTCGACTTACAGATCGGAGGGTCCTTGGTGTCACAACCACCATAGGACTTCTTTGCAGGTAGCTCAGCCTCAACCACATAAAGCCTATTGAGATCCACACGTTTCAGGAGTTTACCCTCCAAATCCAATCTCAGCCACCCATCCGCGCTCGCAGCAGATCAACGGAAGATAACATCTGAAGGAGATCCAGAGATCCATCAGTTGGCGTCGTCTGTGGGAATCGACTAGTTCCACTCAACAAAAGTTCATCTTCTGATCCTGACTTCATGGCAAGCAGTCGCCGTGACGATCCAAGCACCAGTCGTCGGCCTCCCCGCAGCGGAGATGAGGGAGAGTCCCTTCCTCCCCCCGAACATCATCCACGCTCTATCCACTCGGATAGATCGACTCGTGTTCATCATGGATGTCCTCGTCCATGTCCAAACGGCCGGGCAAGCTCCCCAGGTCGCCACTCCCCCACTTCAGGACTGGGACCCTACAGAGGGAAAGAAGACTCCGCCCACATTGGCATGACCGAACTCCGCCACGCTGTCACCGGTGACCGCAGGTCTCCCGAGCTGATATTTTCAATGACACCGTGGGCGCCGCACAGATCAACGCCAAGGTCTTTCACCAGAGCGCTTCGCCCCGAGCCCCATCACGCCTATGTCCCTCCCAAGGAGGTGTCGGTCAGCTCGCCTGGGCCCAGGCATGACCGGCACCCCCTCCCTCGACGGGGTCACGTGCATGGGACTCACCACGGTGGCTCAAAGACGACCTCGCCAGGGGACCTGAGGAACCTCATCGAACGAAACTGGGGCTATGGCCAGGCAGAGGTCCCCGACAGCAGAGGCCAAAAATCAGAATGTGTCGAATCATCGGGATACCACGGCCGACTCGACGCTTTCGAAAAGAAAATGGAAAGCATGCATCGGGAAAGTCGTCATTCAAGCGACGGGGTTATATTGTCGCCGACTCGCTCACGAAGCCCTTCACCAAAGAGCTACTCGCCGTCCATCTCTCCTCCCAGAACAAGCCCCCAAAAGTTTCACTCTTCGACGGGAAGTCCGACTTGAAGGACCATTTGGACGCATTCACAGCCGGGATGAGTTCCCAGGACTGTTCCGACATCGCTCAATGCCGCGCTTTCCCCACCACTCTCATCCGCTCCAGAGGAGACTGGTTCCGAGGGCGTGCGCCATGCTCAATCTCCACCTTCGATGAGCTGGCCACCAAATTTCTTGGCCACTTCGTCGGGAACAGACGGCAGAAGCGTACCATCGACCATCTTTTCACTATAAAGAGCAGGGACAAACAATCCTTCAAAGGATACGTCACCCGCTTCTACAATGCCTTCCTTAAGGTTCCAGAACACCGAGACGAAACGGTCATTACGGCACTTAGGTCGGGTCTTAGGCACAAGGAGTGGCTATGCTCCTTTGCACTAGCGCAACCTAAGACTATGGCCGAGGTAAAGGCCTGGACCGAACGCGAGATCCATCTTGATTCCGAGGTAAACACCAACCTTCCCCGGACAGAACAAGCTGATCAGAAGAAAAGGGCCCGGGAAAGGAAAAAGAAGATTGTGCGGCCAAAGCCCTGCTCCCCAAAGTTTTAGGAGTACACCCCGCTCAACGTCTCCCAGACGGTACTGCTGGAGGGGGCTAAGGGCGAAAGGTTCTTCAAACTCCCCCCAGTCTCGAACAAGGCAGCAAAGTGCACCCGGGGCCCCTACTGTGGTTTCCAAAGGTCGCAGGGCCACTCCACTAAGAACTGCAAGCAGCTCCGAGACTACATCGAGGAGCTAATCCGCTCGGGGCACCTGGCAACGTACTTGCGAGATAAGCGGCAAGCTGACCGTGAGCAAGAGCAACGTCCCCCTCCCGGGGAATTGACAATCGGCCAAATCATGGCCATATCAACAGGGGGTACGGCAGAGACCGACGAGACTCAGCATCCCTCACCGGTCGAGGGGACTGGCGGCCACCCGAGGAAGAAGGCCAAAGCAACCGAGCCGATCGTTTTTACCGACGAGGACCTCCACGATATATCCCTGCCCCACAATGACCCGCTGGTGATCACAGCTCGGGTCCATCGCTACGAGGTGCAGAGGATACTGGTCAACTCGGGAAGCTCGACAGACATTCTCTTTTATGACTGCTCCCTGCGTATGAGACTCACCCCGTCGAACCTAAGGCCCACTGCCCACGTCCTGTCAGGGATCACCAACCACTCTATCCCGGCGGAAAGTGTAATCACTCTCCAATTTAACATCGGGGAGGCGAGCTGTACGCGCACCGTGCCTGTGGATTTTATCGTCGCGAGAATCCCATCGGCCTACAACGTCCTCCTCGGTTGCCTGACGCTGAATTCCCTCCGAGCCCAGATTTTGACCTACCACCTAACGAGGAAATTCCCGCTCAACCAAGGCGGGATAGGTCGGGCCTACAGAGACCAACAAACCGCAAAGGTTTGCTTCACCGCAATATCTACGTCTGAGCGGCCAAACAACGATGTTGGGGGCGAGGGTGACATCAGGGTTCTCTGGACACTCGAGACGAGCAAAAAGATGTCTGAGGGACCCCGGTGGAGCCACTGATGGAGGTCCCCGTCGTGGAAGGGGACGACGAACGAACCGTTCAGGTCGGGTCACTTTTGATGGGGACTCAGCGAGATAACCTAATTCACTTCCTAAGAAAAAACTCTGACGTGTTCGCCTGGGCACCTGCCGACATGCCTGGGATCGACCCCAAAATCATATCTCACAAGCTCGAGGTAGACACTACGGCCCTACCCGTCAGGAAGAAAAAGCGAAGCTTCGCCCCGATCAAGAAAAAAGCAATCGAGGACGAGGTAGACAGGCTCTTCGCCGCTAACTTCATTCGGAATGTGCCGTACCCGGAATGGTTGGCGAACATAGTCATGGTTAAAAAGTCAAGCGGGAAGCGACGCATGTGCGTCAACTTCACCGACCTCAACAAGGCATGCCCGAAAGACAACTATCCCTTCCCTCGGATAGATCAGCTCGTCGACAGCTCGGCAGGCCACGAGCTACTTAGCTTCATGGATGCTTTCTCTGGATATAACCAGATCCGTATGAATCCGGCAGACGAGGATCTCACCGCATTCACAACGGACCAGGGGGTATACTGCTACAAAGTATGCCTTTCGGTCTTAAAAACGCCGGAGCTACGTACCAACGCTTGGTCGATCGCATGTTCAAGCCGCAGATCAGTAGGAACATGGAAGTTTACGTCGACGACATGCTCGTCAAATCGGTCTCATCGGACGACCACGCCAAGGATCTGCGCGAGGCCTTCAACGTCCTCCGCAAATACAAGATGAAACTGAACCCCGCCAAGTGCGCATTTGGGGTCACCGGCGGAAAATTCCTCGGTTTCATGGTTACCCACCATAGAATCGAAGCTAACCCGAAGAAAATCGACGCCATCCTTAACATGGCCGTGCCCAAGACTAACGTCAAAATCATGCGGCAGACAGGGTGGGTAGCCGCTCTGAGTCGTTTCATGTTGAGGTCTGGGGAGAAATACCTCCCATTCTTCAAATCTCTAAGGAAGATTCCAAGGTTTGAGTGGTTGGAGGAGTGCCAGACCGCCTTTGACCAATTAAAGAGGCACCTTGCGACTCCAGCGCTGCTCACCCGACCAGTCGAAGGGGACGAGCATCGCTATACCTAGCGGTATCCGACCAAGCAGTAGGCTCAATGCTCGTCCGAGAGGTCGACGAAGTCCAGAAGCCGGTATACTATGTGAGCCACGTCTTCAAGGACGCAGAAATGAGGTACCCATCGATAGAGAAGATCGTCTTGGCACTCATCGTGGCCTCAAGAAACCGCGGCTCTATTTCCAGGTGCACACTATCCTCGTTCTTACCGAGCAGCCCTTGGAGGCTATCCTCGCCTCCCCCGAGTCCTCTGGCCGCTTAGAGAAATGGAGGTGGGAGTTGTCCCAGTTTGACATAAAATACCGCCCGAGGCAGGCTATCAAGGCATAAGCCCTGGTCGATTTTATGGTCGAGTGCACCATCCCCAGCAAAGAGCAGTAATCAACGCCAGCCCCCACAACTCAACCCTTAGTCGATGGGACGCCCGACTCCAACCCTGATTGGATCCTTTACGTCGACTGGTCCTCGACTGAGGAAGGCTGTGGTGTCGGCCTCATCATTCGGGGCCCGAACGAGACAGAAATGGAGTATTCTCTGAAGCTCGGGTTCAAAGCCTCAAATAACGCAGCGGAATACAGGGCCTTACTGGCCGAACAATGCATAGCCTTCGAACTAGGGCTGAAACGATCCGGGTCCGTAGCGACTCCGCCGTAGTCGTTGGCCAAGTGACCGGCAGATTCGTAGCATAGGAGCCTCTGATGGTAAAGTACCTATCCGAGGTAAGGAGATTGCGAAAGGACTTCCACGAAGTCCAGGTGGAGCAGATCCCCAGACAGCTAAATGCCCAGGACGACGCCTTGAGTAAGCTACCCTCATCTTATACGGCCAACAACTAGGGGAACATCCTATTCGAGGTCTTGCCACGGCCCAGCTTGGAAGACGGGGCAACGTCGCTTCAAGTGTATACTGCCCGGGAGGAAGACCGGGATTGGAGAAAGCCTCTCATGGAATTCCTGAGGGAAGGTACGCTCCTGGAAGATCGGGGAGAAGCCCGCCGTCTCTGAGCCAAAGCTCGCCATTTCGTCTGTAGCAATGGGAAACTCTATAAGAAGTCCTTCACTCAACCCCTGCTCCGGTGCGTCGACCCCCACGAAGCCGACTATGTCCTCCGTGAGATCCACAAAGGGGTTGACGGCGCACACCAAGCGGCCCGCACATTAATCCAGAAGGCATTGCTTGTAACGCCTTAGTTTTCGATTAGTGTTAATTAAGCGCTAGTGAGGGTTTGGGTAAAAAGTTAACCAATTTGGGTTCCTCACATTTTATAACATTTAATAAATAATTTATTATTATTTGTTATGGCTTGCACGCATGTGTGCATGTTAATATGAGGGTGTGTTTGTGTTAATCTAGTTTAGCAACCATGACAACTTAACATAATCCTAATCCTTACTTTGCTTTAATCCTAAACCTTTAGATATTTGTGAGAGATATTTTCCTTGAGTTTTCTTTGGATGAGATGTGGCATGGTAAGTCATGCTTGCTTTAATGTGTGAGTTAATGCATGGTGCACTCACTCTTATCCTCACCTATCTCTCTTTTCATCTCACCCTCTCTCATTTCTCTCATTCTCTATCTCTTTCTCATTATTTCCTTCATCTCCCTCTTCCCCCAACAGAACACTCACTAATCCATCACTAAACCTTCACTAAACTTCATCAAATGTCACAAAAATCACATCTTAAGCCTTATTTTGCCTCCTGGATGCCTTGGAGCTTGGAAAGCTAGGATCTTTGAGCTTGTGGGAGTAGGTAATGATCTCTTTCTGTTAGGTAAGCCTTTTTAATGTTGCGTAGCTTGTTAGTTTCAGTTTAGAACGCGTAAAGTTTCGTTACGGGTAAATATCGCATTTTAAGTGTAGATTTGTGTCTCGGATGATTTGCTATCAAACCAGGTATTTGTTGGAAAAGTTCTCATCACAGTGACCTAATGTAGTGACCTAAAAACTACCCTCAAAACCCGAGCCAATTCCCTTCTTGTATGGCCGCAGATTTATTGGTTCTGGCCGCAATTTGCGTCCAGAGTGGGGTGGTTGGTGGTGTAGTCTGGGTAGGGGTCTCTGGAGTTGTGTATGGTCTTGTGGTATGTGCAACTTTTACAAATTGTTTGGATAGCAAAATCTGGGATCACTTTGCTTGTTTTCTAGTGTTTCGATTACGTGCGTTACGTTATCCGATACGGTTCGTGTCTTTGTGTATCTGTTGCTCTTGAGTTGGTTTCGTAGTGTCGCTACGTGCGTTAGCCACTAGACGAACACTTGAGAGTATGTTTGGAGTAGGTGCGTCGGTCAAACGTAGTTTGTACGTGTTATTGGTCGATTGCTAATATATATACTTGCTTTGTTGTTATCTGATTTTAGGGTCGCAGGCGGGGACTTCGGACGCTGCGAAGAAGGGAAAGAGAGTGGTTGGCTTTACTTAGCCCCAAGATCATCAGTGAGTAGATTTAACATCTACAGGGGAATCGCCCGCATGGCGTTATGCGTCTGGGCTAGATATGATATGATATTAGTCGCATGTTATATTGCACATATAGAGATTGTGCATAAGACTTCAGTGCATATTATTACTTGTTGTGCTTAGACTTGTACCCATTGGACACTGCACTATTATTGTCGGCTCATGTTGCACGAGCACTGATTGTATGCCACTCACACCGTCAATAATTGCCATGACACACACAACACTTATACATAGGTGAGTTTGTATTGGTTAGGTACATTAAGACATTAATTCATATTCCTTTATGCATATGACATATAGCATACCTGTATACCTACATGCTTATACATATGCCTTGCTATGCCTACATGTTAGCTAGCCCATATACCTATATGATATTGTACCATTAGAGATAGGTATATACACATTTGAGACATAGCTATATGTACATCTTGTATACATACTTACATGTACACCCGTATACCTTGATATAGTTACACATATACCTGGAGGGTATTGTATCATTATTGACATGTATATACACATAACTAGCATGATATAGCTATACACATACCTGGAGGGTATCACATCTTTACTGATAGGTAGATACACATATCTTTCTATACCGACATGGATAAGCATACCTGGCTATAGCTACATGTTCACCTTTATATGATGTTGTATGGATTTGGAGAAATTAGGAACCGCATGATTTATTTAATAACTTGTTGTAGTTAAATAGCGGTTTTCCTTTATATGCTCATATTACTGTTTCATGTTGCATATAATATATTTCATGGATTTCGCATTGATATATGGATTTCACATGATGTTTTCTGGATTTCAGGACCGTGGTAGTTTCATGAAATTATGCATTATTTGAAAAACCCGGTTGCTCTTGATGTGATATTTCAGCGTCCACCATGAGATTTCTCGGTTCTGATATATTACCCATGCGAGGAGAGGTGTGGGCTGTCTGCGGGTACATGGTGGAGTCCGGAGGTACCCCGGGGCAAAAAAGATATGTCGATGGATTACCCGATAAGCCTGGCAGGGGAACCACTACCTACCGGTGACAGTATTGGACTCGGCGATGATCGTGGAGATATCGACCGATGCCATGTGCGTATGGATACGGGGAATTCGAGTGTCAAAGTTGAGCACTCGGGTTTCCGATGAACATATGATACGTACATATCAGGGGCAGTCGTGGTGACGATGGCTGATAGATGAGTATTTATGTCTCGATGCTAGACACTAGTTTTCATGATATTTTACCTCTAAGTATATATATCAGTGGTATGGGACACGGTTATATATGCATGTATATATATATATAGCAGTGGTATGGGACACTGTTATATATATATATATATATATATATATATATATATATTTTAATATATATCATCATAATGATCTATGCATGTATACTTATTCATTACTTAATATGAGGGCCGATCTGAGGGCCGATATGACAGCCGATCTGTGAGCTGATATGAGGGCCGATCTGAGGGCCGATTTGAGGATATTTAGGATTTGGATTGTCTTGATGGACATTGGTCCTGCCACGATGAGGATTCCGTGAGGATGACATGTTTTATCCCATATCCCGCATTCATTTATATGTATCGCTTCATGTATTAGTAGTACCTGATAGAGTACCTTTCATGACTGTTGCATATACAAATTGCCATAGTATTGCTTCATGTATTAGTTGTACCTGATAGAGTACCTTTCATGACCGTTGCATATACATATTGTCGTATTATTGCTTCATGTATTAGTTGTACCTGCTAGAGCACCTTTCATGACTGTTGCACACATATGGCCATTTATTACTATTAGCTTGCATGTGATAGATTCGCGCAGTACGTGCATACTTACGATTACCTGCATATGTTATTTACTATTCACGAAGTGGCAACTCACCCCCGTTGTGCCACAGGGTTTGCAGGTTGTTCCTCAAAGTAGTCAGAGGCAGGGCTTTCATCTATCGTATCATCTTTTGCTGTGGATACCACTACGGCTGACTGTGTGCAGTTTTTCTATAGGTGGGTTTTGCGGTTATCCGATATTACTCATTGTATATCTTTGTACCATGTACTCTCCATCTACCATTTTCATGTATTGACTTAGAGACGAGTTGTGAGGACGATATTGTATATTATTTGTGACTTGGAGGTCTTTTATGCAGTTTCACGTTATATCGTCTTTTTCTTCGCTATGGCGTCGTATATTTTCTTGTGGTGGTTGTTTTCCGCATTTAGGCGTGGATTTTCTCCCGTTGGGGATGCTTTACTTATATATTTATGTTGTACCCTTTTTGGGGGCTTGTTTAACAAAGGAGGTGCTGCCAAATTTTTAAAGAAAATAAATTGGGACTTTAAAGAATTTGATTGAGATTTCAAAAGTTTTAACAATGTTATTATCACTTACTACTTTTGATGGTTTAGATTGTTGGGTTTTTGGCTTACTTGAATTACGTTACGCCTGGAGACGTTACGTAGTTTAAGGGCCGTCATGTGCTAAATTTTGGGTCGTAACAAAGTTGGTATCAGAACGCTAGGTTTTACCTTTCGGAGTGTAAGATGACCTTGGTATGATGGAGTAGGTAGCTTAAGCAAAGTAACGTAGTGTGTGTATGTCCGCGGCATACTTACGACACGGTACTCCGCCTAAAGTGACCTAAGTACTTATTGCTTGAAATTCCTTCCTTGATGATACATATCCTTGTGATTCGATTTCCGTGTTCTTATCAAATCCTTTTCCATTTATAGCCTTTTGCCGCCGATGACTATTAGGGCTTAGAATGATGCAGCGAGGGTCGAGATCAGAGTTGACTCGTCTGGGACGAGGACTGACCAGGACGGTACGCTCATTGCACAGGAGCAGTGTGATCCGCCTTCAATAGATCGTATCGCTAGGCTTGAGGCAGATATGCAGGACTTACGCCAGATGATGAGGTTGTTGGTTGAGGCCAGTCGAGCGTAGCGACAGGAGGTTGTCACCCCTGTTACCCAGTTATTCCTTGCGATCAGCACACAGCATTGTGTTACATACACAGCAGCAGTGGATGCATTCTGTTTAGCTGAGGGGCGTCATTCCGAGAATTTAGGAGTCCGAGGACAGAGGAGGGCTCGTGCAGGTGTACCAGCCCAGAGACAGAGGTTTAGTCACCGTGACAGCTTTTGTGCACGTCGCGAGAGTAGTAGAGGCTTTGGACGAAGACAGTCGTTTAGCTCTTATCCCCAGGAGGATCAACAGCCATCGTATGGATGTTTTCGGTATGGGAGTTTCCATCACCTCGTCAGAGATTGTACCTTGGTACGTCAGAGGAGGACAGTTGTACCATATGATACCTTACCACCTTCACCTCAGGGAGAGTCGCCTGTTGCGCCTGTTGTTGATCCGCGTCAGACTTATGTTCAGAGAGGTCGTGGTCGCGGAGGATTTGTTCCGAGAGTACAGGATGGTGGAGGAGGATTGCCAGTTGCGGGTAGAGGGCAGACACGAACGTTTGCTTCTACTCATCGGGACGCGTGGGCGTCCAATGCAGAGTTTTTAGGTAATCTTATTCGAATGTTTTCTTATTGCCAGTTGCGGGTAGAGGGCAGACACGAACGTTTGTTTAATTCGGGATCTATGCACTCGTTTGATTAATTCGGGATCTATGCACTCGTTTGTTCTACACACTTCGTGCCGTGGTTGGGCCGAGAGTAATGTATGCTAGATCAACCGTTGTTGTGTTAACTACTGTTAGCGATCCTTTGGTTGCGCGACACGTGTTTCGGTCATGTGCCAATTGGGTAGGAGATAGAGATTCGTCCATTGATTTGATTCTTCTAGAGATGTAGGACTTTGACGTTCTCCTGGGCACGGACTGGTTAGGTACGTGCTAGGCATCTGTAGACTGCCACGAGAAGATAATCAGGTTTTGTTTTCCCGCCAAGTCAGTTCTTGTTGTGTAGGGGGATTGGTTCCGCCCCTCACAGCTTGATTTCATCCTTTTTGCTAATCGGCTTTTGAGGAGAGGATGTCGTGGATTCTTGGCTTTCATTCGTGATACGGAGCCACAGTGGGTTCGTTGGACCGGGTTCCTATCGTGCGTGAGATTTCCGACGTTGTTCCAGATGAGCCGACAGAGCTTAGGGAGCTTAAGGATCAGCTGCAGAGTTGCTAGATGGGGGGACTTGTGCGTCAGAGTGTTTTGCTTTGGGAAGCTCCTAATTTGTTCGTCAAGAGAAGGACGGCAGTTTGAGGTTGTGTATTGATTGATCGTCAATTGAACCGAGTTATGGTGCGGATAGGTATCCTTTACCTCACTTGACGATTTTTTCGATCAGCTCCAGGGTACGGGACATTTTTCTAAGGTTGTTTTGGGATCAGGTCATCATTGGTTGCGGGTTCGGAGTGATGACATTCCAAAGACTGCTTTTGTGCGTGCTACAGGCATTATGAGTTTTGGTGGTGTCGTTGGACTCACCAATGCCCTAGCAGCATTCATGGATATGATGAACCAGATTCTTCAGGCCGTTCCTCGACCAGTGTATTGTTGTGTTATTGATGACATTCTAGTCTATTCTAAGAGTCGTGAGGAACGTGAGTAGCACTTGAGGATTTGCTTTGCAGACATTAGGAGAGTGCCAGTTGTTTGCTAGATTCTCGGAGTGTTCCTTCAGGCTTGATAGTGTTGACTTCCTAGGTCATGGGGTTACGGGAGACGGTTTTCGTATGAACCCGAGGGAGATCGAGGCCGTACAGCTTTGGCCCAGACTTGTAGCAGGGACAAAGGTCCGCAGCTTTTGGGCTTAGCCGGTTTTTACCTCCGTTTCGTGCAGGATTTCTTGTGTATCGCTGCACCGTTGACCAGACTGGCAATGAAGGAGGTTCTTTTCTTTAGACTGAGGCATGCGTGTGAAGTTTTCAGCAGTTGAAGACATGGGTGACGACTGCACCAGATCTATCTTTTCTTTCTGGAACGGGCGACTTTGTTGTTTACTGTGATGTTTCGCGAGTGAGGCTCGATTGTGTACTGATGTAGCATGATAGAGTTATCGCTTATGCTTCCTGACAGTTGGAGGAAGTACGAGCAGGATTTATCCCACGCATGATCTGGAGATGGCCGCGGTGGTTTTGCGCTGGAGATTTGGGGACACTACTTCTACGGAGAGTCGTGTCAGATTTTCATGCACCACCATAGCTTTGTGTACATCTTCCTGCAGTGGGTGTTGATTGTTGAGATAGCGCCGTTGGGTGGAGCTTATTAAGGATTGTGATTGTGAGATCCTTTATTACCCGTGGCAAGACGATTGTGGTAACTGATGTTTGAGTCGTAGGCCCGGGGGTTGCTTGTTCCAGTTGTGTGCAGTTCGGGGACAGTCTTCTGCAGATTTACAGTTCTTGTGCGACAGATGAGTACAGTTTAGTTTTGCCTCTACTGAGGGGACAGCTTGCTCATGCCTGTTCCCGTCCACTTTTACTAAATCATTTTCGTGAGGCACAGCCCGCCGATGCTCGTTTATCGGAGATTCTTGAGCATGTTCGGCTGGGTAAAGATTCAAAGTTCTTGATTTATGACCAGGGTGTGCTGTGTTAGGGACGCGTTGGCATGCAACCGATGTTGATGGGTTGAGACGAGAGGTCCTAGAGCAGTAACATCAGTCAGCTTCTTGTGTTCATCCAAGTTCCACCGAGATGTGACGTGACTTGTGAGATAGTTACGGGTGGGTTAGGATGATTAGTGAGTTTCAGATTTCGTTTCGAGGTGCTTCGCTTGTCTATGAGCTAACGTTAAGCATTTGAGGCCGGCTGGAGAGTTGCAACCATTTTACCGTTCCAGAGTAGGAATGGGAACAGATCTCTATGAATTTCGTTGTGGTGTCTACCCAGGTCTAGTCGAGGGTATGACTCCAATCGGGTGATTGTTGTCCGGTTATGCTCAGTTCGCTCTGTTGTTCTTTGGTGAGTTTGTGCGTTTGCACGGAGTTCCTTCATGTGTTGTATCCGATAGAGGCATCCAGTTCGCTAGCCATCGTTAGCAGAAGCTTCAGGAAACCTTGGGTACTGGTTGAGCTTTAGCTCCGCTTTTCCATCTGTAGGCCGATGGTCAGACAAAGAGGACTATACAGACTCTGGAGGATATGTTTGTGCATACGTACTAATTGTTTGTTGGCTGTAGGATCGTCACTTGCTATTGATGGAGTTCTCCTACGATAGCTGTTATTAGGAGACATTTCAATTGGCAACTTTCTGGCTTTGTGTGATAGGTTGTGTCGATCACCAGTCTGTTTTACTGACTTCACGAGAGCAGGACTTTTGGACCTCAGCAAGTCGAGAGGCTTCGGAGAAGATCCAGTTGATTCAGGTCAGGATGAGAGCAGCCCAGTGTAGACATGAGTCTTATGCCAACCGTGGTTGTCGCAGACTTGAGTTCGCGGTGGGAGATCATGTATTCCTACGGATTTTTCCGATGAAATGGCGTGTTGAGTTATAGGAAGCTTAGTCACAGATTGTAGGTCCTTTTGAAATCCTTTAGCGAGTTAGTACCGTTGCCTATAATTTGGCACTTCCGCCCAGATTTTTGAGTATTCATCCCGTATTCCTTGTGTTGATACTTGCAAATACCTTCATAACCTTTTTCACATGATTTAGCACCAGACCGTTTCGCTTGGACACGATCTTTTCGTTCACCGGCAGCCGATAATGTTAGTGGATCGGCGGGTGGGGAAACTTCGGTTTTGGGTCTTGCCATCTGTGGAGGTATTCTTTGGCGTAGCCGTATAGTGAGGTGATCACTTGGGAGGCTGCGAGTGAGATTTGGGAGTTTTGCACTCATCTCCTTGAAGGTATGCATAATAGGAATTTTTAATTCGGGGACGAATTTTCTTTAAAAGGGAGATTGTAACCCCTTAGTTTTCGATTAGTGTTAATTAAGCGGTAGTGCGGGTTTTTTGTAAAAAGTTTACCAATTTGGGTTTCTCACATTTTATAATATTTAATTAATAATTTATTATTATTTGTTATGGCTTGCACGCACGTGTGCATGTTAATGTGAGGGTGTGTTTGTGTTAATCTAGTTTAGCAACCATGACAACTTAACATAATCCCAATCCTTGCTTTGCTTTAATCCTAAACTTTTAGATATTTGTGAGAGATATCTTCCTTGAGTTTTGTTTGGATGAGAGGTGGCATGGTGAGTCATGCTTGCTTTAATGTGTGAGTTAATGCATGGTGCACTCACCCTTATCCTCAACTCTCTCTCTTTTCATCTCACCATCTCTCATTTCTTTCATTCTCTATCACTTTCTCATTGTTTCCTTCATCTCCCTCTTCCCTCAACTGAACACTCACTAGTCCATCACTAAACTTCATCAAATCTCACAAAAATCACATCTTAAGCCTTGTTTTGCCTCTTGGATGCCTTGGATCTTGGAAAGCTAGGATCTTTGAGCTTGTGTGAGTAGGAAATGATCTCTTTCTGTTAAGTAAACATTTTTAATGTTGCATAGCTTGTTAGTTTTAGTTTAGAACGCGTAAAGTTTCGTTTTGGGTAAATATCGTATTTTTAGTGTAGATTTGTGTCTCGGGTGTCTGCTATCAAACCAGGTATTTATTGGAAAAGTTCCCATCACAGTGACCTAGTGCAGTGACCTAGAAACTACCCTCAAAACCCGAGCCAATTCCCTTCTTGTATGGCCCCAGATTTATTGGTTCTAGCCGCAATTTGCGGACAGAGTGGGGTGGTTGGTGGTGTAGTTTGGGGTAGGGGTCTCTGGGGTTGTGTGTGGTCTTGTGGTATGTGCAACTTTTACAAATTGTTTGGGTAGCAAAATCTGGGATCACTTTTCTTGTTTTCTAGTGTTTCGATTACGCGCGTTATGTTATCCGATACAGTTCGTGTCTTTGTGTATCTGTTGCTCTTGAGTTGGTTTCGTAGTGCCGCTACGTGTGTTAGCCACTAGACGAACTCTTGACAGTATGTTTGGAGTTGGTGCATTGGTCAAACGTGGTTTGTACGTGTTATTGGTCGATTGCTAATATATACACTTGCTTTGTTGTTATCTGATTTTAGGGTCGCAGGCGGGCACTTCGGACGCTGCGAAGAAGGGAAAGCGAGTGGTTGGCTTTACTTAGCCCCAGGATCATCAGTGAGTAGATTTAATATCTACAGGGGAATCGCCCGCATGGCGTTATGCGTCTGGGCTAGATATGATATGATATTAGTCACATGTTATATTGCACATATAGAGATTGTGCATAAGACATCATTGCATATTATTACTTGTTGTGTTTAGACTTGTACCCATTGGACACTGCACTATTATTGATGGCTCATGCTGCACGAGCACTGATTGTATACCACTCACACCGTCAATAATTGCCATGACACGCACAACACTTATACATACGTGAGATTGTATTGGTTAGGGACATTGAGATATTGATTCATATTCTTTTGTGCATATGACATATAGCATACCTGTATACCAACATGCTTACACATATGCCTTACCATGCCTACATGTTAGCTACCCATATACCTATATGGTATTGTACCATTAGAGATAGGTATATACACATTTGAGACATAGCTACATGTACATCTTATATACATACTTACATGTACACCCGTATACATTGATATAGTTACACATATACCTGGAGGCTATTGTATCATTATTGACATGTATATACACATACCTAGCTTGATATAGCTATACACATACCTGGAGGGTATCACATCTTTACTGATAGGTAGATACACATATCTTGCTATACCGACATGGATATGCATACCTGGCTATAGCTATATGTTCACCTTTATATGATGTTGTATGGATTTGGAGAAATTAGGAACCTCATGATATATTTAATAACTTGTTGCAGTTAAATAGCGGTTTTCCTTTATATGCTCATATTACTGTTTCATGTTGCATATATTATATTTCATGGATTTCGCATTGATATATGGATTTCACATGATGTTTTCTGGATTTGAGGACCGTGGTAGTTTCATGAAATTATGCATTATTTGAAAAACCCGGTTTCTCTTGATATAATATTTCAGCGTCCACCATGAGATTTCTCGGTTCTGATATATTCCCCAGGCAAGGAGAGGTGTGGGCCGTGTGCGGGTACATGGTGGAGCCTGGAGGTACCCCAGGGCAAAAAAGGTATGTCAATGGATTAGCTGATGAGCCTGGCAGAGGAACCACTACCTACCGGTGACAGTATTGGACTCGGCGGTGATCGTGGAGATATCGACTGAAGTCATATACGTATGGATATGGGGAATTCAAGTGTCGAAGATGAGCACTCAGGTTTTCGATGGACATATGATACGTACATAACAAGAGCAGTCATGGTGACGACGCCTGATAGATGAGTATTTATGTGTCGATGCTAGACACTAGTTTTCATGATACTTTACCTCTGAATATATGTATCAGTAGTATATGACGCTGTTATATATGCATATATATATATATATATATATCAGTGGTATGGGACGCTGTTATATATATATATATATATATATATATATATATATATATATATATTTAATATATATCATCACAATGATCTATGCATGTATTCTTATTCATTACTTGATATGAGGGCCGATCTGTGGGTCGATATGATGGCCGATTTGAGGATATTTGGGATATGGATTGTCTTGATGGACATTGGTCCTGCCATGATGAGGATTCCGTGAGGATGACATGTTTTATCCCATATCCCGCATTCATTTATATGTATTCCTTCATGTATTAGTAGTACCTGATAGAGTACCTTTCATGACTGTTGCAAATACATATTGCCATATTATTGCTTCATGTATTAGTTGTACCTGATAAAGTACCTTTCATGACTGTTGCATATACATATTCTCATATTATTGCTTCATGTATTAGTTGTACCTACTAGAGTACCTTTCATGACTGTTGCACACATATGGCCATTTATTGCTATTAGCTTGCATGTGATAGATTCGTGCAGTACGTGCATACTTGCGATTACCTGCATATGTTATTTACTATTCACGAGTTGGAAACTCACCCCCGTTTTGCCACAGGGTTTGCAGGTTGTTCTTCAGAGTAGTCAGAGGCAGGGCTTTCACCTATCGTATCATCTTTTGCTGCGGATACCGCTACGGCTGACTGTGTGCAGTTTTGCTATAGGTGGGTTTTGCGGTTATCCGATATTGCTCATTGTATATCTTTGTACCATGTACTCTCCATCTCCCATTTTCATGTATTGACTTAGAGACGAGTTGTGAGGACGATATTGTATATTATTTGTGACTTGGTGGTCTTTTATGCAGTTTCACTTTATATCGTCTTTTTCTTCGCTACGGCGTCGTATATTTGCTTGTGGTGGTTGTTTTCCGCCTTTGGGCGTGGATTTGCTCCCGTTGGAGATGCTTTACTTATATATTTATGTTGTGCCCTTTTGGGGGGCTTGTTTTACAAAGGAGGTGCTACCAAATTTTTAAAGGAAATAAATTGGGACTTTAAAGAATTTGATTGAGATTTCAAAAGTTTTAACAATGTTATTATCACTTACTACTTTTGATGGTTTAGATTGCTGGGTTTTTGGCTTACTTGAATTACGTTACGCCTGGAGACGTTACGTAGTTTAAGGGCCGTCACGTGCTAAATTTTGGGTCGTGACATTGCTCCAGGGGTACTACTGGCCGATAATTCATCAGGATGCCCAGAAGCACATCAGGAGATGCAAAAACTGCCAACTCTATAGAAGCAAACCTCGCCTTCCGGCTACCAAGCTAACAGCCCTAAGCTCTTCATGGCCGTTTGCCCAGTGGGGAATGGACATGATAGGCCAGTTCCCTACCGGTACGGGCGGGCACAACTACGTCCTTGTCACAGTGGGCTACTTCATGAAGTGGATCGAGGCCATTCCCATCAAGAAACCGGACGCCACCACGACTATCAAGTTCCTGCAGAACAACATGATACTCTGGTTCGGCATCCCGAGGTGTATCATCACCGACGATGGGATAAATTTCGAATATGAAAAGGTTAAGGAATTCTACAACGAATATCATATCCTCATGAAGTTTGCCGCGATCGCATATTCCTAATGCAACGGGCAAGCCGGGGTCGCTAATCGGGACGTCCTCCAGGGTCTTCGGACGCGCCTAGAAGGACACCAAGGCAGTTGGGTCGAGGAGTTACACCAGGTCTTATGGGCCCTACGCACGTCGAAGAAAACCCCCACCAGGGAGACCTCTTTCAGCCTCTGCTACGGTACCGAAGCAATGGTCCCCACGGAGATCGGGCTCCCCGGTCACCGGGTCGAGCATTTCGATGATGAAGCGAACACCTCAGCCCTCCGAACTAACCTGGACATCTTGTTAGAGAAATGGGACCGGGCTCAAATCAGAGTTGCCGCCTACCAATAGAAAACCGCTCGTTACTACAACGCGTGAGTCAAGCGTCACTTCTTGTTGGATATAGTGCCCTCAGAGTCAATTATTGGATCACTGGCACGTGATTGCAATGATTGAGGGAGGACCTGTGCCGGTAGGACAGTCTTACTCGAGATGATAGTATGCTATCTGGTTTATCTTTATCATTGTGTACAGCTTTAGGTGACCTTACAGGTCACTATTACACGTTGATAGAGCCCTTAGGATTCTTGCTTGACGACCAGCAGTATGATAGCTATCATATACGTGGGAGCTGGGGTCTATAACCACATCCTAAAAAGGTCCCTAGTCGTGAGAGTTTCGAGACTGGGCATCGATACTCCATTAGTAGACTAGTGTATACAGTCGGGACCCCGACGAGGGGCAGTGGCTGGTCTCACAAGCCATTGGTGTAAGTTGGATCACCTAAGATGTATACAGGTGCTCATTGGGTTATGAGTACACCGGAACAGGACTCGCCGAGAACATGCTAGTTGGTATTATACCTGACGTCAGATAGCAGTTCTCTGGTGACATGTGTACAGGTTAGTTCATCGACCTGAGATCGTCATTTGTCTCGTGTGAGTTCCCACTGTACTTTGATTACTACCCTACCATAGCTCAAAATGGTCGTGCAAACAGGTTTTAGTTGGGTACAGTCCCGAGCCACATGGAGGCAGTGAGCGGATCGGCAGGGGTTTCGTCTCTCCTGGTATTGGGAGTGAGATCACGCTGTGTCTAGGAGAGACATTACACGAAGTCCTTGGCCAAGGCAAGAGATTTACTGGTAGGTATTCCAGTAGTACTCAGGGTGTTCTGGGCTATACTCCGACACGACTTGTACCGCTTTTGGGGGTCTGACATTTACCAACCCCCTAGGCCCGCCATGCGATGCTCATAGACGAACGAACCAGACTGTACGGATATTGTCACTGACAGGCTCAGTAGGGTGTCAGATTGAGTTCGCTCATCGACTTCCCTTTTGTTCAATACCTGGTAGCCCGTTACGTACGGCTAATACCTCTGACGTGCTAGTGGTCAAATCCACAGCCAAAGTATTGACGAGTCTTTAGAGTCCCCCACAGACAGTTTCTCAAGTTTCGGGCGAAACGTTGTAGAGGCCGTATGGATTTATGGCAGGGTTCGAACATACACGTGTACTTGTGCACGTGTCGTGTTTCGGATGGATAATACTAGCGGGCTTTAGTTTAAGCCGGATCCTAGTATTATACTGTGTCGATTTTGTCTCATTGCATTTGTATTCGGTCGGAATACAAATGCGGGTATGCATATACAGTCGCGGGGTTATCCTGTAATTTATTACGGGATCGCTTTTTGAACTTGCCAGTTTGCATTCCGTTTCGGCCATTTTTCTTTATTCGTTCTTGGCTGAAATTCCTTTGATGGAAGGGGGTTCTTTTTGCAAATGTGCAATTAGTAAAGGAGGGGTTTTTTTTTGTGGCTGGGCCTCCAGCAGTTCACGGGTTGATTCTAGAAAGCTTGCTTTCTTTTGTTGCTTTATTTGTGCTCATTGCTTGCAATTAATGAGATGGGATTTAGATGGATATTGGTGTGACCCTTTTTCCTTCTTATCACACATTTTTCCTCTTGCTTTATGCCCTCACCTCCCTCCTCTCAAAACTTGGCTGAGCACCTTTTTTGGGCAGCCCCAATTTATGTGTTGTGGTGAATTCGTTCTCACTTCCTTGCAACAAAATTCCTTAGCTCATCTCCAAAGTTCATTCCTCCATCTTCACCAAAATGGCAACTTCCATTAACCCTTGAGACAAAGTGATCTACATATATTCTACAGCAATCTTGGACACGTCGGCTAGCAAACTTCATGTCCGAGTTGCCTCGGTTCAGAGCTGGGAGCCCGTAAAAAGACTCGGTGATGTGGTGCCCTTTCCGACGAGGAGATCGAGACCGGAGATGTCGCGAGGAGCTTGGGATGGTGGCCAAAGACCGAAGGACACGGATCGATCGGTATAGCTTTCCAACCCTCTCTCTAGATAGCTAGTTGTAGGTTAATGGTTCGATCCGGGAAAAAGTATAGGATAGCGCCGGTTTCTAGTTTAAGAAAAAGTTTTCGTTTCCGCATTTTGGCCTCGGAATGACGGCCGGGGCGCTACCGTAGACTTATATGGTATCAGAGCCACGCCATTAACCTTTACTAGCTTGTTCCAACGTATTTAAAACATCGATCGAACGAATTTTCTAAAAGCTGCATTTCTAAGTCACAGTTTCTGTCGAATTTTTTCTGTGGTCAAAAAATTATTTAGTGTGCTGCAGAAAAACAGGCAGGGTTTATTAAGAGAACTGAGAAAATTTGGTGAGCTGAACCAACTGTAGCGCGGAGGAACCGCGACCGTACCCATGTTTTGGCCACGGATCTGCCGCAGTACTATAGCCACAGTGCACGAAATTTTCTGAGGTGGTCTCTGACTTGGAAATGTGGTTTCTGGTATTTTTTGTTTGGGCCCAGATTTGTCCGAGTACTGGGTATTGTGCTTGGGGCCCACTTCGGGAAATTTGTCGATCGAAAATTTTTAATATGTTAGTTCACAGTATTTACATTATATTTGCGACCATGAATGTCATTTGATCGATAAATCTTGTCTATTCGCTATAGCCCTTGTAGACGGATTTGCGAACATGACATTCACGTTGATGTTCTGTGTTGTGCTGTGATATTGGAGATTTGTTGTGGTGGATAGCCTGGATGCAATAGTAGTACAGTTTGGTTGCATTTGTACATTTGATATTGCGGGGCGAGCGTCCGACATGTGGACTGCCGTCACTGCCTATTTGTATATTATTCTTTTGGGGCACGACCGGGCTGAGGTCGATGTACCCGTTGTATATTTTACTTTCTGTACTAGGATTACCCCACGGTGGGGTGCACGGATAACCGGGTTCTAAAGGGAAACGGGCCATTATCTCATGGCTTTGAGACGGAGGGGGCTTTACTCTAGAATTGGCGGGCTATTCGCCGCACTCGTAGGGGGTACAGGTTGACGCAAGAAGGGGTGCTCAAGTTACCGGATTCCGTGAAGTACTGGGTGGTCCATTCACGTTGTTGAAGAGGGCTGCCTCGCTTCAGGTTTTGGAAGGTAACTTGCCGCGCCCGTAGGGGTCTAGGATTTCATTGCACAGGCTATCCACACGACCAGGGAAACGTCGGGTTTCAGTAGCGGCTCTATGAAACCCGGGGATCCCAGATTATCTGTATTGTTCTGTGATGCTTTATATTTCTGTGATGTTACATTTTATCACGCCTTGAGCGAATATTATATATTGATATATATACTAGTAGATGTTGTATATGTTTTACACCCGCGCTAGTCCAATCCCCGCTCTGTCGTTAATTAAGTAACCTAACGGGTGATGACGGGACCCAGTGGCGAATGCGGATGGCATATACGTACATCATATTTTCGTTCTTTTGTGGTGTGATTAATTGATGAGACTGCATTGATTCGGATCAATGCAAGCTAAACAAACTTGTTTGATGTTGTTGGAACATTTTTCAAAAAAGTTGTTATTGCAAGGACGTTCTCTTTTGTTTTGCACAGTGGTATTCGGTTATGAATATCCAGCACCTCAGTCGACGAGGCAAGGGCTGAGATCCCTTCACCGGGAGTGATCCTTTGGACAGAAGCTTGCGTCAGGGTAATAACTTCACTATAGTCGATTACTTTTTGCTTTGCATCGTAGTATTCAGTTGGAATATCCTGCACCTCATTCTACGGGGAAAGAGCCGAGATCCCTTCACTGGGAGTGACCTCTTTAGCAAAGGTTTTCGTCACTATATTTTTATAAAAAGCTATCCGGTTCCTTCAACAATATCAAGTTCATTACGTTAAAGGTTTTTCGCCAAAAACCATTCGTAGCCCTCCGTCATTTCAGAGAGGTAGCACTTAGTATTCATGCTATGTATGTTGGCCTTCGTCAAGGCATAGTGTATGGTAGCTATTTGTTACTTTTCTGCTGCATAGATAGATGCGTTGGTTTGGGACAGTCGTACTACTATTTTGCCCTTCGTCAAGGGTATGTACGGGTGGGTTCAAATTAACCTGGATAATGACGGGTAGAACTTGACATGTGACTTATGATATGTTGGCCTTCGTCAAGGTCATAAGAGCATGGGGTAAAAATCACATCGGGAGTTTCTAAAGAAACTGAAACTTGCCAGATATACGCATACCTTCTGGAGTGTGATAACGTGAATGGATTCCATCACGTTATCATGCGATGATAGTTGGATCCCGATTCCCACTAATGAGTTGGTTTACTCCTCGGGTGATCCCGACTAATTCTTCTTTCAGGTTTGGAGGAGAATTTGAGGATACAGTAGGAGGTTTCCTGATTAGATAAATTGATAACCATTCTGATCTAGGCTAGAGTGCACGCAGAGTGTTTCTTTTCTCTCTCTCTTTGGCAGTGACCATGGCCCGACCCTTGACTATAACTCAGTGACCAAGTTAACCGAACCTTCTTAAAACACTGGCTTTTGGATTGTCAGAGTTGCATACCTCATTGTCACTCCTACTTTTACCCTTTTTCTCCAGGACACCCCGTATTACTACGAACGTCCACTTCCATTAGATAAAACCATCGTATGGTTATATATGAACTCGAAGGAACTTGTTCTAGATTCGAGGATGGTTTCCGGTTGTGGAGAAAATGAATAGGACTATTCAGTTGTCTTTTCCTTTTACCTTCTCTCAGGTTGCGAGTGCTCCTTGTATTAGGACAGTACACCTATTACGCTAATTGGATAGTCTTCTTCCAAACTATAGGTAGGTGCCGAACGGTAGGGAATGAAGAAAACCAATTAGCCTAACGATGGTGTACAAAAGGTAATACGTTAAGACAAATAAAGGGATTAGTAAGAGGGCAAAGTAAACTGCGACTGCTATTCATGACCAAACCAAGTATTTCATCACCACTCCTACTTCACCTTTGTATTTCTCCAGGACACTCCGTATCTCTACGAAGATCCACATTTTATTGGATACTCCATCGTATGGTTATATACGAACTCGAAGGGACTTGTTCCAGTTCGGGGATGGATTCTGGTTCAGGAGAAATAAGGAATAAGGTTTTATTCAGTTGTATTTTATCTTTACCTTCTCTCGGGTTGCGAGTGCTCCTAGGATTAGGACAGTACACCCATTATGCTTATTGGATAGTCTTCTTCCAAACCATAGGCTGGTGCCGAACGGTAGGGAAGGAAGAAAACCATTTAGCCTAAAGGGGTGTGCAGAAGATAATGACTAAAGACATATAAAGGGATTTGGAGAGATGGCAAAGAAATATACGGTTACAGTTGTGAATCTGATAACGGAAGAGGCATTACTAGGAATACCCGGATACCCCTTCGAAACATTTATATGTTTCAGTTTCGCTGCGTATTGTTAAAAGAAAACTGATTTCCCAATTAGCCCTTGCTCCAGGGTATGTATTTACCAGGTTTGATTCTCACATCTATATTGTGTTGTGTTGTGGTTGGATCGTCGTGGAAGATAGCTTTGGTGCAATAGTAGTACAGTTTAGTCTCATTTGTACATTTGATATTGCGGGACGAGCGTCCAACAAGTGGACAGCCGTCACTGCCAATTTGTATATTATTCGTTTGGGGCACGATCGGGTTGAGGTCGATGTCGACCTTGTATATTATTTTCTTTTCTGTACTAGAATTACCCCACGGTGGAGTGCACGAATAGCCAGGTTCTAGAGGGCAACGGGTCCATATCTCATGGCATTGAGACGGAGGGGACCTTACTCTAGAATTGGCGGGCTATTCACCGCACTCGTAGGAAGTATAGGTTGTGTAGGGTTGCTATGCACGCTCACAAGGTTCTACGAGGCATCAACCATGCCCGATTAAAATTTTAGCCGTGCCGAACAACCCGAAGCCGGATCTTTAAACTAGAGTTTAGGAGAAAACAAGTATGTTAAACAGTTTAACACTAAGTGAGAGGGATTACAACCTTTGTAGATCCGGTCCTTCACTTCTAAAGCTCCGTGTTGAAGTCCCTTCGCTGCGATCATCGTGTTATGGACTCTCGAGAGGGTTCACGAAGAGAATGATGCAACCTTTGCTTCCGATCTTCGATACAAAGATGATCTACCTTGAAGTTTCGTTAACACAAGCTAAGACTCATAATATGAAGTGAACACCCCCATCTAAATGGCAAGGATAGATGAGGATGATGAAGTAGGATTTTTGCTCTCTTTTGTTTTCTTTTTCTCACTCATTTATCATCACAAAATCAAATCAAGAAAGCTTTTCCATGAAAAGAGAAGGAAGAAGAAGATGGAATCCTTTTGTGATGAATAATGAATAACTCATATGTGAGGTTAGAAATGCAACCATAGTTAAGAATGAAACTTTAACCCTTGTAGAGAAACAACCATGGTCAAGGGTTTGGGTTTGGTTAAGCAAATATCTTCACAAAATATCTTACACAAAACAAAATAAAAAACCTTCTAGAAACTTCTAGAATAGCTTAACCCTAATCAAACCCTAACCATGTTTAATCTCCACTAATCATGTTGCATTAATAACCATATCATGTTACAATATTGTATATCACATATATAATATTTATCGTAACAAAATAAAATAATACATTTAACATATATCGCATATATATCAATGTATTACCCGAGTGAGAAAAAGAATCTTTTAGTGAGCTAATATTAGATAATGTAATTTAATATATCATATATATTATTATACATTAAATTATCGAATCAACACTTGATCCGACAATCCGGCTATATCGCATATAACCGACTAATATTTATCCGTACCGATTCATCGAATCAACACTTGATCCGATGACCCGGCTGATATCAAATATCGCGAGCATATAATACGGTATCTCATATCGCATTATCCACGGTCCCACACATATCACATATGTGCCCCTACTCCGTTTTGCCTGAGCCAAGAAACCTCTGTGTAGGACACTAAAGAATCGTCAATACGACGGCAGTAGGTGATGATCATATCAAACACCCATAAGCTGCAAGCGGTCAGCTAAACGTAACAGCTACCCAGGTATTGAGCGTTCAGAAGATCAACAAGCAAGCCTGTACATTCTCCTGTGAATCCAATCAGTAACACTCCCGTACAGTCCGGTCTCGTCGTCTGATATGTTGCATATCTCGCCTAGGGGTGGTAAACGTCAGACCCCAGTAGCTCGATAAGTCGTGTCGATATGAGGTCTATAACAGTTCGAGAAACTACTGATAATACTTACCAGTAAATCTCAACAACCCTGGCCAGGGATTTCCGGTTATAGCCAAACGAACACAGCACAACATCAACTCCCTATACCGGGAGAGACGAACCCCCTCCTATCGCTCATTGCCTCCATGTGATTCGGGACTGTACCCAAAAGCCACCTTTTTGCACGCCCTCTTAGACATGGTATGATGGAAATCAAAGCACAGTGGAAATCACACAAGACTCTATGACGATCTCGGGTCAACAGACTACTCTGTACCACTGTCACCGGAGAACTGCCATCTGACGTGAGGTATAATACCATCTGGGAGTTCGCGGCGAGTCCGTCCAGTGTACCCAGTCTCTACTGAGCACCCGTACACCATCCTTGATGTCAAACACCGATGGATTTGGGATCATCCATCGCCCATCATATGGGTCAAGATGCGTATACGCTAGTCTACTCTGGTGTATCGATGCCCTGTCTCGATACACCCTCGACTAGGAACAGTTATAGGATGTACTCGTCGACTACCGTGGCCCCACTAGTATGATCTCATCATAGTCCCAGTAGTCGAGTACATATCCTAAGGGCTTTATCAACATGTAACATAGAGACAATTAGAGTACATGTTAAGATAAAGTACAACCAGATAGCATACTATCATGTCGAGCAAGAAACTCATCCCTATATATGTCCAAGCATCCATTACAATATACATCGTATGTACAGTAATGGCCTCTAGGGCATACATATAACTAACAATCTCCCACTTGCACTAAGGCCATCTGTTGTGGTATCACATACCCAACAATTAGCTGCGGTTGAAGTATCTCATACTCAACCATCCCATAAAAGTCTCTACTGGGAAAAAGGCCTTTATGAGTGGATCCGCGCTGTCGTCCTCTGTGTCTACTCTCCTAACCTCGGTCTCCCTGGAGATCAACAATCTCCATGATCAGGTGATACTGCCTAAGAATTATATCTGGATTTCTGATGGGACGGTAGTTCCTTGGCTAAAGCCACAACTCCATTGTCACATAATGGTAGGAACGAAGTTCATCTCACGAACTTATATGTATCCAGACTACCTCTTTGGTAGCATCCTTGGTAACGATGTATCTTGCCTTTAATCATCTAGTATGTCACGGTATCTAGCTTGGAACTCTTCCAACATACCGTCCCTCCACTGAGGGTGAAGACAATGCCTGCGACTGACATTCAGCCATCCTTATCACCCTTGAACCTTTCCAGTGATCCTCCCCAGGATCGATTGATACCATCTCACTACAACTAGTGAGTATCCTAACATCCAATTAGATCTATCTCATAGATCCAAAACCCAGGATTTAGGAGGTATCACTTTGATCCTATATGGAGAATCCTTGTGATAAGCGGAGATTGACCAAGCGTAGCATAGGAAACTCCTTCCCTATCAAAAGTATGTCATCCACGTACTCTACGAGGATCACCACCATACTCTCTACTACCTTTTTGTGTATACAAGGTTCATCTACCATTTTGATGAAATCAAACTCTTTGACTACCACATCAAAATAGACGTTCCAACTCCACGATGCCTGCTTTATCCTATAAAGCATCTTGCACACGTTTCCGCTGCTCCCACTGTCTACGAAGCCCTCTGGCTGTGTACTTATAGACGCAATCTTCTAAAACATCATTTAGAAAAGAAGTCATGACACCCAACCACCAGATATCATAGTCATGGTATGTAGCCGTGGCATGTAGGATCTGGATGGACTTAAGCATAGCTTTGAAAGTCTCAACTTTTCCATGTACACCAAGTAATCTTCTCAAGATATACTCGCTCCTGATAGGGATTTAACCCTTCAGATAAAGCAACCAAAGTCCATACTTTGTTGGTGTATAAGGATTCCATCTCAGATCGATAAGCATCCAGCCATTCTTACAGAGTCCCACTCCTAATGGCCAGCTCAAAACTAGTTGGGTCATCATCTCATGAGGCAATCATCGCTCCCACTGTCATAGAGAAACCGAAGCATCTCTCAGGTGGGTGTGGAACCCTACTAGATCGGCGGAGAGGCTGAGCTTCGTTGGAAACTATTGAATCCTTTGGTTCTACCAAATCATCAGCTGCAGTTTGTATAGCTGGAACATTTCTAGTTCTACATAACAGATCTTGCCTCGAGCTTGTCCGGATTTTACTTTTAGACATTGGCCGGACAACCCCAAATCTTAATAAACTTAAGATATGGGCTCTTCCCATTCTATATCACATATGAAGTGGCAGGCAACTGATTTGGTTTGAACCCTATTCAATAGGTATGCAGCTTCTCAAGCGCATAACTCCCAAAAGGAAATAGGAAACTTAGTAGTACTCATCATAGAGCACACCATATCACATAGGGTGTTATTGCTCCGCCCCGATATACCATCGTGCTATGGTGTATACGGAGGAGTAATGCTGAGAGAGAATCTCATTCTCCTTTAGAATAGTCCAGGATTTCCGTGCTCAAGTATTCTCCTCCTTGATCTCATCAAAGGACATAATACTTATACTTGTTTTTGGTTCTCTACTTCTAACTCATATTCTGTGAATATCTCAAAAGCTTCGGACGTGTGTTTCAACAAGAACATATGTCTGAATCTTGAGAGATCATCAGAGAATGTAATGAAGTACAAAGAACCGGTCTTGGCATGTGTAGACAGGGGACCTTCATACATCAGCATGTATCAATCCCAAGAGTTCACTAACTCTTTCTCTGTTTCCAATAAACAGAGCTATGGTCATCTTATCTTTGTGACATGACCGGCAAGTTTCACAAGATGTAAATTCAAACAAATTTAAATATGCATCTTAATGTAACTTCAGCTAGTCGGGTCGCATTGATATGACCTAGTCTACAATGCCTGAAGAAGGATTCGTTCATTTCTGAACTATTCCTCTTATGTGTGTTCTATTTACTAAGAACTGTAGTTTGATTTAGAATGTCAATGCTTTTAGATAACGTGCCTGAACCGATCAACTCTTGATATAGGAAATGTTCAAAACATTATCCAACAATACAAAATTATATCCTTTCTTTACTAATAAAAAGACTGATATAATTTTGTATATCAGGTTCGGTATCTAATAACATTTGTTCAGAATCAATGTATTCTGGTAATACAGGGTGATAGTGACCAACAGATTTGGCTGCAACACTTGCACCGTTTTCTGTCTCATGAAACTTATCACCCGTTCTCAGTTCTCTGCCTTTCTGTAGCCCATGTAACAGATTACATATGCGGGATCCTGATCCGGTATCACATACCCAGGACGTAAAGGATACTGAGAAACAGTTCTATGTAATGAACACACCCGAAGATGATCCATCAGCATGCACTTTCTTCGTTTGGGCGGTACAGGAAATCTGGTATTCCCCAATTTCCTGCTCTGTCTTATAACAATTATAAGTTGGAGCAGGACCAACGTTCCCCAGCTCAGTATAACAAGCGGGTTCGGTCAATATATCCGTTTTATTATCTTGATTAAGGCGTGATATGGTCGCTACCTGGAGAGAGAGAGAAGAAAACACTCAGCGTATGCTCTTGCAAGATTAGATTGGTTATCTAATATATCTAATCAGGATGTGTCCCACTGTTTTAATCAAATCTTCCTTCAAACCCTAAAAGGAAAGACTAGCCGGGATTAATTACACGCTACAAGTTCACCAATCTTTCAGCCAGGCCAGCGTCGGTACTTTGAGGGAGGTCTCCCGTGCTTTCGCACGAACCTAGTTAAAGTAAACCTCGTTTTCCCAGAGGCATAACCCCGTTAACACCTTTCTAGACACCTACTTGATCGGCTAATTGTAATGTGTAAAAGTCTCCCAGGAGTAACTCTTACTCGCAGCGGGTATCGGGATCCAACTATCTCATAGAAGGTATGCAATCTCATTGTAAATTTCAACACTTGAAATTCCCAATAATATTTTGCCCCAAGCGTCCTATGACCTTGACAGAGGTCAACAAACTATAGGCTGCTAGTCAAGTTCAACCCGTCATTTCCTGATTGAAGTAAACCCACCCGCACGACCCTTGACAGAGGTCAACAAGGTCGCACGACTACCCAAAATCAATCACATCATATGCTTATACAGATAAGCACTAATCAGCTACCGCACACTACGCCTTGACATAGGTCAACAAACGCAGCACAAATACTAACTATTACTTATCTGAAATGACGGAGGGCTACGACAGGTTTTTAAGAAAACCCTTTGCGTAATGAACTTGATATCGTTGTAGAATCGAGTGATTTTAAATGGAGTGTTTTTGAGGCTTTTCTAGTTTTGCTAAAGGGGTCACTCCCGGTGAAGGGATCGTCGGCCCTTTCCTCATCGAATAAGGTGCAGGATATATCATATATACCACTATGCAAAGTAAGAACTATAGAAGCAATCAAAAGACAAACCGAGTTTGTAGCATCTGCTAGTTTCACTAAAGAGGTCACTCCCGGTGAAGGGATCTCGGCTCTTTCCTTATCGAATAAGGTGCTGGATGTTCTACAAGGAACACCGCTATGCAAAGCAAGAACTAGAGCTACCAGTTTTTTTTAAACAAGTTTCTACAACATCTTAGGTTTCTTTTATTTCATTAATCTCATTAATGAAGTCCCATTTTATTATGCTTCGCAAGTATCTCTTTTGAAACGAAATCTGCAATATAACATATATCTCATATATATAATATAAACATTCGTCACAGGCAGTAATATGATCTCATCACAGAACATTGCAGCAGAAGAACATATATGAAATATTGGATATACTAGGACGTCCGTGTTTTCTAACGAGCCTGTATAAAACACGGATTCCACGGTCGCGATGAATGGCCAAACCCACATCCCTAGACCCCTACGAGAGCGGCAAGTAACACTGCCAATTCTAGGGTTAGGAGACCCGGTCTCGACTCCTCGAGATGGTCTCCCACTGGACCCTAGAACCCGGTTACTTGTGCTCCCCGCCTTGGGTCTACCTAATGCGGAAAAGTAAATAATATACAACGGTGACATCATCCGCAACCTGGAAGTGCCCAAATAAAAGAATATTACATACAAAAGAATTTTACATGAATGAAAAAGAAAAAACTCTCATCTCACATAAAACCCCCCGGCTATTCAGAACGCGACGATCCAATATAACATATCACAGCAACACATAATATCTCATATCATCAACGTAAGCAAGTATGCGTATCCCGATTGTCGTTGATGTATAGCAACGAAGCCGGCGATACACCACATACTACACTTACGGTCACAGAAAAGAAAGTATAAAACTACAACAGTTGGAATCCGCAACCTCTTTAGACATCACATGCCTGACCAAATGAATTCCTTAGACATCACATGCCTAACAATTATAAACCCCGCATTTTAGTCTCGTTTTGAAAACTCTTTTCAATATCAAGTCGGGCAATTCAACGAGATTCCCGACATCCTGATCGAATGCTCGTCGCAAACTTTAGTAGACGGCCGCACCCCCGGATGCCGTCGACGAAGTGCACTAAAGCGGAACACCGCTGCCGCGAGCACCCGAACGGATGCTTTTGGCGACGGGGTTCTCCTACAGTCACTTGGTCGGGGCTATGGGGCGTAGCTGTCTATTAAGTTTACCCGGTGAGTATCCGCGTACGCTACGTGATTGCGACGGACTTTTGATCACATCAAAATTCCGTGGCAACCGATCAATTTGAGACTGAACTGCTAGATTTATAACATTCAAATTAGCTATCTCATAACTACCTGTGGATTCCAAATATTGTATCACATTCCAGATAAATATACAATGTTAAACATTCCGATCGAATAATCAAACACCCAAGATTTCCCCAATTTATCTCAACACTTGAAATCAGTTTTAAAACATCCATCACATGCCACAGTACCAATGGTCCAGCCGTAGAAGGGTCAAGCCAACGCCTCACATGTGGCACGCCGTACTGCCCCAAACCCTAAGGTTCAAAAGACAGTTCAAGACGGTCACATAATCGAGTTAAGCTTTATTGTCTTCTAGAGGGTCCACCGCGTTACTTGAACGACTTAGAACGTTCTTAAACTCGAGAAAAAATCCAACTTTTGAAAAATTTTCCGACAGGGGAAAAAGTGAGTTATTGATATCCGTTCGAACTTTTTAACGGTTTCAAAAAATTATCCGGACAAACTAAACAATGTTATTATATCCGATCGAAACAACGAGTCCCCAATACAACCCAGAAAACTCAACACTTGAGTAGAATTAAAAATTCCCAGAAGAATCAGGAATCACATACGGAGGTTACTGTGCAAAAATGAAAACATGAGGCAATTTTTTGGCCGCGGAACCGCCGCCAATACCATGGTAAGGCCGCGGTTCCGCGGCGCTTTAGAGGAATTGGAGGCACGTGCTTCACAGTAACTCATGAAATTCCCTGCTGATTTTTTTGAGTATTTTTAATATGAAAAAAACACAATTTTGAAAAAATTCCAGAGAAGGGGTTTTATCGGGGTTCTCGGGTTCGATCGGACTTTAAACTTCGTTCAGGCTTCGCCTAAAGCTCTAGCCTGGCTCTGATACCACTGTAGGGTTGCTATGCACGCTCACAAGGTTCTACGAGGAATCAACCATGCCCGATTAAAATTTTATCCGTGCCGAACAACCCGAAGCCGAATCTTTAAACTAGAGTTTAGGCGAAAACAAGTATGTTAAACAGTTTAACACTAAGTGAGAGGGATTACAACCTTTGTAGATCCGGTCCTTCACTTCTAAAGCTCCGTGTTGAAGTCCCTTCGCTGCGATCATCGTGTTCCGGACTCTCGAGAGGGTTCACGAAGAGAATGATGCAACCTTTGCTTCCGATCTTCGATACAAAGATGATCTACCTTGAAGTTTCGTTAACACAAGCTAACACTCATAATATGAAGTGAACACCATCATCTAAATGACAAGGATAGATGAGGATGATGAAGTAGGATTTTTGCTCTCTTTTGTTTTCTTTTTCTCACTCATTTATCATCATAAAATCAAATCAAGAAAGCTTTTCCATGAAAAGAGAAGGAAGAAGAAGATGGAATCCTTTTGTGATGAATAATGAATAACTCAAATGTGAGGTTAGAAATGCAACCATAGTTAAGAATGAAACTTTAACCCTTGTAGAGAAACAACCATGGTCAAGGATTTGGGTTTGGTTAAGCAAATATCTTCACAAAATATCTTACACAAAACAAAATAAAAAACCTTCTAGAAACTTCTAGAATAGCTTAACCCTAATCAAACCCTAACCATGTTTAATCTCCACTAATAATGTTGCATTAATAACCATATCATGTTACAATATTATATATCACATATATAATATTTATCGTAACAAAATAAAATAATACATTTAACATATATCGCATATATATCAATGTATTACTCGAGTGAGAAAAAGAATCTTTTAGTGAGCTAATATTAGTTAATGTAATTTAATATATCATATATATTATTATACATTAAATTATCGAATCAACACTTGATCCGAAAATCCGGCTATATCGCATATAATCGACTAATATTTATCCGTACCGATTCATCGAATCAACACTTGATCCGATGACCCGGCTGATATTAAATATCGCGAGAATATAATACGGTATCTCATATCGCATTATCCTCGGTCCCGTACATATCACATATGTGCCCCTACTCCGTTTTGCCTGAGCCAAGAAACCTCTGTGTTGGACTCTAAAGAATCGTCTATACGCCGGCCGTAGGTGATGATCATATCAAACACCCACAAGCTGCAAGCGGTCAGCTAAACGTAACAGCTACCCAGGTATTGAGCGCTTAGAAGATCAACAAGCAAGCCTGTACATTCTCCTGTGAATCCAATCAGTAACACTCCCGTACAGTCCGGTCTCGTCGTCTGATATGTTGCATATCTCGCCTAGGGGTGGTAAACGTCAGACTCCAGTAGCTCGATATGAGGTCTATAAAAGTTCGAGAAACTACTGATAACACTTACCAGTAAATCTCAACAACCCTGGCCAGGGATTTCCGGTTATAGCCAATCGAACACAGCACAACATCAACTCCCTATACCGGGAGAGACGAATCCTCTCATATCGCTCATTGCCTCCATGTGATTCCGGACTGTACCCAAAAGCCACCTTTTGCACGCCCTCTTGGATGTGGTATGATGGAAATCAAAGCACAGTGGGAATCACACAAGACTCTATGACGATCTCGGGTCAACAGACTACTCTGTACCAGTGTCACCGGAGAACTGCCATCTGACGTGAGGTATAATACCATCTGGGAGTTCTCGGCGATTCCGTCCAGTGTACCCAGTCTCTACTGAGCACCCGTACACCATCCTTGATGTCGAACACCGATGGATATGGGAACATCCATCGCCCATCATATGGGTCAGGATGTGTATACGCTAGTCTACTCTGGTGTATCGATGCCCTGTTTCGATACACCCTCTACTAGGAACAGTTATAGGATGTACTCGTCGACTACCGTGGCCCCACTAGTATGATCTCATCAAAGTCCCAGTAGTCGAGTACATATCCTAAGGGATTTATCAACATGTAACATAGAGACAATTAGAGTACATGTTAAGATAAAGTACAACCAGATAGCATACTATCATGTCGAGCAAGAAAGTCATCCCTATATATGTCCAAGCATCCATTACAATATACATCGTATGTACAGTAATGGCCTCTAGGGCATACATATAACTAACAGGTTGACCCACGGAAAGGTGCTCAAGTTATCGGATTCTGTGAAGTGCCGGGTGGCCCATTCACGTTGTTGAAGGGGGTTGCCTAGCTTCTGGTTTTGGCGGGTAACTTGCCGCGCTCGTAGGGGTCTAGGTTTCATTGCACAGGCTATCCATATGACATAGGAACGTCGGGTCACATTTTCGACTCAAGTGAAACCCAGGGCTCCAAGACTATCCACCATTGTGTGTTGCTTCTGTGATGCTTCTGTGATGTTGTTTTATATCATGCTTGGGACGAATGATATATATATATATATATATATATAATATACTGGTAGATGTTGTATATGTTTTGTACCCGCGATAGTCCAGTCCCCGCTCTATCGTTAGTTAAGTAACCTAACGGGTGATGACGGGACCAGATCAGTCGAAAATATTGTATTTTTAGCACATCAATTTTCCTACTCTTTGCAATCATCTAAAGATGTTTAGTATGAATATAGCACATATTAGCAATTTGTCTGCCAAAATACCGAATAACATGTGTTATACATTATAACCGGCATTTTGAGGGAAATTGTGTGTTTATTATTGCACGCATGATCTTTGTATATCGTAACACTTTTCTCGAGATTGTGTGCAGGAAATTCAAAGAAAAGGAACCAGAACTGAGAAAAGTGCTGATAAAATACATCAAGTATTTGACCTAAGATCTGGCAGAAATCAAGAAAGAAATATAGGATTCCAGACATCAGATAAAGACCCAAAAAGCAAACACAAAACAGCCCAGAAACTTCATGCAACAACTCCACCAACAAGCCGCGGATCCGCGGCCAAGTTGGCCTATCCGCCGCGGATCCGCGGCTAGTTGGACACGTTAGCAGCTTAAATTCCTCCACGTGGCTTACCATAACGGCCTCAGCTTCTAGAAGACTCCCAAAGAGCACGTGGCTTTATCCAGAAGGCTCGGCCTAACAACCTTATCCTAGAATATTCCTCATTCTAGAATACTCCCTCCAACAAACTTCTTCTAGAAGACTCTCTCTAACAACCTAGCTTTGGAGGGATGATTCAAATGAGGAGGTTATAAAATGAGATCTAGATCTAGGGTTTTGAGGTTAGACGATTAGGGTGAGTTGGTTACACATTTGGAGCCAAAATTCAAATTCAAGTTGAGTGACACAACTTGATACCAAAACCCTAGCTCAAATTCAAATCAAAAGCCAAATTAAGATCATTTTGAGAAGCAAATCAAGCAAGCAACCATCGATCCTTTATCCGCGAGGCCAATCTTCATCCGAGCAAGAGATCCACGACGATCCGCGACTCACGGAGATCGAGCGGAGCGAACTTCGACAGATCTAGTTACCTCTTCAAAGGAGCGATCGAGAGCAACTCTTGCAATCTCGAATTGAGGAAATGTGTAATTAGTCGTCGATTTAATAAAGGTGATAATTGCAATTCTTTCTTTCTTTACATTCTTGCGTTATGAAACTTCTTGATCTTTGATTCATTAATTTTCATGATGTGTGAGTGAAATCTCCGCTTGTGGAGAATTCGAGAGAATTGATAGATCTAATGATGATCAAATCTTAATACTAATTTTAAGTCTTATGAGATTTGTGAACTCTAGGAAAAAGAATCATCAATGACCTAATTTGGATCGAGATCACATTCTTGCGAATTTCGTTGCAAATTAGGGATCAAATGATTGATGATTTTCTTTGCTAGAGGCTTGATCCGAATGATCATGATTGAAAAGACAAGGGATAGAAGGAGAAACCCTAGTTTCTTCAATAGATCCCTAATCTTCAATCATCATCATCAATATAGCTACAAATTATCAATAGATAAGATTAGGAATTATTAGATTCATCATTAGCTATTAACTCAATCGAATCCTACAAGCTATTCTTCATTATCTTGGTAAATCAAAATGATTGGGACAATTCTTGATTCTTAATTCTAGATTTTTAGTTTTCTTTTGTTGGATATAGTGCCCTCAGAGTCAATTATTGGATCACAGGCACGTGATTGCAATGATTGAGGGAGGACCTATACCGGTAGGACAGTCTTACTCAAGATGATAGTATGCTATCTGGTTTATCTTTATCATCGTGTACTGCTTTAGGTGACCTTACAGGTCACTACTGCGCATTGATAGAGACCTTAGGATTCTTGCTTGACGGCCAGCAGTATGATGGCGATCCTATACGTGGGAGCTAGGGTCTATAAGCACATCCTTAAAAGGTCCCTAGTCGTGGGAGTTTTCGAGACAGGGCATCGATACTCCAGAGTAGACTAGTGTATACAGTCGAGACCCCGACGAGGGATGGTGGCCGTTCTCACAAGCCACTGGTGTCAGTTGGTTCACCTAAGATGTATACAGGTGCTCATTGGGTTATGAGTACACCGGACAGGACTCGCCGGGAACATGCTAGTTGGTATTATACCTGACGTCAGATAGCAGTTCCCTGGTGACATGTGTACAGGTTAGTTCATCGACCTGAGATCGTCATTTGTCTCGTGTGAGTTTCCACTGTACTTTGATTACTACCGTACCACGGCTCAAAGGAGTCGTGCAAACAGGTTTTAGTTGGGTACAGTCCCGAGCCACATGGAGGAAGTGAGCGGATCTGCAGGGGTTCGTCTCTCCCGGTATTGGGGGTGAGGTCGCGCTGTGTCTAGGAGAGCCATTACACGAAGTACTTGGCCAAGGCAGGAGATTTACTGGTAGGTATTCCAGTAGTATCTCAGGGTGTTCTGGCTACACTCCGACACAACTTGTACCGCTTTTGGGGGTCTGACTTTTACCAACCCCGTAGCCCAACATGCGATGCTCATAGACGAACGGACCGGACTGTACGGATATTGTCACTGACAGGCTCAGTAGGGTGTCAGATTGAGTTCGCTCATCGACTTCCCTTTTGTTCAATACCTGGTAGCCCGTTACGTACGGCTAATACCTCTGACGTGCTAGTGGTTAAATCCACAGCCAAAGTATTGACGAGTCTTTAGAGTCCTCCACAGACAGTTTCTCAAGTTTCGGGCAAAACGCTGTAGAGGCCGTATGGATTTATGGCAGGGTTCGAACATACGCATGCACTTGTGCACGTGTCATGGTTCGGACGGATAATACTAGTGAGCTTTGGTTTAAGCCGGATCCTAGTATTATACAGTGTAGATTTTGTATCACTGCATTTGTATTCGGTCGGAATACAAATGCTGGTATGTATATACAGTCACGGGGTTTTTCTGTAATTTATTACGGGATCGCTTTTTGAAGTTGCCAGTTTGCATTCCGTTTCGGCCATTTTCCTTTCTTTCTTTCTTTGGTTGAAAATTGATGGGAGGGGCTTATTTGTAAAAGTGGCTTTTACAAAATGGAGGGTGGTTTTTGTGGTACATGGTTGCTTCATGATGGTTCATCATTACTTGCTTTTTGTGATGGGATTAGGATGAGACTTTAGTGTGACAAAATTTCATCATGATCATCAACACATTTTCCTTATGCTCACCCCATCTTGTTTGTGCTCACCTCCCCCTCTTCTCTAATGCTTGGTGATTGATCTCAAAAATTATCTATAACCGCAATCAAGAACGGCGTCGCTTGGTAGCTAGCCGGTGAGTACGGGTCGGTCCACAGGGATTTTGTGAATTTCCTAATCGCTCAAACGAGTTAATTCCGATGGGTGTTCGGATTGATTATTAAATCTATATATACTAAGATTATCTAAATCTAAATCTTGCTAGGGTTAAGTTTGGGAATGGTTTGGAAATGTAAATAAATCTCAACGCTTTCTATACCCAAATTAGGATCTAAGAGGAGTTATGGTAATTATTAATAAAGGGGATTAGATCCATTCGGGAAGGTGTTCCTTCCTCTAGGTTCTTGTCCTTCCTTTATCAATGCTTACCCTAACCTCCATGGAAAACACGCGCAACCGGGCCTTTATACTACGGTATCACCGCTACCTCGAGGGATAGGGTGCCGTAGGGAGCGGTGTGTGCGTGTATGCATGGAGTCCTATTGATTGTATGTGATGGGTAAGAAAGGGATGAGAGATCTCATCTCTCAAAAGCCTTCTCCAAAGCTAACTCTAACAGTTATCTAGGGCAAGGAATTAAATCTAAACTAGGGCAAAGAATGAAAAATTACCTACTTTATAGATGGCTCTCTCCAATCATCAATACAGGGTTGTCAGATCTGAATTCATGAAATGAAAAGAGGCACCGATGCTCTCCAAAAGAATTCTAAATTTTATTCATAGAAAGAAGCATAGGGAGGCATAACCTAATACAATAATTTAGAGTTCCTATTTATAGAGGATAGGAAACCCTAGGTTACAATTGATTCGCACATCTACATTTACCAAAATACTCTAGGTTGACTGGTCAAAATCGCCAACAAAATATGGTAAAATTTTCAACTCTTAACTGCACAATACGGCCGCGGAACCGCGGCCCGAGACCTGGTTTGGCCGCGGTTCCGCGGCCAAATAATGGTGTTGGCTTCTACAATTTTCTGTGACAGTTTCTGGCTCTTTGGTCTTTCTACTTCTTTGGTTCTTTTCTCCATTTTGCTTCTGGGTCTTCTCAAGATCTTCCAGTGAATACTTGTAGCGGACTTTTAACCGTTCGCTTTGTAATCTTGGACCTTGCGTTGCCTTGTACATTGTGAATTGTTCTTCATCTAGGCTTGACTAAAATCCTTCTATTTGTTGGTCAAAAGTTCCACTTTTGCGTCGGCTTTTATTGTTTTCACCGTTTTAGATCCAAGAACCTGTAACCTGTAATATGTAGCAGACATACGTCAAAAGCACCTGTTTATTTATAAAACGAATAAGAATGGGAAATATAATAATGCAATATTATGGTATGAACAAATACCCCCAAACTTATCTTTTGCTCATCCTCGAGCAAACCTAGTTTTATTCTTTACAAAAACCTAACCGCACTTTCGCAGGGAAACGCGATTGCACTGAGCTCGTGCAACAAGCCGTTAAACCTCTAGGTGTCCCTAGTAGGAGGAGTGTTGTCTCCTGAGGGTTTTCAGCGGATACTACCTACAAAATCCTATCAATTTGGCTTTTCGACTTTTGTTCTCCAATTAGATTTTCTAACAAATAATTCTATTATCGTCGACCCGTAAATTATCCACCTATATTCTTCACGCTTCCTTATCATTTAATTTAAGATTATATATGTTCTGCAAACGTATTTAGCTTTTGGCATCTCTTAAGTTTTCCTTCTAGGGTTCCATCTCCACTTAGGAATTTTTATCATCTCTATTAAAGATACAAGTTCTATTCTTCATTCCTTTCTCTCATCTAAACCCCAACCACATACCCCTATGTATGTGTATATATCACCCCTACACTTGGAAATTCAAATCAAGCAATCATACTCCTGTCCGTTGTCCAAGCACTTCTTAATTGGTGGATTTTTAAATGAATTTTGCTTACACATCCTTCATGCGACCGTTAATACTTCTTGAGGTACCAACGACCGATTACAAAATGCGTTTGCACTTTAAAGCATACTACCTAGTCTTGTTACACCTAAGGCTTTTTAGCAGTGACTCCCAAACCAGTTGGTCTAAAGCACTAGGTGATGAAGCACCCTCGCTATATATTTTTCTGTTTTTGCAGCCTTAAGTAATCACAAAAACCAGTGTTCATTTTTTTATTCTTTTATTCACACTTGTATTTTTTTTTCTTCGTACTAAGGACTTTAGACAAGAGCATTTCAAGGTCTCTTCTACTATTCTAAGTTTCAAGGTGCGTGTTTGTGCAAATTGTAGGGTATACATTTTCAGAATCTAGACATAAGTTAGGAATTATTTTTCAAACTTATATTTTAATAAAAATATCAATACTCTTCCCTTGTTTTAACTTAGCCCAAGAAGTGAACTCAAAATTTGCCTATTTCTAAATAAACTACAAAGACATATACTTTCTACCATTAAATTTTAAGAAAGGTTATTTTTAGGGTTTTTAATTTACTAAGTCTAAGATCTGGTTGTTCCTAGCTAGTAACCTTTTTGTCAAACTCCACTCAATTAGGCCAAAATTGAATACATTAATTTTTGAAATTTTTGAAATTTTTCAATTTTTTATGGGTTTTAAAATAAGTATGCAAATGCAAAATGTACATATGAATGCGAAGGAAGAAGGCTTACCGAGCATACCCCCAAACTCAAACTCGACAGTGTCCTCACTGTCATGCTACACCACGAGGGTCAAAATGTCGGCACTCCCCTGTTTATTTATTTATAATAATTGTTTTTTTATTTTTTTATTTATTGTTAAAAGAAAAACAAAAATATATATACAGAAAGGTCCCCCCAAACTTCATTGAAACAATGTTAAACGTCATTGCCAAACTTTGCAAAGACCAAACGTCAACACCAACCAGTCGAAAAATTTATCTGTATAGAGTATCGGTTGATGAAAGAATATGTTGTACCGATCCAAAAAGAATTGGGGAAGATAGAAGTGGTGGTATGGAAAGTGTGGAAGTGAATAGATAGGAGGTGGTGATGAATCAAAACGAGAATGTAAATGATCAGTAATCAGTGGAATATTGGCATTCTCGTAGCTTATTAAAAGAAAAGTGGGTGGTTCAACTTTTAAAGGAGAAAGTTGACTATCCACACTATCCCCAAGATATTTCTGTGGATCCATCATCGACTCGGCATCATCCATCATATGCATATGATATTCAATTATGAGAGAACTAATCTCCTTGATGTCCGCCATAGTCCAGCCGAAAGCTTGCCGCCTATCTTGTAAGACCATTAAAAGGGTCGTCTCTTGCTCGAGAGCTAGAGAGGCCGATATGATAATGGGAAAGGTCTCATTCTCACCTATGTAAGCATATTTAAGGTGAGACGGCAAGGGCATGAGTTCGAGTTTCGGAGGTGAAACAATCATAGGCAAAATTGGGACATCTACCTCGAACTCAAAGGACTCCAACACAGGTTCGAAATCACTGCAAACAACCGATTCGGATGGTTCAACTAACTCATCCAAAAATTCAAAAGACTCATATTCGGGATGTGAGTCGTCAAAATCATCCGAAAAAGTGAAACATTCATAATCAATATCGGTTGTGTCAACTGTGGTAGATTCAAGGAGGGACGCACTAGTGGCGTCAAAACTGTTTTCATCAAACAAAAATCTTTCAAGCTCGCAGTCCTCCTGCGTGATTTCGTGAATAGAGCAAACTTCTCGTGTACTAGTTTTAGGCACGGGGGGCAGACTTCCTAATTTGTAAATATTGAACTCACTAGACGTCTTCCCGAAGGATAAAGTCATGGAGCCATTGCGACAATTTATTACGGTATTAGAAGTGGCCAAAAATGGTCGACCTAGGATCACCAGAATTTGGTTCCGTGGGTTAGCAACAAGTTGTGTGTCCATACAATAAAATCAACTGGGAATATGAAGTCCCCAACTTTGATCAACACATCCTCTAACTCACCCCTAGGATGGGTGATTGATCGATCAGCCATTTGGAGAGTACAACGAGTGGGTTTCAACTCTCCAACCCCTAATTGCTCGTACACGGAGTAGGGAAGTAGGTTAACACTAGACCCAAGATCTAAAAGTGCTCAATTGATTTTCTTATCCCCAATTGTTATTGAAATCATAGGACAGCCGGGGTCCTTTCGTTTTTGGGGTAAGGGTTGAGGTTGGTTAATAGCATTGCTCACTGCACTAGCTACTAGCACTTTCTTGGGTATTTGAGACTTTCTCTTCGAGGAGCATAAGCCCTTTAAGATTTTCGCGTACAAAGGGACTTGTTGGATTACATCCAAGAGAGGTATATTTATGCTAACCTGTTTAAATAACTCCATAATTTTCTCCATTTGAGTAGTTGGTTTATTGGGACTCAACCTGTTTGGAAATGGAGCCTTTTGTAAATCTGTTGAGTCCAATGTCTTTGGAGTAGAATGTGGAGTTGGAACGGATCCTATTGTGGGTGTGTTCATGAAGTGAGAAGTGGGTCCGTTCGGATGAGAAGAAGAAGAGCCTTTTGAAGAATGAAGAATAGGCTCTAACGGAGAAGATAAGGGTGAAGAAGAAGAAGATGGAGAAGGAGAAGAAGGAGAAGAAGAAGAAGAACCACCGGCGGGGGTGTCATCACTAATACTCACATTATTCTGCAACACTCTTCCGGATCTCAACGTGGTCGCCTGTTCATATCAGATTTTTTCATTTTTATACCGCCCAATTTTTATCACATTGCATATCGGTAGATACTCTTGAGCCGTGTTTGCTAGTCAATTGCAGGATACAGGTTCTCGGCTCTAAACGGTGAAATTCATGGAAAAACACGACAAAATCCGGGTTTCAGCCAACCACAGATAAAACACGGGTCTCCGCTCTTTATCCGTCTGTTGCCACACACCAGTTTAGGAGACAAAATGGCAAATCGATTGTCACCTTCATGCACAAGGCTCAATGGTAACACAAGTTCCAAGAAATCTACGCGGAGCTCAAGAAAATCTTGACAAAAAGTCCACCTTTCCCTCAACAGAAATTCTGGAAGAATTGTGGAAGTATTTTCAGAAAATACATGTACCAGACAAGAGGGGACAGCAGACCAGGGAAGTACCAAGAACCCCATGCCCTGACTCCACTAGTGTGCCGCGGATCCGCGGCATAAGGAGGCTTAGACCGCGGATCCGCGGCCATACTGGCGAGTCAGAGGGCCATTTTCCAGGGGTGTTTTTGTCTTTTTGTTTGTGTTCTGGTGGTTGCCCTAGGTTTTCATTTTTTAGCCTATAAATAGCCCAGAACTTTGTGAAGGAAAGGGTCCATAATCTTGTATTCCATTTTCTAGGTTTAGTTGTGTTTCTTCTTTCTCTTCTCATCTCTTCTCCATTAAAACTTGTAGTGAGCTTTGTGAGCGAAGAATGATGAATAAAGAAGACTCTTTTGCTATTATATCTTGTCTTGTTCTTTTATAATTGCTTGTAATTTTAATTTGTTAACTTAGTTGTTGTTATTTCTTGTTGTTTCTTTCTCTTCTCTTTTCCTTTATCATTAAAACAACCATGATGCTTACGCTTGATCCTTACCAAGGTGAGGTCGCAAATAGCTAGTTGTTATCTTCTAATCTCCTTCTTTCTATCTTCCTCTTTTGTTTTGTTTTATTTTTCCGTATCATGATGTGCGAGTAGTTTCATACTTGTTAGGGTAGGATAAGGGAAGTTTGAGAGAAGGAAATCTCTCTCACTCTTTCCTTGCCCAACAGCTTAATTCGACTCCCGTTAATTGAACCACAATCCGCTTCTTACGGCACCCTATCCTACATGATAGCGGTGATTCCGTAGTGAGACCGGTTGTGGTTGAATTAACCGGAGGTTATGGCTAAGAGCCAAGAACGGACGGACAAGCACCAAAAGGAAGAACTTATGCGTTGGAAAGCCTAGCTTATACTCGCAAGTTCCTTCCTAGTCGTGCTAATCCCCGTTGTTGCCGATTACCGTAACACCGATATTAAGAGGGGCAACGAAAGATGTGGGAGACTCCTAACTCAAACTAACCTAATCCTAACCCTAACAAGCTCTCTTTACATATCATTTTACCACTTAATTAATCACAACAAAATATGAAAAACTGGACTTAACTCGTTAAAGCACATAGAAAAAAATTCCCATCTCCCTGCGGACGACCCGTACTCAACCGGCTAGCTACAAGCGAAACCGTCTTGATTGTGGTAATTAACTAAACTTGAACACGCAGAATCCCTAACAATCAAATGGCGCCGTTGCCGGGGAGACGGTAGTTTATTTCCTTGTGTAATTTCGGGTTAACTTGTGAATATAACCGAAAAAAAAAACAAAAAAATATACTTTGTAAAAAAAATCATCTTGTTATTTTTGATTAGCTTTTGTGCAAGTGTGCAGGAAAATACGAAGTTCAAGATCAACGCCAAAGACGTCGGATAATACGGAGTTCAAGTTCAGTGCCAAAGACGTAGGAAGATAGACCCACATTTCGCGGCTCCACCGCGACGGATTAAAACGAAAAAAACGGTCTACTGTAAAAATCTGGAGCAGATACAGTGAGCAAATAAAATTTCCGCACATCCAGACAAGCAGAGGACACCCAACAGAACCCACCAAACAAAATTGAAGCCCCAATCCCACAAGATAGCCGCGGAACCGCGGCATAAGCAAGCTTAGGCCGCGGATCCGTGGCCATTTGGAGTCTTCAGGGTTCCAAAAATTTTTGGTGAGTCTCCCTTCTCTCTCCCACTCCTCTGAACTCCACTGAACTGTGTTTTCTGCAGCATTCTTTGCGCAAACTCTCTTCCCCCTTCCAATAAACTGTTCTTGTGCAGGATTCTTTGCGCCGCGCTAAAAAATAAAAATTGTTTGCAGTTGATTTGTTACCGCTTTGCATTCTTTAATACGGACTTAAGGGGCTTGAAACCAATTCAGATTGGGTGGGGATTTCATCACCCTTCCCAGGACCCCAAAAATCACAAAAGCATATGCATTGTCCATTGTAATTAAAAAATACTAGACTTCAGCCCTAAGGACTTCGCGCTCATTAGGAGAAGTTAAACCGTGTTTAGAACCTCGCTTAACGGTATATTGTTTACGGGGTGTCTAGGAAAGTGTTAACGGCGCAACCGCCAAAAGAGAAAGGGTTATTTAATTAAGGAACTTCGCGAAAGCGTTGGAAAACCTCCCCTTATCTCTGCACTTACCTGGCCTCGTGATCAGTGTATTTTTAAGCCCGTTTCTCGACACAGTTTTGCTTCGACAATCAAGTTCTGGAGCAGGTCTAGCAGACCTAGGTGACCCTAGATCTAGGTGTGATTGTGCATATCTTGTTTGTGATTGCTTAAAGCCGTAAGTCCGTACATATTTCTATAAAGCTCTTTCTAAAAAAAAAAAGAAAAAAAATCAAAAACTTTTATAAAAACTTGCCCTTTGTCACCAAAATCCATTTTTCACCCACCACCCATCGCCTTTCTCCATTGACGTTTTCTTACCCTCACCTTCTCCGCTTTGACTATACTAAACTCGTTTAGTGTATGTCCGCTTGGACTCGGGACACTAGCGCCCGTCTAGTCCGCGTTACGTTAGTCGCTACCGACTACGCGATCGACTCAGACGTCGATACTCCGTCCACTCCTCTATCACCCCTTCCTTTGCCGGCCAACTCCGACGTTGACCGGAATTCTGTTCATACATCTTCACCTTCACCTTCACCAACCTCTTCTTCCGCGATGTCAGGATTTAATCCGAACATCTCTTTGACTACCCCTGGATTGGCTCCACCTCCTACGGAGACCAATAACCCACCACCACCGCCTGTTGTAGCGCCGCAGCGAATCGCGCTCCAGGATCGTTTCTATCCCACCCGTTTTGCACTTCCCACCTGCCTTTCTCTTCCACCGGCCAATGGGGATAATTTTGAAATTAAGCCCCACTTCATCAACATGCTTCCACGATTTCATGGGCTTGAATCTGAAGATGCCTATATCTTCATCAATAAATTTCAAAACGTCTGTGCCATGATGAAAACCACCCAGCTGTCGGACGATGCTATACGTCTACGAGTCATTCCATTCACCTTATGCGATCTTGTGGAAAAATGGCTGTATAGCACCGCCTCCCACTCCATAACCAGTTGGGATGAGTTTGTTAAAGCGTTTCTCAAAAAGTTTTATCCAAATCACAAAACCGCAAGGATCCGCAACGAAATCAATCAATTCTCCCAGCTTCCTTCTGAACCCTTCTGGAAATGCTTTGACCGGTACAAAGACCTTCTTGTTCAGTGTCCTCACCACGGTATAGAGAAATGGCAACTCTGCCAAACCTTATACGAGGGCCTGAACCCAGCAACGAAGCAGTTGTTGGAAACCATCTGTCAGGGCCACTTCCTATCGAAATCTGACGAGGAAGCGTGGCAGTTCTTTGACGACCTTGCGGAGCAAACGCTACAATGGGAGAGCACCAGACCGACTTCTTCTTCCTCTACCTCCACTTCTACCGGTCAGTCTAGGGTAGGAATTCACCAACTTGATGTCTCTATTGCGATGAAAGCTGAAATGGCTGCAATAACAAGAAAGCTTGAAGCAATAAAGAGCAAATTTTCTTCTCCTGCTCCTACCCCTGTTCTCCCCCTTCGTACCATTTGCGCTTGTTGTTCCGATCCTTCTCACTTGACCGAAGAGTGTCCTTACAATCCCCCATCGCAAGGACAGGATCAGGTTAATGCTGCATTCCAGCAAAGACCAAGGAATGATCCATACTCTTCCACCTACAATCCCGGTTGGAGGAACCACCCCAATTTCACCTGGAATCAGAATCAGAATCAATTCCAAGGCAACAATTTCCAAAGGGCCCCTCCGCCGCAACAACAAGCGCAACAACAAACTCAGTATCAGCAGCCCTTCCAACCCCAGCCTTTCCAAAATCAGACGAACAACTTTGCACCCAACAATTCTTTTCCACCAAACAACTTTGTTCCGTCAAACAACGATAAGGTCTCCTCGCTCGAACGAAGTCTGGAGGCGTTCGTTAAACAATCGACCCAATCCACTGCCAACATCCAGTCTTCCATTCAGTCCTTAGTGCAACACACTGCCGCACACGGGCAAAGCATCAAGACCATCGAGGCCCAGATTGCACAGCTGAACGCGGCCTTAAGCGAGCGAGAGAAGGGGAAGCTCCCGTCCCAGCCACTCCCAAATCCCGGTCACCCACATAATGCACATGTTGCTCTTGAACAACAGAACCATAATGTGAGTGCCGTGACCACACTGAGATCGGGAAGGATGCTGCAAAACAACATTGGCAAACGAATCAACGATGACACCCCGGCCGCTGCTTCTTCTTCTTCTTCTTCTTCGTCTTCTGAGCCTCTTCTCCGTTCTTCATAAGGCTCTCCTTCCTCTTCTTCTGCTCTGAACGGACCCGCTTCTCACTCCACGAAAACACCTGTTCTAGGATCCGTTCCAACTCCACAATCTCCTCCTCCAGCATTAGACTCAACCAATTTTCAAAATGTTCCATTTCCAAACCGGTTGAGGTCTAATAAACAAAATCCTCAAATGGAGAAGATTCTGGAGTTATTTAAGCAGGTTAACATTAACATTCCTCTTTTAGATGCTGTCCAACAAGTCCCGTCCTACGCGAAAATCTTAAAGGACTTGTGCACGAAAAAGAGGAAGTCTCAGGTACCCAAGAAAGTTTTCTTGGCTAGTGCTGTGAGTGATGCCCTTACCCAATCTTTACCACAAAAATGGAAGGACCCTGGCTGTCCTACGATTTCAATTACCATTGGGGATAAGAACATCAACCGCGCACTATTAGATCTTGGTGCCAGTGTTAACCTGCTTCCGTATTCAGTATACGAGCAATTAGGCGTCGGAGAGCCGAAACCCACGCACTGCACTCTCCAAATGGCCGACCGATCGATCACCCATCCTAGGGGTGAGCTAGAGGATGTGTTAATAAAAGTCGGGGACTTCATATTCCCCGTTGACTTCATTGTATTAGACACACAGCCTGTAGCTAACCCCCGGAATCAAATTCCGGTGATATTCGGTCGCCCATTTCTTGCAACCTCAAATGCTGTGATCAATTGTCGCAATGGTTCGATGAACCTCTCTTTTGGAAACATGACGATTGAACTCAACATTTTTAGGTTGGGGAATCAGCCCGCCGAACCTAATGCTCATATACTGGACGTCTGCTCGATCCAGGAGATCACCCCAGAAGAGTGTGAATTCGAGGAGTTTCTGTTCGAACACGATAATCTTCACGCCACTAGTGCGTTCCTCCTCGAACCTACTGCTGTTTCTGCGCCCGACAACGACTACGAGTGTTTCACGTTCTTGAACGATCTTAGCTGCGCACAACCCGAGTTTGAATCTTTCGAATTTTCGGATGAGTTACCTGAACCATCCGACTCGGTCGTTTACACTCGTTTTGAACCTTTGCTGGAGTCCTTTGAGTTCGAGACCTCTGCACCAATCTTGCCTTCCATCGTTTCACCTCCAACGCTCGAACTCAAGCCTTTTCCGTCTCACCTTAAGTACGCTTACTTAGGTGAGAACGAGACCCTCCCTGTCATCATTTCGGCTTCTCTAGCTCCAGAGTAAGAGAAAGCCCTTCTCGCGGTCTTGCACAGCAACAGGCAAGCTTTTGGCTGGTCCATGGCGGACATCAAGGGGATTAGTCCCCTGATCGTTGAGCATCACATTCATCTGATGGATGATGCCAAACCAGCCCGGGATCCACAAAGACGTCTCAATCCAGTCATGAAAGAGGCTGTGAAGAAGGAGATCGTAAAATGTCTAGATAGTGGTATCATTTACCCTATCTCTGATAGCCAGTGGGTTAGCCCCATCCACGTTGTCCCCAAGAAGTCGGGCATCACGGTCATAACCAACGAGGCGAACGAGTTAATCCCTACTCGCACCCAAACTGGGTGGCGAGTATGCATCGATTACAGAAAACTCAACGCCGCAACGCGGAAAGACCACTTTCCGCTACCTTTCATTGACCAAATACTTGAATGATTGGCCGGACACGAGTACTACTGCTTTCTTGATGGCTACTCTGGCTATAATCAAATTCCCATCGCCGAAAAAGACCAGGACAAGACCACTTTCACTTGTCCTTTCGGCACGTTTGCATATCGACGCATGCCCTTTGGGTTATGCAATGCGCCCGCTACCTTCCAGCGGTGTATGATGGGAATTTTCTCAGACATGGTGGAAAAATTTCTGGAGATCTTCATGGATAATTTCTCCATCTTCGGCGATTCTTTCAACGAGTGTTTGCTGCATCTTGACGTTGTCCTTACCCGATGTAAGGACAAGAATCTCACTTTGAATTGGGAGAAATGCCACTTCATGGTGCGCGAAGGTATTGTCTTAGGACATATCATCTCGCAAAATGGCATAGAGGTTGACAAAGCAAAGATTGAGGTCATTTCCAATCTACCTCCTCCCCGATGCGTCAGAGATATCCGAGCCTTCCTTGGCCATGCCGGTTTCAATAGACGGTTCATCAAGGACTTTAGCAAGATTGCTAGGCCCTTGACTCTTTTGCTGGCCAAGGACACGCCATTCGACTTCAACTCGAGCTGTGTGACTGCATTCGAGTCATTGAAACGCTCACTCACTTCTGCTCCCGTTCTTTCTTCACCTGACTGGACGCACCCATTCGAGATTATGTGCGATGCATCCGACTTTGCCTTTGGTGCTGTCCTTGGACAACACATCAACAAAATGCCGCACGTAATCTATTATGCAAGCCGAACCCTGAACGACGCCCAACTTAATTATACAACAACTGAGAAGGAATTCTTAGCTGTTGTATTTGCTTTAGAAAAGTTCAGGCCCTACCTCATCGGCTCTCCAGTCATTGTCTACACTGACCATTCTGGTCTGCGCCATCTTTTTGCGAAGAAAGATGCAAAATCTCGGTTAATACGTTGGATCCTCTTGCTTCAAGAGTTTGACCTTGTCATTAAGGACAAACGAGGATGTGAAAACGTAGTTGCCGACCATCTCTCACGACTTCCTTCTTCGCCTTCGCTTCCAATTACGATCAACGACGTTTTCCCGGATGAACAGCTCTTGACAGTATCTTGCGAACCCTGGTTCGCAGATATTGTGAACTATTTGGCCACGGGATTACTACCAACCGAATGGTCAAGTCAGGACAGACTTCGCTTCTTATCCCAAGTAAAACACTTTTACTGGGACGAACCCTATCTGTTCAAGTACTGTCCCGACCAGATTATTCATCGATGTGTCCCTGACGAGGAATTCAAGAGTGTGCTGTCGTTTTGCTACGATCAAGCATGTGGCGGGCATTTTGGCCCCAGAAAGATAGCCGAGAAGATCTTGCAATGTGGTTTCTACTGGCCACAACTCTTCAAAGACGCTCACGACTATTGCAAGACTTGCTCCCGGTGCCAACACTTGGGCTGGATATCCCGGAGGAATGAGATGCCGCTCTAACCGATCTTGGTTGTGGAGATTTTCGATGTTTGGGGGATAGATTTCATGGGGCCGTTTCCCAGCTCTTTCGGGAACTTGTACATCCTTATCGCTGTTGATTACGTCTCTAAATGGGTCGAGGCTGTGCCCAGCCGAACTAACGACAACAAGGTTGTCGTTAGGTTCCTTAAAGAAAACATTTTCTCTCGTTTTGGGCACCCTCGAGCGATCATTAGCGACAATGGAAGTCATTTCTGCAACAGGACTTTCGAGGCCTTGATGCGAAAATATTCCATTAATCATAAGCTCTCTACGCCCTACCACCCCCAAACCTGCGGGCAGGCCGAAGTTTCAAATCGGCAAATCAAGCAGATACTGGAGAAGACGGTTTCCAAGAACCGTAAGGATTGGTCGCTGAAACTCACTGATGCCCTTTGGGCCTTTCGAACCGCTTATAAGACCGACCTTGGCATGTCTCCCTATCGGCTTGTGTACGGAAAAGCCTGCCACTTACCTGTCGAAATAGAGCATCGCGCATTTTGGGCGATAAAGGAGCTGAATCTGTCTCTCGAAGATGCGGGCAGCCATCGGAAGCTGCAGTTGAACGAACTGAGCGAGCTTAGGGATGAGGCTTACGATAACGCGGTTGTCGTTAAGAATCGAATGAAGGTGTTTCACGATAAACACCTTTTGCGCAAAACCTTCGTACCTGGTCAGCAGGTACTACTTTACGACACCCGACTTCACTTCCATCCAGGAAAGCTCAGATCTCACTGGAAAGGGCCGTATTTTGTGCGGAATGTGTATCCGCAAGGCGCTGTGGATTTGGAAAATCCAAAGGACGGTTCATTTTTCAAAGTGAACGGACACCGACTCAAACCGTACCTTAGCGCCGAACCAACAGAGGAGCTCCTGTTCTTACAGGAGCCGGTTTACCCTGTCTGATCTTCCTCTGCCTGCCTCCAAACTTCGGTTATCCAGCCAAGAACAGTGGACACTGTTCCAAATAAGTTTGGGGGTATGTATAAATCATTTTGTATATATTTGTGGATATTCTTTTTCTTTTTCTTTAAAAACAAAAACAAAAAAAAATTTGGGTATCGCTAACCGACAATTTTGACCCTTCAAATGATCTCTTCATGCAATGACAGTGAGGACACTGTCCAGTTTAAGTTTGGGGGTATGCTCGGTACGCATTTCTTACCTTCGCATTCATATGTATATTTTGCATCTGCATATTAAAATCCATAAAATCCATAAAAATCTAAAAATTTTCTAAAAACATAAAAACTTTTCTGTCAAGTTAGCTAGTGGGAGGACTCTGATTCAACATTTCGACGGTTTTGTTTGATAAAATAAAAATAACTAAATCTTATGTTTAGATTTTGAAAACCTGAAAGATAACCCTCCTTTAAAGTTAACTATAGCTGATATACGTCTTTACATCACACTACACGTGTCGTGAGTTTTTGGGAATTAGATGACAAGTCTTTTATGTTTAAAAACATTTAAACAGATAAATGATTTTCTGAGGATCAAATAGGTTTGTTCGGAAATAAGTAATATCAAGAATAGTTTATGAAGTGAGTGAATATGAAGGAATGTTATTGATGCCTTAATTGGAACTAAGTCTGAAAAATAACCCATCTGGAACTTGATTGGAATGATTACACACCAAAACCCACTAAACACGTCTTTTATCCAAAAAAATAACCGAACTGCCGGTTATATCTCCGTTCGTATTAAATCATCTGATTTTCACGCCAAACTGTCTTTTGTTTTTGGACCTAGGTAACTTGAGTAATTAAGTCCGCTGGGGTGTTTCTACACCTAATACCCTAAAACCAACTGGTTTGGGTGCATTGGCCCAAAGCTCGCTAAGAAGCCTAGAAAGTCCAGATAAAAACAAAATCAAGCAAGTGTTCTCTCCGAGTTAAAATTCCTAACGGTTCTTTGTGTGAGAATAATCTTGATAAAAGACAGGCTTTTAAAAAAAAAAAATTAGCGGAGATATGAAGGTTTTACTCTATGATAAAGACTATTGCACGTTCACAGAGGTGTGTATGAAATGAAAACAAGAAAAAGGTGGAGTGAAGAATAAGACCTAGTTTCCTGTTAGGGAAGATAGAAATTCTGAAGTTGAAACTTTACTGGAAAACGAAACTTGAAAAATGCTTAACTCTTTATAAAACTCATGTGATCCTTTTAAAAATTGTTATCTGGGCTTTATTGTGTGACATAATAACTTTATTCGACCTTTCGGGAACTTAACGACACTATTTGCACTGCACGTAAAGACATATAAAAGCTGTAGTTAAATAAGAAGCGAGGTGTGAAAAATAAAGGTTCGATAGTCTAGACTTAGGATAATAGAATTGTTATTTTCTGAAACAAAACTTTAGGATTTGAATCTTAGTTATTTTACAAAACCAACTTGACCGGATTTTGTGGGTAGTATCCGCTGAAAACCCTCAGGAGACAACACTCCTCCTACTAGGGACACCTAGAGGTTTAACGGCTTGTTGCACATGCTTAGTGCAATCGCGTTCCCTGCGAAAGTGAGGTTAGGAAATTTTTGTGAATAAATTGGCTTTGCTCGGGACGAGCAAATGATAAGTTTGGGGGTATTTGTTCATATCAGATTTTTGCATTTTTATACCGCCCAATTTTTATCACATTGCATATCGGTAGATACTCTTGAGCCGTGTTTGCTAATCAATTGCAGGATACAGGTTCTCGGCTCTAAACGGTGAAATTCATGGAAAAACACGACAAAATCCGGGTTCCTGCCAACCACAGATAAAACACGGGTTTCCGCTCTTTATCCGTCTGTTGCCACATACCAGTTTAGGAGACAAAATGGCAAATCGATTGTCACCTTCATGCACAAGGCTCAATGGCAACACAAGTTCCAAGAAATCTACGCGGAACTCAAGAAAATCTTGACAAAAAGTCCACCTTTCCCTCAACAGAAATTCTGAAAGAATTGTGGAAGTATTTTCAGAAAATACATGTACCAGACAAGAGGGGACAGCAGACCAGGGAAGTACCAAGAACCCCATGCCCTGACTCCACTGGTGTACCGCGGATCCGCGGCATAAGGAGGCTTAGGCCGCGGATCCGCGACCATACTGGCGAGTCAGAGGGCCATTTTCCAGGGGTGTTTTTGTCTTTTTGTTTGTGTTCTGGTGGTTGCCCTAGGTTTTCATTTTTTAGCCTATAAATAGCCCAGAACTTTGTGAAGGAAAAGGTCCATAATCTTGTATTCCATTTTCTAGGTTTAGTTGTGTTTCTTCTTCCTCTTCTCATCTCTTCTCCATTAAAACTTGTAGTGAGCTTTGTGAGTGAAGAATGATGAATAAAGAAGACTCTTTTGCTATTATATCTTGTCTTGTTCTTTTATAATTGCTTGTAATTTTAATTTGTTAACTTAGTTGTTGTTATTTCTTGTTGTTTCTTTCTCTTCTCTTTTCCTTTATCATTAAAACAACCATGATGCTTACGCTTGATCCTTGCCAAGGTGAGGTCACAAATAGCTAGTTGTTATCTTCTAATCTCCTTCTTTCTATCTTCCTCTTTTGTTTTGTTTTATTTTTCCGTATCATGATGTGCGAGTAGTTTCATACTTGTTAGGGTAGGATAAGGGAAGTTTGAGAGAAGGAAATCTCTCTCACTCTTTTCTTGCCCAACAGCTTAATTCGACTCCCGTTAATTGAACCACAATCCGCTCCTTACGGCACCCTATCCTACATGATAGCGGTGATTCCGTAGTGAGACTGGTTGTGGTTGAATTAACCGGAGGTTATGGCTAAGAGCCAAGAACGGACGGACAAGCACCAAAAGGAAGAACTTATGCGTTGGAAAGCCTAGCTTATACTCGCAAGTTCCTTCCTAGTCGTGCTAATCCCCGTTGTTGCCGATTACCGTAACACCGATATTAAGAGGGGCAACGAAAGATGTGGGAGACTCCTAACTCAAACTAACCTAATCCTAACCCTAACAAGCTCTCTTTACATATCATTTTACCACTTAATTAATCACAACAAAATCTGAAAAACTGGACTTAACTCGTTAAAGCACATAGAAAAAGATTCCCATCTCCCTGCGGACGACCCGTACTCAACCGGCTAGCTACAAGCGAAACCGTCTTGATTGCGGTAATTAACTAAACTTGAACACGCAGAATCCCTAACAATCATCGCCGCATTTACATTGTGATTGTGATATTCATGGCGTTTTGTGTGTGACCAAGATTTGGCAATGGTTGAGATAGAAGCTTTCCCTTTTCTCTCTCGCTCAACGCAGCAGTTAGTTGTGCAATTTGTGCCTCAATAGATTTGATACTTTGATCGTGTGAAGTATTGTTGTGCACCAAAGACTAGACGGAATTATCCAACCTTGCTGCGGATTCTGTAGATTGCTTGAGAAACGCATCTAGACTTTTTGTTAGCGAGATTACCTTATCATCATTGGGTTGAATCAAATTGTTCGTTTGATTTGGATATGGTTGTGGTTGGAAAGGTTGCTGGTATTGAGTTTGTTGGGGTCCTTGTTGTTGTGGAGGAGGAGGCCTTTGAAAGTTGTTATTTCCTTGGAATTGTTGATTTTGATTCCAAGCAAAATTTGGGTGACTCCTCCAACCCGGATTATAGGTCGAAGAGTAAGGATCATTTCTTTGTCATTGCTGAAAGGTATCATTGACTTGATCTTGTCCTTGAACGGGTGGATTGTAAGGACACTCTTCGGTAAGGTGTGATGGATCCGAACAACAAGCACAAACAGTTCGTGGGGGTAAAGAAGGCGCGGGAGAAGACGATGAGATTTTGGTCTCAATGGCTTCTAGCTTTTTCATAAGTGCGGCCATCTCGGCCTTCATAGCAATCGACATATCTAATTGATGTATGCCTGCCCTAGATTGACCAATAGAAGAAGATGAGGTGGTCTTTGTGCTCTCCTACCGAATTGTTTGTTCACTAAGATCCTCGAGAAACTGCCATGCTTCCTCACTAGATTTGGTTAGAAAGTGACCTTGACAAATGGTTTCTAGCAACTGCTTCGTTGCCGGGTTCAATCCCTCGTATAATGTTTGGCAAAGTTGCCAATTTTCAATCCCATGGTGAGGGCATTGAATGAGTAGGTCTTTGAATCTTTCAAAACACTTCCAAAATGGTTCGGAAGGAAGTTGGGCAAATTGTATAATCTCATTGCGAATTCTCGCGGTCTTGTGATGAGGATAAAACTTTTTAAGAAAAGCTTTAACAAACTCGTCCCAATTTCGAATTGAATGTGACGTTGTGATGTATAGCCACTTTTCGGCTAAGTCACATAAGGTGAAAGGAATGACCCTTAGCCTTATAGCATCATCTGATAATTGGGTTATTTTCATCATGGCATAAACGTTTTGGAATTTATTGATAAAGATATAGGCATCTTCGGATTCCAATCCATGAAATTTTGGCAGCATATTGATGAGGTGAGGTTTTATCTCAAAATTGTCCCCATTTGCCGGTGGGGGTGAAAGACAAGTAGGTAAGGAGGTGCGGACAGGGTAGAAGAGATCCTGGAGCACGATTCGTTGAGGCACTACAACAGGCGGGTGATTCGGGTTATTCGCACCTAACGGAGGTGGAATCAATCCCGTGGGTAAGGTGTTGTTGGGATTATATCCCGACATACCTTCGGAAGAAGAATTTGAAGGTGGAGGTAAGGAGGTGAACGGAATTTCGACTTCGGAGTCGAAAGGTTCGTCGGTCTTTACCAACGAAACACGGACTAATCGGCGCTAGTGTCCCTAGTCCAAAGTGACATACACTAAAGAGCTAGTGTAGTCAAAAAAGGTGAAAAAACAGAATGTGGGGGTAAGAAAATGTCAATGAGAAGAAAGTGGGTGGTGGTGGGGTGCAAGAATTTTGAGCGGCAAGTTGCAAGTTTTTTTTTTAAAGAAAAATTTCTTTTTTCCTTTTTTTTTATTTGGAACTGTTTGCCAAAAAAGATTTTCGTTAAAAGTCTTAGACACACTTTTGATCAACCACAAATGCACAATCAGGACTAGATCAAGGGTCACCTAGGTCAGCTAGACAGCTCCTAACTGTTCCAAAGGGCTAGAAATAGGACCTCAAACCGTCTCTTCACCGCCAATTGCGGCCAGGTAAGTGCCAGGTGAGTGGGAGGCTCCCCACTACGAAAGTAGTGGTCCTAATTAAGTAACCACTCGCCTTAGACACACTTGCCTAGACACCGCAAAGTCAGGTTAGGATCAACGGCCGATGCCTACAACTAGTCCTCTGTCCTATTGAGCGCGACGTCCTTAGGGCTGAGTCTAGTATTTTTTAATTAAATATGGTCAATGCAAATGCCTTATGTGATTTCTGGGGTCCTGGGAAGGGTGATGAAATCCCCACCCAATCTGGATTAGTCTCAATCCCCTTAAAGTCCGATTAAAATATGCAAAATAGTAAATCGCTTGCAATCAAATCTTTTTATTTTATGGGCGGCGCAAAGAATCCTGCACAAGATTTGTTATCGGAAGGGGGGAAGATTTTTTAAGCGCAAATAATTCTGCAGGAGATTTGGCAAAAGATATATCGAAAGATTCAGAGGAGAGAGAAAAGATCTTACAGTGCAAATTTCACGCGCCAAAGAGGCTAACCTGCGGCGGATCCGCGGTCGGGAGGGGTGTAAAGCAGCGGTTTCGCGGTAGAGCAGGCTGCACGGATCCCGAGAATTTTTTCACGCACTGAAGTCACAGACCCGCCGCGTTTCCGCGGCCAGATGTGCCCTACGACCGCGGTTCCGCAGTCTGTTGTCAGACTTGGTTCCAAAAATTTTCTGTGCCCCTCTGGTTTGACGTTCCTCTGTTGTTCAGATTTAAATCTTTCTGTTTCGCTCTCTGGATTTTTCCAGATCCGTCGATACTGCAAAGATTCACACAAAAATACCCTTCAAACAATAAATGATAAAAATTTTATGATTTTTCTTTTTCTGTTTTTATGGTTTTTTAATTTAGATTAACCCGAAATTGCAAAAAGAAAATACTACGCCATCCCCGGCAACGACGCCATTTGATTGATCTCAAAAAACCGCTACCTCGTGGGATAGGGTGCCATAGGGAGCGGTATGTGCATGTATGCATGGAGTCCTATTAATTATATGTGATGGGTAAGAAAGGGGTGAGAGATCTCATCTCTCAAACCTTTCTCTAAAGCTAACCCTAACAAGCGAGGAGACTACTCGCTCATTAGGGGATTAAAAGACATTCTAAATTAAAAGTAAACTAAGGCAAAGAAATAAAAGAACTTACTAATTTTTATTGATGGCTCTCTCCAAACATCAACACAGTACAGATCTGAATTTATGAAGTGAAAAGAGGCATAGCTATGCTCTCCAAAAGAATTCTAAATTTTATTCATAGAAAGAAGCATAGGGAGGCATAACCTAATATAATGATTTAGAGTTCCTATTTATAGAGGATAAGAAACCCTAGGTTATATTTGATTCGCGCGTCTACATTTACCAAAATACCCTAGGTTGACTAGTCAAAGCCGCCAACAAAATATGGTAAAATTTCCAACTCTTAACTACGCAATACGGCCGCGGAACCGCGGCCCGAGGCCTGGTTTGGCCGCGGTTCCGCGGCAAAATAATGGTGTTGGCTTCTACAATTTCCTGTGGCAGTTTCTGGCTCTTTGGTCTTTCTACTTCTTTGGTTCTTTTCTCCATTTTGCTTCTGGGTCTTCTCTAGATCTTCCAGTGAATACTTGTAGCGGACTTTTAACCGTTCGCTTTGTAATCTTGGACCTTGCGTTGCCTTATACATTGTGAATTGTTCTTCGTCTAGGATTGACTAAGATCCTTCTATTTGTTGGTCAAAAGTTCCACTTTTGCGTCGTCTTTTATTGTTTCCACTGTTTTAGATCCAAGAACCTGTAACCTGTAATATGTAGCAGACATATGTCAAAAGCACCTGTTTATTTATAAAACGAATAAGAATGGGGAATATAATAATGCAATATTATGGTATGAACACTTGGCCGAGAGCATCATTTGTGGGTGCCTCTATTTTTTTGTGTGGGAAAATGATTCATATCAATTTACACCAAAATTCTTTAGCTCATCTAAAAAGTTTACTCCTCCACCTTCACCTTCAAACAACCCCTCGAGACATAGCATTCTACACTCGGTCTACAGCAATCTTGGACACGTCGGCTAGCCAACTTCGTGTCCTAGTTGCCTCGGTTAATAGGTGGGAGCCCGTAAAAAGACTCGGTGATGTGGTGCCCTTCCGACAAGGAGATCGAGACCGGAGATGCCGCGAGGAGCTTGGGATGGTGGCCGAAGACCAAGGGCACGGATCGCTTGGTATAGCCTCTCTTCCCTTTCTCTAGTTAGCTAGTAGTTGGTTAATGGTCTGATCCGGGTTTATAGTCTGCGGTAGCGCCGGTTTCTAGTTGAAGAAAAGTTTTTGTTTCCTCATTTTGGCCTCGGACAGACGGCCGGGGCGCTACCGTAGTCTTACATGGTATCAAAGCCACGCCATTAACCTTTTCTAGCTTGATCTAACGTGTTTAGAACTCGATCGAACGAAATTTCCAAAAACCACAATTTCAAAAGCATCAGTTTCTGTCGATTCTGTTTTGTTGTCAAAAAATTATTTGGTATATTGCAAAAATATGTGCAGGCTTTTTCAAGAGAACTGAAGAAATTTGGTCGGCTGATTTCACTGTAGCACGGCGGAGCCACGGCCGTAACCACGTTGTGGCCGCGGATCCGCCGTCGTACTGTAGCTACAGTGCACCAAATTTCTTCAGTAGTTCTCTGTGTTGGAATTGGGGTTTTGGGTATATTCTGTTTGGGCCCAGATTTATTTTGAGTGCTACATTTGTGCTTGGGGCCCACTTCGGGAATTTTTGTCGATCGAAAATTTTAAACATGTTAGTTCACAGTATTTACATTATATCTGAGACCGTGAATGTCATTTGATCGGTAAATCCTGTCTAATTGCTGTAGCCCTTTTAGACGGATTTGCGAACGTGACATTCACGTTGATGTTCTGTGTTGTGCTGTGATGTTGCGGATTTGTCGTGGTGGATAGCCTGGATGCAATGTTAGTACAGTTTGGTTGTATATGTACATTTGATATTGCGGGACGAGCGTCCGACATGTGGACTGCCGTTACTGCCTGTTTGTATATTATTCTTTTGGGGCATGACCGGGCTGAGATCGATGTACCCGTTGTATATATTTTACTTTCAGTACTAGGATTACCCAGCGGTGGGATGCACGGATAGCCGAGTTCTAGAGGGCAACGGGCCCGCATCTTATGGCGTTAAGACGGAGGGGGCTTCACTCTAGAATTGGCGGGCTATTCTCTGCACTAATATGGGGTATAGGTTGACCCAAGGAGGGGTGCCCAAGTTATCGGATTCCGTGAAGTGCTGGATGGTCTATTCACGCTGCTGAAGGGGGCTGCCTCGCTTCAGGTTTTTGCGGGTGACTTGCCGCGCCCGTAGAGGTCTAGGATTTTATTGCACAGGCTATCCACACGACCAGAGGAACGTCTGGTTTCAGTAGCGGCTCTATGAAACCCGGGGATCCCAGATATCTGTATTATTCTGTGATGCTTATTACATTTCTGTGATGTTGCATTTTATCACGCCTTGAGCGATTATTATATATTGATATATATACTAGTAGATGTTGTATATGTTTTGCATCCGCGCTAGTCCAGTCCCCGCTCTGTTGTTAGTTAAGTAACCTAACGGTTGATGACGGGACCCAGTGGCGAATGCGGATGGCATATACGTATATCGTATTTTCGTTCTTTTGTAGTGTGATCAATTGATGGGACTGCATTGATTCGGATCAATGCAAGCTAAACAAACCTATTTTGATGTTGTTGGAACATTTTTCAAAAAGCTGTTATTGGAAGGGCTTTCTCTTTTGTTTTGCGCAGTGGTATTCGGTTATGAATATCCAGCACCTCAGTCGACGAGGCAAGGGCCGAGATCCCTTCACCGGTAGTGACCCTTTGGACAGAAGTTTGCCTCAGGATAATAACTTCACTATAGTTGATTACTTTTGCTTTGCATCATGGTATTCAGTTGGAATATCCTGCACCTCATTCTACGGGGAAAGAGCCGAGATCCCTTCACCGGGAGTGACCTCTTTAGCAAAGATTTTCGCCACTATATTTTTATAAAAAGCTATCCGGTTCCTTCAATGATATCAAGTTCATTACGTTAAAGGTTCTTTGCCAAAAACCATTCGTAGCCCTTGTAGGGTGTTTTCGTCACCCCATTGAGATGAGAATACGCACGCGCTTGTTAGGCGTACTACAGATTCCCCCTGCCTAGGGTAGGCGGGGGTTTATTGATTATGGGGATCCGAATCTCCGGCAGCCGCGGACTAAGCTGCCGTTAATTACCCCTCGCCTTTGGGGCAAGAGAACCTCCGATTAACGGGTTAAACTGGTCATGCGAACTCAATGTGCAGTGTACGTATGATTTGTTTTAGAGGAGGGGTTTGGATATATCGAGAGCGACGCAGAGTTTTTACGGGGGTCCCGCTACCCGGATAGCGGGCTGGGGGTCAAGGGGGCTAGCAGCCCCATTGCGGGGTGCGAGGCAGCGCCCCTGCCCAAAAAAATTTTTTGGGAGGGAGAGTGTTGTAGAGTATGTGTATGTGTGGATATATATACATATGTATATATATATATGTATATATATATATATAAAAGGGGGGAAAAGGTATCCAAAGGATGCGTGGGGCCAGCGCCAGCGCTTTGAGCGCAAGAGCGCTAGCGCGCCTTATGTCAGCATGTGGGCACTAGGGCGCTAGCGCTCTAAGCGCAAGAGCGCTAGCGCGCCACGTGTCAGCACGTGGGCGCTCGGGCGCTAGCGCTTTGGGCGCTAGCACTCTGAGCACAAGAGCGCTAGCGCACTGAGCGCTAGCACGCCACGTGTCAGCACGTAGGCGCTCGGGCGGTAGCGCTTTGGGCGCTAGCACTCTGAGCGCAAGAGCACTAGCGCTTTGAGCGCTAACGCGCCACGTGTCAACACGTGGGCGCTCGAGCGCTAGCGCTTTGGGCGCTAGCTCTCTGAGCGCAAGCGCGCCACGTGTCAGCACATGGGCGCTCGAGCGCGGGCGCTCGAGCGCGGGCGCTCGAGCGCGGGCGCTCGAGCGCTAGCGCTCTGAGCGCAAGAATGCTAGCGTACCACGTGTCAGCACGTGGGAGCTCGAGCAGCAAAAGAGACTTGGTCCCTGCAATGGGAGTTGTACTCCCAGAAAGGAGCACTTATTATTCTGTGTGTGTGTGTGTGTGTGTGTGTGAGGAGTTAAACTCCTAAGATGTTTTGAAGCTGGTGAAAGGCTTCTCCCCTTGAGCCCTAGTTCTTCCCCAAAGTGGGATTTCTGGAGATGGGTCTCGTTCTTCTTCCTTTGTTGGCCGGATCTTGAAGATCAAGAAATATGAGATTCTTAAAATTTCTCCTTTCTGAGATCTGATGGCAGATCTGAGTTCCCCTTTGTGGGTTTTGTGGTGAAAAACTATTTAGTTTTGGAAAAGGAAAAGTAAAACTCTTGATTTAATTAAAAAAAAAAGAGGAAGGTTTCGAACCTTGAGGAAGGAGAAGATCACAGATCTAGATTTTTCTTTGGAGAGAGAATAAGTTGTTGGGATATTTTCATTATCCTTACCTTTATAGGCTATACACTTTACATATAACCCCTTGGGCTTTACAAAAATGGCATTTTGCCTATCCCATGGCTCATGTGCCATTTCATTTTACACATAAGCCATGGGCTTTACAAAAATTTGGCTTTATGCCCATTTTCAATACATTCATGCATAAAAAATTACATAAAAATTATTTATTACATGATCTATATTTTTTCATGGAGGAAGCTGGCCGTAGGCTCGACTTGGGCATGGGCCCGCTTAACCTGGGCTTGGCCCACCTGGCTTGGGGTTGACCTTGACTTTGACTCGGTCAACCGGGGGTGCAAATTTTGACCCCAACAAAGTGCCCCCATCAATAAATGCGCACCGCACATTTAAGTTGTGTGCATGAAATTGATGGATCTTGAAGCTGAACTTCGAGGTGGAACATCATTCCGGGGGTGGAGCATCATCTCGGGGAGCATGATTCCCGGGGCTCGGAGCATCATTCGGATTTGCGGAGCATAATTCCAGGGTCGGAGTATCCTTCGGGGAGCATGATTCCTAGGGATCGGAGCACCATTCCGATTTGCGGAGCATAATTCCAGGGTCGGAGTATCCCTCGGGGAGCATGATTCCCAGGGATCGGAGCATCATTCCGATTTGCGGAGCATGATTCTAAGGATCGGAGCATCATTCCGAAGGGCGGAGCATGATTCCAGAGATCGGAGCATCATTCTAAAGGGCGAAGCATAATTCCAGAGATCGGAGCACCATTCCGAAGGGCGAAGCATGATTCTAGGGGATCGGAGCATCATTCCGATGCGCGGAGCATGATTCTAGGGGATCGGAGCATCATTCCGATGAGCGGAGCATGATTCCAGGGTTCGGAGCATCATTCCGAAGAGTGGAGCATGATTCCAGGATTCGGAGCATCATTCCGAAGAGCGGATCATAATTCCAGGATTCAGAGCATCATTCCGAAGGGCGGAGCATAATTCCAAGGATCGAAACACCATTCCGAAGGGCGGAACATGATTCCAGAGATCGGAGCATCATTCCGAAGGGCAGAGTATAATTCCAGAGATCGGAGCATCATTCCGAAGGGCGAAGCATAATTCCAAGGATCGGACCATCATTCCGAAGGGTGGAGCATAAGTCCAGTGATCGAAGCATCATTCCGAAAGGCGAAGCATAATTCCAAGGATCGGAACATCATTCCGAAGGGCGGAGCATAATTCCAAGGATCGGAACATCATTCCGAAGGGTGGAGCATGATTCCGAGGATCGGAGCATCATTCCGAAGGGTGGAGCATGATTCCGAGGATCGGAGCATCATTCCGAAGGGTGGAGCATGATTCCAAGGATCGGAGCATCATTCCGAAAGGCGGAGCATGATTCCAGAGAGCGGAGCACCATTCCGAAGGGTGGAGCATGATTCCAAGGATCGGAGCATCATTCCGAAGGGCGGAGCATGATTCCAGAGAGCGGAGCACCATTCCGATGAGCGGAGCATGATTCCAGGGGATCGGAGCATCATTCCGATGAGCGGAGCATGATTCCAAGGTTCGGAGCATCATTCCGAAGAGCGGAGCATGATTCCAGGATTCGGAGCATCATTCCGAAGGGCGGAGCATAATTCCAGGATTTGGAGCATCATTCCGAAGGGTGGAGCATGATTCCAAGGATCGGAGCATCATTCCCAAGAGTGGAGCATAATTCCAGGATTCGGAGCATCATTCTGATGGGTGGAGCATGATTCCAGGGTTCGGAGCATCATTCCGAACAGCGGAGCATGATTCCAGGATTCGGAGCATCATTCCGAAGAGCGGAGCATGATTCTAGGATTCGGAGCATCATTCCGAAGAGCGGAGCATGATTCCAGGATTCGGAGCATCATTCCGAAGAGCGGAGCATAATTCCAGGATTCGAAGCATCATTCCGATGAGCGGAGCATGATTCCAGGGGATCAGAGCATCATACCGATGAGCGGAGCATGATTCCAGGGTTCGGAGCATCATTCCGAAGAGCGGAGCATGATTCTAGGATTCAGAGCATCATTCCAAAGAGCGAAGCATAATTCCAGGATTCGGAGCATCATTCCGAAGGGTGGAGCATGATTCCAAGGATCGAAGCATCATTCCAAAGAGCGGAGCATAATTCGAGGATTCGAAGGATCATTCCGATGGGTGGAGCATGATTCCAGGGTTCGGAGCATCATTCCGAAGAGCGGGGCATGATTCCAGGATTCGGAGCATCATTCCGAAGAGCGGAGCATAATTCCAGGATTCGGAGCATCATTCCGATGAGCGGAGCATGATTCCAGGGGATCGGAGCATCATTCCGATGAGCGGAGCATGATTCCAGGGTTCGGAGCATTATTCCGAAGAGCGTAGCATGATTCCAGGGATCGGAGCATCATTCCGAAGAGCGGAGCATGATTCTAGGGGATCGGAGCATCATTCCGATGAGCGGAGCATGTTTCCAAGGTTCGGAGCATCATTCCGAAGAGCGGAGCATGATTCCAGGATTCGGAGCATCATTCCGAAGAGTGGAGCATAATTCCAGGATTCGGAGCATCATTCCGAAGGGTGGAGCATAATTCCGGGGATCGGAACATCATTCCGAAGGGCGGTACATAATTCCAAGGATCGGAACATCATTCCGAAGGGTGACAAACTTTCTGACCGAAGCATAATTTCGATGCGGAGGTTGATTCCCAGGCGAAGTATAATTCCGACAGGGAAGGCAGGTACTCCGAGGCGAAGTATGATTCCGATACGGGGTACATTCTGAGACGAAGCATGATTTCAACGCAGAGCTTGCTGGTTTGATTTGATTCGGGTTGACATCAGCATCGCTATACTGGAATATGGTACCAAAAGCGAATCATCATTTGTCATGAGAGGATTTGAGAATTGGTTTTGGTTTGGCATCTGTATTGCTACACTGGAATAATGCCAGGAGCAACTCATCATTTGCCCCAGGAGGATTTGGGAATTGGTTTTTGCTTGGCATCAGTATCGCTACACTGGAATATGGTACCAGGAGCGAATCATCATTTGCGCTTGCTTATCAGGAAGCGATGGCTTAGGAGACAGGTTTTAGGTCCCTATCACCTAAGACTTTTCAATTTTGTAAGCCGTAAGGGTCTCACAAAGCATTTTATCCCTACGGATCGTAAGGATCCCGTAGGTGTATTTTATCCTTAGGAGTCGTGGGGACTCCTAAGTGTAGTGCTCCTTTGTGAATCGTAAGAATCTCACGCGGGAATTTTCTCCTCACAAAGTCGAGAGAACTTTGTGGGTACATTTCATCTCTTTTTCATGAGTTTGCGCCCTTTCGGGTTTTCACAAACTCGTCGGCAGTCCTGCTGTTTTTACTCACGGAGCCCTTTCGAGTTTTCATCCGTGCCCATTTTACTTGTGGACATACCTTTTTTATTTTTTTATTTTTTTTTATTTTTTTATTTTTGGTGGGACTTTGAATGTGGTCTCACCGGTAGGACTTGGGAGAGATTGGGGTTGTTTTACGCCCGTGGATTGTATACGGTTTTGCAGGATGTATGATCCAGACCGTAGAGCCGGAAAAATTTTGGGACTTTGTCAGCGTCTGCATTGCTGCACTGGAATATGGTACCAGGAGTGACTCATCATTCGCCGTTGGGGTATGGGATTTGGAATTTAGTTGGCATCTGCATCGCTGCACCGGAATATGGTACCAGGAGCGACTCATCATTCGCCATTTAGGGATTAGAATTTGGAATTTGGTTGGCGTCTGCATCGCTGCACTGGAATATGAAACCAGGAGCGACTCATCATTCGCCATTGGGGTATGGGATTTGGAATTTAGTTGGCGTCTGCATCGCTGCACTGGAATATGGTACCAGGAGCGACTCATCATTCGCCATTTAGGGATTAGAATTTGGAATTTGGTTGGCGTCTACATCGCTGCACTGGAATATGATACCAGGAGCGACTCATCATTCGCCACTTGGGGATTGGGGAGCGATGGCTTAGGAGACAGGTTTAGATCCCTATCGCCTAAGGCTTTTCAACTTTATGGGCCGTGAGGGTCCCATAAAAGCATTTTCTCCCTACGAATCGTAAGGATCCCGCAGGTGTATTTCTCCTTAGGAGTCGTGAGGACTCCTAAATGTGTTTTTCCTTTATGAGTCATAAGGATCCTATAAAGGTTTGTTCTCCTCATGTATCGTGAAAACACATGAGTGGATCTTCTCAATGGAGCATAATTCCAAAGACGGAGACCAGCCGCGTAACTGGTGATTGTGGTGGGGCATGGGTATGACGAGAATTATTTGAGCCCGTGGATTGTATACGGCAGTCAATTTGGGGACTGGCCGTAGGGCTGGGAGAATTTTGGAAATTTGAATTTTTGTTGGCGTCTGCATCACTGCACTGGAATATGGTACCAGGAGCGACTCATCATTCACCTTTGTTTTGTTTTTGTTTTTGTTTTACCGCGATTGCTCTATCATTTCAGCTTTTCTTATCGCGAAGGTCACGATTGCCCTATCATTTCGGCTATTTATTCGCGGTTGCCCCATCATTTCGGCTTTATTTTCATTTTTATTTTTACTCTCTGATTTTTATTACGAGTTGCCCCATCATTTCGTCTTTTCTTTATTTTTCTTTTATTTACACATTTTTTTGTTTATTTACATATACTTTTTTTACAATCCCAGTTTAACGACTTAGAGGTCGATTGTTCCCAGTTTAACGACGTGGTGGTCGACTGTTCCCAGTTTAATGATGCAGTGGTCGACTGTTCCCAGTTTAATGACATGGTGATCGATTGTTTTCAGTGAAAGGCAGATGTCTGGGAGAATCAGTTTCACGAAGATCTTCAGTCTCCGTTTGTGTAAAATTGGTGGTTGCGACTTGACTGTTTATTAACACGCCTATGGACAGTTCTATCTCTCCTGCCTTGTATTGCTTTTCGACCCAATCTTTGAAGACGAAGCAGTCCTCAATGGCATGACCTATCACTCTGTGATAGGGGCAGTATTTGGGGTCGTCGGTCATATTCGCTTCCTATGGTCTTTTTGACTCTGGCAGTTGTAGACCGTTCCTCAGGGCGTCTTTGAATATTTTACGGATTTTGTCCCTTCTGAAGGAATAGACCTTGTCCAGATTCTCTTTCAGTGGAGATTCTCCTCCCTCTCCGAACACTGGCTTTCGAGGCTGGTTGGCACTGGGCCCGCTTATCCCTCGCTTATTTCGGTTAGCCGAAGTGTTGAAAGACTCAGAATCGTCGGGATTTCCGCCTTTGCGATTATCGTCCTTTCGGTTTCTCCAGGACCTGTTGTTATTTTGGGAGTCAGAGGAGGACTCCTGCTTTGAGCGTTCCAACATCTGGACTTTCCTGGTCAGCTCTTGGAATGTTTTGAGACTCGCGGTGCATAGAAACGGGGCCATCCAATTGTTGAGATTTCCGACGAAGAGACTAACAGATTGGCCCTGCTCTATCGGCGGTTCACATTTGACGGAGAGATTACGCCATCGGGTTATAAAATCTGTACTGCTTTCATTGTTCTTGGGCTTGGTCCTTACGAGCTCGGTAATGGTGATCTTATCGCTGACGCTCATGAACCTTTGTCGAAACAAAGATTCCATTTGGACGAAAATAGTAACGGAGCCATCCGGTATGCTCGCATACCAGTCGAAAGCAACATCGGTCAAGCTATTAACGAACTAGTGGAGGAGAAGCGCATCGTTGCCCCCGGTGTTCCCGCATGAGGCTTTGAAGTGGGCGATGTGCTGATTCGCATTTCCTGTCCCATCGAATCTTCCGAATTTGGGGATGACATAGCCGCTAGGAAATTCTACCACATCATATTGAGTAGGATATGGTCTCCCACTGCTGATGATATCTTTTTACGCTTCGGCTTCGGCTACCAATGATTTGACTTTGTTGGCAACCAAATCCATGATTTGATCTTCAGTTAGCGGGCTACTTTCATCGGTAGCCAAGACATTTCCTGAGATAGGATGCAACTGATTTTCATGCGGTTCGCCCACTTTTGGATTTGAGGGAACGGGCGTCGACTGTTTCGGGACACTGTTTCCCGGTTCATGAGAGCCATGCGCCTGATTGGGCGGCTGAGAGGCAAGTTGGGCCGTAAGCTGTAAGACGACGTTTGTCAAGCCGTCAATTTTTTAGTAGAGCTTGGCCATCTCCTTGTCTTTGCTTCTGAGCTGTTTTCGGAGCTCTTGGAGAAGTTGCTGCTCTGCGTTCTTGGGACGGAAGATTGGCTCATCTTCGCTTTCCGAGCCCGACTCCTCATGGACCGAAAGGTCTTTCTGCCTATCATCCTTATCGAGAAGGTTTTCATCACCCAGCAGAGGTGCCTGTTCTTGGGAAGCGGCAACCACATTCAAGCCAGATTGGATTTGAGATGTGGTGGCCCCGTCCTTGCTCTTGCTGCGTGTGCCCACCATGTAGACAGTGTGGACCACATATCTAGCCATTTCCTCATCTTCAACGGGGTAACCCTGTTCTTCGAACCTCATGAGGTTCATCCTAACAGGAGCCCTAGCCTTTTTGTTGGCTCTATATCTGAGCCTCTTCTGCCTCAGCTTCTCAATTTTAAAGGCTTGGCGGGCATCCATTTCCTGGGAAGCCACCGTAAGTCGATTAGCGAGGAGCTTAGAGAAGACACCCGATCAAGCAGTTGTCAGGGGCACCGCCGGAGCTTGCTCGAGATGCCTCGTTGCTTTGTTTGTGTCAATGGCCTTGCCCCCAGCTGGGACCAAGGAAAGTCGTTCAAACATCGACTTGCGTTTGAGTAGGGGCGCCTTCGAGACCACCACTTTTAGCCTCTTGCCTTTCGAGACCGGTTTGTTTGTCAAAGGGGCTTGAGGAGCTGGGATGGCGTTAGCTGACATGAACAGAATAGAGCCAAATGGTAGCGGCGGCTCCTCCCACTGTCGCCCGAGACTGTCCGGAAGGACCGTCCTGGCGTCTATCTTCATCGTGTAGGAGATGGGAGCCGTGCTGAGAGCTGGATTCATCTTTGGAGACATTGTTGAAAAGTGATTGCTTGAAAACCTGCATGAAAGAGCATTATTTTACTATAAATATATATATGTATATTGATTGAGTTCGCATGAACGTTTAACCCGAAATATGGGAGGAGAGATTCGTCCCACCGGGTGTGCCAGAATCTGTAGGGTGTTTTTCGTCACCCCATTGAGATGGGAATACGCACGCGCTTGTCAGGCGTACTACAGATTCCCCCTGCCTAGGCTAGGCGGGAGTTTATTGATTGTGGGGATCCGAATCTCCGGCAGCCGCGGATTAAGCTGCCATTAATTACCCCTCGCCTTTGGGGCAAGAGAACCTCCGATTAACGGGTTAAACTGGTCATGCGAACTCAATGTGCAGTGTACGTGTGATTTGTTTTGGAGGAGGGGTTTGGATATATCGGGAGCCACGCAGAGTTTTTACGGGGGTCCCGTTACCCGGATAGCGGGCTGGGGGTCAAGGGGACTAGCAGCCCCCTTGTGGGGTGCGGGGCAGCGTCCCGGCCCAAAATTTTTTTTTAGGAGGGAGTGTGTTGTAGAGTATGTATATGTGTGGATATGTATACATATGTATATATGTATATATATAAAAAAAAGGGGGGAAAAGGCATCCAAAGGATGCGTGGGGCCAGCGCCAGCGCTTTGAGCGCTCGCGCTTTGAGCGCTGGCGCACCACGTGTCAGCACATGGGCGCTCGGGCGCTAGCGCACTGAGCGCTAGCGTGCCACGTGTCAGCACGTGGGTGCTAGGACGCCAGCGCTTTAGGCGCTAGCGCTCTGAGCGCAAGAGCGCTAGCGCACTGAGTGCTAGCGTGCCACGTGTCAGCACGTGGGCGCTCGAGCGCTAGCGCTCTGAGCGCAAGAGCACTAGCGCGCCACGTGTCAGCACGTGAGCGCTCGGGCGCTAGCGCTCGGGCGCTAGCGCTCTGAGTGCAAGAGCGCTAGCGCGCCACGTGTCAACACGTGGGCGCTCGAGCGCTAGCTCTTTGGGCGCTAGCGCGCCACGTGTTAGCACGTGGGCGCTAGCGCGCCACGTGTCAGCACGTGGGCGCTCGGGCGCCACGTGTCAGCACGTGGGCGCTCGGGCGCTAGCGCTCTGGGCGTAAGAGCGCTAGCGCACCGCGTGTCAGCACGTGGGCGCTCGAGCAGCAAAAGGGACTTGGTCCCTGCAATGGGAGTTGTACTCCCAGAAAGGAGCACTTATTATTCTGTATATATATACATATATGAGGAGTTAAACTCCTAAGATGTTTTGAAGCTGGTGAAGGGCTTCTCCCCTTGAGCCCTAGTTCTTCCCCAAAGTGGGGTTTCTGGAGATTGGTCTCTTTCTTCTTCCTTTGTTGGCCGAATCTTGAAAATCAAGAAATATGAGATTCTAAAAATTTCTCCTTTCTGAGATCTGATGGCAGATCTGAGTTCCCCTTTGTGGGTTTTGTGGTGAAAAACTAATTAGTTTTGGAAAAGGAAGAGTAAAACTCTTGATTTAATTAAAAAAAAGAAGAAGATTTCGAACCTTGAGGAAGGAGAAGATCACAGATCTAGATTTTTCTTTAGAGAGAGAAAAAGTTGTTGGGATATTTTCATTATCCTTGCCTTTATAGGCTATACACTTTACATATAGCCCCTTGGGCTTTACAAAAATGGCATTTTGCCTATCCCATGGCTCATATGCCATTTTTTTTTTGCACATAAGCCATGGGCTTTACAAAAATTTGGCTTTATGCCCATTTTGCATACATTCATGCATAAAAAATTACATAAAAATTATTTATTACATGATCTATATTTTGTCATGAAGGAGGCTGGCTGCGGGCTCGACTTAGGCATGGGCCCGCTTAATCTGAGCTTGGCCCACCCAGCTTGGGGTTGACCTTGACTTTGACTCAGTCAACCGGGGGTGCAAATTTTGACCCCAACAGCCCTCCGTCATTTCAGAAAGGTAGCACCTAGTATTCATTCTATGTATGTTGGCCTACGTCAAGGCATAAGGTATGGTGGCTATTTGTTACCTTTCTGTTGCATAGATAGATTAGTTAGTTTGGGACAGTCATACTACTATTTTGGCCTATGTCATGGGTAGGTACGGGTGGGTTCAAATTAACCTGGATAATGACGGGTAGAACTTGACATGTGACTTATGATATGTTGGCCTACATCAAGATCATAAGAGCATGGGGTAAAAATAACATCGGGAGTTTCTAAAGAAACTAAAACTTGCCAGATATGCGCATACCTTTTGGAATGTGATAACGTGAGTGGATTCCATCACGTCATCATGCGATGATAATTGGATCCCGATTCCCACTGATGAGTTGGTTTACTCCTCGGGTGATCCCGACTAATTCTTCTTTCAGGTTTGGAGGAGAATTTGACGTTACAGTGGGAGGTTTCCTGGTTAGATAAAGTGATAACCATTCTGATCTAGGTTAGAGTGCACGCTGAGTGTTTCTTTTCTCTATCTCTTTAGCAGCGACCATGGCCCGACCCTTGACTATGACTCAGTGACCAAAATTAACCGAACCTTCTTAAACACTGGCTTTTGGATTGTCAGAGTTGCATACCTCATTGCCATTCCTACTTTTACCCTTTTCTCCAGAACACCCCGTATTACTACGAACGTACACTTCCATTGGATAAAACCATCGTATGGTTATATACGAACTCGAAGGAACTTGTTCCATATTCGAAGATGGTTTCCGGTTCTGGAGAAAACGAATAGGACTATTCAGTTGTCTTTTCCTTTTACCTTCTCTCAAGTTGCGAGTGCTCCTTGGATTAGGGGATAGCACACCTGTTATGCTTATTGGATAGTCTTCTTCCAAAACTTAGGCTGGTGCCGAACGGTAGGGAATGAAGAAAACCAACTAGCCTAACAATGGTGTACAGAAGGTATTAAGTTAAGACAAATAAAGGGGTTAGAAAGAGGGCAAAGTAAATTGCGACTGCTATTCACAACTAAACAAAGTATTTCTTCGCTAATCCTATATCACCTTTGTATTTCTCCAGAACACTCCATATCACTACAAAGATCCACAGTTATTTGGATACTCCATCGTATGGTTATATACGAACTCGAAAGGAACTTGTTCCAGTTCGGGGATGGATTCTGGTTCAGGAGAAATAGGAATAAGGTTTATTCGGTTGTCTTTTATCTTCACCTTCTCTCGCATTGCGAGTGCTCCTAGGATTAGGACAGTACACCTGTTACGCTTATTGGATAGTCTTCTTCCAAACCATAGGCTGGTGCCAAACGGTAGGGAAGGAAGAAAACCATTTAGCCTAAGAGGGTGTACAGAAGGTAATGACTAAAGACATATAAAGGGATTTGGAGAGATGGTGAAGTAATATACGGTTACAGTTGTGAATCTGGATAATGGAAGATGCATTACTGGGAATACCCGCATACCCCTTCAAAACATTTACATGTTTCAGTTTCACTGTGTACTGTTAATAGAAAACTGATTTCCCAATTAGACACTTGCTCCAGGGTATGTATTTACCAGGTATGATTCTCACATCTGTATGGTTTTACAGATGATGAGTGGGAGTAAGTTATTGGGAATTAGGTGATCATCCTCATTATATCGGAATTCGTTGTAATTGGTGATATTTGAGGAAATCACCTGGGTTGTTTGCCAGACGGCAAATATTTGGTTTTGAATATCCGTTGTTATGCACCAATTTCAAATTGACATATCTGTACGTCTATCTTTATAGAGTGAGATATAACTTTGAAATTATGTCATGACATTTACCTATATCAGTGGATAGTTAGGTAAGGAGCATTAAACAGCGGTGTAATTCTTTTTAACCATAAGTACAATTTTCAACCTACGACACACAGGGATTGAGTTATTAGAATCAGGGGACTTATACAGAGTATTGTATGTTGTCCAGTGTCCATTAGGACAAAGGGGTTGGTACTCGTGCTGTATTCTGTTTACTTGTGACTTCTCTAGTTCTTAGAAAAGTGTTTCGTAGAAACACAAGGTCCAAGTTTTGAGAAGTTATAGGTATATGAATAAAGTAGAGAACCAGAAGTTGCAAGTATCGGGATTCTTCAAGATGATCGAAGATGTAGATACTTGTGTATGGTATTCAGTTGATAGTAATGGTTTTAAGAGAACTTGCTTCTTTTTCAGGTTACTCATATATGGATGCATTCCTAAGTTGAGTAATGCTAATCGGCCTCCTTCCATTTAGTTGACATGCACTGAAGATAGCTGCATGATTTGAATTTTGTTCCAATTAAATCAGTGCCTCTGTTTCTATATTGGATATAGAACGGTTCATATCTTAACGATGTTAAGGTATGGGGAGTCGTCCGGCTTATGCTTAAAACCAGACTCCGGATTACTCAAGGCACGTTTCTGTAATGGCTGTTTGTGGGTTGACCCGGGCCATGACGAGAGTTGACTTTCTACCATGTGGAAGATCAATAGTGATATTGTTCTTGACTCGCCACAGTTTTAGTAAAATGGATTTTTTCAGAAAACAGTAGTGGGAGTATGGTAGAACTGGAAGTAATTCCAGAACCGCAAACGATTACTGAAAATTTGATAAGAACCTAAAGATACAATCTGACTTGACATTCCATTAGCCACTCCGCAGATATGGTGGGTAATCTCAGGCACTCGAGAGGTACTTCGGTATGCTCAAAGACGGTGACAGGGAGGTTCTTGTTTACCCAAACTTACCATTGCTGTTGTTCCAGACTATGAGACCCAGTAGAAGGATGAGTGTAGCGTCGTTCTAAACTAGCTTTAGCAGTGGACGTATTTATGATTCTGCCAGAGGGTTGTCGTAGTCAGTGGGAGCAGCAGAAGCATAGTGGACAAGTGGCTTATGTCTATTTATGGACTAAAGCAGATATAGCAGAGATAGATCATCTATTTCTGATGTGAAAGTCATAGGTTTGACTTCATCAGAATAAGGGATGGATCTATTGAGAAGGTAGTAGGGTGTGATGTCTTGGTATTTGGATGACATACACAGAGTAGGAAGTGAAATTCCTATACTACAATCGATTATACTTTTGTTGTCACACAATGGTTTCTCCACATAGGAATTGGATATTATATCAGACATTCTGGTTACTAGATCTATGCTTTTAGATCTAGATTTGAGAAGTGTCCCAATCTGGGTACTTAGACGGCATTCTAAAGGTGTTTTAGAATGGACGACTCCTGGCACGGTAGTATACCTGCAGGTGATGGAGTCACCCTCTCTAAAGGTGTCTTACAGACTAAAGGGGAGAGGGATGTGCATGATTGGCAGATCACTTGCTTAGGCAATTGAGTCAATCATGAGATGTCAAGTACCACACCAGATGTTGTTTTTGCACGAGCTGCAATAAGTTGATATTGATCCAATCCTGGAGAAACGATCGGAAGCAGTTCTAGAACATAAGTGGATGTTCTAGGGATATGATAACGACAGCATCATTCAGGAGACAGTTATCATTCCAAGCTTCCAAGGTGACATGGATGACAGACTGACTATCAGAATTATAGTTTTCCCTCTGACGAGGGGCAGTATGTTGGACAGGTGGTCCAAGTGGACACTGAGGGAGGCATTACGCAGGATACTGATTAAGTTCAGTTGACGATACAGTCTAAGAAGTTTGGATTTGGAGTTCATTTATGAGCTAGGTCCCATCAGATATCCAGACATATTCTAAAACAGGTATTGCTCATTTCGGGAGATGGCTTTCTCCGCGAACTCGAGATAAAGAGAGACATAGAAAGAAACATCAGAGCGGATCCACTCACTGAGGCTATTTCTCGAACGCAATAGTTTCGCAAACGGGCTTTGTGAGACTAGATTAGCAGAGGAGTTGGGTTTTTGGTATCATACGGGCTGTGAGTATGCGACATCGCAATAATTAGCCTTGAGTGCAAGTGGGAGATTGTTGGATATAGTGCCCTCAGAGTCAATTATTGGATCGCATGCACGTGATTGCAATGATTGAAGGAGGACCTATGCCGGTAGGACAGTCTTACTCAAGATGATAGTATGCTATCTGGTTTATCTTTATCATCGTATACTGCTTTAGGTGACCTTACAGGTCACTATTGCGCATTGATAGAGCCTTTAGGATTCTTGCTTGACGGCCAGCAGTATGATGGCGATCATATACGTAGGAGCTGGGCTCTATAAGCACATCCTTAAAAGATCCCTAGTCGTGGGAGTTTTCGAGACAGGGCATCGATACTCCAGAGTAGACTAGTGTATACAGTCGAGACCCCGATGAGGGGCGGTGGCCGGTCTCACAAGCCACTGGTGTCAGTTGGTTCACCTAAGATGTATACAGGTGCTCATTGGGTTATGAGTACACCGGACAGGACTCGCCGGGAACATGCTAGTTGTTATTATACCTGACGTCAGATAGCAGTTCCCTGGTGACATGTGTACAGGTTAGTTCATCGACCTGAGATCGCCATTTTTCTCGTGTGAGTTCCCACTGTACTTTGATTACTACCCTACCACGGCTCAAAGGAGTCGTGCAAACAGGTTTTAGTTGGGTACAGTCCTGAGCCACATGGAGGAAGTGAGCGGATCTGCAGGGGTTCGTCTCTCCTGGTATTGGGGGTGAGGTCGCGCTGTGTCTAGGAGAGCCATTACACGAAGTCCTTAGCCAAGGAAGGAGATTTACTGGTAGGTATTCCAGTAGTATCTCAGGGTGTTCTGGCTACACTCCGACACGACTTGTACCGCTTTTGGGGGTCTAACTTTTACCAACACCCTAGGCCCGACATGCGATGCTCATAGACGACCGGACCGGACTGTATGGATATTGTCACTGACAGGCTCAGTAGGGTGTCAGGATGAGTTCGCTCATCGACTTCCCTTTTGGTCAATACCTGGTAGCCCGTTACGTACAGCTAATACCTCTGACGTGCTAGTGGTTAAATCCACAGCCAAAGTATTGACGAGTCTTTAGAGTCCCCCACAAAAATTTCCAAACCCTAATTCCCCCATCAAGCCACGGATCCACAGCCATTGTGGTGTTTTTGCGGCGGAACTGCCGCCATTTAGGGTTTGTACTGTGCCAAATTTCTCAGGTTTGCTCTATGTTTTCTCCTCTCCTCTCGAATCTTGTCCAGTAATCAATTTCTTGCAGGATTCTTTGCAAAATTCAGCGCTGCTAAAAAATAAATTTGTTTAGATTCTTGAAATTGGTTGTTTTCATATTTTAATACGGAAATTAAGGGGCAAAGACCAAATTCAGATTAGGTGGGGATTTCATTACCCTTCCTAAGCCCCAAAAATCATAAAACGAGCATCCCCATCACCCTCATTAACTAAAAAATATCTAGACAGGACTCTAAGGACCGTCACGCTCACTTAGGACAGAAGGAGGTCGTGGGTAATTTATTGCTTATCCGCGTTTCTTTTGTGGTGTCTAAGGCAAGTGTGTCTAAGGAAAGTGGTTACTTAATTAGGCCCACTACTTACGTAGTGGAGAACCTCCCACTTACCTGGCACTTACCTGGCTACAGAAGGGATAAAGAGGCAGTAGAGGATTTATCCTGCGATTTGTCTTCTTGAAGTCTAGGAGCGGTCTAGAGACTTGACCTAGGTAACCATTAGATCTAGGGTGGTGTGTGCATTTTTTATGATTTGATTTTCAAAAACCGTATTTTTCAAAACAAACACCAACCAATTTTTCCCCTAATTATCACAACGCTGCCACTTGTGCTAAACCCTTTAGTACAAGCTAGGCTGGACACAGGATTCTAGTGCCCGTTTTGTCCACTTTTCCCCTATCGACCCCAAAGTCGGTATTTCTACATTTTCTTTTTCCCACCACCCACCACGACCGCGATGGACGGATTTCCATCACACTTTAACACCACTCTGCCACTGCCCGCAGGTGCGCAGAACCCTCCACGCATTTCTCTCCAAGAGAGATGCTATCCTTCACGCGTTCCCCTTCCCACCTGTCTTTCTATACCACCAACCAATGGGGATAATTTCGAAATCAACCCCCAATTCATCAAACTTTTACCCAAATTTCACGGGCTCGAGTTTGAAGACGCATACGTTTTTATATCCAAATTTGAAAATATATGCGCAATGATTGGAACGTCACAACTGTCTTTGGATGCTCTGCGTCTACGTCTTCTTCCATTCACGCTGTGCGATTTAGCCGAGAAGTGGCTTTACAACACACTCGCACATTCTATTTCAAAATGGGATGAATTTGTTGCAGCATTCCTTAAGAAATTTTATCCCAATCATAAGACCGCCCATGTTCGGAGCGAAATCTTCAAATTTACCCAACTTCTCAATGAACCATTGTGGAAATGCTTTGAACGGTTCAAGGATCTTCTTTTACAATGCCCTCATCACGGAATCCTAAGATGGGATTTGTGTCGAGTTCTTCATGAGGGTAATGATTTCACGACTAAACAGATGCTTGAAACCATGTGTCATTGCCAATTCCTATCTAAAGATGATGGTGAAGCTAGGAAATATCTAGAAGATTTAGCTCAAAACACATTACAATGGGAAAGTGTTAGACCACCATCACCTAGGGAAAGTATCAATCAGCTCGATGTTTCCGTCATAATGAGAACCGAAATGACTGCAATGCAAAGGAAACTCGACGCTCTAGAAAACAAGTTCTCTTCAGCCTCCCTAACCCAATACACACTTCCCAAAACCGTGTGTGGCTGCTGTTCAAATCCATCACATTAGACGGAAGAATGTCCGTTGAATGTACCGTTTCAAGGTCACACTAATGCTGTATTTTAGCAACAACCTAGAAATGATCCTTCTTCTTCCTCATATAATCAAGATTGGTGAAATCATCCTGATCTTTCTTGGATCCAACACCAAACTCAATACACGGATCCGAACCAAAATAACTTTCAATGGGTCCCTCCACAGCAACAGCAACCACTACCAATGAGTCAGCACCCCTTCCAACCACAAAATTTTCAAAACCCGGCCAACAACTTTGATCCTTTTTCTGCCGGAACCAATAACACCTCTTTACTCGAAAAAACCATGAATTTGTTTCTGACAAATTTCATGCAATTTACGGCTAATTTTCAGTCTTCCGTCGATAAAATCCAGAAAAACTCTGACTCCCAAAGTGAGAGTATTAAATCGATGGAAGCATAAATTGCCCGTATAAATGCAGAATTGAGTGCTAGAAAGAAAGGGAATCTTCCATCTCAACCCCTACCTGATCCTGGATCTTCACATTACACTAATGTGGATGCATTTACCACGTTGAGATCTGGAAGAGTGCTAGACAATCATGTGGGTGAAAAGATTGATGTTGAGGAATCAATTGAACCCCAGGCTTCCACTTCCACTTCTATTCCCACTTCTACTTCTTACCCTATTTCGTCTAATTTACCTTCTTCTTCCGAGCCTATTCTCCGTTTTCCTAAAGGCTCGAACCCTCCACCCACTTCATCCTTTCCACCCCCACAACCTTCTCCATAAATGTGGGACCCAACACTTATTGATAGAGCTCCATTTCCTGAAAGGTTGAGGCCCAACAAACCCAATGCCCAAATGGAGAAGCTTGTGGAAATGTTTAAGCAAGTTAACATCAACATCTCTCTCCTAGATGCTATCCAACAAGTTCCGTCTTATGCGAAAATTCTTAAGAACTTGTGCACGAGGAAGAGGAAGACTCAAGTGCCTAAAAAAGTTTTCATGTCGAGTACTGTAAACACGGCTTTTCCCCAACAATTACCAAGGAAACGTAAGGACCCTGGCCGTCCTACTATTTCTATTTCTATTGGGGATAAACACATTAACCGTGCTTTACTTGACCTTGTGTTAGTTGTATGTATGCCCTAGAGGCCAGTATTGTACAGATGTTGTATATTATATTGGATGCTTGGACATATATAGAGATGACTTTCTTGCTCGATATGATAGTATGCTATCTGGTTACTCTTTATCTTAACATGTATACTAGTCTCTTTAAACTGTCTTATGATTACATGTTGGTAAAGCCCTTAGGATGTGTACTTGACTGCCTGGACTATGATGCAGATCATACTAGTGGGGACATGGTAGTCCATAAGTACATCCTTCAAGGTCCCTAGTCGTAGGTGTATCGAGACGGGGCATCGATATACCAGTGTAGACTAGCGTATACGCTTCTCGACCCATGAGATGGGCGATGGATGATCCCATATTCATTGGTGTTTGACATCAGAGATGGTGTACGGGTGCTCAGTGGAGACTGGGTACACTGGACGGACTCGCCGAGAACTCCCAGATGGTATTATACCTCACGTCAGATGGCAGTTCTCAGGTGACACTTGTACAGGTTAGTCTGTAGACCCGAGATCGTCATAGAGTCTTGTGTGATTCCCACTGTGCTTTGATCTCCACCTTACCACGTCTAAGAGGGCATGCAAAACGGTGGTCTTTGGGTACAGTCCCGAGTCACATGGAGGCAATGAGCGATAGGAGGGGTTTCGTCTCTCCCGGTATTGGGGGTTGATGTTGCGCTGTGCTCGATTGGCCATAACAGGGAAGTCCCTGGCCAGGGCTGATCAGAGATTTGCTGGTAAGTGTTACCAGTAGTTTCTCGACCCGTTATGAGCCTCACATCGGCACGACTTATCGGTTATTGGGGTCTGACGTTTACCACCCCTAGACTTGATATGCGACGTATCAGACGAACAAACCGGACTGTACGGTAAGTGTTACTGGTTGGATTCACAGGAGTGTGAGCAGGCTAGCTCGTCGATATTCTGATCGCTCAATACCCGGATGGCCGTTACGTTTAGCAGACCGCTTGCGGCTTGTGGGTGCTTGATATGATCATCATCTGCTACCGGCGTATTGACGAGTCTTTAGAGTCCTACACAGAGGTTTCCTGGCTCAAGCGAAACGAAATAGGAGCGCATATGAGATATGTGCGGGAGCGAGAATAATGCGTGTATGTGATACCGCATTTCATTCTCGCGATAAATGTTTCGATTGGTTATATTCGATATGACCTAGTTATCGAATCATTGATTCGATAAATCGATACATTGAATACTAGTCGGTTATGTGCGACATGACCGGATCATTGAATCAAATGTTGATTTAATGATTTAATGTATAATTATATATTTGATATATTACTTTGCATTAACTTGTATTGGTTCACTTTATACGGATTTTCTCACTTGATGTGCAAGTTGTATATGTGATATACTTTTGTGCACATATATGTATCATGTTTGATGATACTTGATCATTTGGTTAAGTGTGAAGAATTAAACCATGGTTAAATGATAATTAGGGTTTTGCCTTATCATTTATTTATTCATTTCTTTGTTTATTTTATTGGATAAATGAAAATAAAATGGTTTGTTTTTGTCATGAAGCTTGTTGAAGCTTCATGAAGCTTTGACCAAAGAGACCATTTTGTCTTCATGCTCAACCATAACCCATCCACTTACCATGGTCTATTCTCTACACTTAACCCAAGTTAGGATATGATAAGTATGGTTTTCTTTTTCATTTTAAATTAGACTTATCATATTCTTTTCTTCTCCTTGACCTTCTTCTTCAAGAAAGAAACCTTGATGCCATCAATGGCAACTTGAGATCTAAAGTGAAAAATCCAATTCTAAAGTGAACCCACCTCCTATTTCTTCACCCTATACCTCTTGCCAAGTTGTTTTGGGTGTTTTCTTCACAAGTTTCATAACTTGGTGAAGTTGGAGCTTGAACTTGTGTAACCTCGACGTAGATCATCTTCGGCACGAAGCCGACGACATTGCCCGCTCGTTTTCCCGATGAAGCCGACGATTGAGTCTAGGATTCGAGATGGACAGCGAGAGGACACCTATGTGGAGCCAAGGAAGAGGGTAACCGGATCTACAAAGGTTGTAGCCTCTCTCCTTTAGTTAATATGCTAAATAGATTTGTTTTTCGCCTAGAATTCTAGCCGACGATCCGTGTTAGGGTTTCTCGACACCCATAATTTTTGAAAATGGCATGGTTGATGCCTTGTGAGACCTCTATAGGGTGCCTAGGAACCTTACACTGGTATCAGAGCCAAGCTAGAGCCTTAGGCGAAGTCTAGACGACGTTTGAAACCCGAACAAACCCGAAACCCTAAAACCCAAGTGCTCTCTGGGCTTTTTCTAAAATCTGGGATTTTTCAATATTAAAAATGCTTAAAAAATTCAGCAGGGAATTCTAAGAATTACGGTGCAATTTTTATTCAATGAACAGTGTAATGCGCGGCGGAACCGCGGCCTAAGCCAGCTTAGGCGGCGGTTCCGCGGCTAAAGAATGACGTCAGCCATCCTCCTCTGCACAGTAATTCATAGTTTCTGCAGCTGAGTTTTATGGGTATTTTTAATAATTATTCAAGAGTTGAATTTTCTGGGGTGTTTTAGAGCTTCGGTGTTTCGACCGGATTATCAAACTTCGTCTTTGTGTTTTCCGGATGACTTTAGAATATGTTAAAAAGTTCGACCGGATATAAATGCCCAACTTTTCCCCTGTCGGGAAATTTCCAAGTGTTGGATTTTTCCGTAGTTTAAAGACGTTCTAAGTAGTGCAAGTAACGCGATGGACCCTCTAGAAGACAACAAACCTTAACTCGATTATGTGACCGTCTTGAACTGCCCTTTGAACCTTCGGGTTTGGGGCAGTACGGCGTGCCACATGTGAGGCGTTGGCTTGACCCTTCTACGGCTGGACCGTTGCTACTGAGGCATGAACTGAATGTTTTTAGACTTGTTTCATGTGTTGAGCTGTATCGGGAAAACTTGGGTATTCGACTGTTCGATCGGAAAGTTTAACATTTTCTGTTTATCTGGAATGTGATACAATAATTGGAATTCACAAACAGTTATGAGATAACTGAATGAATGTTATAAATCTAGCAGTTTAGTTTTACTTGATATTGAAAAGAGTTTTCGATAATGAGACTAAAATGCGTGGTTTATAACTGTTAGGCATGTGATGTCTAAGTATTTCATGTGATTAGGCATGCGATGTCTAATAAGGTTGCGGATTCCAACTGTTGTAGTTTTACACTTTCTTTTCTGTGACCGTAAGTGTAATATGTGATATCGCCGGTTTCGTTGCTATATGTCAACGACAATTAGGATGGACATATTTACTTACGTTGATGACATGTGATGTTATGTGTTGCTGGATATGTTATATTGGATTGTCGTGTTTGAATAGCCGGGGGTTTTTATGTGAGATGAGTGTTTTTTCATTTTCATTCATGTAAAAACTTGTATGTAATATTCTTTTATTTGGGGAACTTCCAGGTTGCGGAAGTTGTCACCTTTTGTATATTATTTACTTTTCCGCATTAGGATAGACCCAAGGAGGGGAGCACAAGTAACCGGGTTCTGGGGTCCAGTGGGAGACCAACTCGAGAAGTCGAGTCCGGGTCTTCTAACCCTAGAATTGGAAGGGTTGCTTGCCGCTCTCGTAGGGGTCTACGGGTGTGGGATTGGCTATTCATCACGACCGTGGAATCCTTGTTTTATACTGGCTCGTATTGAAAACACGGACGTCCTAGTATATCCAATGTTTCATATGTTTCTTCTGCTGCGATATCTGTGATGTGATCATGTGATGTTCTGTGATAGATACAGTATATAGTATATATGATATATTATATAGAAGTTACTTATGTTTTGCACCCGCACTAGCCCTGCCCTGCTCTGTCGTTAATTACCTAACCTAACGGTGCACGAGGGAACATCGAGGCAAATGCTGATGGCATAAGTGTACGTCGTATTTATCTGTGATGTTTAGGTATTTAAATGATGGGACTTCATTAATGTGATTAATGAAAGATAAGAAACCTAAGATGTTGTAGAATCAAATTTTAAACTAAACAGGTAGCTACAGTTCTTGCTTTGCATAGCGGTATATATGATATACCCTGCACCTTATTCGATGAGGAAAGGACCGAGATCCTTTCACCGGGAGTGACTCCTTTAGCGATAACTGGCAGATGCTACACACTCGGTTTGTTTTTGATTGCTTCTATAGTTTCTTCTTTGCACAGTGATATATATGATATATCCCGCACCTCATTCGACGAGGAAAGGGCCGACGATCCCTTCACCGGGAGTGACCCCTTTAGCAAAACTAGAAAAGCCTCAAAATCACTCCATTTCAAAACTTCATTTGATTCTACAACGATATCAAGTTCATTACGCAATAGGTTTTCAGAAAAACCTGTCGTAGCCCTCCGTCATTTCAGATAAGAACTGTTTAGTATTCGTGCTGCGTTTGTTGGCCTTTGTCAAGGCGTAGTGTGCGGTAGCTAAATAGTGCTTATCTGCTTGTGCATGTGATGCAGATTGTTTCAGGGTAGTCGTACGACCTTGTTGGCCTTTGTCAAGGGCCGTGCGGGTGGGTTTTATTCAATCAAGAAATGACGGGTTGAACTTGACTAGCATCCTGTGATTTGTTGGCCTTTGTCAAGGTCATAGGACACTAGGGGCAATATATTATCGGGAATTTCAAGTGTTGAAATTTGCAATGAGATTGCATACCTTCTATGAGATAGTTGGATCCCGATACCCGCTGCGAGTAAGAGTTACTCCTGGGAGAGTTTTACATATTACAATTAGCCGATCAAGTAGGTGTCTAGAAAGGTGTTAACGAGGTTACGCCTCTGGGAAATCGAGGTTTACATTAATTAGGTTCGTGCGAAAGCACGGGGGACCTCCCTCAAAGTACCGACACTGGCCTGGCTGAAAGATTGGCGAACTTGTAGTGTGTAATTAATCCCGGCTAGTCTTTCCTTTTAGGGTTTGAAGGAAGATTTGATAAAAAGCAGTGGGAGCCATCCTGATTAGATAAGATAATAACCAATCTGATCTTGCACGAGCTTACGCTAAAGTGTTTTCTTCTCTCTCTCTCTCCAGGTAGCGACCATTTCATGCCCTAATAAAGATAATAATATTGATGTATTGACCAAACCCGCATGTTATACTGTGCTGGGGAACGTTGGTTCCGTTCTTTCTTATAAGAGTTATAGGAATGAACAGGATATAGTGGAATACCAGGATTCCCATGCCACCCGAATGAAGAAAGTACATGATGATGCATTTTCTTCAGGTGTGTTCGTTACAGAGAACTGTTTCTCCATTTGCCCTACGTCCTGGGTATTAGATACCGGGTCAGGATCCCATATATGTAATCAGTTACATGGGCTTAGAAAAGGTAGAGAACTTGGAGAAGGTGATAAAGACATTAGAGTTGGAAATGGTGCAATTGTTGCAGCTAAGACTATCGGGCAATATCACCTTGTATTACCAACTGGTAATACATTGGTTCTGAACGAATGCTATTACATGCCGAACCTGATATGCAACATTATATCAGTTTCTTTATTAAGTAAAGAGGGATATAATTTTGTATTACAGGACAATGTTATGAACATTTTCCGTAACCAAAAGTTGGTTGGATCAGGCACGTTGTGCAATGGCATTTATGTTCTAAATCAATCAACAGTTCTGAGCATAACAAACACACACAAGAGGAAGAGTTCAGAAATGAACGAATCCTTCTTGTGGCATTGTAGACTGGGTCACATCAATGCGACACGACTAGCTAAGTTGCATAAAGATGGATATTTAAATCCATTTGAATTTTCATCCTATGACACTTGCCAGTCATGTCTCAAAGGCAAGATGACCAAAACTCCGTTTACGGGACACGGAGAAAGAGTTACAGAACTCTTGGGACTGATACATAGTGATGTATGCGGTCCCATGTCTACACATGCCAGGGATGGTTCTTCGTACTTCATTACATTCACTGACGATCTCTCTAGATTCGGATATGTGTTCCTGATGAAACACAAATCAGAAGCTTTTGAGAAATTTAGAGAATATAAACAAGAAGTTGAGAACCAAACCGGAAAAAGTATTAAAATCCTACGATCTGATCGAGAAGGTGAATACTTGAGCAATGAATTCCTGGACTTCCTAAAAGAGAATGGGATTCTCTTTCAGCTTACTCCTCCTTATACACCACAGCACAACGGTGTATCGGAGCGGAGAAATCGCACCCTATTAGATATGGTGCGCTCTATGATGAGTACAGCTGAGTTACCTATTTCCTTCTGGGGTTATGCGCTGGAGACAGCAGCATACCTATTGAATCAAGTTCCATCTAAATCTGTACCTACCACACCATATGAGATATGGAGTGGGAAGAGACCATGTCTTAAACGAGTTAAGATATGGGGTTGCCCGGCCTATATCAAAAGGCAAAATCCGAACAAACTCGAGGCACGGTCAGTTTTATGCAAGTTTGTGGGATATCCCAAACATTCACATGGATATCTTTTCTACCATACAGAGGAACAAAAAGTGTTTGTTTCTCGACATGCCACCTTTTTGGAAAAGGAATTTCTTGCAAAAGAAATTAGTGGCGATAAGGTAGAACTGGAAGAAATTTCGGCTACACAAACTCAAACTGAAGATTTAGTGGAACCAGAGGATTCAGTAGCTCACGACGAACCTCAGCCTCTCCGCCGATCTAGTAGGGTTCCTCGCCAACCTGAGAGATACTATGGTTTTCTCATGGATGGAGGGAGCGAGGATTGCATCATGGAGGATGATGACCCAACTAGCTTCGAGCAGGCCATCACGAGTAGGGACTCAGTGAAATGGCTGGATGCTATGCGGTCCGAGATGGAATCCATGTACACCAACAAAGTATGGACTTTGGACGTTGCTCCTGAAGGGGTAAAACCCATTGGGAGCAAGTGGATCTTCAAGAAGAAACTTGGTGTAGATGGGAAAGTGGAGACTTTCAAAGCTAGACTTGTTGCAAAAGGTTTTCGTCAAAGACCAGGTGTGGACTATGACGAAACCTTTTCTCCAGTGTCTATGCTTAAATCCATCCGGATCATGCTTGCCATCGCTGCATATCATGATTACGAAATCTGGCAAATGGATGTTAAGACCGCCTTTCTAAATGGTGATTTAGAAGAGTGCGTGTACATGACTCAGCCAGAGGGCTTCGTAGATAGTGGGAGCAGCGGGAAGGTGTGCAAGCTGCTTAAATCCATTTATGGATTAAAGCAAGCATCGCGGAGTTGGAACATCTGCTTTGACGTCGTTATCAAAGAGTTTGATTTCGTCAAAAATCCAGATAAACCTTGTATCTACAAGAAGGTGGCAGAGAGTAAGGTTGTCTTCCTCGTATTGTACGTAGACGACATACTCTTGATAGGAAATGATATTCCTATGCTGCAATCGGTCAAGCTCTTCTTATCACAAAGATTCTCAATGAAAGATCTTGGTGATGCCTCCTGCATATTGGGGATTAGGATCTATAGAGATAGATCCAAACGGATATTGGGATTGTCCCAATCCAGATACATTGACACCATACTAAAGTGGTTTAGTATGGAAGAGTCCAAGCGTGGGAACTTGCCCACGATCTCTGGAGTCACTCTCTCCAAAGAAATGTCTCCCCATATCCCAGAGTAGACTAGCGTATACCTTCTCGACCCATACAAATGGGCGATGGATGATCCCATATCCATTGGTGTTTGACATCAGAGATGATATACGGGTGCTCAGTGGAGACTGGGTACACTGGACGGACTCGCCGAGAACTCCCAGATGGTATTATACCTTACGTCAGATGGCAGTTCTCTGGTGACACTGGTACAGAGTAGTCTGTTAACCCGAGATCGTCATAGAGTCTTGTGTGGTTCCCACTGTGCTTTGATTTCCATCTTACCACGTCCAAGAGGGCGTGCAAAACGGTGATTTTTGGGTACATTCCCGAATCACATGGAGGCAATGAGAGATAGGAGGGGATTCGTCTCTCCCGGTATAGGGAGTTGATGTTGCGCTGTGTTCGATTGGCTATAACCGGAAATCCCTGGCCAGGGTTGCTGAGATTTACTGGTAAGTGTTACCAGTAGTTTCTCGAACTGTTATAGACCTCATATCGACACGACTTATCGAGCTATTGGGGTCTGACGTTTACCACCCCTAGGCGAGATATGCGACAGATCAGACGATCAGACCGAACTGTACGGTAAGTGTTACTGGTTGGATTCACAGGAGTGTGAGCAGGCTTGCTCGTCGATCTTCTGATCGCTCAATACCCGGGTGGCCGTTACGTTTAGCAGACCGCTTGCGGCTTGTGGATGTTTGATATGATCATCATCCGCTGCCGGCGTATTGATGAGTCTTTAGAGTCCTACACAGAGGTTTCCTGGATCAAGCGAAACGAAATAGGAACGCATATGAGATATGTGCGGGACCGAGAATGATACCAGTATGTGATACTGTATTCGATTCTCGCGATTTGTGACATTGATCGGTTATATGCGATATAGCCGGGTTATCGGATCAAGTGTTGATTCGATAAATTGTTACTGTTGATACTAGTCGGTTATATGCGATATGACCGGATCATTAAATCAAGTGTTGATTTAATGATTTAATGTATAATTATATATTTGATATATTACTTTGCATTAACTAGTATCGGTTCACTTTAAATGGATTTTCTCACTCGGATGTGCACATTGTATATGTGATATACTTTTGTGCACTTGGATGTATCATGTTTGATGATACATGTTTACTTGAGCTTGTGTAAAGAATAAACCATGGTTTTATGAATGGTTAGGGTTTTGATTTCTTATTCATTTATTCTTTTGGGAAATGAAAGGATAATGAACAAAATGGTTTCTTCTTTATTTCTTTCTTGAAGCTTCATGAAGACTTTGACCAAGTGACCATTTTGTCTCATGCTTAACCCTAACCATTCCACTTAACCATGATTGATTCTCTACACTTGACCATGGTTTGATTATGATAAGTATTGATTTTTCTTTTCAATTTAAATTAACTTATCATATTCATTCCTTCTTCTTCTTCTTCTTCATCACATGAAGAAAGCTTGCTACTACAATGGCAACTTGAGAAAACAAGTGAGAAATCCAATTCTAAAATGAACCCACTTCCTATTTCTTCATCCTCTACCCCTTGCCAAGTAGTATAGGGTGTTCTCTTCACAAGTTTCATGACTTGGTGAAGTGGGAGGTTGATCTTGTGATGCCTCGACGTAGATCATCTTCGGCGTCATAGTCGATGACCTAGCCCGCCCATTTCTCCGATTAAACCGACGCTAGAGCCCAGGATTCTATTTGGACAGCGAGGAGACTTCATCACGGAGCTATGGAGGTGGAGCACCGGATCTACAAAGGTTGTATTTCCGTTCTTTTAGTTAAGTAGTTAACTAGTTTCTTTTGTCGCGTATATATCTAGTTAACGATTCGTATTAGGGTTTCTCGGCACCCGTAAAATTTGAAATTGGCATGGTTGATGCCATGTGAGACCTCATTAGTGTGCTTAGGAACCCTACAGTAGTATCAGAGCTGTCACGTCCCGAAAGTATGGAACATGACCGGCACTTAAACTACGAAACGTCTCGAGGCGTACGTAATCTAAGTAAACCGAAAACCCAGAAATCCAAATCAAGAAAAGAAGTAGAGTGAAGGAAAACCAATTTAAAACAAGTAGTTTTAATAGCATAAGCCGAATTATGCGGTTTTTAAAACATCAAAAATTTACTGAAAATTTCGGCAGAGTCTCCTTTGTAAATACAGGCCCCCAAACGGGATACAACATGAATAGTATACGAAAACAAGAAAAGGGCATCCCCAAGCAGGAGCTAGCTCTTCGTCAATCGACGGTCATAACCACACAAACAATATAATATACAACGCCAACGGCGAGGATCAAAACTCAAAAGGAAACTCAAAACCACCAGAAATATAACGAGCAACTCTAAGGTCGAAAGAATAAACAACACTGGTCTCTATCTCAAAAAAATACATGTTTGGTTGATGGAATTTACTAGATACAACGGAATAATATTATACAAGGTAATATGATGGGTACGATACAAGAAAAACCCACCTACTAGCAAGTCACCCGAATGAAACTGAGCCCGCAAAACCGTAATGAAACCTGTACGGCAACCTGCAAGAAACTGGGGCACAACGGGGGTGAGTTGCCAACTCGTGAATAGAAAAATATCTACGCACAGAAATCGCATAAATAACGCAACCTAGGTCAATGATCATAATATATCCTCAAATATATGAATAACACGTAGCCTATAACAAGGCTAGGGTAAATATCTAACCCGAGTGTAATCTCATGTGCCCGTGTCAGTGCCCAAGGGTAGCAATATATCATATGAATGAGGTATGAATGCATGAAAACAGAATACATGTAAATGAAGAACTGTTTCCATAATTTAGTGAGATTTCCTTTGTATTTTTAAAATGAGGTATCATAATGAAATCAGCATAAAACAGTGCCTAGCATCGGCACAAAACGTAATCCCAATATCTCGATATCTCTGTATCACAGTCTCTGTACCTCAATATCTAGGGCGCCGTCAGTCCAGACCGGCCCCTACCATCCATCTCAAGACCACGACGGTATCCTCCGGATATCCGACGCGTCGGGTAAAATCACCGGTAGGTAGTGCTCCCCTGCCAGGCTCACATCGTCATCATCACGCGCTTCTTGCCCCGGGGTACCTTACCGGGTCCACCATGTACCCGAAACAGTTCATCCGTCTCCTCAAATCGGGTCTCGAAATCCATCAGCAAACTCATGGTGGACGACTCATACATCATGGGAAAACCACACTTTTTATTTTAAAAAGAGAAATCAGTTCATATAAGTTTTTGCGGTTTTCCTCCAAATCCAGAAAATCTCATGGAAATCCGAGTCCAAAACCTCAATAACACGTAAAATAGTGAATATATGCATGAGAATCCATGAATACGGCATAACAATGAATAACAGTATGCATGAAGTAGCAGGTAATAACTACAATGTCTAAACTAACATATAAGGCAAGTACATTAATATCATGTCTAACTATTAGCTAACAGGCTATGTCAAGCAATAACATTTTCTAAGGTGTACGTGACATGGCAATTACCGATGAAGATGTGTGTGAGCCGGCAATTAAGTGTACGTGGTACATATGCATCATCGGTAATGGTGCTGGTGTCCTAACAGCATGATATCAATAATGGAGTATGAAACATAAAATAAGCATGCGATGCGAAGCGGACCACAAAAATGAGCGGGAGCTGAAAACTAGACGCAACTATAACTAATCTGCATTAATCTAATATCAGTCCTACAAATGGTGCCTTTTGAAATAACACGAATCATGGGGTTTTGAAAATAGGGGCTACGGTGTTTTTATGAAAAGATACGTCTTTTGAAATATCCGTAGGATCCCTTGGGCTGTCTTTAAAAATGCCCACGATTCGTTAGTTTTTGAAATAGGTAAGAAGTCTAATCTAATCTAACAACTACACTAAACTATACGGCTGAACTAACAAGCTGAACTACAGGTAAGGAAACCGCCTATCATCTGAGTCGATACATATACATACCTGTATATGTATAGTCGGTGATCCCGCCTTAATAATATCATATCCGATACCATATCTATAATCAGGCATCCCAAGTCAAGAGTGCGGATCAATCATCAATATAGCTCGTACGTAAATCCGTCGTACGGCATCCCCAAATCTGGGTACGGGTTAGTATCACATTCAATCACACTATTCATCTGGTATCTTCTTTATCAAATATCATGATCCGGGACAATGTCCTACGTCTAGTACAATACTGATACCGCCTAAGCATGCATACAGGTGTAAGAATTGCTACGTCAAAAGACCCGCTAAAACATCATGTCGTATCTCAATACGAACCAAATCACATCACCGATCTTCTGGCCTCAGGCCCAATATCATCAACTCATCTCAAATTCCAAATACTATCCTCAAATCAAGTATATGAACACATAGTAACATACCCATGTGAACACATAAATATATACTCCCATATACGCACATATAAAAGAAGAATGTATGCAAGTATGTGTGTGTATGCGTGTGTGAGTGCGACCACTACTCTAGGGTTTCGCAACTACACTAAACCAATCCAAAAATACCAAATATCCATCTTATCATCAATAATCTCAACAACATATAATCAATATCTGTGTGTTTACGTATTCGTATACATCACCACGAACTGCGGGGGTGCTATACGTCATCCACCCGACTTCTCCCCGTAGATATAAATCTACTCACCTGGTCCTTGCTAGCTGGTGCCGACGTCGCCACGCGCTTGCTTGTCGTCTCGAAGTCCACATGGGGGTACCTACATATCATAATGCACCATATCTCATTAAAATCCGACTCATGATCAAAACGACGCACGAATCCCACATAGGTCAAAACCTATGGTTGCTTTCACAAATCAACCCAAAAACCCTCGACGTCGGCGTACAAACGCCAAACCATCGAGAAAAACCCAAATACACTCATTTGCACATTCACGAACACTAATTTTAATATAAACTAGGTTGAAACTCACAAAAACGCCAATTTCACTCAAAAAGTCATTTTTCCGAAAATCTAGCGAGCACAAGTACAAAACATGTTGTTTAAATGAATGTAGAGGCCAATAAATTTATTAAATATCTTAAATAAGTCATAGAAACAATTTCCGGAATTTAATCTCATTAAATTCCAAAAACCCTAATATTCTAGTTTACAAAATACACTTTTTAACAATTTCAAAGCAAAAAAAAATGCACAAACTACAATTTATGTTGGATTTCCATGAACAAAAAGCATTAAACCACTCAATATAATCTTTATAATGACATGAAATCTAAATTTGAATTTTATCTCATAAGAATATAATTATTTAAAAAACCTAGTTTACCAATTATATAATTATCACTTTTAAATTAACAAATATGCAAACTAGCAACTTAAATTGGATTTAGCATAACATTAATATGTCAATTATATCACATAACTAAATCTCACAACACAAAATACCAATTTAAAATCAAACCCCTCTCTTGAATTTTAAATCATGCACCTAAAACTAATTAAAAACCTAATTAAACAATTAATTAAGCTAACCTAAGCAATTAACAACACATTAAGCAAAAAGGTTAGAATTTATACCCAAATAATTTGAAGAACCCACAAGCACACTTAGCCTCCCAAATTGAAATCTAAATCCCTAGATCCATGCTATGGTAGCCAAGGGAAAATGGGTAGGAGGTGGATTTTTGCTTGATTTTTTGTGGATTTTTCAAGCATTTTTGAAGAACTTTTTTAAAGAGAAGGAGATGAAGAATGAAGGGCTGTTGGGGTTCAGATTTTGGCCAGAAAATGAGTGGGGGAGGAGAGAGAGGGAGGTGGAGAAAAATGGGGAGAAAGTCAAAGTCAATTCAAGGTCAAAAGTCTAACTAATTTATCCATTTTCTTTTCTTTTCTTTCATTTCCTTTCCTTTGAAACTCAAGTGGGGAAAAAATGGGGGCTGCTGAATTTAGCTAAGGGGAGAAGTAAGTGGGGGTGTGTGGGTGTGGGCACGGGTGTGGGGTGATGAAAAATGATAAATACAATACCCCAAACATCCATTTACGCTAAAAAAAAGCCTTTTTTCTTCAATAATTTCTAAACCGTTTTGGCAAATGTTTTCGTTCCAAAAACCATATGATAAAATTTTATTTAATGTTTTATGATGTACAAAATTTGTTTCAACTCATTCCAATTTGTAATTTTCCCTAATCAAATGTATTAGTGACGGCTTAAAATAATAATAAAATAATATTTTTTTCAGAAAATTTGAAATTTCACCAGCGGCTCAATAAACACCAAATAATAGCAATTACATAGCTAGAATATGTATATTTAATTTTTATAATAAGATATTTGTATTTTGACTTTTTACAGAAAACCCCCTTATTTTACCGTTTTTTTTCGAAATTTCACCGAAACGATTTTCAAAACGTTACAAGAGCCTAGCTAGAACCTTAGGCGATGCGTAGACGGAGTTAGAAGTCCGGTTGTCCCAAACCCTAATCGTAATTTGCTCTCTGGACTTTTTTGAAAAAATGGGTTTTTTCCAGATTAAAAATTCTTAAAAAATTCAGCATGAAGATATAAGAACTATGGTGCAAAACGAGCTCATGATGCGTCTAAACCGGCGCGGAAACGCGGCAGAAGCATGGCTTCTGCCGCGGTTCCGCGCCCTTATTTTCACAATGCACAATATTCTTTGCACAGTAATTCTTCTTTTCTGATGTTGAATTTTATGGGAATTTTTAAATATCACTCAAGAGTTGAGTTTTCTGGGTTGTATTGGGGACTCGGTGTTTCGACCGGATTGTGTAATTTTGTCTGTGTGCTTTTCCAGAAAATTTTTGAATATGTTAAAAAGTTCGACCGGATATAAATACCCAACTTTTCCCCTGCCGGGAAATTTCCAAGTGTTGGATTTTTCCGTAGTTTAACGACGTTCTAAGTAGTGCAAGTAACGCGATGGACCCTCTAGAAGACAACAAACCTTAACTCGATTATGTGACCGTCTTGAACTGCCCTTTGAACCTTCGGGTTTGGGGCAGTACGGCGTGCCACATGTGAGGCGTTGGCTTGACCCTTTCTACGGCCGGACCGTTGGTACTGAGGCATGAACTGAATGTTTTTAGACTTGTTTCATGTGTTGATCTGTATCGGGAAAACTTGGGTGTTTGACTGTTCGATCGAAAAGTTTAACATTTTCTATTTATCTGGAATGGGATACAATAATTGGAATTCACAAAGTTATGAGATAACTGAATGAATATTATAAACATAGCAGTTTAGTCTCACTTGATCGGTTGCTACGGAATTTTGATGTGATCAAAAGTCCGTCGCAATCATGTAGCATACGCGGATACTCGCCGGGTAAACTTAATAGACAGCCTCACTCCATAGCCCCGACCAAGTGACTGTAGGAGAACCCCGTCGCCGAAAGCATCCGTTCGGGTGCTCGCGGCAGCGGTGTTCCGCCTTGGTGCACTTCGTCGACGGTATCGGGGGTGCGGCCGTCTACTGAATTTTGCGACGAGCATTCGATCAGGATGTCGGGAATCTTGTTGAATTGCCCGACTTGGTATTGAAAAGTGTTTTCGATTTTGAGACAAAATGCGAGGTTTATAATTGTTAGGCATGTGATGTCTAAGGAATTCATTGGTTTAGGCATGCGATGTCTAAGGAGGTTGCGGATTCCAACTGTTGTAGTTTTACACGTTCTTTTCTGTGACCGTAAGTGTAATATGTGATATCGCCGGTTTCGTTGCTATATGTCAACGACAATTGGGATACGCATATTTACTTACGTTGATGACATGTGATGTTATGTGTTGCTGGATATGTTATATTGGATCGTCGTGTTTGAATAGCCGGGGGTTTTTATGTGAGATGAGTGTTTTTCATTTTCATTCATGTAAAAACTTGTATGTGATATTCTTTTATTGAGGCACTTCCAGGTTGCGGAAGATGTCACCTTTTGTATATTATTTACTTTTCTGCACTAGGATAGACCCAAGGAGGGGAGCACAAGTAACCGGGTTCTGGAGTCCAGTGGGAGACCAACTCGAGGAGTCGAGTCCGAGTCTCCTAACTCTAGAAATGGTAGGGTTTCTTGCCGCTCTCGTAGGGGTCTTGGGGTGTGGGTTTGGCTATTCATCGCGACCGTGGAATCCGTGTTTTATACTGGCCGTATTGAAAACACGGACGTCCTAATATATCCAATATTTCATATGATTCTTCTGCTGCGATATCTGTGATGTGATCATGTGATGTTCTATGATGGATACTATATATAGTATATATGATATATTATATAGACGTTACTTATGTTTTTCACCCGCGCTAGCCCTGCCCCGCTCTGCCGTTAGTCACCTAACCTAACGGTGCACGAGGGGACATCGAGGCGAATGCGGATGGCATAAGTGTACGTCGTATTTATCTGTGATGTTTAGGTATTTTAAATGATGGGACTTCATTAATATGATTAATAAAATAATAGAAACCTAAGATGTTGTAGAATCGAATTTCAAAATAAAAAGGGGTAGCTACAGTTCTTGCTTTGCACAGCGGTATATATGATATATCCTGCACCTTTTTCGATGAGGAAAGGACCGAGATACCTTCACCGGGAGTGACTCCTTTAGCAATAACTGGCAGATGCTACACACTCGGTTTGTCTTTTGATTGCTTTTAAGAGTTTTTGCTTTGCACGGTGATATATATGATATATCCCGCACCTCATTCGAAGAGGAAAGGACCGACGATCCCTTCACTGGGAGTGACTCCTTTAGCAAAACTAGAAAAGCCTCAAAAACACTCCATTTTAAAATCATTTGATTCTATAACGATATCAAGTTCATTACGCAATAGGTTTTCAGAAAAAACCTGTCGTAGCCCTCCGTCATTTCAGATAAGTGCTAGTTAATATTCGTGCTACGTTTGTTGGCCTGCGTAAAGGCGTAGTGTGCGGTAGCTAACTAGTATTTATCTGCTTATGCATATGATGCAGATTAGATTAGGGTAGTCGTGCGACTTTGTTGGCCTGCGTCAAGGGTCGTGCGGGTAGGTTTAATTCAATCAAGAAATGACGGGTTGAACTTGACTAGCGGGCTATGGTTTGTTGGCCTGCGTCAAGGTCATAGGACGCTAGGGGCAAAATTATCGGGAATTTCAAGTGTTGAAATTTGCAATGAGATTGCATACCTTCTATGAGATAGTTGGATCCCGATACCCGCTGCGAGTAATTGTTACTCCTGGGAGAGTTTTACACATTACAATTAGCCGATCAAGTAGGTGTCTAGAAAGGTGTCAACGGGGTTACGCCTCTGGGAAAACGAGGTTTACATTAATTAGGTTCGTGCGAAAGCACGGGGGACCTCCCTCAAAGTACCGACACTGGCCTGGCTGAAAGATTGGCGAACTTGTAGTGTGTAATTAATCCCGGCTGGTCTTTCCTTTTAGGGTTTGAAGGAAGATTTGATAAAAAGCGGTGGGAGCCATCCTGATTAGATAAAATAATAACCAATCTATTCTTGCAAGAGCGCACGCTGAGTGTTTTCTTCTCTCTCTCTCCAGGTAGTGACCACATCACGCCTTAATCAAGATAATAATACGGATTATTGACCGAACCCGCTTGTTATACTGAGCTGGGGAACGTTGGTCCCGCTCCACCTTATAATTGTTATAAGACAGAGCAGGAAATTGGGGAATACCAGAATTCCTGTGCCGCCCAAACGAAGAGAGTGCATGTTGATGCATCATCTTCGGGTGTGTTCGTTACAAAGAACTGTTTCTCAGTATCCTCCGAATCCTGGGTATATGATACCAGATCAGGATCCCAGATATGTAATATGTTACATAGGGCTACAAAAAGGTAGAAAAACTAAGAACGGGTGATAAGTTTCATGAGGCAGAAAACGGGGCAAGAGTTGCAGCCAAGTTTGTTGGTCACTGTCACCCTGTATTACCAATACATTGATTCTGAACGAATGTTATTAGATACCGAACCTGATATACAAAATCATATCACTCTCTTTATTAGTAAAGAAATGATAAAATTTTGTATTGTTGGATAATGTTTTGAACATTTCCTATATCAAAAGTTGATCGGTTCAGGCACGTTATCTAAAAGCATTGATGTTCTAAATCAAACTACAGTTCTTAGTATATGGAACACACACAAGAGGAAGAGTTCAGAAATGAACGAATCCTTCTTGAGGCATTGTAGACTAGGTCATAGCAATGTGACCCGACTAGCTGAAGTTACATGAAGATGCATATTTAAATCAGTTTGAATCTACATCTTGTGAAACTTGCCAGTCATGTCACAAAGATATGATGACCATAGCTCTGTTTACTGGAAACAGAGAAAGAGTTAGTGAACTCTTGGGATGATACATGTTGATGTATGTAAGGTCCCCTGTCTACACTTGCCAAGACCGGTTCTTTATACTTCATTACATTCTCTGATGATCTTTCAAGATTCAGACCTATGTTCCTGTTGAAACACAAGTCCGAACCTTTTGAGATATTCACAGAATATAAGTTAGAAGTAGAGAACCAATACGGGTATAAGTACTATGTCCTTTGATGAGATCAAGGAGGAGAATACTTGAGCACGGAATTCCTGGACTATTCTAAAGGAGAATGAGATTCTCTCTCAGCATTACTCCTCCGTATACACCATAGCACGATGGTATATCGGGACGGAGCAATCACACCCTATATGATAAGGTGTGCTCTATGATGAGTAGTACTGAGTTACCTATTTCCTTTTTGAGAGTTATGCACTTGAGAAGCTGCATACCTATTGAATAGGGTTCAAATCAAATCAGTTGCCTACCACTTCATATTTGATATGATAAGGGAAGAGCCAATCTCTTAAGTTAGTTAAGATTTGGGGTTGTCCGGCCTATTTCTAAAAGCAAAATCCGGACAAGCTCGAGGCAAGATCTGTTATGTAGAACTGGAAAGGTTCCAGCTATACAAACTACAGCTGATGATTTGATAGAACCAAAGAATTCAATAGTTACCAATGAACCTCAGCCTCTCCGCCGATCTAGTAGGGTTCCTCACCCACCTGAGAGATACTTCGGTTTCTCTATGACAGTGGGAGCGAGGATTGCATCATAAGATGATGACCCAACTAGTTTCGAGCTGGCCATCAGGAGTGGGACTCTGTAAGAATGGCAGGATGCTTAGTGATCTGAGATGGAATCCATGTACACCAACAAAGTATGGACTTTGGTTGCTATATCTGAAGGGTTAAATCCCCATCAGGAGCAAGTATATCTTGAGAAGATTACTAGGTGTAGATGGAAAAGTTGAGACTTTCAAAGCTAGACTTGTTAAAGCTTTTCGTCATCGACCAGGCATGGATAATGATGAAACCTTTTCAAGTGGCTATGCTTAAGTCCATCCAGATCCTACTTGCCACGGCTACATACCATGACTACGATATCTGGCGGTTGGGTGCCATGACTGGCTTTTCTAAATGATGTTTTAGAAGAAAACGTCTATAAGTACACAGCCAGAGGGCTTCGTAGACAGTGGGAGCAGCGGAAACGTGTACAAGATGCTTTATAGAATAAAGCAGGTATCGCGGAGTTGGAACATCTTTTTTGATGTGTTAGTCAAAGAGTTTGACATCATCAAAATGGTAGATGAACCTTGTATAAACAAAAAGGGTAGTAGGGAGTATAGTGACGATCCTCGTAGAGTACGTGGATGACATGCTCTTGATAGGGAAGGAGTTTCCTATGCTACGCTCGGTCAATCTCCGCTTATCACAATGATTCTCCATATAGGATCAAAGTGATACCTCCTAAATCCTGGGTTTTGGATCTATGAGATAGATCTAATTGGATGTTAGGATTCTCACTAGTTGTAGTGAGAGGGTATCAACCGATCCTGGGGAGAATCACTGGAAGGGTTCCAGGGTGATAAAGACGACTGAAAGTCAGTCGCAGGTATTGTCTTTACCCTCAGTAAAGGGACGGTATGTTGGAAGAGTTCCAAGCTAGATACCGTGGCAAACTAGACGATTAAGGCTGGATACATCGCTACTTAAGATGCTACCAAAAGAGGCTGTCTGGGTGTATATATATTTGTTCATGAGATGAACTCAGTTCCTCCCATTGTGTGACAATGGAGTTGTGGCTTATGCCAAGGAACGTCCGTCCCATCAGTGATCCAGACATATTCTAAGGCAGTATCACCTGATCATGGAGATGATTGATCTCCAGGGTGATCGAGGTTAGGAGAGTAGACTCAGAGGACAACACGGCGGATCCACTCACGAAGGCCTATTCCCAGAGAGAGATTTTTATGGGATGGTTGTGTATGAGATACTGCAACCACTGCTACAGATGGCCCTAGTGCAAGTGGGAGATTGTTAGTTATATGTATGCCCTAGAGGCCATTACTGTACATAGGATGTATATTGTAGTGGATGCTGGGACATATATAGGGAGGACTTTCTTGCTCGACATGATAGTATGCTATCTGGTTGATCTTTACCTTAACGTGTACACTGATTGTCTCTCTGTTACATGTTGTTAAAGCCCTTAGGATGTGTACTTGACTACCTGGACTATGATGCGGATCATACTAGTGGGGACAGGGTAGTCCATAAGTACATCCTTCAAGGTCCCTAGTCGTGGGTGTATCGAGACAGGGCATCGATATACCAGAGTAGACTAGCGTATACCTTCTCGACCCATACAGATGGGCGATGGATGATCCCATATCCATTGGTGTTTGACATCAGAGATGATATACGGGTGCTCAGTGGAGACTGGGTACACTGGACGGACTCGCCGAGAACTCCCAGATGGTATTATACCTTACGTCAGATGGCAGTTCTCTGGTGACACTGGTACAGAGTAGTCTGTTAACCCGAGATCGTCATAGAGTCTTGTGTGGTTCCCACTGTGCTTTGATTTCCATCTTACCACGTCCAAGAGGGCGTGCAAAATGGTGGTTTTTGGGTACAGTCCCGAATCACATGGAGGCAATGAGCGATAGGAGGGGATTCGTCTCTCCCAGTATAGGGAGTTGATGTTGCGCTGTGTTCGATTGGCTATAACCGGAAATCCCTGGCCAGGGTTGCTGAGATTTACTGGTAAGTGTTACCAGTAGTTTCTCGAACTGTTATAGACCTCATATCGACACGACTTATCGAGCTATTGGGGTCTGACGTTACCACCCCTAGGCGAGATATGCGACAGATCAGACGATCAGACCGAACTGTACGATAAGTGTTACTGGTTGGATTCACAGGAGTGTGAGCAGTCTTGCTCGTCGATCTTCTGATCGCTCAATACCCGGGTGGCCGTTACGTTTAGCAGACCGCTTGCGGCTTGTGGATGTTTGATATGATCATCATCCGCTGCCGGCGTATTGACGAGTCTTTAGAGTCCTACACAGAGGTTTCCTGGCTCAAGCGAAACGAAATAGGAACGCATATGAGATATGTGCGGGACCGAGAATGATACCAGTATGTGATACTGTATTCGATTCTCGCGATTTGTGACATTGATCGGTTATATGCGATATAGCCGGGTTATCGGATCAAGTGTTGATTCGATAAGTTGTTACTGTTGATACTAGTCGGTTATATGCGATATGACCGGATCATTAAATCAAGTGTTGATTTAATGATTTAATGTATAATTATATATTTAATATATTACTTTGCATTAACTAGTATCGGTTCACTTTAAATGGATTTTCTCACTCGGATGTGCACATTGTATATGTGATATACTTTTGTGCACTTGGATGTATCATGTTTGATGATACATGTTTACTTGAGCTTGTGTGAAGAATAAACCATGGTTTTATGAATGGTTAGGGTTTTGATTTCTTATTCATTTATTCTTTTGGGAAATGAAAGGATAATGAACAAAATGGTTTCTTCTTTATTTCTTTCTTGAAGCTTCATGAAGACTTTGACCAAGTGACCATTTTGTCTCATGCTTAACCCTAACCATTCCACTTAACCATGATTGATTCTCTACACTTGACCATGGTTTGATTATGATAAGTATTGATTTTTCTTTTCAATTTAAATTAACTTATCATATTCATTCCTTCTTCTTCTTCTTCATCACATGAAGAAAGCTTGCTACTACAATGGCAACTTGAGAAAACAAGTGAGAAATCCAATTCTAAAATGAACCCACTTCCTATTTCTTCATCCTCTACCTCTTGCTAAGTAGTATAGGGTGTTCTCTTCACAAGTTTCATGACTTGGTGAAGTGGGAGCTTGATCTTGTGATGCCTCGACGTAGATCATCTTCGGCGTCGTAGTCGATGACCTAGCCCGCCCATTTCTCCGATGAAACCGACGCTAGAGCCCGGGATTCTATTTGGACAGCGAGGAGACTTCATCACGGAGCTATGGAGGTGGAGCACCGGATCTACAAAGGTTGTATTTCCGTTCTTTTAGTTAAGTAGTTAACTAGTTGCTTTTGTCGCCTATATATCTAGTTAACGATCCGTATTAGGGTTTCTCGGCACCCGTAAAATTTGAAATTGGCATGGTTGATGCCATGTGAGACCTCATTTGTGTGCCTAGGAACCCTACAGCGCATACCTTCTGGAGTGTAGTAACTTGAGTGGACTCCGTCAAGTTATCATGCGATGATAGTTGGATCCCAATTCCCACTGATGAGTAAGATTACTCCTCGGGTGATTTTAAATGATCCCGACTAATTCTCCTTTAGGGTTTGGAGGAGAATTCGAGGATACAGTGGGAGCCATCCTGATTAGATAAAGTGATTAACCATTCTGATTTAGGTAAAAGTGCATGCTGAGTGTTTCTTTTCTCTCTCTTTCTTTGGCAGTGACCATGGCCCGACCCTTGACTAAAACTCATGAACCAAGTTAACCGAACCTTTTAAAAACACTTTGGCTTTTGGAATGTCACGGTGTCGGATACATCATTGCCACTTCTAAATCACCTTTGCATTTCTCCCGAACACCCCGTATCACTACGAACATCCACTTCCATTGGATAAATCCATCGTATAGTTACATACGAACTCGAAGGAACTTGTTCCAGATTCGAGGATGGATTCTGGTTCTGGAGAGATTGTATAAGATTATTTGGTTGTCTTTTCCCTTTACCTTCTTTCAGGTTGTGAGGGCTCCTAGGATTAGGAGAAGGTAAACCTATTAATCTTATTGGATAGTCTTCTTCCAAATCATAAGCAGGTGCCGATAGGTAGGGAAGGAAGAAAACCAATTAAGCCTAAGTGTGGTGTACAGAAGATAATAAGTAAAGACATATATAGGGATTAGATTGAGGGCAAAGAAAATTGCGACCACCATGATTCATGACAAAACCGTGTATACCCCTGCCACTCCCACATCCGCTTTAGATTTCTCCAGAACACTCCGTATCACTACGGATATCTACCCCTATTGGATATGCCATCGTATTGTTACATACGAACTCGAAGGAATTCCTTCCAGATTCGAGGATGGTTTCCAGTTCAGGAGAAATAGAATAGGATTATTCAGATGTCTTTTCCCATTACCTTCTCTCAGGGTGTGAGGGCTCCTAAGATTAGGAGAGTACACCTATTACGCTTATTGGATAGTCTTCTTCCAAAGCTTAGGTTGGTGCCGAAGGGTAGGGAAGGAAGAAAACCAATTAGCCTAAAGGTAGTGTACAAAAGGTAATAAGTAAAGACATAATAAAGGGATTGGAGTCATGGCATGGAACTATACGGTTACAGTCATGAATCGGGATAGTGGAAGACGCGTTACTAGGAATACCAGTTAACCCCTTTTGAAACATTTTCATGTTTCGGTTTCAATGTGCGATATTAATTGAAAACTGTTTTCCCAATTGGAATCTAACTCCAGGGTATGTGTTTACCAGATCAGTTTCTCACAGCTGTATGTTATTACGGATGGTGAGTGGGAGTATGATATTGGGAATTGGGTGATTAGATCCTCATTATATCGGAATTCGTTGTTATTGGTGATATTTGAGGAAATCATCTGGATTTTGCCGGATGGCAAATATTTGGTTTTGAATATCCGTTATTATGCACCAATTTCAAACTGATATATCTGTATGTTTATTTTATAAAGTGAGATATAAATTTTTGATATTATGTCTGTGACATTTACCTATATTAGTTGGTGATTAGGTAAGGTGCATTCAACAGCGATGTGATTCTTCTTAACCATAGTACATTTTTCAACCTACGATGTACAAGGTTTGGGTTAATAAACTCAGGGGACTTATATAAAGTATTGTATGTTGTCCACTGTCCATTAGGAAAATGGGGTTGGTACTCGTACTATATTCTGTTTACTCATAACTTTTCTAGTTCTAGACAATTATTTCGTTGAAATACAAGGTTCAGATTTTGAGAAGTTATAGGTATAAGAATAAAGTAGAGAACCATTTGTTGGAAGTATCAGGATTCTTCGAGAAAGTCGAAGATGTAGATACTTGTGTTTGGTATTCCATTGATAGTAATGGTTTTGAAAACTTACTTCTTTTTCAGGTTACTCATATATGGATGCACTCCTAGTTGAGTAATGTTGAATGACCTCCTTCTATTTGGTTGATATGCACTGAAGACAGCTGCATGATTTTGAATCTGGTTCCAATTAAATTAGTGATTTTGTTTCTATATTGGATATATATAGAATCAATTTATATCTTAACCATGTTAAGGTATAGGGAGTTATCCGGCTAATGCTTAAAACCAGAATCCGGATAAACTCGAAGCATGTTTCAGTAATGGCTGTTTGTGGGTTATCCCGGGCTTTGACGATGGTTAATTTTCTACCATCAGGAAGATCAATATTTATATTGTTCTTGACTCGCCACAGTTTTAGTAAAATGGATTTTTTCAGAAAAACAGAAGTGGGAGTATGGTAGAACCGGAAGTGATTCCATAACCATAAATGATCACTGAAGATTTAATAGAACCTAAGGATTCAATTAGTTTCGACATTCTATTAGCCACTCCGCAGATTTGGTGGGTTACCTCAGGCACCCGAGAGGTACTTCGGTCTTCTCAGAGATGGTGACAGGAAGGTTCTTGTTTACCCAGACTTGTCATTGCTGCTGTTCTAGACTATAAGACCCGGCAGGAGGCAGAGTCATATACACATGCATTTCTAAACTAGCTTTGGAAATGCATGTGTATATGACTCTGCCAGAGGGTTGTTTTAGTCAATGGGAGCAGCGGAAGCATAGTGGGGAAGTAGCTTGTCTCTATTTATAGACTAAAGAAGGTATAGCGGAAATAGATCATCTATTTTTGAGGTGACAGTCATAGGCTTTGAATTCATTAGAATAGGAGATAGATCTGCTAAGAAGGTAGTAAAGAGTGATGTCCAGATATTAGGATGGCATGCACTTGATAGGAAGAAATATTCCTATACTACAATCGGTTATACTGTGATTATCACAAAGTTGTTTCTCCACATAGGATATGGATATAATATCAGGGATTCTGGTTACTAGATCTATGGTTTTAGATATCGATTTGGAAAGTATCCTAATCTGGGTACTTTGACATTATTCTAAAGGTACTTTAGAATGGATGACTTCTGGCATGGTGGTGTACCTGCAGGTGATGGAATCACCCTCTCTAAAGGTGTCTTACAGACTAAAAGAGAGAGAGAGATCTGCATGATTAGCATATCACTTGCTTCGGCAATTGAGTTAATCATGAAATGTCAAGTACCACACCAGATGTTGTTTTTGCACTAGCTGCAATAAGCAGATATATTAATCAAATCCTGGAGAAACGTTGGGAAGCAGTTTATGAACATAAATGGATGTTCTAGGGATATGGTAATGGTAGCCTCCTTCGGGAGACAGTTATCATTTCAGGCTTCCAAGGTGATATGAATGATAGAGTGACTGTCAGAGTTATAGTTTTCCCTCTTTTGAGGGACGATATGTTGGACAGGTGGTCCAAGTGGATACTGAGGAAAGGCATGGTGCAGGATACTGATTAAATTCAGTGGATGATACAGTCTAAGAAGTTTGCTGGATTTGGAGTTCATTTTTGAACTGGGTCCTATTAGAAATTCAGACAAATTCTGAGACAGGTATTGCTCATTTTGGGAGATAGTTTTCTCCACGAAGTTGAGATATAGAGAGATACAGAAAGAAACATTGCAGCGGATCCACTCACTGAAGCTATTTTTTGAACGCAATAGTTTCGCAAACGGGATTTGCGAAACAGATTAGTAGAGAAGTTGGGTGTTCGGTATCACACGAGCTATGAGTATACGACATCGCAATAATTGGCCTTAAGTGCAAGTGGGAGATTGTTGGTTATAGTGCCCTCAAGGCAATTATCGTAATCACAGTCAAGTGATTATGATGATTGAGGGAGAACCTATACCAGTAGAACAGTCTTACTCAAGATGATAGTATACTATCTAGTTTGTCTTTATCATCATGTACATGTTGATAGAGCCCATAGGATTCTTGCCTGACTACCAGCATTATGATGGCGATCATATACGTGGGTGCTGGGGGTCTATAAGCACATCCTTAAATATCCCTAATCGTGGGAGTATCGAGACTGGGCATCGATACTCCAGAGTAGACTAGTGTATACTGATCGAGACCCCGACGAGGGGTGGTGGCTAGATCTTACAAGCCATTGGTGTTAGTTTGTTCACCTAAGATAGTATACAGGTGCTCATTGGGTTATGAGTACACTGGACGGACTCGCCGGGAACATGCAAGTTGGTATTATATGTTAGTTATATGTATGCCCTAGAGGCCATTACTGTACATACGATGTATATTGTAGTGGATGCTTGGACATATATAGGGAGGACTTTCTTGCTCGACATGATAGTATGATATCTGGTTGCTCTTTATCTTAACATGTACTCTGATTGTCTCTATGTCACATGTTGATAAAGCCCTTAGGATGAGTACTTGACTACCAGGACTATGATGCAGATCATACTAGTAGGGACAGTGTAGTCGCCAAGTACATCCTTCAAATGTTCCTAGTCGTGGGAGTACCGAGACAGGGCATCGATACTCCAGAGTAGACTAGCGTATGCGTTTCTTGACCCATATGATGGGCGATGGATGATCTCATATCCATTGGTGCTTGACATCAATGAAGGTATATGGGTGCTCAGTGGAGACTGGGTATACTGGACGGACTCACCGAGAACTCCCATATGGTATTATACCTCACGTCAGATGGCAGTTCTCTGGTGACACTGGTACAGGTTAGTCTGTAGACCTGAGATCGACATAGAGTCTTGTGTGATTCCCACTGTGCTTTGATTTCCATCATACCACGTCCAAGAGGGCGTGCAAAAAGGTGGCTTTTGGGTACAGTCCCAAATCACATGGAGGCAATGAGTGATAAGAAGGATTAGTCTCTCCCGGTATAGGGAGTTGATGTTGTGCTGTGTTCGATTGGCTATAACTGGAAATCCCTGGCCAGGGTTACTGAAATTTACTGGTAAGTGTTATCAGTAGTTTCTCAAACTGTTATAGACCTCATATCGACACGACTTATCAAGCTACTAGGGTCTGACGTTTACCACCCTTAGGCGAGATATGCGACATATCAGACGAAGAGACCGGACTGTATGGGAGTGTTACTGACTGGATTCACAGGAGAATGTACAGGCTTGCTTGTTGATATTCTGATCGCTCAATACCCGGGTGGCTATTACGTTTAGCTGACCGCTTGCAGCTTCTGGGTGTTTGATATGATCATCACCTACTGCCGGCGTATTGACGATTCTTTAGAGTCCTACACAGAGGTTTCCTGGCTCAGGCAAAATGGAGTAGAAGCACATATATGATATATGCGGGACCGAGAACAATACGAGTATGTGATACCGTATTAGATTCTCGCGATATGAGATATCAGCCGGGTATATGTGATATAGCCGGGTCATCGGATCAAGTGTTGATTCGATGAACTGATATAGAATCTATTAGTCGGTTATTTATGAAATAGCCGGATTATCGGATCAAGTGTTGATTCGATAATTTAATGTATAATTATATATTTGATATATTAAATTATATTAACTAATATAAGCTCACTAAAAGATTCTTTTTCTCACTCGGGTAATACATTGATATATATGCGATATATGTTAATTGTATTATTTAATTTTGTTACAATAAATATTGTATATGTGATATATAATATTGTAACATGTTAGGGTTATTAATGTAACATGATTAGTTAAGATTAAACATAATTAAGGTTTGATTTGGGTTAATTTTTCTAGAAGCTTCTAGAAGCTTTTTGTTTTGTTTTTGCAAAGATATTTTGTAAAGATATTTTGGATGATATTTAGTTAACCCAACCCAAGCCTTGAACATGGTTCATTCTCTACATAGGTTAAGTTATCATACTTAACCCATGGTTGCATTTCTAACCTCACATGGATTCATTATTTATCATAAATGGTTTTGGTTATTCTTCTTTTTCTTCCTTGGAGAAAAGCTTTCTAGCTTTTGCTCTTGTGATGATTTTGAGTGAGAAATAGAAAACAAATGAGAGCTAAATTCCTACTTCATCATTCTAATCTATTCTTATCAATTAGATTAGGGTGTTCACTTCATTTAGTGAGTGAGAGCTTGTGTTATAGAAACTTCAAGGTAGATCATCTTAGTTATCGAAGATCGGAAGCAAGCTTGCATCTTTCTCTTCGTGGAGCCTCTCTAGAGTCCGGGAACTTGATGATCGCAGTGAAGGGACCACAACACGGAGCTTATGAAGTGAAGGACCGGACTACAAAGGTTGTAATCCCAAACTCTTAGATGTTAAAGTGTTTAACATGCTTTGTTTCGCCTAATATCTAGTTTAAAGATCTTGGTTAGGGTTGTTCGGCACGTCTAAATTTTAAATTGGGCATGGTTGATGCCTTATAGACCCGTGTGAGAGTGCCTAGTAACCCTGCAGTGGTATCAGAGCCAAGCTAGAGCTTTTGGCGAAGTCTAGGCGAAGTTTAAAGTCCGATCGAACTCCGAATACCTGATAAAACCTATTTTCTGGAAAAAAATTTAAAATGTGATTTTTTCTGCATTAAAAGTACTCAGAAAATTCAGCAGGTAAATTTATGGACACGTGTGAAAAACGACACCCTAAATCGCTCAAGGCGCCGCGGAACCGCGGCCAAACTGGGGTATTGGCGGCGGTTCCGCGACAGGTCTTGGGGATAGAGGATTAGATTTTGCTACAGTTGATTCGTAGGTACTTTTGCATTGTTCTGGGAATTTTTAATTATACTCAAATGTTGAGTTTTCTGGGTTGTATTGGGGACTCGTTGATTCGATCGGATAATTTCACTTCGTTTAAGTTTTTCCGGATAATATTAGAACCTGTTAAAAAGTTCGAACGGATATCAATAACTAACTTTTTCCCCTGCCGGAAAATTTCCAAGTGTTGGATTTTTCCGTAGTTTAAGAACGTTCTAAGTCGTGTAAGTAACGCGGTGGACCATCTAGAAGACAACATGTTAGTGTATATGCCCTAGAGGCCATTATTGTATCATACTAGATTGTATATTACTTAATGGAAGCTTGGGATATTCACAGTTATATATACAGTCTTGCTAAAAATGGTAGTATGCTACTTGGTTTGTGTCTACTTTAATATGTGCATATGTCTCTTGTAACGTATCACTTATACATATTAGTAGAGCCCATAGGATCTTTGCTTGATTACCAGCGTCGTGATGGCAGTCACACTAGTGGAGGCTGGGTAGTCTGTAAGCAACATCCTATACAGGTCCCTGGTCGTTGGATTGTCGAGATAGGGCATCGATATTCCGGAGTAGACTAAGTGTATACGCTTCTCATCCCAGTTGGGGAAATGGTCTGTCCCACAGCCATCAGTACGTCGTACTGGAGATAGTACACAGGTGCCCGTTAGGTTACGGGTACACCGGACAGGACTCGCCGGGGAACTGATTGGTTGGTATTATACCCATCGTCAGTTAACAGTTCCCAGGTGACATGAGTACAGCATAGTCCGCAGACTTGACACTGCTACTTCGCCTCGAGTGTGTCTCACTGTTCTTAGATTGCTACCCTACCACGGCTCAAAGGAGTCGTGCAAACAGGTAGCAGTTGGGTGCAGTCCCGAGCACTTGGAGGCAGTGGCGGTTAGATAGGATTCGTCTCTCTCGGTATTGGGAGTTGATATCGCACTGTGTCAGAGAGCCATTACGCAAAGTCCCTGGCCAGGGCAAGCGAGATATACTGGTAGGTTCCAGTAGCTTCTCAGGGCATAATGGGCTTCGCTCCGACACGACTTATACAGCTATTAGGGGACTGACGCTTGCCGCACCCTAGGCTTGATATGCGATAGTCTTAGGCGAACAGACCGGACTGTACAGAGATTGTCACATCAGGCTCAGTGGGAGTTCGGATGATTTACCTCATCGGCCTTCTTATCGACATCTACCTGGGGACCGTTACGTACAGCTAGTGCCGCTTGCGGTCTGTGGTTAAACCCACTGCCAGCGTAGTGTCGAGTCTTTAGAGTCCCACACAGAGAGTTTCCCTGCTCCAGGCGAAACGATATAGAGGTCGTATGGTTTTACGACAAAGGGTTCGGACTCGTATGTATGTTTACACACTTACGTCGTTTGGACAGTTTTTACCAGTCAGCTTTGGTTTAAGCCAGTTACTGGTATCCGGTTATTGGATTTATACAGTCTAAAGTTTTTCCGTAATTTTGCGGATCGGAGGGGCGTTCTCGTAATTGTGCGAGAAGCTTCTAGAAGATGGTGACTAAGGAGGTTTAGGTGTCATATACATTGAATGGGTTATATGAGTCATGAGGGTGATTCATTCATCTCATTAATGCACATTAAATGCTTAATGACTCATGCTAATGAATCACCACTTGATATTTGTGAAGCATGATTATTCATCACTCTTTATTCTTTTCTTCATAAAAGAAAATGCTTCATATCTATTATGATACTCATAAGCTTTATTCAATTATCATTCTCACCTTCTCTCTCCTCAAGCTCACTCTCTCTTGAAACCCTAACCCTAACCTCTCATGTGTTGAGATCAAGGGTTAGATAGACTAAAACATCCATAACCTCACTCTATATCCTCTAGGTAGCTTAGATTAGCACTTTAAGCAACCTAGTTATCTCAAGTTTGAGATTAAGCTTGGCGTAGAAGCTTTCGGGTGGATCGTCTTTGATTCGAGGAGGCCGTGAAGTTGCCGATGTTCCAAGGAGCCTACGAGGAGTGGAGGACAGTGATGAAGACACGAAGGACTTGGTTCGATAGGTATAATCCCTAAGCATAGTAGTTTAGAACAACTATGTGTTTGGTTAGTTATCGTTTAGCTTCGATTCAAGCGGTTAGTCGATGTTTGTTCACTAAACAAGTTCGTTTTTGAAAATTCCGCCTCCCCACAAGTATTGGGGTGTTGTACATCGACTTACAGTGGTATCAGAGCCTCGCTAAACAATAAATAACTTTTTTGCAAATTTGTATGAATTTCGAACGGAAAAAACGAAACCGGAAAACCCCAAAATATCATGTTTCTGTCGATTTATAAATGAAGTCCAAAAATTTTTCAGGGATGTTCAGAAGGCTTAAAATGATAGTACTAGAACACACAAAAAATTTGGTGCCCTGAATCGTCTACTGAGCCGCGGATCAGCGGCGGATAGCACAGATCCCGCCGCGGATCCGCCGCCGTTTTGACGATTCAGGGAGCCATTTTTCTTGTGCTGGTTCTCTGTGATATTTGGGATTTTCTGGAATATTTAATTATTGCTCAGGTTTCATATTTGCAGAGCAGTTTTGGAGCAAAATTAAAAGTGTTTAATCGATCGAAATTATACAGTATTTGCTTGTTGGATTATATCTGTGTTTGTATAATGTGTTCGTAAACCTCCCCTAACTGCTAGTATGTCGGTTGGCAGGGGGTTGCACATTTCTGTAATGGTTTTATCTGTTTGTGCATATGAACTGTATTGGACTGTTGTGGTGTATAGCCGGGGTTTTAGCAATGGGTTATTATTTAATTCATTTGTTGTAAATGTAATTTGTTGTAATATTATTTTTGCGGGCATATCCAGGTTGCGGTTGTAGCCACCGTTGTATTATTTCTTTTTACTGTTTTTGCTCCTAGGATAGACCCAAGGTGGGGTGCACAAACTACCGGGTATTTTGAAGTGTTGAGGCGGACCGCTTCACTTCTGGTACTTGGCGGGTAGTTTGCTGTACCCGTAGGGGTCTGGGTGGGGTAATGGCTATTCATCACAACTGTGTAATCCGTCTTTCTTTGCAGGCTCAAAAGAAACGCGGATTACTTGCATATCCAATAAAGTTTATCTGTGATCTGGAATGCTTATTATTGCGTCTGACGAATGTACAATATCTATATATGATAGCTATTAGACGTCACTTATGTTTTACACCCGCGCTAGCCCAGCCCCCGCTCTGTCGTTAGTTAAGTAACCTAACGGGTGATGACAGGACCCCGTGGCGAATGCGGATGGCATAAGAGGACGTGGTATTTTTCGTTGTTTTCTGCAATGATAAGATTAATTGATGGGATGCATTATTATAATGCAAAGAAAATAAACCAATGTTTAAATCGTTGGAACAAATTTAAAAAGAAACCACTCGGTTATTTTAAAAGGATCGGATTTTTTAAATTGCGGAGCTTTAACCACTCCTTTTAAAAAGTATCAGGTTCCTTCGATTATATCAAGTTCACTACGTTCACGGTTTTGCCAAAACCATTCGTAGCCCTCCGTCATTTCTTATGGATGGTCAGTAGTATTCAAGCTATGTTTGTTGGCCCTTAGTCAAGACATAGTGTTTGGTAGCTGCTGGGGTATTCATTTGTTGCATAGATAGATGCGTTGGTTTGAGACAGTCGTATTACTTTGTTGGCCCTTAGTCAAGAGTATGTACGGGTGGGTTCAAATTAACCTGGACAATGACGGGTAGAACTTGACATGTGACTTATGATTTGTTGGCCCTTAGTCAAGGTCATAAGAGCATGGGGCAAAAATCCACATCGGGAATTTCTAAAGAAACTGAAATTTACAGAGAGGTGCATACCATTTTGGAGTTTGATGAATGTTGGTAGGATTCCTTCAACATTATCATACGATGATATTTTGGATCCCGATCCTACTGTGAGTATATGCTACTTATCAGGAGATTCGTCACTTAACGATCAATGCTATAAACCAAGTAGGTGCCTAGAAAGGTGTCAGCGGGGTTACGCCCCCAGAGAAAAGAGGTTATTTAATTAAGGAACTTCGCGAAAGCGTTGGAAAACCTTCCTCGAAGTATCGACACTAGCCTGGCTGAACGGTTAAGCAAGTATTGTACGGTAAGAATTGTCCTGGCTAATTCTTCTTTTATGGTTTGAGGAGGGATTCGAGAAACAGTGGGAGCCATCCTGTTTAGATAAATTAAAAACCAATCTAAACTTGCAACAGCATCATGCTAAAATATTTTCTTCTCTCTCTCTTAAATTGCAGCGACCCTGTGACCACACATAGGTTACATCTAGATAACAAATTGACTGAATATGACTTATATGACTGGCAAAGGTCTGTCCAGATGTCCATTGGCTATGACAAGCTGGACCACCCTATTACTTCTCAAGATCCCGCCGTCTCAGGTCCAGTTTCCACTGTCGTGCATATGAATATCCATCAGACAAGGGAAAAAGGAAAGAGAAAGGCAAAAGTTTCGGGACTGGATATAGTAAAACAGGGACGTTCCTATTGTTACAGGAATGAACATTGGCAGAAAGATTGCAGGGCTTTAGAAGCCAGTAACCAGGATTCGAAGCATGTTGTGGCTTCATCTTCGGGTGTGTTTATGATAGAAAACTGTATGTCAGCTAACCCTACTTCCTGGGTATTGGATACCGGATCAGGAACTCACATCTGTAATTCATTACAGGCTCTGAGAAATCGTAGGGTTATCGGGATAGGTGATATGACCCTCACAGTTGCTAACGGAATGAGCATGAACGCTGAATCCGTAGGGGAATATCATCTTGGGATGACAGCTGGGCAGATATTGATTCTGCGTAACTGTTTTTTTGTACCAGGTACGACTTGTAATATCATATCTGTACCCTTACTTTCTAAGGAAGGATATGATTTTGCTTTTACAAGAGATGTGGTTCACATCCACCTAAATCAAGTTTTGATTGGGTCAGGTACATTAGAAAACGGAATATACGTATTAAATCAAGCTCAGATTTTCAGTGTCCAGAACACACTTAAAAGAAAGTCTCCGGAAACAAATCAGGCTTTCTTATGGCATTGTAGACTAGGTCACATCAATGAGAGGAGGTTGACTAAGTTACATAAAGAAGGATATTTGAATCTGTTCGAATATCAATCTTATGCTACTTGTGAATCTTGTCTCATGGGAAAGATGACAAAAACTCCGTTCACTGGACACGAAGTAAGAGCAAGCGAGCTCTTAGGACTCGTACACAGTGACGTGTGCGGTCCAATGTCTACACATGCGCGAGGTGGTTATTCCTACTTCATTACTTTTACGGATGATTTCTCTAGGTATGGATATGTCTTCTTAATGAAGCACAAATCCGAGGCCTTTGAGAAATTCCAAGAATACAAGAATGAAGTGGAAAAAACAAATAGGCAAAAGTATAAAGACACTGAGATCTGATCGAGGTGGTGAATACTTAAGTGCCGAGTTCCTGGGTTACTTAAAAGAGAATGGAATTCTCTCTCAGCTTACTCCTCCATACACACCACAACATAACGGTGTATCAGAAAGGAGGAATCGAACCCTATTGGATATGGTTCGTTCCATGATGAGTAACGCTGAGTTACCGCGATCATTCTGGGGATATGCACTAGAATCAGCTGCATATCTTTTGAACCAGGTTCCTACCAAAACTGTGCCTACCACACCATATCAGATGTGGAGTGGGAAGAAACCCTGTCTAAAACATTTTAAGACATGGGGATGTCCTACTTTTGTAAAAAAGCAGCATGCGGACAAGCTTGAGGCACGCTCAGTAAAGTGTAAGTTTGTAGGATATCCAAAGAACTCCAAAGGATATTATTTCTATTACGCAGAGGAACAAAAGGTTTTTGTTTCTCGTCATGCCTGCTTCTTAGAAACTGAATTTTTAGAAAATCAGAAGAGTGGGAGCGCAATAGAACTGGAAGAAATTCCAGATCCACAAGCTATTACTGAAACCTTGGTAGAACAAGAAGGTTCAGGTGAACAGGACATCCCGACGCCACTCCGCAGGAGTAGTAGGCAATCTCATCCGCCCGAGAGATACTACGGTTTTCTCATAGACGGGGATAGAGAGGATTGCACTATTGAAAATGATGAGCCTACTAGCTTTCAGCAAGCCATTCAGAGCGGTGACTCGGTAAAATGGCTAGAAGCAATGCGGACCGAAATGGAGTCCATGTACACTAACAAAGTATGGACTTTGGACGTTGCTCCAGATGGGGTAAAACCTGTAGGATGCAAATGGATCTTCAAAAAGAAGATTGGTGTAGATAGACAGGTTGAAACCTATAAAGCTAGACTTGTTGCAAAGGGTTTCCGTCAAAGACCTTGTTTGGACTATGACGAGACATTTTCTCCAGTAGCTATGCTAAAATCCATTAGGGTCCTTCTTGCTATTGCTGCCTTCCACGATTATGAGATCTGGCAGATGGACGTAAAGACGGCTTTTCTAAATGGAAATTTGGAAGAAAGCGTCTATATGGATCAGCCAGAGGGATTCATTCAGAGTGGGAGCAGCGGTAAAGTATGCAAGCTGCTTAAGTCCATTTATGGACTAAAGCAGGCATCACGGAGTTGGAACATCTGTTTTGATGATGCTGTCAAAGAATTTGACTTTATCAAAAATCCAGATGAACCATGCATATACAGTAAGATTGTAGGGAGAGCTGTAGTATTCCTCGTCTTGTACGTGGATGACATTCTCCTAATAGGAAATGATATTCCTATGTTACAGTCAGTCAAAAGATTCTTGTCACATAAATTCTCCATGAAAGACCTGGGTGATGCCACCTACATTCTGGGGATCCGGATCTATCGTGATAGATCAAAAAGGATATTGGGACTTTCACAGTCCAGGTACATAGACACCATAGTGAAGAGATTCAGTATGGAAGATTCTAAATGCGGTAACCTACCGGCTTGTCACGGAATCACCCTCTCAAAAGATATGTCTCCCAAGACTGATTTGGAAAGGGATCGCATGTCGATTATACCCTACGCTTCTGCAGTAGGCTCTATAATGTATGCGATGTTATGTACCAGACCAGATGTAGCATACGCATTAAGCGTAGTAAGCCGGTATCAAGCAAACCCAGGGGAGAATCACTGGATAGCAGTAAAGAACATTCTCAAGTACCTGAGGAGGACTAAGGAGATGTTCTTGGTATATGGCGGAAAAGACCTTCAGATGGAGGCCTTTGCCGACTCCGGCTTCCAGAGTGACAAAGATGACTCCAAATCCATGTCGGGTTATGTCTTCACCCTCAATGGAGGGGCGGTCTGTTGGAAGAGTTCCAAGCAGGAGACCGTTGCAGACTCAACGATGGAAGCAGAGTACATAGCTGCTTGTTATGCCGCAAAAGAAGCAGTCTGGATGAAGAAGTTCATCAAAGAACTTCAGGTGGTTCCTACCAGTATTGATCCAATACCTCTGTATTGTGACAACAACGGCGCTATAGCTTTAGCGAAGGAACCCAGGTCCCATCAGAAGTCCAGACACATCTTAAGGCGGTATCACCTGATCAGGGAGATCATAGATCGCCGGGAGATCGAGGTGAAGAGAGTAAAGACGGAGGATAACATTGCTGATCTATTCACAAAGGCCATTCCTCAGACGCAGTTCGAGAGGCTATTCGGGATGATAGGTCTACGATATGCCAGATCATGGCCCTAGTGCAAGTAGGAGATTGTTAGTGTATATGCCCTAGAGGCCATTATTGTATCATACTAGATTGTATATTACTTAATGGAAGCTTGGGATATTCACAGTTATATATACAGTCTTGCTAAAAATGGTAGTATGCTACTTGGTTTGTGTCTACTTTAATATGTGCATATGTCTCTTGTAACGTATCACTTATACATATTAGTAGAGCCCACAGGATCTCTGCTTGATTACCAGCGTCGTGATGGCAGTCACACTAGTGGAGGCTGGGTAGTCTGTAAGCAACATCCTATACAAGTCCCTGGTCGTTGGATTGTCGAGATAGGGCATCGATATTCCGGAGTAGACTAAGTGTATACGCTTCTCATCCCAGTTGGGGAAATGGTCTGTCCCACAGCCATCAGTACGTCGTACTGGAGATAGTATACAAGTGCCCGTTAGGTTACGGGTACACCAGACAGGACTCGCCGGGGAACTGATTGGTTGGTATTATACCCATCGTCAGTTAACAGTTCCCAGGTGACATGAGTACAGCATAGTCCGCAGACTTGACACTGCTACTTCGCCTCGAGTGTGTCCCACTGTTCTTAGATTGCTACCCTACCACGGCTCAAAGGAGTCGTGCAAACAGGTAGCAGTTGGGTGCAGTCCCGAGCACTTGGAGGCAGTGGCGGTTAGATAGGATTCGTCTCTCTCGGTATTGGGAGTTGATATCGCACTGTGTCAGAGAGCCATTACGCAAAGTCCCTGGCCAGGGCAAGCGAGATATACTGGTAGGTTCCAGTAGCTTCTCAGGGCATAATGGGCTTCGCTCCGACACGACTTATACAGCTATTAGGGGACTGACGCTTGCCGCACCCTAGGCTTGATATGCGATAGTCTTAGGCGAACAGACCGGACTGTACAGAGATTGTCACATCAGGCTCAGTGGGAGTTCGGATGATTTACCTCATCGGCCTTCTTATCGACATCTACCTGGGGACCGTTACGTACAGCTAGTGCCGCTTGCGGTCTGTGGTTAAACCCACTGCCAGCGTAGTGTCGAGTCTTTAGAGTCCCACACAGAGAGTTTCCCTGCTCCAGGCGAAACGATATAGAGGTCGTATGGTTTTACGACAAAGGGTTCGGACGCGTATGTATGTTTACACACTTACGTCGTTTGGACAGTTTTTACCAGTCAGCTTTGGTTTAAGCCAGTTACTGGTATCCGGTTATTGGATTTATACAGTCTAAAGTTTTTCTGTATTTTTGCAGATCGGAGGGGCATTCTCGTAATTGTGCGAGAAGCTTCTAGAAGATGGTGACTAAGGAGGTTTAGGTGTCATATACATTGAATGGGTTATATGAGTCATGAGGGTGATTCATTCATCTCATTAATGCACATTAAATGCTTAATGACTCATGCTAATGAATCACCACTTGATATTTGTGAAGCATGATTATTCATCACTCTTTATTCTTTTCTTCATAAAAGAAAATGCTTCATATCTATTATGATACTCATAAGCTTTATTCAATTATCATTCTCACCTTCTCTCTCCTCAAGCTCACTCTCTCTTGAAACCCTAACCCTAACCTCTCATGTGTTGAGATCAAGGGTTAGATAGACTAAAACATCCATAACCTCACTCTATATCCTCTAGGTAGCTTAGATTAGCACTTTAAGCAACCTAGTTATCTCAAGTTTGAGATTAAGCTTGGCGTAGAAGCTTTCGGGTGGATCGTCTTTGATTCGAGGAGGCCGTGAAGTTGCTGATGTTCCAAGGAGCCTACGAGGAGTGGAGGACAGTGATGAAGACACGAAGGACTTGGTTCGATAGGTATAATCCCTAAGCATAGTAGTTTAGAACAACTATGTGTTTGGTTAGTTATCGTTTAGCTTCGATTCAAGCGGTTAGTCGATGTTTGTTCACTAAACAAGTTCGTTTTTGAAAATTCCGCCTCCCCACAAGTATTGGGGTGTTGTACATCGACTTACACAACAAACCTTAACTCGATTATGTGACCGTCTGAACCACCTCTAAACCTTAGGGTTTGTGGCAGTACGGTGTTGCCATATGTGAGGCATTAGCTTGACCCTTCTACGGCTGGACCATTGGTACTGTGGCATGTGATGGATGTTTTTAAACTAATTTCAAGTGTTGAGAACTATTTGGGAAATTTTGGGTGTTTGTTTATTCGATCGGAAAGTTTAACACTGTCTTTTTATCTGAAATGTGATACAATATTTGGAATCCACATGTAGTTATGTGATAACTAATTTGAATGTTATAAATATAGCGGTTTAGTCTTATTTGATCGGTTGCCACGGGATTTTGATGCGATCAAAAGTCCGTCGCAATCACGTAGCGTACGCGGATACTCGCCGGGTAAACTTAATAGACAGCCACGCCCTATAGCCCCGACAAAGTGACTGTAGGAGAACCCCATCGCCAAAAGCATCAGTTCGGGTGCTCGCGGTAGCGGTGTTCCGCCTTAGTGCCCTTCGTCGACGGCATCCGGGGGTGCGGCCGTCTACTAAAGTTTGCGACGAGCATTCGATCAGGATGTCGGTGATCTTGTTGAATTGCCTGACTTGATATTGAAAAGAGTTTTCTATAATGAGACTAAAATGCGGGGTTTATAATTGTTAGGCATTCGATGTCTAAGGAATTCATTTGGTTAGGCATGAGATGTCTAAGGAGGTTGCAGATTCCAACTGTTGTAATTTTACACTTTCTTTTCTGTGACCATAAGCGTAGTATGTAGTGTATCGCCGGCTTCGTTGCTATACATCAACGACAATCGGGATACGCATACTTGCTTACGTTGATGATATGAGATATTATGTGTTGCTGTGATATGTTATATTGGATCATCGTGTTCTGAATAGCCGGGGGTTTTATGTGAAATGAGGGTTTTTATTTTCATTCATGTAAAATTCATTTGTATGTAATATTCTTTTATTGGGGCTCTTCCGGGCTGAGGATGATGTCACCATTGTATATTATTTACTTTTCCGCATTAGGTAGACCCAAGACGGGGAGCACAAGTAACCGGGTTCTAGGGTCCAATGGGAGACCATCTCGAGGAGTCGAGAACGGGTCTCCTAACTCTAGAATCGGCAGTGTTGCTTGCCGCTCTCGTAGGGGTCTAGGGATGTGGGTTTGGCTGTTCATCGCGACCGTGGAATCCGTGTTTTATACAGGCTCGTATTAAAACACGGACGTCCTAATATATCCAATATTTCATATGTGTTCTTCTGCAGCAATGTTTTGTGATGAGATCATATTACTCCCTGAGATGAATATTTATATTATATATATGAGATATATGTTATATTGCTGATTTCGTTTCAAATGTGATGCTTATGAAGCATAATAAAATGGGACTTCATTAATGAGATTAATGACACTAAAAGAAACCTAAAGATGTTGTAGAAACTTGTTTAAAAACTGGTAGCTCTAGTTCTTGCTTTGCATAGCGGTGTTCCTTGTAGAACATCCAGCACCTTATTCGATAAGGAAAGAGCCGAGATCCCTTCACCGGGAGTGACCTCTTTAGCGAAACTAGCAAATACTACAAACTCGATTTGTCTTTCGATTGTTTCTATAGTTTTTGCTTTGCATAGTGATATTTGTGAAATATCCTGCACCTTATTCGATGAGGAAAGAGCCGACGATCTCTTCACCTGGAGTGACCTCTTTAGCAATGTAAGTGCACGGCGGCGCCCCGGTCGTCAATCCGACGGCCAAATGCGGAAACGGTGATAAACTTTAATTTTGCGAACTTTGCAAACCGGCACCACCGTGCACTAAACCCCGGATCGGGCCATTAAACTAGTTCTAGCAAAGTAACAAGATAGGGAAGAGAGATATACCGACTGATCCGAGTCCTCCGGTCTTCTCGTCATCGTCCCGATCTCCCGCGGAAACTCCGGTCGTCGCCTCCTCGCCGGAAGGGCACCACATCGCCTGTATCTTTTACGGGCTCCCGCCTCTATACCGAGGCAACTCGGGTGCGAAGTTGGCTAGCCGACGCGTCCAAGACTTGCTATAGATATAGTGTAGAAGCTTGTCTCTTTTGGGGTTATGTTGCCTTTGATGGAGGTGAAGGAAGAATGAGCTTTGGAGGGAAATGAAGCTATCAATCTTTTTCAAAGAAAAATGAGATGATCAAATATATCTCCACACAAATGAACCTCTCTCTCTCCCTCATCTAAAATTGGCCGGCCCCTCTTTTTTTGTTCCAAAATGGTGGAGGTGAACAAAAGAACAAGAGGGAGGTGATGGTAGTGTAAAGTGAAGGGGTGACCACATACAAAGACATCATGATAACAAAACCCATATCCAAATCAAATCCTTTCAAATCTCATTTAATGCAAGTGATGGAAGAAAGATGCTTAACGTATCATAATAAATATATTTGCAAGAAACCCCCTCCACAAATGTTATTTGCAAACTTGCAAATAACCCCCACCATCTGAAAAGTCCGGCCGGGAAAGAACAAAGGAAAACCGGCCGGAACGGAATGCAAACTGGCAACTCCAGAAAACTGGTCCCGTAATAAATTACAGGAAAAACCCCGATACTGTGCATACACACCCGCATCTGTATTCCGTCCGGATACAAATGCAATGAGACAAAATCTACACTGTACTAAACTAGGATCCGGCTTAAACCAAAGCCGGCTAGTAATGTTCGTCCGATCCTGATCCGTGCAATACCGCACGAATCTGATCGAACCCTGCCATATAACTATACGGCCTCTAGTACAAAACCGTCTGATCCTGATCCGTGCAATACCGCACGTATCTGATCGGACCCTGCCATATCTCCATACGGCCTCTACAGCGTTTCGCCCGAAAGCTTGAGTAACTGAAAGTGTGGTGGACTCTAAAGACTCGTCAATACTATGGCTTTGGATTTAACCACTAGCTCGTCAGAGGTATAAACCAATACGTAACGGGCTACCAGCTATTGACCAAAAGGGACGTCGATGAGCGAACTCATCCTGACACCCCACTGAGCCTGTCAGTGACAATATCCGTACAGTCCGGTCCGTTCGTCTATGAGCATCGCATGGCGGGCCTAGGGGGTGGATAAAAGTCAGACCCCCAAAAGCGGTACAAGTCGTGTCGGAGTGTAGCCCAGAACAACCTGAGATACTACTGGAATACCTACCAGTAAATCTCCTGCCTTGGCCAAGGACTTCGTGTAATGGCTCTCCTAGACACAGCGTGACCTCACCCCCAATACCGGGAGAGACGAACCCCTGAAGATCCGCTCACTGCCTCCATGTGGCTCGGGACTGTACCCAACTAAAACCTGTTTGCACGACTCCTTTGAGCCGTGGTAGGGTAGTAATCAAAGCACAGTGGGAACTCACACGAGACAAATGACGATCTCAGGTCGATGAACTAACCTGTACACATGTCACCTGGGAACTGCTATCTGACGTCAGGTATAAGACCAACTAGCATGTTCCCGGCGAGTCCTGTCCGGTGTACTCATAACCCAATGAGCACTTGTATACATCTTAGGTGATCCAACTGACACCAGTGGCCTGTGAGACCAGCCACCGCCCCTCGTCGGGGTCTCGACTGTATACACTAGTCTACTCTGGAGAATCGATGCCCTGTCTCGAAACTCCCACGACTAGGGACCATTTAAGGATGTGCTTATAGACTACCAGCTCCCACTTATATGATTGCCCTCATACTGCTGGTGGTCAAGCAAGAATCCTAGGGGCTCTATCAACGTGTAATAGCGACCTGTAAGGTCACCTGAAACAGTACACGATGATGAAGGTAAACCAGATAGCATACTATCATCTTGAGTAAGACTGTCGTACCGGGATAGGTTCTCCCTCAATCATTGCAATCACGTGCCTGTGATCTAATAATTGACTCTGAGGGCACTATCTCCAACAATCTCCCACTTGCACTCAAAGCTAATTATTGCGATGTCGCATACTCACAGCCCGTGTGATACCGAACACCCAACTCCTCTACTAGTCAGTCTCACAAAGATCGTTTGCGAGACTATTGCGTTCGAGGAATAGCCTCAGCGAGTGGATCCGCTCTGATGTTTCTTTCTATGTCTCTCTAAATCTCAAGTTCGCGAAGAATGCCATCTCCCGAAATGAGCAATACATGTCTTAGAGTGTCTGGATGTCTGATGGGACCGAGCTCATAAAAGAACTCCAAATCCAAACTTCTTAGACTGTATCGTCAACTGAACTTAATCAGTATCCTGCGCCATGCCACCCTCAGTATTGCCTTGGATTACCTGTCCAAAACACTGCCCCTTGTCAGAAGGAAAACTATAACTCTGACAACCTCCTTGTCATCCATGTCACCTTGGAAGCCTGGAATGATAACTGTCTCCCAAATAAGGCTGTCGTTATCATATCCCTAGAACATCCACTTATGTTCTAAAACTGCTTCCGACTGTTTCTCCAGGATTGGATCAATATCAACTTATTGCATCTAGTGCAAGAACAACATCTGGTGTGGTACTTGACATCTCATGATTGACTCAATTGCCTGAACAAGTGATCTGCCAATCATGCACATCCCTCTCTACATTAGTCTATAAGACACCTTTAGAGAGAGTGACTCCATCACCTGCAGGTACACTACCGTGCCAGGAGTCGTCCATTCTAAATACTCTTAGAATGCTGTCAAGGTATCCTGATTGGGAAACCACCCAAATCTAGATCTAAAACTATAGATCCAGTAACCAGTATGTCTGATATAATATCCAAGTCCTATGTGGAGAAAACACTGTGTGATGACCAAAGTATAACCGATCGTAGTATAGGAATGTCACTTCCTACTATGTGTATGTCATCCAAATACCAGGATATCACACCCTACTACCTTCTCAACAGATCCATCCACTATTCTGATGAAGTCAAACCTATGACTGTTACATCAGAAATAGATGATCTATCTCCGCTACATCTGCTTTAGTCTATAAATAGACATAAGCCTGATGTCCACCAATGCTTCCGCTGCTCCTACTGACTACGAAAACCCTCTGGCAGAGTCATATAGATGTGCACTTCTAAAGCTAGTTTAGAACGACGCTATACTCATCCTCCTGCCGGGTCTCGCAGCCTGGAACAACAATAATGGCAAGTGTGGGTAAACAAGAACTTCCCTGTCACCGTCCTTGAGGCTACCGGAGTACCTCTCGGGTGCCTGAAGTTACCCACCTTATCTGTGGAGTGGCCAATGGAATGTCAAATCAGATTGAATCTTTAGGTTCCTTATCAAATCTTCAGTAATCGTTTGCGGTTTTGGAATCACTTCCAGTTCTACCATACTCCCACTACTTTTTTTGAAAAAATCCATTTTTATTAAAACTGTAGCGAGTCAAGAACAATATCACTATTGATCTTTCTTATGGTAGAAAATCAACCCTCGTCACAGCCTGGGTCAACCCACAAACAACCATTACAGAAACGTGCCTTGAGTTATCCAGAGTCTGGTTTTAATCATAAGCCGGACAACTCCCCGTACCTTAACAACGTTAAGATATGAACTGTTCTACATCCAATATAGAACCAGAGGCACTGATTTAATTTAACCAGATTCAAATCATGCAGCTGTCTCCAGTGCATGTCAACTAAATGGAGAGAAGCCGATCAGCGTTACTCAACTTAGGAATGCTTCCAATTATGAGTAACCTGAAAGAGAAGCAATTTCTCTTTATCATTACTATCAACTGAATACCATACACAAGTATCTACATCTTCGGTGAACCTTGAAGAATCCCGATACTTGCTACACCTGGTTCTCTACTCTATTCAAATACCTATAACTCCTCAAAACTTAGACCCTGTGTTTCTACGAAACACATGTCTAAGAACTAGAGAAGTTAAAAGTAAACAGAATATAGTATGAGGACCAACCCCTCTGTCCTAATGGACACTGAACAACATACAATACTCTGTATAAGTCCGCTGAGTCTAACAACTCTTTCACTGTGTGTTGTAGGTTGAAAACTGTACTTATGGTTAAGAAGAATTACACCGCTGTTTAATGCTCCTTACCTAACCATCCACTGATATAGGTAAATGTCATCGACATAATATCAAAAGGTATATCTCACTCTATTGAAAATAGACGTACAGATATATCAATTTGAAATTGGTGCACAACAGCGGATATTCAAAACCAAATATTTGCCGACCGGCAAACAGCCCAGGTGATCTCCTCAAATATCACCGATTACAACGAATCCTGATATAATGAGGATGATCACCCAATTCCCAATAACTTACTCCCACTCATCATCTGTAAAACCATACAGATGTGAGAATCAAACCTGGTAAATACATACCCTGGAGCAAGTGTCTAATCGGGAAATCAGTTTTCTTTTAACAGTACACAGTTGAACTGAAACATTGAAATGTTTCGATGGGGTATCCTGGTATTCCTAGTAATGCCTCTACCATTATCCAGATTCACAACTATAACCGTATAATTCTTTGCCACCTCTCCAAATCCCTTTATATGTCTTTAGTCGTTACCTTCTGCACACCCCTTAGGCCAAATGGTTTTCTTCCTTCCCTACCGTTCGGCACCAGCCTATGGTTTGGAAGAAGACTATCCAGTAAGCATAATGGGTGTACTGTCCTAGCCCTAGGAGCACTCGCAATGCGAGAGAAGGTGAAGATAAAAGACAACCGAATAAACCTTATTCCTATTTCTCCTGGACCAGAATCCATCCCCGAACTGGAACAAGTTCCTTTCGAGTTCGTATATAACCATACGATGGAGTATCCAATAAACTGTGGATCTTCGTAGTGATACGGAGTGTCCTGGAGAAATACAAAGGTGATTTAGGATTGGCGAAGAAATATTTGGTTTGGTCGTGAATATCAGTCGCAATTTACTTTGCCCTCTTACTAATCCCTTGCTTTGTCTTAATCTTAATACCTTCTGCACACCGTTTAGGCTAATTAGTTTTCTTCATTCCCTACCGATCGGCACCAGCCTAAGGTTTGGAAGAAGACTATCCAATTTGCGTAATAGGTGTACTATCTCCTAAACCAAGGAGTACTCACAACTTGAGAAAAGGTAAAAGGGAAAAGACAACTGAATAATCCTATCCGTTTTCTCCAGAACCGGAAACCATCCTCGAATTCCTTCGAGTTCGTATATAACCATACGATGGTTTTGTCCAATGGAAGTGGACGTTCATAGTAATACGGGGTGTCCTGGAGAAAAGGGTAAAAGTAGGAGTGGCAATGAGGTCTGCAACTCTGACAATCCAAAAGCCAGTGTTAAGAAGATTCGGTCAACTTGGTCACTGAGTCATAGTCTTAGGGTCGGGTCAATGGTCGCTGCCAAGAGAGAGAGAAAAGAAACACTCAGCGTGCACTCTAACTAAGATCACAATGGTTACCAATTTATCTGATCTGGAAACCTCCCACTGTACCTCAAACTCTTCTCCAAACCTGAAAGAAAAATTAGTCGGGCTCACCCGAGGAGTAAACCAACTCATCAGTGGGAATCGGGATCCAACTATCATTGCATGATAACGTGACGGAATCCGCTCACGCTATCACACTCCAGAAGGTATGCGCATATCTAGCAAGTTTCAGTTCTTTTGAAACTCTCAATGTGGATTTTTACCCCATGCTCTTATGACCTTGACTTTGGCCAACAAATCATAAGTTACATGTCAAGTTCTTCCCGTCATTCTCCAGGTTGTTTTGAATCCACCCGTACCTACCCTTGACTTTGGCCAACAAGGCAGTACGACTGTTCCAAACCAACGCATCTATCTATGCTACATATGAATAACCAACAGCTACCAAACACTGTGCCTTGACTTTGGCCAACAAACACAGCTTGAATACTATTGACTACCCATATGAAACGACGGAGGGCTACGAATGGTTTCTGGCGAAAACCTTTAACGTAATGAACTTGATATCGTTGAAGGAACGGATAGCTTTTTAGAAAATATAGTGACGAAAACCTTTACTAAAGAGGTCACTCCCGGTGAAGGGATCTCGGCTCTTTCCCCGTAGAATGAGGTGCAGGATATTCCAAATGAATACCACGATGCAAAAGCAAAAGTAATCGGCTATAGTGAAGTTAGTGCCCTGACGCAAACTTCTGTCCAAGGGGTCACTCCCGGTGAAGGGATCTCGGCCCTTGCCTCGTCGACTGAGGAGCAGGATATTCCAAATGAATACCACGATGCAAAACAAAAGTGAACATCCTTGCAATAACAGCTTTTTGAAAAGTGTTCCAACAACATCAGAATAGGTTTGTTTAACTTGCATTGATCCGAATCAATGCAGTCCCATCAATTGATCACACCACAAAGAACGAAAATATACTGACGTACGTATATGCCATCCGCATTCGCCACTGGGTCCCGTCATCACCCGTTAGGTTAGCTAACTAACGGCAGAGCGGGGACTGGACTAGCGCGGATGAAAAACATATACAACATCTACTAATGTATATATACCAATATATTATATTTCGCTCAAGGCGTGAATAAAATGCAACATCACAGAAATGTACAGCATCACAGAACAATACAGATATCTGGGATCCCCGGGTTTCACAGAGCTACTACTGAAACCCGACGTTCCCCTTGATCGTGTGGATAGCCTGTGCAATGAAATCCTATACCCCCTACGAGTGCGGCGAATAGCCAGCCAATCCTGGAGTGAAGCCCCCTCCGTCCCAATGCCATGAGATGCGGGCTTGTTGCCTTCTAGAACCCGGCTATCCGTGCACCCCTCCGCGGGGTAATCCTAGTACAGAAAGTAAAATATACATACAACGGGTACATCGACCGCAACCAGGTCGCGCCCCAAAAGAATAATACAAACAGGCAGTGACGGCAGTCCACATGTCGGACGCTCGCCCCGCAATATCAAATGTACATAATACAACAACACTGTACTAGCATTGCATCCAGGCTATCCCCCACGACCGATCCGCAACATCATAGCAAAACACAGAACATCAACGTGAAAGTCACGTTCGCAAATCCGTCTAACCGGGCTATAGCAGTTAGACCGGATTTACCGATCGAGTGACATTCACGGTCGCAGATATAATGTAAATACTGTGAAATAATGTGTTTAAAATATCCGATCGATCAAAAATTAACAAGTGGGCCCCCAAGCAATACTGTAGCACTCACAGAAAATCTGGGCCCAATATTAATATTCCAAAACCCCTAAAATTTGCCCAGAAGCCCACTGGAGAAATTGGACACAGTGAGGACACCAATGTGCGGCGGAACCGCGGCCCAAGGGGGGTTTTGGCCGCGGTTCCGCGCTTCAGTCGTCGACTGACTGTGTCGAATTTTCCCAGTAGTCTTAGAATTTCCAGTACATCTATATTTTACAACCTGAAAAATTTTTCGAGACCAAAAAATTTCAACAGAAAACTGATGTGAACAAAAATGCAAGTTTTGGAATTTTGGTCGATCGGAAATGTAAAACACATCAAACGAAGCTAGACGAAGTTAATGGCGAGTCTCTAATACCACTGTAAGTGCACGGCGGCGCCCCGGTCGTCAATCCGACGGCCAAATGCGGAAACGGTGATAAACTTTAATTTTGCGAACTTTGCAAACCGGCACCACCGCGCACTAAACCCCGGATCGGGCCATTAAACTAGTTCTAGCAAAGTAACAAGATAGGGAAGAGAGATATACCGACTGATCCGAGTCCTCCGGTCTTCTCGTCATCGTCCCGATCTCCCGCGGAAACTCCGGTCGTCGCCTCCTCGCCGGAAGGGCACCACATCGCCTGTATCTTTTACGGGCTCCCGCCTCTATACCGAGGCAACTCGGGTGCGAAGTTGGCTAGCCGACGCGTCCAAGACTTGCTATAGATATAGTGTAGAAGCTTGTCTCTTTTGGGGTTATGTTGCCTTTGATAGAGGTGAAGGAAGAATGAGCTTTGGAGGGAAATGAAGCTATCAATCTTTTTCAAAGAAAAATGAGATGATCAAATATATCTCCACACAAATGAACCTCTCTCTCTCCCTCATCTAAAATTGGCCGGCCCCTCTTTTTTTGTTCCAAAATGTTGAGGTGAACAAAAGAACAAGAGGGAGGTGATGGTAGTGTAAAGTGAAGGGGTGACCACATACAAAGACATCATGATAACAAAACCCATATCCAAATCAAATCCTTTCAAATCTCATTTAATGCAAGTGATGGAAGAAAGATGCTTAACGTATCATAATAAATATATTTGCAAGAAACCCCCTCCACAAATGTTATTTGCAAACTTGCAAATAACCCCCTCCATCTGAAAAGTCCGGCCGGGAAAGAACAAAGGAAAACCGGCCGGAACGGAATGCAAACTGGCAACTCCAGAAAACTGGTCCCGTAATAAATTACAGGAAAAACCCCGATACTGTGCATACACACCCGCATCTGTATTCCGTCCGGATACAAATGCAATGAGACAAAATCTACACTGTACTAAACTAGGATCCGGCTTAAACCAAAGCCGGCTAGTAATGTTCGTCCGATCCTGATCCGTGCAATACCGCACGAATCTGATCGAACCCTGCCATATAACTATACGGCCTCTAGTACAAAACCGTCCGATCCTGATCCGTGCAATACCGCACGTATCTGATCGGACCCTGCCATATCTCCATACGGCCTCTACAGCGTTTCGCCCGAAAGCTTGAGTAACTGAAAGTGTGGTGGACTCTAAAGACTCGTCAATACTATGGCTGTGGATTTAACCACTAGCTCGTCAGAGGTATAAGCCAATACGTAACGGGCTACCAGCTATTGACCAAAAGGGACGTCGATGAGCGAACTCATCCTGACACCCCCACTGAGCCTGTCAGTGACAATATCCGTACAGTCCGGTCCGTTCGTCTATGAGCATCGCATGGCGGGCCTAGGGGGTGGGTAAAAGTCAGACCCCCAAAAGCGGTACAAGTCGTGTCGGAGTGTAGCCCAGAACACCTTGAGATACTACTGGAATACCTACCAGTAAATCTCCTGCCTTGGCCAAGGACTTCGTGTAATGGCTCTCCTAGACACAGCGCGACCTCACCCCCAATACCGGGAGAGACGAACCCCTGAAGATCCGCTCACTGCCTCCATGTGGCTCGGGACTGTACCCAACTAAAACCTGTTTGCACGACTCCTTTGAGCCGTGGTAGGGTAGTAATCAAAGCACAGTGGTAACTCACACGAGACAAATGACGATCTCAGGTCGATGAACTAACCTGTACACATGTCACCTGGGAACTGCTATCTGACGTCAGGTATAAGACCAACTAGCATGTTCCCGGCGAGTCCTGTCCGGTGTACTCATAACCCAATGAGCACCTGTATACATCTTAGGTGATCCAACTGACACCAGTGGCCTGTGAGACCGGCCACCGCCCCTCGTCGGGGTCTCGACTGTATACACTAGTCTACTCTGGAGAATCGATGCCCTGTCTCGAAACTCCCACGACTAGGGACCATTTAAGGATGTGCTTATAGACTACCAGCTCCTACTTATATGATCGCCCTCATACTGCTGGTGGTCAAGCAAGAATCCTAGGGGCTCTATCAACGTGTAATAGCGACCTGTAAGGTCACCTGAAACAGTACACGATGATAAAGGTAAACCAGATAGCATACTATCATCTCGAGTAAGACTGTCGTACCGGGATAGGTCCTCCCTCAATCATTGCAATCACGTGCCTGTGATCCAATAATTGACTCTGAGGGCACTATCTCCAACAAGCAAAACTAGAAAAGGCCTCAAAAACACTCCATTCAAAAAATCACTCGATTCTATAACGATATAAAGTTCATTACGCAAAGGGTTTTCTTAAAAACCTGTCGTAGCCCTCCGTCATTTCAGATAAGCAGTCTTTAGTATTCGTGCTGCGATTGTTGACTTAGTCAAGGCATAGTGTGCGGTAGCTGATTAGTGCTTATCTGCAAAGCATATGATGCGATTGGATTAGGGTAATCGTACGGCCTTGTTGACTTAGTCAAGGGTCGTGCGGGTGGGTTTAATTCAATCGGGAAATGACGGGTTGAACTTTATTTGCGGTCTATGGTTTGTTGACTTAGTCAAGGTCATAGATCGCTTGGGGTAAAATATTATTAGGAATTTCAAGTGTTGAAATTTGCAATGAGATTGCATATCTTCTATGAGATAGTTGGATCCCGATACCCGCTGCGAGTAAGAGTTACTCCTGAGAGAGTTTTACACATTATAATTAGCCAATCAAGTAGGTGTCTAGAAAGGTGTCAACGGGGTTACTGTAAGTCCACGTTATCTCTCCCGGTACTTACGGGCTTTCGGAAATGATGAAAAACGATTTTTCTTTTGGTGGTAACATGGACTCAAAATACGGATCTTTGTTAAACAACTATCTAACAAACCTAACAAGAGTTTTACCTACTAAGTTAGGGGGTTATACCTTAACTTGAACTCCTTCATCTTCAACTCCTTGCGGTGGTCGGATCGGCCTCACCTCGTCGTCTCCTCACGCCGAAGATGGATCCACCCGAAAGCTTCTACCTTTGGCTTCACTTCAAACTAGAAGAAACTAGAACGCTTGGCTTGCTAGACCTTGTGAAATAGGATGAGTAGAGGAGTGTGTTGGGTTTTATCTCTATGGATCTTGCTTCTCAACACATGAGACAAGTGAACCATGAACTAAAGAGAGAGCAAGGGGAAGAGGGAGAGCTCAAGCATGAGAGAGAAAGGAAATGAAAGAATGAGCAAGAATTTGCCATCCAAGCTCTCATAATCCAAAATCATGATAACAACTAATAATAATTGAGTATTATGTGATGGTTGTTATCATATCAAGCGGCCATATCATTTCTTGCATTAAATGCAATGTGTGAACAAATAAGCAAGCCAAGGTCAATACCAAGAAATGATACCCATTGTCATGATGATTGTCAACAAGTCCAACCTAGTCAACCGGTCAACTAAGTCAACAAGTCAACAAAGTCAACCACCAACAACCATGTCACAATAATACTTAATTAATATTATTGTTAATCATATTTCTTATTCTCATTAGGGTTTAGCAAAAGTCAACAGTCAACAACCCTAATGAGAATCTTCTGCCTCTGTCTCTCTATCAACTGTGCATACACACCCGCATCCGCGTTCCGAGGAACACGAATACAAACGAGATAAAACCAATCCCAAAACGTACACTAGGATCTGGCTTAAACCAAAGCCCGCTAGTGATAACTGCCCGGACACTAAACGTGCACAAGTGCACGAATGTGACCGAACCCTGTCGCAAAACCATGCGACCTCTACTCTTTTTCCTAGAGGCGAATAGCTCTCTGTGTGGGACTCTAAAGACTCGACACTACGCTGGCAGTGGGTTTAACCACAGACCGCAAGCGGCACTAGCTGTACGTAATGGCCCCCAGGTAGATGCCGATAAGAAGACTGACGAGGTGAAACCCATCTGAACTCCTATTGAGCCTGAATGTGACAATCTCCATACAGTCCGGTCTGTTCGTCTGAGAATATCGCATGGCGGGCCTAGGGGGCGGTAAACGTCAGTCCCCTAATAGCGGTACAAGTCGTGTCAGAGTATAGCCCAGAACACCCTGAGATAACACTGGAAACCTACCAGCATATCTCGCTTGCCCTGGCCAGGGACTTTGTGTAATGGCTCTCCTAGACACAGCGCGATATCAACCCCCAATACCGGGAGAGACGAATCATGTCTAACCGTCACTGCCTCCAAGTGCTTCGGGACTGCACCCAACTACTACATATTGTTAGTGTATATGCCCTAGAGGCCATTACTGTATCATACTAGTTTGTATATTACTTAATGGAAGCTTGGGATATTCACCTTGTATACACAATCTTGCTCAAAAGGGTAGTATGCTACTTGGTTTGTTTCTACTTTAATATGTGCATGTGTTTCTTTTAGCATATTGCTTATACATATTAGTAGAGCCCTTAGGATCTTTACTTGATTACCAGCGTTGTGATGGCAGTCACACTCATGGGGCCTGGGTAATCCATAAGCACATCCTTATACAGGTCCCTAGTCGTAGGACTATCTAGACAGGGCATCGATACTCCGGTGTAAACTAGCGTATGCGCTTCTCATCCCAGCACGGGAGACGGTCTGTCCCACAGCCGTCAGTACGTCGTACTTGAGATAGTATGCGGGTGCTCGTTAGGTTACGAGTACACTGGACAGGACTCGTCGGGAACTGTTGGTTGGTATTATACCTATCGTCAGTTATCAGTTCCCAGGTGACATGAGTACAGCTTAGTCCGCTGACTTGACACTGTCACTTTGCCTCGAGTGTGTTCCCACTGCACTTTGATTACTACCCTACCACGGCTCAAAGGAGTCGTGCAAACAGGTAGTAGTTGGGTGCAGTCCCGAAGCACTTGGAGGCAGTGACGGTTAGACAGGATTCGTCTCTCCTGGTATTGGGGGTTGACATCGCGCTGTGTCTAGGAGAGCCATTACACTAGTAGTCCCTGGCCAGGGCAAGCGAGATATACTGGTAGGTTTCCAGTGTTATCTCTGGGTGTTCTGGGCTACACTCCGACATGACTTGTACCGCTACTAGGGGACTAACGTTTTCCACCTCCCTAGGACCGCCATGCGATGTTATCAGACGAACAGACCGGACTGTACGGAGACTGTCACATTCAGGCTCAGTAGGAGTTCAGATGGGTTTCACCTCGTCCGTCTTCTTATCGGCATCTACCTGGGGGCCGTTACGCACAGCAAGTGCCGCTTGCGGTCTGTGGTTAAACCCAATGCCAGCGTAGTGTCGAGTCTTTAGAGTCCCACACAGAGAGCTATTCACCTTTAGGCAAAAGAGTAGAGGTCGCATGGTTTTGCGACAGGTCGCATGGTTTTGCGACAGGGTTTGGTCACATCCGCGCACTTGTGCACATTTAGTGACCGGGCAGTTATTTCTAGCGGGCTTTGGTTTAAGCCAGATCCTAGTATACGTTTTGGGATTGGTTTTATCTCAGTTGTATTCGTGTTCCCCGGAACGCAGATGCGGGTGTGTATGCACAGTTGACAGAGACAGAGGCAGAGGATTCTCATTAGGGTTGTTGATTGTTGACTTTTGCTTAACCCTAATGAGAATTAGAATTATGATTAACAATAATATTAATTAAGTATTATAGTGACATGGTTAGGGTTGTAGGGTTGACCCTGTTGACTTGTTGACTTTTGTTGATCGGTTGACTAGGTTGGACTTGTTGACCACCATCATGACAATGGCTATCATTTGTTTGCATTGATTTGTGCTTGCTTGATGGTTCACAAATTGCATTTAATGCAAGAAATGATATTGTCATTTGTCATGATAACAACCATCACATTATACTCAATTATTATTACTTGTTATCATAATTTTTTGGACTATGAAAGCTTGGATGGCAAAAGACTTGCTCATTCTTTCATTTTGCTTTCTCTCTCTTGCTCAAGCTCTCTCCCTCTTCCTCTTGCTCTCTCTCTAGCTCAAGGCAACTCCCTCTCATGAGTTGAGAAACATTGCCCTAGAGATAAAAGAAAACCCATATCAGTTCTCTACACATCCTAGTTCACAAGGTTTAGCAAACCAAGTGTTCTAGTTTCTTCAAGTTCGAAGTAGAAGCCAAAAGGTAGAAGCTTTCGGGTGGATCCATCTTCGGTGCGAGGAGACGACGAGGTGAGGCCGATCCGTACAACACAAAGAGTTGAAGACGAAGGAGTTCAAGAAAGGTATAACCCCCTAACCGAGTAGGTAAAACTCCTAGTTAGGTTGTTAGGTAGTTGTTTAACAAAGATCCGTATTTTGAGTCCATGTTACCACCCTAGCAAAAAATCGTTTTTGACCATTTCCGCAACCCCAAAGAACCGGAGAAGGGTAGCATGGAGTTACAGTGGTATCAGAGCCTAGTTAAACACTATCTAACATGTTAGCAAAGTAACTAGAAATTCGATCGGAGAAAAAGTCGCGAAATACGCCCGGAACACAAACTTTCTGTCGATTTTTAAATTGCTGTAAAAATTATTTGACATATACCAAAAATCGACTCAGGGTTTTTATAGTATACTGCAGAAAAACGATCCACAGAACCGACCAACTCACCGCGGTTCCGCGGCAAGAACAGCTTCTTGCCGCGGATCCACGATCGATTTCACTGCAGTATATTTTATGGGGTATTTTGGGATTTTTGGGGTATGTTTTTTCAGCCCAGATTTTCCAGAAAGAAAATTTTATTTTCGGGGCTTAAAAAAACCGTATTTTGATCGAGTTTCTAAAGACTAAAGCTAACAGGTTTATATCTGTGATGTGATATATGTATTGAACGTCTGCTGATCGCTATATGTCGATTAGTGGGGGTAATACATATCTGTGATCTGTAATGTTGATGGTATGTGTATATGAATTCATTGGATTGTCGTGGGTGAATAGCCGGGGGTTGTGAGATGAGAGTTTTCTTTTCTTTCAATTCATGTAAATTTGTAATTGATGTAATATTATTTATTTGGCCGCACAACCGGGGTGAGGTTGTAGCCGTCATTGTATAATTTCTTTTACTGTTTTTGCTCCTAGGATAGACCCAAGGTGGGGTTCACAAACTGCCGGGTATCTCGAAGTGCTGAGTGGCCTACTCATGTCGTTGAGGGAGGTTGCTCCGCTTCGGATATTTGGCGGGTAGTTTGCCGCACCCGTAGGGGTCTAGGGTGGGGTATTGGCTATTCATCGCGACCGTGTAATCCGCTTTTCGTTACAGGCTCGTACGAATTGCGGATTCCTAGTATATCCAATGTGTTCATCTGTGATCTGGAATGGCTATCATTGCAATACATCTATATATGATATTATTTAGGCGTTGCTTATGTTTTGCATCCGCGCTAGTCCAGCCCCCGCTCTGTCGTTAGTTAAGTAACCTAACGGGTAATGACGGGGCCCCGTGGCGAATGCGGATGGCATAAGCGTACGTCATATTTTGGTTGTTTTCTGCAATGGTAGGATTAAATGATAGGACGCATTAAAATTAATGCAAGAAAAAATGAACCAAGTAAAAGTCGTTGGAACACTTTCAAAACCACTCGATTCTTTTCAAAACCAAATTTTAAATGCGGAGCTTGAGCCACTCCTTTTAAAAGCTATCTCGTTCCATCGACCAAATCAAGTTCACTACGTTCACGGTTTTGCCAAAACCATCCGTAGCCCTCCGTCGTTTCACATGAATAGTCAATAGTATTCAAGCTGTGTATGTTGGCCAAAGTCAAGGCACAGTGATTGGTAGCTATTGGGTGTTCATGTGTAGCATAGATAGATGCGTTGGTTTGGGACAGTCGTACTGCCATTTTGGCCAAAGTCAAGGGTAGGTACGGATGGATCCAAATTAACCTGGATAATGACGGGTAGAACTTGACATGTGACTTATGATATTTTGGCCAAAGTCAAGGTTATAAGAGCATGGGGCAAAAATCCACATCGGGAGTTTCAAAAGAACTGAAACTTGCGAGCGCTGCATACCATTTGGAGTGTGATGATTCTGGTAGGATTCCTTCAATTTGTCATGCGATGATATTTGGATCCCGATCCTACTGTGAGTATATGCTACTCCTCGGGAAATTTCTCACTTAACGATCAATGCTATAAATCTAGTAGGTGTCTAGAAAGGTGTTAGCGGGGCTACGCCCCCAGGGAAAAGAGGTTCTTAAATTAAGAAACTTCGCGAAAGCGTTGGAAAACCTCCCTCGAAGTACCGACACTGGCCTGGCTGAACGGTTAAGCAAGTATTGTACGGTGAGATTGATCCTGACTAATTCTTCCTTTATAGTTTGAGGAGGGATTCGAGAGACAATGGGAGCCATCCTATTTAGACAAACTAAAAACCACTCTAAACTTGCAAGAGCATCATGCTAAAGTGTTTCTTTTCTCTCTCCTAATTGCAGCGACCAATCAACATGACCGGACTTAAGTTATTACTAGATAAAAACATACTGACAGGGCCAAACTACAAAGATTGGCTCAGGAATGTCAAAATGGCAATCACTTATGACAAGTTGGGATATCTTCTTACCACCAAAGCTCCCCCTGTCCCAGGTCCCAAAACCAGCGTCGTGGTTAAGGAAATCCATAAAACCTAGGAAATCGACTGCGCGAAGGCCAAGTGCCTCATGCTTGCCTCTATGGACAATGAACATTAGAGGAGGCACGAGAATATGGACCTCGAATCCATATTTCTCCATACAAAAGAACTGTATGGAGAGCAATCTCGTATCGCCAGATACGAAGTGTCGAAGAAGCTGTCTTCGGAAAGATTGGCCCTCGGATTATCGGTTGCGGAACACGTGCTTAAGATGATTGGCTATATAGAAAAGCTCGCGGACCTTGGGACCACGTTGGAGAACGAGCTCTATACGGACTTGATTCTCCAGTCCCTTCCTTCCACTTACGCTCAGTTTATCCTAAACTTCAACTTGCAAGAAAAAGAAGTTGAACTTTCAGAACTCCTCAATATGCTGAGGAATGCAGAGGGCACCCTACAGAAAGGTAGGTAAACATCCACTTTGTTTGTAGGAGGATCTTCCTCTTCTAGGTCCAAGGCGAAAGCCAAGGGAAAGAAGAAGAAAATCCCCGCCAAACCAAGGGGCGGTGTTAATAAAGTGGATACGAAGGGAAAAGCAAAAGCAAAAAAGGTAGCAGGGATGCTTGTAGGGAAGGAAGAGTGCTTTTACTGTCACAAAAGTGGACACTGGAAGAAAGATTGTAGGGCTTGGAAGGCCAGAACACAGGATCTGAAGCAAGTTGCGGCTTCAGCTTCAGGTGTGTATGTTATTGAAAACTGTCTATCAATAAACTCTACTTCCTGGGAATTGGATACCGGATCAGGATCTCATATCTGTAATTCTTTGCAGGCGTTGAGAAAGCGTAGGTTTTTGAAGGCAGGTGACATGACCCTCAAAGTTGCAAACGGAGCTAGTATGGATGTTGAGGCCGTGGGGGACTATCATCTGGGAATGTCAGATGGACATGTTTTGGTTTTACGTAATTGCTTTTTTGTACCCAATGCAACTTGTAATATCATTTCTGTATCTTTAATATCTAAAGAAGGTTATGAATTTGCGTTTGTAAGTAATGTTGTAAACATTCACCTTAATCAAGTTCTGATTGGGTCAGGTACATTAAGCAATGGTATATACGTATTAAACCAACCACAGATTTTCAATGTCTAGAATACACACAAAAGAAAGTCTCCGGAAACAAATCAGGCTTTCTTATGGTATTGTAGACTGGGTCACATCAATGAGAGAAGGTTGACGAAGTTACATACAAAAGGATATTTGGATCCGTTCGAATATCAATCGTATGCAACTTGTCAATCCCGTCTCAAAGGAAAGATGACAAAGACTCCGTTCAATGGACACGGAGTAAGAGCGAGCGAGCTCTTGGGACTCGTACACAGCGACGTATGCGGTCTAATGTCTACGCATGCACGAAGCGGTTATTCTTACTTCATTACTTTTACGGATGACTTTTCAAGGTACGGATATGTCTTCTTAATGAAAAATAAATCCGAAGCCTTTGGAAAATTCCAGGAATATAAGAATGAAGTAGAAAAACAAACCGGCAAAAGTATTAAGACACTAAGATCTGATCGAGGTGGTGAATACTTGAGTGCCGAGTTTATGGATTACTTAAAAGAGAATGGAATTCTCTCTCAACTTACTCCTCCATACACTCCGCAACATAACGGTGTATCGGAGAGACGGAACCGAACCCTATTGGATATGGTACGGTCCATGATGAGTAACGCTGAGTTACCGTGATCATTCTGTGGATATGCACTAGAATCAGCTGCATACCTTTTGAACCGAGTTCCAACTAAGACTGTGCCTACTACACCATATCAGATGTGGTGTGGGAAAAGACCCTGTCTTAATCACATTAAGACATGGGGATGTCCAGCTTTTGTCAAAAAGCAGGATGCGGACAAACTCGAGGCACGCTCAGTACAGTGCAAGTTTATGGGATATCCAAAGAACTCCAAGGGATATTTCTTCTATTGCGAAGAGGAACAAAAGGTTTTTGTTTCTCGTCATACCCACTTCTTGGAAACTCAGTTTTTGGAAAAACAGATAAGTGGGAGCGCAATAGAACTGGAAGAAATTCCAGAACCACAAGCTATTACTGAAAGCTTAGTAGAACCAGAGGGTTCGAAAGATCAGGACATTCCTACGCCGCTCCACAGGAGTAGTAGGCAGTCTCATCCGCCCTAGAGATACTAAGGTTTTCTCATAGACGGGGATAGAGAGGATTGCATCATTGATAGTGATGAGCCGACTAGCTTCCAGCAGGCCATTCAGAGCGTTGACTCGGTAAAATGGCTGGATGCAATGCGGACCGAAATGGAGTCCATGTACACCAACAAAGTATGGACGTTGGACGTTGCTCCAGATGGGGTAAAACCCGTAGGATGCAAGTGGATCTTCAAAAGGAAGATTGGTGTAGATGGACAGGTTGAAGCTAGACTTGTTGCAAAGGGTTTTCGTCAAAGACCTGGTTTGGACTATGACGAAACCTTTTCTCCAGTGGCTATGCTGAAATCCATTCGGATCCTTCTTGCCATTGCTACCTTCCACGATTATGAGATTTGGCAGATGGACGTAAAGACCGCTTTTCTAAATGGAAATTTAGAGGAGTGTGTCTATATGGACCAGCCAGAGGGTTTCATTCAGAGTGGGAGCCGCGGAAAGGTGTGCAAGTTGCTTAAGTATTTGGAACATCTGTTTTGATGAGACGGTCAAAGAATTTGGCTTTATCAAAAATCCAGATGAACCATGCATCTATAGTAGATTTGTACCAAGAACTGTTGTATTCCTCGTTTTATACGTGGATGACATTCTCTTGATAGAAAATGACATTCCTATGCTACAATCTGTCAAAGGGTTCTTGTCACACAGGTTCTTCATGAAAGACCTGGGTGATGCCTCTTACATTCTGGGGATCCGGATCCATCGTGATAGATCCAAGAGGATATTAGGACTTTCACAGTCCAGGTACATCGACACCATACTGAAAAGATTCAGTATGGAAGATTCCAAGCGCGGTAATCTACCGGCTTGTCATGGGATCACCCTCTCCAAAGAGATGTCTCCCAAGACTGATTTGGAAAGGGATCGCATGTCTATTATACCCTACGCTTCTGCGGTAGGCTCTATAATGTATGCGATGTTGTGTACCAGACCAGATGTAGCTTATGCACTGAGTGTGGTAAGCTGGTATCAGTCAAACCCTGGAGAGAAGCACTGGATAGCGGTAAAGAACATTCTCAAGTACCTGAGAAGGACTATGGAGATGTTCTTGGTGTATGGCAGAAAAGACCTCCAGATCGAGGCCTTTGCTAACTCCAGCTTCCAGAATGACAAGGATGATTCCAAGTCCATGTCGGGTTATGTCTTTACCCTCAATGGAGGGGCGGTGTGTTGGAAGAGTTCCAAACAGGAAACAGTTGCTGACTCGACGGTGGAAGCGGAATATATCGCTGCTGCAGATGCCGCAAAAGAAGCCATCTGGATGAGGAAGTTCTTAACGGAACTTCAGGTGGTTCCGTCCATTGTTGATCCAATACCTCTGTATTGCGACAACAATGGGGCTATAGCTTTAGCAAAGGAACCCAGGTCCCATCAGAAGTCCAGACACATCTTGAAGCGGTATCACCAGATCAGGGAGATCGTGGGTCGCCAGGAGATCGAGGTTCGGAGAGTTGCTACGGAAGATAACACTGCAGATCCATTCACGAAGGCCTTACCCCAGACTCAGTTCGAGCGGCTGATCGAGATGATAGGTCTTCGATACGCCAGTACATGGCCTTAGTGCAAGCGGGAGATTGTTAGTGTATATGCCCTAGAGGCCATTGCTGTATCATACTAGTTTGTATATTACTTAATGGAAGCTTGGGATATTCACCTTGTATACACAATCTTGCTCAAAATGGTAGTATGCTACTTGGTTTGTTTCTACTTTAATATGTGCATGTGTTTCTTTTAGCATATTGCTTATACATATTAGTAGAGCCCTTTGGATCTTTGCTTGATTACCAGCGTTGTGATGGCAGTCACACTCGTAGGGGCTGGGAAATCCACAAGCACATCCTTATACAGGTCCCTAGTCGTAGGACTATCGAGACAGGGCATCGATACTCCAGAGTAGATTAGCGTATGCACTTCTCATCCCAGCACGGGAGACGGTCTGTCCCACAGCCGTCAGTACGTCGTACTTGAGATAGTATGCGGGTGCTCGTTAGGTTACGAGTACACTGGACAGGACTCGTCGGGAACTGTTGGTTGGTATTATACCTATCGTCAGTTATCAGTTCCCAGGTGACATGAGTACAGCTTAGTCCGCTGACTTGACACTGTCACTTCGCTTCGAGTGTGTTCCCACTGTACTTTGATTACTACCTTTCCACGGCTCAAAGGAGTCATGCAAACAGGTAGTAGTTGGGTGCAGTCCCGAAGCACTTGGAGGCAGTGACGGTTAGACAGGATTCGTCTCTCCCGGTATTGGGGGTTGACATCGCGCTGTGTCTAGAAGAGCCATTACACTAGTAGTCCCTGTCCAGGGCAAGCGAGATATACTGGTAGGTTTCCAGTGTTATCTCAGGGTGTTCTGGGCTACACTCCGACATGACTTGTACCATTATTAGGGGACTGACGTTTTCCACCCCCTAGGCCTGCCATGCGATGTTATCAGACGAACAGACCGGACTGTACGGAGATTGACACATTCAGGCTCAGTAGGAGTTCAGATGGGTTTCACCTCGTCCGTCTTCTTATCGGCATCTACCTGGGGCCGCTACGCACAGCTAGTGCCGCTTGCGGTCTGTGGTTAAACCTGTAAGTCCACGTTGCCCATCCCGGTACTTACGGGGAGGCGGAAAACGGAATAAAAATCAAATTTTTATCAACTTAGGCAACATGGACTAGACAAAGAAGGATCTTTGCTAAACAAAAACAAGCTAAAGCTAACTAGAAACTAGCTAAGTGTTAGAAAGGTTATACCTAGGGCTTTATGTCCTTCTCTCCTTGCTCCTTGGAGTAGTGGAAAGAGGTCACCTTGGTCGTCTTCTCACGTCGAAGAAAGATCCACCCGAAAGCCTCAACCTTTGGCTTCAACTCCAAGCTAGAAGTAACTAGGGTGCAACAAGTGCTAATCCTTAAACCCTAGATGAGAGTAGAGATTATCAAGAAGGGGTTTTTCTCAAGCTCAAGTGTTTCTCAACACATGAGAGGGGAGAGCTTGAGGGAGAGGAAGAACAGGAGAGAGAAAGCAAAATGATAGAATGAGAGAAAAATAAACCATTCTCACATATATGTGTGAATTATTGTAATTAGATAATTAGCTAGATAATTGTCATGGTTAATCAAGACATGACCATTATCATTTCATTTTTAATGCAAATTGTAAGGATCAAAGAGCATCTTCCAAATGAAATGATGATGGTCAAAGTGTCAACCAAGGTCAACAAGTCAAGGAGGTCAAATGGTCAACAACCATAACCATGCACAATTATTTAAACTAATATCAATTAACCATAATACACACATAAGCATTAGGGTTAATAAAATGACAATAGTCATTAACCCTAATCAAAGTCCTCTCCCTCTGTCTCAAGCAACTGTGCATACGCACCCGTATTCGTGATCCGAGGAACACGAATACAAAGAGAAAAAAAAACAATCCCAAATCATATACTAGGATCCGGCTTAAACCAAAGCCCGCTAGTATAAGCTGTCCGGACAGCAAACGTGCACAAGTGCGCGGATGTGAACGAACCCTGTCGCAAAACCATGCGACCTCTACTCATTTTGCCTAAAGGCGAATAGCTCTCTGTGTGGGACTCTAAAGACTCGACACTACGCTGGCAGTGGGTTTAACCACAGACCGCAAGCGGCACTAGCTGTACGGAACGGCACCCAGGTAGATGTCGATAAGAAGACTGACGAGGTGAACCCCATCTAAACTCCTACTGAGCCTGTATGTGACAGTCTCCGTACAGTCCGGTCTGTTCGTCTGATACAACGCATGGCGGCCCTAGGGGGGCAGTGAACATCAATCCCCTAATAGCGGTACAAGTCGTGTTAGAGTGTAGCCCAGAACACCCTGAGATAACACTAGAAACCTACCAGTATATCTCGCTTGTCCTGGCCAGGGACTACTCGTGTAATGGCTCTCCTGGACACAGCACGATGTCAACCCCCAATACCGGGAGAGACGAATCCTGTCTAACCGTCACTGCCTCCAAGTGCTTCGGGACTGCACCCAAAAACTACCTGTTTGCACGACTCCTTTGAGCCGTGGTAGGGTAGTAATCAAAGTGCAGTGGGAACACACTCGAGGCGAAGTGACAGTGTCAAGTCAGCGGACTAAGCTGTACTCATGTCAACTGGGAACTGATAACTGACGATAGGTATAATACCAACCAACAATTCCCGACGAGTCCTGTCCAGTGTACTCGTAACCTAACGAGCACCCGCATACTATCTCAAGTACGACGTACTGACGGCTGTGGGACAGACCGTCTCCCACACTGGGATGAGAAGCGCATACGCTAGTCTACTCCGGAGTATCGATGCCCTGTCTCGATAGTCCAACGACTAGGGACCTGTATAAGGATATGCTTATAGATCACCCAGCTCCCACGAGTGTGAGCGCCATCACAACGCTGGTAATCAAGCAAAGATCCTAAGGGCTCTACTAATATGTATATCAGAGATATGCTAAAAGAAACACATGCACATATTAAAGCAGAGACAAACCAAGTAGCAAACTACCATTTCGAGCAAGATTGTATATACAACTGTGAATATCCTAAGCTTCCATCAAGTAATATACAAATGAGTATGATACAGTAATGGCCTCTAGGGCATATACACTAACAATCTCCCACTTGCACTTAGGCCATGTACTGGCGTATTGAAGACCTATCATCTCGATCAGCCGCTCGAACTGAGTCTGGGGCAAGGCCTTGGTGAATGGATCTGCTGTGTTATCTTCTGAAGCAACCCTCCGAACCTCGATCTCCTGGCGATCCACTATCTCCCTGATCAGGTGATACCGCCTTAAGATGTGTCTGGATTTCTGATGGGACCTGGGTTCCTTCGCTAAAGCTATAGCCCCGTTGTTGTTGCAATACAGCGGTATTGGGTCAACAATGGACGGAACCACCTGAAGTTCTCTCAAGAACTTCCTCATCCAGACAGCTTCTTTTGTAAGTCCATGCTACCTCTCCCGGTACTTTCAGGCATACGGAATTTGGTGTAAAACAATTTTCTAGAGGCGGTAACATGGACTCAAAACCGGATCTTGGTTAAACATCTAACTAACAACCTAACTAGGAGTTGTTAACTACTCGGTTAGGGGGTTATACCTTTCTTTCTTGAACTCCTTCGTCTTTAAGCCTCGATGGTTGTCCGGATCGGCTTCACCCCGTAGTCTCCTTGCGCCGAAGATCGATCCACCTGAAAGCTTCTACCTTTGGCTTCTTCTTCGGTCTTTGAAGAAACTAGTTCACTCGGTTTGCTAAACCTTGTGAACTAGAGTGAGTAGAGGAGAGTGTGTTGGGATTGTCTCTATGGTTCTTGGTTTTCAACACATGAGACAAGTGAACCATAGACTAAAGAGAGGGAGAGCAAGAGGAAGAAGATGAGAGCTCAAGAACACAAGAGAGAGAATGAAAATGATAGAATGAGAAAGACTTTTCTCTCTTGGCTCACATAATCCAAAGCCATCATCATAAAAATAGTAATCAAGTATTGTGTAAATGGTTTAAGTCAAAATGGCTAAATCATTTCATGCACTCATATTGCACAAGAGAACAAGCAAGTGAAAAGTCTTTGCCATGAAATGATAGCCATTGTCATCATGATGGTCAACTAGTCCAACCTAGTCAACCGGTCAACAAAGTCAACAAGTCAACAAAGTCAACCCCTCAACAACCATGTCACCACAATACTTAATTAATATTATTGTTAATCATATATCATATTCTCATTAGGGTTGAGCAAAAAGTCAATAGTCAACAGTCAACGGTCAACAACCCAAATGAGAATCCTCTGCCTCTTCTCTCCGCCAACTGTGCATACACACCCGCATCCGCGTTCCGAGGAACCCGAATACAAACTGGATAAAACCAATCCCAATACGTACACTAGGATCTGGCTTAAACCAAAGCCCGCTAGTATAAACTGTCCGGACACTAAACGTGCACAAGTGCACGGATGTGACTGAACCCTGTCGCAAAACCATGCGACCTGTCGCAAAACCATGCGACCTCTACACTTTTGCCTAAAGGCGAATAGCTTTCTGTGTGGGACTCTAAAGACTCGACACTACGCTGGCAGTGGGTTTAACCACAGACCGCAAGCGGCACTAGCTGTGCGTAACGGTCCCCAGGTAGATGCCGACAAGAAGACTGACGAGGTGAAACCCATCTGAACTCCTACTGAGCCTGAATGTGACAATCTCCGTACAGTCCGGTCTGTTCGTCTGATACATCGCATGGCGGGCCTAGGGGGGCGGTAAAACGTCAGTCCCCTAATAGCGGTACAAGTCGTGTCAGAGTGAAGCCTAATACACCCTGAGATAACACTGGAAGCCTACCAGTATATCCCGCTTGCCCTGGCCAGGGACTACTCGTGTAATGGCTCTCCTAGACATAGCACGATGTCAACCCCTAATACCGGGAGAGACGAATCCTGTCTAACCGTCACTGCCTCCAAGTGCTTCGGGACTGCACCCAACTACTACCTGTTTGCATGACTCCTCTGAGCCGTGGTAGGGTAGTAATCAAAGTACAGTGGGAACACACTCGAGGCGAAGTGATAGTGTCAAGTCAGCGGACTAAGCTGTACTCATGTCACCTGGGAACTGATAACTGACGATAGGTATAATACCAACCGGTCAGTTCCCGACGAGTCCTGTCCAGTGTACTCGTAACCTAACGAGCACCCGCATACTATCTCCAGTATGACGTACTGATGGCTGTGGGACAGACCATCTCCCACACTGGGATGAGAAGCGCATGCGCTAGTCTACTCCGGAGTATCGATGCCCTGTCTCGATAGTCCTGCGACTAGGGACCTGCATAAGGATGTGCTTATAGATTACCCAGCCCCCACTAGTGTGATTGCCATCACAACGCTGGTAATCAAGCAAAGATCATAAGGGCTCCACTAATGCGTATAGGTGATATAATAAAATAAACACATGTACACATTTAAGTAGAAACAAACCAAGTAGCATACTACTATTTTGAGCAAGATTGTATATACAAGGTGAATATCCCAAGCTTCCATTAAGTAATATACAAACTAGTATGATACAGTAATGGCCTCTAGGGCATATACACTAACAATCTCCCACTTGCACTAAGGCCATGTTCTGGCGTATCGAAGACCTATCATCTTGATCAGCCGCTCGAACTGAGTCTGGGGCAAGGCCTTGGTGAATGGATCTGTAGTGTTATCTTCTGAAGCAACCCTCCGAACCTCGTTCTCCTGGCGATCCACGATCTCCCTGATCAGGTGATACCGCCTCAAGATGTGTCTGGATCTCTGATGGGACCTGGGTTCCTTCGCTAAAGCTATAGCCCCATTGTTGTCGCAATACAGAGGTATTGGATCAACAATGGACGGAACCACCTAAAGTTCTTTCAAGAACTTCCTCATCCAAACAGCTTCTTTTGCGGCATCAGATGCAGCGATGTATTCCGCTTCCATCGTCGAGTCTGCAACGGTTTCCTGTTTGGAACTCTTCCAACACACCGCCCCTCCATTGAGGGTGAAGACAAAACCCAACATGGACTTAGAATCATCCTTGTCACTCTGGAAGCTGGAGTCAGCAAAGGCCTCGATCTGGAGGTCTTTTCCGCCATACACCAAGAACATCTCCTTAGTCCTTCTCAGGTACTTGAGAATGTTCTTTACCGCTATCCAGTGTTTCTCCCCAGGGTTTGACTGATACCGGCTTACCACACTCAGTGCATAAGCTACATCCGGTCTGGTACACAACATCGCATACATTATAGAGCCTACCGCAGAATCGTAGGGTATAATAGACATGCGATCCCTCTCCAAATCAGTTTTAGGAGACATCTCTTTAGAGAGGGTGATCTCGTGACAAGCCGGTAGGTTACCGTGCTTGGAATCTTCCATACTGAATCTTTTCAGTATGGTGTCGATGTACCTGGACTGTGAAAGTCCTAATATCCTCTTGGATCTATCACGATGGATCCGGATCCCCAGGATGTATGAGGCATCACCCAGGTCTTTCATGGAGAACCTGTGTGACAAGAACCCCTTAACAGATTGTAGCATAGGAATGTCATTTCCTATTAAGAGAATGTCATCCACGTATAAAACGAGGAATACTACAGTTCTCGCTACAAATCAACTATAGATGCATGGTTCATTTGGATTTTTGATAAAGCCAAATTCCTTGACCGTCTCATCAAAACAGATGTTCCAAATCCGCGATGCCTGCTTTAGTCCATAGATGGACTTAAGCAACTTGCATACCTTTCCGCTGCTCCCACTCTGAATGAAACCCTCTGGTTGGTCCATATAGACACACTCCTCTAAATTTCCATTTAGAAAAGCAGTCTTTACGTCCATCTGCCAGATCTCATAATCGTGGAAGGCAGCAATGGAAAGAAGGATCCGAATGGATTTCAGCATAGCCACTGGAGAAAAGGTTTCGTCATAGTCCAAACCAGGTCTTTGACGAAAACCCTTTGCAACAAGTCTAGCTTTATAGGTCTCAACCTGTCCATCTACACCAATCTTCATTTTGGAGATCCACTTGCATCCTACGGGTTTTACCCCGTCTGGAGCAATGTCCAACGTCCATACCTTGTTGGTGTATATGGACTCCATTTTGGTCCGCATTGCATCCTGCCATTTTACCGAGTCAACGCTCTGAACGGCCTGCTGGAAGCTAGTAGGCTCATCATAATCTATGATGCAATCCTCTCTATCCCCGTCTATAAGAAAACCGTAGTATCTCTCGGGCGGATGAGACTGCCTACTACTCCTGCGGAGCAGCGTAGGAATGTCTTGTTCTTTTGAACCCTCTGGTTCCACTAAGCTTTCAGTAATAGCTCGTGGTTCTGGAATTTCTTCCAGTTCTACTGTGCTCCCACTTATCTGGTTTCCCAAAAACTCAGTTTCCAAGAAGTAGGCATGACGAGAAACAAAAACCTTTTGTTCCTCTTCGCAGTAGAAGAAATATCCCTTGGTGTTCTTTGGATATCCCACGAACTTGCACTGTACTGAGCGTGCCTCGAGCTTGTCCGCATGCTGCTTTTTGACAAAAGCTGGACTTCCCCATGTCTTAATGTGATTAAGATAGGGTCTCTTCCCACACCACATCTCATATGGTGTAGTAGGCACAGTCTTAGTGGGAACTCGGTTCAAAAGGTATGCAACTGATTCTAGCGCATACCCCCAGAATGATCGCGGTAACTCAGCGTTACTCATCATAGACCGTACCATATCCAATAGGGTTCAGTTCCGTCTCTCCGATACACCATTATGTTGCGGAGTGTATGGAGGAGTAAGCTGAGAGAGAATTCCGTTCTCTTTTAAATAGTCCAGGAACTCGGCACTTAAGTATTCACCACCTCGATCCGATCTTAGGATCTTGATACTTTTGCCGGTTTGTTTTTCTACTTCATTCTTATATTCCTGGAATTTTCCAAAGGCTTCGGACTTATGTTTCATTAAGAAGACATAACCGTACCTTGAAAAGTCATCCGTAAAAGTAATGAAGTAAGAATAACCGCTTCGCGCATGTGTAGACATTGGACCGCACACGTCGCTGTGTATGAGTCCCAAGAGCTCGCTCGCTCTTACCCCGTGTCCAGTGAACGGAGTTTTTGTCATCTCCTTTGAGACAGGATTGACAAGTGGCATACGATTGATATTCGAACGCATTCAAATATCCTTCTGTATGTAACTTCGTCAACCTTCTCTCATTGATGTGACCCAGTCTACAATGCCACAAGAAAGTCTGATTTATTTCCGGAGACTTTCTTTTGTGTGTATTTTGGACATTGAAAATCTGTGGTTGGTTTAATACGTATATACCATTGCTTAATGTACCTGACCCAATCAGAACTTGATTAAGGTGAATGTTTACAACATTACTTACAAACGCAAATTCATAACCTTCTTTAGAAGTCAAAGATACAGAAATGATATTACAAGTTGCGTTGGGTACAAAATAGCAATTACGTAAAACCAAAACGTGTCCATCTGACAACCCCAGGTGATAATCCCCCACGGCCTTAGCATCCATGCTTGCTCCGTTTGCAAATTCGAGGGTCATGTCACTTGCCTTCAAAACCCTACGCTTTCTCAACGCCTGCAAAGAATTACAGATATGAGATCCTGATCCGGTATCCAATACCCAGGAAGTAGAGTTTATTGAAAGACAGTTTTCAATAACATACACACCTGAAGCTGAAGCTGCAACCTGCTTCAATTCCTGTGTCCTGGCTTTCCAAGCCCTGCAGTCATTCTTCCAGTGTCCTTTCTTATGACAATAGAAGCATTCTTCCTTATCCACAAGCTTTCCCACTTTCTTTGTTGCTTTTGCCTTTCCCTTCGTATCCACTTTACTAACACCGCCCCTTGGTTTGGCGGGGGCTTTCTTCTTCTTTCCCTTGGCTTTCGCCTTGGACATAGAAGAGGAAGATCCTCCTACAAACAAAGTGGATGTTTCCCTACCTTTCTGTAGGGTGCCCTCTGCGCTCCTCAGCATGTTGAGGAGTTCTGAAAGTTCAACTTCTTTTTCTTGTAAGTTGAAGTTCAGGATAAACTGGGCGTAAGTGGAAGGAAGGGACTGGAGAATCAAGTCCGTATAGAGCTCATTCTCCAACGTGGTCCCAAGGTCCGCGAGCTCTTCTATGTAGCCAATCATCTTAAGCACGTGTTCCGCTACCGATGATCCGACGGCCAACCTTGCCAAAAATAACTTCTTCGACACTTCGTATCTTGCGATACGAGACTGCTCTCCATACAGTTCTTTTGTATGGAGAAATATGGATTCGAGGTCCATATTTTCGTGCCTCCTCTGATGTTCGTTGTCCATAGAGGCAAGCACGAGGCACTTGGCCTTCGTGCAATCTAGTTCCCAGGTCTTACGGATTTCCTTATCCGCGACGCTGGTTTTGGGACCTGGGACAGGGGGAGCTTTGGTGGTAAGAAGATACCCCAGCTTGTCGTAAGTGATTGCCATCTTGACATTCCTGAGCCAATCTTTGTAGTTTGGCCCTGTCAATATGTTTTTATCTAGGAGTAACTTAAGTCCAGTCATGTCGATTGGTCGCTGCAATTAGGAGAGAGAAGAAACACTCAGCATGATGCTCTTGCAAGTTTAGAATGGTTTTTAGTTTGTCTAAACAGGATGGCTCCCACTGTTTCTCGAATCCCTCCTCAAACCAAAAAGGAAGAATTAGTCAGGATCAATCTCACCGTACAATACTTGCTTAACCGTTCAGCCAGGCCAGCGTCGGTACTTCGAGGGAGGTTTTCCAACGCTTTCGCGAAGTTCCTTAATTAAATAACCTCTTTTCCCTGGGGGCGTAGCCCCGCTAACACCTTTCTAGACACCTACTAGGTTTATAGCATTGATCGTTTAGTGAGAAATTTCCCGAGGAGTAGCATATACTCACAGTAGGATCGGGATCCAAATATCATCGCGTGACAAAACTGAAGGAATCCTACCAGAATCATCACACTCCAAATGGTATGCAACACTAGCAAGTTTCAGTTCTTTTGAAACTCCCGATGTGGATTTTTGCCCCATGCTCTTATGACCTTGACTTTGGCCAACAAATCATAAGTCACATGTCAAGTTCTACCCGTCGTTCTCCAGGTTAATTTGAATCCACCCGCACCTACCCTTGACTTTGGCCAACAAGGCAGTACGACTGTTCCAAACTAACGCATCTATCTATGCTGCACATGAATACCCAATAGCTACCAATCACTATGCCTTGACTTTGGCCAACAAACATAGCTTGAATACTATTGACCATCTATGTGAAACGACGGAGGGCTACGAATGGTTTTGGCTAAACCGTGAACGTAGTGAACTTGATATAATCGATGGAACGAGATAGCTTTTAAAAGGAGTGGCTCAAGCTACGCATTTAAAAGTTAGTTTTGAAAAGAACCGAGTGGTTTTTCGAAAGTGTTCCAACGACTTTTACTTGGTTTATTTTTCTTGCATTAGTTCTTTTAATGCGTGATATTCTTGCATTAGTTCTTTTAATGCGTCCCATCATTTAATCCTACCATTGCAGAAAACAACAAAAATATGACGTACGCTTATGCCATTCGCATTCGCCACGGGGCCCCGTCATTACCCGTTAGGTTACTTAACTAACGACAGAGCGGGGGCTGGGCTAGCATGGCTGTAAAACATAAGCAACGCCTAAATAATATCATATATAGATATATTGCAATGATAGCCATTTCAGATCACAGATGAACACATTGGATATACTAGGAACCCGCAATTCGTACGAGCCTGTAACGAAAAGCAGATTACACGGTCGCGGTGAATAGCCAATACCCCACCCAAGACCCCTACGGGTACGGCAAACTACCCGCCAAGTACCCGAAGCGAAGCAACCTCCCTCATCTCCGTGAGTAGGCCACTCGGCACTTCGGCATACCCGGTAGTTTGTGCACCCCCTCCATGGGTCTATCCTAGGAGCAAAAACAGTAAAAAGAAATTATACAATGACGGCTACAACCCCGACCCGGTTGTGCGGCCATACAAATAATTATTACATCAATTTACAAATTTACATGAATTGAAAGAAAAGAAAACTCTCGTCTCACAACCCCCCGGCTATTCACCCGCGACAATCCAATAAATTCATATACACATTCCAATAACATTACAGATCACAGATTTGTATAACCCCCACTAATCGACATATAGCGATTAGTGGACGTTCAATACAAATATCACATCACAGAAAAACCCGTCAGCTTAAGTCTTTTAGAAGTTCGATCAAAAATACGGATTTTCAGGCCCCAAACACAAAATTTTCGTTCTGGAAAATCTTGGCAGAAAATACAAATTCCAAAAATCCCAAAACAACCCCCGAATAACACTGCACAAAATTTGGACCTCGGCCGAGTCAACTCGGCCGCGGAACCGCGGCGGGAGCGTGCTCCCGCCGCGTTTCCGCGGCACTTTGACCGGTTCGTGGGACCAAATTTCGTGGGTGTTTAATAAAAACCCTGAGCCGATTTTTAAGACGAAATTTATCAATTTTACAGAACTTTAAAAATCGACAGCAACTTTGAATTTTCGGGTTTATTTCGGGACTTTTTCTCCGATCGAATTTCTAGTTACTATGCTAACATGTTAGATAGAGTTTAACTAGGCTCTGATACCACTGTAAGTCCATGCTACCTCCCCCAGTACTTTCGAGCATGCGGAATTTGGTGAAAAACAATTTTCTAGAGGCGGTAACAGGGACTCAAAACCGGATCTTGGTTAAACATCTTACTAACAACCTAACTAGGAGTTGTTAACTACTCGGTTAGGGGGTTATACCTTTCTTTCTTGAACTCCTTCGTCTTCAAGCCTCGATGGTTGTCCGGATCGGCTTCACCCCGTCGTCTCCTTGCGCCGAAGATCGATCCACCTGAAAGCTTCTACCTTTGGCTTCTTCTTCGGTCTTTGAAGAAACTAGTTCACTCGGTTTGCTAAACCTTGTGAACTAGAGTGAGTAGAGGAGAGTGTGTTGGGATTTTCTCTATAGTTCTTGGTTCTCAACACATGAGACAAGTGAACCATAGACTAAAGAGAGGGAGAGCAAGAGGAAGGAGATGAGAGCTCAAGAACATAAGAGAGAGAATGAAAATGATAGAATGAGAAAGACTTTTCTCTCTTGGCTCACATAATCCAAAGCCATCATCACAAAAATAGTAATCAAGTATTGTGTAAATGGTTTAAGTCAAAATGGCTAAATCATTTCATGCACTCATATTGCACAAGAGAACAAGCAAGTGAAAATTCTTTGCCATGAAATGATAGCCATTGTCATCATGATGGTCAACTAGTCCAACCTAGTCAACCGGTCAACAAAATCAACAAGTCAACAAAGTCAACCCCTCAACAACCATGTCACCACAATACTTAATTAATATTATTGTTAATCATATATCATATTCTCATTAGGGTTGAGCAAAAAGTCAATAGTCAACAGTCAACGGTCAACAACCCAAATGAGAATCCTCTGCCTCTTCTCTCCGCCAACTGTGCATACACACCCGCATCTGCGTTCCGAGGAACACGAATACAAACTGGATAAAACCAATCCCAATACGTACACTAGGATCTGGCTTAAACCAAAGCCCGCTAGTGTAAACTGTCCGGACACTAAACGTGCACAAGTGCACGGATGTGACTGAACCCTGTCGCAAAACCATGCGACCTGTCGCAAAACCATAGGACCTCTACTCTTTTGCCTAAAGGAGAATAGCTTTCTGTGTGGGACTCTAAAGACTCGACACTACGCTGGCAGTGGGTTTAACCACAGACCGCAAGCGGCACTAGCTGTGCGTAACGGTCCCCAGGTAGATGCCGACAAGAAGACTGACGAGGTGAAACCCATCTGAACTCCTACTGAGCCTGAATGTGACAATCTCCGTACAGTCCGGTCTATTCGTCTGATACATCGCATGGCGGGCCTAGGGGGGCGGTAAAACGTCAGTCCCCTAATAGCGGTACAAGTCGTGTCGGAGTGAAGCCCAATACACCCTGAGATAACACTGGAAGCCTACCAGTATATCCCGCTTGCCCTGGCCAGGGACTACTCGTGCAATGGCTCTCCTAGACACAGCGCGATGTCAACCCCCAATACCAGGAGAGACGAATCCTGTCTAACCGTCACTGCCTCCAAGTGCTTCGGGACTGCACCCAACTACTACCTGTTTGCACGATTCCTTTGAGCCGTGGTAGGGTAGTAATCAAAGTACAGTGGGAACACACTCGAGGCGAAGTGATAGTGTCAAGTGAGCGGACTAAGCTGTACTCATGTCATCTGGGAACTGATAACTGACGATAGGTATAATACCAACCGGTCAGTTCCCGACGAGTCCTGTCCAGTGTACTCGTAACCTAACGAGCACCCGCATACTATCTCCAGTACGACGTACTGATAGCTGTGGGAAATACCATCTCCCACACTGGGATGAGAAGTGCATGCGCTAGTCTACTCCGGAGTATCGATGCCCTGTCTCGATAGTCCTGCGACTAGGGACCTGCATAAGGATGTGCTTATAGATTACCCAGCCCCCACTAGTGTGACTGCCATCACAACGCTGGTAATCAAGCAAAGATCCTAAGGGCTCCACTAATGCGTATAGGTGATATAATAAAATAAACACATGTACACATTTAAGTAGAAACAAACCAAGTAGCATACAACTATTTTTAGCAAGATTGTATATACAAGGTGAATATCCCAAGCTTCCATTAAGTAATATACAAACTAGTATGATACAGTAATGGCCTCTAGGGCATATACACTAACATCTTTTACGGCATCAGATGCAGCGATGTATTCCGCTTCCATAGTCGAGTCAGCAACGGTTTCCTGTTTGGAGCTCTTCCAACACACCGCCCCTCCATTGAGGGTAAAGACAAAACCCGACATGGACTTGGAATCATCCTTGTCACTTTGGAAGCTGGAGTCAGCAAAGGCCTCAATCTGGAGGTCTTTTCCGCCATACACCAAGAACATCTCCTTAGTCCTTCTCAGGTACTTGAGAATGTTCTTTACTGCTATCCAATGTTTCTCCCCAGGGTTTGACTGATACCTGCTTACCACACTCAGTGCATAAGCCACATCCGGTCTGGTACACAACATCGCATACATTATAGAGCCTACCGCAGAAGCGTAGGGTATAATAGACAAGCGATCCCTCTCCAAATCAGTCTTGGGAGACATCTCTTTGGAGAGGGTGATCCCGTGACAAGCCGGTAGATTACCGCGCTTGGAATCTTCCATACTGAATCTCTTCAGTATGGTGTCGATGTACCTGGACTGTGAAAGTCCTAATATCCTCTTGGATCTATCACGGTAGATCCGGATACCCAGAATGTATGAGGCATCACCCAGGTCTTTCATGGAGAACCTGTGTGACAAGAACCCCTTGACAGATTGTAGCATAGGAATGTCATTTCCTATTAAGAGAATGCCATCCACGTATAAAACGAGGAATACTATAGTTCTCGCTACAAATCTACAATAGATGCATGGTTCATCTGGATTTTTGATAAAGCCAAATTCCTTGACCGTCTCATCAAAACAGATGTTCCAACTCCGCGATGCCTGCTTTAGTCCATAAATAGACATAAGCAACTTGCACACCTTTCCACTGCTCCCACTCTGAATGAAACCCTCTGGCTGGTCCATATAGACACACTCCTCTAAATGTCCATTTAGAAAAGCTGTCTTTACGTCCATCTGCCAAATCTCATAATCGTGGAAGGCAGCAATGGCAAGAAGGATCCGAATAGATTTCAGCATAGCTACTGGAGAAAAGGTTTCGTCATAGTCCAAACCAGGTCGCTGACGAAAACCCTTTGCTACCAGTCTAGCTTTATAGGTCTCAACCTGTCCATCTACACCAATCTTCCTTTTGAAGATCCACTTGCATCCTACGGGTTTTACCCCATCTGGAGCAATGTCCAACGTCCATACTTTGTTAGTGTACATGGACTCCATTTCGGTCCGCATTGCATCCAGCCATTTTACCGAGTCGACGCTCTGAATGGCTTGCTGGAACCTAGTAGGCTCATCACAATCTATGATGCAATCCTCTTTATCCCCGTCAATGAGAAAACCGTAGTATCTCTCGGGCGGATGAGACTGCCTACTACTCCTGTGGAGTGGCGTGGGAATGTCCTGATCTTTCGAACCCTCTGGTTCTACTAAGCTTTCAGTAATAGCTCGTGGTTCTGGAATTTCTTCCAGTTCTATTGCGCTCCCACTTAATTCTTTTTCTATGAACTGGTGTTCTAGAAAGTGGACATGGCGAGAAACAAACACCTTTTGTTCCTCTTCGCAATAGAAGAAATATCCCTTGGAGTTCTTTGGATATCCCACAAACTTGCACTGTACTGAGCGTGCCTCGAGATTGTCCGCATGCTGCTTTTTTACAAAAGCTGGACATCCCCATGTCTTAATGTGATTAAGATAGGGTCTCTTCCCACACCACATCTGATATGGTGTAGTAGGCACAGTCTTAGTTGGAACTCGGTACAAAAGGTATGCAGCTGATTCTAGCGCATATCCCCAGAACGATCATGGCAACTCAGCGTTACTCATCATGGACCGTACCATATCTAATAGGGTTCGGTTCCGTCTCTCCGATACACCATTATGTTGCGGAGTGTATGGAGGAGTAAGCTGAGAGAGAATTCCATTCTCTTTTAAGTAACCCAGGAACTCGGCACTCAAGTATTCACCACCTCGATCACATCATAGTGTCTTGATACTTTTTCCTGTTTGTTTTTCTACTTCATTCTTATATTCCTGGAATTTTTCAAAAGCCTCAGATTTTTGTTTCATTAAGAAGACATAACCGTACCTTGAAAAGTCATCCGTAAAAGTAATGAAGTAAGAATAACCGCTTCGCGCATGTGTAGACATTGGACCGCATACGTCGCTGTGTACGAGTCCCAAGAGCTCGCTCGCTCTTACTCCGTGTCCAGTGAACGGAGTCTTTGTCATCTTTCCTTTGAGACAGGATTGACAAGTTGCATACGATTGATATTCGAACGGATCCAAATATCCTTCTGCATGTAACTTAGTCAATCTTCTCTCATTGATGTGACCCAGTCTACAATGCCATAAGAAAGTTTTATTGATTTCTGGAGACTTTCTTTTGTGTGTATTCTGGACATTGAAAATCTGTGGTTGGTTTAATACGTATATACCGTTGTTCAATGTACCTGACCCAATCAAAACTTGATTAAGGTGAATGTTCACTACATTACTTATAAATGCAAATTCATAACCTTCTTTAGATAATAAAGATACAGAAATGATATTACAGGTTGCATTTGGTACATAATAACAACTACGCAAAACCAAAAAATGTCCATCCGACAATCCCAGGTGATGGTCCCCCACGGCCTCAGTATCCATGCTAGCACCGTTTGCAACTCTGAGGATCATGTCACCAGCCTTCAAAACTCTACGCTTTCTCAACGCCTGCAAAGAATTACAGATATAAGATCCTGATCCGGTATCCAATATCCAAGATGTAGAGTTTATTGATAGACAGTTTTCAATAACATACACACCTGAAGCTGAAGCCGCAACTCGCTTCAAATCCTGTATTCTGGCCTTCCAAGCCTTGCAATCCTGTTTCCAGTGACCACTTTTGTGACAATAGAAGCATTCTTCCTTCCCCACCAGCTTTCCCGCTACCTTTGTTGCTTTTCCTTTTCCCTTCGTATCCACTTTACTGACACCGCCTCTTGGTTTGGCGGGGGCTTTCTTCTTCTTGCCCTTGGCTTTCGCCCTGGACCTAGAAGAGGAAGATCCTCCTACAAACAAAGTGGATGTCTCCCTACCCTTCTGTAGGGTGCCCTCAGCACTCCTCAACATGTTCAGAAGTTCGAAAAGTTCAACCTCCTTTCCTTGCATGTTGAAGTTAAGAATAAACTGGGCGTAAGTGGAAGGAAGGGACTGGAGAATCAAATCAGTATAGAGTTCATTCTCCAACGTGGTCCCAAGGTCCGCGAGCTCCTCTATGTAGCCAATCATCTGTTGGAGATAGTGCCCTCAGAGTCAATTATTGGATCACAGGCACGTGATTGCAATGATTGAGGGAGGACCTATCCCGGTAGGACAGTCTTACTCGAGATGATAATATGCTATCTGGTTTACCTTTATCATCGTGTACTGTTTCAGGTGACCTTACAGGTCGCTATTACACGTTGATAGAGCCCCTAGGATTCTTGCTTGACGACCAGCAGTATGATGGCGATCATATACGTGGGAGCTGGGGTCTATAAGCACATCCTTAAAAGGTCCCTAGTCGTGGGAGTTTCGAGACTGGGCATCGATACTCCATTAGTAGACTAGTGTATACAGTCGAGACCCCGACGAGGGGCGGTGGCCGGTCTCACAAGCCACTGGTGTCAGTTGGTTCACCTAAGATGTATACAGGTGCTCATTAGGTTATGAGTACACCGGACAGGACTCGTCGGGAACCTGCTAGTTGGGATTATACCATACGTCAGATAGCAGTTCCCAGGTGACATGTGTACAGGTTAGTTCATCGACCTGAGATCGTCATTTGTCTCGTGTGAGTTCCCACTGTGCTTTGATTACTACCCTACCACGGCTCAAAGGAGTCGTGCAAACAGGTTTTAGTTGGGTACAGTCCCGAGCCACATGGAGGCAGTGAGCGGATCTGCAGGGGTTCGTCTCTCCCGGTATTGGGGGTGAGGTCGCGCTGTGTCTAGGAGAGCCATTACACAAAGCCCTCGGCCGAGGCAGGAGATTTACTGGTAGGTATTCCAGTAGTATCTCAGGGTGTTCTGGGCTTCACTCCGACACGACTTGTACCGCCTTTAGGGGTCTGACTTTTACCAACCCCCTAGGCCCGCCATGCGATGCTCATAGACGAACGGACCGGACTGTACGGATATTGTCACTGACAGGCTCAGTAGGGTGTCAGGATGAGTTCGCTCATCGACGTCCCTTTTTGGTCAATAGCTGGTGGCCCGTTACGTATTGGCTTATACCTCTGACGTGCTAGTGGTTAAATCCACAGCCATAGTATTGACGAGTCTTTAGAGTCCACCACACTTTCAGTTACTCAAGCTTTCGGGCGAAACGCTGTAGAGGCCGTATGGAGATATGGCAGGGTCCGACCAGATACGTGCGGTATTGCACGGATCAGGATCGGACGGTTAGTACTAGTGGCCGTATAGATATATGGCAAGGTTCGATCGGATACGTGCGGTATTGCACGGATCAGGATCGGACGGATATTACTAGCCGGCTTTGGTTTAAGCCGGATCCTAGTATAGTACAGTGTAGATTTTGTCTCTTTGCATTTGTATCCGGACGGAATACAGATGCGGGTGTGTATGCACAGTGTCGGGGTTTTCCTGTAATTTATTACGGGACCAGTTTTCTGGAGTTGCCAGTTTGCATTCCGTTCCGGCCGGTTTTCCTTTGTTCTTTCCCGGCCGGACTTTTCCGATGGAGGGGGTAATTTGCAGTTTTGCAAATTACTTTTGGGGAGGGGGTTTCTTGCATATGTGGGATTATGATAGGATTTGCATCCTTTGTTTTTTTTATTCATCCATGATTTTGCATTAATGAGATTTGATGTGAATAGAAGTCTTAAGCATGGTTGATGTTTTGTTTAAAGTCACCTCTTGCTTTTTCCTACACATACCTCCCTTCATGAGTTTTGTTCATCTCACCACCATTCTCATTTTGAGAGGGGCCGGCCACATTGGAGGAGAGAAGATGAGAGGTTCATTTCATTTTGTGAGGGTGTGGGAAAAATTATTCATTCATATCATTTTTCCATTGCCACAAAAATCCCCAAGTTCATATCTTGTTGATTCCTCCATCAAGGCAACTTCACCAACCCCTAATGAGACATAGACTCTACACTACTTCTACAGCAAATCTTGGGCGCGTCGGCCAGCCAACTTCGTGCCCGAGTTGCCTCGGTATTGAGGTGGGAGCCCGTAAAAGACACAGACGATGTGGTGCCCTTCCGGCAAGGAGACGACGACCGGAGTTTCCGCGGGAGATCGGGACGATGGCGAGAAGACCGGAGGACTCGGATCACTCGGTATATCTCTCACCCTTTCTCTAGTTAGCTAGTATAGGTTAATGGTTTCGATCCGGGTATATTGTCCGCGGTAGCGCCAGTTTCCAAGTAAGGAAAATTTTTGATTCCGCCTTTTGGCCTCGGATAGACGGTCGGGGCGCTGCCGTGGCGCAACATGGTATTAGAGCCACGCCATTAACCTTCGTCTAGCTTTGTTTGATGTGTTTTACATTTCCGATCGACCAAAATTCCAAAACTTGCATTTTTGTTCACATCAGTTTTCTGTTGAAATTTTTTGGTCTCGAAAAATTTTTCAGGTTGTCTCAGAATGATGTGCAGGGAGTTCTAAGAACACTGGAAAAATTTGACAACACGATCCCTCCGTACGACCGCGGAACCGCGGCCGTTACCTCTCTGGTGGCCGCGGATCCGCCGCATGAATGAGGGATCATGTCATCATTTTTTTGCAGTGGGCTTGTGGGCTAAAAATAGGGGTTTTGGAATATTAAAATTGGGCCCAGATTTTCTGTGAGTGCTACAGTATTGCTTGGGGGCCCACTTGTTAATTTTTGATCGATCGGATATTTTAAACACATTATTTCACAGTATTTACATTATATCTGCGACCGTGAATGTCACTCGATCGGTAAATCCGGTCTAACTGCTATAGCCCGGTTAGACGGATTTGCGAACGTGATTTTCACGTTGATGTTCTGTGTTTATGCTGTGTTGTTGCGGATCGGTCGTGGGGGATAGCCTGGATGCAATGCTAGTACTGTTTTGTTTTATATGTACATTTGATATTGCGGGGCGAGCGTCCGACATGTGGACTGCCGTCACTGCCTGTTTGTATTATTCTTTTGGGGCACGACCTGGTTGCGGTCGATGTACCCGGTGTATGTATATTTTACTTTCTGTACTAGGGTTACCCCGCGGAGGGGTGCACGGATAGCCGGGTTCTAGAGGGCAACGGGCCCGCATCTCAGGGCATTGAGACGGAGGGGGCTTCAGTCTGGAATTGGCGGGCTATTCGCCGCACTCATAGGGGGTACAGGTTGACCCAGGAGGGGTGCCCAGGTTACCGGATTCCGTGAAGTGCTGGGTGGTCCATTCACGGTGCTGAAGGGGGCTGCCTCGCTTCAGGTTTTGGCGGGTGACTTGCCGCGCCCGTAGGGGTCTAGGATTTCATTGCACAGGCTATCCACACGACCAGGGGAACGTCGGGTTTCAGCAGCGGCTCTGTGAAACCCGGGGCTTCCAGATATCTGTATTGTTCTGCGATGCTGCACATTTCTGTGATGTTGGATTTATTCACGCCTTGAGCGAAATACTATATATTGGTATATATATTAGTAGATGTTGTATATGTTTTTTATCCGCGCTAGTCCAGTCCCCGCTCTGCCGTTAGTTAGCTAACCTAACGGGTGATGACGGGACCCAGTGGCGAATGCGGATGGCATATACGTACGTCAGTATATTTTTCGTTCTTTGTGGTATGATCAATTGATGGGACTGCGTTGATTCGGATCAATGCAAGATAAACAAACCTATTCTGATGTTGTTGGAACACTTTTTCAAAAAGCTGTTATTGCAAGGACATTCACTTTTGTTTTGCATCGTGGTATTCATTTGGAATATCCTGCTCCTCAGTCGACGAGGCAAGGGCCGAGATCCCTTCACCGGGAGTGACCCCTTGGACAGAAGTTTGCGTCAGGGCATTAACTTCACTATAGCCGATTACTTTTGCTTTGCATCGTGGTATTCAGTTGGAATATCCTGCACCTCATTCTACGGGGAAAGAGCCGAGATCCCTTTACCGGGAGTGACCTCTTTAGTAAACGTTTTCGTCACTATATTTTCTAAAAAGGCTATGCAGTTCCTTCAACGATATCAAGTTCATTACGTTAAAGGTTTTTCGCCAAAAACCATTCGTAGCCCTCCGTCATTTCTTATGGGTATTATTTAGTATTCGTGCTGCGTTTGTTGACTCCGTCAAGGCGTAGTGTACGGTAGCTAAGTGGTGCTTGTTTGTTGCATAAGTGGGATTGGTTAGGACAGTCGTGCGGCCTTGTTGACTCCGTCAAGGGCACGTACGGGTGGGTTTAATGCAATCCAGATAATGACGGGTTGAACTTGACTAGGACTCTTTGATTTGTTGACTCCGTCAAGGTCACTTGAGTCCTAGGGGTAAAAATCACATCGGGAGTTTCAAAAGAACTGAAACTTGCCAGATATGCGCATACCTTCTGGAGTGTGGTGACTTGAGTGGATTCCGTCAAGTTATCATGCGATGATAGTTGGATCCCGATTCCTGCTGATGAGTTGGTTTACTCCTCGGGTGATCCCGACTAGTTCTTCTTTCAGGTTTGGAGGAGAATTTGACGGTACAGTGGGAGGTTTCCAGATTAGATAAAGTGATAACCATTCTGATCTAGGTTAGAGTGCACGCTGAGTGTTTCTTTTCTCTCTCTCTGGCAGCGACCATTGACCCGACCCTAGACTATGACTCAGTGACCAAGTTGACCGAACCTTCTTAACACTGGCTTTTGGATTGTCACAGTTGCAAACCTCATTGCCACTCCTACTTTTACCCTTTTCTCCAGGACACCCAGTATTACTACGAACGTCCACTTCCATTGGACAAAACCATCGTATGGTTATATACAAACTCGAAGGACTTCGAGGATGGTTTCTGGTTCTGGAGAAAACGAATAGGATTATTCAGTTGTCTTTTCTTTTCACCTTCTCTCATTGCGAGTACTCCTTGGTTTAGGAGATAGTACACCTATTATGAAAATTGGATAGTCTTCTTCCAAACCTTAGGCTGGTGCCGAACGGTGGGGAATGAAAAAAACCAATTAGCATAACGATGGTGTGCAGAAGGTATTAAGTTAAGACAAAGAAAGGGATTAGTAACAGGGCAAAGTAAATTGCGACTGCTATTGACGACCAAACCGAGTATTTCTTCGCCAATCCTAAATCACCTTTGTATTTCTCCAGGACACTCCGTATCACTACGAAGATCCCAAGTTTTTGGATACTCCATCGTATGGTTATATACGAACTCGAAAGGAACTTGTTCCAGTTCGGGGATGGATTCTGGTCCAGGAGAAATAGGAATACGGTTTATTCGGTTGTCTTTTCTCTTCACCTTCTCTCGCATTGCGAGTGCTCCTAGGATTAGGAGAGTACACCCATTATGCTTATTGGATAGTCTTCTTCCAAACCATAGGCTGGTGCCGAACGGTAGGGAAGGAAGAAAACCATTTGGCCTAAGGGGTGTGCAGAAGGTAATGACTAAAGACATATAAAGGGATTTGGAGAGGTGGCAAAGAATTATACGGTTATAGTTGTGAATCTGGATAATGGTAGAGGCATTACTAGGAATACCAGGATACCCCACCGAAACATTTCAATGTTTCAGTTTCACTGTGTAATGTTAAAAGAAAACTGATTTCCCGATGAGATACTTACTCCAGGGTATGTATTTACCAAGTATGATTCTCACATCTGTATGGTTTTACAGATGATGAGTGGGAGTAAGTTATTGGGAATTGGGTGATCATCCTCATTATATCGGGATTCGTTGTAATCGGTGATATTTGAGGAGATCATCTGGGCTGTTTGCCGGTCGGCAAATATTTGGTTTTGAATATCCGCTGTTGTGCACCAATTTCAAATTGATATATCTGTACGTCTATTTTCATAGAGTGAGATATACCTTTTGATATTATGTCGATGATATTTACCTATATCAGTGGATGGTTAGGTAAGGAGCATTAAACAGCGGTGTAATTCTTCTTAACCATAAGTACAGTTTTCAACCTACGACACACAGTGAAAGAGTTGTTAGACTCAGCGGACTTATACAGAGTATTGTATGTTGTCCAGTGTCCATTAGGACAGAGGGGTTGGTCCTCATACTATATTCTGTTTACTTTTAACTTCTCTAGTTCTTAGACATGTGTTTCGTAGAAACACAGGGTCTAAGTTTTGAGGAGTTATAGGTATATGAATAGAGTAGAGTACCAGGTGTAGCAAGTATCGGGATTCTTCAAAGTGATCGAAGATGTAGATACTTGTGTAAGGTATTCAGTTGATAGTAATGATAAAGAGAAATTGCTTCTCTTTCAGGTTACTCATAATTGGAAGCATTCCTAAGTTGAGTAACGCTGATCGGCCTCTCTCCATTTAGTTGACATGCACTGGAGACAGCTGCACGATTTGAATCTGGTTCAATTAAATCAGTGCCTCTGGTTCTATATTGGATATAGTACAGTTCATATCTTAACATTGTTAAGGTACGGGGAGTTGTCCGGCTTATGATTAAAACCAGACTCTGGATAACTCAAGGCACGTTTCTGTAATGGCTGTTTGTGGGTTGACCCAGGCTATGACGAGGGTTGATTTTCTACCATAAGAAAGATCAATAGTGATATTGTTCTTAACTCGCCACAGTTTTAATAAAAATGGATTTTTTCAAAAACCGTAGTGGGAGTATGGTAGAACTGGAAGTGATTCCAGAACCGCAAACGATTACTGAAGATTTGATAAGGAACCTAAAGATTCAATCTGATTTGACATTCCATTGGCCACTCCGTAAATAAGGTGGGTAACTTCAGGCACCCGAGAGGTACTCTGGTAGCCTCAAGGACGGTGACAGGGAAGTTCTTGTTTACCCACACTTGCCATTGTTGTTGTTCCAGGCTGCGAGACCCGGCAGGAGGATGAGTATAGCGTCGTTCTAAACTAGCTTTAGAAGTGCACGTCTATATGACTCTGCCAGAGGGTTGTCGTAGTCAGTGGGAGCAGCGGAAGCTTTGGTGGACTATAGACTAAAGCAGATATAGCGGAGATAGATCATCTATTTCTGATGTGACAGTCATAGGTTTGACGTCATCAGAATAGGGGATGGATCTGTTGAGAAGGTAGTAGGAAGTGATATTCCTATACTACGATCGGTTATATTTTGGTTGTCACACAGTGTTTTCTCCACAAAGGACTTGGACATTATATCAGATATTCTGGTTACTAGATCTATGGTTTTAGATCTAGATTTGGGTGGTTTCCCAATCTGGGTACCTTGACAGCATTCTATGAGTATTTAGAATGGACGACTCCTGGCACGGTAGTACACCTGCAGGTAATGGAGTCACCCTCTCTAAAGGTGTCTTACAGACTAAAGGGGAGAGGGATACGCATGATTGACAGATCACTTGCTTAGGCAATTGAGTCAGTCATGAGATGTCAAGTACCACACCAGATGTTGTTCTTGCAGTAGATGCAATAAGTTGATATTAATCCAATCCTGGAGAAACAATCGGAAGCAGTTTTAGGACATAAGTGCATGTTCTAGAGATATGATAACAACAGCCTCATTTGGGAGACAATTATCATTCCAGGCTTCCAAGGTGACATGGACGATAAGGAGGTTGTCAGAGTTATAGTTTTCCCTCTGACGATGGGCAGTATTTTGGACAGATGATCCAAGGCAATACTGAGGGAGGCATGGCGCAGGATACTGATTAAGTTCAGTTGACGATACAGTCTAAAAAGTTTGGATTTGGAGTTCATTTATGAGCTAGGTCCCATCAGACATCCAGACATTCTAAGACAGGTATTGCTCATTTCGGGAGATGGTATTCTCCGCGAACTTGAGATTTAGAGAGACATAGAAAGAAACATCACAGCGGTTCCACTCACTGAGGCTATTCCTCGAACGCAATAGTTTCGCAAACGAGCTTTGTGAGACTGACTAGAAGAGGAGTTGGGTGTTCGGTATCACACAGGCTGTGAGTATGCGACATCGCAATAATTAGCCTTGAGTGCAAGTGGGAGATTGTTGGAGATAGTGCCCTTAGAGTCAATTATTGGATCACAGGCACGTGCTTGCAATGATTGAGGGAGGACCTATCCCGGTAGGACAGTCTTACTCGAGATGATAGTATGCTATCTGGTTTATCTTTATCATCGTGTACTGTTTCAGGTGACCTTACAGGTCGCAATTACACGTTGATAGAGCCCCTAGGATTCTTGCTTGACGACCAGCAGTATGATGGCGATCATATACGTGGGAGCTGGGGTCTATAAGCACATCCTTAAAAGGTCCCTAGTCGTGGGAGTTTCGAGACTGGGCATCGATACTCCATTAGTAGACTAGTGTATACAGTCGAGACCCCGACGAGGGGCGGTGGCCGGTCTCACAAGCCACTGGTGTCAGTTGGTTCACCTAAGATGTATACAGGTGCTCATTAGGTTATGAGTACACTGGACAGGACTCGTCGGGAACCTGCTAGTTGGGATTATACCATACGTCAGATAGCAGTTCCCAGGTGACATGTGTACAGGTTAGTTCATCGACCTGAGATCGTCATTTGTCTCGTGTGAGTTCCCACTGTGCTTTGATTACTACCCTACCACGGCTCAAAGGAGTCGTGCAAACAGGTTTTAGTTGGGTACAGTCCCGAGCCACATGGAGGCAGTGAGCAGATCTGCAGGGGTTCGTCTCTCCCGGTATTGGGGGTGAGGTCGCGCTGTGTCTAGGAGAGCCATTACACAAAGCCCTCGGCCGAGGCAGGAGATTTACTGGTAGGTATTCCAGTAGTATCTCAGGGTGTTCTGGGCTTCACTCCGACACGACTTGTACCGCCTTTGGGGGTCTGACTTTTACCAACCCCCTAGGCCCGCCATGCGATGCTCATAGACGAACGGACCGGACTGTACGGATATTGTCACTGACAGGCTCAGTAGGGTGTCAGGATGAGTTCGCTCATCGACGTCCCTTTTTGGTCAATAGCTGGTGGCCCGTTACGTATTGGCTTATACCTCTGACGTGCTAGTGGTTAAATCCACAGCCATAGTATTGACGAGTCTTTAGAGTCCACCATACTTTCAGTTACTCAAGCTTTCGGGCGAAACGCTGTAGAGGCCGTATGGAGATATGGCAGGTCCGACCAGATACGTGCGGTATTGCACGGATCAGGATCGGACGGTTAGTACTAGTGGCCGTATAAATATATGGCAAGGTTCGATCGGATACGTGCGGTATTGCACGGATCAGGATCGGACAGATATTACTAGCCGGCTTTGGTTTAAGCCGGATCCTAGTATAGTACAGTGTAGATTTTGTCTCTTTGCATTTGTATCCGGACGGAATACAGATGCGGGTGTGTATGCACAGTGTCGGGGTTTTCCTGTAATTTATTACGGGACCAGTTTTCTGGAGTTGCCAGTTTGCATTCCGTTCCGGCCGGTTTTCCTTTGTTCTTTCCCGGCCGGACTTTTCCGATGGAGGGGGTAATTTGCAGTTTTGCAAATTACTTTTGGGGAGGGGGTTTCTTGCATATGTGGGATTATGATAGGATTTGCATCCTTTGTTTTTTTTATTCATCCATGATTTTGCATTAATGAGATTTGATGTGAATAGAAGTCTTAAGCATGGTTGATGTTTTGTTTAAGGTCACCTCTTGCTTTTTCCTACACATACCTCCCTTCATGAGTTTTGTTCATCTCACCCCCATTCTCATTTTGAGAGGGGCCGGCCACATTGGAGGAGAGAAGATGAGAGGTTCATTTCATTTTGTGAGGGTGTGGGAAAAATTATTCATTCATATCATTTTTCCATTGCCACAAAAATTCCCAAGTTCATATCTTGTTGATTCCTCCATCAAGGCAACTTCACCAACCCCTAATGAGACATAGACTCTACACTACTTCTACAGCAAATCTTGGGCGCGTCGGCCAGCCAACTTCGCGCCCGAGTTGCCTCGGTATTGAGGTGGGAGCCCGTAAAAGATACAGACGATGTGGTGCCCTTCCGGCAAGGAGACGACGACCGGAGTTTCCGCGGGAGATCGGGACGATGGCGAGAAGACCGGAGGACTCGGATCACTCGGTATATCTCTCACCCTTTCTCTAGTTAGCTAGTATAGGTTAATGGTTTCGATCCGGGTATATTGTCCGCGGTAGCGCCAGTTTCCAAGTAAGGAAAATTTTTGATTCCGCCTTTTGGCCTCGGATAGACGGCCGGGGCGCTGCCGTGGCGCAACATCATCTTAAGCACGTGTTCCGCTACCGATGATCCGACGGCCAACCTTGCTGAAAACAACTTCTTCGACACTTCGTATCTTGCGATACGAGACTGCTCTCCATACAGTTCTTTTGTATGAAGAAATATGGACTCTAGGTCCATATTCTCGTGCCTCCTCTGATGTTCGTTGTCCATCGAGTCTAGTACGAGGCATCTGGCCTTCGCGCAATCTATTTCCCAAGTCTTGAACATTTCCCTATCTACGACACTGGTTTTGGGACCTGGGACAGGGGGAGCTTTGGTGGTAAAGACATACCTGTCACGACCCGAAAGTACGGAACATGACCGGCACTTAAACTACGAACGTCTCGAGGCGTACGTAATCTAAGTAAACCGAAAACCCAGAGATCCAAACCAAGAAAATAGTAGAGTGCAGGAAAAACCAACTTAAAGCAAGTAGTTTCAATAGCATAAGCCGAATTATGCGGTTTTTTTAAAAACATCAAAATTTTACTGAAAATTTCGGCAGAGTCTCCTTTGTAAATACTGGCCCCCAAACGGGATACAACATGAATAGTATACGAAATCAATAAAAAGGCATCCCCAAACGGGAGCTAGCTCTTCGTCAATCGACGGTCACAACCACACAAGCAATATAATATACAACGCCGAAAGGCGAGGATCACAACAGAAAAGGAAACTCAAAACAGCATGAAATTCGTATAAATACAACGCGCGACTCTAAGGTCGATAGAATAAACAACACTGGTCTCTATCTCTGAAATAATTACATGTTTGGTTGATGGAACTTCTAGATACAACAGAATAATAATATACAAGATATAATGGGGGTACGATACAAGTAAACCCACCTACTAGCAAATCACCCGAAGGAAACTATGCCCGCAAGCCGTAATGAAACCTGTACGGCAAACCTGCAAGAAACTGGGGCACAACGGGGGTGAGTTGCCAACTCGTGAATAGAAAAATATCTACGAATAGAAATCGCATGTATGACGCAATCCTAGGTCATACGAGCAATATACATCCTCAAATATATATAACCAGCAGCCTATAACAAGGTTAGGATAAATATCTAACCTGAGTGTAATCTTATGTACCCGTGTCAGTGCCCAAGGGTAGCAATATATCATATGAATGAGGTATGAATGCATGAAAATAGAATACATGTAAATGAAGAACTGTTTCCATAATTTAGTGAGATTTCCTTTGTATTTGTAAAATGAGGTATCATAATGAAATCAGCATAAAACAGTGCCTAGCATCGGCACAAAACGTAATCCCAATATCTCGATATCTCTGTATCACAGTCTCTGTACCTCAATATCTCGAAATCTCAATGTCTCAATCACAATATCTAGGGCGCCGTCAGTCCAGACCGGCCCCTACCATCCATCTCAAGACCACGACGGTATCCTCCGGATATCCGACGCGTCGGGTAAAATCACCGGTAGGTGGTGCTCCCCTGCCAGGCTCACATCGTCATCATCACGCGCTTCTTGCCCCGGGGCACCTTACCGGGTCCACCATGTACCCGAAACGGTTCATCCGCCTCCTCGAATCGGGTCTCGAAATCCATCAGCAAACTCATGGTGGACGACTCATACATCATGGGAAAACCGCACTTTTTATTTTAAAAGAAAGAAAACAGTTTATATATGTTTTGCGGTTTTCCTCCAAATCCAGAAAATATCATGGAAATCCGAATCATCAATAAGATGTAAAACCATGAATATAAGCATGAGAATCCATGAATACGGCATAACAATGAATAACAGTATGCATGAAGCGACAACTAATAACTACAATGTCTAATATGGCATATAAGGGAAGTACACTAATATCATGTCAAAACAACTAGCTAACAAGCTAAGTCAAGAAAATATATCATCTAAAGTGTACGTGACATGGCAATTACCGATGAAGATGTGTGTGAGCCGGCAAGTAGGTGTACGTGGTACATACGCATCATCGGTAATGGTGCTGGTGTCCTAACAGCATGATATCAATAATGGAATATGCAGCAAAATAAGTATGCGAGGCAGAGCGAACAGCAATAATGAGCGGAAGCTGAAAACTAGACGCAACTATAACTAATCTGCATTAATCTAATATAAGTCCTACAAATGGTGCCTTTTGAAATAACACGAATCATGGGGTTTTGAAAATAGGGGCTACGGTGTTTTTATGAAAAGATACGTCTTTTGAAATCTCCGTAGGATCCCTTGGGCTGTCTTTTAAAGTACCCACGATTCGTTAGTTTTTGAAATAGGTAAGAATCGAATCTAATCTAACAACTAAACTAAACTAAAGGGCTAAGCTAACCAGCTGGACTACAGGTAAGGAAACCGCCTAACATCTGAGTCGATGTATATACATACCTGCATATATATTAGTCGGTGATCCCGCCTCAATAATATCATATCCGATACCATATCTATAATCAGGCATCCCAAGTCAAGAGTGCGGATCAATCATCAATATATAGCTCGTACGTAAATCCGTCGTACGGCATCCCCGAATCTGGGTACGGGCAAAGTCACATCAATCATCCTATTCATTTGGTATCTTCTTTATCAAATATCATGATCCGGAATAATGTCCTACGTCTAGTACAATATTGATGCCATCTATGTATGCATGCGGGTGTAAGAATTACTACGTCAGAAGACCCGCTAAAACATCATGTCGTATCTCAATACGAACCAAATCACGTCACCGATCTCCTGGCCTCAAGCCCAATCTCATCGACTCATCTCAAATTCCAAATACTATCCTCAAATCCAGTATATGAACACATAGTCCCATACCCATGTGAACACATAAATATATATTCCCATACACGCCCATATGAAATAAGGAATGTATGCAAGTATGTATATGTGTGTATGTGTAAGTGTAGTGCACCCACTACCTAAGGTTTCGTAACCATGCACCAATCCAACACCAATATCCATCTAAAATCATCAATAATAAATCCTAACAACATATCATAAATTGTTGGTGTGTATACGCATCCGTATACATCACCACGGACTGCGGGGGTGCTATACGCCATCCACCCGACTTCTCCCCGTAGATATAAATCTACTCACCTGGTCCTCGCTAGCCGGTGCCGACGTCGCCACGCGCTTGCTTGTCGTCTCGAAGTCCACATGGGGTACCTACATATCATAACGCACCATATCGCATTAAAATCCGCCTCATGACCAAAACGACGCACGAATCTCACATAGGTCAAAACCTATGGTTGCTTCACAAATCGACCCAAAAACCCTCGATGTCGGCGTACAAACGCCAAACCATCGAGAAATCTCCCAACACACTAATTTGTACCATTACAAGCACTAATTATAATATAAAATAGCTTAAAATTCACGAAAACCCCAATTTCACTTAAAAAGTCATTTTTCCGAAAATCTAGCAAGCACAAATCAGCGTTTTTGTACAAAACTCGATGTATAGACGAATCTAGAGGCCACAATATTCACTAAATATCTTAAATAAGTCATAAAAATGATTCTCATAATTTAATCTCATTAAATTCCATAAACCCCAAAAACCTAGTTTACAAATTATCCAATTTTAACAATTTTCAAGCAAAAAAAATTCTCGATTTAAGAATTAAGCTTAGATTTGCATAACCTAAGGTATTAAACCACTCATTATAATGTTAATAATGCTATGAAACCATAATTAGATTTTTAAACCTAATTATTAGACTAATTATAAAAACCTAGTTAGCAATTAGCAAAGTTATCACAATTTTAAATTAACAAATTAGTAAATAGCAACTAACTTAGATTACCACATGTTAATCTCCTCATTACACCCATAACCAATTGATAAAAACCTCACTTGATCACAAACCCTAATCATTAATTCAAAACCCTTCTCTTGAATTTTAGTTCAAGCACCTAGAACTAATTAAAAAAACCTAATTAAGCTAACATGAAACAATTAACACAATTTAAGAAAAGGTTAGAATTTATACCTCATGATCAAGAGATCAAACATGAAATTCAAAGCCTCTAAAATGCCAACTTGCTCCCTAGATCCATGCAAGAATAGCTAATGAAAAATGGGTAGGAGTTAGATTTGAGTTTTGGTTTAATTTTTGATGGAAATTTGATGGATTTTGAAGACTTTTTGATGAGGAAAAGAGAGGGGGAAAATTGGGGCTGCACAAAGGGGGGCTCGGCTGAAAATGGAGGGGAGAGGAGAGAGAGGGAGGTGAGGAAAATAGTCCAAGTCAAGGCATAAAGTCAAAGGTCCAACTCATTTTACAATTTCCTTTCATTTCCTTTGTTTTCTTTCTTTTCTTTTCTTTTGCAAACCAAGTGGGGACAAGAGAGGGGGCTGCTGAATTCAGCCAAGGGGAGAAGTGAATGGGGGTGTGTGGGTGTGGGTATGGATGTGGGGTGATGAAAAATGATAAATACAATACCCCAAACATCCATTTACGCTAAAAAAAAAGCCTTTTTTCTTCAATAATTTCTAAACCGTTTTGAGAAATGATTTCGTTCCAAAAACCACATGATAAAATTTTATTTAATGTTTTATGACGCACAAAATTTGTTTCAACTCATTCCAATTTGTAATTTTCCCTAATTAAATGTATTAGTGACGGCTTAAAATAATAATAAAATAATATTTTTTCAGAAAATTTGAAATTTCACCAGCGGCTCAATAAACACCAAATAATAGCAATTACATAGCTAGAATACGTATATTTAATTTTTATAATAAGATATTTGTATTTTGACTTTTTACAGAAAACCCCCTTATTTTACCGATTTTTCGAAATTTCACCGAAACGATTTTCAAAACGTTACAATCTTCCCCCCCTAAAGAAATTCGGTCCCCGAATTTAAATTCAAACTCCCCCAAATACTAAAATATCTAAGAAAACCATCAAGTCGTCGGGGCTCCGAAATTGTAACTACATAAAACAAATCGTAGCGCAGCGCATGCGCTTGAAAAATGAGCATATAACTCAAATCAAAACTCCGTCAAGCATACCGCAATCATCGGAGTCATGGAGAAGACATCAATGCCAAATCAAAATCAAAACCAATATGACATAACTCGAAACTGTACATGTAAATATCGAATCCATATATGTAAGTATCTGAAGGAAATGCATGCCAAATCTCTTTAAGTCGCTGTGCACGCGTATAACACTGCACAGTGGCGGACGTCTATCATAAGGAAATAACTATATACATATATACCTTTGTTTGAAATGTACGTTCCGCCGTTTTGGAAACAATTTAGAAGGGTCTCCTTGTTTTAAACATTTCTTGTCATATCAGACACGTAGGTAAATACTGAGGCTATAGCTCGCTTTTTGGAAATCCCTTCAATAACTATCAATGCATGCAAAATATACTTAGGTAATGTCCTCTGACTAGTTCTGCTCAGTACGAAAACACATAGCAATATCATAAAAACGTACTGCTCTATACGAAATAAATCTCAAAATATGCACATGAATGCTACGTGCGTCTGGTGCGCACGGAAATCAAAATCCATGAATGTGTCATACATGCGCACAGAAACAACATCTAAGTGCATCAGGTGTGCACGAAACATCTGTCGTAGGCAACGTGTGTGCCTGACAGCAAAATCAGGTGCATCTGACATGCACGAAAAATCTCGAATTAGTGCATCTGGTGTGCACCAAATCGCATCTCGTAACAGGCGCCAAACATGCGCTAAAAATCCAATCCGGTGCATAAAATGCACAAAACAAATGTCGAGCATCACCCTCGAAATCGAAATCCAGTGTATCCAAGTGCACAAAATATATGTCACTGCACTGCCAGCATATATAAACTATACAGAGTGCAGGAACCAAATCGCGTGCGTGCATACGCACAAAATCAACTCAACTGTTTAAAACCGTAAAATCACAAACATGTGAAACTAAAGCACGAAAACGATATCAAATGCAACACTGTGCAAAGATCATAAAACCTCAATCATCAAAATCAAATCATACTAATAAATCACCCAAAATATCGAAATCAATAATGGCGGAACAGTACCGCTCAAGCGCATCCTCTAAGAATCTCGGCCAACTGTCACGGTCCCTAGTGGGACGTCTCGTCGATGATCATGAACTCTGGCCTGCTGGTGTGCATAACAATGACCACTCCTGGGTTAAGGTCTTCACTGTGAATTACCAATCTCTCGGTCCATCGGCTCATCGGCCCTGTCAGGTGTGCTAACGGGGATGATCCCATTCTGGCACTTCTCTGGTCATCTCTCGGTCAATCATCGCGACCACTCGTAAGACAGCATATCACTGGCGTCGGCCTCTGGCTCTCTGAATGTACATGACACATCTGATCCTGGGTGCAAGTATCATTGCAGCAGTGTCCTGGATGGAATCCTGCTCACGGTCTCTTCCATGTCTCGTCTCTGCCAACTGTCCAGAAGTCATTGTCATTGCCTATATCTGCATCTTGCTCTGGAACGACTGCATACTCATCGCGACTCCTTCTGGAAGGTAAGTCCAAGTACCATGCCTCGGCATGCGCATCGCCTCTCTGATGTCGGCGGAGTGGAACGTCATCTCATCTAGATCTGGTGTGAACCTCTTACTCCACTTTTCTCTAATGTCGTCTGCTTTGGACTCGTCTCGTCGCGGCTGCATGGACTGAGCTCCAACGACTATCCTCGTATCTGGAGTCTCCCAAGAATGCATCTCACCACCAAGCATCCGAATTAAGTCGAGCCATCCGATCGAGTCGTCAAAACCTCATAATCCCCCAAGAGCTCAACCTCTTGGGCACAGTTTAATAGTATCGAGTACATACCACAGCATCGGTGGTCCAGCCGTAGAAGGGCAAACCCAAGCCTCACTAATGGCGCCGTAGAACTGCCGTAAACCCGAAGGTTCAAAGGCTTTCACATGGTCATTATGTCGAGTTATGGTTTCATTCTTCTAGAGGGACCATGGAATTGCCTGCATGTCTTTCCGACTACTTTAAACTTGGAATAATAGGTTTCTGACATTCGATCGTCTCTGTCGACTCTCAACGTCTCCGCGTGAAGTCGTCTCTAGCTGGAATCAATCTATCTGATGACCTCGCATCGGGGTAGGCGAACGATCTACATGTCCTAGTCATTCATCCTCGATGACTAGCGACCTTCTATCATCTCTTAGTACAACTTATACTGCAATAGCTCCAACATCTGGGGCGATATCTCGTCGTTCGCAGCAATAACTGGCTCACTCGTCTGCATGCTGAACCGTGCCTCAATCATCAGGAGTAAGCAACACACCAACGGTCATCAAAATCTGGCTGGCCTGTATCATTGGCTCAATTCTCTAGTGTCGATCAGCGCCTCCGAGTAACCTCATAAAGGCGATCCGCCAAACACTCGTGGCGCGGAAACACAGTAAAAAGATACATCTCTGCAATCGTGTGTCGCCGGAATTTCGCCCTGGTCAGTCCTCGTTCGTGACGAGCTTGTGCTGACCATAGCTCTCCCTGCCGTAACCGTAGCAGCAAAACCAAACTGGTACCGATGAGGCTAGATCAGGAAGGAATATAATACTGAACAAGGAAATGCACATCCTAAGGCTTCATAAGTGGAGTGGCGTGTCGTAAATATGCCGCGGAACATACCAACGGTACGTCACTCTACCTTAGTCACCTGTTCCATCAACCAAGGGTCATCCTACGCTCCAAAGGTAAAACCTAACGCTCTGATACAACTTTGTCACGACCCGAAAGTACGGAACATGACCGGCACTTAAGCTACGAACGTCTCGAGGCGTACGTAATCTAAGTAAACCGAAAACCCAAAGATCCAAACCAAGAAAATAGTAGAGTGCAGGAAAAACCAACTTAAAGCAAGTAGTTTCAATAGCATAAGCCGAATTATGCGGTTTTTTTAAAAACATCAAAATTTTACTGAAAATTTCGGCAGAGTCTCCTTTGTAAATACTGGCCCCCAAACGGAATACAACATGAATAGTATACGAAATCAATAAAAAGGCATCCCCAAGCGGGAGCTAGCTTTTCGTCAATCGACGGTCACAACCACACAAGCAATATAATATACAACGCCGAAAGGCGAGGATCACAACAGAAAAGGAAACTCAAAACAGCATGAAATTCATATAAATACAACGCGCGACTCTAAGGTCGATAGAATAAACAACACTGGTCTCTATCTCTGAAATAATTACATGTTTGGTTGATGGAACTTCTAGATACAACAGAATAATAATATACAAGATATAATGGGGGTACGATACAAGTAAACCCACCTACTAGCAAATCACCCGAAGGAAACTATGCCCGCAAGCCGTAATGAAACCTGTACGGCAAACCTGCAAGAAACTGGGGCACAACGGGGGTGAGTTGCCAACTCGTGAATAGAAAAATATCTACGAATAGAAATCGCATGTATGACGCAATCCTAGGTCATACGAGCAATATACATCCTCAAATATATATAACCAGCAGCCTATAACAAGGCTAGGGTAAATATCTAACCTGAGTGTAATCTTATGTACCCGTGTCAGTGCCCAAGGGTAGCAATATATCATATGAATGAGGTATGAATGCATGAAAACATAATACATGTAAATGAAGAACTGTTTCCATAATTTAGTGAGATTTCCTTTGTATTTTTAAAATGAGGTATCATAATGAAATCAGCATAAAACAGTGCCTAGCATCGGCACAAAACGTAATCCCAATATCTCGATATCTCTGTATCACAGTCTCTGTACCTCAATATCTCGAAATCTCAATGTCTCAATCACAATATCTAGGGCGCCGTCAGTCCAGACCGGCCCCTACCATCCATCTCAAGACCACGACGGTATCCTCCGGATATCCGACGCGTCGGGTAAAATCACCGGTAGGTGGTGCTCCCCTGCCAGGCTCACATCGTCATCATCACGCGCTTCTTGCCCCGGGGTACCTTACCGGGTCCACCATGTACCCGAAACGGTTATCCGCCTCCTCGAATCGGGTCTCGAAATCCATCAGCAAACTCATGGTGGACGACTCATACATCATGGGAAAACCGCACTTTTTATTTTAAAAGAAAGAAAACAGTTTATATATGTTTTGCGGTTTTCCTCCAAATCCAGAAAATATCATGGAAATCCGAATCATCAATAAGATGTAAAACCATGAATATAAGCATGAGAATCCATGAATACGGCATAACAATGAATAACAGTATGCATGAAGCGACAACTAATAACTACAATGTCTAATATGGCATATAAGGGAAGTACACTAATATCATGTCAAAACTACTAGCTAACAAGCTAAGTCAAGCAAATATATCATCTAAAGTGTACGTGACATGGCAATTACCGATGAAGATGTGTGTGAGCCGGCAAGTAGGTGTACGTGGTACATACGCATCATCGGTAATGGTGCTGGTGTCCTAACAGCATGATATCAATAATGGAATATGCAGCAAAATAAGTATGCGAGGCAGAGCGAACAGCAATAATGAGCGGAAGCTGAAAACTAGACGCAACTATAACTAATCTGCATTAATCTAATATAAGTCCTACAAATGGTGCCTTTTGAAATAACACGAATCATGGGGTTTTGAAAATAGGGGCTACGGTGTTTTTATGAAAAGATACGTCTTTTGAAATCTCCATAGGATCCCTTGGGCTGTCTTTTAAAGTACCCACGATTCGTTAGTTTTTGAAATAGGTAAGAATCGAATCTAATCTAACAACTAAACTAAACTAAAGGGCTAAGCTAACCAGCTGGACTACAGGTAAGGAAACCGCCTAACATCTGAGTCGATGTATATACATACCTGCATATATATTAGTCGGTGATCCCGCCTCAATAATATCATATCCGATACCATATCTATAATCAGGCATCCCAAGTCAAGAGTGCGGATCAATCATCAATATATAGCTCGTACGTAAATCCGTCGTACGGCATCCCCGAATCTGGGTACGGGCAAAGTCACATCAATCACCCTATTCATTTGGTATCTTCTTTATCAAATATCATGATCCGGAATAATGTCCTACGTCTAGTACAATATTGATGCCATCTATGTATGCATGCGGGTGTAAGAATTACTACGTCAGAAGACCCGCTAAAACATCATGTCGTATCTCAATACGAACCAAATCACGTCACCGATCTCCTGGCCTCAAGCCCAATCTCATCGACTCATCTCAAATTCTAAATACTATCCTCAAATCCAGTATATGAACACATAGTCCCATACCCATGTGAACACATAAATATATATTCCCATACACGCCTATATGAAATAAGGAATGTATGCAAGTATGTATATGTGTGTATGTGTAAGTGTAGTGCACCCACTACCTAAGGTTTCGTAACCATGCACCAATCCAACACCAATATCCATCTAAAATCATCAATAATAAATCCTAACAACATATCATAAATTGTTGGTGTGTATACGCATCCGTATACATCACCACGGACTGCGGGGGTGCTATACGCCATCCACCCGACTTCTCCCCGTAGATATAAATCTACTCACCTGGTCCTCGCTAGCCGGTGCCGACGTCGCCACGCGCTTGCTTGTCGTCTCGAAGTCCACATGGGGTACCTACATATCATAACGCACCATATCGCATTAAAATCTGCCTCATGACCAAAACGACGCACGAATCTCACATAGGTCAAAACCTATGGTTGCTTCACAAATCGACCCAAAAACCCTCGATGTCGGCATACAAACGCCAAACCATCGAGAAAGCTCCCAACACACTAATTTGTACAATTACAAGCACTAATTATAATAAAAATAGCTTAAAATTCACGAAAACCCCAATTTCACTTAAAAAGTCATTTTTCCGAAAATCTAGCAAGCACAAATCAGCGTTTTTGTACAAAACTTGATGTATAGACGAATCTAGAGGCCACAATATTCACTAAATATCTTAAATAAGTCATAAAAATGATTCTCATAATTTAATCTCATTAAATTCCATAAACCCCAAAAACCTAGTTTACAAATTATCCAATTTTAACAATTTTCAAGCAAAAAAAATTCTCGATTTAAGAATTAAGCTTAGATTTGCATAACCTAAGGTATTAAACCACTCATTATAATGTTAATAATGCTATGAAACCATAATTAGATTTTTAAACCTAATTATTAGACTAATTATAAAAACCTAGTTAGCAATTAGCAAAGTTATCACAATTTTAAATTAACAAATTAGTAAATAGCAACTAACTTAGATTTTGCATACAACCACATGTTAATCTCCTCATTACACCCATAACCAATTGATAAAAACCTCACTTGATCACAAACCCTAATCATTAATTCAAAACCCTTCTCTCGAATTTTAGTTCAAGCACCTAGAACTAATTAAAAAAACCTAATTAAGCTAACATGAAACAATTAACACAATTTAAGAAAAGGTTAGAATTTATACCTCATGATCAAGAGATCAAACATGAAATTCAAAGCCTCTAAAATTCCAACTTGCTCCCTAGATCCATGCAAGAATAGCTAATGAAAAATGGGTAGGAGTTAGATTTAAGTTTTGGTTTAATTTTTGATGGAAATTTGATGGATTTTGAAGACTTTTTGATGAGGAAAAGAGAGGGGGAAAATTGGGGCTGCACAAAGGGGGGCTCGGCTGAAAATGGAGGGGAGAGGAGAGAGAGGGAGGTGAGGAAAATAGTCCAAGTCAAGGCATAAAGTCAAAGGTCCAACTCATTTTACAATTTCCTTTCATTTCCTTTGTTTTCTTTCTTTTCTTTTCTTTTCTTTTGCAAACCAAGTGGGGACAAGAGAGGGGGCTGCTGAATTCAGCCAAGGGGAGAAGTGAATGGGAGTGTGTGGGTGTGGGTACGGGTGTGGGGTGATGAAAAATGATAAATACAATACCCCAAATATCCATTTACGCTAAAAAAAAAGCCTTTTTTCTTCAATAATTTCTAAACCGTTTTGGCAAATGATTTCGTTCCAAAAACCACATGATAAAATTTTATTTAATGTTTTATGACGCACAAAATTTGTTTCAACTCATTCCAATTTGTAATTTTCCCTAATTAAATGTATTAGTGACGGCTTAAAATAATAATAAAATAATATTTTTTCAGAAAATTTGAAATTTCTCCAGCGGCTCAATAAACACCAAATAATAGCAATTACATAGCTAGAATACGTATATTTAATTTTTATAATAAGATATTTGTATTTTGACTTTTTACAGAAAACCCCCTTATTTTACCGATTTTTCGAAATTTCACCGAAACGATTTTCAAAACATTACAATACCCCAACTTGTCGTAAGTGATTGCCATCTTGACATTCCTGAGCCAATCTTTGTAGTTTGTCCCTGTCAAAATGTTTTTATCTAGTAATAACTTAAGTCCGGTCATGTTGAATGGTCGCTGCAATTAGGAGAGAGAAAAGAAACACTTTAGCATGATGCTCTTGCAAGTTTAGAGTGGTTTTTAGTTTGTCTAAACTGGATGGGTCCCACTGTCTCTCGAATCCCTTCTCAAACCGTAAAGAAAGGATTAGTCGGGATCAATCTCACCATACAATACTTGCTTAACCGTTCAGCCAGGCCAGTGTCGGTACTTCGAGGGAGGTTTTCCAATGCTTTCGCGAAGTTCCTTAATTAAGTAACCTCTTTTCCCTGTGGGCGTAGCCCCGCTAACACCTTTCTAGACACCTACTAAGTTTATAGCATTGATCGTTAAGTGAGAGGTTTCCCGAGGAGTAGCATATACTCACAGTAGGATCGGGATCCAAATATCATCGCGTGATAAAACCGAAGGAATCCTACCAGAATTATCACACTCCAAATGGTATGCAGCGCTAGCAAGTTTCAGTACTTATGAAACTCCCGATGTGGATTTTTGCCCCATGCTCTTATGACCTTGACTTTGGCCAAAATATCATAAGTCACATGTCAAGTTCTACCCGTCATTCTCCTGGTTAATTTGGACCCACCCGTACCTACCCTTGACTTTGGCCAAAATGGCAGCACGACTGTCCCAAACCAACGCATCTATCTATGCTGCACATGAATACCCAATAGCTACCAATCACTATGCCTTGACTTTGGCCAAAATACATAGCTTGAATACTTTTTGACCATTCATGTGGAATGACGGAGGGCTATGAATGGTTTTGGCGAAACCGTGAACGTAGTGAACTTAATATAATCGATGGAACGAGATAGCTTTTAAAAGGAGTGGTTCAAGCTCCGCGTTTAAAAGTTTAGTTTTGAAAGGAACCGAGTGGTTTTCAAAGTGTTCCAATCGACTTTTACTTGGTTTATTTTCTTGCATTAGTTCTTTTAATGCGTCCCATCATTTAATCCTACCATTGCAGAAAACAACCAAAATATGACGTACGCTTATGCCATTCGCATTCGCCACGGGGCCCCGTCATCACCCGTTAGGTTACTTAACTAACGACAGAGCGGGGGCTGGGCTAGCGCGGCTGTAAAACATAAGCAATGCCTAAGTAGTTATCATATACAAATATATAGCAATGATAGACATTACAGATCACAGATGAATACATTGGATATACTAGGAATCCGCAATCCGTTCGAGCCTGCAACGAAAAGCAGATTACACGGTCACGGTGAATAGCCAAATACCCCATCCAAGACCCCTACGGGTGCGGCAAACTACCCGTCAAGTACCCGAAGCAAAGCAACCTCCCTCAACACCGTGAGTAGGCCACTCGGCACTTCGAGATACCTGGTAGTTTGTACACCCCCTCCATGGGTCTATCCTAGGAGCAAAAACAGTAAAAAGAATTATACAATGACGGCTACAACCCCGACCCGGTTGTGCGGCCATACAAATAATATTACATCAATTTACATATTACAATGAATGAAAGAAAAAGAAACACTCATCTCACATCCACCCCGGCTATTCACCCGCGACAATCCAACGCATTCATATACACATACCATCATCAAACACAGATCACAGATATATATAACCCCGACTAATCGACATATAGCGATTAGCCGACGTTCAATACATATAAACATCACAGATATAACCCTTATAGTCAAAGTGTAGTGAAGTTCGAAAAAAAAATGGATTTATAGGCCCCCAAAAACAAATTTCTATTCTGGAAAATCTGGGCACATATAAACCATCTTAAAAATCCCAAAACCATGCCAGAAGAACACTGCACCAAACTCGACCCAGAGACGAGCCAACTCGGCCACGGTTGCGCGGCAATAGCTTGCTATTGCCGCGGAACCGCGGCGCCTTGGTCGAGTCACTGGACCGGGTTTGGTGGCTTTCTTCACAAAACCCTGAGACGATTTTTGGAGTATGATAAATTTTATTTTGAGCAGGAAAAAATTTAACAGAAAGTAGGGTTTTTGAAAACTCGGTTTATCGATTTTTCCGATTCGAACTTCCATACACTTTACTACCTAGCTAGTTTATGTTTAGTTAGGCTCTGATACCACTGTAAGTCCACGTTGCCCACCCCGGTACTTACGGGGAGGCGGAAAACGGAATAAAAATCAAATTTTTATCAACTTAGGCAACATGGACTAGACAAAGAAGGATCTTTGCTAAACAAAAACAAGCTAAAGCTAACTAGAAACTAGCTAAGTGTTAGAAAGGTTATACCTAGGGCTTTATGTCCTTCTCTCCTTGCTCCTTGGAGTAGTGGAAAGAGATCACCTTGGTCGTCTTCTCACGTCGAAGAAAGATCCACCCGAAAGCCTCAACCTTTGGCTTCAACTCCAAGCTAGAAGTAACTAGGGTGCAAGAAGTGCTAATCCTTAAACCCTAGATGAGAGTAGAGATTATCAAGAAGGGGTTTTTCTCAAGCTCAAGTGTTTCTCAACACATGAGAGGGGAGAGCTTGAGGGAGAGGAAGAACAAGAGAGAGAAAGCAAAATAATAGAATGAGAGAAAAATAAACCATTCTCACATATATGTGTGAATTATTGTAATTAGATAATTAGCTAGATAATTGTCATGGTTAATCAAGACATGACCATTATCATTTCATTTTTAATGCAAATTGCAAGGATCAAAGAGCATCTTCCAAATGAAATGATGATGGTCAAAGTGTCAACCAAGGTCAACAAGTCAAGGAGGTCAAATGGTCAACAACCATAACCATGCACAATTATTTAAACTAATATCAATTAACCATAATACACACATAAGAATTAGGGTTAATAAAATGACAAAAGTCATTAACCCTAATCAAAGTCCGCTCCCTCTGTCCCAAGCAACTGTGCATACGCACCCGTATTCGTGATCCGAGGAACACGAACACAAAGAGAAAAAAAAACCAATCCCAAATCATATACTAGGATCCGGCTTAAACCAAAGCCCGCTAGTATAAGCTGTCCGGACAGCAAACGTGCACAAGTGCGCGGATGTGAACGAACCCTGTCGCAAAACCATGCGACCTCTACTCATTTTACCTAAAGGCGAATAGCTCTCTGTGTGGGACTCTAAAGACTCGACACTACGCTGGCAGTGGGTTTAACCACAGACCGCAAGCGGCACTAGCTGTACGTAACGGTCCCCAGGTAGATGTCGATAAGAAGACTGACGAGGTGAACCCCATCTGAACTCCTACTGAACCTGTATGTGACAGTCTCCGTACAGTCCGGTCTGTTCGTCTGATATATCGCATGGCGGGCCTAGGAGGGCGGTGAACGTCAGTCCCCTAATAGCGGTACAAGTCGTGTCGGAGTGTAGCCCAGAACACCCTGAGATAACACTGGAAACCTACCAGTATATCTCGCTTGCCCTGGCCAGGGACTACTCGTGTAATGGCTCTCCTGGACACAGCGCGATGTCAACCCCCAATACTGGGAGAGACGAATCCTGTCGAACTGTCACTGCCTCCAAGTGCTTCGGGACTGCACCCAAAAACTACCTATTTGCATGACTCCTTTGAGCCGTGGTAGGGTAGTAATCAAAGTACAGTGGGAACACACTCGAGGCGAAGTGACAGTGTCAAGTCAGCGGACTAAGCTGTACTCATGTCACCTGGGAACTGATAACTAACGATAGGTATAATACCAACCAACAGTTCCCGACGAGCCCTGTCCAGTGTACTCGTAACCTAACGAGCACCCGCATACTATCTCAAGTACGACGTACTGACGGCTGTGGGACAGACCGTCTCCCACACTGGGATGAGAAGCGCATACGCTAGTCTACTCCGGACTATCGATGCCCTGTCTCGATAGTCCAATGACTAGGGACCTGTATAAGGATGTGCTTATAGATCACCCAGCTCCCACGAGTGTGAGCGCCATCACAACGCTGGTAATCAAGCAAAGATCCTAAGGGCTCTACTAATATGTATATCAGCGATATGCTAAAAGAAACACATGCACATATTAAAGCAGAGACAAACCAAGTAGCAAACTACCATTTCGAGCAAGATTGTATATACAACTGTGAATATCCCAAGCTTCCATCAAGTAATATACAAACTAGTATGATACAGTAATGGCCTCTAGGGCATATACACTAACAAAACCCACTGCCAGCGTAGTGTCGAGTATTTAGAGTTCCACACAGAGAGCTATTTGCCTTTAGGCAAAAGAGTAGAGCTCGCATGGTTTTTCGACAGGTCGCATGGTTTTGCGACAGGATTCGGTCACATCCGCGCACTTGTGCACGTTTAGTGACTGGGCAGTTATTACTAGCGGGCTTTGGTTTAAGCCAGATCCTAGTATACGTTTTGGGATTGGTTTTATCTCAGTTGTATTCGTGTTCCCCGGAACGCGGATGCGAGTGTATGCACAGTTGACAGAGACAGAGGCAGAGGATTCTCATTAGGGTTGTTGACTATTGACTTTTGCTTAATCCCAATGAGAATTAGAATTATGATTAACAATAATACTAATTAAGTATTATAGTGACATGGTTAGGGTTGAAGGGTTGACCTTGTTGACTTTTGTTGACCGGTTGACTAGGTTGGACTTGTTGACTACCATCATGACAATGGCTATCATTTGTTTGCATTGACTTGTGCTTGCTTGATGGTTCACAAATTGCATTTAATGCAAGAAATGATATTGTCATTTGTCATGATAACAACCATCACATTATACTCAATTATTATTACTAGTTATCATAATTTTTTGGATTAAGAGAGCTTGGATGGCAAAAGACTTGCTCATTCTTTCATTTTGCTTTCTCTCTCTTGCTTAAGCTCTCTCCCTCTTCCTCTTGCTCTCTCTCTAGCTCAAGGCAACTCCCTCTCATGAGTTGAGAAACATTGCCTTAGAGATAAAAGAAAACCCATATCACTTCTCTACTCATCCTAGTTCACAAGGTTTAGCAAACCAAGTGTTCTAGTTTCTTCAAGTTCGAAGTAGAAGCCAAAAGGTAGAAGCTTTTGGGTGGATCCATCTTCGGCGCGAGGAGACGGTGAGGTGAGGCCGATCCGTACACCGCAAAGAGTTGAATACGAAGGAGTTCAAGAAAGGTATAACCCCCTAACCGAGTAGGTAAAACTCCTAGTTAGGTTGTTAGGTAGTTGTTTAACAAAGATCCGTATCATGTTACCACCCTAGCAAAAAATCGTTTTTGACCATTTCCGCAACCCCAAAGAACCGGGGAAGGGTAGCATGGAGTTACACCTGTTTGCACAAATCCTTTGAGCCATGGTAGGGTAGTAATCAAAGTACAGTGGGAACACACTCGAGGCGAAGTGACAGTGTCAAGTCAGCGGACTAAGCTGTACTCATGTCACCTGGGAACTGATAACTGACGATAGGTATAGTACCAACCAATCAGTTCCCGATGAGTCCTGTCCAGTGTACTCGTAACCTAACGAGCACCCGCATACTATCTTAAGTACGACGTACTGACGGCTGTGGGACAGACCGTCTCCCCTACTGGGATGAGAAGCTCATACGCTAGTCTACTCCGGAGTATCGATGCCCTGTCTAGATAGTCCTACGACTAGAGACCTGTATAAGGATGTGCTTGTGGATTACCCAGCCACCACGAGTGTGACTTCCATCACAACGCTGATAATCAAGCAAAGATCCTAAGGGCTCCACTAATGTGTATAGGTGATATACTAAAATAAACACATGTACACATTAAAGTAGAAACAAACCAAGTAGCATACTACCATTTTGAGCAAGATTGTCTATACAACTGTGAATATCCCAAGCTTCCATTAAGTAATATACAAACTAGTATGATACAGTAATGGCCTCTAGGGCATATACACTATCAATCTCCCACTTGCACTAAGGCCATGTACTGGCGTATCGAAGACCTATCATCTCGATCAGCCACTCGAACTGAGTCTGGGGTAAGGCCTTTGTGAGTGGATCAGCAGTGTTATCTTCCGTAGCAACTCTCCGAACCTCGATCTCCTGGCGACCCATGATCTCCCTGATCAGGTGATACCGCCTCAAGATGTGTATGGACTTCTGATGGGACCTGGGTTCCTTCGCTAAAGCTATAGCCCCGTTATTGTCGCAATACAGAGGTATTGGATCAACAATGGACGGAACCACTTGAAGTTCCGTTAAGAACTTCCTCATCCAGACGGCTTCTTTTGCGACATCTGCAGCAGCGATGTATTCCGCTTCCATCGTCGAGTCAGCAACGGTTTCCTATTTGGAACTCTTCCAACACACCGCCCCTCCATTGAGGGTAAAAACATAACCCGACATGGACTTGGAATCATCCTGGTCACTTTGGAAGCTGGAGTCAGCAAAGGCCTCGATCTGGAGGTCATTTCCGCCATACACCAAGAACATCTCCTTAGTCCTTCTCAGGTACTTGAGAATGTTCTTTACCGCTATCCAGTGCATCTCCCCAGGGTTTGACTGATACCGGCTTACCACACTCAGTGCATAAGCTACATCTGGTCTGGTACACAACATCGCATACATTATAGAGCCTACCACAGAAGCGTAGGGTATAATAAACATGCGATCCCTTTCCAAATCAGTCTTGGAAGACATCTCTTTGGAGAGGGTGATCCCGTGACAAGCCGGTAGATTACCGCGCCTGGAATCTTCCATACTGAATCTTTTCAGTATGGTGTCGATGTACCTGGACTGTGAAAGTCCTAATATCCTCTTGGATCTGTCACGAAAGATCCGGATCCCCAGAATGTACGAGGCATCACCCAGGTCTTTCATGGAGAACCTGTGTGACAAGAACCCTTTGACAGATTTTAGCATAGGAATGTCATTTCCTATCAAAATAATGTCATCCGCGTATAAAACGAGGAATACGAGAGTTCTTGCTACAAATCTACTATAGATGCATGGTTCATCTGGATTTTTGATAAAGCCAAATTCCTTGACCGTCTCATCAAAACAGATGTTCCAACTCCGCGATGCCTACTTTAGTCCATAGATGGACTTAAGCAACTTGCACACATTTCCGCTGCTCCCACCCTGAATGAAACCCTCTGGCTGGTCCATATAGACACACTCCTCTAAATTTCTATTTAGAAAAGCGGTCTTTACGTCCATCTGCCAAATCTCATAATCGTGGAAGGCAGCAATGGCAAGAAGGATCCGAATGGATTTCAGCATAGCCACTGGAGAAAAGGTTTCTTCATAGTCCAAACCAGGTCTTTGACGAAAACCCTTTGCAACAAGTCTAGCCTTATAGGTCTCAACCTGTCCATCTACACCAATCTTCCTTTTGAAGATCCACTTGCATCCTACGGGTTTTACCCCATCTGGAGCAACGTCCAACGTCCATACTTTGTTGGTGTACATGGACTCCATTTCGGTCCGCGTTGCATCCAGCCATTTTACCGAGTCAACGCTCTGAATGGCCTGCTGGAAGCTAGTCGGCTCATCACTATCAATGATGCAATCCTCTCTATCCCCGTATATGAGAAAACCGTAGTATCTCTCGGGCGGATGAGACTGCCTACTACTCCTGCGGAGCGGCGCGGGAATGTCCTGATCTTTCAAACCCTCTGGTTCTACTAAGCTTTCAGTAATAGCTCGTGGTTCTGAAATTTCTTCCAGTTCTATTGCGCTCCCACTTATCTGATTTTCCAAAAACTCAGTTTCCAAGAAGTGGGCATGACGAGAAACAAAAACCTTTTGTTCCACTTCGCAATAAAAGAAATATTCCTTGGAGTTCTCTGGATATCCCACAAACTTGCACTGTACTGAGCGTGCCTCGAGTTTGTCCGCATGCTGCTTTTTGACAAAAGCCGGACATCCCCATGTCTTAATGTGCTTAAGATAGGGTTTCTTCCCACACCACATCTGATATGGTGTGGTAGGCACAGTCTTAGTAGGAACTCTGTTCAAAAGGTATGCAGCTGATTCTAGCGCATATCCCCAGAATGATTGCGGTAACTCAGCGTTACTCATCATGGACCGTACCATATCCAATAGGGTCCGGTTCCGTCTCTCCGATACACCGTTATGTTGCGGAGTGTACGGAGGAGTAAGCTGAGAGAGAATTCCATTCTCTTTTAGGCAATCCAGGAACTCGGCACTCAAGTATTCACCACCTCGATCAGATCTCAGTGTCTTGATAGTTTTGCCGGTTTGTTTTTCTACTTCATTCTTATATTCCTGGAATTTTCCAAAGGCTTCAGATTTATGTTTCATTAAGAAGACATATCCGTACCTTGAAAAGTCATCCATAAAAGTAATGAAGTAAGAATAACCGCTTCGCGCATGTGTAGACATTGGACGGCACACGTCGCTGTGTACGAGTCCCAAGAGCTCGCTCACTCTTACTCCGTGTCCAGTGAACGGCGTCTTTGTCATCTTTCCTTTGAGACGGGATTGACAAGTTGCATACGATTGATATTCGAACGGATCCAAATATCCTTCTGTATGTAACTTCGTCAACCTTCTCGCATTGATGTGACCCAGTCTACAATGCCATAAGAAAGCCTGATTTGTTTCCGGAGACTTTCTTTTATGTGTATTCTGGACATTGAAAATCTGTGGTTGGTTTAATACGTATATACCATTGCTTAATGTACCTGACCCAATCAGAACTTGATTAAGGTGAATGTTTACAACATTGCTTACAAATGCAAATTCATAACCTTCTTTAGATAATAAAGATACAGAAATGATATTACAAGTTGCATTGGGTACAAAATAGCAATTACGCAAAACCAAAACGTGTCCATCTGACAACCCCAGGTGATAGTCCCCCACGGACTCAGCATCCATGCCAGCTCCGTTTGCAACTGTGAGGGTCATATCACCTGCCTTCAAAACGCTACGCCTTCTCGGTGCCTGTAAAGAATTACAGATATGAGATCCTGATCCGGTACCCAATACCCAGGATGTAGAGTTTATTGATAGACAGTTTCCAATAACATACACACCTGAAGCTGAAACCGCAACTTGCTTCAGATCCTGGGTTCTGGCCTTCCAAGCCCTGCAATCCTTTTTCCAGTGTCCACTCTTGTGACAGTAAAAGCATTCTTCCTTTCCCACAAACTTTCCTGCTACCTTTGTTGCTTTTGTCTTTCCCTTCGTATCCACTTTACTAACACCGCCTCTTGGTTTGGCGGGGGCTTTCTTCTTCTTTCCCTTGGCTTTCGCCTTGGACCTAGAAGAGGAAGATCCTCCTACAAACAAAGTGGATGTTTCCTTACCTTTTTGTAGGGTGCCCTCTGCACTCCTCAGCATGTTGAGGAGTTCTGAAAGTTTAACTTCTTTTTCTTGCAAGTTGAAGTTCAGGATAAACTGGGTGTAAGTGGAAGGAAAGGACTGGAGAATCAAGTCCGTGTAGAGCTCGTTCTCTAACGTGGTCCCTAGGTCCACGAGCTCCTCAATGAAGCCAATCATCTTAAGCACGTGTTCCGCTACCGATGATCCGACGGCCAATCTCGCTGAAAACGGCTTTTTCGAGACTTCGTATCTGGCGATACGTGATTGCTCTCCATACAGTTCTTTTGTATGGAGAAATACAGATTCAAGGTCCATATTCCCGTACCTCCTCTGATGTTCATTGTCCATAGAGGCAAGCACGAGGCACTTGGCTTTCGCGCAATTGATTTCCCAGGTCTTACGGATTTCCCTATCCGTGACGCTGGTTTTGGGACCTGGGACAGGGGGAGCTTTGATGGTAAGGAGATACCCCAACTTGTCATAAGTGATTGCCATTTTGACATTCCTGAGCCAATCTTTGTAGTTTGGCCCTGTCAGTATGTTTTTATCTAGTAGTAACTTAAGTCCAGTCATGATGTTTGGTCGCTGCAATTAGGAGAGAGAGAAGAAATACTTTAGCATGATGCTCTTGCAAGTTTAGAATGGTTTTTAATTTGTCTAAACAGGATAGCTCCTACTGTCTCTCGAATCCCTCCTCAAACCAAAAAGGAAGAATTAGTCAAAATCAATCTCACCGTACAATACTTACTTAACCGTTCAACCAGGCTAGTGTCGGTACTTCGAGGGAGGTTTTCCAACGCTTTCGCGAAGTTCCTTAATTAAATAACCTCTTTTCCCTGGGGGCGTAGCCCCGCTAACACCTTTCTAGACACCTACTTGGTTTATAGCATTGATCGTTAAGTGAGAAATTTCCCGAGGAGTAGCATATACTCACAGTAGGATCGGGATCCAAATATCATTGCGTGACAAAACTGAAGGAATCCTGCCAAAATCATCACACTACAAATGGTATGCAGCGCTAGCAAGTTTCAGTTCTTTTGAAACTCCCGATGTGGATTTTTTCCCCATGCTCTTACGACCTTGACTTTGGCCAACAAATCATAAATCACATGTCAAGTTCTACCCGTCATTCTCCAGGTTAATTTGAACCCACCCGTACCTACCCTTGACTTTGGCCAACAAGGCAGTACGACTGTCCCAAACCAACGCATCTATCTATGCTGCACATGAATACCCGATAACTACCAATCACTATGCCTTGACTTTGGCCAACAAACATAGCTTGAATACTATTGACTATCCATGTGAAACGACGGAGGGCTAAGAATGGTTTTGGCAAAACCGTGAACGTAGTGAACTTGATATAATCGATGGAACGAGATAGCTTTTAAAAGGAGTGGCTTAAGCTCTGCGTTTAAAAGTTGTTTTTGAAAAGAAACCGAGTGGTTTTTGAAATTGTTCCAACGACTTTACTTTGGTTTATTTTCTTGCATTAATTTTTAATGTGTCCCATCATTTAATCCTACCATTGCAGAAAACAACCAAAATATGACGTACGCTTATGCCATCTGCATTCGCCACGGGGCCCCGTCATTACCCGTTAGGTTACTTAACTAACGACAGAGCGGGGGCTGGACTAGCGCGGATGCAAAACATAAGCAACGCCTAAATAGATATCATATATAGATATATAGCAATGATAGCCATTCCAGATCACAGATGAACACATTGGATATACTAGGAATCCGCATTCTGCACGAGCCTGTAACGGAAAGCGGATTACACGGTCGCGGTGAATAGCCAATACCCCACCCTAGACCCCTACGGGTGCAGCAAACTACCCGCCAAATACCCGAAGCGAAGCAACCTCCCTCAACGACGTGAGTAGGCCACTCGGCACTTCGAGGTACCCGGTAGTTTGTGCACCCCCTCCATGGGTCTATCCTAGGAGCAAAAACAGTAAAAGAAATTATATAATGACGGCTGCAACCTCATCCCGGTTGTACGGCCAAATAAATAATATTACATCAATTACAAATTACATGAATTGTAAGAAAAAGAAAACTCTCATCTCACAACCCCCCGGCTATTCACCCGCGACAATCCAATAAATTCATATACACATACCATCAACATTACAGATCACAAATTTGTATAACCCTCACTAATCGACATATAGCGATTAGCAGACGTTCAATACATATATCACATCATAGATATATACCCGTCAGCTTAAGTCTTTAGAAGTTCGATCAAAATACGGATTTTTAAGCCCCAAAAATAAATTTTTCTTTCTGGAAAATCTGGGCAAAAAAATCAGATTGTAAGAATCCCAAAACAACCCCAGAAACACACTGCAGCAAAATTGTGCCACAGCCGAGTCAACTCGGCCACGGATCCGCGGCGGGAGCATGCTCCCGCCGCGTTTCCGCGGCTCTTTGACTGAGTCGGTGGACCAATTTTCTTGGGTGTCTTATAAAAAGCCTGAGCCGATTTTTAGTGTACGATTTTTTAATTTTTGAACAGGAAAAAAATCGGCAGAAACTATACTTTTCGGGCGTGTTTCGTGACTTTTTATCCGATCGAACTTCTAGTTACTTTGATAACATGTTAGATAGTGGTTAACTAGGCTCTGATACCACTGTAAGTCCACGTTACCTCTCCCGGTACTTACGGGCTTGCGGAAATGATGAAAAACGATTTTTCTTTTGATGGTAACATGGACTCAAAATACGGATCTTTGTTAAACAACTATCTAACAAACCTAACAAGAGTTTTACCTACTCGGTTAGGGGGTTATACCTCAACTTGAACTCCTTCGTCTTCAACTCCTTGCAGTGGTCGGATCGGCCTCACCTCGTCGCCTCCTCGCGCCGAAGATGGATCCACCCGAAAGCTTCTACCTTTGGCTTCACTTCAAACTAGAAGAAACTCAAACACTTGGCTTGCTAGACCTTGTGAACTAGGATGAGTAGAGGAGTGTGTTGGGTTTTATCTCTATGGTTCTTGCTTCTCAACACATGAGACAAGTGAACCATGAACTAGAGAGAGAGCAAGAGGAAGAGGGAGAGCTCAAGCATGAGAGAGAAAGGAAATGAAAGAATGAGCAAGCCATCCAAGCTCTCATAATCCAAAATCATGATAACAAGTAATAATAATTGAGTATTATATGATGGTTGTTATCATATCAAGCGGCCATATCATTTCTTGCATTAAATGCAATGTGTGAACAAATAAGCAAGCCAAGGTCAATGCCAAGAAATGATAGCCATTGTCATGATGATGGTCAACAAGTCCAACCTATTCAACCGGTCAACTAAGTCAACAAGTCAACAAAGTCAACCACCAACAACCATGTCACAATAATACTTAATTAATATTATTGTTAATCATATTTCTTATTCTCATTAGGGTTTAGCAAAAGTCAACAGTCAACAACCTTAATGAGAATCCTCTGCCTCTGTCTCTCTTTCAACTGTGCATACACACCCGCATCCGCGTTCCGAGGAACACGAATACAAACGAGATAAAACCAATCCCAAAACATACACTAGGATCTGGCTTAAACCAAAGCCCGCTAGTGATAACTGTCCGGACACTAAACGTGCACAAGTGCACGGATGTGACCGAACCCTGTCGCAAAACCATGCGACCTCTACTCTTTTGCCTAAAGGCGAATAGCTCTCTGTGTGGGACTCTAAAGACTCGACACTACGCTGGTAGTGGGTTTAACCACAGACCGCAAGCGGCACTAGCTGTGCATAACGGCCCCCAGGTAGATGCCGATAAGAAGACTGACGAGGTGAAACCCATCTGAACTCCTACTGAGCCTGAATGTGACAATCTCCGTACAGTCCGGTCTGTTCGTCTGAGAATATCGCATGGCAGGCCTAGGGGGCGGTAAACGTCAGTCCCCTAATAGCGGTACAAGTCGTGTCAGAGTGTAGCCCAGAACACCCTGAGATAACACTGGAAACCTACCAGCATATCTCGCTTGCCCTGGCCAGGGACTTTGTGTAATAGCTCTCCTAGACACAGCGCGATATCAACCCCCAATACTGGGAGAGACGAATCCTGTCTAACCGTCACTGCCTCCAAGTGCTTCAGGACTGCACCCAACTACTACCTGTTTGCACGACTCCTTTGAGCCGTGGTAGGGTAGTAATCAAAGTACAGTGGGAACACACTCGAGGCGAAGTGACAGTGTCAAGTCAGCGGACTAAGCTGTACTCATGTCACCTGGGAACTGATAACTGACGATAGGTATAGTACCAACCAATCAGTTCCCGATGAGTCCTATCCAGTGTACTCGTAACCAAATGAGCACCCGCATACTATCTCAAGTACGACGTACTGATGGCTGTAGGACAGACCGTCTCCCCTGCTGGGATGAGAAGCGCATACGCTAGTCTACTCCGGAGTATCGATGCCCTGTCTCGATAGTCCTACGACTAGGGACCTGTATAAGGATATGTTTGTGGATTACCCAGCCCCTACGAGTGTGACTGCCATCACAACGCTGGTAATCAAGCAGAGAAGCTTTTGAGATATTCACAGAATATAAGTTAGAAGTAGAGAACCAAAAACGGGTATAAGTATTATGTCCTTTGATGAGATCAAGGAGTAGAATACTTGAGCACGGAATTCCTGGAATATTCTAAAGGAGAATGAGATTCTCTCTCAGTATTACTCCTCCGTATACACCATAGCACGATGGTATATCGGGGCGGAGCAATAGCACCCTATGTGATATAGTGTGCTCTATGATGAGTACTACTGAGTTTCCTATTTCCTTTTGGAAGTTATGCACTTGAGAAGCTGCATACCTATTGAATAGGGTTCAAATCAAATCAGTTACCTACCACTTCATATGTGATATGGAATGGGAAGAGCTCATATCTTAAGTTTGTTAAGATTTGGGGTTGTCCAGCCTATATCTAAAAGCATAATCCGGACAAGCTCGAGGCAAAGTCAGATCTGTGGAAGTTTGATGGATATCCCAAGCATTCGCAAGGGAATATCTTCTACCAAACCGAGGAACAAAAGTTGTTTTGTTTCTCAGCATGCCACCTTTGTGAAAGGGAATTTCTTGTGAAGAAATTATTGGTCATGAGGTAGAACTGGAAAGAGTTCCAGCTATACAATAGTTTCCAACGAACCTCAGCCTCTCCGCCGATCTAGTAGGGTCCCTCACCCACCTGAGAGATACTTCGATTTTCTCTATGACAGTGGAAGCGAGGATTGCATCATGAGATGATGACCCAACTAGTTTCGAGCAGGCCATCAGGAGTGGGACTCCATAAGAATGGCTGGATGCTTAGCGATCTGATATGGAATCCTTATACACCAACAAAGTATGGACTTTGGTTGCTTTATCTAAAGGGTTAAATCCCCATCAGGAGCAAGTATATCTTGAGAAGATTACTTGGTGTACATGGAAAAGTTGAGACTTTCAAAGCTATGCTTAAGTCCATCCAGATCCTACTTGCCACAGCTACATACCATGACTATGATATCTGGTGGTTGGGTGCCATGACTGCTTTTCTAAATGATGATTTGGAAGAGAGTGTCTATAAGTACACAGCCAGAGGGCTTCGTAGACAGTAAGAGCAACGGAAACGTGAGCATGATGTTTTATGGGATAAATCAGGCATCGCGGAGTTGGAACGTCTGTTTTGATGTAGTAGTCAAAGAGTTTGACTTCATCAAAATGGTAGATGAACCTTGTATATACAAAAAGATAGTAGGGAGTATGGTGGTGATCCTCGTATAGTACGTGGATGACATACTCTTGATAGGGAAGGAGTTTCATATGCTACGCTCGGTTAATCTCCTCTTATCACAAAGATTCTCCATATAGGATCAAGGTGATACCTCCTAAATCCTATGTTATGGATCTATGAGATAGATCTAATTGGATGTTAGGATTCTCACTAGTTGTAGTGAGATGGTATCAATCGATCCTGGGGAGAATCACTGGAAAGGTTTCAGGGTGATAAGGACGACTGAATGTCAGTCGCAGGCATTGTATTTACCCTCAGTGGAGGAACGGTATGTTGGAAGAGTTCCAAGCTAGATACCGTGACTTACTAGACGATTAAAGGCAAGATACATCGTTACCAAGGATACTACCAAAGAGGCAGTCTGAATATATATAAGTTCATGAGATGAACTTCGTTCCTGCCATTGTGTGACAATAGAGTTGTGGCTTATGCCAAGGAACCCCCGTCCCATCAGAAATCCAGATATAATTCTTAAGCAGTATCACCTGATCATGGAGATGGTTGATCTCCAGGGAGATCGAGGTTAGGAGAGTAGACACAGAGGACAACAATGCGGATCCACTCACAAAGGCATATTTCCTAGTAGAGACTATTATGGGATGGTTGAGTATGAGATATTTCAACCACAGCTGATTGTTGGGTATGTGATACCATAACAGATGGCCCTAGTGCAAGTGGGAGATTGTTAGTTATATGTATGCCCTAGAGGCCATTACTGTACATA